>CM042042.1:20745701-25745701 GCA_023525975.1 Smallanthus sonchifolius | reverse complement strand
GACCTGAAGTCTTTTCCAAACATTGGCAAAGCAACGACATTACATGCCGCTTGAGACATAGGCGCTCGCACAAGACCTGAAGTCTTTGCCAAACATTGGCAATGCTACGGCATTACACGACGCTTGAGACAAAGGGCACACACAAGACCTGAAGTCTTTGCCAAACATTGGCAAAGCTACGGTGTTAGGCGTTGCCTGAAACTCAAGCGCGCACAACACCTGAAATCTTTTCCAAACATTGTCAAAGCTATGGCATTACCCGCCGCTTAAGACACAGGCGCGCGCTCAAGACCTGAAGTTTTTGCCAAACGTTGGCAAAGCTACGGCATTACACGCTGCGTAAGACACATGCGCGCGCCAAACACCTGAAGTCTTTGCCAAACATTAGAAAAGGTATGGAATTATACCCCGCCTGAGACACATGCGCGAGCACCAGACCTGAAGTATTTGCCAAACATTGGCAATGCTGCGGCATTACACGACGCCTGAGACACAGCGCTCACACAAGACTTGAATCTTTGCCAAACATTGGCAAAGCTACGACATTAGACGTTGCCTGAAACACAAGCGCGCACAAGAACTAAAATCTTTGCCAAACATTGTCAAAGCTACGGCATTACCCGCTGCATGATACACAGGCACGCGCACATGACCTGAAGTCTTTGCCAAACGTTGGCAAAGCTACGGCATTACACGCCGCCTGAGACACAGGCGCGCGCAAAAGACCTAAGTCTTTGCCAAACATTGGCAAAGCTACGACATTACACCCCGCCTGAGACACATTCGCACGCACAAGACCTGAAATCTTTGCGAAACATTGGAAAGCCACGATATTACTTGCCGCCTGAGACACAGGCGCCCGTACAAGACCTGAACTCGTTGTAAAAACATTGGACAAGCTACGGCGTTAGACGCTGATTGAGACACAGGCGTCCGCCCAAGACCTGAAGTCTTTGCCAAACATTGGCAAAGCAACGTCATTACCAGCCGCCTGAGACACTGGCGCGCTCACAAGACCTGAACTCTTTGCCAAACGTTGGCAAAGCTACGGCATTACACGCCTCCTCAGACACAGGCGCGCGCACAAGACCTGAAGTCTTTGCCAAACATTTGCAAAGCTACGGCATTACACGCCGCCTGAGACACAGGCGCGCACACAAGGCCTGAAGACTTTGGTAAACATTAGAAAAGCTACGGCATTAGACGCCGCCTGAGACATAGGCGCGCGTACAAGACCTGAATTCTTTGCCAAACATTGGCAAAGCTACGACGCACGTAGAAGACCTGAAGTCTTTGCCAAACATTGGTAAAGCTACGGCATTACACCACGCCTGAGACACATGCACGTGCACAAGACCTGAAGTCTTTGCTAATCACTGGCAAAGTTACGGCATTGGATGCCGCCTGAGACACAGGCGCGCGCACAAGACCTGAACTCTTTGCCAAACATTGGCAAAGCTACGGCCTTACACGCCGCCTGAGACACAGGCACACGCAGAAGACCTGAAGTCTTTGCCAAACATTGGCAAAGCTACGACATTACACCCCGCCTGAGACACATTCACGCGCACAAGACCTGAAATCTTTGCAAAACATTGGAAAGCCACGGCATTACATGCCGCCGGAGACACAGGCGCGCGTACAACACCTGAACTCGTTGTAAAAACATTGGACAAGCTACGGCGTTAGACGCTGCTTGAGACACAGGCGTCCGCACAAGACCTGAAGTCTTTGCCAAACATTGGCAAAGCAACGACATTACCAGCCGCCTGAGACACGGGCGCGCTCACAAGACCTGAAATCTTTGCCAAACATTGGAAAAGCCACGGCATTACACGCCGCCTGAGACACAGACGCGCGCACAAGACATGAAGTCGTTGCCAAACATTGGACAAGCTACGGCGTGAGACGCTGCTTAAGACACAAGCGTCCGCACAAGACCTGAAGTCTTTGCCAAACATTGGCAAAGCTACGGCATTACTAGCCGCCTGAGACACAGGCGCGCACACAAGACCTGAAGTCTTTGCCAAACGTTGGCAAAGCTACGGCATTACACGCCGCCTGAGACACAGGGTGCGCGCACAAGACCTGAAGTCTTTGCCAAACATTGGCAAAGCTACGACATTACACCCCGCCTGAGACACATTCGCGCGCACAAGACCTGAAATCTTTGCGAAACATTGGAAAGCCACGTCATTACATGCCGCCTGAGACACAGGCGCGCGTACAAGACCTGAACTCGTTGTAAAAACATTGGACAAGCTACGGCGTTAGACGCTGCTTGAGACACAGGCGTCCGCCCAAGACCTGAAGCCTTTGCCAAACATTGGCAAAGCTACGGCATTACACGCTGCCTGAGACACAGGCGCGCACACAAGGCCTGAAGACTTTGGTAAACATTAGCAAAGCTACGGCATTAGACGCCGCCTGAGACATAGGCGCGCGTACAAGACCTTAATTCTTTGCCAAACATTGGCAAAGCTACGACGCACGTAGAAGACCTGAAGTCTTTGCCAAACATTGGTAAAGCTACGGCATTACACCACGCCTGAGACACATGCACGTGCACAAGACCTGAAGTCTTTGCTAATCACTGGCAAAGTTACGGCATTGGATGCCGCCTGAGACACAGGCGCGCGCACAAGACCTGAACTCTTTGCCAAACATTGGCAAAGCTACGGCCTTACACGCCGCCTGAGACACAGGCACACGCAGAAGACCTGAAGTCTTTGCCAAACATTGGCAAAGCTACGACATTACAACCCGCCTGAGACACATTCGCGCGCACAAGACCTGAAATCTTTGCGAAACATTGGAAAGCCACGGCATTACATGCCGCCGGAGACACAGGCGCGCGTACAACACCTGAACTCGTTGTAAAAACATTGGACAAGCTACGGCGTTAGACGCTGCTTGAGACACAGGCGTCCGCACAAGACCTGAAGTCTTTGCCAAACATTGGCAAAGCAACGGCATTACCAGCCGCCTGAGACACGGGCGCGCTCACAAGACCTGAAATCTTTGCCAAACATTGGAAAAGCCACGGCATTACACGCCGCCTGAGACACAGACGCGCGCACAAGACATGAAGTCGTTGCCAAACATTGGACAAGCAACGGCGTGAGACGCTGCTTAAGACACAAGCGTCCGCACAAGACCTGAAGTCTTTGCCAAACATTGGCAAAGCTACGGCATTACTAGCCGCCTGAGACACAGGCGCGCACACAAGACCTGAAGTCTTTGCCAAACGTTGGCAAAGCTACGGCATTACATGCCGCCTGAGACACAGGCGCGCGTACAAGACCTGAACTCGTTGTAAAAACATTGGACAAGCTACGGCGTTAGACGCTGCTTGAGACACAGGCGTCCGCCCAAGACCTGAAGTCTTTGCCAAACATTGGCAAAGCAACGGCATTACCAGCCGCCTGAGACACGGGCGCGCTCACAAGACCTGAAGTCTTTGCCAAACGTTGGCAAAGCTACGGCATTACACGCCTCCTCAGACACAGGCGCGCGCACAAGACCTGAAGTCTTTGCCAAACATTGGCAAAGCTACGGCATTACACGCCGCCTGAGACACAGGCGCGCGCACAAGGCCTGAAGACTTTGGTAAACATTAGCAAAGCTACGGCATTACATGCCGCCTGAGACACAGGCGCGCGAACAAGACCTGAAGACTTTGCCAATCACAAGACCTGAAGACTTTGCCAAACATTGGCAAAGCTACGGCATTAGACGCTGCCTGAGACATAGGCGCGCTTACAAGACCTGAAGTCTTTGCCAAACATCGGCAAGGCTAAGGCATTGGACGCCGCCAGAGACACAGGCGCGCGCACAAGACCTGAACTCTTTACCAAACGTTAGCAAAGCTAAGGCATTACACGTCGCCTGAGACACATGCGCGCGCAAAAGACCTGAAATCTTTGCCAAACATTGGAAAAGCCACGGCATTACACGCCGCCTGAGACACATGCACGCTCAAGACCAGAAGTCGTTGCTAAACATTGGACAAGCTATGGCGTTAGACGTTACATGAGACACATGCGTCCGCACAAGACCTGAAGTCTTTGCCAAACAATGGCAAAGCTACGGCATTACCAGCCGCCTGAGACACAGGCGCCCACACAAGACCTGAAGTCTTTGCCAAACTTTGGCAAAGCTACGGCATTACACGCCGCCTGAGACACAGGCGCGCGCGCACAAGACCTGAATTCTTTGCCAAACATTGGCAAAGCTACGGCGGTACACGCCGCTTGAGACACAGCCACACGCAGAAGACCTGAAGTCTTTTCCAAACATTGGCAAAGCAACGACATTATATGCCGCTTGAGACATAGGCGCTCGCACAAGACCTGAAGTCTTTGCCAAACATTGGCAATGCTACGGCATTACACGACGCCTGAGACAAAGGGCACACACAAGACCTGAAGTCTTTGCCAAACATTGGCAAAGCTACGGTGTTATGCGTTGCCTGAAACTCAAGCGCACACAACACCTGAAATCTTTTCCAAACATTGTCAAAGCTATGGCATTACCCGCCGCTTAAGACACAGGCGCGTGCTCAAGACCTGAAGTTTTTGCCAAACGTTGGCAAAGCTACGGCATTACACGCTGCCTAAGACACATGCGCGCGCAAAACACCTGAAGTCTTTGCCAAACATTAGAAAAGGTATGGAATTATACCCCGCCTGAGACACATGCGCGAGCACCAGACCTGAAGTATTTGCCAAACAATGGCAATGCTGCGGCATTACACGACGCCTGAGACACAGCGCTCACACAAGACTTGAATCTTTGCCAAACATTGGCAAAGCTACGACATTAGACGTTGCCTGAAACACAAGCGCGCACAAGAAATAAAATCTTTGCCAAACATTGTCAAAGCTACGGCATTACCCGCCGCATGATACACAGGCACGCGCATAAGACCTGAAGTCTTTGCCAAACGTTGGCAAAGCTACGACATTACACGCCGCATGAGACACAGACGCGCGCACAAGACATGAAGTCGTTGCCAAACATTGGACAAGCTACGGCGTGAGACGCTGCTTCAGACACAAGCGTCCGAACAAGACCTGAAGTCTTTGCCAAACATTGGCAAAGCTACGGCATTACTAGCCGCCTGAGACACAGGCGCGCACACAAGACCTGAAGTCTTTGCCAAACGTTAGCAAAGCTACGGCATTACACGTCGCCTGAGACACAGGGCGCGCGCACAAGACCTGAAGTCTTTGCCAAACATTGGCAAAGCTACGACATTACACCCCGCCTGAGACACATTCGCGCGCACAAGACCTGAAATCTTTGCGAAACATTGGAAAGCCACGTCATTACATGCCGCCTGAGACACAGGCGCGCGTACAAGACCTGAACTCGTTGTACAAACATTGGACAAGCTACGGCGTTAGACGCTGCTTGAGACACAGGCGTCCGCCCAAGACCTGAAGTCTTTGCCAAACATTGGCAAAGCTACGGCATTACACGCCGCCTGAGACATAGGCGCGCACACAAGGCCTGAAGACTTTGGTAAACATTAGCAAAGCTACGGCATTAGACGCCGCCTGAGACATAGGCGCGCGTACAAGACCTGAATTCTTTGCCAAACATTGGCAAAGCTACGACGCACGTAGAAGACCTGAAGTCTTTGCCAAACATTGGTAAAGCTACGGCATTACACCACGCCTGAGACACATGCACGTGCACAAGACCTGAAGTCTTTGCTAATCACTGGCAAAGTTACGGCATTGGATGCCGCCTGAGACACAGGCGCGCGCACAAGACCTGAACTCTTTGCCAAACATTGGCAAAGCTACGGCCTTACACGCCGCCTGAGACACAGGCACACGCAGAAGACCTGAAGTCTTTGCCAAACATTGGCAAAGCTACGACATTACACCCCGCCTGAGACACATTCACGCGCACAAGACCTGAAATCTTTGCAAAACATTGGAAAGCCACGGCATTACATGCCGCCGGAGACACAGGCGCGCGTACAACACCTGAACTCGTTGTAAAAACATTGGACAAGCTACGGCGTTAGACGCTGCTTGAGACACAGGCGTCCGCACAAGACCTGAAGTCTTTGCCAAACATTGGCAAAGCAACGACATTACCAGCCGCCTGAGACACGGGCGCGCTCACAAGACCTGAAATCTTTGCCAAACATTGGAAAAGCCACGGCATTACACGCCGCCTGAGACACAGACGCGCGCACAAGACATGAAGTCGTTGCCAAACATTGGACAAGCTACGGCGTGAGACGCTGCTTAAGACACAAGCGTCCGCACAAGACCTGAAGTCTTTGCCAAACATTGGCAAAGCTACGACATTACTAGCCGCCTGAGACACAGGCGCGCACACAAGACCTGAAGTCTTTGCCAAACGTTGGCAAAGCTACGGCATTAGACGCCGCCTGAGACACAGGGTGCGCGCACAAGACCTGAAGTCTTTGCCAAGCATTGGCAAAGCTACGACATTACACCCCGCCTGAGACACATTCGCGCGCACAAGACCTGAAATCTTTGCGAAACATTGGAAAGCCACGTCATTACATGCCGCCTGAGACACAGGCGCGCGTACAAGACCTGAACTCGTTGTAAAAACATTGGACAAGCTACGGCGTTAGACGCTGCTTGAGACACAGGCGTCCGCCCAAGACCTGAAGTCTTTGCCAAACATTGGCAAAGCTACGGCATTACACGCCGCCTGAGACACAGGCGCGCACACAAGGCCTGAAGACTTTGGTAAACATTAGCAAAGCTACGGCATTAGACGCCGCCTGAGACATAGGCGCGCGTACAAGACCTTAATTCTTTGCCAAACATTGGCAAAGCTACGACGCACGTAGAAGACCTGAAGTCTTTGCCAAACATTGGTAAAGCTACGGCATTACACCACGCCTGAGACACATGCACGTGCACAAGACCTGAAGTCTTTGCTAATCACTGGCAAAGTTACGGCATTGGATGCCGCCTGAGACACAGGCGCGCGCACAAGACCTGAACTCTTTGCCAAACATTGGCAAAGCTACGGCCTTACACGCCGCCTGAGACACAGGCACACGCAGAAGACCTGAAGTCTTTGCCAAACATTGGCAAAGCTATGACATTACAACCCGCCTGAGACACATTCGCGCGCACAAGACCTGAAATCTTTGCGAAACATTGGAAAGCCACGGCATTACATGCCGCCGGAGACACAGGCGCGCGTACAACACCTGAACTCGTTGTAAAAACATTGGACAAGCTACGGCGTTAGACGCTGCTTGAGACACAGGCGTCCGCACAAGACCTGAAGTCTTTGCCAAACATTGGCAAAGCAACGGCATTACCAGCCGCCTGAGACACGGGCGCGCTCACCAGACCTGAAATCTTTGCCAAACATTGGAAAAGCCACGGCATTACACGCCGCCTGAGACACAGACGCGCGCACAAGACATGAAGTCGTTGCCAAACATTGGACAAGCAACGGCGTGAGACGCTGCTTAAGACACAAGCGTCCGCACAAGACCTGAAGTCTTTGCCAAACATTGGCAAAGCTACGGCATTACTAGCCGCCTGAGACACAGGCGCGCACACAAGACCTGAAGTCTTTGCCAAACGTTGGCAAAGCTACGGCATTACATGCCGCTTGAGACACAGGCGCGCGTACAAGACCGGAACTCGTTGTAAAAACATTGGACAAGCTAAGGCGTTAGACGCTGCTTGAGACACAGGCGTCCGCCCAAGACCTGAAGTCTTTGCCAAACATTGGCAAAGCAACGGCATTACCAGCCGCCTGAGACACGGGCGCGCTCACAAGACCTGAAGTCTTTGCCAAACGTTGGCAAAGCTACGGCATTACACGCCTCCTCAGACACAGGCGCGCGCACAAGACCTGAAGTCTTTGCCAAACATTGGCAAAGCTACGGCATTACACGCCGCCTGAGACACAGGCGCGCGCACAAGGCCTGAAGACTTTGGTAAACATTAGCAAAGCTACGGCATTACATGTCGCCTGAGACACAGGCGCGCGAACAAGACCTGAAGACTTTGCCAATCACAAGACCTGAAGACTTTGCCAAACATTGGCAAAGCTACGGCATTAGACGCTGCCTGAGACATAGGCGCGCTTACAAGACCTGAAGTCTTTGCCAAACATCGGCAAGGCTAAGGCATTGGACGCCGCCAGAGACACAGGCGCGCGCACAAGACCTGAACTCTTTACCAAACGTTAGCAAAGCTAAGGCATTACACGTCGCCTGAGACACATGCGCGCGCAAAAGACCTGAAATCTTTGCCAAACATTGGAAAAGCCACGGCATTACACGCCGCCTGAGACACATGCACGCTCAAGACCTGAAGTCGTTGCTAAACATTGGACAAGCTATGGCGTTAGACGCTACATGAGACACATGCGTCCGCACAAGACCTGAAGTCTTTGCCAAACATTGGCAAAGCTACGGCATTACCAGCCGCCTGAGACACAGGCGCCCACACAAGACCTGAAGTCTTTGCCAAACTTTGGCAAAGCTACGGCATTACACGCCGCCTGAGACACAGGCGCGCGCGCACAAGACCTGAATTCTTTGCCAAACATTGGCAAAGCTACGGCGGTACACGCCGCTTGAGACACAGCCACACGCAGAAGACCTGAAGTCTTTTCCAAACATTGGCAAAGCAACGACATTATATGCCGCTTGAGACATAGGCGCTCGCACAAGACCTGAAGTCTTTGCCAAACATTGGCAATGCTACGGCATTACACGACGCCTGAGACAAAGGGCACACACAAGACCTGAAGTCTTTGCCAAACATTGGCAAAGCTACGGTGTTATGCGTTGCCTGAAACTCAAGCGCGCACAACACCTGAAATCTTTTCCAAACATTGTCAAAGCTATGGCATTACCCGCCGCTTAAGACACAGGCGCGTGCTCAAGACCTGAAGTTTTTGCCAAACGTTGGCAAAGCTACGGCATTACACGCTGCCTAAGACACATGCGCGCGCAAAACACCTGAAGTCTTTGCCAAACATTAGAAAAGGTATGGAATTATACCCCGCCTGAGACACATGCGCGAGCACCAGACCTGAAGTATTTGCCAAACAATGGCAATGCTGCGGCATTACACGACGCCTGAGACACAGCGCTCACACAAGACTTGAATCTTTGCCAAACATTGGCAAAGCTACGACATTAGACGTTGCCTGAAACACAAGCGCGCACAAGAACTAAAATCTTTGCCAAACATTGTCAAAGCTACGGCATTACCCGCCGCATGATACACAGGCACGCGCATAAGACCTGAAGTCTTTGCCAAACGTTGGCAAAGCTACGGCATTACACGCCGCATGAGACACAGACGCGCGCACAAGACATGAAGTCGTTGCCAAACATTGGACAAGCTACGGCGTGAGACGCTGCTTCAGACACAAGCGTCCGAACAAGACCTGAAGTCTTTGCCAAATATTGGCAAAGCTACGGCATTACTAGCCGCCTGAGACACAGGCGCGCACACAAGACCTGAAGTCTTTGCCAAACGTTGGCAAAGCTACGGCATTACACGCCGCCTGAGACACAGGGCGCGCGCACAAGACCTGAAGTCTTTGCCAAACATTGGCAAAGCTACGACATTACACCCCGCCTGAGACACATTCGCGCGCACAAGACCTGAAATCTTTGCGAAACATTGGAAAGCCACGTCATTACATGCCGCCTGAGACACAGGCGCGCGTACAAGACCTGAACTCGTTGTACAAACATTGGACAAGCTACGGCGTTAGACGCTGCTTGAGACACAGGCGTCCGCCCAAGACCTGAAGTCTTTGCCAAACATTGGCAAAGCTACGGCATTACACGCCGCCTGAGACACAGGCGCGCACACAAGGCCTGAAGACTTTGGTAAACATTAGCAAAGCTACGGCATTAGACGCCGCCTGAGACATAGGCGCGCGTACAAGACCTGAATTCTTTGCCAAACATTGGCAAAGCTACGACGCACGTAGAAGACCTGAAGTCTTTGCCAAACATTGGTAAAGCTAAGGCATTACACCACGGCTGAGACACATGCACGTGCACAAGACCTGAAGTCTTTGCTAATCACTGGCAAAGTTACGGCATTGGATGCCGCCTGAGACACAGGCGCGCGCACAAGACCTGAACTCTTTGCCAAACATTGGCAAAGCTACGGCCTTACACGCCGCCTGAGACACAGGCACACGCAGAAGACCTGAAGTCTTTGCCAAACATTGGCAAAGCTACGACATTACACCCCGCCTGAGACACATTCGCGCGCACAAGACCTGAAATCTTTGCGAAACATTGGAAAGCCACGGCATTACATGCCGCCGGAGACACAGGCGCGCGTACAACACCTGAACTCGTTGTAAAAACATTGGACAAGCTACGGCGTTAGACGCTGCTTGAGACACAGGCGTCCGCACAAGACCTGAAGTCTTTGCCAAACATTGGCAAAGCAACGGCATTACCAGCCGCCTTAGACACGGGCGCGCTCACAAGACCTGAAATCTTTGCCAAACATTGGAAAAGCCACGGCATTACACGCCGCCTGAGACACAGACGCGCGCACAAGACATGAAGTCGTTGCCAAACATTGGACAAGCTACGGCGTGAGACGCTGCTTAAGACACAAGCGTCCGCACAAGACCTGAAGTCTTTGCCAAACATTGGCAAAGCTACGGCATTACTAGCCGCCTGAGACACAGGCGCGCACACAAGACCTGAAGTCTTTGCCAAACGTTGGCAAAGCTACGGCATTACACGCCACCTGAGACACAGGGCGCGCGCACAAGACCTGAAGTCTTTGCCAAACATTGGCAAAGCTACGACATTACACCCCACCTGAGACACATTCGCGCGCACAAGACCTGAAATCTTTGCGAAACATTGGAAAGCCACGTCATTACATGCCGCCTGAGACACAGGCGCGCGTACAAGACCTGAACTCGTTGTAAAAACATTGGACAAGCTACGGCGTTAGACGCTGCTTGAGACACAGGCGTCCGCCCAAGACCTGAAGTCTTTGCCAAACATTGGCAAAGCAACGGCATTACCAGCCGCCTGAGACACGGGCGCGCTCACAAGACCTGAAGTCTTTGCCAAACGTTGGCAAAGCTACGGCATTACACGCCTCCTCAGACACAGGCGCGCGCACAAGACCTGAAGTCTTTGCCAAACATTGGCAAAGCTACGGCATTACATGCCGCCTGAGACACAGGCGCGCGCACAAGGCCTGAAGACTTTGGTAAACATTAGCAAAGCTACGGCATTACATGCCGCCTGAGACACAGGCGCGCGAACAAGACCTGAAGACTTTGCCAATCACAAGACCTGAAGACTTTGCCAAACATTGGCAAAGCTACGGCATTAGACGCTGCCTGAGACATAGGCGCGCTTACAAGACCTGAAGTCTTTGCCAAACATCGGCAAAGCTAAGGCATTGGACGCCGCCAGAGACACAGACGCGCGCACAAGACCTGAACTCTTTACCAAACGTTAGCAAAGCTAAGGCATTACACGTCGCCTGAGACACATGTGAGCGCAAAAGACCTGAAATCTTTGCCAAACATTGGAAAAGCCACGGCATTACACGCCGCCTGAGACACAGGCACGCTCACAAGACCTGAAGTCGTTGCTAAACATTGGACAAGCTATGGCGTTAGACGCTACATGAGACACATGCGTCCGCACAAGACCTGAAGTCTTTGCCAAACATTGGCAAAGCTACGGCATTACCAGCCGCCTGAGACACAGGCGCCCACACAAGACCTGAAGTCTTTGCCAAACTTTGGCAAAGCTACGGCATTACACGCAGCCTGAGACACAGGCGCGCGCGCACAAGACCTGAAGTCTTTGCCAAACATTGGCAAAGCTACGGCCGTACACGCCGCCTGAGACACAGCCACACGCAGAAGACCTGAAGTCTTTTCCAAACATTGGCAAAGCTATGACATTACATGCCGCTTGAGACATAGGCGCTCGCACAAGACCTGAAGTCTTTGGCAAACATTGGCAATGCTACGGCATTACACGACGCCTGAGACAAAGGGCACACACAAGACCTGAAGTCTTTGCCAAACATTGGCAAAGCTACGGTGTTATGCGTTGCCTGAAACTCAAGCGCACACAACACCTGAAATCTTTTCCAAACATTGTCAAAGCTATGGCATTACCCGCCGCTTAAGACACAGGCGTGCGCTCAAGACCTGAAGTTTTTGCTAAACGTTGGCAAAGCTACGGCATTACACGCTGCCTAAGACACATGCGCGCGCAAAACACCTGAAGTCTTTGCCAAACATTGGAAAAGGTATGGAATTATACCCCGCCTGAGACACATGCGCGAGCACCAGACCTGAAGTATTTGCCAAACATTGGCAATGCTGCGGCTTTACACGACGCCTGAGACACAGCGCTCACACAAGACTTGAATCTTTGCCAAACATTGGCAAAGCTACGACATTAGACGTTGCCTGAAACACAAGCGCGCACAAGAACTAAAATCTTTGCCAAACATTGTCAAAGCTACGGCATTACGCGCCGCATGATACACAGGCACGCGCACAAGACCTGAAGTCTTTGCCAAACCTTGGCAAAGCTACGGCATTACACTCCGCCTGAGACACATGCGCGCGCAAAAGACCTAAAGTCTTTGCCAAACATTGGCAAAGCTACGACATTACACCCCGCCTGAGACACATTCACGCGCACAAGACCTGAAATCTTTGCGAAACATTGGAAAGTCACGGCATTACATGCCGCCTGAGACACAGGCGCGCGTACAAGACCTGAACTCGTTGTAAAAAATTGGACAAGCTACGGCGTTAGACGCTGCTTGAGACACAGGCGTCCGCCCAAGACCTAAAGTCTTTGCCAAACATTGGCAAAGCAACGGCATTACCAGCCGCCTGAGACACGGGCGCGCTCACAAGACCTGAAGTCTTTGCCAAACGTTGGCAAAGCTACGGCATTACACGCCTCCTCAGACACAGGCGCGCGCACAATACCTGAAGTCTTTGCCAAACATTGGCAAAGCTACGGCATTACACGCAGCCTGAGACATAGGCACGCACACAAGGCCTGCAGACTTTGGTAAACATTAGCAAAGCTACGGCATTAAACGCCGCCTGAGACATAGGCACGCGTACAAGACCTGAATTCTTTGCCAAACATTGGCAAAGCTACGACGCACGTAGAAGACCTGAAGTCTTTGCCAAACATTGGTAAAGCTACGGCATTACACCACGCCTGAGACACATGCACATGCACAAGACCTGAAGTTTTTGCTAATCACTGGCAAAGTTACGGCATTGGATGCCGCCTGAGACACAGGCGCGCGCACAAGACCTGAACTCTTTGCCAAACATTGGCAAAGCTACGGCCTTACACGCCGCCTGAGACACAGGCACACGCATAAGACCTGAAGTCTTTGCCAAACATTGGCAAAGCTACGACATTACACCCCGCCTGAGACATATTCGCGCGCACAAGACCTGAAATCTTTGCGAAACATTGGAAAGCCACGGCATTACATGCCGCCGGAGACACAGGCGCGCGTACAACACCTGAACTCGTTGTAAAAACATTAGACAAGCTACGGCGTTAGACGCTGCTTGAGACACAGGCGTCCGCACAAGACCTGAAGTCTTTGCCAAACATTGGCAAAGCTACGGCATTACACGCCGCCTGAGACACATGCGCACGCAGAAGACCTGAAGTGTTTGCCAAACATTGGCAAAGCTACGACATTACACGCCGCCTGAGACACAGGCGCTCGCACAAGACCTGAAGTCTTTGCCAACCATTGGCAAAGCTACGTCCTTACATGCTGCCTTAGACACAGGCGCGCTCACAAGACCTGAAGTCTTTGCCATACATTGGCAAAGCTACGGCATTACACGCCGCCTGAAACACATGCGCGCGCAAAAGACTTGAAGTCTTTGCCAAACATTGGCAAAGCTACGAAATTACACGAAGACTGAGACACATGCGCCCGCAAAAGGCGTGAAATCTTTTCCAAACATTGGAAAAGCCACGACATTACACGCCGCCTGAGACACAGGAGCGCACACAAGACCTGAAGTCGTTGCCAAACGTTGGCAAACCTACGGCGTTAGACGCCGCCTGAGACACAGGCGCCCACACAAGACCTGAAATCTTTGCCAAACATTGGCAAAGCTACGGCATTACACGACGTCTGAGACATGTGCGCACGCAAAAGACCTGAAATCTTTGCCAAACATTGGAAAAGCCACGGCATTACAGGCCGCCTGAGACACAGGCGCGCGCACAAGACCTGAAGTGTTTGCCAAACATTGGCAAAGCTACGACATTACACGCCGCCTGAGACACAGGCGCTCGCACAAGACCTGAAGTCTTTGCCAACCATTGGCAAAGCTACGTCCTTACATGTTTGGCAAAGCAAAGACCTGAAGTCTTTGCCAAACATTGGCAAAGCTACGGCATTACACGCCGCCTGAGACACAGGCGCACGCAGAAGACCTGAAGTGTTTGCCAAACATTGGCAAAGCTACGACATTACACGCCGCCTGAGACACAGGCGCTCGTACAAGACCTGAAGTCTTTGCCAACCATTGGCAAAGCTACGTCCTTACATGCTGCCTCAGACACAGGCGCGCTCACAAGACCTGAAGTCTTTGCCAAACATTGGCAAAGCTACGGCATTACACGCCGCCTGAAACACATGCGCGCGCAAAAGACTTGAAGTCTTTGCCAAACATTGGCAAAGCTACGAAATTACACGAAGACTGAGACACATGCGCCCGCAAAAGGCGTGAAATCTTTTCCAAACATTGGAAAAGCCACGACATTACACGCCGCCTGAGACACAGGAGCGCACACAAGACCTGAAGTCGTTGCCAAACATTGGCAAAGCTACGGCGTTAGACGCCGCCTGAGACACAGGCGCCCACACAAGACCTGAAATCTTTGCCAAACATTGGCAAAGCTACGGCATTACACGACGTCTGAGACATGTGCGCGCGCAAAAGACCTGAAATCTTTGCCAAACATTGGAAAAGCCACGGCATTACAGGCCGCCTGAGACACAGGCGCGCGCACAAGACATGAAGTCGTTGCCAAACATTGGACAAGCTACGGCGTGAGACGATGCTTGAGACACAAGCGTCCGCACAAGACCTGAAGTCTTTGCCAAACATTGGCAAAGCTACGGCATTACTAGCCGCCTGAGACACAGGCGCGCACACAAGACCTGAAGTCTTTGCCAAACGTTGGCAAAGCTACGGCATTACACGCCGCCTGAGACACAGGGCGCGCGCACAAGACCTGAAGTCTTTGCCAAACATTGGCAAAGCTACGACATTACACCCCGCCTGAGACACATTCGCGCGCACAAGACCTGAAATCTTTGCGAAACATTGGAAAGCCTCGGCATTACATGTCGCCTGAGACACAGGCGCGCGTACAAGACCTGAACTCGTTGTAAAAACATTGGACAAGCTACGGCGTTAGACGCTGCTTGAGACACAGGCGTCCACCCAAGACCTGAAGTCTTTGCCAAACATTGGCAAAGCAACGGCATTACCAGCCGCCTGAGACACGGGCGCGCTCACAAGACTTGAAGTCTTTGCCAAACATTGGCAAAGCTACAGCATTACACGCCTCCTCAGACACAGGCGCGCGCACAGGACCTGAAGTCTTTGCCAAACATTGGTAAAGCTTCGGCATTACACGCCGCCTGAGACACATGCGCGCGCACAAGGCCTGAAGACTTTGGCAAACATTAGCAAAGCTACGGCATTAGACGCCGCCTGAGACATAGGCGCGCGTACAAGACCTGAATTCTTTGCCAAACATTGGCAAAGCTACGACGCACGTAGAAGACCTGAAGTCTTTTCCAAACATTGGTAAAGCTACGGCATTACACCACGCCTGAGACACATGCACGTGCACAAGACCTGAAGTCTTTGCTAATCACTGGCAAAGCTATGGCATTGGATGCCGCCTAAGACACAGGCGCGCACAAGACCTGAACTCTTTGCCAAACATTGGCAAAGCTACGGCCTTACACGCCGCTTGAGACACAGGCACACGCAGAAGACCTGAAGTCTTTGCCAAACATTGGCAAAGCTACGACATTACACCCCGCCTGAGACACATTCGCGCGCACAAAACCCGAAATCTTTGCGAAACATTGGAAAGCCACGGCATTACATGCTGCCTGAGACACAGGCGCGCGTACAAGACCTGAACTCGTTGTAAAAACATTGGACAAGCTACGGCGTTAGATGCTGCTCGAGACACAGGCGTCCGCACAAGACCTGAAGTCTTTGCCAAACATTGGCAAAGCAACGGCATTACCAGCCGCCTGAGACACGGGCGCGCTCACAAGACCTGACGTCTTTGCCAAACGTTGGCAAAGCTACGGCATTACACGCCGCCTGAGACACAGGCGCGCGCGCACAAGACCTGAAGTCTTTGTCAAACATTGACAAAGCTACGACATTACACGCCGTCTGAGACACAGGCGCTCGCACAAGACCTGAAGTCTTTGCCAAACATTGGCAAAGCTACGTCCTTACATGCTGCCTCATACACAGGCGCGCGCACAAGACCTGAAGTCTTTGCCAAACATTGGCAAAGCTACGACATTACACGACGTCTGAGACATGTGCGCGCGCAAAAGACCTGAAATCTTTGCCAAACATTGGAAAAGCCACGGCATTACAGGCCGCCTGAGACACAGGCGCGCGCACAAGACATGAAGTCGTTGCCAAACATTGGACAAGCTACGGCGTGAGACGATGCTTGAGACACAAGCGTCCGCACAAGACCTGAAGTCTTTGCCAAACATTGGCAAAGCTACGGCATTACTAGCCGCCTGAGACACAGGCGCGCACACAAGACCTGAAGTCTTTGCCAAACGTTGGCAAAGCTACGGCATTACACGCCGCCTGAGACACAGGGCGCGCGCACAAGACCTGAAGTCTTTGCCAAACATTGGCAAAGCTACGACATTACACCCCGCCTGAGACACATTCGCGCGCACAAGACCTGAAATCTTTGCGAAACATTGGAAAGCCTCGGCATTACATGTCGCCTGAGACACAGGCGCGCGTACAAGACCTGAACTCGTTGTAAAAACATTGGACAAGCTACGGCGTTAGACGCTGCTTGAGACACAGGCGTCCACCCAAGACCTGAAGTCTTTGCCAAACATTGGCAAAGCAACGGCATTACCAGCCGCCTGAGACACGGGCGCGCTCACAAGACTTGAAGTCTTTGCCAAACATTGGCAAAGCTACAGCATTACACGCCTCCTCAGACACAGGCGCGCGCACAGGACCTGAAGTCTTTGCCAAACATTGGTAAAGCTTCGGCATTACACGCCGCCTGAGACACATGCGCGCGCACAAGGCCTGAAGACTTTGGCAAACATTAGCAAAGCTACGGCATTAGACGCCGCCTGAGACATAGGCGCGCGTACAAGACCTGAATTCTTTGCCAAACATTGGCAAAGCTACGACGCACGTAGAAGACCTGAAGTCTTTTCCAAACATTGGTAAAGCTACGGCATTACACCACGCCTGAGACACATGCACGTGCACAAGACCTGAAGTCTTTGCTAATCACTGGCAAAGCTATGGCATTGGATGCCGCCTAAGACACAGGCGCGCACAAGACCTGAACTCTTTGCCAAACATTGGCAAAGCTACGGCCTTACACGCCGCTTGAGACATAGGCACACGCAGAAGACCTGAAGTCTTTGCCAAACATTGGCAAAGCTACGACATTACACCCCGCCTGAGACACATTCGCGCGCACAAAACCCGAAATCTTTGCGAAACATTGGAAAGCCACGGCATTACATGCTGCCTGAGACACAGGCGCGCGTACAAGACCTGAACTCGTTGTAAAAACATTGGACAAGCTACGGCGTTAGATGCTGCTCGAGACACAGGCGTCCGCACAAGACCTGAAGTCTTTGCCAAACATTGGCAAAGCAACGGCATTACCAGCCGCCTGAGACACGGGCGCGCTCACAAGACCTGACGTCTTTGCCAAACGTTGGCAAAGCTACGGCATTACACGCCGCCTGAGACACAGGCGCGCGCGCACAAGACCTGAAGTCTTTGTCAAACATTGACAAAGCTACGACATTACACGCCGTCTGAGACACAGGCGCTCGCACAAGACCTGAAGTCTTTGCCAAACATTGGCAAAGCTACGTCCTTACATGCTGCCTCATACACAGGCGCGCGCACAAGACCTGAAGTCTTTGCCAAACATTGGCAAAGCTACGACATGACATGCCGCTTGAGACATAGGCGCTCGCACAAGACCTGAAGTCTTTGCCAAACATTGGCAATGCTACGGCATTACACGACGCCTGAGACAAAAGGCACACAAAAGACCTGAAGTCTATGCCAAACATTGGCAAAGCTACGACATTAGGCGTTGCCTGAAACACAAGCGCGCACAACACCTGAAATCTTTGCCAAACATTGTCAAAGCTATGGCATTACCCGCCGCTTCAGACACAGGCGCGCGCACAAGACCTGAAGTTTTTGGCAAACGTTGGCAAAGCTACGGCATTACACGCTGCCTAAGACACATGCGCGCGCAAAAGACCTAAAGTCTTTGCCAAACATTGGCAAAGGTATGGAATTATACCCCGCCTGAGACACATGCGCGAGCACAAGAACTGAAGTATTTGCCAAACATTGGCAATGCTGCGGCATTACACGACGCCTGAGACACAGCGCTCACACAAGACCTGAATCTTTGCCAAACATTGGCAAAGCTACGACATTAGACGTTGCCTGAAACACAAGCGCGCAAAAGAACTAAAATCTTTGCCAAACATTGTCAAAGCTACGGCATTACCCGTCGCATGAGACACAGGCGCGCGCACAAGACCTGAAGTCTTTGCCAAACGTTGGCAAAGCTACGGCATTACACGCCGCCTGAGACACATGCGCGCGCAAAAGACCTGAAGAGTTTGCCAAACATTGGCAAAGCTACGACATTACACCCCGCCTGAGACACATTCGTCCGCACAAGACCTGAAGTCTTTGCCAAACATTGGCAAAGCAACGGCATTACCAGCCGCCTGAGACACGGGCGCGCTCACAAGACCTGAAGTCTTTGCCAAACGTTGGCAAAGCTACGGCATTACACGCCTCCTCAGACACAGGCGCGCGCACAAGACCTGAAGTCTTTGCCAAACATTGGAAAAGCTACGGCATTACACGCCGCCTGAGACACAGGCGCGCGCACAAGGCCTTAAGACTTTACCAAACATTAGCAAATCTACGGCATTAGACGCCGCCTAAGACATAGGCGCGCGTACAAGACCTAAATTCTTTGCCAAACATTGGCAAAGCTACGACGCACGTAGAAGACCTGAAGTCTTTGCCAAACATTGGTAAAGCTACGGCATTACACCATGCCTGAGATACATGCACGTGCACAAGACCGGAAGTCTTTGCTAAGCACTGGCAAAGCTACGGCATTGGATGCCGCCTGAGACATAGGCGCGCGCACAAGACCTGAAGTCTTTGCGAAACATTGGCAATGCTACGGCATTACACGACGCCTGAGACACAGCGCGCACACAAGACCTGAAGTCTTTGCCAAACATTGGCAAAGCTACGGCAATAGACGTTGCCTGAAAACACAAGCGCGCACAAGACCAGAAATCTTTGCCAAACATTGTCAAAGCTACGGCATTACCCGCCGCGTGAGACACAGGCGCGCGCACAAGACCTGAAGACTTTGCCAAACATTGGCAAAGCTACGGCATTACACGCCGCCTGAGACACAGGCGCACGCAGAAGACCTGAAGTATTTGCCAAACATTTGCAAAGCTACGACATTACACGCCGCCTGAGACACATGCGCTCGCACAAGACCTGAAGTCTTTGCCAAACATTGGCAAAGCTACGGCATTACACGCCGCAGGAAACACATGCGCGCGCAAAAGACTTGAAGTCTTTGCCAAACATTGGCAAAGCTACGAAATTACACGACGCCTGAGACGCATGCGCCCGCAAAAGGCCTAAAATCTTTGCCAAACATTGGAAAAGCCATGACATTACACGCCGCCTGAGACACAGGCGCGCACACAAGACCTGAAGTCTTTGCCAGACATTGGCAAAGCTACGTCCTTACATGCTGCCTCAGACACAGGCGCGCGCACAAGACCTGAAGTCTTTGCCAAACATTGGCAAAGCTACGGCCGTACACGCCGCCTGAGACACAGCCACACGCAGAAGACATGAAGTCTTTGCCAAACATTGGCAAAGCTACGACATGACATGCCGCTTGAGACATAGGCGCTCGCACAAGACCTGAAGTCTTTGCCAAACATTGGCAATGCTACGACATTACACGACGCCTGAGACAAAAGGCACACAAAAGACCTGAAGTCTATGCCAAACATTGGCAAAGCTACGACATTAGGCGTTGCCTGAAACACAAGCGCGCACAACACCTGAAATCTTTGCCAAACATTGTCAAAGCTATGGCATTACCCGCCACTTAAGACACAGGCGCGCGCACAAGACCTGAAGTTTTTGGCAAACGTTGGCAAAGCTACGGCATTACACGCTGCCTAAGACACATGCGCGCGCAAAAGACCTAATGTCTTTGCCAAACATTGGCAAAGGTATGGAATTATACCCCGCCTGAGACACATGCGCGAGCACAAGAACTGAAGTATTTGCCAAACATTGGCAATGCTGCGGCATTACACGACGCCTGAGACACAGCGCTCACACAAGACCTGAATCTTTGCCAAACATTGGCAAAGCTACGACATTAGACGTTGCCTGAAACACAAGCGCGCACAAGAACTAAAATCTTTGCCAAACATTGTCAAAGCTACGGCATTACCCGTCGCATGAGACACAGGCGCGCGCACAAGACGTGAAGTCTTTGCCAAACGTTGGCAAAGCTACGGCATTACACGCCGCCTGAGACACATGCGCGCGCAAAAGACCTGAAGTCTTTGCCAAACATTGGCAAATCTACGACATTACACCCCACCTGAGACACATTCGTCCGCACAAGACCTGAAGTCTTTGCCAAACATTGGCAAAGCAACGGCATTACCAGCCGCCTGAGACACGGGCGCGCTCACAAAACCTGAAGTCTTTGCCAAACTTTGGCAAAGCTACGGCATTACACGCCTCCTCAGACACAGGCGCGCGCACAAGACCTGAAGTCTTTGCCAAACATTGGAAAAGCTACGGCATTACACGCCGCCTGAGACACAGGCGCGCGCACAAGGCCTTAAGACTTTACCAAACACTAGCAAATCTACGGCATTAGACGCCGCCTAAGACATAGGCGCGCGTACAAGACCTGAATTCTTTGCCAAACATTGGCAAAGCTACGACGCACGTAGAAGACCTGAAGTCTTTGCCAAACATTGGTAAAGCTACGGCATTACATGTCACACCCCCATATTTTATTTACTTATTAAATAAATACAGGTTGTAACGATTGGTTCATTACACGATAGCGGAAGCTGTAATAATGATTTCTAAGACTTGATTACATATACAATTACTAAAACTAAGAAATACTATGATCTAAGTTCTTCTAGATCAACAACAGACTTGAGACTTGATATTCTACGTCCTTCCAGCTACTAGGAATTGATCCAACATAGCTAGCCTATTCCAACCGCGCCATGGCTAGAGGTCACCTGAGAAACATACTTGAAAGTGTCAACACAAAGGTTGGTGAGTTCACAGAGTTAGTTATATTAGTGCTTATAGTTTTTCCCCAAAAACCTGTTCATGACTTTACCGTCATAAAACTAAGTAGTTTTCATTTGAAAACATTATCATGACTTAACCGTCATAAAATATGTTTAAACCTGATCGGTTTAACTAATCAGAACCCTTTTGTATAAACATGATCACTTTATCCGGATCAAAACTCTTTTGTTTAAACCTGATCACTTTAACCTGATCAGAACCCTTTGTTTATACCTGATCACTTTAACCTGATCAGAACCCTTTGTTTAAATTCAATTGTTCGTAAATAGTTTAAGGTGTATGTGATAAACAGAATAAGAATTGTTGACCCATTTGTAAACTAGCTAGGAATACAAATAATATGTTCATACATGGGGCGTAACCAAACCTTGACATGTGTACACGCCCCTAATTTCGTTATTCAGTTCTATGCGGCCATAAATCCTCCAGATTGTGGTTAGCGCGACTAACCATGACCGGGAGACGTCACTCTCCATAGTACTATTCATAGGACCCTAGGCTACAGTTAATGGTTACTATGTTGTTCCAGGGGACTTTCGCGGCCTCCATTGTGTTGTTCTCATCCCATGTAAACATAAAGTCGTGTCTTATTCTCTTGTTATCCCATGAAATAGTTGCAAGTATGTTTTTCCCTTAAATCGTTGAGTGTTGTTCATCCGAACAATCGTTGTGTGTTGTTCATCCGAACAATCGTTGTGTGTACTTGTGTCCAGCTGTTTAGTTGAGAAAGTTTTCTCCCCGTTTGTTTAAAAACAATTTAAAAACAAGTAGTAAAAGTGGGGCTGGGAGACTCACAAGAAGTTAAACCAAAATGTTCATATTGTCAAACGTATAAGCAATGTAATTCATGTTTTCAAAACATAACAAGTAAGTATGTTTCTCCCCCGATGTTTACAAAACAGTAAAGAGTTAAAAGGGGGCCGTGAACTCACCTTGTGTTCGATGAAATCCTAGTAAACAAACTTGTGCTAGTTCTTGTATATCCGTACCCTAATCACACAAGGGTACTAATGTGTTAAAGCTACCCGTCTTATACATAAGTTGTTCATCCGACTTAACAGATCTGATTGCTTTTGTTTTAACTATCTTTTTAGTTTTTCCACAATTGTTTCGTTATAAAATAGTTCTAAGTTACTGCCCCATGGGACTGATGAATGGGTATCGAAACTACATAGTTTCGATTGAACAGAACAGATGTCGAAACTACCTAGTTTTGATTGAGTAAATTGGGTATCGAAACTACCTAGTTTCGATTGGCAAGAATAGTATCGAAACTACCTAGTTTCGATTGGGCAATCGGTATCGAAACTACTTAGTTTCGATTGAGTAAACAGATATCGAAACTACTTAGTTTCGATTGAGTAATAGGTATCGAAACTCCTAGTTTCGATCAACAGGTATCGAAACTCCTAGTTTCGATTGAACAGCAGGTATCGAAACTCCTAGTTTCGATTGAACAGGTATCGAAACTCCTAGTTTCGATTACTGCACTTTGATTGACAGAATTCGTCCTGTATATTTTTATGTTCAAATCTTGAATTTGACACACTTTTCTTGTTATCTTACTTGCGATTGAACCTTTTGTAGGCTTAGATACGGTTTTAAAGAAAATAAAGTGGATAATATCGAGTTTTTACCTTAAAACCGAGATGAAGATGATGAAAGAAAACAGAGAAGAGTCTTGAATCTTCTGTTAAACTTTCTTTAGAACACTTGAAATCTTCTTAAAATACCGAATTGTGGTGGATTTCTGCCTTAAACTGGACTTCGACTAGAAGGAGAATTGGGAAATTTCCGTATGAAAATGAGAAGTATGGAAGGGATTGTGGGATTTCGACTGAGGAGATATGGTTTTTATCTGAATTTGAGTGTATTAGCAAGTGGGGGAATGGCTCCCCTGACTTTCGGTCGAGAAAGTCAAGCAAGTGGGTTGGGATTTAAATAAATCAAACCATTTGATTTAAGTGTAATTTTAACCACTAGTGTTCGTATTTAGTCGGGTTATCCTGGTACGTGAACCGGTAACTCCTAGAATTACCAAATATGAAATGAGACCATGTACGGTTTTTGTTAGGCCTTAATGTCCTTGTTTGTGAAATTAAATAAATCACAAAAACAATTATAATGTACACTTGTTTATAACATGTACGGATATTGACCTGAATTGTCGGGTGTCACATTCTCCCCATGTTAAAAGAATTTCGTCCCGAAATTCAATTTGTGTCCTCTTGAACTGTTGTATCCTTAAACAAAGATGGGTATTTTTGTTTTCATTTGATTCTCTCGTTCAAATGGTTCAACGTACCTAGGGTTAAGCTTGCCACGGTTGCCAAATTTTGCCACTCTTTTCCAAGGTGAGACCTTCAACGTGACTTTGTCTATCACTTGGAATTCTAATGGTTTTCGTCTGTTGCTATCTCAACTCTCTTTCGTCTATCTTGAGTGACTTTCAGACGATCTTTTATTTCGACGATTTTTGTTAATGGTTCCCTAGTCAATATCAGGACCAGTCAAATGCTTTTCGCTAGCCTCCGCCCAATATAGCGATGAGTGACACTTAAAACTATACAAAGACTCAACGGAGCGGCTTTAATGGTGGTATGGTAGTTGGTATTATATGAAAACTCATCCAACGGCGGTGTGTATCCCTATTTCCTCTTAAATCGATTACACACACACGGAGCACATCTTTTAAAGTTTGGATGGTCCTTTTACTTTGACCGTTCATCTAGGGATAATATGCAGTGGTCATGTAAAGGCGTGTGCTCAAGGCTTCTTGTACAGACTGTCAGGTTCTTGACATGAATCGACTGTCCCTTTTTGTGAAAATGGAAACTGGCATACCATGCCTAGCCATAATTCCCTTAATATTTAGCCTTGCACGCGTCTTACTTTTATCTATCTCCTTTATTGGTAGGGAATGCGCGGATTTCGTCAAACGACTGACGATTATCATATAGTATCATAGTTGCTAGGTGTTCTGGGTAACATTGAAATGAAATCCATTGAAATTTGTTCCCATTTCCATTGAGGTATCTCGGGTTGTTATAACAATCCCGACGGTTTCTGATGTTCTGCCTTTACCTTTGAACATGTCAGGCATTTACCGACGTAAATAGCAATTTCTCTTTTCATGTTCGGCCACCAGTAGAGTTCTTTCAGATCCTTATACATTTTATCCGAACCTGGGTGAATGGAGTACCTGGACTTGTGGGCTTCGTCCATAACCAACTCCCGTAGGTTACCAAAACATGGCACCCAAATTCTATTTGTAAAGTATAAAGTATCATCTGATTTTGGCTCTAATTGTCTGATCATTCCTCGTATAGCTTTACTCTGAATGTTTTCTTCTTTGATTGCCTCCTGTTGTGCCACCCGGATTTGAATCGTGAGACTCGCATGAATTGTCAATCCTAGGGCACGAACACGGAGAGTTTTAACCCGTTCTTTACGACTCAAGGCATCTGCTACGACATTTGCCTTACCAGGGTGATACTTGATATCACAGTCGTAATCATTCAGTAGTTCTACCCAACGAAGTTGACTCATGTTGAGTTCTTTCTGATTAACGATGTGCTGGAGACTCTTGTGGTTTGTAAAGATAGTACATTTTGTACCATATAAGAAATGTCTCCAAATCTTGAGTGCAAACACGACAGCACCCAATTTCAGATCGTGAGTCGTATAGTTTTTCTTATGTACTCTTAGCTGTCTGGATGCATACGCTATGACTTTTTCTTCCTACATCAATACACATCCCAGACCTTGGTGTGATGCGTCGCAGTACACGATGAAATTGTAAGTTCCTTCGGAAAGGGATAGGATTGGTGCACTGCAAAGCTTCTGCTTCAACAATTGAAACGCTGATTCTTGTTTATCAGTCCAATCAAACTTTTTGTCCTTCTCAGTCGGGGTTCTTGGTGCTTCCCAGCTTTTGATAGCTTCAATCTTGGTTGGGACTACGTGAATACCCTTCTTATTGATGACGTGTCCGATAAAGTGAACCTCTCGAATCCGAAACTCACACTTAGAGAATTTGGCATAACGCTTCTCATTCCGGAGTAGTTCCAAGATTGATTTCAAATGATGTTCATGTTCCTCCTTGGTTTGTGAATATATTAATATGTCATCGATAAATACAATCACGAATTTATCCAAATATAGCCTGCACACGCGGTTCATTAGATCCATGAAAACGGCCGGTGCAATAGTCAAGCCAAATGGCATAACTAGGAACTCGTAGTGACCGTAACGAGTCCTAAAAGTCATTTTTGGTATATCTTCTTCTTGAATTTTCAGTTGAGGATATCCTGATTGTAGATCAATTTTAGAATAGAAACTGGACCCTTGAAGTTGATCAAACAAATCGTCTACTCGAAGAAGAGGATACCGGTTTTTGATTGTCAGCTTGTTCAACTCTCGATAATTGATGCACCTTCTAAAGGTTCCATCCTTTTTCTTTACAAACAGGACCGGAACTCCCCATGGTGAGAAACTCGGTCTTATGAAAAAAATTACTCGACGAGGTGTCCAAGTTTTTGTTGTATATTGGGTAGAAATGAAAAAGTATGAAAATGAAACTTTATGTTTGTCCCTCTTATGCTTTTCGAAAGCATTTTTCCCGGACTAAGACTTTTCTCTTATTTCAGGTTTCATGTTTTCTATGATTTTCCTCTCCATGTGCCTTCATGGAGCTAGGAATTGATGTTCCTTGGGAGCTCTTATTTGCGAACTTCGAGTCTAATCACCACTTTACCCCTTTGCTCGCCCTACCTTTCGAGGCAGACTAGCCTTTGGGTTGTAGCGTCCTGATATGTAAACTCATGTCTCGACTACCATACCTTCAAAGTATGTAAACCATACGAAGTTTGATGTTTGTTTGGAATATTCACATTTCGTCTAGCTGAGGGAATGAATAGTAATACTGTGAGAATGGTCTCATCAAATTAGTGTTTTCCCCAAAATGGGCTATGGGTTTGTCAACTCATTAAGTTGGCAGAAAGAGCTGATAGTCAACTATTAGTCATACGGTGTGTATGCACTCCCTTAGTGTTTGAATGTTACTTTGGTGACTTACCATTACGTATTCCACTCATTCAGGTTATAGCCTTAAAATCCTTAGCACAAGGATAAACTTGAGGTAATGAGTGTTGAACGTCGAGACTTTTATATTCTAACTGAGTCTACTCCAAGAGATCATTTCTTAACAATAGATGCTCTAGAGCTTCCCAATTATAGAAAACTAGGAGTGAAAGATGCAATCACACCTCTCTTCTAGGCTAAATCTGGGATCCATCCAACAAGATGAACTTTGAGGAAGTGCGAGTACAAAAGAGTAATAGATTATTCTTCTCAACTCTTTGTGGACAGTGGCCTGTTGTGAACAGCTCGAGCTTACATCCCTTATGCATATCATGAACTAAGGAGATTAGCATGAAATTCCGCATTTGGGACTCCTTTAAGAGTTTTGCATGTCGTTTTGGTTAATGCGACAATAGTCGTTAGTCCACACTTAGGTTTCTTTGGCATTCGCTCGAGCATCAAACCCGGCTTATCCATTACCGAGAGAATAGTTAGACTTAAAGGTATATTGAATGTCAATGGCTGCGAGAGCAATCCTGTTTGACCGACATTCTGAAATGTCCGATTTCCTACTTGTCTCATGTCGAGCTTCTACAATATCCATAGGTGCCATGTGTATGCGGGTCAGAATAATATCCTGCCCTATTACTGAAGTTAGTGCATAACACTCTTGGCGTAACTTTCAAGCAATTGTGAGATTGAACTGTATGATGGATCCTGAGATTATGCCATAATCTCCCACAATAGTTGTGCAATTACTGTAAGTGTTAGTTGTGGTAACGCTCAATTTGAAGCATTCCTGACAAGTAGAATCTCAAAGAATGAATGTGCGAATTTCTTCGTCGTTCAGGATTTACTAAGGATTGGTTGAATTCAATTTGAATTTCTCTCGTTCCTCCAAAACTAGGAGAATGCTTTGTGAGCACCTAATTGAGAAGTCTGATTTGTTGAGATCCAATCCTTAATCAAGTGATTGAGAACATGAGTTGATCATCAGCTTAGACAGCAAGACTCACTAAAGTTCCCATGCACTGCAAATTATGATTACGTGTGCACCCGTAATGATGATTTGCCTTGCCTGATCCCTATAGTGTTTCTTCTATCCCTAGCTTTTAATCAAAAGTGATTTGAAACGATCATTAGATTGCGTTTGCACATTTGTACAGGAGTGTGTATTGTTTTATCGGATTACTGTTAATTATGTGTACCAATACTCATGAATCTGCCGAATATGGCAGTTGTCGGATGAGGATAAGGGTAGAGAGGCACCACCAGTGTCTCTTAAAAAAATGTGCATGGTGAAATTTAGGCACTATGTGTTGGGCAGAGATCCTCAAATGAGTGTCGAGCAACTCCTGCTCCAAGTCTGTATATATGCATGGATCCACATGATCCTGATGTATGTCTGGGTCTCCTGACCCTTGGAGTTCTCTCCCATTTAGTCCTGCTTACTCACCTTGAATTCCCTTTTGTCTGGGCAATCATGCCTGCCATATATCATGGCGAGAGTCTAGGCATCCGATCCGACAACTTATGAAGGAGAGTATTTATACCGCAAATACATTAGAAAGATAGTTGCCTCCATGGCTGGAGTAGTTGTGGTGCAGGTATAGGTACAGATTCTGGTACGAGTTCAACCTGTTGCGATACCAAGATCGGTAACTGACGATCGTTGCCGTCATCGTTCAAGCTCAGCTCTTAACTCGATCTTCTAAGGTTGCAGTATGCTGAGTACCCGTTATTCTTGACTCGTAACCCGAACAATAACATGTTGTTACTATTTATTATTTTCACATCGTTGTATGTGTTTAAGTGTTCACTATATGTGCCATGTAATTGTATTAGTGTAGCTAATGGTACCCTAGTGTAATTCCATACACTAATAGTCTACACAAATTGTTCGGCAACGGTTGGAATTCCTATGCTCAAGTCTTGGGTGTTTTTAATATGATGCAAGTCTTAGAAATCTTGGTCCCTAAATGAGTCCGGTTAGAGCCTAGGTATCACTAAGGACACCTAATTCGCTAAAACCATTGCTCTGATACCAATCTGTCACACCCCCATATTTTATTTACTTATTAAATAAATACAGGTTGTAACGATTGGTTCATTACACGATAGCGGAAGCTGTAATAATGATTTCTAAGACTTGATTACATATACAATTACTAAAACTAAGAAATACTATGATCTAAGTTCTTCTAGATCAACAACAGACTTGAGACTTGATATTCTACGTCCTTCCAGCTACTAGGAATTGATCCAACATAGCTAGCCTATTCCAACCGCGCCATGGCTAGAGGTCACCTGAGAAACATACTTGAAAGTGTCAACACAAAGGTTGGTGAGTTCACAGAGTTAGTTATATTAGTGCTTATAGTTTTTCCCCAAAAACCTGTTCATGACTTTACCGTCATAAAACTAAGTAGTTTTCATTTGAAAACATTACATTGACTTAACCGTCATAAAATATGTTTAAACCTGATCGGTTTAACTAATCAGAACCCTTTTGTATAAACATGATCACTTTATCCGGATCAAAACTCTTTTGTTTAAACCTGATCACTTTAACCTGATCAGAACCCTTTGTTTATACCTGATCACTTTAACCTGATCAGAACCCTTTGTTTAAATTCAATTGTTCGTAAATAGTTTAAGGTGTATGTGATAAACAGAATAAGAATTGTTGACCCATTTGTAAACTATCTAGGAATACAAATAATATGTTCATACATGGGGCGTAACCAAACCTTGACATGTGTACACGCCCCTAATTTCGTTATTCAGTTCTATGCGGCCATAAATCCTCCAGATTGTGGTTAGCGCGACTAACCATGACCGGGAGACGTCACTCTCCATAGTACTATTCATAGGACCCTAGGCTACAGTTAATGGTTACTATGTTGTTCCAGGGGACTTTCGCGGCCTCCATTGTGTTGTTCTCATCCCATGTAAACATAAAGTCGTGTCTTATTCTCTTGTTATCCCATGAAATAGTTGCAAGTATGTTTTTCCCTTAAATCGTTGAGTGTTGTTCATCCGAACAATCGTTGTGTGTTGTTCATCCGAACAATTGTTGTGTGTACTTGTGTCCAGCTGTTTAGTTGAGAAAGTTTTCTCCCCGTTTGTTTAAAAACAATTTAAAAACAAGTAGTAAAAGTGGGGCTGGGAGACTCACAAGAAGTTAAACCAAAATGTTCATATTGTCAAACGTATAAGCAATGTAATTCATGTTTTCAAAACATAACAAGTAAGTATGTTTCTCCCCCGATGTTTACAAAACAGTAAAGAGTTAAAAGGGGGCCGTGAACTCACCTTGTGTCCGATGAAATCCTAGTAAACAAACTTGTGCTAGTTCTTGTATATCCGTACCCTAATCACACAAGGGTACTAATGTGTTAAAGCTACCCGTCTTATACATAAGTTGTTCATCCGACTTAACAGATCTGATTGCTTTTGTTTTAACTATCTTTTTAGTTTTTCCACAATTGTTTCGTTATAAAATAGTTCTAAGTTACTGCCCCATGGGACTGATGAATGGGTATCGAAACTACATAGTTTCGATTGAACAGAACAGATGTCGAAACTACCTAGTTTCGATTGAGTAAATTGGGTATCGAAACTACCTAGTTTCGATTGGCAAGAATAGTATCGAAACTACCTAGTTTCGATTGGGCAATCGGTATCGAAACTACTTAGTTTCGATTGAGTAAACAGATATCGAAACTACTTAGTTTCGATTGAGTAATAGGTATCGAAACTCCTAGTTTCGATCAACAGGTATCGAAACTCCTAGTTTCGATTGAACAGCAGGTATCGAAACTCCTAGTTTCGATTGAACAGGTATCGAAACTCCTAGTTTCGATTACTGCACTTTGATTGACAGAATTCGTCCTGTATATTTTTATGTTCAAATCTTGAATTTGACACACTTTTCTTGTTATCTTACTTGCGATTGAACCTTTTGTAGGCTTAGATACGGTTTTAAAGAAAATAAAGTGGATAATATCGAGTTTTTACCTTAAAACCGAGATGAAGATGATGAAAGAAAACAGAGAAGAGTCTTGAATCTTCTGTTAAACTTTCTTTAGAACACTTGAAATCTTCTTAAAATACCGAATTGTGGTGGATTTCTGCCTTAAACTGGACTTCGACTAGAAGGAGAATTGGGAAATTTCCGTATGAAAATGAGAAGTATGGAAGGGATTGTGGGATTTCGACTGAGGAGATATGGTTTTTATCTGAATTTGAGTGTATTAGCAAGTGGGGGAATGGCTCCCCTGACTTTCGGTCGAGAAAGTCAAGCAAGTGGGTTGGGATTTAAATAAATCAAACCATTTGATTTAAGTGTAATTTTAACCACTAGTGTTCGTATTTAGTCGGGTTATCCTGGTACGTGAACCGGTAACTCCTAGAATTACCAAATATGAAATGAGACCATGTACGGTTTTTGTTAGGCCTTAATGTCCTTGTTTGTGAAATTAAATAAATCACAAAAACAATTATAATGTACACTTGTTTATAACATGTACGGATATTGACCTGAATTGTCGGGTGTCACATTACACCATGCCTGAGATACATGCACGTGCACAAGACCTGAAGTCTTTGCTAAGCACTGGCAAAGCTACGGCATTGGATGCCGCCTGAGACATAGGCGCGCGCACAAGACCTGAAGTCTTTGCGAAACATTGGCAATGCTACGGCATTACACGACGCCTGAGACACAGCGCGCACACAAGACCTGAAGTCTTTGCCAAACATTGGCAAAGCTACGGCAATAGACGTTGCCTGAAAACACAAGCGCGCACAAGACCAGAAATCTTTGCCAAACATTGTCAAAGCTACGGCATTACCCGCCGCGTGAGACACAGGCGCGCGCACAAGACCTGAAGACTTTGCCAAACATTGGCAAAGCTACGGCATTACACGCCGCCTGAGACACAGGCGCACGCAGAATACCTGAAGTATTTGCCAAACATTTGCTAAGCTACGACATTACACGCCGCCTGACACACATGCGCTCGCACAAGACCTGAAGTCTTTGCCAAACATTGGCAAAGCTACGGCATTACACGCCGCCGGAAACACATGCGCGCGCAAAAGACTTGAAGTCTTTGCCAAACATTGGCAAAGCTACGAAATTACACGACGCCAGAGACGCATGCGCCCGCAAAAGGCCTAAAATCTTTGCCAAACATTGGAAAAGCCACGACATTACACGCCGCCTAAGACACAGGCGCGCACACAAGACCTGAAGTCGTTGCCAAACATTGGCAAAGCTACGGCGTTAGGCGCCGCCTGAGACACAGGCGCCCACACAAGACCTGAAATCTTTGCCAAACATTGGCAAAGCTACGGCATTACACGACGTCTGAGACACATGCGCGCGCAAAAGACCTGAAATCTTTGCCAAACATTGGAAAAGCCACTGCATTACCCGCCGCTTGAGATACAGGCGCGCGCACAAGACATGAATTCGTTGCCAAACATTGGACGAGCTACGGCGTGAGACGCTGCTTGAGACACAAGCGTTCGCACAAGAACTGAAGTCTTTGCCAAACATTGGCAAAGCTACGGTATTACACGACGCCTGAGACACGTGCGCGCGCAAAAGATCTGAAATCTTTGCCAAACATTGGATAAGCCACGGCATTACACGCCGCTTGAGACACACACAAGACATGAAGTCGTTGACAAACATCGGCAAAGCTACGGCGTGAGACGCTGTTTGAGACACAAGCGTCCGCACAAGACTTGAAGTCTTTGCCAAACATTGGCAATGCTACGGCATTACACGACGCCTGAGACACGTGCGCGCGCAAAAGATCTGAAATCTTTGCCAAACATTGGATAAGCCACGGCATTACACGCCGCCTGAGACACAGGCGCGCGCACAAGACATGAAGTCGTTGCCAAACATTGGACAAGCTATGGCGTTAGACGCTACTTGAGACACAGGCGTCCGCACAAGACCTGAAGTCTTTGCCAAACATTGGCAAAGCTACGGCATTACTAGCCGCCTGAGACACAGGCGCCCACACAAGACCTGAAGTCTTTGCCAAACTTTGGCAAAGCTACGGCATTACACGCCGCCTGAGACACAGGGCGCGCGCACAAGACCTGAAGTCTTTGCCAAACATTGGCAAAGCTACGGCCGTACACGCCGCCTGAGACACAGCCACACGCAGAAGACCTGAAGTCTTTGCCAAACGTTGGAAAAGCTACGACATTACATGCCGCTTGAGACATAGGCGCTCGCACAAGACCTGAAGTCTTTGCCAAACATTGGCAATGCTACGGCATTACACGACGCCTGAGACAAAGGGCACACACAAGACCTAAAGTCTTTGCCAAACATTGGCAAAGCTACGGCGTTAGGCGTTGCCTGAAACATCAGCGCGCAAAACACCTGAAATCTTTGCCAAACATTGTCAAAGCTATGGCATTACCAGCCGCTTAAGACACAGGCGCGCGCACAAGACCTAAAGTTTTTGTCAAACGTTGGCGAAGCTACGACATTACACGCTGCCTAAGACACATGCGCGCGCAAAAGACCTGAAGTCTTTGCCAAACATTAGCAAAGGTATGGAATTATACCCCGCCTGAGACACATGCGCGAGCACAAGACCTGAAGTATTTGCCAAACATTGGCAATGCTGCGGCATTACACGACGCATGAGACACAGCGCTCACACAAGACCTGAATCTTCGCCAAACATTGGCAGAGTTACGACATTAGACGTTGCCTGAAACACAAGCGCGCCCAAGAACTAAAATCTTTGCCAAACATTGTCAAAGCTACGGCATTACCCGCCGCATGAGACACAGGCGCGCGCACAAGACCTGAAGTCTTTGCCAAACGTTGGCAAAGCTACGGCATTACACGGCGCCTGAGACACATGCGCGCGCAAAAGACCTAAAGTCTTTGCCAAACATTGGCAAAGCTACGACATTACACTCCGCCTGAGACACATTCGCGCGCACAAGACCTGAAATCTTTGCGAAACATTGGAAAGCCACGGCATTTCATGCCGCCTGAGACACAGGCGCGCGTACAAGACCTGAACTCGTTCTAAAAACGTTGGACAAGCTACAGCGTTAGACGCTGCTTGAGACACAGCCGTCCGCCCAAGGCCTGAAGTCTTTGCCAAACATTGGCAAAGCAACGACATTACCAGCCGCCTGAGACATGGGCGCGCTCACCAGACCTGAAGTCTTTGCCAAACGTTGGCAAAGCTACGGCATTACACGCCTCCTGAGACACTGGCACGCGCAAAAGACCTGAAATCTTTGCCAAACATTGGAAAAGCCACGGCATTACACGCCGCCTGAGACACAGGCACGCACACAAGACCAGAAGTCGTTGCCAAACATTGGACAAGCTATGGCGTTAGACGCTACTTGAGACACAGGCGTCCGCACAACACCTGAAGTCTTTGCCAAACATTGGCAAAGCTACGGCCTTACTAGCCGCCTGAGACGCAGGCGCCCACACAAGACCTGAAGTCTTTGCTAAACTTTGGCAAAGCAACGGCATTACACGCCGCCTGAGACACAGGCGCGCGCGCACAAGACATGAAGTCTTTGCCAAACATTGGCAAAGCTACGGCCGTACACGCCGCCTGAGACACAGCCACACGCAGAAGACCTGAAGTCTTTGCCAAACGTTGGTAAAGCTACGACATTACATGCCGCTAGAGACATAGGCGCTCGCACAAGACCTGAAGTCTTTGCCAAACATTGGCAATGCTACGAAATTACACGACGCCTGAGACAAAGGTCACACACAAGACCTGAAGTCTTTGCCAAACATTGGCAAAGCTACGGTGTTAGGCGTTGCCTGAAACATAAGCGCGCACAACACCTGAAATCTTTGCCAAACATTGTCAAAGCTATGGCATTACCCGCCGCTTAAGACACAGGCGCGCGCACAAGACCTGAAGTTTTTGCCAAACGTTGGCAAAGCTACGGCATTACACGCTGCCTAAGAAACATGCGCGCGCAAAAGACCTGAAGTCTTTGCCAAACATTGGCAAAGGTATGGAATTATACCCCGCCTGAGACACATGCGCGAGCACAAGACCTGAAGTATTTGCCAAACTTTGGCAATGCTGCGGCATTACACGACGCCTGAGACACAGCGCTCACACAAGACCTGAATCTTTGCCAAACATTGGCAAAGCTACGACATTAGACGTTGCCTGAAACACAAGCGCGCACAAGAACTAAAATCTTTGCCAAACATTGTCAAAGCTACTGCATTACCCGCGGCATGAGACACAGGCGCGCGCACAAGACCTGAAGTCTTTGCCAAACGTTGGCAAAGCTACGGCATTACACGCCGCCTGAGACACATGCGCGCGCAACAGACCTAAAGTCCAAACATTGGCAAAGCTACGACATTACACCCCGCCTGAGACACATTCGCGCGCACAAGACCTGAAATCTTTGCGAAACATTGGAAAGCCACGGCATTACATGCCGCCTGAGACACAGGCGCGCTAACAAGACCTGAACTCGTTGTAAAAACATTGGACAAGCTACGGCGTTAGACGTTGCTTGAGACACAGCCGTCCGCCCAAGACCTGAAGTCTTTGCCAAACATTGGCAAAGCAACGGCATTACCAGCCGCCTGAGACACGGGCGCGCTCACAAGACCTGAAGTCTTTGCCAAACGTTGGCAAAGCTACGGCATTACACGCCTCCTCAGACACAGGCACGCGCACAAGACCTGAAGTTTTTGCCACACATTGGCAAAGCTACGGCATTACACGCCGCCTAAGACACAGGCACGCGCAAAAGACCAGATATCTTTGCCAAACATTGGAAAAGCCACGGCATAACACGCCGCCTGAGACACAGGCACACACACAAGACGAGAAGTCGTTGCTAAACATTGGACAAGCTACGACATACGTAGAAGACCTGAAGTCTTTGCCAAACATTGGTAAAGCTACGACATTACACCACGCCTGAGACACATGCACGCGCACAAGACCTGAACTCTTTGCCAAACATTGGCAAAGCTACGGCCTTACACGCCGCCTGAGACACAGGCACACGCAGAAGACCTGAAGTCTTTGCTAAACATCGGCAAAGCTACGACATTACACCTTGCCTGAGACACATTCACGCGCACAAGACCTGAAATCTTTGCGAAACATTGGAAAGCCACGGCATTACATGCTGCCTGAGATACAGGCGCGCGTACAACACCTAAACTCGTTGTAAAAACATTGGACAACCTACGGCGTTAGACGCTGCTTGAGACACAGGCGTCCGCCCAAGACCTGAAGTCTTTGCCAAACAATGGCAAAGCAACGGCATTACCAGCCGCATGAGACACGGGCACGCTCACAAGACCTGAAGTCTTTGCCAAACGTTGGCAAAGCTACGGCATTACACGCCTCCTCAGACACAGGCGCGCGCACAAGACCTGAAGTCTTTGGCAAACATTGGCAAAGCTACGGCATTACACGCCGCCTGAGACACATGCGCGCGCACAAGGCCTGAAGACTTTGGCAAACATTATCAAAGCTACGACATTAGACGCCGCCTGAGACATAGGCGCGCGTACAAGACCTGAATTCTTTGCCAAACATTGGCAAAGCTACGACGCACGTAGAAGACCTGAAGTCTTTGCCAAACATTGGTAAAACTAGGGCATTACACCACGCCTGAGACACATCCACGTGCACAAGACCTGAAGTCTTTGCTAATCACTGGCAAAGCTACGGCATTGGATGCCACCTGAGACACAGGCGCGCGCACAAGACCTGAACTCTTTGCCAAACATTGGCAAAGCTACGGCCTTACACGCCGTCTGAGACACAGGCACACGCAAAAGACCTGAAGTCTTTGCCAAACATTGGCAAAGCTACGACATTACACCCCGCCTGAGACACATTCGCGCGCACAAGACCTGAAATCTTTGCGAAACATTGGAAAGCCACGGCATTACATGCCACCTGAGACACAGGCGCGCGTACAAGACCTGAACTCGTTGTAAAAACATTGGACAAGCTACGGCGTTAGACGCTGCTTGAGACACAGGCATCCGCACAAGACCTGAAGTCTTTGCCAAACATTGGCAAAGCAACGGCATTACCAGCCGACTGAGACACGGGCGCGCTCACAAGACCTGAAGTCTTTGCCAAACGTTGGCAAAGCTATGGCATTACACGCCTCCTCAGACACACGCGCGCGCACAAGACCCGAAGTCTTTGCCAAACATTGGCAAAGCTACGGCATTACACGCCGCCTGAGACACAGGCACACGCAAAAGACCTGAAGTCTTTGCCAAACATTGGCAAAGCTACGACATTACACCCCGCCTGGGACACATTCGCGCGCACAAGACCTGAAATCTTTGCGAAACATTGGAAAGCCACGGCATTACATGCCGCCTGAGACACAGGCGCGCGTACAAGACCTGAACTCGTTGTAAAAACATTGGACAAGCTACGGCGTTAGACGCTGCTTGAGACACAGGCGTCCGAACAAGACCTGAAGTCTTTGCCAAACATTGGCAAAGCAACGGCATTACCAGCCGCCTGAGACACGTGCGCGCTCACAAGACCTGAAGTCTTTGCCAAACGTTGGCAAAGCTATGGCATTACACGCCTCCTCAGACACACGCGCGCGCACAAGACCCGAAGTCTTTGCCAAACATTGGCAAAGCTACGGCATTAGACGCCGCCTGAGACATAGGCGCGCGTACAGGACCTGAATTCTTTGCCAAACATTGGCAAAGCTACGACGCACGTAGAAGACCTGAAATCTTTGCAAACATTGGTAAAGCTACGGCATTACACCACGCCTGAGACACATGCACGTGCACAAGACCTGAAGTCTTTGCTAATCACTGGCAAAGCTACGGCATTGGATTCCGCCTGAGACACAGTCGCGCGCACAAGACCTGAAGTCTATGCCAAACATTGGCAATGCTACGGCATTACACGACGCCTGAGACGCAGCGCGCACACAAGACCTGAAGTCTTTGCCAAACATTGGCAAAGCTACGGCAATAGACTTTGCCTGAAACACAAGCGCGCACAAGACCAGAAATCTTTGCCAAACATTGTCAAAGCTACGGCATTACCCGCCGCTTGAGACACAGGCGCGCGCACAAGACCTGAAGTCTTTGCCAAACATTGGCAAAGCTACGGCATTATACGTCACCTGAGACACAGGCGCGCGCAGAAGACCTGAAGTATTTGCCAAACATTGGCAAAGCTACGACATTACACGCCGCCTGAGACACAGGCGCTCGCACAAGACCTGAAGTCTTTGCCAAACATTGGCAAAGCTACGTCCTTACATGCTGCCTCAGACACAAGCGCGCGCACAAGACCTGAAGTCTTTACCAAACATTAGCAAAGCTACGGCATTACACGCCGCCTGAAACACATGCGCGCGCAAAAGACTTGAAGTCTTTGCCAAACATTGGCAAAGCTACGAAATTACACGACGCCTGAGACACATGCGCCCGCAAAAGGCCTGAAATATTTGCCAAACATTTTAAAAGCCACGACATTACACGCCGCCTGAGACACAGGCGCGCACACAAGACCTGAAGTCGTTGCCAAACATTGGCAAAGCTACAGCGTTAGACGCCGCCTGAGACACAGGGGCCCACACAAGACCTGAAATCTTTGCCAAACATTGGCAAAGCTACGGCATTACACGACGTCTGAGACACGTGCGCGCGCAAAAGACTTGAAATCTTTGCCAAACATTGGAAAAGCCACGGCATTAAACGCCGCCTGAGACACAGGCGCGCGCACAAGACATGAAGTCGTTGCCAAACATTGGACAAGCTACGGCGTGAGACGCTGCTTGAGACACAAGCGTCCGCACAAGACCTGAAGTCTTTGCCAAACATTGGCAAAGCTGCGGAATTACCAGCCGCCTGAGACACAGGCGCGCACACAAGACCTGAAGTCTTTGCCAAAAGTTGGCAAAGCTACGGCATTACACGCCGCTTGAGACACAGGCGTGCGCGCACAAGACCTGAAGTCTTTGCCAAACATTGACAAAGCTACGACATTACACGCCGCCTGAGACACAGGCCCTCGCACAAGACCTGAAGTCTTTGCCAAACATTGGCAAAGCTACGTCCTTACATGCTGCCTCAGACACAGGCGCGCGCACAAGACCTGAAGTCTTTGCCAAACATCGGCAAAGCTACGGCATTACACGCCGTCTGAAACACATGTGCGCGCAAAAGACTTGAAGTCTTTGCCAAACATTGGCAAAGCTATGAAATTACACGACGCCTGAGACACATGCGCCCGCCAAAGGCCTTAAATTTTTGCCAAACATTGGAAAAGCCATGACATTACACGCCGCCTGAGACACAGGCGCGCACACAAGACCTGAAGTCGTTGCCAAACATTGGAAAAGTTGCGGCGTTAGACGCCGCCTGAGACACAGGCGACCACACAAGACCTGAAATCTTTGCCAAACATTGGCAAAGCTACGGCATTACACGACGTCTGAGACACGTGCGCGCGCAAAAGACCTTAAACCTTTGCCAAACATTGGAAAAGCCACGGCATTACACGCCGCCTGAGACACAGGCGCGCGCACAAGACATGAAGTCGTTGCCAAACATTGGACAAGCTACGGCGTGAGACGCTGCTTGAGACACAAGCGTCCGCACAAGACCTGAAGTCTTTGCCAAACATTGGCTAAGCTACGGAATTACCAGCCGCCTGAGACACAGGCACGCACACAAGACCTGAAGTCTTTGCCAAACGTTGGCAAAGCTACGGCATTACACGCCGCCTGAGACACAGGCGCGCGCGCACAAGACCTGAAGTCTTTGCCAAACATTGGAAAAGCTACGGCATTACATGCCGCCTGAGACACAGGCGCGCGCACAAGACCTGAAGACTTTGCCAATCACAAGACCAGAAGACTTTGCCAAACATTGGCAAAGCTACGGCATTAGACGTTGCCTGAGACATAGGCGCGCTTACAAGACCTGAAGACTTTGCCAAACATCGGAAAAGCTAAGGCATTGGATGCCGCCTGAGACACAGGCGCGCACAAGACCTGAACTCTTTACCAAACGTTGGCAAAGCTAAGGCGTTACACGTCGCCTGAGACACATGCGCGCGCAAAAGGCCTGAAATCTTTGCCAAACATTGGAAAAGCCACGGCATTGCACGCCGCCTGAGACACAGGCACGCACACAAGACCTGAAGTCGTTGCTAAACATTGGACAAGCTAACGCGTTAGACGCTACTTGAGACTTAGGCGTCCGCAGAAGACCTGAAGTCTTTGCCAAACATTGGCAAAGCTACGGCATTACCAACTGCCTGAGACACAGGCACCCACACAAGACCTGAAGTCTTTGCCAAACTTTGGCAAAGCTACGGCATTACACGCTGCCTGAGACACAGGCGGGCTCGCACAAGACCTGAAGTCTTTGCCAAACATTGGCAAAGCTACGGCCGTACACGCCGCCTGAGACAGCCACACGCAGAAGACCTAAAGTCTTTGCCAAACATTGGCAAAGCTACGACATTACATGCCGCTTGAGACATAGGCGCTCGCACAAGACCTGAAGTCTTTGCCAAACATTGGCAATGCTACGGCATTACACGACCCCTGAGACAAAGGGCACACAAAGACCTGAAGTCTTTGCCAAACATTGGCAAAGCTACGGCATTAGGCGTTGCCTGAAACACAAGCGCTCCCAACACCTGAAATCTTTACCAAACATTGTCAAAGCTATGGCATTACCCGCCGCTTAAGACACAGGCGCGCGCACAAGACCTGAAGTTTTTGCCAAACGTTGGCAAAGCTATGGCATTACACGTTGCCTAAGACACATGCGCGCGCAAAAGACCTGAAGTCTTTGCCAAACATTGGCAAAGGTATGGAATTATACCCCGCCTGACACACGTGCACGAGCACAAGACCTGAGGTCTTTGCCAAACATTGGAAATGCTGCGGCATTACACGACGCCTGAGACACATTCGCGCGCACAAGACCTGATATCTTTGCGAAACATTGGAAAGACACGGTATTACATGCCGCCTGAGACACAGGCGCGCGTACAAGACCTGAACTCGTTGTAAAAACATTGGACAAGCTACGGCGTTAGACGCTGCTTGAGACACAGCCGTCCGCCCAAGACCTGAGGTCTTTGGCAAACATTGGCAAAGCAACGGTATTACCAGCCGCCTGAGACATGGGCACGCTCACAAGACCTGAAGTCTTTGCCAAACGTTGGCAAAGCTACGGCATTACACGCCTCCTCAGACACAGGCGCGCGCACAAGACCTGAAGTCTTTGCCAAACATTGGCAAAGCTACGAAATTACACGACGCCTGAGACACATGCGCCCGTAAAAGGCCTGAAATATTTGCCAAACATTGGAAAAGCCACGACATTACACACCGCCTGAGACACAGGTGCGCACACAAGACCTGAAGTCGTTGCCAAACATTGGCAAAGCTACGTCTTTACATGCTGCCTCAGACACAGGCGCGCGCACAAGACCTGAAGTCTTTGCCAAACATTGGCAAAGCTACGGCATTACACGCCGCCTGAAACACATGCGCGCGCAAAAGACTTGAAGTCTTTGCCAAACATTGGCAAAGCTACCAAATTACACGACGCCTGAGACACATGCGCCCGCAAAAGGCCTGAAATTTTTGCCAAACATTGGAAAAGCCACGACATTACACGCCGCCTGAGACACAGGCGCGCACACAAGACCTGAAGTCGTTGCCAAACATTGGCAAAGCTGCGGCGTTAGACGCCGCCTGAGACACAGGCGCCCACACAAGACCTGAAATCTTTGCCAAACATTGGCAAAGCTACGGCATTACACGACGTCTGAGACACGTGCGCACGCAAAAGACTTGAAATCTTTGCCAAACATTGGAAAAGCCACGGCATTAAACGCCGCCTGAGACACAGGCGCGCGCACAAGACATGAAGTCGTTGCCAAACATTGGACAAGCTACGGCGTGAGACGCTGCTTGAGACACAAGCGTCCGCACAAGACCTGAAGTCTTTGCCAAACATTGGCAAAGCTACGGAATTACCAGCCGCCTGAGACACAGGCGCGCACACAAGACCTGAAGTCTTTGCCAAAAGTTGGCAAAGCTACGGCATTACACGCCGCCTGAGACACAGGCACGCGCGCACAAGACCTGAAGTCTTTGCCAAACATTGACAAAGCTACGACATTACACGCCGCCTGAGACACAGGCGCTCGCACAAGACCTGAAGGCTTTGCCAAACATTGGCAAAGCTACGTCCTTACATGCTGCCTCAGACACAGGAGCGCGCACAAGACCTGAAGTCTTTGCCAAACATCGGCAAAGCTACGGCATTACACGCCGTCTGAAACACATGTGCGCGCAAAAGACTTGAAGTCTTTGCCAAACATTGGCAAAGCTATGAAATTACACGACGCCTGAGACACATGCGCCCGCAAAAGGCCTGAAATTTTTGCCAAACATTGGAAAAGCCACGACATTACACGCCGCCTGAGACACAGGCGCGCACACAAGACCTGAAGTCGTTGCCAAACATTGGAAAAGTTGCGGCGTTAGACGCCGCCTGAGACACAGGCGACCACACAAGACCTGAAATCTTTGCCAAACATTGGCAAAGCTACGGCATTACACGACGTCTGAGACACGTGCGCGCGCAAAAGACCTTAAATCTTTGCCAAACATTGGAAAAGCCACGGCATTACACGCCGCCTGAGACACAGGCGCGCGCACAAGACATGAAGTCGTTGCCAAACATTGGACAAGCTACGGCGTGAGACGCTGCTTGAGACACAAGCGTCCGCACAAGACCTGAAGTCTTTGCCAAACATTGGCTAACCTACGGAATTACCAGCCGCCTGAGACACAGGCGCGCACACAAGACCTGAAGTCTTTGCCAAACGTTGGCAAAGCTACGGCATTACACGCCGCCTGAGACACAGGCGCGCGCGCACAAGACCTGAAGTCTTTGCCAAACATTGGAAAAGCTACGGCATTACATGCCGCCTGAGACACAGGCGCGCGCACAAGACCTGAAGACTTTGCCAATCACAAGACCAGAAGACTTTGCCAAACATTGGCAAAGCTACGGCATTAGACGCTGCCTGAGACATAGGCGCGCTTACAAGACCTGAAGTCTTTGCCAAACATCGGAAAAGCTAAGGCATTGGATGCCGCCTGAGACACAGGCGCGCGCACAAGACCTGAACTCTTTACCAAACGTTGGCAAAGCTAAGGCGTTACACGTCGCCTGAGACACATGCGCGCGCAAAAGGCCTGAAATCTTTGCCAAACATTGGAAAAGCCACGGCATTACACGCCGCCTGAGACACAGGCACGCACACAAGACCTGAAGTCGTTGCTAAACATTGGACAAGCTAACGCGTTAGACGCTACTTGAGACATAGGCGTCCGCACAAGACCTGAAGTCTTTGCCAAACATTGGCAAAGCTACGGCATTACCAACTGCCTGAGACACAGGCACCCACACAAGACCTGAAGTCTTTGCCAAACTTTGGCAAAGCTACGGCATTACACGCTGCCTGAGACACAGGCGGGCGCGCACAAGACTTGAAGTCTTTGCCAAACAATGGCAAAGCTACGGCCGTACACGCCGCCTGAGACACAGCCACACGCAGAAGACCTAAAGTCTTTGCCAAACATTGGCAAAGCTACGACATTACATGCCGCTTGAGACATAGGCGCTCGCACAAGACCTGAAGTCCTTGCCAAACATTGGCAATGCTACGGCATTACACGACCCCTGAGACAAAGGGCACACACAAGACCTGAAGTCTTTGCCAAACATTGGCAAAGCTACGGCATTAGGCGTTGCCTGAAACACAAGCGCGCACAACACCTGAAATCTTTACCAAACATTGCCAAAGCTATGGCATTACCCACCGCTTAAGACACAGGCGCGCGCACAAGACCTGAAGTTTTTGCCAAACGTTGGCAAAGCTATGGCATTACACGTTGCCTAAGACACATGCGCGCGCAAAAGACCTGAAGTCTTTGCCAAACATTGGCAAAGGTATGGAATTATACCCCGCCTGAGACACGTGCGCGAGCACAAGACCTGAAGTCTTTGCCAAACATTGGCAATGCTGCGGCATTACACGACGCCTGAGACACATTCGCGCGCACAAGACCTGAAATCTTTGCGAAACATTGGAAAGCCACGGCATTACATGCCGCCTGAGACACAGGCGCGCGTACAAGACCTGAACTCGTTGTAAAAACATTGGACAAGCTACGGCGTTAGACGCTGCTTGAGACACAGCCGTCCGCCCAAGACCTGAGGTCTTTGCCAAACATTGGCAAAGCAACGGTATTACCAGCCGCCTGAGACATGGGCGCGCTCACAAGACCTGAAGTCTTTGCCAAACGTTGGCAAAGCTACGGGATTACACGCCTCCTAAGACACAGGCGCGCGCACAAGACCTGAAGTCTTTGCCAAACAGTGGCAAAGCTACGAAATTACACGACGCCTGAGACACATGCGCCCGCAAAAGGCCTGAAATATTTGCCAAACTTTGGAAAAGCCACGACATTACACGCCGCCTGAGACACAGGCGCGCACACAAGACCTGAAGTCGTTGCCAAACATTGGCAAAGCTACGTCCTTACATGCTGCCTCAGACACAGGCGCGCGCACAAGACCTGAAGTCTTTGCCAAACATTGGCAAAGCTACGGCATTACACGCCGCCTGAAACACATGCGCGCGCAAAAGACTTGAAGTCTTTGCCAAACATTGGCAAAGCTACCAAATTACACGACGCCTGAGACACATGCGCCCGCAAAAGGCCTGAAATTTTTGCCAAACATTGGAAAAGCCACGACATTACACGCCGCCTGAGACACAGGCGCGCACACAAGACCTGAAGTCGTTGCCAAACATTGGCAAAGCTGCGGCGTTAGACGCCGCCTGAGACACAGGCGCCCACACAAGACCTGAAATCTTTGCCAAACATTGGCAAAGCTACGGCATTACACGACGTCTGAGACACGTGCGCGCGCAAAAGACTTGAAATCTTTGCCAAACATTGGAAAAGCCACGGCATTAAACGCCGCCTGAGACACAGGCGCGCGCACAAGACATGAAGTCGTTGCCAAACATTGGACAAGCTACGGCGTGAGACGCTGCTTGAGACACAAGCGTCCGCACAAGACCTGAAGTCTTTGCCAAACATTGGCAAAGCTACGGAATTACCAGCCGCCTGAGACACAGGCGCGCACACAAGACCTGAAGTCTTTGCCAAAAGTTGGCAAAGCTACGGCATTACACGCCGCCTGAGACACAGGCACGCGCGCACAAGACCTGAAGTCTTTGCCAAACATTGACAAAGCTACGACATTACACGCCGCCTGAGACACAGGCGCTCGCACAAGACCTGAAGTCTTTGCCAAACATTGGCAAAGCTACGTCCTTACATGCTGCCTCCGACACAGGAGCGCGCACAAGACCTGAAGTCTTTGCCAAACATCGGCAAAGCTACGGCATTACACGCCGTCTGAAACACATGTGCGCGCAAAAGACTTGAAGTCTTTGCCAAACATTGGCAAAGCTATGAAATTACACGACGCCTGAGACACATGCGCGCGCAAAAGACTTGAAATCTTTGCCAAACATTGGAAAAGCCACGGCATTAAACGCCGCCTGAGACACAGGCGCGCGCACAAGACATGAAGTCGTTGCCAAACATTGGACAAGCTACGGCGTGAGACGCTGCTTGAGACACAAGCGTCCGCACAAGACCTGAAGTCTTTGCCAAACATTGGCAAAGCTACGGAATTACCAGCCGCCTGAGACACAGGCGCGCACACAAGACCTGAAGTCTTTGCCAAAAGTTGGCAAAGCTACGGCATTACACGCCGCCTGAGACACAGGCACGCGCGCACAAGACCTGAAGTCTTTGCCAAACATTGACAAAGCTACGACATTACACGCCGCCTGAGACACAGGCGCTCGCACAAGACCTGAAGTCTTTGCCAAACATTGGCAAAGCTACGTCCTTACATGCTGCCTCCGACACAGGAGCGCGCACAAGACCTGAAGTCTTTGCCAAACATCGGCAAAGCTACGGCATTACACGCCGTCTGAAACACATGTGCGCGCAAAAGACTTGAAGTCTTTGCCAAACATTGGCAAAGCTATGAAATTACACGACGCCTGAGACACATGTGCCCGCAAAAGGCCTGAAATTTTTGCCAAACATTGGAAAAGCCACGACATTACACGCCGCCTGAGACACAGGCGACCACACAAGACCTGAAATCTTTGCCAAACATTGGCAAAGCTACGGCATTACACGACGTCTGAGACACGTGCGCGCGCAAAAGACCTAAAGTCTTTGCCAAACATTGGCAAAGCTACGACATTACATGCCGCTTGAGACATAGGCGCTCGCACAAGACCTGAAGTCTTTGCCAAACATTGGCAATGCTACGGCATTACACGACCCCTGAGACAAAGGGCACACACAAGACCTGAAGTCTTTGCCAAACATTGGCAAAGGTATGGAATTATACCCCGCCTGAGACACGTGCGCGAGCACAAGACCTGAAGTCTTTGCCAAACATTGGCAATGCTGCGGCATTACACGACGCCTGAGACACATTCGCGCGCACAAGACCTGAAATCTTTGCGAAACATTGGAAAGCCACGGCATTACATGCCGCCTGAGACACAGGCGCGCGTACAAGACCTGAACTCGTTGTAAAAACATTGGACAAGCTACGGCGTTAGACGCTGCTTGAGACACAGCCGTCCGCCCAAGACCTGAGGTCTTTGCCAAACATTGGCAAAGCAACGGTATTACCAGCCGCCTGAGACATGGGCGCGCTCACAAGACCTGAAGTCTTTGCCAAACGTTGGCAAAGCTACGGGATTACACGCCTCCTCAGACACATGCGCGCGCACAAGACCTGAAGTCTTTGCCAAACAGTGGCAAAGCTACGAAATTACACGACGCCTGAGACACATGCGCCCGCAAAAGGCCTGAAATATTTGCCAAACATTGGAAAAGCCACGACATTACACGCCGCCTGAGACACAGGCGCGCACACAAGACCTGAAGTCGTTGCCAAACATTGGCAAAGCTACGTCCTTACATGCTGCCTCAGACACAGGCGCGCGCACAAGACCTGAAGTCTTTGCCAAACATTGGCAAAGCTACGGCATTACACGCCGCCTGAAACACATGCGCGCGCAAAAGACTTGAAGTCTTTGCCAAACATTGGCAAAGCTACCAAATTACACGACGCCTGAGACACATGCGCCCGCAAAAGGCCTGAAATTTTTGCCAAACATTGGAAAAGCCACGACATTACACGCCGCCTGAGACACAGGCGCGCACACAAGACCTGAAGTCGTTGCCAAACATTGGCAAAGCTGCGGCGTTAGACGCCGCCTGAGACACAGGCGCCCACACAAGACCTGAAATCTTGCCAAACATTGGCAAAGCTACGGCATTACACGACGTCTGAGACACGTGCGCGCGCAAAAGACTTGAAATCTTTGCCAAACATTGGAAAAGCCACGGCATTAAACGCCGCCTGAGACACAGGCGCGCGCACAAGACATGAAGTCGTTGCCAAACATTGGACAAGCTACGGCGTGAGACGCTGCTTGAGACACAAGCGTCCGCACAAGACCTGAAGTCTTTGCCAAACATTGGCAAAGCTACGGAATTACCAGCCGCCTGAGACACAGGCGCGCACACAAGACCTGAAGTCTTTGCCAAAAGTTGGCAAAGCTACGGCATTACACGCCGCCTGAGACACAGGCACGCGCGCACAAGACCTGAAGTCTTTGCCAAACATTGACAAAGCTACGACATTACACGCCGCCTGAGACACAGGCGCTCGCACAAGACCTGAAGTCTTTGCCAAACATTGGCAAAGCTACGTCCTTACATGCTGCCTCCGACACAGGAGCGCGCACAAGACCTGAAGTCTTTGCCAAACATCGGCAAAGCTACGGCATTACACGCCGTCTGAAACACATGTGCGCGCAAAAGACTTGAAGTCTTTGCCAAACATTGGCAAAGCTATGAAATTACACGACGCCTGAGACACATGCGCCCGCAAAAGGCCTGAAATTTTTGCCAAACATTGGAAAAGCCACGACATTACACGCCGCCTGAGACACAGGCGCGCACACAAGACCTGAAGTCGTTGCCAAACATTGGAAAAGTTGCGGCGTTAGACGCCGCCTGAGACACAGGCGACCACACAAGACCTGAAATCTTTGCCAAACATTGGCAAAGCTACGGCATTACACGACGTCTGAGACACGTGCGCGCGCAAAAGACCTAAAGTCTTTGCCAAACATTGGCAAAGCTACGACATTACATGCCGCTTGAGACATAGGCGCTCGCACAAGACCTGAAGTCTTTGCCAAACATTGGCAATGCTACGGCATTACACGACCCCTGAGACAAAGGGCACACACAAGACCTGAAGTCTTTGCCAAACATTGGCAAAGCTACGGCATTAGGCGTTGCCTGAAACACAAGCGCGCACAACACCTGAAATCTTTACCAAACATTGTCAAAGCTATGGCATTACCCGCCGCTTAAGACACAGGCGCGCGCACAAGACCTGAAGTTTTTGCCAAACGTTGGCAAAGCTATGGCATTACACGTTGCCTAAGACACATGCGCGCGCAAAAGACCTGAAGTCTTTGCCAAACATTGGCAAAGGTATGGAATTATACCCCGCCTGAGACACGTGCGCGAGCACAAGACCTGAAGTCTTTGCCAAATATTGGCAATGCTGCGGCATTACACGACGCCTGAGACACATTCGCGCGCACAAGACCTGAAATCTTTGCGAAACATTGGAAAGCCACGGCATTACATGCCGCCTGAGACACAGGCGCGCGTACAAGACCTGAACTCGTTGTAAAAACATTGGACAAGCTACGGCGTTAGACGCTGCTTGAGACACAGCCGTCCGCCCAAGACCTGAGGTCTTTGCCAAACATTGGCAAAGCAACGGTATTACCAGCCGCCTGAGACATGGGCGCGCTCACAAGACCTGAAGTCTTTGCCAAACAATGGCAAAGCTACGACATTACACGCCTCCTCAGACACAGGCGCGCGCACAAGACCTGAAGTCTTTGCCAAACATTGGCAAAGCTACGAAATTACACGACGCCTGAGACACATGCGCCCGCAAAAGGCCTGAAATATTTGCCAAACATTGGAAAAGCCACGACATTACACGCCGCCTGAGACACAGGCGCGCACACAAGACCTGAAGTCGTTGCCAAACATTGGCAAAGCTACGGCGTTAGACGCCGCCTGAGACACAGGCGCCCACACAAGACCTGAAATCTTTGCCAAACATTGGCAAAGCTACGGCATTACACGACGTCTGAGACACGTGCGCGCGCAAAAGACCTGAAATCGTTGCCAAACATTGGATAAGCCACGGCATTACACGCCGCCTGAGACGCAGGCACGTGCACAAGACATGAAGTCGTTGCCAAACATTGGACAAGCTACGGCGTGAGACGCTGCTTGAGACACAAGCGTCCGCACAAGACCTGAAGTCTTTGCCAAACATTGGCTAAGCTACGGAATTGCCAGCCGCCTGAGACACAGGCGCGCACACAAGACCTGAAGTCTTTGCCAAACGTTGGCAAAGCTACGGCATTACACGCCGCCTGAGACCCAGGCGCGCGCGCACAAGACCTGAAGTCTTTGCCAAACATTGGAAAAGCTACGGCATTACATGCCGCCTGAGACACAGGCGCGCGCACAAGACCTGAAGACTTTGCCAATCACAAGACCAGAAGACTTTGCCAAACATTGGCAAAGCTACGGCATTAGACGCTGCCTGAGACATAGGCGCGCTTACAAGACCTGAAGTCTTTGCCAAACATCGGAAAAGCTAAGGCATTGAATGCCGCCTGAGACACAGGCGTGCACAAGACCTGAACTCTTTACCAAACGTTGGCAAAGCTAAGGCGTTACACGTCGCCTGAGACACATGCGCGCGCAAAAGGCCTGAAATCTTTGCCAAACATTGGAAAAGCCACGGCATTACACGCCGCCTGAGACCCAGGCACGCACACAATACCTGAAGTCGTTGCTAAACATTGGACAAGCTAACGCGTTAGACGCTACTTGAGACATAGGCGTCCGCACAAGACCTGAAGTCTTTGCCAAACATTGGCAAAGCTACGGCATTACCAACTGCCTGAGACACAGGCACCCACACAAGACCTGAAGTCTTTGCCAAACTTTGGCAAAGCTACGGCATTACACGCTGCCTGAGACACAGGCGGGCGCGCACAAGACCTGAAGTCTTTGCCAAACATTGGCAAAGCTACGGCCGTACACGCCGCCTGAGACACAGCCACACGCAGAAGACCTAAAGTCTTTGCCAAACATTGGCAAAGCTACGACATTACATGCCGCTTGAGACATAGGCGCTCGCACAAGACCTGAAGTCTTTGCCAAACATTGGCAATGCTACGGCATTACACGACCCCTGAGACAAAGGGCACACACAAGACCTGAAGTCTTTGCCAAACATTGGCAAAGCTACGGCATTAGGCGTTGCCTGAAACACAAGCGCGCACAACACCTGAAATCTTTACCAAACATTGTCAAAGCTATGGCATTACCCGCCGCTTAAGACACAGGCGCGCGCACAAGACCTGAAGTTTTTGCCAAACGTTGGCAAAGCTATGGCATTACACGTTGCCTAAGACACATGTGCACGCAAAAGACCTGAAGTCTTTGCCAAACATTGGCAAAGGTATGGAATTATACCCCGCCTGAGACACGTGCGCGAGCACAAGACCTGAAGTCTTTGCCAAACATTGGCAATGCTGCGGCATTACACGACGCCTGAGACACATTCGCGCGCACAAGACCTGATATCTTTGCGAAACATTGGAAAGACACGGCATTACATGCCGCCTGAGACACAGGCGCGCGTACAAGACCTGAACTCGTTGTAAAAACATTGGACAAGCTACGGCGTTAGACGCTGCTTGAGACACAGCCGTCCGCCCAAGACCTGAGGTCTTTGCCAAACATTTGCAAAGCAACGGTATTACCAGCCGCCTGAGACATGGGCGCGCTCACAAGACCTGAAGTCTTTGCCAAACGTTGGCAAAGCTACGGCATTACACGCCTCCTCAGACACAGGCGCGCGCACAAGACCTGAAGTCTTTGCCAAACATTGGCAAAGCTACGAAATTACACGACGCCTGAGACACATGCGCCCGCAAAAGGCCTGAAATATTTGCCAAACATTGGAAAAGCCACGACATTACACCCCGCCTGAGACACAGGCGCGCACACAAGACCTGAAGTCGTTGCCAAACATTGGCAAAGCTACGTCCTTACATGCTGCCTCAGACACAGGCGCGCGCACAAGACCTGAAGTCTTTGCCAAACATTGGCAAAGCTACGGCATTACACGCCGCCTGAAACACATGCGCGCGCAAAAGACTTGAAGTCTTTGCCAAACATTGGCAAAGCTACCAAATTACACGACGCCTGAGACACATGCGCCCGCAAAAGGCCTGAAATTTTTGCCAAACATTGGAAAAGCCACGACATTACACGCCGCCTGAGACACAGGCGCGCACACAAGACGTGAAGTCGTTGCCAAACATTGGCAAAGCTGCGGCGTTAGACGCCGCCTGAGACACAGGCGCCCACACAAGACCTGAAATCTTTGCCAAACATTGGCAAAGCTACGGCATTACACGACGTCTGAGACACGTGCGCGCGCAAAAGACTTGAAATCTTTGCCAAACATTGGAAAAGCCACGGCATTAAACGCCGCCTGAGACACAGGCGCGCGCACAAGACATGAAGTCGTTGCCAAACATTGGACAAGCTACGGCGTGAGACGCTGCTTGAGACACAAGCGTCCGCACAAGACCTGAAGTCTTTGCCAAACATTGGCAAAGCTACGGAATTACCAGCCGCCTGAGACACAGGCGCGCACACAAGACCTGAAGTCTTTGCCAAAAGTTGGCAAAGCTACGGCATTACACGCCGCCTGAGACACAGGGACGCGCGCACAAGACCTGAAGTCTTTGCCAAACATTGACAAAGCTACGACATTACACGCCGCCTGAGACACAGGCGCTCGCACAAGACCTGAAGTCTTTGCCAAACATTGGCAAAGCTACGTCCTTACATGCTGCCTCAGACACAGGAGCGCGCACAAGACCTGAAGTCTTTGCCAAACATCGGCAAAGCTACGGCATTACACGCCGTCTGAAACACATGTGCGCGCAAAAGACTTGAAGTCTTTGCCAAACATTGGCAAAGCTATGAAATTACACGACGCCTGAGACACATGCGCCCGCAAAAGGCCTGAAATTTTTGCCAAACATTGGAAAAGCCACGACATTACACGCCGCCTGAGACACAGGCGCGCACACAAGACCTGAAGTCGTTGCCAAACATTGGAAAAGTTGCGGCGTTAGACGCCGCCTGAGACACAGGCGACCACACAAGACCTGAAATCTTTGCCAAACATTGGCAAAGCTACGGCATTACACGACGTCTGAGACACGTGCGCGCGCAAAAGACCTTAAATCTTTGCCAAACATTGGAAAAGCCACGGCATTACACGCCGCCTGAGACACAGGCGCGCGCACAAGACATGAAGTCGTTGCCAAACATTGGACAAGCTACGGCGTGAGACGCTGCTTGAGACACAAGCGTCCGCACAAGACCTGAAGTCTTTGCCAAACATTGGCTAAGCTACGGAATTACCAGCCGCCTGAGACACAGGCGCGCACACAAGACCTGAAGTCTTTGCCAAACGTTGGCAAAGCTACGGCATTACACGCCGCCTGAGACACAGGCGCGCGCGCACAAGACCTGAAGTCTTTGCCAAACATTGGAAAAGCTACGGCATTACATGCCGCCTGAGACACAGGCGCGCGCACAAGACCTGAAGACTTTGCCAATCACAAGACTAGAAGACTTTGCCAAACATTGGCAAAGCTACGGCATTAGACGCTGCCTGAGACATAGGCGCGCTTACAAGACCTGAAGCCTTTGCCAAACATCGGAAAAGCTAAGGCATTGGATGCCGCCTGAGACACTGGCGCGCGCACAAGACCTGAACTCTTTACCAAACGTTGGCAAAGCTAAGGCGTTACACGTCGCCTGAGACACATGCGCGCGCAAAAGGCCTGAAATCTTTGCCAAACATTGGAAAAGCCACGGCATTACACGCCGCCTGAGACACAGGCACGCACACAAGACCTGAAGTCGTTGCTAAACATTGGACAAGCTAACGCGTTAGACGCTACTTGAGACATAGGCGTCCGCACAAGACCTGAAGTCTTTGCCAAACATTGGCAAAGCTACGGCATTACCAACTGCCTGAGACACAGGCACCCACACAAGACCTGAAGTCTTTGCCAAACTTTGGCAAAGCTACGGCATTACACGCTGCCTGAGACACAGGCGGGCGCGCACAAGACCTGAAGTCTTTGCCAAACATTGGCAAAGCTACGGCCGTACACGCCGCCTGAGACACAGCCACACGCAGAAGACCTAAAGTCTTTGCCAAACATTGGCAAAGCTACGACATTACATGCCGCTTGAGACATAGGCGCTAGCACAAGACCTGAAGTCTTTGCCAAACATTGGCAATGCTACGGCATTACACGACCCCTGAGACAAAGGGCACACACAAGACCTGAAGTCTTTGCCAAACATTGGCAAAGCTACGGCATTAGGCGTTGCCTGAAACACAAGCGCGCACAACACCTGAAATCTTTACCAAACATTGTCAAAGCTATGGCATTACCCGCCGCTTAAGACACAGGCGCGCGCACAAGACCTGAAGTTTTTGCCAAACGTTGGCAAAGCTATGGCATTACACGTTGCCTAAGACACATGTGCACGCAAAAGACCTGAAGTCTTTGCCAAACATTGGCAAAGGTATGGAATTATACCCCGCCTGAGACACGTGCGCGAGCACAAGACCTGAAGTCTTTGCCAAACATTGGCAATGCTGCGGCATTACACGACGCCTGAGACACATTCGCGCGCACAAGACCTGATATCTTTGCGAAACATTGGAAAGACACGACATTACATGCCGCCTGAGACACAGGCGCGCGTACAAGACCTGAACTCGTTGTAAAAACATTGGACAAGCTACGGCGTTAGACGCTGCTTGAGACACAGCCGTCCGCCCAAGACCTGAGGTCTTTGCCAAACATTTGCAAAGCAACGGTATTACCAGCCGCCTGAGACATGGGCGCGCTCACAAGACCTGAAGTCTTTGCCAAACGTTGGCAAAGCTACGGCATTACACGCCTCCTCAGACACAGGCGCGCGCACAAGACCTGAAGTCTTTGCCAAACATTGGCAAAGCTACGAAATTACACGACGCCTGAGACACATGCGCCCGCAAAAGGCCTGAAATATTTGCCAAACATTGGAAAAGCCACGACATTACACCCCGCCTGAGACACAGGCGCGCACACAAGACCTGAAGTCGTTGCCAAACATTGGCAAAGCTACGTCCTTACATGCTGCCTCAGACACAGGCGCGCGCACAAGACCTGAAGTCTTTGCCAAACATTGGCAAAGCTACGGCATTACACGCCGCCTGAAACACATGCGCGCGCAAAAGACTTGAAGTCTTTGCCAAACATTGGCAAAGCTACCAAATTACACGACGCCTGAGACACATGCGCCCGCAAAAGGCCTGAAATTTTTGCCAAACATTGGAAAAGCCACGACATTACACGCCGCCTGAGACACAGGCGCGCACACAAGACCTGAAGTCGTTGCCAAACATTGGCAAAGCTGCGGCGTTAGACGCCGCCTGAGACACAGGCGCCCACACAAGACCTGAAATCTTTGCCAAACATTGGCAAAGCTACGGCATTACACGACGTCTGAGACACGTGCGCGCGCAAAAGGCCTGAAATCTTTGCCAAACATTGGAAAAGCCACGGCATTACACGCCGCCTGAGACACAGGCGCGCGCACAAGACATGAAGTCGTTGCCAAACATTGGAAAAGCTACGGCGTGAGACGCTGCTTGAGACACAAGCGTCCGCACAAGACCTGAAGTCTTTGCCAAACATTGGCAAAGCTACGGAATTACCAGCCGCCTGAGACACAGGCGCGCACACAAGACCTGAAGTCTTTGCCAAAAGTTGGCAAAGCTACGGCATTACACGCCGCCTGAGACACAGGCACGCGCGCACAAGACCTGAAGTCTTTGCCAAACATTGACAAAGCTACGACATTACACGCCGCCTGAGACACAGGCGCTCGCACAAGACCTGAAGTCTTTGCCAAACATTGGCAAAGCTACGTCCTTACATGCTGCCTCAGACACAGGAGCGCGCACAAGACCTGAAGTCTTTGCCAAACATCGGCAAAGCTACGGCATTACACGCCGTCTGAAACACATGTGCGCGCAAAAGACTTGAAGTCTTTGCCAAACATTGGCAAAGCTATGAAATTACACGACGCCTGAGACACATGCGCCCGCAAAAGGCCTGAAATTTTTGCCAAACATTGGAAAAGCCACGACATTACACGCCGCCTGAGACACAGGCGCGCACACAAGACCTGAAGTCGTTGCCAAACATTGGAAAAGTTGCGGCGTTAGACGCCGCCTGAGACACAGGCGACCACACAAGACCTGAAATCTTTGCCAAACATTGGCAAAGCTACGGCATTACACGACGTCTGAGACACGTGCGCGCGCAAAAGACCTTAAATCTTTGCCAAACATTGGAAAAGCCACGGCATTACACGCCGCCTGAGACACAGGCGCGCGCACAAGACATGAAGTCGTTGCCAAACATTGGACAAGCTACGGCGTGAGACGCTGCTTGAGACACAAGCGTCCGCACAAGACCTGAAGTCTTTGCCAAACATTGGCTAAGCTACGGAATTACCAGCCGCCTGAGACACAGGCGCGCACACAAGACCTGAAGTCTTTGCCAAACGTTGGCAAAGCTACGGCATTACACGCCGCCTGAGACACAGGCGCGCGCGCACAAGACCTGAAGTCTTTGCCAAACATTGGAAAAGCTACGGCATTACATGCCGCCTGAGACACAGGCGCGCGCACAAGACCTGAAGACTTTGCCAATCACAAGACTAGAAGACTTTGCCAAACATTGGCAAAGCTACGGCATTAGACGCTGCCTGAGACATAGGCGCGCTTACAAGACCTGAAGCCTTTGCCAAACATCGGAAAAGCTAAGGCATTGGATGCCGCCTGAGACACTGGCGCGCGCACAAGACCTGAACTCTTTACCAAACGTTGGCAAAGCTAAGGCGTTACACGTCGCCTGAGACACATGCGCGCGCAAAAGGCCTGAAATCTTTGCCAAACATTGGAAAAGCCACGGCATTACACGCCGCCTGAGACACAGGCACGCACACAAGACCTGAAGTCGTTGCTAAACATTGGACAAGCTAACGCGTTAGACGCTACTTGAGACATAGGCGTCCGCACAAGACCTGAAGTCTTTGCCAAACATTGGCAAAGCTACGGCATTACCAACTGCCTGAGACACAGGCACCCACACAAGACCTGAAGTCTTTGCCAAACTTTGGCAAAGCTACGGCATTACACGCTGCCTGAGACACAGGCGGGCGCGCACAAGACCTGAAGTCTTTGCCAAACATTGGCAAAGCTACGGCCGTACACGCCGCCTGAGACACAGCCACACGCAGAAGACCTAAAGTCTTTGCCAAACATTGGCAAAGCTACGACATTACATGCCGCTTGAGACATAGGCGCTAGCACAAGACCTGAAGTCTTTGCCAAACATTGGCAATGCTACGGCATTACACGACCCCTGAGACAAAGGGCACACACAAGACCTGAAGTCTTTGCCAAACATTGGCAAAGCTACGGCATTAGGCGTTGCCTGAAACACAAGCGCGCACAACACCTGAAATCTTTACCAAACATTGTCAAAGCTATGGCATTACCCACCGCTTAAGACACAGGCGCGCGCACAAGACCTGAAGTTTTTGCCAAACGTTGGAAAAGCTATGGCATTACATGTTGCCTAAGACACATGCGCGCGCAAAAGACCTGAAGTCTTTGCCAAACATTGGCAAAGGTATGGAATTATACCCCGCCTGAGACACGTGCGCGAGCACAAGACCTGAAGTCTTTGCCAAACATTGGCAATGCTGCGGCATTACACGACGCCTGAGACACATTCGCGCGCACAAGACCTGAAATCTTTGCGAAACATTGGAAAGCCACGGCATTACATGCCGCCTGAGACACAGGCGCGCGTACAAGACCTGAACTCGTTGTAAAAACATTGGACAAGCTACGGCGTTAGACGCTGCTTGAGACACAGCCGTCCGCCCAAGACCTGAGGTCTTTGCCAAACATTGGTAAAGCAACGGTATTACCAGCCGCCTGAGACATGGGCGCGCTCACAAGACCTGAAGTCTTTGCCAAACGTTGGCAAAGCTACGGCATTACACGCCTCCTCAGACACAGGCGCGCGCACAAGACCTGAAGTCTTTGCCAAACATTGGCAAAGCTACGAAATTACACGACGCCTGAGACACATGCGCCCGCAAAAGGCCTGAAATATTTGCCAAACATTGGAAAAGCCACGACATTACACCCCGCCTGAGACACAGGCGCGCACACAAGACCTGAAGTCGTTGCCAAACATTGGCAAAGCTACGTCCTTACATGCTGCCTCAGACACAGGCGCGCGCACAAGACCTGAAGTCTTTGCCAAACATTGGCAAAGCTACGGCATTACACGCCGCCTGAAACACATGCGCGCGCAAAAGACTTGAAGTCTTTGCCAAACATTGGCAAAGCTACCAAATTACACGACGCCTGAGACACATGCGCCCGCAAAAGGCCTGAAATTTTTGCCAAACATTGGAAAAGCCACGACATTACACGCCGCCTGAGACACAGGCGCGCACACAAGACCTGAAGTCGTTGCCAAACATTGGCAAAGCTGCGGCGTTAGACGCCGCCTGAGACACAGGCGCCCACACAAGACCTGAAATCTTTGCCAAACATTGGCAAAGCTACGGCATTACACGACGTCTGAGACACGTGCGCGCGCAAAAGACTTGAAATCTTTGCCAAACATTGGAAAAGCCACGGCATTAAACGGCGCCTGAGACACAGGCGCGCGCACAAGACATGAAGTCGTTGCCAAACATTGGACAAGCTACGGCGTGAGACGCTGCTTGAGACACAAGCGTCCGCACAAGACCTGAAGTCTTTGCCAAACATTGGCAAAGCTACGGAATTACCAGCCGCCTGAGACACAGGCGCGCACACAAGACCAGAAGTCTTTGCCAAAAGTTGGCAAAGCTACGGCATTACACGCCGCCTGAGACACAGGCACGCGCGCACAAGACCTGAAGTCTTTGCCAAACATTGACAAAGCTACGACATTACACGCCGCCTGAGACACAGGCGCTCGCACAAGACCTGAAGACTTTGCCAAACATTGGCAAAGCTACGTCCTTACATGCTGCCTCAGACACAGGAGCGCGCACAAGACCTGAAGTCTTTGCCAAACATCGGCAAAGCTACGGCATTACACGCCGTCTGAAACACATGGCGCAAAAGACTTGAAGTCTTTGCCAAACATTGGCAAAGCTATGAAATTACACGACGCCTGAGACACATGCGCCCGCAAAAGGCCTGAAATTTTTGCCAAACATTGGAAAAGCCACGACATTACACGCCGCCTGAGACACAGGCGCGCACACAAGACCTGAAGTCGTTGCCAAAAATTGGAAAAGTTGCGGCGTTAGACGCCGCCTGAGACACAGGCGACCACACAAGACCTGAAATCTTTGCCAAACATTGGCAAAGCTACGGCATTACACGACGTCTGAGACACGTGCGCGCGCAAAAGACCTTAAATCTTTGCCAAACATTGGAAAAGCCACGGCATTACACGCCGCCTGAGACACAGGCGCGCGCACAAGACATGAAGTCGTTGCCAAACATTGGACAAGCTACGGCGTGAGACGCTGCTTGAGACACAAGCGTCCGCACAAGACCTGAAGTCTTTGCCAAACATTGGCTAAGCTACGGAATTACCAGCCGCCAGAGACACAGGCGCGCACACAAGACCTGAAGTCTTTGCCAAACGTTGGCAAAGCTACGGCATTACACGCCGCCTGAGACACAGGCGCGCGCGCACAAGACCTGAAGTCTTTGCCAAACATTGGAAAAGCTATGGCATTAGACGCTGCCTGAGACATAGGCGCGCTTACAAGACCTGAAGTCTTTGCCAAACATCGGAAAAGCTAAGGCATTGAATGCCGCCTGAGACACAGGCGTGCACAAGACCTGAACTCTTTACCAAACGTTGGCAAAGCTAAGGCGTTACACGTCGCCTGAGACACATGCGCGCGCAAAAGGCCTGAAATCTTTGCCAAACATTGGAAAAGCCACGGCATTACACGCCGCCTGAGACCCAGGCACGCACACAATACCTGAAGTCGTTGCTAAACATTGGACAAGCTAACGCGTTAGACGCTACTTGAGACATAGGCGTCCGCACAAGACCTGAAGTCTTTGCCAAACATTGGCAAAGCTACGGCATTACCAACTGCCTGAGACACAGGCACCCACACAAGACCTGAAGTCTTTGCCAAACTTTGGCAAAGCTACGGCATTACACGCTGCCTGAGACACAGGCGGGCGCGCACAAGACCTGAAGTCTTTGCCAAACATTGGCAAAGCTACGGCCGTACACGCCGCCTGAGACACAGCCACACGCAGAAGACCTAAAGTCTTTGCCAAACATTGGCAAAGCTACGACATTACATGCCGCTTGAGACATAGGCGCTCGCACAAGACCTGAAGTCTTTGCCAAACATTGGCAATGCTACGGCATTACACGACCCCTGAGACAAAGGGCACACACAAGACCTGAAGTCTTTGCCAAACATTGGCAAAGCTACGGCATTAGGCGTTGCCTGAAACACAAGCGCGCACAACACCTGAAATCTTTACCAAACATTGTCAAAGCTATGGCATTACCCGCCGCTTAAGACACAGGCGCGCGCACAAGACCTGAAGTTTTTGCCAAACGTTGGCAAAGCTATGGCATTACACGTTGCCTAAGACACATGCGCACGCAAAAGACCTGAAGTCTTTGCCAAACATTGGCAAAGGTATGGAATTATACCCCGCCTGAGACACGTGCGCGAGCACAAGACCTGAAGTCTTTGCCAAACATTGGCAATGCTGCGGCATTACACGACGCCTGAGACACATTCGCGCGCACAAGACCTGATATCTTTGCGAAACATTGGAAAGACACGGCATTACATGCCGCCTGAGACACAGGCGCGCGTACAAGACCTGAACTCGTTGTAAAAACATTGGACAAGCTACGGCGTTAGACGCTGCTTGAGACACAGCCGTCCGCCAAAGACCTGAGGTCTTTGCCAAACATTTGCAAAGCAACGGTATTACCAGCCGCCTGAGACATGGGCGCGCTCACAAGACCTGAAGTCTTTGCCAAACGTTGGCAAAGCTACGGCATTACACGCCTCCTCAGACACAGGCGCGCGCACAAGACCTGAAGTCTTTGCCAAACATTGGCAAAGCTACGAAATTACACGACGCCTGAGACACATGCGCCCGCAAAAGGCCTGAAATATTTGCCAAACATTGGAAAAGCCACGACATTACACCCCGCCTGAGACACAGGCGCGCACACAAGACCTGAAGTCGTTGCCAAACATTGGCAAAGCTACGTCCTTACATGCTGCCTCAGACACAGGCGCGCGCACAAGACCTGAAGTCTTTGCCAAACATTGGCAAAGCTACGGCATTACACGCCGCCTGAAACACATGCGCGCGCAAAAGACTTGAAGTCTTTGCCAAACATTGGCAAAGCTACCAAATTACACGACGCCTGAGACACATGCGCCCGCAAAAGGCCTGAAATTTTTGCCAAACATTGGAAAAGCCACGACATTACACGCCGCCTGAGACACAGGCGCGCACACAAGACCTGAAGTCGTTGCCAAACATTGGCAAAGCTGCGGCGTTAGACGCCGCCTGAGACACAGGCGCCCACACAAGACCTGAAATCTTTGCCAAACATTGGCAAAGCTACGGCATTACACGACGTCTGAGACACGTGCGCGCGCAAAAGACTTGAAATCTTTGCCAAACATTGGAAAAGCCACGGCATTAAACGCCGCCTGAGACACAGGCGCGCGCACAAGACATGAAGTCGTTGCCAAACATTGGACAAGCTACGGCGTGAGACGCTGCTTGAGACACAAGCGTCCGCACAAGACCTGAAGTCTTTGCCAAACATTGGCAAAGCTACGGAATTACCAGCCGCCTGAGACACAGGCGCGCACACAAGACCTGAAGTCTTTGCCAAAAGTTGGCAAAGCTACGGCATTACACGCCGCCTGAGACACAGGCACGCGCGCACAAGACCTGAAGTCTTTGCCAAACATTGACAAAGCTACGACATTACACGCCGCCTGAGACACAGGCGCTCGCACAAGACCTGAAGTCTTTGCCAAACATTGGCAAAGCTACGTCCTTACATGCTGCCTCAGACACAGGAGCGCGCACAAGACCTGAAGTCTTTGCCAAACATCGGCAAAGCTACGGCATTACACGCCGTCTGAAACACATGTGCGCGCAAAAGACTTGAAGTCTTTGCCAAACATTGGCAAAGCTATGAAATTACACGACGCCTGAGACACATGCGCCCGCAAAAGGCCTGAAATTTTTGCCAAACATTGGAAAAGCCACGACATTACACGCCGCCTGAGACACAGGCGCGCACACAAGACCTGAAGTCGTTGCCAAACATTGGAAAAGTTGCGGCGTTAGACGCCGCCTGAGACACAGGCGACCACACAAGACCTGAAATCTTTGCCAAACATTGGCAAAGCTACGGCATTACACGACGTCTGAGACACGTGCGCGCGCAAAAGACCTTAAATCTTTGCCAAACATTGGAAAAGCCACGGCATTACACGCCGCCTGAGACACAGGCGCGCGCACAAGACATGAAGTCGTTGCCAAACATTGGACAAGCTACGGCGTGAGACGCTGCTTGAGACACAAGCGTCCGCACAAGACCTGAAGTCTTTGCCAAACATTGGCTAAGCTACGGAATTACCAGCCGCCTGAGACACAGGCGCGCACACAAGACCTGAAGTCTTTGCCAAACGTTGGCAAAGCTACGGCATTACACGCCGCCTGAGACACAGGCGCGCGCGCACAAGACCAGAAGTCTTTGCCAAACATTGGAAAAGCTACGGCATTACATGCCGCCTGAGACACAGGCGCGCGCACAAGACCTGAAGACTTTGCCAATCACAAGACTAGAAGACTTTGCCAAACATTGGCAAAGCTACGGCATTAGACGCTGCCTGAGACATAGGCGCGCTTACAAGACCTGAAGCCTTTGCCAAACATCGGAAAAGCTAAGGCATTGGATGCCGCCTGAGACACAGGCGCGCGCACAAGACCTGAACTCTTTACCAAACGTTGGCAAAGCTAAGGCGTTACACGTCGCCTAAGACACATGCGCGCGCAAAAGGCCTGAAATCTTTGCCAAACATTGGAAAAGCCACGGCATTACACGCCGCCTGAGACACAGGCACGCACACAAGACCTGAAGTCGTTGCTAAACATTGGACAAGCTAACGCGTTAGACGCTACTTGAGACATAGGCGTCCGCACAAGACCTGAAGTCTTTGCCAAACATTGGCAAAGCTACGGCATTACCAACTGCCTGAGACACAGGCACCCACACAAGACCTGAAATCTTTGCGAAACATTGGCAAAGCTACGGCATTACACGACGTCTGAGACACGTGCGCGCGCAAAAGACCTGAAATCGTTGCCAAACATTGGATAAGCCACGGCATTACACGCGTCCTGAGACGCAGGCACGCGCACAAGACATGAAGCCGTTGCCAAACATTGGACAAGCTACGGCGTGAGACGCTGCTTGAGACACAAGCGTTCGCACAAGACCTGAAGTCTTTGCCAAACATTGGCAAAGCTACGGAATTACCAGCCGCCTGAGACACAGGCGCGCACACAAGACCTGAAGTCTTTGCCAAACGTTGGCAAAGCTACGGCATTACACGCCGCCTGAGACACAGGCGCGCGCGCACAAGACCTGAAGTCTTTGCCAAAGATTGGCAAAGCTACGACATTACACGCCGCCTGAGACACAGGCGCTCGCACAAGACCTGAAGTCTTTGCCAAACACAAGACCTGAAGACTTTGCCAAACATTGGCAAAGCTACGGTATTAGACGCTGCCTGAGACATAGGCGCGCTTACAAGACCTGAAGTCTTTGCCAAACATCGGCAAAGCTAAGGCATTGGATGCCGCCTGAGACACAGGCGCGCGCACAAGACCTGAACTCTTTACCAAACGTTGGCAAAGCTAAGGCGTTACACGTCGCCTGAGACACATGCGCGCGCAATAGACCTGAAATCTTTGCCAAACATTGGAAAAGCCACGGCATTACACGCCGCCTGAGACACAGGCACGCACACAAGACCTGAAGTCGTTGCTAAACATTGGACAAGCTAACGCGTTAGACGCTACTTGAGACATAGGCGTCCGCACAAGACCTGAAGTCTTTGCCAAACATTGGCAAAGCTACGGCATTACCAACTGCCTGAGACACAGGCACCCACACAAGACCTGAAGTCTTTGCCAAACTTTGGCAAAGCTACGACATTACACGCTGCCTGAGACACAGGCGGGCGCGCACAAGACCTGAAGTCTTTGCCAAACATTGGCAAAGCTACGGCCGTACACGCCGCCTGAGACACAGCCACACGCAGAAGACCTAAAGTCTTTGCCAAACATTGGCAAAGCTACGACATTACATGCCGCTTGAGACATAGGCGCTCGCACAAGACCTGAAGTCTTTGCCAAACATTGGCAATGCTACGGCATTACACGACCCCTGAGACAAAGGGCACACACAAGACCTGAAGTCTTTTCCAAACATTGGCAAAGCTACGGCATTAGGCGTTGCCTGAAACACAAGCGCGCACAAAACTTGAAATCTTTACCAAACATTGTCAAAGCTATGGCATTACCCGCCGCTTAAGACACAGGCGCGCGCACAAGACCTGAAGTTTTTGCCAAACGTTGGCAAAGCTATGGCATTACACGTTGCCTAAGACACATGCGCGCGCAAAAGACCTGAAGTCTTTGCCAAACATTGGCAAAGGTATGGAATTATACCCCGCCTGAGACACGTGCGCGAGCACAAGACCAGAAGTCTTTGCCAAACATTGGCAATGCTGCGGCATTACACGACGCCTGAGACACATTCGCGCGCGCAAGACCTGAAATCTTTGCGAAACATTGGAAAGCCACGGCATTACATGCCGCCTGAGACACAGGCGCGCGTACAAGACCTGAACTCGTTGTAAAAACATTGGACAAGCTACGGCGTTAGACGCTGCTTGAGACACAGCCGTCCGCCCAAGACCTGAGGTCTTTGCCAAACATTGGCAAAGCAACGGCATTACCAGCCGCCTGAGACATGGGCGCGCTCACAAGACCTGAAGTCTTTGCCAAACGTTGGCAAAGCTACGGCATTACACGCCTCCTCAGACACAGGCGCGCGCACAAGACCTGAAGTCTTTGCCAAACATTGGCAAAGCTACGAAATTACACGACGCCTGAGACACATGCGCCCGCAAAAGGCCTGAAATATTTGCCAAACATTGGAAAAGCCACGCCATTACACGCCGCCTGAGACACAGGCGCGCACACAAGACCTGAAGTCGTTGCCAAACATTGGCAAAGCTACGGCGTTAGACGCCGCCTGAGACACAGGCGCCCACACAAGACCTGAAATCTTTGCCAAACATTGGCAAAGCTACGGCATTACACGACGTCTGAGACACGTGCGCGCGCAAAAGACCTGAAATCGTTGCCAAACATTGGATAAGCCACGGCATTACACGCCGCCTGAGACGCAGGCACGCGCACAAGACATGAAGTCGTTGCCAAACATTGGACAAGCTACGGCGTGAGACGCTGCTTGAGACACAAGCGTCCGCACAAGACCTGAAGTCTTTGCCAAACATTGGCAAAGCTACGGAATTACCAGCCGCCTGAGACACAGGCGCGCACACAAGACCTGAAGTCTTTGCCAAACGTTGGCAAAGCTACGGCATTACACGCCGCCTGAGACACAGGCGCGCGCGCACAAGACCTGAAGTCTTTGCCAAACATTGGCAAAGCTACGACATTACACGCCGCCTGAGACACAGGCGCTCGCACAAGACCTGAAGTCTTTGCCAAACACAAGACCTGAAGACTTTGCCAAACATTGGCAAAGCTACGGTATTAGACGCTGCCTGAGACATAGGCGCGCTTACAAGACCTGAAGTCTTTGCCAAACATCGGCAAAGCTAAGGCATTGGATGCCGCCTGAGACACAGGCGCGCGCACAAGACCTGAACTCTTTACCAAACGTTGGCAAAGCTAAGGCGTTACACGTCGCCTGAGACACATGCGCGCGCAATAGACCTGAAATCTTTGCCAAACATTGGAAAAGCCACGGCATTACACGCCGCCTGAGACACAGGCACGCACACAAGACCTGAAGTCGTTGCTAAACATTGAACAAGCTAACGCGTTAGACGCTACTTGAGACATAGGCGTCCGCACAAGACCTGAAGTCTTTGCCAAACATTGGCAAAGCTACGGCATTACCAACTGCCTGAGACACAGGCACCCACACAAGACCTGAAGTCTTTGCCAAACTTTGGCAAAGCTACGACATTACACGCTGCCTGAGACACAGGCGGGCGCGCACAAGACCTGAAGTCTTTGCCAAACATTGGCAAAGCTACGGCCGTACACGCCGCCTGAGACACAGCCACACGCAGAAGACCTAAAGTCTTTGCCAAACATTGGCAAAGCTACGACATTACATGCCGCTTGAGACATAGGCGCTCGCACAAGACCTGAAGTCTTTGCCAAACATTGGCAATGCTACGGCATTACACGACCCCTGAGACAAAGGGCACACACAAGACCTGAAGTCTTTGCCAAACATTGGCAAAGCTACGGCATTAGGCGTTGCCTGAAACACAAGCGCGCACAAAACCTGAAATCTTTACCAAACATTGTCAAAGCTATGGCATTACCCGCCGCTTAAGACACAGGCGCGCGCACAAGACCTGAAGTTTTTGCCGAACGTTGGCAAAGCTGTGGCATTACACGTTGCCTAAGACACATGCGCGCGCAAAAGACCTGAAGTCTTTGCCAAACATTGGCAAAGGTATGGAATTATACCCCGCCTGAGACACGTGCGCGAGCACAAGACCAGAAGTCTTTGCCAAACATTGGCAATGCTGCGGCATTACACGACGCCTGAGACACATTCGCGCGCGCAAGACCTGAAATCTTTGCGAAACATTGGAAAGCCACGGCATTACATGCCGCCTGAGACATAGGCGCGCGTACAAGACCTGAACTCGTTGTAAAAACATTGGACAAGCTACGGCGTTAGACGCTGCTTGAGACACAGCCGTCCGCCCAAGACCTGAGGTCCTTGCCAAACATTGGCAAAGCAACGGCATTACCAGCCGCCTGAGACATGGGCGCGCTCACAAGACCTGAAGTCTTTGCCAAACGTTGGCAAAGCTACGGCATTACACGCCTCCTCAGACACAGGCGCGCGCACAAGACCTAAAGTCTTTGCCAAACATTGGCAAAGCTACGAAATTACACGATGCCTGAGACACATGCGCCCGCAAAAGGCCTGAAATATTTGCCAAACATTGGAAAAGCCACGACATTACACGCCGCCTGAGACACAGGCGCGCACACAAGACCTGAAGTCGTTGCCAAACATTGGCAAAGCTACGACGTTAGACGCCGCCTGAGACACAGGCGCCCACACAAGACCTGAAATCTTTGCCAAACATTGGCAAAGCTACGGCATTACACGACGTCCGAGACACGTGCGCGCGCAAAAGACCTGAAATCGTTGCCAAACATTGGATAAGCCACGGCATTACACGCCGCCTGAGACGCAGGCACGCGCACAAGACATGAAGTCGTTGCCAAACATTGGACAAGCTACGGCGTGAGACGCTGCTTGAGACACAAGCGTCCGCACAAGACCTGAAGTCTTTGCCAAACATTGGCAAAGCTACGGAATTACCAGCCGCCTGAGACACAGGCGCGCACACAAGACCTGAAGTCTTTGCCAAATGTTGGCAAAGCTACGGCATTACACGCCGCCTGAGACACAGGCGCGCGCGCACAAGACCTGAAGTCTTTGCCAAACATTGGCAAAGCTACGACATTACACGCCGCCTGAGACACAGGCGCTCGCACAAGACCTGAAGTCTTTGCCAAACACAAGACCTGAAGACTTTGCCAAACATTGGCAAAGCTACGGTATTAGACGCTGCCTGAGACATAGGCGCGCTTACAAGACCTGAAGTCTTTGCCAAACATCGGCAAAGCTAAGGCATTGGATGCCGCCTGAGACACAGGCGCGCGCACAAGACCTGAACTCTTTACCAAACGTTGGCAAAGCTAAGGCGTTACACGTCGCCTGAGACACATGCGCGCGCAATAGACCTGAAATCTTTGCCAAACATTGGAAAAGCCACGGCATTACACGCCGCCTGAGACACAGGCACGCACACAAGACCTGAAGTCGTTGCTAAACATTGGACAAGCTAACGCGTTAGACGCTACTTGAGACATAGGCGTCCGCACAAGACCTGAAGTCTTTGCCAAACATTGGCAAAGCTACGGCATTACCAATTGCCTGAGACACAGGCACCCACACAAGACCTGAAGTCTTTGCCAAACTTTGGCAAAGCTACGACATTACACGCTGCCTGAGACACAGGCGGGCGCGCACAAGACCTGAAGTCTTTGCCAAACATTGGCAAAGCTACGGCCGTACACGCCGCCTGAGACACAGCCACACGCAGAAGACCTAAAGTCTTTGCCAAACATTGGCAAAGCTACGACATTACATGCCGCTTGAGACATAGGCGTTCGCACAAGACCTGAAGTCTTTGCCAAACATTGGCAATGCTACGGCATTACACGACCCCGGAGACAAAGGGCACACACAAGACCTGAAGTCTTTGCCAAACATTGGCAAAGCTACGGCATTAGGCGTTGCCTGAAACACAAGCGCGCACAAAACCTGAAATCTTTACCAAACATTGTCAAAGCTATGGCATTACCCGCCGCTTAGGACACAGGCGCGCGCACAAGACCTGAAGTTTTTGCCAAACGTTGGCAAAGCTATGGCATTACACATTGCCTAAGACACATGCGCGCGCAAAAGACCTGAAGACTTTTCCAAACATTGGCAAAGGTATGGAATTATACCCCGCCTGAGACACGTGCGCGCGCACAAGACCTGAAGACTTTGCCAAACATTGGCAAAGCTACGGCATTAGACGCTGCCTGAGACATAGGCGCGCTTAAAAGACCTGAAGTCTTTGCCAAACATCGGCAAAGCTAAGGCATTGGATGCCGCCTGAGACACAGGCGCGCGCACAAGACCTGAACTCTTTACCAAACGTTGGCAAAGCTAAGGCGTTACACGTCGCCTGAGACACATGCGCGCGCAATAGACCTGAAATCTTTGCCAAACATTGGAAAAGCCACGGCATTACACGCCGCCTGAGACACAGGCACGCACACAAGACCTGAAGTCGTTGCTAAACATTGGACAAGCTAACGCGTTAGACGCTACTTGAGACATAGGCGTCCGCACAAGACCTGAAGTCTTTGCCAAACATTGGCAAAGCTACGGCATTACCAACTGCCTGAGACACAGGCACCCACACAAGACCTGAAGTCTTTGCCAAACTTTGGCAAAGCTACGACATTACACGCTGCCTGAGACACAGGCGGGCGCGCACAAGACCTGAAGTCTTTGCCAAACATTGGCAAAGCTACGGCCGTACACGCCGCCTGAGACACAGTCACACGCAGAAGACCTAAAGTCTTTGCCAAACATTGGCAAAGCTACGACATTACATGCCGCTTGAGACATAGGCGCTCGCACAAGACCTGAAGTCTTTGCCAAACATTGGCAATGCTACGGCATTACACGACCCCTGAGACAAAGGGCACACACAAGACCTGAAGTCTTTGCCAAACATTGGCAAAGCTACGGCATTAGGCGTTGCCTGAAACACAAGCGCGCACAAAACCTGAAATCTTTACCAAACATTGTCAAAGCTATGGCATTACCCGCCGCTTAAGACACAGGCGCGCGCACAAGACCTGAAGTTTTTGCCAAACGTTGGCAAAGCTATGGCATTACACGTTGCCTAAGACACATGCGCGCGCAAAAGACCTGAAGTCTTTGCCAAACATTGGCAAAGGTATGGAATTATACCCCGCCTGAGACACGTGCGCGAGCACAAGACCAGAAGTCTTTGCCAAACATTGGCAATGCTGCGGCATTACACGACGCCTGAGACACATTCGCGCGCGCAAGACCTGAAATCTTTGCGAAACATTGGAAAGCCACGGCATTACATGCCGCCTGAGACACAGGCGCGCGTACAAGACCTGAACTCGTTGTAAAAACATTGGACAAGCTACGGCGTTAGACGCTGCTTGAGACACAGCCGTCCGCCCAAGACCTGAGGTCTTTGCCAAACATTGGCAAAGCAACGGCATTACCAGCCGCCTGAGACATGGGCGCGCTCACAAGACCTGAAGTCTTTGCCAAACGTTGGCAAAGCTACGGCATTACACGCCTCCTCAGACACAGGCGCGCGCACAAGACCTGAAGTCTTTGCCAAACATTGGCAAAGCTACGAAATTACACGACGCCTGAGACACATGCGCCCGCAAAAGGCCTGAAATATTTGCCAAACATTGGAAAAGCCACGACATTACACGCCGCCTGAGACACAGGCGCGCACACAAGACCTGAAGTCGTTGCCAAACATTGGCAAAGCTACGGCGTTAGACGCCGCCTGAGACACAGGCGCCCACACAAGACCTGAAATCTTTGCCAAACATTGGCAAAGCTACGGCATTACACGACGTCTGAGACACGTGCGCGCGCAAAAGACCTGAAATCGTTGCCAAACATTGGATAAGCCACGGCATTACACGCCGCCTGAGACGCAGGCACGCGCACAAGACATGAAGTCGTTGCCAAACATTGGACAAGCTACGGCGTGAGACGCTGCTTGAGACACAAGCGTCCGCACAAGACCTGAAGTCTTTGCCAAACATTGGCAAAGCTACGGAATTACCAGCCGCCTGAGACACAGGCGCGCACACAAGACCTGAAGTCTTTGCCAAACGTTGGCAAAGCTACGGCATTACACGCCGCCTGAGACACAGGCGCGCGCGCACAAGACCTGAAGTCTTTGCCAAACATTGGCAAAGCTACGACATTACACGCCGCCTGAGACACAGGCGCTCGCACAAGACCTGAAGTCTTTGCCAAACACAAGACCTGAAGACTTTGCCAAACATTGGCAAAGCTACGGCATTAGACGCTGCCTGAGACATAGGCTCGCTTACAAGACCTGAAGTCTTTGCCAAACATCGGCAAAGCTAAGGCATTGGATGCCGCCTGAGACACAGGCGCGCGCACAAGACCTGAACTCTTTACCAAACGTTGGCAAAGCTAAGGCGTTACACGTCGCCTGAGACACATGCGCGCGCAAAAGACCTGAAATCTTTGCCAAACATTGGAAAAGCCACGGCATTACACGCCGCCTGAGACACAGGCACGCACACAAGACCTGAAGTCGTTGCTAAACATTGGACAAGGTAACGCGTTAGACGCTACTTGAGACATAGGCGTCCGCACAAGACCTGAAGTCTTTGCCAAACATTGGCAAAGCTACGGCATTACCAACTGCCTGAGACACAGGCACCCACACAAGACCTGAAGTCTTTGCCAAACTTTGGCAAAGCTACGACATTACACGCTGCCTGAGACACAGGCGGGCGCGCACAAGACCTGAAGTCTTTGCCAAACATTGGCAAAGCTACGGCCGTACACGCCGCCTGAGACACAGCCACACGCAGAAGACCTAAATCTTTGCCAAACATTGGCAAAGCTACGACATTACATGCCGCTTGAGATATAGGCGTTCGCACAAGACCTGAAGTCTTTGCCAAACATTGGCAATGCTACGGCATTACACGACCCCGGAGACAAAGGGCACACACAAGACCTGAAGTCTTTGCCAAACATTGGCAAAGCTACGGCATTAGGCGTTGCCTGAAACACAAGCGCGCACAAAACCTGAAATCTTTACCAAACATTGTCAAAGCTATGGCATTACCCGCCGCTTAAGACACAGGCGCGCGCACAAGACCTGAAGTTTTTGCCAAACGTTGGCAAAGCTATGGCATTACACATTGCCTAAGACACATGCGCGCGCAAAAGACCTGAAGTCTTTGCCAAACATTGGCAAAGGTATGGAATTATACCCCGCCTGAGACACGTGCGCGCGCACAAGACCTGAAGTCTTTGCCAAACATTGGCAAAGCTACGAAATTACACGACGCCTGAGACACATGCGCCCGCAAAAGGCCTGAAATATTTGCCAAACATTGGAAAAGCCACGACATTACACGCCGCCTGAGACACAGGCGCGCACACAAGACCTGAAGTCGTTGCCAAACATTGGCAAAGCTACGGCGTTAGACGCCGCCTGAGACACAGGCGCCCACACAAGACCTGAAATCTTTGCCAAACATTGGCAAAGCTACGGCATTACACGACGTCTGAGACACGTGCGCGCGCAAAAGACCTGAAATCGTTGCCAAACATTGGATAAGCCACGGCATTACACGCCGCCTGAGACGCAGGCACGCGCACAAGACATGAAGTCGTTGCCAAACATTGGACAAGCTACGGCGTGAGACGCTGCTTGAGACACAAGCGTCCGCACAAGACCTGAAGTCTTTGCCAAACATTGGCAAAACTACGGAATTACCAGCCGCCTGAGACACATGCACGCACACAAGACCTGAAGTCTTTGCCAAACGTTGGCAAAGCTACGGCATTACACGCCGCCTGAGACATAGGCGCGCGCGCACAAGACCTGAAGTCTTTGCCAAACATTGGCAAAGCTACGACATTACACGCCGCCTGAGACACAGGCGCTCGCACAAGACCTGAAGTCTTTGCCAAACACAAGACCTGAAGACTTTGCCAAACATTGGCAAAGCTACGGCATTAGACGCTGCCTGAGACATAGGCGCGCTTACAAGACCTGAAGTCTTTGCCAAACATCGGCAAAGCTAAGGCATTGGATGCCGCCTGAGACACAGGCGCGCGCACAAGACCTGAACTCTTTACCAAACGTTGGCAAAGCTAAGGCGTTACACGTCGCCTGAGACACATGCGCGCGCAAAAGACATGAAATCTTTGCCAAACATTGGAAAAGCCACGGCATTACACGCCGCCTGAGACACAGGCACGCACACAAGACCTGAAGTCGTTGCTAAACATTGGACAAGCTAACGCGTTAGACGCTACATGAGACATAGGCGTCCGCACAAGACCTGAAGTCTTTTCCAAACATTGGCAAAGCTACGGCATTACCAACTGCCTGAGACACAGGCACCCACATAAGACCTGAAGTCTTTGCCAAACTTTGGCAAAGCTACGACATTACACGCTGCCTGAGACACAGGCGGGCGCGCACAAGACCTGAAGTCTTTGCCAAACATTGGCAAAGCTACGGCCGTACACGCCGCCTGAGACACAGCCACACGCAGAAGACCTAAAGTCTTTGCCAAACATTGGCAAAGCTACGACATTACATGCCGCTTGAGACATAGGCGCTCCCACAAGACCTGAAGTCTTTGCCAAACATTGGCAATGCTACGGCATTACACGACCCCTGAGACAAAGGGCACACACAAGACCTGAGGTCTTTGCCAAACATTGGCAAAGCTACGGCATTAGGCGTTGCCTGAAACACAAGCGCGCACAAAACCTGAAATCTTTACCAAACATTGTCAAAGCTATGGCATTACCCGCCGCTTAAGACACAGGCGCGCGCACAAGACCTGAAGTTTTTGCCAAACGTTGGCAAAGCTATGGCATTACACGTTGCCTAAGACACATGCGCGCGCAAAAGACCTGAAGCCTTTGCCAAACATTGGCAAAGGTATGGAATTATACCCCGCCTGAGACACGTGCGCGAGCACAAGACCTGAAGTCTTTGCCAAACATTGGCAATGCTGCGGCATTACACGACGCCTGAGACACATTCGCGCGCGCAAGACCTGAAATCTTTGCGAAACATTGGAAAGCCACGGCATTACATGCCGCCTGAGACACAGGCGCGCGTACAAGACCTGAACTCGTTGTAAAAAAATTGGACAAGCTACGGCGTTAGACGCTGCTTGAGACACAGCCGTCCGCCCAAGACCTGAGGTCTTTGCCAAACATTGGCAAAGCAACGGCATTACCAGCCGCCTGAGACATGGGCGCGCTCACAAGACCTGAAGTCTTTGCCAAACGTTGGCAAAGCTACGGCATTACACGCCTCCTCAGACACAGGCGCGCGCACAAGACCTGAAGTCTTTGCCAAACATTGGCAAAGCTACGAAATTACACGACGCCTGAGACACATGCGCCCGCAAAAGGCCTGAAATATTTGCCAAACATTGGAAAAGCCACGACATTACACGCCGCCTGAGACACAGGCGCGCACACAGGACCTGAAGTCGTTGCCAAACATTGGCAAAGCTACGGCGTTAGACGCCGCCTGAGACACAGGCGCCCACACAAGACCTGAAATCTTTGCCAAACATTGGCAAAGCTACGGCATTACACGACGTCTGAGACACATGCGCGCGCCAAAGGCCTGAAATCTTTGCCAAACATTGGAAAGGCCACGGCATTACACGCCGCCTGAGACGCAGGCACGCGCACAAGACATGAAGTCGTTGCCAAACATTGGACAAGCTACGGCGTGAGACGCTGCTTGAGACACAAGCGTCCGCACAAGACCTGAAGTCTTTGCCAAACATTGGCAAAGCTACGGAATTACCAGCCGCCTGAGACACAGGCGCGCACACAAGACCTGAAGTCTTTGCCAAACGTTGGCAAAGCTACGACATTACACGTCGCCTGAGACACAGGCGCGCGCGCACAAGACCTGAAGTCTTTGCTAAACATTGGCAAAGCTACGTCATTACACGCCGCCTGAGACACAGGCGCTCACACAAGACCTGAAGTCTTTGCCAAACATTGGCAAAGCTACGTCCTTACATGCTGCCTCAGACACAGGCGCGCGCACAAGACCTGAAGTCTTTGCCAAACATTGGCAAAGCTACGGCATTACACGCCGCCTGAAACACATGCGCGCGCAAAAGACTTGAACTCTTTGCCAAACGTTGGCAAAGCTACGAAATTACACGACGCCTGAGATACATGCGCCCGCAAAAGGCCTGAAATATTTGCCAAACATTGGAAAAGCCACGACATTACACGCCGCCTGAGACACAGGCGCACACACAAGACCTGAAGTCGTTGACAAACATTGGCAAAGCTACGGCGTTAGACGCCGCCTGAGACACAGGCGCCCACACAAGACCTGAAATCTTTGCCAAACATTGGCAAAGCTACGGCATTACCAGCCGCCTGAGACACAGGCACCCACACAAGACCTGAAGTCTTTGCCAAACTTTGGCAAAGCTACGACATTACACGCTGCCTGAGACACAGGCGGGCGCGCACAAGACCTGAAGTCTTTGCCAAACATTGGCAAAGCTACGGCCGTACACGACGCCTGAGACACAGCCACACGCAGAAGACCTGAAGTCTTTGCCAAACATTGGCAAAGCTACGACATTTCATGCCACTTTAGACATAGGCGCTCGCACAAGACCTGAAGTCTTTGCCAAACATTGGCAATGCTACGGCATTACACGACGCCTGAGACAAAGGGCACACACAAGACCTGAAGTCTTTGCCAAACATTGGCAAAGCTACGGCATTAGACGTTGCCTGAAACACATGCGCGCACAACACCTGAAATCTTTGCCAAACATTGTCAAAGCTATGGCATTTCACGCCGCTTAAGACACAGGCGCGGGCACAAGACCTGAAGTTTTTGCCAAACGTTGGCAAAGCTACGGCATTACACGCTGCCAAAGACACATGCGCGCGCAAAAGACCTGAAGTCTTTGCCAAACATTGGCAAAGGTATGGAATTATACCCCGCCTGAGACACATGCGCGAGCACAAGACCTGAAGTCTTTGCCAAACATTGGCAATGCTGCGGCATTACACGACGCCTGAGACACATTCGCGCGCACAAGACCTGAAATCTTTGTGAAACATTGGAAAGCCACGGCATTACATGCCGCCTGAGACACAGGCGCGCGTACAAGACCTGAACTCGTTGTAAAAACATTGGACAAGCTACGGCGTTAGACGCTGCTTGAGACACAGCCGTCCGCCCAAGACCTGAAGTATTTGCCAAACATTGGCAAAGCAACGGCATTACCAGCCGCCTGAGACATGGGCGCGCACACAAGACCTGAAGTCTTTTCCAAACGTTGGCAAAGCTACGGCATTACACGCTTCCTCAGACACAGGCGCGCGCACAAGACCAGAAGTCTTTGCCAAACATTGGCAAAGCTACGGAATTACACGCCGCCTGAGACATAGGCGCGCGTACAAGACCTGAATTCTTTGCCAAACATTGGCAAAGCTACGACGCACGTAGAAGACCTGAAGACTTTGCCAAACATTGGTAAAGCTACGGCATTACACCACGCCTGAGACACATGCACGTGCACAAGACCTGAAGTCTTTGCTAATCACTGGCAAAGCTACGGCATTGGATGGCGCCTGAGACACAGATGCGCGCACAAGACCTGAACTCTTTGCCAAACATTGGCAAAGCTACGGCATTACCAGCCGCCTGAGACACAGGCACCCACACAAGACCTGAAGTCTTTGCCAAACTTTGGCAAAGCTACGGCATTACACGCTGCCTGAGACAAAGGGCACACACAGGACCTGAAGTCTTTGCCAAACATTGGCAAAGCTACGGCATTAGGCGTTGCCTGAAACACAAGCGCGCACATCACCTGAAATCTTTGCCAAACATTATCAAAGCTATGGCATTACCCGCCGCTTAAGACACAGGCGCGCGCACAAGACCTGAAGTTTTTGCCAAACGTTGGCAAAGCTATGGCATTACACGTTGCCTAAGACACATGCGCGCGCAAAAGACCTGAAGCCTTTGCCAAACATTGGCAAAGGTATGGAATTATACCCCGCCTGAGACACGTGCGCGAGCACAAGACCTGAAGTCTTTGCCAAACATTGGCAATGCTGCGGCATTACACGACGCCTGAGACACATTCGCGCGCGCAAGACCTGAAATCTTTGCGAAACATTGGAAAGCCACGGCATTACATGCCGCCTGAGACACAGGCGCGCGTACAAGACCTGAACTCGTTGTAAAAACATTGGACAAGCTACGGCGTTAGACGCTGCTTGAGACACAGCCGTCCGCCCAAGACCTGAGGTCTTTGCCAAACATTGGCAAAGCAACGGCATTACCAGCCGCCTGAGACATGGGCGCGCTCACAAGACCTGAAGTCTTTCCCAAACGTTGGCAAAGCTACGGCATTACACGCCTCCTCAGACACAGGCGCGCGCACAAGACCTGAAGTCTTTGCCAAACATTGGCAAAGCTACGAAATTACACGACGCCTGAGACACATGCGCCCGCAAAAGGCCTGAAATATTTGCCAAACATTGGAAAAGCCACGACATTACACGCCGCCTGAGACACAGGCGCGCACACAAGACCTGAAGTCGTTGCCAAACATTGGCAAAGCTACGGCGTTAGACGCCGCCTGAGACACAGGCGCCCACACAAGACCTGAAATCTTTGCCAAACATTGGCAAAGCTACGGCATTACACGACGTCTGAGACACATGCGCGCGCCAAAGACCTGAAATCTTTGCCAAACATTGGAAAGGCCACGGCATTACACGCCGCCTGAGACGCAGGCACGCGCACAAGACATGAAGTCGTTGCCAAACATTGGACAAGCTACGGCGTGAGACTCTGCTTGAGACACAAGCGTCCCCACAAGACCTGAAGTCTTTGCCAAACATTGGCAAAGCTACGGAATTACCAGCCGCCTGAGACACAGGCGCGCACACAAGACCTGAAGTCTTTGCCAAACGGTGGCAAAGCTACGACATTACACGTCGCCTGAGACACAGGCGCGCGCGAACAAGACCTGAAGTCTTTGCTAAACATTGGCAAAGCTACGTCATTACACGCCGCCTGAGACACAGGCGCTCGCACAAGACCTGAAGTCTTTGCCAAACATTGGCAAAGCTACGTCGTTACATGCTGCCTCAGACACAGGCGCGCGCACAAGACCTGAAGTCTTTGCCAAACATTGGCAAAGCTACGGCATTACACGCCGCCTGAAACACATACGCGCGCAAAAGACTTGAACTCTTTGCCAAACGTTGGCAAAGCTACGAAATTACACGACGCCTGAGATACATGCGCCCGCAAAAGGCCTGAAATATTTGCCAAACATTGGAAAAGCCACGACATTACACGTCGCCTGAGACACAGGCGCACACACAAGACCTGAAGTCGTTGACAAACATTGGCAAAGCTACGGCGTTAGACGCCGCCTGAGACACAGGCGCCCACACAAGACCTGAAATCTTTGCCAAACATTGGCAAAGCTACGGCATTACCAGCCGCCTGAGACACAGGCACCCACACAAGACCTGAAGTCTTTGCCAAACTTTGGCAAAGCTACGACATTACATGCTGCCTGAGACACAGGCGGGCGCGCACAAGACCTGAAGTCTTTGCCAAACATTGGCAAAGCTAAGGCCGTACACGCCGCCTGAGACACAGCCACACGCAGAAGACCTGAAGTCTTTGCCAAACATTGGCAAAGCTACGACATTACATGCCGCTTGAGACATAGGCGCTCGCACAAGACCTGAAGTCTTTGCCAAACATTGGCAATGCTACGGCATTACACGACGCCTGAGACAAAGGGCACACACAAGACCTGAAGTCTTTGCCAAACATTGGCAAAGCTACGGCATTAGACGTTGCCTGAAACACATGCGCGCACAACACCTGAAATCTTTGCCAAACATTGTCAAAGCTATGGCATTTCCAGCCGCTTAAGACACAGGCGCGCGCACAAGACCTGAAGTTTTTGCCAAACGTTGGCAAAGCTACGGCATTACACGCTGCCAAAGACACATGCGCGCGCAAAAGACCTGAAGTCTTTGCCAAACATTGGCAAAGGTATGGAATTATACCCCGCCTGAGACACATGTGCGAGCACAAGACCTGAAGTCTTTGCCAAACATTGGCAATGCTGCGGCATTACACGACGCCTGAGACACATTCGTGCGCACAAGACCTGAAATCTTTGCGAAACATTGGAAAGCCACGGTATTACATGCCGCCTGAGACACAGGCGCGCGTACAAGACCTGAACTCGTTGTAAAAACATTGGACAAGCTACGGCGTTAGACGCTGCTTGAGACACAGCCGTCCGCCCAAGACCTGAAGTATTTGCCAAACATTGGCAAAGCAACGGCATTACCAGCCGCCTGAGACATGGGCGCGCACACAAGACCTGAAGTCTTTTCCAAACGTTGGCAAAGCTACGGCATTACACGCTTCCTCAGACACAGGCGCGCGCACAAGACCAGAAGTCTTTGCCAAACATTGGCAAAGCTACGGAATTACACGCCGCCTGAGACATAGGCGCGCGTACAAGACCTGAATTCTTTGCCAAACATTGGCAAAGCTACGACGCACGTAGAAGACCTGAAGACTTTGCCAAACATTGGTAAAGCTACGGCATTACACCACGCCTGAGACACATGCACGTGCACAAGACCTGAAGTCTTTGCTAATCACTGGCAAAGCTACGGCATTGGATGGCGCCTGAGACACAGATGCGCGCACAAGACCTGAACTCTTTGCCAAACATTGGCAAAGCTACGGCATTACCAGCCGCCTGAGACACAGGCACCCACACAAGACCTGAAGTCTTTGCCAAACTTTGGCAAAGCTACGGCATTACACGCTGCCTGAGACACAGGTGGGCGCGCACAAGACCTGAAGTCTTTGCCAAACATTGGCAAAGCTACGGCCGTACACGCCGCCTGAGACACAGCCACACGCAGAAGACCTGAAGTCTTTGCCAAACATTGGCAAAGCTACGGCATTACCAGCCGCCTGAGACACAGGCACCCACACAAGACCTAAAGTCTTTGCCAAACTTTGGCAAAGCTACGGCATTACACGCTGCCTGAGACAAAGGGCACACACAGGACCTGAAGTCTTTGCCAAACATTGGCAAAGCTACGGCATTAGGCGTTGCCTGAAACACAAGCGCGCACATCACCTGAAATCTTTGCCAAACATTATCAAAGCTATGGCATTACCCGCCGGTTAAGACACAGGTGCGCGCACAAGACCTGAAGTTTTTGCCAAACGTTGGCAAAGCTATGGTATTACACGCTGCCTAAGACACATGCGCGCGTAAAAGACCTGAAGTCTTTGCCAAACATTGGCAAAGGAATGGAATTATACCCCGCCTGAGACACATGCGCGAGCACAAGACATGAAGTCTTTGCCAGACATTGGCAATCCTGCGGCATTACACGACGCCTAAGACACATTCGCGCGCACAAGACCTGAAATCTTTGCGAAACATTGGAAAGCCACGGCATTACATGCCGCCTGAGACACAGGCGCGCGTACAAGACCTGAACTCGTTGTAAAAACATTGGACAAGCTACGGCGTTAGACGCTGCTTGAGACACAGCCGTCCGCCCAAGACCTGAAGTCTTTGCCAAACATTGGCAAAGCAATGGCATTACCAGCCGCCTGAGACACGGGCGCGCTCACAAGACCTGAAGTCTTGGCCAAACGTTGGCAAAGCTACGGCATTACACTCCTCCTCAGACACAGGCGCGCGCACAAGACCTGAAGTCTTTGCCAAACATTGGCAAAGCTACGGCATTACACGCCGCCTGAGACACAGGCGCGCGCACAAGGCCTGAAGACTTTGGCAAACATTAGCAAAGCTACGGCATTAGACGCCGCCTGAGACATAGGCGAGCGTACAAGACCTGAATTCTTTGCCAAACATTGGCAAAGCTACGACGCGCGTAGAAGACCTGACGTCTTTGCCAAACATTGGTAAAGCTACGGCATTACACCACGCCTGAGACACATGCTCGTGCACAAGACCTGAAGTCTTTGGTAATCACTGGCAAAGCTACGGCATTGGATGCCGCCTGAGACACAGGCGTCCGCAGAAGACCTGAAGTCTTTGCCAAACATTGGCAAAGCTACGGCCTTACACGCCGCCTGAGACACAGGCACCCACACAAGACCTGAAGTCTTTGCCAAACTTTGGCAAAGCTACGGCATTACACGCTGCCTGAGACACAGGCAGGCGCGCACAAGACCTGAAGTCTTTGTCAAACATTGGCAAAGCTACGGCCGTACACGCCGCCTGAGACACAGCCACACGCAGAAGACCTGAAGTCTTTGCCAAACATTGGCAAAGCTACGACATTACATGCCGCTTGAGACATAGGCGCTCGCACAAGACTTTGAAGTCTTTGCCAAACATTGGCAATGCTACGGCATTACACGACGCCTGAGACAAAGGGCACACACAAGACCTGAAGTCTTTGCCAAACAATTGCAAAGCTACGGGCATTAGGCGTTGCCTGAAACACAAGCGCGCACAACACCTGAAATCTTTGCCAAACATTGTCAAAGCTATGGCATTACCCGCCGCTTAAGACACAGGCGCGCGCACAAGACCTGAAGTTTTTGCCAAACGTTGGCAAAACTACGGCATTGCACGCTGCGTAAGACACATGCGCGCGCAAAAGACCTGAAGTCTTTGCCAAACATTGGCAAAGGTATGGAATTATACCCCGCCTGACACATGCGCGAGCACAAGACCTGAAGTCTTTGCCAAACATTGGCAATGCTGCGCTGAAATCTTTGCGAAACATTGGAAGGCCACGGCATTACATGCCGCCTGAGACACAGGCGCGCGTACAAGGCCTGAACTCGTTGTAAAAACATTGGACAAGCTACGGCGTTAGACACTGCTTGAGACACAGCCGTCCGCCCAAGACCTGAAGTCTTTGCCAAACATTGGCAAAGCAACGACATTACCAGCCGCCTGAGACATGGGCGCGCTCACAAGACCTGAAGTCTTTGCCAAACGTTGGCAAAGCTACGGCATTACACGCCTCCTCATACACAGGCGCGCGCACAAGACCTGAAGTCTTTGCCAAACATTGGCAAAGCTACGGAATTACATGTCGCCTGAGACACAGGCAAGCGTAAAAGACCTGAAATCTTTGCCAAACATTGGCAAAGCTACGGCCGTACACGCCGCCTGAGATACAGCCACACGCAGAAGACCTGAAGTCTTTGCCAAACATTGGCAAAGCTACGACATTACATGCCGCTTGAGACATAGGCGCTCGCACAAGACCTGAAGTCTTTGCCAAACATTGGCAATGCTACGGCATTACACGACGCCTGAGACAAAGGGCACACACAAGACCTGAAGTCTTTGCCAAACATTGGCAAAGCTACGGCATTAGACGTTGCCTGAAACACATGCGCGCACAGCACCTGAAATCTTTGCCAAACATTGTCAAAGCTATGGCATTACCCGCCGCTTAAGACACAGGCGCGCGCACAAGACCTGAAGTTTTTGCCAAACGTTGGCAAAGCTACGGCATTACACGCTGCCAAAGACACATGCGCGCGCAAAAGACCTGAAGTCTTTGCCAAACATTGGCAAAGGTATGGAATTATACCCCGCCTGAGACACATGCGCGAGCACAAGACCTGAAGTCTTTGCCAAACATTGGCAATGCTGCGGCATTACACGACGGCTGAGACACATTCGCGCGCACAAGACCTGAAATCTTTGCGAAACATTGGAAAGCCACGGAATTACATGCCGCCTGAGACACAGGTGCGCGTACAAGACCTGAACTCGTTGTAAAAACATTGGACAAGCTACGGCGTTAGACGCTGCTTGAGACACAGCCGTCCGCCCAAGACCTGAAGTATTTGCCAAACATTGGCAAAGCAACGGCATTACCAGCCGCCTGAGACATGGGCGCGCACACAAGACCTGAAGTCTTTTCCAAACGTTGGCAAAGCTACGGCATTACACGCTTCCTCAGACACAGGCGCGCGCACAAGACCAGAAGTCTTTGCCAAACATTGGCAAAGCTACGGAATTACACGCCGCCTGAGACATAGGCGCGCGTACAAGACCTGAATTCTTTGCCAAACATTGGCAAAGCTACGACGCACGTAGAAGACCTGAAGTCTTTGCCAAACATTGGCAAAGCTACGGAATTACATGTCGCCTGAGACACAGGCAAGCGTAAAAGACCTGAAATCTTTGCCAAACATTGGCAAAGCTACGGCCGTACACGCCGCCTGAGATACAGCCACACGCAGAAGACCTGAAGTCTTTGCCAAACATTGGCAAAGCTACGACATTACATGCCGCTTGAGACATAGGCGCTCGCACAAGACCTGAAGTCTTTGCCAAACATTGGCAATGCTACGGCATTACACGACGCCTGAGACAAAGGGCACACACAAGACCTGAAGTCTTTGCCAAACATTGGCAAAGCTACGGCATTAGACGTTGCCTGAAACACATGCGCGCACAGCACCTGAAATCTTTGCCAAACATTGTCAAAGCTATGGCATTACCCGCCGCTTAAGACACAGGCGCGCGCACAAGACCTGAAGTTTTTGCCAAACGTTGGCAAAGCTACGGCATTACACGCTGCCAAAGACACATGCGCGCGCAAAAGACCTGAAGTCTTTGCCAAACATTGGCAAAGGTATGGAATTATACCCCGCCTGAGACACATGCGCGAGCACAAGACCTGAAGTCTTTGCCAAACATTGGCAATGCTGCGGCATTACACGACGGCTGAGACACATTCGCGCTCACAAGACCTGAAATCTTTGCGAAACATTGGAAAGCCACGGAATTACATGCCGCCTGAGACACAGGTGCGCGTACAAGACCTGAACTCGTTGTAAAAACATTGGACAAGCTACGGCGTTAGACGCTGCTTGAGACACAGCCGTCCGCCCAAGACCTGAAGTATTTGCCAAACATTGGCAAAGCAACGGCATTACCAGCCGCCTGAGACATGGGCGCGCACACAAGACCTGAAGTCTTTTCCAAACGTTGGCAAAGCTACGGCATTACACGCTTCCTCAGACACAGGCGCGCGCACAAGACCAGAAGTCTTTGCCAAACATTGGCAAAGCTACGGAATTACACGCCGCCTGAGACATAGGCGCGCGTACAAGACCTGAATTCTTTGCCAAACATTGGCAAAGCTACGACGCACGTAGAAGACCTGAAGACTTTGCCAAACATTGGTAAAGCTACGGCATTACACCACGCCTGAGACACATGCACGTGCACAAGACCTGAAGTCTTTGCTAATCACTGGCAAAGCTACGGCATTGGATGGCGCCTGAGACACAGACGCGCGCACAAGACCTGAACTCTTTGCCAAACATTGGCAAAGCTACGGCATTACCAGCCGCCTGAGACACAGGCACCCACACAAGACCTGAAGTCTTTGCCAAACTTTGGCAAAGCTACGGCATTGCACGCTGCCTGAGACACAGGCGGGCGCGCACAAGACCTGAAGTCTTTGCCAAACATTGCCAAAGCTACGGCCGTACACGCCGCCTGAGACACAGCCACACACAGAAGACCTGAAGTCTTTGCCAAACATTGGCAAAGCTACGGCATTACCAGCCGCCTGAGACACAGGCACCCACACAAGACCTGAAGTCTTTGCCAAACTTTGGCAAAGCTACGGCATTACACGCTGCCTGAGTCAAAGGGCACACACAGGACCTGAAGTCTTTGCCAAACATTGGCAAAGCTACGGCATTAGGCGTTGCCTGAAACACAAGCGCGCACATCACCTGAAATCTTTGCCAAACATTATCAAAGCTATGGCATTACCCGCCGGTTAAGACACAGGCGCGCGCACAAGACCTGAAGTTTTTGCCAAACGTTGGCAAAGCTATGGTATTACACGCTGCCTAAGACACATGCGCGCGTAAAAGACCTGAAGTCTTTGCCAAACATTGGCAAAGGAATGGAATTATACCCCGCCTGAGACACATGCGCGAGCACTAGACCTGAAGTCTTTGCCAAACATTGGCAATGCTGCGGCATTACACGACGCCTGAGACACATTCGCGCGCACAAGACCTGAAATCTTTGCGAAACATTGGAAAGCCACGGCATTACATGCCGCCTGAGACACAGGCGCGCGTACAAGACCTGAACTCGTTGTAAAAACATTGGACAAGCTACGACGTTAGACGCTGCTTGAGACACAGCCGTCCGCCCAAGACCTGAAGTCTTTGCCAAACATTGGCAAAGCAACGGCATTACCAGCCGCCTGAGACACGGGCGCGCTCACAAGACCTGAAGTCTTTGCCAAACGTTGGCAAAGCTACGGCATTTCACGCCGCCTGAGACACAGGCGCGCGCACAAGGCCTGAAGACTTTGGCAAAGATTAGCAAAGCTACGGCATTAGACGCCGCCTGAGACATAGGCGCGCGTACAAGACCTGAATTCTTTGCCAAACATTGGCAAAGCTACGACGCGCGTAGAAGACCTGACGTCTTTGCCAAACATTGGTAAAGCTACGGCATTACACCACGCCTGAGACACATGCACGTGCACAAGACCTGAAGTCTTTGCTAATCACTGGCAAAGCTACGGCATTGGATGCCGCCTGAGACACAGGCGTCCGCAGAAGACCTGAAGTCTTTGCCAAACATTGGCAAAGCTACGGCCTTACACGCTGCCTGAGACACAGGCACCCACACAAGACCTGAAGTCTTTGCCAAACTTTGGCAAAGCTACGACATTACACGCTGCCTGAGACACAGGCAGGCGCGCACAAGACCTGAAGTCTTTGTCAAACATTGGCAAAGCTACGGCCGTACACGCCGCCTGAGACACAGCCACACGCAGAAGACCTGAAGTCTTTGCCAAACATTGGCAAAGCTACGACATTACATGCCGCTTGAGACATAGGCTCTCGCACAAGACCTGAAGTCTTTGCCAAACAATGGCAATGCTACGGCATTACACGACGCCTGAGACAAAGGGCACACACAAGACCTGAAGTCTTTGCCAAACAATTGCAAAGCTACGGCATTAGGCGTTGCCTGAAACACAAGTGCGCACAACACCTGAAATCTTTGCCAAACATTGTCAAAGCTATGGCATTACCCGCCGCTTAAGACACAGGCGCGCGCACAAGACCTGAAGTTTTTGCCAAACGTTGGCAAAGCTACGGCATTACACGCTGCCTAAGACACATGCGAGCGCAAAAGACCTGAAGTCTTTGCCAAACATTGGCAAAGGTATGGAATTATACCCCGCCTGAGACACATGCGCGAGCACAAGACCTGATGTCTTTGCCAAACATTGGCAATGCTGCGGCATTACACGACGCCTGAGACACAGCGCTCACACAAGACCTGAATCTTTGCCAAACATTGGCAAAGCTACGACATTAGACGTTGCCTGAAACACAAGCGCGCACAAGAACTAAAATCTTTTCCAAACATTGTTAAAGCTACGACATTACCCACCGTATAAGACACAGCCGCGCGCACAAGACCTGAAGTCTTTTCCAAACGTTGGCAAAGCTACGGCATTACACGCCGCCTGAGACACATGCGCGCGCAAAAGACCTAAAGTCTTTGCCAAACATTGGACAAGCTATGGCGTTAGACGCTGCTTGAGACACAGGCGTCCGCCCAAGACCTGAAGTCTTTGCCAAACATTGGCAAAGCAACGGCATTACCTGCCGCCTGAGACACGGGCGCGCTCACAAGACCTGAAGTCTATGCCAAACGTTGGCAAAGCTACGGCATTACACGCCTCCTCAGACACAGGCGCGCAAACAAGACCTGATGTCTTTGCCAAACATTGGCAAAGCTACGGCATTACACGCCGCCTGAGACACAGGCGCGCGCACAAGGCCTGAAGACTTTGGCAAACATTAGCAAAGCTACGGCATTAGACGCCGCCTGAGACATAGGCGCGCGTACAAGACCTGAATTCTTTGCCAAACATTTCCAAAACTACGACGCACGTAGAAGACCTGAAGTCTTTGCTAATCACTGGCAAAGCTACGGCATTGGATGTCGCCTGAGAGACAGGCGCGCGCACAAGACCTGAACTCTTTGCCAAACATTGGCAAAGCTACGGCCTTACACGCCGCCTGAGACACAGCCACACGCAGAAGACCTGAAGTCTTTGCCAAACATTGGCAAAGCTACGACATTACATGCCACTTGAGACATAGGCGCTCGCACAAGACCTGAAGTCTTTGCCAAACATTGGCAATGCTACGGCATTACATGACGCCGGTGACAAAGGTCACACACAAGACCTGAAGTCTTTGCCAAACATTGGCAAAGCTACGGCATTAGGCGTTTCCTGAAACACAAGCACGCACAACACCTGAAATCTTTGCCAAACATTGTCAAAGCTATGGCATTACCCGCCGCTTAAGACACAGGCGTACGCACAAGACCTGAAGTTTTTGCCAAACGTTGGCAAAGCTATGGCATTACATGCTGCCTAAGACACATGCGCGCGCAAAAGACCTGAAGTCTTTGCCAAACATTGGCAAAGGTATGGAATTATACCCCGCCTGAGACACATGCGCGAGCACAAGACCTGATGTCTTTGCCAAACATTGGCAATGCTGCGGCATTACACGACGCCTGAGATACATTCGCGCGCACAAGACCTGAAATCTTTGCGAAACATTGGAAAGCCACGGCATTACATGCCGCCTGAGACACAGGCGCGCGTACAAGACCTGAACTCGTTGTAAAAACATTGGACAAGCTACGGCGTTAGACGCTGCTTGAGACACAGCCGTCCGCCCAAGACCTGAAGTCTTTGCCAAACATTGGCAAAGCAACGGCATTACCAGCCGCCTGAGACATGGGCGCGCTCACAAGACCTGAAGTCTTTGCCAAACGTTGGCAAAGCTACGACATTACACGCCTCTTCAGACACAGGCGCGCGCACAAGGCCTGAAGTCTTTGCCAAACATTGGCAAAGCTACGGCATTACACGCCGCCTGAGACACAAGCGCGCGCACAAGGCCTGAAGACTTTGGCAAACATTAGCAAAGCTACGGCATTAGACGCCGCCTGGGACATAGGCGCGCGTACAAGACCTGAATTCTTTGCCAAACATTGGCAAAGCTACGACGCACGTAGAAGACCTGAAGTCTTTGCCAAACATTGTTAAAGCTACGACATTACACCACGCCTGAGACACATACACGTGCACAAGACCTGAAGTCTTTGCTAATCACTGGCAAAGCTACGGCATTGGATGCCACCTGAAACACAGGCGCGCGCACAGGACCTGAACTCTTTTCCAAACATTGGCAAAGCTTCGGCCTTACACGCCGCCTGAGACACAGGCACCCACACAAGACCTGAAGTCTTTGCCAAACTTTGGCAAAGCTACGGCATTACACGCTGCCTGAGACACAGGCGGGCGCGCACAAGACCTGTAGTCTTTGCCAAACATTGGCAAAGCTACGCCGTACACGCCGCCTGAGACACAGCCACACGCAGAAGACCTGAAGTCTTTGCCAAACATTGGCAAAGCTACGACATTACATGCCGCTTGAGACATAGGCGCTCGCACAAGACCTGAAGTCTTTGCCAAACATTGGCAATGCTACGGCATTACACGACGCCTGAGACAAAGGGCACACACAAGACCTGAAGTCTTTGCCAAACATTGGCAAAGCTACGGCATTAGGCGTTGCCTGAAACACAAGCGCGCACAACACCTGAAATCTTTGCCAAACATTGTCAAAGCTATGGCATTACCCGCCGCTTAAGACACAGGCGCGCGCACAAGACCTGAAGTTTTTGCCAAACGTTGGCAAAGCTACGGCATTACACGCTGCCTAAGACACATGCGAGCGCAAAAGACCTGAAGTCTTTGCCAAACATTGGCAAAGGTATGGAATTATACCCCGCCTGAGACACATGCGCGAGCACAAGACCTGATGTCTTTGCCAAACATTGGCAATGCTGCGGCATTACACGACGCCTGAGACACAGCGCTCACACAAGACCTGAATCTTTGCCAAACATTGGCAAAGCTACGACATTAGACGTTGCCTGAAACACAAGCGCGCACAAGAACTAAAATCTTTTCCAAACATTGTTAAAGCTACGACATTACCCACCGTATAAGACACAGCCGCGCGCACAAGACCTGAAGTCTTTTCCAAACGTTGGCAAAGCTACGGCATTACACGCCGCCTGAGACACATGCGCGCGCAAAAGACCTAAAGTCTTTGCCAAACATTGGACAAGCTATGGCGTTAGACGCTGCTTGAGACACAGGCGTCCGCCCAAGACCTGAAGTCTTTGCCAAACATTGGCAAAGCAACGGCATTACCTGCCGCCTGAGACACGGGCGCGCTCACAAGACCTGAAGTCTTTGCCAAACGTTGGCAAAGCTACGGCATTACACGCCTCCTCAGACACAGGCGCGCGCACAAGACCTGATGTCTTTGCCAAACATTGGCAAAGCTACGGCATTACACGCCGCCTGAGACACAGGCGCGCGCACAAGGCCTGAAGACTTTGGCAAACATTAGCAAAGCTACGGCATTAGACGCCGCCTGAGACATAGGCGCGCGTACAAGACCTAAATTCTTTGCCAAACATTTCCAAAACTACGACGCACGTAGAAGACCTGAAGTCTTTGCTAATCACTGGCAAAGCTACGGCATTGGATGCCGCCTGAGAGACAGGCGCGCGCACAAGACCTGAACTCTTTGCCAAACATTGGCAAAGCTACGGCCTTACACGCCGCCTGAGACACAGCCACACGCAGAAGACCTGAAGTCTTTGCCAAACATTGGCAAAGCTACGACATTACATGCCACTTGAGACATAGGCGCTCGCACAAGACCTGAAGTCTTTGCCAAACATTGGCAATGCTACGGCATTACATGACGCCGGTGACAAAGGTCACACACAAGACCTGAAGTCTTTGCCAAACATTGGCAAAGCTACGGCATTAGGCGTTTCCTGAAACACAAGCACGCACAACACCTGAAATCTTTGCCAAACATTGTCAAAGCTATGGCATTACCCGCCGCTTAAGACACAGGCGTACGCACAAGACCTGAAGTTTTTGCCAAACGTTGGCAAAGCTATGGCATTACATGCTGCCTAAGACACATGCGCGCGCAAAAGACCTGAAGTCTTTGCCAAACATTGGCAAAGGTATGGAATTATACCCCGCCTGAGACACATGCGCGAGCACAAGACCTGATGTCTTTGCCAAACATTGGCAATGCTGCGGCATTACACGACGCCTGAGATACATTCGCGCGCACAAGACCTGAAATCTTTGCGAAACATTGGAAAGCCACGGCATTACATGCCGCCTGAGACACAGGCGCGCGTACAAGACCTGAACTCGTTGTAAAAACATTGGACAAGCTACGGCGTTAGACGCTGCTTGAGACACAGCCGTCCGCCCAAGACCTGAAGTCTTTGCCAAACATTGGCAAAGCAACGGCATTACCAGCCGCCTGAGACATGGGCGCGCTCACAAGACCTGAAGTCTTTGCCAAACGTTGGCAAAGCTACGGCATTACACGCCTCTTCAGACACAGGCGCGCGCACAAGGCCTGAAGTCTTTGCCAAACATTGGCAAAGCTACGGCATTACACGCCGCCTGAGACACAGGCGCGCGCACAAGGCCTGAAGACTTTGGCAAACATTAGCAAAGCTACGGCATTAGACGCCGCCTGGGACATAGGCGCGCGTACAAGACCTGAATTCTTTGCCAAACATTGGCAAAGCTACGACGCACGTAGAAGACCTGAAGTCTTTGCCAAACATTGTTAAAGCTACGACATTACACCACGCCTGAGACACATACACGTGCACAAGACCTGAAGTCTTTGCTAATCACTGGCAAAGCTACGGCATTGGATGCCGCCTGAAACACAGGCGCGCGCACAGGACCTGAACTCTTTTCCAAACATTGGCAAAGCTTCGGCCTTACACGCCGCCTGAGACACAGGCACCCACACAAGACCTGAAGTCTTTGCCAAACTTTGGCAAAGCTACGGCATTACACGCTGCCTGAGACACAGGCGGGCGCGCACAAGACCTGTAGTCTTTGCCAAACATTGGCAAAGCTACGCCGTACACGCCGCCTGAGACACAGCCACACGCAGAAGACATGAAGTCTTTGCCAAACATTGGCAAAGCTACGACATTACATGCCGCTTGAGACATAGGCGCTCGCACAAGACCTGAAGTCTTTGCCAAACATTGGCAATGCTACGGCATTAAACGACGCCTGAGACAAAGGGCACACACAAGACCTGAAGTCTTTGCCAAACATTGGCAAAGCTACGGCATTAGGCGTTGCCTGAAACACAAGCGCGCACAACACCTGAAATCTTTGCCAAACATTGTCAAAGCTATGGCATTACCCGCCGCTTAAGACACAGGCGCGCGCACAAGACCTGAAGTTTTTGCCAAACGTTGGCAAAGCTACGGCATTACACGCTGCCTAAGACACATGCGAGCGCAAAAGACCTGAAGTCTTTGCCAAACATTGGCAAAGGTATGGAATTATACCCCGCCTGAGACACATGCGCGAGCACAAGACCTGAAGTATTTGCCAAACATTGGCAATGCTGTGGCATTACACGTCGCCTGAGACACAGTGCTCACACAAGACCTGAATCTTTGCCAAACATTGGCAAAGCTACGACATTAGACGTTGCCTGAAACACAAGCGCGCACAAGAACTAAAATCTTTGTCAAAGCTACGACATTACCCGCCGCATGAGACACAGGCGCGCGCACAAGACCTAAAGTCTTTGCCAAACGTTGGCAAAGCTACGGCATTACACGCCGCCTGAGACACATGCGCGCGCAAAAGACCTAAAGTCTTTGCCAAACATTGGACAAGCTACGGCGTTAGACGCTGCTTGAGACACAGGCGTCCGCCCAAAACCTGAAGTCTTTGCCAAACATTGGCAAAGCAACGGCATTACCAGCCGCCTGAGACACGGGCGCGCTCACAAGACCTGAAGTCTTTGCCAAACGTTGGCAAAGCTACGGCATTACACGCCTCCTCAGACACAAGCGCGCGCACAAGGCCTGAAGTCTTTGCCAAACATTGGCAAAGCTACGGCATTACACGCCGCCTGAGACACAGGCGCGCGCACAAGGCCTGAAGACTTTGGCAAACATTAGCAAAGCTACGGCATTAGACGCCGCCTGGGACATAGGCGCGCGTACAAGACCTGAATTCTTTGCCAAACATTGGCAAAGCTACGACGCACGTAGAAGACCTGAAGTCTTTGCCAAACATTGTTAAAGCTACGACATTACACCACGCCTGAGACACATACACGTGCACAAGACCTGAAGTCTTTGCTAATCACTGGCAAAGCTACGGCATTGGATGCCGCCTGAAACACAGGCGCGCGCACAAGACCTGAACTCTTTTCCAAACATTGGCAAAGCTTCGGCCTTACACGCCGCCTGAGACACAGGCACCCACACAAGACCTGAAGTCTTTGCCAAACTTTGGCAAAGCTACGGCATTACACGCTGCCTGAGACACAGGCGGGCGCGCACAAGACCTGTAGTCTTTGCCAAACATTGGCAAAGCTACGCCGTACACGCCGCCTGAGACACAGCCACACGCAGAAGACCTGAAGTCTTTGCCAAACATTGGCAAAGCTACGACATTACATGCCGCTTGAGACATAGGCGCTCGCACAAGACCTGAAGTCTTTGCCAAACATTGGCAATGCTACGGCATTACACGACGCCTGAGACAAAGGGCACACACAAGACCTGAAGTCTTTGCCAAACAATTGCAAAGCTACGGGCATTAGGCGTTGCCTGAAACACAAGCGCGCACAACACCTGAAATCTTTGCCAAACATTGTCAAAGCTATGGCATTACCCGCCGCTTAAGACACAGGCGCGCGCACAAGACCTGAAGTTTTTGCCAAACGTTGGCAAAACTACGGCATTGCACACTGCGTAAGACACATGCGCGCGCAAAAGACCTGAAGTCTTTGCCAAACATTGGCAAAGGTATGGAATTATACCCCGCCTGACACATGCGCGAGCACAAGACCTGAAGTCTTTGCCAAACATTGGCAATGCTGCGCTGAAATCTTTGCGAAACATTGGAAGGCCAAGGCATTACATGCCGCCTGAGACACAGGCGCGCGTACAAGGCCTGAACTCGTTGTAAAAACATTGGACAAGCTACGGCGTTAGACACTGCTTGAGACACAGCCATCCGCCCAAGACCTGAAGTCTTTGCCAAACATTGGCAAAGCAACGACATTACCAGCCGCCTGAGACATAGGCGCGCTCACAAGACCTGAAGTCTTTGCCAAACGTTGGCAAAGCTACGGCATTACACGCCTCCTCATACACAGGCGCGCGCACAAGACCTGAAGTCTTTGCCAAACATTAGCAAAGCTACGGCATTACATGTCGCCTGAGACACAGGCAAGCGTAAAAGACCTGAAATCTTTGCCAAACATTGGCAAAGCTACGGCCGTACACGCCGCCTGAGATACAGCCACACGCAGAAGACCTGAAGTCTTTGCCAAACATTGGCAAAGCTACGACATTACATGCCGCTTGAGACATAGGCGCTCGCACAAGACCTGAAGTCTTTGCCAAACTTTGGCAAAGCTACGACATTACACGCTGCCTGAGACACAGGCAGGCGCGCACAAGACCTGAAGTCTTTGTCAAACATTGGCAAAGCTACGGCCGTACACGCCGCCTGAGACACAGCCACACGCAGAAGACCTGAAGTCTTTGCCAAACATTGGCAAAGCTACGACATTACATGCCGCTTGAGACATAGGCGCTCGCACAAGACCTGAAGTCTTTGCCAAACAATGGCAATGCTACGGCATTACACGACGCCTGAGACAAAGGGCACACACAAGACCTGAAGTCTTTGCCAAACATTGGCAAAGCTACGGCATTAGACGTTGCCTGAAACACATGCGCGCACAGCACCTGAAATCTTTGCCAAACATTGTCAAAGCTATGGCATTACCCGCCGCTTAAGACACAGGCGCGCGCACAAGACCTGAAGTTTTTGCCAAACGTTGGCAAAGCTACGGCATTACACGCTGCCAAAGACACATGCGCGCGCAAAAGACCTGAAGTCTTTGCCAAACATTGGCAATGCTGCGGCATTACACGACGGCTGAGACACATTCGCGCGCACAAGACCTGAAATCTTTGCGAAACATTGGAAAGCCACGGAATTACTTGCCGCCTGAGACACAGGTGCGCGTACAAGACCTGAACTCGTTGTAAAAACATTGGACAAGCTACGGCGTTAGACGCTGCTTGAGACACAGCCGTCCGCCCAAGACCTGAAGTATTTGCCAAACATTGGCAAAGCAACGGCATTACCAGCCGCCTGAGACATGGGCGCGCACACAAGACCTGAAGTCTTTTCCAAACGTTGGCAAAGCTACGGCATTACACGCTTCCTCAGACACAGGCGTGCGCACAAGACCAGAAGTCTTTGCCAAACATTGGCAAAGCTACGGAATTACACGCCGCCTGAGACATAGGCGCGCGTACAAGACCTGAATTCTTTGCCAAACATTGGCAAAGCTACGACGCACGTAGAAGACCTGAAGACTTTGCCAAACATTGGTAAAGCTACGGCATTACATGTCGCCTGAGACACAGGCAAGCGTAAAAGACCTGAAATCTTTGCCAAACATTGGCAAAGCTACGGCCGTACACGCCGCCTGAGACACAGCCACACGCAGAAGACCTGAAGTCTTTGCCAAACATTGGCAAAGCTACGACATTACATGCCGCTTGAGACATAGGCGCTCGCACAAGACCTGAAGTCTTTGCCAAACATTGGCAATGCTACGGCATTACACGACGCCTGAGACAAAGGGCACACACAAGACCTGAAGTCTTTGCCAAACATTGGCAAAGCTACGGCATTAGACGTTGCCTGAAACACATGCGCGCACAGCACCTGAAATCTTTGCCAAACATTGTCAAAGCTATGGCATTACCCGCCGCTTAAGACACAGGCGCGCGCACAAGACCTGAAGTTTTTGCCAAACGTTGGCAAAGCTACGGCATTACACGCTGCCAAAGACACATGCGCGCGCAAAAGACCTGAAGTCTTTGCCAAACATTGGCAAAGGTATGGAATTATACCCCGCCTGAGACACATGCGCGAGCACAAGACCTGAAGTCTTTGCCAAACATTGGCAATGCTGCGGCATTACACGACGGCTGAGACACATTCGCGCGCACAAGACCTGAAATCTTTGCGAAACATTGGAAAGCCACGGAATTACATGCCGCCTGAGACACAGGTGCGCGTACAAGACCTGAACTCGTTGTAAAAACATTGGACAAGCTACGGCGTTAGACGCTGCTTGAGACACAGCCGTCCGCCCAAGACCTGAAGTATTTGCCAAACATTGGCAAAGCAACGGCATTACCAGCCGCCTGAGACATGGGCGCGCACACAAGACCTGAAGTCTTTTCCAAACGTTGGCAAAGCTACGGCATTACACGCTTCCTCAGACACAGGCGCGCGCACAAGACCAGAAGTCTTTGCCAAACATTGGCAAAGCTACGGAATTACACGCCGCCTGAGACATAGGCGCGCGTACAAGACCTGAATTCTTTGCCAAACATTGGCAAAGCTACGACGCACGTAGAAGACCTGAAGACTTTGCCAAACATTGGTAAAGCTACGGCATTACACCACGCCTGAGACACATGCACGTGCACAAGACCTGAAGTCTTTGCTAATCACTGGCAAAGCTACGGCATTGGATGGCGCCTGAGACACAGACGCGCGCACAAGACCTGAACTCTTTGCCAAACATTGGCAAAGCTACGGCATTACCAGACGCCTGAGACACAGGCACCCACACAGGACCTGAAGTCTTTGCCAAACTTTGGCAAAGCTACGGCATTACACGCTGCCTGAGACACAGGCGGGCGCGCACAAGACCTGAAGTCTCTGCCAAACATTGCCAAAGCTACGGCCGTACACGCCGCCTGAGACACAGCCACACACAGAAGACCTGAAGTCTTTGCCAAACATTGGCAAAGCTACGGCATTACCAGCCGCCTGAGACACAGGCACCCACACAAGACCTGAAGTCTTTGCCAAACTTTGGCAAAGCTACGGCATTACACGCTGCCTGAGTCAAAGGGCACACACAGGACCTGAAGTCTTTGCCAAACATTGGCAAAGCTACGGCATTAGGCGTTGCCTGAAACACAAGCGCGCACATCACCTGAAATCTTTGCCAAACATTATCAAAGCTATGGCATTACCCGCCGGTTAAGACACAGGCGCGCGCACAAGACCTGAAGTTTTTGCCAAACGTTGGCAAAGCTATGGTATTACACGCTGCCTAAGACACATGCGCGCGTAAAAGACCTGAAGTCTTTGCCAAACATTGGCAAAGGAATGGAATTATACCCCGCCTGAGACACATGCGCGAGCACAAGACCTGAAGTCTTTGCCAAACATTGGCAATGCTGCGGCATTACACGACGCCTGAGACACATTCGCGCGCACAAGACCTGAAATCTTTGCGAAACATTGGAAAGCCACGGCATTACATGCCGCCTGAGACACAGGCGCGCGTACAAGACCTGAACTCGTTGTAAAAACATTGGACAAGCTACGACGTTAGACGCTGCTTGAGACACAGCCGTCCGCCCAAGACCTGAAGTCTTTGCCAAACATTGGCAAAGCAACGGCATTACCAGGCGCCTGAGACACGGGCGCGCTCACAAGACCTGAAGTCTTTGCCAAACGTTGGCAAAGCTACGGCATTTCACGCCGCCTGAGACACAGGCGCGCGCACAAGGCCTGAAGACTTTGGCAAAGATTAGCAAAGCTACGGCATTAGACGCCGCCTGAGACATAGGCGCGCGTACAAGACCTGAATTCTTTGCCAAACATTGGCAAAGCTACGACGCGCGTAGAAGACCTGACGTCTTTGCCAAACATTGGTAAAGCTACGGCATTACACCACGCCTGAGACACATGCACGTGCACAAGACCTGAAGTCTTTGCTAATCACTGGCAAAGCTACGGCATTGGATGCCGCCTGAGACACAGGCGTCCGCAGAAGACCTGAAGTCTTTGCCAAACATTGGCAAAGCTACGGCCTTATACGCTGCCTGAGACACAGGCACCCACACAAGACCTGAAGTCTTTGCCAAACTTTGGCAAAGCTACGACATTACACGCTGCCTGAGACACAGGCAGGCGCGCACAAGACCTGAAGTCTTTGTCAAACATTGGCAAAGCTACGGCCGTACACGCCGCCTGAGACACAGCCACACGCAGAAGACCTGAAGTCTTTGCCAAACATTGGCAAAGCTACGACATGACATGCCGCTTGAGACATAGGCGCTCGCACAAGACCTGAAGTCTTTGCCAAACAATGGCAATGCTACGGCATTACACGACGCCTGAGACAAAGGGCACACACAAGACCTGAAGTCTTTGCCAAACAATTGCAAAGCTACGGCATTAGGCGTTGCCTGAAACACAAGTGCGCACAACACCTGAAATCTTTGCCAAACATTGTCAAAGCTATGGCATTACCCGCCGCTTAAGACACAGGCGCGCGCACAAGACCTGAAGTTTTTGCCAAACGTTGGCAAAGCTACGGCATTACACGCTGCCTAAGACACATGCGAGCGCAAAAGACCTGAAGTCTTTGCCAAACATTGGCAAAGGTATGGAATTATACCCCGCCTGAGACACATGCGCGAGCACAAGACCTGATGTCTTTGCCAAACATTGGCAATGCTGCGGCATTACACGACGCCTGAGACACAGCGCTCACACAAGACCTGAATCTTTGCCAAACATTGGCAAAGCTACGACATTAGACGTTGCCTGAAACACAAGCGCGCACAAGAACTAAAATCTTTTCCAAACATTGTTAAAGCTACGACATTACCCACCGTATAAGACACAGCCGCGCGCACAAGACCTGAAGTCTTTTCCAAACGTTGGCAAAGCTACGGCATTACACGCCGCCTGAGACACATGCGCGCGCAAAAGACCTAAAGTCTTTGCCAAACATTGGACAAGCTATGGCGTTAGACGCTGCTTGAGACACAGGCGTCCGCCCAAGACCTGAAGTCTTTGCCAAACATTGGCAAAGCAACGGCATTACCTGCCGCCTGAGACACGGGCGCGCTCACAAGACCTGAAGTCTTTGCCAAACGTTGGCAAAGCTACGGCATTACACGCCTCCTCAGACACAGGCGCGCGCACAAGACCTGATGTCTTTGCCAAACATTGGCAAAGCTACGGCATTACACGCCGCCTGAGACACAGGCGCGCGCACAAGGCCTGAAGACTTTGGCAAACATTAGCAAAGCTACGGCATTAGACGTCGCCTGAGACATAGGCGCGCGTACAAGACCTGAATTCTTTGCCAAACATTTCCAAAACTACGACGCACGTAGAAGACCTGAAGTCTTTGCCAAACATTGGCAAAGCTACGACATTACATGCCACTTGAGACATAGGCGCTCGCACAAGACCTGAAGTCTTTGCCAAACATTGGCAATGCTACGGCATTACATGACGCCGGTGACAAAGGTCACACACAAGACCTGAAGTCTTTGCCAAACATTGGCAAAGCTACGGCATTAGGCGTTTCCTGAAACACAAGCACGCACAACACCTGAAATCTTTGCCAAACATTGTCAAAGCTATGGCATTACCCGCCGCTTAAGACACAGGCGTACGCACAAGACCTGAAGTTTTTGCCAAACGTTGGCAAAGCTATGGCATTACATGCTGCCTAAGACACATGCGCGCGCAAAAGACCTGAAGTCTTTGCCAAACATTGGCAAAGGTATGGAATTATACCCCGCCTGAGACACATGCGCGAGCACAAGACCTGATGTCTTTGCCAAACATTGGCAATGCTGCGGCATTACACGACGCCTGAGACACATTCGCGCGCACAAGACCTGAAATCTTTGCGAAACATTGGAAAGCCACGGCATTACATGCCGCCTGAGACACAGGCGCGCGTACAAGACCTGAACTCGTTGTAAAAACATTGGACAAGCTACGGCGTTAGACGCTGCTTGAGACACAGCCGTCCGCCCAAGACCTGAAGTCTTTGCCAAACATTGGCAAAGCAACGGCATTACCAGCCGCCTGAGACATGGGCGCGCTCACAAGACCTGAAGTCTTTGCCAAACGTTGGCAAAGCTACGGCATTACACGCCTCTTCAGACACAGGCGCGCGCACAAGGCCTGAAGTCTTTGCCAAACATTGGCAAAGCTACGGCATTACACGCCGCCTGAGACACAGGCGCGCGCACAAGGCCTGAAGACTTTGGCAAACATTAGCAAAGCTACGGCATTAGACGCCGCCTGGGACATAGGCGCGCGTACAAGACCTGAATTCTTTGCCAAACATTGGCAAAGCTACGACGCACGTAGAAGACCTGAAGTCTTTGCCAAACATTGTTAAAGCTACGACATTACACCACGCCTGAGACACATACACGTGCACAAGACCTGAAGTCTTTGCTAATCACTGGCAAAGCTACGGCATTGGATGCCGCCTGAAACACAGGCGCGCGCACAAGACCTGAACTCTTTTCCAAACATTGGCAAAGCTTCGGCCTTACACGCCGCCTGAGACACAGGCACCCACACAAGACCTGAAGTCTTTGCCAAACTTTGGCAAAGCTACGGCATTACACGCTGCCTGAGACACAGGCGGGCGCGCACAAGACCTGTAGTCTTTGCCAAACATTGGCAAAGCTACGCCGTACACGCCGCCTGAGACACAGCCACACGCAGAAGACCTGAAGTCTTTGCCAAACATTGGCAAAGCTACGACATTACATGCCGCTTGAGACATAGGCGCTCGCACAAGACCTGAAGTCTTTGCCAAACATTGGCAATGCTACGGCATTACACGACGCCTGAGACAAAGGGCACACACAAGACCTGAAGTCTTTGCCAAACATTGGCAAAGCTACGGCATTAGACGTTGCCTGAAACACATGCGCGCACAGCACCTGAAATCTTTGCCAAACATTGTCAAAGCTATGGCATTACCCGCCGCTTAAGACACAGGCGCGCGCACAAGACCTGAAGTTTTTGCCAAACGTTGGCAAAGCTACGGCATTACACGCTGCCAAAGACACATGCGCGCGCAAAAGACCTGAAGTCTTTGCCAAACATTGGCAAAGGTATGGAATTATACCCCGCCTGAGACACATGCGCGAGCACAAGACCTGAAGTCTTTGCCAAACATTGGCAATGCTGCGGCATTACACGACGGCTGAGACACATTCGCGCGCACAAGACCTGAAATCTTTGCGAAACATTGGAAAGCCACGGAATTACATGCCGCCTGAGACACAGGTGCGCGTACAAGACCTGAACTCGTTGTAAAAACATTGGACAAGCTACGGCGTTAGACGCTGCTTGAGACACAGCCGTCCGCCCAAGACCTGAAGTATTTGCCAAACATTGGCAAAGCAACGGCATTACCAGCCGCCTGAGACATGGGCGCGCACACAAGACCTGAAGTCTTTTCCAAACGTTGGCAAAGCTACGGCATTACACGCTTCCTCAGACACAGGCGCGCGCACAAGACCAGAAGTCTTTGCCAAACATTGGCAAAGCTACGGAATTACACGCCGCCTGAGACATAGGCGCGCGTACAAGACCTGAATTCTTTGCCAAACATTGGCAAAGCTACGACGCACGTAGAAGACCTGAAGACTTTGCCAAACATTGGTAAAGCTACGGCATTACACCACGCCTGAGACACATGCACGTGCACAAGACCTGAAGTCTTTGCTAATCACTGGCAAAGCTACGGCATTGGATGGCGCCTGAGACACAGCCACACACAGAAGACCTGAAGTCTTTGCCAAACATTGGCAAAGCTACGGCATTACCAGCCGCCTGAGACACAGGCACCCACACAAGACCTGAAGTCTTTGCCAAACTTTGGCAAAGCTACGGCATTACACGCTGCCTGAGTCAAAGGGCACACACAGGACCTGAAGTCTTTGCCAAACATTGGCAAAGCTACGGCATTAGGCGTTGCCTGAAACACAAGCGCGCACATCACCTGAAATCTTTGCCAAACATTATCAAAGCTATGGCATTACCCGCCGGTTAAGACACAGGCGCGCGCACAAGACCTGAAGTTTTTGCCAAACGTTGGCAAAGCTATGGTATTACACGCTGCCTAAGACACATGCGCGCGTAAAAGACCTGAAGTCTTTGCCAAACATTGGCAAAGGAATGGAATTATACCCCGCCTGAGACACATGCGCGAGCACAAGACCTGAAGTCTTTGCCAAACATTGGCAATGCTGCGGCATTACACGACGCCTGAGACACATTCGCGCGCACAAGACCTGAAATCTTTGCGAAACATTGGAAAGCCACGGCATTACATGCCGCCTGAGACACAGGCGCGCGTACAAGACCTGAACTCGTTGTAAAAACATTGGACAAGCTACGACGTTAGACGCTGCTTGAGACACAGCCGTCCGCCCAAGACCTGAAGTCTTTGCCAAACATTGGCAAATCAACGGCATTACCAGCCGCCTAAAACACGGGCGCGCTCACAAGACCTGAAGTCTTTGCCAAACGTTGGCAAAGCTACGGCATTTCACGCCGCCTGAGACACAGGCGCGCGCACAAGGCCTGAAGACTTTGGCAAAGATTAGCAAAGCTACGGCATTAGACGCCGCCTGAGACATAGGCGCGCGTACAAGACCTGAATTCTTTGCCAAACATTGGCAAAGCTACGACGCGCGTAGAAGACCTGACGTCTTTGCCAAACATTGGTAAAGCTACGGCATTACACCACGCCTGAGACACATGCACGTGCACAAGACCTGAAGTCTTTGCTAATCACTGGCAAAGCTACGGCATTGGATGCCGCCTGAGACACAGGCGTCCGCAGAAGACCTGAAGTCTTTGCCAAACATTGGCAAAGCTACGGCCTTATACGCTGCCTGAGACACAGGCACCCACACAAGACCTGAAGTCTTTGCCAAACTTTGGCAAAGCTACGACATTACACGCTGCCTGAGACACAGGCAGGCGCGCACAAGACCTGAAGTCTTTGTCAAACATTGGCAAAGCTACGGCCGTACACGCCGCCTGAGACACAGCCACACGCAGAAGACCTGAAGTCTTTGCCAAACATTGGCAAAGCTACGACATGACATGCCGCTTGAGACATAGGCGCTCGCACAAGACCTGAAGTCTTTGCCAAACAATGGCAATGCTACGGCATTACACGACGCCTGAGACAAAGGGCACACACAAGACCTGAAGTCTTTGCCAAACAATTGCAAAGCTACGGCATTAGGCGTTGCCTGAAACACAAGTGCGCACAACACCTGAAATCTTTGCCAAACATTGTCAAAGCTATGGCATTACCCGCCGCTTAAGACACAGGCGCGCGCACAAGACCTGAAGTTTTTGCCAAACGTTGGCAAAGCTACGGCATTACACGCTGCCTAAGACACATGCGAGCGCAAAAGACCTGAAGTCTTTGCCAAACATTGGCAAAGGTATGGAATTATACCCCGCCTGAGACACATGCGCGAGCACAAGACCTGATGTCTTTGCCAAACATTGGCAATGCTGCGGCATTACACGACGCCTGAGACACAGCGCTCACACAAGACCTGAATCTTTGCCAAACATTGGCAAAGCTACGACATTAGACGTTGCCTGAAACACAAGCGCGCACAAGAACTAAAATCTTTTCCAAACATTGTTAAAGCTACGACATTACCCACCGTATAAGACACAGCCGCGCGCACAAGACCTGAAGTCTTTTCCAAACGTTGGCAAAGCTACGGCATTACACGCCGCCTGAGACACATGCGCGCGCAAAAGACCTAAAGTCTTTGCCAAACATTGGACAAGCTATGGCGTTAGACGCTGCTTGAGACACAGGCGTCCGCCCAAGACCTGAAGTCTTTGCCAAACATTGGCAAAGCAACGGCATTACCTGCCGCCTGAGACACGGGCGCGCTCACAAGACCTGAAGTCTTTGCCAAACGTTGGCAAAGCTACGGCATTACACGCCTCCTCAGACACAGGCGCGCGCACAAGACCTGATGTCTTTGCCAAACATTGGCAAAGCTACGGCATTACACGCCGCCTGAGACACAGGCGCGCGCACAAGGCCTGAAGACTTTGGCAAACATTAGCAAAGCTACGGCATTAGACGTCGCCTGAGACATAGGCGCGCGTACAAGACCTGAATTCTTTGCCAAACATTTCCAAAACTACGACGCACGTAGAAGACCTGAAGTCTTTGCCAAACATTGGCAAAGCTACGACATTACATGCCACTTGAGACATAGGCGCTCGCACAAGACCTGAAGTCTTTGCCAAACATTGGCAATGCTACGGCATTACATGACGCCGGTGACAAAGGTCACACACAAGACCTGAAGTCTTTGCCAAACATTGGCAAAGCTACGGCATTAGGCGTTTCCTGAAACACAAGCACGCACAACACCTGAAATCTTTGCCAAACATTGTCAAAGCTATGGCATTACCCGCCGCTTAAGACACAGGCGTACGCACAAGACCTGAAGTTTTTGCCAAACGTTGGCAAAGCTATGGCATTACATGCTGCCTAAGACACATGCGCGCGCAAAAGACCTGAAGTCTTTGCCAAACATTGGCAAAGGTATGGAATTATACCCCGCCTGAGACACATGCGCGAGCACAAGACCTGATGTCTTTGCCAAACATTGGCAATGCTGCGGCATTACACGACGCCTGAGACACATTCGCGCGCACAAGACCTGAAATCTTTGCGAAACATTGGAAAGCCACGGCATTACATGCCGCCTGAGACACAGGCGCGCGTACAAGACCTGAACTCGTTGTAAAACATTGGACAAGCTACGGCGTTAGACGCTGCTTGAGACACAGCCGTCCGCCCAAGACCTGAAGTCTTTGCCAAACATTGGCAAAGCAACGGCATTACCAGCCGCCTGAGACATGGGCGCGCTCACAAGACCTGAAGTCTTTGCCAAACGTTGGCAAAGCTACGGCATTACACGCCTCTTCAGACACAGGCGCGCGCACAAGGCCTGAAGTCTTTGCCAAACATTGGAAAAGCTACGGCATTACACGCCGCCTGAGACACAGGCGCGCGCACAAGGCCTGAAGACTTTGGCAAACATTAGCAAAGCTACGGCATTAGACGCCGCCTGGGACATAGGCGCGCGTACAAGACCTGAATTCTTTGCCAAACATTGGCAAAGCTACGACGCACGTAGAAGACCTGAAGTCTTTGCCAAACATTGTTAAAGCTACGACATTACACCACGCCTGAGACACATACACGTGCACAAGACCTGAAGTCTTTGCTAATCACTGGCAAAGCTACGGCATTGGATGCCGCCTGAAACACAGGCGCGCGCACAAGACCTGAACTCTTTTCCAAACATTGGCAAAGCTTCGGCCTTACACGCCGCCTGAGACACAGGCACCCACACAAGACCTGAAGTCTTTGCCAAACTTTGGCAAAGCTACGGCATTACACGCTGCCTGAGACACAGGCGGGCGCGCACAAGACCTGTAGTCTTTGCCAAACATTGGCAAAGCTACGCCGTACACGCCGCCTGAGACACAGCCACACGCAGAAGACCTGAAGTCTTTGCCAAACATTGGCAAAGCTACGACATTACATGCCGCTTGAGACATAGGCGCTCGCACAAGACCTGAAGTCTTTGCCAAACATTGGCAATGCTACGGCATTACACGACGCCTGAGACAAAGGGCACACACAAGACCTGAAGTCTTTGCCAAACATTGGCAAAGCTACGGCATTAGACGTTGCCTGAAACACATGCGCGCACAGCACCTGAAATCTTTGCCAAACATTGTCAAAGCTATGGCATTACCCGCCGCTTAAGACACAGGCGCGCGCACAAGACCTGAAGTTTTTGCCAAACGTTGGCAAAGCTACGGCATTACACGCTGCCAAAGACACATGCGCGCGCAAAAGACCTGAAGTCTTTGCCAAACATTGGCAAAGGTATGGAATTATACCCCGCCTGAGACACATGCGCGAGCACAAGACCTGAAGTCTTTGCCAAACATTGGCAATGCTGCGGCATTACACGACGGCTGAGACACATTCGCACGCACAAGACCTGAAATCTTTGCGAAACATTGGAAAGCCACGGAATTACATGCCGCCTGAGACACAGGTGCGCGTACAAGACCTGAACTCGTTGTAAAAACATTGGACAAGCTACGGCGTTAGACGCTGCTTGAGACACAGCCGTCCGCCCAAGACCTGAAGTATTTGCCAAACATTGGCAAAGCAACGGCATTACCAGCCGCCTGAGACATGGGCGCGCACACAAGACCTGAAGTCTTTTCCAAACGTTGGCAAAGCTACGGCATTACACGCTTCCTCAGACACAGGCGCGCGCACAAGACCAGAAGTCTTTGCCAAACATTGGCAAAGCTACGGAATTACACGCCGCCTGAGACATAGGCGCGCGTACAAGACCTGAATTCTTTGCCAAACATTGGCAAAGCTACGACGCACGTAGAAGACCTGAAGACTTTGCCAAACATTGGTAAAGCTACGGCATTACACCACGCCTGAGACACATGCACGTGCACAAGACCTGAAGTCTTTGCTAATCACTGGCAAAGCTACGGCATTGGATGGCGCCTGAGACACAGACGCGCGCACAAGACCTGAACTCTTTGCCAAACATTGGCAAAGCTACGGCATTACCAGCCGCCTGAGACACAGGCACCCACACAGGACCTGAAGTCTTTGCCAAACTTTGGCAAAGCTACGGCATTACACGCTGCCTGAGACACAGGCGGGCGCGCACAAGACCTGAAGTCTCTGCCAAACATTGCCAAAGCTACGGCCGTACACGCCGCCTGAGACACAGCCACACACAGAAGACCTGAAGTCTTTGCCAAACATTGGCAAAGCTACGGCATTACTAGCCGCCTGAGACACAGGCACCCACACAAGACCTGAAGTCTTTGCCAAACTTTGGCAAAGCTACGGCATTACACGCTGCCTGAGTCAAAGGGCACACACAGGACCTGAAGTCTTTGCCAAACATTGGCAAAGCTACGGCATTAGGCGTTGCCTGAAACACAAGCGCGCACATCACCTGAAATCTTTGCCAAACATTATCAAAGCTATGGCATTACCCGCCGGTTAAGACACAGGCGCGCGCACAAGACCTGAAGTTTTTGCCAAACGTTGGCAAAGCTATGGTATTACACGCTGCCTAAGACACATGCGCGCGTAAAAGACCTGAAGTCTTTGCCAAACATTGGCAAAGGAATGGAATTATACCCCGCCTGAGACACATGCGCGAGCACTAGACCTGAAGTCTTTGCCAAACATTGGCAATGCTGCGGCATTACACGACGCCTGAGACACATTCGCGCGCACAAGACCTGAAATCTTTGCGAAACATTGGAAAGCCACGGCATTACATGCCGCCTGAGACACAGGCGCGCGTACAAGACCTGAACTCGTTGTAAAAACATTGGACAAGCTACGACGTTAGACGCTGCTTGAGACACAGCCGTCCGCCCAAGACCTGAAGTCTTTGCCAAACATTGGCAAAGCAACGGCATTACCAGCCGCCTAAAACACGGGCGCGCTCACAAGACCTGAAGTCTTTGCCAAACGTTGGCAAAGCTACGGCATTTCACGCCGCCTGAGACACAGGCGCGCGCACAAGGCCTGAAGACTTTGGCAAAGATTAGCAAAGCTACGGCATTAGACGCCGCCTGAGACATAGGCGCGCGTACAAGACCTGAATTCTTTGCCAAACATTGGCAAAGCTACGACGCGCGTAGAAGACCTGACGTCTTTGCCAAACATTGGTAAAGCTACGGCATTACACCACGCCTGAGACACATGCACGTGCACAAGACCTGAAGTCTTTGCTAATCACTGGCAAAGCTACGGCATTGGATGCCGCCTGAGACACAGGCGTCCGCAGAAGACCTGAAGTCTTTGCCAAACATTGGCAAAGCTACGGCCTTATACGCTGCCTGAGACACAGGCACCCACACAAGACCTGAAGTCTTTGCCAAACTTTGGCAAAGCTACGACATTACACGCTGCCTGAGACACAGGCAGGCGCGCACAAGACCTGAAGTCTTTGTCAAACATTGGCAAAGCTACGGCCGTACACGCCGCCTGAGACACAGCCACACGCAGAAGACCTGAAGTCTTTGCCAAACATTGGCAAAGCTACGACATTACATGCCGCTTGAGACATAGGCGCTCGCACAAGACCTGAAGTCTTTGCCAAACAATGGCAATGCTACGGCATTACACGACGCCTGAGACAAAGGGCACACACAAGACCTGAAGTCTTTGCCAAACAATTGCAAAGCTACGGCATTAGGCGTTGCCTGAAACACAAGTGCGCACAACACCTGAAATCTTTGCCAAACATTGTCAAAGCTATGGCATTACCCGCCGCTTAAGACACAGGCGCGCGCACAAGACCTGAAGTTTTTGCCAAACGTTGGCAAAGCTACGGCATTACACGCTGCCTAAGACACATGCGAGCGCAAAAGACCTGAAGTCTTTGCCAAACATTGGCAAAGGTATGGAATTATACCCCGCCTGAGACACATGCGCGAGCACAAGACCTGATGTCTTTGCCAAACATTGGCAATGCTGCGGCATTACACGACGCCTGAGACACAGCGCTCACACAAGACCTGAATCTTTGCCAAACATTGGCAAAGCTACGACATTAGACGTTGCCTGAAACACAAGCGCGCACAAGAACTAAAATCTTTTCCAAACATTGTTAAAGCTACGACATTACCCACCGTATAAGACACAGCCGCGCGCACAAGACCTGAAGTCTTTTCCAAACGTTGGCAAAGCTACGGCATTACACGCCGCCTGAGACACATGCGCGCGCAAAAGACCTAAAGTCTTTGCCAAACATTGGACAAGCTATGGCGTTAGACGCTGCTTGAGACACAGGCGTCCGCCCAAGACCTGAAGTCTTTGCCAAACATTGGCAAAGCAACGGCATTACCTGCCGCCTGAGACACGGGCGCGCTCACAAGACCTGAAGTCTTTGCCAAACGTTGGCAAAGCTACGGCATTACACGCCTCCTCAGACACAGGCGCGCGCACAAGACCTGATGTCTTTGCCAAACATTGGCAAAGCTACGGCATTACACGCCGCCTGAGACACAGGCGCGCGCACAAGGCCTGAAGACTTTGGCAAACATTAGCAAAGCTACGGCATTAGACGCCGCCTGAGACATAGGCGCGCGTACAAGACCTGAATTCTTTGCCAAACATTTCCAAAACTACGACGCACGTAGAAGACCTGAAGTCTTTGCCAAACATTGGCAAAGCTACGACATTACATGCCACTTGAGACATAGGCGCTCGCACAAGACCTGAAGTCTTTGCCAAACATTGGCAATGCTACGGCATTACATGACGCCGGTGACAAAGGTCACACACAAGACCTGAAGTCTTTGCCAAACATTGGCAAAGCTACGGCATTAGGCGTTTCCTGAAACACAAGCACGCACAACACCTGAAATCTTTGCCAAACATTGTCAAAGCTATGGCATTACCCGCCGCTTAAGACACAGGCGTACGCACAAGACCTGAAGTTTTTGCCAAACGTTGGCAAAGCTATGGCATTACATGCTGCCTAAGACACATGCGCGCGCAAAAGACCTGAAGTCTTTGCCAAACATTGGCAAAGGTATGGAATTATACCCCGCCTGAGACACATGCGCGAGCACAAGACCTGATGTCTTTGCCAAACATTGGCAATGCTGCGGCATTACACGACGCCTGAGACACATTCGCGCGCACAAGACCTGAAATCTTTGCGAAACATTGGAAAGCCACGGCATTACATGCCGCCTGAGACACAGGCGTGCGTACAAGACCTGAACTCGTTGTAAAAACATTGGACAAGCTACGGCGTTAGACGCTGCTTGAGACACAGCCGTCCGCCCAAGACCTGAAGTCTTTGCCAAACATTGGCAAAGCAACGGCATTACCAGCCGCCTGAGACATGGGCGCGCTCACAAGACCTGAAGTCTTTGCCAAACGTTGGCAAAGCTACGGCATTACACGCCTCTTCAGACACAGGCGCGCGCACAAGGCCTGAAGTCTTTGCCAAACATTGGCAAAGCTACGGCATTACACGCCGCCTGAGACACAGGCGCGCGCACAAGGCCTGAAGACTTTGGCAAACATTAGCAAAGCTACGGCATTAGACGCCGCCTGGGACATAGGCGCGCGTACAAGACCTGAATTCTTTGCCAAACATTGGCAAAGCTACGACGCACGTAGAAGACCTGAAGTCTTTGCCAAACATTGTTAAAGCTACGACATTACACCACGCCTGAGACACATACACGTGCACAAGACCTGAAGTCTTTGCTAATCACTGGCAAAGCTACGGCATTGGATGCCGCCTGAAACACAGGCGCGCGCACAAGACCTGAACTCTTTTCCAAACATTGGCAAAGCTTCGGCCTTACACGCCGCCTGAGACACAGGCACCCACACAAGACCTGAAGTCTTTGCCAAACTTTGGCAAAGCTACGGCATTACACGCTGCCTGAGACACAGGCGGGCGCGCACAAGACCTGTAGTCTTTGCCAAACATTGGCAAAGCTACGCCGTACACGCCGCCTGAGACACAGCCACACGCAGAAGACCTGAAGTCTTTGCCAAACATTGGCAAAGCTACGACATTACATGCCGCTTGAGACATAGGCGCTCGCACAAGACCTGAAGTCTTTGCCAAACATTGGCAATGCTACGGCATTACACGACGCCTGAGACAAAGGGCACACACAAGACCTGAAGTCTTTGCCAAACATTGGCAAAGCTACGGCATTAGGCGTTGCCTGAAACACAAGCGCGCACAACACCTGAAATCTTTGCCAAACATTGTCAAAGCTATGGCATTACCCGTCGCTTAAGACACAGGCGCGCGCACAAGACCTGAAGTTTTTGCCAAACGTTGGCAAAGCTACGGCATTACACGCTGCCTAAGACACATGCGAGCGCAAAAGACCTGAAGTCTTTGCCAAACATTGGCAAAGGTATGGAATTATACCCCGCCTGAGACACATGCGCGAGCACAAGACCTGAAGTATTTGCCAAACATTGGCAATGCTGTGGCATTACACGTCGCCTGAGACACAGTGCTCACACAAGACCTGAATCTTTGCCAAACATTGGCAAAGCTACGACATTAGACGTTGCCTGAAACACAAGCGCGCACAAGAACTAAAATCTTTGTCAAAGCTACGACATTACCCGCCGCATGAGACACAGGCGCGCGCACAAGACCTGAAGTCTTTGCCAAACGTTGGCAAAGCTACGGCATTACACGCCGCCTGAGACACATGCGCGCGCAAAAGACCTAAAGTCTTTGCCAAACATTGGACAAGCTACGGCGTTAGACGCTGCTTGAGACACAGGCGTCCGCCCAAAACCTGAAGTCTTTGCCAAACATTGGCAAAGCAACGGCATTACCAGCCGCCTGAGACACGGGCGCGCTCACAAGACCTGAAGTCTTTGCCAAACGTTGGCAAAGCTACGGCATTACACGCCTCCTCAGACACAAGTGTGCGCACAAGACCAGAAGTCTTTGCCAAACATTGGCAAAGCTACGGCATTACACGCCGCCTGAGACACAGGCGCGCACACAAGGCCTGAAGACTTTGGCAAACATTAGCAAAGCTACGACATTAGACGCCGCCTGAGACATAGGCGCGCGTACAGGACCTGAATTCTTTGCCAAACATTGGCAAAGCTACGACGCACGTAGAAGACCTGACGTCTTTGCCAAACATTGGTAAAGCTACGGCATTACACCACGCCTGAGACACATGCACGTGCACAAGACCTGAAGTCTTTGCTACTCACTGGCAAAGCTACGGCATTGGATGCCGCCTGAGACACAGGCGCGCGCACAAGACCTGAACTCTTTGCCAAACATTGGCAAAGCTACGGCCTTACACGGCGCCTGAGACACAGGCACCCACACAAGACCTGAAGTCTTTACCGAACTTTGGCAAAGCTACGGCATTACACGCTGCCTGAGACACAGGCGGGCGCGCACAAGACCTTAAGTCTTTGCCAAACATTGGCAAAGCTACGACATTACATGCCACTTGAGACATAGGCGCTCGCACAAGACCTGAAGTCTTTGCCAAACATTGGCAATGCTACGGCATTACATGACGCCGGTGACAAAGGTCACACACAAGACCTGAAGTCTTTGCCAAACATTGGGAAAGCTACGGCATTAGGCGTTTCCTGAAACACAAGCACGCACAACACCTGAAATCTTTGCCAAACATTGTCAAAGCTATGGCATTACCCGCCGCTTAAGACACAGGCGCACGCACAAGACCTGAAGTTTTTGCCAAACGTTGGCAAAGCTATGGCATTACATGCTGCCTAAGACACATGCGCGCGCAAAATACCTGAAGTCTTTGCCAAACATTGGCAAAGGTATGGAATTATACCCCGCCTAAGACACATGCGCGAGCACAAGACCTGATGTCTTTGCCAAACATTGGCAATGCTGCGGCATTACACGACGCCTGAGACACATTCGCGCGCACAAGACCTGAAATCTTTGCGAAACATTGGAAAGCCACGGCATTACATGCCGCCTGAGACACAGGCGCGCGTACAAGACCTGAACTCGTTGTAAAAACATTGGACAAGCTACGGCGTTAGACGCTGCTTGAGACACAGCCGTCCGCCCAAGACCTGAAGTCTTTGCCAAACATTGGCAAAGCAACGGCATTACCAGCCGCCTGAGACATGGGCGCGCTCACAAGACCTGAAGTCTTTGCCAAACGTTGGCAAAGCTACGGCATTACACGCCTCTTCAGACACAGGCGCGCGCACAAGGCCTGAAGTCTTTGCCAAACATTGGCAAAGCTACGGCATTACACGCCGCCTGAGACACAGGCGCGCGCACAAGGCCTGAAGACTTTGGCAAACATTAGCAAAGCTACGGCATTAGACGCCGCCTGAGACATAGGCGCGCGTACAAGACCTGAATTCTTTGCCAAACATTGGCAAAGCTACGATGCACGTAGAAGACCTGAAGTCTTTGCCAAACATTGTTAAAGCTACGACATTACACCACGCCTGAGACACATACACGTGCACAAGACCTGAAGTCTTTGCTAATCACTGGCAAAGCTACGGCATTGGATGCCGCCTGAAACACAGGCGCGCGCACAAGACCTGAACTCTTTTCCAAACATTGGCAAAGCTTCGGCCTTACACGCCGCCTGAGACACAGGCAACCACACAAGACCTGAAGTCTTTGCCAAACTTTGGCAAAGCTACGGCATTACACGCTGCCTGAGACACAGGCGGGCGCGCACAAGACCTGAAGTCTTTGCCAAACATTGGCAAAGCTACGGCCGTACACGCCGCCTGAGACACAGCCACACGCAGAAGACCTGAAGTCTTTGCCAAACATTGGCAAAGCTACGACATTACATGCCGCTTGAGACATAGGCGCTCGCACAAGACCTGAAGTCTTTGCCAAACATTGGCAATGCTACGGCATTACACGACGCCTGAGACAAAGGGCACACACAAGACCTGAAGTCTTTGCCAAACATTGGCAAAGCTACGGCATTAGGCGTTGCCTGAAACACAAGCGCGCACAACACCTGAAATCTTTGCCAAACATTGTCAAAGCTATGGCATTACCCGCCGCTTAAGACACAGGCGCGCGCACAAGACCTGAAGTTTTTGCCAAACGTTGGCAAAGCTACGGCATTACACGCTGCCTAAGACACATGCGAGCGCAAAAGACCTGAAGTCTTTGCCAAACATTGGCAAAGGTATGGAATTATACCCCGCCTGAGACACATGCGCGAGCACAAGACCTGAAGTATTTGCCAAACATTGGCAATGCTGTGGCATTACACGTCGCCTGAGACACAGTGCTCACACAAGACCTGAATCTTTGCCAAACATTGGCAAAGCTACGACATTAGACGTTGCCTGAAACACAAGCGCGCACAAGAACTAAAATCTTTGTCAAAGCTACGACATTACCCGCCGCATGAGACACAGGCGCGCGCACAAGACCTGAAGTCTTTGCCAAACGTTGGCAAAGCTACGGCATTACACGCCGCCTGAGACACATGCGCGCGCAAAAGACCTAAAGTCTTTGCCAAACATTGGACAAGCTACGGCGTTAGACGCTGCTTGAGACACAGGCGTCCGCCCAAAACCTGAAGTCTTTGCCAAACATTGGCAAAGCAACGGCATTACCAGCCGCCTGAGACACGGGCGCGCTCACAAGACCTGAAGTCTTTGCCAAACGTTGGCAAAGCTACGGCATTACACGCCTCCTCAGACACAGGCGTGTGCACAAGACCAGAAGTCTTTGCCAAACATTGGCAAAGCTACGGTGTCACACCCCGCCAAGGCGGAAACGCGAGGCGCGACGTTTATGGTTTCCAAAGCATATGATTACCGCAAACACATACATGATAAATGGATACATTAACAAGTTTAATGTTTTACATTACAAAACAAAATCTGAGTTTACAAAAAGTTAAGATTTCACAAATATGACTCAACTCAATGAGTTATACAAGGGAAATCCTCCTTGAGTAGTATCCATCGTGCATGCATGTAATCTACATTGCTAACCTTGAAATCACGTTCAGTTACCTGAAAAACATACTTAAAATCGTCAACACGAAGTTGGTGAGTTCACAGGTTTAATCAAATAGTTCTTTGTAAAATTCAATTGTTCGTAAATAGTTTCAGTTGTATGTGATAAACAGAATAAGAATTGTTGACCCATTTGTAAACTAGCTAGGAATACAAATAATATGTTCATACATGAGGCGTAACCAAACCATGACATGTGTGAGCCCCTATTAAGCGTTATCAGATTCTATGCGGCCATAAATCCTCCAGATTGTGGTTAGCGCGACTAACCATGACCGGGAGACGTCACTCTCCATAGTACTATTCATAGGACCCTAGGCTACAGTTAATGGTTACTATGTTGTTCCAGGGGACTTTAGCGGCCTCCAATGTGTTGTTCTCATCCCATGTAAACATAAAGTCGAGTCTTATTCTCTTGTTATCCCATAAAATAGTTGAAGTATGTTTCTCCCCCAAATATTTGAAAACAGTAAAAAGAAAGGGGCCGTGAAACTCACCTTGTGTTTGTGTATATACTTGTAATAATATTTGTTGTAGTCAACCTTGACTGTTTGTACCCTAGATACCAAGGGTAAATTGTTGTTAAGACCAACGTCTTAATTGTAAATTGTTCACCGACCTTGTAAATCTGATTATGTTTGTTTAAATATCGTTTTAGTTTTCCAACACATGTTTTGTTATAAAATAGTTTTGAGTTACTGCCCAACTGGGACTGTTGTACAGGTGTCGAAACTTCTTAGTTTCGATTGGGCATATGTGTGTCGAAACTACTTAGTTTCGATGGAGTGGTCAGGAGTCGAAACAACCTAGTTTCGATTGAGAAAAGGTATCGAAACTACCTAGTTTCGATTGAGTATTTGCTATTGAAACTACCTAGTTTCGATTGAGTATTTGCTATCGAAACTACCTAGTTTCGATTGAGTAAAAGGTATCGAAACTACCTAGTTTCGATTGAGTATTTGCTATCGAAACTACCTAGTTTCGATTGAGTAAAAGGTATCGAAACTCCTAGTTTCGATTGAGAAACAGGTATCGAAACTCCTAGTTTCGATTGAGAAACAGGTATCGAAACTTCTAGTTTCGATTGAGTTAACTTGTATCGAAACTCCTAGTTTCGAGTACTGGACTTCTGTTTGACAGAATCAGTCCGGCATATTTTTATGTTTTAAACTTGAATTCGACACACTCTTCTTGTTATCTTTCTTGCGTTTAAATAAGATGTAAGTTTAGCTACGGTTTTAAAGAACATAATATGAAAAATATCGAGTTTTTACCTTTAAAACCGAGATGAGAATGATGAAGAAAACAGAGATGATCTCGACTCTTTTTAGAAACACTTGAAATTTCTTCTTAAAATACTGGTTTGTGGTAGGATTTTGCCTTGAAACTGGACTTCGAATTGAAGAGAATTGGAATGTTTGCCGTATAAAAATGAGAGTGATGAAAGGAATTATGAGAAAAGTGATGGAGTGAGTATGGTTATGTCTGAGTTTTTCGCAATAGGAGGTATGGGTTTTGAGTAAGATGATCGTGGGAGTGGCTTTCTCTGGCTTCGGCCGAGAAAGTCAAATAAAAGTGGTTTGGGATAATTTGAATAAAATAATTAGATTTAGGTATTAATTAGAGTTTTAAAGGGGTAAATAAATCCGGTTTAGATCCTCCACGGTATTATAAACTTATTCTGAAAATAATTTATTGTTCTACGCAAAGTTTGTGGAAATAAAATATATATTTCTCTGGTTATTTAAATTAACCACTAGTGTTCGAATTTGTCGGTGTATATAACACGTGATCCGGTAACTCCTAGAATTACCAAATATGAAGTGAGACCCTGTACGGTTTTTGATGGACCTTAATGTCCTTGTTTGTGAAATTACGTAAATCACAAAAATAATTATAATGTAAACTCGTTTATTGTAATGCAAACTTGTTCATAATGTGTACGGATATTGACCTGAAATGTCGGGTTGTCACATTCTCCCCATGTTAACAGAATTTCGTCCCGAAATTCAATTCGTGTCCTCTTGAACTGGGGCATCCTCAAACAAGGATGGGTATTTTGTTTTCATTTGGTCCTCTCGTTCCCATGTATACTCAGGACCACGCTTTGAGTTCCAACGTACTTTAACCAGTTTGATCCGACTACGTCTCAGCTTTTGAACCTTCCAATCTGATATCTCAATTGGTTGCTCGATGAAATGAAGTTTATCGTCAATGTGAATCTCGTCAGACGGTATAATTAGTGTCTCGTCTGATAAACACTTCTTGAGATTTGATACATGAAACGTATCATGTATATTGTTTAGTTCTTGTGGTAGCTTGAGTTTGTAAGCTACAGGGCCAACCCTAGCCCGTATTTCGAACGGACCAACGTATCTAGGGTTGAGCTTACCACGGTTACCAAACCTTGCAACGCCTTTCCATGGTGAGACTTTTAACATTACTCGGTCGCCAATTTGAAATTCTAATGGTTTTCGTCTGTTGTCAGCATAGCTCTTTTGTCTATCTCGGGCCGCTTTCAAACGGTCCTTAATTTTGAAAATCTTATCAGTGGTTTCCTGGACAATCTCAGGGCCTGTCAAATGTTTTTCACCAACTTCCGCCCAACATAACGGTGAGCGGCATTTACGACCATATAAAGCTTCAAACGGTGCTGCTTTAATGCTCGTATGGTAGCTGTTATTATAGGAAAACTCAGCTAATGGTAAATGAGTATCCCAATTTCCTCCGAAATCAATTACACATGCACGGAGCATATCTTCTAATGTCTGAATGGTCCTTTCGCTTTGACCATCTGTTTGTGGGTGATATGCCGTGCTCATGTCAAGACGTGTGCCCATTGCTTCTTGTAATGATTTCCAGATCCTAGACACGAATCTGCTGTCTCTATCGGAGATAATAGAAATTGGCACTCCATGCCTAGCCACAATTTCCTTGATATAAAGCTTTGCAAGTTTCTCGGTTTTGTCAGTTTCTTTCATTGGCAGAAAGTGAGCAGATTTTGTTAATCGGTCTACAATAACCCATATAGTATCATAACCACTGGAAGTCCTGGGTAATTTTGTAATGAAATCCATAGAAATCTGTTCCCATTTCCATTGGGGAATTTCAGGTTGTTGTAACAAACCGGACGGTTTCTGATGTTCGGCTTTTACTTTTGAACACGTTAAGCATTTACTGACATATGTGGCAATATCTCCTTTCATATTGGGCCACCAATATAATTCTTTTAGATCTTTATACATTTTATCTGAACCCGGGTGAATGGAGTACCTGGACTTGTGGGCTTCGTCCATAACTAACTCCCGTAAGTTACCAAAACGTGTCACCCAAATTCTATTCATGAAGTATAAAGTGTCATCTGACTTTGGCTCCAATTGCTTTATCATTCCTCGTAAAGCTTCATTCTGAATGTTTTCTTCTTTGATTGCCTCATGTTGTGCCATCCGAATTTGAGTAGTAAGATTCGTATGAATTGTCAATTCTAAGGCACGAACACGAAGAGTTTTAACTCGTTCTTTGCGACTTAAAGCGTCCGCTACGACATTGGCTTTCCCGGGATGGTACTTGATATCACAATCATAATCGTTTAGTAGTTCTACCCAGCGACGTTGTCTCATGTTAAGTTCCTTTTGATCAAAGATATGTTGAAGACTCTTGTGATCAGTAAAGATAGTACATCTTGTACCGTAAAGATAATGTCTCCAAATCTTGAGCGCAAACACAACTGCACCCAATTCCAAGTCGTGAGTCGTATAATTCTTTTCGTGCACTTTTAGTTGTCGTGAGGCATATGCGATGACTTTGTCTCTTTGCATTAACACACAACCCAGTCCTTGGTGTGATGCATCGCAGTATACGACAAAATTGTCGATTCCCTCAGGAAGGGATAGAATTGGTGCACTACACAGCTTCTGCTTTAGTATTTGAAAAGCTGACTCTTGCTTGTCATTCCAATCATACTTATTTTCTTTCTGGGTTAATTTGGTTAAAGGCAGGGCTATTTTTGAAAAATTCTCGATGAATCGTCTGTAATAGCCGGCCAAACCTAAAAATTGACGTACTTCTGTCGGAGTCTTTGGTGCTTCCCAGTTTTTGATCGCTTCAATTTTAGATGGATCAACGTGAATTCCTTCCTTGTTGATGACATGTCCAAGAAAATGCACTTCTTGGATCCAAAACTCACACTTAGAGAATTTAGCGTAAAGTTTCTCGTTTCTGAGTAGTTCTAAGATTAATTTAAGATGATGTTCATGATCCTCCTTGGTTCGTGAATATATTAATATGTCATCGATAAACACAATCACGAATTTATCCAAGTATGGCTTGCACACGCGGTTCATGAGATCCATGAAAACAGCTGGTGCGTTTGTCAAACCAAATGGCATAACTAGGAATTCGTAGTGACCATAACGAGTCCTAAATGCTGTCTTTGGTACATCTTCTTCTTGGATTCTTAGTTGATGATACCCTGACCGTAGATCGATCTTAGAGTAGAAGCTAGAACCTTGTAGTTGATCGAACAAATCATCTATTCGAGGTAGTGGGTATCGGTTTTTGATTGTAAGCTTGTTTAATTCTCGGTAATCTATACACATCCTAAAGGTTCCATCCTTTTTCTTTACGAATAAGACCGGAGCTCCCCAAGGTGAGAAACTCGGTCTTATGAAACCTTTATCAAGCAACTCTTGTAGTTGATTTGATAACTCTTGCATTTCAGAAGGTGCTAATCGATACGGCGATCGCGCAATCGGTGCGGATCCTGGTACCAAATCGATTCGGAATTCGACTTGCCTCGGTGGTGGTAATCCAGGTAAGTCTTCAGGGAAAACTTCAGGATAATCCTTAACGATTGGTATATCCTCAAGTCGACGTTCCTCGGGTTTCTTCTCGACGACGTGAGCCAGGAATACGCAATAGCCTTTACGTAGATACTTACGAGTTTTCATGCAGTTTATCATCCTTAATGTTACTCCACTCTTCTCACCTTGAATCGAAAGAACTTCTCCGTTTGGGAGTGGGATTTGGACAATTTTCTCAAAACAAACAATCTCGGCGTGATTCTTCGACAACCAATCCATGCCAATAACAACGTCAAAGCTTCCTAAATCAGCGGGTAACAGATCTATACTAAATGTGTGGTTTTTAAGACATAAGGTACAACCCTGAATGACTTCTTCGGTATTAATTAATTTTCCGTTCGCTAATTCAATTGTATACTTTTGGTCTAGTTTACTGGGCTTAATACCGAGTAGGGACTTAAAGTCATTTGACACAAAACTCAAATCAGCACCCGTATCGAAAAGTATAGAGGCATAGTGATTATTTATCGGGAACGTACCAGTGACAATGTTCGGATCTTGTCGTGCGTCACCAGCTCCCATCACAAATGCTCTTCCACGGGCCTGATTGTCGTTTCGGTTCTTCAACTTTGGACAGTCTTTTCTGAAGTGCTTTGGATCTCCACATTCAAAGCATCCTTGATTCATCCTTTCTGTTCCTGGGTTGACTTTTCCTGCTACTTGATTTATCTTGTTAGGGTTTGTATTGCTCCTACAGTCAAGGGCTAGATGTCCATACTTTTTACATTTTCCACATTGGGTACACTTCCCACTGTGATGATATCCACAATTGTCACACCTTGGTCGTGCTCCAAGGTATCCTTTTTGTTCCACAGTGTTGGCGACAAAGGCTTTCATAGTTTCAGGTCTCTTGTAAATTTGATTCTTGTTTTGATTAATTGGTTTTCCAAACCATTTCCTCTTTTCCCCAGATTTCCCTCCTTCTGTCTCCTTCTTCTCAAACAAACCATCACGTACAGCATTATCCCTTAGCTTGAAAGCCAGAGTTATGGTGCTCTTGGCATCCATAGGGTTCGATGAAGTCACCAGACCTCGGATTTGAGGTGCGAGACCCCACAAGTATCTTTCAACCTTCTTGTATTCTGGGGTGACCATGTGTGGAACCAAGATTGCTAACTCATTGAATCGGTCAGTGTAGCCAGCAACATCATCTCCTGTCATTTGTAAATTCCACATTTCAGATTCGATCTTTTGCAACTCATTTCGAGGACAGTATTCCTCGATCATCATGGCTTTTAAGTCTTCCCATGACAACTCATATGATGTTTGCCTTCCCAAAGTCTTTACTTGTGAATTCCACCAGGTTAAAGCTTTATCAGTGAGTGAGCATGTAGAATACTTCACCATGCAGTCAGCGGTGCATTCACTAATATCAATCACCGATTCCATCTTCTCTATCCATCTCATTAGTCCAACTGCACCCTCGGTGCCATTGAAGTTACGGGGTTTGCAAGACAGAAAGGTCTTGTAGGAGCACTTTCTAATTGGAGCATCTGTAGAATTACAAGTCATAACGTCATTAATTCGAATCATGACTATATGTTATGGCTTATTTATTTTATTACCTCCGGAACCTCCAGCTGTACCGCTACCTCCTGCACCTCCGGAACCTCCAGCTGTACCGCTACCTCCTACACCTCCTCCACTATTTCGATTGGCTTCATACTGCTCCATGGCAGCAGCTACTCGTTGTGCTATAAGTTGTTCCACATTTGGGGAAATCGCCTCGTTGTTGTCACCAGTAGTGTTACGGGTTGTCCTACGCTTAGGTGCCATGACGTTCTTTCTAACATATCAATTAAAAAGAAACAACATTATATGACAATAATGATAGCTCATGACATAAGGATACAACAACGTCAAATGTAAACAACCATTATCACAACATAAACCATTACATACATAGTCAAAACATTCATAGTACATTGTTCCAAAAGACAAGGATACAAAAGAGATGGGTTCACAGGACCTCATCAGTACTAAAGTTTTAAACTACTTAATGTACTACGGGCACAACCCGCCCGTAATAGGTTTAAAAGAAGAAGTGAGAGTACAATCCAATCATCATGGCAAGTCCTGCCATGACAAAACTAGCTCTCGCCACAAATTCTGCAGCCAACGTCCTTTCTTCCAGAGCCTCCACCATGTCTCGGACCGTAACTGTGAACTGCCAGTCCATGTCAGCTCTCAACTCTAGATAGTTAGTGGCATCCTGTATGTTTCGGGTGCGGTCATCTAGAGTCTGAACTCGAGATCCGAGTCCTTGACGAAGTCGCGTGGCTGCATCCCCCTGTGCCCGGATGTCATCTAGGAGATCATCAAGACGCTCCTCATGCGTACGAACGCGAGCTACCAAGGTAGGCACAGTGAGCTCTATGGCTTCCCCAGTGTGGGGTAGGGGTGTTGGGGAGTTAGAAGACTCTCCAAGCTCAAAGGTAGATGGAATGCTCTCCATCTCCCTCCAACGTGCCAGGGTACGAGGCATCCAACGGATGGTTCCCACAGTAGGGTGGTAGCAGGGTCTTTGCCTAGGTGGTTCTTCACCAGCCACCAAGTCTTCTGGGTCACGGGCTGCTAGATTCCTTTTGCGTGGAAGTCGAACCTTCTTCCTAGCGCTTTGCACCTTAACTGGTCCTCCGCTTTTCTTTCGGTAGACGATAGGCGGTTTTCCCAAGGCGACTTTAGGTGGTGTGGAGCTACGGGTTTGTACTTGATTTTTGGGACGTGAGGCGGAAAATTCCTCATTTGATTCAGTGTCAGAGACGGGATCAGAATGTGAATGTGACGACATGCTTGTGACTACAATATCCATATGACAAAATGACTGGTCATGAAATGCTTATGCAATGAAAACGTTTTAGTGAGTCATTTAGATTATAGACTAGGTTCCAATTTAGATTCCTAGTTCACTATAATCAATGGCTCTGATACCAAGTTCTGTCACACCCCGCCAAGGCGGAAACGCGAGGCGCGACGTTTATGGTTTCCAAAGCATATGATTACCGCAAACACATACATGATAAATGGATACATTAACAAGTTTAATGTTTTACATTACAAAACAAAATCTGAGTTTACAAAAAGTTAAGATTTCACAAATATGACTCAACTCAATGAGTTATACAAGGGAAATCCTCCTTGAGTAGTATCCATCGTGCATGCATGTAATCTACATTGCTAACCTTGAAATCACGTTCAGTTACCTGAAAAACATACTTAAAATCGTCAACACGAAGTTGGTGAGTTCACAGGTTTAATCAAATAGTTCTTTGTAAAATTCAATTGTTCGTAAATAGTTTCAGTTGTATGTGATAAACAGAATAAGAATTGTTGACCCATTTGTAAACTAGCTAGGAATACAAATAATATGTTCATACATGAGGCGTAACCAAACCATGACATGTGTGAGCCCCTATTAAGCGTTATCAGATTCTATGCGGCCATAAATCCTCCAGATTGTGGTTAGCGCGACTAACCATGACCGGGAGACGTCACTCTCCATAGTACTATTCATAGGACCCTAGGCTACAGTTAATGGTTACTATGTTGTTCCAGGGGACTTTAGCGGCCTCCAATGTGTTGTTCTCATCCCATGTAAACATAAAGTCGAGTCTTATTCTCTTGTTATCCCATAAAATAGTTGAAGTATGTTTCTCCCCCAAATATTTGAAAACAGTAAAAAGAAAGGGGCCGTGAAACTCACCTTGTGTTTGTGTATATACTTGTAATAATATTTGTTGTAGTCAACCTTGACTGTTTGTACCCTAGATACCAAGGGTAAATTGTTGTTAAGACCAACGTCTTAATTGTAAATTGTTCACCGACCTTGTAAATCTGATTATGTTTGTTTAAATATCGTTTTAGTTTTCCAACACATGTTTTGTTATAAAATAGTTTTGAGTTACTGCCCAACTGGGACTGTTGTACAGGTGTCGAAACTTCTTAGTTTCGATTGGGCATATGTGTGTCGAAACTACTTAGTTTCGATGGAGTGGTCAGGAGTCGAAACAACCTAGTTTCGATTGAGAAAAGGTATCGAAACTACCTAGTTTCGATTGAGTATTTGCTATTGAAACTACCTAGTTTCGATTGAGTATTTGCTATCGAAACTACCTAGTTTCGATTGAGTAAAAGGTATCGAAACTACCTAGTTTCGATTGAGTATTTGCTATCGAAACTACCTAGTTTCGATTGAGTAAAAGGTATCGAAACTCCTAGTTTCGATTGAGAAACAGGTATCGAAACTCCTAGTTTCGATTGAGAAACAGGTATCGAAACTTCTAGTTTCGATTGAGTTAACTTGTATCGAAACTCCTAGTTTCGAGTACTGGACTTCTGTTTGACAGAATCAGTCCGGCATATTTTTATGTTTTAAACTTGAATTCGACACACTCTTCTTGTTATCTTTCTTGCGTTTAAATAAGATGTAAGTTTAGCTACGGTTTTAAAGAACATAATATGAAAAATATCGAGTTTTTACCTTTAAAACCGAGATGAGAATGATGAAGAAAACAGAGATGATCTCGACTCTTTTGCAGAAACACTTGAAATTTCTTCTTAAAATACTGGTTTGTGGTAGGATTTTGCCTTGAAACTGGACTTCGAATTGAAGAGAATTGGAATGTTTGCCGTATAAAAATGAGAGTGATGAAAGGAATTATGAGAAAAGTGATGGAGTGAGTATGGTTATGTCTGAGTTTTTCGCAATAGGAGGTATGGGTTTTGAGTAAGATGATCGTGGGAGTGGCTTTCTCTGGCTTCGGCCGAGAAAGTCAAATAAAAGTGGTTTGGGATAATTTGAATAAAATAATTAGATTTAGGTATTAATTAGAGTTTTAAAGGGGTAAATAAATCCGGTTTAGATCCTCCACGGTATTATAAACTTATTCTGAAAATAATTTATTGTTCTACGCAAAGTTTGTGGAAATAAAATATATATTTCTCTGGTTATTTAAATTAACCACTAGTGTTCGAATTTGTCGGTGTATATAACACGTGATCCGGTAACTCCTAGAATTACCAAATATGAAGTGAGACCCTGTACGGTTTTTGATGGACCTTAATGTCCTTGTTTGTGAAATTACGTAAATCACAAAAATAATTATAATGTAAACTCGTTTATTGTAATGCAAACTTGTTCATAATGTGTACGGATATTGACCTGAAATGTCGGGTTGTCACATACGGCATTACACGCCGCCTGAGACACAGGCGCGCACACAAGGCCTGAAGACTTTGGCAAACATTAGCAAAGCTACGACATTAGACGCCGCCTGAGACATAGGCGCGCGTACAGGACCTGAATTCTTTGCCAAACATTGGCAAAGCTACGACGCACGTAGAAGACCTGACGTCTTTGCCAAACATTGGTAAAGCTACGGCATTACACCACGCCTGAGACACATGCACGTGCACAAGACCTGAAGTCTTTGCTACTCACTGGCAAAGCTACGGCATTGGATGCCGCCTGAGACACAGGCGCGCGCACAAGACCTGAACTCTTTGCCAAACATTGGCAAAGCTACGGCCTTACACGGCGCCTGAGACACAGGCACCCACACAAGACCTGAAGTCTTTACCGAACTTTGGCAAAGCTACGGCATTACACGCTGCCTGAGACACAGGCGGGCGCGCACAAGACCTTAAGTCTTTGCCAAACATTGGCAAAGCTACGACATTACATGCCACTTGAGACATAGGCGCTCGCACAAGACCTGAAGTCTTTGCCAAACATTGGCAATGCTACGGCATTACATGACGCCGGTGACAAAGGTCACACACAAGACCTGAAGTCTTTGCCAAACATTGGCAAAGCTACGGCATTAGGCGTTTCCTGAAACACAAGCACGCACAACACCTGAAATCTTTGCCAAACATTGTCAAAGCTATGGCATTACCCGCCGCTTAAGACACAGGCGCACGCACAAGACCTGAAGTTTTTGCCAAACGTTGGCAAAGCTATGGCATTACATGCTGCCTAAGACACATGCGCGCGCAAAAGACCTGAAGTCTTTGCCAAACATTGGCAAAGGTATGGAATTATACCCCGCCTGAGACACATGCGCGAGCACAAGACCTGATGTCTTTGCCAAACATTGGCAATGCTGCGGCATTACACGACGCCTGAGACACATTCGCGCGCACAAGACCTGAAATCTTTGCGAAACATTGGAAAGCCACGGCATTACATGCCGCCTAAGACACAGGCGCGCGTACAAGACCTGAACTCGTTGTAAAAACATTGGACAAGCTACGGCGTTAGACGCTGCTTGAGACACAGCCGTCCGCCCAAGACCTGAAGTCTTTGCTAAACATTGGCAAAGCAACGGCATTACCAGCCGCCTGAGACATGGGCGCGCTCACAAGACCTGAAGTCTTTGCCAAACGTTGGCAAAGCTACGGCATTACACGCCTCTTCAGACACAGGCGCGCGCACAAGGCCTGAAGTCTTTGCCAAACATTGGCAAAGCTACGGCATTACACGCCGCCTGAGACACAGGCGCGCGCACAAGGCCTGAAGACTTTGGCAAACATTAGCAAAGCTACGGCATTAGACGCCGCCTGAGACATAGGCGCGCGTACAAGACCTGAATTCTTTGCCAAACATTGGCAAAGCTACGACGCACGTAGAAGACCTGAAGTCTTTGCCAAACATTGTTAAAGCTACGACATTACACCACGCCTGAGACACATACACGTGCACAAGACCTGAAGTCTTTGCTAATCACGGGCAAAGCTACGGCATTGGATGCCGCCTGAAACACAGGCGCGCGCACACGACCTGAACTCTTTTCCAAACATTGGCAAAGCTTCGGCCTTACACGCCGCCTGAGACACAGGCACCCACACAAGACCTGAAGTCTTTGCCAAACTTTGGCAAAGCTACGGCATTACACGCTGCCTGAGACACAGGCGGGCGCGCACAAGACTTGAAGTCTTTGCCAAACATTGGCAAAGCTACGGCCGTACACGCCGCCTGAGACACAGCCACACGCAGAAGACCTGAAGTCTTTGCCAAACATTGGCAAAGCTACGACATTACATGCCGCTTGAGACATAGGCGCTCGCACAAGACCTGAAGTCTTTGCCAAACATTGGCAATGCTACGGCATTACACGACGCCTGAGACAAAGGGCACACACAAGACCTGAAGTCTTTGCCAAACATTGGCAAAGCTACGGCATTAGGCGTTGCCTGAAACACAAGCGCGCACAACACCTGAAATCTTTGCCAAACATTGTCAAAGCTATGGCATTACCCGCCGCTTAAGACACAGGCGCGCGCACAAGACCTGAAGTTTTTGCCAAACGTTGGCAAAGCTACGGCATTACACGCTGCCTAAGACACATGCGAGCGCAAAAGACCTGAAGTCTTTGCCAAACATTGGCAAAGGTATGGAATTATACCCCGCCTGAGACACATGCGCGAGCACAAGACCTGAAGTATTTGCCAAACATTGGCAATGCTGTGGCATTACACGTCGCCTGAGACACAGTGCTCACACAAGACCTGAATCTTTGCCAAACATTGGCAAAGCTACGACATTAGACGTTGCCTGAAACACAAGCGCGCACAAGAACTAAAATCTTTGTCAAAGCAACGGCATTACCAGCCGCCTGAGACACGGGCGCGCTCACAAGACCGGAAGTCTTTGCCAAACGTTGGCAAAGCTACGGCATTACACGCCTCCTCAGACACAGGCGTGCGCACAAGACCAGAAGTCTTTGCCAAACATTGGCAAAGCTACGGCATTACACGCCGCCTGAGACACAGGCGCGCACACAAGGCCTGAAGACTTTGGCAAACATTAGCAAAGCTACGACATTAGACGCCGCCTGAGACATAGGCGCGCGTACAGGACCTGAATTCTTTGCCAAACATTGGCAAAGCTACGACGCACGTAGAAGACGTGACGTCTTTGCCAAACATTGGTAAAGCTACGGCATTACACCACGCCTGAGACACATGCACGTGCACAAGACCTGAAGTCTTTGCTACTCACTGGCAAAGCTACGGCATTGGATGCCGCCTGAGACACAGGCGCGCGCACAAGACCTGAACTCTTTGCCAAACATTGGCAAAGCTACGGCCTTACACGGCGCCTGAGACACAGGCACCCACACAAGACCTGAAGTCTTTACCGAACTTTGGCAAAGCTACGGCATTACACGCTGCCTGAGACACAGGCGGGCGCGCACAAGACCTTAAGTCTTTGCCAAACATTGGCAAAGCTACGGCCGTACACGCCGCCTGAGACACAGCCACACGCAGAAGACCTGAAGTCTTTGCCAAACATTGGCAAAGGTATGGAATTATACCCCGCCTGAGACACGTGCGCGAGCACAAGACCTGAAGTATTTGCCAAACATTGGCAATGCTGCGGCATTACACGACGCCTGAGACACAGCGCTCACACAAGACCTGAATCTTTGCCAAACATTGGCAAAGCTACGACATTAGACGTTGCCTGAAACACAAGCGCGCACAAGAACTAAAATCTTTGCCAAACATTGTCAAAGCTACGACATTACCCGCCGTATGAGACACAGCCGCGCGCACAAGACCTGAAGTCTTTGCCAAACGTTGGCAAAGCTACGGCATTACATGCCGCCTGAGACACAGGCTCGCGTACAAGACCTGAACTCGTTGTAAAAACATTGGACAAGCTACGGCGTTAGACGCTGCTTGAGACACAGCCGTCCGTCCAAGACCTGAAGTCTTTGCCAAACATTGGCAAAGCAACGGCATTACCAGCCGCCTGAGACATGGGTGCGCTCACAAGACCTGAAGTCTTTGCCAAACATTGGCAATGCTACGGCATTACATGACGCCGGTGACAAAGGTCACACACAAGACCTGAAGTCTTTGCCAAACATTGGCAAAGCTACGGCATTAGGCGTTTCCTGAAACACAAGCATGCACAACACCTGAAATCTTTGCCAAACATTGTCAAAGCTATGGCATTACCCGCCGCTTAAGACACAGGCGCACGCACAAGACCTGAAGTTTTTGCCAAATGTTGGCAAAGCTATGGCATTACATGCTGCCTAAGACACATGCGCGCGCAAAAGACCTGAAGTCTTTGCCAAACATTGGCAAAGGTATGGAGTTATACCCCGCCTGAGACACATGCGCGAGCACAAGACCTGATGTCTTTGCCAAACATTGGCAATGCTGCGGCATTACACGACGCCTGAGACACATTCGCGCGCACAAGACCTGAAATCTTTGCGAAACATTGGAAAGCCACGGCATTACATGCCGCCTGAGACACAGGCGCGCGTACAAGACCTGAACTCGTTGTAAAAAAATTGGACAAGCTACGGCGTTAGACGCTGCTTGAGACACAGCCGTCCGCCCAAGACCTGAAGTCTTTGCCAAACATTGGCAAAGCAACGGCATTACCAGCCGCCTGAGACATGGGCGCGCTCACAAGACCTGAAGTCTTTGCCAAACGTTGGCAAAGCTACGGCATTACACGCCTCCTCAGACACAGGCGCGCGCACAAGGCTTGAAGTCTTTGCCAAACATTGGCAAAGCTACGGCATTACACGCCGCCTGAGACACAGGCGCGCGCACAAGGCCTGAAGACTTTGGCAAACATTAGCAAAGCTACGGCATTAGACGCCGCCTGAGACATAGGCGCGCGTACAAGACCTGAATTCTTTGCCAAACATTGGCAAAGCTACGACGCACGTAGAAGACCTGAAGTCTTTGCCAAACATTGTTAAAGCTACGACATTACACCACGCCTGAGACACATACACGTGCACAAGACCTGAAGTCTTTGCTAATCACTGGCAAAGCTACGGCATTGGATGCCGCCTGAAACACAGGCGCGCGCACATGACCTGAACTCTTTTCCAAACATTGTCAAAGCTTCGGCCTTACACGCCGCCTGAGACACAGGCACCCACACAAGACCTGAAGTCTTTCCCAAACTTTGGCAAAGCTACGGCATTACACGCTGCCTGAGACACAGGCGGGCGCGCACAAGACCTTAAGTCTTTGCCAAACATTGGCAAAGCTACGGCCGTACACGCCGCCTGAGACACAGCCACACGCAGAAGACCTGAAGTCTTTGCCAAACATTGGCAAAGGTATGGAATTATACCCCGCCTGAGACACGTGCGCGAGCACAAGACCTGAAGTATTTGCCAAACATTGGCAATGCTGCGGCATTACACGACGCCTGAGACACAGCGCTCACACAAGACCTGAATCTTTGCCAAACATTGGCAAAGCTACGACATTAGACGTTGCCTGAAACACAAGCGCGCACAAGAACTAAAATCTTTGCCAAACATTGTCAAAGCTACGACATTACCCGCCGTATGAGACACAGCCGCGCGCACAAGACCTGAAGTCTTTGCCAAACGTTGGCAAAGCTACGGCATTACATGCCGCCTGAGACACAGGCTCGCGTACAAGACCTGAACTCGTTGTAAAAACATTGGACAAGCTACGGCGTTAGACGCTGCTTGAGACACAGCCGTCCGTCCAAGACCTGAAGTCTTTGCCAAACATTGGCAAAGCAACGGCATTACCAGCCGCCTGAGACATGGGTGCGCTCACAAGACCTGAAGTCTTTGCCAAACATTGGCAATGCTACGGCATTACATGACGCCGGTGACAAAGGTCACACACAAGACCTGAAGTCTTTGCCAAACATTGGCAAAGCTACGGCATTAGGCGTTTCCTGAAACACAAGCATGCACAACACCTGAAATCTTTGCCAAACATTGTCAAAGCTATGGCATTACCCGCCGCTTAAGACACAGGCGCACGCACAAGACCTGAAGTTTTTGCCAAATGTTGGCAAAGCTATGGCATTACATGCTGCCTAAGACACATGCGCGCGCAAAAGACCTGAAGTCTTTGCCAAACATTGGCAAAGGTATGGAGTTATACCCCGCCTGAGACACATGCGCGAGCACAAGACCTGATGTCTTTGCCAAACATTGGCAATGCTGCGGCATTACACGACGCCTGAGACACATTCGCGCGCACAAGACCTGAAATCTTTGCGAAACATTGGAAAGCCACGGCATTACATGCCGCCTGAGACACAGGCGCGCGTACAAGACCTGAACTCGTTGTAAAAAAATTGGACAAGCTACGGCGTTAGACGCTGCTTGAGACACAGCCGTCCGCCCAAGACCTGAAGTCTTTGCCAAACATTGGCAAAGCAACGGCATTACCAGCCGCCTGAGACATGGGCGCGCTCACAAGACCTGAAGTCTTTGCCAAACGTTGGCAAAGCTACGGCATTACACGCCTCCTCAGACACAGGCGCGCGCACAAGGCTTGAAGTCTTTGCCAAACATTGGCAAAGCTACGGCATTACACGCCGCCTGAGACACAGGCGCGCGCACAAGGCCTGAAGACTTTGGCAAACATTAGCAAAGCTACGGCATTAGACGCCGCCTGAGACATAGGCGCGCGTACAAGACCTGAATTCTTTGCCAAACATTGGCAAAGCTACGACGCACGTAGAAGACCTGAAGTCTTTGCCAAACATTGTTAAAGCTACGACATTACACCACGCCTGAGACACATACACGTGCACAAGACCTGAAGTCTTTGCTAATCACTGGCAAAGCTACGGCATTGGATGCCGCCTGAAACACAGGCGCGCGCACATGACCTGAACTCTTTTCCAAACATTGTCAAAGCTTCGGCCTTACACGCCGCCTGAGACACAGGCACCCACACAAGACCTGAAGTCTTTCCCAAACTTTAGCAAAGCTACGGCATTACACGCTGCCTGAGACACAGGCGGGCGCGCACAAGACCTGAAGTCTTTGCCAAACATTGGCAAAGCTACGGCCGTACACGCCGCCTGAGACACAGCCACACGCAGAAGACCTGAAGTCTTTGCCAAACATTGGCAAAGCTACGACATTACATGCCGCTTGAGACATAGGCGCTCGCACATGACCTGAAGTCTTTGCCAAACATTGGCAATGCTACGGCATTACACGACGCCTGAGACAAAGGGCACACACAAGACCTGAAGTCTTTGCCAAACATTGGAAAAGCTACGGCATTAGGCGTTGCCTGAAACACAAGCGCGCACAACACCTGAAATCTTTGCCAAACATTGTCAAAGCTATGGCATTACCCGCCGCTTAAGACACAGGCGCGCGCACAAGACCTGAAGTTTTTGCCAAACGTTGGCAAAGCTACGGCATTACACGCTGCCTAAGACACATGCGAGCGCAAAAGACCTGAAGTCTTTGCCAAACATTGGCAAAGGTATGGAATTATACCCCGCCTGAGACACATGCGCGAGCACAAGACCTGAAGTATTTGCCAAACATTGGCAATGCTGTGGCATTACACGTCGCCTGAGACACAGTGCTCACACAAGACCTGAATCTTTGCCAAACATTGGCAAAGCTACGACATTAGACGTTGCCTGAAACACAAGCGCGCACAAGAACTAAAATCTTTGTCAAAGCTAAGACATTACCCGCCGCATGAGACACAGGCGCGCGCACAAGACCTGAAGTCTTTGTCAAACGTTGGCAAAGCTACGGCATTACACGCCGCCTGAGACACATGCGCGCGCAAAAGACCTAAAGTCTTTGCCAAACATTGGACAAGCTACGGCGTTAGACGCTGCTTGAGACACAGGCGTCCGCCCAAAACCTAAAGTCTTTGCCAAACATTGGCAAAGCAACGGCATTACCAGCCGCCTGAGACACGGGCGCGCTCACAAGACCTGAAGTCTTTGCCAAACGTTGGCAAAGCTACGGCATTACACGCCTCCTCAGACACAGGCGTGCGCACAAGACAAGAAGTTTTTGCCAAACATTGGCAAAGCTACGGCATTACACGCTGCCTGAGACACAGGCGCGCACACAAGGCCTGAAGACTTTGGCAAACATTAGCAAAGCTACGACATTAGACGCCGCCTGAGACATAGGCGCGCGTACAGGACCTGAATTCTTTGCCAAACATTGGCAAAGCTACGACGCACGTAGAAGACCTGACGTCTTTGCCAAACATTGGTAAAGCTACGGCATTACACCACGCCTGAGACACATGCACGTGCACAAGACCTGAAGTCTTTGCTACTCACTGGCAAAGCTACGGCATTGGACACCGCCCGAGACACAGGCGCGCGCACAAGACCTGAACTCTTTGCCAAACATTGGCAAAGCTACGGCCTTACACGGCGCCTGAGACACAGGCACCCACACAAGACCTGAAGTCTTTACCGAACTTTGGCAAAGCTACGGCATTACACGCTGCCTGAGACACATTCGCGCGCACAAGACCTGAAATCTTTGCGAAACATTGGAAAGCCACGGCATTACATGCCGCCTGAGACACAGGCGCGCGTACAAGACCTGAACTCGTTGTAAAAACATTGGACAAGCTACGGCGTTAGACGCAGCTTGAGACACAGCCGTCCGCCCAAGACCTGAAGTCTTTGCCAAACATTGGCAAAGCAACGGCATTACCAGCTGCCTGAGACATGGGCGCGCTCACAAGACCTGAAGTCTTTGCCAAACATTGGCAAAGCTACGGCATTACACGCCTCCTCAGACACAGGCGCGCGCACAAGGCCTGAAGTCTTTGCCAAACATTGGCAAAGCTACGGCATTACACGCCGCCTGAGACACAGGCGCGCGCACAAGGCCTGAAGACTTTGGCAAACATTAGCAAAGCTACGGCATTAGACGCCGCCTGAGACATAGGCGCGCGTACAAGACCTGAATTCTTTGCCAAACATTGGCAAAGCTACGACGCACGTAGAAGACCTGAAGTCTTTGCCAAACATTGTTAAAGCTACGACATTACACCACGCCTGAGACACATACACGTGCACAAGACCTGAAGTCTTTGCTAATCACTGGCAAAGCTACGGCATTGGATGCCGCCTGAAACACAGGCGCGCGCACAAGACCTGAACTCTTTTCCAAACATTGGCAAAGCTTCGGCCTTACACGCCGCCTGAGACACAGGCACCCACACAAGACCTGAAGTCTTTGCCAAACTTTAGCAAAGCTACGGCATTACACGCTGCCTGAGACACAGGCGGGCGCGCACAAGACCTGAAGTCTTTGCCAAACATTGGCAAAGCTACGGCCGTACACGCCGCCTGAGACACAGCCACACGCAGAAGACCTGAAGTCTTTGCCAAACATTGGCAAAGCTACGACATTACATGCCGCTTGAGACATAGGCGCTCGCACAAGACCTGAAGTCTTTGCCAAACATTGGCAATGCTACGGCATTACACGACGCCTGAGACAAAGGGCACACACAAGACCTGAAGTCTTTGCCAAACATTGGCAAAGCTACGGCATTAGGCGTTGCCTGAAACACAAGCGCGCACAACACCTGAAATCTTTGCCAAACATTGTCAAAGCTATGGCATTACCCGCCGCTTAAGACACAGGCGCGCGCACAAGACCTGAAGTTTTTGCCAAACGTTGGCAAAGCTACGGCATTACACGCTGCCTAAGACACATGCGAGCGCAAAAGACCTGAAGTCTTTGCCAAACATTGGCAAAGGTATGGAATTATACCCCGCCTGAGACACATGCGCGAGCACAAGACCTGAAGTATTTGCCAAACATTGGCAATGATGTGGCATTACACGTCGCCTGAGACACAGTGCTCACACAAGACCTGAATCTTTGCCAAACATTGGCAAAGCTACGACATTAGACGTTGCCTGAAACACAAGCGCGCACAAGAACTAAAATCTTTGTCAAAGCTACGACATTACCCGCCGCATGAGACACAGGCGCGCGCACAAGACCTGAAGTCTTTGCCAAACGTTGGCAAAGCTACGGCATTACACACCGCATGAGACACATGCGCGCGCAAAAGACCTAAAGTCTTTGCCAAACATTGGACAAGCTACGGCGTTAGACGCTGCTTGAGACACAGGCGTCCGCCCAAAACCTAAAGTCTTTGCCAAACATTGGCAAAGCAACGGCATTACCAGCCGCCTGAGACACGGGCGCGCTCACAAGACCTGAAGTCTTTGCCAAACGTTGGCAAAGCTACGGCATTACACGCCTCCTCAGACACAGGCGTGCGCACAAGACCAGAAGTCTTTGCCAAACATTGGCAAAGCTACGGCATTACACGCCGCCTGAGACACAGGCGCGCACACAAGGCCTGAAGACTTTGGCAAACATTAGCAAAGCTACGACATTAGACGCCGCCTGAGACATAGGCGCGCGTACAGGACCTGAATTCTTTGCCAAACATTGGCAAAGCTACGACGCACGTAGAAGACCTGACGTCTTTGCCAAACATTGGTAAAGCTACGGCATTACACCACGCCTGAGACACATGCACGTGCACAAGACCTGAAGTCTTTGCTACTCACTGGCAAAGCTACGGCATTGGATGCCGCCTGAGACACAGGCGCGCGCACAAGACCTGAACTCTTTGCCAAACATTGGCAAAGCTACGGCCTTACACGGCGCCTGAGACACAGGCACCCACACAAGACCTGAAGTCTTTACCGAACTTTGGCAAAGCTACGGCATTACACGCTGCCTGAGACACATTCGCGCGCACAAGACCTGAAATCTTTGCGAAACATTGGAAAGCCACGGCATTACATGCCGCCTGAGACACAGGCGCGCGTACAAGACCTGAACTCGTTGTAAAAACATTGGACAAGCTACGGCGTTAGACGCAGCTTGAGACACAGCCGTCCGCCCAAGACCTGAAGTCTTTGCCAAACATTGGCAAAGCAACGGCATTACCAGCCGCCTGAGACATGGGCGCGCTCACAAGACCTGAAGTCTTTGCCAAACATTGGCAAAGCTACGGCATTACACGCCTCCTCAGACACAGGAGCGCGCACAAGGCCTGAAGTCTTTGCCAAACATTGGCAAAGCTACGGCATTACACGCCGCCTGAGACACAGGCGCGCGCACAAGGCCTGAAGACTTTGGCAAACATTAGCAAAGCTACGGCATTAGACGCCGCCTGAGACATAGGCGCGCGTACAAGACCTGAATTCTTTGCCAAACATTGGCAAAGCTACGACGCACGTAGAAGACCTGAAGTCTTTGCCAAACATTGTTAAAGCTACGACATTACACCACGCCTGAGACACATACACGTGCACAAGACCAGAAGTCTTTGCTAATCACTGGCAAAGCTACGGCATTGGATGCCGCCTGAAACACAGGCGCGCGCACAAGACCTGAACTCTTTTCCAAACATTGGCAAAGCTTCGGCCTTACACGCCGCCTGAGACACAGGCACCCACACAAGACCTGAAGTCTTTGCCAAACTTTAGCAAAGCTACGGCATTACACGCTGCCTGAGACACAGGCGGGCGCGCACAAGACCTGAAGTCTTTGCCAAACATTGGCAAAGCTACGGCCGTACACGCCGCCTGAGACACAGCCACACGCAGAAGACCTGAAGTCTTTGCCAAATATTGGCAAAGCTACGACATTACATGCCGCTTGAGACATAGGCGCTCGCACAAGACCTGAAGTCTTTGCCAAACATTGGCAATGCTACGGCATTACACGACGCCTGAGACAAAGGGCACACACAAGACCTGAAGTCTTTGCCAAACATTGGCAAAGCTACGGCATTAGGCGTTGCCTGAAACACAAGCACGCACAACACCTGAAATCTTTGCCAAACATTGTCAAAGCTATGGCATTACCCGCCGCTTAAGACACAGGCGCGCGCACAAGACCTGAAGTTTTTGCCAAACGTTGGCAAAGCTACGGCATTACACGCTGCCTAAGACACATGCGAGCGCAAAAGACCTGAAGTCTTTGCCAAACATTGGCAAAGGTATGGAATTATACCCCGCCTGAGACACATGCGCGAGCACAAGACCTGAAGTATTTGCCAAACATTGGCAATGCTGTGGCATTACACGTCGCCTGAGACACAGTGCTCACACAAGACCTGAATCTTTGCCAAACATTGGCAAAGCTACGACATTAGACGTTGCCTGAAACACAAGCGCGCACAAGAACTAAAATCTTTGTCAAAGCTACGACATTACCCGTCGCATGAGACACAGGCGCGCGCACAAGACCTGAAGTCTTTGCCAAACGTTGGCAAAGCTACGGCATTACACGCCGCCTGAGACACATGCGCGCGCAAAAGACCTAAAGTCTTTGCCAAACATTGGACAAGCTACGGCGTTAGACGCTGCTTGAGACACAGGCGTCCGCCCAAAACCTGAAGTCTTTGCCAAACATTGGCAAAGCAACGGCATTACCAGCCGCCTGAGACACGGGCGCGCTCACAAGACCTGAAGTCTTTGCCAAACGTTGGCAAAGCTACGGCATTACACGCCTCCTCAGACACAGGCGTGCGCACAAGACAAGAAGTCTTTGCCAAACATTGGCAAAGCTACGGCATTACACGCCGCCTGAGACACAGGCGCGCACACAAGGCCTGAAGACTTTGGCAAACATTAGCAAAGCTGCGACATTAGACGCCGCCTGAGACATAGGCGCGCGTACAGGACCTGAATTCTTTGCCAAACATTGGCAAAGCTACGACGCACGTAGAAGACCTGACGTCTTTGCCAAACATTGGTAAAGCTACGGCATTACACCACGCCTGAGACACATGCACGTGCACAAGACCTGAAGTCTTTGCTACTCACTTGCAAAGCTACGGCATTGGATGCCGCCTGAGACACAGGCGCGCGCACAAGACCTGAACTCTTTGCCAAACATTGGCAAAGCTACGGCCTTATACGGCGCCTGAGACACAGGCACCCACACAAGACCTGAAGTCTTTACCGAACTTTGGCAAAGCTACGGCATTACACGCTGCCTGAGACACATTCGCGCGCACAAGACCTGAAATCTTTGCGAAACATTGGAAAGCCACGGCATTACATGCCGCCTGAGACACAGGCGCGCGTACAAGACCTGAACTCGTTGTAAAAACATTGGACAAGCTACGGCGTTAGACGCAGCTTGAGACACAGCCGTCCGCCCAAGACCTGAAGTCTTTGCCAAACATTGGTAAAGCAACGGCATTACCAGCCGCCTGAGACATGGGCGCGCTCACAAGACCTGAAGTCTTTGCCAAACGTTGGCAAAGCTACGGCATTACACGCCTCCTCAGACACAGGCGCGCGCACAAGGCCTGAAGTCTTTGCCAAACATTGGCAAAGCTACGGCATTACACGCCGCCTGAGACACAGGCGCGCGCACAAGGCCTGAAGACTTTGGCAAACATTAGCAAAGCTACGGCATTAGACGCCGCCTGAGACATAGGCGTGCGTACAAGACCTGAATTCTTTGCCAAACATTGGCAAAGCTACGACGCACGTAGAAGACCTGAAGTCTTTGCCAAACATTGTTAAAGCTACGACATTACACCACGCCTGAGACACATACACGTGCACAAGACCTGAAGTCTTTGCTAATCACTGGCAAAGCTACGGCATTGGATGCCGCCTGAAACACAGGCGCGCGCACAAGACCTGAACTCTTTTCCAAACATTGGCAAAGCTTCGGCCTTACACGCCGCCTGAGACACAGGCACCCACACAAGACCTGAAGTCTTTGCCAAACTTTAGCAAAGCTACGGCATTACACGCTGCCTGAGACACAGGCGGGCGCGCACAAGACCTGAAGTCTTTGCCAAACATTGGCAAAGCTACGGCCGTACACGCCGCCTGAGACACAGCCACACGCAGAAGACCTGAAGTCTTTGCCAAACATTGGCAAAGCTACGACATTACATGCCGCTTGAGACATAGGCGCTCGCACAAGACCTGAAGTCTTTGCCAAACATTGGCAATGCTACGGCATTACACGACGCCTGAGACAAAGGGCACACACAAGACCTGAAGTCTTTGCCAAACATTGGCAAAGCTACGGCATTAGGCGTTGCCTGAAACACAAGCGCGCACAACACTTGAAATCTTTGCCAAAACATTGTCAAAGCTATGGCATTACCCGCCGCTTAAGACACAGGCGCGCGCACAAGACCTGAAGTTTTTGCCAAACGTTGGCAAAGCTACGGCATTACACGCTGCCTAAGACACATGCGAGCGCAAAAGACCTAAAGTCTTTGCCAAACATTGGCAAAGGTATGGAATTATACCCCGCCTGAGACACATGCGCGAGCACAAGACCTGAAGTATTTGCCAAACATTGGCAATGCTATGGCATTACACGTCGCCTGAGACACAGTGCTCACACAAGACCTGAATCTTTGCCAAACATTGGCAAAGCTACGACATTAGACGTTGCCTGAAACACAAGCGCGCACAAGAACTAAAATATTTGTCAAAGCTACGACATTACCCGCCGCATGAGACACAGGCGCGCGCACAAGACCTGAAGTCTTTGCCAAACGTTGGCAAAGCTACGGCATTACACGCCGCCTGAGACACATGCGCGCGCAAAAGACCTAAAGTCTTTGCCAAACATTGGACAAGCTACGGCGTTAGACGCTGCTTGAGACACAGGCGTCCGCCCAAAACCTGAAGTCTTTGCCAAACATTGGCAAAGCAACGGCATTACCAGCCGCCTGAGACACGGGCGCGCTCACAAGACCTGAAGTCTTTGCCAAACGTTGGCAAAGCTACGGCATTACACGCCTCCTCAGACACAGGCGTGCGCACAAGACCAGAAGTCTTTGCCAAACATTGGCAAAGTTACGGCATTACACGCCGCCTGAGACACAGGCACGCACACAAGGCCTGAAGACTTTGGCAAACATTAGCAAAGCTACAACATTAGACGCCGCCTGAGACATAGGCGCGCGTACAGGACCTGAATTCTTTGCCAAACATTGGCAAAGCTACGACGCACGTAGAAGACCTGACGTCTTTGCCAAACATTGGTAAAGCTACGGCATTACACCACGCCTGAGACACATGCACGTGCACAAGACCTGAAGTCTTTGCTACTCACTGGCAAAGCTACGGCATTGGATGCCGCCTGAGACACAGGCGCGCGCACAAGACCTGAACTCTTTGCCAAACATTGGCAAAGCTACGGCCTTACACGGCGCCTGAGACACAGGCACCCACACAAGACCTGAAGTCTTTACCAAACTTTGGCAAAGCTACGGCATTACACGCTGCCTGAGACACAGGCGGGCGCGCACAAGACCTTAATTCTTTGCCAAACATTGGCAAAGCTACGGCCGTACACGCCGCCTGAGACACAGCCACACGCAGAAGACCTGAAGTCTTTGCCAAACATTGGCAAAGGTATGGAATTATACCCCGCCTGAGACACGTGCGCGAGCACAAGACCTGAAGTATTTGCCAAACATTGGCAATGCTGCGGCATTACACGACGCCTGAGACACAGCGCTCACACAAGACCTGAATCTTTGCCAAACATTGGCAAAGCTACGACATTAGACGTTGCCTGAAACACAAGCGCGCACAAGAACTAAAACTTTGCCAAACATTGTCAAAGCTACGACATTACCCGCCGTATGAGACACAGCCACGCGCACAAGACCTGAAGTCTTTGTCAAACGTTGGCAAAGCTACGGCATTACATGCCGCCTGAGACACATGCGCGCGTACAAGACCTGAACTCGTTGTAAAAACATTGGACAAGCTACGGCGTTAGACGCTGCTTGAGACACAGCCGTCCGCCCAAGACCTGAAGTCTTTGCCAAACATTGGCAAAGCAACGGCATTACCAGCCGCCTGAGACATGGGTGCGCTCACAAGACCTGAAGTCTTTGCCAAACGTTGGCAAAGCTACGGCATTACACGCCTCCTCAGACATAGGCGCGCGCACAAGGCCTGAAGTTTTTGCCAAACATTGGCAAAGCTACGACATTACACGCCGCCTGAGACACAGGCGCGCGCACAAGGCCTGAAGACTTTGGCAAACATTAGCAAAGCTACGGCATTAGACGCCGCCTGAGACAAAGGCGCGCATACAAGACCTGAATTCTTTGCCAAACATTGGCAAAGCTACGACGCACGTAGAAGACCTGAAGTCTTTGCCAAACATTGTTAAAGCTACGACATTACACCACGCCTGAGACACATACACGTGCACAAGACCTGAAGTCTTTGCTAATCACTGGCAAAGCTACGGCATTGGATGCCGCCTGAGACACAGGCGCGCGCACAAGACCTGAACTCTTTTCCAAACATTGGCAAAGCTTCGGCCTTACACGCCGCGTGAGACACAGGCACCCACACAAGACCTGAAGTCTTTGCCAAACTTTGGCAAAGCTACGGCATTACACGCTGCCTGAGACACAGGCGGGCACGCACAAGACCTGAAGTCTTTGCCAAACATTGGCAAAGCTACGGCCCTACACACCGCCTGAGACACAGCCACACGCAGAAGACCTGAAGTCTTTGCCAAACATTGGCAAAGCTACGACATTACATGCCGCTTGAGACATAGGCGCTCGCACAAGACCTGAAGTCTTTGCCAAACATTGGCAATGCTACGGCATTACACGACGCCTGAGACAAAGGGCACACACAAGACCTGAAGTCTTTGCCAAACTTTGGCAAAGCTACGGCATTAGGCGTTGCCTGAAACACAAGTGCGCACAACACCTGAAATCTTTGCCAAACATTGTCAAAGCTATGGCATTACCCGCCGCTTAAGACACAGGCGCGCGCACAAGACCTGAAGTTTTTGCCAAACGTTGGCAAAGCTACGGCATTACACGCTGCCTAAGACACATGCGAGCGCAAAAGACCTGAAGTCTTTGCCAAACATTGGCAAAGGTATGGAATTATACCCCGCCTGAGACACATGCGCGAGCACAAGACCTGAAGTATTTGCCAAACATTGGCAATGCTGTGGCATTCCACGTCGCCTGAGACACAGCGCTCACACAAGACCTGAATCTTTGCCAAACATTGGCAAAGCTACGACATTAGACGTTGCCTGAAACACAAGCGCGCACAAGAACTAAAATCTTTGTCAAAGCTACGACATTACCCGCCGCATGAGACACAGGCGCGCGCACAAGACCTGAAGTCTTTGCCAAACGTTGGCAAAGCTACAGCATTACACGCCGCCTGAGACACATGCGCGCGCAAAAGACCTAAAGTCTTTGCCAAAAATTGGACGAGCTACGCCGTTAGACGCTGCTTGAGACACAGGCGTCCGCCCAAAACCTGAAGTCTTTGCCAAACATTGGCAAAGCAACGGCATTACCAGCCGCCTGAGACACGGGCGCGCTCACAAGACCTGAAGTCTTTGCCAAACGTTGGCAAAGCTACGGCATTACACGCCTCCTCAGACACAGGCGTGCGCACAAGACCTGAAGTCTTTGCCAAACATTGGCAAAGCTACGGCATTACACGCCGCCTGAGACACAGGCGCGCACACAAGGCCTGAAGACTTTGGCAAACATTAGCAAAGTTACGACATTAGACGCCGCCTGAGAAATAGGCGCGCGTACAAGACCTGAATTCTTTGCCAAACATTGGCAAAGCTACGACGCACGTAGAAGACCTGACGTCTTTGCCAAACATTGGTAAAGCTACGGCATTACACCACGCCTGAGACACATGCACGTGCACAAGACCTGAAGTCTTTGCTAATCACTGGCAAAGCTACGGCATTGGATGCCGCCTGAGACACAGGCGCGCGCACAAGACCTGAACTCTTTGCCAAACATTGGCAAAGCTACGGCCTTACACGCCGCCTGAGACACAGGCACCCACACAAGACCTGAAGTCTTTACCGAACTTTGGCAAAGCAACGGCATTACACGCTGCCTGAGACACAGGCGGGCGCGCACAAGACCCTAAGTCTTTGCCAAACATTGGCAAAGCTACGGCCGTACACGCTGCCTGAGACACAGCCACACGCAGAAGACCTGAAGTCTTTGCCAAACATTGGCAAAGGTATGGAATTATACCCCGCCTGAGACACATGCGCAAGCACAAGACCTGAAGTATTTGCCAAACATTGGCAATGCTGCGGCATTACACGACGCCTGAGACACAGCGCTCACACAAGACCTGAATCTTTGCCAAACATAGGCAAAGCTACGACATTAGACGTTGCCTGAAACATAAGCGCGCACAAGAACTAAAATCTTTGCCAAACTTTGTCAAAGCTACGACATTACCCGCCGTATGAGACACAGCCGCGCGCACAAGACCTGAAGTCTTTGCCAAACGTTGGCAAAGCTACGGCATTACATGCCGCCTGAGACACAGGCGCGCGTACAAGACCTGAACTCGTTGTAAAAACATTGGACAAGCTACGGCGTTAGACGCTGCTTGAGACACAGCCGTCCGCCCAAGACCTGAAGTCTTTGCCAAACATTGGCAAAGCAACGGCATTACCAGCCGCCTGAGACATGGGTGCGCTCACAAGACCTGAAGTCTTTGCCAAACGTTGGCAAAGCTACGGCATTACACGCCTCCTCAGACACAGGCGCGCGCACAAGACCTGAAGTCTTTGCCAAACATTGGCAAAGCTACGGCATTACACGCCGCCTGAGACACAGGCGCGCGCACAAGGCCTGAAGATTTTGGCAAACATTAGCAAAGCTACGGCATTAGACGCCGCCTGAGACACAGGCGCGCGCACAAGACCTGAAGTCTTTGCCAAACGTTGGCAAAGCTACGGCATTACACGCCGCCTGAGACACATGCGCGCGCAAAAGACCTAAAGTCTTTGCCAAACATTGGACAAGCTACGGCGTTAGACGCTGCTTGAGACACAGGCGTCCGCCCAAAACCTGAAGTCTTTGCCAAACATTGGCAAAGCAACGGCATTACCAGCCGCCTGAGACACGGGCGCGCTCACAAGACCTGAAGTCTTTGCCAAACATTGGCAAAGCTACGGCATTACACGCCTCCTCAGACACAGGCGTGCGCACAAGACCTGAAGTCTTTGCCAAACATTGGCAAAGCTACGGCATTACACGCCGCCTGAGACACAGGCGCGCACACAAGGCCTGAAGACTTTGGCAAACATTAGCAAAGCTACGACATTAGACGCCGCCTGAGACATAGGCGCGCGTACAAGACCTGAATTCTTTGCCAAACATTGGCAAAGCTACGACGCACGTAGAAGACCTGACGTCTTTGCCAAACATTGGTAAAGCTACGGCATTACACCACGCCTGAGACACATGCACGTGCACAAGACCTGAAGTCTTTGCTAATCACTGGCAAAGCTACGGCATTGGATGCCGCCTGAGACACAGGCGCGCGCACAAGACCTGAACTCTTTGCCAAACATTGGCAAAGCTACGGCCTTACACGCCACTTGAGACACAGGCACCCACACAAGACCTGAAGTCTTTACCGAACTTTGGCAAAGCTACGGCATTACACGCTGCCTGAGACATAGGCGGGCGCGCACAAGACCTTAAGTCTTTGCCAAACATTGGCAAAGCTACGGCCGTACACGCCGCCTGAGAGACAGCCACACGCAGAAGACCTGAAGTCTTTGCCAAACATTGGCAAAGGTAGGGAATTATACCCCGCCTGAGACACATGCGCGAGCACAAGACCTGAAGTATTTGCCAAACATTGGCAATGCTGCGGCATTACACGACGCCTGAGACACAGCGCTCACACAAGACCTGAATCTTTGCCAAACATTGGCAAAGCTACGACATTAGACGTTGCCTGAAACACAAGCGCGCACAAGAACTAAAATCTTTGCCAAACTTTGTCAAAGCTACGACATTACCCGCCGTATGAGACACAGCCGCGCGCACAAGACATGAAGTCTTTGCCAAACGTTGGCAAAGCTACGGCATTACATGCCGCCTGAGACACAGGCGCGCGTACAAGGCCTGAACTCGTTGTAAAAACATTGGACAAGCTACGGCGTTAGACGCTGCTTGAGACACAGCCGTCCGCCCAAGACCTGAAGTCTTTGCCAAACATTGGCAAAGCAACGGCATTACCAGCCGCCTGAGACATGGGTGCGCTCACAAGACCTGAAGTCTTTGCTAAACGTTGGCAAAGCTACGGCATTACACGCCTCCTCAGACATAGGCGCGCGCACAAGGCCTGAAGTCTTTGCCAAACATTGGCAAAGCTACGGCATTACACGCCGCCTGAGACACAGGCGCGCGCACAAGGCCTGAAGACTTTGGCAAACATTAGCAAAGCTACGGCATTAGACGCCGCCTGAGACATAGGCGCGCGTACAAGACCTGAATTCTTTGCCAAACATTGGCAAAGCTACGACGCACGTAGAAGACCTGAAGTCTTTGCCAAACATTGTTACAGCTACGACATTACACCACGCCTGAGACACATACACGTGCACAAGACCTGAAGTCTTTGCTAATCACTGGCAAAGCTACGGCATTGGATGCCGCCTGAGACACAGGCGCGCGCACAAGACCTGAACTCTTTTCCAAACATCGGCAAAGCTTCGGCCTTACACGCCGCCTGAGACACAGGCACCCACACAAGACCTGAAGTCTTTGCCAAACTTTGGCAAAGCTAAGGCATTACACGCTGCCTGAGACACAGGCGGGCACGCACAAGACCTGAAGTCTTTGCCAAACATTAGCAAAGCTACGGCCGTACACGCCGCCTGAGACACAGCCACACGCAGAAGACCTGAAGTCTTTGCCAAACATTGGCAAAGCTACAACATTACATGCCGCTTGAGACATAGGCGCTCGCACAAGACCTGAAGTCTTTGCCAAACATTGGCAATGCTACGGCATTACACGACGCCTGAGACAAAGGGCACACACAAGACCTGAAGTCTTTGCCAAACATTGGCAAAGCTACGGCATTAGGCGTTGCCTGAAAACAAGTGCGCACAACACCTGAAATCTTTGCCAAACATTGTCAAAGCTATGGCATTACCCGCCGCTTAAGACACAGGCGCGCGCACAAGACCTGAAGTTTTTGCCAAACGTTGGCAAAGCTACGGCATTACACGCTGCCTAAGACACATGCGAGCGCAAAAGACCTGAAGTCTTTGCCAGACATTGGCAAAGGTATGGAATTATACCCCGCCTGAGACACATGCGCGAGCACAAGACCTGAAGTATTTACCAAACATTGGCAATGCTGTGGCATTACACGTCGCCTGAGACACAGCGCTCACACAAGACCTGAATCTTTGCCAAACATTGGCAAAGCTACGACATTAGACGTTGCCTGAAACACAAGCGCGCACAAGAACTAAAATCTTTGTCAAAGCTACGACATTACCCGCCGCATGAGACACAAGCGCGCGCACAAGACCTGAAGTCTTTGCCAAACGTTGGCAAAGCTACGGCATTACACGCCGCCTGAGACACATGCGCGCGCAAAAGACCTAAAGTCTTTGCCAAACATTGGACAAGCTACGGCGTTAGACGCTGCTTGAGACACAGGCGTCCGCCCAAAACCTGAAGTCTTTGCCAAACATTGGCAAAGCAACGGCATTACCAGCCGCCTGAGACACGGGCGCGCTCACAAGACCTGAAGTCTTTGCCAAACGTTGGCAAAGCTACGGCATTACACGCCTCCTCAGACACAGGCGTGCGCACAAGACCTGAAGTCTTTGCAAAACATTGGCAAAGCTACGGCATTACATGCCGCCTGAGACACAGGCGCGCACACAAGGCCTGAATACTTTGGCAAACATTAGCAAAGCTATGACATTAGACGCCGCCTGAGACATAGGCGCGCGTACAAGACCTGAATTCTTTGCCAAACATTGGCAAAGCTACGACGCACGTAGAAGACCTGACGTCTTTGCCAAACATTGGTAAAGCTACGGCATTACACCACGCCTGAGACACATGCACGTGCACAAGACCTGAAGTCTTTGCTAATCACTGGCAAAGCTACGGCATTGGATGCCGCCTGAGACACAGGCGCGCGCACAAGACCTGAACTCTTTGCCAAACATTGGCAAAGCTACGGCCTTACACGCCGCCTGAGACACAGGCACCCACACAAGACCTGAAGTCTTTGCCAAGCTTTGGCAAAGCTACTGCATTACACGCTGCCTGAGACACAGGTGGGCGCGCACAAGACCTTAAGTCTTTGCCAAACATTGCCAAAGCTACGGCCGTACACGCCGCCTGAGACACAGCCACACGCAGAAGACCTGAAGTCTTTGCCAAACATTGGCAAAGGTATGGAATTATACCCCGCCTGAGACACATGCGCAAGCACAAGACCTGAAGTATTTGCCAAACATTGGCAATGCTGCGGCATTACACGACGCCTGAGACACAGCGCTCACACAAGACCTGAATCTTTGCCAAACATTGGCAAAGCTACGACATTAGACGTTGCCTGAAACACAAGCGCGCACAAGAACTAAAATCTTTGCCAAACTTTGTCAAAGCTACGACATTACCCGCCGTATGAGACACAGCCGCGCGCACAAGACATGAAGTCTTTGCCAAACGTTGGCAAAGCTACGGCATTACATGCCGCCTGAGACACAGGCGCGCGTACAAGGCCTGAACTCGTTGTAAAAACATTGGACAAGCTACGGCGTTAGACGCTGCTTGAGACACAGCCGTCCGCCCAAGACCTGAAGTCTTTGCCAAACATTGGCAAAGCAACGGCATTAGCAGCCGCCTGAGACATGGGTGCGCTCACAAGACCTGAAGTCTTTGCTAAACGTTGGCAAAGCTACGGCATTACACGCCTCCTCAGACATAGGCGCGCGCACAAGGCCTGAAGTCTTTGCCAAACATTGGCAAAGCTACGGCATTACACGCCGCCTGAGACACATGCGCGCGCACAAGGCCTGAAGACTTTGGCAAACATTAGCAAAGCTACGGCATTAGACGCCGCCTGAGACATAGGCGCGCGTACAAGACCTGAATTCTTTGCCAAACATTGGCAAAGCTACGACGCACGTAGAAGACCTGAAGTCTTTGCCAAACATTGTTACAGCTACGACATTACACCACGCCTGAGACACATACACGTGCACAAGACCTGAAGTCTTTGCTAATCACTGGCAAAGCTACGGCATTGGATGCCGCCTGAGACACAGGCGCGCACACAAGACCTGAACTCTTTTCCAAACATCGGCAAAGCTTCGGCCTTACACGCCGCCTGAGACACAGGCACCCACACAAGACCTGAAGTCTTTGCCAAACTTTGGCAAAGCTAAGGCATTACACGCTGCCTGAGACACAGGCGGGCACGCACAAGACCTGAAGTCTTTGCCAAACATTAGCAAAGCTACGGCCGTACACGCCGCCTGAGACACAGCCACACGCAGAAGACCTGAAGTCTTTGCCAAACATTGGCAAAGCTACAACATTACATGCCGCTTGAGACATAGGCGCTCGCACAAGACCTGAAGTCTTTGCCAAACATTGGCAATGCTACGGCATTACACGACGCCTGAGACAAAGGGCACACACAAGACCTGAAGTCTTTGCCAAACATTGGCAAAGCTACGGCATTAGGCGTTGCCTGAAAACAAGTGCGCACAACACCTGAAATCTTTGCCAAACATTGTCAAAGCTATGGCATTACCCGCCGCTTAAGACACAGGCGCGCGCACAAGACCTGAAGTTTTTGCCAAACGTTGGCAAAGCTACGGCATTACACGCTGCCTAAGACACATGCGAGCGCAAAAGACCTGAAGTCTTTGCCAGACATTGGCAAAGGTATGGAATTATACCCCGCCTGAGACACATGCGCGAGCACAAGACCTGAAGTATTTACCAAACATTGGCAATGCTGTGGCATTACACGTCGCCTGAGACACAGCGCTCACACAAGACCTGAATCTTTGCCAAACATTGGCAAAGCTACGACATTAGACGTTGCCTGAAACACAAGCGCGCACAAGAACTAAAATCTTTGTCAAAGCTACGACATTACCCGCCGCATGAGACACAAGCGCGCGCACAAGACCTGAAGTCTTTGCCAAACGTTGGCAAAGCTACGGCATTACACGCCGCCTGAGACACATGCGCGCGCAAAAGACCTAAAGTCTTTGCCAAACATTGGACAAGCTACGGCGTTAGACGCTGCTTGAGACACAGGCGTCCGCCCAAAACCTGAAGTCTTTGCCAAACATTGGCAAAGCAACGGCATTACCAGCCGCCTGAGACACGGGCGCGCTCACAAGACCTGAAGTCTTTGCCAAACGTTGGCAAAGCTACGGCATTACACGCCTCCTCAGACACAGGCGTGCGCACAAGACCTGAAGTCTTTGCAAAACATTGGCAAAGCTACGGCATTACATGCCGCCTGAGACACAGGCGCGCACACAAGGCCTGAATACTTTGGCAAACATTAGCAAAGCTATGACATTAGACGCCGCCTGAGACATAGGCGCGCGTACAAGACCTGAATTCTTTGCCAAACATTGGCAAAGCTACGACGCACGTAGAAGACCTGACGTCTTTACCAAACATTGGTAAAGCTACGGCATTACACCACGCCTGAGACACATGCACGTGCACAAGACCTGAAGTCTTTGCTAATCACTGGCAAAGCTACGGCATTGGATGCCGCCTGAGACACAGGCGCGCGCACAAGACCTGAACTCTTTGCCAAACATTGGCAAAGCTACGGCCTTACACGCCGCCTGAGACACAGGCACCCACACAAGACCTGAAGTCTTTGCCAAGCTTTGGCAAAGCTACTGCATTACACGCTGCCTGAGACACAGGTGGGCGCGCACAAGACCTTAAGTCTTTGCCAAACATTGCCAAAGCTACGGCCGTACACGCCGCCTGAGACACAGCCACACGCAGAAGACCTGAAGTCTTTGCCAAACATTGGCAAAGGTATGGAATTATACCCCGCCTGAGACACATGCGCGAGCACAAGTCCTGAAGTATTTGCCAAACATTGGCAATGCTGCGGCATTACACGACGCCTGAGACACAGCGCTCACACAAGACCTGAATCTTTGCCAAACATTGGCAAAGCTACGACATTAGACGTTGCCTGAAACACAAGCGCGCACAAGAACTAAAATCTTTGCCAAACATTGTCAAAGCAACGACATTACCCGCCGTATGAGACACAGCCGCGCGCACAAGACCTGAAGTCTTTGCCAAACGTTGGCAAAGCTACGGCATTACATGCCGCCTGAGACACAGGCGCGCGCACAAGACCTGAACTCGTTGTAAAAACATTGGACAAGCTACGGCGTTAGACGCTGCTTGAGACACAGCCGTCTGCCCAAGACCTGAAGTCTTTGCCAAACATTGGCAAAGCAACGGCATTACCAGCCGCCTGAGACATGGGCGCGCTCACAAGACCTGAAGTCTTTGCCAAACGTTGGCAAAGCTACGGCATTACACGCCTCCTCAGACACATGCGCGCGCACAAGGCCTGAAGTCTTTGCCAAACATTGGCAAAGCTACGGCATTACACGCCGCCTGAGACACAGGCGCGCGCACAAGGCCTGAAGACTTTGGCAAACATTAGCAAAGCTACGGCATTAGACGCCGCCTGAGACATTGGCGCGCTTACAAGACCTGAATTCTTTGCCAAACATTGGCAAAGCTACGACGCACGTAGAAGACCTGAAGTCTATGCCAAACATTGTTAAAGCTACGACATTACACCACGCCTGAGACACATACACGTGCACAAGACCTGAAGTCTTTGCTAATCACTGGCAAAGCTACGGCATTGGATGCCGCCTGAGACACAGGCGCGCGCACAAGACCTGAACTCTTTTCCAAACATTGGCAAAGCTTCGGCCTTACACGCCGCCTGAGACACAGGCACCCACACAAGACCTGAAGTCTTTGCCAAACTTTGGCAAAGCTACGGCATTACACGCTGCCTAAGACACATGCGAGCGCAAAAGACCTGAAGTCTTTGCCAAACATTGGCAAAGGTATGGAATTATACCCCGCCTGAGACACATGCGCGAGCACAAGACCTGAAGTATTTGCCAAACATTGGCAATGCTGCGGCATTACACGACGCCTGAGACATAGCGCTCACACAAGACCTGAATCTTTGCAAATATTGGCAAAGCTACGACATTAGACGTTGCCTGAAACACAAGCGCGCACAAGAACTAAAATCTTTGTCAAAGCTACGACATTACCCGCCGCATGAGACACAGGCGCGCGCACAAGACCTTAAGTCTTTGCCAAACGTTGGCAACGCTACGGCATTACACGCCGCCTGAGACACATGCGCGCGCAAAAGACCTAAAGTCTTTGCCAAACATTGGACAAGCTACGGCGTTAGACGCCGCTTGAGACACAGGCGTCCGCCCAAGACCTGAAGTCTTTGCCAAACATTGGCAAAGCAACGGCATTACCAGCCGCCTGAGACACGGGCGCGCTCACAAGACCTGAAGTCTTTGCCAAACGTTGGCAAAGCTACGGCATTACACGCCTCCTCAGACACATGCGCGCGCACAAGGCCTGAAGTCTTTGCCAAACATTGGCAAAGCTACGGCATTACACGCCGCCTGAGACACAGGCGCGCACACAAGGCCTGAAGACTTTGGCAAACATTAGCAAAGCTACGGCATTAGACGCCGCCTGAGACATAGGCGCGCGTACAAGACCTGAATTCTTTGCCAAACATTGGCAAAGCTACGACGCACGTAGAAGACCTGACGTCTTTGCCAAACATTGGTAAAGCTATGGCATTACACCACGCCTGAGATACATGCACGTGCACAAGACCTGAAGTCTTTGCTAATCACTGGCAAAGCTACGGCATTGGATGCCGCCTGAGACACAGGCGCGCGCACAAGACCTGAACTCTTTGCCAAACATTGGCAAAGCTACGGCCTTACACGCCGCCTGAGACACAGGCACCCACACAAGACCTGAATTCTTTGCCGAACTTTGGCAAAGCTACGGCATTACACGCTGCCTGAGACACAGGCGGGCGCGCACAAGACCTGAAGTCTTTGCCAAACATTGGCAAAGCTACGGCCGTACACGCTGCCTGAGACACAGCCACACGCAGAAGACCTGAAGTCTTTGCCAAACATTAGCAAAGCTACGACATTACATGCCGCTTGAGACATAGGCGCTCGCACAAGACCTGAAGTCTTTGCCAAACATTGGCAATGCTACGGCATTACACGACGCCTGAGACAAAGGGCACACACAAGACCTGAAGTCTTTGCCAAACATTGGCAAAGCTACGGCATTAGGCGTTGCCTGAAACACAAGCGCGCACAACACCTGAAATCTTTGCCAAACATTGTCAAAGCTATGGCATTACCCGTCGCTTAAGACACAGGCGCGCGCACAAGACCTAAAGTTTTTGCCAAACGTTGGCAAAGCTACGGCATTACACGCTGCCTAAAACACATGCGCGCGCAAAAGACCTGAAGTCTTTGCCAAACATTGGCAAAGGTATGGAATTATACCCCGCCTGAGACACATGCGCGAGCACAAGACCTGAAGTCTTTGCCAAACATTGGCAATGCTGCGGCATTACACGACGCCTGAGACACATTCGCGCGCACAAGACCTGAAATCTTTGCGAAACATTGGAAAGCCACGGCATTACATGCCGCCTGAGACACAGGCGCGCGTACAAGACCTGAACTCGTTGTAAAAACATTGGACAAGCTACGACGTTAGACGCTGCTTGAGACACAGCCGTCCGCCCAAGACCTGAAGTCTTTGACAAACATTGGCAAAGCAACGGCATTACCAGCCGCCTGAGACATGGGCGCGATCACCAGACCTGAAGTCTTTGCCAAACGTTGGCAAAGCTACGGCATTACACGCCTCCTCAGACACAGGCGCGCGCACAAGTCCTGAAGTCTTTGCCAAACATTGGCAAAGCTACGGCATTACACGCCGCCTGAGACACAGGCACGCGCAAAAGACCTGAAATCTTTTCCAAACATTGGAAAAGCCACGGCATTACACGCCGCCTGAGACACAGGCACGCACACAAGACCTGAAGTCGTTGCCAAACATTGGCAAAGCTACGGCCGTACACGCCGCCTGAGACACAGCCACACGCAGAAGACCTAAAGTCTTTGCCAAACATTGGCAAAGCTATGACATTACATGCCGCTAGAGACATAGGCCCTCGCACAAGACCTGAAGTCTTTGCCAAACATTGGCAATGCTACGGAATTACACGACACCTGAGACAAAGGGCACACACAAGACCTGAAGTGTTTGCCAAACATTGGCAAAGCTACGGCGTTAGGCGTTGCCTGAAACATAAGCGCGCACAACACCTTAAATCTTTGCCAAACATTGTCAAAGCTATGGCATTACCCGCCGCTTAAGACACAGGCGCGCGCACAAGACCTGAAGTTTTTGCCAAACGTTGGCAAAGCTACGGCATTACACGCTGTAACATTTCTGTTTTTTTTACCATGTAAACGTTTCGATGCAATAAACGAGTATTTCAATTTCAAATTCGTGTGCATCAACCGTAAATGCAATTACACATACAATACATTATGTTACAATAACAACTGAAAACGCCATTATCTCACAAGCCCCGAGGACCAAAACTGACAAAACTCAAAAACTACAAAACTAGGCAAGCACGGTCGCGCCTAAGACTAGGCACGGTCGCGCTGCTGAAACCACGTGACTCTGCAGAAGTCAGATCACAGCCATACTCGACGATTTCGCAAAATTTAAAGAATGGTCAAAGACGGTTTTCGCGCGTCAGACCAAACTTGACTGAATACAACCTGCAACACGCATCAATTACACTCCAATTTACAGATTTGTTTAATCCCATACCCACCACAATCATGACTCGCGAATTCGTCGATATAGAGCCAGTTGCACGCTTCCTACACCCTCATATGCATCCACACAATCACCCAGAACTCTCACTCGACACTCATACAACCTCTGTCGTCCGATTGATCGCCGAGAAGCAAAGCCGTCGACCCGTAGCCGACTGCATTAAATTGCCCTATTATAACAAGTAAGTAATACACCACTAGCTTCGTATCACCCCCTACTACGAAAGCCCTATGCCAATTCGTAGTAGAAACACTCAAATCGGCCAGATTTTTGAACGAGAAAATGAAACTACACTTTTAGTCGAACTACCACTTAAACACGAAATAAATCCAATTAAACCTTATAGATAGCTTCGTAATCATCCACTAAATGAAAGCCCTAAGAATCCAGAAGTGTTTAATATAAGAATCGAGCGAATTGAGTCTGGAAAAGACCCGACACGGTCGCGCTCATCACTGAGCGCGGTCGTGCCTGACCAAGCACAGACGTGGTCCGAGTAAGGCCCGGTCGTGCTTACCGAGCAAACAAGTCCTGACCAAAAACAAACACTAGGCGCGGTCATGCCGGACACGAGCACGGTCGTGCTCCATGACCAGAACCTCTGTAGCCTTCTGACTCGACCACGGGCGCGCTCCAAACCACCACGGTCACGCCCGGAGGCGAGCGCAGTCGTGTCGTTAATGAGCACGGTCGTGCTCAGTCAGAACTGAATCTTTACAGTTTCTCAGATTTGATGATTTTTATAACACTTATGTTATAAACTTAACTGTTTAAACAGAATCTCACCATTATTAAGCACAACAATTATTTTCATCGATTAAATTGTTTTAAACCGATTCTTACCATTTGAAAATACATTTTCATTTAAAATTTCTAAATTTATAAAAAGTTATAACAAGATTTTATAAAACACTTTATTATGAAAAAGACTTTTATAAACCAATTGTATAAATCCTAGTTACATCAATTAAAACTTATATAAATATAAACTACTTTATATTTTGTGACGTTTTCTAAAATAAGTAGATAAAACGAATTCGTTTGTTTATATTACATTCAATTAAATATATATACCACACTACCTTATATTTTAAATACATAACTAAACGATACAATTCATTAGTGCAAATCCTTACGCTTGCAATACACTGAAACACTATAGTTACTTTAAACCTTATACACCGCATTAATACACGTCATACATTTACTCGATAGGTCAAGCTCCGTGACCCACAAACACTTAACATTTACTTGGTTGTGCAATCTACACTCTCCAACACATGTGAGTCTACATAACCCCACTTTTACTCTTTTTCACCTTTGGGGTGGACATGATTTACATTAAACAAATTGCAACTCTTTCATAGTACAATTCTTACTTGATTACATGAATTATTTGTGCAATATGCTTGAATGCTATGAGTTATTACTATACATACATGACGCAACTCGTGCAATCATTAACTCTGTACAAGCCAACGGTAAACAAGGATAGTACTATTGAGTCTGACAAACCCACCCGGGTAGGGTGTTTGTTACCGACTTTACATTAGGGTAACCTGCGTGTTATGCCTCAGTCACAAGGTTTGATTGTGCACCTAGTATAACTATAGATTCTCCATATTTGTCTTATATACCATGTGAATCAAGGAATTGTATAAACAGTTTTGAACTCTTATTTGTGTGTCAAAACTTATGTATGCTCACCAACTTTTTAGTTGACCCTTGTTTTTAAATCATGTTTCAGGTGCTAACAATTGAGATGATTACAAGTTGCTTCCACCTAGTTTGAGGACCTAGTTAAAAGGCTCTAAAATAAACATTGTTATGTATTTTGTTATGTTTCGTGTACTTGTTGGATTGTTGTTTGATTTCAATGAAAACTGCATGATTAATTATTTCAACCTTAGCAAACCATGAGCTATGCATAGTCTGCACGCTTCACGCCCCGACGTTTCCGCCGCCGGTTGGGGTGTGAAAGATTGGTATCAGAGCCTTGGTTATAGGGAATTAGGTTATTAGACACCATTGACCTAGACTATAACCTTAGGACACCCAACAATGCCATGCTACATGTTTTATGTGATACGTGCTATTTGCTATACGTCACATGCTTTATGTGTTAGTTATTTGATACTTAAAATGTTTGGACTACATGACTTAATAAGCATACGTAAATAATAAATTAAATAAATCGTATCCATACCCGTATCCTAAGCCGCGTATCCTACTTAACTGCTTCTATGTCATCATCGCCATAACTTGTGGAAAAACTCATACTCGTAGACACTAGTCTATCAAAAATATTTTTATATACCCGTTAAGGTTTTAGACTCTATTAATTATTAAAGGACATGTGCAATCTGGAAGGGTGACACCTGTATTCTGGGTTTTTCTGTCTAGGAAAGCATTTCATATAAATCCCAATCAACCGAGGGATCCGTATGCTTTCCTGGGAATTTCCGGGATGAGTGTTTACCTATAGGCTAAAGCACGTCTCCTTGAAAATTATATAAGTCTAATTAACCTTAATATGTCATTGTGTTCAAGTAGAAATGTGATTACTTGAAAACAATCCGAACTATGAAATAAATGTGTTATTATTCCTCCTATCCTAAATTTCAACGGATTTTTTTTAAATTCTCACAACACTTTTGTATCATTCTCTTTTTATAGAATGCCTCCTCGTCGTAACATCAACCGCAACAACACCGACAACGCCAACAATAGCACCAACACCAATACCGGCAATGCCAACAACAACAATAATACCGACCTTGCTGCTCTCCTCACTCAGCTAGTAACTCAACTAACTCAAGCCAATAACAACAACAATGAGAATGCAGTGGTAGTGCTAATACTGGTGGTGGCGGTGGTGCCAACCCGCCACAATGTACCTTCAAGCATTTCAACTCTTGCACTCCCCTGAAATTTTATGGTACCGAAGGAGCCACGGGACTCCTTCAATGGTTCGAAAATATTGAGGGCACCTTCCTCAATAGTGACTGTCCGGACAATCTGCGAGTCCGCCATGCCACTAGTGTCTTTCAAAAACGGGCACTAACCTGGTGGAATGGGGAGAAGAGAACAAGGGGAGTAGAAGTAGCAATGGCTCTGCCATGGGATGAGCTAAAAAGGATCATGACCGAGGAATTCTGTCCTCGGAACGAAAAGAAAAAGCTGGAAGCAGAATTTTGGGATCTTACCCAAGATAGTGGTGAAAGCTTAGCATACACCAACCGTTTTCATGAACTGAGCATGCTGGTACCTCACATGGTTACGTCTTTGTCTAGGTGTATTGAAAAATATATCGGTGGCCTACCGAGACAAATCCAGGACACTGTTTTGGGAAGAAATCCTGCAAGCCTGGAGGATGCTATTCGTCTGGCTGCTACTTTGACTGATAATCACGTTAAAGCAGGTACTCTTACCAGAAAGGGGGCCAAGAAAGTTTCTGACACCACAACACCTCCTGCTCATGTCAAGGAGGTCAAAGCCGAACCGAACCACAACACGAGGAAGAGGAAAGCTAAGAACTATGCCGTGATCACTCCGGTTGCCCCAGTCAACCAAGTTGCTCCTATGGCTCAGAACCGAGTCAAGAAACAATATGTGGGAAACAATCCGCTGTGCAACACCTGCAATTATCACCATTTCCCAAATGTACCCTGCCGCCTATGTGCCAGCTGTGGAAGATATGGGCATGTAGCTAACACCTGCAGAAGTAATCCAACTGGTAATCAAGTCAACCGGGGAAACGGGGCTAATCCAGCAGTTCCAGCTATTGCTAATGGGCATGCTTGCTTCGAGTGTGGCGACCCAAACCACTTCCGAGACCGATGTCCAAAACTTGTGAACAATACTCAAGGCGGAGCTCGTGGGCGTGCCTTCAACATCAACGCCAACGAGGCTCAGGCCAGCGATCATGTGGTCAACGGTACGTTTCTTATGAATAACCAATATGCTTCTATACTATTTGATACCGGAGCCGATAAGAGTTTTGTGTCCCTTAACTTTGAACCTTTACTTGCAAAAACACGATCCAAACTAGAGAAAACCTTCACCGTTGAAGTAGCGGATGGAAATTCCATCACTATTGACTCCATTGTCCATGACTGCTCACTAGAACTCAATGGTCACACATTTCCAGTCAACCTAATACCAATGCCATTAGGGAGTTTTGACGTCATCATCGGCATGGATTGGTTGTCTAAAAACAACGCTGAAGTCATGTGTTTTGAAAAATACATCCGAATACCTCTTCCATCGGGAGACATATTGAAAGTCTTTGGCGAGAAACCTTGCAAAGGACTCAAACTGATGTCCTGCATCACCACCCAGAAATACATACGAAAGAAGGGCATGGTTTTCCTAGCTCATGTAATCCAAAAAGAAGACAAGGAAAGAAGAGTAGAAGATATTCCCATCATTCGGGAGTTTCCCGAAGTCTTTCCCGATGACTTGCCTGGCCTTCCACCTGTTCGGGAAGTAAAGTTTCGAATCGATCTTATACCCGGAGCAAACCCTGTGGCAAAAGCTCCATACCGGCTTGCACCTTCCGAATTGCAAGAACTTGCAAGTCAACTTCAAGAACTCGCTGACAAAGGTTTCATACGGCCAAGTCATTCACCGTGGGGTGCACCAGTCTTGTTTGTTAAAAAGAAGGATGGTTCATTCCTCATGTGTATTGACTATCGAGATCTCAACAAGCTTACAATCAAAAACCGCTACCCGTTACCTAGGATTGATGACCTCTTCGATCAAGTCCAAGGTTCTACTTGTTTCTCGAAGATTGATCTTCGATCTGGTTATCACCAACTGCGTGTCCGAGAAGAAGATATTCCAAAGACCGCCTTCTGAACAAGATATGGTCATTACGAGTTCACGGTTATGCCTTTTGGGTTGACCAATGAACCTGCTGTCTTTATGGATCTCATGAACCGCATGTGCAAACCATACCTTGACAAATTCGTGATCGTTTTCATCGATGACATCTTGATCTATTCCAAGACTGAGGAAGAACATGAACAACACCTTAGACTGATTTTGGATCTCCTGAGAACCGAACAATTATACGCCAAGTTCTCCAAATGTGAATTTTGGCTAAAGGAGGTTCAATTTTTGGGTCATGTTGTCAATAAAAAGGGAATACATGTCGACCCTGCCAAGATCGAAGCTGTCAAGAATTGGAGTGCTCCTCAAACCCCTACCGAGGTTCGTTCGTTCCTTGGTTTAGCGGGTTATTACCGAAGATTCATTTCTAACTTCTCCAAGATTGCTGTTCCCCTCACCGCCTTGACGCATAAAGGTAAACCTTATGTATGGGGGCCGAAACAAGAAGAAGCTTTCCAAACTCTTAAACAGAAGTTATGTGATGCTCCTATTCTGACTCTTCCCGAAGGAAACGATGATCTAGTCGTATACTGTGATGCCTCTAACCTAGGCCTTGGTTGTGTTCTCATGCAACGAGGCAAGATAATCGCTTATGCATTGAGGCAACTCAAGATCCACGAGAAAAACTATACGATGCACGATTTGGAGTTGGGTGTAGTCATATTTGCCTTGAAGATTTGGAGACATTATCTATATGGCACAAAATGTGTGGTATTCACCGACCACAAAAGCCTCCAACACATCTTCAACCAAAAAGAACTCAACATGAGGCAACGACGTTGGGTTGAACTCCTCAATGATTACGATTGCGAGATTTGTTATCATCCCGGCAAGGCAAACGTAGTAGCCGATGCGCTGAGCCGTAAAGAACGTGTCATGCTCCAAAGTGTCAAGATTCATTCCGACATTCAAACCCGTATTCTAGCAGCTCAACACATCTCGATTACCGAGGGAAATATGTATGAGGAAATGTCGTGTGGTGCTGAATTCCATCTAGAGACTAAAAACAATGGCTTGCTTTATTTCTTGGATCGTATTTGGGTTCCCAATCACAATGATCTCCGGGAATTCCTCATGACTGAAGCACACAAGTCTCGGTATTCTATCCATCCCGGTGCGGATAAAATGTATCACAATCTTCGACCACAATATTGGTGGCCTGGTATGAAGAAAGACATTGCACTCTATGTTGCAAAATGTCTAACCTGCTCTAAAGTCAAAGCCGAACATCAACGTCCTTCCGGCTCACTTGAACAACCGGAAATCCCCGTGTGGAAATGGGAAAATCTAGCCATGGACTTCATTACTAAACTCCCCCGTACTTCAAACGGCTATGATAGCATTTGGGTAATCATCGACCGTCTCACAAAGTCCACACACATCCTGCCCATCCGTGAAGACTATCGGGTTGAGAAATTGGCCCGAATCTATATTGACGAAATTGTGAGTCGACACAGTATACCTTTGAACATAATCTCCGACAGAGATGCTCGTTTCACTTCCAGATTTTGGCAATCTCTGCAAAAGGCACTTGGCACACGATTGGATTTAAGCACAGCCTACCATCCCCAAACTGATGGCCAGACTTAACGAAAAATCCAAACGCTCGAAGACATGCTGAGAGCCTGTGTCATAGACTTTGGTGGCAATTGGGATTCACACTTGACACTTATTGAATTCTCCTACAATAACAGCTAGCACACCAGCATCAACATGGCTCCATTCGAAGCTCTTTATGGTCGCAAATGCCGTTCTCCCATCTGTTGGAACGAGATTGGTGAAGCACAAATCACCGGTCCCGAGTTAATTCAGGAAACATCCGACAAAATCCTTCAAATCCGTGACAACATCCGAGTAGCGAGAAGTCAACAAAAGAGCTATGCCGACAAGCGACGAAAACCCTTGGAATTCCATGTGGGTGACCTTGTGCTTCTCAAAGTATCCCCTTGGAAGGGTGTGATCCGCTTTGGAAAGAAAGGTAAGCTAGCACCTCGTTACGTAGGCCCGTTCAAGATCCTTGAAAGAATCGGGAAAGTGGCTTACAAACTTGAGCTACCTCCAGCACTCAACAATCTTCATCCAACCTTCCACGTGTCCAACCTGAAGAAATGTCTTGCTGATGAGAACCTCCACATACCTCTTGACGACGTGCGCATTGATGAAACGATGCACTTTGTCGAGAAACCGGTGGAAATCATGGACCGTGAGATCAAGCAACTCAAACGCAGCCGCATTCCTATAGTCAAAGTCCGTTGGGATTCTAAACGTGGTCCTGAGTTTACATGGGAACGTGAAGACCAAATGAAACTCAAGTATCCTCACCTCTTCACCGATTCAGCAGCCTCAACTAGTTGAATTTCGGGACGAAATCCCCTCAACATGGGGAGACTGTAACATTTTACCATGTAAACGTTTCGATGCAATAAACGAGTATTTCAATTTCAAATTCGTGTGCAACAACCGTAAATGCAATTACACATACAATACATTATGTTACAATAACAACTGAAAACGCCATTATCTCACAAGCCCCGAGGACCAAAACTGACAAAACTCAAAAACTACAAAACTAGGCAAGCACGGTCGCGCCTAAGACTAGGCACGGTCGCGCTGCTGAAACCACGTGACTCTGCAGAAGTCAGATCACAGCCATACTCGACGATTTCGCAAAATTTAAAGAATGGTCAAAGCCGGTTTTCGCGCGTCAGACCATACTTGACTGAATACAACCTGCAACACGCATCAATTACACTCCAATTTACAGATTTGTTTAATCCCATACCCACCACAATCATGACTCGCGAATTCGTCGATATAGAGCCAGTTGCACGCTTCCTAAACCCTCATATGCATCCACACAATCACCCAGAACTCTCACTCGACACTCATACAACCTCTGTCGTCCGATTGATCGCCGAGAAGCAAAGCCGTCGACCCGTAGCCGACTGCATTAAATTGCCCTATTATAACAAGTAAGTAATACACCACTAGTTTCGTATCACCCCCTACTACGAAAGCCCTATGCCAATTCGTAGTAGAAACACTCAAATCGGCCAGATTTTTGAACGAGAAAACGAAACTACACTTTTAGTCGAACTACAACTTAAACACGAAATAAATCCAATTAAACCTTATAGATAGCTTCGTAATCATCCACTAAATGAAAGCCCTAAGAATCCAGAAGTGTTTAATATAAGAATCGAGCGAATTGAGTCTGGAAAAGACCCGACGCGGTCGCGCTCATCACTGAGCGCGGTCGTGCCTGACCAAGCACAGTCGTGGTCCGAGTAAGGCCCGGTCGTGCTTACCGAGCAAACAAGTCCTGACCAAAAACAAACACTAGGCGCGGTCGTGCCGGACACGAGCACGGTCGTGCTCCATGACCAGAACCTCTGTAGCCTTCTGACTCGACCACGGGCGCGCTCCAGACCACCACGGTCACGCCCGGAGGCGAGCGCAGTCGTGCCGTTAATGAGCACGGTCGTGCTCAGTCAGAACTGAATCTTTACAGTTTCTCAGATTTGATGATTTTTATAAAACTTATGTTATAAACTTAACTGTTTAAACAGAATCTGACCATTATTAAGCACAACAATTATTTTCATCGATTAAATTGTTTTAAACCGATTCTTACCATTTGAAAATACATTTTCATTTAAAATTTCTAAATTTATAAAAAGTTATAACAAGATTTTATAAAACACTTTATTATGAAAAATACTTTTATAAACCAATTGTATAAATCCTAGTTACATCAAATAAAACTTATATAAATATAAACTACTTTATATTTTGTGACGTTTTCTAAAATAAGTAGATAAAACGAATTCGTTTGTTTATATTACATTCAATTAAATATATATACCACACTACCTTATATTTTAAATACATAACTAAACGATACAATTCATTAGTGCAAATCCTTACGCTTGCAATACACTGAAACACTATAGTTACTTTAAACCTTATACACCGCATTAATACACGTCATACATTTACTCGATAGGTCAAGCTCCGTGACCCACAAACACTTAACATTTACTTGGTTGTGCAATCTACACTCTCCAACACATGTGAGTCTACATAACCCCACTTTTACTCTTTTTCACCTTTGTGGTGGACTTGATTTACATTAAACAAATTGCAACTCTTTCATAGTACAATTCTTACTTGATTACATGAATTATTTGTGCAATATGCTTGAATGCTATGAGTTATTACTATACATACATGACGCAACTCGTGCAATCATTAACTCTGTACAAGCCAACGGTAAACAAGGATAGTACTATTGAGTCTGACAAACCCACCCGGGTAGGGTGTTTGTTACCGACTTTACATTAGGGTAACCTGCGTGTTATGCCTCAGTCACAAGGTTTGATTGTGCACCTAGTATAACTATAGATTCTCCATATTTGTCTTATATACCATGTGAATCAAGGAATTGTATAAACAGTTTTGAACTCTTATTTGTGTGTCAAAACTTATGTATGCTCACCAACTTTTTAGTTGACCCTTGTTTTTAAATCATGTTTCAGGTGCTAACAATTGAGATGATTACAAGTTGCTTCCACCTAGTTTGAGGACCTAGTTAAAAGGCTCTAAAATAAACATTGTTATGTATTTTGTTATGTTTCGTGTACTTGTTGGATTGCTGTTTGATTTCAATGAAAACTGCATGATTAATTATTTCAACCTTAGCAAACCATGAGCTATGAACAGTCTGCACGCTTCACGCCCCGACGTTTCCGCCGCCGGTTGGGGTGTGACACACGCTGCCTAAGACACATGCGCGCGCAAAAGACCTGAAGTCTTTGCCAAACATTGGCAAAGGTATGGAATTATACCCCGCCTGAGACACATGCGCGAGCACAAGACCTGAAGTATTTGCCAAACATTCTCAATGCTGCGGCATTACACGACGCCTGAGACACAGCGCTCACACAAGACCTGAATCTTTGCCAAACATTGGCAAAGCTACGACATTAGACGTTGTCTGAAACACAAGCGCGCACAAGAACTAAAATCTTTGCCAAACATTGTCAAAGCTACGACATTACCCGCCGCATGAGACACAGGCGCGCGCACAAGACCTAAAGTCTTTGTAAAAACATTGGACAAGCTACGGCGTTAGACGCTGCTTGAGACACAGGCGTCCGCCCAAGACCTGAAATCTTTGCCAAACATTGGCAAAGCAACAACATTACCAACCGCCTGAGACACGGGCGCGCTCGTAAGAGCTTAAGTCTTTGCCAAACGTTGGCAAAGCTACGGCATTACACGCCTCCTCAGACACAGGCGCGCGCACAAGACCTGAAGTCTTTGCCAAACATTGGCAAAGCTACGGTATTACACGCCGCCTGAGACACAGGCGCGCGCACAAGGCCTGAAGACTTTGGCAAACATTAGCAAAGCTACGGCATTAGACGCCGCCTGAGACATAGGCGCGCGTACAAGACCTGAATTCTTTGCCAAACATTGGCAAAGCTACGACGCACGTAGAAGACCTGAAGTCTTTGCCAAACATTGGTAAAGCTACGGCATTACACCACGCCTGAGACACATGCACGTGCACAAGACCAGAAGTCTTTGCTAATCACTGGCAAAGCTACGACATTGGATGCGGCCTGAGACACAGGCGCGCGCACAAGACCTGAACTCTTTGCCAAACATTGGCAAAGCTATGGCCTTACACGCCGCCTGAGACACAGGCACACGCAGAAGACCTGAAGTCTTTGCCAAACATTGGCAAAGCTACGACATTATACCCCGCCTGAGACACATTCGCGCGCACAAGACCTGAAATCTTTGTGAAACATTGGAAAGCCACGGCATTACATGCCTCCTGAGACACAGGCGCGCGTACAAGACCTGAACTCGTTGTAAAAACATTGGACAAGCTACGGCGTTAGACGCAGCTTGAGACACAGGCGTCCGCCACAGACCTGAAGTCTTTGCCAAACATTGGAAAAGCAACGTCATTACCAGCCGCCTGAGACATGGGCGCGCTCACAAGACCTGAAGTCTTTGCCAAACGTTGGCAAAGCTACGGCATTACACGCCTCCTCAGACACAGGCGCGCGCACAAGACCTGAAGTCTTTGGCAAACATTGGCAAAGCTACGGCATTACACGAAGCCTGAGACACATACGCGCGCACAAGGCCTGAAGACTTTGGCAACCATTAGCAAAGCTACGGCATTAGACGCCGCCTGAGACATTGGCGCGCGTACAAGACCTGAATTCTTTGCCAAACATTGGCAAAGCTACAACGCACGTAGAAGACCTGAAGTCTTTGCCAAACATTAGTAAAGCTACGACATTACACCACGCCTGAGACACATGCACGTGCACAAGACCTGAAGTCTTTGCTAATCACTAGCAAAGCTACGGCATTGGATGCCGCCTGAGACACAGGCGCGCGCACAAGACCTGAACTTTTTGCCAAACATTGGCAAAGCTACGGCCTTACACGCCGCCTGAGACACAGGCACACGCAGAAGACCTGAAGTCTTTGCCAAACATTGGCAAAGCTATGACATTACACACCGCCTGAGACACATTCGTGCGCACAAGACCTGAAATCTTTGCGAAACATTGGAAAGCCACGGCATTACATGCCGCCTGAGACACAGGCGCGCGTACAAGACCTGAACTCGTTGTAAAAACATTGGACAAGCTACGGCGTTGGACGCTGCTTGAGACACAGGCGTCCGTACAAGACCTGAAGTCTTTGCCAAACGTTGGCAAAGCTACGGCATTACCAGCCGCCTGAGACACAGGCACCCACAGAAGACCTGAAGTCTTTGCCAAACTTTGACAAAGCTACGGCATTACACGCTGCCTGAGACACAGGCGGGCGCGCACAAGACCTGAAGTCTTTGCCAAACATAGGCAAAGCTACGGCCGTACACGCCGCCTGAGACACAACCACACGCAGAAGACCTGAAGTCTTTGCCAAACATTGGCAAAGCTACGAAATTACATGCCGCTTGAGACATAGGCGCTCGCACAAGACCTGAAGTCTTTGCCAAACATTGGCAATGCTACGGCATTACACGACGCCTGAGACAAAGGGCACACACAAGACCTGAAGTCTTTGCCAAACATTGGCAAAGCTACGGCATTAGACGTTGCCTGAAACACAAGCGCGCACAACACCTGAAATCTTTGCCAAACATTGTCAAAGCTATGGCATTACCCGCCGCTTAAGACGCAAGCGCGCGCACAAGACCTGAAGTTTTTGCCAAACGTTAGCAAAGCTACGGCATTACACGCTGCCAAAGACACATGCGCGCGCAAAAGACCTGAAGTCTTTGCCAAACATTGGCAAAGGTATGGAATTATACCCCGCCTGAGACACATGCGCGAGCACAAGACCTGAAGTCTTTGCCAAACATTGGCAATGCTGCGGCATTACACGACGCCTGAGACACATTCGCGCGCACAAGACCTGAAATCTTTGCGAAACATTGGAAAGCCACGGCATTAATGCCGCCTGAGACACAGGCGCGCGTACAAGACCTGAACTCGTTGTAAAAACATTGGACAAGTTACGGTGTTAGACGCTGCTTGAGACACAGCCGTCCGCCCAAGACCTGAAGTCTTTGCCAAACATTGGCAAAGCAACGGCATTACCAGCCGCCTAAGACATGGGCGCGCTCACAAGACCTGAAGTCTTTGCAACACGTTGGCAAAGCTACGGCATTACACGCCTCCTCAGACACAGGCGTGCGCACAAGACCTGAACTCTTTGCCAAACATTGGCAAAGCTACGGCCTTACACGCCGCCTGAGACACACGCACACGCAGAAGACCTGAAGTCTTTGCCAAACATTGGCAAAGCTACGATATTACACCCCGCCTGAGACACAGGCGCTCGCACAAGACCTGAACTCTTTGCCAAACATTGGAAAGCCACGGCATTACATGCCGCCTGAGACACAGGCGCGCGTACAAGACCTGAACTCGTTGTAAAAACATTGGACAAGCTACGGCGTTAGACACTGCTTGAGACACAGGCGTCCGCACAAGACCTGAAGTCTTTGCCAAACATTGGCAAAGCAACGGCATTACCAGCCGCCTGAGACACGGGCGCGCTCACAAGACCTGAAGTCTTTGCCAAACGTTGGCAAAGCTATGGCATTACACGCCTCCTCAGACACACGCGCGCGCACAAGACCTGAAGTCTTTGCCAAACATTGGCAAAGCTACGGCATTACACGCCGCCTGAGACACAGGCGCGCGCACAAGGCCTGAAGACTTTACCAAACATTAGCAAAGCAACGGCATTACCAGCCGCCTGAGACACGGGCGCGCTCACAAGACCTGAAGTCATTGCCAAACGTTGGCAAAGCTATGGCATTACACGCCTCCTCAGACACACGCGCGCGCACAAGACCTGAAGTCTTTGCCAAACATTGGCAAAGCTACGGCATTACTAGCCGCCTGAGACACAGGCGCCCACACAAGACCTGAAGTCTTTGCCAAACTTTGGCAAAGCTACGGCATTACACGCCGCCTGAGACACAGGCGCGCGTACAAGACCTGAACTCGTTGTAAAAACATTGGACAAGCTACGGCGTTAGACGCTGCTTGAGACACAGGCGTCCGCCCAAGACCTGAAGTCTTTGCCAAACATTGGCAAAGCAATGGCATTACCAGCCGCCTGAGACACGGGGGCGCTCACAAGACCTGAAGTCTTTGCCAAACGTTAGCAAAGCTACGGCATTACACACCTCCTCAGACACAGGCGCGCGGATAAGACCTGAAGTCTTTGCGAAACATTGGCAAAGCTACGGCATTAAACGCCGCCTGAGACACAGGCGCGCGCAAAAGGACTGAAGACTTTGGCAAACATTAGCAAAGCTACGGCATTAGACGCCGCCTGATACATAGGCGCGCGTACAAGACCTGAATTCTTTGCCAAACATTGGCAAAGCTACGACGCACGTAGAAGACCTGAAATCTTTGCCAAACATTGGTAAAGCTATGGCATTACACCACGCATGAGACACATGCACGTGCACAAGACCTGAAGTCTTTGCTAATCACTAGCAAAGCTACGGCATTGGATGCCGCCTGAGACACAGGCGCGCGCACAAGACCTGAAGTTTTTGCCAAACATTGGCAATGCTACGGCATTACACGACGCCTGAGACGCAGCTCGCACACAAGACCTGAAGTCTTTGCCAAACATTGGCAAAGCTACGGCAATAGACGTTGCCTGAAACACAAGCGCGCACAAGACCAGAAATCTTTGCCAAACATTGTCAAAGCTACGGCATTACCCGCCGCTTGAGACACAGGCGCGCGCACAAGACCTGAAGTCTTTGCCAAACATCGGCAAAGCAACGGCATTACACGCCGCCTGAGACACAGGCGCACGCAGAAGACCTGAAGTATTTGCCAAACATTGGCAAAGCTACGACATTATACGCCGCCTGAGACACAGGCGCTCGCACAAGACCTGAAGTCTTTGCCAAACATTGGAAAAGCCACGGCATTACACGCCGCCTGAGACACAGGCACACACACAAGACCTGAAGTCGTTGCTAAACATTGGACAAGCTATGGCGTTAGACGCTACATGAAACACAGGCGTCCGCACAAGACCTGAAGTCTTTGCCAAACATTGGCAAAGCTACGGCATTACTAGCCGCCTGAGACACAGGCGCCCACACAAGACCTAAAGTCTTTGCCAAACTTTGGCAAAGCTACGGCATTACACGCCGCCTGAGACACAGGCGCGCGTACAAGACCTGAACTCGTTGTAAAAACATTGGACAAGCTACGGCGTTAGACGCTGCTTGAGACATAGGCGTCCGCCCAAGACCTGTAGTCTTTGCCAAACATTGGCAAAGCAACGGCATTACCAGCCGCCTGAGACACGGGCGCGCTCACAAGACCTGAAGTCTTTGCCAAACGTTGGCAAAGCTACGGCATTACACGCCTCCTCAGACACACGCGCGCGCACAAGACCTGAAGCCTTTGCCAAACATTGGCAAAGCTACGGCATTACACGCCGCCTGAGACACAAGCGCGCGCACAAGGCCTGAAGACTTTACCAAACATTAGCAAAGCTACGGCATTAGACGCCGCCTGAGACATAGGCGCGCGTACAAGACCTGAATTCTTTGCCAAACATTGGCAAAGCTACGACGCACGTAGAAGACCTGAAATCTTTGCCAAACATTGGTAAAGCTATGGCATTACACCACGCCTGAGACACATGCACGTGCACAAGACCTGAAGTGTTTTCTAATCACTAGCAAAGCTACGGCATTGGATGCCGCCTGAGACACAGGCGCGCGCACAAGACCTGAAGTCTTTTCCAAACATTGGCAATGCTACGGCATTACACGACGCCTGAAACGCAGCGCGCACACAAGACCTGAAGTCTTTGCCAAACATTGGCAAAGCTACGGCAATAGACGTTGCCTGAAACACAAGCGCGCACAAGACCAGAAATCTTTGCCAAACATTGTCAAAGCTACGGCATTACCCGCCGCTTGAGACACAGGCGCGCGCACAAGAAATGAAGTCTTTGCCAAACATTGGCAAAGCTACGGCATTACACGCCGCCTGAGACACAGGCGCACGCAGAAGACCTGAAGTATTTGCCAAACATTGGCAAAGCTACGACATTACACGCCGCCTGAGACACAGGCGCTCGCACAAGACCTGAAGTCTTTGCCAAACATTGGAAAAGCCACGGCATTACACACCGCCTGAGACACAGGCACGCACACAAGACCTGAAGTCGTTGCTAAACATTGGACAAGCTATGGCGTTGGACGCTACTTGAGACACAGGCGTCCGCACAAGACCTGAAGTCTTTGCCAAACATTGGCAAAGCTACGGCATTACTAGCCGCCTGAGACACAGGCGCCCACACAAGACCTGAAGTCTTTGCCAAACTTTGGCAAAGCTACGGCATTACACGCCGCCTGAGACACAGGCGCGCGTACAAGACATGAACTCGTTGTAAAAACATTGGACAAGCTACGGCGTTAGACGCTGCTTGAGGAACAGGCGTCCGCCCAAGACCTGAAGTCTTTGCCAAACATTGGCAAAGCAACGGCATTACCAGCCGCCTAAGACACAGGGGCGCTCACAAGACCTGAAGTCTTTGCCAAACGTTGGCAAAGCTACGGCATTACACGCCTCCTCAGACACAGGCGCGCAGATAAGACCTGAAGTCTTTGCCAAACATTGGCAAAGCTACGGCATTAAACGCCGCCTGAGACACAGGCGCGCGCAAAAGGACTGAAGACTTTGGCAAACATTAGCAAAGCTACGGCATTAGACGCCGCCTGATACATAGGCGCGCGTACAAGACGTGAAGTCTTTGCCAAACATTGGTAAAGCTACGGCATTACACCACGCCTGAGACACATGCACGTGCACAAGACCTGAAGTCTTTGCTAATCACTGGCAAAGCTACGGCATTGGATGCCGCCTGAGACACAGGCGCTCGCACAAGACCTGAAGTCTTTGCCAAACATTGGAAAAGCCACGGCATTACACGCCGCCTGAGACACAGGCACGCACACAAGACCTGAAGTCGTTGCTAAACATTGGACAAGCTATGGCGTTAGACGCTACTTGAGACACAGGCGTCCGCACAAGACCTGAAGTCTTTGCCAAACATTGGCAAAGCTACGGCATTACTAGCCGCCTGAGACACAGGCGCCCACACAAGACCTGAAGTCTTTGCCAAACTTTGGCAAAGCTACGGCATTACACGCCGCCTGAGACACAGGCGCGCGTACAAGTCCTGAACTCGTTGTAAAAACATTGGACAAGCTACGGCGTTAGACGCTGCTTGAGACATAGGCGTCCGCCCAAGACCTGTAGTCTTTGCCAAACATTGGCAAAGCAACGGCATTACCAGCCGCCTGAGACACGGGCACGCTCACAAGACCTGAAGTCTTTGCCAAACGTTGGCAAAGCTACGACATTACACGCCTCATCAGACACAGGCGCGCGCACAAGACCTGAAGTCTTTGGCAAACATTGGCAAAGGTACGACAATACCAGCCGCCTGAGACATCGGCGCGCTCACAAGACCTGAAGTCTTTGCCAAACGTTGGCAAAGCTATGGCATTACGCGCCTCCTCAGACACACGCGCGCGCACAAGACCTGAAGCCTTTGCCAAACATTGGCAAAGCTACGACATTACACGCCGCCTGAGACACAAGCGCGCGCACAAGGCCTGAAGACTTTACCAAACATTTGCAAAGCTACGGCATTAGACGCCGCCTGAGACATAGGCGAGCGTACAAGACCTGAATTCTTTGCCAAACATTGGCAAAGCTACGACGCACGTAGAAGACCTGAAATCTTTGCCAAACATTGGTAAAGCTACGGCATTACACCACGCCTGAGACACATGCACGTGCACAAGACCTGAAGTCTTTGCTAATCACTAGCTAAGCTACGGCATTGGATGCCGCCTGAGACACAGGCGCGCGCACAAGACCTGAAGTCTTTTCCAAACATTGGCAATGCTACGGCATTACACGACGCCTGAGACGCAGCGTGCACACAAGACCTGAAGTCTTTGCCAAACATTGGCAAAGCTACGACAATAGACGTTGCCTGAAACACAAGCGCGCACAAGACCAGAAATCTTTGCCAAACATTGTCAAAGCTACGGCATTACCCGCCGCCTGAGACACAGGCGCACGCAGAAGACCTGAAGTATTTGCCAAACATTGGCAAAGCTACGACATTACACGCCGCCTGAGACACAGGCGCTCGCACAAGACCTGAAGTCTTTGCCAAACATTGGAAAAGCCACGACATTACACGCCGCCTGAGACACAGGCACGCACACAAGACCTGAAGTCGTTGCTAAACATTGGACAAGCTATGGCGTTAGACGCTACTTGAGACACAGGCGTCCGCACAAGACCTGAAGTCTTTGCCAAACATTGGCAAAGCTACGGCATTACTAGCCGCCTGAGACACAGGCGCCCACACAAGACCTGAAGTATTTGCCAAACTTTGGCAAAGCTACGGCATTACACGCCGCCTGAGACACAGGCGCGCGTACAAGACATGAACTCGTTGTAAAAACATTGGACAAGCTACGGCGTTAGACGCTGCTTGAGACACAGGCGTCCGCCCAAGACCTGAAGTCTTTGCCAAACATTGGCAAAGCAACGGCATTACCAGCTGCCTAAGATACGGGGGCGCTCACAAGACCTGAAGTCTTTGCCAAACGTTGGCAAAGCTACGGCATTACACGCCTCCTCAGACACAGGCGCGCGGATTAGACCTGAAGTCTTTGCCAAACATTGGCAAAGCTACGGCATTAAACGCCGCCTGAGACACAGGCGCGCGCAAAAGGACTGAAGACTTTGGCAAACATTAGCAAAGCTACGGCATTAGACGCCGCCTGATACATAGGCGCGCGTACAAGACCTGAAGTCTTTGCCAAACATTGGTAAAGCTACGGCATTACACCACGCCTGAGACACATGCACGTGCACAAGACCTGAAGTCTTTGCTAATCACTGGCAAAGCTACGGCATTGGATGCCGCCTGAGACACAGGCGCTCGCACAAGACCTGAAGTCTTTGCCAAACATTGGAAAAGCCACGGCATTACACGCCGCCTGAGACACAGGCACGCACACAAGACCTGAAGTCGTTGCTAAACATTGGACAAGCTATGGCGTTAGACGCTACTTGAGACACAGGCGTCCGCACAAGACCTGAAGTCTTTGCCAAACATTGGCAAAGCTACGGCATTACTAGCCGCCTGAGACACAGGCGCCCACACAAGACCTGAAGTCTTTGCCAAACTTTGGCAAAGCTACGGCATTACGCGCCGCCTGAGACACAGGCGCGCGTACAAGACATGAACTCGTTGTAAAAACATTGGACAAGCTACGGCGTTAGACGCTGCTTGAGACACAGGCGTCCGCCCAAGACCTGAAGTCTTTGCCAAACATTGGCAAAGCAACGGCATTACCAGCTGCCTAAGACACGGGGGCGCTCACAAGACCTGAAGTCTTTGCCAAACGTTGGCAAAGCTACGGCATTACACGCCTCCTCAGACACAGGCGCGCGGATAAGACCTGAAGTCTTTGCCAAACATTGGCAAAGCTACGGCATTAAACGCCGCCTGAGACACAGGCGCGCGCAAAAGGACTGAAGACTTTGGCAAACATTAGCAAAGCTACGGCATTAGACGCCGCCTGATACATAGGCGCGCGTACAAGACCTGAAGTCTTTGCCAAACATAGGTAAAGCTACGGCATTACACCATGCCTGAGACACATGCACGTGCACAAGACCTGAAGTCTTTGCTAATCACTGGCAAAGCTACGGCATTGGATGCCGCCTGAGACACAGGCGCTCGCACAAGACCTGAAGTCTTTGCCAAACATTGGAAAAGCCACGGCATTACACGCCGCCTGAGACACAGGCACGCACACAAGACCTGAAGTCGTTGCTAAACATTGGACAAGCTATGGCGTTAGACGCTACTTGAGACACAGGCGTCCGCACAAGACCTGAAGTCTTTGCCAAACATTGGCAAAGCTACGGCATTACTAGCCGCCTGAGACACAGGCGCCCACACAAGACCTGAAGTCTTTGCAAAACTTTTGCAAAGCTACGACATTACTAGCCGCCTGAGACACAGGCGCGCGTACAAGACCTGAACTCGTTGTAAAAACATTGGACAAGCTACGGCGTTAGACGCTGCTTGAGACATAGGCGTCCGCCCAAGACCTGTAGTCTTTGCCAAACATTGGCAAAGCAACGGCATTACCAGCCGCCTGAGACACGGGCGCGCTCACAAGACCTGAAGTCTTTGCCAAACGTTGGCAAAGCTACGGCATTACACGCCTCCTCAGACACAGGCGCGCGCACAAGACCTGAACTCTTTGGCAAACATTGGCAAAGCTACGACAATACCAGCCGCCTGAGACATGGGCGCGCGCACAAGACCTGAAGCCTTTGCCAAACATTGGCAAAGCTACGGCATTACACGCCGCCTGAGACACAAGCGCGCACACAAGGCCTGAAGACTTTAGCAAACATTAGCAAAGCTACGGCATTAGACGCCGCCTGAGACATAGGCGCGCGTACAAGACCTGAATTCTTTGCCAAACATTGGCAAAACTACGACGCACGTAGAAGACCTGAAATCTTTGCCAAACATTGGTAAAGCTACGGCATTACACCACGCCTGAGACACATGCACGTGCACAAGACCTGAAGTCTTTGCTAATCACTAGCAAAGCTACGGCATTGGATGCCGCCTGAGACATAGGCGCGCGCACAAGACCTGAAGTCTTTTCCAAACATTGGCAATGCTACGGCATTACACGACGCCTGAGACGCAGCGCGCGCACAAGACCAGAAATCTTTGCCAAACATTGTCAAAGCTACGGCATTACCCGCCGCTTGAGACACAGGCGCGCGCACAAGACCTGAAGTCTTTGCCAAACATTGGCAAAGCTACGACATTACACGCCGCCTGAGACATAGGCGCACGCAGAAGACCTGAAGTATTTGCCAAACATTGGCAAAGCTACGACATTACACGCCGCCTGAGACACAGGCGCTCGCACAAGACCTGAAGTCTTTGCCAAACATTGGAAAAGCCACGGCATTACACGCCGCCTGAGACACAGGCACGCACACAAGACCTGAAGTCGTTACTAAACATTGGACAAGCTATGGCGTTGACGCTACTTGAGACACAGGCGTCCACACAAGACCTGAAGTCTTTGCCAAACATTGGCAAAGCTACGACATTACTAGCCGCCTGAGACACAGGCGCCCACACAAGACCTGAAGTCTTTGCCAAACTTTGGCAAAGCTACGGCATTACACGCCGCCTGAGACACAGGCGCGCGTACAAGACCTGAACTCGTTGTAAAAACATTGGACAAGCTACGGCGTTAGACGCTGCTTGAGACACAGGCGTCCGCCCAAGACCTGAAGTCTTTGCCAAACATTGGCAAAGCAACGGCATTACCAGCCGCCTGAGACACGGGGGCGCTCACAAGACCTGAAGTCTTTGCCAAACGTTGGCAAAGCTACGGCATTACACGCCTCCTCAGACACAGGCGCGCGGATAAGACCTGAAGTCTTTGCCAAACATTGGCAAAGCTACGGCATTAAACGCCGCCTGAGACACAGGCGCGCGCAAAAGGACTGAAGACTTTGGCAAACATTAGCAAAGCTACGGCATTAGACGCCGCCTGATGCATAGGCGCGCGTACAAGACCTGAAGTCTTTGCCAAACATTGGTCAAGCTACGGCATTACACCACGCCTGAGACACATGCACGTGCACAAGACCTGAAGTCTTTGCTAATCACTGGCAAAGCTACGGCATTGGATGCCGCCTGAGACACAGGCGCTCGCACAAGACCTGAAGTCTTTGCCAAACATTGGAAAAGCCACGGCATTACACGCTACCTGAGACACAGGCACGCACACAAGACCTGAAGTCGTTGCTAAACATTGGACAAGCTATGGCGTTAGACGCTACTTGAGACACAGGCGTCCGCACAAGACCTGAAGTCTTTGCCAAACATTGGCAATGCTACGGCATTACTAGCCGCCTGAGACACAGGCGCCCACACAAGACCTGAAGTATTTGCCAAACTTTGGCAAAGCTACGGCATTACACGCCGCCTGAGACACAGGCGCGCGTACAAGACCTGAACTCGTTGTAAAAACATTGGACAAGCTACGGCGTTAGACGCTGCTTGAGACACAGGCGTCCGCCCAAGACCTGAAGTCTTTGCCAAACATTGGCAAAGCAACGGCATTACCAGCCGCCTGAGACACGGGGGCGCTCACAAGACCTGAAGTCTTTGCCAAACGTTGGCAAAGCTACGGCATTACACGCCTCCTCAGACACAGGCGTGCGGATAAGACCTGAAGTCTTTGCCAAACATTGGCAAAGCTACGGCATTAAACGCCGCCTGAGACACAGGCGCGCGCAAAAGGACTGAAGACTTTGGCAAACATTAGCAAAGCTACGGCATTAGACGCCGCCTGATGCATAGGCGCGCGTACAAGACCTGAAGTCTTTGCCAAACATTGGTCAAGCTACGGCATTACACCACGCCTGAGACACATGCACGTGCACAAGACCTGAAGTCTTTGCTAATCACTGGCAAAGCTACGGCATTGGATGCCGCCTGAGACACAGGCGCTCGCACAAGACCTGAAGTCTTTGCCAAACATTGGAAAAGCCACGGCATTACACGCTACCTGAGACACAGGCACGCACACAAGACCTGAAGTCGTTGCTAAACATTGGACAAGCTATGGCGTTAGACGCTACTTGAGACACAGGCGTCCGCACAAGACCTGAAGTCTTTGCCAAACATTGGCAATGCTACGGCATTACTAGCCGCCTGAGACACAGGCGCCCACACAAGACCTGAAGTATTTGCCAAACTTTGGCAAAGCTACGGCATTACACGCCGCCTGAGACACAGGCGCGCGTACAAGACCTGAACTCGTTGTAAAAACATTGGACAAGCTACGGCGTTAGACGCTGCTTGAGACATAGGCGTCCGCCCAAGACCTGTAGTCTTTGCCAAACATTGGCAAAGCAACGGCATTACCAGCCGCCTGAGACACGGGCGCGCTCACAAGACCTGAAGTCTTTGCCAAACGTTGGCAAAGCTACGACATTAAACGCTGCCTAAGACACATGCGCGCGCAAAAGACTTGAAGTCTTTGCCAAACATTGGCAAAGGTATGGAATTATACCCCGCCTGAGACACATGCGCGAGCACAAGACCTGAAGTATTTGCCAAACATTGGCAATGCTGCGGCATTACACGACGCCTGAGACACAGCGCTCACACAAGACCTGAATCTTTGCCAAACATTGGCAAAGGTACGACATTAGACGTTGCCTGAAACACAAGCGCGCACAAGAACTAAAATCTTTGCCAAACATTGTCAAAGCTACGGCATTACCCGCCGCATGAGACACAGGCGCGCGCACAAGACCTGAAGTCTTTGCCAAATGTTGGCAAAGCTACGGCATTACACACCGCCTGAGACACATGCGCGCGCAAAAGACCTAAAGTCATTGCCAAACATTGCCAAAGCTACGACATTACACCCCACCTGAGACACATTCGCGCGCACAAGACCTGAAATCTTTGCGAAACTTTGGAAAGCCACGGCATTACATGCCGCCTGAGACACAGGCGCACGTACAAGACCTGAACTCGTTGTAAAAACATTGGACAAGCTACGGCGTTAGACGCTGCTTGAGACACAGCTGTCCGCCCAAGACCTGAAGTCTTTGCCAAACATTGGCAAAGCAACGGCATTACACGCCGCCTGAGACAAAGGCACGCACACAAGACCTGAAGTCTTTGCCAAACGTTGGCAAAGCTACGGCATTACATGCCTCCTCAGACACAGGCGCACGCACAAGACCTGAAGTCTTTGCCAAACATTGGCAAAGCTACGGCATTACACGCCGCCTGAGACACAGCCACGTGCAAAAGACCTGAAATCTTTGCCAAACATTGGAAAAGCCACGGCATTACACGCCGCCTGAGACAAAGGCACGCACACAAGACCTGAAGTCGTTGCTAAACATTGGACAAGCTATGGCGTTAGACGCTACTTGAGACACAGGCGTCCGCACAAGACCTGAAGTCTTTGCCAAACATTAGCAAAGCTACGGCGTTACTAGCCGCCTGAGACACAGGCACACACACAAGACCTGAAGTCTTTGCCAAACTTTGGCAAAGCTACGGCATTACACGCTGCCTGAGACACAGGCGGGCGCGCACAAGACCTGAAGTCTTTGCCAAACATTAGCAAAGCTACGGACGTACACGCCGCCTGAGACACAGCCACACGCAGAAGACCTGAAGTCTTTGCCAAACATTGGCAAAGCAACGACATTACATGCCGCTTGAGACATAGGCGCTCGCACAAGACCTGAAGTCTTTGTCAAACATTGGCATTGCTACAGCATTACACGACGCCTGAGACAAAGGGCACACACAAGACCTGAAGTCTTTGCCAAACATTGGCAAAGCTACGGCATTAGGCGTTGCCTGAGACACATGCGCGCACACAAGACCTGAAGTCTTTGCCAAACATTGGCAAAGCAACGGCATTACCAGCCGCCTGAGACACGGGGGCGCTCACAAGACCTGAAGTCTTTGCCAAACGTTGGCAAAGCTACGGCATTACACGCCTCCTCAGACACAGGCGCGCGGATAAGACCTGAAGTCTTTGCCAAACATTGGCAAAGCTACGGCATTAAACGCCGCCTGAGACACAGGCGCGCGCAAAAGGACTGAAGACTTTGGCAAACATTAGCAAAGCTACGGCATTAGACGCCGCCTGATACATAGGCGCGCGTACAAGACTTGAAGTCTTTGCCAAACATTGGTAAAGCTACGGCATTACACCACGTCTGAGACACATGCACGTGCACAAGACCTGAAGTCTTTGCTAATCACTGGCAAAGCTACGGCATTGGATGCCGCCTGAGACACAGGCGCTCGCACAAGACCTGAAGTCTTTGCCAAACATTGGAAAAGCCACGGCATTACACGCCGCCTGAGACACAGGCACGCACACAAGACCTGAAGTCGTTGCTAAACATTGGACAAGCTATGGCGTTAGACGCTACTTGAGACACAGGCGTCCGCACAAGACCTGAAGTCTTTGCCAAACATTGGCAATGCTACGGCATTACTAGCCGCCTGAGACACAGGCGCCCACACAAGACCTGAAGTCTTTGCCAAACTTTGGCAAATCTACGGCATTACACGCCGCCTGAGACACAGGCGCGCGTACAAGACCTGAACTCGTTGTAAAAACATTGGACAAGCTACGGCGTTAGACGCTGCTTGAGACATAGGCGTCCGCCCAAGACCTGTAGTCTTTGCCAAACATTGGCAAAGCAACGGCATTACCAGCCGCCTGAGACACGGGCGCGCTCACAAGACCTGAAGTCTTTGCCAAACGTTGGCAAAGCTACGGCATTACACGCCTCCTCAGACACAGGCGCGCGCACAAGACCTGAAGTCTTTGGCAAACATTGGCAAAGGTATGGAATTATACCCCGCCTGAGACACATGCGCGAGCACAAGACCTGAAGTATTTGCCAAACATTGGCAATGCTGCGGCATTACACGACGCCTGAGACACAGCGCTCACACAAGACCTGAATCTTTGCCAAACATTGACAAAGGTACGACATTAGACGTTGCCTGAAACACAAGCGCGCACAAGAACTAAAATCTTTGCCAAACATTGTCAAAGCTACGGCATTACCCGCCGCATGAGACACAGGCGCGCACACAAGACCTGAAGTCTTTGCCAAACGTTGGCAAAGCTACGGCATTACACGCCGCCTGAGACACATGCGCGCGCAAAAGACCTAAAGTCATTGCCAAACATTGGCAAAGCTACGACATTACACCGCGCCTGAGACACATTCTCGCGCACAAGACCTGAAATCTTTGCGAAACTTTGGAAAGCCATGGCATTACATGCCGCCTGAGACACAGGCGCACGTACAAGACCTGAACTCTTTGTAAAAACATTGGACAAGCTACGGCGTTAGACGCTGCTTGAGACACAGCCGTCCGCCCAAGACCTGAAGTCTTTGCCAAACATTGGCAAAGCAACGACATTACACGCCGCCTGAGACAAAGGCACGCACACAAGACCTGAAGTCTTTGCCAAACGTTGGCAAAGCTACGGCATTACACGCCTCCTCAGACACAGGCGCACGCACAAGACCTGAAGTCTTTGCCAAACATTGGCAAAGCTACGGCATTACACGCCGCCTGAGACACAGCCACGTGCAAAAGACCTGAAATCTTTGCCAAACATTGGAAAAGCCACGGCATTACACGCCGCCTGAGACAAAGGCACGCACACAAGACCTGAAGTCGTTGCTAAACATTGGACAAGCTATGGCGTTAGACGCTACTTGAGACACAGGCGTCCGCACAAGACCTGAAGTCTTTGCCAAACCTTGGCAAAGCTACGGCGTTACTAGCCGCCTGAGACACAGGCACCCACACAAGACCTGAAGTCTTTGCCAAACTTTGGCAAAGCTACGGCATTACACGCTGCCTGAGACACAGGCGGGCGCGCACAAGACCTGAAGTCTTTGCCAAACATTAGCAAAGCTACGGACGTACACGCCGCCTGAGACACAGCCACACGCAGAAGACCTGAAGTCTTTGCCAAACATTGGCAAAGCTACGATATTACATGCCGCTTGAGACATAGGCGCTCGCACAAGACCTGAAGTCTTTGCCAAACATTGGCATTGCTACGGCATTACACGACGCCTGAGACAAAGGGCACACACAAGACCTGAAGTCTTTGCCAAACATTGGCAAAGGTACGACATTAGACGTTGCCTGAAACACAAGCGCGCACAAGAACTAAAATCTTTGCCAAACATTGTCAAAGCTACGGCATTACCCGCCGCATGAGACACAGGCGCTCGCACAAGACCTGAAGTCTTTGTCAAACATTGGCATTGCTACAGCATTACACGACGCCTGAGACAAAGGGCACACACAAGACCTGAAGTCTTTGCCAAACATTGGCAAAGCTACGGCATTAGGCGTTGCCTGAGACACATGCGCGCACACAAGACCTGAAGTCTTTGCCAAACATTGGCAAAGCAACGGCATTACCAGCCGCCTGAGACACGGGGGCGCTCACAAGACCTGAAGTCTTTGCCAAACGTTGGCAAAGCTACGGCATTACACGCCTCCTCAGACACAGGCGCGCGGATAAGACCTGAAGTCTTTGCCAAACATTGGCAAAGCTACGGCATTAAACGCCGCCTGAGACACAGGCGCGCGCAAAAGGACTGAAGACTTTGGCAAACATTAGCAAAGCTACGGCATTAGACGCCGCCTGATACATAGGCGCGCGTACAAGACCTGAAGTCTTTGCCAAACATTGGTAAAGCTACGGCATTACACCACGTCTGAGACACATGCACGTGCACAAGACCTGAAGTCTTTGCTAATCACTGGCAAAGCTACGGCATTGGATGCCGCCTGAGACACAGGCGCTCGCACAAGACCTGAAGTCTTTGCCAAACATTGGAAAAGCCACGGCATTACACGCCGCCTGAGACACAGGCACGCACACAAGACCTGAAGTCGTTGCTAAACATTGGACAAGCTATGGCGTTAGACGCTACTTGAGACACAGGCGTCCGCACAAGACCTGAAGTCTTTGCCAAACATTGGCAATGCTACGGCATTACTAGCCGCCTGAGACACAGGCGCCCACACAAGACCTGAAGTCTTTGCCAAACTTTGGCAAATCTACGGCATTACACGCCGCCTGAGACACAGGCGCGCGTACAAGACCTGAACTCGTTGTAAAAACATTGGACAAGCTACGGCGTTAGACGCTGCTTGAGACATAGGCGTCCGCCCAAGACCTGTAGTCTTTGCCAAACATTGGCAAAGCAACGGCATTACCAGCCGCCTGAGACACGGGCGCGCTCACAAGACCTGAAGTCTTTGCCAAACGTTGGCAAAGCTACGGCATTACACGCCTCCTCAGACACAGGCGCGCGCACAAGACCTGAAGTCTTTGGCAAACATTGGCAAAGGTATGGAATTATACCCCGCCTGAGACACATGCGCGAGCACAAGACCTGAAGTATTTGCCAAACATTGGCAATGCTGCGGCATTACACGACGCCTGAGACACAGCGCTCACACAAGACCTGAATCTTTGCCAAACATTGACAAAGGTACGACATTAGACGTTGCCTGAAACACAAGCGCGCACAAGAACTAAAATCTTTGCCAAACATTGTCAAAGCTACGGCATTACCCGCCGCATGAGACACAGGCGCGCACACAAGACCTGAAGTCTTTGCCAAACGTTGGCAAAGCTACGGCATTACACGCCGCCTGAGACACATGCGCGCGCAAAAGACCTAAAGTCATTGCCAAACATTGGCAAAGCTACGACATTACACCCCGCCTGAGACACATTCTCGCGCACAAGACCTGAAATCTTTGCGAAACTTTGGAAAGCCATGGCATTACATGCCGCCTGAGACACAGGCGCACGTACAAGACCTGAACTCTTTGTAAAAACATTGGACAAGCTACGGCGTTAGACGCTGCTTGAGACACAGCCGTCCGCCCAAGACCTGAAGTCTTTGCCAAACATTGGCAAAGCAACGACATTACACGCCGCCTGAGACAAAGGCACGCACACAAGACCTGAAGTCTTTGCCAAACGTTGGCAAAGCTACGGCATTACACGCCTCCTCAGACACAGGCGCACGCACAAGACCTGAAGTCTTTGCCAAACATTGGCAAAGCTACGGCATTACACGCCGCCTGAGACACAGCCACGTGCAAAAGACCTGAAATCTTTGCCAAACATTGGAAAAGCCACGGCATTACACGCCGCCTGAGACAAAGGCACGCACACAAGACCTGAAGTCGTTGCTAAATATTGGACAAGCTATGGCGTTAGACGCTACTTGAGACACAGGCGTCCGCACAAGACCTGAAGTCTTTGCCAAACCTTGGCAAAGCTACGGCGTTACTAGCCGCCTGAGACACAGGCACCCACACAAGACCTGAAGTCTTTGCCAAACTTTGGCAAAGCTACGGCATTACACGCTGCCTGAGACACAGGCGGGCGCGCACAAGACCTGAAGTCTTTGCCAAACATTAGCAAAGCTACGGACGTACACGCCGCCTGAGACACAGCCACACGCAGAAGACCTGAAGTCTTTGCCAAACATTGGCAAAGCTACGACATTACATGCCGCTTGAGACATAGGCGCTCGCACAAGACCTGAAGTCTTTGCCAAACATTGGCATTGCTACGGCATTACACGACGCCTGAGACAAAGGGCACACACAAGACCTGAAGTCTTTGCCAAACATTGGCAAAGGTACGACATTAGACGTTGCCTGAAACACAAGCGCGCACAAGAACTAAAATCTTTGCCAAACATTGTCAAAGCTACGGCATTACCCGCCGCATGAGACACAAGCGCGCGCACAAGACCTGAAGTCTTTGCAAACGTTGGCAAAGCTACGGCATTACACGCCGCCTGAGACACATGCGCGCGCAAAAGACCTAAAGTCATTGCCAAACATTGGCAAAGCTACCACATTACACCCCGCCTGAGACACATTCGCGTGCACAAGACCTGAAATCTTTGCGAAACATTGGAAAGCCACGGCATTACATGCCGCCTGAGACACAGGCGCACGTACAAGAGCTGAACTCGTTGTAAAAACATTGGACAAGCTACGGCGTTAGACGCTGCTTGAGACACAGCCGTCCGCCCAAGACCTGAAGTCTTTGCCAAACATTGGCAAAGCAACGGCATTAACAGCCGCCTGAGACATGGGCGCGCTCACAAGACCCGAAGTCTTTGCCAAACGTTGGCAAAGCTACGGCATTACACGCCTCATCAGACACAGGCGCGCGCACAAGACCTGAAGTCTTTGCCAAACATTTGCAAAGCTACGGCATTACACGCCGCCTGAGACACAGGCACGCGTAAAAAAATGAAATCTTTGCCAAACATTGAAAAAGCCACGGCATTACACGCTGCCTGAGACACCGGCACGCACACAAGACCTGAACTCGTTGCTAAACATTGGACAAGCTATGGCGTTAGACGCTACTTGAGACACAGGCGTCCGCACAAAGACCTGAAGTCTTTGCCAAACATTGGCAAAGCTACGGCATTACTAGCCGCCTGAGACACAGGCGCCCACACAAGACCTGAAGTCTTTGCCAAACTTTGGCAAAGCTACGGCATTACACGCCGCCTAAGACACAGGCGCGCGCGCAAAAGACCAGAAGTCTTTGCCAAACATTGGCAAAGCTACGGCCGTACACGCCGCCTGAGACACAGCCACACGCAGAAGACCTGAAGTCTTTGCCAAACATTGGCAAAGCTACGACATTACATGCCGCTTGAGACATAGGCGCTCGCACAAGACCTGAAGTCTTTGCCAAACATTGTCAAAGCTACGGCATTACCCGCCGCATGAGACACAGGCGCGCACACAAGACCTGAAGTCTTTGCCAAACGTTGGCAAAGCTACGGCATTACACGCCGCCTGAGACACATGCGCGCGCAAAAGACCTAAAGTCATTGCCAAACATTGGCAAAGCTACGACATTACACCCCGCCTGAGACACATTCTCGCGCACAAGACCTGAAATCTTTGCGAAACTTTGGAAAGCCATGGCATTACATGCCGCCTGAGACACAGGCGCACGTACAAGACCTGAACTCTTTGTAAAAACATTGGACAAGCTACGGCGTTAGACGCTGCTTGAGACACAGCCGTCCGCCCAAGACCTGAAGTCTTTGCCAAACATTGGCAAAGCAACGACATTACACGCCGCCTGAGACAAAGGCACGCACACAAGACCTGAAGTCTTTGCCAAACGTTGGCAAAGCTACGGCATTACACGCCTCCTCAGACACAGGCGCACGCACAAGACCTGAAGTCTTTGCCAAACATTGGCAAAGCTACGGCATTACACGCCGCCTGAGACACAGCCACGTGCAAAAGACCTGAAATCTTTGCCAAACATTGGAAAAGCCACGGCATTACACGCCGCCTGAGACAAAGGCACGCACACAAGACCTGAAGTCGTTGCTAAACATTGGACAAGCTATGGCGTTAGACGCTACTTGAGACACAGGCGTCCGCACAAGACCTGAAGTCTTTGCCAAACCTTGGCAAAGCTACGGCGTTACTAGCCGCCTGAGACACAGGCACCCACACAAGACCTGAAGTCTTTGCCAAACTTTGGCAAAGCTACGGCATTACACGCTGCCTGAGACACAGGCGGGCGCGCACAAGACCTGAAGTCTTTGCCAAACATTAGCAAAGCTACGGACGTACACGCCGCCTGAGACACAGCCACACGCAGAAGACCTGAAGTCTTTGCCAAACATTGGCAAAGCTACGACATTACATGCCGCTTGAGACATAGGCGCTCGCACAAGACCTGAAGTCTTTGCCAAACATTGGCATTGCTACGGCATTACACGACGCCTGAGACAAAGGGCACACACAAGACCTGAAGTCTTTGCCAAACATTGGCAAAGGTACGACATTAGACGTTGCCTGAAACACAAGCGCGCACAAGAACTAAAATCTTTGCCAAACATTGTCAAAGCTACGGCATTACCCGCCGCATGAGACACAGGCGCGCGCACAAGACCTGAAGTCTTTGCAAACGTTGGCAAAGCTACGGCATTACACGCCGCCTGAGACACATGCGCGCGCAAAAGACCTAAAGTCATTGCCAAACATTGGCAAAGCTACCACATTACACCCCGCCTGAGACACATTCGCGTGCACAAGACCTGAAATCTTTGCGAAACATTGGAAAGCCACGGCATTACATGCCGCCTGAGACACAGGCGCACGTACAAGAGCTGAACTCGTTGTAAAAACATTGGACAAGCTACGGCGTTAGACGCTGCTTGAGACACAGCCGTCCGCCCAAGACCTGAAGTCTTTGCCAAACATTGGCAAAGCAACAGCATTAACAGCCGCCTGAGACATGGGCGCGCTCACAAGACCCGAAGTCTTTGCCAAACGTTGGCAAAGCTACGGCATTACACGCCTCATCAGACATAGGCGCGCGCACAAGACCTGAAGTCTTTGCCAAACATTTGCAAAGCTACGGCATTACACGCCGCCTGAGACACAGGCACGCGTAAAAAAATGAAATCTTTGCCAAACATTGAAAAAGCCACGGCATTACACGCTGCCTGAGACACCGGCACGCACACAAGACCTGAACTCGTTGCTAAACATTGGACAAGCTATGGCGTTAGACGCTACTTGAGACACAGGCGTCCGCACAAAGACCTGAAGTCTTTGCCAAACATTGGCAAAGCTACGGCATTACTAGCCGCCTGAGACACAGGCGCCCACACAAGACCTGAAGTCTTTGCCAAACTTTGGCAAAGCTACGGCATTACACGCCGCCTAAGACACAGGCGCGCGCGCAAAAGACCAGAAGTCTTTGCCAAACATTGGCAAAGCTACGGCCGTACACGCCGCCTGAGACACAGCCACACGCAGAAGACCTGAAGTCTTTGCCAAACATTGGCAAAGCTACGACATTACATGCCGCTTGAGACATAGGCGCTCGCACAAGACCTGAAGTCTTTGCCAAACATTGGCAATGCTACGGCATTACACGACGCCTGAGACAAAGGGCACACACAAGACCTGAAGTCTTTGCCAAACATTGGCAAAGCTACGGCGTTAGGCGTTGCCTGAAACATAAGCGCGCATAACACCTGAAATCTTTGCCAAACATTGTCAAAGCTATGGCATTACCAGCCGCTTAAGACACAGGCGCGCGCACAAGACCTGAAGTTTTTGCCAAACGTTGGCAAAGCTACGGCATTACACGCTGCCTAAGACATATGCGCGCGCAAAAGACCTGAAGTCTTTGCCAAACATTGGCAAAGGTATGGAATTATACCCCACCTGAGACACATGCGCGAGCCCAAGACCTGAAGTATTTGCCAAACATTGGCAATGCTGCGGCATTACACGACGCCTGAGACACAGCGCTCGCACAAGACGTGAATCTTTGCCAAACATTGGCAAAGGTACGACATTAGACGTTCCCAGAAACACAAGCGCGCACAAGAACTAGAATCTTTGCCAAACATTGTCAAAGCTACGGCATTACCCGCCGCATGAGACACAGGCGCGCGCACAAGACCTGAAGTCTTTGCCAAACGTTGGCAAAGCAACGGCATTACACGCCGCCTGAGACACATGCGCGCGCAAAAGACCTAAAGTCATTGCCAAACATTGGCAAAGCTACGACATTACACCCCGCCTGAGACACATTCGCGCGCACAATACCTGAAATCTTTGCGAAACATTGGAAAGCCACGGCATTACATGCCACCTGAGACACAGGCGCGCGTACAAGACCTGAACTCGTTTTAAAAACATTGGACAAGCTACGGCGTTAGACGCTGCTTGAGACACAGCCGTCCGCCCAAGACCTGAAGTCTTTGCCAAACATTGGCAAACCAACGGCATTACCAGCCGCCTGAGACATGGGCGCGCTCACAAGACCAGAAGTCTTTACCAAACGTTGGCAAAGCTACGGCATTACACGCCTCCTCAGAGACAGACCTGAAGTCTTTGCCAAACATTAGCAAAGCTACGGCATTACACGCCGCCTGAGACACAGGCACGCGTAAAAAAATTGAAATCTTTGCCAAACATTGGAAAAGCCACGGCATTACACGCCGCCTGAGACACAGGCACGCACACATGACCTGAAGTCGTTGCTAAACATTGGACAAGCTATGGCGTTAGACGCTACTTGAGACACAGGCGTCCGCACAAGACCTGAAGTCTTTGCGAAACATTGGCAAAGCTACGGCATTACTAGCCGCCTGAGACACAGGCGCCCACACAAGACATGAAGTCTTTGCCAAACTTTGGCAAAGCTACGGTATTACACGCCGCCTGAGACACAGGCGCGCGCGCACAAGTCCTGAAGTCTTTGACAAACATTGGCAAAGCTACGACATTACACGCCGCCTGAGACACAAGCGCGCGCACAAGGCCTGAAGACTTTACCAAACATTAGTAAAGCTACGGCATTAGACGCCGCCTGAGACATAGGCGAGCGTACAAGACCTGAATTCTTTGCCAAACATTGGCAAAGCTACGACGCACGTAGAAGACCGGAAATCTTTGCCAAACATTGGTGAAGCTACGGCATTACACCACGCCTGAGACACATGCACGTGCACAAGACCTGAAGTCTTTGCTAATCACTAGCTAAGCTACAGCATTGGATGCCGCCTGACACACAGGCGCGCGCACAAGACCTGAAGTCTTTTCCAAACATTGGCAATGCTACGGCATTACACGACGCCTGAGACGCAGCGCACACACAAGACCTGAAGTCTTTGCCAAACATTGGCAAAGCTACGGCAATAGACGTTGCCTGAAACACAAGCGCGCACAAGACCAGAAATCTTTGCCAAACATTGTCAAAGCTACGGCATTACCCGCCGCCTGAGACACAGGCGCACGCAGAAGACCTGAAGTATTTGCCAAACATTGGCAAAGCTACGACATTACACGCCGCCTGAGACACAGGCGCTCGCACAAGACCTGAAGTCTTTGCCAAACATTGGAAAAGCCACGGCATTACACGCCGCCTGAGACACAGGCACGCACACAAGACCTGAAGTCGTTGCTAAACATTGGACAAGCTATGGCGTTAGACGCTACTTGAGACACAGGCGTCCGCACAAGACCTGAAGTCTTTGCCAAACATTGGCAAAGCTACGGCATTACTAGCCGCCTGAGACACAGGCGCCCACACAAGACCTGAAGTCTTTGCCAAACTTTGGCAAAGCTACAGCATTACACGCCGCCTGAGACACAGGCGCGCGTACAAGACATGAACTCGTTGTAAAAACATTGGACAAGCTACGGCGTTAGACGCTGCTTGAGACACAGGCGTCCGCCCAAGACCTGAAGTCTTTGCCAAACATTGGCAAAGCAACGGCATTACCAGCCGCCTAAGACACGGGGGCGCTCACAAGACCTGAAGTCTTTGCCAAACGTTGGCAAAGCTACGGCATTACACGCCTCCTCAGACACAGGCGCGCGGATAAGACCTGAAGTCTTTGCCAAACATTGGCAAAGCTACGGCATTAAACGCCGCCTGAGACACAGGCGCGCGCAAAAGGACTGAAGACTTTGGCAAACATTAGCAAAGCTACGGCATTAGACGCCGCCTGATACATAGGCGCGCGTACAAGACCTGAAGTCTTTGCCAAACATTGGTAAAGCTACGGCATTACACCACGCCTGAGACACATGCACGTGCACAAGACCTGAAGTCTTTGCTAATCACTGGCAAAGCTACGGCATTGGATGCCGCCTGAGACACAGGCGCTCGCACAAGACCTGAAGTCTTTGCCAAACATTGCAAAAGCCACGGCATTACACGCCGCCTGAGACACAGGCACGCACACAAGACCTGAAGTCGTTGCTAAACATTCGACAAGCTATGGCGTTAGACGCTACTTGAGACACAGGCGTCCGCACAAGACCTGAAGTCTTTGCCAAACATTGGCAAAGCTACGGCATTACTAGCCGCCTGAGAAACAGGCGCCCACACAAGACCTGAAGTCTTTGCAAAACTTTTGCAAAGCTACGACATTACTAGCCGCCTGAGACACAGGCGCGCGTACAAGACCTGAACTCATTGTAAAAACATTGGACAAGCTACGGCGTTAGACGCTGCTTGAGACATAGGCGTCCGCCCAAGACCTGTAGTCTTTGCCAAACATTGGCAAAGCAACGGCATTACCAGCCGCCTGAGACACGGGCGCGCTCACAAGACCTGAAGTCTTTGCCAAACGTTGGCAAAGCTACGGCATTACACGCCTCCTCAGACACAGGCGCGCGCACAAGACCTGAACTCTTTGGCAAACATTGGCAAAGCTACGACAATACCAACCGCCTGAGACATGGGCGCGCGCACAAGACCTGAAGCCTTTGCCAAACATTGGCAAAGCTACGGCATTACACGCCGCCTGAGACACAAGCGCGCTCACAAGGCCTAAAGACTTTACCAAACATTAGCAAAGCTACGGCATTAGACGCCGCCTGAGACATAGGCGCGCGTACAAGACCTGAATTCTTTGCCAAACATTGGCAAAGCTACGACGCACGTAGAAGACCTGAAATCTTTGCCAAACATTGGTAAAGCTACGGCATTACACCACGCCTGAGACACATACACGTGCACAAGACCTGAAGTCTTTGCTAATCACTAGCAAAGCTACGGCATTGGATGCCGCCTGAGACACAGGCGCGCGCACAAGACCTGAAGTCTTTTCCAAACATTGGCAATGCTACGGCATTACACGACGCCTGAGACGCAGCGCGCACACAAGACCTGAAGTCTTTGCCAAACATTGGCAAAGCTACGGCAATAGACGTTGCCTGAAACACAAGCGCGCACAAGACCAGAAATCTTTGCCAAACATTGTCAAAGCTACGGCATTACCCGCAGCTTGAGACACAGGCGCACGCAGAAGACCTGAAGTCTTTGCCAAACATTGGCAAAGCTACGACATTACACGCCGCCTGAGACATAGGCGCACGCAGAAGACCTGAAGTATTTGCCAAACATTGGCAAAGCTACGACATTACACGCCGCCTGAGACACAGGCGCTCGCACAAGACCTGAAGCCTTTGCCAAACATTGGAAAAGCCAAGGCATTACACGCCGCCTGAGACACAGGCACGCACACAAGACCTGAAGTCGTTGCTAAACATTGGACAAGCTATGGCGTTGACGCTACTTGAGACATAGGCGTCCGCACAAGACCTGAAGTCTTTGCCAAACATTGGCAAAGCTACGGCATTACTAGCCGCCTGAGACACAGGCGCCCACACAAGACCTGAAGTCTTTGCCAAACTTTGGCAAAGCTACGGCATTACACGCCGCCTGAGACACAGGCGCGCGTACAAGACCTGAACTCGTTGTAAAAACATTGGACAAGCTACGGCGTTAGACGCTGCTTGAGACACAGGCGTCCGCCCAAGACCTGAAGTCTTTGCCAAACATTGGCAAAGCAACGGCATTACCAGCCGCCTGAGACACGGGGGCGCTCACAAGACCTGAAGTCTTTGCCAAACGTTGGCAAAGCTACGGCATTACACGCCTCCTCAGACACAGGCGCGCGGATAAGACCTGAAGTCTTTGCCAAACATTGGCAAAGCTACGGCATTAAACGCCGCCTGAGACACAGGCGCGCGCAAAAGGACTGAAGACTTTGGCAAACATTAGCAAAGCTACGGCATTAGACGCCGCCTGATGCATAGGCGCGCATACAAGACCTGAAGTCTTTGCCAAACATTGGTCAAGCTACGGCATTACACCACGCCTGAGACACATGCACGTGCACAAGACCTGAAGTCTTTGCTAATCACTGGCAAAGCTACGGCATTGGATGCCGCCTGAGACACAGGCGCTCGCACAAGACCTGAAGTCTTTGCCAAACATTGGAAAAGCCACGGCATTACACGCTGCCTGAGACACAGGCACGCACACAAGACCTGAAGTCGTTGCTAAACATTGGACAAGCTATGGCGTTAGACGCTACTTGAGACACAGGCGTCCGCACAAGACCTGAAGTCTTTGCCAAACATTGGCAATGCTACGGCATTACTAGCCGCCTGAGACACAGGCGCCCACACAAGACCTGAAGTCTTTGCCAAACTTTGGCAAAGCTACGGCATTACACGCCGCCCGAGACACAGGCGCGCGTACAAGACCTGAACTCGTTGTAAAAACATTGGACAAGCTACGGCGTTAGACGCTGCTTGAGACATAGGCGTCCGCCCAAGACCTGTAGTCTTTGCCAAACATTGGCAAAGCAACGGCATTACCAGCCGCCTGAGACACGGGCGCGCTCACAAGACCTGAAGTCTTTGCCAAACGTTGGCAAAGCTACGACATTACACGCTGCCTAAGACACATGCGCGCGCAAAAGACTTGAAGTCTTTGCCAAACATTGGCAAATGTATGGAATTTTACCCCGCCTGAGACACATGCGCGAGCACAAGACCTGAAGTATTTGCCAAACATTGGCAATGCTGCGGCATTACACGACGCCTGAGACACAGCGCTCACACAAGACCTGAATCTTTGCCAAACATTGGCAAAGGTACGACATTAGACGTTGCCTGAAACACAAGCGCGCACAAGAACTAAAATCTTTGCCAAACATTGTCAAAGCTACGGCATTACCCGCCGCATGAGACACAGGCGCGCGCACAAGACCTGAAGTCTTTGCCAAATGTTGGCAAAGCTACGGCATTACACGCCGCCTGAGACACATGCGCGCGCAAAAGACCTAAAGTCATTGCCAAACATTGGCAAAGCTACGACATTACACCCCACCTGAGACACATTCGCGCGCACAAGACCTGAAATCTTTGCGAAACTTTGGAAAGCCACGGCATTACATGCCGCCTGAGACACAGGCGCACATACAAGACCTGAACTCGTTGTAAAAACATTGGACAAGCTACGGCGTTAGACGCTGCTTGAGACACAGCCGTCCGCCCAAGACCTGAAGTCTTTGCCAAACATTGGCAAAGCAACGGCATTACACGCCGCCTGAGACAAAAGGCACGCACACAAGACCTGAAGTCTTTGCCAAACGTTGGCAAAGCTACGGCATTACATGCCTCCTCAGACACAGGCGCACGCACAAGACCTGAAGTCTTTGCCAAACATTGGCAAAGCTACGGCATTACACGCCGCCTGAGACACAGCCACGTGCAAAAGACCTGAAATCTTTGCCAAACATTGGAAAAGCCACGGCATTACACGCCGCCTGAGACAAAGGCACGCACACAAGACCTGAAGTCGTTGCTAAACATTGGACAAGCTATGGCGTTGGACGCTACTTGAGACACAGGCGTCCGCACAAGACCTGAAGTCTTTGCCAAACATTGGCAAAGCTACGGCGTTACTAGCCGCCTGAGACACAGGCACACACACAAGACCTGAAGTCTTTGCCAAACTTTGGCAAAGCTACGGCATTACACGCTGCCTGAGACACAGGCGGGCGCGCACAAGACCTGAAGTCTTTGCCAAACATTAGCAAAGCTACGGACGTACACGCCGCCTGAGACACAGCCACACGCAGAAGACCTGAAGTCTTTGCCAAACATTGGCAAAGCAACGACATTACATGTCGCTTGAGACATAGGCGCTCGCACAAGACCTGAAGTCTTTGCCAAACATTGGCATTGCTACAGCATTACACGACGCCTGAGACAAAGGGCACACACAAGACCTGAAGTCTTTGCCAAACATTGGCAAAGCTACGGCATTAGGCGTTGCCTGAGACACATGCGCGCACACAAGACCTGAAGTCTTTGCCAAACATTGGCAAAGCAACGGCATTACCAGCCGCCTGAGACACGGGGGCGCTCACAAGACCTGAAGTCTTTGCCAAACGTTGGCAAAGCTACGGCATTACACGCCTCCTCAGACACAGGCGCGCGGATAAGACCTGAAGTCTTTGCCAAACATTGGCAAAGCTACGGCATTAAACGCCGCCTGAGACACAGGCGCGCGCAAAAGGACTGAAGACTTTGGCAAACATTAGCAAAGCTACGGCATTAGACGCCGCCTGATACATAGGCGCGCGTACAAGACCTGAAGTCTTTGCCAAACATTGGTAAAGCTACGGCATTACACCACGTCTGAGACACATGCACGTGCACAAGACCTGAAGTCTTTGCTAATCACTGGCAAAGCTACGGCATTGGATGCCGCCTGAGACACAGGCGCTCGCACAAGACCTGAAGTCTTTGGCAAACATTGGAAAAGCCACGGCATTACACGCCGCCTGAGACACAGGCACGCACACAAGACCTGAAGTCGTTGCTAAACATTGGACAAGCTATGGCGTTAGACGCTACTTGAGACACAGGCGTCCGCACAAGACCTGAAGTCTTTGCCAAACATTGGCAATGCTACGGCATTACTAGCCGCCTGAGACACAGGCGCCCACACAAGACCTGAAGTCTTTGCCAAACTTTGGCAAAGCTACGGCATTACACGCCGCCTGAGACACAGGCGCGCGTACAAGACCTGAACTCGTTGTAAAAACATTGGACAAGCTACGGCGTTAGACGCTGCTTGAGACATAGGCGTCCGCCCAAGACCTGTAGTCTTTGCCAAACATTGGCAAAGCAACGGCATTACCAGCCGCCTGAGACACGGGCGCGCTCACAAGACCTGAAGTCTTTGCCAAACGTTGGCAAAGCTACGGCATTACACGCCTCCTCAGACACAGGCGCGCGCACAAGACCTGAAGTCTTTGGCAAACATTGGCAAAGGTATGGAATTATACCCCGCCTGAGACACATGCGCGAGCACAAGACCTGAAGTATTTGCCAAACATTGGCAATGCTGCGGCATTACACGACGCCTGAGACACAGCGCTCACACAAGACCTGAATCTTTGCCAAACATTGGCAAAGGTACGACATTTGACGTTGCCTGAAACACAAGCGCGCACAAGAACTAAAATCTTTGCCAAACATTGTCAAAGCTACGGCATTACCCGCCGCATGAGACACAGGCGCGCACACAAGACCTGAAGTCTTTGCCAAACGTTGGCAAAGCTACGGCATTACACGCCGCCTGAGACACATGCGCGCGCAAAAGACCTAAAGTCATTGCCAAACATTGGCAAAGCTACGACATTACACCCCGCCTGAGACACATTCTCGCGCACAAGACCTGAAATCTTTGCGAAACTTTGGAAAGCCATGGCATTACATGCCGCCTGAGACACAGGCGCACGTACAAGACCTGAACTCGTTGTAAAAACATTGGACAAGCTACGGCGTTAGACGCTGCTTGAGACACAGCCGTCCGCCCAAGACCTGAAGTCTTTGCCAAACATTGGCAAAGCAACGACATTACACGCCGCCTGAGACAAAGGCACGCACACAAGACCTGAAGTCTTTGCCAAACGTTGGCAAAGCTACGGCATTACACGCCTCCTCAGACACAGGCGCACGCACAAGACCTGAAGTCTTTGCCAAACATTGGCAAAGCTACGGCATTACACGCCGCCTGAGACACAGCCACGTGCAAAAGACCTGAAATCTTTGCCAAACATTGGAAAAGCCACGGCATTACACGCCGCCTGAGACAAAGGCACGCACACAAGACCTGAAGTCGTAGCTAAACATTGGACAAGCTATGGCGTTAGACGCTACTTGAGACACAGGCGTCCGCACAAGACCTGAAGTCTTTGCCAAACATTGGCAAAGCTACGGCGTTACTAGCCGCCTGAGACACAGGCACCCACACAAGACCTGAAGTCTTTGCCAAACTTTGGCAAAGCTACGGCATTACACGCTGCCTGAGACACAGGCGGGCGCGCACAAGACCTGAAGTCTTTGCCAAACATTAGCAAAGCTACGGACGTACACGCCGCCTGAGACACAGCCACACGCAGAAGACCTGAAGTCTTTGCCAAACATTGGCAAAGCTACGACATTACATGCCGCTTGAGACATAGGCGCTCGCACAAGACCTGAAGTCTTTGCCAAACATTGGCATTGCTACGGCATTACACGACGCCTGAGACAAAGGGCACACACAAGACCTGAAGTCTTTGCCAAACATTGGCAAAGGTACGACATTAGACGTTGCCTGAAACACAAGCGCGCACAAGAACTAAAATCTTTGCCAAACATTGTCAAAGCTACGGCATTACCCGCCGCATGAGACACAGGCGCGCGCACAAGACCTGAAGTCTTTGCAAACGTTGGCAAAGCTACGGCATTACACGCCGCCTGAGACACAGGCGCGCGCAAAAGGACTGAAGACTTTGGCAAACATTAGCAAAGCTACGGCATTAGACGCCGCCTGATGCATAGGCGCGCATACAAGACCTGAAGTCTTTGCCAAACATTGGTCAAGCTACGGCATTACACCACGCCTGAGACACATGCACGTGCACAAGACCTGAAGTCTTTGCTAATCACTGGCAAAGCTACGGCATTGGATGCCGCCTGAGACACAGGCGCTCGCACAAGACCTGAAGTCTTTGCCAAACATTGGAAAAGCCACGGCATTACACGCTGCCTGAGACACAGGCACGCACACAAGACCTGAAGTCGTTGCTAAACATTGGACAAGCTATGGCGTTAGACGCTACTTGAGACACAGGCGTCCGCACAAGACCTGAAGTCTTTGCCAAACATTGGCAATGCTACGGCATTACTAGCCGCCTGAGACACAGGCGCCCACACAAGACCTGAAGTCTTTGCCAAACTTTGGCAAAGCTACGGCATTACACGCCGCCCGAGACACAGGCGCGCGTACAAGACCTGAACTCGTTGTAAAAACATTGGACAAGCTACGGCGTTAGACGCTGCTTGAGACATAGGCGTCCGCCCAAGACCTGTAGTCTTTGCCAAACATTGGCAAAGCAACGGCATTACCAGCCGCCTGAGACACGGGCGCGCTCACAAGACCTGAAGTCTTTGCCAAACGTTGGCAAAGCTACGACATTACACGCTGCCTAAGACACATGCGCGCGCAAAAGACTTGAAGTCTTTGCCAAACATTGGCAAATGTATGGAATTTTACCCCGCCTGAGACACATGCGCGAGCACAAGACCTGAAGTATTTGCCAAACATTGGCAATGCTGCGGCATTACACGACGCCTGAGACACAGCGCTCACACAAGACCTGAATCTTTGCCAAACATTGGCAAAGGTACGACATTAGACGTTGCCTGAAACACAAGCGCGCACAAGAACTAAAATCTTTGCCAAACATTGTCAAAGCTACGGCATTACCCGCCGCATGAGACACAGGCGCGCGCACAAGACCTGAAGTCTTTGCCAAATGTTGGCAAAGCTACGGCATTACACGCCGCCTGAGACACATGCGCGCGCAAAAGACCTAAAGTCATTGCCAAACATTGGCAAAGCTACGACATTACACCCCACCTGAGACACATTCGCGCGCACAAGACCTGAAATCTTTGCGAAACTTTGGAAAGCCACGGCATTACATGCCGCCTGAGACACAGGCGCACATACAAGACCTGAACTCGTTGTAAAAACATTGGACAAGCTACGGCGTTAGACGCTGCTTGAGACACAGCCGTCCGCCCAAGACCTGAAGTCTTTGCCAAACATTGGCAAAGCAACGGCATTACACGCCGCCTGAGACAAAAGGCACGCACACAAGACCTGAAGTCTTTGCCAAACGTTGGCAAAGCTACGGCATTACATGCCTCCTCAGACACAGGCGCACGCACAAGACCTGAAGTCTTTGCCAAACATTGGCAAAGCTACGGCATTACACGCCGCCTGAGACACAGCCACGTGCAAAAGACCTGAAATCTTTGCCAAACATTGGAAAAGCCACGGCATTACACGCCGCCTGAGACAAAGGCACGCACACAAGACCTGAAGTCGTTGCTAAACATTGGACAAGCTATGGCGTTGGACGCTACTTGAGACACAGGCGTCCGCACAAGACCTGAAGTCTTTGCCAAACATTGGCAAAGCTACGGCGTTACTAGCCGCCTGAGACACAGGCACACACACAAGACCTGAAGTCTTTGCCAAACTTTGGCAAAGCTACGGCATTACACGCTGCCTGAGACACAGGCGGGCGCGCACAAGACCTGAAGTCTTTGCCAAACATTAGCAAAGCTACGGACGTACACGCCGCCTGAGACACAGCCACACGCAGAAGACCTGAAGTCTTTGCCAAACATTGGCAAAGCAACGACATTACATGTCGCTTGAGACATAGGCGCTCGCACAAGACCTGAAGTCTTTGCCAAACATTGGCATTGCTACAGCATTACACGACGCCTGAGACAAAGGGCACACACAAGACCTGAAGTCTTTGCCAAACATTGGCAAAGCTACGGCATTAGGCGTTGCCTGAGACACATGCGCGCACACAAGACCTGAAGTCTTTGCCAAACATTGGCAAAGCAACGGCATTACCAGCCGCCTGAGACACGGGGGCGCTCACAAGACCTGAAGTCTTTGCCAAACGTTGGCAAAGCTACGGCATTACACGCCTCCTCAGACACAGGCGCGCGGATAAGACCTGAAGTCTTTGCCAAACATTGGCAAAGCTACGGCATTAAACGCCGCCTGAGACACAGGCGCGCGCAAAAGGACTGAAGACTTTGGCAAACATTAGCAAAGCTACGGCATTAGACGCCGCCTGATACATAGGCGCGCGTACAAGACCTGAAGTCTTTGCCAAACATTGGTAAAGCTACGGCATTACACCACGTCTGAGACACATGCACGTGCACAAGACCTGAAGTCTTTGCTAATCACTGGCAAAGCTACGGCATTGGATGCCGCCTGAGACACAGGCGCTCGCACAAGACCTGAAGTCTTTGGCAAACATTGGAAAAGCCACGGCATTACACGCCGCCTGAGACACAGGCACGCACACAAGACCTGAAGTCGTTGCTAAACATTGGACAAGCTATGGCGTTAGACGCTACTTGAGACACAGGCGTCCGCACAAGACCTGAAGTCTTTGCCAAACATTGGCAATGCTACGGCATTACTAGCCGCCTGAGACACAGGCGCCCACACAAGACCTGAAGTCTTTGCCAAACTTTGGCAAAGCTACGGCATTACACGCCGCCTGAGACACAGGCGCGCGTACAAGACCTGAACTCGTTGTAAAAACATTGGACAAGCTACGGCGTTAGACGCTGCTTGAGACATAGGCGTCCGCCCAAGACCTGTAGTCTTTGCCAAACATTGGCAAAGCAACGGCATTACCAGCCGCCTGAGACACGGGCGCGCTCACAAGACCTGAAGTCTTTGCCAAACGTTGGCAAAGCTACGGCATTACACGCCTCCTCAGACACAGGCGCGCGCACAAGACCTGAAGTCTTTGGCAAACATTGGCAAAGGTATGGAATTATACCCCGCCTGAGACACATGCGCGAGCACAAGACCTGAAGTATTTGCCAAACATTGGCAATGCTGCGGCATTACACGACGCCTGAGACACAGCGCTCACACAAGACCTGAATCTTTGCCAAACATTGGCAAAGGTACGACATTTGACGTTGCCTGAAACACAAGCGCGCACAAGAACTAAAATCTTTGCCAAACATTGTCAAAGCTACGGCATTACCCGCCGCATGAGACACAGGCGCGCACACAAGACCTGAAGTCTTTGCCAAACGTTGGCAAAGCTACGGCATTACACGCCGCCTGAGACACATGCGCGCGCAAAAGACCTAAAGTCATTGCCAAACATTGGCAAAGCTACGACATTACACCCCGCCTGAGACACATTCTCGCGCACAAGACCTGAAATCTTTGCGAAACTTTGGAAAGCCATGGCATTACATGCCGCCTGAGACACAGGCGCACGTACAAGACCTGAACTCGTTGTAAAAACATTGGACAAGCTACGGCGTTAGACGCTGCTTGAGACACAGCCGTCCGCCCAAGACCTGAAGTCTTTGCCAAACATTGGCAAAGCAACGACATTACACGCCGCCTGAGACAAAGGCACGCACACAAGACCTGAAGTCTTTGCCAAACGTTGGCAAAGCTACGGCATTACACGCCTCCTCAGACACAGGCGCACGCACAAGACCTGAAGTCTTTGCCAAACATTGGCAAAGCTACGGCATTACACGCCGCCTGAGACACAGCCACGTGCAAAAGACCTGAAATCTTTGCCAAACATTGGAAAAGCCACGGCATTACACGCCGCCTGAGACAAAGGCACGCACACAAGACCTGAAGTCGTAGCTAAACATTGGACAAGCTATGGCGTTAGACGCTACTTGAGACACAGGCGTCCGCACAAGACCTGAAGTCTTTGCCAAACATTGGCAAAGCTACGGCGTTACTAGCCGCCTGAGACACAGGCACCCACACAAGACCTGAAGTCTTTGCCAAACTTTGGCAAAGCTACGGCATTACACGCTGCCTGAGACACAGGCGGGCGCGCACAAGACCTGAAGTCTTTGCCAAACATTAGCAAAGCTACGGACGTACACGCCGCCTGAGACACAGCCACACGCAGAAGACCTGAAGTCTTTGCCAAACATTGGCAAAGCTACGACATTACATGCCGCTTGAGACATAGGCGCTCGCACAAGACCTGAAGTCTTTGCCAAACATTGGCATTGCTACGGCATTACACGACGCCTGAGACAAAGGGCACACACAAGACCTGAAGTCTTTGCCAAACATTGGCAAAGGTACGACATTAGACGTTGCCTGAAACACAAGCGCGCACAAGAACTAAAATCTTTGCCAAACATTGTCAAAGCTACGGCATTACCCGCCGCATGAGACACAGGCGCGCGCACAAGACCTGAAGTCTTTGCAAACGTTGGCAAAGCTACGGCATTACACGCCGCCTGAGACACATGCGCGCGCAAAAGACCTAAAGTCATTGCCAAACATTGGCAAAGCTACGACATTACACCCCGCCTGAGACACATTCGCGTGCACAAGACCTGAAATCTTTGCGAAACATTGGAAAGCCACGGCATTACATGCCGCCTGAGACACAGGCGCACGTACAAGACCTGAACTCGTTGTAAAAACATTGGACAAGCTACGGCGTTAGACGCTGCTTGAGACACAGCCGTCCGCCCAAGACCTGAAGTCTTTGCCAAACATTGGCAAAGCAACGGCATTAACAGCCGCCTGAGACATGGGCGCGCTCCCAAGACCCGAAGTCTTTGCCAAACGTTGGCAAAGCTACGGCATTACACGCCTCATCAGACACAGGCGCGCGCACAAGACCTGAAGTCTTTGCCAAACATTTGCAAAGCTACGGCATTACACGCCGCCTGAGACACAGGCACGCGTAAAAAAATGAAATCTTTGCCAAACATTGAAAAAGCCACGGCATTACACGCCGCCTGAGACACCGGCACGCACACAAGACCTGAACTCGTTGCTAAACATTGGACAAGCCTTGGCGTTAGACGCTACTTGAGACACAGGCGTCCGCACAAAGACCTGAAGTCTTTGCCAAACATTGGCAAAGCTACGGCATTACTAGCCGCCTGAGACACAGGCGCCCACACAAGACCTGAAGTCTTTGCCAAACTTTGGCAAAGCTACAGCATTACACGCCGCCTGAGACACAGGCGCGCGTACAAGACCTGAACTCGTTGTAAAAACATTGGACAAGCTACGGCGTTAGACGCTGCTTGAGACATAGGCGTCCGCCCAAGACCTGTAGTCTTTGCCAAACATTGGCAAAGCAACGGCATTACCAGCCGCCTGAGACACGGGCGCGCTCACAAGACCTGAAGTCTTTGCCAAACGTTGGCAAAGCTACGACATTACACGCTGCCTAAGACACATGCGCGCAAAAGACTTGAAGTCTTTGCCAAACATTGGCAAAGGTATGGAATTTTACCCCGCCTGAGACATATGCGCGAGCACAAGACCTGAAGTATTTGCCAAACATTGGCAATGCTGCGGCATTACACGACGCCTGAGACACATCGCTCACACAAGACCTGAATCTTTGCCAAACATTGGCAAAGGTACGACATTAGACGTTGCCTGAAACACAAGCGCGCACAAGAACTAAAATCTTTGCCAAACATTGTCAAAGCTACGGCATTACCCGCCGCATGAGACACAGGCGCGCGCACAAGACCTGAAGTCTTTGCCAAATGTTGGCAAAGCTACGGCATTACACGCCGCCTGAGACACATGCGCGCGCAAAAGACCTAAAGTCATTGCCAAACATTGGCAAAGCTACGACATTACACCCCGCCTGAGACACATTCTCGCGCACAAGACCTGAAATCTTTGCGAAACTTTGGAAAGCCATGGCATTACATGCCGCCTGAGACACAGGCGCACGTACAAGACCTGAACTCGTTGTAAAAACATTGGACAAGCTACGGCGTTAGACGCTGCTTGAGACACAGCCGTCCGCCCAAGACCTGAAGTCTTTGCCAAACATTGGCAAAGCAACGACATTACACGCCGCCTGAGACAAAGGCACGCACACAAGACCTGAAGTCTTTGCCAAACGTTGGCAAAGATACGGCATTACACGCCTCCTCAGACACAGGCGCACGCACAAGACCTGAAGTCGTTGCTAAACATTGGACAAGCTATGGCGTTAGACGCTACTTGAGACACAGGCGTCCGCACAAGACCTGAAGTCTTTGCCAAACATTGGCAAAGCTACGGCGTTACTAGCCGCCTGAGACACAGGCACCCACACAAGACCTGAAGTCTTTGCCAAACTTTGGCAAAGCTACGGCATTACACGCTGCCTGAGACACAGGCGGGCGCGCACAAGACCTGAAGTCTTTGCCAAACATTAGCAAAGCTACGGACGTACACGCCGCCTGAGACACAGCCACACGCAGAAGACCTGAAGTCTTTGCCAAACATTGGCAAAGCTACGACATTACATGCCGCTTGAGACATAGGCGCTCGCACAAGACCTGAAGTCTTTGCCAAACATTGGCATTGCTACGGCATTACACGACGCCTGAGACAAAGGGCACACACAAGACCTGAAGTCTTTGCCAAACATTGGCAAAGGTACGACATTAGACGTTGCCTGAAACACAAGCGCGCACAAGAACTAAAATCTTTGCCAAACATTGTCAAAGCTACGGCATTACCCGCCGCATGAGACACAGGCGCGCGCACAAGACCTGAAGTCTTTGCAAACGTTGGCAAAGCTACGGCATTACACGCCGCCTGAGACACATGCGCGCGCAAAAGACCTAAAGTCATTGCCAAACATTGGCAAAGCTACGACATTACACCCCGCCTGAGACACATTCGCGTGCACAAGACCTGAAATCTTTGCGAAACATTGGAAAGCCACGGCATTACATGCCGCCTGAGACACAGGCGCACGTACAAGACCTGAACTCGTTGTAAAAACATTGGACAAGCTACGGCGTTAGACGCTGCTTGAGACACAGCCGTCCGCCCAAGACCTGAAGTCTTTGCCAAACATTGGCAAAGCAACGGCATTAACAGCCGCCTGAGACATGGGCGCGCTCCCAAGACCCGAAGTCTTTGCCAAACGTTGGCAAAGCTACGGCATTACACGCCTCATCAGACACAGGCGCGCGCACAAGACCTGAAGTCTTTGCCAAACATTTGCAAAGCTACGGCATTACACGCCGCCTGAGACACAGGCACGCGTAAAAAAATGAAATCTTTGCCAAACATTGAAAAAGCCACGGCATTACACGCCGCCTGAGACACCGGCACGCACACAAGACCTGAACTCGTTGCTAAACATTGGACAAGCTATGGCGTTAGACGCTACTTGAGACACAGGCGTCCGCACAAAGACCTGAAGTCTTTGCCAAACATTGGCAAAGCTACGGCATTACTAGCCGCCTGAGACACAGGCGCTCACACAAGACCTGAAGTCTTTGCCAAACTTTGGCAAAGCTACGGCATTACACGCCGCCTGAGACACAGGCGCGCGTACAAGACCTGAACTCGTTGTAAAAACATTGGACAAGCTACGGCGTTAGACGCTGCTTGAGACATAGGCGTCCGCCCAAGACCTGTAGTCTTTGCCAAACATTGGCAAAGCAACGGCATTACCAGCCGCCTGAGACACGGGCGCGCTCACAAGACCTGAAGTCTTTGCCAAACGTTGGCAAAGCTACGACATTACACGCTGCCTAAGACACATGCGCGCAAAAGACTTGAAGTCTTTGCCAAACATTGGCAAAGGTATGGAATTTTACCCCGCCTGAGACATATGCGCGAGCACAAGACCTGAAGTATTTGCCAAACATTGGCAATGCTGCGGCATTACACGACGCCTGAGACACAGCGCTCACACAAGACCTGAATCTTTGCCAAACATTGGCAAAGGTACGACATTAGACGTTGCCTGAAACACAAGCGTGCACAAGAACTAAAATCTTTGCCAAACATTGTCAAAGCTACGGCATTACCCGCCGCATGAGACACAGGCGCGCGCACAAGACCTGAAGTCTTTGCCAAATGTTGGCAAAGCTACGGCATTACACGCCGCCTGAGACACATGCGCGCGCAAAAGACCTAAAGTCATTGCCAAACATTGGCAAAGCTACGACATTACACCCCACCAGAGACACATTCGCGCGCACAAGACCTGAAATCTTTGCGAAACTTTGGAAAGCCACGGCATTACATGCCGCCTGAGACACAGGCGCACATACAAGACCTGAACTCGTTGTAAAAACATTGGACAAGCTACGGCGTTAGACGCTGCTTGAGACACAGCCGTCCGCCCAAGACCTGAAGTCTTTGCCAAACATTGGCAAAGCAACGGCATTACACGCCGCCTGAGACAAAGGCACGCACACAAGACCTGAAGTCTTTGCCAAACGTTGGCAAAGCTACGGCATTACATGCCTCCTCAGACACAGGCGCACGCACAAGACCTGAAGTCTTTGCCAAACATTGGCAAAGCTACGGCATTACACGCCGCCTGAGACACAGCCACGTGCAAAAGACCTGAAATCTTTGCCAAACATTGGAAAAGCCACGGCATTACACGCCGCCTGAGACAAAGGCACGCACACAAGACCTGAAGTCGTTGCTAAACATTGGACAAGCTATGGCGTTAGACGCTACTTGAGACACAGGCGTCCGCACAAGACCTGAAGTCTTTGCCAAACATTGGCAAAGCTACGGCGTTACTAGCCGCCTGAGACACAGGCACACACACAAGACCTGAAGTCTTTGCCAAACTTTGGCAAAGCTACGGCATTACACGCTGCCTGAGACACAGGCGGGCGCGCACAAGACCTGAAGTCTTTGCCAAACATTAGCAAAGCTACGGACGTACACGCCGCCTGAGACACAGCCACACGCAGAAGACCTGAAGTCTTTGCCAAACATTGGCAAAGCAACGACATTACATGTCGCTTGAGACATAGGCGCTCGCACAAGACCTGAAGTCTTTGCCAAACATTGGCATTGCTACAGCATTACACGACGCCTGAGACAAAGGGCACACACAAGACCTGAAGTCTTTGCCAAACATTGGCAAAGCTACGGCATTAGGCGTTGCCTGAGACACATGCGCGCACACAAGACCTGAAGTCTTTGCCAAACATTGGCAAAGCAACGGCATTACCAGCCGCCTGAGACACGGGGGCGCTCACAAGACCTGAAGTCTTTGCCAAACGTTGGCAAAGCTACGGCATTACACGCCTCCTCAGACACAGGCGCGCGGATAAGACCTGAAGTCTTTGCCAAACATTGGCAAAGCTACGGCATTAAACGCCGCCTGAGACACAGGCGCGCGCAAAAGGACTGAAGACTTTGGCTAACATTAGCAAAGCTACGGCATTAGACGCCGCCTGATACATAGGCGCGCGTACAAGACCTGAAGTCTTTGCCAAACATTGGTAAAGCTACGGCATTACACCACGTCTGAGACACATGCACGTGCACAAGACCTGAAGTCTTTGCTAATCACTGGCAAAGCTACGGCATTGGATGCCGCCTGAGACACAGGCGCTCGCACAAGACCTGAAGTCTTTGCCAAACATTGGAAAAGCCACGGCATTACACGTCGCCTGAGACACAGGCACGCACACAAGACCTGAAGTCGTTGCTAAACATTGGACAAGCTATGGCGTTAGACGCTACTTGAGACACAGGCGTCCGCACAAGACCTGAAGTCTTTGCCAAACATTGGCAATGCTACGGCATTACTAGCCGCCTGAGACACAGGCGCCCACACAAGACCTGAAGTCTTTGCCAAACTTTGGCAAAGCTACGGCATTACACGCCGCCTGAGACACAGGCGCGCGTACAAGACCTGAACTCGTTGTAAAAACATTCTACAAGCTACGGCGTTAGACGCTGCTTGAGACATAGGCGTCCGCCCAAGACCTGTAGTCTTTGCCAAACATTGGCAAAGCAACGGCATTACCAGCCGCCTGAGACACGGGCGCGCTCACAAGACCTGAAGTCTTTGCCAAACGTTGGCAAAGCTACGGCATTACACGCCTCCTCAGACACAGGCGCGCGCACAAGACCTGAAGTCTTTGGCAAACATTGGCAAAGGTATGGAATTATACCCCGCCTGAGACACATGCGCGAGCACAAGACCTGAAGTATTTGCCAAACATTGGGAACGCTGCGGCATTACACGACGCCTGAGACACAGCGCTCACACAAGACCTGAATCTTTGCCAAGCATTGGCAAAGGTACGACATTAGACGTTGCCTGAAACACAAGCGCGCACAAGAACTAAAATCTTTGCCAAACATTGTCAAAGCTACGGCATTACCCGCCGCATGAGACACAGGCGCGCACACAGGACCTGAAGTCTTTGCCAAACGTTGGCAAAGCTACGGCATTACACGCCGCCTGAGACACATGCGCGCGCAAAAGACCTAAAGTCATTGCCAAACATTGGCAAAGCTACGACATTACACCCCGCCTGAGACACATTCTTGCGCACAAGACCTGAAATCTTTACGAAACTTTGGAAAGCCATGGCATTACATGCCGCCTGAGACACAGGCGCACGTACAAGACCTGAACTCGTTGTAAAAACATTGGACAAGCTACGGCGTTAGACGCTGCTTGAGACACAGCCGTCCGCCCAAGACCTGAAGTCTTTGCCAAACATTGGCAAAGCAACGACATTACACGCCGCCTGAGACAAAGGCACGCACACAAGACCTGAAGTCTTTGCCAAACGTTGGCAAAGCTACGGCATTACACGCCTCCTCAGACACAGGCGCACGCACAAGACCTGAAGTCTTTGCCAAACATTGGCAAAGCTACGGCATTACACGCCGCCTGAGACACAGCCACGTGCAAAAGACCTGAATTCTTTGCCAAACATTGGAAAAGCCACGGCATTACACGCCGCCTAAGACAAAGGCACGCACACAAGACCTGAAGTCGTTGCTAAACATTGGACAAGCTATGGCGTTAGACGCTACTTGAGACACAGGCGTCCGCACAAGACCTGAAGTCTTTGCCAAACATTGGCAAAGCTACGGCGTTACTAGCCGCCTGAGACACAGGCACCCACACAAGACCTGAAGTCTTTGCCAAACTTTGGCAAAGCTACAGCATTACACGCTGCCTGAGACACAGGCGGGCGCGCACAAGAACTGAAGTCTTTGCCAAACATTAGCAAAGCTACGGACGTACACGCCACCTGAGACACAGCCACACGCAGAAGACCTGAAGTCTTTGCCAAACATTGGCAAAGCTACGACATTACATGCCGCTTGAGACATAGGCGCTCGCACAAGACCTGAAGTCTTTGCCAAACATTGGCATTGCTACGGCATTACACGACGCCTGAGACAAAGGGCACACACAAGACCTGAAGTCTTTGCCAAACATTGGCAAAGGTACGACATTAGACGTTGCCTGAAACACAAGCGCGCACAAGAACTAAAATCTTTGCCAAACATTGTCAAAGCTACGGCATTACCCGCCGCATGAGACACAGGCGCGCGCACAAGACCTGAAGTCTTTGCAAACGTTGGCAAAGCTATGGCATTACACGCCGCCTGAGACACATGCGCGCGCAAAAGACCTAAAGTCATTGCCAAACATTGGCAAAGCTACGACATTACACCCCGCCTGAGACACATTCGCGTGCACAAGACCTGAAATCTTTGCGAAACATTGGAAAGCCACGGCATTACATGCCGCCTGAGACACAGGCGCACGTACAAGACCTGAACTCGTTGTAAAAACATTGGACAAGCTACGGCGTTAGACGCTGCTTGAGACACAGCCGTCCGCCCAAGACCTGAAGTCTTTGCCAAACATTGGCAAAGCAACGGCATTAACAGCCGCCTGAGACATGGGCGCGCTCACAAGACCCGAAGTCTTTGCCAAACGTTGGCAAAGCTACGGCATTACACGCCTCATCAGACACAGGCGCGCGCACAAGACCTGAAGTCTTTGCCAAACATTTGCAAAGCTACGGCATTACACGCCGCCTGAGACACAGGCACGCGTAAAAAAATGAAATCTTTGCCAAACATTGAAAAAGCCACGGCATTACACGCCGCCTGAGACACCGGCACGCACACAAGACCTGAACTCGTTGCTAAACATTGGACAAGCTATGGCGTTAGACGCTACTTGAGACACAGGCGTCCGCACAAAGACCTGAAGTCTTTGCCAAACATTGGCAAAGCTACGGCATTACTAGCCGCCTGAGACACAGGCGCCCACACAAGACCTGAAGTCTTTGCCAAACTTTGGCAAAGCTACGGCATTACACGCCGCCTAAGACACAGGCGCGCGCGCAAAAGACCAGAAGTCTTTGCCAAACATTGGCAAAGCTACGGCCGTACACGCCGCCTGAGACACAGCCACACGCAGAAGACCTGAAGTCTTTGCCAAACATTGGCAAAGCTACGACATTACATGCCGCTTGAGACATAGGCGCTCGCACAAGACCTGAAGTCTTTGCCAAACATTGGCAATGCTACGGCATTACACGACGCCTGAGACAAAGGGCACACACAAGACCTGAAGTCTTTGCCAAACATTGGCAAAGCTACGGCGTTAGGCGTTGCCTGAAACATAAGCGCGCATAACACCTGAAATCTTTGCCAAACATTGTCAAAGCTATGGCATTACCAGCCGCTTAAGACACAGGCGCGCGCACAAGACCTGAAGTTTTTGCCAAACGTTGGCAAAGCTACGGCATTACACGCTGCCTAAGACACATGCGCGCGCAAAAGACCTGAAGTCTTTGCCAAACATTGGCAAAGGTATGGAATTATACCCCGCCTGAGACACATGCGCGAGCACAAGACCTGAAGTATTTGCCAAACATTGGGAACGCTGCGGCATTACACGACGCCTGAGACACAGCGCTCACACAAGACCTGAATCTTTGCCAAGCATTGGCAAAGGTACGACATTAGACGTTGCCTGAAACACAAGCGCGCACAAGAACTAAAATCTTTGCCAAACATTGTCAAAGCTACGGCATTACCCGCCGCATGAGACACAGGCGCGCACACAGGACCTGAAGTCTTTGCCAAACGTTGGCAAAGCTACGGCATTACACGCCGCCTGAGACACATGCGCGCGCAAAAGACCTAAAGTCATTGCCAAACATTGGCAAAGCTACGACATTACACCCCGCCTGAGACACATTCTTGCGCACAAGACCTGAAATCTTTACGAAACTTTGGAAAGCCATGGCATTACATGCCGCCTGAGACACAGGCGCACGTACAAGACCTGAACTCGTTGTAAAAACATTGGACAAGCTACGGCGTTAGACGCTGCTTGAGACACAGCCGTCCGCCCAAGACCTGAAGTCTTTGCCAAACATTGGCAAAGCAACGACATTACACGCCGCCTGAGACAAAGGCACGCACACAAGACCTGAAGTCTTTGCCAAACGTTGGCAAAGCTACGGCATTACACGCCTCCTCAGACACAGGCGCACGCACAAGACCTGAAGTCTTTGCCAAACATTGGCAAAGCTACGGCATTACACGCCGCCTGAGACACAGCCACGTGCAAAAGACCTGAATTCTTTGCCAAACATTGGAAAAGCCACGGCATTACACGCCGCCTAAGACAAAGGCACGCACACAAGACCTGAAGTCGTTGCTAAACATTGGACAAGCTATGGCGTTAGACGCTACTTGAGACACAGGCGTCCGCACAAGACCTGAAGTCTTTGCCAAACATTGGCAAAGCTACGGCGTTACTAGCCGCCTGAGACACAGGCACCCACACAAGACCTGAAGTCTTTGCCAAACTTTGGCAAAGCTACAGCATTACACGCTGCCTGAGACACAGGCGGGCGCGCACAAGAACTGAAGTCTTTGCCAAACATTAGCAAAGCTACGGACGTACACGCCACCTGAGACACAGCCACACGCAGAAGACCTGAAGTCTTTGCCAAACATTGGCAAAGCTACGACATTACATGCCGCTTGAGACATAGGCGCTCGCACAAGACCTGAAGTCTTTGCCAAACATTGGCATTGCTACGGCATTACACGACGCCTGAGACAAAGGGCACACACAAGACCTGAAGTCTTTGCCAAACATTGGCAAAGGTACGACATTAGACGTTGCCTGAAACACAAGCGCGCACAAGAACTAAAATCTTTGCCAAACATTGTCAAAGCTACGGCATTACCCGCCGCATGAGACACAGGCGCGCGCACAAGACCTGAAGTCTTTGCAAACGTTGGCAAAGCTATGGCATTACACGCCGCCTGAGACACATGCGCGCGCAAAAGACCTAAAGTCATTGCCAAACATTGGCAAAGCTACGACATTACACCCCGCCTGAGACACATTCGCGTGCACAAGACCTGAAATCTTTGCGAAACATTGGAAAGCCACGGCATTACATGCCGCCTGAGACACAGGCGCACGTACAAGACCTGAACTCGTTGTAAAAACATTGGACAAGCTACGGCGTTAGACGCTGCTTGAGACACAGCCGTCCGCCCAAGACCTGAAGTCTTTGCCAAACATTGGCAAAGCAACGGCATTAACAGCCGCCTGAGACATGGGCGCGCTCACAAGACCCGAAGTCTTTGCCAAACGTTGGCAAAGCTACGGCATTACACGCCTCATCAGACACAGGCGCGCGCACAAGACCTGAAGTCTTTGCCAAACATTTGCAAAGCTACGGCATTACACGCCGCCTGAGACACAGGCACGCGTAAAAAAATGAAATCTTTGCCAAACATTGAAAAAGCCACGGCATTACACGCCGCCTGAGACACCGGCACGCACACAAGACCTGAACTCGTTGCTAAACATTGGACAAGCTATGGCGTTAGACGCTACTTGAGACACAGGCGTCCGCACAAAGACCTGAAGTCTTTGCCAAACATTGGCAAAGCTACGGCATTACTAGCCGCCTGAGACACAGGCGCCCACACAAGACCTGAAGTCTTTGCCAAACTTTGGCAAAGCTACGGCATTACACGCCGCCTAAGACACAGGCGCGCGCGCAAAAGACCAGAAGTCTTTGCCAAACATTGGCAAAGCTACGGCCGTACACGCCGCCTGAGACACAGCCACACGCAGAAGACCTGAAGTCTTTGCCAAACATTGGTAAAGCTACGACATTACATGCCGCTTGAGACATAGGCGCTCGCACAAGACCTGAAGTCTTTGCCAAACATTGGCAATGCTACGGCATTACACGACGCCTGAGACAAAGGGCACACACAAGACCTGAAGTCTTTGCCAAACATTGGCAAAGCTACGGCGTTAGGCGTTGCCTGAAACATAAGCGCGCATAACACCTGAAATCTTTGCCAAACATTGTCAAAGCTATGGCATTACCAGCCGCTTAAGACACAGGCGCGCGCACAAGACCTGAAGTTTTTGCCAAACGTTGGCAAAGCTACGGCATTACACGCTGCCTAAGACACATGCGCGCGCAAAAGACCTGAAGTCTTTGCCAAACATTGGCAAAGGTATGGAATTATACCCCGCCTGAGACACATGCGCGAGCACAAGACCTGAAGTATTTGCCAAACATTGGCAATGCTGCGGCATTACACGACGCCTGAGACACAGCGCTCGCAGAAGACGTGAATCTTTGCCAAACATTGGCAAAGGTACGACATTAGACGTTGCCAGAAACACAAGCGCGCACAAGAACTAGAATCTTTGCCAAACATTGTCAAAGCTACGGCATTACCCGCCGCATGAGACACAGGCGCGCGCACAAGACCTGAAGTCTTTGCCAAACGTTGGCAAAGCAACGGCATTACACGCCGCCTGAGACACATGCGCGCGTAAAAGACCTAAAGTCATTGCCAAGCATTGGCAAAGCTACGACATTACACCCCGCCTGAGACACATTCGCGCGCACAATACCTGAAATCTTTGCGAAACATTGGAAAGCCACGGCATTACATGCCACCTGAGACACAGGCGCGCGTACAAGACCTGAACTCGTTGTAAAAACATTGGACAAGCTACGGCGTTAGACGCTGCTTGAGACACAGCCGTCCGCCCAAGACCTGAAGTCTTTGCCAAACATTGGCAAAGCAACGGCATTACCAGCCGCCTGAGACATGGGCGCGCTCACAAGACCAGAAGTCTTTACCAAACGTTGGCAAAGCTACGGCATTACACGCCTCCTCAGAGACAGGCGCGCGCACAAGACATGAAGTCTTTGCCAAACATTAGCAAAGCTACGACATTACACGCCGCCTGAGACACAGGCACGCACACATGACCTGAAGTCGTTGCTAAACATTGGACAAGCTATGGCGATAGACGCTACTTGAGACACAGGCGTCCGCACAAGACCTGAAGTCTTTGCCAAACATTGGCAAAGCTATGGCATTACTAGCCACCTGAGACACAGGCGCCCACACAAGACATGAAGTCTTTGCCAAACTTTGGCAAAGCTACGGCATTACACGCCGCCTGAGACACAGGCGCGCGCACAAGTCCTGAAGTCTTTGACAAACATTGGCAAAGCTACGACATTACACGCCGCCTAAGACACAAGCGCGCGCACAAGGCCTGAAGACTTTACCAAACATTAGCAAAGCTACGGCATTAGACGCCGCCTGAGACATAGGCGAGCGTACAAGACCTGAATTCTTTGCCAAACATTGGCAAAGCTACGACGCACGTAGAAGACCTGAAATCTTTGCCAAACATTGGTAAAGCTACGGCATTACACCACGCCTGAGACACATGCACGTGCACAAGACCTGAAGTCTTTGCTAATCACTAGCTAAGCAACGGCATTGGATGCCGCCTGACACACAGGCGCGCGCACAAGACCTGAAGTCTTTTCCAAACATTGGCAATGCTACGGCATTACACGACGCCTGAGACGCAGCGCACACACAAGACGTGAAGTCTTTGCCAAACATTGGCAAAGCTACGGCAATAGACGATGCCTGAAACACAAGCGCGCACAAGACCAGAAATCTTTGCCAAACATTTTCAAAGCTACGGCATTACCCGCCGCCTGAGACACAGGCGCACGCAGAAGACCTGAAGTATTTGCCAAACATTGGCAAAGCTACGACATTACACGCCGCCTGAGACACAGGCGCTCGCACAAGACCTGAAGTCTTTGCCAAACATTGGAAAAGCCACGGCATTACACGCCGCCTGAGACACAGGCACGCACACAAGACCTGAAGTCGTTGCTAAACATTGGACAAGCTATGGCGTTAGACGCTACTTGAGACACAGGCGTCCGCACAAGACCTGAAGTCTTTGCCAAACAATGGCAAAGCTACGGCATTACTAGCCGCCTGAGACACAGGCGCCCACACAAGACCTGAAGTCTTTGCCAAACTTTGGCAAAGCTACGGCATTACACGCCGCCTGAGACACAGGCGCGCGTACAAGACATGAACTCGTTGTAAAAACATTGGACAAGCTACGGCGTTAGACGCTGCTTGAGACACAGGCGTCCGCCCAAGACCTGAAGTCTTTGCCAAACATTGGCAAAGCAACGGCATTACCAGCCGCCTAAGACACGGGGGCGCTCACAAGACCTGAAGTCTTTGCCAAACGATGGCAAAGCTACGGCATTACACGCCTCCTCAGACACAGGCGCGCGGATAAGACCTGAAGTCTTTGCCAAACATTGGCAAAGCTACGGCATTAAACGCCGCCTGAGACACAGGCGCGCGCAAAAGGACTGAAGACTTTGGCAAATATTAGCAAAGCTACGGCATTAGACGCCGCCTGATACATAGGCGCGCGTACAAGACCTGAAGTCTTTGCCAAACATTGGTAAAGCTACGGCATTACACCACGCCTGAGACACATGCACGTGCACAAGACCTGAAGTCTTTGCTAATCACTGGCAAAGCTACGGCATTGGATGCCGCCTGAGACACAGGCGCTCGCACAAGACCTGAAGTCTTTGCCAAACATTGGAAAAGCCACGGCATTACACGCCGCCTGAGACACAGGCACGCACACAAGACCTGAAGTCGTTGCTAAACATTGGACAAGCTATGGCGTTAGACGCTACTTGAGACACAGGCGTCCGCACAAGACCTGAAGTCTTTGCCAAACATTGGCAAAGCTACGGCATTACTAGCCGCCTGAGACACAGGCGCCCACACAAGACCTGAAGTCTTTGCAAAACTTTTGCAAAGCTACGACATTACTAGCCGCCTGAGACACAGGCGCGCGTACAAGACCTGAACTCGTTGTAAAAACATTGGACAAGCTACGGCCTTAGACGCTGCTTGAGACATAGGCGTCCGCCCAAGACCTGTAGTCTTTGCCAAACATTGGCAAAGCAACGGCATTACCAGCCGCCTGAGACACGGGCGCGCTCACAAGACCTGAAGTCTTTGCCAAACGTTGGCAAAGCTACGGCATTACACGCCTCCTCAGACACGGGCGCGCGCACAAGACCTGAAGCCTTTGCCAAACATTGGCAAAGCTACGGCATTACACGCCGCCTGAGACACAAGCGCGCACACAAGGCCTGAAGACTTTACCAAACATTAGCAAAGCTACGGCATTAGACGTCGCCTGAGACATAGGCGCGCGTACAAGACCTGAATTCTTTGCCAAACATTGGCAAAGCTACGACGCACGTAGAAGACCTGAAATCTTTGCCAAACATTGGTAAAGCTACGGCATTACACCACGCCTGAGACACATGCACGTGCACAAGACCTGAAGTCTTTGCTAATCACTAGCAAAGCTACGGCATTGGATGCCGCCTGAGACACAGGCGCGCGCACAAGACCTGAAGTCTTTGCCAAACATTGGCAATGCTACGGCAATAGACGTTGCCTGAAACACAAGCGCGCACAAGACCAGAAATCTTTGCCAAACATTGTCAAAGCTACGGCATTACCCGCCGCTTGAGACACAGGCGCACGCACAAGACCTGAAGTCTTTGCCAAACATTGGCAAAGCTACGACATTACACGCCGCCTGAGACATAGGCGCACGCAGAAGACCTGAAGTATTTGCCAAACATTGGCAAAGCTACGACATTACATGCCGCCTGAGACACAGGCGCTCGCACAAGACCTGAAGTCTTTGCCAAACATTGGAAAAGCCACGGCATTACACGCCGCCTGAGACACAGGCACGCACACAAGACCTGAAGTCGTTGCTAAACATTGGACAAGCTATGGCGTTGACGCTACTTGAGACACAGGCGTCCGCACAAGACCTGAAGTCTTTGCCAAACATTGGCAAAGCTACGACATTACTAGCCGCCTGAGACACAGGCGCCCACACAAGACCTGAAGTCTTTGCCAAACTTTGGCAAAGCTACGGCATTACACGCCGCCTGAGACACAGGCGCGCGTACAAGACCTGAACTCGTTGTAAAAACATTGGACAAGCTACGGCGTTAGACGCTGCTTGAGACACAGGCGTCCGCCCAAGACCTGAAGTCTTTGCCAAACATTGGCAAAGCAACGGCATTACCAGCCGCCTGAGACACGGGGGCGCTCACAAGACCTGAAGTCTTTGCCAAACGTTGGCAAAGCTACGGCATTACACGCCTCCTCAGACACAGGCGCGCGGATAAGACCTGAAGTCTTTGCCAAACATTGGCAAAGCTACGGCATTAAACGCCGCCTGAGACACAGGCGCGCGCAAAAGGACTGAAGACTTTGGCAAACATTAGCAAAGCTACGGCATTAGACGCCGCCTGATGCATAGGCGCGCGTACAAGACCTGAAGTCTTTGCCAAACATTGGTCAAGCTACGGCATTACACCACGCCTGAGACACATGCACGTGCACAAGACCTGAAGTCTTTGCTAATCACTGGCAAAGCTACGGCATTGGATGCCGCCTGAGACACAGGCGCTCGCACAAGACCTGAAGTCTTTGCCAAACATTGGAAAAGCCACGGCATTACACGCTGCCTGAGACACAGGCACGCACACAAGACCTGAAGTCATTGTAAAAACATTGGACAAGCTATGGCGTTAGACGCTACTTGAGACACAGGCGTCCGCACAAGACCTGAAGTCTTTGCCAAACATTGGCAATGCTACGGCATTACTAGCCGCCTGAGACACAGGCGCCCACACAAGACCTGAAGTCTTTGCCAAACTTTGGCAAAGCTACGGCATTACACGCCGCCTGAGACACAGGCGCGCGTACAAGACCTGAACTCGTTGTAAAAACATTGGACAAGCTACGGCGTTAGACGCTGCTTGAGACATAGGCGTCCGCCCAAGACCTGTAGTCTTTGCCAAACATTGGCAAAGCAACGGCATTACCAGCCGCCTGAGACACGGGCGCGCTCACAAGACCTGAACTCTTTGCCAAACGTTGGCAAAGCTACGACATTACACGCTGCCTAAGACACATGCGCGCGCAAAAGACTTGAAGTATTTGCCAAACATTGGCAAAGGTATGGAATTTTACCCCGCCTGAGACACATGCGCGAGCACAAGACCTGAAGTATTTGCCAAACATTGGCAATGCTGCGGCATTACACGACGCCTGAGACACAGCGCTCACACAAGACCTGAATCTTTGCCAAACATTGGCAAAGGTACGACATTAGACGTTGCCTGAAACACAAGCGCGCACAAGAACTAAAATCTTTGCCAAACATTGTCAAAGCTACGGCATTACCCGCCGCATGAGACACAGGCGCGCGCACAAGACCTGAAGTCTTTGCCAAATGTTGGCAAAGCTACGGCATTACACGCCGCCTGAGACACATGCGCGCGCAAAAGACCTAAAGTCATTGCCAAACATTGGCAAAGCTACGACATTACACCCCACCTGAGACACATTCGCGCGCACAAGACCTGAAATCTTTGCGAAACTTTGGAAAGCCACGGCATTACATGCCGCCTGAGACACAGGTGCACATACAAGACCTGAACTCGTTGTAAAAACATTGGACAAGCTACGGCGTTAGACGCTGCTTGAGACACAGCCGTCCGCCCAAGACCTGAAGTCTTTGCCAAACATTGGCAAAGCAACGGCATTACACGCCGCCTGAGACAAAGGCACGCACACAAGACCTGAAGTCTTTGCCAAACGTTGGCAAAGCTACGGCATTACATGCCTCCTCAGACACAGGCGCACGCACAAGACCTGAAGTCTTTGCCAAACATTGGCAAAGCTACGGCATTACACGCCGCCTGAGACACAGCCACGTGCAAAAGACCTGAAATCTTTGCCAAACATTGGAAAAGCCACGGCATTACACGCCGCCTGAGACAAAGGCACGCACACAAGACCTGAAGTCGTTGCTAAACATTGGACAAGCTATGGCGTTAGACGCTACTTGAGACACAGGCGTCCGCACAAGACCTGAAGTCTTTGCCAAACATTGGCAAAGCTACGGCGTTACTAGCCGCCTGAGACACAGACACACACACAAGACCTGAAGTCTTTGCCAAACTTTGGCAAAGCTACGGCATTACACGCTGCCTGAGACACAGGCGGGCGCGCACAAGACCTGAAGTCTTTGCCAAACATTAGCAAAGCTACGGACGTACACGCCGCCTGAGACACAGCCACACGCAGAAGACCTGAAGTCTTTGCCAAACATTGGCAAAGCAACGACATTACATGCCGCTTGAGACATAGGCGCTCGCACAAGACCTGAAGTCTTTGCCAAACATTGGCATTGCTACGGCATTACACGACGCCTGAGACAAAGGGCACACACAAGACCTGAAGTCTTTGCCAAACATTGGCAAAGCTACGGCATTAGGCGTTGCCTGAGACACATGCGCGCACACAAGACCTGAAGTCTTTGCCAAACATTGGCAAAGCAACGGCATTACCAGCCGCCTGAGACACGGGGGCGCTCACAAGACCTGAAGTCTTTGCCAAACGTTGGCAAAGCTACGGCATTACACGGCTCCTCAGACACAGGCGCGCGGATAAGACCTGAAGTCTTTGCCAAACATTGGCAAAGCTACGGCATTAAACGCCGCCTGAGACACAGGCGCGCGCAAAAGAACTGAAGACTTTGGCAAACATTAGCAAAGCTACGGCATTAGATGCCGCCTGATACATAGGCGCGCGTACAAGACCTGAAGTCTTTGCCAAACATTGGTAAAGCTACGGCATTACACCACGCCTGAGACACATGCACGTGCACAAGACCTGAAGTCTTTGCTAATCACTGGCAAAGCTACGGCATTGGATGCCGCCTGAGACACAGGCGCTCGCACAAGACCTGAAGTCTTTGCCAAACATTGGAAAAGCCACGGCATTACACGCCGCCTGAGACACAGGCACGCACACAAGACCTGAAGTCGTTGCTAAACATTGGACAAGCTATGGCGTTAGACGCTACTTGAGACACAGGCGTCCGCACAAGACCTGAAGTCTTTGCCAAACATTGGCAATGCTACGGCATTACTAGCCGCCTGAGACACAGGCGCCCACACAAGACCTGAAGTCTTTGCCAAACTTTGGCAAAGCTACGGCATTACACGCCGCTTGAGACACAGGCGCGCGTACAAGACCTGAACTCGTTGTAAAAACATTGGACAAGATACGGCGTTAGACGCTGCTTGAGACATAGGCGTCCGCCCAAGACCTGTAGTCTTTGCCAAACATTGGCAAAGCAACGGCATTACCAGCCGCCTGAGACACGGGCGCGCTCACAAGACCTGAAGTCTTTGCCAAACGTTGGCAAAGCTACGACATTACACGCTGCCTAAGACACATGCGCGCGCAAAAGACTTGAAGTCTTTGCCAAACATTGGCAAAGGTATGGAATTTTACCCCGCCTGAGACACATGCGCGAGCACAAGACCTGAAGTATTTGCCAAACATTGGCAATGCTGCGGCATTACACGACGCCTGGGACACAGCGCTCACACAAGACCTGAATCTTTGCCAAACATTGGCAAAGGTACGACATTAGACGTTGCCTGAAACACAAGCGCGCACAAGAACTAAAATCTTTGCCAAACATTGTCAAAGCTACGGCATTACCCGCCGCATGAGACACTGGCGCGCGCACAAGACCTGAAGTCTTTGCCAAATGTTGGCAAAGCTACGGCATTACACGCCGCCTGAGACACATGCGCGCATAAAAGACCTAAAGTCATTGCCAAACATTGGCAAAGCTACGACATTACACCCCACCTGAGACACATTCGCGCGCACAAGACCTGAAATCTTTGCGAAACTTTGGAAAGCCACGGCATTACATGCCGCCTGAGACACAGGTGCACATACAAGACCTGAACTCGTTGTAAAAACATTGGACAAGCTACGGCGTTAGACGCTGCTTGAGACACAGCCGTCCGCCCAAGACCTGAAGTCATTGCCAAACATTGGCAAAGCAACGGCATTACACGCCGCCTGAGACAAAGGCACGCACACAAGACCTGAAGTCTTTGCCAAACGTTGGCAAAGCTACGGCATTACATGCCTCCTCAGACACAGGCGCACGCACAAGACCTGAAGTCTTTGCCAAACATTGGCAAAGCTACGGCATTACACGCCGCCTGAGACACAGCCACGTGCAAAAGACCTGAAATCTTTGCCAAACATTGGAAAAGCCACGGCATTACACGCCGCCTGAGACAAAGGCACGCACACAAGACCTGAAGTCGTTGCTAAACATTGGACAAGCTATGGCGTTAGACGCTACTTGAGACACAGGCGTCCGCACAAGACCTGAAGTCTTTGCCAAACATTGGCAAAGCTACGGCGTTACTAGCCGCCTGAGACACAGGCACACACACAAGACCTGAAGTCTTTGCCAAACTTTGGCAAAGCTACGGCATTACACGCTGCCTGAGACACAGGCGGGCGCGCACAAGACCTGAAGTCTTTGCCAAACATTAGCAAAGCTACGGACGTACACGCCGCCTGAGACACAGCCACACGCAGAAGACCTGAAGTCTTTGCCAAACATTGGCAAAGCAACGACATTACATGCCGCTTGAGACATAGGCGCTCGCACAAGACCTGAAGTCTTTGCCAAACATTGGCATTGCTACGGCATTACACGACGCCTGAGACAAAGTGCACACACAAGACCTGAAGTCTTTGCCAAACATTGGCAAAGCTACGGCATTAGGCGTTGCCTGAGACACATGCGCGCACACAAGACCTGAAGTCTTTGCCAAACATTGGCAAAGCAACGGCATTACCAGCCGCCTGAGACACGGGGGCGCTCACAAGACCTGAAGTCTTTGCCAAACGTTGGCAAAGCTACGGCATTACACGGCTCCTCAGACACAGGCGCGCGGATAAGACCTGAAGTCTTTGCCAAACATTGGCAAAGCTACGGCATTAAACGCCGCCTGAGACACAGGCGCGCGCAAAAGAACTGAAGACTTTGGCAAACATTAGCAAAGCTACGGCATTAGACGCCGCCTGATACATAGGCGCGCGTACAAGACCTGAAGTCTTTGCCAAACATTGGTAAAGCTACGGCATTACACCACGCCTGAGACACATGCACGTGCACAAGACCTGAAGTCTTTGCTAATCACTGGCAAAGCTACGGCATTGGATGCCGCCTGAGACACAGGCGCTCGCACAAGACCTGAAGTCTTGGCCAAACATTGGAAAAGCCACGGCATTACACGCCGCCTGAGACACAGGCACGCACACAAGACCTGAAGTCGTTGCTAAACATTGGACAAGCTATGGCGTTAGACGCTACTTGAGACACAGGCGTCCGCACAAGACCTGAAGTCTTTGCCAAACATTGGCAATGCTACGGCATTACTAGCCGCCTGAGACACAGGCGCCCACACAAGACCTGAAGTCTTTGCCAAACTTTGGCAAAGCTACGGCATTACACGCCGCCTGAGACACAGGCGCGCGTACAAGACCTGAACTCGTTGTAAAAACATTGGACAAGCTACGGCGTTAGACGCTGCTTGAGACATAGGCGTCCGCCCAAGACCTGTAGTCTTTGCCAAACATTGGCAAAGCAACGGCATTACCAGCCGCCTGAGACACGGGCGCGCTCACAAGACCTGAAGTCTTTGCCAAACGTTGGCAAAGCTACGGCATTACACGCCTCCTCAGACACAGGTGCGCGCACAAGACCTGAAGTCTTTGGCAAACATTGGCAAAGGTATGGAATTATACCCCGCCTGAGACACATGCGCGAGCACAAGACCTGAAGTATTTGCCAAACATTGGCAATGCTGCGGCATTACACGACGCCTGAGACACAGCGCTCACACAAGACCTGAATCTTTGCCAAACATTGGCAAAGGTACGACATTAGACGTTGCCTGAAACACAAGCGCGCACAAGAACTAAAATCTTTGCCAAACATTGTCAAAGCTACGGCATTACCCGCCGCATGAGACACAGGCGCGCGCACAAGACCTGAAGTCTTTGCCAAACGTTGGCAAAGCTACGGCATTACACGCCGCCTGAGACACATGCGCGCGCAAAAGACCTAAAGTCATTGCCAAACATTGGCAAAGCTACGACATTACACCCCGCCTCAGACACATTCTCGCGCACAAGACCTGAAATCTTTGCGAAACTTTGGAAAGCCACGGCATTACATGCCGCCTGAGACACAGGCGCACGTACAAGACCTGAACTCGTTGTAAAAACATTGGACAAGCTACGGCGTTAGACGCTGCTTGAGACACAGCCGTCCGCCCAAGACCTGAAGTCTTTGCCAAACATTGGCAAAGCAACGACATTACACGCCGCCTGAGACAAAGGCACGCACACAAGACCTGAAGTCTTTGCCAAACGTTGGCAAAGCTACGGCATTACACGCCTCCTCAGACACAGGCGCACGCACAAGACCTGAAGTCTTTGCCAAACATTGGCAAAGCTACGGCATTACACGCCGCCTGAGACACAGCCACGTGCAAAAGACCTGAAATCTTTGCCAAACATTGGAAAAGCCACGGCATTACACGCCGCCTGAGACAAAGGCACGCACACAAGACCTGAAGTCGTTGCTAAACATAGGACAAGCTATGGCGTTAGACGCTACTTGGGACACAGGCGTCCGCACAAGACCTGAAGTCTTTGCCAAACATTGTCAAAGCTACGGCATTACCCGCCGCATGAGACACAGGCGCGCGCACAAGACCTGAAGTCTTTGCCAAACGTTGGCAAAGCTACGGCATTACACGCCGCCTGAGACACATGCGCTCGCAAAAGACCTAAAGTCATTGCCAAACATTGGCAAAACTACGACATTACACCCCGCCTGAGACACATTCACGCGCACAATACCTGAAATCTTTGTGAAACATTGGAAAGCCACGGCATTACATGCCACCTGAGATACAGGCGCGCGTACAAGACCTGAACTCGTTGTAAAAACATTGGACAAGCTACGCCGTTAGACGCTGCTTGAGACACAGCCGTCCACCCAAGACCTGAAGTCTTTGCCAAACATTGGCAAAGCAACGGCATTACCAGCAGCCTGAGACATGGGCGCGCTCACAAGACCTGAAGTCTTTGCCAAACGTTGGCAAAGCTACGGCATTACACGCCTCCTCAGACACAGGCGCGCGCACAAGACCTGAAGTCTTTGCCAAACATTGGCAAAGCTACGGCATTACACGCCGCCTGAGACACAGGCACGCGTAAAAAAATGAAATCTTTGCCAAACATTAGAAAAGCCACGGCATTACACGCCGCCTGAGACACAGGCACGCACACAAGACCTGAAGTCGTTGCTAAACATTGGACAAGCTATGGCGTTAGACGCTACTTGAGACACAGGCGTCCGCACAAGACCTGAAGTCTTTGCCAAACATTGGCAAAGCTACGGCATTACTAGCCGCCTGAGACACAGGCGCCCACACAAGACCTGAAGTCTTTGCCAAACTTTGGCAAAGCTACGGCGTTACACGCCGCCTGAGACACAGGCGCGCGCGCACAAGACCTGAAGTCTTTGCCAAACATTGGCAAAGCTACGGCCGTACACGCCGCCTGAGACACAGCCACACTCAGAAGACCTGAAGTCTTTGCCAAACAGTGGCAAAGCTACGACATTACATGCCGCTTGAGACATAGGCGCTCGCACAAGACCTGAAGTCTTTGCCAAACATTGGCAATGCTACGGCATTACACGACGCCTGAGACAAAGGGCACTCACAAGACCTGAAGTCTTTGCCAAACATCGGCAAAGCTACGGCGTTAGGCGTTGCCTGAAACATAAGCGCGCACAACACCTGAAATCTTTGCCAAACATTGTCAAAGCTATGGCATTACCAGCCGCTTAAGACACAGGCGCACGCACAAGACCTGAAGTTTTTGCCAAACGTTGGCAAAGCTACGACATTACACGCTGCCTAAGACACATGCGCGCGCAAAAGACCTGAAGTCTTTGCCAAACATTCGCAAAGGTATGGAATTATACCCCGCCTGAGACACATGTGCGAGCACAAGACCTGAAGTATTTGCCAAACATTAGCAATGCTGCGGCATTACACGACGCCTGAGACACAGCGCTCACACAAGACCTGAATCTTTGCCAAACATTGGCAAAGGTACGACATTTGACTTTGCCTGAAACACAAGGGCGCACAAGAACTAAAATCTTTGCCAAACATTGTCAAAGCTACGGCATTACCCGCCGCATGAGACACAGGCGCGCGCACAAGACCTGAAGTCTTTGCCAAACGTTGGCAAAGCTACGGCATTACACGCCGCCTGAGACACATGCGCGTGCAAAAGACCTAAAGTCATTGCCAAACATTGGCAAAGCTACGACATTACACCCCGCCTGAGACACATTCGCACGCACAAGATATGAAATCTTTGCGAAACATTGGAAAGCCACGGCATTACATGCCTCCTGAGACACAGGCGCGCGTACAAGACCTGAACTCGTTGTAAAAACATTGGACAAGCTACGGCGTTAGACGCTGCTTGAGACACAGCCGTCCGCCCAAGACCTGAAGTCTTTGCCAAACATTGGCAAAGCAACGGCATTACCAGCCGCCTGAGACATGGGCGCGCTCACAAGACCTGAGGTCTTTGCCAAACGTTGGCAAAGCTACGGCATTACACGCCTCCTCAGACACAGGCGCGCGCACAAGACCTGAAGTGTTTGCCAAACATTGGCAAAGCTACGGCATTACACGCCGCCTGAGACACAGCCACGCGCAAAAGACCTGAAATCTTTGCCAAACATTGGAAAAGCCACGGCATTACACGTCGCCTGAGAAACAGGCACGCACACAAGACCTGAAGTCGTTGCTAAACATTGGACAAGCTATGGCGTTAGACTCTACTTGAGACACAGGCGTCCGCACAAGACCTGAAGTCTTTTCCAAACATTGGCAAAGCTACGGCATTACTAGCCGCCTGAGACACAGGCGCCCACACAAGACCTGAAGTCTTTGCCAAACTTTGGCAAAGCTACGGCATTACACGCCGCCTAAGACACAGGCGCGCGCGCACAAGACCTGAAGTCTTTGCCAAACATTGGCAAAGCTACGGCCGTACACGCCGCCTGAGACACAGCCACACGCAGAAGACCTTAAGTCTTTGCCAAACATTGGTAAAGCTACGACATTACATGCCTCTTGAGACATAGGCGCTCGCACAAGACCTGAAGTCTTTGCCAAACATTGGCAATGCTACGGCATTACACGACGCATGAGACAAAAGGCACACACAAGACCTGAAGTCTTTGCCAAACATCGGCAAAGCTACGGCGTTAGGCGTTGCCTGAAACATAAGCGCGCACAACACCTAAAATCTTTGCCCAACATTGTCAAAGCTTTGGCATTAGCAGCCGCTGAAGACACAGGCGCGCGCACAAGACCTGAAGTTTTTGCCAAACGTTGGCAAAGCTACGGCATTACACGCTGCCTAAGACACATGCGCGCGCAAAAGACCTGAAGTCTTTGCCAAACATTGGCAAAGGTATGGAATTATACCCCGCCTGAGACACATGCGCGAGCACAAAACCTGAAGTATTTGCCAAACATTGGCAATGATGCAGCATTACACGACGCCTGAGACACAGCGCTCACACAAGACCTGAATCTTTGCCAAACATTGGCAAAGGTACGACATTAGACGTTGCCTGAAACACAAGCGCGCACAAGAACTAAAATCTTTGCCAAACATTGTCAAAGCTACGGCATTACCCGCCGCATGAGACACAGGTGCGCGCACAAGACCTGAAGTCTTTGCCAAACGTTGGCAAAGCTACGGCATTACACGCCGCCTGAGACACATGCGCGCGCAAATGACCTAAAGTCATTGCCAAACATTGGCAAAGCTACGACATTACACCCCGCCTGAGACACATTCGCGCGCACAAGACCTGAAATCTTTGCGAAACATTGGAAAGCCACGGCATTACATGCCGCCTGAGACACAGGCGCACGTACAAGACCTGAACTCGTTGTAAAAACATTTGACAAGCTACGGCATTAGACGCTTCTTGAGACACAGCCGTCCGCCCAAGACCTGAAGTCTTTGCCAAACATTGGCAAAGCAACGGCATTACCAGCCGCCTGAGACATGGGCGCGCTCACAAGACCTGAAGTCTTTGCCAAACGTTGGCAAAGCTACTGCATTACACGCCTCCTCAGACACAGGCGCGCGCACAAGACCTGAAGTCTTTGCCAAACATTGGCAAAGCTATGGCATTACACGCCGCCTGAGACACAGCCACGCGCAAAAGACCTGAAATCTTTGCCAAACATTGGAAAAGCCACGGCATTACACGCCGCCTGAGACACAGGCACGCACACAAGACCTGAAGTCGTTGCTAAACATTGGACAAGCTATGGCGTTAGACGCTACTTGAGACACAGGCGTCCGCACAAGACCTGAAGTCTTTGCCAAACATTGGCAAAGCTACGGCATTACTAGCCGCCTGAGACACAGGCGCCCACACAAGACCTGAAGTCTTTGCCAAACTTTGGCAAAGCTACGGCATTACACGCCGCCTGAGACACAGGCGCGCGCGCACAAGACCTGAAGTCTTTGCCAAACATTGGCAAAGCTACGGCCGTACACGCCGCCTGAGACACAGCCACACGCAGAAGACCTGAAGTCTTTGCCAAACATTGGCAAAGCTACGACATTACATGCCGCTTGAGACATAGGCGCTCGCACAAGACCTGAATTCTTTGCCAAACATTGGCAATGCTACGGCATTACACGATGCCTGAGACAAAGGGCACACACAAGACCTGAAGTCTTTGCCAAACATTGGCAAAGCTACGGCGTTAGGCGTTGCCTGAAACATAAGCGCGCACAACACCTGATATCTTTGCCAAACATTGTCAAAGTTATGGCATTACCAGCCGCTTAAGACACAGGCGCGCGCACAAGACCTGAAGTTTTTGCCAAACGTTGGCAAAGCTACGGCATTACACGCTGCCTAAGACACATGCGCGCGCAAAAGACCTGAAGTCTTTGCCAAACATTGGCAAAGGTATGGAAGTATACCCCGCCTGAGACACATGCGCGAGCACAAGACCTGAAGTATTTGCCAAACATTGGCAATGCTGCGGCATTACACGACGCCTGAGACACAGCGCTCACACAAGACCTGAATCTTTGCCAAACATTGGCAAAGTTACGACATCAGACGTTGCCTGAAACACAAGCGTGCACAAGAACTAAAATCTTTGCCAAACATTGTCAAAGCTACGGCATTACCCGCCGCATGAGACACAGGCGCGCGCACAAGACCTGAAGTCTTTGCCAAACGTTGGCAAAGCTACGGCATTAGACGCCGCCTGAGACACATGCGCGCGCAAAAGACCTAAAGTCTTTGCCAAACATTGGCAAAGCTACGACATTACACCCCGCCTGAGACACATTCGCGCGCACAATACCTGAAATCTTTGCGAAACATTGGAAAGCCACGGCATTACATGCCACCTGAGACACAGGCGCGCGTACAAAACCTGAACTCGTTGTAAAAACATTGGACAAGCTACGGCGTTATACGCTGCTTGAGACACAGCCGTCCGCCCAAGACCTGAAGTCTTTGCCAAACATTGGCAAAGCAACGGCATTACCAGCAGCCTGATACATGGGCGCGCTCACAAGACCTGAAGTCTTTGCCAAACGTTGGCAAAGCTACGGCATTACACGCCTCCTCAGACACAGGCACGCGCACAAGACCTGAAGTCTTTGCCAAACATTGGCAAAGCTACGGCATTACACGCCGCCTGAGACACAGGCACGCGTAAAAAAAATGAAATCTTTGCCAAACATTGGAAAAGCCACGGCATTACTCGCCGCCTGAGACACAGGCACGCACACAAGACCTGAAGTCGTTGCTAAACATTGGACAAGCTATGGCGTTAGACGCTACTTGAGACACAGGCGTCCGCACAAGACCTGAAGTCTTTGCCAAACATTGGCAAAGCTACGGCATTACTAGCCGCCTGAGACACAGGCGCCCACACAAGACCTGAAGTCTTTGCCAAACTTTGGCAAAGCTACGGCATTACACGCCGCCTGAGACACAGGCGCGCGCGCACAAGACCTGAAGTCTTTGCCAAACATTGGCAAAGCTACGGCCGTACACGCCGCCTGAGACACAGCCACACGCAGAAGACCTGAAGTCTTTGCCAAACATTGGCAAAGCTACGACATTACATGCCGCTTGAGACATAGGCGCTCGCACAAGACCTGAAGTCTTTGCCAAACATTGGCAATGCTACGGCATTACACGACGCCTGAGACAAAGGGCACACACAAGACCTGAAGTCTTTGCCAAACATCGGCAAAGCTACGGCGTTAGGCGTTGGCTGAAACATAAGCGCGCACAACACCTGAAATCTTTGCCAAACATTGTCAAAGCTATGGCATTACCAGCCGCTTAAGACACAGGCGCGCGCACAAGACCTGAAGTTTTTGCCAAACGTTGGCAAAGCTACGACATTACACGCTGCCTAAGACACATGCGCGCGCAAAAGACCTGAAGTCTTTGCCAAACATTCGCAAAGGTATGGAATTATACCCCGCCTGAGACACATGTGCGAGCACAAGACCTGAAGTATTTGCCAAACATTAGCAATGCTGCGGCATTACACGACGCCTGAGACACAGCGCTCACACAAGACCTGAATCTTTGCCAAACATTGGCAAAGGTACGACATTAGACGTTGCCTGAAACACAAGGGCGCACAAGAACTAAAATCTTTGCCAAACATTGTCAAAGCTACGGCATTACCCGCCGCATGAGACACAGGCGCGCGCACAAGACCTGAAGTCTTTGCCAAACGTTGGCAAAGCTACGGCATTACACGCCGCCTGAGACACATGCGCGTGCAAAAGACCTAAAGTCATTGACAAACATTGGCAAAGCTACGACATTACACCCCGCCTGAGACACATTCGCGCGCACAAGACATGAAATCTTTGCGAAACATTGGAAAGCCACGGCATTACATGCCTCCTGAGACACAGGCGCGCGTACAAGACCTGAACTCGTTGTAAAAACATTGGACAAGCTACGGCGTTAGACGCTGCTTGAGACACAGCCGTCCGCCCAAGACCTGAAGTCTTTGCCAAACATTGGCAAAGCAACGGCATTACCAGCCGCCTGAGACATGGGTGCGCTCACAAGACCTGAGGTCTTTGCCAAACGTTGGCAAAGCTACGGCATTACACGCCTCCTCAGACACAGGCGCGCACACAAGACCTGAAGTGTTTGCCAAACATTGGCAAAGCTACGGCATTACACGCCGCCTGAGACACAGCCACGCGCAAAAGACCTGAAATCTTTGCCAAACATTGGAAAAGCCACGGCATTACACGTCGCCTGAGACACAGGCACGCACAAGACCTGAAGTCGTTGCTAAACATTGGACAAGCTATGGCGTTAGACTCTACTTGAGACACATGCGTCCGCACAAGACCTGAAGTCTTTTCCAAACATTGGCAAAGCTACGGCATAACTAGCCGCCTGAGACACAGGCGCCCACACAAGACCTGAAGTCTTTGCCAAACTTTGGCAAAGCTACGGCATTACACGCCGCCTAAGACACAGGCGCGCGCGCACAAGACCTGAAGTCTTTGCCAAACATTGGCAAAGCTACGGCCGTACACGCCGCCTGAGACACAGCCACACGCAGAAGACCTGAAGTCTTTGCCAAACATTGGTAAAGCTACGACATTACATGCCGCTTGAGACATAGGCGCTCGCACAAGACCTGAAGTCTTTGCCAAACATTGGCAATGCTACGGCATTACACGACGCATGAGACAAAGGGCACACACAAGTCCTGAAGTCTTTGCCAAACATCGGCAAAGCTACGGCGTTAGGCGTTGCCTGAAACATAAGCGCACACAACACCTGAAATCTTTGCCCAACATTGTCAAAGCTATGGCATTAGCAGCCGCTGAAGACACAGGCGCGCGCACAAGACCTGAAGTTTTTGCCAAACGTTGGCAAAGCTACGGCATTACACGCTGCCTAAGACACATGCGCGCGCAAAAGACCTGAAGTCTTTGCCAAACATTGGCAAAGGTATGGAATTATACCCCGCCTGAGACACATGCGCGAGCACAAAACCTGAAGTATTTGCCAAACATTGGCAATGATGCGGCATTACACGACGCCTGAGACACAGCGCTCACACAAGACCTGAATCTTTGCCAAACATTGGCAAAGGTACGACATTAGACGTTGCCTGAAACACAAGCGCGCACAAGAACTAAAATCTTTGCCAAACATTGTCAAAGCTACGACATTACCCGCCGCATGAGACACAAGCGCGCACAAGAACTAAAATCTTTGCCAAACATTGTCAAAGCTACGGCATTACCCGCCGCATGAGATACAGGTGCGCGCACAAGACCTGAAGTCTTTGCAAAACGTTGGCAAAGCTACGGCATTACACGCCGCCTGAGACACATGCACGCGCAAATGACCTAAAGTCATTGCCAAACATTGGCAAAGCTACGACATTACACCCCGCCTGAGACACATTCGCGCGCACAAGACCTGAAATCTTTGCGAAACATTGGAAAGCCACGGCATTACATGCCGCCTGAGACACAGGCGCACGTACAAGACCTGAACTCGTTGTAAAAACATTTGACAAGCTACGGCATTAGACGCTGCTTGAGACACAGCCGTCCGCCCAAGACCTGAAGTCTTTGCCAAACATTGGCAAAGCAACGGCATTACCAGCCGCCTGAGACATGGGCGCGCTCACAAGACCTGAAGTCTTTGCCAAACGTTGGCAAAGCTACGGCATTACACGCCTCCTCAGACACAGGCGCGCGCACAAGACCTGAAGTCTTTGCCAAACATTGGCAAAGCTATGGCATTACACGCCGCCTGAGACACAGCCACGCGCAAAAGACCTGAAATCTTTGCCAAACATTGGAAAAGCCACGGCATTACACGCCGCCTGAGACACAGGCACGCACACAAGACATGAAGTCGTTGCTAAACATTGGACAAGCTATGGCGTTAGACGCTACTTGAGACACAGGCGTCCGCACAAGACATGAAGTCTTTGCCAATCATTGGCAAAGCTACGGCATTACTAGCCGCCTGAGACACAGGCGCCCACACAAGACCTGAAGTCTTTGCCAAACTTTGGCAAAGCTACGGCATTACACGCCGCCTGAGACACAGGCGCGCGCGCACAAGACCTGAAGTCTTTGCCAAACATTGGTAAAGCTACGGCCGTACACGCCGCCTGAGACACAGCCACACGCAGAAGACCTGAAGTCTTTGCCAAACATTGGCAAAGCTACGACATTACATGCCGCTTGAGACATAGGCGCTCGCACAAGACCTGAATTCATTGCCAAACATTGGCAATGCTACGGCATTACACGATGCCTGAGACAAAGGGCACACACAAGACCTGAAGTCCTTGCCAAACATTGGCAAAGCTACGGCGTTAGGCGTTGCCTGAAACATAAGCGCGCACAACACCTGAAATCTTTGCCAAACATTGTCAAAGTTATGGCATTACCAGCCGCCTAAGACACAGGCGCGCAGACAAGACCTGATGTTTTTGCCAAACGTTGGCAAAGCTACGGCATTACACGCTGCCTAAGACACATGCGCGCGCAAAAGACCTGAAGTCTTTGCCAAACATTGGCAAAGGTATGGAAGTATACCCCGCCTGAGACACATGCGCGAGCACAAGACCTGAAGTATTTGCCAAACATTGGCAATGCTGCGGCATTACACGACGCCTGAGACACAGCGCTCACACAAGACCTGAATCTTTGCCAAACATTGGCAAAGGTACGACATTAGACGTTGCCTGAAACACAAGGGCGCACAAGAACTAAAATCTTTGCCAAACATTGTCAAAGCTACGGCATTACCCGCCGCATGAGACACAGGCGCGCGCAGAAGACCTGAAGTCTTTGCCAAACGTTGGCAAAGCTACGGCATTACACGCCGCCTGAGACACATGCGCGTGCAAAAGACCTAAAGTCATTGACAAACATTGGCAAAGCTACGACATTACACCCCGCCTGAGACACATTCGCGCGCACAAGACATGAAATCTTTGCGAAACATTGGAAAGCCACGGCATTACATGCCTCCTGAGACACAGGCGCGCGTACAAGACCTGAACTCGTTGTAAAAACATTGGACAAGCTACGGCGTTATACGCTGCTTGAGACACAGCCGTCCGCCCAAGACCTGAAGTCTTTGCCAAACATTGGCAAAGCAACGGCATTACCAGCCGCCTGAGACATGGGTGCGCTCACAAGACCTGAGGTCTTTGCCAAACGTTGGCAAAGCTACGGCATTACACGCCTCCTCAGACACAGGCGCGCGCACAAGACCTGAAGTGTTTGCCAAACATTGGCAAAGCTACGGCCGTACACGCCGCCTGAGACACAGCCACACGCAGAAGACCTGAAGTCTTTGCCAAACATTGGCAAAGCTACGACATTACATGCCGCTTGAGACATAGGCGCTCGCACAAGACCTGAAGTCTTTGCCAAACATTGGCAATGCTACGGCATTACACGACGCCTGAGACAAAGGGCACACACAAGACCTGAAGTCTTTGCCAAACATCGGCAAAGCTACGGCGTTAGGCGTTGCCTGAAACATAAGCGCGCACAACACCTGAAATCTTTGCCAAACATTGTCAAAGCTATGGCATTACCAGCCGCTTAAGACACAGGCGCGCGCACAAGACCTGAAGTTTTTGCCAAACGTTGGCAAAGCTACGACATTACACGCTGCCTAAGACACATGCGCGCGCAAAAGACCTGAAGTCTTTGCCAAACATTCGCAAAGGTATGGAATTATACCCCGCCTGAGACACATGTGCGAGCACAAGACCTGAAGTATTTGCCAAACATTAGCAATGCTGCGGCATTACACGACGCCTGAGACACAGCGCTCACACAAGACCTGAATCTTTGCCAAACATTGGCAAAGGTACGACATTAGACGTTGCCTGAAACACAAGGGCGCACAAGAACTAAAATCTTTGCCAAACATTGTCAAAGCTACGGCATTACCCGCCGCATGAGACACAGGCGCGCGCACAAGACCTGAAGTCTTTGCCAAACGTTGGCAAAGCTACGGCATTACACGCCGCCTGAGACACATGCGCGTGCAAAAGACCTAAAGTCATTGACAAACATTGGCAAAGCTACGACATTACACCCCGCCTGAGACACATTCGCGCGCATAAGACATGAAATCTTTGCGAAACATTGGAAAGCCACGGCATTACATGCCTCCTGAGACACAGGCGCGCGTACAAGACCTGAACTCGTTGTAAAAACATTGGACAAGCTACGGCGTTAGACGCTGCTTGAGACACAGCCGTCCGCCCAAGACCTGAAGTCTTTGCCAAACATTGGCAAAGCAACGGCATTACCAGCCGCCTGAGACATGGGTGCGCTCACAAGACATGAGGTCTTTGCCAAACGTTGGCAAAGCTACGGCATTACACGCCTCCTCAGACACAGGCGCGCGCACAAGACCTGAAGTGTTTGCCAAACATTGGCAAAGCTACGGCCGTACACGCCGCCTGAGACACAGCCACACGCAGAAGACCTGAAGTCTTTGCCAAACATTGGCAAAGCTACGACATTACATGCCGCTTGAGACATAGGCGCTCGCACAAGACCTGAAGTCTTTGCCAAACATTGGCAATGCTACGGCATTACCAGCCGCCTGAGACATGGGTGCGCTCACAAGACCTGAGGTCTTTGCCAAAAGTTGGCAAAGCTACGGCATTACACGCCTCCTCAGACACAGGCGCGCGCACAAGACCTGAAGTGTTTGCCAAACATTGGCAAAGCTACGGCCGTACACGCCGCCTGAGACACAGCCACACGCAGAAGACCTGAAGTCTTTGCCAAACATTGGCAAAGCTACGACATTACATGCCGCTTGAGACATAGGCGCTCGCACAAGACCTGAAGTCTTTGCCAAACATTGGCAATGCTACGGCATTACACGACGCCTGAGACAAAGGGCACACACAAGACCTGAAGTCTTTGCCAAACATCGGCAAAGCTACGGCGTTAGGCGTTGCCTGAAACATAAGCGCGCACAACACCTGAAATCTTTGCCAAACATTGTCAAAGCTATGGCATTACCAGCCGCTTAAGACACAGGCGCGCGCACAAGACCTGAAGTTTTTGCCAAACGTTGGCAAAGCTACGACATTACACGCTGCCTAAGACACATGCGCGCGCAAAAGACCTGAAGTCTTTGCCAAACATTCGCAAAGGTATGGAATTATACCCCGCCTGAGACACATGTGCGAGCACAAGACCTGAAGTATTTGCCAAACATTAGCAATGCTGCGGCATTACACGACGCCTGAGACACAGCGCTCACACAAGACCTGAATCTTTGCCAAACATTGGCAAAGGTACGACATTAGACGTTGCCTGAAACACAAGGGCGCACAAGAACTAAAATCTTTGCCAAACATTGTCAAAGCTACGGCATTACCCGCCGCATGAGACACAGGCGCGCGCACAAGACCTGAAGTCTTTGCCAAACGTTGGCAAAGCTACGGCATTACACGCCGCCTGAGACACATGCGCGTGCAAAAGACCTAAAGTCATTGACAAACATTGGCAAAGTTACGACATTACACCCCGCCTGAGACACATTCGCGCGCACAAGACATGAAATCTTTGCGAAACATTGGAAAGCCACGGCATTACATGCTTCCTGAGACACAGGCGCGCGTACAAGACCTGAACTCGTTGTAAAAACATTGGACAAGCTACGGCGTTAGACGCTGCTTGAGACACAGCCGTCCGCCCAAGACCTGAAGTCTTTGCCAAACATTGGCAAAGCAACGGCATTACCAGCCGCCTGAGACATGGGTGCGCTCACAAGACCTGAGGTCTTTGCCAAACGTTGGCAAAGCTACGGCATTACACGCCTCCTCAGACACAGGCGCGCGCACAAGACCTGAAGTGTTTGCCAAACATTGGCAAAGCTACGGCCGTACACGCCGCCTGAGACACAGCCACACGCAGAAGACCTGAAGTCTTTGCCAAACATTGGCAAAGCTACGACATTACATGCCGCTTGAGACATAGGCGCTCGCACAAGACCTGAAGTCTTTGCCAAACATTGGCAATGCTACGGCATTACACGACGCCTGAGACAAAGGGCACACACAAGACCTGAAGTCTTTGCCAAACATCGGCAAAGCTACGGCGTTAGGCGTTGCCTGAAACATAAGCGCGCACAACACCTGAAATCTTTGCCAAACATTGTCAAAGCTATGGCATTACCAGCCGCTTAAGACACAGGCGCGCGCACAAGACCTGAAGTTTTTGCCAAACGTTGGCAAAGCTATGACATTACACGCTGCCTAAGACACATGCGCGCGCAAAAGTCCTGAAGTCTTTGCCAAACATTCGCAAAGGTATGGAATTATACCCCGCCTGAGACACATGTGCGAGCACAAGACCTGAAGTATTTGCCAAACATTAGCAATGCTGCGGCATTACACGACGCCTGAGACACAGCGCTCACACAAGACCTGAATCTTTGCCAAACATTGGCAAAGGTACGACATTAGATGTTGCCTGAAACACAAGGGCGCACAAGAACTAAAATCTTTGCCAAACATTGTCAAAGCTACGGCATTACCCGCCGCATGAGACACAGGCGCGCGCACAAGACCTGAAGTCTTTGCCAAACGTTGGCAAAGCTACGGCATTACACGCCGCCTGAGACACATGCGCGTGCAAAAGACCTAAAGTCATTGACAAACATTGGCAAAGCTACGACATTACACCCCGCCTGAGACACATTCGCGCGCACAAGACATGAAATCTTTGTGAAACATTGGAAAGCCACGGCATTACATGCCTCCTGAGACACAGGCGGGCGTACAAGACCTGAACTCGTTGTAAAAACGTTGGACAAGCTACGGCGTTAGACGCTGCTTGAGACACAGCCGTCCGCCCAAGACCTGAAGTCTTTGCCAAACATTGGCAAAGCAACGGCATTACCAGCCGCCTGAGACATGGGTGCGCTCACAAGACCTGAGGTCTTTGCCAAACGTTGGCAAAGCTACGGCATTACACGCCTCCTCAGACACAGGCGCGCGCACTAGACCTGAAGTGTTTGCCAAACATTGGCAAAGCTACGGCATTACACGCCGCCTGAGACACAGCCACGCGCAAAAGACCTGAAATCTTTGCCAAACATTGGAAAAGCCACGGCATTACACGTCGCCTGAGACACAGGCACGCACAAGACCTGAAGTCGTTGCTAAACATTGGACAAGCTATGGCGTTAGACGCTACTTGAGACACAGGCGTCCGCACAAGACCTGAAGTCTTTTCCAAACATTGGCAAAGCTACGGCATTACTAGCCGCCTGAGACACAGGCGCCCACACAAGACCTGAAGTCTTTGCCAAACTTTGGCAAAGCTACGGCATTACACGCCGCCTAAGACACAGGCGCGCGCGCACAAGACCTGAAGTCTTTGCCAAACATTGGCAAAGCTACGGCCGTACACGCCGCCTGAGACACAGCCACACGCAGAAGACCTGAAGTCTTTGCCAAACATTGGTAAAGCTACGACATTACATGCCGCTTGAGACATAGGCGCTCGCACAAGACCTGAAGTCTTTGCCAAACATTGGCAATGCTACGGCATTACACGACGCATGAGACAAAGGGCACACACAAGTCCTGAAGTCTTTGCCAAACATCGGCAAAGCTACGGCGTTAGGCGTTGCCTGAAACATAAGCGCGCACAACACCTGAAATCTTTGCCCAACATTGTCAAAGCTATGGCATTAGCAGCCGCTGAAGACACAGGCGCGCGCACAAGACCTGAAGTTTTTGCCAAACGTTGGCAAAGCTACGGCATTACACGCTGCCTAAGACACATGCGCGCGCAAAAGACCTGAAGTCTTTGCCAAACATTGGCAAAGGTATGGAATTATACCCCGCCTGAGACACATGCGCGAGCACAAAACCTGAAGTATTTGCCAAACATTGGCAATGATGCGGCATTACACGACGTCTGAGACACAGCGCTCACACAAGACCTGAATCTTTGCCAAACATTGGCAAAGGTACGACATTAGACGTTGCCTGAAACACAAGCGCGCACAAGAACTAAAATCTTTGCCAAACATTGTCAAAGCTACGACATTACCCGCCGCATGAGACACAAGCGCGCACAAGAACTAAAATCTTTGCCAAACATTGTCAAAGCTACGACATTACCCGCCGCATGAGACACAGGTGCGCGCACAAGACCTGAAGTCTTTGCCAAACGTTGGCAAAGCTACGGCATTACACGCCGCCTGAGACACATGCGCGCACAAATGACCTAAAGTCATTGCCAAACATTGGCAAAGCTACGACATTACACCCCGCCTGAGACACATTCGCGCGCACAAGACTTGAAATCTTTGCGAAACATTGGAAAGCCACGGCATTACATGCCGCCTGAGACACAGGCGCACGTACAAGACCTGAACTCGTTGTAAAAACATTTGACAAGCTACGGCATTAGACGCTGCTTGAGACACAGCCGTCCGCCCAAGACCTGAAGTCTTTGCCAAACATTGGCAAAGCAACGGCATTACCAGCCGCCTGAGACATGGGCGCGCTCACAAGACCTGAAGTCTTTGCCAAACGTTGGCAAAGCTACGGCATTACACGCCTCCTCAGACACAGGCGCGCGCACAAGACCTGAAGTCTTTGCCAAACATTGGCAAAGCTATGGCATTACACGCCGCCTGAGACACAGCCACGCGCAAAAGACCTGAAATCTTTGCCAAACATTGGAAAAGCCACGGCATTACACGCCGCCTGAGACACAGGCACGCACACAAGACCTGAACTCGTTGCTAAACATTGGACAAGCTATGGCGTTAGACGCTACTTGAGACACAGGCGTCCGCACAAGACATGAAGTCTTTGCCAATCTTTGGCAAAGCTACGGCATTACTAGCCGCCTGAGACACAGGCGCCCACACAAGACCTGAAGTCTTTGCCAAACTTTTGCAAAGCTACGGCATTACACGCCGCCTGAGACACAAGCGCGCGCGCACAAGACCTGATGTCTTTGCCAAACATTGGTAAAGCTACGGCCGTACACGCCGCCTGAGACACAGCCACACGCAGAAGACCTGAAGTCTTTGCCAAACATTGGCAAAGCTACGACATTACATGCCGCTTGAGACATAGGCGCTCGCACAAGACCTGAATTCATTGCCAAACATTGGCAATGCTACGGCATTACACGATGCCTGAGACAAAGGGCACACACAAGACCTGAAGTCTTTGCCAAACATTGGCAAAGCTACGGCGTTAGGCGTTGCCTGAAACATAAGCGCGCACAACACCTGAAATCTTTGCCAAACATTGTCAAAGTTATGGCATTACCAGCCGCCTAAGACACAGGCGCGCAGACAAGACCTGATGTTTTTGCCAAACGTTGGCAAAGCTACGGCATTACACGCTGCCTAAGACACATGCGCGCGCAAAAGACCTGAAGTCTTTGCCAAACATTGGCAAAGGTATGGAAGTATACCCCGCCTGAGACACATGCGCGAGCACAAGACCTGAAGTATTTGCCCAACATTGGCAATGTTGCGGCATTACACGACGCCTGAGACACAGCGCTCACACAAGACCTGAATCTTTGCCAAACATTGGCAAAGTTACGACATCAGACGTTGCCTGAAACACAAGCGCGCACAAGAACTAAAATCTTTGCCAAACATTGTCAAAGCTACGGCACTACCCGCCGCATGAGACACAGGCGCGCGCACAAGACCTGAAGTCTTTGCCAAACGTTGGTAAAGCTACGGCATTACACGCCGCCTGAGACACATGCGCGCGCAAAAGACCTAAAGTCTTTGCCAAACATTGGCAAAGCTACGACATTACACCCCGCCTGAGACACATTCGCGCGCACAATACCTGAAATCTTTGCGAAACATTGGAAAGCCACGGCATTACATGCCAGCTGAGACACAGGCGCGCGTACAAGACCTGAACTCGTTGTAAAAACATTGGACAAGCTACGGCGTTATACGCTGCTTGAGACACAGCCGTCCGCCCAAGACCTGAAGTCTTTGCCAAACATTGGCAAAGCAACGGCATTACACGCCTCCTCAGACACAGGCGCGCGCACAAGACCTGAAGTCTTTGCCAAACATTGGCAAAGCTACGGCATTACACGCCGCCTGAGACACAGGCACGCGTAAAAAAAATGAAATCTTTGCCAAACATTGGAAAAGCCACGGCATTACACGCCGCCTGAGACACAGGCACGCACACAAGACCTGAAGTCGTTGCTAAACATTGGACAAGCTATGGCGTTAGACGCTACTTGAGACACAGGCGTCCGCACAAGACCTGAAGTCTTTGCCAAACATTGGCAAAGCTACGGCATTACTAGCCGCCTGAGACACAGGCGCCCACACAAGACCGGAAGTCTTTGCCAAACTTTGGCAAAGCTACGGCATTACACGCCGCCTGAGACACAAGCGCGCGCGCACAAGACCTGAACTCTTTGCCAAACATTGGCAAAGCTACGGCCGTACACGCCGCCTGAGACACAGCCACACGAAGAAGACCTGAAGTCTTTGCCAAACATTGGCAAAGCTACGACATTACATGCCGCTTGAGACATAGGCGCTCGCACAAGACCTGAAGTCTTTGCCAAACATTGACAATGCTACGGCATTACACGACGCCTGAGACAAAGGGCACACACAAGACCTGAAGTCTTTGCCAAACATCGGCAAAGCTACGGCGTTAGGCGTTGCCTGAAACATAAGCGCGCACAACACCTGAAATCTTTGCCAAACATTGTCAAAGCTATGGCATTACCAGCCGCTTAAGACACAGGCGCGCGCACAAGACCTGAAGTTTTTGCCAAACGTTGGCAAAGCTACGACATTACACGCTGCCTAAGACACATGCGCGCGCAAAAGACCTGAAGTCTTTGCCAAACATTGGCAAAGGTATGGAATTATACCCCGCCTGAGACACATGTGCGAGCACAAGACCTAAAGTATTTGCCAAACATTGGCAATGATGCGGCATTACACGACGCCTGAGACACAGCGCTCACACAAGACTTGAATCTTTGCCAAACATTGGCAAAGGTACGACATTAGACGTTGCCTGAAACACAAGCGCGCACAAGAACTAAAATCTTTGCCAAACATTGTCAAAGCTACGGCATTACCCGCCGCATGAGACACAGGCGCGCGCACAAGACCTGAAGTCTTTGCCAAACGTTGGCAAAGCTACGGCATTACACGCCGCCTGAGACACATGCGCGCGCAAAAGACCTAAAGTCATTGCCAAACATTGGCAAAGCTACGACATTACACCCCGCCTGAGACACATTCGCGCGCACAAGACCTGAAATCTTTGCAAAACATTGGAAAGCCACGGCATTACATGCCACCTGAGACACAGGCGCGCGTACAAGACCTGAACTCGTTGTAAAAACATTGGACAAGCTACGGCGTTATACGCTGCTTGAGACACAGCCGTCCGCCCAAGACCTGAAGTCTTTGCCAAACATTGGCAAAGCAACGGCATTACCAGCAGCCTGAGACATGGGCGCGCTCACAAGACCTGAAGTCTTTGCCAAACATTGGCAAAGCAACGACATTACCAGCCGCCTGAGACATGGGCCCGCTCACAAGACCTGAAGTCTTTGCCAAACATTGGCAAAGCTACGGCATTACACGCTGCCTGAGACACCGGCGCGCGCAAAAGACCTGAAATATTTGCCAAACATTGGAAAAGCCACGGCATTACACGCCGCCTGAGACACAGGCACGCACACAAGACCTGAAGTCGTTGCTAAACATTGGACAAGCTATGGCGTTAGACGCTACTTGAGACACAGGCGTCCGCACAAGACCTGAAGTCTTTGCCAAACATTGGCAAAGCTACGGCATTACTAGCCGCCTGAGACACAGGCGCCCACACAAGACCTGAAGTCTTTGCCAAACTTTGGCAAAGCTACGGCATTACATGCCGCCTGAGACACAGGCGCGCGCGCACAAGACTTGAAGTCTTTGCCAAACATTGGCAAAGCTACGGCCGTACACGCCGCCTGAGCACAGCCACACGCAGAAGACCTGAAGTCTTTGCCAAACATTGGCAAAGCTACGACATTACATGCCGCTTGAGACATAGGCGCTCGCACAAGACCTGAAGTCTTTGCCAAACATTGGCAATGCTACGGCATTACACGACGCTTGAGACAAAGGGCACACACAAGACCTGAAGTCTTTGCCAAACATCGGCAAAGCTACGGCGTTAGGCGTTGCCTGAAACATAAGCGCGCACAACACCTGAAATCTTTGCCAAACATTGTCAAAGCTATGGCATTACCAGCCGCTTAAGACACAGGCGCGCGCACAAGACCTGAAGTTTTTGCCAAACGTTGGCAAAGCTACGACATTACACGCTGCCTAAGACACATGCGCGCACAAAAGACCTGAAGTCTTTGCCAAACATTGGCAAAGGTATGGAATTATACCCCGCCTGAGACACATGCGCGAGCACAAGACCTGAAGTATTTGCCAAACATTGGCTATGTTGCGACATTACACGACGCCTGAGACACAGCGCTCACACAAGACCTGAATCTTTGCCAAACATTGGCAAAAGTACGACATTAGACGTTGCCTGAAACACAAGCGCGCACAAGAACTAAAATCTTTGCCAAACATTGTCAAAGCTACGGCATTACCCGCCGCATGAGACACAGGCGCGCGCACAAGACCTGAAGTCTTTGCCAAACGTTGGCAAAGCTACGGCATTACACGCCGCCTGAGACACATGCGCGCGCAAAAGACCTAAAGTCATTGCCAAACATTGGCAAAGCTACGACATTACACCCCGCCTGAGACACATTCGCGCGCACAAGACCTGAAATCTTTGCGAAACATTGGAAAGCCACGGTATTACATGCCTCTTGAGACACAGGCGCGCGTACAACACCTGAACTCGTTGTAAAAACATTAGACAAGCTACGGCGATAGACGCTGCTTGAGACACAGCCGTCCGCCCAAGACCTGAAGTCTTTGCCAAACATTGGTAAAGCAACGGCATTACCAGCCGCCTGAGACATGGGCGCGCTCACAAGACCTGAAGTCTTTGCCAAACGTTGGCAAAGCTACGGCATTACACGCCTCCTCAGACACAGGCGCGCGCACAAGACCTGAAGTGTTTGCCAAACATTGGCAAAGATACGGCATTACACGCCGCCTGAGACACAGCCACGCGCAAAAGACCTGAAATCTTTGCTAAACATTGGAAAAGCCACGGCATTACACGCCGCCTGAGACACAGGCACGCACACAAGACCTGAAGTCGTTGCTAAACATTGGACAAGCTATGGCGTTAGACGCTACTTGAGACACAGGCGTCCGCACAAGACCTGAAGTCTTTTCCAAACATTGGCAAAGCTACGGCATTACTAGCCGCCTGAGACACAGGCGCCCACACAAGACCTGAAGTCTTTGCCAAACTTTGGCAAAGCTACGGCATTACACGCCGCCTAAGACACAGGCGCGCGCGCACAAGACCTGAAGTCTTTGCCAAACATTGGCAAAGCTACGGCCGTACACGCCGCCTGAGACACAGCCACACGCAGAAGACCTGAAGTCTTTGCCAAACAATGGTAAAGCTACGACATTACATGCCGCTTGAGACATAGGCGCTCGCACAAGACCTGAAGTCTTTGCCAAACATTGGCAATGCTACGGCATTACACGACGCCTGAGACAAAGGGCACACACAAGACCTGAAGTCTTTGCCAAACATCGGCAAAGCTACGGCGTTAGGCGTTGCCTGAAACATAAGCGCGCACAACACCTGAAATCTTTGCCAAACATTGTCAAAGCTATGGCATTACCAGCCGCTTAAGACACAGGCGCGCGCACAAGACCTGAAGTTTTTGCCAAACGTTGGCAAAGCTACGACATTACACGCTGCCTAAGACACATGCGCGCGCAAAAGACCTGAAGTCTTTGGCAAACATAGGCAAAGGTATGGAATTATACCCCGCCTGAGACACATGCGCGAGCACAAGACCTGAAGTATTTGCCAAACATTGGCAATGCTGCGGCATTACACGACGCCTGAGACACAGCGCTCACACAAGACCTGAATCTTTGCCAAACATTGGCAAAGGTACGACATTAGACGTTGCATGAAACACAAGCGCGCACAAGAACTAAAATCTTTGCCAAACATTGTCAAAGCTACGACATTACCCGTCGCATGAGACACAGGCGTGCGCATAAGACCTGAAGTCTTTGCCAAACGTTGGCAAAGCTATGGCATTACACGCTGCCTGAGACACATGCGCGCAAAAGACCTAAAGTCATTGCCAAAAATTGGCAAAGCTACAACATTACACCCCGCCTGAGACACATTCGCGCGCACAAGACCTGAAATCTTTACGAAACATTGGAAAGCCACGGCATTACATGCCGCCTGAGACACAGGCGCGTGTACAAGACCTGAACTCGTTGTAAAAACATTGGACAAGCTACGGCGTTAGACGCTGCTTGAGACACAGTCGTCCGCCCAAGACCTGAAGTCTTTGGCAAACATTGGCAAAGCAACGACATTACCAGCCGCCTGAGACATGGGCCCGCTCACAAGACCTGAAGTCTTTGCCAAACATTGGCAAAGCTACGGCATTACACGCTGCCTGAGACACAGGCGCGCGTAAAAGACCTGAAATATTTGCCAAACATTGGAAAAGCCACGGCATTACACGCCGCCTGAGACACAGGCACGCACACAAGACCTGAAGTCGTTGCTAAACATTGGACAAGCTATGGCGTTAGACGCTACTTGAGACACAGGCGTCCGCACAAGACCTGAAGTCTTTGCCAAACATTGGCAAAGCTACGGCATTACCCGCCGCATGAGACACAGGCGCGCGCACAAGACCTGAAGTCTTTGCCAAACATTGGCAAAGCAACGGCCGTACACGCCGCCTGAGACACATCCACACGCAGAAGACCTGAAGTCTTTGCCAAACAATGGTAAAGCTACGACATTACATGCCGCTTGAGACATAGGTGCTCGCACAAGACCTGAAGTCTTTGCCAAACATTGGCAATGCTACGGCATTACACGACGCCTGAGACAAAGGGCACACACAAGACCTGAAGTCTTTGCCAAACATCGGCAAAGCTACGGCGTTAGGCGTTGCCTGAAACATAAGCGCGCACAACACCTGAAATCTTTGCCAAACATTGTCAAAGCTATGGCATTACCAGCCGCTTAAGACACAGGCGCGCGCACAAGACCTGAAGTTTTTGCCAAACGTTGGCAAAGCTACGACATTACACGCTGCCTAAGACACATGCGCGCGCAAAAGACCTGAAGTCTTTGGCAAACATAGGCAAAGGTATGGAATTATACCCCGCCTGAGACACATACGCGAGCACAAGACCTGAAGTATTTGCCAAACATTGGCAATGCTGCGGCATTACACGACGCCTGAGACACAGCGCTCACACAAGACCTGAATCTTTGCCAAACATTGGCAAAGGTACGACATTAGACGTTGCCTGAAACACAAGCGCGCACAAGAACTAAAATCTTTGCCAAACATTGTCAAAGCTACGACATTACCCGCCGCATGAGACACAGGCGTGCGCATAAGACCTGAAGTCTTTGCCAAACGTTGGCAAAGCTATGGCATTACACGCTGCCTGAGACACATGCGCGCAAAAGACCTAAAGTCATTGCCAAAAATTGGCAAAGCTACAACATTACACCCCGCCTGAGACACATTCGCGCGCACAAGACCTGAAATCTTTACGAAACATTGGAAAGCCACAGCATTACATGCCGCCTGAGACACAGGCGCGTGTACAAGACCTGAACTCGTTGTAAAAACATTGGACAAGCTACGGCGTTAGACGCTGCTTGAGACACAGTCGTCCGCCCAAGACCTGAAGTCTTTGGCAAACATTGGCAAAGCAACGACATTACCAGCCGCCTGAGACATGGGCCCGCTCACAAGACCTGAAGTCTTTGCCAAACATTGGCAAAGCTACGGCATTACACGCTACCTGAGACACAGGCGCGCGTAAAAGACCTGAAATATTTGCCAAACATTGGAAAAGCCATGGCATTACACGCCGCCTGAGACACAGGCACGCACACAAGACCTGAAGTCGTTGCTAAACATTGGACAAGCTATGGCGTTAGACGCTACTTGAGACACAGGCGTCCGCACAAGACCTGAAGTCTTTGCCAAACATTGGCAAAGCTACGGCATTACCCGCCGCATGAGACACAGGCGCGCGCACAAGACCTGAAGTCTTTGCCAAACTTTGGCAAAGCTACGGCATTACACGCCGCCTGAGACACATGCGCGCGCGCACAAGACCTGAAGTCATTGCCAAACATTGGCAAAGCTACGACATTACACCCCGCCTGAGACACATTCGCGCGCACAAGACCTGAAATTTTTGCGAAACATTGGAAAGCCACGGCATTACATGCCACCTGAGACACAGGCGCGCGTACAAGACCTGAACTCGTTGTAAAAACATTGGACAAGCTACGGCGTTATACGCTGCTTGAGACACAGCCGTCCGCCCAAGACCTGAAGTCTTTGCCAAACATTGGCAAAGCAACGGCATTACCAGCAGCCTGAGACATAGGCGCGCTCACAAGACCTGAAGTCTTTGCCAAACATTGGCAAAGCAACGACATTACCAGCCGCCTGAGACATGGGCCCGCTCACAAGACCTGAAGTCTTTGCCAAACATTGGCAAAGCTACGGCATTACACGCAGCCTGAGACACAGGCGCGCGCAAAAGACCTGAAATATTTGCCAAACATTGGAAAAGCCACGGCATTACACGCCGCCTGAGACACAGGCACGCACACAAGACCTGAAGTCGTTCCTAAACATTGGACAAGCTATGGCGTTAGACGCTACTTGAGACACAGGCGTCCGCAAAAGACCTGAAGACTTTGCCAAACATTGGCAAAGCTACGGCATTACTAGCCGCCTGAGACACAGGCGCCCACACAAGACCTGAAGTCTTTGCCAAACTTTGGCAAAGCTACGGCATTACACGCTGGCTGAGACACAGGCGCGCGCGCACAAGACCTGAAGTCTTTGCCAAACATTGGCAAAGCTACGGCCGTACACGCCGCCTGAGCACAGCCACACGCAGAAGACCTGAAGTCTTTGCCAAACATTGGCAAAGCTACGACATTACATGCCGCTTGAGACATAGGCGCTCGCACAAGACCTGAAGTCTTTGCCAAACATTGGCAATGCTACGGCATTACACGACGCTTGAGACAAAGGGCACACACAAGACCTGAAGTCTTTGCCAAACATCGGTAAAGCTACGGCGTTAGGCGTTGCCTGAAACATAAGCGCGCACAACACCTGAAATCTTTGCCAAACATTGTCAAAGCTATGGCATTACCAGCCGCTTAAGACACAGGCGCGCGCACAAGACCTGAAGTTTTTGCCAAACGTTGGCAAAGCTACGACATTACACGCTGCCTAAGACACATGCGCGCACAAAAGACCTGAAGTCTTTGCCAAACATTGGCAAAGGTATGGAATTATACCCCGCCTGAGACACATGCGCGAGCACAAGACCTGAAGTATTTGCCAAACATTGGCAATGTTGCGACATTACACGACGCCTGAGACACAGCGCTCACACAAGACCTGAATCTTTGCCAAACATTGGCAAAGGTACGACATTAGACGTTGCCTGAAACACAAGCGCGCACAAGAACTAAAATCTTTGCCAAACATTGTAAAAGCTACGGCATTACCCGCCGCATGAGACACAGGAGCGCGCACAAGACCTGAAGTCTTTGCCAAACGTTGGCAAAGCTACGGCATTACACGCCTCCTGAGACACATGCGCGCGCAAAAGACCTAAAGTCATTGCCAAACATTGGCAAAGCTACGACATTATACACCGCCTGAGACACATTCGCGCGCACAAGACCTGAAATCTTTGCGAAACATTGGAAAGCCACGGCATTACATGCCTCCTGAGACACAGGCGCGCGTACAAGACCTGAACTCGTTGTAAAAACATTAGACAAGCTACGGCGTTAGACGCTGCTTGAGACACAGCCGTCCGCCCAAGACCTGAAGTCTTTGCCAAACATTGGCAAAGCAACGGCATTACCAGCCGCCTGAGACATGGGCGCGCTCACAAGACCTGAAGTCTTTGCCAAACGTTGGCAAAGCTACGGCATTACACGCCTCCTCAGACACAGGCGCGCGCACAAGACCTGAAGTGTTTGCCAAACATTGGCAAAGCTACGGCATTACACGCCGCCTGAGACACAGCCACGCGCAAAAGACCTGAAATCTTTGCTAAACATTGGTAAAGCCACGGCATTACACGCCGCCTGAGACACAGGCACGCACACAAGACCTGAAGTCGTTGCTAAACATTGGACAAGCTATGGCGTTAGACGCTACTTGAGACACAGGCGTCCGCACAAGACCTGAAGTCTTTTCCAAACATTGGCAAAGCTACGGCATTACTAGCCGCCTGAGACACAGGCGCCCACACAAGACCTGAAGTCTTTGCCAAACTTTGGCAAAGCTACGGCATTACACGCCGCCTAAGACACAGGCGCGCGCGCACAAGACCTGAAGTCTTTGCCAAACATTGGCAAAGCTACGGCCGTACACGCCGCCTGAGACACAGCCACACGCAGAAGACCTGAAGTCTTTGCCAAACAATGGTAAAGCTACGACATTACATGCCGCTTGAGACATAGGCGCTCGCACAAGACCTGAAGTCTTTGCCAAACATTGGCAATGCTACGGCATTACACGACGCCTGAGACAAAGGGCACACACAAGACCTGAAGTCTTTGCCAAACATCGGCAAAGCTACGGCGTTAGGCGTTGCCTGAAACATAAGCGCGCAAAACACCTGAAATGTTTGCCAAACATTGTCAAAGCTATGGCATTACCAGCCGCTTAAGACACAGGCGCGCGCACAAGACCTGAAGTTTTTGCCAAACGTTGGCAAAGCTACGACATTACACGCTGCCTAAGACACATGCGCGCGCAAAAGACCTGAAGTCTTTGGCAAACATAGGCAAAGGTATGGAATTATACCCCGCCTGAGACACATACGCGAGCACAAGACCTGAAGTATTTGCCAAACATTGGCAAAGCTACGACATTATACACCGCCTGAGACACATTCGCGCGCACAAGACCTGAAATCTTTGCGAAACATTGGAAAGCCACGGCATTACATGCCTCCTGAGACACAGGCGCGCGTACAAGACCTGAACTCGTTGTAAAAACATTAGACAAGCTACGGCGTTAGACGCTGCTTGAGACACAGCCGTCCGCCCAAGACCTGAAGTCTTTGCCAAACATTGGCAAAGCAACGGCATTACCAGCCGCCTGAGACATGGGCGCGCTCACAAGACCTGAAGTCTTTGCCAAACGTTGGCAAAGCTACGGCATTACACGCCTCCTCAGACACAGGCGCGCGCACAAGACCTGAAGTGTTTGCCAAACATTGGCAAAGCTACGGCATTACACGCCGCCTGAGACACAGCCACGCGCAAAAGACCTGAAATCTTTGCTAAACATTGGTAAAGCCACGGCATTACACGCCGCCTGAGACACATGCACGCACACAAGACCTGAAGTCGTTGCTAAACATTGGACAAGCTATGGCGTTAGACGCTACTTGAGACACAGGCGTCCGCACAAGACCTGAAGTCTTTTCCAAACATTGGCAAAGCTACGGCATTACTAGCCGCCTGAGACACAGGCGCCCACACAAGACCTGAAGTCTTTGCCAAACTTTGGCAAAGCTACGGCATTACACGCCGCCTAAGACACAGGCGCGCGCGCACAAGACCTGAAGTCTTTGCCAAACATTGGCAAAGCTACGGCCGTACACGCCGCCTGAGACACAGCCACACGCAGAAGACCTGAAGTCTTTGCCAAACAATGGTAAAGCTACGACATTACATGCCGCTTGAGACATAGGCGCTCGCACAAGACCTGAAGTCTTTGCCAAACATTGGCAATGCTACGGCATTACACGACGCCTGAGACAAAGGGCACACACAAGACCTGAAGTCTTTGCCAAACATCGGCAAAGCTACGGCGTTAGGCGTTGCCTGAAACATAAGCGCGCAAAACACCTGAAATGTTTGCCAAACATTGTCAAAGCTATGGCATTACCAGCCGCTTAAGACACAGGCGCGCGCACAAGACCTGAAGTTTTTGCCAAACGTTGGCAAAGCTACGACATTACACGCTGCCTAAGACACATGCGCGCGCAAAAGACCTGAAGTCTTTGGCAAACATAGGCAAAGGTATGGAATTATACCCCGCCTGAGACACATACGCGAGCACAAGACCTGAAGTATTTGCCAAACATTGGCAATGCTGCGGCATTACACGACGCCTGAGACACAGCGCTCACACAAGACCTGAATCTTTGCCAAACATTGGCAAAGGTACGACATTAGACGTTGCCTGAAACACAAGCGCGCACAAGAACTAAAATCTTTGCCAAACATTGTCAAAGCTACGACATTACCCGCCGCATGAGACACAGGCGTGCGCATAAGACCTGAAGTCTTTGCCAAACGTTGGCAAAGCTATGGCATTACACGCTGCCTGAGACACATGCGCGCAAAAGACCTAAATTCATTGCCAAAAATTGGCAAAGCTACAACATTACACCCCGCCTGAGACACATTCGCGCGCACAAGACCTGAAATCTTTACGAAACATTGGAAAGCCACAGCATTACATGCCGCCTGAGACACAGGCGCGTGTACAAGACCTGAACTCGTTGTAAAAACATTGGACAAGCTACGGCGTTAGACGCTGCTTGAGACACAGTCGTCCGCCCTAGACCTGAAGTCTTTGCCAAACATTGGCAAAGCAACGACATTACCAGCCGCCTGAGACATGGGCCCGCTCACAAGACCTGAAGTCTTTGCCAAACATTGGCAAAGCTACGGCATTACACGCTACCTGAGACACAGGCGCGCGTAAAAGACCTGAAATATTTGCCAAACATTGGAAAAGCCATGGCATTACACGCCGCCTGAGACACAGGCACGCACACAAGACCTGAAGTCGTTGCTAAACATTGGACAAGCTATGGCGTTAGACGCTACTTGAGACACAGGCGTCCGCACCAGACCTGAAGTCTTTGCCAAACATTGGCAAAGCTACGGCATTACCCGCCGCATGAGACACAGGCGCGCGCACAAGACCTGAAGTCTTTGCCAAACTTTGGCAAAGCTACGGCATTACACGCCGCCTGAGACACATGCGCGCGCGCACAAGACCTGAAGTCATTGCCAAACATTGGCAAAGCTACGACATTACACCCCGCTTGAGACACATTCGCGCGCACAAGACCTGAAATTTTTGCGAAACATTGGAAAGCCACGGCATTACATGCCACCTGAGACACAGGCGCGCGTACAAGACCTGAACTCGTTGTAAAAACATTGGACAAGCTACGGCGTTATACGCTGCTTGAGACACAGCCGTCCGCCCAAGACCTGAAGTCTTTGCCAAACATTGGCAAAGCAACGGCATTACCAGCAGCCTGAGACATAGGCGCGCTCACAAGACCTGAAGTCTTTGCCAAACATTGGCAAAGCAACGACATTACCAGCCGCCTGAGACATGGGCCCGCTCACAAGACCTGAAGTCTTTGCCAAACATTGGCAAAGCTACGGCATTACACGCAGCCTGAGACACAGGCGCGCGCAAAAGACCTGAAATATTTGCCAAACATTGGAAAAGCCACGGCATTACACGCCGCCTGAGACACAGGCACGCACACAAGACCTGAAGTCGTTCCTAAACATTGGACAAGCTATGGCGTTAGACGCTACTTGAGACACAGGCGTCCGCAAAAGACCTGAAGACTTTGCCAAACATTGGCAAAGCTACGGCATTACTAGCCGCCTGAGACACAGGCGCCCACACAAGACCTGAAGTCTTTGCCAAACTTTGGCAAAGCTACGGCATTACACGCTGGCTGAGACACAGGCGCGCGCGCACAAGACCTGAAGTCTTTGCCAAACATTGGCAAAGCTACGGCCGTACACGCCGCCTGAGCACAGCCACACGCAGAAGACCTGAAGTCTTTGCCAAACATTGGCAAAGCTACGACATTACATGCCGCTTGAGACATAGGCGCTCGCACAAGACCTGAAGTCTTTGCCAAACATTGGCAATGCTACGGCATTACACGACGCTTGAGACAAAGGGCACACACAAGACCTGAAGTCTTTGCCAAACATCGGTAAAGCTACGGCGTTAGGCGTTGCCTGAAACATAAGCGCGCACAACACCTGAAATCTTTGCCAAACATTGTCAAAGCTATGGCATTACCAGCCGCTTAAGACACAGGCGCGCGCACAAGACCTGAAGTTTTTGCCAAACGTTGGCAAAGCTACGACATTACACGCTGCCTAAGACACATGCGCGCACAAAAGACCTGAAGTCTTTGCCAAACATTGGCAAAGGTATGGAATTATACCCCGCCTGAGACACATGCGCGAGCACAAGACCTGAAGTATTTGCCAAACATTGGCAATGTTGCGACATTACACGACGCCTGAGACACAGCGCTCACACAAGACCTGAATCTTTGCCAAACATTGGCAAAGGTACGACATTAGACGTTGCCTGAAACACAAGCGCGCACAAGAACTAAAATCTTTGCCAAACATTGTAAAAGCTACGGCATTACCCGCCGCATGAGACACAGGAGCGCGCACAAGACCTGAAGTCTTTGCCAAACGTTGGCAAAGCTACGGCATTACACGCCGCCTGAGACACATGCGCGCGCAAAAGACCTAAAGTCATTGCCAAACATTGGCAAAGCTACGACATTATACACCGCCTGAGACACATTCGCGCGCACAAGACCTGAAATCTTTGCGAAACATTGGAAAGCCACGGCATTACATGCCTCCTGAGACACAGGCGCGCGTACAAGACCTGAACTCGTTGTAAAAACATTAGACAAGCTACGGCGTTAGACGCTGCTTGAGACACAGCCGTCCGCCCAAGACCTGAAGTCTTTGCCAAACATTGGCAAAGCAACGGCATTACCAGCCGCCTGAGACATGGGCGCGCTCACAAGACCTGAAGTCTTTGCCAAACGTTGGCAAAGCTACGGCATTACACGCCTCCTCAGACACAGGCGCGCGCACAAGACCTGAAGTGTTTGCCAAACATTGGCAAAGCTACGGCATTACACGCCGCCTGAGACACAGCCACGCGCAAAAGACCTGAAATCTTTGCTAAACATTGGTAAAGCCACGGCATTACACGCCGCCTGAGACACAGGCACGCACACAAGACCTGAAGTCGTTGCTAAACATTGGACAAGCTATGGCGTTAGACGCTACTTGAGACACAGGCGTCCGCACAAGACCTGAAGTCTTTTCCAAACATTGGCAAAGCTACGGCATTACTAGCCGCCTGAGACACAGGCGCCCACACAAGACCTGAAGTCTTTGCCAAACTTTGGCAAAGCTACGGCATTACACGCCGCCTAAGACACAGGCGCGCGCGCACAAGACCTGAAGTCTTTGCCAAACATTGGCAAAGCTACGGCCGTACACGCCGCCTGAGACACAGCCACACGCAGAAGACCTGAAGTCTTTGCCAAACAATGGTAAAGCTACGACATTACATGCCGCTTGAGACATAGGCGCTCGCACAAGACCTGAAGTCTTTGCCAAACATTGGCAATGCTACGGCATTACACGACGCCTGAGACAAAGGGCACACACAAGACCTGAAGTCTTTGCCAAACATCGGCAAAGCTACGGCGTTAGGCGTTGCCTGAAACATAAGCGCGCAAAACACCTGAAATGTTTGCCAAACATTGTCAAAGCTATGGCATTACCAGCCGCTTAAGACACAGGCGCGCGCACAAGACCTGAAGTTTTTGCCAAACGTTGGCAAAGCTACGACATTACACGCTGCCTAAGACACATGCGCGCGCAAAAGACCTGAAGTCTTTGGCAAACATAGGCAAAGGTATGGAATTATACCCCGCCTGAGACACATGCGCGAGCACAAGACCTGAAGTATTTGCCAAACATTGGCAATGCTGCGGCATTACACGACGCCTGAGACACAGCGCTCACACAAGACCTGAATCTTTGCCAAACATTGGCAAAGGTACGACATTAGACGTTGCCTGAAACACAAGCGCGCACAAGAACTAAAATCTTTGCCAAACATTGTCAAAGCTATGACATTACCCGCCGCATGAGACACAGGCGTGCGCATAAGACCTGAAGTCTTTGCCAAACGTTGGCAAAGCTATGGCATTACACGCCGCCTGAGACACATGCGCGCAAAAGACCTAAAGTCATTGCCAAAAATTCGCAAAGCTACAACATTACACCCCGCCTGAGACACATTCGCGCGCACAAGACCTGAAATCTTTACGAAACATTGGAAAGCCACGGCATTACATGCCGCCTGAGACACAGGCGCGTGTACAAGACCTGAACTCGTTGTAAAAACATTGGACAAGCTACGGCGTTAGACGCTGCTTGAGACACAGTCGTCCGCCCAAGACCTGAAGTCTTTGCCAAACATTGGCAAAGCAACGACATTACCAGCCGCCTGAGACATGGGCCCGCTCACAAGACCTGAAGTCTTTGCCAAACATTGGCAAAGCTACGGCATTACACGCTGCCTGAGACACAGGCGCGCGTAAAAGACCTGAAATATTTGCCAAACATTGGAAAAGCCACGGCATTACACGCCGCCTGAGACACAGGCACGCACACAAGACCTGAAGTCGTTGCTAAACATTGGACAAGCTATGGCGTTAGACGCTACTTGAGACACAGGCGTCCGCACAAGACCTGAAGTCTTTGCCAAACATTGGCAAAGCTACGGCATTACTAGCCGCCTGAGACACAGGCGCCCACACAAGACCTGAAGTCTTTGCCAAACTTTGGCAAAGCTACGGCATTACACGCCGCCTGAGACACAGGCGCGCGCGCACAAGACCTGAAGTCTTTGCCAAACATTGGCAAAGCTACGGCCGTACACGCCGCCTGAGCACAGCCACACGCAGAAGACCTGAAGTCTTTGCCAAACATTGGCAAAGCTTCGACATTACATGCCGCTTGAGACATAGGCGCTCGCACAAGACCTGAAGTCTTTGCCAAACATTGGCAATGCTACGGCATTACACGACGCTTGAGACAAAGGGCACACACAAGACCTGAAGTCTTTGCCAAACATCGGCAAAGCTACGGCGTTAGGCGTTGCCTGAAACATAAGCGCGCACAACACCTGAAATCTTTGCCAAACATTGTCAAAGCTATGGCATTACCAGCCGCTTAAGACACAGGCGCGCGCACAAGACCTGAAGTTTTTGCCAAACGTTGGCAAAGCTACGACATTACACGCTGCCTAAGACACATGCGCGCACAAAAGACCTGAAGTCTTTGCCAAACATTGGCAAAGGTATGGAATTATACCCCGCCTGAGACACATGCGCGAGTACAAGACCTGAAGTATTTGCCAAACATTGGCAATGTTGCGACATTACACGACGCCTGAGACACAGCGCTCACACAAGACCTGAATCTTTGCCAAACATTGGCAAAGGTACGACATTAGACGTTGCCTGAAACACAAGCGCGCACAAGAACTAAAATCTTTGCCAAACATTGTCAAAGCTACGGCATTACCCGCCGCATGAGACACAGGAGCGCGCACAAGACCTAAAGTCTTTGTCAAACGTTGGCAAAGCTAATGCATTACACGTCGCCTGAGACACATGCGCGCGCAAAAGACCTAAAGTCATTGCCAAAAATTGGCAAAGCTACGACATTACACCCCGCCTGAGACACATTCGCGCGCACAAGACCTGAAATCTTTGCGAAACATTGGAAAGCCACGGCATTACATGCCGCCTGAGACACAGGCGCGCGTACAAGACCTGAACTCGTTTAAAAACCTTGGACAAGCTACGGCGTTAGACGCTGCTTGAGACACAGTCGTCCGTCCAAGACCTGAAGTCTTTGCCAAACATTGGCAAAGCAACGACATTACCAGCCGCCTGAGACATGGGCGCGCTCACAAGACCTGAAGTCTTTGCCAAACGTTGGCAAAGCTACGGCATTACACGCCTCCTCAGACACAGGCGCGCGCACAAGACCTGAAGTGTTTGCCAAACATTGGCAAAGCTACGGCATTACATGCCGCCTGAGACACAGCCACGCGCAAAAGACCTGAAATCTTTGCCAAACATTGGAAAAGCCACGGCATTACACGCCGCCTGAGACACAGGCACGCACACAAGACCTGAAGTCGTTGCTAAACATTGGACAAGCTATGGCGTTAGACGCTACTTGAGACACAGGCGTCCGCACAAGACCTGAAGTCTTTTCCAAACATTGGCAAAGCTACGGCATTACTAGCCGCCTGAGACACAGGCGCCCACACAAGACCTGAAGTCTTTGCCAAACTTTGGCAAAGCTACGGCATTACACGCCGCCTGAGACACAGGCGCGCGCGCACAAGACCTGAAGTCTTTGCCAAACATTGGCAAAGCTACGGCCGTACACGCCGCCTGAGACACAGCCACACGTAGAAGACCTGAAGTCTTTGCCAAACAATGGTAAAGCTACGGCATTACCCGCCGCATGAGACACAGGCGCGCGCACAAGACCTGAAGTCTTTGCCAAACGTTGGCAAAGCTACGGCATTACACGCCGCCTGAGACACATGCGCTCGCAAAAGACCTAAAGTCATTGTCAAACATTGGCAAAGCTATGACATTACACCCCGCCTGAGACACATTCGCGCGTACTAGACCTGAAATCTTTGCGAAACATTGGAAAGCCACGGCATTACATGCCGCCTGAGACACAGGCGCGCGTACAAGACCTGAACTCGTTGTAAAAACATTGGACAAGCTACGGCGTTAGACGCTGCTTGAGACACTGCCGTCCGCCCAAGACCTGAAGTCTTTGCCAAACATTGGCAAAGCAACGGCATTACCAGCCGCCTGAGGCATGGGCGCGCTCACAAGACCTGATGTCTTTGCGAAACGTTGGCAAAGCTACGGCATTACACACCTCCTCAGACACAGGCGCGCGCACAAGACCTGAAATGTTTGCCAAACATTGGCAAAGCTACGGCATTACACGCCGCGTGAGACACAGGCACGCGCAAAAGACCTAAAATCCTTGCCAAACATTGGAAAAGCCACGGCATTACACGCCGCCTGAGACACAGGCACGCACACAAGACCTGAAGTCGTTGCTAAACATTGGACAAGCTATGGCGTTAGACGCTACTTGAGACACAGGCGTGCGCACAACACCTGAAGTCTTTGGCAAACATTGGCAAAGCTACGACATTACTAGCCGCCTGAGACACAGGCGCCCACACAAGACCTGAAGTCTTTGCCAAACTTTGGCAAAGCTACGGCATTACACGCCGCCTGAGACACAGGCGCGCGCGCACAAGATCTGAAGTCTTTGCCAAACATTGGCATAGCTACGGCCGTACACGCCTCCGGAGACACAGCCACACGCAGAAGACCTGAAGTCTTTGCCAAACATTGGCAAAGCTACGACATTACTAGCCGCCTGAGACACAGGCGCCCACACAAGACCTGAAGTCTTTGCCAAACTTTGGCAAAGCTACGGCATTACACGCCGCCTGAGACACAGGCGCGCGCGCACAAGATCTGAAGTCTTTGCCAAACATTGGCAAAGCTACGGCCGTACACGCCGCCGGAGACACAGCCACACGCAGAAGACCAGAAGTCTTTGCCAAACATTGGCAAAGCTACGACATTACATTCCGCTTGAGACACAGGCGCTCGCACAAGACCTGAAGTCTTTGCCAAACATCGGCAAAGCTACGGCGTTAGGCGTTGCCTGAAACATAAGCGCGCACAACACCTGAAATCTTTGCCAAACATTGTCAAAGCTATGGCATTACCAGCCGCTTAAGACACAGGCGCGCGCACAAGACCTGAAGTTTTTGCCAAACGTTGGCAAAGCTACGACATTACACGCTGCCTAAGACACATTCGCGCGCAAAAGACCTGAAGTCTTTGCCAAACATTGGCAAAGGTATGGAATTATACCCCGCCTGAGACATATGCGCGAGCACAAAACCTGAAGTATTTGCCAAACATTGGCAATTGTGCGGCATTACACGACGCCTGAGACACAGCGCTCACACAAGACCTGAATCTTTGCCAAACATTGGCAAAGGTACGACATTAGACGTTGCCTGAAACACAAGCGCGCACAAGAACTAAAATCTTTGCCAAACATTGTCAAAGCTACGGCATTACCCGCCGCATGAGACACAGGCGCGCGCACAAGACCTGAAGTCTTTGCCAAACGTTGGCAAAGCTACGGCATTACACGTCGCCTGAGACACATGCGCGTGCAAAAGACCTAAAGTCATTGCCAAACAATGGCAAAGCTACGACATTACTAGCCGCCTGAGACACAGGCGCCCACACAAGACCTGAAGTCTTTGCCAAACTTTGGCAAAGCTACGGCATTACACGCCGCCTGAGACACAGGCGCGCGCGCACAAGACCTGAAGTCTTTGCCAAACATTGGCAAAGCTACGGCCGTACACGCCGCCGGAGACACAGCCACACGCAGAAGACCTGAAGTCTTTGCCAAACATTGGCAAAGCTACGACATTACATTCCGCTTGAGACATAGGCGCTCGCACAAGACCTGAAGTCTTTGCCAAACATCGGCAAAGCTACGGCGTTAGGCGTTGCCTGAAACATAATCGCACACAACACCTGAAATCTTTGCCAAACATTGTCAAAGCTATGGCATTACCAGCCGCTTAAGACACAGGCGCGCGCACAAGACCTGAAGTTTTTGCCAAACGTTGGCAAAGCTACGACATTACACGCTGCCTAAGACACATTCGCGCGCAAAAGACCTGAAGTCTTTGCCAAACATTGGCAAAGGTATGGAATTATACCCCGCCTGAGACATATGCGCGAGCACAAGACCTGAAGTATTTGCCAAACATTGGCAATTGTGCGGCATTACACGACGCCTGAGACACAGCGCTCACACAAGACCTGAATCTTTGCCAAACATTGGCAAAGGTACGACATTAGACGTTGCCTGAAACACAAGCGCGCACAAGAACTAAAATCTTTGCCAAACATTGTCAAAGCTACGGCATTACCCGCCGCATGAGACACAGTCGCGCGCACAAGACCTGAAGTCTTTGCCAAACGTTGGCAAAGCTACGGCATTACACGTCGCCTGAGACACATGCGCGCGCAAAAGACCTAAAGTCATTGCCAAACAATGGCAAAGCTACGACATTACACCCCGCCTGAGACACATTCGCGCGCACAAGACCTGAAATCTTTGCGAAACATTGGAAAGCCACGGCATTACATGCCGCCTGAGACACAGGCGCGCGTACAAGACATGAACTCGTTGTAAAAACATTGGACAAGCTACGGCGTTAGACGCTGCTTGAGACACAGTCGTCCGCCCAAGACCTGCAGTCTTTGCCAAACATTGGCAAAGCAACGACATTACCAGCCGCCTGAGACATGGGCGCGCTCAAAAGACCTGAAGTCTTTGCCAAACGTTGGCAAAGCTACGGCATTACACGCCTCCTCAGACACAGGCGCGCGCACAAGACCTGAAGTGTTTGCCAAACATTGGCAAAGCTACGGCATTACACACCGCCTGAGACACAGCCACGCGCAAAAGACCTGAAATCTTTGCCAAACATTGGAAAAGCCACGGCATTACACGCCGCCTGAGACACAGGCACACACACAAGACCTGAAGTCGTTGCTAAACATTGGACAAGCTATGGCGTTAGACGCTACTTGAGACACAGGCGTCCGCACAAGACCTGAAGTCTTTTCCAAACATTGGCAAAGCTACGACATTACTAGCCGCCTGAGACACAGGCGCCCACACAAGACCTGAAGTCTTTGCCAAACTTTGGCAAAGCTACGGCATTACACGCCGCCTAAGACACAGGCGCGCGCGCACAAGACCTGAAGTCTTTGCCAAACATTGGCAAAGCTACGGCCATACACGCCGCCTGAGACACAGCCACACGCAGAAGACCTGAAGTCTTTGCCAAACAATGGTAAAGCAACGACATTACATGCCGCTTGAGACATAGGCGCTCACACAAGACCTGAAGTCTTTGCCAAACATTGGCAATGCTACGGCATTACACGATGCCTGAGACAAAAGGCACACACAAGACCTGAAGTCTTTGCCAAACATCGGCAAAGCTACGGCGTTAGGCGTTGCCTGAAACATAAGCGCGCACAACACCTGAAATATTTGCCAAACATTGTCAAAGCTATGGCATTACCAGCCGCTTAAGACACAGGCGCGCGCACAAGACCTGAAGTTTTTGCCAAACGTTGGCAAAGCTACGACATTACACGCTGCCTAAGACACATTCGCGCGCAAAAGACCTGAAGTCTTTGCCAAACATTGGCAAAGGTATGGAATTATACCCCGCCTGAGACATATGCGCGAGCACAAAACCTGAAGTATTTGCCAAACATTGGCAATTGTGCGGCATTACATGACGCCTGAGACACAGCGCTCACACAAGACCTGAATCTTTGCCAAACATTGGCAAAGGTACGACATTAGATGTTGCCTGAAACACAAGCGCGCACAAGAACTAAAATCTTTGCCAAACATTGTCAAAGCTACGGCATTACCCGCCGCATGAGACACAGGCGCGCGCACAAGACCTGAAGTCTTTGCCAAACGTTGGCAAAGCTACGGCATTACACGTCGCCTGAGACACATGCGCGTGCAAAAGACCTAAAGTCATTGCCAAACAATGGCAAAGCTACGACATTACACCCCGCCTGAGACACATTCGCGCGCACAAGACCTGAAATCTTTACGAAACATTGGAAAGCCACGGCATTACACGCCGCCTGAGACACAGGCGCGCGCGCACAAGACCTGAAGTCTTTGCCAAACATTGGCAAAGCTACGGCCGTACACGCCGCCGGAGACACAGCCACACGCAGAAGACCTGAAGTCTTTGCCAAACATTGGCAAAGCTACGACATTACATTCCGCTTGAGACATAGGCGCTCGCACAAGACCTGAAGTCTTTGCCAAACATCGGCAAAGCTACGGCGTTAGGCGTTGCCTGAAACATAATCGCACACAACACCTGAAATCTTTGCCAAACATTGTCAAAGCTATGGCATTACCAGCCGCTTAAGACACAGGCGCGCGCACAAGACCTGATGTTTTTGCCAAACGTTGGCAAAGCTACGACATTACACGCTGCCTAAGACACATTCGCGCGCAAAAGACCTGAAGTCTTTGCCAAACATTGGCAAAGGTATGGAATTATACCCCGCCTGAGACATATGCGCGAGCACAAGACCTGAAGTATTTGCCAAACATTGGCAATTGTGCGGCATTACACGACGCCTGAGACACAGCGCTCACACAAGACCTGAATCTTTGCCAAACATTGGCAAAGGTACGACATTAGACGTTGCCTGAAACACAAGCGCGCACAAGAACTAAAATCTTTGCCAAACATTGTCAAAGCTACGGCATTACCCGCCGCAGGAGACACAGTCGCGCGCACAAGACTTGAAGTCTTTGCCAAACGTTGGCAAAGCTACGGAATTACACGTCGCCTGAGACACATGCGCGCGCAAAAGACCTAAAGTCATTGCCAAACAATGGCAAAGCTACGACATTACACCCCGCCTGAGACACATTCGCGCGCACAAGACCTGAAATCTTTGCGAAACATTGGAAAGCCACGGCATTACATGCCGCCTAAGACACAGGCGCGCGTACAAGACATGAACTCGTTGTAAAAACATTGGACAAGCTACGGCGTTAGACGCTGCTTGAGACACAGTCGTCCGCCCAAGACCTGCAGTCTTTGCCAAACATTGGCAAAGCAACGACATTACCAGCCGCCTGAGACATGGGCGCGCTCAAAAGACCTGAAGTCTTTGCCAAACGTTGGCAAAGCTACGGCATTACACGCCTCCTCAGACACAGGCGCGCGCACAAGACCTGAAGTGTTTGCCAAACATTGGCAAAGCTACGGCATTACACGCCGCCTGAGACACAGCCACGCGCAAAAGACCTGAAATCTTTGCCAAACATTGGAAAAGCCACGGCATTACACGCCGCCTGAGACACAGGCACGCACACAAGACCTGAAGTCGTTGCTAAACATTGGACAAGCTATGGCGTTAGACGCTACTTGAGACACAGGCGTCCGCACAAGACCTGAAGTCTTTTCCAAACATTGGCAAAGCTACGGCATTACTAGCCGCCTGAGACACAGGCGCCCACACAAGACCTGAAGTCTTTGCCAAACTTTGGCAAAGCTACGGCATTACACGCCGCCTAAGACACAGGCGCGCGCGCACAAGACCTGAAGTCTTTGCCAAACATTGGCAAAGCTACGGCCGTACACGTCGCCTGAGACACAGCCACACGCAGAAGTCCTGAAGTCTTTGCCAAACAATGGTAAAGCTACGACATTACATGCCGCTTGAGACATAGGCGCTCACACAAGACCTGAAGTCTTTGCCAAACATTGGCAATGCTACGGCATTACACGATGCCCGAGACAAAGGGCACACACAAGACCTGAAGTCTTTGCCAAACATCGGCAAAGCTACGGCGTTAGGCGTTGCCTGAAACATAAGCGCGCACAACACCTGAAATCTTTGCCAAACATTGTCAAAGCTATGGCATTACCAGCCGCTTAAGACACAGGCGCGCGCACAAGACCTGAAGTTTTTGCCAAACGTTGGCAAAGCTACGACATTACACGCTGCCTAAGACACATTCGCGCGCAAAAGACCTGAAGTCTTTGCCAAACATTGGCAAAGGTATGGAATTATACCCCGCCTGAGACATATGCGCGAGCACAAAACCTGAAGTATTTGCCAAACATTGGCAATTGTGCGGCATTACACGACGCCTGAGACACAGCGCTCACACAAGACCTGAATCTTTGCCAAACATTGGCAAAGGTACGACATTAGACGTTGCCTGAAACACAAGCGCGCACAAGAACTAAAATCTTTGCCAAACATTGTCAAAGCTACGGCATTACCCGCCGCATGAGACACAGGCGCGCGCACAAGACCTGAAGTCTTTGCCAAACGTTGGCAAAGCTACGGCATTACACGTCGCCTGAGACACATGCGCGTGCAAAAGACCTAAAGTCATTTCCAAACAATGGCAAAGCTACGACATTACACCCCGCCTGAGACACATTCGCGCGCACAAGACCTGAAATCTTTACGAAACATTGGAAAGCCACGGCATTACACGCCGCCTGAGACACAGGCGCGCGCGCACAAGACCTGAAGTCTTTGCCAAACATTGGCAAAGCTACGGCCGTACACGCCGCCGGAGACACAGCCACACGCAGAAGACCTGAAGTCTTTGCCAAACATTGGCAAAGCTACGACATTACATTCCGCTTGAGACATAGGCGCTCGCACAAGACCTGAAGTCTTTGCCAAACATCGGCAAAGCTACGGCGTTAGGCGTTGCCTGAAACATAATCGCACACAACACCTGAAATCTTTGCCAAACATTGTCAAAGCTATGGCATTACCAGCCGCTTAAGACACAGGCGCGCGCACAAGACCTGAAGTTTTTGCCAAACGTTGGCAAAGCTACGACATTACACGCTGCCTAAGACACATTCGCGCGCAAAAGACCTGAAGTCTTTGCCAAACATTGGCAAAGGTATGGAATTATACCCCGCCTGAGACATATGCGCGAGCACAAGACCTGAAGTATTTGCCAAACATTGGCAATTGTGCGGCATTACACGACGCCTGAGACACAGCGCTCACACAAGACCTGAATCTTTGCCAAACATTGGCAAAGGTACGACATTAGACGTTGCCTGAAACACAAGCGCGCACAAGAACTAAAATCTTTGCCAAACATTGTCAAAGCTACGGCATTACCCGCCGCATGAGACACAGTCGCGCGCACAAGACCTGAAGTCTTTGCCAAACGTTGGCAAAGCTACGGCATTACACGTCGCCTGAGACACATGCGCGCGCAAAAGACCTAAAGTCATTGCCAAACAATGGCAAAGCTACGACATTACACCCCGCCTGAGACACATTCGCGCGCACAAGACCTGAAATCTTTGCGAAACATTGGAAAGCCACGGCATTACATGCCGCCTGAGACACAGGCGCGCGTACAAGACATGAACTCGTTGTAAAAACATTGGACAAGCTACGGCGTTAGACGCTGCTTGAGACACAGTCGTCCGCCCAAGACCTGCAGTCTTTGCCAAACATTGGCAAAGCAACGACATTACCAGCCGCCTGAGACATGGGCGCGCTCAAAAGACCTGAAGTCTTTGCCAAACGTTGGCAAAGCTACGGCATTACACGCCTCCTCAGACACAGGCGCGCGCACAAGACCTGAAGTGTTTGCCAAACATTGGCAAAGCTACGGCATTACACACCGCCTGAGACACAGCCACGCGCAAAAGACCTGAAATCTTTGCCAAACATTGGAAAAGCCACGGCATTACACGCCGCCTGAGACACAGGCACACACACAAGACCTGAAGTCGTTGCTAAACATTGGACAAGCTATGGCGTTAGACGCTACTTGAGACACAGGCGTCCGCACAAGACCTGAAGTCTTTTCCAAACATTGGCAAAGCTACGACATTACTAGCCGCCTGAGACACAGGCGCCCACACAAGACCTGAAGTCTTTGCCAAACTTTGGCAAAGCTACGGCATTACACGCCGCCTAAGACACAGGCGCGCGCGCACAAGACCTGAAGTCTTTGCCAAACATTGGCAAAGCTACGGCCATACACGCCGCCTGAGACACAGCCACACGCAGAAGACCTGAAGTCTTTGCCAAACAATGGTAAAGCAACGACATTACATGCCGCTTGAGACATAGGCGCTCACACAAGACCTGAAGTCTTTGCCAAACATTGGCAATGCTACGGCATTACACGATGCCTGAGACAAAAGGCACACACAAGACCTGAAGTCTTTGCCAAACATCGGCAAAGCTACGGCGTTAGGCGTTGCCTGAAACATAAGCGCGCACAACACCTGAAATATTTGCCAAACATTGTCAAAGCTATGGCATTACCAGCCGCTTAAGACACAGGCGCGCGCACAAGACCTGAAGTTTTTGCCAAACGTTGGCAAAGCTACGACATTACACGCTGCCTAAGACACATTCGCGCGCAAAAGACCTGAAGTCTTTGCCAAACATTGGCAAAGGTATGGAATTATACCCCGCCTGAGACATATGCGCGAGCACAAAACCTGAAGTATTTGCCAAACATTGGCAATTGTGCGGCATTACATGACGCCTGAGACACAGCGCTCACACAAGACCTGAATCTTTGCCAAACATTGGCAAAGGTACGACATTAGATGTTGCCTGAAACACAAGCGCGCACAAGAACTAAAATCTTTGCCAAACATTGTCAAAGCTACGGCATTACCCGCCGCATGAGACACAGGCGCGCGCACAAGACCTGAAGTCTTTGCCAAACGTTGGCAAAGCTACGGCATTACACGTCGCCTGAGACACATGCGCGTGCAAAAGACCTAAAGTCATTGCCAAACAATGGCAAAGCTACGACATTACACCCCGCCTGAGACACATTCGCGCGCACAAGACCTGAAATCTTTACGAAACATTGGAAAGCCACGGCATTACACGCCGCCTGAGACACAGGCGCGCGCGCACAAGACCTGAAGTCTTTGCCAAACATTGGCAAAGCTACGGCCGTACACGCCGCCGGAGACACAGCCACACGCAGAAGACCTGAAGTCTTTGCCAAACATTGGCAAAGCTACGACATTACATTCCGCTTGAGACATAGGCGCTCGCACAAGACCTGAAGTCTTTGCCAAACATCGGCAAAGCTACGGCGTTAGGCGTTGCCTGAAACATAATCGCACACAACACCTGAAATCTTTGCCAAACATTGTCAAAGCTATGGCATTACCAGCCGCTTAAGACACAGGCGCGCGCACAAGACCTGATGTTTTTGCCAAACGTTGGCAAAGCTACGACATTACACGCTGCCTAAGACACATTCGCGCGCAAAAGACCTGAAGTCTTTGCCAAACATTGGCAAAGGTATGGAATTATACCCCGCCTGAGACATATGCGCGAGCACAAGACCTGAAGTATTTGCCAAACATTGGCAATTGTGCGGCATTACACGACGCCTGAGACACAGCGCTCACACAAGACCTGAATCTTTGCCAAACATTGGCAAAGGTACGACATTAGACGTTGCCTGAAACACAAGCGCGCACAAGAACTAAAATCTTTGCCAAACATTGTCAAAGCTACGGCATTACCCGCCGCAGGAGACACAGTCGCGCGCACAAGACTTGAAGTCTTTGCCAAACGTTGGCAAAGCTACGGAATTACACGTCGCCTGAGACACATGCGCGCGCAAAAGACCTAAAGTCATTGCCAAACAATGGCAAAGCTACGACATTACACCCCGCCTGAGACACATTCGCGCGCACAAGACCTGAAATCTTTGCGAAACATTGGAAAGCCACGGCATTACATGCCGCCTAAGACACAGGCGCGCGTACAAGACATGAACTCGTTGTAAAAACATTGGACAAGCTACGGCGTTAGACGCTGCTTGAGACACAGTCGTCCGCCCAAGACCTGCAGTCTTTGCCAAACATTGGCAAAGCAACGACATTACCAGCCGCCTGAGACATGGGCGCGCTCAAAAGACCTGAAGTCTTTGCCAAACGTTGGCAAAGCTACGGCATTACACGCCTCCTCAGACACAGGCGCGCGCACAAGACCTGAAGTGTTTGCCAAACATTGGCAAAGCTACGGCATTACACGCCGCCTGAGACACAGCCACGCGCAAAAGACCTGAAATCTTTGCCAAACATTGGAAAAGCCACGGCATTACACGCCGCCTGAGACACAGGCACGCACACAAGACCTGAAGTCGTTGCTAAACATTGGACAAGCTATGGCGTTAGACGCTACTTGAGACACAGGCGTCCGCACAAGACCTGAAGTCTTTTCCAAACATTGGCAAAGCTACGGCATTACTAGCCGCCTGAGACACAGGCGCCCACACAAGACCTGAAGTCTTTGCCAAACTTTGGCAAAGCTACGGCATTACACGCCGCCTAAGACACAGGCGCGCGCGCACAAGACCTGAAGTCTTTGCCAAACATTGGCAAAGCTACGGCCGTACACGTCGCCTGAGACACAGCCACACGCAGAAGTCCTGAAGTCTTTGCCAAACAATGGTAAAGCTACGACATTACATGCCGCTTGAGACATAGGCGCTCACACAAGACCTGAAGTCTTTGCCAAACATTGGCAATGCTACGGCATTACACGATGCCCGAGACAAAGGGCACACACAAGACCTGAAGTCTTTGCCAAACATCGGCAAAGCTACGGCGTTAGGCGTTGCCTGAAACATAAGCGCGCACAACACCTGAAATCTTTGCCAAACATTGTCAAAGCTATGGCATTACCAGCCGCTTAAGACACAGGCGCGCGCACAAGACCTGAAGTTTTTGCCAAACGTTGGCAAAGCTACGACATTACACGCTGCCTAAGACACATTCGCGCGCAAAAGACCTGAAGTCTTTGCCAAACATTGGCAAAGGTATGGAATTATACCCCGCCTGAGACATATGCGCGAGCACAAAACCTGAAGTATTTGCCAAACATTGGCAATTGTGCGGCATTACACGACGCCTGAGACACAGCGCTCACACAAGACCTGAATCTTTGCCAAACATTGGCAAAGGTACGACATTAGACGTTGCCTGAAACACAAGCGCGCACAAGAACTAAAATCTTTGCCAAACATTGTCAAAGCTACGGCATTACCCGCCGCATGAGACACAGGCGCGCGCACAAGACCTGAAGTCTTTGCCAAACGTTGGCAAAGCTACGGCATTACACGTCGCCTGAGACACATGCGCGTGCAAAAGACCTAAAGTCATTTCCAAACAATGGCAAAGCTACGACATTACACCCCGCCTGAGACACATTCGCGCGCACAAGACCTGAAATCTTTACGAAACATTGGAAAGCCACGGCATTACACGCCGCCTGAGACACAGGCGCGCGCGCACAAGACCTGAAGTCTTTGCCAAACATTGGCAAAGCTACGGCCGTACACGCCGCCGGAGACACAGCCACACGCAGAAGACCTGAAGTCTTTGCCAAACATTGGCAAAGCTACGACATTACATTCCGCTTGAGACATAGGCGCTCGCACAAGACCTGAAGTCTTTGCCAAACATCGGCAAAGCTACGGCGTTAGGCGTTGCCTGAAACATAATCGCACACAACACCTGAAATCTTTGCCAAACATTGTCAAAGCTATGGCATTACCAGCCGCTTAAGACACAGGCGCGCGCACAAGACCTGAAGTTTTTGCCAAACGTTGGCAAAGCTACGACATTACACGCTGCCTAAGACACATTCGCGCGCAAAAGACCTGAAGTCTTTGCCAAACATTGGCAAAGGTATGGAATTATACCCCGCCTGAGACATATGCGCGAGCACAAGACCTGAAGTATTTGCCAAACATTGGCAATTGTGCGGCATTACACGACGCCTGAGACACAGCGCTCACACAAGACCTGAATCTTTGCCAAACATTGGCAAAGGTACGACATTAGACGTTGCCTGAAACACAAGCGCGCACAAGAACTAAAATCTTTGCCAAACATTGTCAAAGCTACGGCATTACCCGCCGCATGAGACACAGTCACGCGCACAAGACCTGAAGTCTTTGCCAAACGTTGGCAAAGCTACGGCATTACACGTCGCCTGAGACACATGCGCGCGCAAAAGACCTAAAGTCATTGCCAAACAATGGCAAAGCTACGACATTACACCCCGCCTGAGACACATTCGCGCGCACAAGACCTGAAATCTTTGCGAAACATTGGAAAGCCACGGCATTACATGCCGCCTGAGACACAGGCGCGCGTACAAGACATGAACTCGTTGTAAAAACATTGGACAAGCTAAGGCGTTAGACGCTGCTTGAGACACAGTCGTCCGCCCAAGACCTGCAGTCTTTGCCAAACATTGGCAAAGCAACGACATTACCAGCCGCCTGAGACATGGGCGCGCTCAAAAGACCTGAAGTCTTTGCCAAACGTTGGCAAAGCTACGGCATTACACGCCTCCTCAGACACAGGCGCGCGCACAAGACCTGAAGTGTTTGCCAAACATTGGCAAAGCTACGGCATTACACGCCGCCTGAGACACAGCCACGCGCAAAAGACCTGAAATCTTTGCCAAACATTGGAAAAGCCACGGCATTACACGCCGCCTGAGACACAGGCACGCACACAAGACCTGAAGTCGTTGCTAAACATTGGACAAGCTATGGCGTTAGACGCTACTTGAGACACAGGCGTCCGCACAAGACCTGAAGTCTTTTCCAAACATTGGCAAAGCTACGGCATTACTAGCCGCCTGAGACACAGGCGCCCACACAAGACCTGAAGTCTTTGCCAAACTTTGGCAAAGCTACGGCATTACACGCCGCCTAACACACAGGCGCGCGCGCACAAGACCTGAAGTCTTTGCCAAACATTGGCAAAGCTACGGCCGTACACGCCGCCTGAGACACAGCCACACGCAGAAGACCTGAAGTCTTTGCCAAACAATGGTGAAGCTACGACATTACATGCCGCTTGAGACATAGGCGCTCACACAAGACCTGAAGTCTTTGCCAAACATTGGCAATGCTACGGCATTACACGATGCCTGAGACAAAGGGCACACACAAGACCTGAAGTCTTTGCCAAACATCGGCAAAGCTACGGCGTTAGGCGTTGCCTGAAACATAAGCGCGCACATCACCTGAAATCTTTGCCAAACATTGTCAAAGCTATGGCATTACCAGCCGCTTAAGACACAGGCGCGCGCACAAGACCTGAAGTTTTTGCCAAACGTTGGCAAAGCTACGACATTACACGCTGCCTAAGACACATGCGCGCGCAAAAGACCTGAAGTCTTTGCCAAACATTGGCAAAGGTATGGAAATATACCCCGCCTGAGACACATGCGCGAGCACAAGACCTGAAGTATTTGCCAAACATTGGCAATGCTGCGGCATTACACGACGCCTGAGACACAGCGCTCACACAAGACCTGAATCTTTGCCAAACATTGGCAAAGGTACGACATTAGACGTTGCCTGAAACACAAGCACGCACAAGAACTAAAATCTTTGCCATACATTGTCAAAGCTACGACATTACCCGCCGCATGAGACACAGGCGCGCGCATAAGACCTGAATTCTTTGCCAAACGTTGGCAAAGCTATGGCATTACACGCCGCCTGAGACACATGCGCGCAAAAGACCTAAAGTCATTGCCAAAAATTGGCAAAGATACGACATTACACCCCGCCTGAGACACATTCGCGCGCACAAGACCTGAAATCTTTATGAAACATTGGAAAGCCACGGCATTACATGCCGCCTGAGACACAGGCGCGTGTACAAGACCTGAACTCGTTGTAAGAACATTGGACAAGCTACGGCGTTAGACGCTGCTTGAGACACAGTCGTCCGCCCAAGACCTGAAGTCTTTGCCAAACATTGGCAAAGCAACGACATTACCAGCCGCCTGAGACATGGGCCCGCTCACAAGACCTGAAGTCTTTGCCAAACATTGGCAAAGCTACGGCATTACACGCCGCCTGAGACACAGGCGCGCGCAAAAGACCTGAAGTCTTCGCCAAACATTGGCAAAGCTACGGCATTACTAGCCGCCTGAGACACAGGCGCCCACACAAGACCTGAAGTGTTTGCCAAACTTTGGCAAAGCTACGGCATTACACGCCGCCTGAGACACAGGCGCGCGCGCACAAGACCTGAAGTCTTTGCCAAACATTGGCAAAGCTACGGCCATACACGCCGCCTGAGCACAGCCACACGCATAAGACCGAAGTCTTTGCCAAACATTGGCAAAGCTACGACATTACATGCCGCTTGAGACATAGGCGCTCGCACAAGACCTGAAGTCTTTGCCAAACATTGGCAATGCTACGGCATTACACGACGCTTGAGACAAAGGGCACACACAAGACCTGAAGTCTTTGCCAAACATCGGCAAAGCTACGACGTTAGGCGTTTCCTGAAACATAAGCGCGCACAACACCTGAAATCTTTGCCAAACATTGTCAAAGCTATGGCATTACCAGCCGCTTAAGACACAGGCGCGCGCACAAGACCTGAAGTTTTTGCCAAACGTTGGCAAAGCTACGACATTACACGCTGCCTAAGACACATTCGCGCGCAAAAGACCTGAAGTCTTTTCCAAACATTGGCAAAGGTATAGAATTATACCCCGCCTAAGACATATGCGCGAGCACAAGACCTGAAGTATTTGCCAAACATTGGCAATTGTGCGGCATTACACGACGCCTGAGACAAAGCGCTCACACAAGACCTGAATCTTTGCCAAACATTGGCAAAGGTACGACATTAGACGTTGCCTGAAACACAAGCGCGCACAAGAACTAAAATCTTTGCCAAACATTGTCAAAGCTACGGCATTACCCGCCGCATGAGACACAGGCGCGCGCACAAGACCTGAAGTCTTTGCCAAACGTTGGCAAAGCTACGGCATTACACGCCGCCTGAGACAAATGCGCGCGCAAATGACCTATAGTCATTGCCAAACATTGGCAAAGCTACGACATTACACCCCGCCTGAGACACATTCGCGCGCACAAGACCTGAAATCTTTGCGAAACATTGGAAAGCCACGGCATTACATGCCGCCTGAGACACAGGCGCACGTACAAGACCTGAACTCGTTGTAAAAACATTTGATAAGCTACGGCGTTAGACGCTGCTTGAGACACAGCCGTCCGCCCAAGACCTGAAGTCTTTGCCAAACATTGGCAAAGCAACGGCATTACCAGCCGCCTGGGACATGGGCGTGCTCACAAGACCTGAAGTCTTTGCCAAACGTTGGCAAAGCTACGGCATTACACGCCTCCTCAGACACAGGCGCGCGCACAAGACCTGAAGTGTTTGCCAAACATTGGCAAAGCTACGGCATTACACGCCGCCTGAGACACAGGCACGCGCAAAAGACCGAAAATCCTTGCCAAACATTGGAAAAGCCACGGCATTACACGCCGCCTGAGACACAAGCATGCACACAAGACCTGAAGTCGTTTCTAAACATTGGACAAGCTATGGCGTTAGACGCTACTTGAGACACAGGCGTGCGCACAAGACCTGAAGTCTTTGCCAAACATTGGCAAAGCTACGGCATTACTAGCCGCCTGAGACACAGGCGCCCACACAAGACCTGAAGTCTTTGCCAAACTTTGGAAAAGCTACGGCATTACACGCCGCCTGAGACACAGGCGCGCGCGCACAAGACCTGAAGTCTTTGCCAAACATTGGCAAAGCTACGGCCGTACACGCCGCCGGAGACACAGCCACACGCAGAAGACCTGAAGTCTTTGCCAAACATTGGCAAAGCTACGACATTACATTCCGCTTGAGACATATGCGCTCGCACAAGACCTGAAGTCTTTGCCAAACATTGGAATTGCTACGGCATTACACGACGCCTGAGACAAAGGGCACACACAAGACCTGAAGTCTTTGCCAAACATCGGCAAAGCTACGGTGTTAGGCGTTGCCTGAAACATAATCGCGCACAACACCTGAAATCTTTGCCAAACATTGTCAAAGCTATGTTATTACCAGCCGCTTAAGACACAGGCGCGCGCACAAGACCTGAAGTTTTTGCCAAACGTTGGCAAAGCTACGACATTACACGCTGCCTAAGACACATGCGCGCGCAAAAGACCTGAAGTCTTTGCCAAACATTGTCAATGGTATGGAATTATACCCCGCCTGTGACACAAGCGCGCACAAGAACTAAAATCTTTGCCAAACATTGTCAAAGCTACGGCATTACCCGCCGCATGAGACACAGGCGCGCGCACAAGACCTGAAGTCTTTGCCAAACGTTGGCAAAGCTACGGCATTACACGTCGCCTGAGACACATGCGCGTGCAAAAGACCTAAAGTCATTTCCAAACAATGGCAAAGCTACGACATTACACCCCGCCTGAGACACATTCGCGCGCACAAGACCTGAAATCTTTACGAAACATTGGAAAGCCACGGCATTACACGCCGCCTGAGACACAGGCGCGCGCGCACAAGACCTGAAGTCTTTGCCAAACATTGGCAAAGCTACGGCCGTACACGCCGCCGGAGACACAGCCACACGCAGAAGACCTGAAGTCTTTGCCAAACATTGGCAAAGCTACGACATTACATTCCGCTTGAGACATAGGCGCTCGCACAAGACCTGAAGTCTTTGCCAAACATCGGCAAAGCTACGGCGTTAGGCGTTGCCTGAAACATAATCGCACACAACACCTGAAATCTTTGCCAAACATTGTCAAAGCTATGGCATTACCAGCCGCTTAAGACACAGGCGCGCGCACAAGACCTGAAGTTTTTGCCAAACGTTGGCAAAGCTACGACATTACACGCTGCCTAAGACACATTCGCGCGCAAAAGACCTGAAGTCTTTGCCAAACATTGGCAAAGGTATGGAATTATACCCCGCCTGAGACATATGCGCGAGCACAAGACCTGAAGTATTTGCCAAACATTGGCAATTGTGCGGCATTACACGACGCCTGAGACACAGCGCTCACACAAGACCTGAATCTTTGCCAAACATTGGCAAAGGTACGACATTAGACGTTGCCTGAAACACAAGCGCGCACAAGAACTAAAATCTTTGCCAAACATTGTCAAAGCTACGGCATTACCCGCCGCATGAGACACAGTCGCGCGCACAAGACCTGAAGTCTTTGCCAAACGTTGGCAAAGCTACGGCATTACACGTCGCCTGAGACACATGCGCGCGCAAAAGACCTAAAGTCATTGCCAAACAATGGCAAAGCTACGACATTACACCCCGCCTGAGACACATTCGCGCGCACAAGACCTGAAATCTTTGCGAAACATTGGAAAGCCACGGCATTACATGCCGCCTGAGACACAGGCGCGCGTACAAGACATGAACTCGTTGTAAAAACATTGGACAAGCTAAGGCGTTAGACGCTGCTTGAGACACAGTCGTCCGCCCAAGACCTGCAGTCTTTGCCAAACATTGGCAAAGCAACGACATTACCAGCCGCCTGAGACATGGGCGCGCTCAAAAGACCTGAAGTCTTTGCCAAACGTTGGCAAAGCTACGGCATTACACGCCTCCTCAGACACAGGCGCGCGCACAAGACCTGAAGTGTTTGCCAAACATTGGTAAAGCTACGGCATTACACGCCGCCTGAGACACAGCCACGCGCAAAAGACCTGAAATCTTTGCCAAACATTGGAAAAGCCACGGCATTACACGCCGCCTGAGACACAGGCACGCACACAAGACCTGAAGTCGTTGCTAAACATTGGACAAGCTATGGCGTTAGACGCTACTTGAGACACAGGCGTCCGCACAAGACCTGAAGTCTTTTCCAAACATTGGCAAAGCTACGGCATTACTAGCCGCCTGAGACACAGGCGCCCACACAAGACCTGAAGTCTTTGCCAAATTTTGGCAAAGCTACGGCATTACACGCCGCCTAAGACACAGGCGCGCGCGCACAAGACCTGAAGTCTTTGCCAAACATTGGCAAAGCTACGGCCGTACACGCCGCCTGAGACACAGCCACACGCAGAAGACCTGAAGTCTTTGCCAAACAATGGTGAAGCTACGACATTACATGCCGCTTGAGACATAGGCGCTCACACAAGACCTGAAGTCTTTGCCAAACATTGGCAATGCTACGGCATTACACGATGCCTGAGACAAAGGGCACACACAAGACCTGAAGTCTTTGCCAAACATCGGCAAAGCTACGGCGTTAGGCGTTGCCTGAAACATAAGCGCGCACATCACCTGAAATCTTTGCCAAACATTGTCAAAGCTATGGCATTACCAGCCGCTTAAGACACAGGCGCGCGCACAAGACCTAAAGTTTTTGCCAAACGTTGGCAAAGCTACGACATTACACGCTGCCTAAGACACATGCGCGCGCAAAAGACCTGAAGTCTTTGCCAAACATTGGCAAAGGTATGGAAATATACCCCGCCTGAGACACATGCGCGAGCACAAGACCTGAAGTATTTGCCAAACATTGGCAATGCTGCGGCATTACACGACGCCTGAGACACAGCGCTCACACAAGACCTGAATCTTTGCCAAACATTGGCAAAGGTACGACATTAGACGTTGCCTGAAACACAAGCACGCACAAGAACTAAAATCTTTGCCATACATTGTCAAAGCTACGACATTACCCGCCGCATGAGACACAGGCGCGCGCATAAGACCTGAATTCTTTGCCAAACGTTGGCAAAGCTATGGCATTACACGCCGCCTGAGACACATGCGCGCAAAAGACCTAAAGTCATTGCCAAAAATTGGCAAAGATACGACATTACACCCCGCCTGAGACACATTCGCGCGCACAAGACCTGAAATCTTTACGAAACATTGGAAAGCCACGGCATTACATGCCGCCTGAGACACAGGCGCGTGTACAAGACCTGAACTCGTTGTAAAAACATTGGACAAGCTACGGCGTTAGACGCTGCTTGAGACACAGTCGTCCGCCCAAGACCTGAAGTCTTTGCCAAACATTGGCAAAGCAACGACATTACCAGCCGCCTGAGACATGGGCCCGCTCACAAGACCTGAAGTCTTTGCCAAACATTGGCAAAGCTACGGCATTACACGCCGCCTGAGACACAGGCGCGCGCAAAAGACCTGAAGTCTTCGCCAAACATTGGCAAAGCTACGGCATTACTAGCCGCCTGAGACACAGGCGCCCACACAAGACCTGAAGTGTTTGCCAAACTTTGGCAAAGCTACGGCATTACACGCCGCCTGAGACACAGGCGCGCGCGCACAAGACCTGAAGTCTTTGCCAAACATTGGCAAAGCTACGGCCATACACGCCGCCTGAGCACAGCCACACGCATAAGACCGAAGTCTTTGCCAAACATTGGCAAAGCTACGACATTACATGCCGCTTGAGACATAGGCGCTCGCACAAGACCTGAAGTCTTTGCCAAACATTGGCAATGCTACGGCATTACACGACGCTTGAGACAAAGGGCACACACAAGACCTGAAGTCTTTGCCAAACATCGGCAAAGCTACGACGTTAGGCGTTTCCTGAAACATAAGCGCGCACAACACCTGAAATCTTTGCCAAACATTGTCAAAGCTATGGCATTACCAGCCGCTTAAGACACAGGCGCGCGCACAAGACCTGAAGTTTTTGCCAAACGTTGGCAAAGCTACGACATTACACGCTGCCTAAGACACATTCGCGCGCAAAAGACCTGAAGTCTTTTCCAAACATTGGCAAAGGTATAGAATTATACCCCGCCTAAGACATATGCGCGAGCACAAGACCTGAAGTATTTGCCAAACATTGGCAATTGTGCGGCATTACACGACGCCTGAGACAAAGCGCTCACACAAGACCTGAATCTTTGCCAAACATTGGCAAAGGTACGACATTAGACGTTGCCTGAAACACAAGCGCGCACAAGAACTAAAATCTTTGCCAAACATTGTCAAAGCTACGGCATTACCCGCCGCATGAGACACAGGCGCGCGCACAAGACCTGAAGTCTTTGCCAAACGTTGGCAAAGCTACGGCATTACACGCCGCCTGAGACAAATGCGCGCGCAAATGACCTATAGTCATTGCCAAACATTGGCAAAGCTACGACATTACACCCCGCCTGAGACACATTCGCGCGCACAAGACCTGAAATCTTTGCGAAACATTGGAAAGCCACGGCATTACATGCCGCCTGAGACACAGGCGCACGTACAAGACCTGAACTCGTTGTAAAAACATTTGATAAGCTACGGCGTTAGACGCTGCTTGAGACACAGCCGTCCGCCCAAGACCTGAAGTCTTTGCCAAACATTGGCAAAGCAACGGCATTACCAGCCGCCTGGGACATGGGCGTGCTCACAAGACCTGAAGTCTTTGCCAAACGTTGGCAAAGCTACGGCATTACACGCCTCCTCAGACACAGGCGCGCGCACAAGACCTGAAGTGTTTGCCAAACATTGGCAAAGCTACGGCATTACACGCCGCCTGAGACACAGGCACGCGCAAAAGACCGGAAATCCTTGCCAAACATTGGAAAAGCCACGGCATTACACGCCGCCTGAGACACAAGCATGCACACAAGACCTGAAGTCGTTTCTAAACATTGGACAAGCTATGGCGTTAGACGCTACTTGAGACACAGGCGTGCGCACAAGACCTGAAGTCTTTGCCAAACATTGGCAAAGCTACGGCATTACTAGCCGCCTGAGACACAGGCGCCCACACAAGACCTGAAGTCTTTGCCAAACTTTGGCAAAGCTACGGCATTACACGCCGCCTGAGACACAGGCGCGCGCGCACAAGACCTGAAGTCTTTGCCAAACATTGGCAAAGCTACGGCCGTACACGCCGCCGGAGACACAGCCACACGCAGAAGACCTGAAGTCTTTGCCAAACATTGGCAAAGCTACGACATTACATTCCGCTTGAGACATATGCGCTCGCACAAGACCTGAAGTCTTTGCCAAACATTGGAATTGCTACGGCATTACACGACGCCTGAGACAAAGGGCACACACAAGACCTGAAGTCTTTGCCAAACATCGGCAAAGCTACGGTGTTAGGCGTTGCCTGAAACATAATCGCGCACAACACCTGAAATCTTTGCCAAACATTGTCAAAGCTATGTTATTACCAGCCGCTTAAGACACAGGCGCGCGCACAAGACCTGAAGTTTTTGCCAAACGTTGGCAAAGCTACGACATTACACGCTGCCTAAGACACATGCGCGCGCAAAAGACCTGAAGTCTTTGCCAAACATTGTCAATGGTATGGAATTATACCCCGCCTGTGACACAAGCGCGCACAAGAACTAAAATCTTTGCCAAACATTGTCAAAGCTACGACATTACCCGCCGCATGAGACACAGGCGCGCGCATAAGACCCAGGCGCGCGCATAAGACCTGAAGTCTTTGCCAAACGTTGGCAAAGCTATGGCATTATACGCCGCCTGAGACACATGCGCGCGCAAAAGACCTAAAGTCATTGCCAAACATTGGCAAAGCTACGACATTACACCCCGCATGAGACACATTCGCGCGCACAAGACCTGAAATCTTTGCGAAACATTGGAAAGCCACGGCATTACATGCCGCCTGAGACACAGGCGCGCGTACAAGACCTGAACTCGTTGTAAAAACATTGGACAAGCTACGGCGTTAGACGCTGCTTGAGACACAGACGTCCGCCCATGACCTGAAGTCTTTGCCAAACATTGGCAAAGCAACGGCATTACCAGCCGCCTGAGACATGGGCGCGCTCACAAGACCTGAAGTCTTTGCCAAACGTTGGCAAAGCTACGGCATTACACGCCTCCTCAGACACAGGTGCGCGCACAAGACCTGAAGTGTTTGCCAAACGTTGGCAAAGCTACGGCATTACACGCCGCCTGAGACACAGGCACGCGCAAAAGACCTGAAATCTTTGCCAAACATTGGAAAAGCCACGGCATTACACGCCGCCTGAGACACAGGCATGCACACAAGACTTGAAGTCGTTGCTAAACATTGGACAAGCTATGGCGTTAGACGCTACTTGAGACACAGGCGTGCGCACAAGACCTGAAGTCTTTGCCAAACATTGGCAAAGCTACGGCATTACTAGCCGCCTGAGACACAGGCGCCCACACAAGACCTGAAGTCTTTGCCAAACTTTGGCAAAGCTACGGCATTACACGCCGCCTGAGACACAGGCGCGCGCGCACAAGACCATAAGTCTTTGCCAAACATTGGCAAAGCTACGGCCGTACACGCCGCCGGAGACACAGCCACACGCAGAAGACCTGAAGTCTTTGCCAAACATTGGCAAAGCTACGACATTACATTCCGCTTGAGACATAGGCGCTCGCACAAGACCTGAAGTTTTTGCCAAACATTGGCAATGCTACGGCATTACACGACGCCTGAGACAAAGGGAACACACAAGACCTGAAGTCTTTGCCAAACATCGGCAAATCTACGGCGTTAGGCGTTGCCTGAAACATAAGCGCGCACAAAACCTGAAATCTTTGCCAAACATTGTCAAAGCTATGGCATTACCAGCCGCTTAAGACACAGGCGCGCGCACAAGACCTGAAGTTTTTGCCAAACGTTGGCAAAGCTACGACATTACACGCTGCCTAAGACACATTCGCGCGCAAAAGACCTGAAGTCTTTGCCAAACATTGGCAAAGGTATGGAATTACACCCCGCCTGAGACATATGCGCGAGCACAAGACCTGAAGTATTTGCCAAACATTGGCAATTGTGTGGCATTACACGACGCCTGAGACACAGCGCTCACACAAGACCTGAATCTTTGCCAAACATTGGCAAAGGTACGACATTAGACGTTGCCTGAAACACAAGCGCGCACAAGAACTAAAATCTTTGCCAAACATTGTCAAAGCTACGGCATTACCCGCCGCATGAGACACAGGCGCGCGCACAAGACCTTAAGTCTTTGCCAAACGTTGGCAAAGCTACGGCATTACACGTCGCCTGAGACACATGCGCGCGCAAAAGACCTAAAGTCATTGCCAAACAATGGCAAAGCTACGACATTACACCCCGCCTGAGACACATTCGCGCGCACAAGACCTGAAATCTTTGCGAAACATTGGAAAGCCACGGCATTACATGCCGCCTAAGACACAGGCGCGCGTACAAGACATGAACTCGTTGTAAAAACATTGGACAAGCTAAGGCGTTAGACGCTGCTTGAGACACAGTCGTCCGCCCAAGACCTGCAGTCTTTGCCAAACATTGGCAAAGCAACGACATTACCAGCCGCCTGAGACATGGGCGCGCTCAAAAGACCTGAAGTCTTTGCCAAACGTTGGCAAAGCTACGGCATTACACGCCTCCTCAGACACAGGCGCGCGCACAAGACCTGAAGTGTTTGCCAAACATTGGCAAAGCTACGGCATTACACGCCGCCTGAGACACAGCCACGCGCAAAAGACCTGAAATTTTTGCCAAACATTGGAAAAGCCACGGCATTACACGCCGCCTGAGACACAGGCACGCACACAAGACCTGAAGTCGTTGCTAAACATTGGACAAGCTATGGCGTTAGACGCTACTTGAGACACAGGCGTCCGCACAAGACCTGAAGTCTTTTCCAAACATTGGCAAAGCTACGGCATTACTAGCCGCCTGAGACACAGGCGCCCACACAAGACCTGAAGTCTTTGCCAAACTTTGGCAAAGCTACGGCATTACACGCCGCCTAAGACACAGGCGCGCGCGCACAAGACCTGAAGTCTTTGCCAAACATTGGCAAAGCTACGGCCGTACACGCCGCCTGAGACACAGCCACACGCAGAAGACCTGAAGTCTTTGCCAAACAATGGTGAAGCTACGACATTACATGCCGCTTGAGACATAGGCGCTCACACAAGACCTGAAGTCTTTGCCAAACATTGGCAATGCTACGGCATTACACGATGCCTGAGACAAAGGGCACACACAAGACCTGAAGTCTTTGCCAAACATCGGCAAAGCTACGGCGTTAGGCGTTGCCTGAAACATAAGCGCGCACATCACCTGAAATCTTTGCCAAACATTGTCAAAGCTATGGCATTACCAGCCGCTTAAGACACAGGCGCGCGCACAAGACCTGAAGTTTTTGCCAAACGTTGGCAAAGCTACGACATTACACGCTGCCTAAGACACATGCGCGCGCAAAAGACCTGAAGTCTTTGCCAAACATTGGCAAAGGTATGGAAATATACCCCGCCTGAGACACATGCGCGAGCACAAGACCTGAAGTATTTGCCAAACATTGGCAATGCTGCGGCATTACACGACGCCTGAGACACAGCGCTCACACAAGACCTGAATCTTTGCCAAACATTGGCAAAGGTACGACATTAGACGTTGCCTGAAACACAAGCACGCACAAGAACTAAAATCTTTGCCATACATTGTCAAAGCTACGACATTACCCGCCGCATGAGACACAGGCGCGCGCATAAGACCTGAATTCTTTGCCAAACGTTGGCAAAGCTATGGCATTACACGCCGCCTGAGACACATGCGCGCAAAAGACCTAAAGTCATTGCCAAAAATTGGCAAAGATACGACATTACACCCCGCCTGAGACACATTCGCGCGCACAAGACCTGAAATCTTTACGAAACATTGGAAAGCCACGGCATTACATGCCGCCTGAGACACAGGCGCGTGTACAAGACCTGAACTCGTTGTAAAAACATTGGACAAGCTACGGCGTTAGACGCTGCTTGAGACACAGTCGTCCGCCCAAGACCTGAAGTCTTTGCCAAACATTGGCAAAGCAACGACATTACCAGCCGCCTGAGACATGGGCCCGCTCACAAGACCTGAAGTCTTTGCCAAACATTGGCAAAGCTACGGCATTACACGCCGCCTGAGACACAGGCGCGCGCAAAAGACCTGAAGTCTTCGCCAAACATTGGCAAAGCTACGGCATTACTAGCCGCCTGAGACACAGGCGCCCACACAAGACCTGAAGTGTTTGCCAAACTTTGGCAAAGCTACGGCATTACACGCCGCCTGAGACACAGGCGCGCGCGCACAAGACCTGAAGTCTTTGCCAAACATTGGCAAAGCTACGGCCATACACGCCGCCTGAGCACAGCCACACGCATAAGACCGAAGTCTTTGCCAAACATTGGCAAAGCTACGACATTACTTGCCGCTTGAGACATAGGCGCTCGCACAAGACCTGAAGTCTTTGCCAAACATTGGCAATGCTACGGCATTACACGACGCTTGAGACAAAGGGCACACACAAGACCTGAAGTCTTTGCCAAACATCGGCAAAGCTACGACGTTAGGCGTTTCCTGAAACATAAGCGCGCACAACACCTGAAATCTTTGCCAAACATTGTCAAAGCTATGGCATTACCAGCCGCTTAAGACACAGGCGCGCGCACAAGACCTGAAGTTTTTGCCAAACGTTGGCAAAGCTACGACATTACACGCTGCCTAAGACACATTCGCGCGCAAAAGACCTGAAGTCTTTTCCAAACATTGGCAAAGGTATAGAATTATACCCCGCCTAAGACATATGCGCGAGCACAAGACCTGAAGTATTTGCCAAACATTGGCAATTGTGCGGCATTACACGACGCCTGAGACAAAGCGCTCACACAAGACCTGAATCTTTGCCAAACATTGGCAAAGGTACGACATTAGACGTTGCCTGAAACACAAGCGCGCACAAGAACTAAAATCTTTGCCAAACATTGTCAAAGCTACGGCATTACCCGCCGCATGAGACACAGGCGCGCGCACAAGACCTGAAGTCTTTGCCAAACGTTGGCAAAGCTACGGCATTACACGCCGCCTGAGACAAATGCGCGCGCAAATGACCTATAGTCATTGCCAAACATTGGCAAAGCTACGACATTACACCCCGCCTGAGACACATTCGCGCGCACAAGACCTGAAATCTTTGCGAAACATTGGAAAGCCACGGCATTACATGCCGCCTGAGACACAGGCGCACGTACAAGACCTGAACTCGTTGTAAAAACATTTGATAAGCTACGGCGTTAGACGCTGCTTGAGACACAGCCGTCCGCCCAAGACCTGAAGTCTTTGCCAAACATTGGCAAAGCAACGGCATTACCAGCCGCCTGGGACATGGGCGCGCTCACAAGACCTGAAGTCTTTGCCAAACGTTGGCAAAGCTACGGCATTACACGCCTCCTCAGACACAGGCGCGCGCACAAGACCTGAAGTGTTTGCCAAACATTGGCAAAGCTACGGCATTACACGCCGCCTGAGACACAGGCACGCGCAAAAGACCGGAAATCCTTGCCAAACATTGGAAAAGCCACGGCATTACACGCCGCCTGAGACACAAGCATGCACACAAGACCTGAAGTCGTTTCTAAACATTGGACAAGCTATGGCGTTAGACGCTACTTGAGACACAGGCGTGCGCACAAGACCTGAAGTCTTTGCCAAACATTGGCAAAGCTACGGCATTACTAGCCGCCTGAGACACAGGCGCCCACACAAGACCTGAAGTCTTTGCCAAACTTTGGCAAAGCTACGGCATTACACGCCGCCTGAGACACAGGCGCGCGCGCACAAGACCTGAAGTCTTTGCCAAACATTGGCAAAGCTACGGCCGTACACGCCGCCGGAGACACAGCCACACGCAGAAGACCTGAAGTCTTTGCCAAACATTGGCAAAGCTACGACATTACATTCCGCTTGAGACATATGCGCTCGCACAAGACCTGAAGTCTTTGCCAAACATTGGAATTGCTACGGCATTACACGACGCCTGAGACAAAGGGCACACACAAGACCTGAAGTCTTTGCCAAACATCGGCAAAGCTACGGTGTTAGGCGTTGCCTGAAACATAATCGCGCACAACACCTGAAATCTTTCCCAAACATTGTCAAAGCTATGTTATTACCAGCCGCTTAAGACACAGGCGCGCGCACAAGACCTGAAGTTTTTGCCAAACGTTGGCAAAGCTACGACATTACACGCTGCCTAAGACACATGCGCGCGCAAAAGACCTGAAGTCTTTGCCAAACATTGTCAATGGTATGGAATTATACCCCGCCTGTGACACAAGCGCGCACAAGAACTAAAATCTTTGCCAAACATTGTCAAAGCTACGACATTACCCGCCGCATGAGACACAGGCGCGCGCATAAGACCCAGGCGCGCGCATAAGACCTGAAGTCTTTGCCAAACGTTGGCAAAGCTATGGCATTATACGCCGCCTGAGACACATGCGCGCGCAAAAGACCTAAAGTCATTGCCAAACATTGGCAAAGCTACGACATTACACCCCGCATGAGACACATTCGCGCGCACAAGACCTGAAATCTTTGCGAAACATTGGAAAGCCACGGCATTACATGCCGCCTGAGACACAGGCGCGCGTACAAGACCTGAACTCGTTGTAAAAACATTGGACAAGCTACGGCGTTAGACGCTGCTTGAGACACAGACGTCCGCCCATGACCTGAAGTCTTTGCCAAACATTGGCAAAGCAACGGCATTACCAGCCGCCTGAGACATGGGCGCGCTCACAAGACCTGAAGTCTTTGCCAAACGTTGGCAAAGCTACGGCATTACACGCCTCCTCAGACACAGGTGCGCGCACAAGACCTGAAGTGTTTGCCAAACGTTGGCAAAGCTACGGCATTACACGCCGCCTGAGACACAGGCACGCGCAAAAGACCTGAAATCTTTGCCAAACATTGGAAAAGCCACGGCATTACACGCCGCCTGAGACACAGGCATGCACACAAGACTTGAAGTCGTTGCTAAACATTGGACAAGCTATGGCGTTAGACGCTACTTGAGACACAGGCGTGCGCACAAGACCTGAAGTCTTTGCCAAACATTGGCAAAGCTACGGCATTACTAGCCGCCTGAGACACAGGCGCCCACACAAGACCTGAAGTCTTTGCCAAACTTTGGCAAAGCTACGGCATTACACGCCGCCAGAGACACAGGCGCGCGCGCACAAGACCATAAGTCTTTGCCAAACATTGGCAAAGCTACGGCCGTACACGCCGCCGGAGACACAGCCACACGCAGAAGACCTGAAGTCTTTGCCAAACATTGGCAAAGCTACGACATTACATTCCGCTTGAGACATAGGCGCTCGCACAAGACCTGAAGTTTTTGCCAAACATTGGCAATGCTACGGCATTACACGACGCCTGAGACAAAGGGCACACACAAGACCTGAAGTCTTTGCCAAACATCGGCAAATCTACGGCGTTAGGCGTTGCCTGAAACATAAGCACGCACAAAACCTGAAATCTTTGCCAAACATTGTCAAAGCTATGGCATTACCAGCCGCTTAAGACACAGGCGCGCGCACAAGACCTGAAGTTTTTGCCAAACGTTGGCAAAGCTACGACATTACACGCTGCCTAAGACACATTCGCGCGCAAAAGACCTGAAGTCTTTGCCAAACATTGGCAAAGGTATGGAATTACACCCCGCCTGAGACATATGCGCGAGCACAAGACCTGAAGTATTTGCCAAACATTGGCAATTGTGTGGCATTACACGACGCCTGAGACACAGCGCTCACACAAGACCTGAATCTTTGCCAAACATTGGCAAAGGTACGACATTAGACGTTGCCTGAAACACAAGCGCGCACAAGAACTAAAATCTTTGCCAAACATTGTCAAAGCTACGGCATTACCCGCCGCATGAGACACAGGCGCGCGCACAAGACCTTAAGTCTTTGCCAAACGTTGGCAAAGCTACGGCATTACACGTCGCCTGAGACACATGCGCGCGCAAAAGACCTAAAGTCATTGCCAAACAATGGCAAAGCTACGACATTACACCCCGCCTGAGACACATTCGCGCGCACAAGACCTGAAATCTTTGCGAAACATTGGAAAGCCACGGCATTACATGCCGCCTGACACACAGGCGCGCGTACAAGACCTGAACTCGTTGTAAAAACATTGGACAAGCTACGGCGTTAGACGCTGCTTGAGACACAGTCGTCCGCCCAAGACCTGAAGTCTTTGCCAAACATTGGCAAAGCAACGACATTACCAGCCGCCTGAGACATGGGCGCGCTCACAAGACCTGAAGTCTTTGCCAAACGTTGGCAAAGCTACGGCATTACACGCCTCCTCAGACACAGGCGCGCGCACAAGACCTGAAGTGTTTGCCAAACATTGGCAAAGCTACGGCATTACACGCCGCCTGAGACACAGCCACGCGCAAAAGACCTGAAATCTTTGTCAAACATTGGAAAAGCCACGGCATTACACGCCGCCTGAGACACAGGCACGCACACAAGACCTGAAGTCGTTGCTAAACATTGGACAACCTATGGCGTTAGACGCTACTTGAGACATAGGCGTCCGCACAAGACCTGAAGTCTTTTCCAAACATTGGCAAAGCTACGGCATTACTAGCCGCCTGAGACACAGGCGCCCACACAAGACCTGAAGTCTTTGCCAAACTTTGGCAAAGCTACGGCATTACACGCCGCCTAAGACACAGGCGCGCGCGCACAAGACCTTAAGTCTTTGCCAAACATTGGCAAAGCTACGGCCGTACACGCCTCCTGATACACAGCCACACGCAGAAGACCTGAAGTCTTTGCCAAACAATGGTAAAGCTACGACATTACATGCCGCTTGAGACATAGGCGCTCGCACAAGACCTGAAGTCTTTGCCAAACATTGGCAATGCTACGGCATTACACGACGCCTGAGACAAAGGGCACACACAAGACCTGAAGTCTTTGCCAAACATCGGCAAAGCTACGGCGTTAGGCGTTGCCTGAAACATAAGCGCGCACAACACCTGAAATCTTTGCCAAACATTGTCAAAGCTATGGCATTACCAGCCGCTTAAGACACAGGCGCGCGCACAAGACCTGAAGTTTTTGCCAAACGTTGGCAAAGCTACGACATTACACGCTGCCTAAGACACAGGCGCGCGCACAAGGCCTGAAGACTTTGCCAAACATTAGCAAAGCTACGGCATTACACCACGCCTGAAACACATGCGCGCGCACAAGACCTGAAGTCTTTGCAAATCACTGGCAAAGCTACGGCATTGGACGCCGCCTGAGACACAGGTGCGCGTACAAGACCGGAAGTCTTTGCCAAACATTGGCAAAGCTACGGCATTACACGCCGCCAGAGAAACAGGCGCGCGCACAAGACCTGAAGTCTTTGCCAAACATTGGCAAAGATAAGGCATTACACGTCGCCTGAGACACAGGCGCGCGCACAAGGCCTGAAGACTTTGCCAAACATTGGCAAAGCTACGGCATTTGACGCCGCCTGAGACACAGGCGCGCGTACAAGACCTGAAGTCTTTGCCAAACATTGGCAAAGCTATGGCATTACACGCCGCCTGAGACACGGGCGCACGCACAAGGCCTGAAGACTTTGCCAAACATTAGCAAAGATACGGCATTAGACGCCGCCTGAGACACAGGCGCGCGCAAAGGACCTGAAATATTTGCCAAACATTGGAAAAGCCACGGCATTACACGCCGCCTGAGACACAGGCACGCACACAAGACCTGAAGTCGTTGCTAAACATTGGACAAGCTATGGCGTTAGACGCTACTTGAGACACAGGCGTCCACACAAGACCTGAAGTCTTTGCCAAACATTGGCAAAGCTACGGCATTACACGCCGCCTAAGACACAGGCGCGCGCGTACAAGACCTGAAGTCTTTGCCAAACATTGGCAAAGCTACGGCCGTACACGCCGCCTGAGACACAGCCACACGCAGAAGACCTGAAGTCTTTGCCAAACAATGGTAAAGCTACGACATTACATGCCGCTTGAGACATAGGCGCTCGCACAAGACCTGAAGTCTTTGCCAAACACTGGCAATGCTACGGCATTAGACGACGCCTGAGACAAAGGGCACACACAAGACCTGAAGTCTTTGCCAAACATCGGCAAAGCTACGGCGTTAGGCGTTGCCTGAAACATAAGCGCGCACAACACCTGAAATCTTTGCCAAACATTGTCAAAGCTATGGCATTACTAGCCGCTTAAGACACAGGCGCGCGCACAAGACCTGAAGTTTTTGCCAAACGTTGGCAAAGCTACGACATTACACGCTGCCTAAGACACAGGCGCGCGCACAAGGCCTGAAGACTTTGCCAAACATTAGCAAAGCTACGGCATTACACCACGCCTGAAACACATGCGCGCGCACAAGACCTGAAGTCTTTGCAAATCACTTGCAAAGCTACGGCATTGGACGCCGCCTGAGACACAGGTGCGCGTACAAGACCGGAAGTCTTTGCCAAACATTGGCAAAGCTACGGCATTACACGCCGCCAGAGAAACAGGCGCGCGCACAAGACCTGAAGTCTTTGCCAAACATTGGCAAAGATAAGGCATTACACGTCGCCTGAGACACAGGCGCGCGCACAAGGCCTGAAGACTTTGCCAAACATTGGCAAAGCTACGGCATTAGACGCCGCCTGAGACACAGGCGCGCGTACAAGACCTGAAGTCTTTGCCAAACATTGGCAAAGCTATGGCATTACACGCCGCCTGAGACATAGGCGCTCGCACAAGACCTGAAGTTTTTGCCAAACATTGGCAATGCTACGGCATTACACGACGCCTGAGACAAAGGGCACACACAAGACCTGAAGTCTTTGCCAAACATCGGCAAATCTACGGCGTTAGGCGTTGCCTGAAACATAAGCGCGCACAACACCTGAAATCTTTGCTAAACATTGTCAAAGCTATGGCATTACCAGCCGCTTAAGACACAGGTGCGCGCACAAGACCTGAAGTTTTTGCCAAACGTTGGCAAAGCTACGACATTACACGCTGCCTAAGACACATTCGCGCGCAAAAGACCTGAAGTCTTTGCCAAACATTGGCAAAGGTATGGAATTATACCCCGCCTGAGACATATGCGCGAGCACAAGACCTGAAGTATTTGCCAAACATTGGCTATTGTGCGGCATTACACGACGCCCGAGACACAGCGCTCACACAAGACCTGAATCTTTGCCAAACATTGGCAAAGGTACGACATTAGACGTTGCCTGAAACACAAGCGCGCACAAGAACTAAATCTTTGCCAAACATTGTCAAAGCTACGGCATTACCCGCCGCATGAGACACAGGCGCACGCACAAGACCTGAAGTCTTTGCCAAACGTTGGCAAAGCTACGGCATTACACGTCGCCTGAGACACATGCGCGCGCAAAAGACCTATAGTCATTGCCAAACAATGGCAAAGCTACGACATTACACCCCGCCTGAGACACATTCGCGCGCACAAGACCTGAAATCTTTGCGAAACATTGGAAAGCCACGGCATTACATGCCGCCTGAGACACAGGCGCGCGTACAAGACCTGAACTCGTTGTAAAAACATTGGACAAGCTACGGCGTTAGACGCTGCTTGAGACACAGTCGTCCGCCCAAGACCTGAAGTCTTTGCCAAACATTGGCAAAGCAACGACATTACCAGCCGCCTGAGACATGGGCGCGCTCACAAGACCTGAAGTCTTTGCCAAACGTTGGCTAAGCTACGGCATTACACGCCTCCTCAGACACAGGCGCGCGCACAAGACCTGAGGTGTTTGCCAAACATTGGCAAAGCTACGGCATTACACGCCGCCTGAGACACAGCCACGCGCAAAAGACCTGAAATCTTTGCCAAACATTGGAAAAGCCACGGCATTACACGCCGCCTGAGACACAGGCACGCACACAAGACCTGAAGTCGTTGCTAAACATTGGACAACCTATGGCGTTAGACGCTACTTGAGACACAGGCGTCCGCACAAGACCTGAAGTCTTTTCCAAACATTGGCAAAGCTACGGCATTACTAGCCGCCTGAGACACAGGCGCCCACACAAGACCTGAAGTCTTTGCCAAACTTTGGCAAAGCTACGGCATTACACGCCGCCTGAGACACAGGCGCGCGCGCACAAGACCTGAAGTCTTTGCCAAACATTGGCAAAGCTACGGCCGTACACGCCGCCTGAGACACAGCCACACGCAGAAGACCTAAAGTCTTTGCCAAACAATGGTAAAGCTACGACATTACATGCCGCTTGAGACATAGGCGCTCGCACAAGACCTGAAGTCTTTGCCAAACATTGGCAATGCTACGGCATTAGACGACGCCTGAGACAAAGGGCACACACAAGACCTGAAGTCTTTGCCAAACATCGGCAAAGCTACGGCGTTAGGCGTTGCCTGAAACATAAGCGCGCACAACACCTGAAATCTTTGCCAAACATTGTCAAAGCTATGGCATTACTAGCCGCTTAAGAGACAGGCGCGCGCACAAGACCTGAAGTTTTTGCCAAACGTTGGCAAAGCTACGACATTACACGCTGCCTAAGACACAGGCGCGCGCACAAGGCCTGAAGACTTTGCCAAACATTAGCAAAGCTACGGCATTACACCACGCCTGAAACACATGCGCGCGCACAAGACCTGAAGTCTTTGCAAATCACTGGCAAAGCTACGGCATTGGACGCCGCCTGAGACACAGGTGCGCGTACAAGACCGGAAGTCTTTGCCAAACATTGGCAAAGCTACGGCATTACACGCCGCCAGAGAAACAGGCGCGCGCACAAGACCTGAAGTCTTTGCCAAACATTGGCAAAGATAAGGCATTACACGTCGCCTGAGACACAGGCGCGCGCACAAGGCCTGAAGACTTTGCCAAACATTGGCAAAGCTACGACATTAGACGCCGCCTGAGACACAGGCGCGCGTACAAGACCTGAAGTCTTTGCCAAACATTGGCAAAGCTACGGCATTACACGCCGCCTGAGACACGGGCGCACGCACAAGGCCTGAAGACTTTGCCAAACATTAGCAAAGATACGGCATTAGACGCCGCCTGAGACACAGGCGCGCGCAAAAGACCTGAAATATTTGCCAAACATTGGAAAAGCCACGGCATTACACGCCGCCTGAGACACAGGCACGCACACAAGACCTGAAGTCGTTGCTAAACATTGGACAAGCTATGGCGTTAGACGCTACTTGAGACACAGGCGTCCGCACAAGACCTGAAGTCTTTGCCAAACATTGGCAAAGCTACGGCATTACACGCCGCCTGAGACACAGGCGCGCGCGCACAAGACCTGAAGTCTTTGCCAAACATTGGCAAAGCTACGGCCGTACACGCCGCCGGAGACACAGCCACACGCAGAAGACCTGAAGTCTTTGCCAAACATTGGCAAAGCTACGACATTACATTCCGCTTGAGACATAGGCGCTCGCACAAGACCTGAAGTTTTTGCCAAACATTGGCAATGCTACGGCATTACACGACGCCTGAGACAAAGGGCACACACAAGACCTGAAGTCTTTGCCAAACATCGGCAAATCTACGGCGTTAGGCGTTGCCTGAAACATAAGCGCGCACAACACCTGAAATCTTTGCTAAACATTGTCAAAGCTATGGCATTACCAGCCGCTTAAGACACAGGTGCGCGCACAAGACCTGAAGTTTTTGCCAAACGTTGGCAAAGCTACGACATTACACGCTGCCTAAGACACATTCGCGCGCAAAAGACCTGAAGTCTTTGCCAAACATTGGCAAAGGTATGGAATTATACCCCGCCTGAGACATATGCGCGAGCACAAGACCTGAAGTATTTGCCAAACATTGGCAATTGTGCGGCATTACACGACGCCCGAGACACAGCGCTCACACAAGACCTGAATCTTTGCCAAACATTGGCAAAGGTACGACATTAGACGTTGCCTGAAACACAAGCGCGCACAAGAACTAAAATATTTGCCAAACATTGTCAAAGCTACGGCATTACCCGCCGCATGAGACACAGGCGCACGCACAAGACCTGAAGTCTTTGCCAAACGTTGGCAAAGCTACGGCATTACACGTCGCCTGAGACACATGCGCGCGCAAAAGACCTATAGTCATTGCCAAACAATGGCAAAGCTACGACATTACACCCCGCCTGAGACACATTCGCGCGCACAAGACCTGAAATCTTTGCGAAACATTGGAAAGCCACGGCATTACATGCCGCCTGAGACACAGGCGTGCGTACAAGACCTGAACTCGTTGTAAAAACATTGGACAAGCTACGGCGTTAGACGCTGCTTGAGACACAGTCGTCCACCCAAGACCTGAAGTCTTTGCCAAACATTGGCAAAGCAACGACATTACCAGCCGCCTGAGACATGGGCGCGCTCACAAGACCTGAAGTCTTTGCCAAACGTTGGCTAAGCTACGGCATTACACGCCTCCTCAGACACAGGCGCGCGCACAAGACCTGAGGTGTTTGCCAAACATTGGCAAAGCTACGGCATTACACGCCGCCTGAGACACAGCCACGCGCAAAAGACCTGAAATCTTTGCCAAACATTGGAAAAGCCACGGCATTACACGCCGCCTGAGACACAGGCACGCACACAAGACCTGAAGTCGTTGCTAAACATTGGACAACCTATGGCGTTAGACGCTACTTGAGACACAGGCGTCCGCACAAGACCTGAAGTCTTTTCCAAACATTGGCAAAGCTACGGCATTACTAGCCGCCTGAGACACAGGCGCCCACACAAGACCTTAAGTCTTTGCCAAACTTTGGCAAAGCTACGGCATTACACGCCGCCTGAGACACAGGCGCGCGCGCACAAGACCTGAAGTCTTTGCCAAACATTGGCAAAGCTACGGCCGTACACGCCGCCTGAGACACAGCCACACGCAGAAGACCTGAAGTCTTTGCCAAACAATGGTAAAGCTACGACATTACATGCCGCTTGAGACATAGGCGCTCGCACAAGACCTGAAGTCTTTGCCAAACATTGGCAATGCTACGGCATTAGACGACGCCTGAGACAAAGGGCACACACAAGACCTGAAGTCTTTGCCAAACATCGGCAAAGCTACGGCGTTAGGCGTTGCCTGAAACATAAGCGCGCACAACACCTGAAATCTTTGCCAAACATTGTCAAAGCTATGGCATTACTAGCCGCTTAAGACACAGGCGCGCGCACAAGACCTGAAGTTTTTGCCAAACGTTGGCAAAGCTACGACATTACACGCTGCCTAAGACACAGGCGCGCGCACAAGGCCTGAAGACTTTGCCAAACATTAGCAAAGCTACGGCATTACACCACGCCTGAAACACATGCGCGCGCACAAGACCTGAAGTCTTTGCAAATCACTGGCAAAGCTACGGCATTGGACGCCGCCTGAGACACAGGTGCGCGTACAAGACCGGAAGTCTTTGCCAAACATTGGCAAAGCTACGGCATTACACGCCGCCAGAGAAACAGGCGCGCGCACAAGACCTGAAGTCTTTGCCAAACATTGGCAAAGATAAGGCATTACACGTCGCCTGAGACACAGGCGCACGCACAAGGCCTGAAGACTTTGCCAAACATTGGCAAAGCTACGACATTAGACGCCGCCTGAGACACAGGCGCGCGTACAAGACCTGAAGTCTTTGCCAAACATTGGCAAAGCTACGGCATTACACGCCGCCTGAGACACGGGCGCACGCACAAGGCCTGAAGACTTTGCCAAACATTAGCAAAGATACGGCATTAGACGCCGCCTGAGACACAGGCGCGCGCAAAAGACCTGAAATATTTGCCAAACATTGGAAAAGCCACGGCATTACACGCCGCCTGAGACACAGGCACGCACACAAGACCTGAAGTCGTTGCTAAACATTGGACAAGCTATGGCGTTAGACGCTACTTGAGACACAGGCGTCCGCACAAGACCTGAAGTCTTTGCCAAACATTGGCAAAGCTACGGCATTACACGCCGCCTGAGACACAGGCGCGCGCGCACAAGACCTGAAGTCTTTGCCAAACATTGGCAAAGCTACGGCCGTACACGCCGCCGGAGACACAGCCACACGCAGAAGACCTGAAGTCTTTGCCAAACATTGGCAAAGCTACGACATTACATTCCGCTTGAGACATAGGCGCTCGCACAAGACCTGAAGTTTTTGCCAAACATTGGCAATGCTACGGCATTACACGACGCCTGAGACAAAGGGCACACACAAGACCTGAAGTCTTTGCCAAACATCGGCAAATCTACGGCGTTAGGCGTTGCCTGAAACATAAGCGCGCACAACACCTGAAATCTTTGCTAAACATTGTCAAAGCTATGGCATTACCAGCCGCTTAAGACACAGGTGCGCGCACAAGACCTGAAGTTTTTGCCAAACGTTGGCAAAGCTACGACATTACACGCTGCCTAAGACACATTCGCGCGCAAAAGACCTGAAGTCTTTGCCAAACATTGGCAAAGGTATGGAATTATACCCCGCCTGAGACATATGCGCGAGCACAAGACCTGAAGTATTTGCCAAACATTGGCAATTGTGCGGCATTACACGACGCCCGAGACACAGCGCTCACACAAGACCTGAATCTTTGCCAAACATTGGCAAAGGTACGACATTAGACGTTGCCTGAAACACAAGCGCGCACAAGAACTAAAATCTTTGCCAAACATTGTCAAAGCTACGGCATTACCCGCCGCATAAGACACAGGCGCACGCACAAGACCTGAAGTCTTTGCCAAACGTTGGCAAAGCTACGGCATTACACGTCGCCTGAGACACATGCGCGCGCAAAAGACCTATAGTTATTGCCAAACAATGGCAAAGCTACGACATTACACCCCGCCTGAGACACATTCGCGCGCACAAGACCTGAAATCTTTGCGAAACATTGGAAAGCCACGGCATTACATGCCGCCTGAGACACAGGCGCGCGTACAAGACCTGAACTCGTTGTAAAAACATTGGACAAGCTACGGCGTTAGACGCTGCTTGAGACACAGTCGTCCGCCCAAGACCTGAAGTCTTTGCCAAACATTGGCAAAGCAACGACATTACCAGCCGCCTGAGACATGGGCGCGCTCACAAGACCTGAAGTCTTTGCCAAACGTTGGCTAAGCTACGGCATTACACGCCTCCTCAGACACAGGCGCGCGCACAAGACCTGAGGTGTTTGCCAAACATTGGCAAAGCTACGGCATTACACGCCGCCTGAGACACAGCCACGCGCAAAAGACCTGAAATCTTTGCCAAACATTGGAAAAGCCACGGCATTACACGCCGCCTGAGACACAGGCACGCACACAAGACCTGAAGTCATTGCTAAACATTGGACAACCTATGGCGTTAGACGCTACTTGAGACACAGGCGTCCGCACAAGACCTGAAGTCTTTTCCAAACATTGGCAAAGCTACGGCATTACTAGCCGCCTGAGACACAGGCGCCCACACAAGACCTGAAGTCTTTGCCAAACTTTGGCAAAGCTACGGCATTACACGCCGCCTGAGACACAGGCGCGCGCGCACAAGACCTGAAGTCTTTGCCAAACATTGGCAAAGCTACGGCCGTACACGCCGCCTGAGACACAGCCACACGCAGAAGACCTGAAGTCTTTGCCAAACAATGGTAAAGCTACGACATTACATGCCGCTTGAGACATAGGCGCTCGCACAAGACCTGAAGTCTTTTCCAAACATTGGCAATGCTACGGCATTAGACGACGCCTGAGACAAAGGGCACACACAAGACCTGAAGTCTTTGCCAAACATCGGCAAAGCTACGGCGTTAGGCGTTGCCTGAAACATAAGCGCGCACAACACCTGAAATCTTTGCCAAACATTGTCAAAGCTATGGCATTACTAGCCGCTTAAGACACAGGCGCGCGCACAAGACCTGAAGTTTTTGCCAAACGTTGGCAAAGCTACGACATTACAGGCTGCCTAAGACACAGGCGCGCGCACAAGGCCTGAAGACTTTGCCAAACATTAGCAAAGCTACGGCATTACACCACGCCTGAAACACATGCGCGCGCACAAGACCTGAAGTCTTTGCAAATCACTGGCAAAGCTACGGCATTGGACGCCGCCTGAGACACAGGTGCGCGTACAAGACCGGAAGTCTTTGCCAAACATTGGCAAAGCTACGGCATTACACGCCGCCAGAGAAACAGGCGCGCGCACAAGACCTGAAGTCTTTGCCAAACATTGGCAAAGATAAGGCATTACACGTCGCCTGAGACACAGGCGCGCGCACAAGGCCTGAAGACTTTGCCAAACATTGGCAAAGCTACGACATTAGACGCCGCCTGTGACACAGGCGCGCGTACAAGACCTGAAGTCTTTGCCAAACATTGGCAAAGCTACGGCATTACACGCCGCCTGAGACACGGGCGCACGCACAAGGCCTGAAGACTTTGCCAAACATTAGCAAAGATACGGCATTAGACGCCGCCTGAGACACAGGCGCGCGCAAAAGACCTGAAATATTTGCCAAACATTGGAAAAGCCACGGCATTACACGCCGCCTGAGACACAGGCACGCACACAAGACCTGAAGTCGTTGCTAAACATTGGACAAGCTATGGCTTTAGACGCTACTTGAGACACAGGCGTCCGCACAAGACCTGAAGTCTTTGCCAAACATTGGCAAAGCTACGGCATTACTAGCCGCCTGAGACACAGGCGCCCACACAAGACCTAAAGTCTTTGCCAAACTTTGGCAAAGCTACGGCATTACACGCCGCCTGAGACACAGGCGCGCGCGCACAAGACCTGAAGTCTTTGCCAAACATTGGCAAAGCTACGGCCGTACACGCCGCCTGAGACACAGCCATACGCAGAAGACCTGAAGTCTTTGCCAAACAATGGTAAAGCTACGACATTACATGCCGCTTGAGACATAGGCGATCGCACAAGACCTGAAGTCTTTGCCACACATTGGCAATGCTACGGCATTACACGACGCCTGAGACAAAGGGCACACACAAGACCTGAAGTCTTTGCCAAACATCGGCAAAGCTACGGCGTTAGGCGTTGCCTGAAACATAAGCGCGCACAACACCTGAAATCTTTGCCAAACATTGTCAAGGCTATGGCATTACCAGCCGCTTAGGACACAGGCGCGCGCACAAGACCTGAAGTTTTTGCAAAACGTTGGCAAAGCTACGACATTACACGCTGCCTAAGACACATGCGCGCGCAAAAGACCTGAAGTCTTTGCCAAACATTGGCAAAGGTATGGAATTATACCCCGCCTGAGACACATGCGCGAGCACAAGACCTGAAGTATTTGCCAAACATTGGCAATGCTGCGGCATTACACGACGCCTGAGACACAGCGCTCACACAAGACCTGAATCTTTGCCAAACATTGGCAAAGGTACGACATTAGACGTTGCCTGAAACACAAGCACGCACAAGAACTAAAATCTTTGCCAAACATTGTCAAAGCTACGACATTACCCGCCGAATGAGACACAGGCGCGCGCATAAGACCTGAAGTCTTTGACAAACGTTGGCAAAGCTATGGCATTACACGCCGCCAGAGACACATGCGCGCGCAAAAGACCTAAAGTCATTGCCAAACATTGGCAAAGCTACGACATTACACCCCGCCTGAGACACATTCGCGCGCACAAGACCTGAAATCTTTGCAAAACATTGGAAAGCCACGGCATTACATGCCGCCTGAGACACAGGCGCACGTACAAGACCTGAACTCGTTGTAAAAACATTTGACAAGCTACGGCGTTAGACGCTGCTTGAGACACAGCCGTCCGCCCAAGACCTGAAGTCTTTGCCAAACATTGGCAAAGCTACGGCATTACACGCCGCCTGAGACACAGGCACGCGCAAAAGACCTGAAATATTTGCCAAACATTGGAAAAGCCACGGCATTACACGCCGCCTGAGACACAGGCACGCACACAAGACCTGAAGTCGTTGCTAAACATTGGACAAGCTATGGCGTTAGACGCTACTTGAGACACAGGCGTCCGCACAAGACCTGAAGTCTTTGCCAAACGTTGGCAAAGCTACGGCATTACTAGCCGCCTGAGTCACAGGCGCCCACACAAGACCTGCAGTCTTTGCCAAACTTTGGCAAAGCTACGGCATTACACGCCGCCTGAGACACAGGCGCGCGAGCACAAGACCTGAAGTCTTTGCCAAACATTGGCAAAGCTACGGCCGAACACGCCGCCTGAGACACAGCCATACGCAGAAGACCTGAAGTCTTTGCCAAACAATGGTAAAGCTACGACATTACATGCCGCTTGAGACATAGGCGATCGCACAAGACCTGAAGTCTTTGCCAAACATTGGCAATGCTACGGCATTACACGACGCCTGAGACAAAGGGCACACACAAGACCTGAAGTCTTTGCCAAACATCGGCAAAGCTACGGCGTTAGGCGTTGCCTGAAACATAAGCGCGCACAACACCTGAAATCTTTGCCAAACATTGTCAAAGCTATGGCATTACCAGCCGCTTAAGACACAGGCGCGCGCACAAGACCTGAAGTTTTTGCCAAACGTTGGCAAAGCTACGACATTACACGCTGCCTAAGACACATTCGCGCGCAAAAGACCTGAAGTCTTTGCCAAACATTGGCAAAGGTATGGAATTATACCCCGCCTGAGACATATGCGCGAGCACAAGACCTGAAGTATTTGCCAAACATTGGCAATTGTGCGGCATTACACGACGCCTGAGACACAGCGCTCACACAAGACCTGAATCTTTGCCAAACATTGGCAAAGGTACTACATTAGACGTTGCCTGAAACACAAGCGCGCACAGGAACTAAAATCTTTGCCAAACATTGTCAAAGCTACGGCATTACCCGCCGCATGAGACACAGGCGCGCGCACAAGACCTGAAGTCTTTGCCAAACGTTGGCAAAGCTACGGCATTACACGCCGCCTGAGACACATGCGCGCGCAAATGACCTATAGTCATTGCCAAACATTGTCAAAGCTACGACATGACACCCCGCCTGAGACACATTCGCGCGCACAAGACCTGAAATCTTTGCGAAACAATGGAAAGCCACGGCATTACATGCCGCCTGAGACACAGGCGCACGTACAAGACCTGAACTCGTTGTAAAAACATTTGACAAGCTACGGCGTTAGACGCTGCTTGAGACACAGCCGTCCGCCCAAGACCTGAAGTCTTTGCCAAACATTGGCAAAGCAACGGCATTACCAGCCGCCTGAGACATGGGCGCGCTCACAAGACCTGAAGTCTTTGCCAAACGTTGGCAAAGCTACGGCATTACACGCCTCCTCAGACACAGGCGCGCGCACAAGACCTGAAGTGTTTGCCAAACATTGGCAAAGCTACGGCATTACACGCCGCCTGAGACACAGGCACGCGCAAAAGACCTGAAATCCTTGCCAAACATTGGAAAAGCCACGGCATTACACGCCGCCTGAGACACAGGCATGCACACAAGACCTGAAGTCGTTGCTAAACATTGGACAAGCTATGGCGTTAGACGCTACTTGAGACACAGGCGTGCGCACAAGACCTGAAGTCTTTGCCAAACATTGGCAAAGCTACGGCATTACTAGCCGCCTGAGACACAGGCGCCCACACAAGACCTGAAGTCTTTGCCAAACTTTGGCAAAGCTACGGCATTACACGCCGCCTGAGACACAGGCGCGCGCGCATAAGACCTGAAGTCTTTGCCAAACATTGGCACAGCAACGGCCGTACACGCCGCCGGAGACACAGCCACACGCAGAAGACCTGAAGTCTTTGCCAAACATTGGCAAAGCTACGACATTACATTCCGCTTGAAGCATAGGCGCTCGCACAAGACCTGAAGTCTTTGCCAAACATTGGCAATGCTACGGCATTACACGACGCCTGAGACAAAGGGCACACACAAGACCTGAAGTCTTTGCCAAACATCAGCAAAGCTACGGCGTTAGGCGTTGCCTGAAACCTAATCACGCACAACACCTGAAATCTTTGCCAAACATTGTCAAAGCTATGGCATTACCAGCTGCTTAAGACACAGGCGCGCGCACAAGACCTGAAGTTTTTGCCAAACGTTGGCAAAGCTACGACATTACACGCTGCCTAAGACATATTCGCGCGCAAAAGACCTGAAGTCTTTGCCAAACATTGGCAAAGGTATGGAATTATACCCCGCCTGAGACATATGCGCGAGCATAAGACCTGAAGTATTTGCCAAACATTGGCAATTGTGCGGCATTACACGACGCCTGAGACACAGCGCTCACACAAGACCTGAATCTTTGCCAAACATTGGCAAAGGTACGACATTAGACGTTGCCTGAAACACAAGCGCGCACAAGAACTAAAATCTTTGCCAAACATTGTCAAAGCTACGGCATTACCCGCCGCATGAGACACAGGCGCGGGCACAAGACCTGAAGTCTTTGCCAAACGTTGGCAAAGCTACGGCATTACACGTCGCCTGAGACACATGCGCGCGCAAAAGACCTAAAATCATTGCCAAACAATGGCAAAGCTACGACATTACACCCGGCCTGAGACACATTCGCGCGCACAAGACCTAAAATCTTTGCGAAACATTGGAAAGCCACGGCATTACATGCCGCCTGAGACACAGGCGCGCGTACAAGACCTGAACTCGTTGTAAAAACATTGGACAAGCTACGGCGTTAGACGCTGCTTGAGTCACAGTCGTCCGCCCAAGACCTGAAGTCTTTGCCAAACATTGGCAAAGCAACGACATTACCAGCCGCCTGAGACATGGGCGCGCTCACAAGACCTGAAGTCTTTGCCAAACGTTGGCAAAGCAACGGCATTACACGCCTCCTCAGACACAGGCGCGTGCACAAGACCTGAAGTGTTTGCCAAACATTGGCAAAGCGACGGCATTACACGCCGCCTGAGACACAGCCACGCGCAAAAGACCTGAAATCTTTGCCAAACATTGGAAAAGCCACGGCATTACACGCCGCCTAAGACACAGGCACACACACAAGACATGAAGTCGTTGCTAAACATTGGACAAGCTATGGCGTTAGACGCTAGTTGAGACACAGGCGTCCGCACAAGACCTGAAGTCTTTTCCAAACATTGGCAAAGCTACGGCATTACTAGCCGCCTGAGACACAGGCGCCCACACAAGACCTGAAGTCTTTGCCAAGCTTTGGCAAAGCTACGGCATTACACGCCGCCTAAGACATAGGCGCGCGCGCACAAGACCTGAAGTCTTTGCCAAACATTGGCAAAGCTACGGCCGTACACGCCGCCTGAGACACAACCACACGCAGAAGACCTGAAGTCTTTGCCAAACAATGGTAAAGCTACGACATTAAATGCCGCTTGAGACATAGGCGCTCGCACAAGACCTGAAGTCTTTGCCAAACATTGGCAATGCTACGGCATTACACGACGCCTGAGACAAAGGGCACACACAAGACCTCAAGTCTTTGCCAAACATCGGCAAAGCTACGGCGTTAGGCGTTGCCTGAAACATAAGCGCGCACAACACCTGAAATCTTTGCCAAACATTGTCAAAGCTATGGCATTACCAGCCGCTTAAGACACAGGCGCGCGCACAAGACCTGAAGTTTTTGCCAAACGTTGGCAAAGCTACGACATTACACGCTGCCTAAGACACATGCGCGCAAAAGACCTGAAGTCTTTGCCAAACATTGGCAAAGGTATTGAATTATACCCCGCCTGAGACACATGCGCGAGCACAAGACCTGGAGTATTTGCCAAACATTGGCAATGCTGCGGCATTACACGACGCCTGAGACACAGCGCTCACACAAGACCTGAATCTTTGGCAAACATTAGCAAAGGTACGACATTAGACGTTGCATGAAACACAAGCGTGCACAAGAACTAAAATCTTTGCCAAACATTGTCAAAGCTACGACATTACCCGCCGCATGAGACACAGGCGCGCGCATAAGACCTGAAGTCTTTGCCAAACGTTGGTAAAGCTATGGCATTACACGCCGCCTGAGACACATGCGCGCGCAAAAGACCTAAAGTCATTGCCAAAAATTGGCAAAGCTACGACATTACACCCCGCCTGAGACACATTCGCGCGCACAAGACCTGAAATCTTTACGAAACATTGGAAAGCCACGGGATTACATGCCGCCTGAGACACAGGCGCGTGTACAAGACCTGAACTCGTTGTAAAAACATTGGACAAGCTACGGCGTTAAACGCTGCTTGAGACACAGTCGTCCGCCCAAGACCTGAAGACTTTGCCAAACATTGGCAAAGCAACGACATTACCAGCCGCCTGAGACATGGGCCCGCTCACATGACCTGAAGTCTTTGCCAAACATTGGCAAAGCTACGGCATTACACGCCTCCTCAGACACAGGCGCGCGCACAAGACCTGAAGTCGTTGCCAAACATTGGACAAGCTATGACGTTAGACGCTAATTGAGACACAGGCGTCCGCACAAGACCTGAAGTCTTTGCCAAACATTGGCAAAGCTACGGCATTACTAGCCGCCTGAGACACAGGCGCCCACACAAGACCTGAAGTCTTTGCCAAACTTTGGCAAAGCTACGGCATTACACGCCGCCTGAGACACAGGCGCGCGCGCACAAGACCAGAAGTCTTTGCCAAACATTGGCAAAGCTACGGCCGTACACGCCGCCTGAGACACAGCCACACGCAGAAGACGTGAAGTCTTTGCCAAACAATGGTAAAGCGACGACATTACATGCCGCTTGAGACATAGGCGCTCGCACAAGACCTGAAGTCTTTGCCAAACATTGGCAATGCTACGGCATTACACGACGCCTGAGACAAAGGGCACACACAAGACCTGAAGTCTTTGCCAAACATCGGCAAAGCTACGGCGTTAGGCGTTGCCTGAAACATAAGCGCGCACAACACCTGAAATATTTGCCAAACATTGTCAAAGCTATAGCATTACCAGCCGCTTAGGACACAGGCGCGCGCACAAGACCTGAAGTTTTTGCCAAACGTTGGCAAAGCTACGACATTACACGCTGCCTAAGACACATTCGCGCGCAAAAGACCTGAAGTCTTTGCCAAACATTGGCAAAGGTATGGAATTATACCCCGCCTGAGACACATGCGCGAGCACAAGACCTGAAGTATTTGCCAAACATTGGCAATGCTGCGGCATTACACGACGCCTGAGACACAGCGCTCACACAAGACCTGAATCTTTGCCAAACATTGGCAAAGGTACGACATTAGACGTTGCCTGAAACACAAGCGCGCACAAGAACTAAAATCTTTGCCAAACATTGTCAAAGCTACGACATTACCCGCCGCATGAGACACAGGCGCGCGCATAAGACATGAAGTCTTTGCCAAACGTTGGCAAAGCTATGGCATTACACGCCGCCTGAGACACATGCGCGCGCAAAAGACCTAAAGTCATTGCCGAACATTGGCAAAGCTACGACATTACACCACGCCTGAGACACAGGCGCGCGTACAAGACCTGAACTCGTTGTAAAAACATTGGACAAGCTACGGCGTTAGACGCTGCTTGAGACACAGATGTCCGCCCAAGACCTGAAGTCTTTGCCAAACATTGGCAAAGCAACGGCATTACCAGCCGCCTGAGACATGGGCGCGCTCACAAGACCTGAAGTCTTTGCCAAACGTTGGCAAAGCTATGGCATTACACGCCTCCTCAGACACAGGTGCGCGCACAAGACCTGAAGTGTTTGCCAAACATTAGCAAAGCTACGGCATTACACGACGCCTGAGACACAGGCACGCGCAAAAGACCTGAAATCTTTGCCAAACAATGGGAAAGCCACGGCATTACACGCCGCTGAGACACAGGCATGCACACAAGACTTGAAGTCGTTGCTAAACATTGGACAAGCTATGGCGTTAGACGCTACTTGAGACACAGGCGTGCGCACAAGACCTGAAGTCTTTGCCAAACATTGGCAAAGCTACGGCATTACTAGCCGCCTGAGACACAGGCGCCCACACAAGACCTGAAGTCTTTGCCAAACTTTGGCAAAGCTACGGCATTACACGCCGCCTGAGACACAGGCGCGCGCGCACAAGACCATAAGTCTTTGCCAAACATTGGCAAAGCTACGGCCGTACACGCCGCCGGAGACACAGCCACACGCAGAAGACCTGAAGTCTTTGCCAAACATTGGCAAAGCTACGACATTACATTCCGCTTGAGACATAGGCGCTCGCACAAGACCTGAAGTTTTTGCCAAACATTGGCAATGCTACGGCATTACACGACGCCTGAGACAAAGGGCACACACAAGACCTGAAGTCTTTGCCAAACATCGGCAAATCTACGGCGTTAGGCGTTGCCTGAAACATAAGCGCGCACAACACCTGAAATCTTTGCCAAACATTGTCAAAGCTATGGCATTACCAGCCGCTTAAGACACAGGCGCGCGCAGAAGACCTGAAGTTTTTGCCAAACGTTGGCAAAGCTACGACATTACACACTGCCTAAGACACATTCGCGCGCAAAAGACCTGAAGTCTTTGCCAAACATTGGCAAAGGTATGGAATTATACCCCGCCTGAGACATATGCGCGAGCACAAGACCTGAAGTATTTGCCAAACATTAGCATTTGTGCGGCATTACACGACGCCTGAGACACAGCGCTCACACAAGACCTGAATCTTTGCCAAACATTGGCAAAGGTACGACATTAGACGTTGCCTGAAACACAAGCGCGCACAAGAACTAAAATCTTTGCCAAACATTGTCAAAGCTACGGCATTACCCGCCGCATGAGACACAGGCGCGCGCACAAGACCTGAAGTCTTTGCCAAACGTTGGCAAAGCTACGGCATTACACGTCGCCTGAGACACATGCGCGCGCAGAAGACCTAAAGTCATTGCCAAACAATGGCAAAGCTACGACATTACACCCCGCCTGAGACACATTCGCGCGCACAAGACCTGAAATCTTTGCGAAACATTGGAAAGCCACGGCATTACATGCCGCCTGAGACACAGGCGCCCGTACAAGACCTGAACTCGTTGTAAAAACATTGGACAAGCTACGGCGTTAGACGCTGCTTGAGACACAGTCGTCCGCCCAAGACCTGAAGTCTTTGCCAAACATTGGCAAAGCAACGACATTACCAGCTGCCTGAGACATGGGCGCGCTCACAAGATCTGAAGTCTTTGCCAAACGTTGGCAAAGCTACGGCATTACACGCCTCCTCAGACACAGGCGCGCGCACAAGACCTGAAGTGTTTGCCAAACATTGGCAAAGCTACGGCATTACACGCCGCCTGAGACACAGCCACGCGCAAAAGACCTGAAATCTTTGCCAAACATTGGAAAAGCCACGGCATTACACGCCGCCTGAGACACAGGCACGCACACAAGACCTGAAGTCGTTGCTAAACATTGGACAACCTATGGCGTTAGACGCTACTTGAGACACAGGCGTCCGCACAAGACCTGAAGTCTTTTCCAAACATTGGCAAAGCTACGGCATTACTAGCCGCCTGAGACACAGGCGCCCACACAAGACCTGAAGTCTTTGCCAAACTTTGGCAAAGCTACGGCATTACACGCCGCCTGAGACACAGGCGCGCGCGCACAAGACCATAAGTCTTTGCCAAACATTGGCAAAGCTACGGCCGTACACGCCGCCGGAGACACAGCCACACGCAGAGCCAAACATTGGCAAAGCTACGACATTACATTCCGCTTGAGACATAGGCGCTCGCACAAGACCTGAAGTTTTTGCCAAACATTGGCAATGCTACGGCATTACACGACGCCTGAGACAAAGGGCACACACAAGACCTGAAGTCTTTGCCAAACATCGGCAAATCTACGGCGTTAGGCGTTGCCTGAAACATAAGCGCGCACAACACCTGAAATCTTTGCCAAACATTGTCAAAGCTATGGCATTACCAGCCGCTTAAGACACAGGCGCGCGCACAAGACCTGAAGTTTTTACCAAACGTTGGCAAAGCTACGACATTACACGCTGCCTAAGACACATTCGCGCGCAAAAGACCTGAAGTCTTTGCCAAACATTGGCAAAGGTATGGAATTATACCCCGCCTGAGACATATGCGCGAGCACAAGACCTGAAGTATTTGCCAAACATTGGCAATTGTGCGGCATTACACGACGCCTGAGACACAGCGCTCACACAAGACCTGAATCTTTGCCAAACATTGGCAAAGGTACGACATTAGACGTTGCCTGAAACACAAGCGCGCACAAGAACTAAAATCTTTGCCAAACATTGTCAAAGCTACGGCATTACCCGCCGCATGAGACACAGGCGCGCGCACAAGACCTGAAGTCTTTGCCAAACGTTGGCAAAGCTACGGCATTACACGTCGCCTAAGACACATGCGCGCGCAAAAGACCTAAAGTCATTGCCAAACAATGGCAAAGCTACGACATTACACCCCGCCTGAGACACATTCGCGCGCACAAGACCTGAAATCTTTGCGAAACATTGGAAAGCCACGGCATTACATGCCGCCTGAGACACAGGCGCGCGTACAAGACCTGAACTCGTTGTAAAAACATTGGACAAGCTACGGCGTTAGACGCTGCTTGAGACACAGTCGTCCGCCCAAGACCTGAAGTCTTTGCCAAACATTGGCAAAGCAACGACATTACCAGCTGCCTGAGAAATGGGCGCGCTCACAAGATCTTAAGTCTTTGCCAAACGTTGGCAAAGCTACGGCATTACACGCCTCCTCAGACACAGGCGCGCGCACAAGACCTGAAGTGTTTGCCAAACATTGGCAAAGCTACGGCATTACACGCCGCCTGAGACACAGCCACGCGCAAAAGACCTGAAATCTTTGCCAAACATTGGAAAAGCCACGGCATTACACGCCGCCTGAGACACAGGCACGCACACAAGACCTGAAGTCGTTGCTAAACATTGGACAACCTATGGCGTTAGACGCTACTTGAGACACAGGCGTCCGCACAAGACCTGAAGTCTTTTCCAAACATTGGCAAAGCTACGGCATTACTAGCCGCCTGAGACATAGGCGCCCACACAAGACCTGAAGTCTTTGCCAAACTTTGGCAAAGCTACGGCATTACACGCCGCCTAAGACACAGGCGCGCGCGCCCAAGACTTGAAGTCTTTGCCAAACATTGGCAAAGCTACGGCCGTACACGCCGCCTGAGACACAGCCACACGCAGAAGACCTGAAGTCTTTGCCAAACAATGGTAAAGCTACGACATTACATGCCGCTTGAGACATAGGCGCTCGCACAAGACCTGAAGTCTTTGCCAAACATTGGCAATGCTACGGTATTACACGACGCCTGAGACAAAGGGCACACACAAGACCTGAAGTCTTTGCCAAACATCGGCAAAGCTACGGCGTTAGGCGTTGCCTGAAACATAAGCGCGCACAACACCTGAAATCTTTGCCAAACATTGTCAAAGCTATGGCATTACACGTTGCCTAAGACACAGGCGCGTGCACAAGGCCTGAAGACTTTGCCAAACATTAGCAAAGCTACGGCATTACACCACGCCTGAAACACATGCGCGCGCACAAGACCTGAAGTCTTTGCAAATCACTGGCAAAGCTACGGCATTGGACGCCGCCTGAGACACTGGTGCGCGTACAAGACCGGAAGTCTTTGCCAAACATTGGCAAAGCTACGGCATTACACGCCGCCAGAGAAACAGGCGCGCGCACAAGACCTGAAGTCTTTGCCAAACATTGGCAAAGATAAGGCATTACACGTCGCCTGAGACACAGGCGCGCGCACAAGCCCTGAAGACTTTGCCAAACATTGGCAAAGCTACGGCATTAGACGCCGCCTGAGACACAGGCGCGCGTACAAGACCTGAAGTCTTTGCCAAACATTGGCAAAGCTACGGCATTACACGCCGCCTGAGACACGGGCGCACGCACAAGGCCTGAAGACTTTGCCAAACATTAGCAAAGATACGGCATTAGACGCCGCCTGAGACACAGGCGCGCGCAAAAGACCTGAAATATTTGCCAAACATTGGAAAAGCCACGGCATTACACGCCGCCTGAGACACAGGCACGCACACAAGACCTGAAGTCGTTGCTAAACATTGGACAAACTATGGCGTTAGACGCTACTTGAGACACAGGCGTCCGCACAAGACCTGAAGTCTTTGCCAAACATTGGCAAAGCTACGGCATTACTAGCCGCCTGAGACACCGGCGCCCACACAACACCTGAAGTCTTTGCCAAACTTTGGCAAAGCTACGGCATTACACGCCGCCTGAGACACAGGCGCGCGCGCACAAGACCTGAAGTCTTTGCCAAACATTGGCAAAGCTACGGCCGTACACGCCGCCTGAGACACAGCCATACGCAGAAGACCTGAAGTCTTTGCCAAACAATGGTAAAGCTACGACATTACATGCCGCTTGAGACATAGGCGCTCGCACAAGACCTGAAGTCTTTGCCAAACATTGGCAATGCTACGGCATTACACGACGCCTGAGACAAAGGGCACACACAAGACCTGAAGTCTTTGCCAAACATCGGCAAAGCTACGGCGTTAGGCGTTGCCTGAAACATAAGCGCGCACAACACCTGAAATCTTTGCCAAACATTGTCAAAGCTATGGCATTACCAGCCGCTTAGGACACAGGCGCGCGCACAAGACCTGAAGTTTTTGCCAAACGTTGGCAAAGCTACGACATTACACGCTGCCTAAGATACATGCGCGCGCAAAAGACCTGAAGTCTTTGTCGAACATTGGCAAAGGTATGGAATTATACCCCGCCTGAGACACATGCGCGAGCACAAGACCTGAAGTATTTTCCAAACATTGGCAATGCTGCGGCATTACACGACGCCTGAGACACAGCGCTCACACAAGACCTGAATCTTTGCCAAACATTGGCAAAGGTACGACATTAGACGTTGCCTGAAACACAAGCGCGCACAAGAACTAAAATCTTTGCCAAACATTGTCAAAGCTACGACATTACCCGCCGCATGAGACACAGGCGCGCGCATAAGACTTGAAGTCTTTGACAAACGTTGGCAAAGCTATGGCATTACACGCCGCCTGAGACACATGCGCGCGCAAATGACCTAAAGTCATTGCCAAACATTGGCAAAGCTACGACATTACACCCCGCCTAAGACACATTCGCGCGCACAAGACCTGAAATCTTTGCGAAACATTGGAAAGCCACGGCATTACATGCCGCCTGAGACATAGGCGCGCGTACAAGACCTGAACTCGTTGTAAAAACATTGGACAAGCTACGGCGTTAGACGCTGCTTGAGACACAGACGTCCGCCCAAGACCTGAAGTCTTTGCCAAACATTGGCAAAGCAACGGCATTACCAGCCGCCTGAGACATGGGCGCGCTCACAAGACCTGAAGTCTTTGCCAAACGTTGGCAAAGCTACGGCATTACACGCCTCCTCAGACACAGGCGCGCGCACAAGACCTGAAGTGTTTGCCAAACATTGGCAAAGCTACGGCATTACACGCCGCCTGAGACACAGGCACGCGCAAAAGTCCTGAAATCTTTGCCAAACATTGGAAAAGCCACGGCATTACACGCAGCCTGAGACACAGGCATGCACACAAGACCTGAAGTCGTTGCTAAACATTGGACAAGCTATGGCGTTAGACGCTACTTGAGACACAGGCGTGCGCACAAGAACTGAAGTCTTTGCCAAACATTGGCAAAGCTACGGCATTACTAGCCGCCTGAGACACAGGCGCCCACACAAGACCTGAAGTCTTTGCCAAACTTTGGCAAAGCTACGGCATTACACGCCGCCTGAGACACAGGCGCACAAGACCTGAAGTCTTTGCCAAACATTGGCAAAGCTACGGCCGTACAGCCGCCGAAGACACAGCCACACGCAGAAGACCTGAAGTCTTTGCCAAACATTGGCAAAGCTACGACATTACATTCCGCTTGAGACATAGGCGCTCGCACAAGACCTGAAATTTTTGCCAAACATTGGCAATGCTACGGCATTACACCACGCCTGAGACAAAGGGCACACACAAGACCTGAAGTCTTTGCCAAACATCGGCAAATCTACGGCGTTAGGCGTTGCCTGAAACATAAGCGCGCACAACACCTGAAATCTTTGCCAAACATTGTCAAAGCTATGGCATTACCAGCCGCTTAAGACACAGGCGCGCGCACAAGACCTGAAGTTTTTGCCAAATGTTGGCAAACCTACGACATTACACGCTGTCTAAGACACATTCGCGCGCAAAAGACCTGAAGTGTTTGCCAAACATTGGCAAAGGTATGGAATTATACCCCGCCTGAGACATATGCGCGAGCACAAGACCTGAAGTATTTGCCAAACATTGGCAATTGTGCGGCATTACACGACGCCTGAGACACAGCGCTCACACAAGACCTGAATCTTTGCCAAACATTGGCAAAGGTACGAAATTAGACGTTGCCTGAAACACAAGCGCGCACAAGAACTAAAATCTTTGCCAAACATTGTCAAAGCTACGGCATTACCCGCCGCAGGAGACACAGGCGCGCGCACAAGACCTGAAGTCTTTGCCAAACGTTGGCAAAGCTACGGCATTACACGTCGCCTGAGACACATGCGCGCGCAAAAGACCTAAAGTCATTGCCAAACAATGGCAAAGCTACGACATTACACCCCGCCTGAGACACATTCGCGCGCACAAGACCTGAAATCTTTGCGAAACATTGAAAAGCCACGGCATTACATGCCGCCTGAGACACAGGCGCGCGTACAAGACCTGAACTCGTTGTAAAAACATTGGACAAGCTACGGCGTTAGACGCTGCTTGAGACACAGTCGTCCGCCCAAGACCTGAAGTCTTTGCCAAACATTGGCAAAGCAACGACATTACCAGCCGCCTGAGACATGGGCGCGCTCACAAGACCTGAAGTCTTTACCAAACGTTGGCAAAGCAACGGCATTACACGCCTCCTCAGACACAGGCGCGCGCACAAGACCTGAAGTGTTTGCCAAACATTGGCAAAGCTACGGCATTACACGCCGCCTGAGACACAGGCTCGCACACAAGACCAGAAGTCGTTGCTAAACATTGGACAACCTATGGCGTTAGACGCTACTTGAGACACAGGCGTCCGCACAAGACCTGAAGTCTTTTCCAAACATTGGCAAAGCTACGGCATTACTAGCCGCCTGAGACACAGGCGCCCACACAAGACCTGAAGTCTTTGCCAACCTTTGGCAAAGCTACGGCATTACACGCCGCCTAAGACACAGGCGCGCGCGCACAAGACCTGAAGTCTTTGCCAAACATTGGCAAAGCTACGCCCGTACACGCCGCCTGAGACACAGCCACACGCAGAAGACCTGAAGTCTTTGCCAAACAATGGTAAAGCTACGACATTACATGCCGCTTGAGACATAGGCGCTCGCACAAGACCTGAAGTCTTTGCCAAACATTGGCAATGCTACGGCATTACACGACGCCTGAGACAAAGGGCACACACAAGACCTGAAGTCTTTGCCAAACATCGGCAAAGCTACGGCGTTAGGCGTTGCCTGAAACATAAGCGCGCACAACACCTGAAATCTTTGCCAAACATTGTCAAAGCTATGGCATTACCAGCCGCTGAACACAGGCGCGCGCACAAGACCTGAAGTTTTTGCCAAACGTTGGCAAAGCTACGACATTACACGCTGCCTAAGACACAGGCGCGCGCACAAGGCCTGAAGACTTTGCCAAACATTAGCAAAGCTACGGCATTACACCACGCCTGAAACACATGCGCGCGTACAAGACCGGAAGTCTTTGCCAAACATTGGCAAAGCTACGGCATTACACGCCGCCAGAGAAACAGGCGCGCGCACAAGACCTGAAGTCTTTGCCAAACATTGGCAAAGATAAGGCATTACACGTCGCCTGAGACACAGGCACGCACACAAGACCTGAAGTCTTTGCCAAACATTGGCAAAGCTACGGCATTACACGCCGCCTGAGACACGGGCGCACGCACAAGGCCTGAAGACTTTGCCAAACATTAGCAAAGATACGGCATTAGACGCCGCCTAAGACATAGGCGCGCGTACAAGACCCGAAGTCTTTGCCAAACATTGGTAAAGCGACAGCATTACACGCCGCCTGAGAAACAGGCGCGCGTACAAGACCTGAAGTCGTTGCTAAACATTGGACAAGCTACGGCGTTAGACGTTGCTTGAGACACAGGCGTCCGCACAAGACCTGAAGTCTTTGCCAAACATTGGCAAAGCTACGGCTTTACCAGCCGCCTGAGACATGGGCGCGCTCACAAGACCTGAAGTCTTTGCCAAACGTTGGCAAAGCTACGGCATTACACGCCGCCTCAGACACAGGCGCGCGCGCACAAGACCTGAAGTCTTTGCCAAACATTGGCAAAGCTACGGCATTACACGCCGCCTGAAACATAGGCGCGCGTACAAGACCTGAAGTCTTTGCCAAACATTGGCAAAGCGACAGCATTACACGCCGCCTGAGACACAGGCGCGCGTACAAGACCTTAAGTCATTGCTAAATATTGGACAAGCTACGGCGTTAGACGTTGCTTGAGACACAGGCGTCCACACAAGACCTGAAGTCTTTGCCAAACATTGGCAAAGCTACGGCATTACCATCCGCCTGAGACATGGGCGCGCTCACAAGACCTGAAGTGTTTGCCAAACGTTGGCAAAGCTACGGCATTACACGCCGCCTCAGACACAGGCGCGCGCGCACAAGACATGAAGTCTTTGCATTACATTGGCAAAGCTACGGCATTACACCACGCCTGAGACACATGCGCGCGCACAAGACCTGAAGTCTTTGCTAATCACTGGCAAAGCTACGGCATTGGACGCCGCCTGAGACATAGGCGCGCGCACAAGGCCTGAAGACTTTGCCAAACATTGGCAAAGATACGGCATTAGACGCCGCCTGAGACATAGGCGCGCGTACAAGACCTGAAGTCTTTGCCAAACATTGGCAAAGCTACGGCATTACACGCCGCCTGAGACACGGGCGCGCGCACAAGGCCTGAAGACTTTGGCAAACATTAGCAAAGCTACGGCATTAGACGCCGCCTGAGACATAGGCGCGCGTACAAGACCCGAAGTCTTTGCCAAACATTGGCAAAGCGACAGCATTACACACCGCCTGAGACACAGGCGCGCGTACAAGACCTGAAGTCGTTGCTAAACATTGGACAAGCTACGGCGTTAGACGTTGCTTGAGACACAGGCGTCCGCACAAGACCAGAAGTCTTTGCCAAACATTGGCAAAGCTACGGCATTAGGCGTTGCCTGAAACACAAGCGCGCACAACACCTGAAATCTTTGCCAAACATTGTCAAAGCTATGGCATTACCAGCCGCTTAGGACACAGGCGCGCGCACAAGACCAGAAGTTTTTGCCAAACGTTGGCAAAGCTACGGCATTACACGCTGCCTAAGACACATGCGCGCGCAAAAGACCTGAAGTCTTTGCCAAACATTGGCAAAGGTATGGAATTATACCCCGCCTGAGACACATGCGCGAGCACAAGACCTGAAGTATTTGCCAAACATTGGCAATGCTGTGGCAGTACACGACGCCTGAGACACAGCGCTCACACAAGACCTGAATCTTTGCCAATCATTGGCAAAGCTACGACATTAGACGTTGCCTGAAACACAAGCGCGCACAAGAACTAAAATCTTTGCCAAACATTGTCAAAGCTACGGCATTAGACGCCGCCTGAGACATAGGCGCGCGTACAAGACCTGAAGTCTTTGCCAAACATTGGCAAAGCTACGGCATTACACGCCGCCTGAGACACGGGCGCGCGCACAAGGCCTGAAGACTTTGCCAAACATTAGCAAAGCTACGGCATTAGACGCCGCCTGAGACATAGGCGCGCGTAAAAGACCCGAAGTCTTTGCCAAACATTGGCAAAGCGACAGCATTACACGCCGCCTGAGACACATGCGCGCGTACAAGACCTAAAGTCGGTGCTAAACATTGGAAAAGCTACGGCGTTAGACGTTGCTTGAGACACAGGCGTCCGCACAAGACCTGAAGTCTTTGCCAAACATTGGCAAAGCTATGGCATTAGACGCCGCCTGAGACACAGGCGCGCGCACAAGGCCTGAAGACTTTGCCAAACATTAGCAAAGCTACGGCATTACACCACGCCTGAGACACATGCGCGCGCACAAGACCTGAAGTCTTTGCTAATCACTGGCAAAGATACGACATTGGACGCCGCCTGAGACACAGGCGCGCGTACAAGACGGGAAGTCTTTGCCAAACATTGGCAAAGCTACGGCATTACACGCCGCCTGAGACACAGGCGCGCGCACAAGACCTGAAGTCTTTGCCAAACATTGGCAAAACTAAGGCATTACACGTCGCCTGAGACACATGCGCGCGCACAAGACCTGAAGTCTTTGCCAAACGTTGGCAAAGCTACGGCATTACCAGTCGCCTGAGACACATGCGCGCGCAAAAGACCTAAAGTCATTGCCAAACAATGGCAAAGCTACGACATTACACCCCGCCTGAGACACATTCGTGCGCACAAGACCTGAAATCTTTGCGAAACATTGCAAAGCCACGGCATTACATGCCGCCTGAGACACAGGCGCGCGTACAAGACCTGAACTCGTTGTAAAAACATTGGACAAGCTACGGCGTTAGACGCTGCTTGAGACACAGTCGTCCGCCCAAGACCTGAAGTCTTTGCCAAACATTGGCAAAGCAACGACATTACCAGCCGCCTGAGACATGGGCGCGCTCACAAGACCTGAAGTCTTTGCCAAACGTTGGCAAAGCTACGGCATTACACGCCTCCTCAGACACAAGCGCGCGCACAAGACCTGAAGTGTTTGCCAAACATTGGCAAAGCTACGGCATTACACGCCGCCTGAGACACAGCCACGCGCAAAAGACCTGAAATCTTTGCCAAACATTGGAAAAGCCACGGCATTACACGCCGCCTGAGACACAGGCACGCACACAAGACCTGAAGTCGTTGCTAAACATTGGACAAGCTATGGCGTTAGACGCTACTTGAGACACAGGCGTCCGCACAAGACCTGAAGTCTTTTCCAAACATTGGCAAAGCTACGGCATTACTAGCCGCCTGAGACACAGGCGCCCACACAAGACCTGAAGTCTTTGCCAAACTTTGGCAAAGCTACGGCATTACACGCCGCCTAAGACACAGGCGCGCGCGCACAAGACCTGAAGTCTTTGCCAAACATTGGCAAAGCTACGGCCGTACACGCCGCCTGAGACACAGCCACACACAGAAGACCTGAAGTCTTTGCCAAACAATGGTAAAGCTACGACATTACATGCCGCTTGAGACATAGGTGCTCGCACAAGACCTGAAGTCTTTGCCAATCATTGGCAATGCTACGGCATTACACGACGCCTGAGACAAAGGGCACACACAAGACCTGAAGTCTTTGCCAAACATCGGCAAAGCTACGGCGTTAGGCGTTGCCTGAAACATAAGCGCGCACAACACCTGAAATCTTTGCCAAACATTGTCAAAGCTATGGCATTACCAGCCGCTTAAGACACAGGCGCGCGCACAAAACCTGAAGTTTTTGCCAAACTTTGGCAAAGCTACGACATTACACGCTGCCTAAGACACAGGCGCGCGCACAAGGCCTGAAGACTTTGCCAAACATTAGCAAAGCTACGGCATTACACCACGCCTGAAACACATGCGCGCGCACAAGACCTGAAGTCTTTGCAAATCACTGGCAAAGCTACGGCATTGGACGCCGCCTGAGACACTGGTGCGCGTACAAGACCGGAAGTCTTTGCCAAACATTGGCAAAGCTACGGCATTACACGCCGCCAGAGAAACTGGCGCGCGCACAAGACCTGAAGTCTTTGCCAAACATTGGCAAAGATAAGGCATTACACGTCGCCTGAGACACAGGCGCGCGCACAAGGCCTGAAGACTTTGCCAAACATTGGCAAAGCTACGGCATTAGACGCCGCCTGAGACATAGGCGCGCGTACAAGACCTGAAGTCTTTGCAAAACATTGACAAAGCTACGGCATTACACGCCGCCTGAGACACGGGCGCACGCACAAGGCCTGAAGACTTTGCCAAACATTAGCAAAGATACGGCATTAGACGCCGCCTGAGACATAGGCGCGCGTACAAGACCCGAAGTCTTTGCCAAACATTGGCAAAGTGACAGCATTACACGCCGCCTGAGACACAGGCGCGCGTACATGACCTGAAGTCGTTGCTAAACATTGGACAAGCTACGGCGTTAGACGTTGCTTGAGACACAGGCGTCCGCACAAGACCTGAAGTCTTTGCCAAACATTGGCAAAGCTACGGCTTTACCTGCCGCCTGAGACATGGGCGCGCTCACAAGACCTGAAGTCTTTGCCAAACGTTGGCAAAGCTACGGCATTACACGCCGCCTCAGACACAGGCGCGCGCGCACAAGACCTGAAGTCTTTGCCAAACATTGGCAAAGCTACGGCATTACACGCCGCCTGAAACATAGGCGCGCGTACAAGACCTGAAGTCTTTGCCAAACATTGGCAAAGCGACAACATTACACGCCGCCTGAGACACAGGCGCGCGTACAAGACCTGAAGTCATTGCTAAACATTAGACAAGCTACGGCGTTAGACGTTGCTTGAGACATAGGCGTCCACACAAGACCTGAAGTCTTTGCCAAATATTGGCAAAGCTACGGCATTACCATCCGCCTGAGACATGGGCGCGCTCACAAGACCTGAAGTGTTTGCCAAACGTTGGCAAAGCTACGGCATTACACGCCGCCTCAGACACAGGCGCGCGCGCACAAGACTTGAAGTCTTTGCATTACATTGGCAAAGCTACGACATTACACCACGCCTGAGACACATGCGCGCGCACAAGACCTGAAGTCTTTGCTAATCACTGGCAAAGCTACGGCATTGGACGCCGCCTGAGACATAGGCGCGCGTACAAGACCCGAAGTCTTTTCCAAACATTGGCAAAGCGACAGCATTACACACCGCCTTAGACACAGGCGCGCGAACAAGACCTGAAGTCGTTGCTAAACATTGGACAAGCTACGGCGTTAGACGTTGCTTGAGACACAGGCGTCCGCACAAGACCAGAAGTCTTTGCCAAACATTGGCAAAGCTACGGCATTAGGCGTTGCCTGAAACACAAGCGCGCACAAAACCTGAAATCTTTGCCAAACATTGTCAAAGCTATAGCATTACCCGCCGCTTAAGACACAGGCGCGCGCACAAGACCTGAAGTTTTTGCCAAACGTTGGCAAAGCTACGGCATTACACGCTGCCTAAGACACATGCGCGTGCAAAAGACCTGAAGTCTTTGCCAAACATTGGCAAAGGTATGGAATTACACCCCGCCTGAGACACATGCGCGAGCACAAGACCTGAAGTATTTGCCAAACATTGGCAATGCTGTGGCATTACACGACGCCTGAGACACAGCGCTCACACAAGACCTGAATCTTTGCCAATCATTGGCAAAGCTACGACATTAGACGTTGCCTGAAACACAAGCGCGTACAAGAACTAAAATCTTTGCCAAACATTGTCAAAGCTACGGCATTAGACGCCGCCTGAGACATAGGCGCGCGTACAAGACCTGAAGTCTTTGCCAAACATTGGCAAAGCTACGGCATTACACGCCGCCTGAGACACGGGCGCGCGCATAAGGCCTGAAGACTTTGCCAAACATTAGCAAAGCTACGGCATTAGACGCCGCCTGAGACATAGGCGCGCGTAAAAGACCCGAAGTCTTTGCCAAACATTGGCAAAGCGACAGCATTACACGCCGCCTGAGACACAGGCGCGCGTACAAGACCTGAAGTCGTTGCTAAACATTGGACAAGCTACGGCGTTAGACGTTGCTTGAGACACAGGCGTCTGCACAAGACCTGAAGTCTTTGCCAAACATTAGCAAAGCTATGGCATTAGACGCCGCCTGAGACACAGGCGCGCGCACAAGGCCTGAAGACTTTGCCAAACATTAGCAAAGCTACGGCATTACACCACGCCTGAGACACATGCGCGCGCACAAGACCTGAAGTCTTTGCTAATCACTGGCAAAGCTACGACATTGGACGCCGCCTGAGACACAGGCGCGCGTACAAGACCGGAAGTCTTTGCCAAACATTGGCAAAGCTACGGCATTACACGCCGCCTGAGACACAGGCGCGCGCACAAGACCTGAAGTCTTTGCCAAACATTGGCAAAACTAAGGCATTACACGTCGCCTGAGACACAGGCGCGCGTACAAGACCGGAAGACTTTGCCAAACATTGGCAAAGCTACGGCATTAGACGCTGCCTGAGACATAGGCGCGCTTACAAGACCTAAAGTCTTTGCCAAACATCGGCAAAGCTAAGGCATTGGAAGCCGCCTGAGACACAGGCGCACGCACAAGACCTGTACTCTTTACCAAACGTTGGCAAAGCTAAGGCATTACACGTCGCCTGAGACACATGTGCACGCAAAAGACCTGAAATCTTTGCCAAACATTGGCAAAGCTACGGCATTACCCGCCGCCTGAGACACAGGCGCCCACACAAGACCTGAAGTCTTTGCTAAACATTGGCAAAGCTACGGCATTACCAGCCGCCTGAGACATGGGCGTGCTCACAAGACCTGAAGTCTTTCCCAAACGTTGGCAAAGCTACGGCATTACACGCCGCCTCAGACACAGGCACGCGCGCACAAGACCTGAAGCCTTTGCCAAACATTGGCAAAGCTACGGCATTACACGCCGCCTGAAACATAGGCGCGCGTACAAGACCTGAAGTCTTTGCCAAACATTGGCAAAGCGACAGCATTACACGCCGCATGAGACACAGGCGCGCGTACAAGACCTGAAGTCGTTGCTAAACATTGGACAAGCTATGGCGTTAGACGTTGCTTGAGACACAGGCGTCCGCACAAGACCTGAAGTCTTTGCCAAACATTGGCAAAGCTACGGCTTTACCAGCCGCCTGAGACATGGGCGCGCTCACAAGACCTGAAGTCTTTGCCAAACGTTGGCAAAGCTACGGCATTACACGCCGCCTCAGACACAGGCGCGCGCGCACAAGACCTGAAGTCTTTGCCAAACATTGGCAAAGCTACGGCATTACACGCCGCCTGAAGCATAGGCGCGCGTACAAGACCTAAAGTCTTTGCCAAACATTGGCAAAGCGACAGCATTACACGCCGCCTGAGACACAGGCGCGCTTACAAGACCTGAAGTCATTGCTAAACATTAGACAAGCTACGGCGTTAGACGTTGCTTGAGACACAGGCGTCCACACAAGACCTGAAGTCTTTGCCAAACATTGGCAAAGCTACGGCTTTACCATCCGCCTGAGACATGGGCGCGCTCACAAGACCTGAAGTGTTTGCCAAACGTTGGCAAAGCTACGGCATTACACGCCGCCTCAGACACAGGCGCGCGCGCACAAGACTTGAAGTCTTTGCATTACATTGGCAAAGCTACGACATTACACCACGCCTGAGACACATGCGCGCGCACAAGACCTGAAGTCTTTGCTAATCACTGGCAAAGCTACGGCATTGGACGCCGCCTGAGACACAGGCGCGCGCACAAGGCCTGAAGACTTTGCCAAACATTAGCAAAGCTACGGCATTACACCACGCCTGAAACACATGCGCGCGCACAAGACCTGAAGTCTTTGCAAATCACTGGCAAAGCTACGGCATTGGACGCCGCCTGAGACACAGGTGCGCGTACAAGACCGGAAGTCTTTGCCAAACATTGGCAAAGCTACGGCATTACACGCCGCCAGAGAAACAGGCGCGCGCACAAGACCTGAAGTCTTTGCCAAACATTGGCAAAGATAAGGCATTACACGTCGCCTGAGACACAGGCGCGCGCACAAGACCTGAAGTTTTTGCCAAACGTTGGCAAAGCTACGGCATTACATGCTGCCTAAGACACATGCGCGCGCAAAACACCTGAAGTCTTTGCCAAACATTGGCAAAGGTATGGAATTACACCCCGCCTGAGACACATGCGCGAGCACAAGACCTGAAGTATTTGCCAAACATTGGCAATGCTGTGGCATTACACGACGCCTGAGACACAGCGCTCACACAAGACCTGAATCTTTGCCAATCATTGGCAAAGCTACGACATTAGACGTTGCCTGAAACACAAGCGCGCACAAGAACTAAAATCTTTGCCAAACATTGTCAAAGCTACGGCATTAGACGCCGCCTGAGACATAGGCGCGCGTACAAGACCTGAAGTCTTTGCCAAACATTGGCAAAGCTACGGCATTACACGCCGCCTGAGACACGGGCGCGCGCACAAGGCCTGAAGACTTTGCCAAACATTAGCAAAGCTACGGTATTAGACGCCGCCTGAGACATAGGCGCGCGTAAAAGACCCGAAGTCTTTGCCAAACATTGGCAAAGCGACAGCATTACACGCCGCCTGAGACACAGGCGCGCGTACAAGACCTGAAGTCGTTGCTAAACATTGGACAAGCTACGGCGTTAGACGTTGCTTGAGACACAGGCGTCTGCACAACACCTGAAGTCTTTGCCAAACATTAGCAAAGCTATGGCATTAGACGCCGCCTGAGACACAGGCGCGCGCACAAGGCCTGAAGACTTTGCCAAACATTAGCAAAGCTACGGCATTACACCAGGCCTGATACACATGCGCGCGCACAAGACCTGAAGTCTTTGCTAATCACTGGCAAAGCTACGACATTGGACGCCGCCTGAGACACAGGCGCGCGTACAAGACCGGAAGTCTTTGCCAAACATTGGCAAAGCTACGGCATTACACGCCGCCTGAGACACAGGCGCGCGCACAAGACCTGAAGTCTTTGCCAAACATTGGCAAAACTAAGGCATTACACGTCGCCTGAGACACAGGCGCGCGTACAAGACCGGAAGACTTTGCCAAACATTGGCAAAGCTACGGCATTAGACGCTGCCTGAGACATAGGCGCGCTTACAAGACCTAAAGTCTTTGTCAAACATCGGCAAAGCTAAGGCATTGGAAGCCGCCTGAGACACAGGCGCACGCACAAGACCTGTACTCTTTACCAAACGTTGGCAAAGCTAAGGCATTACACGTCGCCTGAGACACATGTGCGCGCAAAAGACCTGAAATCTTTGCCAAACATTGGCAAAGCTACGGCATTACCCGCCGCCTGAGACACAGGCGCCCACACAAGACCTGAAGTCTTTGCTAAACATTGGCAAAGCTACGGCATTACCAGCTGCCTGAGACATGGGCGTGCTCACAAGACCTGAAGTCTTTGCCAAACGTTGGCAAAGCTACGGAATTACACGCCGCCTCAGACACAGGCACGCGCACAAGACCTGAAGTCTTTGCCAAACATTGGCAAAGCTACGGCATTACACGCCGCCTGAAACATAGGCGCGCGTACAAGACCTAAAGTCTTTGCCAAACATTGGAAAGCGACGGCATTACACGCCGCATGAGACACAGGCGCGCGTACAAGACCTGAAGTCGTTGCTAAACATTGGACAAGCTACGGCGTTAGACGTTGCTTGAGACACATGCGTCCGCGCAAGACCTGAAGTCTTTGCCAAACATTGGCAAAGCTACGGCATTACCAGCCGCCTGAGACATGGGCGCGCTCACAAAACCTGAAAACTTTGCCAAACGTTGGCAAAGCTACGGCATTACACGCCGCCTCAGACACAGGTGCGCGCGCACAAGACCTGAAGTCTTTGCCAAACATTGGCAAAGCTACGGCATTACACGCCGCCTGAGACACAGGCGCGCGCACAAGGCCTGAAGACTTTGCCAAACATTAGCAAATCTACGGCATTACACCACGCCTGAAACACATGCGCGCGCACAAGACCTGAAGTCTTTGCAAATCACTGGCAAAGCTACGGCATTGGACGCCGCCTGAGACACAGGTGCGCGTACAAGACCGGAAGTCTTTGCCAAACATTGGCAAAGCTACGGCATTACACGCCGCCAGAGAAACAGGCGCGCGCACAAGACCTGAAGTCTTTGCCAAACATTGGCAAAGATAAGGCGTTACACGTCGCCTGAGACACAGGCGCGCGCACAAGACCTGAAGTTTTTGCCAAACGTTGGCAAAGCTACGGCATTACACGCTGCCTAAGACACATGCACGCGCAAAAGACCTGAAGTCTTTGCCAAACATTGGCAAAGGTATGGAATTATACCACGCCTGAGACACATGTGCGAGCACAAGACCTGAAGTATTTGCCAAACATTGGCAATGCTGTGGCATTACACGACGCCTGAGACACAGCGCTCACACAAGACCTGAATCTTTGCCAATCATTGGCAAAGCTACGACATTAGAAGTTGCCTGAAACACAAGCGCGCACAAGAACTAAAATCTTTGCCAAACATTGTCAAAGCTACGGCATTAGACGCCGCCTGAGACATAGGCGCGCGTACAAGACCTGAAGTCTTTGCCAAACATTGGCAAAGCTACGGCATTACACGCCGCCTGAGACACGGGCGCGCGCACAAGGCCTGAAGACTTTGCCAAACATTAGCAAAGCTACGGCATTAGACGCCGCCTGAGACATAGGCGCGCTTAAAAGACCCGAAGTCTTTGCCAAACATTGGCAATGCGACAGCATTACACGCCGCCTGAGACACAGGCGCGTGTACAAGACCTGAAGTCGTTGCTAAACATTGGACAAGCTACGGCGTTAGAAGTTGCTTGAGACACAGGCGTCCGCACAAGACCTGAAGTCTTTGCCAAACATTAGCAAAGCTATGGCATTAGACGCCGCCTGAGACACAGGCGCGCGCACAAGGCCTGAAGACTTTGCCAAACATTAGCAAAGCTACGGCATTACACCACGCCTGAGACACCTGCGCGCGCACAAGACCTGAAGTCTTTGCTAATCACTGGCAAAGCTACGACATTGGACGACGCCTGAGACACAGGCGCGCGTACAAGACCGGAAGTCTTTGCCAAACATTGGCAAAGCTACGGCATTACACGCCGCCTGAGACACAGGCGCGCGCACAAGACCTGAAGTCTTTGCCAAACATTGGCAAAACTAAGGCATTACACGTCGCCTGAGACACAGGCGCGCGTACAAGACCGGAAGAATTTGCCAAACATTGGCAAAGCTACGGCATTAGACGATGCCTGAGACATAGGCGCGCTTACAAGACCTAAAGTCTTTGCCAAACATCGGCAAAGCTAAGGCATTGGAAGCCGCCTGAGACACAGGCGCACTCACAAGACCTGAACTCTTTACCAAACGTTGGCAAAGCTAAGGCATTACACGTCGCCTGAGACACATGCGCGCGCAAAAGACCTGAAATATTTGCCAAACATTGGCAAAGCTACGGCATTACCCGCCGCCTGAGACACAGGCGCCCACACAAGACCTGAAGTCTTTGCTAAACATTGGCAAAGCTACGGCATTACCAGCCGCCTGAGACATGGGCGCGCTCACAAGACCAGAAGTCTTTGCCAAACGTTGGCAAAGCTACGGCATTACACGCCGCCTCAGACACAGGCACGCGCGCACAAGACCTGAAGTCTTTGCCAAACATTGGCAAAGCTACGGCATTACACGCCGACTGAAACATAGGCGCGCGTACAAGACCTGAAGTCTTTGCCAAACATTGGCAAAGCGACAGCATTACACGCCGCATGAGACACAGGCGCGCGTACAAGACCTGAAGTCGTTGCTAAACATTGGACAAGCTACGGCGTTAGACGTTGCTTGAGACACAGGCGTCCGCACAAGACCTGAAGTCTTTGCCAAACATTGGCAAAGCTACGGCATTACCAGCCGCCTGAGACATGGGCGCGTTCACAAAACCTGAAAACTTTGCCAAACGTTGGCAAAGCTATGGCATTACACGCCGCCTCAGACACAGGCGCGCGCGCACAAGACCTGAAGTCTTTGCCAAACATTGGCAAAGCTACAGCATTACACGCCGCCTGAGACACAGGCGCGCGCACAAGGCCTGAAGACTTTGCCAAACATTAGCAAAGCTACGGCATTACACCACGCCTGAAACACATGCGCGCGCACAAGACCTGAAGTCTTTGCAAATCACTGGCAAAGCTACGGCATTGGACGCCGCCTGAGACACAGGTGCGCGTACAAGACCGGAAGTCTTTGCCAAACATTGGCAAAGCTACGGCATTACACGCCGCCAGAGAAACAGGCGTGCGCACAAGACCTGAAGTCTTTGCCAAACATTGGCAAAGATAAGGCATTACACGTCGCCTGAGACACAGGCGCGCGCACAAGACCTGAAGTTTTTGCCAAACGTTGGCAAAGCTACGGCATTACACGCTGCCTAAGACACATGCGCGCGCAAAAGACCTGAAGTCTTTTCCAAACATTTGCAAAGGTATGGAATTATACCCCGCCTGAGACACATGCGCGAGCACAAGACCTGAAGTATTTGCCAAACATTGGCAATGCTGTGGCATTACACGACGCCTGAGACACAGCGCTCACACAAGACCTGAATCTTTGCCAATCATTGGCAAAGCTACGACATTAGACGTTGCCTGAAACATAAGCGCGCACAAGAACTAAAATCTTTGCCAAACATTGTCAAAGCTACGACATTAGACGCCGCCTGAGACATAGGCGCGCGTACAAGACCTGAAGTCTTTGCCAAACATTGGCAAAGCTACGGCATTACACGCCGCCTGAGACACGGGCGCGCGCACAAGGCCTGAAGACTTTGCCAAACATTAGCAAAGCTACGGCATTAGACGCCGCCTGAGACATAGGCGCGCGTAAAAGACCTGAAGTCTTTGCCAAACATTGGCAAAGCGACAGCATTACACGCCGCCTGAGACACAGGCGCGCGTACAAGACCTGAAGTCGTTGCTAAACATTGGACAAGCTACGGCGTTAGACGTTGCTTGAGACACAGGCGTCCGCACAAGACCTGAAGTCTTTGCCAAACATTAGCAAAGCTATGGCATTAGACGCCGCCTGAGACACAGGCGCGCGCACAAGGCCTGAAGACTTTGCCAAACATTAGCAAAGCTACGGCATTACACCACGCCTGAGATACATGCGCGCACAAGACCTGAAGTCTTTGCTAATCACTGGCAAAGCTACGACATTGGACGCCGCCTGAGACACAGGCACGCGTACAAGACCGGAAGTCTTTGCCAAACATTGGCCAAGCTACGGCATTACACGGCGCCTGAGACACAGGCGCGCGCACAAGACCTGAAGTCTTTGCCAAACATTGGCAAAACTAAGGCATTAGACGCCGCCTGAGACATAGGCGCGCGTACAAGACCTGAAGTCTTTGCCAAACGTTGGCAAAGCTACGGCATTACACGCCGCCTGAGACACGGGCGCACGCACAAGGCCTGAAGACTTTGCCAAACATTAGCAAAGATACGGCATTAGACGCCGCCTAAGACATAGGCGCGCGTACAAGACCCGAAGTCTTTGCCAAACATTGGCAAAGCGACAGCATTACACGCCGCCAGAGACACAGGCGCGCGTACAAGACCTGAAGTCGTTGCTAAACATTGGACAGGCTACGGCGTTAGACGTTGCTTGAGACACAGGCGTCCGCACAAGACCTGAAGTCTTTGCCAAACATTGGCAAAGCAACGACATTACCAGCCGCCTGAGACATGGGCGCGCTCACAAGACCTGAAGTCTTTGCCAAACATTGGCAAAACTAAGGCATTACACGTCGCCTGAGACACAGGCGCGCGTACAAGACCGGAAGACTTTGCCAAACATTGGCAAAGCTACGGCATTAGACGCTGCCTGAGACATAGGCGCGCTTACAAGACCTAAAGTCTTTGCCAAACATCGGCAATGCTAAGGCATTGGAAGCCGCCTGAGACACAGGCGCACGCACAAGACCTGAACTCTTTACCAAACGTTGGCAAAGCTAAGGCATTACACGTCGCCTGAGACACATGCGCGCGCAAAAGGCCTGAAATCTTTGCCAAACATTGGCAAAGCTACGGCATTACCCGCCGCCTGAGACACAGGCGCCCACACAAGACCTGAAGTCTTTGCTAAACATTGGCAAAGCTACGGCATTACCAGCCGCCTGAGACATGGGCGCGCTCACAAGACCTGAAGTCTTTGCCAAACGTTGGCAAAGCTACGGCATTACACGCCGCCTCAGACACAGGAACACGTGCACAAGACCTGAAGTCTTTGCCAAACATTGGCAAAGCTACGGCATTACACGCCGCCTGAAACATAGGCGCGCGTACAAGACCTGAAGTCTTTGCCAAACATTGGCAAAGCGACAGCATTACACGCCGCATGAGACACAGGCGCGCGTACAAGACCTGAAGTCGTTGTTAAACATTGGACAAGCTACGGCGTTAGACGTTGCTTGAGACACAGGCGTCCGCACAAGACCTGAAGTCTTTGCCAAACATTGGCAAAGCTACGGCATTACCAGCCGCCTGAGACATTGGCGCGCTCACAAAACCTAAAAACTTTGCCAAACATTGGCAAAGCTAAAGCATTACACGCCGCCTCAGACACAGGCGCGCGCGCACAAGACCTGAAGTCTTTGCCAAAAATTGGCAAAACTACGGCATTACACCACGCCTGAGACACATGCGCGCGCACAAGACCTGAAGTCTTTGCTAATCACTGGCAAAGCTACGGCATTGGACGCCGCCTGAGACATAGGCGCGCGCACAAGGCCTGAAGACTTTGCCAAACATTGGCAAAGCTACGGCATTAGACGCCGCCTGAGACATAGGCGCGCGTACAAGACCTGAAGTCTTTGCCAAACGTTGGCAAAACTACGGCATTACACGCCGCCTGAGACACGGGCGCACGCACAAGGCCTGAAGACTTTGCCAAACATTAGCAAAGATACAGCATTAGACGCCGCCTAAGACATAGGCGCGCGTACAAGACCCGAAGTCTTTGCCAAACATTGGCAAAGCGACAGCATTACACGCCGCCTGAGACACAGGCGCGCGTACAAGACCTGAAGTCGTTGCTAAACATTGGACAAGCTACGGCGTTAGACGTTGCTTGAGACACAGGCGTCCGTACAAGACCTGAAGTCTTTGCCAAACATTGGCAAAGCAACGACATTACCAGCCGCCTGAGACATGGGCGCGCTCACAAGACCTGAAGTCTTTGCCAAACGTTGGCAAAGCTACGGCATTACACGCCTCCTCAGACACAGGCGCGCGCACAAGACCTGAAGTGTTTGCCAAACATTGGCAAAGCTACGGCATTACACGCCGCCTGAGACACAGCCATGCGCAAAAGACCTGAAATCTTTGCCAAACATTGGAAAAGCCACGGCATTACACGCCGCCTGAGACACAGGCACGCACACAAGACCTGAAGTCGTTGCTAAACATTGGACAAGCTATGGCGTTAGACGCTACTTGAGACACAGGCGTCCGCACAAGACCTGAAGTCTTTTCCAAACATTGGCAAAGCTACGGCATTACTAGCCGCCTGAGACACAGGCGCCCACACAAGACCTGAAGTCTTTGCCAAACTTTGGCAAAGCTACTGCATTACACGCCGCCTAAGACACAGGCGCGCGCGCACAAGACCTGAAGTCTTTGCCAAACATTGGCAAAGCTACGGCCGTACACGCCGCCTGAGACACAGCCACACACAGAAGACCTGAAGTCTTTGCAAAACAATGGTAAAGCTACGACATTACATGCCGCTTGAGACATAGGCGCTCGCACAAGACCTGAAGTCTTTGCCAAACATTGGCAATGCTACGGCATTACACGACGCCTGAGACATAGGGCACACACAAGACCTGAAGTTTTTGCCAAACATCGGCAAAGCTACGGCGTTAGGCGTTGCCTGAAACATAAGCGCGCACAACACCTGAAATCTTTGCCAAACTTTGTCAAAGCTATGGCATTACCAGCCGCTTAAGACACAGGCGCGCGCACAAGACCTGAAGTTTTTGGCAAACGTTGGCAAAGCTACGACATTACACGCTGCCTAAGACACAGGCGCGCGCACAAGGCCTAAAGATTTTGCCAAACATTAGCAAAGCTACGGCATTACACCACGCCTGAAACACATGCGCGCACAAGACCTGAAGTCTTTGCAAATCACTGGCAAAGCTACGGCATTGGACGCCGCCTGAGACACTGGTGCGCGTACAAGACCGGAAGTCTTTGCCAAACATTGGCAAAGCTACGGCATTACACGCCGCCAGAGAAACTGGCGCGCGCACAAGACCTGAAGTCTTTGCCAAACATTGGCCAAGATAAGGCATTACACGTCGCTTGAGACACAGGCGCGCGCACAAGGCCTTAAGACTTTGCCAAACATTGGCAAAGCTACGGCATTAGACGCCGCCTGAGACATAGGCGCGCGTACAAGACCTGAAGTCTTTGCCAAACATTGGCAAAGCTACGGCATTACACGCCGCCTGAGACACGGGCACACGCACAAGGCCTGAAGACTTTGCCAAACATTAGCAAAGATACGGCATTAGACGCCGCCTAAGACATAGGTGCGCGTACAAGACCCGAAGTCTTTGCCAAACATTGGCAAAGCGACAGCATTACACGCCGCCTGAGACACAGGCGCGCGTACAAGACCTGAAGTCGTTGCTAAACATTGGACAAGCTACGGCGTTAGACGTTGCTTGAGACACAGGCGTCCGCACAAGACCTGAAGTCTTTGCCAAACATTGGCAAAGCTACCGCATTACCAGCCGCCTGAGACATAGGCGCGCTCACAAGACCTGAAGTCTTTGCCAAACGTTGGCAAAGCTACGGCATTACACGCCGCCTCAGACACAGGCGCGCGCGCACAAGACCTGAAGTCTTTGCCAAACATTGGCAAAACTACGGCATTACACGCCGCCTGAAACATAGGCGCGCGTACAAGACCTGAAGTCTTTGCCAAACATTGGCAAAGCGACAGCATTACACGCCGCCTGAGACACAGGCGCGAGTACAAGACCTGAAGTCATTGCTAAACATTGGACAAGCTACGTCGTTAGACGTTGCTTGAGACACAGGCGTCCACACAAGACCTGAAGTCTTTGCCAAACATTGGCAAAGCTACGGCATTACCATCCGCCTGAGACATGGGCGCGCTCACAAGACCTGAAGTCTTTGCCAAACGTTGGCAAAGCTACGGCATTACACGCCGCCTCAGACACAGGCGCGCGCGCACAAGACCTGAAGTCTTTGCCAAACATTGGCAAAGCTACGGCATTACACCACGCCTGAGACACATGCGCGCGCACAAGACCTGAAGTCTTTGCTAATCACTGGCAAAGCTACGGCATTGGACAACGCCTGAGACATAGGCGCGCGCACAAGGCCTGAAGACTTTGCCAAACATTGGCAAAGCTACGGCATTAGACGCCGCCTGAGACATAGGCGCGCGTACAAGACCTGAAGTCTTTGCCAAACGTTGGCAAAGCTACGGCATTACACGTCGCCTGAGACACATGCGCGCGCAAAAGACCTAAAGTCATTGCCAAACAATGGCAAAGCTACGACATTACACCCCGCCTGAGACACATTCGTGCGCACAAGACCTGAAATCTTTGCGAAACATGGGAAAGCCACGGCATTACATGCCGCCTGAGACACAGGCGCGCGTACAAGACCTGAACTCGTTGTAAAAACATTGGACAAGCTACGGCGTTAGACGCTGCTTGAGACACAGTCGTCCGCCCAAGACCTGAAGTCTTTGCCAAACATTGGCAAAGCAACGACATTACCAGCCGCCTGAGACATGGGCGCGCTCACAAGACCTGAAGTCTTTGCCAAACGTTGGTAAAGCTACGGCATTACATGCCTCCTCAGACACAGGCGCGCGCACAAGACCTGAAGTGTTTGCCAAACATTGGCAAAGCTACGGCATTACACGCCGCCTGAGACACAGCCACGCGCAAAAGACCTGAAATCTTTGCCAAACATTGGAAAAGCCACGGCATTACACGCCGCCTGAGACACAGGCACGCACACAAGACCTGAAGTCGTTGCTAAACATTGGACAAGCTATGGCGTTAGACGCTACTTGAGACACAGGCGTCCGCACAAGACCTGAAGTCTTTTCCAAACATTGGCAAAGCTACGGCATTACTAGCCGCCTGAGACACAGGCGCCCACACAAGACCTGAAGTCTTTGCCAAACTTTGGCAAAGCTACTGCATTACACGCCGCCTAAGACACAGGCGCGCGCGCACAAGACCTGAAGTCTTTGCCAAACATTGGCAAAGCTACGGCCGTACACGCCGCCTGAGACACAGCCACACACAGAAGACCTGAAGTCTTTGCCAAACAATGGTAAACCTACGACATTACATGCCGCTTGAGACATAGGCGCTCGCACAAGACCTGAGGTCTTTGCCAAACATTAGCAATGCTACGGCATTACACGACGCCTGAGACATAGGGCACACACAAGACCTGAAGTTTTTGCCAAACATCGGCAAAGCTACGGCGTTAGGCGTTGCCTGAAACATAAGCGCGCACAACACCTGAAATCTTTGCCAAACATTGTCAAAGCTATGGCATTACCAGCCGCTTAAGACACAGGCGCGCGCACAAGACCTGAAGTTTTTGCCAAACGTTGGCAAAGCTACGACATTACACGCTGCCTAAGACACAGGCGCGCGCACAAGGCCTGAAGACTTTGCCAAACATTAGCAAAGATACGGCATTAGACGCCGCCTAAGACATAGGCGCGCATACAAGACCCGAAGTCTTTGCCAAACATTGGCAAAGCGACAGCATTACACGCCGCCTGAGACACAGGCGCGCGTACAAGACCTGAAGTCGTTGCTAAACATTGGACAAGCTATGGCGTTAGACGTTGCTTGAGACACAGGCGTCCGCACAAGACCTGAAGTCTTTGCCAAACATTGGCAAAGCTACCGCATTACTAGCCGCCTGAGACATAGGCGCGCTCACAAGACCTGAAGTCTTTGCCAAACGTTGGCAAAGCTACGGCATTACACGCCGCCTCAGACACAGGCGCGCGCGCACAAGACCTGAAGTCTTTGCCAAACATTGGCAAAACTACGGCATTACACGCCGCCTGAAACATAGGCGCGCGTACAAGACCTGAAGTCTTTGCCAAACATTGGCAAAGCGACAGCATTACACGCCGCCTGAGACACAGGCGCGAGTACAAGACCTGAAGTCATTGCTAAACATTGGACAAGCTACGTCGTTAGACGTTGCTTGAGACACAGGCGTCCACACAAGACCTGAAGTCTTTGCCAAACATTGGCAAAGCTACGGCATTACCATCCGCCTGAGACATGGGCGCGCTCACAAGACCTGAAGTCTTTGCCAAACGTTGGCAAAGCTACGGCATTACACGCCGCCTCAGACACAGGCGCGCGCGCACAAGACCTGAAGTCTTTGCCAAACATTGGCAAAGCTACGGCATTACACCACGCCTGAGACACATGCGCGCGCACAAGACCTGAAGTCTTTGCTAATCACTGGTAAAGCTACGGCATTGGACGCCGCCTGAGACATAGGCGCGCGCACAAGGCCTGAAGACTTTGCCAAACATTGGCAAAGCTACGGCATTAGACGCCGCCTGAGACATAGGCGCGCGTACAAGACCTGAAGTCTTTGCCAAACGTTGGCAAAGCTACGGCATTACACGTCGCCTGAGACACATGCGCGCGCAAAAGACCTAAAGTCATTGCCAAACAATGGCAAAGCTACGACATTACACCCCGCCTGAGACACATTCGTGCGCACAAGACCTGAAATCTTTGCGAAACATGGGAAAGCCACGGCATTACATGCCGCCTGAGACACAGGCGCGCGTACAAGACCTGAACTCGTTGTAAAAACATTGGACAAGGTACGGCGTTAGACGCTGCTTGAGACACAGTCGTCCGCCCAAGACCTGAAGTCTTTGCCAAACATTGGCAAAGCAACGACATTACCAGCCGCCTGAGACATGGGCGCGCTCACAAGACCTGAAGTCTTTGCCAAACGTTGGCAAAGCTACGGCATTACACGCCTCCTCAGACACAGGCGCGCGCACAAGACCTGAAGTGTTTGCCAAACATTGGCAAAGCTACGGCATTACACGCCGCCTGAGACACAGCCACGCGCAAAAGACCTGAAATCTTTGCCAAACATTGGAAAAGCCACGACATTACACGCCGCCTGAGACACAGGCACGCACACAAGACCTGAAGTCGTTGCTAAACATTGGACAAGCTATGGCGTTAGACGCTACTTGAGACACAGGCGTCCGCACAAGACCTGAAGTCTTTTCCAAACATTGGCAAAGCTACGGCATTACTAGCCGCCTGAGACACAGGCGCCCACACAAGACCTGAAGTCTTTGCCAAACTTTGGCAAAGCTACTGCATTACACGCCGCCTAAGACACAGGCGCGCGCGCACAAGACCTGAAGTCTTTGCCAAACATTGGCAAAGCTACGGCCGTACACGCCGCCTGAGACACAGCCACACACAGAAGACCTGAAGTCTTTGCCAAACAATGGTAAAGCTACGACATTACATGCCGCTTGAGACATAGGCGCTCGCACAAGACCTGAGGTCTTTGCCAAACATTAGCAATGCTACGGCATTACACGACGCCTGAGACATAGGGCACACACAAGACCTGAAGTTTTTGCCAAACATCGGCAAAGCTACGGCGTTAGGCGTTGCCTGAAACATAAGCGCGCACAACACCTGAAATCTTTGCCAAACATTGTCAAAGCTATGGCATTACCAGCCGCTTAAGACACAGGCGCGCGCACAAGACCTGAAGTTTTTGCCAAACGTTGGCAAAGCTACGACATTACACGCTGCCTAAGACACAGGCGCGCGCACAAGGCCTGAAGACTTTGCCAAACATTAGCAAAGCTACGGCATTACACCACGCCTGAAACACATGCGCGCGCACAAGACCTGAAGTCTTTGCAAATCACTGGCAAAGCTACGGCATTGGACGCCGCCCGAGACACTGGTGCGCGTACAAGACCGGAAGTCTTTGCCAAACATTGGCAAAGCTACGGCATTACACGCCGCCAGAGAAACTGTCGCGCGCACAAGACCTGAAGTCTTTGCCAAACATTGGCAAAGATAAGGCATTACACGTCGCCTGAGACACAGGCGCGCGCACAAGGCCTTAAGACTTTGCCAAACATTGGCAAAGCTACGGCATTAGACGCCGCCTGAGACATAGTTGCGCGTACAAGACCTGAAGTCTTTGCCAAACATTGGCAAAGCTACGGCATTACACGCCGCCTGAGACACGGGCGCACGCACAAGGCCTGAAGACTTTGCCAAACATTAGCAAAGATACGGCATTAGACGCCGCCTAAGACATAGGCGCGCGTACAAGACCCGAAGTTTTTGCCAAACATTGGCAAAGCGACAGCATTACACGCCGCCTGAGACACAGGCGCGCGTACAAGACCTGAAGTCGTTGCTAAACATTGGACAAGCTACGGCGTTAGACGTTGCTTGAGACACAGGCGTCCGCACAAGACCTGAAGTCTTTGCCAAACATTGGCAAAGCTACGGCATTACCAGCCGCCTGAGACATGAGCGCGCTCACAAGACCTGAAGTCTTTGCCAAACGTTGGCAAAGCTACGGTATTACACGCCGCCTCAGACACAGGCGCGCGCGCACAAGACCTGAAGTCTTTGCCAAACATTGGCAAAACTACGGCATTACACGCCGCCTGAAACATAGGCGCGCGTACAAGACCTGAAGTCTTTGCCAAACATTGGCAAAGCGACAGCATTACACGCCGCCTGAGACACAGGCGCGAGTACAAGACCTGAAGTCATTGCTAAACATTGGACAAGCTACGTCGTTAGACGTTGCTTGAGACACAGGCGTCCACACAAGACCTGAAGTCTTTGCCAAACATTGGCAAAGCTACGGCATTACCATCCGCCTGAGACATGGGCGCGCTCACAAGACCTGAAGTCTTTGCCAAACGTTGGCAAAGCTACGGCATTACACGCCGCCTCAGACACAGGCGCGCGCGCACAAGACCTGAAGTCTTTGCCAAACATTGGCAAAGCTACGGCATTACACCACGCCTGAGACACATGCGCGCGCACAAGACCTGAAGTCTTTGCTAATCACTGGCAAAGCTACGGCATTGGACGCCGCCTGAGACATAGGCGCGCGCACAAGGCCTGAAGACTTTGCCAAACATTGGCAAAGCTACGGCATTAGACGCCGCCTGAGACATAGGCGCGCGTACAAGACCTGAAGTCTTTGCCAAACGTTGGCAAAGCTACGGCATTACACGTCGCCTGAGACACATGCGCGCGCAAAAGACCTAAAGTCATTGCCAAACAATGGCAAAGCTACGACATTACACCCCGCCTGAGACACATTCGTGCGCACAAGACCTGAAATCTTTGCGAAACATGGGAAAGCCACGGCATTACATGCCGCCTGAGACACAGGCGCGCGTACAAGACCTGAACTCGTTGTAAAAACATTGGACAAGCTACGGCGTTAGACGCTGCTTGAGACACAGTCGTCCGCCCAAGACCTGAAGTCTTTGCCAAACATTGGCAAAGCAACGACATTACCAGCCGCCTGAGACATGGGCGCGCTCACAAGACCTGAAGTCTTTGCCAAACGTTGGCAAAGCTACGGCATTACACGCCTCCTCAGACACAGGCGCGCGCACAAGACCTGAAGTGTTTGCCAAACATTGGCAAAGCTACGGCATTACACGCCGCCTGAGACACAGCCACGCGCAAAAGACCTGAAATCTTTGCCAAACATTGGAAAAGCCACGGCATTACACGCCGCCTGAGACACAGGCACGCACACAAGACCTGAAGTCGTTGCTAAACATTGGACAAGCTATGGCGTTAGACGCTACTTGAGACACAGGCGTCCGCACAAGACCTGAAGTCTTTTCCAAACATTGGCAAAGCTACGGCATTACTAGCCGCCTGAGACACAGGCGCCCACACAAGACCTGAAGTCTTTGCCAAACTTTGGCAAAGCTACTGCATTACACGCCGCCTAAGACACAGGCGCGCGCGCACAAGACCTGAAGTCTTTGCCAAACATTGGCAAAGCTACGGCCGTACACGCCGCCTGAGACACAGCCACACACAGAAGACCTGAAGTCTTTGCCAAACAATGGTAAAGCTACGACATTACATGCCGCTTGAGACATAGGCGCTCGCACAAGACCTGAGGTCTTTGCCAAACATTAGCAATGCTACGGCATTACACGACGCCTGAGACATAGGGCACACACAAGACCTGAAGTTTTTGCCAAACATCGGCAAAGCTACGGCGTTAGGCGTTGCCTGAAACATAAGCGCGCACAACACCTGAAATCTTTGCCAAACATTGTCAAAGCTATGGCATTACCAGCCGCTTAAGACACAGGCGCGCGCACAAGACCTGAAGTTTTTGCCAAACGTTGGCAAAGCTACGACATTACACGCTGCCTAAGACACAGGCGCGCGCACAAGGCCTGAAGACTTTGCCAAACATTAGCAAAGCTACGGCATTACACCACGCCTGAAACACATGCGCGCGCACAAGACCTGAAGTCTTTGCAAATCACTGGCAAAGCTACGGCATTGGACGCCGCCCGAGACACTGGTGCGCGTACAAGACCGGAAGTCTTTGCCAAACATTGGCAAAGCTACGGCATTACACGCCGCCAGAGAAACTGTCGCGCGCACAAGACCTGAAGTCTTTGCCAAACATTGGCAAAGATAAGGCATTACACGTCGCCTGAGACACAGGCGCGCGCACAAGGCCTTAAGACTTTGCCAAACATTGGCAAAGCTACGGCATTAGACACCGCCTGAGACATAGTTGCGCGTACAAGACCTGAAGTCTTTGCCAAACATTGGCAAAGCTACGGCATTACACGCCGCCTGAGACACGGGCGCACGCACAAGGCCTGAAGACTTTGCCAAACATTAGCAAAGATACGGCATTAGACGCCGCCTAAGACATAGGCGCGCGTACAAGACCCGAAGTCTTTGCCAAACATTGGCAAAGCGACAGCATTACACGCCGCCTGAGACACAGGCGCGCGTACAAGACCTGAAGTCGTTGCTAAACATTGGACAAGCTACGGCGTTAGACGTTGCTTGAGACACAGGCGTCCGCACAAGACCTGAAGTCTTTGCCAAACATTGGCAAAGCTACGGCATTACCAGCCGCCTGAGACATGAGCGCGCTCACAAGACCTGAAGTCTTTGCCAAACGTTGGCAAAGCTACGGCATTACACGCCGCCTCAGACACAGGCGCGCGCGCACAAGACCTGAAGTCTTTGCCAAACATTGGCAAAACTACGGCATTACACGCCGCCTGAAACATAGGCGCGCGTACAAGACCTGAAGTCTTTGCCAAACATTGGCAAAGCGACAGCATTACACGCCGCCTGAGACACAGGCGCGAGTACAAGACCTGAAGTCATTGCTAAACATTGGACAAGCTAATCACTGGCAAAGCTACGGCATTGGACGCCGCCTGAGACATAGGCGCGCGCACAAGGCCTGAAGACTTTGCCAAACATTGGCAAAGCTACGGCATTAGACGCCGCTTGAGACATAGGCGCGCGTACAAGACCTGAAGTCTTTGCCAAACGTTGGCAAAGCTACGGCATTACACGTCGCCTGAGACACATGCGCGCGCAAAAGACCTAAAGTCATTGCCAAACAATGGCAAAGCTACGACATTACACCCCGCCTGAGACACATTCGTGCGCACAAGACCTGAAATCTTTGCGAAACATTGGAAAGCCACGGCATTACATCCGCCTGAGACACAGGCGCGCGTACAAGACCTGAACTCGTTGTAAAAACATTGGACAAGCTACGGCGTTAGACGCTGCTTGAGACACAGTCGTTCGCCCAAGACCTGAAGTCTTTGCCAAACATTGGCAAAGCAACGACATTACCAGCCGCCTGAGACATGGGCGCGCTCACAAGACCTGAAGTCTTTGCCAAACGTTGGCAAAGCTACGGCATTACACGCCTCCTCAGACACAGGCGCGCGCACAAGACCTGAAGTGTTTGCCAAACATTGGCAAAGCTACGGCATTACACGCCGCCTGAGACACAGCCACGCGCAAAAGACCTGAAATCTTTGCCAAACATTGGAAAAGCCACGGCATTACACGCCGCCTGAGACACAGGCACGCACACAAGACCTGAAGTCGTTGCTAAACATTGGACAAGCTATGGCGTTAGACGCTACTTGAGACACAGGCGTCCGCACAAGACCTGAAGTCTTTTCCAAACATTGGCAAAGCTACGGCATTACTAGCCGCCTGAGACACAGGCGCCCACACAAGACCTGAAGTCTTTGCCAAACTTTGGCAAAGCTACGGCATTACACGCCGCCTAAGACACAGGCGCGCGCGCACAAGACCTGAAGTCTTTGCCAAACATTGGCAAAGCTACGGCCGTACACGCCGCCTAAGACACAGCCACACACAGAAGACCTGAAGTCTTTGCCAAACAATGGTAAAGCTAAGACATTACATGCCGCTTGAGACATAGGCGCTCGCACAAGACCTGAAGTCTTTGCCAAACATTGGCAATGCTACGGCATTACACGACGCCTGAGACAAAGGGCACACACAAGACCTGAAGTCTTTGCCAAACATCGGCAAAGCTACGGCGTTAGGCGTTGCCTGAAACATAAGCGCGCACAACACCTGAAATCTTTGCCAAACATTGTCAAAGCTATGGCATTACCAGCCGCTTAAGACACAGGCGCGCGCACAAGACCTGAAGTTTTTGCCAAACGTTGGCAAAGCTACGACATTACACGCTGCCTAAGACACAGGCGCGCGCACAAGGCCTGAAGACTTTGCCAAACATTAGCAAAGCTACGGCATTACACCACGCCTGAAACACATGCGCGCGCACAAGACCTGAAGTCTTTGCAAATCACTGGCAAAGCTACGGCATTGGACGCCGCCTGAGACACTGGTGCGCGTACAAGACCGGAAGTCTTTGCCAAACATTGGCAAAGCTACGGCATTACACGCCGCCAGAGAAACTGGCGCGCGCACAAGACCTGAAGTCTTTGCCAAACATTGGCAAAGATAAGGCATTACACGTCGCCTGAGACACAGGCGCGCGCACAAGGCCTGAAGACTTTGCCAAACATTGGCAAAGCTACGGCATTAGACGCCGCCTGAGACATAGGCGCGCGTACAAGACCTGAAGTCTTTGCAAAACATTGGCAAAGCTACGGCATTACACGCCGCCTGAGACACGGGCGCACGCACAAGGCCTGAAGACTTTGCCAAACATTAGCAAAGATACGGCATTAGACGCCGCCTGAGACATAGGCGCGCGTACAAGACCCGAAGTCTTTGCCAAACATTGGCAAAGCGACAGCATTACACGCCGCCTGAGACACAGGCGCGCGTACAAGACCTGAAGTCGTTGCTAAACATTGGACAAGCTACGGCGTTAGACGTTGCTTGAGACACAGGCGTCCGCACAAGACCTGAAGTCTTTGCCAAACATTGGCAAAGCTACGGCTTTACCAGCCGCCTGAGACATGGGCGCGCTCACAAGACCTGAAGTCTTTGCCAAACGTTGGCAAAGCTACGGCATTACACGCCGCCTCAGACACAGGCGCGCGCACACAAGACCTGAAGTCTTTGCCAAACATTGGCAAAGCTACGGCATTACACGCCGCCTGAAACATAGGCGCGCGTACAAGACCTGAAGTCTTTGCCAAACATTGGCAAAGCGACAGCATTACACGCCGCCTGAGACACAGGCGCGCGTACAAGACCTGAAGTCATTGCTAAACATTGGACAAGCTACGGTGTTAGACGTTGCTTGAGACACAGGCGTCCACACAAGACCTGAAGTCTTTGCCAAACATTGGCAAAGCTACGGCATTACCATCCGCCTGAGACATGGGCGCGCTCACAAGACCTGAAGTCTTTGCCAAACGTTGGCAAAGCTACGGCATTACACGCCGCCTCAGACACAGGCGCGCGCGCACAAGACCTGAAGTCTTTGCCAAACATTGGCAAAGCTACGGCATTACACCACGCCTAAGTTACATGCGCGCGCACAAGACCTGAAGTCTTTGCTAATCACTGGCAAAGCTACGGCATTGGATGCCGCCTGAGACATAGGCGCGCGCACAAGGCCTGAAGACTTTGCCAAACATTGGCAAAGCTACGGCATTAGACGCCGCCTGAGACATAGGCGCGCGTACAAGACCTGAAGTCTTTGCCAAACATTGGCAAAGCTACGGCATTACACGCCGCCTGAGACACGGGCGCGCGCACAAGGCCTGAAGACTTTGGCAAACATTAGCAAAGCTACGGCATTAGATGCCGCCTGAGACATAGGCGCGCGTACAAGACCCGAAGTCTTTGCCAAACATTGGCAAAGCGACAGCATTACACACCGCCTGAGACACAGGCGCGTGTACAAGACCTGAAGTCGTTGCTAAACATTGGACAAGCTACGGCGTTAGACGTTGCTTGAGACACAGGCGTCCGCACAAGACCAGAAGTCTTTGCCAAACATTTGCAAAGCTACGGCATTAGGCGTTGCCTGAAACACAAGCGCGCACAACACCTGAAATCTTTGCCAAACATTGTCAAAGCTATGGCATTACCCGCCGCTTAAGACACAGGCGCGCGCACAAGACCTGAAGTTTTTGCCAAACGTTGGCAAAGCTACGGCATTACACGCTGCCTAAGACACAGGCGCGCGCACAAGGCCTGAAGACTTTGCCAAACATTAGCAAAGCTACGGCATTACACCACGCCTGAAACACATGCGCGCGCACAAGACCTGAAGTCTTTGCAAATCACTGGCAAAGCTACGGCATTGGACGCCGCCTGAGACACTGGTGCGCGTACAAGACCGGAAGTCTTTGCCAAACATTGGCAAAGCTACGGCATTACACGCCGCCAGAGAAACTGGCGCGCGCACAAGACCTGAAGTCTTTGCCAAACATTGGCAAAGATAAGGCATTACACGTCGCCTGAGACACAGGCGCGCGCACAAGGCCTGAAGACTTTGCCAAACATTGGAAAAGCTACGGCATTAGACGCCGCCTGAGACATAGGCGCGCGTACAAGACCTGAAGTCTTTGCAAAACATTGGCAAAGCTACGGCATTACACGCCGCCTGAGACACGGGCGCACGCACAAGGCCTGAAGACTTTGCCAAACATTAGCAAAGATACGGCATTAGACGCCGCCTGAGACATAGGCGCGCGTACAAGACCCGAAGTCTTTGCCAAACATTGGCAAAGCGACAGCATTACACGCCGCCTGAGACACAGGCGCGCGTACAAGACCTGAAGTCGTTGCTAAACATTGGACAAGCTACGGCGTTAGACGTTGCTTGAGACACAGGCGTCCGCACAAGACCTGAAGTCTTTGCCAAACATTGGCAAAGCTACGGCTTTACCAGCCGCCTGAGACATGGGCGCGCTCACAAGACCTGAAGTCTTTGCCAAACGTTGGCAAAGCTACGGCATTACACGCCGCCTCAGACACAGGCGCGCGCACACAAGACCTGAAGTCTTTGCCAAACATTGGCAAAGCTACGGCATTACACGCCGCCTGAAACATAGGCGCGCGTACAAGACCTGAAGTCTTTGCCAAACATTGGCAAAGCGACAGCATTACACGCCGCCTGAGACACAGGCGCGCGTACAAGACCTGAAGTCATTGCTAAACATTGGACAAGCTACGGTGTTAGACGTTGCTTGAGACACAGGCGTCCACACAAGACCTGAAGTCTTTGCCAAACATTGGCAAAGCTACGGCATTACCATCCGCCTGAGACATGGGCGCGCTCACAAGACCTGAAGTCTTTGCCAAACGTTGGCAAAGCTACGGCATTACACGCCGCCTCAGACACAGGCGCGCGCGCACAAGACCTGAAGTCTTTGCCAAACATTGGCAAAGCTACGGCATTAGACGCCGCCTGAGACATAGGCGCGCGTACAAGACCTGAAGTCTTTGCAAAACATTGGCAAAGCTACGGCATTACACGCCGCCTGAGACACGGGCGCACGCACAAGGCCTGAAGACTTTGCCAAACATTAGCAAAGATACGGCATTAGACGCCGCCTGAGACATAGGCGCGCGTACAAGACCCGAAGTCTTTGCCAAACATTGGCAAAGCGACAACATTACACGCCGCCTGAGACACAGGCGCGCGTACAAGACCTGAAGTCGTTGCTAAACATTGGACAAGCTACGGCGTTAGACGTTGCTTGAGACACAGGCGTCCGCACAAGACCTGAAGTCTTTGCCAAACATTGGCAAAGCTACGGCTTTACCAGCCGCCTGAGACATGGGCGCGCTCACAAGACCTGAAGTCTTTGCCAAACGTTGGCAAAGCTACGGCATTACACGCCGCCTCAGACACAGGCGCGCGCACGCAAGACCTGAAGTCTTTGCCAAACATTGGCAAAGCTACGGCATTACACGCCGCCTGAAACATAGGCGCGCGTACAAGACCTGAAGTCTTTGCCAAACATTGGCAAAGCGACAGCATTACACGCCGCCTGAGACACAGGCGCGCGTACAAGACCTGAAGTCATTGCTAAACATTGGACAAGCTACGGTGTTAGACGTTGCTTGAGACACAGGCGTCCACACAAGACCTGAAGTCTTTGCCAAACATTGGCAAAGCTACGGCATTACCATCCGCCTGAGACATGGGCGCGCTCACAAGACCTGAAGTCTTTGCCAAACGTTGGCAAAGCTACGGCATTACACGCCGCCTCAGACACAGGCGCGCGCGCACAAGACCTGAAGTCTTTGCCAAACATTGGCAAAGCTACGGCATTACACCACGCCTAAGTTACATGCGCGCGCACAAGACCTGAAGTCTTTGCTAATCACTGGCAAAGCTACGGCATTGGATGCCGCCTGAGACATAGGCGCGCGCACAAGGCCTGAAGACTTTGCCAAACATTGGCAAAGCTACGGCATTAGACGCCGCCTGAGACATAGGCGCGCGTACAAGACCTGAAGTCTTTGCCAAACATTGGCAAAGCTACGGCATTACACGCCGCCTGAGACACGGGCGTGCGCACAAGGCCTGAAGACTTTGGCAAACATTAGCAAAGCTACGGCATTAGATGCCGCCTGAGACATAGGCGCGCGTACAAGACCCGAAGTCTTTGCCAAACATTGGCAAAGCGACAGCATTACACACCGCCTGAGACACAGGCGCGTGTACAAGACCTGAAGTCGTTGCTAAACATTGGACAAGCTACGGCGTTAGACGTTGCTTGAGACACAGGCGTCCGCACAAGACCAGAAGTCTTTGCCAAACATTTGCAAAGCTACGGCATTAGGCGTTGCCTGAAACACAAGCGCGCACAACACCTGAAATCTTTGCCAAACATTGTCAAAGCTATGGCATTACCCGCCGCTTAAGACACAGGCGCGCGCACAAGACCTGAAGTTTTTGCCAAACGTTGGCAAAGCTACGGCATTACACGCTGCCTAAGACACAGGCGCGCGCACAAGGCCTGAAGACTTTGCCAAACATTAGCAAAGCTACGGCATTACACCACGCCTGAAACACATGCGCGCGCACAAGACCTGAAGTCTTTGCAAATCACTGGCAAAGCTACGGCATTGGACGCCGCCTGAGACACTGGTGCGCGTACAAGACCGGAAGTCTTTGCCAAACATTGGCAAAGCTACGGCATTACACGCCGCCAGAGAAACTGGCGCGCGCACAAGACCTGAAGTCTTTGCCAAACATTGGCAAAGATAAGGCATTACACGTCGCCTGAGACACAGGCGCGCGCACAAGGCCTGAAGACTTTGCCAAACATTGGCAAAGCTACGGCATTAGACGCCGCCTGAGACATAGGCGCGCGTACAAGACCTGAAGTCTTTGCAAAACATTGGCAAAGCTACGGCATTACACGCCGCCTGAGACACGGGCGCACGCACAAGGCCTGAAGACTTTGCCAAACATTAGCAAAGATACGGCATTAGACGCCGCCTGAGACATAGGCGCGCGTACAAGACCCGAAGTCTTTGCCAAACATTGGCAAAGCGACAGCATTACACGCCGCCTGAGACACAGGCGCGCGTACAAGACCTGAAGTCGTTGCTAAACATTGGACAAGCTACGGCGTTAGACGTTGCTTGAGACACAGGCGTCCGCACAAGACCTGAAGTCTTTGCCAAACATTGGCAAAGCTACGGCTTTACCAGCCGCCTGAGACATGGGCGCGCTCACAAGACCTGAAGTCTTTGCCAAACGTTGGCAAAGCTACGGCATTACACGCCGCCTCAGACACAGGCGCGCGCACACAAGACCTGAAGTCTTTGCCAAACATTGGCAAAGCTACGGCATTACACGCCGCCTGAAACATAGGCGCGCGTACAAGACCTGAAGTCTTTGCCAAACATTGGCAAAGCGACAGCATTACACGCCGCCTGAGACACAGGCGCGCGTACAAGACCTGAAGTCATTGCTAAACATTGGACAAGCTACGGTGTTAGACGTTGCTTGAGACACAGGCGTCCACACAAGACCTGAAGTCTTTGCCAAACATTGGCAAAGCTACGGCATTACCATCCGCCTGAGACATGGGCGCGCTCACAAGACCTGAAGTCTTTGCCAAACGTTGGCAAAGCTACGGCATTACACGCCGCCTCAGACACAGGCGCGCGCGCACAAGACCTGAAGTCTTTGCCAAACATTGGCAAAGCTACGGCATTACACCACGCCTAAGTTACATGCGCGCGCACAAGACCTGAAGTCTTTGCTAATCACTGGCAAAGCTACGGCATTGGATGCCGCCTGAGACATAGGCGCGCGCACAAGGCCTGAAGACTTTGCCAAACATTGGCAAAGCTACGGCATTAGACGCCGCCTGAGACATAGGCGCGCGTACAAGACCTGAAGTCTTTGCCAAACATTGGCAAAGCTACGGCATTACACGCCGCCTGAGACACGGGCGCGCGCACAAGGCCTGAAGACTTTGGCAAACATTAGCAAAGCTATGGCATTAGATGCCGCCTGAGACATAGGCGCGCGTACAAGACCCGAAGTCTTTGCCAAACATTGGCAAAGCGACAGCATTACACACCGCCTGAGACACAGGCGCGTGTACAAGACCTGAAGTCGTTGCTAAACATTGGACAAGCTACGGCGTTAGACGTTGCTTGAGACACAGGCGTCCGCACAAGACCAGAAGTCTTTGCCAAACATTTGCAAAGCTACGGCATTAGGCGTTGCCTGAAACACAAGCGCGCACAACACCTGAAATCTTTGCCAAACATTGTCAAAGCTATGGCATTACCCGCCGCTTAAGACACAGGCGCGCGCACAAGACCTGAAGTTTTTGCCAAACGTTGGCAAAGCTACGGCATTACACGCTGCCTAAGACACAGGCGCGCGCACAAGGCCTGAAGACTTTGCCAAACATTAGCAAAGCTACGGCATTACACCACGCCTGAAACACATGCGCGCGCACAAGACCTGAAGTCTTTGCAAATCACTGGCAAAGCTACGGCATTGGACGCCGCCTGAGACACTGGTGCGCGTACAAGACCGGAAGTCTTTGCCAAACATTGGCAAAGCTACGGCATTACACGCCGCCAGAGAAACTGGCGCGCGCACAAGACCTGAAGTCTTTGCCAAACATTGGCAAAGATAAGGCATTACACGTCGCCTGAGACACAGGCGCGCGCACAAGGCCTGAAGACTTTGCCAAACATTGGCAAAGCTACGGCATTAGACGCCGCCTGAGACATAGGCGCGCGTACAAGACCTGAAGTCTTTGCAAAACATTGGCAAAGCTACGGCATTACACGCCGCCTGAGACACGGGCGCACGCACAAGGCCTGAAGACTTTGCCAAACATTAGCAAAGATACGGCATTAGACGCCGCCTGAGACATAGGCGCGCGTACAAGACCCGAAGTCTTTGCCAAACATTGGCAAAGCGACAGCATTACACGCCGCCTGAGACACAGGCGCGCGTACAAGACCTGAAGTCGTTGCTAAACATTGGACAAGCTACGGCGTTAGACGTTGCTTGAGACACAGGCGTCCGCACAAGACCTGAAGTCTTTGCCAAACATTGGCAAAGCTACGGCTTTACCAGCCGCCTGAGACATGGGCGCGCTCACAAGACCTGAAGTCTTTGCCAAACGTTGGCAAAGCTACGGCATTACACGCCGCCTCAGACACAGGCGCGCGCACACAAGACCTGAAGTCTTTGCCAAACATTGGCAAAGCTACGGCATTACACGCCGCCTGAAACATAGGCGCGCGTACAAGACCTGAAGTCTTTGCCAAACATTGGCAAAGCGACAGCATTACACGCCGCCTGAGACACAGGCGCGCGTACAAGACCTGAAGTCATTGCTAAACATTGGACAAGCTACGGTGTTAGACGTTGCTTGAGACACAGGCGTCCACACAAGACCTGAAGTCTTTGCCAAACATTGGCAAAGCTACGGCATTACCATCCGCCTGAGACATGGGCGCGCTCACAAGACCTGAAGTCTTTGCCAAACGTTGGCAAAGCTACGGCATTACACGCCGCCTCAGACACAGGCGCGCGCGCACAAGACCTGAAGTCTTTGCCAAACATTGGCAAAGCTACGGCATTACACCACGCCTAAGTTACATGCGCGCGCACAAGACCTGAAGTCTTTGCTAATCACTGGCAAAGCTACGGCATTGGATGCCGCCTGAGACATAGGCGCGCGCACAAGGCCTGAAGACTTTGCCAAACATTGGCAAAGCTACGGCATTAGACGCCGCCTGAGACATAGGCGCGCGTACAAGACCTGAAGTCTTTGCCAAACATTGGCAAAGCTACGGCATTACACGCCGCCTGAGACACGGGCGCGCGCACAAGGCCTGAAGACTTTGGCAAACATTAGCAAAGCTACGGCATTAGATGCCGCCTGAGACATAGGCGCGCGTACAAGACCCGAAGTCTTTGCCAAACATTGGCAAAGCGACAGCATTACACACCGCCTGAGACACAGGCGCGTGTACAAGACCTGAAGTCGTTGCTAAACATTGGACAAGCTACGGCGTTAGACGTTGCTTGAGACACAGGCGTCCGCACAAGACCAGAAGTCTTTGCCAAACATTTGCAAAGCTACGGCATTAGGCGTTGCCTGAAACACAAGCGCGCACAACACCTGAAATCTTTGCCAAACATTGTCAAAGCTATGGCATTACCCGCCGCTTAAGACACAGGCGCGCGCACAAGACCTGAAGTTTTTGCCAAACGTTGGCAAAGCTACGGCATTACACGCTGCCTAAGACACAGGCGCGCGCACAAGGCCTGAAGACTTTGCCAAACATTAGCAAAGCTACGGCATTACACCACGCCTGAAACACATGCGCGCGCACAAGACCTGAAGTCTTTGCAAATCACTGGCAAAGCTACGGCATTGGACGCCGCCTGAGACACTGGTGCGCGTACAAGACCGGAAGTCTTTGCCAAACATTGGCAAAGCTACGGCATTACACGCCGCCAGAGAAACTGGCGCGCGCACAAGACCTGAAGTCTTTGCCAAACATTGGCAAAGATAAGGCATTACACGTCGCCTGAGACACAGGCGCGCGCACAAGGCCTGAAGACTTTGCCAAACATTGGAAAAGCTACGGCATTAGACGCCGCCTGAGACATAGGCGCGCGTACAAGACCTGAAGTCTTTGCAAAACATTGGCAAAGCTACGGCATTACACGCCGCCTGAGACACGGGCGCACGCACAAGGCCTGAAGACTTTGCCAAACATTAGCAAAGATACGGCATTAGACGCCGCCTGAGACATAGGCGCGCGTACAAGACCCGAAGTCTTTGCCAAACATTGGCAAAGCGACAGCATTACACGCCGCCTGAGACACAGGCGCGCGTACAAGACCTGAAGTCGTTGCTAAACATTGGACAAGCTACGGCGTTAGACGTTGCTTGAGACACAGGCGTCCGCACAAGACCTGAAGTCTTTGCCAAACATTGGCAAAGCTACGGCTTTACCAGCCGCCTGAGACATGGGCGCGCTCACAAGACCTGAAGTCTTTGCCAAACGTTGGCAAAGCTACGGCATTACACGCCGCCTCAGACACAGGCGCGCGCACACAAGACCTGAAGTCTTTGCCAAACATTGGCAAAGCTACGGCATTACACGCCGCCTGAAACATAGGCGCGCGTACAAGACCTGAAGTCTTTGCCAAACATTGGCAAAGCGACAGCATTACACGCCGCCTGAGACACAGGCGCGCGTACAAGACCTGAAGTCATTGCTAAACATTGGACAAGCTACGGTGTTAGACGTTGCTTGAGACACAGGCGTCCACACAAGACCTGAAGTCTTTGCCAAACATTGGCAAAGCTACGGCATTACCATCCGCCTGAGACATGGGCGCGCTCACAAGACCTGAAGTCTTTGCCAAACGTTGGCAAAGCTACGGCATTACACGCCGCCTCAGACACAGGCGCGCGCGCACAAGACCTGAAGTCTTTGCCAAACATTGGCAAAGCTACGGCATTAGACGCCGCCTGAGACATAGGCGCGCGTACAAGACCTGAAGTCTTTGCAAAACATTGGCAAAGCTACGGCATTACACGCCGCCTGAGACACGGGCGCACGCACAAGGCCTGAAGACTTTGCCAAACATTAGCAAAGATACGGCATTAGACGCCGCCTGAGACATAGGCGCGCGTACAAGACCCGAAGTCTTTGCCAAACATTGGCAAAGCGACAACATTACACGCCGCCTGAGACACAGGCGCGCGTACAAGACCTGAAGTCGTTGCTAAACATTGGACAAGCTACGGCGTTAGACGTTGCTTGAGACACAGGCGTCCGCACAAGACCTGAAGTCTTTGCCAAACATTGGCAAAGCTACGGCTTTACCAGCCGCCTGAGACATGGGCGCGCTCACAAGACCTGAAGTCTTTGCCAAACGTTGGCAAAGCTACGGCATTACACGCCGCCTCAGACACAGGCGCGCGCACGCAAGACCTGAAGTCTTTGCCAAACATTGGCAAAGCTACGGCATTACACGCCGCCTGAAACATAGGCGCGCGTACAAGACCTGAAGTCTTTGCCAAACATTGGCAAAGCGACAGCATTACACGCCGCCTGAGACACAGGCGCGCGTACAAGACCTGAAGTCATTGCTAAACATTGGACAAGCTACGGTGTTAGACGTTGCTTGAGACACAGGCGTCCACACAAGACCTGAAGTCTTTGCCAAACATTGGCAAAGCTACGGCATTACCATCCGCCTGAGACATGGGCGCGCTCACAAGACCTGAAGTCTTTGCCAAACGTTGGCAAAGCTACGGCATTACACGCCGCCTCAGACACAGGCGCGCGCGCACAAGACCTGAAGTCTTTGCCAAACATTGGCAAAGCTACGGCATTACACCACGCCTAAGTTACATGCGCGCGCACAAGACCTGAAGTCTTTGCTAATCACTGGCAAAGCTACGGCATTGGATGCCGCCTGAGACATAGGCGCGCGCACAAGGCCTGAAGACTTTGCCAAACATTGGCAAAGCTACGGCATTAGACGCCGCCTGAGACATAGGCGCGCGTACAAGACCTGAAGTCTTTGCCAAACATTGGCAAAGCTACGGCATTACACGCCGCCTGAGACACGGGCGTGCGCACAAGGCCTGAAGACTTTGGCAAACATTAGCAAAGCTACGGCATTAGATGCCGCCTGAGACATAGGCGCGCGTACAAGACCCGAAGTCTTTGCCAAACATTGGCAAAGCGACAGCATTACACACCGCCTGAGACACAGGCGCGTGTACAAGACCTGAAGTCGTTGCTAAACATTGGACAAGCTACGGCGTTAGACGTTGCTTGAGACACAGGCGTCCGCACAAGACCAGAAGTCTTTGCCAAACATTTGCAAAGCTACGGCATTAGGCGTTGCCTGAAACACAAGCGCGCACAACACCTGAAATCTTTGCCAAACATTGTCAAAGCTATGGCATTACCCGCCGCTTAAGACACAGGCGCGCGCACAAGACCTGAAGTTTTTGCCAAACGTTGGCAAAGCTACGGCATTACACGCTGCCTAAGACACAGGCGCGCGCACAAGGCCTGAAGACTTTGCCAAACATTAGCAAAGCTACGGCATTACACCACGCCTGAAACACATGCGCGCGCACAAGACCTGAAGTCTTTGCAAATCACTGGCAAAGCTACGGCATTGGACGCCGCCTGAGACACTGGTGCGCGTACAAGACCGGAAGTCTTTGCCAAACATTGGCAAAGCTACGGCATTACACGCCGCCAGAGAAACTGGCGCGCGCACAAGACCTGAAGTCTTTGCCAAACATTGGCAAAGATAAGGCATTACACGTCGCCTGAGACACAGGCGCGCGCACAAGGCCTGAAGACTTTGCCAAACATTGGCAAAGCTACGGCATTAGACGCCGCCTGAGACATAGGCGCGCGTACAAGACCTGAAGTCTTTGCAAAACATTGGCAAAGCTACGGCATTACACGCCGCCTGAGACACGGGCGCACGCACAAGGCCTGAAGACTTTGCCAAACATTAGCAAAGATACGGCATTAGACGCCGCCTGAGACATAGGCGCGCGTACAAGACCCGAAGTCTTTGCCAAACATTGGCAAAGCGACAGCATTACACGCCGCCTGAGACACAGGCGCGCGTACAAGACCTGAAGTCGTTGCTAAACATTGGACAAGCTACGGCGTTAGACGTTGCTTGAGACACAGGCGTCCGCACAAGACCTGAAGTCTTTGCCAAACATTGGCAAAGCTACGGCTTTACCAGCCGCCTGAGACATGGGCGCGCTCACAAGACCTGAAGTCTTTGCCAAACGTTGGCAAAGCTACGGCATTACACGCCGCCTCAGACACAGGCGCGCGCACACAAGACCTGAAGTCTTTGCCAAACATTGGCAAAGCTACGGCATTACACGCCGCCTGAAACATAGGCGCGCGTACAAGACCTGAAGTCTTTGCCAAACATTGGCAAAGCGACAGCATTACACGCCGCCTGAGACACAGGCGCGCGTACAAGACCTGAAGTCATTGCTAAACATTGGACAAGCTACGGTGTTAGACGTTGCTTGAGACACAGGCGTCCACACAAGACCTGAAGTCTTTGCCAAACATTGGCAAAGCTACGGCATTACCATCCGCCTGAGACATGGGCGCGCTCACAAGACCTGAAGTCTTTGCCAAACGTTGGCAAAGCTACGGCATTACACGCCGCCTCAGACACAGGCGCGCGCGCACAAGACCTGAAGTCTTTGCCAAACATTGGCAAAGCTACGGCATTACACCACGCCTAAGTTACATGCGCGCGCACAAGACCTGAAGTCTTTGCTAATCACTGGCAAAGCTACGGCATTGGATGCCGCCTGAGACATAGGCGCGCGCACAAGGCCTGAAGACTTTGCCAAACATTGGCAAAGCTACGGCATTAGACGCCGCCTGAGACATAGGCGCGCGTACAAGACCTGAAGTCTTTGCCAAACATTGGCAAAGCTACGGCATTACACGCCGCCTGAGACACGGGCGCGCGCACAAGGCCTGAAGACTTTGGCAAACATTAGCAAAGCTATGGCATTAGATGCCGCCTGAGACATAGGCGCGCGTACAAGACCCGAAGTCTTTGCCAAACATTGGCAAAGCGACAGCATTACACACCGCCTGAGACACAGGCGCGTGTACAAGACCTGAAGTCGTTGCTAAACATTGGACAAGCTACGGCGTTAGACGTTGCTTGAGACACAGGCGTCCGCACAAGACCAGAAGTCTTTGCCAAACATTTGCAAAGCTACGGCATTAGGCGTTGCCTGAAACACAAGCGCGCACAACACCTGAAATCTTTGCCAAACATTGTCAAAGCTATGGCATTACCCGCCGCTTAAGACACAGGCGCGCGCACAAGACCTGAAGTTTTTGCCAAACGTTGGCAAAGCTACGGCATTACACGCTGCCTAAGACACAGGCGCGCGCACAAGGCCTGAAGACTTTGCCAAACATTAGCAAAGCTACGGCATTACACCACGCCTGAAACACATGCGCGCGCACAAGACCTGAAGTCTTTGCAAATCACTGGCAAAGCTACGGCATTGGACGCCGCCTGAGACACTGGTGCGCGTACAAGACCGGAAGTCTTTGCCAAACATTGGCAAAGCTACGGCATTACACGCCGCCAGAGAAACTGGCGCGCGCACAAGACCTGAAGTCTTTGCCAAACATTGGCAAAGATAAGGCATTACACGTCGCCTGAGACACAGGCGCGCGCACAAGGCCTGAAGACTTTGCCAAACATTGGCAAAGCTACGGCATTAGACGCCGCCTGAGACATAGGCGCGCGTACAAGACCTGAAGTCTTTGCAAAACATTGGCAAAGCTACGGCATTACACGCCGCCTGAGACACGGGCGCACGCACAAGGCCTGAAGACTTTGCCAAACATTAGCAAAGATACGGCATTAGACGCCGCCTGAGACATAGGCGCGCGTACAAGACCCGAAGTCTTTGCCAAACATTGGCAAAGCGACAGCATTACACGCCGCCTGAGACACAGGCGCGCGTACAAGACCTGAAGTCGTTGCTAAACATTGGACAAGCTACGGCGTTAGACGTTGCTTGAGACACAGGCGTCCGCACAAGACCTGAAGTCTTTGCCAAACATTGGCAAAGCTACGGCTTTACCAGCCGCCTGAGACATGGGCGCGCTCACAAGACCTGAAGTCTTTGCCAAACGTTGGCAAAGCTACGGCATTACACGCCGCCTCAGACACAGGCGCGCGCACACAAGACCTGAAGTCTTTGCCAAACATTGGCAAAGCTACGGCATTACACGCCGCCTGAAACATAGGCGCGCGTACAAGACCTGAAGTCTTTGCCAAACATTGGCAAAGCGACAGCATTACACGCCGCCTGAGACACAGGCGCGCGTACAAGACCTGAAGTCATTGCTAAACATTGGACAAGCTACGGTGTTAGACGTTGCTTGAGACACAGGCGTCCACACAAGACCTGAAGTCTTTGCCAAACATTGGCAAAGCTACGGCATTACCATCCGCCTGAGACATGGGCGCGCTCACAAGACCTGAAGTCTTTGCCAAACGTTGGCAAAGCTACGGCATTACACGCCGCCTCAGACACAGGCGCGCGCGCACAAGACCTGAAGTCTTTGCCAAACATTGGCAAAGCTACGGCATTACACCACGCCTAAGTTACATGCGCGCGCACAAGACCTGAAGTCTTTGCTAATCACTGGCAAAGCTACGGCATTGGATGCCGCCTGAGACATAGGCGCGCGCACAAGGCCTGAAGACTTTGCCAAACATTGGCAAAGCTACGGCATTAGACGCCGCCTGAGACATAGGCGCGCGTACAAGACCTGAAGTCTTTGCCAAACATTGGCAAAGCTACGGCATTACACGCCGCCTGAGACACGGGCGCGCGCACAAGGCCTGAAGACTTTGGCAAACATTAGCAAAGCTATGGCATTAGATGCCGCCTGAGACATAGGCGCGCGTACAAGACCCGAAGTCTTTGCCAAACATTGGCAAAGCGACAGCATTACACACCGCCTGAGACACAGGCGCGTGTACAAGACCTGAAGTCGTTGCTAAACATTGGACAAGCTACGGCGTTAGACGTTGCTTGAGACACAGGCGTCCGCACAAGACCAGAAGTCTTTGCCAAACATTTGCAAAGCTACGGCATTAGGCGTTGCCTGAAACACAAGCGCGCACAACACCTGAAATCTTTGCCAAACATTGTCAAAGCTATGGCATTACCCGCCGCTTAAGACACAGGCGCGCGCACAAGACCTGAAGTTTTTGCCAAACGTTGGCAAAGCTACGGCATTACACGCTGCCTAAGACACAGGCGCGCGCACAAGGCCTGAAGACTTTGCCAAACATTAGCAAAGCTACAGCATTACACAACGCCTGAGACACATGCGCGCGCACAAGACCTGAAGTCTTTGCTAATCACTGGCAAAGCTACGACATTGGACGCCGCCTGAGACACAGGCGCGCGTACAAGACCGGAAGTCTTTGCCAAACATTGGCAAAGCTACGGCATTACACGCCGCCTGAGACACAGGCGCGCGCACAAGACCTGAAGTCTTTGCCAAACATTGGCAACACTAAGGCATTACATGTCGCCTGAGACACAGGCGCGCGTACAAGACCGGAAGACTTTGCCAAACATTGGCAAAGCTACGGCATTAGACGCTGCCTGAGACATAGGCGCGCTTACAAGACCTAAAGTCTTTGCCAAACGTTGGCAAAGCTACGGCATTACACGCTGCCTAAGACACATGCGCGCGCAAAAGACCTGAAGTCTTTGCCAAACATTGGCAAAGGTATGGAATTATACCCCGCCTGAGACACATGCGTGAGCACAAGACCTGAAGTATTTGCCAAACATTGGCAATGCTGCGGCATTACACGACGCCTGAGACACAGCGCTCACACAAGACCTGAATCTTTGCCAATCATTGGCAAAGCTACGACATTAGACGTTGCCTGAAACACAAGCGCGCACAAGAACTAAAATCTTTGCCAAACATTGTCAAAGCTACGACATTACCCGCCGCATGAGACACAGGCGCGCGCATAAGACCTGAAGTCTTTGCCAAACGTTGGCAAAGTTACGGCATTACACGCCGCATGAGACACGGGCGCGCGCACAAGGCCTGAAGACTTTGCCAAACATTAGCAAAGCTACGGCATTAGACGCCGCCTGAGACATAGGCGCGCGTAAAAGACCCGAAGTCTTTGCCAAACATTGGCAAAGCGACAGCATTACACGCCGCCTGAGACACAGAAGCGTGTACAAGACCTGAAGTCGTTGCTAAACATTGGACAAGCTACGACGTTAGACGTTGCTTGAGACACAGGCGTCCGCACAAGACCTGAAGTCTTTGCCAAACATTGGCAAAGCTATGGCATTACCAGCCGCCTGAGACATGGGCGCGCTCACAAGACCTGAAGTCTTTGCCAAACGTTGGTAAAGCTACGGCATTACACGCCGCCTCAGACACAGGCGCGCGCGCACAAGACCTGAAGTCTTTGCCAAAAATTGGCAAAGCTACGGCATTACACGCCGCCTGAAACATAGGCGCGCGTACAAGACCTGAAGTCTTTGCCAAACATTGGCAAAGCGACAGCATTACACGCCGCCTGAGACACAGGCGCGCGTACAAGACCTGAAGTCATTGCTAAACATTGGACAAGCTACGGCGTTAGACGTTGCTTGAGACACAGGCGTCCACACAAGACCTGAAGTCTTTGCCAAACATTTGCAAAGCTACGGCATTACCATCCGCCTGAGACACAGGCGTCCACACAAGACCTGAAGTCTTTGCCAAACATTTACAAAGCTACGGCATTACACCACGCCTGAGACACATGCGCGCGCACAAGACCTGAAGTCTTTGCTAATCACTGGCAAAGCTACGGCATTGGACGCCGCCTGAGACATAGGCGCGCGCACAAGGCCTGAAGACTTTGCCAAACATTGGCAAAGCTACGGCATTAGACGCCGCGTGAGACATAGGCGCGCGTACAAGACCTGAAGTCTTTGCCAAACATTGGCAAAGCTACGGCATTACACGGCGCCTGAGACACGGGCGCGCGCACAAGCCCTGAAGACTTTGGCAAACATTAGCAAAGCTACGGCATTAGACGCCGCCTGAGACATAGGCGCGCGTACAAGACCCGAAGTCTTTGCCAAACATTGGCAAAGCGACAGCATTACACACCGCGTGAGACACAGGCGCGCGTACAAGACCTGAAGTCGTTGCTAAACATTGGACAAGCTACGGCGTTAGACGTTGCTTGAGACACAGGCGTCCGCACAAGACCAGAAGTCTTTGCCAAACATTGGCAAAGCTACGGCATTAGGCGTTGCCTGAAACACAAGCGCGCACAACACCTGAAATCTTTGCCAAACATTGTCAAAGCTATGGCATTACCCGCCGCTTAAGACATAGGCGCGCGCACAAGACCTGAAGTTTTTACCAAACGTTGGCAAAGCTACGGCATTACACGCTGCCTAAGACACATGCGCGCGCAAAAGACCTGAAGTCTTTGCCAAACATTGGCAAAGGTATGGAATTATACCCCGCCTGAGACACATGCGCCAGCACAAGACCTGAAGTATTTGCCAAACATTGGCAATGCTGCGGCATTACACGACGCCTGAGACACAGCGCTCACACAAGACCTGAATCTTTGCCAATTATTGGCAAAGCTACGACATTAGACGTTGCCTGAAACACAAGCGCGCACAAGAACTAAAATCTTTGCCAAACATTGTCAAAGCTACGGCATTACCCGCCGCATGAGACACAGGCGCGCGCACAAGACCTGAAGTCTTTGCCAAACATTGGCAAAGCTACGGCATTACCCGCCGCCTGAGACACAGGCGCCCACACAAGACCTTAAGTCTTTGCCAAACATTGGCAAAGCTACGGCATTACCAGCCGCCTGAGACATGGGCGCGCTCACAAGACCTGAAGTCTTTGCCAAACGTTGGCAAAGCTACGGCATTACACGCCGCCTCAAACACAGGCGCGGGCGCACAAGACCTGAAGTCTTTGCCAAACATTGGCAAAGCTACGGCATTACACGCCGCCTGAAACATAGGCGCGCGTACAAGACCTGAAGTCGTTGCTAAACATTGGACAAGCTACGGTGTTAGACGTTGCTTGATACACAGGCGTCCGCACAAGACCTGAAGTCTTTGCCAAACATTGGCAAAGTTACGGCATTACCAGCCGCCTGAGACATGGGCGCGCTCACAAAACCTGAAGTCTTTGCCAAACGTTGGCAAAGCTACGGCATTACACGGCGCCTCAGACACAGGCGCGCGCGCACAAAACCTGAAGTCTTTGCCAAACATTGGCAAAGCTACGGCATTACACGCCGCCTGAGACACAGGCGCGTGCACAAGGCCTGAAGACTTTGCCAAACATTAGCAAAGCTACGGCATTACACCACGCCTGAGACACATGCGCGGGCACAAGACCTAAAGTCTTTGCAAATCACTGGCAAAGCTACGACATTGGACGCCGCCTAAGACACAGGTGCGCGTACAAGACCGGAAGTCTTTGCCAAACATTGGCAAAGCTACGGCATTACACGCCGCCAGAGAAACAGGCGCGCGCACAAGACCTGAAGTCTTTGCCAAACATTGGCAAAGCTAAGGAATTACACGTCGCCTGAGACACAGGCGCGCGCACAAGGCCTGAAGACTTTGCCAAACATTGGCAAAGCTACGGCATTAGACGCCGCCTGAGACATAGGCGCGCGTACAAGACCTGAAGTCTTTGCCAAACATTGGCAAAGCTACGGCATTACACGCCGCCAGAGACACGGGCGCGCGCACAAGGCCTGAAGACTTTGCCAAACATTAGCAAAGCTACGGCATTAGACGCCGCCTGAGACATAGGCGCGCGTACAAGACCCGAAGTCTTTGCCAAACATTGGCAAAGCGACAACATTACACGCCGCCTGAGACACAGGCGCGCGTACAAGACCTGAAGTCGTTGCAAATCACTGGCAAAGCTACGACATTGGACGCCGCCTGAGACACAGGTGCGCGTACAAGACCGGAAGTCTTTGCCAAACATTGGCAAAGCTACGGCATTACACGCCGCCAGAGAAACAGGCGCGCGCACAAGACCTGAAGTCTTTGCCAAACATTGGCAAAGATAAGGAATTACACGTCGCCTGAGACACAGGCGCACGCACAAGGCCTGAAGACTTTGCCAAACATTGGCAAAGCTACGGCATTAGACGCCGCCTGAGACATAGGCGCGCGTACAAGACCTGAAGTCTTTGCCAAACATTGGCAAAGCTACGGCATTACACGCCGCCTGAGACAAGGGCGCGCGCACAAGGCCTGAAGACTTTGCCAAACATTAGCAAAGCTACGGCATTAGACGCCGCCTGAGACATAGGCGCGCGTACAAGACCCGAAGTCTTTGCCAAACATTGGCAAAGCGACAGCATTACACGCCGCCTGAGACACAGGCGCGCGTACAAGACCTGAAGTCGTTGCTAAACATTGGACAAGCTACGGCGTTAGATGTTGCTTGAGACACAGGCGTCCGCACAAGACCTGAAGTCTTTGCCAAACATTGGCAAAGCTACGGCATTACCAGCCGCCTGAGACATGGGCGCGCTCACAAGACCTGAAGTCTTTGCCAAACGTTGGCAAAGCTACGGCATTACACGCCGCCTCAGACACAGGCGCGCGCGCACAGGACCTGAAGTCTTTGCCAAACATTGGCAAAGCTACAGCATTACACGCCGCCTGAAACATAGGCGCGCGTACAAGACCTGAAGTCTTTGCCAAACATTGGCAAAGCGACAGCATTACACGCCGCCTGAGACACAGGCGCGCGTACAAGACCTGAAGTCATTGCTAAACATTGGACAAGCTACGGCGTTAGACGTTTCTTGAGACACAGGCGTCCACACAAGACCTGAAGTCTTTGCCAAACATTGGCAAAGCTACGGCATTACCATCCGCCTGAGACAAGGGCGCGGTCACAAGACCTGAAGTCTTTGCCAAACGTTGGCAAAGCTACGGCATTACACGCCGCCTCAGACACAGGCGCGGACAAGACCTGAAGTTTTTGCCAAACATTGGCAAAGCTACGACATTACACCACGCCTGAGACACATGCGCGCGCACAAGACCTGAAGTCTTTGCTAATCACTGGCAAAGCTACGGCATTGGACGCCGCCTGAGACATAGGCGCGCGCACAAGACCTGAAGACTTTGCCAAACATTGGCAAAGCTACGGCATTAGACGCCGCCTGAGACATAGGCGAGCGTACAAGACCTGAAGTCTTTGCCAAACATTGGCAAATCTACGGCATTACACGCCGCCTGAGACACGGGCGCGCGCACATGGCCTGAAGACTTTGCCAAACATTAGCAAAGCTACGGCATTAGACGCCGCCTGAGACATAGGCGCGCGTACAAGACCCGAAGTCTTTGCCAAACATTGGCAAAGCGACAGCATTACACACCGCGTGAGACACAGGCGCGCGTACAAGAACTGAAGTCGTTGCTAAACATTGGACAAGCTACGGCGTTAGACGTTGCTTGAGACACAGGCGTCCGCACAAGACCAGAAGTCTTTGCCAAACATTGGCAAAGCTACGGCATTAGGCGTTGCCTGAAACACAAGCGCGCACAACACCTGAAATCTTTGCCAAACATTGTCAAAGCTATGGCATTACCCGCCGCTTAAGACATAGGCGCGCGCACAAGACCTTAAGTTTTTGCCAAACGTTGGCAAAGCTACGGCATTACACGCTGCCTAAGACACATGCGCGCGCAAAAGACATGAAGTCTTTGCCAAACATTGGCAAAGGTATGGAATTATACCCCGCCTGAGACACATGCGCCAGCACAAGACCTGAAGTATTTGCCAAACATTGGCAATGCTGCGGCATTACACGACGCTTGAGACACAGCTCTCACACAAGACCTGAATCTTTGCCAATCATTGGCAAAGCTACGACATTAGACGTTGCCTGAAACACAAGCGCGCACAAGAACTAAAATCTTTGCCAAACATTGTCAAAGCTACGGCATTACCAGCCGCATGAGACACAGGCGCGCGCACAAGACCTGATGTCTTTGCCAAACATTGGCAAAGCTACGGCATTACCCGCCGCCTGAGACACAGGCGCCCACACAAGACCTGAAGTCTTTGCCAAACATTGGCAAAGCTACGACATTACCAGCCGCCTGAGACATGGGCGCGCTCACAAGACCTGAAGTCTTTGCCAAACGTTGGCAAAGCTACGGCATTACACGCCGCCTCAGACACAGGCGCGCGCGCACAAGACCTGAAGTCTTTGCCAAACATTGGCAAAGCTACGGCATTACACGCCGCCTGAAACATAGGCGCGCGTACAAGACCTGAAGTCGTTGCTAAACATTGGACAAGCTACGGCGTTAGACGTTGCTTGAGACACAGGCGTCCGCACAAGACCTGAAGTCTTTGCCAAACATTGGCAAAGCTACGGCATTACCAGCCGCCTGAGACATGGGCGCGCTCACAAAACCTGAAGTCTTTGCCAAACGTTGGCAAAGCTACGGCATTACACGGCGCCTCAGACACAGGCGCGCGCGCCCAAGACCTGAAGTCTTTGCCAAACATTGGCAAAGCTACGGCATTAGACGCCGCCTGAGACATAGGCGCGCGTACAAGACCTGAAGTCTTTGCCAAACATTGGCAAAGCTACGGTATTACACGCCGCCTGAGACACGGGCGCGCGCACAAGGCCTGAAGACTTTGCCAAACATTAGCAAAGCTACGGCATTAGACGCCGCCTGAGACATAGGCGCGCGTACAAGACCCGAAGTCTTTGCCAAACATTGGCAAAGCGACAGCATTACACGCCGCCGGAGACACAGGCGCGCGTACAACACCTGAAGTCGTTGCTAAACATTGGACAAGCTACGGCGTTAGACGTTGCTTGAGACACAGGCGTCCGCACAAGACCTGAAGTCTTTGCCAAACATTGGCAAAGCTACGACATTACCAGCCGCCTGAGACATGGGCGCGCTCACAAGACCTGAAGTCTTTGCCAAACGTTGGCAAAGCTACGGCATTACACGCCGCCTCAGACACAGGCGCGCGCGCACAAGACCTGAAGTCTTTGCCAAACATTGGCAAAGCTACAGCATTACACGCCGCCTGAAACATAGGCGCGCGTACAAGACCTGAAGTCTTTGCCAAACATTGGCAAAGCGACTGCATTACACGCCGCCTGAGACACAGGCGCGCGTACAAGACCTGAAGTCATTGCTAAACATTGGACAAGATTCGGCGTTAGACGTTGCTTGAGACACAGGCGTCCACACAAGACCTGATGTCTTTACCAAACGTTGGCAAAGCTACGGCATTACACGCCGCCTCAGACACAGGCGCGCACAAGACCTGAAGTTTTTGCCAAACATTGGCAAAGCTACGACATTACACCACGCCTGAGACACATGCGCGCGCACAAGACCTGAAGTCTTTGCTAATCACTGGCAAAGCTACGACATTGGACGCCGCCTGAGACATAGGCGCGCGCACAAGGCCTGAAGACTTTGCCATACATTGGCAAAGCTACGGCATTAGACGCCGCCTGAGACATAGGCGCGCGTACAAGTCCTGAAGTCTTTGCCAAACATTTGCAAAGCTACGGCATTACACGCCGCCTGAGAGACGGGCGCGCGCACATGGCCTGAAGACTTTGCCAAACATTAGCAAAGCTACGGCATTAGACGCCGCCTGAGACATAGGCGCGCGTACAAGACCCGAAGTCTTTGCCAAACATTGGCAAAGCGACAGCATTACACACCGCCTGAGACACAGGAGCGCATACAAGACCTGAAGTCGTTGCTAAACATTGGACAAGCTACGGCGTTAGACGTTGCTTGAGACACAGGCGTCCGCACAAGACCTGAAGTCTTTGCCAAACATTGGCAAAGCTACGGCATTAGGCGTTGCCTGAAACACAAGCGCGCACAACACCTGAAATCTTTGCCAATTATTGTCAAAGCTATGGCATTACCCGCCGCTTAAGACACAGGCGCGCGCACAAGACCTGAAGTTTTTGCCAAACGTTGGCAAAGCTACGGCATTACACGCTGCCTAAGACACATGCGCGCGCAAAAGACCTGAAGTCTTTGCCAAACATTGGCAAAGGTATGGAATTATACCCCGCCTGAGACACATGCGCGAGCACAAGACCTGAAGTATTTGCCAAACATTGGCAATGCTGCGGCATTACACGACGCCTGAGACACAGCGCTCACACAAGACCTGAATCTTTCCAATCATTGGCAAAGCTACGACATTAGACGTTGCCTGAAACACAAGCGCGCACAAGAACTAAAATCTTTGCCAAACATTGTCAAAGCTACGGCATTACCCGCTACATGAGACACAGGCGCGCGCACAAGACCTGAAGTCTTTGCCAAACGTTGGCAAAGCTACGACATTACACCCCGCCTGAGACACATTCGCGCGCACAAGACCTGAAATCTTTGCGAAACATTGGAAAGCCACGGCATTACATGCCACCTGAGACACAGGCGCGCGTACAAGACCAGAACTCGTTGTAAAAACATTGGACAAGCTACGGCGTTAGACGCTGCTTGAGACACAGGCGTCCGCCCAAGACCTAAAGTCTTTGCCAAACATTGGCAAAGCAACGGCATTACCAGCCGCCTGAGACACGGGCGCGCACACAAGGCCGGAAGACTTTGCCAAACATTAGCAAAGCTACGGCATTAGACGCAGCCTGAGACATAGGCGCGCGTACAAGACCCGAAGTCTTTGCCAAACATTGGCAAAGCGACAGCATTACACACCGCCTGAGACACAGGCGCGCGTACAAGACCTGAAGTCGTTGCTAAACATTGGACAAGCTACGGCGTTAGACGTTGCTTGAGACACAGGCGTCCGCACAAGACCTGAAGTCTTTGCCAAACATTGGCAAAGCTACGTCATTAGGCGTTGCCTGAAACACAAGCGCGCACAACACCTGGAATCTTTGCCAAACATTGTCAAAGCTATGGCATTACCCGCCGCTTAAGACATAGGCGCGCGCACAAGACCTGAAGTTTTTGCCAAACGTTGGCAAAGCTACGGCATTACACGCTGCCTAAGACACATGCGCGCGCAAAAGACCTGAAGTCTTTGCCAAACATTGGCAAAGGTATGGAATTATACACCGCCTGAGACACATGCGCGAGCACAAGACCTGAAGTATTTGCCAAACATTGGCGATGCTGCCGCATTACACGACGCCTGAGACACAGCGCTCACACAAGACCTGAATCTTTGCCAATCATTGGCAAAGCTACGACATTAGACGTTGCCTGAAACACAAGCGCGCACAAGAACTAAAATCTTTGCCAAACATTGTCATAGCTACGGCATTACCCGTCGCATGAGACACAAGCGCGCGCACAAGACCTGAAGTCTTTGCCAAACATTGGCAAAGCTACGGCATTACCCGCCGCCTGAGACACAGGCGCCCACACAAGACCTGAAGTCGTTGCCAAACATTAGCAAAGCTACGGCATTACCAGCCGCCTGAGACATAGGCACGCTCACAAGACCTGAAGTCTTTGCCAAACGTTGGCAAAGCTACGGCATTACACGCCGCCTCAGACACAGGCGCGCGCGCACAAGACCTGAAGTCTTTGCCAAACATTGGAAAAGCTACGGCATTACACGCCGCCTGAAACATAGGCGCGCGTACAAGACCTGAAGTCATTTCTAAACATTGGACAAGCTACGGCGTTAGATGTTGCTTGAGACACAGGCGTCCGCACAAGACCTGAAGTCTTTGCCAAACATTGGCAAAGCTACGGCATTACCAGCCGCCTGAGACATGGGCGCGCTCACAAAACCTGAAGTCTTTGCCAAACGTTGGCAAAGCTACGGCATTACACGGCGCCTCAGACATAGTCGCGCGCGCACAATACCTGAAGTCTTTGCCAAACATTGGCAAAGCTACGGCATTACACGCCGCCTGAGACACATGCGCGCGCACAAGGCCGAAGACTTTGCCAAACATTAGCAAAGCTACGGCATTACACCACGCCTGAGACACATGCGCGCGCACAAGACCTGAAGTCTTTGCAAATCACTGGCAAAGCTACGACATTGGACGCCGCCTGAGACACATGTGCGCGTACAAGACCGGAAGTCTTTGCCAAACACTAGCAAAGCTACGGCATTACACGTCGCCAGAGAAACAGGCGCGCGCACAAGACCTGAAGTCTTTGCCAAACATTGGCAAAGCTAAGGAATTACACGTCGCCTGAGACACAGGCGTGCGCACAAGGCCTGAAGACTTTGCCAAACATTGGCAAAGCTACGGCATTAGACGCCGCCTGAGACATAGGCGCGCGTACAAGACCTGAAGTCTTTGCCAAACATTGGCAAAGCTACGGCATTACACGCCGCCTGAGACACGGGCGCGCGCACAAGGCCTGAAGACTTTGCCAAACATTAGCAAAGCTACGGCATTTGACGCCGCCTGAGACATAGGCGCGCGTACAAGACCCGAAGTCTTTGCCAAACATTGGCAAAGCGACAGCATTACACACCGCCTGAGACACAGGCGCGCGTACAAGACCTGAAGTCGTTGCTAAACATTGGACAAGCTACGGCGTTAGACGTTGCTTGAGACACAGGCGTCCGCACAAGACCTGAAGTCTTTGCCAAACATTGGCAAAGCTACGGCATTAGGCGTTGCCTAAAACACAAGCGCGCACAACACCTGAAATCTTTGCCAAACATTGTCAAAGCTATGGCATTACCCGCCGCATAAGACACAGGCGCGCGCACAAGACCTGAAGTTTTTGCCAAACGTTGGCAAAGCTACGGCATTACACGCTGCCTAAGACACATGCGCGCGCAAAAGACCTGAAGTCTTTGCCAAACATTGGCAAAGGTATGGAATTATACCACGCCTGAGACACATGCGCGAGCACAAGACCTGAAGTATTTGCCAAACATTGGCAATGCTGCGGCATTACACGACGCCTGAGACACAGCGCTCACACAAGACCTGAATCTTTGCCAATCATTGGCAAAGCTACGACATTAGACGTTGCCTGAAACACAAGCGCGCACAAGAACTAAAATCTTTGCCAAACATTGTCAAAGCTACGGCATTACCTGTCGCATGAGACACAGGCGCGCGCACAAGACCTGAAGTCTTTGCCAAACATTGGCAAAGCTACGGCATTACCCGCCGCCTGAGACACAGGCGCCCACACAAGACCTAAGTCTTTGCCAAACATTGGCAAAGCTACGGCATTACCAGCCGCCTGAGACATGGGCGCGCTCACAAGACCTGAAGTCTTTGCCAAACGTTGGCAAAGCTACGGCATTACACGCCGCCTCAGACACAGGCCCGCGCGCACAAGACCTGAAGTCTTTGCCAATCATTGGCAAAGCTACGGCATTACACGCCGCCTGAAACATAGGCGCGCGTACAAGACCTGAAGTCGTTGCTAAACATTGGACAAGCTACGGCGTTAGACGTTGCTTGAGACACAGGCGTCCGCACAAGACCTGAAGTCTTTGCCAAACATTGGCAAAGCTACGGCATTCCCAGCCGCCTGAGACATGGGCGCGCTCACAAAACCTGAAGTCTTTGCCAAACGTTGGCAAAGCTACGGCATTACACGGCGCCTCAGACACAGGTGCGCGCGCACAAGACCTGAAGACTTTGCCAAACATTGGCAAAGCTACGGCATTACACGCCGCCTGAGACACAGGCGCGCGCACAAGGCCTGAAGACTTTACCAAACATTAGCAAAGCTACGGCATTACACCACGCCTGAGACACATGCGTGCGCACAAGACCTAAAGTCTTTGCAAATCACTGGCAAAGCTACGACATTGCTGCGGCATTACACGCCGCCTCAGACACAGGCGCGCGCGTACAAGACCGGAAGTCTTTGCCAAACATTGGCAAAGCTACGGCATTACACGCCGCCAAAGAAACAGGCGCGCGAACGAGACCTGAAGTCTTTGCCAAACATTGGCAAAGCTAAGGAATTACACGTCGCCTGAGACACAGGCGCGCGCAAAAGGCCTGAAGACTTTGCCAAACATTGGCAAAGCTACGGCATTAGACGCCGCCTGAGACATAGGCGCGCGTACAAGACCTGAAGTCTTTGCCAAACATTGGCAAAACTACGGCATTACACGCCGCCTGAGACACGGGCGCGCGCACAAGGCCTGAAGACTTTGCCAAACATTAGCAAAGCTACGGCATTAGACGCCGCCTGAGACATAGGCGCGCGTACAAGACCCGAAGTCTTTGCCAAACATTGGCAAAGCGACAACATTACACGCCGCCTGAGACACAGGCGCGCGTACAAGACCTGAAGTCGTTGCAAATCACTGGCAAAGCTACGACATTGGACGCCGCCTGAGACACAGGTGCGCGTACAAGACCGGAAGTCTTTGCCAAACATTGGCAAAGCTATGACATTACACGCCGCCAGAGAAACAGGCGCACGCACAAGACCTGAAGTCTTTGCCAAACATTGGCAAAGCTAAGGAATTACACGTCGCCAGAGACACAGGCGCACGCACAAGGCCTGAAGACTTTGCCAAACATTGGCAAAGCTACGGCATTAGACGCCGCCTGAGACATAGGCGCACGTACAAGACCTGAAGTCTTTGCCAAACATTGGCAAAGCTACGGCATTACACGCCGCCTGAGACACGGGCGCGCGCACAAGGCCTGAAGACTTTGCCAAACATTAGCAAAGCTACGGCATTAGACGCCGCCTGAGACATAGGCGCGCATACAAGACCTGAAGTCGTTGCTAAACATTGGACAAGCTACGGCGTTAGACGTTGCTAGAGACACAGGCGTCCGCACAAGACCTGAAGTCTTTGCCAAACATTGGCAAAGCTACGGCATTACCAGCCGCCTGAGACATGGGCGCGCTCACAAGACCTGAAGTCTTTGCCAAACGTTGGCAAAGCTACGGCATTACACGCCGCCTCAGACACAGGCGCGCGCGCACAAGACCTGAAGTCTTTGCCAAACATTGGCAAAGCTACAGCATTACACGCCGCCTGAAACATAGGCGCACGTACAAGACCTGAAGTCTTTGCCAAACATTGGCAAAGCGACTGCATTACACGCCGCCTGAGACACAGGCTCGCGTACAAGACCTGAAGTCATTGCTAAACATTGGACAAGCTACGGCGTTAGACGTTGCTTGAGACACAGGCGTCCACACAAGACCTGAAGTCTTTGCCAAACATTGGCAAAGCTACGGCATTACACGCTGCCCGAGACACGGGCGCGCGCACAAGGCCTGAAGACTTTGCCAAACATTAGCAAAGCTACGGCATTAGACGCCGCCTGAAACATAGGCGCGCGTACAGGACCCGAAGTCTTTGCCAAACATTGGCAAAGCGACAGCATTACACGCCGCCTGAGACACAGGCGCGCGTACAAGACCTGAAGTCGTTGCTAAACATTGGACAAGCTACGGCGTTAGACGTTGCTTGAGACACAGGCGTCCGCACAAGACCTGAAGTCTTTGCCAAACATTGGCAAAGCTACGGCATTACCAGCCGCCTGAGACATGGGCGCGCTCACAAGACCTGAAGTCTTTGCCAAACGTTAGCAAAGCTACGGCATTACACGCCGCCTCAGACACAGGCCCGTGCGCACAAGACCTGAAGTCTTTGCCGAACATTGGCAAAGCGACAGCATTACACACCGCCTGAGACACAGGCGCGCATACAAGACCTGAAGTCGTTGCTAAACATTGGACAAGCTACGGCGTTAGACGTTGCTTGAGACACAGGCGTCCGCACAAGACCTGAAGTCTTTGCCAAACATTGGCAAAGCTACGGCATTAGGCGTTGCCTGAAACACAAGCGCGCACAACACCTGAAATCTTTGCCAAACATTGTCAAAGGTATGGCATTACCCGCCGCTTAAGACACAGGCGCGCGCACAAGACCTGAAGTTTTTGCCAAACGTTGGCAAAGCTACGGCATTACACGCTGCCTAAGACACATGCGCGCGCAAAAGACCTGAAGTCTTTGCCAAACATTGGCAAAGGTATGGAATTATACCTCGCCTGAGACACATGCGCGAGCACCAGACCTGAAGTATTTGCCAAACATTGGCAATGCTGCGGCATTACACGACGCCTGAGACACAGCGCTCACACAAGACCTGAATCTTTCCAATCATTGGCAAAGCTACGACATTAGACGTTGCCTGAAACACAAGCGCGCACAAGAACTAAAATCTTTGCCAAACATTGTCAAAGCTACGGCATTACCCGCTGCATGAGACACAGGCGCGCGCACAAGACCTGAAGTCTTTGCCAAACGTTGGCAAAGCTACGGCATTACACGCCGCCTGAGACACATGCGCGCGCAAAAGACATGAAGTCTTTGCCAAACATTGGCAAAGCTACGACATTACACCCCGCCTGAGACACATTCGCGCGCACAAGACCTGAAATCTTTACGAAACATTGGAAAGCCACGGCATTACATGCCACCTGAGACACAGGCGCGTACAAGACCAGAACTCGTTGTAAAAACATTGGACAAGCTACGGCGTTAGACGCTGCTTGAGACACAGGCGTCCGCCCAAGACCTAAAGTCTTTGCCAAACATTGGCAAAGCAACGGCATTACCAGCCGCCTGAGACACGGGCGCGCACACAAGGGCGGAAGACTTTGCCAAACATTAGCAAAGCTACGGCATTAGACGCAGCCTGAGACATAGGCGCGCGTACAAGACCCGAAGTCTTTGCCAAACATTGGCAAAGCGACAGCATTACACACCGCCTGAGACACAGGCGCGCGTACAAGACCTGAAGTCGTTGCTAAACATTGGACAAGCTACGGCGTTAGACGTTGCTTGAGACACAGGCGTCCGCACAAGACCTGAAGTCTTTGCCAAACATTGGCAAAGCTACGTCATTAGGCGTTGCCTGAAACACAAGCGCGCACAACACCTGAAATCTTTGCCAAACATTGTCAAAGCTATGGCATTACCCGCCGCTTAAGACATAGGCGCGCACACAAGACCTGAAGTTTTTGCCAAACGTTGGCAAAGCTACGGCATTACACGCTGCCTAAGACACATGCGCGCGCAAAAGACCTGAAGTCTTTGCCAAACATTGGCAAAGGTATGGAATTATACACCGCCTGAGACACATGCGCGAGCACAAGACCTGAAGTATTTGCCAAACATTGGCAATGCTGCGGCATTACACGACGCCTGAGACACAGCGCTCACACAAGACCTGAATCTTTGCCAATCATTGGCAAAGCTACGACATTAGACGTTGCCTGAAACACAAGCGCGCACAAGAACTAAAATCTTTGCCAAACATTGTCAAAGCTACGGCATTACCCGTCGCATGAGACACAGGCGCGCGCACAAGACCTGAAGTCTTTGCCAAACATTGGCAAAGCTACGGCATTACCCGCCGCCTGAAACACAGGCGCCCACACAAGACCGGAAGTCTTTGCCAAACATTGGCAAAGCTACGGCATTACCAGCCGCCTGAGACATGGGCTCGCTCACAAGACCTGAAGTCTTTGCCAAACGTTGGCAAAGCTATGGCATTAGACGCCGCCTCAGACACAGGCGCGCGCGCACAAGACCTGAAGTCTTTGCCAAACATTGGAAAAGCTACGGCATTACACGCCGCCTGAAACATAGGCACGCGTACAAGACCTGAAGTCGTTTATAAACATTGGACAAGCTACGGCGTTAGATGTTGCTTGAGACACAGGCGTCCGCACAAGACCTGAAGTCTTTGCCAAACATTGGCAAAGCTACGGCATTACCAGCCGCCTGAGACATGGGCGCGCTCACAAAACCTGAAGTCTTTGCCAAACGTTGGCAAAGCTACGGCATTACACGGCGCCTCAGACACAGGCGCGCGCGCACAAGACCTGAAGTCTTTGCCAAACATTGGCAAAGCTACGGCATTACATGCCGCCTGAGACAAATGCGCGCGCACAAGGCCGAAGACTTTGCCAAACATTAGCAAAGCTACGGCATTACACCACGCCTGAGACACATGCGCGCGCACAAGACCTGAAGTCTTTGCAAATCACTGGCAAAGCTACGACATTGGACGCCGCCTGAGACACAGGTGCGCGTACAAGACCGGAAGTCTTTGCCAAACACTGGCAAAGCTACGGCATTACACGCCGCCAGAGAAACAGGCGCGCGCACAAGACCTGAAGTCTTTGCCAAACATTGGCAAAGCTAAGGAATTACACGTCGCCTGAGACACAGGCGTGCGCATAAGGCCTGAAGACTTTGCCAAACATTGGCAAAGCTACGGCATTAGACGCCGCCTGAGACATAGGCGCGCGTACAAGACCTGAAGTCTTTGCCAAACATTGGCAAAGCTACGGCATTACACGCCGCCTGAGACACGGGCGCGCGCACAAGGCCTGAAGACTTTGCCAAACATTAGCAAAGCTACGGCATTAGACGCCGCCTGAGACATAGGCGCGCGTACAAGACCCGAAGTCTTTGCCAAACATTGGCAAAGCGACAGCATTACACACCGCCTGAGACACAGGCGCGCGTACAAGACGTGAAGTCGTTGCTAAACATTGGACAAGCTACGGCGTTAGACGTTGCTTGAGACACAGGCGTCCGCACAAGACCTGAAGTCTTTGCCAAACATTGGCAAAGCTACGGCATTAGGCGTTGCCTGAAACACAAGCGCGCACAACACCTGAAATCTTTGCCAAACATTGTCAAAGGTATGGCATTACCCGCCGCTTAAGACACAGGCGCGCGCAAAAGACCTTAAGTTTTTGCCAAACGTTGGCAAAGCTACGGCATTACACGCTGCCTAAGACACATGCGCGCGCAAAAGACCTGAAGTCTTTGCCAAACATTGGCAAAGGTATGGAATTATACCTCGCCTGAGACACATGCGCGAGCACAAGACCTGAAGTATTTGCCAAACATTGGCAATGCTGCGGCATTACACGACGCCTGAGACACAGCGCTCACACAAGACCTGAATCTTTCCAATCATTGGCAAAGCTACGACATTAGACGTTGCCTGAAACACAAGCGCGCACAAGAACTAAAATCTTTGCCAAACATTGTCAAAGCTACGGCATTACCCGCTGCATGAGACACAGGCGCGCGCAAAAGACCTGAAGTCTTTGCCAAACGTTGGCAAAGCTACAGCATTACACGCCGCCTGAGACACATGCGCGCGCAAAAGACCTGAAGTCTTTGCCAAACATTGGCAAAGCTACGACATTACACCCCGCCTGAGACACATTCGCGCGCACAAGACCTGAAATCTTTGCGAAACATTGGAAAGCCACGGCATTACATGCCACCTGAGACACAGGCGCGTACAAGACCAGAACTCGTTGTAAAAACATTGGACAAGCTACGGCGTTAGACGCTGCTTGAGACACAGGCGTCCGCCCAAGACCTAAAGTCTTTGCCAAACATTGGCAAAGCAACGGCATTACCAGCCGCCTGAGACACGGGCGCGCACACAAGGCCGGAAGACTTTGCCATACATTAGCAAAGCTACGGCATTAGACGCAGCCTGAGACATAGGCGCGCGTACAAGACCCGTAGTCTTTGCCAAACATTGGCAAAGCGACAGCATTACACACCGCCTGAGACACAGGCGCGCGTACAAGACCTGAAGTCGTTGCTAAACATTGGACAAGCTACGGCGTTAGACGTTGCTTGAGACACAGGCGTCCGCACAAGACCTGAAGTCTTTGCCAAACATTGGCAAAGCTACGTCATTAGGCGTTGCCTGAAACACAAGCGCGCACAACACCTGAAATCTTTGCCAAACATTGTCAAAGTTATGGCATTACCCGCCGCTTAAGACATAGGCGCGCACACAAGACCTGAAGTTTTTGCCAAACGTTGGCAAAGCTACGGCATTACACGCTGCCTAAGACACATGCGCGCGCAAAAGACCTGAAGTCTTTGCCAAACATTGGCAAAGGTATGGAATTATACACCGCCTGAGACACATGCGCGAGCACAAGACATGAAGTATTTGCCAAACATTGGCAATGCTGCGGCATTACACGACGCCTGAGACACAGCGCTCACACAAGACCTGAATCTTTGCCAATCATTGGCAAAGCTACGACATTAGACGTTGCCTGAAACACAAGCGCGCACAAGAACTAAAATCTTTGCCAAACATTGTCAAAGCTACGGCATTACCCGTCGCATGAGACACAGGCGCGCGCACAAGACCTGAAGTCTTTGCCAAACATTGGCAAAGCTACGGCATTACCAGCCGCCTGAGACATGGGCTCGCGCACAAGACCTGAAGTCTTTGCCAAACATTGGAAAAGCTACGGCATTACACGCCGCCTGAAACATAGGCACGCGTACAAGACCTGAAGTCGTTTATAAACATTGGACAAGCTACGGCGTTAGATGTTGCTTGAGACACAGGCGTCCGCACAAGACCTGAAGTCTTTGCCAAACATTGGCAAAGCTACGGCATTACCAGCCGCCTGAGACATGGGCGCGCTCACAAAACCTGAAGTCTTTGCCAAACGTTGGCAAAGCTACGGCATTACACGGCGCCTCAGACACAGGCGCGCGCGCACAAGACCTGAAGTCTTTGCCAAACATTGGCAAAGCTACGGCATTACACGCCGCCTGAGACAAATGCGCGCGCACAAGGCCGAAGACTTTGCCAAACATTAGCAAAGCTACGGCATTACACCACGCCTGAGACACATGCGCGCGCACAAGACCTGAAGTCTTTGCAAATCACTGGCAAAGCTACGACATTGGACGCCGCCTGAGACACAGGTGCGCGTACAAGACCGGAAGTCTTTGCCAAACACTGGCAAAGCTACGGCATTACACGCCGCCAGAGAAACAGGCGCGCGCACAAGACCTGAAGTCTTTGCCAAACATTGGCAAAGCTAAGGAATTACACGTCGCCTGAGACACAGGCGTGCGCACAAGGCCTGAAGACTTTGCCAAACATTGGCAAAGCTACGGCATTAGACGCCGCCTGAGACATAGGCGCGCGTACAAGACCTGAAGTCTTTGCCAAACATTGGCAAAGCTACGGCATTACACGCCGCCTGAGACACGGGCGCGCGCACAAGGCCTGAAGACTTTGCCAAACATTAGCAAAGCTACGGCATTAGACGCCGCCTGAGACATAGGCGCGCGTACAAGACCCGAAGTCTTTGCCAAACATTGGCAAAGCGACAGCATTACACACCGCCTGAGACACAGGCGCGCGTACAAGACGTGCAGTCGTTGCTAAACATTGGACAAGCTACGGCGTTAGACGTTGCTTGAGACACAGGCGTCCGCACAAGACCTGAAGTCTTTGCCAAACATTGGCAAAGCTACGGCATTAGGCGTTGCCAGAAACACAAGCGCGCACAACACCTGAAATCTTTGCCAAACATTGTCAAAGCTATGGTATTACCCGCCGCTTAAGACACAGGCGCGCGCACAAGACCTGAAGTTTTTGCCAAACGTTGGCAAAGCTACGGCATTACACGCTGCCTAAGACACATGCGCACGCAAAAGACCTGAATTCTTTTCCAAACATTGGCAAAGGTATGGAATTATACCCCGCCTGAGACACATGCGCGAGCACAAGACCTGAAGTATTTGCCAAACATTGGCAATGCTGCGGCATTACACGACGCCTGAGACACAGCGCTCACACAAGACCTGAATCTTTGCCAATCATTGGCAAAGCTACGACATTAGACGTTGCCTGAAACACAAGCGCGAACAAGAACTAAAATCTTTGCCAAACATTGTCAAAGCTACGGCATTACCCGCCGCATGAGACACAGGCGCGCGCACAAGACCTGAAGTCTTTGCCAAACATTGGCAAAGCTACGTCATTACCCGCCGCCTGAGACTCAGGCGCCCACACAAGACCTGAAGTCTTTGCCAAACATTGGCAAAGCTACGGCATTACCAGCCGCCTGAGACATGGGCACGCTCTCAAGACCTGAAGTCTTTGCCAAACGTTGGCAAAGCTACGACATTACACGCCGCCTCAGACACAGGCGCGCGCGCACAAGACCTGAAGTCTTTGCCAAACATTGGCAAAGCTAAGGCATTACACGCCGCCTGAAACATAGGCGCGCGTACAAGACCTGAAGTCGTTGCTAAACATTGGACAATCTACGGCGTTAGACGTTGCTTGAGACACAGGCGTCCGCACAAGACCTGAAGTCTTTGCCAAACATTGGCAAAGCTACGGCATTACCAGCCGCCTGAGGCATGGGCTCGCTCACAAAACCTGAAGTCTTTGCCAAACGTTGGCAAAGCTACGGCATTACACGGCGCCTCAGACACAGGCGCGCGCGCACAAGACCTGAAGTCTTTGCCAAACATTGGCAAAGCTACGGCATTGCACGCCGCCTGAGACACAAGCGCGCGCACAAGGTCTGAAGACTTTGCCAAACATTAGCAAAGCTACGGCATTACACCACGCCTGAGACACATGCGCGCGCACAAGACCTGAAGTCTTTGCAAATCACTGGCAAAGCTACGACATTGGACGCCGCCTGAGACACAGGTGCGCGTACAAGACCGGAAGTCTTTGCCAAACATTGGCAAAGCTACGGCATTACACGCCGCCAGAGAAACAGGCGCGCGCACAAGACCTGAAGTCTTTGCCAAACATTGGCAAAGCTAAGGAATTACACGTCGCCTGAGACACAGGCGCACGCACAAGGCCTGAAGACTTTGCCAAACATTGGCAAAGCTACGGCATTAGACGCCGCCATAGACATAGGCGCGCGTACAAGACCTGAAGTCTTTGCCAAACATTGGCAAAGCGACGGCATTACACGCCGCCTGAGACACGGGCCCGCGCACAAGGCCTGAAGACTTTGCCAAACATTAGCAAAGCTACGGCATTAGACGCCGCCTGAGACATAGGCGCGCGTACAAGACCCGAAGTCTTTGCCAAACATTGGCATAGCGACAACATTACACGCCGCCTGAGACACAGGCGCGCGTACAAGACCTGAAGTCGTTGCAAATCACTGGCAAAGCTACGACATTGGACGCCGCCTGAGACACAGGTGCGCGTACAAGACCGGAAGTCTTTGGCAAACATTGGCAAAGCTACGGCATTACACGCCGCCAGAGAAACAGGCGCGCGCACAAGACCTGAAGTCTTTGCCAAACATTGGCAAAGCTAAGGAATTACACGTCGCCTGAGACACAGGCGCGCGCACAAGGCCTGAAGACTTTGCCAAACATTGGCAAAGCTACGGCATTAGACGCCGCTTGAGACATAGGCGCGCGTACAAGACCCGAAGTCTTTGCCAAACATTGGCAAAGCGACAGCATTACACGCCGCCTGAGACACAGGCACGCGTACAAGACCTGAAGTCGTTGCTAAACATTAGACAAGCTACGGCGTTAGACGTTGCTTGAGACACAGGCGTCCGCACAAGACCTGAAGTCTTTGCCAAACATTGTCAAAGCTACGGCATTACCAGCCGCCTGAGACATGGGCGCGCTCACAAGACCTGAAGTCTTTGCCAAACGTTAGCAAAGCTACGGCATTACACGCCGCCTCAGACACAGGCGCGCGCGCACAAGACCTGAAGTCTTTGCCAAACATTGGCAAAGCTACGGCATTACACGCCGCCTGAAACATAAGCGCGCGTACAAGACCTGAAGTCTTTGCCAAACATTGGCAAAGCGACAGCATTACACGCCGCCTGAGACACAGGCGCGCGTACAAGACCTGAAGTCATTGCTAAACATTGGACAAGCTACGGCGTTAGACGTTGCTTGAGACACAGGCGTCCGCACAAGACCTGAAGTCTTTGCCAAACATTGGCAAAGCTACGGCATTAGGCGTTGCCTGAAACACAAGCGCGCACAACACCTGAAATCTTTGCCAAACATTGTCAAAGCTATGGCATTACCCGCCGCTTAAGACACAGGCGCGCGCACAAGACCTGAAGTTTTTGCCAAACGTTGGCAATGCTACGGCATTACACGCTGCCTAAGACACATGCGCGCGCAAAAGACCTGAAGTCTTTGCCAAACATTGGCAAAGGTATGGAATTATACCCCGCCTGAGACACATGCGCGAGCACAAGACCTGAAGTATTTTCCAAACATTGGCAATGCTGCGGCATTACACGACGCCTGAGACACAGCGCTCACACAAGACCTGAATCTTTGCCAATCATTGGCAAAGCTACGACATTAGACGTTGCCTGAAACACAAGCGCGCACAAGGACTAAAATCTTTGCCAAACATTGTCAAAGCTACGGCATTACCCGCCGCATGAGACACAGGCGCGCGCACAAGACCTGAAGTCTTTGCCAAACATTGGCAAAGCTACGGCATTACCCGGCGCCTGAGACACAGGCGCCCACACAAGACCTGAAGTCTTTGCCAAACATTGGCAAAGCTACGGCATTACCAGCCGCCTGAGACATGGGCGCGCTCTCAAGACCTGAAGTCTTTGCCAAACGTTGGCAAAGCTACGGCATTACACGCCGCCTCAGACACAGGCTCGCGCGCACAAGACATGAAGTCTTTGCCAAACATTGGCAAAGCTACGGCATTACACGCCGCCTGAAACATAGGCGCGCGTACAAGACCTGAAGTCGTTGCTAAACATTGGACAAGCTACGGCGTTAGACGTTGCTTGAGACACAGGCGTCCGCACAAGACCTGAAGTCTTTGCCAAACATTGGCAAAGCTACGGCATTACCAGCCGCCTGAGGCATGGGCTCGCTCACAAAACCTGAAGTCTTTGCCAAACGTTGGCAAAGCTACGGCATTACACGGCGCCTCAGGCACAGGCGCGCGCGCTCAAGACCTGAAGTCTTTGCCAAACATTGGCAAAGCTACGGCATTACACGCCGCCTGAGACACAGGCGCGCGCACAAGGCCTGAAGACTTTGCCAAACATTAGCAAAGCTACGGCATTACACCACGCCTGAGACACATGCGCGCGCACAAGACCTGAGGTCTTTGCAAATCACTGGCAAACCTATGACATTGGACGCCGCCTGAGACACAGGTGCGCGTACAAGACCGGAAGTCTTTGCCAAACATTGGCAAAGCTACGGCATTACACGCCGCCAGAGAAACAGGCGCGCGCACAAGACCTGAAGTCTTTGCCAAACATTGTCAAAGCTAAGGAATTACACGTCGCCTGAGACACAGGCGCGCGCACAAGGCCTGAAGACTTTGGCAATCATTGGCAAAGCTACGGCATTAGACGCCGCCTGAGACATAGGCGCGCGTACAAGACCTGAAGTCTTTGCCAAACATTGGCAAACCTAAGGCATTACACGCCGCCTGAGACACGGGCGCGCGCACAAGGCCTGAAGAGTTTGCCAAACATTAGCAAAGCTACGGCATTAGACGCTGCCTGAGACATAGGCGCGCGTACAAGAACCGAAGTCTATGCCAAACATTGGCAAAGCGACAACATTACACGCCGCCTTAGACACAGGCGCGCGTACAAGACCTGAAGTCGTTGCAAATCACTGGCAAAGCTACGACATTGGACGCCGCCTGAGACACAGGTGCGCGTACAAGACCGGAAGTCTTTGCCAAACATTGGCAAAGCTACGTCATTACACGCCGCCAGAGAAACAGGCGCGCGCACAAGACCTGAAGTCTTTGCCAAACATTGGCAAAGCTAAGGAATTACACGTCGCCTGAGACACAGGCGTGCGCACAAGGCCTGAAGACTTTGCCAAACATTGGCAAAGCTACGGCATTAGACGCCGCCTAAGACATAGGCGCGCGTACAAGACTTGAAGTCTTTGCCAAACATTGGCAAAGCTACGGCATTACACGCCGCCTGAGACACGGGCGCGCGCACAAGGCCTGAAGACTTTGCCAAACATCAGCAAAGCTACGGCATTAGACGCCGCCTGAGACATAGGCGCGCGTACAAGACCCGAAGTCTTTGCCAAACATTGGCAAAGCGACAGCATTACACACCGCCTGAGACACAGGCGCGCGTACAAGACGTGAAGTCGTTGCTAAACATTGGACAAGCTACGGCGTTAGACGTTGCTTGAGACACAGGCGTCCGCACAAGACCTGAAGTCTTTGCCAAACATTGGCAAAGCTACGGCATTAGGCGTTGCCTGAAACACAAGCGCGCACAACACCTGAAATCTTTGCCAAACATTGTCAAAGCTAGGGCATTACCCGCCGCTTAAGACACAGGCGCGCGCACAAGACCTGAAGTTTTTACCAAACGTTGGCAAAGCTACGGCATTACACGCTGCCTAAGACACATGCGCGCGCAAAAGACCTGAAGTCTTTGCCAAACATTGGCAAAGGTATGGAATTATACCCCGCCTGAGACACATGCGCGAGCACAAGACCTGAATCTTTGCCAATCATTGGCAAAGCTATGACATTAGACGTTGCCTGAAACACAAGCGCGCACTAGAACTAAAATCTTTGCCAAACATTGTCAAAGCTACGGCATTACCCGCCGCATGAGACACAGGCGCGCGCACAAGACCTGAAGTCTTTGCCAAACATTGGCAAAGCTACGGCATTACCCGCCGCCTGAGACACAGGCGCCCACACAAGACCTGAAGTCTTTGCCAAACATTGGCAAAGCTACGGCATTACCAGCCGCCTGAGACATGGGCGCGCTCACAAGACCTGAAGTCTTTGCCAAACATTGGCAAAGCTACGGCATTACACGCCGCCTCAGACACAGGCGCGCGCGCACAATAACTGAAGTCTTTGCCAAACATTGGCAAAGCTACGGCATTACACGCCGCCTGAAACATAGGCGCGCGTACAAGACCTAAAGTCGTTGCTAAACATTGGACAAGCTACGGCGTAAGACGTTGCTTGAGACACAGGCGTCCGCACAAGACCTGAAGTCTTTGCCAAACATTGGCAAAGCTACGGCATTACCAGCCGCCAGAGGCATGGGCGCGCTCACAAAACCTGAAGTCTTTGCCAAACGTTGGCAAAGCTACGGCATTACACGGCGCCTCAGACACAGGCGCGCGCGCACAAGACCTGAAGTCTTTGCCAAACATTGGCAAAGCTACGGCATTACACGCCGCCTGAGACACAAGCGCGCGCACAAGGCCTGAAGACTTTGCCAAACATTAGCAAAGCTACGGCATTACACCACGCCTGAGACACATGCGCGCGCACAAGACCTGAAGTCTTCGGAAATCACTGGCAAAGCTACGACATTGGACGCCGCCTGAGACACATGTGCGCGTACAAGACCGGAAGTCTTTGCCAAACATTGGCAAAGCTACGGCATTACACGCCGCCAGAGAAACAGGCGCGCGCACAAGACCTGAAGTCTTTTCCAAACATTGGCAAAGCTAAGGAATTACACGTCACCTGAGACACAGGCGCACGCACAAGGCCTGAAGACTTTGCCAAACATTGGCAAAGCTACGGCATTAGACGCCGCCTGAGACATAGGCGCGCGTACATGACCTGAAGTCTTTGCCAAACATTGGCAAAGCGACGGCATTACACGCCGCCTGAGACACGGGCCCGCGCACAAGGCCTGAAGACTTTGCCAAACATTAGCAAAGCTACGGCATTAGACGCCGCCTGAGACATAGGCGCGCGTACAAGAGCTGAAGTCTTTGCCAAACATTGGCAAAGCGACGGCATTACACGCCGCCTGAGACACGGGCCCGCGCACAAGGCCTGAAGACTTTGGCAAACATTGGCAAAGCTACGGCATTAGACGCCGCTTGAGACATAGGCGCGCGTACAAGACCTGAAGTCTTTGCCAAACATTGACAAAGCTACGGCATTACACGCCGCCTGAGACACGGGCGCGCGCACAAGGCCTGAAGACTTTGCCAAACATTAGCAAAGCTACGGCATTAGACGTCGCCTGAAACATAGGCGCGCGTACAAGACCCGAAGTCTTTGCCAAACATTGGCAAAGCGACAGCATTACACGTCGCCTGAGACACAGGCACGCGTACAAGACCTGAAGTCGTTGCTAAACATTGGACAAGCAACGGCGTTAGACGTTGGTTGAGACACAGGCGTCCGCACAAGACCTGAAGTCTTTGCCAAACTTTGGCAAAGCTACGGCATTACCAGCCGCCTGAGACATGGGCGCGCTCACAAGACCTGAAGTCTTTGCCAAACGTTAGCAAAGCTACGACATTACACGCCGCCTCAGACACAGGCGCGCGCGCACAAGACCTGAAGTCTTTGCCAAACATTGGCAAACCTACGGCATTACACGCCGCCTGAAACATAAGCGCGCGTACAAGACCTGAAGTCTTTGCCAAACATTGGCAAAGCGACAGCATTACACGTCGCCTGAGACACAGGCGCGCGTACAAGACCTGAAGTCATTGCTAAACATTGGACAAGCTACGGCGTTAGACGTTGCTTGAGACACAGGCGTCCGCACAAGACCTGAAGTCTTTGCCAAACATTGGCAAAGCTACGGCATTAGGCGTTGCCTGAAACACAAGCGCGCACAACACCTAAAATCTTTGCCAAACATTGTCAAAGCTATGGCATTACCCGCCGCTTAAGACATAGGCGCGCGCACAAGACCTGAAGTTTTTGCCAAACGTTGGCAAAGCTACGGCATTACACGCTGCCTAAGACACATGCGCGCGCAAAAGACCTGAAGTCTTTGCCAAACATTGGCAAAGGTATGGAATTATACCCCGCCTGAGACACATGCGCGAGCACAAGACATGAAGTATTTTCCAAACATTGGCAATGCTGCGGCATTACACGACGCCTGAGACACAGCGCTCACACAAGACCTGAATCTTTGCCAATCATTGGCAAAGCTACGACATTAGACGTTGCCTGAAACACAAGCGCGCACAAGAACTAAAATCTTTGCCAAACATTGTCAAAGCTACGGCATTACCCGCCGCATGAGACACAGGCGCGCGCACAAGACCTGAAGTCTTTGCCAAACATTGGCAAAGCTACGGCATTACCCGCCGCCTGAGACACAGGCGCCCACACAAGACCTGAAGTCTTTGCCAAACATTGGCAAAGCTACGGCATTACCAGCCGCCTGAGACATGGGCGCGCTCACAAGACCTGAAGTCTTTGCCAAACGTTGGCAAAGCTACGGCATTACACGCCGCCTCAGACACAGGCGCGCGCGCACAAGACCTGAAGTCTTTGCCAAACATTGGCAAAGCTACGGCATTACACGCCGCCTGAAACATAGGCGAGCGTACAAGACCTGAAGTCGTTGCTAAACATTGGACAAGCTACGGCGTAAGACGTTGCTTGAGACACAGGCGTCCGCACAAGACCTGAAGTCTTTGCCAAACATGGGCAAAGCTACGGCATTACCAGCCGCCAGAGGCATGGGCGCGCTCACAAAACCTGAAGTCTTTGCCAAACGTTGGCAAAGCTACGGCATTACACGGCGCCTCAGACACAGGCGCGCGCGCACAAGACCTGAAGTCTTTGCCAAACATTGGCAAAGCTACGGCATTACACGCCGCCAGAGACACAGCCGCGCGCACAAGGCCTGAAGACTTTGCCAAACATTAGCAAAGCTACGGCATTACACCACGCCTGAGACACATGCGCGCGCACAAGACCTGAAGTCTTTGCAAATCACTGGCAAAGCTACGACATTGGACGCCGCCTGAGACACAGGTGCGCGTACAAGACCGGAAGTCTTTGCCAAACATTGGCAAAGCTACGGCATTACACGCCGCCAGAGAAACAGGCGCGCGCACAAGACCTGAAGTCTTTGCCAAACATTGGCAAAGCTAAGGAATTACACGTCGCCTGAGACACAGGCGCGCGCACAACGCCTGAAGACTTTGCTAAACATTGGCAAAGCTACGGCATTAGACGACGCCTGAGACATAGGCGCGCGTACAAGACCTGAAGTCTTTGCCAAACATTGGCAAAGCGACGGCATTACACGCCGCCTGAGACACGGGCCCGCGCACAAGGCCTGAAGTCGTTGCAAATCACTGGCAAAGCTACGACATTGGACGCCGCCTGAGACACAGGTGCGCGTACAAGACCTGAAGTCTTTGCCAAACATTGGCAAAGCTACGGCATTACACGCCGCCAGAGAAACAGGCGCGCGCACAAGACCTGAAGTCTTTGCCAAACATTGGCAAAGCTAAGGAATTACACGTCGCCTGAGACACAGGCGCGCGCACAACGCCTGAAGACTTTGCTAAACATTGGCAAAGCTACGGCATTAGACGATGCCTGAGACATAGGCGCGCGTACAAGACCTGAAGTCTTTGCCAAACATTGGCAAAGCGACGGCATTACACGCCGCCTGAGACACGGGCCCGCGCACAAGGCCTGAAGTCGTTGCAAATCACTGGCAAAGCTACGACATTGGACGCCGCCTGAGACACAGGTGCGCGTACAAGACCTGAAGTCTTTGCCAAACATTGGCAAAGCTACGGCATTACACGCCGCCAGAGAAACAGGCGCGCGCACAAGACCTGAAGTCTTTGCCAAACATTGGCAAAGCTAAGGAATTACACGTCGCCTGAGACACAGGCGCGCGCACAAGGCCTGAAGACTTTGCCAAACATTGGCAAAGCTACGGCATTAGACGCCGCCTGAGACATAGGCGCGCGTACAAGACCTGAAGTCTTTGCCAAACATTGGCAAAGCTACGGCATTACACGCCGCCTAAGACGCGGGCGCGCGCACAAGGCCTGAAGACTTTGCCAAACATTAGCAAAGCTACGGCATTAGACGCCGCCTGAGACATAGGCGCGCGTACAAGACCCGAAGTCTTTGCCAAACATTGGCAAAGCGACAGCATTACACGCCGCCTGAGACACAGGCGCGCGTACAAGACCTGAAGTCGTTGCTAAACATTGGACAAGCTACGGCGTTAGACGTTGCTTGAGACACAGGCGTCCGCACAAGACCTGAAGTCTTTGCCAAACATTGGCAAAGCTACGGCATTACCAGCCGCCTGAGACATGGGCGCGCTCAAAAGACCTGAAGTCTTTGCCAAACGTTAGCAAAGCTACGGCATTACACGCCGCCTCAGACACAGGCGCGCGCGCACAAGACCTGAAGTCTTTGCCAAACATTGGCAAAGCTACGGCATTACACGCCGCCTGAAACATAAGCGCGCGTACAAGACCTGAAGTCTTTGCCAAACATTGGCAAAGCTACGGCATTACCATCCGCCTGAGACAAGGGCGCGCTCACAAGACCTGAAGTCTTTGCCAAACGTTGGCAAAGCTACGGCATTACACGCCGCCTCAGACACAGGCGCGCACAAGACCTGAAGTCTTTGCCAAACATTGGCAAAGCTACGGCACTACACCACTCCTGAGACACATGTGCGCGCACAAGACCTGAAGTCTTTGCTAATCACTGGCAAAGCTACGGCAATGGACGCCGCCTGAGACATAGGCGCCCGCACAAGGCCAGAAGACTTTGCCAAACATTGGCAAAGCTACGGCATTAGACGCCGCCTGAGACATAGGCGCGCGTACAAGACCTGAAGTCTTTGCCAAACATTGGCAAAGCTACGGCATTACACGCCGCCTGAGACACGGGCGCGCGCACAAGTCCTGTAGACTTTGCCAAACATTAGCAAAGCTAAGGCATTAGACGCCGCCTGAGACATAGGCGCGCGTACAAGACCCGAAGTCTTTGCCAAACATTGGCAAAGCGACAGCATTACACACCGCCTGAGACACAGGCGCGCGTACAAGACCTGAAGTCGTTGCTAAACATTGGACAAGCTACGGCGTTAGACGTTGCTTGAGACATAGGCGTCCGCACAAGACCTGAAGTCTTTGCCAAACATTGGCAAAGCTACGGCATTAGGCGTTGCCTGAAACACAAGCGCGCACAACACCTGAAATCTTTGCCAAACAATGTCAAAGCTATGGCATTACCCGCCGCTTAAGACACAGGCGCGCGCACAAGACCTGAAGGTTTTGCCAAACGTTGGCAAAGCTACGGCATTACACGCTGCCTAAGACACATGCGCGCGCAAAAGACCTGAAGTCTTTGCCAAACATTCGCAAAGGTATGGAATTACACCCCGCCTGAGACACATGCGCGAGCACAAGACCTGAAGTATTTTCCAAACATTGGCAATGCTGCGACATTACACGACGCCTGAGACACAGCGCTCACACAAGACCTGAATCTTTGCCAATCATTGGCAAAGCTACGACATTAGACGTTGTCTGAAACACAAGCGCGCACAAGAACTAAAATCTTTGCCAAACATTGTCAAAGCTACGGCATTACCCGCCGCGTGAGACACAGGCGCGCGCACAAGACCTGAAGTCTTTGCCAAACATTGGCAAAGCTACGGCATTACCAGCCGCCTGATAATGGGCGCGCTCACAAGACCTGAAGTCTTTGTCAAACGTTGGCAAAGCTACGGCATTACACGCCGCCTCAGACACAGGCGCGCGCGCACAAGACCTGAAGTCTTTGCCAAACATTGGCAAAGCTACGGCATTACACGCCCCTGAAACATAGGCGCGCGTACAAGACCTGAAGTCGTTGCTAAACATTGGACAAGCTACGGCGTAAGACGTTGCTTGAGACACAGGCGTCCGCACAAGACCTGAAGTCTTTGCCAAACATTGGCAAAGCTACGGCATTACCAGCCGCCAGAGGCATGGGCGCGCTCACAAAACCTGAAGTCTTTGCCAAACGTTGGCAAAGCTACGGCATTACACGGCGCCTCAGACACAGGCGCGCGCGCACAAGACCTGTAGTCTTTGCCAAACATTGGCAAAGCTACGGCATTACACGCCGCCTGAGACACAAGCGCGCGCACAAGGCCTGAAGACTTTGCCAAACATTAGCAAAGCTACGGCATTACACCACGCCTGAGACACATGCGCGCGCACAAGACCTGAAGTCTTTGCAAATCACTGGCAAAGCTACGACATTGGACGCCGCCTGAGACACAGGTGCGCGTACAAGACCGGAAGTCTTTGCCAAACATTGGCAAAGCTACGGCATTACACGCCGCCAGAGAAACAGGCGCGCGCACAAGACCTGAAGTCTTTGCCAAACATTGGCAAAGCTAAGGAATTACACGTCGCCTGAGACACAGGCGCGCGCACAAGGCCTGAAGACTTTGCCAAACATTGGCAAAGCTACGGCATTAGACGCCGCCTGAGACATAGGCGCGCGTACAAGACCTGAAGTCTTTGCCAAACATTGGCAAAGCGACGGCATTACACGCCGCCTGAGACACGGGCCCGCGCACAAGGCCTGAAGACTTTGCCAAACATTAGCAAAGCTACGGCATTAGACGCCGCCTGAGACATAGGCGCGCGTACAAGACCCGAAGTCTTTGCCAAACATTGGCATAGCGACAACATTACACGCCGCCTGAGACAGAGGCGCGCGTACAAGACCTGAAGTCGTTGCAAATCACTGGCAAAGCTACGACATTGGACGCCGCCTGAGACACAGGTGCGCGTACAAGACCGGAAGTCTTTGCCAAACTTTGGCAAAGCTACGGCATTACACGCCGCCAGAGAAACAGGCGCGCGCACAAGACCTGAAGTCTTTGCCAAACATTGGCAAAGCTAAGGAATTACACGTCGCCTGAGACACAGGCGCGCGCACAAGGCCTGAAGACTTTGCCAAACATTGGCAAAGCTACGGCATTAGACGCCGCTTGAGACATAGGCGCGCGTATAAGACCTGAAGTCTTTGCCAAACATTGGCAAAGCAACGGCATTACACGCCGCCTGAGACATGGGCGCGCGCACAAGGCCTGAAAACTTTGCCAAACATTAGCAAAGCTACGGCATTAGACGCCGCCTGAAACATAGGCGCGCGTACAAGACCCGAAGTCTTTGCCAAACATTGGCAAAGCGACAGCATTACACGCCGCCAGAGACACAGGCGCGCGTACAAGACCTGAGGTCATTGCTAAACATTGGACAAGCTACGGCGTTAGACGTTGCTTGAGACACAGGCGTCCGCACAAGACCTGAAGTCTTTGCCAAACATTGGCAAAGCTACGGCATTAGGCGTTGCCTGAAACACAAGCGCGCACAACACCTGAAATCTTTGCCAAACATTGTCAAAGCTATGGCATTACCCGCCGCTTAAGACACAGGCGCACGCACAAGACCTGAAGTTTTTGCCAAACGTTGGCAAAGCTACGGCATTACACGCTGCCTAAGACACATGCGCGCGCAAAAGACCTGAAGTCTTTGCCAAACATTGGCAAAGGTATGGAATTATACCCCGCCTGAGACACATGCGCGAGCACAAGACCTGAATATTTTCCAAACATTGGCAATGCTACGGCATTACACGACGCCTGAGACACAGCGCTCACACAAGACCTGAATCTTTGCCAATCATTGGCAAAGCTACGACATTAGACGTTGCCTGAAACACAAGCGCGCACAAGAACTAAAATCTTTGCCAAACATTGTCAAAGCTACGGCATTACCCGCCGCATGAGACACAGGCGCGCGCACAAGACCTGAAGTCTTTGCCAAACATTGGCAAAGCTACGGCATTACCCGCCGCCTGAGACACAGGCGCCCACACAAGACCTGAAGTCTTTGCCAAACATTGGCAAAGCTACGGCATTACCAGCCGCCTGAGACATGGGCGCGCTCACAAGACCTGAAGTCTTTGCCAAACGTTGGCAAAGCTACGGCATTACACGCCGCCTCAGACACAGGCGCGCGCGCACAAGACCTGAAGTCTTTGCCAAACATTGGCAAAGCTACGGCAATACACGCCGCCTAAAACATAGGCGCGCGTACAAGACCTGAAGTCGTTGCTAAACATTGGACAAGCTACGGCGTAAGACGTTGCTTGAGACACAGGCGTCCGCACAAGACCTGAAGTCTTTGCCAAACATTGGCAAAACTACGGCATTACCAGCCGCTAGAGGCATGGGCGCGCTCACAAAACCTGAAGTCTTTGCCAAACGTTGGCAAAGCTACGGCATTACACGGCGCCTCAGACACAGGCGCGCGCGCACAAGACCTGAAGTCTTTGCCAAACATTGGCAAAGCTACGGCATTACACGCCGCCTGAGACACAGGCGCGCGCACAAGGCCTGAAGACTTTGCCAAACATTAGCAAAGCTACGGCATTACACCACGCCTGAGACACATGCGCGCGCACAAGACCTGAAGTCTTTGGAAATCACTGGCAAAGCTACGACATTGGACGCCGCCTGAGACACAGGTGCGCGTACAAGACCTGAAGTCTTTGCCAAACATTGGCAAAGCTACGGCATTACACGCCGCCTGAAACATAAGCGCGCGTACAAGACCTGAAGTCTTTGCCAAACATTGGCAAAGCGACAGCATTACACGCCGCCTGAGACACAGGCGCGCGTACAAGACCTGAAGTCATTGCTAAATATTGGACAAGCTACGGCGTTAGACGTTGCTTGAGACACAGGCGTCCGCACAAGACCTGAAGTCTTTGCCAAACATTGGCAAAGCTACGGCATTAGGCGTTGCCTGAAACACAAGCGCGCACAACACCTGAAATCTTTGCCAAACATTGTCAAAGCTATGGCATTACCCGCCGCTTAAGACACAGGCGCGCGCACAAGACCTGAAGTTTTTGCCAAACGTTGGCAAAGCTACGGCATTACACGCTGCCTAAGACACATGCGCGCGCAAAAGACCTGAAGTCTTTGCCAAACATTGGCAAAGGTATGGAATTATACCCCGCCTGAGACACATGCGCGAGCACAAGACCTGAATATTTTCCAAACATTGGCAATGCTACGGCATTACACGACGCCTGAGACACAGCGCTCACACAAGACCTGAATCTTTGCCAATCATTGGCAAAGCTACGACATTAGACGTTGCCTGAAACACAAGCGCGCACAAGAACTAAAATCTTTGCCAAACATTGTCAAAGCTACGGCATTACCCGCCGCATGAGACACAGGCGCGCGCACAAGACCTGAAGTCTTTGCCAAACATTGGCAAAGCTACGGCATTACCCGCCGCCTGAGACACAGGCGCCCACACAAGACCTGAAGTCTTTGCCAAACATTGGCAAAGCTACGGCATTACCAGCCGCCTGAGACATGGGCGCGCTCACAAGACCTGAAGTCTTTGCCAAACGTTGGCAAAGCTACGACATTACACGCCGCCTCAGACACAGGCGCGCGCGCACAAGACCTGAAGTCTTTGCCAAACATTGGCAAAGCTACGGTAATACACGCCGCCTAAAACATAGGCGCGCGTACAAGACCTGAAGTCGTTGCTAAACATTGGACAAGCTACGGCGTAAGACGTTGCTTGAGACACAGGCGTCCGCACAAGACCTGAAGTCTTTGCCAAACATTGGCAAAGCTACGGCATTACCAGCCGCTAGAGGCATGGGCGCGCTCACAAAACCTGAAGTCTTTGCCAAACGTTGGCAAAGCTACGGCATTACACGGCGCCTCAGACACAGGCGCGCGCGCACAAGACTTGAAGTCTTTGCCAAACATTGGCAAAGCTACGGCATTACACGCCGCCTGAGACACAGGCGCGCGCACAAGGCCTGAAGACTTTGCCAAACATTAGCAAAGCTACGGCATTACACCACGCCTGAGACACATGCGCGCGCACAAGACCTGAAGTCTTTGCAAATCACTGGCAAAGCTACGACATTGGACGCCGCCTGAGACACAGGTGCGCGTACAAGACCTGAAGTCTTTGCCAAACATTGGCAAAGCTACGACATTACACGCCGCCTGAAACATAAGCGCGCGTACAAGACCTGAAGTCTTTGCCAAACATTGGCAAAGCGACAGCATTACACGCCGCCTGAGACACAGGCGCGCGTACAAGACCTGAAGTCATTGCTAAACATTGGACAAGCTACGGCGTTAGACGTTGCTTGAGACACAGGCGTCCGCACAAGACCTGAAGTCTTTGCCAAACATTGGCAAAGCTACGGCATTAGGCGTTGCCTGAAACACAAGCGCGCACAACACCTGAAATCTTTGCCAAACATTGTCAAAGCTATGGCATTACCCGCCGCTTAAGACACAGGCGCGCGCACAAGACCTGAAGTTTTTGCCAAACGTTGGCAAAGCTACGGCATTACACGCTGCCTAAGACACATGCGCGCGCAAAAGACCTGAAGTCTTTGCCAAACATTGGCAAAGGTATGGAATTATACCCCGCCTGAGACACATGCGCAAGCACAAGACCTGAATATTTTCCAAACATTGGCAATGCTACGGCATTACACGACGCCTGAGACACAGCGCTCACACAAGACCTGAATCTTTGCCAATCATTGGCAAAGCTACGACATTAGACGTTGCCTGAAACACAAGCGCGCACAAGAACTAAAATCTTTGCCAAACATTGTCAAAGCTACGGCATTACCCGCCGCATGAGACACAGGCGCGCGCACAAGACCTGAAGTCTTTGCCAAACATTGGCAAAGCTACGGCATTACCCGCCGCCTGAGACACACGCGCCCACACAAGACCTGAAGTCTTTGCCAAACATTGGCAAAGCTACGGCATTACCAGCCGCCTGAGACATGGGCGCGCTCACAAGACCTGAAGTCTTTGCCAAACGTTGGCAAAGCTACGACATTACACGCCGCCTCAGACACAGGCGCGCGCGCACAAGACCTGAAGTCTTTGCCAAACATTGGCAAAGCTACGGCAATACACGCCGCCTAAAACATAGGCGCGCGTACAAGACCTGAAGTCGTTGCTAAACATTGGACAAGCTACGGCGTAAGACGTTGCTTGAGACACAGGCGTCCGCACAAGACCTGAAGTCTTTGCCAAACATTGGCAAAGCTACGGCATTACCAGCCGCTAGAGGCATGGGCGCGCTCACAAAACCTGAAGTCTTTGCCAAACGTTGGCAAAGCTACGGCATTACACGGCGCCTCAGACACAGGCGCGCGCGCACAAGACCTGAAGTCTTTGCCAAACATTGGCAAAGCTACGGCATTACACGCCGCCTGAGACACAGGCGCGCGCACAAGGCCTGAAGACTTTGCCAAACATTAGCAAAGCTACGGCATTACACCACGCCTGAGACACATGCGCGCGCACAAGACCTGAAGTCTTTGCAAATCACTGGCAAAGCTACGACATTGGACGCCGCCTGAGACACAGGTGCGCGTACAAGACCTGAAGTCTTTGCCAAACATTGGCAAAGCTACGACATTACACGCCGCCTGAAACATAAGCGCGCGTACAAGACCTGAAGTCTTTGCCAAACATTGGCAAAGCGACAGCATTACACGCCGCCTGAGACACAGGCGCGCGTACAAGACCTGAAGTCATTGCTAAACATTGGACAAGCTACGGCGTTAGACGTTGCTTGAGACACAGGCGTCCGCACAAGACCTGAAGTCTTTGCCAAACATTGGCAAAGCTACGGCATTAGGCGTTGCCTGAAACACAAGCGCGCACAACACCTGAAATCTTTGCCAAACATTGTCAAAGCTATGGCATTACCCGCTGCTTAAGACACAGGCGCGCGCACAAGACCTGAAGTTTTTGCCAAACGTTGGCAAAGCTACGGCATTACACGCTGCCTAAGACACATGCGCGCGCAAAAGACCTGAAGTCTTTGCCAAACATTGGCAAAGGTATGGAATTATACCCCGCCTGAGACACATGCGCGAGCACAAGACCTGAATATTTTCCAAACATTGGCAATGCTACGGCATTACACGACGCCTGAGACACAGCGCTCACACAAGACCTGAATCTTTGCCAATCATTGGCAAAGCTACGACATTAGACGTTGCCTGAAACACAAGCGCGCACAAGAACTAAAATCTTTGCCAAACATTGTCAAAGCTACGGCATTACCCGCCGCATGAGACACAGGCGCGCGCACAAGACCTGAAGTCTTTGCCAAACATTGGCAAAGCTACGGCATTACCCGCCGCCTGAGACACAGGCGCCCACACAAGACCTGAAGTCTTTGCCAAACATTGGCAAAGCTACGGCATTACCAGCCGCCTGAGACATGGGCGCGCTCACAAGACCTGAAGTCTTTGCCAAACGTTGGCAAAGCTACGACATTACACGCCGCCTCAGACACAGGCGCGCGCGCACAAGACCTGAAGTCTTAGCCAAACATTGGCAAAGCTACGGCAATACACGCCGCCTAAAACATAGGCGCGCGTACAAGACCTGAAGTCGTTGCTAAACATTGGACAAGCTACGGCGTAAGACGTTGCTTGAGACACAGGCGTCCGCACAAGACCTGAAGTCTTTGCCAAACATTGGCAAAGCTACGGCATTACCAGCCGCTAGAGGCATGGGCGCGCTCACAAAACCTGAAGTCTTTGCCAAACGTTGGCAAAGCTACGGCATTACACGGCGCCTCAGACACAGGCGCGCGCGCACAAGACCTGAAGTCTTTGCCAAACATTGGCAAAGCTACGGCATTACACGCCGCCTGAGACACAGGCGCGCGCACAAGGCCTGAAGACTTTGCCAAACATTAGCAAAGCTACGGCATTACACCACGCCTGAGACACATGCGCGCGCACAAGACCTGAAGTCTTTGCAAATCACTGGCAAAGCTACGACATTGGACGCCGCCTGAGACACAGGTGCGCGTACAAGACCTGAAGTCTTTGCCAAACATTGGCAAAGCTACGGCATTACACGCCGCCTGAAACATAAGCGCGCGTACAAGACCTGAAGTCTTTGCCAAACATTGGCAAAGCGACAGCATTACACGCCGCCTAAGACACAGGCGCGCGTACAAGACCTGAAGTCATTGCTAAACATTGGACAAGCTACGGCGTTAGACGTTGCTTGAGACACAGGCGTCCGCACAAGACCTGAAGTCTTTGCCAAACATTGGCAAAGCTACGGCATTAGGCGTTGCCTGAAACACAAGCGCGCACAACACCTGAAATCTTTGCCAAACATTGTCAAAGCTATGGCATTACCCGCCGCTTAAGACACAGGCGCGCGCACAAGACCTGAAGTTTTTGCCAAACGTTGGCAAAGCTACGGCATTACACGCTGCCTAAGACACATGCGCGCGCAAAAGACCTGAAGTCTTTGCCAAACATTGGCAAAGGTATGGAATTATACCCCGCCTGAGACACATGCGCGAGCACAAGACCTGAATATTTTCCAAACATTGGCAATGCTACGGCATTACACGACGCCTGAGACACAGCGCTCACACAAGACCTGAATCTTTGCCAATCATTGGCAAAGCTACGACATTAGACGTTGCCTGAAACACAAGCGCGCACAAGAACTAAAATCTTTGCCAAACATTGTCAAAGCTACGGCATTACCCGCCGCATGAGACACAGGCGCGCGCACAAGACCTGAAGTCTTTGCCAATCATTGGCAAAGCTACGGCATTACCCGCCGCCTGAGACACAGGCGCCCACACAAGACCTGAAGTCTTTGCCAAACATTGGCAAAGCTACGGCATTACCAGCCGCCTGAGACATGGGCGCGCTCACAAGACCTGAAGTCTTTGCCAAACGTTGGCAAAGCTACGGCATTACACGCCGCCTCAGAGAAAGGCGCGCGCGCACAAGACCTGAAGTCTTTGCCAAACATTGGCAAAGCTACGGCATTACACGCCGCCTAAAACATAGGCGCGCGTACAAGACCTGAAGTCGTTGCTAAACATTGGACAAGCTACGGCGTAAGACGTTGCTTGAGACACAGGCGTCCGCACAAGACCTGAAGTCTTTGCCAAACATTGGCAAAGCTACGGCATTACCAGCCGCTAGAGGCATGGGCGCGCTCACAAAACGTGAAGTCTTTGCCAAACGTTGGCAAAGCTACGGCATTACACGGCGCCTCAGACACAGGCGCGCGCGCACAAGACCTGAAGTCTTTGCCAAACATTGGCAAAGCTACGGCATTACACGCCGCCTGAGACACAGGCGCGCGCACAAGGCCTGAAGACTTTGCCAAACATTAGCAAAGCTACGGCATTACACCACGCCTGAGACACATGCGCGCGCACAAGACCTGAAGTCTTTGCAAATCACTGGCAAAGCTACGACATTCGACGCCGCCTGAGACACAGGTGCGCGTACAAGACCTGAAGTCTTTGCCAAACATTGGCAAAGCTACGACATTACACGCCGCCTGAAACATAAGCGCGCGTACAAGACCTGAAGTCTTTGCCAAACATTGGCAAAGCGACAGCATTACACGCCGCCTGAGACACAGGCGCGCGTACAAGACCTGAAGTCATTGCTAAACATTGGACAAGCTACGGCGTTAGACGTTGCTTGAGACACAGGCGTCCGCACAAGACCTGAAGTCTTTGCCAAACATTGGCAAAGCTACGGCATTAGGCGTTGCCTGAAACACAAGCGCGCACAACACCTGAATTCTTTGCCAAACATTGTCAAAGCTATGGCATTACCCGCCGCTTAAGACACAGGCGCGCGCACAAGACCTGAAGTTTTTGCCAAACGTTGGCAAAGCTACGGCATTACACGCTGCCTAAGACACATGCGCGCGCAAAAGACCTGAAGTCTTTGCCAAACATTGGCAAAGGTATGGAATTATACCCCGCCTGAGACACATGCGCGAGCACAAGACCTGAATATTTTCCAAACATTGGCAATGCTACGGCATTACACGACGCCTGAGACACAGCGCTCACACAAGACCTGAATCTTTGCCAATCATTGGCAAAGCTACGACATTAGACGTTGCCTGAAACACAAGCGCGCACAAGAACTAAAATCTTTGCCAAACATTGTCAAAGCTACGGCATTACCCGCCGCATGAGACACAGGCGCGCGCACAAGACCTGAAGTCTTTGCCAAACATTGGCAAAGCTACGGCATTACCCGCCGCCTGAGACACAGGCGCCCACACAAGACCTGAAGTCTTTGCCAAACATTGGCAAAGCTACGGCATTACCAGCCGCCTGAGACATGGGCGCGCTCACAAGACCTGAAGTCTTTGCCAAACGTTGGCAAAGCTACGACATTACACGCCGCCTCAGACACAGGCGCGCGCGCACAAGACCTGAAGTCTTTGCCAAACATTGGCAAAGCTACGGCAATACACGCCGCCTAAAACATAGGCGCGCGTACAAGACCTGAAGTCGTTGCTAAACATTGGACAAGCAACGGCGTAAGACGTTGCTTGAGACACAGGCGTCCGCACAAGACCTGAAGTCTTTGCCAAACATTGGCAAAGCTACGGCATTTCCAGCCGCTAGAGGCATGGGCGCGCTCACAAAACCTGAAGTCTTTGCCAAACGTTGGCAGAGCTACGGCATTACACGGCGCCTCAGACACAGGCGCGCGCGCACAAGACCTGAAGTCTTTGCCAAACATTGGCAAAGCTACGGCATTACACGCCGCCTGAGACACAGGCGCGCGCACAAGGCCTGAAGACTTTGCCAAACATTAGCAAAGCTACGGCATTACACCACGCCTGAGACACATGCGCGCGCACAAGACCTGAAGTCTTTGCAAATCACTGGCAAAGCTACGACATTAGACGCCGCCTGAGACACAGGTGCGCGTACAAGACCTGAAGTCTTTGCCAAACATTGGCAAAGCTACGGCATTACACGCCGCCTGAAACATAAGCGCGCGTACAAGACCTGAAGTCTTTGCCAAACATTGGCAAAGCGACAGCATTACACGCCGCCTAAGACACAGGCGCGCGTACAAGACCTGAAGTCATTGCTAAACATTGGACAAGCTACGGCGTTAGACGTTGCTTGAGACACAGGCGTCCGCACAAGACCTGAAGTCTTTGCCAAACATTGGCAAAGCTACGGCATTAGGCGTTGCCTGAAACACAAGCGCGCACAACACCTGAAATCTTTGCCAAACATTGTCAAAGCTATGGCATTACCCGCCGCTTAAGACACAGGCGCGCGCACAAGACCTGAAGTTTTTGCCAAACGTTGGCAAAGCTACGGCATTACACGCTGCCTAAGACACATGCGCGCGCAAAAGACCTGAAGTCTTTGCCAAACATTGGCAAAGGTATGGAATTATACCCCGCCTGAGACACATGCGCGAGCACAAGACCTGAATATTTTCCAAACATTGGCAATGCTACGGCATTACACGACGCCTGAGACACAGCGCTCACACAAGACCTGAATCTTTGCCAATCATTGGCAAAGCTACGACATTAGACGTTGCCTGAAACACAAGCGCGCACAAGAACTAAAATGTTTGCCAAACATTGTCAAAGCTACGGCATTACCCGCCGCATGAGACACAGGCGCGCGCACAAGACCTGAAGTCTTTGCCAATCATTGGCAAAGCTACGGCATTACCCGCCGCCTGAGACACAGGCGCCCACACAAGACCTGAAGTCTTTGCCAAACATTGGCAAAGCTACGGCATTACCAGCCGCCTGAGACATGGGCGCGCTCACAAGACCTGAAGTCTTTGCCAAACGTTGGCAAAGCTACGGCATTACACGCCGCCTCAGACACAGGCGCGCGCGCACAAGACCTGAAGTCTTTGCCAAACATTGGCAAAGCTACGGCATTACACGCCGCGTAAAACATATGCGCGCGTACAAGACCTGAAGTCGTTGCTAAACATTGGACAAGCTACGGCGTAAGACGTTGCTTGAGACACAGGCATCCGCACAAGACCTGAAGTCTTTGCCAAACATTGGCAAAGCTACGGCATAACCAGCCGCTAGAGGCATGGGCGCGCTCACAAAACCTGAAGTCTTTGCCAAACGTTGGCAAAGCTACGGCATTACACGGCGCCTCAGACACAGGCGCGCGCGCACAAGACCTGAAGTCTTTGCCAAACATTGGCAAAGCTACGGCATTACACGCCGCCTGAGACACAGGCGCGCGCACAAGGCCTGAAGACTTTGCCAAACATTAGCAAAGCTACGGCATTACACCACGCCTGAGACACATGCGCGCGCACAAGACCTGAAGTCTTTGCAAATCACTGGCAAAGCTACGACATTGGACGCCGCCTGAGACACAGGTGCGCGTACAAGACCGGAAATCTTTGCCAAACATTGGCAAAGCTACGGCATTACACGTCGCCAGAGAAACAGGCGCGCGCACAAGACCTGAAGTCTTTGCCAAACATTGGCAAAGCTAAGGAATTACACGTCGACTGAGACACAGGCGCGCGCACAAGGCCTGAAGACTTTGCCAAACATTGGCAAAGGTACGGCATTAGACGCCGCCTGAGACATAGGCGCGCGTACAAGACCTGAAGTCTTTGCCAAACATTGGCAAAGCTACGGCATTACACGCCGCCTGAGACACGGGCGCGCGCACAAGTCCTGAAGACTTTGCCAAACATTAGCAAAGCTAAGGCATTAGACGCCGCCTGAGACATAGGCGCGCGTACAAGACCCGAAGTCTTTGCCAAACATTGGCAAAGCGACAGCATTACACACCGCCTGAGACACAGGCGCGCGTACAAGACCGGAAGTCGTTGCTAAACATTGGACAAGCTACGGCGTTAGACGTTGCTTGAGACATAGGCGTCCGCACAAGACCTGAAGTCTTTGCCAAACATTGGCAAAGCTACGGCATTAGGCGTTGCCTGAAACACAAGCGCGCACAAGACCTGAAATCTTTGCCAAACATTGTCAAAGCTATGGCATTACCCGCCGCTTAAGACACAGGCGCGCGCACAAGACCTGAAGGTTTTGCCAAACGTTGGCAAAGCTACGGCATTACACGCTGCCTAAGACACATGCGCGCGCAAAAGACCTGAAGTCTTTGCCAAACATTCGCAAAGGTATGGAATTACACCCCGCCTGAGACACATGCGCGAGCACAAGACCTGAAGTATTTTCCAAACATTGGCAATGCTGCGGCATTACACGACGCCTGAGACACAGCGCTCACACAAGACCTGAGTCTTTGCCAATCATTGGCAAAGCTACGACATTAGACGTTGCCTGAAACACAAGCGCGCACAAGAACTAAAATCTTTGCCAAACATTGTCAAAGCTACGGCATTACCCGCCGCGTGAGACACAGGCGCGCGCACAAGACCTGAAGTCTTTGCCAAACATTGGCAAAGCTACGGCATTACCAGCCGCCTGAGACATGGGCGCGCTCACAAGACCTGAAGTCTTTGCCAAACGTTGGCAAAGCTACGGCATTACACGCCGCCTCAGACACAGGCGCGCGCGCACAAGACCTGAAGTCTTTGCCAAACATTGGCAAAGCTACGGCATTACACGCCGCCTGAAACATAGGCGCGCGTACAAGACCTGAAGTCGTTGCTAAACATTGGACAAGCTACGGCGTAAGACGTTGCTTGAGACACAGGCGTCCGCACAAGACCTGAAGTCTTTGCCAAACATTGGCAAAGCTACGGCATTACCAGCCGCCAGAGGCATGGGCGCGCTCACAAAACCTGAAGTCTTTGCCAAACGTTGGCAAAGCTACGGCATTACACGGCGCCTCAGACACAGGCGCGCGCGCACAAGACCTGTAGTCTTTGCCAAACATTGGCAAAGCTACGGCATTACACGCCGCCTGAGACACAAGCGCGCGCACAAGGCCTGAAGACTTTGCCAAACATTAGCAAAGCTACGGCATTACACCACGCCTGAGACACATGCGCGCGCACAAGACCTGAAGTCTTTGCAAATCACTGACAAAGCTACGACATTGGACGCCGCCTGAGACACAGGTGCGCGTACAGGACCGGAAGTCTTTGCCAAACATTGGCAAAGCTACGGCATTACACGCCGCCAGAGAAACAGGCGCGCGCACAAGACCTGAAGTCTTTGCCAAACATTGGCAAAGCTAAGGAATTACACGTCGCCTGAGACACAGGCGCGCGCACAAGGCCTGAAGACTTTGCCAAACATTGGGAAAGCTACGGCATTAGACGCCGCCTGAGACATAGGCGCGCGTACAAGACCTGAAGTCTTTGCCAAACATTGGCAAAGCGACGGGATTACACGCCGACTGAGACACGGGCCCGCGCACAAGGCCTGAAGACTTTGCCAAACATTAGCAAAGCTACGGCATTAGACGCCGCCTGAGACATAGGCGCGCGTACAAGACCCGAAGTCTTTGCCAAACATTGGCATAGCGACAACATTACACGCCGCCTGAGACACAGGCGCGCGTACAAGACCTGAAGTCGTTGCAAATCACTAGCAAAGCTACGACATTGGACGCCGCCTGAGACACAGGTGCGCGTACAAGACCGGAAGTCTTTGCCAAACATTGGCAAAGCTACGGCATTACACGCCGCCAGAGAAACAGGCGCGCGCACAAGACCTGAAGTCTTTGCCAAACATTGGCAAAGCTAAGGAATTACACGTCGCCTGAGACACAGGCGCGCGCACAAGGCCTGAAGACTTTGCCAAACATTGGCAAAGCTACGGCATTAGACGCCGCTTGAGACATAGGCGCGCGTACAAGACCTGAAGTCTTTGCCAAACATTGGCAAAGCTACGGCATTACACGCCGCCTGAGACACGGGCGCGCGCACAAGGCCTGAAGACTTTGCCAAACATTAGCAAAGCTACGGCATTAGACGCCGCCTGAGACACAGGCGCGCGCACAAGACCTGAAGTCTTTGCCAAACATTGGCAAAGCTAAGGAATTACACGTCGCCTGAGACACAGGCGCGCGCACAAGGCCTGAAGACTTTGCCAAACATTGGGAAAGTTACGGCATTAGACGCCGCCTGAGACATAGGCGCGCGTTCAAGACCTGAAGTCTTTGCCAAACATTGGCAAAGCGACGGCATTACACGCCGACTGAGACACGGGCCCGCGCACAAGGCCTGAAGACTTTGCCAAACATTAGCAAAGCTACGGCATTAGACGCCGCCTGAGACATAGGCGCGCGTACAAGACCCGAAGTCTTTGCCAAACATTGGCATAGCGACAACATTACACGCCGCCTGAGACACAGGCGCGCGTACAAGACCTGAAGTCGTTGCAAATCACTGGCAAAGCTACGACATTGGACGCCGCCTGAGACACAGGTGCGCGTACAAGACCGGAAGTCTTTGCCAAACATTGGCAAAGCTACGGCATTACACGCCGCCAGAGAAACAGGCGCGCGCACAAGACCTGAAGTCTTTGCCAAACATTGGCAAAGCTAAGGAATTACACGTCGCCTGAGACACAGGCGCGCGCACAAGGCCTGAAGACTTTGCCAAACATTGGCAAAGCTACGGCATTAGACGCCGCTTGAGACATAGGCGCGCGTACAAGACCCGAAGTCTTTGCCAAACATTGGCAAAGCGACAGCATTACACGCCGCCTGAGACACAGGCGCGCGTACAAGACCTGAAGTCGTTGCTAAACATTGGACAAGCTACGGCGTTAGACGTTGCTTGAGACACAGGCGTCCGCACAAGACCTGAAGTCTTTGCCAAACATTGGCAAAGCTACGGCATTACCAGCCGCCTGAGACATGGGCGCGCTCACAAGACCTGAAGCCTTTGCCAAACGTTAGCAAAGCTACGGCATTACACGCCGCCTCAGACACAGGCGCGCGCGCACAAGACCTGAAGTCTTTGCCAAACATTGGCAAAGCTACGGCATTACACGCCGCCTGAAACATAAGCGCGCGTACAAGACCTGAAGTCTTTGCCAAACATTGGCAAAGCGACAGCATTACACGCCGCCTGAGACACAGGCGCGCGTACAAGACCTGAAGTCATTGCTAAACATTGTACAAGCTACGGCGTTAGACGTTGCTTGAGACACAGGCGTCCGCACAAGACCTGAAGTCTTTGCCAAACATTGGCAAAGCTACGGCATTAGGCGTTGCCTGAAACACAAGCGCGCACAACACCTGAAATCTTTGCCAAACATTGTCAAAGCTATGGCATTACCCGCCAAGGCGGAAACGCGAGGCGCAACGTTCATGGTTTCCAAAGCATATGATTACCGCAAACACATACATGATAAATGGATACATTAACAAGTTTAATGTTTTACATTACAAAACATAATCTGAGTTTACAAAAAGTTAAGATTTCACAAATATGACTCAACTCAATGAGTTATACAAGGGAAATCCTCCTTGAGTAGTATCCATCGTGCATGCATGTAATCTACATTGCTAACCTTGAAATCACGTTCAGTTACCTGAAAAACATACTTAAAATCGTCAACACGAAGTTGGTGAGTTCACAGGTTTAATCAAATAGTTCTTTGTAAAATTCAATTGTTCGTAAATAGTTTCAGTTGTATGTGATAAACAGAATAAGAATTGTTGACCCATTTGTAAACTAGCTAGGAATACAAATAATATGTTCATACATGGGGCGTAACCAAACCTTGACATGTGTACACGCCCCTAATTTCGTTATCAGATTCTATGCGGCCATAAATCCTCCAGATTGTGGTTAGCGCGACTAACCATGACCGGGAGACGTCACTCTCCATAGTACTATTCATAGGACCCTAGGCTACAGTTAATGGTTACTATGTTGTTCCAGGGGACTTTCGCGGCCTCCATTGTGTTGTTCTCATCCCATGTAAACATAAAAGTCGTGTCTTATTCTCTTGTTATCCCATAAAATAGTTGAAGTATGTTTTTCCCCCAAATATTAGAAAGCAGTAAAAAGAAAGGGGCCGTGAAACTCACCTTGTGTTTGTGTATATACTTGTAATAATATTTGTTGTAGTCAACCTTGACTGTTTGTACCCTAGATACCAAGGGTAAATTGTTGTTAAGACCAACGTCTTAATTGTAAATTGTTCACCGACCTTGTAAATCTGATTATGTTTGTTTAAATATCGTTTTAGTTTTCCAACACATGTTTTGTTATAAAATAGTTTTGAGTTACTGCCCAACTGGGACTGTTGTACAGATGTCGAAACTTCTTAGTTTCGATTGGGCATATGTGTGTCGAAACTACTTAGTTTCGATGGAGTGGTCAGGTGTCGAAACAACCTAGTTTCGATTGAGTAAAAAGGTATCGAAACTCCTAGTTTCGATTGAGTATTTGCTATCGAAACTACCTAGTTTCGATTGAGTAAAAGGTATCGAAACTACCTAGTTTCGATTGAGTATTTGCTATCGAAACTACCTAGTTTCGATTGAGTAAAAGGTATCGAAACTACCTAGTTTCGATTGAGTATTTGCTATCGAAACTACCTAGTTTCGATTGAGTAAAAAGGTATCGAAACTACCTAGTTTCGATTGAGTATTTGCTATCGAAACTACCTAGTTTCGATTGAGTTAACTGGTATCGAAACTCCTAGTTTCGATTACTGGACTTCTGTTTGACAGAATCAGTCCTGCATATTTTTATATTTTAAACTTGAATTCGACACCCTCTTCTTGTTATCTTTCTTGCGTTTAAATAAGATGTAAGTTTAGCTACGGTTTTAAAGAAACTAATGTGAAAATGTCGAGTTTTTACCTTAAAACCGAGATGAAAATGATGAAGAAAACAGAGATGATCTCGACTCTTTTGCAGAAACACTTGAAATTTCTTCTTAAAATACTGGTTTGTGGTAGGATTTTGCCTTGAAACTGGACTTCGAATTGAAGAGAATTGGAATGTTTGCCGTATAAAAATGAGAGTGATGAAAGGAATTATGAGAAAAGTGATGGAAGTGAGTATGGTTATGTCTGAGTTTTTCGCAATAGGAGGTATGGGTTTTGAGTAAAATAATTCGGATGTAAGTGAAAGATGATCGTGGGAGTGGCTTTCTCTGGCTTCGGCCGAGAAAGTCAATAAAAGTGGTTTGGGATAATTTGAATAAAATAATTAGATTTAGGTATTAATTAGAGTTTTAAAGGGGTAAATAAATCCGGTTTAGATCCTCCACGGTATTATAAACTTATTCTGAAAATAATTTATTGTTCTACACAAAGTTTGTGGAAATAAAATATATATTTCTCTGGTTATTTAAATTAACCACTAGTGTTCGAATTTGTCGGTGTATATAACACGTGATCCGGTAACTCCTAGAATTACCAAATATGAAGTGAGACCCTGTACGGTTTTTGATGGACCTTAATGTCCTTGTTTGTGAAATTACGTAAATCACAAAAATAATTATAATGTAAACTCGTTTATGTAATGTAAACTTGTTCATAATGTGTACGGATATTGACCTGAAATATCGGGTGTCACATTCTCCCCTTGTTAAAAGAATTTCGTCCCGAAATTCAATTCGTGTCCTCTTGAACTGGTGTATCCTTAAACAAGGATGGGTATTTTGTTTTCATTTGGTCCTCTCGTTCCCATGTATACTCAGGACCACGCTTTGAGTTCCAACGTACTTTAATCAGTTTGATCCGACTACGTCTCAGCTTTTGAACCTTCCAATCTGAAATCTCAATCGGTTCCTCGATGAAATGAAGTTTATCGTCAATATGAATCTCGTCAGACGGTATAATTAGTGTCTCGTCTGATAAACACTTCTTGAGATTTGATACATGGAACGTATCATGTATATTGTTTAGTTCTTGTGGTAGCTTGAGTTTGTAAGCTACAGGGCCAATCCTAGCCAGTATTTCGAACGGACCAACGTATCTAGGGTTGAGCTTACCACGGTTACCAAACCTTGCAACGCCTTTCCATGGTGAGACTTTTAACATTACTCGGTCGCCAATTTGAAATTCTAATGGTTTTCGTCTGTTATCAGCGTAGCTCTTTTGTCTATCCCTGGCCGCTTTTAGACGGTCCTTAATTTTGAAGATCTTATCAGTGGTTTCCTGGACAATCTCAGGGCCTGTCAAATGTTTTTCACCAACTTCCGCCCAACATAGCGGTGAGCGGCATTTACGACCATATAAAGCTTCAAACGGAGCTGCCTTAATGCTCGTATGGTAGCTGTTATTGTAGGAAAACTCAGCTAATGGTAAATGAGTATCCCAATTTCCTCCGAAATCAATTACACACGCACGGAGCATATCTTCTAGTGTCTGGATAGTCCTTTCGCTTTGACCATCTGTTTGTGGGTGATATGCCGTGCTCATGTCAAGACGTGTGCCCATTGCTTCTTGTAATGATTTCCAGATCCTAGACACGAATCTGCTGTCTCTATCGGAGATAATAGAAATTGGCACTCCATGCCTAGCCACAATTTCCTTGATATAAAGCTTTGCAAGTTTCTCGGTTTTGTCAGTTTCTTTCATTGGCAGAAAGTGAGCAGATTTTGTTAATCGGTCGACAATAACCCATATGGTATCATAACCACTAGACGTCCTGGGTAATTTCGTGATGAAATCCATAGAAATCTGTTCCCATTTCCATTGGGGAATTTCAGGTTGCTGTAGTAAACCAGACGGTTTCTGATGTTCGGCTTTTACTTTTGAACACGTTAGGCATTTACTGACATATGTGGCAATATCTCCTTTCATATTGGGCCACCAATATAATTCTTTTAGATCCTTATACATCTTATCTGAACCTGGGTGAATGGAGTACCTGGACTTGTGGGCTTCGTCCATAACTAACTCTCGTAAGTTACCAAAACGTGTCACCCAAATTCTATTCATGAAGTATAAAGTGTCATCTGACTTTGGCTCCAATTGCTTTGTCATTCCTCGTAAAGCTTCATTCTGAATGTTTTCTTCTTTGATTGCCTCATGTTGTGCCATCCGAATTTGAGTAGTAAGATTCGTATGAATTGTCAATCCTAAGGCACGAACACGAAGAGTTTTAACTCGTTCTTTGCGACTTAAGGCGTCTGCTACGACATTGGCTTTTCCGGGATGGTACTTGATATCACAATCATAGTCGTTTAGTAGTTCTACCCAACGACGTTGTCTCATGTTAAGTTCCTTTTGATCAAAGATATGTTGGAGACTCTTGTGATCAGTAAAGATAGTGCATCTTGTACCGTAAAGATAATGTCTCCAAATCTTGAGTGCAAACACAACTGCACCCAATTCCAAGTCGTGAGTCGTATAATTCTTTTCGTGCACTTTTAGTTGTCGTGAGGCATATGCGATGACTTTGTCTCTTTGCATTAACACACAACCAAGTCCTTGGTGTGATGCATCGCAGTATACGACAAAATTTTCGATTCCCTCCGGAAGGGATAGGATTGGTGCACTACACAGCTTCTGTTTCAGTAATTGGAAAGCTGACTCCTGCTTGTCACTCCAATCATACTTCTTTTCTTTCTGGGTTAACGTGGTTAAAGGCAAGGCTATTTTTGAAAAATTCCCGATGAATCGTCTGTAATAACCGGCCAAACCTAAAAATTGACGTACTTCTGTCGGAGTCTTTGGTGCTTCCCAGTTTTTGATCGCTTCAATTTTTGATGGATCAACGTGAATTCCTTCCTTGTTGATGACATGTCCAAGAAAATGCACTTCTCGGATCCAAAACTCACACTTAGAGAATTTAGCGTAAAGTTTCTCGTTTCTGAGTAGTTCTAAGATTAATTTAAGATGATGTTCATGATCCTCCTTAGTTCGTGAATATATTAATATGTCATCGATAAATACAATCACGAATTTATCCAAGTATGGCTTGCACACGCGGTTCATGAGATCCATGAAGACAGCTGGTGCGTTTGTCAAACCAAACGGCATAACTAGGAATTCGTAGTGGCCATATCGAGTCCTAAATGCTGTCTTTGGTACATCTTCTTCTTGGATTCTTAATTGGTGATATCCCGAACGTAGGTCGATTTTAGAATAGAAGCTAGCACCTTGTAGTTGATCGAACAAATCGTCTATTCGAGGAAGTGGGTATCGGTTTTTGATTGTAAGCTTGTTTAATTCTCGGTAATCTATACACATCCTAAAGGTTCCATCCTTTTTCTTTACGAATAAGATCGGAGCTCCCCAAGGTGAGAAACTCGGTCTTATGAAACCTTTATCAAGCAACTCTTGTAGTTGATTTGATAATTCTTGCATTTCAGAAGGTGCTAATCGATACGGCGATCGCGCAATCGGTGCGGATCCTGGTACCAAATCGATTCGGAATTCGACTTGCCTCGGTGGTGGTAATCCAGGTAAGTCTTCAGGGAAAACTTCAGGATAATCCTTAACGATTGGTATATCCTCAAGTCGACGTTCCTCGGGTTTCTTCTCGACGACGTGAGCCAAGAATACGTAATAGCCTTTGCGTAGGTACTTACGAGTTTTCATGCAGTTTATCATCCTTAACGCTACTCCACTCTTCTCACCTTGAATCGAAAGAACTTCGCCGTTTGGGAGTGGAATTTGGACAATCTTCTCAAAACAAACAATCTCTGCATGATTCTTTGACAACCAATCCATGCCAATAACAACGTCAAAGCTTCCTAAGTCAACAGGTAACAGATCTATACTAAATGTGTGATTTTTAAGATATAAGGTACAACCTTGAATGACCTCTCCGGTATTAATTAATTTTCCGTTCGCTAATTCAATTGTATACTTTTGTTCTAGTTTGCTGGGCTTAATACCGAGTAGGGACTTAAAGTCATTTGACACAAAACTCAAATCAGCACCCGTATCGAAAAGTATAGAGGCATAGTGATTATTTATCGGGAACGTACCAGTGACAATGTTCGGATCTTGTCGTGCGTCACCAGCTCCCATCACAAATGCTCTTCCACGGGCCTGATTGTCGTTTCGGTTCTTCAACTTTGGACAGTCTTTTCTGAAGTGCTTTGGATCTCCACATTCAAAGCATCCTTGATTCATCCTTTCTGTTCCTGGGTTGACTTTTCCTGCTACTTGATTTATCTTGTTAGGGTTCGTATTGCTCCTACAGTTATGGGCCAGGTGCCCATACTTTTTACACTTCCCACATTGGATACACTTTCCACTGTGATGATATCCACACTTGTCACACCTTGGTAGTGCTCCAAGGTATCCATTTTGTTCCACAGTGTTGGCGACAAAGGCTTTCATAGTTTCAGGTCTCTTGTAACTTTGATTCCTGTTTTGATTACTTGGTTTTCCAAACCATTTCCTCTTTTCTCCCGACCTTCCTTCCTCGGTCTCCTTCTTCTTAAACAAACCATCACGTACAGCATTATCCCTTAGTTTGAAAGCCAGAGTGATGGCGCTCTTGGCATCCATAGGGTTCGATGAAGTCACCAGACCTCGGATTTGAGGTGCGAGACCCCACAAGTATCTTTCAACCTTCTTGTATTCTGGGGTGACCATGTGTGGAACCAAGATTGCTAACTCATTGAATCGGTCAGTGTAGCCAGCAACATCATCTCCTGTCATTTGTAAATTCCACATTTCAGATTCGATCTTTTGCAACTCATTTCGAGGACAGTATTCCTCGATCATCATGGCTTTTAAGTCTTCCCATGACAACTCATATGATGTCTGCCTTCCCAAAGTCTTTACTTGTGAATTCCACCAGGTTAAAGCTTTATCAGTGAGTGAGCATGTAGAATACTTCACCATGCAGTCAGCGGTGCATTCACTAATATCAATCACCGATTCCATCTTCTCTACCCATCTCATTAGTCCAACTGCACCCTCGGTGCCATTGAAGTTACGGGGTTTGCAAGACAGAAAGGTCTTGTAGGAGCACTTTCTAATTGGAGCATCTGTAGAATTACAAGTCATAACGTCATTAATTCGAATCATGACTATATGTTATGGCTTATTTATTTTATTACCTCCGGAACCTCCAGCTGTACCGCTACCTCCTGCACCTCCGGAACCTCCAGCTGTACCGCTACCTCCTACACCTCCTCCACTATTTCGATTGGCTTCATACTGCTCCATGGCAGCAGCTACTCGTTGTGCTATAAGTTGTTCCACATTTGGGGAAATCGCCTCGTTGTTGTCACCAGTAGTGTTACGGGTTGTCCTACGCTTAGGTGCCATGACGTTCTTTCTAACATATCAATTAAAAAGAAACAACATTATATGACAATAATGATAGCTCATGACATAAGGATACAACAACGTCAAATTATCACAACATAAACCATTACATACATAGTCAAAACATTCATAGTACATTGTTCCAAAAGACAAGGATACAAAAGAGATGGGTTCACAGGACCTCATCAGTACTAAAGTTTTAAACTACTTAATGTACTACGGGCACAACCCGCCCGTAATAGGTTTAAAAGAAGAAGTGAGAGTACAATCCAATCATCATGGCAAGTCCTGCCATGACAAAACTAGCTCTCGCCACAAATTCTGCAGCCAACGTCCTTTCTTCCAGAGCCTCCACCATGTCTCGGACCGTAACTGTGAACTGCCAGTCCATGTCAGCTCTCAACTCTAGATAGTTAGTGGCATCCCGTATGTTTCGGGTGCGGTCATCTAGAGTCTGAACTCGAGATCCGAGTCCTTGACGAAGTCGCGTGGCTGCATCCCCCTGTGCCCGGATGTCATCTAGGAGATCATCAAGACGCTCCTCATGCGTACGAACGCGAGCTACCAAGGTAGGCACAGTGAGCTCTATGGCTTCCCCAGTGTGGGGTAGGGGTGTTGGGGGGGTTAGAAGACTCTCCAAGCTCAAAGGTAGATGGAATGCTCTCCATCTCCCTCCAACGTGCTAGGGTACGAGGCATCCAACGGATGGTTCCCACAGTAGGGTGGTAGCAGGGTCTTTGCCTAGGTGGTTCTTCACCAGCCACCAAGTCTTCTGGGTCACGGGCTGCTAGATTCCTTTTGCGTGGAAGTCGAACCTTCTTCCTAGCGCTTTGCACCTTAACTGGTCCTCCGCTTTTCTTTCGGTAGACGATAGGCGGTTTTCCCAAGGCGACTTTAGGTGGTGTGGAGCTACGGGTTTGTACTTGATTTTTGGGACGTGAGGCGGAAAATTCCTCATTTGATTCAGTGTCAGAGACGGGATCAGAATGTGAATGTGACGACATGCTTGTGACTACAATATCCATATGACAAAATGACTGGTCATGCAATGCTTATGTAATGAAAACGTTTTAGTGAGTCATTTAGATTATAGACTAGGTTCCAATTTAGATTCCTAGTTCACTATAATCAATGGCTCTGATACCAGTTCTGTCACACCCCGCCAAGGCGGAAACGCGAGGCGCAACGTTCATGGTTTCCAAAGCATATGATTACCGCAAACACATACATGATAAATGGATACATTAACAAGTTTAATGTTTTACATTACAAAACATAATCTGAGTTTACAAAAAGTTAAGATTTCACAAATATGACTCAACTCAATGAGTTATACAAGGGAAATCCTCCTTGAGTAGTATCCATCGTGCATGCATGTAATCTACATTGCTAACCTTGAAATCACGTTCAGTTACCTGAAAAACATACTTAAAATCGTCAACACGAAGTTGGTGAGTTCACAGGTTTAATCAAATAGTTCTTTGTAAAATTCAATTGTTCGTAAATAGTTTCAGTTGTATGTGATAAACAGAATAAGAATTGTTGACCCATTTGTAAACTAGCTAGGAATACAAATAATATGTTCATACATGGGGCGTAACCAAACCTTGACATGTGTACACGCCCCTAATTTCGTTATCAGATTCTATGCGGCCATAAATCCTCCAGATTGTGGTTAGCGCGACTAACCATGACCGGGAGACGTCACTCTCCATAGTACTATTCATAGGACCCTAGGCTACAGTTAATGGTTACTATGTTGTTCCAGGGGACTTTCGCGGCCTCCATTGTGTTGTTCTCATCCCATGTAAACATAAAAGTCGTGTCTTATTCTCTTGTTATCCCATAAAATAGTTGAAGTATGTTTTTCCCCCAAATATTAGAAAGCAGTAAAAAGAAAGGGGCCGTGAAACTCACCTTGTGTTTGTGTATATACTTGTAATAATATTTGTTGTAGTCAACCTTGACTGTTTGTACCCTAGATACCAAGGGTAAATTGTTGTTAAGACCAACGTCTTAATTGTAAATTGTTCACCGACCTTGTAAATCTGATTATGTTTGTTTAAATATCGTTTTAGTTTTCCAACACATGTTTTGTTATAAAATAGTTTTGAGTTACTGCCCAACTGGGACTGTCGTACAGATGTCGAAACTTCTTAGTTTCGATTGGGCATATGTGTGTCGAAACTACTTAGTTTCGATGGAGTGGTCAGGTGTCGAAACAACCTAGTTTCGATTGAGTAAAAAGGTATCGAAACTCCTAGTTTCGATTGAGTATTTGCTATCGAAACTACCTAGTTTCGATTGAGTAAAAGGTATCGAAACTACCTAGTTTCGATTGAGTATTTGCTATCGAAACTACCTAGTTTCGATTGAGTAAAAGGTATCGAAACTACCTAGTTTCGATTGAGTATTTGCTATCGAAACTACCTAGTTTCGATTGAGTAAAAAGGTATCGAAACTACCTAGTTTCGATTGAGTATTTGCTATCGAAACTACCTAGTTTCGATTGAGTTAACTGGTATCGAAACTCCTAGTTTCGATTACTGGACTTCTGTTTGACAGAATCAGTCCTGCATATTTTTATATTTTAAACTTGAATTCGACACCCTCTTCTTGTTATCTTTCTTGCGTTTAAATAAGATGTAAGTTTAGCTACGGTTTTAAAGAAACTAATGTGAAAATGTCGAGTTTTTACCTTAAAACCGAGATGAAAATGATGAAGAAAACAGAGATGATCTCGACTCTTTTGCAGAAACACTTGAAATTTCTTCTTAAAATACTGGTTTGTGGTAGGATTTTGCCTTGAAACTGGACTTCGAATTGAAGAGAATTGGAATGTTTGCCGTATAAAAATGAGAGTGATGAAAGGAATTATGAGAAAAGTGATGGAAGTGAGTATGGTTATGTCTGAGTTTTTCGCAATAGGAGGTATGGGTTTTGAGTAAAATAATTCGGATGTAAGTGAAAGATGATCGTGGGAGTGGCTTTCTCTGGCTTCGGCCGAGAAAGTCAATAAAAGTGGTTTGGGATAATTTGAATAAAATAATTAGATTTAGGTATTAATTAGAGTTTTAAAGGGGTAAATAAATCCGGTTTAGATCCTCCACGGTATTATAAACTTATTCTGAAAATAATTTATTGTTCTACACAAAGTTTGTGGAAATAAAATATATATTTCTCTGGTTATTTAAATTAACCACTAGTGTTCGAATTTGTCGGTGTATATAACACGTGATCCGGTAACTCCTAGAATTACCAAATATGAAGTGAGACCCTGTACGGTTTTTGATGGACCTTAATGTCCTTGTTTGTGAAATTACGTAAATCACAAAAATAATTATAATGTAAACTCGTTTATGTAATGTAAACTTGTTCATAATGTGTACGGATATTGACCTGAAATATCGGGTGTCACACATACGCGCGCACAAGACCTGAAGTCTTTGCAAATCACTGGCAAAGCTACGACATTGGACGCCGCCTGAGACACAGGTGCGCGTACAAGACCTGAAGTCTTTGCCAAACATTGGCAAAGCTACGGCATTACACGCCGCTTGAAACATAAGCGCGCGTACAAGACCTGAAGTCTTTGCCAAACATTGGCAAAGCGACAGCATTAAACGCCGCCTGAGACACAGGCGCGCGTACAAGACCTGAAGTCATTGCTAAACATTGGACAAGCTACGGCGTTAGACGTTGCTTGAGACACAGGCGTCCGCACAAGACCTGAAGTCTTTGCCAAACATTGGCAAAGCTACGGCATTAGGCGTTGCCTGAAACACAAGCGCGCACAACACCTGAAATCTTTGCCAAACATTGTCAAAGCTATGGCATTACCCGCCGCTTAAGACACAGGCGCGCGCACAAGACCTGAAGTTTTTGCCAAACGTTGGCAAAGCTACGGCATTACACGCTGCCTAAGACACATGCGCGCGCAAAAGACCTGAAGTCTTTGCCAAACATTGGCAAAGGTATGGAATTATACCCCGCCTGAGACACATGCGCGAGCACAAGACCTGAATATTTTCCAAACATTGGCAATGCTACGGCATTACACGACGCCTGAGACACAGCGCTCACACAAGACCTGAATCTTTGCCAATCATTGGCAAAGCTACGACATTAGACGTTGCCTGAAACACAAGCGCGCACAAGAACTAAAATCTTTGCTAAACATTGTCAAAGCTACGGCATTACCCGCCGCATGAGACACAGGCGCGCGCACAAGACCTGAAGTCTTTGCCAAACATTGGCAAAGCTACGGCATTACCCGCCGCCTGAGACACAGGCGCCCACACAAGACCTGAAGTCTTTGCCAAACATTGGCAAAGCTACGGCATTACCAGCCGCCTGAGACATGGGCGCGCTCACAAGACCTGAAGTCTTTGCCAAACGTTGGCAAAGCTACGGCATTACACGCCGCCTCAGACACAGGCGCGCGCGCACAAGACCTGAAGTCTTTGCCAAACATTGGCAAAGCTACGGCAATACACGCCGCCTAAAACATAGGCGCGCGTACAAGACCTGAAGTCGTTGCTAAACATTGGACAAGCTACGGCGTAAGACGTTGCTTGAGACACAGGCGTCCGCACAAGACCTGAAGTCTTTGCCAAACATTGGCAAAGCTACGGCATTACCAGCCGCTAGAGGCATGGGCGCGCTCACAAAACCTGAAGTCTTTGCCAAACGTTGGCAAAGCTACGGCATTACACGGCGCCTCAGACACAGGCGCGCGCGCACAAGACCTGAAGTCTTTGCCAAACATTGGCAAAGCTACGGCATTACACGCCGCCTGAGACACAGGCGCGCGCACAAGGCCTAAAGACTTTGCCAAACATTAGCAAAGCTACGGCATTACACCACGCCTGAGACACATGCGCGCGCACAAGACCTGAAGTCTTTGCAAATCACTGGCAAAGCTACGACATTGGACGCCGCCTGAGACACAGGTGCGCGTACAAGACCTGAAGTCTTTGCCAAACATTGGCAAAGCTACGGCATTACACGCCGCCTGAAACATAAGCGCGCGTACAAGACCTGAAGTCTTTGCCAAACATTGGCAAAGCGACAGCATTATACGCCGCCTGAGACACAGGCGCGCGTACAAGACCTGAAGTCATTGCTAAACATTGGACAAGCTACGGCGTTAGACGTTGCTTGAGACACAGGCGTCCGCACAAGACCTGAAGTCTTTGCCAAACATTGGCAAAGCTACGGCATTAGGCGTTGCCTGAAACACAAGCGCGCACAACACCTGAAATCTTTGCCAAACATTGTCAAAGCTATGGCATTACCCGCCGCTTAAGACACAGGCGCGCGCACAAGACCTGAAGTTTTTGCCAAACGTTGGCAAAGCTACGGCATTACACGCTGCCTAAGACACATGCGCGCGCAAAAGACCTGAAGTCTTTGCCAAACATTGGCAAAGGTATGGAATTATACCCCGCCTGAGACACATGCGCGAGCACAAGACCTGAATATTTTCCAAACATTGGCAATGCTACGGCATTACACGACGCCTGAGACACAGCGCTCACACAAGACCTGAATCTTTGCCAATCATTGGCAAAGCTACGACATTAGACGTTGCCTGAAACACAAGCGCGCACAAGAACTAAAATCTTTGCTAAACATTGTCAAAGCTACGGCATTACCCGCCGCATGAGACACAGGCGCGCGCACAAGACCTGAAGTCTTTGCAAAACATTGGCAAAGCTACGGCATTACCCGCCGCCTGAGACACAGGCGCCCACACAAGACCTGAAGTCTTTGCCAAACATTGGCAAAGCTACGGCATTACCAGCCGCCTGAGACATGGGCGCGCTCACAAGACCTGAAGTCTTTGCCAAACGTTGGCAAAGCTACGGCATTACACGCCGCCTCAGACACAGGCGCGCGCGCACAAGACCTGAAGTCTTTGCCAAACATTGGCAAAGCTACGGCAATACACGCCGCCTAAATCATAGGCGCGCGTACAAGACCTGAAGTCGTTGCTAAACATTGGACAAGCTACGGCGTAAGACGTTGCTTGAGACACAGGCGTCCGCACAAGACCTGAAGTCTTTGCCAAACATTGGCAAAGCTACGGCATTACCAGCCGCTAGAGGCATGGGCGCGCTCACAAAACCTGAAGTCTTTGCCAAACGTTGGTAAAGCTACGGCATTACACGGCGCCTCAGACACAGGCGCGCGCGCACAAGACCTGAAGTCTTTGCCAAACATTGGCAAAGCTACGGCATTACACGCCGCCTGAGACACAGGCGCGCGCACAAGGCCTGAAGACTTTGCCAAACATTAGCAAAGCTACGGCATTACACCACGCCTGAGACACATGCGCGCGCACAAGACCTGAAGTCTTTGCAAATCACTGGCAAAGCTACGACATTGGACGCCGCCTGAGACACAGGTGCGCGTACAAGACCTGAAGTCTTTGCCAAACATTGGCAAAGCTACGGCATTACACGCCGCCTGAAACATAAGCGCGCGTACAAGACCTGAAGTCTTTGCCAAACATTGGCAAAGCGACAGCATTACACGCCGCCTGAGACACAGGCGCGCGTACAAGACCTGAAGTCATTGCTAAACATTGGACAAGCTACGGCGTTAGACGTTGCTTGAGACACAGGCGTCCGCACAAGACCTGAAGTCTTTGCCAAACATTGGCAAAGCTACGGCATTAGGCGTTGCCTGAAACACAAGCGCGCACAACACCTGAAATCTTTGCCAAACATTGTCAAAGCTATGGCATTACCCGCCGCTTAAGACACAGGCGCGCGCACAAGACCTGAAGTTTTTGCCAAACGTTGGCAAAGCTACGGCATTACACGCTGCCTAAGACACATGCGCGCGCAAAAGACCTGAAGTCTTTGCCAAACATTGGCAAAGGTATGGAATTATACCCCGCCTGAGACACATGCGCGAGCACAAGACCTGAATATTTTCCAAACATTGGCAATGCTACGGCATTACACGACGCCTGAGACACAGCGCTCACACAAGACCTGAATCTTTGCCAATCATTGGCAAAGCTACGACATTAGACGTTGCCTGAAACACAAGCGCGCACAAGAACTAAAATGTTTGCCAAACATTGTCAAAGCTACGGCATTACCCGCCGCATGAGACACAGGCGCGCGCACAAGACCTGAAGTCTTTGCCAATCATTGGCAAAGCTACGGCATTACCCGCCGCCTGAGACACAGGCGCCCACACAAGACCTGAAGTCTTTGCCAAACATTGGCAAAGCTACGGCATTACCAGCCGCCTGAGACATGGGCGCGCTCACAAGACCTGAAGTCTTTGCCAAACGTTGGCAAAGCTACGGCATTACACGCCGCCTCAGACACAGGCGCGCGCGCACAAGACCTGAAGTCTTTGCCAAACATTGGCAAAGCTACGGCATTACACGCCGCCTAAAACATATGCGCGCGTACAAGACCTGAAGTCGTTGCTAAACATTGGACAAGCTACGGCGTAAGACGTTGCTTGAGACACAGGCATCCGCACAAGACCTGAAGTCTTTGCCAAACATTGGCAAAGCTACGGCATTACCAGCCGCTAGAGGCATTGTCGCGCTCACAAAACCTGAAGTCTTTGCCAAACGTTGGCAAAGCTACGGCATTACACGGCGCCTCAGACACAGGCGCGCGCGCACAAGACCTGAAGTCTTTGCCAAACATTGGCAAAGCTACGGCATTACACGCCGCCTGAGACACAGGCGCGCGCACAAGGCCTGAAGACTTTGCCAAACATTAGCAAAGCTACGGCATTACACCACGCCTGAGACACATGCGCGCGCACAAGACCTGAAGTCTTTGCAAATCACTGGCAAAGCTACGACATTGGACGCCGCCTGAGACACAGGTGCGCGTACAAGACCGGAAATCTTTGCCAAACATTGGCAAAGCTACGGCATTACACGTCGCCAGAGAAACAGGCGCGCGCACAAGACCTGAAGTCTTTGCCAAACATTGGCAAAGCTAAGGAATTACACGTCGACTGAGACACAGGCGCGCGCACAAGGCCTGAAGACTTTGCCAAACATTGGCAAAGGTACGGCATTAGACGCCGCCTGAGACATAGGCGCGCGTACAAGACCTGAAGTCTTTGCCAAACATTGGCAAAGCTACGGCATTACACGCCGCCTGAGACACGGGCGCGCGCACAAGTCCTGAAGACTTTGCCAAACATTAGCAAAGCTAAGGCATTAGACGCCGCCTGAGACATAGGCGCGCGTACAAGACCCGAAGTCTTTGCCAAACATTGGCAAAGCGACAGCATTACACACCGCCTGAGACACAGGCGCGCGTACAAGACCGGAAGTCGTTGCTAAACATTGGACAAGCTACGGCGTTAGACGTTGCTTGAGACATAGGCGTCCGCACAAGACCTGAAGTCTTTGCCAAACATTGGCAAAGCTACGGCATTAGGCGTTGCCTGAAACACAAGCGCGCACAAGACCTGAAATCTTTGCCAAACATTGTCAAAGCTATGGCATTACCCGCCGCTTAAGACACAGGCGCGCGCACAAGACCTGAAGGTTTTGCCAAACGTTGGCAAAGCTACGGCATTACACGCTGCCTAAGACACATGCGCGCGCAAAAGACCTGAAGTCTTTGCCAAACATTCGCAAAGGTATGGAATTACACCCCGCCTGAGACACATGCGCGAGCACAAGACCTGAAGTATTTTCCAAACATTGGCAATGCTGCGGCATTACACGACGCCTGAGACACAGCGCTCACACAAGACCTGAGTCTTTGCCAATCATTGGCAAAGCTACGACATTAGACGTTGCCTGAAACACAAGCGCGCACAAGAACTAAAATCTTTGCCAAACATTGTCAAAGCTACGGCATTACCCGCCGCGTGAGACACAGGCGCGCGCACAAGACCTGAAGTCTTTGCCAAACATTGGCAAAGCTACGGCATTACCAGCCGCCTGAGACATGGGCGCGCTCACAAGACCTGAAGTCTTTGCCAAACGTTGGCAAAGCTACGGCATTACACGCCGCCTCAGACACAGGCGCGCGCGCACAAGACCTGAAGTCTTTGCCAAACATTGGCAAAGCTACGGCATTACACGCCGCCTGAAACATAGGCGCGCGTACAAGACCTGAAGTCGTTGCTAAACATTGGACAAGCTACGGCGTAAGACGTTGCTTGAGACACAGGCGTCCGCACAAGACCTGAAGTCTTTGCCAAACATTGGCAAAGCTACGGCATTACCAGCCGCCAGAGGCATGGGCGCGCTCACAAAACCTGAAGTCTTTGCCAAACGTTGGCAAAGCTACGGCATTACACGGCGCCTCAGACACAGGCGCGCGCGCACAAGACCTGTAGTCTTTGCCAAACATTGGCAAAGCTACGGCATTACACGCCGCCTGAGACACAAGCGCGCGCACAAGGCCTGAAGACTTTGCCAAACATTAGCAAAGCTACGGCATTACACCACGCCTGAGACACATGCGCGCGCACAAGACCTGAAGTCTTTGCAAATCACTGGCAAAGCTACGACATTGGACGCCGCCTGAGACACAGGTGCGCGTACAGGACCGGAAGTCTTTGCCAAACATTGGCAAAGCTACGGCATTACCCGCCGCATGAGACACAGGCGCGCGCACAAGACCTGAAGTCTTTGCCAATCATTGGCAAAGCTACGGCATTACCCGCCGCCTGAGACACAGGCGCCCACACAAGACCTGAAGTCTTTGCCAAACATTGGCAAAGCTACGGCATTACCAGCCGCCTGAGACATGGGCGCGCTCACAAGACCTGAAGTCTTTGCCAAACGTTGGCAAAGCTACGGCATTACACGCCGCCTCAGACACAGGCGCGCGCGCACAAGACCTGAAGTCTTTGCCAAACATTGGCAAAGCTACGGCATTACACGCCGCCTAAAACATATGCGCGCGTACAAGACCTGAAGTCGTTGCTAAACATTGGACAAGCTACGGCGTAAGACGTTGCTTGAGACACAGGCATCCGCACAAGACCTGAAGTCTTTGCCAAACATTGGCAAAGCTACGGCATTACCAGCCGCTAGAGGCATTGTCGCGCTCACAAAACCTGAAGTCTTTGCCAAACGTTGGCAAAGCTACGGCATTACACGGCGCCTCAGACACAGGCGCGCGCGCACAAGACCTGAAGTCTTTGCCAAACATTGGCAAAGCTACGGCATTACACGCCGCCTGAGACACAGGCGCGCGCACAAGGCCTGAAGACTTTGCCAAACATTAGCAAAGCTACGGCATTACACCACGCCTGAGACACATGCGCGCGCACAAGACCTGAAGTCTTTGCAAATCACTGGCAAAGCTACGACATTGGACGCCGCCTGAGACACAGGTGCGCGTACAAGACCGGAAATCTTTGCCAAACATTGGCAAAGCTACGGCATTACACGTCGCCAGAGAAACAGGCGCGCGCACAAGACCTGAAGTCTTTGCCAAACATTGGCAAAGCTAAGGAATTACACGTCGACTGAGACACAGGCGCGCGCACAAGGCCTGAAGACTTTGCCAAACATTGGCAAAGGTACGGCATTAGACGCCGCCTGAGACATAGGCGCGCGTACAAGACCTGAAGTCTTTGCCAAACATTGGCAAAGCTACGGCATTACACGCCGCCTGAGACACGGGCGCGCGCACAAGTCCTGAAGACTTTGCCAAACATTAGCAAAGCTAAGGCATTAGACGCCGCCTGAGACATAGGCGCGCGTACAAGACCCGAAGTCTTTGCCAAACATTGGCAAAGCGACAGCATTACACACCGCCTGAGACACAGGCGCGCGTACAAGACCGGAAGTCGTTGCTAAACATTGGACAAGCTACGGCGTTAGACGTTGCTTGAGACATAGGCGTCCGCACAAGACCTGAAGTCTTTGCCAAACATTGGCAAAGCTACGGCATTAGGCGTTGCCTGAAACACAAGCGCGCACAAGACCTGAAATCTTTGCCAAACATTGTCAAAGCTATGGCATTACCCGCCGCTTAAGACACAGGCGCGCGCACAAGACCTGAAGGTTTTGCCAAACGTTGGCAAAGCTACGGCATTACACGCTGCCTAAGACACATGCGCGCGCAAAAGACCTGAAGTCTTTGCCAAACATTCGCAAAGGTATGGAATTACACCCCGCCTGAGACACATGCGCGAGCACAAGACCTGAAGTATTTTCCAAACATTGGCAATGCTGCGGCATTACACGACGCCTGAGACACAGCGCTCACACAAGACCTGAGTCTTTGCCAATCATTGGCAAAGCTACGACATTAGACGTTGCCTGAAACACAAGCGCGCACAAGAACTAAAATCTTTGCCAAACATTGTCAAAGCTACGGCATTACCCGCCGCGTGAGACACAGGCGCGCGCACAAGACCTGAAGTCTTTGCCAAACATTGGCAAAGCTACGGCATTACCAGCCGCCTGAGACATGGGCGCGCTCACAAGACCTGAAGTCTTTGCCAAACGTTGGCAAAGCTACGGCATTACACGCCGCCTCAGACACAGGCGCGCGCGCACAAGACCTGAAGTCTTTGCCAAACATTGGCAAAGCTACGGCATTACACGCCGCCTGAAACATAGGCGCGCGTACAAGACCTGAAGTCGTTGCTAAACATTGGACAAGCTACGGCGTAAGACGTTGCTTGAGACACAGGCGTCCGCACAAGACCTGAAGTCTTTGCCAAACATTGGCAAAGCTACGGCATTACCAGCCGCCAGAGGCATGGGCGCGCTCACAAAACCTGAAGTCTTTGCCAAACGTTGGCAAAGCTACGGCATTACACGGCGCCTCAGACACAGGCGCGCGCGCACAAGACCTGTAGTCTTTGCCAAACATTGGCAAAGCTACGGCATTACACGCCGCCTGAGACACAAGCGCGCGCACAAGGCCTGAAGACTTTGCCAAACATTAGCAAAGCTACGGCATTACACCACGCCTGAGACACATGCGCGCGCACAAGACCTGAAGTCTTTGCAAATCACTGGCAAAGCTACGACATTGGACGCCGCCTGAGACACAGGTGCGCGTACAGGACCGGAAGTCTTTGCCAAACATTGGCAAAGCTACGGCATTACACGCCGCCAGAGAAACAGGCGCGCGCACAAGACCTGAAGTCTTTGCCAAACATTGGCAAAGCTAAGGAATTACACGTCGCCTGAGACACAGGCGCGCGCACAAGGCCTGAAGACTTTGCCAAACATTGGGAAAGCTACGGCATTAGACGCCGCCTGAGACATAGGCGCGCGTACAAGACCTGAAGTCTTTGCCAAACATTGGCAAAGCGACGGCATTACACGCCGACTGAGACACGGGCCCGCGCACAAGGCCTGAAGACTTTGCCAAACATTAGCAAAGCTACGGCATTAGACGCCGCCTGAGACATAGGCGCGCGTACAAGACCCGAAGTCTTTGCCAAACATTGGCATAGCGACAACATTACACGCCGCCTGAGACACAGGCGCGCGTACAAGACCTGAAGTCGTTGCAAATCACTAGCAAAGCTACGACATTGGACGCCGCCTGAGACACAGGTGCGCGTACAAGACCGGAAGTCTTTGCCAAACATTGGCAAAGCTACGGCATTACACGCCGCCAGAGAAACAGGCGCGCGCACAAGACCTGAAGTCTTTGCCAAACATTGGCAAAGCTAAGGAATTACACGTCGCCTGAGACACAGGCGCGCGCACAAGGCCTGAAGACTTTGCCAAACATTGGCAAAGCTACGGCATTAGACGCCGCTTGAGACATAGGCGCGCGTACAAGACCTGAAGTCTTTGCCAAACATTGGCAAAGCTACGGCATTACACGCCGCCTGAGACACGGGCGCGCGCACAAGGCCTGAAGACTTTGCCAAACATTAGCAAAGCTACGGCATTAGACGCCGCCTGAGACACAGGCGCGCGCACAAGACCTGAAGTCTTTGCCAAACATTGGCAAAGCTAAGGAATTACACGTCGCCTGAGACACAGGCGCGCGCACAAGGCCTGAAGACTTTGCCAAACATTGGGAAAGTTACGGCATTAGACGCCGCCTGAGACATAGGCGCGCGTTCAAGACCTGAAGTCTTTGCCAAACATTGGCAAAGCGACGGCATTACACGCCGACTGAGACACGGGCCCGCGCACAAGGCCTGAAGACTTTGCCAAACATTAGCAAAGCTACGGCATTAGACGCCGCCTGAGACATAGGCGCGCGTACAAGACCCGAAGTCTTTGCCAAACATTGGCATAGCGACAACATTACACGCCGCCTGAGACACAGGCGCGCGTACAAGACCTGAAGTCGTTGCAAATCACTGGCAAAGCTACGACATTGGACGCCGCCTGAGACACAGGTGCGCGTACAAGACCGGAAGTCTTTGCCAAACATTGGCAAAGCTACGGCATTACACGCCGCCAGAGAAACAGGCGCGCGCACAAGACCTGAAGTCTTTGCCAAACATTGGCAAAGCTAAGGAATTACACGTCGCCTGAGACACAGGCGCGCGCACAAGGCCTGAAGACTTTGCCAAACATTGGCAAAGCTACGGCATTAGACGCCGCTTGAGACATAGGCGCGCGTACAAGACCCGAAGTCTTTGCCAAACATTGGCAAAGCGACAGCATTACACGCCGCCTGAGACACAGGCGCGCGTACAAGACCTGAAGTCGTTGCTAAACATTGGACAAGCTACGGCGTTAGACGTTGCTTGAGACACAGGCGTCCGCACAAGACCTGAAGTCTTTGCCAAACATTGGCAAAGCTACGGCATTACCAGCCGCCTGAGACATGGGCGCGCTCACAAGACCTGAAGCCTTTGCCAAACGTTAGCAAAGCTACGGCATTACACGCCGCCTCAGACACAGGCGCGCGCGCTCAAGACCTGAAGTCTTTGCCAAACATTGGCAAAGCTACGGCATTACACGCCGCCTGAAACATAAGCGCGCGTACAAGACCTGAAGTCTTTGCCAAACATTGGCAAAGCGACAGCATTACACGCCGCCTGAGACACAGGCGCGCGTACAAGACCTGAAGTCATTGCTAAACATTGTACAAGCTACGGCGTTAGACGTTGCTTGAGACACAGGCGTCCGCACAAGACCTGAAGTCTTTGCCAAACATTGGCAAAGCTACGGCATTAGGCGTTGCCTGAAACACAAGCGCGCACAACACCTGAAATCTTTGCCAAACATTGTCAAAGCTATGGCATTACCCGCCGCTTAAGACACAGGCGCGCGCACAAGACCTGAAGTTTTTGACAAACGTTGGCAAAGCTACGGCATTACACGCTGCCTAAGACACATGCGCGCGCAAAAGACCTGAAGTCTTTGCCAAACATTCGCAAAGGTATGGAATTACACCCCGCCTGAGACACATGCGCGAGCACAAGACCTGAAGTATTTTCCAAACATTGGCAATGCTGCGGCATTACACGACGCCTGAGACACAGCGCTCACACAAGACCTGAGTCTTTGCCAATCATTGGCAAAGCTACGACATTAGACGTTGCCTGAAACACAAGCGCGCACAAGAACTAAAATCTTTGCCAAACATTGTCAAAGCTACGGCATTACCCGCCGCGTGAGACACAGGCGCGCGCACAAGACCTGAAGTCTTTGCCAAACATTGGCAAAGCTACGGCATTACCAGCCGCCTGAGACATGGGCGCGCTCACAAGACCTGAAGTCTTTGCCAAACGTTGGCAAAGCTACGGCATTACACGCCGCCTCAGACACAGGCGCGCGCGCACAAGACCTGAAGTCTTTGCCAAACATTGGCAAAGCTACGGCATTACACGCCGCCTGAAACATAGGCGCGCGTACAAGACCTGAAGTCGTTGCTAAACATTGGACAAGCTACGGCGTAAGACGTTGCTTGAGACACAGGCGTCCGCACAAGACCTGAAGTCTTTGCCAAACATTGGCAAAGCTACGGCATTACCAGCCGCCAGAGGCATGGGCGCGCTCACAAAACCTGAAGTCTTTGCCAAACGTTGGCAAAGCTACGGCATTACACGGCGCCTCAGACACAGGCGCGCGCGCACAAGACCTGTAGTCTTTGCCAAACATTGGCAAAGCTACGGCATTACACGCCGCCTGAGACACAAGCGCGCGCACAAGGCCTGAAGACTTTGCCAAACATTAGCAAAGCTACGGCATTACACCACGCCTGAGACACATGCGCGCGCACAAGACCTGAAGTCTTTGCAAATCACTGGCAAAGCTACGACATTGGACGCCGCCTGAGACACAGGTGCGCGTACAGGACCGGAAGTCTTTGCCAAACATTGGCAAAGCTACGGCATTACACGCCGCCAGAGAAACAGGCGCGCGCACAAGACCTGAAGTCTTTGCCAAACATTGGCAAAGCTAAGGAATTACACGTCGCCTGAGACACAGGCGCGCGCACAAGGCCTGAAGACTTTGCCAAACATTGGGAAAGCTACGGCATTAGACGCCGCCTGAGACATAGGCGCGCGTACAAGACCTGAAGTCTTTGCCAAACATTGGCAAAGCGACGGCATTACACGCCGACTGAGACACGGGCCCGCGCACAAGGCCTGAAGACTTTGCCAAACATTAGCAAAGCTACGGCATTAGACGCCGCCTGAGACATAGGCGCGCGTACAAGACCCGAAGTCTTTGCCAAACATTGGCATAGCGACAACATTACACGCCGCCTGAGACACAGGCGCGCGTACAAGACCTGAAGTCGTTGCAAATCACTAGCAAAGCTACGACATTGGACGCCGCCTGAGACACAGGTGCGCGTACAAGACCGGAAGTCTTTGCCAAACATTGGCAAAGCTACGGCATTACACGCCGCCAGAGAAACAGGCGCGCGCACAAGACCTGAAGTCTTTGCCAAACATTGGCAAAGCTAAGGAATTACACGTCGCCTGAGACACAGGCGCGCGCACAAGGCCTGAAGACTTTGCCAAACATTGGCAAAGCTACGGCATTAGACGCCGCTTGAGACATAGGCGCGCGTACAAGACCTGAAGTCTTTGCCAAACATTGGCAAAGCTACGGCATTACACGCCGCCTGAGACACGGGCGCGCGCACAAGGCCTGAAGACTTTGCCAAACATTAGCAAAGCTACGGCATTAGACGCCGCCTGAGACACAGGCGCGCGCACAAGACCTGAAGTCTTTGCCAAACATTGGCAAAGCTAAGGAATTACACGTCGCCTGAGACACAGGCGCGCGCACAAGGCCTGAAGACTTTGCCAAACATTGGGAAAGTTACGGCATTAGACGCCGCCTGAGACATAGGCGCGCGTTCAAGACCTGAAGTCTTTGCCAAACATTGGCAAAGCGACGGCATTACACGCCGACTGAGACACGGGCCCGCGCACAAGGCCTGAAGACTTTGCCAAACATTAGCAAAGCTACGGCATTAGACGCCGCCTGAGACATAGGCGCGCGTACAAGACCCGAAGTCTTTGCCAAACATTGGCATAGCGACAACATTACACGCCGCCTGAGACACAGGCGCGCGTACAAGACCTGAAGTCGTTGCAAATCACTGGCAAAGCTACGACATTGGACGCCGCCTGAGACACAGGTGCGCGTACAAGACCGGAAGTCTTTGCCAAACATTGGCAAAGCTACGGCATTACACGCCGCCAGAGAAACAGGCGCGCGCACAAGACCTGAAGTCTTTGCCAAACATTGGCAAAGCTAAGGAATTACACGTCGCCTGAGACACAGGCGCGCGCACAAGGCCTGAAGACTTTGCCAAACATTGGCAAAGCTACGGCATTAGACGCCGCTTGAGACATAGGCGCGCGTACAAGACCCGAAGTCTTTGCCAAACATTGGCAAAGGGACAGCATTACACGCCGCCTGAGACACAGGCGCGCGTACAAGACCTGAAGTCGTTGCTAAACATTGGACAAGCTACGGCGTTAGACGTTGCTTGAGACACAGGCGTCCGCACAAGACCTGAAGTCTTTGCCAAACATTGGCAAAGCTACGGCATTACCAGCCGCCTGAGACATGGGCGCGCTCACAAGACCTGAAGCCTTTGCCAAACGTTAGCAAAGCTACGGCATTACACGCCGCCTCAGACACAGGCGCGCGCGCACAAGACCTGAAGTCTTTGCCAAACATTGGCAAAGCTACGGCATTACACGCCGCCTGAAACATAAGCGCGCGTACAAGACCTGAAGTCTTTGCCAAACATTGGCAAAGCGACAGCATTACACGCCGCCTGAGACACAGGCGCGCGTACAAGACCTGAAGTCATTGCTAAACATTGTACAAGCTACGGCGTTAGACGTTGCTTGAGACACAGGCGTCCGCACAAGACCTGAAGTCTTTGCCAAACATTGGCAAAGCTACGGCATTAGGCGTTGCCTGAAACACAAGCGCGCACAACACCTGAAATCTTTGCCAAACATTGTCAAAGCTATGGCATTACCCGCCGCTTAAGACACAGGCGCGCGCACAAGACCTGAAGTTTTTGACAAACGTTGGCAAAGCTACGGCATTACACGCTGCCTAAGACACATGCGCGCGCAAAAGACCTGAAGTCTTTGCCAAACATTGGCAAAGGTATGGAATTATACCCCGCCTGAGACACATGCGCGAGCACAAGACCTGAATATTTTCCAAACATTGGCAATGCTACGGCATTACACGACGCCTGAGACACAGCGCTCACACAAGACCTGAATCTTTGCCAATCATTGGCAAAGCTACGACATTAGACGTTGCCTGAAACACAAGCGCGCACAAGAACTAAAATCTTTGCCAAACATTGTCAAAGCTACGGCATTACCCGCCGCATGAGACACAGGCGCGCGCACAAGACCTGAAGTCTTTGCCAAACATTGGCAAAGCTACGGCATTACCCGCCGCCTGAGACACAGGCGCCCACACAAGACCTGAAGTCTTTGCCAAACATTGGCAAAGCTACGGCATTACCAGCCGCCTGAGACATGGGCGCGCTCACAAGACCTGAAGTCTTTGCCAAACGTTGGCAAAGCTACGGCATTACACGCCGCCTCAGACACAGGCGCGCGCGCACAAGACCTGAAGTCTTTGCCAAACATTGGCAAAGCTACGGCAATACACGCCGCCTAAAACATAGGCGCGCGTGCAAGACCTGAAGTCGTTGCTAAACATTGGACAAGCTACGGCGTAAGACGTTGCTTGAGACACAGGCGTCCGCACAAGACCTGAAGTCTTTGCCAAACATTGGCAAAGCTACGGCATTACCAGCCGCTATAGGCATGGGCGCGCTCACAAAACCTGAAGTCTTTGCCAAACGTTGGCAAAGCTACGGCATTACACGGCGCCTCAGACACAGGCGCGCACGCACAAGACCTGAAGTCTTTGCCAAACATTGGCAAAGCTACGGCATTACACGCCGCCTGAGACACAGGCGCGCGTACAAGGCCTGAAGACTTTGCCAAACATTAGCAAAGCTACGGCATTACACCACGCCTGAGACACATACGCGCGCACAAGACCTGAAGTCTTTGCAAATCACTGGCAAAGCTACGACATTGGACGCCGCCTGAGACACAGGTGCGCGTACAAGACCTGAAGTCTTTGCCAAACATTGGCAAAGCTACGGCATTACACGCCGCTTGAAACATAAGCGCGCGTACAAGACCTGAAGTCTTTGCCAAACATTGGCAAAGCGACAGCATTAAACGCCGCCTGAGACACAGGCGCGCGTACAAGACCTGAAGTCATTGCTAAACATTGGACAAGCTACGGCGTTAGACGTTGCTTGAGACACAGGCGTCCGCACAAGACCTGAAGTCTTTGCCAAACATTGGCAAAGCTACGGCATTAGGCGTTGCCTGAAACACAAGCGCGCACAACACCTGAAATCTTTGCCAAACATTGTCAAAGCTATGGCATTACCCGCCGCTTAAGACACAGGCGCGCGCACAAGACCTGAAGTTTTTGCCAAACATTGGCAAAGCTACGGCATTACACGCTGCCTAAGACACATGCGCGCGCAAAAGACCTGAAGTCTTTGCCAAACATTGGCAAAGGTATGGAATTATACCCCGCCTGAGACACATGCGCGAGCACAAGACCTGAATATTTTCCAAACATTGGCAATGCTACGGCATTACACGACGCCTGAGACACAGCGCTCACACAAGACCTGAATCTTTGCCAATCATTGGCAAAGCTACGACATTAGACGTTGCCTGAAACACAAGCGCGCACAAGAACTAAAATCTTTGCTAAACATTGTCAAAGCTACGGCATTACCCGCCGCATGAGACACAGGCGCGCGCACAAGACCTGAAGTCTTTGCCAAACATTGGCAAAGCTACGGCATTACCCGCCGCCTGAGACACAGGCGCCCACACAAGACCTGAAGTCTTTGCCAAACATTGGCAAAGCTACGGCATTACCAGCCGCCTGAGACATGGGCGCGCTCACAAGACCTGAAGTCTTTGCCAAACGTTGGCAAAGCTACGGCATTACACGCCGCCTCAGACACAGGCGCGCGCGCACAAGACCTGAAGTCTTTGCCAAACATTGGCAAAGCTACGGCAATACACGCCGCCTAAAACATAGGCGCGCGTACAAGACCTGAAGTCGTTGCTAAACATTGGACAAGCTACGGCGTAAGACGTTGCTTGAGACACAGGCGTCCGCACAAGACCTGAAGTCTTTGCCAAACATTGGCAAAGCTACGGCATTACCAGCCGCTAGAGGCATGGGCGCGCTCACAAAACCTGAAGTCTTTGCCAAACGTTGGCAAAGCTACGGCATTACACGGCGCCTCAGACACAGGCGCGCGCGCACAAGACCTGAAGTCTTTGCCAAACATTGGCAAAGCTACGGCATTACACGCCGCCTGAGACACAGGCGCGCGCACAAGGCCTGAAGACTTTGCCAAACATTAGCAAAGCTACGGCATTACACCACGCCTGAGACACATGCGCGCGCACAAGACCTGAAGTCTTTGCAAATCACTGGCAAAGCTACGACATTGGACGCCGCCTGAGACACAGGTGCGCGTACAAGACCTGAAGTCTTTGCCAAACATTGGCAAAGCTACGGCATTACACGCCGCCTGAAACATAAGCGCGCGTACAAGACCTGAAGTCTTTGCCAAACATTGGCAAAGCGACAGCATTATACGCCGCCTGAGACACAGGCGCGCGTACAAGACCTGAAGTCATTGCTAAACATTGGACAAGCTACGGCGTTAGACGTTGCTTGAGACACAGGCGTCCGCACAAGACCTGAAGTCTTTGCCAAACATTGGCAAAGCTACGGCATTAGGCGTTGCCTGAAACACAAGCGCGCACAACACCTGAAATCTTTGCCAAACATTGTCAAAGCTATGGCATTACCCGCCGCTTAAGACACAGGCGCGCGCACAAGACCTGAAGTTTTTGCCAAACGTTGGCAAAGCTACGGCATTACACGCTGCCTAAGACACATGCGCGCGCAAAAGACCTGAAGTCTTTGCCAAACATTGGCAAAGGTATGGAATTATACCCCGCCTGAGACACATGCGCGAGCACAAGACCTGAATATTTTCCAAACATTGGCAATGCTACGGCATTACACGACGCCTGAGACACAGCGCTCACACAAGACCTGAATCTTTGCCAATCATTGGCAAAGCTACGACATTAGACGTTGCCTGAAACACAAGCGCGCACAAGAACTAAAATCTTTGCTAAACATTGTCAAAGCTACGGCATTACCCGCCGCATGAGACACAGGCGCGCGCACAAGACCTGAAGTCTTTGCAAAACATTGGCAAAGCTACGGCATTACCCGCCGCCTGAGACACAGGCGCCCACACAAGACCTGAAGTCTTTGCCAAACATTGGCAAAGCTACGGCATTACCAGCCGCCTGAGACATGGGCGCGCTCACAAGACCTGAAGTCTTTGCCAAACGTTGGCAAAGCTACGGCATTACACGCCGCCTCAGACACAAGCGCGCGCGCACAAGACCTGAAGTCTTTGCCAAACATTGGCAAAGCTACGGCAATACACGCCGCCTAAATCATAGGCGCGCGTACAAGACCTGAAGTCGTTGCTAAACATTGGACAAGCTACGGCGTAAGACGTTGCTTGAGACACAGGCGTCCGCACAAGACCTGAAGTCTTTGCCAAACATTGGCAAAGCTACGGCATTACCAGCCGCTAGAGGCATGGGCGCGCTCACAAAACCTGAAGTCTTTGCCAAACGTTGGCAAAGCTACGGCATTACACGGCGCCTCAGACACAGGCGCGCGCGCACAAGACCTGAAGTCTTTGCCAAACATTGGCAAAGCTACGGCATTACACGCCGCCTGAGACACAGGCGCGCGCACAAGGCCTGAAGACTTTGCCAAACATTAGCAAAGCTACGGCATTACACCACGCCTGAGACACATGCGCGCGCACAAGACCTGAAGTCTTTGCAAATCACTGGCAAAGCTACGACATTGGACGCCGCCTGAGACACAGGTGCGCGTACAAGACCTGAAGTCTTTGCCAAACATTGGCAAAGCTACGGCATTACACGCCGCCTGAAACATAAGCGCGCGTACAAGACCTGAAGTCTTTGCCAAACATTGGCAAAGCGACAGCATTACACGCCGCCTGAGACACAGGCGCGCGTACAAGACCTGAAGTCATTGCTAAACATTGGACAAGCTACGGCGTTAGACGTTGCTTGAGACACAGGCGTCCGCACAAGACCTGAAGTCTTTGCCAAACATTGGCAAAGCTACGGCATTAGGCGTTGCCTGAAACACAAGCGCGCACAACACCTGAAATCTTTGCCAAACATTGTCAAAGCTATGGCATTACCCGCCGCTTAAGACACAGGCGCGCGCACAAGACCTGAAGTTTTTGCCAAACGTTGGCAAAGCTACGGCATTACACGCTGCCTAAGACACATGCGCGCGCAAAAGACCTGAAGTCTTTGCCAAACATTGGCAAAGGTATGGAATTATACCCCGCCTGAGACACATGCGCGAGCACAAGACCTGAATATTTTCCAAACATTGGCAATGCTACGGCATTATACGACGCCTGAGACACAGCGCTCACACAAGAACTGAATCTTTGCCAATCATTGGCAAAGCTACGACATTAGACGTTGCCTTAAACACAAGCGCGCACAAGAACTAAAATCTTTGCCAAACATTGTCAAAGCTACGGCATTACCCGCCGCATGAGACACAGGCGCGCGCACAAGACCTGAAGTCTTTGCCAATCATTGGCAAAGCTACGGCATTACCCGCCGCCTGAGACACAGGCGCCCACACAAGACCTGAAGTCTTTGCCAAACATTGGCAAAGCTACGGCATTACCAGCCGCCTGAGACATGGGCGCGCTCACAAGACCTGAAGTCTTTGCCAAACGTTGGCAAAGCTACGGCATTACACGCCGCCTCAGACACAGGCGCGCGCGCACAAGACCTGAAGTCTTTGCCAAACATTGGCAAAGCTACGGCATTACACGCCGCCTAAAACATATGCGCGCGTACAAGACCTGAAGTCGTTGCTAAACATTGGACAAGCTACGGCGTAAGACGTTGCTTGAGACACAGGCGTCCGCACAAGACCTGAAGTCTTTGCCAAACATTGGCAAAGCTACGGCAATACCAGCCGCTAGAGACATGGGCGCGCTCACAAAACCTGAAGTCTTTGCCAAACGTTGGCAAAGCTACGGCATTACACGGCGCCTCAGACACAGGCGCGCGCGCACAAGGCCTGAAGTCTTTGCCAAACATTGGCAAAGCTACGGCATTACACGCCGCCTGAGACACAGGCGCGCGCACAAGGCCTGAAGACTTTGCCAAACAATAGCAAAGCTACGGCATTACACCACGCCTGAGACACATGCGCGCGCACAAGACCTGAAGTCTTTGCAAATCACTGGCAAAGCTACGACATTTGACGCCGCCTGAGACACAGGTGCGCGTACAAGACCGGAAGTCTTTGCCAAACATTGGCAAAGCTACGGCATTACACGCCGCCAGAGAAACAGGCGCGCGCACAAGACCTGAAGTCTTTGCCAATCATTGGCAAAGCTAAGGAATTACACGTCGACTGAGACACAGGCGCGCGCACAAGGCCTGAAGACTTTGCCAAACATTGGCAAAGCTACGGCATTAGACGCCGCCTGAGACATAGGCGCGCGTACAAGACCTGAAGTCTTTGCCAAACATTGGCAAAGCTACGGCATTACACGCCGCCTGAGACACGGGCGCGCGCACAAGTCCTGAAGACTTTGCCAAACATTAGCAAAGCTAAGGCATTAGACGCCGCCTGAGACATAGGCGCGCGTACAAGACCCGAAGTCTTTGCCAAACATTGGCAAAGCGACAGCATTACACACCGCCTGAGACACAGGCGCGCGTACAAGACCTGAAGTCGTTGCTAAACATTGGACAAGCTACGGCGTTAGACGTTGCTTGAGACATAGGCGTCCGCACAAGACCTGAAGTCTTTGCCAAACATTGGCAAAGCTACGGCATTAGGCGTTGCCTGAAACACAAGCGCGCACAAGACCTGAAATCTTTGCCAAACATTGTCAAAGCTATGGCATTACCCGCCGCTTAAGAAACAGGCGCGCGCACAAGACCTGAAGGTTTTGCCAAACGTTGGCAAAGCTACGACATTACACGCTGCCTAAGACACATGCGCGCGCAAAAGACCTGAAGTCTTTGCCAAACATTCGCAAAGGTATGGAATTACACCCCGCCTGAGACACATGCGCGAGCACAAGACCTGAAGTATTTTCCAAACATTGGCAATGCTGCGGCATTACACGACGCCTGAGACACAGCGCTCACACAAGACCTGAGTCTTTGCCAATCATTGGCAAAGCTACGACATTAGACGTTGCCGGAAACACAAGCGCGCACAAGAACTAAAATCTTTGCCAAACATTGTCAAAGCTACGGCATTACCCGCCGCGTGAGACACAGGCGCGCGCACAAGACCTGAAGTCTTTGCCAAACATTGGCAAAGCTACGGCATTACCAGCCGCCTGAGACATGGGCGCGCTCACAAGACCTGAAGTCTTTGCCAAACGTTGGCAAAGCTACGGCATTACACGCCGCCTCAGACATAGGCGCGCGCGCACAAGACCTGAAGTCTTTGCCAAACATTGGCAAAGCTACGGCAATACACGCCGCCTAAAACATAGGCGCGCGTACAAGACCTGAAGTCGTTGCTAAACATTGGACAAGCTACGGCGTAAGACGTTGCTTGAGACACAGGCGTCCGCACAAGACCTGAAGTCTTTGCCAAACATTGGCAAAGCTACGGCATTACCAGCCGCTAGAGGCATGGGCGCGCTCACAAACCTGAAGTCTTTGCCAAACGTTGGCAAAGCTACGGCATTACACGGCGCCTCAGACACAGGCGCGCGCGCACAAGACCTGAAGTCTTTGCCAAACATTGGCAAAGCTACGGCATTACACGCCGCCTGAGACACAGGCGCGCGCACAAGGCCTGAAGACTTTGCCAAACATTAGCAAAGCTACGGCATTACACCACGCCTGAGACACATGCGCGCGCACAAGACCTGAAGTCTTTGCAAATCACTGGCAAAGCTACGACATTGGACGCCGCCTGAGACACAGGTGCGCGTACAAGACCTGAAGTCTTTGCCAAACATTGGCAAAGCTACGGCATTACACGCCGCCTGAAACATAAGCGCGTGTACAAGACCTGAAGTCTTTGCCAAACATTGGCAAAGCGACAGCATTACACGCCGCCTGAGACACAGGCGCGCGTACAAGACCTGAAGTCATTGCTAAACATTGGACAAGCTACGGCGTTAGACGTTGCTTGAGACACAGGCGTCCGCACAAGACCTGAAGTCTTTGCCAAACATTGGCAAAGCTACGGCATTAGGCGTTGCCTGAAACACAAGCGCGCACAACACCTGAAATCTTTGCCAAACATTGTCAAAGCTATGGCATTACCCGCCGCTTAAGACACAGGCGCGCGCACAAGACCTGAAGTTTTTGCCAAACGTTGGCAAAGCTACGGCATTACACGCTGCCTAAGACACATGCGCGCGCAAAAGACCTGAAGTCTTTGCCAAACATTGGCAAAGGTATGGAATTATACCCCGCCTGAGACACATGCGCGAGCACAAGACCTGAATATTTTCCAAACATTGGCAATGCTACGGCATTATACGACGCCTGAGACACAGCGCTCACACAAGACCTGAATCTTTGCCAATCATTGGCAAAGCTACGACATTAGACGTTGCCTTAAACACAAGCGCGCACAAGAACTAAAATCTTTGCCAAACATTGTCAAAGCTACGGCATTACCCGCCGCATGAGACACAGGCGCGCGCACAAGACCTGATGTCTTTGCCAATCATTGGCAAAGCTACGGCATTACCCGCCGCCTGAGACACAGGCGCCCACACAAGACCGGAAGTCTTTGCCAAACATTGGCAAAGCTACGGCATTACCAGCCGCCTGAGACATGGGCGCGCTCACAAGACCTGAAGTCTTTGCCAAACGTTGGCAAAGCTACGGCATTACACGCCGCCTCAGACACAGGCGCGCGCGCACAAGACCTGAAGTCTTTGCCAAACATTGGCAAAGCTACGGCATTACACGCCGCCTAAAACATATGCGCGCGTACAAGACCTGAAGTCGTTGCTAAACATTGGACAAGCTACGGCGTAAGACGTTGCTTGAGACACAGGCGTCCGCACAAGACCTGAAGTCTTTGCCAAACATTGGCAAAGCTACGGCATTACCAGCCGCTAGAGGCATGGGCGCGCTCACAAAACCTGAAGTCTTTGCCAAACGTTGGCAAAGCTACGGCATTACACGGCGCCTCAGACACAGGCGCGCGCGCACAAGACCTGAAGTCTTTGCCAAACATTGGCAAAGCTACGGCATTACACGCCGCTTGAGACACAGGCGCGCGCACAAGGCCTGAAGACTTTGCCAAACATTAGCAAAGCTACGGCATTACACCACGCCTGAGACACATGCGCGCGCACAAGACCTGAAGTCTTTGCAAATCACTGGCAAAGCTACGACATTTGACGCCGCCTGAGACACAGGTGCGCGTACAAGACCGGAAGTCTTTGCCAAACATTGGCAAAGCTACGGCATTACACGCCGCCAGAGAAACAGGCGCGCGCACAAGACCTGAAGTCTTTGCCAAACATTGGCAAAGCTAAGGAATTACACGTCGACTGAGACACAGGCGCGCGCACAAGGCCTGAAGACTTTGCCAAACATTGGCAAAGCTACGGCATTAGACGCCGCCTGAGACATAGGCGCGCGTACAAGACCTGAAGTCTTTGCCAAACATTGGCAAAGCTACGGCATTACACGCCGCCTGAGACACGGGCGCGCGCACAAGTCCTGAAGACTTTGCCAAACATTAGCAAAGCTAAGGCATTAGACGCCGCCTGAGACATAGGCGCGCGTACAAGACCCGAAGTCTTTGCCAAACATTGGCAAAGCGACAGCATTACACACCGCCTGAGACACAGGCGCGCGTACAAGACCTGAAGTCGTTGCTAAACATTGGACAAGCTACGGCGTTAGACGTTGCTTGAGACATAGGCGTCCGCACAAGACCTGAAGTCTTTGCCAAACATTGGCAAAGCTACGGCATTAGGCGTTGCCTGAAACACAAGCGCGCACAAGACCTGAAATCTTTGCCAAACATTGTCAAAGCTATGGCATTACCCGCCGCTTAAGAAACAGGCGCGCGCACAAGACCTGAAGGTTTTGCCAAACGTTGGCAAAGCTACGACATTACACGCTGCCTAAGACACATGCGCGCGCAAAAGACCTGAAGTCTTTGCCAAACATTCGCAAAGGTATGGAATTACACCCCGCCTGAGACACATGCGCGAGCACAAGACCTGAAGTATTTTCCAAACATTGGCAATGCTGCGGCATTACACGACGCCTGAGACACAGCGCTCACACAAGACCTGAGTCTTTGCCAATCATTGGCAAAGCTACGACATTAGACGTTGCCGGAAACACAAGCGCGCACAAGAACTAAAATCTTTGCCAAACATTGTCAAAGCTACGGCATTACCCGCCGCGTGAGACACAGGCGCGCGCACAAGACCTGAAGTCTTTGCCAAACATTGGCAAAGCTACGGCATTACCAGCCGCCTGAGACATGGGCGCGCTCACAAGACCTGAAGTCTTTGCCAAACGTTGGCAAAGCTACGGCATTACACGCCGCCTCAGACACAGGCGCGCGCGCACAAGACCTGAAGTCTTTGCCAAACATTGGCAAAGCTACGGCAATACACGCCGCCTAAAACATAGGCGCGCGTACAAGACCTGAAGTCGTTGCTAAACATTGGACAAGCTACGGCGTAAGACGTTGCTTGAGACACAGGCGTCCGCACAAGACCTGAAGTCTTTGCCAAACATTGGCAAAGCTACGGCATTACCAGCCGCTAGAGGCATGGGCGCGCTCACAAACCTGAAGTCTTTGCCAAACGTTGGCAAAGCTACGGCATTACACGGCGCCTCAGACACAGGCGCGCGCGCACAAGACCTGAAGTCTTTGCCAAACATTGGCAAAGCTACGGCATTACACGCCGCCTGAGACACAGGCGCGCGCACAAGGCCTGAAGACTTTGCCAAACATTAGCAAAGCTACGGCATTACACCACGCCTGAGACACATGCGCGCGCACAAGACCTGAAGTCTTTGCAAATCACTGGCAAAGCTACGACATTGGACGCCGCCTGAGACACAGGTGCGCGTACAAGACCTGAAGTCTTTGCCAAACATTGGCAAAGCTACGGCATTACACGCCGCCTGAAACATAAGCGCGTGTACAAGACCTGAAGTCTTTGCCAAACATTGGCAAAGCGACAGCATTACACGCCGCCTGAGACACAGGCGCGCGTACAAGACCTGAAGTCATTGCTAAACATTGGACAAGCTACGGCGTTAGACGTTGCTTGAGACACAGGCGTCCGCACAAGACCTGAAGTCTTTGCCAAACATTGGCAAAGCTACGGCATTAGGCGTTGCCTGAAACACAAGCGCGCACAACACCTGAAATCTTTGCCAAACATTGTCAAAGCTATGGCATTACCCGCCGCTTAAGACACAGGCGCGCGCACAAGACCTGAAGTTTTTGCCAAACGTTGGCAAAGCTACGGCATTACACGCTGCCTAAGACACATGCGCGCGCAAAAGACCTGAAGTCTTTGCCAAACATTGGCAAAGGTATGGAATTATACCCCGCCTGAGACACATGCGCGAGCACAAGACCTGAATATTTTCCAAACATTGGCAATGCTACGGCATTATACGACGCCTGAGACACAGCGCTCACACAAGACCTGAATCTTTGCCAATCATTGGCAAAGCTACGACATTAGACGTTGCCTTAAACACAAGCGCGCACAAGAACTAAAATCTTTGCCAAACATTGTCAAAGCTACGGCATTACCCGCCGCATGAGACACAGGCGCGCGCACAAGACCTGATGTCTTTGCCAATCATTGGCAAAGCTACGGCATTACCCGCCGCCTGAGACACAGGCGCCCACACAAGACCGGAAGTCTTTGCCAAACATTGGCAAAGCTACGGCATTACCAGCCGCCTGAGACATGGGCGCGCTCACAAGACCTGAAGTCTTTGCCAAACGTTGGCAAAGCTACGGCATTACACGCCGCCTCAGACACAGGCGCGCGCGCACAAGACCTGAAGTCTTTGCCAAACATTGGCAAAGCTACGGCATTACACGCCGCCTAAAACATATGCGCGCGTACAAGACCTGAAGTCGTTGCTAAACATTGGACAAGCTACGGCGTAAGACGTTGCTTGAGACACAGGCGTCCGCACAAGACCTGAAGTCTTTGCCAAACATTGGCAAAGCTACGGCATTACCAGCCGCTAGAGGCATGGGCGCGCTCACAAAACCTGAAGTCTTTGCCAAACGTTGGCAAAGCTACGGCATTACACGGCGCCTCAGACACAGGCGCGCGCGCACAAGACCTGAAGTCTTTGCCAAACATTGGCAAAGCTACGGCATTACACGCCGCTTGAGACACAGGCGCGCGCACAAGGCCTGAAGACTTTGCCAAACATTAGCAAAGCTACGGCATTACACCACGCCTGAGACACATGCGCGCGCACAAGACCTGAAGTCTTTGCAAATCACTGGCAAAGCTACGACATTTGACGCCGCCTGAGACACAGGTGCGCGTACAAGACCGGAAGTCTTTGCCAAACATTGGCAAAGCTACGGCATTACACGCCGCCAGAGAAACAGGCGCGCGCACAAGACCTGAAGTCTTTGCCAAACATTGGCAAAGCTAAGGAATTACACGTCGACTGAGACACAGGCGCGCGCACAAGGCCTGAAGACTTTGCCAAACATTGGCAAAGCTACGGCATTAGACGCCGCCTGAGACATAGGCGCGCGTACAAGACCTGAAGTCTTTGCCAAACATTGGCAAAGCTACGGCATTACACGCCGCCTGAGACACGGGCGCGCGCACAAGTCCTGAAGACTTTGCCAAACATTAGCAAAGCTAAGGCATTAGACGCCGCCTGAGACATAGGCGCGCGTACAAGACCCGAAGTCTTTGCCAAACATTGGCAAAGCGACAGCATTACACACCGCCTGAGACACAGGCGCGCGTACAAGACCTGAAGTCGTTGCTAAACATTGGACAAGCTACGGCGTTAGACGTTGCTTGAGACATAGGCGTCCGCACAAGACCTGAAGTCTTTGCCAAACATTGGCAAAGCTACGGCATTAGGCGTTGCCTGAAACACAAGCGCGCACAAGACCTGAAATCTTTGCCAAACATTGTCAAAGCTATGGCATTACCCGCCGCTTAAGAAACAGGCGCGCGCACAAGACCTGAAGGTTTTGCCAAACGTTGGCAAAGCTACGACATTACACGCTGCCTAAGACACATGCGCGCGCAAAAGACCTGAAGTCTTTGCCAAACATTCGCAAAGGTATGGAATTACACCCCGCCTGAGACACATGCGCGAGCACAAGACCTGAAGTATTTTCCAAACATTGGCAATGCTGCGGCATTACACGACGCCTGAGACACAGCGCTCACACAAGACCTGAGTCTTTGCCAATCATTGGCAAAGCTACGACATTAGACGTTGCCGGAAACACAAGCGCGCACAAGAACTAAAATCTTTGCCAAACATTGTCAAAGCTACGGCATTACCCGCCGCGTGAGACACAGGCGCGCGCACAAGACCTGAAGTCTTTGCCAAACATTGGCAAAGCTACGGCATTACCAGCCGCCTGAGACATGGGCGCGCTCACAAGACCTGAAGTCTTTGCCAAACGTTGGCAAAGCTACGGCATTACACGCCGCCTCAGACACAGGCGCGCGCGCACAAGACCTGAAGTCTTTGCCAAACATTGGCAAAGCTACGGCATTACACGCCGCCTGAAACATAGGCGCGCGTACAAGACCTGAAGTCGTTGCTAAACATTGGACAAGCTACGGCGTAAGACGTTGCTTGAGACACAGGCGTCCGCACAAGACCTGAAGTCTTTGCCAAACATTGGCAAAGCTACGGCATTACCAGCCGCCAGAGGCATGGGCGCGCTCACAAAACCTGAAGTCTTTGCCAAACGTTGGCAAAGCTACGGCATTACACGGCGCCTCAGACACAGGCGCGCGCGCACAAGACCTGTAGTCTTTGCCAAACATTGGCAAAGCTACGGCATTACACGCCGCCTGAGACACAAGCGCGCGCACAAGGCCTGAAGACTTTGCCAAACATTAGCAAAGCTACGGCATTACACCACGCCTGAGACACATGCGCGCGCACAAGACCTGAAGTCTTTGCAAATCACTGGCAAAGCTACGACATTGGACGCCGCCTGAGACACAGGTGCGCGTACAAGACCGGAAGTCTTTGCCAAACATTGGCAAAGCTACGGCATTACACGCCGCCAGAGAAACAGGCGCGCGCACAAGACCTGAAGTCTTTGCCAAACATTGGCAAAGCTAAGGAATTACACGTCGCCTGAGACACAGGCGCGCGCACAAGGCCTGAAGACTTTGCCAAACATTGGGAAAGCTACGGCATTAGACGCCGCCTGAGACATAGGCGCGCGTACAAGACCTGAAGTCTTTGCCAAACATTGGCAAAGCGACGGCATTACACGCCGACTGAGACACGGGCCCGCGCACAAGGCCTGAAGACTTTGCCAAACATTAGCAAAGCTACGGCATTAGACGCCGCCTGAGACATAGGCGCGCGTACAAGACCCGAAGTCTTTGCCAAACATTGGCATAGCGACAACATTACACGCCGCCTGAGACACAGGCGCGCGTACAAGACCTGAAGTCGTTGCAAATCACTTGCAAAGCTACGACATTGGACGCCGCCTGAGACACAGGTGCGCGTACAAGACCGGAAGTCTTTGCCAAACATTGGCAAAGCTACGGCATTACACGCCGCCAGAGAAACAGGCGCGCGCACAAGACCTGAAGTCTTTGCCAAACATTGGCAAAGCTAAGGAATTACACGTCGCCTGAGACACAGGCGCGCGCACAAGGCCTGAAGACTTTGCCAAACATTAGCAAAGCTACGGCATTATACGCCGCCTGAAACATAGGCGCGCGTACAAGACCCGAAGTCTTTGCCAAACATTGGCAAAGCGACAGCATTACACGCCGCCTGAGACACAGGCGCGCGTACAAGACCTGAAGTCGTTGCTAAACATTGGACAAGCTACGGCGTTAGACGTTGCTTGAGACACAGGCGTCCGCACAAGACCTGAAGTCTTTGCCAAACATTGGCAAAGCTACGGCATTACCAGCCGCCTGAGACATGTGCGCGCTCACAAGACCTGAAGTCTTTGCCAAACGTTAGCAAAGCTACGGCATTACACGCCGCCTCAGACACAGGCGCGCGCGCACAAGACCTGAAGTCTTTGCCAAACATTGGCAAAGCTACGGCATTACACGCCGCCTGAAACATAAGCGCGCGTACAAGACCTGAAGTCTTTGCCAAACATTGGGAAAGCGACAGCATTACACGCCGCCTGAGACACAGGCGCGCGTACAAGACCTGAAGTCATTGCTAAACACTGGACAAGCTACGGCGTTAGACGTTGCTTGAGACACAGGCGTCCGCACAAGACCTGAAGTCTTTGCTAAACATTGGCAAAGCTACGACATTAGGCGTTGCCTGAAACACAAGCGCGCACAACACCTGAAATCTTTGCCAAACATTGTCAAAGCTATGGCATTACCCGCCGCTTAAGACACAGGCGCGCGGACAAGACCTGAAGTTTTTGCCAAACGTTGGCAAAGCTACGGCATTACACGCTGCCTAAGACACATGCGCGCGCAAAAGACCTGAAGTCTTTGCCAAACATTGGCAAAGGTATGGAATTATACCCCGCCTGAGACACATGCGCGAGCACAAGACCTGAAATATTTTCCAAACATTGGCAATGCTACGGCATTACACGACGCCTGAGACACAGCGCTCACACAAGACCTGAATCTTTGCCAATCATTGGCAAAGCTACGACATTAGACGTTGCCTGAAACACAAGCGCGCACAAGAACTAAAATCTTTGCCAAACATTGTCAAAGCTACGGCATTACCCGCCGCATGAGACACAGGCGCGCGCACAAGACCTGAAGTCTTTGCCAAACATTGGCAAAGCTACGGCATTACCCGCCGCCTGAGACACAGGCGCCCACACAAGACCTGAAGTCTTAGCCAAACATTGGCAAAGCTACGGCATTACCAGCCGCCTGAGACATGGGCGCGCTCACAAGACCTGAAGTCTTTGCCAAACGTTGGCAAAGCTATGGTATTACACGCCGCCTCAGACACAGGCGCGCGCGCACAAGACCTGAAGTCTTTGCCAAACATTGGCAAAGCTACGGCATTACCAGCCGCCTGAAACATAGGCGCGCGTACAAGACCTGAAGTCGTTGCTAAACATTGGACAAGCTACGGCGTAAGACGTTGCTTGAGACACAGGCGTCCGCACAAGACCTGAAGTCTTTGCCAAACATTGGCAAAGCTACGGCATTACCAGCCGCTAGAGGCATGGGCGCGCTCACAAAACCTGAAGTCTTTGCCAAACGTTGGCAAAGCTATGGCATTACACGGCGCCTCAGACACAGGCGCGCGCGCACAAGACCTGAAGTCTTTGCCAAACATTGGCAAAGCTACGGCATTACACGCCGCCTGAGACACAGGCGCGCGCACAAGGCCTGAAGACTTTGCCAAACATTACCAAAGCTACGGAATTACACCACGCCTGAGACACATGCGCGCGCACAAGACCTGAAGTCTTTGCAAATCACTGGCAAAGCTACGACATTGGATGCCGCCTGAGACACAGGTGCGCGTACAAGACCGGAAGTCTTTGCCAAACATTGGCAAAGCTACGGCATTACACGCTGCCAGAGAAACGGGCGCGCGCACAAGACCTGAAGTCTTTGCCAAACATTGGCAAAGCTAAGGAATAACACGTCGCCTGAGACACAGGCGCGCGCACAAGGCCTGAAGACTTTGCCAAACATTGGCAAAGCTACGGCATTAGACGCCGCCTGAGACATAGGCGCGCGTACAAGACCTGAAGTCTTTGCCAAACATTGGCAAAGCGACGGCATTACACGCCGCCTGAGACACGGGCCCGCGCACAAGGCCTGAAGACTTTGCCAAACATTAGCAAAGCTACGGCATTAGACGCCGCCTGAGACATAGGCGCGCGTACAAGACCCGAAGTCTTTGCCAAACATTGGCAAAGCAACAACATTACACGCCGCCTGAGACACAGGCGCGCGTACAAGACCTGAAGTCGTTGCAAATCATTGGCAAACCTACGACACTGGACGCCGCCTGAGACACACGTGCGCGTACAAGACCGGAAGTCTTTGCCAAACATTGGCAAAGCTACGGCATTACACGCCGCCAGAGAAACAGGCGGGCGCACAAGACCTGAAGTCTTTGCCAAACATTGACAAAGCTAAGGAATTACACGTCGCCTGAGACACAGGCGCGCGCACAAGGCCTGAAGACTTTGCCAAACATTGGCAAAGCTACGGCATTAGACGCCGCCTGAGACATAGGCGCGCGTACAAGACCTGAAGTCTTTGCCAAACATTGGCAAAGCTACGGCATTACACGCCGCCAGAGAAACAGGCGCGCGCACAAGACCTGAAGTCTTTGCCAAACATTGGCAAAGCTAAGGAATTACACGTCGCCTGAGACACAGGCGCGCGCACAAGGCCTGAAGACTTTGCCAAACATTGGCAAAGCTACGGCATTAGACGCCGCCTGAGACATAGGCGCGCGTACAAGACCTGAAGTCTTTGCCAAACATTGGCAAAGCTAAGGAATTACACGTCGCCTGAGACACAGGCGCGCGCACAAGGCCTGAAGACTTTGCCAAACATTGGGAAAGCTACGGCATTAGACGCCGCCTGAGACATAGGCGCGCGTACAAAACCTGAAGTCTTTGCCAAACATTGGCAAAGCGACGGCATTACACGCCGACTGAGACACGGGCCCGCGCACAAGGCCTGAAGACTTTGTCAAACATTAGCAAAGTTACGGCATTAGACGCCGCCTGAGACATAGGCGCGCGTACAAGACCCGAAGTCTTTGCCAAACATTGGCATAGCGACAACATTACACGCCGCCTGAGACACAGGCGCGCGTACAAGACCTGAAGTCGTTGCAAATCACTGGCAAAGCTACGACATTGGACGCCGCCTGAGACACAGGTGCGCGTACAAGACCGGAAGTCTTTGCCAAACATTGGCAAAGCTACGGCATTACACGCCGCCAGAGAAACAGGCGCGCGCACAAGACCTGAAGTCTTTGCCAAACATTGACAAAGCTAAGGAATTACACGTCGCCTGAGACACAGGCGCGCGCACAAGGCCTGAAGACTTTGCCAAACATTTGCAAAGCTACGGCATTAGACGCCGCCTGAGACATAGGCGCGCGTACAAGACCTGAAGTCTTTGCCAAACATTGGCAAAGCTACGGCATTACACGCCGCCTGAGACACGGGCGCGCGCACAAGGCCTGAAGACTTTGCCAAACATTAGCAAAGCTACGGCATTAGACGCCGCCTGAGACATAGGCGCGCGTACAAGACCCGAAGTCTTTGCCAAATATTGGCAAAGCGACAGCATTACACGCCGCCTGAGACACAGGCGCGCGTACAAGACCTGAAGTCGTTGCTAAACATTTGACAAGCTACGGCGTTAGACGTTGCTTGAGACACAGGCGTCCGCACAAGACCTGAAGTCTTTGCCAAACATTGGCAAAGCTACGGCATTACCAGCCGCCTGAGACATGGGCGCGCTCACAAGACCTGAAGTCTTTGCCAAACGTTGGCAAAGCTACGGCATTACACGCCGCCTCAGACACAGGCGCGCGCGCACAAGACCTGAAGTCTTTGCCAAACATTGGCAAAGCTACGGCATTACACGCCGCCTGAAACATAAGCGCGCGTACAAGACCAGAAGTCTTTGACAAACATTGGCAAAGCGACAGCATTACACGCCGCCTGAGACACAGGCGCGCGTACAAGACCTGAAGTCATTGCTAAACATTGGACAAGCTATGGCGTTAGACGTTGCTTGAGACACAGGCATCCACACAAGACCTGAAGTCTTTGCCAATCATTGGCAAAGCTACGGCATTACCATCCGCCTGAGACAAGGGCGCGCTCACAAGACCTGAAGTCTTTGCCAAACGTTGGCAAAGCTATGGTATTACACGCCGCCTCAGACACAGGCGCGCGCGCACAAGACCTGAAGTCTTTGCCAAACATTGGCAAAGCTACGGCATTACACGCCGCCTGAAACATAGGCGCGCGTACAAGACCTGAAGTCGTTGCTAAACATTGGACAAGCTACGGCGTAAGACGTTGCTTGAGACACAGGCGTCCGCACAAGACCTGAAGTCTTTGCCAAACATTGGCAAAGCTACGGCATTACCAGCCGCTAGAGGCATGGGCGCGCTCACAAAACCTGAAGTCTTTGCCAAACGTTGGCAAAGCTACGGCATTACACGGCGCCTCAGACACAGGCGCGCGCGCACAAGACCTGAAGTCTTTGCCAAACATTGGCAAAGCTACGGCATTACACGCCGCCTGAGACACAGGCGCGCGCACAAGGCCTGAAGACTTTGCCAAACATTACCAAAGCTACGGAATTACACCACGCCTGAGACACATGCGCGTGCACAAGACCTGAAGTCTTTGCAAATCACTGGCAAAGCTACGACATTGGACGCCGCCTGAGACACAGGTGCGCGTACAAGACCGGAAGTCTTTGCCAAACATTGGCAAAGCTACGGCATTACACACTGCCAGAGAAACAGGCGCGCGCACAAGACCTGAAGTCTTTGCCAAACATTGGCAAAGCTAAGGAATAACACGTCGCCTGAGACACAGGCGCGCGCACAAGGCCTGAAGACTTTGCCAAACATTGGCAAAGCTACGGCATTAGACGCCGCCTGAGACATAGGCGCGCGTACAAGACCTGAAGTCTTTGCCAAACATTGGCAAAGCGACGGCATTACACGCCGCCTGAGACACGGGCCCGCGCACAAGGCCTGAAGACTTTGCCAAACATTAGCAAAGCTACGGCATTAGACGCCGCCTGAGACATAGGCGCGCGTACAAGATCCGAAGTCTTTGCCAAACATTGGCAAAGTAACAACATTACACGCCGCCTGAGACACAGGCGCGCGTACAAGACCTGAAGTCGTTGCAAATCATTGGCAAAGCTACGACACTGGACGCCGCCTGAGACACACGTGCGCGTACAAGACCGGAAGTCTTTGCCAAACATTGGCAAAGCTACGGCATTACACGCCGCCAGAGAAACAGGCGGGCGCACAAGACCTGAAGTCTTTGCCAAACATTGACAAAGCTAAGGAATTACACGTCGCCTGAGACACAGGCGCGCGCACAAGGCCTGAAGACTTTGCCAAACATTGGCAAAGCTACGGCATTAGACGCCGCCTGAGACATAGGCGCGCGTACAAGACCTGAAGTCTTTGCTAATCACTGGCAAAGCTACGACATTGGACGCCGCCTGAGACATAGGCGCGCGTACAAGACCTGAAGTCTTTGCCAAACATTGGCAAAGCTACGGCATTAGACGCCGCCTGAGACATAGGCGCGCGCACAAGACCCGAAGTCTTTGCTAATCACTGGCAAAGCTACGACATTGGACGCCGCCTGAGACATAGGCGCGCGTACAAGACCTGAAGTCTTTGCCAAACATTGGCAAAGCTACGGCATTACACGCCGCCTGAGACATAGGCGTCCGCACAAGACCTGAAGTCTTTGCCAAACATTGGCAAAGCTACGTCATTAGACGCCGCCTGAGACATAGGCGCGCGCACAAGACCTGAAGTCTTTGCTAATCACTGGCAAAGCTACGACATTGGACGCCGCCTGAGACATAGGCGCGCGTACAAGACCTGAAGTCTTTGCCAAACATTGGCAAAGCTACGGCATTACACGCCGCCAGAGAAACAGGCGCGCGCACAAGACCTGAAGTCTTTGCCAAACATTGGCAAAGCTAAGGAATTACACGTCGCCTGAGACACAGGCGCGCGCACAAGGCCTGAAGACTTTGCCAAACATTGGGAAAGCTACGGCATTAGAGGCCGCCTGAGACATAGGCGCGCGTACAAGACCTGAAGTCTTTGCCAAACATTGGCAAAGCGACGGCATTACACGCCGACTGAGACACGGGCCCGCGCACAAGGCCTGAAGACTTTGCCAAACATTAGCAAAGCTACGGCATTAGACGCCGCCTGAGACATAGGCGCGCGTACAAGACCCGAAGTCTTTGCCAAACATTGGCATAGCGACAACATTACACGCCGCCTGTGACACAGGCGCGCGTACAAGACCTGAAGTCGTTGCAAATCACTGGCAAAGCTACGACATTGGACGCCGCCTGAGACACAGGTGCGCGTACAAGACCGGAAGTCTTTGCCAAACATTGGCAAAGCTACGGCATTACACGTCGCCAGAGAAACAGGCGCGCGCACAAGACCTGAAGTCTTTGCCAAACATTGGCAAAGCTAAGGAATTACACGTCGCCTGAGACACAGGCGCGCGCACAAGGCCTGAAGACTTTGCCAAACATTGGCAAAGCTACGGCATTAGACGCCGCTTGAGACATAGGCGCGCGTACAAGACCTGATGTCTTTGCCAAACATTGGCAAAGCTACGGCATTACACGCCGCCAGAGACACGGGCGCGCGCACAAGGCCTGAAGACTTTGCCAAACATTAGCAAAGCTACGGCATTAGACGCTGCCTGAAACATAGGCGCGCATACAAGACCCGAAGTCTTTGCCAAACATTGGCAAAGCGACAGCATTACACGCCGCCTGAGACACAGGCGCGCGTACAAGACCTGAAGTCGTTGCTAAACATTGGACAAGCTACGGCGTTAGACGTTGCTTGAGACACAGGCGTCCGCACAAGACCTGAAGTCTTTGCCAAACATTGGCAAAGCTACGGCATTACCAGCCGCCTGAGACATGGGCGCGCTCACAAGACCTGAAGTCTTTGCCAAACGTTAGCAAAGCTACGGCATTACACACCGCCTCAGACACAGGCGCGCGCGCACAAGACCTGAAGTCTTTGCCAAACATTGGCAAAGCTACGGCATTACACGCCGCCTGAAACATAAGCGCGCGTACAAGACCTGAAGTCTTTGCCAAACATTGGCAAAGCGACAGCATTACACGCCGCCTGAGACACAGGCGCGCGTACAAGACCTGAAGTCTTTGCTAAACATTGGACAAGCTACGGCGTTAGACGTTGCTTGAGACACAGGCGTCCGCACAAGACCTGAAGTCTTTGCCAAACATTGGCAAAGCTACGGCATTAGGCGTTGCCTGAAACACAAGAGCGCACAACACCTGAAATCTTTGCCAAACATTGTCAAAGCTATGGCATTACCCGCCGCTTAAGACACAGGCGCGCGCACAAGACCTGAAGTTTTTGCCAAACGTTGGCAAAGCTACGGCATTACACGCTGCCTAAGACACATGCGCGCGCAAAAGACCTGAAGTCTTTGCCAAACATTGGCAAAGGTATGGAATTATACCCCGCCTGAGACACATGCGCGAGCACAAGACCTGAAGTATTTTCCAAACATTGGCAATGCTATGGCATTACACGACGCCTGAGACACAGCGCTCACACAAGACCTGAATCTTTGCCAATCATTGGCAAAGCTACGACATTAGACGTTGCCTGAAACACATGCGCGCACAAGAACTAAAATCTTTGCCAAACAATGTCAAAGCTACGGCATTACCCACCGCATGAGACACAGGCGCGCGCACAAGACCTGAAGTCTTTGCCAAACATTGGCAAAGCTACGGCATTACCCGCCGCCTGAGACACAGGCGCCCACACAAGACCTGAAGTCTTTGCCAAACATTGGCAAAGCTACGGCATTACCAGCCGCCTGAGACATGGGCGCGCTCACAAGACCTGAAGTCTTTGCCAAACGTTGGCAAAGCTACGGTATTACACGCCGCCTCAGACACAGGCGCGCGCGCACAAGACCTGAAGTCTTTGCCAAACATTGGCAAAGCTACGGCATTACACGCCGCCTGAAACATAGGCGCACGTACAAGACCTGAAGTCGTTGCTAAACATTGGACAAGCTACGGCGTAAGACGTTGCTTGAGACACAGGCGTCCGCACAAGACCTGAAGTCTTTGCCAAACATTGGCAAAGCTACGGCACTACCAGCCGCTAGAGGCATGGGCGCGCTCACAAAACCTGAAGTCTTTGCCAAACGTTGGCAAAGCTACGGTATTACACGCCGCCTCAGACACAGGCGCGCGCGCACAAGACCTGAAGTCTTTGCCAAACATTGGCAAAGCTACGGCATTACCAGCCGCTAGAGGCATGGGCGCGCTCACAAAACCTGAAGTCTTTGCCAAACGTTGGCAAAGCTACGGCATTACACGGCGCCTCAGACACAGGCGCGCGCGCACAAGACCTGAAGTCTTTGCCAAACATTGGCAAAGCTACGGCATTACACGCCGCCTGAGACACAGGCGCGCGCACAAGGCCTGAAGACTTTGCCAAACATTACCAAAGCTACGAAATTACACCACGCCTGAGACACATGCGCGCGCACAAGACCTGAAGTCTTTGCAAATCACTGGCAAAGCTACGACATTGGACGCCGCCTGAGACACAGGTGCGCGTACAAGACCGGAAGTCTTTGCCAAACATTGGCAAAGCTACGGCATTACACGCCGCCAGAGAAACAGGCGCGCGCACAAGACCTGAAGTCTTTGCCAAACATTGGCAAAGCTAAGGAATAACACGTCGCCTGAGACACAGGCGCGCGCACAAGGCCTGAAGACTTTGCCAAACATTGGCAAAGCTACGGCATTAGACGCCGCCTGAGACATAGGCGCGCGTACAAGACCTGAAGTCTTTGCCAAACATTGGCAAAGCGACGGCACTACACGCCGCCTGAGACACGGGCCCGCGCACAAGGCCTGAAGACTTTGCCAAACATTAGCAAAGCTACGGCATTAGACGCCGCCTGAGACATAGGCGCGCGTACAAGACCCGAAGTCTTCTCCAAACATTGGCAAAGCAACAACATTACACGCCGCCTGAGACACAGGCGCGCGTACAAGACCTGAAGTCGTTGCAAATCACTGGCAAAGCTACGACACTGGACGCCGCCTGAGACACACGTGCGCGTACAAGACCGGAAGTCTTTGCCAAACATTGGCAAAGCTACGGCATTACACGCCGCCAGAGAAACAGGCGCGCGCACAAGACCTGAAGTCTTTGCCAAACATTGACAAAGCTAAGGAATTACACGTCGCCTGAGACACAGGCGCGCGCACAAGGCCTGAAGACTTTGCCAAACATTGGCAAAGCTACGGCATTAGACGCCGCCTGAGACATAGGCGCGCGTACAAGACCTGAAGTCTTTGCCAAACATTGGCAAAGCTACGGCATTACACGCCGCCTGAGACACGGGCGCGCGCACAAGGCCTGAAGACTTTGCCAAACATTAGCAAAGCTACGGCATTAGACGCCGCCTGAGACATAGGCGCGCGTACAAGACCCGAAGTCTTTGCCAAATATTGGCAAAGCGACAGCATTACACGCCGCCTGAGACACAGGCGCGCGTACAAGACCTGAAGTCGTTGCTAAACATTTGACAAGCTACGGCGTTAGACGTTGCTTGAGACACAGGCGTCCGCACAAGACCTGAAGTCTTTGCCAAACATTGGCAAAGCTACGGCATTACCAGCCGCCTGAGACATGGGCGCGCTCACAAGACCTGAAGTCTTTGCCAAACGTTAGCAAAGCTACGACATTACACGCCGCCTCAGACAGAGGCGCGCGCGCACAAGACCTGAAGTCTTTGCCAAACATTGGCAAAGCTACGGCATTACACGCCGCCTGAAACATAAGCGCGCGTACAAGACCTGAAGTCTTTGACAAACATTGGCAAAGCGACAGCATTACACGCCGCCTGAGACACAAGCGCGCGTACAAGACCGGAAGTCATTGCTAAACATTGGACAAGCTATGGCGTTAGACGTTGCTTGAGACACAGGCATCCACACAAGACCTGAAGTCTTTGCCACACATTGGCAAAGCTACGGCATTACCATCCGCCTGAGACAAGGGCGCGCTCACAAGACCTGAAGTCTTTGCCAAACGTTGGCAAAGCTACGGCATTACACGCCGCCTCAGACACAGGCGCGCACAAGACCTGAAGTCTTTGCCAAACATTGGCAAAGCTACGGCATTACACCACTCCTGAGACACATGCGCGCGCACAAGACCTGAAGTCTTTGCTAATCACTGGCAAAGCTACGGCAATGGACGCCGCCTGAGACATAGGCGCGCGCATAAGGCCAGAAGACTTTGCTAAACATTGGCAAAGCTACGGCATTAGACGCCGCCTGAGACATAGGCGCGCGTACAAGGCCTGAAGTCTTTGCCAAACATTGGCAAAGCTACGGCATTACACGCCGCCTGAGACACGGGCGCGCGCACAAGTCCTGAAGACTTTGCCAAACATTAGCAAAGCTACGGCATTAGACGCCGCCTGAGACATAGGCGCGCGTACAAGACCCGAAGTCTTTGCCAAACATTGGCAAAGCGACAGCATTACACACCGCCTGAGACACAGGCGCGCGTACAAGACCTGAAGTCGTTGCTAAACATTGGACAAGCTACGGCGTTAGACGTTGCTTGAGACACAGGCGTCCGCACAAGACCTGAAGTCTTTGCCAAACATTGGAAAAGCTACGGCATTAGGCGTTGCCTGAAACACAAGCGCGCACAACACCTGAAATCTTTGCCAAACATTGTCAAAGCTATGGCATTACCCGCCGCTTAAGACACAGGCACGCGCACAAGACCTGAAGGTTTTGCCAAACGTTGGCAAAGCTACGGCATTACACGCTGCCTAAGACACATGTGCGCGCAAAAGACCTGAAGTCTTTGCCAAACATTCGCAAAGGTATGGAATTACACCCCGCCTGAGACACATGCGCGAGCACAAGACCTGAAGTATTTTCCAAACATTGGCAATGCTGCGGCATTACACGACGCCTGAGACACAGCGCTCACACAAGACCTGAATCTTTGCCAATCATTGGCAAAGCTACGACATTAGACGTTGCCTGAAACACAAGCGCGCACAAGAACTAAAATCTTTGCCAAACATTGTCAAAGCTACGGCATTACCCGCCGCGTGAGACACAGGCGCGCGCACAAGACCTAAAGTCTTTGCCAAACGTTGGCAAAGCTACGGCATTACACGCCGCCTGAGACACATGCGCGCGCAAAAGACCTGAAGTCTTTGCCAAACATTGGCAAAGCTACGACATTACACCCCGCCTGAGACACATTCGCGTGCACAAGACCTTAAATCTTTGCGAAACATTGGAAAGCCACGGCATTACATGCCACCTGAGACACAGGCGCGCGCGCACAAGACCTGAAGTCTTTGCCAAACATTGGCAAAGCTACGGCATTACACGCCGCCTGAAACATAGGCGCGCGTACAAACGGAAGTCGTTGCTAAACATTGGACAAGCTACGGCGTAAGACGTTGCTTGAGACACAGGCGTCCGCACAATACCTGAAGTCTTTGCCAAACATTGGCAAAGCTACGGCATTACCAGCCGCCAGAGGCATGGGCGCGCTCACAAAACCTGAAGTCTTTGCCAAACGTTGGCAAAGCTACGGCATTACACGGCGCCTCAGACACAGGCGCGCGCGCACAAGACCTGAAGTCTTTGCCAAACCTTGGCAAAGCTACGGCATTACACGCCGCCTGAGACACAGGCGCGCGCACAAGGCCTGAAGACTTTGCCAAACATTAGCAAAGCTACGGCATTACACCACGCCTGAGACACATGCGCGCGCAGAAGACCTGAAGTCTTTGCAAATCACTGGCAAAGCTACGACATTGGACGTCGCCTGAGACACAGGTGCGCGTACAAGACCGGAAGTCTTTGCCAAACATTGGCAAAGCTACGGCATTACACGCCGCCAGAGAAACAGGCGCGCGCACAAGACCTGAAGTCTTTGCCAAACATTGGCAAAGCGACGACATTACACGCCGCCTGAGACACGGGCCCGCGCACAAGGCCTGAAGACTTTGCCAAACATTAGCAAAGCTACGGCATTAGACGCCGCCTGAGACATAGGCGCGCGTACAAGACCCGAAGTCTTTGCCAAACATTGGCATAGCGACAGCATTACACGCCGCCTGAGACACAGGCGCGCGTACAAGACCTGAAGTCGTTGCAAATCACTGGAAAAGCTACGACATTGGACGCCGCCTGAGACACAGGTGCGCGTACAAGACCGGAAGTCTTTGCCAAACATTGGCAATGCTACGGCATTACACGCCGCCAGAGAAACAGGCGCGCGCACAAGACCTGAAGTCTTTGCCAAACATTGGCAAAGCTACGGCATTAGACGCCGCTTGAGACATAGGCGCGCGTACAAGACCTGAAGTTTTTGCCAAACATTGGCAAAGCTACGGCATTACACGCCGCCTGAGACACGGGCGCGCGCACAAGGCCCGAAGACTTTGCCAAACATTAGCAAAGCTACGGCATTAGACGCCGCCTGAAACATAGGCGCGCGTACAAGACCCGAAGTCTTTGCCAAACATTGGCAAAGCGACAGCATTAAACGTCGCCTGAGACACAGGCGCGCGTACAAGACCTGAAGTCGTTGCTAAACATTGGACAAGCTACGGCGTTAGACGTTGCTTGAGACACAGGCGTCCGCACAAGACCTGAAGTCTTTGCCAAACATTGGCAAAGCTACGGCATTACCAGCCGCCTGAGACATGGGCGCGCTCACAAGACCTGAAGTCTTTGCCAAACGTTAGCAAAGCTACGGCATTACACGCCGCCTCAGACACAGGCGCGCGCGCACAAGACCTGAAGTCTTTGCCAAACATTGGCAAAGCTACGGCATTACACGCCGCCTGAAACATAAGCGCGCCTACAAGACCTGAAGTCTTTGCCAAACATTGGCAAAGCGACAGCATTACACGCCGCCTGAGACACAGGCGCGCGTACAAGACCAGAAGTCATTGCTAAACATTGGACAAGCTACGGCGTTAGACGTTGCTTGAGACACAGGCGTCCGCACAAGACCTGAAGTCTTTGCCAAACATTGGCAAAGCTACGGCATTACGCGTTGCCTGAAACACAAGCGCGCACAAGACCTGAAATCTTTGCCAAACATTGTCAAAGCTATGGCATTACCCGCCGCTTAAGACACAGGCGCACGCACAAGACCTGAAGTTTTTGCCAAACGTTGGCAAAGCTACGGCATTACACGCTGCCTAAGACACATGCGCGCGCAAAAGACCTGAAGTCTTTGCCAAACATTGGCAAAGGTATGGAATTATACCCCGCCTGAGACACATGCGCGAGCACAAGACCTGAAGTATTTTACAAACATTGGCAATGCTGCGGCATTACACGACGCCTGAGACACAGCGCTCACACAAGACCTGAATCTTTGCCATTCATTGGCAAAGCTACGACATTAGACGTTGCCTGAAACACAAGCGCGTACAAGAACTAAAATCTTTGCCAAACATTGTCAAAGCTACGGCATTACCCGCCGCATGAGACACAGGCGCGCGCACAAGACCTGAAGTCTTTGCCAAACATTGGCAAAGCTACGGCATTACCCGCCGCCTGAGACACAGGCGCCCACACAAGACCTGAAGTCTTTGCCAAACATTGGCAAAGCTACGGCATTACCAGCCGCCTGAGACATGGGCGCGCTCACAAGACCTGAAGTCTTTGCCAAACGTTGGCAAAGCTACGGCATTACACGCCGCCTCAGACACAGGCGCGCGCGCACAAGACCTGAAGTCTTTGCTAATCACTGGCAAAGCTACGACATTGGACGCCGCCTGAGACACAGGCGGGCGTACAAGACCAGAAGTCTTTGCCAAACATTTGCAAAGCTACGGCATTACACGCCGCCTGAGACACAGGCGCGCGCACAAGACCTGAAGTCTTTGCCAAACATTGGCAAAACTAAGGCATTACACGTCGCCTGAGACACAGGCGCGCGCACATGGCCTGAAGACTTTGCCAAACATTGGCAAAGCTACGGCATTAGACGCCGCCTGAGACATAGGCGCGCGTACAAGACCTGAAGTCTTTGCCAAACATTGGCAAAGCTACGTCATTACACGCCGCCTGAGACACGGGCGCGCGCAAAAGGACTGAAGACTTTGCCAAACATTAGCAAAGCTTCGGCATTAGACGCCGCCTGAGACATAGGCATGCGTACAAGACCCGAAGTCTTTGCCAAACATTGGCAAAGCGACAGCATTACACACCGCCTGAGACACAGGCGCGCGTACAAGACCTGAAGTCGTTGCTAAACATTGGACAAGCTACGGCGTTCGACGTTGCTTGAGACACTGGCGTCCGCACAAGACCTGAAGTCTTTGCCAAACATTGGCAAAGCTACGGCATTACCAGCCGCCTGAAACATGGGCGCGCTCACAAGACCTGAAGTATTTGCCAAACGTTGGCAAAGCTACGGCATTACACGCCGCCTCAGACACAGGCGCGCGCGCACAAGACCTGAAGTCTTTGCCAAACATTGGCAAAGCTAAGGCATTAGCAAAGCATTAGCAAAGCTTCGGCATTAGACGCCGCCTGAGACATAGGCACGCGTACAAGACCCGAAGTCTTTGCCAAACATTGGCAAAGCGACAGCATTACACGCCGCCTGAGACACAGGCGCGCGTACAAGACCTGAAGTCGTTGCTAAACATTGGACAAGCTACGGCGTTCGACGTTGCTTGAGACACAGGCGTCCGCACAAGACCTGATGTCTTTGCCAACCATTGGCAAAGCTACGGCATTACCAGCCGCCTGAAACATGGGCGCGCTCACAAGACCTGAAGTCTTTGCCAAACGTTGGCAAAGCTACGGCATTACACGTCGCCTCAGACACAGGTGCGCGCGCACAAGACCTGAAGTCTTTGCCAAACATTGGCAAAGCTACGGCATTACACGCCGCCTGAAACATAGGCGCGCGTACAAGACCCGATGTCTTTGCCAAACATTGGCAAAGCGACAGCATTACACGCCGCATGAGACACAGGCGCGCGTACAAGACCTGAAGTCGTTGCTAAACATTGGACAAGCTATGGCGTTAGACGTTGCTTGAGACATAGGCGCGCTTACAAGACCTGAAGTCTTTGCCAAACATCGGCAAAGCTAAGGCATTGGACGCCGCCTGAGACACAGGCGCGCGCACAAGACCTGAACTCTTTACCAAACGTTGGCAAAGCTAAGGCATTACACGTCGCCTGAGACACATGCGCGCGCAAAAGACCTGAAATCTTTGCCAAACATTGGAAAAGCCACGGCATTACACGCCGCCTGAGACACAGGCGCGCACACAAGACCTGAAGTCTTTGCTAAACATTGGACAAGCTACGGCATTACACGCCGCCTGAGACACAGGCGCGCGCACAAGACCTGAAGTCTTTGCCAAACATTGGCAAAGCTAAGGCATTACACGTCGCCTGAGACACAGGCGCGCGCACAAGGCCTGAAGACTTTGCCAAACATTGGCAAAGCTACGGCATTAGACGCCGCCTGAGACATAGGCGCGCGTACAAGACCTGCAGTCTTTGCCAAACATTGGCAGAGCTACGGCATTACACGCCACCTGAGACACAGGCGCGCGCACAAGGCCTGAAGACTTTGCCAAACATTAGCAAAGCTACGGCATTACACCACGCCTGAGACACAATCGCGCGCACAAGACCTGAAGTCTTTGCTAATCACTGGCAAGGCTACGACATTGGACGCCGCCTGAGACACAGGCGCGCGTACAAGACCAGAAGTCTTTGCCAAACATTTGCAAAGCTACGGCATTACACGCCGCCTGAGACACAGGCGCGCGCACAAGACCTGAAGTCTTTGCCAAACATTGGCAAAACTAAGGCATTACAGGTCGCCTGAGACACAGGCGCGCGCACATGGCCTGAAGACTTTGCCAAACATTGGCAAAGCTACGGCATTAGACGCCGCCTGAGACATAGGCGCGCGTACAAGACCTGAAGTCTTTGCCAAACATTGGCAAAGCTACGGCATTACACGCCGCCTGAGACACGGGCGCGCGCAAAAGGACTGAAGACTTTGCCAAACATTAGCAAAGCTTCGGCATTAGACGCCGCCTGAGACAAAGGCACGCGTACAAGACCCGAAGTCTTTGCCAAACATTGGCAAAGCGACAGCATTACACACCGCCTGAGACACAGGCGCGCGTACAAGACCTGAAGTCGTTGCTAAACATTGGACAAGCTACGGCGTTCGACGTTGCTTGAGACATAGGCGTCCGCACAAGACCTGAAGTCTTTGCCAAACATTGGCAAAGCTACGGCATTACCAGCCGCCTGAAACATGGGCGCGCTCACAAGACCTGAAGTCTTTGCCAAACGTTGGCAAAGCTACGACATTACACGCCGCCTCAGACACAGGCGCGCGCGCACAAGACCTGAAGTCTTTGCCAAACATTGGCAAAGCTACGGCATTACACGCCGCCTGAAACATAGGCGCGCGTACAAGACCCGATGTCTTTGCCAAACATTGGCAAAGCGACAGCATTACACGCCGCATGAGACACAGGCGCGCGTACAAGACCTGAAGTCGTTGCTAAACATTGGACAAGCTATGGCGTTAGACGTTGCTTGACACACAGGCGTCCGCACAAGACCTGAAGTCTTTGCCAAACATTGGCAAAGCTACGGCATTACCAGCCGCCTGAGACATGGGCGCGCTCACAAAACCTGAAGTCTTTGCCAAACGTTGGCAAAGCTACGACATTACACGCCACCACAGACACAGGCGCGCGCGCACAAGACCTGAAGTCTTTGCCAAACATTGGCAAAGCTACGGCATTACACGCCGCCTGAGATACAGGTGCGCGCACAAGGCCTGAAGACTTTGCCAAACATTAGCAAAGCTACGGCATTACACCACGCCTGAGACACATGCGCGCGCACAAGACCTCAAGACTTTTCCAAACATTGGCAAAGCTACGGCATTAGACGCTGCCTGAGACATAGGCGCGCTTACAAGACCTGAAGTCTTTGCCAAACATCCGCAAAGCTAAGGCATTGGACGCCGCCTGAGACACAGGCGCGCGCACAAGACCTGAACTCTTTACCAAACGTTGGCAAAGCTAAGGCATTACACGTCGCCTGAGACACATGCGCGCGCAAAAGACCTGAAATCTTTGCCAAACATTGGAAAAGCCACGGCATTACACGCCGCCTGAGACACAGGCGCGCACACAAGACCTGAAGTCGTTGCTAAACATTGGACAAGCTACGGCGTTAGACGCTACTTGAGACACAGGCGACCGCACAAGACCTGAAGTCTTTGCCAAACATTGGCAAAGCTACGGCATTACACCACGCCTGAGACACAATCGCGCGCACAAGACCTGAAGTCTTTGCTAATCACTGGCAAAGCTACGACATTGGACGCCGCCTGAGACATAGGCGCGCGTACAAGACCGGAAGTCTTTGCCAAACATATGCAAAGCTACGGCATTACACGCCGCCTGAGACACAGGCGCGCGCACAAGACCTGAAGTCTTTGCCAAACATTGGCAAAACTAAGGCATTACACGTCGCCTGAGACACAGGCGCGCGCACATGGCCTGAAGACTTTGCCAAACATTGGCAAAGCTACGGCATTACACGCCCCATGAGACACAGGCGCGCGTACAAGACCTGAAGTCGTTGCTAAACATTGGACAAGCTATGGCGTTAGACGTTGCTTGAGACACAGGCGTCCGCACAAGACCTGAAGTCTTTGCCAAACATTGGCAAAGCTACGGCATTAGACGCCGCCTGAGACATAGGCGCGCGTACAAGACCTGCAGTCTTTGCCAAACATTGGCAAAGCTACGGCATTACACGCCACCTGAGACACAGGCGCGCGCGCAAGGCATGAAGACTTTGCCAAACATTAGCAAAGCTACGGCATTACACCACGCCTGAGTCACATGCGCGCGCACAAGACCTGAAGTCTTTGCTAATCACTGGCAAAGCTACGACATTGGACGCCGCCTGAGACACAGGCGCGCGTACAAGACCGGAAGTCTTTGCCAAACATTTGCAAAGCTACGGCATTACACGCCGCCTGAGACACAGGCGCGCGCACAAGACCTGAAGTCTTTGCCAAACATTGGCAAAACTAAGGCATTACACATCGCCTGAGACACATGCGCGTGCACAAGACCTGAATACTTTGCCAAACATTGGCAAAGCTACGGCATTAGACGCTGCCTGAGACATAGGCGCGCTTACAAGACCTGAAGTCTTTGCCAAACATCGGCAAAGCTAAGGCATTGGACGCCGCCTAAGACACAGGCGCGTGCACAAGTCCTGAACTCTTTACCAAACGTTGGCAAAGCTAAGGCATTACACGTCGCCTGAGACACATGCGCGCGCAAAAGACCTGAAATCTTTGCCAAACATTGGAAAAGCCACGGCATTACACGCCGCCTGAGACACAGGCGCGCACACAAGACCTGAAGTCGTTGCTAAACATTGGACAAGCTATGGCGTTAGACGCTACTTGAGACACAGGCGACCGCACAAGACCTGAAGTCTTTGCCAAACATTGGCAAAGCTACGGCATTACCCGCCGCCTGAGACACAGGCGCCCACACAAGACCTGAAGTCTTTGCCAAGCTTTGGCAAAGCTACGGCATTACACGCCGCCTGAGACAAAGGCGCGCGCACAAGACCTGAAGTCTTTGCCAAACATTGGCAAAGCTAAGGCATTACACGTCGCCTAAGACACAGGCGCGTGCACAAGACCTGAAGTCTTTGCCAAACGTTGGCAAAGCTACGACATTACACGCCGCCTCAGACACAGGCGCACGCGCACAAGACCTGAAGTCTTTGCCAAACATTGGCAAAGCTACGGCATTACACGCCGCCTGAGATACAGGCGCGCGCACAAGGCCTGAAGACTTTGCCAAACATTAGCAAAGCTACGGCATTACACCACGCCTGAGACACAATCACGCGCACAAGACCTGAAGTCTTTGCTAATCACTGGCAAAGCTACGACATTGGACGCCGCCTGAGACACAGGCGCGCGTACAAGACCGGAAGTCTTTGCCAAACATATGCAAAGCTACGGCATTACACGCCGCCTGAGACACAGGCGCGCGCACAAGACCTGAAGTCTTTGCCAAACATTGGCAAAACTAAGGCATTACACGTCGCCTGAGACACAGGCGCGCGCACATGGCCTGAAGACTTTGCCAAACATTGGCAAAGCTACGGCATTAGACGCCGCCTGAGACATAGGCGCGCGTACAAGACCTGAAGTCTTTACCAAACATTGGCAGAGCTACGGCATTACACGCCGCCTGAGACACGGGCGCGCGCAAAAGGACTGAAGACTTTGCCAAACATTAGCAAAGCTTCGGCATTAGACGCCGCCTGAGACATAGGCACGCGTACAAGACCCGAAGTCTCTGCCAAACATTGGCAAAGCGACAGCATTACACGCCGCCTGAGACACAGGCGCGCGTACAAGACCTGAAGTCGTTGCGAAACATTGGACAAGCTACGGCGTTCGACGTTGCTTGAGATACAGGCGTCCGCACAAGACCTGAAGTCTTTGCCAAACATTGGCAAAGCTACGGCATTACCAGCCGCCTGAAACATGGGCGCGCTCACAAGACCTGAAGTCTTTGCCAAACGTTGGCAAAGCTACGGCATTACACGCCGCCTCAGACACAGGCGCGCGCGCACAAGACCTGAAGTCTTTGCCAAACATTGGCAAAGCTACGGCATTACACGCCGCCTGAAACATAGGCGCGCGTACAAGACCCGATGTCTTTGCCAAACATTGGCAAAGCGACAGCATTACACGCCGCATGAGACACAGGCGCGCGTACAAGACCTGAAGTCGTTGCTAAACATTGGACAAGCTACGGCGTTAGACGCTACTTGAGACACAGGCGACCGCACAAGACCTGAAGTCTTTGCCAAACATTGGCAAAGCTACGGCATTACCCGCCGCCTGAGACACAGGCGCCCACACAAGACCTGAAGTCTTTGCCAAACTTTGGCAAAGCTACGCATTACACGCCGCCTGAGACACAGGCGCGCGCACAAGACCTGAAGTCTTTGCCAAACATTGGCAAAACTAAGGCATTACACGTCGCCTGAGACACAGGCGCGCGCACATGGCCTAAAGACTTTGCCAAACATTGGCAAAGCTACGGCATTAGACGCCGCCTGAGACATAGGCGCGCGTACAAGACCTGAAGTCTTTGCCAAACATTGGCAAAGCTACGTCATTACACGCCGCCTGAGACACGGGCGCGCGCAAAAGGGCTGAAGACTTTCCAAACATTAGCAAAGCTTCGGCATTAGACGCCGCCTGAGACATAGGCACGCGTACAAGACCCGAAGTCTTTTCCAAACATTGGCAAAGCGACAGCATTACACACCGCCTGAGACACAGGCGCGCGTACAAGACCTGAAGTCGTTGCTAAACATTGGACAAGCTACGGCGTTCGACATTGCTTGAGACACAGGCGTCCGCACAAGACCTGAAGTCTTTGCCAAACATTGGCAAAGCTACGGCATTACCAGCCGCCTGAAACATGGGCGCGCTCACAAGACCTGAAGTCTTTGCCAAACGTTGGCAAAGCTACGACATTACACGCCGCCTCAGACACAGGCGCGCGCGCACAAGACCTGAAGTCTTTGCCAAACATTGGCAAAGCTACGGCATTACACGTCGCCTGAAACATAGGCGCGCGTACAAGACCCGAAGTCTTTGCCAAACATTGGCAAAGCGACAGCATTACACGCCGCATGAGACACAGGCGCGCGTACAAGACCTGAAGTCGTTGCTAAACATTGGACAAGCTATGGCGTTAGACGTTGCTTGAGACACAGGCGTCCGCACAAGACCTGAAGTCTTTGCCAAACATTGGCAAAGCTACGGCATTACCAGCCGCCTGAGACATGGGCGCGCTCACAAAACCTGAAGTCTTTGCCAAACGTTGGCAAAGCTACGACATTACACGCCGCCTCAGACACAGGCGCGCGCGCACAAGACCTGAAGTCTTTGCCAAACATTGGCAAAGCTACGGCATTACACGCCGCCTGAGATACAGGCGCGCGCACAAGGCCTGAAGACTTTGCCAAACATTAGCAAAGCTACGGCATTACACCACGCCTGAGACACATGCGCGCGCACAAGACCTGAAGACTTTGCCAAACATTGGCAAAGCTACGGCATTAGACGCTGCCTGAGACATAGGCGCGCTTACAAGACCTGAAGTCCTTGCCGAACATTGGCAAAGCTAAGGCATTGGACGCCGCCTGAGACACAGGCGCGCGCACAAGACCTGAACTCTTTACCAAACGTTGGCAAAGCTAAGGCATTACACGTCGCCTGAGACACATGCGCGCGCAAAAGACCTGAAATCTTTGCCAAACATTGGAAAAGCCACGGCATTACACGCCGCCTGAGACACAGGCGCGCACACAAGACCTGAAGTCGTTGCTAAACATTGGACAAGCTACGGCGTTAGACGCTACTTGAGACACAGGCGACCGCACAAGACTTGAAGTCTTTGCCAAACATTGGCAAAGCTACGGCATTACCCGCCGCCTGAGACACAGGCGCCCACACAAGACCTGAAGTCTTTGCCAAACTTTGGCAAAGCTACGGCATTACACGCCGCCTGAGACACAGGCGCGCGCACAAGACCTGAAGTCTTTGCCAAACATTGGCAAAGCTACGGCATTACACGCCGCCTGAAACATAGGCGCGCGTACAAGACCCGATGTCTTTGCCAAACATTGGCAAAGCGACAGCATTACACGCCGCATGAGACACAGGCGCGCGTACAAGACCTGAAGTCGTTGCTAAACATTGGACAAGCTACGGCGTTAGACGCTACTTGAGACACAGGCGACCGCACAAGACCTGAAGTCTTTGCCAAACATTGGCAAAGCTACGGCATTACCCGCCGCCTGAGACACAGGCGCCCACACAAGACCTGAAGTCTTTGCCAAACTTTGGCAAAGCTACGGCATTACACGCCGCCTGAGACACAGGCGCTCGCACAAGACCTGAAGTCTTTGCCAAACATTGGCAAAACTAAGGCATTACACGTCGCCTGAGACACAGGCGCGCGCACATGGCCTGAAGACTTTGCCAAACATTGGCAAAGCTACGGCATTAGACGCCGCCTGAGACATAGGCGCGCGTACAAGACCTGAAGTCTTTGCCAAACATTGGCAAAGCTACGTCATTACACGCCGCCTGAGACACGGGCGCGCGCAAAAGGACTGAAGACTTTCCAAACATTAGCAAAGCTTCGGCATTAGACGCCGCCTGAGACATAGGCACGCGTACAAGACCCGAAGTCTTTGCCAAACATTGGCAAAGCGACAGCATTACACACCGCCTGAGACACAGGCGCGCGTACAAGACCTGAAGTCGTTGCTAAACATTGGACAATCTACGGCGTTCGACATTGCTTGAGACACAGGCGTCCGCACAAGACCTGAAGTCTTTGCCAAACATTGGCAAAGCTACGGCATTACCAGCCGCCTGAAACATGGGCGCGCTCACAAGACCTGAAGTCTTTGCCAAACGTTGGCAAAGCTACGACATTACACGCCGCCTCAGACACAGGCGCGCGCGCACAAGACCTGAAGTCTTTGCCAAACATTGGCAAAGCTACGGCATTACACGCCGCCTGAAACATAGGCGCGCGTACAAGACCCGATGTCTTTGCCAAACATTGGCAAAGCGACAGCATTACACGCCGCATGAGACACAGGCGCGCGTACAAGACCTGAAGTCGTTGCTAAACATTGGACAAGCTATGGCGTTAGACGTTGCTTGAGACACAGGCGTCCGCACAAGACCTGAAGTCTTTGCCAAACATTGGCAAAGCTACGGCATTACCAGCCGCCTGAGACTTGGGCGCGCTCACAAAACCTGAAGTCTTTGCCAAACGTTGGCAAAGCTACGACATTACACGCCGCCTCAGACACAGGCGCGCGCGCACAAGACCTGAAGTCTTTGCCAAACATTGGCAAAGCTACGGCATTACACGCCGCCTGAGATACAGGCGCGCGCACAAGGCCTGAAGACTTTGCCAAACATTGGCAAAGCTACGGCATTACACCACGCCTAAGACACATGCGCGCGCACAAGACCTGAAGACTTTGCCAAACATTGGCAAAGCTACGGCATTAGACGCTGCCTGAGACATAGGCGCGCTTACAAGACCTGAAGTCCTTGCCAAACATTGGCAAAGCTAAGGCATTACACGTCGCCTGAGACACAGGCGCGCGCACAAGGCCTGAAGTCTTTGCTAAACATTGGCAAAGCTACGGCATTAGACGCCGCCTGAGACATAGGCGCGCGTACAAGACCTGCAGTCTTTGCCAAACATTGGCAAAGCTACGGCATTACACGCCACCTGAGACACAGGCGCGCGCACAAGGCATGAAGACTTTGCCAAACGTTAGCAAAGCTACGGCATTACACCACGCCTGAGACACATGCGCGCGCACAAGACCTGAAGTCTTTGCTAATCACTGGCAATGCTACGACATTGGACACCGCCTTAGACACAGGCGCGCGTACAAGACTGGAAGTCTTTGCCAAACATTTGCAAAGCTACGGCAATACACGCCGCCTGAGACACAGGCGCGCGCACAAGACCTGAAGTCTTTGCCAAACATTGGCAAAACTAGGGCATTACACGTCGCCTGAGACACAGGCGCGCGCACAAGGCCTGAAGACTTTGCCAAACATTGGCAAAGCGACAGCATTACACGCCGCCTGAGACACAGGCGCGCGTACAAGACCTGAAGTCGTTGCTAAACATTGGACAAGCTACGGCGTTCGACGTTGCTTGAGACACAGGCGTCCGCACAAGACCTGAAGTCTTTGCCAAACATTGGCAAAGCTACGGCATTACCAGCCGCCTGAGACATGGGCGCGCTCACAAGACCTGAAGTCTTTGCCAAACATTGGCAAAGCTACGGCATTACAAGCCCCCTCAGACACAGGCGCGCGCGCACAAGACCTGAAGTCTTTGCCAAACATTGGCAAAGCTACGGCATTACACGCCGCCTGAAACATAGGCGCGCGTACAAGACCCGAAGTCTTTGCCAAACATTGGCAAAGCGACAGCATTACACGCCGCATGAGACACAGGCGCGCGTACAAGACCTGAAGTCGTTGCTAAACATTGGACAAGCTATGGCGTTAGACGTTGCTTGAGACACAGGCGTTCGCACAAGACCTGAAGTCTTTGCCAAACATTGGCAAAGCTACGGCATTACCAGCCGCCTGAGACATGGGCGCGCTCCCAAAACGTGAAGTCTTTGCCAAACGTTGGCAAAGCTACGGCATTACACGTTACCTCAGACACAGGCGCGCGCGCACAAGACCTGAAGTCTTTGCCAAACATTGGCAAAGCTACGGCATTACACGCCGCCTGAGACACAGGCGCGCGCACAAGGCCTGAAGACTTTGCCAAACATTAGCAAAGCTACGGCATTACACCACGCCTGAGACACATGCGCGCGCACAAGACCTGAAGTCTTTGCTAATCACTGGCAAAGCTACGGCATTGGACGCCGCAAGAGACACAGGCGCGCGTACAAGACCGGAAGTCTTTACCAAACATTGGCAAAGCTACGGCATTACACGCCGCCTAAGACACGGGCGCGCGCACAACGACTGAAGACTTTGCCAAGCATTAGCAAAGCTACGGCATTAGACGCCGCCTGAGACATAGGCACGCGTACAAGACCCGAAGTCTTTACCAAACATTGGCAAAGCGACAGCATTACACGCCGCCTGAGACACAGGCGCGCGTACAAGACCTGAAGTCTTTGCCAAACATTGGCAAAGCTAAGGCATTACACGTCGCCTGAGACACAGGCGCGCGCACAAGGCCTGAAGACTTTGCCAAACATTGGCAAAGCTACGGCATTAGACGCCGCCTGAGACATAGGCGCGCGTACAAGACCTGCAGTCTTTGCCAAACATTGGCAAAGCTACGGCATTACACGCCCCCTGAGACACAGGCGCGCGCACAAGGCATGAAGACTTTGCCAAACATTAGCAAAGCTACGGCATTACACCACGCCTGAGACACATGCGCGCGCACAAGACCTGAAGTCTTTACTAATCACTGGCAAAGCTACGAAATTGGACGCCACCTGAGACACAGGCGCGCGTAAAAGACCGGAAGTCTTTGCCAAACATTTGCAAAGCTACGGCATTACACGCCGCCTGAGACACAGGCGCGCGCACAAGACCTGAAGTCTTTGCCAAACATTGGCAAAACTAAAGCATTACACGTCGCCTGAGACACAGGCGCGCGCACAAGGCCTGAAGACTTTGCCAAACATTGGCAAAGCGACAGCATTACACGCCGCCTGAGACACAGGCGCGCGTACAAGACCTGAAGTCGTTGCTAAACATTGGACAAGCTACGGCGTTCGACGTTGCTTGAGACACAGGCATCCGCACAAGACCTGAAGTCTTTGCCAAACATTGGCAAAGCTACGGCATTACCAGCCGCCTGAGACATGGGCGCGCTCACAAGACCTGAAGTCTTTGACAAACGTTGGCAAAGCTACGGCATTACAAGCCCCCTCAGACACAGGCGCGCGCGCACAAGACCTGAAGTCTTTGCCAAACATTGGCAAAGCTACGGCATTACTCGCCGCCTGAGACACAGGCGCGCGCACAAGGCCTGAAGGCTTTGCCAAACATTAGCAAAGCTACGGCATTACACCACGCCTGAGACACATGCGCGCGCACAAGACCTGAAGTCTTTGCTAATCACTGGCAAAGCTACGGCATTGGACGCCGCCAGAGACACAGGCGCGCGTACAAGACCGGAAGTCTTTACCAAACATTGGCAAAGCTACGGCATTACACGCCGCCTAAGACACGGGCGCGCGCACAACGACTGAAGACTTTGCCAAGCATTAGCAAAGCTACGGCATTAGACGCCGCCTGAGACATAGGCACGCGTACAAGACCCGAAGTCTTTACCAAACATTGGCAAAGCGACAGCATTACAAGCCGCCTGAGACACAGGCGCGCGTACAAGACCTGAAGTCGTTGCTAAACATTGGACAAGCTATGGCGTTAGACGTTGCTTGAGACACAGGCGTCCGCACAAGACCTGAAGTCTTTGCCAAACATTGGCAAAGCTACGGCATTACCAGCCGCCTGAGACATGGGCGCGCTCCCAAAACGTGAAGTCTTTGCCAAACGTTGGCAAAGCTACGGCATTACACGCCGCCTCAGACACAGGCGCGCGCGCACAAGACCTGAAGTCTTTGCCAAACATTGGCAAAGCTACGGCATTACACGCCGCCTGAGACACAGGCGCGCGCACAAGGCCTGAAGACTTTGCCAAACATTAGCAAAGCTACGGCATTACACCACGCCTGAGACACATGCGCGCGCACAAGACCTGAAGTCTTTGCTAATCACTGGCAAAGCTACGGCATTGGACGCCGCCAGAGACACAGGCGCGCGTACAAGACCGGAAGTCTTTACCAAACATTGGCAAAGCTACGGCATTACACGCCGCCTAAGACACGGGCGCGCGCACAACGACTGAAGACTTTGCCAAGCATTAGCAAAGCTACGGCATTAGACGCCGCCTGAGACATAGGCACGCGTACAAGACCCGAAGTCTTTACCAAACATTGGCAAAGCGACAGCATTACACGCCGCCTGAGACACAGGCGCGCGTACAAGACCTGAAGTCTTTGCCAAACATTGGCAAAGCTAAGGCATTACACGTCGCCTGAGACACAGGCGCGCGTACAAGGCCTGAAGACTTTGCCAAACATTGGCAAAGCTACGGCATTAGACGCCGCCTGAGACATAGGCGCGCGTACAAGACATGCAGTCTTTGCCAAACATTGGCAAAGCTACGGCATTACACGCCACCTGAGACACAGGCGCGCGCGCAAGGCATGAAGACTTTGCCAAACATTAGCAAAGCTACGGCATTACACCACGCCTGAGTCACATGCGCGCGCACAAGACCTGAAGTCTTTGCTAATCACTGGCAAAGCTACGACATTGGACGCCGCCTGAGACACAGGCGCGCGTACAAGACCGGAAGTCTTTGCCAAACATTTGCAAAGCTACGGCATTACACGCCGCCTGAGACACAGGCGCGCGCACAAGACCTGAAGTCTTTGCCAAACATTGGCAAAACTAAGGCATTACACATCGCCTGAGACACAGGCGCGCGCACAAGGCCTGAAGACTTTGCCAAACATTGGCAAAGCGACAGCATTACACGCCGCCTGAGACACAGGCGCGCGTACAAGACCTGAAGTCGTTGCTAAACATTGGACAAGCTACGGCGTTCGACGTTGCTTGAGACACAAGCGTCCGCACAAGACCTGAAGTCTTTGCCAAACATTGGCAAAGCGACAGCATTACACGCCGCATGAGACACAGGCGCGCGTACAAGACCTGAAGTCGTTGCTAAACATTGGACAAGCTACGGCGTTAGACGCTACTTGAGACACAGGCGACCGCACAAGACCTGAAGTCTTTGCCAAACATTGGCAAAGCTACGGCATTACCCGCCGCCTGAGACACAGGCGCCCACACAAGACCTGAAGTCTTTTCCAAACTTTGGCAAAGCTACGGCATTACACGCCGCCTGAGACACAGGCGCGCGCACAAGACCTGAAGTCTTTGCCAAACATTGGCAAAGCTAAGGCATTACACGTCGCCTGAGACACAGGCGCGCGCACAAGGCCTGAAGACTTTGCCAAACATTAGCAAAGCTACGGCATTACACCACGCCTGAGACACAATCGCGCGCACAAGACCTGAAGTCTTTGCTAATCACTGGCAAAGCTATGACATTGGACGCCGCGTGAGACACAGGCGCGCGTACAAGACCAGAAGTCTTTGCCAAACACTTGCAAAGCTACGGCATTACACGCCGCCTGAGACACAGGCGCGCGCACAAGACCTGAAGTCTTTGCCAAACATTGGCAAAACTAAGGCATTACACGTCGCCTGAGACACAGGCGCGCGCACATGGCCTGAAGACTTTGCCAAACATTGGCAAAGCTACGGCATTAGACGCCGCCTGAGACATAGGCGCGCGTACAAGACCTGAAGTCTTTGCCAAACATTGGCAAAGCTACGTCATTACACGCCGCCTGAGACACGGGCGCGCGCAAAAGGACTGAAGACTTTGCCAAACATTAGCAAAGCTTCGGCATTAGACGCCGCCTGAGACATAGGCACGCGTACAAGACCCGAAGTCTTTGCCAAACTTTGGCAAAGCGACAGCATTACACACCGCCTGAGACACAGGCGCGCGTACAAGACCTGAAGTCGTTGCTAAACATTGGACAAGCTACGGCGTTCGACGTTGCTTGAGACACAGGCGTCCGCACAAGACCTGAAGTCTTTGCCAAACATTGGCAAAGCTACGGCATTACCAGCCGCCTGAAACATGGGCGCGCTCACAAGACCTGAAGTCTTTGCCAAACGTTGGCAAAGCTACGGCATTACACGCCGCCTCAGACACAGGCGCGCGCGCACAAGACCTGAAGTCTTTGCCAAACATTGGCAAAGCTACGGCATTACACGCCGCCTGAAACATAGCCGCGCGTACAAGACCCGATGTCTTTGCCAAACATTGGCAAAGCGACAGCATTACACGCCGCCTGAGACACAGGCGCGCGTACAAGACCTGAAGTCGTTGCTAAACATTGGACAAGCTACGGCGTTCGACGTTGCTTGAGACACAAGCGTCCGCACAAGACCTGAAGTCTTTGCCAAACATTGGCAAAGCGACAGCATTACACGCCGCATGACACACAGGCGCGCGTACAAGACCTGAAGTCGTTGCTAAACATTGGACAAGCTACGGCGTTAGACGCTACTTGAGACACAGGCGACCGCACAAGACCTGAAGTCTTTGCCAAACATTGGCAAAGCTACGGCATTACCCGCCGCCTGAGACACAGGCGCCCACACAAGACCTGAAGTCTTTTCCAAACTTTGGCAAAGCTACGGCATTACACGCCGCCTGAGACACAGGCGCGCGCAAAAGACCTGAAGTCTTTGCCAAACATTGGCAAAGCTAAGGCATTACACGTCGCCTGAGACACAGGCGCGCGCACAAGGCCTGAAGACTTTGCCAAACATTAGCAAAGCTACGGCATTACACCACGCCTGAGACACAATCGCGCGCACAAGACCTGAAGTCTTTGCTAATCACTGGCAAAGCTATGACATTGGACGCCGCGTGAGACACAGGCGCGCGTACAAGACCAGAAGTCTTTGCCAAACACTTGCAAAGCTACGGCATTACACGCCGCCTGAGACACAGGCGCGCGCACAAGACCTGAAGTCTTTGCCAAACATTGGCAAAACTAAGGCATTACACGTCGCCTGAGACACAGGCGCGCGCACATGGCCTGAAGACTTTGCCAAACATTGGCAAAGCTACGGCATTAGACGCCGCCTGAGACATAGGCGCGCGTACAAGACCTGAAGTCTTTGCCAATCATTGGCAAAGCTACGTCATTACACGCCGCCTGAGACACGGGCGCGCGCAAAAGGACTGAAGACTTTGCCAAACATTAGCAAAGCTTCGGCATTAGACGCCGCCTGAGACATAGGCACGCGTACAAGACCCGAAGTCTTTGCCAAACTTTGGCAAAGCGACAGCATTACACACCGCCTGAGACACAGGCGCGCGTACAAGACCTGAAGTCGTTGCTAAACATTGGACAAGCTACGGCGTTCGACGTTGCTTGAGACACAGGCGTCCGCACAAGACCTGAAGTCTTTGCCAAACATTGGCAAAGCTACGGCATTACCAGCCGCCTGAAACATGGGCGCGCTCACAAGACCTGAAGTCTTTGCCAAACGTTGGCAAAGCTACGGCATTACACGCCGCCTCAGACACAGGCGCGCGCGCACAAGACCTGAAGTCTTTTCCAAACATTGGCAAAGCTACGGCATTACACGCCGCCTGAAACATAGCCGCGCGTACAAGACCCGATGTCTTTGCCAAACATTGGCAAAGCGACAGCATTACACGCCGCATGAGACACAGGCGCGCGTACAAGACCTGAAGTCGTTGCTAAACATTGGACAAGCTACGGCGTTAGACGCTACTTGAGACACAGGCGACCGCACAAGACCTGAAGTCTTTGCCAAACATTGGCAAAGCTACGGCATTACCCGCCGCCTGAGACACAGGCGCCCACACAAGACCTGAAGTCTTTGCCAAACTTTGGCAAAGCTACGGCATTACACGCCGCCTGAGACACAGGCGCGCGCACAAGACCTGAAGTCTTTGCCAAACATTGGCAAAGCTAAGGCATTACACGTCGCCTGAGACACAGGCGCGCGCACAAGGCCTGAAGACTTTTCCAAACATTGGCAAAGCTACGGCATTAGACGCCGCCTGAGACATAGGCGCGCGTACAAGACCTGCAGTCTTTGCCAAACATTGGCAAAGCTACGGCATTACACGCCACCTGAGACACAGGCGCGCGCACAAGGACTGAAGACTTTGCCAAACATAAGCAAAGCTACGGCATTACACCACGCCTGAGACACAATCACGCGCACAAGACCTGAAGTCTTTGCTAATCACTGGCAAAGCTACGACATTGGACGCCGCGTGAGACACAGGCGCGCGTACAAGACCAGAAGTCTTTGCCAAACATTTGCAAAGCTATGGCATTACACGCCGCCTGAGACACAGGCGCGCGCACAAGACCTGAAGTCTTTGCCAAACATTGGCAAAACTAAGGCATTACACGTCGCCTGAGACACAGGCGCGCGCACATGGCCTGAAGACTTTGCCAAACATTGGCAAAGCTACGGCATTAGACGCCGCCTGAGACATAGGCGCGCGTACAAGACCTGAAGTCTTTGCCAAACATTGGCAAAGCTACGTCATTACACGCCGCCTGAGACACGGGTGCGCGCAAAAGGACTGAAGACTTTGCCAAACATTAGCAAAGCTTCGGCATTAGACGCCGCCTGAGACATAGGCACGCGTACAAGACCCGAAGTCTTTGCCAAACATTGGCAAAGCTAAGGCATTACACGTCGCCTGAGACACAGGCGCGCGCACAAGGCCTGAAGACTTTGCCAAACATTGGCAAAGCTACGGCATTAGACACCGCCTGAGACATAGGCGCGCGTACAAGACCTGCAGTCTTTGCCAAACATTGGCAAAGCTACGGCATTACACGCCACCTGAGACACAGGCGCGCGCACAAGGCCTGAAAACTTTGCCAAACATTAGCAAAGCTACGGCATTACACCACGCCTGAGACAAATGTGCGCGCACAAGACCTGAAGTCTTTGCTAATCACTGGCAAAGCTACGACATTGGACGCCGCCTGAGACACAGGCGCGCGTACAAGACCGGAAGTCTTTGCCAAACATTTGCAAAGCTACGGCATTACACGCCGCCTGAGACACAGGCGCGCGTACAAGACCGGAAGTCTTTACCAAACATTGGCAAAGCTACGGCATTACACGCCGCCTAAGACACGGGCGCGCGCACAACGACTGAAGACTTTGCCAAGCATTAGCAAAGCTACGGCATTAGACGCCGCCTGAGACATAGGCACGCGTACAAGACCCGAAGTCTTTACCAAACATTGGCAAAGCGACAGCATTACAAGCCGCCTGAGACACAGGCGCGCGTACAAGACCTGAAGTCGTTGCTAAACATTGGACAAGCTATGGCGTTAGACGTTGCTTGAGACACAGGCGTCCGCACAAGACCTGAAGTCTTTGCCAAACATTGGCAAAGCTACGGCATTACCAGCCGCCTGAGACATGGGCGCGCTCCCAAAACGTGAAGTCTTTGCCAAACGTTGGCAAAGCTACGGCATTACACGCCGCCTCAGACACAGGCGCGCGCGCACAAGACCTGAAGTCTTTGCCAAACATTGGCAAAGCTACGGCATTACACGCCGCCTGAGACACAGGCGCGCGCACAAGGCCTGAAGACTTTGCCAAACATTAGCAAAGCTACGGCATTACACCACGCCTGAGACACATGCGCGCGCACAAGACCTGAAGTCTTTGCTAATCACTGGCAAAGCTACGGCATTGGACGCCGCCAGAGACACAGGCGCGCGTACAAGACCGGAAGTCTTTACCAAACATTGGCAAAGCTACGGCATTACACGCCGCCTAAGACACGGGCGCGCGCACAACGACTGAAGACTTTGCCAAGCATTAGCAAAGCTACGGCATTAGACGCCGCCTGAGACATAGGCACGCGTACAAGACCCGAAGTCTTTACCAAACATTGGCAAAGCGACAGCATTACACGCCGCCTGAGACACAGGCGCGCGTACAAGACCTGAAGTCTTTGCCAAACATTGGCAAAGCTAAGGCATTACACGTCGCCTGAGACACAGGCGCGCGTACAAGGCCTGAAGACTTTGCCAAACATTGGCAAAGCTACGGCATTAGACGCCGCCTGAGACATAGGCGCGCGTACAAGACCTGCAGTCTTTGCCAAACATTGGCAAAGCTACGGCATTACACGCCACCTGAGACACAGGCGCGCGCGCAAGGCATGAAGACTTTGCCAAACATTAGCAAAGCTACGGCATTACACCACGCCTGAGTCACATGCGCGCGCACAAGACCTGAAGTCTTTGCTAATCACTGGCAAAGCTACGACATTGGACGCCGCCTGAGACACAGGCGCGCGTACAAGACCGGAAGTCTTTGCCAAACATTTGCAAAGCTACGGCATTACACGCCGCCTGAGACACAGGCGCGCGCACAAGACCTGAAGTCTTTGCCAAACATTGGCAAAACTAAGGCATTACACATCGCCTGAGACACAGGCGCGCGCACAAGGCCTGAAGACTTTGCCAAACATTGGCAAAGCGACAGCATTACACGCCGCCTGAGACACAGGCGCGCGTACAAGACCTGAAGTCGTTGCTAAACATTGGACAAGCTACGGCGTTCGACGTTGCTTGAGACACAAGCGTCCGCACAAGACCTGAAGTCTTTGCCAAACATTGGCAAAGCGACAGCATTACACGCCGCATGAGACACAGGCGCGCGTACAAGACCTGAAGTCGTTGCTAAACATTGGACAAGCTACGGCGTTAGACGCTACTTGAGACACAGGCGACCGCACAAGACCTGAAGTCTTTGCCAAACATTGGCAAAGCTACGGCATTACCCGCCGCCTGAGACACAGGCGCCCACACAAGACCTGAAGTCTTTTCCAAACTTTGGCAAAGCTACGGCATTACACGCCGCCTGAGACACAGGCGCGCGCACAAGACCTGAAGTCTTTGCCAAACATTGGCAAAGCTAAGGCATTACACGTCGCCTGAGACACAGGCGCGCGCACAAGGCCTGAAGACTTTGCCAAACATTAGCAAAGCTACGGCATTACACCACGCCTGAGACACAATCGCGCGCACAAGACCTGAAGTCTTTGCTAATCACTGGCAAAGCTATGACATTGGACGCCGCGTGAGACACAGGCGCGCGTACAAGACCAGAAGTCTTTGCCAAACACTTGCAAAGCTACGGCATTACACGCCGCCTGAGACACAGGCGCGCGCACAAGACCTGAAGTCTTTGCCAAACATTGGCAAAACTAAGGCATTACACGTCGCCTGAGACACAGGCGCGCGCACATGGCCTGAAGACTTTGCCAAACATTGGCAAAGCTACGGCATTAGACGCCGCCTGAGACATAGGCGCGCGTACAAGACCTGAAGTCTTTGCCAAACATTGGCAAAGCTACGTCATTACACGCCGCCTGAGACACGGGCGCGCGCAAAAGGACTGAAGACTTTGCCAAACATTAGCAAAGCTTCGGCATTAGACGCCGCCTGAGACATAGGCACGCGTACAAGACCCGAAGTCTTTGCCAAACTTTGGCAAAGCGACAGCATTACACACCGCCTGAGACACAGGCGCGCGTACAAGACCTGAAGTCGTTGCTAAACATTGGACAAGCTACGGCGTTCGACGTTGCTTGAGACACAGGCGTCCGCACAAGACCTGAAGTCTTTGCCAAACATTGGCAAAGCTACGGCATTACCAGCCGCCTGAAACATGGGCGCGCTCACAAGACCTGAAGTCTTTGCCAAACGTTGGCAAAGCTACGGCATTACACGCCGCCTCAGACACAGGCGCGCGCGCACAAGACCTGAAGTCTTTGCCAAACATTGGCAAAGCTACGGCATTACACGCCGCCTGAAACATAGCCGCGCGTACAAGACCCGATGTCTTTGCCAAACATTGGCAAAGCGACAGCATTACACGCCGCCTGAGACACAGGCGCGCGTACAAGACCTGAAGTCGTTGCTAAACATTGGACAAGCTACGGCGTTCGACGTTGCTTGAGACACAAGCGTCCGCACAAGACCTGAAGTCTTTGCCAAACATTGGCAAAGCGACAGCATTACACGCCGCATGACACACAGGCGCGCGTACAAGACCTGAAGTCGTTGCTAAACATTGGACAAGCTACGGCGTTAGACGCTACTTGAGACACAGGCGACCGCACAAGACCTGAAGTCTTTGCCAAACATTGGCAAAGCTACGGCATTACCCGCCGCCTGAGACACAGGCGCCCACACAAGACCTGAAGTCTTTTCCAAACTTTGGCAAAGCTACGGCATTACACGCCGCCTGAGACACAGGCGCGCGCACAAGACCTGAAGTCTTTGCCAAACATTGGCAAAGCTAAGGCATTACACGTCGCCTGAGACACAGGCGCGCGCACAAGGCCTGAAGACTTTGCCAAACATTAGCAAAGCTACGGCATTACACCACGCCTGAGACACAATCGCGCGCACAAGACCTGAAGTCTTTGCTAATCACTGGCAAAGCTATGACATTGGACGCCGCGTGAGACACAGGCGCGCGTACAAGACCAGAAGTCTTTGCCAAACACTTGCAAAGCTACGGCATTACACGCCGCCTGAGACACAGGCGCGCGCACAAGACCTGAAGTCTTTGCCAAACATTGGCAAAACTAAGGCATTACACGTCGCCTGAGACACAGGCGCGCGCACATGGCCTGAAGACTTTGCCAAACATTGGCAAAGCTACGGCATTAGACGCCGCCTGAGACATAGGCGCGCGTACAAGACCTGAAGTCTTTGCCAATCATTGGCAAAGCTACGTCATTACACGCCGCCTGAGACACGGGCGCGCGCAAAAGGACTGAAGACTTTGCCAAACATTAGCAAAGCTTCGGCATTAGACGCCGCCTGAGACATAGGCACGCGTACAAGACCCGAAGTCTTTGCCAAACTTTGGCAAAGCGACAGCATTACACACCGCCTGAGACACAGGCGCGCGTACAAGACCTGAAGTCGTTGCTAAACATTGGACAAGCTACGGCGTTCGACGTTGCTTGAGACACAGGCGTCCGCACAAGACCTGAAGTCTTTGCCAAACATTGGCAAAGCTACGGCATTACCAGCCGCCTGAAACATGGGCGCGCTCACAAGACCTGAAGTCTTTGCCAAACGTTGGCAAAGCTACGGCATTACACGCCGCCTCAGACACAGGCGCGCGCGCACAAGACCTGAAGTCTTTGCCAAACATTGGCAAAGCTACGGCATTACACGCCGCCTGAAACATAGCCGCGCGTACAAGACCCGATGTCTTTGCCAAACATTGGCAAAGCGACAGCATTACACGCCGCATGAGACACAGGCGCGCGTACAAGACCTGAAGTCGTTGCTAAACATTGGACAAGCTACGGCGTTAGACGCTACTTGAGACACAGGCGACCGCACAAGACCTGAAGTCTTTGCCAAACATTGGCAAAGCTACGGCATTACCCGCCGCCTGAGACACAGGCGCCCACACAAGACCTGAAGTCTTTGCCAAACTTTGGCAAAGCTACGGCATTACACGCCGCCTGAGACACAGGCGCGCGCACAAGACCTGAAGTCTTTGCCAAACATTGGCAAAGCTAAGGCATTACACGTCGCCTGAGACACAGGCGCGCGCACAAGGCCTGAAGACTTTTCCAAACATTGGCAAAGCTACGGCATTAGACGCCGCCTGAGACATAGGCGCGCGTACAAGACCTGCAGTCTTTGCCAAACATTGGCAAAGCTACGGCATTACACGCCACCTGAGACACAGGCGCGCGCACAAGGACTGAAGACTTTGCCAAACATAAGCAAAGCTACGGCATTACACCACGCCTGAGACACAATCACGCGCACAAGACCTGAAGTCTTTGCTAATCACTGGCAAAGCTACGACATTGGACGCCGCGTGAGACACAGGCGCGCGTACAAGACCAGAAGTCTTTGCCAAACATTTGCAAAGCTATGGCATTACACGCCGCCTGAGACACAGGCGCGCGCACAAGACCTGAAGTCTTTGCCAAACATTGGCAAAACTAAGGCATTACACGTCGCCTGAGACACAGGCGCGCGCACATGGCCTGAAGACTTTGCCAAACATTGGCAAAGCTACGGCATTAGACGCCGCCTGAGACATAGGCGCGCGTACAAGACCTGAAGTCTTTGCCAAACATTGGCAAAGCTACGTCATTACACGCCGCCTGAGACACGGGTGCGCGCAAAAGGACTGAAGACTTTGCCAAACATTAGCAAAGCTTCGGCATTAGACGCCGCCTGAGACATAGGCACGCGTACAAGACCCGAAGTCTTTGCCAAACATTGGCAAAGCTAAGGCATTACACGTCGCCTGAGACACAGGCGCGCGCACAAGGCCTGAAGACTTTGCCAAACATTGGCAAAGCTACGGCATTAGACACCGCCTGAGACATAGGCGCGCGTACAAGACCTGCAGTCTTTGCCAAACATTGGCAAAGCTACGGCATTACACGCCACCTGAGACACAGGCGCGCGCACAAGGCCTGAAAACTTTGCCAAACATTAGCAAAGCTACGGCATTACACCACGCCTGAGACAAATGTGCGCGCACAAGACCTGAAGTCTTTGCTAATCACTGGCAAAGCTACGACATTGGACGCCGCCTGAGACACAGGCGCGCGTACAAGACCGGAAGTCTTTGCCAAACATTTGCAAAGCTACGGCATTACACGCCGCCTGAGACACAGGCGCGCGTACAAGACCGGAAGTCTTTACCAAACATTGGCAAAGCTACGGCATTACACGCCGCCTAAGACACGGGCGCGCGCACAACGACTGAAGACTTTGCCAAACATTAGCAAAGCTACGGCATTAGACGCCGCCTGAGACATAGGCACGCGTACAAGACCCGAAGTCTTTACCAAACATTGGCAAAGCGACAGCATTACACGCCGCCTGAGACACAGGCGCGCGTACAAGACCTGAAGTCTTTGCCAAACATTGGCAAAGCTACGGCATTACACACCACCTGCGACACAGGCGCGCGCACAAGGCCTGAAGACTTTGCCGAACATTAGCAAAGCTACGGCATTACATCATGCCTGAGACACATGTGCGCGCACAAGACCTGAAGTCTTTGCTAATCACTGGCAAAGCTACGACATTGGACGCCGCCTGAGACACAGGCGCGCGTACAAGACCGGAAGTCTTTGCCAAACATTTGCAAAGCTACGGCATTACACGCCGCCTGAGACACAGGCGCGCGCACAAGACCTGAAGTCTTTGCCAAACATTGGCAAAACTAAGGCATTACACGTCGCCTGAGACACAGGCGCGCGCACAAGGCCTGAAGACTTTGCCAAACATTGGCAAAGCGACAGCATTACACGCCGCCTGAGACACAGGCGCGCGTACAAGACCTGAAGTCGTTGCTAAACATTGGACAAGCTACGGCGTTAGACGCTACTTGAGACACAGGCGACCGCACAAGACCTGAAGTCTTTGCCAAACATTGGCAAAGCTACGGCATTACCCGCCGCCTGAGACACAGGCGCCCACACAAGACCTGAAGTCTTTGCCAAACTTTGGCAAAGCTACGGCATTACACGCCGCCTGAGACACAGGCGCGCGCACAAGACCTGAAGTCTTTGCCAAACATTGGCAAAGCTAAGGCATTACACGTCGCCTGAGACACAGGCGCGCGCACAAGGCCTGAAGACTTTTCCAAACATTGGCAAAGCTACGGCATTAGACGCCGCCTGAGACATAGGCGCGCGTACAAGACCTGCAGTCTTTGCCAAACATTGGCAAAGCTACGGCATTACACGCCACCTGAGACACAGGCGCGCGCACAAGGACTGAAGACTTTGCCAAACATAAGCAAAGCTACGGCATTACACCACGCCTGAGACACAATCACGCGCACAAGACCTGAAGTCTTTGCTAATCACTGGCAAAGCTACGACATTGGACGCCGCGTGAGACACAGGCGCGCGTACAAGACCAGAAGTCTTTGCCAAACATTTGCAAAGCTATGGCATTACACGCCGCCTGAGACACAGGCGCGCGCACAAGACCTGAAGTCTTTGCCAAACATTGGCAAAACTAAGGCATTACACGTCGCCTGAGACACAGGCGCGCGCACATGGCCTGAAGACTTTGCCAAACATTGGCAAAGCTACGGCATTAGACGCCGCCTGAGACATAGGCGCGCGTACAAGACCTGAAGTCTTTGCCAAACATTGGCAAAGCTACGTCATTACACGCCGCCTGAGACACGGGTGCGCGCAAAAGGACTGAAGACTTTGCCAAACATTAGCAAAGCTTCGGCATTAGACGCCGCCTGAGACATAGGCACGCGTACAAGACCCGAAGTCTTTGCCAAACATTGGCAAAGCTAAGGCATTACACGTCGCCTGAGACACAGGCGCGCGCACAAGGCCTGAAGACTTTGCCAAACATTGGCAAAGCTACGGCATTAGACACCGCCTGAGACATAGGCGCGCGTACAAGACCTGCAGTCTTTGCCAAACATTGGCAAAGCTACGGCATTACACGCCACCTGAGACACAGGCGCGCGCACAAGGCCTGAAAACTTTGCCAAACATTAGCAAAGCTACGGCATTACACCACGCCTGAGACAAATGTGCGCGCACAAGACCTGAAGTCTTTGCTAATCACTGGCAAAGCTACGACATTGGACGCCGCCTGAGACACAGGCGCGCGTACAAGACCGGAAGTCTTTGCCAAACATTTGCAAAGCTACGGCATTACACGCCGCCTGAGACACAGGCGCGCGTACAAGACCGGAAGTCTTTACCAAACATTGGCAAAGCTACGGCATTACACGCCGCCTAAGACACGGGCGCGCGCACAACGACTGAAGACTTTGCCAAACATTAGCAAAGCTACGGCATTAGACGCCGCCTGAGACATAGGCACGCGTACAAGACCCGAAGTCTTTACCAAACATTGGCAAAGCGACAGCATTACACGCCGCCTGAGACACAGGCGCGCGTACAAGACCTGAAGTCTTTGCCAAACATTGGCAAAGCTACGGCATTACACACCACCTGCGACACAGGCGCGCGCACAAGGCCTGAAGACTTTGCCGAACATTAGCAAAGCTACGGCATTACATCATGCCTGAGACACATGTGCGCGCACAAGACCTGAAGTCTTTGCTAATCACTGGCAAAGCTACGACATTGGACGCCGCCTGAGACACAGGCGCGCGTACAAGACCGGAAGTCTTTGCCAAACATTTGCAAAGCTACGGCATTACACGCCGCCTGAGACACAGGCGCGCGCACAAGACCTGAAGTCTTTGCCAAACATTGGCAAAACTAAGGCATTACACGTCGCCTGAGACACAGGCGCGCGCACAAGGCCTGAAGACTTTGCCAAACATTGGCAAAGCGACAGCATTACACGCCGCCTGAGACACAGGCGCGCGTACAAGACCTGAAGTCGTTGCTAAACATTGGACAAGCTACGGCGTTCGACGTTGCTTGAGACACAGGCGTCCGCACAAGACCTGAAGTCTTTGCCAAACATTGGCAAAGCTACGGCATTACCAGCCGCCTGAGACATGGGCGCGCTCACAAGACCTGAAGTCTTTGCCAAACGTTGGCAAAGCTACGGCATTACAAGCCCCCTCAGACACAGGCGCGCGCGCACAAGACCTGAAGTCTTTGCCAAACATTGGCAAAGCTACGGCATTACACGCCGCCTGAAACATAGGCGCGCGTACAAGACCCGAAGTCTTTGCCAAACATTGGCAAAGCGACAGCATTACACGCCGCATGAGACACAGGCGCGCGTACAAGACCTGAAGTCGTTGCTAAACATTGGACAAGCTATGGCGTTAGACGTTGCTTGACACACGGGCGTCCGCACAAGACCTGAAGTCTTTGCCAAACATTGGCAATGCTACGGCATTACCAGCCGCCTGAGACATGGGCGCGCTCCCAAAACGTGAAGTCTTTGCCAAACGTTGGCAAAGCTACGACATTACACGCCGCCTCAGACACAGGCGCGCGCGCACAAGACCTGAAGTCTTTGCCAAACACTGGCAAAGCTACGGCATTACACGCCGCCTGAGACACAGGCACGCGCACAAGGCCTGAAGACTTTGCCAAACATTAGCAAATCTACGGCATTACACCACGCCTGAGACACATGCGCGCGCACAAGACCTGAAGTCTTTGCTAATCACTGGCAAAGCTACGGCATTGGACGCTGCCAGAGACACAGGCGCGCGTACAAGACCGGAAGTCTTTACCAAACATTGGCAAAGCTACGGCATTACACGCCGCCTAAGACACGGGCGCGCGCACAACGACTGAAGACTTTGCCAAACATTAGCAAAGCTACGGCATTAGACGCCGCCTGACACATAGGCACGCGTACAAGTCCCGAAGTCTTTACCAAACATTGGCAAAGCGACAGCATTACACGCCGCCTGAGACACAGGCGCGCGTACAAGACCGGAAGTCTTTACCAAACATTGGCAAAGCTACGGCATTACACGCCGCCTGAGACACGGGCGCGCGCACAACGACCTGAAGTCTTTGCTAATCACTGGCAAAGCTACGGCATTGGACGCCGCCAGAGACACAGGCGCGCGTACAAGACCGGAAGTCTTTACCAAACATTGGCAAAGCTACGGCATTACACGCCGCCTGAGACACAGGCACGCGCACAAGACCTGAAGTCTTTGCCAAACATTGGCAAAGCTAAGGCATTACACGTCGCCTGAGACACAGGCGCGCGCACAAGGCCTGAAGACTTTGCCAAACATTGGCAAAGCTACGGCATTAGACGTTGCCTGAGACATAGGCGCGCGTACAAGAGCTGCAGTCTTTGCCAAACATTGGCAAAGCTACGGCATTACACGCCGCCTGAGACACAGGCGCGCGCACAAGGCCTGAAGACTTTGCCAAACATTAGCAAAGCTACGGCATTACACCACGCCTGAGACACATGCGCGCGCACAAGACCTGAAGTCTTTGCTAATCACTGGCAAAGCTACGACATTGGACGCCGCCAGAGACACAGGCGCGCGTACAAGACCGGAAGTCTTTGCCAAACATTTGCAAAGCTACGGCATTACACGCCGCCTGAGACACAGGCGCGCGCACATGACCTGAAGTGTTTGCCAAACATTGGCAAAACTAAGGCATTACACGTCGCCTGAGACACAGGCGCGCGCACAAGGCCTGAAGACTTTGCCAAACATTGGCAAAGCGACAGCATTACACGCCGCCTGAGACACAGGCGCGCGTACAAGACCTGAAGTCGTTGCTAAACATTGGACAAGCTACGGCGTTCGACGTTGCTTGAGACACAGGCGTCCGCACAAGACCTGAAGTCTTTGCCAAACATTGGCAAAGCTACGGCATTACCAGCCACCTGAGACATGGGCGCGCTCACAAGACCTGAAGTCTTTGCCAAACGTTGGCAAAGCTACGGTATTACAAGCCCCCTCAGACACAGGCGCGCGCGCACAAGACCTGAAGTCTTTGCCAAACATTGTCAAAGCTACGGCATTACACGCCGCCTGAAACATAGGCGCGCGTACAAGACCCTAAGTCTTTGCCAAACTTTGGCAAAGCGACAGCATTACACGCCGCATGAGACACAGGCGCGCGTACAAGACCTGAAGTCGTTGCTAAACATTGGACAAGCTATGGCGTTAGACGTTGCTTGAGACACAGGCGTCCGCACAAGACCTGAAGTCTTTGCCAAACATTGGCAAAGCTACGGCATTACCAGCCGCCTGAGACATGGGCACGCTCCCAAAACGTGAAGTCTTTGCCAAACGTTGGCAAAGCTACGACATTACACGCCGCCTCAGACACAGGCGCGCGCGCAGAAGACCTGAAGTCTTTGCCAAACATTGGCAAAGCTACGGCATTACACGCCGCCTGAGACACAGGCGCGCGCACAAGGCCTGAAGACTTTGCCAAACATTAGCAAAGCTACCGCATTACACCACGCCTGAGACAGATGCGCGCGCACAAGACCTGAAGTCTTTGCTAATCACTGGCAAAGCTACGGCATTGGACGCCGCCAGAGACACAGGCGCGCGTACAAGACCGGAAGTCTTTACCAAACATTGGCAAAGCTACGGCATTACACGCCGCCTGAGACACAGGCGCGCGCACATGACCTGAAGTCTTTGCCAAACATTGGCAAAACTAAGGCATTACACGTCACCTGAGACACAAGCGCGCGCACAAGGCCTGAAGAGTTTGCCAAACATTGGCAAAGCTACGGCATTAGACGCCGCCTGAGACATAAGCGCGCGTACAAGACCTGCAGTCTTTGCCAAACATTGGCAAAGCTACGGCATTACACGCCACCTGAGACACAGGCGCGCGCACAAGGCCTGAAGACTTTGCCAAACATTAGCAAAGCTACGGCATTACACCACGCCTGAGACACATGCGCGCGCACAAGACCTTAAGTCTTTGCTAATCACTGGCAAAGCTACGACATTGGACGCCGCCAGAGACACAGGCGCGCGTACAAGACCGGAAGTCTTTGCCAAACATTTGCAAAGCTACGGCATTACACGCCGCCTGAGACACAGGCGCGCGCACATGACCTGAAGTCTTTGCCAAACATTGGCAAAACTAAGGCATTACACGTCGCCTGAGACACAGGCGCGCGCACAAGGCCTGAAGACTTTGCCAAACATTGGCAAAGCGACAGCATTACACGCCGCCTGAGACACAGGCGCGCGTACAAGACCTGAAGTCGTTGCTAAACATTGGACAAGCTACGGCGTTCGACGTTGCTTGAGACACAGGCGTCCGCACAAGACCTGAAGTCTTTGCCAAACATTGGCAAAGCTACGGCATTACCAGCCACCGAGACATGGGCGCGCTCACAAGACCTGAAGTCTTTGCCAAACGTTGGCAAAGCTACGGCATTACAAGCCCCCTCAGACACAGGCGCGCGCGCACAAGACCTGAAGTCTTTGCCAAACATTGTCAAAGCTACGGCATTACACGCCGCCTGAAACATAGGCGCGCGTACAAGACCCTAAGTCTTTGCCAAACTTTGGCAAAGCGACAGCATTACACGCCGCATGAGACACAGGCGCGCGTACAAGACCTGAAGTCGTTGCTAAACATTGGACAAGCTATGGCGTTAGACGTTGCTTGAGACACAGGCGTCCGCACAAGACCTGAAGTCTTTGCCAAACATTGGCAAAGCTACGGCATTACCAGCCGCCTGAGACATGGGCGCGCTCCCAAAACGTGAAGTCTTTGCCAAACGTTGGCAAAGCTACGACATTACACGCCGCCTCAGACACAGGCGCGCGCGCACAAGACCTGAAGTCTTTGCCAAACATTGGCAAAGCTACGGCATTACACGCCGCCTGAGACACAGGCGCGCGCACAAGGCCTGAAGACTTTGCCAAACATTAGCAAAGCTACGGCATTACACCACGCCTGAGACAGATGCGCGCGCACAAGACCTGAAGTCTTTGCTAATCACTGGCAAAGCTACGGCATTGGACGCCGCCAGAGACACAGGCGCGCGTACAAGACCGGAAGTCTTTACCAAACATTGGCAAAGCTACGGCATTACACGCCGCCTGAGACACAGGCACGCGCACAAGACCTGAAGTCTTTGCCAAACATTGGCAAAGCTAAGGCATTACACGTCGCCTGAGACACAGGCGCGCGCACAAGGCCTGAAGGCTTTGCCAAACATTGGCAAGGCTACGGCATTAGACGTTGCCTGAGACATAGGCGCGCGTACAAGAGCTGCAGTCTTTGCCAAACATTGGCAAAGCTACGGCATTACACGCCACCTGAGACACAGGCGCGCGCACAAGGCCTGAACACTTTGCCAAACATTAGCAAAGCTACGGCATTACACCACGCCTGAGACACATGCGCGCGGACAAGACCGGAAGTCTTTGCCAAACATTTGCAAAGCTACGGCATTACACGCCGCCTGAGACACAGGCGCGCGCACAAGACCTGAAGTCTTTGCCAAACATTGGCAAAACTAAGGCATTACACGTCGCATGAGACACAGGCGCGCACACAAGGCCTGAAGACTTTGCGAAACATTGGCAAAGCGACAGCATTACACGCCGCCTGAGACACAGGCGCGCGTACAAGACCTGAAGTCGTTGCTAAACATTGGACAAGCTACGGCGTTCGACGTTGCTTGACACACAGGCGTCCGCACAAGTCCTGAAGTCTTTGCCAAACATTGGCAAAGCTACGGCATTACCAGCCGCCTGAGACATGGCCGCGCTCACAAGACCTGAAGTCTTTGCCAAACGTTGGCAAAGCTACGGCATTACAAGCCCCCTCAGACACAGGCGCGCGCGCACAAGACCTGAAGTCTTTGCCAAACATTGGCAAAGCTACGGCATTACACGCCGCCTGAAACATAGGCGCGAGTACAAAACCCGAAGTCTTTGCCAAACATTGGCAAAGCGACAGCATTACACGCCGCATTAGACACAGGCGCGCGTACAAGACCTGAAGTCGTTGCTAAACATTGGACAAGCTATGGCGTTAGACGTTGCTTGAGACACTGGCATCCGCACAAGACCTGAAGTCTTTGCCAAACATTGGCAAAGCTACGGCATTACCAGCCGCCTGAGACATGGGCGCGCTCACAAAACCTGAAGTCTTTGCCAAACGTTGGCAAAGCTACGGTATTACACGCCGCCTCAGACACAGGCGCGCGCGCACAAGACCTGAAGTCTTTGCCAAACATTGGCAAAGCTACGGCATTACACGCCGCCTGAGACACAGGCGCGCGCACAAGGCCTGAAGACTTTGCCAAACATTAGCAAAGCTACGGCATTACACCACGCCTGAGACACATGCGCGCGCACAAGACCTGAAGTCTTTGCTAATCACTGGCAAAGCTACGGTATTGGACGCCGCCAGAGACACAGGCGCGCGTACAAGACCGAAAGTCTTTACCAAACATTGGCAAAGCTACGGCATTACACGCCGCCTGAGACACAGGCGCGCGCACAAGACCTGAAGTCTTTGCCAAACATTGGCAAAACTAAGGCATTACACGTCGCCTGAGACACAGGCGCGCGCACAAGGCCTGAAGACTTTGCCAAACATTGGCAAAGCTACGGCATTAGACGCCGCCTGAGACATAGGCGCGCGTACAAGACCTGAAGTCTTTGCCAAACATTGGCAAAGCTACGGCATTACACGCCGCTTAAGACACGGGCGCGCGCACAACGACTGAAGACATTGCCAAACATTGGCAGAGCTACGGCATTACACGTCACCTGAGACACAGGCGCGCGCACAAGGCCTGAAGACTATGCCAAACATTGGCAAAGCTACGGCATTAGACGCCGCCTGAGACATAGGCGCGCGTACAAGACCTGCAGTCTTTGCCAAACATTGGCAAAGCTACGGCATTACACGCCACCTGAGACACAGGCGCGCGCACAAGGCCTGAAGACTTTGCCAAACATTAGCAAAGCTATGGCATTACACCACGCCTGAGACACATGCGCGCGCACAAGACCTGAAGTCTTTGCAAATCACTGGCAAAGCTACGACATTGGACGCCGCCTGAGACACAGGCGCGCGTACAAGACCGGAAGTCTTTGCCAAACATTTGCAAAGCTACGGCATTACACGCCGCCTGAGACACAGGCGCGCGCACAAGACCTGAAGTCTTTGCCAAACATTGGCAAAACTAAGGCATTACACGTCGCCTGAGACACAGGCGCGCGCACAAGGCCTGAAGACTTTGCCAAACATTGGCAAAGCGACAGCATTACACGCCGCCTGAGACACAGGCGCGCGTACAAGACCTGAAGTCGTTGCTAAACATTGGACAAGCTACGGCGTTCGACGTTGCTTGAGACACAGGCGTCCGCACAAGACCTGAAGTCTTTGCCAAACATTGGCAAAGCTACGGCATTACCAGCCACCTGAGACATGGGCGCGCTCACAAGACCTGAAGTCTTTGCCAAACGTTGGCAAAGCTACGGTATTACAAGCCCCCTCAGACACAGGCGCGCGCGCACAAGACCTGAAGTCTTTGCCAAACATTGTCAAAGCTACGGCATTACACGCCGCCTGAAACATAGGCGCGCGTACAAGACCCTAAGTCTTTGCCAAACTTTGGCAAAGCGACAGCATTACACGCCGCATGAGACACAGGCGCGCGTACAAGACCTGAAGTCGTTGCTAAACATTGGACAAGCTATGGCGTTAGACGTTGCTTGAGACACAGGCGTCCGCACAAGACCTGAAGTCTTTGCCAAACATTGGCAAAGCTACGGCATTACCAGCCGCCTGAGACATGGGCACGCTCCCAAAACGTGAAGTCTTTGCCAAACGTTGGCAAAGCTACGACATTACACGCCGCCTCAGACACAGGCGCGCGCGCAGAAGACCTGAAGTCTTTGCCAAACATTGGCAAAGCTACGGCATTACACGCCGCCTGAGACACAGGCGCGCGCACAAGGCCTGAAGACTTTGCCAAACATTAGCAAAGCTACCGCATTACACCACGCCTGAGACAGATGCGCGCGCACAAGACCTGAAGTCTTTGCTAATCACTGGCAAAGCTACGGCATTGGACGCCGCCAGAGACACAGGCGCGCGTACAAGACCGGAAGTCTTTACCAAACATTGGCAAAGCTACGGCATTACACGCCGCCTGAGACACAGGCGCGCGCACATGACCTGAAGTCTTTGCCAAACATTGGCAAAACTAAGGCATTACACGTCACCTGAGACACAAGCGCGCGCACAAGGCCTGAAGAGTTTGCCAAACATTGGCAAAGCTACGGCATTAGACGCCGCCTGAGACATAAGCGCGCGTACAAGACCTGCAGTCTTTGCCAAACATTGGCAAAGCTACGGCATTACACGCCACCTGAGACACAGGCGCGCGCACAAGGCCTGAAGACTTTGCCAAACATTAGCAAAGCTACGGCATTACACCACGCCTGAGACACATGCGCGCGCACAAGACCTTAAGTCTTTGCTAATCACTGGCAAAGCTACGACATTGGACGCCGCCAGAGACACAGGCGCGCGTACAAGACCGGAAGTCTTTGCCAAACATTTGCAAAGCTACGGCATTACACGCCGCCTGAGACACAGGCGCGCGCACATGACCTGAAGTCTTTGCCAAACATTGGCAAAACTAAGGCATTACACGTCGCCTGAGACACAGGCGCGCGCACAAGGCCTGAAGACTTTGCCAAACATTGGCAAAGCGACAGCATTACACGCCGCCTGAGACACAGGCGCGCGTACAAGACCTGAAGTCGTTGCTAAACATTGGACAAGCTACGGCGTTCGACGTTGCTTGAGACACAGGCGTCCGCACAAGACCTGAAGTCTTTGCCAAACATTGGCAAAGCTACGGCATTACCAGCCACCGAGACATGGGCGCGCTCACAAGACCTGAAGTCTTTGCCAAACGTTGGCAAAGCTACGGCATTACAAGCCCCCTCAGACACAGGCGCGCGCGCACAAGACCTGAAGTCTTTGCCAAACATTGTCAAAGCTACGGCATTACACGCCGCCTGAAACATAGGCGCGCGTACAAGACCCTAAGTCTTTGCCAAACTTTGGCAAAGCGACAGCATTACACGCCGCATGAGACACAGGCGCGCGTACAAGACCTGAAGTCGTTGCTAAACATTGGACAAGCTATGGCGTTAGACGTTGCTTGAGACACAGGCGTCCGCACAAGACCTGAAGTCTTTGCCAAACATTGGCAAAGCTACGGCATTACCAGCCGCCTGAGACATGGGCGCGCTCCCAAAACGTGAAGTCTTTGCCAAACGTTGGCAAAGCTACGACATTACACGCCGCCTCAGACACAGGCGCGCGCGCACAAGACCTGAAGTCTTTGCCAAACATTGGCAAAGCTACGGCATTACACGCCGCCTGAGACACAGGCGCGCGCACAAGGCCTGAAGACTTTGCCAAACATTAGCAAAGCTACGGCATTACACCACGCCTGAGACAGATGCGCGCGCACAAGACCTGAATTCTTTGCTAATCACTGGCAAAGCTACGGCATTGGACGCCGCCAGAGACACAGGCGCGCGTACAAGACCGGAAGTCTTTACCAAACATTGGCAAAGCTACGGCATTACACGCCGCCTGAGACACAGGCACGCGCACAAGACCTGAAGTCTTTGCCAAACATTGGCAAAGCTAAGGCATTACACGTCGCCTGAGACACAGGCGCGCGCACAAGGCCTGAAGGCTTTGCCAAACATTGGCAAGGCTACGGCATTAGACGTTGCCTGAGACATAGGCGCGCGTACAAGAGCTGCAGTCTTTGCCAAACATTGGCAAAGCTACGGCATTACACGCCACCTGAGACACAGGCGCGCGCACAAGGCCTGAACACTTTGCCAAACATTAGCAAAGCTACGGCATTACACCACGCCTGAGACACATGCGCGCGGACAAGACCGGAAGTCTTTGCCAAACATTTGCAAAGCTACGGCATTACACGCCGCCTGAGACACAGGCGCGCGCACAAGACCTGAAGTCTTTGCCAAACATTGGCAAAACTAAGGCATTACACGTCGCATGAGACACAGGCGCGCACACAAGGCCTGAAGACTTTGCGAAACATTGGCAAAGCGACAGCATTACACGCCGCCTGAGACACAGGCGCGCGTACAAGACCTGAAGTCGTTGCTAAACATTGGACAAGCTACGGCGTTCGACGTTGCTTGACACACAGGCGTCCGCACAAGTCCTGAAGTCTTTGCCAAACATTGGCAAAGCTACGGCATTACCAGCCGCCTGAGACATGGCCGCGCTCACAAGACCTGAAGTCTTTGCCAAACGTTGGCAAAGCTACGGCATTACAAGCCCCCTCAGACACAGGCGCGCGCGCACAAGACCTGAAGTCTTTGCCAAACATTGGCAAAGCTACGGCATTACACGCCGCCTGAAACATAGGCGCGAGTACAAAACCCGAAGTCTTTGCCAAACATTGGCAAAGCGACAGCATTACACGCCGCATTAGACACAGGCGCGCGTACAAGACCTGAAGTCGTTGCTAAACATTGGACAAGCTATGGCGTTAGACGTTGCTTGAGACACTGGCATCCGCACAAGACCTGAAGTCTTTGCCAAACATTGGCAAAGCTACGGCATTACCAGCCGCCTGAGACATGGGCGCGCTCACAAAACCTGAAGTCTTTGCCAAACGTTGGCAAAGCTACGGTATTACACGCCGCCTCAGACACAGGCGCGCGCGCACAAGACCTGAAGTCTTTGCCAAACATTGGCAAAGCTACGGCATTACACGCCGCCTGAGACACAGGCGCGCGCACAAGGCCTGAAGACTTTGCCAAACATTAGCAAAGCTACGGCATTACACCACGCCTGAGACACATGCGCGCGCACAAGACCTGAAGTCTTTGCTAATCACTGGCAAAGCTACGGTATTGGACGCCGCCAGAGACACAGGCGCGCGTACAAGACCGAAAGTCTTTACCAAACATTGGCAAAGCTACGGCATTACACGCCGCCTGAGACACAGGCGCGCGCACAAGACCTGAAGTCTTTGCCAAACATTGGCAAAACTAAGGCATTACACGTCGCCTGAGACACAGGCGCGCGCACAAGGCCTGAAGACTTTGCCAAACATTGGCAAAGCTACGGCATTAGACGCCGCCTGAGACATAGGCGCGCGTACAAGACCTGAAGTCTTTGCCAAACATTGGCAAAGCTACGGCATTACACGCCGCTTAAGACACGGGCGCGCGCACAACGACTGAAGACATTGCCAAACATTGGCAGAGCTACGGCATTACACGTCACCTGAGACACAGGCGCGCGCACAAGGCCTGAAGACTATGCCAAACATTGGCAAAGCTACGGCATTAGACGCCGCCTGAGACATAGGCGCGCGTACAAGACCTGCAGTCTTTGCCAAACATTGGCAAAGCTACGGCATTACACGCCACCTGAGACACAGGCGCGCGCACAAGGCCTGAAGACTTTGCCAAACATTAGCAAAGCTATGGCATTACACCACGCCTGAGACACATGCGCGCGCACAAGACCTGAAGTCTTTGCAAATCACTGGCAAAGCTACGACATTGGACGCCGCCTGAGACACAGGCGCGCGTACAAGACCGGAAGTCTTTGCCAAACATTTGCAAAGCTACGGCATTACACGCCGCCTGAGACACAGGCGCGCGCACAAGACCTGAAGTCTTTGCCAAACATTGGCAAAACTAAGGCATTACACGTCGCCTGAGACACAGGCGCGCGCACAAGGCCTGAAGACTTTGCCAAACATTGGCAAAGCGACAGCATTACACGCCGCCTGAGACACAGGCGCGCGTACAAGACCTGAAGTCGTTGCTAAACATTGGACAAGCTACGGCGTTCGACGTTGCTTGAGACACAGGCGTCCGCACAAGACCTGAAGTCTTTGCCAAACATTGGCAAAGCTACGGCATTACCAGCCGCCTGAGACATGGGCGCGCTCACAAGACCTGAAGTCTTTGCCAAACGTTGGCAAAGCTACGGCATTACAAGCCCCCTCAGACACAGGCGCGCGCGCACAAGACCTGAAGTCTTTGCCAAACATTGGCAAAGCTACGGCATTACACGCCGCCTGAAACACAGGCGCGCGCACAAGGCCTGAAGACTTTGCCAAACATTAGCAAAGCTACGGCATTACACCACGCCTGAGACACATGCGCGCGCACAAGACCTGAAGTCTTTGCTAATCACTGGCAAAGCTACGGCATTGGACGCCGCCAGAGACACAGGCGCGCGTACAAGACCGGAAGTCTTTACCAAACATTGGCAAAGCTACGGCATTACACGCCGCCTGAGACACAGGCGCACGCACAAGACCTGAAGTCTTTGCCAAACATTGGCAAAACTAAGGCATTACACGTCGCCTGAGACACAGGCGCGCGCACAAGGCCTGAAGACTTTGCCAAACATTGGCAAAGCTACGGCATTAGACGCCGCCTGAGACATAGGCGCGCGTACAAGACCTGAAGTCTTTGCCAAACATTGGCAAAGCTACGGCATTACACGCCGCCTAAGACACGGGCGCGCGCACAACGACTGAAGACATTGCCAAACATTAGCAAAGCTATGGCATTAGACGCCGCCTGAGACATAGGCACGCGTACAAGACCCGAAGTCTTTGCCAAACATTGGCAAAGCGACAGCATTAGACGCCGCCTGAGACACAGGCGCGCGTACAAGACCTGAAGTCGTTGCTAAACATTGGACAAGCTACGGCGTTCGACGTTGCTTGAGACACAGGCGTCCGCACAAGACCTGAAGTCTTTGCCAAACATTGGCAAAGCTACGGCATTACCAGCCGCCTGAGACATGGGCACGCTCACAAGACCTGAAGTCTTTGCCAAACGTTGGCAAATCTACGGCATTACAAGCCCCCTCAGACACAGGCGCGCGCGCACAAGATCTGAAGTCTTTGCCAAACATTGGCAAAGCTACGGCATTACACGCCGCCTGAAACATAGGCGCGCGTACAAGACCCGAAGTCTTTGCCAAACATTGGCAAAGCGACAGCATTACACGCCGCATGAGATACATGCGCGCGTACAAGACCTGAAGTCGTTGCTAAACATTGGACAAGCTATGGCGTTAGACGTTGCTTGAGACACAGGCGTCCGCACAAGACCTGAAGTCTTTGCCAAACATTGGCAAAGCTACGGCATTACCAGCCGCCTGAGACATGGGCGCGCTCACAAAACCTGAAGTCTTTGCCAAACGTTGGCAAAGCTACGGCATTACACGCCGCCTCAGACACAGGCGCGCGCGCACAAGACCTGAAGTCTTTGCCAAACATTGGCAAAGCTACGGCATTACACGCCGCATGAGACACAGGCGCGCGCACAAGGCCTGAAGACTTTGCCAAACATTAGCAAAGCTACGGCATTACACCACGCCTGAGACACATGCTCGCGCACAAGACCTGAAGTCTTTGCTAATCACTGGCAAAGCTAAGGCATTGGACGCCGCCAGAGACACAGGCGCGCGTACAAGACCGGAAGTCTTTACCAAACATTGGCAAAGCTACGGCATTACACGCCGCCTGAGACACAGGCGCGCGCACAAGACCTGAAGTCTTTGCCAAACATTGGCAAATCTAAGGCATTACACGTCGCCTGAGACACAGGCACGCGCACAAGGCCTGAATACTTTGCCAAACATTGGCAAAGCTACGACATTAGACGCCGCCTGAGACATAGGCGCGCGTACAAGACCTGAAGTCTTTGCCAAACATTGGCAAAGCTACGGCATTACACGCCGCCTAAGACACGGGCGCGCGCACAACGACTGAAGACTTTGCCAAACATTAGCAAAGCTACGGCATTAGACGCCGCCTGAGACATAGGCACGCGTACAAGACCCGAAGTCTTTGCCAAACATTGGCAAAGCGACAGCATTACACGCCGCCTGAGACACAGGCGCGCGTACAAGACCTGAAGTCTTTGCCAAACATTGGCAAAGCTAAGGCATTACACGTCGCCTGAGACACAGGCGCGCGCACAAGGCCTGAAGACTATGCCAAACATTGGCAAAGCTACGGCATTAGACGCCGCCTGAGACATAGGCGCGCGTACAAGACCTGCAGTCTTTGCCAAACATTGGCAAAGCTACGGCATTACACGCCACCTGAGACACAGGCGCGCGCACAAGGCCTGAAGACTTTGCCAAACATTAGCAAAGCTATGGCATTACACCACGCCTGAGACACATGCGCGCGCACAAGACCTGAAGTCTTTGCTAATCACTGGCAAAGCTACGACATTGGACGCCGCCTGAGACACAGGCGCGCGTACAAGAACGGAAGTCTTTGCCAAACATTTGCAAAGCTACGGCATTACACGCCGCCTAAGACACAGGCGCGCGCACAAGACCTGAAGTCTTTGCCAAACATTGGCAAAACTAAGGCATTACACGTGGCCTGAGACACAGGCGCGCGCACAAGGCCTGAAGACTTTGCCAAACATTGTCAAAGCGACAGCATTACACGCCGCCTGAGACACAGGCGCGCGTACAAGACCTGAAGTCGTTGCTAAACATTGGACAAGCTACGGCGTTCGACGTTTCTTGAGACACAGGCGTCCGCACAAGACCTGAAGTCTTTGCCAAACATTGGCAAAGCTACGGCATTACCAGCCGCCTGAGACATGGGCGCGCTCACAAGACCTGAAGTCTTTGGCAAACGTTGGCAAAGCTACGGCATTACAAGCCCCCTCAGACACAGGCGCGCGCGCACAAGACCTGAAGTCTTTGCCAAACATTGGCAAAGCTACGGCATTAGACGCCGCCTGAGACATAAGCGCGCGTACAAGACCTGCAGTCTTTGCCAAACATTGGCAAAGCTACGGCATTACACGCCACCTGAGACACAGGCGCGCGCACAAGGCCTGAAGACTTTGCCAAACATTAGCAAAGCTACGGCATTACACCACGCCTGAGACACATGCGCGCGCACAAGACCTGAAGTCTTTGCTAATCACTGGCAAAGCTACGACATTGGACGCCGCCAGAGACACAGGCGCGCGTACAAGACCGGAAGTCTTTGCCAAACATTTGCAAAGCTACGGCATTACACGCCGCCTGAGACACAGGCGCGCGCACATGACCTGAAGTCTTTGCCAAACATTGGCAAAACTAAGGCATTACACGTCGCCTGAGACACGGGCGCGCGCACAAGGCCTGAAGACTTTGCCAAACATTGGCAAAGCGACAGCATTACACGCCGCCTGAGACACAGGCGCGCGTACAAGACCTGAAGTCGTTGCTAAACATTGGACAAGCTACGGCGTTCGACGTTGCTTGAGACACAGGCGTCCGCACAAGACCTGAAGTCTTTGCCAAACATTGGCAAAGCTACGGCATTACCAGCCACCTGAGACATGGGCGCGCTCACAAGACCTGAAGTCTTTGCCAAACGTTGGCAAAGCTACGGCATTACAAGCCCCCTCAGACACAGGCGCGCGCGCACAAGATCTGAAGTCTTTGCCAAACATTGGCAAAGCTACGGCATTACACGCCGCCTGAAACATAGGCGCGCGTACAAGACCCGAAGTCTTTGCCAAACATTGGCAAAGCGACAGCATTACACGCCGCATGAGATACATGCGCGCGTACAAGACCTGAAGTCGTTGCTAAACATTGGACAAGCTATGGCGTTAGACGTTGCTTGAGACACAGGCGTCCGCACAAGACCTGAAGTCTTTGCCAAACATTGGCAAAGCTACGGCATTACCAGCCGCCTGAGACATGGGCGCGCTCACAAAACCTGAAGTCTTTGCCAAACGTTGGCAAAGCTACGGCATTACACGCCGCCTCAGACACAGGCGCGCGCGCACAAGACCTGAAGTCTTTGCCAAACATTGGCAAAGCTACGGCATTACACGCCGCATGAGACACAGGCGCGCGCACAAGGCCTGAAGACTTTGCCAAACATTAGCAAAGCTACGGCATTACACCACGCCTGAGACACATGCTCGCGCACAAGACCTGAAGTCTTTGCTAATCACTGGCAAAGCTAAGGCATTGGACGCCGCCAGAGACACAGGCGCGCGTACAAGACCGGAAGTCTTTACCAAACATTGGCAAAGCTACGGCATTACACGCCGCCTGAGACACAGGGGCGCGCACAAGACCTGAAGTCTTTGCCAAACATTGGCAAATCTAAGGCATTACACGTCGCCTGAGACACAGGCACGCGCACAAGGCCTGAATACTTTGCCAAACATTGGCAAAGCTACGACATTAGACGCCGCCTGAGACATAGGCGCGCGTACAAGACCTGAAGTCTTTGCCAAACATTGGCAAAGCTACGGCATTACACGCCGCCTAAGACACGGGCGCGCGCACAACGACTGAAGACTTTGCCAAACATTAGCAAAGCTACGGCATTAGACGCCGCTTGAGACAAAGGCACGCGTACAAGACCCGAAGTCTTTGCCAAACATTGGCAAAGCGACAGCATTACACGCCGCCTGAGACACAGGCGCGCGTACAAGACCTGAAGTCTTTGCCAAACATTGGCAAAGCTAAGGCATTACACGTCGCCTGAGACACAGGCGCGCGCACAAGGCCTGAAGACTATGCCAAACATTGGCAAAGCTACGGCATTAGACGCCGCCTGAGACATAGGCGCGCGTACAAGACCTGCAGTCTTTGCCAAACATTGGCAAAGCTACGGCATTACACGCCACCTGAGACACAGGCGCGCGCACAAGGCCTGAAGACTTTGCCAAACATTAGCAAAGCTATGGCATTACACCACGCCTGAGACACATGCGCGCGCACAAGACCTGAAGTCTTTGCTAATCACTGGCAAAGCTACGACATTGGACGCCGCCTGAGACACAGGCGCGCGTACAAGAACGGAAGTCTTTGCCAAACATTTGCAAAGCTACGGCATTACACGCCGCCTGAGACACAGGCGCGCGCACAAGACCTGAAGTCTTTGCCAAACATTGGCAAAACTAAGGCATTACACGTGGCCTGAGACACAGGCGCGCGCACAAGGCCTGAAGACTTTGCCAAACATTGTCAAAGCGACAGCATTACACGCCGCCTGAGACACAGGCGCGCGTACAAGACCTGAAGTCGTTGCTAAACATTGGACAAGCTACGGCGTTCGACGTTTCTTGAGACACAGGCGTCCGCACAAGACCTGAAGTCTTTGCCAAACATTGGCAAAGCTACGGCATTACCAGCCGCCTGAGACATGGGCGCGCTCACAAGACCTGAAGTCTTTGCCAAACGTTGGCAAAGCTACGGCATTACAAGCCCCCTCAGACACAGGCGCGCGCGCACAAGACCTGAAGTCTTTGCCAAACATTGGCAAAGCTACGGCATTAGACGCCGCCTGAGACATAGGCGCGCGTACAAGACCTGCAGTCTTTGCCAAACATTGGCAAAGCTACGGCATTACACGCCACCTGAGACACAGGCGCGCGCACAAGGCCTGAAGACTTTGCCAAACATTAGCAAAGCTATGGCATTACACCACGCCTGAGACACATGCGCGCGCACAAGACCTGAAGTCTTTGCTAATCACTGGCAAAGCTACGACATTGGACGCCGCCTGAGACACAGGCGCGCGTACAAGAACGGAAGTCTTTGCCAAACATTTGCAAAGCTACGGCATTACACGCCGCCTGAGACACAGGCGCGCGCACAAGACCTGAAGTCTTTGCCAAACATTGGCAAAACTAAGGCATTACACGTGGCCTGAGACACAGGCGCGCGCACAAGGCCTGAAGACTTTGCCAAACATTGTCAAAGCGACAGCATTACACGCCGCCTGAGACACAGGCGCGCGTACAAGACCTGAAGTCGTTGCTAAACATTGGACAAGCTACGGCGTTCGACGTTTCTTGAGACACAGGCGTCCGCACAAGACCTGAAGTCTTTGCCAAACATTGGCAAAGCTACGGCATTACCAGCCGCCTGAGACATGGGCGCGCTCACAAGACCTGAAGTCTTTGCCAAACGTTGGCAAAGCTACGGCATTACAAGCCCCCTCAGACACAGGCGCGCGCGCACAAGACCTGAAGTCTTTGCCAAACATTGGCAAAGCTACGGCATTAGACGCCGCCTGAGACATAGGCGCGCGTACAAGACCTGCAGTCTTTGCCAAACATTGGCAAAGCTACGGCATTACACGCCACCTGAGACACAGGCGCGCGCACAAGGCCTGAAGACTTTGCCAAACATTAGCAAAGCTATGGCATTACACCACGCCTGAGACACATGCGCGCGCACAAGACCTGAAGTCTTTGCTAATCACTGGCAAAGCTAGGACATTGGACGCCGCCTGAGACACAGGCGCGCGTACAAGAACGGAAGTCTTTGCCAAACATTTGCAAAGCTACGGCATTACACGCCGCCTGAGACACAGGCGCGCGCACAAGACCTGAAGTCTTTGCCAAACATTGGCAAAACTAAGGCATTACACGTGGCCTGAGACACAGGCGCGCGCACAAGGCCTGAAGACTTTGCCAAACATTGTCAAAGCGACAGCATTACACGCCGCCTGAGACACAGGCGCGCGTACAAGACCTGAAGTCGTTGCTAAACATTGGACAAGCTACGGCGTTCGACGTTTCTTGAGACACAGGCGTCCGCACAAGACCTGAAGTCTTTGCCAAACATTGGCAAAGCTACGGCATTACCAGCCGCCTGAGACATGGGCGCGCTCACAAGACCTGAAGTCTTTGCCAAACGTTGGCAAAGCTACGGCATTACAAGCCCCCTCAGACACAGGCGCGCGCGCACAAGACCTGAAGTCTTTGCCAAACATTGGCAAAGCTACGGCATTAGACGCCGCCTGAGACATAAGCGCGCGTACAAGACCTGCAGTCTTTGCCAAACATTGGCAAAGCTACGGCATTACACGCCACCTGAGACACAGGCGCGCGCACAAGGCCTGAAGACTTTGCCAAACATTAGCAAAGCTACGGCATTACACCACGCCTGAGACACATGCGCGCGCACAAGACCTGAAGTCTTTGCTAATCACTGGCAAAGCTACGACATTGGACGCCGCCAGAGACACAGGCGCGCGTACAAGACCGGAAGTCTTTGCCAAACATTTGCAAAGCTACGGCATTACACGCCGCCTGAGACACAGGCGCGCGCACATGACCTGAAGTCTTTGCCAAACATTGGCAAAACTAAGGCATTACACGTCGCCTGAGACACAGGCGCGCGCACAAGGCCTGAAGACTTTGCCAAACATTGGCAAAGCGACAGCATTACACGCCGCCTGAGACACAGGCGCGCGTACAAGACCTGAAGTCGTTGCTAAACATTGGACAAGCTACGGCGTTCGACGTTGCTTGAGACACAGGCGTCCGCACAAGACCTGAAGTCTTTGCCAAACATTGGCAAAGCTACGGCATTACCAGCCACCTGAGACATGGGCGCGCTCACAAGACCTGAAGTCTTTGCCAAACGTTGGCAAAGCTACGGCATTACAAGCCCCCTCAGACACAGGCGCGCGCGCACAAGACCTGAAGTCTTTGCCAAACATTGTCAAAGCTACGGCATTACACGCCGCCTGAAACATAGGCGCGCGTACAAGACCCGAAGTCTTTGCCAAACTTTGGCAAAGCGACAGCATTACACGCCGCATGAGACATAGGCGCGCGTACAAGACCTGAAGTCGTTGCTAAACATTGGACAAGCTATGGCGTTAGACGTTGCTTGAGACACAGGCGTCCGCACAAGACCTGAAGTCTTTGCCAAACATTGGCAAAGCTACGGCATTACCAGCCGCCTGAGACATGGGCGCGCTCCCAAAACGTGAAGTCTTTGCCAAACGTTGGCAAAGCTACGACATTACACGCCGCCTCAGACACAGGCGCGCGCGCACAAGACCTGAAGTCTTTGCCAAACATTGGCAAAGCTACGGCATTACACGCCGCCTGAGACACAGGCGCGCGCACAAGGCCTGAAGACTTTGCCAAACATTAGCAAAGCTACGGCATTACACCACGCCTGAGACAGATGCGCGCGCACAAGACCTGAAGTCTTTGCTAATCACTGGCAAAGCTACGGCATTGGACGCCGCCAGAGACACAGGCGCGCGTACAAGACCGGAAGTCTTTACCAAACATTGGCAAAGCTACGGCATTACACGCCGCCTGAGACACAAGCACGCGCACAAGACCTGAAGTCTTTGCCAAACATTGGCAAAGCTAAGGCATTACACGTCGCCTGAGACACAGGCGCGCGCACAACGCCTGAAGACTTTGCCAAACATTGGCAAAGCTACGGCATTAGACGTTGCCTGAGACATAGGCGCGCGTACAAGAGCTGCAGTCTTTGCCAAACATTGGCAAAGCTACGGCATTACACGCCACCTGAGACACAGGCGCGCGCACAAGGCCTGAAGACTTTGCCAAACATTAGCAAAGCTACGGCATTACACCACGCCTGAGACACATGCGCGCGCACAAGACCTGAAGTCTTTGCTAATCACTGGCAAAGCTACGACATTGGACGCCGCCAGAGACACAGGCGCGCGTACAAGACCGTAAGTCTTTGCCAAACATTTGCAAAGCTACGGCATTACACGCCGCCTGAGACACAGGCGCGCGCACATGACCTGAAGTCTTTGCCAAACATTGGCAAAACTAAGGCATTACACGTCGCCTGAGACACAGGCGCGCGCACAAGGCCTGAAGACTTTGCCAAACATTGGCAAAGCGACAGCATTACACGCCGCCTGAGACACAGGCGCGCGTACAAGACCTGAAGTCGTTGCTAAACATTGGACAAGCTACGGCGTTCGACGTTGCTTGAGACACAGGCGTCCGCACAAGACCTGAAGTCTTTGCCAAACATTGGCAAAGCTACGGCATTACCAGCCACCTGAGACATGGGCGCGCTCACAAGACCTGAAGTCTTTGCCAAACGTTGGCAAAGCTACGGCATTACAAGCCCCCTCAGACACAGGCGCGCGCGCACAAGACCTGAAGTCTTTGCCAAACATTGTCAAAGCTACGGCATTACACGCCGCCTGAAACATAGGCGCGCGTACAAGACCCTAAGTCTTTGCCAAACTTTGGCAAAGCGACAGCATTACACGCCGCATGAGACACAGGCGCGCGTACAAGACCTGAAGTCGTTGCTAAACATTGGACAAGCTATGGCGTTAGACGTTGCTTGAGACACAGGCGTCCGCACAAGACCTGAAGTCTTTGCCAAACATTGGCAAAGCTACGGCATTACCAGCCGCCTGAGACATGGGCGCGCTCCCAAAACGTGAAGTCTTTGCCAAACGTTGGCAAAGCTACGACATTACACGCCGCCTCAGACACAGGCGCGCGCGCACAAGACCTGAAGTCTTTGCCAAACATTGGCAAAGCTACGGCATTACACGCCGCCTGAGACACAGGCGCGCGCACAAGGCCTGAAGACTTTGCCAAACATTAGCAAAGCTACGGCATTACACCACGCCTGAGACAGATGCGCGCGCACAAGACCTGAAGTCTTTGCTAATCACTGGCAAAGCTACGGCATTGGACGCCGCCAGAGACACAGGCGCGCGTACAAGACCGGAAGTCTTTACCAAACATTGGCAAAGCTACGGCATTACACGCCGCCTGAGACACAGGCACGCGCACAAGACCTGAAGTCTTTGCCAAACATTGGCAAAGCTAAGGCATTACACGTCGCCTGAGACACAGGCGCGCGCACAAGGCCTGAAGACTTTGCCAAACATTGGCAAAGCTACGGCATTAGACGTTGCCTGAGACATAGGCGCGCGTACAAGAGCTGCAGTCTTTGCCAAACATTGGCAAAGCTACGGCATTACACGCCACCTGAGACACAGGCGCGCGCACAAGGCCTGAACACTTTGCCAAACATTAGCAAAGCTACGGCATTACACCACGCCTGAGACACATGCGCGCGGACAAGACCGGAAGTCTTTGCCAAACATTTGCAAAGCTACGGCATTACACGCCGCCTGAGACACAGGCGCGCGCACAAGACCTGAAGTCTTTGCCAAACATTGGCAAAACTAAGGCATTACACGTCGCCTGAGACACAGGCGCGCACACAAGGCCTGAAGACTTTGCGAAACATTGGCAAAGCGACAGCATTACACGCCGCCTGAGACACAGGCGCGCGTACAAGACCTGAAGTCGTTGCTAAACATTGGACAAGCTACGGCGTTCGACGTTGCTTGACACACAGGCGTCCGCACAAGTCCTGAAGTCTTTGCCAAACATTGGCAAAGCTACGGCATTACCAGCCGCCTGAGACATGGGCGCGCTCACAAGACCTGAAGTCTTTGCCAAACGTTGGCAAAGCTACGGCATTACAAGCCCCCTCAGACACAGGCGCGCGCGCACAAGACCTGAAGTCTTTGCCAAACATTGGCAAAGCTACGGCATTACACGCCGCCTGAAACATAGGCGCGAGTACAAAACCCGAAGTCTTTGCCAAACATTGGCAAAGCGACAGCATTACACGCCGCATGAGACACAGGCGCGCGTACAAGACCTGAAGTCGTTGCTAAACATTGGACAAGCTATGGCGTTAGACGTTGCTTGAGACACTGGCATCCGCACAAGACCTGAAGTCTTTGCCAAACATTGGCAAAGCTACGGCATTACCAGCCGCCTGAGACATGGGCGCGCTCACAAAACCTGAAGTCTTTGCCAAACATTGGCAAAGCTACGGCATTACACGCCGCCTGAGACACAGGCGCGCGCACAAGGCCTGAAGACTTTGCCAAACATTAGCAAAGCTACGGCATTACACCACGCCTGAGACACATGCGCGCGCACAAAACCTGAAGTCTTTGCTAATCACTGGCAAAGCTACGGTATTGGACGCCGCCAGAGACACAGGCGCGCGTACAAGACCGAAAGTCTTTACCAAACATTGGCAAAGCTACGGCATTACACGCCGCCTGAGACACAGGCGCGCGCACAAGACCTGAAGTCTTTGCCAAACATTGGCAAAACTAAGGCATTACACGTCGCCTGAGACACAGGCGCGCGCACAAGGCCTGAAGACTTTGCCAAACATTGGCAAAGCTACGGCATTAGACGCCGCCTGAGACATAGGCGCGCGTACAAGACCTGAAGTCTTTGCCAAACATTGGCAAAGCTACGGCATTACACGCCGCTTAAGACACGGGCGCGCGCACAACGACTGAAGACATTGCCAAACATTGGCAGAGCTACGGCATTACACGTCACCTGAGACACAGGCGCGCGCACAAGGCCTGAAGACTATGCCAAACATTGGCAAAGCTACGTCATTAGACGCCGCCTGAGACATAGGCGCGCGTACAAGACCTGCAGTCTTTGCCAAACATTGGCAAAGCTACGGCATTACACGCCACCTGAGACACAGGCGCGCGCACAAGGCCTGAAGACTTTGCCAAACATTAGCAAAGCTATGGCATTACACCACGCCTGAGACACATGCGCGCGCACAAGACCTGAAGTCTTTGCTAATCACTGGCAAAGCTACGACATTGGACGCCGCCTGAGACACAGGCGCGCGTACAAGAACGGAAGTCTTTGCCAAACATTTGCAAAGCTACGGCATTACACGCCGCCTGAGACACAGGCGCGCGCACATGACCTGAAGTCTTTGCCAAACATTGGCAAAACTAAGGCATTACACGTCGCCTGAGACACAGGCGCGCGCACAAGGCCTGAAGACTTTGCCAAACATTGGCAAAGCGACAGCATTACACGCCGCCTGAGACACAGGCGCGCGTACAAGACCTGAAGTCGTTGCTAAACATTGGACAAGCTACGGCGTTCGACGTTGCTTGAGACACAGGCGTCCGCACAAGACCTGAAGTCTTTGCCAAACATTGGCAAAGCTACGGCATTACCAGCCACCTGAGACATGGGCGCGCTCACAAGACCTGAAGTCTTTGCCAAACGTTGGCAAAGCTACGGCATTACAAGCCCCCTCAGACACAGGCGCGCGCGCATAAGACCTGAAGTCTTTGCCAAACATTGTCAAAGCTACGGCATTACACGCCGCCTGAAACATAGGCGCGCGTACAAGACCCGAAGTCTTTGCCAAACTTTGGCAAAGCGACAGCATTACACGCCGCATGAGACATAGGCGCGCGTACAAGACCTGAAGTCGTTGCTAAACATTGGACAAGCTATGGCGTTAGACGTTGCTTGAGACACAGGCGTCCGCACAAGACCTGAAGTCTTTGCCAAACATTGGCAAAGCTACGGCATTACCAGCCGCCTGAGACATGGGCGCGCTCCCAAAACGTGAAGTCTTTGCCAAACGTTGGCAAAGCTACGACATTACACGCCGCCTCAGACACAGGCGCGCGCGCACAAGACCTGAAGTCTTTGCCAAACATTGGCAAAGCTACGGCATTACACGCCGCCTGAGACACAGGCGCGCGCACAAGGCCTGAAGACTTTGCCAAACATTAGCAAAGCTACGGCATTACACCACGCCGGAGACAGATGCGCGCGCACAAGACCTGAAGTCTTTGCTAATCACTGGCAAAGCTACGGCATTGGACGCCGCCAGAGACACAGCGCGTACAAGACCGGAAGTCTTTACCAAACATTGGCAAAGCTACGGCATTACACGCCGCCTGAGACACAGGCACGCGCACAAGACCTGAAGTCTTTGCCAAACATTGGCAAAGCTAAGGCATTACACGTCGCCTGAGACACAGGCGCGCGCACAAGGCCTGAAGACTTTGCCAAACATTGGCAAAGCTACGGCATTAGACGTTGCCTGAGACATAGGCGCGCATACAAGAGCTGCAGTCTTTGCCAAACATTGGCAAAGCTACGGCATTACACGCCACCTGAGACACAGGCGCGCGCACAAGGCCTGAAGACTTTGCCAAACATTAGCAAAGCTACGGCATTACACCACGCCTGAGACACATGCGCGCGCACAAGACCTGAAGTCTTTGCTAATCACTGGCAAAGCTACGACATTGGACGCCGCCAGAGACACAGGCGCGCGTACAAGACCGGAAGTCTTTGCCAAACATTTGCAAAGCTACGGCATTACACGCCGCCTGAGACACAGGCGCGCGCACATGACCTGAAGTCTTTGCCAAACATTGGCAAAACTAAGGCATTACACGTCGCCTGAGACACAGGCGCGCGCACAAGGCCTGAAGACTTTGCCAAACATTGGCAAAGCGACAGCATTACACGCCGCCTGAGACACAGGCGCGCGTACAAGACCTGAAGTCGTTGCTAAACATTGGACAAGCTACGGCGTTCGACGTTGCTTGAGACACAGGCGTCCGCACAAGACCTGAAGGCTTTTCCAAACATTGGCAAAGCTACGGCATTACCAGCCACCTGAGACATGGGCGCGCTCACAAGACCTGAAGTCTTTGCCAAACGTTGGCAAAGCTACGGCATTACAAGCCCCCTCAGACACAGGCGCGCGCGCACAAGACCTGAAGTCTTTGCCAAACATTGTCAAAGCTACGGCATTACACGCCGCCTGAAACATAGGCGCGCGTACAAGACCCTAAGTCTTTGCCAAACTTTGGCAAAGCGACAGCATTACACGCCGCATGAGACACAGGCGCGCGTACAAGACCTGAAGTCGTTGCTAAACATTGGACAAGCTATGGCGTTAGACGTTGCTTGAGACACAGGCGTCCGCACAAGACCTGAAGTCTTTGCCAAACATTGGCAAAGCTACGGCATTACCAGCCGCCTGAGACATGGGCGCGCTCCCAAAACGTGAAGTCTTTGCCAAACGTTGGCAAAGCTACGACATTACACGCCGCCTCAGACACAGGCGCGCGCGCACAAGACCTGAAGTCTTTGCCAAACATTGGCAAAGCTACGGCATTACACGCCGCCTGAGACACAGGCGCGCGCACAAGGCCTGAAGACTTTGCCAAACATTAGCAAAGCTACGGCATTACACCACGCCTGAGACAGATGCGCGCGCACAAGACCTGAAGTCTTTGCTAATCACTGGCAAAGCTACGGCATTGGACGCCGCCAGAGACACAGGCGCGCGTACAAGACCGGAAGTCTTTACCAAACATTGGCAAAGCTACGGCATTACACGCCGCCTGAGACACAGGCACGCGCACAAGACCTGAAGTCTTTGCCAAACATTGGCAAAGCTAAGGCATTACACGTCGCCTGAGACACAGGCGCGCGCACAAGGCCTGAAGACTTTGCCAAACATTGGCAAAGCTACGGCATTAGACGTTGCCTGAGACATAGGCGCGCGTACAAGAGCTGCAGTCTTTGCCAAACATTGGCAAAGCTACGGCATTACACGCCACCTGAGACACAGGCGCGCGCACAAGGCCTGAACACTTTGCCAAACATTAGCAAAGCTACGGCATTACACCACGCCTGAGACACATGCGCGCGGACAAGACCGGAAGTCTTTGCCAAACATTTGCAAAGCTACGGCATTACACGCCGCCTGAGACACAGGCGCGCGCACAAGACCTGAAGTCTTTGCCAAACATTGGCAAAACTAAGGCATTACACGTCGCCTGAGACACAGGCGCGCACACAAGGCCTGAAGACTTTGCGAAACATTGGCAAAGCGACAGCATTACACGCCGCCTGAGACACAGGCGCGCGTACAAGACCTGAAGTCGTTGCTAAACATTGGACAAGCTACGGCGTTCGACGTTGCTTGACACACAGGCGTCCGCACAAGTCCTGAAGTCTTTGCCAAACATTGGCAAAGCTACGGCATTACCAGCCGCCTGAGACATGGGCGCGCTCACAAGACCTGAAGTCTTTGCCAAACGTTGGCAAAGCTACGGCATTACAAGCCCCCTCAGACACAGGCGCGCGCGCACAAGACCTGAAGTCTTTGCCAAACATTGGCAAAGCTACGGCATTACACGCCGCCTGAAACATAGGCGCGAGTACAAAACCCGAAGTCTTTGCCAAACATTGGCAAAGCGACAGCATTACACGCCGCATGAGACACAGGCGCGCGTACAAGACCTGAAGTCGTTGCTAAACATTGGACAAGCTATGGCGTTAGACGTTGCTTGAGACACTGGCATCCGCACAAGACCTGAAGTCTTTGCCAAACATTGGCAAAGCTACGGCATTACCAGCCGCCTGAGACATGGGCGCGCTCACAAAACCTGAAGTCTTTGCCAAACGTTGGCAAAGCTACGGTATTACACGCCGCCTCAGACACAGGCGCGCGCGCACAAGACCTGAAGTCTTTGCCAAACATTGGCAAAGCTACGGCATTACACGCCGCCTGAGACACAGGCGCGCGCACAAGGCCTGAAGACTTTGCCAAACATTAGCAAAGCTACGGCATTACACCACGCCTGAGACACATGCGCGCGCACAAAACCTGAAGTCTTTGCTAATCACTGGCAAAGCTACGGTATTGGACGCTGCCAGAGACACAGGCGCGCGTACAAGACCGAAAGTCTTTACCAAACATTGGCAAAGCTACGGCATTACACGCCGCCTGAGACACAGGCGCGCGCACAAGACCTGAAGTCTTTGCCAAACATTGGCAAAACTAAGGCATTACACGTCGCCTGAGACACAGGCGCGCGCACAAGGCCTGAAGACTTTGCCAAACATTGGCAAAGCTACGGCATTAGACGCCGCCTGAGACATAGGCGCGCGTACAAGACCTGAAGTCTTTGCCAAACATTGGCAAAGCTACGGCATTACACGCCGCTTAAGACACGGGCGCGCGCACAACGACTGAAGACATTGCCAAACATTGGCAGAGCTACGGCATTACACGTCACCTGAGACACAGGCGCGCGCACAAGGCCTGAAGACTATGCCAAACATTGGCAAAGCTACGTCATTAGACGCCGCCTGAGACATAGGCGCGCGTACAAGACCTGCAGTCTTTGCCAAACATTGGCAAAGCTACGGCATTACACGCCACCTGAGACACAGGCGCGCGCACAAGGCCTGAAGACTTTGCCAAACATTAGCAAAGCTATGGCATTACACCACGCCTGAGACACATGCGCGCGCACAAGACCTGAAGTCTTTGCTAATCACTGGCAAAGCTACGACATTGGACGCCGCCTGAGACACAGGCGCGCGTACAAGAACGGAAGTCTTTGCCAAACATTTGCAAAGCTACGGCATTACACGCCGCCTGAGACACAGGCGCGCGCACAAGACCTGAAGTCTTTGCCAAACATTGGCAAAACTAAGGCATTACACGTGGCCTGAGACACAGGCGCGCGCACAAGGCCTGAAGACTTTGCCAAACATTCTCAAAGCGACAGCATTACACGCCGCCTGAGACACAGGCGCGCGTACAAGACCTGAAGTCGTTGCTAAACATTGGACAAGCTACGGCGTTCGACGTTGCTTGAGACACAGGCGTCCGCACAAGACCTGAAGTCTTTGACAAACATTGGCAAAGCTACGGCATTACCAGCCGCCTGAGACATGGGCGCGCTCACAAGACCTGAAGTCTTTGCCAAACGTTGGCAAAGCTACGGCATTACAAGCCCCCTCAGACACAGGCGCGCGCGCACAAGACCTGAAGTCTTTGCCAAACATTGGCAAAGCTACGGCATTACACGCCGCCTGAGACACAGGCGCGCGCACAAGGCCTGAAGACTTTGCCAAACATTAGCAAAGCTACGGCATTACACCACGCCTGAGACACATGCGCGCGCACAAGACCTGAAGTCTTTGCTAATCACTGGCAAAGCTACGGCATTGGACGCCGCCAGAGACACAGGCGCGCGTACAAGACCGGAAGTCTTTACCAAACATTGGCAAAGCTACGGCATTACACGCCGCCTGAGACACAGGCGCACGCACAAGACCTGAAGTCTTTGCCAAACATTGGCAAAACTAAGGCATTACACGTCGCCTGAGACACAGGCGCGCGCACAAGGCCTGAAGACTTTGCCAAACATTGGCAAAGCTACGGCATTAGACGCCGCCTGAGACATAGGCGCGCGTACAAGACCTGAAGTCTTTGCCAAACATTGGCAAAGCTACGGCATTACACGCCGCCTAAGACACGGGCGCGCGCACAACGACTGAAGACATTGCCAAACATTAGCAAAGCTATGGCATTAGACGCCGCCTGAGACATAGGCACGCGTACAAGACCCGAAGTCTTTGCCAAACATTGGCAAAGCGACAGCATTACACGCCGCCTGAGACACAGGCGCGCGTACAAGACCTGAAGTCGTTGCTAAACATTGGACAAGCTACGGCGTTCGACGTTGCTTGAGACACAGGCGTCCGCACAAGACCTGAAGTCTTTGCCAAAAATTGGCAAAGCTACGGCATTACCAGCCGCCTGAGACATGGGCACGCTCACAAGACCTGAAGTCTTTGCCAAACGTTGGCAAATCTACGGCATTACAAGCCCCCTCAGACACAGGCGCGCGCGCACAAGATCTGAAGTCTTTGCCAAACATTGGCAAAGCTACGGCATTACACGCCGCCTGAAACATAGGCGCGCGTACAAGACCCGAAGTCTTTGCCAAACATTGGCAAAGCGACAGCATTACACGCCGCATGAGATACATGCGCGCGTACAAGACCTGAAGTCGTTGCTAAACATTGGACAAGCTATGGCGTTAGACGTTGCTTGAGACACAGGCGTCCGCACAAGACCTGAAGTCTTTGCCAAACATTGGCAAAGCTACGGCATTACCAGCCGCCTGAGACATGGGCGCGCTCACAAAACCTGAAGTCTTTGCCAAACGTTGGCAAAGCTACGGCATTACACGCCGCCTCAGACACAGGCGCGCGCGCACAAGACCTGAAGTCTTTGCCAAACATTGGCAAAGCTACGGCATTACACGCCGCCTGAGACACAGGCGCGCGCACAAGGCCTGAAGACTTTGCCAAACATTAGCAAAGCTACGGCATTACACCACGCCTGAGACACATGCGCGCGTACAAGACCTGAAGTCTTTGCTAATCACTGGCAAAGCTAAGGCATTGGACGCCGCCAGAGACACAGGCGCGCGTACAAGACCGGAAGTCTTTACCAAACATTGGCAAAGCTACGGCATTACACGCCGCCTGAGACACAGGCGCGCGCACAAGACCTGAAGTCTTTGCCAAACATTGGCAAATCTAAGGCATTACACGTCGCCTGAGACACAGGCACGCGCACAAGGCCTGAATACTTTGCCAAACATTGGCAAAGCTACGGCATTAGACGCCGCCTGAGACATAGGCGCGCGTACAAGACCTGAAGTCTTTGCCAAACATTGGCAAAGCTACGGCATTACACGCCGCCTAAGACACGGGCGCGCGCACAACGACTGAAGACTTTGCCAAACATTAGCAAAGCTACGGCATTAGACGCCGCCTGAGACATAGGCACGCGTACAAGACCCGAAGTCTTTGCCAAACATTGGCAAAGCGACAGCATTACACGCCGCCTGAGACACAGGCGCGCGTACAAGACCTGAAGTCTTTGCCAAACATTGGCAAAGCTAAGGCATTACACGTCGCCTGAGACACAGGCGCGCGCACAAGGCCTGAAGACTATGCCAAACATTGGCAAAGCTACGGCATTAGACGCCGCCTGAGACATAGGCGCGCGTACAAGACCTGCAGTCTTTGCCAAACATTGGCAAAGCTACGGCATTACACGCCACCTGAGACACAGGCGCGCGCACAAGGCCTGAAGACTTTGCCAAACATTAGCAAAGCTATGGCATTACACCACGCCTGAGACACATGCGTGCGCACAAGACCTGAAGTCTTTGCTAATCACTGGCAAAGCTACGACATTGGACGCCGCCTGAGACATAGGCGCGCGTACAAGAACGGAAGTCTTTGCCAAACATTTGCAAAGCTACGGCATTACACGCCGCCTGAGACACAGGCGCGCGCACAAGACCTGAAGTCTTTGCCAAACATTGGCAAAACTAAGGCATTACACGTGGCCTGAGACACAGGCGCGCGCACAAGGCCTGAAGACTTTGCCAAACATTGTCAAAGCGACAGCATTACACGCCGCCTGAGACACAGGCGCGCGTACAAGACCTGAAGTCGTTGCTAAACATTGGACAAGCTACGGCGTTCAACGTTTCTTGAGACACAGGCGTCCGCACAAGACCTGAAGTCTTTGCCAAACATTGGCAAAGCTACGGCATTACCAGCCGCCTGAGACATGGGCGCGCTCACAAGACCTGAAGTCTTTACCAAACGTTGGCAAAGCTACGGCATTACAAGCCCCCTCAGACACAGGCGCGCGCGCACAAGACCTGAAGTCTTTGCCAAACATTGGCAAAGCTACGGCATTACACGCCGCCTGAGACACAGGCGCGCGCACAAGGCCTGAAGACTTTGCCAAACATTAGCAAAGCTACGGCATTACACCACGCCTGAGACACATGCGCGCGCACAAGACCTGAAGTCTTTGCTAATCACTGGCAAAGCTACGGCATTGGACGCCGCCAGAGACACAGGCGCGCGTACAAGACCGGAAGTCTTTACCAAACATTGGCAAAGCTACGGCATTACACGCCGCCTGAGACACAGGCGCACGCACAAGACCTGAAGTCTTTGCCAAACATTGGCAAAACTAAGGCATTACACGTCGCCTGAGACACAGGCGCGCGCACAAGGCCTGAAGACTTTGCCAAACATTGGCAAAGCTACGGCATTAGACGCCGCCTGAGACATAGGCGCGCGTACAAGACCTGAAGTCTTTGCCAAACATTGGCAAAGCTACGGCATTACACGCCGCCTAAGACACGGGCGCGCGCACAACGACTGAAGACATTGCCAAACATTAGCAAAGCTATGGCATTAGACGCCGCCTGAGACATAGGCACACGTACAAGACCCGAAGTCTTTGCCAAACATTGGCAAAGCGACAGCATTACACGCCGCCTGAGACACAGGCGCGCGTACAAGACCTGAAGTCGTTGCTAAACATTGGACAAGCTACGGCGTTCGACGTTGCTTGAGACACAGGCGTCCGCACAAGACCTGAAGTCTTTGCCAAACTTTGGCAAAGCTACGGCATTACCAGCCGCCTGAGACATGGGCACGCTCACAAGACCTGAAGTCTTTGCCAAACGTTGGCAAAGCTACGGCATTACAAGCCCCCTCAGACACAGGCGCGCGCGCACAAGACCTGAAGTCTTTGCCAAACATTGGCAGAGCTACGGCATTACACGCCGCCTGAAACATAGGCGCGCGTACAAGACCCGAAGTCTTTGCCAAACATTGGCAAAGCGACAGCATTACACGCCGCATGAGATACATGCGCGCGTACAAGACCTGAAGTCGTTGCTAAACATTGGACAAGCTATGGCGTTAGACGTTGCTTGAGACACAGGCGTCCGCACAAGACCTGAAGTCTTTGCCAAACATTGGCAAAGCTACGGCATTACCAGCCGCCTGAGACATGGGCGCGCTCACAAAACCTGAAGTCTTTGCCAAACGTTGGCAAAGCTACGGCATTACACGCCGCCTCAGACACAGGCGCGCGCGCACATGACCTGAAGTCTTTGCCAAACATTGGCAAAGCTACGGCATTACACGCCGCCTGAGACACAGCGCGCGCACAAGGCCTGAAGACTTTGCCAAATATTAGCAAAGCTACGGCATTACACCACGCCTGAGACACATGCGCGCGCACAAGACCTGAAGTCTTTGCTAATCACTTGCAAAGCTAAGGCATTGGACGCCGCCAGAGACACAGGCGCGCGTACAAGACCGGAAGTCTTTACCAAACATCGGCAAAGCTACGGCATTACACGCCGCCTGAGACACAGTTGCGCGCACAAGACCTGAAGTCTTTGCCAAACATTGGCAAATCTAAGGCATTACACGTCGCCTGAGACACAGGCACGCGCACAAGGCCTGAAGACTTTGCCAAACATTGGCAAAGCTACGGCATTAGACGCCGCCTGAGACATAGGCGCGCGTACAAGACCTGAAGTCTTTGCCAAACATTGGCAAAGCTACGGCATTACACGCCGCCTAAGACACGGGCGCGCGCACAACGACTGAAGACTTTGCCAAACATTAGCAAAGCTACGGCATTAGACGCCGCCTGAGACATAGGCACGCGTACAAGACCCGAAGTCTTTGCCAACCATTGGCAAAGCGACAGCATTACACGCCGCGTGAGACACAGGCGCGCGTACAAGACCTGAAGTCTTTGCCAAACATTGGCAAAGCTAAGGCATTACACGTCGCCTGAGACACAGGCGCGCGCACAAGGCCTGAAGACTATGCCAAACATTGGCAAAGCTACGGCATTAGACGCCGCCTGAGACATAGGCGCGCGTACAAGACCTGCAGTCTTTGCCAAACATTGGCAAAGCTACGGCATTACACGCGACCTGAGACACAGGCGCGCGCACAAGGCCTGAAGACTTTGCCAAACATTAGCAAAGCTATGGCATTACACCACGCCTGAGACACATGCGCGCGCACAAGACCTGAAGTCTTTGCTAATCACTGGCAAAGCTACGACATTGGACGCCGCCTGAGACACAGGCGCGCGTACAAGAACGGAAGTCTTTGCCAAACATTTGCAAAGCTACGGCATTACACGCCGCAAGAGACACAGGCGCGCGCACAAGACCTGAAGTCTTTGCCAAACATTGGCAAAACTAAGGCATTACACGTGGCCTGAGACACAGGCGCGCGCACAAGGCCTGATTACTTTGCCAAACATTGGCAAAGCGACAGCATTACACGCCGCATGAGATACATGCGCGCGTACAAGACCTGAAGTCGTTGCTAAACATTGGACAAGCTATGGCGTTAGACGTTGCTTGAGACACAGCGTCCGCACAAGACCTGAAGTCTTTGCCAAACATTGGCAAAGCTACGGCATTACCAGCCGCCTGAGACATGGGCGCGCTCACAAGACCTGAAGTCTTTGCCAAACGTTGGCAAAGCTACGGCATTACAAGCCCCCTCAGACACAGGCGCGCGCGCACAAGACTTGAAGTCTTTGCCAAACATTGGCAAAGCTACGGCATTACACGCCGCCTGAAACATAGGCGCGCGTACAAGACCCGAAGTCTTTGCCAAACATTGGCAAAGCGACAGCATTACACGCCGCATGAGATACATGCGCGCGTACAAGACCTGAAGTCGTTGCTAAACATTGGACAAGCTACGGCATTACACGCCGCCTGAGACACAGGCGCACGCACAAGACCTGAAGTCTTTGCCAAACATTGGCAAAACTAAGGCATTACACGTCGCCTGAGACACAGGCGCGCGCACAAGGCCTGAAGACTTTGCCAAACATTGGCAAAGCTACGGCATTAGACGCCGCCTGAGACATAGGCGCGCGTACAAGACCTGAAGTCTTTGCCAAACATTGGCAAAGCTACGGCATTACACGCCGCCTAAGACACGGGCGCGCGCACAACGACTGAAGACATTGCCAAACATTAGCAAAGCTATGGCATTAGACGCCGCCTGAGACATAGGCACGCGTACAAGACCCGAAGTCTTTGCCAAACATTGGCAAAGCGACAGCATTACACGCCGCCTGAGACACATGCGCGCGTACAAGACCTGAAGTCGTTGCTAAACATTGGACAAGCTACGGCGTTCGACGTTGCTTGAGACACAGGCGTCCGCACAAGACCTGAAGTCTTTGCCAAACATTGGCAAAGCTACGGCATTACCAGCCGCCTGAGACATGGGCACGCTCACAAGACCTGAAGTCTTTGCCAAACGTTGGCAAATCTACGGCATTACAAGCCCCCTCAGACACAGGCGCGCGCGCACAAGATCTGAAGTCTTTGCCAAACATTGGCAAAGCTACGGCATTACACGCCGCCTGAAACATAGGCGCGCGTACAAGACCCGAAGTCTTTGCCAAACATTGGCAAAGCGACAGCATTACACGCCGCATGAGATACATGCGCGCGTACAAGACCTGAAGTCGTTGCTAAACATTGGACAAGCTATGGCGTTAGACGTTGCTTGAGACACAGGCGTCCGCACAAGACCTGAAGTCTTTGCCAAACATTGGCAAAGCTACGGCATTACCAGCCGCCTGAGACATGGGCGCGCTCACAAAACCTGAAGTCTTTGCCAAACGTTGGCAAAGCTACGGCATTACACGCCGCCTCAGACACAGGCGCGCGCGCACAAGACCTGAAGTCTTTGCCAAACATTGGCAAAGCTACGGCATTACACGCCGCCTGAGACACAGGCGCGCGCACAAGGCCTGAAGACTTTGCCAAACATTAGCAAAGCTACGGCATTACACCACGCCTGAGACACATGCGCGCGCACAAGACCTGAAGTCTTTGCTAATCACTGGCAAAGCTAAGGCATTGGACGCCGCCAGAGACACAGGCGCGCGTACAAGACCGGAAGTCTTTACCAAACATTGGCAAAGCTACGGCATTACACGCCGCCTGAGACACAGGCGCGCGCACAAGACCTGAAGTCTTTGCCAAACATTGGCAAATCTAAGGCATTACACGTCGCCTGAGACACAGGCACGCGCACAAGGCCTGAATACTTTGCCAAACATTGGCAAAGCTACGGCATTAGACGCCGCCTGAGACATAGGCGCGCGTACAAGACCTGAAGTCTTTGCCAAACATTGGCAAAGCTACGGCATTACACGCCGCCTAAGACACGGGCGCGTGCACAACGACTGAAGACTTTGCCAAACATTAGCAAAGCTACGGCATTAGACGCCGCCTGAGACATAGGCACGCGTACAAGACCCGAAGTCTTTGCCAAACATTGGCAAAGCGACAGCATTACACGCCGCCTGAGACACAGGCGCGCGTACAAGACCTGAAGTCTTTGCCAAACATTGGCAAAGCTAAGGCATTACACGTCGCCTGAGACACAGGCGCGCGCACAAGGCCTGAAGACTATGCCAAACATTGGCAAAGCTACGGCATTAGACGCCGCCTGAGACATAGGCGCGCGTACAAGACCTGCAGTCTTTGCCAAACATTGGCAAAGCTACGGCATTACACGCCACTTGAGACACAGGCGCGCGCACAAGGCCTGAAGACTTTGCCAAACATTAGCAAAGCTATGGCATTACACCACGCCTGAGACACATGCGTGCGCACAAGTCCTGAAGTCTTTGCTAATCACTGGCAAAGCTACGACATTGGACGCCGCCTGAGACACAGGCTCGCGTACAAGAACGGAAGTCTTTGCCAAACATTTGCAAAGCTACGGCATTACACGCCGCCTGAGACACAGGCGCGCGCACAAGACCTGAAGTCTTTGCCAAACATTGGCAAAACTAAGGCATTACACGTGGCCTGAGACACAGGCGCGCGCACAAGGCCTGAAGACTTTGCCAAACATTGTCAAAGCGACAGCATTACACGCCGCCTGAGACACAGGCGCGCGTACAAGACCTGAAGTCGTTGCTAAACATTGGACAAGCTACGGCGTTCGACGTTTCTTGAGACACAGGCGTCCGCACAAGACCTGAAGTCTTTGCCAAACATTGGCAAAGCTACGGCATTACCAGCCGCCTGAGACATGGGCGCGCTCACAAGACCTGAAGTCTTTGCCAAACGTTGGCAAAGCTACGGCATTACAAGCCCCCTCAGACACAGGCGCGCGCGCACAAGACCTGAAGTCTTTGCCAAACATTGGCAAAGCTACGGCATTACACGCCGCCTGAGACACAGGCGCGCGCACAAGGCCTGAAGACTTTGCCAAACATTAGCAAAGCTACGGCATTACACCACGCCTGAGACACATGCGCGCGCACAAGACCTGAAGTCTTTGCTAATCACTGGCAAAGCTACGGCATTGGACGCCGCCAGAGACACAGGCGCGCGTACAAGACCGGAAGTCTTTACCAAACATTGGCAAAGCTACGGCATTACACGCCGCCTGAGACACAGGCGCACGCACAAGACCTGAAGTCTTTGCCAAACATTGGCAAAACTAAGGCATTACACGTCGCCTGAGACACAGGCGCGCGCACAAGGCCTGAAGACTTTGCCAAACATTGGCAAAGCTACGGCATTAGACGCCGCCTGAGACATAGGCGCGCGTACAAGACCTGAAGTCTTTGCCAAACATTGGCAAAGCTACGGCATTACACGCCGCCTAAGACACGGGCGCGCGCACAACGACTGAAGACGTTGCCAAACATTAGCAAAGCTATGGCATTAGACGCCGCCTGAGACATAGGCACGTGTACAAGACCCGAAGTCTTTGCCAAACATTGGCAAAGCGACAGCATTACACGCCGCCTGAGACACAGGCGCGCGTACAAGACCTGAAGTCGTTGCTAAACATTGGACAAGCTACGGCGTTCGACGTTGCTTGAGACACAGGCGTCCGCACAAGACCTGAAGTCTTTGCCAAACTTTGGCAAAGCTACGGTATTACCAGCCGCCTGAGACATGGGCACGCTCACAAGACCTGAAGTCTTTGCCAAACGTTGGCAAAGCTACGGCATTACAAGCCCCCTCAGACACAGGCGCGCGCGCACAAGACCTGAAGTCTTTGCCAAACATTGGCAAAGCTACGGCATTACACGCCGCCTGAAACATAGGCGCGCGTACAAGACCCGAAGTCTTTGCCAAACATTGGCAAAGCGACAGCATTACACGCCGCATGAGATACATGCGCGCGTACAAGACCTGAAGTCGTTGCTAAACATTGGACAAGCTATGGCGTTAGACGTTGCTTGAGACACAGGCGTCCGCACAAGACCTGAAGTCTTTGCCAAACATTGGCAAAGCTACGGCATTACCAGCCGCCTGAGACATGGGCGCGCTCACAAAACCTGAAGTCTTTGCCAAACGTTGGCAAAGCTACGGCATTACACGCCGCCTCAGACACAGGCGCGCGCGCACATGACCTGAAGTCTTTGCCAAACATTGGCAAAGCTACGGCATTACACGCCGCCTGAGACACAGCGCGCGCACAAGGCCTGAAGACTTTGCCAAATATTAGCAAAGCTACGGCATTACACCACGCCTGAGACACATGCGCGCGCACAAGACCTGAAGTCTTTGCTAATCACTTGCAAAGCTAAGGCATTGGACGCCGCCAGAGACACAGGCGCGCGTACAAGACCGGAAGTCTTTACCAAACATCGGCAAAGCTACGGCATTACACGCCGCCTGAGACACAGTTGCGCGCACAAGACCTGAAGTCTTTGCCAAACATTGGCAAATCTAAGGCATTACACGTCGCCTGAGACACAGGCACGCGCACAAGGCCTGAAGACTTTGCCAAACATTGGCAAAGCTACGGCATTAGACGCCGCCTGAGACATAGGCGCGCGTACAAGACCTGAAGTCTTTGCCAAACATTGGCAAAGCTACGGCATTACACGCCGCCTAAGACACGGGCGCGCGCACAACGACTGAAGACTTTGCCAAACATTAGCAAAGCTACGGCATTAGACGCCGCCTGAGACATAGGCACGCGTACAAGACCCGAAGTCTTTGCCAACCATTGGCAAAGCGACAGCATTACACGTCGCGTGAGACACAGGCGCGCGTACAAGACCTGAAGTCTTTGCCAAACATTGGCAAAGCTAAGGCATTACACGTCGCCTGAGACACAGGCGCGCGCACAAGGCCTGAAGACTATGCCAAACATTGGCAAAGCTACGGCATTAGACGCCGCCTGAGACATAGGCGCGCGTACAAGACCTGCAGTCTTTGCCAAACATTGGCAAAGCTACGGCATTACACGCGACCTGAGACACAGGCGCGCGCACAAGGCCTGAAGACTTTGCCAAACATTAGCAAAGCTATGGCATTACACCACGCCTGAGACACATGCGCGCGCACAAGACCTGAAGTCTTTGCTAATCACTGGCAAAGCTACGACATTGGACGCCGCCTGAGACACAGGCGCGCGTACAAGAACGGAAGTCTTTGCCAAACATTTGCAAAGCTACGGCATTACACGCCGCAAGAGACACAGGCGCGCGCACAAGACCTGAAGTCTTTGCCAAATATTGGCAAAACTAAGGCATTACACGTGGCCTGAGACACAGGCGCGCGCACAAGGCCTGATTACTTTGCCAAACATTGGCAAAGCGACAGCATTACACGCCGCATGAGATACATGCGCGCGTACAAGACCTGAAGTCGTTGCTAAACATTGGACAAGCTATGGCGTTAGACGTTGCTTGAGACACAGCGTCCGCACAAGACCTGAAGTCTTTGCCAAACATTGGCAAAGCTACGGCATTACCAGCCGCCTGAGACATGGGCGCGCTCACAAGACCTGAAGTCTTTGCCAAACGTTGGCAAAGCTACGGCATTACAAGCCCCCTCAGACACAGGCGCGCGCGCACAAGACTTGAAGTCTTTGCCAAACATTGGCAAAGCTACGGCATTACACGCCGCCTGAAACATAGGCGCGCGTACAAGACCCGAAGTCTTTGCCAAACATTGGCAAAGCGACAGCATTACACGCCGCATGAGATACATGCGCGCGTACAAGACCTGAAGTCGTTGCTAAACATTGGACAAGCTATGGCGTTAGACGTTGCTTGAGACACAGGCGTCCGCACAAGACATGAAGTCTTTGCCAAACATTGGCAAAGCTACGGCATTACCAGCCGCCTGAGACATGGGCGCGCTCACAAAACCTGAAGTCTTTGCCAAACGTTGGCAAAGCTACGGCATTACACGCCGCCTCAGACACAGGCGCGCGCGCACAAGACCTGAAGTCTTTGCCAAACATTGGCAAAGCTACGGCATTACACGCCGCCTGAGACACAGGCGCGCGCACAAGGCCTGAAGACTTTGCCAAATATTAGCAAAGCTATGGCATTACACCACGCCTGAGACACATACGCGCGCACAAGACCTGAAGTCTTTGCTAATCACTTGCAAAGCTAAGGCATTGGACGCCGCCAGAGACACAGGCGCGCGTACAAGACCGGAAGTCTTTACCAAACATTGGCAAAGCTACGGCATTACACGCCGCCTGAGACACAGGCGCGCGCACAAGACCTGAAGTCTTTGCCAAACATTGGCAAATCTAAGGCATTACACGTCGCCTGAGACACAGGCACGCGCACAAGGCCTGAAGACTTTGCCAAACATTGGCAAAGCTACGGCATTAGACGCCGCCTGAGACATAGGCGCGCGTACAAGACCTGAAGTCTTTGCCAAACATTGGCAAAGCTACGGCATTACACGCCGCCTAAGACACGGGCGCGCGCACAACGACTGAAGACTTTGCCAAACATTAGCAAAGCTACGGCATTAGACGCCGCCTGAGACATAGGCACGCGTACAAGACCCGAAGTCTTTGCCAACCATTGGCAAAGCGACAGCATTACACGCCGCGTGAGACACAGGCGCGCGTACAAGACCTGAAGTCTTTGCCAAACATTGGCAAAGCTAAGGCATTACACGTCGCCTGAGACACAGGCGCGCGCACAAGGCCTGAAGACTATGCCAAACATTGGCAAAGCTACGGCATTAGACGCCGCCTGAGACATAGGCGCGCGTACAAGACCTGCAGTCTTTGCCAAACATTGGCAAAGCTACGGCATTACACGCCACCTGAGACACAGGCGCGCGCACAAGGCCTGAAGACTTTGCCAAACATTAGCAAAGCTATGGCATTACACCACGCCTGAGACACATGCGCGCGCACAAGACCTGAAGTCTTTGCTAATCACTGGCAAAGCTACGACATTGGACGCCGCCTGAGACACAGGCGCGCGTACAAGAACGGAAGTCTTTGCCAAACATTTGCAAAGCTACGGCATTACACGCCGCCAGAGACACAGGTGCGCGCACAAGACCTGAAGTCTTTGCCAAACATTGGCAAAACTAAGGCATTACACGTGGCCTGAGACACAGGCGCGCGCACAAGGCCTGAAGACTTTGCCAAACATTGGCAAAGCGACAGCATTACACGCCGCATGAGATACATGCGCGCGTACAAGACCTGAAGTCGTTGCTAAACATTGGACAAGCTATGGCGTTAGACGTTGCTTGAGACACAGCGTCCGCACAAGACCTGAAGTCTTTGCCAAACATTGGCAAAGCTACGGCATTACCAGCCGCCTGAGACATGGGCGCGCTCACAAGACCTGAAGTCTTTGCCAAACGTTGGCAAAGCTACGGCATTACAAGCCCCCTCAGACACAGGCGCGCGCGCACAAGACTTGAAGTCTTTGCCAAACATTGGCAAAGCTACGGCATTACACGCCGCCTGAAACATAGGCGCGCGTACAAGACCCGAAGTCTTTGCCAAACATTGGCAAAGCGACAGCATTACACGCCGCATGAGATACATGCGCGCGTACAAGACCTGAAGTCGTTGCTAAACATTGGACAAGCTAAGGCATTACACGTCGCCTGAGACACACATTGGCAAAGCTACGGCATTACACGCCACCTGAGACACAGGCGCGCGCACAAGGCCTGAAGACTTTGCCAAACATTAGCAAAGCTATGGCATTACACCACGCTTGAGACACATGCGCGCGCACAAGACCTGAAGTCTTTGCAAATCACTGGCAAAGCTACGACATTGGACGCCGCCTGAGACACAGGCGCGCGTACAAGAACGGAAGTCTTTGCCAAACATTTGCAAAGCTACGGCATTACACGCCGCCTGAGACACAGGCGCGCGCACAAGACCTGAAGTCTTTGCCAAACATTGGCAAAACTAAGGCATTACACGTGGCCTGAGACACAGGCGCGCGCACAAGGCCTGAAGACTTTGCCAAACATTGTCAAAGCGACAGCATTACACGCCGCCTGAGACACAGGCGCGCGTACAAGACCTGAAGTCGTTGCTAAACATTGGACAAGCTACGGCGTTCGACGTTGCTTGAGACACAGGCGTCCGCACAAGACCTGAAGTCTTTGCCAAACATTGGCAAAGCTACGGCATTACCAGCCGCCTGAGACATGGGCGCGCTCACAAGACCTGAAGTCTTTGCCAAACGTTGGCAAAGCTACGGCATTACAAGCCCCCTCAGACACAGGCGCGCGCGCACAAGACCTGAAGTCTTTGCCAAACATTGGCAAAGCTACGGCATTACACGCCGCCTGAGACACAGGCGCGCGCACAAGGCCTGAAGACTTTGCCAAACATTAGCAAAGCTACGGCATTACACCACGCCTGAGACACATGCGCGCGCACAAGACCTGAAGTCTTTGCTAATCACTGGCAAAGCTACGGCATTGGACGCCGCCAGAGACACAGGCGCGCGTACAAGACCGGAAGTCTTTACCAAACATTGGCAAAGCTACGGCATTACACGCCGCCTGAGACACAGGCGCACGCACAAGACCTGAAGTCTTTGCCAAACATTGGCAAAACTAAGGCATTACACGTCGCCTGAGACACAGGCGCGCGCACAAGGCCTGAAGACTTTGCCAAACATTGGCAAAGCTACGGCATTAGACGCCGCCTGAGACATAGGCGCGCGTACAAGACCTGAAGTCTTTGCCAAACATTGGCAAAGCTACGGCATTACACGCCGCCTAAGACACGGGCGCGCGCACAACGACTGAAGACATTGCCAAACATTAGCAAAGCTATGGCATTAGACGCCGCCTGAGACATAGGCACGCGTACAAGACCCGAAGTCTTTGCCAAACATTGGCAAAGCGACAGCATTACACGCCGCCTGAGACACAGGCGCGCGTACAAGACCTGAAGTCGTTGCTAAACATTGGACAAGCTACGGCGTTCGACGTTGCTTGAGACACAGGCGTCCGCACAAGACCTGAAGTCTTTGCCAAACTTTGGCAAAGCTACGGTATTACCAGCCGCCTGAGACATGGGCACGCTCACAAGACCTGAAGTCTTTGCCAAACGTTGGCAAAGCTACGGCATTACAAGCCCCCTCAGACACAGGCGCGCGCGCACAAGACCTGAAGTCTTTGCCAAACATTGGCAAAGCTACGGCATTACACGCCGCCTGAAACATAGGCGCGCGTACAAGACCCGAAGTCTTTGCCAAACATTGGCAAAGCGACAGCATTACACGCCGCATGAGATACATGCGCGCGTACAAGACCTGAAGTCGTTGCTAAACATTGGACAAGCTATGGCGTTAGACGTTGCTTGAGACACAGGCGTCCGCACAAGACCTGAAGTCTTTGCCAAACATTGGCAAAGCTACCGCATTACCAGCCGCCTGAGACATGGGCGCGCTCACAAAACCTGAAGTCTTTGCCAAACGTTGGCAAAGCTACGGCATTACACGCCGCCTCAGACACAGGCGCGCGCGCACAAGACCTGAAGTCTTTGCCAAACATTGGCAAAGCTACGGCATTACACGCCGCCTGAGACACAGGCGCGCGCACAAGGCCTGAAGACTTTGCCAAATATTAGCAAAGCTACGGCATTACACCACGCCTGAGACACATGCGCGCGCACAAGACCTGAAGACTTTGCTAATCACTTGCAAAGCTAAGGCATTGGACGCCGCCAGAGACACAGGCGCGCGTACAAGACCGGAAGTCTTTACCAAACATTGGCAAAGCTACGGCATTACACGCCGCCTGAGACACAGGCGCGCGCACAAGACCTGAAGTCTTTGCCAAACATTGGCAAATCTAAGGCATTACACGTCGCCTGAGACACAGGCACGCGCACAAGGCCTGAAGACTTTGCCAAACATTGGCAAAGCTACGGCATTAGACGCCGCCTGAGACATAGGCGCATGTACAAGACCTGAAGTCTTTGCCAAACATTGGCAAAGCTACGGCATTACACGCCGCCTAAGACACGGGCGCGCGCACAGCGACTGAAGACTTTGCCAAACATTAGCAAAGCTACGGCATTAGACGCCGCCTGAGACATAGGCACGCGTACAAGACCCGAAGTCTTTGCCAACCATTGGCAAAGCGACAGCATTACACGCCGCGTGAGACACAGGCGCGCGTACAAGACCTGAAGTCTTTGCCAAACATTGGCAAAGCTAAGGCATTACACGTCGCCTGAGACACAGGCGCGCGCACAAGGCCTGAAGACTATGCCAAACATTGGCAAAGCTACGGCATTAGACGCCGCCTGAGACATAGGCGCGCGTACAAGACCTGCAGTCTTTGCCAAACATTGGCAAAGCTACGGCATTACACGCCACCTGAGACACAGGCGCGCGCACAAGGCCTGAAGACTTTGCCAAACATTAGCAAAGCTATGGCATTACACCACGCCTGAGACACATGCGCGCGCACAAGACCTGAAGTCTTTGCTAATCACTGGCAAAGCTACGACATTGGACGCCGCCTGAGACACAGGCGCGCGTACAAGAACGGAAGTCTTTGCCAAACATTTGCAAAGCTACGGCATTACACGCCGCCAGAGACATAGGCGCGCGCACAAGACCTGAAGTCTTTGCCAAACATTGGCAAAACTAAGGCATTACACGTGGCCTGAGACACAGGCGCGCGCACAAGGCCTGAAGACTTTGCCAAACATTGGCAAAGCGACAGCATTACACGCCGCATGAGATACATGCGCGCGTACAAGACCTGAAGTCGTTGCTAAACATTGGACAAGCTATGGCGTTAGACGTTGCTTGAGACACAGCGTCCGCACAAGACCTGAAGTCTTTGCCAAACATTGGCAAAGCTACGGCATTACCAGCCGCCTGAGACATGGGCGCGCTCACAAGACCTGAAGTCTTTGCCAAACGTTGGCAAAGCTACGGCATTACAAGCCCCCTCAGACACAGGCGCGCGCGCACAAGACTTGAAGTCTTTGCCAAACATTGGCAAAGCTACGGCATTACACGCCGCCTGAAACATAGGCGCGCGTACAAGACCCGAAGTCTTTGCCAAACATTGGCAAAGCGACAGCATTACACGCCGCATGAGATACATGCGCGCGTACAAGACCTGAAGTCGTTGCTAAACATTGGACAAGCTATGGCGTTAGACGTTGCTTGAGACACAGGCGTCCGCACAAGACATGAAGTCTTTGCCAAACATTGGCAAAGCTACGGCATTACCAGCCGCCTGAGACATGGGCGCGCTCACAAAACCTGAAGTCTTTGCCAAACGTTGGCAAAGCTACGGCATTACACGCCGCCTCAGACACAGGCGCGCGCGCACAAGACCTGAAGTCTTTGCCAAACATTGGCAAAGCTACGGCATTACACGCCGCCTGAGACACAGGCGCGCGCACAAGGCCTGAAGACTTTGCCAAATATTAGCAAAGCTACGGCATTACACCACGCCTGAGACACATGCGCGCGCACAAGACCTGAAGTCTTTGCTAATCACTTGCAAAGCTAAGGCATTGGACGCCGCCAGAGACACAGGCGCGCGTACAAGACCGGAAGTCTTTACCAAACATTGGCAAAGCTACGGCATTACACGCCGCCTGAGACACAGGCGCGCGCACAAGACCTGAAGTCTTTGCCAAACATTGGCAAATCTAAGGCATTACACGTCGACTGAGACACAGGCACGCGCACAAGGCCTGAAGACTTTGCCAAACATTGGCAAAGCTACGGCATTAGACGCCGCCTGAGACATAGGCGCGCGTACAAGACCTGAAGTCTTTGCCAAACATTGGCAAAGCTACGGCATTACACGCCGCCTAAGACACGGGCGCGCGCACAACGACTGAAGACTTTGCCAAACATTAGCAAAGCTACGGCATTAGACGCCGCCTGAGACATAGGCACGCGTACAAGACCCGAAGTCTTTGCCAACCATTGGCAAAGCGACAGCATTACACGCCGCGTGAGACACAGGCGCGCGTACAAGACCTGAAGTCTTTGCCAAACATTGGCAAAGCTAAGGCATTACACGTCGCCTGAGACACAGGCGCGCGCACAAGGCCTGAAGACTATGCCAAACATTGGCAAAGCTACGGCATTAGACGCCGCCTGAGACATAGGCGCGCGTACAAGACCTGCAGTCTTTGCCAAACATTGGCAAAGCTACGGCATTACACGCCACCTGAGACACAGGCGCGCGCACAAGGCCTGAAGACTTTGCCAAACATTAGCAAAGCTATGGCATTACACCACGCCTGAGACACATGCGCGCGCACAAGACCTGAAGTCTTTGCTAATCACTGGCAAAGCTACGACATTGGACGCCGCCTGAGACACAGGCGCGCGTACAAGAACGGAAGTCTTTGCCAAACATTTGCAAAGCTACGGCATTACACGCCGCCAGAGACACAGGTGCGCGCACAAGACCTGAAGTCTTTGCCAAACATTGGCAAAACTAAGGCATTACACGTGGCCTGAGACACAGGCGCGCGCACAAGGCCTGAAGACTTTGCCAAACATTGGCAAAGCGACAGCATTACACGCCGCATGAGATACATGCGCGCGTACAAGACCTGAAGTCGTTGCTAAACATTGGACAAGCTATGGCGTTAGACGTTGCTTGAGACACAGCGTCCGCACAAGACCTGAAGTCTTTGCCAAACATTGGCAAAGCTACGGCATTACCAGCCGCCTGAGACATGGGCGCGCTCACAAGACCTGAAGTCTTTGCCAAACGTTGGCAAAGCTACGGCATTACAAGCCCCCTCAGACACAGGCGCGCGCGCACAAGACTTGAAGTCTTTGCCAAACATTGGCAAAGCTACGGCATTACACGCCGCCTGAAACATAGGCGCGCGTACAAGACCCGAAGTCTTTGCCAAACATTGGCAAAGCGACAGCATTACACGCCGCATGAGATACATGCGCGCGTACAAGACCTGAAGTCGTTGCTAAACATTGGACAAGCTAAGGCATTACACGTCGCCTGAGACACACATTGGCAAAGCTACGGCATTACACGCCACCTGAGACACAGGCGCGCGCACAAGGCCTGAAGACTTTGCCAAACATTAGCAAAGCTATGGCATTACACCACGCTTGAGACACATGCGCGCGCACAAGACCTGAAGTCTTTGCAAATCACTGGCAAAGCTACGACATTGGACGCCGCCTGAGACACAGGCGCGCGTACAAGAACGGAAGTCTTTGCCAAACATTTGCAAAGCTACGGCATTACACGCCGCCTGAGACACAGGCGCGCGCACAAGACCTGAAGTCTTTGCCAAACATTGGCAAAACTAAGGCATTACACGTGGCCTGAGACACAGGCGCGCGCACAAGGCCTGAAGACTTTGCCAAACATTGTCAAAGCGACAGCATTACACGCCGCCTGAGACACAGGCGCGCGTACAAGACCTGAAGTCGTTGCTAAACATTGGACAAGCTACGGCGTTCGACGTTGCTTGAGACACAGGCGTCCGCACAAGACCTGAAGTCTTTGCCAAACATTGGCAAAGCTACGGCATTACCAGCCGCCTGAGACATGGGCGCGCTCACAAGACCTGAAGTCTTTGCCAAACGTTGGCAAAGCTACGGCATTACAAGCCCCCTCAGACACAGGCGCGCGCGCACAAGACCTGAAGTCTTTGCCAAACATTGGCAAAGCTACGGCATTACACGCCGCCTGAGACACAGGCGCGCGCACAAGGCCTGAAGACTTTGCCAAACATTAGCAAAGCTACGGCATTACACCACGCCTGAGACACATGCGCGCGCACAAGACCTGAAGTCTTTGCTAATCACTGGCAAAGCTACGGCATTGGACGCCGCCAGAGACACAGGCGCGCGTACAAGACCGGAAGTCTTTACCAAACATTGGCAAAGCTACGGCATTACACGCCGCCTGAGACACAGGCGCACGCACAAGACCTGAAGTCTTTGCCAAACATTGGCAAAACTAAGGCATTACACGTCGCCTGAGACACAGGCGCGCGCACAAGGCCTGAAGACTTTGCCAAACATTGGCAAAGCTACGGCATTAGACGCCGCCTGAGACATAGGCGCGCGTACAAGACCTGAAGTCTTTGCCAAACATTGGCAAAGCTACGGCATTACACGCCGCCTAAGACACGGGCGCGCGCACAACGACTGAAGACATTGCCAAACATTAGCAAAGCTATGGCATTAGACGCCGCCTGAGACATAGGCACGCGTACAAGACCCGAAGTCTTTGCCAAACATTGGCAAAGCGACAGCATTACACGCCGCCTGAGACACAGGCGCGCGTACAAGACCTGAAGTCGTTGCTAAACATTGGACAAGCTACGGCGTTCGACGTTGCTTGAGACACAGGCGTCCGCACAAGACCTGAAGTCTTTGCCAAACTTTGGCAAAGCTACGGTATTACCAGCCGCCTGAGACATGGGCACGCTCACAAGACCTGAAGTCTTTGCCAAACGTTGGCAAAGCTATGGCATTACAAGCCCCCTCAGACACAGGCGCGCGCGCACAAGACCTGAAGTCTTTGCCAAACATTGGCAAAGCTACGGCATTACACGCCGCCTGAAACATAGGCGCGCGTACAAGACCCGAAGTCTTTGCCAAACATTGGCAAAGCGACAGCATTACACGCCGCATGAGATACATGCGCGCGTACAAGACCTGAAGTCGTTGCTAAACATTGGACAAGCTATGGCGTTAGACGTTGCTTGAGACACAGGCGTCCGCACAAGACCTGAAGTCTTTGCCAAACATTGGCAAAGCTACCGCATTACCAGCCGCCTGAGACATGGGCGCGCTCACAAAACCTGAAGTCTTTGCCAAACGTTGGCAAAGCTACGGCATTACACGCCGCCTCAGACACAGGCGCGCGCGCACAAGACCTGAAGTCTTTGCCAAACATTGGCAAAGCTACGGCATTACACGCCGCCTGAGACACAGGCGCGCGCACAAGGCCTGAAGACTTTGCCAAATATTAGCAAAGCTACGGCATTACACCACGCCTGAGACACATGCGCGCGCACAAGACCTGAAGACTTTGCTAATCACTTGCAAAGCTAAGGCATTGGACGCCGCCAGAGACACAGGCGCGCGTACAAGACCGGAAGTCTTTACCAAACATTGGCAAAGCTACGGCATTACACGCCGCCTGAGACACAGGCGCGCGCACAAGACCTGAAGTCTTTGCCAAACATTGGCAAATCTAAGGCATTACACGTCGCCTGAGACACAGGCACGCGCACAAGGCCTGAAGACTTTGCCAAACATTGGCAAAGCTACGGCATTAGACGCCGCCTGAGACATAGGCGCATGTACAAGACCTGAAGTCTTTGCCAAACATTGGCAAAGCTACGGCATTACACGCCGCCTAAGACACGGGCGCGCGCACAGCGACTGAAGACTTTGCCAAACATTAGCAAAGCTACGGCATTAGACGCCGCCTGAGACATAGGCACGCGTACAAGACCCGAAGTCTTTGCCAACCATTGGCAAAGCGACAGCATTACACGCCGCGTGAGACACAGGCGCGCGTACAAGACCTGAAGTCTTTGCCAAACATTGGCAAAGCTAAGGCATTACACGTCGCCTGAGACACAGGCGCGCGCACAAGGCCTGAAGACTATGCCAAACATTGGCAAAGCTACGGCATTAGACGCCGCCTGAGACATAGGCGCGCGTACAAGACCTGCAGTCTTTGCCAAACATTGGCAAAGCTACGGCATTACACGCCACCTGAGACACAGGCGCGCGCACAAGGCCTGAAGACTTTGCCAAACATTAGCAAAGCTATGGCATTACACCACGCCTGAGACACATGCGCGCGCACAAGACCTGAAGTCTTTGCTAATCACTGGCAAAGCTACGACATTGGACGCCGCCTGAGACACAGGCGCGCGTACAAGAACGGAAGTCTTTGCCAAACATTTGCAAAGCTACGGCATTACACGCCGCCAGAGACATAGGCGCGCGCACAAGACCTGAAGTCTTTGCCAAACATTGGCAAAGCTACGGCATTACACGCCGCCTAAGACACGGGCGCGCGCACAGCGACTGAAGACTTTGCCAAACATTAGCAAAGCTACGGCATTAGACGCCGCCTGAGACATAGGCACGCGTACAAGACCCGAAGTCTTTGCCAACCATTGGCAAAGCGACAGCATTACACGCCGCGTGAGACACAGGCGCGCGTACAAGACCTGAAGTCTTTGCCAAACATTGGCAAAGCTAAGGCATTACACGTCGCCTGAGACACAGGCGCGCGCACAAGGCCTGAAGACTATGCCAAACATTGGCAAAGCTACGGCATTAGACGCCGCCTGAGACATAGGCGCGCGTACAAGACCTGCAGTCTTTGCCAAACATTGGCAAAGCTACGGCATTACACGCCACCTGAGACACAGGCGCGCGCACAAGGCCTGAAGACTTTGCCAAACATTAGCAAAGCTATGGCATTACACCACGCCTGAGACACATGCGCGCGCACAAGACCTGAAGTCTTTGCTAATCACTGGCAAAGCTACGACATTGGACGCCGCCTGAGACACAGGCGCGCGTACAAGAACGGAAGTCTTTGCCAAACATTTGCAAAGCTACGGCATTACACGCCGCCAGAGACATAGGCGCGCGCACAAGACCTGAAGTCTTTGCCAAACATTGGCAAAACTAAGGCATTACACGTGGCCTGAGACACAGGCGCGCGCACAAGGCCTGAAGACTTTGCCAAACATTGGCAAAGCGACAGCATTACACGCCGCATGAGATACATGCGCGCGTACAAGACCTGAAGTCGTTGCTAAACATTGGACAAGCTATGGCGTTAGACGTTGCTTGAGACACAGCGTCCGCACAAGACCTGAAGTCTTTGCCAAACATTGGCAAAGCTACGGCATTACCAGCCGCCTGAGACATGGGCGCGCTCACAAGACCTGAAGTCTTTGCCAAACGTTGGCAAAGCTACGGCATTACAAGCCCCCTCAGACACAGGCGCGCGCGCACAAGACTTGAAGTCTTTGCCAAACATTGGCAAAGCTACGGCATTACACGCCGCCTGAAACATAGGCGCGCGTACAAGACCCGAAGTCTTTGCCAAACATTGGCAAAGCGACAGCATTACACGCCGCATGAGATACATGCGCGCGTACAAGACCTGAAGTCGTTGCTAAACATTGGACAAGCTATGGCGTTAGACGTTGCTTGAGACACAGGCGTCCGCACAAGACATGAAGTCTTTGCCAAACATTGGCAAAGCTACGGCATTACCAGCCGCCTGAGACATGGGCGCGCTCACAAAACCTGAAGTCTTTGCCAAACGTTGGCAAAGCTACGGCATTACACGCCGCCTCAGACACAGGCGCGCGCGCACAAGACCTGAAGTCTTTGCCAAACATTGGCAAAGCTACGGCATTACACGCCGCCTGAGACACAGGCGCGCGCACAAGGCCTGAAGACTTTGCCAAATATTAGCAAAGCTACGGCATTACACCACGCCTGAGACACATGCGCGCGCACAAGACCTGAAGTCTTTGCTAATCACTTGCAAAGCTAAGGCATTGGACGCCGCCAGAGACACAGGCGCGCGTACAAGACCGGAAGTCTTTACCAAACATTGGCAAAGCTACGGCATTACACGCCGCCTGAGACACAGGCGCGCGCACAAGACCTGAAGTCTTTGCCAAACATTGGCAAATCTAAGGCATTACACGTCGCCTGAGACACAGGCACGCGCACAAGGCCTGAAGACTTTGCCAAACATTGGCAAAGCTACGGCATTAGACGCCGCCTGAGACATAGGCGCGCGTACAAGACCTGAAGTCTTTGCCAAACATTGGCAAAGCTACGGCATTACACGCCGCCTAAGACACGGGCGCGCGCACAACGACTGAAGACTTTGCCAAACATTAGCAAAGCTACGGCATTAGACGCCGCCTGAGACATAGGCACGCGTACAAGACCCAAAGTCTTTGCCAACCATTGGCAAAGTGACAGCATTACACGCCGCGTGAGACACAGGCGCGCGTACAAGACCTGAAGTCTTTGCCAAACATTGGCAAAGCTAAGGCATTACACGTCGCCTGAGACACAGGCGCGCGCACAAGGCCTGAAGACTATGCCAAACATTGGCAAAGCTACGGCATTAGACGCCGCCTGAGACATAGGCGCGCGTACAAGACCTGCAGTCTTTGCCAAACATTGGCAAAGCTACGGCATTACACGCCACCTGAGACACAGGCGCGCGCACAAGGCCTGAAGACTTTGCCAAACATTAGCAAAGCTATGGCATTACACCACGCCTGAGACACATGCGCGCGCACAAGACCTGAAGTCTTTGCTAATCACTGGCAAAGCTACGACATTGGACGCCGCCTGAGACACAGGCGCACGTACAAGAACGGAAGTCTTTGCCAAACATTTGCAAAGCTACGGCATTACACGCCGCCAGAGACACAGGCGCGCGCACAAGACCTGAAGTCTTTGCCAAACATTGGCAAAACTAAGGCATTACACGTGGCCTGAGACACAGGCGCGCGCACAAGGCCTGAAGACTTTGCCAAACATTGGCAAAGCGACAGCCTTACACGCCGCATGAGATACATGCGCGCGTACAAGACCTGAAGTCGTTGCTAAACATTGGACAAGCTATGGCGTTAGACGTTGCTTGAGACACAGCGTCCGCACAAGACCTGAAGTCTTTGCCAAACATTGGCAAAGCTACGGCATTACCAGCCGCCTGAGACATGGGCGCGCTCACAAGACCTGAAGTCTTTGCCAAACGTTGGCAAAGCTACGGCATTACAAGCCCCCTCAGACACAGGCGCGCGCGCACAAGACTTGAAGTCTTTGCCAAACATTGGCAAAGCTACGGCATTACACGCCTCCTGAAACATAGGCGCGCGTACAAGACCCGAAGTCTTTGCCAAACATTGGCAAAGCGACAGCATTACACGCCGCATGAGATACATGCGCGCGTACAAGACCTGAAGTCGTTGCTAAACATTGGACAAGCTATGGCGTTAGACGTTGCTTGAGACACAGGCGTCCGCACAAGACATGAAGTCTTTGCCAAACATTTGCAAAGCTACGGCATTACACGCCGCCAGAGACATAGGCGCGCGCACAAGACCTGAAGTCTTTGCCAAACATTGGCAAAGCTACGGCATTACACGCCGCCTAAGACACGGGCGCGCGCACAGCGACTGAAGACTTTGCCAAACATTAGCAAAGCTACGGCATTAGACGCCGCCTGAGACATAGGCACGCGTACAAGACCCGAAGTCTTTGCCAACCATTGGCAAAGCGACAGCATTACACGCCGCGTGAGACACAGGCGCGCGTACAAGACCTGAAGTCTTTGCCAAACATTGGCAAAGCTAAGGCATTACACGTCGCCTGAGACACAGGCGCGCGCACAAGGCCTGAAGACTATGCCAAACATTGGCAAAGCTACGGCATTAGACGCCGCCTGAGACATAGGCGCGCGTACAAGACCTGCAGTCTTTGCCAAACATTGGCAAAGCTACGGCATTACACGCCACCTGAGACACAGGCGCGCGCACAAGGCCTGAAGACTTTGCCAAACATTAGCAAAGCTATGGCATTACACCACGCCTGAGACACATGCGCGCGCACAAGACCTGAAGTCTTTGCTAATCACTGGCAAAGCTACGACATTGGACGCCGCCTGAGACACAGGCGCGCGTACAAGAACGGAAGTCTTTGCCAAACATTTGCAAAGCTACGGCATTACACGCCGCCAGAGACATAGGCGCGCGCACAAGACCTGAAGTCTTTGCCAAACATTGGCAAAACTAAGGCATTACACGTGGCCTGAGACACAGGCGCGCGCACAAGGCCTGAAGACTTTGCCAAACATTGGCAAAGCGACAGCATTACACGCCGCATGAGATACATGCGCGCGTACAAGACCTGAAGTCGTTGCTAAACATTGGACAAGCTATGGCGTTAGACGTTGCTTGAGACACAGCGTCCGCACAAGACCTGAAGTCTTTGCCAAACATTGGCAAAGCTACGGCATTACCAGCCGCCTGAGACATGGGCGCGCTCACAAGACCTGAAGTCTTTGCCAAACGTTGGCAAAGCTACGGCATTACAAGCCCCCTCAGACACAGGCGCGCGCGCACAAGACTTGAAGTCTTTGCCAAACATTGGCAAAGCTACGGCATTACACGCCGCCTGAAACATAGGCGCGCGTACAAGACCCGAAGTCTTTGCCAAACATTGGCAAAGCGACAGCATTACACGCCGCATGAGATACATGCGCGCGTACAAGACCTGAAGTCGTTGCTAAACATTGGACAAGCTATGGCGTTAGACGTTGCTTGAGACACAGGCGTCCGCACAAGACATGAAGTCTTTGCCAAACATTGGCAAAGCTACGGCATTACCAGCCGCCTGAGACATGGGCGCGCTCACAAAACCTGAAGTCTTTGCCAAACGTTGGCAAAGCTACGGCATTACACGCCGCCTCAGACACAGGCGCGCGCGCACAAGACCTGAAGTCTTTGCCAAACATTGGCAAAGCTACGGCATTACACGCCGCCTGAGACACAGGCGCGCGCACAAGGCCTGAAGACTTTGCCAAATATTAGCAAAGCTACGGCATTACACCACGCCTGAGACACATGCGCGCGCACAAGACCTGAAGTCTTTGCTAATCACTTGCAAAGCTAAGGCATTGGACGCCGCCAGAGACACAGGCGCGCGTACAAGACCGGAAGTCTTTACCAAACATTGGCAAAGCTACGGCATTACACGCCGCCTGAGACACAGGCGCGCGCACAAGACCTGAAGTCTTTGCCAAACATTGGCAAATCTAAGGCATTACACGTCGCCTGAGACACAGGCACGCGCACAAGGCCTGAAGACTTTGCCAAACATTGGCAAAGCTACGGCATTAGACGCCGCCTGAGACATAGGCGCGCGTACAAGACCTGAAGTCTTTGCCAAACATTGGCAAAGCTACGGCATTACACGCCGCCTAAGACACGGGCGCGCGCACAACGACTGAAGACTTTGCCAAACATTAGCAAAGCTACGGCATTAGACGCCGCCTGAGACATAGGCACGCGTACAAGACCCAAAGTCTTTGCCAACCATTGGCAAAGTGACAGCATTACACGCCGCGTGAGACACAGGCGCGCGTACAAGACCTGAAGTCTTTGCCAAACATTGGCAAAGCTAAGGCATTACACGTCGCCTGAGACACAGGCGCGCGCACAAGGCCTGAAGACTATGCCAAACATTGGCAAAGCTACGGCATTAGACGCCGCCTGAGACATAGGCGCGCGTACAAGACCTGCAGTCTTTGCCAAACATTGGCAAAGCTACGGCATTACACGCCACCTGAGACACAGGCGCGCGCACAAGGCCTGAAGACTTTGCCAAACATTAGCAAAGCTATGGCATTACACCACGCCTGAGACACATGCGCGCGCACAAGACCTGAAGTCTTTGCTAATCACTGGCAAAGCTACGACATTGGACGCCGCCTGAGACACAGGCGCACGTACAAGAACGGAAGTCTTTGCCAAACATTTGCAAAGCTACGGCATTACACGCCGCCAGAGACACAGGCGCGCGCACAAGACCTGAAGTCTTTGCCAAACATTGGCAAAACTAAGGCATTACACGTGGCCTGAGACACAGGCGCGCGCACAAGGCCTGAAGACTTTGCCAAACATTGGCAAAGCGACAGCCTTACACGCCGCATGAGATACATGCGCGCGTACAAGACCTGAAGTCGTTGCTAAACATTGGACAAGCTATGGCGTTAGACGTTGCTTGAGACACAGCGTCCGCACAAGACCTGAAGTCTTTACCAAACATTGGCAAAGCTACGGCATTACCAGCCGCCTGAGACATGGGCGCGCTCACAAGACCTGAAGTCTTTGCCAAACGTTGGCAAAGCTACGGCATTACAAGCCCCCTCAGACACAGGCGCGCGCGCACAAGACTTGAAGTCTTTGCCAAACATTGGCAAAGCTACGGCATTACACGCCTCCTGAAACATAGGCGCGCGTACAAGACCCGAAGTCTTTGCCAAACATTGGCAAAGCGACAGCATTACACGCCGCATGAGATACATGCGCGCGTACAAGACCTGAAGTCGTTGCTAAACATTGGACAAGCTATGGCGTTAGACGTTGCTTGAGACACAGGCGTCCGCACAAGACATGAAGTCTTTGCCAAACATTGGCAAAGCTACGGCATTACCAGCCGCCTGAGACATGGGCGCGCTCACAAAACCTGAAGTCTTTGCCAAACGTTGGCAAAGCTACGGCATTACACGCCGCCTCAGACACAGGCGCGCGCGCACAAGGCCGGAAGTCTTTGCCAAACATTGGCAAAGCTACGGCATTACACGCCGCCTGAGACACAGGCGCGCGCACAAGGCCTGAAGACTTTGCCAAACATTAGCAAAGCTACGGCATTACACCACGCCTGAGACACATGCGCGCGCACAAGACCTGAAGTCTTTGCTAATCACTGGCAAAGCTAAGGCATTGGACGCAGCCAGAGACACAGGCGCGCGTACAAGACCGGAAGTCTTTACCAAATATTGGCAAAGCTACGGCATTACACGCCGCCTGAGACACAGGCGCGCGCACAAGACCTGAAGTCTTTGCCAAACATTGGCAAAACTAAGGCATTACACGTCGCCTGAGACACAGGCACGCGCAGAAGGCCTGAAGACTTTGCCAAACATTGGCAAAGCTACGGCATTAGACGCCGCCTGAGACATAGGCGCGCGTACAAGACCTGAAGTCTTTGCCAAACATTGGCAAAGCTACGGCATTACACGCCGCCTAAGACACGGGCGCGCGCACAACGACTGAAGACTTTGCCAAACATTAGCAAAGCTACGGCATTAGACGCCGCCTGAGACATAGGCACGCGTACAAGACCCGAAGTCTTTGCCAAACATTGGCAAAGCGACAGCATTACACGCCGCCTGAGACACAGGCGCGCGTACAAGACCTGCAGTCTTTGCCAAACATTGGCAAAGCTACGGCATTACACGCCACCTGAGACACAGGCGCGCGCACAAGGCCTGAAGACTTTGCCAAACATTAGCAAAGCTATGGCATTACACCACGCCTGAGACACATGCGCGCGCACAAGACCTGAAGTCTTTGCTAATCACTGGCAAAGCTACGACATTGGACGCCGCCTGAGACACAGGCGCGCGTACAAGAACGGAAGTCTTTGCCAAACATTTGCAAAGCTACAGCATTACACGCCGCCTGAGATACAGGCGCGCGCACAAGACCTGAAGTCTTTGCCAAACATTGGCAAAACTAAGGCATTACACGTGGCCTGAGACACAGGCGCGCGCACAAGGCCTGAACACTTTGCCAAACATTGTCAAAGCGACAGCATTACACGCCGCCTGAGACACAGGCGCGCGTACAAGACCTGAAGTCGTTGCTAAACATTGGACAAGCTACGGCGTTCGACGTTGCTTGAGACACAGGCGTACGCACAAGACCTGAAGTCTTTGCCAAACATTGGCAAAGCTACGGCATTACCAGCCGCCTGAGACGTGGGCGCGCTCACAAGACCTGAAGTCTTTGCCAAACATTGGCAAAACTAAGTGATAGGGTGCGAAAGCACACGTCTTTATTCCTTTGTTTTAATGTGTTCTAAGTAGTTTTATATTAGTTTTGAGTCAATTTTATGTACATTTGAGTCGTTGGTCTTATTTGTAGGAGCTCGGGAATATTAATGAAGAATACGTGAAGAAAACGAGCGAAGAAACGAAGCCCGGAAAAGTCCAAAGATCAAAAGACAATTTTCTGAAATTTAGGTCTCTCGCGGTTCGCGAGAGACGAGTGTAATATTTCTCGCGGTACGCGGGAAACTCCAGGAATCCGCCCGACTATTTTGGTCCTCGCGGTACGCGAGGATCCAGTCAACATTCTCTCGCGGTACGCGAGAGGGCCGTTTTCCGCAAAACCCTAATTTTCTAAATTAAAAAGATTTAAACGGCCATTATGAGAGAGTTCGATTCTAAGCCGTTCCAGGGAAGAAAAGAGGCGATTTTGGGAGTTTGGAAGAAGATTGAAGCTTAAAGATTAAAGCTTTGGATTCCGGGTTCGTAGTTATACGTTCTAGGTTTTAAAGACTTGATTTTTATCTTTGATTTTATGTTTTGAACCTATGGATCTTGCTATTTGCTTCTGTGTAGATGTTCTTAGTATGATTCTAGGCTAGATCCTTGATCTACCTAGGTCAATATGATGATTATGTGTTAAAGTTTCGATTTTTATTCGGTTTTTGGATTTGAATGTTGGATTTATGATTTAGTAAAGGTTTGAGTTTGTTTATGTGTGATGTTAGAGCATGTTTAATTCTGATTATGTGGTTGATTATGCTTTTCTGCGTTGATTGTGGTTGTCTGCCAGTTTGATCTTCGTTTCTGGTTCATAGACTTTAGGGTTTGTGAGTTAGAGTGGTGTCTAGACGTAGTAGCCATAGAAAACCTAGTTAATTACTGATTAGAAGTGAATGTGTGTCCTAGTTCAATACCCGAGAGGTGAGAATTAGTCGTTTAGTCTTCGTCATTAGGAATCCGAGTGTCAGCTGTCTGAGAGGAAGTTGGTGTTAGGTGTCTAGTGATAGTTGCTATCCGAATCATAGTATCCATTCTAGAACTACCCCATGCATTCCTTGAGTGTATGGTAAGCGGTGAGACTGAGAGGTAATCCGTTTATTAGGGTACTTGTCATAGTAGGAAATACCCGAGAGGTGATCCGATCATCTGGTGAGTTAATATCCTTAGGTTGTCTTCTGGTCACATCCCGAGACCGAGAGTGATCGGGAATCCACTAGATATCTTTTAGGTGTTATATCTTTAGAAACCCAGATCCAACCTAGTTCCAAAACCGATAGAAGTTGAGCTTTACAAATAGGATTCTGACCTAGGTAGTGACTTCTCCATTCTTGATTTCATCTTTAGTTTACTCTTGATAGCTTGAATTGTCCTTAGTTTATTGCATTATTAGTTAATCTTTAGTGTAGTAAACCCCCCAATCAATTAATCATATTAAGTCCTAGTTAGAGTCTAATTTAGTTATTCAGTGTCTTTTGGGTTCGATATCCGGACTTCGTTAGGCTATATTGCATTGATCGGTACACTTGCCGGTTGTGTGGTCTAGTATTAGGTCGAGTCTAGGTTTTATAAATTTAAAGCTAGAAAGTCTAGAATAGGTTTTATTTGTTAGTTTTTAATAGACCGTCTGGACGACATCACTAAGGCATTACACGTGGCCTGAGACACAGGCGCGCGCACAAGGCCTGAACACTTTGCCAAACATTGTCAAAGCGACAGCATTACACGCCGCCTGAGACACAGGCGCGCGTACAAGACCTGAAGTCGTTGCTAAACATTGGACAAGCTACGGCGTTCGACGTTGCTTGAGACACAGGCGTACGCACAAGACCTGAAGTCTTTGCCAAACATTGGCAAAGCTACGGCATTACCAGCCGCCTGAGACATGGGCGCGCTCACAAGACCTGAAGTCTTTGCCAAACGTTGGCAAAGCTACGGCATTACAAGCCCCCTCAGACACAGGCGCGCGCGCACAAGACCTGAAGTCTTTGCCAAACATTGGCAAAGCTACGGCATTACACGACGCCTGAGACATAGGCGCGCGCACAAGGCCTGAAGACTTTGCCAAACATTAGCAAAGCTACGGCATTACACCACGCCTGAGACACATGCGCGCGCACAAGACCTGAAGTCTTTGCTAATCACTGGCAAAGCTACGGCATTGGACGCCGCCAGAGACACAGGCGCGCGTACAAGACCGGAAGTCTTTACCAAACATTGGCAAAGCTACGGCATTACACGCCCCTGAGACACAGGCGCACGCACAAGACCTGAAGTCTTTGCCAAACATTGGCAAAACTAAGGCATTACACGTCGCCTGAGACACAGGCGCGCGCACAAGGCCTGAAGACTTTGCCAAACATTGGCAAAGCTACGGCATTAGACGCCGCCTGAGACATAGGCGCGCGTACAAGACCTGAAATCTTTGCCAAACATTGGCAAAGCTACGGCATTACACGCCGCCTAAGACACGGGCGCGCGCACAACGACTGAAGACATTGCCAAACATTAGCAAAGCTATGGCATTAGACGCCGCCTGAGACATAGGCACGCGTACAAGACCCGAAGTCTTTGCCAAACATTGGCAAATCGACAGCATTACACGCCGCCTGAGACACAGGCGCGCGTACAAGACCTGAAGTCGTTGCTAAACATTGGACAAGCTACGGCGTTCGACGTTGCTTGAGACACAGGCGTCCGCACAAGACCTGAAGTCTTTGCCAAACATTGGCAAAGCTACGGCATTACCAGCCGCCTGAGACATGGGCACGCTCACAAGACCTAAAGTCTTTGCCAAACGTTGGCAAAGCTACGGCATTACAAGCCCCCTCAGACACAGGCGCGCGCGCACAAGACCTGAAGTCTTTGCCAAACATTGGCAAAGCTACGGCATTACACGCCGCCTGAAACATAGGCGCGCGTACAAGACCCGAAGTCTTTGCCAAACATTGGCAAAGCGACAGCATTACACGCCGCATGAGATACATGCGCGCGTACAAGACCTGAAGTCGTTGCTAAACATTGGACAAGCTATGGCGTTAGACGTTGCTTGAGACACAGGCGTCCGCACAAGACCTGAAGTCTTTGCCAAACATTGGCAAAGCTACGGCATTACCAGCCGCCTGAGACATGGGCGCGCTCACAAAACCTGAAGTCTTTGCCAAACGTTGGCAAAGCTACGGCATTACACGCCGCCTCAGACACAGGCGAGCGCGCACAAGACCTGAAGTCTTTGCCAAACATTGGCAAAGCTACGGCATTACACGCCGCCTGAGACACAGGCGCGCGCACAAGGCCTGAAGACTTTGCCAAACATTAGCAAAGCTACGGCATTACACCACGCCTGAGACACATGCGCGCGCACAAGACCTGAAGTCTTTGCTAATCACTGGCAAAGCTAAGGCATTGGACGCCGCCAGAGACACAGGCGCGCGTACAAGACCGGAAGTCTTTACCAAACATTGGCAAAGCTACGGCATTACACGCCGCCTGAGACACAGGCGCGCGCACAAGACCTGAAGTCTTTGCCAAACATTGGCAAATCTAAGGCATTACACGTCGCCTGAGACACAGGCACGCGCACAAGGCCTGAAGACTTTGCCAAACATTGGCAAAGCTACGGCATTAGACGCCGCCTGAGACATAGGCGCGCGTACAAGACCTGAAGTCATTGCCAAACATTGGCAAAGCTACGGCATTACACGCCGCCTAAGACACGGGCGCGCGCACAACGACTGAAGACTTTGCCAAACATTAGCAAAGCTACGGCATTAGACGCCGCCTGAGACATAGGCACGCGTACAAGACCCGAAGTCTTTGCCAAACATTGGCAAAGCGACAGCATTACACGCCGCCTGAGTCACAGGCACGCGTACAAGACCCGAAGTCTTTGCCAAACATTGGCAAATCGACAGCATTACACGCCGCCTGAGACACAGGCGCGCGTACAAGACCTGAAGTCGTTGCTAAACATTGGACAAGCTACGGCGTTCGACGTTGCTTGAGACACAGGCGTCCGCACAAGACCTGAAGTCTTTGCCAAACATTGGCAAAGCTACGGCATTACCAGCCGCCTGAGACATGGGCACGCTCACAAGACCTGAAGTCTTTGCCAAACGTTGGCAAAGCTACGGCATTACAAGCCCCTCAGACACAGGCGCGCGCGCACAAGACCTGAAGTCTTTGCCAAACATTGGCAAAGCTACGGCATTACACGCCGCCTGAAACATAGGCGCGCGTTCAAGATCCGAAGTCTTTGCCAAACATTGGCAAAGCGACAGCATTACACGCCGCATGAGATACATGCGCGCGTACAAGACCTGAAGTCGTTGCTAAACATTGGACAAGCTATGGCGTTAGACGTTGCTTGAGACACAGGCGTCCGCACAAGACCTGAAGTCTTTGCCAAACATTGGCAAAGCTACGGCATTACCAGCCGCCTGAGACATGGGCGCGCTCACAAAACCTGAAGTCTTTGCCAAACGTTGGCAAAGCTACGGCATTACACGCCGCCTCAGACACAGGCGCGCGCGCACAAGACCTGAAGTCTTTGCCAAACATTGGCAAAGCTACGGCATTACACGCCGCCTGAGACACAGGCGCGCGCACAAGGCCTGAAGACTTTGCCAAACATTAGCAAAGCTACGGCATTACACCACGCCTGAGACACATGCACGCGCACAAGACCTGAAGTCTTTGCTAATCACTGGCAAAGCTAAGGCATTGGACGCCGCCAGAGACACAGGCGCGCGTACAAGACCGGAAGTCTTTACCAAACATTGGCAAAGCTACGGCATTACACGCCGCCTGAGACACAGGCGCGCGCACAAGACCTGAAGTCTTTGCCAAACATTGGCAAATCTAAGGCATTACACGTCGCCTGAGACACAGGCACGCGCACAAGGCCTGAAGACTTTGCCAAACATTGGCAAAGCTACGGCATTAGACGCCGCCTGAGACATAGGCGCGCGTACAAGACCTGAAGTCTTTGCCAAACATTGGCAAAGCTACGGCATTACACGCCGCCTAAGACACGGGCGCGCGCACAACGACTGAAGACTTTGCCAAACATTAGCAAAGCTACGGCATTAGACGCCGCCTGAGACATAGGCACGCGTACAAGACCCGAAGTCTTTGCCAAACATTGGCAAAGCGACAGCATTACACGCCTCCTGAGTCACAGGCGCGCGCACAAGGCCTGAAGACTTTGCCAAACATTGTCAAAGCGACAGCATTACACGCCGCCTGAGACACAGGCGCGCGTACAAGACCTGAAGTCGTTGCTAAACATTGGACAAGCTACGGCGTTCGACGTTGCTTGAGACACAGGCGTCCGCACAAGACCTGAAGTCTTTGCCAAACATTGGAAAAGCTACGGCATTACCAGCCGCCTGAGACATGGGCGCGCTCACAAGACCTGAAGTCTTTGCCAAACGTTGGCAAAGCTACGGCATTACAAGCCCCCTCAGACACAGGCGCGCGCGCACAAGACCTGAAGTCTTTGCCAAACATTGGCAAAGCTACGGCATTACACGCCGCCTGAGACATAGGCTTGCGCACAAGGCCTGAAGACTTTGCCAAACATTAGCAAAGCTACGGCATTACACCACGCCTGAGACACATGCGCGCGCACAAGACCTGAAGTTTTTGCTAATCACTGGCAAAGCTACGGCATTGGACGCCGCCAGAGACACAGGCGCGCGTACAAGACCGGAAGTCTTTACCAAACATTGGTAAAGCTACGGCATTACACGCCGCCTGAGACACAGGCGCACGCACAAGACCTGAAGTCTTTGCCAAACATTGGCAAAACTAAGGCATTACACGTCGCCTGAGACACAGGCGCGCGCACAAGGCCTGAAGACTTTGCCAAACATTGGCAAAGCTACGGCATTAGACGCCGCCTGAGACATAGGCGCGCGTATAAGACCTGAAGTCTTTGCCAAACATTGGCAAAGCTACGGCATTACACGCCGCCTAAGACACGGGCGCGCGCACAACGACTGAAGACATTGCCAAACATTAGCAAAGCTATGGCATTAGACGCCGCCTGAGACATAGGCACGCGTACAAGACCCGAAGTCTTTGCCAAACATTGGCAAAGCGACAGCATTACATGCCGCCTGAGACACAGGCGCGCGTACAAGACCTGAAGTCGTTGCTAAACATTGGACAAGCTACGGCGTTCGACGTTGCTTGAGACACAGGCGTCCGCACAAGACCTGAAGTCTTTGCCAAACATTGGCAAAGCTACGGCATTACCAGCCGCCTGAGACATGGGCACGCTCACAAGACCTGAAGTCTTTGCCAAACGTTGGCAAAGCTACGGCATTACAAGCCCCCTCAGACACAGGCGCGCGCGCACAAGACCTGAAGTCTTTGCCAAACATTGGCAAAGCTACGGCATTACACGCCGCCTGAAACATAGGCGCGCGTACAAGACCCGAAGTCTTTGCCAAACATTGGCAAAGCGACAGCATTACACGCCGCATGAGATACATGCGCGCGTACAAGACCTGAAGTCGTTGCTAAACATTGGACAAGCTATGGCGTTAGACGTTGCTTGAGACACAGGCGTCCGCACAAGACCTGAAGTCTTTGCCAAACATTGGCAAAGCTACGGCATTACCAGCCGCCTGAGACATGGGCGCGCTCACAAAACCTGAAGTCTTTGCCAAACGTTGGCAAAGCTACGGCATTACACGCCGCCTCAGACACAGGCGCGCGCGCACAAGACCTGAAGTCTTTGCCAAACATTGGCAAAGCTACGGCATTACACGCCGCCTGAGACACAGGCGCGCGCACAAGTCCTGAAGACTTTGCCAAACATTAGCAAAGCTACGGCATTACACCACGCCTGAGACACATGCGCGCGCACAAGACCTGAAGTCTTTGCTAATCACTGGCAAAGCTAAGGCATTGGACGCCGCCAGAGACACAGGCGCGCGTACAAGACCGGAAGTCTTTACCAAACATTGGCAAAGCTACGGCATTACACGCCGCCTGAGACACAGGCGCGCGCACAAGACCTGAAGTCTTTGCCAAACATTTGCAAATCTAAGGCATTACACGTCGCCTGAGACACAGGCACGCGCACAAGGCCTGAAGACTTTGCCAAACATTGGCAAAGCTACGGCATTAGACGCCGCCTGAGACATAGGCGCGCGTACAAGACCTGAAGTCTTTGCCAAACATTGGCAAAGCTACGGCATTACACGCCGCCTAAGACACGGGCGCGCGCACAACGACTGAAGACTTTGCCAAACATTAGCAAAGCTACGGCATTAGACGCCGCCTGAGACATAGGCACGCGTACAAGACCCGAAGTCTTTGCCAAACATTGGCAAAGCGACAGCATTACACGCCGCCTGAGTCACAGGCGCGCGCACAAGGCCTGAAGACTTTGCCAAACATTGTCAAAGCGACAGCATTACACGCCGCCTGAGACACAGGCGCGCGTACAAGACCTGAAGTCGTTGCTAAACATTGGACAAGCTACGGCGTTCGACGTTGCTTGAGACACAGGCGTCCGCACAAGACCTGAAGTCTTTGCCAAACATTGGAAAAGCTACGGCATTACCAGCCGCCTGAGACATGGGCGCGCTCACAAGACCTGAAGTCTTTGCCAAACGTTGGCAAAGCTACGGCATTACAAGCCCCCTCAGACACAGGCGCGCGCGCACAAGACCTGAAGTCTTTGCCAAACATTGGCAAAGCTACGGCATTACACGCCGCCTGAGACATAGGCTTGCGCACAAGGCCTGAAGACTTTGCCAAACATTAGCAAAGCTACGGCATTACACCACGCCTGAGACACATGCGCGCGCACAAGACCTGAAGTTTTTGCTAATCACTGGCAAAGCTACGGCATTGGACGCCGCCAGAGACACAGGCGCGCGTACAAGACCGGAAGTCTTTACCAAATATTGGTAAAGCTACGGCATTACACGCCGCCTGAGACACAGGCGCACGCACAAGACCTGAAGTCTTTGCCAAACATTGGCAAAACTAAGGCATTACACGTCGCCTGAGACACAGGCGCGCGCACAAGGCCTGAAGACTTTGCCAAACATTGGCAAAGCTACGGCATTAGACGCCGCCTGAGACATAGGCGCGCGTACAAGACCTGAAGTCTTTGCCAAACATTGGCAAAGCTACGGCATTACACGCCGCCTAAGACACGGGCGCGCGCACAACGACTGAAGACATTGCCAAACATTAGCAAAGCTATGGCATTAGACGCCGCCTGAGACATAGGCACGCGTACAAGACCCGAAGTCTTTGCCAAACATTGGCAAAGCGACAGCATTACATGCCGCCTGAGACACAGGCGCGCGTACAAGACCTGAAGTCGTTGCTAAACATTGGACAAGCTACGGCGTTCGACGTTGCTTGAGACACAGGCGTCCGCACAAGACCTGAAGTCTTTGCCAAACATTGGCAAAGCTACGGCATTACCAGCCGCCTGAGACATGGGCACGCTCACAAGACCTGAAGTCTTTGCCAAACGTTGGCAAAGCTACGGCATTACAAGCCCCCTCAGACACAGGCGCGCGCGCACAAGACCTGAAGTCTTTGCCAAACATTGGCAAAGCTACGGCATTACACGCCGCCTGAAACATAGGCGCGCGTACAAGACCCGAAGTCTTTGCCAAACATTGGCAAAGCGACAGCATTACACGCCGCATGAGATACATGCGCGCGTACAAGACCTGAAGTCGTTGCTAAACATTGGACAAGCTATGGCGTTAGACGTTGCTTGAGACACAGGCGTCCGCACAAGACCTGAAGTCTTTGCCAAACATTGGCAAAGCTACGGCATTACCAGCCGCCTGAGACATGGGCGCGCTCACAAAACCTGAAGTCTTTGCCAAACGTTGGCAAAGCTACGGCATTACACGCCGCCTCAGACACAGGCGCGCGCGCACAAGACCTGAAGTCTTTGCCAAACATTGGCAAAGCTACGGCATTACACGCCGCCTGAGACACAGGCGCGCGCACAAGTCCTGAAGACTTTGCCAAACATTAGCAAAGCTACGGCATTACACCACGCCTGAGACACATGCGCGCGCACAAGACCTGAAGTCTTTGCTAATCACTGGCAAAGCTAAGGCATTGGACGCCGCCAGAGACACAGGCGCGCGTACAAGACCGGAAGTCTTTACCAAACATTGGCAAAGCTACGGCATTACACGCCGCCTGAGACACAGGCGCGCGCACAAGACCTGAAGTCTTTGCCAAACATTGGCAAATCTAAGGCATTACACGTCGCCTGAGACACAGGCACGCGCACAAGGCCTGAAGACTTTGCCAAACATTGGCAAAGCTACGGCATTAGACGCCGCCTGAGACATAGGCGCGCGTACAAGACCTGAAGTCTTTGCCAAACATTGGCAAAGCTACGGCATTACACGCCGCCTAAGACACGGGCGCGCGCACAACGACTGAAGACTTTACCAAACATTAGCAAAGCTACGGCATTAGACGCCGCCTGAGACATAGGCACGCGTACAAGACCCGAAGTCTTTGCCAAACATTGGCAAAGCGACAGCATTACACGCCGCCTGAGTCACAGGCGCGCGCACAAGGCCTGAAGACTTTGCCAAACATTGTCAAAGCGACAGCATTACACGCCGCCTGAGACACAGGCGCGCGTACAAGACCTGAAGTCGTTGCTAAACATTGGACAAGCTACGGCGTTCGACGTTGCTTGAGACACAGGCGTCCGCACAAGACCTGAAGTCTTTGCCAAACATTGGCAAAGCTACGGCATTACCAGCCGCCTGAGACATGGGCGCGCTCACAAGACCTGAAGTCTTTGCCAAACGTTGGCAAAGCTACGGCATTACAAGCCCCCTCAGACACAGGCGCGCGCGCACAAGACCTGAAGTCTTTGCCAAACATTGGCAAAGCTACGGCATTACACGCCGCCTGAGACATAGGCTTGCGCACAAGGCCTGAAGACTTTGCCAAACATTAGCAAAGCTACGGCATTACACCACGCCTGAGACACATGCGCGCGCACAAGACCTGAAGTCTTTGCTAATCACTGGCAAAGCTACGGCATTGGACGCCGCCAGAGACACAGGCGCGCGTACAAGACCGGAAGTCTTTACCAAACATTGGTAAAGCTACGGCATTACACGCCGCCTGAGACACAGGCGCACGCACAAGACCTGAAGTCTTTGCCAAACATTGGCAAAACTAAGGCATTACACGTCGCCTGAGACACAGGCGCGCGCACAAGGCCTGAAGACTTTGCCAAACATTGGCAAAGCTACGGCATTAGACGCCGCCTGAGACATAGGCGCGCGTACAAGACCTGAAGTCTTTGCCAAACATTGGCAAAGCTACGGCATTACACGCCGCCTAAGACACGGGCGCGCGCACAACGACTGAAGACATTGCCAAACATTAGCAAAGCTATGGCATTAGACGCCGCCTGAGACATAGGCACGCGTACAAGACCCGAAGTCTTTGCCAAACATTGGCAAAGCGACAGCATTACACGCCGCCTGAGACACAGGCGCGCGTACAAGACCTGAAGTCGTTGCTAAACATTGGACAAGCTACGGCGTTCGACGTTGCTTGAGACACAGGCGTCCGCACAAGACCTGAAGTCTTTGCCAAACGTTGGCAAAGCTACGGCATTACAAGCCCCCTCAGACACAGGCGCGCGCGCACAAGACCTGAAGTCTTTGCCAAACATTGGCAAAGCTACGGCATTACACGCCGCCTGAAACATAGGCGCGCGTACAAGACCCGAAGTCTTTGCCAAACATTGGCAAAGCGACAGCATTACACGCCGCATGAGATACATGCGCGCGTACAAGACCTGAAGTCGTTGCTAAACATTGGACAAGCTATGGCGTTAGACGTTGCTTGAGACACAGGCGTCCGCACAAGACCTGAAGTCTTTGCCAAACATTGGCAAAGCTACGGCATTACCAGCCGCCTGAGACATGGGCGCGCTCACAAAACCTGAAGTCTTTGCCAAACGTTGGCAAAGCTACGGCATTACACGCCGCCTCAGACACAGGCGCGCGCGCACAAGACCTGAAGTCTTTGCCAAACATTGGCAAAGCTACGGCATTACACGCCGCCTGAGACACAGGCGCGCGCACAAGGCCTGAAGACTTTGCCAAACATTAGCAAAGCTACGGCATTACACCACGCCTGAGACACATGCGCGCGCACAAGACCTGAAGTCTTTGCTAATCACTGGCAAAGCTAAGGCATTGGACGCCGCCAGAGACACAGGCGCGCGTACAAGACCGGAAGTCTTTACCAAACATTGGCAAAGCTACGGCATTACACGCCGCCTGAGACACAGGCGCGCGCACAAGACCTGAAGTCTTTGCCAAACATTGGCAAATCTAAGGCATTACACGTCGCCTGAGACACAGGCACGCGCACAAGGCCTAAAGACTTTGCCAAACATTGGCAAAGCTACGGCATTAGACGCCGCCTGAGACATAGGCGCGCGTACAAGACCTGAAGTCTTTGCCAAACATTGGCAAAGCTACGGCATTACACGCCGCCTAAGACACGGGCGCGCGCACAACGACTGAAGACTTTGCCAAACATTAGCAAAGCTACGGCATTAGACGCCGCCTGAGACATAGGCACGCGTACAAGACCCGAAGTCTTTGCCAAACATTGGCAAAGCGACAGCATTACACGCCGCCTGAGTCACAGGCGCGCGTACAAGACCTGAAGTCTTTGCCAAACATTGGCAAAGCTAAGGCATTACACGTCGCCTGAGACACAGGCGCGCGCACAAGGCCTGAAGACTATGCCAAACATTGGCAAAGCTACAGTATTAGACGCCGCCTGAGACATAGGCGCGTGTACAAGACCTGCAGTCTTTGCCAAACATTGGCAAAGCTACGGCATTACACGCCACCTGAGACACAGGCGCGCGCACAAGGCCTGAAGACTTTGCCAAACATTAACAAAGCTATGGCATTACACCACGCCTAAGACACATGCGCGCGCACAAGACCTGAAGTCTTTGCTAATCACTGGCAAAGCTACGACATTGGACGCCGCCTGAGACACAGGCGCGCGTACAAGAACGGAAGTCTTTGCCAAACATTTGCAAAGCTACGACATTACACGCCGCCAGAGACACAGGCGCGCGCACAAGACCTCAAGTCTTTGCCAAACATTGGCAAAACTAAGGCATTACACGTGGCCTGAGACACAGGCGCGCGCACAAGGCCTGAAGACTTTGCCAAACATTGGCAAAGCGACAGCATTACACGCCGCATGAGATACATGCGCGCGTACAAGACCTGAAGTCGTTGCTAAACATTGGACAAGCTATGGCGTTAGACGTTGCTTGAGACACAGCGTCCGCACAAGACCTGAAGTCTTTGCCAAACATTGGCAAAGCTACGGCATTACCAGCCGCCTGAGACATGGGCGCGCTCACAAGACCTGAAGTCTTTGCCAAACGTTGGCAAAGCTACGGCATTACAAGCCCCCTCAGACACAGGCGCGCGCGCACAAGACCTGAAGTCTTTGCCAAACATTGGCAAAGCTACGGCATTACACGCCGCCTGAAACATAGGCGCGCGTACAAGACCCGAAGTCTTTGCCAAACATTGGCAAAGCGACAGCATTACACGCCGCATGAGATACATGCGCGCGTACAAGACCTGAAGTCGTTGCTAAACATTGGACAAGCTATGGCGTTAGACGTTGCTTGAGACACAGGCGTCCGCACAAGACATGAAGTCTTTGCCAAACATTGGCAATGCTACGGCATTACCAGCCGCCTGAGACATGGGCGCGCTCACAAAACTTGATGTCTTTGCCAAACGTTGGCAAAGCTACGGCATTACACGCCGCCTCAGACACAGGCGCGCGCGCACAAGACCGGAAGTCTTTGCCAAACATTGGCAAAGCTACGGCATTACACGCCGCCTGAGACACAGGCGCGCGCACAAGGCCTGAAGACTTTGCCAAACATTAGCAAAGCTACGGCATTACACCACGCCTGAGACACATGCGCGCGCACAAGACCTGAAGTCTTTGCTAATCACTGGCAAAGCTAAGGCATTGGACGTAGCCAGAGACACAGGCGCGCGTACAAGACCGGAAGTCTTTACCAAACATTGGCAAAGCTACGGCATTACACGCCGCCTGAGACACAGGCGCGCGCACAAGACCTGAAGTCTTTGCCAAACATTGGCAAAACTAAGGCATTACACGTCGCCTGAGACACAGGCACGCGCACAAGGCCTGAAGACTTTGCCAAACATTGGCAAAGCTACGGCATTAGACGCCGCCTGAGACATAGGCGCGCGTACAAGACCTGAAGTCTTTGCCAAACATTGGCAAAGCTACGGCATTAAACGCCGCCTAAGACACGGGCGCGCGCACAAGGACTGAAGACTTTGCCAAACATTAGCAAAGCTACGGCATTAGACGCCGCCTGAGACAGAGGCACGCGTACAAGACCCGAAGTCTTTGCCAAACATTGGCAAAGCGACAGCATTACACGCCGCCTGAGACACAGGCGCGCGTACAAGACCTGAAGTCTTTGCCAAACATTGGCAAAGCTAAGGCATTACACGTCGCCTGAGACACAGGCGCGCGCACAAGGCCTGAAGACTATGCCAAACATTGGCAAAGCTACGGCATTAGACACCGCCTGATACATTGGTGCGCGTACAAGACCTGCAGTCTTTGCCAATCAATGGCAAAGCTACAGCATTACACGCCACCTGAGACACAGGCGCGCGCACAAGGCCTGAAGACTTTGCCAAACATTAGCAAAGCTATGGCATTACACCACGCCTGAGACACATGCGCGCGCACAAGACCTGAAGTCTTTGCTAATCACTGGCAAAGCTACGACATTGGACACAGGCGCGCGTACAAGAACGGAAGTCTTTGCCAAACATTTGCAAAGCTACGGCATTACACGCCGCCTGAGACACAGGCGCGCGCACAAGACCTGAAGTCTTTGCCAAACATTGGCAAAACTAAGGCATTACACGTGGCCTGAGACACAGGCGCGCGCACAAGGCCTGAAGACTTTGCCAAACATTGTCAAAGCGACAGCATTACACGCCGCCTGAGACACAGGCGCGCGTACAAGACCTGAAGTCGTTGCTAAACATTGGACAAGCTACGGCGTTCGACGTTGCTTGAGACACAGGCGTCCGCACAAGACCTGAAGTCTTTGCCAAACATTGGCAAAGCTACGGCATTACCAGCCGCCTGAGACATGGGCGCGCTCACAAGACCTGAAGTCTTTGCCAAACGTTGGCAAAGCTACGGCCTTACAAGCCCCCTCAAACACAGGCGCGCGCGCACAAGACCTGAAGTCTTTGCCAAACATTGGAAAAGCTACGGCATTACACGCCGCCTGAGACACAGGCGCGCGCACAAGGCCTGAAGACTTTGCCAAACATTAGCAAAGCTACGGCATTACACCACGCCTGAGACACATGCGCGCGCACAAGACCTGAAGTCTTTGCTAATCACTGGCAAAGCTACGGCATTGGACGCCGCCAGAGACACAGGCGCGCGTACAAGACCGGAAGTCTTTACCAAACATTGGCAAAGCTACGGCATTACACGCCGCCTGAGACACAGGCGCACGCACAAGACCTGAAGTCTTTGCCAAACATTGGCAAAACTAAGGCATTACACGTCGCCTGAGACACAGGCGCGCGCACAAGGCCTGAAGACTTTGCCAAACATTGGCAAAGCTACGGCATTAGACGCCGCCTGAGACATAGGCGCGCGTACAAGACCTGAAGTCTTTGCCAAACATTGGCAAAGCTACGGCATTACACGCCGCCTAAGACACGGGCGCGCGCACAACGACTGAAGACATTTCCAAACATTAGCAAAGCTATGGCATTAGACGCCGCCTGAGACATAGGCACGCGTACAAGACCCGAAGTCTTTGCCAAACATTGGCAAAGCGACAGCATTACACGCCGCCTGAGACACAGGCGCGCGTACAAGACCTGAAGTCGTTGCTAAACATTGGACAAGCTACGGCGTTCGACGTTGCTTGAGACACAGGCGTCCGCACAAGACCTGAAGTCTTTGCCAAACATTGGCAAAGCTACGGCATTACCAGCCGCCTGAGACATGGGCACGCTCGCAAGACCTGAAGTCTTTGCCAAACGTTGGCAAAGCTACGGCATTACAAGCCCCCTCAGACACAGGCGCGCGCGCACAAGACCTGAAGTCTTTGCCAAACATTGGCAAAGCTACGGCATTACACGCCGCCTGAAACATAGGCGCGCGTACAAGACCCGAAGTCTTTGCCAAACATTGGCAAAGCGACAGCATTACACGCCGCATGAGATACATGCGCGCGTACAAGACCTGAAGTCGTTGCTAAACATTGGACAAGCTATGGCGTTAGACGTTGCTTGAGACACAGGCGTCCGCACAAGACCTGAAGTCTTTGCCAAACATTGGCAAAGCTACGGCATTACCAGCCGCCTGAGACATGGGCGCGCTCACAAAACCTGAAGTCTTTGCCAAACGTTGGCAAAGCTACGGCATTACACGCCGCCTGAGACACAGGCGCGCGCGCACAAGACCTGAAGTCTTTGCCAAACATTAGCAAAGCTACGGCATTACACCACGCCTGAGACACATGCGCGCGCACAAGACCTGAAGTCTTTGCTAATCACTGGCAAAGCTAAGGCATTGGACGCCGCCAGAGACACAGGCGCGCGTACAAGACCGGAAGTCTTTACCAAACATTGGCAAAGCTACGGCATTACACGCCGCCTGAGACACAGGCGCGCGCACAAGACCTGAAGTCTTTGCCAAACATTGGCAAATCTAAGGCATTACACGTCGCCTGAGACACAGGCACGCGCACAAGGCCTGAAGACTTTGCCAAACATTGGCAAAGCTACGGCATTAGACGCCGCCTGAGACATAGGCGCGCGTACAAGACCTGAAGTCTTTGCCAAACATTGGCAAAGCTACGGCATTACACGCCGCCTAAGACACGGGCGCGCGCACAACGACTGAAGACTTTGCCAAACATTAGCAAAGCTACGGCATTAGACGCCGCCTGAGACATAGGCACGCGTACAAGACCCGAAGTCTTTGCCAAACATTGGCAAAGCGACAGCATTACACGCCGCCTGAGTCACAGGCGCGCGCACAAGGCCTGAAGACTTTGCCAAACATTGTCAAAGCGACAGCATTACACGCCGCCTGAGACACAGGCGCGCGTACAAGACCTGAAGTCGTTGCTAAACATTGGACAAGCTACGGCGTTCGACGTTGCTTGAGACACAGGCGTCCGCACAAGACCTGAAGTCTTTGCCAAACATTGGCAAAGCTACGGCATTACCAGCCGCCTGAGACATGGGCGCGCTCACAAGACCTGAAGTCTTTGCCAAACGTTGGCAAAGCAACGGCATTACAAGCCCCCTGAGACACATGCGCGCGCACAAGACCTGAAGTCTTTGCTAATCACTGGCAAAGCTACGACATTGGACGCCGCCTGAGACACAGGCGCGCGTACAAGAACGGAAGTCTTTGCCAAACATTTGCAAAGCTACGGCATTACACGCCGCCAGAGACACAGGCGCGCGCACAAGACCTGAAGTCTTTGCCAAACATTGGCAAAACTAAGGCATTACACGTGGCCTGAGACACAGGCGCGCGCACAAGGCCTGAAGACTTTGCCAAACATTGGCAAAGCGACAGCATTACACGCCGCATGAGATACATGCGCGCGTACAAGACCTGAAGTCGTTGCTAAACATTGGACAAGCTATGGCGTTAGACGTTGCTTGAGACACAGCGTCCGTACAAGACCTGAAGTCTTTGCCAAACATTGGCAAAGCTACGGCATTACCAGCCGCCTGAGACATGGGCGCGCTCACAAGACCTGAAGTCTTTGCCAAACGTTGGCAAAGCTACGGCATTACAAGCCCCCTCAGACACAGGCGCGCGCGCACAAGACTTGAAGTCTTTGCCAAACATTGGCAAAGCTACGGCATTACACGCCGCCTGAAACATAGGCGCACGTACAAGACCCGAAGTCTTTGCCAAACATTGGCAAAGCGACAGCATTACACGCCGCATGAGATACATGCGCGCGTACAAGACCTGAAGTCGTTGCTAAACATTGGACAAGCTAAGGCATTACACGTCGCCTGAGACACACATTGGCAAAGCTACGGCATTACACGCCACCTGAGACACAGGCGCGCGCACAAGGCCTGAAGACTTTGCCAAACATTAGCAAAGCTATGGCATTACACCACGCCTGAGACACATGCGCGCGCACAAGACCTGAAGTCTTTGCTAATCACTGGCAAAGCTACGACATTGGACGCCGCCTGAGACACAGGCGCGCGTACAAGAACGGAAGTCTTTGCCAAACATTTGCAAAGCTACGGCATTACACGCCGCCTGAGACACAGGCGCGCGCACAAGACCTGAAGTCTTTGCCAAACATTGGCAAAACTAAGGCATTACACGTGGCCTGAGACACAGGCGCGCGCACAAGGTCTGAAGACTTTGCCAAACATTGTCAAAGCGACAGCATTACACGCCGCCTGAGACACAGGCGCGCGTACAAGACCTGAAGTCGTTGCTAAACATTGGACAAGCTACGGCGTTCGACGTTGCTTGAGACACAGGCGTCCGCACAAGACCTGAAGTCTTTGCCAAACATTGGCAAAGCTACAGCATTACCAGCCGCCTGAGACATGGGCGCGCTCACAAGACCTGAAGTCTTTGCCAAACGTTGGCAAAGCTACGGCATTACAAGCCCCCTCAGACACAGGCGCGCGCGCACAAGACCTGAAGTCTTTGCCAAACATTGGCAAAGCTACGGCATTACACGCCGCCTGAGACACAGGCGCGCGCACAAGGCCTGAAGACTTTGCCAAACATTAGCAAAGCTACGGCATTACACCACGCCTGAGACACATGCACGCGCACAAGACCTGAAGTCTTTGCTAATCACTGGCAAAGCTACGGCATTGGACGCCGCCAGAGACACAGGCGCGCGTACAAGACCGGAAGTCTTTACCAAACATTGGCAAAGCTACGGCATTACACGCCGCCTGAGACACAGGCGCACGCACAAGACCTGAAGTCTTTGCCAAACATTGGCAAAACTAAGGCATTACACGTCGCCTGAGACACAGGCGCGCGCACAAGGCCTGAAGACTTTGCCAAACATTGGCAAAGCTACGGCATTAGACGCCGCCTGAGACATAGGCGCGCGTACAAGACCTGAAGTCTTTGCCAAACATTGGCAAAGCTACGACATTACACGCCGCCTAAGACACGGGCGCGCGCACAACGACTGAAGACTTTGCCAAACATTAGCAAAGCTACGGCATTAGACGCCGCCTGAGACATAGGCACGCGTACAAGACCCGAAGTCTTTGCCAAACATTGGCAAAGCGACAGCATTACACGCCGCCTGAGTCACAGGCGCGCGCACAAGGCCTGAAGACTTTGCCAAACATTGTCAAAGCGACAGCATTACACGCCGCCTGAGACACAGGCGCGCGTACAAGACCTGAAGTCGTTGCTAAACATTGGACAAGCTACGGCGTTCGACGTTGCTTGAGACACAGGCGTCCGCACAAGACCTGAAGTCTTTGCCAAACATTGGCAAAGCTACGGCATTACCAGCCGCCTGAGACATGGGCGCGCTCACAAGACCTGAAGTCTTTGCCAAACGTTGGCAAAGCAACGGCATTACAAGCCCCCTGAGACACAAGCGCGCGCACAAGACCTGAAGTCTTTGCTAATCACTGGCAAAGCTACGACATTGGACGCCGCCTGAGACACAGGCGCGCGTACAAGAACGGAAGTCTTTGCCAAACATTTGCAAAGCTACGGCATTACACGCCGCCAGAGACACAGGCGCGCGCACAAGACCTGAAGTCTTTGCCAAACATTGGCAAAACTAAGGCATTACACGTGGCCTGAGACACAGGCGCGCGCACAAGGCCTGAAGACTTTGCCAAACATTGGCACAGCGACAGCATTACACGCCGCATGAGATACATGCGCGCGTACAAGACCTGAAGTCGTTGCTAAACATTGGACAAGCTATGGCGTTAGACGTTGCTTGAGACACAGCGTCCGTACAAGACCTGAAGTCTTTGCCAAACATTGGCAAAGCTACGGCATTACCAGCCGCCTGAGACATGGGCGCGCTCACAAGTCCTGAAGTCTTTGCCAAACGTTGGCAAAGCTACGGCATTACAAGCCCCCTCAGACACAGGCGCGCGCGCACAAGACTTGAAGTCTTTGCCAAACATTGGCAAAGCTACGGCATTACACGCCGCCTGAAACATAGGCGCGCGTACAAGACCCGAAGTCTTTGCCAAACATTGGCAAAGCGACAGCATTACACGCCGCATGAGATACATGCGCGCGTACAAGACCTGAAGTCGTTGCTAAACATTGGACAAGCTAAGGCATTACACGTCGCCTGAGACACACATTGGCAAAGCTACGGCATTACACGCCACCTGAGACACAGGCGCGCGCACAAGGCCTGAAGACTTTGCCAAACATTAGCAAAGCTATGGCATTACACCACGCCTGAGACACATGCGCGCGCACAAGACCTGAAGTCTTTGCTAATCACTGGCAAAGCTACGACATTGGACGCCGCCTGAGACACAGGCGCGCGTACAAGAACGGAAGTCTTTGCCAAACATTTGCAAAGCTACGGCATTACACGCCGCCTGAGACACAGGCGCGCGCACAAGACCTGAAGTCTTTGCCAAACATTGGCAAAACTAAGGCATTACACGTGGCCTGAGACACAGGCGCGCGCACAAGGCCTGAAGACTTTGCCAAACATTGTCAAAGCGACAGCATTACACGCCGCCTGAGACACAGGCGCGCGTACAAGACCTGAAGTCGTTGCTAAACATTGGACAAGCTACGGCGTTCGACGTTGCTTGAGACACAGGCGTCCGCACAAGACCTGAAGTCTTTGCCAAACATTGGCAAAGCTACAGCATTACCAGCCGCCTGAGACATGGGCGCGCTCACAAGACCTGAAGTCTTTGCCAAACGTTGGCAAAGCTACGGCATTACAAGCCCCCTCAGACACAGGCGCGCGCGCACAAGACCTGAAGTCTTTGCCAAACATTGGCAAAGCTACGGCATTACACGCCGCCTGAGACACAGGCGCGCGCACAAGGCCTGAAGACTTTGCCAAACATTAGCAAAGCTACGGCATTACACCACGCCTGAGACACATGCACGCGCACAAGACCTGAAGTCTTTGCTAATCACTGGCAAAGCTACGGCATTGGACGCCGCCAGAGACACAGGCGCGCGTACAAGACCGGAAGTCTTTACCAAACATTGGCAAAGCTACGGCATTACACGCCGCCTGAGACACAGGCGCACGCACAAGACCTGAAGTCTTTGCCAAACATTGGCAAAACTAAGGCATTACACGTCGCCTGAGACACAGGCGCGCGCACAAGGCCTGAAGACTTTGCCAAACATTGGCAAAGCTACGGCATTAGACGCCGCCTGAGACATAGGCGCGCGTACAAGACCTGAAGTCTTTGCCAAACATTGGCAAAGCTACGACATTACACGCCGCCTAAGACACGGGCGCGCGCACAACGACTGAAGACTTTGCCAAACATTAGCAAAGCTACGGCATTAGACGCCGCCTGAGACATAGGCACGCGTACAAGACCCGAAGTCTTTGCCAAACATTGGCAAAGCGACAGCATTACACGCCGCCTGAGTCACAGGCGCGCGCACAAGGCCTGAAGACTTTGCCAAACATTGTCAAAGCGACAGCATTACACGCCGCCTGAGACACAGGCGCGCGTACAAGACCTGAAGTCGTTGCTAAACATTGGACAAGCTACGGCGTTCGACGTTGCTTGAGACACAGGCGTCCGCACAAGACCTGAAGTCTTTGCCAAACATTGGCAAAGCTACGGCATTACCAGCCGCCTGAGACATGGGCGCGCTCACAAGACCTGAAGTCTTTGCCAAACGTTGGCAAAGCAACGGCATTACAAGCCCCCTGAGACACATGCGCGCGCACAAGACCTGAAGTCTTTGCTAATCACTGGCAAAGCTACGACATTGGACGCCGCCTGAGACACAGGCGCGCGTACAAGAACGGAAGTCTTTGCCAAACATTTGCAAAGCTACGGCATTACACGCCGCCAGAGACACAGGCGCGCGCACAAGACCTGAAGTCTTTGCCAAACATTGGCAAAACTAAGGCATTACACGTGGCCTGAGACACAGGCGCGCGCACAAGGCCTGAAGACTTTGCCAAACATTGGCAAAGCGACAGCATTACACGCCGCATGAGATACATGCGCGCGTACAAGACCTGAAGTCGTTGCTAAACATTGGACAAGCTAAGGCATTACACGTCGCCTGAGACACACATTGGCAAAGCTACGGCATTACACGCCACCTGAGACACAGGCGCGCGCACAAGGCCTGAAGACTTTGCCAAACATTAGCAAAGCTATGGCATTACACCACGCCTGAGACACATGCGCGCGCACAAGACCTGAAGTCTTTGCTAATCACTGGCAAAGCTACGACATTGGACGCCGCCTGAGACACAGGCGCGCGTACAAGAACGGAAGTCTTTGCCAAACATTTGCAAAGCTACGGCATTACACGCCGCCTGAGACACAGGCGCGCGCACAAGACCTGAAGTCTTTGCCAAACATTGGCAAAACTAAGGCATTACACGTGGCCTGAGACACAGGCGCGCGCACAAGGCCTGAAGACTTTGCCAAACATTGTCAAAGCGACAGCATTACACGCCGCCTGAGACACAGGCGCGCGTACAAGACCTGAAGTCGTTGCTAAACATTGGACAAGCTACGGCGTTCGACGTTGCTTGAGACACAGGCGTCCGCACAAGACCTGAAGTCTTTGCCAAACATTGGCAAAGCTACAGCATTACCAGCCGCCTGAGACATGGGCGCGCTCACAAGACCTGAAGTCTTTGCCAAACGTTGGCAAAGCTACGGCATTACAAGCCCCCTCAGACACAGGCGCGCGCGCACAAGACCTGAAGTCTTTGCCAAACATTGGCAAAGCTACGGCATTACACGCCGCCTGAGACACAGGCGCGCGCACAAGGCCTGAAGACTTTGCCAAACATTAGCAAAGCTACGGCATTACACCACGCCTGAGACACATGCACGCGCACAAGACCTGAAGTCTTTGCTAATCACTGGCAAAGCTACGGCATTGGACGCCGCCAGAGACACAGGCGCGCGTACAAGACCGGAAGTCTTTACCAAACATTGGCAAAGCTACGGCATTACACGCCGCCTGAGACACAGGCGCACGCACAAGACCTGAAGTCTTTGCCAAACATTGGCAAAACTAAGGCATTACACGTCGCCTGAGACACAGGCGCGCGCACAAGGCCTGAAGACTTTGCCAAACATTGGCAAAGCTACGGCATTAGACGCCGCCTGAGACATAGGCGCGCGTACAAGACCTGAAGTCTTTGCCAAACATTGGCAAAGCTACGACATTACACGCCGCCTAAGACACGGGCGCGCGCACAACGACTGAAGACTTTGCCAAACATTAGCAAAGCTACGGCATTAGACGCCGCCTGAGACATAGGCACGCGTACAAGACCCGAAGTCTTTGCCAAACATTGGCAAAGCGACAGCATTACACGCCGCCTGAGTCACAGGCGCGCGCATAAGGCCTGAAGACTTTGCCAAACATTGTCAAAGCGACAGCATTACACGCCGCCTGAGACACAGGCGCGCGTACAAGACCTGAAGTCGTTGCTAAACATTGGACAAGCTACGGCGTTCGACGTTGCTTGAGACACAGGCGTCCGCACAAGACCTGAAGTCTTTGCCAAACATTGGCAAAGCTACGGCATTACCAGCCGCCTGAGACATGGGCGCGCTCACAAGACCTGAAGTCTTTGCCAAACGTTGGCAAAGCAACGGCATTACAAGCCCCCTGAGACACATGCGCGCGCACAAGACCTGAAGTCTTTGCTAATCACTGGCAAAGCTACGACATTGGACGCCGCCTGAGACACAGGCGCGCGTACAAGAACGGAAGTCTTTGCCAAACATTTGCAAAGCTACGGCATTACACGCCGCCAGAGACACAGGCGCGCGCACAAGACCTGAAGTCTTTGCCAAACATTGGCAAAACTAAGGCATTACACGTGGCCTGAGACACAGGCGCGCGCACAAGGCCTGAAGACTTTGCCAAACATTGGCAAAGCGACAGCATTACACGCCGCATGAGATACATGCGCGCGTACAAGACCTGAAGTCGTTGCTAAACATTGGACAAGCTATGGCGTTAGACGTTGCTTGAGACACAGCGTCCGTACAAGACCTGAAGTCTTTGCCAAACATTGGCAAAGCTACGGCATTACCAGCCGCCTGAGACATGGGCGCGCTCACAAGACCTGAAGTCTTTGCCAAACGTTGGCAAAGCTACGGCATTACAAGCCCCCTCAGACACAGGCGCGCGCGCACAAGACTTGAAGTCTTTGCCAAACATTGGCAAAGCTACGGCATTACACGCCGCCTGAAACATAGGCGCGCGTACAAGACCCGAAGTCTTTGCCAAACATTGGCAAAGCGACAGCATTACACGCCGCATGAGATACATGCGCGCGTACAAGACCTGAAGTCGTTGCTAAACATTGGACAAGCTAAGGCATTACACGTCGCCTGAGACACACATTGGCAAAGCTACGGCATTACACGCCACCTGAGACACAGGCGCGCGCACAAGGCCTGAAGACTTTGCCAAACATTAGCAAAGCTATGGCATTACACCACGCCTGAGACACATGCGCGCGCACAAGACCTGAAGTCTTTGCTAATCACTGGCAAAGCTACGACATTGGACGCCGCCTGAGACACAGGCGCGCGTACAAGAACGGAAGTCTTTGCCAAACATTTGCAAAGCTACGGCATTACACGCCGCCTGAGACACAGGCGCGCGCACAAGACCTGAAGTCTTTGCCAAACATTGGCAAAACTAAGGCATTACACGTGGCCTGAGACACAGGCGCGCGCACAAGGCCTGAAGACTTTGCCAAACATTGGCAAAGCTACGGCATTAGACGCCGCCTGAGACATAGGCGCGCGTACAAGACCTGAAGTCTTTGCCAAACATTGGCAAAGCTACGACATTACACGCCGCCTAAGACACGGGCGCGCGCACAACGACTGAAGACATTGCCAAACATTAGCAAAGCTATGGCATTAGACGCCGCCTGAGACATAGGCACGCGTACAAGACCCGAAGTCTTTGCCAAACATTGGCAAAGCGACAGCATTACACGCCGCCTGAGACACAGGCGCGCGTACAAGACCTGAAGTCGTTGCTAAACATTGGACAAGCTACGGCGTTCGACGTTGCTTGAGACACAGGCGTCCGCACAAGACCTGAAGTCTTTGCCAAACTTTGGCAAAGCTACGGTATTACCAGCCGCCTGAGACATGGGCACGCTCACAAGACCTGAAGTCTTTGCCAAACGTTGGCAAAGCTACGGCATTACAAGCCCCCTCAGACACAGGCGCGCGCGCACAAGACCTGAAGTCTTTGCCAAACATTGGCAAAGCTACGGCATTACACGCCGCCTGAAACATAGGCGCGCGTACAAGACCCGAAGTCTTTGCCAAACATTGGCAAAGCGACAGCATTACACGCCGCATGAGATACATGCGCGCGTACAAGACCTGAAGTCGTTGCTAAACATTGGACAAGCTATGGCGTTAGACGTTGCTTGAGACACAGGCGTCCGCACAAGACCTGAAGTCTTTGCCAAACATTGGCAAAGCTACCGCATTACCAGCCGCCTGAGACATGGGCGCGCTCACAAAACCTGAAGTCTTTGCCAAACGTTGGCAAAGCTACGGCATTACACGCCGCCTCAGACACAGGCGCGCGCGCACAAGGCCTGAAGACTTTGCCAAATATTAGCAAAGCTACGGCATTACACCACGCCCGAGACACATGCGCGCGCACAAGACCTGAAGACTTTGCTAATCACTTGCAAAGCTAAGGCATTGGACGCCGCCAGAGACACAGGCGCGCGTACAAGACCGGAAGTCTTTGCCAAACATTGGCAAATCTAAGGCATTACACGTCGCCTGAGACACAGGCACGCGCACAAGGCCTGAAGACTTTGCCAAACATTGGCAAAGCTACGGCATTAGACGCCGCCTGAGACATAGGCGCATGTACAAGACCTGAAGTCTTTGCCAAACATTGGCAAAGCTACGGCATTACACGCCGCCTAAGACACGGGCGCGCGCACAACGACTGAAGACTTTGCCAAACATTAGCAAAGCTACGGCATTAGACGCCGCCTGAGACATAGGCACGCGTACAAGACCCGAAGTCTTTGCCAACCATTGGCAAAGCGACAGCATTACACGCCGCGTGAGACACAGGCGCGCGTACAAGACCTGAAGTCTTTGCCAAACATTGGCAAAGCTAAGGCATTACACGTCGCCTGAGACACAGGCGCGCGCACAAGGCCTGAAGACTATGCCAAACATTGGCAAAGCTACGGCATTAGACGCCGCCTGAGACATAGGCGCGCGTACAAGACCTGCAGTCTTTGCCAAACATTGGCAAAGCTACGGCATTACACGCCACCTGAGACACAGGCGCGCGCACAAGGCCTGAAGACTTTGCCAAACATTAGCAAAGCTATGGCATTACACCACGCCTGAGACACATGCGCGCGCACAAGACCTGAAGTCTTTGCTAATCACTGGCAAAGCTACGACATTGGACGCCGCCTGAGACACAGGCGCGCGTACAAGAACGAAAGTCTTTGCCAAACATTTGCAAAGCTACGGCATTACACGCCGCCAGAGACACAGGCGCGCGCACAAGACCTGAAGTCTTTGCCAAACATTGGCAAAACTAAGGCATTACACGTGGCCTGAGACACAGGCGCGCGCACAAGGCCTGAAGACTTTCCAAACATTGGCAAAGCGACAGCATTACACGCCGCATGAGATACATGCGCGCGTACAAGACCTGAAGTCGTTGCTAAACATTGGACAAGCTATGGCGTTAGACGTTGCTTGAGACACAGCGTCCGCACAAGACCTGAAGTCTTTGCCAAACATTGGCAAAGCTACGGCATTACCAGCCGCCTGAGACATGGGCGCGCTCACAAGACCTGAAGTCTTTGCCAAACGTTGGCAAAGCTACGGCATTACAAGCCCCCTCAGACACAGGCGCGCGCGCACAAGACTTGAAGTCTTTGCCAAACATTGGCAAAGCTACGGCATTACACGCCGCCTGAAACATAGACGCGCGTACAAGACCCGAAGTCTTTGCCAAACATTGGCAAAGCGACAACATTACACGCCGCATGAGATACATGCGCGCGTACAAGACATGAAGTCGTTGCTAAACATTGGACAAGCTATGGCGTTAGACGTTGCTTGAGACACAGGCGTCCGCACAAGACATGAAGTCTTTGCCAAACATTGGCAAAGCTACGGCATTACCAGCCGCCTGAGACATGGGCGCGCTCACAAAACCTGAAGTCTTTGCCAAACGTTGGCAAAGCTACGGCATTACACGCCGCCTCAGACACAGGCGCGCGCGCACAAGACCTGAAGTCTTTGCCAAACATTGGCAAAGCTACGGCATTACACTCCGCCTGAGACACAGGCGCGCGCACAAAGCCTGAAGACTTTGCCAAATATTAGCAAAGCTACGGCATTACACCACGCCTGAGACACATGCGCGCGCACAAGACCTGAAGTCTTTGCTAATCACTTGCAAAGCTAAGGCATTGGACGCCGCCAGAGACACAGGCGCGCGTACAAGACCGGAAGTCTTTACCAAACATTGGCAAAGCTACGGCATTACACGCCGCCTGAGACACAGGCGCGCGCACAAGACCTGAAGTCTTTGCCAAACATTGGCAAATCTAAGGCATTACACGTCGCCTGAGACACAGGCACGCGCACAAGGCCTGAAGACTTTGCCAAACATTGGCAAAGCTACGGCATTAGACGCCGCCTGAGACATAGGCGCGCGTACAAGACCTGAAGTCTTTGCCAAACATTGGCAAAGCTACGGCATTACACGCCGCCTAAGACACGGGCGCGCGCACAACGACTGAAGACTTTGCCAAACATTAGCAAAGCTACGGCATTAGACGCCGCCTGAGACATAGGCACGCGTACAAGACCCAAAGTCTTTGCCAACCATTGGCAAAGCGACAGCATTACACGCCGCGTGAGACACAGGCGCGCGTACAAGACCTGAAGTCTTTGCCAAACATTGGCAAAGCTAAGGCATTACACGTCGCCTGAGACACAGGCGCGCGCACAAGGCCTGAAGACTATGCCAAACATTGGCAAAGCTACGGCATTAGACGCCGCCTGAGACATAGGCGCGCGTACAAGACCTGCAGTCTTTGCCAAACATTGGCAAAGCTACGGCATTACACGCCACCTGAGACACAGGCGCGCGCACAAGGCCTGAAGACTTTGCCAAACATTAGCAAAGCTATGGCATTACACCACGCCTGAGACACATGCGCGCGCACAAGACCTGAAGTCTTTGCTAATCACTGGCAAAGCTACGACATTGGACGCCGCCTGAGACACAGGCGCGCGTATAAGAACGGAAGTCTTTGCCAAACATTTGCAAAGCTACGGCATTACACGCCGCCAGAGACACAGGCGCGCGCACAAGACCTGAAGTCTTTGCCAAACATTGGCAAAACTAAGGCATTACACGTGGCCTGAGACACAGGCGCGCGCACAAGGCCTGAAGACTTTGCCAAACATTGGCAAAGCGACAGCCTTACACGCCGCATGAGATACATGCGTGCGTACAAGACCTGAAGTCGTTGCTAAACATTGGACAAGCTATGGCGTTAGACGTTGCTTGAGACACAGCGTCCGCACAAGACCTGAAGTCTTTGCCAAACATTGGCAAAGCTACGGCATTACACGCCGCCTGAGACACAGGCGCGCGCACAAGGCCTGAAGACTTTGCCAAACATTAGCAAAGCTACGGCATTACACCACGCCTGAGACACATGCACGCGCACAAGACCTGAAGTCTTTGCTAATCACTGGCAAAGCTACGGCATTGGACGCCGCCAGAGACACAGGCGCGCGTACAAGACCGGAAGTCTTTACCAAACATTGGCAAAGCTACGGCATTACACGCCGCCTGAGACACAGGCGCACGCACAAGACCTGAAGTCTTTGCCAAACATTGGCAAAACTAAGGCATTACACGTCGCCTGAGACACAGGCGCGCGCACAAGGCCTGAAGACTTTGCCAAACATTGGCAAAGCTACGGCATTAGACGCCGCCTGAGACATAGGCGCGCGTACAAGACCTGAAGTCTTTGCCAAACATTGGCAAAGCTACGACATTACACGCCGCCTAAGACACGGGCGCGCGCACAACGACTGAAGACATTGCCAAACATTAGCAAAGCTATGGCATTAGACGCCGCCTGAGACATAGGCACGCGTACAAGACCCGAAGTCTTTGCCAAACATTGGCAAAGCGACAGCATTACACGCCGCCTGAGACACAGGCGCGCGTACAAGACCTGAAGTCGTTGCTAAACATTGGACAAGCTACGGCGTTCGACGTTGCTTGAGACACAGGCGTCCGCACAAGACCTGAAGTCTTTGCCAAACTTTGGCAAAGCTACGGTATTACCAGCCGCCTGAGACATGGGCACGCTCACAAGACCTGAAGTCTTTGCCAAACGTTGGCAAAGCTACGGCATTACAAGCCCCCTCAGACACAGGCGCGCGCGCACAAGGCCTGAAGTCTTTGCCAAACATTGGCAAAGCTACGGCATTACACGCCGCCTGAAACATAGGCGCGCGTACAAGACCCGAAGTCTTTGCCAAACATTGGCAAAGCGACAGCCTTACACGCCGCATGAGATACATGCGCGCGTACAAGACCTGAAGTCGTTGCTAAACATTGGACAAGCTATGGCGTTAGACGTTGCTTGAGACACAGGCGTCCGCACAAGACCTGAAGTCTTTGCCAAACATTGGCAAAGCTACCGCATTACCAGCCGCCTGAGACATGGGCGCGCTCACAAAACCTGAAGTCTTTGCCAAACGTTGGCAAAGCTACGGCATTACACGCCGCCTCAGACACAGGCGCGCGCGCACAAGACCTGAAGTCTTTGCCAAACATTGGCAAAGCTACGGCATTACACGCCGCCTGAGACACAGGCGCGCGCACAAGGCCTGAAGACTTTGCCAAATATTAGCAAAGCTACGGCATTACACCACGCCTGAGACACATGCGCGCGCACAAGACCTGAAGACTTTGCTAATCACTTGCAAAGCTAAGGCATTGGACGCCGCCAGAGACACAGGCGCGCGTACAAGACCGAAAGTCTTTGCCAAACATTGGCAAATCTAAGGCATTACACGTCGCCTGAGACACAGGCACGCGCACAAGGCCTGAAGACTTTGCCAAACATTGGCAAAGCTACGGCATTAGACGCCGCCTGAGACATAGGCGCATGTACAAGACCTGAAGTCTTTGCCAAACATTGGCAAAGCTACGGCATTACACGCCGCCTAAGACACGGGCGCGCGCACAACGACTGAAGACTTTGCCAAACATTAGCAAAGCTACGGCATTAGACGCCGCCTGAGACATAGGCACGCGTACAAGACCCGAAGTCTTTGCCAACCATTGGCAAAGCGACAGCATTACACGCCGCGTGAGACACAGGCGCGCGTACAAGACCTGAAGTCTTTGCCAAACATTGGCAAAGCTAAGGCATTACACGTCGCCTGAGACACAGGCGCGCGCACAAGGCCTGAAGACTATGCCAAACATTGGCAAAGCTACGGCATTAGACGCCGCCTGAGACATAGGCGCGCGTACAAGACCTGCAGTCTTTGCCAAACATTGGCAAAGCTACGGCATTACACGCCACCTGAGACACAGGCGCGCGCACAAGGCCTGAAGACTTTGCCAAACATTAGCAAAGCTATGGCATTACACCACGCCTGAGACACATGCGCGCGCACAAGACCTGAAGTCTTTGCTAATCACTGGCAAAGCTACGACATTGGACGCCGCCTGAGACACAGGCGCGCGTACAAGAACGGAAGTCTTTGCCAAACATTTGCAAAGCTACGGCATTACACGCCGCCAGAGACACAGGCGCGCGCACAAGACCTGAAGTCTTTGCCAAACATTGGCAAAACTAAGGCATTACACGTGGCCTGAGACACAGGCGCGCGCACAAGGCCTGAAGACTTTGCCAAACATTGGCAAAGCGACAGCATTACACGCCGCATGAGATACATGCGCGCGTACAAGACCTGAAGTCGTTGCTAAACATTGGACAAGCTATGGCGTTAGACGTTGCTTGAGACACAGCGTCCGCACAAGACCTGAAGTCTTTGCCAAACATTGGCAAAGCTACGGCATTACCAGCCGCCTGAGACATGGGCGCGCTCACAAGACCTGAAGTCTTTGCCAAACGTTGGCAAAGCTACGGCATTACAAGCCCCCTCAGACACAGGCGCGCGCGCACAAGACTTGAAGTCTTTGCCAAACATTGGCAAAGCTACGGCATTACACGCCGCCTGAAACATAGACGCGCGTACAAGACCCGAAGTCTTTGCCAAACATTGGCAAAGCGACAGCATTACACGCCGCATGAGATACATGCGCGCGTACAAGACATGAAGTCGTTGCTAAACATTGGACAAGCTATGGCGTTAGACGTTGCTTGAGACACAGGCGTCCGCACAAGACATGAAGTCTTTGCCAAACATTGGCAAAGCTACGGCATTACCAGCCGCCTGAGACATGGGCGCGCTCACAAAACCTGAAGTCTTTGCCAAACGTTGGCAAAGCTACGGCATTACACGCCGCCTCAGACACAGGCGCGCGCGCACAAGACCTGAAGTCTTTGCCAAACATTGGCAAAGCTACGGCATTACACTCCGCCTGAGACACAGGCGCGCGCACAAGGCCTGAAGACTTTGCCAAATATTAGCAAAGCTACGGCATTACACCACGCCTGAGACACATGCGCGCGCACAAGACCTGAAGTCTTTGCTAATCACTTGCAAAGCTAAGGCATTGGACGCCGCCAGAGACACAGGCGCGCGTACAAGACCGGAAGTCTTTACCAAACATTGGCAAAGCTACGGCATTACACGCCGCCTGAGACACAGGCGCGCGCACAAGACCTGAAGTCTTTGCCAAACATTGGCAAATCTAAGGCATTACACGTCGCCTGAGACACAGGCACGCGCACAAGGCCTGAAGACTTTGCCAAACATTGGCAAAGCTACGGCATTAGACGCCGCCTGAGACATAGGCGCGCGTACAAGACCTGAAGTCTTTGCCAAACATTGGCAAAGCTACGGCATTACACGCCGCCTAAGACACGGGCGCGCGCACAACGACTGAAGACTTTGCCAAACATTAGCAAAGCTACGGCATTAGACGCCGCCTGAGACATAGGCACGCGTACAAGACCCAAAGTCTTTGCCAACCATTGGCAAAGCGACAGCATTACACGCCGCGTGAGACACAGGCGCGCGTACAAGACCTGAAGTCTTTGCCAAACATTGGCAAAGCTAAGGCATTACACGTCGCCTGAGACACAGGCGCGCGCACAAGGCCTGAAGACTATGCCAAACATTGGCAAAGCTACGGCATTAGACGCCGCCTGAGACATAGGCGCGCGTACAAGACCAGTCTTTGCCAAACATTGGCAAAGCTACGGCATTACACCACGCCTGAGACACATGCGCGCGCACAAGACCTGAAGTCTTTGCTAATCACTGGCAAAGCTACGACATTGGACGCCGCCTGAGACACAGGCGCGCGTATAAGAACGGAAGTCTTTGCCAAACATTTGCAAAGCTACGGCATTACACGCCGCCAGAGACACAGGCGCGCGCACAAGACCTGAAGTCTTTGCCAAACATTGGCAAAACTAAGGCATTACACGTGGCCTGAGACACAGGCGCGCGCACAAGGCCTGAAGACTTTGCCAAACATTGGCAAAGCGACAGCCTTACACGCCGCATGAGATACATGCGCGCGTACAAGACCTGAAGTCGTTGCTAAACATTGGACAAGCTATGGCGTTAGACGTTGCTTGAGACACAGCGTCCGCACAAGACCTGAAGTCTTTGCCAAACATTGGCAAAGCTACGGCATTACCAGCCGCCTGAGACATGGGCGCGCTCACAAGACCTGAAGTCTTTGCCAAACGTTGGCAAAGCTACGGCATTACAAGCCCCCTCAGACACAGGCGCGCGCGCACAAGACTTGAAGTCTTTGCCAAACATTGGCAAAGCTACGGCATTACACGCCTCCTGAAACATAGGCGCGCGTACAAGACCCGAAGTCTTTGCCAAACATTGGCAAAGCGACAGCATTACACGCCGCATGAGATACATGCGCGCGTACAAGACCTGAAGTCGTTGCTAAACATTGGACAAGCTATGGCGTTAGACGTTGCTTGAGACACAGGCGTCCGCACAAGACATGAAGTCTTTGCCAAACATTGGCAAAGCTACGGCATTACCAGCCGCCTGAGACATGGGCGCGCTCACAAAACCTGAAGTCTTTGCCAAACGTTGGCAAAGCTACGGCATTACACGCCGCCTCAGACACAGGCGCGCGCGCACAAGGCCGGAAGTCTTTGCCAAACATTGGCAAAGCTACGGCATTACACGCCGCCTGAGACACAGGCGCGCGCACAAGGCCTGAAGACTTTGCCAAACATTAGCAAAGCTACGGCATTACACCACGCCTGAGACACATGCGCGCGCACAAGACCTGAAGTCTTTGCTAATCACTGGCAAAGCTAAGGCATTGGACGCAGCCAGAGACACAGGCGCGCGTACAAGACCGGAAGTCTTTACCAAACATTGGCAAAGCTACGGCATTACACGCCGCCTGAGACACAGGCGCGCGCACAAGACCTGAAGTCTTTGCCAAACTAAGGCATTACACGTCGCCTGAGACACAGGCACGCGCAGAAGGCCTGAAGACTTTGCCAAACATTGGCAAAGCTACGGCATTAGACGCCGCCTGAGACATAGGCGCGCGTACAAGACCTGAAGTCTTTGCCAAACATTGGCAAAGCTACGGCATTACACGCCGCCTAAGACACGGGCGCGCGCACAACGACTGAAGACTTTGCCAAACATTAGCAAAGCTACGGCATTAGACGCCGCCTGAGACATAGGCACGCGTACAAGACCCGAAGTCTTTGCCAAACATTGGCAAAGCGACAGCATTACACGCCGCCTGAGACACAGGCGCGCGTACAAGACCTGCAGTCTTTGCCAAACATTGGCAAAGCTACGGCATTACACGCCACCTGAGACACAGGCGCGCGCACAAGGCCTGAAGACTTTGCCAAACATTAGCAAAGCTATGGCATTACACCACGCCTGAGACACATGCGCGCGCACAAGACCTGAAGTCTTTGCTAATCACTGGCAAAGCTACGACATTGGACGCCGCCTGAGACACAGGCGCGCGTACAAGAACGGAAGTCTTTGCCAAACATTTGCAAAGCTACAGCATTACACGCCGCCTGAGATACAGGCGCGCGCACAAGACCTGAAGTCTTTGCCAAACATTGGCAAAACTAAGGCATTACACGTGGCCTGAGACACAGGCGCGCGCACAAGGCCTGAACACTTTGCCAAACATTGTCAAAGCGACAGCATTACACGCCGCCTGAGACACAGGCGCGCGTACAAGACCTGAAGTCGTTGCTAAACATTGGACAAGCTACGGCGTTCGACGTTGCTTGAGACACAGGCGTACGCACAAGACCTGAAGTCTTTGCCAAACATTGGCAAAGCTACGGCATTACCAGCCGCCTGAGACATGGGCGCGCTCACAAGACCTGAAGTCTTTGCCAAACATTGGCAAAACTAAGGCATTACACGTGGCCTGAGACACAGGCGCGCGCACAAGGCCTGAACACTTTGCCAAACATTGTCAAAGCGACAGCATTACACGCCGCCTGAGACACAGGCGCGCGTACAAGACCTGAAGTCGTTGCTAAACATTGGACAAGCTACGGCGTTCGACGTTGCTTGAGACACAGGCGTACGCACAAGACCTGAAGTCTTTGCCAAACATTGGCAAAGCTACGGCATTACCAGCCGCCTGAGACATGGGCGCGCTCACAAGACCTGAAGTCTTTGCCAAACGTTGGCAAAGCTACGGCATTACAAGCCCCCTCCGACACAGGCGCGCGCGCACAAGACCTGAAGTCTTTGCCAAACATTGGCAAAGCTACGGCATTACACGCCGCCTGAGACATAGGCGCGCGCACAAGGCCTGAAGACTTTGCCAAACATTAGCAAAGCTACGGCATTACACCACGCCTGAGACACATGCGCGCGCACAAGACCTGAAGTCTTTGCTAATCACTGGCAAAGCTACGGCATTGGACGCCGCCAGAGACACAGGCGCGCGTACAAGACCGGAAGTCTTTACCAAACATTGGCAAAGCTACGGCATTACACGCCCCTGAGACACAGGCGCACGCACAAGACCTGAAGTCTTTGCCAAACATTGGCAAAACTAAGGCATTACACGTCGCCTGAGACACAGGCGCGCGCACAAGGCCTGAAGACTTTGCCAAACATTGGCAAAGCTACGGCATTAGACGCCGCCTGAGACATAGGCGCGCGTACAAGACCTGAAGTCTTTGCCAAACATTGGCAAAGCTACGGCATTACACGCCGCCTAAGACACGGGCGCGCGCACAACGACTGAAGACATTGCCAAACATTAGCAAAGCTATGGCATTAGACGCCGCCTGAGACATAGGCACGCGTACAAGACCCGAAGTCTTTGCCAAACATTGGCAAAGCGACAGCATTACACGCCGCCTGAGACACAGGCGCGCGTACAAGACCTGAAGTCGTTGCTAAACATTGGACAAGCTACGGCGTTCGACGTTGCTTGAGACACAGGCGTCCGCACAAGACCTGAAGTCTTTGCCAAACATTGGCAAAGCTACGGCATTACCAGCCGCCTGAGACATGGGCACGCTCGCAAGACCTGAAGTCTTTGCCAAACGTTGGCAAAGCTACGGCATTACAAGCCCCCTCAGACACAGGCGCGCGCGCACAAGATCTGAAGTCTTTGCCAAACATTGGCAAAGCTACGGCATTACACGCCGCCTGAAATATAGGCGCGCGTACAAGATCCGAAGTCTTTACCAAACATTGGCAAAGCGACAGCATTACACGCCGCATGAGATACATGCGCGCGTACAAGACCTGAAGTCGTTGCTAAACATTGGACAAGCTATGGCGTTAGACGTTGCTTGAGACACAGGCGTCCGCACAAGACCTGAAGTCTTTGCCAAACATTGGCAAAGCTACGGCATTACCAGCCGCCTGAGACATGGGCGCGCTCACAAAACCTGAAGTCTTTGCCAAACGTTGGCAAAGCTACGGCATTACACGCCGCCTCAGACACAGGCGCGCGCGCACAAGACCTGAAGTCTTTGCCAAACATTGGCAAAGCTACGGCATTACACGCCGCCTGAGACACAGGCGCGCGCACAAGGCCTGAAGACTTTGCCAAACATTAGCAAAGCTACGGCATTACACCACGCCTGAGACACATGCGCGCGCACAAGACCTGAAGTCTTTGCTAATCACTGGCAAAGCTAAGGCATTGGACGCCGCCAGAGACACAGGCGCGCGTACAAGACCGGAAGTCTTTACCAAACATTAGCAAAGCTACGGCATTACACGCCGCCTGAGACACAGGCGCGCGCACAAGACCTGAAGTCTTTGCCAAACATTGGCAAATCTAAGGCATTACACGTCGCCTGAGACACAGGCACGCGCACAAGGCCTGAAGACTTTGCCAAACATTGGCAAAGCTACGGCATTAGACGCCGCCTGAGACATAGGCGCGCGTACAAGACCTGAAGTCTTTGCCAAACATTGGCAAAGCTACGGCATTACACGCCGCCTAAGACACGGGCGCGCGCACAACGACTGAAGACTTTGCCAAACATTAGCAAAGCTACGGCATTAGACGCCGCCTGAGACATAGGCACGCGTACAAGACCCGAAGTCTTTGCCAAACATTGGCAAAGCGACAGCATTACACGCCGCCTGAGTCACAGGCGCGCGCACAAGGCCTGAAGACTTTGCCAAACATTGTCAAAGCGACAGCATTACACGCCGCCTGAGACACAGGCGCGCGTACAAGACCTGAAGTCGTTGCTAAACATTGGACAAGCTACGGCGTTCGACGTTGCTTGAGACACAGGCGTCCGCACAAGACCTGAAGTCTTTGCCAAACATTGGAAAAGCTACGGCATTACCAGCCGCCTGAGACATGGGCGCGCTCACAAGACCTGAAGTCTTTGCCAAACGTTGGCAAAGCTACGGCATTACAAGCCCCCTCAGACACAGGCGCGCGCGCACAAGACCTGAAGTCTTTGCCAAACATTGGCAAAGCTACGGCATTACACGCCGCCTGAGACATAGGCTTGCGCACAAGGCCTGAAGACTTTGCCAAACATTAGCAAAGCTACGGCATTACACCACGCCTGAGACACATGCTCGCGCACAAGACCTGAAGTCTTTGCTAATCACTGGCAAAGCTACGGCATTGGACGCCGCCAGAGACACAGGCGCGCGTACAAGACCGGAAGTCTTTACCAAACATTGGTAAAGCTACGGCATTACACGCCGCCTGAGACACAGGCGCACGCACAAGACCTGAAGTCTTTGCCAAACATTGGCAAAACTAAGGCATTACACGTCGCCTAAGACACAGGCGCGCGCACAAGGCCTGAAGACTTTGCCAAACATTGGCAAAGCTACGGCATTAGACGCCGCCTGAGACATAGGCGCGCGTACAAGACCTGAAGTCTTTGCCAAACATTGGCAAAGCTACGGCATTACACGCCGCCTAAGACACGGGCGCGCGCACAACGACTGAAGACATTGCCAAACATTAGCAAAGCTATGGCATTAGACGCCGCCTGAGACATAGGCACGCTTACAAGACCCGAAGTCTTTGCCAAACATTGGCAAAGCGACAGCATTACACGCCGCCTGAGACACAGGCGCGCGTACAAGACCTGAAGTCGTTGCTAAACATTGGACAAGCTACGGCGTTCGACGTTGCTTGAGACACAGGCGTCCGCACAAGACCTGAAGTCTTTGCCAAACATTGGCAAAGCTACGGCATTACCAGCCGCCTGAGACATGGGCACGCTCACAAGACCTGAAGTCTTTGCCAAACGTTGGCAAAGCTACGGCATTACAAGCCCCCTCAGACACAGGCGCGCGCGCACAAGACCTGAAGTCTTTGCCAAACATTGGCAAAGCTACGGCATTACACGCCGCCTGAAACATAGGCGCGCGTACAAGACCCGAAGTCTTTGCCAAACATTGGCAAAGCGACAGCATTACACGCCGCATGAGATACATGCGCGCGTACAAGACCTGAAGTCGTTGCTAAACATTGGACAAGCTATGGCGTTAGACGTTGCTTGAGACACAGGCGTCCGCACAAGACCTGAAGTCTTTGCCAAACATTGGCAAAGCTACGGCATTACCAGCCGCCTGAGACATGGGCGCGCTCACAAAACCTGAAGTCTTTGCCAAACGTTGGCAAAGCTACGGCATTACACGCCGCCTCAGACACAGGCGCGCGCGCACAAGACCTGAAGTCTTTGCCAAACATTGGCAAAGCTACGGCATTACACGCCGCCTGAGACACAGGCGCGCGCACAAGGCCTGAAGACTTTGCCAAACATTAGCAAAGCTACGGCATTACACCACGCCTGAGACACATGCGCGCGCACAAGACCTGAAGTCTTTGCTAATCACTGGCAAAGCAACGGCATTGGACGCCGCCAGAGACACAGGCGCGCGTACAAGACCGGAAGTCTTTACCAAACATTGGCAAAGCTACGGCATTACACGCCGCCTGAGACACAGGCGCACGCACAAGACCTGAAGTCTTTGCCAAACATTGGCAAAACTAAGGCATTACACGTCGCCTGAGACACAGGCGCGCGCACAAGGCCTGAAGACTTTGCCAAACATTGGCAAAGCTACGGCATTAGACGCCGCCTGAGACATAGGCGCGCGTACAAGACCCGAAGTCTTTGCCAAACATTGGCAAAGCTACGGCATTACACGCCGCCTAAGACACGGGCGCGCGCACAACGACTGAAGACATTGCCAAACATTAGCAAAGCTATGGCATTAGACGCCGCCTGAGACATAGGCACGCGTACAAGACCCGAAGTCTTTGGCAAACATTGGAAAAGCGACAGCATTACACGCCGCCTGAGTCACAGGCGCGCGCACAAGGCCTGAAGACTTTGCCAAACATTGGACAAGCTACGGCGTTCGACGTTGCTTGAGACACAGGCGTCCGCACAAGACCTGAAGTCTTTGCCAAACATTGGCAAAGCTACGGCATTACCAGCCGCCTGAGACATGGGCACGCTCACAAGACCTGAAGTCTTTGCCAAACGTTGGCAAAGCTACGGCAATACAAGCCCCCTCAGACACAGGCGCGCGCGCACAAGACCTGAAGTCTTTGCCAAACATTGGCAAAGCTACGGCATTACACGCCGCCTGAAACATAGGCGCGCGTACAAGACCTGAAGTCTTTGCCAAACATTGGCAAAGCGACAGCATTACACGCCGCATGAGATACATGCGCGCGTACAAGACCTGAAGTCGTTGCTAAACATTGGACAAGCTATGGCGTTAGACGTTGCTTGAGACACAGGCGTCCGCACAAGACCTGAAGTCTTTGCCAAACATTGGCAAAGCTACGGCATTACCAGCCGCCTGAGACATGGGCGCGCTCACAAAACCTGAAGTCTTTGCCAAACGTTGGCAAAGCTACGGCATTACACGCCGCCTCAGACACAGGCGCGCGCGCACAAGACCTGAAGTCTTTGCCAAACATTGGCAAAGCTACGGCATTACACGCCGCCTGAGACACAGGCGCGCGCACAAGTCCTGAAGACTTTGCCAAACATTAGCAAAGCTACGGCATTACACCACGCCTGAGACACATGCGCGCGCACAAGACCTGAAGTCTTTGCTAATCACTGGCAAAGCTAAGGCATTGGACGCCGCCAGAGACACAGGCGCGCGTACAAGACCGGAAGTCTTTACCAAACATTGGCAAAGCTACGGCATTACACGCCGCCTGAGACACAGGCGCGCGCACAAGACCTGAAGTCTTTGCCAAACATTGGCAAATCTAAGGCATTACACGTCGCCTGAGACACAGGCACGCGCACAAGGCCTGAAGACTTTGCCAAACATTGGCAAAGCTACGGCATTAGACGCCGCCTGAGACATAGGCGCGCGTACAAGACCTGAAGTCTTTGCCAAACATTGGCAAAGCTACGGCATTACACGCCGCCTAAGACACGGGCGCGCGCACAACAACTGAAGACTTTGCCAAACATTAGCAAAGCTACGGCATTAGACGCCGCCTGAGACATAGGCACGCGTACAAGACCCGAAGTCTTTGCCAAACATTGGCAAAGCGACAACATTACACGCCGCCTGAGTCACAGGCGCGCGCACAAGGCCTGAAGACTTTGCCAAACATTGTCAAAGCGACAGCATTACACGCCGCCTGAGACACAGGCGCGCGTACAAGACCTGAAGTCGTTGCTAAACATTGGACAAGCTACGGCGTTCGACGTTGCTTGAGACACAGGCGTCCGCACAAGACCTGAAGTCTTTGCCAAACATTGGCAAGGCTACGGCATTACCAGCCGCCTGAGACATGGGCGCGCTCACAAGACCTGAAGTCTTTGCCAAACGTTGGCAAAGCTACGGCATTACAAGCCCCCTCAGACACAGGCGCGCGCGCACAAGACCTGAAGTCTTTGCCAAACATTGGCAAAGCTACGGCATTACACGCCGCCTGAGACATAGGCTTGCGCACAAGGCCTGAAGACTTTGCCAAACATTAGCAAAGCTACGGCATTACACCACGCCTGAGACACATGCGCGCGCACAAGACCTGAAGTCTTTGCTAATCACTGGCAAAGCTACGGCATTGGACGCCGCCAGAGACACAGGCGCGCGTACAAGACCGGAAGTCTTTACCAAACATTGGTAAAGCTACGGCATTACACGCCGCCTGAGACACAGGCGCACGCACAAGACCTGAAGTCTTTGCCAAACATTGGCAAAACTAAGGCATTACACGTCGCCTGAGACACAGGCGCGCGCACAAGGCCTGAAGACTTTGCCAAACATTGGTAAAGCTACGGCATTAGACGCCGCCTGAGACATAGGCGCGCGTACAAGACCTGAAGTCTTTGCCAAACATTGGCAAAGCTACGGCATTACACGCCGCCTAAGACACGGGCGCGCGCACAACGACTGAAGACATTGCCAAACATTAGCAAAGCTATGGCATTAGACGCCGCCTGAGACATAGGCACGCGTACAAGACCCGAAGTCTTTGCCAAACATTGGCAAAGCGACAGCATTACACGCCGCCTGAGACACAGGCGCGCGTACAAGACCTGAAGTCGTTGCTAAACATTGGACAAGCTACGGCGTTCGACGTTGCTTGAGACACAGGCGTCCGCACAAGACCTGAAGTCTTTGCCAAACATTGGCAAAGCTACGGCATTACCAGCCGCCTGAGACATGGGCACGCTCACAAGACCTGAAGTCTTTGCCAAACGTTGGCAAAGCTACGGCATTACAAGCCCCCTCAGACACAGGCGCGCGCGCACAAGACCTGAAGTCTTTGCCAAACATTGGCAAAGCTACGGCATTACACGCCGCCTGAAACATAGGCGCGCGTACAAGACCCGAAGTCTTTGCCAAACATTGGCAAAGCGACAGCATTACACGCCGCATGAGATACATGCGCGCGTACAAGACCTGAAGTCGTTGCTAAACATTGGACAAGCTATGGCGTTAGACGTTGCTTGAGACACAGGCGTCCGCACAAGACCTGAAGTCTTTGCCAAACATTGGCAAAGCTACGGCATTACCAGCCGCCTGAGACATGGGCGCGCTCACAAAACCTGAAGTCTTTGCCAAACGTTGGCAAAGCTACGGCATTACACGCCGCCTCAGACACAGGCGCGCGCGCACAAGACCTGAAGTCTTTGCCAAACATTGGCAAAGCTACGGCATTACACGCCGCCTGAGACACAGGCGCGCGCACAAGGCCTGAAGACTTTGCCAAACATTAGCAAAGCTACGGCATTACACCACGCCTGAGACACATGCGCGCGCACAAGACCTGAAGTCTTTGCTAATCACTGGCAAAGCTAAGGCATTGGACGCCGCCAGAGACACAGGCGCGCGTACAAGACCGGAAGTCTTTACCAAACATTGGCAAAGCTACGGCATTACACGCCGCCTGAAACACAGGCGCGCGCACAAGACCTGAAGTCTTTGCCAAACATTGGCAAATCTAAGGCATTACACGTCGCCTGAGACACAGGCACGCGCACAAGGCCTAAAGACTTTGCCAAACATTGGCAAAGCTACGGCATTAGACGCCGCCTGAGACATAGGCGCGCGTACAAGACCTGAAGTCTTTGCCAAACATTGGCAAAGCCACGGCATTACACGCCGCCTAAGACACGGGCGCGCGCACAACGACTGAAGACTTTGCCAAACATTAGCAAAGCTACGGCATTAGACGCCGCCTGAGACATAGGCACGCGTACAAGACCCGAAGTCTTTGCCAAACATTGGCAAAGCGACAGCATTACACGCCGCCTGAGTCACAGGCGCGCGTACAAGACCTGAAGTCTTTGCCAAACATTGGCAAAGCTAAGGCATTACACGTCGCCTGAGACACAGGCGCGCGCACAAGGCCTGAAGACTATGCCAAACATTGGCAAAGCTACGGCATTAGACGCCGCCTGAGACATAGGCGCGTGTACAAGACCTGCAGTCTTTGCCAAACATTGGCAAAGCTACGGCATTACACGCCACCTGAGACACAGGAGCGCGTACAAGGCCTGAAGACTTTGCCAAACATTAGCAAAGCTATGGCATTACACCACGCCTGAGACACATGCGCGCGCACAAGACCTGAAGTCTTTGCTAATCACTGGCAAAGCTACGACATTGGACACAGGCGCGCGTACAAGAACGGAAGTCTTTGCCAAACATTTGCAAAGCTACGGCATTACACGCCGCCTGAGACACAGGCGCGCGCACAAGACCTGAAGTCTTTGCCAAACATTGGCAAAACTAAGGCATTACACGTGGCCTGAGACACAGGCGCGCGCACAAGGCCTGAAGACTTTGCCAAACATTGTCAAAGCGACAGCATTACACGCCGCCTGAGACACAGGCGCGCGTACAAGACCTGAAGTCGTTGCTAAACATTGGACAAGCTACGGCGTTCGACGTTGCTTGAGACACAGGCGTCCGCACAAGACCTGAAGTCTTTGCCAAACATTGGCAAAGCTACGGCATTACCAGCCGCCTGAGACATGGGCGCGCTCACAAGACCTGAAGTCTTTGCCAAACGTTGGCAAAGCTACGGCATTACAAGCCCCCTCAAACACAGGCGCGCGCGCACAAGACCTGAAGTCTTTGCCAAACATTGGAAAAGCTACGGCATTACACGCCGCCTGAGACACAGGCGCGCGCACAAGGCCTGAAGACTTTGCCAAACATTAGCAAAGCTACGGCATTACACCACGCCTGAGACACATGCGCGCGCACAAGACCTGAAGTCTTTGCTAATCACTGGCAAAGCTACGGCATTGGACGCCGCCAGAGACACAGGCGCGCGTACAAGACCGGAAGTCTTTACCAAACATTGGCAAAGCTACGGCATTACACGCCGCCTGAGACACAGGCGCACGCACAAGACCTGAAGTCTTTGCCAAACATTGGCAAAACTAAGGCATTACACGTCGCCTGAGACACAGGCGCGCGCACAAGGCCTGAAGACTTTGCCAAACATTGGCAAAGCTACGGCATTAGACGCCGCCTGAGACATAGGCGCGCGTACAAGACCTGAAGTCTTTGCCAAACATTGGCAAAGCTACGACATTACACGCCGCCTAAGACACGGGCGCGCGCACAACGACTGAAGACATTTCCAAACATTAGCAAAGCTATGGAATTAGACGCCGCCTGAGACATAGGCACGCGTACAAGACCCGAAGTCTTTGCCAAACATTGGCAAAGCGACAGCATTACACGCCGCCTGAGACACAGGCGCGCGTACAAGACCTGAAGTCGTTGCTAAACATTGGACAAGCTACGGCGTTCGACGTTGCTTGAGACACAGGCGTCCGCACAAGACCTGAAGTCTTTGCCAAACATTGGCAAAGCTACGGCATTACCAGCCGCCTGAGACATGGGCACGCTCACAAGACCTGAAGTCTTTGCCAAACGTTGGCAAAGCTACGGCATTACAAGCCCCCTCAGACACAGGCGCGCGCGCACAAGACCTGAAGTCTTTGCCAAACATTGGCAAAGCTACGGCATTACACGCCGCCTGAAACATAGGCGCGCGTACAAGACCCGAAGTCTTTGCCAAACATTGGCAAAGCGACAGCATTACACGCCGCATGAGATACATGCGCACGTACAAGACCTGAAGTCGTTGCTAAACATTGGACAAGCTATGGCGTTAGACGTTGCTTGAGACACAGGCGTCCGCACAAGACCTGAAGTCTTTGCCAAACATTGGCAAAGCTACGGCATTACCAGCCGCCTGAGACATGGGCGCGCTCACAAAACCTGAAGTCTTTGCCAAACATTGGCAAAGCTACGGCATTACACGCCGCCTCAGACACAGGCGCGCGCGCACAAGACCTGAAGTCTTTGCCAAACATTGGCAAAGCTACGGCATTACACGCCGCCTGAGACACAGGCGCGCGCACAAGGCCTGAAGACTTTGCCAAACATTAGCAAAGCTACGGCATTACACCACGCCTGAGACACATGCGCGCGCACAAGACCTGAAGTCTTTGCTAATCACTGGCAAAGCTAAGGCATTGGACGCCGCCAGAGACACAGGCGCGCGTACAAGACCGGAAGTCTTTACCAAACATTGGCAAAGCTACGGCATTACACGCCGCCTGAGACACAGGCGCGCGCATAAGACCTGAAGTCTTTGCCAAACATTGGCAAATCTAAGGCATTACACGTCGCCTGAGACACAGGCACGCGCACAAGGCCTGAAGACTTTGCCAAACATTGGCAAAGCTACGGCATTAGACGCCGCCTGAGACATAGGCGCGCGTACAAGACCTGAAGTCTTTGCCAAACATTGGCAAAGCTACGGCATTACACGCCGCCTAAGACACGGGCGCGCGCACAACGACTGAAGACTTTGCCAAACATTAGCAAAGCTACGGCATTAGACGCCGCCTGAGACATAGGCACGCGTACAAGACCCGAAGTCTTTGCCAAACATTGGCAAAGCGACAGCATTACACGCCGCCTGAGTCACAGGCGCGCGCACAAGGCCTGAAGACTTTGCCAAACATTGTCAAAGCGACAGCATTACACGCCGCCTGAGACACAGGCGCGCGTACAAGACCTGAAGTCGTTGCTAAACATTGGACAAGCTACGGCGTTCGACGTTGCTTGAGACACAGGCGTCCGCACAAGACCTGAAGTCTTTGCCAAACATTGGCAAAGCTACGGCATTACCAGCCGCCTGAGACATGGGCGCGCTCACAAGACCTGAAGTCTTTGCCAAACGTTGGCAAAGCTACGGCATTACAAGCCCCCTGAGACACAGGCGCGCGTACAAGACCTGAAGTCTTTGCCAAACATTGGCAAAGCTAAGGCATTACACGTCGCCTGAGACACAGGCGCGCGCACAAGGCCTGAAGACTATGCCAAACATTGGCAAAGCTACGGCATTTGACGCCGCCTGAGACACAGGCGCGCGCACAAGGCCTGAAGACTTTGCCAAACATTGGCAAAGCGACAGCATTACACGCCGCATGAGATACATACGCGCGTAGAAGACCTGAAGTCGTTGCTAAACATTGGACAAGCTATGGCGTTAGACGTTGCTTGAGACACAGCGTCCGCACAAGACCTGAAGTCTTTGCCAAACATTGGCAAAGCTACGGCATTACCAGCCGCCTGAGACATGGGCGCGCTCACAAGACCTGAAGTCTTTGCCAAACGTTGGCAAAGCTACGGCATTACAAGCCCCCTCAGACATAGGCGCGCGCGCACAAGACCTGAAGTCTTTGCCAAACATTGGCAAAGCTACGGCATTACACGTCGCCTGAGACACAGGCGCGCGCACAAGGCCTGAAGACTTTGCCAAACATTAGCAAAGCTACGGCATTACACCACGCCTGAGACACATGCGCGCGCACAAGACCTGAAGTCTTTGCTAATCACTGGCAAAGCTAGGGCATTGGACGCCGCCAGAGACACAGGCGCGCGTACAAGACCGGAAGTCTTTACCAAACATTGGCAAAGCTACGGCATTACACGCCGCCTGAGACACAGGCGCACGCACAAGACCTGAAGTCTTTGCCAAACATTGGCAAAACTAAGGCATTACACGTCGCCTGAGACACAGGCGCGCGCACAAGGCCTGAAGACTTTGCCAAACAATGGCAAAGCTACGGCATTAGACGCCGCCTGAGACATAGGCGCGCGTACAAGACCTGAAGTCTTTGCCAAACATTGGCAAAGCTACGGCATTACACGCCGCCTTAGACACAGGCGCGCGCGCACAAGACCTGAAGTCTTTGCCAAACATTGGCAAAGCTACGGCATTACACGCCGCCTGAAACATAGGCGCGCGTACAAGACCTGAAGTCTTTGCCAAACATTGGCAAAGCGACAGCATTACACGCCGCATGAGATACAGGCGCGCGTACAAGACCTGAAGTCGTTGCTAAACATTGGACAAGCTATGGCGGTAGACGTTGCTTGAGACACAGGCGTCCGCACAAGACCTGAAGTCTTTGCCAAACATTGGCAAAGCTACGGCTTTACCAGCCGCCTGAGACATGGGCGCGCTCACAAGACCTGAAGTCTTTGCCAAACGTTGGCAAAGCTACGGCATTACACGCCGCCTCAGACACAGGCGCGCGAGCACAAGACCTGATGTCTTTGCCAAACATTGGCAAAGCTACGGCATTACACGCCGCCTAAGACACAGGCGCGCGCACAAGGCCTGAAGACTTTGCCAAACATTAGCAAAGCTACGGCATTACACCACGCCTGAGACACATGCGCGCGCACAAGACCTGAAGTCTTTGCTAATCACTGGCAAAGCTAAGGCATTGGACGCCGCCAGAGACACAAGCGCGCGTACAGGACCGGAAGTCTTTACCAAACATTGGCAAAGCTACGACATTACACGCCGCCTGAGACACAGGCGCGCGCACAAGACCTGAAGTCTTTGCCAAACATTGGCAAAACTAAGGCATTACACGTCGCCTGAGACACAGGCGCGCGCACAAGGCCTGAAGACTTTGCCAAACATTGGCAAAGCTACGGAATTAGACGCCGCCTGAGACATAGGCACGCGTACAAGACCTGAAGTCTTTGCCAAACATTGGCAAAGCTACGGCATTACACGCCGCCTAAGACACGGGCGCGCGCACAACGACTGAAGACTTTGCCAAACATTAGCAAAGCTACGGCATTAGACGCCGCCTGAGACATAGGCACGCGTACAAGACCCGAAGACTTTGCCAAACATTGGCAAAGCGACAGCATTACACGCCGCCTGAGACACAGGCACGCGTACAAGACCTGAAGTCTTTGCCAAACATTGGCAAAGCTAAGGCATTACACGTCGCCTGAGACACAGGCGCGCGCACAAGGCCTGAAGACTATGCCAAACATTGGCAAAGCTACGGCATTAGACGCCGCCTGAGACATAGGCGCGCGTACAAGACCTGCAGTCTTTGCCAAACATTGGCAAAGCTACGGCATTACACGCCACCTGAGACACAGGCGCGCGCACAAGGCCTGAAGACTTTGCCAAACATTAGCAAAGCTATGGCATTACACCACGCCTGAGACACATGCGCGCGCACAAGACCTGAAGTCTTTGCTAATCACTGGCAAAGCTACGACATTGGACGCCGCCTGAGACACAGGCGCGCGTACAAGAACGGAAGTCTTTGCCAAACATTTGCAAAGCTACGGCATTACACGCCGCCTGAGACACAGGCGCGCGCACAAGACCTGAAGTCTTTGCCAAACATTGGCAAAACTAAGGCATTACACGTGGCCTGAGACACAGGCGCGCGCACAAGGCCTGAAGACTTTGCCAAACATTGGCAAAGCGACAGCATTACACGCCGCCTGACACACAGGCGCGCGTACAAGACATGAAGTCGTTGCTAAACATTGGACAAGCTACGGCGTTCGACGTTGCTTGAGTCACAGGCGTCCGCACAAGACCTGAAGTCTTTGCCAAACATTGGCAAAGCTACGGCATTACCAGCCGCCTGAGACATGGGCGCGCTCACAAGACCAGAAGTCTTTGCCAAACGTTGGCAAAGCTACGGCATTACAAGCCCCCTCAGACACAGGCGCGCGCGCACAAGACCTGAAGTCTTTTCCAAACATTGGCAAAGCTACGGCATTACACGCCGCCTGAGACACAGGCGCGCGCACAAGGCCTGAAGACTTTGCCAAACATTAGCAAAGCTACGGCATTACACCACGCCTGAGACACATGCGCGCGCACAAGACCTGAAGTCTTTGCTAATCACTGGCAAAGCTACGGCATTGGACGCCGCCAGAGACACAGGCGCGCGTACAAGACCGGAAGTCTTTACCAAACATTGGCAAAGCTACGGCATTACACGCCGCCTGAGACACAGGCGCACACACAAGACCTGAAGTCTTTGCCAAACATTGGCAAAACTAAGGCATTACACGTCGCCTGAGACACAGGCGCGCGCACAAGGCCTGAAGACTTTGCCAAACATTGGCAAAGCTACGGCATTAGACGCCGCCTGAGACATAGGCGCGCGTACAAGACCTGAAGTCTTTGCCAAACATTGGCAAAGCTACGGCATTACACGCCGCCTAAGACACGGGCGCGCGCACAACGACTGAAGACATTGCCAAACATTAGCAAAGCTATGGCATTAGACGCCGCCTGAGACATAGGCACGCGTACAAGACCCGAAGTCTTTGCCAAACATTGGCAAAGCGACAGCATTACATGCCGCCTGAGACACAGGCGCGCGTACAAGACCTGAAGTCGTTGCTAAACATTGGACAAGCTACGGCGTTCGACGTTGCTTGAGACACAGGCGTCCGCACAAGACTTGAAGTCTTTGCCAAACATTGGCAAAGCTACGGCATTACCAGCCGCCTGAGACATGGGCGCGCTCACAAGACCTGAAGTCTTTGCCAAACGTTGGCAAAGCTACGGCATTACACGCCGCCTTAGACACAGGCGCGCGCGCACAAGACCTGAAGTCTTTGCCAAACATTGGCAAAGCTATGGCATTACACGCCGCTTGAAACATAGGCGCGCGTACAAGACCTGAAGTCTTTGCCAAACATTGGCAAAGTAACAGCATTACACGCCACATGAGACACAGGCGCGCGTACAAGACCTGAATTCGTTGCTAAACTTTGGACAAGCTACGGCGTTATACGTTGCTTGAGACACAGGCGTCCGCACAAGACCTGAAGTCTTTCCCAAACATTGGCAAAGCTACGGCATTACCAGCCGCCTGAGACATGGGCGCGCTCACAAAACCTGAAGTCTTTGCCAAACGTTGGCAAAGCTACGGCATTACACGTCGCCTCAGACACCGGCGCGCGCGCACAAGACCTGAAGTCTTTGCCAAACATTGGCAAAGCTACGGCATTACACGCCGCCTGAGACACAGGCGCGCGTACAAGACCGGAAGTCTTTGCCAAACATTGGCAAAGCTACGGCATTACACGCCGCCTGAGAAACAGGCGCGCACACAAGACCTGAAGTCTTTGCCAAACGTTGGCAAAGCTACGGCATTACACGCCGCCTCAGACACAGGCGCGCGAGCACAAGACCTGATGTCTTTGCCAAACATTGGCAAAGCTACGGCATTACACGCCGCCTGAGACACAGGCGCGCGCACAAGGCCTGAAGACTTTGCCAAACATTAGCAAAGCTACGGCATTACACCACGCCTGAGACACATGCGCGCGCACAAGACCTGAAGTCTTTGCTAATCACTGGCAAAGCTAAGGCATTGGACGCCGCCAGAGACACAAGCGCGCGTACAGGACCGGAAGTCTTTACCAAACATTGGCAAAGCTACGACATTACACGCCGCCTGAGACACAGGCGCGCGCACAAGACCTGAAGTCTTTGCCAAACATTGGCAAAACTAAGGCATTACACGTCGCCTGAGACACAGGCGCGCGCACAAGGCCTGAAGACTTTGCCAAACATTGGCAAAGCTACGGAATTAGACGCCGCCTGAGACATAGGCACGCGTACAAGACCTGAAGTCTTTGCCAAACATTGGCAAAGCTACGGCATTACACGCCGCCTAAGACACGGGCGCGCGCACAACGACTGAAGACTTTGCCAAACATTAGCAAAGCTACGGCATTAGACGCCGCCTGAGACATAGGCACGCGTACAAGACCCGAAGACTTTGCCAAACATTGGCAAAGCGACAGCATTACACGCCGCCTGAGACACAGGCGCGCGTACAAGACCTGAAGTCTTTGCTAAACATTGGCAAAGCTAAGGCATTACACGTCGCCTGAGACACAGGCGCGCGCACAAGGCCTGAAGACTATGCCAAACATTGGCAAAGCTACGGCATTAGACGCCGCCTGAGACATAGGCGCGCGTACAAGACCTGCAGTCTTTGCCAAACATTGGCAAAGCTACGGCATTACACGCCACCTGAGACACAGGCGCGCGCACAAGGCCTGAAGACTTTGCCAAACATTAGCAAAGCTATGGCATTACACCACGCCTGAGACACATGCGCGCGCACAAGACCTGAAGTCTTTGCTAATCACTGGCAAAGCTACGACATTGGACGCCGCCTGAGACACAGGCGCGCGTACAAGAACGGAAGTCTTTGCCAAACATTTGCAAAGCTACGGCATTACACGCCGCCTGAGACACAGGCGCGCGCACAAGACCTGAAGTCTTTGCCAAACATTGGCAAAACTAAGGCATTACACGTGGCCTGAGACACAGGCGCGCGCACAAGGCCTGAAGACTTTGCCAAACATTGGCAAAGCGACAGCATTACACGCCGCCTGACACACAGGCGCGCGTACAAGACATGAAGTCGTTGCTAAACATTGGACAAGCTACGACGTTCGACGTTGCTTGAGTCACAGGCGTCCGCACAAGACCTGAAGTCTTTGCCAAACATTGGCAAAGCTACGGCATTACCAGCCGCCTGAGACATGGGCGCGCTCACAAGACCTGAAGTCTTTGCCAAACGTTGGCAAAGCTACGGCATTACAAGCCCCCTCAGACACAGGCGCGCGCGCACAAGACCTGAAGTCTTTTCCAAACATTGGCAAAGCTACGACATTACACGCCGCCTGAGACACAGGCGCGCGCACAAGGCCTGAAGACTTTGCCAAACATTAGCAAAGCTACGGCATTACACCACGCCTGAGACACATGCGCGCGCACAAGACCTGAAGTCTTTGCTAATCACTGGCAAAGCTACGGCATTGGACGCCGCCAGAGACACAGGCGCGCGTACAAGACCGGAAGTCTTTACCAAACATTGGCAAAGCTACGGCATTACACGCCGCCTGAGACACAGGCGCACACACAAGACCTGAAGTCTTTGCCAAACATTGGCAAAACTAAGGCATTACACGTCGCCTGAGACACAGGCGCGCGCACAAGGCCTGAAGACTTTGCCAAACATTGGCAAAGCTACGGCATTAGACGCCGCCTGAGACATAGGCGCGCGTACAAGACCTGAAGTCTTTGCCAAACATTGGCAAAGCTACGGCATTACACGCCGCCTAAGACACGGGCGCGCGCACAACGATTGAAGACATTGCCAAACATTAGCAAAGCTATGGCATTAGACGCCGCCTGAGACATAGGCACGCGTACAAGACCCGAAGTCTTTGCCAAACATTGGCAAAGCGACAGCATTACATGCCGCCTGAGACACAGGCGCGCGTACAAGACCTGAAGTCGTTGCTAAACATTGGACAAGCTACGGCGTTCGACGTTGCTTGAGACACAGGCGTCCGCACAAGACTTGAAGTCTTTGCCAAACATTGGCAAAGCTACGGCATTACCAGCCGCCTGAGACATGGGCGCGCTCACAAGACCTGAAGTCTTTGCCAAACGTTGGCAAAGCTACGGCATTACACGCCGCCTTAGACACAGGGGCGCGCGCACAAGACCTGAAGTCTTTGCCAAACATTGGCAAAGCTATGGCATTACACGCCGCTTGAAACATAGGCGCGCGTACAAGAGCTGAAGTCTTTGCCAAACATTGGCAAAGTAACAGCATTACACGCCACATGAGACACAGGCGCGCGTACAAGACCTGAATTCGTTGCTAAACTTTGGACAAGCTACGGCGTTATACGTTGCTTGAGACACAGGCGTCCGCACAAGACCTGAAGTCTTTCCCAAACATTGGCAAAGCTACGGCATTACCAGCCGCCTGAGACATGGGCGCGCTCACAAAACCTGAAGTCTTTGCCAAACGTTGGCAAAGCTACGGCATTACACGTCGCCTCAGACACCGGCGCGCGCGCACAAGACCTGAAGTCTTTGCCAAACATTGGCAAAGCTACGGCATTACACGCCGCCTGAGACACAGGCGCGCGTACAAGACCGGAAGTCTTTGCCAAACATTGGCAAAGCTACGGCATTACACGCCGCCTGAGAAACAGGCGCGCACACAAGACCTGAAGTCTTTGCCAAACGTTGGCAAAGCTACGGCATTACACGCCGCCTCAGACACAGGCGCGCGAGCACAAGACCTGATGTCTTTGCCAAACATTGGCAAAGCTACGGCATTACACGCCGCCTGAGACACAGGCGCGCGCACAAGGCCTGAAGACTTTGCCAAACATTAGCAAAGCTACGGCATTACACCACGCCTGAGACACATGCGCGCGCACAAGACCTGAAGTCTTTGCTAATCACTGGCAAAGCTAAGGCATTGGACGCCGCCAGAGACACAAGCGCGCGTACAGGACCGGAAGTCTTTACCAAACATTGGCAAAGCTACGACATTACACGCCGCCTGAGACACAGGCGCGCGCACAAGACCTGAAGTCTTTGCCAAACATTGGCAAAACTAAGGCATTACACGTCGCCTGAGACACAGGCGCGCGCACAAGGCCTGAAGACTTTGCCAAACATTGGCAAAGCTACGGAATTAGACGCCGCCTGAGACATAGGCACGCGTACAAGACCTGAAGTCTTTGCCAAACATTGGCAAAGCTACGGCATTACACGCCGCCTAAGACACGGGCGCGCGCACAACGACTGAAGACTTTGCCAAACATTAGCAAAGCTACGGCATTAGACGCCGCCTGAGACATAGGCACGCGTACAAGACCCGAAGTCTTTGCCAAACATTGGCAAAGCGACAGCATTACACGCCGCCTGAGTCACAGGCGCGCGTACAAGACCTGAAGTCTTTGCCGAACATTGGCAAAGCTAAGGCATTACACGTCGCCTGAGACACAGGCGCGCGCACAAGGCCTGAAGACTATGCCAAACATTGGCAAAGCTACGGCATTAGACGCCGCCTGAGACATAGGCGCGTGTACAAGACCTGCAGTCTTTGCCAAACATTGGCAAAGCTACGGCATTACACGCCACCTGAGACACAGGCGCGCGTACAAGGCCTGAAGACTTTGCCAAACATTAGCAAAGCTATGGCATTACACCACGCCTGAGACACATGCGCGCGCACAAGACCTGAAGTCTTTGCTAATCACTGGCAAAGCTACGACATTGGACACAGGCGCGCGTACAAGAACGGAAGTCTTTGCCAAACATTTGCAAAGCTACGGCATTACACGCCGCCTGAGACACAGGCGCGCGCACAAGACCTGAAGTCTTTGCCAAACATTGGCAAAACTAAGGCATTACACGTGGCCTGAGACACAGGCGCGCGCACAAGGCCTGAAGACTTTGCCAAACATTGTCAAAGCGACAGCATTACACGCCGCCTGAGACACAGGCGCGCGTACAAGACCTGAAGTCGTTGCTAAACATTGGACAAGCTACGGCGTTCGACGTTGCTTGAGACACAGGCGTCCGCACAAGACCTGAAGTCTTTGCCAAACATTGGCAAAGCTACGGCATTACCAGCCGCCTGAGACATGGGCGCGCTCACAAGACCTGAAGTCTTTGCCAAACGTTGGCAAAGCTACGGCATTACAAGCCCCCTCAAACACAGGCGCGCGCGCACAAGACCTGAAGTCTTTGCCAAACATTGGAAAAGCTACGGCATTACACGCCGCCTGAGACACAGGCGCGCGCACAAGGCCTGAAGACTTTGCCAAACATTAGCAAAGCTACGGCATTACACCACGCCTGAGACACATGCGCGCGCACAAGACCTGAAGTCTTTGCTAATCACTGGCAAAGCTACGGCATTGGACGCCGCCAGAGACACAGGCGCGCGTACAAGACCGGAAGTCTTTACCAAACATTGGCAAAGCTACGGCATTACACGCCGCCTGAGACACAGGCGCACGCACAAGACCTGAAGTCTTTGCCAAACATTGGCAAAACTAAGGCATTACACGTCGCCTGAGACACAGGCGCGCGCACAAGGCCTGAAGACTTTGCCAAACATTGGCAAAGCTACGGCATTAGACGCCGCCTGAGACATAGGCGCGCGTACAAGACCTGAAGTCTTTGCCAAACATTGGCAAAGCTACGACATTACACGCCGCCTAAGACACGGGCGCGCGCACAACGACTGAAGACATTTCCAAACATTAGCAAAGCTATGGAATTAGACGCCGCCTGAGACATAGGCACGCGTACAAGACCCGAAGTCTTTGCCAAACATTGGCAAAGCGACAGCATTACACGCCGCCTGAGACACAGGCGCGCGTACAAGACCTGAAGTCGTTGCTAAACATTGGACAAGCTACGGCGTTCGACGTTGCTTGAGACACAGGCGTCCGCACAAGACCTGAAGTCTTTGCCAAACATTGGCAAAGCTACGGCATTACCAGCCGCCTGAGACATGGGCACGCTCACAAGACCTGAAGTCTTTGCCAAACGTTGGCAAAGCTACGGCATTACAAGCCCCCTCAGACACAGGCGCGCGCGCACAAGACCTGAAGTCTTTGCCAAACATTGGCAAAGCTACGGCATTACACGCCGCCTGAAACATAGGCGCGCGTACAAGACCCGAAGTCTTTGCCAAACATTGGCATAGCGACAGCATTACACGCCGCATGAGATACATGCGCACGTACAAGACCTGAAGTCGTTGCTAAACATTGGACAAGCTATGGCGTTAGACGTTGCTTGAGACACAGGCGTCCGCACAAGACCTGAAGTCTTTGCCAAACATTGGCAAAGCTACGGCATTACCAGCCGCCTGAGACATGGGCGCGCTCACAAAACCTGAAGTCTTTGCCAAACGTTGGCAAAGCTACGGCATTACACGCCGCCTCAGACACAGGCGCGCGCGCACAAGACCTGAAGTCTTTGCCAAACATTGGCAAAGCTACGGCATTACACGCCGCCTGAGACACAGGCGCGCGCACAAGGCCTGAAGACTTTGCCAAACATTAGCAAAGCTACGGCATTACACCACGCCTGAGACACATGCGCGCGCACAAGACCTGAAGTCTTTGCTAATCACTGGCAAAGCTAAGGCATTGGACGCCGCCAGAGACACAGGCGCGCGTACAAGACCGGAAGTCTTTACCAAACATTGGCAAAGCTACGGCATTACACGCCGCCTGAGACACAGGCGCGCGCACAAGACCTGAAGTCTTTGCCAAACATTGGCAAATCTAAGGCATTACACGTCGCCTGAGACACAGGCACGCGCACAAGGCCTGAAGACTTTGCCAAACATTGGCAAAGCTACGGCATTAGACGCCGCCTGAGACATAGGCGCGCGTACAGGACCTGAAGTCTTTGCCAAACATTGGCAAAGCTACGGCATTACACGCCGCCTAAGACACGGGCGCGCGCACAACGACTGAAGACTTTGCCAAACATTAGCAAAGCTACGGCATTAGACGCCGCCTGAGACATAGGCACGCGTACAAGACCCGAAGTCTTTGCCAAACATTGGCAAAGCGACAGCATTACACGCCGCCTGAGTCACAGGCGCGCGCACAAGGCCTGAAGACTTTGCCAAACATTGTCAAAGCGACAGCATTACACGCCGCCTGAGACACAGGCGCGCGTACAAGACCTGAAGTCGTTGCTAAACATTGGACAAGCTACGGCGTTCGACGTTGCTTGAGACACAGGCGTCCGCACAAGACCTGAAGTCTTTGCCAAACATTGGCAAAGCTACGGCATTACCAGCCGCCTGAGACATGGGCGCGCTCACAAGACCTGAAGTCTTTGCCAAACGTTGGCAAAGCTACGGCATTACAAGCCCCCTGAGACACAGGCGCGCGTACAAGACCTGAAGTCTTTGCCAAACATTGGCAAAGCTAAGGCATTACACGTCGCCTGAGACACAGGCGCGCGCACAAGGCCTGAAGACTATGCCAAACATTGGCAAAGCTACGGCATTAGACGCCGCCTGAGACACAGGCGCGCGCACAAGGCCTGAAGACTTTGCCAAACATTGGCAAAGCGACAGCATTACACGCCGCATGAGATACATACGCGCGTAGAAGACCTGAAGTCGTTGCTAAACATTGGACAAGCTATGGCGTTAGACGTTGCTTGAGACACAGCGTCCGCACAAGACCTGAAGTCTTTGCCAAACATTGGCAAAGCTACGGCATTACCAGCCGCCTGAGACATGGGCGCGGTCACAAGACCTGAAGTCTTTGCCAAACGTTGGCAAAGCTACGGCATTACAAGCCCCCTCAGACACAGGCGCGCGCGCACAAGACCTGAAGTCTTTGCCAAACATTGGCAAAGCTACGGCATTACACGTCGCCTGAGACACAGGCGCGCGCACAAGGCCTGAAGACTTTGCCAAACATTAGCAAAGCTACGGCATTACACCACGCCTGAGACACATGCGCGCGCACAAGACCTGAAGTCTTTGCTAATCACTGGCAAAGCTAGGGCATTGGACGCCGCCAGAGACACAGGCGCGCGTACAAGACCGGAAGTCTTTATTAAACATTGGCAAAGCTACGGCATTACACGCCGCCTGAGACACAGGCGCACGCACAAGACCTGAAGTCTTTGCCAAACATTGGCAAAACTAAGGCATTACACGTCGCCTGAGACACAGGCGCGCGCACAAGGCCTGAAGACTTTGCCAAACAATGGCAAAGCTACGGCATTAGACGCCGCCTGAGACATAGGCGCGCGTACAAGACCTGAAGTCTTTGCCAAACATTGGCAAAGCTACGGCATTACACGCCGCCTTAGACACAGGCGCGCGCGCACAAGACCTGAAGTCTTTGCCAAACATTGGCAAAGCTACGGCATTACACGCCGCCTGAAACATAGGCGCGCGTACAAGACCTGAAGTCTTTGCCAAACATTGGCAAAGCGACAGCATTACACGCCGCATGAGATACAGGCGCGCGTACAAGACCTGAAGTCGTTGCTAAACATTGGACAAGCTATGGCGGTAGACGTTGCTTGAGACACAGGCGTCCGCACAAGACCTGAAGTCTTTGCCAAACATTGGCAAAGCTACGGCTTTACCAGCCGCCTGAGACATGGGCGCGCTCACAAGACCTGAAGTCTTTGCCAAACGTTGGCAAAGCTACGGCATTACACGCCGCCTCAGACACAGGCGCGCGAGCACAAGACCTGATGTCTTTGCCAAACATTGGCAAAGCTACGGCATTACACGCCGCCTGAGACACAGGCGCGCGCACAAGGCCTGAAGACTTTGCCAAACATTAGCAAAGCTACGGCATTACACCACGCCTGAGACACATGCGCGCGCACAAGACCTGAAGTCTTTGCTAATCACTGGCAAAGCTAAGGCATTGGACGCCGCCAGAGACACAAGCGCGCGTACAGGACCGGAATTCTTTACCAAACATTGGCAAAGCTACGACATTACACGCCGCCTGAGACACAGGCGCGCGCACAAGACCTGAAGTCTTTGCCAAACATTGGCAAAACTAAGGCATTACACGTCGCCTGAGACACAGGCGCGCGCACAAGGCCTGAAGACTTTGCCAAACATTGGCAAAGCTACGGAATTAGACGCCGCCTGAGACATAGGCACGCGTACAAGACCTGAAGTCTTTGCCAAACATTGGCAAAGCTACGGCATTACACGCCGCATAAGACACGGGCGCGCGCACAACGACTGAAGACTTTGCCAAACATTAGCAAAGCTACGGCATTAGACGCCGCCTGAGACATAGGCACGCGTACAAGACCCGAAGACTTTGCCAAACATTGGCAAAGCGACAGCATTACACGCCGCCTGAGACACAGGCGCGCGTACAAGACCTGAAGTCTTTGCCAAACATTGGCAAAGCTAAGGCATTACACGTCGCCTGAGACACAGGCGCGCGCACAAGGGCTGAAGACTATGCCAAACATTGGCAAAGCTACGGCATTAGACGCCTCCTGAGACATAGGCGCGCGTACAAGACCTGCAGTCTTTGCCAAACATTGGCAAAGCTACGGCATTACACGCCACCTGAGACACAGGCGCGCGCACAAGGCCTGAAGACTTTGCCAAACATTAGCAAAGCTATGGCATTACACCACGCCTGAGACACATGCGCGCGCACAAGACCTGAAGTCTTTGCTAATCACTGGCAAAGCTACGACATTGGACGCCGCCTGAGACACAGGCGCGCGTACAAGAACGGAAGTCTTTGCCAAACATTTGCAAAGCTACGGCATTACACGCCGCCTGAGACACAGGCGCGCGCACAAGACCTGAAGTCTTTGCCAAACATTGGCAAAACTAAGGCATTACACGTGGCCTGAGACACAGGCGCGCGCACAAGGCCTGAAGACTTTGCCAAACATTGGCAAAGCGACAGCATTACACGCCGCCTGACACACAGGCGCGCGTACAAGACATGAAGTCGTTGCTAAACATTGGACAAGCTACGGCGTTCGACGTTGCTTGAGTCACAGGCGTCCGCACAAGACCTGAAGTCTTTGCCAAACATTGGCAAAGCTACGGCATTACCAGCCGCCTGAGACATGGGCGCGCTCACAAGACCTGAAGTCTTTGCCAAACGTTGGCAAAGCTACGGCATTACAAGCCCCCTCAGACACAGGCGCGCGCGCACAAGACCTGAAGTCTTTTCCAAACATTGGCAAAGCTACGGCATTACACGCCGCCTGAGACACAGGCGCGCGCACAAGGCCTGAAGACTTTGCCAAACATTAGCAAAGCTACGGCATTACACCACGCCTGAGACACATGCGCGCGCACAAGACCTGAAGTCTTTGCTAATCACTGGCAAAGCTACGGCATTGGACGCCGCCAGAGACACAGGCGCGCGTACAAGACCGGAAGTCTTTACCAAACATTGGCAAAGCTACGGCATTACACGCCGCCTGAGACACAGGCGCACACACAAGACCTGAAGTCTTTGCCAAACATTGGCAAAACTAAGGCATTACACGTCGCCTGAGACACAGGCGCGCGCACAAGGCCTGAAGACTTTGCCAAACATTGGCAAAGCTACGGCATTAGACGCCGCCTGAGACATAGGCGCGCGTACAAGACCTGAAGTCTTTGCCAAACATTGGCAAAGCTACGGCATTACACGCCGCCTAAGACACGGGCGCGCGCACAACGACTGAAGACATTGCCAAACATTAGCAAAGCTATGGCATTAGACGCCGCCTGAGACATAGGCACGCGTACAAGACCCGAAGTCTTTGCCAAACATTGGCAAAGCGACAGCATTACATGCCGCCTGAGACACAGGCGCGCGTACAAGACCTGAAGTCGTTGCTAAACATTGGACAAGCTACGGCGTTCGACGTTGCTTGAGACACAGGCGTCCGCACAAGACTTGAAGTCTTTGCCAAACATTGGCAAAGCTACGGCATTACCAGCCGCCTGAGACATGGGCGCGCTCACAAGACCTGAAGTCTTTGCCAAACGTTGGCAAAGCTACGGCATTACACGCCGCCTTAGACACAGGCGCGCGCGCACAAGACCTGAAGTCTTTGCCAAACATTGGCAAAGCTATGGCATTACACGCCGCTTGAAACATAGGCGCGCGTACAAGACCTGAAGTCTTTGCCAAACATTGGCAAAGTAACAGCATTACACGCCACATGAGACACAGGCGCGCGTACAAGACCTGAATTCGTTGCTAAACTTTGGACAAGCTACGGCGTTATACGTTGCTTGAGACACAGGCGTCCGCACAAGACCTGAAGTCTTTCCCAAACATTGGCAAAGCTACGGCATTACCAGCCGCCTGAGACATGGGCGCGCTCACAAAACCTGAAGTCTTTGCCAAACGTTGGCAAAGCTACGGCATTACACGTCGCCTCAGACACCGGCGCGCGCGCACAAGACCTGAAGTCTTTGCCAAACATTGGCAAAGCTACGGCATTACACGCCGCCTGAGACACAGGCGCGCGTACAAGACCGGAAGTCTTTGCCAAACATTGGCAAAGCTACGGCATTACACGCCGCCTGAGAAACAGGCGCGCACACAAGACCTGAAGTCTTTGCCAAACGTTGGCAAAGCTACGGCATTACACGCCGCCTCAGACACAGGCGCGCGAGCACAAGACCTGATGTCTTTGCCAAACATTGGCAAAGCTACGGCATTACACGCCGCCTGAGACACAGGCGCGCGCACAAGGCCTGAAGACTTTGCCAAACATTAGCAAAGCTACGGCATTACACCACGCCTGAGACACATGCGCGCGCACAAGACCTGAAGTCTTTGCTAATCACTGGCAAAGCTAAGGCATTGGACGCCGCCAGAGACACAAGCGCGCGTACAGGACCGGAAGTCTTTACCAAACATTGGCAAAGCTACGACATTACACGCCGCCTGAGACACAGGCGCGCGCACAAGACCTGAAGTCTTTGCCAAACATTGGCAAAACTAAGGCATTACACGTCGCCTGAGACACAGGCGCGCGCACAAGGCCTGAAGACTTTGCCAAACATTGGCAAAGCTACGGAATTAGACGCCGCCTGAGACATAGGCACGCGTACAAGACCTGAAGTCTTTGCCAAACATTGGCAAAGCTACGGCATTACACGCCGCCTAAGACACGGGCGCGCGCACAACGACTGAAGACTTTGCCAAACATTAGCAAAGCTACGGCATTAGACGCCGCCTGAGACATAGGCACGCGTACAAGACCCGAAGACTTTGCCAAACATTGGCAAAGCGACAGCATTACACGCCGCCTGAGACACAGGCGCGCGTACAAGACCTGAAGTCTTTGCCAAACATTGGCAAAGCTAAGGCATTACACGTCGCCTGAGACACAGGCGCGCGCACAAGGCCTGAAGACTATGCCAAACATTGGCAAAGCTACGGCATTAGACGCCGCCTGAGACATAGGCGCGCGTACAAGACCTGCAGTCTTTGCCAAACATTGGCAAAGCTACGGCATTACACGCCACCTGAGACACAGGCGCGCGCACAAGGCCTGAAGACTTTGCCAAACATTAGCAAAGCTATGGCATTACACCACGCCTGAGACACATGCGCGCGCACAAGACCTGAAGTCTTTGCTAATCACTGGCAAAGCTACGACATTGGACGCCGCCTGAGACACAGGCGCGCGTACAAGAACGGAAGTCTTTGCCAAACATTTGCAAAGCTACGGCATTACACGCCGCCTGAGACACAGGCGCGCGCACAAGACCTGAAGTCTTTGCCAAACATTGGCAAAACTAAGGCATTACACGTGGCCTGAGACACAGGCGCGCGCACAAGGCCTGAAGACTTTGCCAAACATTGGCAAAGCGACAGCATTACACGCCGCCTGACACACAGGCGCGCGTACAAGACATGAAGTCGTTGCTAAACATTGGACAAGCTACGGCGTTCGACGTTGCTTGAGTCACAGGCGTCCGCACAAGACCTGAAGTCTTTGCCAAACATTGGCAAAGCTACGGCATTACCAGCCGCCTGAGACATGGGCGCGCTCACAAGACCTGAAGTCTTTGCCAAACGTTGGCAAAGCTACGGCATTACAAGCCCCCTCAGACACAGGCGCGCGCGCACAAGACCTGAAGTCTTTTCCAAACATTGGCAAAGCTACGGCATTACACGCCGCCTGAGACACAGGCGCGCGCACAAGGCCTGAAGACTTTGCCAAACATTAGCAAAGCTACGGCATTACACCACGCCTGAGACACATGCGCGCGCACAAGACCTGAAGTCTTTGCTAATCACTGGCAAAGCTACGGCATTGGACGCCGCCAGAGACACAGGCGCGCGTACAAGACCGGAAGTCTTTACCAAACATTGGCAAAGCTACGGCATTACACGCCGCCTGAGACACAGGCGCACACACAAGACCTGAAGTCTTTGCCAAACATTGGCAAAACTAAGGCATTACACGTCGCCTGAGACACAGGCGCGCGCACAAGGCCTGAAGACTTTGCCAAACATTGGCAAAGCTACGGCATTAGACGCCGCCTGAGACATAGGCGCGCGTACAAGACCTGAAGTCTTTGCCAAACATTGGCAAAGCTACGGCATTACACGCCGCCTAAGACACGGGCGCGCGCACAACGACTGAAGACATTGCCAAACATTAGCAAAGCTATGGCATTAGACGCCGCCTGAGACATAGGCACGCGTACAAGACCCGAAGTCTTTGCCAAACATTGGCAAAGCGACAGCATTACATGCCGCCTGAGACACAGGCGCGCGTACAAGACCTGAAGTCGTTGCTAAACATTGGACAAGCTACGGCGTTCGACGTTGCTTGAGACACAGGCGTCCGCACAAGACTTGAAGTCTTTGCCAAACATTGGCAAAGCTACGGCATTACCAGCCGCCTGAGACATGGGCGCGCTCACAAGACCTGAAGTCTTTGCCAAACGTTGGCAAAGCTACGGCATTACACGCCGCCTTAGACACAGGCGCGCGCGCACAAGACCTGAAGTCTTTGCCAAACATTGGCAAAGCTATGGCATTACACGCCGCTTGAAACATAGGCGCGCGTACAAGACCTGAAGTCTTTGCCAAACATTGGCAAAGTAACAGCATTACACGCCACATGAGACACAGGCGCGCGTACAAGACCTGAATTCGTTGCTAAACTTTGGACAAGCTACGGCGTTATACGTTGCTTGAGACACAGGCGTCCGCACAAGACCTGAAGTCTTTCCCAAACATTGGCAAAGCTACGGCATTACCAGCCGCCTGAGACATGGGCGCGCTCACAAAACCTGAAGTCTTTGCCAAACGTTGGCAAAGCTACGGCATTACACGTCGCCTCAGACACCGGCGCGCGCGCACAAGACCTGAAGTCTTTGCCAAACATTGGCAAAGCTACGGCATTACACGCCGCCTGAGACACAGGCGCGCGTACAAGACCGGAAGTCTTTGCCAAACATTGGCAAAGCTACGGCATTACACGCCGCCTGAGAAACAGGCGCGCACACAAGACCTGAAGTCTTTGCCAAACGTTGGCAAAGCTACGGCATTACACGCCGCCTCAGACACAGGCGCGCGAGCACAAGACCTGATGTCTTTGCCAAACATTGGCAAAGCTACGGCATTACACGCCGCCTGAGACACAGGCGCGCGCACAAGGCCTGAAGACTTTGCCAAACATTAGCAAAGCTACGGCATTACACCACGCCTGAGACACATGCGCGCGCACAAGACCTGAAGTCTTTGCTAATCACTGGCAAAGCTAAGGCATTGGACGCCGCCAGAGACACAAGCGCGCGTACAGGACCGGAAGTCTTTACCAAACATTGGCAAAGCTACGACATTACACGCCGCCTGAGACACAGGCGCGCGCACAAGACCTGAAGTCTTTGCCAAACATTGGCAAAACTAAGGCATTACACGTCGCCTGAGACACAGGCGCGCGCACAAGGCCTGAAGACTTTGCCAAACATTGGCAAAGCTACGGAATTAGACGCCGCCTGAGACATAGGCACGCGTACAAGACCTGAAGTCTTTGCCAAACATTGGCAAAGCTACGGCATTACACGCCGCCTAAGACACGGGCGCGCGCACAACGACTGAAGACTTTGCCAAACATTAGCAAAGCTACGGCATTAGACGCCGCCTGAGACATAGGCACGCGTACAAGACCCGAAGACTTTGCCAAACATTGGCAAAGCGACAGCATTACACGCCGCCTGAGACACAGGCGCGCGTACAAGACCTGAAGTCTTTGCCAAACATTGGCAAAGCTAAGGCATTACACGTCGCCTGAGACACAGGCGCGCGCACAAGGCCTGAAGACTATGCCAAACATTGGCAAAGCTACGGCATTAGACGCCGCCTGAGACATAGGCGCGCGTACAAGACCTGCAGTCTTTGCCAAACATTGGCAAAGCTACGGCATTACACGCCACCTGAGACACAGGCGCGCGCACAAGGCCTGAAGACTTTGCCAAACATTAGCAAAGCTATGGCATTACACCACGCCTGAGACACATGCGCGCGCACAAGACCTGAAGTCTTTGCTAATCACTGGCAAAGCTACGACATTGGACGCCGCCTGAGACACAGGCGCGCGTACAAGAACGGAAGTCTTTGCCAAACATTTGCAAAGCTACGGCATTACACGCCGCCTGAGACACAGGCGCGCGCACAAGACCTGAAGTCTTTGCCAAACATTGGCAAAACTAAGGCATTACACGTGGCCTGAGACACAGGCGCGCGCACAAGGCCTGAAGACTTTGCCAAACATTGGCAAAGCGACAGCATTACACGCCGCCTGACACACAGGCGCGCGTACAAGACATGAAGTCGTTGCTAAACATTGGACAAGCTACGGCGTTCGACGTTGCTTGAGTCACAGGCGTCCGCACAAGACCTGAAGTCTTTGCCAAACATTGGCAAAGCTACGGCATTACCAGCCGCCTGAGACATGGGCGCGCTCACAAGACCTGAAGTCTTTGCCAAACGTTGGCAAAGCTACGGCATTACAAGCCCCCTCAGACACAGGCGCGCGCGCACAAGACCTGAAGTCTTTTCCAAACATTGGCAAAGCTACGGCATTACACGCCGCCTGAGACACAGGCGCGCGCACAAGGCCTGAAGACTTTGCCAAACATTAGCAAAGCTACGGCATTACACCACGCCTGAGACACATGCGCGCGCACAAGACCTGAAGTCTTTGCTAATCACTGGCAAAGCTACGGCATTGGACACCGCCAGAGACACAGGCGCACGTACAAGACCGAAAGTCTTTACCAAACATTGGCAAAGCTACGGCATTACACGCCGCCTGAGACACAGGCGCACACACAAGACCTGAAGTCTTTGCCAAACATTGGCAAAACTAAGGCATTACACGTCGCCTGAGACACAGGCGCGCGCACAAGGCCTGAAGACTTTGCCAAACATTGGCAAAGCTACGGCATTAGACGCCGCCTGAGACATAGGCGCGCGTACAAGACCTGAAGTCTTTGCCAAACATTGGCAAAGCTACGGCATTACACGCCGTCTAAGACACGGGCGCGCGCACAACGACTGAAGACATTGCCAAACATTAGCAAAGCTATGGCATTAGACGCCGCCTGAGACATAGGCACGCGTACAAGACCCGAAGTCTTTGCCAAACATTGGCAAAGCGACAGCATTACATGCCGCCTGAGACACAGGCGCGCGTACAAGACCTGAAGTCGTTGCTAAACATTGGACAAGCTACGGCGTTCGACGTTGCTTGAGACACAGGCGTCCGCACAAGACTTGAAGTCTTTGCCAAACATTGGCAAAGCTACGGCATTACCAGCCGCCTGAGACATGGGCGCGCTCACAAGACCTGAAGTCTTTGCCAAACGTTGGCAAAGCTACGGCATTACACGCCGCCTTAGACACAGGCGCGCGCGCACAAGACCTGAAGTCTTTGCCAAACATTGGCAAAGCTATGGCATTACACGCCGCTTGAAACATAGGCGCGCGTACAAGACCTGAAGTCTTTGCCAAACATTGGCAAAGTAACAGCATTACACGCCACATGAGACACAGGCGCGCGTACAAGACCTGAATTCGTTGCTAAACTTTGGACAAGCTACGGCGTTATACGTTGCTTGAGACACAGGCGTCCGCACAACACCTGAAGTCTTTCCCAAACATTGGCAAAGCTACGGCATTACCAGCCGCCTGAGACATGGGCGCGCTCACAAAACCTGAAGTCTTTGCCAAACGTTGGCAAAGCTACGGCATTACACGTCGCCTCAGACACCGGCGCGCGCGCACAAGACCTGAAGTCTTTGCCAAACATTGGCAAAGCTACGGCATTACACGCCGCCTGAGACACAGGCGCGCGTACAAGACCGGAAGTCTTTGCCAAACATTGGCAAAGCTACGGCATTACACGCCGCCTGAGAAACAGGCGCGCACACAAGACCTGAAGTCTTTGCCAAACGTTGGCAAAGCTACGGCATTACACGCCGCCTCAGACACAGGCGCGCGAGCACAAGACCTGATGTCTTTGCCAAACATTGGCAAAGCTACGGCATTACACGCCGCCTGAGACACAGACGCGCGCACAAGGCCTGAAGACTTTGCCAAACATTAGCAAAGCTACGGCATTACACCACGCCTGAGACACATGCGCGCGCACAAGACCTGAAGTCTTTGCTAATCACTGGCAAAGCTAAGGCATTGGACGCCGCCAGAGACACAAGCGCGCGTACAGGACCGGAAGTCTTTACCAAACATTGGCAAAGCTACGACATTACACGCCGCCTGAGACACAGGCGCGCGCACAAGACCTGAAGTCTTTGCCAAACATTGGCAAAACTAAGGCATTACACGTCGCCTGAGACACAGGCGCGCGCACAAGGCCTGAAGACTTTGCCAAACATTGGCAAAGCTACGGAATTAGACGCCGCCTGAGACATAGGCACGCGTACAAGACCTGAAGTCTTTGCCAAACATTGGCAAAGCTACGGCATTACACGCCGCCTAAGACACGGGCGCGCGCACAACGACTGAAGACTTTGCCAAACATTAGCAAAGCTACGGCATTAGACGCCGCCTGAGACATAGGCACGCGTACAAGACCCGAAGACTTTGCCAAACATTGGCAAAGCGACAGCATTACACGCCGCCTGAGACACAGGCGCGCGTACAAGACCTGAAGTCTTTGCCAAACATTGGCAAAGCTAAGGCATTACACGTCGCCTGAGACACAGGCGCGCGCACAAGGCCTGAAGACTATGCCAAACATTGGCAAAGCTACGGCATTAGACGCCGCCTGAGACATAGGCGCGCGTACAAGACCTGCAGTCTTTGCCAAACATTGGCAAAGCTACGGCATTACACGCCACCTGAGACACAGGCGCGCGCACAAGGCCTGAAGACTTTGCCAAACATTAGCAAAGCTATGGCATTACACCACGCCTGAGACACATGCGCGCGCACAAGACCTGAAGTCTTTGCTAATCACTGGCAAAGCTACGACATTGGACGCCGCCTGAGACACAGGCGCGCGTACAAGAACGGAAGTCTTTGCCAAACATTTGCAAAGCTACGGCATTACACGCCGCCTGAGACACAGGCGCGCGCACAAGACCTGAAGTCTTTGCCAAACATTGGCAAAACTAAGGCATTACACGTGGCCTGAGACACAGGCGCGCGCACAAGGCCTGAAGACTTTGCCAAACATTGGCAAAGCGACAGCATTACACGCCGCCTGACACACAGGCGCGCGTACAAGACATGAAGTCGTTGCTAAACATTGGACAAGCTACGGCGTTCGACGTTGCTTGAGTCACAGGCGTCCGCACAAGACCTGAAGTCTTTGCCAAACATTGGCAAAGCTACGGCATTACCAGCCGCCTGAGACATGGGCGCGCTCACAAGACCTGAAGTCTTTGCCAAACGTTGGCAAAGCTACGGCATTACAAGCCCCCTCAGACACAGGCGCGCGCGCACAAGACCTGAAGTCTTTTCCAAACATTGGCAAAGCTACGGCATTACACGCCGCCTGAGACACAGGCGCGCGCACAAGGCCTGAAGACTTTGCCAAACATTAGCAAAGCTACGGCATTACACCACGCCTGAGACACATGCGCGCGCACAAGACCTGAAGTCTTTGCTAATCACTGGCAAAGCTACGGCATTGGACGCCGCCAGAGACACAGGCGCGCGTACAAGACCGGAAGTCTTTACCAAACATTGGCAAAGCTACGGCATTACACGCCGCCTGAGACACAGGCGCACACACAAGACCTGAAGTCTTTGCCAAACATTGGCAAAACTAAGGCATTACACGTGGCCTGAGACACAGGCGCGCGCACAAGGCCTGAAGACTTTGCCAAACATTGGCAAAGCTACGGCATTAGACGCCGCCTGAGACATAGGCGCGCGTACAAGACCTGAAGTCTTTGCCAAACATTGGCAAAGCTACGGCATTACACGCCGCCTAAGACACGGGCGCGCGCACAACGACTGAAGACATTGCCAAACATTAGCAAAGCTATGGCATTAGACGCCGCCTGAGACATAGGCACGCGTACAACACCCGAAGTCTTTGCCAAACATTGGCAAAGCGACAGCATTACATGCCGCCTGAGACACAGGCGCGCGTACAAGACCTGAAGTCGTTGCTAAACATTGGACAAGCTACGGCGTTCGACGTTGCTTGAGCCACAGGCGTCCGCACAAGACTTGAAGTCTTTGCCAAACATTGGCAAAGCTACGGCATTACCAGCCGCCTGAGACATGGGCGCGCTCACAAGACCTGAAGTCTTTGCCAAACATTGGCAAAGCTACGGCATTACACGCCGCCTTAGACACAGGCGCGCGCGCACAAGACCTGAAGTCTTTGCCAAACATTGGCAAAGCAATGGCATTACACGCCGCTTGAAACATAGGCGCGCGTACAAGACCTGAAGTCTTTGCCAAACATTGGCAAAGTAACAGCATTACACGCCACATGAGACACAGGCGCGCGTACAAGACCTGAATTCGTTGCTAAACTTTGGACAAGCTACGGCGTTATACGTTGCTTGAGACACAGGCGTCCGCACAAGACCTGAAGTCTTTCCCAAACATTGGCAAAGCTACGGCATTACCAGCCGCCTGAGACATGGGCGCGCTCACAAAACCTGAAGTCTTTGCCAAACGTTGGCAAAGCTACGGCATTACACGTCGCCTCAGACACCGGCGCGCGCGCACAAGACCTGAAGTCTTTGCCAAACATTGGCAAAGCTACGGCATTACACGCCGCCTGAGACACAGGCGCGCGTACAAGACCGGAAGTCTTTGCCAAACATTGGCAAAGCTACGGCATTACACGCCGCCTGAGAAACAGGCGCGCACACAAGACCTGAAGTCTTTGCCAAACGTTGGCAAAGCTACGGCATTACACGCCGCCTCAGACACAGGCGCGCGAGCACAAGACCTGATGTCTTTGCCAAACATTGGCAAAGCTACGGCATTACACGCCGCCTGAGACACAGGCGCGCGCACAAGGCCTGAAGACTTTGCCAAACATTAGCAAAGCTACGGCATTACACCACGCCTGAGACACATGCGCGCGCACAAGACCTGAAGTCTTTGCTAATCACTGGCAAAGCTAAGGCATTGGACGCCGCCAGAGACACAAGCGCGCGTACAGGACCGGAAGTCTTTACCAAACATTGGCAAAGCTACGACATTACACGCCGCCTGAGACACAGGCGCGCGCACAAGACCTGAAGTCTTTGCCAAACATTGGCAAAACTAAGGCATTACACGTCGCCTGAGACACAGGCGCGCGCACAAGGCCTGAAGACTTTGCCAAACATTGGCAAAGCTACGGAATTAGACGCCGCCTGAGACATAGGCACGCGTACAAGACCTGAAGTCTTTGCCAAACATTGGCAAAGCTACGGCATTACACGCCGCCTAAGACACGGGCGCGCGCACAACGACTGAAGACTTTGCCAAACATTAGCAAAGCTACGGCATTAGACGCCGCCTGAGACATAGGCACGCGTACAAGACCCGAAGACTTTGCCAAACATTGGCAAAGCGACAGCATTACACGCCGCCTGAGACACAGGCGCGCGTACAAGACCTGAAGTCTTTGCCAAACATTGGCAAAGCTAAGGCATTACACGTCGCCTGAGACACAGGCGCGCGCACAAGGCCTGAAGACTATGCCAAACATTGGCAAAGCTACGGCATTAGACGCCGCCTGAGACATAGGCGCGCGTACAAGACCTGCAGTCTTTGCCAAACATTGGCAAAGCTACGGCATTACACGCCACCTGAGACACAGGCGCGCGCACAAGGCCTGAAGACTTTGCCAAACATTGGCAAAGCGACAGCATTACACGCCGCCTGACACACAGGCGCGCGTACAAGACATGAAGTCGTTGCTAAACATTGGACAAGCTACGGCGTTCGACGTTGCTTGAGTCACAGGCGTCCGCACAAGACCTGAAGTCTTTGCCAAACATTGGCAAAGCTACGGCATTACCAGCCGCCTGAGACATGGGCGCGCTCACAAGACCTGAAGTCTTTGCCAAACGTTGGCAAAGCTACGGCATTACAAGCCCCCTCAGACACAGGCGCGCGCGCACAAGACCTGAAGTCTTTTCCAAACATTGGCAAAGCTACGGCATTACACGCCGCCTGAGACACAGGCGCGCGCACAAGGCCTGAAGACTTTGCCAAACATTAGCAAAGCTACGGCATTACACCACGCCTGAGACACATGCGCGCGCACAAGACCTGAAGTCTTTGCTAATCACTGGCAAAGCTACGGCATTGGACGCCGCCAGAGACACAGGCGCGCGTACAAGACCGGAAGTCTTTACCAAACATTGGCAAAGCTACGGCATTACACGCCGCCTGAGACACAGGCGCACACACAAGACCTGAAGTCTTTGCCAAACATTGGCAAAACTAAGGCATTACACGTCGCCTGAGACACAGGCGCGCGCACAAGGCCTGAAGACTTTGCCAAACATTGGCAAAGCTACGGCATTAGACGCCGCCTGAGACATAGGCGCGCGTACAAGACCTGAAGTCTTTGCCAAACATTGGCAAAGCTACGGCATTACACGCCGCCTAAGACACGGGCGCGCGCACAACGACTGAAGACATTGCCAAACATTAGCAAAGCTATGGCATTAGACGCCGCCTGAGACATAGGCACGCGTACAAGACCCGAAGTCTTTGCCAAACATTGGCAAAGCGACAGCATTACATGCCGCCTGAGACACAGGCGCGCGTACAAGACCTGAAGTCGTTGCTAAACATTGGACAAGCTACGGCGTTCGACGTTGCTTGAGACACAGGCGTCCGCACAAGACTTGAAGTCTTTGCCAAACATTGGCAAAGCTACGGCATTACCATCCGCCTGAGACATGGGCGCGCTCACAAGACCTGAAGTCTTTGCCAAACGTTGGCAAAGCTACGGCATTACACGCCGCCTTAGACACAGGCGCGCGCGCACAAGACCTGAAGTCTTTGCCAAACATTGGCAAAGCTATGGCATTACACGCCGCTTGAAACATAGGCGCGCGTACAAGACCTGAAGTCTTTGCCAAACATTGGCAAAGTAACAGCATTACACGCCACATGAGACACAGGCGCGCGTACAAGACCTGAATTCGTTGCTAAACTTTGGACAAGCTACGGCGTTATACGTTGCTTGAGACACAGGCGTCCGCACAAGACCTGAAGTCTTTCCCAAACATTGGCAAAGCTACGGCATTACCAGCCGCCTGAGACATGGGCGCGCTCACAAAACCTGAAGTCTTTGCCAAACGTTGGCAAAGCGACAGCATTACACGCCGCCTGAGACACAGGCGCGCGTACAAGACCTGAAGTCTTTGCCAAACATTGGCAAAGCTAAGGCATTACACGTCGCCTGAGACACAGGCGCGCGCACAAGGCCTGAAGACTTTGCCAAACATTAGCAAAGCAACGGCATTACACCACGCCTGAGACACATGCGCGCGCACAAGACCTGAAGTCTTTGCTAATCACTGGCAAAGCAACGACATTGGACGCCGCCTGAGACACAGGTGCGCGTACAAGACCGGAAGTCTTTGCCAAACATTTGCAAAGCTACGGCATTACACGCCGCCTGAGACAGGCGCGCGCACAAGACCTGAAGTCTTTGCCAAACATTGGCAAAACTAGGGCATTACACGTCGCCTGAGACACAGGCGCGCGCACAAGGCCTGAAGACTTTGCCAAAAATTGGCAAAGCGACAGCATTACACGCCGCCTGAGACACAGGCGCGCGTACAAGACCTGAAGTCGTTGCTAAACATTGGACAAGCTACGGCGTTCGACGTTGCTTGAGACACAGGCGTCCGCACAAGACCTGAAGTCTTTGCCAAACATTGGCAAAGCTACGGCATTACCAGCCGCCTGAGACATGGGCGCGCTAACAAGCCCTGAAGTCTTTGCCAAACGTTGGCAAAGCTACGGCATTACAAGCCCCCTCAGACACAGGCGCGCGCGCACAAGACTTGAAGTCTTTGCCAAACATTGGCAAAGCTACGGCATTACACGCCGCCTGAAACATAGGCGCGCGTACAAGACCCGAATTCTTTGCCAAACATTGGCAAAGCGACAGCATTACACGCCGCATGAGACACAGGCGCGCGTACAAGACCTGAAGTGGTTGCTAAACATTTGACAAGCTATGGCGTTAGACGTTGCTTGAGACACAGGCGTCCGCACAAGACCTGAAGTCTTTGCCAAACATTAGCAAAGCTACGGCATTACCAGCCGCCTGAGACATGGGCGCGCTCACAAGACCTGAAGTCTTTGCTAAACGTTGGCAAAGCTACGGCATTAGACGCCGCCTCAGACACAGGCGCGCGCGCAAAAGACCTGAAGTCTTTGCCAAACATTGGCAAAGCTACGGCATTACACGCCGCCTAAGACACAGGCGCGCGCACAAGGCCTGAAGACTTTGCCAAACATTAGCAAAGCTACGGCATTACACCACGCCTGAGACACATGCGCGCGCACAAGACCTGAAGTCTTTGCTAATCACTGGCAAAGCTACGGCATTGGACGCCGCCAGAGACACAGGCGCGCGTACAAGACCGGAAATCTTTACCAACCATTGGCAAAGCTACGGCATTACACGCCGCCTGAGACACAGGCGCGCGCACAAGACTTGAAGTCTTTGCCAAACATTGGCAAAACTACGGCATTAGACGCCGCCTGAGACATAGGCGCGCGTACAAGACCTGAAGTCTTTGCCAAACATTGGCAAAGCTACGGCATTACACGCCGCCTAAGACACGGTCGCGCGCACAACGACTGAAGACATTGCCAAACATTAGCAAAGATATGGCATTAGACGCCGCCTGAGACATAGGCACGCGTACAAGACCCGAAGTCTTTGCCAAACATTGGCAAAGCGACAACATTACACGCCGCCTGAGACACAGGCGCGCGTACAAGACCTGAAGTCGTTGCTAAACATTGGACAAGCTACGGCGTTAGACGTTGCTTGAGACACAGGCGTCCGCACAAGACCCGAAGTCTTTGCCAAACATTGGCAAAGCTAAGGCATTACACGTCGCCTGAGACACAGGCGCGCGCACAAGGCCTGAAGACTTTGCCAAACATTGGCAAAGCTACGGCATTAGACGCCGTCTGAGACATAGGCGCGCGTACAAGACCAGAAGTCTTTGCCAAACATTGGCAAAGCTACGGCATTACACGCCGCCTGAGACACAGGCGCGCGCACAAGGCCACATGCGCGCGCACAAGGCCACAGGCGCGCGCACAAGACCTGAAGTCTTTGCCAAACATTGGCAAAATTAAGGCATTACACGTCGCCTGAGACACAGGCGCGCGCACAAGGCCTGAAGACTTTGCCAAACATTGGCAAAGCTACGGCATTAGACGCCGCCTGAGACATAGGCGCGCGTACAAGACCTGAAGTCTTTGCCAAACATTGGCAAAGCTCCTGCATTACACGCCGCCTGAGACACGGGCGCGCGCACAACGACTGAAGACTTTGCCAAACATTAGCAAAGCTACGGCATTAGACGCCGCCTGAGACATAGGCACGCGTACAAGAACTGAAGTCGTTGCTAAACATTGGACAAGCTACGGCGTTCGACGTTATTTGAGACACAGGCGTCCGCACAAGACCTAAAGTCTTTGCCAAACATTGGCAAAGCTACGGCATTACCAGCCGCCTGAGACATGGGCGCGCTCACAAGACCTGAAGTCTTTGCCAAACGTTGGCAAAGCTACGACATTACACGCCGCCTCAGACACAGGCGCGCGCGCACAAGACTTGAAGTCTTTGCCAAACATTGGCAAAGCTACGGCATTACACGCCGCCTGAAACATAGGCGCGCGTACAAGACCTGAAGTCTTTGCCAAACATAGGCAAAGCGACAGCATTACACGTCGCATGAGACACAGGCGCGCGTACAAGACCTGAAGTCGTTGCTAAACATTGGACAAGCTACGGCGTTAGACGTTGCTTGAGACACAGGCGTCCGCACAAGACCAGAAGTCTTTGCCAAACATTGGCAAAGCTACGGCATTACCAGCCGCCTGAGACATGGGCGCGCTCACAAAACCTGAAGTCTTTGCCAAACGTTGGCAAAGCTACGGCATTACACGCCGCCTCAGACACAGGCGCGCGCACAAGGCCTGAAGACTTTGCCAAACATTAGCAAAGCTACAACATTACACCACGCCTGAGACACATGCGCGCGCACAAGACCTGAAGTCTTTGCTAATCACTGGCAAAGCTACGGCATTGGACGCCGCCTGAGACACAGGCGCGCGTACAAGACCGGAAGTCTTTGCCAAACATTGGCAAAGCTACGGCATTACACGCCGCCAGAGAAACAGGCGCGCGCACAAGACCTGAAGTCTTTGCCAAACATTGGCAAAGCTAAGGCATTACACGTCGCCTGAGATACAGGCGCGCGTACAAGGCCTGAAGACTTTGCCAAACATTGGCAAAGCTACGGCATTAGACGCCGCCTGAGACAAAGGCGCGCGTACAAGACCTGAAGTCTTTGCCAAACATTGGCAAAGCTACGGCATTACACGCCGCCTGAGACACGGGCACGCGCACAAGGCCTGAAGACTTTGCCAAACATTAGCAAAGCTACGGCATTAGACGCCGCCTGAGACAGAGGTGCGCGTACAAGACCCGAAGTCTTTGCCAAACATTGGCAAAGCGACAGCATTACACGCCGCCTGAGACACAGGCGCGCGTACAAGACCTGAAGTCGTTGCTAAACATTGGACAAGCTACGGCGTTAGACGTTGCTTGAGACACAGGCGTCCGCACAAGACCTGAAGTCTTTGCCAAACATTGGCAAAGCTACGGCATTACCAGCCGCCTGAGACATGGGCACGCTAACAAGACCTGAAGTCTTTGCCAAACGTTGGCAAAGCTGCGGCATTACACGCCGCCTCAGACACAGGCGCGCGCGCACAAGACCTGAAGTCTTTGCCAAACATTGGCAAAGCTACGGCATTACACCACGCCTGAGACACATGCGCGTGCACAAGACCTGAAGTCTTTGCTAATCACTGGCAAAGCTACGGCATTGGACGCCGCCTGAGACACAGGCGCGCGCACAAGACCTGAAGTCTTTGCCAAACATTGGCAAAGCGACAGCATTACACGCCGCATGAGACACAGGCGCGCGTACAAGACCTGAAGTCTTTGCCAAACATTGGCAAAGCTCCTGCATTACACGCCGCCTGAGACACGGGCGCGCGCACAACGACTGAAGACTTTGCCAAACATTAGCAAAGCTACGGTATTAGACGCCGCCTGAGACATAGGCACGCGTACAAGACCTGAAGTCGTTGCTAAACATTGGACAAGCTACGGCGTTCGACGTTATTTGAGACACAGGCGTCCGCACAAGACCTGAAGTCTTTGCCAAACATTGGCAAAGCTACGGCATTACCAGCCGCCTGAGACATGGGCGCGCTCACAAGACCTGAAGTCTTTGCCAAACGTTGGCAAAGCTACGACATTACACGCCGCCTCAGACACAGGCGCGCGCGCACAAGACTTGAAGTCTTTGCCAAACATTGGCAAAGCTACGGCATTACACGCCGCCTGAAACATAGGCGCGCGTACAAGACCTGAAGTCTTTGCCAAACATAGGCAAAGCGACAGCATTACACGTCGCATGAGACACAGGCGCGCGTACAAGACCTGAAGTCGTTGCTAAACATTGGACAAGCTACGGCGTTAGACGTTGCTTGAGACACAGGCGTCCGCACAAGACCAGAAGTCTTTGCCAAACATTGGCAAAGCTAGGGCATTACCAGCCGCCTGAGACATGGGCGCGCGCACAAGACCTGAAGTCTTTGCCAAACATTGGCAAAGCTACGGCATTACACGCCGCCTGAGACACAGGCGCGCGCACAAGGCCTGAAGACTTTGCCAAACATTAGCAAAGCTACAACATTACACCACGCCTGAGACACATGCGCGCGCACAAGACCTGAAGTCTTTGCTAATCACTGGCAAAGCTACGGCATTGGACGCCGCCTGAGACACAGGCGCGCGTACAAGACCGGAAGTCTTTGCCAAACATTGGCAAAGCTACGGCATTACACGCCGCCAGAGAAACAGGCGCGCGCACAAGACCTGAAGTCTTTGCCAAACATTGGCAAAGCTAAGGCATTACACGTCGCCTGAGACACAGGCGCGCGTACAAGTCCTGAAGACTTTGCCAAACATTGGCAAAGCTACGGCATTAGACGCCGCCTGAGACATAGGCGCGCGTACAAGACCTGAAGTCTTTGCCAAACATTGGCAAAGCTACGGCATTACACGCCGCCTGAGACACAGGCGCGCGCACAAGGCCACATGCGCGCGCACAAGGCCACAGGCGCGCGCACAAGACCTGAAGTCTTTGCCAAACATTGGCAAAATTAAGGCATTACACGTCGCCTGAGACACAGGCGCGCGCACAAGGCCTGAAGACTTTGCCAAACATTGGCAAAGCTACGGCATTAGACGCCGCCTGAGACATAGGCGCGCGTACAAGACCTGAAGTCTTTGCCAAACATTGGCAAAGCTCCTGCATTACACGCCGCCTGAGACACGGGCGCGCGCACAACGACTGAAGACTTTGCCAAACATTAGCAAAGCTACGGCATTAGACGCCGCCTGAGACATAGGCACGCGTACAAGACCTGAAGTCGTTGCTAAACATTGGACAAGCTACGGCGTTCGACGTTATTTGAGACACAGGCGTCCGCACAAGACCTAAAGTCTTTGCCAAACATTGGCAAAGCTACGGCATTACCAGCCGCCTGAGACATGGGCGCGCTCACAAGACCTGAAGTCTTTGCCAAACGTTGGCAAAGCTACGACATTACACGCCGCCTCAGACACAGGCGCGCGCGCACAAGACTTGAAGTCTTTGCCAAACATTGGCAAAGCTACGGCATTACACGCCGCCTGAAACATAGGCGCGCGTACAAGACCTGAAGTCTTTGCCAAACATAGGCAAAGCGACAGCATTACACGTCGCATGAGACACAGGCGCGCGTACAAGACCTGAAGTCGTTGCTAAACATTGGACAAGCTACGGCGTTAGACGTTGCTTGAGACACAGGCGTCCGCACAAGACCAGAAGTCTTTGCCAAACATTGGCAAAGCTACGGCATTACCAGCCGCCTGAGACATGGGCGCGCTCACAAAACCTGAAGTCTTTGCCAAACGTTGGCAAAGCTACGGCATTACACGCCGCCTCAGACACAGGCGCGCGCACAAGGCCTGAAGACTTTGCCAAACATTAGCAAAGCTACAACATTACACCACGCCTGAGACACATGCGCGCGCACAAGACCTGAAGTCTTTGCTAATCACTGGCAAAGCTACGGCATTGGACGCCGCCTGAGACACAGGCGCGCGTACAAGACCGGAAGTCTTTGCCAAACATTGGCAAAGCTACGGCATTACACGCCGCCAGAGAAACAGGCGCGCGCACAAGACCTGAAGTCTTTGCCAAACATTGGCAAAGCTAAGGCATTACACGTCGCCTGAGATACAGGCGCGCGTACAAGGCCTGAAGACTTTGCCAAACATTGGCAAAGCTACGGCATTAGACGCCGCCTGAGACAAAGGCGCGCGTACAAGACCTGAAGTCTTTGCCAAACATTGGCAAAGCTACGGCATTACACGCCGCCTGAGACACGGGCACGCGCACAAGGCCTGAAGACTTTGCCAAACATTAGCAAAGCTACGGCATTAGACGCCGCCTGAGACAGAGGTGCGCGTACAAGACCCGAAGTCTTTGCCAAACATTGGCAAAGCGACAGCATTACACGCCGCCTGAGACACAGGCGCGCGTACAAGACCTGAAGTCGTTGCTAAACATTGGACAAGCTACGGCGTTAGACGTTGCTTGAGACACAGGCGTCCGCACAAGACCTGAAGTCTTTGCCAAACATTGGCAAAGCTACGGCATTACCAGCCGCCTGAGACATGGGCACGCTAACAAGACCTGAAGTCTTTGCCAAACGTTGGCAAAGCTGCGGCATTACACGCCGCCTCAGACACAGGCGCGCGCGCACAAGACCTGAAGTCTTTGCCAAACATTGGCAAAGCTACGGCATTACACCACGCCTGAGACACATGCGCGTGCACAAGACCTGAAGTCTTTGCTAATCACTGGCAAAGCTACGGCATTGGACGCCGCCTGAGACACAGGCGCGCGCACAAGACCTGAAGTCTTTGCCAAACATTGGCAAAGCGACAGCATTACACGCCGCATGAGACACAGGCGCGCGTACAAGACCTGAAGTCTTTGCCAAACATTGGCAAAGCTCCTGCATTACACGCCGCCTGAGACACGGGCGCGCGCACAACGACTGAAGACTTTGCCAAACATTAGCAAAGCTACGGTATTAGACGCCGCCTGAGACATAGGCACGCGTACAAGACCTGAAGTCGTTGCTAAACATTGGACAAGCTACGGCGTTCGACGTTATTTGAGACACAGGCGTCCGCACAAGACCTGAAGTCTTTGCCAAACATTGGCAAAGCTACGGCATTACCAGCCGCCTGAGACATGGGCGCGCTCACAAGACCTGAAGTCTTTGCCAAACGTTGGCAAAGCTACGACATTACACGCCGCCTCAGACACAGGCGCGCGCGCACAAGACTTGAAGTCTTTGCCAAACATTGGCAAAGCTACGGCATTACACGCCGCCTGAAACATAGGCGCGCGTACAAGACCTGAAGTCTTTGCCAAACATAGGCAAAGCGACAGCATTACACGTCGCATGAGACACAGGCGCGCGTACAAGACCTGAAGTCGTTGCTAAACATTGGACAAGCTACGGCGTTAGACGTTGCTTGAGACACAGGCGTCCGCACAAGACCAGAAGTCTTTGCCAAACATTGGCAAAGCTAGGGCATTACCAGCCGCCTGAGACATGGGCGCGCGCACAAGACCTGAAGTCTTTGCCAAACATTGGCAAAGCTACGGCATTACACGCCGCCTGAGACACAGGCGCGCGCACAAGGCCTGAAGACTTTGCCAAACATTAGCAAAGCTACAACATTACACCACGCCTGAGACACATGCGCGCGCACAAGACCTGAAGTCTTTGCTAATCACTGGCAAAGCTACGGCATTGGACGCCGCCTGAGACACAGGCGCGCGTACAAGACCGGAAGTCTTTGCCAAACATTGGCAAAGCTACGGCATTACACGCCGCCAGAGAAACAGGCGCGCGCACAAGACCTGAAGTCTTTGCCAAACATTGGCAAAGCTAAGGCATTACACGTCGCCTGAGACACAGGCGCGCGTACAAGTCCTGAAGACTTTGCCAAACATTGGCAAAGCTACGGCATTAGACGCCGCCTGAGACATAGGCGCGCGTACAAGACCTGAAGTCTTTGCCAAACATTGGCAAAGCTACGGCATTACACGCCGCCTGAGACACGGGCACGCGCACAAGGCCTGAAGACTTTGCCAAACATTAGCAAAGCTACGGCATTAGACGCCGCCTGAGACATAGGTGCGCGTACAAGACCCGAAGTCTTTGCCAAACATTGGCAAAGCGACAGCATTACACGCCGCCTGAGACACAGGCGCGCGTACAAGACCTGAAGTCGTTGCTAAACATTGGACAAGCTATGGCGTTAGACGTTGCTTGAGACACAGGCGTCCGCACAAGACCAGAAGTCTTTGCCAAACATTGGCAAAGCTACGGCATTACCAGCCGCCTGAGACATGGGCGCGCTCACAAAACCTGAAGTCTTTGCCAAACGTTGGCAAAGCTACGGCATTACACGCCGCCTCAGACACAGGCGCGCGCGCACAAGACCTGTAGTCTTTGCCAAACATTGGCAAAGCTACGGCATTACACGCCGCCTGAGACACAGGCGCGCGCACAAGGCCTGAAGACTTTGCCAAACATTAGCAAAGCTACAACATTACACCACGCCTGAGACACATGCGCGCGCACAAGACCTGAAGTCTTTGCTAATCACTGGCAAAGCTACGGCATTGGACCCCGCCTGAGACACAGGCGCGCGTACAAGACCGGAAGTCTTTGCCAAAAATTGGCAAAGCTACGGCATTACACGCCGCCAGAGAAACAGACGCGCGCACAAGACCTGAAGTCTTTGCCAAACATTGGCAAAGCTAAGGCATTACACGTCGCCTGAGACACAGGCGCGCGTACAAGGCCTGAAGACTTTGCCAAACATTGGCAAAGCTACGGCATTAGACGCCGCCTGAGACATAGGCGCGCGTACAAGACCTGAAGTCTTTGCCAAACATTGGCAAAGCTACGGCATTACACGCCGCCTGAGACACGGGCACGCGCACAAGGCCTGAAGACTTTGCCAAACATTAGCAAAGCTACGGCATTAGACGCCGCCTGAGACATAGGTGCGCGTACAAGACCCGAAGTCTTTGCCAAACATTGGCAAAGCGACAGCATTACACGCCGCCTGAGACACAGGCGCGCGTACAAGACCTGAAGTCGTTGCTAAACATTGGACAAGGTATGGCGTTAGACGTTGCTTGAGACACAGGCGTTCGCACAAGACCTGAAGTCTTTGCCAAACATTGGCAAAGCTACGGCATTACCAGCCGCCTGAGACATGGGCACGCTAACAAGACCTGAAGTCTTTGCCAAACGTTGGCAAAGCTGCGGCATTACACGCCGCCTCAGACACAGGCGCGCGCGCACAAGACCTGAAGTCTTTGCCAAACATTGGCAAAGCTACGGCATTACACCACGCCTGAGACACATGCGCGTGCACAAGACCTGAAGTCTTTGCTAATCACTGGCAAAGCTACGGCATTGGACGCCGCCTGAGACACAGGCGCGCGCACAAGACCTGAAGTCTTTGCCAAACATTGGCAAAGCGACAGCATTACACGCCGCATGAGACACAGGCGCGCGTACAAGACCTGAAGTCGTTGCTAAACATTGGACAAGCTACGGCGTTAGACGTTGCTTGAGACACAGGCGTCCGCACAAGACCTGAAGTCTTTGCCAAGCATTGGCAAAGCTACGGCATTACCATCCGCCTAAGACACAAGACCTGAAGTCTTTGCCAAACATTGGCAAAGCTAAGGCATTACACGTCGCCTGAGACACAGGCGCGCGCACAAGGCCTGAAGACTTTGCCAAACATTGGCAAAGCTACGGCATTAGACGCCGCCTGAGGCATAGGCGCGCGTACAAGACCTGAAGTCTTTGCCAAACATTGGCACAGCTACGGCATTACACGCCGCCTGAGACACAGGCGCGCGCACAAGGCCACAGGCGCGCGCACAATGCCACAGGCGCGCGCACAAGGCCACAGGCGCGCGCACAAGACCTGAAGTCTTTGCCAAACATTGGCAAAATTAAGGCATTACACGTCGCCTGAGACACAGGCGCGCGCACAAGGCCTGAAGACTTTGCCAAACATTGGCAAAGCTACGGCATTAGACGCCGCCTGAGACATAGGCGCGCGTACAAGACCTGAAGTCTTTGCCAAACATTGGCAAAGCTCCTGCATTACACGACGCCTGAGACACGGGCGCGCGCACAACGACTGAAGACTTTGCCAAACATTAGCAAAGCTACGGCATTAGACGCCGCCTGAGACATAGGCACGCGTACAAGACCCGAAGTCTGTGCCAAACATTGGCAAAGCGACAGCATTACACGCCGCCTGAGACACAGGCGCGCGTACAAGACCTGAAGTCGTTGCTAAACATTGGACAAGCTACGGCGTTCGACGTTATTTGAGACACAGGCGTCCGCACAAGACCTGAAGTCTTTGCCAAACATTGGCAAAGCTACGGCATTACCAGCCGCCTGAGACATGGGCGCGCTCACAAGACCTGAAGTCTTTGCCAAACGTTGGCAAAGCTACGACATTACACGCCGCCTCAGACACAGGCGCGCGCGCACAAGACTTGAAGTCTTTGCCAAACATTGGCAAAGCTACGGCATTACACGCCGCCTGAAACATAGGCGCGCGTACAAGACCTGAAGTCTTTGCCAAACATAGGCAAAGCGACAGCATTACACGTCGCATGAGACACAGGCGCGCGTACAAGACCTGAAGTCGTTGTTAAACATTGGACAAGCTACGGCGTTAGACGTTGCTTGAGACACAGGCGTCCGCACAAGACCAGAAGTCTTTGCCAAACATTGGCAAAGCTACGGCATTACCAGCCGCCTGAAACATGGGCGCGCTCACAAAACCTGAAGTCTTTGCCAAACGTTGGCAATGCTACGGCATTACACGCCGCCTCAGACACAGGCGCGCGCGCACAAGACCTGAAGTCTTTGCTAAACATTGGCAAAGCTACGGCATTACACGCCGCCTGAGACACAGGCGCGCGCACAAGGCCTGAAGACTTTGCCAAACATTAGCAAAGCTACGACATTACACCACGGCTGAAACACATGCGCGCGCACAAGACCTGAAGTCTTTTCTAATCACTGGCAAAGCTACGGCATTGGACGCCGCCTGAGACACAGGCGCGCGTACAAGACCGGAAGTCTTTGCCAAACATTGGCAAAGCTACGGCATTACACGCCGCCAGAGAAACAGGCGCGCGAACAAGACCTGAAGTCTTTGCCAAACATTGGCAAAGCTAAGGCATTACACGTCGCCTGAGACACAGGCGCGCGTACAAGGCCTGAAGACTTTGCCAAACATTGGCAAAGCTACGGCATTAGACGCCGCCTGAGACATAGGCGCGCGTACAAGACCTGAAGTCTTTGCCAAACATTGGCAAAGCTACGGCATTACACGCCGCCTGAGACACGGGCACGCGCACAAGGCCTGAAGACTTTGCCAAACATTAGCAAAGCTACGGCATTAGACGCCGCCTGAGACATAGGTGCGCGTACAAGACCCGAAGTCTTTGCCAAACATTGGCAAAGCGACAGCATTACACGCCGCCTGAGACACAGGCGCGCGTACAAGACCTGAAGTCGTTGCTAAACATTGGACAAGCTACGGCGTTAGACGTTGCTTGAGACACAGGCGTCCGCACAAGACCTGAAGTCTTTGCCAAACATTGGCAAAGCTACGGCATTACCAGCCGCCTGAGACATGGGCACGCTAACAAGACCTGAAGTCTTTGCCAAACGTTGGCAAAGCTGCGGCATTACACGCCGCCTCAGACACAGGCGCGCGCGCACAAGACCTGAAGTCTTTGCCAAACATTGGCAAAGCTACGGCATTACACCACGCCTGAGACACATGCGCGTGCACAAGACCTGAAGTCTTTGCTAATCACTGGCAAAGCTACGGCATTGGACGCCGCCTGAGACACAGGCGCGCGCACAAGACCTGAAGTCTTTGCCAAACATTGGCAAAGCGACAGCATTACACGCCGCATGAGACACAGGCGCGCGTACAAGACCTGAAGTCGTTGCTAAACATTGGACAAGCTACGGCGTTAGACGTTGCTTGAGACACAGGCGTCCGCACAAGACCTGAAGTCTTTGCCAAGCATTGGCAAAGCTACGGCATTACCATCCGCCTGAGACACAAGACCTGAAGTCTTTGCCAAACATTGGCAAAGCTAAGGCATTACACGTCGCCTGAGACACAGGCGCGCGCACAAGGCCTGAAGACTTTGCCAAACATTGGCAAAGCTACGGCATTAGACGCCGCCTGAGACATAGGCGCGCGTACAAGACCTGAAGTCTTTGCCAAACATTGGCAAAGCTACGGCATTACACGCCGCCTGAGACACAGGCGCGCGCACAAGGCCACAGGCGCGCGCACAATGCCACAGGCGCGCGCACAAGGCCACAGGCGCGCGCACAAGACCTGAAGTCTTTGCCAAACATTGGCAAAATTAAGGCATTACACGTCGCCTGAGACACAGGCGCGCGCACAAGGCCTGAAGACTTTGCCAAACATTGGCAAAGCTACGGCATTAGACGCCGCCTGAGACATAGGCGCGCGTACAAGACCTGAAGTCTTTGCCAAACATTGGCAAAGCTCCTGCATTACACGCCGCCTGAGACACGGGCGCGCGCACAACGACTGAAGACTTTGCCAAACATTAGCAAAGCTACGGCATTAGACGCCGCCTGAGACATAGGCACGCGTACAAGACCCGAAGTCTGTGCCAAACATTGGCAAAGCGACAGCATTACACGCCGCCTGAGACACAGGCGCGCGTACAAGACCTGAAGTCGTTGCTAAACATTGGACAAGCTACGGCGTTCGACGTTATTTGAGACACAGGCGTCCGCACAAGACCTGAAGTCTTTGCCAAACATTGGCAAAGCTACGGCATTACCAGCCGCCTGAGACATGGGCGCGCTCACAAGACCTGAAGTCTTTGCCAAACGTTGGCAAAGCTACGACATTACACGCCGCCTCAGACACAGGCGCGCGCGCACAAGACTTGAAGTCTTTGCCAAACATTGGCAAAGCTACGGCATTACACGCCGCCTGAAACATAGGCGCGCGTACAAGACCTGAAGTCTTTGCCAAACATAGGCAAAGCGACAGCATTACACGTCGCATGAGACACAGGCGCGCGTACAAGACCTGAAGTCGTTGCTAAACATTGGACAAGCTACGGCGTTAGACGTTGCTTGAGACACAGGCGTCCGCACAAGACCAGAAGTCTTTGCCAAACATTGGCAAAGCTACGGCATTACCAGCCGCCTGAGACATGGGCGCGCTCACAAAACCTGAAGTCTTTGCCAAACGTTGGCAATGCTACGGCATTACACGCCGCCTCAGACACAGGCGCGCGCGCACAAGACCTGAAGTCTTTGCTAAACATTGGCAAAGCTACGGCATTACACGCCGCCTGAGACACAGGCGCGCGCACAAGGCCTGAAGACTTTGCCAAACATTAGCAAAGCTACGACATTACACCACGGTTGAGACACATGCGCGCGCACAAGACCTGAAGTCTTTGATAATCACTGGCAAAGCTACGGCATTGGACGCCGCCTGAGACACAGGCGCGCGTACAAGACCTGAAGTCTTTGCCAAACATTGTCAAAGCTAAGGCATTACACGTCGCCTGAGACACAGGCGCGCGTACAAGGCCTGAAGACTTTGCCAAACATTGGCAAAGCTACGGCATTAGACGCCGCCTGAGACATAGGCGCGCGTACAAGACCTGAAGTCTTTGCCAAACATTGGCAAAGCTACGGCATTACACGCCGCCTGAGACACGGGCACGCGCACAAGGCCTGAAGACTTTGCCAAACATTAGCAAAGCTACGGCATTAGACGCCGCCTGAGACATAGGTGCGCGTACAAGAACCGAAGTCTTTGCCAAACATTGGCAAAGCGACAGCATTACACGCCGCCTGAGACACAGGCGCGCGTACAAGACCTGAAGTCGTTGCTAAACATTGGACAAGCTACGGCGTTAGACGTTGCTTGAGACACAGGCGTCCGCACAAGACCTGAAGTCTTTGCCAAACATTGGCAAAGCTACGGCATTACCAGCCGCCTAAGACATGGGCGCGCTAACAAGACCTGAAGTCTTTGCCAAACGTTGGCAAAGCTACGGCATTACACGCCGCCTCAGACACAGGCGCGCGCGCACAAGACCTGAAGTCTTTGCCAAACATTGGCAAAGCTACGGCATTACACCACGCCTGAGACACATGCGCGTGCACAAGACCTGAAGTCTTTGCTAATCACTGGCAAACCTACGGCATTGGACGCCGCCTGAGACACAGGCGCGCGCACAAGACCTGAAGTCTTTGCCAAACAATGGCAAAGCGACAGCATTACACGCCGCATGAGACACAGGCGCGCGTACAAGACCTGAAGTCGTTGCTAAACATTGGACAAGCTACGACGTTAGACGTTGCTTGAGACACAGGCGTCCGCACAAGACCTGAAGTCTTTGCCAAGCATTGGCAAAGCTACGGCATTACCATCCGCCTGAGACACAGGCGCGCGCACAAGACCTGAAGTCTTTGCCAAACATTGGCAAAGCTAAGGCATTACACGTCGCCTGAGACACAGGCGCGCGCACAAGGCCTGAAGACTTTGCCAAACATTGGCAAAGCTACGGCATTAGACGCCGCCTGAGACATAGGCGCGCGTACAAGACCTGAAGTCTTTGCCAAACATTGGCAAAGCTACGGCATTACACGCCGCATGAGACACAGGCGCGCGCACAAGACCTGAAGTCTTTGCCAAACATTGGCAAAATTAAGGCATTACACGTCGCCTGAGACACAGGCGCGCGCACAAGGCCTGAAGACTTTGCCAAACATTGGCAAAGCTACGGCATTAGACGCCGCCTGAGACATAGGCGCGCGTACAAGACCTGAAGTCTTTGCCAAACTTTGGCAAAGCTACGGCATTACACGCCGCCTGAGACACGGGCGCGCGCACAACGACTAAAGACTTTGCCAAACATTAGCAAAGATACGGCATTAGACGCCGCCTGAGACATAGGCACGCGTACAAGACCCAAAGTCTGTGCCAAACATTGGCAAAGCGACAGCATTACACGCCGCCTGAGACACAGGCGCGCGTACAAGAACTGAAGTCGTTGCTAAACATTGGACAAGCTACGGCGTTCGACGTTATTTGAGACACAGGCGTCCGCACAAGACCTGAAGTCTTTGCCAAACATTGGCAAAGCTACGGCATTACCAGCCGCCTGAGACATGGGCGCGCTCACAAGACCTGAAGTCTTTGCCAAACGTTGGCAAAGCTACGACATTACACGCCGCCTCAGACACAGGCGCGCGCGCACAAGACTTGAAGTCTTTGCCAAACATTGGCAAAGCTACGGCATTACACGCCGCCTGAAACATAGGCGCGCGTACAAGACCTGAAGTCTTTGCCAAACATAGGCAAAGCGACAGCATTACACGTCGCATGAGACACAGGCGCGCGTACAAGACCTGAAGTCGTTGCTAAACATTGGACAAGCTACGGCGTTAGACGTTGCTTGAGACACAGGCGTCCGCACAAGACCAGAAGTCTTTGCCAAACATTGGCAAAGCTACGGCATTACCAGCCGCCTGAGACATGGGCGCGCTCACAAAACCTGAAGTCTTTGCCAAACGTTGGCAATGCTACGGCATTACACGCCGCCTCAGACACAGGCGCGCGCGCACAAGACCTGAAGTCTTTGCTAAACATTGGCAAAGCTACGGCATTACACGCCGCCTGAGACACAGGCGCGCGCACAAGGCCTGAAGACTTTGCCAAACATTAGCAAAGCTACGACATTACACCACGGTTGAGACACATGCGCGCGCACAAGACCTGAAGTCTTTGATAATCACTGGCAAAGCTACGGCATTGGACGCCGCCTGAGACACAGGCGCGCGTACAAGACCTGAAGTCTTTGCCAAACATTGTCAAAGCTAAGGCATTACACGTCGCCTGAGACACAGGCGCGCGTACAAGGCCTGAAGACTTTGCCAAACATTGGCAAAGCTACGGCATTAGACGCCGCCTGAGACATAGGCGCGCGTACAAGACCTGAAGTCTTTGCCAAACATTGGCAAAGCTACGGCATTACACGCCGCCTGAGACACGGGCACGCGCACAAGGCCTGAAGACTTTGCCAAACATTAGCAAAGCTACGGCATTAGACGCCGCCTGAGACATAGGTGCGCGTACAAGAACCGAAGTCTTTGCCAAACATTGGCAAAGCGACAGCATTACACGCCGCCTGAGACACAGGCGCGCGTACAAGACCTGAAGTCGTTGCTAAACATTGGACAAGCTACGGCGTTAGACGTTGCTTGAGACACAGGCGTCCGCACAAGACCTGAAGTCTTTGCCAAACATTGGCAAAGCTACGGCATTACACGCCGCCTGAGACACGGGCACGCGCACAAGGCCTGAAGACTTTGCCAAACATTAGCAAAGCTACGGCATTAGACGCCGCCTGAGACATGGGCGCGCTAACAAGACCTGAAGTCTTTGCCAAACGTTGGCAAAGCTACGGCATTACACGCCGCCTCAGACACAGGCGCGCGCGCACAAGACCTGAAGTCTTTGCCAAACATTGGCAAAGCTACGGCATTACACCACGCCTGAGACACATGCGCGTGCACAAGACCTGAAGTCTTTGCTAATCACTGGCAAAGCTACGGCATTGGACGCCGCCTGAGACACAGGCGCGCGCACAAGACCTGAAGTCTTTGCCAAACAATGGCAAAGCGACAGCATTACACGCCGCATGAGACACAGGCGCGCGTACAAGACCTGAAGTCGTTGCTAAACATTGGACAAGCTACGACGTTAGACGTTGCTTGAGACACAGGCGTCCGCACAAGACCTGAAGTCTTTGCCAAGCATTGGCAAAGCTACGGCATTACCATCCGCCTGAGACACAGGCGCGCGCACAAGACCTGAAGTCTTTGCCAAACATTGGCAAAGCTAAGGCATTACACGTCGCCTGAGACACAGGCGCGCGCACAAGGCCTGAAGACTTTGCCAAACATTGGCAAAGCTACGGCATTAGACGCCGCCTGAGACATAGGCGCGCGTACAAGACCTGAAGTCTTTGCCAAACATTGGCAAAGCTACGGCATTACACGCCGCCTGAGACACGGGCGCGCGCACAAGGCCTGAAGACTTTGCCAAACATTAGCAAACCTACGGCATTAGACGCCGCCTGAGACATAGGCGCGCGTACAAGACCCAAAGTCTTTGCCAAACATTGGCAAAGCGACAGCATTACACACCGCCTGAGACACAGGCGCGCGTACAAGTCCTGAAGTCGTTGCTAAACATTAGACAAGCTACGGCGTTACACGTTGCTTGAGACACAGGCGTCCGCACAAGACCTGAAGTCTTTGCCAAACATGGGCAAAGCTAAGGCATTACACGTTGCCTGAGACACAGGCGCGCGCACAAGGCCTGAAGACTTTGCCAAACATTAGCAAAGCTACGGCATTAGACGCCGCCTGAGACATAGGTGCGCGTACAAGACCCGAGGTCTTTGCCAAACATTGGCAAAGCGACAGCATTACACGCCGCCTGAGACACAGGCGCGCGTACAAGACCTGAAGTCGTTGCTAAACATTGGACAAGCTACGGCGTTAGACGTTGCTTGAGACACAGGCGTCCGCACAAGACCTGAAGTCTTTGCCAAACATTGGCAAAGCTACGGCATTACCAGCCGCCTAAGACATGGGCGCGCTAACAAGACCTGAAGTCTTTGCCAAACGTTGGCAAAGCTACGGCATTACACGCCGCCTCAGACACAGGCGCGCGCGCACAAGACCTGAAGTCTTTGCCAAACATTGGCAAAGCTACGGCATTACACCACGCCTGAGACACATGCGCGTGCACAAGACCTGAAGTCTTTGCTAATCACTGGCAAAGCTACGGCATTGGACGCCGCCTGAGACACAGGCGCGCGCACAAGACCTGAAGTCTTTGCCAAACAATGGCAAAGCGACAGCATTACACGCCGCATGAGACACAGGCGCGCGTACAAGACCTGAAGTCGTTGCTAAACATTGGACAAGCTACGACGTTAGACGTTGCTTGAGACACAGGCGTCCGCACAAGACCTGAAGTCTTTGCCAAGCATTGGCAAAGCTACGGCATTACCATCCGCCTGAGACACAGGCGCGCGCACAAGACCTGAAGTCTTTGCCAAACATTGGCAAAGCTAAGGCATTACACGTCGCCTGAGACACAGGCGCGCGCACAAGGCCTGAAGACTTTGCCAAACATTGGCAAAGCTACGGCATTACACGCCGCCTGAGACACGGGCGCGCGCACAACGACTAAAGACTTTGCCAAACATTAGCAAAGCTACGGCATTAGACGCCGCCTGAGACATAGGCACGCGTACAAGACCCGAAGTCTGTGCCAAACATTGGCAAAGCGACAGCATTACACGCCGCCTGAGACACAGGCGCGCGTACAAGAATTGAAGTCGTTGCTAAACATTGGACAAGCTACGGCGTTCGACGTTATTTGAGACACAGGCGTCCGCACAAGACCTGAAGTCTTTGCCAAACATTGGCAAAGCTACGGCATTACCAGCCGCCTGAGACATGGGCGCGCTCACAAGACCTGAAGTCTTTGCCAAACGTTGGCAAAGCTACGACATTACACGCCGCCTCAGACACAGGCGCGCGCGCACAAGACTTGAAGTCTTTGCCAAACATTGGCAAAGCTACGGCATTACACGCCGCCTGAAACATAGGCGCGCGTACAAGACCTGAAGTCTTTGCCAAACATAGGCAAAGCGACAGCATTACACGTCGCATGAGACACAGGCGCGCGTACAAGACCTGAAGTCGTTGCTAAACATTGGACAAGCTACGGCGTTAGACGTTGCTTGAGACACAGGCGTCCGCACAAGACCAGAAGTCTTTGCCAAACATTGGCAAAGCTACGGCATTACCAGCCGCCTGAGACATGGGCGCGCTCACAAAACCTGAAGTCTTTGCCAAACGTTGGCAAAGCTACGGCATTACACGCCGCCTCAGACACAGGCGCGCGCGTACAAGACCTGAAGTCTTTGCCAAGCATTGGCAAAGCTACGGCATTACCATCCGCCTGAGACACAGGCGCGCGCACAAGACCTGAAGTCTTTGCCAAACATTGGCAAAGCTAAGGCATTACACGTCGCCTGAGACACAGGCGCGCACACAAGGCCTGAAGACTTTGCCAAACATTGGCAAAGCTACGGCATTAGACGCCGCCTGAGACATAGGCGCGCGTACAAGACCTGAAGTCTTTGCCAAACATTGGCAAAGCTACGGCATTACACGCCGCCTGAGACACGGGCGCGCGCACAAGGCCTGAAGACTTTGCCAAACATTAGCAAACCTACGGCATTAGACGCCGCCTGAGACATAGGCGCGCGTACAAGACCTGAAGTCTTTGCCAAACATTGGCAAAGCTACGGCATTACACGCCGCCTAAGACACGGTCGCGCGCACAACGACTGAAGACATTGCCAAACATTAGCAAAGATATGGCATTAGACGCCGCTTGAGACATAGGCACGCGTACAAGACCCGAAGTCTTTGCCAAACATTGGCAAAGCGACAGCATTACACGCCGCCTGAGACACAGGCGCGCGTACAAGACCTGAAGTCGTTGCTAAACATTGGACAAGCTACGGCGTTAGACGTTGCTTGAGACACAGTCGTCCGCACAAGACCCGAAGTCTTTGCCAAACATTGGCAAAGCTAAGGCATTACACGTCGCCTGAGACACAGGCGCGCGCACAAGGCCTGAAGACTTTGCCAAACATTGGCAAAGCTACGGCATTAGACGCCGTCTGAGACATAGGCGCGCGTACAAGACCAGAAGTCTTTGCCAAACATTGGCAAAGCTACGGCATTACACGCCGCCTGAGACACAGGCGCGCGCACAAGGCCACAGGCGCGCGCACAAGACCTGAAGTCTTTGCCAAACATTGGCAAAATTAAGGCATTACACGTCGCCTGAGACACAGGCGCGCGCACAAGGCCTGAAGACTTTGCCAAACATTGGCAAAGCTACGGCATTAGACGCCGCCTGAGACATAGGCGCGCGTACAAGACCTGAAGTCTTTGCCAAACATTGGCAAAGCTCCTGCATTACACGCCGCCTGAGACACGGGCGCGCGCACAACGACTGAAGACTTTGCCAAACATTAGCAAAGCTACGGCATTAGACGCCGCCTGAGACATAGGCACGCGTACAAGACCTGAAGTCGTTGCTAAACATTGGACAAGCTACGGCGTTCGACGTTATTTGAGACACAGGCGTCCGCACAAGACCTGAAGTCTTTGCCAAACATTGGCAAAGCTACGGCATTACCAGCCGCCTGAGACATGGGCGCGCTCACAAGACCTGAAGTCTTTGCCAAACGTTGGCAAAGCTACGACATTACACGCCGCCTCAGACACAGGCGCGCGCGCACAAGACTTGAAGTCTTTGCCAAACATTGGCAAAGCTACGGCATTACACGCCGCCTGAAACATAGGCGCACGTACAAGACCTGAAGTCTTTGCCAAACATAGGCAAAGCGACAGCATTACACGTCGCATGAGACACAGGCGCGCGTACAAGACCTGAAGTCGTTGCTAAACATTGGACAAGCTACGGCGTTAGACGTTGCTTGAGACACAGGCGTCCGCACAAGACCAGAAGTCTTTGCCAAACATTGGCAAAGCTACGGCATTACCAGCCGCCTGAGACATGGGCGCGCTCACAAAACCTGAAGTCTTTGCCAAACGTTGGCAAAGCTACGGCATTACACGCCGCCTCAGACACAGGCGCGCGCACAAGGCCTGAAGACTTTGCCAAACATTAGCAAAGCTACAACATTACACCACGCCTGAGACACATGCGCGCGCACAAGACCTGAAGTCTTTGCTAATCACTGGCAAAGCTACGGCATTGGACGCCGCCTGAGACACAAGCGCGCGTACAAGACCGGAAGTCTTTGCCAAACATTGGCAAAGCTACGGCATTACACGCCGCCAGAGAAACAGGCGCGCGCACAAGACCTGAAGTCTTTGCCAAACATTGGCAAAGCTAAGGCATTACACGTCGCCTGAGACACAGGCGCGCGTACAAGGCCTGAAGACTTTGCCAAACATTGGCAAAGCTACGGCATTAGACGCCGCCTGAGACATAGGCGCGCGTACAAGACCTGAAGTCTTTGCCAAACATTGGCAAAGCTACGGCATTACACGCCGCCTGAGACACGGGCACGCGCACAAGGCCTGAAGACTTTGCCAAACATTAGCAAAGCTACGGCATTAGACGCCGCCTGAGACATAGGTGCGCGTACAAGACCCGAAGTCTTTGCCAAACATTGGCAAAGCGACAGCATTACACGCCGCCTGAGACACAGGCGCGCGTACAAGACCTGAAGTCGTTGCTAAACATTGGACAAGCTACGGCGTTAGACGTTGCTTGAGACACAGGCGTCCGCACAAGACCTGAAGTCTTTGCCAAACATTGGCAAAGCTACGGCATTACCAGCCGCCTGAGACATGGGCACGCTAACAAGACCTGAAGTCTTTGCCAAACGTTGGCAAAGCTGCGGCATTACACGCCGCCTCAGACACAGGCGCGCGCGCACAAGACCTGAAGTCTTTGCCAAACATTGGCAAAGCTACGGCATTACACCACGCCTGAGACACATGCGCGTGCACAAGACCTGAAGTCTTTGCTAATCACTGGCAAAGCTACGGCATTGGACGCCGCCTGAGACACAGGCGCGCGCACAAGACCTGAAGTCTTTGCCAAACATTGGCAAAGCGACAGCATTACACGCCGCATGAGACACAGGCGCGCGTACAAGACCTGAAGTCTTTGCCAAACATTGGCAAAGCTCCTGCATTACACGCCGCCTCACGGGCGCGCGCACAACGACTGAAGACTTTGCCAAACATTAGCAAAGCTACGGCATTAGACGCCGCCTGAGACATAGGCACGCGTACAAGACCTGAAGTCGTTGCTAAACATTGGACGAGGCGTCCGCACAAGACCTGAAGTCTTTGCCAAACATTGGCAAAGCTACGGCATTACCAGCCGCCTGAGACATGGGCGCGCTCACAAGACCTGAAGTCTTTGCCAAACGTTGGCAAAGCTACGACATTACACGCCGCCTCAGACACAGGCGCGCGCGCACAAGACTTGAAGTCTTTGCCAAACATTGGCAAAGCTACGGCATTACACGCCGCCTGAAACATAGGCGCGCGTACAAGACCTGAAGTCTTTGCCAAACATAGGCAAAGCGACAGCATTACACGTCACATGAGACACAGGCGCGCGTACAAGACCTGAAGTCGTTGCTAAACATTGGACAAGCTACGGCGTTAGACGTTGCTTGAGACACAGGCGTCCGCACAAGACCAGAAGTCTTTGCCAAACATTGGCAAAGCTACGGCATTACCAGCCGCCTGAGACATGGGCGCGCTCACAAAACCTGAAGTCTTTGCCAAACGTTGGCAAAGCTACGGCATTACACGCCGCCTCAGACACAGGCGCGCGCGCACAAGACCTGAAGTCTTTGCCAAACATTGGCAAAGCTACGGCATTACACGCCGCCTGAGACACAGGCGCGCGCACAAGGCCTGAAGACTTTGCCAAACATTAGCAAAGCTACAACATTACACCACGCCTGAGACACATGCGCGCGCACAAGACCTGAAGTCTTTGCTAATCACTTGCAAAGCTACGGCATTGGACGCCGCCTGAGACACAGGCGCGCGTACAAGACCGGAAGTCTTTGCCAAACATTGGCAAAGCTACGGCATTACACGCCGCCAGAGAAACAGGCGCGCGCACAAGACCTGAAGTCTTTGCCAAACATTGGCAAAGCTAAGGCATTACACGTCGCCTGAGACACAGGCGCGCGTACAAGGCCTGAAGACTTTGCCAAACATTGGCAAAGCTATGGCATTAGACGCCGCCTGAGACATAGGCGCGCGTACAAGACCTGAAGTCTTTGCCAAACATTGGCAAAGCTACGGCATTACACGCCGCCTGAGACACGGGCACGCGCACAAGGCCTGAAGACTTTGCCAAACATTAGCAAAGCTACGGCATTAGACGCCGCCTGAGACATAGGTGCGCGTACAAGACCCGAAGTCTTTGCCAAACATTGGCAAAGCGACAGCATTACACGCCGCCTGAGACACAGGCGCGCGTACAAGACCTGAAGTCGTTGCTAAACATTGGACAAGCTACGGCGTTAGACGTTGCTTGAGACACAGGCGTCCGCACAAGACCTGAAGTCTTTGCCAAACATTGGCAAAGCTACGGCATTACCAGCCGCCTGAGACATGGGCACGCTAACAAGACCTGAAGTCTTTGCCAAACGTTGGCAAAGCTGCGGCATTACACGCCGCCTCAGACACAGGCGCGCGCGCACAAGACCTGAAGTCTTTGCCAAACATTGGCAAAGCTACGGCATTACACCACGCCTGAGACACATGCGCGTGCACAAGACCTGAAGTCTTTGCTAATCACTGGCAAAGCTACCGCATTGGACGCCGCCTGAGACACAGGCGCGCGCACAAGACCTGAAGTCGTTGCTAAACATTGGACAAGCTACGGCGTTAGACGTTGCTTGAGACACAGGCGCGCGTACAAGACCTGAAGTCGTTGCTAAACATTGGAAAAGCTACGGCGTTAGACGTTGCTTGAGACATAGGCGCGCGTACAAGACCTGAAGTCTTTGCCAAACATTGGCAAAGCTCCTGCATTACACGCCGCCTGAGACACGGGCGCGCGCACAACGACTGAAGACTTTGCCAAACATTAGCAAAGCTACGGCATTAGACGCCGCCTGAGACATAGGCACGCGTACAAGACCCGAAGTCTGTGCCAAACATTGGCAAAGCGACAGCATTACACGCCGCCTGAGACACAGGCGCGCGTACAAGACCTGAAGTCGTTGCTAAACATTGGACAAGCTACGGCGTTCGACGTTATTTGAGACACAGGCGTCCGCACAAGACCTGAAGTCTTTGCCAAACATTGGCAAAGCTACGGCATTACCAGCCGCCTGAGACATGGGCGCGCTCACAAGACCTGAAGTCTTTGCCAAACGTTGGCAAAGCTACGACATTACACGCCGCCTCAGACACAGGCGCGCGCGCACAAGACTTGAAGTCTTTGCCAAACATTGGCAAAGCTACGGCATTACACGCCGCCTGAAACATAGGCGCGCGTACAAGACCTGAAGTCTTTGCCAAACATAGGCAAAGCGACAGCATTACACGTCGCATGAGACACAGGCGCGCGTACAAGACCTGAAGTCGTTGTTAAACATTGGACAAGCTACGGCGTTAGACGTTGCTTGAGACACAGGCGTCCGCACAAGACCAGAAGTCTTTGCCAAACATTGGCAAAGCTACGGCATTACCAGCCGCCTGAGACATGGGCGCGCTCACAAAACCTGAAGTCTTTGCCAAACGTTGGCAATGCTACGGCATTACACGCCGCCTCAGACACAGGCGCGCGCGCACAAGACCTGAAGTCTTTGCTAAACATTGGCAAAGCTACGGCATTACACGCCGCCTGAGACACAGGCGCGCGCACAAGGCCTGAAGACTTTGCCAAACATTAGCAAAGCTACGACATTACACCACGCCTGAGACACATGCGCGCGCACAAGACCTGAAGTCTTTGCTAATCACTGGCAAAGCTACGGCATTGGACGCCGCCTGAGACACAGGCGCGCGTACAAGACCGGAAGTCTTTGCCAAACATTGCCAAAGCTACGACATTACACGCCGCCAGAGAAACAGGCGCGCGAACAAGACCTGAAGTCTTTGCCAAACATTGGCAAAGCTAAGGCATTACACGTCGCCTGAGACACAGGCGCGCGTACAAGGCCTGAAGACTTTGCCAAACATTGGCAAAGCTACGGCATTAGACGCCGCCTGAGACATAGGCGCGCGTACAAGACCTGAAGTCTTTGCCAAACATTGGCAAAGCTACGGCATTACACGCCGCCTGAGACACGGGCACGCGCACAAGGCCTGAAGACTTTGCCAAACATTAGCAAAGCTACGGCATTAGACGCCGCCTGAGACATAGGTGCGCGTACAAGACCCGAAGTCTTTGCCAAACATTGGCAAAGCGACAGCATTACACGCCGCCTGAGACACAGGCGCGCGTACAAGACCTGAAGTCGTTGCTAAACATTGGACAAGCTACGGCGTTAGACGTTGCTTGAGACACAGGCGTCCGCACAAGACCTGAAGTCTTTGCCAAACATTGGCAAAGCTACGGCATTACCAGCCGCCTGAGACATGGGCACGCTAACAAGACCTGAAGTCTTTGCCAAACGTTGGCAAAGCTGCGGCATTACACGCCGCCTCAGACACAGGCGCGCGCGCACAAGACCTGAAGTCTTTGCCAAACATTGGGAAAGCTACGGCATTACACCACGCCTGAGACACATGCGCGTGCACAAGACCTGAAGTCTTTGCTAATCACTGGCAAAGCTACGGCATTGGACGCCGCCTGAGACACAGGCGCGCGCACAAGACCTGAAGTCTTTGCCAAACAATGGCAAAGCGACAGCATTACACGCCGCATGAGACACAGGCGCGCGTACAAGACCTGAAGTCGTTGCTAAACATTGGACAAGCTACGACGTTAGACGTTGCTTGAGACACAGGCGTCCGCACAAGACCTGAAGTCTTTGCCAAGCATTGGCAAAGCTACGGCATTACCATCCGCCTGAGACACAGGCGCGCGCACAAGACCTGAAGTCTTTGCCAAACATTGGCAAAGCTAAGGCATTACACGTCGCCTGAGACACAGGCGCGCGCACAAGGCCTGAAGACTTTGCCAAACATTAGCAAAGCTACGGCATTAGACGCCGCCTGAGACATAGGTGCGCGTACAAGACCCGAGGTCTTTGCCAAACATTGGCAAAGCGACAGCATTACACGCCGCCTGAGACACAGGCGCGCGTACAAGTCCTGAAGTCGTTGCTAAACATTAGACAAGCTACGGCGTTACACGTTGCTTGAGACACAGGCGTCCGCACAAGACCTGAAGTCTTTGCCAAACATTGGCAAAGCTACGGCATTACCAGCCGCCTAAGACATGGGCGCGCTAACAAGACCTGAAGTCTTTGCCAAACGTTGGCAAAGCTACGGCATTACACGCCGCCTCAGACACAGGCGCGCGAACAAGACCTGAAGTCTTTGCCAAACATTGGCAAAGCTAAGGCATTACACACCGCCTGAGACACAGGCGCGCGTACAAGTCCTGAAGTCGTTGCTAAACATTAGACAAGCTACGGCGTTACACGTTGCTTGAGACACAGGCGTCCGCACAAGACCTGAAGTCTTTGCCAAACATGGGCAAAGCTAAGGCATTACACGTTGCCTGAGACACAGGCGCGCGCACAAGGCCTGAAGACTTTGCCAAACATTAGCAAAGCTACGGCATTAGACGCCGCCTGAGACATAGGTGCGCGTACAAGACCCGAGGTCTTTGCCAAACATTGGCAAAGCGACAGCATTACACGCCGCCTGAGACACAGGCGCGCGTACAAGACCTGAAGTCGTCGCTAAACATTGGACAAGCTACGGCGTTAGACGTTGCTTGAGACACAGGCGTCCGCACAAGACCTGAAGTCTTTGCCAAACATTGGCAAAGCTACGGCATTACCAGCCGCCTAAGACATGGGCGCGCTAACAAGACCTGAAGTCTTTGCCAAACGTTGGCAAAGCTACGGCATTACACGCCGCCTCAGACACAGGCGCGCGCGCACAAGACCTGAAGTCTTTGCCAAACATTGGCAAAGCTACGGCATTACACCACGCCTGAGACACATGCGCGTGCACAAGACCTGAAGTCTTTGCTAATCACTGGCAAAGCTACGGCATTGGACGCCGCCTGAGACACAGGCGCGCGCACAAGACCTGAAGTCTTTGCCAAACAATGGCAAAGCGACAGCATTACACGCCGCATGAGACACAGGCGCGCGTACAAGACCTGAAGTCGTTGCTAAACATTGGACAAGCTACGACGTTAGACGTTGCTTGAGACACAGGCGTCCGCACAAGACCTGAAGTCTTTGCCAAGCATTGGCAAAGCTACGGCATTACCATCCGCCTGAGACACAGGCGCGCGCACAAGACCTGAAGTCTTTGCCAAACATTGGCAAAGCTAAGGCATTACACGTCGCCTGAGACACAGGCGCGCGCACAAGGCCTGAAGACTTTGCCAAACATTGGCAAAGCTACGGCATTACACGCCGCCTGAGACACGGGCGCGCGCACAACGACTAAAGACTTTGCCAAACATTAGCAAAGCTACGGCATTAGACGCCGCCTGAGACATAGGCACGCGTACAAGACCCGAAGTCTGTGCCAAACATTGGCAAAGCGACAGCATTACACGCCGCCTGAGACACAGGCGCGCGTACAAGAATTGAAGTCGTTGCTAAACATTGGACAAGCTACGGCGTTCGACGTTATTTGAGACACAGGCGTCCGCACAAGACCTGAAGTCTTTGCCAAACATTGGCAAAGCTACGGCATTACCAGCCGCCTGAGACATGGGCGCGCTCACAAGACCTGAAGTCTTTGCCAAACGTTGGCAAAGCTACGACATTACACGCCGCCTCAGACACAGGCGCGCGCGCACAAGACTTGAAGTCTTTGCCAAACATTGGCAAAGCTACGGCATTACACGCCGCCTGAAACATAGGCGCGCGTACAAGACCTGAAGTCTTTGCCAAACATAGGCAAAGCGACAGCATTACACGTCGCATGAGACACAGGCGCGCGTACAAGACCTGAAGTCATTGCTAAACATTGGACAAGCTACGGCGTTAGACGTTGCTTGAGACACAGGCGTCCGCACAAGACCAGAAGTCTTTGCCAAACATTGGCAAAGCTACGGCATTACCAGCCGCCTGAGACATGGGCGCGCTCACAAAACCTGAAGTCTTTGCCAAACGTTGGCAAAGCTACGGCATTACACGCCGCCTCAGACACAGGCGCGCGCGTACAAGACCTGAAGTCTTTGCCAAGCATTGGCAAAGCTACGGCATTACCATCCGCCTGAGACACAGGCGCGCGCACAAGACCTGAAGTCTTTGCCAAACATTGGCAAAGCTAAGGCATTACACGTCGCCTGAGACACAGGCGCGCACACAAGGCCTGAAGACTTTGCCAAACATTGGCAAAGCTACGGCATTAGACGCCGCCTGAGACATAGGCGCGCGTACAAGACCTGAAGTCTTTGCCAAACATTGGCAAAGCTACGGCATTACACGCCGCCTGAGACACGGGCGCGCGCACAAGGCCTGAAGACTTTGCCAAACATTAGCAAACCTACGGCATTAGACGCCGCCTGAGACATAGGCGCGCGTACAAGACCTGAAGTCTTTGCCAAACATTGGCAAAGCTACGGCATTACACGCCGCCTAAGACACGGTCGCGCGCACAACGACTGAAGACATTGCCAAACATTAGCAAAGATATGGCATTAGACGCCGCTTGAGACATAGGCACGCGTACAAGACCCGAAGTCTTTGCCAAACATTGGCAAAGCGACAGCATTACACGCCGCCTGAGACACAGGCGCGCGTACAAGACCTGAAGTCGTTGCTAAACATTGGACAAGCTACGGCGTTAGACGTTGCTTGAGACACAGTCGTCCGCACAAGACCCGAAGTCTCTGCCAAACATTGGCAAAGCTAAGGCATTACACGTCGCCTGAGACACAGGCGCGCGCACAAGGCCTGAAGACTTTGCCAAACATTGGCAAAGCTACGGCATTAGACGCCGTCTGAGACATAGGCGCGCGTACAAGACCAGAAGTCTTTGCCAAACATTGGCAAAGCTACGGCATTACACGCCGCCTGAGACACAGGCGCGCGCACAAGGCCACAGGCGCGCGCACAAGACCTGAAGTCTTTGCCAAACATTGGCAAAATTAAGGCATTACACGTCGCCTGAGACACAGGCGCGCGCACAAGGCCTGAAGACTTTGCCAAACATTGGCAAAGCTACGGCATTAGACGCCGCCTGAGACATAGGCGCGCGTACAAGACCTGAAGTCTTTGCCAAACATTGGCAAAGCTCCTGCATTACACGCCGCCTGAGACACGGGCGCGCGCACAACGACTGAAGACTTTGCCAAACATTAGCAAAGCTACGGCATTAGACGCCGCCTGAGACATAGGCACGCGTACAAGACCTGAAGTCGTTGCTAAACATTGGACAAGCTACGGCGTTCGACGTTATTTGAGACACAGGCGTCCGCACAAGACCTGAAGTCTTTGCCAAACATTGGCAAAGCTACGGCATTACCAGCCGCCTGAGACATGGGCGCGCTCACAAGACCTGAAGTCTTTGCCAAACGTTGGCAAAGCTACGACATTACACGCCGCCTCAGACACAGGCGCGCGCGCACAAGACTTGAAGTCTTTGCCAAACATTGGCAAAGCTACGGCATTACACGCCGCCTGAAACATAGGCGCACGTACAAGACCTGAAGTCTTTGCCAAACATAGGCAAAGCGACAGCATTACACGTCGCATGAGACACAGGCGCGCGTACAAGACCTGAAGTCGTTGCTAAACATTGGACAAGCTACGGCGTTAGACGTTGCTTGAGACACAGGCGTCCGCACAAGACCAGAAGTCTTTGCCAAACATTGGCAAAGCTACGGCATTACCAGCCGCCTGAGACATGGGCGCGCTCACAAAACCTGAAGTCTTTGCCAAACGTTGGCAAAGCTACGGCATTACACGCCGCCTCAGACACAGGCGCGCGCACAAGGCCTGAAGACTTTGCCAAACATTAGCAAAGCTACAACATTACACCACGCCTGAGACACATGCGCGCGCACAAGACCTGAAGTCTTTGCTAATCACTGGCAAAGCTACGGCATTGGACGCCGCCTGAGACACAAGCGCGCGTACAAGACCGGAAGTCTTTGCCAAACATTGGCAAAGCTACGGCATTACACGCCGCCAGAGAAACAGGCGCGCGCACAAGACCTGAAGTCTTTGCCAAACATTGGCAAAGCTAAGGCATTACACGTCGCCTGAGACACAGGCGCGCGTACAAGGCCTGAAGACTTTGCCAAACATTGGCAAAGCTACGGCATTAGACGCCGCCTGAGACATAGGCGCGCGTACAAGACCTGAAGTCTTTGCCAAACATTGGCAAAGCTACGGCATTACACGCCGCCTGAGACACGGGCACGCGCACAAGGCCTGAAGACTTTGCCAAACATTAGCAAAGCTACGGCATTAGACGCCGCCTGAGACATAGGTGCGCGTACAAGACCCGAAGTCTTTGCCAAACATTGGCAAAGCGACAGCATTACACGCCGCCTGAGACACAGGCGCGCGTACAAGACCTGAAGTCGTTGCTAAACATTGGACAAGCTACGGCGTTAGACGTTGCTTGAGACACAGGCGTCCGCACAAGACCTGAAGTCTTTGCCAAACATTGGCAAAGCTACGGCATTACCAGCCGCCTGAGACATGGGCACGCTAACAAGACCTGAAGTCTTTGCCAAACGTTGGCAAAGCTGCGGCATTACACGCCGCCTCAGACACAGGCGCGCGCGCACAAGACCTGAAGTCTTTGCCAAACATTGGCAAAGCTACGGCATTACACCACGCCTGAGACACATGCGCGTGCACAAGACCTGAAGTCTTTGCTAATCACTGGCAAAGCTACGGCATTGGACGCCGCCTGAGACACAGGCGCGCGCACAAGACCTGAAGTCTTTGCCAAACATTGGCAAAGCGACAGCATTACACGCCGCATGAGACACAGGCGCGCGTACAAGACCTGAAGTCTTTGCCAAACATTGGCAAAGCTCCTGCATTACACGCCGCCTGAGACACGGGCGCGCGCACAACGACTGAAGACTTTGCCAAACATTAGCAAAGCTACGGCATTAGACGCCGCCTGAGACATAGGCACGCGTACAAGACCTGAAGTCGTTGCTAAACATTGGACAAGCTACGGCGTTCGACGTTATTTGAGACACAGGCGTCCGCACAAGACCTGAAGTCTTTGCCAAACATTGGCAAAGCTACGGCATTACCAGCCGCCTGAGACATGGGCGCGCTCACAAGACCTGAAGTCTTTGCCAAACGTTGGCAAAGCTACGACATTACACGCCGCCTCAGACACAGGCGCGCGCGCACAAGACTTGAAGTCTTTGCCAAACATTGGCAAAGCTACGGCATTACACGCCGCCTGAAACATAGGCGCGCGTACAAGACCTGAAGTCTTTGCCAAACATAGGCAAAGCGACAGCATTACACGTCACATGAGACACAGGCGCGCGTACAAGACCTGAAGTCGTTGCTAAACATTGGACAAGCTACGGCGTTAGACGTTGCTTGAGACACAGGCGTCCGCACAAGACCAGAAGTCTTTGCCAAACATTGGCAAAGCTACGGCATTACCAGCCGCCTGAGACATGGGCGCGCTCACAAAACCTGAAGTCTTTGCCAAACGTTGGCAAAGCTACGGCATTACACGCCGCCTCAGACACAGGCGCGCGCGCACAAGACCTGAAGTCTTTGCCAAACATTGGCAAAGCTACGGCATTACACGCCGCCTGAGACACAGGCGCGCGCACAAGGCCTGAAGACTTTGCCAAACATTAGCAAAGCTACAACATTACACCACGCCTGAGACACATGCGCGCGCACAAGACCTGAAGTCTTTGCTAATCACTTGCAAAGCTACGGCATTGGACGCCGCCTGAGACACAGGCGCGCGTACAAGACCGGAAGTCTTTGCCAAACATTGGCAAAGCTACGGCATTACACGCCGCCAGAGAAACAGGCGCGCGCACAAGACCTGAAGTCTTTGCCAAACATTGGCAAAGCTAAGGCATTACACGTCGCCTGAGACACAGGCGCGCGTACAAGGCCTGAAGACTTTGCCAAACATTGGCAAAGCTATGGCATTAGACGCCGCCTGAGACATAGGCGCGCGTACAAGACCTGAAGTCTTTGCCAAACATTGGCAAAGCTACGGCATTACACGCCGCCTGAGACACGGGCACGCGCACAAGGCCTGAAGACTTTGCCAAACATTAGCAAAGCTACGGCATTAGACGCCGCCTGAGACATAGGTGCGCGTACAAGACCCGAAGTCTTTGCCAAACATTGGCAAAGCGACAGCATTACACGCCGCCTGAGACACAGGCGCGCGTACAAGACCTGAAGTCGTTGCTAAACATTGGACAAGCTACGGCGTTAGACGTTGCTTGAGACACAGGCGTCCGCACAAGACCTGAAGTCTTTGCCAAACATTGGCAAAGCTACGGCATTACCAGCCGCCTGAGACATGGGCACGCTAACAAGACCTGAAGTCTTTGCCAAACGTTGGCAAAGCTGCGGCATTACACGCCGCCTCAGACACAGGCGCGCGCGCACAAGACCTGAAGTCTTTGCCAAACATTGGCAAAGCTACGGCATTACACCACGCCTGAGACACATGCGCGTGCACAAGACCTGAAGTCTTTGCTAATCACTGGCAAAGCTACCGCATTGGACGCCGCCTGAGACACAGGCGCGCGCACAAGACCTGAAGTCGTTGCTAAACATTGGACAAGCTACGGCGTTAGACGTTGCTTGAGACACAGGCGCGCGTACAAGACCTGAAGTCGTTGCTAAACATTGGAAAAGCTACGGCGTTAGACGTTGCTTGAGACATAGGCGCGCGTACAAGACCTGAAGTCTTTGCCAAACATTGGCAAAGCTCCTGCATTACACGCCGCCTGAGACACGGGCGCGCGCACAACGACTGAAGACTTTGCCAAACATTAGCAAAGCTACGGCATTAGACGCCGCCTGAGACATAGGCACGCGTACAAGACCCGAAGTCTGTGCCAAACATTGGCAAAGCGACAGCATTACACGCCGCCTGAGACACAGGCGCGCGTACAAGACCTGAAGTCGTTGCTAAACATTGGACAAGCTACGGCGTTCGACGTTATTTGAGACACAGGCGTCCGCACAAGACCTGAAGTCTTTGCCAAACATTGGCAAAGCTACGGCATTACCAGCCGCCTGAGACATGGGCGCGCTCACAAGACCTGAAGTCTTTGCCAAACGTTGGCAAAGCTACGACATTACACGCCGCCTCAGACACAGGCGCGCGCGCACAAGACTTGAAGTCTTTGCCAAACATTGGCAAAGCTACGGCATTACACGCCGCCTGAAACATAGGCGCGCGTACAAGACCTGAAGTCTTTGCCAAACATAGGCAAAGCGACAGCATTACACGTCGCATGAGACACAGGCGCGCGTACAAGACCTGAAGTCGTTGTTAAACATTGGACAAGCTACGGCGTTAGACGTTGCTTGAGACACAGGCGTCCGCACAAGACCAGAAGTCTTTGCCAAACATTGGCAAAGCTACGGCATTACCAGCCGCCTGAGACATGGGCGCGCTCACAAAACCTGAAGTCTTTGCCAAACGTTGGCAATGCTACGGCATTACACGCCGCCTCAGACACAGGCGCGCGCGCACAAGACCTGAAGTCTTTGCTAAACATTGGCAAAGCTACGGCATTACACGCCGCCTGAGACACATGCGCGCGCACAAGACCTGAAGTCTTTGCTAATCACTGGCAAAGCTACGGCATTGGACGCCGCCTGAGACACAGGCGCGCGTACAAGACCGGAAGTCTTTGCCAAACATTGCCAAAGCTACGACATTACACGCCGCCAGAGAAACAGGCGCGCGAACAAGACCTGAAGTCTTTGCCAAACATTGGCAAAGCTAAGGCATTACACGTCGCCTGAGACACAGGCGCGCGTACAAGGCCTGAAGACTTTGCCAAACATTGGCAAAGCTACGGCATTAGACGCCGCCTGAGACATAGGCGCGCGTACAAGACCTGAAGTCTTTGCCAAACATTGGCAAAGCTACGGCATTACACGCCGCCTGAGACACGGGCACGCGCACAAGGCCTGAAGACTTTGCCAAACATTAGCAAAGCTACGGCATTAGACGCCGCCTGAGACATAGGTGCGCGTACAAGACCCGAAGTCTTTGCCAAACATTGGCAAAGCGACAGCATTACACGCCGCCTGAGACACAGGCGCGCGTACAAGACCTGAAGTCGTTGCTAAACATTGGACAAGCTACGGCGTTAGACGTTGCTTGAGACACAGGCGTCCGCACAAGACCTGAAGTCTTTGCCAAACATTGGCAAAGCTACGGCATTACCAGCCGCCTGAGACATGGGCACGCTAACAAGACCTGAAGTCTTTGCCAAACGTTGGCAAAGCTGCGGCATTACACGCCGCCTCAGACACAGGCGCGCGCGCACAAGACCTGAAGTCTTTGCCAAACATTGGGAAAGCTACGGCATTACACCACGCCTGAGACACATGCGCGTGCACAAGACCTGAAGTCTTTGCTAATCACTGGCAAAGCTACGGCATTGGACGCCGCCTGAGACACAGGCGCGCGCACAAGACCTGAAGTCTTTGCCAAACATTGGCAAAGCGACAGCATTACACGCCGCATGAGACACAGGCGCGCGTACAAGACCTGAAGTCGTTGCTAAACATTGGACAAGCTACGGCGTTAGACGTTGCTTGAGACACAGGCGTCCGCACAAGACCTGAAGTCTTTGCCAAGCATTGGCAAAGCTACGGCATTACCATCCGCCTGAGACACAAGACCTGAAGTCTTTGCCAAACATTGGCAAAGCTAAGGCATTACACGTCGCCTGAGACACAGGCGCGCGCACAAGGCCTGATGACTTTGCCAAACATTGGCAAAGCTACGGCATTAGACGCCGCCTGAGACATAGGCGCGCGTACAAGACCTGAAGTCTTTGCCAAACATTGGCAAAGCTACGGCATTACACGCCGCCTGAGACACAGGCGCGCGCACAAGGCCACAGGCGCGCGCACAAGACCTGAAGTCTTTGCCAAACATTGGCAAAATTAAGGCATTACACGTCGCCTGAGACACAGGCGCGCGCACAAGGCCTGAAGACTTTGCCAAACATTGGCAAAGCTACGGCATTAGACGCCGCCTGAGACATAGGCGCGCGTACAAGACCTGAAGTCTTTGCCAAACATTGGCAAAGCTCCTGCATTACACGCCGCCTGAGACACGGGCGCGCGCACAACGACTGAAGACTTTGCCAAACATTAGCAAAGCTACGGCATTAGACGCCGCCAGAGACATAGGCACGCGTACAAGACCCGAAGTCTGTGCCAAACATTGGCAAAGCGACAGCATTACACGCCGCCTGAGACACAGGCGCGCGTACAAGACCTGAAGTCGTTGCTAAACATTGGACAAGCTACGGCGTTCGACGTTATTTGAGACACAGGCGTCCGCACAAGACCTGAAGTCTTTGCCAAACATTGGCAAAGCTACGGCATTACCAGCCGCCTGAGACATGGGCGCGCTCACAAGACCTGAAGTCTTTGCCAAACGTTGGCAAAGCTACGACATTACACGCCGCCTCAGACACAGGCGCGCGCGCACAAGACTTGAAGTCTTTGCCAAACTTTGGCAAAGCTACGGCATTACACGCCGCCTGAAACATAGGCGCGCGTACAAGACCTGAAATCTTTGCCAAACATAGGCAAAGCGACAGCATTACACGTCGCATGAGACACAGGCGCGCGTACAAGACCTGAAGTCGTTGTTAAACATTGGACAAGCTACGGCGTTAGACGTTGCTTGAGACACAGGCGTCCGCACAAGACCAGAAGTCTTTGCCAAACATTGGCAAAGCTACGGCATTACCAGCCGCCTGAGACATGGGCGCGCTCACAAAACCTGAAGTCTTTGCCAAACGTTGGCAATGCTACGGCATTACACGCCGCCTCAGACACAGGCGCGCACAAGACCTGAAGTCTTTGCTAAACATTGGCAAAGCTACGGCATTACACGCCGCCTGAGACACAGGCGCGCGCACAAGGCCTGAAGACTTTGCCAAACATTAGCAAAGCTACGACATTACACCACGCCTGAGACACATGCGCGCGCACAAGACCTGAAGTCTTTGCTAATCACTGGCAAAGCTACGGCATTGTACGCCGCCTGAGACACAGGCGCGCGTACAAGACCGGAAGTCTTTGCCAAACATTGGCAAAGCTACGGCATTACACGCCGCCAGAGAAACAGGCGCGCGAACAAGACCTGAAGTCTTTGCCAAACATTGGCAAAGCTAAGGCATTACACGTCGCCTGAGACACAGGCGCGCGTACAAGGCCTGAAGACTTTGCCAAACATTGGCAAAGCTACGGCATTAGACGCCGCCTGAGACATAGGCGCGCGTACAAGACCTGAAGTCTTTGCCAAACATTGGCAAAGCTACGGCATTACACGCCGCCTGAGACACGGGCACGCGCACAAGGCCTGAAGACTTTGCCAAACATTAGCAAAGCTACGGCATTAGACGCCGCCTGAGACATAGGTGCGCGTACAAGAACCGAAGTCTTTGCCAAACATTGGCAAAGAGACAGCATTACACGCCGCCTGAGACACAGGCGCGCGTACAAGACCTGAAGTCGTTGCTAAACATTGGACAAGCTACGGCGTTAGACGTTGCTTGAGACACAGGCGTCCGCACAAGACCTGAAGTCTTTGCCAAACATTGGCAAAGCTACGGCATTACCAGCCGCCTGAGACATGGGCGCGCTAACAAGACCTGAAGTCTTTGCCAAACGTTGGCAAAGCTACGGCATTACACGCCGCCTCAGACACAGGCGCGCGCGCACAAGACCTGAAGTCTTTGCCAAACATTGGCAAAGCTACGGCATTACACCACGCCTGAGACACATGCGCGTGCACAAGACCTGAAGTCTTTGCTAATCACTGGCAAAGCTACGGCATTGGACGCCGCCTGAGACACAGGCGCGCGCACAAGACCTGAAGTCTTTGCCAAACAATGGCAAAGCGACATCATTACACGCCGCATGAGACACAGGCGCGCGTACAAGACCTGAAGTCGTTGCTAAACATTGGACAAGCTACGACGTTAGACGTTGCTTGAGACACAGGCGTCCGCACAAGACCTGAAGTCTTTGCCAAGCATTGGCAAAGCTACGGCATTACCATCCGCCTGAGACACAGGCGCGCGCACAAGACCTGAAGTCTTTGCCAAACATTGGCAAAGCTAAGGCATTACATGTCGCCTGAGACACAGGCGCGCGCACAAGGCTTGAAGACTTTGCCAAACATTGGCAAAGCTACGGCATTAGACGCCGCCGGAGACATAGGCGCGCGTACAAGACCTGAAGTCTTTGCCAAACATTGGCAAAGCTACGGCATTACACGCCGCCTGAGACACGGGCGCGCGCACAAGGCCTGAAGACTTTGCCAAACATTAGCAAACCTACGGCATTAGACGCCGCCTGAGACATAGGCGCGCGTACAAGACCCGAAGTCTTTGCCAAACATTGGCAAAGCGACAGCATTACACACCGCCTGAGACACAGGCGCGCGTACAAGACCTGAAGTCGTTGCTATACATTGGACAAGCTACGGCGTTAGGCGTTGCTTGAGACACAGGCGTCCGCACAAGACCTGAAGTCTTTGCCAAACATTGGCAAAGCTAAGGCATTACACGTCGCCTGAGACACAGGCGCGCGCACAAGGCCTGAAGACTTTGCCAAACATTGGCAAAGCTACGGCATTAGACGCCGCCTGAGACATAGGCGCGCGTACAAGACCAGAAGTCTTTGCCAAGCATTGGCAAAGCTACGGCATTACACGCCGCCTGAGACACAGGCGCGCGCACAAGACCTGAAGTCTTTGCCAAACATTGGCAAAATTAAGTCATTACACGTCGCCTGAGACACAGGCGCGCGCACAAGGCCTGAAGACTTTGCCAAACATTGGCAAAGCTACGGCATTAGACGCCGCCTGAGACATAGGCGCGCGTACAAGACCTGAAGTCTTTGCCAAACTTTGGCAAAGCTACGGCATTACACGCCGCCTGAGACACGGGCGCGCGCACAACGACTAAAGACTTTGCCAAACATTAGCAAAGCTACGGCATTAGACGCCGCCTGAGACATAGGCGCGCGTACAAGACCTGAAGTCTTTGCCAAACATTGGCAAAGCTACGGCATTACACGCCGCCTGAGACACAGGCGCGCGTACAAGTCCTGAAGTCGTTGCTAAACATTGGACAAGCTACGGCGTTACACGTTGCTTGAGACACAGGCGTCCGCACAAGACCTGAAGTCTTTGCCAAACATTGTCAAAGCTAAGGCATTACACGTCGCCTGAGACACAGGCGCGCGCACAAGGCCTGAAGACTTTGCCAAACATTGGCAAAGCTACGGCATTAGACGCCGCCTGAGACATAGGCGCGCGTACAAGACCAGAAGTCTTTGCCAAGCATTGGCAAAGCTACGGCATTACACGCCGCCTGAGACACAGGCGCGCGCACAAGACCTGAAGTCTTTGCCAAACATTGGCAAAGCTAAGGCATTACACGTCGCCTGAGACACAGGCGCGCGCACAAGGCCTGAAGACTTTGCCAAACATTGGCAAAGCTACGGCATTAGACGCCGCCGGAGACATAGGCGCGCGTACAAGACCTGAAGTCTTTGCCAAACATTGGCAAAGCTACGGCATTACACGCCGCCTGAGACACGGGCGCGCGCACAAGGCCTGAAGACTTTGCCAAACATTAGCAAACCTACGGCATTAGACGCCGCCTGAGACATAGGCGCGCGTACAAGACCCGAAGTCTTTGCCAAACATTGGCAAAGCGACAGCATTACACACCGCCTGAGACACAGGCGCGCGTACAAGACCTGAAGTCGTTGCTATACATTGGACAAGCTACGGCGTTAGACGTTGCTTGAGACACAGGCGCGCGCACAAGGCCTGAAGACTTTGCCAAACATTGGCAAAGCTACGGCATTAGACGCCGCCTGAGACATAGGCGCGCGTACAAGACCAGAAGTCTTTGCCAAGCATTGGCAAAGCTACGGCATTACACGCCGCCTGAGACACAGGCGCGCGCACAAGACCTGAAGTCTTTGCCAAACATTGGCAAAATTAAGTCATTACACGTCGCCTGAGACACAGGCGCGCGCACAAGGCCTGAAGACTTTGCCAAACATTGGCAAAGCTACGGCATTAGACGCCGCCTGAGACATAGGCGCGCGTACAAGACCTGAAGTCTTTGCCAAACTTTGGCAAAGCTACGGCATTACACGCCGCCTGAGACACGGGCGCGCGCACAACGACTAAAGACTTTGCCAAACATTAGCAAAGCTACGGCATTAGACGCCGCCTGAGACATAGGCACGCGTACAAGACCCGAAGTCTGTGCCAAACATTGGCAAAGCGACAGCATTACACGCCGCCTGAGACACAGGCGCGCGTACAAGAACTGAAGTCGTTGCTAAACATTGGACAAGCTACGGCGTTCGACGTTATTTGAGACACAGGCGTCCGCACAAGACCTGAAGTCTTTGCCAAACATTGGCAAAGCTACGGCATTACCAGCCGCCTGAGACATGGGCGCGCTCACAAGACCTGAAGTCTTTGCCAAACGTTGGCAAAGCTACGACATTACACGCCGCCTCAGACACAGGCGCGCGCGCACAAGACTTGAAGTCTTTGCCAAACATTGGCAAAGCTACGGCATTACACGCCGCCTGAAACATAGGCGCGCGTACAAGACCTGAAGTCTTTGCCAAACATAGGCAAAGCGACAGCATTACACGTCGCATGAGACACAGGCGCGCGTACAAGACCTGAAGTCGTTGCTAAACATTGGACAAGCTACGGCGTTAGACGTTGCTTGAGACACAGGCGTCCGCACAAGACCAGAAGTCTTTGCCAAACAATGGCAAAGCTACGGCATTACCAGCCGCCTGAGACATGGGCGCGCTCACAAAACCTGAAGTCTTTGCCAAACGTTGGCAAAGCTACGGCATTACACGCCGCCTCAGACACAGGCGCGCGCGCACAAGACCTGAAGTCTTTGCCAAACATTGGCAAAGCTACGGCATTACACGCCGCCTGAGACACAGGCGCGCGCACAAGGCCTGAAGACTTTGCCAAACATTAGCAAAGCTACGACATTACACCACGCCTGAGACACATGCGCGCGCACAAGACCTGAAGTCTTTGCTAATCACTGGCAAAGCTACGGCATTGGACGCAGCCTGAGACACAGGCGCGCGTACAAGACCGGAAGTCTTTGCCAAACATTGGCAAAGCTACGGCATTACACGCCGCCAGAGAAACAGGCGCGCGCACAAGACCTGAAGTCTTTGCCAAACATTGGCAAAGCTAAGGCATTACACGTCGCCTGAGACAAAGGCGCGCGTACAAGGCCTGAAGACTTTGCCAAACATTGGCAAAGCTACGGCATTAGACGCCGCCTGAGACATAGGCGCGCGTACAAGACCTGAAGTCTTTGCCAAACATTGGCAAAGCTACGGCATTACACGCCGCCTGAGACACGGGCACGCGCACAAGGCCTGAAGACTTTGCCAAACATTAGCAAAGCTACGGCATTAGACGCCGCCTGAGACATAGGCGCGCGTACAAGACCCGAAGTCTTTGCCAAACATTGGCAAAGCGACAGCATTACACGCCGCCTGAGACACAGGCGCGCGTACAAGACCTGAAGTCGTTGCTAAACATTGGACAAGCTACGGCGTTAGACGTTGCTTGAGACACAGGCGTCCGCACAAGACCTGAAGTCTTTGCCAAACATTGGCAAAGCTACGGCATTACCAGCCGCCTGAGACATGGGCGCGCTAACAAGACCTGAAGTCTTTGCCAAACGTTGGCAAAGCTACGGCATTACACGCCGCCTCAGACACAGGCGCGCGCGCACAAGACCTGAAGTCTTTGCCAAACATTGGCAAAGCTACGGCATTACACCACGCCTGAGACACATGCGCGTGCACAAGACCTGAAGTCTTTGCTAATCACTGGCAAAGCTACGGCATTGGACGCCGCCTGAGACACAGGCGCGCGCACAAGACCTGAAGTCTTTGCCAAACAATGGCAAAGCGACAGCATTACACGCCGCATGAGACACAGGCGCGCGTACAAGACCCGAAGTCTTTGCCAAACATTGGCAAAGCGACAGCATTACACGCCGCCTGAGACACAGGCGCGCGTACAAGACCTGAAGTCGTTGCTAAACATTGGACAAGCTACGACGTTAGACGTTGCTTGAGACACAGGCGTCCGCACAAGACCTGAAGTCTTTGCCAAGCATTGGCAAAGCTACGGCATTACCATCCGCCTGAGACACAGGCGCGCGCACAAGACCTGAAGTCTTTGCCAAACATTGGCAAAGCTAAGGCATTACACGTCGCCTGAGACACAGGCGCGCGCACAAGGCCTGAAGACTTTGCCAAACATTGGCAAAGCTACGGCATTAGACGCCGCCTGAGACATAGGCGCGCGTACAAGACCTGAAGTCTTTGCCAAACATTGGCAAAGCTACGGCATTACACGCCGCCTGAGACACGGGCGCGCGCACAAGGCCTGAAGACTTTGCCAAACATTAGCAAACCTACGGCATTAGACGCCGCCTGAGACATAGGCGCGCGTACAAGACCCGAAGTCTTTGCCAAACATTGGCAAAGCGACAGCATTACACACCGCCTGAGACACAGGCGCGCGTACAAGACCTGAAGTCGTTGCTATACATTGGACAAGCTACGGCGTTAGACGTTGCTTGAGACACAGGCGCGCGCACAAGGCCTGAAGACTTTGCCAAACATTGGCAAAGCTACGGCATTAGACGCCGCCTGAGACATAGGCGCGCGTACAAGACCAGAAGTCTTTGCCAAGCATTGGCAAAGCTACGGCATTACACGCCGCCTGAGACACAGGCGCGCGCACAAGACCTGAAGTCTTTGCCAAACATTGGCAAAATTAAGTCATTACACGTCGCCTGAGACACAGGCGCGCGCACAAGGCCTGAAGACTTTGCCAAACATTGCCAAAGCTACGGCATTAGACGCCGCCTGAGACATAGGCGCGCGTACAAGACCTGAAGTCTTTGCCAAACTTTGGCAAAGCTACGGCATTACACGCCGCCTGAGACACGGGCGCGCGCACAACGACTAAAGACTTTGCCAAACATTAGCAAAGCTACGGCATTAGACGCCGCCTGAGACATAGGCACGCGTACAAGACCCGAAGTCTGTGCCAAACATTGGCAAAGCGACAGCATTACACGCCGCCTGAGACACAGGCGCGCGTACAAGAACTGAAGTCGTTGCTAAACATTGGACAAGCTACGGCGTTCGACGTTATTTGAGACACAGGCGTCCGCACAAGACCTGAAGTCTTTGCCAAACATTGGCAAAGCTACGGCATTACCAGCCGCCTGAGACATGGGCGCGCTCACAAGACCTGAAGTCTTTGCCAAACGTTGGCAAAGCTACGACATTACACGCCGCCTCAGACACAGGCGCGCGCGCACAAGACTTGAAGTCTTTGCCAAACATTGGCAAAGCTACGGCATTACACGCCGCCTGAAACATAGGCGCGCGTACAAGACCTGAAGTCTTTGCCAAACATAGGCAAAGCGACAGCATTACACGTCGCATGAGACACAGGCGCGCGTACAAGACCTGAAGTCGTTGCTAAACATTGGACAAGCTACGGCGTTAGACGTTGCTTGAGACACAGGCGTCCGCACAAGACCAGAAGTCTTTGCCAAACAATGGCAAAGCTACGGCATTACCAGCCGCCTGAGACATGGGCGCGCTCACAAAACCTGAAGTCTTTGCCAAACGTTGGCAAAGCTACGGCATTACACGCCGCCTCAGACACAGGCGCGCGCGCACAAGACCTGAAGTCTTTGCCAAACATTGGCAAAGCTACGGCATTACACGCCGCCTGAGACACAGGCGCGCGCACAAGGCCTGAAGACTTTGCCAAACATTAGCAAAGCTACGACATTACACCACGCCTGAGACACATGCGCGCGCACAAGACCTGAAGTCTTTGCTAATCACTGGCAAAGCTACGGCATTGGACGCAGCCTGAGACACAGGCGCGCGTACAAGACCGGAAGTCTTTGCCAAACATTGGCAAAGCTACGGCATTACACGCCGCCAGAGAAACAGGCGCGCGCACAAGACCTGAAGTCTTTGCCAAACATTGGCAAAGCTAAGGCATTACACGTCGCCTGAGACAAAGGCGCGCGTACAAGGCCTGAAGACTTTGCCAAACATTGGCAAAGCTACGGCATTAGACGCCGCCTGAGACATAGGCGCGCGTACAAGACCTGAAGTCTTTGCCAAACATTGGCAAAGCTACGGCATTACACGCCGCCTGAGACACGGGCACGCGCACAAGGCCTGAAGACTTTGCCAAACATTAGCAAAGCTACGGCATTAGACGCCGCCTGAGACATAGGCGCGCGTACAAGACCCGAAGTCTTTGCCAAACATTGGCAAAGCGACAGCATTACACGCCGCCTGAGACACAGGCGCGCGTACAAGACCTGAAGTCGTTGCTAAACATTGGACAAGCTACGGCGTTAGACGTTGCTTGAGACACAGGCGTCCGCACAAGACCTGAAGTCTTTGCCAAACATTGGCAAAGCTACGGCATTACCAGCCGCCTGAGACATGGGCGCGCTAACAAGACCTGAAGTCTTTGCCAAACGTTGGCAAAGCTACGGCATTACACGCCGCCTCAGACACAGGCGCGCGCGCACAAGACCTGAAGTCTTTGCCAAACATTGGCAAAGCTACGGCATTACACCACGCTTGAGACACATGCGCGTGCACAAGACCTGAAGTCTTTGCTAATCACTGGCAAAGCTACGGCATTGGACGCCGCCTGAGACACAGGCGCGCGCACAAGACCTGAAGTCTTTGCCAAACAATGGCAAAGCGACAGCATTACACGCCGCATGAGACACAGGCGCGCGTACAAGACCCGAAGTCTTTGCCAAACATTGGCAAAGCGACAGCATTACACGCCGCCTGAGACACAGGCGCGCGTACAAGACCTGAAGTCGTTGCTAAACATTGGACAAGCTACGACGTTAGACGTTGCTTGAGACACAGGCGTCCGCACAAGACCTGAAGTCTTTGCCAAGCATTGGCAAAGCTACGGCATTACCATCCGCCTGAGACACAGGCGCGCGCACAAGACCTGAAGTCTTTGCCAAACATTGGCAAAGCTAAGGCATTACACGTCGCCTGAGACACAGGCGCGCGCACAAGGCCTGAAGACTTTGCCAAACATTGGCAAAGCTACGGCATTAGACGCCGCCTGAGACATAGGCGCGCGTACAAGACCTGAAGTCTTTGCCAAACATTGGCAAAGCTACGGCATTACACGCCGCCTGAGACACAGGCGCGCGTACAAGTCCTGAAGTCGTTGCTAAACATTGGACAAGCTACGGCGTTACACGTTGCTTGAGACACAGGCGTCCGCACAAGACCTGAAGTCTTTGCCAAACATTGTCAAAGCTAAGGCATTACACGTCGCCTGAGACACAGGCGCGCGCACAAGGCCTGAAGACTTTGCCAAACATTGGCAAAGCTACGGCATTAGACGCCGCCTGAGACATAGGCGCGCGTACAAGACCAGAAGTCTTTGCCAAGCATTGGCAAAGCTACGGCATTACACGCCGCCTGAGACACAGGCGCGCGCACAAGACCTGAAGTCTTTGCCAAACATTGGCAAAATTAAGGCATTACACGTCGCCTGAGACACAGGCGCGCGCACAAGGCCTGAAGACTTTGCCAAACATTGGCAAAGCTACGGCATTAGACGCCGCCTGAGACATAGGCGCGCGTACAAGACCTGAAGTCTTTGCCAAACTTTGGCAAAGCTACGGCATTACACGCCGCCTGAGACACGGGCGCGCGCACAACGACTAAAGACTTTGCCAAACATTAGCAAAGCTACGGCATTAGACGCCGCCTGAGACATAGGCACGCGTACAAGACCCGAAGTCTGTGCCAAACATTGGCAAAGCGACAGCATTACACGCCGCCTGAGACACAGGCGCGCGTACAAGAACTGAAGTCGTTGCTAAACATTGGACAAGCTACGGCGTTCGACGTTATTTGAGACACAGGCGTCCGCACAAGACCTGAAGTCTTTGCCAAACATTGGCAAATCTACGGCATTACCAGCCGCCTGAGACATGGGCGCGCTCACAAGACCTGAAGTCTTTGCCAAACGTTGGTAAAGCTACGACATTACACGCCGTCTCAGACACAGGCGCGCGCGCACAAGACTTGAAGTCTTTGCCAAACATTGGCAAAGCTACGGCATTACACGCCGCCTGAAACATAGGCGCGCGTACAAGACCTGAAGTCTTTGCCAAACATAGGCAAAGCGACAGCATTACACGTCGCATGAGACACAGGCGCGCGTACAAGACCTGAAGTCGTTGCTAAACATTGGACAAGTTACGGCGTTAGACGTTGCTTGAGACACAGGCGTCCGCACAAGACCAGAAGTCTTTGCCAAACAATGGCAAAGCTACGGCATTACCAGCCGCCTGAGACATGGGCGCGCTCACAAAACCTGAAGTCTTTGCCAAACGTTGGCAAAGCTACGGCATTACACGCCGCCTCAGACACAGGCGCGCGCGCACAAGACCTGAAGTCTTTGCCAAACATTGGCAAAGCTACGGCATTACACGCCGCCTGAGACACAGGCGCGCGCACAAGGCCTGAAGACTTTGCCAAACATTAGCAAAGCTACGACATTACACCACGCCTGAGACACATGCGCGCGCACAAGACCTGAAGTCTTTGCTAATCACTGGCAAAGCTACGGCATTGGACGCAGCCTGAGACACAGGCGCGCGTACAAGACCGGAAGTCTTTGCCAAACATTGGCAAAGCTACGGCATTACACGCCGCCAGAGAAACAGGCGCGCGCACAAGACCTGAAGTCTTTGCCAAACATTGGCAAAGCTAAGGCATTACACGTCGCCTGAGACAAAGGCGCGCGTACAAGGCCTGAAGACTTTGCCAAACATTGGCAAAGCTACGGCATTAGACGCCGCCTGAGACATAGGCGCGCGTACAAGACCTGAAGTCTTTGCCAAACATTGGCAAAGCTACGGCATTACACGCCGCCTGAGACACGGGCACGCGCACAAGGCCTGAAGACTTTGCCAAACATTAGCAAAGCTACGGCATTAGACGCCGCCTGAGACATAGGTGCGCGTACAAGACCCGAAGTCTTTGCCAAACATTGGCAAAGCGACAGCATTACACGCCGCCTGAGACACAGGCGCGCGTACAAGACCTGAAGTCGTTGCTAAACATTGGACAAGCTACGGCGTTAGACGTTGCTTGAGACACAGGCGTCCGCACAAGTCCTGAAGTCTTTGCCAAACATTGGCAAAGCTACGGCATTACCAGCCGCCTGAGACATGGGCGCGCTAACAAGACCTGAAGTCTTTGCCAAACGTTGGCAAAGCTACGGCATTACACGCCGCCTCAGACACAGGCGCGCGCGCACAAGACCTGAAGTCTTTGCCAAACGTTGGCAAAGCTACGGCATTACACCACGCCTGAGACACATGCGCGTGCACAAGACCTGAAGTCTTTGCTAATCACTGGCAAAGCTACGGCATTGGACGCCGCCTGAGACACAGGCGCGCGCACAAGACCTGAAGTCTTTGCCAAACAATGGCAAAGCGACAGCATTACACGCCGCATGAGACACAGGCGCGCGTACAAGACCTGAAGTCGTTGCTAAACATTGGACAAGCTACGACGTTAGACGTTGCTTGAGACACAGGCGTCCGCACAAGACCTGAAGTCTTTGCCAAGCATTGGCAAAGCTACGGCATTACCATCCGCCTGAGACACAGGCGCGCGCACAAGACCTGAAGTCTTTGCCAAACATTGGCAAAGCTAAGGCATTACACGTCGCCTGAGACACAGGCGCGCGCACAAGGCCTGAAGACTTTGCCAAACATTGGCAAAGCTACGGCATTAGACGCCGCTTGAGACATAGGCGCGCGTACAAGACCTGAAGTCTTTGCCAAACATTGGCAAAGCTACGGCATTACACGCCGCCTGAGACACGGGCGCGCGCACAAGGCCTGAAGACTTTGCCAAACATTAGCAAACCTACGGCATTAGACGCCGCCTGAGACATAGGCGCGCGTACAAGACCCGAAGTCTTTGCCAAACATTGGCAAAGCGACAGCATTACACACCGCCTGAGACACAGGCGCGCGTACAAGTCCTGAAGTCGTTGCTAAACATTGGACAAGCTACGGCGTTACACGTTGCTTGAGACACAGGCGTCCGCACAAGACCTGAAGTCTTTGCCAAACATTGGCAAAGCTAAGGCATTACACGTCGCCTGAGACACAGGCGCGCGCACAAGGCCTGAAGACTTTGCCAAACATTGGCAAAGCTACGGCATTAGACGCCGCCTGAGACATAGGCGCGCGTACAAGACCAGAAGTCTTTGCCAAGCATTGGCAAAGCTACGGCATTACACGCCGCCTGAGACACAGGCGCGCGCACAAGACCTGAAGTCTTTGCCAAACATTGGCAAAATTAAGGCATTACACGTCGCCTGAGACACAGGCGCGCGCACAAGGCCTGAAGACTTTGCCAAACATTGGCAAAGCTACGGCATTAGACGCCGCCTGAGACATAGGCGCGCGTACAAGACCTGAAGTCTTTGCCAAACTTTGGCAAAGCTACGGCATTACACGCCGCCTGAGACACGGGCGCGCGCACAACGACTAAAGACTTTGCCAAACATTAGCAAAGCTACAGCATTAGACGCCGCCTGAGACATAGGCACGCGTACAAGACCCGAAGTCTGTGCCAAACATTGGCAAAGCGACAGCATTACACGCCGCCTGAGACACAGGCGCGCGTACAAGAACTGAAGTCGTTGCTAAACATTGGACAAGCTACGGCGTTCGACGTTATTTGAGACACAGGCGTCCGCACAAGACCTGAAGTCTTTGCCAAACATTGGCAAAGCTACGGCATTACCAGCCGCCTGAGACATGGGCGCGCTCACAAGACCTGAAGTCTTTGCCAAACGTTGGCAAAGCTACGACATTACACGCCGCCTCAGACACAGGCGCGCGCGCACAAGACTTGAAGTCTTTGCCAAACATTGGCAAAGCTACGGCATTACACGCCGCCTGAAACATAGGCGCGCGTACAAGACCTGAAGTCTTTGCCAAACATAGGCAAAGCGACAGCATTACACGTCGCATGAGACACAGGCGCGCGTACAAGACCTGAAGTCGTTGCTAAACATTGGACAAGCTACGGCGTTAGACGTTGCTTGAGACACAGGCATCCGCACAAGACCAGAAGTCTTTGCCAAACATTGGCAAAGCTACGGCATTACCAGCCGCCTGAGACATGGGCGCGCTCACAAAACCTGAAGTCTTTGCCAAACGTTGGCAAAGCTACGGCATTACACGCCGCCTCAGACACAGGCGCGCGCGTACAAGACCTGAAGTCTTTGCCAAGCATTGGCAAAGCTACGGCATTACCATCCGCCTGAGACACAGGCGCGCGCACAAGACCTGAAGTCTTTGCCAAACATTGGCAAAGCTAAGGCATTACACGTCGCCTGAGACACAGGCTCGCACACAAGGCCTGAAGACTTTGCCAAACATTGGCAAAGCTACGGCATTAGACGCCGCCTGAGACATAGGCGCGCGTACAAGACCTGAAGTCTTTGCCAAACATTGGCAAAGCTACGGCATTACACGCCGCCTGAGACACAGGCGCGCGTACAAGTCCTGAAGTCGTTGCTAAACATTGGACAAGCTACGGCGTTACACGTTGCTTGAGACACAGGCGTCCGCACAAGACCTGAAGTCTTTGCCAAACATTGGCAAAGCTAAGGCATTACACGTCGCCTGAGACACAGGCGCGCGCACAAGGCCTGAAGACTTTGCCAAACATTGGCAAAGCTACGGCATTAGACGCCGCCTGAGACATAGGCGCGCGTACAAGACCAGAAGTCTTTGCCAAGCATTGGCAAAGCTACGGCATTACACGCCGCCTGAGACACAGGCGCGCGCACAAGACCTGAAGTCTTTGCCAAACATTGGCAAAATTAAGGCATTACACGTCGCCTGAGACACAGGCGCGCGCACAAGGCCTGAAGACTTTGCCAAACATTGGCAAAGCTACGGCATTAGACGCCGCCTGAGACATAGGCGCGCGTACAAGACCTGAAGTCTTTGCCAAACTTTGGCAAAGATACGGCATTACACGCCGCCTGAGACACGGGCGCGCGCACAACGACTAAAGACTTTGCCAAACATTAGCAAAGCTACGGCATTAGACGCCGCCTGAGACATAGGCACGCGTACAAGACCCGAAGTCTGTGCCAAACATTGGCAAAGCGACAGCATTACACGCCGCCTGAGACACAGGCGCGCGTACAAGAACTGAAGTCGTTGCTAAACATTGGACAAGCTACGGCGTTCGACGTTATTTGAGACACAGGCGTCCGCACAAGACCTAAAGTCTTTGCCAAACATTGGCAAAGCTACGGCATTACCAGCCGCCTGAGACATGGGCGCGCTCACAAGACCTGAAGTCTTTGCCAAACGTTGGCAAAGCTACGACATTACACGCCGCCTCAGACACAGGCGCGCACGCACAAGACTTGAAGTCTTTGCCAAACATTGGCAAAGCTACGGCATTACACGCCGCCTGAAACATAGGCGCGCGTACAAGACCTGAAGTCTTTGCCAAACATAGGCAAAGCGACAGCATTACACGTCGCATGAGACACAGGCGCGCGTACAAGACCTGAAGTCGTTGCTAAACATTGGACAAGCTACGGCGTTAGACGTTGCTTGAGACACAGGCGTCCGCACAAGACCAGAAGTCTTTGCCAAACATTGGCAAAGCTACGGCATTACCAGCCGCCTGAGACATGGGCGCGCTCACAAAACCTGAAGTCTTTGCCAAACGTTGGCAAAGCTACGGCATTACACGCCGCCTCAGACACAGGCGCGCGCGCACAAGACCTGAAGTCTTTGCCAAACATTGGCAAAGCTACGGCATTACACCATGCCTGAGAGACATGCGCGTGCACAAGACCTGAAGTCTTTGCTAATCACTGGCAAAGCTACGGCATTGGACGCCGCCAGAGACACAGGCGCGCGCACAAGACCTGAAGTCTTTGCTAATCACTGGCAAAGCTACGGCATTGGACGCAACCTGAGACACAGGCGCGCGTACAAGACCGGAAGTCTTTGCCAAACATTGGCAAAGCTACGGCATTACACGCCGCCAGAGAAACAGGCGCGCGCACAAGACCTGAAGTCTTTGCCAAACATTGGGAAAGCTAAGGCATTACACGTCGCCTGAGACACAGGCGCGCGTACAAGGCCTGAAGACTTTGCCAAACATTGGCAAAGCTACGGCATTAGACGCCGCCTGAGACATAGGCGCGCGTACAAGACCTGAAGTCTTTGCCAAACATTGGCAAAGCTACGGCATTACACGCCGCTTGAGACACGGGCACGCGCACAAGGCCTGCAGACTTTGCCAAACATTAGCAAAGCTACGGCATTAGACGCCGCCTGAGACATAGGTGCGCGTACAAGACCCGAAGTCTTTGCCAAACATTGGCAAAGCGACAGCATTACACGCCGCCTGAGACACAGGCGCGCGTACAAGACCTGAAGTCGTTGCTAAACATTGGACAAGCTACGGCGTTAGACGTTGCTTGAGACACAGGCGTCCGCACAAGACCTGAAGTTTTTGCCAAACATTGGCAAAGCTACGGCATTACCAGCCGCCTGAGTCATGGGCGCTCTAACATGACCTGAAGTCTTTGCCAAACGTTGGCAAAGCTACGGCATTACACGCCGCCTCAGACACAGGCGCGCGCGCACAAGACCTGAAGTCTTTGCCAAACATTGGCAAAGCTACGGCATTACACCACGCCTGAGACACATGCGCGTGCACAAGACATGAAGTCTTTGCTTATCACTGGCAAAGCTACGGCATTGGACGCCGCCTGAGACACAGGCGCGCGCACAAGACCTGAAGTCTTTGCCAAACATTGGCAAAGCGACAGCATTACACGTCGCATGAGACACAGGCGCGCGTACAAGACCTGAAGTCGTTGCTAAACATTGGACAAGCTACGGCGTTAGACGTTGCTTGAGACACAGGCGTCCGCACAAGACCTGAAGTCTTTGCCAAGCATTGGCAAAGCTACGGCATTACCATCCGCCTGAGACACAGGCGCGCGCACAAGACCTGAAGTCTTTGCCAAACATTGGCAAAGCTAAGGAATTACACGTCGCCTGAGACACAGGCGCGCGCACAAGGCCTGAAGACTTTGCCAAACATTGGCAAAGCTACGGCATTAGACGCCGCCGGAGACATAGGCGCGCGTACAAGACCTGAAGTCTTTGCCAAACATTGGCAAAGCTACGGCATTACACGCCGCCTGAGACACGGGCGCGCGCACTTGGCCTGAAGACTTTGCCAAACATTAGCAAACCTACGGCATTAGACGCCGCCTGAGACATAGGCGCGCGTACAAGACCCGAAGTCTTTGACAAACATTGGCAAAGCGACAGCATTACACACCGCCTGAGACACAGGCGCGCGTACAAGACCTGAAGTCGTTGCTAAACATTGGACAAGCTACGGCGTTAGACGTTGCTTGAGACACAGGCGTCCGCACAAGACCTGAAGTCTTTGCCAAACATTGGCAAAGCTAAGGCATTACACGTCGCCCGAGACACAGGCGCGCGCACAAGGCCTGAAGACTTTGCCAAACATTGGCAAAGCTACGGCATTAGACGCCGCCTGAGACATAGGCGCGCGTACAAGACCTGAAGTCTTTGCCAAACATTGGCAAAGCTACGGCATTACACGCCGCCTGAGACACGGGCACGCGCACAAGGCCTGAAGACTTTGCCAAACATTAGCAAAGCTACGGCATTAGACGCCGCCTGAGACATAGGCGCGCGTACAAGACCCGAAGTCTTTGCCAAACATTGGCAAAGCGACAGCATTACACGCCGCCTGAGACACAGGCGCGCGTACAAGACCTGAAGTCGTTGCTAAACATTGGACAAGCTACGGCGTTAGACGTTGCTTGAGACACAGGCGTCCGCACAAGACCTGAAGTCTTTGCCAAACATTGGCAAAGCTACGGCATTACCAGCCGCCTGAGACATGGGCGCGCTAACAAGACCTGAAGTCTTTGCCAAACGTTGGCAAAGCTACGGCATTACACGCCGCCTCAGACACAGGCGCGCGCGCACAAGACCTGAAGTCTTTGCCAAACATTGGCAAAGCTACGGCATTACACCACGCCTGAGACACATGCGCGTGCACAAGACCTGAAGTCTTTGCTAATCACTGGCAAAGCTACGGCATTGGACGCCGCCTGAGACACAGGCGCGCGCACAAGACCTGAAGTCTTTGCCAAACAATGGCAAAGCGACAGCATTACACGCCGCATGAGACACAGGCGCGCGTACAAGACCCGAAGTCTTTGCCAAACATTGGCAAAGCGACAGCATTACACGCCGCCTGAGACACAGGCGCGCGTACAAGACCTGAAGTCGTTGCTAAACATTGGACAAGCTACGACGTTAGACGTTGCTTGAGACACAGGCGTCCGCACAAGACCTGAAGTCTTTGCCAAGCATTGGCAAAGCTACGGCATTACCATCCGCCTGAGACACAGGCGCGCGCACAAGACCTGAAGTCTTTGCCAAACATTGGCAAAGCTAAGGCATTACACGTCGCCTGAGACACAGGCGCGCGCACAAGGCCTGAAGACTTTGCCAAACATTGGCAAAGCTACGGCATTAGACGCCGCCTGAGACATAGGCGCGCGTACAAGACCTGAAGTCTTTGCCAAACATTGGCAAAGCTACGGCATTACACGCCGCCTGAGACACAGGCGCGTGTACAAGTCCTGAAGTCGTTGCTAAACATTGGACAAGCTACGGCGTTACACGTTGCTTGAGACACAGGCGTCCGCACAAGACCTGAAGTCTTTGCCAAACATTGTCAAAGCTAAGGCATTACACGTCGCCTGAGACACAGGCGCGCGCACAAGGCCTGAAGACTTTGCCAAACATTGGCAAAGCTACGGCATTAGACGCCGCCTGAGACATAGGCGCGCGTACAAGACCAGAAGTCTTTGCCAAGCATTGGCAAAGCTACGGCATTACACGCCGCCTGAGACACAGGCGCGCGCACAAGACCTGAAGTCTTTGCCAAACATTGGCAAAATTAAGGCATTACACGTCGCCTGAGACACAGGCGCGCGCACAAGGCCTGAAGACTTTGCCAAACATTGGCAAAGCTACGGCATTAGACGCCGCCTGAGACATAGGCGCGCGTACAAGACCTGAAGTCTTTGCCAAACTTTGGCAAAGCTACGGCATTACACGCCGCCTGAGACACGGGCGCGCGCACAACGACTAAAGACTTTGCCAAACATTAGCAAAGCTACGGCATTAGACGCCGCCTGAGACATAGGCACGCGTACAAGACCCGAAGTCTGTGCCAAACATTGGCAAAGCGACAGCATTACACGCTGCCTGAGACACAGGCGCGCGTACAAGAACTGAAGTCGTTGCTAAACATTGGACAAGCTACGGCGTTCGACGTTATTTGAGACACAGGCGTCCGCACAAGACCTGAAGTCTTTGCCAAACATTGGCAAATCTACGGCATTACCAGCCGCCTGAGACATGGGCGCGCTCACAAGACCTGAAGTCTTTGCCAAACGTTGGTAAAGCTACGACATTACACGCCGTCTCAGACACAGGCGCGCGCGCACAAGACTTGAAGTCTTTGCCAAACATTGGCAAAGCTACGGCATTACACGCCGCCTGAAACATAGGCGCGCGTACAAGACCTGAAGTCTTTGCCAAACATAGGCAAAGCGACAGCATTACACGTCGCATGAGACACAGGCGCGCGTACAAGACCTGAAGTCGTTGCTAAACATTGGACAAGCTACGGCGTTAGACGTTGCTTGAGACACAGGCGTCCGCACAAGACCAGAAGTCTTTGCCAAACAATGGCAAAGCTACGGCATTACCAGCCGCCTGAGACATGGGCGCGCTCACAAAACCTGAAGTCTTTGCCAAACGTTGGCAAAGCTACGGCATTACACGCCGCCTCAGACACAGGCGCGCGCGCACAAGACCTGAAGTCTTTGCCAAACATTGGCAAAGCTACGGCATTACACGCCGCCTGAGACACAGGCGCGCGCACAAGGCCTGAAGACTTTGCCAAACATTAGCAAAGCTACGACATTACACCACGCCTGAGACACATGCGCGCGCACAAGACCTGAAGTCTTTGCTAATCACTGGCAAAGCTACGGCATTGGACGCAGCCTGAGACACAGGCGCGCGTACAAGACCGGAAGTCTTTGCCAAACATTGGCAAAGCTACGGCATTACACGCCGCCAGAGAAACAGGCGCGCGCACAAGACCTGAAGTCTTTGCCAAACATTGGCAAAGCTAAGGCATTACACGTCGCCTGAGACAAAGGCGCGCGTACAAGGCCTGAAGACTTTGCCAAACATTGGCAAAGCTACGGCATTAGACGCCGCCTGAGACATAGGCGCGCGTACAAGACCTGAAGTCTTTGCCAAACATTGGCAAAGCTACGGCATTACACGCCGCCTGAGACACGGGCACGCGCACAAGGCCTGAAGACTTTGCCAAACATTAGCAAAGCTACGGCATTAGACGCCGCCTGAGACATAGGTGCGCGTACAAGACCCGAAGTCTTTGCCAAACATTGGCAAAGCGACAGCATTACACGCCGCCTGAGACACAGGCGCGCGTACAAGACCTGAAGTCGTTGCTAAACATTGGACAAGCTACGGCGTTAGACGTTGCTTGAGACACAGGCGTCCGCACAAGACCTGAAGTCTTTGCCAAACATTGGCAAAGCTACGGCATTACCAGCCGCCTGAGACATGGGCGCGCTAACAAGACCTGAAGTCTTTGCCAAACGTTGGCAAAGCTACGGCATTACACGCCGCCTCAGACACAGGCGCGCGCGCACAAGACCTGAAGTCTTTGCCAAACGTTGGCAAAGCTACGGCATTACACCACGCCTGAGACACATGCGCGTGCACAAGACCTGAAGTCTTTGCTAATCACTGGCAAAGCTACGGCATTGGACGCCGCCTGAGACACAGGCGCGCGCACAAGACCTGAAGTCTTTGCCAAACAATGGCAAAGCGACAGCATTACACGCCGCATGAGACACAGGCGCGCGTACAAGACCTGAAGTCGTTGCTAAACATTGGACAAGCTACGACGTTAGACGTAGCTTGAGACACAGGCGTCCGCACAAGACCTGAAGTCTTTGCCAAGCATTGGCAAAGCTACGGCATTACCATCCGCCTGAGACACAGGCGCGCGCACAAGACCTGAAGTCTTTGCCAAACATTGGCAAAGCTAAGGCATTACACGTCGCCTGAGACACAGGCGCGCGCACAAGGCCTGAAGACTTTGCCAAACATTGGCAAAGCTACGGCATTAGACGCCGCTTGAGACATAGGCGCGCGTACAAGACCTGAAGTCTTTGCCAAACATTGGCAAAGCTACGGCATTACACGCCGCCTGAGACACGGGCGCGCGCACAAGGCCTGAAGACTTTGCCAAACATTAGCAAACCTACGGCATTAGACGCCGCCTGAGACATAGGCGCGCGTACAAGACCCGAAGTCTTTGCCAAACATTGGCAAAGCGACAGCATTACACACCGCCTGAGACACAGGCGCGCGTACAAGTCCTGAAGTCGTTGCTAAACATTGGACAAGCTACGGCGTTACACGTTGCTTGAGACACAGGCGTCCGCACAAGACCTGAAGTCTTTGCCAAACATTGGCAAAGCTAAGGCATTACACGTCGCCTGAGACACAGGCGCGCGCACAAGGCCTGAAGACTTTGCCAAACATTGGCAAAGCTACGGCATTAGACGCCGCCTGAGACATAGGCGCGCGTACAAGACCAGAAGTCTTTGCCAAGCATTGGCAAAGCTACGGCATTACACGCCGCCTGAGACACAGGCGCGCGCACAAGACCTGAAGTCTTTGCCAAACATTGGCAAAATTAAGGCATTACACGTCGCCTGAGACACAGGCGCGCGCACAAGGCCTGAAGACTTTGCCAAACATTGGCAAAGCTACGGCATTAGACGCCGCCTGAGACATAGGCGCGCGTACAAGACCTGAAGTCTTTGCCAAACTTTGGCAAAGCTACGGCATTACACGCCGCCTGAGACACGGGCGCGCGCACAACGACTAAAGACTTTGCCAAACATTAGCAAAGCTACAGCATTAGACGCCGCCTGAGACATAGGCACGCGTACAAGACCCGAAGTCTGTGCCAAACATTGGCAAAGCGACAGCATTACACGCCGCCTGAGACACAGGCGCGCGTACAAGAACTGAAGTCGTTGCTAAACATTGGACAAGCTACGGCGTTCGACGTTATTTGAGACACAGGCGTCCGCACAAGACCTGAAGTCTTTGCCAAACATTGGCAAAGCTACGGCATTACCAGCCGCCTGAGACATGGGCGCGCTCACAAGACCTGAAGTCTTTGCCAAACGTTGGCAAAGCTACGACATTACACGCCGCCTCAGACACAGGCGCGCGCGCACAAGACTTGAAGTCTTTGCCAAACATTGGCAAAGCTACGGCATTACACGCCGCCTGAAACATAGGCGCGCGTACAAGACCTGAAGTCTTTGCCAAACATAGGCAAAGCGACAGCATTACACGTCGCATGAGACACAGGCGCGCGTACAAGACCTGAAGTCGTTGCTAAACATTGGACAAGCTACGGCGTTAGACGTTGCTTGAGACACAGGCATCCGCACAAGACCAGAAGTCTTTGCCAAACATTGGCAAAGCTACGGCATTACCAGCCGCCTGAGACATGGGCGCGCTCACAAAACCTGAAGTCTTTGCCAAACGTTGGCAAAGCTACGGCATTACACGCCGCCTCAGACACAGGCGCGCGCGTACAAGACCTGAAGTCTTTGCCAAGCATTGGCAAAGCTACGGCATTACCATCCGCCTGAGACACAGGCGCGCGCACAAGACCTGAAGTCTTTGCCAAACATTGGCAAAGCTAAGGCATTACACGTCGCCTGAGACACAGGCTCGCACACAAGGCCTGAAGACTTTGCCAAACATTGGCAAAGCTACGGCATTAGACGCCGCCTGAGACATAGGCGCGCGTACAAGACCTGAAGTCTTTGCCAAACATTGGCAAAGCTACGGCATTACACGCCGCCTGAGACACAGGCGCGCGTACAAGTCCTGAAGTCGTTGCTAAACATTGGACAAGCTACGGCGTTACACGTTGCTTGAGACACAGGCGTCCGCACAAGACCTGAAGTCTTTGCCAAACATTGGCAAAGCTAAGGCATTACACGTCGCCTGAGACACAGGCGCGCGCACAAGGCCTGAAGACTTTGCCAAACATTGGCAAAGCTACGGCATTAGACGCCGCCTGAGACATAGGCGCGCGTACAAGACCAGAAGTCTTTGCCAAGCATTGGCAAAGCTACGGCATTACACGCCGCCTGAGACACAGGCGCGCGCACAAGACCTGAAGTCTTTGCCAAACATTGGCAAAATTAAGGCATTACACGTCGCCTGAGACACAGGCGCGCGCACAAGGCCTGAAGACTTTGCCAAACATTGGCAAAGCTACGGCATTAGACGCCGCCTGAGACATAGGCGCGCGTACAAGACCTGAAGTCTTTGCCAAACTTTGGCAAAGATACGGCATTACACGCCGCCTGAGACACGGGCGCGCGCACAACGACTAAAGACTTTGCCAAACATTAGCAAAGCTACGGCATTAGACGCCGCCTGAGACATAGGCACGCGTACAAGACCCGAAGTCTGTGCCAAACATTGGCAAAGCGACAGCATTACACGCCGCCTGAGACACAGGCGCGCGTACAAGAACTGAAGTCGTTGCTAAACATTGGACAAGCTACGGCGTTCGACGTTATTTGAGACACAGGCGTCCGCACAAGACCTAAAGTCTTTGCCAAACATTGGCAAAGCTACGGCATTACCAGCCGCCTGAGACATGGGCGCGCTCACAAGACCTGAAGTCTTTGCCAAACGTTGGCAAAGCTACGACATTACACGCCGCCTCAGACACAGGCGCGCACGCACAAGACTTGAAGTCTTTGCCAAACATTGGCAAAGCTACGGCATTACACGCCGCCTGAAACATAGGCGCGCGTACAAGACCTGAAGTCTTTGCCAAACATAGGCAAAGCGAATGCATTACACGTCGCATGAGACACAGGCGCGCGTACAAGACCTGAAGTCGTTGCTAAACATTGGACAAGCTACGGCGTTAGACGTTGCTTGAGACACAGGCGTCCGCACAAGACCAGAAGTCTTTGCCAAACATTGGCAAAGCTACGGCATTACCAGCCGCCTGAGACATGGGCGCGCTCACAAAACCTGAAGTCTTTGCCAAACGTTGGCAAAGCTACGGCATTACACGCCGCCTCAGACACAGGCGCGCGCGCACAAGACCTGAAGTCTTTGCCAAACATTGGCAAAGCTACGGCATTACACCACGCCTGAGAGACATGCGCGTGCACAAGACCTGAAGTCTTTGCTAATCACTGGCAAAGCTACGGCATTGGACGCCGCCAGAGACACAGGCGCGCGCACAAGACCTGAAGTCTTTGCTAATCACTGGCAAAGCTACGGCATTGGACGCAGCCTGAGACACAGGCGCGCGTACAAGACCGGAAGTCTTTGCCAAACATTGGCAAAGCTACGGCATTACACGCCGCCAAAGAAACAGGCGCGCGCACAAGACCTGAAGTCTTTGCCAAACATTGGGAAAGCTAAGGCATTACACGTCGCCTGAGACACAGGCGCGCGTACAAGGCCTGAAGACTTTGCCAAACATTGGCAAAGCTACGGCATTAGACGCCGCCTGAGACATAGGCGCGCGTACAAGACCTGAAGTCTTTGCCAAACATTGGCAAAGCTACGGCATTACACGCCGCTTGAGACACGGGCACGCGCACAAGGCCTGCAGACTTTGCCAAACATTAGCAAAGCTACGGCATTAGACGCCGCCTGAGACATAGGTGCGCGTACAAGACCCGAAGTCTTTGCCAAACATTGGCAAAGCGACAGCATTACACGCCGCCTGAGACACAGGCGCGCGTACAAGACCTGAAGTCGTTGCTAAACATTGGACAAGCTACGGCGTTAGACGTTGCTTGAGACACACGCGTCCGCACAAGACCTGAAGTTTTTGCCAAACATTGGCAAAGCTACGGCATTACCAGCCGCCTGAGTCATGGGCGCTCTAACATGACCTGAAGTCTTTGCCAAACGTTGGCAAAGCTACGGCATTACACGCCGCCTCAGACACAGGCGCGCGCGCACAAGACCTGAAGTCTTTGCCAAACATTGGCAAAGCTACGGCATTACACCACGCCTGAGACACATGCGCGTGCACAAGACATGAAGTCTTTGCTTATCACTGGCAAAGCTACGGCATTGGACGCCGCCTGAGACACAGGCGCGCGCACAAGACCTGAAGTCTTTGCCAAACATTGGCAAAGCGACAGCATTACACGTCGCATGAGACACAGGCGCGCGTACAAGACCTGAAGTCGTTGCTAAACATTGGACAAGCTACGGCGTTAGACGTTGCTTGAGACACAGGCGTCCGCACAAGACCTGAAGTCTTTGCCAAGCATTGGCAAAGCTACGGCATTACCATCCGCCTGAGACACAGGCGCGCGCACAAGACCTGAAGTCTTTGCCAAACATTGGCAAAGCTAAGGAATTACACGTCGCCTGAGACACAGGCGCGCGCACAAGGCCTGAAGACTTTGCCAAACATTGGCAAAGCTACGGCATTAGACGCCGCCGGAGACATAGGCGCGCGTACAAGACCTGAAGTCTTTGCCAAACATTGGCAAAGCTACGGCATTACACGCCGCCTGAGACACGGGCGCGCGCACTTGGCCTGAAGACTTTGCCAAACATTAGCAAACCTACGGCATTAGACGCCGCCTGAGACATAGGCGCGCGTACAAGACCCGAAGTCTTTGACAAACATTGGCAAAGCGACAGCATTACACACCGCCTGAGACACAGGCGCGCGTACAAGACCTGAAGTCGTTGCTAAACATTGGACAAGCTACGGCGTTAGACGTTGCTTGAGACACAGGCGTCCGCACAAGACCTGAAGTCTTTGCCAAACATTGGCAAAGCTAAGGCATTACACGTCGCCCGAGACACAGGCGCGCGCACAAGGCCTGAAGACTTTGCCAAACATTGGCAAAGCTACGGCATTAGACGCCGCCTGAGACATAGGCGCGCGTACAAGACCAGAAGTCTTTGCCAAGCATTGGCAAAGCTACGGCATTACACGCCGCCTGAGACACAGGCGCGCGCACAAGACCTGAAGTCTTTGCCAAACATTGGCAAAATTAAGGCATTACACGTCGCCTGAGACACAGGCGCGCGCACAAGGCCTGAAGACTTTGCCAAACATTGGCAAAGCTACGGCATTAGACGCCGCCTGAGACATAGGCGCGCGTACAAGACCTGAAGTCTTTGCCAAACATTGGCAAAGCTACGGCATTACACGCCGCCTGAGACACGGGCGCGCGCACAACGACTAAAGACTTTGCCAAACATTAGCAAAGCTACGGCATTAGACGCCGCCTGAGACATAGGCACGCGTACAAGACCCGAAGTCTTTGCCAAACATTGGCAAAGCGACAGCATTACACGCCGCCTGAGACACAGGCGCGCGTACAAGACCTGAAGTCGTTGCTAAACATTGGACAAGCTACGGCGTTCGACGTTATTTGAGACACAGGCGTCCGCACAAGACCTGAAGCCTTTGCCAAACGTTGGCAAAGCTACGAAATTACACGCCGCCTCAGACACAGGCGCGCGCGCACAAGACTTGAAGTCTTTGCCAAACATTGGTAAAGCTACGGCATTACACGCCGCCTGAAACATAGGCGCGCGTACAAGACCTGAAGTCTTTGCCAAACATTGGCAAAGCGACAGCATTACACGCCACATGAGACACAGGCGCGCGTACAAGACCCGAAGTCGTTGCTAAACTTTGGACAAGCTACGGCGTTCGACGTTGCTTGAGACACAGGCGTCCGCACAAGACCTGAAGTCTTTGCCAAACATTGGCAAAGCTACGGCATTACCAGCCGCCTGAGACATGGGCGTGCTCACAAGACCTGAAGTCTTTGCCAAACGTTGGCAAAGCTACGGCATTACACGCCGCCTCAGACACAGGCGCGCGCGCACAAGACCTGAAGTCTTTGCCAAACATTGGCAAAGCTACGGCATTAGACGCCGCCTGAGACATAGGCGCGTGTACAAGACCCGAAGTCTTTGCCAAACATTGGCAAAGCGACAGCATTACACACCGCCTGAGACACAGGCACGCGTACAAGACCTGAAGTCGTTGCTAAACATTGGACAAGCTACGGCGTTAGACGTTGCTTGAGACACAGGCGTCCGCACAAGACCTGAAGTCTTTGCCAAACATTGGCAAAGCTAAGGCATTACACGTCGCCTGAGACATAGGCGCGCGCACAAGGCCTGAAGACTTTGCCAAACATTGGCAAAGCTACGGCATTAGACGCCGCCTGAGACATAGGCGCGCGTACAAGACCTGAAGTCTTTGCCAAACATAGGCAAAGCGACAGCATTACACGTCGCATGAGACACAGGCGCGCGTACAAGACCTGAAGTCGTTGCTAAACATTGGACAAGCTACGGCGTTAGACGTTGCTTGAGACACAGGCATCCGCACAAGACCAGAAGTCTTTGCCAAACATTGGCAAAGCTACGGCATTACCAGCCGCCTGAGACATGGGCGCGCTCACAAAACCTGAAGTCTTTGCCAAACGTTGGCAAAGCTACGGCATTACACGCCGCCTCAGACACAGGCGCGCGCGTACAAGACCTGAAGTCTTTGCCAAGCATTGGCAAAGCTACGGCATTACCATCCGCCTGAGACACAGGCGCGCGCACAAGACCTGAAGTCTTTGCCAAACATTGGCAAAGCTAAGGCATTACACGTCGCCTGAGACACAGGCGCGCACACAAGGCCTGAAGACTTTGCCAAACATTGGCAAAGCTACGGCATTAGACGCCGCCTGAGACATAGGCGCGCGTACAAGACCTGAAGTCTTTGCCAAACATTGGCAAAGCTACGGCATTACACGCCGCCTGAGACACAGGCGCGCGTACAAGTCCTGAAGTCGTTGCTAAACATTGGACAAGCTACGGCGTTACACGTTGCTTGAGACACAGGCGTCCGCACAAGACCTGAAGTCTTTGCCAAACATTGGCAAAGCTAAGGCATTACACGTCGCCTGAGACACAGGCGCGCGCACAAGGCCTGAAGACTTTGCCAAACATTGGCAAAGCTACGGCATTAGACGCCGCCTGAGACATAGGCGCGCGTACAAGACCAGAAGTCTTTGCCAAGCATTGGCAAAGCTACGGCATTACACGCCGCCTGAGACACAGGCGCGCGCACAAGACCTGAAGTCTTTGCCAAACATTGGCAAAATTAAGGCATTACACGTCGCCTGAGACACAGGCGCGCGCACAAGGCCTGAAGACTTTGCCAAACATTGGCAAAGCTACGGCATTAGACGCCGCCTGAGACATAGGCGCGCGTACAAGACCTGAAGTCTTTGACAAACTTTGGCAAAGCTACGGCATTACACGCCGCCTGAGACACGGGCGCGCGCACAACGACTAAAGACTTTGCCAAACATTAGCAAAGCTACGGCATTAGACGCCGCCTGAGACATAGGCACGCGTACAAGACCCGAAGTCTGTGCCAAACATTGGCAAAGCGACAGCATTACACGCCGCCTGAGACACAGGCGCGCGTACAAGAACTGAAGTCGTTGCTAAACATTGGACAAGCTACGGCGTTCGACGTTATTTGAGACACAGGCGTCCGCACAAGACCTAAAGTCTTTGCCAAACATTGGCAAAGCTACGGCATTACCAGCCGCCTGAGACATGGGCGCGCTCACAAGACCTGAAGTCTTTGCCAAACGTTGGCAAAGCTACGACATTACACGCCGCCTCAGACACAGGCGCGCACGCACAAGACTTGAAGTCTTTGCCAAACATTGGCAAAGCTACGGCATTACACGCCGCCTGAAACATAGGCGCGCGTACAAGACCTGAAGTCTTTGCCAAACATAGGCAAAGCGACAGCATTACACGTCGCATGAGACACAGGCGCGCGTACAAGACCTGAAGTCGTTGCTAAACATTGGACAAGCTACGGCGTTAGACGTTGCTTGAGACACAGGCGTCCGCACAAGACCAGAAGTCTTTGCCAAACATTGGCAAAGCTACGGCATTACCAGCCGCCTGAGACATGGGCGCGCTCACAAAACCTGAAGTCTTTGCCAAACGTTGGCAAAGCTACGGCATTACACGCCGCCTCAGACACAGGCGCGCGCGCACAAGACCTGAAGTCTTTGCCAAACATTGGCAAAGCTACGGCATTACACCACGCCTGAGAGACATGCGCGTGCACAAGACCTGAAGTCTTTGCTAATCACTGGCAAAGCTACGGCATTGGACGCCGCCAGAGACACAGGCGCGCGCACAAGACCTGAAGTCTTTGCTAATCACTGGCAAAGCTACGGCATTGGACGCAGCCTGAGACACAGGCGCGCGTACAAGACCGGAAGTCTTTGCCAAACATTGGCAAAGCTACGGCATTACACGCCGCCAGAGAAACAGGCGCGCGCACAAGACCTGAAGTCTTTGCCAAACATTGGGAAAGCTAAGGCATTACACGTCGCCTGAGACACAGGCGCGCGTACAAGGCCTGAAGACTTTGCCAAACATTGGCAAAGCTACGGCATTAGACGCCGCCTGAGACATAGGCGCGCGTACAAGACCTGAAGTCTTTGCCAAACATTGGCAAAGCTACGGCATTACACGCCGCCTGAGACACGGGCACGCACACAAGGCCTGCAGACTTTGCCAAACATTAGCAAAGCTACGGCATTAGACGCCGCCTGAGACATAGGTGCGCGTACAAGACCCGAAGTCTTTGCCAAACATTGGCAAAGCGACAGCATTACACGCCGCCTGAGACACAGGCGCGCGTACAAGACCTGAAGTCGTTGCTAAACATTGGACAAGCTACGGCGTTAGACGTTGCTTGAGACACAGGCGTCCGCACAAGACCTGAAGTTTTTGCCAAACATTGGCAAAGCTACGGCATTACCAGCCGCCTGAGTCATGGGCGCTCTAACATGACCTGAAGTCTTTGCCAAACGTTGGCAAAGCTACGGCATTACACGCCGCCTCAGACACAGGCGCGCGCGCACAAGACCTGAAGTCTTTGCCAAACATTGGCAAAGCTACGGCATTACACCACGCCTGAGACACATGCGCGTGCACAAGACATGAAGTCTTTGCTTATCACTGGCAAAGTTACGGCATTGGACGCCGCCTGAGACACAGGCGCGCGCACAAGACCTGAAGTCTTTGCCAAACATTGGCAAAGCGACAGCATTACACGCCGCATGAGACACAGGCGCGCGTACAAGACCTGAAGTCGTTGCTAAACATTGGACAAGCTACGGCGTTAGACGTTGCTTGAGACACAGGCGTCCGCACAAGACCTGAAGTCTTTGCCAAGCATTGGCAAAGCTACGGCATTACCATCCGCCTGAGACACAGGCGCGCGCACAAGACCTGAAGTCTTTGCCAAACATTGGCAAAGCTAAGGAATTACACGTCGCCTGAGACACAGGCGCGCGCACAAGGCCTGAAGACTTTGCCAAACATTGGCAAAGCTACGGCATTAGACGCCGCCTGAGACATAGGCGCGCGTACAAGACCTGAAGTCTTTGCCAAACATTGGCAAAGCTACGACATTACACGCCGCCTGAGACACGGGCGCGCGCACTTGGCCTGAAGACTTTGCCAAACATTAGCAAACCTACGGCATTAGACGCCGCCTGAGACATAGGCGCGCGTACAAGACCCGAAGTCTTTGACAAACATTGGCAAAGCGACAGCATTACACACCGCCTGAGACACAGGCGCGCGTACAAGACCTGAAGTCGTTGCTAAACATTGGACAAGCTACGGCGTTAGACGTTGCTTGAGACACAGGCGTCCGCACAAGACCTGAAGTCTTTGCCAAACATTGGCAAAGCTAAGGCATTACACGTCGCCCGAGACACAGGCGCGCGCACAAGGCCTGAAGACTTTGCCAAACATTGGCAAAGCTACGGCATTAGACGCCGCCTGAGACATAGGCGCGCGTACAAGACCAGAAGTCTTTGCCAAGCATTGGCAAAGCTACGGCATTACACGCCGCCTGAGACACAGGCGCGCGCACAAGACCTGAAGTCTTTGCCAAACATTGGCAAAATTAAGGCATTACACGTCGCCTGAGACACAGGCGCGCGCACAAGGCCTGAAGACTTTGCCAAACATTGGCAAAGCTACGGCATTAGACGCCGCCTGAGACATAGGCGCGCGTACAAGACCTGAAGTCTTTGCCAAACATTGGCAAAGCTACGGCATTACACACCGCCTGAGACACGGGCGCGCGCACAACGACTAAAGACTTTGCCAAACATTAGCAAAGCTACGGCATTAGACGCCGCCTGAGACATAGGCACGCGTACATGACCCGAAGTCTTTGCCAAACATTGGCAAAGCGACAGCATTACACGCCGCCTGAGACACAGGCGCGCGTACAAGACCTGAAGTCGTTGCTAAACATTGGACAAGCTACGGCGTTCGACGTTATTTGAGACACAGGCGTCCGCACAAGACCTGAAGCCTTTGCCAAACGTTGGCAAAGCTACGAAATTACACGCCGCCTCAGACACAGGCGCGCGCGCACAAGACTTGAAGTCTTTGCCAAACATTGGTAAAGCTACGGCATTACACGCCGCCTGAAACATAGGCGCGCGTACAAGACCTGAAGTCTTTGCCAAACATTGGCAAAGCGACAGCATTACACGCCACATGAGACACAGGCGCGCGTACAAGACCCGAAGTCGTTGCTAAACTTTGGACAAGCTACGGCGTTCGACGTTGCTTGAGACACAGGCGTCCGCACAAGACCTGAAGTCTTTGCCAAACATTGGCAAAGCTACGGCATTACCAGCCGCCTGAGACATGGGCGTGCTCACAAGACCTGAAGTCTTTGCCAAACGTTGGCAAAGCTACGGCATTACACGCCGCCTCAGACACAGGCGCGCGCGCACAAGACCTGAAGTCTTTGCCAAACATTGGCAAAGCTACGGCATTAGACGCCGCCTGAGACATAGGCGCGTGTACAAGACCCGAAGTCTTTGCCAAACATTGGCAAAGCGACAGCATTACACACCGCCTGAGACACAGGCGCGCGTACAAGACCTGAAGTCGTTGCTAAACATTGGACAAGCTACGGCGTTAGACGTTGCTTGAGACACAGGCGTCCGCACAAGACCTGAAGTCTTTGCCAAACATTGGCAAAGCTAAGGCATTACACGTCGCCTGAGACATAGGCGCGCGCACAAGGCCTGAAGACTTTGCCAAACATTGGCAAAGCTACGGCATTAGACGCCGCCTGAGACATAGGCGCGCGTACAAGACCAGAAGTCTTTGCCAAACATTGGCAAAGCTACGGCATTACACGCCGCCTTAGACACAGGCGCGCGCACAAGGCCACAGGCGCGCGCACAAGACCTGAAGTCTTTGCCAAACATTGGCAAAATTAAGGCATTACACGTCGCCTGAGACACAGGCGCGCGCACAAGGCCTGAAGACTTTGCCAAACATTGGCAAAGCTACGGCATTAGTCGCCGCCTGAGACATAGGCGCGCGTACAAGACCTGAAGTCTTTGCCAAACATTGGCAAAGCTACCGCATTACACGCCGCCTGAGACACGGGGGCGCGCACAACGACTGAAGACTTTGCCAAACATTAGCAAAGCTACGGCATTAGACGCCGCGTGAGACATAGGCACGCGTACAAGACCCAAAGTCTTTGCCAAACATTGGCAAAGCGACAGCATTACACGCTGCCTGAGACACAGGCGCGCGCACAAGGCCTGAAGACTTTGCCAAACATTGGCAAAGCTACGGCATTAGACGCCGCCTGAGACATAGGCGCGCGTACAAGACCTGAAGTCTTTGCCAAACATTGGCAAAGCTACGGCATTACACGCCGCCTGAGACACGGGCGCGCGCACTTGGCCTGAAGACTTTGCCAAACATTAGCAAACCTACGGCATTAGACGCCGCCTGAGACATAGGCGCGCGTACAAGACCCGAAGTCTTTGACAAACATTGGCAAAGCGACAGCATTACACACCGCCTGAGACACAGGCGCGCGTACAAGACCTGAAGTCGTTGCTAAACATTGGACAAGCTACGGCGTTAGACGTTGCTTGAGACACAGGCGTCCGCACAAGACCTGAAGTCTTTGCCAAACATTGGCAAAGCTAAGGCATTACACGTCGCCCGAGACACAGGCGCGCGCACAAGGCCTGAAGACTTTGCCAAACATTGGCAAAGCTACGGCATTAGACGCCGCCTGAGACATAGGCGCGCGTACAAGACCAGAAGTCTTTGCCAAGCATTGGCAAAGCTACGGCATTACACGCCGCCTGAGACACAGGCGCGCGCACAAGACCTGAAGTCTTTGCCAAACATTGGCAAAATTAAGGCATTACACGTCGCCTGAGACACAGGCGCGCGCACAAGGCCTGAAGACTTTGCCAAACATTGGCAAAGCTACGGCATTAGACGCCGCCTGAGACATAGGCGCGCGTACAAGACCTGAAGTCTTTGCCAAACATTGGCAAAGCTACGGCATTACACGCCGCCTGAGACACGGGCGCGCGCACAACGACTAAAGACTTTGCCAAGCATTAGCAAAGCTACGGCATTAGACGCCGCCTGAGACATAGGCACGCGTACAAGACCCGAAGTCTTTGCCAAACATTGGCAAAGCGACAGCATTACACGCCGCCTGAGACACAGGCGCGCGTACAAGACCTGAAGTCGTTGCTAAACATTGGACAAGCTACGGCGTTCGACGTTATTTGAGACACAGGCGTCCGCACAAGACCTGAAGCCTTTGCCAAACGTTGGCAAAGCTACGAAATTACACGCCGCCTCAGACACAGGCGCGCGCGCACAAGACTTGAAGTCTTTGCCAAACATTGGTAAAGCTACGGCATTACACGCCGCCTGAAACATAGGCGCGCGTACAAGACCTGAAGTCTTTGCCAAACATTGGCAAAGCGACAGCATTACACGCCACATGAGACACAGGCGCGCGTACAAGACCCGAAGTCGTTGCTAAACTTTGGACAAGCTACGGCGTTCGACGTTGCTTGAGACACAGGCGTCCGCACAAGACCTGAAGTCTTTGCCAAACATTGGCAAAGCTACGGCATTACCAGCTGTCACACCCCGCCAGGGCGGAAACGCGAGGCGCGACTTTCACTGGTTTCCAAAGCATATGATTACCGCAAACACATACATGTAATTGGATACATAACTGAATTTAAAATATTTACATTACAAAATATCAATTTGAGTTTACAAATGTTTAAGATTTCGCAAATATGACTCAAGACCATGAGTTATACAAGAGAAATCCTCCCAAAAGCCGTATCCACGTGCATGCATGTAACCTACATTGCTAACCTGATGACCACGTTCAATTTCCTGAAAACATACTTAAAACTGTCAACACGAGGTTGGTGAGTTCACAAGTTATTATAAAGAGTTATCATAAACTCAATGTTTAAATCTGATCTTTTTGCCGATCAAAACTCTTTGTTAAACCTGATCAGTACTCTTTCATTTAAACCTGATCACTTTAACCTGATCAAAATTCTTTATTTTAAACCTGATCACTAACCCTGATCAGAACACTTTTGTGTAAAACCTGATCATTTTAACCTGATCAGAACTCTTTTGATAAACCTGATCCCTTTACCCTGATCAGAACTCTTTTGTGTAAAACCTGATCACTTTACCTTGATCAGAACTCTTTTGTGTAAAACCTGATCATTTTACCTTGATTAGAACTCTTTTGTGTAAAACCTGATCATTTTAACCTGATCAGAACCCTTTTGTGTAAAACCTGATCATTTTAACCTGATCAGAACTGTTTTGTGTAAAACCTGATCATTTTAACCTGATCAGAACCCTTTTGTGTAAAACCTGATCATTTTAACCTGATCAGAACTGTTTTGTGTAAAACCTGATCATTTTAACCTGATCAGAACCCTTTTGTGTAAAACCTGATCATTTTAACCTGATCAGAACCCTTTTGTATGTATTACCAATGAATATGATTTCTAATCCGATCTATTGACCCCATTTGTAAGCTTGCAAGGAATACAAAATAGTATGTAATGTACGAGACCGTAACCAAACCCCAACTTTCTGTGCCTCCCCTCGCCTTTCTGCGAGTAAGACAATATGCGGTCATTCGGCCATTTTGACCCCTGGTTAGCGCGACTAACCATGACCGGAGGCGTCACCCCCAATAGTACTATTCATATAATCCCGGGCTAAATCCATAGCTAATGGTTACTAATTTATTACGAGGACTTTAAGCGCTTTATTGTTCCCTCAATACATACATACGGTCAGATCATTAGTTCCATTCATTTATACACAAAAGTCTTTTACAAGTATGTTTCCACCCCAAATCATTTCAAAAACTTAGAAAAAGGGGAATTAGTGAAACTCACCTCGACAGTATAAATGCTAGCAAAAATTTGAATGACGGCAGATTCGCCTATCCGTATCCTATTTACACAAGGATAACATACACGTTAAGACTACTCGTCTTAAACGCAATTTGTTCACTTGACTTAGCCGATCTAATTACTTTTGTTTTAATTATCTTTTTAGTTTTTCCAACCTTGTTTTGTTATGAAAATAGTTCTGAGTTACTGCCTTAAGGGGCTGATGAACAGGTATCGAAACTATCTTAGTTTCGATTGAACAGAACAGATGTCGAAACTTCCTAGTTTCGACTGAGTGAAATAGGTATCGAAACTATCTAGTTTCGATTGGCAAGAATAGTATCGAAACTGCCTAGTTTCGATTGGGCAATCAGTATCGAAACTACTTAGTTTCGATTGTAAATAGGTATCGAAACTCCTAGTTTCGATTGAACAACTGGTATCGAAACTTCCTAGTTTCGATTGAGTAAATAGATATCGAAACTCCTAGTTTCGATAGAACAACCGGTATCGAAACTCCTAGTTTCGATTGAATAACTGGTATCGAAACTCCTAGTTTCGATCAATAGGTATCGAAACTCCTAGTTTCGATTGACCAACAGGTATCGAAACTATAGTTTCGATATCTGCACTTTGATTTACAGAATTCACTCTGTATATTTTTATGTTCAAATCTTGAGTTTGACACAGTTTTCTTGTTATTTTATTTGTGTTTGAATGATTTGTATGTTTAGTTACGGTTTTAAAGCAAATAATCTGGATGGTATCGAGTTTTTACCTCAAACCGAGAATGGCGATCTTTAGAGAAAAACAGAGAAGTAGTCTTGAATCTTTTGAGCTTTCTTCAAGAACACTTGAAATTCTCCTTATGACACCGAATTGTGGTGATTTTCGCTTTAAAACTGGACTTCGATTTGAAAGAGAATTGGGAATTTGCCGTAAGAAAAGAGAAGGTTTGAAAGGAATGGTGAAGTTTCGTCTGAAGAGTATGGTTTTCATCTGAATCAAAGTGAATCAGGCAAGTGGGAGCATGGCTCCCCTGACTCTCGGCCAAGAAAGTCAAGTAGTTGTTTAGGGGTTAATGATAACCAATTTTTAAATATTAATTTATTATGGTATTAGTATCAATTAGAGTTTTAAAGGGGTAATTTAATTCAGTTTCGATTCTTCACGGTATTATAATTTTTAACCATTTTATGGCTCGTTGAAGAAAATATTAGAATCTTGGCTCAACGTAAATTTTGTATAGTATATATATATATATATATATTTTTCTGGTTATTTTATTTAACCATTTACGTTCGCATTAAGTCGGGTTATCCTGCTTACTTTTTCTAGTAACTCTTTACGGTTTACTAGACTTGGAACAAACTTCTTTGCTAGACTTCTTGACTTTACTTAGTCAAAATAAAATATCAGGAAATAATAATTATGAACGTGCGTTTATGAAATGTGGATATTGACCTGAAATGCTGGGTGTCACATTCTCCCTATGTTACAGAGAATTTCGTCCCGAAATTCAGTTCTTGTCACTCTGACTTGGTGTTTTTGTAAACAGTGACGGGTACTTGGATTTCATTTTATCTTCCCGCTCCCACGTATACTCGGGGCCGCGCTTTGAATTCCAACGTACCTTGACCAGCTTAACACGGCTGCGCCTTGTTCTCTGAACCTTCCAATCTGTGACTTCCATAGGTTCCTCAATGAAGTGCAACTTGTCGTCTATGTGAATCTCATCAGGCGGTATAATTAACGTCTCGTCTGATAAACACTTCTTGAGATTTGATACATGAAACGTATCATGTACATTGCTTAGTTCTTGTGGCAACTTGAGTTTGTAAGCTACAGGGCCAACCCTAACCAATATTTCAAACGGTCCAACGTACCTAGGGTTAAGCTTGCCACGGTTGCCAAATCTTGCAACTCCTTTCCAAGGTGAGACCTTTAACATGACTTTGTCTCCTATTTGAAATTCTAAAGGTCTTCGTCTGTTATCCGCGTAACTCTTTTGTCTGTCACGGGCGGCCTTCAGACGATCCTTGATTTTGAAAATCTTATCTGTGGTCTCTTGAATAACTTCAGGACCGGTTAAATGTTTGTCGCCAACCTCTGCCCAACATAGCGGTGAACGACATTTTCGACCATACAAAGCCTCAAACGGAGCGGCTTTGATGCTGGTGTGGTAACTGTTATTATATGAAAACTCAGCTAGTGGCAAATGAGTATCCCAATTTCCACCTAAGTCAATTGCACACGCACGGAGCATATCCTCTAAGGTTTGAATGGTTCTTTCACTTTGACCATCTGTTTGTGGGTGATATGCCGTGCTCATGTCAAGACGTGTGCCCATGGCTTCTTGTAATGATTTCCAGATTCTAGACACGAATCTGCTGTCTCTATCAGAGATAATAGAAATTGGTACTCCATGCCTAGCCACAATTTCCTTAATATAAAGCTTTGCAAGTTTCTCGGTTTTATCCGTTTCTTTGATGGGTAGAAAATGAGCTGATTTCGTCAAACGATCGACGATTACCCATATAGTGTCATACCCGCTCGACGTCTTGGGTAACTTTGTAATGAAATCCATGGAAATCTGTTCCCATTTCCATTGAGGTATCTCGGGTTGTTGTAACAATCCCGACGGTTTCTGATGTTCTGCTTTTACTTTTGAACATGTCAGGCATTTACCGACATAAATAGCAATTTCTCCTTTCATGTTCGGCCACCAGTAGAATTCTTTCAGATCCTTATACATTTTATCCGAACCTGGATGAATGGAGTACCTGGACTTGTGGGCTTCGTCCATAACCAACTCCCGTATGTTACCAAAACATGGCACCCAAATTCTATTCATGAAGTATAAAGTGTCATCTGACTTTGGTTCCAACTGCTTTATCATTCCTCGTAAAGCTTCGTTCTGACTGTTTTCTTCTTTGATTGCTTCTTGTTGTGCCATCCGAATTTGAGTCGTGAGACTCGTATGAATTGTCAATTCTAGGGCACGAACACGTAGTGTTTTAACTCGTTCTTTACGACTTAAGGCATCTGCTACGACGTTTGCTTTGCCAGGGTGATACTTGATATCACAGTCGTAATCATTCAGTAGTTCTACCCAACGACGTTGCCTCATGTTAAGTTCTTTCTGATTAAAGATGTGCTGGAGACTCTTGTGGTCTGTAAAGATAGTACATTTTGTACTGTATAAGTAATGTCTCCAAATCTTGAGTGCAAACACAACTGCACCCAATTCCAAGTCGTGGGTCGTATAATTCTTTTCGTGCACTTTTAGTTGTCTAGATGCATATGCTATGACTTTTTCTTTCTGCATCAACACACATCCCAGACCTTGGTGTGATGCGTCACAGTACACAATGAAATTGTCAGTCCCTTCGGGAAGGGATAGGATTGGTGCACTGCAAAGTTTTTGCTTCAACAATTGAAAAGCTGATTCTTGTTTATCAGTCCAATCAAACTTTTTGTCCTTCTGGGTTAACGTGGTCAAAGGCAAGGCTATCTTTGAAAAATTCTCGATGAATCGCCTGTAATATCCTGCCAAACCCAGAAATTGACGCACCTCAGTCGGAGTTCTTGGTGCTTCCCAGTTTTTGATAGCTTCAATCTTAGATGGATCCACATGGATACCCTTCTTATTAATGACATGTCCGAGAAAGTGAACCTCTTGGATCCAAAACTCACACTTAGAGAATTTAGCATAAAGCTTCTCATTCCTGAGTAGTTCCAAGATTAATTTCAAATGATATTCATGTTCCTCCTTGGTTCGTGAATATATCAATATGTCATCGATAAACACAATCACGAATTTATCCAAGTACGGCTTGCACACGCGGTTCATGAGATCCATGAAAACAGCTGGTGCATTAGTCAAGCCAAATGGCATAACTAGGAATTCGTAGTGACCGTAACGAGTCCTAAAAGCCGTTTTTGGTATATCTTCTTCCTGAATTTTCAGTTGATGATACCCTGATCGTAGATCAATTTTAGAATAGAAACTGGAACCTTGAAGTTGATCAAACAAATCGTCTATTCGAGGAAGAGGATACCGATTTTTGATTGTCAGTTTGTTCAATTCCCGATAATCAATGCACATTCTAAAGGTTCCATCCTTTTTCTTTACAAATAGGACCGGAGCTCCCCATGGTGAGAAACTCGGTCTTATGAAACCTTTGTCAAGTAACTCTTGTAGTTGGCTCGACAGTTCCTGCATCTCGGAAGGGGCTAGACGATACGGAGATCGTGCAACTGGTGCGGCTCCTGGTACTAGGTCGATCCGAAACTCGACTTGTCTTGATGGTGGTATTCCTGGTAAGTCTTCGGGAAATACTTCCGAATAATCTCTGACGACTGGTATGTCCTCAAGTCGACGTTCTTCGGGTTTCTTCTCGACGATGTGAGCCAGGAATGCACAATAACCCTTGCGTAGATACTTATAAGTTTTCATGCAGTTTATCGTTTTTAACATCGTTATACACCTTTCGCCTTGAATTAAAAGAATTTCTCCGCTTGGTAGGGGAATACGTACAATCTTCTCGAAGCATACTATCTCGGCACGATTCTTGGTTAACCAATCCATACCAATAACAATATCAAAACTCCCTAACTCGACAGGTAGAAGGTCTATACTGAATGTACGGTTTTCTAAACATAAAGTACAACCCCTAAAGACCTCTCCGGTTTCTATTAATTTCCCATTTGCTAATTCAATTGTATAACGTTGATCTAGTTTGCTGGCCTTAATACCGAGTAAGGATTTAAAATCATTCGACACAAAGCTCATATCCGCACCCGAATCAAAAAGTACAGAGGCATAGTGATTATTTATCGGGAACGTACCAGTGACGATGTTCGGGTCCTGGCGTGCGTCCCTTGCACCCATCACAAATGCCCTCCCTGGTGCCTGAGCGTTGTTCTGATTCTTCCACTTGGGACAATCCTTCTTGAAGTGTTTTAGATCACCACATACAAAACATCCCGGTTTGATTTTCCCCAATCGGTTGTTAGTTCGACATGCTTGAGTGGTGTGACCAAACTTGTCGCATTTTCCACACTTGATGCAAACACCGGCATGATGATTTCCACACCTCTTACATCTCGGTAGGCCCCTATCATACTCCTTTCTTTCCACTGTGTTGGCTGCAAAAGCCTTCACAGTTCCTTGTTTCTTAAACTCTTGTTTTCCAGATTTGTTACTTGAATTTCCCATCCATTTCCTTTTCTCCCCAGATCTACCTTCCTCATTCTCCTTCCTCACAAACAATTCATTACGTACTGCATCATCCTTTAGTTTGAATGCTAAAGTTATAGCACTCTTGGCATCTATTGGATTAGATGATGTTACCATGCTACGAATTTGAGGCGCAAGGCCCCACAGATACCTTTCAACACGCTTATGTTCTGGTGTGACCATATGCGGTACCAGAAGTGCCAATTCATTGAAGCGGTCGGTGTATCCCGCTACATCATCTCCTATCATCTGTAGGTTCCACATCTCAGTTTCAATCTTTTGCAATTCGTTCCGAGGACAGTATTCCTCAATCATCATGTTTTTCAAATCTTCCCAAGACAATTGGGACGCTGTCTCTCTCCCCAAAGTCTTCATTTGAGTATTCCACCAAGTTAAAGCTTTATCAGTGAGCGTGCAGGTAGAATACTTCACTACGCAATCAGCGGTGCATTCACTTATATCAATCACCGACTCCATATGTTCTATCCATCTCATTAGTCCTACTGCACCCTCGGTGCCATTAAAACTGCGGGGTTTGCAGGATAGGAAGGCCTTGTAGGTACACTTCCTATTTGGAGCATCTGCAGGATCACAAGTCATAACGTCATTAATTCGGATCATGACTATGTGTTATGGCTTATTTATTTTTTTATTTTTATTTTTTATTTTTTTACCTCCGGAACCTCCGGAACCTCCTGCTGTACCGCTACCCCCTGCGGTACCGCTACCTCCTGCACCTCCTCCGCTATTTCGGTTTGCTTCATACTGCTCTATGGCGGCAGCTACTCGTTGTGCTATTAGTTGTTCCATGTTTGGGGAAATTGTCTCGTTGTTGTCACCAGTAGTGTTACGGGGTGTCCCACGCTTAGGTGCCATGACGTTCTTTCTAACATGTCAATTAAAAAGAAACAACATCATATATCAATAATGATAGATCATGACATAAGGATACCACAACATCAAACATGAACAACTATCATTACAACATAAACCATTACATACATAGTCAAAACATACATAGTACATTGTTCCCAAAAGATAAGGATACAAAAGGATGGGTTCACATGACCTCATCAGTACTAACGTTTTAAACTACATAATGTACTATGGGCACAACCCGCCCATAATAGGTTTAAAAGAAGAAGTGGGAGTACAACCCAATCATCATGGCTAGTCCCGCCATGACAAAGCTAGCTCTTGCCACAAATTCTGCAGCCAAAGTCCTCTCCTCCAGCGCCTCCACCATGTCTCGGACCGTGAGAGTGAACTGCCAGTCCATATCAGCTCTCAACTCGAGGTAGTCAGTGGCACTCTGTATGTCTCGAGTGCTATCCTCCAGAGTCTGTACTCGAGATCCGAGCCCTTGACGTAAGCGCCTGGTTGCATCCCCCTGTGCCCGAATATCATCTAGGAGATCATCAAGACGCTCCTCATGCGTACGAACGCGAGCTACCAAGGTAGGCACAGTGAGCTCTATGGCTTCCCCAGTGTGGGGTAGGGGTGTTGGGGAGTTAGAAGACTCTCCAAGCTCAAAGGTAGATGGGATGCTCTCCATCTCCCTCCAACGTGCCAGGGTACGAGGCATCCAACGGATGGTTCCCACGGTAGGGTGGTAGCAGGGTCGTTGCCTCGGTGGTTCCTTATCGGTCTCCAAGTCTTTCGGGTCACGGGCTGACAGGTTTCTCTTGCGCGGAAGTCGAACCTTCTTCCTAGCACTTTGCACCTTAACTGGTCCTCCGCTTTTCTTTCGGTAGGCGATGGGCGGTTCTCCCAGAGCGACATTGGGTGGTGTTGAGCTGCGAACTTGTACTCGATTTTTAGGGCGTGAGGCGGAAAGTTCCTCATTGGATTCAGAGTCAGAGACGGGGTCAGAGTGTGAATGTGACGACATACTTGTGACTACAATATCCACATGACATGATGACTGGTTATGCAATGCTTATATAATGAAAACATTTTAGTGAGTCATTCTAATTATAGACTAGGTTCCGTTTTAGACACCTAGTTCGCTATAATCAATGGCTCTGATACCAAGTTCTGTCACACCCCGCCAGGGCGGAAACGCGAGGCGCGACTTTCACTGGTTTCCAAAGCATATGATTACCGCAAACACATACATGTAATTGGATACATAACTGAATTTAAAATATTTACATTACAAAATATCAATTTGAGTTTACAAATGTTTAAGATTTCGCAAATATGACTCAAGACCATGAGTTATACAAGAGAAATCCTCCCAAAAGCCGTATCCACGTGCATGCATGTAACCTACATTGCTAACCTGATGACCACGTTCAATTTCCTGAAAACATACTTAAAACTGTCAACACGAGGTTGGTGAGTTCACAAGTTATTATAAAGAGTTATCATAAACTCAATGTTTAAATCTGATCTTTTTGCCGATCAAAACTCTTTGTTAAACCTGATCAGTACTCTTTCATTTAAACCTGATCACTTTAACCTGATCAGAATTCTTTATTTTAAACCTGATCACTAACCCTGATCAGAACACTTTTGTGTAAAACCTGATCATTTTAACCTGATCAGAACTCTTTTGATAAACCTGATCCCTTTACCCTGATCAGAACTCTTTTGTGTAAAACCTGATCACTTTACCTTGATCAGAACTCTTTTGTGTAAAACCTGATCATTTTACCTTGATTAGAACTCTTTTGTGTAAAACCTGATCATTTTAACCTGATCAGAACCCTTTTGTGTAAAACCTGATCATTTTAACCTGATCAGAACTGTTTTGTGTAAAACCTGATCATTTTAACCTGATCAGAACCCTTTTGTGTAAAACCTGATCATTTTAACCTGATCAGAACTGTTTTGTGTAAAACCTGATCATTTTAACCTGATCAGAACCCTTTTGTGTAAAACCTGATCATTTTAACCTGATCAGAACCCTTTTGTATGTATTACCAATGAATATGATTTCTAATCCGATCTATTGACCCCATTTGTAAGCTTGCAAGGAATACAAAATAGTATGTAATGTACGAGACCGTAACCAAACCCCAACTTTCTGTGCCTCCCCTCGCCTTTCTGCGAGTAAGACAATATGCGGTCATTCGGCCATTTTGACCCCTGGTTAGCGCGACTAACCATGACCGGAGGCGTCACCCCCAATAGTACTATTCATATAATCCCGGGCTAAATCCATAGCTAATGGTTACTAATTTATTACGAGGACTTTAAGCGCTTTATTGTTCCCTCAATACATACATACGGTCAGATCATTAGTTCCATTCATTTATACACAAAAGTCTTTTACAAGTATGTTTCCACCCCAAATCATTTAAAAAACTTAGAAAAAGGGGAATTAGTGAAACTCACCTCGACAGTATAAATGCTAGCAAAAATTTGAATGACGGCAGATTCGCCTATCCGTATCCTATTTACACAAGGATAACATACACGTTAAGACTACTCGTCTTAAACGCAATTTGTTCACTTGACTTAGCCGATCTAATTACTTTTGTTTTAATTATCTTTTTAGTTTTTCCAACCTTGTTTTGTTATGAAAATAGTTCTGAGTTACTGCCTTAAGGGGCTGATGAACAGGTATCGAAACTATCTTAGTTTCGATTGAACAGAACAGATGTCGAAACTTCCTAGTTTCGACTGAGTGAAATAGGTATCGAAACTATCTAGTTTCGATTGGCAAGAATAGTATCGAAACTGCCTAGTTTCGATTGGGCAATCAGTATCGAAACTACTTAGTTTCGATTGTAAATAGGTATCGAAACTCCTAGTTTCGATTGAACAACTGGTATCGAAACTTCCTAGTTTCGATTGAGTAAATAGATATCGAAACTCCTAGTTTCGATAGAACAACCGGTATCGAAACTCCTAGTTTCGATTGAATAACTGGTATCGAAACTCCTAGTTTCGATCAATAGGTATCGAAACTCCTAGTTTCGATTGACCAACAGGTATCGAAACTATAGTTTCGATATCTGCACTTTGATTTACAGAATTCACTCTGTATATTTTTATGTTCAAATCTTGAGTTTGACACAGTTTTCTTGTTATTTTATTTGTGTTTGAATGATTTGTATGTTTAGTTACGGTTTTAAAGCAAATAATCTGGATGGTATCGAGTTTTTACCTCAAACCGAGAATGGCGATCTTTAGAGAAAAACAGAGAAGTAGTCTTGAATCTTTTGAGCTTTCTTCAAGAACACTTGAAATTCTCCTTATGACACCGAATTGTGGTGATTTTCGCTTTAAAACTGGACTTCGATTTGAAAGAGAATTGGGAATTTGCCGTAAGAAAAGAGAAGGTTTGAAAGGAATGGTGAAGTTTCGTCTGAAGAGTATGGTTTTCATCTGAATCAAAGTGAATCAGGCAAGTGGGAGCATGGCTCCCCTGACTCTCGGCCAAGAAAGTCAAGTAGTTGTTTAGGGGTTAATGATAACCAATTTTTAAATATTAATTTATTATGGTATTAGTATCAATTAGAGTTTTAAAGGGGTAATTTAATTCAGTTTCGATTCTTCACGGTATTATAATTTTTAACCATTTTATGGCTCGTTGAAGAAAATATTAGAATCTTGGCTCAACGTAAATTTTGTATAGTATATATATATATATATATTTTTCTGGTTATTTTATTTAACCATTTACGTTCGCATTAAGTCGGGTTATCCTGCTTACTTTTTCTAGTAACTCTTTACGGTTTACTAGACTTGGAACAAACTTCTTTGCTAGACTTCTTGACTTTACTTAGTCAAAATAAAATATCAGGAAATAATAATTATGAACGTGCGTTTATGAAATGTGGATATTGACTTGAAATGCTGGGTGTCACACCAGCCGCCTGAGACATGGGCGTGCTCGCAAGACCTGAAGTCTTTGCCAAACGTTGGCAAAGCTACGGCATTACACGCCGCCTCAGACACAGGCGCGCGCGCACAAGACCTGAAGTCTTTGCCAAACATTGGCAAAGCTACGGCATTAGACGCCGCCTGAGACATAGGCGCGTGTACAAGACCCGAAGTCTTTGCCAAACATTGGCAAAGCGACAGCATTACACACCGCCTGAGACACAGGCGCGCGTACAAGACCTGAAGTCGTTGCTAAACATTGGACAAGCTACGGCGTTAGACGTTGCTTGAGACACAGGCGTCCGCACAAGACCTGAAGTCTTTGCCAAACATTGGCAAAGCTAAGGCATTACACGTCGCCTGAGACATAGGCGCGCGCACAAGGCCTGAAGACTTTGCCAAACATTGGCAAAGCTACGGCATTAGACGCCGCCTGAGACATAGGCGCGCGTACAAGACCAGAAGTCTTTGCCAAACATTGGCAAAGCTACGGCATTACACGCCGCCTTAGACACAGGCGCGCGCACAAGGCCACAGGCGCGCGCACAAGACCTGAAGTCTTTGCCAAACATTGGCAAAATTAAGGCATTACACGTCGCCTGAGACACAGGCGCGCGCACAAGGCCTGAAGACTTTGCCAAACATTGGCAAAGCTACGGCATTAGTCGCCGCCTGAGACATTGGCGCGCGTACAAGACCTGAAGTCTTTGCCAAACATTGGCAAAGCTACCGCATTACACGCCGCCTGAGACACGGGCGCGCGCACAACGACTGAAGACTTTGCCAAACATTAGCAAAGCTACGGCATTAGACGCCGCGTGAGACATAGGCACGCGTACAAGACCCAAAGTCTTTGCCAAACATTGGCAAAGCGACAGCATTACACGCTGCCTGAGACACAGGTGCGCGTACAAGACCTGAAGTCGTTGCTAAACATTGGACAAGCTACGGTGTTCGACGTTATTTGAGACACAGGCGTCCGCACAAGACCTGAAGTCTTTGCCAAACATTGGCAAAGCTACAGCATTACCAGCCGCCTGAGACATGGGCGCGCTCACAAGACCTGAAGTCTTTGCCAAACGTTGGCAAAGCTACGACATTACACGCCGCCTCAGACACAGGCGCGCGCGCACAAGACCTGAAGTCTTTGCCAAACATTGGCAAAGCTACGGCATTACACGCCGCCTGAGACACAGGCGCGCGCACAAGGCCTGAAGACTTTGCCAAACATTAGCAAAGCTACGGCATTACACCACGCCTGAGACACATGCGCGCGCACAAGACCTGAAGTCTTTGCTAATCACTGGCAAAGCAACGGCATTGGACGCCGCCTGAGACACAGGCGCGCGTACAAGACCGGAAGTCTTTGCCAAACATTGGCAAAGCTACGGCATTACACGCCGCCAGAGAAACAGGCACGCGCACAAGACCTGAAGTCTTTGCCAAACATTGGCAAAGCTAAGGCATTACACGTCGCCTGAGACACAGGCGTCCGCACAAGACCTGAAGTCTTTGCCAAACATTGGCAAAGCTACGGCATTACCAGCCGCCTGAGACATGGGCGCGCTAACAAGACCTGAAGTCTTTGCCAAACGTTGGCAAAGCTACGGCATTACACGCCGCCTCAGACACAGGCGCGCGCGCACAAGACCTGAAGTCTTTGCCAAACATTGGCAAAGCTACGGCATTACACCACGCCTGAGACACATGCGCGTGCACAAGACATGAAGTCTTTGCTAATCACTGGCAAAGCTACGGCATTGGACGCCGCCTGAGACACAGGCGCGCGCACAAGACCTGAAGTCTTTGCCAAACATTGGCAAAGCGACAGCATTACACGCCGCATGAGACACAGGCGCGCGTACAAGACCTGAAGTCGTTGCTAAACATTGGACAAGCTACGGCGTTAGACGTTGCTTGAGACACAGGCGTCCGCACAAGACCTGAAGTCTTTGCCAAGCATTGGCAAAGCTACGGCATTACCATCCGCCTGAGACACAGGCGCGCGCACAAGACCTGAAGTCTTTGCCAAACATTGGCAAAGCTAAGGAATTACACGTCGCCTGAGACACAGGCGCGCGCACAAGGCCTGAAGACTTTGCCAAACATTGGCAAAGCTACGGCATTAGACGCCGCCTGAGACATAGGCGCGCGTACAAGACCTGAAGTCTTTGCCAAACATTGGCAAAGCTACGGCATTACACGCCGCCTGAGACACGGGCGCGCGCACTTGGCCTGAAGACTTTGCCAAACATTAGCAAACCTACGGCATTAGACGCCGCCTGAGACATAGGCGCGCGTACAAGACCCGAAGTCTTTGACAAACATTGGCAAAGCGACAGCATTACACACCGCCTGAGACACAGGCGCGCGTACAAGACCTGAAGTCGTTGCTAAACATTGGACAAGCTACGGCGTTAGACGTTGCTTGAGACACAGGCGTCCGCACAAGACCTGAAGTCTTTGCCAAACATTGGCAAAGCTAAGGCATTACACGTCGCCCGAGACACAGGCGCGCGCACAAGGCCTGAAGACTTTGCCAAACATTGGCAAAGCTACGGCATTAGACGCCGCCTGAGACATAGGCGCGCGTACAAGACCAGAAGTCTTTGCCAAGCATTGGTAAAGCTACGGCATTACACGCCGCCTGAGACACAGGCGCGCGCACAAGACCTGAAGTCTTTGCCAAACATTGGCAAAATTAAGGCATTACACGTCGCCTGAGACACAGGCGCGCGCACAAGGCCTGAAGACTTTGCCAAACATTGGCAAAGCTACGGCATTAGACGCCGCCTGAGACATAGGCGCGCGTACAAGACCTGAAGTCTTTGCCAAACATTGGCAAAGCTACGGCATTACACGCCGCCTGAGACACGGGCGCGCGCACAACGACTAAAGACTTTGCCAAACATTAGCAAAGCTACGGCATTAGACGCCGCCTGAGACATAGACACGCGTACAAGACCCGAAGTCTTTGCCAAACATTGGCAAAGCGACAGCATTACACGCCGCCTGAGACACAGGCGCGCGTACAAGACCTGAAGTCGTTGCTAAACATTGGACAAGCTACGGCGTTCGACGTTATTTGAGACACAGGCGTCCGCACAAGACCTGAAGCCTTTGCCAAACATTGGCAAAGCTACGGCATTACCAGCCGCCTGAGACATGGGCGCGCTCACAAGACCTGAAGTCTTTGCCAAACGTTGGCAAAGCTACGAAATTACACGCCGCCTCAGACACAGGCGCGCGCGCACAAGACTTGAAGTCTTTGCCAAACATTGGTAAAGCTACGGCATTACACGCCGCCTGAAACATAGGCGCGCGTACAAGACCTGAAGTCTTTGCCAAACATTGGCAAAGCGACAGAATTACACGCCACATGAGATACAGGCGCGCGTACAAGACCCGAAGTCGTTGCTAAACTTTGGACAAGCTACGGCGTTCGACGTTGCTTGAGACACAGGCGTCCGCACAAGACCTGAAGTCTTTGCCAAACATTGGCAAAGCTACGGCATTACCAGCCGCCTGAGACATGGGCGTGCTCACAAGACCTGAAGTCTTTGCCAAACGTTGGCAAAGCTACGGCATTACACGCCGCCTCAGACACAGGCGCGCGCGCACAAGACCTGAAGTCTTTGCCAAACATTGGCAAAGCTACGGCATTAGACGCCGCCTGAGACATAGGCGCGTGTACAAGACCCGAAGTCTTTGCCAAACATTGGCAAAGCGACAGCATTACACACCGCCTGAGACACAGGCGCGCGTACAAGACCTGAAGTCGTTGCTAAACATTGGACAAGCTACGGCGTTAGACGTTGCTTGAGACACAGGCGTCCGCACAAGACCTGAAGTCTTTGCCAAACATTGGCAAAGCTAAGGCATTACACGTCGCCTGAGACATAGGCGCGCGCACAAGGCCTGAAGACTTTGCCAAACATTGGCAAAGCTACGGCATTAGACGCCGCCTGAGACATAGGCGCGCGTACAAGACCAGAAGTCTTTGCCAAACATTGGCAAAGCTACGGCATTACACGCCGCCTTAGACACAGGCGCGCGCACAAGGCCACAGGCGCGCGCACAAGACCTGAAGTCTTTGCCAAACATTGGCAAAATTAAGGCATTACATGTCGCCTGAGACACAGGCGCGCGCACAAGGCCTGAAGACTTTGCCAAACATTGGCAAAGCTACGGCATTAGTCGCCGCCTGAGACATTGGCGCGCGTACAAGACCTGAAGTCTTTGCCAAACATTGGCAAAGCTACCGCATTACACGCCGCCTGAGACACGGGCGCGCGCACAACGACTGAAGACTTTGCCAAACATTAGCAAAGCTACGGCATTAGACGCCGCGTGAGACATAGGCACGCGTACAAGACCCGAAGTCTTTGCCAAACATTGGCAAAGCGACAGCATTACACGCTGCCTGAGACACAGGTGTGCGTACAAGACCTGAAGTCGTTGCTAAACATTGGACAAGCTACGGTGTTCGACGTTATTTGAGACACAGGCGTCCGCACAAGACCTGAAGTCTTTGCCAAACATTGGCAAAGCTACAGCATTACCAGCCGCCTGAGACATGGGCGCGCTCACAAGACCTGAAGTCTTTGCCAAACGTTGGCAAAGCTACGACATTACACGCCGCCTCAGACACAGGCGCGCGCGCACAAGACCTGAAGTCTTTGCCAAACATTGGCAAAGCTACGGCATTACACGCCGCCTGAGACACAGGCGCGCGCACAAGGCCTGAAGACTTTGCCAAACATTAGCAAAGCTACGGCATTACACCACGCCTGAGACACATGCGCGCGCACAAGACCTGAAGTCTTTGCTAATCACTGGCAAAGCAACGGCATTGGACGCCGCCTGAGACACAGGCGCGCGTACAAGACCGGAAGTCTTTGCCAAACATTGGCAAAGCTACGGCATTACACGCCGCCAGAGAAACAGGCACGCGCACAAGACCTGAAGTCTTTGCCAAACATTGGCAAAGCTAAGGCATTACACGTCGCCTGAGACACAGGCGTCCGCACAAGACCTGAAGTCTTTGCCAAACATTGGCAAAGCTACGGCATTACCAGCCGCCTAAGACATGGGCGCGCTAACAAGACCTGAAGTCTTTGCCAAACGTTGGCAAAGCTACGGCATTACACGCCGCCTCAGACACAGGCGCGCGCGCACAAGACCTGAAGTCTTTGCCAAACATTGGCAAAGCTACGGCATTACACCACGCCTGAGACACATGCGCGTGCACAAGACCTGAAGTCTTTGCTAATCACTGGCAAAGCTACGGCATTGGACGCCGCCTGAGACACAGGCGCGCGCACAAGACCTGAAGTCTTTGCCAAACAATGGCAAAGCGACAGCATTACACGCCGCATGAGACACAGGCGCGCGTACAAGACCTGAAGTCGTTGCTAAACATTGGACAAACTACGACGTTAGACGTTGCTTGAGACACAGGCGTCCGCACAAGACCTGAAGTCTTTGCCAAGCATTGGCAAAGCTACGGCATTACCATCCACCTGAGACACAGGCGCGCGCACAAGACCTGAAGTCTTTGCCAAACATTGGCAAAGCTAAGGCATTACACGTCGCCTGAGACACAGGCGCGCGCACAAGGCCTGAAGACTTTGCCAAACATTGGCAAAGCTACGGCATTAGACGCCGCCTGAGACATAGGCGCGCGTACAAGACCTGAAGTCTTTGCCAAACATTGGCAAAGCTACGGCATTACACGCCGCCTGAGACACGGGCGCGCGCACAAGGCCTGAAGACTTTGCCAAACATTAGCAAACCTACGGCATTAGACGCCGCCTGAGACATAGGCGCGCGTACAAGACCCGAAGTCTTTGCCAAACATTGGCAAAGCGACAGCATTACACACCGCCTGAGACACAGGCGCGCGTACAAGACCTGAAGTCGTTGCTAAACATTGGACAAGCTACGGCGTTAGACGTTGCTTGAGACACAGGCGTCCGCACAAGACCTGAAGTCTTTGCCAAACATTGGCAAAGCTAAGGCATTACACGTCGCCTGAGACACAGGCGCGCGCACAAGGCCTGAAGACTTTGCCAAACATTGGCAAAGCTACGGCATTAGACGCTGCCTGAGACATAGGCGCGCGTACAAGACCAGAAGTCTTTGCCAAGCATTGGCAAAGCTATGGCATTACACGCCGCCTGAGACACAGGCGCGCGCACAAGACCTGAAGTCTTTGCCAAACATTGGCAAAATTAAGGCATTACACGTCGCCCGAGACACAGGCGCGCGCACAAGGCCTGAAGACTTTGCCAAACATTGGCAAAGCTACGGCATTAGACGCCGCCTGAGACATAGGCGCGCGTACAAGACCTGAAGTCTTTGCCAAGCTTTGGCAAAGTTACGGCATTACACGCCGCCTGAGACACGGGCGCGCGCACAACGACTAAAGACTTTGCCAAACATTAGCAAAGCTACGGCATTAGACGCCGCCTGAGACATAGGCACGCGTACAAGACCCGAAGTCTGTGCCAAACATTGGCAAAGCGACAGCATTACACGCCGCCTGAGACACAGGCGCGCGTACAAGAACTGAAGTCGTTGCTAAACATTGGACAAGCTACGGCGTTTGACGTTATTTGAGACACAGGCGTCCGCACAAGACCTGAAGACTTTGCCAAACATTGGCAAAGCTACGGCATTAGACGCCGCCTGAGACATAGGCGCGCGTACAAGACCAGAAGTCTTTGCCAAACATTGGCAAAGCTACGGCATTACACGCCGCCTTAGACACAGGCGCGCGCACAAGGCCACAGGCGCGCGCACAAGACCTGAAGTCTTTGCCAAACATTGGCAAAATTAAGGCATTACACGTCGCCTGAGACACAGGCGCGCGCACAAGGCCTGAAGACTTTGCCAAACATTGGCAAAGCTACGGCATTAGTCGCCGCCTGAGACATAGGCGCGCGTACAAGACCTGAAGTCTTTGCCAAACATTGGCAAAGCTAAGGCATTACACGTCGCCTGAGACATAGGCGCGCGCACAAGGCCTGAAGACTTTGCCAAACATTGGCAAAGCTACGGCATTAGACGCCGCCTGAGACATAGGCGCGCGTACAAGACCAGAAGTCTTTGCCAAACATTGGCAAAGCTACGGCATTACACGCCGCCTTAGACACAGGCGCGCGCACAAGGCCACAGGCGCGCGCACAAGACCTGAAGTCTTTGCCAAACATTGGCAAAATTAAGGCATTACATGTCGCCTGAGACACAGGCGCGCGCACAAGGCCTGAAGACTTTGCCAAACATTGGCAAAGCTACGGCATTAGTCGCCGCCTGAGACATTGGCGCGCGTACAAGACCTGAAGTCTTTGCCAAACATTGGCAAAGCTACCGCATTACACGCCGCCTGAGACACGGGCGCGCGCACAACGACTGAAGACTTTGCCAAACATTAGCAAAGCTACGGCATTAGACGCCGCGTGAGACATAGGCACGCGTACAAGACCCGAAGTCTTTGCCAAACATTGGCAAAGCGACAGCATTACACGCTGCCTGAGACACAGGTGTGCGTACAAGACCTGAAGTCGTTGCTAAACATTGGACAAGCTACGGTGTTCGACGTTATTTGAGACACAGGCGTCCGCACAAGACCTGAAGTCTTTGCCAAACATTGGCAAAGCTACAGCATTACCAGCCGCCTGAGACATGGGCGCGCTCACAAGACCTGAAGTCTTTGCCAAACGTTGGCAAAGCTACGACATTACACGCCGCCTCAGACACAGGCGCGCGCGCACAAGACCTGAAGTCTTTGCCAAACATTGGCAAAGCTACGGCATTACACGCCGCCTGAGACACAGGCGCGCGCACAAGGCCTGAAGACTTTGCCAAACATTAGCAAAGCTACGGCATTACACCACGCCTGAGACACATGCGCGCGCACAAGACCTGAAGTCTTTGCTAATCACTGGCAAAGCAACGGCATTGGACGCCGCCTGAGACACAGGCGCGCGTACAAGACCGGAAGTCTTTGCCAAACATTGGCAAAGCTACGGCATTACACGCCGCCAGAGAAACAGGCACGCGCACAAGACCTGAAGTCTTTGCCAAACATTGGCAAAGCTAAGGCATTACACGTCGCCTGAGACACAGGCGTCCGCACAAGACCTGAAGTCTTTGCCAAACATTGGCAAAGCTACGGCATTACCAGCCGCCTGAGACATGGGCGCGCTAACAAGACCTGAAGTCTTTGCCAAACGTTGGCAAAGCTACGGCATTACACGCCGCCTCAGACACAGGCGCGCGCGCACAAGACCTGAAGTCTTTGCCAAACATTGGCAAAGCTACGGCATTACACCACGCCTGAGACACATGCGCGTGCACAAGACCTGAAGTCTTTGCTAATCACTGGCAAAGCTACGGCATTGGACGCCGCCTGAGACACAGGCGCGCGCACAAGACCTGAAGTCTTTGCCAAACAATGGCAAAGCGACAGCATTACACGCCGCATGAGACACAGGCGCGCGTACAAGACCTGAAGTCGTTGCTAAACATTGGACAAACTACGACGTTAGACGTTGCTTGAGACACAGGCGTCCGCACAAGACCTGAAGTCTTTGCCAAGCATTGGCAAAGCTACGGCATTACCATCCACCTGAGACACAGGCGCGCGCACAAGACCTGAAGTCTTTGCCAAACATTGGCAAAGCTAAGGCATTACACGTCGCCTGAGACACAGGCGCGCGCACAAGGCCTGAAGACTTTGCCAAACATTGGCAAAGCTACGGCATTAGACGCCGCCTGAGACATAGGCGCGCGTACAAGACCTGAAGTCTTTGCCAAACATTGGCAAAGCTACGGCATTACACGCCGCCTGAGACACGGGCGCGCGCACAAGGCCTGAAGACTTTGCCAAACATTAGCAAACCTACGGCATTAGACGCCGCCTGAGACATAGGCGCGCGTACAAGACCCGAAGTCTTTGCCAAACATTGGCAAAGCGACAGCATTACACACCGCCTGAGACACAGGCGCGCGTACAAGACCTGAAGTCGTTGCTAAACATTGGACAAGCTACGGCGTTAGACGTTGCTTGAGACACAGGCGTCCGCACAAGACCTGAAGTCTTTGCCAAACATTGGCAAAGCTAAGGCATTACACGTCGCCTGAGACACAGGCGCGCGCACAAGGCCTGAAGACTTTGCCAAACATTGGCAAAGCTACGGCATTAGACGCTGCCTGAGACATAGGCGCGCGTACAAGACCAGAAGTCTTTGCCAAGCATTGGCAAAGCTATGGCATTACACGCCGCCTGAGACACAGGCGCGCGCACAAGACCTGAAGTCTTTGCCAAACATTGGCAAAATTAAGGCATTACACGTCGCCCGAGACACAGGCGCGCGCACAAGGCCTGAAGACTTTGCCAAACATTGGCAAAGCTACGGCATTAGACGCCGCCTGAGACATAGGCGCGCGTACAAGACCTGAAGTCTTTGCCAAGCTTTGGCAAAGCTACGGCATTACACGCCGCCTGAGACACGGGCGCGCGCACAACGACTAAAGACTTTGCCAAACATTAGCAAAGCTACGGCATTAGACGCCGCCTGAGACATAGGCACGCGTACAAGACCCGAAGTCTGTGCCAAACATTGGCAAAGCGACAGCATTACACGCCGCCTGAGACACAGGCGCGCGTACAAGAACTGAAGTCGTTGCTAAACATTGGACAAGCTACGGCGTTTGACGTTATTTGAGACACAGGCGTCCGCACAAGACCTGAAGACTTTGCCAAACATTGGCAAAGCTACGGCATTAGACGCCGCCTGAGACATAGGCGCGCGTACAAGACCAGAAGTCTTTGCCAAACATTGGCAAAGCTACGGCATTACACGCCGCCTTAGACACAGGCGCGCGCACAAGGCCACAGGCGCGCGCACAAGACCTGAAGTCTTTGCCAAACATTGGCAAAATTAAGGCATTACACGTCGCCTGAGACACAGGCGCGCGCACAAGGCCTGAAGACTTTGCCAAACATTGGCAAAGCTACGGCATTAGTCGCCGCCTGAGACATAGGCGCGCGTACAAGACCTGAAGTCTTTGCCAAACATTGGCAAAGCTACGGCATTACACGCCGCCTGAGACACGGGCGCGCGCACAACGACTGAAGACTTTGCCAAACATTAGCAAAGCTACGGCATTAGACGCCGCGTGAGACATAGGCACGCGTACAAGACCCGAAGTCTTTGCCAAACATTGGCAAAGCGACAGCATTACACGCTGCCTGAGACACAGGTGCTCGTACAAGACCTGAAGTCGTTGCTAAACATTGGACAAGCAACGGTGTTCGACGTTATTTGAGACACAGGCGTCCGCACAAGACCTGAAGTCTTTGCCAAACATTGGCAAAGCTACAGCATTACCAGCCGCCTGAGACATGGGCGCGCTCACAAGACCTGAAGTCTTTGCCAAACGTTGGCAAAGCTACGACATTACACGCCGCCTCAGACACAGGCGCGGGCGCACAAGACCTGAAGTCTTTGCCAAACATTGGCAAAGCTACGGCATTACACGCCGCCTGAGACACAGGCGCGCGCACAAGGCCTGAAGACTTTGCCAAACATTAGCAAAGCTACGGCATTACACCACGCCTGAGACACATGCGCGCGCACAAGACCTGAAGTCTTTGCTAATCACTGGCAAAGCAACGGCATTGGACGCCGCCTGAGACACAGGCGCGCGTACAAGACCGGAAGTCTTTGCCAAACATTGGCAAAGCTACGGCATTACACGCCGCCAGAGAAACAGGCACGCGCACAAGACCTGAAGTCTTTGCCAAACATTGGCAAAGCTAAGGCATTACACGTCGCCTGAGACACAGGCGTCCGCACAAGACCTGAAGTCTTTGCCAAACATTGGCAAAGCTACGGCATTACCAGCCGCCTGAGACATGGGCGCGCTAACAAGACCTGAAGTCTTTGCCAAACGTTGGCAAAGCTACGGCATTACACGCCGCCTCAGACACAGGCGCGCGCGCACAAGACCTGAAGTCTTTGCCAAACATTGGCAAAGCTACGGCATTACACCACGCCTGAGACACATGCGCGTGCACAAGACCTGAAGTCTTTGCTAATCACTGGCAAAGCTACGGCATTGGACGCCGCCTGAGACACAGGCGCGCGCACAAGACCTGAAGTCTTTGCCAAACAATGGCAAAGCGACAGCATTACACGCCGCATGAGACACAGGCGCGCGTACAAGACCTGAAGTCGTTGCTAAACATTGGACAAGCTACGACGTTAGACGTTGCTTGAGACACAGGCGTCCGCACAAGACCTGAAGTCTTTGCCAAGCATTGGCAAAGCTACGGCATTACCATCCACCTGAGACACAGGCGCGCGCACAAGACCTGAAGTCTTTGCCAAACATTGGCAAAGCTAAGGCATTACACGTCGCCTGAGACACAGGCGCGCGCACAAGGCCTGAAGACTTTGCCAAACATTGGCAAAGCTACGGCATTAGACGCCGCCTGAGACATAGGCGCGCGTACAAGACCTGAAGTCTTTGCCAAACATTGGCAAAGCTACGGCATTACACGCCGCCTGAGACACGGGCGCGCGCACAAGGCCTGAAGACTTTGCCAAACATTAGCAAACCTACGGCATTAGACGCCGCCTGAGACATAGGCGCGCGTACAAGACCCGAAGTCTTTGCCAAACATTGGCAAAGCGACAGCATTACACACCGCCTGAGACACAGGCGCGCGTACAAGACCTGAAGTCGTTGCTAAACATTGGACAAGCTACGGCGTTAGACGTTGCTTGAGACACAGGCGTCCGCACAAGACCTGAAGTCTTTGCCAAACATTGGCAAAGCTAAGGCATTACACGTCGCCTGAGACACAGGCGCGCGCACAAGGCCTGAAGACTTTGCCAAACATTGGCAAAGCTACGGCATTAGACGCCGCCTGAGACATAGGCGCGCGTACAAGACCAGAAGTCTTTGCCAAGCATTGGCAAAGCTACGGCATTACACGCCGCCTGAGACACAGGCGCGCGCACAAGACCTGAAGTCTTTGCCAAACATTGGCAAAATTAAGGCATTACACGTCGCCTGAGACACAGGCGCGCGCACAAGGCCTGAAGACTTTGCCAAACATTGGCAAAGCTACGGCATTAGACGCCGCCTGAGACATAGGCGCGCGTACAAGACCTGAAGTCTTTGCCAAGCTTTGGCAAAGCTACGGCATTACACGCCGCCTGAGACACGGGCGCGCGCACAACGACTAAAGACTTTGCCAAACATTAGCAAAGCTACGGCATTAGACGCCGCCTGAGACATAGGCACGCGTACAAGACCCGAAGTCTGTGCCAAACATTGGCAAAGCGACAGCATTACACGCCGCCTGAGACACAGGCGCGCGTACAAGAACTGAAGTCGTTGCTAAACATTGGACAAGCTACGGCGTTTGACGTTATTTGAGACACAGGCGTCCGCACAAGACCTGAAGACTTTGCCAAACATTGGCAAAGCTACGGCATTAGACGCCGCCTGAGACATAGGCGCGCGTACAAGACCAGAAGTCTTTGCCAAACATTGGCAAAGCTACGGCATTACACGCCGCCTGAGACACAGGCGCGCGCACAAGGCCTGAAGACTTTGCCAAACATTAGCAAAGCTACGGCATTACACCACGCCTGAGACACATGCGCGCGCACAAGACCTGAAGTCTTTGCTAATCACTGGCAAAGCAACGGCATTGGACGCCGCCTGAGACACAGGCGCGCGTACAAGACCGGAAGTCTTTGCCAAACATTGGCAAAGCTACGGCATTACACGCCGCCAGAGAAACAGGCACGCGCACAGGACCTGAAGTCTTTGCCAAACATTGGCAAAGCTAAGGCATTACACGTCGCCTGAGACACAGGCGTCCGCACAAGACCTGAAGTCTTTGCCAAACATTGGCAAAGCTACGGCATTACCAGCCGCCTGAGACATGGGCGCGCTAACAAGACCTGAAGTCTTTGCCAAACGTTGGCAAAGCTACGGCATTACACGCCGCCTCAGACACAGGCGCGCTCGCACAAGACCTGAAGTCTTTGCCAAACATTGGCAAAGCTACGGCATTACACCACGCCTGAGACACATGCGCGTGCACAAGACCTGAAGTCTTTGCTAATCACTGGCAAAGCTACGGCATTGGACGCCGCCTGAGACACAGGCGCGCGCACAAGACCTGAAGTCTTTGCCAAACAATGGCAAAGCGACAGCATTACACGCCGCATGAGACACAGGCGCGCGTACAAGACCTGAAGTCGTTGCTAAACATTGGACAAGCAACGGTGTTCGACGTTATTTGAGACACAGGCGTCCGCACAAGACCTGAAGTCTTTGCCAAACATTGGCAAAGCTACAGCATTACCAGCCGCCTGAGACATGGGCGCGCTCACAAGACCTGAAGTCTTTGCCAAACGTTGGCAAAGCTACGACATTACACGCCGCCTCAGACACAGGCGCGGGCGCACAAGACCTGAAGTCTTTGCCAAACATTGGCAAAGCTACGGCATTACACGCCGCCTGAGACACAGGCGCGCGCACAAGGCCTGAAGACTTTGCCAAACATTAGCAAAGCTACGGCATTACACCACGCCTGAGACACATGCGCGCGCACAAGACCTGAAGTCTTTGCTAATCACTGGCAAAGCAACGGCATTGGACGCCGCCTGAGACACAGGCGCGCGTACAAGACCGGAAGTCTTTGCCAAACATTGGCAAAGCTACGGCATTACACGCCGCCAGAGAAACAGGCACGCGCACAAGACCTGAAGTCTTTGCCAAACATTGGCAAAGCTAAGGCATTACACGTCGCCTGAGACACAGGCGTCCGCACAAGACCTGAAGTCTTTGCCAAACATTGGCAAAGCTACGGCATTACCAGCCACCTGAGACACAGGCGCGCGCACAAGACCTGAAGTCTTTGCCAAACATTGGCAAAGCTAAGGCATTACACGTCGCCTGAGACACAGGCGCGCGCACAAGGCCTGAAGACTTTGCCAAACATTGGCAAAGCTACGGCATTAGACGCCGCCTGAGACATAGGCGCGCGTACAAGACCTGAAGTCTTTGCCAAACATTGGCAAAGCTACGGCATTACACGCCGCCTGAGACACGGGCGCGCGCACAAGACCTGAAGACTTTGCCAAACATTAGCAAACCTACGGCATTAGACGCCGCCTGAGACATAGGCGCGCGTACAAGACCCGAAGTCTTTGCCAAACATTGGCAAAGCGACAGCATTACACACCGCCTGAGACACAGGCGCGCGTACAAGACCTGAAGTCGTTGCTAAACATTGGACAAGCTACGGCGTTAGACGTTGCTTGAGACACAGGCGTCCGCACAAGACCTGAAGTCTTTGCCAAACATTGGCAAAGCTAAGGCATTACACGTCGCCTGAGACACAGGCGCGCGCACAAGGCCTGAAGACTTTGCCAAACATTGGCAAAGCTACGGCATTAGACGCCGCCTGAGACATAGGCGCGCGTACAAGACCAGAAGTCTTTGCCAAGCATTGGCAAAGCTACGGCATTACACGCCGCCTGAGACACAGGCGCGCGCACAAGACCTGAAGTCTTTGCCAAACATTGGGAAAATTAAGGCATTACACGTCGCCTGAGACACAGGCGCGCGCACAAGGCCTGAAGACTTTGCCAAACATTGGCAAAGCTACGGCATTAGACGCCGCCTGAGACATAGGCGCGCGTACAAGACCTGAAGTCTTTGCCAAACTTTGGCAAAGCTACGGCATTACACGCCGCCTGAGACACGGGCGCGCGCACAACGACTAAAGACTTTGCCAAACATTAGCAAAGCTACGGCATTAGACGCCGCCTGAGACATAGGCACGCGTACAAGACCCGAAGTTTGTGCCAAAAATTGGCAAAGCGACAGCATTACACGCCGCCGGAGACACAGGCGCGCGTACAAGAACTGAAGTCGTTGCTAAACATTGGACAAGCTACGGCGTTTGACGTTATTTGAGACACAGGCGTCCGCACAAGACCTGAAGTCTTTGCCAAATATTGGCAAAGCTACGGCATTACCAGCCGCCTGAGACATGGGCGCGCTCACAAGACCTGAAGTCTTTGCCAAACGTTGGCAAAGCTACGACATTACACGCCGCCTCAGACACAGGCGCGCGCGCACAAGACTTGAAGTCTTTGCCAAACATTAGCAAAGCTACGGCATTACACGCCGCCTGAAACATAGGCGCGCGTACAAGACCTGAAGTCTTTGCCAAACATAGGCAAAGCGACAGCATTACACGTCGCATGAGACACAGGCGCGCGTACAAGACCTGAAGTCGTTGCTAAACATTGGACACGCTACGGCGTTAGACGTTGCTTGAGACACAGGCGTCCGCACAAGACCAGAAGTCTTTGCCAAACATTGGCAAAGCTACGGCAGCCGCCTGAGACATGGGCGCGCTCACAAAACCTGAAGTCTTTGCCAAACGTTGGCAAAGCTACGGCATTACACGCCGCCTCAGACACAGGCGCGCGCGCACAAGACCTGAAGTCTTTGCCAAACATTGGCAAAGCTACGGCATTACACGCCGCCTGAGACACAGGCGCGCGCACAAGGCCTGAAGACTTTGCCAAACATTAGCAAAGCTACGACATTACACCACGCCTGAGACACACGCGCGCGCACAAGACCTGAAGTCTTTGCTAATCACTGGCAAAGCTACGGCATTGGACGCAGCCTGAGACACAGGCGCGCGTACAAGACCGGAAGTCTTTGCCAAACATTGGCAAAGCTACGGCATTACACGCCGCCAGAGAAACAGGCGCGCGCACAAGACCTGAAGTCTTTGCCAAACATTGGCAAAGCTAAGGCATTACACGTCGCCTGAGACACAGGCGCGCGTACAAGGCCTGAAGACTTTGCCAAACATTGGCAAAGCTACGGCATTAGACGCCGCCTGAGACATAGGCGCGCGTACAAGACCTGAAGTCTTTGCCAAACATTGGCAAAGCTACGGCATTACACGCCGCCTGAGACACGGGCACGCGCACAAGGCCTGAAGACTTTGCCAAACATTAGCAAAGCTACGGCATTAGACGCCGCCTGAGACATAGGTGCGCGTACAAGACCTGAAGACTTTGCCAAACATTGGCAAAGCGACAGCATTACACGCCGCCTGAGACACAGGCGCGCGTACAAGACCTGAAGTCGTTGCTAAACATTGGACAAGCTACGGCGTTAGACGTTGCTTGAGACACAGGCGTCCGCACAAGACCTGAAGTCTTTGCCAAACATTGGCAAAGCTAAGGCATTACACGTCGCCTGAGACACAGGCGCGCGCACAAGGCCTGAAGACTTTGCCAAACATTGGCAAAGCTACGGCATTAGACGCCGCCTGAGACATAGGCGCGCGTACAAGACCTGAAGTCTTTGCCAAACATTGGCAAAGCTACGGCATTACACGCCGCCTGAGACACGGGCGCGCGCACAAGGCCTGAAGACTTTGCCAAACATTAGCAAACCTACGGCATTAGACGCCGCCTGAGACATAGGCGCGCGTACAAGACCCGAAGTCTTTGCCAAACATTGGCAAAGCGACAGCATTACACACCGCCTGAGACACAGGCGCGCGTACAAGTCCTGAAGTCGTTGCTAAACATTGGACAAGCTACGGCGTTACACGTTGCTTGAGACACAGGCGTCCGCACAAGACCTGAAGTCTTTGCCAAACATTGGCAAAGCTAAGGCATTACACGTCGCCTGAGACACAGGCGCGCGCACAAGGCCTGAAGACTTTGCCAAACATTGGCAAAGCTACGGCATTAGACGCCGCCTGAGACATAGGCGCGCGTACAAGACCAGAAGTCTTTGCCAAGCATTGGCAAAGCTACGGCATTACACGCCGCCTGATACACAGGCGCGCGCACAAGACCTGAAGTCTTTGCCAAACATTGGCAAAGTTAAGGCATTACACGTCGCCTGAGACACAGGCGCGCGCACAAGGCCTGAAGACTTTGCCAAACATTGGCAAAGCTACGGCATTAGACGGCGCCTGAGACATAGGCGCGCATACAAGACCTGAAGTCTTTGCCAAACTTTGGCAAAGCTACGGCATTACACGCCGCCTGAGACACGGGCGCGCGCACAACGACTAAAGACTTTGCCAAACATTAGCAGAGCTACGGCATTAGACGCCGCCTGAGACATAGGCACGCGTACAAGACCCGAAGTCTGTGCCAAACATTGGCAAAGCGACAGCATTACACGCCGCCTGAGACACAGGCGCGCGTACAAGAACTGAAGTCGTTGCTAAACATTGGACAAGCTACGGCGTTCGACGTTATTTGAGACACAGGCGTCCGCACAAGACCTGAAGTCTTTGCCAAACATTGGCAAAGCTACGGCATTACCAGCCGCCTGAGACATGGGCGCGCTCACAAGACCTGAAGTCTTTGCCAAACGTTGGCAAAGCTACGACATTACACGCCGCCTCAGACACAGGCGCGCACGCACAAGACTTGAAGTCTTTGCCAAACATTGGCAAAGCTACGGCATTACACGCCGCCTGAAACATAGGCGCGCGTACAAGACCTGAAGTCTTTGCCACACATAGGCAAAGCGACAACATTACACGTCGCATGAGACACAGGCGCGCGTACAAGACCTGAAGTCGTTGCTAAACATTGGACAAGCTACGGCGTTAGACGTTGCTTGAGACACAGGCGTCCGCACAAGACCAGAAGTCTTTGCCAAACATTGGCAAAGCTACGGCATTACCAGCCGCCTGAGACATGGGCGCGCTCACAAAACCTGAAGTCTTTGCCAAACGTTGGCAAAGCTACGGCATTACACGCCGCCTCAGACACAGGCGCGCGCGCACAAGACCTGAAGTCTTTGCCAAACATTGGCAAAGCTACGGCATTACACGCCGCCTGAGACACAGGCGCGCGCACAAGGCCAGAAGACTTTGCCAAACATTAGCAAAGCTACGACATTACACCACGCCTGAGACACACGCGCGCGCACAAGACCTGAAGTCTTTGCTAATCACTGGCAAAGCTACGGCATTGGACGCAGCCTGAGACACAGGCGCGCGTACAAGACCGGAAGTCTTTGCCAAACATTGGCAAAGCTACGGCATTACACGCCGCCAGAGAAACAGGCGCGCGCACAAGACCTGAAGTCTTTGCCAAACATTGGCAAAGCTAAGGCATTACACGTCGCCTGAGACACAGGCGCGCGTACAAGGCCTGAAGACTTTGCCAAACATTGGCAAAGCTACGGCATTAGACGCCGCCTGAGACATAGGCGCGCGTACAAGACCTGAAGTCTTTGCCAAACATTGGCAAAGCTACGGCATTACACGCCGCCTGAGACACGGGCACGCGCACAAGGCCTGAAGACTTTGCCAAACATTAGCAAAGCTACGGCATTAGACGCCGCCTGAGACATAGGTGCGCGTACAAGACCGGAAGTCTTTGCCAAACATTGGCAAAGCGACAGCATTACACGCCGCCTGAGACACAGGCGCGCGTACAAGACCTGAAGTCGTTGCTAAACATTGGACAAGCTACGGCGTTAGACGTTGCTTGAGACACAGGCGTCCGCACAAGACCTGAAGTCTTTGCCAAGCATTGGCAAAGCTACGGCATTACCATCCGCCTGAGACACAGGCGCGCGCACAAGACCTGAAGTCTTTGCCAAACATTGGCAAAGCTAAGGAATTACACGTCGCCTGAGACACAGGCTCGCGCACAAGGCCTGAAGACTTTGCCAAACATTGGCAAAGCTACGGCATTAGACGCCGCCTGAGACATAGGCGCGCGTAAAAGACCTGAAGTCTTTGCCAAACATTGGCAAAGCTACGGCATTACACACCGCCTGAGACACGGGCGCGCGCACATGGCCTGAAGACTTTGCCAAACATTAGCAAACCTACGGCATTAGACGCCGCCTGAGACATAGGCGCGCGTACAAGACCCGAAGTCTTTGACAAACATTGGCAAAGCGACAGCATTACTCACCGCCTGAGACACAGGCGCGCGTACAAGACCTGAAGTCGTTGCTAAACATTGGACAAGCTACGGCGTTAGACGTTGCTTGAGACACAGGCGTCCGCACAAGACCTGAAGTCTTTGCCAAACATTGGCAAAGCTAAGGCATTACACGTCGCCTGAGACACAGGCGCGCGCACAAGGCCTGAAGACTTTGCCAAACATTGGCAAAGCTACGGCATTAGACGCCGCCTGAGACATAGGCCCGCGTACAAGACCTGAAGTCTTTGCCAAACATTGGCAAAGCTACGGCATTACACGCCGCCTGAGACACGGGCGCGCGCACAACGACTAAAGACTTTGCCAAACATTAGCAAAGCTACGGCATTAGACGCCGCCTAAGACATAGGCACGCGTACAAGACCCGAAGTCTTTGCCAAACATTGGCAAAGCGACAGCATTACACGCCGCCTGAGACACAGGCGCGCGTACAAGACCTGAAGTCGTTGCTAAACATTGGACAAGCTACGGCGTTCGACGTTATTTGAGACACAGGCGTCCGCACAAGACCTGAAGCCTTTGCCAAACATTGGCAAAGCGACAACATTACACGCCACATGAGACACAGGCGCGCGTACAAGACCTGAAGTCGTTGCTAAAATTTGGACAAGCTACGGCGTTCGACGTTGCTTGAGACACAGGCGTCCGCACAAGACCTGAAGTCTTTGCCAAACATTGGCAAAGCTACGGCATTACCAGCCGCCTGAGACATGGGCGCGCTCACAACACCTGAAGTCTTTGCCAAACGTTGGCAAAGCTACGGCATTACACGTCGCCTCAGACACAGGCGCGCGCGCACAAGACCTGAAGTCTTTGCCAAACATTGGCAAAATTAAGGCATTACACGTCGCCTGAGACACAGGCGCGCGCACAAGGCCTGAAGACTTTTCCAAACATTGGCAAAGCTACGGCATTAGTCGCCGCCTGAGACATAGGCGCGCGTACAAGACCTGAAGTCTTTGCCAAACATTGGCAAAGCTACGGCATTACACGCCGCCTGAGACACGGGCGCGCGCACAACGACTGAAGACTTTGCCAAACATTAGCAAAGCTACGGCATTAGACGCCGCCTGAGACATAGGCACGCGTACAAGACCCGAAGTCTTTGCCAAACATTGGCAAAGCGACAGCATTACACGCTGCCTGAGACACAGGTGCGCGTACAAGACCTGAAGTCGTTGCTAAACATTGGACAAGCTACGGCGTTCGACGTTATTTGAGACACAGGCGTCCGCACAAGACCTGAAGTCTTTGCCAAACATTGGCAAAGCTACAGCATTACCAGCCGCCTGAGACATGGGCGCGCTCACAAGACCTGAAGTCTTTGCCAAACGTTGGCAAAGCTACGACATTACACGCCGCCTCAGACACAGGCGCGCGCGCACAAGACCTGAAGTCTTTGCCAAACATTGGCAAAGCTACGGCATTACACGCCGCCTGAAACACAGGCGCGCGCACAAGGCCTGAAGACTTTGCCAAACATTAGCAAAGCTACGGCATTACACCACGCCTGAGACACATGCGCGCGCACAAGACCTGAAGTCTTTGGTAATCACTGGCAAAGCAACGGCATTGGACGCCGCCTGAGACACAGGCGCGCGCACAAGACCGGAAGTCTTTGCCAAACATTGGCAAAATTAAGGCATTACACGTCGCCTGAGACACAGGCGCGCGCACAAGGCCTGAAGACTTTTCCAAACATTGGCAAAGCTACGGCATTAGACGCCGCCTGAGACATAGGCGCGCGTACAAGACCTGAAGTCTTTGCCAAACATTGGCAAAGCTACGGCATTACACGCCGCCTGAGACACATGCGCGCGCACAAGACCTGAAGTCTTTGCTAATCACTGGCAAAGCTACGGCATTGGACGCAGCCTGAGACACAGGCGCGCGTACAAGACCGGAAGTCTTTGCCAAACATTGGCAAAGCTACGGCATTACACGCCGCCAGAGAAACAGGCGCGCGCACAAGACCTGAAGTCTTTGCCAAACATTGGCAAAGCTAAGGCATTACACGTCGCCTGAGACACAGGCGCGCGTACAAGGCCTGAAGACTTTGCCAAACATTGGCAAAGCTACGGCATTAGACGCCGCCTGAGACATAGGCGCGCGTACAAGACCTGAAGTCTTTGCCAAACATTGGCAAAGCTACGGCATTACACGCCGCCTGAGACACGGGCACGCGCACAAGGCCTGAAGACTTTGCCAAACATTAGCAAAGCTACGGCATTAGACGCCGCCTGAGACATAGGTGCGCGTACAAGACCGGAAGTCTTTGCCAAACATTGGCAAAGCGACAGCATTACACGCCGCCTGAGACACAGGCGCGCGTACAAGACCTGAAGTCGTTGCTAAACATTGGACAAGCTACGGCGTTAGACGTTGCTTGAGACACAGGCGTCCGCACAAGACCTGAAGTCTTTGCCAAGCATTGGCAAAGCTACGGCATTACCATCCGCCTGAGACACAGGCGCGTGCACAAGACCTGAAGTCTTTGCCAAACATTGGCAAAGCTAAGGAATTACACGTCGCCTGAGACACAGGCTCGCGCACAAGGCCTGAAGACTTTGCCAAACATTGGCAAAGCTACGGCATTAGACGCCGCCTGAGACATAGGCGCGCGTAAAAGACCTGAAGTCTTTGCCAAACATTGGCAAAGCTACGGCATTACACACCGCCTGAGACACGGGCGCGCGCACATGGCCTGAAGACTTTGCCAAACATTAGCAAACCTACGGCATTAGACGCCGCCTGAGACATAGGCGCGCGTACAAGACCCGAAGTCTTTGACAAACATTGGCAAAGCGACAGCATTACTCACCGCCTGAGACATAGGCGCGCGTACAAGACCTGAAGTCGTTGCTAAACATTGGACAAGCTACGGCGTTAGACGTTGCTTGAGACACAGGCGTCCGCACAAGACCTGAAGTCTTTGCCAAACATTGGCAAAGCTAAGGCATTACACGTCGCCCGAGACACAGGCGCGCGCACAAGGCCTGAAGACTTTGCCGAACATTGGCAAAGCTACGGCATTAGACGCCGCCTGAGACATAGGCGCGCGTACAAGACCAGAAGTCTTTGCCAAGCATTGGCAAAGCTACGGCATTACACGCGCCTGAGACACAGGCGCGCGCACAAGACCTGAAGTCTTTGCCAAACATTGGCAAAATTAAGGCATTACACGTCGCCTGAGACACAGGCGCGCGCACAAGGCCTGAAGACTTTGCCAAACATTGGCAAAGCTACGGCATTAGACGCCGCCTGAGACATAGGCCCGCGTACAAGACCTGAAGTCTTTGCCAAACATTGGCAAAGCTACGGCATTACACGCCGCCTGAGACACGGGCGCGCGCACAACGACTAAAGACTTTGCCAAACATTAGCAAAGCTACGGCATTAGACGCCGCCTAAGACATAGGCACGCGTACAAGACCCGAAGTCTTTGCCAAACATTGGCAAAGCGACAGCATTACACGCCGCCTGAGACACAGACGCGCGTACAAGACCTGAAGTCGTTGCTAAACATTGGACAAGCTACGGCGTTCGACGTTATTTGAGACACAGGCGTCCGCACAAGACCTGAAGCCTTTGCCAAACATTGGCAAAGCGACAACATTACACGCCACATGAGACACAGGCGCGCGTACAAGACCCGAAGTCGTTGCTAAAATTTGGACAAGCTACGGCGTTCGACGTTGCTTGAGACACAGGCGTCCGCACAAGACCTGAAGTCTTTGCCAAACATTGGCAAAGCTACGGCATTACCAGCCGCCTGAGACATGGGCGCGCTCACAAGACCTGAAGTCTTTGCCAAACGTTGGCAAAGCTACGGCATTACACGTCGCCTCAGACACAGGCGCGCGCGCACAAGACCTGAAGTCTTTGCCAAACATTGGCAAAATTAAGGCATTACACGTCGCCTGAGACACAGGTGCGCGCACAAGGCCTGAAGACTTTTCCAAACATTGGCAAAGCTACGGCATTAGTCGCCGCCTGAGACATAGGCGCGCGTACAAGACCTGAAGTCTTTGCCAAACATTGGCAAAGCTACGGCATTACACGCCGCCTGAGACACGGGCGCGCGCACAACGACTGAAGACTTTGCCAAACATTAGCAAAGCTACGGCATTAGACGCCGCCTGAGACATAGGCACGCGTACAAGACCCGAAGTCTTTGCCAAACATTGGCAAAGCGACAGCATTACACGCTGCCTGAGACACAGGTGCGCGTACAAGACCTGAAGTCGTTGCTAAACATTGGACAAGCTACGGCGTTCGACGTTATTTGAGACACAGGCGTCCGCACAAGACCTGAAGTCTTTGCCAAACATTGGCAAAGCTACAGCATTACCAGCCGCCTGAGACATGGGCGCGCTCACAAGACCTGAAGTCTTTGCCAAACGTTGGCAAAGCTACGACATTACACGCCGCCTCAGACACAGGCGCGCGCGCACAAGACCTGAAGTCTTTGCCAAACATTGGCAAAGCTACGGCATTACACGCCGCCTGAAACACAGGCGCGCGCACAAGGCCTGAAGACTTTGCCAAACATTAGCAAAGCTACGGCATTACACCACGCCTGAGACACATGCGCGCGCACAAGACCTGAAGTCTTTGCTAATCACTGGCAAAGCAACGGCATTGGACGCCGCCTGAGACACAGGCGCGCGCACAAGACCGGAAGTCTTTGCCAAACATTGGCAAAATTAAGGCATTACACGTCGCCTGAGACACAGGCGCACGCACAAGGCCTGAAGACTTTTCCAAACATTGGCAAAGCTACGGCATTAGACGCCGCCTGAGACATAGGCGCGCGTACAAGACCTGAAGTCTTTGCCAAACATTGGCAAAGCTACGGCATTACACGCCGCCTGAGACACGGGCGCGCGCACAACGACTGAAGACTTTGCCAAACATTAGCAAAGCTACGGCATTAGACGCCGCCTGAGACATAGGCACGCGTACAAGACCCGAAGTCTTTGCCAAACATTGGCAAAGCGACAGCATTACACGCTGCCTGAGACACAGGTGCGCGTACAAGACCTGAAGTCGTTGCTAAACATTGGACAAGCTACGGCGTTCGACGTTATTTGAGACACAGGCGTCCGCACAAGACCTGAAGTCTTTGCCAAACATTGGCAAAGCTACAGCATTACCAGCCGCCTGAGACATGGGCGCGCTCACAAGACCTGAAGTCTTTGCCAAACGTTGGCAAAGCTACGACAATACACGCCGCCTCAGACACAGGCGCGCGCGCACAAGACCTGAAGTCTTTGCCAAACATTGGCAAAGCTACGGCATTACACGCCGCCTGAAACACAGGCGCGCGCACAAGGCCTGAAGACTTTGCCAAACATTAGCAAAGCTACGGCATTACACCACGCCTGAGACACATGCGCGCGCACAAGACCTGAAGTCTTTGCTAATCACTGGCAAAGCAACGGCATTGGACGCCGCCTGAGACACAGGCGCGCGTACAAGACCGGAAGTCTTTGCCAAACATTGGCAAAGCTACGGCATTACACGCCGCCAGAGAAACAGGCACGCGCACAAGACCTGAGGTCTTTGCCAAACATTGGCAAAGCTAAGGCATTACACGTCGCCTGAGACACAGGCGCGCGTACAAGGCCTGAAGACTTTGCCAAACATTGGCAAAGCTACGGCATTAGACGCCGCCTGAGACATAGGCGCGCGTACAAGACCTGAAGTCTTTGCCAAACATTGGCAAAGCTACGGCATTACACGCCGCCTGAGACACGGGCACGCGCACAAGGCCTGAAGACTTTGCCAAACATTAGCAAAGCTACGGCATTAGACGCCGCCTGAGACATAGGTGCGCGTACAAGACCCGAAGTCTTTGCCAAACATTGGCAAAGCGACAGCATTACACGCTGCCTGAGACACAGGTGCGCGTACAAGACCTGAAGTCGTTGCTAAACATTGGACAAGCTACGGCGTTCGACGTTATTTGAGACACAGGCGTCCGCACAAGACCTGAAGTCTTTGCCAAACATTGGCAAAGCTACAGCATTACCAGCCGCCTGAGACATGGGCGCGCTCACAAGACCTGAAGTCTTTGCCAAACGTTGGCAAAGCTACGACATTACACGCCGCCTCAGACACAGGCGCGCGCGCACAAGACCTGAAGTCTTTGCCAAACATTGGCAAAGCTACAGCATTACACGCCGCCTGAGACACAGGCGCGCGCACAAGGCCTGAAGACTTTGCCAAACATTAGCAAAGCTACGGCATTACACCACGCCTGAGACACATGCGCGCGTACAAGACCTGAAGTCTTTGCTAATCACTGGCAAAGCAACGGCATTGGACGCCGCCTGAGACACAGGCGCGCGTACAAGACCGGAAGTCTTTGCCAAACATTGGCAAAGCTACGGCATTACACGCCGCCAGATAAACAGGCACGCGCACAAGACCTGAAGTCTTTGCCAAACATTGGCAAAGCTAAGGCATTACACGTCGCCTGAGACACAGGCGCGCGTACAAGGCCTGAAGACTTTGCCAAACATTGGCAAAGCTACGGCATTAGACGCCGCCTGAGACATAGGCGCGCGTACAAGACCTGAAGTCTTTGCCAAACATTGGCAAAGCTACGGCATTACACGCCGCCTGAGACATGGGCGCGCTCACAAGACCTGAAGTCTTTGCCAAACGTTGGCAAAGCTACGGCATTACACGTCGCCTCAGACACAGGCGCGCGCGCACAAGACCTGAAGTCTTTGCCAAACATTGGCAAAATTAAGGCATTACACGTCGCCTGAGACACAGGCGCGCGCACAAGGCCTGAAGACTTTTCCAAACATTGGCAAAGCTACGGCATTAGTCGCCGCCTGAGACATAGGCGCGCGTACAAGACCTGAAGTCTTTGCCAAACATTGGCAAAGCTACGGCATTACACGCCGCCTGAGACACGGGCGCGCGCACAACGACTGAAGACTTTGCCAAACATTAGCAAAGCTACGGCATTAGACGCCGCCTGAGACATAGGCACGCGTACAAGACCCGAAGTCTTTGCCAAACATTGGCAAAGCGACAGCATTACACGCTGCCTGAGACACAGGTGCGCGTACAAGACCTGAAGTCGTTGCTAAACATTGGACAAGCTACGGCGTTCGACGTTATTTGAGACACAGGCGTCCGCACAAGACCTGAAGTCTTTGCCAAACATTGGCAAAGCTACAGCATTACCAGCCGCCTGAGACATGGGCGCGCTCACAAGACCTGAAGTCTTTGCCAAACGTTGGCAAAGCTACGACATTACACGCCGCCTCAGACACAGGCGCGCGCGCACAAGACCTGAAGTCTTTGCCAAACATTGGCAAAGCTAAGGCATTACACGTCGCCTGAGACACAGGCGCGCGCACAAGGCCTGAAGACTTTGCCAAACATTGGCAAAGCTACGGCATTAGACGCCGCCTGAGACATAGGCGCGCGTACAAGACCTGAAGTCTTTGCCAAACATTGGCAAAGCTACGGCATTACACGCCGCCTGAGACACGGGCGCGCGCACAAGGCCTGAAGACTTTGCCAAACATTAGCAAACCTACGGCATTAGACGCCGCCTGAGACATAGGCGCGCGTACAAGACCCGAAGTCTTTGCCAAACATCGGCAAAGCGACAGCATTACACACCGCCTGAGACACAGGCGCGCGTACAAGACCTGAAGTCGTTGCTAAACATTGGACAAGCTACGGCGTTAGACGTTGCTTGAGACACAGGCGTCCGCACAAGACCTGAAGTCTTTGCCAAAAATTGGCAAAGCTAAGGCATTACACGTCGCCTGAGACACAGGCGCGCGCACAAGGCCTGAAGACTTTGCCAAACATTGGCAAAGCTACGGCATTACACGCCGCCTGAGACACAGGCGCGCGTACAAGACCTGAAGTCGTTGCTAAACATTGGACAAGCTACGGCGTTAGACGTTGCTTGAGACACAGGCGTCCGCACAAGACCTGAAGTCTTTGCCAAACATTGGCAAAGCTAAGGCATTACACGTCGCCTGAGACACAGGCGCGCGCACAAGGCCTGAAGACTTTGCCAAACATTGGCAAAGCTACGGCATTAGACGCCGCCTGAGACACAGGCGCGCGTACAAGACCTGAAGTCTTTGCCAAACATTGGCAAAGCTACGGCATTACACGCCGCCTGAGACACGGGCGCGCGCACAAGGCCTGAAGACTTTGCCAAACATTAGCAAGCCTACGGCATTAGACGCCGCCTTAGACATAGGCGCGCGTACAAGACCCGAAGTCTTTGCCAAACATTGGCAAAGCGACAGCATTACACACCGCCTGAGACACAGGCGCGCGTACAAGTCCTGAAGTCGTTGCTAAACATTGGACAAGCTACGGCGTTACACGTTGCTTGAGACACAGGCGTCCGCACAAGACCTGAAGTCTTTGCCAAACATTGGCAAAGCTAAGGCATTACACGTCGCCTGAGACACAGGCGCGCGCACAAGGCCTGAAGACTTTGCCAAACATTGGCAAAGCTACGGCATTAGACGCCGCCTGAGACATAGGCGCGCGTACAAGACCAGAAGTCTTTGCCAAGCATTGGCAAAGCTACGGCATTACACGCCGCCTGAGACACAGGCGCGCGCACAAGACCTGAAGTCTTTGCCAAACATTGGCAAAATTAAGGCATTACACGTCGCCTGAGACACAGGCGCGCGCACAAGGCCTGAAGACTTTGCCAAACATTGGCAAAGCTACGGCATTAGACGCCGCCTGAGACATAGGCGCGCGTACAAGACCTGAAGTCTTTGCCAAACATTGGCAAAGCTACGGCATTACACGCCGCCTGAGACACGGGCGCGCGCACAACGACTAAAGACTTTGCCAAACATTAGCAAAGCTACGGCATTAGACGCCGCCTAAGACATAGGCACGCGTACAAGACCCGAAGTCTTTGCCAAACATTGGCAAAGCGACAGCATTACACGCCGCCTGAGACACAGACGCGCGTACAAGACCTGAAGTCGTTGCTAAACATTGGACAAGCTACGGCGTTCGACGTTATTTGAGACACAGGCGTCCGCACAAGACCTGAAGCCTTTGCCAAACATTGGCAAAGCGACAACATTACACGCCACATGAGACACAGGCGCGCGTACAAGACCCGAAGTCGTTGCTAAAATTTGGACAAGCTACGGCGTTCGACGTTGCTTGAGACACAGGCGTCCGCACAAGACCTGAAGTCTTTGCCAAACATTGGCAAAGCTACGGCATTACCAGCCGCCTGAGACATGGGCGCGCTCACAAGACCTGAAGTCTTTGCCAAACGTTGGCAAAGCTACGGCATTACACGTCGCCTCAGACACAGGCGCGCGCGCACAAGACCTGAAGTCTTTGCCAAACATTGGCAAAATTAAGGCATTACACGTCGCCTGAGACACAGGCGCGCGCACAAGGCCTGAAGACTTTTCCAAACATTGGCAAAGCTACGGCATTAGTCGCCGCCTGAGACATAGGCGCGCGTACAAGACCTGAAGTCTTTGCCAAACATTGGCAAAGCTACGGCATTACACGCCGCCTGAGACACGGGCGCGCGCACAACGACTGAAGACTTTGCCAAACATTAGCAAAGCTACGGCATTAGACGCCGCCTGAGACATAGGCACGCGTACAAGACCCGAAGTCTTTGCCAAACATTGGCAAAGCGACAGCATTACACGCTGCCTGAGACACAGGTGCGCGTACAAGACCTGAAGTCGTTGCTAAACATTGGATAAGCTACGGCGTTCGACGTTATTTGAGACACAGGCGTCCGCACAAGACCTGAAGTCTTTGCCAAACATTGGCAAAGCTACAGCATTACCAGCCGCCTGAGACATGGGCGCGCTCACAAGACCTGAAGTCTTTGCCAAACGTTGGCAAAGCTACGACATTACACGCCGCCTCAGACACAGGCGCGCGCGCACAAGACCTGAAGTCTTTGCCAAACATTGGCAAAGCTACGGCATTACACGCCGCCTGAAACACAGGCGCGCGCACAAGGCCTGAAGACTTTGCCAAACATTAGCAAAGCTACGGCATTACACCACGCCTGAGACACATGCGCGCGCACAAGACCTGAAGTCTTTGCTAATCACTGGCAAAGCAACGGCATTGGACGCCGCCTGAGACACAGGCGCGCGCACAAGACCGGAAGTCTTTGCCAAACATTGGCAAAATTAAGGCATTACACGTCGCCTGAGACACAGGCGCACGCACAAGGCCTGAAGACTTTTCCAAACATTGGCAAAGCTACGGCATTAGACGCCGCCTGAGACATAGGCGCGCGTACAAGACCTGAAGTCTTTGCCAAACATTGGCAAAGCTACGGCATTACACGCCGCCTGAGACACGGGCGCGCGCACAACGACTGAAGACTTTGCCAAACATTAGCAAAGCTACGGCATTAGACGCCGCCTGAGACATAGGCACGCGTACAAGACCCGAAGTCTTTGCCAAACATTGGCAAAGCGACAGCATTACACGCTGCCTGAGACACAGGTGCGCGTACAAGACCTGAAGTCGTTGCTAAACATTGGACAAGCTACGGCGTTCGACGTTATTTGAGACACAGGCGTCCGCACAAGACCTGAAGTCTTTGCCAAACATTGGCAAAGCTACAGCATTACCAGCCGCCTGAGACATGGGCGCGCTCACAAGACCTGAAGTCTTTGCCAAACGTTGGCAAAGCTACGACATTACACGCCGCCTCAGACACAGGCGCGCGCGCACAAGACCTGAAGTCTTTGCCAAACATTGGCAAAGCTACGGCATTACACGCCGCCTGAAACACAGGCGCGCGCACAAGGCCTGAAGACTTTGCCAAACATTAGCAAAGCTACGGCATTACACCACGCCTGAGACACATGCGCGCGCACAAGACCTGAAGTCTTTGCTAATCACTGGCAAAGCAACGGCATTGGACGCCGCCTGAGACACAGGCGCGCGTACAAGACCGGAAGTCTTTGCCAAACATTGGCAAAGCTACGGCATTACACGCCGCCAGAGAAACAGGCACGCGCACAAGACCTGAGGTCTTTGCCAAACATTGGCAAAGCTAAGGCATTACACGTCGCCTGAGACACAGGCGCGCGTACAAGGCCTGAAGACTTTGCCAAACATTGGCAAAGCTACGGCATTAGACGCCGCCTGAGACATAGGCGCGCGTACAAGACCTGAAGTCTTTGCCAAACATTGGCAAAGCTACGGCATTACACGCCGCCTGAGACACGGGCACGCGCACAAGGCCTGAAGACTTTGCCAAACATTAGCAAAGCTACGGCATTAGACGCCGCCTGAGACATAGGTGCGCGTACAAGACCCGAAGTCTTTGCCAAACATTGGCAAAGCGACAGCATTACACGCTGCCTGAGACACAGGTGCGCGTACAAGACCTGAAGTCGTTGCTAAACATTGGACAAGCTACGGCGTTCGACGTTATTTGAGACACAGGCGTCCGCACAAGACCTGAAGTCTTTGCCAAACATTGGCAAAGCTACAGCATTACCAGCCGCCTGAGACATGGGCGCGCTCACAAGACCTGAAGTCTTTGCCAAACGTTGGCAAAGCTACGACATTACACGCCGCCTCAGACACAGGCGCGCGCGCACAAGACCTGAAGTCTTTGCCAAACATTGGCAAAGCTACAGCATTACACGCCGCCTGAGACACAGGCGCGCGCACAAGGCCTGAAGACTTTGCCAAACATTAGCAAAGCTACGGCATTACACCACGCCTGAGACACATGCGCGCGTACAAGACCTGAAGTCTTTGCTAATCACTGGCAAAGCAACGGCATTGGACGCCGCCTGAGACACAGGCGCGCGTACAAGACCGGAAGTCTTTGCCAAACATTGGCAAAGCTACGGCATTACACGCCGCCAGATAAACAGGCACGCGCACAAGACCTGAAGTCTTTGCCAAACATTGGCAAAGCTAAGGCATTACACGTCGCCTGAGACACAGGCGCGCGTACAAGGCCTGAAGACTTTGCCAAACATTGGCAAAGCTACGGCATTAGACGCCGCCTGAGACATAGGCGCGCGTACAAGACCTGAAGTCTTTGCCAAACATTGGCAAAGCTACGGCATTACACGCCGCCTGAGACATGGGCGCGCTCACAAGACCTGAAGTCTTTGCCAAACGTTGGCAAAGCTACGGCATTACACGTCGCCTCAGACACAGGCGCGCGCGCACAAGACCTGAAGTCTTTGCCAAACATTGGCAAAATTAAGGCATTACACGTCGCCTGAGACACAGGCGCGCGCACAATGCCTGAAGACTTTTCCAAACATTGGCAAAGCTACGGCATTAGTCGCCGCCTGAGACATAGGCGCGCGTACAAGACCTGAAGTCTTTGCCAAACATTGGCAAAGCTACGGCATTACACGCCGCCTGAGACACGGGCGCGCGCACAACGACTGAAGACTTTGCCAAACATTAGCAAAGCTACGGCATTAGACGCCGCCTGAGACATAGGCACGCGTACAAGACCCGAAGTCTTTGCCAAACATTGGCAAAGCGACAGCATTACACGCTGCCTGAGACACAGGTGCGCGTACAAGACCTGAAGTCGTTGCTAAACATTGGACAAGCTACGGCGTTCGACGTTATTTGAGACACAGGCGTCCGCACAAGACCTGAAGTCTTTGCCAAACATTGGCAAAGCTACAGCATTACCAGCCGCCTGAGACATGGGCGCGCTCACAAGACCTGAAGTCTTTGCCAAACGTTGGCAAAGCTACGACATTACACGCCGCCTCAGACACAGGCGCGCGCGCACAAGACCTGAAGTCTTTGCCAAACATTGGCAAAGCTAAGGCATTACACGTCGCCTGAGACACAGGCGCGCGCACAAGGCCTGAAGACTTTGCCAAACATTGGCAAAGCTACGGCATTAGACGCCGCCTGAGACATAGGCGCGCGTACAAGACTTGAAGTCTTTGCCAAACATTGGCAAAGCTACGGCATTACACGCCGCCTGAGACACGGGCGCGCGCACAAGGCCTGAAGACTTTGCCAAACATTAGCAAACCTACGGCATTAGACGCCGCCTGAGACATAGGCGCGCGTACAAGACCCGAAGTCTTTGCCAAACATCGGCAAAGCGACAGCATTACACACCGCCTGAGACACAGGCGCGCGTACAAGACCTGAAGTCGTTGCTAAACATTGGACAAGCTACGGCGTTAGACGTTGCTTGAGACACAGGCGTCCGCACAAGACCTGAAGTCTTTGCCAAAAATTGGCAAAGCTAAGGCATTACACGTCGCCTGAGACACAGGCGCGCGCACAAGGCCTGAAGACTTTGCCAAACATTGGCAAAGCTACGGCATTAGACGCCGCCTGAGACATAGGCGCGCGTACAAGACCAGAAGTCTTTGCCAAGCATTGGCAAAGCTACGGCATTACACGCCGCCTGAGACACAGGCGCGCGCACAAGACCTGAAGTCTTTGCCAAACATTGGCAAAATTAAGGCATTACACGTCGCCTGAGACACAGGCGCGCGCACAAGGCCTGAAGACTTTGCCAAACATTGGCAAAGCTACGGCATTAGACGCCGCCTGAGACATAGGCGCGTGTACAAGACCTGAAGTCTTTGCCAAACTTTGGCAAAGCTACGGCATTACACGCCGCCTGAGACACGGGCGCGCGCACAACGACTAAAGACTTTGCCAAACATTAGCAAAGCTACGGCATTAGACGCCGCCTGAGACATAGGCACGCGTACAAGACCCGAAGTCTGTGCCAAACATTGGCAAAGCGACAGCATTACACGCCTCCTGAGACACAGGCGCGCGTACAAGACCTGAAGTCGTTGCTAAACATTGGACAAGCTACGGCGTTAGACGTTGCTTGAGACACAGGCGTCCGCACAAGACCTGAAGTCTTTGCCAAACATTGGCAAAGCTACGGCATTACCAGCCGCCTGAGACATGGGCGCGCTCACAAGACCTGAAGTCTTTGCCAAACATTGTCAAAGCTACGACATTACACGCCGCCTCAGACACAGGCGCGCGCGCACAAGACTTGAAGTCTTTGCCAAACATTAGCAAAGCTACGGCATTACACGCCGCCTGAAACATAGGCGCGCGTACAAGACCTGAAGTCTTTGCCAAACATAGGCAAAGCGACAGCATTACACGTCGCATGAGACACAGGCGCGCGTACAAGACCTGAAGTCGTTGCTAAACATTGGACAAGCTACGGCGTTAGACGTTGCTTGAGACACAGGCGTCCGCACAAGACCAGAAGTCTTTGCCAAACATTGGCAAAGCTACGGCAGCCGCCTGAGACATGGGCGCGCTCACAAAACCTGAAGTCTTTGCCAAACGTTGGCAAAGCTACGGCATTACACGCCGCCTCAGACACAGGCGCGCGCGCACAAGACCTGAAGTCTTTGCCAAACATTGGCAAAGCTACGGCATTACCAGCCGCCTGAGACATGGGCGCGCTCACAAGGCCTGAAGACTTTGCCAAACATTAGCAAAGCTACGACATTACACCACGCCTGAGACACATGCGCGCGCACAAGACCTGAAGTCTTTGCTAATCACTGGCAAAGCTACGGCATTGGACGCAGCCTGAGACACAGGCGCGCGTACAAGACCGGAAGTCTTTGCCAAACATTGGCAAAGCTACGGCATTACACGCCGCCAGAGAAACAGGCGCGCGCACAAGACCTGAAGTCTTTGCCAAACATTGGCAAAGCTAAGGCATTACACGTCGCCTGAGACACAGGCGCGCGTACAAGGCCTGAAGACTTTGCCAAACATTGGCAAAGCTACGGCATTAGACGCCGCCTGAGACATAGGCGCGCGTACAAGACCTGAAGTCTTTGCCAAACATTGGCAAAGCTACGGCATTACACGCCGCCTGAGACACGGGCACGCGCACAAGGCCTGAAGACTTTGCCAAACATTAGCAAAGCTACGGCATTAGACGCCGCCTGAGACATAGGTGCGCGTACAAGACCTGAAGACTTTGCCAAACATTGGCAAAGCGACAGCATTACACGCCGCCTGAGACACAGGCGCGCGTACAAGACCTGAAGTCGTTGCTAAACATTGGACAAGCTACGGCGTTAGACGTTGCTTGAGACACAGGCGTCCGCACAAGACCTGAAGTCTTTGCCAAACATTGGCAAAGCTAAGGCATTACACGTCGCCTGAGACACAGGCGCGCGCACAAGGCCTGAAGACTTTGCCAAACATTGGCAAAGCTACGGCATTAGACGCCGCCTGAGACATAGGCGCGCGTACAAGACCAGAAGTCTTTGCCAAGCATTGGCAAAGCTACGGCATTACACGCCGCCTGAGACACAGGCGCGCGCACAAGACCTGAAGTCTTTGCCAAACATTGGCAAAATTAAGGCATTACACGTCGCCTGAGACACAGGCGCGCGCACAAGGCCTGAAGACTTTGCCAAACATTGGCAAAGCTACGGCATTAGACGCCGCCTGAGACATAGGCGCGCGTACAAGACCTGAAGTCTTTGCCAAACTTTGGCAAAGCTACGGCAATACACGCCGCCTGAGACACGGGCGCGCGCACAACGACTAAAGACTTTGCCAAACATTAGCAGAGCTACGGCATTAGACGCCGCCTGAGACATAGGCACGCGTACAAGACCCGAAGTCTGTGCCAAACATTGGCAAAGCGACAACATTACACGCCGCCTGAGACACAGGCGCGCGTACAAGAACTGAAGTCGTTGCTAAACATTGGACAAGCTACGGCGTTCGACGTTATTTGAGACACAGGCGTCCGCACAAGACCTGAAGTCTTTGCCAAACATTGGCAAAGCTACGGCATTACCAGCCGCCTGAGACATGGGCGCGCTCACAAGACCTGAAGTCTTTGCCAAACGTTGGCAAAGCTAAGGCATTACACGTCGCCTGAGACACAGGCGCGCGCACAAGGCCTGAAGTCTTTGCCAAACATTGGCAAAGCTACGGCATTACCAGCCGCCTGAGACATGGGCGCGCTCACAAGGCCTGAAGACTTTGCCAAACATTAGCAAAGCTACGACATTACACCACGCCTGAGACACATGCGCGCGCACAAGACCTGAAGTCTTTGCTAATCACTGGCAAAGCTACGGCATTGGACGCAGCCTGAGACACAGGCGCGCGTACAAGACCGGAAGTCTTTGCCAAACATTGGCAAAGCTACGGCATTACACGCCGCCAGAGAAACAGGCGCGCGCACAAGACCTGAAGTCTTTGCCAAACATTGGCAAAGCTAAGGCATTACACGTCGCCTGAGACACAGGCGCGCGTACAAGGCCTGAAGACTTTGCCAAACATTGGCAAAGCTACGGCATTAGACGCCGCCTGAGACATAGGCGCGCGTACAAGACCTGAAGTCTTTGCCAAACATTGGCAAAGCTACGGCATTACACGCCGCCTGAGACACGGGCACGCGCACAAGGCCTGAAGACTTTGCCAAACATTAGCAAAGCTACGGCATTAGACGCCGCCTGAGACATAGGTGCGCGTACAAGACCTGAAGACTTTGCCAAACATTGGCAAAGCGACAGCATTACACGCCGCCTGAGACACAGGCGCGCGTACAAGACCTGAAGTCGTTGCTAAACATTGGACAAGCTACGGCGTTAGACGTTGCTTGAGACACAGGCGTCCGCACAAGACCTGAAGTCTTTGCCAAACATTGGCAAAGCTAAGGCATTACACGTCGCCTGAGACACAGGCGCGCGCACAAGGCCTGAAGACTTTGCCAAACATTGGCAAAGCTACGGCATTAGACGCCGCCTGAGACATAGGCGCGCGTACAAGACCAGAAGTCTTTGCCAAGCATTGGCAAAGCTACGGCATTACACGCCGCCTGAGACACAGGCGCGCGCACAAGACCTGAAGTCTTTGCCAAACATTGGCAAAATTAAGGCATTACACGTCGCCTGAGACACAGGCGCGCGCACAAGGCCTGAAGACTTTGCCAAACATTGGCAAAGCTACGGCATTAGACGCCGCCTGAGACATAGGCGCGCGTACAAGACCTGAAGTCTTTGCCAAACTTTGGCAAAGCTACGGCAATACACGCCGCCTGAGACACGGGCGCGCGCACAACGACTAAAGACTTTGCCAAACATTAGCAGAGCTACGGCATTAGACGCCGCCTGAGACATAGGCACGCGTACAAGACCCGAAGTCTGTGCCAAACATTGGCAAAGCGACAACATTACACGCCGCCTGAGACACAGGCGCGCGTACAAGAACTGAAGTCGTTGCTAAACATTGGACAAGCTACGGCGTTCGACGTTATTTGAGACACAGGCGTCCGCACAAGACCTTAAGTCTTTGCCAAACATTGGCAAAGCTACGGCATTACCAGCCGCCTGAGACATGGGCGCGCTCACAAGACCTGAAGTCTTTGCCAAACGTTGGCAAAGCTAAGGCATTACACGTCGCCTGAGACACAGGCGCGCGCACAAGGCCTGAAGACTTTGCCAAACATTGGCAAAGCTACGGCATTAGACGCCGCCTGAGACATAGGCGCGCGTACAAGACCAGAAGTCTTTGCCAAGCATTGGCAAAGCTACGGCATTACACGCCGCCTGAGACACAGGCGCGCGCACAAGACCTGAAGTCTTTGCCAAACATTGGCAAAATTAAGGCATTACACGTCGCCTGAGACACAGGCGCGCGCACAAGGCCTGAAGACTTTGCCAAACATTGGCAAAGCTACGGCATTAGACGCCGCCTGAGACATAGGCGCGCGTACAAGACCTGAAGTCTTTGCCAAACTTTGGCAAAGCTACGGCAATACACGCCGCCTGAGACACGGGCGCGCGCACAACGACTAAAGACTTTGCCAAACATTAGCAGAGCTACGGCATTAGACGCCGCCTGAGACATAGGCACGCGTACAAGACCCGAAGTCTGTGCCAAACATTGGCAAAGCGACAGCATTACACGCCGCCTGAGACACAGGCGCGCGTACAAGAACTGAAGTCGTTGCTAAACATTGGACAAGCTACGGCGTTCGACGTTATTTGAGACACAGGCGTCCGCACAAGACCTGAAGTCTTTGCCAAACATTGGCAAAGCTACGGCATTACCAGCCGCCTGAGACATGGGCGCGCTCACAAGACCTGAAGTCTTTGCCAAACGTTGGCAAAGCTACGACATTACACGCCGCCTCAGACACAGGCGCGCACGCACAAGACTTGAAGTCTTTGCCAAACATTGGCAAAGCTACGGCATTACACGCCGCCTGAAACATAGGCGCGCGTACAAGACCTGAAGTCTTTGCCAAACATAGGCAAAGCGACAGCATTACACGTCGCATGAGACACAGGCGCGCGTACAAGACCTGAAGTCGTTGCTAAACATTGGACAAGCTACGGTGTTAGACGTTGCTTGAGACACAGGCGTCCGCACAAAACCTGAAGTCTTTGCCAAACGTTGGCAAAGCTACGGCATTACACGCCGCCTGAGACACAGGCGCGCGCGCACAAGACTTGAAGTCTTTGCCACACATTGGCAAAGCTACGGCATTACACCACGCCTGAGACACAGGCGCGCGCGCACAAGACCTGAAGTCTTTGCTAAACACTGGCAAAGCTACGGCATTGGACGCCGCCTGAGACACAGGCGCGCGCACAAGGCCAGAAGACTTTGCCAAACATTAGCAAAGCTACGACATTACACCACGCCTGAGACACATGCGCGCGCACAAGACCTGAAGTCTTTGCTAAACATTGGACAAGCTACGGCATTGGACGCAGCCTGAGACACAGGCGCGCGTACAAGACCGGAAGTCTTTGCCAAACATTGGCAAAGCTACGGCATTACACGCCGCCAGAGAAACAGGCGCGCGCACAAGACCTGAAGTCTTTGCCAAACATTGGCAAAGCTAAGGCATTACACGTCGCCTGAGACACAGGCGCGCGCACAAGGCCTGAAGACTTTGCCAAACATTGGCAAAGCTACAGCATTAGACGCCGCCTGAGACATAGGCGCGCGTACAAGACCTGAAGTCTTTGCCAAACATTGGCAAAGCTACGGCATTACACGCCGCCTGAGACACGGGCACGCGCACAAGGCCTGAAGACTTTGCCAAACATTAGCAAAGCTACGGCATTAGACGCCGCCTGAGACATAGGCGCGCGTACAAGACCCGAAGTCTTTGACAAACATTGGCAAAGCGACAGCATTACACACCGCCTGAGACACAGGCGCGCGTACAAGACCTGAAGTCGTTGCTAAACATTGGACAAGCTACGGCGTTAGACGTTGCTTGAGACACAGGCGTCCGCACAAGACCTGAAGTCTTTGCCAAACATTGGCAAAGCTAAGGCATTACACGTCGCCCGAGACACAGGCGCGCGCACAAGGCCTGAAGACTTTGCCAAACATTGGCAAAGCTACGGCATTAGACGCCGCCTGAGACATAGGCGCGCGTACAAGACGAGAAGTCTTTGCCAAGCATTGGCAAAGCTACGGCATTACACGCCGCCTGAGACACAGGCGCGCGCACAAGACCTGAAGTCTTTGCCAAACATTGGCAAAATTAAGGCATTACACGTCGCCTGAGACACAGGCGCGCGCACAAGGCCTGAAGACTTTGCCAAACATTGGCAAAGCTACGGCATTAGACGCCGCCTGAGACATAGGCCCGCGTACAAGACCTGAAGTCTTTGCCGAACATTGGCAAAGCTACGGCATTACACGCCGCCTGAGACACGGGCGCGCGCACAACGACTAAAGACTTTGCCAAACATTAGCAAAGCTACGGCATTAGACGCCGCCTAAGACATAGGCACGCGTACAAGACCCGAAGTCTTTGCCAAACATTGGCAAAGCGACAGCATTACACGCCGCCTGAGACACAGGCGCGCGTACAAGACCTGAAGTCGTTGCTAAACATTGGACAAGCTACGGCGTTCGACGTTATTTGAGACACAGGCGTCCGCACAAGACCTGAAGCCTTTGCCAAACATTGGCAAAGCTACGGCATTACCAGCCGCCTGAGACATGGGCGCGCTCCCAAGACCTGAAGTCTTTGCCAAACGTTGGCAAAGCTACGACATTACACGCCGCCTCAAACACAGGCGCGCGCGCACAAGACTTGAAGTCTTTGCCAAACATTGGTAAAGCTACGGCATTACACGCCGCCTGAAACATAGGCGCGCGTACAAGACCTGAAGTCTTTGCCAAACATTGGCAAAGCGACAACATTACACGCCACATGAGACACAGGCGCGCGTACAAGACCCGAAGTCGTTGCTAAACTTTGGACAAGCTACGGCGTTCGACGTTGCTTGAGACACAGGCGTCCGCACAAGACCTGAAGTCTTTGCCAAACATTGGCAAAGCTACGGCATTACCAGCCGCCTGAGACATGGGCGCGCTCACAAGACCTGAAGTCTTTGCCAAACGTTGGCAAAGCTACGGCATTACACGCCGCCTCAGACACAGGCGCGCGCGCACAAGACCTGAAGTCTTTGCCAAACATTGGCAAAGCTACGGCATTAGACGCCGCCTGAGACATAGGCGCGTGTACAAGACCCGAAGTCTTTGCCAAACATTGGCAAAGCGACAGCATTACACACCGCCTGAGACACAGGCGCGCGTACAAGACCTGAAGTCGTTGCTAAACATTGGACAAGCTACGGCGTTAGACGTTGCTTGAGACACAGGCGTCCGCACAAGACCTGAAGTCTTTGCCAAACATTGGCAAAGCTAAGGCATTACACGTCGCCTGAGACATAGGCGCGCGCACAAGGCCTGAAGACTTTGCCAAACATTGACAAAGCTACGGCATTAGACGCCGCCTGAGACATAGGCGCGCGTACAAGACCAGAAGTCTTTGCCAAACATTGGCAAAGCTACGGCATTACACGCCGCCTTAGACACAGGCGCGCGCACAAGACCTGAAGTCTTTGCCAAACATTGGCAAAATTAAGGCATTACACGTCGCCTGAGACACAGGCGCGCGCACAAGGCCTGAAGACTTTTCCAAACATTGGCAAAGCTACGGCATTAGTCGCCGCCTGAGACATAGGCGCGCGTACAAGACCTGAAGTCTTTGCCAAACATTGGCAAAGCTACGGCATTACACGCCGCCTGAGACACGGGCGCGCGCACAACGACTGAAGACTTTGCCAAACATTAGCAAAGCTACGGCATTAGACGCCGCCTGAGACATAGGCACGCGTACAAGACCCGAAGTCTTTGCCAAACATTGGCAAAGCGACAGCATTACACGCTGCCTGAGACACAGGTGCGCGTACAAGACCTGAAGTCGTTGCTAAACATTGGACAAGCTACGGCGTTCGACGTTATTTGAGACACAGGCGTCCGCACAAGACCTGAAGTCTTTGCCAAACATTGGCAAAGCTACAGCATTACCAGCCGCCTGAGACATGGGCGCGCTCACAAGACCTGAAGTCTTTGCCAAACGTTGGCAAAGCTACGACATTACACGCCGCCTCAGACACAGGCGCGCGCGCACAAGACCTGAAGTCTTTGCCAAACATTGGCAAAGCTACGGCATTACACGCCGCCTGAGACACAGGCGCGCGCACAAGGCCTGAAGACTTTGCCAAACATTAGCAAAGCTACGGCATTACACCACGCCTGAGACACATGCGCGCGCACAAGACCTGAAGTCTTTGCTAATCACTGGCAAAGCAACGGCATTGGACGCCGCCTGAGACACAGGCGCGCGTACAAGACCGGAAGTCTTTGCCAAACATTGGCAAAGCTACGGCATTACACGCCGCCAGAGAAACAGGCACGCGCACAAGACCTGAAGTCTTTGCCAAACATTGGCAAAGCTAAGGCATTACACGTCGCCTGAGACACAGGCGCGCGTACAAGGCCTGAAGACTTTGCCAAACATTGGCAAAGCTACGGCATTAGACGCCGCCTGAGACATAGGCGCGCGTACAAGACCTGAAGTCTTTGCCAAACATTGGCAAAGCTACGACATTACACGCCGCCTGAGACACGGGCACGCGCACAAGGCCTGAAGACTTTGCCAAACATTAGCAAAGCTACGGCATTAGACGCCGCCTGAGACATAGGCACGCGTACAAGACCCGAAGTCTTTGCCAAACATTGGCAAAGCGACAGCATTACACGCTGCCTCAGACACAGGTGCGCGTACAAGACCTGAAGTCGTTGCTAAACATTGGACAAGCTACGGCGTTCGACGTTATTTGAGACACAGGCGTCCGCACAAGACCTGAAGTCTTTGCCAAACATTGGCAAAGCTACAGCATTACCAGCCGCCTGAGACATGGGCGCGCTCACAAGACCTGAAGTCTTTGCCAAACGTTGGCAAAGCTACGACATTACACGCCGCCTCAGACACAGGCGCGCGCGCACAAGACCTGAAGTCTTTGCCAAACATTGGCAAAGCTACGGCATTACACGCCGCCTGAAACACAGGCGCGCGCACAAGGCCTGAAGACTTTGCCAAACATTAGCAAAGCTACGGCATTACACCACGCCTGAGACACATGCGCGCGCACAAGACCTGAAGTCTTTGCTAATCACTGGCAAAGCAACGGCATTGGACGCCGCCTGAGACACAGGCGCGCGCACAAGACCGGAAGTCTTTGCCAAACATTGGCAAAATTAAGGCATTACACGTCGCCTGAGACACAGGCGCGCGCACAAGGCCTGAAGACTTTTCCAAACATTGGCAAAGCTACGGCATTAGACGCCGCCTGAGACATAGGCGCGCGTACAAGACCTGAAGTCTTTGCCAAACATTGGCAAAGCTACGGCATTACACGCCGCCTGAGACACGGGCGCGCGCACAACGACTGAAGACTTTGCCAAACATTAGCAAAGCTACGGCATTAGACGCCGCCTGAGACATAGGCACGCGTACAAGACCCGAAGTCTTTGCCAAACATTGGCAAAGCGACAGCATTACACGCTGCCTGAGACACAGGTGCGCGTACAAGACCTGAAGTCGTTGCTAAACATTGGACAAGCTACGGCGTTCGACGTTATTTGAGACACAGGCGTCCGCACAAGACCTGAAGTCTTTGCCAAACATTGGCAAAGCTACAGCATTACCAGCCGCCTGAGACATGGGCGCGCTCACAAGACCTGAAGTCTTTGCCAAACGTTGGCAAAGCTACGACATTACACGCCGCCTCAGACACAGGCGCGCGCGCACAAGACCTGAAGTCTTTGCCAAACATTGGCAAAGCTACGGCATTACACGCCGCCTGAAACACAGGCGCGCGCACAAGGCCTGAAGACTTTGCCAAACATTAGCAAAGCTACGGCATTACACCACGCCTGAGACACATGCGCGCGCACAAGACCTGAAGTCTTTGCTAATCACTGGCAAAGCAACGGCATTGGACGCCGCCTGAGACACAGGCGCGCGTACAAGACCGGAAGTCTTTGCCAAACATTGGCAAAGCTACGGCATTACACGCCGCCAGAGAAACAGGCACGCGCACAAGACCTGAGGTCTTTGCCAAACATTGGCAAAGCTAAGGCATTACACGTCGCCTGAGACACAGGCGCGCGTACAAGGCCTGAAGACTTTGCCAAACATTGGCAAAGCTACGGCATTAGACGCCGCCTGAGACATAGGCGCGCGTACAAGACCTGAAGTCTTTGCCAAACATTGGCAAAGCTACGGCATTACACGCCGCCTGAGACACGGGCACGCGCACAAGGCCTGAAGACTTTGCCAAACATTAGCAAAGCTACGGCATTAGACGCCGCCTGAGACATAGGTGCGCGTACAAGACCCGAAGTCTTTGCCAAACATTGGCAAAGCGACAGCATTACACGCTGCCTGAGACACAGGTGCGCGTACAAGACCTGAAGTCGTTGCTAAACATTGGACAAGCTACGGCGTTCGACGTTATTTGAGACACAGGCGTCCGCACAAGACCTGAAGTCTTTGCCAAACATTGGCAAAGCTACAGCATTACCAGCCGCCTGAGACATGGGCGCGCTCACAAGACCTGAAGTCTTTGCCAAACGTTGGCAAAGCTACGACATTACACGCCGCCTCAGACACAGGCGCGCGCGCACAAGACCTGAAGTCTTTGCCAAACATTGGCAAAGCTACAGCATTACACGCCGCCTGAGACACAGGCGCGCGCACAAGGCCTGAAGACTTTGCCAAACATTAGCAAAGCTACGGCATTACACCACGCCTGAGACACATGCGCGCGTACAAGACCTGAAGTCTTTGCTAATCACTGGCAAAGCAACGGCATTGGACGCCGCCTGAGACACAGGCGCGCGTACAAGACCGGAAGTCTTTGCCAAACATTTGCAAAGCTACGGCATTACACGCCGCCAGATAAACAGGCACGCGCACAAGACCTGAAGTCTTTGCCAAACATTGGCAAAGCTAAGGCATTACACGTCGCCTGAGACACAGGCGCGCGTACAAGGCCTGAAGACTTTGCCAAACATTGGCAAAGCTACGGCATTAGACGCCGCCTGAGACATAGGCGCGCGTACAAGACCTGAAGTCTTTGCCAAACATTGGCAAAGCTACGGCATTACACGCCGCCTGAGACATGGGCGCGCTCACAAGACCTGAAGTCTTTGCCAAACGTTGGCAAAGCTACGGCATTACACGTCGCCTCAGACACAGGCGCGCGCGCACAAGACCTGAAGTCTTTGCCAAACATTGGCAAAATTAAGGCATTACACGTCGCCTGAGACACAGGCGCGCGCACAAGGCCTGAAGACTTTTCCAAACATTGGCAAAGCTACGGCATTAGTCGCCGCCTGAGACATAGGCGCGCGTACAAGACCTGAAGTCTTTGCCAAACATTGGCAAAGCTACGGCATTACACGCCGCCTGAGACACGGGCGCGCGCACAACGACTGAAGACTTTGCCAAACATTAGCAAAGCTACGGCATTAGACGCCGCCTGAGACATAGGCACGCGTACAAGACCCGAAGTCTTTGCCAAACATTGGCAAAGCGACAGCATTACACGCTGCCTGAGACACAGGTGCGCGTACAAGACCTGAAGTCGTTGCTAAACATTGGACAAGCTACGGCGTTCGACGTTATTTGAGACACAGGCGTCCGCACAAGACCTGAAGTCTTTGCCAAACATTGGCAAAGCTACAGCATTACCAGCCGCCTGAGACATGGGCGCGCTCACAAGACCTGAAGTCTTTGCCAAACGTTGGCAAAGCTACGACATTACACGCCGCCTCAGACACAGGCGCGCGCGCACAAGACCTGAAGTCTTTGCCAAACATTGGCAAAGCTAAGGCATTACACGTCGCCTGAGACACAGGCGCGCGCACAAGGCCTGAAGACTTTGCCAAACATTGGCAAAGCTACGGCATTAGACGCCGCCTGAGACATAGGCGCGCGTACAAGACCTGAAGTCTTTGCCAAACATTGGCAAAGCTACGGCATTACACGCCGCCTGAGACACGGGCGCGCGCACAAGGCCTGAAGACTTTGCCAAACATTAGCAAACCTACGGCATTAGACGCCGCCTGAGACATAGGCGCGCGTACAAGACCCGAAGTCTTTGCCAAACATCGGCAAAGCGACAGCATTACACACCGCCTGAGACACAGGCGCGCGTACAAGACCTGAAGTCGTTGCTAAACATTGGACAAGCTACGGCGTTAGACGTTGCTTGAGACACAGGCGTCCGCACAAGACCTGAAGTCTTTGCCAAACATTGGCAAAGCTAAGGCATTACACGTCGCCTGAGACACAGGCGCGCGCACAAGGCCTGAAGACTTTGCCAAACATTGGCAAAGCTACGGCATTAGACGCCGCCTGAGACATAGGCGCGCGTACAAGACCAGAAGTCTTTGCCAAGCATTGGCAAAGCTACGGCATTACACGCCGCCTGAGACACAGGCGCGCGCACAAGACCTGAAGTCTTTGCCAAACATTGGCAAAATTAAGGCATTACACGTCGCCTGAGACACAGGCGCGCGCACAAGGCCTGAAGACTTTGCCAAACATTGGCAAAGCTACGGCATTAGACGCCGCCTGAGACATAGGCGCGTGTACAAGACCTGAAGTCTTTGCCAAACTTTGGCAAAGCTACGGCATTACACGCCGCCTGAGACACGGGCGCGCGCACAACGACTAAAGACTTTGCCAAACATTAGCAAAGCTACGGCATTAGACGCCGCCTGAGACATAGGCACGCGTACAAGACCCGACGTCTGTGCCAAACATTGGCAAAGCGACAGCATTACACGCCTCCTGAGACACAGGCGCGCGTACAAGACCTGAAGTCGTTGCTAAACATTAGACAAGCTACGGCGTTAGACGTTGCTTGAGACACAGGCGTCCGCACAAGACCTGAAGTCTTTGCCAAACATTGGCAAAGCTACGGCATTACCAGCCGCCTGAGACATGGGCGCGCTCACAAGACCTGAAGTCTTTGCCAAACGTTGGCAAAGCTACGACATTACACGCCGCCTCAGACACAGGCGCGCGCGCACAAGACTTGAAGTCTTTGCCAAACATTAGCAAAGCTACGGCATTACACGCCGCCTGAAACATAGGCGCGCGTACAAGACCTGAAGTCTTTGCCAAACATAGGCAAAGCGACAGCATTACACGTCGCATGAGACACAGGCGCGCGTACAAGACCTGAAGTCGTTGCTAAACATTGGACAAGCTACGGCGTTAGACGTTGCTTGAGACACAGGCGTCCGCACAAGACCAGAAGTGTTTGCCAAACATTGGCAAAGCTACGGCAGCCGCCTGAGACATGGGCGCGCTCACAAAACCTGAAGTCTTTGCCAAACGTTGGCAAAGCTACGGCATTACACGCCGCCTCAGACACAGGCGCGCGCGCACAAGACCTGAAGTCTTTGCCAAACATTGGCAAAGCTACGGCATTACCAGCCGCCTGAGACATGGGCGCGCTCACAAGGCCTGAAGACTTTGCCAAACATTAGCAAAGCTACGACATTACACCACGCCTGAGACACATGCGCGCGCACAAGACCTGAAGTCTTTGCTAATCACTGGCAAAGCTACGGCATTGGACGCAGCCTGAGACACAGGCGCGCGTACAAGACCGGAAGTCTTTGCCAAACATTGGCAAAGCTACGGCATTACACGCCGCCAGAGAAACAGGCGCGCGCACAAGACCTGAAGTCTTTGCCAAACATTGGCAAAGCTAAGGCATTACACGTCGCCTGAGACACAGGCGCGCGTACAAGGCCTGAAGACTTTGCCAAACATTGGCAAAGCTACGGCATTAGACGCCGCCTGAGACATAGGCGCGCGTACAAGACCTGAAGTCTTTGCCAAACATTGGCAAAGCTACGGCATTACACGCCGCCTGAGACACGGGCACGCGCACAAGGCCTGAAGACTTTGCCAAACATTAGCAAAGCTACGGCATTAGACGCCGCCTGAGACATAGGTGCGCGTACAAGACCTGAAGACTTTGCCAAACATTGGCAAAGCGACAGCATTACACGCCGCCTGAGACACAGGCGCGCGTACAAGACCTGAAGTCGTTGCTAAACATTGGACAAGCTACGGCGTTAGACGTTGCTTGAGACACAGGCGTCCGCACAAGACCTGAAGTCTTTGCCAAACATTGGCAAAGCTAAGGCATTACACGTCGCCTGAGACACAGGCGCGCGCACAAGGCCTGAAGACTTTGCCAAACATTGGCAAAGCTACGGCATTAGACGCCGCCTGAGACACAGGCGCGCGTACAAGACCTGAAGTCTTTGCCAAACATTGGCAAAGCTACGGCATTACACGCCGCCTGAGACACGGGCGCGCGCACAAGGCCTGAAGACTTTGCCAAACATTAGCAAGCCTACGGCATTAGACGCCGCCTGAGACATAGGCGCGCGTACAAGACCCGAAGTCTTTGCCAAACATTGGCAAAGCGACAGCATTACACACCGCCTGAGACACAGGCGCGCGTACAAGTCCTGAAGTCGTTGCTAAACATTGGACAAGCTACGGCGTTACACGTTGCTTGAGACACAGGCGTCCGCACAAGACCTGAAGTCTTTGCCAAACATTGGCAAAGCTAAGGCATTACACGTCGCCTGAGACACAGGCGCGCGCACAAGGCCTGAAGACTTTGCCAAACATTGGCAAAGCTACGGCATTAGACGCCGCCTGAGACATAGGCGCGCGTACAAGACCAGAAGTCTTTGCCAAGCATTGGCAAAGCTACGGCATTACACGCCGCCTGAGACACAGGCGCGCGCACAAGACCTGAAGTCTTTGCCAAACATTGGCAAAATTAAGGCATTACACGTCGCCTGAGACACAGGCGCGCGCACAAGGCCTGAAGACTTTGCCAAACATTGGCAAAGCTACGGCATTAGACGCCGCCTGAGACATAGGCGCGCGTACAAGACCTGAAGTCTTTGCCAAACTTTGGCAAAGCTACGGCAATACACGCCGCCTGAGACACGGGCGCGCGCACAACGACTAAAGACTTTGCCAAACATTAGCAGAGCTACGCCATTAGACGCCGCCTGAGACATAGGCACGCGTACAAGACCCGAAGTCTGTGCCAAACATTGGCAAAGCGACAACATTACACGCCGCCTGAGACACAGGCGCGCGTACAAGAACTGAAGTCGTTGCTAAACATTGGACAAGCTACGGCGTTCGACGTTATTTGAGACACAGGCGTCCGCACAAGACCTGAAGTCTTTGCCAAACATTGGCAAAGCTACGGCATTACCAGCCGCCTGAGACATGGGCGCGCTCACAAGACCTGAAGTCTTTGCCAAACGTTGGCAAAGCTAAGGCATTACACGTCGCCTGAGACACAGGCGCGCGCACAAGGCCTGAAGACTTTGCCAAACATTGGCAAAGCTACGGCATTAGACGCCGCCTGAGACATAGGCGCGCGTACAAGACCAGAAGTCTTTGCCAAGCATTGGCAAAGCTACGGCATTACACGCCGCCTGAGACACAGGCGCGCGCACAAGACCTGAAGTCTTTGCCAAACATTGGCAAAATTAAGGCATTACACGTCGCCTGAGACACAGGCGCGCGCACAAGGCCTGAAGACTTTGCCAAACATTGGCAAAGCTACGGCATTAGACGCCGCCTGAGACATAGGCGCGCGTACAAGACCTGAAGTCTTTGCCAAACTTTGGCAAAGCTACGGCAATACACGCCGCCTGAGACACGGGCGCGCGCACAACGACTAAAGACTTTGCCAAACATTAGCAGAGCTACGGCATTAGATGCCGCCTGAGACATAGGCACGCGTACAAGACCCGAAGTCTGTGCCAAACATTGGCAAAGCGACAGCATTACACGCCGCCTGAGACACAGGCGCGCGTACAAGAACTGAAGTCGTTGCTAAACATTGGACAAGCTACGGCGTTCGACGTTATTTGAGACACAGGCGTCCGCACAAGACCTGAAGTCTTTGCCAAACATTGGCAAAGCTACGGCATTACCAGCCGCCTGAGACATGGGCGCGCTCCCAAGACCTGAAGTCTTTGCCAAACGTTGGCAAAGCTACGACATTACACGCCGCCTCAAACACAGGCGCGCGCGCACAAGACTTGAAGTCTTTGCCAAACATTGGTAAAGCTACGGCATTACACGCCGCCTGAAACATAGGCGCGCGTACAAGACCTGAAGTCTTTGCCAAACATTGGCAAAGCGACAACATTACACGCCACATGAGACACAGGCGCGCGTACAAGACCCGAAGTCGTTGCTAAACTTTGGACAAGCTACGGCGTTCGACGTTGCTTGAGACACAGGCGTCCGCACAAGACCTGAAGTCTTTGCCAAACATTGGCAAAGCTACGGCATTACCAGCCGCCTGAGACATGGGCGCGCTCACAAGACCTGAAGTCTTTGCCAAACGTTGGCAAAGCTACGGCATTACACGCCGCCTCAGACACAGGCGCGCGCGCACAAGACCTGAAGTCTTTGCCAAACATTGGCAAAGCTACGGCATTAGACGCCGCCTGAGACATAGGCGCGTGTACAAGACCCGAAGTCTTTGCCAAACATTGGCAAAGCGACAGCATTACACACCGCCTGAGACACAGGCGCGCGTACAAGACCTGAAGTCGTTGCTAAACATTGGACAAGCTACGGCGTTAGACGTTGCTTGAGACACAGGCGTCCGCACAAGACCTGAAGTCTTTGCCAAACATTGGCAAAGCTAAGGCATTACACGTCGCCTGAGACATAGGCGCGCGCACAAGGCCTGAAGACTTTGCCAAACATTGACAAAGCTACGGCATTAGACGCCGCCTGAGACATAGGCGCGCGTACAAGACCAGAAGTCTTTGCCAAACATTGGCAAAGCTACGGCATTACACGCCGCCTTAGACACAGGCGCGCGCACAAGGCCACAGGCGCGCGCGCACAAGACCTGAAGTCTTTGCCAAACATTGGCAAAGCTAAGGCATTACACGTCGCCTGAGACACAGGCGCGCGCACAAGGCCTGAAGACTTTGCCAAACATTGGCAAAGCTACGGCATTAGACGCCGCCTGAGACATAGGCGCGCGTACAAGACCTGAAGTCTTTGCCAAACATTGGCAAAGCTACGGCATTACACGCCGCCTGAGACACGGGCGCGCGCACAAGGCCTGAAGACTTTGCCAAACATTAGCAAACCTACGGCATTAGACGCCGCCTGAGACATAGGCGCGCGTACAAGACCCGAAGTCTTTGCCAAACATCGGCAAAGCGACAGCATTACACACCGCCTGAGACACAGGCGCGCGTACAAGACCTGAAGTCGTTGCTAAACATTGGACAAGCTACGGCGTTAGACGTTGCTTGAGACACAGGCGTCCGCACAAGACCTGAAGTCTTTGCCAAACATTGGCAAAGCTAAGGCATTACACGTCGCCTGAGACACAGGCGCGCGCACAAGGCCTGAAGACTTTGCCAAACATTGGCAAAGCTACGGCATTAGACGCCGCCTGAGACATAGGCGCGCGTACAAGACCAGAAGTCTTTGCCAAGCATTGGCAAAGCTACGGCATTACACGCCGCCTGAGACACAGGCGCGCGCACAAGACCTGAAGTCTTTGCCAAACATTGGCAAAATTAAGGCATTACACGTCGCCTGAGACACAGGCGCGCGCACAAGGCCTGAAGACTTTGCCAAACATTGGCAAAGCTACGGCATTAGACGCCGCCTGAGACATAGGCGCGTGTACAAGACCTGAAGTCTTTGCCAAACTTTGGCAAAGCTACGGCATTACACGCCGCCTGAGACACGGGCGCGCGCACAACGACTAAAGACTTTGCCAAACATTAGCAAAGCTACGGCATTAGACGCCGCCTGAGACATAGGCACGCGTACAAGACCCGACGTCTGTGCCAAACATTGGCAAAGCGACAGCATTACACGCCTCCTGAGACACAGGCGCGCGTACAAGACCTGAAGTCGTTGCTAAACATTAGACAAGCTACGGCGTTAGACGTTGCTTGAGACACAGGCGTCCGCACAAGACCTGAAGTCTTTGCCAAACATTGGCAAAGCTACGGCATTACCAGCCGCCTGAGACATGGGCGCGCTCACAAGACCTGAAGTCTTTGCCAAACGTTGGCAAAGCTACGACATTACACGCCGCCTCAGACACAGGCGCGCGCGCACAAGACTTGAAGTCTTTGCCAAACATTAGCAAAGCTACGGCATTACACGCCGCCTGAAACATAGGCGCGCGTACAAGACCTGAAGTCTTTGCCAAACATAGGCAAAGCGACAGCATTACACGTCGCATGAGACACAGGCGCGCGTACAAGACCTGAAGTCGTTGCTAAACATTGGACAAGCTACGGCGTTAGACGTTGCTTGAGACACAGGCGTCCGCACAAGACCAGAAGTGTTTGCCAAACATTGGCAAAGCTACGGCAGCCGCCTGAGACATGGGCGCGCTCACAAAACCTGAAGTCTTTGCCAAACGTTGGCAAAGCTACGGCATTACACGCCGCCTCAGACACAGGCGCGCGCGCACAAGACCTGAAGTCTTTGCCAAACATTGGCAAAGCTACGGCATTACCAGCCGCCTGAGACATGGGCGCGCTCACAAGGCCTGAAGACTTTGCCAAACATTAGCAAAGCTACGACATTACACCACGCCTGAGACACATGCGCGCGCACAAGACCTGAAGTCTTTGCTAATCACTGGCAAAGCTACGGCATTGGACGCAGCCTGAGACACAGGCGCGCGTACAAGACCGGAAGTCTTTGCCAAACATTGGCAAAGCTACGGCATTACACGCCGCCAGAGAAACAGGCGCGCGCACAAGACCTGAAGTCTTTGCCAAACATTGGCAAAGCTAAGGCATTACACGTCGCCTGAGACACAGGCGCGCGTACAAGGCCTGAAGACTTTGCCAAACATTGGCAAAGCTACGGCATTAGACGCCGCCTGAGACATAGGCGCGCGTACAAGACCTGAAGTCTTTGCCAAACATTGGCAAAGCTACGGCATTACACGCCGCCTGAGACACGGGCACGCGCACAAGGCCTGAAGACTTTGCCAAACATTAGCAAAGCTACGGCATTAGACGCCGCCTGAGACATAGGTGCGCGTACAAGACCTGAAGACTTTGCCAAACATTGGCAAAGCGACAGCATTACACGCCGCCTGAGACACAGGCGCGCGTACAAGACCTGAAGTCGTTGCTAAACATTGGACAAGCTACGGCGTTAGACGTTGCTTGAGACACAGGCGTCCGCACAAGACCTGAAGTCTTTGCCAAACATTGGCAAAGCTAAGGCATTACACGTCGCCTGAGACACAGGCGCGCGCACAAGGCCTGAAGACTTTGCCAAACATTGGCAAAGCTACGGCATTAGACGCCGCCTGAGACACAGGCGCGCGTACAAGACCTGAAGTCTTTGCCAAACATTGGCAAAGCTACGGCATTACACGCCGCCTGAGACACGGGCGCGCGCACAAGGCCTGAAGACTTTGCCAAACATTAGCAAGCCTACGGCATTAGACGCCGCCTGAGACATAGGCGCGCGTACAAGACCCGAAGTCTTTGCCAAACATTGGCAAAGCGACAGCATTACACACCGCCTGAGACACAGGCGCGCGTACAAGTCCTGAAGTCGTTGCTAAACATTGGACAAGCTACGGCGTTACACGTTGCTTGAGACACAGGCGTCCGCACAAGACCTGAAGTCTTTGCCAAACATTGGCAAAGCTAAGGCATTACACGTCGCCTGAGACACAGGCGCGCGCACAAGGCCTGAAGACTTTGCCAAACATTGGCAAAGCTACGGCATTAGACGCCGCCTGAGACATAGGCGCGCGTACAAGACCAGAAGTCTTTGCCAAGCATTGGCAAAGCTACGGCATTACACGCCGCCTGAGACACAGGCGCGCGCACAAGACCTGAAGTCTTTGCCAAACATTGGCAAAATTAAGGCATTACACGTCGCCTGAGACACAGGCGCGCGCACAAGGCCTGAAGACTTTGCCAAACATTGGCAAAGCTACGGCATTAGACGCCGCCTGAGACATAGGCGCGCGTACAAGACCTGAAGTCTTTGCCAAACTTTGGCAAAGCTACGGCAATACACGCCGCCTGAGACACGGGCGCGCGCACAACGACTAAAGACTTTGCCAAACATTAGCAGAGCTACGCCATTAGACGCCGCCTGAGACATAGGCACGCGTACAAGACCCGAAGTCTGTGCCAAACATTGGCAAAGCGACAACATTACACGCCGCCTGAGACACAGGCGCGCGTACAAGAACTGAAGTCGTTGCTAAACATTGGACAAGCTACGGCGTTCGACGTTATTTGAGACACAGGCGTCCGCACAAGACCTGAAGTCTTTGCCAAACATTGGCAAAGCTACGGCATTACCAGCCGCCTGAGACATGGGCGCGCTCACAAGACCTGAAGTCTTTGCCAAACGTTGGCAAAGCTAAGGCATTACACGTCGCCTGAGACACAGGCGCGCGCACAAGGCCTGAAGACTTTGCCAAACATTGGCAAAGCTACGGCATTAGACGCCGCCTGAGACATAGGCGCGCGTACAAGACCAGAAGTCTTTGCCAAGCATTGGCAAAGCTACGGCATTACACGCCGCCTGAGACACAGGCGCGCGCACAAGACCTGAAGTCTTTGCCAAACATTGGCAAAATTAAGGCATTACACGTCGCCTGAGACACAGGCGCGCGCACAAGGCCTGAAGACTTTGCCAAACATTGGCAAAGCTACGGCATTAGACGCCGCCTGAGACATAGGCGCGCGTACAAGACCTGAAGTCTTTGCCAAACTTTGGCAAAGCTACGGCAATACACGCCGCCTGAGACACGGGCGCGCGCACAACGACTAAAGACTTTGCCAAACATTAGCAGAGCTACGGCATTAGATGCCGCCTGAGACATAGGCACGCGTACAAGACCCGAAGTCTGTGCCAAACATTGGCAAAGCGACAGCATTACACGCCGCCTGAGACACAGGCGCGCGTACAAGAACTGAAGTCGTTGCTAAACATTGGACAAGCTACGGCGTTCGACGTTATTTGAGACACAGGCGTCCGCACAAGACCTGAAGTCTTTGCCAAACATTGGCAAAGCTACGGCATTACCAGCCGCCTGAGACATGGGCGCGCTCCCAAGACCTGAAGTCTTTGCCAAACGTTGGCAAAGCTACGACATTACACGCCGCCTCAAACACAGGCGCGCGCGCACAAGACTTGAAGTCTTTGCCAAACATTGGTAAAGCTACGGCATTACACGCCGCCTGAAACATAGGCGCGCGTACAAGACCTGAAGTCTTTGCCAAACATTGGCAAAGCGACAACATTACACGCCACATGAGACACAGGCGCGCGTACAAGACCCGAAGTCGTTGCTAAACTTTGGACAAGCTACGGCGTTCGACGTTGCTTGAGACACAGGCGTCCGCACAAGACCTGAAGTCTTTGCCAAACATTGGCAAAGCTACGGCATTACCAGCCGCCTGAGACATGGGCGCGCTCACAAGACCTGAAGTCTTTGCCAAACGTTGGCAAAGCTACGGCATTACACGCCGCCTCAGACACAGGCGCGCGCGCACAAGACCTGAAGTCTTTGCCAAACATTGGCAAAGCTACGGCATTAGACGCCGCCTGAGACATAGGCGCGTGTACAAGACCCGAAGTCTTTGCCAAACATTGGCAAAGCGACAGCATTACACACCGCCTGAGACACAGGCGCGCGTACAAGACCTGAAGTCGTTGCTAAACATTGGACAAGCTACGGCGTTAGACGTTGCTTGAGACACAGGCGTCCGCACAAGACCTGAAGTCTTTGCCAAACATTGGCAAAGCTAAGGCATTACACGTCGCCTGAGACATAGGCGCGCGCACAAGGCCTGAAGACTTTGCCAAACATTGACAAAGCTACGGCATTAGACGCCGCCTGAGACATAGGCGCGCGTACAAGACCAGAAGTCTTTGCCAAACATTGGCAAAGCTACGGCATTACACGCCGCCTTAGACACAGGCGCGCGCACAAGGCCACAGGCGCGCGCACAAGACCTGAAGTCTTTGCCAAACATTGGCAAAATTAAGGCATTACACGTCGCCTGAGACACAGGCGCGCGCACAAGGCCTGAAGACTTTTCCAAACATTGGCAAAGCTACGGCATTAGTCGCCGCCTGAGACATAGGCGCGCGTACAAGACCTGAAGTCTTTGCCAAACATTGGCAAAGCTACGGCATTACACGCCGCCTGAGACACGGGCGCGCGCACAACGACTGAAGACTTTGCCAAACATTAGCAAAGCTACGGCATTAGACGCCGCCTGAGACATAGGCACGCGTACAAGACCCGAAGTCTTTGCTAAACATTGGCAAAGCGACAGCATTACACGCTGCCTGAGACACAGGTGCGCGTACAAGACCTGAAGTCGTTGCTAAACATTGGACAAGCTACGGCGTTCGACGTTATTTGAGACACAGGCGTCCGCACAAGACCTGAAGTCTTTGCCAAACATTGGCAAAGCTACAGCATTACCAGCCGCCTGAGACATGGGCGCGCTCACAAGACCTGAAGTCTTTGCCAAACGTTGGCAAAGCTACGACATTACACGCCGCCTCAGACACAGGCGCGCGCGCACAAGACCTGAAGTCTTTGCCAAACATTGGCAAAGCTACGGCATTACACGCCGCCTGAGACACAGGCGCGCGCACAAGGCCTGAAGACTTTGCCAAACATTAGCAAAGCTACGGCATTACACCACGCCTGAGACACATGCGCGCGCACAAGACCTGAAGTCTTTGCTAATCACTGGCAAAGCAACGGCATTGGACGCCGCCTGAGACACAGGCGCGCGTACAAGACCGGAAGTCTTTGCCAAACATTGGCAAAGCTACGGCATTACACGCCGCCAGAGAAACAGGCACGCGCACAAGACCTGAAGTCTTTGCCAAACATTGGCAAAGCTAAGGCATTACACGTCGCCTGAGACACAGGCGCGCGTACAAGGCCTGAAGACTTTGCCAAACATTGGCAAAGCTACGGCATTAGACGCCGCCTGAGACATAGGCGCGCGTACAAGACCTGAAGTCTTTGCCAAACATTGGCAAAGCTACGACATTACACGCCGCCTGAGACACGGGCACGCGCACAAGGCCTGAAGACTTTGCCAAACATTAGCAAAGCTACGGCATTAGACGCCGCCTGAGACATAGGTGCGCGTACAAGACCCGAAGTCTTTGCCAAACATTGGCAAAGCGACAGCATTACACGCTGCCTGAGACACAGGTGCGCGTACAAGACCTGAAGTCGTTGCTAAACATTGGACAAGCTACGGCGTTCGACGTTATTTGAGACACAGGCGTCCGCACAAGACCTGAAGTCTTTGCCAAACATTGGCAAAGCTACAGCATTACCAGCCGCCTGAGACATGGGCGCGCTCACAAGACCTGAAGTCTTTGCCAAACGTTGGCAAAGCTACGACATTACACGCCGCCTCAGACACAGGCGCGCGCGCACAAGACCTGAAGTCTTTGCCAAACATTGGCAAAGCTACAGCATTACACGCCGCCTGAGACACAGGCGCGCGCACAAGGCCTGAAGACTTTGCCAAACATTAGCAAAGCTACGGCATTACACCACGCCTGAGACACATGCGCGCGTACAAGACCTGAAGTCTTTGCTAATCACTGGCAAAGCAACGGCATTGGACGCCGCCTGAGACACAGGCGCGCGTACAAGACCGGAAGTCTTTGCCAAACATTGGGAAAGCTACGGCATTACACGCCGCCAGAGAAACAGGCACGCGCACAAGACCTGAAGTCTTTGCCAAACATTGGCAAAGCTAAGGCATTACACGTCGCCTGAGACACAGGCGCGCGTACAAGGCCTGAAGACTTTGCCAAACATTGGCAAAGCTACGGCATTAGACGCCGCCTGAGACATAGGCGCGCGTACAAGACCTGAAGTCTTTGCCAAACATTGGCAAAGCTACGGCATTACACGCCGCCTGAGACACGGGCACGCGCACAAGGCCTGAAGACTTTGCCAAACATTAGCAAAGCTACGGCATTAGACGCCGCCTGAGACATAGGTGCGCGTACAAGACCCGAAGTCTTTGCCAAACATTGGCAAAGCGACAGCATTACACGCCGCCTGAGACACAGGCGCGCGTACAAGACCTGAAGTCGTTGCTAAACATTGGACAAGCTACGGCGTTAGACGTTGCTTCAGACACAGGCGTCCGCACAAGACCTGAAGTCTTTGCCAAACATTGGCAAAGCTACGGCATTACCAGCCGCCTGAGACATGGGCGCGCTAACAAGACCTGAAGTCTTTGCCAAACGTTGGCAAAGCTACGGCATTACTCGCCGCCTCAGACACAGGCGCGCGCGCACAAGACCTGAAGTCTTTGCCAAACATTGGCAAAGCTACGGCATTACACCACGCCTGAGACACATGCGCGTGCACAAGACCTGAAGTCTTTGCTAATCACTGGCAAAGCTACGGCATTGGACGCCACCTGAGACACAGGCGCGCGCACAAGACCTGAAGTCTTTGCCAAACATTGGCAAAGCGACAGCATTACACGCCGCATGAGACACAGGCGCGCGTACAAGACCTGAAGTCGTTGCTAAACATTGGACAAGCTACGGCGTTAGACGTTGCTTGAGACACAGGCGTCCGCACAAGACCTGAAGTCTTTGCCAAGCATTGGCAAAGCTACGGCATTACCATCCGCCTGAGACACAGGCGCGCGCACAAGACCTGAAGTCTTTGTCAAACATTGGCAAAGCTAAGGCATTACACGTCGCCTGAGACACAGGCGCACGCACAAGGCCTGAAGACTTTGCCAAACATTGGCAAAGCTACGGCATTAGACGCCGCCTGAGACATAGGCGCGCGTACAAGACCTGAAGTCTTTGCCAAACATTGGCAAAGCTACGGCATTACACGCCGCCTGAGCACGGGCGCGCGCACAAGGCCTGAAGACTTTGCCAAACATTATCAAAGCTAAGGCATTAGACGCCGCCTGAGACATACGCGCGCGTACAAGTCCCGAAGTCTTTGCCAAACATTGGCAAAGCGACAGCATTACACACCGCCTGAGACACAGGCGCGCGTACAAGACCTGAAGTCGTTGCTAAAATTGCACAGGCTACGGCGTTAGACGTTGCTTGAGACACAGGCGTCCGCACAAGACCTGAAGTCTTTGCCAAACATTGGCAAAGCTAAGGCATTACACGTCGCCTGAGACACAGGCGCGCGCACAAGGCCTGAAGACTTTGCCAAACATTGGCAAAGCTACGGCATTAGACGTCGCCTGAGACATAGGCGCGCGTACAAGACCAGAAGTCTTTGCCAAACATTGGCAAAGCTACGGCATTACACGCCGCCTGAGACACAGGCGCGCGCACAAGACCTGAAGTCTTTGCCAAACATTGGCAAAATTAAGGCATTACACGTCGCCTGAGACACAGGCGCGCGCACAAGGCCTGAAGACTTTGCCAAACATTGGCAAAGCTACGGCATTAGACGCCGCCTGAGACATAGGCGCGCGTACAAGACCTGAAGTCTTTGCCAAACATTGGCAAAGCTACGGCATTACATGCCGCCTGAGACACGGGCGCGCGCACAACGACTGAAGACTTTGCCAAACATTAGCAAAGCTACGGCATTAGACGCCGCCTGAGACATAGGCACGCGTACAAGACCCGAAGTCTTTGCCAAACATTGGCAAAGCGACAGCATTACACACCGCCTGAGACACAGGCGCGCGTACAAGACCTGAAGTCGTTGCTAAAATTGGACAGGCTACGGCGTTAGACGTTGCTTGAGACACAGGCGTCCGCACAAGACCTGAAGTCTTTGCCAAACATTGGCAAAGCTAAGGCATTACACGTCGCCTGAGACACAGGCGCGTGCACAAGGCCTGAAGACTTTGCCAAACATTGGCAAAGCTACGGCATTAGACGCCGCCTGAGACATAGGCGCGCGTACAAGACCAGAAGTCTTTGCCAAACATTGGCAAAGCTACGGCATTACACGCCGCCTGAGACACAGGAGCGCGCACAAGACCTGAAGTCTTTGCCAAACATTGGCAAAATTAAGGCATTACACGTCGCCTGAGACACAGGCGCGCGCACAAGGCCTGAAGACTTTGCCAAACATTGGCAAAGCTACGGCATTAGACGCCGCCTGAGACATAGGCGCGCGTACAAGACCTGAAGTCTTTGCCAAACATTGCCAAAGCTACGGCATTACACGCCGCCTGAGACACGGCCGCGCGCACAACGACTGAAGACTTTGCCAAACATTATCAAAGCTACGGCATTAGACGCCGCCTGAGACATAGGCACGCGTACAAGACCCGAAGTCTTTGCCAAACATTGGCAAAGCGACAGCATTACACGCCGCCTGAGACACAGGCGCGCGTACAAGACCTGAAGTCGTTGCTAAACATTGGACAAGCTACGGCGTTCGACGTTATTTGAGACACAGGCGTCCGCACAAGACCTGAAGTCTTTGCCAAACATTGGCAAAGCTACGGCATTACCAGCCGCCTGAGACATGGGCGCGCTCACAAGACCTGAAGTCTTTGCCAAACGTTGGCAAAGCTACGACATTACACGCCGCCTCAGACACAGGCGCGCGGGCACAAGACGTGAAGTCTTTGCCAAACATTGGCAAAGCTACGGCATTACACGCCGCCTGAAACATAGGCGCGCGTACAAGACCTGAAGTCTTTGCCAAACATTGGCAAAGCGACAACATTACACGCCACATGAGACACAGGCGCGCGTACAAGACCCGAAGTCGTTGCTAAACTTTGGACAAGCTACGGCGTTCGACGTTGCTTGAGACACAGGCGTCCGCACAAGACCTGAAGTCTTTGCCAAACATTGGCAAAGCTACGGCATTACCAGCCGCCTGAGACATGGGCGCGCTCACAAGACCTGAAGTCTTTGCCAAACGTTGGCAAAGCTACGGCATTACACGCCGCCTCAGACACAGGCGCGCGCGCACAAGACCTGAAGTCTTTGCCAAACATTGGCAAAGCTACGGCATCAGACGCCGCCTGAGACATAGGCGCGTGTACAAGACCCGAAGTCTTTGCCAAACATTGGCAAAGCGACAGCATTACATACCGCCTGAGACACAGGCGCGCGTACAAGACCTGAAGTCGTTGCTAAACATTGGACAAGCTACGGCGTTAGACGTTGCTTGAGACACAGGCGTCCGCACAAGACCTGAAGTCTTTGCCAAACATTGGCAAAGCTAAGGCATTACACGTCGCCTGAGACATAGGCGCGCGCACAAGGCCTGAAGACTTTGCCAAACATTGACAAAGCTACGGCATTAGACGCCGCCTGAGACATAGGCGCGCGTACAAGACCAGAAGTCTTTGCCAAACATTGGCAAAGCTACGGCATTACACGCCGCCTTAGACACAGGCGCGCGCACAAGGCCACAGGCGCGCGCACAAGACCTGAAGTCTTTGCCAAACATTGGCAAAATTAAGGCATTACACGTCGCCTGAGACACAGGCGCGCGCACAAGGCCTGAAGACTTTTCCAAACATTGGCAAAGCTACGGCATTAGTCGCCGCCTGAGACATAGGCGCGCGTACAAGACCTGAAGTCTTTGCCAAACATTGGCAAAGCTACGGCATTACACGCCGCCTGAGACACGGGCGCGCGCACAACGACTGAAGACTTTGCCAAACATTAGCAAAGCTACGGCATTAGACGCCGCCTGAGACATAGGCACGCGTACAAGACCCGAAGTCTTTGCCAAACATTGGCAAAGCGACAGCATTACACGCTGCCTGAGACACAGGTGCGCGTACAAGACCTGAAGTCGTTGCTAAACATTGGACAAGCTACGGCGTTCGACGTTATTTGAGACACAGGCGTCCGCACAAGACCTGAAGTCTTTGCCAAACATTGGCAAAGCTACAGCATTACCAGCCGCCTGAGACATGGGCGCGCTCACAAGACCTGAAGTCTTTGCCAAACGTTGGCAAAGCTACGACATTACACGCCGCCTCAGACACAGGCGCGCGCGCACAAGACCTGAAGTCTTTGCCAAACATTGGCAAAGCTACGGCATTACACGCCGCCTGAGACACAGGCGCGCGCACAAGGCCTGAAGACTTTGCCAAACATTAGCAAAGCTACGGCATTACACCACGCCTGAGACACATGCGCGCGCACAAGACCTGAAGTCTTTGCTAATCACTGGCAAAGCAACGGCATTGGACGCCGCCTGAGACACAGGCGCGCGTACAAGACCGGAAGTCTTTGCCAAACATTGGCAAAGCTACGGCATTACACGCCGCCAGAGAAACAGGCACGCGCACAAGACCTGAAGTCTTTGCCAAACATTGGCAAAGCTAAGGCATTACACGTCGCCTGAGACACAGGCGCGCGTACAAGGCCTGAAGACTTTGCCAAACATTGGCAAAGCTACGGCATTAGACGCCGCCTGAGACATAGGCGCGCGTACAAGACCTGAAGTCTTTGCCAAACATTGGCAAAGCTACGGCATTACACGCCGCCTGAGACACGGGCACGCGCACAAGGCCTGAAGACTTTGCCAAACATTAGCAAAGCTACGGCATTAGACGCCGCCTGAGACATAGGTGCGCGTACAAGACCCGAAGTCTTTGCCAAACATTGGCAAAGCGACAGCATTACACGCTGCCTGAGACACAGGTGCGCGTACAAGACCTGAAGTCGTTGCTAAACATTGGACAAGCTACGGCGTTCGACGTTATTTGAGACACAGGCGTCCGCACAAGACCTGAAGTCTTTGCCAAACATTGGCAAAGCTACAGCATTACCAGCCGCCTGAGACATGGGCGCGCTCACAAGACCTGAAGTCTTTGCCAAACGTTGGCAAAGCTACGACATTACACGCCGCCTCAGACACAGGCGCGCGCGCACAAGACCTGAAGTCTTTGCCAAACATTGGTAAAGCTACAGCATTACACGCCGCCTGAGACACAGGCGCGCGCACAAGGCCTGAAGACTTTGCCAAACATTAGCAAAGCTACGGCATTACACCACGCCTGAGACACATGCGCGCGTACAAGACCTGAAGTCTTTGCTAATCACTGGCAAAGCAACGGCATTGGACGCCGCCTGAGACACAGGCGCGCGTACAAGACCGGAAGTCTTTGCCAAACATTGGGAAAGCTACGGCATTACACGCCGCCAGAGAAACAGGCACACGCACAAGACCTGAAGTCTTTGCCAAACATTGGCAAAGCTAAGGCATTACACGTCGCCTGAGACACAGGCGCGCGTACAAGGCCTGAAGACTTTGCCAAACATTGGCAAAGCTACGGCATTAGACGCCGCCTGAGACATAGGCGCGCGTACAAGACCTGAAGTCTTTGCCAAACATTGGCAAAGCTACGGCATTACACGCCGCCTGAGACACGGGCACGCGCACAAGGCCTGAAGACTTTGCCAAACATTAGCAAAGCTACGGCATTAGACGCCGCCTGAGACATAGGTGCGCGTACAAGACCCGAAGTCTTTGCCAAACATTGGCAAAGCGACAGCATTACACGCCGCCTGAGACACAGGCGCGCGTACAAGACCTGAAGTCGTTGCTAAACATTGGACAAGCTACGGCGTTAGACGTTGCTTCAGACACAGGCGTCCGCACAAGACCTGAAGTCTTTGCCAAACATTGGCAAAGCTACGGCATTACCAGCCGCCTGAGACATGGGCGCGCTAACAAGACCTGAAGTCTTTGCCAAACGTTGGCAAAGCTACGGCATTACTCGCCGCCTCAGACACAGGCGCGCGCGCACAAGACCTGAAGTCTTTGCCAAACATTGGCAAAGCTACGGCATTACACCACGCCTGAGACACATGCGCGTGCACAAGACCTGAAGTCTTTGCTAATCAATGGCAAAGCTACGGCATTGGACGCCGCCAGAGACACAGGCGCGCGCACAAAACCTGAAGTCTTTGCCAAACATTGGCAAAGCGACAGCATTACACGCCGCATGAGACACAGGCGCGCGTACAAGACCTGAAGTCGTTGCTAAACATTGGACAAGCTACGGCGTTAGACGTTGCTTGAGACACAGGCGTCCGCACAAGACCTGAAGTCTTTGCCAAGCATTGGCAAAGCTACGGCATTACCATCCGCCTGAGACACAGGCGCGCGCACAAGACCTGAAGTCTTTGTCAAACATTGGCAAAGCTAAGGCATTACACGTCGCCTGAGACACAGGCGCACGCACAAGGCCTGAAGACTTTGCCAAACATTGGCAAAGCTACGGCATTAGACGCCGCCTGAGACATAGGCGCGCGTACAAGACCTGAAGTCTTTGCCAAACATTGGCAAAGCTACGGCATTACACGCCGCCTGAGCACGGGCGCGCGCACAAGGCCTGAAGACTTTGCCAAACATTATCAAAGCTAAGGCATTAGACGCCGCCTGAGACATACGCGCGCGTACAAGACCCGAAGTCTTTGCCAAACATTGGCAAAGCGACAGCATTACACACCGCCTGAGACACAGGCGCGCGTACAAGACCTGAAGTCGTTGCTAAAATTGCACAGGCTACGGCGTTAGACGTTGCTTGAGACACAGGCGTCCGCACAAGACCTGAAGTCTTTGCCAAACATTGGCAAAGCTAAGGCATTACACGTCGCCTGAGACACAGGCGCGCGCACAAGGCCTGAAGACTTTGCCAAACATTGGCAAAGCTACGGCATTAGACGTCGCCTGAGACATAGGCGCGCGTACAAGACCAGAAGTCTTTGCCAAACATTGGCAAAGCTACGGCATTACACGCCGCCTGAGACACAGGCGCGCGCACAAGACCTGAAGTCTTTGCCAAACATTGGCAAAATTAAGGCATTACACGTCGCCTGAGACACAGGCGCGCGCACAAGGCCTGAAGACTTTGCCAAACATTGGCAAAGCTACGGCATTAGACGCCGCCTGAGACATAGGCGCGCGTACAAGACCTGAAGTCTTTGCCAAACATTGGCAAAGCTACGGCATTACATGCCGCCTGAGACACGGGCGCGCGCACAACGACTGAAGACTTTGCCAAACATTAGCAAAGCTACGGCATTAGACGCCGCCTGAGACATAGGCACGCGTACAAGACCCGAAGTCTTTGCCAAACATTGGCAAAGCGACAGCATTACACACCGCCTGAGACACAGGCGCGCGTACAAGACCTGAAGTCGTTGCTAAAATTGGACAGGCTACGGCGTTAGACGTTGCTTGAGACACAGGCGTCCGCACAAGACCTGAAGTCTTTGCCAAACATTGGCAAAGCTAAGGCATTACACGTCGCCTGAGACACAGGCGCGTGCACAAGGCCTGAAGACTTTGCCAAACATTGGCAAAGCTACGGCATTAGACGCCGCCTGAGACATAGGCGCGCGTACAAGACCAGAAGTCTTTGCCAAACATTGGCAAAGCTACGGCATTACACGCCGCCTGAGACACAGGCGCGCGCACAAGACCTGAAGTCTTTGCCAAACATTGGCAAAATTAAGGCATTACACGTCGCCTGAGACACAGGCGCGCGCACAAGGCCTGAAGACTTTGCCAAACATTGGCAAAGCTACGGCATTAGACGCCGCCTGAGACATAGGCGCGCGTACAAGACCTGAAGTCTTTGCCAAACATTGCCAAAGCTACGGCATTACACGCCGCCTGAGACACGGGCGCGCGCACAACGACTGAAGACTTTGCCAAACATTAGCAAAGCTACGGCATTAGACGCCGCCTGAGACATAGGCACGCGTACAAGACCCGAAGTCTTTGCCAAACATTGGCAAAGCGACAGCATTACACGCCGCCTGAGACACAGGCGCGCGTACAAGACCTGAAGTCGTTGCTAAACATTGGACAAGCTACGGCGTTCGACGTTATTTGAGACACAGGCGTCCGCACAAGACCTGAAGTCTTTGCCAAACATTGGCAAAGCTACGGCATTACCAGCCGCCTGAGACATGGGCGCGCTCACAAGACCTGAAGTCTTTGCCAAACGTTGGCAAAGCTACGACATTACACGCCGCCTCAGACACAGGCGCGCGGGCACAAGACGTGAAGTCTTTGCCAAACATTGGCAAAGCTACGGCATTACACGCCGCCTGAAACATAGGTGCGCGTACAAGACCTGAAGTCTTTGCCAAACATTGGCAAAGCGACAACATTACACGCCACATGAGACACAGGCGCGCGTACAAGACCCGAAGTCGTTGCTAAACTTTGGACAAGCTACGGCGTTCGACGTTGCTTGAGACACAGGCGTCCGCACAAGACCTGAAGTCTTTGCCAAACATTGGCAAAGCTACGGCATTACCAGCCGCCTGAGACATGGGCGCGCTCACAAGACCTGAAGTCTTTGCCAAACGTTGGCAAAGCTACGGCATTACACGCCGCCTCAGACACAGGCGCGCGCGCACAAGACCTGAAGTCTTTGCCAAACATTGGCAAAGCTACGGCATTAGACGCCGCCTGAGACATAGGCGCGTGTACAAGACCCGAAGTCTTTGCCAAACATTGGCAAAGCGACAGCATTACATACCGCCTGAGACACAGGCGCGCGTACAAGACCTGAAGTCGTTGCTAAACATTCGACAAGCTACGGCGTTAGACGTTGCTTGAGACACAGGCGTCCGCACAAGACCTGAAGTCTTTGCCAAACATTGGCAAAGCTAAGGCATTACACGTCGCCTGAGACATAGGCGCGCGCACAAGGCCTGAAGACTTTGCCAAACATTGACAAAGCTACGGCATTAGACGCCGCCTGAGACATAGGCGCGCGTACAAGACCAGAAGTCTTTGCCAAACATTGGCAAAGCTACGGCATTACACGCCGCCTTAGACACAGGCGCGCGCACAAGGCCACAGGCGCGCGCACAAGACCTGAAGTCTTTGCCAAACATTGGCAAAATTAAGGCATTACACGTCGCCTGAGACACAGGCGCGCGCACAAGGCCTGAAGACTTTTCCAAACATTGGCAAAGCTACGGCATTAGTCGCCGCCTGAGACATAGGCGCGCGTACAAGACCTGAAGTCTTTGCCAAACATTGGCAAATCTACGGCATTACACGCCGCCTGAGACACGGGCGCGCGCACAACGACTGAAGACTTTGCCAAACATTAGCAAAGCTACGGCATTAGACGCCGCCTGAGACATAGGCACGCGTACAAGACCCGAAGTCTTTGCCAAACATTGGCAAAGCGACAGCATTACACGCTGCCTGAGACACAGGTGCGCGTACAAGACCTGAAGTCGTTGCTAAACATTGGACAAGCTACGGCGTTCGACGTTATTTGAGACACAGGCGTCCGCACAAGACCTGAAGTCTTTGCCAAACATTGGCAAAGCTACAGCATTACCAGCCGCCTGAGACATGGGCGCGCTCACAAGACCTGAAGTCTTTGCCAAACGTTGGCAAAGCTACGACATTACACGCCGCCTCAGACACAGGCGCGCGCGCACAAGACCTGAAGTCTTTGCCAAACATTGGCAAAGCTACGGCATTACACGCCGCCTGAGACACAGGCGCGCGCACAAGGCCTGAAGACTTTGCCAAACATTAGCAAAGCTACGGCATTACACCACGCCTGAGACACATGCGCGCGCACAAGACCTGAAGTCTTTGCTAATCACTGGCAAAGCAACGGCATTGGACGCCGCCTGAGACACAGGCGCGCGTACAAGACCGGAAGTCTTTGCCAAACATTGGCAAAGCTACGGCATTACACGCCGCCAGAGAAACAGGCACGCGCACAAGACCTGAAGTCTTTGCCAAACATTGGCAAAGCTAAGGCATTACACGTCGCCTGAGACACAGGCGCGCGTACAAGGCCTGAAGACTTTGCCAAACATTGGCAAAGCTACGGCATTAGACGCCGCCTGAGACATAGGCGCGCGTACAAGACCTGAAGTCTTTGCCAAACATTGGCAAAGCTACGGCATTACACGCCGCCTGAGACACGGGCACGCGCACAAGGCCTGAAGACTTTGCCAAACATTAGCAAAGCTACGGCATTAGACGCCGCCTGAGACATAGGTGCGCGTACAAGACCCGAAGTCTTTGCCAAACATTGGCAAAGCGACAGCATTACACGCTGCCTGAGACACAGGTGCGCGTACAAGACCTGAAGTCGTTGCTAAACATTGGACAAGCTACGGCGTTCGACGTTATTTGAGACACAGGCGTCCGCACAAGACCTGAAGTCTTTGCCAAACATTGGCAAAGCTACAGCATTACCAGCCGCCTGAGACATGGGCGCGCTCACAAGACCTGAAGTCTTTGCCAAACGTTGGCAAAGCTACGACATTACACGCCGCCTCAGACACAGGCGCGCGCGCACAAGACCTGAAGTCTTTGCCAAACATTGGCAAAGCTACAGCATTACACGCCGCCTGAGACACAGGCGCGCGCACAAGGCCTGAAGACTTTGCCAAACATTAGCAAAGCTACGGCATTACACCACGCCTGAGACACATGCGCGCGTACAAGACCTGAAGTCTTTGCTAATCACTGGCAAAGCAACGGCATTGGACGCCGCCTGAGACACAGGCGCGCGTACAAGACCGGAAGTCTTTGCAAACATTAGGAAAGCTACGGCATTACACGCCGCCAGAGAAACAGGCACGCGCACAAGACCTGAAGTCTTTGCCAAACATTGGCAAAGCTAAGGCATTACACGTCGCCTGAGACACAGGCGCGCGTACAAGGCCTGAAGACTTTGCCAAACATTGGCAAAGCTACGGCATTAGACGCCGCCTGAGACATAGGCGCGCGTACAAGACCTGAAGTCTTTGCCAAACATTGGCAAAGCTACGGCATTACACGCCGCATGAGACACGGGCACGCGCACAAGGCCTGAAGACTTTGCCAAACATTAGCAAAGCTACGGCATTAGACGCCGCCTGAGACATAGGTGCGCGTACAAGACCCGAAGTCTTTGCCAAACATTGGCAAAGCGACAGCATTACACGCCGCCTGAGACACAGGCGCGCGTACAAGACCTGAAGTCGTTGCTAAACATTGGACAAGCTACGGCGTTAGACGTTGCTTCAGACACAGGCGTCCGCACAAGACCTGAAGTCTTTGCCAAACATTGGCAAAGCTACGGCATTACCAGCCGCCTGAGACATGGGCGCGCTAACAAGACCTGAAGTCTTTGCCAAACGTTGGCAAAGCTACGGCATTACTCGCCGCCTCAGACACAGGCGCGCGCGCACAAGACCTGAAGTCTTTGCCAAACATTGGCAAAGCTACGGCATTACACCACGCCTGAGACACATGCGCGTGCACAAGACCTGAAGTCTTTGCTAATCAATGGCAAAGCTACGGCATTGGACGCCGCCTGAGACACAGGCGCGCGCACAAGACCTGAAGTCTTTGCCAAACATTGGCAAAGCGACAGCATTACACGCCGCATGAGACACAGGCGCGCGTACAAGACCTGAAGTCGTTGCTAAACATTGGACAAGCTACGGCGTTAGACGTTGCTTGAGACACAGGCGTCCGCACAAGACCTGAAGTCTTTGCCAAGCATTGGCAAAGCTACGGCATTACCATCCGCCTGAGACACAGGCGCGCGCACAAGACCTGAAGTCTTTGTCAAACATTGGCAAAGCTAAGGCATTACACGTCGCCTGAGACACAGGCGCACGCACAAGGCCTGAAGACTTTGCCAAACATTGGCAAAGCTACGGCATTAGACGCCGCCTGAGACATAGGCGCGCGTACAAGACCTGAAGTCTTTGCCAAACATTGGCAAAGCTACGGCATTACACGCCGCCTGAGCACGGGCGCGCGCACAAGGCCTGAAGACTTTGCCAAACATTATCAAAGCTAAGGCATTAGACGCCGCCTGAGACATACGCGCGCGTACAAGACCCGAAGTCTTTGCCAAACATTGGCAAAGCGACAGCATTACACACCGCCTGAGACACAGGCGCGCGTACAAGACCTGAAGTCGTTGCTAAAATTGCACAGGCTACGGCGTTAGACGTTGCTTGAGACACAGGCGTCCGCACAAGACCTGAAGTCTTTGCCAAACATTGGCAAAGCTAAGGCATTACACGTCGCCTGAGACACAGGCGCGCGCACAAGGCCTGAAGACTTTGCCAAACATTGGCAAAGCTACGGCATTAGACGTCGCCTGAGACATAGGCGCGCGTACAAGACCAGAAGTCTTTGCCAAACATTGGCAAAGCTACGGCATTACACGCCGCCTGAGACACAGGCGCGCGCACAAGACCTGAAGTCTTTGCCAAACATTGGCAAAATTAAGGCATTACACGTCGCCTGAGACACAGGCGCGCGCACAAGGCCTGAAGACTTTGCCAAACATTGGCAAAGCTACGGCATTAGACGCCGCCTGAGACATAGGCGCGCGTACAAGACCTGAAGTCTTTGCCAAACATTGGCAAAGCTACGGCATTACATGCCGCCTGAGACACGGGCGCGCGCACAACGACTGAAGACTTTGCCAAACATTAGCAAAGCTACGGCATTAGACGCCGCCTGAGACATAGGCACGCGTACAAGACCCGAAGTCTTTGCCAAACATTGGCAAAGCGACAGCATTACACACCGCCTGAGACACAGGCGCGCGTACAAGACCTGAAGTCGTTGCTAAAATTGGACAGGCTACGGCGTTAGACGTTGCTTGAGACACAGGCGTCCGCACAAGACCTGAAGTCTTTGCCAAACATTGGCAAAGCTAAGGCATTACACGTCGCCTGAGACACAGGCGCGTGCACAAGGCCTGAAGACTTTGCCAAACATTGGCAAAGCTACGGCATTAGACGCCGCCTGAGACATAGGCGCGCGTACAAGACCAGAAGTCTTTGCCAAACATTGGCAAAGCTACGGCATTACACGCCGCCTGAGACACAGGCGCGCGCACAAGACCTGAAGTCTTTGCCAAACATTGGCAAAATTAAGGCATTACACGTCGCCTGAGACACAGGCGCGCGCACAAGGCCTGAAGACTTTGCCAAACATTGGCAAAGCTACGGCATTAGACGCCGCCTGAGACATAGGCGCGCGTACAAGACCTGAAGTCTTTGCCAAACATTGCCAAAGCTACGGCATTACACGCCGCCTGAGACACGGGCGCGCGCACAACGACTGAAGACTTTGCCAAACATTAGCAAAGCTACGGCATTAGACGCCGCCTGAGACATAGGCACGCGTACAAGACCCGAAGTCTTTGCCAAACATTGGCAAAGCGACAGCATTACACGCCGCCTGAGACACAGGCGCGCGTACAAGACCTGAAGTCGTTGCTAAACATTGGACAAGCTACGGCGTTCGACGTTATTTGAGACACAGGCGTCCGCACAAGACCTGAAGTCTTTGCCAAACATTGGCAAAGCTACGGCATTACCAGCCGCCTGAGACATGGGCGCGCTCACAAGACCTGAAGTCTTTGCCAAACGTTGGCAAAGCTACGACATTACACGCCGCCTCAGACACAGGCGCGCGGGCACAAGACGTGAAGTCTTTGCCAAACATTGGCAAAGCTACGGCATTACACGCCGCCTGAAACATAGGCGCGCGTACAAGACCTGAAGTCTTTGCCAAACATTGGCAAAGCGACAACATTACACGCCACATGAGACACAGGCGCGCGTACAAGACCCGAAGTCGTTGCTAAACTTTGGACAAGCTACGGCGTTCGACGTTGCTTGAGACACAGGCGTCCGCACAAGACCTGAAGTCTTTGCCAAACATTGGCAAAGCTACGGCATTACCAGCCGCCTGAGACATGGGCGCGCTCACAAGACCTGAAGTCTTTGCCAAACGTTGGCAAAGCTACGGCATTACACGCCGCCTCAGACACAGGCGCGCGCGCACAAGACCTGAAGTCTTTGGCAAACATTGGCAAAGCTACGGCATTAGACGCCGCCTGAGACATAGGCGCGTGTACAAGACCCGAAGTCTTTGCCAAACATTGGCAAAGCGACAGCATTACATACCGCCTGAGACACAGGCGCGCGTACAAGACCTGAAGTCGTTGCTAAACATTGGACAAGCTACGGCGTTAGACGTTGCTTGAGACACAGGCGTCCGCACAAGACCTGAAGTCTTTGCCAAACATTGGCAAAGCTAAGGCATTACACGTCGCCTGAGACATAGGCGCGCGCACAAGGCCTGAAGACTTTGCCAAACATTGACAAAGCTACGGCATTAGACGCCGCCTGAGACATAGGCGCGCGTACAAGACCAGAAGTCTTTGCCAAACATTGGCAAAGCTACGGCATTACACGCCGCCTTAGACACAGGCGCGCGCACAAGGCCACAGGCGCGCGCACAAGACCTGAAGTCTTTGCCAAACATTGGCAAAATTAAGGCATTACACGTCGCCTGAGACACAGGCGCGCGCACAAGGCCTGAAGACTTTTCCAAACATTGGCAAAGCTACGGCATTAGTCGCCGCCTGAGACAGAGGCGCGCGTACAAGACCTGAAGTCTTTGCCAAACATTGGCAAAGCTACGGCATTACACGCCGCCTGAGACACGGGCGCGCGCACAACGACTGAAGACTTTGCCAAACATTAGCAAAGCTACGGCATTAGACGCCGCCTGAGACATAGGCACGCGTACAAGACCCGAAGTCTTTGCCAAACATTGGCAAAGCGACAGCATTACACGCTGCCTGAGACACAGGTGCGCGTACAAGACCTGAAGTCGTTGCTAAACATTGGACAAGCTACGGCGTTCGACGTTATTTGAGACACAGGCGTCCGCACAAGACCTGAAGTCTTTGCCAAACATTGGCAAAGCTACAGCATTACCAGCCGCCTGAGACATGGGCGCGCTCACAAGACCTGAAGTCTTTGCCAAACGTTGGCAAAGCTACGACATTACACGCCGCCTCAGACACAGGCGCGCGCGCACAAGACCTGAAGTCTTTGCCAAACATTGGCAAAGCTACGGCATTACACGCCGCCTGAGACACAGGCGCGCGCACAAGGCCTGAAGACTTTGCCAAACATTAGCAAAGCTACGGCATTACACCACGCCTGAGACACATGCGCGCGCACAAGACCTGAAGTCTTTGCTAATCACTGGCAAAGCAACGGCATTGGACGCCGCCTGAGACACAGGCGCGCGTACAAGACCGGAAGTCTTTGCCAAACATTGGCAAAGCTACGGCATTACACGCCGCCAGAGAAACAGGCACGCGCACAAGACCTGAAGTCTTTGCCAAACATTGGCAAAGCTAAGGCATTACACGTCGCCTGAGACACAGGCGCGCGTACAAGGCCTGAAGACTTTGCCAAACATTGGCAAAGCTACGGCATTAGACGCCGCCTGAGACATAGGCGCGCGTACAAGACCTGAAGTCTTTGCCAAACATTGGCAAAGCTACGGCATTACACGCCGCCTGAGACACGGGCACGCGCACAAGGCCTGAAGACTTTGCCAAACATTAGCAAAGCTACGGCATTAGACGCCGCCTGAGACATAGGTGCGCGTACAAGACCCGAAGTCTTTGCCAAACATTGGCAAAGCGACAGCATTACACGCTGCCTGAGACACAGGTGCGCGTACAAGACCTGAAGTCGTTGCTAAACATTGGACAAGCTACGGCGTTCGACGTTATTTGAGACACAGGCGTCCGCACAAGACCTGAAGTCTTTGCCAAACATTGGCAAAGCTACAGCATTACCAGCCGCCTGAGACATGGGCGCGCTCACAAGACCTGAAGTCTTTGCCAAACGTTGGCAAAGCTACGACATTACACGCCGCCTCAGACACAGGCGCGCGCGCACAAGACCTGAAGTCTTTGCCAAACATTGGCAAAGCTACAGCATTACACGCCGCCTGAGACACAGGCGCGCGCACAAGGCCTGAAGACTTTGCCAAACATTAGCAAAGCTACGGCATTACACCACGCCTGAGACACATGCGCGCGTACAAGACCTGAAGTCTTTGCTAATCACTGGCAAAGCAACGGCATTGGACGCCGCCTGAGACACAGGCGCGCGTACAAGACCGGAAGTCTTTGCCAAACATTGGGAAAGCTACGGCATTACACGCCGCCAGAGAAACAGGCACGCGCACAAGACCTGAAGTCTTTGCCAAACATTGGCAAAGCTAAGGCATTACACGTCGCCTGAGACACAGGCGCGCGTACAAGGCCTGAAGACTTTGCCAAACATTGGCAAAGCTACGGCATTAGACGCCGCCTGAGACATAGGCGCGCGTACAAGACCTGAAGTCTTTGCCAAACATTGGCAAAGCTACGGCATTACACGCCGCCTGAGACACGGGCACGCGCACAAGGCCTGAAGACTTTGCCAAACATTAGCAAAGCTACGGCATTAGACGCCGCCTGAGACATAGGTGCGCGTACAAGACCCGAAGTCTTTGCCAAACATTGGCAAAGCGACAGCATTACACGCCGCCTGAGACACAGGCGCGCGTACAAGACCTGAAGTCGTTGCTAAACATTGGACAAGCTACGGCGTTAGACGTTGCTTCAGACACAGGCGTCCGCACAAGACCTGAAGTCTTTGCCAAACATTGGCAAAGCTACGGCATTACCAGCCGCCTGAGACATGGGCGCGCTAACAAGACCTGAAGTCTTTGCCAAACGTTGGCAAAGCTACGGCATTACTCGCCGCCTCAGACACAGGCGCGCGCGCACAAGACCTGAAGTCTTTGCCAAACATTGGCAAAGCTACGGCATTACACCACGCCTGAGACACATGCGCGTGCACAAGACCTGAAGTCTTTGCTAATCAATGGCAAAGCTACGGCATTGGACGCCGCCTGAGACACAGGCGCACGCACAAGACCTGAAGTCTTTGCCAAACATTGGCAAAGCGACAGCATTACACGCCGCATGAGACACAGGCGCGCGTACAAGACCTGAAGTCGTTGCTAAACATTGGACAAGCTACGGCGTTAGACGTTGCTTGAGACACAGGCGTCCGCACAAGACCTGAAGTCTTTGCCAAGCATTGGCAAAGCTACGGCATTACCATCCGCCTGAGACACAGGCGCGCGCACAAGACCTGAAGTCTTTGTCAAACATTGGCAAAGCTAAGGCATTACACGTCGCCTGAGACACAGGCGCACGCACAAGGCCTGAAGACTTTGCCAAACATTGGCAAAGCTACGGCATTAGACGCCGCCTGAGACATAGGCGCGCGTACAAGACCTGAAGTCTTTGCCAAACATTGGCAAAGCTACGGCATTACACGCCGCCTGAGCACGGGCGCGCGCACAAGGCCTGAAGACTTTGCCAAACATAATCAAAGCTAAGGCATTAGACGCCGCCTGAGACATACGCGCGCGTACAAGACCCGAAGTCTTTGCCAAACATTGGCAAAGCGACAGCATTACACACCGCCTGAGACACAGGCGCGCGTACAAGACCTGAAGTCGTTGCTAAAATTGCACAGGCTACGGCGTTAGACGTTGCTTGAGACACAGGCGTCCGCACAAGACCTGAAGTCTTTGCCAAACATTGGCAAAGCTAAGGCATTACACGTCGCCTGAGACACAGGCGCGCGCACAAGGCCTGAAGACTTTGCCAAACATTGGCAAAGCTACGGCATTAGACGTCGCCTGAGACATAGGCGCGCGTACAAGACCAGAATTCTTTGCCAAACATTGGCAAAGCTACGGCATTACACGCCGCCTGAGACACAGGCGCGCGCACAAGACCTGAAGTCTTTGCCAAACATTGGCAAAATTAAGGCATTACACGTCGCCTGAGACACAGGCGCGCGCACAAGGCCTGAAGACTTTGCCAAACATTGGCAAAGCTACGGCATTAGACGCCGCCTGAGACATAGGCGCGCGTACAAGACCTGAAGTCTTTGCCAAACATTGGCAAAGCTACGGCATTACATGCCGCCTGAGACACGGGCGCGCGCACAACGACTGAAGACTTTGCCAAACATTAGTAAAGCTACGGCATTAGACGCCGCCTGAGACATAGGCACGCGTACAAGACCCGAAGTCTTTGCCAAACATTGGCAAAGCGACAGCATTACACACCGCCTGAGACACAGGCGCGCGTACAAGACCTGAAGTCGTTGCTAAAATTGGACAGGCTACGGCGTTAGACGTTGCTTGAGACACAGGCGTCCGCACAAGACCTGAAGTCTTTGCCAAACATTGGCAAAGCTAAGGCATTACACGTCGCCTGAGACACAGGCGCGCGCACAAGGCCTGAAGACTTTGCCAAACATTGGCAAAGCTACGGCATTAGACGCCGCCTGAGACATAGGCGCGCGTACAAGACCAGAAGTCTTTGCCAAACATTGGCAAAGCTACGGCATTACACGCCGCCTGAGACACAGGCGCGCGCACAAGACCTGAAGTCTTTGCCAAACATTGGCAAAATTAAGGCATTACACGTCGCCTGAGACACAGGCGCGCGCACAAGGCCTGAAGACTTTGCCAAACATTGGCAAAGCTACGGCATTAGACGCCGCCTGAGACATAGGCGCGCGTACAAGACCTGAAGTCTTTGCCAAACATTGCCAAAGCTACGGCATTACACGCCGCCTGAGACACGGGCGCGCGCACAACGACTGAAGACTTTGCCAAACATTAGCAAAGCTACGGCATTAGACGCCGCCTGAGACATAGGCACGCGTACAAGACCCGAAGTCTTTGCCAAACATTGGCAAAGCGACAGCATTACACGCCGCCTGAGACACAGGCGCGCGTACAAGACCTGAAGTCGTTGCTAAACATTGGACAAGCTACGGCGTTCGACGTTATTTGAGACACAGGCGTCCGCACAAGACCTGAAGTCTTTGCCAAACATTGGCAAAGCTACGGCATTACCAGCCGCCTGAGACATGGGCGCGCTCACAAGACCTGAAGTCTTTGCCAAACGTTGGCAAAGCTACGACATTACACGCCGCCTCAGACACAGGCGCGCGCGCACAAGACGTGAAGTCTTTGCCAAACATTGGCAAAGCTACGGCATTACACGCCGCCTGAAACATAGGCGCGCGTACAAGACCTGAAGTCTTTGCCAAACATTGGCAAAGCGACAGCATTACACGCCACATGAGACACAGGCGCGCATACAAGACCTGAAGTCGTTGCTAAAGTTTGGACAAGCTACGTCGTTCGACGTTGCTTGAGACACAGGCGTCCGCACAAGACCTGAAGTCTTTGCAAAACATTGGCAAAGCTACGGCATTTCCAGCCGCCTGAGACATGGGCGCGCTCATAAGACCTGAAGTCTTTGCCAAACGTTGGCAAAGCTACGGCATTACACGCCGCCTCAGACACAGGCGCGCGCGCACAAGACCTGAAGTCTTTGCCAAACATTGGCAAAACAACGGCATTACACGCCGCCTGAGACACAGGCGCGCGCACAAGGACTGAAGACTTTGCCAAACATTAGCAAAGCTACGGCATTACACCACGCCTGAGACACATGCGCGCGCACAAGGCCTGAAGTCTTTGCTAATCACTGGCAAAGCTACGGCATTGGACGCCGCCTGAGACACAGGCGCGCGTACAAGACCGGAAGTCTTTGCCAAACATTGGCAAAGCTACGGCATTACACGCCGCCTGAGAAACAGGCGCGCACACAAGACCTGAAGTCTTTGCCAAACATTGGCAAAGCTAAGGCATTACACGTCGCCTGAGACACAGCCGCGCGCACAAGGCCTGAAGACTTTGCCAAACATTGGCAAAGCTACGGCATTAGACGCCGCCTGAGACACAGGCGCGCGTACAAGACCTGAAGTCTTTGCCAAACATTGGCAAAGCTACGGCATTACACGCTGCCTGAGACACGGGCGCGCGCACAAGGCTTGAAGACTTTGCCAAACATTAGCAAAGCTACAACATTAGACGCCACCTGAGACATAGGTGCGCGTACAAGACCCGAAGTCTTTGCCAAACATTGGCAAAGCGACAGCATTACACGCCGCCTGAGACACAGGCGCGCGTACAAGACCAGAAGTCGTTGCTAAACATTGGACAAGCTACGGCGTTAGACGTTGCTTGAGACACAGGCGTACGCACAAGACCTGAAGTATTTGCCAAACATTGGCAAAGCTACGGCATTACCAGCCGCCTGAGACATGGGCGCGCTCACAAGACCTGAAGTCTTTGCCAAACGTTGGCAAAGCTACGGCATTACAAGCCCCCTCAGACACAAGCGCGCGCGCACAAGACCTGAAGTCTTTGCCAAACATTGGCAAAGCTACGGCATTACACGCCGCCTGAAACATAGGCGTGCGTACAAGACCCGAAGTCTTTGCCAAACATTGGCAAAGCGACAGCATTACACGCCGCATGAGATACAGGCGCGCGTACAAGACCTGAAGTCGTTGCTAAACATTGGACAAGCTATGGCGTTAGACGTTGCTTGAGACACAGGCGTCCGCACAAGACCTGAAGTCTTTGCCAAACATTGGCAATGCTACGGCATTACCAGCCGCCTGAGACATGGGCGCGCTCACAAAACCTGAAGTCTTTTCCAAACGTTGGCAAAGCTACGGCATTACACGCCGCCTCAGACACAGGCGCGCGCGCACAAGACCTGAAGTCTTTGCCAAACATTGGCAAAGCTACGACATTACACGCCGCCTGAGACACAGGCGCGCGCACAAGGCCTGAAGACTTTGCCAAACATTAGCAAAGCTACGGCATTACACCACGCATGAGACACATGCGCGCGCACAAGACCTGTAGTCTTTGCTAATCACTGGCAAAGCTACGGCATTGGACGTCGCCAGAGACACAGGCGCGCGCACAAGACCTGAAGTCTTTGCCAAACATTGGTAAAACTAAGGCATTACACGTCGCCTGAGACACAGGCGCGCGCACAAGGCCTGAAGACTTTGCCAAACATTGGCAAAGCTACGGCATTAGACGCCGCCTGAGACATAGGCGCGCGTACAAGACCTGAAGTTTTTGCCAAACATTGGCAAAGCTACGGCATTACACGCCGCCTGAGACACGGGCGCGCGCACAACGACTGAAGACTTTGCCAAACAATAGCAAAGCTACGGCATTAGACGCCGCCTGAGACATAGGCACGCGTACAAGACCCGAAGTCTTTGCCAAACATTGGCAAAGCGACAGCATTACACGCCGCCTGAGACACAGGCGCGCGTACAAGACCTGAAGTCTTTGCCAAACATTGGCAAAGCTAAGGCATTACACGTCGCCTGAGACACAGGCGCGCGCACAAGGCCTGAAGACTATGCCAAACATTGGCAAAGCTACGGCATTAGACGCCGCTTGAGAGATAGGCGCGCGTACAAGACCAGCAGTCTTTGCCAATCATTGGCAAAGCTACGGCATTACACGCCACCTGAGACACAGGCGCGCGCACAAGGCCTGAAGACTTTGCCAAACATTAGCAAAGCTACGGCATTACACCACGCCTGAGACACATGCGCGCGCACAAGACTTGAAGTCTTTGCTAATCACTGGCAAAGCTATGACATTGGATGCCGCCTGAGACACAGGTGCGCGTACAAGACCTAAAGTCTTTGCCAAACATTTGCAAAGCTACGGCATTACACGCCGCCTGAGACACAGGCGCGAGCACAAGACCTGAAGTCTTTGCCAAACATTGGCAAAACTAAGGCATTACACGTCGCCTGAGACACAGGCGCGCGCACAAGGCCTGAAGACTTTGCCAAACATTGGCAAAGCGACAGCATTACACGCCGCCTGAGACACAGGCGCGCGTACAAGACCTGAAGTCGTTGCTAAACATTGGACAAGCTACGGCGTTCGACGTTGCTTGAGACACAGGCGTCCGCACAAGACCTGAAGTCTTTGCCAAACATTGGCAAAGCTACGGCATTACCAGCCGCCTGAGACATGGGCGCGCTCAAAAGACCTGAAGTCTTTGCCAAACGTTGGCAAAGCTACGGCATTACAAGCCCCCTCAGACACAGGCGCGCGCGCACAAGACCTGAAGTCTTTGCCAAACATTGGCAAAGCTACGGCATTACACGCCGCCTGAAACATAGGCGCGCGTACAAGACCCGAAGTCTTTGCCAAACATTGCAAAGCGACAGCATTACACGCCGCATGAGACACAGGCGCGCGTACAAGACCTGAAGTCGTTGCTAAACATTGGACAAGCTATGGCGTTAGACGTTGCTTGAGACACAGGCGTCCGCACAAGACCTGAAGTCTTTGCCAAACATTGGCAAAGCTACGGCATTACACGCCGCCTGAAACATAGGCGCGCGTACAAGACCTGAAGTTTTTGCCAAACATTGGCAAAGCTACGGCATTACACGCCGCCTGAGACACGGGCGCGCGCACAACGACTGAAGACTTTGCCAAACATTAGCAAAGCTACGGCATTACACGCCGCCTGAGACATAGGCACGCGTACAAGACCCGAAGTCTTTGCCAAACATTGGCAAAGCGACAGCATTACACGCCGCCTGAGACACAGGCGCGCGTACAAGACCTGAAGTCTTTGCCAAACATTGGCAAAGCTAAGGCATTACACGTCGCCTGAGACACAGGCGCGCGCACAAGGCCTGAAGACTATGCCAAACATTGGCAAAGCTACGGCATTAGACGCCGCCTGAGAGATAGGCGCGCGTACAAGACCAGCAGTCTTTGCCAAACATTGGCAAAGCTACGGCATTACACGCCACCTGAGACACAGGCGCGCGCACAAGGCCTGAAGACTTTGCCAAACATTAGCAAAGCTACGGCATTACACCACGCCTGAGACACATGCGCGCGCACAAGACTTGAAGTCTTTGCTAATCACTGGCAAAGCTATGACATTGGATGCCGCCTGAGACACAGGTGCGCGTACAAGACCTAAAGTCTTTGCCAAACATTTGCAAAGCTACGGCATTACACGCCGCCTGAGACACAGGCGCGAGCACAAGACCTGAAGTCTTTGCCAAACATTGGCAAAACTAAGGCATTACACGTCGCCTGAGACACAGGCGCGCGCACAAGGCCTGAAGACTTTGCCAAACATTGGCAAAGCGACAGCATTACACGCCGCCTGAGACACAGGCGCGCGTACAAGACCTGAAGTCGTTGCTAAACATTGGACAAGCTACGGCGTTCGACGTTGCTTGAGACACAGGCGTCCGCACAAGACCTGAAGTCTTTGCCAAACATTGGCAAAGCTACGGCATTACCAGCCGCCTGAGACATGGGCGCGCTCAAAAGACCTGAAGTCTTTGCCAAACGTTGGCAAAGCTACGGCATTACAAGCCCCCTCAGACACAGGCGCGCGCGCACAAGACCTGAAGTCTTTGCCAAACATTGGCAAAGCTACGGCATTACACGCCGCCTGAAACATAGGCGCGCGTACAAGACCCGAAGTCTTTGCCAAACATTGCAAAGCGACAGCATTACACGCCGCATGAGACACAGGCGCGCGTACAAGACCTGAAGTCGTTGCTAAACATTGGACAAGCTATGGCGTTAGACGTTGCTTGAGACACAGGCGTCCGCACAAGACCTGAAGTCTTTGCCAAACATTGGCAAAGCTACGGCATTACACGCCGCCTGAAACATAGGCGCGCGTACAAGACCTGAAGTTTTTGCCAAACATTGGCAAAGCTACGGCATTACACGCCGCCTGAGACACGGGCGCGCGCACAACGACTGAAGACTTTGCCAAACATTAGCAAAGCTACGGCATTACACGCCGCCTGAGACATAGGCACGCGTACAAGACCCGAAGTCTTTGCCAAACATTGGCAAAGCGACAGCATTACACGCCGCCTGAGACACAGGCGCGCGTACAAGACCTGAAGTCTTTGCCAAACATTGGCAAAGCTAAGGCATTACACGTCGCCTGAGACACAGGCGCGCGCACAAGGCCTGAAGACTATGCCAAACATTGGCAAAGCTACGGCATTAGACGCCGCCTGAGAGATAGGCGCGCGTACAAGACCAGCAGTCTTTGCCAAACATTGGCAAAGCTACGGCATTACACGCCACCTGAGACACAGGCGCGCGCACAAGGCCTGAAGACTTTGCCAAACATTAGCAAAGCTACGGCATTACACCACGCCTGAGACACATGCGCGCGCACAAGACTTGAAGTCTTTGCTAATCACTGGCAAAGCTATGACATTGGACGCCGCCTGAGACACAGGTGCGCGTACAAGACCTGAAGTCTTTGCCAAACATTTGCAAAGCTACGGCATTACACGCCGCCTGAGACACAGGCGCGAGCACAAGACCTGAAGTCTTTGCCAAACATTGGCAAAACTAAGGCATTACACGTCGCCTGAGACACAGGCGCGCGCACAAGGCCTGAAGACTTTGCCAAACATTGGCAAAGCGACAGCATTACACGCCGCCTGAGACACAGGCGCGCGTACAAGACCTGAAGTCGTTGCTAAACATTGGACAAGCTACGGCGTTCGACGTTGCTTGAGACACAGGCGTCCGCACAAGACCTGAAGTCTTTGCCAAACATTGGCAAAGCTACGGCATTACCAGCCGCCTGAGACATGGGCGCGCTCAAAAGACCTGAAGTCTTTGCCAAACGTTGGCAAAGCTACGGCATTACAAGCCCCCTCAGACACAGGCGCGCGCGCACAAGACCTGAAGTCTTTGCCAAACATTGGCAAAGCTACGGCATTACACGCCGCCTTAAACATAGGCGCGCGTACAAGACCCGAAGTCTTTGCCAAACATTGCAAAGCGACAGCATTACACGCCGCATGAGACACAGGCGCGCGTACAAGACCTGAAGTCGTTGCTAAACATTGGACAAGCTATGGCGTTAGACGTTGCTTGAGACACAGGCGTCCGCACAAGACCTGAAGTCTTTGCCAAACATTGGCAAAGCTACTGCATTACACGCCGCCTGAAACATAGGCGCGCGTACAAGACCTGAAGTTTTTGCCAAACATTGGCAAAGCTACGGCATTACACGCCGCCTGAGACACGGGCGCGCGCACAACGACTGAAGACTTTGCCAAACATTAGCAAAGCTACGGCATTAGACGCCGCCTGAGACATAGGCACGCGTACAAGACCCGAAGTCTTTGCCAAACATTGGCAAAGCGACAGCATTACACGCCGCCTGAGACACAGGCGCGCGTACAAGACCTGAAGTCTTTGCCAAACATTGGCAAAGCTAAGGCATTACACGTCGCCTGAGACACAGGCGCGCGCACAAGGCCTGAAGACTATGCCAAACATTGGCAAAGCTACGGCATTAGACGCCGCCTGAGAGATAGGCGCGCGTACAAAACCAGCAGTCTTTGCCAAACATTGGCAAAGCTACGGCATTACACGCCACCTGAGACACAGGCGCGCGCACAAGGCCTAAAGACTTTGCCAAACATTAGCAAAGCTACGGCATTACACCACGCCTGAGACACATGCGCGCGCACAAGACTTGAAGTCTTTGCTAATCACTGGCAAAGCTATGACATTGGACGCCGCCTGAGACACAGGTGCGCGTACAAGACCTGAAGTCTTTGCCAAACATTTGCAAAGCTACGGCATTACACGCCGCCTGAGACACAGGCGCGAGCACAAGACCTGAAGTCTTTGCCAAACATTGGCAAAACTAAGGCATTACACGTCGCCTGAGACACAGGCGCGCGCACAAGGCCTGAAGACTTTGCCAAACATTGGCAAAGCGACAGCATTACACGCCGCCTGAGACACAGGCGCGCGTACAAGACCTGAAGTCGTTGCTAAACATTGGACAAGCTACGGCGTTCGACGTTGCTTGAGACACAGGCGTCCGCACAAGACCTGAAGTCTTTGCCAAACATTGGCAAAGCTACGGCATTACCAGCCGCCTGAGACATGGGCGCGCTCAAAAGACCTGAAGTCTTTGCCAAACGTTGGCAAAGCTACGGCATTACAAGCCCCCTCAGACACAGGCGCGCGCGCACAAGACCTGAAGTCTTTGCCAAACATTGGCAAAGCTACGGCATTACACGCCGCCTGAAACATAGGCGCGCGTACAAGACCCGAAGTCTTTGCCAAACATTGCAAAGCGACAGCATTACACGCCGCATGAGACACAGGCGCGCGTACAAGACCTGAAGTCGTTGCTAAACATTGGACAAGCTATGGCGTTAGACGTTGCTTGAGACACAGGCGTCCGCACAAGACCTGAAGTCTTTGCCAAACATTGGCAAAGCTACGGCATTACACGCCGCCTGAAACATAGGCGCGCGTACAAGACCTGAAGTTTTTGCCAAACATTGGCAAAGCTACGGCATTACACGCCGCCTGAGACACGGGCGCGCGCACAACGACTGAAGACTTTGCCAAACATTAGCAAAGCTACGGCATTACACGCCGCCTGAGACATAGGCACGCGTACAAGACCCGAAGTCTTTGCCAAACATTGGCAAAGCGACAGCATTACACGCCGCCTGAGACACAGGCGCGCGTACAAGACCTGAAGTCTTTGCCAAACATTGGCAAAGCTAAGGCATTACACGTCGCCTGAGACACAGGCGCGCGCACAAGGCCTGAAGACTATGCCAAACATTGGCAAAGCTACGGCATTAGACGCCGCCTGAGAGATAGGCGCGCGTACAAGACCAGCAGTCTTTGCCAAACATTGGCAAAGCTACGGCATTACACGCCACCTGAGACACAGGCGCGCACACAAGGCCTGAAGACTTTGCCAAACATTAGCAAAGCTACGGCATTACACCACGCCTGAGACACATGCGCGCGCACAAGACTTGAAGTCTTTGCTAATCACTGGCAAAGCTATGACATTGGACGCCGCCTGAGACACAGGTGCGCGTACAAGACCTGAAGTCTTTGCCAAACATTTGCAAAGCTACGGCATTACACGCCGCCTGAGACACAGGCGCGAGCACAAGACCTGAAGTCTTTGCCAAACATTGGCAAAACTAAGGCATTACACGTCGCCTGAGACACAGGCGCGCGCACAAGGCCTGAAGACTTTGCCAAACATTGGCAAAGCGACAGCATTACACGCCGCCTGAGACACAGGCGCGCGTACAAGACCTGAAGTCGTTGCTAAACATTGGACAAGCTACGGCGTTCGACGTTGCTTGAGACACAGGCGTCCGCACAAGACCTGAAGTCTTTGCCAAACATTGGCAAAGCTACGGCATTACCAGCCGCCTGAGACATGGGCGCGCTCAAAAGACCTGAAGTCTTTGCCAAACGTTGGCAAAGCTACGGCATTACAAGCCCCCTCAGACACAGGCGCGCGCGCACAAGACCTGAAGTCTTTGCCAAACATTGGCAAAGCTACGGCATTACACGCCGCCTTAAACATAGGCGCGCGTACAAGACCCGAAGTCTTTGCCAAACATTGCAAAGCGACAGCATTACACGCCGCATGAGACACAGGCGCGCGTACAAGACCTGAAGTCGTTGCTAAACATTGGACAAGCTATGGCGTTAGACGTTGCTTGAGACACAGGCGTCCGCACAAGACCTGAAGTCTTTGCCAAACATTGGCAAAGCTACTGCATTACACGCCGCCTGAAACATAGGCGCGCGTACAAGACCTGAAGTTTTTGCCAAACATTGGCAAAGCTACGGCATTACACGCCGCCTGAGACACGGGCGCGCGCACAACGACTGAAGACTTTGCCAAACATTAGCAAAGCTACGGCATTAGACGCCGCCTGAGACATAGGCACGCGTACAAGACCCGAAGTCTTTGCCAAACATTGGCAAAGCGACAGCATTACACGCCGCCTGAGACACAGGCGCGCGTACAAGACCTGAAGTCTTTGCCAAACATTGGCAAAGCTAAGGCATTACACGTCGCCTGAGACACAGGCGCGCGCACAAGGCCTGAAGACTATGCCAAACATTGGCAAAGCTACGGCATTAGACGCCGCCTGAGAGATAGGCGCGCGTACAAAACCAGCAGTCTTTGCCAAACATTGGCAAAGCTACGGCATTACACGCCACCTGAGACACAGGCGCGCGCACAAGGCCTAAAGACTTTGCCAAACATTAGCAAAGCTACGGCATTACACCACGCCTGAGACACATGCGCGCGCACAAGACTTGAAGTCTTTGCTAATCACTGGCAAAGCTATGACATTGGACGCCGCCTGAGACACAGGTGCGCGTACAAGACCTGAAGTCTTTGCCAAACATTTGCAAAGCTACGGCATTACACGCCGCCTGAGACACAGGCGCGAGCACAAGACCTGAAGTCTTTGCCAAACATTGGCAAAACTAAGGCATTACACGTCGCCTGAGACACAGGCGCGCGCACAAGGCCTGAAGACTTTGCCAAACATTGGCAAAGCGACAGCATTACACGCCGCCTGAGACACAGGCGCGCGTACAAGACCTGAAGTCGTTGCTAAACATTGGACAAGCTACGGCGTTCGACGTTGCTTGAGACACAGGCGTCCGCACAAGACCTGAAGTCTTTGCCAAACATTGGCAAAGCTACGGCATTACCAGCCGCCTGAGACATGGGCGCGCTCAAAAGACCTGAAGTCTTTGCCAAACGTTGGCAAAGCTATGGCATTACAAGCCCCCTCAGACACAGGCGCGCGCGCACAAGACCTGAAGTCTTTGCCAAACATTGGCAAAGCTACGGCATTACACGCCGCCTTAAACATAGGCGCGCGTACAAGACCCGAAGTCTTTGCCAAACATTGCAAAGCGACAGCATTACACGCCGCATGAGACACAGGCGCGCGTACAAGACCTGAAGTCGTTGCTAAACATTGGACAAGCTATGGCGTTAGACGTTGCTTGAGACACAGGCGTCCGCACAAGACCTGAAGTCTTTGCCAAACATTGGCAAAGCTACTGCATTACACGCCGCCTGAAACATAGGCGCGCGTACAAGACCTGAAGTTTTTGCCAAACATTGGCAAAGCTACGGCATTACACGCCGCCTGAGACACGGGCGCGCGCACAACGACTGAAGACTTTGCCAAACATTAGCAAAGCTACGGCATTAGACGCCGCCTGAGACATAGGCACGCGTACAAGACCCGAAGTCTTTGCCAAACATTGGCAAAGCGACAGCATTACACGCCGCCTGAGACACAGGCGCGCGTACAAGACCTGAAGTCTTTGCCAAACATTGGCAAAGCTAAGGCATTACACGTCGCCTGAGACACAGGCGCGCGCACAAGGCCTGAAGACTATGCCAAACATTGGCAAAGCTACGGCATTAGACGCCGCCTGAGAGATAGGCGCGCGTACAAGACCAGCAGTCTTTGCCAAACATTGGCAAAGCTACGGCATTACACGCCACCTGAGACACAGGCGCGCGCACAAGGCCTGAAGACTTTGCCAAACATTAGCAAAGCTACGGCATTACACCACGCCTGAGACACATGCGCGCGCACAAGACTTGAAGTCTTTGCTAATCACTGGCAAAGCTATGACATTGGACGCCGCCTGAGACACAGGTGCGCGTACAAGACCTGAAGTCTTTGCCAAACATTTGCAAAGCTACGGCATTACACGCCGCCTGAGACACAGGCGCGAGCACAAGACCTGAAGTCTTTGCCAAACATTGGCAAAACTAAGGCATTACACGTCGCCTGAGACACAGGCGCGCGCACAAGGCCTGAAGACTTTGCCAAACATTGGCAAAGCGACAGCATTACACGCCGCCTGAGACACAGGCGCGCGTACAAGACCTGAAGTCGTTGCTAAACATTGGACAAGCTACGGCGTTCGACGTTGCTTGAGACACAGGCGTCCGCACAAGACCTGAAGTCTTTGCCAAACATTGGCAAAGCTACGGCATTACCAGCCGCCTGAGACATGGGCGCGCTCAAAAGACCTGAAGTCTTTGCCAAACGTTGGCAAAGCTATGGCATTACAAGCCCCCTCAGACACAGGCGCGCGCGCACAAGACCTGAAGTCTTTGCCAAACATTGGCAAAGCTACGGCATTACACGCCGCCTGAAACATAGGCGCGCGTACAAGACCCGAAGTCTTTGCCAAACATTGCAAAGCGACAGCATTACACGCCGCATGAGACACAGGCGCGCGTACAAGACCTGAAGTCGTTGCTAAACATTGGACAAGCTATGGCGTTAGACGTTGCTTGAGACACAGGCGTCCGCACAAGACCTGAAGTCTTTGCCAAACATTGGCAATGCTACGGCATTACCAGCCGCCTGAGACATGGGCGCGCTCACAAAACCTGAAGTCTTTTCCAAACGTTGGCAAAGCTACGGCATTACACGCCGCCTCAGACACAGGCGCGCGCGCACAAGACCTGAAGTCTTTGCCAAACATTGGCAAATCTACGACATTACACGCCGCCTGAGACACAGGCGCGCGCACAAGGCCTGAAGACTTTGCCAAACATTAGCAAAGCTACGGCATTACACCACGCATGAGACACATGCGCGCGCACAAGACCTGTAGTCTTTGCTAATCACTGGCAAAGCTACGGCATTGGACGTCGCCAGAGACACAGGCGCGCGCACAAGACCTGAAGTCTTTGCCAAACATTGGTAAAACTAAGGCATTACACGTCGCCTGAGACACAGGCGCGCGCACAAGGCCTGAAGACTTTGCCAAACATTGGCAAAGCTACGGCATTAGACGCCGCCTGAGACATAGGCGCGCGTACAAGACCTGAAGTTTTTGCCAAACATTGGCAAAGCTACGGCATTACACGCCGCCTGAGACACGGGCGCGCGCACAACGACTGAAGACTTTGCCAAACAATAGCAAAGCTACGGCATTAGACGCCGCCTGAGACATAGGCACGCGTACAAGACCCGAAGTCTTTGCCAAACATTGGCAAAGCGACAGCATTACACGCCGCCTGAGACACAGGCGCGCGTACAAGACCTGAAGTCTTTGCCAAACATTGGCAAAGCTAAGGCATTACACGTCGCCTGAGACACAGGCGCGCGCACAAGGCCTGAAGACTATGCCAAACATTGGCAAAGCTACGGCATTAGACGCCGCCTGAGAGATAGGCGCGTGTACAAGACCAGCAGTCTTTGCCAAACATTGGCAAAGCTACGGCATTACACGCCACCTGAGACACAGGCGCGCGCACAAGGCCTGAAGACTTTGCCAAACATTAGCAAAGCTACGGCATTACACCACGCCTGAGACACATGCGCGCGCACAAGACTTGAAGTCTTTGCTAATCACTGGCAAAGCTATGACATTGGATGCCGCCTGAGACACAGGTGCGCGTACAAGACCTAAAGTCTTTGCCAAACATTTGCAAAGCTACGGCATTACACGCCGCCTGAGACACAGGCGCGAGCACAAGACCTGAAGTCTTTGCCAAACATTGGCAAAACTAAGGCATTACACGTCGCCTGAGACACAGGCGCGCGCACAAGGCCTGAAGACTTTGCCAAACATTGGCAAAGCGACAGCATTACACGCCGCCTGAGACACAGGCGCGCGTACAAGACCTGAAGTCGTTGCTAAACATTGGACAAGCTACGGCGTTCGACGTTGCTTGAGACACAGGCGTCCGCACAAGACCTGAAGTCTTTGCCAAACATTGGCAAAGCTACGGCATTACCAGCCGCCTGAGACATGGGCGCGCTCAAAAGACCTGAAGTCTTTGCCAAACGTTGGCAAAGCTACGGCATTACAAGCCCCCTCAGACACAGGCGCGCGCGCACAAGACCTGAAGTCTTTGCCAAACATTGGCAAAGCTACGGCATTACACGCCGCCTGAAACATAGGCGCGCGTACAAGACCCGAAGTCTTTGCCAAACATTGCAAAGCGACAGCATTACACGCCGCATGAGACACAGGCGCGCGTACAAGACCTGAAGTCGTTGCTAAACATTGGACAAGCTATGGCGTTAGACGTTGCTTGAGACACAGGCGTCCGCACAAGACCTGAAGTCTTTGCCAAACATTGGCAAAGCTACGGCATTACACGCCGCCTGAAACATAGGCGCGCGTACAAGACCTGAAGTTTTTGCCAAACATTGGCAAAGCTACGGCATTAGACGCCGCCTGAGACACGGGCGCGCGCACAACGACTGAAGACTTTGCCAAACATTAGCAAAGCTACGGCATTACACGCCGCCTGAGACATAGGCACGCGTACAAGACCCGAAGTCTTTGCCAAACATTGGCAAAGCGACAGCATTACACGCCGCCTGAGACACAGGCGCGCGTACAAGACCTGAAGTCTTTGCCAAACATTGGCAAAGCTAAGGCATTACACGTCGCCTGAGACACAGGCGCGCGCACAAGGCCTGAAGACTATGCCAAACATTGGCAAAGCTACGGCATTAGACGCCGCCTGAGAGATAGGCGCGCGTACAAGACCAGCAGTCTTTGCCAAACATTGGCAAAGCTACGGCATTACACGCCACCTGAGACACAGGCGCGCGCACAAGGCCTGAAGACTTTGCCAAACATTAGCAAAGCTACGGCATTACACCACGCCTGAGACACATGCGCGCGCACAAGACTTGAAGTCTTTGCTAATCACTGGCAAAGCTATGACATTGGACGCCGCCTGAGACACAGGTGCGCGTACAAGACCTGAAGTCTTTGCCAAACATTTGCAAAGCTACGGCATTACACGCCGCCTGAGACACAGGCGCGAGCACAAGACCTGAAGTCTTTGCCAAACATTGGCAAAACTAAGGCATTACACGTCGCCTGAGACACAGGCGCGCGCACAAGGCCTGAAGACTTTGCCAAACATTGGCAAAGCGACAGCATTACACGCCGCCTGAGACACAGGCGCGCGTACAAGACCTGAAGTCGTTGCTAAACATTGGACAAGCTACGGCGTTCGACGTTGCTTGAGACACAGGCGTCCGCACAAGACCTGAAGTCTTTGCCAAACATTGGCAAAGCTACGGCATTACCAGCCGCCTGAGACATGGGCGCGCTCAAAAGACCTGAAGTCTTTGCCAAACGTTGGCAAAGCTACGGCATTACAAGCCCCCTCAGACACAGGCGCGCGCGCACAAGACCTGAAGTCTTTGCCAAACATTGGCAAAGCTACGGCATTACACGCCGCCTTAAACATAGGCGCGCGTACAAGACCCGAAGTCTTTGCCAAACATTGCAAAGCGACAGCATTACACCCCGCATGAGACACAGGCGCGCGTACAAGACCTGAAGTCGTTGCTAAACATTGGACAAGCTATGGCGTTAGACCTTGCTTGAGACACAGGCGTCCGCACAAGACCTGAAGTCTTTGCCAAACATTGGCAAAGCTACTGCATTACACGCCGCCTGAAACATAGGCGCGCGTACAAGACCTGAAGTTTTTGCCAAACATTGGCAAAGCTACGGCATTACACGCCGCCTGAGACACGGGCGCGCGCACAACGACTGAAGACTTTGCCAAACATTAGCAAAGCTACGGCATTAGACGCCGCCTGAGACATAGGCACGCGTACAAGACCCGAAGTCTTTGCCAAACATTGGCAAAGCGACAGCATTACACGCCGCCTGAGACACAGGCGCGCGTACAAGACCTGAAGTCTTTGCCAAACATTGGCAAAGTTAAGGCATTACACGTCGCCTGAGACACAGGCGCGCGCACAAGGCCAGAAGACTATGCCAAACATTGGCAAAGCTACGGCATTAGACGCCGCCTGAGAGATAGGCGCGCGTACAAGACCAGCAGTCTTTGCCAAACATTGGCAAAGCTACGGCATTACACGCCACCTGAGACACAGGCGCGCGCACAAGGCCTAAAGACTTTGCCAAACATTAGCAAAGCTACGGCATTACACCACGCCTGAGACACATGCGCGCGCACAAGACTTGAAGTCTTTGCTAATCACTGGCAAAGCTATGACATTGGACGCCGCCTGAGACACAGGTGCGCGTACAAGACCTGAAGTCTTTGCCAAACATTTGCAAAGCTACGGCATTACACGCCGCCTGAGACACAGGCGCGAGCACAAGACCTGAAGTCTTTGCCAAACATTGGCAAAACTAAGGCATTACACGTCGCCTGAGACACAGGCGCGCGCACAAGGCCTGAAGACTTTGCCAAACATTGGCAAAGCGACATCATTACACGCCGCCTGAGACACAGGCGCGCGTACAAGACCTGAAGTCGTTGCTAAACATTGGACAAGCTACGGCGTTCGACGTTGCTTGAGACACAGGCGTCCGCACAAGACCTGAAGTCTTTGCCAAACATTGGCAAAGCTACGGCATTACCAGCCGCCTGAGACATGGGCGCGCTCAAAAGACCTGAAGTCTTTGCCAAACGTTGGCAAAGCTACGGCATTACAAGCCCCCTCAGACACAGGCGCGCGCGCACAAGACCTGAAGTCTTTGCCAAACATTGGCAAAGCTACGGCATTACACGCCGCCTTAAACATAGGCGCGCGTACAAGACCCGAAGTCTTTGCCAAACATTGCAAAGCGACAGCATTACACCCCGCATGAGACACAGGCGCGCGTACAAGACCTGAAGTCGTTGCTAAACATTGGACAAGCTATGGCGTTAGACCTTGCTTGAGACACAGGCGTCCGCACAAGACCTGAAGTCTTTGCCAAACATTGGCAAAGCTACTGCATTACACGCCGCCTGAAACATAGGCGCGCGTACAAGACCTGAAGTTTTTGCCAAACATTGGCAAAGCTACGGCATTACACGCCGCCTGAGACACGGGCGCGCGCACAACGACTGAAGACTTTGCCAAACATTAGCAAAGCTACGGCATTAGACGCCGCCTGAGACATAGGCACGCGTACAAGACCCGAAGTCTTTGCCAAACATTGGCAAAGCGACAGCATTACACGCCGCCTGAGACACAGGCGCGCGTACAAGACCTGAAGTCTTTGCCAAACATTGGCAAAGTTAAGGCATTACACGTCGCCTGAGACACAGGCGCGCGCACAAGGCCAGAAGACTATGCCAAACATTGGCAAAGCTACGGCATTAGACGCCGCCTGAGAGATAGGCGCGCGTACAAGACCAGCAGTCTTTGCCAAACATTGGCAAAGCTACGGCATTACACGCCACCTGAGACACAGGCGCGCGCACAAGGCCTAAAGACTTTGCCAAACATTAGCAAAGCTACGGCATTACACCACGCCTGAGACACATGCGCGCGCACAAGACTTGAAGTCTTTGCTAATCACTGGCAAAGCTATGACATTGGACGCCGCCTGAGACACAGGTGCGCGTACAAGACCTGAAGTCTTTGCCAAACATTTGCAAAGCTACGGCATTACACGCCGCCTGAGACACAGGCGCGAGCACAAGACCTGAAGTCTTTGCCAAACATTGGCAAAACTAAGGCATTACACGTCGCCTGAGACACAGGCGCGCGCACAAGGCCTGAAGACTTTGCCAAACATTGGCAAAGCGACATCATTACACGCCGCCTGAGACACAGGCGCGCGTACAAGACCTGAAGTCGTTGCTAAACATTGGACAAGCTACGGCGTTCGACGTTGCTTGAGACACAGGCGTCCGCACAAGACCTGAAGTCTTTGCCAAACATTGGCAAAGCTACGGCATTACCAGCCGCCTGAGACATGGGCGCGCTCAAAAGACCTGAAGTCTTTGCCAAACGTTGGCAAAGCTATGGCATTACAAGCCCCCTCAGACACAGGCGCGCGCGCACAAGACCTGAAGTCTTTGCCAAACATTGGCAAAACTAAGGCATTACACGTCGCCTGAGACACAGGCGCGCGCACAAGGCCTGAAGACTTTGCCAAACATTGGCAAAGCGACAGCATTACACGCCGCCTGAGACACAGGCGCGCGTACAAGACCTGAAGTCGTTGCTAAACATTGGACAAGCTATGGCGTTAGACCTTGCTTGAGACACAGGCGTCCGCACAAGACCTGAAGTCTTTGCCAAACATTGGCAATGCTACGGCATTACCAGCCGCCTGAGACATGGGCGCGCTCACAAAACCTGAAGTCTTTTCCAAACGTTGGCAAAGCTACGGCATTACACGCCGCCTCAGACACAGGCGCGCGCGCACAAGACCTGAAGTCTTTGCCAAACATTGGCAAATCTACGACATTACACGCCGCCTGAGACACAGGCGCGCGCACAAGGCCTGAAGACTTTGCCAAACATTAGCAAAGCTACGGCATTACACCACGCATGAGACACATGCGCGCGCACAAGACCTGTAGTCTTTGCTAATCACTGGCAAAGCTACGGCATTGGACGTCGCCAGAGACACAGGCGCGCGCACAAGACCTGAAGTCTTTGCCAAACATTGGTAAAACTAAGGCATTACACGTCGCCTGAGACACAGGCGCGCGCACAAGGCCTGAAGACTTTGCCAAACATTGGCAAAGCTACGGCATTAGACGCCGCCTGAGACATAGGCGCGCGTACAAGACCTGAAGTTTTTGCCAAACATTGGCAAAGCTACGGCATTACACGCCGCCTGAGACACGGGCGCGCGCACAACGACTGAAGACTTTGCCAAACAATAGCAAAGCTACGGCATTAGACGCCGCCTGAGACATAGGCACGCGTACAAGACCCGAAGTCTTTGCCAAACATTGGCAAAGCGACAGCATTACACGCCGCCTGAGACACAGGCGCGCGTACAAGACCTGAAGTCTTTGCCAAACATTGGCAAAGCTAAGGCATTACACGTCGCCTGAGACACAGGCGCGCGCACAAGGCCTGAAGACTATGCCAAACATTGGCAAAGCTACGGCATTAGACGCCGCCTGAGAGATAGGCGCGTGTACAAGACCAGCAGTCTTTGCCAAACATTGGCAAAGCTACGGCATTACACGCCACCTGAGACACAGGCGCGCGCACAAGGCCTGAAGACTTTGCCAAACATTAGCAAAGCTACGGCATTACACCACGCCTGAGACACATGCGCGCGCACAAGACTTGAAGTCTTTGCTAATCACTGGCAAAGCTATGACATTGGATGCCGCCTGAGACACAGGTGCGCGTACAAGACCTAAAGTCTTTGCCAAACATTTGCAAAGCTACGGCATTACACGCCGCCTGAGACACAGGCGCGAGCACAAGACCTGAAGTCTTTGCCAAACATTGGCAAAACTAAGGCATTACACGTCGCCTGAGACACAGGCGCGCGCACAAGGCCTGAAGACTTTGCCAAACATTGGCAAAGCGACAGCATTACACGCCGCCTGAGACACAGGCGCGCGTACAAGACCTGAAGTCGTTGCTAAACATTGGACAAGCTACGGCGTTCGACGTTGCTTGAGACACAGGCGTCCGCACAAGACCTGAAGTCTTTGCCAAACATTGGCAAAGCTACGGCATTACCAGCCGCCTGAGACATGGGCGCGCTCAAAAGACCTGAAGTCTTTGCCAAACGTTGGCAAAGCTACGGCATTACAAGCCCCCTCAGACACAGGCGCGCGCGCACAAGACCTGAAGTCTTTGCCAAACATTGGCAAAGCTACGGCATTACACGCCGCCTGAAACATAGGCGCGCGTACAAGACCCGAAGTCTTTGCCAAACATTGCAAAGCGACAGCATTACACGCCGCATGAGACACAGGCGCGCGTACAAGACCTGAAGTCGTTGCTAAACATTGGACAAGCTATGGCGTTAGACGTTGCTTGAGACACAGGCGTCCGCACAAGACCTGAAGTCTTTGCCAAACATTGGCAAAGCTACGGCATTACACGCCGCCTGAAACATAGGCGCGCGTACAAGACCTGAAGTTTTTGCCAAACATTGGCAAAGCTACGGCATTAGACGCCGCCTGAGACACGGGCGCGCGCACAACGACTGAAGACTTTGCCAAACATTAGCAAAGCTACGGCATTACACGCCGCCTGAGACATAGGCACGCGTACAAGACCCGAAGTCTTTGCCAAACATTGGCAAAGCGACAGCATTACACGCCGCCTGAGACACAGGCGCGCGTACAAGACCTGAAGTCTTTGCCAAACATTGGCAAAGCTAAGGCATTACACGTCGCCTGAGACACAGGCGCGCGCACAAGGCCTGAAGACTATGCCAAACATTGGCAAAGCTACGGCATTAGACGCCGCCTGAGAGATAGGCGCGCGTACAAGACCAGCAGTCTTTGCCAAACATTGGCAAAGCTACGGCATTACACGCCACCTGAGACACAGGCGCGCGCACAAGGCCTGAAGACTTTGCCAAACATTAGCAAAGCTACGGCATTACACCACGCCTGAGACACATGCGCGCGCACAAGACTTGAAGTCTTTGCTAATCACTGGCAAAGCTATGACATTGGACGCCGCCTGAGACACAGGTGCGCGTACAAGACCTGAAGTCTTTGCCAAACATTTGCAAAGCTACGGCATTACACGCCGCCTGAGACACAGGCGCGAGCACAAGACCTGAAGTCTTTGCCAAACATTGGCAAAACTAAGGCATTACACGTCGCCTGAGACACAGGCGCGCGCACAAGGCCTGAAGACTTTGCCAAACATTGGCAAAGCGACAGCATTACACGCCGCCTGAGACACAGGCGCGCGTACAAGACCTGAAGTCGTTGCTAAACATTGGACAAGCTACGGCGTTCGACGTTGCTTGAGACACAGGCGTCCGCACAAGACCTGAAGTCTTTGCCAAACATTGGCAAAGCTACGGCATTACCAGCCGCCTGAGACATGGGCGCGCTCAAAAGACCTGAAGTCTTTGCCAAACGTTGGCAAAGCTACGGCATTACAAGCCCCCTCAGACACAGGCGCGCGCGCACAAGACCTGAAGTCTTTGCCAAACATTGGCAAAGCTACGGCATTACACGCCGCCTTAAACATAGGCGCGCGTACAAGACCCGAAGTCTTTGCCAAACATTGCAAAGCGACAGCATTACACCCCGCATGAGACACAGGCGCGCGTACAAGACCTGAAGTCGTTGCTAAACATTGGACAAGCTATGGCGTTAGACCTTGCTTGAGACACAGGCGTCCGCACAAGACCTGAAGTCTTTGCCAAACATTGGCAAAGCTACTGCATTACACGCCGCCTGAAACATAGGCGCGCGTACAAGACCTGAAGTTTTTGCCAAACATTGGCAAAGCTACGGCATTACACGCCGCCTGAGACACGGGCGCGCGCACAACGACTGAAGACTTTGCCAAACATTAGCAAAGCTACGGCATTAGACGCCGCCTGAGACATAGGCACGCGTACAAGACCCGAAGTCTTTGCCAAACATTGGCAAAGCGACAGCATTACACGCCGCCTGAGACACAGGCGCGCGTACAAGACCTGAAGTCTTTGCCAAACATTGGCAAAGTTAAGGCATTACACGTCGCCTGAGACACAGGCGCGCGCACAAGGCCAGAAGACTATGCCAAACATTGGCAAAGCTACGGCATTAGACGCCGCCTGAGAGATAGGCGCGCGTACAAGACCAGCAGTCTTTGCCAAACATTGGCAAAGCTACGGCATTACACGCCACCTGAGACACAGGCGCGCGCACAAGGCCTAAAGACTTTGCCAAACATTAGCAAAGCTACGGCATTACACCACGCCTGAGACACATGCGCGCGCACAAGACTTGAAGTCTTTGCTAATCACTGGCAAAGCTATGACATTGGACGCCGCCTGAGACACAGGTGCGCGTACAAGACCTGAAGTCTTTGCCAAACATTTGCAAAGCTACGGCATTACACGCCGCCTGAGACACAGGCGCGAGCACAAGACCTGAAGTCTTTGCCAAACATTGGCAAAACTAAGGCATTACACGTCGCCTGAGACACAGGCGCGCGCACAAGGCCTGAAGACTTTGCCAAACATTGGCAAAGCGACATCATTACACGCCGCCTGAGACACAGGCGCGCGTACAAGACCTGAAGTCGTTGCTAAACATTGGACAAGCTACGGCGTTCGACGTTGCTTGAGACACAGGCGTCCGCACAAGACCTGAAGTCTTTGCCAAACATTGGCAAAGCTACGGCATTACCAGCCGCCTGAGACATGGGCGCGCTCAAAAGACCTGAAGTCTTTGCCAAACGTTGGCAAAGCTACGGCATTACAAGCCCCCTCAGACACAGGCGCGCGCGCACAAGACCTGAAGTCTTTGCCAAACATTGGCAAAGCTACGGCATTACACGCCGCCTTAAACATAGGCGCGCGTACAAGACCCGAAGTCTTTGCCAAACATTGCAAAGCGACAGCATTACACCCCGCATGAGACACAGGCGCGCGTACAAGACCTGAAGTCGTTGCTAAACATTGGACAAGCTATGGCGTTAGACCTTGCTTGAGACACAGGCGTCCGCACAAGACCTGAAGTCTTTGCCAAACATTGGCAAAGCTACTGCATTACACGCCGCCTGAAACATAGGCGCGCGTACAAGACCTGAAGTTTTTGCCAAACATTGGCAAAGCTACGGCATTACACGCCGCCTGAGACACGGGCGCGCGCACAACGACTGAAGACTTTGCCAAACATTAGCAAAGCTACGGCATTAGACGCCGCCTGAGACATAGGCACGCGTACAAGACCCGAAGTCTTTGCCAAACATTGGCAAAGCGACAGCATTACACGCCGCCTGAGACACAGGCGCGCGTACAAGACCTGAAGTCTTTGCCAAACATTGGCAAAGTTAAGGCATTACACGTCGCCTGAGACACAGGCGCGCGCACAAGGCCAGAAGACTATGCCAAACATTGGCAAAGCTACGGCATTAGACGCCGCCTGAGAGATAGGCGCGCGTACAAGACCAGCAGTCTTTGCCAAACATTGGCAAAGCTACGGCATTACACGCCACCTGAGACACAGGCGCGCGCACAAGGCCTAAAGACTTTGCCAAACATTAGCAAAGCTACGGCATTACACCACGCCTGAGACACATGCGCGCGCACAAGACTTGAAGTCTTTGCTAATCACTGGCAAAGCTATGACATTGGACGCCGCCTGAGACACAGGTGCGCGTACAAGACCTGAAGTCTTTGCCAAACATTTGCAAAGCTACGGCATTACACGCCGCCTGAGACACAGGCGCGAGCACAAGACCTGAAGTCTTTGCCAAACATTGGCAAAACTAAGGCATTACACGTCGCCTGAGACACAGGCGCGCGCACAAGGCCTGAAGACTTTGCCAAACATTGGCAAAGCGACATCATTACACGCCGCCTGAGACACAGGCGCGCGTACAAGACCTGAAGTCGTTGCTAAACATTGGACAAGCTACGGCGTTCGACGTTGCTTGAGACACAGGCGTCCGCACAAGACCTGAAGTCTTTGCCAAACATTGGCAAAGCTACGGCATTACCAGCCGCCTGAGACATGGGCGCGCTCAAAAGACCTGAAGTCTTTGCCAAACGTTGGCAAAGCTATGGCATTACAAGCCCCCTCAGACACAGGCGCGCGCGCACAAGACCTGAAGTCTTTGCCAAACATTGGCAAAACTAAGGCATTACACGTCGCCTGAGACACAGGCGCGCGCACAAGGCCTGAAGACTTTGCCAAACATTGGCAAAGCGACAGCATTACACGCCGCCTGAGACACAGGCGCGCGTACAAGACCTGAAGTCGTTGCTAAACATTGGACAAGCTATGGCGTTAGACCTTGCTTGAGACACAGGCGTCCGCACAAGACCTGAAGTCTTTGCCAAACATTGGCAAAGCTACTGCATTACACGCCGCCTGAAACATAGGCGCGCGTACAAGACCTGAAGTTTTTGCCAAACATTGGCAAAGCTACGGCATTACACGCCGCCTGAGACACGGGCGCGCGCACAACGACTGAAGACTTTGCCAAACATTAGCAAAGCTACGGCATTAGACGCCGCCTGAGACATAGGCACGCGTACAAGACCCGAAGTCTTTGCCAAACATTGGCAAAGCGACAGCATTACACGCCGCCTGAGACACAGGCGCGCGTACAAGACCTGAAGTCTTTGCCAAACATTGGCAAAGTTAAGGCATTACACGTCGCCTGAGACACAGGCGCGCGCACAAGGCCAGAAGACTATGCCAAACATTGGCAAAGCTACGGCATTAGACGCCGCCTGAGAGATAGGCGCGCGTACAAGACCAGCAGTCTTTGCCAAACATTGGCAAAGCTACGGCATTACACGCCACCTGAGACACAGGCGCGCGCACAAGGCCTAAAGACTTTGCCAAACATTAGCAAAGCTACGGCATTACACCACGCCTGAGACACATGCGCGCGCACAAGACTTGAAGTCTTTGCTAATCACTGGCAAAGCTATGACATTGGACGCCGCCTGAGACACAGGTGCGCGTACAAGACCTGAAGTCTTTGCCAAACATTTGCAAAGCTACGGCATTACACGCCGCCTGAGACACAGGCGCGAGCACAAGACCTGAAGTCTTTGCCAAACATTGGCAAAACTAAGGCATTACACGTCGCCTGAGACACAGGCGCGCGCACAAGGCCTGAAGACTTTGCCAAACATTGGCAAAGCGACAGCATTACACGCCGCCTGAGACACAGGCGCGCGTACAAGACCTGAAGTCGTTGCTAAACATTGGACAAGCTACGGCGTTCGACGTTGCTTGAGACACAGGCGTCCGCACAAGACCTGAAGTCTTTGCCAAACATTGGCAAAGCTACGGCATTACCAGCCGCCTGAGACATGGGCGCGCTCAAAAGACCTGAAGTCTTTGCCAAACGTTGGCAAAGCTATGGCATTACAAGCCCCCTCAGACACAGGCGCGCGCGCACAAGACCTGAAGTCTTTGCCAAACATTGGCAAAACTAAGGCATTACACGTCGCCTGAGACACAGGCGCGCGCACAAGGCCTGAAGACTTTGCCAAACATTGGCAAAGCGACAGCATTACACGCCGCCTGAGACACAGGCGCGCGTACAAGACCTGAAGTCGTTGCTAAACATTGGACAAGCTACGGCGTTCGACGTTGCTTGAGACACAGGCGTCCGCACAAGACCTGAAGTCTTTGCCAAACATTGGCAAAGCTACGGCATTACCAGCCGCCTGAGACATGGGCGCGCTCAAAAGACCTGAAGTCTTTGCCAAACGTTGGCAAAGCTACGGCATTACAAGCCCCCTCAGACACAGGCGCGCGCGCACAAGACCTGAAGTCTTTGCCAAACATTGGCAAAGCTACGGCATTACACGCCGCCTTAAACATAGGCGCGCGTACAAGACCCGAAGTCTTTGCCAAACATTGCAAAGCGACAGCATTACACGCCGCATGAGACACAGGCGCGCGTACAAGACCTGAAGTCGTTGCTAAACATTGGACAAGCTATGGCGTTAGACCTTGCTTGAGACACAGGCGTCCGCACAAGACCTGAAGTCTTTGCCAAACATTGGCAAAGCTACTGCATTACACGCCGCCTGAAACATAGGCGCGCGTACAAGACCTGAAGTTTTTGCCAAACATTGGCAAAGCTACGGCATTACACGCCGCCTGATGTGACAATCAGCATTTCAGGTCAATATCCACATTTCATAAACGCACGTTCATAATTATTATTTCCTGATATTTTATTTTGACTAAGTAAAGTCAAGAAGTCTAGCAAAGAAGTTTGTTCCAAGTCTAGTAAACCGTAAAGAGTTACTAGAAAAAAAGTAAGCAGGATAACCCGACTTAATGCGAACGTAAATGGTTAAATAAAATAACCAGAAAAATATATATATATATATATTACACAAAATTTACGTTGAGCCAAGATTCTAATATTTTCTTCAACGAGCCATAAAATGGTTAAAAATTATAATACCGTGAAGAATCGAAACCGAATTAAATTACCCCTTTAAAACTCTAATTGATACTAATACCATAATAAATTAATATTTAAAAATTGGTTATCATTAACCCCTAAACAACTTCTTGACTTTCTTGGCCGAGAGTCAGGGGAGCCATGCTCCCACTTGCCTGATTCACTTTGATTCAGATGAAAACCATACTCTTCAAACGAAACTTCACCATTCCTTTCAAACCTTCTCTTTTCTTACGACAAATTCCCAATTCCCTTTCAAATCGAAGTCCAGTTTTAAAGCGAAAATCACCATAATTCGGTGTCATAAGGAGAATTTCAAGTGTTCTTGAAGAAAGCTCAAAAGATTCAAGACTACTTCTCTGTTTTTCTCTAAAGATCGCCATTCTCGGTTTGAGGTAAAAACTCGATACCATCCATATTATTTGCTTTAAAACCGTAACTAAACATACAAATCGTTCAAACGCAAGTAAGATAACAAGAAAACTGTGTCAAACTCAAGATTTGAACATAAAAATATACAGAGTGAATTCTGTAAATCAAAGTGCAGATATCGAAACTATAGTTTCGATACCTGTTAGTCAATCGAAACTAGGAGTTTCGATACCAGTTATTCAATCGAAACTAGGAGTTTCGATACCGGTTGTTCTATCGAAACTAGGAGTTTCGATATCTATTTACTCAATCGAAACTAGGAAGTTTCGATACCAGTTGTTCAATCGAAACTAAGTAGTTTCGATACTGATTGCCCAATCGAAACTAGGCAGTTTCGATACTATTCTTGCCAATCGAAACTAGATAGTTTCGATACCTATTTCACTCAGTCGAAACTAGGAAGTTTCGACATCTGTTCTGTTCAATCGAAACTAAGATAGTTTCGATACCTGTTCATCAGCCCCTTAAGGCAGTAACTCAGAACTATTTTCATAACAAAACAAGGTTGGAAAAACTAAAAAGATAATTAAAACAAAAGTAATTAGATCGGCTAAGTCAAGTGAACAAATTGCGTTTAAGACGAGTAGTCTTAACGTGTATGTTATCCTTGTGTAAATAGGATACGGATAGGCGAATCTGCCGTCATTCAAATTTTTGCTAGCATTTATACTGTCGAGGTGAGTTTCACTAATTCCCCTTTTTCTAAGTTTTTGAAATGATTTGGGGTGGAAACATACTTGTAAAAGACTTTTGTGTATAAATGAATGGAACTAATGATCTGACCGTATGTATGTATTGAGGGAACAATAAAGCGCTTAAAGTCCTCGTAATAAATTAGTAACCATTAGCTATGGATTTAGCCCGGGATTATATGAATAGTACTATTGGGGGTGACGCCTCCGGTCATGGTTAGTCGCGCTAACCAGGGGTCAAAATGGCCGAATGACCGCATATTGTCTTACTCGCAGAAAGGCGAGGGGAGGCACAGAAAGTTGGGGTTTGGTTACGGTCTCGTACATTACATACTATTTTGTATTCCTTGCAAGCTTACAAATGGGGTCAATAGATCGGATTAGTAATCATATTCATTGGTAATACATACAAAAGGGTTCTGATCAGGTTTTACACAAAAGGGTTCTGATCAGGTTAAAATGATCAGGTTTTACACAAAAGAGTTCTGATCAAGGTAAAATGATCAGGTTTTACACAAAAGAGTTCTGATCAAGGTAAAGTGATCAGGTTTTACACAAAAGAGTTCTGATCAGGGTAAAGTGATCAGGTTTATCAAAAGAGTTCTGATCAGGTTAAAATGATCAGGTTTTACACAAAAGAGTTCTGATCAGGGTAAAGTGATCAGGTTTATCAAAAGAGTTCTGATCAGGTTAAAATGATCAGGTTTTACACAAAAGTGTTCTGGTCAGGGTAAAGTGATCAGGTTTAAAGTAAAGAATTCTGATCAGGTTAAAGTGATCAGGTTTAAATGAAAGAGTACTGATCAGGTTAAAATGATCAGGTTTAACAAAGAGTTTTGATCGACAAAAAGATCAGATTTAAACATTGGGTTTATGATAACTCTTTATAATAACTTGTGAACTCACCAACCTCGTGTTGACAGTTTTAAGTATGTTTTCAGGAAATTGAACGTGGTCATCAGGTTAGCAATGTAGGTTACATGCATGCACGTGGATACGGCTTTTGGAGGATTTCTCTTGTATAACTCATGGTCTTGAGTCATATTTGCGAAATCTTAAACATTTGTAAACTCAAATTGATATTTTGTAATGTAAATATTTTAAATTCAGTTATGTATCCAATTACATGTATGTGTTTGCGGTAATCATATGCTTTGGAAACCAGTGAAAGTCGCGCCTCGCGTTTCCGCCCTGGCGGGGTGTGACAGAACTTGGTATCAGAGCCATTGATTATAGCGAACTAGGTGTCTAAAACGGAACCTAGTCTATAATTAGAATGACTCACTAAAATGTTTTCATTGCATAAGCATTGTATAACCAGTCATCATGTCATGTGGATATTGTAGTCACAAGTATGTCGTCACATTCACACTCTGACCCCGTCTCTGACCATGAATCCAATGAGGAACTTTCCGCCTCACGCCCTAAAAATCGAGTACAAGTTCGCAGCTCGACACCACCCAATGTCGCCCTGGGAGAATCGCCTATAATCTACCGAAAGAAAAGCGGAGGACCGATTAAAGTACAAAGTGCTAGGAAGAAGGTTCGACTTCCGCGCAAGAGAAACCTGGCAGCCCGTGACCCGAAAGACTTGGAGACCGATGAGGAACCACCGAGGCAACGACCCTGCTACCACCCTACCGTGGGAACCATCCGTTGGATGCCTCGTACCCTGGCACGTTGGAGGGAGATGGAGAGCATCCCATCTACCTTTGAGCTTGGAGAGTCTTCTAACTCCCCAACACCCCTACCCCACACTGGGGAAGCCATAGAGCTCACTGTGCCTACCTTGGTAGCTCGCGTTCGTACGCATGAGGAGCGTCTTGATGATCTCCTAGATGATATTCGGGCACAGGGGGATTCAACCAGGCGCTTACGTCAAGGGCTCGGATCTCGAGTACAGACTCTGGAGGATAGCACTCGAGACATACAGAGTGCCACTGACTACCTCGAGTTGAGAGCTGATATGGACTGGCAGTTCACTCTCACGGTCCGAGACATGGTGGAGGCGCTGGAGGAGAGGACTTTGGCTGCAGAATTTGTGGCGAGAGCTAGTTTTGTCATGGCAGGACTAGCCATGATGATTGGGTTGTACTCCCACTTCTTCTTTTAAACCTATTATGGGCGGGTTGTGCCCATAGTACATTATGTAGTTTAAAACGTTAGTACTGATGAGGTCATGTGAACCCATCCTTTTGTATCCTTATCTTTTGGGAACAATGTACTATGTATGTTTTGACTATGTATGTAATGGTTTATGTTGTAATGATAGTTGTTCATGTTTGATGTTGTGGTATCCTTATGTCATGATCTATCATTATTGATATATGATGTTGTTTCTTTTTAATTGACATGTTAGAAAGAACGTCATGGCACCTAAGCGTGGGACACCCCGTAACACTACTGGTGACAACAACGAGACAATTTCCCCAAACATGGAACAACTAATAGCACAACGAGTAGCTGCCGCCATAGAGCAGTATGAAGCAAACCGAAATAGCGGAGGAGGTGCAGGAGGTAGCGGTACCGCAGGGGGTAGCGGTACAGCAGGAGGTTCCGGAGGTTTCGGAGGTAAAAAAATAAAAAAAAAAAAATAAAAAAATAAATAAGCCATAACACATAGTCATGATCCAAATTAATGACGTTATGACTTGTGATCCTGCAGATGCTCCAAATAGGAAGTGTACCTACAAGGCCTTCCTATCCTGCAAACCCCGCAGTTTTAATGGCACCGAGGGTGCAGTAGGACTAATGAGATGGATAGAACATATGGAGTCGGTGATTGATATAAGTGAATGCACCGCTGATTGCGTAGTGAAGTATTCTACCTGCACGCTCACTGATAAAGCTTTAACTTGGTGGAATACTCAAATGAAGACTTTGGGGAGAGAGACAGCGTACCAATTGTCTTGGGAAGATTTGAAAAACATGATGATTGAGGAATACTGTCCTCGGAACGAATTGCAAAGGATTGAAACTGAGATGTGGAACCTACAGATGATAGGAGATGATGTAGCGGGATACACCGACCGCTTCAATGAATTGGCACTTCTGGTACCGCATATGGTCACACCAGAACATAAGCGTGTTGAAAGATATCTGTGGGGCCTTGCGCCTCAAATTCGTAGCATGGTAACATCATCTAATCCAATAGATGCCAAGAGTGCTATAACTTTAGCATTCAAACTAAAGGATGATGCAGTACGTAATGAATTGTTTGTGAGGAAGGAGAATGAGGAAGGTAGATCTGGGGAGAAAAGGAAATGGATGGGAAATTCAAGTAACAAATCTGGAAAACAAGAGTTTAAGAAACAAGGAACTGTGAAGGCTTTTGCAGCCAACACAGTGGAAAGAAAGGAGTATGATAGGGGCCTACCGAGATGTAAGAGGTGTGGAAATCATCATGCCGGTGTTTGCATCAAGTGTGGAAAATGCGACAAGTTTGGTCACACCACTCAAGCTTGTCGAACTAACAACCGATTGGGGAAAATTAAACCGGGATGTTTTGTATGTGGTGATCTAAAACACTTCAAGAAGGACTGTCCCAAGTGGAAGAATCAGAACAACGCTCAGGCACCAGGGAGGGCATTTGTGATGGGTGCAAGGGACGCACGCCAGGACCCGCACATCGTCACTGGTACGTTCCCGATAAATAATCACTATGCCTCTGTACTTTTTGATTCGGGTGCGGATATGAGCTTTGTGTCGAATGATTTTAAATCCTTACTCGGTATTAAGGCCAGTAAACTAGATCAACGTTATACAATTGAATTAGCAAATGGGAAATTAATAGAAACCGGAGAGGTCTTTAGGGGTTGTACTTTATGTTTAGAAAACCGTACATTCAGTATAGACCTTCTACCCGTCGAGTTAGGAAGTTTTGATATTGTTATTGGTATGGATTGGTTAACCAAGAATCGTGCCGAGATAGTATGTTTCGAGAAGATTGTACGTATTCCCCTACCAAACGGAGAAATTCTTTCAATTCAAGGCAAAAGGTGTATAACGATGTTAAAAACGATAAACTGCATGAAAGCTCATAAGTATCTACGCAAGGGTTATTGTGCATTCCTGGCTCACATCGTCGAGAAGAAACCCGAAGAACGTAGACTTGAGGACATACCAGTCGTCAGAGATTATTCGGAAGTATTTCCCGAAGACTTACCAGGAATACCACCATCAAGACAAGTCGAGTTTCGGATCGACCTAGTACCAGGAGCCGCACCAGTTGCACGATCTCCGTATCGTCTAGCCCCTTCCGAGATGCAGGAACTGTCGAGCCAACTACAAGAGTTACTTGACAAAGGTTTCATAAGACCGAGTTTCTCACCATGGGGAGCTCCGGTCCTATTTGTAAAGAAAAAGGATGGAACCTTTAGAATGTGCATTGATTATCGAGAGTTGAACAAACTGACAATCAAAAATCGGTATCCTCTTCCTCGAATAGACGATTTGTTTGATCAACTTCAAGGTTCCAGTTTCTATTCTAAAATTGATCTACGATCAGGGTATCATCAACTGAAAATTCAGGAAGAAGATATACCAAAAACGGCTTTTAGGACTCGTTACGGTCACTACGAATTCCTAGTTATGCCATTTGGCTTGACTAATGCACCAGCTGTTTTCATGGATCTCATGAACCGCGTGTGCAAGCCGTACTTGGATAAATTTGTGATTGTGTTTATCGATGACATATTGATATATTCACGAACCAAGGAGGAACATGAATATCATTTAAAATTAATCTTGGAACTACTCAGGAATGAGAAGCTTTATGCTAAATTCTCTAAGTGTGAGTTTTGGATCCAAGAGGTTCACTTTCTCGGACATGTCATCAATAAGAATGGTATCCATGTGGATCCATCTAAGATTGAAGCTATCAAAAACTGGGAAGCACCAAGAACTCCGACTGAGGTGCGTCAATTTCTGGGTTTGGCAGGATATTACAGGCGATTTATAGAGAATTTTTCAAAGATAGCCTTGCCTTTGACCACGTTAACCCAGAAGGACAAAAAGTTTGATTGGACTGATAAACAAGAATCAGCTTTTCAATTGCTGAAGCAAAAACTTTGCAGTGCACCAATCCTATCCCTTCCCGAAGGGACTGACAATTTCATTGTGTACTGTGACGCATCACACCAAGGTTTAGGATGTGTATTGATGCAGAGAGAAAAAGTCATAGCATATGCATCCAGACAACTAAAGGTGCATGAAAAGAATTATACGACCCACGACTTGGAATTGGGTGCAGTCGTGTTTGCACTCAAGATTTGGAGACATTACTTATACGGTACAAAATGTACTATATTTACAGACCACAAGAGTCTCCAGCACATCTTTAATCAGAAAGAACTCAACATGAGGCAACGTCGTTGGGTAGAACTACTGAATGATTACGACTGTGATATCAAGTATCACCCTGGCAAAGCAAACGTCGTAGCAGATGCCTTAAGTCGTAAAGAACGAGTTAAAACACTCCGTGTTCGTGCCCTAGAATTGACAATTCATACGAGTCTCACGACTCAAATTCGGATGGCACAACAAGAAGCAATCAAAGAAGAAAACAGTCAGAACGAAGCTTTACGAGGAATGATAAAGCAGTTGGAACCAAAGTCAGATGACACTTTATACTTCATGAATAGAATTTGGGTGCCATGTTTTGGTAACATACGGGAGTTGGTTATGGACGAAGCCCACAAGTCCAGGTACTCCATTCACCCAGGTTCGGATAAAATGTATAAGGATCTGAAAGAATTCTACTGGTGGCCGAACATGAAAGGAGAAATTGCTATTTATGTCGGTAAATGCCTGACATGTTCAAAAGTAAAAGCAGAACATCAGAAACCGTCGGGATTGTTACAACAACCCGAGATACCTCAATGGAAATGGGAACAGATTTCCATGGATTTCATTACAAAGTTACCCAAGACGTCGAGCGGGTATGACACTATATGGGTAATCGTCGATCGTTTGACGAAATCAGCTCATTTTCTACCCATCAAAGAAACGGATAAAACCGAGAAACTTGCAAAGCTTTATATTAAGGAAATTGTGGCTAGGCATGGAGTACCAATTTCTATTATCTCTGATAGAGACAGCAGATTCGTGTCTAGAATCTGGAAATCATTACAAGAAGCCATGGGCACACGTCTTGACATGAGCACGGCATATCACCCACAAACAGATGGTCAAAGTGAAAGAACTATTCAAACATTAGAGGATATGCTCCGTGCGTGTACAATTGACTTCGGTGGAAATTGGGATACTCATTTGCCACTAGCTGAATTTTCATACAATAATAGTTACCACACCAGCATCAAAGCCGCTCCGTTTGAGGCTTTGTATGGTCGAAAATGTCGTTCACCGCTTTGTTGGGCAGAAGTTGGCGACAAACATTTAACCGGTCCTGAAGTTATTCAAGAGACCACAGATAAGATTTTCAAAATCAAGGATCGTCTGAAGGCCGCCCGTGACAGACAAAAGAGTTACGCGGATAACAGACGAAGACCTTTAGAATTCCAAGTAGGAGACAAAGTCATGTTAAAGGTCTCACCTTGGAAAGGAGTTGCAAGATTTGGCAACTGTGGCAAGCTTAACCCTAGGTACGTTGGACCGTTTGAAATATTGGCTAGGGTTGGCCCTGTAGCTTACAAACTCAAGTTGCCACAAGAACTAAGCAATGTACATGATACGTTTCATGTATCAAATCTCAAGAAGTGTTTATCAGACGAGACATTAATAATACCGTCTGATGAGATTCATATAGACGACAAGTTGCACTTCATTGAGGAACCTATGGAAGTCACAGATTGGAAGGTTCAGAGAACAAGGCGCAGCCGTGTTAAGCTGGTCAAGGTACGTTGGAATTCAAAGCGCGGCCCCGAGTATACGTGGGAGCGGGAAGATAAAATGAAATCCAAGTACCCGTCACTGTTTACAAAAACATCAAGTTAGAGTGACAAGAACTGAATTTCGGGACGAAATTCTCTGTAACATGGGGAGAATGTGACACCCAGCATTTCAGGTCAATATCCACATTTCATAAACGCACGTTCATAATTATTATTTCCTGATATTTTATTTTGACTAAGTAAAGTCAAGAAGTCTAGCAAAGAAGTTTGTTCCAAGTCTAGTAAACCGTAAAGAGTTACTAGAAAAAAAGTAAGCAGGATAACCCGACTTAATGCGAACGTAAATGGTTAAATAAAATAACCAGAAAAATATATATATATATATATTACACAAAATTTACGTTGAGCCAAGATTCTAATATTTTCTTCAACGAGCCATAAAATGGTTAAAAATTATAATACCGTGAAGAATCGAAACCGAATTAAATTACCCCTTTAAAACTCTAATTGATACTAATACCATAATAAATTAATATTTAAAAATTGGTTATCATTAACCCCTAAACAACTTCTTGACTTTCTTGGCCGAGAGTCAGGGGAGCCATGCTCCCACTTGCCTGATTCACTTTGATTCAGATGAAAACCATACTCTTCAAACGAAACTTCACCATTCCTTTCAAACCTTCTCTTTTCTTACGACAAATTCCCAATTCCCTTTCAAATCGAAGTCCAGTTTTAAAGCGAAAATTACCATAATTCGGTGTCATAAGGAGAATTTCAAGTGTTCTTGAAGAAAGCTCAAAAGATTCAAGACTACTTCTCTGTTTTTCTCTAAAGATCGCCATTCTCGGTTTGAGGTAAAAACTCGATACCATCCATATTATTTGCTTTAAAACCGTAACTAAACATACAAATCGTTCAAACGCAAGTAAGATAACAAGAAAACTGTGTCAAACTCAAGATTTGAACATAAAAATATACAGAGTGAATTCTGTAAATCAAAGTGCAGATATCGAAACTATAGTTTCGATACCTGTTAGTCAATCGAAACTAGGAGTTTCGATACCAGTTATTCAATCGAAACTAGGAGTTTCGATACCGGTTGTTCTATCGAAACTAGGAGTTTCGATATCTATTTACTCAATCGAAACTAGGAAGTTTCGATACCAGTTGTTCAATCGAAACTAAGTAGTTTCGATACTGATTGCCCAATCGAAACTAGGCAGTTTCGATACTATTCTTGCCAATCGAAACTAGATAGTTTCGATACCTATTTCACTCAGTCGAAACTAGGAAGTTTCGACATCTGTTCTGTTCAATCGAAACTAAGATAGTTTCGATACCTGTTCATCAGCCCCTTAAGGCAGTAACTCAGAACTATTTTCATAACAAAACAAGGTTGGAAAAACTAAAAAGATAATTAAAACAAAAGTAATTAGATCGGCTAAGTCAAGTGAACAAATTGCGTTTAAGACGAGTAGTCTTAACGTGTATGTTATCCTTGTGTAAATAGGATACGGATAGGCGAATCTGCCGTCATTCAAATTTTTGCTAGCATTTATACTGTCGAGGTGAGTTTCACTAATTCCCCTTTTTCTAAGTTTTTGAAATGATTTGGGGTGGAAACATACTTGTAAAAGACTTTTGTGTATAAATGAATGGAACTAATGATCTGACCGTATGTATGTATTGAGGGAACAATAAAGCGCTTAAAGTCCTCGTAATAAATTAGTAACCATTAGCTATGGATTTAGCCCGGGATTATATGAATAGTACTATTGGGGGTGACGCCTCCGGTCATGGTTAGTCGCGCTAACCAGGGGTCAAAATGGCCGAATGACCGCATATTGTCTTACTCGCAGAAAGGCGAGGGGAGGCACAGAAAGTTGGGGTTTGGTTACGGTCTCGTACATTACATACTATTTTGTATTCCTTGCAAGCTTACAAATGGGGTCAATAGATCGGATTAGTAATCATATTCATTGGTAATACATACAAAAGGGTTCTGATCAGGTTTTACACAAAAGGGTTCTGATCAGGTTAAAATGATCAGGTTTTACACAAAAGAGTTCTGATCAAGGTAAAATGATCAGGTTTTACACAAAAGAGTTCTGATCAAGGTAAAGTGATCAGGTTTTACACAAAAGAGTTCTGATCAGGGTAAAGTGATCAGGTTTATCAAAAGAGTTCTGATCAGGTTAAAATGATCAGGTTTTACACAAAAGAGTTCTGATCAGGGTAAAGTGATCAGGTTTATCAAAAGAGTTCTGATCAGGTTAAAATGATCAGGTTTTACACAAAAGTGTTCTGGTCAGGGTAAAGTGATCAGGTTTAAAGTAAAGAATTCTGATCAGGTTAAAGTGATCAGGTTTAAATGAAAGAGTACTGATCAGGTTAAAATGATCAGGTTTAACAAAGAGTTTTGATCGACAAAAAGATCAGATTTAAACATTGGGTTTATGATAACTCTTTATAATAACTTGTGAACTCACCAACCTCGTGTTGACAGTTTTAAGTATGTTTTCAGGAAATTGAACGTGGTCATCAGGTTAGCAATGTAGGTTACATGCATGCACGTGGATACGGCTTTTGGAGGATTTCTCTTGTATAACTCATGGTCTTGAGTCATATTTGCGAAATCTTAAACATTTGTAAACTCAAATTGATATTTTGTAATGTAAATATTTTAAATTCAGTTATGTATCCAATTACATGTATGTGTTTGCGGTAATCATATGCTTTGGAAACCAGTGAAAGTCGCGCCTCGCGTTTCCGCCCTGGCGGGGTGTGACACCTGAGACACGGGCGCGCGCACAACGACTGAAGACTTTGCCAAACATTAGCAAAGCTACGGCATTAGACGCCGCCTGAGACATAGGCACGCGTACAAGACCCGAAGTCTTTGCCAAACATTGGCAAAGCGACAGCATTACACGCCGCCTGAGACACAGGCGCGCGTACAAGACCTGAAGTCTTTGCCAAACATTGGCAAAGTTAAGGCATTACACGTCGCCTGAGACACAGGCGCGCGCACAAGGCCAGAAGACTATGCCAAACATTGGCAAAGCTACGGCATTAGACGCCGCCTGAGAGATAGGCGCGCGTACAAGACCAGCAGTCTTTGCCAAACATTGACAAAGCTACGGCATTACACGCCACCTGAGACACAGGCGCGCGCACAAGGCCTAAAGACTTTGCCAAACATTAGCAAAGCTACGGCATTACACCACGCCTGAGACACATGCGCGCGCACAAGACTTGAAGTCTTTGCTAATCACTGGCAAAGCTATGACATTGGACGCCGCCTGAGACACAGGTGCGCGTACAAGACCTGAAGTCTTTGCCAAACATTTGCAAAGCTACGGCATTACACGCCGCCTGAGACACAGGCGCGAGCACAAGACCTGAAGTCTTTGCCAAACATTGGCAAAACTAAGGCATTACACGTCGCCTGAGACACAGGCGCGCGCACAAGGCCTGAAGACTTTGCCAAACATTGGCAAAGCGACAGCATTACACGCCGCCTGAGACACAGGCGCGCGTACAAGACCTGAAGTCGTTGCTAAACATTGGACAAGCTACGGCGTTCGACGTTGCTTGAGACACAGGCGTCCGCACAAGACCTGAAGTCTTTGCCAAACATTGGCAAAGCTACGGCATTACCAGCCGCCTGAGACATGGGCGCGCTCAAAAGACCTGAAGTCTTTGCCAAACGTTGGCAAAGCTATGGCATTACAAGCCCCCTCAGACACAGGCGCGCGCGCACAAGACCTGAAGTCTTTGCCAAACATTGGCAAAGCTACGGCATTACACGCCGCCTGAAACATAGGCGCGCGTACAAGACCCGAAGTCTTTGCCAAACATTGCAAAGCGACAGCATTACACGCCGCATGAGACACAGGCGCGCGTACAAGACCTGAAGTCGTTGCTAAACATTGGACAAGCTATGGCGTTAGACGTTGCTTGAGACACAGGCGTCCGCACAAGACCTGAAGTCTTTGCCAAACATTGGCAAAGCTACGGCATTACACGCCGCCTGAAACATAGGCGCGCGTACAAGACCTGAAGTTTTTGCCAAACATTGGCAAAGCTACGGCATTACACGCCGCCTGAGACACGGGCGCGCGCACAACGACTGAAGACTTTGCCAAACATTAGCAAAGCTACGGCATTAGACGCCGCCTGAGACATAGGCACGCGTACAAGACCCGAAGTCTTTGCCAAACATTGGCAAAGCGACAGCATTACACGCCGCCTGAGACACAGGCGCGCGTACAAGACCTGAAGTCTTTGCCAAACATTGGCAAAGCTAAGGCATTACACGTCGCCTGAGACACAGGCGCGCGCACAAGGCCTGAAGACTATGCCAAACATTGGCAAAGCTACGTCATTAGACGCCGCCTGAGAGATAGGCGCGCGTACAAGACCAGCAGTCTTTGCCAAACATTGGCAAAGCTACGGCATTACACGCCACCTGAGACACAGGCGCGCGCACAAGGCCTGAAGACTTTGCCAAACATTAGCAAAGCTACGGCATTACACCATGCCTGAGACACATGCGCGCGCACAAGACTTGAAGTCTTTGCTAATCACTGGCAAAGCTATGACATTGGACGCCGCCTGAGACACAGGTGCGCGTACAAGACCTGAAGTCTTTGCCAAACATTTGCAAAGCTACGGCATTACACGCCGCCTGAGACACAGGCGCGAGCACAAGACCTGAAGTCTTTGCCAAACATTGGCAAAACTAAGGCATTACACGTCGCCTGAGACACAGGCGCGCGCACAAGGCCTGAAGACTTTGCCAAACATTGGCAAAGCGACAGCATTACACGCCGCCTGAGACACATGCGCGCGTACAAGACCTGAAGTCGTTGCTAAACATTGGACAAGCTACGGCGTTCGACGTTGCTTGAGACACAGGCGTCCGCACAAGACCTGAAGTCTTTGCCAAACATTGGCAAAGCTACGGCATTACCAGCCGCCTGAGACATGGGCGCGCTCAAAAGACCTGAAGTCTTTGCCAAACGTTGGCAAAGCTACGGCATTACAAGCCCCCTCAGACACAGGGGCGCGCGCACAAGACCTGAAGTCTTTGCCAAACATTGGCAAAGCTACGGCATTACACGCCGCCTTAAACATAGGCGCGCGTACAAGACCCGAAGTCTTTGCCAAACATTGCAAAGCGACAGCATTACACGCCGCATGAGACACAGGCGCGCGTACAAGACCTGAAGTCGTTGCTAAACATTGGACAAGCTATGGCGTTAGACGTTGCTTGAGACACAGGCGTCCGCACAAGACCTGAAGTCTTTGCCAAACATTGGCAAAGCTACTGCATTACACGCCGCCTGAAACATAGGCGCGCGTACAAGACCTGAAGTTTTTGCCAAACATTGGCAAAGCTACGGCATTACACGCCGCCTGAGACACGGGCGCGCGCACAACGACTGAAGACTTTGCCAAACATTAGCAAAGCTACGGCATTAGACGCCGCCTGAGACATAGGCACGCGTACAAGACCCGAAGTCTTTGCCAAACATTGGCAAAGCGACAGCATTACACGCCGCCTGAGACACAGGCGCGCGTACAAGACCTGAAGTCTTTGCCAAACATTGGCAAAGCTAAGGCATTACACGTCGCCTGAGACACAGGCGCGCGCACAAGGCCTGAAGACTATGCCAAACATTGGCAAAGCTACGGCATTAGACGCCGCCTGAGAGATAGGCGCGCGTACAAGACCAGCAGTCTTTGCCAAACATTGGCAAAGCTACGGCATTACACGCCACATGAGACACAGGCGCGCGCACAAGGCCTGAAGACTTTGCCAAACATTAGCAAAGCTACGGCATTACACCACGCCTGAGACACATGCGCGCGCACAAGACTTGAACTCTTTGCTAATCACTGGCAAAGCTATGACATTGGACGCCGCCTGAGACACAGGTGCGCGTACAAGACCTGAAGTCTTTGCCAAACATTTGCAAAGCTACGGCATTACACGCCGCCTGAGACACAGGCGCGAGCACAAGACCTGAAGTCTTTGCCAAACATTGGCAAAACTAAGGCATTACACGTCGCCTGAGACACAGGCGCGCGCACAAGGCCTGAAGACTTTGCCAAACATTGGCAAAGCGACAGCATTACACGCCGCCTGAGACACAGGCGCGCGTACAAGACCTGAAGTCGTTGCTAAACATTGGACAAGCTACGGCGTTCGACGTTGCTTGAGACACAGGCGTCCGCACAAGACCTGAAGTCTTTGCCAAACATTGGCAAAGCTACGGCATTACCAGCCGCCTGAGACATGGGCGCGCTCAAAAGACCTGAAGTCTTTGCCAAACGTTGGCAAAGCTACGGCATTACAAGCCCCCTCAGACACAGGCGCGCGCGCACAAGACCTGAAGTCTTTGCCAAACATTGGCAAAGCTACGGCATTACACGCCGCCTGAAACATAGGCGCGCGTACAAGACCCGAAGTCTTTGCCAAACATTGCAAAGCGACAGCATTACACGCCGCATGAGACACAGGCGCGCGTACAAGACCTGAAGTCGTTGCTAAACATTGGACAAGCTATGGCGTTAGACGTTGCTTGAGACACAGGCGTCCGCACAAGACCTGAAGTCTTTGCCAAACATTGGCAAAGCTACGGCATTACACGCCGCCTGAAACATAGGCGCGCGTACAAGACCTGAAGTTTTTGCCAAACATTGGCAAAGCTACGGCATTACACGCCGCCTGAGACACGGGCGCGCGCACAACGACTGAAGACTTTGCCAAACATTAGCAAAGCTACGGCATTAGACGCCGCCTGAGACATAGGCACGCGTACAAGACCCGAAGTCTTTGCCAAACATTGGCAAAGCGACAGCATTACACGCCGCCTGAGACACAGGCGCGCGTACAAGACCTGAAGTCTTTGCCAAACATTGGCAAAGCTAAGGCATTACACGTCGCCTGAGACACAGGCGCGCGCACAAGGCCTGAAGACTATGCCAAACATTGGCAAAGCTACGGCATTAGACGCCGCCTGAGAGATAGGCGCGCGTACAAGACCAGCAGTCTTTGCCAAACATTGGCAAAGCTACGGCATTACACGCCACCTGAGACACAGGCGCGCGCACAAGGCCTGAAGACTTTGCCAAACATTAGCAAAGCTACGGCATTACACCATGCCTGAGACACATGCGCGCGCACAAGACTTGAAGTCTTTGCTAATCACTGGCAAAGCTATGACATTGGACGCCGCCTGAGACACAGGTGCGCGTACAAGACCTGAAGTCTTTGCCAAACATTTGCAAAACTACGGCATTACACGCCGCCTGAGACACAGGCGCGAGCACAAGACCTGAAGTCTTTGCCAAACATTGGCAAAACTAAGGCATTACACGTCGCCTGAGACACAGGCGCGCGCACAAGGCCTGAAGACTTTGCCAAACATTGGCAAAGCGACAGCATTACACGCCGCCTGAGACACATGCGCGCGTACAAGACCTGAAGTCGTTGCTAAACATTGGACAAGCTACGGCGTTCGACGTTGCTTGAGACACAGGCGTCCGCACAAGACCTGAAGTCTTTGCCAAACATTGGCAAAGCTACGGCATTACCAGCCGCCTGAGACATGGGCGCGCTCAAAAGACCTGAAGTCTTTGCCAAACGTTGGCAAAGCTACGGCATTACAAGCCCCCTCAGACACAGGGGCGCGCGCACAAGACCTGAAGTCTTTGCCAAACATTGGCAAAGCTACGGCATTACACGCCGCCTTAAACATAGGCGCGCGTACAAGACCCGAAGTCTTTGCCAAACATTGCAAAGCGACAGCATTACACGCCGCATGAGACACAGGCGCGCGTACAAGACCTGAAGTCGTTGCTAAACATTGGACAAGCTATGGCGTTAGACGTTGCTTGAGACACAGGCGTCCGCACAAGACCTGAAGTCTTTGCCAAACATTGGCAAAGCTACTGCATTACACGCCGCCTGAAACATAGGCGCGCGTACAAGACCTGAAGTTTTTGCCAAACATTGGCAAAGCTACGGCATTACACGCCGCCTGAGACACGGGCGCGCGCACAACGACTGAAGACTTTGCCAAACATTAGCAAAGCTACGGCATTAGACGCCGCCTGAGACATAGGCACGCGTACAAGACCCGAAGTCTTTGCCAAACATTGGCAAAGCGACAGCATTACACGCCGCCTGAGACACAGGCGCGCGTACAAGACCTGAAGTCTTTGCCAAACATTGGCAAAGCTAAGGCATTACACGTCGCCTGAGACACAGGCGCGCGCACAAGGCCTGAAGACTATGCCAAACATTGGCAAAGCTACGGCATTAGACGCCGCCTGAGAGATAGGCGCGCGTACAAGACCAGCAGTCTTTGCCAAACATTGGCAAAGCTACGGCATTACACGCCACATGAGACACAGGCGCGCGCACAAGGCCTGAAGACTTTGCCAAACATTAGCAAAGCTACGGCATTACACCACGCCTGAGACACATGCGCGCGCACAAGACTTGAAGTCTTTGCTAATCACTGGCAAAGCTATGACATTGGACGCCGCCTGAGACACAGGTGCGCGTACAAGACCTGAAGTCTTTGCCAAACATTTGCAAAGCTACGGCATTACACGCCGCCTGAGACACAGGCGCGAGCACAAGACCTGAAGTCTTTGCCAAACATTGGCAAAACTAAGGCATTACACGTCGCCTGAGACACAGGCGCGCGCACAAGGCCTGAAGACTTTGCCAAACATTGGCAAAGCGACAGCATTACACGCCGCCTGAGACACAGGCGCGCGTACAAGACCTGAAGTCGTTGCTAAACATTGGACAAGCTACGGCGTTCGACGTTGCTTGAGACACAGGCGTCCGCACAAGACCTGAAGTCTTTGCCAAACATTGGCAAAGCTACGGCATTACCAGCCGCCTGAGACATGGGCGCGCTCAAAAGACCTGAAGTCTTTGCCAAACGTTGGCAAAGCTACGGCATTACAAGCCCCCTCAGACACAGGCGCGCGCGCACAAGACCTGAAGTCTTTGCCAAACATTGGCAAAGCTACGGCATTACACGCCGCCTGAAACATAGGCGCGCGTACAAGACCCGAAGTCTTTGCCAAACATTGCAAAGCGACAGCATTACACGCCGCATGAGACACAGGCGCGCGTACAAGACCTGAAGTCGTTGCTAAACATTGGACAAGCTATGGCGTTAGACGTTGCTTGAGACACAGGCGTCCGCACAAGACCTGAAGTCTTTGCCAAACATTGGCAAAGCTACGGCATTACACGCCGCCTGAAACATAGGCGCGCGTACAAGACCTGAAGTTTTTGCCAAACATTGGCAAAGCTACGGCATTACACGCCGCCTGAGACACGGGCGCGCGCACAACGACTGAAGACTTTGCCAAACATTAGCAAAGCTACGGCATTAGACGCCGCCTGAGACATAGGCACGCGTACAAGACCCGAAGTCTTTGCCAAACATTGGCAAAGCGACAGCATTACACGCCGCCTGAGACACAGGCGCGCGTACAAGACCTGAAGTCTTTGCCAAACATTGGCAAAGCTAAGGCATTACACGTCGCCTGAGACACAGGCGCGCGCACAAGGCCTGAAGACTATGCCAAACATTGGCAAAGCTACGGCATTAGACGCCGCCTGAGAGATAGGCGCGCGTACAAGACCAGCAGTCTTTGCCAAACATTGGCAAAGCTACGGCATTACACGCCACCTGAGACACAGGCGCGCGCACAAGGCCTGAAGACTTTGCCAAACATTAGCAAAGCTACGGCATTACACCACGCCTGAGACACATGCGCGCGCACAAGACTTGAAGTCTTTGCTAATCACTGGCAAAGCTATGACATTGGACGCCGCCTGAGACACAGGTGCGCGTACAAGACCTGAAGTCTTTGCCAAACATTTGCAAAGCTACGGCATTACACGCCGCCTGAGACACAGGCGCGAGCACAAGACCTGAAGTCTTTGCCAAACATTGGCAAAACTAAGGCATTACACGTCGCCTGAGACACAGGCGCGCGCACAAGGCCTGAAGACTTTGCCAAACATTGGCAAAGCGACAGCATTACACGCCGCCTTAGACACAGGCGCGCGTACAAGACCTGAAGTCGTTGCTAAACATTGGACAAGCTACGGCGTTCGACGTTGCTTGAGACACAGGCGTCCGCACAAGACCTGAAGTCTTTGCCAAACATTGGCAAAGCTACGGCATTACCAGCCGCCTGAGACATGGGCGCGCTCAAAAGACCTGAAGTCTTTGCCAAACGTTGGCAAAGCTACGGCATTACAAGCCCCCTCAGACACAGGCGCGCGCGCACAAGACCTGAAGTCTTTGCCAAACATTGGCAAAGCTACGGCATTACACGCCGCCTTAAACATAGGCGCGCGTACAAGACCCGAAGTCTTTGCCAAACATTGCAAAGCGACAGCATTACACGCCGCATGAGACACAGGCGCGCGTACAAGACCTGAAGTCGTTGCTAAACATTGGACAAGCTATGGCGTTAGACGTTGCTTGAGACACAGGCGTCCGCACAAGACCTGAAGTCTTTGACAAACATTGGCAAAGCTACTGCATTACACGCCGCCTGAAAATAGGCGCGCGTACAAGACCTGAAGTTTTTGCCAAACATTGGCAAAGCTACGGCATTACACGCCGCCTGAGACACGGGCGCGCGCACAACGACTGAAGACTTTGCCAAACATTAGCAAAGCTACGGCATTAGACGCCGCCTGAGACATAGGCACCCGTACAAGACCCGAAGTCTTTGCCAAACATTGGCAAAGCGACAGCATTACACGCCGCCTGAGACACAGGCGCGCGTACAAGACCTGAAGTCTTTGCCAAACATTGGCAAAGTTAAGGCATTACACGTCGCCAGAGACACAGGCGCGCGCACAAGGCCAGAAGACTATGCCAAACATTGGCAAAGCTACGGCATTAGACGCCGCCTGAGAGATAGGCGCGCGTACAAGACCAGCAGTCTTTGCCAAACATTGGCAAAGCTACGGCATTACACGCCACCTGAGACACAGGCGCGCGCACAAGGCCTAAAGACTTTGCCAAACATTAGCAAAGCTACGGCATTACACCACGCCTGAGACACATGCGCGCGCACAAGACTTGAAGTCTTTGCTAATCACTGGCAAAGCTATGACATTGGACGCCGCCTGAGACACAGGTGCGCGTACAAGACCTGAAGTCTTTGCCAAACATTTGCAAAGCTACGGCATTACACGCCGCCTGAGACACAGGCGCGAGCACAAGACCTGAAGTCTTTGCCAAACTTTGGCAAAACTAAGGCATTACACGTCGCCTGAGACACAGGCGCGCGCACAAGGCCTGAAGACTTTGCCAAACATTGGCAAAGCGACAGCATTACACGCCGCCTGAGACACAGGCGCGCGTACAAGACCTGAAGTCGTTGCTAAACATTGGACAAGCTACGGCGTTCGACGTTGCTTGAGACACAGGCGTCCGCACAAGACCTGAAGTCTTTGCCAAACATTGGCAAAGCTACGGCATTACCAGCCGCCTGAGACATGGGCGCGCTCAAAAGACCTGAAGTCTTTGCCAAACGTTGGCAAAGCTATGGCATTACAAGCCCCCTCAGACACAGGCGCGCGCGCACAAGACCTGAAGTCTTTGCCAAACATTGGCAAAGCTACGGCATTACACGCCGCCTGAAACATAGGCGCGCGTACAAGACCCGAAGTCTTTGCCAAACATTGCAAAGCGACAGCATTACACGCCGCATGAGACACAGGCGCGCGTACAAGACCTGAAGTCGTTGCTAAACATTGGACAAGCTATGGCGTTAGACGTTGCTTGAGACACAGGCGTCCGCACAAGACCTGAAGTCTTTGCCAAACATTGGCAATGCTACGGCATTACCAGCCGCCTGAGACATGGGCGCGCTCACAAAACCTGAAGTCTTTTCCAAACGTTGGCAAAGCTACGGCATTACACGCCGCCTCAGACACAGGCGCGCGCGCACAAGACCTGAAGTCTTTGCCAAACATTGGCAAAGCTACGACATTACACGCCGCCTGAGACACAGGCGCGCGCACAAGGCCTGAAGACTTTGCCAAACATTAGCAAAGCTACGGCATTACACCACGCATGAGACACATGCGCGCGCACAAGACCTGTAGTCTTTGCTAATCACTGGCAAAGCTACGGCATTGGACGTCGCCAGAGACACAGGCGCGCGCACAAGACCTGAAGTCTTTGCCAAACATTGGTAAAACTAAGGCATTACACGTCGCCTGAGACACAGGCGCGCGCACAAGGCCTGAAGACTTTGCCAAACATTGGCAAAGCTACGGCATTAGACGCCGCCTGAGACATAGGCGCGCGTACAAGACCTGAAGTTTTTGCCAAACATTGGCAAAGCTACGGCATTACACGCCGCCTGAGACACGGGCGCGCGCACAACGACTGAAGACTTTGCCAAACAATAGCAAAGCTACGGCATTAGACGCCGCCTGAGACATAGGCACGCGTACAAGACCCGAAGTCTTTGCCAAACATTGGCAAAGCGACAGCATTACACGCCGCGTGAGACACAGGCGCGCGTACAAGACCTGAAGTCTTTGCCAAACATTGGCAAAGCTAAGGCATTACACGTCGCCTGAGACACAGGCGCGCGCACAAGGCCTGAAGACTATGCCAAACATTGGCAAAGCTACGGCATTAGACGCCGCCTGAGAGATAGGCGCGCGTACAAGACCAGCAGTCTTTGCCAAACATTGGCAAAGCTACGGCATTACACGCCACCTGAGACACAGGCGCGCGCACAAGGCCTGAAGACTTTGCCAAACATTAGCAAAGCTACGGCATTACACCACGGCTGAGACACATGCGCGCGCACAAGACTTGAAGTCTTTGCTAATCACTGGCAAAGCTATGACATTGGACGCCGCCTGAGACACAGGTGCGCGTACAAGACCTGAAGTCTTTGCCAAACATTTCCAAAGCTACGGCATTACACGCCGCCTGAGACACAGGCGCGAGCACAAGACCTGAAGTCTTTGCCAAACATTGGCAAAACTAAGGCATTACACGTCGCCTGAGACACAGGCGCGCGCACAAGGCCTGAAGACTTTGCCAAACATTGGCAAAGCGACAGCATTACACGCCGCCTGAGACACAGGCGCGCGTACAAGACCTGAAGTCGTTGCTAAACATTGGACAAGCTACGGCGTTCGACGTTGCTTGAGACACAGGCGTCCGCACAAGACCTGAAGTCTTTGCCAAACATTGGCAAAGCTACGGCATTACCAGCCGCCTGAGACATGGGCGCGCTCAAAAGACCTGAAGTCTTTGCCAAACGTTGGCAAAGCTACGGCATTACAAGCCCCCTCAGACACAGGCGCGCGCGCACAAGACCTGAAGTCTTTGCCAAACATTGGCAAAGCTACGGCATTACACGCCGCCTTAAACATAGGCGCGCGTACAAGACCCGAAGTCTTTGCCAAACATTGCAAAGCGACAGCATTACACGCCGCATGAGACACAGGCGCGCGTACAAGACCTGAAGTCGTTGCTAAACATTGGACAAGCTATGGCGTTAGACGTTGCTTGAGACACAGGCGTCCGCACAAGACCTGAAGTCTTTGCCAAACATTGGCAAAGCTACTGCATTACACGCCGCCTGAAACATAGGCGCGCGTACAAGACCTGAAGTTTTTGCCAAACATTGGCAAAGCTACGGCATTACACGCCGCCTGAGACACGGGCGCGCGCACAACGACTGAAGACTTTGCCAAACATTAGCAAAGCTACGGCATTAGACGCCGCCTGAGACATAGGCACGCGTACAAGACCCGAAGTCTTTGCCAAACATTGGCAAAGCGACAGCATTACACGCCGCCTGAGACACAGGCGCGCGTACAAGACCTGAAGTCTTTGCCAAACATTGGCAAAGTTAAGGCATTACACGTCGCCTGAGACACAGGCGCGCGCACAAGGCCAGAAGACTATGCCAAACATTGGCAAAGCTACGGCATTAGACGCCGCCTGAGAGATAGGCGCGCGTACAAGACCAGCAGTCTTTGCCAAACATTGGCAAAGCTACGGCATTACACGCCACCTGAGACACAGGCGCGCGCACAAGGCCTAAAGACTTTGCCAAACATTAGCAAAGCTACGGCATTACACCACGCCTGAGACACATGCGCGCGCACAAGACTTGAAGTCTTTGCTAATCACTGGCAAAGCTATGACATTGGACGCCGCCTGAGACACAGGTGCGCGTACAAGACCTGAAGTCTTTGCCAAACATTTGCAAAGCTACGGCATTACACGCCGCCTGAGACACAGGCGCGAGCACAAGACCTGAAGTCTTTGCCAAACATTGGCAAAACTAAGGCATTACACGTCGCCTGAGACACAGGCGCGCGCACAAGGCCTGAAGACTTTGCCAAACATTGGCAAAGCGACAGCATTACACGCCGCCTGAGACACAGGCGCGCGTACAAGACCTGAAGTCGTTGCTAAACATTGGACAAGCTACGGCGTTCGACGTTGCTTGAGACACAGGCGTCCGCACAAGACCTGAAGTCTTTGCCAAACATTGGCAAAGCTACGGCATTACCAGCCGCCTGAGACATGGGCGCGCTCAAAAGACCTGAAGTCTTTGCCAAACGTTGGCAAAGCTACGGCATTACAAGCCCCCTCAGACACAGGCGCGCGCGCACAAGACCTGAAGTCTTTGCCAAACATTGGCAAAGCTACGGCATTACACGCCGCCTTAAACATAGGCGCGCGTACAAGACCCGAAGTCTTTGCCAAACATTGCAAAGCGACAGCATTACACGCCGCATGAGACACAGGCGCGCGTACAAGACCTGAAGTCGTTGCTAAACATTGGACAAGCTATGGCGTTAGACGTTGCTTGAGACACAGGCGTCCGCACAAGACCTGAAGTCTTTGCCAAACATTGGCAAAGCTACTGCATTACACGCCGCCTGAAACATAGGCGCGCGTACAAGACCTGAAGTTTTTGCCAAACATTGGCAAAGCTACGGCATTACACGCCGCCTGAGACACGGGCGCGCGCACAACGACTGAAGACTTTGCCAAACATTAGCAAAGCTACGGCATTAGACGCCGCCTGAGACATAGGCACGCGTACAAGACCCGAAGTCTTTGCCAAACATTGGCAAAGCGACAGCATTACACGCCGCCTGAGACACAGGCGCGCGTACAAGACCTGAAGTCTTTGCCAAACATTGGCAAAGCTAAGGCATTACACGTCGCCTGAGACACAGGCGCGCGCACAAGGCCTGAAGACTATGCCAAACATTGGCAAAGCTACGGCATTAGACGCCGCCTGAGAGATAGGCGCGCGTACAAGACCAGCAGTCTTTGCCAAACATTGGCAAAGCTACGGCATTACACGCCACCTGAGACACAGGCGCGCGCACAAGGCCTGAAGACTTTGCCAAACATTAGCAAAGCTACGGCATTACACCACGCCTGAGACACATGCGCGCGCACAAGACTTGAAGTCTTTGCTAATCACTGGCAAAGCTATGACATTGGACGCCGCCTGAGACACAGGTGCGCGTACAAGACCTGAAGTCTTTGCCAAACATTTGCAAAGCTACGGCATTACACGCCGCCTGAGACACAGGCGCGAGCACAAGACCTGAAGTCTTTGCCAAACATTGGCAAAACTAAGGCATTACACGTCGCCTGAGACACAGGCGCGCGCACAAGGCCTGAAGACTTTGCCAAACATTGGCAAAGCGACAGCATTACACGCCGCCTGAGACACAGGCGCGCGTACAAGACCTGAAGTCGTTGCTAAACATTGGACAAGCTACGGCGTTCGACGTTGCTTGAGACACAGGCGTCCGCACAAGACCTGAAATCTTTGCCAAACATTGGCAAAGCTACGGCATTACCAGCCGCCTGAGACATGGGCGCGCTCAAAAGACCTGAAGTCTTTGCCAAACGTTGGCAAAGCTACGGCATTACAAGCCCCCTCAGACACAGGCGCGCGCGCACAAGACCTGAAGTCTTTGCCAAACATTGGCAAAGCTACGGCATTACACGCCGCCTGAAACATAGGCGCGCGTACAAGACCCGAAGTCTTTGCCAAACATTGCAAAGCGACAGCATTACACGCCGCATGAGACACAGGCGCGCGTACAAGACCTGAAGTCGTTGCTAAACATTGGACAAGCTATGGCGTTAGACGTTGTTTGAGACACAGGCGTCCGCACAAGACCTGAAGTCTTTGCCAAACATTGGCAAAGCTACGGCATTACACGCCGCCTGAAACATAGGCGCGCGTACAAGACCTGAAGTTTTTGCCAAACATTGGCAAAGCTACGGCATTACACGCCGCCTGAGACACGGGCGCGCGCACAACGACTGAAGACTTTGCCAAACATTAGCAAAGCTACGGCATTAGACGCCGCCTGAGACATAGGCACGCGTACAAGACCCGAAGTCTTTGCCAAACATTGGCAAAGCGACAGCATTACACGCCGCCTGAGACACAGGCGCGCGTACAAGACCTGAAGTCTTTGCCAAACATTGGCAAAGCTAAGGCATTACACGTCGCCTGAGACACAGGCGCGCGCACAAGGCCTGAAGACTATGCCAAACATTGGCAAAGCTACGGCATTAGACGCCGCCTGAGAGATAGGCGCGCGTACAAGACCAGCAGTCTTTGCCAAACATTGGCAAAGCTACGGCATTACACGCCACCTGAGACACAGGCGCGCGCACAAGGCCTGAAGACTTTGCCAAACATTAGCAAAGCTACGGCATTACACCACGCCTGAGACACATGCGCGCGCACAAGACTTGAAGTCTTTGCTAATCACTGGCAAAGCTATGACATTGGACGCCGCCTGAGACACAGGTGCGCGTACAAGACCTGAAGTCTTTGCCAAACATTTGCAAAGCTACGGCATTACACGCCGCCTGAGACACAGGCGCGAGCACAAGACCTGAAGTCTTTGCCAAACATTGGCAAAACTAAGGCATTACACGTCGCCTGAGACACAGGCGCGCGCACAAGGCCTGAAGACTTTGCCAAACATTGGCAAAGCGACAGCATTACACGCCGCCTGAGACACAGGCGCGCGTACAAGACCTGAAGTCGTTGCTAAACATTGGACAAGCTACGGCGTTCGACGTTGCTTGAGACACAGGCGTCCGCACAAGACCTGAAGTCTTTGCCAAACATTAGCAAAGCTACGGCATTACCAGCCGCCTGAGACATGGGCGCGCTCAAAAGACCTGAAGTCTTTGCCAAACGTTGGCAAAGCTACGGCATTACAAGCCCCCTCAGACACAGGCGCGCGCGCACAAGACCTGAAGTCTTTGCCAAACATTGGCAAAGCTACGGCATTACACGCCGCCTGAAACATAGGCGCGCGTACAAGACCCGAAGTCTTTGCCAAACATTGCAAAGCGACAGCATTACACGCCGCATGAGACACAGGCGCGCGTACAAGACCTGAAGTCGTTGCTAAACATTGGACAAGCTATGGCGTTAGATGTTGCTTGAGACACAGGCGTCCGCACAAGACCTGAAGTCTTTGCCAAACATTGGCAAAGCTACGGCATTACACGCCGCCTGAAACATAGGCGCGCGTACAAGACCTGAAGTTTTTGCCAAACATTGGCAAAGCTACGGCATTACACGCCGCCTGAGACACGGGCGCGCGCACAACGACTGAAGACTTTGCCAAACATTAGCAAAGCTACGGCATTAGACGCCGCCTGAGACATAGGCACGCGTACAAGACCCGAAGTCTTTGCCAAACATTGGCAAAGCGACAGCATTACACGCCGCCTGAGACACAGGCGCGCGTACAAGACCTGAAGTCTTTGCCAAACATTGGCAAAGCTAAGGCATTACACGTCGCCTGAGACACAGGCGCGCGCACAAGGCCTGAAGACTATGCCAAACATTGGCAAAGCTACGGCATTAGACGCCGCCTGAGAGATAGGCGCGCGTACAAGACCAGCAGTCTTTGCCAAACATTGGCAAAGCTACGGCATTACACCCACCTGAGACACAGGCGCGCGCACAAGGCCTGAAGACTTTGCCAAACATTAGCAAAGCTACGGCATTACACCACGCCTGAGACACATGCGCGCGCACAAGACTTGAAGTCTTTGCTAATCACTGGCAAAGCTATGACATTGGACGCCGCCTGAGACACAGGTGCGCGTACAAGACCTGAAGTCTTTGCCAAACATTTGCAAAGCTACGGCATTACACGCCGCCTGAGACACAGGCGCGAGCACAAGACCTGAAGTCTTTGCCAAACATTGGCAAAACTAAGGCATTACACGTCGCCTGAGACACAGGCGCGCGCACAAGGCCTGAAGACTTTGCCAAACATTGGCAAAGCGACAGCATTACACGCCGCCTGAGACACAGGCGCGCGTACAAGACCTGAAGTCGTTGCTAAACATTGGACAAGCTACGGCGTTCGACGTTGCTTGAGACACAGGCGTCCGCACAAGACCTGAAGTCTTTGCCAAACATTGGCAAAGCTACGGCATTACCAGCCGCCTGAGACATGGGCGCGCTCAAAAGACCTGAAGTCTTTGCCAAACGTTGGCAAAGCTACGGCATTACAAGCCCCCTCAGACACAGGCGCGCGCGCACAAGACCTGAAGTCTTTGCCAAACATTGGCAAAGCTACGGCATTACACGCCGCCTGAAACATAGGCGCGCGTACAAGACCCGAAGTCTTTGCCAAACATTGCAAAGCGACAGCATTACACGCCGCATGAGACACAGGCGCGCGTACAAGACCTGAAGTCGTTGCTAAACATTGGACAAGCTATGGCGTTAGACGTTGCTTGAGACACAGGCGTCCGCACAAGACCTGAAGTCTTTGCCAAACATTGGCAAAGCTACGGCATTACACGCCGCCTGAAACATAGGCGCGCGTACAAGACCTGAAGTTTTTGCCAAACATTGGCAAAGCTACGGCATTACACGCCGCCTGAGACACGGGCGCGCGCACAACGACTGAAGACTTTGCCAAACATTAGCAAAGCTACGGCATTAGACGCCGCCTGAGACATAGGCACGCGTACAAGACCCGAAGTCTTTGCCAAACATTGGCAAAGCGACAGCATTACACGCCGCCTGAGACACAGGCGCGCGTACAAGACCTGAAGTCTTTGCCAAACATTGGCAAAGCTAAGGCATTACACGTCGCCTGAGACACAGGCGCGCGCACAAGGCCTGAAGACTATGCCAAACATTGGCAAAGCTACGGCATTAGACGCCGCCTGAGAGATAGGCGCGCGTACAAGACCAGCAGTCTTTGCCAAACATTGGCAAAGCTACGGCATTACACCCACCTGAGACACAGGCGCGCGCACAAGGCCTGAAGACTTTGCCAAACATTAGCAAAGCTACGGCATTACACCACGCCTGAGACACATGCGCGCGCACAAGACTTGAAGTCTTTGCTAATCACTGGCAAAGCTATGACATTGGACGCCGCCTGAGACACAGGTGCGCGTACAAGACCTGAAGTCTTTGCCAAACATTTGCAAAGCTACGGCTTTACACGCCGCCTGAGACACAGGCGCGAGCACAAGACCTGAAGTCTTTGCCAAACATTGGCAAAACTAAGGCATTACACGTCGCCTGAGACACAGGCGCGCGCACAAGGCCTGAAGACTTTGCCAAACATTGGCAAAGCGACAGCATTACACGCCGCCTGAGACACAGGCGCGCGTACAAGACCTGAAGTCGTTGCTAAACATTGGACAAGCTACGGCGTTCGACGTTGCTTGAGACACAGGCGTCCGCACAAGACCTGAAGTCTTTGCCAAACATTGGCAAAGCTACGGCATTACACGCCGCCTGAAACATAGGCGCGCGTACAAGACCTGAAGTTTTTGCCAAACATTGGCAAAGCTACGGCATTACACGCCGCCTGAGACACGGGCGCGCGCACAACGACTGAAGACTTTGCCAAACATTAGCAAAGCTACGGCATTAGACGCCGCCTGAGACATAGGCACGCGTACAAGACCCGAAGTCTTTGCCAAACATTGGCAAAGCGACAGCATTACACGCCGCCTGAGACACAGGCGCGCGTACAAGACCTGAAGTCTTTGCCAAACATTGGCAAAGCTAAGGCATTACACGTCGCCTGAGACACAGGCGCGCGCACAAGGCCTGAAGACTATGCCAAACATTGGCAAAGCTACGGCATTAGACGCCGCCTGAGAGATAGGCGCGCGTACAAGACCAGCAGTCTTTGCCAAACATTGGCAAAGCTACGGCATTACACCCACCTGAGACACAGGCGCGCGCACAAGGCCTGAAGACTTTGCCAAACATTAGCAAAGCTACGGCATTACACCACGCCTGAGACACATGCGCGCGCACAAGACTTGAAGTCTTTGCTAATCACTGGCAAAGCTATGACATTGGACGCCGCCTGAGACACAGGTGCGCGTACAAGACCTGAAGTCTTTGCCAAACATTTGCAAAGCTACGGCATTACACGCCGCCTGAGACACAGGCGCGAGCACAAGACCTGAAGTCTTTGCCAAACATTGGCAAAACTAAGGCATTACACGTCGCCTGAGACACAGGCGCGCGCACAAGGCCTGAAGACTTTGCCAAACATTGGCAAAGCGACAGCATTACACGCCGCCTGAGACACAGGCGCGCGTACAAGACCTGAAGTCGTTGCTAAACATTGGACAAGCTACGGCGTTCGACGTTGCTTGAGACACAGGCGTCCGCACAAGACCTGAAGTCTTTGCCAAACATTGGCAAAGCTACGGCATTACCAGCCGCCTGAGACATGGGCGCGCTCAAAAGACCTGAAGTCTTTGCCAAACGTTGGCAAAGCTACGGCATTACAAGCCCCCTCAGACACAGGCGCGCGCGCACAAGACCTGAAGTCTTTGCCAAACATTGGCAAAGCTACGGCATTACACGCCGCCTGAAACATAGGCGCGCGTACAAGACCCGAAGTCTTTGCCAAACATTGCAAAGCGACAGCATTACACGCCGCATGAGACACAGGCGCGCGTACAAGACCTGAAGTCGTTGCTAAACATTGGACAAGCTATGGCGTTAGACGTTGCTTGAGACACAGGCGTCCGCACAAGACCTGAAGTCTTTGCCAAACATTGGCAAAGCTACGGCATTACACGCCGCCTGAAACATAGGCGCGCGTACAAGACCTGAAGTTTTTGCCAAACATTGGCAAAGCTACGGCATTACACGCCGCCTGAGACACGGGCGCGCGCACAACGACTGAAGACTTTGCCAAACATTAGCAAAGCTACGGCATTAGACGCCGCCTGAGACATAGGCACGCGTACAAGACCCGAAGTCTTTGCCAAACATTGGCAAAGCGACAGCATTACACGCCGCCTGAGACACAGGCGCGCGTACAAGACCTGAAGTCTTTGCCAAACATTGGCAAAGCTAAGGCATTACACGTCGCCTGAGACACAGGCGCGCGCACAAGGCCTGAAGACTATGCCAAACATTGGCAAAGCTACGGCATTAGACGCCGCCTGAGAGATAGGCGCGCGTACAAGACCAGCAGTCTTTGCCAAACATTGGCAAAGCTACGGCATTACACCCACCTGAGACACAGGCGCGCGCACAAGGCCTGAAGACTTTGCCAAACATTAGCAAAGCTACGGCATTACACCACGCCTGAGACACATGCGCGCGCACAAGACTTGAAGTCTTTGCTAATCACTGGCAAAGCTATGACATTGGACGCCGCCTGAGACACAGGTGCGCGTACAAGACCTGAAGTCTTTGCCAAACATTTGCAAAGCTACGGCTTTACACGCCGCCTGAGACACAGGCGCGAGCACAAGACCTGAAGTCTTTGCCAAACATTGGCAAAACTAAGGCATTACACGTCGCCTGAGACACAGGCGCGCGCACAAGGCCTGAAGACTTTGCCAAACATTGGCAAAGCGACAGCATTACACGCCGCCTGAGACACAGGCGCGCGTACAAGACCTGAAGTCGTTGCTAAACATTGGACAAGCTACGGCGTTCGACGTTGCTTGAGACACAGGCGTCCGCACAAGACCTGAAGTCTTTGCCAAACATTGGCAAAGCTACGGCATTACCAGCCGCCTGAGACATGGGCGCGCTCAAAAGACCTGAAGTCTTTGCCAAACGTTGGCAAAGCTACGGCATTACAAGCCCCCTCAGACACAGGCGCGCGCGCACAAGACCTGAAGTCTTTGCCAAACATTGGCAAAGCTACGGCATTACACGCCGCCTGAAACATAGGCGCGCGTACAAGACCCGAAGTCTTTGCCAAACATTGCAAAGCGACAGCATTACACGCCGCATGAGACACAGGCGCGCGTACAAGACCTGAAGTCGTTGCTAAACATTGGACAAGCTATGGCGTTAGACGTTGCTTGAGACACAGGCGTCCGCACAAGACCTGAAGTCTTTGCCAAACATTGGCAAAGCTACGGCATTACACGCCGCCTGAAACATAGGCGCGCGTACAAGACCTGAAGTTTTTGCCAAACATTGGCAAAGCTACGGCATTACACGCCGCCTGAGACACGGGCGCGCGCACAACGACTGAAGACTTTGCCAAACATTAGCAAAGCTACGGCATTAGACGCCGCCTGAGACATAGGCACGCGTACAAGACCCGAAGTCTTTGCCAAACATTGGCAAAGCGACAGCATTACACGCCGCCTGAGACACAGGCGCGCGTACAAGACCTGAAGTCTTTGCCAAACATTGGCAAAGCTAAGGCATTACACGTCGCCTGAGACACAGGCGCGCGCACAAGGCCTGAAGACTATGCCAAACATTGGCAAAGCTACGGCATTAGACGCCGCCTGAGAGATAGGCGCGCGTACAAGACCAGCAGTCTTTGCCAAACATTGGCAAAGCTACGGCATTACACCCACCTGAGACACAGGCGCGCGCACAAGGCCTGAAGACTTTGCCAAACATTAGCAAAGCTACGGCATTACACCACGCCTGAGACACATGCGCGCGCACAAGACTTGAAGTCTTTGCTAATCACTGGCAAAGCTATGACATTGGACGCCGCCTGAGACACAGGTGCGCGTACAAGACCTGAAGTCTTTGCCAAACATTTGCAAAGCTACGGCTTTACACGCCGCCTGAGACACAGGCGCGAGCACAAGACCTGAAGTCTTTGCCAAACATTGGCAAAACTAAGGCATTACACGTCGCCTGAGACACAGGCGCGCGCACAAGGCCTGAAGACTTTGCCAAACATTGGCAAAGCGACAGCATTACACGCCGCCTGAGACACAGGCGCGCGTACAAGACCTGAAGTCGTTGCTAAACATTGGACAAGCTACGGCGTTCGACGTTGCTTGAGACACAGGCGTCCGCACAAGACCTGAAGTCTTTGCCAAACATTGGCAAAGCTACGGCATTACCAGCCGCCTGAGACATGGGCGCGCTCAAAAGACCTGAAGTCTTTGCCAAACGTTGGCAAAGCTACGGCATTACAAGCCCCCTCAGACACAGGCGCGCGCGCACAAGACCTGAAGTCTTTGCCAAACATTGGCAAAGCTACGGCATTACACGCCGCCTGAAACATAGGCGCGCGTACAAGACCCGAAGTCTTTGCCAAACATTGCAAAGCGACAGCATTACACGCCGCATGAGACACAGGCGCGCGTACAAGACCTGAAGTCGTTGCTAAACATTGGACAAGCTATGGCGTTAGACGTTGCTTGAGACACAGGCGTCCGCACAAGACCTGAAGTCTTTGCCAAACATTGGCAAAGCTACGGCATTACACGCCGCCTGAAACATAGGCGCGCGTACAAGACCTGAAGTTTTTGCCAAACATTGGCAAAGCTACGGCATTACACGCCGCCTGAGACACGGGCGCGCGCACAACGACTGAAGACTTTGCCAAACATTAGCAAAGCTACGGCATTAGACGCCGCCTGAGACATAGGCACGCGTACAAGACCCGAAGTCTTTGCCAAACATTGGCAAAGCGACAGCATTACACGCCGCCTGAGACACAGGCGCGCGTACAAGACCTGAAGTCTTTGCCAAACATTGGCAAAGCTAAGGCATTACACGTCGCCTGAGACACAGGCGCGCGCACAAGGCCTGAAGACTATGCCAAACATTGGCAAAGCTACGGCATTAGACGCCGCCTGAGAGATAGGCGCGCGTACAAGACCAGCAGTCTTTGCCAAACATTGGCAAAGCTACGGCATTACACCCACCTGAGACACAGGCGCGCGCACAAGGCCTGAAGACTTTGCCAAACATTAGCAAAGCTACGGCATTACACCACGCCTGAGACACATGCGCGCGCACAAGACTTGAAGTCTTTGCTAATCACTGGCAAAGCTATGACATTGGACGCCGCCTGAGACACAGGTGCGCGTACAAGACCTGAAGTCTTTGCCAAACATTTGCAAAGCTACGGCATTACACGCCGCCTGAGACACAGGCGCGAGCACAAGACCTGAAGTCTTTGCCAAACATTGGCAAAACTAAGGCATTACACGTCGCCTGAGACACAGGCGCGCGCACAAGGCCTGAAGACTTTGCCAAACATTGGCAAAGCGACAGCATTACACGCCGCCTGAGACACAGGCGCGCGTACAAGACCTGAAGTCGTTGCTAAACATTGGACAAGCTACGGCGTTCGACGTTGCTTGAGACACAGGCGTCCGCACAAGACCTGAAGTCTTTGCCAAACATTGGCAAAGCTACGGCATTACCAGCCGCCTGAGACATGGGCGCGCTCAAAAGACCTGAAGTCTTTGCCAAACGTTGGCAAAGCTACGGCATTACAAGCCCCCTCAGACACAGGCGCGCGCGCACAAGACCTGAAGTCTTTGCCAAACATTGGCAAAGCTACGGCATTACACGCCGCCTGAAACATAGGCGCGCGTACAAGACCCGAAGTCTTTGCCAAACATTGCAAAGCGACAGCATTACACGCCGCATGAGACACAGGCGCGCGTACAAGACCTGAAGTCGTTGCTAAACATTGGACAAGCTATGGCGTTAGACGTTGCTTGAGACACAGGCGTCCGCACAAGACCTGAAGTCTTTGCCAAACATTGGCAAAGCTACGGCATTACACGCCGCCTGAAACATAGGCGCGCGTACAAGACCTGAAGTTTTTGCCAAACATTGGCAAAGCTACGGCATTACACGCCGCCTGAGACACGGGCGCGCGCACAACGACTGAAGACTTTGCCAAACATTAGCAAAGCTACGGCATTAGACGTCGCCTGAGACATAGGCACGCGTACAAGACCCGAAGTCTTTGCCAAACATTGGCAAAGCGACAGCATTACACGCCGCCTGAGACACAGGCGCGCGTACAAGACCTGAAGTCTTTGCCAAACATTGGCAAAGCTAAGGCATTACACGTCGCCTGAGACACAGGCGCGCGCACAAGGCCTGAAGACTATGCCAAACATTGGCAAAGCTACGGCATTAGACGCCGCCTGAGAGATAGGCGCGCGTACAAGACCAGCAGTCTTTGCCAAACATTGGCAAAGCTACGGCATTACACCCACCTGAGACACAGGCGCGCGCACAAGGCCTGAAGACTTTGCCAAACATTAGCAAAGCTACGGCATTACACCACGCCTGAGACACATGCGCGCGCACAAGACTTGAAGTCTTTGCTAATCACTGGCAAAGCTATGACATTGGACGCCGCCTGAGACACAGGTGCGCGTACAAGACCTGAAGTCTTTGCCAAACATTTGCAAAGCTACGGCTTTACACGCCGCCTGAGACACAGGCGCGAGCACAAGACCTGAAGTCTTTGCCAAACATTGGCAAAACTAAGGCATTACACGTCGCCTGAGACACAGGCGCGCGCACAAGGCCTGAAGACTTTGCCAAACATTGGCAAAGCGACAGCATTACACGCCGCCTGAGACACAGGCGCGCGTACAAGACCTGAAGTCGTTGCTAAACATTGGACAAGCTACGGCGTTCGACGTTGCTTGAGACACAGGCGTCCGCACAAGACCTGAAGTCTTTGCCAAACATTGGCAAAGCTACGGCATTACCAGCCGCCTGAGACATGGGCGCGCTCAAAAGACCTGAAGTCTTTGCCAAACGTTGGCAAAGCTACGGCATTACAAGCCCCCTCAGACACAGGCGCGCGCGCACAAGACCTGAAGTCTTTGCCAAACATTGGCAAAGCTACGGCATTACACGCCGCCTGAAACATAGGCGCGCGTACAAGACCCAAAGTCTTTGCCAAACATTGGCAAAGCGACAGCATTACACGCCGCATGAGACACAGGCGCGCGTACAAGACCTGAAGTCGTTGCTAAACATTGGACAAGCTACGGCGTTAGACGTTGCTTGAGACACAGGCGTCCGCACAAGACCTGAAGTCTTTGCCAAACATTGGCAAAGCTACGGCATTACACGCCGCCTGAAACATAGGCGCGCGTACAAGACCCGAAGTCTTTGCCAAACATTGGCAAAGCGACAGCATTACACGCCGCATGAGACACAGGCGCGCGTACAAGACCTGAAGTCGTTGCTAAACATTGGACAAGCTATGGCGTTAGACGTTGCTTGAGACACAGGCGTCCGCACAAGACCTGAAGTCTTTGCCAAACATTAGCAAAGCTACGGCATTACCAGCCGCCTGAGACATGGTCGCGCTCACAAGACCTGAAGTCTTTGCCAAACGTTGGCAAAGCTACGGCATTACACGCCGCCTCAGACACAGGCGCGCGCGCACAAGACCTGAAGTCTTTGCCAAACATTGGCAAAGCTACGGCATTACACGCCGCTTGAGACACAGGCGCGCGCACAAGGCCTGAAGACTTTGCCAAACATTAGCAAAGCTACGGCATTACACCACGCCTAAGACACATGCGCGCGCACAAGACCTGAAGTCTTTCCTAATCACTGGCAAAGCTACGGCATTGGACGCCGCCAGAGACACAGGCGCGCGTACAAGGCCTGAAGACTTTGCCAAACATTGGCAAAGCTACGGCATTAGACGCCGCCTGAGACATAGGCGCGCGTACAAGACCTGATGTCTTTGCCAAACATTGGCAAAGCTACGGCATTACACGCCGCCTAAGACACGGTCGCGCGCACAACGACTGAAGACATTGCCAAACATTAGCAAAGCTATGGCATTAGACGCCGCCTGAGACATACGCACGCGTACAAGACCCGAAGTCTTTGCCAAACATTGGCAAAGCGACAGCATTATACGCCGCCTGAGACACAGGCGCGCGTACAAGACCTGAAGTCGTTGCTAAACATTGGACAAGCTACGGCGTTCGACGTTGCTTGAGACACAGGCGTCCGCACAAGACCTGAAGTCTTTGCCAAACATTGGCAAAGCTACGGCATTACCAGCCGCCTGAGACATGGGCGCGCTCACAAGACCTGAAGTCTTTGCCAAACGTTGGCATAGCTACGGCATTACACGCCGCCTCAGACACAGGCGCGCGCGCACAAGACCTGAAGTCTTTGCCAAACATTGGCAAAGCTACGGCATTACACGCCGCCTAAAACATAGGCGCGCGTACAAGACCTGAAGTCTTTGCCAAACATTGGCAAAGCGACAGCATTACACGCCGCATGAGACACAGGCGCGCGTACAAGACCTGAAGTCGTTGCTAAACATTGGACAAGCTACGGCGTTAGACGTTGCTTGAGACACAGGCGTCCGCACAAGACCTGAAGTCTTTGCCAAGCATTGGCAAAGCTACGACATTACCATCCGCCTGAGACACAGGCGCGCGCACAAGACCTGAAGTTTTTGCCAAACATTGGCAAAGCTACGGCATTACACGCCGCCTGAGACACGGGCGCGCGCACAACGACTGAAGACTTTGCCAAACATTAGCAAAGCTACGGCATTACACCACGCCTGAGACACATGCGGGCGCACAAGACTTGAAGTCTTTGCTAATCACTGGCAAAGCTATGACATTGGACGCCGCCTGAGACACAGGTGCGCGTACAAGACCTGAAGTCTTTGCCAAACATTTGCAAAGCTACGGCATTACACGCCGCCTGAGACACAGGCGCGAGCACAAGACCTGAAGTCTTTGCCAAACATTGGCAAAACTAAGGCATTACACGTCGCCTGAGACACAGGCGCGCGCACAAGGCCTGAAGACTTTGCCAAACATTGGCAAAGCGACAGCATTACACGCCGCCTGAGACACAGGCGCGCGTACAAGACCTGAAGTCGTTGCTAAACATTGGACAAGCTACGGCGTTCGACGTTGCTTGAGACACAGGCGTCCGCACAAGACCTGAAGTCTTTGCCAAACATTGGCAAAGCTACGGCATTACCAGCCGCCTGAGACATGGGCGCGCTCAAAAGACCTGAAGTCTTTGCCAAACGTTGGCAAAGCTATGGCATTACAAGCCCCCTCAGACACAGGCGCGCGCGCACAAGACCTGAAGTCTTTGCCAAACATTGGCAAAGCTACGGCATTACACGCCGCCTGAAACATAGGCGCGCGTACAAGACCCGAAGTCTTTGCCAAACATTGCAAAGCGACAGCATTACACACCGCATGAGACACAGGCGCGCGTACAAGACCTGAAGTCGTTGCTAAACATTGGACAAGCTATGGCGTTAGACGTTGCTTGAGACACAGGCGTCCGCACAAGACCTGAAGTCTTTGCCAAACATTGGCAAAGCTACGGCATTATACGCCGCCTGAAACATAGGCGCGCGTACAAGACCTGAAGTTTTTGCCAAACATTGGCAAAGCTACGGCATTACACGCCGCCTGAGACACGGGCGCGCGCACAACGACTGAAGACTTTGCCAAACATTAGCAAAGCTACGGCATTAGACGCCGCCTGAGACATAGGCACGCGTACAAGACCTGAAGTCTTTGCCAAACATTGGCAAAGCGACAGCATTACACGCCGCCTGAGACACAGGCGCGCGTACAAGACCTGAAGTCTTTGCCAAACATTGGCAAAGCTAAGGCATTACACGTCGCCTGAGACACAGGCGCGCGCACAAGGCCTGAAGACTATGCCAAACATTGGCAAAGCTACGGCATTAGACGCCGCCTGAGAGATAGGCGCGCGTACAAGACCAGCAGTCTTTGCCAAACATTGGCAAAGCTACGGCATTACACGCCACCTGAGACACAGGCGCGCGCACAAGGCCTGAAGACTTTGCCAAACATTAGCAAAGCTACGGCATTACACCACGCCTGAGACACATGCGCGCGCACAAGACTTGAAGTCTTTGCTAATCACTGGCAAAGCTATGACATTGGACGCCGCCTGAGACACAGGTGCGCGTACAAGACCTGAAGTCTTTGCCAAACATTTGCAAAGCTACGGCATTACACGCCACCTGAGACACAGGCGCGAGCACAAGACCTGAAGTCTTTGCCAAACATTGGCAAAACTAAGGCATTACACGTCGCCTGAGACACAGGCGCGCGCACAAGGCCTGAAGACTTTGCCAAACATTGGCAAAGCGACAGCATTACACGCCGCCTGAGACACAGGCGCGCGTACAAGACCTGAAGTCGTTGCTAAACATTGGACAAGCTACGGCGTTCGACGTTGCTTGAGACACAGGCGTCCGCACAAGACCTGAAGTCTTTGCCAAACATTGGCAAAGCTACGGCATTACCAGCCGCCTGAGACATGGGCGCGCTCAAAAGACCTGAAGTCTTTGCCAAACGTTGGCAAAGCTACGGCATTACAAGCCCCCTCAGACACAGGCGCGCGCGCACAAGACCTGAAGTCTTTGCCAATCATTGGCAAAGCTACGGCATTACACGCCGCCTGAGACACAGGCGCGAGCACAAGACCTGAAGTCTTTGCCAAACATTGGCAAAACTAAGGCATTACACGTCGCCTGAGACACAGGCGCGCGCACAAGGCCTGAAGACTTTGCCAAACATTGGCAAAGCGACAGCATTACACGCCGCCTGAGACACAGGCGCGCGTACAAGACCTGAAGTCGTTGCTAAACATTGGACAAGCTACGGCGTTCGACGTTGCTTGAGACACAGGCGTCCGCACAAGACCTGAAGTCTTTGCCAAACATTGGCAAAGCTACGGCATTACCAGCCGCCTGAGACATGGGCGCGCTCAAAAGACCTGAAGTCTTTGCCAAACGTTGGCAAAGCTATGGCATTACAAGCCCCCTCAGACACAGGCGCGCGCGCACAAGACCTGAAGTCTTTGCCAAACATTGGCAAAGCTACGGCATTACACGCCGCCTGAAACATAGGCGCGCGTACAAGACCCGAAGTCTTTGCCAAACATTGCAAAGTGACAGCATTACACACCGCATGAGACACAGGCGCGCGTACAAGACCTGAAGTCGTTGCTAAACATTGGACAAGCTATGGCGTTAGACGTTGCTTGAGACACAGGCGTCCGCACAAGACCTGAAGTCTTTGCCAAACATTGGCAAAGCTACGGCATTATACGCCGCCGGAAACATAGGCGCGCGTACAAGACCTGAAGTTTTTGCCAAACATTGGCAAAGCTACGGCATTACACGCCGCCTGAGACACGGGCGCGCGCACAACGACTGAAGACTTTGCCAAACATTAGCAAAGCTACGGCATTAGACGCCGCCTGAGACATAGGCACGCGTACAAGACCTGAAGTCTTTGCCAAACATTGGCAAAGCGACAGCATTACACGCCGCCTGAGACACAGGCGCGCGTACAAGACCTGAAGTCTTTGCCAAACATTGGCAAAGCTAAGGCATTACACGTCGCCTGAGACACAGGCGCGCGCACAAGGCCTGAAGACTATGCCAAACATTGGCAAAGCTACGGCATTAGACGCCGCCTGAGAGATAGGCGCGCGTACAAGACCAGCAGTCTTTGCCAAACATTGGCAAAGCTACGGCATTACACGCCACCTGAGACACAGGCGCGCGCACAAGGCCTGAAGACTTTGCCAAACATTAGCAAAGCTACGGCATTACACCACGCCTGAGACACATGCGCGCGCACAAGACTTGAAGTCTTTGCTAATCACTGGCAAAGCTATGACATTGGACGCCGCCTGAGACACAGGTGCGCGTACAAGACCTGAAGTCTTTGCCAAACATTTGCAAAGCTACGGCATTACACGCCACCTGAGACACAGGCGCGAGCACAAGACCTGAAGTCTTTGCCAAACATTGGCAAAACTAAGGCATTACACGTCGCCTGAGACACAGGCGCGCGCACAAGGCCTGAAGACTTTGCCAAACATTGGCAAAGCGACAGCATTACACGCCGCCTGAGACACAGGCGCGCGTACAAGACCTGAAGTCGTTGCTAAACATTGGACAAGCTACGGCGTTCGACGTTGCTTGAGACACAGGCGTCCGCACAAGACCTGAAGTCTTTGCCAAACATTGGCAAAGCTACGGCATTACCAGCCGCCTGAGACATGGGCGCGCTCAAAAGACCTGAAGTCTTTGCCAAACGTTGGCAAAGCTACGGCATTACAAGCCCCCTCAGACACAGGCGCGCGCGCACAAGACCTGAAGTCTTTGCCAATCATTGGCAAAGCTACGGCATTACACGCCGCCTGAGACACAGGCGCGAGCACAAGACCTGAAGTCTTTGCCAAACATTGGCAAAACTAAGGCATTACACGTCGCCTGAGACACAGGCGCGCGCACAAGGCCTGAAGACTTTGCCAAACATTGGCAAAGCGACAGCATTACACGCCGCCTGAGACACAGGCGCGCGTACAAGACCTGAAGTCGTTGCTAAACATTGGACAAGCTACGGCGTTCGACGTTGCTTGAGACACAGGCGTCCGCACAAGACCTGAAGTCTTTGCCAAACATTGGCAAAGCTACGGCATTACCAGCCGCCTGAGACATGGGCGCGCTCAAAAGACCTGAAGTCTTTGCCAAACGTTGGCAAAGCTATGGCATTACAAGCCCCCTCAGACACAGGCGCGCGCGCACAAGACCTGAAGTCTTTGCCAAACATTGGCAAAGCTACGGCATTACACGCCGCCTGAAACATAGGCGCGCGTACAAGACCCGAAGTCTTTGCCAAACATTGCAAAGCGACAGCATTACACACCGCATGAGACACAGGCGCGCGTACAAGACCTGAAGTCGTTGCTAAACATTGGACAAGCTATGGCGTTAGACGTTGCTTGAGACACAGGCGTCCGCACAAGACCTGAAGTCTTTGCCAAACATTGGCAAAGCTACGGCATTACACGCCGCCTGAAACATAGGCGCGCGTACATGACCTGAAGTTTTTGCCAAACATTGGCAAAGCTACGGCATTACACGCCGCCTGAGACACGGGCGCGCGCACAACGACTGAAGACTTTGCCAAACATTAGCAAAGCTACGGCATTAGACGCCGCCTGAGACATAGGCACGCGTACAAGACCCGAAGTCTTTGCCAAACATTGGCAAAGCGACAGCATTACACGCCGCCTGAGACACAGGCGCGCGTACAAGACCTGAAGTCTTTGCCAAACATTGGCAAAGCTAAGGCATTACACGTCGCCTGAGACACAGGCGCGCGCACAAGGCCTGAAGACTATGCCAAACATTGGCAAAGCTACGGCATTAGACGCCGCCTGAGAGATAGGCGCGCGTACAAGACCAGCAGTCTTTGCCAAACATTGGCAAAGCTACGGCATTACACGCCACCTGAGACACAGGCGCGCGCACAAGGCCTGAAGACTTTGCCAAACATTAGCAAAGCTACGGCATTACACCACGCCTGAGACACATGTGCGCGCACAAGACTTGAAGTCTTTGCTAATCACTGGCAAAGCTATGACATTGGACGCCGCCTGAGACACAGGTGCGCGTACAAGACCCGAAGTCTTTGCCAAACATTTGCAAAGCTACGGCATTACACGCCGCCTGAGACACAGGCGCGAGCACAAGACCTGAAGTCTTTGCCAAACATTGGCAAAACTAAGGCATTACACGTCGCCTGAGACACAGGCGCGCGCACAAGGCCTGAAGACTTTGCCAAACATTGGCAAAGCGACAGCATTACACGCCGCCTGAGACACAGGCGCGCGTACAAGACCTGAAGTCGTTGCTAAACATTGGACAAGCTACGGCGTTCGACGTTGCTTGAGACACAGGCGTCCGCACAAGACCTGAAGTCTTTGCCAAACATTGGCAAAGCTACGGCATTACCAGCCGCCTGAGACATGGGCGCGCTCAAAAGACCTGAAGTCTTTGCCAAACGTTGGCAAAGCTACGGCATTACAAGCCCCCTCAGACACAGGCGCGCGCGCACAAGTCCTGAAGTCTTTGCCAAACATTGGCAAAGCTACGGCATTACACGCCGCCTGAAACATAGGCGCGCGTACAAGACCCAAAGTCTTTGCCAAACATTGGCAAAGCGACAGCATTACACGCCGCATGAGACACAGGCGCGCGTACAAGACCTGAAGTCGTTGCTAAACATTGGACAAGCTACGGCGTTAGACGTTGCTTGAGACACAGGCGTCCGCACAAGACCTGAAGTCTTTGCCAAACATTGGCAAAGCTACGGCATTACACGCCGCCTGAAACATAGGCGTGCGTACAAGACCCGAAGTCTTTGCCAAACATTGGCAAAGCGACAGCATTACACCCCGCATGAGACACAGGCGCGCGTACAAGACCTGAAGTCGTTGCTAAACATTGGACAAGCTATGGCGTTAGACGTTGCTTGAGACACAGGCGTCCGCACAAGACCTGAAGTCTTTGCCAAACATTAGCAAAGCTACGGCATTACCAGCCGCCTGAGACATGGTCGCGCTCACAAGACCTGAAGTCTTTGCCAAACGTTGGCAAAGCTACGGCATTACACGCCGCCTCAGACACAGGCGCGCGCGCACAAGACCTGAAGTCTTTGCCAAACATTGGCAAAAGCTACGGCATTACACGCCGCCTGAGACACAGGCGCGCGCACAAGGCCTGAAGACTTTGCCAAACATTAGCAAAGCTACGGCATTACACCACGCCTAAGACACATGCGCGCGCACAAGACCTGAAGTCTTTCCTAATCACTGGCAAAGCTACGGCATTGGACGCCGCCAGAGACACAGGCGCGCGTACAAGGCCTGAAGACTTTGCCAAACATTGGCAAAGCTACGGCATTAGACGCCGCCTGAGACATAGGCGCGCGTACAAGACCTGATGTCTTTGCCAAACATTGGCAAAGCTACGGCATTACACGCCGCCTAAGACACGGTCGCGCGCACAACGACTGAAGACATTGCCAAACATTAGCAAAGCTATGGCATTAGACGCCGCCTGAGACATAGGCACGCGTACAAGACCCGAAGTCTTTGCCAAACATTGGCAAAGCGACAGCATTATACGCCGCCTGAGACACAGGCGCGCGTACAAGACATGAAGTCGTTGCTAAACATTGGACAAGCTACGGCGTTCGACGTTGCTTGAGACACAGGCGTCCGCACAAGACCTGAAGTCTTTGCCAAACATTGGCAAAGCTACGGCATTACCAGTCGCCTGAGACATGGGCGCGCTCACAAGACCTGAAGTCTTTGCCAAACGTGGGCATAGCTACGGCATTACACGCCGCCTCAGACACAGGCGCGCGCGCACAAGACCTGAAGTCTTTGCCAAACATTGGCAAAGCTACGGCATTACACGCCGCCTAAAACATAGGCGCGCGTACAAGACCTGAAGTCTTTGCCAAACATTGGCAAAGCGACAACATTACACGCCGCATGAGACACAGGCGCGCGTACAAGACCCGAAGTCGTTGCTAAACATTGGACAAGCTACGGCGTTAGACGTTGCTTGAGACACAGGCGTCCGCACAAGACCTGAAGTCTTTGCCAAGCATTGGCAAAGCTACGACATTACCATCCGCCTGAGACACAGGCGCGCGCACAAGACCTGAAGTCTTTGCCAAACATTGGCAAATCTAAGGCATTACACGTCGCCTGAGACACAGGCGCGCGCACAAGGCCTTAAGACTTTGCCAAACATTGGCAAACCTACGGCATTAGACGCCGCCTGAGACATAGGCGCGCGTACAAGACCTGAAGTCTTTGCCAAACATTGGCAAAGCTACGGCATTACACGCCGCCTGAGACACGGGCGCGCGCACAAGGCCATAGGCGCGCGCACAAGACCTGAAGTCTTTGCCAAACATTGGCAAAATTAAGGCATTACACGTCGCCTGAGACACAGTCGCGCGCACAAGGCCTGAAGACTTTGCCAAACATTGGCAAAGCTACGGCATTAGACGCCGCCTGAGACATAGGCGCGCGTACAAGACCTGAAGTCTTTGCCAAACATTGGCAAAGCTACGGCATTACACGCCGCCTGAGACACAGGCGCGCGTACAACGACTGAAGACTTTGCCAAACATTAGCAAAGCTACGGCATTAGACGCCGCCTGAGACATAGGCACGCGTACAAGACCCAAAGTCTTTGCCAAACATTGGCAAAGCGACAGCATTACACGTTGCCTGAGACACAGGCGCGCGTACAAGACCTGAAGTCGTTGCTAAACATTGGAAAAGCTACGGCATTACCAGCCGCCTGAGACATGGGCGCGCTCACAAGACCTGAAGTCTTTGCCAAACGTTGGCAAAGCTACGACATTACACGCCGCCTCAGACACAGGCGCGCGCGCACAAGACTTGAAGTCTTTGCCAAACATTGGCAAAGCTACGGCATTACACGCCGCCTGAAACATAGGCGCGCGTACAAGACCTGAAGTCTTTGCCAAACATAGGCAAAGCGACAGCATTACACGTCGCATGAGACACAGGCGCGCGTACAAGACCTGAAGTCGTTGCTAAACATTGGACAAGCTACGGCGTTAGACGTTGCTTGAGACACAGGCGTCCGCACAAGACCTGAAGTCTTTGCCAAACATTGGCAAAGCTAAGGCATTACACGTCGCCTGAGACACAGGCGCACGCACAAGGCCTGAAGACTTTGCCAAACATTGGCAAAGCTACGGCATTAGACGCCGCCTGAGACATAGGCGCGCGTACAAGACCAGAAGTCTTTGCCAAACATTGGCAAAGCTACGGCATTACACGCCGCCTGAGACACAGGCGCGCGCACAAGACCTGAAGTCTTTGCCAAACATTGGCAAAATTAAGGCATTACACGTCGCATGAGACACAGGCGCGCGCACAAGGCCTGAAGACTTTGCCAAACATTGGCAAAGCTACGGCATTAGACGCCGCCTGAGACATAGGCGCGCGTACAAGACCTGATGTCTTTGCCAAACATTGGCAAAGCTACGGCATTACACGCCGCCTAAGACACGGGCGCGCGCACAACGACTGAAGACTTTGCCAAACATTAGCAAAGCTACGGCATTAGACGCCGCCTGAGACATAGGCACGCGTACAAGACCCGAAGTCTTTGCCAAACATTGGCAAAGCGACAGCATTACACGCCGCCTGAGACACAGGCGCGCGTACAAGACCTGAAGTCTTTGCCAAACATTGGCAAAGCTAAGGCATTACACGTCGCCTGAGACACAGGCGCGCGCACAAGGCCTGAAGACTATGCCAAACATTGGCAAAGCTACGGCATTAGACGCCGCCTGAGAGATAGGCGCGCGTACAAGACCAGCAGTCTTTGCCAAACATTGGCAAAGCTACGGCATTACACGCCACCTGAGACACAGGCGCGCGCACAAGGCCTGAAGACTTTGCCAAACATTAGCAAAGCTACGACATTACACCACGCCTGAGACACATGCGCGCGCACAAGACTTGAAGTCTTTGCTAATCACTGGCAAAGCTATGACATTGGACGCCGCCTGAGACACAGGTGCGCGTACAAGACCTGAAGTCTTTGCCAAACATTTGCAAAGCTACGGCATTACACGCCACCTGAGACACAGGCGCGAGCACAAGACCTGAAGTCTTTGCCAAACATTGGCAAAACTAAGGCATTACACGTCGCCTGAGACACAGGCGCGCGCACAAGGCCTGAAGACTTTGCCAAACATTGGCAAAGCGACAGCATTACACGCCGCCTGAGACACAGGCGCGCGTACAAGACCTGAAGTCGTTGCTAAACATTGGACAAGCTACGGCGTTCGACGTTGCTTGAGACACAGGCGTCCGCACAAGACCTGAAGTCTTTGCCAAACATTGGCAAAGCTACGGCATTACCAGCCGCCTGAGACATGGGCGCGCTCAAAAGACCTGAAGTCTTTGCCAAACGTTGGCAAAGCTACGGCATTACAAGCCCCCTCAGACACAGGCGCGCGCGCACAAGACCTGAAGTCTTTGCCAATCATTGGCAAAGCTACGGCATTACACGCCGCCTGAGACACAGGCGCGAGCACAAGACCTGAAGTCTTTGCCAAACATTGGCAAAACTAAGGCATTACACGTCGCCTGAGACACAGGCGCGCGCACAAGGCCTGAAGACTTTGCCAAACATTGGCAAAGCGACAGCATTACACGCCGCCTGAGACACAGGCGCGCGTACAAGACCTGAAGTCGTTGCTAAACATTGGACAAGCTACGGCGTTCGACGTTGCTTGAGACACAGGCGTCCGCACAAGACCTGAAGTCTTTGCCAAACATTGGCAAAGCTACGGCATTACCAGCCGCCTGAGACATGGGCGCGCTCAAAAGACCTGAAGTCTTTGCCAAACGTTGGCAAAGCTATGGCATTACAAGCCCCCTCAGACACAGGCGCGCGCGCACAAGACCTGAAGTCTTTGCCAAACATTGGCAAAGCTACGGCATTACACGCCGCCTGAAACATAGGCGCGCGTACAAGACCCGAAGTCTTTGCCAAACATTGCAAAGCGACAGCATTACACACCGCATGAGACACAGGCGCGCGTACAAGACCTGAAGTCGTTGCTAAACATTGGACAAGCTATGGCGTTAGACGTTGCTTGAGACACAGGCGTCCGCACAAGACCTGAAGTCTTTGCCAAACATTGGCAAAGCTACGGCATTACACGCCGCCTGAAACATAGGCGCGCGTACATGACCTGAAGTTTTTGCCAAACATTGGCAAAGCTACGGCATTACACGCCGCCTGAGACACGGGCGCGCGCACATCGACTGAAGACTTTGCCAAACATTAGCAAAGCTACGGCATTAGACGCCGCCTGAGACATAGGCACGCGTACAAGACCCGAAGTCTTTGCCAAACATTGGCAAAGCGACAGCATTACACGCCGCCTGAGACACAGGCGCGCGTACAAGACCTGAAGTCTTTGCCAAACATTGGCAAAGCTAAGGCATTACACGTCGCCTGAGACACAGGCGCGCGCACAAGGCCTGAAGACTATGCCAAACATTGGCAAAGCTACGGCATTAGACGCCGCCTGAGAGATAGGCGCGCGTACAAGACCAGCAGTCTTTGCCAAACATTGGCAAAGCTACGGCATTACACGCCACCTGAGACACAGGCGCGCGCACAAGGCCTGAAGACTTTGCCAAACATTAGCAAAGCTACGGCATTACACCACGCCTGAGACACATGTGCGCGCACAAGACTTGAAGTCTTTGCTAATCACTGGCAAAGCTATGACATTGGACGCCGCCTGAGACACAGGTGCGCGTACAAGACCCGAAGTCTTTGCCAAACATTTGCAAAGCTACGGCATTACACGCCGCCTGAGACACAGGCGCGAGCACAAGACCTGAAGTCTTTGCCAAACATTGGCAAAACTAAGGCATTACACGTCGCCTGAGACACAGGCGCGCGCACAAGGCCTGAAGACTTTGCCAAACATTGGCAAAGCGACAGCATTACACGCCGCCTGAGACACAGGCGCGCGTACAAGACCTGAAGTCGTTGCTAAACATTGGACAAGCTACGGCGTTCGACGTTGCTTGAGACACAGGCGTCCGCACAAGACCTGAAGTCTTTGCCAAACATTGGCAAAGCTACGGCATTACCAGCCGCCTGAGACATGGGCGCGCTCAAAAGACCTGAAGTCTTTGCCAAACGTTGGCAAAGCTACGGCATTACAAGCCCCCTCAGACACAGGCGCGCGCGCACAAGTCCTGAAGTCTTTGCCAAACATTGGCAAAGCTACGGCATTACATGCCGCCTGAAACATAGGCGCGCGTACAAGACCCAAAGTCTTTGCCAAACATTGGCAAAGCGACAGCATTACACGCCGCATGAGACACAGGCGCGCGTACAAGACCTGAAGTCGTTGCTAAACATTGGACAAGCTACGGCGTTAGACGTTGCTTGAGACACAGGCGTCCGCACAAGGCCTGAAGTCTTTGCCAAACATTGGCAAAGCTACGGCATTACACGCCGCCTGAAACATAGGCGTGCGTACAAGACCCGAAGTCTTTGCCAAACATTGGCAAAGCGACAGCATTACACCCCGCATGAGACACAGTCGCGCGTACAAGACCTGAAGTCGTTGCTAAACATTGGACAAGCTATGGCGTTAGACGTTGCTTGAGACACAGGCGTCCGCACAAGACCTGAAGTCTTTGCCAAACATTAGCAAAGCTACGGCATTACCAGCCGCCTGAGACATGGTCGCGCTCACAAGACCTGAAGTCTTTGCCAAACGTTGGCAAAGCTACGGCATTACACGCCGCCTCAGACACAGGCGCGCGCGCACAAGACCTGAAGTCTTTGCCAAACATTGGCAAAGCTACGGCATTACACGCCGCCTGAGACACAGGCGCGCGCACAAGGCCTGAAGACTTTGCCAAACATTAGCAAAGCTACGGCATTACACCACGCCTAAGACACATGCGCGCGCACAAGACCTGAAGTCTTTCCTAATCACTGGCAAAGCTACGGCATTGGACGCCGCCAGAGACACAGGCGCGCGTACAAGGCCTGAAGACTTTGCCAAACATTGGCAAAGCTACGGCATTAGACGCCGCCTGAGACATAGGCGCGCGTACAAGACCTGATGTCTTTGCCAAACATTGGCAAAGCTACGGCATTACACGCCGCCTAAGACACGGTCGCGCGCACAACGACTGAAGACATTGCCAAACATTAGCAAAGCTATGGCATTAGACGCCGCCTGAGACATAGGCACGCGTACAAGACCCGAAGTCTTTGCCAAACATTGGCAAAGCGACAGCATTATACGCCGCCTGAGACACAGGCGCGCGTACAAGACATGAAGTCGTTGCTAAACATTGGACAAGCTACGGCGTTCGACGTTGCTTGAGACACAGGCGTCCGCACAAGACCTGAAGTCTTTGCCAAACATTGGCAAAGCTACGGCATTACCAGTCGCCTGAGACATGGGCGCGCTCACAAGACCTGAAGTCTTTGCCAAACGTGGGCATAGCTACGGCATTACACGCCGCCTCAGACACAGGCGCGCGCGCACAAGACCTGAAGTCTTTGCCAAACATTGGCAAAGCTACGGCATTACACGCCGCCTAAAACATAGGCGCGCGTACAAGACCTGAAGTCTTTGCCAAACATTGGCAAAGCGACAACATTACACGCCGCATGAGACACAGGCGCGCGTACAAGACCCGAAGTCGTTGCTAAACATTGGACAAGCTACGGCGTTAGACGTTGCTTGAGACACAGGCGTCCGCACAAGACCTGAAGTCTTTGCCAAGCATTGGCAAAGCTACGACATTACCATCCGCCTGAGACACAGGCGCGCGCACAAGACCTGAAGTCTTTGCCAAACATTGGCAAATCTAAGGCATTACACGTCGCCTGAGACACAGGCGCGCGCACAAGGCCTTAAGACTTTGCCAAACATTGGCAAACCTACGGCATTAGACGCCGCCTGAGACATAGGCGCGCGTACAAGACCTGAAGTCTTTGCCAAACATTGGCAAAGCTACGGCATTACACGCCGCCTGAGACACGGGCGCGCGCACAAGGCCATAGGCGCGCGCACAAGACCTGAAGTCTTTGCCAAACATTGGCAAAATTAAGGCATTACACGTCGCCTGAGACACAGTCGCGCGCACAAGGCCTGAAGACTTTGCCAAACATTGGCAAAGCTACGGCATTAGACGCCGCCTGAGACATAGGCGCGCGTACAAGACCTGAAGTCTTTGCCAAACATTGGCAAAGCTACGGCATTACACGCCGCCTGAGACACAGGCGCGCGTACAACGACTGAAGACTTTGCCAAACATTAGCAAAGCTACGGCATTAGACGCCGCCTGAGACATAGGCACGCGTACAAGACCCAAAGTCTTTGCCAAACATTGGCAAAGCGACAGCATTACACGTTGCCTGAGACACAGGCGCGCGTACAAGACCTGAAGTCGTTGCTAAACATTGGAAAAGCTACGGCATTACCAGCCGCCTGAGACATGGGCGCGCTCACAAGACCTGAAGTCTTTGCCAAACGTTGGCAAAGCTACGACATTACACGCCGCCTCAGACACAGGCGCGCGCGCACAAGACTTGAAGTCTTTGCCAAACATTGGCAAAGCTACGGCATTACACGCCGCCTGAAACATAGGCGCGCGTACAAGACCTGAAGTCTTTGCCAAACATAGGCAAAGCGACAGCATTACACGTCGCATGAGACACAGGCGCGCGTACAAGACCTGAAGTCGTTGCTAAACATTGGACAAGCTACGGCGTTAGACGTTGCTTGAGACACAGGCGTCCGCACAAGACCTGAAGTCTTTGCCAAACATTGGCAAAGCTAAGGCATTACACGTCGCCTGAGACACAGGCGCACGCACAAGGCCTGAAGACTTTGCCAAACATTGGCAAAGCTACGGCATTAGACGCCGCCTGAGACATAGGCGCGCGTACAAGACCAGAAGTCTTTGCCAAACATTGGCAAAGCTACGGCATTACACGCCGCCTGAGACACAGGCGCGCGCACAAGGCCACAGGCGCGCGCACAAGACCTGAAGTCTTTGCCAAACATTGGCAAAATTAAGGCATTACACGTCGCATGAGACACAGGCGCGCGCACAAGGCCTGAAGACTTTGCCAAACATTGGCAAAGCTACGGCATTAGACGCCGCCTGAGACATAGGCGCGCGTACAAGACCTGATGTCTTTGCCAAACATTGGCAAAGCTACGGCATTACACGCCGCCTAAGACACGGTCGCGCGCACAACGACTGAAGACATTGCCAAACATTAGCAAAGCTATGGCATTAGACGCCGCCTGAGACATAGGCACGCGTACAAGACCCAAAGTCTTTGCCAAACATTGGCAAAGCGACAGCATTATACGCCGCCTGAGACACAGGCGCGCGTACAAGACCTGAAGTCGTTGCTAAACATTGGACAAGCTACGGCGTTCGACGTTGCTTGAGACACAGGCGTCCGCACAAGACCTGAAGTCTTTGCCAAACATTGGCAAAGCTACGGCATTACCAGTCGCCTGAGACATGGGCGCGCTCACAAGACCTGAAGTCTTTGCCAAACGTTGGCATAGCTACGGCATTACACGCCGCCTCAGACACAGGCGCGCGCGCACAAGACCTGAAGTCTTTGCCAAACATTGGCAAAGCTACGGCATTACACGCCGCCTAAAACATAGGCGCGCGTACAAGACCTGAAGTCTTTGCCAAACATTGGCAAAGCGACAACATTACACGCCGCATGAGACACAGGCGCGCGTACAAGACCCGAAGTCGTTGCTAAACATTGGACAAGCTACGGCGTTAGACGTTGCTTGAGACACAGGCGTCCGCACAAGACCTGAAGTCTTTGCCAAGCATTGGCAAAGCTACGACATTACCATCCGCCTGAGACACAGGCGCGCGCACAAGACCTGAAGTCTTTGCCAAACATTGGCAAATCTAAGGCATTACACGTCGCCTGAGACACAGGCGCGCGCACAAGGCCTTAAGACTTTGCCAAACATTGGCAAACCTACGGCATTAGACGCCGCCTGAGACATAGGCGCGCGTACAAGACCTGAAGTCTTTGCCAAACATTGGCAAAGCTACGGCATTACACGCCGCCTGAGACACGAGCGCGCGCACAAGGCCATAGGCGCGCGCACAAGACCTGAAGTCTTTGCCAAACATTGGCAAAATTAAGGCATTACACGTCGCCTGAGACACAGGCGCGCGCACAAGGCCTGAAGACTTTGCCAAACATTGGCAAAGCTACGGCATTAGACGCCGCCTGAGACATAGGCGCGCGTACAAGACCTGAAGTCTTTGCCAAACATTGGCAAAGCTACGGCATTACACGCCGCCTGAGACACAGGCGCGCGTACAACGACTGAAGACTTTGCCAAACATTAGCAAAGCTACGGCATTAGACGCCGCCTGAGACATAGGCACGCGTACAAGACCCGAAGTCTTTGCCAAACATTGGCAAAGCGACAGCATTACACGTTGCCTAAGACACAGGCGCGCGTACAAGACCTGAAGTCGTTGCTAAACATTGGAAAAGCTACGGCATTACCAGCCGCCTGAGACATGGGCGCGCTCACAAGACCTGAAGTCTTTGCCAAACGTTGGCAAAGCTACGACATTACACGCCGCCTCAGACACAGGCGCGCGCGCACAAGACTTGAAGTCTTTGCCAAACATTGGCAAAGCTACGGCATTACACGCCGCCTGAAACATAGGCGCGCGTACAAGACCTGAAGTCTTTGCCAAACATAGGCAAAGCGACAGCATTACACGTCGCATGAGACACAGGCGCGCGTACAAGACCTGAAGTCGTTGCTAAACATTGGACAAGCTACGGCGTTAGACGTTGCTTGAGACACAGGCGTCCGCACAAGACCTGAAGTCTTTGCCAAACATTGGCAAAGCTAAGGCATTACACGTCGCCTGAGACACAGGCGCACGCACAAGGCCTGAAGACTTTGCCAAACATTGGCAAAGCTACGGCATTAGACGCCGCCTGAGACATAGGCGCGCGTACAAGACCAGAAGTCTTTGCCAAACATTGGCAAAGCTACGGCATTACACGCCGCCTGAGACACAGGCGCGCGCACAAGGCCACAGGCGCGCGCACAAGACCTGAAGTCTTTGCCAAACATTGGCAAAATTAAGGCATTACACGTCGCATGAGACACAGGCGCGCGCACAAGGCCTGAAGACTTTGCCAAACATTGGCAAAGCTACGGCATTAGACGCCGCCTGAGACATAGGCGCGCGTACAAGACCTGAAGTCTTTGCCAAACATTGGCAAAGCTACGGCATTACACGCCGCCTGAGACACGGGCGCGCGCACAACGACTGAAGACTTTGCCAAACATTAGCAAAGCTACGGCATTAGACGCCGCCTTAGACATAGGCACGCGTACAAGACCCGAAGTCTTTGCCAAACATTGGCAAAGCGACAGCTTTACACGCCGCCTGAGACACAGGCGCGCGTACAAGACCTGAAGTCGTTGCTAAACATTGGACAAGCTACGGCGTTCGACGTTATTTGAGACACAGGCGTCTGCACAAGACCTGAAGTCTTTGCCCAACATTGGCAAAGCTACGGCATTACCAGCCGCCTGAGACATGGGCGCGCTCACAAGACCTGAAGTCTTTGCCAAACGTTGGCAAAGCTACGACATTACACGCCGCCTCAGACACAGGCGCGCGCGCACAAGACTTGAAGTCTTTGCCAAACATTGGCAAAGCTAGGGCATTACACGCCGCCTGAAACATAGGCGCGCGTACAAGACCTGAAGTCTTTGCCAAACATTGGCAAAGCGACAGCATTACACGTCGCATGAGACACAGGCGCGCGTACAAGACCTGAAGTCGTTGCTAAACATTGGACAAGCTACGGCGTTAGACGTTGCTTGAGACACAGGCGTCCGCACAAGACCAGAAGTCTTTGCCAAACATTGGCAAAGCTACGGCATTACCAGCCGCCTGAGACATGGGCGCGCTCACAAAAGCTGAAGTCTTTGCCAAACGTTGGCAAAGCTACGGCATTAGACGCCGCCTCAGACACAGGCGCGCGCGCACAAGACCTGAAGTCTTTGCCAAACATTGGCAAAGCTACGGCATTACACGCCGCCGGAGACACAGGCGCGCGCACAAGGCCTGAAGACTTTGCCAAACATTAGCAAAGCTACGGCATTACACCACGCCTGAGACACATGCGCGCGCACAAGACCTGAAGTCTTTGCTAATCACTGGCAAAGCTACGGCATTGGACGCCGCCTGAGACATAGGCGCGCGTACAAGACCGGAAGTCTTTGCCAAACATTGGCAAAGCTACGGCATTACACGCCGCCAGAGAAACAGGCGCGCGCACAAGACCTGAAGTCTTTGCCAAACATTGGCAAAGCTAAGGCATTACACGTCGCCAGAGACACAGGCGCGCGTACAAGGCCTGAAGACTTTGCCAAACATTGGCAAAGCTACGGCATTAGACGCCGCCTGAGACATAGGCGCGCGTACAAGACCTGAAGTCTTTGCCAAACATTGGCAAAGCTACGGCATTACACGCCGCCTGAGACACGGGCACGCGCACAAGGCCTGAAGACTTTGCCAAACATTAGCAAAGCTACGGCATCAGACGCCGCCTGAGACATAGGTGCGCGTACAAGACCCGAAGTCTTTGCCAAACATTGGCAAAGCGACAGCATTACACGCCGCCTGAGACACAGGCGCGCGTACAAGACCTGAAGTCGTTGCTATTGGACAAGCTACGGCGTTAGACGTTGCTTGAGACACAGGCGTCCGCACAAGACCTGAAGTCTTTGCCAAACATTGGCAAAGCTACGGCATTACCAGCCGCCTGAGACATGGGCGCGCTAACAAGACCTGAAGTCTTTGCCAAACGTTGGCAAAGCTACGGCATTACACGCCGCCTCAGACACAGGCGCGCGCGCACAAGACCTGAAGTCTTTGCCAAACATTGGCAAAGCTACGGCATTACACGCCGCCTGAGACACAGGTGAGAGCAAAAGGCCTGAAGACTTTGCCAAACATTAGCAAAGCTACGGCATTACACCACGCCTGAGATACATGCGCGCGCACAAGACCTGAAGTCTTTGCTAATCACTGGCAAAGCTACGGCATTGGACGCCACCTGAGACACAGGCGCGCGTACAAGACCGGAAGTCTTTGCCAAACATTGGCAAAGCTACGGCATTACACGCCGCCTGAGACACAGGCGCGCGCACAAGGCCTGAAGACTTTGCCAAACATTGACAAAGCTACGGCATTAGACGCCGCCTGAGACATAGGCGCGCGTACAAGACCTGAAGTCTTTGCCAAACATTGGCAAAGCTACGGCATTACACGCCGCCTGAGACACGGGCACGCACACAAGGCCTGAAGACTTTGCCAAACATTAGCAAAGCTACGGCATTAGACGCCGCCTGAGACACAGGCGCGCGTACAAGACCTGAAGTCTTTGCCAAACATTGGCAAAGCGACAGCATTACACGTCGCATGAGACACAGGCGCGCGTACAAGACCTGAAGTCGTTGCTAAACATTGGACAAGCTACGGCGTTAGACGTTGCTTGAGACACAGGCGTCCGCACAAGACCAGAAGTCTTTGCCAAACATTGGCAAAGCTACGGCATTACCAGCCGCCTGAGACATGGGCGCGCTCACAAAAGCTGAAGTCTTTGCCAAACGTTGGCAAAGCTACGGCATTAGACGCCGCCTCAGACACAGGCGCGCGCGCACAAGACCTGAAGTCTTTGCCAAACATTGGCAAAGCTACGGCATTACACGCCGCCGGAGACACAGGCGCGCGCACAAGGCCTGAAGACTTTGCCAAACATTAGCAAAGCTACGGCATTACACCACGCCTGAGACACATGCGCGCGCACAAGACCTGAAGTCTTTGCTAATCACTGGCAAAGCTACGGCATTGGACGCCGCCTGAGACATAGGCGCGCGTACAAGACCGGAAGTCTTTGCCAAACATTGGCAAAGCTACGGCATTACACGCCGCCAGAGAAACAGGCGCGCGCACAAGACCTGAAGTCTTTGCCAAACATTGGCAAAGCTAAGGCATTACACGTCGCCAGAGACACAGGCGCGCGTACAAGGCCTGAAGACTTTGCCAAACATTGGCAAAGCTACGGCATTAGACGCCGCCTGAGACATAGGCGCGCGTACAAGACCTGAAGTCTTTGCCAAACATTGGCAAAGCTACGGCATTACACGCCGCCTGAGACACGGGCACGCGCACAAGGCCTGAAGACTTTGCCAAACATTAGCAAAGCTACGGCATCAGACGCCGCCTGAGACATAGGTGCGCGTACAAGACCCGAAGTCTTTGCCAAACATTGGCAAAGCGACAGCATTACACGCCGCCTGAGACACAGGCGCGCGTACAAGACCTGAAGTCGTTGCTATTGGACAAGCTACGGCGTTAGACGTTGCTTGAGACACAGGCGTCCGCACAAGACCTGAAGTCTTTGCCAAACATTGGCAAAGCTACGGCATTACCAGCCGCCTGAGACATGGGCGCGCTAACAAGACCTGAAGTCTTTGCCAAACGTTGGCAAAGCTACGGCATTACACGCCGCCTCAGACACAGGCGCGCGCGCACAAGACCTGAAGTCTTTGCCAAACATTGGCAAAGCTACGGCATTACACGCCGCCTGAGACACAGGTGAGAGCAAAAGGCCTGAAGACTTTGCCAAACATTAGCAAAGCTACGGCATTACACCACGCCTGAGATACATGCGCGCGCACAAGACCTGAAGTCTTTGCTAATCACTGGCAAAGCTACGGCATTGGACGCCACCTGAGACACAGGCGCGCGTACAAGACCGGAAGTCTTTGCCAAACATTGGCAAAGCTACGGCATTACACGCCGCCTGAGACACAGGCGCGCGCACAAGGCCTGAAGACTTTGCCAAACATTGACAAAGCTACGGCATTAGACGCCGCCTGAGACATAGGCGCGCGTACAAGACCTGAAGTCTTTGCCAAACATTGGCAAAGCTACGGCATTACACGCCGCCTGAGACACGGGCACGCACACAAGGCCTGAAGACTTTGCCAAACATTAGCAAAGCTACGGCATTAGACGCCGCCTGAGACACAGGCGCGCGTACAAGACCTGAAGTCTTTGCCAAACATTGGCAAAGCGACAGCATTACACGCCGCCTGAGACACAGGCGAGCGTACAAGACCTGAAGTCGTTGCTAAACATTGGACAAGCTACGGCGTTAGACGTTGCTTGAGACACAGGCGTCCGCACAAGACCTGAAGTCTTTGCCAAACATTGGCAAAGCTACGACGCACGTAGAAGACCTGAAGTCTTTGCCAAACATTGGTAAAGCTACGGCATTACACCACGCCTGAGACACATGCGCGCGCACAAGACCTGAAGTCTTTGCTAATCACTGGCAAAGCTACGGCATTGGACGCCGCCTGAGACACAGGCGCGCGTACAAGAACGGAAGTCTTTGCCAAACATTGGCAAAGCTACGGCCTTACACGCCGCCTGAGACACATGCGCGCGCACAAGACCTGAAGTCTTTGCCAAACATTGGCAAAGCTAAGGCATTACACGTCGCCTGAGACATAGGCGCGCGCACAAGGCCTGAAGACTTTGCCAAACATTGGCAAAGCTACGTCATTAGACGCCGCCTGAGACATAGGCGCGCGCACAAGACCTTTAGTCTTTGCCAAACATTGGCAAAGCTACGGCATTACACGCCGCCTGACACACATGCGCACGCAAAAGACTTGAAGTATTTGCGAAACATTGGCAAAGCTATGAAATTACACGACGCCTAAGACACATACGCGCGCAAAAGGCCCAAAATATTTGCCAAACATTGGAAAAGCCACGACATTACACGCCGCCTGAGACACAGGCGCTCGCACAAGACCTGAAGTCGTTGCCAAACATTGGCAAAGCTACGGCGTTAGACGCCGCCTTAGAGATAGGCGCCCACACAAGACCGGAAGTCTTTGTCAAACATTGACAAACCTACGACATTACACGACACCTGAGACACGTGCGCACACAAAAGCCCTGAACTATATGCCAAATATTAGCAAAGCTACGGCATTTCACGCCGCCTCAGACACAGGCGCGCGCGCACAAGACCTGAAGTCTTTGCCAAACATTGGCAAAGCTACGGCATTACACGCCGCCTGAGACACAGGCGCGCGCACAAGGCCTGAAGACTTTGCCAAACATTAGCAAAGCTACGGCATTACACCACGCCTGAGACACATGCGCGCGCACAAGACCTGAAGTCTTTGCTAATCACTGGCAAAGCTACGGCATTGGACGCCGCCAGAGACACAGGCGCGCGTACAAGACCGAAAGTCTTTACCAAACATTGGCAAAGCTACGGCATTACACGCCGCCTGAGACACAGGAGCGCGCAAAAGACATGAAGTCTTTGCCAAACATTGGCAAAACTAAGGCATTACACGTCGCCTAAGACACGGGCGCGCGCACAACGACTGAAGACTTTGCCAAACATTAGCAAAGCTACGGCATTAGACGCCGCCTGAGACATAGGCACGCGTACAAGACCCGAAGTCTTTGCCAAACATTGGCAAAGCGACAGCATTACACGCCACCTGAGACACAGGCGCGCGTACAAGACCTGAAGTCGTTGCTAAACATTGGACAAGCTACGGCGTTAGACGTTGCTTGAGACACAGGCGTCCGCACAAGACCTGAAGTCTTTGCCAAACACTGGCAAAGCTACGGCATTACCAGCCGCCTGAGACATGAGCGCGCTCACAAGACCTGAAGTCTTTGCCAAACATTGGAAAAGCTACGACATTACACGCCGCCTCAGACACAGGCGCGCGCGCACAAGACCTGAAGTCTTTGCCAAACATTGGCAAAGCTACGGCATTACACGCCGCCTGAGACACAGGTGCGCGCAAAAGGCCTGAAGACTTTGCCAAACATTAGCAAAGCTACGGCATTACACCACGCATGAGACACATGCGCGCGCACAAGACCTGAAGTCTTTGCTAATCACTGGCAAAGCTACGGCATTGGACGCCGCCTGAGACACAGGCGCGCGTACAAGACCGGAAGTCTTAGCCAAACATTGGCAAAGCTACGGCATTACACGCCGCCTGAGACACAGGCGCGCGCACAAGGCCTGAAGACTTTGCCAAACATTGGCAAAGCTACGGCATTAGACGCCGCATGAGACATAGGCGCGCGTACAAGACCTGAAGTCTTTGCCAAACATTGGCAAAGCTACGGCATTACACGCCGCGTGAGACACGGGCACGCGCACAAGGCCTGAAGGCTTTGCCAAACAATAGCAAAGCTACGACATTAGACGCCGCCTGAGACATAGGCACGCGTACAAGACCCGAAGTCTTTGCTAAACATAGTAAAGCGACAGCATTACACGCCGCCTGAGACACAGACGCGAGTACAAGACCTGAAGTCGTTGCTAAACATTGGACAAGCTACGGCGTTAGACGTTGCTTGAGACACAGGCGTCCGCACAAGACCTGAAGTCTTTGCCAAACATTGACAAAGCTACGGCATTACCAGCCTCCTGAGACATTGGCGCGCTCACAAGACCTGAAGTCTTTGCCAAACGTTGGCAAAGCTACGGCATTACATGCCGCCTCAGACATAGGCGCGCGCGCACAAGACCTGAATTCTTTGCCAAACATTGGCAAAGCTACGGCATTACACGCCGCCTGAGACACAGGCGCGCGCACAAGGCCTGAAGACTTTGCCAAACATTAGCAAAGCTACGGCATTAGACGCTGCCTGAGACATAGGCGCGCGTACAAGACCTGAAGTCTTTCCCAAACATTGGCAAAGCTACGACGCACGTAGAAGACCTGAAGTCTTTGCCAGACATTGGTAAAGCTACGGCATTACACCACGCCTGAGACACATGCGCGCGCACAAGACCTGAAGTCTTTGCTAATCACTGGCAAAGCTACGGCATTGGACGCCGCCTGAGACACAGGCGCGCGTACAAGACCGGAAGTCTTTGCCAAACATTGGCAAAGCTACGGCCTTACACGCCGCCTGAGACACAGGCGCGCGCACAAGACCTGAAGTCTTTGCCAAACATTAGCAAAGCTAAGGCATTACACGTCGCCTGAGACATAGGCGCGTGCACAAGGCCTGAAGACTTTGTCAAACATTGGCAAAGCTACGGCATTAGACTCCGCATGAGACATAGGCGCGCGTACAAGACCTGAACTCTTTTCCAAACATTGGCAAAGCTACGGCATTACACGCCGCCTGAGACACAGGCGCGCGCACAAGACCTTTAGTCCTTGCCAAACATTGGCAAAGCTACGGCATTACACGCCGCCTGACACACATGCGCACGCAAAAGACTTGAAGTATTTGCCAAACATTGGCAAAGCTATGAAATTACACGACGCCTAAGACACATGCGCGCGCAAAAGGCCCGAAATCTTTGCCAAACATTGGAAAAGCCACGACATTACACGCCGCCTGAGACACAGGCGCTCGCACAAGACCTGAAGTCGTTGCCAAACATTGGCAAAGCTACGGCGTTAGACGCCACCTGAGAGATAGGCGCCCACACAAGACCGGAAGTCTTTGTCAAACATTGACAAACCTACGACATTACATGACACCTGAGACACGTGCGCGCACAAAAGACCTGAAATCTTTGCCAAACATTGGAAAAGCCACGACATTACACGCCGCCTGAGACACAGGCGCGCACAAGACCTGAACTATATGCCAAATATTAGCAAAGCTACGGCATTACACGCCGCCTCAGACACAGGCGCGCGCGCACAAGACCAGAAATCTTTGCCAAACATTGGCAAAGCTACGGCATTACACGCCGCCTGAGACACAGGCGCGCGCACAAGGCCAGAAGACTTTGCCAAACATTAGCAAAGCTACGGCATTACACCACGCCAGAGACACATGCGCGCGCACAAGACCTGAAGTCTTTGCTAATCACTGGCAAAGCTACGGCATTGGACGCCGCCAGAGACACAGGCGCGCGTACAAGACCGGAAGTCTTTACCAAACAGTGGCAAAGCTACGGCATTACACGCCGCCTGAGACACAGGAGCGCGCACAAGACCTGAAGTCTTTGCCAAACATTGGCAAAACTAAGGCATTACACGTCGCCTGAGACACAGGCGCGCGCACAAGGCCTGAAAACTTTGCCAAACATTGGCAAAGCTACGGCATTAGACGCCGCCTGAGACATATGCGCGCGTACAAGACCTGAAGTATTTGCCAAACATTGGCAAAGCTACGGCATTACCAGCCTCCTGAGACATTGGCGCGCTCACAAGACCTGAAGTCTTTGCCAAACGTTGGCAAAGCTACGGCATTACATGCCGCCTCAGACATAGGCGCGCGCGCACAAGACCTGAATTCTTTGCCAAACATTGGCAAAGCTACGGCATTACACGCCGCCTGAGACACAGGCGCGCGCACAAGGCCTGAAGACTTTGCCAAACATTAGCAAAGCTACGGCATTACACGCCGCCTGAGACACAGGCGCGCGCACTAGGCCTGAAGACTTTGCCAAACATTAGCAAAGCTACGGCATTACACCACGCCAGAGACACATGCGCGCGCACAAGAACTGAAGTCTTTGCTAATCACTGGCAAAGCTACGGCATTCGACGTTGCTTGAGACACAGGCGTCCGCACAAGACCTGAAGTCTTTGCCAATCATTGGCAAAGCTACTGCATTACCAGCCGCCTGAGACATGAGCGCGCTCACAAGACCTGAAGTCTTTGCCAAACGTTGGAAAAGCTACGGCATTACACGCCGCCTCAGACACAGGCGCGCGCGCACAAGACCTGAAGTCTTTGCCAAACATTGGCAAAGCTACGGCATTACACGCCGCCTGAGACACAGGCGCGCGCACAAGGCCTGAAGACTTTGCCAAACATTAGCAAAGCTACGGCATTACACCACGCCTGAGACACATGCGCGCGCACAAGACCTGAAGTATTTGCTAATCACTGGCAAAGCTACGGCATTGGACGCCGCCAGAGACACAGGCGCGCGTACAAGACCGGAAGTCTTTACCAAACATTGGCAAAGCTACGGCATTACACGCCGCCTGAGACACAGGAGCGCGCACAAGTCCTGAAGTCTTTGCCAAACATTGGCAAAACTAAGGCATTACACGTCGCCTGAGACACAGGCGCGCGCACAAGGCCTGAAGACTTTGCCAAACATTGGCAAAGCTACGGCATTAGACGCCGCCTGAGACATAGGCGCGCGTACAAGACCTGAATTCTTTGCCAAACATTGGCAAAGCTACGGCATTACACGCCGCCTGAGACACAGGCGCGCGCACAAGACCTTTAGTCCTTGCCAAACATTAGCAAAGCTACGGCACTACACGCCGCCTGACACACATGCGCACGCAAAAGACTTGAAGTATTTGCCAAACATTGGCAAAGCTATGAAATTACACGACGCCTAAGACACATGCGCGTGCAAAAGGCCCGAAATCTTTGCCAAACATTGGAAAGGCCACGACATTACACGCCGCCTGAGACACAGGCGCTCGCACAAGACCTGAAGTCGTTGCCAAACATTGGGAAAGCTACGGCGTTAGACGCCGCCTGAGAGATAGGCGCCCACACAAGACCGGAAGTCTTTGTCAAACATTGACAAACCTACGACATTACACGACACCTGAGACACGTGCGCGCACAAAAGACCTGAAATCTTTGCCAAACATTGGAAAAGCCACGACATTACACGCCGCCTAAGACACAGGCGCGCGCGCACAAGACCTGAAGTCTTTGCCAAACATTGGCAAAGCTACGGCATTACACGCCGCCTGAGACACAGGCGCGCGCACAAGGCCTGAAGACTTTGCCAAACATTAGCAAAGCTACGGCATTACACCACGCCTGAGACACATGCGCGCGCACAAGACCTGAAGTCTTTGCTAATCACTGGCAAAGCTACGGCATTGGACGCCGCCAGAGACACAGGCGCGCGTACAAGACCGGAAGTCTTTACCAAACATTGGCAAAGCTACGGCATTACACGCCGCCTGAGACACAGGAGCGCGCACAAGACCTGAAGTCTTTGCCAAACATTGGCAAAGCTACGGCATTACCAGCCGCCTGAGACATGGGCGCGCTCACAAGACCTGAAGTCTTTGCCAAACGTTGGCAAAGCTACGGCATTACACGCCAATTCAGACATAGGCGCGCGCGCACAAGACCTGAAGTCTTTGCCAAACATTGGCAAAGCTACGGCATTACACGCCGCCTGAGACACAGGAGCGCGCACAAGTCCTGAAGTCTTTGCCAAACATTGGCAAAACTAAGGCATTACACGTCGCCTGAGACACAGGCGCGCGCACAAGGCCTGAAGTCTTTGCCAAACATTGGCAAAGCTACGGCATTACACGCCGCCTAAGACACGGGCGCGCGCACAACGACGGAAGACTTTGCCAAACATTAGCAAAGCTACGGCATTAGACGCCGCCTGAGACATAGGCACGCGTACAAGACCCGAAGTCTTTGCCAAACATTGGCAAAGCGACAGCATTACACGCCGCCTGAGACACAGGCGCGCGTACAAGACTTGAAGTCGTTGCTAAACATTGGACAACCTACGGCGTTCGACGTTGCTTGAGACACAGGCGTCCGCACAAGACCTGAAGTCTTTGCCAAACATTGGCAAAGCTACGGCATTACCAGCCGCCTGAGACATGGGCGCGCTCACAAGACCTGAAGTCTTTGCCAAAAGTTGGCAAAGCTACGGCATTACACACCAATTCAGACATAGGCGCGCGCGCACAAGACCTGAAGTCTTTGCCAAACATTGGCAAAGCTACGGCATTACACGCCGCCTGAAACACAGGAGCGCGCACAAGGCCTGAAGACTTTGCCAAACATTGGCAAAGCTACGGTATTAGACGCCGCCTGAGACATAGGCGCGCGTACAAGACCTGAAGTCTTTGCCAAACATTGGCAAAGCTACGGCATTACACGCCGCCTGAGACACAGGCGCACGCAAAAGACTTGAAGTATTTGCCAAACATTGGCAAAGCTATGAAATTACACGACGCCTAAGACACATGCGCGCGCAAAAGGCCCGAAATCTTTGCCAAACATTGGGAAGGCCACGACATTACACGCCGCCTGAGACACAGGAGCTCGCACAAGACCTGAAGTCGTTGCCAAACATTGGCAAAGCTACGGCGTTAGACGCCGCCTGAGAGATAGGCGCCCACACAAGACCGGAAGTCTTTGTCAAACATTGACAAACCTACGACATTACACGACACCTGAGACACGTGCGCGCACAAAAGACCTGAAATCTTTGCCAAACATTGGAAAAGCCACGACATTACACGCCGCCTGAGACACAGGCGCGCGCACAAGACCTGAACTATATGCCAAATATTAGCAAAGCTACGACATTACACGCCGCCTCAGACACAGGCGCGCGCGCACAAGACCTGAAGTCTTTGCCAAACATTGGCAAAGCTACGGCATTACACGCCGCCTGAGACACAGGCGCGCGCACAAGGCCTGAAGACTTTGCCAAACATTAGCAAAGCTACGGCATTACACCACGCCTGAGACACATGCGCGCGCACAAGACCTGAAGTCTTTGCTAATCACTGGCAAAGCTACGGCATTGGACGCCGCCAGAGACACAGGCGCGCGTACAAGACCGGAAGTCTTTACCAAACATTGGCAAAGCTACGGCATTACACGCCGCCTGAGACACAGGAGCGCGCACAAGACCTGAAGTCTTTGCCAAACATTGGCAAAACTAAGGCATTACACGTCGCCTGAGACACAGGCGCGCGCACAAGGCCTGAAGACTTTGCCAAACATTGGCAAAGCTACGGCATTAGACGCCGCCTGAGACATAGGCGCGCGTACAAGACCTGAAGTCTTTGCCAAACATTGGCAAAGCTACGGCATTACACGCCGCCTAAGACACGGGCGCGCGCACAACGACGGAAGACTTTGCCAAACATTAGCAAAGCTACGGCATTAGACGCCGCCTGAGACATAGGCACGCGTACAAGACCCGAAGTCTTTGCCAAACATTGGCAAAGCGACAGCATTACACGCTGCCTGAGACACAGGCGCGCGTACAAGACTTGAAGTCGTTGCTAAACATTGGACAACCTACGGCGTTCGACGTTGCTTGAGACACAGGCGTCCGCACAAGACCTGAAGTCTTTGCCAAACATTGGCAAAGCTACGGCATTACCAGCCGCATGAGACATGGGCGCGCTCACAAGACCTGAAGTCTTTGCCAAACGTTGGCAAAGCTACGGCATTACACGCCAATTCAAACATAGGCGCGCGCGCACAAGACCTGAAGTCTTTGCCAAACATTGGCAAAACTAAGGCATTACACGTCGCCTGAGACACAGGCGCGCGCACAAGGCCTGAAGACTTTGCCAAACATTGGCAAAGCTACGGCATTAGACGCCGCCTGAGACATAGGCGCGCGTACAAGACCTGAAGTCTTTCCCAAACATTGGCAAAGCTACGACGCACGTAGAAGACCTGAAGTCTTTGCCAAACATTGGTAAAGCTACGGCATTACACCACGCCTGAGACACATGCGCTCGCACAAGACCTGAAGTCTTTGCTAATCACTGGCAAAGCTACGGCATTGGACGCCGCCTGAGACACAGGCGCGCGTACAAGACCGGAAGTCTTTGCCAAACATTGGCAAAGCTACGGCCTTACACGCCGCCTGAGACACAGGCGCGCGCACAAGACCTGAAGTCTTTGCCAAACATTGGCAAAGCTAAGGCATTACACGTCGCCTGAGACATAGGCGCGCGCACAAGGCCTGAAGACTTTGCCAAACATTGGCAAAGCTACGGCATTAGACGCCGCCTGAGACATAGGCGCGCGTACAAGACCTGAAGTCTTTGCCAAACATTGGCAAAGCTACGACATTACACGCCGCCTAAGACACGGGCGCGCGCACAACGACGGAAGACTTTGCCAAACATTAGCAAAGCTACGGCATTAGACGCCGCCTGAGACATAGGCACGCGTGCAAGACCCGAAGTCTTTGCCAAACATTGGCAAAGCGACAGCATTACACGCTGCCTGAGACACAGGCGCGCGTACAAGACTTGAAGTCGTTGCTAAACATTGGACAACCTACGGCGTTCGACGTTGCTTGAGACACAGGCGTCCGCACAAGACCTGAAGTCTTTGCCAAACATTGGCAAAGCTACGGCATTACCAGCCGCATGAGACATGGGCGCGCTCACAAGACCTGAAGTCTTTGCCAAATGTTGGCAAAGCTACGGCATTACACGCCAATTCAGACATAGGCGCGCGCGCACAAGACCTGAAGTCTTTGCCAAACATTGGCAAAACTAAGGCATTACACGTCGCCTGAGACACAGGCGCGCGCACAAGGCCTGAAGACTTTGCCAAACATTGGCAAAGCTACGGCATTAGACGCCGCCTGAGACATAGGCGCGCGTACAAGACCTGAAGTCTTTCCCAAACATTGGCAAAGCTACGACGCACGTAGAAGACCTGAAGTCTTTGCCAAACATTGGTAAAGCTACGGCATTACACCACGCCTGAGACACATGCGCTCGCACAAGACCTGAAGTCTTTGCTAATCACTGGCAAAGCTACGGCATTGGACGCCGCCTGAGACACTGGCGCGCGTACAAGACCGGAAGTCTTTGCCAAACATTGGCAAAGCTACGGCCTTACACGCCGCCTGAGACACAGGCGCGCGCACAAGACCTGAAGTCTTTGCCAAACATTGGCAAAGCTAAGGCATTACACGTCGCCTGAGACATAGGCGCGCGCACAAGGCCTGAAGACTTTGCCAAACATTGGCAAAGCTACGGCATTAGACGCCGCCTGAGACATAGGCGCGCGTACAAGACCTGAAGTCTTTGCCAAACATTGGCAAAGCTACGGCATTACACGCCGCCTGAGACACAGGCGCGCGCATAAGACCTTTAGTCTTTGCCAAACATTGGCAAAGCTACGGCATTACACGCCGCCTGACACACATGCGCACGCAAAAGAGTTGAAGTATTTGCCAAACATTGGCAAAGCTATGAAATTACACGACGCCTAAGACACATGCGCGCGCAAAAGGCCCGAAATCTTTGCCAAACATTGGAAAAGCCACGACATTACACGCCGCCTGAGACACAGGCGCTCGCACAAGACCTGAAGTCGTTGCCAAACATTGGCAAAGCTACGGGGTTAGACGCCGCCTGAGAGATAGGCGCCCACACAAGACCGGAAGTCTTTGTCAAACATTGACAAACCTACGACATTACACGACACCTGAGACACGTGCGCGCACAAAAGACCAGAAATCTTTGCCAAACATTGGAAAAGCCACGACATTACACGCCGCCTGAGACACAGGCGCGCGCACAAGACCTGAACTATATGCCAAATATTAGCAAAGCTACGGCATTACACGCCGCCTCAGACACAGGCGCGCGCGCACAAGACCTGACGTCTTTGCCAAACATTGGCAAAGCTACGGCATTACACGCCGCCTGAGACACAGGCGCGCGCACAAGGCCTGAAGACTTTGCCAAACATTAGCAAAGCTACGGCATTACACCACGCCTGAGACACATGCGCGCGCACAAGACCTGAAGTCTTTGCTAATCACTGGCAAAGCTACGGCATTGGACGCCGCCAGAGACACAGGCGCGCGTACAAGACCGGAAGACTTTACCAAACATTGACAAAGCTACGGCATTACACGCCGCCTGAGACACAGGAGCGCGCACAAGACCTGAAGTCTTTGCCAAACATTGGCAAAACTAAGGCATTACACGTCGCCTGAGACACAGGCGCGCGCACAAGGCCTGAAGACTTTGCCAAACATTGGCAAAGCTACGGCATTAGACGCCGCCAGAGACATAGGCGCGCGTACAAGACCTGAAGTCTTTGCCAAACATTGGCAAAGCTACGGTATTACACGCCGCCTAAGACACGGGCGCGCGCACAACGACTGAAGACTTTGCCAAACATTAGCAAAGCTACGGCATTAGACGCCGCCTGAGACATAGGCACGCGTACAAGACCCGAAGTCTTTGCCAAACATTGGCAAAGCGACAGCATTACACGCCGCCTGAGACACAGGCGCGCGTACAAGACCTGAAGTCGTTGCTAAACATTGGACAAGCTACGGCGTTAGACGTTGCTTGAGACACAGGCGTCCGCACAAGACCTGAAGTCTTTGCCAAACATTGGCAAAGCTACTGCATTACCAGCCGCCTGAGACATGAGCGCGCTCACAAGACCTGAAGTCTTTGCCAAACGTTGGAAAAGCTACGGCATTACACGCCGCCTCAGACACAGGCGCGCGCGCACAAGACCTGAAGTCTTTGCCAAACATTGGCAAAGCTACGGCATTACACGCCGCCTGAGACACAGGTGCGCACAAAAGGCCTGAAGACTTTGCCAAACATTAGCAAAGCTACGGCATTACACCACGCCTGAGACACATGCGCGCGCACAAGACCTGAAATCTTTGCTAATCACTGGCAAAGCTACGGCATTGGACGCCGCCTGAGACACAGGCGCGCGTACAAGACCGGAAGTCTTTGCCAAACATTGGCAAAGCTACGGCATTACACGCCGCCTAAGACACGGGCGCGCGCACAACGACGGAAGACTTTGCCAAACATTAGCAAAGCTACGGCATTAGACGCCGCCTAAGACATAGGCACGCGTACAAGACCCGAAGTCTTTGCCAAACATTGGCAAAGCGACAGCATTACACGCCGCCTGAGACACAGGCGCGCGTACAAGACTTGAAGTCGTTGCTAAACATTGGACAACCTACGGCGTTCGACGTTGCTTGAGACACAGGCGTCCGCACAAGACCTGAAGTCTTTGCCAAACATTGGCAAAGCTACGGCATTACCAGCCGCCTGAGACATGGGCGCGCTCACAAGACCTGAAGTCTTTGCCAAAAGTTGGCAAAGCTACGGCATTACACACCAATTCAGACATAGGCGCGCGCGCACAAGACCTGAAGTCTTTGCCAAACATTGGCAAAGCTACGGCATTACACGCCGCCTGAGACACAGGAGCGCGCACAAGGCCTGAAGACTTTGCCAAACTTTGGCAAAGCTACGGCATTAGACGCCGCCTGAGACATAGGCGCGCGTACAAGACCTGAAGTCTTTGCCAAACATTGGCAAAGCTACGGCATTACACGCCGCCTGAGACACAGGCGCACGCAAAAGACTTGAAGTATTTGCCAAACATTGGCAAAGCTATGAAATTACACGACGCCTAAGACACATGCGCGCGCAAAAGGCCCGAAATCTTTGCCAAACATTGGAAAGGCCACGACATTACACGCCGCCTGAGACACAGGAGCTCGCACAAGACCTGAAGTCGTTGCCAAACATTGGCAAAGCTACGGCGTTAGACGCCGCCTGAGAGATAGGCGCCCACACAAGACCGGAAGTCTTTGTCAAACATTGACAAACCTACGACATTACACGACACCTGAGACACGTGCGCGCACAAAAGACCTGAAATCTTTGCCAAACATTGGAAAAGCCACGACATTACACGCCGCCTGAGACACAGGCGCGCGCACAAGACCTGAACTATATGCCAAATATTAGCAAAGCTACGGCATTACACGCCGCCTCAGACACAGGCGCGCGCGCACAAGACCTGAAGTCTTTGCCAAACATTGGCAAAGCTACGGCATTACACGCCGCCTGAGACACAGGCGCGCGCACAAGGCCTGAAGACTTTGCCAAACATTAGCAAAGCTACGGCATTACACCACGCCTGAGACACATGCGCGCGCACAAGACCTGAAGTCTTTGCTAATCACTGGCAAAGCTACGGCATTGGACGCCGCCAGAGACACAGGCGCGCGTACAAGACCGGAAGTCTTTACCAAACATTGGCAAAGCTACGGCATTACACGCCGCCTGAGACACAGGAGCGCGCACAAGACCTGAAGTCTTTGCCAAACATTGGCAAAACTAAGGCATTACACGTCGCCTGAGACACAGGCGCGCGCACAAGGCCTGAAGACTTTGCCAAACATTGGCAAAGCTACGGCATTAGACGCCGCCTGAGACATAGGCGCGCGTACAAGACCTGAAGTCTTTGCCAAACATTGGCAAAGCTACGGCATTACACGCCGCCTAAGACAAGGGCGCGCGCACAACGACGGAAGACTTTGCCAAACATTAGCAAAGCTACGGCATTAGACGCCGCCTGAGACATAGGCACGCGTACAAGACCCGAAGTCTTTGCCAAACATTGGCAAAGCGACAGCATTACACGCTGCCTGAGACACAGGCGCGCGTACAAGACTTGAAGTCGTTGCTAAACATTGGACAACCTACGGCGTTCGACGTTGCTTGAGACACAGGCGTCCGCACAAGACCTGAAGTCTTTGCCAAACATTGGCAAAGCTACGGCATTACCAGCCGCATGAGACATGGGCGCGCTCACAAGACCTGAAGTCTTTGCCAAACGTTGGCAAAGCTACGGCATTACACGCCAATTCAGACATAGGCGCGCGCGCACAAGACCTGAAGTCTTTGCCAAACATTGGCAAAACTAAGGCATTACACGTCGCCTGAGACACAGGCGCGCGCACAAGGCCTGAAGACTTTGCCAAACATTGGCAAAGCTACGGCATTAGACGCCGCCTGAGACATAGGCGCGCGTACAAGACCTGAAGTCTTTCCCAAACATTGGCAAAGCTACGACGCACGTAGAAGACCTGAAGTCTTTGCCAAACATTGGTAAAGCTACGGCATTACACCACGCCTGAGACACATGCGCTCGCACAAGACCTGAAGTCTTTGCTAATCACTGGCAAAGCTACGGCATTGGACGCCGCCTGAGACACAGGCGCGCGTACAAGACCGGAAGTCTTTGCCAAACATTGGCAAAGCTACGGCCTTACACGCCGCCTGAGACACAGGCGCGCGCACAAGACCTGAAGTCTTTGCCAAACATTGGCAAAGCTAAGGCATTACACGTCGCCTGAGACATAGGCGCGCGCACAAGGCCTGAAGACTTTGCCAAACATTGGCAAAGCTACGGCATTAGACGCCGCCTGAGACATAGGCGCGCGTACAAGACCTGAAGTCTTTGCCAAACATTGGCAAAGCTACGACATTACACGCCGCCTAAGACACGGGCGCGCGCACAACGACGGAAGACTTTGCCAAACATTAGCAAAGCTACGGCATTAGACGCCGCCTGAGACATAGGCACGCGTGCAAGACCCGAAGTCTTTGCCAAACATTGGCAAAGCGACAGCATTACACGCTGCCTGAGACACAGGCGCGCGTACAAGACTTGAAGTCGTTGCTAAACATTGGACAACCTACGGCGTTCGACGTTGCTTGAGACACAGGCGTCCGCACAAGACCTGAAGTCTTTGCCAAACATTGGCAAAGCTACGGCATTACCAGCCGCATGAGACATGGGCGCGCTCACAAGACCTGAAGTCTTTGCCAAATGTTGGCAAAGCTACGGCATTACACGCCAATTCAGACATAGGCGCGCGCGCACAAGACCTGAAGTCTTTGCCAAACATTGGCAAAACTAAGGCATTACACGTCGCCTGAGACACAGGCGCGCGCACAAGGCCTGAAGACTTTGCCAAACATTGGCAAAGCTACGGCATTAGACGCCGCCTGAGACATAGGCGCGCGTACAAGACCTGAAGTCTTTCCCAAACATTGGCAAAGCTACGACGCACGTAGAAGACCTGAAGTCTTTGCCAAACATTGGTAAAGCTACGGCATTACACCACGCCTGAGACACATGCGCTCGCACAAGACCTGAAGTCTTTGCTAATCACTGGCAAAGCTACGGCATTGGACGCCGCCTGAGACACTGGCGCGCGTACAAGACCGGAAGTCTTTGCCAAACATTGGCAAAGCTACGGCCTTACACGCCGCCTGAGACACAGGCGCGCGCACAAGACCTGAAGTCTTTGCCAAACATTGGCAAAGCTAAGGCATTACACGTCGCCTGAGACATAGGCGCGCGCACAAGGCCTGAAGACTTTGCCAAACATTGGCAAAGCTACGGCATTAGACGCCGCCTGAGACATAGGCGCGCGTACAAGACCTGAAGTCTTTGCCAAACATTGGCAAAGCTACGGCATTACACGCCGCCTGAGACACAGGCGCGCGCATAAGACCTTTAGTCTTTGCCAAACATTGGCAAAGCTACGGCATTACACGCCGCCTGACACACATGCGCACGCAAAAGAGTTGAAGTATTTGCCAAACATTGGCAAAGCTATGAAATTACACGACGCCTAAGACACATGCGCGCGCAAAAGGCCCGAAATCTTTGCCAAACATTGGAAAAGCCACGACATTACACGCCGCCTGAGACACAGGCGCTCGCACAAGACCTGAAGTCGTTGCCAAACATTGGCAAAGCTACGGGGTTAGACGCCGCCTGAGAGATAGGCGCCCACACAAGACCGGAAGTCTTTGTCAAACATTGACAAACCTACGACATTACACGACACCTGAGACACGTGCGCGCACAAAAGACCAGAAATCTTTGCCAAACATTGGAAAAGCCACGACATTACACGCCGCCTGAGACACAGGCGCGCGCACAAGACCTGAACTATATGCCAAATATTAGCAAAGCTACGGCATTACACGCCGCCTCAGACACAGGCGCGCGCGCACAAGACCTGACGTCTTTGCCAAACATTGGCAAAGCTACGGCATTACACGCCGCCTGAGACACAGGCGCGCGCACAAGGCCTGAAGACTTTGCCAAACATTAGCAAAGCTACGGCATTACACCACGCCTGAGACACATGCGCGCGCACAAGACCTGAAGTCTTTGCTAATCACTGGCAAAGCTACGGCATTGGACGCCGCCAGAGACACAGGCGCGCGTACAAGACCGGAAGACTTTACCAAACATTGACAAAGCTACGGCATTACACGCCGCCTGAGACACAGGAGCGCGCACAAGACCTGAAGTCTTTGCCAAACATTGGCAAAACTAAGGCATTACACGTCGCCTGAGACACAGGCGCGCGCACAAGGCCTGAAGACTTTGCCAAACATTGGCAAAGCTACGGCATTAGACGCCGCCAGAGACATAGGCGCGCGTACAAGACCTGAAGTCTTTGCCAAACATTGGCAAAGCTACGGTATTACACGCCGCCTAAGACACGGGCGCGCGCACAACGACTGAAGACTTTGCCAAACATTAGCAAAGCTACGGCATTAGACGCCGCCTGAGACATAGGCACGCGTACAAGACCCGAAGTCTTTGCCAAACATTGGCAAAGCGACAGCATTACACGCCGCCTGAGACACAGGCGCGCGTACAAGACCTGAAGTCGTTGCTAAACATTGGACAAGCTACGGCGTTAGACGTTGCTTGAGACACAGGCGTCCGCACAAGACCTGAAGTCTTTGCCAAACATTGGCAAAGCTACTGCATTACCAGCCGCCTGAGACATGAGCGCGCTCACAAGACCTGAAGTCTTTGCCAAACGTTGGAAAAGCTACGGCATTACACGCCGCCTCAGACACAGGCGCGCGCGCACAAGACCTGAAGTCTTTGCCAAACATTGGCAAAGCTACGGCATTACACGCCGCCTGAGACACAGGTGCGCACAAAAGGCCTGAAGACTTTGCCAAACATTAGCAAAGCTACGGCATTACACCACGCCTGAGACACATGCGCGCGCACAAGACCTGAAATCTTTGCTAATCACTGGCAAAGCTACGGCATTGGACGCCGCCTGAGACACAGGCGCGCGTACAAGACCGGAAGTCTTTGCCAAACATTGGCAAAGCTACGGCATTACACGCCGCCTAAGACACGGGCGCGCGCACAACGACGGAAGACTTTGCCAAACATTAGCAAAGCTACGGCATTAGACGCCGCCTAAGACATAGGCACGCGTACAAGACCCGAAGTCTTTGCCAAACATTGGCAAAGCGACAGCATTACACGCCGCCTGAGACACAGGCGCGCGTACAAGACTTGAAGTCGTTGCTAAACATTGGACAACCTACGGCGTTCGACGTTGCTTGAGACACAGGCGTCCGCACAAGACCTGAAGTCTTTGCCAAACATTGGCAAAGCTACGGCATTACCAGCCGCCTGAGACATGGGCGCGCTCACAAGACCTGAAGTCTTTGCCAAAAGTTGGCAAAGCTACGGCATTACACACCAATTCAGACATAGGCGCGCGCGCACAAGACCTGAAGTCTTTGCCAAACATTGGCAAAGCTACGGCATTACACGCCGCCTGAGACACAGGAGCGCGCACAAGGCCTGAAGACTTTGCCAAACTTTGGCAAAGCTACGGCATTAGACGCCGCCTGAGACATAGGCGCGCGTACAAGACCTGAAGTCTTTGCCAAACATTGGCAAAGCTACGGCATTACACGCCGCCTGAGACACAGGCGCACGCAAAAGACTTGAAGTATTTGCCAAACATTGGCAAAGCTATGAAATTACACGACGCCTAAGACACATGCGCGCGCAAAAGGCCCGAAATCTTTGCCAAACATTGGAAAGGCCACGACATTACACGCCGCCTGAGACACAGGAGCTCGCACAAGACCTGAAGTCGTTGCCAAACATTGGCAAAGCTACGGCGTTAGACGCCGCCTGAGAGATAGGCGCCCACACAAGACCGGAAGTCTTTGTCAAACATTGACAAACCTACGACATTACACGACACCTGAGACACGTGCGCGCACAAAAGACCTGAAATCTTTGCCAAACATTGGAAAAGCCACGACATTACACGCCGCCTGAGACACAGGCGCGCGCACAAGACCTGAACTATATGCCAAATATTAGCAAAGCTACGGCATTACACGCCGCCTCAGACACAGGCGCGCGCGCACAAGACCTGAAGTCTTTGCCAAACATTGGCAAAGCTACGGCATTACACGCCGCCTGAGACACAGGCGCGCGCACAAGGCCTGAAGACTTTGCCAAACATTAGCAAAGCTACGGCATTACACCACGCCTGAGACACATGCGCGCGCACAAGACCTGAAGTCTTTGCTAATCACTGGCAAAGCTACGGCATTGGACGCCGCCAGAGACACAGGCGCGCGTACAAGACCGGAAGTCTTTACCAAACATTGGCAAAGCTACGGCATTACACGCCGCCTGAGACACAGGAGCGCGCACAAGACCTGAAGTCTTTGCCAAACATTGGCAAAACTAAGGCATTACACGTCGCCTGAGACACAGGCGCGCGCACAAGGCCTGAAGACTTTGCCAAACATTGGCAAAGCTACGGCATTAGACGCCGCCTGAGACATAGGCGCGCGTACAAGACCTGAAGTCTTTGCCAAACATTGGCAAAGCTACGGCATTACACGCCGCCTAAGACAAGGGCGCGCGCACAACGACGGAAGACTTTGCCAAACATTAGCAAAGCTACGGCATTAGACGCCGCCTGAGACATAGGCACGCGTACAAGACCCGAAGTCTTTGCCAAACATTGGCAAAGCGACAGCATTACACGCTGCCTGAGACACAGGCGCGCGTACAAGACTTGAAGTCGTTGCTAAACATTGGACAACCTACGGCGTTCGACGTTGCTTGAGACACAGGCGTCCGCACAAGACCTGAAGTCTTTGCCAAACATTGGCAAAGCTACGGCATTACCAGCCGCATGAGACATGGGCGCGCTCACAAGACCTGAAGTCTTTGCCAAACGTTGGCAAAGCTACGGCATTACACGCCAATTCAGACATAGGCGCGCGCGCACAAGACCTGAAGTCTTTGCCAAACATTGGCAAAACTAAGGCATTACACGTCGCCTGAGACACAGGCGCGCGCACAAGGCCTGAAGACTTTGCCAAACATTGGCAAAGCTACGGCATTAGACGCCGCCTGAGACATAGGCGCGCGTACAAGACCTGAAGTCTTTCCCAAACATTGACAAAGCTACGACGCACGTAGAAGACCTGAAGTCTTTGCCATTGGTAAAGCTACGGCATTACACCACGCCTGAGACACATGCGCTCGCACAAGACCTGAAGTCTTTGCTAATCACTGGCAAAGCTACGGCATTGGACGCCGCCTGAGACACAGGCGCGCGTACAAGACCGGAAGTCTTTGCCAAACATTGGCAAAGCTACGGCCTTACACGCCGCCTGAGACACAGGCGCGCGCACAAGACCTGAAGTCTTTGCCAAACATTGGCAAAGCTAAGGCATTACACGTCGCCTGAGACATAGGCGCGCGCACAAGGCCTGAAGACTTTGCCAAACATTGGCAAAGCTACGGCATTAGACGCCGCATGAGACATAGGCGCGCGTACAAGACCTGAAGTCTTTGCCAAACATTGGCAAAGCTACGGCATTACACGCCGCCAGAGACACAGGCGCGCGCACAAGACCTTTAGTCTTTGCCAAACATTGGCAAAGCTACGGCATTACACGTCGCCTGACACACATGCGCACGCAAAAGACTTGAAGTATTTGCCAAACATTGGCAAAGCTATGAAATTACACGACGCCTAAGACACATGCGCGCGCAAAAGGCCCGAAATCTTTGCCAAACATTGGAAAAGCCACGACATTACACGCCGCCTGAGACACAGGCGCTCGCACAAGACCTGAAGTCGTTGCCAAACATTGGCAAAGCTACGGCGTTAGACGCCGCCTGAGAGATAGGCGCCCACACAAGACCGGAAGTCTTTGTCAAACATTGACAAACCTACGATATTACACGACACCTGAGACACGTGCGCGCACAAAAGACCTGAAATCTTTGCCAAACATTGGAAAAGCCACGACATTACACGCCGCCTGAGACACAGGCGCGCGCACAAGACCTGAACTATATGCCAAATATTAGCAAAGCTACGGCATTACACGCCGCCTCAGACACAGGCGCGCGCGCACAAGACTTGAAGTCTTTGCCAAACATTGGCAAAGCTACGGCATTACAGGCCGCCTGAGACACAGGCGCGCGCACAAGGCCTGAAGACTTTGCCAAACATTAGCAAAGCTACGGCATTACACCACGCCTGAGACACATGCGCGCGCACAAGACCTGAAGTCTTTGCTAATCACTGGCAAAGCTACGGCATTGGACGCCGCCAGAGACACAGGCGCGCGTACAAGACCGGAAGTCTTTACCAAACATTGGCAAAGCTACGGCATTACACGCCGCCTGAGACACAGGAGCGCGCACAAGACCTGAAGTCTTTGCCAAACATTGGCAAAACTAAGGCATTACACGTCGCCTGAGACACAGTCGCGCGCACAAGGCCTGAAGACTTTGCCAAACATTGGCAAAGCTACGGCATTAGACGCCGCCAGAGACATAGGCGCGCATACAAGACCGGAAGTATTTGCCAAACATTGGCAAAGCTACGGTATTACACGCCGCCTAAGACACGGGCGCGCGCACAACGACTGAAGACTTTGCCAAACATTAGCAAAGCTACGGCATTAGACGCCGCCTGAGACATAGGCACGCGTACAAGACCCGAAGTCTTTGCCAAACATTGGCAAAGCGACAGCATTACACGCTGCCTGAGACACAGGCGCGCGTACAAGACTTGAAGTCGTTGCTAAACATTGGACAACCTACGGCGTTCGACGTTGCTTGAGACACAGGCGTCCGCACAAGACCTGAAGTCTTTGCCAAACATTGGCAAAGCTACGGCATTACCAGCCGCATGAGACATGGGCGCGCTCACAAGACCTGAAGTCTTTGCCAAACGTTGGCAAAGCTACGGCATTACACGCCAATTCAGACATAGGCGCGCGCGCACAAGACCTGAAGTCTTTGCCAAACATTGGCAAAACTAAGGCATTACACGTCGCCTGAGACACAGGCGCGCGCACAAGGCCTGAAGACTTTGCCAAACATTGGCAAAGCTACGGCATTAGACGCCGCCTGAGACATAGGCGCGCGTACAAGACCTGAAGTCTTTCCCAAACATTGACAAAGCTACGACGCACGTAGAAGACCTGAAGTCTTTGCCATTGGTAAAGCTACGGCATTACACCACGCCTGAGACACATGCGCTCGCACAAGACCTGAAGTCTTTGCTAATCACTGGCAAAGCTACGGCATTGGACGCCGCCTGAGACACAGGCGCGCGTACAAGACCGGAAGTCTTTGCCAAACATTGGCAAAGCTACGGCCTTACACGCCGCCTGAGACACAGGCGCGCGCACAAGACCTGAAGTCTTTGCCAAACATTGGCAAAGCTAAGGCATTACACGTCGCCTGAGACATAGGCGCGCGCACAAGGCCTGAAGACTTTGCCAAACATTGGCAAAGCTACGGCATTAGACGCCGCATGAGACATAGGCGCGCGTACAAGACCTGAAGTCTTTGCCAAACATTGGCAAAGCTACGGCATTACACGCCGCCAGAGACACAGGCGCGCGCACAAGACCTTTAGTCTTTGCCAAACATTGGCAAAGCTACGGCATTACACGTCGCCTGACACACATGCGCACGCAAAAGACTTGAAGTATTTGCCAAACATTGGCAAAGCTATGAAATTACACGACGCCTAAGACACATGCGCGCGCAAAAGGCCCGAAATCTTTGCCAAACATTGGAAAAGCCACGACATTACACGCCGCCTGAGACACAGGCGCTCGCACAAGACCTGAAGTCGTTGCCAAACATTGGCAAAGCTACGGCGTTAGACGCCGCCTGAGAGATAGGCGCCCACACAAGACCGGAAGTCTTTGTCAAACATTGACAAACCTACGATATTACACGACACCTGAGACACGTGCGCGCACAAAAGACCTGAAATCTTTGCCAAACATTGGAAAAGCCACGACATTACACGCCGCCTGAGACACAGGCGCGCGCACAAGACCTGAACTATATGCCAAATATTAGCAAAGCTACGGCATTACACGCCGCCTCAGACACAGGCGCGCGCGCACAAGACTTGAAGTCTTTGCCAAACATTGGCAAAGCTACGGCATTACAGGCCGCCTGAGACACAGGCGCGCGCACAAGGCCTGAAGACTTTGCCAAACATTAGCAAAGCTACGGCATTACACCACGCCTGAGACACATGCGCGCGCACAAGACCTGAAGTCTTTGCTAATCACTGGCAAAGCTACGGCATTGGACGCCGCCAGAGACACAGGCGCGCGTACAAGACCGGAAGTCTTTACCAAACATTGGCAAAGCTACGGCATTACACGCCGCCTGAGACACAGGAGCGCGCACAAGACCTGAAGTCTTTGCCAAACATTGGCAAAACTAAGGCATTACACGTCGCCTGAGACACAGTCGCGCGCACAAGGCCTGAAGACTTTGCCAAACATTGGCAAAGCTACGGCATTAGACGCCGCCAGAGACATAGGCGCGCATACAAGACCGGAAGTATTTGCCAAACATTGGCAAAGCTACGGTATTACACGCCGCCTAAGACACGGGCGCGCGCACAACGACTGAAGACTTTGCCAAACATTAGCAAAGCTACGGCATTAGACGCCGCCTGAGACATAGGCACGCGTACAAGACCCGAAGTCTTTGCCAAACATTGGCAAAGCGACAGCATTACACGCCGCCTGAGACACAGGCGCGCGTACAAGACCTGAAGTCGTTGCTAAACATTGGACAAGCTACGGCGTTAGACGTTGCTTGAGACACAGGCGTCCGCACAAGACCTGAAGTCTTTGCCAAACATTGGCAAAGCTACTGCATTACCAGCCGCCTGAGACATGATCGCGCTCACAAGACCTGAAGTCTTTGCCAAACGTTGGAAAAGCTACGGCATTACACGTCGCCTCAGACACAGGCGCGCGCGCACAAGACCTGAAGTCTTTGCCAAACATTGGCAAAGCTACGGCATTACACGCCGCCTGAGACACAAGTGCGCGCAAAAGGCCTGAAGACTTTGCCAAACATTAGCAAAGCTACGGCATTACACCACGCCTGAGACACATGCGCGCGCACAAGACCTGAAGTCTTTGCTAATCACTGGCAAAGCTACGGCATTGGACGCCGCCTGAGACACAGGCGAGCGTACAAGACCGGAAGTCTTTGCCAAACTTTGGCAAAGCTACGGCATTACACGCCGCCTGAGACACAGGCGCGCGCATAAGGCCTGAAGACTTTGCCAAACATTGGCAAAGCTACGGCATTACACGCCGCCTGAGACATAGGCGCGCGTACAAGACCTGAAGTCTTTGCCGAACATTGGCAAAGCTACGGCATTACAAGCCGCCTGAGACACGGGCACGCGCACAAGGCCTGAAGACTTTTCCAAACATCAGCAAAGCTACGGCATTAGACGCCGCCTAAGACATAGGCGCGCGTACAAGACCCGAATTCTTTGCCAAACATTGGCAAAGCAACAGCATTACACGCCGCCTGAGACACAGGCGCGCGTACAAGACCTGAAGTCGTTGCTAAACATTGGACAAGCTACGGCGTTAGACGTTGCTTGAGACACAGGCGTCCGCACAAGACCTGAAGTCTTTGCCAAACATTGGCAAAGCTACGGCATTACCAGCCTCCTGAGACATTGGCGTGCTCACAAGACCTTAAGTCTTTGCCAAACGTTGGCAAAGCTACGGCATTACACGCCAATTCAGACATAGGCGCGCGCGCATAAGACCTGAAGTCTTTGCCAAACATTGGAAAAGCTACGGCATTACACGCCGCATGATACACAGGCGCGCGTACAGGACCTGAAGTCGTTGCTAAACATTGGACAAGCTACGGCGTTATACGTTGCTTGAGACACAGGCGTCCGCACAACACCTGAAGTCTTTGCCAAACATTGGCAAAGCTACGGCATTACCAGCCGCCTGAGACATGGGCGCGCTCACAAGGCCTGAAGACTTTGTCAAACATTGGCAAAGCTACGGCATTAGACGCCGCCTGAGACATAGGCGCGCGTACAAGACCTGAAGTCTTTGCTAATCACTGGCAAAGCTACGGCATTGGACGCCTCCTGAGACACAGGCGCGCGTACAAGACCGGAAGTCTTTGCCAAACATTGGCAAAGCTACGGCCTTACACGCCGCCTGAGACACAGGCGCGCGCACAAGACCTGAAGTCTTTGCCAAACATTGGCAAAGCTAAGGCATTACACGTCGCCTGAGACATAGGCGCGCGCACAAGGCCTGAAGACTTTGCCAAACATTGGCAAAGCTACGGTATTAGACGCCGCCTGAGACATAGGCGCGCGTACAAGACCTGAAGTCTTTGCCAAACATTGGCAAAGCTACGGCATTACACGCCGCCTCAGACACAGGCGCGCGCATAAGACCTTTAGTCTTTGCCAAACATTGGCAAAGCTACGGCATTACACGCCGCCTGACACACATGCGCACGCAAAAGAGTTGAAGTATTTGCCAAACATTGGCAAAGCTATGAAATTACACGACGCCTAAGACACATGCGCGCGCAAAAGGCCCGAAATCTTTGCCAAACATTGGAAAAGCCACGACATTACACGCCGCCTGAGACACAGGCGCTCGCACAAGACCTGAAGTCGTTGCCAAACATTGGCAAAGCTACGGCGTTAGACGCCGCCTGAGAGATAGGCGCCCACACAAGACCGGAAGTCTTTGTCAAACATTGACAAACCTACGATATTACACGACACCTGAGACACGTGCGCGCACAAAAGACCAGAAATCTTTGCCAAACATTGGAAAAGCCACGACATTACACGCCGCCTGAGACACAGGCGCGCGCACAAGACCTGAACTATATGCCAAATATTAGCAAAGCTACGGCATTACACGCCGCCTCAGACACAGGCGCGCGCGCACAAGACCTGAAGTCTTTGCCAAACATTGGCAAAGCTACGGCATTACAGGCCGCCTGAGACACAGGCGCGCGCACAAGGCCTGAAGACTTTGCCAAACATTAGCAAAGCTACGGCATTACACCACGCCTGAGACACATGCGCGCGCACAAGACCTGAAGTCTTTGCTAATCACTGGCAAAGCTACGGCATTGGACGCCGCCAGAGACACAGGCGCGCGTACAAGACCGGAAGACTTTACCAAACATTGACAAAGCTACGGCATTACACGCCGCCTGAGACACAGGAGCGCGCACAAGACCTGAAGTCTTTGCCAAACATTGGCAAAACTAAGGCATTACACGTCGCCTGAGACACAGGCGCGCGCACAAGGCCTGAAGACTTTGCCAAACATTGGCAAAGCTACGGCATTAGACGCCGCCAGAGACATAGGCGCGCGTACAAGACCTGAAGTCTTTGCCAAACATTGGCAAAGCTACGGTATTACACGCCGCCTAAGACACGGGCGCGCGCAAAACGACTGAAGACTTTGCCAAACATTAGCAAAGCTACGGCATTAGACGCCGCCTGAGACATAGGCACGCGTACAAGACCCGAAGTCTTTGCCAAACATTGGCAAAGCGACAGCATTACACGCCGCCTGAGACACAGGCGCGCGTACAAGACCTGAAGTCGTTGCTAAACATTGGACAAGCTACGGCGTTAGACGTTGCTTGAGACACAGGCGTCCGCACAAGACCTGAAGTCTTTGCCAAACATTGGCAAAGCTACTGCATTACCAGCCGCCTGAGACATGAGCGCGCTCACAAGACCTGAAGTCTTTGCCAAACGTTGGAAAAGCTACGGCATTACACGCCGCCTCAGACACAGGCGCGCGCGCACAAGACCTGAAGTCTTTGCCAAACATTGGCAAAGCTACGGCATTACACGCCTCCTGAGACATAGGCGCGCGTACAAGACCTGAAGTCTTTGCCGAACATTGGCAAAGCTACGGCATTACACGCCGCCTGAGACATAGGCGCGCGTACAAGACCTGAAGTCTTTGCCAAACATTGGCAAAGCTACGGCATTACACGCCGCCTCAGACACAGGCGCGCGCATAAGACCTTTAGTCTTTGCCAAACATTGGCAAAGCTACGGCATTACACGCCGCCTGACACACATGCGCACGCAAAAGAGTTGAAGTATTTGCCAAACATTGGCAAAGCTATGAAATTACACGACGCCTAAGACACATGCGCGCGCAAAAGGCCCGAAATCTTTGCCAAACATTGGAAAAGCCACGACATTACACGCCGCCTGAGACACAGGCGCTCGCACAAGACCTGAAGTCGTTGCCAAACATTGGCAAAGCTACGGCGTTAGACGCCGCCTGAGAGATAGGCGCCCACACAAGACCGGAAGTCTTTGTCAAACATTGACAAACCTACGATATTACACGACACCTGAGACACGTGCGCGCACAAAAGACCAGAAATCTTTGCCAAACATTGGAAAAGCCACGACATTACACGCCGCCTGAGACACAGGCGCGCGCACAAGACCTGAACTATATGCCAAATATTAGCAAAGCTACGGCATTACACGCCGCCTCAGACACAGGCGCGCGCGCACAAGACCTGAAGTCTTTGCCAAACATTGGCAAAGCTACGGCATTACAGGCCGCCTGAGACACAGGCGCGCGCACAAGGCCTGAAGACTTTGCCAAACATTAGCAAAGCTACGGCATTACACCACGCCTGAGACACATGCGCGCGCACAAGACCTGAAGTCTTTGCTAATCACTGGCAAAGCTACGGCATTGGACGCCGCCAGAGACACAGGCGCGCGTACAAGACCGGAAGACTTTACCAAACATTGACAAAGCTACGGCATTACACGCCGCCTGAGACACAGGAGCGCGCACAAGACCTGAAGTCTTTGCCAAACATTGGCAAAACTAAGGCATTACACGTCGCCTGAGACACAGGCGCGCGCACAAGGCCTGAAGACTTTGCCAAACATTGGCAAAGCTACGGCATTAGACGCCGCCAGAGACATAGGCGCGCGTACAAGACCTGAAGTCTTTGCCAAACATTGGCAAAGCTACGGTATTACACGCCGCCTAAGACACGGGCGCGCGCAAAACGACTGAAGACTTTGCCAAACATTAGCAAAGCTACGGCATTAGACGCCGCCTGAGACATAGGCACGCGTACAAGACCCGAAGTCTTTGCCAAACATTGGCAAAGCGACAGCATTACACGCCGCCTGAGACACAGGCGCGCGTACAAGACCTGAAGTCGTTGCTAAACATTGGACAAGCTACGGCGTTAGACGTTGCTTGAGACACAGGCGTCCGCACAAGACCTGAAGTCTTTGCCAAACATTGGCAAAGCTACTGCATTACCAGCCGCCTGAGACATGAGCGCGCTCACAAGACCTGAAGTCTTTGCCAAACGTTGGAAAAGCTACGGCATTACACGCCGCCTCAGACACAGGCGCGCGCGCACAAGACCTGAAGTCTTTGCCAAACATTGGCAAAGCTACGGCATTACACGCCTCCTGAGACATAGGCGCGCGTACAAGACCTGAAGTCTTTGCCGAACATTGGCAAAGCTACGGCATTACACGCCGCCTGAGACACGGGCACGCGCACAAGGCCTGAAGACTTTTCCAAACATCAGCAAAGCTACGGCATTAGACGCCGCCTAAGACATAGGCGCGCGTACAAGACCCGAAGTCTTTGCCAAACATTGGCAAAGCAACAGCATTACACGCCGCCTGAGACACAGGCGCGCGTACAAGACCTGAAGTCGTTGCTAAACATTGGACAAGCTACGGCGTTAGACGTTGCTTGAGACACAGGCGTCCGCACAAGACCTGAAGTCTTTGCCAAACATTGGCAAAGCTACGGCATTACCAGCCTCCTGAGACATTGGCGTGCTCACAAGACCTTAAGTCTTTGCCAAACGTTGGCAAAGCTACGGCATTACACGCCAATTCAGACATAGGCGCGCGCGCATAAGACCTGAAGTCTTTGCCAAACCTTGGAAAAGCTACGGCATTACACGCCGCTTGAAACATAGGCGCGTGTACAAGACCTGAAGTCTTTGCCAAACATTGGCAAAGCGACAGCATTACACGCCGCATGATACACAGGCGCGCGTACAAGACCTGAAGTCGTTGCTAAACATTGGACAAGCTACGGCGTTATACGTTGCTTGAGACACAGGCGTCCGCACAACACCTGAAGTCTTTGCCAAACATTGGCAAAGCTACGGCATTACCAGCCGCCTGAGACATGGGCGCGCTCACAAGGCCTGAAGACTTTGTCAAACATTGGCAAAGCTACGGCATTAGACGCCGCCTGAGACATAGGCGCGCGTACAAGACCTGAAGTCTTTGCTAATCACTGGCAAAGCTACGGCATTGGACGCCGCCTGAGACACAGGCGCGCGTACAAGACCGGAAGTCTTTGCCAAACATTGGCAAAGCTACGGCCTTACACGCCGCCTGAGACACAGGCGCGCGCACAAGACCTGAAGTCTTTGCCAAACATTGGCAAAGCTAAGGCATTACACGTCGCCTGAGACATAGGCGCGCGCACAAGGCCTGAAGACTTTGCCAAACATTGGCAAAGCTACGGTATTAGACGCCGCCTGAGACATAGGCGCGCGTACAAGACCTGAAGTCTTTGCCAAACATTGGCAAAGCTACGGCATTACACGCCGCCTCAGACACAGGCGCGCGCATAAGACCTTTAGTCTTTGCCAAACATTGGCAAAGCTACGGCATTACACGCCGCCTGACACACATGCGCACGCAAAAGAGTTGAAGTATTTGCCAAACATTGGCAAAGCTATGAAATTACACGACGCCTAAGACACATGCGCGCGCAAAAGGCCCGAAATCTTTGCCAAACATTGGAAAAGCCACGACATTACACGCCGCTTGAGACACAGGCGCTCGCACAAGACCTGAAGTCGTTGCCAAACATTGGCAAAGCTACGGCGTTAGACGCCGCCTGAGAGATAGGCGCCCACACAAGACCGGAAGTCTTTGTCAAACATTGACAAACCTACGATATTACACGACACCTGAGACACGTGCGCGCACAAAAGACCAGAAATCTTTGCCAAACATTGGAAAAGCCACGACATTACACGCCGCCTGAGACACAGGCGCGCGCACAAGACCTGAACTATATGCCAAATATTAGCAAAGCTACGGCATTACACGCCGCCTCAGACACAGGCGCGCGCGCACAAGACCTGAAGTCTTTGCCAAACATTGGCAAAGCTACGGCATTACAGGCCGCCTGAGACACAGGCGCGCGCACAAGGCCTGAAGACTTTGCCAAACATTAGCAAAGCTACGGCATTACACCACGCCTGAGACACATGCGCGCGCACAAGACCTGAAGTCTTTGCTAATCACTGGCAAAGCTACGGCATTGGACGCCGCCAGAGACACAGGCGCGCGTACAAGACCGGAAGACTTTACCAAACATTGACAAAGCTACGGCATTACACGCCGCCTGAGACACAGGAGCGCGCACAAGACCTGAAGTCTTTGCCAAACATTGGCAAAACTAAGGCATTACACGTCGCCTGAGACACAGGCGCGCGCACAAGGCATGAAGACTTTGCCAAACATTGGCAAAGCTACGGCATTAGACGCCGCCAGAGACATAGGCGCGCGTACAAGACCTGAAGTCTTTGCCAAACATTGGCAAAGCTACGGTATTACACGCCGCCTAAGACACGGGCGCGCGCAAAACGACTGAAGACTTTGCCAAACATTAGCAAAGCTACGGCATTAGACGCCGCCTGAGACATAGGCACGCGTACAAGACCCGAAGTCTTTGCCAAACATTGGCAAAGCGACAGCATTACACGCCGCCTGAGACACAGGCGCGCGTACAAGACCTGAAGTCGTTGCTAAACATTGGACAAGCTACGGCGTTAGACGTTGCTTGAGACACAGGCGTCCGCACAAGACCTGAAGTCTTTGCCAAACATTGGCAAAGCTACTGCATTACCAGCCGCCTGAGACATGAGCGCGGTCACAAGACCTGAAGTCTTTGCCAAACGTTGGAAAAGCTACGGCATTACACGCCGCCTCAGACACAGGCGCGCGCGCACAAGACCTGAAGTCTTTGCCAAACATTGGCAAAGCTACGGCATTACACGCCGCCTGAGACACAGGTGCGCACAAAAGGCCTGAAGACTTTGCCAAACATTAGCAAAGCTACGGCATTACACCACGCCTGAGACACATGCGCGCGCACAAGACCTGAAATCTTTGCTAATCACTGGCAAAGCTACGGCATTGGACGCCGCCTGAGACACAGGCGCGCGTACAAGACCGGAAGTCTTTGCCAAACATTGGCAAAGCTACGGCATTACACGCCGCCTAAGACACGGGCGCGCGCACAACGACGGAAGACTTTGCCAAACATTAGCAAAGCTACGGCATTAGACGCCGCCTAAGACATAGGCACGCGTACAAGACCCGAAGTCTTTGCCAAACATTGGCAAAGCGACAGCATTACACGCCGCCTGAGACACAGGCGCGCGTACAAGACTTGAAGTCGTTGCTAAACATTGGACAACCTACGGCGTTCGACGTTGCTTGAGACACAGGCGTCCGCACAAGACCTGAAGTCTTTGCCAAACATTGGCAAAGCTACGGCATTACCAGCCGCCTGAGACATGGGCGCGCTCACAAGACCTGAAGTCTTTGCCAAAAGTTGGCAAAGCTACGGCATTACACACCAATTCAGACATAGGCGCGCGCGCACAAGACCTGAAGTCTTTGCCAAACATTGGCAAAGCTACGGCATTACACGCCGCCTGAGACACAGGAGCGCGCACAAGGCCTGAAGACTTTGCCAAACTTTGGCAAAGCTACGGCATTAGACGCCGCCTGAGACATAGGCGCGCGTACAAGACCTGAAGTCTTTGCCAAACATTGGCAAAGCTACGGCATTACACGCCGCCTGAGACACAGGCGCACGCAAAAGACTTGAAGTATTTGCCAAACATTGGCAAAGCTATGAAATTACACGACGCCTAAGACACATGCGCGCGCAAAAGGCCCGAAATCTTTGCCAAACATTGGAAAGGCCACGACATTACACGCCGCCTGAGACACAGGAGCTCGCACAAGACCTGAAGTCGTTGCCAAACATTGGCAAAGCTACGGCGTTAGACGCCGCCTGAGAGATAGGCGCCCACACAAGACCGGAAGTCTTTGTCAAACATTGACAAACCTACGACATTACACGACACCTGAGACACGTGCGCGCACAAAAGACCTGAAATCTTTGCCAAACATTGGAAAAGCCACGACATTACACGCCGCCTGAGACACAGGCGCGCGCACAAGACCTGAACTATATGCCAAATATTAGCAAAGCTACGGCATTACACGCCGCCTCAGACACAGGCGCGCGCGCACAAGACCTGAAGTCTTTGCCAAACATTGGCAAAGCTACGGCATTACACGCCGCCTGAGACACAGGCGCGCGCACAAGGCCTGAAGACTTTGCCAAACATTAGCAAAGCTACGGCATTACACCACGCCTGAGACACATGCGCGCGCACAAGACCTGAAGTCTTTGCTAATCACTGGCAAAGCTACGGCATTGGACGCCGCCAGAGACACAGGCGCGCGTACAAGACCGGAAGTCTTTACCAAACATTGGCAAAGCTACGGCATTACACGCCGCCTGAGACACAGGAGCGCGCACAAGACCTGAAGTCTTTGCCAAACATTGGCAAAACTAAGGCATTACACGTCGCCTGAGACACAGGCGCGCGCACAAGGCCTGAAGACTTTGCCAAACATTGGCAAAGCTACGGCATTAGACGCCGCCTGAGACATAGGCGCGCGTACAAGACCTGAAGTCTTTGCCAAACATTGGCAAAGCTACGGCATTACACGCCGCCTAAGACAAGGGCGCGCGCACAACGACGGAAGACTTTGCCAAACATTAGCAAAGCTACGGCATTAGACGCCGCCTGAGACATAGGCACGCGTACAAGACCCGAAGTCTTTGCCAAACATTGGCAAAGCGACAGCATTACACGCTGCCTGAGACACAGGCGCGCGTACAAGACTTGAAGTCGTTGCTAAACATTGGACAACCTACGGCGTTCGACGTTGCTTGAGACACAGGCGTCCGCACAAGACCTGAAGTCTTTGCCAAACATTGGCAAAGCTACGGCATTACCAGCCGCATATGACATGGGCGCGCTCACAAGACCTGAAGTCTTTGCCAAACGTTGGCAAAGCTACGGCATTACACGCCAATTCAGACATAGGCGCGCGCGCACAAGACCTGAAGTCTTTGCCAAACATTGGCAAAACTAAGGCATTACACGTCGCCTGAGACACAGGCGCGCGCACAAGGCCTGAAGACTTTTCCAAACATTGGCAAAGCTACGGCATTAGACGCCGCCTGAGACATAGGCGCGCGTACAAGACCTGAAGTCTTTCCCAAACATTGACAAAGCTACGACGCACGTAGAAGACCTGAAGTCTTTGCCATTGGTAAAGCTACGGCATTACACCACGCCTGAGACACATGCGCTCGCACAAGACCTGAAGTCTTTGCTAATCACTGGCAAAGCTACGGCATTGGACGCCGCCTGAGACACAGGCGCGCGTACAAGACCGGAAGTCTTTGCCAAACATTGGCAAAGCTACGGCCTTACACGCCGCCTGAGACACAGGCGCGCGCACAAGACCTGAAGTCTTTGCCAAACATTGGCAAAGCTAAGGCATTACACGTCGCCTGAGACATAGGCGCGCGCACAAGGCCTGAAGACTTTGCCAAACATTGGCAAAGCTACGGCATTAGACGCCGCATGAGACATAGGCGCGCGTACAAGACCTGAAGTCTTTGCCAAACATTGGCAAAGCTACGGCATTACACGCCGCCAGAGACACAGGCGCGCGCACAAGACCTTTAGTCTTTGCCAAACATTGGCAAAGCTACGGCATTACACGTCGCCTGACACACATGCGCACGCAAAAGACTTGAAGTATTTGCCAAACATTGGCAAAGCTATGAAATTACACGACGCCTAAGACACATGCGCGCGCAAAAGGCCCGAAATCTTTGCCAAACATTGGAAAAGCCACGACATTACACGCCGCCTGAGACACAGGCGCTCGCACAAGACCTGAAGTCGTTGCCAAACATTGGCAAAGCTACGGCGTTAGACGCCGCCTGAGAGATAGGCGCCCACACAAGACCGGAAGTCTTTGTCAAACATTGACAAACCTACGATATTACACGACACCTGAGACACGTGCGCGCACAAAAGACCTGAAATCTTTGCCAAACATTGGAAAAGCCACGACATTACACGCCGCCTGAGACACAGGCGCGCGCACAAGACCTGAACTATATGCCAAATATTAGCAAAGCTACGGCATTACACGCCGCCTCAGACACAGGCGCGCGCGCACAAGACTTGAAGTCTTTGCCAAACATTGGCAAAGCTACGGCATTACAGGCCGCCTGAGACACAGGCGCGCGCACAAGGCCTGAAGACTTTGCCAAACATTAGCAAAGCTACGGCATTACACCACGCCTGAGACACATGCGCGCGCACAAGACCTGAAGTCTTTGCTAATCACTGGCAAAGCTACGGCATTGGACGCCGCCAGAGACACAGGCGCGCGTACAAGACCGGAAGTCTTTACCAAACATTGGCAAAGCTACGGCATTACACGCCGCCTGAGACACAGGAGCGCGCACAAGACCTGAAGTCTTTGCCAAACATTGGCAAAACTAAGGCATTACACGTCGCCTGAGACACAGTCGCGCGCACAAGGCCTGAAGACTTTGCCAAACATTGGCAAAGCTACGGCATTAGACGCCGCCAGAGACATAGGCGCGCATACAAGACCGGAAGTATTTGCCAAACATTGGCAAAGCTACGGTATTACACGCCGCCTAAGACACGGGCGCGCGCACAACGACTGAAGACTTTGCCAAACATTAGCAAAGCTACGGCATTAGACGCCGCCTGAGACATAGGCACGCGTACAAGACCCGAAGTCTTTGCCAAACATTGGCAAAGCGACAGCATTACACGCCGCCTGAGACACAGGCGCGCGTACAAGACCTGAAGTCGTTGCTAAACATTGGACAAGCTACGGCGTTAGACGTTGCTTGAGACACAGGCGTCCGCACAAGACCTGAAGTCTTTGCCAAACATTGGCAAAGCTACTGCATTACCAGCCGCCTGAGACATGATCGCGCTCACAAGACCTGAAGTCTTTGCCAAACGTTGGAAAAGCTACGGCATTACACGTCGCCTCAGACACAGGCGCGCGCGCACAAGACCTGAAGTCTTTGCCAAACATTGGCAAAGCTACGGCATTACACGCCGCCTGAGACACAAGTGCGCGCAAAAGGCCTGAAGACTTTGCCAAACATTAGCAAAGCTACGGCATTACACCACGCCTGAGACACATGCGCGCGCACAAGACCTGAAGTCTTTGCTAATCACTGGGAAAGCTACGGCATTGGACGCCGCCTGAGACACAGGCGAGCGTACAAGACCGGAAGTCTTTGCCAAACTTTGGCAAAGCTACGGCATTACACGCCGCCTGAGACACAGGCGCGCGCATAAGGCCTGAAGACTTTGCCAAACATTGGCAAAGCTACGGCATTACACGCCGCCTGAGACATAGGCGCGCGTACAAGACCTGAAGTCTTTGCCGAACATTGGCAAAGCTACGGCATTACAAGCCGCCTGAGACACGGGCACGCGCACAAGGCCTGAAGACTTTTCCAAACATCAGCAAAGCTACGGCATTAGACGCCGCCTAAGACATAGGCGCGCGTACAAGACCCGAAGTCTTTGCCAAACATTGGCAAAGCAACAGCATTACACGCCGCCTGAGACACAGGCGCGCGTACAAGACCTGAAGTCGTTGCTAAACATTGGACAAGCTACGGCGTTAGACGTTGCTTGAGACACAGGCGTCCGCACAAGACCTGAAGTCTTTGCCAAACATTGGCAAAGCTACGGCATTACCAGCCTCCTGAGACATTGGCGTGCTCACAAGACCTTAAGTCTTTGCCAAACGTTGGCAAAGCTACGGCATTACACGCCAATTCAGACATAGGCGCGCGCGCATAAGACCTGAAGTCTTTGCCAAACATTGGAAAAGCTACGGCATTACACGCCGCATGATACACAGGCGCGCGTACAGGACCTGAAGTCGTTGCTAAACATTGGACAAGCTACGGCGTTATACGTTGCTTGAGACACAGGCGTCCGCACAACACCTGAAGTCTTTGCCAAACATTGGCAAAGCTACGGCATTACCAGCCGCCTGAGACATGGGCGCGCTCACAAGGCCTGAAGACTTTGTCAAACATTGGCAAAGCTACGGCATTAGACGCCGCCTGAGACATAGGCGCGCGTACAAGACCTGAAGTCTTTGCTAATCACTGGCAAAGCTACGGCATTGGACGCCGCCTGAGACACAGGCGCGCGTACAAGACCGGAAGTCTTTGCCAAACATTGGCAAAGCTACGGCCTTACACGCCGCCTGAGACACAGGCGCGCGCACAAGACCTGAAGTCTTTGCCAAACATTGGCAAAGCTAAGGCATTACACGTCGCCTGAGACATAGGCGCGCGCACAAGGCCTGAAGACTTTGCCAAACATTGGCAAAGCTACGGTATTAGACGCCGCCTGAGACATAGGCGCGCGTACAAGACCTGAAGTCTTTGCCAAACATTGGCAAAGCTACGGCATTACACGCCGCCTCAGACACAGGCGCGCGCATAAGACCTTTAGTCTTTGCCAAACATTGGCAAAGCTACGGCATTACACGCCGCCTGACACACATGCGCACGCAAAAGAGTTGAAGTATTTGCCAAACATTGGCAAAGCTATGAAATTACACGACGCCTAAGACACATGCGCGCGCAAAAGGCCCGAAATCTTTGCCAAACATTGGAAAAGCCACGACATTACACGCCGCCTGAGACACAGGCGCTCGCACAAGACCTGAAGTCGTTGCCAAACATTGGCAAAGCTACGGCGTTAGACGCCGCCTGAGAGATAGGCGCCCACACAAGACCGGAAGTCTTTGTCAAACATTGACAAACCTACGATATTACACGACACCTGAGACACGTGCGCGCAAAAGACCAGAAATCTTTGCCAAACATTGGAAAAGCCACGACATTACACGCCGCCTGAGACACAGGCGCGCGCACAAGACCTGAACTATATGCCAAATATTAGCAAAGCTACGGCATTACACGCCGCCTCAGACACAGGCGCGCGCGCACAAGACCTGAAGTCTTTGCCAAACATTGGCAAAGCTACGGCATTACAGGCCGCCTGAGACACAGGCGCGCGCACAAGGCCTGAAGACTTTGCCAAACATTAGCAAAGCTACGGCATTACACCACGCCTGAGACACATGCGCGCGCACAAGACCTGAAGTCTTTGCTAATCACTGGCAAAGCTACGGCATTGGACGCCGCCAGAGACACAGGCGCGCGTACAAGACCGGAAGACTTTACCAAACATTGACAAAGCTACGGCATTACACGCCGCCTGAGACACAGGAGCGCGCACAAGACCTGAAGTCTTTGCCAAACATTGGCAAAACTAAGGCATTACACGTCGCCTGAGACACAGGCGCGCGCACAAGGCCTGAAGACTTTGCCAAACATTGGCAAAGCTACGGCATTAGACGCCGCCAGAGACATAGGCGCGCGTACAAGACCTGAAGTCTTTGCCAAACATTGGCAAAGCTACGGTATTACACGCCGCCTAAGACACGGGCGCGCGCAAAACGACTGAAGACTTTGCCAAACATTAGCAAAGCTACGGCATTAGACGCCGCCTGAGACATAGGCACGCGTACAAGACCCGAAGTCTTTGCCAAACATTGGCAAAGCGACAGCATTACACGCCGCCTGAGACACAGGCGCGCGTACAAGACCTGAAGTCGTTGCTAAACATTGGACAAGCTACGGCGTTAGACGTTGCTTGAGACACAGGCGTCCGCACAAGACCTGAAGTCTTTGCCAAACATTGGCAAAGCTACTGCATTACCAGCCGCCTGAGACATGAGCGCGCTCACAAGACCTGAAGTCTTTGCCAAACGTTGGAAAAGCTACGGCATTACACGCCGCCTCAGACACAGGCGCGCGCGCACAAGACCTGAAGTCTTTGCCAAACATTGGCAAAGCTACGGCATTACACGCCTCCTGAGACATAGGCGCGCGTACAAGACCTGAAGTCTTTGCCGAACATTGGCAAAGCTACGGCATTACACGCCGCCTGAGACACGGGCACGCGCACAAGGCCTGAAGACTTTTCCAAACATCAGCAAAGCTACGGCATTAGACGCCGCCTAAGACATAGGCGCGCGTACAAGACCCGAAGTCTTTGCCAAACATTGGCAAAGCAACAGCATTACACGCCGCCTGAGACACAGGCGCGCGTACAAGACCTGAAGTCGTTGCTAAACATTGGACAAGCTACGGCGTTAGACGTTGCTTGAGACACAGGCGTCCGCACAAGACCTGAAGTCTTTGCCAAACATTGGCAAAGCTACGGCATTACCAGCCTCCTGAGACATTGGCGTGCTCACAAGACCTTAAGTCTTTGCCAAACGTTGGCAAAGCTACGGCATTACACGCCAATTCAGACATAGGCGCGCGCGCATAAGACCTGAAGTCTTTGCCAAACATTGGAAAAGCTACGGCATTACACGCCGCTTGAAACATAGGCGCGTGTACAAGACCTGAAGTCTTTGCCAAACATTGGCAAAGCGACAGCATTACACGCCGCATGATACACAGGCGCGCGTACAAGACCTGAAGTCGTTGCTAAACATTGGACAAGCTACGGCGTTATACGTTGCTTGAGACACAGGCGTCCGCACAACACCTGAAGTCTTTGCCAAACATTGGCAAAGCTACGGCATTACCAGCCGCCTGAGACATGGGCGCGCTCACAAGGCCTGAAGACTTTGTCAAACATTGGCAAAGCTACGGCATTAGACGCCGCCTGAGACATAGGCGCGCGTACAAGACCTGAAGTCTTTGCTAATCACTGGCAAAGCTACGGCATTGGACGCCGCCTGAGACACAGGCGCGCGTACAAGACCGGAAGTCTTTGCCAAACATTGGCAAAGCTACGGCCTTACACGCCGCCTGAGACACAGGCGCGCGCACAAGACCTGAAGTCTTTGCCAAACATTGGCAAAGCTAAGGCATTACACGTCGCCTGAGACATAGGCGCGCGCACAAGGCCTGAAGGCTTTGCCAAACATTGGCAAAGCTACGGTATTAGACGCCGCCTGAGACATAGGCGCGCGTACAAGACCTGAAGTCTTTGCCAAACATTGGCAAAGCTACGGCATTACACGCCGCCTCAGACACAGGCGCGCGCCTAAGACCTTTAGTCTTTGCCAAACATTGGCAAAGCTACGGCATTACACGCCGCCTGACACACATGCGCACGCAAAAGAGTTGAAGTATTTGCCAAACATTGGCAAAGCTATGAAATTACACGACGCCTAAGACACATGCGCGCGCAAAAGGCCCGAAATCTTTGCCAAACATTGGAAAAGCCACGACATTACACGCCGCTTGAGACACAGGCGCTCGCACAAGACCTGAAGTCGTTGCCAAACATTGGCAAAGCTACGGCGTTAGACGCCGCCTGAGAGATAGGCGCCCACACAAGACCGGAAGTCTTTGTCAAACATTGACAAACCTACGATATTACACGACACCTGAGACACGTGCGCGCACAAAAGACCAGAAATCTTTGCCAAACATTGGAAAAGCCACGACATTACACGCCGCCTGAGACACACGCGCGCGCACAAGACCTGAACTATATGCCAAATATTAGCAAAGCTACGGCATTACACGCCGCCTCAGACACAGGCGCGCGCGCACAAGACCTGAAGTCTTTGCCAAACATTGGCAAAGCTACGGCATTACAGGCCGCCTGAGACACAGGCGCGCGCACAAGGCCTGAAGACTTTGCCAAACATTAGCAAAGCTACGGCATTACACCACGCCTGAGACACATGCGCGCGCACAAGACCTGAAGTCTTTGCTAATCACTGGCAAAGCTACGGCATTGGACGCCGCCAGAGACACAGGCGCGCGTACAAGACCGGAAGACTTTACCAAACATTGACAAAGCTACGGCATTACACGCCGCCTGAGACACAGGAACGCGCACAAGACCTGAAGTCTTTGCCAAACATTGGCAAAACTAAGGCATTACACGTCGCCTGAGACACAGGCGCGCGCACAAGGCATGAAGACTTTGCCAAACATTGGCAAAGCTACGGCATTAGACGCCGCCAGAGACATAGGCGCGCGTACAAGACCTGAAGTCTTTGCCAAACATTGGCAAAGCTACGGTATTACACGCCGCCTAAGACACGGGCGCGCGCAAAACGACTGAAGACTTTGCCAAACATTAGCAAAGCTACGGCATTAGACGCCGCCTGAGACATAGGCACGCGTACAAGACCCGAAGTCTTTGCCAAACATTGGCAAAGCGACAGCATTACACGCCGCCTGAGACACAGGCGCGCGTACAAGACCTGAAGTCGTTGCTAAACATTGGACAAGCTACGGCGTTAGACGTTGCTTGAGACACAGGCGTCCGCACAAGACCTGAAGTCTTTGCCAAACATTGGCAAAGCTACTGCATTACCAGCCGCCTGAGACATGAGCGCGGTCACAAGACCTGAAGTCTTTGCCAAACGTTGGAAAAGCTACGGCATTACACGCCGCCTCAGACACAGGCGCGCGCGCACAAGACCTGAAGTCTTTGCCAAACATTGGCAAAGCTACGGCATTACACGCCGCCTGAGACACAGGTGCGCACAAAAGGCCTGAAGACTTTGCCAAACATTAGCAAAGCTACGGCATTACACCACGCCTGAGACACATGCGCGCGCACAAGACCTGAAATCTTTGCTAATCACTGGCAAAGCTACGGCATTGGACGCCGCCTGAGACACAGGCGCGCGTACAAGACCGGAAGTCTTTGCCAAACATTGGCAAAGCTACGGCATTACACGCCGCCTGAGACACAGGCGCGCGCACAAGGCCTGAAGACTTTGCCAAACATTGGCAAAGCTACGGTATTAGACGCCGCCTGAGACATAGGCGCGCGTACAAGACCTGAAGTTTTTGCCAAACATTGGCAAAGCTACGGCATTACACGCCGCCTGAGACACGGGCACGCGCACAAGGCCTGAAGACTTTTCCAAACATTAGCAAAGCTACGGCATTAGACGCCGCCTGAGACATAGGCGCGCGTACAAGACCCGAAGTCTTTGCCAAACATTGGCAAAGCGACAGCATTACACGCCGCCTGAGACACAGGCTCGCGTACAAGACCTGAAGTCATTGCTAAACATTGGACAAGCTACGGCGTTAGACGTTGCTTGAGACACAGGCGTCCGCACAAGACCTGAAGTCTTTGCCAAACATTGGCAAAGCTACGGCATTACCAGCCTCCTGAGACATTGGCGTGCTCACAAGACCTTAAGTCTTTGCCAAACGTTGGCAAAGCTACGGCATTACACGCCAATTCAGACATAGGCGCGCGCGCATAAGACCTGAAGTCTTTGCCAAACATTGGAAAAGCTACGGCATTACACGCCGCTTGAAACATAGGCGCGTGTACAAGACCTGAAGTCTTTGCCAAACATTGGCAAAGCGACAGCATTACACGCCGCATGATACACAGGCGCGCGTACAAGACCTGAAGTCGTTGCTAAACATTGGACAAGCTACGGCGTTATACGTTGCTTGAGACACAGGCGTCCGCACAACACCTGAAGTCTTTGCCAAACATTGGCAAAGCTACGGCATTACCAGCCGCCTGAGACATGGGCGCGCTCACAAGGCCTGAAGACTTTGTCAAACATTGGCAAAGCTACGGCATTAGACGCCGCCTGAGACATAGGCGCGCGTACAAGACCTGAAGTCTTTGCTAATCACTGGCAAAGCTACGGCATTGGACGCCGCCTGAGACACAGGCGCGCGTACAAGACCGGAAGTCTTTGCCAAACATTGGCAAAGCTACGGCCTTACACGCCGCCTGAGACACAGGCGCGCGCACAAGACCTGAAGTCTTTGCCAAACATTGGCAAAGCTAAAGCATTACACGTCGCCTGAGACATAGGCGCGCGCACAAGGCCTGAAGACTTTGCCAAACATTGGCAAAGCTACGGTATTAGACGCCGCCTGAGACATAGGCGCGCGTACAAGACCTGAAGTCTTTGCCAATCATTGGCAAAGCTACGGCATTACACGCCGCCTCAGACACAGGCGCGCGCATAAGACCTTTAGTCTTTGCCAAACATTGGCAAAGCTACGGCATTACACGCCGCCTGACACACATGCGCACGCAAAAGAGTTGAAGTATTTGCCAAACATTGGCAAAGCTATGAAATTACACGACGCCTAAGACACATGCGCGCGCAAAAGGCCCGAAATCTTTGCCAAACATTGGAAAAGCCACGACATTACACGCCGCCTGAGACACAGGCGCTCGCACAAGACCTGAAGTCGTTGCCAAACATTGGCAAAGCTACGGGGTTAGACGCCGCCTGAGAGATAGGCGCCCACACAAGACCGGAAGTCTTTGTCAAACATTGACAAACCTACGACATTACACGACACCTGAGACACGTGCGCGCACAAAAGACCAGAAATCTTTGCCAAACATTGGAAAAGCCACGACATTACACGCCGCCTGAGACACAGGCGCGCGCACAAGACCTGAACTATATGCCAAATATTAGCAAAGCTACGGCATTACACGCCGCCTCAGACACAGGCGCGCGCGCACAAGACCTGACGTCTTTGCCAAACATTGGCAAAGCTACGGCATTACACGCCGCCTGAGACACAGGCGCGCGCACAAGGCCTGAAGACTTTGCCAAACATTAGCAAAGCTACGGCATTACACCACGCCTGAGACACATGCGCGCGCACAAGACCTGAAGTCTTTGCTAATCACTGGCAAAGCTACGGCATTGGACGCCGCCAGAGACACAGGCGCGCGTACAAGACCGGAAGACTTTACCAAACATTGACAAAGCTACGGCATTACACGCCGCCTGAGACACAGGAGCGCGCACAAGACCTGAAGTCTTTGCCAAACATTGGCAAAACTAAGGCATTACACGTCGCCTGAGACACAGGCGCGCGCACAAGGCATGAAGACTTTGCCAAACATTGGCAAAGCTACGGCATTAGACGCCGCCAGAGACATAGGCGCGCGTACAAGACCTGAAGTCTTTGCCAAACATTGGCAAAGCTACGGTATTACACGCCGCCTAAGACACGGGCGCGCGCAAAACGACTGAAGACTTTGCCAAACATTAGCAAAGCTACGGCATTAGACGCCGCCTGAGACATAGGCACGCGTACAAGACCCGAAGTCTTTGCCAAACATTGGCAAAGCGACAGCATTACACGCCGCCTGAGACACAGGCGCGCGTACAAGACCTGAAGTCGTTGCTAAACATTGGACAAGCTACGGCGTTAGACGTTGCTTGAGACACAGGCGTCCGCACAAGACCTGAAGTCTTTGCCAAACATTGGCAAAGCTACTGCATTACCAGCCGCCAGAGACATGAGCGCGGTCACAAGACCTGAAGTCTTTGCCAAACGTTGGAAAAGCTACGGCATTACACGCCGCCTCATACACAGGCGCGCGCGCACAAGACCTGAAGTCTTTGCCAAACATTGGCAAAGCTACGGCATTACACGCCGCCTGAGACACAGGTGCGCACAAAAGGCCTGAAGACTTTGCCAAACATTAGTAAAGCTACGGCATTACACCACGCCTGAGACACATGCGCGCGCACAAGACCTGAAATCTTTGCTAATCACTGGCAAAGCTACGGCATTGGACGCCGCCTGAGACACAGGCGCGCGTACAAGACCGGAAGTCTTTGCCAAACATTGGCAAAGCTACGGCATTACACGCCGCCTGAGACACAGGCGCGCGCACAAGGCCTGAAGACTTTGCCAAACATTGGCAAAGCTACGGTATTAGACGCCGCCTGAGACATAGGCGCGCGTACAAGACCTGAAGTTTTTGCCAAACATTGGCAAAGCTACGGCATTACACGCCGCCTGAGACACGGGCACGCGCACAAGGCCTGAAGACTTTTCCAAACATTAGCAAAGCTACGGCATTAGACGCCGCCTGAGACATAGGCGCGCGTACAAGACCCGAAGTCTTTGCCAAACATTGGCAAAGCGACAGCATTACACGCCGCCTGAGACACAGGCTCGCGTACAAGACCTGAAGTCATTGCTAAACATTGGACAAGCTACGGCGTTAGACGTTGCTTGAGACACAGGCGTCCGCACAAGACCTGAAGTCTTTGCCAAACATTGGCAAAGCTACGGCATTACCAGCCTCCTGAGACATTGGCGTGCTCACAAGACCTTAAGTCTTTGCCAAACGTTGGCAAAGCTACGGCATTACACGCCAATTCAGACATAGGCGCGCGCGCATAAGACCTGAAGTCTTTGCCAAACATTGGAAAAGCTACGGCATTACACGCCGCTTGAAACATAGGCGCGTGTACAAGACCTGAAGTCTTTGCCAAACATTGGCAAAGCGACAGCATTACACGCCGCATGATACACAGGCGCGCGTACAAGACCTGAAGTCGTTGCTAAACATTGGACAAGCTACGGCGTTATACGTTGCTTGAGACACAGGCGTCCGCACAACACCTGAAGTCTTTGCCAAACATTGGCAAAGCTACGGCATTACCAGCCGCCTGAGACATGGGCGCGCTCACAAGGCCTGAAGACTTTGTCAAACATTGGCAAAGCTACGGCATTAGACGCCGCCAGAGACATAGGCGCGCGTACAAGACCTGAAGTCTTTGCCAAACATTGGCAAAGCTACGGTATTACACGCCGCCTAAGACACGGGCGCGCGCAAAACGACTGAAGACTTTGCCAAACATTAGCAAAGCTACGGCATTAGACGCCGCCTGAGACATAGGCACGCGTACAAGACCCGAAGTCTTTGCCAAACATTGGCAAAGCGACAGCATTACACGCCGCCTGAGACACAGGCGCGCGTACAAGACCTGAAGTCGTTGCTAAACATTGGACAAGCTACGGCGTTAGACGTTGCTTGAGACACAGGCGTCCGCACAAGACCTGAAGTCTTTGCCAAACATTGGCAAAGCTACTGCATTACCAGCCGCCTGAGACATGAGCGCGCTCACAAGACCTGAAGTCTTTGCCAAACGTTGGAAAAGCTACGGCATTACACGCCGCCTCAGACACAGGCACGCGCGCACAAGACCTGAAGTCTTTGCCAAACATTGGCAAAGCTACGGCATTACACGCCGCCTGAGACACAGGTGCGCACAAAAGGCCTGAAGACTTTGCCAAACATTAGCAAAGCTACGGCATTACACCACGCCTGAGACACATGCGCGCGCACAAGACCTGAAGTCTTTGCTAATCACTGGCAAAGCTACGGCATTGGACGCCGCCTGAGACACAGGCGAGCGTACAAGACCGGAAGTCTTTGCCAAACTTTGGCAAAGCTACGGCATTACACGCCGCCTGAGACACAGGCGCGCGCATAAGGCCTGAAGACTTTGCCAAACATTGGCAAAGCTACGGCATTACACGCCGCCTGAGACATAGGCGCGCGTACAAGACCTGAAGTCTTTGCCGAACATTGGCAAAGCTACGGCATTACACGCCGCCTGAGACACGGGCACGCGCACAAGGCCTGAAGACTTTTCCAAACATCAGCAAAGCTACGGCATTAGACGCCGCCTAAGACATAGGCGCGCGTACAAGACCCGAAGTCTTTGCCAAACATTGGCAAAGCAACAGCATTACACGCCGCCTGAGACACAGGCGCGCGTACAAGACCTGAAGTCGTTGCTAAACATTGGACAAGCTACGGCGTTAGACGTTGCTTGAGACACAGGCGTCCGCACAAGACCTGAAGTCTTTGCCAAACATTGGCAAAGCTACGGCATTACCAGCCTCCTGAGACATTGGCGTGCTCACAAGACCTTAAGTCTTTGCCAAACGTTGGCAAAGCTACGGCATTACACGCCAATTCAGACATAGGCGCGCGCGCATAAGACCTGAAGTCTTTGCCAAACATTGGAAAAGCTACGGCATTACACGCCGCATGATACACAGGCGCGCGTACAGGACCTGAAGTCGTTGCTAAACATTGGACAAGCTACGGCGTTATACGTTGCTTGAGACACAGGCGTCCGCACAACACCTGAAGTCTTTGCCAAACATTGGCAAAGCTACGGCATTACCAGCCGCCTGAGACATGGGCGCGCTCACAAGGCCTGAAGACTTTGTCAAACATTGGCAAAGCTACGGCATTAGACGCCGCCTGAGACATAGGCGCGCGTACAAGACCTGAAGTCTTTGCTAATCACTGGCAAAGCTACGGCATTGGACGCCGCCTGAGACACAGGCGCGCGTACAAGACCGGAAGTCTTTGCCAAACATTGGCAAAGCTACGGCCTTACACGCCGCCTGAGACACAGGCGCGCGCACAAGACCTGAAGTCTTTGCCAAACATTGGCAAAGCTAAGGCATTACACGTCGCCTGAGACATAGGCGCGCGCACAAGGCCTGAAGACTTTGCCAAACATTGGCAAAGCTACGGTATTAGACGCCGCCTGAGACATAGGCGCGCGTACAAGACCTGAAGTCTTTGCCAAACATTGGCAAAGCTACGGCATTACACGCCGCCTCAGACACAGGCGCGCGCATAAGACCTTTAGTCTTTGCCAAACATTGGCAAAGCTACGGCATTACACGCCGCCTGACACACATGCGCACGCAAAAGAGTTGAAGTATTTGCCAAACATTGGCAAAGCTATGAAATTACACGACGCCTAAGACACATGCGCGCGCAAAAGGCCCGAAATCTTTGCCAAACATTGGAAAAGCCACGACATTACACGCCGCCTGAGACACAGGCGCTCGCACAAGACCTGAAGTCGTTGCCAAACATTGGCAAAGCTACGGCGTTAGACGCCGCCTGAGAGATAGGCGCCCACACAAGACCGGAAGTCTTTGTCAAACATTGACAAACCTACGATATTACACGACACCTGAGACACGTGCGCGCACAAAAGACCAGAAATCTTTGCCAAACATTGGAAAAGCCACGACATTACACGCCGCCTGAGACACAGGCGCGCGCACAAGACCTGAACTATATGCCAAATATTAGCAAAGCTACGGCATTACACGCCGCCTCAGACACAGGCGCGCGCGCACAAGACCTGAAGTCTTTGCCAAACATTGGCAAAGCTACGGCATTACAGGCCGCCTGAGACACAGGCGCGCGCACAAGGCCTGAAGACTTTGCCAAACATTAGCAAAGCTACGGCATTACACCACGCCTGAGACACATGCGCGCGCACAAGACCTGAAGTCTTTGCTAATCACTGGCAAAGCTACGGCATTGGACGCCGCCAGAGACACAGGCGCGCGTACAAGACCGGAAGACTTTACCAAACATTGACAAAGCTACGGCATTACACGCCGCCTGAGACACAGGAGCGCGCACAAGACCTGAAGTCTTTGCCAAACATTGGCAAAACTAAGGCATTACACGTCGCCTGAGACACAGGCGCGCGCACAAGGCCTGAAGACTTTGCCAAACATTGGCAAAGCTACGGCATTAGACGCCGCCAGAGACATAGGCGCGCGTACAAGACCTGAAGTCTTTGCCAAACATTGGCAAAGCTACGGTATTACACGCCGCCTAAGACACGGGCGCGCGCAAAACGACTGAAGACTTTGCCAAACATTAGCAAAGCTACGGCATTAGACGCCGCCTGAGACATAGGCACACGTACAAGACCCGAAGTCTTTGCCAAACATTGACAAAGCGACAGCATTACACGCCGCCTGAGACACAGGCGCGCGTACAAGACCTGAAGTCGTTGCTAAACATTGGACAAGCTACGGCGTTAGACGTTGCTTGAGACACAGGCGTCCGCACAAGACCTGAAGTCTTTGCCAAACATTGGCAAAGCTACTGCATTACCAGCCGCCTGAGACATGAGCGCGCTCACAAGACCTGAAGTCTTTGCCAAACGTTGGAAAAGCTACGGCATTACACGCCGCCTCAGACACAGGCGCGCGCGCACAAGACCTGAAGTCTTTGCCAAACATTGGCAAAGCTACGGCATTACACGCCTCCTGAGACATAGGCGCGCGTACAAGACCTGAAGTCTTTGCCGAACATTGGCAAAGCTACGGCATTACACGCCGCCTGAGACACGGGCACGCGCACAAGGCCTGAAGACTTTTCCAAACATCAGCAAAGCTACGGCATTAGACGCCGCCTAAGACATAGGCGCGCGTACAAGACCCGAAGTCTTTGCCAAACATTGGCAAAGCAACAGCATTACACGCCGCCTGAGACACAGGCGCGCGTACAAGACCTGAAGTCGTTGCTAAACATTGGACAAGCTACGGCGTTAGACGTTGCTTGAGACACAGGCGTCCGCACAAGACCTGAAGTCTTTGCCAAACATTGGCAAAGCTACGGCATTACCAGCCTCCTGAGACATTGGCGTGCTCACAAGACCTTAAGTCTTTGCCAAACGTTGGCAAAGCTACGGCATTACACGCCAATTCAGACATAGGCGCGCGCGCATAAGACCTGAAGTCTTTGCCAAACATTGGAAAAGCTACGGCATTACACGCCGCTTGAAACATAGGCGCGTGTACAAGACCTGAAGTCTTTGCCAAACATTGGCAAAGCGACAGCATTACACGCCGCATGATACACAGGCGCGCGTACAAGACCTGAAGTCGTTGCTAAACATTGGACAAGCTACGGCGTTATACGTTGCTTGAGACACAGGCGTCCGCACAACACCTGAAGTCTTTGCCAAACATTGGCAAAGCTACGGCATTACCAGCCGCCTGAGACATGGGCGCGCTCACAAGGCCTGAAGACTTTGTCAAACATTGGCAAAGCTACGGCATTAGACGCCGCCTGAGACATAGGCGCGCGTACAAGACCTGAAGTCTTTGCTAATCACTGGCAAAGCTACGGCATTGGACGCCGCCTGAGACACAGGCGCGCGTACAAGACCGGAAGTCTTTGCCAAACATTGGCAAAGCTACGGCCTTACACGCCGCCTGAGACACAGGCGCGCGCACAAGACCTGAAGTCTTTGCCAAACATTGGCAAAGCTAAGGCATTACACGTCGCCTGAGACATAGGCGCGCGCACAAGGCCTGAAGACTTTGCCAAACATTGGCAAAGCTACGGTATTAGACGCCGCCTGAGACATAGGCGCGCGTACAAGACCTGAAGTCTTTGCCAAACATTGGCAAAGCTACGGCATTACACGCCGCCTCAGACACAGGCGCGCGCATAAGACCTTTAGTCTTTGCCAAACATTGGCAAAGCTACGGCATTACACGCCGCCTGACACACATGCGCACGCAAAAGAGTTGAAGTATTTGCCAAACATTGGCAAAGCTATGAAATTACACGACGCCTAAGACACATGCGCGCGCAAAAGGCCCGAAATCTTTGCCAAACATTGGAAAAGCCACGACATTACACGCCGCCTGAGACACAGGCGCTCGCACAAGACCTGAAGTCGTTGCCAAACATTGGCAAAGCTACGGCGTTAGACGCCGCCTGAGAGATAGGCGCCCACACAAGACCGGAAGTCTTTGTCAAACATTGACAAACCTACGATATTACACGACACCTGAGACACGTGCGCGCACAAAAGACCAGAAATCTTTGCCAAACATTGGAAAAGCCACGACATTACACGCCGCCTGAGACACAGGCGCGCGCACAAGACCTGAACTATATGCCAAATATTAGCAAAGCTACGGCATTACACGCCGCCTCAGACACAGGCGCGCGCGCACAAGACCTGAAGTCTTTGCCAAACATTGGCAAAGCTACGGCATTACAGGCCGCCTGAGACACAGGCGCGCGCACAAGGCCTGAAGACTTTGCCAAACATTAGCAAAGCTACGGCATTACACCACGCCTGAGACACATGCGCGCGCACAAGACCTGAAGTCTTTGCTAATCACTGGCAAAGCTACGGCATTGGACGCCGCCAGAGACACAGGCGCGCGTACAAGACCGGAAGACTTTACCAAACATTGACAAAGCTACGGCATTACACGCCGCCTGAGACACAGGAGCGCGCACAAGACCTGAAGTCTTTGCCAAACATTGGCAAAACTAAGGCATTACACGTCGCCTGAGACACAGGCGCGCGCACAAGGCCCGAAGACTTTGCCAAACATTGGCAAAGCTACGGCATTAGACGCCGCCAGAGACATAGGCGCGCGTACAAGACCTGAAGTCTTTGCCAAACATTGGCAAAGCTACGGTATTACACGCCGCCTAAGACACGGGCGCGCGCAAAACGACTGAAGACTTTGCCAGACATTAGCAAAGCTACGGCATTAGACGCCGCCTGAGACATAGGCACGCGTACAAGACCCGAAGTCTTTGCCAAACATTGGCAAAGCGACAGCATTACACGCCGCCTGAGACACAGGCGCGCGTACAAGACCTGAAGTCGTTGCTAAACATTGGACAAGCTACGGCGTTAGACGTTGCTTGAGACACAGGCGTCCGCACAAGACCTGAAGTCTTTGCCAAACATTGGCAAAGCTACTGCATTACCAGCCGCCTGAGACATGAGCGCGCTCACAAGACCTGAAGTCTTTGCCAAACGTTGGAAAAGCTACGGCATTACACGCCGCCTCAGACACAGGCGCGCGCGCACAAGACCTGAAGTCTTTGCCAAACATTGGCAAAGCTACGGCATTACACGCCTCCTGAGACATAGGCGCGCGTACAAGACCTGAAGTCTTTGCCGAACATTGGCAAAGCTACGGCATTACACGCCGCCTGAGACACGGGCACGCGCACAAGGCCTGAAGACTTTTCCAAACATCAGCAAAGCTACGGCATTAGACGCCGCCTAAGACATAGGCGCGCGTACAAGACCCGAAGTCTTTGCCAAACATTGGCAAAGCAACAGCATTACACGCCGCCTGAGACACAGGCGCGCGTACAAGACCTGAAGTCGTTGCTAAACATTGGACAAGCTACGGCGTTAGACGTTGCTTGAGACACAGGCGTCCGCACAAGACCTGAAGTCTTTGCCAAACATTGGCAAAGCTACGGCATTACCAGCCTCCTGAGACATTGGCGTGCTCACAAGACCTTAAGTCTTTGCCAAACGTTGGCAAAGCTACGGCATTACACGCCAATTCAGACATAGGCGCGCGCGCATAAGACCTGAAGTCTTTGCCAAACATTGGAAAACCTACGGCATTACACGCCGCTTGAAACATAGGCGCGTGTACAAGACCTGAAGTCTTTGCCAAACATTGGCAAAGCGACAGCATTACACGCCGCATGATACACAGGCGCGCGTACAAGACCTGAAGTCGTTGCTAAACATTGGACAAGCTACGGCGTTATACGTTGCTTGAGACACAGGCGTCCGCACAACACCTGAAGTCTTTGCCAAACATTGGCAAAGCTACGGCATTACCAGCCGCCTGAGACATGGGCGCGCTCACAAGGCCTGAAGACTTTGTCAAACATTGGCAAAGCTACGGCATTAGACGCCGCCTGAGACATAGGCGCGCGTACAAGACCTGAAGTCTTTGCTAATCACTGGCAAAGCTACGGCATTGGACGCCGCCTGAGACACAGGCGCGCGTACAAGACCGGAAGTCTTTGCCAAACATTGGCAAAGCTACGGCCTTACACGCCGCCTGAGACACAGGCGCGCGCACAAGACCTGAAGTCTTTGCCAAACATTGGCAAAGCTAAGGCATTACACGTCGCCTGAGACATAGGCGCGCGCACAAGGCCTGAAGACTTTGCCAAACATTGGCAAAGCTACGGTATTAGACGCCGCCTGAGACATAGGCGCGCGTACAAGACCTGAAGTCTTTGCCAAACATTGGCAAAGCTACGGCATTACACGCCGCCTCAGACACAGGCGCGCGCATAAGACCTTTAGTCTTTGCCAAACATTGGCAAAGCTACGGCATTACACGCCGCCTGACACACATGCGCACGCAAAAGAGTTGAAGTATTTGCCAAACATTGGCAAAGCTATGAAATTACACGACGCCTAAGACACATGCGCGCGCAAAAGGCCCGAAATCTTTGCCAAACATTGGAAAAGCCACGACATTACACGCCGCCTGAGACACAGGCGCTCGCACAAGACCTGAAGTCGTTGCCAAACATTGGCAAAGCTACGGCGTTAGACGCCGCCTGAGAGATAGGCGCCCACACAAGACCGGAAGTCTTTGTCAAACATTGACAAACCTACGATATTACACGACACCTGAGACACGTGCGCGCACAAAAGACCAGAAATCTTTGCCAAACATTAGAAAAGCCACGACATTACACGCCGCCTGAGACACAGGCGCGCGCACAAGACCTGAACTATATGCCAAATATTAGCAAAGCTACGGCATTACACGCCGCCTCAGACACAGGCGCGCGCGCACAAGACCTGAAGTCTTTGCCAAACATTGGCAAAGCTACGGCATTACAGGCCGCCTGAGACACAGGCGCGCGCACAAGGCCTGAAGACTTTGCCAAACATTAGCAAAGCTACGGCATTACACCACGCCTGAGACACATGCGCGCGCACAAGACCTGAAGTCTTTGCTAATCACTGGCAAAGCTACGGCATTGGACGCCGCCAGAGACACAGGCGCGCGTACAAGACCGGAAGACTTTACCAAACATTGACAAAGCTACGGCATTACACGCCGCCTGAGACACAGGAGCGCGCACAAGACCTGAAGTCTTTGCCAAACATTGGCAAAACTAAGGCATTACACGTCGCCTGAGACACAGGCGCGCGCACAAGGCCTGAAGACTTTGCCAAACATTGGCAAAGCTACGGCATTAGACGCCGCCAGAGACATAGGCGCGCGTACAAGACCTGAAGTCTTTGCCAAACATTGGCAAAGCTACGGTATTACACGCCGCCTAAGACACGGGCGCGCGCAAAACGACTGAAGACTTTGCCAAACATTAGCAAAGCTACGGCATTAGACGCCGCCTGAGACATAGGCACGCGTACAAGACCCGAAGTCTTTGCCAAACATTGGCAAAGCGACAGCATTACACGCCGCCTGAGACACAGGCGCGCGTACAAGACCTGAAGTCGTTGCTAAACATTGGACAAGCTACGGCGTTAGACGTTGCTTGAGACACAGGCGTCCGCACAAGACCTGAAGTCTTTGCCAAACATTGGCAAAGCTACTGCATTACCAGCCGCCTGAGACATGAGCGCGCTCACAAGACCTGAAGTCTTTGCCAAACGTTGGAAAAGCTACGGCATTACACGCCGCCTCAGACACAGGCGCGCGCGCACAAGACCTGAAGTCTTTGCCAAACATTGGCAAAGCTACGGCATTACACGCCTCCTGAGACATAGGCGCGCGTACAAGACCTGAAGTCTTTGCCGAACATTGGCAAAGCTACGGCATTACACGCCGCCTGAGACACGGGCACGCGCACAAGGCCTGAAGACTTTTCCAAACATCAGCAAAGCTACGGCATTAGACGCCGCCTAAGACATAGGCGCGCGTACAAGACCCGAAGTCTTTGCCAAACATTGGCAAAGCAACAGCATTACACGCCGCCTGAGACACAGGCGCGCGTACAAGACCTGAAGTCGTTGCTAAACATTGGACAAGCTACGGCGTTAGACGTTGCTTGAGACACAGGCGTCCGCACAAGACCTGAAGTCTTTGCCAAACATTGGCAAAGCTACGGCATTACCAGCCTCCTGAGACATTGGCGTGCTCACAAGACCTTAAGTCTTTGCCAAACGTTGGCAAAGCTACGGCATTACACGCCAATTCAGACATAGGCGCGCGCGCATAAGACCTGAAGTCTTTGCCAAACATTGGAAAAGCTACGGCATTACACGCCGCTTGAAACATAGGCGCGTGTACAAGACCTGAAGTCTTTGCCAAACATTGGCAAAGCGACAGCATTACACGCCGCATGATACACAGGCGCGCGTACAAGACCTGAAGTCGTTGCTAAACATTGGACAAGCTACGGCGTTATACGTTGCTTGAGACACAGGCGTCCGCACAACACCTGAAGTCTTTGCCAAACATTGGCAAAGCTACGGCATTACCAGCCGCCTGAGACATGGGCGCGCTCACAAGGCCTGAAGACTTTGTCAAACATTGGCAAAGCTACGGCATTAGACGCCGCCTGAGACATAGGCGCGCGTACAAGACCTGAAGTCTTTGCTAATCACTGGCAAAGCTACGGCATTGGACGCCGCCTGAGACACAGGCGCGCGTACAAGACCGGAAGTCTTTGCCAAACATTGGCAAAGCTACGGCCTTACACGCCGCCTGAGACACAGGCGCGCGCACAAGACCTGAAGTCTTTGCCAAACATTGGCAAAGCTAAGGCATTACACGTCGCCTGAGACATAGGCGCGCGCACAAGGCCTAAAGACTTTGCCAAACATTGGCAAAGCTACGGTATTAGACGCCGCCTGAGACATAGGCGCGCGTACAAGACCTGAAGTCTTTGCCAAACATTGGCAAAGCTACGGCATTACACGCCGCCTCAGACACAGGCGCGCGCATAAGACCTTTAGTCTTTGCCAAACATTGGCAAAGCTACGGCATTACACGCCGCCTGACACACATGCGCACGCAAAAGAGTTGAAGTATTTGCCAAACATTGGCAAAGCTATGAAATTACACGACGCCTAAGACACATGCGCGCGCAAAAGGCCCGAAATCTTTGCCAAACATTGGAAAAGCCACGACATTACACGCCGCCTGAGACACAGGCGCTCGCACAAGACCTGAAGTCGTTGCCAAACATTGGCAACGCTACGGGGTTAGACGCCGCCTGAGAGATAGGCGCCCACACAAGACCGGAAGTCTTTGTCAAACATTGACAAACCTACGACATTACACGACACCTGAGACACGTGCGCGCACAAAAGACCAGAAATCTTTGCCAAACATTGGAAAAGCCACGACATTACACGCCGCCTGAGACACAGGCGCGCGCACAAGACCTGAACTATATGCCAAATATTAGCAAAGCTACGGCATTACACGCCGCCTCAGACACAGGCGCGCGCGCACAAGACCTGACGTCTTTGCCAAACATTGGCAAAGCTACGGCATTACACGCCGCCTGAGACACAGGGGCGCGCACAAGGCCTGAAGACTTTGCCAAACATTAGCAAAGCTACGGCATTACACCACGCCTGAGACACATGCGCGCGCACAAGACCTGAAGTCTTTGCTAATCACTGGCAAAGCTACGGCATTGGACGCCGCCAGAGACATAGGCGCGCGTACAAGACCGGAAGACTTTACCAAACATTGACAAAGCTACGGCATTACACGCCGCCTGAGACACAGGAGCGCGCACAAGACCTGAAGTCTTTGCCAAACATTGGCAAAACTAAGGCATTACACGTCGCCTGAGACACAGGCGCGCGCACAAGGCCTGAAGACTTTGCCAAACATTGGCAAAGCTACGGCATTAGACGCCGCCAGAGACATAGGCGCGCGTACAAGACCTGAAGTCTTTGCCAAACATTGGCAAAGCTACGGTATTACACGCCGCCTAAGACACGGGCGCGCGCAAAACGACTGAAGACTTTGCCAAACATTAGCAAAGCTACGGCATTAGACGCCGCCTGAGACATAGGCACGCGTACAAGACCCGAAGTCTTTGCCAAACATTGGCAAAGCGACAGCATTACACGCCGCCTGAGACACAGGCGCGCGTACAAGACCTGAAGTCGTTGCTAAACATTGGACAAGCTACGGCGTTAGACGTTGCTTGAGACACAGGCGTCCGCACAAGACCTGAAGTCTTTGCCAAACATTGGCAAAGCTACTGCATTACCAGCCGCCTGAGACATGAGCGCGCTCACAAGACCTGAAGTCTTTGCCAAACGTTGGAAAAGCTACGGCATTACACGCCGCCTCAGACACAGGCGCGCGCGCACAAGACCTGAAGTCTTTGCCAAACATTGGCAAAGCTACGGCATTACACGCCGCCTGAGACACAGGTGCGCACAAAAGGCCTAAAGACTTTGCCAAACATTAGCAAAGCTACGGCATTACACCACGCCTGAGACACATGCGCGCGCACAAGACCTGAAATCTTTGCTAATCACTGGCAAAGCTACGGCATTGGACGCCGCCTGAGACACAGGCGCGCGTACAAGACCGGAAGTCTTTGCCAAACATTGGCAAAGCTACGGCATTACACGCCGCCTGAGACACAGGCGCGCGCACAAGGCCTGAAGACTTTGCCAAACATTGGCAAAGCTACGGCATTAGACGCCGCCTGAGACATAGGCGCGCGTACAAGACCTGAAGTTTTTGCCAAACATTGGCAAAGCTACGGCATTACACGCCGCCTGAGACACGGGCACGCGCACAAGGCCTGAAGACTTTTCCAAACATTAGCAAAGCTACGGCATTAGACGTCCCCTGAGACATAGGCGCGCGTACAAGACCCGAAGTCTTTGCCAAACATTGGCAAAGCGACAGCATTACACGCCGCCTGAGACACAGGCTCGCGTACAAGACTTGAAGTCATTGCCAAACATTGGACAAGCTACGGCGTTAGACGTTGCTTGAGACACAGGCGTCCGCACAAGACCTGAAGTCTTTGCCAAACATTGGCAAAGCTACGGCATTACCAGCCTCCTGAGACATTGGCGCGCTCACAAGACCTGAAGTCTTTGCCAAACGTTGGCAAAGCTACGGCATTACATGCCGCCTCAGACACAGGCGCGCGCGCACAAGACCAGAATTCTTTGCCAAACATTGGCAAAGCTACGGCATTACACGCCGCCTGAGACACAGCCGCGCGCACAAGGCCTGAAGACTTTGCCAAACATTAGCAAAGCTACGGCATTAGACGCTGCCTGAGACATAGGCGCGCGTACAAGACCTGAAGTCTTTCCCAAACATTGGCAAAGCTACGACGCACGTAGAAGACCTGAAGTCTTTGCCAAACATTGGTAAAGCTACGGCATTACACCACGCCTGAGACACATGCGCGCGCACAAGACCTGAAGTCTTTGCTAATCACTGGCAAAGCTACGGCATTGGACGCCGCCTGAGACACAGGGGCGCGTACAAGACCGGATGTCTTTGCCAAACATTGGCAAAGCTACGGCCTTACACGCCGCCTGAGACACAGGCGCGCGCACAAGACCTGAAGTCTTTGCCAAACATTGGCAAAGCTAAGGCATTACACGTCGCCTGAGACATAGGCGCGCGCACAAGGCCTGAAGACTTTGCCAAACATTGGCAAAGCTACGGCGTTAGACGCCGCCTAAGAGATAGGCGCCCACACAAGACCGGAAGTCTTTGTCAAACATTGACAAACCTACGATATTACACGACACCTGAGACACGTGCGCGCACAAAAGACCAGAAATCTTTGCCAAACATTGGAAAAGCCACGACATTACACGCCGCCTGAGACACAGGCGCGCGCACAAGACCTGAACTATATGCCATATATTAGCAAAGCTACGGCATTACACGCCGCCTCAGACACAGGCGCGCGCGCACAAGACCTGAAGTCTTTGCCAAACATTGGCAAAGCTACGGCATTACAGGCCGCCTGAGACACAGGCGCGCGCACAAGGCCTGAAGACTTTGCCAAACATTAGCAAAGCTACGGCATTACACCACGCCTGAGACACATGCGCGCGCACAAGACCTGAAGTCTTTGCTAATCACTGGCAAAGCTACGGCATTGGACGCCGCCAGAGACACAGGCGCGCGTACAAGACCGGAAGACTTTACCAAACATTGACAAAGCTACGGCATTACACGCCGCCTGAGACACAGGAGCGCGCACAAGACCTGAAGTCTTTGCCAAACATTGGCAAAACTAAGGCATTACACGTCGCCTGAGACACAGGCGCGCGCACAAGGCCTGAAGACTTTGCCAAACATTGGCAAAGCTACGGCATTAGACGCCGCCAGAGACATAGGCGCGCGTACAAGACCTGAAGTCTTTGCCAAACATTGGCAAAGCTACGGTATTACACGCCGCCTAAGACACGGGCGCGCGCAAAACGACTGAAGACTTTGCCAAACATTAGCAAAGCTACGGCATTAGACGCCGCCTGAGACATAGGCACGCGTACAAGACCCGAAGTCTTTGCCAAACATTGGCAAAGCGACAGCATTACACGCCGCCTGAGACACAGGCGCGCGTACAAGACTTGAAGTCGTTGCTAAACATTGGACAAGCTACGGCGTTAGACGTTGCTTGAGACACAGGCGTCCGCACAAGACCTGAAGTCTTTGCCAAACATTGGCAAAGCTACTGCATTACCAGCCGCCTGAGACATGAGCGCGGTCACAAGACCTGAAGTCTTTGCCAAACGTTGGAAAAGCTACGGCATTACACGCCGCCTCAGACACAGGCGCGCGCGCACAAGACCTGAAGTCTTTGCCAAACATTAGCAAAGCTACGGCATTACACGCCGCCTGAGACACAGGTGCGCACAAAAGGCCTGAAGACTTTGCCAAACATTAGCAAAGCTACGGCATTACACCACGCCTGAGACACATGCGCGCGCACAAGACCTGAAATCTTTGCTAATCACTGGCAAAGCTACGGCATTGGACGCCGCCTGAGACACAGGCGCGCGTACAAGACCGGAAGTCTTTGCCAAACATTGGCAAAGCTACGGCATTACACGCCGCCTGAGACACAGGCGCGCGCACAAGGCCTGAAGACTTTGCCAAACATTGGCAAAGCTACGGCATTAGACGCCGCCTGAGACATAGGCGCGCGTACAAGACCTGAAGTTTTTGCCAAACATTGGCAAAGCTACGGCATTACACGCCGCCTGAGACACGGGCACGCGCACAAGGCCTGAAGACTTTTCCAAACATTAGCAAAGCTACGGCATTAGACGCCGCCTGAGACATAGGCGCGCGTACAAGACCCGAAGTCTTTGCCAAACATTGGCAAAGCGACAGCATTACACGCCGCCTGAGACACAGGCTCGCGTACAAGACCTGAAGTCATTGCTAAACATTGGACAAGCTACGGCGTTAGACGTTGCTTGAGACACAGGCGTCCGCACAAGACCTGAAGTCTTTGCCAAACATTGGCAAAGCTACGGCATTACCAGCCTCCTGAGACATTGGCGTGCTCACAAGACCTTAAGTCTTTGCCAAACGTTGGCAAAGCTACGGCATTACACGCCAATTCAGACATAGGCGCGCGCGCATAAGACCTGAAGTCTTTGCCAAACATTGGAAAAGCTACGGCATTACACGCCGCTTGAAACATAGGCGCGTGTACAAGACCTGAAGTCTTTGCCAAACATTGGCAAAGCGACAGCATTACACGCCGCATGATACACAGGCGCGCGTACAAGACCTGAAGTCGTTGCTAAACATTGGACAAGCTACGGCGTTATACGTTGCTTGAGACACAGGCGTCCGCACAACACCTGAAGTCTTTGCCAAACATTGGCAAAGCTACGGCATTACCAGCCGCCTGAGACATGGGCGCGCTCACAAGGCCTGAAGACTTTGTCAAACATTGGCAAAGCTACGGCATTAGACGCCGCCTGAGACATAGGCGCGCGTACAAGACCTGAAGTCTTTGCTAATCACTGGCAAAGCTACGGCATTGGACGCCGCCTGAGACACAGGCGCGCGTACAAGACCGGAAGTCTTTGCCAAACATTGGCAAAGCTACGGCCTTACACGCCGCCTGAGACACAGGCGCGCGCACAAGACCTGAAGTCTTTGCCAAACATTGGCAAAGCTAAGGCATTACACGTCGCCTGAGACATAGGCGCGCGCACAAGGCCTGAAGACTTTGCCAAACATTGGCAAAGCTACGGTATTAGACGCCGCCTGAGACATAGGCGCGCGTACAAGACCTGAAGTCTTTGCCAAACATTGGCAAAGCTACGGCATTACACGCCGCCTCAGACACAGGCGCGCGCATAAGACCTTTAGTCTTTGCCAAACATTGGCAAAGCTACGGCATTACACGCCGCCTGACACACATGCGCACGCAAAAGAGTTGAAGTATTTGCCAAACATTGGCAAAGCTATGAAATTACACGACGCCTAAGACACATGCGCGCGCAAAAGGCCCGAAATCTTTGCCAAACATTGGAAAAGCCACGACATTACACGCCGCCTGAGACACAGGCGCTCGCACAAGACCTGAAGTCGTTGCCAAACATTGGCAAAGCTACGGGGTTAGACGCCGCCTGAGAGATAGGCGCCCACACAAGACCGGAAGTCTTTGTCAAACATTGACAAACCTACGACATTACACGACACCTGAGACACGTGCGCGCACAAAAGACCAGAAATCTTTGCCAAACATTGGAAAAGCCACGACATTACACGCCGCCTGAGACACAGGCGCGCGCACAAGACCTGAACTATATGCCAAATATTAGCAAAGCTACGGCATTACACGCCGCCTCAGACACAGGCGCGCGCGCACAAGACCTGACGTCTTTGCCAAACATTGGCAAAGCTATGGCATTACACGCCGCCTGAGACACAGGCGCGCGCACAAGGCCTGAAGACTTTGCCAAACATTAGCAAAGCTACGGCATTACACCACGCCTGAGACACATGCGCGCGCACAAGACCTGAAGTCTTTGCTAATCACTGGCAAAGCTACGGCATTGGACGCCGCCAGAGACACAGGCGCGCGTACAAGACCGGAAGACTTTACCAAACATTGACAAAGCTACGGCATTACACGCCGCCTGAGACACAGGAGCGCGCACAAGACCTGAAGTCTTTGCCAAACATTGGCAAAACTAAGGCATTACACGTCGCCTGAGACACAGGCGCGCGCACAAGGCCTGAAGACTTTGCCAAACATTGGCAAAGCTACGGCATTAGACGCCGCCAGAGACATAGGCGCGCGTACAAGACCTGAAGTCTTTGCCAAACATTGGCAAAGCTACGGTATTACACGCCGCCTAAGACACGGGCGCGCGCAAAACGACTGAAGACTTTGCCAAACATTAGCAAAGCTATGGCATTAGACGCCGCCTGAGACATAGGCACGCGTACAAGACCCGAAGTCTTTGCCAAACATTGGCAAAGCGACAGCATTACACGCCGCCTGAGACACAGGCGCGCGTACAAGACCTGAAGTCGTTGCTAAACATTGGACAAGCTACGGCGTTAGACGTTGCTTGAGACACAGGCGTCCGCACAAGACCTGAAGTCTTTGCCAAACATTGGCAAAGCTACTGCATTACCAGCCGCCTGAGACATGAGCGCGCTCACAAGACCTGAAGTCTTTGCCAAACGTTGGAAAAGCTACGGCATTACACGCCGCCTCAGACACAGGCGCGCGCGCACAAGACCTGAAGTCTTTGCCAAACATTGGCAAAGCTACGGCATTACACGCCGCCTGAGACACAGGTGCGCACAAAAGGCCTGAAGACTTTGCCAAACATTAGCAAAGCTACGGCATTACACCACGCCTGAGACACATGCGCGCGCACAAGACCTGAAATCTTTGCTAATCACTGGCAAAGCTACGGCATTGGACGCCGCCTGAGACACAGGCGCGCGTACAAGACCGGAAGTCTTTGCCAAACATTGGCAAAGCTACGGCATTACACGCCGCCTGAGACACAGGCGCGCGCACAAGGCCTGAAGACTTTGCCAAACATTGGCAAATCTACGGCATTAGACGCCGCCAGAGACATAGGCGCGCGTACAAGACCTGAAGCCTTTGCCAAAAATTGGCAAAGCTACGGTATTACACGCCGCCTAAGACACGGGCGCGCGCACAACGACTGAAGACTTTTCCAAACATTAGCAAAGCTACGGCATTAGACGCCGCCTGAGACATAGGCGCGCGTACAAGACCCGAAGTCTTTGCCAAACATTGGCAAAGCGACAGCATTACACGCCGCCTGAGACACAGGCGCCCGTACAAGACCTGAAGTCGTTGCTAAACATTGGACAAGCTACGGCGTTAGACGTTGCTTGAGACACAGGCGTCCGCACAAGAGCTGAAGTCTTTGCCAAACATTGGCAAAGCTACGGCATTACCAGCCTCCTGAGACATTGGCGCGCTCACAAGACCTGAAGTCTTTGCCAAACGTTGGCAAAGCTACGGCATTACATGCCGCCTCAGACACAGGCGCGCGCGCACAAGACCAGAATTCTTTGCCAAACATTGGCAAAGCTACGGCATTACACGCCGCCTGAGACACAGGCGCGCGCACAAGGCCTGAAGACTTTGCCAAACATTAGCAAAGCTACGGCACTAGACGCTGCCTGAGACATAGGCGCGGGTACAAGACCTGAAGTCTTTCCCAAACATTGGCAAAGCTACGACGCACGTAGAAGACCTGAAGTCTTTGCCAAACATTGGTAAAGCTACGGCATTACAACACGCCTGAGACACATGCGCGCGCACAAGACCTGAAGTCTTTGCTAATCACTGGCAAAGCTACGGCATTGGACGCCGCCTGAGACACAGGGGCGCGTACAAGACCGGAAGTCTTTGCCAAACATTGGCAAAGCTACGGCCTTACACGCCGCCTGAGACACAGGCGCGCGCACAAGACCTGAAGTCTTTGTCAAACATTGGCAAAACTAAGGCATTACACGTTGCCTGAGACATAGGCGCGCGCACAAGGCCTGAAGACTATGCCAAACATTGGCAAAGCTACGGCATTAGACGCCGCCTGAGACATAGGCGCGCGTACAAGACCTGAAGTCTTTGCCAAACATTGGCAAAGCTACGGCATTACACGCCGCCAGAGACACAGGCGCGCGCACAAGACCTTTAGTCTTTGCCAAACATTGGCAAAGCTACGGCATTACACGTCGCTTGACACACATGCGCACGCAAAAGACTTGAAGTATTTGCCAAACATTGGCAAAGCTATGAAATTACACGACGCCTAAGACACATGCGCGCGCAAAAGGCCCGAAATCTTTGCCAAACATTGGAAAAGCCACGACATTACACGCCGCCTGAGACACAGGCGCTCGCACAACACCTGAAGTCGTTGCCAAACATTGGCAAAGCTACGGCGTTAGACGCCGCCTGAGAGATAGGCGCCCACACAAGACCGGAAGTCTTTGTCAAACATTGACAAACCTACGATATTACACGACACCTGAGACACGTGCGCGCACAAAAGACCTGAAATCTTTGCCAAACATTGGAAAAGCCACGACATTACACGCCGCCTGAGACACAGGCGCGCGCACAAGACCTGAACTATATGCCAAATATTAGCAAAGCTACGGCATTACACGCCGCCTCAGACACAGGCGCGCGCGCACAAGACTTGAAGTCTTTGCCAAACATTGGCAAAGCTACGGCATTACACGCCGCCTGAGACACAGGCACGCGCACAAGGCCTGAAGACTTTGCCAAACATTAGCAAAGCTACGGCATTACACCACGCCTGAGACACATGCGCGCGCACAAGACCTGAAGTCTTTGCTAATCACTGGCAAAGCTACGGCATTGGACGCCGCCAGAGACACAGGCGCGCGTACAAGACCGGAAGTCTTTACCAAACATTGGCAAAGCTACGGCATTACACTCCGCCTGAGACACAGGAGCGCGCACAAGACCTGAAGTCTTTGCCAAACATTGGCAAAACTAAGGCATTACACGTCGCCTGAGACACAGGCGCGCGAACAAGGCCTGAAGACTTTGCCAAACATTGGCAAAGCTACGGCATTAGACGCCGCCAGAGACATAGGCGCGCGTACAAGACCTGAAGTCTTTGCCAAACATTGGCAAAGCTACGGTATTACACGCCGCCTAAGACACGGGCGCGCGCACAACGACTGAAGACTTTGCCAAACATTAGCAAAGCTACGGCATTAGACGCCGCCAGAGACATAGGCACGTGTACAAGACCCGAAGTCTTTGCCAAACATTGGCAAAGCGACAGCATTACACGCCGCCTGAGACACAGGCGCGCGTACAAGACCTGAAGTCGTTGCTAAACATTGGACAAGCTACGGCGTTAGACGTTGCTTGAGACACAGGCGTCCGCACAAGACCTGAAGTCTTTGCCAAACATTGGCAAAGCTACTGCATTACCAGCCGCCTGAGACATGAGCGCGCTCACAAGACCTGAAGTCTTTGCCAAACGTTGGAAAAGCTACGGCATTACACGCCGCCTCAGACACAGGCGCGCGCGCACAAGACCTGAAGTCTTTGCCAAACATTGGCAAAGCTACGGCATTACACGCCGCCTGAGACACAGGTGCGCCCAAAAGGCCTGAAGACTTTGCCAAACATTAGCAAAGCTACGGCATTACACCACGCCTGAGACACATGCGCGCGCACAAGGCCTGAAATCTTTGCTAATCACTGGCAAAGATACGGCATTGGACGCCGCCTGAGACACAGGCGCGCGTACAAGACCGGAAGTCTTTGCCAAACATTGGCAAAGCTACGGCATTACACGACGCCTGAGACACAGGCGCGCGCACAAGGCCAGAAGACTTTGACAAACATTGGCAAAGCTACGGCATTAGACGCCGCCTGAGACATAGGCGCGCGTACAAGACCTGAAGTCTTTGCCAAACATTGGCAAAGCTACGGCATTACACGCCGCCTGAGACACGGGCACGCGCACAAGGCCTGAAGACTTTTCCAAACATTAGCAAAGCTACGGCATTAGACGCCGCCTGAGACATAGGCGCGCGTACAAGACCCGAAGTCTTTGCCAAACATTGGCAAAGCGACAGCATTACACGCCGCCTGAGACACAGGCGCGCGTACAAGACCTGAAGTCGTTGCTAAACATTGGACAAGCTACGGCGTTAGACGTTGCTTGAGACACAGGCGTCCGCACAAGACCTGAAGTCTTTGCCAAACATTGGCAAAGCTACGGCATTACCAGCCTCCAGAGACATTGGCGCGCTCACAAGACCTGAAGTCTTTGCCAAACGTTGGCAAAGCTACGGCATTACATGCCGCCTCAGACACAGGCGCGCGTGCACAAGACCAGAATTCTTTGCCAAACATTGGCAAAGCTACGGCATTACACGCCGCCTGAGACACAGGCGCACGCACAAGGCCTGAAGACTTTGCCAAACATTAGCAAAGCTACGGCATTAGACGCTGCCTGAGACATAGGCGCGCGTACAACACCTGAAGTCTTTCCCAAACATTGGCAAAGCTACCACGCACGTAGAAGACCTGAAGTCTTTGCCAAACATTGGTAAAGCTACGGCATTACACCACGCCTGAGACACATGCGCGCGCACAAGACCTGAAGTCTTTGCTAATCACTGGCAAAGCTACGGCATTGGACGCCGCCTGAGACACAGGCGCGCGTACAAGACCGGAAGTCTTTGCCAAACATTGGCAAAGCTACGGCCTTACACGCCGCCTGAGACACAGGTGCGTGGACAAGACCTGAAGTCTTTGCCAAACATTGGCAAAGCTAAGGCATTACACGTCGCCTGAGACATAGGCGCGCGCACAAGGCCTGAAGACTTTGCCAAACATTGGCAAAGCTACGGCATTAGACGCCGCCTGAGACATAGGCGCGCGTACAAGACTTGAAGTCTTTGCCAAACATTGGCAAAGCTACGGCATTACACACCGCCAGAGACACAGGCGCGCGCACAAGACCTTTAGTCTTTGCCAAACATTGGCAAAGCTACGGCATTACACGTCGCCTGACACACATGCGCACGCAAAAGACTTGAAGTATTTGCCAAACATTGGCAAAGCTATGAAATTACACGACGCCTAAGACACATGCGCGCGCAAAAGGCCCGAAATCTTTGCCAAACATTGGAAAAGCCACGAAATTACACGCCGCCTGAGACACAGGCGCTCGCACAACACCTGAAGTCGTTGCCAAACATTGGCAAAGCTACGGCGTTAGACGCCGCCTGAGAGATAGGCGCCCACATAAGACCGGAAGTCTTTGTCAAACATTGACAAACCTACGATATTACACGACACCTGAGACACGTGCGCGCACAAAAGACCTGAAATCTTTGCCAAACATTGGAAAAGCCACGACATTACACGCCGCCTGACAAGTTACGGCGTTATACGTTGCTTGAGACACAGGCGTCCGCACAAGACCTGAAGTCTTTGCCAAACATTGGCAAAGCTACGGCATTACCAGCCGCCTGAGACATGGGCGCGCTCACAAAACCTGAAGTCTTTGCCAAACGTTGGCAAAGCTACGGCATTACACGCCGCCTCAGACACAGGCGCGCGCGCACAAGACCTGAAGTCTTTGCCAAACATTGGCAAAGCTACGGCATTACACGCCGCCTGAGACACAGGCGCGCGCACAAGGAGTGAAGACTTTGCCAAACATTAGCAAAGCTACGGCATTACACCACGCCTGAGACACATGCGGCGCACAAGACCTGAAGTCTTTGCTAATCACTGGCAAAGCTACGGCATTGGACGCCGCCTGAGACACAGGCGCGCGTACAAGACCGGAAGTCTTTGCCAAACATTGGCAAAGCTACGGCATTACACGCCGCCTGAGAAACAGGCGCGCACACAAGACCTGAAGTCTTTGCCAAACATTGGCAAAGCCACGACATTACACGCCGCCTGAGACACAGGCGCTCGCACAACACCTGAAGTCGTTGCCAAACATTGGCAAAGCTACGGCGTTAGACGCCGCCTGAGAGATAGGCGCCCACACAAGACCGGAAGTCTTTGTCAAACATTGACAAACCTACGATATTACACGACACCTGAGACACGTGCGCGCACAAAAGACGTGAAATCTTTTCCAAACATTGGAAAAGCCACGACATTACACGCCGCCTGAGACACAGGCGCGCGCACAAGACCTGAACTATATGCCAAATATTAGCAAAGCTACGGCATTACACGCCGCCTCAGACACATGCGCGCGCGCACAAGACTTGAAGTCTTTGCCAAACATTGGCAAAGCTACGGCATTACACGCCGCCTGAGACACAGGCGCGCGCACAAGGCCTGAAGACTTTGCCAAACATTAGCAAAGCTACGGCATTACACCACGCCTGAGACACATGTGCGCGCACAAGACCTGAAGTCTTTGCTAATCACTGGCAAAGCTACGGCTTTGGACGCCGCCAGAGACACAGGCGCGGGTACAAGACCGGAAGTCTTTACCAAACATTGGCAAAGCTACGGCATTACACGCCGCCTGAGACACAGGAGCGCGCACAAGACCTGAAGTCTTTGCCAAACATTGGCAAAACTAAGGCATTACACGTCGCCTGAGACACAGGCGCGCGCACAAGGCCTGAAGACTTTGCCAAACATTGGCAAAGCTACGGCATTAGACGCCGCCTGAGACATAGGCGCGCGTACAAGACCTGAAGTCTTTGCCAAACATTGGCAAAGCTACGGCATTACACGCCGCCTAAGACACGGGCGCGCGCACAACGACTGAAGACTTTGCCAAACATTAGCAAAGCTACAGCATTAGACGCCGCCTGAGACATAGGCACGCGTACAAGACCCAAAGTCTTTGCCAAACATTGGCAAAGCGACAGCATTACATGCCGCCTGAGACACAGGCGCGCGTACAAGACCTGAAGTCGTTGCTAAACATTGGACAAGATACAGCGTTCGACGTTGCTTGAGACACAGGCGTCCGCACAAGACCTGAAGTCTTTGCCAAACATTGGCAAAGCTACGGCATTACCAGCCGCCTGAGACATGGGCGCGCTCACAAAACCTGAAGTCTTTGCCAAACGTTGGCAAAGCTACGGCATTACACGCCGCCTCAGACACAGGCGCGCGCGCACAAGACCTGAAGTCTTTGCCAAACATTGGCAAAGCTACGGCATTACACGCCGCTTGAGACACAGGCGCGCGCACAAGGACTGAAGACTTTGCCAAACATTAGCAAAGCTACGGCATTACACCACGCCTGAGACACATGCGCACGCACAAGACCTGAAGTCTTTGCTAATCACTGGCAAAGCTACGGCATTGGACGCCGCCTGAGACACAGGCGCGCGTACAAGACCGGAAGTCTTTGCCAAACATTGGCAAAGCTACGGCATTACACGCCGCTTGAAACATATGCGCGCGTACAAGACCTGTAGTCTTTGCCAAACATTGGCAAAGCGACAGCATTACACGCCGCATGAGACACAGGCGTGCGTACAAGACCTGAAGTCGTTGCTAAACATTGGACAAGCTACGGCGTTATACGTTGCTTGAGACACAGGCGTCCGCACAAGACCTGAAGTCTTTGCCAAACATTGGCAAAGCTACGGCATTACCAGCCGCCTGAGACATGGGTGCGCTCACAAAACCTGAAGTCTTTGCCAAACGTTGGCAAAGCTACGGCATTACACGCCGCCTCAGACACAGGCGCGCGCGCACAAGACCTGAAGTCTTTGCCAAACATTGGCAAAGCTACGGCATTACACGCCGCTGAGACACAGGCGCGCGCACAAGGACTGAAGACTTTGCCAAACATTATCAAAGCTACGACATTACACCACGCCTGAGACACATACGCGCGCACAAGACCTGAAGTCTTTGCTAATCACTGGCAAAGCTACGGCATTGGACGCCGCCTTAGACACAGGCGCGCGTACAAGACCGGAGGTCTTTGCCAAACATTGGCAAAGCTACGGCGTTACACGCCGCCTGAGAAACAGGCGCGCACACAAGACCTGAAGTCTTTGCCAAACATTGGCAAAGCTAAGGCATTCACGTCGCCTGAGACACAGGCGCGCGCACAAGGCCTGAAGACTTTGCCAAACATTGGCAAAGCTACAGCATTAGACGCCGCCTGAGACACAGGCGCGCGTACAAGACCTGAAGTCTTTGCCAAACATTGGCAAAGCCACGACATTACACGCCGCCTGAGACACAGGCGCTCGCACAACACCTGAAGTCGTTGCCAAACATTGGCAAAGCTACGGCGTTAGACGCCGCCTGAGAGATAGGCGCCCACACAAGACCGGAAGTCTTTGTCAAACATTGACAAACCTACGATATTACACGACACCTGAGACACGTGCGCGCACAAAAGACCTGAAATCTTTGCCAAACATTGGAAAAGCCACGACATTACACGCCGCCTGAGACACAGGCGCGCGCACAAGACCTGAACTATATGCCAAATATTAGCAAAGCAACGGCATTACACGCCGCCTCAGACACAGGCGCGCGCGCACAAGACCTGAAGTCTTTGCCAAACATTGGCAAAGCTACGGCATTACACGCCGCTGAGACACAGGCGCGCGCACAAGGACTGAAGACTTTGCCAAACATTAGCAAAGCTACGGCATTACACCACGCCTGAGACACATACGCGCGCACAAGACCTGAAGTCTTTGCTAATCACTGGCAAAGCTACGGCATTGGACGCCGCCTGAGACACAGGCGCGCGTACAAGACCGGAGGTCTTTGCCAAACATTGGCAAAGCTACGGCGTTACACGCCGCCTGAGAAACAGGCGCGCACACAAGACCTGAAGTCTTTGCCAAACATTGGCAAAGCTAAGGCATTCACGTCGCCTGAGACACAGGCGCGCGCACAAGGCCTGAAGACTTTGCCAAACATTGGCAAAGCTACGGCATTAGACGCCGCCTGAGACACAGGCGCGCGTACAAGACCTGAAGTCTTTGCCAAACATTGGCAAAGCCACGACATTACACGCCGCCTGAGACACAGGCGCTCGCACAACACCTGAAGTCGTTGCCAAACATTGGCAAAGCTACGGCGTTAGACGCCGCCTGAGAGATAGGCGCCCACACAAGACCGGAAGTCTTTGTCAAACATTGACAAACCTACGATATTACACGACACCTGAGACACGTGCGCGCACAAAAGACCTGAAATCTTTGCCAAACATTGGAAAAGCCACGACATTACACGCCGCCTGAGACACAGGCGCGCGCACAAGACCTGAACTATATGCCAAATATTAGCAAAGCTACGGCATTACACGCCGCCTCAGACACAGGCGCGCGCGCACAAGACTTGAAGTCTTTGCCAAACATTGGCAAAGCTACGGCATTACACGCCGCCTGAGACACAGGCGCGCGCACAAGGCCTGAAGACTTTGCCAAACATTAGCAAAGCTACGGCATTACACCACGCCTGAGACACATGTGCGCGCACAAGACCTGAAGTCTTTGCTAATCACTGGCAAAGCTACGGCTTTGGACGACGCCAGAGACACAGGCGCGCGTACAAGACCGGAAGTCTTTACCAAACATTGGCAAAGCTACGGCATTACACGCCGCCTGAGACACAGGAGCGCGCACAAGACCTGAAGTCTTTGCCAAACATTGGCAAAACTAAGGCATTACACGTCGCCTGAGACACAGGCGCGCGCACAAGGCCTGAAGACTTTGCCAAACATTGGCAAAGCTACGGCATTAGACGCCGCCTGAGACATAGGCGCGCGTACAAGACCTGAAGTCTTTGCCAAACATTGGCAAAGCTACGGCATTACACGCCGCCTAAGACACGGGCGCGCGCACAACGACTGAAGACTTTCCCAAACATTAGCAAAGCTACAGCATTAGACGCCGCCTGAGACATAGGCACGCGTACAAGACCCGAAGTCTTTGCCAAACATTGGCAAAGCGACAGCATTACATGCCGCCTGAGACACAGGCGCGCGTACAAAACCTGAAGTCGTTGCTAAACATTGGACAAGATACGGCGTTCGACGTTGCTTGAGACACAGGCGTCCGCACAAGACCTGAAGTCTTTGCCAAACATTGGAAAAGCTACGGCATTACCAGCCGCCTGAGACATGGGCGCGCTCACAAAACCTGAAGTCTTTGCCAAACGTTGGCAAAGCTACGGCATTACACGCCGCCTCAGACACAGGCGCGCGCGCACAAGACCTGAAGTCTTTGCCAAACATTGGCAAAGCTACGGCATTACACGCCGCTTGAGACACAGGCGCGCGCACAAGGACTGAAGACTTTGCCAAACATTAGCAAAGCTACGGCATTACACCACGCCTGAGACACATGCGCACGCACAAGACCTGAAGTCTTTGCTAATCACTGGCAAAGCTACGGCATTGGACGCCGCCTGAGACACAGGAGCGCGTACAAGACCGGAAGTCTTTGCCAAACATTGGCAAAGCTACGGCATTACACGCCGCTTGAAACATAGGCGCGCGTACAAGACCTGTAGTCTTTGCCAAACATTGGCAAAGCGACAGCATTACACCCCGCATGAGACACAGGCGTGCGTACAAGACCTGAAGTCGTTGCTAAACATTGGACAAGCTACGGCGTTATACGTTGCTTGAGACACAGGCGTCCGCACAAGACCTGAAGTCTTTGCCAAACATTGGCAAAGCTACGGCATTACCAGCCGCCTGAGACATGGGTGCGCTCACAAAACCTGAAGTCTTTGCCAAACGTTGGCAAAGCTACGGCATTACACGCCGCCTCAGACACAGGCGCGCGCGCACAAGACCTGAAGTCTTTGCCAAACATTGGCAAAGCTACGGCATTACACGCCGCTGAGACACAGGCGCGCGCACAAGGACTGAAGACTTTGCCAAACATTAGCAAAGCTACGGCATTACACCACGCCTGAGACACATACGCGCGCACAAGACCTGAAGTCTTTGCTAATCACTGGCAAAGCTACGGCATTGGACGCCGCCTGAGACACAGGCGCGCGTACAAGACCGGAGGTCTTTGCCAAACATTGGCAAAGCTACGGCGTTACACGCCGCCTGAGAAACAGGCGCGCACACAAGACCTGAAGTCTTTGCCAAACATTGGCAAAGCTAAGGCATTCACGTCGCCTGAGACACAGGCGCGCGCACAAGGCCTGAAGACTTTGCCAAGCATTGGCAAAGCTACAGCATTAGACGCCGCCTGAGACACAGGCGCGCGTACAAGACCTGAAGTCTTTGCCAAACATTGGCAAAGCCACGACATTACACGCCGCCTGAGACACAGGCGCTCGCACAACACCTGAAGTTGTTGCCAAACATTGGCAAAGCTACGGCGTTAGACGCCGCCTGAGAGATAGGCGCCCACACAAGACCGGAAGTCTTTGTCAAACATTGACAAACCTACGATATTACACGACACCTGAGACACGTGCGCGCACAAAAGACCTAAAATCTTTGCCAAACATTGGAAAAGCCACGACATTACACGCCGCCTGAGACACAGGCGCGCGCACAAGACCTGAACTATATGCCAAATATTAGCAAAGCTACGGCATTACACGCCGCCTCAGACACAGGCGCGCGCGCACAAGACTTGAAGTCTTTGCCAAACATTGGCAAAGCTACGGCATTACACGCCGCCTGAGACACAGGCGCGCGCACAAGGCCTGAAGACTTTGCCAAACATTAGCAAAGCTACGGCATTACACCACGCCTGAGACACATGTGCGCGCACAAGACCTGAAGTCTTTGCTAATCACTGGCAAAGCTACGGCTTTGGACGACGCCAGAGACACAGGCGCGCGTACAAGACCGGAAGTCTTTACCAAACATTGGCAAAGCTACGGCATTACACGCCGCCTGAGACACAGGAGCGCGCACAAGACCTGAAGTCTTTGCCAAACATTGGCAAAACTAAGGCATTACACGTCGCCTGAGACACAGGCGCGCGCACAAGGCCTGAAGACTTTGCCAAACATTGGCAAAGCTACGGCATTAGACGCCGCCTGAGACATAGGCGCGCGTACAAGACCTGAAGTCTTTGCCAAACATTGGCAAAGCTACGGCATTACACGCCGCCTAAGACACGGGCGCGCGCACAACGACTGAAGACTTTGCCAAACATTAGCAAAGCTACAGCATTAGACGCCGCCTGAGACATAGGCACGCGTACAAGACCCGAAGTCTTTGCCAAACATTGGCAAAGCGACAGCATTACATGCCGCCTGAGACACAGGCGCGCGTACAAAACCTGAAGTCGTTGCTAAACATTGGACAAGATACGGCGTTCGACGTTGCTTGAGACACAGGCGTCCGCACAAGACCTGAAGTCTTTGCCAAACATTGGAAAAGCTACGGCATTACCAGCCGCCTGAGACATGGGCGCGCTCACAAAACCTGAAGTCTTTGCCAAACGTTGGCAAAGCTACGGCATTACACGCCGCCTCAGACACAGGCGCGCGCGCACAAGACCTGAAGTCTTTGCCAAACATTGGCAAAGCTACGGCATTACACGCCGCTTGAGACACAGGCGCGCGCACAAGGACTGAAGACTTTGCCAAACATTAGCAAAGCTACGGCATTACACCACGCCTGATACACATGCGCACGCACAAGACCTGAAGTCTTTGCTAATCACTGGCAAAGCTACGGCATTGGACGCCGCCTGAGACACAGGAGCGCGTACAAGACCGGAAGTCTTTGCCAAACATTGGCAAAGCTACGGCATTACACGCCGCTTGAAACATAGGCGCGCGTACAAGACCTGTAGTCTTTGCCAAACATTGGCAAAGCGACAGCATTACACGCCGCATGAGACACAGGCGTGCGTACAAGACCTGAAGTCGTTGCTAAACATTGGACAAGCTACGGCGTTATACGTTGCTTGAGACACAGGCGTCCGCACAAGACCTGAAGTCTTTGCCAAACATTGGCAAAGCTACGGCATTACCAGCCGCCTGAGACATGGGTGCGCTCACAAAACCTGAAGTCTTTGCCAAACGTTGGCAAAGCTACGGCATTACACGCCGCCTCAGACACAGGCGCGCGCGCACAAGACCTGAAGTCTTTGCCAAACATTGGCAAAGCTACGGCATTACACGCCGCTGAGACACAGGCGCGCGCACAAGGACTGAAGACTTTGCCAAACATTAGCAAAGCTACGGCATTACACCACGCCTGAGACACATACGCGCGCACAAGACCTGAAGTCTTTGCTAATCACTGGCAAAGCTACGGCATTGGACGCCGCCTGAGACACAGCCGCGCGTACAAGACCGGAGGTCTTTGCCAAACATTGGCAAAGCTACGGCGTTACACGCCGCCTGAGAAACAGGCGCGCACACAAGACCTGAAGTCTTTGCCAAACATTGGCAAAGCTAAGGCATTCACGTCGCCTGAGACACAGGCGCGCGCACAAGGCCTGAAGACTTTGCCAAACATTGGCAAAGCTACAGCATTAGACGCCGCCTGAGACACAGGCGCGCGTACAAGACCTGAAGTCTTTGCCAAACATTGGCAAAGCCACGACATTACACGCCGCCTGAGACACAGGCGCTCGCACAACACCTGAAGTTGTTGCCAAACATTGGCAAAGCTACGGCGTTAGACGCCGCCTGAGAGATAGGCGCCCACACAAGACCGGAAGTCTTTGTCAAACATTGACAAACCTACGATATTACACGACACCTGAGACACGTGCGCGCACAAAAGACCTAAAATCTTTGCCAAACATTGGAAAAGCCACGACATTACACGCCGCCTGAGACACAGGCGCGCGCACAAGACCTGAACTATATGCCAAATATTAGCAAAGCTACGGCATTACACGCCGCCTCAGACACAGGCGCGCGCGCACAAGACCTGAAGTCTTTGCCAAACATTGGCAAAGCTACGGCATTACACGCCGCCTGAGACACAGGCGCGCGCACAAGGACTGAAGACTTTGCCAAACATTAGCAAAGCTACGACATTACACCACGCCTGAGACACATACGCGCGCACAAGACCTGAAGTCTTTGCTAATCACTGGCAAAGCTACGGCATTGGACGCCGCCTGAGACACAGGCGCGCGTACAAGACCGGAGGACTTTACCAAACATTGGCAAAGCTACGGCGTTACACGCCGCCTGAGAAACAGGCGCGCACACAAGACCTGAAGTCTTTGCCAAACATTGGCAAAGCTAAGGCATTCACGTCGCCTGAGACACAGGCGCGCGCACAAGGCTTGAAGACTTTGCCAAACATTGGCAAAGCTACAGCATTAGACGCCGCCTGAGACACAGGCGCGCGTACAAGACCTGAAGTCTTTGCCAAACATTGGCAAAGCCACGACATTACAAGCCGCCTGAGACACAGGCGCTCGCACAACACCTGAAGTCGTTGCCAAACATTGGCAAAGCTACGGCGTTAGACGCCGCCTGAGAGATAGGCGCCCACACAAGACCGGAAGTCTTTGTCAAACATTGACAAACCTACGATATTACACGACACCTGAGACACGTGCGCGCACAAAAGACCTAAAATCTTTGCCAAACATTGGAAAAGCCACGACATTACACGCCGCCTGAGACACAGGCGCGCGCACAAGACCTGAACTATATGCCAAATATTAGCAAAGCTACGGCATTACACGCCGCCTCAGACACAGGCGCGCGCGCACAAGACCTGAAGTCTTTGCCAAACATTGGCAAAGCTACGGCATTACACGCCGCTGAGACACAGGCGCGCGCACAAGGACTGAAGACTTTGCCAAACATTAGCAAAGCTACGGCATTACACCACGCCTGAGACACATACGCGCGCACAAGACCGGAAGTCTTTGCTAATCACTGGCAAAGCTACGGCATTGGACGCCGCCTGAGACACAGGCGCGCGTACAAGACCGGAGGTCTTTGCCAAACATTGGCAAAGCTACGGCGTTACACGCCGCCTGAGAAACAGGCGCGCACACAAGACCTGAAGTCTTTGCCAAACATTGGCAAAGCTAAGGCATTCACGTCGCCTGAGACACAGGCGCGCGCACAAGGCCTGAAGACTTTGCCAAACATTGGCAAAGCTACGGCATTAGACGCCGCCTGAGACACAGGCGCGCGTACAAGACCTGAAGTCTTTGCCAAACATTGGCAAAGCCACGACATTACACGCCGCCTGAGACACAGGCGCTCGCACAACACCTGAAGTCGTTGCCAAACATTGGCAAAGCTACGGCGTTAGACGCCGCCTGAGAGATAGGCGCCCACACAAGACCGGAAGTCTTTGTCAAACATTGACAAACCTACGATATTACACGACACCTGAGACACGTGCGCGCACAAAAGACCTGAAATCTTTGCCAAACATTGGAAAAGCCACGACATTACACGCCGCCTGAGACACAGGCGCGCGCACAAGACCTGAACTATATGCCAAATATTAGCAAAGCTACGGCATTACATGCCGCCTCAGACACAGGCGCGCGCGCACAAGACTTGAAGTCTTTGCCAAACATTGGCAAAGCTACGGCATTACACGCCGCCTGAGACACAGGCGCGCGCACAAGGCCTGAAGACTTTGCCAAACATTAGCAAAGCTACGGCATTACACCACGCCTGAGACACATGTGCGCGCACAAGACCTGAAGTCTTTGCTAATCACTGGCAAAGCTACGGCTTTGGACGACGCCAGAGACACAGGCGCGCGTACAAGACCGGAAGTCTTTACCAAACATTGGCAAAGCTACGGCATTACACGCCGCCTGAGACACAGGAGCGCGCACAAGACCTGAAGTCTTTGCCAAACATTGGCAAAACTAAGGCATTACACGTCGCCTGAGACACAGGCGCGCGCACAAGGCCTGAAGACTTTGCCAAACATTGGCAAAGCTACGGCATTAGACGCCGCCTGAGACATAGGCGCGCGTACAAGACCTGAAGTCTTTGCCAAACATTGGCAAAGCTACGGCATTACACGCCGCCTAAGACACGGGCGCGCGCACAACGACTGAAGACTTTGCCAACCATTAGCAAAGCTACAGCATTAGACGCCGCTTGAGACATAGGCACGCGTACAAGACCCGAAGTCTTTGCCAAACATTGGCAAAGCGACAGCATTACATGCCGCCTGAGACACAGGCGCGCGTACAAAACCTGAAGTCGTTGCTAAACATTGGACAAGATACGGCGTTCGACGTTGCTTGAGACACAGGCGTCCGCACAAGACCTGAAGTCTTTGCCAAACATTGGCAAAGCTACGGCATTACCAGCCGCCTGAGACATGGGCGCGCTCACAAAACCTGAAGTCTTTGCCAAACGTTGGCAAAGCTACGGCATTACATGCCGCCTCAGACACAGGCGCGCGCGCACAAGACCTGAAGTCTTTGCCAAACATTGGCAAAGCTACGGCATTACACGCCGCTTGAGACACAGGCGCGCGCATAAGGACTGAAGACTTTGCCAAACATTTGCAAAGCTACGGCATTAGACGCCGCCTGAGACATAGGCGCGCGTACAAGACCTGAAGTCTTTGCCAAACATTGGCAAAGCTACGGCATTACACGCCGCCTAAGACACGGGCGCGCGCACAACGACTGAAGACTTTGCCAAACATTAGCAAAGCTACAGCATTAGACGCCGCCTGAGACATAGGCACGCGTACAAGACCCGAAGTCTTTGCCAAACATTGGCAAAGCGACAGCATTACACGCCGCCTGAGACACAGGCGCGCGTACAAGACCTGAAGTCGTTGCTAAACATTGGACAAGATACGGCGTTCGACGTTGCTTGAGACACAGGCGTCCGCACAAGACCTGAAGTCTTTGCCAAACATTGGCAAAGCTACGGCATTACCAGCCGCCTGAGACATGGGCGCGCGCACAAGACCTGAAGTCTTTGCCAAACATTGGCAAAGCTACGGCATTACACGCCGCTTGAAACATAGGCGCGCGTACAAGACCTGTAGTCTTTGCCAAACATTGGCAAAGCGACAGCATTACACGCCGCATGAGACACAGGCGCGCGCACAAGGACTGAAGACTTTGCCAAACATTAGCAAAGCTACGGCACTACACCACGCCTGAGACACATGCGGCGCACAAGACCTGAAGTCTTTGCTAATCACTGGCAAAGCTACGGCATTGGACGCCGCCTGAGACACAGGCGCGCGTACAAGACCGGAAGTCTTTGCCAAACATTGGCAAAGCTACGGCATTACACGCCGCCTGAGAAACAGGCGCGCACACAAGACCTGAAGTCTTTGCCAAACATTGGCAAAGCCACGACATTACACGCCGCCTGAGACCCAGGCGCTCGCACAACACCTGAAGTCGTTGCCAAACATTGGCAAAGCTACGGCGTTAGACGCCGCCTGAGAGATAGGCGCCCACACAAGACCGGAAGTCTTTGTCAAACATTGACAAACCTACGATATTACACGACACCTGAGACACGTGCGCGCACAAAAGACCTGAAATCTTTGCCAAACATTGGAAAAGCCACGACATTACACGCCGCCTGAGACACAGGCGCGCGCACAAGACCTGAACTATATGCCAAATATTAGCAAAGCTACGGCATTACACGCCGCCTCAGACACAGGCGCGCGCGCACAAGACTTGAAGTCTTTGCCAAACATTGGCAAAGCCACGGCATTACACGCCGCCTGAGACACAGGCGCGCGCACAAGGCCTGAAGACTTTGCCAAACATTAGCAAAGCTACGGCATTACACCACGCCTGAGACACATGTGCGCGCACAAGACCTGAAGTCTTTGCTAATCACTGGCAAAGCTACGGCTTTGGACGCCGCCAGAGACACAGGCGCGCGTACAAGACCGGAAGTCTTTACCAAACATTGGCAAAGCTACGGCATTACACGCCGCCTGAGGCACAGGAGCGCGCACAAGACCTGAAGTCTTTGCCAAACATTGGCAAAACTAAGGCATTACACGTCGCCTGAGACACAGGCGCGCGCACAAGGCCTGAAGACTTTGCCAAACATTGGCAAAGCTACGGCATTAGACGCCGCCTGAGACATAGGCGCGCGTACAAGACCTGAAGTCTTTGCCAAACATTGGCAAAGCTACGGCATTACACGCCGCCTAAGACACGGGCACGCGCACAACGACTGAAGACTTTGCCAAACATTAGCAAAGCTACAGCATTAGACGCCGCCTGAGACATAGGCACGCGTACAAGACCCGAAGTCTTTGCCAAACATTGGCAAAGCGACAACATTACACGCCGCCTGAGACACAGGCGCGCGTACAAGACCTGAAGTCGTTGCTAAACATTGGACAAGCTACGGCGTTCGACGTTGCTTGAGACACAGGCGTCCGCACAAGACGTGAAGTCTTTGCCAACCATTGGCAAAGCTACGGCATTACCAGCCGCCTGAGACCTGGGCGCGCTCACAAGACCTGAAGTCTTTGCCAAACGTTGGCAAAGCTACGGCATTACACGCCGCCTCAGACACAGGCGCGCGCGCACAAGGCTTGAAGTCTTTGCCAAACATTGGCAAAGCTACGGCATTACACGCCGCCTGAAACATAGGCGCGCGTACAAGACCTGAAGTCTTTGCCAAACATTGGCAAAGCGACAGCATTACATGCCGCATGAGACACAGGCGCGCGTACAAGACCTGAAGTCGTTGCTAAACATTGGACAAGCTACGGCGTTAGACGTTGCTTGAAACACAGGCATCTGCACAAGACCTGAAGTCTTTGCCAAACATTGGCAAAGCTACGGCATTACCAGCCGCCTGAGACATGGGCGCGCTCACAAAACCTGAAGTCTTTGCCAAACATTGGCAAAGCTTCGGCATTACACGCCACCTCAGACACAGGTGCGCGCGCACAAGACCTGAAGTCTTTGCCAAACATTGGCAAAGCTACGGCATTACACGCCGCCTGAAACATAGGCGCGCGTACAAGACCTGAAGTCTTTGCCAAACATTGGTAAAGCGACAGCATTACACGCCGCATGAGACACAGGCGCGCGTACAAGACCTGAAGTCGTTGCTAAACATTGGACAAGCTACGGCGTTAGACGTTGCTTGAGACACAGGCGTCCGCACAAGACCTGAAGTCTTTGCCAAGCATTGGCAAAGCTACGGCATTACCATCCGCCTGAGACACAGGCGCACGCACAAGAACTCAAGTCTTTGCCAAACATTGTCAAAGCTAAGGCATTACACGTCGCCTGAGACACAGGCGCGCGCACAAGGCCTGAAGACTTTGCCAAACATTGGCAAAGCTACGGCATTAGACGCCGCCTGAGACATAGGCGCGCGTACAAGACCTGAAGTCTTTGCCAAACATTGGCAAAGCTACGGCATTACACGCCGCCTGAGACACGGGCGCACGCACAAGGCCTGAAGACTTTGCCAAACATTAGCAAAGCTACGGCATTAGACGCCGCCTGAGACATAGGCGCGCGTACAAGACCCGAAGTCTTTGCCAAACATTGGCAAAGCGACAGCATTACACACCGCCTGAGACACAGGCGCGCGTACAAGACCTGAAGTCGTTGCTAAACATTGGACAAGCTACGACGTTAGACGTTGCTTAAGACACAGGCGTCCGCACAAGACCTGAAGTCTTTGCCAAACATTGGCAAAGCTAAGGCATTACACGTCGCCTGAGACACAGGCGCGCGCACAAGGCCTGAAGACTTTGCCAAACATTGGCAAAGCTACGGCATTAGACTCCGCCTGAGACATAGGCGCGCGTACAAGACCTGAAGTCTTTGCCAAACATTGGCAAAGCTACGGCATTACACGCCGCCTGAGACACAGGCGCGCGCACAAGACCTGAAGTCTTTGCCAAACATTGGAAAAATTAAGGCATTACACGTCGCCTGAGACACAGGCGCGCGCACAAGGCATGAAGACTTTGCCAAACATTGGCAAAGCTACGGCATTAGACGCCGCCTGAGAAATAGGCGCGCGTACAAGACCTGAAGTCTTTGCCAAACATTGGCAAAGCTACGGCAATACACGCCGCCTGAGACACGGGCGCGCGCACAACGACTGAAGACTTTGCCAAACATTAGCAAAGCTACGGCATTAGATTTGCCTGAGACATAGGCACACGTACAAGACCCGAAGTCTTTGCCAAACATTGGCAAAGCGACACCATTACACGCCGCCTGAGACACAGGCGCGCGTACAAGACCTGAAGTCGTTGCTAAACATTGGACAAGCTACGGCGTTCGACGTTGCTTGAGACACAGGCGTCCGCACAAGACGTGAAGTCTTTGCCAACCATTGGCAAAGCTACGGCATTACCAGCCACCTGAGACCTGGGCGCGCTCACAAGACCTGAAGTCTTTGCCAAACGTTGGCAAAGCTACGGCATTACACGCCGCCTCAGACACAGGCGCGCGCGCACAAGGCTTGAAGTCTTTGCCAAACATTGGCAAAGCTACGGCATTACACGCCGCCTGAAACATAGGCGCGCGTACAAGACCTGAAGTCTTTGCCAAACATTGGCAAAGCGACAGCATTACATGCCGCATGAGACACAGGCGCGCGTACAAGACCTGAAGTCGTTGCTAAACATTGGACAAGCTACGGCGTTAGACGTTGCTTGAAACACAGGCATCTGCACAAGACCTGAAGTCTTTGCCAAACATTGGCAAAGCTACGGCATTACCAGCCGCCTGAGACATGGGCGCGCTCACAAAACCTGAAGTCTTTGCCAAACATTGGCAAAGCTACGGCATTACACGCCGCCTCAGACACAGGCGCGCGCGCACAAGACCTGAAGTCTTTGCCAAACATTGGCAAAGCTACGGCATTACACGCCGCCTGAGACACAGGCGCGCGCACAAGGACTGAAGACTTTGCCAAACATTAGCAAAGCTACGGCACTACACCACGCCTGAGACACATGCGGCGTACAAGACCTGAAGTCTTTGCTAATCTCTGGCAAAGCTACGGCATTGGACGCCGCCTGAGACACAGGCGCGCGTACAAGACCGGAAGTCTTTACCAAACATTGGCAAAGCTACGGCATTACACGCCGCCTGAGAAACAGGCGCGCACACAAGACCTGAAGTCTTTGCCAAACATTGGCAAAGCCACGACATTACACGCCGCCTGAGACACAGGCGCTCGCACAACACCTGAAGTCGTTGCCAAACATTGGCAAAGCTACGGCGTTAGACGCCGCCTGAGAGATAGGCGCCCACACAAGACCGGAAGTCTTTGTCAAACATTGACAAACCTACGATATTACACGACACCTGAGACACGTGCGCGCACAAAAGACCTGAAATCTTTGCCAAACATTGGAAAAGCCACGACATTACACGCCGCCTGAGACACAGGCGCGCGCACAAGACCTGAACTATATGCCAAATATTAGCAAAGCTACGGCATTACACGCCGCCTCAGACACAGGCGCGCGCGCACAAGACTTGAAGTCTTTGCCAAACATTGGCAAAGCCACGGCATTACACGCCGCCTGAGACACAGGCGCGCGCACAAGGCCTGAAGACTTTGCCAAACATTAGCAAAGCTACGGCATTACACCACGCCTGAGACACATGTGCGCGCACAAGACCTGAAGTCTTTGCTAATCACTGGCAAAGCTACGGCTTTGGACGCCGCCAGAGACACAGGCGCGCGTACAAGACTGGAAGTCTTTACCAAACATTGGCAAAGCTACGGCATTACACGCCACCTGAGACACAGGAGCGCGCACAAGACCTGAAGTCTTTGCCAAACATTGGCAAAACTAAGGCATTACACGTCGCCTGAGACACAGGCGCGCGCACAAGGCCTGAAGACTTTGCCAAACATTGGCAAAGCTACGACATTAGACGCCGCCTGAGACATAGGCGCGCGTACAAGACCTGAAGTCTTTGCCAAACATTGGCAAAGCTACGGCGTTACACGCCGCCTAAGACACGGGCGCGCGCACAACGACTGAAGACTTTGCCAAACATTAGCAAAGCTACAGCATTAGACGCCGCCTGAGACATAGGCACGCGTACAAGACCCGAAGTCTTTGCCAAACATTGGCAAAGCGACAGCATTACACGCCGCCTGAGACACAGGCACGCGTACAAGACCTGAAGTCGTTGCTAAACATTGGACAAGATACGGCGTTCGACGTTGCTTGAGACACAGGCGTCCGCACAAGACCTGAAGTCTTTGCCAAACATTGGCAAAGCTACGGCATTACCAGCCGCCTGAGACATGGGCGCGCTCACAAGACCTGAAGTCTTTGCCAAACGTTGGCAAAGCTACGGCATTACACACCAATTCAGACATAGGCGCGCGCGCACAAGACCTGAAGTCTTTGCCAAACATTGGCAAAGCTACGGCATTACACGCCGCTTGAAACATAGGCGCGCGTACAAGACCTGTAGTCTTTGCCAAACATTAGCAAAGCGACAGCATTACACGCCGCATGAGACACAGGCGTGCGTACAAGACCTGAAGTCGTTGCTAAACATTGGACAAGCTACGGCGTTATACGTTGCTTGAGACACAGGCGTCCGCACAAGACCTGAAGTCTTTGCCAAACATTGGCAAAGCTACGGCATTACACGCCGCCTCAGACACAGGCGCGCGCGCACAAGACCTGAAGTCTTTGCCAAACATTGGCAAAGCTACGGCATTACACGCCGCTGAGACACAGGCGCGCGCACAAGGACTGAAGACTTTGCCAAACATTAGCAAAGCTACGGCATTACACCACGCCTGAGACACATACGCGCGCACAAGACCTGAAGTCTTTGCTAATCACTGGCAAAGCTACGGCATTGGACGCCGCCTGAGACACAGGCGCGCGTACAAGACCGGAGGTCTTTGCCAAACATTGGCAAATCTACGGCGTTACACGCCGCCTGAGAAACAGGCGCGCACACAAGACCTGAAGTCTTTGCCAAACATTGGCAAAGCTACGGCATTACACGCCGCTGAGACACAGGCGCGCGCACAAGGACTGAAGACTTTGCCAAACATTAGCAAAGCTACGGCATTACACCACGCCTGAGACACATACGCGCGCACAAGACCTGAAGTCTTTGCTAATCACTGGCAAAGCTACGGCATTGGACGCCGCCTGAGACACAGGCGCGCGTACAAGACCGGAGGTCTTTGCCAAACATTGGCAAATCTACGGCGTTACACGCCGCCTGAGAAACAGGCGCGCACACAAGACCTGAAGTCTTTGCCAAACATTGGCAAAGCTAAGGCATTCACGTCGCCTGAGACACAGGCGCGCGCACAAGGCCTGAAGACTTTGCCAAACATTGGCAAAGCTACGGCATTAGACGCCGCCTGAGACACAGGCGCGCGTACAAGACCTGAAGTCTTTGCCAAACATTGGCAAAGCCACGACATTACACGCCGCCTGAGACACAGGCGCTCGCACAACACCTGAAGTCGTTGCCAAACATTGGCAAAGCTACGGCGTTAGACGCCGCCTGAGAGATAGGCGCCCACACAAGACCGGAAGTCTTTGTCAAACATTGACAAACCTACGATATTACACGACACCTGAGACACGTGCACGCACAAAAGACCTGAAATCTTTGCCAAACATTGGAAAAGCCACGACATTACACGCCGCCTGAGACACAGGCGCGCGCACAAGACCTGAACTATATGCCAAATATTAGCAAAGCTACGGCATTACACGCCGCCTCAGACACAGGCGCGCGCGCACAAGACTTGAAGTCTTTGCCAAACATTGGCAAAGCTACGGCATTACACGCCGCCTGAGACACAGGCGCGCGCACAAGGCCTGAAGACTTTGCCAAACATTAGCAAAGCTACGGCATTACACCACGCCTGAGACACATGTGCGCGCACAAGACCTGAAGTCTTTGCTAATCACTGGCAAAGCTACGGCTTTGGACGCCGCCAGAGACACAGGCGCGCGTACAAGACCGGAAGTCTTTACCAAACATTGGCAAAGCTACGGCATTACACGCCGCCTGAGACACAGGAGCGCGCACAAGACCTGAAGTCTTTGCCAAACATTGGCAAAACTAAGGCATTACACGTCGCCTGAGACACAGGCGCGCGCACAAGGCCTGAAGACTTTGCCAAACATTGGCAAAGCTACGGCATTAGACGCCGCCTGAGACATAGGCGCGCGTACAAGACCTGAAGTCTTTGCCAAACATTGGTAAAGCTACGGCATTACACGCCGCCTAAGACACGGGGCGCGCGCACAACGACTGAAGACTTTGCCAAACATTAGCAAAGCTACAGCATTAGACGCCGCCTGAGATATAGGCACGCGTACAGGACCCGAAGTCTTTGCCAAACATTGGCAAAGCGACAGCATTACACGCCGCCTGAGACACAGGCGCGCGTACAAGACCTGAAGTCGTTGCTAAACATTGGACAAGATACGGCGTTCGACGTTGCTTGAGACACAGGCGTCCGCACAAGACCTGAAGTCTTTGCCAAACATTGGCAAAGCTACGGCATTACCAGCCGCCTGAGACATGGGCGCGCTCACAAGACCTGAAGTCTTTGCCAAACGTTGGCAAAGCTACGGCATTACACACCAATTCAGACATAGGCGCGCGCGCACAAGACCTGAAGTCTTTGCCAAACATTGGCAAAGCTACGGCATTACACGCCGCTTGAAACATAGGCGCGCGTACAAGACCTGTAGTCTTTGCCAAACATTAGCAAAGCGACAGCATTACACGCCGCATGAGACACAGGCGTGCGTACAAGACCTGAAGTCGTTGCTAAACATTGGACAAGCTACGGCGTTATACGTTGCTTGAGACACAGGCGTCCGCACAAGACCTGAAGTCTTTGCCAAACATTGGCAAAGCTACGGCATTACCAGCCGCCTGAGACATGGGCGCGCTCACAAAATCTGAAGTCTTTGCCAAACGTTGGCAAAGCTACGGCATTACACGCCGCCTCAGACACAGGCGCGCGCGCACAAGACCTGAAGTCTGAGACACAGGCGCGCGCACAAGGACTGAAGACTTTGCCAAACATTGGCAAAGCTACGGCCTTACACGCCGCCTGAGAAACAGGCGCGCACACAAGACCTGAAGTCTTTGCCAAACAGTAGCAAAGCTACGGCATTACACCACGCCTGAGACACATACGCGCGCACAAGACCTGAAGTCTTTGCTAATCACTGGCAAAGCTACGGCATTGGACGCCGCCTGAGACACAGGCGCGCGTACAAGACCGGAGGTCTTTGCCAAACATTGGCAAAGCTACGGCGTTACACGCCGCCTGAGAAACAGGCGCGCACACAAGACCTGAAGTCTTTGCCAAACATTGGCAAAGCTAAGGCATTCACGTCGCCTGAGACACAGGCGCGCGCACAAGGCCTGAAGACTTTGCCAAACATTGGCAAAGCTACGGCATTAGACGCCGCCTGAGACACAGGCGCGCGTACAAGACCTGAAGTCTTTGCCAAACATTGGCAAAGCCACGACATTACACGCCGCCTGAGACACAGGCGCTCGCACAACACCTGAAGTCGTTGCCAAACATTGGCAAAGCTACGGCGTTAGACGCCGCCTGAGAGATAGGCGCCCACACAAGACCGGAAGTCTTTGTCAAACATTGACAAACCTACGATATTACACGACACCTGAGACACGTGCACGCACAAAAGACCTGAAATCTTTGCCAAACATTGGAAAAGCCACGACATTACACGCCGCCTGAGACACAGGCGCGCGCACAAGACCTGAACTATATGCCAAATATTAGCAAAGCTACGGCATTACACGCCGCCTCAGACACAGGCGCGCGCGCACAAGACTTGAAGTCTTTGCCAAACATTGGCAAAGCTACGGCATTACACGCCGCCTGAGACACAGGCGCGCGCACAAGGCCTGAAGACTTTGCCAAACATTAGCAAAGCTACGGCATTACACCACGCCTGAGACACATGTGCGCGCACAAGACCTGAAGTCTTTGCTAATCACTGGCAAAGCTACGGCTTTGGACGCCGCCAGAGACACAGGCGCGCGTACAAGACCGGAAGTCTTTACCAAACATTGGCAAAGCTACGGCATTACACGCCGCCTGAGACACAGGAGCGCGCACAAGACCTGAAGTCTTTGCCAAACATTGGCAAAACTAAGGCATTACACGTCGCCTGAGACACAGGCGCGCGCACAAGGCCTGAAGACTTTGCCAAACATTGGCAAAGCTACGGCATTAGACGCCGCCTGAGACATAGGCGCGCGTACAAGACCTGAAGTCTTTGCCAAACATTGGTAAAGCTACGGCATTACACGCCGCCTAAGACACGGGGCGCGCGCACAACGACTGAAGACTTTGCCAAACATTAGCAAAGCTACAACATTAGACGCCGCCTGAGACATAGGCACGCGTACAAGACCCGAAGTCTTTGCCAAACATTGGCAAAGCGACAGCATTACACGCCGCCTGAGACACAGGCGCGCGTACAAGACCTGAAGTCGTTGCTAAACATTGGACAAGATACGGCGTTCGACGTTGCTTGAGACACAGGCGTCCGCACAAGACCTGAAGTCTTTGCCAAACATTGGCAAAGCTACGGCATTACCAGCCGCCTGAGACATGGGCGCGCTCACAAGACCTGAAGTCTTTGCCAAACGTTGGCAAAGCTACGGCATTACACACCAATTCAGACATAGGCGCGCGCGCACAAGACCTGAAGTCTTTGCCAAACATTGGCAAAGCTACGGCATTACACGCCGCTTGAAACATAGGCGCGCGTACAAGACCTGTAGTCTTTGCCAAACATTAGCAAAGCGACAGCATTACACGCCGCATGAGACACAGGCGTGCGTACAAGACCTGAAGTCGTTGCTAAACATTGGACAAGCTACGGCGTTATACGTTGCTTGAGACACAGGCGTCCGCACAAGACCTGAAGTCTTTGCCAAACATTGGCAAAGCTACGGCATTACCAGCCGCCTGAGACATGGGCGCGCTCACAAAATCTGAAGTCTTTGCCAAACGTTGGCAAAGCTACGGCATTACACGCCGCCTCAGACACAGGCGCGCGCGCACAAGACCTGAAGTCTGAGACACAGGCGCGCGCACAAGGACTGAAGACTTTGCCAAACATTGGCAAAGCTACGGCCTTACACGCCGCCTGAGAAACAGGCGCGCACACAAGACCTGAAGTCTTTGCCAAACAGTAGCAAAGCTACGGCATTACACCACGCCTGAGACACATACGCGCGCACAAGACCTGAAGTCTTTGCTAATCACTGGCAAAGCTACGGCATTGGACGCCGCCTGAGACACAGGCGCGCGTACAAGACCGGAGGTCTTTGCCAAACATTGGCAAAGCTACGGCGTTACACGCCGCCTGAGAAACAGGCGCGCACACAAGACCTGAAGTCTTTGCCAAACATTGGCAAAGCTAAGGCATTCACGTCGCCTGAGACACAGGCGCGCGCACAAGGCCTGAAGACTTTGCCAAACATTGGCAAAGCTACGGCATTAGACGCCGCCTGAGACACAGGCGCGCGTACAAGACCTGAAGTCTTTGCCAAACATTGGCAAAGCCACGACATTACACGCCGCCTGAGACACAGGCGCTCGCACAACACCTGAAGTCGTTGCCAAACATTGGCAAAGCTACGGCGTTAGACGCCGCCTGAGAGATAGGCGCCCACACAAGACCGGAAGTCTTTGTCAAACATTGACAAACCTACGATATTACACGACACCTGAGACACGTGCGTGCACAAAAGACCTGAAATCTTTGCCAAACATTGGAAAAGCCACGACATTACACGCCGCCTGAGACACAGGCGCGCGCACAATACCTGAACTATATGCCAAATATTAGCAAAGCTACGGCATTACACGCCGCCTCAGACACAGGCGCGCGCGCACAAGACTTGAAGTCTTTGCCAAACATTGGCAAAGCTACGGCATTACACGCCGCCTGAGACACAGGCGCGCGCACAAGGCCTGAAGACTTTGCCAAACATTAGCAAAGCTACGGCATTACACCACGCCTGAGACACATGTGCGCGCACAAGACCTGAAGTCTTTGCTAATCACTGGCAAAGCTACGGCTTTGGACGCCGCCAGAGACACAGGCGCGCGTACAAGACCGGAAGTCTTTACCAAACATTGGCAAAGCTACGGCATTACACGCCGCCTGAGACATAGGAGCGCGCACAAGACCTGAAGTCTTTGCCAAACATTGGCAAAACTAAGGCATTACACGTCGCCTGAGACACAGGCGCGCGCACAAGGCCTGAAGACTTTGCCAAACATTGGCAAAGCTACGGCATTAGACGCCGCCTGAGACATAGGCGCGCGTACAAGACCTGAAGTCTTTGCCAAACATTGGCAAAGCTACGGCATTACACGCCGCCTAAGACACGGGCGCGCGCACAACGACTGAAGACTTTGCCAAACATTAGCAAAGCTACAGCATTAGACGCCGCCTGAGACATAGGCACGCGTACAAGACCCGAAGTCTTTGCCAAACATTGGCAAAGCGACAGCATTACACGCCGCCTGAGACACAGGCGCGCGTACAAGTCCTGAAGTCGTTGCTAAACATTGGACAAGATACGGCGTTCGACGTTGCTTGAGACACAGGCGTCCGCACAAGACCTGAAGTCTTTGCCAAACATTGGCAAAGCTACGGCATTACCAGCCGCCTGAGACATGGGCGCGCTCACAAGACCTGAAGTCTTTGCCAAACGTTGGCAAAGCTACGGCATTACACACCAATTCAGACATAGGCGCGCGCGCACAAGACCTGAAGTCTTTGCCAAACATTGGCAAAGCTACGGCATTACACGCCGCTTGAAACATAGGCGCGCGTACAAGACCTGTAGTCTTTGCCAAACATTAGCAAAGCGACAGCATTACACGCCGCATGAGACACAGGCGTGCGTACAAGACCTGAAGTCGTTGCTAAACATTGGACAAGCTACGGCGTTATACGTTGCTTGAGACACAGGCGTCCGCACAAGACCTGAAGTCTTTGCCAAACATTGGCAAAGCTACGGCATTACCAGCCGCCTGAGACATGGGCGCGCTCACAAAATCTGAAGTCTTTGCCAAACGTTGGCAAAGCTACGGCATTACACGCCGCCTCAGACACAGGCGCGCGCGCACAAGACCTGAAGTCTGAGACACAGGCGCGCGCACAAGGACTGAAGACTTTGCCAAACATTGGCAAAGCTACGGCCTTACACGCCGCCTGAGAAACAGGCGCGCACACAAGACCTGAAGTCTTTGCCAAACAGTAGCAAAGCTACGGCATTACACCACGCCTGAGACACATACGCGCGCACAAGACCTGAAGTCTTTGCTAATCACTGGCAAAGCTACGGCATTGGACGCCGCCTGAGACACAGGCGCGCGTACAAGACCGGAGGTCTTTGCCAAACATTGGCAAAGCTACGGCGTTACACGCCGCCTGAGAAACAGGCGCGCACACAAGACCTGAAGTCTTTGCCAAACATTGGCAAAGCTAAGGCATTCACGTCGCCTGAGACACAGGCGCGCGCACAAGGCCTGAAGACTTTGCCAAACATTGGCAAAGCTACGGCATTAGACGCCGCCTGAGACACAGGCGCGCGTACAAGACCTGAAGTCTTTGCCAAACATTGGCAAAGCCACGACATTACACGCCGCCTGAGACACAGGCGCTCGCACAACACCTGAAGTCGTTGCCAAACATTGGCAAAGCTACGGCGTTAGACGCCGCCTGAGAGATAGGCGCCCACACAAGACCGGAAGTCTTTGTCAAACATTGACAAACCTACGATATTACACGACACCTGAGACACGTGCACGCACAAAAGACCTGAAATCTTTGCCAAACATTGGAAAAGCCACGACATTACACGCCGCCTGAGACACAGGCGCGCGCACAAGACCTGAACTATATGCCAAATATTAGCAAAGCTACGGCATTACACGCCGCCTCAGACACAGGCGCGCGCGCACAAGACTTGAAGTCTTTGCCAAACATTGGCAAAGCTACGGCATTACACGCCGCCTGAGACACAGGCGCGCGCACAAGGCCTGAAGACTTTGCCAAACATTAGCAAAGCTACGGCATTACACCACGCCTGAGACACATGTGCGCGCACAAGACCTGAAGTCTTTGCTAATCACTGGCAAAGCTACGGCTTTGGACGCCGCCAGAGACACAGGCGCGCGTACAAGACCGGAAGTCTTTACCAAACATTGGCAAAGCTACGGCATTACACGCCGCCTGAGACACAGGAGCGCGCACAAGACCTGAAGTCTTTGCCAAACATTGGCAAAACTAAGGCATTACACGTCGCCTGAGACACAGGCGCGCGCACAAGGCCTGAAGACTTTGCCAAACATTGGCAAAGCTACGGCATTAGACGCCGCCTGAGACATAGGCGCGCGTACAAGACCTGAAGTCTTTGCCAAACATTGGTAAAGCTACGGCATTACACGCCGCCTAAGACACGGGGCGCGCGCACAACGACTGAAGACTTTGCCAAACATTAGCAAAGCTACAACATTAGACGCCGCCTGAGACATAGGCACGCGTACAAGACCCGAAGTCTTTGCCAAACATTGGCAAAGCGACAGCATTACACGCCGCCTGAGACACAGGCGCGCGTACAAGACCTGAAGTCGTTGCTAAACATTGGACAAGATACGGCGTTCGACGTTGCTTGAGACACAGGCGTCCGCACAAGACCTGAAGTCTTTGCCAAACATTGGCAAAGCTACGGCATTACCAGCCGCCTGAGACATGGGCGCGCTCACAAGACCTGAAGTCTTTGCCAAACGTTGGCAAAGCTACGGCATTACACACCAATTCAGACATAGGCGCGCGCGCACAAGACCTGAAGTCTTTGCCAAACATTGGCAAAGCTACGGCATTACACGCCGCTTGAAACATAGGCGCGCGTACAAGACCTGTAGTCTTTGCCAAACATTAGCAAAGCGACAGCATTACACGCCGCATGAGACACAGGCGTGCGTACAAGACCTGAAGTCGTTGCTAAACATTGGACAAGCTACGGCGTTATACGTTGCTTGAGACACAGGCGTCCGCACAAGACCTGAAGTCTTTGCCAAACATTGGCAAAGCTACGGCATTACCAGCCGCCTGAGACATGGGCGCGCTCACAAAATCTGAAGTCTTTGCCAAACGTTGGCAAAGCTACGGCATTACACGCCGCCTCAGACACAGGCGCGCGCGCACAAGACCTGAAGTCTGAGACACAGGCGCGCGCACAAGGACTGAAGACTTTGCCAAACATTGGCAAAGCTACGGCCTTACACGCCGCCTGAGAAACAGGCGCGCACACAAGACCTGAAGTCTTTGCCAAACAGTAGCAAAGCTACGGCATTACACCACGCCTGAGACACATACGCGCGCACAAGACCTGAAGTCTTTGCTAATCACTGGCAAAGCTACGGCATTGGACGCCGCCTGAGACACAGGCGCGCGTACAAGACCGGAGGTCTTTGCCAAACATTGGCAAAGCTACGGCGTTACACGCCGCCTGAGAAACAGGCGCGCACACAAGACCTGAAGTCTTTGCCAAACATTGGCAAAGCTAAGGCATTCACGTCGCCTGAGACACAGGCGCGCGCACAAGGCCTGAAGACTTTGCCAAACATTGGCAAAGCTACGGCATTAGACGCCGCCTGAGACACAGGCGCGCGTACAAGACCTGAAGTCTTTGCCAAACATTGGCAAAGCCACGACATTACACGCCGCCTGAGACACAGGCGCTCGCACAACACCTGAAGTCGTTGCCAAACATTGGCAAAGCTACGGCGTTAGACGCCGCCTGAGAGATAGGCGCCCACACAAGACCGGAAGTCTTTGTCAAACATTGACAAACCTACGATATTACACGACACCTGAGACACGTGCGTGCACAAAAGACCTGAAATCTTTGCCAAACATTGGAAAAGCCACGACATTACACGCCGCCTGAGACACAGGCGCGCGCACAATACCTGAACTATATGCCAAATATTAGCAAAGCTACGGCATTACACGCCGCCTCAGACACAGGCGCGCGCGCACAAGACTTGAAGTCTTTGCCAAACATTGGCAAAGCTACGGCATTACACGCCGCCTGAGACACAGGCGCGCGCACAAGGCCTGAAGACTTTGCCAAACATTAGCAAAGCTACGGCATTACACCACGCCTGAGACACATGTGCGCGCACAAGACCTGAAGTCTTTGCTAATCACTGGCAAAGCTACGGCTTTGGACGCCGCCAGAGACACAGGCGCGCGTACAAGACCGGAAGTCTTTACCAAACATTGGCAAAGCTACGGCATTACACGCCGCCTGAGACATAGGAGCGCGCACAAGACCTGAAGTCTTTGCCAAACATTGGCAAAACTAAGGCATTACACGTCGCCTGAGACACAGGCGCGCGCACAAGGCCTGAAGACTTTGCCAAACATTGGCAAAGCTACGGCATTAGACGCCGCCTGAGACATAGGCGCGCGTACAAGACCTGAAGTCTTTGCCAAACATTGGCAAAGCTACGGCATTACACGCCGCCTAAGACACGGGCGCGCGCACAACGACTGAAGACTTTGCCAAACATTAGCAAAGCTACAGCATTAGACGCCGCCTGAGACATAGGCACGCGTACAAGACCCGAAGTCTTTGCCAAACATTGGCAAAGCGACAGCATTACACGCCGCCTGAGACACAGGCGCGCGTACAAGTCCTGAAGTCGTTGCTAAACATTGGACAAGATACAGCGTTCGACGTTGCTTGAGACACAGGCGTCCGCACAAGACCTGAAGTCTTTGCCAAACATTGGCAAAGCTACGGCATTACCAGCCGCCTGAGACATGGGCGCGCTCACAAGACCTGAAGTCTTTGCCAAACGTTGGCAAAGCTACGGCATTACATAGCAATACAGACATAGGCGCGCGCGCACAAGACCTGAAGTCTTTGCCAAACATTGGCAAAGCTACGGCATTACACGCCGCTTGAAACATAGGCGCGCGTACAAGACCTGTAGTCTTTGCCAAACATTGGCAAAGCGACAGCATTACACGCCGCATGAGACACAGGCGTGCGTACAAGACCTGAAGTCGTTGCTAAACATTGGACAAGCTACGGCGTTATACGTTGCTTGAGACACAGGCGTCCGCACAAGACCTGAAGTCTTTGCCAAACATTGGCAAAGCTACGGCATTACCAGCCGCCTAGACACAGGCGCGCGCACAAGGACTGAAGACTTTGCCAAACATTAGCAAAGCTACGACATTACACCACGCCTGAGACACATACGCGCGCACAAGACCTGAAGTCTTTGCTAATCACTGGCAAAGCTACGGCATTGGACGCCGCCTGAGACACAGGCGCGCGTACAAGACCGGAGGTCTTTGCCAAACATTGGCAAATCTACGGCGTTACACGCCGCCTGAGAAACAGGCGCGCACACAAGACCTGAAGTCTTTGCCAAACATTGGCAAAGCTAAGGCATTCACGTCGCCTGAGACACAGGCGCGCGCACAAGGCCTGAAGACTTTGCCAAACATTGGAAAAGCTACGGCATTAGACGCCGCCTGAGACACAGGCGCGCGTACAAGACCTGAAGTCTTTGCCAAACATTGGCAAAGCCACGACATTACACGCCGCCTGAGACACAGGCGCTCGCACAACACCTGAAGTCGTTGCCAAACATTGGCAAAGCTACGGCGTTAGACGCCGCCTGAGAGATAGGCGCCCACACAAGACCGGAAGTCTTTGTCAAACATTGACAAACCTACGATATTACACGACACCTGAGACACGTGCGCGCACAAAAGACCTGAAATCTTTGCCAAACATTGGAAAAGCCACGACATTACACGCCGCCTGAGACACAGGCGCGCGCACAAGACCTGAACTATATGCCAAATATTAGCAACGCTACGGCATTACACGCCGCCTCAGACACAGGCGTGCGCGCACAAGACTTGAAGTCTTTGCCAAACATTGGCAAAGCTACGGCATTACACGCCGCCTGAGACACAGGCGCGCGCACAAGGCCTGAAGACTTTGCCAAACATTAGCAAAGCTACGGCATTACACCACGCCTGAGACACATGTGCGCGCACAAGACCTGAAGTCTTTGCTAATTACTGGCAAAGCTACGGCTTTGGACGCCGCCAGAGACACAGGCGCGCGTACAAGACCGGAAGTCTTTACCAAACATTTGCAAAGCTACGGCATTACACGCCGCCTGAGACACAGGAGCGCGCACAAGACCTAAAGTCTTTGCCAAACATTGGCAAAACTAAGGCATTACACGTCGCCTGAGACACAGGCGCGCGCACAAGGCCTGAAGACTTTGCCAAACATTGGCAAAGCTACGGCATTAGACGCCGCCTGAGACATAGGCGCGCGTACAAGACCTGAAGTCTTTGCCAAACATTGGCAAAGCTACGGCATTACACGCCGCCTAAGACACGGGGCGCGCGCACAACGACTGAAGACTTTGCCAAACATTAGCAAAGCTACAGCATTAGACGCCGCCTGAGACATAGGCACGCGTACAAGACCCGAAGTCTTTGCCAAACATTGGCAAAGCGACAGCATTACACGCCGCCTGAGACACAGGCGCGCATACAGGACCTGAAGTCGTTGCTAAACATTGGACAAGATACGGCGTTCGACGTTGCTTGAGACACAGGCGTCCGCACAAGACCTGAAGTCTTTGCCAAACATTGGCAAAGCTACGGCATTACCAGCCGCCTGAGACATGGGCGCGCTCACAAGACCTGAAGTCTTTGCCAAACGTTGGCAAAGCTACGGCATTACACACCAATTCAGACATAGGCGCGCGCGCACAAGACCTGAAGTCTTTGCCAAACATTGGCAAAGCTACGGCATTACACGCCGCTTGAAACATAGGCGCGCGTACAAGACCTGTAGTCTTTGCCAAACATTAGCAAAGCGACAGCATTACACGCCGCATGAGACACAGGCGTGCGTACAAGACCTGAAGTCGTTGCTAAACATTGGACAAGCTACGGCGTTATACGTTGCTTGAGACACAGGCGTCCGCACAAGACCTGAAGTCTTTGCCAAACATTGGCAAAGCTACGGCATTACCAGCCGCCTGAGACATGGGCGCGCTCACAAAATCTGAAGTCTTTGCCAAACGTTGGCAAAGCTACGGCATTACACGCCGCCTCAGACACAGGCGCGCGCGCACAAGACCTGAAGTCTGAGACACAGGCGCGCGCACAAGGACTGAAGACTTTGCCAAACATTGGCAAAGCTACGGCCTTACACGCCGCCTGAGAAACAGGCGCGCACACAAGACCTGAAGTCTTTGCCAAACAGTAGCAAAGCTACGGCATTACACCACGCCTGAGACACATACGCGCGCACAAGACCTGAAGTCTTTGCTAATCACTGGCAAAGCTACGGCATTGGACGCCGCCTGAGACACAGGCGCGCGTACAAGACCGGAGGTCTTTGCCAAACATTGGCAAAGCTACGGCGTTACACGCCGCCTGAGAAACAGGCGCGCAGACAAGACCTGAAGTCTTTGCCAAACATTGGCAAAGCTAAGGCATTCACGTCGCCTGAGACACATGCGCGCGCACAAGGCCTGAAGACTTTGCCAAACATTGGCAAAGCTACGGCATTAGATGCCGCCTGAGGCACAGGCGCGCGTACAAGACCTGAAGTCTTTGCCAAACATTGGCAAAGCTACGGCATTACACGCCGCCTGAGACACGGGCGCGCGCACAAGGCTTGAAGACTTTGCCAAACATTAGAAAGCTACGGCATTAGACGCCGCCTGAGACATAGGTGCGCGTACAAGACCCGAAGTCTTTGCCAAACATTGGCAAAGCTACAGCATTACACGCCGCCTGAGACACAGGCGCGCGTACAAGACCTGAAGTCGTTGCTAAACATTGGACAAGCTACGGCGTTAGACGTTGCTTGAGACACAGGCATCCGCACAAGACCTGAAGTCTTTGCCAAACATTGGCAAAGCTACGGCATTACCAGCCGCCTGAGACATGGGCGCGCTCACAAGACCTGAAGTCTTTGCCAAACGTTGGCAAAGCTACGGCATTACACGCCGCCTCAGACACAGGCGCGCGCGCACAAGACCTGAAGTCTTTGCCAAACATTGGCAAAGCTACGGCATTACACGCCGCCTGAAACATAGGCGCGCGTACAAGACCTGAAGTCTTTGCCAAACATTTGTAAAGCGACAGCATTACACGCCGCATGAGACACAGGCGCGCGTACAAGACCTGATGTCGTTGCTAAACATTGGACAAGCTACGGCGTTAGACGTTGCTTGAGACACAGGCGTCCGCACAAGACCTGAAGTCTTTGCCAAGCATTGGCAAAGCTACGGCATTACCATCCGCCTGAGACACAGGCGCGCGCACAAGAACTCAAGTCTTTGCCAAACATTGGCAATGCTAAGGCATTACACGTCGCCTGAGACACAGGCGCGCGCACAAGGCCTGAAGACTTTGCCAAACATTGGCAAAGCTACGGCATTAGACGCCGCCTGAGACATAGGCGCGCGTACAAGACCTGAAGTCTTTGCCAAACATTGGCAAAGCTACGGCATTACACGCCGCCTGAGACACGGGCGCACGCACAAGGCCTGAAGACTTTGCCAAACATTAGCAAAGCAACGACATTAGACGCCGCCTAAGACATAGGCGCGCGTACAAGACCCGAAGTCTTTGCCAAACATTGGCAAAGCGACAGCATTACACACCGCCTGAGACACAGGCGCGCGTACAAGACCTGAAGTCGTTGCTAAACATTGGACAAGAAACGACGTTAGACGTTGCTTGAGACACAGGCGTCCGCACAAGACCTGAAGTCTTTGCCAAACATTGGCAAAGCTAAGGCATTACACGTCGCCTGAGACACAGGCGCGCGCACAAGGCCTGAAGACTTTGCCAAACATTGGCAAAGCTACGGCATTAGACTCCGCCTGAGACATAGGCGCGCGTACAAGACCTGAAGTCTTTGCCAAACATTGGCAAAGCTACGGCATTACACGCCGCCTGAGACACAGGCGCGCGCACAAGACCTGAAGTCTTTGCCAAACATTGGAAAAATTAAGGCATTACACGTCGCCTGAGACACAGGCGCGCGCACAAGGCATGAAGACTTTGCCAAACATTGGCAAAGCTACGGCATTAGACGCCGCCTGAGAAATAGGCGCGCGTACAAGACCTGAAGTCTTTGCCAAACATTGGCAAAGCTACGGCATTACACGCCGCCTGAGACACGGGCGCGCGCACAACGACTGAAGACTTTGCCAAACATTAGCAAAGCTACGGCATTGGATTTGCCTGAGACATAGGCACGCGTACAAGACCCGAAGTCTTTGCCAAACGTTGGCAAAGCGACACCATTACACGCCGCCTGAGACACAGGCGCGCGTACAAGACCTGAAGTCGTTTCTAAACATTGGACAAGCTACGGCGTTCGACGTTGCTTGAGACACAGGCGTCCGCACAAGACGTGAAGTCTTTGCCAACCATTGGCAAAGCTACGGCATTACCAGCCGCCTGAGACCTGGGCGCGCTCACAAGACCTGAAGTCTTTGCCAAACGTTGGCAAAGCTACGGCATTACACGCCGCCTCAGACACAGGCGCGCGCGCACAAGGCTTGAAGTCTTTGCCAAACATTGGCAAAGCTACGACATTACACGCCGCCTGAAACATAGGCGCGCGTACAAGACCTGAAGTCTTTGCCAAACATTGGTAAAGCGACTGCATTACACGCCGCATGAGACACAGGCGCGCGTACAAGACCTGAAGTCGTTGCTAAACATTGGACAAGCTACGGCGTTAGACGTTGCTTGAGACACAGGCGTCCGCACAAGACCTGAAGTCTTTGCCAAGCATTGGCAAAGCTACGGAATTACCATCCGCCTGAGACACAGGCGCGCACACAAGAACTCAAGTCTTTGCCAAACATTGGCAAAGCTAAGGCATTACACGTCGCCTGAGACACAGGCGCGCGCACAAGGCCTGAAGACTTTGCCAAACATTGGCAAAGCTACGGCATTAGACGCCGCCTGAGACATAGGCGCGCGTACAAGACCTGAAGTCTTTGCCAAACATTGGCAAAGCTACGGCATTACACGCCGCCTGAGACACGGGCGAACGCACAAGGCCTGAAGACTTTGCCAAACATTAGCAAAGCTACGGCATTAGACGCCGCCTGAGACATAGGCGCGCGTACAAGACCCGAAGTCTTTGCCAAACATTGGCAAAGCGACAGCATTACACACCGCCTGAGACACAGGCGCGCGTACAAGACCTGAAGTCATTGCTAAACATTGGACAAGCTACGACGTTAGACGTTGCTTGAGACACAGGCGTCCGCACAAGACCTGAAGTCTTTGCCAAACATTGGCAAAGCTAAGGCATTACACGTCGCCTGAGACACAGGCGCGCGCACAAGGCCTGAAGACTTTGCCAAACATTGGCAAAGCTACGGCATTAGACTCCGCCTGAGACATAGGCGCGCGTACAAGACCTGAAGTCTTTGCCAAACATTGGCAAAGCTACGGCATTACACGCCGCCTGAGACACAGGCGCGTGCACAAGACCTGAAGTCTTTGCCAAACATTGGAAAAATTAAGGCATTACACGTCGCCTGAGACACAGGCGCGCGCACAAGGCATGAAGACTTTGCCAAACATTGGCAAAGCTACGGCATTAGACGCCGCCTGAGAAATAGGCGCGCGTACAAGACCTGAAGTCTTTGCCAAACATTGGCAAAGCTACGGAATTATACGCCGCCTGAGACACGGGCTCGCGCACAACGACTGAAGACTTTGCCAAACATTAGCAAAGCTACGGCATTAGATTTGCCTGAGACATAGGCACGCGTACAAGACCCGAAGTCTTTGCCAAACATTGGCAAAGCGACACCATTACACGCCGCCTGAGACACAGGCGCGCGTACAAGACCTGAAGTCGTTGCTAAACATTGGACAAGCTACGGCGTTCGACGTTGCTTGAGACACAGGCGTCCGCACAAGACGTGAAGTCTTTGCCAACCATTGGCAAAGCTACGGCATTACCAGCCGCCTGAGACCTGGGCGCGCTCACAAGACCTGAAGTCTTTGCCAAACGTTGGCAAAGCTACGGCATTACACGCCGCCTCAGACACAGGCGCGCGCACACAAGGCTTGAAGTCTTTGCCAAACATTGGCAAAGCTACGGCATTACACGCCGCCTGAAACATAGGCGCGCGTACAAGACCTGAAGTCTTTGCCAAACATTGGCAAAGCGACAGCATTACATGCCGCATGAGACACAGGCGCGCGTACAAGATCTGAAGTCGTTGCTAAAATTGGACAAGCTACGGCGTTAGACGTTGCTTGAAACACAGGCATCTGCACAAGACCCGAAGTCTTTGCCAAACATTGGCACAGCTACGGCATTACCAGCCGCCTGAGACATGGGCGCGCTCACAAAACCTGAAGTCTTTGCCAAACATTGGCAAAGCTACGGCATTACACGCCGCCTCAGACACAGGCGCGCGCGCACAAGACCTGAAGTCTTTGCCAAACATTGGCAAAGCTACGACATTACACGCCGCCTGAAACATAGGCGCGCGTACAAGACCTGAAGTCTTTGCCAAACATTGGTAAAGCGACAGCATTACACGCCGCATGAGACACAGGCGCGCGTACAAGACCTGAAGTCGTTGCTAAACATTGGAGAAGCTACGGCGTTAGACGTTGCTTGAGACACAGGCGTCCGCACAAGACCTGAAGTCTTTGCCAAGCATTGGCAAAGCTACGGCATTACCATCCGCCTGAGACACAGGCGCGCGCACAAGAACTCAAGTCTTTGCCAAACATTGGCAAAGCTAAGGCATTACACGTCGCCTGAGACACAGGCGCGCGCACAAGGCCTGAAGACTTTGCCAAACATTGGCAAGGCTACGGCATTAGACGCCGCCTGAGACATAGGCGCGCGTACAAGACCTGAAGTCTTTGCCAAACATTGGCAAAGCTACGGCATTACACGCCGCCTGAGACACGGGCGCACGCACAAGGCCTGAAGACTTTGCCAAACATTAGCAAAGCTACGGCATTAGACGCCGCCTGAGACATAGGCGCGCGTACAAGACCCGAAGTCTTTGCCAAACATTGGCAAAGCGACAGCATTACACACCGCCTGAGACACAGGCGCGCGTACAAGACCTGAAGTCGTTGCTAAACATTGGACAAGCTACGACGTTAGACGTTGCTTGAGACACAGGCGTCCGCACAAGACCTGAAGTCTTTGCCAAACATTGGCAAAGCTAAGGCATTACACGTCGCCTGAGACACAGGCGCCCGCACAAGGCCTGAAGACTTTGCCAAACATTGGCAAAGCTACGGCATTAGACTCCGCCTGAGACATAGGCGCGCGTACAAGACCTGAAGTCTTTGCCAAACATTGGCAAAGCTACGGCATTACACGCCGCCTGAGACACAGGCGCGCGCACAAGACCTGAAGTCTTTGCCAAACATTGGAAAAATTAAGGCATTACACGTCGCCTGAGACACAGGCGCGCGCACAAGGCATGAAGACTTTGCCAAACATTGTCAAAGCTACGGCATTAGACGCCGCCTGAGAAATAGGCGCGCGTACAAGACCTGAAGTCTTTGCCAAACATTGGCAAAGCTACGGCATTACACGCCGCCTGAGACACGGGCGCGCGCACAACGACTGAAGACTTTGCCAAACATTAGCAAAGCTACGGCATTAGATTTGCCTGAGACATAGGCACGCGTACAAGACCCGAAGTCTTTGCCAAACATTGGCAAAGCGACACCATTACACGCCGCCTGAGACACAGGCGCGCATACAAGACCTGAAGTCGTTGCTAAACATTGGACAAGCTACGGCGTTCGACGTTGCTTGAGACACAAGCGTCCGCACAAGACGTGAAGTCTTTGCCAACCATTGGCAAAGCTACGGCATTACCAGCCGCCTGAGACCTGGGCGCGCTCACAAGACCTGAAGTCTTTGCCAAACGTTGGCAAAGCTACGGCATTACACGCCGCCTCAGACACAGGCGCACGCGCACAAGGCTTGAAGTCTTTGCCAAACATTGGCAAAGCTACGGCATTACACGCCGCCTGAAACATAGGCCCGCGTACAAGACCTGAAGTCTTTGCCAAACATTGGCAAAGCGACAGCATTACATGCCGCATGAGACACAGGCGCGCGTACAAGACCTGAAGTCGTTGCTAAACATTGGACAAGCTACGGCGTTAGACGTTGCTTGAAACACAGGCATCCGCACAAGACCTGAAGTCTTTGCCAAACATTGGCAAAGCTACGGCATTACCAGCCGCCTGAGACATGGGCGCGCTCACAAAACCTGAAGTCTTTGCCAAACGTTGGCAAAGCTACGGCATTACACGCCGCCTCAGACACAGGCGCGCGCGCACAAGACCTGAAGTCTTTGCCAAACATTGGCAAAGCTACGGCATTACACGCCGCCTGAGACACAGGCGCACGCACAAGGCCTGAAGACTTTGCCAAACATTAGCAAAGCTACGGCATTACACCACGCCTAAGACACATGCGCGCGCACAAGACCTGAAGTCTTTGCTAATCACTGGCAAAGCTACGGCATTGGACGCCGCCTAAGACACAGGCGCGCGTACAAGACCGGAAGTCTTTGCCAAACATTGGCAAAGCTACGACATTACACGCCGCCTGAGAAACAGGCGCGCGCACAAGACCTGAAGTGTTTGCCAAGCATTGGAAAGCTAAGGCATTACACGTCGCCTGAGACACAGGCGCGCGCACAAGGCCTGAAGACTTTTCCAAACATTGGCAAAGCTACGGCATTAGACGCCGCCTGAGACATAGGCGCGCGTACAAGACCTGAAGTCTTTGCCAAACATTGGCAAAGCTACGGCATTACACCCCGCCTGAGACACGGGCACGCTAACAAAGCCTGAAGACTTTGCCAAACATTAGCAAAGCTACGGCATTAGACGCCGTCTGAGACATAGGTGCGCGTACAAGACCCGAAGTCTTTGCCAAACGTTGGCAAAGCGACAGCATTACACGCCGCCTGAGACACAGGCGCGCGTACAAGACCTGAAGTCGTTGCTAAACATTGGACAAGCTACGGTGTTAGACGTTGCTTGAGACATAGGCGTCCGCACAAGACCTGAAGTCTTTGCCAAACATTGGCAAAGCTACGGCATTACCAGCCGCCTGAGACATGGGCGCGCTCACAAGACCTGAAGTCTTTGCCAAACATTGGCAAAGCTACGGCATTACACGCCGCCTCAGACACAGGCGCGCGCGCACAAGACCCGAAGTCTTTGCCAAACATTGGCAAAGCTACGGCATTACACGCCGCCTGAAACATAAGCGCGCGTACAAGACCTGAAGTCTTTGCCAAACATTGGCAAAGCGACAGCATTACACGCCGCCTGAGACACAGGCGCGCGTACAAAACCTGAAGTCGTTGCTAAACATTGGACAAGCTACGGCGTTAGACGTTGCTTGAGACACAGGCGTCCGCACAAGACCTGAAGTCTTTGCCAAACATTGGCAAAGCTATGACATTACCATCCGCCTGAGACATGGGCGCGCTCACAAGACCTGAAGTCTTTGCCAAACTTTGGCAAGGCTACGGCATTACACGCCGCCTCAGACACAGGCGCGCGCGCACAAGACCTGAAGTCTTTGCCAAACAATGGCAAAGCTACGGCATTACACCACGCCTGAGACACATGCGCGTGCACAAGACCTGAAGTCTTTGCTAATCACTGGCAAAGCTACGGCATTGGACGCCGCTTGAGACACAGGCGCGCGCACAAGGCCTGAATGCTTTGCCAAACATTGGCAAAGCTACGGCATTACACGCCGCCTGAGACACGGGCGCGCGCACAAGGCCGGAAGACTTTGCCAAACATTAGCAAAGCTACAGCATTAGACGCCGCCTGAGACATAGGCGCGCGTACAAGACCCGAAGTCTTTGCCAAACATTGGCAAAGCGACAGCATTACACACCGCCTGAGACACAGGCGCGCGTACAACACCTGAAGTCGTTGCTAATCATTGGACAAGCTACGGCGTTAGACGTTGCTTGAGACACAGGCGTCCGCACAAGACCTGAAGTCTTTGCCAAACATTGGCAAAGCTACGGCATTACCAGCCGCCTGAGACATGAGCGCGCTCACAAGACCTGAAGTCTTTGCCAAACATTGGCAAAGCGACAGCATTACACGCCGCCTGAGACACAGGCGCGCGTACAAGACCTGAAGTCGTTGCTAAACATTGGACAACCTACAGCGTTAGACGTTGCTTGAGACACAGGTGTCAGCACAAGACCTGAAGTCTTTGCCAAACATTGGCAAAGCTACGGCATTACCATCCGCCTGAGACATGGGCGCGCTCACAAGACCTGAAGTCTTTGCCAAACGTTGGCAAAGCTACGGCATTACACGCCGCCTCAGACACAGGAGCGCGCGCACAAGACCTGAAGTCTTTGCCAAACATTGGAAAAGCTACGGCATTACACCACGCCTGAGACACATGCGCGTGCACAAGTCCTAAAGTCTTTGCTAATCACTGACAAAGCTACGGCATTGGACGCCGCCTGAGACACAGGCGCGCGCACAAGGCCTGAATGCTTTGCCAAACATTGGCAAAGCTACGGCATTAGACGCCGCCTGAGACATAGGCGCGCGTAGAAGACCTGAAGTCTTTGCCAAATATTGGCAAAGGTACGGCATTACACGCCGCCTGAGACACGGGCGCGCGCACAAGGCCTGAAGACTTTGCCAAACATTAGCAAAGCTACGGCATTAGACGCCGCCTGAGACATAGGCGCGCGTACAAGACCCGAAGTCTTTGTCAAACATTGGCAAAGCGACAGCATTACACACCGCCTGAGACACAGGCGCGCGTACAACACCTGAAGTCGTTGCTAAACATTGGACAAGATACGGCGTTAGACGTTGCTTGAGACACAGGCGTCCGCACAAGACCTGAAGTCTTTGCCAAACATTGGCAAAGCTACGGCATTACCAGCCGCCTGAGACATGAGCGCGCGCACAAGACCTGAAGTCTTTGCCAAACATTGGCAAAGCTACGACATTACACGCCGCCTCAGACACAGGCGCGCGCAAAAGGACTGAAGACTTTGCCAAACATTAGCAAAGCTACGGCATTACACCATGCCTGAGACACATGCGCGCGCACAAGACCTGAAGTCTTTGCCAAACGTTGGCAAAGCTACGGCATTACACGCCGCCTCAGACACAGGCGCGCGCGCACAAGGCTTGAAGTCTTTGCCAAACATTGGCAAAGCTACGACATTACACGCCGCCTGAAACATAGGCGCGCGTACAAGACCTGAAGTCTTTGCCAAACATTGGTAAAGCGACTGCATTACACGCCGCATGAGACACAGGCGCGCGTACAAGACCTGAAGTCGTTGCTAAACATTGGACAAGCTACGGCGTTAGACGTTGCTTGAGACACAGGCGTCCGCACAAGACCTGAAGTCTTTGCCAAGCATTGGCAAAGCTACGGCATTACCATCCGCCTGAGACACAGGCGCGCACACAAGAACTCAAGTCTTTGCCAAACATTGGCAAAGCTAAGGCATTACACGTCGCCTGAGACACAGGCGCGCGCACAAGGCCTGAAGACTTTGCCAAACATTGGCAAAGCTACGGCATTAGACGCCGCCTGAGACATAGGCGCGCGTACAAGACCTGAAGTCTTTGCCAAACATTGGCAAAGCTACGGCATTACACGCCGCCTGAGACACGGGCGCACGCACAAGGCCTGAAGACTTTGCCAAACATTAGCAAAGCTACGGCATTAGACGCCGCCTGAGACATAGGCGCGCGTACAAGACCCGAAGTCTTTGCCAAACATTGGCAAAGCGACAGCATTACACACCGCCTGAGACACAGGCGCGCGTACAAGACCTGAAGTCATTGCTAAACATTGGACAAGCTACGACGTTAGACGTTGCTTGAGACACAGGCGTCCGCACAAGACCTGAAGTCTTTGCCAAACATTGGCAAAGCTAAGGCATTACACGTCGCCTGAGACACAGGCGCGCGCACAAGGCCTGAAGACTTTGCCAAACATTGGCAAAGCTACGGCATTAGACTCCGCCTGAGACATAGGCGCGCGTACAAGACCTGAAGTCTTTGCCAAACATTGGCAAAGCTACGGCATTACACGCCGCCTGAGACACAGGCGCGTGCACAAGACCTGAAGTCTTTGCCAAACATTGGAAAAATTAAGGCATTACACGTCGCCTGAGACACAGGCGCGCGCACAAGGCATGAAGACTTTGCCAAACATTGGCAAAGCTACGGCATTAGACGCCGCCTGAGAAATAGGCGCGCGTACAAGACCTGAAGTCTTTGCCAAACATTGGCAAAGCTACGGAATTATACACCGCCTGAGACACGGGCTCGCGCACAACGACTGAAGACTTTGCCAAACATTAGCAAAGCTACGGCATTAGATTTGCCTGAGACATAGGCACGCGTACAAGACCCGAAGTCTTTGCCAAACATTGGCAAAGCGACACCATTACACGCCGCCTGAGACACAGGCGCGCGTACAAGACCTGAAGTCGTTGCTAAACATTGGACAAGCTACGGCGTTCGACGTTGCTTGAGACACAGGCGTCCGCACAAGACGTGAAGTCTTTGCCAACCATTGGCAAAGCTACGGCATTACCAGCCGCCTGAGACCTGGGCGCGCTCACAAGACCTGAAGTCTTTGCCAAACGTTGGCAAAGCTACGGCATTACACGCCGCCTCAGACACAGGCGCGCGCACACAAGGCTTGAAGTCTTTGCCAAACATTGGCAAAGCTACGGCATTACACGCCGCCTGAAACATAGGCGCGCGTACAAGACCTGAAGTCTTTGCCAAACATTGGCAAAGCGACAGCATTACATGCCGCATGAGACACAGGCGCGCGTACAAGATCTGAAGTCGTTGCTAAACATTGGACAAGCTACGGCGTTAGACGTTGCTTGAAACACAGGCATCTGCACAAGACCCGAAGTCTTTGCCAAACATTGGCACAGCTACGGCATTACCAGCCGCCTGAGACATGGGCGCGCTCACAAAACCTGAAGTCTTTGCCAAACATTGGCAAAGCTACGGCATTACACGCCGCCTCAGACACAGGCGCGCGCGCACAAGACCTGAAGTCTTTGCCAAACATTGGCAAAGCTACGACATTACACGCCGCCTGAAACATAGGCGCGCGTACAAGACCTGAAGTCTTTGCCAAACATTGGTAAAGCGACAGCATTACACGCCGCATGAGACACAGGCGCGCGTACAAGACCTGAAGTCGTTGCTAAACATTGGAGAAGCTACGGCGTTAGACGTTGCTTGAGACACAGGCGTCCGCACAAGACCTGAAGTCTTTGCCAAGCATTGGCAAAGCTACGGCATTACCATCCGCCTGAGACACAGGCGCGCGCACAAGAACTCAAGTCTTTGCCAAACATTGGCAAAGCTAAGGCATTACACGTCGCCTGAGACACAGGCGCGCGCACAAGGCCTGAAGACTTTGCCAAACATTGGCAAGGCTACGGCATTAGACGCCGCCTGAGACATAGGCGCGCGTACAAGACCTGAAGTCTTTGCCAAACATTGGCAAAGCTACGGCATTACACGCCGCCTGAGACACGGGCGCACGCACAAGGCCTGAAGACTTTGCCAAACATTAGCAAAGCTACGGCATTAGACGCCGCCTGAGACATAGGCGCGCGTACAAGACCCGAAGTCTTTGCCAAACATTGGCAAAGCGACAGCATTACACACCGCCTGAGACACAGGCGCGCGTACAAGACCTGAAGTCGTTGCTAAACATTGGACAAGCTACGACGTTAGACGTTGCTTGAGACACAGGCGTCCGCACAAGACCTGAAGTCTTTGCCAAACATTGGCAAAGCTAAGGCATTACACGTCGCCTGAGACACAGGCGCCCGCACAAGGCCTGAAGACTTTGCCAAACATTGGCAAAGCTACGGCATTAGACTCCGCCTGAGACATAGGCGCGCGTACAAGACCTGAAGTCTTTGCCAAACATTGGCAAAGCTACGGCATTACACGCCGCCTGAGACACAGGCGCGCGCACAAGACCTGAAGTCTTTGCCAAACATTGGAAAAATTAAGGCATTACACGTCGCCTGAGACACAGGCGCGCGCACAAGGCATGAAGACTTTGCCAAACATTGTCAAAGCTACGGCATTAGACGCCGCCTGAGAAATAGGCGCGCGTACAAGACCTGAAGTCTTTGCCAAACATTGGCAAAGCTACGGCATTACACGCCGCCTGAGACACGGGCGCGCGCACAACGACTGAAGACTTTGCCAAACATTAGCAAAGCTACGGCATTAGATTTGCCTGAGACATAGGCACGCGTACAAGACCCGAAGTCTTTGCCAAACATTGGCAAAGCGACACCATTACACGCCGCCTGAGACACAGGCGCGCATACAAGACCTGAAGTCGTTGCTAAACATTGGACAAGCTACGGCGTTCGACGTTGCTTGAGACACAAGCGTCCGCACAAGACGTGAAGTCTTTGCCAACCATTGGCAAAGCTACGGCATTACCAGCCGCCTGAGACCTGGGCGCGCTCACAAGACCTGAAGTCTTTGCCAAACGTTGGCAAAGCTACGGCATTACACGCCGCCTCAGACACAGGCGCACGCGCACAAGGCTTGAAGTCTTTGCCAAACATTGGCAAAGCTACGGCATTACACGCCGCCTGAAACATAGGCCCGCGTACAAGACCTGAAGTCTTTGCCAAACATTGGCAAAGCGACAGCATTACATGCCGCATGAGACACAGGCGCGCGTACAAGACCTGAAGTCGTTGCTAAACATTGGACAAGCTACGGCGTTAGACGTTGCTTGAAACACAGGCATCCGCACAAGACCTGAAGTCTTTGCCAAACATTGGCAAAGCTACGGCATTACCAGCCGCCTGAGACATGGGCGCGCTCACAAAACCTGAAGTCTTTGCCAAACGTTGGCAAAGCTACGGCATTACACGCCGCCTCAGACACAGGCGCGCGCGCACAAGACCTGAAGTCTTTGCCAAACATTGGCAAAGCTACGGCATTACACGCCGCCTGAGACACAGGCGCACGCACAAGGCCTGAAGACTTTGCCAAACATTAGCAAAGCTACGGCATTACACCACGCCTAAGACACATGCGCGCGCACAAGACCTGAAGTCTTTGCTAATCACTGGCAAAGCTACGGCATTGGACGCCGCCTAAGACACAGGCGCGCGTACAAGACCGGAAGTCTTTGCCAAACATTGGCAAAGCTACGACATTACACGCCGCCTGAGAAACAGGCGCGCGCACAAGACCTGAAGTGTTTGCCAAGCATTGGAAAGCTAAGGCATTACACGTCGCCTGAGACACAGGCGCGCGCACAAGGCCTGAAGACTTTTCCAAACATTGGCAAAGCTACGGCATTAGACGCCGCCTGAGACATAGGCGCGCGTACAAGACCTGAAGTCTTTGCCAAACATTGGCAAAGCTACGGCATTACACCCCGCCTGAGACACGGGCACGCTAACAAAGCCTGAAGACTTTGCCAAACATTAGCAAAGCTACGGCATTAGACGCCGTCTGAGACATAGGTGCGCGTACAAGACCCGAAGTCTTTGCCAAACGTTGGCAAAGCGACAGCATTACACGCCGCCTGAGACACAGGCGCGCGTACAAGACCTGAAGTCGTTGCTAAACATTGGACAAGCTACGGTGTTAGACGTTGCTTGAGACATAGGCGTCCGCACAAGACCTGAAGTCTTTGCCAAACATTGGCAAAGCTACGGCATTACCAGCCGCCTGAGACATGGGCGCGCTCACAAGACCTGAAGTCTTTGCCAAACATTGGCAAAGCTACGGCATTACACGCCGCCTCAGACACAGGCGCGCGCGCACAAGACCCGAAGTCTTTGCCAAACATTGGCAAAGCTACGGCATTACACGCCGCCTGAAACATAAGCGCGCGTACAAGACCTGAAGTCTTTGCCAAACATTGGCAAAGCGACAGCATTACACGCCGCCTGAGACACAGGCGCGCGTACAAAACCTGAAGTCGTTGCTAAACATTGGACAAGCTACGGCGTTAGACGTTGCTTGAGACACAGGCGTCCGCACAAGACCTGAAGTCTTTGCCAAACATTGGCAAAGCTACGACATTACCATCCGCCTGAGACATGGGCGCGCTCACAAGACCTGAAGTCTTTGCCAAACTTTGGCAAGGCTACGGCATTACACGCCGCCTCAGACACAGGCGCGCGCGCACAAGACCTGAAGTCTTTGCCAAACAATGGCAAAGCTACGGCATTACACCACGCCTGAGACACATGCGCGTGCACAAGACCTGAAGTCTTTGCTAATCACTGGCAAAGCTACGGCATTGGACGCCGCTTGAGACACAGGCGCGCGCACAAGGCCTGAATGCTTTGCCAAACATTGGCAAAGCTACGGCATTACACGCCGCCTGAGACACGGGCGCGCGCACAAGGCCGGAAGACTTTGCCAAACATTAGCAAAGCTACAGCATTAGACGCCGCCTGAGACATAGGCGCGCGTACAAGACCCGAAGTCTTTGCCAAACATTGGCAAAGCGACAGCATTACACACCGCCTGAGACACAGGCGCGCGTACAACACCTGAAGTCGTTGCTAATCATTGGACAAGCTACGGCGTTAGACGTTGCTTGAGACACAGGCGTCCGCACAAGACCTGAAGTCTTTGCCAAACATTGGCAAAGCTACGGCATTACCAGCCGCCTGAGACATGAGCGCGCTCACAAGACCTGAAGTCTTTGCCAAACATTGGCAAAGCGACAGCATTACACGCCGCCTGAGACACAGGCGCGCGTACAAGACCTGAAGTCGTTGCTAAACATTGGACAACCTACAGCGTTAGACGTTGCTTGAGACACAGGTGTCAGCACAAGACCTGAAGTCTTTGCCAAACATTGGCAAAGCTACGGCATTACCATCCGCCTGAGACATGGGCGCGCTCACAAGACCTGAAGTCTTTGCCAAACGTTGGCAAAGCTACGGCATTACACGCCGCCTCAGACACAGGAGCGCGCGCACAAGACCTGAAGTCTTTGCCAAACATTGGAAAAGCTACGGCATTACACCACGCCTGAGACACATGCGCGTGCACAAGTCCTAAAGTCTTTGCTAATCACTGACAAAGCTACGGCATTGGACGCCGCCTGAGACACAGGCGCGCGCACAAGGCCTGAATGCTTTGCCAAACATTGGCAAAGCTACGGCATTAGACGCCGCCTGAGACATAGGCGCGCGTAGAAGACCTGAAGTCTTTGCCAAATATTGGCAAAGGTACGGCATTACACGCCGCCTGAGACACGGGCGCGCGCACAAGGCCTGAAGACTTTGCCAAACATTAGCAAAGCTACGGCATTAGACGCCGCCTGAGACATAGGCGCGCGTACAAGACCCGAAGTCTTTGTCAAACATTGGCAAAGCGACAGCATTACACACCGCCTGAGACACAGGCGCGCGTACAACACCTGAAGTCGTTGCTAAACATTGGACAAGATACGGCGTTAGACGTTGCTTGAGACACAGGCGTCCGCACAAGACCTGAAGTCTTTGCCAAACATTGGCAAAGCTACGGCATTACCAGCCTCCTGAGACATGAGCGCGCGCACAAGACCTGAAGTCTTTGCCAAACATTGGCAAAGCTACGACATTACACGCCGCCTCAGACACAGGCGCGCGCAAAAGGACTGAAGACTTTGCCAAACATTAGCAAAGCTACGGCATTACACCATGCCTGAGACACATGCGCGCGCACAAGACCTGAAGTCTTTGCTAATCACTGGCAAAGCTACGGCATTGGACGCCGCCTGAGACACAGGCGCGCGTACAAGACCCGAAGTCTTTGCCAAACATTGGCAAAGCGACAGCATTACACGCCGCCTGAGACACAGGCGCGCGTACAAGACCTGAAGTCGTTGCTAAACATTGGACAAGCTACGGCGTTAGACGTTGCTTGAGACACAGGCGTGCTCACAAGACCTGAAGTCTTTGCCAAACGTTGGCAAAGCTACGGCATTACACGCCGCCTCAGACACAGGCGCGCGCGCACAAGGCCTGAAGTCTTTGCCAAACATTGGCAAAGCTACGGCATTACACCACGCCTGAGACACATGCGCGTGCACAAGACCTGAAGTCTTTGCTAATCACTGGCAAAGCTACGGCATTGGACGCCGCCTGAGACACAGGCGCGCACAAGGCCTGAATGCTTTGCCAAACATTGGCAAAGCTACGGCATTAGACGCTGCCTGAGACATAGGCGCGCGTAGAAGACCTGAGGTCTTTGCCAAATATTTGCAAAGCTACGGCATTACACGCCGCCTGAGACACGGGCGCGCGCACAAGGCCTGAAGACTTTGCCAAACATTAGCAAAGCTACGGCATTAGACGCCGCCTGAGACATAGGCGCGCGTACAAGACCCGAAGTCTTTGCCAAACATTGGCAAAGCGACAGCATTACACACCGCCTGAGACACAGGCGCGCGTACAACACTTGAAGTCGTTGCTAAACATTAGACAAGCTACGGCGTTAGACGTTGCTTGAGACACAGGCGTCCGCACAAGACCTGAAGTCTTTGCCAAACATTGGCAAAGCTACGGCATTACCAGCCGCCTGAGACATGGGCGCGCTCACAAGACCTGAAGTCTTTGCCAAACATTGGCAAAGCTACGGCATTACACGCCGCCTCAGACACAGGCGCGCGCGCACAAGACCCGAAGTCTTTGCCAAACATTGGCAAAGCTACGGCATTACACGCCGCCTGAAACATAAGCGCGCGTACAAGACCTGAAGTCTTTGCCAAACATTGGCAAAGCTACGGCATTACCATCCGCCTGAGACATGGGCGCGCTCACAAGACCCGAAGTCTTTGCCAAACATTGGCAAAGCGACAGCATTACACGCTGCCTGAGACACAGGCGCGCGTACAAGACCTGAAGTCGTTGCTAAATATTGGACAAGCTACGGCGTTAGACGTTGCTTGAGACACAGGCGTCGGCACAAGACCTGAAGTCTTTGCCAAACATTGGCAAAGCTACGACATTACCATCCGCCTGAGACATGGGCGCGCTCACAAGACCTGAAGTCTTTGCCAAACGTTGGCAAAGCTACGGCATTACACGCCGCCTCAGACACAGGCGCGCGCGCACAAGGCCTGAAGTCTTTGCCAAACATTGGCAAAGCTACGGCATTACACCACGCCTGAGACACATGCGCGTGCACAAGACCTGAAGTCTTTGCTAATCACTGGCAAAGCTACGGCATTGGACGCCGCCTGAGACACAGGCGCGCGCACAAGGCCTGAATGCTTTGCCAAACATTGGCAAAGCTACGGCATTAGACGCCGCCTGAGACATAGGCGCGCGTAGAAGACCTGAGGTCTTTGCCAAATATTTGCAAAGCTACGGCATTACACGCCGCCTGAGACACGGGCGCGCGCACAAGGCCTGAAGACTTTGCCAAACATTAGCAAAGCTACGGCATTAGACGCCGCCTGAGACATAGGCGCGCGTACAAGACCCGAAGTCTTTGCCAAACATTGGCAAAGCGACAGCATTACACACCGTCTGAGACACAGGCGCGCGTACAACACCTGAAGTCGTTGCTAAACATTGGACAAGCTACGGCGTTAGACGTTGCTTGAGACACAGGCGTCCGCACAAGACCTGAAGTCTTTGCCAAACATTGGCAAAGCTACGGCATTACCAGCCGCCTGAGACATGGGCGCGCTCACAAGACCTGAAGTCTTTGCCAAACATTGGCAAAGCTACGGCATTACACGCCGCCTCAGACACAGGCGCGCGCGCACAAGACCCGAAGTCTTTGCCAAACATTGGCAAAGCTACGGCATTACACGCCGCCTGAAACATAAGCGCGCGTACAAGACCTGAAGTCTTTGCCAAACATTGGCAAAGCTACGGCATTACCATCCGCCTGAGACATGGGCGCGCTCAAGACCTGAAGTCTTTGCCAAACGTTGGCAAAGCTACGGCATTACACGCCGCCTCAGACAAAGGCGCGCGCGCACAAGGCCTGAAGTCTTTGCCAAACATTGGCAAAGCTACGGCATTACACCACGCCTGAGACACATGCGCGTGCACAAGACCTGAAGTCTTTGCTAATCACTGGCAAAGCTACGGCATTGGACGCCGCCTGAGACACAGGCGCGCGCACAAGGCCTGAATGCTTTGCCAAACATTGGCAAAGCTACGGCATTAGACGCCGCCTGAGACATAGGCGCGCGTAGAAGACCTGAGGTCTTTGCCAAATATTTGCAAAGCTACGGCATTACACGCCGCCTGAGACACGGGCGCGCGCACAAGGCCTGAAGACTTTGCCAAAACATTAGCAAAGCTACGGCATTAGACGCCGCCTGAGACATAGGCGCGCGTACAAGACCCGAAGTCTTTGCCAAACATTGGCAAAGCGACAGCATTACACACCGCCTGAGACACACGCGCGCGTACAACACCTGAAGTCGTTGCTAAACATTGGACAAGCTACGGCGTTAGACGTTGCTTGAGACACAGGCGTCCGCACAAGACCTGAAGTCTTTGCCAAACATTGGCAAAGCTACGGCATTACCAGCCGCCTGAGACATGGGCGCGCTCACAAGACCTGAAGTCTTTGCCAAACATTGGCAAAGCTACGGCATTACACGCCGCCTCAGACACAGGCGCGCGCGCACAAGACCCGAAGTCTTTGCCAAACATTGGCAAAGCTACGGCATTACACGCCGCCTGAAACATAAGCGCGCGTACAAGACCTGAAGTCTTTGCCAAACATTGGCAAAGCTACGGCATTACCATCCGCCTGAGACATGGGCGCGCTCACAAGACCCGAAGTCTTTGCCAAACATTGGCAAAGCGACAGCATTACACGCTGCCTGAGACACAGGCGCGCGTACAAGACCTGAAGTCGTTGCTAAATATTGGACAAGCTACGGCGTTAGACGTTGCTTGAGACACAGGCGTCCGCACAAGACCTGAAGTCTTTGCCAAACATTGGCAAAGCTACGGCATTACCATCCGCCTGAGACATGGGCGCGCTCACAAGACCTGAAGTCTTTGCCAAACGTTGGCAAAGCTACGGCATTACACGCCGCCTCAGACACAGGCGCGCGCGCACAAGGCCTGAAGTCTTTGCCAAACATTGGCAAAGCTACGGCATTACACCACGCCTGAGACACATGCGCGTGCACAAGACCTGAAGTCTTTGCTAATCACTGGCAAAGCTACGGCATTGGACGCCGCCTGAGACACAGGCGCGCGCACAAGGCCTGAATGCTTTGCCAAACATTGGCAAAGCTACGGCATTAGACGCCGCCTGAGACATAGGCGCGCGTAGAAGACCTGAGGTCTTTGCCAAATATTTGCAAAGCTACGGCATTACACGCCGCCTGAGACACGGGCGCGCGCACAAGGCCTGAAGACTTTGCCAAACATTAGCAAAGCTACGGCATTAGACGCCGCCTGAGACATAGGCGCGCGTACAAGACCCGAAGTCTTTGCCAAACATTGGCAAAGCGACAGCATTACACACCGTCTGAGACACAGGCGCGCGTACAACACCTGAAGTCGTTGCTAAACATTGGACAAGCTACGGCGTTAGACGTTGCTTGAGACACAGGCGTCCGCACAAGACCTGAAGTCTTTGCCAAACATTGGCAAAGCTACGGCATTACCAGCCGCCTGAGACATGGGCGCGCTCACAAGACCTGAAGTCTTTGCCAAACATTGGCAAAGCTACGGCATTACACGCCGCCTCAGACACAGGCGCGCGCGCACAAGACCCGAAGTCTTTGCCAAACATTGGCAAAGCTACGGCATTACACGCCGCCTGAAACATAAGCGCGCGTACAAGACCTGAAGTCTTTGCCAAACATTGGCAAAGCTACGGCATTACCATCCGCCTGAGACATGGGCGCGCTCAAGACCTGAAGTCTTTGCCAAACGTTGGCAAAGCTACGGCATTACACGCCGCCTCAGACAAAGGCGCGCGCGCACAAGGCCTGAAGTCTTTGCCAAACATTGGCAAAGCTACGGCATTACACCACGCCTGAGACACATGCGCGTGCACAAGACCTGAAGTCTTTGCTAATCACTGGCAAAGCTACGGCATTGGACGCCGCCTGAGACACAGGCGCGCGCACAAGGCCTGAATGCTTTGCCAAACATTGGCAAAGCTACGGCATTAGACGCCGCCTGAGACATAGGCGCGCGTAGAAGACCTGAGGTCTTTGCCAAATATTTGCAAAGCTACGGCATTACACGCCGCCTGAGACACGGGCGCGCGCACAAGGCCTGAAGACTTTGCCAAAACATTAGCAAAGCTACGGCATTAGACGCCGCCTGAGACATAGGCGCGCGTACAAGACCCGAAGTCTTTGCCAAACATTGGCAAAGCGACAGCATTACACACCGCCTGAGACACACGCGCGCGTACAACACCTGAAGTCGTTGCTAAACATTGGACAAGCTACGGCGTTAGACGTTGCTTGAGACACAGGCGTCCGCACAAGACCTGAAGTCTTTGCCAAACATTGGCAAAGCTACGGCATTACCAGCCGCCTGAGACATGGGCGCGCTCACAAGACCTGAAGTCTTTGCCAAACATTGGCAAAGCTACGGCATTACACGCCGCCTCAGACACAGGCGCGCGCGCACAAGACCCGAAGTCTTTGCCAAACATTGGCAAAGCTACGGCATTACACGCCGCCTGAAACATAAGCGCGCGTACAAGACCTGAAGTCTTTGCCAAACATTGGCAAAGCTACAGCATTACCATCCGCCTGAGACATGGGCGCGCTCACAAGACCTGAAGTCTTTGCCAAACGTTGGCAAAGCTACGGCATTACACGCCGCCTCAGACACAGGCGCGCGCGCACAAGACCTGAAGTCTTTGCCAAACATTGGAAAAGCTACGGCATTACACCACGCCTGAGACACATGCGCGTGCACAAGACATGAAGTCTTTGCTAATCACTGGCAAAGCTACGGCATTGGACGCCGCCTGAGACACAGGCGCGCGCACAAGGCATGAAGACTTTGCCAAACATTGTCAAAGCTACGGCATTAGACGCCGCCTGAGAAATAGGCGCGCGTACAAGACCTGAAGTCTTTGCCAAACATTGGCAAAGCTACGGCATTACACGCCGCCTGAGACACGGGCGCGCGCACAACGACTGAAGACTTTGCCAAACATTAGCAAAGCTACGGCATTAGATTTGCCTGAGACATAGGCACGCGTACAAGACCCGAAGTCTTTGTCAAACATTGGCAAAGCGACAGCATTACACACCGCCTGAGACACAGGCGCGCGTACAACACCTGAAGTCGTTGCTAAACATTGGACAAGATACGGCGTTAGACGTTGCTTGAGACACAGGCGTCCGCACAAGACCTGAAGTCTTTGCCAAACATTGGCAAAGCTACGGCATTACCAGCCGCCTGAGACATGAGCGCGCGCACAAGACCTGAAGTCTTTGCCAAACATTGGCAAAGCTACGACATTACACGCCGCCTCAGACACAGGCGCGCGCAAAAGGACTGAAGACTTTGCCAAACATTAGCAAAGCTACGGCATTACACCATGCCTGAGACACATGCGCGCGCACAAGACCTGAAGTCTTTGCTAATCACTGGCAAAGCTACGGCATTGGACGCCGCCTGAGACACAGGCGCGCGTACAAGACCCGAAGTCTTTGCCAAACATTGGCAAAGCGACAGCATTACACGCCGCCTGAGACACAGGCGCGCGTACAAGACCTGAAGTCGTTGCTAAACATTGGACAAGCTACGGCGTTAGACGTTGCTTGAGACACAGGCGTGCTCACAAGACCTGAAGTCTTTGCCAAACGTTGGCAAAGCTACGGCATTACACGCCGCCTCAGACACAGGCGCGCGCGCACAAGGCCTGAAGTCTTTGCCAAACATTGGCAAAGCTACGGCATTACACCACGCCTGAGACACATGCGCGTGCACAAGACCTGAAGTCTTTGCTAATCACTGGCAAAGCTACGGCATTGGACGCCGCCTGAGACACAGGCGCGCGCACAAGGCCTGAATGCTTTGCCAAACATTGGCAAAGCTACGGCATTAGACGCTGCCTGAGACATAGGCGCGCGTAGAAGACCTGAGGTCTTTGCCAAATATTTGCAAAGCTACGGCATTACACGCCGCCTGAGACACGGGCGCGCGCACAAGGCCTGAAGACTTTGCCAAACATTAGCAAAGCTACGGCATTAGACGCCGCCTGAGACATAGGCGCGCGTACAAGACCCGAAGTCTTTGCCAAACATTGGCAAAGCGACAGCATTACACACCGCCTGAGACATAGGCGCGCGTACAACACTTGAAGTCGTTGCTAAACATTGGACAAGCTACGGCGTTAGACGTTGCTTGAGACACAGGCGTCCGCACAAGACCTGAAGTCTTTGCCAAACATTGGCAAAGCTACGGCATTACCAGCCGCCTGAGACATGGGCGCGCTCACAAGACCTGAAGTCTTTGCCAAACATTGGCAAAGCTACGGCATTACACGCCGCCTCAGACACAGGCGCGCGCGCACAAGACCCGAAGTCTTTGCCAAACATTGGCAAAGCTACGGCATTACACGCCGCCTGAAACATAAGCGCGCGTACAAGACCTGAAGTCTTTGCCAAACATTGGCAAAGCTACGGCATTACCATCCGCCTGAGACATGGGCGCGCTCACAAGACCCGAAGTCTTTGCCAAACATTGGCAAAGCGACAGCATTACACGCTGCCTGAGACACAGGCGCGCGTACAAGACCTGAAGTCGTTGCTAAATATTGGACAAGCTACGGCGTTAGACGTTGCTTGAGACACAGGCGTCCGCACAAGACCTGAAGTCTTTGCCAAACATTGGCAAAGCTACGGCATTACCATCCGCCTGAGACATGGGCGCGCTCACAAGACCTGAAGTCTTTGCCAAACGTTGGCAAAGCTACGGCATTACACGCCGCCTCAGACACAGGCGCGCGCGCACAAGGCCTGAAGTCTTTGCCAAACATTGGCAAAGCTACGGCATTACACCACGCCTGAGACACATGCGCGTGCACAAGACCTGAAGTCTTTGCTAATCACTGGCAAAGCTACGGCATTGGACGCCGCCTGAGACACAGGCGCGCGCACAAGGCCTGAATGCTTTGCCAAACATTGGCAAAGCTACGGCATTAGACGCCGCCTGAGACATAGGCGCGCGTAGAAGACCTGAGGTCTTTGCCAAATATTTGCAAAGCTACGGCATTACACGCCGCCTGAGACACGGGCGCGCGCACAAGGCCTGAAGACTTTGCCAAACATTAGCAAAGCTACGGCATTAGACGCCGCCTGAGACATAGGCGCGCGTACAAGACCCGAAGTCTTTGCCAAACATTGGCAAAGCGACAGCATTACACACCGTCTGAGACACAGGCGCGCGTACAACACCTAAAGTCGTTGCTAAACATTGGACAAGCTACGGCGTTAGACGTTGCTTGAGACACAGGCGTCCGCACAAGACCTGAAGTCTTTGCCAAACATTGGCAAAGCTACGGCATTACCAGCCGCCTGAGACATGGGCGCGCTCACAAGACCTGAAGTCTTTGCCAAACATTGGCAAAGCTACGGCATTACACGCCGCCTCAGACACAGGCGCGCGCGTACAAGACCCGAAGTCTTTGCCAAACATTGGCAAAGCTACGGCATTACACGCCGCCTGAAACATAAGCGCGCGTACAAGACCTGAAGTCTTTGCCAAACATTGGCAAAGCTACGGCATTACCATCCGCCTGAGACATGGGCGCGCTCAAGACCTGAAGTCTTTGCCAAACGTTGGCAAAGCTACGGCATTACACGCCGCCTCAGACAAAGGCGCGCGCGCACAAGGCCTGAAGTCTTTGCCAAACATTGGCAAAGCTACGGCATTACACCACGCCTGAGACACATGCGCGTGCACAAGACCTGAAGTCTTTGCTAATCACTGGCAAAGCTACGGCATTGGACGCCGCCTGAGACACAGGCGCGCGCACAAGGCCTGAATGCTTTGCCAAACATTGGCAAAGCTACGGCATTAGACGCCGCCTGAGACATAGGCGCGCGTAGAAGACCTGAGGTCTTTGCCAAATATTTGCAAAGCTACGGCATTACACGCCGCCTGAGACACGGGCGCGCGCACAAGGCCTGAAGACTTTGCCAAAACATTAGCAAAGCTACGGCATTAGACGCCGCCTGAGACATAGGCGCGCGTACAAGACCCGAAGTCTTTGCCAAACATTGGCAAAGCGACAGCATTACACACCGCCTGAGACACACGCGCGCGTACAACACCTGAAGTCGTTGCTAAACATTGGACAAGCTACGGCGTTAGACGTTGCTTGAGACACAGGCGTCCGCACAAGACCTGAAGTCTTTGCCAAACATTGGCAAAGCTACGGCATTACCAGCCGCCTGAGACATGGGCGCGCTCACAAGACCTGAAGTCTTTGCCAAACATTGGCAAAGCTACGGCATTACACGCCGCCTCAGACACAGGCGCGCGCGCACAAGACCCGAAGTCTTTGCCAAACATTGGCAAAGCTACGGCATTACACGCCGCCTGAAACATAAGCGCGCGTACAAGACCTGAAGTCTTTGCCAAACATTGGCAAAGCTACAGCATTACCATCCGCCTGAGACATGGGCGCGCTCACAAGACCTGAAGTCTTTGCCAAACGTTGGCAAAGCTACGGCATTACACGCCGCCTCAGACACAGGCGCGCGCGCACAAGACCTGAAGTCTTTGCCAAACATTGGAAAAGCTACGGCATTACACCACGCCTGAGACACATGCGCGTGCACAAGACATGAAGTCTTTGCTAATCACTGGCAAAGCTACGGCATTGGACGCCGCCTGAGACACAGGCGCGCGCACAAGGCATGAAGACTTTGCCAAACATTGTCAAAGCTACGGCATTAGACGCCGCCTGAGAAATAGGCGCGCGTACAAGACCTGAAGTCTTTGCCAAACATTGGCAAAGCTACGGCATTACACGCCGCCTGAGACACGGGCGCGCGCACAACGACTGAAGACTTTGCCAAACATTAGCAAAGCTACGGCATTAGATTTGCCTGAGACATAGGCACGCGTACAAGACCCGAAGTCTTTGCCAAACATTGGCAAAGCGACACCATTACACGCCGCCTGAGACACAGGCGCGCATACAAGACCTGAAGTCGTTGCTAAACATTGGACAAGCTACGGCGTTCGACGTTGCTTGAGACACAAGCGTCCGCACAAGACGTGAAGTCTTTGCCAACCATTGGCAAAGCTACGGCATTACCAGCCGCCTGAGACCTGGGCGCGCTCACAAGACCTGAAGTCTTTGCCAAACGTTGGCAAAGCTACGGCATTACACGCCGCCTCAGACACAGGCGCACGCGCACAAGGCTTGAAGTCTTTGCCAAACATTGGCAAAGCTACGGCATTACACGCCGCCTGAAACATAGGCGCGCGTACAAGACCTGAAGTCTTTGCCAAACATTGGCAAAGCGACAGCATTACATGCCGCATGAGACACAGGCGCGCGTACAAGACCTGAAGTCGTTGCTAAACATTGGACAAGCTACGGCGTTAGACGTTGCTTGAAACACAGGCATCCGCACAAGACCTGAAGTCTTTGCCAAACATTGGCAAAGCTACGGCATTACCAGCCGCCTGAGACATGGGCGCGCTCACAAAACCTGAAGTCTTTGCCAAACGTTGGCAAAGCTACGGCATTACACGCCGCCTCAGACACAGGCGCGCGCGCACAAGACCTGAAGTCTTTGCCAAACATTGGCAAAGCTACGGCATTACACGCCGCCTGAGACACAGGCGCACGCACAAGGCCTGAAGACTTTGCCAAACATTAGCAAAGCTACGGCATTACACCACGCCTAAGACACATGCGCGCGCACAAGACCTGAAGTCTTTGCTAATCACTGGCAAAGCTACGGCATTGGACGCCGCCTGAGACACAGGCGCGCGTACAAGACCGGAAGTCTTTGCCAAACATTGGCAAAGCTACGACATTACACGCCGCCTGAGAAACAGGCGCGCGCACAAGACCTGAAGTGTTTGCCAAACATTGGAAAGCTAAGGCATTACACGTCGCCTGAGACACAGGCGCGCGCACAAGGCCTGAAGACTTTTCCAAACATTGGCAAAGCTACGGCATTAGACGCCGCCTGAGACATAGGCGCGCGTACAAGACCTGAAGTCTTTGCCAAACATTGGCAAAGCTACGGCATTACACCCCGCCTGAGACACGGGCACGCTAACAAGGCCTGAAGACTTTGCCAAACATTAGCAAACTACGGCATTAGACGCCGTCTGAGACATAGGTGCGCGTACAAGACCCGAAGTCTTTGCCAAACGTTGGCAAAGCGACAGCATTACACGCCGCCTGAGACACAGGCGCGCGTACAAGACCTGAAGTCGTTGCTAAACATTGGACAAGCTACGGTGTTAGACGTTGCTTGAGACACAGGCGTCCGCACAAGACCTGAAGTCTTTGCCAAACATTGGCAAAGCTACGGCATTACCAGCCGCCTGAGACATGGGCGCGCTCACAAGACCTGAAGTCTTTGCCAAACATTGGCAAAGCTACGGCATTACACGCCGCCTCAGACACAGGCGCGCGCGCACAAGACCCGAAGTCTTTGCCAAACATTGGCAAAGCTACGGCATTACACGCCGCCTGAAACATAAGCGCGCGTACAAGAACTGAAGTCTTTGCCAAACATTGGCAAAGCGACAGCATTACACGCCGCCTGAGACACAGGCGCGCGTACAACACCTGAAGTCGTTGCTAAACATTGGACAAGCTACGGCGTTAGACGTTGCTTGAGACACAGGCGTCCGCACAAGACCTGAAGTCTTTGCCAAACATTGGCAAAGCTACGACATTACCATCCGCCTGAGACATGGGCGCGCTCACAAGACCTGAAGTCTTTGCCAAACTTTGGCAAAGCTACGGCATTACACGCCGCCTGAGACACGGGCGCGCGCACAACGACTGAAGACTTTGCCAAACATTAGCAAAGCTACGGCATTAGATTTGCCTGAGACATAGGCACGCGTACAAGACCCGAAGTCTTTGCCAAACATTGGCAAAGCGACACCATTACACGCCGCCTGAGACACAGGCGCGCATACAAGACCTGAAGTCGTTGCTAAACATTGGACAAGCTACGGCGTTCGACGTTGCTTGAGACACAAGCGTCCGCACAAGACGTGAAGTCTTTGCCAACCATTGGCAAAGCTACGGCATTACCAGCCGCCTGAGACCTGGGCGCGCTCACAAGACCTGAAGTCTTTGCCAAACGTTGGCAAAGCTACGGCATTACACGCCGCCTCAGACACAGGCGCACGCGCACAAGGCTTGAAGTCTTTGCCAAACATTGGCAAAGCTACGGCATTACACGCCGCCTGAAACATAGGCGCGCGTACAAGACCTGAAGTCTTTGCCAAACATTGGCAAAGCGACAGCATTACATGCCGCATGAGACACAGGCGCGCGTACAAGACCTGAAGTCGTTGCTAAACATTGGACAAGCTACGGCGTTAGACGTTGCTTGAAACACAGGCATCCGCACAAGACCTGAAGTCTTTGCCAAACATTGGTAAAGCTACGGCATTACCAGCCGCCTGAGACATGGGCGCGCTCACAAAACCTGAAGTCTTTGCCAAACGTTGGCAAAGCTACGGCATTACACGCCGCCTCAGACACAGGCGCGCGCGCACAAGACCTGAAGTCTTTGCCAAACATTGGCAAAGCTACGGCATTACACGCCGCCTGAGACACAGGCGCACGCACAAGGCCTGAAGACTTTGCCAAACATTAGCAAAGCTACGGCATTACACCACGCCTAAGACACATGCGCGCGCACAAGACCTGAAGTCTTTGCTAATCACTGGCAAAGCTACGGCATTGGACGCCGCCTAAGACACAGGCGCGCGTACAAGACCGGAAGTCTTTGCCAAACATTGGCAAAGCTACGACATTACACGCCGCCTGAGAAACAGGCGCGCGCACAAGACCTGAAGTGTTTGCCAAACATTGGAAAGCTAAGGCATTACACGTCGCCTGAGACACAGGCGCGCGCACAAGGCCTGAAGACTTTTCCAAACATTGGCAAAGCTACGGCATTAGACGCCGCCTGAGACATAGGCGCGCGTACAAGACCTGAAGTCTTTGCCAAACATTGGCAAAGCTACGGCATTACACCCCGCCTGAGACACGGGCACGCTAACAAGGCCTGAAGACTTTGCCAAACATTAGCAAAGCTACGGCATTAGACGCCGTCTGAGACATAGGTGCGCGTACAAGACCCGAAGTCTTTGCCAAACGTTGGCAAAGCGACAGCATTACACGCCGCCTGAGACACAGGCGCGCGTACAAGACCTGAAGTCGTTGCTAAACATTGGACAAGCTACGGTGTTAGACGTTGCTTGAGACATAGGCGTCCGCACAAGACCTGAAGTCTTTGCCAAACATTGGCAAAGCTACGGCATTACCAGCCGCCTGAGACATGGGCGCGCTCACAAGACCTGAAGTCTTTGCCAAACATTGGCAAAGCTACGGCATTACACGCCGCCTCAGACACAGGCGCGCGCGCACAAGACCCGAAGTCTTTGCCAAACATTGGCAAAGCTACGGCATTACACGCCGCCTGAAACATAAGCGCGCGTACAAGACCTGAAGTCTTTGCCAAACATTGGCAAAGCGACAGCATTACACGCCGCCTGAGACACAGGCGCGCGTACAACACCTGAAGTCGTTGCTAAACATTGGACAAGCTACGGCGTTAGACGTTGCTTGAGACACAGGCGTCCGCACAAGACCTGAAGTCTTTGCCAAACATTGGCAAAGCTACGACATTACCATCCGCCTGAGACATGGGCGCGCTCACAAGACCTGAAGTCTTTGCCAAACTTTGGCAAGGCTACGGCATTACACGCCGCCTCAGACACAGGCGCGCGCGCACAAGACCTGAAGTCTTTGCCAAACAATGGCAAAGCTACGGCATTACACCACGCCTGAGACACATGCGCGTGCACAAGACCTGAAGTCTTTGCTAATCACTGGCAAAGCTACGGCATTGGACGCCGCCTGAGACACAGGCGCGCGCACAAGGCCTGAATGCTTTGCCAAACATTGGCAAAGCTACGGCATTAGACGCTGCCTGAGACATAGGCGCGCGTAGAAGACCTGAGGTCTTTGCCAAATATTTGCAAAGCTACGGCATTACACGCCGCCTGAGACACGGGCGCGCGCACAAGGCCTGAAGACTTTGCCAAACATTAGCAAAGCTACGGCATTAGACGCCGCCTGAGACATAGGCGCGCGTACAAGACCCGAAGTCTTTGCCAAACATTGGCAAAGCGACAGCATTACACACCGCCTGAGACATAGGCGCGCGTACAACACTTGAAGTCGTTGCTAAACATTGGACAAGCTACGGCGTTAGACGTTGCTTGAGACACAGGCGTCCGCACAAGACCTGAAGTCTTTGCCAAACATTGGCAAAGCTACGGCATTACCAGCCGCCTGAGACATGGGCGCGCTCACAAGACCTGAAGTCTTTGCCAAACATTGGCAAAGCTACGGCATTACACGCCGCCTCAGACACAGGCGCGCGCGCACAAGACCCGAAGTCTTTGCCAAACATTGGCAAAGCTACGGCATTACACGCCGCCTGAAACATAAGCGCGCGTACAAGACCTGAAGTCTTTGCCAAACATTGGCAAAGCTACGGCATTACCATCCGCCTGAGACATGGGCGCGCTCACAAGACCCGAAGTCTTTGCCAAACATTGGCAAAGCGACAGCATTACACGCTGCCTGAGACACAGGCGCGCGTACAAGACCTGAAGTCGTTGCTAAATATTGGACAAGCTACGGCGTTAGACGTTGCTTGAGACACAGGCGTCCGCACAAGACCTGAAGTCTTTGCCAAACATTGGCAAAGCTACGGCATTACCATCCGCCTGAGACATGGGCGCGCTCACAAGACCTGAAGTCTTTGCCAAACGTTGGCAAAGCTACGGCATTACACGCCGCCTCAGACACAGGCGCGCGCGCACAAGGCCTGAAGTCTTTGCCAAACATTGGCAAAGCTACGGCATTACACCACGCCTGAGACACATGCGCGTGCACAAGACCTGAAGTCTTTGCTAATCACTGGCAAAGCTACGGCATTGGACGCCGCCTGAGACACAGGCGCGCGCACAAGGCCTGAATGCTTTGCCAAACATTGGCAAAGCTACGGCATTAGACGCCGCCTGAGACATAGGCGCGCGTAGAAGACCTGAGGTCTTTGCCAAATATTTGCAAAGCTACGGCATTACACGCCGCCTGAGACACGGGCGCGCGCACAAGGCCTGAAGACTTTGCCAAACATTAGCAAAGCTACGGCATTAGACGCCGCCTGAGACATAGGCGCGCGTACAAGACCCGAAGTCTTTGCCAAACATTGGCAAAGCGACAGCATTACACACCGTCTGAGACACAGGCGCGCGTACAACACCTAAAGTCGTTGCTAAACATTGGACAAGCTACGGCGTTAGACGTTGCTTGAGACACAGGCGTCCGCACAAGACCTGAAGTCTTTGCCAAACATTGGCAAAGCTACGGCATTACCAGCCGCCTGAGACATGGGCGCGCTCACAAGACCTGAAGTCTTTGCCAAACATTGGCAAAGCTACGGCATTACACGCCGCCTCAGACACAGGCGCGCGCGTACAAGACCCGAAGTCTTTGCCAAACATTGGCAAAGCTACGGCATTACACGCCGCCTGAAACATAAGCGCGCGTACAAGACCTGAAGTCTTTGCCAAACATTGGCAAAGCTACGGCATTACCATCCGCCTGAGACATGGGCGCGCTCAAGACCTGAAGTCTTTGCCAAACGTTGGCAAAGCTACGGCATTACACGCCGCCTCAGACAAAGGCGCGCGCGCACAAGGCCTGAAGTCTTTGCCAAACATTGGCAAAGCTACGGCATTACACCACGCCTGAGACACATGCGCGTGCACAAGACCTGAAGTCTTTGCTAATCACTGGCAAAGCTACGGCATTGGACGCCGCCTGAGACACAGGCGCGCGCACAAGGCCTGAATGCTTTGCCAAACATTGGCAAAGCTACGGCATTAGACGCCGCCTGAGACATAGGCGCGCGTAGAAGACCTGAGGTCTTTGCCAAATATTTGCAAAGCTACGGCATTACACGCCGCCTGAGACACGGGCGCGCGCACAAGGCCTGAAGACTTTGCCAAAACATTAGCAAAGCTACGGCATTAGACGCCGCCTGAGACATAGGCGCGCGTACAAGACCCGAAGTCTTTGCCAAACATTGGCAAAGCGACAGCATTACACACCGCCTGAGACACACGCGCGCGTACAACACCTGAAGTCGTTGCTAAACATTGGACAAGCTACGGCGTTAGACGTTGCTTGAGACACAGGCGTCCGCACAAGACCTGAAGTCTTTGCCAAACATTGGCAAAGCTACGGCATTACCAGCCGCCTGAGACATGGGCGCGCTCACAAGACCTGAAGTCTTTGCCAAACATTGGCAAAGCTACGGCATTACACGCCGCCTCAGACACAGGCGCGCGCGCACAAGACCCGAAGTCTTTGCCAAACATTGGCAAAGCTACGGCATTACACGCCGCCTGAAACATAAGCGCGCGTACAAGACCTGAAGTCTTTGCCAAACATTGGCAAAGCTACAGCATTACCATCCGCCTGAGACATGGGCGCGCTCACAAGACCTGAAGTCTTTGCCAAACGTTGGCAAAGCTACGGCATTACACGCCGCCTCAGACACAGGCGCGCGCGCACAAGACCTGAAGTCTTTGCCAAACATTGGAAAAGCTACGGCATTACACCACGCCTGAGACACATGCGCGTGCACAAGACATGAAGTCTTTGCTAATCACTGGCAAAGCTACGGCATTGGACGCCGCCTGAGACACAGGCGCGCGCACAAGGCATGAAGACTTTGCCAAACATTGTCAAAGCTACGGCATTAGACGCCGCCTGAGAAATAGGCGCGCGTACAAGACCTGAAGTCTTTGCCAAACATTGGCAAAGCTACGGCATTACACGCCGCCTGAGACACGGGCGCGCGCACAACGACTGAAGACTTTGCCAAACATTAGCAAAGCTACGGCATTAGATTTGCCTGAGACATAGGCACGCGTACAAGACCCGAAGTCTTTGCCAAACATTGGCAAAGCGACACCATTACACGCCGCCTGAGACACAGGCGCGCATACAAGACCTGAAGTCGTTGCTAAACATTGGACAAGCTACGGCGTTCGACGTTGCTTGAGACACAAGCGTCCGCACAAGACGTGAAGTCTTTGCCAACCATTGGCAAAGCTACGGCATTACCAGCCGCCTGAGACCTGGGCGCGCTCACAAGACCTGAAGTCTTTGCCAAACGTTGGCAAAGCTACGGCATTACACGCCGCCTCAGACACAGGCGCACGCGCACAAGGCTTGAAGTCTTTGCCAAACATTGGCAAAGCTACGGCATTACACGCCGCCTGAAACATAGGCGCGCGTACAAGACCTGAAGTCTTTGCCAAACATTGGCAAAGCGACAGCATTACATGCCGCATGAGACACAGGCGCGCGTACAAGACCTGAAGTCGTTGCTAAACATTGGACAAGCTACGGCGTTAGACGTTGCTTGAAACACAGGCATCCGCACAAGACCTGAAGTCTTTGCCAAACATTGGCAAAGCTACGGCATTACCAGCCGCCTGAGACATGGGCGCGCTCACAAAACCTGAAGTCTTTGCCAAACGTTGGCAAAGCTACGGCATTACACGCCACCTCAGACACAGGCGCGCGCGCACAAGACCTGAAGTCTTTGCCAAACATTGGCAAAGCTACGGCATTACACGCCGCCTGAGACACAGGCGCACGCACAAGGCCTGAAGACTTTGCCAAACATTAGCAAAGCTACGGCATTACACCACGCCTAAGACACATGCGCGCGCACAAGACCTGAAGTCTTTGCTAATCACTGGCAAAGCTACGGCATTGGACGCCGCCTGAGACACAGGCGCGCGTACAAGACCGGAAGTCTTTGCCAAACATTGGCAAAGCTACGACATTACACGCCGCCTGAGAAACAGGCGCGCGCACAAGACCTGAAGTGTTTGCCAAACATTGGAAAGCTAAGGCATTACACGTCGCCTGAGACACAGGCGCGCGCACAAGGCCTGAAGACTTTTCCAAACATTGGCAAAGCTACGGCATTAGACGCCGCCTGAGACATAGGCGCGCGTACAAGACCTGAAGTCTTTGCCAAACATTGGCAAAGCTACGGCATTACACCCCGCCTGAGACACGGGCACGCTAACAAGGCCTGAAGACTTTGCCAAACATTAGCAAACTACGGCATTAGACGCCGTCTGAGACATAGGTGCGCGTACAAGACCCGAAGTCTTTGCCAAACGTTGGCAAAGCGACAGCATTACACGCCGCCTGAGACACAGGCGCGCGTACAAGACCTGAAGTCGTTGCTAAACATTGGACAAGCTACGGTGTTAGACGTTGCTTGAGACACAGGCGTCCGCACAAGACCTGAAGTCTTTGCCAAACATTGGCAAAGCTACGGCATTACCAGCCGCCTGAGACATGGGCGCGCTCACAAGACCTGAAGTCTTTGCCAAACATTGGCAAAGCTACGGCATTACACGCCGCCTCAGACACAGGCGCGCGCGCACAAGACCCGAAGTCTTTGCCAAACATTGGCAAAGCTACGGCATTACACGCCGCCTGAAACATAAGCGCGCGTACAAGAACTGAAGTCTTTGCCAAACATTGGCAAAGCGACAGCATTACACGCCGCCTGAGACACAGGCGCGCGTACAACACCTGAAGTCGTTGCTAAACATTGGACAAGCTACGGCGTTAGACGTTGCTTGAGACACAGGCGTCCGCACAAGACCTGAAGTCTTTGCCAAACATTGGCAAAGCTACGACATTACCATCCGCCTGAGACATGGGCGCGCTCACAAGACCTGAAGTCTTTGCCAAACTTTGGCAAAGCTACGGCATTACACGCCGCCTGAGACACGGGCGCGCGCACAACGACTGAAGACTTTGCCAAACATTAGCAAAGCTACGGCATTAGATTTGCCTGAGACATAGGCACGCGTACAAGACCCGAAGTCTTTGCCAAACATTGGCAAAGCGACACCATTACACGCCGCCTGAGACACAGGCGCGCATACAAGACCTGAAGTCGTTGCTAAACATTGGACAAGCTACGGCGTTCGACGTTGCTTGAGACACAAGCGTCCGCACAAGACGTGAAGTCTTTGCCAACCATTGGCAAAGCTACGGCATTACCAGCCGCCTGAGACCTGGGCGCGCTCACAAGACCTGAAGTCTTTGCCAAACGTTGGCAAAGCTACGGCATTACACGCCGCCTCAGACACAGGCGCACGCGCACAAGGCTTGAAGTCTTTGCCAAACATTGGCAAAGCTACGGCATTACACGCCGCCTGAAACATAGGCGCGCGTACAAGACCTGAAGTCTTTGCCAAACATTGGCAAAGCGACAGCATTACATGCCGCATGAGACACAGGCGCGCGTACAAGACCTGAAGTCGTTGCTAAACATTGGACAAGCTACGGCGTTAGACGTTGCTTGAAACACAGGCATCCGCACAAGACCTGAAGTCTTTGCCAAACATTGGTAAAGCTACGGCATTACCAGCCGCCTGAGACATGGGCGCGCTCACAAAACCTGAAGTCTTTGCCAAACGTTGGCAAAGCTACGGCATTACACGCCGCCTCAGACACAGGCGCGCGCGCACAAGACCTGAAGTCTTTGCCAAACATTGGCAAAGCTACGGCATTACACGCCGCCTGAGACACAGGCGCACGCACAAGGCCTGAAGACTTTGCCAAACATTAGCAAAGCTACGGCATTACACCACGCCTAAGACACATGCGCGCGCACAAGACCTGAAGTCTTTGCTAATCACTGGCAAAGCTACGGCATTGGACGCCGCCTAAGACACAGGCGCGCGTACAAGACCGGAAGTCTTTGCCAAACATTGGCAAAGCTACGACATTACACGCCGCCTGAGAAACAGGCGCGCGCACAAGACCTGAAGTGTTTGCCAAACATTGGAAAGCTAAGGCATTACACGTCGCCTGAGACACAGGCGCGCGCACAAGGCCTGAAGACTTTTCCAAACATTGGCAAAGCTACGGCATTAGACGCCGCCTGAGACATAGGCGCGCGTACAAGACCTGAAGTCTTTGCCAAACATTGGCAAAGCTACGGCATTACACCCCGCCTGAGACACGGGCACGCTAACAAGGCCTGAAGACTTTGCCAAACATTAGCAAAGCTACGGCATTAGACGCCGTCTGAGACATAGGTGCGCGTACAAGACCCGAAGTCTTTGCCAAACGTTGGCAAAGCGACAGCATTACACGCCGCCTGAGACACAGGCGCGCGTACAAGACCTGAAGTCGTTGCTAAACATTGGACAAGCTACGGTGTTAGACGTTGCTTGAGACATAGGCGTCCGCACAAGACCTGAAGTCTTTGCCAAACATTGGCAAAGCTACGGCATTACCAGCCGCCTGAGACATGGGCGCGCTCACAAGACCTGAAGTCTTTGCCAAACATTGGCAAAGCTACGGCATTACACGCCGCCTCAGACACAGGCGCGCGCGCACAAGACCCGAAGTCTTTGCCAAACATTGGCAAAGCTACGGCATTACACGCCGCCTGAAACATAAGCGCGCGTACAAGACCTGAAGTCTTTGCCAAACATTGGCAAAGCGACAGCATTACACGCCGCCTGAGACACAGGCGCGCGTACAACACCTGAAGTCGTTGCTAAACATTGGACAAGCTACGGCGTTAGACGTTGCTTGAGACACAGGCGTCCGCACAAGACCTGAAGTCTTTGCCAAACATTGGCAAAGCTACGACATTACCATCCGCCTGAGACATGGGCGCGCTCACAAGACCTGAAGTCTTTGCCAAACTTTGGCAAGGCTACGGCATTACACGCCGCCTCAGACACAGGCGCGCGCGCACAAGACCTGAAGTCTTTGCCAAACAATGGCAAAGCTACGGCATTACACCACGCCTGAGACACATGCGCGTGCACAAGACCTGAAGTCTTTGCTAATCACTGGCAAAGCTACGGCATTGGACGCCGCCTGAGACACAGGCGCGCGCACAAGGCCTGAATGCTTTGCCAAACATTGGCAAAGCTACGGCATTAGACGCCGCCTGAGACACGGGCGCGCGCACAAGGCCTGAAGACTTTGCCAAACATTAGCAAAGCTACAGCATTAGACGCCGCCTGAGACATAGGCGCGCGTACAAGACCCGAAGTCTTTGCCAAACATTGGCAAAGCGACAGCATTACACACCGCCTGAGACACAGGCGCGCGTACAACACCTGAAGTCGTTGCTAATCATTGGACAAGCTACGGCGTTAGACGTTGCTTGAGACACAGGCGTCCGCACAAGACCTGAAGTCTTTGCCAAACATTGGCAAAGCTACGGCATTAGACGCCGCCTGAGACATGAGCGCGCTCACAAGACCTGAAGTCTTTGCCAAACATTGGCAAAGCGACAGCATTACACGCCGCCTGAGACACAGGCGCGCGTACAAGACCTGAAGTCGTTGCTAAACATTGGACAACCTACAGCGTTAGACGTTGCTTGAGACACAGGTGTCAGCACAAGACCTGAAGTCTTTGCCAAACATTGGCAAAGCTACGGCATTACCATCCGCCTGAGACATGGGCGCGCTCACAAGACCTGAAGTCTTTGCCAAACGTTGGCAAAGCTACGGCATTACACGCCGCCTCAGACACAGGAGCGCGCGCACAAGACCTGAAGTCTTTGCCAAACATTGGAAAAGCTACGGCATTACACCACGCCTGAGACACATGCGCGTGCACAAGTCCTAAAGTCTTTGCTAATCACTGACAAAGCTACGGCATTGGACGCCGCCTGAGACACAGGCGCGCGCACAAGGCCTGAATGCTTTGCCAAACATTGGCAAAGCTACGGCATTAGACGCCGCCTGAGACATAGGCGCGCGTAGAAGACCTGAAGTCTTTGCCAAATATTGGCAAAGGTACGGCATTACACGCCGCCTGAGACACGGGCGCGCGCACAAGGCCTGAAGACTTTGCCAAACATTAGCAAAGCTACGGCATTAGACGCCGCCTGAGACATAGGCGCGCGTACAAGACCCGAAGTCTTTGTCAAACATTGGCAAAGCGACAGCATTACACACCGCCTGAGACACAGGCGCGCGTACAACACCTGAAGTCGTTGCTAAACATTGGACAAGATACGGCGTTAGACGTTGCTTGAGACACAGGCGTCCGCACAAGACCTGAAGTCTTTGCCAAACATTGGCAAAGCTACGGCATTACCAGCCGCCTGAGACATGAGCGCGCGCACAAGACCTGAAGTCTTTGCCAAACATTGGCAAAGCTACGACATTACACGCCGCCTCAGACACAGGCGCGCGCAAAAGGACTGAAGACTTTGCCAAACATTAGCAAAGCTACGGCATTACACCATGCCTGAGACACATGCGCGCGCACAAGACCTGAAGTCTTTGCTAATCACTGGCAAAGCTACGGCATTGGACGTCGCCTGAGACACAGGCGCGCGTACAAGACCCGAAGTCTTTGCCAAACATTGGCAAAGCGACAGCATTACACGCCGCCTGAGACACAGGCGCGCGTACAAGACCTGAAGTCGTTGCTAAACATTGGACAAGCTACGGCGTTAGACGTTGCTTGAGACACAGGCGTGCTCACAAGACCTGAAGTCTTTGCCAAACGTTGGCAAAGCTACGGCATTACACGCCGCCTCAGACACAGGCGCGCGCGCACAAGGCCTGAAGTCTTTGCCAAACATTGGCAAAGCTACGGCATTACACCACGCCTGAGACACATGCGCGTGCACAAGACCTGAAGTCTTTGCTAATCACTGGCAAAGCTACGGCATTGGACGCCGCCTGAGACACAGGCGCGCGCACAAGGCCTGAATGCTTTGCCAAACATTGGCAAAGCTACGGCATTAGACGCTGCCTGAGACATAGGCGCGCGTAGAAGACCTGAGGTCTTTGCCAAATATTTGCAAAGCTACGGCATTACACGCCGCCTGAGACACGGGCGGGCGCACAAGGCCTGAAGACTTTGCCAAACATTAGCAAAGCTACGGCATTAGACGCCGCCTGAGACATAGGCGCGCGTACAAGACCCGAAGTCTTTGCCAAACATTGGCAAAGCGACAGCATTACACACCGCCTGAGACACAGGCGCGCGTACAACACTTGAAGTCGTTGCTAAACATTGGACAAGCTACGGCGTTAGACGTTGCTTGAGACACAGGCGTCCGCACAAGACCTGAAGTCTTTGCCAAACATTGGCAAAGCTACGGCATTACCAGCCGCCTGAGACATGGGCGCGCTCACAAGACCTGAAGTCTTTGCCAAACATTGGCAAAGCTACGGCATTACACGCCGCCTCAGACACAGGCGCGCGCGCACAAGACCCGAAGTCTTTGCCAAACATTGGCAAAGCTACGGCATTACACGCCGCCTGAAACATAAGCGCGCGTACAAGACCTGAAGTTTTTGCCAAACATTGGCAAAGCTACGGCATTACCATCCGCCTGAGACATGGGCGCGCTCACAAGACCCGAAGTCTTTGCCAAACATTGGCAAAGCGACAGCATTACACGCTGCCTGAGACACAGGCGCGCGTACAAGACCTGAAGTCGTTGCTAAATATTGGACAAGCTACGGCGTTAGACGTTGCTTGAGACACAGGCGTCCGCACAAGACCTGAAGTCTTTGCCAAACATTGGCAAAGCTACGGCATTACCATCCGCCTGAGACATGGGCGCGCTCACAAGACCTGAAGTCTTTGCCAAACGTTGGCAAAGCTACGGCATTACACGCCGCCTCAGACACAGGCGCGCGCGCACAAGGCCTGAAGTCTTTGCCAAACATTGGCAAAGCTACGGCATTACACCACGCCTGAGACACATGCGCGTGCACAAGACCTGAAGTCTTTGCTAATCACTGGCAAAGCTACGGCATTGGACGCCGCCTGAGACACAGGCGCGCGCACAAGGCCTGAATGCTTTGCCAAACATTGGCAAAGCTACGGCATTAGACGCCGCCTGAGACATAGGCGCGCGTAGAAGACCTGAGGTCTTTGCCAAATATTTGCAAAGCTACGGCATTACACGCCGCCTGAGACACGGGCGCGCGCACATGGCCTGAAGACTTTGCCAAACATTAGCAAAGCTACGGCATTAGACGCCGCCTGAGACATAGGCGCGCGTACAAGACCCGAAGTCTTTGCCAAACATTGGCAAAGCGACAGCATTACACACCGCCTGAGACACAGGCGCGCGTACAACACCTGAAGTCGTTGCTAAACATTGGACAAGCTACGGCGTTAGACGTTGCTTGAGACACAGGCGTCCGCACAAGACCTGAAGTCTTTGCCAAACATTGGCAAAGCTACGGCATTACCAGCCGCCTGAGACATGGGCGCGCTCACAAGACCTGAAGTCTTTGCCAAACATTGGCAAAGCTACGGCATTACACGCCGCCTCAGACACAGGCGCGCGCGCACAAGACCCGAAGTCTTTGCCAAACATTGGCAAAGCTACGGCATTACACGCCGCCTGAAACATAAGCGCGCGTACAAGACCTGAAGTCTTTGCCAAACATTGGCAAAGCTACGGCATTACCATCCGCCTGAGACATGGGCGCGCTCAAGACCTGAAGTCTTTGCCAAACGTTGGCAAAGCTACGGCATTACACGCCGCCTCAGACAAAGGCGCGCGCGCACAAGGCCTGAAGTCTTTGCCAAACATTGGCAAAGCTACGGCATTACACCACGCCTGAGACACATGCGCGTGCACAAGACCTGAAGTCTTTGCTAATCACTGGCAAAGCTACGGCATTGGACGCCGCCTGAGACACAGGCGCGCGCACAAGGCCTGAATGCTTTGCCAAACATTGGCAAAGCTACGGCATTAGACGCCGCCTGAGACATAGGCGCGCGTAGAAGACCTGAGGTCTTTGCCAAATATTTGCAAAGCTACGGCATTACACGCCGCCTGAGACACGGGCGCGCGCACAAGGCCTGAAGACTTTGCCAAAACATTAGCAAAGCTACGGCATTAGACGCCGCCTGAGACATAGGCGCGCGTACAAGACCCGAAGTCTTTGCCAAACATTGGCAAAGCGACAGCATTACACACCGCCTGAGACACAGGCGCGCGTACAACACCTGAAGTCGTTGCTAAACATTGGACAAGCTACGGCGTTAGACGTTGCTTGAGACACAGGCGTCCGCACAAGACCTGAAGTCTTTGCCAAACATTGGCAAAGCTACGGCTTTACCAGCCGCCTGAGACATGGGCGCGCTCACAAGACCTGAAGTCTTTGCCAAACATTGGCAAAGCTACGGCATTACACGCCGCCTCAGACACAGGCGCGCGCGCACAAGACCCGAAGTCTTTGCCAAACATTGGCAAAGCTACGGCATTACACGCCGCCTGAAACATAAGCGCGCGTACAAGACCTGAAGTCTTTGCCAAACATTGGCAAAGCTACGGCATTACCATCCGCCTGAGACATGGGCGCGCTCACAAGACCTGAAGTCTTTGCCAAACGTTGGCAAAGCTACGGCATTACACGCCGCCTCAGACACAGGCGCGCGCGCACAAGACCTGAAGTCTTTGCCAAACATTGGAAAAGCTACGGCATTACACCACGCCTGAGACACATGCGCGTGCACAAGACATGAAGTCTTTGCTAATCACTGGCAAAGCTACGGCATTGGACGCCGCCTGAGACACAGGCGCGCGCACAAGGCCTGAATGCTTTTCCAAACATTGGAAAAGCTACGGCATTAGACGCCGCCTGAGACATAGGCGTGCGTAGAAGACCTGAAGTCTTTGCCAAATATTGGCAAAGCTACGGCATTACACGCCGCCTGAGACACGGGCGCGCGCACAAGGCCTGAAGACTTTGCCAAACATTAGCAAAGCTACGGCATTAGACGCCGCATGAGACATATGCGCGCGTACAAGACCCGAAGTCTTTGCCAAACATTGGCAAAGCGACAGCATTACACACCGCCTGAGACACAGGCGCGCGTACAACACCTGAAGTCGTTGCTAAACATTGGACAGGATACGGCGTTAGACGTTGCTTGAGACACAGGCGTCCGCACAAGACCTGAAGTCTTTGCCAAACATTGGCAAAGCTACGACATTACCAGCCGCCTGAGACATGAGCGCGCTCACAAGACCTGAAGTCTTTGCCAAACATTGGCAAAGCGACAGCATTACACGCCGCCTGAGACACAGGCGCGCGTACAAGACCTGAAGTCGTTGCTAAACATTGGACAAGCTACGGCGTTAGACGTTGCTTGAGACACAGGCGTCCGCACAAGACCTGAAGTCTTTGCCAAACATTGGCAAAGCTACGGCATTACCATCCGCCTGAGACATGGGCGCGCTCACAAGACCTGAAGTCTTTGCCAAACGTTGGCAAAGCTACGGCATTACACGCCGCCTCAGACACAGGCGCGCGCGCACAAGACCTGAAGTCTTTGCCAAACATTGGAAAAGCTACGGTATTACACCACGCCTGAGACACATGCGCGTGCACAAGACCTGAAGTCTTTGCTAATCACTGGCAAAGCTACGGCATTGGACGCCGCCTGAGACACAGGCGCGCGCACAAGGCCTGAATGCTTTGCCAAACATTGGCAAAGCTACGGCATTAGACGCCGCCTGAGACATAGGCGCGCGTAGAAGACCTGAAATCTTTCCCAAATATTGGCAAAGCTACGGCATTACACGCCGCCTGAGACACGGGCGCGCGCACAAGGCCTGAAGACTTTGCCAAACATTAGCAAAGCTACGGCATTAGACGCCGCCTGAGACATAGGCGCGCGTACAAGACCCGAAGTCTTTGCCAAACATTGGAAAAGCGACAGCATTACACACCGCCTGAGACACAGGCGCGCGTACAACACCTGAAGTCGTTGCTAAACATTGGACAAGCTACGGCGTTAGACGTTGCTTGAGACACAGGCGTCCGCACAAGACCTGAAGTCTTTGCCAAACATTGGCAAAGCTACGGCATTACCATCCGCCTGAGACATGGGCGCGCTCACAAGACCTGAAGTCTTTGCCAAACGTTGGCAAAGCTACGGCATTACACGCCGCCTCAGACACAGGCGCGCGTGCACAAGGCCTGAAGTCTTTGCCAAACATTGGCAAAGCTACGGCATTACACCACGCCTGAGACACATGCGCGTGCACAAGACCTGAAGTCTTTGCTAATCACTGGCAAAGCTACGGCATTGGACCATGCCTGAGACACATGCGCGCGCACAAGACCTGAAGTCTTTGCTAATCACTGGCAAAGCTACGGCATTGGACACCGCCTGAGACACAGGCGCGCGTACAAGACCCGAAGTCTTTGCCAAACATTGGCAAAGCGACAGCATTACACGCCGCCTGAGACACAGGCGCGCGTACAAGACCTGAAGTCGTTGCTAAACATTGGACAAGCTACGGCGTTAGACGTTGCTTGAGACACAGGCGTCCGCACAAGACCTGAAGTCTTTGCCAAACATTGGCAAAGCTACGGCATTACCAGCTGCTTGAGACATGGGCGCGCTCACAAGACCTGAAGTCTTTGCCAAACGTTGGCAAAGCTACGGTATTACACGCCGCCTCAGAAACAGGCGCGCGCGCACAAGACCTTAATTCTTTGCCAAACATTGGCAAAGCTACGGCATTACACGCCGCCTGAGACACAGGTGCGCGCACAAGGCCTGAAGACTTTGCCAAACATTAGCAAAGCTACGGTATTAGACGCTGCATGAGACATAGGCGCGCGTACAAGACCTGAAGTCTTTCCCAAACATTGGCAAAGATACGACGCACGTAGAAGACCTGTAGTCTTTGCTAAACATTGGTAAAGCTACGGCATTACACCACGCCTGAGACACATGCGCGCGCACAAGCCCTGAAGTCTTTGCTAATCACTGGCAAAGCTACGACATTGGACGCCACCTGAGACACAGGCGCGCGTACAAGACCGGAAGTCTTTGCCTACAATTAGCAAAGCTACGGCCTTACACGCCGCCTGAGACACAGGCGCGCGCACAAGACCTGAAGTCTTTGCCAAACATTGGCAAAGCTAAGGCATTACACGTCGCCTGAGACATAGGCGCGCGCACAAGGCCTGAAGACTTTGCCAAACATTGGCAAAGCTACGGCATTAGACGCCGCCTGAGACATAGGCGCGCGTACAAGACCTGAAGTCTTTGCCAAACATTAGCAAAGCTACGACATTACACGCCGCCTGAGACACAGGCGCGCGCACAAGACCTGAAGTCTTTGCCAAACATTGGAAAGCTACGGCATTACACGCCGCCTGAAACACATGCGCACGCAAAAGACTTGAAGTATTTGCCAAACATTGGCAAAGCTATGAAATTACACGACGCCTAAGACACATGCGCGCGCAAAAGGCCCGAAATCTTTGCCAAACATTGGAAAAGCCACGACATTACACGCCGCCAGAGACACAGGCGCTCGCACAAGACCTGAAGTCGTTGCCAAACATTGGCAAAGCTACGGCGTTTGACGCCGCCTGAGAGATAGGCGCCCACACAAGACCGGAAGTCTTTGTCAAACATTGACAAACCTACGACATTACATGACACCTGAGACACGTGCGCGCACAAAAGACCTGAAATCTTTGCCAAACATTGGAAAAGCCACGACATTACACGCCGCCTGAGACACAGGCGCGCGCACAAGAACTGAACTATATGCCAAATATTAGCAAAGCTACGACATTACACGCCGCCTGAGACACATGCGCGCGCACAAGACCTGAAGTCTTTGCCAAACATTGGCAAAGCTACGACATTACACGCCGCCTGAGACACATGCGCGCGCAAAAGAACTGAACTCTTTGCCAAACATTGGCAAAGTTACGGTATTACACCTCGCCTGAGACACAGTAGCGCACACGACCTAAAGTCTTTGCCAAACATTGTCAAAGCTACGTCATTACACGACGCCTGAGACACAGGCGTGCGCATAAGACCTTTGTTTGGCAAAGCTACGGCATTACACGCCGCCTGAGACACAGGCGCGCGTACAAGACCTGAAGTCTTTGCTAATCACTGGCAAAGCTACGGCATTGGACGCCGCCTGAGACACAGACTCGCGCACAAGGCCTGAATGCTTTGCCAAACATTGGCAAAGCTACGGCATTAGACGCCGCCTGAGACATAGGCGCGCGTAGAAGACCTGAAGTCTTTGCCAAATATTGGCAAAGCTACGGCATTACACGCCGCCTGAGACACGGGCGCGCGCACAAGGCCTGAAGACTTTGCCAAACATTAGCAAAGCTACGGCATTAGACGCCGCCTGAGGCATAGGCGCGCGTACAAGACCCGAAGTCTTTGCCAAACATTGGCAAAGCGACAGCATTACACACCGCCTGAGACACAGGCGCGCGTACAACACCTGAAGTCGTTGCTAAACATTGGACAAGCTACGGCGTTAGACGTTGCTTGAGACACAGGCGTCCGCACAAGACCTGAAGTCTTTGCCAAACATTGGCAAAGCTACGGCATTACCAGCCGCCTGAGACATGAGCGCGCTCACAAGACCTGAAGTCTTTGCCAAACGTTGGCAAAGCTACGGCATTACACGCCGCCTCAGACACAGGCGCGCGCGCACAAGACCTGAAGTCTTTTCCAAACATTGGCAAAGCTACGGCATTACACGCCGCCAGAGACACAGGCGCGCGCAAAAGGACTGAAGACTTTGCCAAACATTAGCAAAGCTACGTCATTACACCATGCCTGAGACACATGCGCGCGCACAAGACCTGAAGTCTTTGCTAATCACTGGCAAAGCTACGGCATTGGAAGCCGCCTGAGACACAGGCGCGCGTACAAGACCCGAAGTCTTTGCCAAACATTGGCAAAGCGACAGCATTACACGCTGCCTGAGACACAGGCGCGCGTACAAGACCTGAAGTCGTTGCTAAACATTGGACAAGCTACGGCGTTCGACGTTATTTGAGACACAGGCGTCCGCACAAGACCTGAAGTCTTTGCCAAACATTGGCAAAGCTACGGCATTACCAGCCGCCTGAGACATGGGCGCGCTCACAAGACCTGAAGTCTTTGCCAAACGTTGGCAAAGCTACGGCATTACACGCCGCCTCAGACACAGGCGCGCGCGCACAAGACCTGAAGTCTTTGCCAAACATTGGCAAAGCTACGGCATTACACCACGCCTGAGACACATGCGCGTGCACAAGACCTGAAGTCTTTGCTAATCACTGGCAAAGCTACGGCATTGGACGCCTCCTGAGACACAGGCGCGCGCACAAGGCCTGAATGCTTTGCCAAACATTGGCAAAGCTACGGCATTAGACGCCGCCTGAGACATAGGCGCGCGTAGAAGACCTGAGGTCTTTGCCAAATATTTGCAAAGCTACGGCATTACACGCCGCCTGAGACACGGGCGCGCGCACAAGGACTGAAGACTTTGCCAAACATTAGCAAAGCTACGGCATTAGACGCCACCTGAGACATAGGCGCGCGTACAAGACCCGAAGTCTTTGCCAAACATTGGCAAAGCGACAGCATTACACGCCGCCTGAGACACAGGCGCGCGTACAAGACCTGAATTCGTTGCTAAACATTGGACAAGCTACGGCGTTAGACGTTGCTTGAGACACAGGCGTCCGCACAAGACCTGAAGTCTTTGCCAAACATTGGCAAAGCTACGGCATTACCATCCGCCTGAGACATGGGCGCGCTCACAAGACCTGAAGTCTTTGCCAAACGTTGGCAAAGCTACGGCATTACACGCCGCCTCAGACACAGGCGCGCGCGCACAAGACCTGAAGTCTTTACCAAACATTGGAAAAGCTACGGCATTACACCACGCCTGAGACACATGCGCGTGCACAAGACCTGAAGTCTTTGCTAATCACTGGCAAAGCTACGGCATTGGACGCCGCCTGAGACACAGGCGCGCGCACAAGGCCTGAATGCTTTGCCAAACATTGGCAAAGCTACGGCATTAGACGCCGCCTGAGACATAGGCGCGCGTAGAAGACCTGAAGTCTTTGCCAAATATTGGTAAAGCTACGGCATTACACGCCGCCTGAGACACGGGCGCGCGCACAAGGCCTGAAGACTTTGCCAAACATTAGCAAAGCTACGGCATTAGACGCCGCCTGAGACATAGGCGCGCGTACAAGACCCGAAGTCTTTGCCAAACATTGGAAAAGCGACAGCATTACACACCGTCTGAGACACAGGCGCGCGTACAACACCTGAAGTCGTTGCTAAACATTGGACAAGCTACGGCGTTAGACGTTGCTTGAGACACAGGCGTCCGCACAAGACCTGAAGTCTTTGCCAAACATTGGCAAAGCTACGGCATTACCAACCGCCTGAGACATGAACGCGCTCACAAGACCTGAAGTCTTTGCCAAACGTTGGCAAAGCTACGGCATTACACGCCGACTCAGACACAGGCGCGCGCGCACAAGACCTGAAGTCTTTGCCAAACATTGGCAAAGCTACGGCATTACACGCCGCCTGAGACACAGGCGCGCGCAAAAGGACTGAAGACTTTGCCAAACATTAGCAAAGCTACGGCATTACACCACGCCTGAGACACATGCGCGCGCACAAGACCTGAAGTCTTTGCTAATCACTGGCAAAGCTACGGCATTGGACGCCGCCTTAGACACAGGCGCGCGCACAAGACCTGAAGTCTTTGCCAAACATTGGCAAAGCTAAGGCATTACACGTCGCCTGAGACATAGGCGCGCGCACAAGGCCTGAAGACTTTGCCAAGCATTGGCAAAGCTACGGCATTAGACGCCGCCTGAGACATAGGCGCGCGTACAAGACCTGAAGTCTTTGCCAAACATTGGCAAAGCTACGGCATTACCAGCTGCCTGAGACATGGGCGCGCTCACAAGACCTGAAGTCTTTGCCAAACGTTGGCAAAGCTACGGCATTACACGCCGCCTCAGACACAAGCGCGCGCGCACAAGACCTTAATTCTTTGCCAAACATTGGCAAAGCTACGGCATTACACGCCGCCTGAGACACAGGCGCGCGCACAAGGCCTGAAGACTTTGCCAAACATTAGCAAAGCTACGGTATTAGACGCTGCATGAGACATAGGCGCGCGTACAAGACCTGAAGTCTTTCCCAAACATTGGCAAAGATACGACGCACGTAGAAGACCTGTAGTCTTTGCCAAACATTGGTAAAGCTACGGCATTACACCACGCCTGAGACACATGCGCGCGCACAAGACCTGAAGTCTTTGCTAATCACTGCCAAAGCTACGACATTGGACGCCACCTGAGACACAGGCGCGCGTACAAGACCGGAAGTCTTTGCCTAACATTGGCAAAGCTACGGCCTTACACGCCGCCTGAGACACAGGCGCGCGCACAAGACCTGAAGTCTTTGCCAAACATTGGCAAAGCTAAGGCATTACACGTCGCCTGAGACATAGGCGCGCGCACAAGGCCTGAAGACTTTGCCAAACATTGGCAAAGCTACGGCATTAGACGCCGCCTGAGACATAGGCGCGCGTACAAGACCTGAAGTCTTTGCCAAACGTTGGCAAAGCTACGGCATTACACGCCGCCTCAGACACAGGCGCGCGCGCACAAGACCTGAAGTCTTTGCCAAACATTGGCAAAGCTACGGCATTACACGCCGCCAGAGACACAGGCGCGCGCAAAAGGACTGAAGACTTTGCCAAACATTAGCAAAGCTACGGCATTACACCATGCCTGAGACACATGCGCGCGCACAAGACCTGAAGTCTTTGCTAATCACTGGCAAAGCTACGGCATTGGACGCCGCCTGAGACACAGGCGCGCGTACAAGACCCGAAGTCTTTGCCAAACATTGGCAAAGCGACAGCATTACACGCTGCCTGAGACACAGGCGCGCGTACAAGACCTGAAGTCGTTGCTAAACATTGGACAAGCTACGGCGTTAGACGTTGCTTGAGACACAGGCGTCCGCACAAGACCTGAAGTCTTTGCCAAACATTTGCAAAGCTACGGCATTACCATCCGCCTGAGACATGGGCGCGCTCACAAGACCTGAAGTCTTTGCCAAACGTTGGCAAAGCTACGGCATTACACGCCGCCTCAGACACAGGCGCGCGCGCACAAGACCTGAAGTCTTTGCCAAACATTGGCAAAGCTACGGCATTACACCACGCCTGAGACACATGCGCGTGCACAAGACCTGAAGTCTTTGCTAATCACTGGCAAAGCTACGGCATTGGACGCCTCCTGAGACACAGGCGCGCGCACAAGGCCTGAATGCTTTGCCAAACATTGGCAAAGCTACGGCATTAGACGCCGCCTGAGACATAGGCGCGCGTAGAAGACCTGAGGTCTTTGCCAAATATTTTGCAAAGCTACGGCATTACACGCCGCCTGAGACACGGGTGCGCGCACAAGGCCTGAAGACTTTGCCAAACATTAGCAAAGCTACGGCATTAGACGCCGCCTGAGACATAGGCGCACGTACAAGACCCGAAGTCTTTGCCAAACATTGGCAAAGCGACAGCATTACACACCGCCTGAGACACAGGCGCGCGTACAACACCTGAAGTCGTTGCTAAACATTGGACAAGCTACGGCGTTAGACGTTGCTTGAGACACAGGCGTCCGCACAAGACCTGAAGTCTTTGCCAAACATTGGCAAAGCGACGGCATTACCAGCCGCCTGAGACATGAGCGCGCTCACAAGACCTGAAGTCTTTGCCAAACATTGGCAAAGCGACAGCATTACACGCCGCCTGAGACACAGGCGCGCGTACAAGACCTGAATTCGTTGCTAAACATTGGACAAGCTACGGCGTTAGACGTTGCTTGAGACACAGGCGTCCGCACAAGACCTGAAGTCTTTTCCAAACATTGGCAAAGCTACGGCATTACCATCCGCCTGAGACATGGGCGCGCTCACAAGACCTGAAGTCTTTGCCAAACGTTGGCAAAGTTACGGCATTACACGCCGCCTCAGACACAGGCGCGCGCGCACAAGACCTGAAGTCTTTGCCCAACATTGGAAAAGCTACGGCATTACACCACGCCTGAGACACATGCGCGTGCACAAGACCTGAAGTCTTTGCTAATCACTGGCAAAGCTACGGCATTGGACGCCGCCTGAGACACAGGCGCGCGCACAAGGCCTGAATGCTTTGCCAAACATTGGCAAAGCTACGGCATTAGACGCCGCCTGAGACATAGGCGCGCGTAGAAGACCTGAAGTCTTTGCCAAATATTGGCAAAGCTACGGCATTACACGCCGCCTGAGACACGGGCGCGCGCACAAGGCCTGAAGACTTTGCCAAACATTAGCAAAGCTACGGCATTAGACGCCGCCTGAGACATAGGCGCGCGTACAAGACCCGAAGTCTTTGCCAAACATTGGAAAAGCGACAGCATTACACACCGTCTGAGACACAGGCGCGCGTACAACACCTGAAGTCGTTGCTAAACATTGGACAAGCTACGGCGTTAGACGTTGCTTGAGACACAGGCGTCCGCACAAGACCTGAAGTCTTTGCCAAACATTGGCAAAGCTACGGCATTACCAGCCGCCTGAGACATGAACGCGCTCACAAGACCTGAAGTCTTTGCCAAACGTTGGCAAAGCTACGGCATTACACGCCGCCTCAGACACAGGCGCGCGCGCACAAGACCTGAAGTCTTTGCCAAACATTGGCAAAGCTACGACATTACACGCCGCCTGAGACACAGGCGCGCGCAAAAGGACAGAAGACTTTGCCAAACATTAGCAAAGCTACGGCATTACACCACGACTGAGACACATGCGCGCGCACAAGAGCTGAAGTCTTTGCTAATCACTGGCAAAGCTACGGCATTGGACGCCGCCTTAGACACAGGCGCGCGTACAAGACCCGAAGTCTTTGCCAAACATTGGCAAAGCGACAGCATTACACGCCGCCTGAGACACAGGCGCGCGTACAAGACCTGAAGTCGTTACTAAACATTGGACAAGCTACGAGGTTAGACGTTGCTTGAGACACAGGCGTCCGCACAAGACCTGAAGTCTTTGCCAAACATTGGCAAAGCTACGGCATTACCAGCTGCCTGAGACATGGGCGCGCTCACAAGACCTGAAGTCTTTGCCAAACATTGGCAAAGCGACAGCATTACACGCCGCCTGAGACACAGGCGCGCGTACAAGACCTGAATTCGTTGCTAAACATTGGACAAGCTACGGCGTTAGACGTTGCTTGAGACACAGGCGTCCGCACAAGACCTGAAGTCTTTGCCAAACATTGGCAAAGCTACGGCATTACCATCTGCCTGAGACATGGGCGCGCTCACAAGACCTGAAGTCTTTGCCAAACGTTGGCAAAACTACGGCATTACACGCCGCCTCAGACACAGGCGCGCGCGCACAAGACCTGAAGTCTTTGCCCAACATTGGAAAAGCTACGGCATTACACCACGCCTGAGACACATGCGCGTGCACAAGACCTGAAGTCTTTGCTAATCACTGGCAAAGCTACGGCATTGGACGCCGCCTGAGACACAGGCGCGCGCACAAGGCCTGAATGCTTTGCCAAACATTGGCAAAGCTACGGCATTAGACGCCGCCTGAGACATAGGCGCGCGTAGAAGACCTGAAGTCTTTGCCAAATATTGGCAAAGCTACGGCATTACACGCCGCCTGAGACACGGGCGCGCGCACAAGGCCTGAAGACTTTGCCAAACATTAGCAAAGCTACGGCATTAGACGCCGCCTGAGACATAGGCGCGCGTACAAGACCCGAAGTCTTTGCCAAACATTGGAAAAGCGACAGCATTACACACCGTCTGAGACACAGGCGCGCGTACAACACCTGAAGTCGTTGCTAAACATTGGACAAGCTACGGCGTTAGACGTTGCTTGAGACACAGGCGTCCGCACAAGACCTGAAGTCTTTGCCAAACATTGGCAAAGCTACGGCATTACCAGCCGCCTGAGACGTGAACGCGCTCACAAGACCTGAAGTCTTTGCCAAACGTTGGCAAAGCTACGGCATTACACGCCGCCTCAGACACAGGCGCGCGCGCACAAGACCTGAAGTCTTTGCCAAACATTGGCAAAGCTACGACATTACACGCCGCCTGAGACACAGGCGCGCACAAAAGGACAGAAGACTTTGCCAAACATTAGCAAAGCTACGGCATTACACCACGACTGAGACACATGCGCGCGCACAAGAGCTGAAGTCTTTGCTAATCACTGGCAAAGCTACGGCATTGGACGCCGCCTTAGACACAGGCGCGCGTACAAGACCCGAAGTCTTTGCCAAACATTGGCAAAGCGACAGCATTACACGCCGCCTGAGACACAGGCGCGCGTACAAGACCTGAAGTCGTTACTAAACATTGGACAAGCTACGAGGTTAGACGTTGCTTGAGACACAGGCGTCCGCACAAGACCTGAAGTCTTTGCCAAACATTGGCAAAGCTACGGCATTACCAGCTGCCTGAGACATGGGCGCGCTCACAAGACCTGAAGTCTTTGCCAAACGTTGGCAAAGCTACGGCATTACACGCCGCCTCAGACACAAGCGCGCGCGCACAAGACCTTAATTCTTTGCCAAACATTGGCAAAGCTACGGCATTACACGCCGCCTGAGACACAGGCGCGCGCACAAGGCCTGAAGACTTTGCCAAACATTAGCAAAGCTACGGTATTAGACGCTGCATGAGACATAGGCGCGCGTACAAGACCTGAAGTCTTTCCCAAACATTGGCAAAGATACGACGCACGTAGAAGACCTGTAGTCTTTGCCAAACATTGGTAAAGCTACGGCATTACACCACGCCTGAGACACATGCGCGCGCACAAGACCTGAAGTCTTTGCTAATCACTGCCAAAGCTACGACATTGGACGCCACCTGAGACACAGGCGCGCGTACAAGACCGGAAGTCTTTGCCTAACATTGGCAAAGCTACGGCCTTACACGCCGCCTGAGACACAGGCGCGCGCACAAGACCTGAAGTCTTTGCCAAACATTGGCAAAGCTAAGGCATTACACGTCGCCTGAGACATAGGCGCGCGCACAAGGCCTGAAGACTTTGCCAAACATTGGCAAAGCTACGGCATTAGACGCCGCCTGAGACATAGGCGCGCGTACAAGACCTGAAGTCTTTGCCAAACATTAGCAAAGCTACGGCATTACACGCCGCCTGAGACACAGGCGCGCGCACAAGACCTGAAGTCTTTGCCAAACATTGGAAAGCTACGGCATTACACGCCGCCTGAAACACATGCGCACGCAAAAGACTTGAAGTATTTGCCAAACAATGGCAAAGCTATGAAATTACACGACGCCTAAGACACATGCGCGCGCAAAAGGCGCGAAATCTTTGGCAAACATTGGAAAAGCCACGACATTACACGCCGCCAGAGACACAGGCGCTCGCACAAGACCTGAAGTCGTTGCCAAACATTGGCAAAGCTACGGCGTTTGACGCCGCCTGAGAGATAGGCGCCCACACAAGACCGGAAGTCTTTGTCAAACATTGAGAAACCTACGACATTACATGACACCTGAGACACGTGCGCGCACAAAAGACCTGAAATCTTTGCCAAACATTGGAAAAGCCACGACATTACACGCCGCCTGAGACACAGGCGCGCGCACAAGAACTGAACTATATGCCAAATATTAGCAAAGCTACGACATTACACGCCGCCTGAGACACATGCGCGCGCACAAGACCTGAAGTCTTTGCCAAACATTGGCAAAGCTACGACATTACACGCCGCCTGAGACACATGCGCGCGCAAAAGAACTGAACTCTTTGCCAAACATTGGCAAAGTTACGGCATTACACCTCGCCTGAGACACAGTAGCGCACACGACCTAAAGTCTTTGCCAAACATTGTCAAAGCTACGTCATTACACGACGCCTGAGACACAGGCGTGCGCATAAGACCTTTGTTTGGCAAAGCTACGGCATTACACGCCGCCTGAGACACAGGCGCGCGTACAAGACCTGAAGTCGTTGCTAAACATTGGACAAGCTACGGCGTTAGACGTTGCTTGAGACACAGGCGTCCGCACAAGACCTGAAGTCTTTGCCAAACATTGGCAAAGCTACGGCATTACCAGCCGCCTGAGACATGGGCGCGCTCACAAGACCTGAAGTCTTTGCCAAACGTTGGCAAAGCTACGGCATTACACGCCGCCTCAGACACAGGCGCGCGCCCACAAGACCTGAATTCTTTGCCAAACATTGGCAAAGCTACGGCATTACACGCCTCCTGAGACACAGGCGCGGGCACAAGGCCAGAAGACTTTGCCAAACATTAGCAAATCTACGGCATTAGACGCTGCCTGAGACATAGGCGCGCGTACAAGACCTGAAGTCTTTCCCAAACATTGGCAAAGCTACGACGCACGTAGAAGACCTGAAGTCTTTGCCAAACATTGGTAAAGCTACGGCATTACACCACGCCTGAGACACATGCGCGCGCACAAGACCTGAAGTCTTTGCTAATCACTGGCAAAGCTACGGCATTGGACGCCGCCTGAGACACAGGCGCGCGTACAAGACCGGAAGTCTTTGCCAAACATTGGCAAAGCTACAGCCTTACACGCCGCCTGAGACACAGGCGCGCACACAAGACCTGAAGTCTTTGCCAAACATTGGCAAAGCTAAGGCATTACACGTCGCCTGAGACACATGCGCGCGCACAAGGCCTGAAGACTTTGCCAAACATTGGCAAAGCTACGGCATTAGACGCCGCCTGAGACATAGGCGCGCGTACAAGACCTGAAGTCTTTGCCAAACATTGGCAAAGCTACGGCATTACACGCCGCCTGAGACACAGGCGCGCGCACAAGACCTGAAGTCTTTGGCAAACATTGGCAAAGCTACGGCATTACAAGCCGCCTGAAACACATGCGCACGCAAAAGACTTGAAGTATTTGCCAAACATTGGCAAAGCTATGAAATTACACGACGCCTAAGACACATGCGCGCGCAAAAGGCCCGAAATCTTTGCCAAACATTGGAAAAGCCACGACATTACACGCCGCCTGAGACACAGGCGCTCGCACAAGACCTGAAGTCGTTGCCAAACATTGGAAAAGCTACGGCGTTAGACGCCGCCTGAGAGATAGGCGCCCACACAAGACCGGAAGTCTTTGTCAAACATTGACAAACCTACGACATTACACGACACCTGAGACACGTGCGCGCACAAAAGACCTGAAATCTTTGCCAAACATTGGAAAAGCCACGACATTACACGCCACCTGAGACACATGCGCGCGCAAAAGAACTGAACTCTTTGCCAAACATTGGCAAAGTTACGGCATTACACCTCGCCTGAGACACAGTAGCGCACACGACCTAAAGTCTTTGCCAAACATTGTCAAAGCTACGTCATTACACGACGCCTGAGACACAGGCGTGCGCATAAGACCTTTGTTTGGCAAAGCTACGGCATTACATGCCGCCTGCGACACAGGCACGCGCACAAGACCTGAAGTCTTTACCAAACATTGGCAAAGCTACAGCATTTCACGTCGCCTGAGACACGGCCGCGCGCCTAAGACCTTAAGTCTTTGCCAAACATTTGCAAAGCTACGACATTACACGCCACCTGGTACACAGGTGTGCACACAAGACCTGTGTTTGGCAAAGCTACGGCATTACACGGAGCCTGAGACACAGGCGCGCGCACAAGACCTGAAGTCTTTGCCAATCATTGGCAAAGCTATGACAATACAAGCCGCCTAAGACACATGCGCGCACGCAAGAGTTGAAGTCTTTGCCAAACATTGGCAAAGCTACGGCATTACACGCTGCTTTAGACACAGGCGCGCGCACCAGACCTGGATTCTTTGCCAAACATTGGCAATGCTACCGTATTACACGCCCCCTAAGACATACGCGCGCGCGCAAGACTTGTAGTATTTGCCAAACATTGGCAATACTACGACATTACACGATGATTGAGACACAGGGCGCACACAAGACCTGAAGTCTTTGCAAAACATTGGCAAAGCTACGGCATTACACGCCGCCTGAAACACAGGCGCACGCACAAGACCCGAACTATATGCCAAACATTAGCAAAGCTACGGCATTTCACATCGCCTGAGACACTGCCGCGCGCAAAAGATCTGAAGTCTTTGCCAAACATTTGCAAAGCTACGACATTACACGCCACCTGGTACACAGGCGTGCGCACAAGACCTGTGTTTGGCAAAGCTACGGCATTACACGCCGCCTGAGACACAGGCGCTCGCACAAGACCTGAAGTCGTTGCCAAACATTGGCAAAGCTACGGCGTTTGACGCCGCCTGAGAGATAGGCGCCCACACAAGACCGGAAGTCTTTGTCAAACATTGACAAACCTACGACATTACATGACACCTGAGACACGTGCGCGCACAAAAGACCTGAAATCTTTGCCAAACATTGGAAAAGCCACGACATTACACGCCGCCTGAGACACAGGCGCGCGCACAAGAACTGAACTATATGCCAAATATTAGCAAAGCTACGACATTACACGCCGCCTGAGACACATGCGCGCGCACAAGACCTGAAGTCTTTGCCAAACATTGGCAAAGCTACGACATTACACGCCGCCTGAGACACATGCGCGCGCAAAAGAACTGAACTCTTTGCCAAACATTGGCAAAGTTACGGTATTACACCTCGCCTGAGACACAGTAGCGCACACGACCTAAAGTCTTTGCCAAACATTGTCAAAGCTACGTCATTACACGACGCCTGAGACACAGGCGTGCGCATAAGACCTTTGTTTGGCAAAGCTACGGCATTACACGCCGCCTGAGACACAGGCGCGCGTACAAGACCTGAAGTCTTTGCTAATCACTGGCAAAGCTACGGCATTGGACGCCGCCTGAGACACAGACTCGCGCACAAGGCCTGAATGCTTTGCCAAACATTGGCAAAGCTACGGCATTAGACGCCGCCTGAGACATAGGCGCGCGTAGAAGACCTGAAGTCTTTGCCAAATATTGGCAAAGCTACGGCATTACACGCCGCCTGAGACACGGGCGCGCGCACAAGGCCTGAAGACTTTGCCAAACATTAGCAAAGCTACGGCATTAGACGCCGCCTGAGGCATAGGCGCGCGTACAAGACCCGAAGTCTTTGCCAAACATTGGCAAAGCGACAGCATTACACACCGCCTGAGACACAGGCGCGCGTACAACACCTGAAGTCGTTGCTAAACATTGGACAAGCTACGGCGTTAGACGTTGCTTGAGACACAGGCGTCCGCACAAGACCTGAAGTCTTTGCCAAACATTGGCAAAGCTACGGCATTACCAGCCGCCTGAGACATGAGCGCGCTCACAAGACCTGAAGTCTTTGCCAAACGTTGGCAAAGCTACGGCATTACACGCCGCCTCAGACACAGGCGCGCGCGCACAAGACCTGAAGTCTTTGCCAAACATTGGCAAAGCTACGGCATTACACGCCGCCAGAGACACAGGCGCGCGCAAAAGGACTGAAGACTTTGCCAAACATTAGCAAAGCTACGTCATTACACCATGCCTGAGACACATGCGCGCGCACAAGACCTGAAGTCTTTGCTAATCACTGGCAAAGCTACGGCATTGGACGCCGCCTGAGACACAGGCGCGCGTACAAGACCCGAAGTCTTTGCCAAACATTGGCAAAGCGACAGCATTACACGCTGCCTGAGACACAGGCGCGCGTACAAGACCTGAAGTCGTTGCTAAACATTGGACAAGCTACGGCGTTCGACGTTATTTGAGACACAGGCGTCCGCACAAGACCTGAAGTCTTTGCCAAACATTGGCAAAGCTACGGCATTACCAGCCGCCTGAGACATGGGCGCGCTCACAAGACCTGAAGTCTTTGCCAAACGGTGGCAAAGCTACGGCATTACACGCCGCCTCAGACACAGGCGCGCGCGCACAAGACCTGAAGTCTTTGCCAAACATTGGCAAAGCTACGGCATTACACCACGCCTGAGACACATGCGCGTGCACAAGACCTGAAGTCTTTGCTAATCACTGGCAAAGCTACGGCATTGGACGCCTCCTGAGACACAGGCGCGCGCACAAGGCCTGAATGCTTTGCCAAACATTGGCAAAGCTACGGCATTAGACGCCGCCTGAGACATAGGCGCGCGTAGAAGACCTGAGGTCTTTGCCAAATATTTGCAAAGCTACGGCATTACACGCCGCCTGAGACACGGGCGCGCGCACAAGGCCTGAAGACTTTGCCAAACATTAGCAAAGCTACGGCATTAGACGCCGCCTGAGACATAGGCGCGCGTACAAGACCCGAAGTCTTTGCCAAACATTGGCAAAGCGACAGCATTACACACCGCCTGAGACACAGGCGCGCGTACAACACCTGAAGTCGTTGCTAAACATTGGACAAGCTACGGCGTTAGACGTTGCTTGAGACACAGGCGTCCGCACAAGACCTGAAGTCTTTGCCAAACATTGGCAAAGCGACGACATTACCAGCCGCCTGAGACATGAGCGCGCTCACAAGACCTGAAGTCTTTGCCAAACATTGGCAAAGCGACAGCATTACACGCCGCCTGAGACACAGGCGCGCGTACAAGACCTGAATTCGTTGCTAAACATTGGACAAGCTACGGCGTTAGACGTTGCTTGAGACACAGGCGTCCGCACAAGACCTGAAGTCTTTGCCAAACATTGGCAAAGCTACGGCATTACCATCCGCCTGAGACATGGGCGCGCTCACAAGACCTGAAGTCTTTGCCAAACGTTGGCAAAGCTACGGCATTACACGCCGCCTCAGACACAGGCGCGCGCGCACAAGACCTGAAGTCTTTGCCAAACATTGGAAAAGCTACGGCATTACACCACGCCTGAGACACATGCGCGTGCACAAGACCTGAAGTCTTTGCTAATCACTGGCAAAGCTACGGCATTGGACGCCGCCTGAGACACAGGCGCGCGCACAAGGCCTGAATGCTTTGCCAAACATTGGCAAAGCTACGGCATTAGACGCCGCCTGAGACATAGGCGCGCGTAGAAGACCTGAAGTCTTTGCCAAATATTGGCAAAGCTACGGCATTACACGCCGCCTGAGACACGGGCGCGCGCACAAGGCCTGAAGACTTTGCCAAACATTAGCAAAGCTACGGCATTAGACGCCGCCTGAGACATAGGCGCGCGTACAAGACCCGAAGTCTTTGCCAAACATTGGAAAAGCGACAGCATTACACACCGTCTGAGACACAGGCGCGCGTACAACACCTGAAGTCGTTGCTAAACATTGGACAAGCTACGGCGTTAGACGTTGCTTGAGACACAGGCGTCCGCACAAGACCTGAAGTCTTTGCCAAACATTGGCAAAGCTACGGCATTACCAGCCGCCTGAGACATGAACGCGCTCACAAGACCTGAAGTCTTTGCCAAACGTTGGCAAAGCTACGGCATTACACGCCGACTCAGACACAGGCGCGCGCGCACAAGACCTGAAATCTTTGCCAAACATTGGCAAAGCTACGGCATTACACGCCGCCTGAGACACAGGCGCGCGCAAAAGGACTGAAGACTTTGCCAAACATTAGCAAAGCTACGGCATTACACCACGCCTGAGACACATGCGCGCGCACAAGACCTGAAGTCTTTGCTAATCACTGGCAAAGCTACGGCATTGGACGCCGCCTTAGACACAGGCGCGCGTACAAGACCCGAAGTCTTTGCCAAACATTGGCAAAGCGACAGCATTACACGCCGCCTGAGACACAGGCGCGCGTACAAGACCTGAAGTCGTTGCTAAACATTGGACAAGCTACGAGGTTAGACGTTGCTTGAGACACAGGCGTCCGCACAAGACCTGAAGTCTTTTCCAAACATTGGCAAAGCTACGGCATTACCAGCTGCCTGAGACATGGGCGCGCTCACAAGACCTGAAGTCTTTGCCAAACGTTGGCAAAGCTACGGCATTACACGCCGCCTCAGACACAAGCGCGCGCGCACAAGACCTTAATTCTTTGCCAAACATTGGCAAAGCTACGGCATTACACGCCGCCTGAGACACAGGCGCGCGCACAAGGCCTGAAGACTTTGCCAAACATTAGCAAAGCTACGGTATTAGACGCTGCATGAGACATAGGCGCGCGTACAAGACCTGAAGTCTTTCCCAAACATTGGCAAAGATACGACGCACGTAGAAGACCTGTAGTCTTTGCCAAACATTGGTAAAGCTACGGCATTACACCACGCCTGAGACACATGCGCGCGCACAAGACCTGAAGTCTTTGCTAATCACTGGCAAAGCTACGACATTGGACGCCACCTGAGACACAGGCGCGCGTACAAGACCGGAAGTCTTTGCCTAACATTGGAAAAGCTACGGCCTTACACGCCGCCTGAGACACAGGCGCGCGCACAAGACCTGAAGTCTTTGCCAAACATTGGCAAAGCTAAGGCATTACACGTCGCCTGAGACATAGGCGCGCGCACAAGGCCTGAAGACTTTGCCAAACATTGGCAAAGCTACGGCATTAGACGCCGCCTGAGACATAGGCGCGCGTACAAGACCTGAAGTCTTTGCCAAACGTTGGCAAAGCTACGGCATTACACGCCGCCTCAGACACAGGCGCGCGCGCACAAGACCTGAAGTCTTTGCCAAACATTGGCAAAGCTACGGCATTACACGCCGCCAGAGACACAGGCGCGCGCAAAAGGACTGAAGACTTTGCCAAACATTAGCAAAGCTACGGCATTACACCATGCCTGAGACACATGCGCGCGCACAAGACCTGAAGTCTTTGCTAATCACTGGCAAAGCTACGGCATTGGACGCCGCCTGAGACACAGGCGCGCGTACAAGACCCGAAGTCTTTGCCAAACATTGGCAAAGCGACAGCATTACACGCTGCCTGAGACACAGGCGCGCGTACAAGACCTGAAGTCGTTGCTAAACATTGGACAAGCTACGGCGTTAGACGTTGCTTGAGACACAGGCGTCCGCACAAGACCTGAAGTCTTTGCCAAACATTTGCAAAGCTACGGCATTACCATCCGCCTGAGACATGGGCGCGCTCACAAGACCTGAAGTCTTTGCCAAACGTTGGCAAAGCTACGGCATTACACGCCGCCTCAGACACAGGCGCGCGCGCACAAGACCTGAAGTCTTTGCCAAACATTGGCAAAGCTACGGCATTACACCACGCCTGAGACACATGCGCGTGCACAAGACCTGAAGTCTTTGCTAATCACTGGCAAAGCTACGGCATTGGACGCCTCCTGAGACACAGGCGCGCGCACAAGGCCTGAATGCTTTGCCAAACATTGGCAAAGCTACGGCATTAGACGCCGCCTGAGACATAGGCGCGCGTAGAAGACCTGAGGTCTTTGCCAAATATTTGCAAAGCTACGGCATTACACGCCGCCTGAGACACGGGTGCGCGCACAAGGCCTGAAGACTTTGCCAAACATTAGCAAAGCTACGGCATTAGACGCCGCCTGAGACATAGGCGCACGTACAAGACCCGAAGTCTTTGCCAAACATTGGCAAAGCGACAGCATTACACACCGCCTGAGACACAGGCGCGCGTACAACACCTGAAGTCGTTGCTAAACATTGGACAAGCTACGGCGTTAGACGTTGCTTGAGACACAGGCGTCCGCACAAGACCTGAAGTCTTTGCCAAACATTGGCAAAGCGACGGCATTACCAGCCGCCTGAGACATGAGCGCGCTCACAAGACCTGAAGTCTTTGCCAAACATTGGCAAAGCGACAGCATTACACGCCGCCTGAGACACAGGCGCGCGTACAAGACCTGAATTCGTTGCTAAACATTGGACAAGCTACGGCGTTAGACGTTGCTTGAGACACAGGCGTCCGCACAAGACCTGAAGTCTTTTCCAAACATTGGCAAAGCTACGGCATTACCATCCGCCTGAGACATGGGCGCGCTCACAAGACCTGAAGTCTTTGCCAAACGTTGGCAAAGTTACGGCATTACATGCCGCCTCAGACACAGGCGCGCGCGCACAAGACCTGAAGTCTTTGCCCAACATTGGAAAAGCTACGGCATTACACCACGCCTGAGACACATGCGCGTGCACAAGACCTGAAGTCTTTGCTAATCACTGGCAAGGCTACGGCATTGGACGCCGCCTGAGACACAGGCGCGCGCACAAGGCCTGAATGCTTTGCCAAACATTGGCAAAGCTACGGCATTAGACGCCGCCTGAGACATAGGCGCGCGTAGAAGACCTGAAGTCTTTGCCAAATATTGGCAAAGCTACGGCATTACACGCCGCCTGAGACACGGGCGCGCGCACAAGGCCTGAAGACTTTGCCAAACATTAGCAAAGCTACGGCATTAGACGCCGCCTGAGACATAGGCGCGCGTACAAGACCCGAAGTCTTTGCCAAACATTGGAAAAGCGACAGCATTACACACCGTCTGAGACACAGGCGCGCGTACAACACCTGAAGTCGTTGCTAAACATTGGACAAGCTACGGCGTTAGACGTTGCTTGAGACACAGGCGTCCGCACAAGACCTGAAGTCTTTGCCAAACATTGGCAAAGCTACGGCATTACCAGCCGCCTGAGACATGAACGCGCTCACAAGACCTGAAGTCTTTGCCAAACGTTGGCAAAGCTACGGCATTACACGCCGCCTCAGACACAGGCGCGCGCGCACAAGACCTGAAGTCTTTGCCAAACATTGGCAAAGCTACGACATTACACGCCGCCTGAGACACAGGCGCGCGCAAAAGGACAGAAGACTTTGCCAAACATTAGCAAAGCTACGGCATTACACCACGACTGAGACACATGCGCGCGCACAAGAGCTGAAGTCTTTGCTAATCACTGGCAAAGCTACGGCATTGGACGCCGCCTTAGACACAGGCGCGCGTACAAGACCCGAAGTCTTTGCCAAACATTGGCAAAGCGACAGCATTACACGCCGCCTGAGACACAGGCGCGCGTACAAGACCTGAAGTCGTTACTAAACATTGGACAAGCTACGAGGTTAGACGTTGCTTGAGACACAGGCGTCCGCACAAGACCTGAAGTCTTTGCCAAACATTGGCAAAGCTACGGCATTACCAGCTGCCTGAGACATGGGCGCGCTCACAAGACCTGAAGTCTTTGCCAAACATTGGCAAAGCGACAGCATTACACGCCGCCTGAGACACAGGCGCGCGTACAAGACCTGAATTCGTTGCTAAACATTGGACAAGCTACGGCGTTAGACGTTGCTTGAGACACAGGCGTCCGCACAAGACCTGAAGTCTTTGCCAAACATTGGCAAAGCTACGGCATTACCATCTGCCTGAGACATGGGCGCGCTCACAAGACCTGAAGTCTTTGCCAAACGTTGGCAAAACTACGGCATTACACGCCGCCTCAGACACAGGCGCGCGCGCACAAGACCTGAAGTCTTTGCCCAACATTGGAAAAGCTACGGCATTACACCACGCCTGAGACACATGCGCGTGCACAAGACCTGAAGTCTTTGCTAATCACTGGCAAAGCTACGGCATTGGACGCCGCCTGAGACACAGGCGCGCGCACAAGGCCTGAATGCTTTGCCAAACATTGGCAAAGCTACGGCATTAGACGCCGCCTGAGACATAGGCGCGCGTAGAAGACCTGAAGTCTTTGCCAAATATTGGCAAAGCTACGGCATTACACGCCGCCTGAGACACGGGCGCGCGCACAAGGCCTGAAGACTTTGCCAAACATTAGCAAAGCTACGGCATTAGACGCCGCCTGAGACATAGGCGCGCGTACAAGACCCGAAGTCTTTGCCAAACATTGGAAAAGCGACAGCATTACACACCGTCTGAGACACAGGCGCGCGTACAACACCTGAAGTCGTTGCTAAACATTGGACAAGCTACGGCGTTAGACGTTGCTTGAGACACAGGCGTCCGCACAAGACCTGAAGTCTTTGCCAAACATTGGCAAAGCTACGGCATTACCAGCCGCCTGAGACGTGAACGCGCTCACAAGACCTGAAGTCTTTGCCAAACGTTGGCAAAGCTACGGCATTACACGCCGCCTCAGACACAGGCGCGCGCGCACAAGACCTGAAGTCTTTGCCAAACATTGGCAAAGCTACGACATTACACGCCGCCTGAGACACAGGCGCGCGCAAAAGGACAGAAGACTTTGCCAAACATTAGCAAAGCTACGGCATTACACCACGACTGAGACACATGCGCGCGCACAAGAGCTGAAGTCTTTGCTAATCACTGGCAAAGCTACGGCATTGGACGCCGCCTTAGACACAGGCGCGCGTACAAGACCCGAAGTCTTTGCCAAACATTGGCAAAGCGACAGCATTACACGCCGCCTGAGACACAGGCGCGCGTACAAGACCTGAAGTCGTTACTAAACATTGGACAAGCTACGAGGTTAGACGTTGCTTGAGACACAGGCGTCCGCACAAGACCTGAAGTCTTTGCCAAACATTGGCAAAGCTACGGCATTACCAGCTGCCTGAGACATGGGCGCGCTCACAAGACCTGAAGTCTTTGCCAAACGTTGGCAAAGCTACGGCATTACACGCCGCCTCAGACACAAGCGCGCGCGCACAAGACCTTAATTCTTTGCCAAACATTGGCAAAGCTACGGCATTACACGCCGCCTGAGACACAGGCGCGCGCACAAGGCCTGAAGACTTTGCCAAACATTAGCAAAGCTACGGTATTAGACGCTGCATGAGACATAGGCGCGCGTACAAGACCTGAAGTCTTTCCCAAACATTGGCAAAGATACGACGCACGTAGAAGACCTGTAGTCTTTGCCAAACATTGGTAAAGCTACGGCATTACACCACGCCTGAGACACATGCGCGCGCACAAGACCTGAAGTCTTTGCTAATCACTGCCAAAGCTACGACATTGGATGCCACCTGAGACACAGGCGCGCGTACAAGACCGGAAGTCTTTGCCTAACATTGGCAAAGCTACGGCCTTACACGCCGCCTGAGACACAGGCGCGCGCACAAGACCTGAAGTCTTTGCCAAACATTGGCAAAGCTAAGGCATTACACGTCGCCTGAGACATAGGCGCGCGCACAAGGCCTGAAGACTTTGCCAAACATTGGCAAAGCTACGGCATTAGACGCCGCCTGAGACATAGGCGCGCGTACAAGACCTGAAGTCTTTGCCAAACATTAGCAAAGCTACGGCATTACACGCCGCCTGAGACACAGGCGCGCGCACAAGACCTGAAGTCTTTGCCAAACATTGGAAAGCTACGGCATTACACGCCGCCTGAAACACATGCGCACGCAAAAGACTTGAAGTATTTGCCAAACAATGGCAAAGCTATGAAATTACACGACGCCTAAGACACATGCGCGCGCAAAAGGCGCGAAATCTTTGGCAAACATTGGAAAAGCCACGACATTACACGCCGCCAGAGACACAGGCGCTCGCACAAGACCTGAAGTCGTTGCCAAACATTGGCAAAGCTACGGCGTTTGACGCCGCCTGAGAGATAGGCGCCCACACAAGACCGGAAGTCTTTGTCAAACATTGAGAAACCTACGACATTACATGACACCTGAGACACGTGCGCGCACAAAAGACCTGAAATCTTTGCCAAACATTGGAAAAGCCACGACATTACACGCCGCCTGAGACACAGGCGCGCGCACAAGAACTGAACTATATGCCAAATATTAGCAAAGCTACGACATTACACGCCGCCTGAGACACATGCGCGCGCACAAGACCTGAAGTCTTTGCCAAACATTGGCAAAGCTACGACATTACACGCCGCCTGAGACACATGCGCGCGCAAAAGAACTGAACTCTTTGCCAAACATTGGCAAAGTTACGGCATTACACCTCGCCTGAGACACAGTAGCGCACACGACCTAAAGTCTTTGCCAAACATTGTCAAAGCTACGTCATTACACGACGCCTGAGACACAGGCGTGCGCATAAGACCTTTGTTTGGCAAAGCTACGGCATTACACGCCGCCTGAGACACAGGCGCGCGTACAAGACCTGAAGTCGTTGCTAAACATTGGACAAGCTACGGCGTTAGACGTTGCTTGAGACACAGGCGTCCGCACAAGACCTGAAGTCTTTGCCAAACATTAGCAAAGCTACGGCATTACCAGCCGCCTGAGACATGGGCGCGCTCACAAGACCTGAAGTCTTTGCCAAACGTTGGCAAAGCTACGGCATTACACGCCGCCTCAGACACAGGCGCGCGCCCACAAGACCTGAATTCTTTGCCAAACATTGGCAAAGCTACGGCATTACACGCCTCCTGAGACACAGGCGCGGGCACAAGGCCAGAAGACTTTGCCAAACATTAGCAAATCTACGGCATTAGACGCTGCCTGAGACATAGGCGCGCGTACAAGACCTGAAGTCTTTCCCAAACATTGGCAAAGCTACGACGCACGTAGAAGACCTGAAGTCTTTGCCAAACATTGGTAAAGCTACGGCATTACACCACGCCTGAGACACATGCGCGCGCACAAGACCTGAAGTCTTTGCTAATCACTGGCAAAGCTACGGCATTACATGCCGCCTGAGACACAGGCGCGCGTACAAGACCGGAAGTCTTTGCCAAACATTGGCAAAGCTACAGCCTTACACGCCGCCTGAGACACAGGCGCGCACACAAGACCTGAAGTCTTTGCCAAACATTGGCAAAGCTAAGGCATTACACGTCGCCTGAGACACATGCGCGCGCACAAGGCCTGAAGACTTTGCCAAACATTGGCAAAGCTACGGCATTAGACGCCGCCTGAGACATAGGCGCGCGTACAAGACCTGAAGTCTTTGCCAAACATTGGCAAAGCTACGGCATTACACGCCGCCTGAGACACAGGCGCGCGCACAAGACCTGAAGTCTTTGGCAAACATTGGCAAAGCTACGGCATTACAAGCCGCCTGAAACACATGCGCACGCAAAAGACTTGAAGTATTTTCCAAACATTGGCAAAGCTATGAAATTACACGACGCCTAAGACACATGCGCGCGCAAAAGGCCCGAAATCTTTGCCAAACATTGGAAAAGCCACGACATTACACGCCGCCTGAGACACAGGCGCTCGCACAAGACCTGAAGTCGTTGCCAAACATTGGAAAAGCTACGGCGTTAGACGCCGCCTGAGAGATAGGCGCCCACACAAGACCGGAAGTCTTTGTCAAACATTGACAAACCTACGACATTACACGACACCTGAGACACGTGCGCGCACAAAAGACCTGAAATCTTTGCCAAACATTGGAAAAGCCACGACATTACACGCCACCTGAGACACATGCGCGCGCAAAAGAACTGAACTCTTTGCCAAACATTGGCAAAGTTACGGCATTACACCTCGCCTGAGACACAGTAGCGCACACGACCTAAAGTCTTTGCCAAACATTGTCAAAGCTACGTCATTACACGACGCCTGAGACACAGGCGTGCGCATAAGACCTTTGTTTGGCAAAGCTACGGCATTACATGCCGCCTGCGACACAGGCACGCGCACAAGACCTGAAGTCTTTACCAAACATTGGCAAAGCTACAGCATTTCACGTCGCCTGAGACACGGCCGCGCGCCTAAGACCTTAAGTCTTTGCCAAACATTTGCAAAGCTACGACATTACACGCCACCTGGTACACAGGTGTGCACACAAGACCTGTGTTTGGCAAAGCTACGGCATTACACGGAGCCTGAGACACAGGCGCGCGCACAAGACCTGAAGTCTTTGCCAATCATTGGCAAAGCTATGACAATACAAGCCGCCTAAGACACATGCGCGCACGCAAGAGTTGAAGTCTTTGCCAAACATTGGCAAAGCTACGGCATTACACGCTGCTTTAGACACAGGCGCGCGCACCAGACCTGGATTCTTTGCCAAACATTGGCAATGCTACCGTATTACACGCCCCCTAAGACATACGCGCGCGCGCAAGACTTGTAGTATTTGCCAAACATTGGCAATACTACGACATTACACGATGATTGAGACACAGGGCGCACACAAGACCTGAAGTCTTTGCAAAACATTGGCAAAGCTACGGCATTACACGCCGCCTGAAACACAGGCGCACGCACAAGACCCGAACTATATGCCAAACATTAGCAAAGCTACGGCATTTCACATCGCCTGAGACACTGCCGCGCGCAAAAGATCTGAAGTCTTTGCCAAACATTTGCAAAGCTACGACATTACACGCCACCTGGTACACAGGCGTGCGCACAAGACCTGTGTTTGGCAAAGCTACGGCATTACACGCCGCCTGAGACACAGGCGCGCGCACAAGACCTGAAGTCTTTGCCAATCATTGGCAAAGCTATGACAATACACGCCGCCTGAGACACAAGCGCGCACAAGACCTGAAGTCTTTGCCAAACATTGGCAAAGCTACGGCATTACACGCTACTTGAGACACAGGCGCGCGCACCAGACCTGGATTCTTTGCCAAACATTGGCAATGCTACCTCATTACACGCCCACTGAGACACACGTGCGCGCGCAAGACTTGAAGTATTTGCCAAACATTGGCAATACTACGGCATTACAGGATGACTGAGACACAGCGCGCACACAAGACCTGAAGTCTTTGCAAAACATTGGCAAATCTACGGCATCACACGCCGCCTGAAACACAGGCGCGCGCACAAGACCCAAACTATATGCCAAACATTGGAAAAGCTACGACATTACACGCCGCCTGAGACACATGCCCGCGCACAGGACCTGAAGTCTTTGCCAAACATTGGCAAAGCTATGACATTAGACGCCGCCTGAGACACATGCGCTCGCAAAAGAACTGAACTCTTTGCCAAACATTGGCAAAGCTACGACATTACACCTCGCCTGAGACACAGCAGCGCACACGACCTAAAGTCTTTGCCAAACATTGTCAAAGCTACGTCATTACACGACGCCTGAGACACTGGCGCGCGCATAAGACCTTTATTTGGCAAAGCTACGGCATTAAACGCCGCCTACGATACAGGCACGCGCACAAGACCTGAAGTCTTTGCCAAACATTTGCAAAGCTACGACATTACACGCCACCTGGTACACAGGTGTGCGCACAAGACCTGTGTTTGGCAAATCTACGGCATTACACGTCGCCTGAGACAAAGGCGCGCGCACAATACCTGAAGTCTTTGCCAATCGTTGGCAAAGCTATGACAATACACGCCGCCTAAGACACATGCGCGCACACAACACCTGAAGTCTTTGCCAAACATTGCCAAGCTACGGCATTACACGCTGCTTGAGACACAGGCGCACGCACCAGACCTGGATACTCAGCCAAACATTGGCAATGCTACCGCATTACACGCCCCCTGAGACACATGCGCGCGCACAAGACTTGTAGTATTTGCCAAACATTGGCAATACTACGGCATTACACGATGACTGAGACACAGCGCGCACACAAGACCTGAAGTCTTTGCAAAACATTGGCAAAGCTACGGCATTACACGCCGCCTGAAACACAGGCGCGCGCGCACAAGACCCGAACTATATGCCAAACATTGGAAAAGCTACGACATTACACGCCGCCTGAGACACATGCGCGCGCACAAGACCTGAACTCTTTGCCAAACATTGGCAAAGCTACGACATTACACGCCGCCCGAGACACATGCGCGCAAAAGAACTGAACTCTTTGCCAAACATTGGTAAAGCTACGGCATTACACCTTGCCTGAGACACATGAGCGCACAAGACCGGAAATCTTTTCCAAACATTTGCAAAGCTATGACATTACACGCTACCTGGTACACAGGCGTGCGCACAAGACATGTGTTTGGCAAAGCTACGACATTACACGCCGCAGAGACACAGGCGCGCGTACAAGACTTGAAGTCTTTGCCAATCATTGGCAAAGCAATGACAATACACGCCGCCTAAGACACATGCGCGCGTACAAGACTTGAAGTCTTTGCCAAACATTGGCAAAGCTACGGCATTACACGCTGCATGAGACACAGGCGCGCGCACCAGACCTGGATTCTTTTTGCCAAACAATGACAATGCTATGACATTACACGCCACCTGGTACACAATCGTGCGCACAAGACCTATGTTTGGCAAAGCTACGGCATTACAAGCCGCCTGAGACACAGGCGCGCGCACAAGACCTGAAGTCTTTGCCAATCATTGGCAAAGCTATGAAAATACACGCCGCCTGAGACACATGCGCACGCACAAGACCTGAAGTCTTTGCCAAACATTGGCAAAGCTACGGCATTACACGGCACTTGAGACATAGGCGCGCGCACCAGACCTGGATTCTTTGCCAAACATTGGCAATGCTACCGCATTACATGCCCCATGAGACACACGCGCGCGCAAGACTTGAAGTATTTGCCAAACATTGGCAATGCTACGACATTACAAAATGACTGAGACACAGCGCGCACAAAAGACCTGAAGTTTTTGCAAAACATTGGCAAAGCTACGACATTACACGCCGCCTGAAACACAGGCGCGCGCACAAGACTTGAACTATATGCCAAACATTGGCAAAGCTACAACATTAGACGCCGCCTGAGACACATGCGCTCGCAAAAGAACTGAACTCTTTGCCAAACATTGGCAAATCTACGACAATAATCGTCGCCTGAGACACAGCAGCGCACACGACCTAAAGTCTTTGCCAAACATTGTCAAAGCTACGTCATTACACGACGCCTGAGACACTGGCGTGCACATAAGACCTTTATTTGGCAAAGCTACGGCATTAAACGCCGCCTGCGATACAGGCACTCGCACAAGACCTGAAGTCTTTGCCAAACATTTGCAAAGCTACGACATTACACGCCACTTGGTACACAGGTGTGCGCACAAGACCTGTGTTTGGCAAAGCTACGGCATTACACGACGCCTGAGACAAAGGCGCGCGCACAAGACCTGAAGTCTTTGCCAATCGTTGGAAAAGCATTGACAATACACGCCGCCTAAGACACATGCTCGCACACAAGACTTGAAGTCTTTGCCAAACATTGGCAAAGCTAAGGCATTACACGTCGCCTGAGACACAGGCGCGCGCACAAGGCCTGAAGACTTTGCCAAACATTGGCAAAGCTACGGCATTAGACTCCGCCTGAGACATAGGCGCGCGTACAAGACCTGAAGTCTTTGCCAAACATTGGCAAAGCTACGACATTACACGCTGCTTGAGACACAGGCGCGCGCACCAGACCTGGATACTCTGCCAAACATTGGCAATGCTACCGCATTACACGGCCCCTGAGACACACGCGCGCGCACAAGACTTGTAGTATTTGCCAAACATTGGCAATACTACGGCATTACACGATGACTGAGACACAGCGCGCACACAAGACCTGAAGTCTTTGCAAAACATTGGCAAAGCTACGGCATTACACGCCGCCTGAAACAGAGGCGCGCGCACAAGACCCGAACTATATGCCAAACATTGGAAAAGCTACGACATTACACGCCGCCTGAGACACATTCGCGCGCACAAGACCTGAAGTCTTTGCCAAACATTGGCAAAGATACGACATTACACGCCGCCTAAGACACATGCGCGCAAAAGAACTGAAATCTTTGCCAAACATTGGTAAAGCTACGGCAATACACCTTGCCTGAGACACAGGAGCGCACAAGACCGGAAATCTTTTCCAAACATTTGCAAAGCTACGACATTACACGCCACCTGGTACACAGGCGTGCGCACAAGACATGTGTTTGGCAAAGCTACGACATTACACGCCGCAGAGACACAGGCGCGCGTACAAGACCTGAAGTCTTTGCCAATCATTGGCAAAGCAATGACAATACACGCTGCCTAAGACACATGCGCGCGCACAAGACCTGAAGTCTTTGCCAAACATTGGCAAAGCTACGGCATTACACGCTGCATGAGACACAGGCGCGCGCACCAGACCTGGATTCTTTGCCAAACAATGACAATGCTATGACATTACACGCCACCTGGTACACAGGCGTGCGCACAAGACCTGTGTTTGGCAAAGCTACGGCATTACAAGCCGCCTGAGACACAGGCGCGCGATAAAAGACGTGAAGTCTTTGCCAATCATTGGCAAAGCTATGAAAATACACGCCGCCTGAGACGCATACGCACGCACAAGACCTGAAGTCTTTGCCAAACATTGGCAAAGCTACGGCATTACACGGCACTTGAGACATAGGCGCGCGCACCAGACCTGGATTCTTTGCCAAACATTGGCAATGCTACCGCATTACATGCCCCCTGAGACACACGCGCGCGCAAGACTTGAAGTATTTGCCAAACATTGGCAATGCTACGGCATTACAAGATGACTGAGACACAGCGCGCACACAAGACCTGAAGTTTTTGCAAAACATTGGCAAAGCTACGACATTACACGCCGCCTGAAACACAGCCGCGCGCACAAGACTTGAACTATATGCCAAACATTGGCAAAGCTACGACATTAGACGATGCCTGAGACACATGCGCTCGCAAAAGAACTGAACTCTTTGCCAAACATTGGCAAATCTACGACATTACACCTCGCCTGAGACACAGCAGCGCACACGACCTAAAGTCTTTGCCAAACATTGTCTAAGCTACGTCATTACACGACGCCTAGACACTGGCGTGCACATAAGACCTTTATTTGGCAAAGCTACGGCATTAAACGCCGCCTGCGATACAGGCACGCGCACAAGACCTGAAGTCTTTGCCAAACATTTGCAAAGCTACGACATTACACGCCACCTGGTACACAAGTGTGCGCACAAGACCTGTGTTTTATCAAAGCTACGGCATTACACGACGCCTGAGACAAAGGCGCGCGCACAAGACCTGAAGTCTTTGCCAATCGTTGGCAAAGCTAGGACAATACACGCCGCCTAAGACACATGCTCGCACACAAGACCTGAAGTCTTTGCCAAACATTGGCAAAGCTACGGCATTACACGCTGCTTGAGACACAGGCGCGCGCACCAGACATGGATACTCTGCCAAACATTGGCAATGCTACCGCATTACACGCCCCCTGAGACACACGCGCGCGCACAAGACTTGTAGTATTTGCCAAACATTGGCAATACTACGGCATTACACGATGACTGAGACACAGCGCGCACACAAGACCTGAAGTCTTTGACAATCATTGGCAAAGCTATGAAAATACACGCCGCCTGAGACACATGCGCACGCACAAGACCTGAAGTCTTTGCCAAACATTGGCAAAGCTACGGCATTACACGACACTTGAGACATAGGCGCGCGCACCAGACCTGGATTCTTTGCCAAACATTGGCAATGCTACCGCATTACATGCCCCATGAGACACACGCGCGCGCAAGACTTGAAGTATTTGCCAAACATTGGCAATGCTACGACATTACAAAATGACTGAGACACAGCGCGCACAAAAGACCTGAAGTTTTTGCAAAACATTGGCAAAGCTACGACATTACACGCCGCCTGAAACACAGGCGCGCGCACAAGACTTGAACTATATGCCAAACATTGGCAAAGCTACAACATTAGACGCCGCCTGAGACACATGCGCTCGCAAAAGAACTGAACTCTTTGCCAAACATTGGCAAATCTACGACAATAATCGTCGCCTGAGACACAGCAGCGCACACGACCTAAAGTCTTTGCCAAACATTGTCAAAGCTACGTCATTACACGACGCCTGAGACACTGGCGTGCACATAAGACCTTTATTTGGCAAAGCTACGGCATTAAACGCCGCCTGCGATACAGGCACTCGCACAAGACCTGAAGTCTTTGCCAAACATTTGCAAAGCTACGACATTACACGCCACTTGGTACACAGGTGTGCGCACAAGACCTGTGTTTGGCAAAGCTACGGCATTACACGACGCCTGAGACAAAGGCGCGCGCACAAGACCTGAAGTCTTTGCCAATCGTTGGAAACGCATTGACAATACACGCCGCCTAAGACACATGCTCGCATACAAGACCTGAAGTCTTTGCCAAACATTGGCAAAGCTACGACATTACACGCTGCTTGAGACACAGGCGCGCGCACCAGACCTGGATACTCTGCCAAACATTGGCAATGCTACCGCATTACACGGCCCCTGAGACACACGCGCGCGCACAAGACTTGTAGTATTTGCCAAACATTGGCAATACTACGGCATTACACGATGACTGAGACACAGCGCGCACACAAGACCTGAAGTCTTTGCAAAACATTGGCAAAGCTACGGCATTACACGCCGCCTGAAACAGAGGCGCGCGCACAAGACCCGAACTATATGCCAAACATTGGAAAAGCTACGACATTACACGCCGCCTGAGACACATTCGCGCGCACAAGACCTGAAGTCTTTGCCAAACATTGGCAAAGATACGACATTACACGCCGCCTGAGACACATGCGCGCAAAAGAACTGAACTCTTTGCCAAACATTGGTAAAGCTACGGCAATACACCTTGCCTGAGACACAGGAGCGCACAAGACCGGAAATCTTTTCCAAACATTTGCAAAGCTACGACATTACACGCCACCTGGTACACAGGCGTGCGCACAAGACATGTGTTTGGCAAAGCTACGACATTACACGCCGCAGAGACACAGGCGCGCGTACAAGACCTGAAGTCTTTTCCAATCATTGGCAAAGCAATGACAATACACGCTGCCTAGGACACATGCGCGCGCACAAGACCTGAAGTCTTTGCCAAACATTGGCAAAGCTACGGCATTACACGCTGCATGAGACACAGGCGCGCGCACCAGACCTGGATTCTTTGCCAAACAATGACAATGCTATGACATTACACGCCACCTGGTACACAGGCGTGCGCACAAGACCTGTGTTTGGCAAAGCTACGGCATTACAAGCCGCCTGAGACACAGGCGCGCGCACAAGACCTGAAGTCTTTGCCAATCATTGGCAAAGCTATGAAAATACACGCCGCCTGAGACGCATACGCACGCACAAGACCTGAAGTCTTTGCCAAACATTGGCAAAGCTACGGCATTACACGGCACTTGAGACATAGGCGCGCGCACCAGACCTGGATTCTTTGCCAAACATTGGCAATGCTACCGCATTACATGCCCCCTGAGACACACGCGCGCGCAAGACTTGAGGTATTTGCCAAACATTGGCAATGCTACGGCATTACAAGATGACTGAGACACAGCGCGCACACAAGACCTGAAGTTTTTGCAAAACATTGGCAAAGCTACGACATTACACGCCGCCTGAAACACAGGCGCGCGCACAAGACTTGAACTATATGCCAAACATTGGCAAAGCTACGACATTAGACGCCGCCTGAGACACATGCGCTCGCAAAAGAACTGAACTCTTTGCCAAACATTGGCAAATCTACGACATTACACCTCGCCTGAGACACAGCAGCGCACACGACCTAAAGTCTTTGCCAAACATTGTCTAAGCTACGTCATTACACGACGCCTAGACACTGGCGTGCACATAAGACCTTTATTTGGCAAAGCTACGGCATTAAACGCCGCCTGCGATACAGGCACGCGCACAAGACCTGAAGTCTTTGCCAAACATTTGCAAAGCTACGACATTACACGCCACCTGGTACACAAGTGCGCGCACAAGACCTGTGTTTTATCAAAGCTACGGCATTACACGACGCCTGAGACAAAGGCGCGCGCACAAGACCTGAAGTCTTTGCCAATCGTTGGCAAAGCTATGACAATACACGCCGCCTAAGACACATGCTCGCACACAAGACCTGAAGTCTTTGCCAAACATTGGCAAAGCTACGGCATTACACGCTGCTTGAGACACAGGCGCGCGCACCAGACATGGATACTCTGCCAAACATTGGCAATGCTACCGCATTACACGCCCCCTGAGACACACGCGCGCGCACAAGACTTGTAGTATTTGCCAAACATTGGCAATACTACGGCATTACACGATGACTGAGACACAGCGCGCACACAAGACCTGAAGTCTTTGCAAAACCTTGGCAAAGCTACGGCATTACACGCCGCCTGAAACAGAGGCGCGCGCACAAGTCCCGAACTATATGCCAAACATTGGAAAAGCTACGACATTACACGCCGCCTGAGACACATTCGCACGCACAAGACCTGAAGTCTTTGCCAAACATTGGCAAAGATACGACATTACACGCCGCCTGAGACACATGCGCGCAAAAGAACTGAACTCTTTGCCAAACATTGGTAAAGCTACGGCATTACACCTTGCCTGAGACACGGGAGCGCACAAGACCGGAAATCTTTTCCAAACATTTGCAAAGCTACGATATTACACGCCACCTGGTACACAGGCGTGCGCACAAGACATGTGTTTGGCAAAGCTACGACATTACACGCCGCAGAGACACAGGCGCGCGTACAAGACCTGAAGTCTTTGCCAATCATTGGCAAAGCAATGACAATACACGCCGCCTAAGACACATGCGCGCGCACAAGACCTGAAGTCTTTGCCAAACATTGGCAAAGCTACGGCATTACACGCTGCATGAGACACAGGCGCGCGCACCAGACCTGGATTCTTTGCCAAACAATGACAATGCTATGACATTACACGCCACCTGGTACACAGGCGTGCGCACAAGACCTGTGTTTGGCAAAGCTACGGCATTACAAGCCGCCTGAGACACAGGCGCGCGCACAAGACCTGAAGTCTTTGCCAATCATTGGCAAAGCTATGAAAATACACGCCGCCTGAGACGCATACGCACGCACAAGACCTGAAGTCTTTGCCAAACATTGGCAAAGCTACGGCATTACACGGCACTTGAGACATAGGCGCGCGCACCAGACCTGGATTCTTTGCCAAACATTGGCAATGCTACCGCATTACATGCCCCCTGAGACACACGCGCGCGCAAGACTTGAAGTATTTGCCAAACATTGGCAATGTTACGGCATTACAAGTTGACTGAGACACAGCGCGCACACAAGACCTGAAGTTTTTGCAAAACATTGGCAAAGCTACGACATTACACGCCGCATGAAACACAGGCGCGCGCACAAGACTTGAACTATATGCCAAACATTTGCAAAGCTACGACATTATACGCCGCCTGAGACACATGCGCTCGCAAAAGAACTGAACTCTTTGCCAAACATTGGCAAATCTACGACATTACACCTCGCCTGAGACACAGCAGCGCACACGACATAAAGTCTTTGCCAAACATTGTCAAAGCTACGTCATTACACGACGCCTAGACACTGGCGTGCACATAAGACCTTTATTTGGCAAAGCTACGACATTAAACGCCGCCTGCGATACAGGCACGCGCACAAGACCTGAAGTCTTTGCCAAACATTTGCAAAGCTACGACATTACACGCCACCTGGTACACAAGTGTGTGCACAAGACCTGTGTTTTATCAAAGCTACGGCATTACACGACGCCTGAGACAAAGGCGCGCGCACAAAACCTGAAGTCTTTGCCAATCGTTGGCAAAGCTATGACAATACACGCCGCCTAAGACACATGCTTGCACACAAGACCTGAAGTCTTTGCCAAACATTGGCAAAGCTACGGCATTACACGCTGCTTGAGACACAGGCGCGCGCACCAGACATTGATACTCTGCCAAACATTGGCAATGCTACCGCATTACACGCCCCCTGAGACACACGCGCGCGCACAAGACTTGTAGTATTTGCTAAACATTGGCAATACTACGGCATTACACGATGACTGAGACACAGCGCGCACACAAGACCTGAAGTCTTTGCAAAACCTTGGCAAAGCTACGGCATTACACGCCGCCTGAAACAGAGGCGCGCGCACAAGTCCCGAACTATATGCCAAACATTGGAAAAGCTACGACATTACACGCCGCCTGAGACACATTCGCACGCACAAGACCTGAAGTCTTTGCCAAACATTGGCAAAGATACGACATTACACGCCGCCTGAGACACATGCGGGCAAAAGAACTGAACTCTTTGCCAAACATTGGTAAAGCTACGGCATTACACCTTGCCTGAGACACAGGAGCGCACAAGACCGGAAATCTTTTCCAAACATTTGCAAAGCTACGACATTACACGCCACCTGGTACACAGGCGTGCGCACAAAACATGTGTTTGGCAAAGCTACGACATTACACGCCGCCAGATACACAGGCGCGCGCACAAGACCTGAAGTCTTTGCCAATCATTGGCAAAGCAATGACAATACACGCCGCCTAAGACACATGCGAACGCACAACACCTGAAGTTTTTGCCAAACATTGGCAAAGCTACGGCATTACACGCTGCATGAGACACAGGCGCGCGCACCAGACCTGGATTCTTTGCCAAACAATGGCAATGCTATGACATTACACGCCACCTGGTACACAGGCGTGCGCACAAGACCCGTGTTTGGCAAAGCCATGGCATTACACGCCGCCTGAGACACAGGCGCGCGCACAAGACCTGAAGTCTTTGCCAATCATTGGCAAAGCTATGAAAATACACGCCGCCTGAGACACATGCGCACGCACAAGACCTGAAGTCTTTGCCAAACATTGGCAAAGCTACGGCATTACACGACGCTTGAGACATAGGCGCGCGCACCAGACCTAGATTCTTTGCCAAACATTGGCAATACTATGGCATTACACAATGACTGAGACACATCGCGCACACAAGACCTGAAGTCTTTGCAAAACATTGGCAAAGCTACGGCATTACACACCGCCTGAAACACAGGCGCGCGCACAAGACCCGAACTATATGCCAAACATTGGCAAAGCTACGACATTACACGCCGCCTGAGACACATGCGCGCGCACAAGACCTGAAGTCTTTGCCAAACATTGGCAAAGCTACGACATTACACCCCGCCTGAGACACATGCTCGCAAAAGAACTGAACTCTTTGCCAAACATTGGCAAGGCTACGACGTTACACCTTGCCTGAGACACAGGACCGCACACGACCTAAAGTTTTTGCAAAATTTGTCAAAGCTTCGTCATTACACCCCGCCTGAGACACATGCGCGCGCACAAGACCTGAAGTCTTTGCCAAACATTGGCAATGCTACCACATTACACGCCCCTGAGACACACGCGCGCGCAAGACTTGAAGTATTTGGCAAACATTGGCAATGCTACGGCATTACACAATGAATGAGACACAGCGCGCACACAAGACCTGAAGTCTTTGCAAAACATTGGAAAAGCTACGGCATTACACGCCGCCTGAAACTCAGGAGCGCGCACAAGACCCGAACTATATGCCAAACATTGGCAAAGCTACGACATTACATGCCGCCTGAGACACATGCGCGCGCACAAGACCTGAACTCTTTGCCAAACATTGGCAAAGCTACGACACTACACGCCGCCTGAGACACATGCGCGCAAAAGAACTGAACTCTTTGCCAAACATTGGTAAAGCTACGACATTACAACTTGCCTGAGACACAGGAGCGCACAAGACCGGAAATCTTTTCCAAACATTTGCAAAGCTACGACATTACACGCCACCTGGTACACAGGCGTGCGCACAAGACATGTGTTTGGCAAAGCTACGACATTACACGCCGCAGAGACACAGGCGCGCGTACAAGACCTGAAGTCTTTGCCAATCATTGGCAAAGCAATGATAATACACGCCGCCTAAGACACATGCGCGCGCACAAGACCTGAAGTCTTTGCCAAACATTGGCAAAGCTACGGCATTACACGCTGCATGAGACACAGGCGCGCGCACCAAACCTGGATTCTTTGCCAAACAATGACAATGCTATGACATTAGACGCCACCTGGTACACAGGCGTGCGCACAAGACCTGTGTTTGGCAAAGCTACGGCATTACAAGCCGCCTGAGACACAGGCGCGCGCACAAGACTAGAAGTCTTTGCCAATCATTGGCAAAGCTATGAAAATACACGCCGCCTGAGACACATGCGCACGCACAAGACCTGAAGTCTTTGCCAAACATTGGCAAAGCTACGGTATTACACGGCACTTGAGACATAGGCGCGCGCACCAGACCTGGATTCTTTGCCAAACATTGGCAATGCTACCGCATTACATGCCCCCTGAGACACACGCGCGCGCAAGACTTGAAGTATTTGCCAAACATTGGCAATGCTACGGCATTACAAGATGACTGAGACACAGTGCGCACACAAGACCTGAAGTTTTTGCAAAACATTGGCAAAGCTACGACATTACACGCCGCCTGAAACACAGGCGCGCGCACAAGACTTGAACTATATGCCAAACATTGGCAAAGCTACGACATTAGACGCCGCCTGAGACACATGCGCTCGCAAAAGAACTGAACTCTTTGCGAAACATTGTCAAATCTACGACATTACACCTCGCCTGAGACACAGCAGCGCACACGACCTAAAGTCTTTGGCAAACATTGTCAAAGCTACGTCATTACACGACGCCTGAGACACTAGCGTGCACATAAGACCTTTATTTGGCAAAGCTACGGCATTAAACGCCTCCTGCGATACAGGCACGCGCACAAGACCTGAAGTCTTTGCCAAACATTTGCAAAGCTACGACATTACACGCCACCTGGTACACAGGTGTGCGCACAAGACCTGTGTTTGGCAAAGCTACGGCATTACACAACGCCTGAGACAAAGGCGCGCGCACAAGACCTGAAGTCTTTGCCAATCGTTGGCAAAGCTATGACAATACACGCCGCCTAAGACACATGCTCGCACACAAGACCTAAAGTCTTTGCCAAACAATGGCAAAGCTACGGCATTACACGCTGCTTGAGACACAGGCGCGCGCACCAGACCTATATACTCTGCCAAACATTGGCAATGCTACCGCATTACACGCCCCCTGAGACACACGCGCGCGCACAAGACTTGTAGTATTTGCCAAACATTGGCAATACTACGGCATTACACGATGACTTAGACAAAGCGCGCACACAAGACCTGAAGTCTTTGCAAAACATTGGCAAAGCCACGGCATTACACGCCGCCTGCGACACAGGCATGCGCACAAGACCTGAAGTTTTGCCAAACATTGGCAAAGCTACGGCATTTCACGTCGCCTGAGACACGGCCGCGCGCACAAGACCTGAAGTCTTTGCCAAAAATTTGCAAAGCTACGACATTACACGCCACCTGGTACACAGGCGTGCGCACAAGACCTGTGTTTGGCAAATCTACGACATTACATGCCGCCTGAGACATAGGCGCGCGCACAAGACCTGAAGTCTTTGCCAATCATTGGCAAAGCTATGACAATACACGCCGCATGAGACACATGCGCGCGCACAAGACCTGAAGTCTTTGCAAAACATTGGCAAAGCTACGGCATTACACGCCGTCTGAAACACAGGCGCGCGCACAAGACCCGAACTATATGCCAAACATTGGCAAAGCTACGACATTACACGCCGCCTGAGACACATGCGCGCGCACAAGACCTGAAGTCTTTGCCAAACATTGGCAAAGCTACGACATTACACCCCGCCTGAGACACATGCTCGCAAAAGAACTGAACTCTTTGCCAAACATTGGCAAAGCTACGGCATTACACCTTGCCTGAGACACAGGACCGCACACAACCTAAAGTTTTTGCCAAAATTTATCAAAGCTTCGTCATTACACCCCGCCTGAGACACATGCGCGCGCACAAGACCTGAAGTCTTTGCCAAACATTGGCAATGCTACCGCATTACACGCCCCCTGAGACACACGCGCGCGCAAGACTTGAAGTATTTGCCAAACATTGGTAATGCTACGGCATTACACGATGACTGGGACACAGCGCGCACACAAGACCTGAAGACTTTGCAAAACATTGGAAAAGCTACAGCATTAGACGCCGCCTCAAAACTCAGGAGCGCGCACAAGACCCGAACTATATGCCAAACATTGGCAAAGCTACGACATTACACGCCGCCTGAGACACATACGCGCACACAAGACCTGAAGTCTTTGCCAAACATTGGCAAAGCTACGACATTACACGCCGCCTGAGACACATGCGCGCGCAAAAGAACTGAACTTTTTGCCAAACATTGGCAAAGCTACGACATTACACCTCGCCTGAGACACAAGAGCGCACACGACCAAAAGTCTTTGCCAACCATTGTCAAAGCTACGTCATTACACGACGCCTAAGACACAGGCGTGCGCATAAGACCTTTGTTTGGCAAAGCTACAGCATTACACGCCGCCTGAGACACAGGCACGGCCACAAGAACTGAAGTCTTTGCCAAACAATGGCAAAGATACGGATTACACGCCGCCTGCGACACAGGCACGCGCACAAGACCTGAAGTCTTTGCTAAACATTGGCAACGCTACGACATTACACGCCGCCTGAGACACATGCGCGCAAAAGAACTGAACTCTTTGCCAAACATTGGTAAAGCTACGGCATTACACCTTTCCTGACACACAGGAGCGCACACGACCTAAAGTTTTTCCCAAAATTTGTCAAAGCTACGTCATTACACGCCGCCAGAGACACATGTGCGCGCACAAGACCTGAAGTCTTTGCCAAACATTTGCAAAGCTACGACATTACACGGCACCTGGTACACAGGCGTGCGCACAAGACCTGTGTTTGGCAAAGCTACGGCATTACCCGCCGCCTGAGACACAGGCCCGCGCACAAGACCTGAAGTCTTTACCAATCATTGGTTAAGCTATGAGAATACCCGCCGCCTAAAACACATGCGCGCACACAAGACCTGAAGTCTTTGCCAAACATTGGCAAAGCTACGGCATTACACACAGCTTGAGACACAGGCGCGCGCACCAGACCTGGATACTTTGCCAAACATTGGCAATACTATGGCATTACACAATGACTGAGACACATCGCGCACACAAGACCAGAAGTCTTTGCAAAACGTTGGCAAAGCTACGGCATTACACGCCGCCTGAAACACAGGCGCGCGCACAAGACACGCACTATATGCCAAACATTGGCAAAGCTACGACATTACACGCCGCCTGAGACACATGTGCGCGCACAAGACCTTAAGTCTTTGCCAAACATTGGCAAAGCTACGACATTACACCCCGCCTGAGACACATGCGCGCAAAAGAACTGAACTCTTTTCCAAACATTGGCATAGCTACGGCATTACACCTCGCCTAAGACACAGGACCGCACACGACCTAAAGTTTTTGCCAAAATTTATCAAAGCTTCGTCATTACACCACGCCTGAGACACATGCGCGCGCACAAGACCTGAAGTCTTTGCCAAACATAGGCAATGCTACCGCATTACATGCCCTCTGAGACACATGCGCGCGCGCAAGACTTGAAGTATTTGCCAAACATTGGCAATGCTACGGCATTACACGATGACTGAGACACAGCGCGCACACAAGACCCGAACTATATGCCAAACATTGGCAAAGCTACGACATTACACACCGCCTGAGACACATGCGCACGCACAAGACCTGAAGTCATTGCAAAACATTGGCAAAGCTACGACATTACACGCCACCTGAGACACATGCGCGCGCAAAAGAACTGAACTTTTTAACAAACATTGGCAAAGCTACGTTATTACACGACGCCTGAGACACAGGCGTGCGTATAAGACCTTTGTTTGGCAAAGCTACGGCATTACACGCCGCCTGAGACACAAGCACGCCCACAAGAACTGAAGTCTTTGCCAAACATTGGCAAAGCTACGGCATTACACGCCGCCTGCGACACAGGAACGCGCACAAGACCTGAAGTCTTTGCCAAACATTGGCAAAGCTACGGCATTTCACGTCGCCTGAGACGCGGCCGTGCGCACAATACCAGAAGTCTTTGCCAAAAATTTGCAAAGCTACGACATTACACGCCACCTGGTACACAGGCGTGCGCACAAGACCTGTGTTTGGCAAAGCTACGGCATTACACGCCGCCTGAGACACAGGCGCGCGCACAAGACCTGAAGTCTTTGCCAATCATTGGCAAAGCTATGACAATACACGCCGCCTAAGACACATGCGCGCACACAAGAACTGAAGTCTTTGCCAAACATTGGCAAAGCTACGGCATTAGATGTTGCTTGAGACACAGGCACGCGCACAAGACCCGAACTATATGCCAAACATTGGCAAAGCTACGACATTACACGCCGCCTGAGACACATGCGTGCGCACAAGACCTGAAGTCTTTGCCAAACATTGGCAAAGCTACGACATTACACTCCGCCTGAGACACATGCTCGCAAAAGAACTGAACTCTTTGCCAAACATTGGCAAAGCTACGGCATTACACCTTGCCTGAGACACAGGACCGCACACGACCTAAAGTTTTTGCCAAACTTTGTCAAAGCTTCGTCATTACACCCCGCCTGAGACACATGCGCGCGCACAAGACCTGAAGTCTTTGCCAAACATTGGCAATGCAACCGCATTACACGCCCCCTGAGACACACGCGCGAGCAAGACTTGAAGTATTTGCCAAACATTGGCAATGCTACGGCATTACACGATGACTGAGACACAGCGCGCACACAAGACCTGAAGTCTTTGCAAAACATTGGCAAAGCTACGGCATTACACGCCGCCTGAAACTCAGGAGCGCGCACAAGACCCGAACTATATGCCAAACATTGGCAAAGCTACGACATTACACGCCGCCTGAGACACATGCGCACGCACAAGACCTGAAGTCTTTGCAAAACATTGGCAAAGCTACGACATTACACGCCACCTGAGACACATGCGCGCGCAAAAGAACTGAACTCTCTGCCAAACATTGGCAAAGCTACGACATTACACCTCGCCTGAGACACAAGCTCGCACACGACCTAAAGTCTTTGCCAGACATTGTCAAAGCTACGTCATTACACGACGCCTGAGACACAGGCGTGCGCATAAGACCTTTGTTTGGCAAAGCTATGGCATTACACGCCGCCTGAGACACAGGCGCGCCCACAAGAACTGAAGTCTTTGCCAAACATTGGCAAAGCAATGGCATTACACGCCTCCTGCAACACAGGCACACGCACAAGACCTGAAGTCTTTGCCAAACATTGGCAAAGCTATGGCATTTCATGTCGCCTGAGACACTGCCGCGCGCAAAAGACCTGAAGTCTTTGCCAAACATTTGCAAAGCTACGACATTACACGCCACCTGGTACACAGGCGTGCGCACAAGACCTGTGTTTGGCAAAGCTACGACATTACACGCCGCCTGAGACACAGGCGCGCGCACAAGACCTGAAGTCTTTGCCAATCATTAGCAAAGCTATGACAATACACGCCGCCTGAAACACATGCGCGCGCACAAGACCTGAAGTCTTTGCCAAACATTGGCAAAGCTACGGCATTACACCTCGCCTGAGACACAAGAGCCCACACGACCTAAAGTCTTTGCCAAACATTGTCAAAGCTACGTCATTACACGACGCCTGAGACACAGGCGTGCGCATAAAATCTTTGTTTGGCAAAGCTACGACATTACACGTCGCCTGAGACACAGGCGCGCCCACAAGAACTGAAGTCTTTGCCAAACATTAGAAAAGCTATGGCATTGCACGCCTCCTACGACACAGGCACACGTACAAGACCTGAAGTCTTTGCCAAACATTGGCAAAGCTACGGCATTTCACGTCGCCTGAGCCACTGCCGCGCGCAAAAGACCTGAAGTCTTTGCCAAACATTTGCAAAGCTACGACATTACACGCCACCTGGTACACAGGCGTGCGCACAAGACCTGTGTTTGGCAAAGCTACGGCATTACACGCCGCCTGAGACACAGGTGCGCGCACAAGACCTGAAGTCTTTGCCAATCATTGGCAAAGCTATGACAATACACGCCGCCTGAGACACATGCGCACGCACAAGACCTGAAGTCTTTGCCAAACATTGGCAAAGCTACGGCATTACACGCCGCTTGAGACACAGGCGCGCGCACCAGACCTGGATTCTTTGCAAAACATTGTCAATGCTACCTCATCACACACCCCCTGAGACACAGGAGCGCACACGACCTAAAGTTTTGGCCAAAATTTGTCAAAGAAACGTCATTACACGCCGCCTGAGACACATGCGCGCGCACAAGACCTAAAGTCTTTACCAAACATTGGCAATGCTTCCGCATTACACGCCCCCTGAGACACACGCGCGTGCGCAAGACTGAAATATTTGCCAAACAATGGCAATGCTAAGGCATTACACGATGACTGAGACACAGCGCGCACACAAGACCTGAAGTCTTTGTAAAATATTGGCAAAGCTACGGCATTATACGCCGCCTGAAACACAGGCGCGCGCACAAGACCCGAACTATATGCCAAACATTGGCAAAGGTACGACATTACACGCCGCCTAAGACACATGCGCGCGCACAAGACCTGAAGTCTTTGCCAAACATTGGCAAAGCTACAACATTACACGCCGCCTGAGACACATGCGCGCGCAAAAGAACTGAACTCTTTGCCAAACATTGGCAAAGCTACGGCATTACACCTCGCCTGAGACACAAGAGCGCACATGACCTAAAGTCTTTGCCAAACATTGTCAAACCTACGTCATTACACGACGCATGAGACACAGGCGTACGCATAAGACCTTTGTTTGGCAAAGCTACGGCATTACACGTCGCCTGAGACACATGCGCGCCCACAATAACTGAAGGCTTTGCCAAACATTGGCAAAGCTATGGCATTACACGCCTCCTGCGACACAGGCACACGCACAAGACCTGAAGTCTTTGCCAAACATTGGCAAAGCTACGGCATTACACACTGCTTGAGACACAGGCGCGCGCACCAGACCTGGATACTTTGCCAAACATTGGCAATACTATGGCATTACACAATGACTGAGACACATCGCGCACACAAGACCAGAAGTCTTTGCCAAACATTGGCAAAGCTACGACATTACACGCCGCCTGAGACACATGCGCGCAAAAGAACTGAACTCTTTGCCAAACATTTGCAAAGCTACGACATTACACCTCGCCTGAGACACAGGAGCGCACACGACCTATTGTTTTTGCCAAAGCTACGTCATTAGACGCCGCCTGAGACACATGCGCTCGCACAAAACCTGAAGTCTTTACCAAACATTGGCAATGCTACCGCATTACACGCCCCCTGAGACACACACGCGCGCGGAAGGCTTGAAGTATTTGCCAAACATTGGCAATGCTACGGCATTACACGATCACTGAGACACAGCGCGCACACAAGACCTGAAGTCTTTGCAAAATATTGGCAAAGCTACGGCATTATACGCCGCCTGAAACACAGGCGCGCGCACAATACCCGAACTATATGCCAAACATTGGCAAAGCTACGACATTACACGCCGCCTGAGACACATGCGCGCGCACAAGACCTGAAGTCTTTGCTAAATATTGGCAAAGCTACAACATTACACGCCGCCTGAGACAGATGCGCGCGCAAAAGAACTGAACTCTTTGCCAAACATTGGCAAAGCTACGACATTACACCTCGCCTGAGACACAAGAGCGCACACGACCTAAAGTCTTTGCCAGACATTGTCAAATCTACGTCATTACACGACGCCTGAGACACAGGCGTGCGTATAAGACCTGTGTTTGGCAAAGCTACGGCATTACACGCCACCTCAAACACAGGCGCGCGCACAAGACCCGAACTATATGCCAAACATTGGCAAAGCTATGACATTACACGCCGCCTAAGACACATGCGCGCGCATAAGACCTTAAGTCTTTGCCAAACATTGGCAAAGCTACGACATTACACCCCGCCTGTGACACATGCGCGCAAAAGAACTGAACTCTTTGCCAAACATTGGCAAAGCCACGGCATTACACCTCGCCTGAGACACAGGACCGCACACGACCTAAAGTTTTTGCCAAAATTTGTCAAAGCTTCGTCATTACACCCCGCCTGAGACACATGCGCGCGCACAAGACCTGAAGTCTTTGCCAAACATTGGCAATGCTACCGCATTACAAGCCCTCTGAGACACACGCGCGCGCGCAAGACTTGAAGTATTTGCCAAACATTGGCAATGCTACGGCATTACACGATGACTGAGACACAGCACGCACACAAGACCTGAAGTCTTTGCAAAATATTGGCAAAGCTACGGCATTATACGCCGCCTGAAACACAGACGCGCGCACAAGACCCGAACTATATGCCAAACATTGGCAAAGGTACGACATTACACGCCGCCTGAGACACATGCGCGCGCACAAGACCTGAAGTCTTTGCAAAACATTGTCAAAGCTTCGTCATTACACCCCGCCTGAGACACATGCGCGCGCACAAGACCTAAAGTCTTTGCCAAACATTGGCAATGCTACCGCATTACAAGCCCTCTGAGACACACGCGCACAAGACTTGAAGTATTTGCCAAACATTGGCAATGCTACGGCATTACACGATGACTGAGACACAGCACGCACACAAGACCTGAAGTCTTTGCAAAATATTGGCAAAGCTACGGCATTATACGCCACCTGAAACACAGACGCGCGCACAAGACCCGAACTATATGCCAAACATTGGCAAAGGTACGACATTACACGCCGCCTGAGACACATGCGCGCGCACAAGACCTGAAGTCTTTGCAAAACATTGGCAAAGCTACGACATTACACGCCGCCTGAGACACATGCGCGCGCAAAAGAACTGAACTCTTTGCCAAACATTGTCAAAGCTACGACATTACACCTCGCCTGAGACACAAGAGCACACACGACCTAAAGTCTTTGCCAAACATTGTCAAAGCTACGTTATTACACGACGCCTGAGACACAGGCATGCGCATAAGACCTTTGTTTGGCAAAGCTACGGCATTACACGTCGCCTGAGACACAAGCGCGCCCACAAGAACTGAAGTCTTTGCCAAACATTGGCAAAGCTATGGCATTACACGATCACTGAGACACAGCGCGCACACAAGACCTGAAGTCTTTGCAAAATATTGGCAAAGCTACGGCATTATACGCCGCCTGAAACACAGGCGCGCGCACAAGACCCGAACTATATGCCAAACATTGGCAAAGCTACGACATTACACGCCGCCTGAGACACATGCGCGCGCACAAGACCTGAAGTCTTTGCTAAATATTGGCAAAGCTACAACATTACACGCCGCCTGAGACAGATGCGCGCGCAAAAGAACTGAACTCTTTGCCAAACATTGGCAAAGCTACGACATTACACCTCGCCTGAGACATAAGAGCGCACACGACCTAAAGTCTTTGCCAGACATTGTCAAATCTACGTCATTACACGACGCCTGAGACACAGGCGTGCGTATAAGACCTGTGTTTGGCAAAGCTACGGCATTACACGCCACCTCAAACACAGGCGCGCGCACAAGACCCGAACTATATGCCAAACATTGGCAAAGCTACGACATTACACGCCGCCTAAGACACATGCGCGCGCATAAGACCTTAAGTCTTTGCCAAACATTGGCAAAGCTACGACATTACACCCCGCCTGTGACACATGCGCGCAAAAGAACTGAACTCTTTGCCAAACATTGGCAAAGCCACGGCATTACACCTCGCCTGAGACACAGGACCGCACACGACCTAAAGTTTTTGCCAAAATTTGTCAAAGCTTCGTCATTACACCCCGCCTGAGACACATGCGCGCGCACAAGACCTGAAGTCTTTGCCAAACATTGGCAATGCTACCGCATTACAAGCCCTCTGAGACACACGCGCGCGCGCAAGACTTGAAGTATTTGCCAAACATTGGCAATGCTACGGCATTACACGATGACTGAGACACAGCACGCACACAAGACCTGAAGTCTTTGCAAAATATTGGCAAAGCTACGGCATTATACGCCGCCTGAAACACAGACGCGCGCACAAGACCCGAACTATATGCCAAACATTGGCAAAGGTACGACATTACACGCCGCCTGAGACACATGCGCGCGCACAAGACCTGAAGTCTTTGCAAAACATTGTCAAAGCTTCGTCATTACACCCCGCCTGAGACACATGCGCGCGCACAAGACCTGAAGTCTTTGCCAAACATTGGCAATGCTACCGCATTACAAGCCCTCTGAGACACACGCGCGCAAGACTTGAAGTATTTGCCAAACATTGGCAATGCTACGGCATTACACGATGACTGAGACACAGCACACACACAAGACCTGAAGTCTTTGCAAAATATTGGCAAAGCTACGGCATTATACGCCGCCTGAAACACAGACGCGCGCACAAGACCCGAACTATATGCCAAACATTGGCAAAGGTACGGCATTACACGCCTCCTGCGACACAGGCACACGCACAAGACCTGAAGTCTTTGCCAAACATTGGCAAAGCTATGGCATTTCACGTCGCCTGAGACACTGCCGCGCGCAAAAGACCTGAAGTCTTTGCCAAACATTTGCAAAGCTACGACATTACACGCCATCTGGTACACAGGCGTGCGCATAAGACCTGTGTTTGGCAAAGCTACGGCATTACACGCCGCCTGAGACACATGCGCGCGCACAAGACCTGAAGTCTTTGCCAAATATTGGCAAAGCCACAACATTACACGCCGCCTGAGACAGATGTGCGCGCAAAAGAACTGAACTCTTTGCCAAACATTGGCAAAGCTACGACATTACACCTCGCCTGAGACACAAGAGCGCACACGACCTAAAGTCTTTGCCAGGCATTGTCAAATCTACGTCATTACACGACGCCTGAGACACAGGCGTGCGCATAAGACCTTTGTTTGGCAAAGCTACGGCATTACACGCCGCCTGAGACACAGGCGCGCCCACAAGAACTGAAGTCTTTGCCAAACATTGGCAAAGCAATGGCATTACACGCCTCCTGCGACACAGGCACACGCACAAGACCTGAAGTCTTTGCCAAACATTGGCAAAGCTATGGCATTACACGATCACTGAGACACAGCGCGCACACAAGACCTGAAGTCTTTGCAAAATATTGGAAAAGCTACGGCATTAGACGCCGCCTGAAACACAGGCGCGCACACAAGACCCGAACTATATGCCAAACATTGGCAAAGCTACGACATTACACGCCGCCTGAGACACATGCGCGCGCACAAGACCTGAAGTCTTTGCCAAATATTGGCAAAGCTACAACATTACACGCCGCCTGAGACAGATGGGCGCGCAAAAGAACTGAACTCTTTACCAAGCATTGGCAAAGCTACGACATTACACCTCGCCTGAGACACAAGAGCGCACACGACCTAAAGTCTTTGCCAGACATTGTCAAAGCTACGTCATTACACGACGCCTGAGACACAAGCGTGCGCATAAGACCTTTGTTTGGCAAAGCTACGGCATTACACGCCGCCTGAGACACAGGCGCGCCCACAAGAACTGAAGTCTTTGCCAAACATTGGCAAAGCAATGGCATTACACGCCTCCTGCGACACAGGCACACGCACAAGACCTGAAGTCTTTGCCAAACATTGGCAAAGCTATGGCATTTCACGTCGCCTGAGACACTGCCGCACGCAAAAGACCTGAAGTCTTTGCCAAACATTTGCAAAGCTACGACATTACACGCCACCTGGTACACAGGCGTGCGCATAAGACCTGTGTTTGGCAAAGCTACGGCATTACACGCGCGCCTGAGACACAGGCGTGCGCACAAGACCTGAAGTCTTTTCCAATCCTTGGCAAAGCTATGACAATACACGCCGCCTGAGACACATGCGCGCGCACAAGACCTGAAGTCTTTGCCAAACATTGGCAAAGCTACGACATTACACCTCGCCTGAGACACAAGAGCGCACACGACCTAAAGTCTTTGCCAGACATTGTCAAATCTACGTCATTACACGACGCCTGAGACACAGGCGTGCGCATAAGACCTTTGTTTAGCAAAGCTACGGCATTATACGCCGCCTGAGACACAGGCGCGCCCACAAGAACTGAAGTCTTTGCCAAACATTGGCAAAGCAATGGCATTACACGCCTCCTGCGACACAGGCACACGCACAAGACCTGAAGTCTTTGCCAAACATTGGCAAAGCTATGGCATTTCACGTCGCCTGAGACACTGCCGCGCGCAAAAGACCTGAAGTCTTTGCCAAACATTTGCAAAGCTACGACATTACACGCCACCTGGTACACAGGCGTGCGCATAAGACCTGTGTTTGGCAAAGCTACGGCATTACACGCCGCCTGAGACACATGCGCGCGCACAAGACCTGAAGTCTTTGCCAAATATTGGCAAAGCTACAACATTACACGCCGCCTGAGACAGATGCGCGCGCAAAAGAACTGAACTCTTTGCCAAACATTGGCAAAGCTACGACATTACACCTCGCCTGAGACACAAGAGCGCACACGACCTAAAGTCTTTGCCAGACATTGTCAAATCTACGTCATTACACGACGCCTGAGACACAGGCGTGCGCATAAGACCTTTGTTTGGCAAAGCTACGGCATTACACGCCGCCTGAGACACAGGCGCGCCCACAAGAACTGAAGTCTTTGCCAAACATTGGCAAAGCAATGGCATTACACGCCTCCTGCGACACAGGCACACGCACAAGACCTGAAGTCTTTGCCAAACATTGGCAAAGCTACGGCATTTCACGTCGCCTGAGACACTGCCGCGCGCAAAAGACCTGAAGTCTTTGCCAAACATTTACAAAGCTACGACATTACACGCCACTTGGTACACAGGCGTGCGCACAAGACCTGTGTTTGGCAAAGCTACGGCATTACACGCCGCCTGAGACACAGGCGTGCGCACAAGACCTGAAGTCTTTTCCAATCATTCGCAAAGCTATGACAATACACGCCGCCTGAGACACATGCGCGAGCACAAGACCTGAAGTCTTTGCCAAACATTGGCAAAGCTACGGCATTACACCTCGCCTGAGACACAAGAGCGCACACGACCTAAAGTCTTTGCCAAACATTGTCAAAGCTACGTCATTACACGACGCCTGAGACACAGGCGTGCGCATAAGACCTTTGTTTGGCAAAGCTACGGCATTACACGCCGCCTGAGACACAGGCGCGCCCACAAGAACTGAAGTCTTTGCCAAACATTGGCAAAGCAATGGCATTACACGCCTCCTGCGACACAGGCACACGCACAAGACCTGAAGTCTTTGCCAAACATTGGCAAAGCTACGGCATTTCACGTCGCCTGAGACACTGTTGCGCGCAAAAGACCTGAAGTCTTTGCCAAACATTTGCAAAGCTACGACATTACACGCCACCTGGTACACAGGCGTGCGCACAAGACCTGTGTTTGGCAAAGCTACGGCATTACACGCCGCCTGAGACACAGGGGTGCGCACAAGACCTGAAGTCTTTTCCAATCATTGGCAAAGCTATGACAATACACGCCGCCTGAGACACATGCGCGCGCACAAGACCTGAAGTCTTTGCCAAACATTGGCAAAGCTACGGCATTACACCTCGCCTGAGACACAAGAGCGCACACGACCTAAAGTCTTTGCCAAACATTGTCAAAGCTACGTCATTACACGACGCCTGAGACACAGGCGTGCGCATAAGACCTTTGTTTGGCAAAGCTACGGCATTACACGTCGCCTGAGACACAGGCGCGCCCACAAGAACTGAAGTCTTTGCCAAACATTGGCAAAGCTATGGCATTGCACGCCTCATGCGACACAGGCACACGTACAAGACCTGAAGTCTTTGCCAAACATTGGCAAAGCTACGGCATTTCACGTCGCTTGAGCCACTGCCGCGCGCAAAAGACCTGAAGTCTTTGCCAAACATTTGCAAACCTACGACATTACACGCCACCTGGTACACAGGCGTGCGCACAAGACCTGTGTTTGGCAAAGCTATGACATTACACGCCACCTCAAACACAGGCGCGCGCACAAGACCCGAACTATATGCCAAACATTGGCAAAGCTACGACATTACACGCCGCCTAAGACACATGCGCGCGCATAAGACCTTAAGTCTTTGCCAAACATTGGCAAAGCTACGACATTACACCCCGCCTGTGACACATGCGCGCAAAAGAACTGAACTCTTTGCCAAACATTGGCAAAGCTACGGCATTACACCTCGCCTGAGACACAGGACCGCACACGACCTAAAGTTTTTGCCAAAATTTGTCAAAGCTTCGTCATTACACCCCGCCTGAGACACATGCGCGCGCACAAGACCTGAAGTCTTTGCCAAACATTGGCAATGCTACCGCATTACAAGCCCTCTAAGACACGCGCGCGCGCAAGACTTGAAGTATTTGCCAAACATTGGCAATGCTACGGCATTACACGATGACTGAGACACAGCACGCACACAAGACCTGAAGTCTTTGCAAAATATTGGCAAAGCTACAGCATTATACGCCGCCTGAAACACAAACGCGCGCACAAGACCCGAACTATATGCCAAACATTGGCAAAGGTACGACATTACACGCCGCCTGAGACACATGCGCGCGCACAAGACCTGAAGTCTTTGCAAAACATTGGCAAAGCTACGACATTACACGCCGCCTGAGACACATGCGCGCGCAAAAGAACTGAACTCTTTGCCAAACATTGGCAAAGCTACGAAATTACACCTCGCCTGAGACACAAGAGCACACACGACCTAAAGTCTTTGCCAAACATTGTCAAACTTACGTTATTACACGACGCCTGAGACACAGGCATGCGCATAAGACCTTTGTTTGGCAAAGCTACGGCATTACACGTCGCCTGAGACACAAGCGCGCCCACAAGAACTGAAGTCTTTGCCAAACATTGGCAAAGCTATGGCATTACACGATCACTGAGACACAGCGCGCACACAAGACCTGAAGTCTTTGCAAAATATTGGCAAAGCTACGGCATTATACGCCGCCTGAAACACAGGCGCGCACACAAGACCCGAACTATATGCCAAACATTGGCAAAGCTACGACATTACACGCCGCCTGAGACACATGCGCGCGCACAAGACCTGAAGTCTTTGCCAAATATTGGCAAAGCTACAACATTACACGCCGCCTGAGACAGATGGGCGCGCAAAAGAACTGAACTCTTTGCCAAACATTGGCAAAGCTACGACATTACACCTCGCCTGAGACACAAGAGCGCACACGACCTAAAGTCTTTGCCAGACATTGTCAAAGCTACGTCATTACACGACGCCTGAGACACAAGCGTGCGCATAAGACCTTTGTTTGGCAAAGCTACGGCATTACACGCCGCCTGAGACACAGGCGCGCCCACAAGAACTGAAGTCTTTGCCAAACATTGGCAAAGCAATGGCATTACACGCCTCCTGCGACACAGGCACACGCACAAGACCTGAAGTCTTTGCCAAACATTGGCAAAGCTATGGCATTTCACGTCGCCTGAGACACTGCCGCACGCAAAAGACCTGAAGTCTTTGCCAAACATTTGCAAAGCTACGACATTACACGCCACCTGGTACACAGGCGTGCGCATAAGACCGGTGTTTGGCAAAGCTACGGCATTACACGCCGCCTGAGACACAGGCGTGCGCACAAGACCTGAAGTCTTTTCCAATCATTGGCAAAGCTATGACAATACACGCCGCCTGAGACACATGCGCGCGCACAAGACCTGAAGTCTTTGCCAAACATTGGCAAAGCTACGACATTACACCTCGCCTGAGACACAAGAGCGCACACGACCTAAAGTCTTTGCCAGACATTGTCAAATCTACGCCATTACACGACGCCTGAGACACAGGCGTGCGCATAAGACCTTTGTTTGGCAAAGCTACGGCATTACACGCCGCCTGAGACACAGGCGCGCCCACAAGAACTGAAGTCTTTGCCAAACATTGGCAAAGCAATGGCATTACACGCCTCCTGCGACACAGGCACACGCACAAGACCTGAAGTCTTTGCCAAACATTGGCAAAGCTATGGCATTTCACGTCGCCTGAGACACTGCCGCGCGCAAAAGACCTGAAGTCTTTGCCAAACATTTGCAAAGCTACGACATTACACGCCACCTGGTACACAGGCGTGCGCATAAGACCTGTGTTTGGCAAAGCTACGGCATTACACGCCGCCTGAGACACATGCGCGCGCACAAGACCTGAAGTCTTTGCCAAATATTGGCAAAGCTACAACATTACACGCCGCCTGAGACAGATGCGCGCGCAAAAGAACTGAACTCTTTGCCAAACATTGGCAAAGCTACGACATTACACCTCGCCTGAGACACAAGAGCGCACACGACCTAAAGTCTTTGCCAGACATTGTCAAATATACGTCATTACACGACGCCTGAGACACAGGCGTGCGCATAAGACCTTTGTTTGGCAAAGCTACGGCATTACACGCCGCCTGAGACACAGGCGCGCCCACAAGAACTGAAGTCTTTGCCAAACATTGGCAAAGCAATGGCATTACACGCCTCCTGCGACACAGGCACACGCACAAGACCTGAAGTCTTTGCCAAACATTGGCAAAGCTACGGCATTTCACGTCGCCTGAGACACTTCCGCGCGCAAAAGACCTGAAGTCTTTGCCAAACATTTGCAAAGCTACGACATTACACGCCACTTGGTACACAGGCGTGCGCACAAGACCTGTGTTTGGCAAAGCTACGGCATTACACGCCGCCTGAGACACAGGCGTGCGCACAAGACCTGAAGTCTTTTCCAATCATTCGCAAAGCTATGACAATACACGCCGCCTGAGACACATGCGCGCGCACAAGACCTGAAGTCTTTGCCAAACATTGGCAAAGCTACGGCATTACACCTCGCCTGAGACACAAGAGCGCACACGACCTAAAGTCTTTGCCAAACATTGTAAAAGCTACGCCATTACCCGACGCCTGAGACACAGGCGTGCGCATAAGACCTTTGTTTGGCAAAGCTACGGCATTACACGTCGCCTGAGACACAGGTGCGCCCACAAGAACTGAAGTCTTTGCCAAACATTGGCAAAGCTATGGCATTGCACGCCTCCTGCGACACAGGCACACGTACAAGACCTGAAGTCTTTGCCAAACATTGGCAAAGCTACGGCATTTCACGTCGCCTGAGCCACTGCCGCGCGCAAAAGACCTGAAGTCTTTGCCAAACATTTGCAAAGCTACGACATTACACGCCACCTGGTACACAGGCGTGCGCACAAGACCTGTGTTTGGCAAAGCTACGGCATTACACGCCGCCTGAGACACAGGCGTGCGCACAAGACCTGAAGTCTTTGCAAAACATTGGCAAAGCTACGACATTACACGCCGCCTGAGACACATGCGCGCGCAAAAGAACTGAACTCTTTGCCAAACATTGGCAAAGCTACGACATTACACCTCGCCTGAGACACAAGAGCACACACGACCTAAAGTCTTTGCCAAACATTGTCAAACTTACGTTATTACACGACGCCTGAGACACAGGCATGCGCATAAGACCTTTGTTTGGCAAAGCTACGGCATTACACGTCGCCTGAGACACAAGCGCGCCCACAAGAACTGAAGTCTTTGCCAAACATTGGCAAAGCTATGGCATTACACGATCACTGAGACACAGCGCGCACACAAGACCTGAAGTCTTTGCAAAATATTGGCAAAGCTATGGCATTATACGCCGCCTGAAACACAGGCGCGCACACAAGACCCGAACTATATGCCAAACATTGGCAAAGCTACGACATTACACGCCGCCTGAGACACATGCGCGCGCACAAGACCTGAAGTCTTTGCCAAATATTGGCAAAGCTACAACATTACACGCCGCCTGAGACAGATGGGCGCGCAAAAGAACTGAACTCTTTGCCAAACATTGGCAAAGCTACGACATTACACCTCGCCTGAGACACAAGAGCGCACACGACCTAAAGTCTTTGCCAGACATTGTCAAAGCTACGTCATTACACGACGCCTGAGACACAAGCGTGCGCATAAGACCTTTGTTTGGCAAAGCTACGGCATTACACGCCGCCTGAGACACAGGCGCGCCCACAAGAACTGAAGTCTTTGCCAAACATTGGCAAAGCAATGGCATTACACGCCTCCTGCGACACAGGCACACGCACAAGACCTGAAGTCTTTGCCAAACATTGGCAAAGCTATGGCATTTCACGTCGCCTGAGACACTGCCGCACGCAAAAGACCTGAAGTCTTTGCCAAACATTTGCAAAGCTACGACATTACACGCCACCTGGTACACAGGCGTGCGCATAAGACCGGTGTTTGGCAAAGCTACGGCATTACACGCCGCCTGAGACACAGGCGTGCGCACAAGACCTGAAGTCTTTTCCAATCATTGGCAAAGCTATGACAATACACGCCGCCTGAGACACATGCGCGCGCACAAGACCTGAAGTCTTTGCCAAACATTGGCAAAGCTACGACATTACACCTCGCCTGAGACACAAGAGTGCACACGACCTAAAGTCTTTGCCAGACATTGTCAAATCTACGCCATTACACGACGCCTGAGACACAGGCGTGCGCATAAGACCTTTGTTTGGCAAAGCTACGGCATTACACGCCGCCTGAGACACAGGCGCGCCCACAAGAACTGAAGTCTTTGCCAAACATTGGCAAAGCAATGGCATTACACGCCTCCTGCGACACAGGCACACGCACAAGACCTGAAGTCTTTGCCAAACATTGGCAAAGCTATGGCATTTCACGTCGCCTGAGACACTGCCGCGCGCAAAAGACCTGAAGTCTTTGCCAAACATTTGCAAAGCTACGACATTACACGCCACCTGGTACACAGGCGTGCGCATAAGACCTGTGTTTGGCAAAGCTACGGCATTACACGCCGCCTGAGACACATGCGCGCGCACAAGACCTGAAGTCTTTGCCAAATATTGGCAAAGCTACAACATTACACGCCGCCTGAGACAGATGCGCGCGCAAAAGAACTGAACTCTTTGCCAAACATTGGCAAAGCTACGACATTACACCTCGCCTGAGACACAAGAGCGCACACGACCTAAAGTCTTTGCCAGACATTGTCAAATCTACGTCATTACACGACGCCTGAGACACAGGCGTGCGCATAAGACCTTTGTTTGGCAAAGCTACGGCATTACACGCCGCCTGAGACACAGGCGCGCCCACAAGAACTGAAGTCTTTGCCAAACATTGGCAAAGCAATGGCATTACACGCCTCCTGCGACACAGGCACACGCACAAGACCTGAAGTCTTTGCCAAACATTGGCAAAGCTACGGCATTTCACGTCGCCTGAGACACTTCCGCGCGCAAAAGACCTGAAGTCTTTGCCAAACATTTGCAAAGCTACGACATTACACGCCACTTGGTACACAGGCGTGCGCACAAGACCTGTGTTTGGCAAAGCTACGGCATTACACGCCGCCTGAGACACAGGCGTGCGCACAAGACCTGAAGTCTTTTCCAATCATTCGCAAAGCTATGACAATACACGCCGCCTGAGACACATGCGCGCGCACAAGACCTGAAGTCTTTGCCAAACATTGGCAAAGCTACGGCATTACACCTCGCCTGAGACACAAGAGCGCACACGACCTAAAGTCTTTGCCACACATTGTAAAAGCTACGTCATTACACGACGCCTGAGACACAGGCGTGCGCATAAGACCTTTGTTTGGCAAAGCTACGGCATTACACGTCGCCTGAGACACAGGTGCGCCCACCAGAACTGAAGTCTTTGCCAAACATTGGCAAAGCTATGGCATTGCACGCCTCCTGCGACACAGGCACACGTACAAGACCTGAAGTCTTTGCCAAACATTGGCAAAGCTACGGCATTTCACGTCGCCTGAGCCACTGCCGCGCGCAAAAGACCTGAAGTCTTTGCCAAACATTTGCAAAGCTACGACATTACACGCCACCTGGTACACAGGCGTGCGCACAAGACCTGTGTTTGGCAAAGCTACGGCATTACACGCCACCTCAAACACAGGCGCGCGCACAAGACTTGAACTATATGCCAAACATTGGCAAAGCTACGACATTACACGCCGCCTGAGACACATGCGCGCGCATAAGACCTTAAGTCTTTGCCAAACATTGGCAAAGCTACGACATTACACCCCGCCTGTGACACATGCGCGCAAAAGAACTGAACTCTTTGCCAAACATTGGCAAAGCTACGGCATTACACCTCGCCTGAGACACAGGACCGCACACGACCTAAAGTTTTTGCCAAAATTTGTCAAAGCTTCGTCATTACACCCCGCCTGAGACACATGCGCGCGCACAAGACCTGAAGTCTTTGCCAAACATTGGCAATGCTACCGCATTACAAGCCCTCTGAGACACACGCGCGCGCGCAAGACTTGAAGTATTTGCCAAACATTGGCAATGCTACGGCATTACACGATGACTGAGACACAGCACGCACACAAGACCTGAAGTCTTTGCAAATTATTGGCAAAGCTACGGAATTATACGCCGCCTGAAACACAGAAGCGCGCACAAGACCCGAACTATATGCCAAACATTGGCAAAGGTACGACATTACACGCCGCCTGAGACACATGCGCGCGCACAAGACCTGAAGTCTTTGCAAAACATTGGCAAAGCTACGACATTACACGCCGCCTGAGACACATTCGCGCGCAAAAGAACTGAACTCTTTGCCAAACATTGGCAAAGCTACGACATTACACCTCGCCTGAGACACAAGAGCACACACGACCTAAAGTCTTTGCCAAACATTGTCAAAGCTACGTTATTACACGACGCCTGAGACACAGGCATGCGCATAAGACCTTTGTTTGGCAAAGCTACGGCATTACACGTCGCCTGAGACACAAGCGCGCCCACAAGAACTGAAGTCTTTGCCAAACATTGGCAAAGCTATGGCATTACACGATCACTGAGACACAGCGCGCACACAAGACCCGAACTATATGCCAAACATTGGCAAAGCTACGACATTACACGGCGCCTGAGACACATGCGCGCGCACAAGACCTGAAGTCTTTGCCAAATATTGGCAAAGCTACAACATTACACGCCGCCTGAGACAGATGCGCGCGCAAAAGAACTGAACTCTTTGCCAAACATTGGCAAAGCTACGACATTACACCTCGCCTGAGACACAAGAGCGCACACGACCTAAAGTCTTTGCCAGACATTGTCAAAGCTACGTCATTACACGACGCCTGAGACACAAGCGTGCGCATAAGACCTTTGTTTGGCAAAGCTACGGCATTACACGCCGCCTGAGACACAGGCGCGCCCACAAGAACTGAAGTCTTTGCCAAACATTGGCAAAGCAATGGCATTACACGCCTCCTGCGACACAGGCACACGCACAAGACCTGAAGTCTTTGCCAAACATTGGCAAAGCTATGGCATTTCACGTCGCCTGAGACACTGCCGCACGCAAAAGACCTGAAGTCTTTGCCAAACATTTGCAAAGCTACGACATTACACGCCACCTGGTACACAGGCGTGCGCATAAGACCTGTGTTTGGCAAAGCTACGGCATTACACGCCGCCTGAGACACAGGCGTGCGCACAAGACCTGAAGTCTTTTCCAATCATTGGCAAAGCTATGACAATACACGCCGCCTGAGACACATGCGCGCGCACAAGACCTGAAGTCTTTGCCAAACATTGGCAAAGCTACGGCATTACACCTCGCATGAGACACAAGAGCGCACACGACCTAAAGTCTTTGCCAAACATTGTCAAAGCTACGTCATTACACGACGCCTGAGACACAGGCGTGCGCATAAGACCTTTGTTTGGCAAAGCTACGGCATTACACGTCGCCTGAGACACAGGCGCGCCCACAAGAACTGAAGTCTTTGCCAAACATTGGCAAAGCAATGGCATTACACGCCTCCTGCGACACAGGCACACGCACAAGACCTGAAGTCTTTGCCAAACATTGGCAAAGCTATGGCATTTCACGTCGCCTGAGACACTGCCGCGCGCAAAAGACCTGAAGTCTTTGCCAAACATTTGCAAAGCTACGACATTACACGCCACCTGGTACACAGGCGTGCGCATAAGACCTGTGTTTGGCAAAGCTACGGCCTTACACGCCGCCTGAGACACATGCGCGCGCACAAGACCTGAAGTCTTTGCCAAATATTGGCAAAGCTACAACATTACACGTCGCCTGAGACAGATGCGCGCGCAAAAGAACTGAACTCTTTGCCAAACATTGGCAAAGCTACGACATTACACCTCGCCTGAGACACAAGAGCGCACACGACCTAAAGTCTTTGCCAGACATTGTCAAATCTACGTCATTACACGACGCCTGAGACACAGGCGTGCGCATAAGACCTTTGTTTGGCAAAGCTACGGCATTACACGCCGCCTGAGACACAGGCGCGCCCACAAGAACTGAAGTCTTTGCCAAACATTGGCAAAGCAATGGCATTACACGCCTCCTGCGACACAGGCACACGCACAAGACCTGAAGTCTTTGCCAAACATTGGCAAAGCTACGGCATTTCACGTCGCCTGAGACACTGCCGCGCGCAAAAGACCTGAAGTCTTTGCCAAACATTTGCAAAGCTACGACATTACACGCCACCTGGTACACAGGCGTGCGCACAAGACCTGTGTTTGGCAAAGCTACGGCATTACACGCCGCCTGAGACACAGGCGTGCGCACAAGACCTGAAGTCTTTTCCAATCATTGGCAAAGCTATGACAATACACGCCGCCTGAGACACATGCGCGCGCACAAGACCTAAAGTCTTTGCCAAACAGTGGCAAAGCTACGGCATTACACCTCGCCTGAGACACAAGAGCGCACACGACCTAAAGTCTTTGCCAAACATTGTCAAAGCTACGTCATTACACGACGCCTGAGACACAGGCGTGCGCATAAGACCTTTGTTTGGCAAAGCTACGGCATTACACGTCGCCTGAGACACAGGCGCGCCCACAAGAACTGAAGCCTTTGCCAAACATTGGCAAAGCTATGGCATTGCATGCCTCCTGCGACACAGGCACACGTACAAGACCTGAAGTCTTTGCCAAACATTGGCAAAGCTACGGCATTTCACGTCGCCTGAACCACTGCCGCGCGCAAAAGACCTGAAGTCTTTGCCAAACATTTGCAAAGCTACGACATTACACGCCACCTGGTACACAGGCGTGCGCACAAGACCTGTGTTTGGCAAAGCTACGGCATTACACGCCACCTCAAACACAGGCGCGTGCACAGACCCGAACTATATGCCAAACATTGGCAAAGCTACGACATTACACGCCGCCTGAGACACATGCGCGCGCACAAGACCTGAAGTCTTTGCCAAACATTGGCAAAGCTACGACATTACACTCCGCCTGAGACACATGCTCGCAAAAGAACTGAACTCTTTGCCAAACATTGGCAAAGCTACGGCATTACACCTCGCCTGAGACACAGGACCGCACACAACCTAAAGTTTTTGCCAAAATTTGTCAAAGCTTCGTCATTACACCCCGCCTGAGACACATGCGCGCACACAAGACCTGAAGTCTTTGCCAAACATTGTCAATGCTACCGCATTACAAGCCCTCTGAGACACACGCGCGCGCGCAAGACTTGAAGTATTTGCCAAACATTGGCAATGCTACGGCATTACACGATGACTGAGACACAGCACGCACACAAGACCTGAAGTCTTTGCAAAATATTGGCAAAGCTACGGCATTATACGCCGCCTGAAACACAGACGCGCGCACAAGACCCGAACTATATGCCAAACATTGGCAAAGGTACGACATTACACGCCGCCTGAGACACATGCGCGCGCACAAGACCTGAAGTCTTTGCAAAACATTGGCAAAGCTACGACATTACACGCCGCCTGAAACACATGCGCGCGCAAAAGAACTGAACTCTTTGCCAAACATTGGCAAAGCTACGACATTACACCTCGCCTGAGACACAAGAGCACACACGACATAAAGTCTTTGCCAAACATTGTCAAAGCTACGTTATTACACGACGCCTGAGACACAGGCATGCGCATAAGACCTTTGTTTGGCAAAGCTACGGCATTACACGTCGCCTGAGACACAAGCGCGCCCACAAGAACTGAAGTCTTTGCCAAACATTGGCAAAGCTATGGCATTACACGATCACTGAGACACAGCGCGCACACAAGACCTGAAGTCTTTGCAAAATATTGGCAAAGCTACGTCATTATACGCCGCCTGAAACACAGGCGCGCGCACAAGACCCGAACTATATGCCAAACATTGGCAAAGCTACGACATTACACGCCGCCTACGACACATGCACACGCACAAGACCTGAAGTCTTTGCCAAACATTGGCAAAGCTATGGCATTTCACGTCGCCTGTGACACTGCCGCACGCAAAAGACCTGAAGTCTTTGCCAAACATTTGCAAAGCTACGACATTACACGCCACCTGGTACACAGGCGTGCTCATAAGACCTGTGTTTGGCAAAGCTACGGCATTACACGCCGCCTGAGACACAGGCGTACGCACAAGACCTGAAGTCTTTTCCAATCATTTGCAAAGCTATGACAATACACGCCGCCTGAGACACATGCGCGCGCACAAGACCTGAAGTCTTTGCCAAACATTGGCAAAGCTACGGCATTACACCTCGCCTGAGACACAAGAGCGCACACGACCTAAAGTCTTTGCCAAACATTGTCAAAGCTACGTCATTACACGACGCCTGAGACACAGGCGTGCGCATAAGACCTTTGTTTGGCAAAGCTACGGCATTACACGTCGCCTGAGACACAGGCGCGCCCACAAGAACTGAAGTCTTTGCCAAACATTGGCAAAGCAATGGCATTACACGCCTCCTGCGACACAGGCACACGCACAAGACCTGAAGTCTTTGCCAAACATTGGCAAAGCTATGGCATTTCACGTCGCCTGAAACACTGCCGCGCGCAAAAGACCTGAAGTGTTTGCCAAACATTTGCAAAGCTACGACATTACACGCCACCTGGTACACAGGCGTGCGCATAAGACCTGTGTTTGGCAAAGCTACGGCATTACACGCCGCCCGAGACACATGCGCGCGCACAATACCTGAAGTCTTTGCCAAATATTGGCAAAGCTACAACATTACACGTCGCCTGAGACAGTTGCGCGCGCAAAAGAACTGAACTCTTTGCCAAACATTGGCAAAGCTACGACATTACACCTCGCCTGAGACACAAGAGCGCACACGACCTAAAGTCTTTGCCAGACATTGTCAAATCTACGTCATTACACGACGCCTGAGACACAGGCGTGCGCATAAGACCTTTGTTTGGCAAAGCTACGGCATTACACGCCGCCTGAGACACAGGCGCGCCCACAAGAACTGAAGTCTTTGCCAAACATTGGCAAAGCAATGGCATTACACGCCTCCTGCGACACAGGCACACGCACAAGACCTGAAGTCTTTGCCAAACATTGGCAAAGCTACGGCATTTCACGTCGCTTGAGACACTGCCGCGCGCAAAAGACCTGAAGTCTTTGCGAAACATTTGCAAAGCTACGACATTACACGCCACCTGGTACACAGGCGTGCGCACAAGACCTGAAGTCTTTGCAAAACATTGGCAAAGCTACGACATTACACGCTGCCTGAGACACATGCGCGCGCAAAAGAACTGAACTCTTTGCCAAACATTGGCAAAGCTACGACATTACACCTCGCCTGAGACACAAGAGCACACACGACCTAAAGTCTTTGCCAAACATTGTCAAACTTACGTTATTACACGACGCCTGAGACACAGGCATGCGCATAAGACCTTTGTTTGGCAAAGCTACGGCATTACACGTCGCCTGAGACACAAGCGCGCCCACAAGAACTGAAGTCTTTGCCAAACATTGGCAAAGCTATGGCATTACACGATCACTGAGACACAGCGCGCACACAAGACCTGAAGTCTTTGCAAAATATTGGCAAAGCTACGGCATTATACGCCGCCTGAAACACAGGCGCGCACACAAGACCCGAACTATATGCCAAACATTGGCAAAGCTACGACATTACACGCCGCCTGAGACACATGCGCGCGCACAAGACCTGAAGTCTTTGCCAAATATTGGCAAAGCTACAACATTACACGCCGCCTGAGACAGATGGGCGCGCAAAAGAACTGAACTCTTTGCCAAACATTGGCAAAGCTACGACATTACACCTCGCCTGAGACACAAGAGCGCACACGACCTAAAGTCTTTGCCAGACATTGTCAAAGCTACGTCATTACACGACGCCAGAGACACAAGCGTGCGCATAAGACCTTTGTTTGGCAAAGCTACGGCATTACACGCCGCCTGAGACACAGGCGCGCCCACAAGAACTGAAGTCTTTGCCAAACATTGGCAAAGCAATGGCATTACACGCCTCCTGCGACACAGGCACACGCACAAGACCTGAAGTCTTTGCCAAACATTGGCAAAGCTATGGCATTTCACGTCGCCTGAGACACTGCCGCACGCAAAAGACCGGAAGTCTTTGCCAAACATTTGCAAAGCTACGACATTACACGCCACCTGGTACACAGGCGTGCGCATAAGACCGGTGTTTGGCAAAGCTACGGCATTACACGCCGCCTGAGACACAGGCGTGCGCACAAGACCTGAAGTCTTTTCCAATCATTGGCAAAGCTATGACAATACACGCCGCCTGAGACACATGCGCGCGCACAAGACCTGAAGTCTTTGCCAAACATTGGCAAAGCTACGACATTACACCTCGCCTGAGACACAAGAGTGCACACGACCTAAAGTCTTTGCCAGACATTGTCAAATCTACGCCATTACACGACGCCTGAGACACAGGCGTGCGCATAAGACCTTTGTTTGGCAAAGCTACGGCATTACACGCCGCCTGAGACACAGGCGCGCCCACAAGAACTGAAGTCTTTGCCAAACATTGGCAAAGCAATGGCATTACACGCCTCCTGCGACACAGGCACACGCACAAGACCTGAAGTCTTTGCCAAACATTGGCAAAGCTATGGCATTTCACGTCGCCTGAGACACTGCCGCGCGCAAAAGACCTGAAGTCTTTGCCAAACATTTGCAAAGCTACGACATTACACGCCACCTGGTACACAGGCGTGCGCATAAGACCTGTGTTTGGCAAAGCTACGGCATTACACGCCGCCTGAGACACATGCGCGCGCACAAGACCTGAAGTCTTTGCCAAATATTGGCAAAGCTACAACATTACACGCCGCCTGAGACAGATGCGCGCGCAAAAGAACTGAACTCTTTGCCAAACATTGGCAAAGCTACGACATTACACCTCGCCTGAGACACAAGAGCGCACACGACCTAAAGTCTTTGCCAGACATTGTCAAATCTACGTCATTACACGACGCCTGAGACACAGGCGTGCGCATAAGACCTTTGTTTGGCAAAGCTACGGCATTACACGCCGCCTGAGACACAGGCGCGCCCACAAGAACTGAAGTCTTTGCCAAACATTGGCAAAGCAATGGCATTACACGCCTCCTGCGACACAGGCAAACGCACAAGACCTGAAGTCTTTGCCAAACATTGGCAAAGCTACGGCATTTCACGTCGCCTGAGACACTTCCGCGCGCAAAAGACCTGAAGTCTTTGCCAAACATTTGCAAAGCTACGACATTACACGCCACTTGGTACACAGGCGTGCGCACAAGACCTGTGTTTGGCAAAGCTACGGCATTACACGCCGCCTGAGACACAGGCGTGCGCACAAGACCTGTAGTCTTTTCCAATAATTCGCAAAGCTATGACAATACACGCCGCCTGAGACACATGCGCGCGCACAAGACCTGAAGTCTTTGCCAAACATTGGCAAAGCTACGGCATTACACCTCGCCTGAGACACAAGAGCGCACACGACCTAAAGTCTTTGCCACACATTGTAAAAGCTACGTCATTACACGACGCCTGAGACACAGGCGTGCGCATAAGACCTTTGTTTGGCAAAGCTACGGCATTACACGTCGCCTGAGACACAGGTGCGCCCACAAGAACTGAAGTCTTTGCCAAACATTGGCAAAGCTATGGCATTGCACGCCTCCTGCGACACAGGCACACGTACAAGACCTGAAGTCTTTGCCAAACATTGGCAAAGCTACGGCATTTCACGTCGCCTGAGCCACTGCCGCGCGCAAAAGACCTGAAGTCTTTGCCAAACATTTGCAAAGCTACGACATTACACGCCACCTGGTACACAGGCGTGCGCACAAGACCTGTGTTTGGCAAAGCTACGGCATTACACGCCACCTCAAACACGGGCGCGCGCACAAGACTTGAACTATATGCCAAACATTGGCAAAGCTACGACATTACACGCCGCCTGAGACACATGCGCGCGCATAAGACCTTAAGTCTTTGCCAAACATTGGCAAAGCTACGACATTACACCCCGCCTGTGACACATGCGCGCAAAAGAACTGAACTCTTTGCCAAACATTGGCAAAGCTACGGCATTACACCTCGCCTGAGACACAGGACCGCACACGACCTAAAGTTTTTGCCAAAATTTGTCAAAGCTTCGTCATTACACCCCGCCTGAGACACATGCGCGCGCACAAGACCTGAAGTCTTTGCCAAACATTGGCAATGCTACCGCATTACAAGCCCTCTGAGACACACGCGCGCGCGCAAGACTTGAAGTATTTGCCAAACATTGGCAATGCTACGGCATTACACGATGACTGAGACACAGCACGCACACAAGACCTGAAGTCTTTGCAAATTATTGGCAAAGCTACGGCATTATACGCCGCCTGAAACACAGAAGCGCGCACAAGACCCGAACTATATGCCAAACATTGGCAAAGGTACGACATTACACGCCGCCTGAGACACATGCGCGCGCACAAGACCTGAAGTCTTTGCAAAACATTGGCAAAGCTACGACATTACACGCCGCCTGAGACACATGCGCGCGCAAAAGAACTGAACTCTTTGCCAAACATTGGCAAAGCTACGACATTACACCTCGCCTGAGACACAAGAGCACACACGACCTAAAGTCTTTGCCAAACATTGTCAAAGCTACGTTATTACACGACGCCTGAGACACAGGCATGCGCATAAGACCTTTGTTTGGCAAAGCTACGGCATTACACGTCGCCTGAGACACAAGCGCGCCCACAAGAACTGAAGTCTTTGCCAAACATTGGCAAAGCTATGGCATTACACGATCACTGAGACACAGCGCGCACACAAGACCCGAACTATATGCCAAACATTGGCAAAGCTACGACATTACACGGCGCCTGAGACACATGCGCGCGCACAAGACCTGAAGTCTTTGCCAAATATTGGCAAAGCTACAACATTACACGCCGCCTGAGACAGATGCGCGCGCAAAAGAACTGAACTCTTTGCCAAACATTGGCAAAGCTACGACATTACACCTCGCCTGAGACACAAGAGCGCACACGACCTAAAGTCTTTGCCAGACATTGTCAAAGCTACGTCATTACACGACGCCTGAGACACAAGCGTGCGCATAAGACCTTTGTTTGGCAAAGCTACGGCATTACACGCCGCCTGAGACACAGGCGCGCCCACAAGAACTGAAGTCTTTGCCAAACATTGGCAAAGCAATGGCATTACACGCCTCCTGCGACACAGGCACACGCACAAGACCTGAAGTCTTTGCCAAACATTGGCAAAGCTATGGCATTTCACGTCGCCTGAGACACTGCCGCACGCAAAAGACCTGAAGTCTTTGCCAAACATTTGCAAAGCTACGACATTACACGCCACCTGGTACACAGGCGTGCGCATAAGACCTGTGTTTGGCAAAGCTACGGCATTACACGCCGCCTGAGACACAGGCGTGCGCACAAGACCTGAAGTCTTTTCCAATCATTGGCAAAGCTATGACAATACACGCCGCCTGAGACACATGCGCGCGCACAAGACCTGAAGTCTTTGCCAAACATTGGCAAAGCTACGGCATTACACCTCGCATGAGACACAAGAGCGCACACGACCTAAAGTCTTTGCCAAACATTGTCAAAGCTACGTCATTACACGACGCCTGAGACACAGGCGTGCGCATAAGACCTTTGTTTGGCAAAGCTACGGCATTACACGTCGCCTGAGACACAGGCGCGCCCACAAGAACTGAAGTCTTTGCCAAACATTGGCAAAGCAATGGCATTACACGCCTCCTGCGACACAGGCACACGCACAAGACCTGAAGTCTTTGCCAAACATTGGCAAAGCTATGGCATTTCACGTCGCCTGAGACACTGCCGCGCGCAAAAGACCTGAAGTCTTTGCCAAACATTTGCAAAGCTACGACATTACACGCCACCTGGTACACAGGCGTGCGCATAAGACCTGTGTTTGGCAAAGCTACGGCCTTACACGCCGCCTGAGACACATGCGCGCGCACAAGACCTGAAGTCTTTGCCAAATATTGGCAAAGCTACAACATTACACGTCGCCTGAGACAGATGCGCGCGCAAAAGAACTGAACTCTTTGCCAAACATTGGCAAAGCTACGACATTACACCTCGCCTGAGACACAAGAGCGCACACGACCTAAAGTCTTTGCCAGACATTGTCAAATCTACGTCATTACACGACGCCTGAGACACAGGCGTGCGCATAAGACCTTTGTTTGGCAAAGCTACGGCATTACACGCCGCCTGAGACACAGGCGCGCCCACAAGAACTGAAGTCTTTGCCAAACATTGGCAAAGCAATGGCATTACACGCCTCCTGCGACACAGGCACACGCACAAGACCTGAAGTCTTTGCCAAACATTGGCAAAGCTACGGCATTTCACGTCGCCTGAGACACTGCCGCGCGCAAAAGACCTGAAGTCTTTGCCAAACATTTGCAAAGCTACGACATTACACGCCACCTGGTACACAGGCGTGCGCACAAGACCTGTGTTTGGCAAAGCTACGGCATTACACGCCGCCTGAGACACAGGCGTGCGCACAAGACCTGAAGTCTTTTCCAATCATTGGCAAAGCTATGACAATACACGCCGCCTGAGACACATGCGCGCGCACAAGACCTAAAGTCTTTGCCAAACAGTGGCAAAGCTACGGCATTACACCTCGCCTGAGACACAAGAGCGCACACGACCTAAAGTCTTTGCCAAACATTGTCAAAGCTACGTCATTACACAACGCCTGAGACACAGGCGTGCGCATAAGACCTTTGTTTGGCAAAGCTACGGCATTACACGTCGCCTGAGACACAGGCGCGCCCACAAGAACTGAAGCCTTTGCCAAACATTGGCAAAGCTATGGCATTGCATGCCTCCTGCGACACAGGCACACGTACAAGACCTGAAGTCTTTGCCAAACATTGGCAAAGCTACGGCATTTCACGTCGCCTGAGCCACTGCCGCGCGCAAAAGACCTGAAGTCTTTGCCAAACATTTGCAAAGCTACGACATTACACGCCACCTGGTACACAGGCGTGCGCACAAGACCTGTGTTTGGCAAAGCTACGGCATTACACGCCACCTCAAACACAGGCGCGTGCACAGACCCGAACTATATGCCAAACATTGGCAAAGCTACGACATTACACGCCGCCTGAGACACATGCGCGCGCACAAGACCTGAAGTCTTTGCCAAACATTGGCAAAGCTACGACATTACACTCCGCCTGAGACACATGCTCGCAAAAGAACTGAACTCTTTGCCAAACATTGGCAAAGCTACGGCATTACACCTCGCCTGAGACACAGGACCGCACACGACCTAAAGTTTTTGCCAAAATTTGTCAAAGCTTCGTCATTACACCCCGCCTGAGACACATGCGCGCGCACAAGACCTGAAGTCTTTGCCAAACATTGTCAATGCTACCGCATTACAAGCCCTCTGAGACACACGCGCGCGCGCAAGACTTGAAGTATTTGCCAAACATTGGCAATGCTACGGCATTACACGATGACTGAGACACAGCACGCACACAAGAACTGAAGTCTTTGCAAAATATTGGCAAAGCTACGGCATTATACGCCGCCTGAAACACAGACGCGCGCACAAGACCCGAACTATATGCCAAACATTGGCAAAGGTACGACATTACACGCCGCCTGAGACACATGCGCGCGCACAAGACCTGAAGTCTTTGCAAAACATTGGCAAAGCTACGACATTACACGCCGCCTGAGACACATGCGCGCGCAAAAGAACTGAACTCTTTGCCAAACATTGGCAAAGCTACGACATTACACCTCGCCTGAGACACAAGAGCACACACGACATAAAGTCTTTGCCAAACATTGTCAAAGCTACGTTATTACACGACGCCTGAGACACAGGCATGCGCATAAGACCTTTGTTTGGCAAAGCTACGGCATTACACGTCGCCTGAGACACAAGCGCGCCCACAAGAACTGAAGTCTTTGCCAAACATTGGCAAAGCTATGGCATTACACGATCACTGAGACACAGCGCGCACACAAGACCTGAAGTCTTTGCAAAATATTGGCAAAGCTACGGCATTATACGCCGCCTGAAACACAGGCGCGCGCACAAGACCCGAACTATATGCCAAACATTGGCAAAGCTACGACATTACACGCCGCCTACGACACAGGCACACGCACAAGACCTGAAGTCTTTGCCAAACATTGGCAAAGCTATGGCATTTCACGTCGCCTGTGACACTGCCGCACGCAAAAGAGCTGAAGTCTTTGCCAAACATTTGCAAAGCTACGACATTACACGCCACCTGGTACACAGGCGTGCTCATAAGACCTGTGTTTGGCAAAGCTACGGCATTACACGCCGCCTGAGACACAGGCGTACGCACAAGACCTGAAGTCTTTTCCAATCATTTGCAAAGCTATGACAATACACGCCGCCTGAGACACATGCGCGCGCACAAGACCTGAAGTCTTTGCCAAACATTGGCAAAGCTACGGCATTACACCTCGCCTGAGACACAAGAGCGCACACGACCTAAAGTCTTTGCCAAACATTGTCAAAGCTACGTCATTACACGACGCCTGAGACACAGGCGTGCGCATAAGACCTTTGTTTGGCAAAGCTACGGCATTACACGTCGCCTGAGACACAGGCGCGCCCACAAGAACTGAAGTCTTTGCCAAACATTGGCAAAGCAATGGCATTACACGCCTCCTGCGACACAGGCACACGCACAAGACCTGAAGTCTTTGCCAAACATTGGCAAAGCTATGGCATTTCACGTCGCCTGAAACACTGCCGCGCGCAAAAGACCTGAAGTGTTTGCCAAACATTTGCAAAGCTACGACATTACACGCCACCTGGTACACAGGCGTGCGCATAAGACCTGTGTTTGGCAAAGCTATGGCATTACACGCCGCCCGAGACACATGCGCGCGCACAAGACCTGAAGTCTTTGCCAAATATTGGCAAAGCTACAACATTACACGTCGCCTGAGACAGTTGCGCGCGCAAAAGAACTGAACTCTTTGCCAAACATTGGCAAAGCTACGACATTACACCTCGCCTGAGACACAAGAGCGCACACGACCTAAAGTCTTTGCCAGACATTGTCAAATCTACGTCATTACACGACGCCTGAGACACAGGCGTGCGCATAAGACCTTTGTTTGGCAAAGCTACGGCATTACACGGCGCCTGAGACACAGGCGCGCCCACAAGAACTGAAGTCTTTGCCAAACATTGGCAAAGCAATGGCATTACACGCCTCCTGCGACACAGGCACACGCACAAGACCTGAAGTCTTTGCCAAACATTGGCAAAGCTACGGCATTTCACGTCGCTTGAGACACTGCCGCGCGCAAAAGACCTGAAGTCTTTGCGAAACATTTGCAAAGCTACGACATTACACGCCACCTGGTACACAGGCGTGCGCACAAGACCTGTGTTTGGCAAAGCTACGGCATTACACGTCGCCTGAGACACAGGCGTGCGCACAAGACCTGAAGTCTTTTCCAATCATTTGCAAAGCTATGACAATACACGCCGCCTGAGACACATGCGCGCGCACAAGACCTGAAGTCTTTGCCAAACATTGGCAAAGCTACGGCATTACACCTCGCCTGAGACACAAGAGCGCACACGACCTAAAGTCTTTGCCAAACATTGTCAAAGCTACGTCATTACACGACGCCTGAGACACAGGCGTGCGCATAAGACCTTTGTTTGGCAAAGCTACGGCATTACACGTCGCCTGAGACACAGGCGCGCCCACAAGAACTGAAGTCTTTGCCAAACATTGGCAAAGCAATGGCATTACACGCCTCCTGCGACACAGGCACACGCACAAGACCTGAAGTCTTTGCCAAACAATGGCAAAGCTACGGCATTTCACGTCGCCTGAGCCACTGCCGCGCGCAAAAGACCTGAAGTGTTTGCCAAACATTTGCAAAGCTACGACATTACACGCCACCTGGTACACAGGCGTGCGCACAAGACCTGTGTTTGGCAAAGCTACGGCATTACACGCCACCTCAAACACAGGCGCGCGCACAAGACCCGAACTATATGCCAAACATTGGCAAAGCTACGACATTACACGCCGCCTGAGACACATGCGCGCGCATAAGACCTTAAGTCTTTGCCAAACATTGGCAAAGCTACGACATTACACCCCGCCTGTGGCACATGCGCGCAAAAGAACTGAACTCTTTGCCAAACATTGGCAAAGCTACGGCATTACACCTCGCCTGAGACACAGGACCGCACACGACCTAAAGTTTTTGCCAAAATTTGTCAAAGCTTCGTCATTACACCCCGCCTGAGACACATGCGCGCGCACAAGACCTGAAGTCTTTGCCAAACATTGGCAATGCTACCGCATTACAAGCCCTCTGAGACACACGCGCGCGCGCAAGATTTGAAGTATTTGCCAAACATTGGCAATGCTACGGCATTACACGATGACTGAGACACAGCACGCACACAAGACCTGAAGTCTTTGCAAAATATTGGCAAAGCTACGGCATTATACGCCGCCTGAAACACAGACGCGCGCACAAGACCCGAACTATATGCCAAACATTGGCAAAGGTACGACATTACACGCCGCCTGAGACACATGCGCGCGCACAAGACCTGAAGTCTTTGCAAAACATTGGCAAAGCTACGACATTACACGCCGCCTGAGACACATGCGCGCGCAAAAGAACTGAACTCTTTGCCAAACATTGGCAAAGCTACGACATTACACCTCGCCTGAGACACAAGAGCACACACGACCTAAAGTCTTTGCCAAACATTGTCAAAGCTACGTTATTACACGACGCCTGAGACACAGGCATGCGCATAAGACCTTTGTTTGGCAAAGCTACGGCATTACACGTCGCCTGAGACACAAGCGCGCCCACAAGAACTGAAGTCTTTGCCAAACATTGGCAAAGCTATGGCATTACACGATCACTGAGACACAGCGCGCACACAAGACCTGAAGTCTTTGCAAAATATTGGCAAAGCTACGGCATTATACGCCGCCTGAAACACAGGCGCGCGCACAAGACCCGAACTATATGCCAAACATTGGCAAAGCTATGACATTACACGCCGCCTGAGACACATGCGCGCGCACAAGACCTGAAGTCTTTGCCAAATATTGGCAAAGCTACAACATTACACGCCGCCTGAGACAGATGCGCGCGCAAAAGAACTGAACTCTTTGCCAAACATTGGCAAAGCTACGACATTACACCTCGCCTGAGACACAAGAGCGCACACGACCTAAAGTCTTTGGCAGACATTGTCAAAGCTACGTCATTACACGACGCCTGAGACACAAGCGTGCGCATAAGACCTTTGTTTGGCAAAGCTACGGCATTACACGCCGCCTGAGACACAGGCGCGCCCACAAGAACTGAAGTCTTTGCCAAACATTGGCAAAGCAATGGCATTACACGCCTCCTACGACACAGGCACACGCACAAGACCTGAAGTCTTTGCCAAACATTGGCAAAGCTATGGCATTTCACGTCGCCCGTGACACTGCCGCACGCAAAAGACCTGAAGTCTTTGCCAAACATTTGCAAAGCTACGACATTACACGCCACCTGGTACACAGGCGTGCTCATAAGACCTGTGTTTGGCAAAGCTACGGCATTACACGCCGCCTGAGACACAGGCGTACGCACAAGACCTGAAGTCTTTTCCAATCATTTGCAAAGCTATGACAATACACGCCGCCTGAGACACATGCGCGCGCACAAGACCTGAAGTCTTTGCCAAACATTGGCAAAGCTACGGCATTACACCTCGCCTGAGACACAAGAGCGCACACGACCTAAAGTCTTTGCCAAACATTGTCAAAGCTACGTTATTACACGACGCCTGAGACACAGGCATGCGCATAAGACCTTTGTTTGGCAAAGCTACGGCATTACACGTCGCCTGAGACACAAGCGCGCCCACAAGAACTGAAGTCTTTGCCAAACATTGGCAAAGCTATGGCATTACACGATCACTGAGACACAGCGCGCACACAAGACCTGAAGTCTTTGCAAAATATTGGCAAAGCTACGGCATTATACGCCGCCTGAAACACAGGCGCGCGCACAAGACCCGAACTATATGCCAAACATTGGCAAAGCTATGACATTACACGCCGCCTGAGACACATGCGCGCGCACAAGACCTGAAGTCTTTGCCAAATATTGGCAAAGCTACAACATTACACGCCGCCTGAGACAGATGCGCGCGCAAAAGAACTGAACTCTTTGCCAAACATTGGCAAAGCTACGACATTACACCTCGCCTGAGACACAAGAGCGCACACGACCTAAAGTCTTTGGCAGACATTGTCAAAGCTACGTCATTACACGACGCCTGAGACACAAGCGTGCGCATAAGACCTTTGTTTGGCAAAGCTACGGCATTACACGCCGCCTGAGACACAGGCGCGCCCACAAGAACTGAAGTCTTTGCCAAACATTGGCAAAGCAATGGCATTACACGCCTCCTACGACACAGGCACACGCACAAGACCTGAAGTCTTTGCCAAACATTGGCAAAGCTATGGCATTTCACGTCGCCTGTGACACTGCCGCACGCAAAAGACCTGAAGTCTTTGCCAAACATTTGCAAAGCTACGACATTACACGCCACCTGGTACACAGGCGTGCTCATAAGACCTGTGTTTGGCAAAGCTACGGCATTACACGCCGCCTGAGACACAGGCGTACGCACAAGACCTGAAGTCTTTTCCAATCATTTGCAAAGCTATGACAATACACGCTGCCTGAGACACATGCGCGCGCACAAGACCTGAAGTCTTTGCCAAACATTGGCAAAGCTACGGCATTACACCTCGCCTGAGACACAAGAGCGCACACGACCTAAAGTCTTTGCCAAACATTGTCAAAGCTACGTCATTACACGACGCCTGAGACACAGGCGTGCGCATAAGACCTTTGTTTGGCAAAGCTACGGCATTACACGTCGCCTGAGACACAGGCGCGCCCACAAGAACTGAAGTCTTTGCCAAACATTGGCAAAGCAATGGCATTACACGCCTCCTGCGACACAGGCACACGCACAAGACCTGAAGTCTTTGCCAAACATTGGCAAAGCTATGGCATTTCACGTCGCCTGAAACACTGCCGCGCGCAAAAGACCTGAAGTGTTTGCCAAACATTTGCAAAGCTACGACATTACACGCCACCTGGTACACAGGCGTGCGCATAAGACCTGTGTTTGGCAAAGCTACGGCATTACACGCCGCTTGAGACACAGGCGTGCGCACAAGACCTGAAGTCTTTTCCAATCATTGGCAAAGCTATGACAATACACGCCGCCTGAGACACATGCGCGCGCAAAAGAACTGAACTCTTTGCCAAACATTGGCAAAGCTACGACATTACACCTCGCCTGAGACACAAGAGCACACACGACCTAAAGTCTTTGCCAAACATTGTCAAAGCTACGTTATTACACGACGCCTGAGACACAGGCATGCGCATAAGACCTTTGTTTGGCAAAGCTACGGCATTACACGTCGCCTGAGACACAAGCGCGCCCACAAGAACTGAAGTCTTTGCCAAACATTGGCAAAGCTATGGCATTACACGATCACTGAGACACAGCGCGCACACAAGACCTGAAGTCTTTGCAAAATATTGGCAAAGCTACGGCATTATACGCCGCCTGAAACACAGGCGCGCGCACAAGACCCGAACTATATGCCAAACATTGGCAAAGCTATGACATTACACGCCGCCTGAGACACATGCGCGCGCACAAGACCTGAAGTCTTTGCCAAATATTGGCAAAGCTACAACATTACACGCCGCCTGAGACAGATGCGCGCGCAAAAGAACTGAACTCTTTGCCAAACATTGGCAAAGCTACGACATTACACCTCGCCTGAGACACAAGAGCGCACACGACCTAAAGTCTTTGGCAGACATTGTCAAAGCTACGTCATTACACGACGCCTGAGACACAAGCGTGCGCATAAGACCTTTGTTTGGCAAAGCTACGGCATTACACGCCGCCTGAGACACAGGCGCGCCCACAAGAACTGAAGTCTTTGCCAAACATTGGCAAAGCAATGGCATTACACGCCTCCTACGACACAGGCACACGCACAAGACCTGAAGTCTTTGCCAAACATTGGCAAAGCTATGGCATTTCACGTCGCCCGTGACACTGCCGCACGCAAAAGACCTGAAGTCTTTGCCAAACATTTGCAAAGCTACGACATTACACGCCACCTGGTACACAGGCGTGCTCATAAGACCTGTGTTTGGCAAAGCTACGGCATTACACGCCGCCTGAGACACAGGCGTACGCACAAGACCTGAAGTCTTTTCCAATCATTTGCAAAGCTATGACAATACACGCCGCCTGAGACACATGCTCGCGCACAAGACCTGAAGTCTTTGCCAAACATTGGCAAAGCTACGGCATTACACCTCGCCTGAGACACAAGAGCGCACACGACCTAAAGTCTTTGCCAAACATTGTCAAAGCTACGTTATTACACGACGCCTGAGACACAGGCATGCGCATAAGACCTTTGTTTGGCAAAGCTACGGCATTACACGTCGCCTGAGACACAAGCGCGCCCACAAGAACTGAAGTCTTTGCCAAACATTGGCAAAGCTATGGCATTACACGATCACTGAGACACAGCGCGCACACAAGACCTGAAGTCTTTGCAAAATATTGGCAAAGCTACGGCATTATACGCCGCCTGAAACACAGGCGCGCGCACAAGACCCGAACTATATGCCAAACATTGGCAAAGCTATGACATTACACGCCGCCTGAGACACATGCGCGCGCACAAGACCTGAAGTCTTTGCCAAATATTGGCAAAGCTACAACATTACACGCCGCCTGAGACAGATGCGCGCGCAAAAGAACTGAACTCTTTGCCAAACATTGGCAAAGCTACGACATTACACCTCGCCTGAGACACAAGAGCGCACACGACCTAAAGTCTTTGGCAGACATTGTCAAAGCTACGTCATTACACGACGCCTGAGACACAAGCGTGCGCATAAGACCTTTGTTTGGCAAAGCTACGGCATTACACGCCGCCTGAGACACAGGCGCGCCCACAAGAACTGAAGTCTTTGCCAAACATTGGCAAAGCAATGGCATTACACGCCTCCTACGACACAGGCACACGCACAAGACCTGAAGTCTTTGCCAAACATTGGCAAAGCTATGGCATTTCACGTCGCCTGTGACACTGCCGCACGCAAAAGACCTGAAGTCTTTGCCAAACATTTGCAAAGCTACGACATTACACGCCACCTGGTACACAGGCGTGCTCATAAGACCTGTGTTTGGCAAAGCTACGGCATTACACGCCGCCTGAGACACAGGCGTACGCACAAGACCTGAAGTCTTTTCCAATCATTTGCAAAGCTATGACAATACACGCTGCCTGAGACACATGCGCGCGCACAAGACCTGAAGTCTTTGCCAAACATTGGCAAAGCTACGGCATTACACCTCGCCTGAGACACAAGAGCGCACACGACCTAAAGTCTTTGCCAAACATTGTCAAAGCTACGTCATTACACGACGCCTGAGACACAGGCGTGCGCATAAGACCTTTGTTTGGCAAAGCTACGGCATTACACGTCGCCTGAGACACAGGCGCGCCCACAAGAACTGAAGTCTTTGCCAAACATTGGCAAAGCAATGGCATTACACGCCTCCTGCGACACAGGCACACGCACAAGACCTGAAGTCTTTGCCAAACATTGGCAAAGCTATGGCATTTCACGTCGCCTGAAACACTGCCGCGCGCAAAAGACCTGAAGTGTTTGCCAAACATTTGCAAAGCTACGACATTACACGCCACCTGGTACACAGGCGTGCGCATAAGACCTGTGTTTGGCAAAGCTACGGCATTACACGCCGCCTGAGACACAGGCGTGCGCACAAGACCTGAAGTCTTTTCCAATCATTGGCAAAGCTATGACAATACACGCCGCCTGAGACACATGCGCGCGCACAAGACCTGAAGTCTTTGCCAAACATTGGCAAAGCTACGGCATTACACCTCGCATGAGACACAAGAGCGCACACGACCTAAAGTCTTTGCCAAACATTGTCAAAGCTACGTCATTACACGACGCCTGAGACACAGGCGTGCGCATAAGACCTTTGTTTGGCAAAGCTACGGCATTACACGTCGCCTGAGACACAGGCGCGCCCACAAGAACTGAAGTCTTTGCCAAACATTGGCAAAGCAATGGCATTACACGCCTCCTGCGACACAGGCACACGCACAAGACCTGAAGTCTTTGCCAAACATTGGCAAAGCTATGGCATTTCACGTCGCCTGAGACACTGCCGCGCGCAAAAGACCTGAAGTCTTTGCCAAACATTTGCAAAGCTACGACATTACACGCCACCTGGTACACAGGCGTGCGCATAAGACCTGTGTTTGGCAAAGCTACGGCCTTACACGCCGCCTGAGACACATGCGCGCGCACAAGACCTGAAGTCTTTGCCAAATATTGGCAAAGCTACAACATTACACGTCGCCTGAGACAGATGCGCGCGCAAAAGAACTGAACTCTTTGCCAAACATTGGCAAAGCTACGACATTACACCTCGCCTGAGACACAAGAGCGCACACGACCTAAAGTCTTTGCCAGACATTGTCAAATCTACGTCATTACACGACGCCTGAGACACAGGCGTGCGCATAAGACCTTTGTTTGGCAAAGCTACGGCATTACACGCCGCCTGAGACACAGGCGCGCCCACAAGAACTGAAGTCTTTGCCAAACATTGGCAAAGCAATGGCATTACACGCCTCCTGCGACACAGGCACACGCACAAGACCTGAAGTCTTTGCCAAACATTGGCAAAGCTACGGCATTTCACGTCGCCTGAGACACTGCCGCGCGCAAAAGACCTGAAGTCTTTGCCAAACATTTGCAAAGCTACGACATTACACGCCACCTGGTACACAGGCGTGCGCACAAGACCTGTGTTTGGCAAAGCTACGGCATTACACGCCGCCTGAGACACAGGCGTGCGCACAAGACCTGAAGTCTTTTCCAATCATTGGCAAAGCTATGACAATACACGCCGCCTGAGACACATGCGCGCGCACAAGACCTAAAGTCTTTGCCAAACAGTGGCAAAGCTACGGCATTACACCTCGCCTGAGACACAAGAGCGCACACGACCTAAAGTCTTTGCCAAACATTGTCAAAGCTACGTCATTACACAACGCCTGAGACACAGGCGTGCGCATAAGACCTTTGTTTGGCAAAGCTACGGCATTACACGTCGCCTGAGACACAGGCGCGCCCACAAGAACTGAAGCCTTTGCCAAACATTGGCAAAGCTATGGCATTGCATGCCTCCTGCGACACAGGCACACGTACAAGACCTGAAGTCTTTGCCAAACATTGGCAAAGCTACGGCATTTCACGTCGCCTGAGCCACTGCCGCGCGCAAAAGACCTGAAGTCTTTGCCAAACATTTGCAAAGCTACGACATTACACGCCACCTGGTACACAGGCGTGCGCACAAGACCTGTGTTTGGCAAAGCTACGGCATTACACGCCACCTCAAACACAGGCGCGTGCACAGACCCGAACTATATGCCAAACATTGGCAAAGCTACGACATTACACGCCGCCTGAGACACATGCGCGCGCACAAGACCTGAAGTCTTTGCCAAACATTGGCAAAGCTACGACATTACACTCCGCCTGAGACACATGCTCGCAAAAGAACTGAACTCTTTGCCAAACATTGGCAAAGCTACGGCATTACACCTCGCCTGAGACACAGGACCGCACACGACCTAAAGTTTTTGCCAAAATTTGTCAAAGCTTCGTCATTACACCCCGCCTGAGACACATGCGCGCGCACAAGACCTGAAGTCTTTGCCAAACATTGTCAATGCTACCGCATTACAAGCCCTCTGAGACACACGCGCGCGCGCAAGACTTGAAGTATTTGCCAAACATTGGCAATGCTACGGCATTACACGATGACTGAGACACAGCACGCACACAAGAACTGAAGTCTTTGCAAAATATTGGCAAAGCTACGGCATTATACGCCGCCTGAAACACAGACGCGCGCACAAGACCCGAACTATATGCCAAACATTGGCAAAGGTACGACATTACACGCCGCCTGAGACACATGCGCGCGCACAAGACCTGAAGTCTTTGCAAAACATTGGCAAAGCTACGACATTACACGCCGCCTGAGACACATGCGCGCGCAAAAGAACTGAACTCTTTGCCAAACATTGGCAAAGCTACGACATTACACCTCGCCTGAGACACAAGAGCACACACGACATAAAGTCTTTGCCAAACATTGTCAAAGCTACGTTATTACACGACGCCTGAGACACAGGCATGCGCATAAGACCTTTGTTTGGCAAAGCTACGGCATTACACGTCGCCTGAGACACAAGCGCGCCCACAAGAACTGAAGTCTTTGCCAAACATTGGCAAAGCTATGGCATTACACGATCACTGAGACACAGCGCGCACACAAGACCTAAAGTCTTTGCAAAATATTGGCAAAGCTACGGCATTATACGCCGCCTGAAACACAGGCGCGCGCACAAGACCCGAACTATATGCCAAACATTGGCAAAGCTACGACATTACACGCCGCCTACGACACAGGCACACGCACAAGACCTGAAGTCTTTGCCAAACATTGGCAAAGCTATGGCATTTCACGTCGCCTGTGACACTGCCGCACGCAAAAGAGCTGAAGTCTTTGCCAAACATTTGCAAAGCTACGACATTACACGCCACCTGGTACACAGGCGTGCTCATAAGACCTGTGTTTGGCAAAGCTACGGCATTACACGCCGCCTGAGACACAGGCGTACGCACAAGACCTGAAGTCTTTTCCAATCATTTGCAAAGCTATGACAATACACGCCGCCTGAGACACATGCGCGCGCACAAGACCTGAAGTCTTTGCCAAACATTGGCAAAGCTACGGCATTACACCTCGCCTGAGACACAAGAGCGCACACGACCTAAAGTCTTTGCCAAACATTGTCAAAGCTACGTCATTACACGACGCCTGAGACACAGGCGTGCGCATAAGACCTTTGTTTGGCAAAGCTACGGCATTACACGTCGCCTGAGACACAGGCGCGCCCACAAGAACTGAAGTCTTTGCCAAACATTGGCAAAGCAATGGCATTACACGCCTCCTGCGACACAGGCACACGCACAAGACCTGAAGTCTTTGCCAAACATTGGCAAAGCTATGGCATTTCACGTCGCCTGAAACACTGCCGCGCGCAAAAGACCTGAAGTGTTTGCCAAACATTTGCAAAGCTACGACATTACACGCCACCTGGTACACAGGCGTGCGCATAAGACCTGTGTTTGGCAAAGCTACGGCATTACACGCCGCCCGAGACACATGCGCGCGCACAAGACCTGAAGTCTTTGCCAAATATTGGCAAAGCTACAACATTACACGTCGCCTGAGACAGTTGCGCGCGCAAAAGAACTGAACTCTTTGCCAAACATTGGCAAAGCTACGACATTACACCTCGCCTGAGACACAAGAGCGCACACGACCTAAAGTCTTTGCCAGACATTGTCAAATCTACGTCATTACACGACGCCTGAGACACAGGCGTGCGCATAAGACCTTTGTTTGGCAAAGCTACGGCATTACACGGCGCCTGAGACACAGGCGCGCCCACAAGAACTGAAGTCTTTGCCAAACATTGGCAAAGCAATGGCATTACACGCCTCCTGCGACACAGGCACACGCACAAGACCTGAAGTCTTTGCCAAACATTGGCAAAGCTACGGCATTTCACGTCGCTTGAGACACTGCCGCGCGCAAAAGACCTGAAGTCTTTGCGAAACATTTGCAAAGCTACGACATTACACGCCACCTGGTACACAGGCGTGCGCACAAGACCTGTGTTTGGCAAAGCTACGGCATTACACGTCGCCTGAGACACAGGCGTGCGCACAAGACCTGAAGTCTTTTCCAATCATTTGCAAAGCTATGACAATACACGCCGCCTGAGACACATGCGCGCGCACAAGACCTGAAGTCTTTGCCAAACATTGGCAAAGCTACGGCATTACACCTCGCCTGAGACACAAGAGCGCACACGACCTAAAGTCTTTGCCAAACATTGTCAAAGCTACGTCATTACACGACGCCTGAGACACAGGCGTGCGCATAAGACCTTTGTTTGGCAAAGCTACGGCATTACACGTCGCCTGAGACACAGGCGCGCCCACAAGAACTGAAGTCTTTGCCAAACATTGGCAAAGCAATGGCATTACACGCCTCCTGCGACACAGGCACACGCACAAGACCTGAAGTCTTTGCCAAACAATGGCAAAGCTACGGCATTTCACGTCGCCTGAGCCACTGCCGCGCGCAAAAGACCTGAAGTGTTTGCCAAACATTTGCAAAGCTACGACATTACACGCCACCTGGTACACAGGCGTGCGCACAAGACCTGTGTTTGGCAAAGCTACGGCATTACACGCCACCTCAAACACAGGCGCGCGCACAAGACCCGAACTATATGCCAAACATTGGCAAAGCTACGACATTACACGCCGCCTGAGACACATGCGCGCGCATAAGACCTTAAGTCTTTGCCAAACATTGGCAAAGCTACGACATTACACCCCGCCTGTGGCACATGCGCGCAAAAGAACTGAACTCTTTGCCAAACATTGGCAAAGCTACGGCATTACACCTCGCCTGAGACACAGGACCGCACACGACCTAAAGTTTTTGCCAAAATTTGTCAAAGCTTCGTCATTACACCCCGCCTGAGACACATGCGCGCGCACAAGACCTGAAGTCTTTGCCAAACATTGGCAATGCTACCGCATTACAAGCCCTCTGAGACACACGCGCGCGCGCAAGATTTGAAGTATTTGCCAAACATTGGCAATGCTACGGCATTACACGATGACTGAGACACAGCACGCACACAAGACCTGAAGTCTTTGCAAAATATTGGCAAAGCTACGGCATTATACGCCGCCTGAAACACAGACGCGCGCACAAGACCCGAACTATATGCCAAACATTGGCAAAGGTACGACATTACACGCCGCCTGAGACACATGCGCGCGCACAAGACCTGAAGTCTTTGCAAAACATTGGCAAAGCTACGACATTACACGCCGCCTGAGACACATGCGCGCGCAAAAGAACTGAACTCTTTGCCAAACATTGGCAAAGCTACGACATTACACCTCGCCTGAGACACAAGAGCACACACGACCTAAAGTCTTTGCCAAACATTGTCAAAGCTACGTTATTACACGACGCCTGAGACACAGGCATGCGCATAAGACCTTTGTTTGGCAAAGCTACGGCATTACACGTCGCCTGAGACACAAGCGCGCCCACAAGAACTGAAGTCTTTGCCAAACATTGGCAAAGCTATGGCATTACACGATCACTGAGACACAGCGCGCACACAAGACCTGAAGTCTTTGCAAAATATTGGCAAAGCTACGGCATTATACGCCGCCTGAAACACAGGCGCGCGCACAAGACCCGAACTATATGCCAAACATTGGCAAAGCTATGACATTACACGCCGCCTGAGACACATGCGCGCGCACAAGACCTGAAGTCTTTGCCAAATATTGGCAAAGCTACAACATTACACGCCGCCTGAGACAGATGCGCGCGCAAAAGAACTGAACTCTTTGCCAAACATTGGCAAAGCTACGACATTACACCTCGCCTGAGACACAAGAGCGCACACGACCTAAAGTCTTTGGCAGACATTGTCAAAGCTACGTCATTACACGACGCCTGAGACACAAGCGTGCGCATAAGACCTTTGTTTGGCAAAGCTACGGCATTACACGCCGCCTGAGACACAGGCGCGCCCACAAGAACTGAAGTCTTTGCCAAACATTGGCAAAGCAATGGCATTACACGCCTCCTACGACACAGGCACACGCACAAGACCTGAAGTCTTTGCCAAACATTGGCAAAGCTATGGCATTTCACGTCGCCCGTGACACTGCCGCACGCAAAAGACCTGAAGTCTTTGCCAAACATTTGCAAAGCTACGACATTACACGCCACCTGGTACACAGGCGTGCTCATAAGACCTGTGTTTGGCAAAGCTACGGCATTACACGCCGCCTGAGACACAGGCGTACGCACAAGACCTGAAGTCTTTTCCAATCATTTGCAAAGCTATGACAATACACGCCGCCTGAGACACATGCGCGCGCACAAGACCTGAAGTCTTTGCCAAACATTGGCAAAGCTACGGCATTACACCTCGCCTGAGACACAAGAGCGCACACGACCTAAAGTCTTTGCCAAACATTGTCAAAGCTACGTTATTACACGACGCCTGAGACACAGGCATGCGCATAAGACCTTTGTTTGGCAAAGCTACGGCATTACACGTCGCCTGAGACACAAGCGCGCCCACAAGAACTGAAGTCTTTGCCAAACATTGGCAAAGCTATGGCATTACACGATCACTGAGACACAGCGCGCACACAAGACCTGAAGTCTTTGCAAAATATTGGCAAAGCTACGGCATTATACGCCGCCTGAAACACAGGCGCGCGCACAAGACCCGAACTATATGCCAAACATTGGCAAAGCTATGACATTACACGCCGCCTGAGACACATGCGCGCGCACAAGACCTGAAGTCTTTGCCAAATATTGGCAAAGCTACAACATTACACGCCGCCTGAGACAGATGCGCGCGCAAAAGAACTGAACTCTTTGCCAAACATTGGCAAAGCTACGACATTACACCTCGCCTGAGACACAAGAGCGCACACGACCTAAAGTCTTTGGCAGACATTGTCAAAGCTACGTCATTACACGACGCCTGAGACACAAGCGTGCGCATAAGACCTTTGTTTGGCAAAGCTACGGCATTACACGCCGCCTGAGACACAGGCGCGCCCACAAGAACTGAAGTCTTTGCCAAACATTGGCAAAGCAATGGCATTACACGCCTCCTACGACACAGGCACACGCACAAGACCTGAAGTCTTTGCCAAACATTGGCAAAGCTATGGCATTTCACGTCGCCTGTGACACTGCCGCACGCAAAAGACCTGAAGTCTTTGCCAAACATTTGCAAAGCTACGACATTACACGCCACCTGGTACACAGGCGTGCTCATAAGACCTGTGTTTGGCAAAGCTACGGCATTACACGCCGCCTGAGACACAGGCGTACGCACAAGACCTGAAGTCTTTTCCAATCATTTGCAAAGCTATGACAATACACGCTGCCTGAGACACATGCGCGCGCACAAGACCTGAAGTCTTTGCCAAACATTGGCAAAGCTACGGCATTACACCTCGCCTGAGACACAAGAGCGCACACGACCTAAAGTCTTTGCCAAACATTGTCAAAGCTACGTCATTACACGACGCCTGAGACACAGGCGTGCGCATAAGACCTTTGTTTGGCAAAGCTACGGCATTACACGTCGCCTGAGACACAGGCGCGCCCACAAGAACTGAAGTCTTTGCCAAACATTGGCAAAGCAATGGCATTACACGCCTCCTGCGACACAGGCACACGCACAAGACCTGAAGTCTTTGCCAAACATTGGCAAAGCTATGGCATTTCACGTCGCCTGAAACACTGCCGCGCGCAAAAGACCTGAAGTGTTTGCCAAACATTTGCAAAGCTACGACATTACACGCCACCTGGTACACAGGCGTGCGCATAAGACCTGTGTTTGGCAAAGCTACGGCATTACACGCCGCCCGAGACACATGCGCGCGCACAAGACCTGAAGTCTTTGCCAAATATTGGCAAAGCTACAACATTACACGTCGCCTGAGACAGTTGCGCGCGCAAAAGAACTGAACTCTTTGCCAAACATTGGCAAAGCTACGACATTACACCTCGCCTGAGACACAAGAGCGCACACGACCTAAAGTCTTTGCCAGACATTGTCAAATCTACGTCATTACACGACGCCTGAGACACAGGCGTGCGCATAAGACCTTTGTTTGGCAAAGCTACGGCATTACACGCCGCCTGAGACACAGGCGCGCCCACAAGAACTGAAGTCTTTGCCAAACATTGGCAAAGCAATGGCATTACACGCCTCCTGCGACACAGGCACACGCACAAGACCTGAAGTCTTTGCCAAACATTGGCAAAGCTACGGCATTTCACGTCGCTTGAGACACTGCCGCGCGCAAAAGACCTGAAGTCTTTGCGAAACATTTGCAAAGCTACGACATTACACGCCACCTGGTACACAGGCGTGCGCACAAGACCTGTGTTTGGCAAAGCTACGGCATTACACGTCGCCTGAGACACAGGCGTGCGCACAAGACCTGAAGTCTTTTCCAATCATTGGCAAAGCTATGACAATACACGCCGCCTGAGACACATGCGCGCGCACAAGACCTGAAGTCTTTGCCAAACATTGGCAAAGCTACGGCATTACACCTCGCCTGAGACACAAGAGCGCACACGACCTAAAGTCTTTGCCAAACATTGTCAAAGCTACGTCATTACACGACGCCTGAGACATAGGCGTGCGCATAAGACCTTTGTTTGTCAAAGCTACGGCATTACACGTCGCCTGAGACACAGGCACGCCCACAAGAACTGAAGTCTTTGCCAAACATTGGCAAAGCTATGGCATTGCACGCCTCCTGCGACACAGGCACACGTACAAGACCTGAAGTCTTTGCCAAACAATGGCAAAGCTACGGTATTTCACGTCGCCTGAGCCACTGCCGTGCGCAAAAGACCTGAAGTGTTTGCCAAACATTTGCAAAGCTACGACATTACACGCCACCTGGTACACAGGCGTGCGCACAAGACCTGTGTTTGGCAAAGCTACGGCATTACACGCCACCTCAAACACAGGCGCGCGCACAAGACCCGAACTATATGCCAAACATTGGCAAAGCTACGACATTACACGCCGCCTGAGACACATGCGCGCGCATAAGACCTTAAGTCTTTGCCAAACATTGGCAAAGCTACGACATTACACCCCGCCTGTGGCACATGTGCGCAAAAGAACTGAACTCTTTGCCAAACATTGGCAAAGCTACGGCATTACACCTCGCCTGAGACACAGGACCGCACACGACCTAAAGTTTTTGCCAAAATTTGTCAAAGCTTCGTCATTACACCCTGCCTGAGACACATGCGCGCGCACAAGACCTGAAGTCTTTGCCAAACATTGGCAATGCTACCGCATTACAAGCCCTCTGAGACACACGCGCGCGCGCAAGACTTGAAGTATTTGCCAAACATTGGCAATGCTACGGCATTACACGATGACTGAGACACAGCACGCACACAAGACCTGAAGTCTTTGCAAAATATTGGCAAAGCCACGGCATTATACGCCGCCTGAAACACAGACGCGCGCACAAGACCCGAACTATATGCCAAACATTGGCAAAGGTACGACATTACACGCCGCCTGAGACACATGCGCGCGCACAAGACCTGAAGTCTTTGCAAAACATTGGCAAAGCTACGACATTACACGCCGCCTGAGACACATGCGCGCGCAAAAGAACTGAACTCTTTGCCAAACATTGGCAAAGCTACGACATTACACCTCGCCTGAGACACAAGAGCACACACGACCTAAAGTCTTTGCCAAACATTGTCAAAGCTACGTTATTACACGACGCCTGAGACACAGGCATGCGCATAAGACCTTTGTTTGGCAAAGCTACGGCATTACACGTCGCCTGAGACACAAGCGCGCCCACAAGAACTGAAGTCTTTGCAAAATATTGGCAAATCTACGGCATTATACGCCGCCTGAAACACAGGCGCGCGCACAAGACCCGAACTATATGCCAAACATTGGCAAAGCTACGACATTACACGCCGCCTGAGACACATGCGCGCGCACAAGACCTGAAGTCTTTGCCAAATATTGGCAAAGCTACAACATTACACGCTGCCTGAGACAGATGCGCGCGCAAAAGAACTGAACTCTTTGCCAAACATTGGCAAAGCTACGACATTACACCTCGCCTGAGACACAAGAGCGCACACGACCTAAAGTCTTTGCCAGACATTGTCAAAGCTACGTCATTACACGACGCCTGAGACACAGGCGTGCGCATAAGACCTTTGTTTGGCAAAGCTACGGCATTACACGCCGCCTGAGACACAGGCGCGCCCACAAGAACTGAAGTCTTTGCCAAACATTGGCAAAGCAATGGCATTACACGCCTCCTGCGACACAGGCACACGCACAAGACCTGAAGTCTTTGCCAAACATTGGCAAAGCTATGGCATTTCACGTCGCCTGAGACACTGCCACACGCAAAAGACCTGAAGTATTTGCCAAACATTTGCAAAGCTACGACATTACACGCCACCTGGTACATAGGCTTGCGCATAAGACCTGTGTTTGGCAAAGCTACGGCATTACACGCCGCCTGAGACACAGGCGTGCGCACAAGACCTGAAGTCTTTTCCAATCATTGGCAAAGCTATGACAATACACGCCGCCTGAGACACATGCGCGCGCACAAGACCTGAAGTCTTTGCCAAACATTGGCAAAGCTACGGCATTACACCTCGCCTGAGACACAAGAGCGCACACGACCTAAAGTCTTTGCCAAACTTTGTCAAAGCTACGTCATTACACGACGCCTGAGACACAGGCGTGCGCATAAGACCTTTGTTTGGCAAAGCTACGGCATTACACGTCGCCTGAGACACAGGCGCGCCCACAAGAACTGAAGTCTTTGCCAAACATTGGCAAAGCAATGGCATTACACGCCTCCTGCGACACAGGCTCACGCACAAGACCTGAAGTCTTTGCCAAACATTGGCAAAGCTATGGCATTTCATGTCGCCTGAGACACTGCCGCGCGCAAAAGACCTGAAGTCTTTGCCAAACATTTGCAAAGCTACGACATTACACGCCACCTGGTACACAGGCGTGCGCATAAGACCTGTGTTTGGCAAAGCTACAGCATTACACGCCGCCTGAGACACATGCGGGCGCACAAGACCTGAAGTCTTTGCCAAATGTTGGCAAAGCTACAACATTACACGCCGCCTGAGACAGATGCGCGCGCAAAAGAACTGAACTCTTTGCCAAACATTGGCAAAGCTACGACATTACACCTCGCCTGAGACGCAAGAGCGCACACGACCTAAAGTCTTTGCCAGACATTGTCAAATCTACGTCATTACACGACGCCTGAGACACAGGCGTGCGCATAAGACCTTTGTTTGGCAAAGCTACGGCATTACACGCCGCCTGAGACACAGGCGCGCCCACAAGAACTGAAGTCTTTGCCAAACATTGGCAAAGCAATGGCATTACACGCCTCCTGCGACACAGGCACACGCACAAGACCTGAAGTCTTTGCCAAACATTGGCAAAGCTACGGCATTTCACGTCGCCTGAGACACTGCCGCGCGCAAAAGACCTGAAGTCTTTGCCAAACATTTGCAAAGCTACGACATTACACGCCACCTGGTACACAGACGTGCGCACAAGACCTGTGTTTGGCAAAGCTACGGCATTACACGCCGCCTGAGACACAGGCGTGCGCACAAGACCTGAAGTCTTTTCCAATCATTGGCAAAGCTATGACAATACACGCCGCCTGAGACACATGCGCGCGCACAAGACCTAAAGTCTTTGCCAAACATTGTCAAAGCTACGTCATTACACGACGCCTGAGACACAGGCGTGCGCATAAGACCTTTGTTTGGCAAAGCTATGGCATTACACGTCGCCTGAGACACAGGCGCGCCCACAAGAACTGAAGTCTTTGCCAAACATTGGCAAAGCTATGGCATTGCACGCCTCCTGCGACACAGGCACACGTACAAGACCTGAAGTCTTTGCCAAACATTGGCAAAGCTACGGCATTTCACGTCGCCTGAGCCACTGCCGCGCGCAAAAGACCTGAAGTCTATGCCAAACATTTGCAAAGCTACGACATTACACGCCACCTGGTACACAGGCGTGCGCACAAGACCTGTGTTTGGCAAAGCTACGGCAGTACACGCCACCTCAAACACAGGCGCGCGCACAAGACCCGAACTATATGCCAAACATTGGCAAAGCTATGACATTACACGCCGCCTGTGACACATGCGCACGCACACGACCTGAAGTCTTTGCCAAACATTGGCAAAGCTACGGCATTACATGCCACTTGAGACACAGGCGCGCGCACCAGACCTGGATTCTTTGCCAAACATTGGCAATGCTACCTCATTACAGGCCCCCTGAGACACAGGAGCGCACACGACCTAAATTTTTTGCCAAAATTTGTCAAAGCTACGTCATTACACGCCGCCTGAGACACATGCGCGCGCACAAGACCTGAAGTCTTTACCAAACATTGGCAATGCTACCGCATTACACGCCCCCTTAGACACACGCGCGCGCGCAAGACTTGAAGTATTTGCCAAATATTGGCAATGCTAAGGCAATACACGATGACTGAGACACAGCGCGCACAAGAGACCTGAAGTCTTTGCAAAATATTGGCAAAGCTACGGCATTATACGCCGCCTGAAACACAGGCGCGCGCACAAGACCCGAACTATATGCAAAACATTGGCAAAGCTACGACATTACACGCCGCCTGAGACACATGCGCGCGCACAAGACCTGAAGTCTTTGCCAAACATTGGCAAAGCTACGACATTACACGCCGCCTGAGACACTTGCGTGCGTAAAAGAACTGAACTATTTGCCAAAAATTGGCAAAGCTATGGCATTACACCTCGCCTGAGACACAGGAGCGCACAAGACCTAAAGTCTTTGCCAAACATTGTCAAAGCTACGTCATTACACGACGCCTGAGACACAGGCGTGCGCATAAGACCTTTGTTTGGCAAAGCTACGGCATTACACGCCGCCTGAGACACAGGCGCGCCCACAAGAACTGAAGTCTTTGCCAAACATTGGCAAAGCTATGGCATTACACGCCTCCTGCGACACAAGCACGCGCACAAGACCTGAAGTCTTTGCAAAACATTGGCAAAGCTACGGCTTTTCACGTCGCCTGAGACACTGCCGCGCGCACAAGACCTGAAGTCTTAGCCAAACATTTGCAAAGCTACGACATTACACGCCACCTGGTACACAGGCATGCGCACAAGACCTGTGTTTGGCAAAGCTACGGCATTACACGCCGCCTGAGACACAGGCGCGCGCACAAGACCTGAAGTCTTTGCCAATCATTTCCAAAGCTATGACAATACACGCCGCCTGAGACACATGCGCGCGCACAAGACCTGAAGTCTTTGCCAAACATTGGCAAAGCTACGGCATTACACGCCGCTTGAGACACAGGCGCGCGCACCAGACCTGGAATCTTTGCAAAACATTGGCAATGCTACCTCATTACACGCCCCTTGAGACACAGGAGCGCACACGACCTAAAGTTTTTGCCAAAATTTGTCAAAGCAACGTCATTACACGCCGTCTGAGACACATGCGCGCGCACAAGACCTGAAGTCTTTTCCAAACATTGGCAATGCTACCGCATTACACGCCCCCTGAGACACACGTGCGCGCGCAAGACTGAAGTATTTGCCAAACATTGGAAATGCTATGGCACTACACGATGACTGAGACACAGCGCGCACACAAGACTTGAAGTCTTTGCAAAATATTGGCAAAGCTACAACATTATACGCCGCCTGAAACACAGGCGCGCGCACAAGACCCGAACTATATGCAAAACATTGGCAAAGCTACGACATTACACGCCGCCTGAGACACATGCGCGCGCACAAGACCTGAAGTCTTTGCCAAACATTGGCAAAGCTACGACATTACACGCCGCCTGAGACACTTGCGTGCGCAAAAGAACTGAACTATTTGCCAAACATTGGCAAAGCTATGGCATTACAACTCGCCTGAGACACAGGAGCGCAGACGACCTAAAGTCTTTGCCAAACATTGTCAAAGCTACGTCATTACACGACGCCTGAGACACAGGCGTGCGCATAAGACCTTTGTTTGGCAAAGATACGGCATTACACGCCGCCTGAGACACAGGCGCGCCCACAAGAACTGAAGTCTTTACCAAACATTGGCAAAGCTATGGCATTACACGCCTCCTGCGACTCAAGCACGCGCACATGACCTGAAGTCTTTGCAAAACATTGGCAAAGCTACGGCTTTTCACGTCGCCTGAGACACTGCCGCGCGCACAAGACCTGAAGTCTTTGCCAAACATTTGCAAAGCTACGACATTACACGCCACCTGTTACACAGGCATGCGCACAAGACCTGTGTTTGGCAAAGCTACGACATTACACGCCGCTTGAGACACAGGCGCGCGCACAAGACCTGAAGTCTTTGTCAATCATTGGCAAAGCTATGACAATACACACCGCCTGAGACACATGCGCACGCACAAGACCTGAAGTCTTTGCCAAACATTGGCAAAGCTACGGCATTACACGCCGCTTGAGACACAGGCGCGCGCACCAGACCTGGATTCTTTGCAAAACATTGGCAATGCTACCTCATTACACGCCCCTTGAGACACAGGAGCGCACACGACCTAAAGTTTTTGCCAAAATTTGTCAAAGCAACGTCATTACATGCCGCCTGAGACACATGCGCGCGCACAAGACCTGAAGTCTTTACCAAACATTGGCAATGCTACCGCATTACACGCCCCCTGAGACACACGTGCGCGCGCAAGACTGAAGTATTTGCGAAACATTGTCAATGCTACGGCATTACACGATGATTGAGACATAACGCGCACACAAGACCTGAAGTATTTGCAAAATATTGGCAAAGCTACGGCATTATACGCCGCCTGAAACACAGGCGCGCGCACAAGACCCGAACTATATGCCAAACATTGGCAAAGGTACGACATTACACGCCGCCTGAGACACATGCGCGCGCACAAGACCTAAAGTCTTTGCCAAACATTGGCAAAGCTACGACATTACACGCCGCCTGAGACATATGCGCGCGCAAAAGAACTGAACTCTTTGCCAAACATTGGCAAAGCTACGGCATTACACCTCGCCTGAAACACAAGAGCGCACATGACCTAAAGTCTTTGCCAAACATTGTCAAAGCTACGTCATTACACGACGCCTGAGACACAGGCGTGCGCATAAGACCTTTGTTTGGCAAAGCTACGGCTTTACACGTCGCCTGAGACACAAGCGCGCCCACAAGAACTGAAGTCTTTGCCAAACATTGGCAAAGCTATGGCATTACACGCCTCCTGCGACACAGGCACACGCACAAGACCTGAAGTCTTTGCCAAACATTGGCAAAGCTTCGGCATTTCACGTCGCCTGAGACACTGCCGCGCGCAAAGACCTGAAGTCTTTGCCAAACATTTGCAAAGCTACGACATTACACGCCACCTGGTACACAGGCGTGCGCACAAGACCTGTGTTTGGCAAAGCTACGACATTACACGCCGCCTGAGACACAGGCGCGCGCACAAGACCTGAAGTCTTTGCCAATCATTGGCAAAGCTACGACATTACACGCCGCCTGAGACACAGGCGCGCGCACAAGACCTGAAGTCTTTGCCAATCATTGGCAAAGCTATGACAATACACGCCGCCTGAGACACATGCGCACGCACACGACCTGGAGTCTTTGCCAAACATTGTCAAAGCTACGGCATTACATGCCACTTGAGACACAGGCGCGCGCACCAGACCTGGATTCTTTGCCAAACATTGGCAATGCTACCTCATTACAGGCCCCCTGAGACACAGGAGCGCACACGACCTAAAGTTTTTGCCAAAATTTGTCAAAGCTACGTCATTACACGCCGCCAGAGACACATGCGCGCGCACAAGACCTGAAGTCTTTACCTAACATTGGCAATGCTACCGCATTACACGCCCCCTGAGACACACGCGCGCGCGTAAGACTTAAAGTATTTGCCAAACATTGGCAATGCTACGGCACTACACGATGACTGAGACACAGCGCGCACACAAGACCTGAAGTCTTTGCAAAATATTGGCAAAGCTACGGCATTACACGCCGCCTGAAACACAGGCGCGCGCACAAGACCTGAACTATATGCCAAACATTGGCAAAGCTACGACATTACACGCCGCCTGAGACACATGCGCGCGCACAAGACCTGAAGTCTTTGCCAAACATTGGTAAAGCTACGACATTCCACGCCGCCTGAGACACATGCGCGTGCAAAAGAACTGAACTATTTGCCAAACATTGGCAAAGCTATGGCATTACACCTCGCCTAAGACACAGGAGCGCACATGACCTAAAGTCTTTGCCAAACATTGTCAAAGCTACGTCATTACACGACGCCTAAGACACAGGCGTGCGCATAAGACCTTTGTTTGGCAAAGCTACGGCATTACACGCCGCCTGAGACACAGGCGCGCCCACAAGAACTGAAGTCTTTGCCAAACATTGGCAAAGCTATGGCATTACACGCCTCCTGTGACACAAGCACGCGCACATGACCTGAAGTCTTTGCAAAACATTGGCAAAGCTACGGCTTTTCACGTCGCCTGAGACACTGCCGCGCGCACAAGACCTGAAGTCTTTGCCAAACATTTGCAAAGCTACGACATTACACGCCACCTGGTACACAGGCGTACGCACAAGACCTGTGTTTGGCAAAGCTACGGCATTACACGCCGCCTGAGACACAGGCGCGCGCCCAAGACCTGAAGTCTTTGCCAATCATTGGCAAAGCTATGACAATACACGCCGCCTGAGACACATGCGCACGCACAAGACCTGAAGTCTTTGCCAAACATTGGCAAAGCTACGGCATTACCCGCCGCTTGAGACACAGGCGCGCGCACCAGACCTGGATTCTTTGCAAAACATTGGCAATGCTACCTCATTACACGTCCCCTGAGACACAGGAGCGCACACGGCCTAAAGTTTTTGCCAAAATTTGTCAAAGCAACGTCATTACACGCCGCCTGAGACACATGCGCGCACAAGACCTGAAGTCTTTATCAAACATTGGCAATGCTACCGCATTACACGCCCCCTGAGACACACGCGCGCGCAAGACTGAAGTATTTGCCAAACATTGGCAATGCTACGGCATTACACGATGACTGAGACACAGGCGCGCGCACAAGACCTGAAGTCTTTTCCAATCTTTGGCAAAGCTATGACATTACACGCCGCCTGAGACACATGCGCACGCACACGACCTGAAGTCTTTGCCAAACATTGGCAAAGCTACGGCATTACATGCCACTTGAGCCACAGGCGCGCGCACCAGACCTGGATTCTTTGCCAAACATTGGCAATGCTACCTCATTACAGGCCCCCTGAGACACAGGAGCGCACACGACCTAAATTTTTTGCCAAAATTTGTCAAAGCTACGTCATTACACGCCGCCTGAGACACATGCGCGCGCACAAGACCTGAAGTCTTTACCAAACATTGGCAATGCTACCGCATTACACGCCCCTTGAGACATACGCGCGCGCGCAAGACTTGAAGTATTTGCCAAATATTGGCAATGCTACGGCACTACACGATGACTGAGACACAGCGCGCACAAGAGACCTGAAGTCTTTGCAAAATATTGGCAAAGCTACGGCATTATACGCCGCCTGAAACACAGGCGCGCGCACAAGACCCGACCTATATGTAAAAAACATTGGCAAAGCTACGACATTACACGCCGGCTGAGACACATGCGCGCGCAGAAGACCTGAAGTCTTTGCCAAACATTGGCAAAGCTACGACATTACACGCCGCCTGAGACACTTGCGTGCGCAAAAGAACTGAACTATTTGCCAAACATTGGCAAATCTATGGCATTACACCTCGCCTGAGACACAGGAGCGCACATGACCTAAAGTCTTTGCCAAACATTGTCAAAGCTACGTCATTACACGAAGCCTGAGACACAGGCGTGCGCATAAGACCTTTGTTTGGCAAAGCTACGGCATTACACGCCGCCTGAGACACAGGCGCGCCCACAAGAACTGAAGTCTTTGCCAAACATTGGCAAAGCTATGGCATTACACGCCTCCTGCGACACAAGCACGCGCACAAGACCTGAAGTCTTTGCAAAATATTGGCAAAGCTACGACTTTTCACGTCGCCTGAGACACTGCCGCGCGCACAAGACCTGAAGTCTGAGCCAAATATTTGCAAAGCTACGACATTACACGCCACCTGGTACACAGGCATGCGCACAAGACCTGTGTTTGGCAAAGCTACGGCATTACACGCCGCCTGAGACACAGGCGCGCGCACAAGACCTGAAGTCTTTGCCAACCATTGGCAAAGCTATGACAATACACACCGCCTGAGACACATGCGCGCGCACAAGACCTGAAGTCTTTGCCAAACATTGGCAAAGCGACGGCATTACACGCCGCTTGAGACACAGGCGCGCGCACCAGACCTGGATTCTTTGCAAAACATTGGCAATGCTACCTCATTACACGCCCCTTGAGACACAGGAGCACACACGACCTTAAGTTTTTGCCAAAATTTATCAAAGCAACGTCATTACATGCCGCCTGAGACACATGCGCGCGCACAAGACCTGAAGTCTTTACCAAACATTGGCAATGCTACCGCATTACACGCCCCCTGAGACACACGTGCGCGCGCAAGACTGAAGTATTTGCGAAACATTGTCAATGCTACGGCATTACACGATGATTGAGACATAACGCGCACACAAGACCTGAAGTATTTGCAAAATATTGGCAAAGCTAAGGCATTATACGCCGCCTGAAACACAGGCGCGCGCACAAGACCCGAACTATATGCCAAACATTGGCAAAGGTACGACATTACACGCCGCCTGAGACACATGCGCGCGCACAAGACCTAAAGTCTTTGCCAAACATTGGCAAAGCTACGACATTACACGCCGCCTGAGACATATGCGCGCGCAAAAGAACTGAACTCTTTGCCAAACATTGGCAAAGCTACGGCATTACACCTCGCCTGAGACACAAGAGCGCACATGACCTAAAGTCTTTGCCAAACATTGTCAAAGCTACGTCATTACACGACGCCTGAGACACAGGCGTGCGCATAAGACCTTTGTTTGGCAAAGCTACGGCTTTACACGTCGCCTGAGACACAAGCGCGCCCACAAGAACTGAAGTCTTTGCCAAACATTGGCAAAGCTATGGCATTACACGCCTCCTGCGACACAGGCACACGCACAAGACCTGAAGTCTTTGCCAAACATTGGCAAAGCTTCGGCATTTCACGTCGCCTGAGACACTGCCGCGCGCAAAGACCTGAAGTCTTTGCCAAACATTTGCAAAGCTACGACATTACACGCCACCTGGTACACAGGCGTGCGCACAAGACCTGTGTTTGGCAAAGCTACGACATTACACGCCGCCTGAGACACAGGCGCGCGCACAAGACCTGAAGTCTTTGCCAATCATTGGCAAAGCTACGACATTACACGCCGCCTGAGACACAGGCGCGCGCACAAGACCTGAAGTCTTTGCCAATCATTGGCAAAGCTATGACAATACACGCCGCCTGAGACACATGCGCACGCACACGACCTGGAGTCTTTGCCAAACATTGGCAAAGCTACGGCATTACATGCCACTTGAGACACAGGCGCGCGCACCAGACCTGGATTCTTTGCCAAACATTGGCAATGCTACCTCATTACAGGCCCCCTGAGACACAGGAGCGCACACGACCTAAAGTTTTTGCCAAAATTTGTCAAAGCTACATCATTACACGCCGCCAGAGACACATGCGCGCGAACAAGACCTGAAGTCTTTACCAAACATTGGCAATGCTACCGCATTACACGCCCCCTGAGACACACGCGCGCGCGTAAGACTTAAAGTATTTGCCAAACATTGGCAATGCTACGGCACTACACGATGACTGAGACACAGCGCGCACACAAGACCTGAAGTCTTTGCAAAATATTGGCAAAGCTACGGCATTACACGCCGCCTGAAACACAGGCGCGCGCACAAGACCTGAACTATATGCCAAACATTGGCAAAGCTACGACATTACACGCCGCCTGAGACACATGCGCGCGCACAAGACCTGAAGTCTTTGCCAAACATTGGTAAAGCTACGACATTCCACGCCGCCTGAGACACATGCGCGTGCAAAAGAACTGAACTATTTGCCAAACATTGGCAAAGCTATGGCATTACACCTCGCCTAAGACACAGGAGCGCACATGACCTAAAGTCTTTGCCAAACATTGTCAAAGCTACGTCATTACACGACGCCTAAGACACAGGCGTGCGCATAAGACCTTTGTTTGGCAAAGCTACGGCATTACACGCCGCCTGAGACACAGGCGCGCCCACAAGAACTGAAGTCTTTGCCAAACATTGGCAAAGCTATGGCATTACACGCCTCCTGTGACACAAGCACGCGCACATGACCTGAAGTCTTTGCAAAACATTGGCAAAGCTACGGCTTTTCACGTCGCCTGAGACACTGCCGCGCGCACAAGACCTGAAGTCTTTGCCAAACATTTGCAAAGCTACGACATTACACGCCACCTGGTACACAGGCGTACGCACAAGACCTGTGTTTGGCAAAGCTACGACATTACACGCCGCCTGAGACACAGGCGCGCGCCCAAGACCTGAAGTCTTTGCCAATCATTGGCAAAGCTATGACAATACACGCCGCCTGAGACACATGCGCACGCACAAGACCTGAAGTCTTTGCCAAACATTGGCAAAGCTACGGCATTACCCGCCGCTTGAGACACAGGCGCGCGCACCAGACCTGGATTCTTTGCAAAACATTGGCAATGCTACCTCATTACACGCCCCCTGAGACACAGGAGCGCACACGGCCTAAAGTTTTTGCCAAAATTTGTCAAAGCAACGTCATTACACGCCGCCTGAGACACATGCGCGCACAAGACCTGAAGTCTTTATCAAACATTGGCAATGCTACCGCATTACACGCCCCCTGAGACACACGCGCGCGCAAGACTGAAGTATTTGCCAAACATTGGCAATGCTACGGCATTACACGATGACTGAGACACAGGCGCGCGCACAAGACCTGAAGTCTTTTCCAATCTTTGGCAAAGCTATGACATTACACGCCGCCTGAGACACATGCGCACGCACACGACCTGAAGTCTTTGCCAAACATTGGCAAAGCTACGGCATTACATGCCACTTGAGCCACAGGCGCGCGCACCAGACCTGGATTCTTTGCCAAACATTGGCAATGCTACCTCATTACAGGCCCCCTGAGACACAGGAGCGCACACGACCTAAATTTTTTGCCAAAATTTGTCAAAGCTACGTCATTACACGCCGCCTGAGACACATGCGCGCGCACAAGACCTGAAGTCTTTACCAAACATTGGCAATGCTACCGCATTACACGCCCCTTGAGACATACGCGCGCGCGCAAGACTTGAAGTATTTGCCAAATATTGGCAATGCTACGGCACTTCACGATGACTGAGACACAGCGCGCACAAGAGACCTGAAGTCTTTGCAAAATATTGGCAAAGCTACGGCATTATACGCCGCCTGAAACACAGGCGCGCGCACAAGACCCGACCTATATGTAAAAAACATTGGCAAAGCTACGACATTACACGCCGGCTAAGACACATGCGCGCGCAGAAGACCTGAAGTCTTTGCCAAACATTGGCAAAGCTACGACATTACACGCCGCCTGAGACACTTGCGTGCGCAAAAGAACTGAACTATTTGCCAAACATTGGCAAAGCTATGGCATTACACCTCGCCTGAGACACAGGAGCGCACACGACCTAAAGTCTTTGCCAAACATTGTCAAAGCTACGTCATTACACGAAGCCTGAGACACAGGCGTGCGCATAAGACCTTTGTTTGGCAAAGCTACGGCATTACACGCCGCCTGAGACACAGGCGCGCCCACAAGAACTGAAGTCTTTGCCAAACATTGGCAAAGCTATGGCATTACACGCCTCCTGCGACACAAGCACGCGCACAAGACCTGAAGTCTTTGCAAAATATTGGCAAAGCTACGACTTTTCACGTCGCCTGAGACACTGCCGCGCGCACAAGACCTGAAGTCTTAGCCAAATATTTGCAAAGCTACGACATTACACGCCACCTGGTACACAGGCATGCGCACAAGACCTGTGTTTGGCAAAGCTACGGCATTACACGCCGCCTGAGACACAGGCGCGCGCACAAGACCTGAAGTCTTTGCCAATCATTGGCAAAGCTATGACAATACACACCGCCTGAGACACATGCGCGCGCACAAGACCTGAAGTCTTTGCCAAACATTGGCAAAGCGACGGCATTACACGCCGCTTGAGACACAGGCGCGCGCACCAGACCTGGATTCTTTGCAAAACATTGGCAATGGTACCTCAATACACGCCCCTTGAGACCCAGGAGCGCACACGACCTAAAGTTTTTGCCAAAATTTGTCAAAGCAACGTCATTACACGCCGCCTGAGACACATGCGCGCGCACAAGACCTGAAGTCTTTACCAAACATTGGCAATGCTACCGCATTACACGCCCCCTGAGACACACGTGCGCGCGCAAGACTGAAGTATTTGCCAAACATTGGCAATGCTATGGCACTACACGATGACTGAGACACAGCGCGCACACAAGACCTGAAGTCTTTGCAAAATATTGGCAAAGCTACGGCATTATACGCCGCCTGAAACCCAGGCGCGCGCACAAGACCCGAACTATATGCAAAACATTGGCAAAGCTACGACATTACACGCCGCCTGAGACACATTCGCGCGCACAAGACCTGAAGTCTTTGCCAAACATTGGCAAAGCTACGACATTACACGCCGCCTGAGACACTTGCGTGCGCAAAAGAACTGAACTATTTGCCAAACATTGGCAAAGCTATGGCATTACACCTCGCCTGAGACACAGGAGCGCACACGACCTAAAGTCTTTGCCAAACATTGTCAAAGCTACGTCATTACACGAAGCCTGAGACACAGGCGTGCGCATAAGACCTTTGTTTGGTAAAGCTACGGCATTACACGCCGCCTGAGACACAGGCGCGCCCACAAGAACTGAAGTCTTTGCCAAACATTGGCAAAGCTATGGCATTACACGCCTCCTGCTACACAAGCACACGCACAAGACCTGAAGTCTTTGCAAAACATTGGCAAAGCTACGACTTTTCACGTCGCCTGAGACACTGCCGCGCGCACAAGACCTGAAGTCTTAGCCAAATATTTGCAAAGCTACGACATTACACGCCACCTGGTACACAGGCATGCGCACAAGACCTGTGTTTGGCAAAGCTACGGCATTACACGCCGCCTGAGACACAGGCGCGCGCACAAGACCTGAAGTCTTTGCCAATCATTGGCAAAGCTATGACAATACACACCGCCTGAGACACATGCGCGCGCACAAGACCTGAAGTCTTTGCCAAACATTGGCAAAGCGACGGCATTACACGCCGCTTGAGACACAGGCGCGCGCACCAGACCTGGATTCTTTGCAAAACATTGGCAATGCTACCTCATTACACGCCCCTTGAGACCCAGGAGCGCACACGACCTAAAGTTTTTGCCAATATTTGTTAAAGCAACGTCATTACACGCCGCCTGAGACACATGCGCGCGCACAAGACCTGAAGTCTTTACCAAACATTGGCAATGCTACCGCATTACACGCCCCCTGAGACACACGTGCGCGCGCAAGACTGAAGTATTTGCCAAACATTGGCAATGCTAGGGCACTACACGATGACTGAGACACAGCGCGCACACAAGACCTAAAGTCTTTGCAAAATATTGGCAAAGCTACGGCATTATACGCCGCCTGAAACACAGGCGCGCGCACAAGACCCGAACTATATGCAAAACATTGGCAAAGCTACGACATTACACGCCGCCTGAGACACATTCGCGCGCACAAGACCTGAAGTCTTTGCCAAACATTGGCAAAGCTACGACATTACACGCCGCTTGAGACACTTGCGTGCGCAAAAGAACTGAACTATTTGCCAAACATTGGCAAAGCTATGGCATTACACCTCGCCTGAGACACAGGAGCGCAGACGACCTAAAGTCTTTATCAAACATTGTCAAAGCTACGTCATTACACGACGCCTGAGACACAGGCGTGCGCATAAGACCTTTGTTTGGCAAAGCTACGGTATTACACGCCGCCTGAGACACAGGCGCGCCCACAAGAACTGAAGTCTTTGCCAAACATTGGCAAAGCTATGGCATTACACGCCTCCTGCGACTCAAGCACGCGCACAAGACCTGAAGTCTTTGTAAAACATTGGCAAAGCTACGGCTTTTCACGTCGCCTGAGACACTGCCGCACGCACAAGACCTGAAGTCTTTGCCAAACATTTGCAAAGCTACGACATTACACGCCACCTGGTACACAGGCGTGCGCACAAGACCTGTGTTTGGCAAAGCTACGGCATTACACGCCGCCTGAGACACAGGCGCGCGCACAAGACCTGAATTCTTTGCCAATCATTGGCAAACATATGACAATACACGCAGCCTGAGACACATGCGCACGCACAAGACCTGAAGTCTTTGCCAAACATTGGCAAAGCTACGGCATTACCCGCCGCTTGAGACACAGGCGCGCGCACCAGACCTGGATTCTTTGCAAAACATTGGCAATGCTACCTCATTACACGCCCCCTGAGACACAGGAGCGCACACGACCAAAAGTTTTTGCCAAAATTTGTCAAAGCTACGTCATTACACGCCGCCAGAGACACATGCTCGCGCACAAGACCTGAAGTCTTTACCAAACATTGGCAATGCTACCGCATTACACGCCCCCTGAGACACACGCGCGCGCGTAAGACTTGAAGCATTTGCCAAACATTGGCAATGCTACGGCACTACACGATGACTGAGACACAGCGCGCACACAAGACCTGAAGTCTTTGCAAAATATTGGCAAAGCTACGGCATTACACGCCGCCTGAAACACAGGCGCGCGCACAAGACCTGAACTATATGCCAAACATTGTCAAAGCTACGACATTACACGCCGCCTGAGACACATGCGCGCGCACAAGACCTGAAGTCTTTGCCAAACATTGGTAAAGCTACGACATTACACGCCGCCTGAGACACATTCGCGTGCAAAAGAACTGAACTATTTGCCAAACATTGGCAAAGCTATGGCATTAAACCTCGCCTAAGACACAGGAGCGCACATGACGTAAAGTCTTTGCCAAACATTGTCAAAGCTATGTCATTACACGACGCCTAAGACACAGGCGTGCGCATAAGACCTTTGTTTGGCAAAGCTACGGCATTACACGCCGCCTGAGACACAGGCGCGCCCACAAGAACTGAAGTCTTTGCCAAACATTGGCAAAGCTATGGCATTACACGCCTCCTGTGACACAAGCACGCGCACAAGACCTGAAGTCTTTGCAAAACATTGGCAAAGCTACGGCTTTTCACGTCGCCTGAGACACTGCCGCGCGCACAAGACCTGAAGTCTTTGCCAAACATTTGCAAAGCTACGACATTACACGCCACCTGGTACACAGGCGTACGCACAAGACCTGTGTTTGGCAAAGCTACGGCATTACACGCCGCCTGAGACACAGGCGCGCGCACAAGACCTGAAGTCTTTGCCAATCATTGGCAAAGCTATGACAATACACGCCGCCTGAGACACATGCGCACGCACAAGACCTGAAGTCTTTGCCAAACATTGGCAAAGCTACGGCATTACCCGCCGCTTGAGACACAGGCGCGCGCACCAGACCTGGATTCTTTGCAAAACATTGGCAATGCTACCTCATTACACGCCCCCTGAGACACAGGAGCGCACACGACCTAAAGTTTTTGCCAAAATTTGTCAAAGCAACGTCATTACACGCCGCCTGAGACACATGCGCGCACAAGACCTGAAGTCTTTATCAAACATTGGCAATGCTACCGCATTACACGCCTCCTGAGACACACGCGCGCGCAAGACTGAAGTATTTGCCAAACATTGGCAATGCTACGGCATTACACGATGACTGAGACACAGGCGCGCGCACAAGACCTGAAGCCTTTTCCAATCTTTGGCAAAGCTATGACATTACACGCCGCCTGAGACACATGCGCACTCACACGACCTGAAGTCTTTGCCAAACATTGGCAAAGCTACGGCATTACATGCCACTTGAGACACAGGCGCGCGCACCAGACCTGGATTCTTTGCCAAACATTGGCAATGCTACCTCATTACAGGCCCCCTGAGACACAGGAGCGCACACGACCTAAATTTTTTGCCAAAATTTGTCAAAGCTATGTCATTACACGCCGCCTGAGACACATGCGCGCGCACAAGACCTGAAGTCTTTACCAAACATTGGCAATGCTACCGCATTACACGCCCCTTGAGACATACGCGCGCGCGCAAGACTTGAAGTATTTGCCAAATATTGGCAATGCTACGGCACTACACGATGACTGAGACACAGCGCGCACAAGAGACCTGAAGTCTTTGCAAAATATTGGCAAAGCTACGGCATTATACGCCGCCTGAAACACAGGCGCGCGCACAAGACCCGACCTATATGTAAAAAACATTGGCAAAGCTACGACATTACACGCCGCCTGAGACACTTGCGTGCGCAAAAGAACTGAACTATTTGCCAAACATTGGCAAAGCTATGGCATTACACCTCGCCTGAGACACAGGAGCGCACATGACCTAAAGTCTTTGCCAAACATTGTCAAAGCTACGTCATTACACGAAGCCTGAGACACAGGCGTGCGCATAAGACCTTTGTTTGGCAAAGCTACGGCATTACACGCCGCCTGAGACACAGGCGCGCCCACAAGAACTGAAGTCTTTGCCAAACATTGGCAAAGCTATGGCATTACACGCCTCCTGCGACACAAGCACGCGCACAAGACCTGAAGTCTTTGCAAAATATTGGCAAAGCTACGACTTTTCACGTCGCCTGAGACACTGCCGCGCGCACAAGACCTGAAGTCTTAGCCAAATATTTGCAAAGCTACGACATTACACGCCACCTGGTACACAGGCATGCGCACAAGACCTGTGTTTGGCAAAGCTACGGCATTACACGCCGCCTGAGACACAGGCGCGCGCACAAGACCTGAAGTCTTTGCCAATCATTGGCAAAGCTATGACAATACACACCGCCTGAGACACATGCGCGCGCACAAGACCTGAAGTCTTTGCCAAACATTGGCAAAGCGACGGCATTACACGCCGCTTGAGACACAGGCGCGCGCACCAGACCTGGATTCTTTGCAAAACATTGGCAATGCTACCTCATTACACGCCCCTTGAGACCCAGGAGCGCACACGACCTAAAGTTTTTGCCAATATTTGTTAAAGCAACGTCATTACACGCCGCCTGAGACACATGCGCGCGCACAAGACCTGAAGTCTTTACCAAACATTGGCAATGCTACCGCATTACACGCCCCCTGAGACACACGTGCGCGCGCAAGACTGAAGTATTTGCCAAACATTGGCAATGCTAGGGCACTACACGATGACTGAGACACAGCGCGCACACAAGACCTAAAGTCTTTGCAAAATATTGGCAAAGCTACGGCATTATACGCCGCCTGAAACACAGGCGCGCGCACAAGACCCGAACTATATGCAAAACATTGGCAAAGCTACGACATTACACGCCGCCTGAGACACATTCGCGCGCACAAGACCTGAAGTCTTTGCCAAACATTGGCAAAGCTACGACATTACACGCCGCTTGAGACACTTGCGTGCGCAAAAGAACTGAACTATTTGCCAAACATTGGCAAAGCTATGGCATTACACCTCGCCTGAGACACAGGAGCGCAGACGACCTAAAGTCTTTATCAAACATTGTCAAAGCTACGTCATTACACGACGCCTGAGACACAGGCGTGCGCATAAGACCTTTGTTTGGCAAAGCTACGGTATTACACGCCGCCTGAGACACAGGCGCGCCCACAAGAACTGAAGTCTTTGCCAAACATTGGCAAAGCTATGGCATTACACGCCTCCTGCGACTCAAGCACGCGCACAAGACCTGAAGTCTTTGTAAAACATTGGCAAAGCTACGGCTTTTCACGTCGCCTGAGACACTGCCGCACGCACAAGACCTGAAGTCTTTGCCAAACATTTGCAAAGCTACGACATTACACGCCACCTGGTACACAGGCGTGCGCACAAGACCTGTGTTTGGCAAAGCTACGGCATTACACGCCGCCTGAGACACAGGCGCGCGCACAAGACCTGAATTCTTTGCCAATCATTGGCAAACATATGACAATACACGCAGCCTGAGACACATGCGCACGCACAAGACCTGAAGTCTTTGCCAAACATTGGCAAAGCTACGGCATTACCCGCCGCTTGAGACACAGGCGCGCGCACCAGACCTGGATTCTTTGCAAAACATTGGCAATGCTACCTCATTACACGCCCCCTGAGACACAGGAGCGCACACGACCAAAAGTTTTTGCCAAAATTTGTCAAAGCTACGTCATTACACGCCGCCAGAGACACATGCGCGCGCACAAGACCTGAAGTCTTTACCAAACATTGGCAATGCTACCGCATTACACGCCCCCTGAGACACACGCGCGCGCGTAAGACTTGAAGCATTTGCCAAACATTGGCAATGCTACGGCACTACACGATGACTGAGACACAGCGCGCACACAAGACCTGAAGTCTTTGCAAAATATTGGCAAAGCTACGGCATTACACGCCGCCTGAAACACAGGCGCGCGCACAAGACCTGAACTATATGCCAAACATTGTCAAAGCTACGACATTACACGCCGCCTGAGACACATGCGCGCGCACAAGACCTGAAGTCTTTGCCAAACATTGGTAAAGCTACGACATTACACGCCGCCTGAGACACATTCGCGTGCAAAAGAACTGAACTATTTGCCAAACATTGGCAAAGCTATGGCATTAAACCTCGCCTAAGACACAGGAGCGCACATGACGTAAAGTCTTTGCCAAACATTGTCAAAGCTATGTCATTACACGACGCCTAAGACACAGGCGTGCGCATAAGACCTTTGTTTGGCAAAGCTACGGCATTACACGCCGCCTGAGACACAGGCGCGCCCACAAGAACTGAAGTCTTTGCCAAACATTGGCAAAGCTATGGCATTACACGCCTCCTGTGACACAAGCACGCGCACAAGACCTGAAGTCTTTGCAAAACATTGGCAAAGCTACGGCTTTTCACGTCGCCTGAGACACTGCCGCGCGCACAAGACCTGAAGTCTTTGCCAAACATTTGCAAAGCTACGACATTACACGCCACCTGGTACACAGGCGTACGCACAAGACCTGTGTTTGGCAAAGCTACGGCATTACACGCCGCCTGAGACACAGGCGCGCGCACAAGACCTGAAGTCTTTGCCAATCATTGGCAAAGCTATGACAATACACGCCGCCTGAGACACATGCGCACGCACAAGACCTGAAGTCTTTGCCAAACATTGGCAAAGCTACGGCATTACCCGCCGCTTGAGACACAGGCGCGCGCACCAGACCTGGATTCTTTGCAAAACATTGGCAATGCTACCTCATTACACGCCCCCTGAGACACAGGAGCGCACACGACCTAAAGTTTTTGCCAAAATTTGTCAAAGCAACGTCATTACACGCCGCCTGAGACACATGCGCGCACAAGACCTGAAGTCTTTATCAAACATTGGCAATGCTACCGCATTACACGCCTCCTGAGACACACGCGCGCGCAAGACTGAAGTATTTGCCAAACATTGGCAATGCTACGGCATTACACGATGACTGAGACACAGGCGCGCGCACAAGACCTGAAGCCTTTTCCAATCTTTGGCAAAGCTATGACATTACACGCCGCCTGAGACACATGCGCACTCACACGACCTGAAGTCTTTGCCAAACATTGGCAAAGCTACGGCATTACATGCCACTTGAGACACAGGCGCGCGCACCAGACCTGGATTCTTTGCCAAACATTGGCAATGCTACCTCATTACAGGCCCCCTGAGACACAGGAGCGCACACGACCTAAATTTTTTGCCAAAATTTGTCAAAGCTATGTCATTACACGCCGCCTGAGACACATGCGCGCGCACAAGACCTGAAGTCTTTACCAAACATTGGCAATGCTACCGCATTACACGCCCCTTGAGACATACGCGCGCGCGCAAGACTTGAAGTATTTGCCAAATATTGGCAATGCTACGGCACTACACGATGACTGAGACACAGCGCGCACAAGAGACCTGAAGTCTTTGCAAAATATTGGCAAAGCTACGGCATTATACGCCGCCTGAAACACAGGCGCGCGCACAAGACCCGACCTATATGTAAAAAACATTGGCAAAGCTACGACATTACACGCCGCCTGAGACACTTGCGTGCGCAAAAGAACTGAACTATTTGCCAAACATTGGCAAAGCTATGGCATTACACCTCGCCTGAGACACAGGAGCGCACATGACCTAAAGTCTTTGCCAAACATTGTCAAAGCTACGTCATTACACGAAGCCTGAGACACAGGCGTGCGCATAAGACCTTTGTTTGGCAAAGCTACGGCATTACACGCCGCCTGAGACACAGGCGCGCCCACAAGAACTGAAGTCTTTGCCAAACATTGGCAAAGCTATGGCATTACACGCCTCCTGCGACACAAGCACGCGCACAAGACCTGAAGTCTTTGCAAAATATTGGCAAAGCTACGACTTTTCACGTCGCCTGAGACACTGCCGCGCGCACAAGACCTGAAGTCTTAGCCAAATATTTGCAAAGCTACGACATTACACGCCACCTGGTACACAGGCATGCGCACAAGACCTGTGTTTGGCAAAGCTACGGCATTACACGCCGCCTGAGACACAGGCGCGCGCACAAGACCTGAAGTCTTTGCCAAACATTGGCAAAGCGACGGCATTACATGCCGCTTGAGACACAGGCGCGCGCGCGCACCAAACATTGGCAATGCTACCGCATTACACGCCCCTGAGAAACACGCTCGGGCGCAAGGCTTGTAGTATTTGCCAAACATTGGCAATACTGCAGCATTACACGCCGCCTGAGACACAGGCGCGCCCACAAGAACTGAAGTCTTTGCCAAACATTGGCAAAGCTATGGCATTACACGCCTCCTGCGACACAGGCACGTGCACAAGACCTGAAGTCTTTGCCAAACATTGGCAAAGCTACAGCATTTCGCGTCACCTGAGACACTGCCGTGCGCAAAAGACCAGAAGTCTTTGCCAAACATTTGCAAAGCTACGACATTACATGTCACCTGGTACACAGGCATGCGCACAAGACCTGTGTTTGGCAAAGCTACGACATTACACGCCGCCTGAGACACAGGCGCGCTCACAAGACCTGAAGTCTTTGCCAAACATTGGCAAAGCTGTGACAATACACGCTGCCTGAGACACATGCGCGTGCACAAGACCTGAATTCTTTGCCAAACAATGGCAAAGCTACGACATTACACGCCGCTTGAGACACAGGCGCGCGCACCAGACCTGGATTCTTTGCCAAACATTGGCAATGCTACCTCATTACACGCCCCAAAAGATACACGCGCGCGCGCAAGACTTGAAGTATTTGCCAAACATTGGAAATACTACGGCATTACACGATGACTGAGACACAGCGCGCACACAAGACCTGAAGTCTTTGCAAAACATTGGCAAAGCTACGGCATTACACGCCGCCTGAAACACAGGCGCGCGCACAAGACCTGAACTATATGCCAAACATTGACAATACACGCTGCCTGAGACACATGCGCGCGCACAAGACCTGAAGTTTTTGCCAAACATTGGCAAAGCTACGGCATTACATGCCGCATGAGACACAAGCGCGCGCACCAGACCTGCATTCTTTGCCAAACATTGGCAATGCTACCTCATTACACGCCCCCTAAGACACACGCGCGTGCGCAAGACTTGAAGTATTTGCCAAACATTGGTAATACTACGGCATTACACGATGACTGAGACACAGCGCGCACACAAGACCTGAAGTCTTTGCAAAACATTGGCAAAGCTACGGCATTACACGCCGCCTGAGACTCATGCGCGCAAAAGATTTGAACCCTTTGCCAAACATTGGCAAAGCTACGGTATTACACCTCGCCTGAGACACAGGAGCGCACACGACCTAAAGTTTTTGCCAAAATTTATCAAAGCTACGTCATTACACGCCGCCTGAGACACATGCGCGCGCACAAGACCTGAAGTTTTGCTAAACATTGGCAATGCTACCGCATTACACGCCCCTTGAGACACGCGGGCGCGCGCAAGACATGAAGTATTTGCCAAACATTGGCAATGCTACGGCATTACACCTACAAGAACTGAAGTCTTTGCCAAACATTGGCAAAGCTATGGCATTACACGCCTCCTGCGACACAGGCACGCGCACAAGACCTGAAGTCTTTGCCAATCATTGGCAATGCTGTGGCATTTCACGTCACCTGAGACACTGCCGCGCGCACAAGACCTGAAGTCTTTGCCAAACATTTGCAAAGTTACGACATTACACGCCACCTGGTACACAGGCGTGCACACAAGACCTGTGTTTGGCAAAGCTACGGCATTACACTCCGCCTGAGACACAGGCGCGCGCACAAGACCTGAAGTCTTTGCCGATCATTGGCAAAGCTTTGACAATACACGCCGCCTAAGACACATGCGCGCGCACAAGACCTGAAGTCTTTGCCAAACATTGGCAAAGCTACGGCATTACACGTCGCTTGAGACACACGCGCGCGCACCAGACCTGGATACTTTGCCAAACATTGGCAATGCTACCGCATTTCACGCCCCCTGAGAAACACGCGCGCGCGCAAGACTTGTAGTATTTGCCAAACATTGGCAATACTACGGCATTACACGCCGCCTGAGACACAGGCGCGCCCACAAGAACTAAAGTCTTTGCCAAACATTGGCAAAGCTATGGCATTACACGCCTCCTACGACACTGGCACGCGCACAAGAGCAGATGTCTTTGCCAAACATTGGCAAAGCTACGGCATTTCGCGTCGCTTGTGACACTGCCGTGCGCAAAAGACCTGAAGTCTTTGCCAAACATTTGCAAAGCTACGACATTACACGCCACCTGGTGCACAGGCGTGCGCACAAGACCTGTGTTTGGCAAAGCTATGGCATTACACGCCGCCTGACACACATGCGCGCGCACAAGACCTGAAGTCTTTGCCAAACATTTGCAAAGCTACGACATTACACGCCACCTGGTACACAGGCGTGCGCACAAGACCTGTGTTTGGCAAAGCTACGGCATTACACGCCGCCTGAGACACAGGCGCGCGCACAAGACCTGAAGTCTTTGCCGATCATTGGCAAAGCAATGACAATACACGCCGCCTAAGACACATGCGCGCGCACAAGACCTTAAGTCTTTGCCAAACATTGGCAAAGCTACGGCATTACACGTCGCTTGAGACACAGGCGCGCGCACCAGAACTGGATTCTTTGCCAAACATTGGCAATGCTACCGCATTACACGCCCCTGAGAAACACGCGCGCGCGCAAGACTTGTAGTATTTGCCAAACATTGGCAATACTGCATCATTACACGCCGCCTGAGACACAGGCGCGCCCACAAGAACAGAAGTCTTTGCCAAACATTGGCAAAGCTATAGCATTACACGCCTCCTGCGACACAGGCACGCGCACAAGACCTGAAGTGTTTGCCAATCATTGGCAATGCTGTGGCATTTCACGTCACCTGAGACACTACCGCGCGCACAAGACCTGAAGTCTTTGCCAAACATTTGCAAAGTTACGACATTACACGCCACCTGGTACACAGGCGTGCACACAAGACCTGTGTTTGGCAAAGCTACGGCATTACACTCCGCCTGAGACACAGGCGCGCGCACAAGACCTGAAGTCTTTGCCGATCATTGGCAAAGCTTTGACAATACACGCCGCCTAAGACACATGCGCGCGCACAAGACCTGAAGTCTTTGCCAAACATTGGCAAAGCTACGGCATTACACGTCGCTTGAGACACACGCGCGCGCACCAGACCTGGATACTTTGCCAAACATTGGCAATGCTACCGCATTTCACGCCCCCTGAGAAACACGCGCGCGCGCAAGACTTGTAGTATTTGCCAAACATTGGCAATACTACGGCATTACACGCCGCCTGAGACACAGGCGCGCCCACAAGAACTAAAGTATTTGCCAAACATTGGCAAAGCTATGGCATTACACCCCTCCTACGACACTGGCACGCGCACAAGAGCAGATGTCTTTGCCAAACATTGGCAAAGCTACGGCATTTCGCGTCGCTTGTGACACTGCCGTGCGCAAAAGACCTGAAGTCTTTGCCAAACATTTGCAAAGCTACGACATTACACGCCACCTGGTACACAGGCGTGCGCACAAGACCTGTGTTTGGCAAAGCTACAGCATTACACGTCGCCTGAGACACAGGCGCGCTCACAAGACCTGAAGTCTTTGCAAATCATTGGCAAAGCTGTGACAATACACGCTGCCTGAGATACATGCGCGCGCACAAGACCTGATATCTTTGCCAAACATTGGCAAAGCTACGGCATTACACGCCGCTTGAAACACAGGCGCGCGCACCAGACCTGGATTTTTTGCCAAACATTGGCAATGCTACCTCATTACACGCCCCAAAAGATACACGCGCGCGCGCAAGACTTGAAGTAATTGCCAAACATTGGAAATACTACGGCATTACACGATGACTGAGACACAGCGCGCATACAAGACCTGAAGTCTTCGCAAAACATTGGCAAAGCTACGGCATTACACGCCGCCTGAAACACAGGCGCGCGCACAAGACCTGAACTATATGCCAAACATTGACAATACACGCTGCCTGAGACACATGCGCGCGCACAAGACCTGAAGTCTTTGCCAAACATTGGCAAAGCTACGGCATTACACGCCGCATGAGACACAAGCGCGCGCACCAGACCTGGATTCTTTGCCAAACATTGGCAATGCTACCTCATTACACGCCCCCTAAGACACACGCGCGTGCGCAAGACTTGAAGTATTTGCCAAACATTGGTTATACTACGGCATTACACGATGACTGAGACACAACGCGCACACAAGACCTGAAGTCTTTGCAAAACATTGGCAAAGCTACGGCATTACACGCCGCCTGAGACACATGCGCGCAAAAGATTTGAACCCTTTGCCAAACATTGGCAAAGCTACGGCATTACACCTCGCCTGAGACACAGGAGCGCACACGACCTAAAGTTTTTGCCAAACATTGTCAAAGCTACGTCATTACACGACCAGAAGTTTTGCTAAACATTGGCACTGCTACCGCATTACACGGCCCTTGAGATACGTGCGCGCGCGCAAGACATGAAGTATTTGCCAAACATTGGCAATGCTACGGCATTACACGATGACTGAGACACAGCGCGCATACAAGACCTGAAGTCGTTGCAAAACATTGGCAAAGCTACGGCATTACACGCCGCCTGAAACACAGGCGCGCGCACAAGACCCGAACTATATGCCAAACATTGGCAAAGCTACGACATTACACGCCGCCTGAGACACATGCGCGCGCACAAGACCTGAAGTCTTTGCCAAACATTGGCAAAGCTACGACATTACACGCCGCCTGAGACACACGCGCGCGGAAAAGAACTGAACTCTTTGCCAAACATTGGCAAAGCTACGGCATTACACCTCGCCTGAGACACAAGAGCACACACGACCTAAAGTCTTTGCCAAACATTGTCAAAGCTACGTCATTACACGACGCCTGAGACACAGGCGTCAGCATAGGACCTTTGTTTGGCAAAGCTACGGCATTAGACGCCGCCTGAGACACAGGCGCACCTACAAGAACTGAAGTCTTTGCCAAACATTGGCAAAGCTATGGCATTACACACCTCCTGCGACACAGGCACGCGCACAAAACCTGAAGTCTTTTCCAAACATTGGCAAAGCTACGGCATTTCGCGTCGCCTGAGACACTGCCGTGCGCAAAAGACCTGAAGTCTTTGCCAAACATTTGCAAAGCTACGACATTACACGCCACCTGGTACACAGGCGTGCGCACAAGACCTGTGTTTGGCAATGCTACGGCATTACACGCCGCCTGAGACACAGGCGCGCGCACAGGACCTGAAGTCTTTGCCAATCATTGGCAAAGCTGTGACAATACACGCTGCCTGAGACACATGCGCGCACAAGACCTGAAGTATTTGCCAAACATTGGCAAAGCTACGGCATTACACGCCGCATGAGACACAGGCGCGCGCGCAAGACTTGAAGTATTTGCCAAACATTGGCAATACTACGGCATTACACGATGACTGAGACACAGCGCGCACACTAGACCTGAAGTCTTTGCCAAACATTGGTAAAGCTACGACATTACACGCCGCCTGAGACACATGCGCGCGCAAAAGAACTGAACTATTTGCCAAACATTGGCAAAGCTATGGCATTACACCTCGCCTAAGACACAGGAGCGCACACGACCTAAAGTCTTTGCCAAACATTGTCAAAGCTACGTCATTACACGACGCCTGAGACACAGGCGTGCGCATAAGACCTTTGTTTGGCAAAACTACGGCATTACACACCGCCTGAGACACAGGCGCGCCCACAAGAACTGAAGTCTTTGCCAAACATTGGCAAAGCTATGGCATTACACGCCTCCTGCAACACAGGCACGCGCACAAGACCTGAAGTCTTTGCAAAACATTGGCAAAGCAACGACATTTCACGTCGCCTAAGACACTGTCGCGCGCACAAGACCTGAAGTCTTTCCAAACATTTGCAAAGCTACGACATTACACGCCACCTGGTACACAGGCGTGCGCACAAGACCTGTGTTTGGCAAAGCTACGGCATTACACGCCGCCTGAGACACAGGCGCGCGCACAAGACCTGAAGTCTTTGCCGATCATTGGCAAAGCTTTGACAATACACGCCGCCTAAGACACATGCGCGCGCACAAGACCTGAAGTCTTTGCCAAACATTGGCAAAGCTACGGCATTACACGTCGCTTGAGACACACGCGCGCGCACCAGACCTGGATACTTTGCCAAACATTGGCAATGCTACCGCATTTCACGCCCCCTGAGAAACACGCGCGCGCGCAAGACTTGTAGTATTTGCCAAACATTGGCAATACTACGGCATTACACGCCGCCTGAGACACAGGCGCGCCCACAAGAACTAAAGTCTTTGCCAAACATTGGCAAAGCTATGGCATTACACGCCTCCTACGACACTGGCACGCGCACAAGAGCAGATGTCTTTGCCAAACATTGGCAAAGCTACGGCATTTCGCGTCGCTTGTGACACTGCCGTGCGCAAAAGACCTGAAGTCTTTGCCAAACATTTGCAAAGCTACGACATTACACGCCACCTGGTGCACAGGCGTGCGCACAAGACCTGTGTTTGGCAAAGCTATGGCATTACACGCCGCCTGACACACATGCGCGCGCACAAGACCTGAAGTCTTTGCCAAACATTTGCAAAGCTACGACATTACACGCCACCTGGTACACAGGCGTGCGCACAAGACCTGTGTTTGGCAAAGCTACGGCATTACACGCCGCCTGAGACACAGGCGCGCGCACAAGACCTGAAGTCTTTGCCGATCATTGGCAAAGCAATGACAATACACGCCGCCTAAGACACATGCGCGCGCACAAGACCTTTGCCAAACATTGGCAATGCTACCGCATTTCACGCCCCCTGAGAAACACGCGCGCGCGCAAGACTTGTAGTATTTGCCAAACATTGGCAATACTACGGCATTACACGCCGCCTGAGACACAGGCGCGCCCACAAGAACTAAAGTATTTGCCAAACATTGGCAAAGCTATGGCATTACACGCCTCCTACGACATTGGCACGCGCACAAGAGCAGATGTCTTTGCCAAACATTGGCAAAGCTATGGCATTACACGCCTCCTACGACACTGGCACGCGCACAAGAGCAGATGTCTTTGCCAAACATTGGCAAAGCTACGGCATTTCGCGTCGCTTGTGACACTGCCGTGCGCAAAAGACCTGAAGTCTTTGCCAAACATTTGCAAAGCTACGACATTACACGCCACCTGGTGCACAGGCGTGCGCACAAGACCTGTGTTTGGCAAAGCTATGGCATTACACGCCGCCTGAGACACATGCGCGCGCACAAGACCTGAAGTCTTTGCCAAACATTTGCAAAGCTACGACATTACACGCCACCTGGTACACAGGCGTGCGCACAAGACCTGTGTTTGGCAAAGCTACGGCATTACACGCCGCCTGAGACACAGGCGCGCGCACAAGACCTGAAGTCTTTGCCGATCATTGGCAAAGCAATGACAATACACGCCGCCTAAGACACATGCGCGCGCACAAGACCTTAAGTCTTTGCCAAACATTGGCAAAGCTACGGCATTACACGTCGCTTGAGACACAGGCGCGCGCACCAGACCTGGATTCTTTGCCAAACATTGGCAATGCTACCGCATTACACGCCCCTGAGAAACACGCGCGCGCGCAAGACTTGTAGTATTTGCCAAACATTGGCAATACTGCATCATTACACGCCGCCTGAGACACAGGCGCGCCCACAAGAACAGAAGTCTTTGCCAAACATTGGCAAAGCTATAGCATTACACGCCTCCTGCGACACAGGCACGCGCACAAGACCTGAAGTCTTTGCCAAATATTGGCAAAGCTACAGCATTTCGCGTCGCCTGAGACACTGCCGTGCGCAAAAGACCAGAAGTCTTTGCCAAACATTTGCAAAGCTACGACATTACACGCCACCTGGTACACAGGCGTGCGCACAAGACCTGTGTTTGGCAAAGCTACAGCATTACACGTCGCCTGAGACACAGGCGCGCTCACAAGACCTGAAGTCTTTGCAAATCATTGGCAAAGCTGTGACAATACACGCTGCCTGAGATACATGCGCGCGCACAAGACCTGATATCTTTGCCAAACATTGGCAAAGCTACGGCATTACACGCCGCTTGAAACACAGGCGCGCGCACCAGACCTGGATTCTTTGCCAAACATTGGCAATGCTACCTCATTACACGCCCCAAAAGATACACGCGCGCGCGCAAGACTTGAAGTAATTGCCAAACATTGGAAATACTACGGCATTACACGATGACTAAGACACAGCGCGCATACAAGACCTGAAGTCTTCGCAAAACATTGGCAAAGCTACGGCATTACACGCCGCCTGAAACACAGGCGCGCGCACAAGACCTGAACTATATGCCAAACATTGACAATACACGCTGCCTGAGACACATGCGCGCGCACAAGACCTGAAGTCTTTCCCAAACATTGGCAAAGCTACGGCATTACACGCCGCATGAGACACAAGCGCGCGCACCAGACCTGGATTCTTTGCCAAACATTGGCAATGCTACCTCATTACACGCCCCCTAAGACACACGCGCGTGCGCAAGACTTGAAGTATTTGCCAAACATTGGTTATACTACGGCATTACACGATGACTGAGACACAACGCGCACACAAGACCTGAAGTCTTTGCAAAACATTGGCAAAGCTACGGCATTACACGCCGCCTGAGACACATGCGCGCAAAAGATTTGAACCCTTGCCAAACATTGGCAAAGCTACGGCATTACACCTCGCCTGAGACACAGGAGCGCACACGACCTAAAGTTATTGCCAAACATTGTCAAAGCTACGTCATTACACGACCAGAAGTTTTGCTAAACATTGGCACTGCTACCGCATTACACGGCCCTTGAGATACGTGCGCGCGCGCAAGACATGAAGTATTTGCCAAACATTGGCAATGCTACGGCATTACACGATGACTGAGACACAGCGCGCATACAAGACCTGAAGTCGTTGCAAAACATTGGCAAAGCTACGGCATTACACGCCGCCTGAAACACAGGCGCGCGCACAAGACCCGAACTATATGCCAAACATTGGCAAAGCTACGACATTACACGCCGCCTGAGACACATGCGCGCACAAGACCTGAAGTCTTTGCCAAACATTGGCAAAGCTACGACATTACACGCCGCCAGAGACACACGCGCGCGGAAAAGAACTGAACTCTTTGCCAAACATTGGCAAAGCTACGGCATTACACCTCGCCTGAGACACAAGAGCACACACGACCTAAAGTCTTTGCCAAACATTGTCAAAGCTACGTCATTACACGACGCCTGAGACACAGGCGTCAGCATAGGACCTTTGTTTGGCAAAGCTACGGCATTAGACGCCGCCTGAGACACAGGCGCACCTACAAGAACTGAAGTCTTTGCCAAACATTGGCAAAGCTATGGCATTACACACCTCCTGCGACACAAGCACGCGCACAAGACCTGAAGTCTTTTCCAAACATTGGCAAAGCTACGGCATTTCGCGTCGCCTGAGACACTGCCGTGCGCAAAAGACCTGAAGTCTTTGCCAAACATTTGCAAAGCTACGACATTACACGCCACCTGGTACACATGCGTGCGCACAAGACCTGTGTTTGGCAATGCTACGGCATTACACGCCGCCTGAGACACAGGCGCGCGCACAGGACCTGAAGTCTTTGCCAATCATTGGCAAAGCTGTGACAATACACGCTGCCTGAGACACATGCGCGCACAAGACCTGAAGTATTTGCCAAACATTGGCAAAGCTACGGCATTACACGCCGCATGAGACACAGGCGCGCGCGCAAGACTTGAAGTATTTGCCAAACATTGGCAATACTACGGCATTACACGATGACTGAGACATAGCGCGCACACTAGACCTGAAGTCTTTGCCAAACATTGGTAAAGCTACGACATTACACGCCGCCTGAGACACATGCGCGCGCAAAAGAACTGAACTATTTGCCAAACATTGGCAAAGCTATGGCATTACACCTCGCCTAAGACACAGGAGCGCACACGACCTAAAGTCTTTGCCAAACATTGTCAAAGCTACGTCATTACACGACGCCTGAGACACAGGCGTGCGCATAAGACCTTTGTTTGGCAAAACTACGGCATTACACACCGCCTGAGACACAGGCGCGCCCACAAGAACTGAAGTCTTTGCCAAACATTGGCAAAGCTATGGCATTACACGCCTCCTGCAACACAGGCACGCGCACAAGACCTGAAGTCTTTGCAAAACATTGGCAAAGCAACGACATTTCACGTCGCCTAAGACACTGTCGCGCGCACAAGACCTGAAGTCTTTCCAAACATTTGCAAAGCTACGACATTACACGCCACCTGGTACACAGGCGTGCGCACAAGACCTGTGTTTGGCAAAGCTACGGCATTACACGCCGCCTGAGACACAGGCGCGCGCACAAGACCTGAAGTCTTTGCCGATCATTGGCAAAGCTTTGACAATACACGACGCCTAAGACACATGCGCGCGCACAAGACCTGAAGTCTTTGCCAAACATTGGCAAAGCTACGGCATTACACGTCGCTTGAGACACAGACGCGCGCACCAGACCTGGATTCTTTGCCAAACATTGGCAATGCTACCGCATTTCACGCCCCCTGAGAAACACGCGCGCGCGCAAGACTTGTAGTATTTGCCAAACATTGGCAATACTACGGCATTACACGCCGCCTGATACACAGGCGCGCCCACAAGAACTAAAGTCTTTGCCAAACATTGGCAAAGCTATGGCATTACACGCCTCCTACGACACTGGCATGCGCACAAGAGCAGATGTCTTTGCCAAACATTGGCAAAGCTACGACATTTCGCGTCGCCTGTGCACTGCCGTGCGCAAAAGACCTGAAGTCTTTGCCAAACATTTGCAAAGCTACGACACTACACGCCACCTGGTACACAGGCGTGCGCACAAGACCTGTGTTTGGCAAAGCTATGGCATTACACGCCGCCTGAGACACATGCGCGCGCACAAGACCTGAAGTCTTTGCCGATCATTGGCAAAGCAATGACAATACACGCCGCCTAAGACACATGCGCGCGCACAAGACCTGAAGTCTTTGCCAACCATTGGCAAAGCTACGGCATTACACGCCCCTGAGAAACACGCGCGCGCGCAAGACTTGTAGTATTTGCCAAACATTGGCAATACTGCATCATTACACGCCGCCTGAGACACAGGCGCGCCCACAAGAACAGAAGTCTTTGCCAAACATTGGCAAAGCTATGGCATTACACGCCTCCTGCGACACAGGCACGCGCACAAGACGTTAAGTCTTTGCCAAACATTGGCAAAGCTACAGCATTTCGCGTCGCCTTAGACACTGCCGTGCGCAAAAGACCAGAAGTCTTTGCCAAACATTTGCAAAGCTACGACATTACACGCCACCTGGTACACAGGCGTGCGCACAAGACCTGTGTTTGGCAAAGCTACGGCATTACACGCCGCCTGAGACACAGGCGCGCTCACAAGACCTGAAGTCTTTGCAAATCATTGGCAAAGCTGTGACAATACACGCTGCCTGAGATACATGCGCGTGCACAAGACCTGAATTCTTTGCCAAACATTGGCAAAGCTACGGCATTACACGCCGCATGAGACAGAAGCGCGCGCACCAGACCTAGATTCTTTGCCAAACATTGGCAATGCTACCTCATTACACGCCCCCTAAGACACACGCGCGTGCGCAAGACTTGAAGTATTTGCCACACATTGGTTATACTACGGCATTACACGATGACTGAGACACAGCGCGCACACAAGACCTGAAGTCTTTGCAAAACATTGGCAAAGCTACGGCATTACACGCCGCCTGAGACACATGCGCGCAAAAGATTTGAACCCTTTGCCAAACATTGGCAAAGCTACGGCATTACACCTCGCCTGAGACACAGGAGCGCACACGACCTAAAGTTTTTGCCAAAATTTGTCAAAGATACGTCATTACACGCCGCCTGAGACACATGCGCGCGCACAAGACCTGAAGTTTTGCTAAACATTGGCACTGCTACCGCATTACACGCCCCTTGAGACACGCGCGCGCGCGCAAGACATGAAGTTTTTGCCAAACATTGGCAATGCTACGGCATTACACGATGACTGAGACACAGCGCGCATACAAGACCTGAAGTCGTTGCAAAACATTGGCAAAGCTACGGCATTACACGCCGCCTGAAACACAGGCGCGCGCACAAGACCCGAACTATATGCCAAACATTGGCAAAGCTACGACATTACACGCCGCCTGAGACACATGCGCGCGCACAAGACCTGAAGTCTTTGCCAAACATTGGCAAAGCTACGACATTACACGCCGCCTGAGACAAACGCGCGCGCAAAAGAACTGAACTCTTTGCCAAACATTGGCAAAGTTACGGCATTACACCTCGCCTGAGACACAAGAGCACACACGACCTAAAGTCTTTGCCAAACATTGTCAAAGCTACGTCATTACACGACGCCTGAGACACAGGCGTCAGCATAGGACCTTTGTTTGGCATAGCTACGGCATTAGACGCCGCCTGAGACACAGGCGCACCTACAAGAACTGAAGTCTTTGCCAAACATTGGCAAAGCTATGGCATTACACGCCTCCTGCGACACAGGCACGCGCACAAGACCTGAAGTCTTTGCCAAACATTGGCAAAGCTACGGCATTTCGCGTCGCCTGAGACACTGCCGTGCGCAAAAGACCTGAAGTCTTTGCCAAACATTTGCAAAGCTACGACATTACACGCCACCTGGTACACAGGCGTGCGCACAAGACCTGTGTTTGGCAATGCTACGGCATTACACGCCGCCTAAGACACAGGCGCGCGCACAGGACCTGAAGTCTTTGCCAATCATTGGCAAAGCTGTGACAATACACGCTGCCTGAGACACATGCGCGCACAAGACCTGAAGTATTTGCCAAACATTGGCAAAGCTACGGCATTACACGCCGCATGAGACACAGGCGCGCGCGCATGACTTGAAGTATTTTCCAAACATTGGCAATACTACGGCATTACACGATGACTGAGACACAGCGCGCACACAAGACCGGAAGTCTTTGCAAAACATTGGCAAAGCTACGGCATTACACGCCGCCTGAAACACAGGCGCGCGCACAAGACCTGAACTATATGCCAAACATTGGCAAAGCTACGACATTACACGCCGCCTGAGACACATGCGCGCGCACTAGACCTGAAGTCTTTGCCAAACATTGGTAAAGCTACGACATTACACGCCGCCTGAGACACATGCGCGCGTAAAAGAACTGAACTATTTGCCAAACATTGGCAAAGCTATGGCATTACACCTCGCCTAAGACACAGGAGCGCACACGACCTAAAGTCTTTGCCAAACATTGTCAAAGCTACGTCATTACACGACATAAGACCTTTGTTTGGCAAAACTACGGCATTACACGCCGCCTGAGACATAGGCGCGCCCACAAGAACTGAAGTCTTTGCCAAACATTGGATAAGCTATGGCTTTACACGCCTCCTGCGACACAGGCACGCGCACAAGACCTGAAGTCTTTGCAAAACATTGGCAAAGCAACGGCATTTCACGTCGCCTAAGACACTGTCGCGCGCACAAGACCTGAAGTCTTTCCAAACATTTGCAAAGCTACGACATTACACGCCACCTGGTACACAGGCGTGCGCACAAGACCTGTGTTTGGCAAAGCTACGGCATTACACGCCGCCTGAGACACAGGCGCGCGCACATGACCTGAAGTCTTTGCCGATCATTGGCAAAGCTTTGACAATACACGACGCCTAAGACACATGCGCGCGCACACGACCTGAAGTCTTTGCCAAACATTGGCAAAGCTACGACATTACACGTCGCTTGAGACACAGACGCGCGCACCAGACCTGGATTCTTTGCCAAACATTGGCAATGCTACCGCATTACACGCCCCTGAGAAACACACGCGCGCGCAAGACTTGTAGTATTTGCCAAACATTGGCAATACTGCAGCATTACACGCCGCTTGAGACACAGGCGCGCACACAAGAACTGAAGTCTTTGCCAAACAATGGCAAAGCTATGGCATTACACGCCTCCTGCGACACAGGCACGCGCACAACACCTGAAGTCTTTGCCAAACATTGGCAAAGCTACAGCATTTCGCATCGCCTGAGACACTGCCGTGCGCAAAAGACCAGAAGTCTTTGCCAAACATTTGCAAAGCTACGACATTACACGCCAACTGGTACACAGGCGTGCACACGAGACCTGTGTTTGGCAAAGCTACGGCATTACACGCCGCCTGAGACACAGGCGCGCTCACAAGACCTGAAGTCTTTGCAAATCATTGGCAAAGCTGTGACAATACACGCTGCCTAAGACACATGCGCGCGCACAAGACCTGAATTCTTTGCCAAACATTGGCAAAGCTACGGCATTACACGCCGCTTGAGACACAGGCGCGCGCACCAGACCTGGATTCTTTGCCAAACATTGGCAATGCAACCTCATTACATGCCCCAAAAGATACACGCGCGCGCGCAAGACTTGAAGTATTTGCCAAACATTGGAAATGCTACGGCATTACACGATGACTGAGACACAGCGCGCACACAAGACCTGAAGTCTTTGCAAAGCTACGGAATTACACGCCGCCTGAAACACAGGCGCGCGCACAAGACCTGAACTATATGCCAAACATTGACAATACACGCTGCCTGAGACACATGCGCGCGCACAAGACTTGAAGTCCTTGCCAAACATTGGCAAAGCTACGGTATTACACGCCGCAAGAGACATAAGCGCGCGCACCAGACCTGGATTCTTTGCCAAACATTGGCAATGCTACCTCATTACACGCCCCCTAAGACACACGCGCGTGCGCAAGACTTGAAGTATTTGCCAAACATTGGTAATACTACGGCATTACACGATGACTGAGACACAGCGCGCACACAAGACCTGAAGTCTTTGCAAAACATTGGCAAAGCTACGGCATTACACGCCGCCTGAGACACATGCGCGCAAAAGATTTGAACCCTTTGCCAAACATTGGCAAAGCTATGGCATTACACCTCGCCTGAGACACAGGAGCGCACACGACCTAAAGTTTTTGCCAAAATTTGTCAAAGCTACGACATTACACGCCACCTGGTACACAGGCGTGCGCACAAGACCTGTGTTTGGCAAAGCTACGGCATTACACGCCGCCTGAGACACAGGCGCGCGCACAAGACCTGAAGTCTTTGCCGATCATTGGCAAAGCTTTGACAATACACGACGCCTAAGACACATGCGTGCGCACAAGACCTGAAGTCTTTGCCAAACATTGGCAAAGCTACGACATTACACCTCGCTTGAGACACAGACGCGCGCACCAGACCTAGATTCTTTGCCAAACATTGGCAATGCTACCGCATTACACGCCCCTGACAAACACACGGGCGCGCAAGACTTGTAGTATTTGCCAAACATTTGCAATACTGCAGCATTACACGCCGCTTGAGACACAGGCGCGCCCACAAGAACTGAAGTCTTTGCCAAACATTGGCAAAGCTATGGCATTACATGCCTCCTGCGACACAGGCACGCGCACAACACCTGAAGTCTTTGCCAAACATTGGCAAAGCTACAGCATTTCGCATCGCCTGAGACACTGCCGTGCGCAAAAGACCAGAAGTCTTTGCCTAACATTTGCAAAGCTACGACATTACAGGCCACCTGGTACACAGGCGTGCACACGAGACCTGTGTTTGGCAAAGCTACGGCATTACACGCCGCCTGAGACACAGGCGCGCTCACAAGACCTGAAGTCTTTGCAAATCATTGGCAAAGCTGTGACAATACACGCTGCCTGAGACACATGCGCGCGCACAAGACCTGAATTCTTTGCCAAACATTGGCAAAGCTACGGCATTACACGCCGCTTGAGACACAGGCGCGCGCACCAGACCTGGATTCTTTGCCAAACATTGGCAATGCAACCTCATTACACGCCCCAAAAGATACACGCGCGCGCGCAAGACTTGAAGTATTTGCCAAACATTGGAAATACTACGGCATTACACGATGACTGAGACACAACGCACACACAAGACCTGAAGTCTTTGCAAAACATTGGCAAAGCTACGGCATTACACGCCGCCTGAAACACAGGCGTGCGCACAAGACCTGAACTATATGCCAAACATTGACAATACACGCTGCCTGAGACACATGCGCGCGCACAAGACCTGAAGTCCTTGCCAAACATTGGCAAAGCTACGGTATTACACGCCGCATGAGACACAAGCGCGCGCACCAGACCTGGATTCTTTGCCAAACATTGGCAATGCTACCTCATTACACGCCCCCTAAGACACACGCGCGTGCGCAAGACTTGAAGTATTTGCCAAACATTGGTAATACTACGGGATTACACGATGACTGAGACACAGCGTGCACACAAGACCTGAAGTCTTTGCAAAACATTGGCAAAGCTACGGCATTACACGCCGCCTGAAACACAGGCGCGCGCACAAGACCCGAACTATATGCCAAACATTGGCAAAGCTACGACATTACACGCCGCCTGAGACACATGCGCGCGCACAAGACCTGAAGTCTTTGCCAAACATTGGCAAAGCTACGACATTACACGCCGCCTGAGACAAACGCGCGCGCAAAAGAACTGAACTCTTTGCCAAACATTGGCAAAGTTACGGCATTACACCTCGCCTGAGACACAAGAGCACACACGACCTAAAGTCTTTGCCAAACATTGTCAAAGCTACGTCATTACACGACGCCTGAGACACAGGCGTCAGCATAGGACCTTTGTTTGGCATAGCTACGGCATTAGACGCCGCCTGAGACACAGGCGCACCTACAAGAACTGAAGTCTTTGCCAAACATTGGCAAAGCTATGGCATTACACGCCTCCTGCGACACAGGCACGCGCACAAGACCTGAAGTCTTTGCCAAACATTGGCAAAGCTACGGCATTTCGCGTCGCCTGAGACACTGCCGTGCGCAAAAGACCTGAAGTCTTTGCCAAACATTTGCAAAGCTACGACATTACACGCCACCTGGTACACAGGCGTGCGCACAAGACCTGTGTTTGGCAATGCTACGGCATTACACGCCGCCTAAGACACAGGCGCGCGCACAGGACCTGAAGTCTTTGCCAATCATTGGCAAAGCTGTGACAATACACGCTGCCTGAGACACATGCGCGCACAAGACCTGAAGTATTTGCCAAACATTGGCAAAGCTACGGCATTACACGCCGCATGAGACACAGGCGCGCGCGCATGACTTGAAGTATTTTCCAAACATTGGCAATACTACGGCATTACACGATGACTGAGACACAGCGCGCACACAAGACCGGAAGTCTTTGCAAAACATTGGCAAAGCTACGGCATTACACGCCGCCTGAAACACAGGCGCGCGCACAAGACCTGAACTATATGCCAAACATTGGCAAAGCTACGACATTACACGCCGCCTGAGACACATGCGCGCGCACTAGACCTGAAGTCTTTGCCAAACATTGGTAAAGCTACGACATTACACGCCGCCTGAGACACATGCGCGCGTAAAAGAACTGAACTATTTGCCAAACATTGGCAAAGCTATGGCATTACACCTCGCCTAAGACACAGGAGCGCACACGACCTAAAGTCTTTGCCAAACATTGTCAAAGCTACGTCATTACACGACATAAGACCTTTGTTTGGCAAAACTACGGCATTACACGCCGCCTGAGACATAGGCGCGCCCACAAGAACTGAAGTCTTTGCCAAACATTGGATAAGCTATGGCTTTACACGCCTCCTGCGACACAGGCACGCGCACAAGACCTGAAGTCTTTGCAAAACATTGGCAAAGCAACGGCATTTCACGTCGCCTAAGACACTGTCGCGCGCACAAGACCTGAAGTCTTTCCAAACATTTGCAAAGCTACGACATTACACGCCACCTGGTACACAGGCGTGCGCACAAGACCTGTGTTTGGCAAAGCTACGGCATTACACGCCGCCTGAGACACAGGCGCGCGCACATGACCTGAAGTCTTTGCCGATCATTGGCAAAGCTTTGACAATACACGACGCCTAAGACACATGCGCGCGCACACGACCTGAAGTCTTTGCCAAACATTGGCAAAGCTACGACATTACACGTCGCTTGAGACACAGACGCGCGCACCAGACCTGGATTCTTTGCCAAACATTGGCAATGCTACCGCATTACACGCCCCTGAGAAACACACGCGCGCGCAAGACTTGTAGTATTTGCCAAACATTGGCAATACTGCAGCATTACACGCCGCTTGAGACACAGGCGCGCACACAAGAACTGAAGTCTTTGCCAAACAATGGCAAAGCTATGGCATTACACGCCTCCTGCGACACAGGCACGCGCACAACACCTGAAGTCTTTGCCAAACATTGGCAAAGCTACAGCATTTCGCATCGCCTGAGACACTGCCGTGCGCAAAAGACCAGAAGTCTTTGCCAAACATTTGCAAAGCTACGACATTACACGCCAACTGGTACACAGGCGTGCACACGAGACCTGTGTTTGGCAAAGCTACGGCATTACACGCCGCCTGAGACACAGGCGCGCTCACAAGACCTGAAGTCTTTGCAAATCATTGGCAAAGCTGTGACAATACACGCTGCCTAAGACACATGCGCGCGCGCAAGACCTGAATTCTTTGCCAAACATTGGCAAAGCTACGGCATTACACGCCGCTTGAGACACAGGCGCGCGCACCAGACCTGGATTCTTTGCCAAACATTGGCAATGCAACCTCATTACATGCCCCAAAAGATACACGCGCGCGCGCAAGACTTGAAGTATTTGCCAAACATTGGAAATGCTACGGCATTACACGATGACTGAGACACAGCGCGCACACAAGACCTGAAGTCTTTGCAAAGCTACGGAATTACACGCCGCCTGAAACACAGGCGCGCGCACAAGACCTGAACTATATGCCAAACATTGACAATACACGCTGCCTGAGACACATGCGCGCGCACAAGACTTGAAGTCCTTGCCAAACATTGGCAAAGCTACGGTATTACACGCCGCAAGAGACATAAGCGCGCGCACCAGACCTGGATTCTTTGCCAAACATTGGCAATGCTACCTCATTACACGCCCCCTAAGACACACGCGCGTGCGCAAGACTTGAAGTATTTGCCAAACATTGGTAATACTACGGCATTACACGATGACTGAGACACAGCGCGCACACAAGACCTGAAGTCTTTGCAAAACATTGGCAAAGCTACGGCATTACACGCCGCCTGAGACACATGCGCGCAAAAGATTTGAACCCTTTGCCAAACATTGGCAAAGCTATGGCATTACACCTCGCCTGAGACACAGGAGCGCACACGACCTAAAGTTTTTGCCAAAATTTGTCAAAGCTACGACATTACACGCCACCTGGTACACAGGCGTGCGCACAAGACCTGTGTTTGGCAAAGCTACGGCATTACACGCCGCCTGAGACACAGGCGCGCGCACAAGACCTGAAGTCTTTGCCGATCATTGGCAAAGCTTTGACAATACACGACGCCTAAGACACATGCGTGCGCACAAGACCTGAAGTCTTTGCCAAACATTGGCAAAGCTACGACATTACACCTCGCTTGAGACACAGACGCGCGCACCAGACCTAGATTCTTTGCCAAACATTGGCAATGCTACCGCATTACACGCCCCTGACAAACACACGGGCGCGCAAGACTTGTAGTATTTGCCAAACATTTGCAATACTGCAGCATTACACGCCGCTTGAGACACAGGCGCGCCCACAAGAACTGAAGTCTTTGCCAAACATTGGCAAAGCTATGGCATTACATGCCTCCTGCGACACAGGCACGCGCACAACACCTGAAGTCTTTGCCAAACATTGGCAAAGCTACAGCATTTCGCATCGCCTGAGACACTGCCGTGCGCAAAAGACCAGAAGTCTTTGCCTAACATTTGCAAAGCTACGACATTACAGGCCACCTGGTACACAGGCGTGCACACGAGACCTGTGTTTGGCAAAGCTACGGCATTACACGCCGCCTGAGACACAGGCGCGCTCACAAGACCTGAAGTCTTTGCAAATCATTGGCAAAGCTGTGACAATACACGCTGCCTGAGACACATGCGCGCGCACAAGACCTGAATTCTTTGCCAAACATTGGCAAAGCTACGGCATTACACGCCGCTTGAGACACAGGCGCGCGCACCAGACCTGGATTCTTTGCCAAACATTGGCAATGCAACCTCATTACACGCCCCAAAAGATACACGCGCGCGCGCAAGACTTGAAGTATTTGCCAAACATTGGAAATACTACGGCATTACACGATGACTGAGACACAGCGCACACACAAGACCTGAAGTCTTTGCAAAACATTGGCAAAGCTACGGCATTACACGCCGCCTGAAACACAGGCGTGCGCACAAGACCTGAACTATATGCCAAACATTGACAATACACGCTGCCTGAGACACATGCGCGCGCACAAGACCTGAAGTCCTTGCCAAACATTGGCAAAGCTACGGTATTACACGCCGCATGAGACACAAGCGCGCGCACCAGACCTGGATTCTTTGCCAAACATTGGCAATGCTACCTCATTACACGCCCCCTAAGACACACGCGCGTGCGCAAGACTTGAAGTATTTGCCAAACATTGGTAATACTACGGGATTACACGATGACTGAGACACAGCGTGCACACAAGACCTGAAGTCTTTGCAAAACATTGGCAAAGCTACGGCATTACACGCCGCCTAAGACACATGCGCGCAAAGGATTTGAACCCTTTGCCAAACATTGGCAAAGCTACGACATTACACCTCGCCTGAGACACAGGAGAGCACACGACCTAAAGTTTTTGCCAAAATTTGTCAAAGCTACGTCATTACACGCCGCCTGAGACACATGCACGCGCACAAGACCTGAAGTTTTGCTAAACATTGGCAATGCTACCGCATTACACGCCCATTGAGACACGCGCGCGCGCAAGACATGAAATATTTGCCAAACATTGGCAATGCTACGGCATTACACGATGACTGAGACACAGCGCGCACACAAGACCTGAAGTCTTTGCAAAACATTGGCAAAGCTACGGCATTACACGCCGCCTGAAACACAGGCGCGCGCACAAGACCTGAACTATATGCCAAACATTGGCAAAGCTACGACATTACACGCCGCCTGAGACACATGCGCGCGCACAAGACCTTAAGTCTTTGCCAAACATTGGTAAAGCTACGACATTACACGCCGCCTGAGACACATGCGCGTGCAAAAGAACTGAACTATTTGCCAAACATTGCCAAAGCTATGGCATTACACCTCGCCTAAGACACAGGAGCGCACACGACCTAAAGTCTTTGCCAAACATTGTCAAAGCTACGTCATTACACGACGCCTGAGACACAGGCATGCGCATAAGACCTTTGTTTGGAAACACTACGACATTACACGCCGCCTGAGACACAGGCGCGCCCACAAGAACTGAAGTCTTTGCCAAACATTGGCAAAGCTATGGCATTACACGCCTCCTGCGACACAGGCACGCGCACAAGACCTGAATTCTTTGCAAAACATTGGCAAAGCATCGACATTTCACGTCGCCTAAGACACTGTCGCGCGCACAAGATCTGAAGTCTTTCCAAACATTTGCAAAGCTACGACATTACACGCCACCTGGTACACAGGCGTGCGCACAAGTCCTGTGTTTGGCAAAACTACGGCATTACACGCCGCCTGAGACACAGTCGCGCGCGCAAGACCTGAAGTCTTTGCCAATCATTGGCAAAGCTATGACAATACACGCTGCCTGAGACACATGCGCGCATAAGACCTGAAGTCTCTTCCAAACATTGGCAAAGCTGCGGCATTACACGCCGCTTGAGACACAGGCGCGCGCACCAGACCTGGATTCTTTGCCAAACATTGGCAATGCTACCGCATTACACGCCCCAAAAGATACACGCGCGCGCGCAAGACTTGAAGTATTTGCCAAACATTGGAAATACTACGGCATTACACGATGACTGAAACACCGCGCGCACACAAGACCTGAAGTCTTTGCAAAACATTGGCAAAGCTACGGCATTACACGCCGCCTGAAACACAGGCGCGCGCACTAGACCTGAACTATATGCCAAACATTGGCAAAGCTACGACATTACACGCCGCCCGAGACACATGCCCGCGCACAAGACCTAAAGTCTTTGCAAATCATTGGCAAAGCTGTGACAATACACGCTGCCTGAGACACATGCGCGCGCACAAGACCTGAATTCTTTGCCAAACATTGGCAAAGCTACGGCATTATACGCCGCTTGAGACACAGGCGCGCGCACCAGACCTGGATTCTTTGCCAAACATTGGCAATGCAACCTCATTACACGCCCCAAAAGATACACGCGCGCGCGCAAGACTTGAAGTATTTGCCAAACATTGGAAATACTACGGCATTACACGATGACTGAGACACAGCGCACACACAAGACCTGAAGTCTTTGCAAAACATTGGCAAAGCTACGGCATTACACGCCGCCTGAAACACAGGCGTGCGCACAAGACCTGAACTATATGCCAAACATTGACAATACACGCTGCCTGAGACACATGCGCGCGCACAAGACCTGAAGTCCTTGCCAAACATTGGCAAAGCTACGGTATTACACGCCGCATGAGACACAAGCGCGCGCACCAGACCTGGATTCTTTGCCAAACATTGGCAATGCTACCTCATTACACGCCCCCTAAGACACACGCGCGTGCGCAAGACTTGAAGTATTTGCCAAACATTGGTAATACTACGGGATTACACGATGACTGAGACACAGCGTGCACACAAGACCTGAAGTCTTTGCAAAACATTGGCAAAGCTACGGCATTACACGCCGCCTAAGACACATGCGCGCAAAGGATTTGAACCCTTTGCCAAACATTGGCAAAGCTACGACATTACACCTCGCCTGAGACACAGGAGAGCACACGACCTAAAGTTTTTGCCAAAATTTGTCAAAGCTACGTCATTACACGCCGCCTGAGACACATGCACGCGCACAAGACCTGAAGTTTTGCTAAACATTGGCAATGCTACCGCATTACACGCCCATTGAGACACGCGCGCGCGCAAGACATGAAATATTTGCCAAACATTGGCAATGCTACGGCATTACACGATGACTGAGACACAGCGCGCACACAAGACCTGAAGTCTTTGCAAAACATTGGCAAAGCTACGGCATTACACGCCGCCTGAAACACAGGCGCGCGCACAAGACCTGAACTATATGCCAAACATTGGCAAAGCTACGACATTACACGCCGCCTGAGACACATGCGCGCGCACAAGACCTTAAGTCTTTGCCAAACATTGGTAAAGCTACGACATTACACGCCGCCTGAGACACATGCGCGTGCAAAAGAACTGAACTATTTGCCAAACATTGCCAAAGCTATGGCATTACATCTCGCCTAAGACACAGGAGCGCACACGACCTAAAGTCTTTGCCAAACATTGTCAAAGCTACGTCATTACACGACGCCTGAGACACAGGCGTGCGCATAAGACCTTTGTTTGGAAACACTACGACATTACACGCCGCCTGAGACACAGGCGCGCCCACAAGAACTGAAGTCTTTGCCAAACATTGGCAAAGCTATGGCATTACACGCCTCCTGCGACACAGGCACGCGCACAAGACCTGAATTCTTTGCAAAACATTGGCAAAGCATCGACATTTCACGTCGCCTAAGACACTGTCGCGCGCACAAGATCTGAAGTCTTTCCAAACATTTGCAAAGCTCCGACATTACACGCCACCTGGTACACAGGCGTGCGCACAAGTCCTGTGTTTGGCAAAACTACGGCATTACACGCCGCCTGAGACACAGTCGCGCGCGCAAGACCTGAAGTCTTTGCCAATCATTGGCAAAGCTATGACAATACACGCTGCCTGAGACACATGCGCGCATAAGACCTGAAGTCTCTTCCAAACATTGGCAAAGCTGCGGCATTACACGCCGCTTGAGACACAGGCGCGCGCACCAGACCTGGATTCTTTGCCAAACATTGGCAATGCTACCGCATTACACGCCCCAAAAGATACACGCGCGCGCGCAAGACTTGAAGTATTTGCCAAACATTGGAAATACTACGGCATTACACGATGACTGAAACACCGCGCGCACACAAGACCTGAAGTCTTTGCAAAACATTGGCAAAGCTACGGCATTACACGCCGCCTGAAACACAGGCGCGCGCACTAGACCTGAACTATATGCCAAACATTGGCAAAGCTACGACATTACACGCCGCCCGAGACACATGCGCGCGCACAAGACCTAAAGTCTTTCCCAAACATTGGCAAAGCTACGACATTACACGCTGCCTGAGATACATGCGCGCGCAAAAGAACTGAACTATTTGCCAAACATTGGCAAAGCTATGGCATTACACCTCGCCTGAGACACAGGAGCGCACACGACCTAAAGTCTTTGCCAAACATTGTCAAAACTACGTTATTACACGACGCCTGAGACACAGGCGTGCGCATAAGACCTTTGTTTGGCAAAGCTACGGCATTACACGCCTCTAGAGACAGAGGCGCGCCCACAAGAACTGAAGTCTTTGCCAAACACTGGCAAAGCAATGGCATTACACGCCTCCTGCGACACAGGCACGCGCACAAGTCCTGAAGTCTTTGCAAAACATTGGCAAAGCTACGGCATTTCACGTCGCCTGAGACATTGCCGCGCGCACAAGACCTTAAGTCTTTTCCAAACATTTGCAAAGCTACGACATTACACGCCACCTGGTACACAGGCGTGCGCACAAGACCTGTGTTTGGCAAAGCTACGGCATTACACGCCGCCTGAGACACAGGCGCGCGCGCAAGACATGAAGTCTTTGCAAATCATTGGCAAAGCTATGACAATACACGCTGCCTGAGACACATGCGAGTGCACAAGACCTGAAGTCTTTGCCAAACATTGGCAAAGCTACGGCATTACACGCCGCTTGAGACACAGGCGCGCGCACCAGACATGGATTCTGTGCCAAACATTGGCAATGCTACCTCATTACACGCCCCCTAAGATACACGCGCGCGCGCAAGACTTGAAGTATTTGCCAAACATTGGCAATACTACGGCATTACACGATGACTGAGACACAGCGCGCACACAAGACCTGAAGTCTTTGCAAAACATTGGCAAAGCTACGGCATTCCACGCCGCCTGAGACACATGCGCGCGCAAAAGAACTGAACTATTTGCCAAACATTGGCAAAGCTATGGCATTACACCTCGCCTGAGACACAGGAGCGCACACGACCTAAAGTCTTTGCCAAACATTGTCAAAGCTACGTTATTACACGACGCCTGAGACACAGGCATGCGCATAAGACCTTTATTTGGCAAAGCTACGGCATTACACGCCTCTAGAGACACAGGCGCGCCCACAAGAACTGAAGTCTTTGCCAAACACTGGCAAAGCTATGGCATTACACGCCTCCTGCGACACAGGCACGCGCACAAGTCCTGAAGTCTTTGCAAAACATTGGCAAAGCTACAGCATTTCACGTCGCCTGAGACACTGCCGCGCGCACAAGACCTGAAGTCTTTTCCAAACATTTGCAAAGCTACGACATTACACGCCACCTGGTACACAGGCGTGCGCACAAGACATGTGTTTGGCAAAGCTACGGCATTACACGCCGCCTGAGACACAGGCGCGCGCGTAAGACCTGAAGTCTTTGCCAATCATTGGCAAAGCTATGACAATACACGATGCCTGAGACACATGCGCGTGCACAAGACCTGAAGTCTTTGCCAAACATTGGCAAAGCTACGGCATTACACGCCGCTTGAGACACAGGCGCGCGCACCAGACATGGATTCTGTGCCAAACATTGGCAATGCTACCTCATTACACGCCCCCTAAGATACACGCGCGCACGCAAGACTTGAAATATTTTCCAAACATTGGCAATACTACGACATTACACGATGACTAAGACACAGCGCGCACACAAGACCTGAAGTCTTTGCCAAACATTGGAAAAGCTATGGCATTACACGCCTCCTGCGACACAGGCACGCGCACAAGACCTGAAGTCTTTGCAAAACATTGGCAAAGCAACGGCATTTCACATCGCCTGAGACACTGTCACGCGCACAAGACCTGAAGTCTTTCCAAACATTTGCAAAGCTACGACATTACACGCCACCTGGTACACAGGCGTGCGCACAAGACCTGTGTTTGGCAAAGCTACGGCATTACACGCCGCCTGAGACACAGGCGCGCGCGCAAGACCTGAAGTCTTTGCCGATCATTGGCAAAGCTATGACAATACACGCCGCCTGAGACACATGCGCGCGCATAAGACCTGAAGTCTTTGCCAAACATTGGCAAAGCTACGGCATTACACGCCGCTTGAGACACAGGCGCGCGCACCAGACCTGGATTCTTTGCCAAACATTGGCAATGCTACCGCATTACACGCCCCAAAAGATACACGAGCGCGCAAGACTTGAAGTATTTGCCAAACATTGGAAATACTACGGCATTACACGATGACTGAAACACCGCGCGCACACAAGACCTGAAGTCTTTGCAAAACATTGGCAAAGCTACCGCATTACACGCCGCCTGAAACACAGGCGCGCGCACTAGACTTGAACTATATGCCAAACATTGGCAAAGCTACGACATTACACGCCGCCCGAGACACATGCGCGCGCACAAGACCTAAAGTGTTTCCCAAACATTGGCAAAGCTACGACATTACACGCCGCCTGAGACACATGCGCGCGCAAAAGAACTGAACTATTTGCCAAACATTGGCAAAGCTATGGCATTACACCTCGCCTGAGACACAGGAGCGCACACGACCTAAAGTCTTTGCCAAACATTATCAAAGCTACGTTATTACACGACGCCTGAGACACAGGCGTGCGTATAAGACCTTTGTTTGGCAAAGCTACGGCATTACACGCCTCTAGAGACACAGGCGCGCCCACAAGAACTGAAGTCTTTGCCAAACACTGGCAAAGCTATGGCATTACACGCCTCCTGCGACACAGGCACGCACACAAGTCCTGAAGTCTTTGCAAAACATTGGCAAAGCTACGGCATTTCACGTCGCCTGAGACACTGCCGCGCGCACAAGACCTGAAGTCTTTTCCAAACATTTGCAAAGCTACGACATTACACGCCACCTGGTACACAGGCGTGCGCACAAGACCTGTGTTTGGCAAAGCTACGGCATTACACGCCGCCTAAGACACAGGCGCGCGCGTAAGACCTGAAGTCTTTGCCAATCATTGGCAAAGCTATGACAATACACGCTGCCTGAGACACATGCGCGTGCACAAGACCTGAAGTCTTTGCCAAACATTGGTAAAGCTACGGCATTACACCCCGCTTGAGACACAGGCGCGCGCACCAGACATGGATTCTGTGCCAAACATTGGCAATGCTACCTCATTACACGCCCCCTAAGATACACGCGCGCACGCAAGACTTGAAGTATTTTCCAAACATTGGCAATACTACGACATTACACGATGACTGAGACACAGCGCGCACACAAGACCTGAAGTCTTTGCCAAACATTGGAAAAGCTATGGCATTACACGCCTCCTGCGACACAGGCACGCGCACAAGACCTGAAGTCTTTGCCAAACATTGGCAATGCTACCGCATTACACGCCCCTGAGAAACACACGCGCGCGCAAGACTTGTAGTATTTGCCAAACATTGGCAATACTGCAGCATTACACGCCGCTTGAGACACAGGCGCGCACACAAGAACTGAAGTCTTTGCCAAACACTGGCAAAGCTATGGCATTACACGCCTCCTGCGACACAGGCACGCGCACAAGTCCTGAAGTCTTTGCAAAACATTGGCAAAGCTACAGCATTTCACGTCGCCTGAGACACTGCCGCGCGCACAAGACCTGAAGTCTTTTCCAAACATTTGCAAAGCTACGACATTACACGCCACCTGGTACACAGGCGTGCGCACAAGACATGTGTTTGGCAAAGCTACGGCATTACACGCCGCCTGAGACACAGGCGCGCGCGTAAGACCTGAAGTCTTTGCCAATCATTGGCAAAGCTATGACAATACACGATGCCTGAGACACATGCGCGTGCACAAGACCTGAAGTCTTTGCCAAACATTGGCAAAGCTACGGCATTACACGCCGCTTGAGACACAGGCGCGCGCACCAGACATGGATTCTGTGCCAAACATTGGCAATGCTACCTCATTACACGCCCCCTAAGATACACGCGCGCACGCAAGACTTGAAATATTTTCCAAACATTGGCAATACTACGACATTACACGATGACTAAGACACAGCGCGCACACAAGACCTGAAGTCTTTGCCAAACATTGGAAAAGCTATGGCATTACACGCCTCCTGCGACACAGGCACGCGCACAAGACCTGAAGTCTTTGCAAAACATTGGCAAAGCAACGGCATTTCACATCGCCTGAGACACTGTCGCGCGCACAAGACCTGAAGTCTTTCCAAACATTTGCAAAGCTACGACATTACACGCCACCTGGTACACAGGCGTGCGCACAAGACCTGTGTTTGGCAAAGCTACGGCATTACACGCCGCCTGAGACACAGGCGCGCGCGCAAGACCTGAAGTCTTTGCCGATCATTGGCAAAGCTATGACAATACACGCCGCCTGAGACACATGCGCGCGCATAAGACCTGAAGTCTTTGCCAAACATTGGCAAAGCTACGGCATTACACGCCGCTTGAGACACAGGCGCGCGCACCAGACCTGGATTCTTTGCCAAACATTGGCAATGCTACCGCATTACACGCCCCAAAAGATACACGAGCGCGCAAGACTTGAAGTATTTGCCAAACATTGGAAATACTACGGCATTACACGATGACTGAAACACCGCGCGCACACAAGACCTGAAGTCTTTGCAAAACATTGGCAATGCTACCGCATTACACGCCGCCTGAAACACAGGCGCGCGCACTAGACTTGAACTATATGCCAAACATTGGCAAAGCTACGACATTACACGCCGCCCGAGACACATGCGCGCGCACAAGACCTAAAGTGTTTCCCAAACATTGGCAAAGCTACGACATTACACGCCGCCTGAGACACATGCGCGCGCAAAAGAACTGAACTATTTGCCAAACATTGGCAAAGCTATGGCATTACACCTCGCCTGAGACACAGGAGCGCACACGACCTAAAGTCTTTGCCAAACATTATCAAAGCTACGTTATTACACGACGCCTGAGACACAGGCGTGCGTATAAGACCTTTGTTTGGCAAAGCTACGGCATTACACGCCTCTAGAGACACAGGCGCGCCCACAAGAACTGAAGTCTTTGCCAAACACTGGCAAAGCTATGGCATTACACGCCTCCTGCGACACAGGCACGCACACAAGTCCTGAAGTCTTTGCAAAACATTGGCAAAGCTACGGCATTTCACGTCGCCTGAGACACTGCCGCGCGCACAAGACCTGAAGTCTTTTCCAAACATTTGCAAAGCTACGACATTACACGCCACCTGGTACACAGGCGTGCGCACAAGACCTGTGTTTGGCAAAGCTACGACATTACACGCCGCCTGAGACACAGGCGCGCGCGTAAGACCTGAAGTCTTTGCCAATCATTGGCAAAGCTATGACAATACACGCTGCCTGAGACACATGCGCGTGCACAAGACCTGAAGTCTTTGCCAAACATTGGTAAAGCTACGGCATTACACCCCGCTTGAGACACAGGCGCGCGCACCAGACATGGATTCTGTGCCAAACATTGGCAATGCTACCTCATTACACGCCCCCTAAGATACACGCGCGCACGCAAGACTTGAAGTATTTTCCAAACATTGGCAATACTACGACATTACACGATGACTGAGACACAGCGCGCACACAAGACCTGAAGTCTTTGCCAAACATTGGAAAAGCTATGGCATTACACGCCTCCTGCGACACAGGCACGCGCACAAGACCTGAAGTCTTTGCCAAACATTGGCAATGCTACCGCATTACACGCCCCTGAGAAACACACGCGCGCGCAAGACTTGTAGTATTTGCCAAACATTGGCAATACTGCAGCATTACACGCCGCTTGAGACACAGGCGCGCACACAAGAACTGAAGTCTTTGCCAAACAATGGCAAAGCTATGGCATTACACGCCTCCTGCGACACAGGCACGCGCACAACACCTGAAGTCTTTGCCAAACATTGGCAAAGCTACAGCATTTCGCATCGCCTGAGACACTGCCGTGCGCAAAAGACCAGAAGTCTTTGCCAAACATTTGCAAAGCTACGACATTACACGCCAACTGGTACACAGGCGTGCACACGAGACCTGTGTTTGGCAAAGCTACGGCATTACACGCCGCCTGAGACACAGGCGCGCTCACAAGACCTGAAGTCTTTGCAAATCATTGGCAAAGCTGTGACAATACACGCTGCCTAAGACACATGCGCGCGCACAAGACCTGAATTCTTTGCCAAACATTGGCAAAGCTACGGCATTACACGCCGCTTGAGACACAGGCGCGCGCACCAGACCTGGATTCTTTGCCAAACATTGGCAATGCAACCTCATTACATGCCCCAAAAGATACACGCGCGCGCGCAAGACTTGAAGTATTTGCCAAACATTGGAAATGCTACGGCATTACACGATGACTGAGACACAGCGCGCACACAAGACTTGAAGTCTTTGCAAAGCTACGGAATTACACGCCGCCTGAAACACAGGCGCGCGCACAAGACCTGAACTATATGCCAAACATTGACAATACACGCTGCCTGAGACACATGCGCGCGCACAAGACTTGAAGTCCTTGCCAAACATTGGCAAAGCTACGGTATTACACGCCGCAAGAGACATAAGCGCGCGCACCAGACCTGGATTCTTTGCCAAACATTGGCAATGCTACCTCATTACACGCCCCCTAAGACACACGCGCGTGCGCAAGACTTGAAGTATTTGCCAAACATTGGTAATACTACGGCATTACACGATGACTGAGACACAGCGCGCACACAAGACCTGAAGTCTTTGCAAAACATTGGCAAAGCTACGGCAGTACACGCCGCCTGAGACACATGCGCGCAAAAGATTTGAACCCTTTGCCAAACATTGGCAAAGCTACGGCATTACACCTCGCCTGAGACACAGGAGCGCACACGACCTAAAGTTTTTGCCAAAATTTGTCAAAGCTACGACATTACACGCCACCTGGTACACAGGCGTGCGCACAAGACCTGTGTTTGGCAAAGCTACGGCATTACACGCCGCCTGAGACACAGGCGCGCGCACAAGACCTGAAGTCTTTGCCGATCATTGGCAAAGCTTTGACAATACACGACGCCTAAGACACATGCGTGCGCACAAGACCTGAAGTCTTTGCCAAACATTGGCAAAGCTACGGCATTACACCTCGCTTGAGACACAGACGCGCGCACCAGACCTAGATTCTTTGCCAAACATTGGCAATGCTACCGCATTACACGCCCCTGAGAAACACACGGGCGCGCAAGACTTGTAGTATTTGCCAAACATTTGCAATACTGCAGCATTACACGCCGCTTGAGACACAGGCGCGCCCACAAGAACTGAAGTCTTTGCCAAACATTGGCAAAGCTATGGCATTACATGCCTCCTGCGACACAGGCACGCGCACAACACCTGAAGTCTTTGCCAAACATTGGCAAAGCTACAGCATTTCGCATCGCCTGAGACACTGCCGTGCGCAAAAGACCAGAAGTCTTTGCCTAACATTTGCAAAGCTACGACATTACAGGCCACCTGGTACACAGGCGTGCACACGAGACCTGTGTTTGGCAAAGCTACGGCATTACACGCCGCCTGAGACACAGGCGCGCTCACAAGACCTGAAGTCTTTGCAAATCATTGGCAAAGCTGTGACAATACACGCTGCCTGAGACACATGCGCGCGCACAAGACCTGAATTCTTTGCCAAACATTGGCAAAGCTACGGCATTACACGCCGCTTGAGACACAGGCGCGCGCACCAGACCTGGATTCTTTGCCAAACATTGGCAATGCAACCTCATTACACGCCCCAAAAGATACACGCGCGCGCGCAAGACTTGAAGTATTTGCCAAACATTGGAAATACTACGGCATTACACGATGACTGAGACACAGCGCACACACAAGACCTGAAGTCTTTGCAAAACATTGGCAAAGCTACGGCATTACACGCCGCCTGAAACACAGGCGTGCGCACAAGACCTGAACTATATGCCAAACATTGACAATACACGCTGCCTGAGACACATGCGCGCGCACAAGACCTGAAGTCCTTGCCAAACATTGGCAAAGCTACGGTATTACACGCCGCATGAGACACAAGCGCGCGCACCAGACCTGGATTCTTTGCCAAACATTGGCAATGCTACCTCATTACACGCCCCCTAAGACACACGCGCGTGCGCAAGACTTGAAGTATTTGCCAAACATTGGTAATACTACGGGATTACACGATGACTGAGACACAGCGTGCACACAAGACCTGAAGTCTTTGCAAAACATTGGCAAAGCTACGGCATTACACGCCGCCTAAGACACATGCGCGCAAAGGATTTGAACCCTTTGCCAAACATTGGCAAAGCTACGACATTACACCTCGCCTGAGACACAGGAGAGCACACGACCTAAAGTTTTTGCCAAAATTTGTCAAAGCTACGTCATTACACGCCGCCTGAGACACATGCACGCGCACAAGACCTGAAGTTTTGCTAAACATTGGCAATGCTACCGCATTACACGCCCATTGAGACACGCGCGCGCGCAAGACATGAAATATTTGCCAAACATTGGCAATGCTACGGCATTACACGATGACTGAGACACAGCGCGCACACAAGACCTGAAGTCTTTGCAAAACATTGGCAAAGCTACGGCATTACACGCCGCCTGAAACACAGGCGCGCGCACAAGACCTGAACTATATGCCAAACATTGGCAAAGCTACGACATTACACGCCGCCTGAGACACATGCGCGCGCACAAGACCTTAAGTCTTTGCCAAACATTGGTAAAGCTACGACATTACACGCCGCCTGAGACACATGCGCGTGCAAAAGAACTGAACTATTTGCCAAACATTGCCAAAGCTATGGCATTACACCTCGCCTAAGACACAGGAGCGCACACGACCTAAAGTCTTTGCCAAACATTGTCAAAGCTACGTCATTACACGACGCCTGAGACACAGGCGTGCGCATAAGACCTTTGTTTGGAAACACTACGACATTACACGCCGCCTGAGACACAGGCGCGCCCACAAGAACTGAAGTCTTTGCCAAACATTGGCAAAGCTATGGCATTACACGCCTCCTGCGACACAGGCACGCGCACAAGACCTGAATTCTTTGCAAAACATTGGCAAAGCATCGACATTTCACGTCGCCTAAGACACTGTCGCGCGCACAAGATCTGAAGTCTTTCCAAACATTTGCAAAGCTACGACATTACACGCCACCTGGTACACAGGCGTGCGCACAAGTCCTGTGTTTGGCAAAACTACGGCATTACACGCCGCCTGAGACACAGTCGCGCGCGCAAGACCTGAAGTCTTTGCCAATCATTGGCAAAGCTATGACAATACACGCTGCCTGAGACACATGCGCGCATAAGACCTGAAGTCTCTTCCAAACATTGGCAAAGCTGCGGCATTACACGCCGCTTGAGACACAGGCGCGCGCACCAGACCTGGATTCTTTGCCAAACATTGGCAATGCTACCGCATTACACGCCCCAAAAGATACACGCGCGCGCGCAAGACTTGAAGTATTTGCCAAACATTGGAAATACTACGGCATTACACGATGACTGAAACACCGCGCGCACACAAGACCTGAAGTCTTTGCAAAACATTGGCAAAGCTACGGCATTACACGCCGCCTGAAACACAGGCGCGCGCACTAGACCTGAACTATATGCCAAACATTGGCAAAGCTACGACATTACACGCCGCCCGAGACACATGCGCGCGCACAAGACCTAAAGTCTTTGCAAATCATTGGCAAAGCTGTGACAATACACGCTGCCTGAGACACATGCGCGCGCACAAGACCTGAATTCTTTGCCAAACATTGGCAAAGCTACGGCATTATACGCCGCTTGAGACACAGGCGCGCGCACCAGACCTGGATTCTTTGCCAAACATTGGCAATGCAACCTCATTACACGCCCCAAAAGATACACGCGCGCGCGCAAGACTTGAAGTATTTGCCAAACATTGGAAATACTACGGCATTACACGATGACTGAGACACAGCGCACACACAAGACCTGAAGTCTTTGCAAAACATTGGCAAAGCTACGGCATTACACGCCGCCTGAAACACAGGCGTGCGCACAAGACCTGAACTATATGCCAAACATTGACAATACACGCTGCCTGAGACACATGCGCGCGCACAAGACCTGAAGTCCTTGCCAAACATTGGCAAAGCTACGGTATTACACGCCGCATGAGACACAAGCGCGCACACCAGACCTGGATTCTTTGCCAAACATTGGCAATGCTACCTCATTACACGCCCCCTAAGACACACGCGCGTGCGCAAGACTTGAAGTATTTGCCAAACATTGGTAATACTACGGGATTACACGATGACTGAGACACAGCGTGCACACAAGACCTGAAGTCTTTGCAAAACATTGGCAAAGCTACGGCATTACACGCCGCCTAAGACACATGCGCGCAAAGGATTTGAACCCTTTGCCAAACATTGGCAAAGCTACGACATTACACCTCGCCTGAGACACAGGAGAGCACACGACCTAAAGTTTTTGCCAAAATTTGTCAAAGCTACGTCATTACACGCCGCCTGAGACACATGCACGCGCACAAGACCTGAAGTTTTGCTAAACATTGGCAATGCTACCGCATTACACGCCCATTGAGACACGCGCGCGCGCAAGACATGAAATATTTGCCAAACATTGGCAATGCTACGGCATTACACGATGACTGAGACACAGCGCGCACACAAGACCTGAAGTCTTTGCAAAACATTGGCAAAGCTACGGCATTACACGCCGCCTGAAACACAGGCGCGCGCACAAGACCTGAACTATATGCCAAACATTGGCAAAGCTACGACATTACACGCCGCCTGAGACACATGCGCGCGCACAAGACCTTAAGTCTTTGCCAAACATTGGTAAAGCTACGACATTACACGCCGCCTGAGACACATGCGCGTGCAAAAGAACTGAACTATTTGCCAAACATTGCCAAAGCTATGGCATTACACCTCGCCTAAGACACAGGAGCGCACACGACCTAAAGTCTTTGCCAAACATTGTCAAAGCTACGTCATTACACGACGCCTGAGACACAGGCGTGCGCATAAGACCTTTGTTTGGAAACACTACGACATTACACGCCGCCTGAGACACAGGCGCGCCCACAAGAACTGAAGTCTTTGCCAAACATTGGCAAAGCTATGGCATTACACGCCTCCTGCGACACAGGCACGCGCACAAGACCTGAATTCTTTGCAAAACATTGGCAAAGCATCGACATTTCACGTCGCCTAAGACACTGTCGCGCGCACAAGATCTGAAGTCTTTCCAAACATTTGCAAAGCTACGACATTACACGCCACCTGGTACACAGGCGTGCGCACAAGTCCTGTGTTTGGCAAAACTACGGCATTACACGCCGCCTGAGACACAGTCGCGCGCGCAAGACCTGAAGTCTTTGCCAATCATTGGCAAAGCTATGACAATACACGCTGCCTGAGACACATGCGCGCATAAGACCTGAAGTCTCTTCCAAACATTGGCAAAGCTGCGGCATTACACGCCGCTTGAGACACAGGCGCGCGCACCAGACCTGGATTCTTTGCCAAACATTGGCAATGCTACCGCATTACACGCCCCAAAAGATACACGCGCGCGCGCAAGACTTGAAGTATTTGCCAAACATTGGAAATACTACGGCATTACACGATGACTGAAACACCGCGCGCACACAAGACCTGAAGTCTTTGCAAAACATTGGCAAAGCTACGGCATTACACGCCGCCTGAAACACAGGCGCGCGCACTAGACCTGAACTATATGCCAAACATTGGCAAAGCTACGACATTACACGCCGCCCGAGACACATGCGCGCGCACAAGACCTAAAGTCTTTGCAAATCATTGGCAAAGCTGTGACAATACACGCTGCCTGAGACACATGCGCGCGCACAAGACCTGAATTCTTTGCCAAACATTGGCAAAGCTACGGCATTATACGCCGCTTGAGACACAGGCGCGCGCACCAGACCTGGATTCTTTGCCAAACATTGGCAATGCAACCTCATTACACGCCCCAAAAGATACACGCGCGCGCGCAAGACTTGAAGTATTTGCCAAACATTGGAAATACTACGGCATTACACGATGACTGAGACACAGCGCACACACAAGACCTGAAGTCTTTGCAAAACATTGGCAAAGCTACGGCATTACACGCCGCCTGAAACACAGGCGTGCGCACAAGACCTGAACTATATGCCAAACATTGACAATACACGCTGCCTGAGACACATGCGCGCGCACAAGACCTGAAGTCCTTGCCAAACATTGGCAAAGCTACGGTATTACACGCCGCATGAGACACAAGCGCGCACACCAGACCTGGATTCTTTGCCAAACATTGGCAATGCTACCTCATTACACGCCCCCTAAGACACACGCGCGTGCGCAAGACTTGAAGTATTTGCCAAACATTGGTAATACTACGGGATTACACGATGACTGAGACACAGCGTGCACACAAGACCTGAAGTCTTTGCAAAACATTGGCAAAGCTACGGCATTACACGCCGCCTAAGACACATGCGCGCAAAGGATTTGAACCCTTTGCCAAACATTGGCAAAGCTACGACATTACACCTCGCCTGAGACACAGGAGAGCACACGACCTAAAGTTTTTGCCAAAATTTGTCAAAGCTACGTCATTACACGCCGCCTGAGACACATGCACGCGCACAAGACCTGAAGTTTTGCTAAACATTGGCAATGCTACCGCATTACACGCCCATTGAGACACGCGCGCGCGCAAGACATGAAATATTTGCCAAACATTGGCAATGCTACGGCATTACACGATGACTGAGACACAGCGCGCACACAAGACCTGAAGTCTTTGCAAAACATTGGCAAAGCTACGGCATTACACGCCGCCTGAAACACAGGCGCGCGCACAAGACCTGAACTATATGCCAAACATTGGCAAAGCTACGACATTACACGCCGCCTGAGACACATGCGCGCGCACAAGACCTTAAGTCTTTGCCAAACATTGGTAAAGCTACGACATTACACGCCGCCTGAGACACATGCGCGTGCAAAAGAACTGAACTATTTGCCAAACATTGCCAAAGCTATGGCATTACACCTCGCCTAAGACACAGGAGCGCACACGACCTAAAGTCTTTGCCAAACATTGTCAAAGCTACGTCATTACACGACGCCTGAGACACAGGCGTGCACATAAGACCTTTGTTTGGAAACACTACGACATTACACGCCGCCTGAGACACAGGCGCGCCCACAAGAACTGAAGTCTTTGCCAAACATTGGCAAAGCTATGGCATTACACGCCTCCTGCGACACAGGCACGCGCACAAGACCTGAATTCTTTGCAAAACATTGGCAAAGCATCGACATTTCACGTCGCCTAAGACACTGTCGCGCGCACAAGATCTGAAGTCTTTCCAAACATTTGCAAAGCTACGACATTACACGCCACCTGGTACACAGGCGTGCGCACAAGTCCTGTGTTTGGCAAAACTACGGCATTACACGCCGCCTGAGACACAGTCGCGCGCGCAAGACCTGAAGTCTTTGCCAATCATTGGCAAAGCTATGACAATACACGCTGCCTGAGACACATGCGCGCATAAGACCTGAAGTCTCTTCCAAACATTGGCAAAGCTGCGGCATTACACGCCGCTTGAGACACAGGCGCGCGCACCAGACCTGGATTCTTTGCCAAACATTGGCAATGCTACCGCATTACACGCCCCAAAAGATACACGCGCGCGCGCAAGACTTGAAGTATTTGCCAAACATTGGAAATACTACGGCATTACACGATGACTGAAACACCGCGCGCACACAAGACCTGAAGTCTTTGCAAAACATTGGCAAAGCTACGGCATTACACGCCGCCTGAAACACAGGCGCGCGCACTAGACCTGAACTATATGCCAAACATTGGCAAAGCTACGACATTACACGCCGCCCGAGACACATGCGCGCGCACAAGACCTAAAGTCTTTCCCAAACATTGGCAAAGCTACGACATTACACGCTGCCTGAGATACATGCGCGCGCAAAAGAACTGAACTATTTGCCAAACATTGGCAAAGCTATGGCATTACACCTCGCCTGAGACACAGGAGCGCACACGACCTAAAGTCTTTGCCAAACATTGTCAAAATTACGTTATTACACGACGCCTGAGACACAGGCGTGCGCATAAGACCTTTGTTTGGCAAAGCTACGGCATTACACGCCTCTAGAGACAGAGGCGCGCCCACAAGAACTGAAGTCTTTGCCAAACACTGGCAAAGCAATGGCATTACACGCCTCCTGCGACACAGGCACGCGCACAAGTCCTGAAGTCTTTGCAAAACATTGGCAAAGCTACGGCATTTCACGTCGCCTGAGACATTGCCGCGCGCACAAGACCTGAAGTCTTTTCCAAACATTTGCAAAGCTACGACATTACACGCCACCTGGTACACAGGCGTGCGCACAAGACCTGTGTTTGGCAAATCTACGGCATTACACGCCACCTGAGACACAGGCGCGCGCGCAAGACATGAAGTCTTTGCAAATCATTGGCAAAGCTATGACAATACACGCTGCCTGAGACACATGCGAGTGCACAAGACCTGAAGTCTTTGCCAAACATTGGCAAAGCTACGGCATTACACGCCGCTTGAGACACAGGCGCGCGCACCAGACATGGATTCTGTGCCAAACATTGGCAATGCTACCTCATTACACGCCCCCTAAGATACACGCGCGCGCGCAAGACTTGAAGTATTTGCCAAACATTGGCAATACTACGGCATTACACGATGACTGAGACACAGCGCGCACACAAGACCTGAAGTCTTTGCAAAACATTGGCAAAGCTACGGCATTACACGCCGCCTGAGACACATGCGCGCGCAAAAGAACTGAACTATTTGCCAAACATTGGCAAAGCTATGGCATTACACCTCGCCTGAGACACAGGAGCGCACACGACCTAAAGTCTTTGCCAAACATTGTCAAAGCTACGTTATTACACGACGCCTGAGACACAGGCATGCGCATAAGACCTTTATTTGGCAAAGCTACGGCATTACACGCCTCTAGAGACACAGGCGCGCCCACAAGAACTGAAGTCTTTGCCAAACACTGGCAAAGCTATGGCATTACACGCCTCCTGCGACACAGGCACGCGCACAAGTCCTGAAGTCTTTGCAAAACATTGGCAAAGCTACAGCATTTCACGTCGCCTGAGACACTGCCGCGCGCACAAGACCTGAAGTCTTTTCCAAACATTTGCAAAGCTACGACATTACACGCCACCTGGTACACAGGCGTGCGCACAAGACATGTGTTTGGCAAAGCTACGGCATTACACGCCGCCTGAGACACAGGCGCGCGCGTAAGACCTGAAGTCTTTGCCAATCATTGGCAAAGCTATGACAATACACGATGCCTGAGACACATGCGCGTGCACAAGACCTGAAGTCTTTGCCAAACATTGGCAAAGCTACGGCATTACACGCCGCTTGAGACACAGGCGCGCGCACCAGACATGGATTCTGTGCCAAACATTGGCAATGCTACCTCATTACACGCCCCCTAAGATACACGCGCGCACGCAAGACTTGAAATATTTTCCAAACATTGGCAATACTACGACATTACACGATGACTAAGACACAGCGCGCACACAAGACCTGAAGTCTTTGCAAAACATTGGAAAAGCTATGGCATTACACGCCTCCTGCGACACAGGCACGCGCACAAGACCTGAAGTCTTTGCAAAACATTGGCAAAGCAACGGCATTTCACATCGCCTGAGACACTGTCGCGCGCACAAGACCTGAAGTCTTTCCAAACATTTGCAAAGCTACGACATTACACGCCACCTGGTACACAGGCGTGCGCACAAGACCTGTGTTTGGCAAAGCTACGGCATTACACGCCGCCTGAGACACAGGCGCGCGCGCAAGACCTGAAGTCTTTGCCGATCATTGGCAAAGCTATGACAATACACGCCGCCTGAGACACATGCGCGCGCATAAGACCTGAAGTCTTTGCCAAACATTGGCAAAGCTACGGCATTACACGCCGCTTGAGACACAGGCGCGCGCACCAGACCTGGATTCTTTGCCAAACATTGGCAATGCTACCGCATTACACGCCCCAAAAGATACACGAGCGCGCAAGACTTGAAGTATTTGCCAAACATTGGAAATACTATGGCATTACACGATGACTGAAACACCGCGCGCACACAAGACCTGAAGTCTTTGCAAAACATTGGCAAAGCTACCGCATTACACGCCGCCTGAAACACAGGCGCGCGCACTAGACTTGAACTATATGCCAAACATTGGCAAAGCTACGACATTACACGCCGCCCGAGACACATGCGCGCGCACAAGACCTAAAGTGTTTCCCAAACATTGGCAAAGCTACGAAATTACACGCCGCCTGAGACACATGCGCGCGCAAAAGAACTGAACTATTTGCCAAACATTGGCAAAGCTATGGCATTACACCTCGCCTGAGACACAGGAGCGCACACGACCTAAAGTCTTTGCCAAACATTATCAAAGCTACGTTATTACACGACGCCTGAGACACAGGCGTGCGCATAAGACCTTTGTTTGGCAAAGCTACGGCATTACACGCCTCTAGAGACACAGGCGCGCCCACAAGAACTGAAGTCTTTGCCAAACACTGGCAAAGCTATGGCATTACACGCCTCCTGCGACACAGGCACGCACACAAGTCCTGAAGTCTTTGCAAAACATTGGCAAAGCTACGGCATTTCACGTCGCCTGAGACACTGCCGCGCGCACAAGACCTGAAGTCTTTTCCAAACATTTGCAAAGCTACGACATTACACGCCACCTGGTACACAGGCGTGCGCACAAGACCTGTGTTTGGCAAAGCTACGGCATTACACGCCGCCTGAGACACAGGCGCGCGCGTAAGACCTGAAGTCTTTGCCAATCATTGGCAAAGCTATGACAATACACGCTGCCTGAGACACATGCGCGTGCACAAGACCTGAAGTCTTTGCCAAACATTGGCAAAGCTACGGCATTACACCCCGCTTGAGACACAGGCGCGCGCACCAGACATGGATTCTGTGCCAAACATTGGCAATGCTACCTCATTACACGCCCCCTAAGATACACGCGCGCACGCAAGACTTGAAGTATTTTCCAAACATTGGCAATACTACGACATTACACGATGACTGAGACACAGCGCGCACACAAGACCTGAAGTCTTTGCCAAACATTGGAAAAGCTATGGCATTACACGCCTCCTGCGACACAGGCACGCGCACAAGACCTGAAGTCTTTGCAAAACATTGGCAAAGCAACGGCATTTCACATCGCCTGAGACACTGTCGCGCGCACAAGACCTGAAGTTTTTCCAAACATTTGCAAAGCTACGACATTACACGCCACCTGGTACACAGGCGTGCGCACAAGACCTGTGTTTGGCAAAGCTACGGCATTACACGCCGCCTGAGACACAGGCGCGCGCGCAAGACCTGAAGTCTTTGCCGATCATTGGCAAAGCTATGACAATACACGCCGCCTAAGACACATGCGCGCGCATAAGACCTGAAGTCTTTGCCAAACATTGGCAAAGCTGCGGCATTACACGCCGCTTGACACACAGGCGCGCGCACCAGACCTGGATTCTTTGCCAAACATTGGCAATGCTACCGCATTACACGCCCCAAAAGATACACGCGCGCGCGCAAGACTTGAAGTATTTGCCAAACATTGGAAATACTACGGCATTACACGATGACTGAAACACCGCGCGCACACAAGACCTGAAGTCTTTGGAAAACATTGGCAAAGCTACCGCATTATACGCCGCCTGAAACACAGGCGCGCGCACTAGACCTGAACTATATGCCAAACATTGGCAAAGCTAAGACATTACACGCCGCCCGAGACACATGCGCGTGCACAAGACCTAAAGTGTTTCCCAAACATTGGCAAAGCTACGACATTACACGCCGCCTGAGACACATGCGAGCGCAAAAGAACTGAACTATTTGCCAAACATTGGCAAAGCTATGGCATTACACCTCGCCTGAGACACAGGAGCGCACACGACCTAAAGTCTTTGCCAAACATTGTCAAAGCTACGTTATTACACGACGCCTGAGACACAGGCGTGCGCATAAGACCTTTGTTTGGCAAAGCTACGGCATTACACGCCTCTAGAGACACAGGCGCGCCCACAAGAACTGAAGTCTTTGCCAAACACTGGCAAAGCTATGGCATTACACGCCTCCTGCGACACAGGCACGCGCACAAGTCCTGAAGTCTTTGCAAAACATTGGCAAAGCTACGGCATTTCACGTCGCCTGAGACACTGCCGCGCGCACAAGACCTGAAGTCTTTTCCAAACATTTGCAAAGCTACGACATTACACGCCACCTGGTACACAGGCGTGTGCACAAGACCTGTGTTTGGCAAAGCTACGGCATTACACGCCGCCTGAGACACAGGCGCGCGCGCAAGACCTGAAGTCTTTGCCAATCATTGGCAAAGCTATGACAATACACGCTGCATGAGACACATGCGCGTGCACAAGACCTGAAGTCTTTGCCAAACATTGGCAAAGCTACGGCATTACACGCCGCTTGAGACACAGGCGCGCGCACCAGACATGGATTCTGTGCCAAACATTGGTAATGCTACCTCATTACACGCCCCCTAAGATACACGCGCGCACGCAAGACTTGAAGTATTTTCCAAACATTGGCAATACTACGACATTACACGATGACTGAGACACAGCGCGCACACAAGACCTGAAGTCTTTGCCAAACATTGGAAAAGCTATGGCATTACACGCCTCCTGCGACACAGGCACGCGCACAAGACCTGAAGTCTTTGCAAAACATTGGCAAAGCAACGGCATTTCACATCGCCTGAGACACTGTCGCGCGCACAAGACCTGAAGTCTTTCCAAACATTTTCAAAGCTACGACATTACACGCCACCTGGTACACAGGCGTGCGCACAAGACCTGTGTTTGGCAAAGCTACGGCATTACACGCCGCCTGAGACACAGGCGCGCGCGCAAGACCTGAAGTCTTTGCCGATCATTGGCAAAGCTATGACAATACACGCCGCCTGAGACACATGCGCGCGCATAAGACCTGAAGTCTTTGCCAAACATTGGCAAAGCTGCGGCATTACACGCCGCTTGAGACACAGGCGCGCGCACCAGACCTGGATTCTTTGCCAAACATTGGCAATGCTACCGCATTACACGCCCCAAAAGATACACGCGCGCGCGCAAGACTTGAAGTATTTGCCAAACATTGGAAATACTACGGCATTACACGATGACTGAGACACCGCGCGCACACAAGACCTGAAGTCTTTGCAAAACATTGGCAAAGCTACCGCATTACACGCCGCCTGAAACACAAGCGCGCAATAGACCTGAACTATATGCCAAACATTGGCAAAGCTACGGCATTACACGCCTCTAGAGACACAGGTGCGCCCACAAGAACTGAAGTCTTTGCCAAACACTGGCAAAGCTATGGCATTACACGCCTCCTGCGACACAGGCACGCGCACAAGTCCTGAAGTCTTTGCAAAACATTGGCAAAGCTACGGCATTTCACGTCGCCTGAGACACTGCCGTGCGCACAAGACCTGAAGTCTTTTCCAAACATTTGCAAAGCTACGACATTACACGCCACCTGGTACACAGGCGTGCGCACAAGACCTGTGTTTGGCAAAGCTACGGCATTACACGCCGCCTGAGACACAGGCGCGCGCGTAAGACCTGAAGTCTTTGCCAATCATTGGCAAAGCTATGACAATACACGCTGCCTGAGACACATGCGCGTGCACAAGACCTGAAGTCTTTGCCAAACATTGGCAAAGCTACGGCATTACGCCCCGCTTGAGACACAGGCGCGCGCACCAGACATGGATTCTGTGCCAAACATTGGCAATGCTACCTCATTACACGCCCCCTAAGATACACGCGCGCGCGCAAGACTTGAAGTATTTGCCAAACATTGGCAATACTACGGCATTACACGATGACTGAGACACAGCGCGCACACAAGACCTGAACTCTTTGCAAAACATTGGCAAAGCTACGACATTACACGCCGCCTGAAACACAGGCGCGCGCACAAGACCTGAACTATATGCCAAACATTGGCAAAGCTACGACATTACACGCCGCCTGAGACACATGCGCGCGCAAAAGAACGGAACTATTTGCCAAACATTGGCAAAGCTATGGCATTACACCTCGCCTGAGACACAGGAGCGCACACGACCTAAAGTCTTTGCCAAACATTGTCAAAGCTACGTTATTACACGACGCCCGAGACACAGGCGTGCGCATAAGACCTTTATTTGACAAAGCTACGGCATTACACGCCTCTAGAGACACGTGCGCGCCCACAAGAACTGAAGTCTTTGCCAAACACTGGCAAAGCTATGGCATTACACGCCTCCTGCGACACAGGCACGCGCACAAGTCCTGAAGTCTTTGCAAAACATTGGCAAAGCTACGGCATTTCACGTCGCCTGAGACACTGCCGCGCGCACAAGACCTGAAGTCTTTTCCAAACATTTGCAAAGCTACGACATTACACGCCTCCTGGTACACAGGCGTGCGCACAAGACCTGTGTTTGGCAAAGCTACGGCATTACACGCCGCCTGAGACACAGGCGCGCGCGCAAGACCTGAAGTCTTTGCCAATCATTGGCAAAGCTATGACAATACACGCTGCCTGAGACACATGCGCGTGCACAAGACCTGAAGTCTTTGCCAAACATTGGCAAAGCTACGGCATTACACGTCGCTTGAGACACAGGCGCGCGCACCAGACATGGATTCTGTGCCAAACATTGGCAATGCTACCTCATTACACGCCCCCTAAGATACACACGCGCACGCAAGACTTGAAGTATTTGCCAAACATTGGCAATACTACGGCATTACACGATGACTGAGACACAGCGCGCACACAAGACCTGAAGTCTTTGCAAAACATTGGCAAAGCTACGGCATTACACGCCGCCTGAGACACTGCCGCGCGCACAAGACCTGAAGTCTTTTCCAAACATTTGCAAAGCTACGACATTACACGCCACCTGGTACACAGGCGTGCGCACAAGACCTGTGTTTGGCAAAGCTACGGCATTACACGCCGCCTGAGACACAGGCGCGCGCGCAAGACCTGAAGTCTTTGCCAATCTTTGGCAAAGCTTTGACAATACACGCTGCCTGAGACACATGCGCGTGCACAAGACCTGAAGTCTTTGCCAAACATTGGCAAAGCTACGGCATTACACGCCGCTTGAGACACAGGCGCGCGCACCAGACATGGATTCTGTGCCAAACATTGGTAATGCTACCTCATTACACGCCCCCTAAGATACACGCGCGCACGCAAGACTTGAAGTATTTTCCAAACATTGGCAATACTACAACATTACACGATGACTGAGACACAGCGCGCACACAAGACCTGAAGTCTTTGCCAAACATTGGAAAAGCTATGGCATTACACGCCTCCTGCGACACAGGCACGCGCACAAGACCTGAAGTCTTTGCAAAACATTTGCAAAGCAACGGCATTTCACATCGCCTGAGACACTGTCGCGCGCACAAGACCTGAAGTCTTTCCAAACTTTTTCAAAGCTACGACATTACACGCCACCTGGTACACAGGCGTGCGCACAAGACCTGTGTTTGGCAAAGCTACGGCATTACACGCCGCCTGAGACACAGGCGCGCGCGCAAGACCTGAAGTCTTTGCCGATCATTGGCAAAGCTATGACAATACACGCCGCCTGAGACACATGCGCGCGCATAAGACCTGAAGTCTTTGCCAAACATTGGCAAAGCTGCGGCATTACACGCCGCTTGAGACACAGGCGCGCGCACCAGACCTGGATTCTTTGCCAAACATTGGCAATGCTACCGCATTACACGCCCCAAAAGATACACGCGCGCGCGCAAGACTTGAAGTATTTGCCAAACATTGGAAATACTACGGCATTACACGATGACTGAGACACCGCGCGCACACAAGACCTGAAGTCTTTGCAAAACATTGGCAAAGCTACCGCATTACACGCCGCCTGAAACACAGGCGCGCGCAATAGACCTGAACTATATGCCAAACATTGGCAAAGCTACGACATTACACGCCGCCCGAGACACATGCGCGCGCACAAGACCTAAAGTCTTTCCCAAACATTGGCAAAGCTACGACATTACACGCCGCCTGAGACACATGCGCGCGCAAAAGAACTGAACTATTTGCCAAACATTGGCAAAGCTATGGCATTACACCTCGCCTGAGACACAGGAGCGCACACGACCTAAAGTCTTTGCCAAACATTGTCAAAGCTACGTTATTACACGACGCCTGAGACACAGGCGTGCGCATAAGACCTTTGTTTGGCAAAGCTACGGCATTACACGCCTCTAGAGACACAGGCGCGCCCACAAGAACTGAAGTCTTTGCCAAACACTGGCAAAGCTATGGCATTACACGCCTCCTGCGACACAGGCACGCGCACAAGTCCTGAAGTCTTTGCAAAACATTGGCAAAGCTACGGCATTTCACGTCGCCTGAGACACTGCCGCGCGCACAAGACCTGAAGTCTTTTCCAAACATTTGCAAAGCTACGACATTACACGCCACCTGGTACACAGGCGTGCGCACAAGACCTGTGTTTGGCAAAGCTACGGCATTACACGCCGCCTGAGACACAGGCGTGCGCGCAAGACCAGAAGTCTTTGCCAATCATTGGCAAAGCTATGACAATACACGCTGCCTGAGACACATGCGCGTGCACAAGACCTGAAGTCTTTGCCAAACATTGGCAAAGCTACGGCATTACGCCCCGCTTGAGACACAGGCGCGCGCACCAGACATGGATTCTGTGCCAAACATTGGCAATGCTACCTCATTACACGCCCCCTAAGATACACGCGCGCGCGCAAGACTTGAAGTATTTGCCAAACATTGGCAATACTACGGCATTACACGATGACTGAGACACAGCGCGCACACAAGACCTGAACTCTTTGCAAAACATTGGCAAAGCTACGACATTACACGCCGCCTGAAACACAGGCGCGCGCACAAGACCTGAACTATATGCCAAACATTGGCAAAGCTACGACATTACACGCCGCCTGAGACACATGCGCGCGCAAAAGAACGGAACTATTTGCCAAACATTGGCAAAGCTATGGCATTACACCTCGCCTGAGACACAGGAGCGCACACGACCTAAAGTCTTTGCCAAACATTGTCAAAGCTACGTTATTACACGACGCCCGAGACACAGGCGTGCGCATAAGACCTTTATTTGACAAAGCTACGGCATTACACGCCTCTAGAGACACGTGCGCGCCCACAAGAACTGAAGTCTTTGCCAAACACTGGCAAAGCTATGGCATTACACGCCTCCTGCGACACAGGCACGCGCACAAGTCCTGAAGTCTTTGCAAAACATTGGCAAAGCTACGGCATTTCACGTCGCCTGAGACACTGCCGCGCGCACAAGACCTGAAGTCTTTTCCAAACATTTGCAAAGCTACGTTATTACACGACGCCTGAGACACAGGCGTGCGCATAAGACCTTTGTTTGGCAAAGCTACGGCATTACACGCCTCTAGAGACACAGGCGCGCCCACAAGAACTGAAGTCTTTGCCAAACACTGGCAAAGCTATGGCATTACACGCCTCCTGCGACACAGGCACGCGCACAAGTCCTGAAGTCTTTGCAAAACATTGGCAAAGCTACGGCATTTCACGTCGCCTGAGACACTGCCGCGCGCACAAGACCTGAAGTCTTTTCCAAACATTTGCAAAGCTACGACATTACACGCCACCTGGTACACAGGCGTGCGCACAAGACCTGTGTTTGGCAAAGCTACGGCATTACACGCCGCCTGAGACACAGGCGTGCGCGCAAGACCAGAAGTCTTTGCCAATCATTGGCAAAGCTATGACAATACACGCTGCCTGAGACACATGCGCGGGCACAAGACCTGAAGTCTTTGCCAAACATTGGCAAAGCTGTGGCATTACACCCCGCTTGAGACACAGGCGCGCGCACCAGACCTGGATTCTTTGCCAAACATTGCCAATGCTACCGCATTACACGCCCCAAAAGATACACGCGCGCGCGCAAGACTTGAAGTATTTGCCAAATATTGGAAATACTACGGCATTACACGATGACTGAAACACCGCGCGCACACAAGACCTGAAGTCTTTGCAAAACATTGGCAAAGCTACGGCATTACATGCCGCCTGAAACACAGGCGCGCGCACTAGACCTAAAGTCTTTGCAAAACATTGGCAAAGCTACGGCATTATGCGCCGCCTGAAACACAGGCGCGCGCACAAGACCTGAACTATATGCCAAACATTGGCAAAGCTACGACATTACACGCCGCCTGAGACACATGCGCGCGCAAAAGAACTGAACTATTTGCCAAACATTGGCAAAGCTATGGCATTACACCTCGCCTGAGACACAGGAGCGCACACGACCTAAAGTCTTTGCCAAACATTGTCAAAGCTACGTTATTACACGACGCCTGAGACACAGGCGTGCGCATAAGACCTTTATTTGACAAAGCTACGGCATTACACGCCTCTAGAGACACAGGCGCGCCCACAAGAACTGAAGTCTTTGCCAAACACTGGCAAAGCTATGGCATTACACGCCTCCTGCGACACAGGCACGCGCACAAGTCCTGAAGTCTTTGCAAACCATTGGCAAAGCTACGGCATTTCACGTCGCCTGAGACACTGCCGCGCGCACAAGACCTGAAGTCTTTTCCAAACATTTGCAAAGCTACGACATTACACGCCTCCTGGTACACAGGCGTGCGCACAAGGCCTGTGTTTGGCAAAGCTACGGCATTACACGCCGCCTGAGACACAGGCGCGCGCGCAAGACCTGAAGTCTTTGCCAATCATTGGCAAAGCTAAGACAATACACGCTGCCTGAGACACTTGCGCGTGCACAAGACCTGAAGTCTTTGCCAAACATTGGCAAAGCTACGGCATTACACGCCGCTTGAGACACAGGCACGCGCACCAGACATGGATTCTGTGCCAAACATTGGCAATGCTACCGCATTACACGCCCCCTAAGATACACGCGCGCGCGCAAGACTTGAAGTATTTGCCAAACATTGGCAATACTGCGGCATTACACGATGACTGAGACACAGCGCACACAAGACCTGAAGTCTTTGCAAAACATTGGTAAAGCTACGGCATTACACGCCGCCTGAAACACAGGCGCGCGCACAAGACCTGAACTATATGCCGAACATTGGCAAAGCTACGACATTACACGCCGCCAGAGGCACATGCGCGCGCACAAGACCAGAAGTATTTGCCAATAATTGGCAAAGCTACGACATTACACGCCGCCTGAGACACATGCGCGCGCAAAAGAATTGAACTATTTGCCAAACATTGGCAAAGCTATGGCATTACACCTCGCCTAAGACACAGGAGCGCACACGACCTAAAGTCTTTGCCAAACATTGTCAAAGCTACGTCATTACACGACTCCTGAGACACAGGCGTGCGCATAAGACCATTGTTTGGCAAAGCTACGACATTACACGCCGCCAGAGACACATGCGCGCCCACAAGAACTGAAGTCTTTGCCAAACATTGGCAAAGCTATGGCCGCCTCCTGCGACACAGGCACGCGCACAAGACCTGAAGTCTTTGCAAAACATTGGCAAAGCTACGGCATTTCATGTCGCCTGAGACACTGCCGCGCGCACAAGACCTGAAGTCTTTGCCAAACATTTGCAAAGCTACGACATTACACGCCACCTGGTACACAGGCGTGCACACAACACCTGTGTTTGGCAAAGCTATGGCATTACACGCCGCCTGAGACACAGGCGCGCGCACAAGACCTAAAGTCTTTGCCGATCATTGGCAAAGCTATGACAATACATGCCGCCTAAGACACATTTGCGCGCACAAGACCTAAAGTCTTTGCCAAACATTGGCAAAGCTACGGCATTACACGTCGCTTGAGACACAGGCGCGCGCACCAGACCTGGATTCTTTGCCAAACATTAGCAATGCTACCGCATTTCACGCCCCTTGAGAAACACGCGCGCGCGCAAGACTTGTAGTATTTGCCAAACATTGGCAATACTACGGCATTACACGCCGCCTGAGACACAGGCGCGCCCACAAGAACTAAAGTCTTTGCCAAACATTGGCAAAGCTATAGCATTACACGCCTCCTGCGACACTGGCACGCGCACAAGAGCAGATGTCTTTGCCAAACATTGGCAAAGCTACGACATTTCACGTCACCTGAGACACTGCCGTGCGCAAAAGACCTGAAGTCTTTGCCAAACATTTGCAAAGCTACGACATTACACGCCACCTGGTACACATGCGTGCGCACAAGACCTGTGTTTGGCAAAGCTACGGCATTACATTCCGCCTGAGACACAGGCGCGCGCACAAGACATGAAGTCTTTGCCAAACATATGCAAAGCTACGACATTACACGCCACCTGGTACACAGGCGTGCGCACAAGACCTGTGTTTGGCAATGCTACGGCATTACACGCCGCCTGAGACACAGGCGCGCGCAAGACCTGAAGTCTTTGTCGATCATTGGCAAAGCTATGACAATACACGTCGCCTAAGACACATGCTCGCGCATAAGACCTGAAGACTTTGCCAAACATTGGCAAAGCTGTGGCATTACACGCCGCTTGAGACACAGGCGCGCGCACTAGACCTGGATTCTTTGCCAAACATTGCCAATGCTACCGCATTACACGCCCCAAAAGATACACGCGTGCGCGCAAGACTTGAAGTATTTGCCAAACATTGGAAATACTACGGCATTACACGATGACTGAAACACCGCGCGCACACAAGACCTGAAGTCTTTGCAAAACATTGGCAAAGCTACGGCATTACACGCCGCCTGAAACACAAGCGCGCGCACTAGACCTGAACTATATGCCAAACATTGGCAAAGCTACGACATTACACGCCGCGCGAGACACATGCGCGCGCACAAGACCTAAAGTCTTTCCCAAACATTGGCAAAGCTACGACATTACACGTCGCCTGAGACACATGCGCGCGCAAAAGAACTGAACTATTTGCCAAACATTGGCAAAGCTATGGCATTACACCTCGCCTGAGACACAGGAGCGCACACGACCTAAAGTCTTTGCCAAACATTGTCAAAGCTACGTTATTACACGACGCCTGAGACACAGGCGTGCGCATAAGACCTTTGTTTGGCAAAGCTACGGCATTACACGCGTCTAGAGACACAGGCGCGCCCACAAGAACTGAAGTCTTTGCCAAACACTGGCAAAGCTATGGCATTACACGCCTCCTGCGACACAGGCACGCGCACAAGACCTGAAGTCTTTGCAAAACATTGGCAAAGCTACGGCATTTCACGTCGCCTGAGACACTGCCGCGCGCACAAGACCTGAAGTCTTTTCCAAACATTTGCAAAGCTACGACATTACACGCCACCTGGTACACAGGCGTGCGCACAAGACCTTTGTTTGGCAAAGCTACGGCATTACACGCCGCCTGAGTCACAGGCGCGCGCGCAAGACCTGAAGTCTTTGCCAATCATTGGCAAAGCTATGACAATACACGTTGCCTGAGACACATGCGCGTGCACAAGACCTGAAGTCTTTGGCAAACATTGGCAAAGCTACGGCATTACACGCCGCTTGAGACACAGGCGCGCGCACCAGACATGGATTCTGTGCCAAACATTGGCAATGCTACCTCATTACACGCCCCGTAAGATACACGCGCGCGCGCAAGACTTGAAGTATTTGCCAAACATTGGCAATACTACGGCATTACACGATGACTGAGACACAGCGCGCACACAAGACCTGAAGTCTTTGCAAAACATTGGCAAAGCTACGGTATTACACGCCGCCTGAAACACAGGCGCGCGCACAAGACCTGAACTATATGCCAAACATTGGCAAAGCTACGACATTACACGCCGCCTGAGACACATGCGCGCGCACAAGACCTGAAGTATTTGCCAAACATTGGCAAAGCTACGACATTACACGCCGCCTGAGACACATGCGCGCGCAAAAGAACTATACTATTTGCCAAACATTGGCAAAGCTATGGCATTACACCTCGCCTAAGACACAGGAGCGCACACGACCTAAAGTCTTTGCCAAACATTGTCAAAGCTACGTCATTACACGACTCCTGAGACACAGGCGTGCGCATAAGACCATTGTTTGGCAAAGCTACGACATTACACGCCGCCAGAGACACATGCGCGCCCACAAGAACTGAAGTCTTTGCCAAACATTGGCAAAGCTATGGCCGCCTCCTGCGACACAGGCACGCGCACAAGACCTGAAGTCTTTGCAAAACATTGGCAAAGCTACGGCATTTCATGTCGCCTGAGACACTGCCGCGCGCACAAGACCTGAAGTCTTTGCCAAACATTTGCAAAGATACGACATTACACGCCACCTGGTACACAGGCGTGCACACAACACCTGTGTTTGGCAAAGCTATGGCATTACACGCCGCCTGAGACACAGGTGCGCGCACAAGACCTAAAGTCTTTGCCGATCATTGGCAAAGCTATGACAATACATGCCGCCTAAGACACATTTGCGCGCACAAGACCTAAAGTCTTTGCCAAACATTGGCAAAGCTACGGCATTACACGTCGCTTGAGACACAGGCGCGCGCACCAGACCTGGATTCTTTGCCAAACATTAGCAATGCTACCGCATTTCACGCCCCTTGAGAAACACGCGCGCGCGCAAGACTTGTAGTATTTGCCAAACATTGGCAATACTACGGCATTACACGCCGCCTGAGACACAGGCGCGCCCACAAGAACTAAAGTCTTTGCCAAACATTGGCAAAGCTATAGCATTACACGCCTCCTGCGACACTGGCACGCGCACAAGAGCAGATGTCTTTGCCAAACATTGGCAAAGCTACGACATTTCACGTCACCTGAGACACTGCTGTGCGCAAAAGACCTGAAGTCTTTGCCAAACATTTGCAAAGCTACGACATTACACGCCACCTGGTACACAGGCGTGCGCACAAGACCTGTGTTTGGCAAAGCTACGGCATTACATTCCGCCTGAGACACAGGCGCGCGTACAAGACATGAAGTCTTTGCCAAACATATGCAAAGCTACGACATTACACGCCACCTGGTACACAGGCGTGCGCACAAGACCTGTGTTTGGCAATGCTACGGCATTACACGCCGCCTGAGACACAGGCGCGCGCAAGACCTGAAGTCTTTGTCGATCATTGGCAAAGCTATGACAATACACGTCGCCTAAGACACATGCTCGCGCATAAGACCTGAAGTCTTTGCCAAACATTGGCAAAGCTGTGGCATTACACGCCGCTTGAGACACAGGCGCGCGCACTAGACCTGGATTCTTTGCCAAACATTGCCAATGCTACCGCATTACACGCCCCAAAAGATACACGCGTGCGCGCAAGACTTGAAGTATTTGCCAAACATTGGAAATACTACGGCATTACACGATGACTGAAACACCGCGCGCACACAAGACCTGAAGTCTTTGCAAAACATTGGCAAAGCTACGGCATTACACGCCGCCTGAAACACAAGCGCGCGCACTAGACCTGAACTATATGCCAAACATTGGCAAAGCTACGACATTACACGCCGCGCGAGACACATGCGCGCGCACAAGACCTAAAGTCTTTCCCAAACATTGGCAAAGCTACGACATTACACGCCGCCTGAGACACATGCGCGCGCAAAAGAACTGAACTATTTGCCAAACATTGGCAAAGCTATGGCATTACACCTCGCCTGAGACACAGGAGCGCACACGACCTAAAGTCTTTGCCAAACATTGTCAAAGCTACGTTATTACACGACGCCTGAGACACAGGCGTGCGCATAAGACCTTTGTTTGGCAAAGCTACGGCATTACACGCGTCTAGAGACACAGGCGCGCCCACAAGAACTGAAGTCTTTGCCAAACACTGGCAAAGCTATGGCATTACACGCCTCCTGCGACACAGGCACGCGCACAAGACCTGAAGTCTTTGCAAAACATTGGCAAAGCTACGGCATTTCACGTCGCCTGAGACACTGCCGCGCGCACAAGACCTGAAGTCTTTTCCAAACATTTGCAAAGCTACGACATTACACGCCACCTGGTACACAGGCGTGCGCACAAGACCTTTGTTTGGAAAAGCTACGGCATTACACGCCGCCTGAGTCACAGGCGCGCGCGCAAGACCTGAAGTCTTTGCCAGTCATTGGCAAAGCTATGACAATACACGTTGCCTGAGACACATGCGCGTGCACAAGACCTGAAGTCTTTGGCAAACATTGGCAAAGCTACGGCATTACACGCCGCTTGAGACACAGGCGCGCGCACCAGACATGGATTCTGTGCCAAACATTGGCAATGCTACCTCATTACACGCCCCGTAAGATACACGCGCGCGCGCAAGACTTGAAGTATTTGCCAAACATTGGCAATACTACGGCATTACACGATGACTGAGACACAGCGCGCACACAAGACCTGAAGTCTTTGCAAAACATTGGCAAAGCTACGGTATTACACGCCGCCTGAAACACAGGCGCGCGCACAAGACCTGAACTATATGCCAAACATTGGCAAAGCTACGACATTACACGCCGCCTGAGACACATGCGCGCGCACAAGACCTGAAGTATTTGCCAAACATTGGCAAAGCTACGACATTACACGCCGCCTGAGACACATGCGCGCGCAAAAGAACTATACTATTTGCCAAACATTGGCAAAGCTATGGCATTACACCTCGCCTAAGACACAGGAGCGCACATGACCTAAAGTCTTTGCCAAACATTGTCAAAGCTACGTCATTACACGACTCCTGACACACAGGCGTGCGCATAAGACATTTGTTTGCAAAGCTACGGCATTACACGCCGCCAGAGACACAGGCGCGCCCACAAGAACTGAAGTCTTTGCCAAACACTAGCAAAGCTATGGCATTACACGCCTCCTGCGACACAGGCACGCGCACAAGACCTGAAGTCTTTGCAAAACATTGGCAAAGCTCCGGCATTTCACGTCGCCTGAGACACTGCCGCGCGCACAAGACCTGAAGTCTTTGCCAATCATTGGCAAAGCTATGACAATACACGCTGCCTGAGACACATGCGCGTGCACAAGACCTGAAGTCTTTGCCAAACATTGGCAAAGCTACGGCATTACACGCCGCTTGAGACACAGGCGCGCGCACCAGATATGGATTATGTGCCAAACATTGGCAATGCTACCTCATTACACGCCCCCTAAGATACACGCGCACGCGCAAGACTTGAAGTATTTGCCAAACATAGGCAATACTACGGCATTACACGATGACTGAGACACAGCGCGCACACAAGACCTGAAGTCTTTGCAAAACATTGGCAAAGCTACGGCATTACACGCCGCCTGAAACACAGGCGCGCGCACAAGACCTGAACTATATGCCAAACATTGGCAAAGCTACGACATTAAACGCCGCCTGAGACACATGCGCGCGCACAAGACCTGAAGTATTTTCCAAACATTGGCAAAGCTACGACATTACAAGCTGCCTGAGACACATGCGCGCGCAAAATAACTGAACTATTTGCCAAACATTGGCAAAGCTATGGCATTACACCTCGCCTAAGACATAGGAGCGCACACGACCTAAAGTCTTTGCCAAACATTGTCAAAGCTACGTCATTACACGACTCCTGAGACACAGGCGTGCGCATAAGACATTTGTTTGGCAAAGCTACGACATTACACGCCGCCAGAGACACAGGCGCGCCCACAAGAACTGAAGTCTTTGCCAAAATTGACAAAGCTATGGCCGCCTCCTGCGACACAGGCACGCGCACAAGACCTGAAGTCTTTGCAAAACATTGGCAATGCTACGGCATTTCACGTCGCCTGAGACACTGCCGCGTGCACAAGACCTGAAGTCTTTGCCAAACATTTGCAAAGCTACGACATTACACGCCACCTGGTACACAGGCGTGCACACAAGACCTGTGTTTGGCAAAGCTACGGCATTACACGCCGCCTGAGACACAGGCGCGCGCACAAGACCTGAAGTCTTTGCCGATCGTTGGCAAAGCTATGATAATACACGCCGCCTAAGACACATGCGCGCGCACAAGACCTGAAGTCTTTGCCAAACATTGGCAAAGCTACGGCATTCCACGTCGCTTGAGACACAGGCGCGCGCACCAGACCTGGATTCTTTGCCAAACATTATCAATGCTACCGCATTTTACGCCCCTTGAGAAACACGTGCGCGCGCAAGACTTGTTGTATTTGTCAAACATTGGCAATACTACGGCATTACGCGCCGCCTGAGACATAGGCGCGCCCACAAGAACTAAAGTCTTTGCCAAACATTGGCAAAGCTATGGCATTACACGCCTCCTGCGACACTGGCACGCGCACAAGAGCAGATGTCTTTGCCAAACATTGGCAAAGCTACGGCATTTCACGTCACCTGAGACACTGCCGTGCGCAAAAGAACTGAAGTCTTTGCCAAACATTTGCAAAGCTACGACATTACACGCCACCTGGTACACAGGCGTGCGCACAAGACCTGTGTTTGGCAAAGCTACGGCATTACACTCCGCCTGAGACACAGGTGCGCGCACAAGACTTGAAGTCTTTGCCAAACATTTGCAAAGCTACGACATTACACGCCACCTGGTACACAGGCGTGCGCACAAGACCTGTGTTTGGCAAAGCTACGGCATTACACGCCGCCTGAGACACAGACGCGCGCACAAGACCTGAAGTCTTTGCCGATCATTGGCAAAGCTATGACAATACACGTCGCCTAAGACACATGCGCGCGCATAAGACCTGAAGTCTTTGCCAAACATTGGCAAAGCTACGGCATTACACGTCGCTGGAGACATAGACGCGCGCACCAGACCTAGATTCTTTGCCAACATTGGCAATGCTACCGCATTACACGCCCCCTGAGACACACGCGCGCGCGCAAGCCTTGAAGTATTTGCCAAACATTGGCAATACTACGACATTACACGATGACTGAGACATAGCGCGCACACAAGACCTGAAGTCTTTGCAAAACATTGGCAAAGCTACGGGATTACACGCCGCCTGAAACACAGGCACGCGCACAAGAACTGAACTATTTGCCAAACACTGGCAAAGCTACGAATTTACACGCCGCCTGAGACACATGCGCGCGCACAAGACCTGAAGTCTTTGCCAAACATTGGCAAAGCTACGACATTGCACGCCGCCAGAGACACATGCGCGCGCAAAAGAACTGAACTATTTGCCAAACATTGGCAAAGCTATGGCATTACACCTCGCCTAAGACACAGGAGCGCACACGACCTAAAGTCTTTGCCAAACATTGTCAAAGCAACGTCATTACACGACTCCTGACACACAGGCGTGCGCATAAGACCTTTGTTTGGAAAAGCTACGGCATTACACGCCTCTAGAGACACAGGCGCGCCCACACGAACTGAAGTCTTTGCCAAAATTGGCAAAGCTATGGCCGCCTCCTGCGACACAGGCACGCGCACAAGACCTGAAGTCTTTGCAAAACATTGGCAATGCTACGACATTTCACGTCGCCTGAGACACTGCCGCGTGCACAAGACTTGAAGTCTTTGCCAAACATTTGCAAAGCTACGACATTACACGCCACCTGGTACACAGGCATGCACACAAGACCTGTGTTTGGCAAAGCTACGGCATTACACGCCGCCTGAGACACAGGCGCGCGCACAAGACCTGAAGTCTTTGCCGATCATTGGCAAAGCTATGATAATACACGCCGCCTAAGACACATGCGCGCGCACAAGACCTGAAGTCTTTGCCAAACATTGGCAAAGCTACGGCATTCCACGTCGCTTGAGACACAGGCGCGCGCACCAGACCTGGATTCTTTGCCAAACATTATCAATGCTACCGCATTTCACGCCCCTTGAGAAACACGTGCGCGCGCAAGACTTGTAGTATTTGCCAAACATTGGCAATACTACGGCATTACACGCCGCCTGAGACACAGGCGCGCCCACAAAAACTAAAGTCTTTGCCAAACATTGGCAAAGCTATGGCATTACACGCCTCCTGCGACACTGGCACGCGCACAAGAGCAGATGTCTTTGCCAAACATTGGCAAAGCTACGGCATTTCACGTCACCTAAGACATTGCCGTGCGCAAAAGGCCTGAAGTCTTTGCCAAACATTTGCAAAGCTACGACATTACACGCCACCTGGTACACAGGTGTGCGCACAAGACCTGTGTTTGGCAAAGCTACGGCATTACACTCCGCCTGAGACACAGGTGCGCGCACAAGACTTGAAGTCTTTGCCAAACATTTGCAAAGCTACGACATTACACGCCACCTGGTACACAGGCGTGCGCACAAGACCTGGTTTTGGCAAAGCTACGGCATTACACGCCGCCTGAGACACAGACGCGCGCACAAGACCTGAAGTCTTTGCCGATCATTGGCAAAGCAATGACAATACACGTCGCCTAAGACACATGCGCGCGCATAAGACTTGAAGTCTTTGCCAAACATTGGCAAAGCTACGGCATTACACGCCGCATGAGACACAGGCGCGCGCACCAGACATGGATTCTGTGCCAAACATTGGCAATGCTACCTCATTACACGCCCCGTAAGATACACGCGCGCGCGCAAGACTTGAAGTATTTGCCAAACATTGGCAATACTACGGCATTACACGATGACTGAGACACAGCGCGCACACAAGACCTGAAGTCTTTGAAAAACATTGGCAAAGCTACGGCATTACACGCCGCCTGAAACACAGGCGCGCGCACAAGACCTGAACTATATGCCAAACATTGGCAAAGCTACGACATTACACGCCGCCTGAGACACATGCGCGCGCACAAGACCTGAAGTATTTGCCAAACATTGGCAAAGCTACGACATTACACGCTGCCTGAGACACATGCGCGCGCAAAAGAACTGTACTATTTGCCAAACATTGGCAAAGCTATGGCATTACACCTCGCCTAAGACACTGGAGCGCACACGACCTAAAGTCTTTGCCAAACATTGTCAAAGCTACGTTATTACACGACTCCTGAGACACAGGCGTGCGCATAAGACATTTGTTTGGCAAAGCTACGACATTACACGCCGCCAGAGACACAGGCGCGCCCACAAGAACTGAAGTCTTTGCCAAAATTGGCAAAGCTATGGCCGCCTCCTGCGACACAGGCACGCGCACAAGACCTGAAGTCTTTGCAAAACATTGGCAATGCTACGGCATTTCACGTCGCCTGAGACACTGCCGCGTGCACAAGACCTGAAGTCTTTGCCAAACATTTGCAAAGCTACGACATTACACGCCACCTGGTACACAGGCGTGCACACAAGACCTGTGTTTGGCAAAGCTACGGCATTACACGCCGCCTGAGACACAGGCGCGCGCACAAGACCTGAAGTCTTTGCCGATCATTGGCAAAGCTATGATAATACACGCCGCCTAAGACACATGCGCGCGCACAAGACCTGAAGTCTTTGCCAAAGATTGGCAAAGCTACGGCATTCCACGTCGCTTGAGTCACAGGCGCGCGCACCAGACCTGGATTCTTTGCCAAACATTATCAATGCTACCGCATTTCACGCCCCTTGAGAAACACGTGCGCGCGCAAGACCTGTAGTATTTGCCAAACATTGGCAATACTACGGCATTACGCGCCGCCTGAGACACAGGCGCGCCCACAAGAACTAAAGTCTTTGCCAAACATTGGCAAAGCTATGGCATTACACGCCTCCTGCGACACTGGCACGCGCACAAGAGCAGATGTCTTTGCCAAACATTGGCAAAGCTACGGCATTTCACGTCACCTGAGACACTGCCGTGCGCAAAAGACCTGAAGTCTTTGCCAAACATTTGCAAAGCTACGACATTACACGCCACCTGGTACACAGGCGTGCGCACAAGACCTGTGTTTGGCAAAGCTACGGCATTACACTCCGCCTGAGACACAGGTGCGCGCACAAGACTTGAAGTCTTTGCCAAACATTTGCAAAGCTACGACATTACACGCCACCTGGTACACAGGCGTGCGCACAAGACCTGGGTTTGGCAAAGCTACGGCATTACACGCCGCCTGAGACACAGACGCGCGCACAAGACCTGAAGTCTTTGCCGATCATTGGCAAAGCTATGACAATACACGTCGCCTAAGACACATGCGCGCGCATAAGACCTGAAGTCTTTGCCAAACATTGGCAAAGCTACGGCATTACACGTCGCTTGAGACATAGACGCGCGCACCAGACCTAGATTCTTTGCCAACATTGGCAATGCTACCGCATTACACACCCCCTGAGACACACGCGCGCGCGCAAGCCTTGAAGTATTTGCCAAACATTGGCAATACTACGACATTACACGATGACTGAGACATAGCGCGCACACAAGACCTGAAGTCTTTGCAAAACATTGGCAAAGCTACGGGATTACACGCCGCCTGAAACACAGGCACGCGCACAAGAACTGAACTATTTGCCAAACACTGGCAATGCTACGAAATTACACGCCGCCTGAGACACATGCGTGCGCACAAGACCTGAAGTCTTTGCCAAACATTGGCAAAGCTACGACATTGCACGCCGCCAGAGACACATGCGCGCGCAAAAGAACTGAACTATTTGCCAAACATTGGCAAAGCTATGGCATTACACCTCGCCTAAGACACAGGAGCGCACACGACCTAAAGTCTTTGCCAAACATTGTCAAAGCAACGTCATTACACGACTCCTGACACACAGGCGTGCGCATAAGACCTTTGTTTGGCAAAGCTACGGCATTACACGCCTCTAGAGACACAGGCGCGCCCACAAGAACTGAAGTCTTTTCCAAAATTGGCAAAGCTATGGCCGCCTCCTGCGACACAGGCACGCGCACAAGACCTGAAGACTTTGCAAAACATTGGCAATGCTACGGCATTTCACGTCGCCTGAGACACTGCCGCGTGCACAAGACTTGAAGTCTTTGCCAAACATTTGCAAAGCTACGACATTACACGCCACCTGGTACACAGGCGTGCACACAAGACCTGTGTTTGGCAAAGCTACGGCATTACACGCCGCCTGAGACACAGGCGCGCGCACAAGACCTGAAGTCTTTGCCGATCATTGGCAAAGCTATGATAATACACGCCGCCTAAGACACATGCGCGCGCACAAGACCTGAAGTCTTTGCCAAACGTTGGCAAAGCTACGGCATTCCACGTCGCTTGAGACACAGGCGCGCGCACCAGACCTGGATTCTTTGCCAAACATTATCAATGCTACCGCATTTCACGCCCCTTGAGAAACACGTGCGCGCGCAAGACTTGTAGTATTTTCCAAACATTGGCAATACTACGGCATTACACGCCGCCTGAGACACAGGCGCGCCCACAAGAACTAAAGTCTTTGCCAAACATTGGCAAAGCTATGGCATTACACGCCTCCTGCGACACTGGCACGCGCACAAGAGCAGATGTCTTTGCCAAACATTGGCAAAGCTACGGCATTTCACGTCACCTAAGACACTGCCGTGCGCAAAAGACCTGAAGTCTTTGCCAAACATTTGCAAAGCTACGACATTACACGCCACGTGGTACACAGGCGTGCGCACAAGACCTGTGTTTGGCAAAGCTCCGGCATTTCACATCGCCTGAGACACTGCCGCGTGCACAAGACCTGAAGTCTTTTCTAAACATTTGCAAAGCTACGACATTACACGCCACCTGGTACACAGGCGTGCGCACAAGACCTGTGTTTGGCAAAGCTACGGCATTACACGCCGCCTGAGACACAGGCACGCGCGCAAGACCTGAAGTCTTTGCCAATCATTGGCAACGCTATGACAATACACGCTGCCTGAGACACATGCGCGTGCACAAGACCTGAAGTCTTTGCCAAACATTGGCAAAGCTACGGCATTACACGCCGCTTGAGACACAGGCGCGCGCACCAGACATGGATTATGTGCCAAACATTGGCAATGCTACCTCATTACACGCCACCTAAGATACACGCGCACGCGCAAGACTTGAAGTATTTGCCAAACATTGGCAATACTACGGCATAACACGATGACTGAGACACAGCGCGCACACAAGACCTGAAGTCTTTGCAAAACATTGGCAAAGCTACGGCATTACACGCCGCCTGAAACACAGGCGCGCGCACAAGACCTGAACTATATGCCAAACATTGGCAAAGCTACGACATTACACGCCGCCTGAGACACATGCACGCGCACAAGACCTGAAGTATTTTCCAAACATTGGCAAAGCTACGACATTACAAGCTGCCTGAGACACATGCGCGCGCAAAATAATTGAACTATTTGCCAAACATTGGCAAAGCTATGGCATTACACCTCGCCTAAGACACAGGAGCGCACACGACCTAAAGTCTTTGCCAAACATTTTCAAAGCTACGTCATTACACGACTCCTGAGACACAGGCGTGCGCATAAGACATTTGTTTGGCAAAGCTACGACATTACACGCCGCCAGAGACACAGGCGCGCCCACAAGAACTGAAGTCTTTGCCAAAATTTGCAAAGTTATGGCCGCCTCCTGCGACACAGGCACGCGCACAAGACCTGAAGTCTTTGCAAAACATTGGCAAAGCTACGGCATTTCACGTCGCCTGAGACACTGCCGCGTGCACAAGACCTAAAGTCTTTGCCAAACATTTGCAAAGCTACGACATTACACGCCACCTGGTACACAGGCGTGCACACAAGACCTGTGTTTGGCAAAGCTACGGCATTACACGCCGCCTGAGACACAGGCGCGCGCACAAGACCTGAAGTCTTTGCCGATCATTGGCAAAGCTATGATAATACACGCCGCCTAAGACACATGCGCGCGCACAAGACCTAAAGTCTTTGCCAAACATTGGCAAAGCTACGGCATTCCACGTCGCTTGAGACACAGGCGCGCGCACTAGACCTGGATTCTTTGCCAAACATTAGCAATGCTACCGCATTTCACGCCCCTTGAGAAACACGTGCGCGCGCAAGACTTGTAGTATTTGCCAAACATTGGCAATACTACGGCATTACACGCGGCCTGAGACACAGGCGCGCCCACAAGAACTAAAGTCTTTGCCAAACATTGGCAAAGCTATGGCATTACACGCCTCCTGCGACACTGGCACGCGCACAAGAGCAGATGTCTTTGCCAAACATTGGCAAAGCTACGGCATTTCGCGTCACCTGAGACACTGCCGTGCGCAAAAGGCCTGAAGTCTTTGCCAAACATTTGCAAAGCTACGACATTACACGCCACCTGGTACACAGGCGTGCGCACAAGACCTGTGTTTGGCAAAGCTACGGCATTACACTCCGCCTGAGACACAGGCGCGCGCACAAGACTTGAAGTCTTTGCCAAACATTTGCAAAGCTACGACATTACACGACACCTGGTACACAGGCGTGCGCACAGGACCTGGGTTTGGCAAAGCTACGTCATTACACGCTGCCTGAGACACAGGCGCGCGCACAAGACCTGAAGTCTTTGCCGATCATTAACAAAGCTATGACAATACACGTCGCCTAAGACACATGCGCGCGCATAAGACCTGAAGTCTTTGCCAAACATTGGCAAAGCTACGGCATTACACATCGCTTGAGACATAGGCGCGCGCACCAGACCTGGATTCTTTGCCAAACATTGGCAATGCTACCGCATTACACGCCCCCTGAGACACACGCGCGAGCGCAAGCCTTGAAGTATTTGCCAATCATTGGCAATACTACGACATTACACGATGACTGAGACACAGCGCGCACACAAGACCTGAAGTCTTTGCAAAACATTGGCAAAGCTACGGGATTACACGCCGCCTGAAACACAGGCGCGCGCACAAGAACTGAACTATTTGCCAAACACTGGCAAAGCTACGAAATTACATGCCGCCTAAGACACATGCGCGCGCACAAGACCTGAAGTCTTTGCCAAACATTGGCAAAGCTACGACATTACACGCCGCCTGAGACACATGTGCGCGCAAAAGAACTGAACTATTTGCCAAACATTGGCAAAGCTATGGCATTACACCTCGCCTGAGACACAGGAGCGCACACGACCTAAAGTCTTTGCCAAACATTGACAAAGCTACGTCATTACACGCCGCATGAGACACAGGCGCGCTCACCAGACCTGTATTCTTAGCCAAACATTGGCAATGCTACCTCATTACACGCCCCCTGAGATACACGCGCGCGCGCAAGGCTTGAAGTATTTGCCAAACATTGGCAACACTACGACATTACACGATGACTGAGACACAGCCCGCGCACAAGACCTGAAGTATTTGCAAAACATTGGAAAAGCTACGGCATTACACGCCGCCTGAAACACAAGCGCGCGCACAAGACCTGAACTATATGCCAAACATTGGCAAAGCTACGACATTACACGCCGCCCGAGACACATGCGCGCGCACAAGACCTGAAGTCTTTGCCAAACATTGGCAAAGCTACGACATTACACGCCGCCTTAGAGACATGCGCGCGCAAAAGAACTGAACTATTTGCCAAACATTGGCAAAGCTATGGCATTACACCTCGCCTGAGACACAGGAGCGCACACGACCTAAAGTCTTTGCCAAACATTGTCAAAGCTACGTTATTACACGACGCCTGTGACACAGGCGTGCGCATAAGACCTTTGTTTGGCAAAGCTACGGCATTACACGCCTCCAGAGACACAGGCGCGCCCACAAGAACTGAAGTCTTTGCCAAACACTGGCAAAGCTATGGCATTACACGCCTCCGGCGACACAGGCACGCACACAAGACCTGAAGTCTTTGCAAAACATTGGCAAAGCTATGGCATTTCACGTCGCCTGAGACACTGCCGCGCGCACAAGACCTGAAGTCTTTGCCAAACATTTGCAAAGCTACGACATTACATGCCACCTGGTTCACAGGCGTGCACACAAGACATGTGTTTGGCAAAGCTACGGCATTACACGCCGCCTGAGACACAGGCGCGCGCACAAGACCTGAAGTCATTGCCGATCATTGGCAAAGCTATGACAATACACGCCGCCTAAGACACATGCGCGCGCACAAGACCTGAAGTCTTTGCCAAACATTGGCAAATCTATGACAATACACGTCGCCTAAGACACATGCGCGCGCATAAGACCTGAAGTCTTTGCCAAACATTGGCAAAGCTACGGCATTACACATCGCTTGAGACATAGGCGCGCGCACCAGACCTGGATTCTTTGCCAAACATTGGCAATGCTACCGCATTACACGCCCCCTGAGACACACGCGCGCGCACAAGCCTTGAAGTATTTGCCAAACATTGGCAATACTACGACATTACACGATGACTGAGACATAGCGCGCACACAAGACCTGAAGTCTTTGCAAAACATTGGCAAAGCTACGGGATTACACGCCGCCTGAAACACAGGCGCGCGCACAAGAACTGAACTATTTGCCAAACACTGGCAAAGCTACGAAATTACACGCCGCCTGAGACACATGCGCGCGCACAAGACCTGAAGTCTTTGCCAAACATTGGCAAAGCTACGACATTACACGCCGCATGAGACACATGCGCGCGCAAAAGAACTGAACTATTTACCTAACATTGGCAAAGCTATGGCAATACACCTCGCCTGAGACACAGGAGCGCACACGACCTAAAGTCTTTGCCAAACATTGACAAAGCTACGTCATTACACGCCGCATGAGACACAGGCGCGCGCACCAGACCTAAATTCTTTGCCAAACATTGGCAATGCTACCTCATTACACGCCCCCTAAGATACACGCGCGCGCGCAAGGCTTGAAGTATTTGCCAAACATTGGCAATACTACGACATTACACAATGACTGAAACACAGCGCGCGCACAAGACCTGAAGTCTTTGCAAAACATAGGCAAAGTTACGGCATTACACGTCGCCTGAAACACAAGCGCGCGCACAAGACCTGAACTATATGCCAAACATTGGCAAAGCTACGACATTACACGCAGCCCGAGACACATGCGCGCGCACAATACCTGAAGTCTTTGCCAAACATTGGCAAAGCTACGACATTACACGCCGCCTGAGAGACATGCGCGCGCAAAAGAACTGAACTATTTGCCAAACATTGGCAAAGCTATGGCATTACACCTCGCCTGAGACACAGGAGCGCACACGACCTAAAGTCTTTGCCAAACATTGTCAAAGCTACGTTATTACACGACGCCTGTGACACAGGCGTGCGCATAAGACCTTTGTTTGGCAAAGCTACGGCATTACACGCCTCCAGAGACACAGGCGCGCCCACAAGAACTGAAGTCTTTGCCAAACACTGGCAAAGCTATGGCATTACACGCCTCCTGCGACACAGGCACGCTCACAAGACCTGAAGTCTTTGCAAAACATTGGCAAAGCTACGGCATTTCACGTCGCCTGAGACACTGCCGCGCGCACAAGATCTGAAGTCTTTGCCAAACATTTGCAAAGCTACGACATTACACGCCACCTAGTACCCAGGCGTGCACACAAGACCTGTGTTTGGCAAAGCTACGGCATTACACGCCGCCTGAGACACAGGCGCGCGCACAAGACCTGAAGTCTTTGCCGATCATTGGCAAAGCTATGACAATACACGCCGCCTAAGACACATGCGCGCGCACAAGACCAGAAGTCTTTGCCAAACATTGGCAAAGCTACGGCATTACACGTCGCTTGAGACATAGGCGCGCGCACCAGACCTGGATTCTTTGCCAAACATTGGCAATGCTACCGCATTTCACGCCCCTTGAGAAACACGCGCGCGCGCAAGACTTGTAGTATTTGCCAAACATTGGCAATACTACGGCATTACAAGCCGCCTGAGACACAGGCGCGCCCACAAGAACTAAAGTCTTTGCCAAACATTGGCAAAGCTATGGCATTACACGCCTCCTGCGACACTGGCACGCGCACAAGAGCAGATGTCTTTGCCAAACATTGGCAAAGCTACGGCATTTCACGTCACCTGAGACACTGCCGTGCGCAAAAGACCTGAAGTCTTTGCCAAACATTTGCAAAGCTACGACATTACACGCCACCTGGTACACAGGCGTGCGCACAAGACCTGTGTTTGGCAAAGCTACGGCATTACACTCCGCCTGAGACACAGGTGCGCGCACAAGACTTGAAGTCTTTGCCAAACATTTGCAAAGCTACGACATTACACGCCACCTGGTACACAGGCGTGCGCACAAGACCTGGGTTTGGCAAAGCTACGGCATTACACGCCGCCTGAGACACAGACGCGCGCACAAGACCTGAAGTCTTTGCCGATCATTGGCAAAGCTATGACAATACACGTCGCCTAAGACACATGCGCGCGCATAAGACCTGAAGTCTTTGCCAAACATTGGCAAAGCTACGGCATTACACGTCGCTTGAGACATAGACGCGCGCACCAGACCTAGATTCTTTGCCAACATTGGCAATGCTACCGCATTACACACCCCCTGAGACACACGCGCGCGCGCAAGCCTTGAAGTATTTGCCAAACATTGGCAATACTACGACATTACACGATGACTGAGACATAGCGCGCACACAAGACCTGAAGTCTTTGCAAAACATTGGCAAAGCTACGGGATTACACGCCGCCTGAAACACAGGCACGCGCACAAGAACTGAACTATTTGCCAAACACTGGCAATGCTACGAAATTACACGCCGCCTGAGACACATGCGCGCGCACAAGACCTGAAGTCTTTGCCAAACATTGGCAAAGCTACGACATTGCACGCCGCCAGAGACACATGCGCGCGCAAAAGAACTGAACTATTTGCCAAACATTGGCAAAGCTATGGCATTACACCTCGCCTAAGACACAGGAGCGCACACGACCTAAAGTCTTTGCCAAACATTGTCAAAGCAACGTCATTACACGACTCCTGACACACAGGCGTGCGCATAAGACCTTTGTTTGGCAAAGCTACGGCATTACACGCCTCTAGAGACACAGGCGCGCCCACAAGAACTGAAGTCTTTTCCAAAATTGGCAAAGCTATGGCCGCCTCCTGCGACACAGGCACGCGCACAAGACCTGAAGACTTTGCAAAACATTGGCAATGCTACGGCATTTCACGTCGCCTGAGACACTGCCGCGTGCACAAGACTTGAAGTCTTTGCCAAACATTTGCAAAGCTACGACATTACACGCCACCTGGTACACAGGCGTGCACACAAGACCTGTGTTTGGCAAAGCTACGGCATTACACGCCGCCTGAGACACAGGCGCGCGCACAAGACCTGAAGTCTTTGCCGATCATTGGCAAAGCTATGATAATACACGCCGCCTAAGACACATGCGCGCGCACAAGACCTGAAGTCTTTGCCAAACGTTGGCAAAGCTACGGCATTCCACGTCGCTTGAGACACAGGCGCGCGCACCAGACCTGGATTCTTTGCCAAACATTATCAATGCTACCGCATTTCACGCCCCTTGAGAAACACGTGCGCGCGCAAGACTTGTAGTATTTTCCAAACATTGGCAATACTACGGCATTACACGCCGCCTGAGACACAAGCGCGCCCACAAGAACTAAAGTCTTTGCCAAACATTGGCAAAGCTATGGCATTACACGCCTCCTGCGACACTGGCACGCGCACAAGAGCAGATGTCTTTGCCAAACATTGGCAAAGCTACGGCATTTCACGTCACCTAAGACACTGCCGTGCGCAAAAGACCTGAAGTCTTTGCCAAACATTTGCAAAGCTACGACATTACACGCCACGTGGTACACAGGCGTGCGCACAAGACCTGTGTTTGGCAAAGCTCCGGCATTTCACATCGCCTGAGACACTGCCGCGTGCACAAGACCTGAAGTCTTTTCTAAACATTTGCAAAGCTACGACATTACACGCCACCTGGTACACAGGCGTGCGCACAAGACCTGTGTTTGGCAAAGCTACGGCATTACACGCCGCCTGAGACACAGGCACGCGCGCAAGACCTGAAGTCTTTGCCAATCATTGGCAACGCTATGACAATACACGCTGCCTGAGACACATGCGCGTGCACAAGACCTGAAGTCTTTGCCAAACATTGGCAAAGCTACGGCATTACACGCCGCTTGAGACACAGGCGCGCGCACCAGACATGGATTATGTGCCAAACATTGGCAATGCTACCTCATTACACGCCACCTAAGATACACGCGCACGCGCAAGACTTGAAGTATTTGCCAAACATTGGCAATACTACGGCATAACACGATGACTGAGACACAGCGCGCACACAAGACCTGAAGTCTTTGCAAAACATTGGCAAAGCTACGGCATTACACGCCGCCTGAAACACAGGCGCGCGCACAAGACCTGAACTATATGCCAAACATTGGCAAAGCTACGACATTACACGCCGCCTGAGACACATGCACGCGCACAAGACCTGAAGTATTTTCCAAACATTGGCAAAGCTACGACATTACAAGCTGCCTGAGACACATGCGCGCGCAAAATAATTGAACTATTTGCCAAACATTGGCAAAGCTATGGCATTACACCTCGCCTAAGACACAGGAGCGCACACGACCTAAAGTCTTTGCCAAACATTTTCAAAGCTACGTCATTACACGACTCCTGAGACACAGGCGTGCGCATAAGACATTTGTTTGGCAAAGCTACGACATTACACGCCGCCAGAGACACAGGCGCGCCCACAAGAACTGAAGTCTTTGCCAAAATTTGCAAAGTTATGGCCGCCTCCTGCGACACAGGCACGCGCACAAGACCTGAAGTCTTTGCAAAACATTGGCAAAGCTACGGCATTTCACGTCGCCTGAGACACTGCCGCGTGCACAAGACCTAAAGTCTTTGCCAAACATTTGCAAAGCTACGACATTACACGCCACCTGGTACACAGGCGTGCACACAAGACCTGTGTTTGGCAAAGCTACGGCATTACACGCCGCCTGAGACACAGGCGCGCGCACAAGACCTGAAGTCTTTGCCGATCATTGGCAAAGCTATGATAATACACGCCGCCTAAGACACATGCGCGCGCACAAGACCTAAAGTCTTTGCCAAACATTGGCAAAGCTACGGCATTCCACGTCGCTTGAGACACAGGCGCGCGCACTAGACCTGGATTCTTTGCCAAACATTAGCAATGCTACCGCATTTCACGCCCCTTGAGAAACACGTGCGCGCGCAAGACTTGTAGTATTTGCCAAACATTGGCAATACTACGGCATTACACGCGGCCTGAGACACAGGCGCGCCCACAAGAACTAAAGTCTTTGCCAAACATTGGCAAAGCTATGGCATTACACGCCTCCTGCGACACTGGCACGCGCACAAGAGCAGATGTCTTTGCCAAACATTGGCAAAGCTACGGCATTTCGCGTCACCTGAGACACTGCCGTGCGCAAAAGGCCTGAAGTCTTTGCCAAACATTTGCAAAGCTACGACATTACACGCCACCTGGTACACAGGCGTGCGCACAAGACCTGTGTTTGGCAAAGCTACGGCATTACACTCCGCCTGAGACACAGGCGCGCGCACAAGACTTGAAGTCTTTGCCAAACATTTGCAAAGCTACGACATTACACGACACCTGGTACACAGGCGTGCGCACAGGACCTGGGTTTGGCAAAGCTACGTCATTACACGCTGCCTGAGACACAGGCGCGCGCACAAGACCTGAAGTCTTTGCCGATCATTAACAAAGCTATGACAATACACGTCGCCTAAGACACATGCGCGCGCATAAGACCTGAAGTCTTTGCCAAACATTGGCAAAGCTACGGCATTACACATCGCTTGAGACATAGGCGCGCGCACCAGACCTGGATTCTTTGCCAAACATTGGCAATGCTACCGCATTACACGCCCCCTGAGACACACGCGCGAGCGCAAGCCTTGAAGTATTTGCCAATCATTGGCAATACTACGACATTACACGATGACTGAGACACAGCGCGCACACAAGACCTGAAGTCTTTGCAAAACATTGGCAAAGCTACGGGATTACACGCCGCCTGAAACACAGGCGCGCGCACAAGAACTGAACTATTTGCCAAACACTGGCAAAGCTACGAAATTACATGCCGCCTAAGACACATGCGCGCGCACAAGACCTGAAGTCTTTGCCAAACATTGGCAAAGCTACGACATTACACGCCGCCTGAGACACATGTGCGCGCAAAAGAACTGAACTATTTGCCAAACATTGGCAAAGCTATGGCATTACACCTCGCCTGAGACACAGGAGCGCACACGACCTAAAGTCTTTGCCAAACATTGACAAAGCTACGTCATTACACGCCGCATGAGACACAGGCGCGCGCACCAGACCTGTATTCTTAGCCAAACATTGGCAATGCTACCTCATTACACGCCCCCTGAGATACACGCGCGCGCGCAAGGCTTGAAGTATTTGCCAAACATTGGCAACACTACGACATTACACGATGACTGAGACACAGCCCGCGCACAAGACCTGAAGTATTTGCAAAACATTGGAAAAGCTACGGCATTACACGCCGCCTGAAACACAAGCGCGCGCACAAGACCTGAACTATATGCCAAACATTGGCAAAGCTACGACATTACACGCCGCCCGAGACACATGCGCGCGCACAAGACCTGAAGTCTTTGCCAAACATTGGCAAAGCTACGACATTACACGCCGCCTTAGAGACATGCGCGCGCAAAAGAACTGAACTATTTGCCAAACATTGGCAAAGCTATGGCATTACACCTCGCCTGAGACACAGGAGCGCACACGACCTAAAGTCTTTGCCAAACATTGTCAAAGCTACGTTATTACACGACGCCTGTGACACAGGCGTGCGCATAAGACCTTTGTTTGGCAAAGCTACGGCATTACACGCCTCCAGAGACACAGGCGCGCCCACAAGAACTGAAGTCTTTGCCAAACACTGGCAAAGCTATGGCATTACACGCCTCCGGCGACACAGGCACGCACACAAGACCTGAAGTCTTTGCAAAACATTGGCAAAGCTATGGCATTTCACGTCGCCTGAGACACTGCCGCGCGCACAAGACCTGAAGTCTTTGCCAAACATTTGCAAAGCTACGACATTACATGCCACCTGGTTCACAGGCGTGCACACAAGACATGTGTTTGGCAAAGCTACGGCATTACACGCCGCCTGAGACACAGGCGCGCGCACAAGACCTGAAGTCATTGCCGATCATTGGCAAAGCTATGACAATACACGCCGCCTAAGACACATGCGCGCGCACAAGACCTGAAGTCTTTGCCAAACATTGGCAAATCTATGACAATACACGTCGCCTAAGACACATACGCGCGCATAAGACCTGAAGTCTTTGCCAAACATTGGCAAAGCTACGGCATTACACATCGCTTGAGACATAGGCGCGCGCACCAGACCTGGATTCTTTGCCAAACATTGGCAATGCTACCGCATTACACGCCCCCTGAGACACACGCGCGCGCACAAGCCTTGAAGTATTTGCCAAACATTGGCAATACTACGACATTACACGATGACTGAGACATAGCGCGCACACAAGACCTGAAGTCTTTGCAAAACATTGGCAAAGCTACGGGATTACACGCCGCCTGAAACACAGGCGCGCGCACAAGAACTGAACTATTTGCCAAACACTGGCAAAGCTACGAAATTACACGCCGCCTGAGACACATGCGCGCGCACAAGACCTGAAGTCTTTGCCAAACATTGGCAAAGCTACGACATTACACGCCGCATGAGACACATGCGCGCGCAAAAGAACTGAACTATTTACCTAACATTGGCAAAGCTATGGCAATACACCTCGCCTGAGACACAGGAGCGCACACGACCTAAAGTCTTTGCCAAACATTGACAAAGCTACGTCATTACACGCCGCATGAGACACAGGCGCGCGCACCAGACCTAAATTCTTTGCCAAACATTGGCAATGCTACCTCATTACACGCCCCCTAAGATACACGCGCGCGCGCAAGGCTTGAAGTATTTGCCAAACATTGGCAATACTACGACATTACACAATGACTGAAACACAGCGCGCGCACAAGACCTGAAGTCTTTGCAAAACATAGGCAAAGTTACGGCATTACACGTCGCCTGAAACACAAGCGCGCGCACAAGACCTGAACTATATGCCAAACATTGGCAAAGCTACGACATTACACGCAGCCCGAGACACATGCGCGCGCACAATACCTGAAGTCTTTGCCAAACATTGGCAAAGCTACGACATTACACGCCGCCTGAGAGACATGCGCGCGCAAAAGAACTGAACTATTTGCCAAACATTGGCAAAGCTATGGCATTACACCTCGCCTGAGACACAGGAGCGCACACGACCTAAAGTCTTTGCCAAACATTGTCAAAGCTACGTTATTACACGACGCCTGTGACACAGGCGTGCGCATAAGACCTTTGTTTGGCAAAGCTACGGCATTACACGCCTCCAGAGACACAGGCGCGCCCACAAGAACTGAAGTCTTTGCCAAACACTGGCAAAGCTATGGCATTACACGCCTCCTGCGACACAGGCACGCTCACAAGACCTGAAGTCTTTGCAAAACATTGGCAAAGCTACGGCATTTCACGTCGCCTGAGACACTGCCGCGCGCACAAGATCTGAAGTCTTTGCCAAACATTTGCAAAGCTACGACATTACACGCCACCTAGTACCCAGGCGTGCACACAAGACCTGTGTTTGGCAAAGCTACGGCATTACACGCCGCCTGAGACACAGGCGCGCGCACAAGACCTGAAGTCTTTGCCGATCATTGGCAAAGCTATGACAATACACGCCGCCTAAGACACATGCGCGCGCACAAGACCAGAAGTCTTTGCCAAACATTGGCAAAGCTACGGCATTACACGTCGCTTGAGACATAGGCGCGCGCACCAGACCTGGATTCTTTGCCAAACATTGGCAATGCTACCGCATTTCACGCCCCTTGAGAAACACGCGCGCGCGCAAGACTTGTAGTATTTGCCAAACATTGGCAATACTACGGCATTACAAGCCGCCTGAGACACAGGCGCGCCCACAAGAACTAAAGTCTTTGCCAAACATTGGCAAAGCTATGGCATTACACGCCTCCTGCGACACTGGCACGCGCACTAGAGCAGATGTCTTTGCCAAACATTGGCAAAGCTACGGCATTTCGCGTCACCTGAGACACTGCCGTGCGCAAAAGACCTGAAGTCTTTGCCAAACATTTGCAAAGCTACGACATTACACGCCACCTGGTACACAGGCGTGCGCACAAGACCTGCGTTTGGCAAAGCTACGGCATTACACTCCGCTTGAGACACAGGCGCGCGCACAAGACTTGAAGTCTTTGCCAAACATTTGCAAAGCTACGACATTACACGCCACCTGGTACACAGGCGTGCGCACAAGACCTGTGTTTGGCAATGCTACGGCATTACACGCCGCCTGAGACGCAGGCGCACGCACAAGACCTGAAGTCTTTGCCGATCATTGGCAAAGCTATGACAATACACGTCGCCTAAGACACATGCGCGCGCATAAGACCTGAAGTCTTTGCCAAACATTGGCAAAGCTACGGCATTACACATCGCTTGAGACATAGGCGCGCGCACCTTACCCGGATTCTTTGCCAAACATTGGCAATGCTACCCCATTACACGCCCCCTGAGACACACGCGCGCGCGCAAGCCTTGAAGTTTTTGCCAAACATTGGCAATACTACGACATTACACGATGACTGAGACACAGCGCGCACACAAGACCTGAAGTCTTTGCAAAACATTGGCAAAGCTACGGGATTACACGCCGCCTGAAACACAGGCGCGCGCACAAGAACTGAACTATTTGCCAAACACTGGCAAAGCTACGAAATTACACGCCGCCTGAGACACATGCGCGCGCACAAGACCCGAACTATATGCAAAACATTGGCAAAGCTACGACATTACACGCCGCCTGAGACACATGCGCGCGCACAAGACCTGAAGTCTTTGCCAAACATTGGCAAAGCTACGGCATTACACGTCGCCTGAGACACATGCGCGCGCACCAGACCTGGATTCTTGGCCAAACATTGGCAAAGCTATGGTATTACACCTCGCCTGAGACACAGGAGCGCACACGACCTAAAGTCTTTGCCAAACATTGACAAAGCTACGTCATTACACGCAGCCTGAGACACAGGCGTGCGCATAAGACCTTTGTTTGGCAAAACTACGACATTACACGCCGCCTGAGACACAGGCGCGCCCACAAGAACTGAAGTCTTTGCCAAACATTGGCAAAGCTACGGCATTACACATCGCTTGAGACATAGGCGCGCGCACCAGACCTGGATTCTTTGCTAAACATTGGCAATGCTACCCCATTACACGCCCCCTGAGACACACTCGCGCGCGCAAGCCTTAAAGTATTTGCCAAACATTGGCAATACTACGACATTACACGATGACTGAGACACAGCGTGCACACAAGATCTGAAGTCTTTGCAAAACATTGGCAAAGCTACGGGATTACACGCCGCCTGAAACACAGGCGCGCGCACAAGAACTGAACTATTTGCCAAACACTGGCAAAGCTATGAAATTATACGCCGCCTGAAACACAGGCGCGCGCACAAGACCCGAACTATATGCAAAACATTGGCAAAGCTACGACATTACACGCCGCCTGAGACACATGCGCGCGCACAAGACCTGAAGTCTTTGCCAAACATTGGCACAGCTACGACATTACACGCCGCCTGAGACACATGCGCGCGCAAAATAACTGAACTATTTGCCAAACATTGGCAAAGCTATGGCATTACACCTCGCCTGAGACACAGGAGCGCACACGACCTAAAGTCTTTGCAAAACATTGACAAAAGCTACGTCATTACACTACGCCTGAGACACAGGCGTGCGCATAAGACCTTTGTTTGGCAAAACTACGGCATTAAACGCCGCCTGAGACACAGGCGCGCCCACAAGAACTGAAGTCTTTGCCAAACATTGGCAAAGCTATGGCATTACACGCCTCCTGCGACACAGGCACGCGCACAAGACCTGAAGTCTTTGCAAAACATTGGCAAAGCAACGGCATTTCACGTCGCCTGAGACACTGTCGCGCGCACAAGACCTGAAGTCTTTCCAAACATTTGCAAAGCTACGACATTACACGCCACCTGGTACACAGGCGTGCACACAAGACATGTGTTTGGCAAAGCTACGGCATTACACGCCGCCTGAGACACAGGCGCGCGCGCAAGACCTGAAGTCTTTGCCAATCATTGGCAAAGCTATGAAAATACACGCCGCCTGAGACACATGCGCGCGCACAAGACCTGAAGTCTTTGCCAAACATTGGCAAAGCTACGGCATTACACGCCGCTTGAGAAAACAGGCGCGCGCACCAGACCTGGATTCTTTGCCAAACATTAGCAATGCTACCGCATTACACGCCCCAAAAGATACACGCGCGCGCGCAAGACTTGAAGTATTTGACAAACATTGGAAATACTACGACATTAGACGATGACTGAGACACAGCGCGCCCACAAGACCTGAAGTCTTTGCAAAACATTGGCAAAGCTACGGCATTACACGCCGCCTGAGACACAGGCGCGCCCACAAGAACTGAAGTCTTTTCCAAACATTGGCAAAGCTATGGCATTACACGCCTCCTGCGACACAGGCACGCGCACAAGACCTGAAGTGTTTGCCAAACATTGGCAAAGCTACGGCATTTCGCGTCGCCTGAGACACTGCCATGCGCAAAAGACCTGAAGTCTTTGGCAAACATTTGCAAAGCTACGACATTACACGCCACCTGGCACACAGGCGTGCGCACAAGACCTGTGTTTGGCAAAGCTACGACATTACACGTCGCGTGAGACACAAGCGCGCGCACAAGACCTAAAGTCTTTGCCAATCATTTGCAAAGCTGTGACAATACACGCTGCCTGAGACACATGCGCGCACAGAAGACCTGAAGTATTTGCCAAACATTGGCAAAGCTACGGCGTTACACGCCGCATGAGACACAGGCGCGCGCACCAGACCTGTATTCTTTGCCAAACATTGGCAATGCTACCTCATTACACGCCCCCTGAGATACACGCGCGCGCGCAAGGCTTGAAGTATTTGCCAAACATTGGCAATACTACGACATTACACGATGACTGAGACACAGCGTGCACACAAGACCTGAAGTCTTTGCAAAACATTGGCAAAGCTACGGGATTACACGCCGCCTGAAACACAGGCGCGCGCACAAGAACTGAACTATTTGCCAAACACTGGCAAAGCTACGAAATTAAACGCCGCCTGAGACACATGCGCGCGCACAAGACCTGAAGTCTTTGCCAAACATTGGCAAAGCTACGACATTACACGCCGCATGAGACACATGCGCGCGCAAAAGAACTGAACTATTTACCTAACATTGGCAAAGCTATGGCATTACACCTCGCCTGAGACACAGGAGCGCACACGACCTAAAGTCTTTGCCAAACATTGACAAAGCTACGTCATTACACGCCGCATGAGACACAGGCGCGCGCACCAGACCTAAATTCTTTGCCAAACATTGGCAATGCTACCTCATTACACGCCCCCTAAGATACACGCGCGCGCGCAAGGCTTGAAGTATTTGCCAAACATTGGCAATACTACGACATTACACAATGACTGAAACACAGCGCGCGCACAAGACCTGAAGTCTTTGCAAAACATTGGCAAAGTTACGGCATTACACGTCGCCTGAAACACAAGCGCGCGCACAAGACCTGAACTATATGCCAAACATTGTCAAAGCTACGTTATTACACGACGCCTGTGACACATGCGCGCGCACAATACCTTTGTTTGGCAAAGCTACGGCATTACACGCCTCCAGAGACACAGGCGCGCCCACAAGAACTGAAGTCTTTGCCAAACACTGGCAAAGCTATGGCATTACACGCCTCCTGTGACACAGGCACGCTCACAAGACCTGAAGTCTTTGCAAAACATTCGCAAAGCTACGGCATTTCACGTCGCCTGAGACACTGCCGCGCGCACAAGATCTGAAGTCTTTGGCAAACATTTGCAAAGCTACGACATTACACGCCACCTAGTACCCAGGCGTACACACAAGACCTGTGTTTGGCAAAGCTACGGCATTACACGCCGCCTGAGACACAGACGCGCGCACAAGACCTGAAGTCTTTGCCGATCATTGGCAAAGCTATGACAATACACGCCGCCTAAGACACATGCGCGCGCACAAGACCTGAAGTCTTTGCCAAACATTGGCAAAGCTACGGCATTACACGTCGCTTGAGACATAGGCGCGCGCACCAGACCTGGATTCTTTGCCAAACATTGGCAATGCTACCGCATTTCACGCCCCTTGAGAAACACGCGCGCGCGCTAGACTTGTAGTATTTGCCAAACATTGGCAATACTACGGCATTACAAGCCGCCTGAGACACAGGCGCGCCCACAAGAACTAAAGTCTTTGCCAAACATTGGCAAAGCTATGGCATTACACGCCTCCTGCGACACTGGCACGCGCACTAGAGCAGATGTCTTTGCCAAACATTGGCAAAGCTACGGCATTTCGCGTCACCTGAGACACTGCCGTGCGCAAAAGACCTGAAGTCTTTGCCAAACATTTGCAAAGCTACGACATTACACGCCACCTGGTACACAGGCGTGCGCACAAGACCTGCGTTTGGCAAAGCTACGGCATTACACTCCGCTTGAGACACAGGCGCGCGCACAAGACTTGAAGTCTTTGCCAAACATTTGCAAAGCTACGACATTACACGCCACCTGGTACACAGGCGTGCGCACAAGACCTGTGTTTGGCAATGCTACGGCATTACACGCCGCCTGAGACGCAGGCGCACGCACAAGACCTGAAGTCTTTGCCGATCATTGGCAAAGCTATGACAATACACGTCGCCTAAGACACATGCGCGCGCATAAGACCTGAAGTCTTTGCCAAACATTGGCAAAGCTACGGCATTACACATCGCTTGAGACATAGGCGCGCGCACCTTACCCGGATTCTTTGCCAAACATTGGCAATGCTACCCCATTACACGCCCCCTGAGACACACGCGCGCGCGCAAGCCTTGAAGTATTTGCCAAACATTGGCAATACTACGACATTACACGATGACTGAGACACAGCGTGCACACAAGACCTGAAGTCTTTGCAAAACATTGGCAAAGCTACGGGATTACACGCCGCCTGAAACACAGGCGCGCGCACAAGAACTGAACTATTTGCCAAACACTGGCAAAGCTATGAAATTATACGCCGCCTGAAACACAAGCGAGCGCACAAGACCCGAACTATATGCAAAACATTGGCAAAGCTACGACATTACATGCCGCCTGAGACACATGCGCGCGCACAAGACCTGAAGTCTTTGCCAAACATTGGCACAGCTACGACATTACACGCCGCCTGAGACACATGCGCGCGCAAAATAACTGAACTATTTGCCAAACATTGGCAAAGCTATGGCATTACACCTCGCCTGAGACACAGGAGCGCACACGACCTAAAGTCTTTGCCAAACATTGACAAAAGCTACGTCATTACACGACGCCTGAGACACAGGCGTGCGCATAAGACCTTTGTTTGGCAAAACTACGGCATTAAACGCCGCCTGAGACACAGGCGCGCCCACAAGAACTGAAGTCTTTGCCAAATATTGGCAAAGCTATGGCATTACACGCCTCCTGCGACACAGGCACGCGCACAAGACCTGAAGTCTTTGCAAAACATTGGCAAAGCAACGGCATTTCACGTCGCCTGAGACACTGTCGCGCGCACAAGACCTGAAGTCTTTCCAAACATTTGCAAAGCTACGACATTACACGCCACCTGGTACACAGGCGTGCACACAAGACATGTGTTTGGCAAAGCTACGGCATTACACGCCGCTTGAGACACATGCGCGCACAAAAGAACTGAACTATTTGCCAAACATTGTCAAAGCTATGGCATTACACCTCGCTTGAGACACAGGAGCGCACACGACCTAAAGTCTTTGCCAAACATTGTCAAAGCTACGTTATTACACGACGCCTGTGACACAGGCGTGCGCATAAGACCTTTGTTTGGCAAAGCTACGGCATTACACGCCTCCAGAGACACAGGCGCGCTCACAAGAACTGAAGTCTTTGCCAAACACTGGCAAAGCTATGGCATTACACGCCTCCTGTGACATAGGCAAGCGCACAAGACCTGAAGTCTTTGCAAAACATTGGTAAAGCTACGGCATTTCACGTCGCCTGAGACACTGCCGCGCGCACAAGACCTGAAGTCTTTTCCAAACATTTGCAAAGCTACGACATTACACGCCACCTGGTACACAGGCGTGCGCACAAGACCTGTGTTTGGCAAAGCTACGACATTACACGCCGCCTGAGACACAGGCGCGCGCGCAAGACCTGAAGTCTTTGCCAATAATTGGCAAAGCTGTGACAATACACGCCGCCTGAGACACATGCGCGCGCACAAGACCTGAAGTCTTTGCCAAACATTGGCAAAGCTACGGCATTACACGTCGCTTGAGACACAGGCGCGCGCACCAGACCTGGATTCTTTGCCAAACATTGGCAATGCTACCTCATTACACGCCACCTAAGATACACGCGCGCGTGCAAGACTTGAAGTATTTGCCAAACATTGGCAATACTACGGCATTACACGATGACTGAGACACAACGCGCGCACAAGACCTGAAGTCTTTGCAAAACATTGGCAAAGCTACGGCATTACACGCCGCCTGAAACACAGGCACGCGCACAAGACCTGAAGTATATGCCAAACATTGGCAAAGCTACGACATTGCATGCCGCCTGAGACACATAAGCGCGCACAAGACCTGAAGTCTTTGCCAAACATTGGCAAAGCTACGACATTACACGCCGCCTGAGAAGCATGCGCGCGCAAAAGAACTGAACTATTTGCCAAACATTGGCAAAGCTATGGCATTACACCTCGCTTGAGACACAGGAGCGCACACGACCTAAAGTCTTTGCCAAACATTGTCAAAGCTACGTTATTACACGACGCCTGAGACACAGGCGTGCGCATAAGACCTTTGTTTGGCAAAGCTACGACATTACACGCCTCCATAGACACAGGCGCGCCCACAAGAACTGAAGTCTTTGCCAAACACTGGCAATGCTATGGCATTACACGCCTCTTGCGACACAGGCACACGCACAAGACCTGAAGTCTTTGCAAAACATTGGCAAAGCTACGGCATTTCACGTCGCCTGAGACACTGCCGCGCGCACAAGACCTGAAGTCTTTTCCAAACATTTGTAAAGCTACGACATTACACGCCACCTGTTACACAGGCGTGCGCACAAGACCTGTGTTTGGCAAAGCTACGGCATTACACGCCGCCTGAGACACAGGCGCGCGCACAAGACCTGAAGTCTTTGTCAATCATTGGCAAAGCTGTGACAATACACGCTGCCTGAGACACATGCGCGCGCAGAAGACCTGAAGTATTTGCCAAATATTGGCAAAGCTACGGCATTACACGCCGCATGAGACACAGGCGCGCGCACCAGACCTGTATTCTTTGCCAAACATTGGCAATGCTACCTCATTACACGCCCCTGAGATACACGCGCGCGCAAGGCTTGAGGTATTTGCCAAACATTGGCAATACTACGACATTACACGATGACTGAGACACAGCGCGCGCACAAGACCTAAAGTATTTACAAAACATTGGCAAAGCTACGGCATTACACGCCGCCTGAAACACAGGCGCGCGCACATGACCTGAACTATATGCCAAACATTGGCAAAGCTACGACATTACACGCCGCCTGAGACATATGCGCGCGCACAAACCTGAAGTCTTTGCCAAACATTGGCAAAGCTACGACATTACACGCCGCTTGAGACACATGCGCGCGCAAAAGAACTGAACTATTTGCCAAACATTGGCAAAGCTATGGCATTACACCTCGCCTGAGACACAGGAGCGCACACGACCTAAAGTCTTTGCCAAACGTTGTCAAAGCTACGTTATTACACGACGCCTGAGACACAGGCGTGCGCATAAGACCTTTGTTTGGCAAAGCTACGGCATTACACGCCTCCAGAGACACAGGCGCGCTCACAAGAACTGAAGTCTTTGCCAAACACTGGCAAAGCTATGGCATTACACGCCTCCTGTGACATAGGCAAGCGCACAAGACCTGAAGTCTTTGCAAAACATTGGTAAAGCTACGGCATTTCACGTCGCCTGAGACACTGCCGCGCGCACAAGACCTGAAGTCTTTTCCAAACATTTGCAAAGCTACGACATTACACGCCACCTGGTACACAGGCGTGCGCACAAGACCTGTGTTTGGCAAAGCTACGGCATTACACGCCGCCTGAGACACAGGCGCGCGCGCAAGACCTGAAGTCTTTGCCAATAATTGGCAAAGCAGTGACAATACACGCCGCCTGAGACACATGCGCGCGCACAAGACCTGAAGTCTTTTCCAAACATTGGCAAAGCTACGGCATTACACGTCGCTTGAGACACAGGCGCGCGCACCAGACCTGGATTCTTTGCCAAACATTGGCAATGCTACCTCATTACACGCCACCTAAGATACACGCGCGCGTGCAAGACTTGAAGTATTTGCCAAACATTGGCAATACTACGGCATTACACGATGACTGAGACACAATGCGCGCACAAGACCTGAAGTCTTTGCAAAACATTGGCAAAGCTACGGCATTACACGCCGCCTGAAACACAGGCACGCGCACAAGACCTGAAGTATATGCCAAACATTGGCAAAGCTACGACATTGCACGCCGCCTGAGACACATGCGCGCGCACAAGACCTGAAGTCTTTGCCAAACATTGGCAAAGCTACGACATTACACGCCGCCTGAGACACATGCGCGCTCAAAAGAACTGAACTATTTGCCAAACATTGGCAAAGCTATGGCATTACACCTCGCTTGAGACACAGGAGCGCACACGACCTAAAGTCTTTGCCAAACATTGTCAAAGCTACGTTATTACACGACGCCTGAGACACAGGCGTGCGCATAAGACCTTTGTTTGGCAAAGCTACGGCATTACACGCCTCCATAGACACAGGCGCGCCCACAAGAACTGAAGTCTTTGCCAAACACTGGCAATGCTATGGCATTACACGCCTCCTGCGACACAGGCACGCGCACAAGACCTGAAGTCTTTGCAAAACATTGGCAAAGCTACGGCATTTCACGTCGCCTGAGACACTGCCGCGCGCACAAGACCTGAAGTCTTTTCCAAACATTTGTAAAGCTACGACATTACACGCCACCTGGTACACAGGCGTGCGCACAAGACCTGTGTTTGGCAAAGCTACGGCATTACACGCCGCCTGAGACACAGGCGCGCGCACAAGACCTGAAGTCTTTGTCAATCATTGGCAAAGCTGTGACAATACACGCTGCCTGAGACACATGCGCGCGCAGAAGACCTGAAGTATTTGCCAAATATTGGCAAAGCTACAGCATTACACGCCGCATGAGACACAGGCGCGCGCACCAGACCTGTATTCTTTGCCAAACATTGGCAATGCTACCTCATTACACGCCCCTGAGATACACGCGCGCGCAAGGCTTGAGGTATTTGCCAAACATTGGCAATACTACGACATTACACGATGACTAAGACACAGCGCGCGCACAAGACCTAAAGTATTTACAAAACATTGGCAAAGCTACGGCATTACACGCCGCCTGAAACACAGGCGCGCGCACAGGACCTGAACTATATGCCAAACATTGGCAAAGCTACGACATTACACGCCGCCTGAGACACATGCGCGCGCACAAACCTGAAGTCTTTGCCAAACATTGGCAAAGCTACGACATTACACGCCGCTTGAGACACATGCGCGCACAAAAGAACTGAACTATTTGCCAAACATTGTCAAAGCTATGGCATTACACCTCGCTTGAGACACAGGAGCGCACACGACCTAAAGTCTTTGCCAAACATTGTCAAAGCTACGTTATTACACGACGCCTGAGACACAGGCGTGCGCATAAGACCTTTGTTTGGCAAAGCTACGGCATTACACGCCTCCAGAGACATAGGCGCGCTCACAAGAACTGAAGTCTTTGCCAAACACTGGCAAAGCTATGGCATTACACGCCTCCTGTGACATAGGCAAGCGCACAAGACCTGAAGTCTTTGCAAAACATTGGTAAAGCTACGGCATTTCACGTCGCCTGAGACACTGCCGCGCGCACAAGACGTGAAGTCTTTTGCAAACATTTGCAAAGCTACGACATTACACGCCACCTGGTACACAGGCGTGCGCACAAGACCTGTGTTTGGCAAAGCTACGGCATTACACGCCGCCTGAGACACAGGCGCGCGCGCAAGACCTGAAGTCTTTGCCAATAATTGGCAAAGCAGTGACAATACACGCCGCCTGAGACACATGCGCGCGCACAAGACCTGAAGTCTTTGCCAAACATTGGCAAAGCTACGACATTACACGCCGCTTGAGACACATGCGCGCACAAAAGAACTGAACTATTTGCCAAACATTGTCAAAGCTATGGCATTACACCTCGCTTGAGACACAGGAGCGCACACGACCTAAAGTCTTTGCCAAACATTGTCAAAGCTACGTTATTACACGACGCCTGAGACACAGGCGTGCGCATAAGACCTTTGTTTGGCAAAGCTACGGCATTACACGCCTCCAGAGACACAGGCGCACTCACAAGAACTGAAGTCTTTGCCAAACACTGGCAAAGCTATGGCATTACACGCCTCCTGTGACATAGGCAAGCGCACAAGACCTGAAGTCTTTGCAAAACATTGGTAAAGCTACGGCATTTCACGTCGCCTGAGACACTGCCGCGCGCACAAGACCTGAAGTCTTTTCCAAACATTTGCAAAGCTACGACATTACACGCCACCTGGTACACAGGCGTGCGCACAAGACCTGTGTTTGGCAAAGCTACGACATTACACGCCGCCTGAGACACAGGCGCGCGCGCAAGACCTGAAGTCTTTGCCAATAATTGGCAAAGCTGTGACAATACACGCCGCCTGAGACACATGCGCGCGCACAAGACCTGAAGTCTTTGCCAAACATTGGCAAAGCTACGGCATTACACGTCGCTTGAGACACAGGCGCGCGCACCAGACCTGGATTCTTTGCCAAACATTGGCAATGCTACCTCATTACACGCCACCTAAGATACACGCGCGCGTGCAAGACTTGAAGTATTTGCCAAACATTGGCAATACTACGGCATTACACGATGACTGAGACACAACGCGCGCACAAGACCTGAAGTCTTTGCAAAACATTGGCAAAGCTACGGCATTACACGCCGCCTGAAACACAGGCACGCGCACAAGACCTGAAGTATATGCCAAACATTGGCAAAGCTACGACATTGCATGCCGCCTGAGACACATAAGCGCGCACAAGACCTGAAGTCTTTGCCAAACATTGGCAAAGCTACGACATTACACGCCGCCTGAGACACATGCGCGCGCAAAAGAACTGAACTATTTGCCAAACATTGGCAAAGCTATGGCATTACACCTCGCTTGAGACACAGGAGCGCACACGACCTAAAGTCTTTGCCAAACATTGTCAAAGCTACGTTATTACACGATGCCTGAGACACAGGCGTGCGCATAAGACCTTTGTTTGGCAAAGCTACGGCATTACACGCCTCCATAGACACAGGCGCGCCCACAAGAACTGAAGTCTTTGCCAAACACTGGCAATGCTATGGCATTACACGCCTCTTGCGACACAGGCACGCGCACAAGACCTGAAGTCTTTGCAAAACATTGGCAAAGCAACGGCATTTCACGTCGCCTGAGACACTGTCGCGCGCACAAGACCTGAAGTCTTTCCAAACATTTGCAAAGCTACGACATTACACGCCACCTGGTACACAGGCGTGCACACAAGACATGTGTTTGGCAAAGCTACGGCATTACACGCCGCTTGAGACACATGCGCGCACAAAAGAACTGAACTATTTGCCAAACATTGTCAAAGCTATGGCATTACACCTCGCTTGAGACACAGGAGCGCACACGACCTAAAGTCTTTGCCAAACATTGTCAAAGCTACGTTATTACACGACGCCTGAGACACAGGCGTGCGCATAAGACCTTTGTTTGGCAAAGCTACGGCATTACACGCCTCCAGAGACACAGGCGCGCTCACAAGAACTGAAGTCTTTGCCAAACACTGGCAAAGCTATGGCATTACACGCCTCCTGTGACATAGGCAAGCGCACAAGACCTGAAGTCTTTGCAAAACATTGGTAAAGCTACGGCATTTCACGTCGCCTGAGACACTGCCGCGCGCACAAGACCTGAAGTCTTTTCCAAACATTTGCAAAGCTACGACATTACACGCCACCTGGTACACAGGCGTGCGCACAAGACCTGTGTTTGGCAAAGCTACGACATTACACGCCGCCTGAGACAAAGGCGCGCGCGCAAGACCTGAAGTCTTTGCCAATAATTGGCAAAGCTGTGACAATACACGCCGCCTGAGACACATGCGCGCGCACAAGACCTGAAGTCTTTGCCAAACATTGGCAAAGCTACGGCATTACACGTCGCTTGAGACACAGGCGCGCGCACCAGACCTGGATTCTTTGCCAAACATTGGCAATGCTACCTCATTACACGCCACCTAAGATACACGCGCGCGTGCAAGACTTGATGTATTTGCCAAACATTGGCAATACTACGGCATTACACGATGACTGAGACACAACGCGCGCACAAGACCTGAAGTCTTTGCAAAACATTGGCAAAGCTACGGCATTACACGCCGCCTGAAACACAGGCACGCGCACAAGACCTGAAGTATATGCCAAACATTGGCAAAGCTACGACATTGCATGCCGCCTGAGACACATAAGCGCGCACAAGACCTGAAGTCTTTGCCAAACATTGGCAAAGCTACGACATTACACGCCGCCTGAGACACATGCGCGCGCAAAAGAACTGAACTATTTGCCAAACATTGGCAAAGCTATGGCATTACACCTCGCTTGAGACACAGGAGCGCACACGACCTAAAGTCTTTGCCAAACATTGTCAAAGCTACGTTATTACACGACGCCTGAGACACAGGCGTGCGCATAAGACCTTTGTTTGGCAAAGCTACGGCATTACACGCCTCCATAGACACAGGCGCGCCCACAAGAACTGAAGTCTTTGCCAAACACTGGCAAAGCTATGGCATTACACGCCTCCTGTGACATAGGCAAGCGCACAAGACCTGAAGTCTTTGCAAAACATTGGTAAAGCTACGGCATTTCACGTCGCCTGAGACACTGCCGCGCGCACAAGACCTGAAGTCTTTTCCAAACATTTGCAAAGCTACGACATTACACGCCACCTGGTACACAGGCGTGCGCACAAGACCTGTGTTTGGCAAAGCTACGGCATTACACGCCGCCTGAGAGACAGGCGCGCGCGCAAGACCTGAAGTCTTTGCCAATAATTGGCAAAGCAGTGACAATACACGCCGCCTGAGACACATGCGCGCGCACAAGACCTGAAGTCTTTGCCAAACATTGGCAAAGCTACGGCATTACACGTCGCTTGAGACACAGGCGCGCGCACCAGACCTGGATTCTTTGCCAAACATTGGCAATGCTACCTCATTACACGCCACCTAAGATACACGCGCGCGTGCAAGACTTGAAGTATTTGCCAAACATTGGCAATACTACGGCATTACACGATGACTGAGACACAACGCGCGCACAAGACCTGAAGTCTTTGCAAAACATTGGCAAAGCTACGGCATTACACGCCTCCTGAAACACAGGCACGCGCACAAGACCTGAAGTATATGCCAAACATTGGCAAAGCTACGACATTGCACGCCGCCTGAGACACATGCGCGCGCACAAGACCTGAAGTCTTTGCCAAACATTGGCAAAGCTACGACATTACACGCCGCCTGAGACACATGCGCGCGCAAAAGAACTGAACTATTTGCCAAACATTGGCAAAGCTATGGCATTACACCTCGCTTGAGACACAGGAGCGCACACGACCTAAAGTCTTTGCCAAACATTGTCAAAGCTACGTTATTACACGACGCCTGAGACACAGGCGTGCGCATAAGACCTTTGTTTGGCAAAGCTACGGCATTACACGCCTCCATAGACACAGGCGCGCCCACAAGAACTGAAGTCTTTGCCAAACACTGGCAATGCTATGGCATTACACGCCTCCTGCGACACAGGCACGCGCACAAGACCAGAAGTCTTTGCAAAACATTGGCAAAGCTACGGCATTTCACGTCGCCTGAGACACTGCCGCGCGCACAAGACCTGAAGTCTTTTCCAAACATTTGTAAAGCTACGACATTACACGCCACCTGGTACACAGGCGTGCGCACAAGACCTGTGTTTGGCAAAGCTACGGCATTACACGCCGCCTGAGACACAGGCGCGCGCACAAGACCTGAAGTCTTTGTCAATCATTGGCAAAGCTGTGACAATACACGCTGCCTGAGACACATGCGCGCGCAGAAGACCTGAAGTATTTGCCAAATATTGGCAAAGCTACGGCATTACACGCCGCATGAGACACAGGCGCGCGCACCAGACCTGTATTCTTTGCCAAACATTGGCAATGCTACCTCATTACACGCCCCTGAGATACACGCGCGCGCAAGGCTTGAGGTATTTGCCAAACATTGGCAATACTACGACATTACACGATGACTGAGACACAGCGCGCGGACAAGACCTAAAGTATTTACAAAACATTGGCAAAGCTACGGCATTACACGCCGCCTGAAACACAGGCGCGCGCACAGGACCTGAACTATATGCCAAACATTGGCAAAGCTACGACATTACACGCCGCCTGAGACACATGCGCGCGCACAAACCTGAAGTCTTTGCCAAACATTGGCAAAGCTACGACATTACACGCCGCTTGAGACACATGCGCGCACAAAAGAACTGAACTATTTGCCAAACATTGTCAAAGCTATGGCATTACACCTCGCTTGAGACACAGGAGCGCACACGACCTAAAGTCTTTGCCAAACATTGTCAAAGCTACGTTATTACACGACGCCTGAGACACAGGCGTGCGCATAAGACCTTTGTTTGGCAAAGCTACGGCATTACACGCCTCCAGAGACATAGGCGCGCTCACAAGAACTGAAGTCTTTGCCAAACACTGGCAAAGCTATGGCATTACACGCCTCCTGTGACATAGGCAAGCGCACAAGACCTGAAGTCTTTGCAAAACATTGGTAAAGCTACGGCATTTCACGTCGCCTGAGACACTGCCGCGCGCACAAGACCTGAAGTCTTTTGCAAACATTTGCAAAGCTACGACATTACACGCCACCTGGTACACAGGCGTGCGCACAAGACCTGTGTTTGGCAAAGCTACGGCATTACACGCCGCCTGAGACACAGGCGCGCGCGCAAGACCTGAAGTCTTTGCCAATAATTGGCAAAGCAGTGACAATACACGCCGCCTGAGACACATGCGCGCGCACAAGACCTGAAGTCTTTGCCAAACATTGGCAAAGCTACGACATTACACGCCGCTTGAGACACATGCGCGCACAAAAGAACTGAACTATTTGCCAAACATTGTCAAAGCTATGGCATTACACCTCGCTTGAGACACAGGAGCGCACACGACCTAAAGTCTTTGCCAAACATTGTCAAAGCTACGTTATTACACGACGCCTGAGACACAGGCGTGCGCATAAGACCTTTGTTTGGCAAAGCTACGGCATTACACGCCTCCAGAGACACAGGCGCGCTCACAAGAACTGAAGTCTTTGCCAAACACTGGCAAAGCTATGGCATTACACGCCTCCTGTGACATAGGCAAGCGCACAAGACCTGAAGTCTTTGCAAAACATTGGTAAAGCTACGGCATTTCACGTCGCCTGAGACACTGCCGCGCGCACAAGACCTGAAGTCTTTTCCAAACATTTGCAAAGCTACGACATTACACGCCACCTGGTACACAGGCGTGCGCACAAGACCTGTGTTTGGCAAAGCTACGACATTACACGCCGCCTGAGACACAGGCGCGCGCGCAAGACCTGAAGTCTTTGCCAATAATTGGCAAAGCTGTGACAATACACGCCGCCTGAGACACATGCGCGCGCACAAGACCTGAAGTCTTTGCCAAACATTGGCAAAGCTACGGCATTACACGTCGCTTGAGACACAGGCGCGCGCACCAGACCTGGATTCTTTGCCAAACATTGGCAATGCTACCTCATTACACGCCACCTAAGATACACGCGCGCGTGCAAGACTTGAAGTATTTGCCAAACATTGGCAATACTACGGCATTACACGATGACTGAGACACAACGCGCGCACAAGACCTGAAGTCTTTGCAAAACATTGGCAAAGCTACGGCATTACACGCCGCCTGAAACACAGGCACGCGCACAAGACCTGAAGTATATGCCAAACATTGGCAAAGCTACGACATTGCATGCCGCCTGAGACACATAAGCGCGCACAAGACCTGAAGTCTTTGCCAAACATTGGCAAAGCTACGACATTACACGCCGCCTGAGACACATGCGCGCGCAAAAGAACTGAACTATTTGCCAAACATTGGCAAAGCTATGGCATTACACCTCGCTTGAGACACAGGAGCGCACACGACCTAAAGTCTTTGCCAAACATTGTCAAAGCTACGTTATTACACGACGCCTGAGACACAGGCGTGCGCATAAGACCTTTGTTTGGCAAAGCTACGGCATTACACGCCTCCATAGACACAGGCGCGCCCACAAGAACTGAAGTCTTTGCCAAACACTGGCAATGCTATGGCATTACACGCCTCTTGCGACACAGGCACGCGCACAAGACCTGAAGTCTTTGCAAAACATTGGCAAAGCTACGGCATTTCACGTCGCCTGAGACACTGCCGCGCGCACAAGACCTGAAGTCTTTTCCAAACATTTGTAAAGCTACGACATTACACGCCACCTGGTACACAGGCGTGCGCACAAGACCTGTGTTTGGCAAAGCTACGGCATTACACGCCGCCTGAGACACAGGCGCGCGCACAAGACCTGAAGTCTTTGTCAATCATTGGCAAAGCTGTGACAATACACGCTGCCTGAGACACATGCGCGCGCAGAAGACCTGAAGTATTTGCCAAATATTGGCAAAGCTACGGCATTACACGCCGCATGAGACACAGGCGCGCGCACCAGACCTGTATTCTTTGCCAAACATTGGCAATGCTACCTCATTACACGCCCCTGAGATACACGCGCGCGCAAGGCTTGAGGTATTTGCCAAACATTGGCAATACTACGACATTACACGATGACTGAGACACAGCGCGCGCACAAGACCTAAAGTATTTACAAAACATTGGCAAAGCTACGGCATTACACGCCGCCTGAAACACAGGCGCGCGCACAGGACCTGAACTATATGCCAAACATTGGCAAAGCTACGACATTACACGCCGCCTGAGACACATGCGCGCGCACAAACCTGAAGTCTTTGCCAAACATTGGCAAAGCTACGACATTACACGCCGCTTGAGACACATGCGCGCGCAAAAGAACTGAACTATTTGCCAAACATTGTTAAAGCTATGGCATTACACCTCGCTTGAGACACAGGAGCGCACACGACCTAAAGTCTTTGCCAAACGTTGTCAAAGCTACGTTATTACACGACGCCTGAGACACAGGCGTGCGCATAAGACCTTTGTTTGGCAAAGCTACGGCATTACACGCCTCCAGAGACACAGGCGCGCTCACAAGAACTGAAGTCTTTGCCAAACACTGGCAAAGCTATGGCATTACATGCCTCCTGTGACATAGGCAAGCGCACAAGACCTGAAGTCTTTGCAAAACATTGGTAAAGCTACGGCATTTCACGTCGCCTGAGACACTGCCGCGCGCACAAGACCTGAAGTCTTTTCCAAACATTTGCAAAGCTACGACATTACACGCCACCTGGTACACAGGCGTGCGCACAAGACCTGTGTTTGGCAAAGCTACGGCATTACACGCCGCATGAGACACAGGCGCGCGCGCAAGACCTGAAGTCTTTGCCAATAATTGGCAAAGCTGTGACAATACACGCCGCCTGAGACACTTGCGCGCGCACAAGACCTGAAGTCTTTGCCAAACATTGGCAAAGCTACGGCATTACACGTCGCTTGAGACACAGGCGCGCGCACCAGACCTGGATTCTTTGCCAAACATTGGCAATGCTACCTCATTACACGCCACCTAAGATACACGCGCGCGTGCAAGAATTGAAGTATTTGCCAAACATTGGCAATACTACGGCATTACACGATGACTGAGACACAACGCGCGCACAAGACCTGAAGTATTTGCAAAACATTGGCAAAGCTACGGCATTACACGCCGCCTGAAACACAGGCACGCGCACAAGACCTGAAGTATATGCCAAACATTGGCAAAGCTACGACATTGCACGCCGCCTGAGACACATGCGCGCGCACAAGACCTGAAGTCTTTGCCAAACATTGGCAAAGCTACGACATTACACGCCGCCTGAGACACATGCGCGCGCAAAAGAACTGAACTATTTGCCAAACATTGGCAAAGCTATGGCATTACACCTCGCTTGAGACACAGGAGCGCACACGACCTAAAGTCTTTGCCAAACATTGTCAAAGCTACGTTATTACACGACGCCTGAGACGCAGGCGTGCGCATAAGACCTTTGTTTGGCAAAGCTACGGCATTACACGCCTCCATAGACACAGGCGCGCCCACAAGAACTGAAGTCTTTGCCAAACACTGGCAAAGCTATGGCATTACACGCCTCCTGCGACACAGGCACGCGCACAAGACCTGAAGTCTTTGCAAACTATTGGCAAAGCTACGGCATTTCACGTCGCCTGAGACACTGCCGCGCGCACAAGACCTGAAGTCTTTTCCAAACATTTGTAAAGCTACGACATTACACGCCACCTGGTACACAGGCGTGCGCACAAGACCTGTGTTTGGCAAAGCTACGGCATTACACGCCGCCTGAGACACAGGCGCGCGCACAAGACCTGAAGTCTTTGTCAATCATTGGCAAAGCTGTGACAATACACGCTGCCTGAGACACATGCGCGCGCAGAAGACCTGAAGTATTTGCCAAATATTGGCAAAGCTACGGCATTACACGCCGCATGAGACACAGGCGCGCGCACCAGACCTGTATTCTTTGCCAAACATTGGCAATGCTACCTCATTACACGCCCCTGAGATACACGCGCGCGCAAGGCTTGAGGTATTTGCCAAACATTGGCAATACTACGACATTACACGATGACTGAGACACAGCGCGCGCACAAGACCTAAAGTATTTACAAAACATTGGCAAAGCTACGGCATTACACGCCGCCTGAAACACAGGCGCGCGCACAGGACCTGAACTATATGCCAAACATTGGCAAAGCTACGACATTACACGCCGCCTGAGACACATGCGCGCGCACAAACCTGAAGTCTTTGCCAAATATTGGCAAAGCTACGACATTACACGCCGCTTGAGACACATGCGCGCGCAAAAGAACTGAACTATTTGCCAAACATTGTCATAGCTATGGCATTACACCTCGCTTGAGACACAGGAGCGCACACGACCTAAAGTCTTTGCCAAACGTTGTCAAAGCTACGTTATTACACGACGCCTGAGACACAGGCGTGCGCATAAGACCTTTGTTTGGCAAAGCTACGGCATTACACGCCTCCAGAGACACAGGCGCGCTCACAGGAACTGAAGTCTTTGCCAAACACTGGCAAAGCTATGGCATTACACGCCTCCTGTGACATAGGCAAGCGCACAAGACCTGAAGTCTTTGCAAAACATTGGTAAAGCTACGGCATTTCACGTCGCCTGAGACACTGCCGCGCGCACAAGACCTGAAGTCTTTTCCAAACATTTGCAAAGCTACGACATTACACGCCACCTGGTACACAGGCGTGCGCACAAGACCTGTGTTTGGCAAAGCTACGGCATTACACGCCGCCTGAGACACAGGCGCGCGCGCAAGACCTGAAGTCTTTGCCAATAATTGGCAAAGCTGTGACAATACACGCCGCCTGAGACACATGCGCGCGCACAAGACCTGAAGTCTTTGCCAAACATTGGCAAAGCTACGGCATTACACGTCGCTTGAGACACAGGCGCGCGCACCAGACCTGGATTCTTTGCCAAACATTGGCAATGCTACCTCATTACACGCCACCTAAGATACACGCGCGCGTGCAAGACTTGAAGTATTTGCCAAACATTGGCAATACTACGGCATTACACGATGACTGAGACACAACGCGCGCACAAGACCTGAAGTCTTTGCAAAACATTGGCAAAGCTACGGCATTACACGCCGCCTGAAACACAGGCACGCGCACAAGACCTGAAGTATATGCCAAACATTGGCAAAGCTACGACATTGCACGCCGCCTGAGACACATGCGCGCGCACAAGACCTGAAGTCTTTTCCAAACATTGGCAAAGCTACGACATTACACGCCGCCTGAGACACATGCGCGCGCAAAAGAACTGAACTATTTGCCAAACATTGGCAAAGCTATGGCATTACACCTCGCTTAAGACACAGGAGCGCACGCGACCTAAAGTCTTTGCCAAACATTGTCAAAGCTACGTTATTACACGACGCCTGAGACGCAGGCGTGCGCATAAGACCTTTGTTTGGCAAAGCTACGGCATTACACGCCTCCATAGACACAGGCGCGCCCACAAGAACTGAAGTCTTTGCCAAACACTGGCAAAGCTATGGCATTACACGCCTCCTGCGACACAGGCACGCGCACAAGACCTGAAGTCTTTGCAAAACATTGGCAAAGCTACGGCATTTCACGTCGCCTGACACACTGCCGCGCGCACAAGACCTGAAGTCTTTTCCAAACATTTGTAAAGCTACGACATTACACGCCACCTGGTACACAGGCGTGCGCACAAGACCTGTGTTTGGCAAAGCTACGGCATTACACGCCGCCTGAGACACAGGCGCGCGCACAAGACCTGAAGTCTTTGTCAATCATTGCAAAGCTGTGACAATACACACTGCCTGAGACACATGCGCGCAGAAGACCTGAAGTATTTGCCAAATATTGGCAAAGCTACGGCATTACACGCCGCATGAGACACAGGCGCGCGCACCAGACCTGTATTCTTTGCCAAACATTGGCAATGCTACCTCATTACACGCCCCTGAGATACACGCGCGCGCAAGGCTTGAGGTATTTGCCAAACATTGGCAATACTACGACATTACACGATGACTGAGACACAGCGCGCGCACAAGACCTAAAGTATTTACAAAACATTGGCAAAGCTACGGCATTACACGCCGCCTGAAACACAGGCGCGCGCACAGGACCTGAACTATATGCCAAACATTGGCAAAGCTACGACATTACACGCCGCCTGAGACACATGCGCGCGCACAAACCTGAAGTCTTTGCCAAACATTGGCAAAGCTACGACATTACACGCCGCTTGAGACACATGCGCGCGCAAAAGAACTGAACTATTTGCCAAACATTGTCAAAGCTATGGCATTACACCTCGCTTGAGACACAGGAGCGCACACGACCTAAAGTCTTTGCCAAACGTTGTCAAAGCTACGTTATTACACGACGCCTGAGACACAGGCGTGCGCATAAGACCTTTGTTTGGCAAAGCTACGGCATTACACGCCTCCAGAGACACAGGCGCGCTCACAAGAACTGAAGTCTTTGCCAAACACTAGCAAAGCTATGGCATTACACGCCTCCTGTGACATAGGCAACCGCACAAGACCTGAAGTCTTTGCAAAACATTGGTAAAGCTACGGCATTTCACGTCGCCTAAGACACTGCCGCGCGCACAAGACCTGAAGTCTTTTCCAAACATTTGCAAAGCTACGACATTACACGCCACCTGGTACACAGGCGTGCGCACAAGACCTGTGTTTGGAAAAGCTACGGCATTACACGCCGCCTGAGACACAGGCGCGCGCGCAAGACCTGAAGTCTTTGCAAATAATTGGCAAAGCTGTGACAATACACGCCGCCTGAGACACATGCGCGCGCACAAGACCTGAAGTCTTTGCCAAACATTGGCAAAGCTACGGCATTACACGTCGCTTGAGACACAGGCGCGCGCACCAGACCTGGATTCTTTGCCAAACATTGGCAATGCTACCTCATTACACGCCACCTAAGATACACGCGCGCGTGCAAGACTTGAAGTATTTGCCAAACATTGGCAATACTACGGCATTACACGATGACTGAGACACAACGCGCGCACAAGACCTGAAGTCTTTGCAAAACATTGGCAAAGCTACGGCATTACACGCCGCCTGAAACACAGGCACGCGCACAAGACCTGAAGTATATGCCAAACATTGGCAAAGCTACGACATTGCACGCCGCCTGAGACACATGCGCGCGCACAAGACCTGAAGTCTTTGCCAAACATTGCAAAGCTACGACATTACACGCCGCCTGAGACACATGCGCGCGCAAAAGAACTGAACTATTTGCCAAACATTGGCAAAGCTATGGCATTACACCTCGCTTAAGACACAGGAGCGCACACGACCTAAAGTCTTTGCCAAACATTGTCAAAGCTACGTTATTACACGACGCCTGAGACACAGGCGTGCGCATAAGACCTTTGTTTGGCAAAGCTACGGCATTACACGCCTCCATAGACACAGGCGCGCCCACAAGAACTGAAGTCTTTGCCAAACACTGGCAAAGCTATGGCATTACACGCCTCCTGCGACACAGGCACGCGCACAAGACCTGAAGTCTTTGCAAAACATTGGCAAAGCTACGGCATTTCACGTCGCCTGAGACACTGCCGCGCGCACAAGACCTGAAGTCTTTTCCAAACATTTGTAAAGCTACGACATTACACGCCACCTGGTACACAGGTGTGCGGACAAGACCTGTGTTTGGCAAAGCTACGGAATTACACGCCGCCTGAGACACAGGCGCGCGCACAAGACCTGAAGTCTTTGTCAATCATTGGCAAAGATGTGACAATACACGCTGCCTGAGACACATGCGCGCGCAGAAGACCTGAAGTATTTGCCAAATATTGGCAAAGCTACGGCATTACACGCCGCATGAGACACAGGCGCGCGCACCAGACCTGTATTCTTTGCCAAACATTGGCAATGCTACCTCATTACACGCCCCTGAGATACACGCGCGCGCAAGGCTTGAGGTATTTGCCAAACATTGGCAATACTACGACATTACACGATGACTGAGACACAGCGCGCGCACAAGACCTAAAGTATTTACAAAACATTGGCAAAGCTACGGCATTACACGCCGCCTGAAACACAGGCGCGCGCACAGGACCTGAACTATATGCCAAACATTGGCAAAGCTACGACATTACACGCCGCCTGAGACACATGCGCACGCACAAACCTGAAGTCTTTGCCAAACATTGGCAAAGCTACGACATTACACGCCGCTTGAGACACATGCGCGCGCAAAAGAACTGAACTATTTGCCAAACATTGTCATAGCTATGGCATTACACCTCGCTTGAGACACAGGAGCGCACACGACCTAAAGTCTTTGCCAAACGTTGTCAAAGCTACGTTATTACACGACGCCTGAGACACAGGCGTGCGCATAAGACCTTTGTTTGGCAAAGCTACGGCATTACACGCCTCCAGAGACACAGGCGCGCTCACAAGAACTGAAGTCTTTGCCAAACACTGGCAAAGCTATGGCATTACACGCCTCCTATGACATAGGCAAGCGCACAAGACCTGAAGTCTTTGCAAAACATTGGTAAAGCTACGGCATTTCACGTCGCCTGAGACACTGCCGCGCGCACAAGACCTGAAGTCTTTTCCAAACATTTGCAAAGCTACGACATTACACGCCACCTGGTACACAGGCGTGCGCACAAGACCTGTGTTTGGCAAAGCTACGGCATTACACGCCGCCTGAGACACAGGCGCGCGCGCAAGACCTGAAGTCTTTGCCAATAATTGGCAAAGCTGTGACAATACACGCCGCCTGAGACACATGCGCGCGCACAAGACCTGAAGTCTTTGCCAAACATTGGCAAAGCTACGGCATTACACGTCGCTTGAGACACAGGCGCGCGCACCAGACCTGGATTCTTTGCCAAACATTGGCAATGCTACCTCATTACACGCCACCTAAGATACACGCGCGCGTGCAAGACTTGAAGTATTTGCCAAACATTGGCAATACTACGGCATTACACGATGACTGAGACACAACGCGCGCACAAGACCTGAAGTATTTGCAAAACATTGGCAAAGCTACGGCATTACACGCCGCCTGAAACACAGGCACGCGCACAAGACCTGAAGTATATGCCAAACATTGGCAAAGCTACGACATTGCACGCCGCATTAGACACATGCGCGCGCACAAGACCTGAAGTCTTTGCCAAACATTGGCAAAACTACGACATTACACGCCGCCTGAGACACATGCGCGCGCAAAAGAACTGAACTTTTTGCCAAACATTGGCAAAGCTATGACATTACACCTCGCTTAAGACACAGGAGCGCACACGACCTAAAGTCTTTGCCAAACATTGTCAAAGCTACGTTATTACACGACGCCTGAGACACAGGCGTGCGCATAAGACCTTTGTTTGGCAAAGCTACGGCATTACACGCCTCCATAGACACAGGCGCGCCCACAAGAACTGAAGTCTTTGCCAAACACTGGCAAAGCTATGGCATTACACGCCTCCTGCGACACAGGCACGCGTACAAGACCTGAAGTCTTTGCAAAACATTGGCAAAGCTACGGCATTTCACGTCGCCTGAGACACTGCCGCGCGCACAAGACCTGAAGTATTTTCCAAACATTTGTAAAGCTACGACATTACACGCCACCTGGTACACAGGCGTGCGCACAAGACCTGTGTTTGGCAAAGCTACGGCATTACACGCCGCCTGAGACACAGGCGCGCGCACAAGACCTGAAGTCTTTGTCAATCATTGGCAAAGCTGTGACAATACACGCTGCCTGAGACACATGCGCGCGCAGAAGACCTGAAGTATTTGCCAAATATTGGCAAAGCTACGGCATTACACGCCGCATGAGACACAGGCGCGCGCACCAGACCTGTATTCTTTGCCAAACATTGGCAATGCTACCTCATTACACGCCCCTGAGATACACGCGCGCGCAAGGCTTGATGTATTTGCCAAACATTGGCAATACTACGACATTACACGATGACTGAGACACAGCGCGCGCACAAGACCTAAAGTATTTACAAAACATTGGCAAAGCTACGGCATTACACGCCGCCTGAAACACAGGCGCGCGCACAGGACCTGAACTATATGCCAAACATTGGCAAAGCTACGACATTACACGCCGCCTGAGACACATGCGCGCGCACAAACCTGAAGTCTTTGCCAAACATTGGCAAAGCTACGACATTACACGCCGCTTGAGACACATGCGCGCGCAAAAGAACTGAACTATTTGCCAAACATTGTCAAAGCTATGGCATTACACTTCGCTTGAGACACAGGAGCGCACACGACCTAAAGTCTTTGCCAAACGTTGTCAAAGCTACGTTATTACACGACGCCTGAGACACAGGCGTGCGCATAAGACCTTTGTTTGGCAAAGCTACGGCATTACACGCCTCCAGAGACACAGGCGCGCTCACAAGAACTGAAGTCTTTGCCAAACACTAGCAAAGCTATGGCATTACACGCCTCCTGTGACATAGGCAACCGCACAAGACCTGAAGTCTTTGCAAAACATTGGTAAAGCTACGGCATTTCACGTCGCCTAAGACACTGCCGCGCGCACAAGACCTGAAGTCTTTTCCAAACATTTGCAAAGCTACGACATTACACGCCACCTGGTACACAGGCGTGCGCACAAGACCTGTGTTTGGAAAAGCTACGGCATTACACGCCGCCTGAGACACAGGCGCGCGCGCAAGACCTGAAGTCTTTGCAAATAATTGGCAAAGCTGTGACAATACACGCCGCCTGAGACACATGCGCGCGCACAAGACCTGAAGTCTTTGCCAAACATTGGCAAAGCTACGGCATTACACGTCGCTTGAGACACAGGCGCGCGCACCAGACCTGGATTCTTTGCCAAACATTGGCAATGCTACCTCATTACACGCCACCTAAGATACACGCGCGCGTGCAAGACTTGAAGTATTTGCCAAACATTGGCAATACTACGGCATTACACGATGACTGAGACACAACGCGCGCACAAGACCTGAAGTCTTTGCAAAACATTGGCAAAGCTACGGCATTACACGCCGCCTGAAACACAGGCACGCGCACAAGACCTGAAGTATATGCCAAACATTGGCAAAGCTACGACATTGCACGCCGCCTGAGACACATGCGCGCGCACAAGACCTGAAGTCTTTGCCAAACATTGGCAAAGCTACGACATTACACGCCGCCTGAGACACATGCGCGCGCAAAAGAACTGAACTATTTGCCAAACATTGGCAAAGCTATGGCATTACACCTCGCTTAAGACACAGGAGCGCACACGACCTAAAGTCTTTGCCAAACATTGTCAAAGCTACGTTATTACACGACGCCTGAGACACAGGCGTGCGCATAAGACCTTTGTTTGGCAAAGCTACGGCATTACACGCCTCCATAGACACAGGCGCGCCCACAAGAACTGAAGTCTTTGCCAAACACTGGCAAAGCTATGGCATTACACGCCTCCTGCGACACAGGCACGCGCACAAGACCTGAAGTCTTTGCAAAACATTGGCAAAGCTACGGCATTTCACGTCGCCTGAGACACTGCCGCGCGCACAAGACCTGAAGTCTTTTCCAAACATTTGTAAAGCTACGACATTACACGCCACCTGGTACACAGGTGTGCGGACAAGACCTGTGTTTGGCAAAGCTACGGCATTACACGCCGCCTGAGACACAGGCGCGCGCACAAGACCTGAAGTCTTTGTCAATCATTGGCAAAGCTGTGACAATACACGCTGCCTGAGACACATGCGCGCGCAGAAGACCTGAAGTATTTGCCAAATATTGGCAAAGCTACGGCATTACACGCCGCATGAGACACAGGCGCGCGCACCAGACGTGTATTCTTTGCCAAACATTGGCAATGCTACCTCATTACACGCCCCTGAGATACACGCGCGCGCAAGGCTTGAGGTATTTGCCAAACATTGGCAATACTACGACATTACACGATGACTGAGACACAGCGCGCGCACAAGACCTAAAGTATTTACAAAACATTGGCAAAGCTACGGCATTACACGCCGCCTGAAACACAGGCGCGCGCACAGGACCTGAACTATATGCCAAACATTGGCAAAGCTACGACATTACACGCCGCCTGAGACACATGCGCGCGCACAAACCTGAAGTCTTTGCCAAACATTGGCAAAGCTACGACATTACACGCCGCTTGAGACACATGCGCGCGCAAAAGAACTGAACTATTTGCCAAACATTGTCATAGCTATGGCATTACACCTCGCTTGAGACACAGGAGCGCACACGACCTAAAGTCTTTGCCAAACGTTGTCAAAGCTACGTTATTACACGACGCCTGAGACACAGGCGTGCGCATAAGACCTTTGTTTGGCAAAGCTACGGCATTACACGCCTCCAGAGACACAGGCGCGCTCACAAGAACTGAAGTCTTTGCCAAACACAGGCAAAGCTATGGCATTACACGCCTCCTATGACATAGGCAAGCGCACAAGACCTGAAGTCTTTGCAAAACATTGGTAAAGCTACGGCATTTCACGTCGCCTGAGACACTGCCCGCGCGCACAAGACCTGAAGTCTTTTCCAAACATTTGCAAAGCTACGACATTACACGCCACCTGGTACACAGGCGTGCGCACAAGACCTGTGTTTGGCAAAGCTACGGCATTACACGCCGCCTGAGACACAGGCGCGCGCGCAAGACCTGAAGTCTTTGCCAATAATTGGCAAAGCTGTGACAATACACGCCGCCTGAGACACATGCGCGCGCACAAGACCTGAAGTCTTTGCCAAACATTGGCAAAGCTACGGCATTACACGTCGCTTGAGACACAGGCGCGCGCACCAGACCTGGATTCTTTGCCAAACATTGGCAATGCTACCTCATTACACGCCACCTAAGATACACGCGCGCGTGCAAGACTTGAAGTATTTGCCAAACATTGGCAATACTACGGCATTACACGATGACTGAGACACAACGCGCGCACAAGACCTGAAGTATTTGCAAAACATTGGCAAAGCTACGGCATTACACGCCGCCTGAAACACAGGCACGCGCACAAGACCTGAAGTATATGCCAAACATTGGCAAAGCTACGACATTGCACGCCGCATTAGACACATGCGCGCGCACAAGACCTGAAGTCTTTGCCAAACATTGGCAAAACTACGACATTACACGCCGCCTGAGACACATGCGCGCGCAAAAGAACTGAACTTTTTGCCAAACATTGGCAAAGCTATGGCATTACACCTCGCTTAAGACACAGGAGCGCACACGACCTAAAGTCTTTGCCAAACATTGTCAAAGCTACGTTATTACACGACGCCTGAGACACAGGCGTGCGCATAAGACCTTTGTTTGGCAAAGCTACGGCATTACACGCCTCCATAGACACAGGCGCGCCCACAAGAACTGAAGTCTTTGCCAAACACTGGCAAAGCTATGGCATTACACGCCTCCTGCGACACAGGCACGCGTACAAGACCTGAAGTCTTTGCAAAACATTGGCAAAGCTACGGCATTTCACGTCGCCTGAGACACTGCCGCGCGCACAAGACCTGAAGTATTTTCCAAACATTTGTAAAGCTACGACATTACACGCCACCTGGTACACAGGCGTGCGCACAAGACCTGTGTTTGGCAAAGCTACGGCATTACACGCCGCCTGAGACACAGGCGCGCGCACAAGACCTGAAGTCTTTGTCAATCATTGGCAAAGCTGTGACAATACACGCTGCCTGAGACACATGCGCGCGCAGAAGACCTGAAGTATTTGCCAAATATTGGCATAGCTACGGCATTACACGCCGCATGAGACACAGGCGCGCTCACCAGACCTGTATTCTTTGCCAAACATTGGCAATGCTACCTCATTACACGCCCCTGAGATACACGCGCGCGCAAGGCTTGAGGTATTTGCCAAACATTGGCAATACTACGACATTACACGATGACTGAGACACAGCGCGCGCACAAGACCTAAAGTATTTACAAAACATTGGCAAAGCTACGGCATTACACGCCGCCTGAAACACAGGCGTGCGCACAGGACCTGAACTATATGCCAAACATTGGCAAAGCTACGACATTACACGCCGCCTGAGATACATGCGCGCGCACAAACCTGAAGTCTTTGCCAAACATTGGCAAAGCTACGACATTACACGCCGCTTGAGACACATGCGCGTGCAAAAGAACTGAACTATTTGCCAAACATTGTCATAGCTATGGCATTACACCTCGCTTGAGACACAGGAGCGCACACGACCTAAAGTCTTTGCCAAACGTTGTCAAAGCTACGTTATTACACGACGCCTGGGACACAGGCGTGCGCATAAGACCTTTGTTTGGCAAAGCTACGGCATTACACGCCTCCAGAGACACAGGCGCGCTCACAAGAACTGAAGTCTTTGCCAAACACTGGCAAAGCTATGGCATTACACGCCTCCTGTGACATAGGCAAGCGCACAAGACCTGAAGTCTTTGCAAAACATTGGTAAAGCTACGGCATTTCACGTCGCCTGAGACACTGTCGCGCGCACAAGACCTGAAGTCTTTTCCAAACATTTGCAAAGCTACGACATTACACGCCACCTGGTACACAGGCGTGCGCACAAGACCTGTGTTTGGCAAAGCTACGGCATTACACGCCGCCTGAGACACAGGCGCGCGCGCAAGACCTGAAGTCTTTGCCAATAATTGGCAAAGCTGTGACAATACACGCCGCCTGAGACACATGCGCGCGCACAAGACCTGAAGTCTTTGCCAAACATTGGCAAAGCTACGGCATTACACGTCGTTTGAGACACAGGCGCGCGCACCAGACCTGGATTCTTTGCCAAACATTGGCAATGCTACCTCATTACACGCCACCTAAGATACACGCGCGCGTGCAAGACTTGAAGTATTTGCCAAACATTGGCAATACTACGGCATTACACGATGACTGAGACACAACGCGCGCACAAGACCTGAAGTCTTTGCAAAACAATGGCAAAGCTACGGCATTACACGCCGCCTGAAACACAGGCACGCGCACAAGACCTGAAGTATATGCGAAACATTGGCAAAGCTACGACATTGCACGCCGCCTGAGACACATGCGCGCGCACAAGACCTGAAGTCTTTGCCAAACATTGGCAAAGCTACGACATCACACGCCGCCTGAGACACATGCACGCGCAAAAGAACTGAACTATTTGCCAAACATTGGCAAAGCTATGGCATTACACCTCGCTTGAGACACAGGAGCGCACACGACCTAAAGTCTTTGCCAAACATTGTCAAAGCTACGTTATTACACGACGCCTGAGACACAGGCGTGCGCATAAGACCTTTGTTTGGCAAAGCTACGGCATTACACGTGTCACACCCCGCCAAGGCGGAAACGCGAGGCGCGACGTTTATGGTTTCCAAAGCATATGATTACCGCAAACACATACATGATAAATGGATACATTAACAAGTTTAATGTTTTACATTACAAAACATAATCTGAGTTTACAAAACATTAAGATTTCACAAATATAACTCAATTCAATGAGTTATACAAGGGAAATCCTCCTTGAGTAGTATCCATCGTGCATGCATGTAATCTACATTGCTAACCTTGAAATCACGTTCAGTTACCTGAAAAACATACTTAAAATCATCAACACGAGGTTGGTGAGTTCACAGGTTTAATCAAATTGTTCTTTGTAAACTTCATTTGTTCATAAATAATTCAGTTGTATGTGATAAACAGAATAAGAATTGTTGACCCATTTGTAAACTAGCTAGGAATACAAATAATATGTTCATACATGAGGCGTAACCAAACCATGACATGTGTGAGCCCCTATTAAGCGTTATCAGATTCTATGCGGCCATAAATCCTCCAGATTGTGGTTAGCGCGACTAACCATGACCGGGAGACGTCACTCTCCATAGTACTATTCATAGGACCCTAGGCTACAGTTAATGGTTACTATGTTGTTCCAGGGGACTTTCGCGGCCTCCATTGTGTTGTTCTCATCCCATGTAAACATAAAAGTCGTGTCTTATTCTCTTGTTATCCCATAAAATAGTTGAAGTATGTTTCTCCCCCAAATATTTGAAAACAGTAAAAAGAAAAGGGGCCGTGAAACTCACCTTGTGTTTGTGTATATACTTGTAATAATATTTGTTGTAGTCAACCTTGACTGTTTGTACCCTAGATACCAAGGGTAAATTGTTGTTAAGACCAACGTCTTAATTGTAAATTGTTCACCGACCTTGTAAATCTGATTATGTTTGTTTAAATATCGTTTTAGTTTTCCAACACATGTTTTGTTATAAATTAGTTTTGAGTTACTGCCCAACTGGGACTGTTGTACAGGTGTCGAAACTTCTTAGTTTCGATTGGGCATATGTGTGTCGAAACTACTTAGTTTCGATGGAGTGGTCAGGAGTCGAAACAACCTAGTTTCGATTGAGTAAAAGGGTATCGAAACTCCTAGTTTCGATTGACCAACAGGTATCGAAACTCCTAGTTTCGATTGAGAAACAGGTATCGAAACTCCTAGTTTCGATTGAGAAACAGGTATCGAAACTCCTAGTTTCGATTGAGAAACAGGTATCGAAACTCCTAGTTTCGATTGAGTACTTGCTATCGAAACTACCTAGTTTCGATTGAGAAAAGGTATCGAAACTACCTAGTTTCGATTGAGTTAACTGGTATCGAAACTCCTAGTTTCGAGTACTGGACTTCTGTTTGACAGAATCAGTCCTGCATATTTTTATATTTTAAACTTGAATTCGACACACTCTTCTTGTTGTCTTTCTTGCGTTTAAATAAGATGTAAGTTTAGCTACGGTTTTAAAGAAACTAATGTGAAAATGTCGAGTTTTTACCTTAAAAACCGAGATGAAGATGATGAAATAAAACAGAGATGATCTCGACTCTTTTGCAGAAACACTTGAGATTCTTCTTAAAATAGCAAATTATGGTGAATTTCGCCTTGAAACTGGACTTCGAATTGAAGAGAATTGGAATGTTTGCCGTATGAAAATGAGAGTGATGAAAGGAATTATGAGAAAAGTGATGGAAGTGAGTATGGTTATGTCTGAGTTTTTCGCAATAGGAGGTATGGGTTTTGAGTAAAATAATTCGGATGTGAGTAAAAGATGATCGTGGGAGTGGCTTTCTCTGGCTTCGGCCGAGAAAGTCAATAAAAGTGGTTTGGGATAATTTTGAATAAAATAATTAGATTTAGGTATTAATTAGAGTTTTAAAGGGGTAAATAAATCCGGTTTAGATTCTCCACGGTATTATAAACTTATTCTGAAAATAATTTATTGTTCTACGCAAAGTTTGTGGAAATAAAATATATATTTCTCTGGTTATTTAAATTAACCACTAGTGTTCGAATTTGTCGGTGTATATAACACGTGATCCGGTAACTCCTAGAATTACCAAATATGAAGTGAGACCATGTACGATTTTTGATGGACCTTAATGTCCTTGTTTGTGAAATTACGTAAATCACAAAAATAATTATAATGTAAACTCGTTTATTGTAATGTAAACTTGTTCATAATGTGTACGGATATTGACCTGAAATGTCGGGTGTCACATTCTCCCCTTGTTAAAAGAATTTCGTCCCGAAATTCAATTCGTGTCCTCTTGAACTGGTGCATCCTCAAACAAGGATGGGTATTTTGTTTTCATTTGGTCTTCTCGCTCCCATGTATACTCAGGACCACGCTTTGAGTTCCAACGTACTTTAACCAGTTTGATCCGACTACGTCTCAGCTTTTGAACCTTCCAATCTGATATCTCAATTGGTTGCTCGATGAAATGAAGTTTATCGTCAATGTGAATCTCGTCAGACGGTATAATTAGTGTCTCGTCTGATAAACACTTCTTGAGATTTGATACATGAAACGTATCATGTATATTGTTTAGTTCTTGTGGTAGCTTGAGTTTGTAAGCTACAGGGCCAACCCTAGCCAGTATTTCGAACGGACCAACGTATCTAGGGTTGAGCTTACCACGGTTACCAAACCTTGCAACGCCTTTCCATGGTGAGATTTTTAACATTACTCGGTCACCAATTTGAAATTCTAATGGTTTTCGTCTGTTATCAGCGTAGCTCTTTTGTCTATCTCGGGCCGCTTTCAAACGGTCCTTAATTTTGAAAATCTTATCAGTGGTTTCCTGGACAATCTCAGGGCCTGTCAAATGTTTTTCACCAACTTCCGCCCAACATAACGGTGAGCGGCATTTACGACCATATAAAGCTTCAAACGGAGCTGCCTTAATGCTCGTATGGTAACTGTTATTGTAGGAAAACTCAGCTAATGGTAAATGAGTATCCCAATTTCCTCCGAAATCAATTACACACGCACGGAGCATATCTTCTAGTGTCTGGATAGTCCGTTCACTTTGACCATCTGTTTGTGGGTGATATGCCGTGCTCATGTCAAGACGTGTGCCCATTGCTTCTTGTAATGATTTCCAGATCCTAGACACGAATCTGCTGTCTCTATCGGAGATAATAGAAATTGGCACTCCATGCCTAGCCACAATTTCCTTGATATAAAGCTTTGCAAGTTTCTCGGTTTTGTCAGTTTCTTTCATTGGCAGAAAGTGAGCAGATTTTGTTAATCGGTCGACAATAACCCATATAGTATCATAACCACTGGAAGTCCTGGGTAATTTTGTAATGAAATCCATAGAAATCTGTTCCCATTTCCATTGGGGAATTTCAGGTTGTTGTAACAAACCAGACGGTTTCTGATGTTCGGCTTTTACTTTTGAACACGTTAAGCATTTACTGACATATGTGGCAATATCTCCTTTCATATTGGGCCACCAATATAATTCTTTTAGATCTTTATACATTTTATCTGAACCCGGGTGAATGGAGTACCTGGACTTGTGGGCTTCGTCCATAACTAACTCCCGTAAGTTACCAAAACGTGTCACCCAAATTCTATTCATGAAGTATAAAGTGTCATCTGACTTTGGCTCCAATTGCTTTATCATTCCTCGTAAAGCTTCATTCTGAATGTTTTCTTCTTTGATTGCCTCATGTTGTGCCATCCGAATTTGAGTAGTAAGATTCGTATGAATTGTCAATTCTAAGGCACGAACACGAAGAGTTTTAACTCGTTCTTTGCGACTTAAAGCGTCCGCTACGACATTGGCTTTCCCGGGATGGTACTTGATATCACAATCATAATCGTTTAGTAGTTCTACCCAACGACGTTGTCTCATGTTAAGTTCCTTTTGATCAAAGATATGCTGGAGACTCTTGTGATCAGTAAAGATAGTACATCTTGTACCGTAAAGGTAATGTCTCCAAATTTTGAGCGCAAACACAACTGCACCCAATTCCAAGTCGTGGGTCGTATAATTCTTTTCGTGCACTTTTAGTTGTCGTGAGGCATATGCGATGACTTTGTCTCTTTGCATTAACACACAACCCAGTCCTTGGTGTGATGCATCGCAGTATACGACAAAATTGTCGATTCCCTCAGGAAGGGATAGAATTGGTGCACTACACAGCTTCTGCTTTAGTATTTGAAAAGCTGACTCTTGCTTGTCATTCCAATCATACTTATTTTCTTTCTGGGTTAATTTGGTTAAAGGCAGGGCTATTTTTGAAAAATTCTCGATGAATCGTCTGTAATAGCCGGCCAAACCTAAAAATTGACGTACTTCTGTCGGAGTCTTTGGTGCTTCCCAGTTTTTGATCGCTTCAATTTTAGATGGATCAACGTGAATTCCTTCCTTGTTGATGACATGTCCAAGAAAATGCACTTCTTGGATCCAAAACTCACACTTAGAGAATTTAGCGTAAAGTTTCTCGTTTCTGAGTAGTTCTAAGATTAATTTAAGATGATGTTCATGATCCTCCTTGGTTCGTGAATATATTAATATGTCATCGATAAACACAATCACGAATTTATCCAAGTATGGTTTGCACACACGGTTCATGAGATCCATGAAAACAGCTGGTGCGTTTGTCAAACCAAATGGCATAACTAGGAATTCGTAGTGACCATAACGAGTCCTAAATGCTGTCTTTGGTACATCTTCTTCTTGGATTCTTAGTTGATGATACCCTGACCGTAGATCGATCTTAGAGTAGAAGCTAGAACCTTGTAGTTGATCGAACAAATCATCTATTCGAGGTAGTGGGTATCGGTTTTTGATTGTAAGCTTGTTTAATTCTCGGTAATCTATACACATCCTAAAGGTTCCATCCTTTTTCTTTACGAATAAGACCGGAGCTCCCCAAGGTGAGAAACTCGGTCTTATGAAACCTTTATCAAGCAACTCTTGTAGTTGATTTGATAACTCTTGCATTTCAGAAGGTGCTAATCGATACGGCGATCGCGCAATCGGTGCGGATCCTGGTACCAAATCGATTCGGAATTCGACTTGCCTCGGTGGTGGTAATCCAGGTAAGTCTTCAGGGAAAACTTCAGGATAATCCTTAACGATTTGTATATCCTCAAGTCGACGTTCCTCGGGTTTCTTCTCGACGACGTGAGCCAGGAATACGCAATAGCCTTTACGTAGATACTTACGAGTTTTCATGCAGTTTATCATCCTTAATGTTACTCCACTCTTCTCACCTTGAATCGAAAGAACTTCTCCGTTTGGGAGTGGGATTTGGACAATTTTCTCAAAACAAACAATCTCGGCGTGATTCTTTGACAACCAATCCATGCCAATAACAACGTCAAAGCTTCCTAAATCAACGGGTAACAGATCTATACTAAATGTGTGGTTTTTAAGACATAAGGTACAACCTTGAATGACCTCTCCGGTATTAATTAATTTTCCGTTCGCTAATTCAATTGTATACTTTTGTTCTAGTTTGCTGGGCTTAATACCGAGTAGGGACTTAAAGTCATTTGACACAAAACTCAAATCAGCACCCGTATCGAAAAGTATAGAGGCATAGTGATTATTTATCGGGAACGTACCAGTGACAATGTTTGGATCTTGTCGTGCGTCACCAGCCCCCATCACAAATGCTCTTCCACGGGCCTGATTGTCGTTTCGGTTCTTCAACTTTGGACAGTCTTTTCTGAAGTGCTTTGGATCTCCACATTCAAAGCATCCTTGATTCATCCTTTCTGTTCCTGGGTTGACTTTTCCTGCTACTTGATTTATCTTGTTAGGGTTCGCATTGCTCCTACAGTCAAGGGCTAGATGTCCATACTTTTTACATTTTCCACATTGGGTACACTTCCCACTGTGATGATATCCACAATTGTCACACCTTGGTCGTGCTCCAAGGTATCCTTTTTGTTCCACAGTGTTGGCGACAAAGGCTTTCATAGTTTCAGGTCTCTTGTAAATTTGATTCTTGTTTTGATTAATTGGTTTTCCAAACCATTTCCTCTTTTCCCCAGATTTCCCTCCTTCGGTCTCCTTCTACTCAAACAAACCATCACGTACAGCATTATCCCTTAGCTTGAAAGCCAGAGTTATGGCGCTCTTGGCATCCATAGGGTTCGATGAAGTCACCAGACCTCGGATTTGAGGTGCGAGACCCCACAAGTATCTTTCAACCTTCTTGTATTCTGGGGTGACCATGTGTGGAACCAAGATTGCTAACTCATTGAATCGGTCAGTGTAGCCAGCAACATCATCTCCTGTCATTTGTAAATTCCACATTTCAGATTCGATCTTTTGCAACTCATTTCGAGGACAGTATTCCTCGATCATCATGGCTTTTAAGTCTTCCCATGACAACTCATATGATGTTTGCCTTCCCAAAGTCTTTACTTGTGAATTCCACCAGGTTAAAGCTTTATCAGTGAGTGAGCATGTAGAATACTTCACCATGCAGTCAGCGGTGCATTCACTAATATCAATCACCGATTCCATCTTCTCTATCCATCTCATTAGTCCAACTGCACCCTCGGTGCCATTGAAGTTACGGGGTTTGCAAGACAGAAAGGTCTTGTAGGAGCACTTTCTAATTGGAGCATCTGTAGAATTACAAGTCATAACGTCATTAATTCGAATCATGACTATATGTTATGGCTTATTTATTTTATTACCTCCGGAACCTCCAGCTGTACCGCTACCTCCTGCACCTCCGGAACCTCCAGCTGTACCGCTACCTCCTACACCTCCTCCACTATTTCGATTGGCTTCATACTGCTCCATGGCAGCAGCTACTCGTTGTGCTATAAGTTGTTCCACATTTGGGGAAATCGCCTCGTTGTTGTCACCAGTAGTGTTACGGGTTGTCCTACGCTTAGGTGCCATGACGTTCTTTCTAACATATCAATTAAAAAGAAACAACATTATATGACAATAATGATAGCTCATGACATAAGGATACAACAACGTCAAATGTAAACAACCATTATCACAACATAAACCATTACATACATAGTCAAAACATTCATAGTACATTGTTCCAAAAGACAAGGATACAAAAGAGATGGGTTCACAGGACCTCATCAGTACTAAAGTTTTAAACTACTTAATGTACTACGGGCACAACCCGCCCGTGATAGGTTTAAAAGAAGAAGTGAGAGTACAATCCAATCATCATGGCAAGTCCTGCCATGACAAAACTAGCTCTCGCCACAAATTCTGCAGCCAACGTCCTTTCTTCCAGAGCCTCCACCATGTCTCGGACCGTAACTGTGAACTGCCAATCCATGTCAGCTCTCAACTCTAGATAGTTAGTGGCATCCTGTATGTTTCGGGTGAGGTCATCTAGAGTCTGAACTCGAGATCCGAGTCCTTGACGAAGTCGCGTGGCTGCATCCCCCTGTGCCCGGATGTCATCTAGGAGATCATCAAGACGCTCCTCATGCGTACGAACGCGAGCTACCAAGGTAGGCACAGTGAGCTCTATGGCTTCCCCAGTGTGGGGTAGGGGTGTTGGGGGGTTAGAAGACTCTCCAAGCTCAAAGGTAGATGGAATGCTCTCCATCTCCCTCCAACGTGCTAGGGTACGAGGCATCCAACGGATGGTTCCCACAGTAGGGTGGTAGCAGGGTCTTTGCCTAGGTGGTTCTTCACCAGCCACCAAGTCTTCTGGGTCACGGGCTGCTAGATTCCTTTTGCGTGGAAGTCGAACCTTCTTCCTAGCGCTTTGCACCTTAACTGGTCCTCCGCTTTTCTTTCGGTAGACGATAGGCGGTTTTCCCAAGGCGACTTTAGGTGGTGTGGAGCTACGGGTTTGTACTTGATTTTTGGGACGTGAGGCGGAAAATTCCTCATTTGATTCAGTGTCAGAGACGGGATCAGAATGTGAATGTGACGACATGCTTGTGACTACAATATCCATATGACAAAATGACTGGTCATGCAATGCTTATGCAATGAAAACGTTTTAGTGAGTCATTTAGATTATAGACTAGGTTCCAATTTAGATTCCTAGTTCACTATAATCAATGGCTCTGATACCAGTTCTGTCACACCCCGCCAAGGCGGAAACGCGAGGCGCGACGTTTATGGTTTCCAAAGCATATGATTACCGCAAACACATACATGATAAATGGATACATTAACAAGTTTAATGTTTTACATTACAAAACATAATCTGAGTTTACAAAACATTAAGATTTCACAAATATAACTCAATTCAATGAGTTATACAAGGGAAATCCTCCTTGAGTAGTATCCATCGTGCATGCATGTAATCTACATTGCTAACCTTGAAATCACGTTCAGTTACCTGAAAAACATACTTAAAATCGTCAACACGAGGTTGGTGAGTTCACAGGTTTAATCAAATTGTTCTTTGTAAACTTCATTTGTTCATAAATAATTCAGTTGTATGTGATAAACAGAATAAGAATTGTTGACCCATTTGTAAACTAGCTAGGAATACAAATAATATGTTCATACATGAGGCGTAACCAAACCATGACATGTGTGAGCCCCTATTAAGCGTTATCAGATTCTATGCGGCCATAAATCCTCCAGATTGTGGTTAGCGCGACTAACCATGACCGGGAGACGTCACTCTCCATAGTACTATTCATAGGACCCTAGGCTACAGTTAATGGTTACTATGTTGTTCCAGGGGACTTTCGCGGCCTCCATTGTGTTGTTCTCATCCCATGTAAACATAAAAGTCGTGTCTTATTCTCTTGTTATCCCATAAAATAGTTGAAGTATGTTTCTCCCCCAAATATTTGAAAACAGTAAAAAGAAAAGGGGCCGTGAAACTCACCTTGTGTTTGTGTATATACTTGTAATAATATTTGTTGTAGTCAACCTTGACTGTTTGTACCCTAGATACCAAGGGTAAATTGTTGTTAAGACCAACGTCTTAATTGTAAATTGTTCACCGACCTTGTAAATCTGATTATGTTTGTTTAAATATCGTTTTAGTTTTCCAACACATGTTTTGTTATAAATTAGTTTTGAGTTACTGCCCAACTGGGACTGTTGTACAGGTGTCGAAACTTCTTAGTTTCGATTGGGCATATGTGTGTCGAAACTACTTAGTTTCGATGGAGTGGTCAGGAGTCGAAACAACCTAGTTTCGATTGAGTAAAAGGGTATCGAAACTCCTAGTTTCGATTGACCAACAGGTATCGAAACTCCTAGTTTCGATTGAGAAACAGGTATCGAAACTCCTAGTTTCGATTGAGAAACAGGTATCGAAACTCCTAGTTTCGATTGAGAAACAGGTATCGAAACTCCTAGTTTCGATTGAGTACTTGCTATCGAAACTACCTAGTTTCGATTGAGAAAAGGTATCGAAACTACCTAGTTTCGATTGAGTTAACTGGTATCGAAACTCCTAGTTTCGAGTACTGGACTTCTGTTTGACAGAATCAGTCCTGCATATTTTTATATTTTAAACTTGAATTCGACACACTCTTCTTGTTGTCTTTCTTGCGTTTAAATAAGATGTAAGTTTAGCTACGGTTTTAAAGAAACTAATGTGAAAATGTCGAGTTTTTACCTTAAAAACCGAGATGAAGATGATGAAATAAAACAGAGATGATCTCGACTCTTTTGCAGAAACACTTGAGATTCTTCTTAAAATAGCAAATTATGGTGAATTTCGCCTTGAAACTGGACTTCGAATTGAAGAGAATTGGAATGTTTGCCGTATGAAAATGAGAGTGATGAAAGGAATTATGAGAAAAGTGATGGAAGTGAGTATGGTTATGTCTGAGTTTTTCGCAATAGGAGGTATGGGTTTTGAGTAAAATAATTCGGATGTGAGTAAAAGATGATCGTGGGAGTGGCTTTCTCTGGCTTCGGCCGAGAAAGTCAATAAAAGTGGTTTGGGATAATTTTGAATAAAATAATTAGATTTAGGTATTAATTAGAGTTTTAAAGGGGTAAATAAATCCGGTTTAGATTCTCCACGGTATTATAAACTTATTCTGAAAATAATTTATTGTTCTACGCAAAGTTTGTGGAAATAAAATATATATTTCTCTGGTTATTTAAATTAACCACTAGTGTTCGAATTTGTCGGTGTATATAACACGTGATCCGGTAACTCCTAGAATTACCAAATATGAAGTGAGACCATGTACGGTTTTTGATGGACCTTAATGTCCTTGTTTGTGAAATTACGTAAATCACAAAAATAATTATAATGTAAACTCGTTTATTGTAATGTAAACTTGTTCATAATGTGTACGGATATTGACCTGAAATGTCGGGTGTCACAACACGCCTCCAGAGACACAGGCGCGCCCACAAGAACTGAAGTCTTTGCCAAACACTGGCAAAGCTATGGCATTACACGCCTCCTGCGACACAGGCACGCGCACAAGAACTGAAGACTTTGCAAAACATTGGCAAAGCTACGACATTTCACGTCGCCTGAGACACTCTCGCGCGCCCAAGACCTGAAGTCTTTTCCAAACATTTGTAAAGCTACGACATTACACGCCACCTGGTACACAGGGGTGCGCACAAGACCTGTGTTTGGCAAAGCTACGGCATTACACGCCGCCTGAGACACAGCCGCGCGCACAATACCTGAAGTCTTTGTCAATCATTGGCAAAGCTGTGACAATACACGCTGCCTGCGACACATGCGCGCGCAGAAGACCTGAAGTATATGCCAAATATTGGCAAAGCTACGGCATTACACGCCGCATGAGACACAGGCGCGCGCACCAGACCTGTATTCTTTGCCAAACATTGGCAATGCTACCTCATTACACGCCCCTGAGATACACGCGCGCGCGCAAGGCTTGAGGTATTTGCCAAACATTGGCAATACTACGACATTACACGATGACTGAGACACAGCGCGCGCACAAGACCTAAAGTATTTACAAAACATTGGCAAAGCTACGGCATTACACGCCGCCTGAAACACAGGCGCGCGCACAGGACCTGAACTATATGCCAAACATTGGCAAAGCTACGATATTACACGCCGCCTGAGACACATTCGCGCGCACAAACCAGAAGTCTTTGCCAAACATTGCCAAAGCTACGACATTACACGCGGCCTGAGACACAAGCGCGCGCAAGAGAACTGAACTATTTTCCAAACATTGGCAAAGCTATGGCATTACACCTCGCCTGAGACACAGGAGCGCACACGAGCTAAAGTCTTTGCCAAACATTGTCAAAGCTACGTTATTACACGACGCCTGAGACACAGGCGTGCGCATAAGACCTTTGTTTGGCAAAGCTACGGCATTACACGCCTCCAGAGACACAGGCGCGCCCACAAGAACTGAAGTCTTTGCCAAACATTGGCAAAGCTACGGCATTACACGCCGCCTGAAACACAGGGGCGCGCACAAGACCTGAAGTATATGCCAAACATTGGCAAAGCTACGACATTGCACGCCGCCTGAGACACATGCGCGCGCACAAGACCTGAAGTCTTTGCCAAACATTGTCAAAGCTACAACATTACATGCCGCCTGAGACACATGCGCGCGCAAAAGAACTGAACTATTTGCCAAACATTGGCAAAGCTATGGCATTACACCTCGCTTGAGACACAGGAGCGCACACGACCTAAAGTCCTTGCCAAACATTATCAAAGCTACGTTATTACACGACGCCTGAGACACAGGCGTGCGCATAAGACCTTTGTTTGGCAAAGCTACGGCATTACACGCCTCCAGAGACACAGGCGCGCCAACAAGAACTGAAGTCTTTGCCAAACACTGGCAAACCTATGGCATTACACGCCTCCTGCGACACAGGCACGCACACAAGACCTGAAGTCTTTGCAAAACATTGGCAAAGCTACGGCATTTCACGTCGCCTGAGACACTGCCGCGCGCACAAGACCTGAAGTCTTTTCCAAACATTTGCAAAGCTACGAAATTACACGCCACCTGGTGCACAGGCGTGCGCACAAGACCTGTGTTTGGCAAAGCTACGGCATTACACGCCGCCTAAGACACAGGCGCGCGCGCAAGACCTGAAGTCTTTGCCAATCATTGGCAAAGCTATGACAATACACGCCGCCTGAGACACATGCGCGCGCACAAGACCTGAAGTCTTTGCCAAACATTGGCAAAGCTATGGCATTACACGCCGCTAGAGACACAGGAGCGCGCACCAAACCTGGATTCTTTGCCAAGCATTGGCAATGCTACCTCATTACACGCCACCTAAGATACACGCGCGCGCGCAAGACTTGAAGTATTTGCCAAATATTAGCAATACTACGGCATTACACGATGACTGAGACACAACGCGCGCACCAGACCTGAAGTCTTTGAAAAACATTGGCAAAGCTACGACATTACACGCCGCCTGAAACACAGGCGCGCGCACAAGTCCTGAACTATATGCCAAACATTGGCAAAGCTACGGCATTACACGCCTCCAGAGACACAGGCGCGCCCACAAGAACTGAAGTCTTTGCCAAACACTGGCAAAGCTATGGCATTACACGCCTCCTGCGACACAGGTACGCGCACAAGACCTGAAGTCTTTGCAAAACATTGGCAAAGCTACGGCATTTCACGTCGCCTGAGACACTGCCGCGCGCACAAGACCTGAAGTCTTTTCCAAACATTTGTAAAGCTACGACATTACACGCCACCTGGTACATTGGCGTGCGCACAAGACCTGTGTTTGGCAAAGCTACGGCATTACACGCCGCCTGAGACACAGGCGCGCGCACAAGACCTGAAGTCTTTGTCAATCATTGGCAAAGCTGTGACAATACACGCTGCCTGAGACACATGCGCGCGCAGAAGACCTGAAGTATTTGCCAAATATTGGCAAAGCTACGGCATTACACGCCGCATGAGACACAGGCGCGCGCACCAGACCTGTATTCTTTGCCAAACATTGGCAATGCTACCTCATTACACGCCCCTGAGATACACGCGCGCGCGCAAGGCTTGAGGTATTTGCCAAACATTGGCAATACTACGACATTACACGATGACTGAGACACAGCGCGCGCACAAGACCTAAAGTATTTACAAAACATTGGCAAAGCTACGGAATTACACGCCGCCTGAAACACAGGTGCGCGCACAGGACCTGAACTATATGCCAAACATTGGCAAAGCTACGACATTACACGCCGCCTGAGACACATGCGCGCGCACAAACCAGAAGTCTTTGCCAAACATTGCCAAAGCTACGACATTACACGCGGCCTGAGACACAAGCGCGCGCAAAAGAACTGAACTATTTTCCAAACATTGGCAAAGCTATGGCATTACACCTCGCCTAAGACACAGGAGCGCACACGAGCTAAAGTCTTTGCCAAACATTGTCAAAGCTACGTTATTACACGACGCCTGAGACACAGGCGTGCGCATAAGACCTTTGTTTGGCAAAGCTACGGCATTACACGCCTCCAGAGACACAGGCGAGCCAACAAGAACTGAAGTCTTTGCCAAACACTGGCAAACCTATGGCATTACACGCCTCCTGCGACACAGGCGCGCCCACAAGAACAGAAGTCTTTGCCAAACATTGGCAAAGCTACGGCATTACACGCCGCCTGAAACACAGGCGCGCGCACAAGACCTGAAGTATATGCCAAACATTGGCAAAGCTACGACATTGCACGCCGCCTGAGACACATGCGCGCGCACAAGACCTGAAGTCTTTGCCAAACATTGGCAAAGCTACGACATTACACGCCGCCTGAGACACATGCGCACGTAAAAGAACTGAACTATTTGCCAAACATTGGCAAAGCTATGGCATTACACCTCGCTTGAGACACAGGAGCGCACACGACCTAAAGTCTTTGCCAAACATTATCAAAGCTACGTTATTACACGACGCGTGAGACACAGGCGTGCGCATAAGACCTTTGTTTGGCAAAGCTACGGCATTACACGCCTCCAGAGACACAGGCGAGCCAACAAGAACTGAAGTCTTTGCCAAACACTGGCAAACCTATGGCATTACACGCCTCCTGCGACACAGGCACGCGCACAAGACCTGAAGTCTTTGCAAAACATTGGCAAAGCTACGGCATTTCACGTCGCCTGAGACACTGCCGCGCGCACAAGACCTGAAGTCTTTTCCAAACATTTGCAAAGCTACGAAATTACACGCCACCTGGTGCACAGGCGTGCGCACAAGACCTGTGTTTGGCAAAGCTACGGCATTACACGCCGCCTGAGACACAGGCGCGCGCGCAAGACCTGAAGTCTTTGCCAATCATTGGCAAAGCTATGACAATACACGCCGCCTGAGACACATGCGCGCGCACAAGACCTGAAGTCTTTGCCAAACATTGGCAAAGCTATGGCATTACACGCCGCTAGAGACACAGGAGCGCGCACCAAACCTGGATTCTTTGCCAAGCATTGGCAATGCTACCTCATTACACGCCACCTAAGATACACGCGCGCGCGCAAGACTTGAAGTATTTGCCAAATATTAGCAATACTACGGCAATACACGATGACTGAGACACAACGCGCGCACCAGACCTGAAGTCTTTGAAAAACATTGGCAAAGCCACGGCATTACACGCCGCCTGAAACACAGGCGCGCGCACAAGACCTGAACTATATGCCAAACATTGGCAAAGCTACGGCATTACACGCCTCCAGAGACACAGGCGCGCCCACAAGAACTGAAGTCTTTGCCAAACACTGGCAAAGCTATGGCATTACACGCCTCCTGCGACACAGGCACGCGCACAAGACCTGAAGTCTTTGCAAAACATTGGCAAAGCTATGGCATTTCACGTCGCCTGAGGCACTGCCGCGCGCACAATACCTGAAGTCTTTTCCAAACATTTGTAAAGCTACGACATTACTCGCCACCTGGTACACAGGCGTGCGCACAAGACCTGTGTTTGGCAAAGCTACGGCATTACACGACGCCTGAGACACAGGCGCGCGCACAAGACCTGAAGTCTTTGTCAATCATTGGCAAAGCTGTGACAATACATGCTGCCTGAGACACATGCGCGCGCAGAAGACCTGAAGTATTTGCCAAATATTGGCAAAGCTACGGCATTACACGCCGCATGAGACACAGGCGCGCGCACCAGACCTGTATTCTTTGCCAAACATTGGCAATGCTACCTCATTACACGCCCCTGAAATACACGCGCGCGCGCAAGGCTTGAGGTATTTGCCAAACATTGGCAATACTACGACATTACACGATGACTGAGACACAGCGCGCGCACAAGACCTAAAGTATTTACAAAACATTGGCAAAGCTACGGCATTACACGCCGCCTTAAACACAGGCGTGCGCACAGGACCTGAACTATATGCCAAACATTAGCAAAGCTACGATATTACACGCCGCCTGAGACACATTCGCGCGCACAAACCAGAAGTCTTTGCCAAACATTGCCAAAGCTACGACATTACACGCGGCCTGAGACACAAGCGCGCAAAAGAACTGAACTATTTTCCAAACATTGGCAAAGCTATGGCATTACACCTCGCCTGAGACACAGGAGCGCACACGAGCTAAAGTCTTTGCCAAACATTGTCAAAGCTACGTTGTTACACGACGCCTGAGACGCAGGCGTGCGCATAAGACCTTTGTTTGGCAAAGCTACGGCATTACACGCCTCTAGAGACACAGGCGAGCCAACAAGAACTGAAGTCTTTGCCAAACACTGGCAAACCTATGGCATTACACGCCTCCTGCGACACAGGCGCGCCCACAAGAACAGAAGTCTTTGCCAAACATTGGCAAAGCTACGGCATTACACGCCGCCTGAAACACAGGCGCGCGCACAAGACCTGAAGTATATGCCAAACATTGGCAAAGCTACGACATTGCACGCCGCCTGAGACACATGCGCGCGCACAAGACCTGAAGTCTTTGCCAAACATTGGCAAAGCTACGACATTACACGCCGCCTGAGACACATGCGCACGCAAAAGAACTGAACTATTTGCCAAACATTGGCAAAGCTATGGCATTACACCTCGCTTGAGACACAGGAGCGCACACGACCTAAAGTCTTTGCCAAACATTATCAAAGCTACGTTATTACACGACGCCTGAGACACAGGCGTGCGCATAAGACCTTTGTTTGGCAAAGCTACGGCATTACACGCCTCCAGAGACACAGGCGAGCCAACAAGAACTGAAGTCTTTGCCAAACACTGGCAAACCTATGGCATTACACGCCTCCAGCGACACAGGCACGCGCACAAGACCTGAAGTCTTTGCAAAACATTGGCAAAGCTACGGCATTTCACGTCGCCTGAGACACTGCCGCGCGCACAAGACCTGAAGTCTTTTCCAAACATTTGCAAAGCTACGAAATTACACGCCACCTGGTGCACAGGCGTGCGCACAAGACCTGTGTTTGGCAAAGCTACGGCATTACACGCCGCCTGAGACACAGGCGCGCGCGCAAGACCTGAAGTCTTTGCCAATCATTGGCAAAGCTATGACAATACACGCCGCCTGAGACACATGCGCGCGCACAAGACCTGAAGTCTTTGCCAAACATTGGCAAAGCTATGGCATTACACGCCGCTAGAGACACAGGAGCGCGCACCAAACCTGGATTCTTTGCCAAGCAGTGGCAATGCTACCTCATTACACGCCACCTAAGATACACGCGCGCGCGCAAGACTTGAAGTATTTGCCAAATATTAGCAATACTACGGCATTACACGATGACTGAGACACAACGCGCGCACCAGACCTGAAGTCTTTGAAAAACATTGGCAAAGCTACGGCATTACACGCCGCCTGAAACACAGGCGCGCGCACAAGACCTGAACTATATGCCAAACATTGGCAAAGCTACGGCATTACAAGCCTCCAGAGACACAGGCGCGCCCACAAGAACTGAAGTCTTTGCCAAACACTGGCAAAGCTATGGCATTACACGCCTCCTGCGACACAGGCACGCGCACAAGACCTGAAGTCTTTGCAAAACATTGGCAAAGCTATGGCATTTCACGTCGCCTGAGACACTGCCGCGCGCACAAGACCTGAAGTCTTTTCCAAACATTTGTAAAGCTACGACATTACACGCCACCTGGTACACAGGCGTGCGCACAAGACCTGTGTTTGGCAAAGCTACGGCATTACACGACGCCTGAGACACAGGCGCGCGCACAAGACCTGAAGTCTTTGTCAATCATTGGCAAAGCTGTGACAATACACGCTGCCTGAGACACATGCGCGCGCAGAAGACCTGAAGTATTTGCCAAATATTGGCAAAGCTACGGCATTACACGCCGCATGAGACACAGGCGCGCGCACCAGACCTGTATTCTTTGCCAAACATTGGCAATGCTACCTCATTACACGCCCCTGAAATACACGCGCGCGCGCAAGGCTTGAGGTATTTGCCCAACATTGGCAATACTACGACATTACACGATGACTGAGACACAGCGCGCGCACAAGACCTAAAGTATTTACAAAACATTGGCAAAGCTACGGCATTACACGCCGCCTGAAACACAGGCGTGCGCACAGGACCTGAACTATATGCCAAACATTGGCAAAGCTACGATATTACACGCCGCCTGAGACACATTCGCGCGCACAAACCAGAAGTCTTGGCCAAACATTGCCAAAGCTACGACATTACACGCGGCCTGAGACACAAGCGCGCGCAAAAGAACTGAACTATTTTCCAAACATTGGCAAAGCTATGGCATTACACCTCGCCTGAGACACAGGAGCGCACACGAGCTAAAGTCTTTGCCAAACATTGTCAAAGCTACGTTGTTACACGACGCCTGAGACACAGGCGTGCGCATAAGACCTTTGTTTGGCAAAGCTACGGCATTACACGCCTCCAGAGACACAGGCGCGCCCACAAGAACTGAAGTCTTTGCCAAACATTGGCAAAGCTACGGCATTACACGCCGCCTGAAACACAGGCGCGCGCACAAGACCTGAAGTATATGCCAAACATTGGCAAAGCTACGACATTGCACGCCGCCTGAGACACATGCGCGCGCACAAGACCTGAAGTCTTTGCCAAACATTGTCAAAGTTACGACATTACACGCCGCCTGAGACACATGCGCGCGCAAAAGAACTGAACTATTTGCCAAACATTGGCAAAGCTATGGCATTACACCTCGCTTGAGACACAGGAGCGCACACGACCTAAAGTCTTTGCCAAAGATTATCAAAGCTACGTTATTACACGATGCCTGAGACACAGGCATGCGCATAAGACCTTTGTTTGGCAAAGCTACGGCATTACACGCCTCCAGAGACACAGGCGCGCCCACAAGAACTGAAGTCTTTGCCAAACACTGGCAAACCTATGGCATTACACGCCTCCTGCGACACAGGCACGCGCACAAGACCTGAAGTCTTTGCAAAACATTGGCAAAGCTACGGCATTTCACGTCGCCTGAGACACTGCCGCGCGCACAAGACCTGAAGTCTTTTCCAATCATTTGCAAAGCTACAACATTACACGCCAGCTGGTGCACAGGCGTGCGTACAAGACCTGTGTTTGGCAAAGCTACGGCATTACACGCCGCCTGAGACACAGGCGCGCGCGCAAGACCTGAAGTCTTTGCCAATCATTGGCAAAGCCATGACAATACACGCCGCCTGAGACACATGCGCTTGCACAAGACCTGAAGTCTTTACCAAACATTGGCAAAGCTATGGCATTACACGCCGCTAGAGACACAGGAGCGCGCACCAAACCTGGATTCTTTGCCAAGCATTGGCAAAGCTACCTCATTACACGCCACCTAAGATACACGCGCGCGCGCAAGACTTGAAGTATTTGCCAAATATTAGCAATACTACGGCATTACACGATGACTGAGACACAACGCGCGCACCAGACCTGAAGTCTTTGAAAAACATTGGCAAAGCTACGGCATTACACGCCGCCTGAAACACAGGCGCGCGCACAAGACCTGAACTATATGCCAAACATTGGCAAAGCTACGGCATTACACGCCTCCAGAGACACAGGCGCGCCCACAAGAACTGAAGACTTTGCCAAACACTGGCAAAGCTATGGCATTACACGCCTCCTGCGACACAGGCACGCGCACAAGACCTGAAGTCTTTGCAAAACATTGTCAAAGCTACGGCATTTCACGTCGCCTGAGACACTGCCGCGCGCACAAGACCTGAAGTCTTTTCCAAACATTTGTAAAGCTACGACATTACACGCCACGTGGTACACAGGCGTGCGCACAAGACCTGTGTTTGGCAAAGCTACGGCATTACACGCCGCCTGAGACACAGGCGCGCGCACAAGACCTAAAGTCTTTTTCAATCATTGGCAAAGCTGTGACAATACACGCTGCCTGAGACACATTTGCGCGCAGAAGACCTGAAGTATTTGCCAAATATTGGCAAAGTTACGGCATTACACGCCGCATGAGACACAGGCGCGCGCACCAGACCTGTATTCTTTGCCAAACATTGGCAATGCTACCTCATTACACGCCCCTGAGATACACGCGCGCGCAAGGCTTGAGGTATTTGCCAAACATTGGCAATACTACGACATTACACGATGACTGAGACACAGCGCGCACAAGACCTGAAGTATTTACAAAACATTGGCAAAGCTACGGCATTACACGCCGCCTGAAACACAGGCGCGCACACAGGACCTGAACTATATGCCAAACATTGGCAAAGCTACGACATTACACGCCGCCTGAGACACATGCGCGCGCACAAACCTGAAGTCTTTGCCAAACATTGGCAAAGCTACGACATTACACGCGGCCTGAGACACAAGCGCGCGTAGAAGAACTGAACTATTTTCCAAACATTGGCAAAGCTATGGCATTACACCTCGCCTGAGACACAGGAGCGCACACGAGCTAAAGTCTTTGCCAAACATTGTCAAAGCTACGTTATTACACGACGCCTGAGACACAGGCGTGCGCATAAGACCTTTGTTTGGCAAAGCTACGGCATTACACGCTTCCAGAGACACAGGCGCGCCCACAAGAACTGAAGTCTTTGCCAAACATTGGCAAAGCTACGGCATAACACGCCGCCTGAAACACAGGCGCGCGCACAAGACCTGAAGTATATGCCAAACATTGGCAAAGCTACGACATTACACGCCGCCTGAAACACAGGCGCGCGCACAAGACCTGAAGTATATGCCAAACATTGGCAAAGCTACGACATTGCACGCCGCCTGAGACACATGCGCGCGCACAAGACCTGAAGTCTTTGCCAAACATTGGCAAAGCTACGACATTACACGCCGCATGAGACACATGCGCGCGCAAAAGAACTGAACTATTTGCCAAACATTGGCAAAGCTATGGCATTACACCTCGCTTGAGACACAGGAGCGCACACGACCTAAAGTCTTTGCCAAACATTTTCAAAGCTACGTTATTACACGACGCCTGAGACACAGGCGTGCGCATAAGACCTTTGTTTGGCAAAGCTACGGCATTACACGCCGCCAGAGACACAGGCGCGCCCACAAGAACTGAAGTCTTTGCCAAACACTGGCAAACCTATGGCATTACACGCCTCCTGCGACACAGGCACGCGCACAAGACCTGAAGTCTTTGCAAAACATTGGCAAAGCTACGGCATTTCACGTCGCCTGAGACACTGCCGCGCGCACAAGACCTGAAGTCTTTTCCAAACATTTGCAAAGCTACGACATTACACGCCACCTGGTGCACAGGCGTGCGCACAAGACCTGTGTTTGGCAAAGCTACGGCATTACACGCCACCTGAGACACAGGCGCGCGCGCAAGACCTGAAGTCTTTGCCAATCATTGGCAAAGCTATGACAATACACGCCGCCTGAGACACATGCGCGCGCACAAGACCTGATGTCTTTGCCAAACATTGGCAAAGCTATGGCATTACACGCCGCTAGAGACACAGGAGCGCGCACCAGACCTGGATTCTTTGCCAAGCATTGGCAATGCTACCTCGTTACACGCCACCTAAGATACACGCGCGCGCGCAAGACTTGAAGTATTTGCCAATTATTAGCAATACTACGGCATTACACGATGACTGAGACACAACGCGCGCACCAGACCTGAAGTCTTTGAAAAACATTGGCAAAGCTACGGCATTACACGCCGCCTGAAACACAGGCGCGCGCACAAGACCTGAACTATATGCCAAACATTGGCATAGCTAAGGCATTACACGCCTCCAGAGACACAGGCGCGCCCACAAGAACTGAAGTCTTTGCCAAACACTAGCAAAGCTATGGGATTACACGCCTCCTGTAACACAGGCACGCGCACAAGACCCGAAGTCTTTGCAAAACATTGGCAAAGCTACGGCATTTCACGTCGCCTTAGACACTGTCACACCCCGACCGATGGCGGAATCATCGGGGCGGGACATGTAAGACTGTTCATGAGCTCAAGGTTGACTAAATTGTAATATGTTAAATCCATTTCCATTCAAACAAACATGAACAAGTTCAAAGTACATAATGAAATACAATTTGTCTTTGATTTAATATTAACTAGGTCCAAAGCCTATGTGTAGCATGTCTTGATCTAGCTCATATGAAAACACCTGAAACATGAATAAAATAAGGTCAACTAAAAAGTTGGTGAGTATAACACAGTTGTATGTAGATAGCATATAGTTGAAAACAAATCCTTTACAAAACATGATAAAATAAGGCGTTTATGGGGAGCAGCTATTGTGTAACCAAATGTACAATCAAACCTTGTAACTAGCATGCAAAACAAATGTGTTGTCGGTTTCAATCACCGCGTACCATGGGTGGGTTTGTCAGACTCAATAGATCCATCATTGAAAACCGTCGGCTTGTATAGTTAATGATTGCACATAAGAGCATACAAAGGATAACACACCTAGCACTCTGGCACAAAGCTCAAATTTTTACACACATGTATGTATATAGGATTTTTGCACTTGTGTTGTTTGTGTAAATGTAAATGTGTAATGTGTAATGAGTATAGAGTTCATGTTCCACCCCAAAAGTGTAAAAGAGTAAAAGGGGTTGTTAATACTCACTTGTATCGAAGGCGTAGCTAACACGAGATACTAGATAGTAATGTGATCCTTGTATTGCACAATGTTAACCTAGAGTGTAATGTATATTGCATTAATAATGCACAATAGTCTAAGTCTAAGTCTAAGGTTGAATTGGATAAAGTTAGTGGTTGGTACTTGAAAGTATTGTATAAAATGGAAGATTTGAAATGAATATTTTGAATAAGGTTTGAGTTTGAAATAATTAAATAAGTAAATTAGATAATTATTGTTTATGAAAATGATGTAAATATTAGATGTATTTAAGTATAACTAAATAGATGCTTTTGTTCAAATATAAATCAAATAAATAATTATTACTCTATTCATTTATTTATAAAGTGTAACTTAGACATTAAAATATTATTAAGTGTAGGGTTTATGAATTAAATGTTGGACTTTAAATAATTCTCTTTTATTTTAAGATTAAACATTTGATCTTTTCTAAATAAAGGTAATACAGATTTTTAAATTTAATTACTTTTATTTTAAAAACAACTCTAGAATATAAATTGTTTTAAAAATATAAAAATATAAACATTCTGCCAACACACACGACCGTGCCAGGGAAGGGCACGATCGTGCTTGGTCGGGCGCGAGCGTTCTGGACTGGGCGCGACCGTGTTGGTCAAACAGAGGACAACTGGCCAAATCACTAGGCACGACCGTGCCTTAGACAGGCACGACCGTGTCTATGCTTCAAGGGCACGACCAGGTCTAGCCAACGAGCATGACTAGGTCTGAGCAAGAGGCACGACCGCGCTGGAAGTTGACACGACCGCGTCTCCCGAGGCACGATCGCGCTAGATGATTATCGAGACCGTGTCTCTTTCAAAACAGGAACGAATTGAATGATTTTTATATTTATAGAACTGGAATGCATAGGGCTTTCATTAACAAGGTTCTTATGAGTCTTTTGGTACAGGTTAATTGTGTTTAAAACATGTTTAGAACCGGATTCGGTTAAACTATTTTAAATGAAAATACGGTTTCGGGTTCGAGTAGATTTCGATATTGAAAGCCGAAATTGATATAGGGCTTTTGATCTATAGAATAAATAGATAGTTTTGAAAGTGTCAATTACCCTGTGAGACGATGAATTGATGGCCTACGGTGGGGACGAGTTCCGACTATGACGGGTGTGGTCTCCGATGCTTTCTGCTACAATTCCGGCCCAGTTGATGTGTTCTGGAGCTTTAGGGGGAATCGACTAAGGTGTTGGTTTGTTTGGTTGAGAGAATTTACAACGAAACGATGAAATCATTGGTCACAATGGAGGGTTTTGGTAATTAGGAGAGGGATCGACTAAAAACGGGTTTATTTGATATAATTGAGATGGTTAAACTCATAATGGGTTTGTTAATGCAAGAATTGGTTACAAAATCGAACGGTCCAGCGATTAAAGGCTGTATTTCCGTTTCAACTGACGCGAGGCGCGACCGTGCCAAAACAAGGCGCGACCGTGCCGAGGCGAGGCGCGACCGTGCCAACAATAGGCGCGACCGTGCCAGACGAGGCGCGACCGTGCAAAACGTGGCGCGACCGTACCTACTAGAGTTTCTGGTTATTTACAAAATCAGCCCTTGCAACTTCAGCTTTGACAGAATTAGCCTGGTTAGGATTTAACAGAACACTTAACGGGATTACTAACTGGATTAACTCTAGGAGTGTTACCACATGATTATGAGTTCTAAATCTTTGAATTTGGTACGATCGGCTAACGATTAATGAGGTGTAGGTTTGAACAAGTATATGTTTTAATGTCGTGTTGTTATTTTATTAGTTAAAATAAATTTAAAATAGGGTCGGAAAATCAGAGATGTTACAGTCTCCCCATGTTAAGGGAATTTCGTCCCGAAATTTAACTAATGGAGGCTAATAAAAATCAAGAAAAAAAGGTGGGAGTTTTGGGTTCTCGGTGAGTTTGACCGTTGATATGATTTAGGTCTGATACTCAAGGTTGAATATGAATGATGACAATGAATTTAGTTTTTGAAATGAACTTAAGGAGAAGATTGTCGAATAGCAATTTGAATTCTAAATGTAAGATGTATTACTTGGAACAAATTTGATGAGATTTTAAAATTTTGAGTTTGTGTAAGATGTAGTCTAACGTGCTCAAAATTGTTAGTGGGTAAAAGATTTCATAAACATTGGTCTAGGTCAAAACTTCATGTGACACGAACAACGCTACTCCTGATAATATGATATGACACTTATATATAGGAAGTACCATCGGCGTATCCACCATGCCCTCGTCACATTACATCCGTTTCGTTGTTACACATCATGATAAGTTTTAGGTCACAACACACGACAAAATTTCACTATAGTTTCCATGCGCTGATTTTCATAATTCCGTGTGCAACCGTAATTATTCAAATCGTCGTATGGTCCGTATAGATTGTTTCGTTGTGTGTGGGTAAGGGGCACAATTTCGCTATGATCACGTCTATTGTTTACACATAGAGAGTCGCTAACAAGTAACTAAGTCCCTAATCAGGTCAGTTCGCAACTAAAGAGTAGTAAAGTAGTAACACTTAAAGTTTCTTAGTTTGCTCGTGTTTGAACCGGAATACGTCAAACCCCGAGTCGTTTCAATGTATTATGGTCTTCAACTTTGGTGTACAAAGTGCATGACCATGTCTTGTGTATAATGAAATCAATCCATTGTAAAAATTGTAAGCAAATTTTGTTTCGAGTATATAGTAAGCACACAAGTCTCATGTATGATCTAGTGTCACGTAGCTTGTAATCAACTAGGTCTCATATATAGCGTAAATAATTTAGCGTCTTGTATTTTGTAAATCAAAAAGCTCTAATGTGTAATGTATACAACATAGTATTATGTGTATTGTAGGAAATGGATATCATGTATAGTGTTAGCAACTTAGCATCATGTATTTTGTATAATGTACACCGTTTAGTATAAAGTGCTTTGTAACCAAATGAGTTTCATGTATAGTGTGGTCAATCTAGAATTATGTGTCAATGAAGCAATTCTTATGTATAACATATATTGCAAACAACTAAGTTTCGTGCATCATGTGCTCAATCCAGTAGCATATGTATTGCAAGTAAACATGTTTCGTGCATTACATGATCAATCGAGCAAATTGTGATTTGTAGGCAAACTAGTTTCATGTATTATGTAGTTTGTGTAGAATTGGATATATTGAGGATAATTGAGTTTCATGTACCATGAGATTGCGTTGAATATATTGTGAACGTGTATACATGAGTATTGAACTTCGCGTGCGATATGTACTAACGGGTCTTGCATGTGATCGAGTGCTGCGGACAAACGTGTTGTTTGGCGTTCTTGCATAATGTGGTAGTTAGGTTCAAGTCCTCAAATCTCATTGAGGTTGGTGGGAAAGTTTAACGTTTACGCGATATGGATCGTCTCTTGAAGCGTCGAGTGAAAGGTAACGAGGAGGTTTTGGAAATATTCTAGAATTTGTGTTTACAAATACGGGTCTTTGTTTGAACATAGAAAGTGGGAAATTGTTTTTGGTTGTAGATATATAAATTTGTGAAATCATTGTATCGCATATTTTAAATGAATATGCAATTTATGAGAAAATATTTTTAATTTAAATTTTCAACTATTGGCTAAACAAGTAGGAGCATATTAATTTAACCAAAGTTTAGAAATATTTACTTTAATGAGGAAAAATCATAATTATTTATCAGTAAAAAAATAATAATAATAATAATATTTTTATAAAATTGGTTGCATTAACCTTCCTTATCGGATGAAAAGTTTGGTGGAAAATTTATATTTTTGATACTATCTAAATGTTTGATAAACGTTTTGTTTAAACAAGATAACGAGGTTTTGCTTGAGTCACATAAGAGTATGATTTGTTTATGAAGGAGATTATCGGTAGTGTACTAAATCGTATTTGAATGAAGAAGGTGATACCTAAATATATATATATATATATATATATATATTTTTAAATATGATAGAAAATTCATATTCCATGGGTCAAGTCAACCATTAATAACCTTAGAGTTGAAACATATGAAATCGATTAAAGGTTGAAATGTTAAACATTGTTCAAAATATAGGGGAATGGTCCTAAAAATATTTAAAGATAATAAGTAGAAATCTTCGATTAACGTCTTTGGTAGTTTCCCACTAGGAAGAAGATGATCACCAAGATGAGCACTGTTATAGTCACTCGGGTAGTCGATCTGGCTTCAGCTCTAGCTGCCTCCGTGCGATGCTCCAGCATTTCTTTTTCGAGGATGGAGATTAACTCCTTTTGGTACCCTAATTGGTTTGCTAGGCTATCCATCCTTTGTCCTTGCAAGTCGTGCATTACTCCTTGCTCTATCCTATGTCTCTCAAATTCTGAAGTTCTTACATATTGGTGGAGGTCATGGGTTGGAATCCCCATAACACCAGTGGGTGCCATGGTATGCCTTACCCAAGGGTTAGGATGGTACGGATCGGGCATTAGATATAGGTCTCTTAGTGGGGGTGGTAATTGATTGTGGAGGCGAGGTGTTTGATACGGGTTTCTGGGTGCGGGTGATTCAGATGTTCGAAGTCTCGGGCCGGTGTTCCAAATCCAGTCCGCCCTTACATCAAACCTTAGTCTAGCAGCTGGGGGTGTTGGTGACCGGTACACGGGTGTCTCAGTGTCTTCTTCCCATTCAGATTCTGATCCAGGACGGTAAACCGGGGAGGGAGGAGGGTAGGAGTCCATGTCTAGTAGAAAAACAATGAAAAAGTTGTAAGTGATAATGAAATATTGCGGGTTGAACATAAGAGTACTTATAGGTTTTAGAGTTTGACTAGTCATAACACCGAACCTTCACGATAGTATTTTAGAAATACACTTGACCTATAAGCAATGCATCCCTGAAGAGAATTCCCAGGAAAGAGGGGTGGGTCGCTAAGACACACTTAAGTACCCTATCTTTCCTTAGCCAGAATTCCTCGTGGGCTTACACACTCTTCCAGCCATCATGTATTAATAATACTATTGTTGGGCTCATGGTTATGATGAGAATTGTTGTGAACTGGGCTTTGAGGCCCAAAAAGTAGGGTGTACGCATTTCAGTGGGCTTTCTTCTTCTTGGAGGATAGATGGGCTTCTTAGTTTACTATTGGTGGGCATTAGGCCCAATAGTTTAAGTCTTTGTTCATAAAGGGTGATGGCGTCATGTATGTGAGTCCAAATGTGTATGAATAATTTAGTGTGTATGTGTGTGTGTTAAACTTAGGATAGTACTTTAAATAAATCTAATAGGTAGAAATAAATAGTAGGTTGACTAAATTGTAATATGTTAAATCCATTTCCATTCAAACAAACATGAACAAGTTCAAAGTACATAATGAAATACAATTTGTCTTTGATTTAATATTAACTAGGTCCAAAGCCTATGTGTAGCATGTCTTGATCTAGCTCATATGAAAACACCTGAAACATGAATAAAAGGAAAGCAAATCCCAATCAACCGAGGGACCCGTATGCTTTCCTGGGAATTCCCGAGATGAGTGTTTACTTATAGGCTAAAGCATGTCTCCTTGAAAATTTTATAAGTTTAATTAAACTTAATGTGCCATGGTATTCAAGTGATTTTGTCACTTTTGAGTACAATCCAAACTATGAATATCTTTTTTTTTTTTGATATCTCATTCTATTAAATCCTAGCAATTCTCATAAGTTCTTACAATCTTTTCTTGTCTTGTGAAAATCTGTAGAATGCCTCCTCGTCGTGCTCCCGCAACCAACGCCAACACCGACATTGCTGCTATTCTCACCCAATTGGAGACACAACTCACCCAAGCCAATGGTGCCACCAATGGCAACAATGGTGCAAAGGGAAGCAATAGTGGTAATAATGGTGGAAATGGTGGAAATGGTGGTAACAATCCACCTCAATGCACCTTCAAGCACGTCAACTCGTGCAATCCCCTAAAGTTTTATGGAACTGAAGGAGCTACTGGACTCCTTCAATGGTTCGAAAGCACTGAGAATACCTTTCTCAATAGTGACTGTCCCGACAACCTCCGTGTTCGTCATGCTACAAGTGTCCTACAAAAACGGGCACTTACATGGTGGAATGGGAAGAAAAGGAATAGGGGTGTTGACATAGCTATGGCCTTACCTTGGGATGAGGTCAAAAGGCTTATTACCGAGGAGTTCTGTCCTAGAAATGAAGTGAAAAAGTTAGAGGCTGAATTTTGGGATCTTGCCCATGATAGTGGTGAAAACTTGGCTTATACAACTCGGTTCCATGAGTTGAGTCTTCTTGTGCCCCACATGGTCACTCCTTTGTCCCGTTGTATCGAAAAGTATATTGGGGGGCTACCAAGACAAATCCAAGATACTGTCTTAGGTAGAAATCCTGCTACTCTGGAGGATGCTATTCGTCTATCTGCTACCTTAACTGATAATCATGTGAAAGCTGGAACTCTTACCAAAAAGGGTTCTAAGAAAGTTTCTGAAACCGTAACCCCTCCTACCCACAACAAAGAAGCCACAACTGAACCCTCTCGCAATAACAAAAAGAGGAAAGTTAGAAATTTTGTTGTGGTTACTCCTGCTATTCCCGTTAATCAAGTTGCACCCGTAGTTCAAGCACCGCCCAAAAAGCCATATGTTGGGATCTACCCTCTTTGTGCCACCTGCAATTATCATCATCCTCAAAATATCCCATGTCGCCTTTGTACTTATTGTGGGAGATATGGTCATACAGTTAGTGTTTGTAGGACCAAAGCTCTTGCGGCCAAGTCAACCCTCCAAACCGAACCGTACCTCAAGTGGCTAACCAAGGTGCTTCCGCCATTGCTATTGGGCGTGCTTGTTATGAGTGTGGTGACCCGAACCATTTTCGTGATCAATGTCCAAGACTTGCAAATGCTAGACAAGGTGGAGCTGGTGGGCGTGCGTTTAACATAAACGCCAACGAAGCTCAAGCCAACAACGACGTGGTTAATGGTACGTTCCTTGTTAATAGTCAATATGCCTCTATTTTGTTGGATACCGGTGCCGATTGCAAAGACACGATCCCAATTAGAGAAAACCTTCACCGTTGAAATAGCAAATGGTGACTCCCTTACAATTGATTCTATTATCTTTGATTGCTCCTTAGAACTTAATGATCATACATTCCCAATCAACCTTGTTCCGATGCCACTAGGAAGCTTTGATATTATCATAGGTATGGATTGGCTATCAAATCATCATGCCGAAGTCATTTGCTTTGAAAAGTGTATCCGAATTCCGCTACCATCGGGAGAAACCTTAAGGGTTTTTGGTGAAAAGCCTTGCAAGAGACTTAAGTTGATGTCGTGTACTACCGCTCAAAAGTACTTACGAAAGAAGTACATTGCTTTCTTAGCTCATATTGTTCAAAAGGATGTCAAGGAGAAGAGTATCCAAGACATTCCGATCATTCGGGATTTCCCCGAAGTTTTTCCTAAGGATTTATCCGGTCTTCCTCCCGTTCATCAAGTAGAGTTTCGTATTGATCTTGTGCCCGGAGCTAACCCCGTTGCTAGAGCTCCTTATCGTCTTGCAACTTTCGAAATGCAAGAGCTTGCAAGTCAACTTCAAGAACTGTCCGATAAAGGTTTCATTCGCCCAAGTCATTCACCGTGGGGTGCACCCGTCTTATTTGTTAAGAAGAAGGATGGATCATTTTGCATTTGTATTGACTACCGCGAACTCAACAAGCTTACCATCAAGAACTGTTATCCTTTACCTAGAATTGATGATCTCTTTGATCAACTTCAAGGTTCTACTTGCTTCTCGAAGATTGATCTTCGATTCGGTTATCATCAGCTTCGTGTTCAAGAAGATGACATTCCTAAGACTGCTTTTCGAACAAGGTATGGTCATTATGAGTTCATGGTTATGCCTTTCGGGTTAACCAATGCACCCGCAGTTTTCATGGATCTCATGAATCGTGTGTGCAAACCGTACCTTGATAAATTCGTGATCGTTTTCATTGACGATATCTTAATATATTCCAAGACTAAAGCCGACCATGAAGAACACCTTAGATTGGTTTTAGACCTTTTAAAGAAAGAACAACTATATGCCAAGTTCTCCAAGTGTGAATTTTGGTTAAAAGAAGTTCAATTTCTTGGTCACATCGTCAACGACAAGGGTATTCATGTTGATCCTGCTAAGATTGAAATGGTTAAGAATTGGAATGCCCCGAAGACTCCTACCGAAGTTCGTTCATTTCTTGGTCTTGCGGGTTATTATCGTCGTTTCATCTCAAACTTCTCAAAGATTGCTGTCCCTCTTACCGCTTTGACCCATAAGGGTAAAACTTATGAGTGGGGACCGAAACAAGAAGAAGCTTTTCAAACCCTCAAGCAAAAGTTGTGCAATGCTCCTATATTAACTCTCCCCGATGGAATCGATGATTTAGTTGTCTATTGTGATGCTTCTAACCAAGGTCTTGGTTGTGTACTCATGCAACGAGGCAAAGTAATCGCTTATGCATCAAGACAACTCAAAATTCATGAAAAGAATTATACGACGCACGATCTCGAGTTGGGTGCGGTCGTATTCGCGTTAAAGTTTTGGAGACATTACATATATGGCACGAAGTGTGTGGTGTTCACCGACCACAAAAGTCTTCAACATATCTTCAACCAAAAAGAGCTCAATATGAGGCAACGACGTTGGGTCGAACTCCTTAACGACTATGACTGCGAAATTCGTTACCATCCCGGCAAAACGAATGTAGTAGCCGATGCTTTGAGTCGAAAGGACCATGTTATGCTTCATTGTGCCCGTATTCAAACCGATATTCAAACCCGTATCTTAGAAGCTCAACACGTCTCGGTAACCGAGGGTAACATGTATGAAGAAATGTCGTGTGGTGTTGAACTTCTTCTTGAATCAAAACCCAATGGCTTATTATATTACTTGAACCGTATTTGGGTTCCCGATCGCGACGATCTTCGTACATTTCTCATGAACGAGGCTCATAAGACTCGTTATTCTATTCATCCTGGTGCGGATAAAATGTACCAAGATCTTTGCCAACTTTATTGGTGGCCCGGTATGAAGAAAGACATTGCTCTTTATGTTGCCAAATGCTTAACTTGCTCCAAAGTCAAAGCCGAACATCAACGTCCTTCTGGTTTGCTCGAACAACCAGAAATTCCCGTGTGGAAATGGGAGAATCTAGCTATGGATTTCATTACCAAGCTCCCTCGCACCTCGAGTGGATATGATAGTATTTGGGTGATCATTGATCGTCTCACTAAATCCGCTCATTTCTTGCCTATCCGCGAAGACTTCAAAGTGGAGAAACTAGCCCGAATTTACATTGATGAAGTTGTGAGCCGTCATGGTGTTCCCGTGAACATAATATCCGATAGAGACGCTCGGTTCACCTCTCGATTTTGGCAATCTCTCTAAAAGGCTCTTGGTACTCGATTGGATTTGAGCACGGCTTACCATCCGCAAACTGATGGTCAAACCGAGCGAACAATCCAAACTCTTGAAGACATGCTTAGATCTTGTGTAATCGATTTTGGTGGCAATTGGGATTCACATCTATCCCTCATTGAGTTTTCTTACAACAATAGCTACCACACAAGTATCAACATGGCTCCATTCGAAGCTCTCTATGGTCGCAAGTGTCGTTCTCCTATCTGTTGGAACGAGATTGGTGAAGCACAAATCACCGGTCCCGAGTTAATTCAAGAAACATCCGACAAGATTATTCAAATCCGTGACAACATTCGAGTAGTGAGGAGTCGGCAAAAGAGTTATGCCGACAAACGTCGAAAACCCTTGGAATTCCAAGTCGGTGATCTTGTTCTTCTTAAGGTATCTCCGTGGAAGGGTGTGGTCCGTTTTGGAAAGAAAGGCAAGTTAACACCTCGTTATGTTGGTCCATTCAAAAACCTGGAAAGGATTGGGAAAGTGGCTTACAAGCTCGAGTTACCTCCATCTCTTGGCAATGTGCATCCTACCTTTCATGTATCTAATCTAAAGAAGTGTCTCGCTGATGAAAATCTCCATATACCGCTTGACGACGTGCGTATTGATGAAACGATGCACTTCGTTGAGAAGCCTGTGGAAATTATGGATCGTGAAGTCAAGCAGCTCAAGCGAAGTCGCATTCCTATCGTTAAGGTTCGTTGGGAATCTAAGCGTGGTCCTGAATTCACTTGGGAACGAGAAGACCAAATGAAGCTCAAGTACCCTCATCTTTTTACTAATAATGTTGTTTCCTCTAGCTAAATTTCGGGACGAAATTCTCTCAACTTGGGGAGACTGTAACATTTCTGATTTTTAGTATTCATACTTCAATTCAATATAATGCAATTTCAAACTCAATACTTGTGCAATGTCTCATTATTTTCTCCCCGTAAATTAAATGCAATGATTCTATACAAATTGTCTCAACGGGAGCAGCCTCTCTATCCCTTGGGCTAGGGGTAAGGTTTGCCCTCATCACACCCTCCCCAGACCCTACTAATAGCGTTAGCTATGTGTGGGATTATACTGGGTACGTTTGGTTTGGATTCTATACAAATTGGCAAGTTTTACTCGATTATATACATTTAAACACTATGCAAGAAACGATTTTATTCAAACTCTTCGAACCTGAAAAGCCAAGGACTAAAGTTGAAAAATGTCAAGAAACCTTAGCCTAGCACGGTCGTGCTTCGTCCTAGCACGGTCGCGCCAAGTGCTTTGGCACGGTCGCGCGACCTGCTTTGGAACGATCGCGCCCGGTGCCTAGGCACGGTCGTGCCATATTTAGGCACGGTCGCGCCTGTGAAACAGCTGAAACGTAACTGCAACTTTAATCGCCCGATCGTTCGAATCCGTAACAGTCATACGTTTGTTTTCCCTTAACAATTGTATTACCACTTTTTCAAATTCCCAAAACGCCTCAGTTTCATTTCAACAATTCAAGAAAAACTCTCTCAATTCAAGAAAACTCTCTCAAGCTTTTTCGATCAGAATTATCTCAAGAAATCCAGTCAATCGTTTCCCAAATCATCTCTGAATCATCCGAAGCCGCTGAAGCATTCGGAACCGCAGTAGAAGTCGCCGGAAACCAGTCGTGCCGTCGCCGGAACTTCCTCCCTACCGTTCTTTATCATTTCGCTGCTGTTCAGGGTAATTGAATCCTTTAATTCATTCATTTCAGTATCTGTATCGAAAGCCCCTATTCAATTTGGGCTTCCATTATAGAAATCGATCCGAATCAGAACTCATGCTTTATTAAAAATGATTTAATCGAACCCCTACTTAAACGCGATGTACATACAATTAAATTATATGAAAAGACTCGTAATAACCCATTAATCAAAAGCCCTAACAATTCCAACGTTTAAAATACAAGCATTTGTCAATTCGTGTCTGATTTGGAAGAGACACGGTCGCGCTAATCGTCTAGCGCGGCCGTGGCTCATAGAGCGCGGTCGTGTCCTCCTGTCCAGACCTTGTCATGCCCTCTGGGCTAGTCTCTGTTGTGTCTAGGAATCATAGACACGACCGTGCCGGTCCAAGGCACGGTCGTGCCTGTTGACTTGTCTAGATTGTGCTCCTGTTGATCAACCCGGTCGCGCCCGTGGCTTGAACACGATCGTGCCCTTCCGAGGCACGGTCGTGTGAGACTCAGAACCTTTAACAGAATTATAAATTTTTATATTTTAATCAGTAAATGTTTTATAAAAATATGTTTTCTGTATTTAAAAATGGATTAAAAGTTTAATCTTGGCATAAATATAATTTATTTAAAAATTTATGAAAATTTAATTTATATTTATTATCTTACACTTAAATGATATTTTAAATAATTAATTTACAAAATTTATAAATAAATGAGATAATGATTATTTATTTAATTTACATTTTAAATCAAAATCATTTATTTATTTATACTTAATTACAATTAATATTTACATTATTTCATAAACTATAATTATATATTTATTCAATTATTCAATTCAAACCTAATCAAATTGTTTCAAAAATATTTTACTTCAAACTCTATATATTCTATTCAATACTTTTTAAATACAAATCCATAGTTTTATACACAAATTCAACTTTCATTTTAGACTTAAACTTTATGCGTCTATTTGATTCAATACACATTACTCTTTAGGTTAAATTGTGCATTTCGAGGATCATATTTGCTATCTATAATCTTTGTTAGCTACACTTCCATACCAAGTGAGTATTCACAACCCCTTTTAACTCTTTTACACTCTTGGGGTGGAACATGAACTCTATACACATTACACATTACACATTTACATTTACACAAACAACACAAGTGCAAAAATCCTATTTACATACATGTGTGCAAAATTTGAGCTTTGTGCCCAAGTGCTAGGTGTGCTAACCTTTGTATGCTCTTATGTGCAATCATTAACTATACAAGCCGACGGTTTTCAATGATAGATCTATTGAGTCTGACAAACCCACCCATGGTGCGCGGTGATTGAAACCAACCACATAATTTTTGCATGCTAGTTACAAGGTTTGGTTGTATATGGTTACACAATAGCTGCTCCCCATAAATGCCTTATTTTATCATGTTTTGTAAAGGATTTGTTTTCAACTATATGCTATCTACATACAACTGTGTTATACTCACCAACTTTTTAGTTGACTTGTGAGATTGATTCAAGACGTGTTCAACATAGGATTTGAACTTAGCAATTTAAATCAAGAACTTTATGAATTGTTTTATGTTTCTTGTTTGAATTTCGTTTGTACATGGATTATTTGTAATGGAAATTTAACTTTAATATATTTCAATTTAGTCAACCATGTGCTATGAACAGTCTTACATGTCCCGCCCCGATGATTCCGCCATCGGTCGGGGTGTGACACCCTGTATGTCTTGGGTGCTGTCCTCCAGTGTCTGTACTCGAGATCCGAGCCCTTGACGTAGTCGCGTGGTTGCATCCCCATGTGCCCGGATATCATCTAGGAGGTCATCAAGACGTTCCTCGTGCGTATGAACGCGTGCTACCAATGTAGGCACTGTGAGCTCCATGGCTTCCCAGTGTGGGGTAGGGGTGTTGGGGAGTTGGAGGACTCTCCGCGCTCAAAGGTAGAGGGAATGCTCTCCATCTCCCTCCATCGTGCCAGGGTACGGGGCATCCAACGGATAGTCCCCACCGTAGGGTGGTAACAGGGTCGTTGCTTAGGTGGTTCCTCACCAGTCTCCAAGTTTTCCGGGTCACGGGCTGCCAGGGTCCTCTTGCGTGGAAATCGAACCTTTTTCCTAGCACTTTTTACCATAATTGGTCCTCCGCTTTTCTTTCGGTAGACGATATGCGGTTCTCCCAGGACGACATTGGGTGGTGTGGAGCTGCGAACTTGTACTCGATTTTTGGGGCGTGTGGCGGAAAGTTCCTCGTTGGATTCAGATGTAGAGTCGGGGTCAGAGTGTGAATGTGACGACATGCTTGTGACTACAATATCCACATGACATGATGACTGGTTATGCAATGAAAATGTTTTAGTGAGTCATTTAAATTATAGACTAGATTCCATTTTAGACACCTAGTTCGCTATAATCAATGGCTCTGATACCAATTTCTGTCACACCCCGCAAAGGCGGAAACGCGAGGCGTAACATTACATGGTTTCCAAATCATATGATTACCGGAAACACATACATGATAAATGGATACATAAACAAGTTTAAAGTTTTACATTCCAAAATGTAAATTGAGTTTACAAAAAGTGAAGATTTCGTAAATATGACTCTATTACAATGAGTTATACAAGAGAAATCCCCCAAAAGTTGTATCCATCGTGCATGCATATAATCTACATTGCTAACCTTGCGATCACGTTCAATTTCCTGAAAAACATACTTGAAAATGTCAACACTAGGTTGGTGAGTTCACAGGTTTAATCAAATAGTTATTTGTAAAATTCAATTGTTTGTAAATAGTTTCAGGTGCATGTGATAATCAGAATAAGAATTGTTTGACCCATTTGTAAACTAGCTAGGAATACAAATAATATGTTCCTACATGAGCCGTAACCAAACCATGACAATTGTTCTTCGCCCCTAATTTCGTTATCCGGTTCTATATGGCCATAAATCCTCCAGATTGTGGTTAGCGCGACTAACCATGACCGGGAGACGTCACTCTCCATAGTACTATTCATAGGACCCTAGGATACAGTTAATGGTTACTAAATTGTTCCAGGGGACTTTAGCGGCCTAAAATCGTTTAACTCATGTAAACATAAAAGTCGAGTCTTATTCTCTTGTTATCACATAAAAATAGTTGTAAGTATGTTCTTCCCCCAAATATTGAAAACAGTAAAAAGGGGCCGTGAAACTCACCTTGAGTTTGTGTATGCTTGCAATGATAATTGTTCTAGTCAACTTGACTATTCGTACCCTAATTACAAAAGGGTAATTCGTGTTATGACCGAATGTCTCATATGCAAATTGTTCACCGACTTAGCAAATCTGATTGCTTTTGTTTAAATATCTTTTTAGTTTTTTCAACACTTGTTTCGTTATAAAATAGTTCTAAGTTACTGCCCAATGGGCTTGAAACAGGTATCGAAACTACCTAGTTTCGATTGAACAGAACAGATGTCGAAACTACCTAGTTTCGATTGAGCAAACTGGGTATCGAAACTACCTAGTTTAGATTGGGTAGGAAAGGTATCGAAACTACCTAGTTTCGATTGAGTAATAGGTATCGAAACTACTTAGTTTCGATTGAACAACAGGTATCGAAATTACTTAGTTTCGATTGAGTAAACAGGTATCGAAATTACTTAGTTTCTATTGAGTAAACAGGTATCGAAACTATAGTTTCGATTACTGAAATTTTGACTGACAGAATCAGTTTCAAAACTTTATTCATACATATACGCATATATTCATGTTTTAATCTTGAATTCGACACACTTTTCTGGTTATTTTTCTTACGTTCGAGTAAACTGTATGTTTAGCTACGGTTTTAAAGAAAATAATATGAATAATATTGAGTTTTTACCTCTAAACAGAGATGATGATTTTTGAGAGAAACAGAGAAGATGGTCTTGAATTCTCTTGGTTAGAAATCCTTGAAAGCTCCTTATAATACAGAAATATGGTGGATTTTGCCTTAAAACTTGACTTCGACTTGAAGAAAATTGGGGAGATTGCCGTAAGAAAGTGAGAATGATGAAAGGGGTTCGTGAGAATGGTGATTGAGGTGGTATGGTTTATATCTGAGTTTTGAAGTCATGAGGTATGGGTTTAAAGATAAAGAATTTGAATGAGAGGAAAACAGTAGTGTGAATGGGGGGGGGGGGGTCTTCTCTGGCTTCGGCCGAGAAAGTCAAGGGTGGGTTGGGGTTAATTAATCAAATAATTAGATTTAAGTGTAAATTTATTTAATCCATTAAGTGTATTAATATTAATTAGAGTTTCAAATGGTAATTTAATTTGGTTTAGGTTCTCCACGGTATTATAAATTTATTAAGTTTATGGCTTGTTAACGAAAGATATTGAAATCTTGGATTGTATAATTCGTTGAGGTGATTATTTGTAGGTATACGTACTTAAAGGTGACGCTACATGGTAACGTCTTCGAAAGGGTTCGATATTTTACTTTTACGTATATTATATGATTTAGTCTAAAAATTAAAGTATTGTCCAACGTAGAGTTTATGTAATATATATGTATATATATTTTTCTGATTATTTAATTTAACCACTAATGTTTGTATTTAGTCGGTTTATACGGGTACATGAATCGGTAACTCTTAGAATTACTAAAATATGAAATGAGACAATGTATGGTTTTTGTTAGACCTTAATGTCCTTGATTGTGAAATTAAGTAAATCTCGAAAACAATTATAACGTAAACTCGTTTATAACATGTACGGATATTGACCTGAAATGTCGGGTGTCACATTACACGCCGCATGAGAAACATGCGCGCGCACAAGACCCGAAGTCTTTGCCAAACATTGGCAAAGCTATGGCATTACACGCCGCTTGAGACACAGGAGCGCGCACCAGATCTAGATTCTTTGCCAAACATTGGCAATGCTACCGCATTACACGCCTCCTGAGACACACGCGCGCGTACAAGACCTGAAGTCTTTGCCAAACAATGGCAAAGCTACGACATTACATGCCGCCCGAGACACATGCGCGCGCAAAAGAACTGAACTCTTTGCCAAACATTGGCAAAGCTACGGCATTACACCTCGCCTGAGACACAGGAGCGCACACGACCTAAAGTTTTTGCCAAACATTGGCAAAGCTACGTCATTACATGCCGCCTGAGACACAGGCGTGCGCATAAGACCTTTGTTTGGCAAAGCTACGGCATTACACGCCACCTGAGACACAGGCGCGCAAGACTTGAAGTCTTTGACAAACATTGCCAATGCTATGGCAATACACGAAGCCTGAGACACAGCGCACACACAAGACCTGAAGTCTTTGCAAAACATTGGAAAAGCTATGACATTACTCGCCGCTTGAGACCCAGGCGCGCCCACAAGACTTGAACTATATGCAAAACATTCGCAAAGCTATGGCATTACACGACGCCTGAGACACATGCGCGCGCAAAAGTCGTGAAGTCTTTGCCTATCATTGGCAAATCTACGGCATTACACGCCGCCTGAGACACATGCGCGCGCACAAGACCTGAAGTTTTGCCATACATTGGCAAAGCTACGACATTACACGCCGCTTGGGTTACATGCGCGTGCACAGGACCTAAAGTCTTTGCCAAACATTGGTAAAGCTACGACATTACACGCCGCGTGAGATACAGGCATGCGCACAAGACTAGAACTCTTTGCCAAACATTGGAAAAGCTACGGCATTACATGCTGCCTGAGACACAGGCACGCACAAGACCTGAAGTCTTTGCCAAACATTGGCAAAACTACGGCATTACACGCCGCAAGAGACACAGGCGCGCCCACAAGAACTGAAGTCTTTGCCAATCATTGGCAAAGCTACGGAATTTCACGCCTCCTACGACACAGGCACGCGCACAAGACCTGAAGTCTTTGCCAAACATTGGCAAAGCTACGGAATTTCACGTCGCCTGAGACACTGGCGCGCGCACAAGACCTGAAGTTTTTGCCAAACATTTGCAAAGCTACGACATTACACGCCACCTGGTACACAGGCGTGCGCACAAGACCTGTGTTTGGCAAAGCTACGGCATTACACGTCGCCTGAGACACAGGCGCGCGGACAAGACCTGAAGTCTTTGCCAATCATTGGCAAAGCTATGACAATACACGCCGCCTGAGACACATGCGGGCGCACCAGACCTGGATTCTTTTCCAAACATTGGCAATGCTACCACATTACACGCCCCATGAGACACGCGCGCACGCAAGTCTTGAAGTATTTGCCAAACATTGGCAATGCTACGGTATTACACGATGACTGAGACACCGCGCGCGCACAAAAGACCTGAAGCCTTTGCAAAACATTGGCAAAGCTACGGCATTACACGCCGCCTGAAACACAGGCGCGCGCACATGACCTGAACTATATGCCAAACATTGGCAAAGCTACAACATTACACGCCGCCTGAGACACATGCGCGCGCACAAGACCTGAAGTCTTTGCCAAACATTGGCAAAGCTACGATATTACACGGCGCCTGAGACACATGCGCGCGCAAAAGACCTGAACTCTTTGCCAAACATTGGCAAAGCTACGACATTACACCTCGCCTTAGACACAGGAGCGCACACGACCTAAAGTCTTTGCCAAAAATTGTTAAAGCTACCTCATTACACGACTCCTGAGACACAGGCGTGCACATAAGACCTTTGTTTGGCAAAGCTACGGCATTACACGCTGCCTGAGACACAGGCTTGCGCATAAGACCTTTGTTTGGCAAAGCGGCGACATTACACGCCGCCTGAGACACAGGCGCGCAACACCTCAAGTCTTCCCCAAACATTGGCAATGCTACAGCATTACACGAAGCCTAAGACACAGAGTGCACACAAGACCTGAAGTCTTTGCAAAACATTGGCAAAGCTACAACATTACATGCCGCCTGAGACACAGGCGCGCGCACAAGACCTGAACTATATGCCAAACATTCGCAAAGCTATGGCATTACACGACGCCTGAGACACATGCGCGCGCAAAAGTCCTGAAGTCTTTGCCAATCATTGGCAAAGCTACGACATTACACGCCGCCTAAGACACATGCACGCGCACATGTCCTGAAGTATTTTCTAATCATTGGCAAAGCTACGGCATTACACGCCGCCTGAGACACATGCGCGCGCACAAGACCTGTAGTCTTTGCCAAACATTGGCAAAGCTACGAAATTAAACGCCGCCTGAGTTACATGCGCGTGCAAAAGACCTGAACTCTTTGCCACGCTTTGGCAAAGCTACGGCATTACACGCCGCCTGAGACACAGGCACGTGCACAAGACCAGAACTCTTTACCAAACATTGGAAAAGCTACGACATTACACGCCTCCTGAGACACAGGCGCGCACAAGACTTGAAGTCTTTGCCAAACATTTGCAAAGGTACGGCATTACACGCCGCCTGAGACACAGGCGTGCGCCCAAGACCTGTGTTTGGCAAAGTTACGGTATTACACGCCGCCTGAGACACAGGCGCGCGCACAAGACCTGAAGTCTTTGGCAAACATTGGCAAACCTACGGCATTACACGCCGCCTGAGACACAGGCGCGCCCACAAGAACTGAAGTCTTTGCCAAACATTGGCAAAGCTACGACATTACACGCCTCCTACGACACAGGCACGCGCATAAGACCTGAAGTCTTTGCCAAACATTGGCAAAGCCACGGAATTTCACGTCGCCTGAGACACTGGCGCGCGCACAAGACCTGAAGTCTTTGCCAAACATTTGCAAAGCTACGACATTACACGCCACCTGGTACACACGCGTGCGCACAAGACCTGTGTTTGGCAAAGCTACGGCATTACACGTCGCCTGAGACACAGGCGTGCGGACAAGACCTGAAGTCTTTGCCAATCATTGGCAAAGCTATGACAATACACGCCGCCTGAGACACTTTCGGGCGCACCAGACCTGGATTCTTTGCCAAACATTGGCAATGCTACCGCATTACACGCCCCATAAGACACACGCGCGCACGCAAGTCTTGAAGTATTTGCCAAACATTGGCAATGCTACGGTATTACCCGATGACTGAGACACTGCGCGCGCACAAAAGACCTGAAGCCTTTGCAAAACATTGGCAAAGCAACGACATTACACGCCGCCTGAAACACAGGCGCGCGCACATGACCTGAACTATATGCCAAACATTCGCAAAGCTACGACATTACACGCCGCCTGAGACACATGCGCGCGCACAAGACCTGAAGTCTTTGCCAAACATTGGCAAAGCTACGACATTACACGCCGCCTGAGACACATGCGCGCGCAAAAGAACTGAACTCTTTGCCAAACATTGGCAAAGCTACGACATTACACCTCGCTTGAGATACAGGAGCGCACACGACCTAAAGTCTTTGCCGAACATTGTTAAAGCTACCTCATTACACGACGCTTGAGACACAGGCGTGCACATAAGACCTTTGTTTGGCAAGGCTACGGCATTACACGCTGTCTGAGACACAGGCTTGCGCATAAGACCTTTGTTTGGCAAAGCGGCGACATTACACGCCGCCTGAGACACAGGCGCGCAACACCTGAAGTCTTCGCCAAACGTTGGCAATGCTACAGCATTACACGAAGCCTAAGACATAGAGTGCACACAAGACCTGATGTCTTTGCAAAACATTGGCAAAGCTACAACATTACCTGCCGCCTGAGACACAGGCGCGCGCACAAGACCAGAAGTATATGCCAAACATTCGCAAAGCTATGGAATTACACGACGCCTGAGACACATGCGCGCGCAAAAGTCCTGAAGTCTTTGCCAATCATTGGCAAAGCTACGACATTACACGCCGCTTGAGACACATGCACGCGCACATGTCGTGAAGTATTTTCTAATCATTGGCAAAGCTACGGCATTACACGCCGCCTGAGACACATGCGCGCGCACAAGACCTGAAGTATTTGCCAAACATTGGCAAAGCTACGAAATTAAACGCCGCCTGAGTTACATGCGCGTGCACAAGACCTGAACTCTTGCCACACTTTGGCAAAGCTACGGCATTACACGCCACCTGAGACACAGGCACGTGCACAAGACCAGAACTCTTTGCCAAACATTGGAAAAGCTACGACATTACACGCCTCCTGAGACACAGGCGCGCACAAGACCTGAAGTCTTTGCCAAACATTTGCAAAGGTACGGCATTACACGCCGCCTGAGACACAAGCGTGCGCCCAAGACCTGTGTTTGGCAAAGTTACGGTATTACACGCCGCCTGAGACACAGGCGCGCGCACAAGACCTAAAGTCTTTGTCAAACATTGGCAAAGCTACGGCATTACACGCCGCCTCAGACACAGGCGCGTGCACAAGACCTGAAGTCTTTGCCAATCATTGGCAAAGCTATGACAATACACGCCGCCTGAGACACATGCGCGCGCACAAGACCTGAAGTCTTTGCAAAACATTGGCAAAGCTACGACATTACACGCCGCCTGAGACACAGGCGAGCGCACCAGATCTGGATTCTTTGCCAAACATTGGCAATGTTACCGCATTACACGCCCCATGAGACACACACGCGCGCAAGACTTGAAGTATTTGCCAAACATTGGCAATGCTACGGCATTACACGATGACTGAGACACAGCGTGCACACAACAACTGAACTATATGCCAAACGTTGGCAAAGCTACGACATTACACCTCGCCTGAGACACAGGAGCGCACACAACCTAAAGTCTTTGCCAAACATTGTCAAAGCTACGTCATTACACGACGCCTGAGACACAGGCTTGCGTATAAGACCTTTGTTTGGCAAAGCAACGGCATTACACGCCGCCTGAGACACAGGCGTGCGCATAAGACCTTTGTTTGGCAAAGCTGCGGCATTACACGCCGCCTGAGACACAGGCGCGCAAGACCTGAAGTCTTCGCCAAACATTGGCAATGCTACGGCATTACACGAAGCCTAAGACACAGCGCGCACACAAGACCTGAAGTCTTTGCAAAACATTGGCAAAGCTACAGCATTACATGCCGCCTGAGACATAGGCGCGCGAACAAGACCTGAACTATATGCCAAACATTCGCAAAGCTACGGCATTACACGACGCCTGAGACACATGCGCGCACAAAATTCCTGAAGTCTTTGCCAATCATTGGCAAAGCTACGGCATTACACGCCGCCTGAGACACATGCACGCGCACAAGTCCTGAAGTCTTTGCCAATCATTGGCAAAGCTACGGCATTACACGCCGCCTGAGACACATGCGCGCGCAAAAGACCTGAAGTCTTTGCCAAACATTGGCAAAGCTACGACATTAAACGCCGCCTGGGTTACATGCACGCGCACAAGACCTGAAGTCTTTGCCAATCATTGGCAAAACTACGGCATTACACGCTGCCTGAGACACAAGCGCGCGCACAAGACCTGAAGTCTTTGCCAATCATTGGCAAAGCTACGGCATTACACGCCGCCTGAGACACATGTGCGCGCACAAGACCAGATCTGTTTGCCAAACATTGGAAAAGCTACGACATTACACGCTGCCTGAGACACAGGCATGCACAAGACTTGAAGTCTTTGCCAAGCATTTGCAAAGCTACGGCATTAAACGCCTCCTGAGATACAGGCGCGCGCACAAGACATGTAGTCTTTGCCAAACATTGGCAAAGCTACGACATTACACAAAGCCTAAGACACAACGCGCGCACAAGACCAGAAGTCTTTGCAAAACATTGGCAAAGCTTCATCATTACATGCCGCCTGAGACACAGGCGCGTGCACCAGACCTGAACTATATGCCAAACATTCGCAAAGCTACGGCATTACACGACGCCTGAGACACATGCGAGCACAAGACCTGAAGTCTTTGGCAAACATTGGCAAAGCTACGACATTAAACGCCGCCTGGGTTACATGCGCGCGCACAAGACCTAAACTCTTTGCCACACTTTGGTAAAGCTACGGCATTACACGCCGCCTGAGACAAAGGCGAGCGAACAAGACCAGAACTCTTTGCCAAACATTGGAAAAGCTACGACATTACACGCTGCCTGAGACACAGCCACGCACAAGACCTGAAGTCTTTGCCAGACATTGGCAAAGCTACGACATTACACGCCGCTTGAGACACATGCACGTGCACATGTCCTGAAGTATTTTCTAATCATTGGCAAAGCTACGGCATTACACGCCGCCTGAGACACATGCGCGTGCACAAGACCTGAAGTCTTTGCCAAACATTGGCAAAGCTACGATATTAAACGCCACCTGAGTTACATGCGCGTTCACAAGACCTGAACTCTTGCCACACTTTGGCAAAGCTACGGCATTACACGCCGCATGAGACACAGGCACGTGCACAAGACCAGAACTCTTTGCCAAACATTGGAAAAGCTACGACATTACACGCCTCCTGATACACAGGCGCGCACAAGACCTGAATTCTTTGCCAAACATATGAAAAGGTACGGCATTACACGCCGCCTGAGACACAGGCGTGCGCCCAAGACCTGTGTTTGGCAAAGTTACGGTATTACACGCCGCCTGAGACACAGGCGCGCGCACAAGACCTGAAGTCTTTGTCAAACATTGGCAAAGCTACGGCATTACACGCTGCCTCAGACACAGGCGCGTGCACAAGACCTGAAGTCTTTGCCAATCATTGGCAAAGCTATGACAATACACGCCGCCTGAGACACATGCGCGCGCACAAGACCTGAAGTCTTTTCCAAACATTGGCAAAGCTACGGCATTACACGCCGCCTGAGGCACAGGCGAGCGCACCAGATCTGGATTCTTTGCCAAACATTGGCAATGCTACCGCATTACACGCCCCCTGAGACACACGTGCGCGCAAGACTTGAAGTATTTGCCAAAAATTGGCAATGCTACGGCATTACACGATGACTGAGACACAGCGTGCACACAAGACCGGAAGTCTTTGCAAAACATTGGCAAAGCTACGGCATTACACGACGCCTGAAACACAGGCGCGCGCACAAGACTTGAACTATATGCCAAACGTTGGCAAAGCTACGACATTACACCTCGCCTGAGACACAGGAGCGCACACGACCTAAAGTCTTTGCCAAACATTGTCAAAGCTACGTCATTACACGACGCCTGAGACACAGGCTTGCGTATAAGACCTTTGTTTGGCAAAGCAACGACATTACACGCCGCCTGAGACACAGGCGTGCGCATAAGACCTTTGTTTGGCAAAGCTGCGGCATTACACGCCGCCTGAGACACAGGCGCGCAAGACCTGAAGTCTTCGCCAAACATTGGCAATGCTAAGGCATTACACGAAGCCTAAGACACAGCACGCACACAAGACCTGAAGTCTTTGCAAAACATTGGCAAAGCTACAGCATTACATGCCGCCTGAGACATAGGCGCGCGAACAAGACCTGAACTATATGCCAAACATTCGCAAAGCTACGGCATTACACGACGCCTGAGACACATGCGCGCACAAAATTCCTAATGTCTTTGCCAATCATTGGCAAAGCTACGGCATTACACGCCGCCTGAGACACATGCACGCGCACAAGTCCTGAAGTCTTTGCCAATCATTGGCAAAGCTACGACATTACACGCCGCCTGAGACACATGCGCGCGCAAAAGACCTGAAGTCTTTGCCAAACATTGGCAAAGCTACGACATTAAACGCCGCCTGGGTTACATGCACGCGCACAAGACCTGAAGTCTTTGCCAATCATTGGCAAAACTACGGCATTACACGCTGCCTGAGACACAAGCGCGCGCACAAGACCTGAAGTCTTTGCCAAACATTTGCAAAGCTACGGCATTAAACGCCTCCTGAGATACAGGCGCGCGCACAAGACATGTAGTCTTTGCCAAACATTGGCAAAGCTACGACATTACACAAAGCCTAAGACATAGCGCGCGCACAAGACCAGAAGTCTTTGCAAAACATTGGCAAAGCTACATCATTACATGCCGCCTGAGACACAGGCGCGCGCACCAGACCTGAACTATATGCCAAACATTCGCAAAGCTACGGCATTACACGACGCCTGAGACACATGCGAGCACAAAACCTGAAGTCTTTGGCAAACATTGGCAAAGCTACGACATTAAACGCCGCCTGGGTTACATGCGTGCGCACAAGACCTAAACTCTTTGCCACACTTTGGTAAAGCTACGGCATTACACGCCGCCTGAGACACAGGCGAGCGCACAAGACCAGAACTCTTTGCCAAACATTGGAAAAGCTATGACATTACACGCTGCCTGAGACACAGCCACGCACAAGACCTAAAGTCTTTGCCAGACATTGGCAAAGCTACGACATTACACGCCGCTTGAGACACATGCACGCGCACATGTCCTGAAGTATTTTCTAATCATTGGCAAAGCTACGGCATTACACGCCGCCTGAGACACATGCGCGCGCACAAGACCTGAAGTCATTGCCAAACATTGGCAAAGCTACGATATTAAACGCCGCCTGAGTTACATGCGCGTGCACAAGACCTGAACTCTTGCCACACTTTGGCAAAGCTACGGCATTACACGGCGCATGAGACACAGGCACGTGCACAAGACCAGAACTCTTTGCCAAACATTGGAAAAGCTACGACATTACACGCCTCCTGAGACACAGGCACGCACAAGACCTGAAGTCTTTGCCAAACATCTGAAAAGGTACGGCATTACACGCCGCCTGAGACACAGGCGTGCGCCCAAGACCTGTGTTTGGCAAAGTTACGGTATTACACGCCGCCTGAGACACAGGCGCGCGCACAGGACCTGAAGTCTTTGTCAAACATTGGCAAAGCTACGGCATTACACGCCGCCTCAGACACAGGCGCGTGCACAAGACCTGAAGTCTTTGCCAATCATTGGCAAAGCTATGACAATACACGCCGCCTGAGACACATGCGCGCGCACAAGACTTGAAGTCTTTGCAAAACATTGGCAAAGCTACGACATTACACGCCGCCTGAGACACAGGCGAGCGCACCAGATCTGGATTCTTTGCCAAACATTGGCAATGTTACCGCATTACACGCCCCATGAGACACACGCGCGCGCAAGACTTGAAGTATTTGCCAAACATTGGCAATGCTACGGCATTACACGATGACTGAGACACAGCGTGCACACAACAACTGAACTATATGCCAAACGTTGGCAAAGCTACGACATTACACCTCGCCTGAGACACAGGAGCGCACACGACCTAAAGTCTTTGCCAAACATTGTCAAAGCTACGTCATTACACGACGCCTGAGACACAGGCTTGCGTATAAGACCTTTGTTTGGCAAAGCAACGGCATTACACGCCGCCTGAGACACAGGCGTGCGCATAAGACCTTTGTTTGGCAAAGCTGCGGCATTACACGCCGCCTGAGACACAGGCGCGCAAGACCTGAAGTCTTCGCCAAACATTGGCAATGCTACGGCATTACACGAAGCCTAAGACACAGCGCGCACACAAGACCTGAAGTCTTTGCAAAACATTGGCAAAGCTACAGCATTACATGCCGCCTGAGACATAGGCGCGCGAACAAGACCTGAACTATATTCCAAACATTCGCAAAGCTACGGCATTACACGACGCCTGAGACACATGCGCGCACAAAATTCCTGAAGTCTTTGCCAATCATTGGCAAAGCTACGGCATTACACGCCGCCTGAGACACATGCACGCGCACAAGTCCTGAAGTCTTTGCCAATCATTGGCAAAGCTACGGCATTACACGCCGCCTGAGACACACGCGCGCGCAAAAGACCTGAAGTCTTTGCCAAACATTGGCAAAGCTACGACATTAAACGCCGCCTGGGTTACATGCACGCGCACAAGACCTGAAGTCTTTGCCAATCATTGGCAAAACTACGGCATTACACGCTGCCTGAGGCACAAGCGCGCGCACAAGACCTGAAGTCTTTGCCAATCATTGGCAAAGCTACGGCATTACACGCCGCCTGAGACACATGTGCGCGCACAAGACCAGATCTGTTTGCCAAACATTGGAAAAGCTACGACATTACACGCTGCCTGAGACACATGCATGCACAAGACTTGAAGTCTTTGCCAAACATTTGCAAAGCTACGGCATTAAACGCCTCCTGAGATACAGGCGCACGCACAAGACATGTAGTCTTTGCCAAACATTGGCAAAGCTACGACATTACACAAAGCCTAAGACACAACGCGCGCACAAGACCAGAAGTCTTTGCAAAACATTGGCAAAGCTACATCGTTACATGCCGCCTGAGACACAGGCGCGTGCACCAGACCTGAACTATATGCCAAACATTCGCAAAGCTACGGCATTACACGACGCCTGAGACACATGCGAGCACAAGACCTGAAGTCTTTGGCAAACATTGGCAAAGCTACGACATTAAACGCCGCCTGGGTTACATGCGCGCGCACAAGACCTAAACTCTTTGCCACACTTTGGTAAAGCTACGGCATTACACGCCGCCTGAGACACAGGCGAGCGAACAAGACCAGAACTCTTTGCCAAACATTGGAAAAGCTACGACATTACACGCTGCCTGAGACACAGCCACGCACAAGACCTGAAGTCTTTGCCAGACATTGGCAAAGCTACGACATTACACGCCGCTTGAGACACATGCACGTGCACATGTCCTGAAGTATTTTCTAATCATTGGCAAAGCTACGGCATTACACGCCGCCTGAGACACATGCTCGCGCACAAGACCTGAAGTCTTTGCCAAACATTGGCAAAGCTACGATATTAAACGCCACCTGAGTTACATGCGCGTGCACAAGACCTGAACTCTTGCCACACTTTGGCAAAGCTACGGCATTACACGCCGCATGAGACACAGGCACGTGCACAAGACCAGAACTCTTTGCCAAACATTGGAAAAGCTACGACATTACACGCCTCCTAATACACAGGCGCGCACAAGACCTGAAGTCTTTGCCAAACATTTTAAAAGGTACGGCATTACACGCCGCCTGAGACACAGGCGTGCGCCCAAGACCTGTGTTTGGCAAAGTTACGGTATTACACGCCGCCTGAGACACAGGCGCGCGCACAAGACCTGAAGTCTTTGTCAAACATTGGCAAAGCTACGGCATTACACGCTGCCTCAGACACAGGCGCGTGCACAAGACCTGAAGTCTTTGCCAATCATTGGCAAAGCTATGACAATACACGCCGCCTGAGACACATGCGCGCGCACAAGACCTGAAGTCTTTTCCAAACATTGGCAAAGCTACGGCATTACACGCCGCCTGAGACACAGGCGAGCGCACCAGATCTGGATTCTTTGCCAAACATTGGCAATGCTACCGCATTACACGCCCCCTGAGACACACGTGCGCGCAAGACTTGAAGTATTTGCCAAACATTGGCAATGCTACGGCATTACACGATGACTGAGACACAGCGTGCACACAAGACCGGAAGTCTTTGCAAAACATTGGCAAAGCTACGGCATTACACGACGCCTGAAACACAGGCGCGCGCACAAGACTTGAACTATATGCCAAACGTTGGCAAAGCTACGACATTACACCTCGCCTGAGACACAGGAGCGCACACGACCTAAAGTCTTTGCCAAACATTGTCAAAGCTACGTCATTACACGACGCCTGAGACACAGGCTTGCGTATAAGACCTTTGTTTGGCAAAGCAACGACATTACACGCCGCCTGAGACACAGGCGTGCGCATAAGACCTTTGTTTGGCAAAGCTGCGGCATTACACGCCGCCTGAGACACAGGCGCGCAAGACCTGAAGTCTTCGCCAAACATTGGCAATGCTAAGGCATTACACGAAGCCTAAGACACAGCACGCACACAAGACCTGAAGTCTTTGCAAAACATTGGCAAAGCTACAGCATTACATGCCGCCTGAGACATAGGCGCGCGAACAAGACCTGAACTATATGCCAAACATTCGCAAAGCTACGGCATTACACGACGCCTGAGACACATGCGCGCACAAACTTCCTGAAGTCTTTGCCAATCATTGGCAAAGCTACGGCATTACACGCCGCCTGAGACACATGCACGCGCACAAGTCCTGAAGTCTTTGCCAATCATTGGCAAAGCTACGACATTACACGCCGCCTGAGACACATGCGCGCGCAAAAGACCTGAAGTCTTTGCCAAACATTGGCAAAGCTATGACATTAAACGCCGCCTGGGTTACATGCACGCGCACAAGACCTGAAGTCTTTGCCAATCATTGGCAAAACTACGGCATTACACGCTGCCTGAGACACAAGCGCGCGCACAAGACCTGAAGTCTTTGCCAAACATTTGCAAAGCTACGGCATTAAACGCCTCCTGAGATACAGGCGCGCGCACAAGACATGTAGTCTTTGCCAAACATTGGCAAAGCTACGACATTACACAAAGCCTAAGACATAGCGCGCGCACAAGACCAGAAGTCTTTGCAAAACATTGGCAAAGCTACATCATTACATGTGACACCCAGCATTTCAGGTCAATATCCACATTTCATAAACGCACGTTCATAATTATTATTTCCTGATATTTTATTTTGACTAAGTAAAGTCAAGAAGTCTAGCAAAGAAGTTTGTTCCAAGTCTAGTAAACCGTAAAGAGTTACTAGAAAAAGTAAGCAGGATAACCCGACTTAATGCGAACGTAAATGGTTAAATAAAATAACCAGAAAAATATATATATATATATATATATATTACACAAAATTTACGTTGAGCCAAGATTCTAATATTTTCTTCAACGAGCCATAAAATGGTTAAAAATTATAATACCGTGAAGAATCGAAACTGAATTAAATTACCCCTTTAAAACTCTAATTGATACTAATACCATAATAAATTAATATTTAAAAATTGGTTATCATTAACCCCTAAACAACTTCTTGACTTTCTTGGCCGAGAGTCAGGGGAGCCATGCTCCCACTTGCCTGATTCACTTTGATTCAGATGAAAACCATACTCTTCAGACGAAACTTCACCATTCCTTTCAAACCTTCTCTTTTCTTACGGCAAATTCCCAATTCCCTTTCAAATCGAAGTCCAGTTTTAAAGCGAAAATCACCATAATTCGGTGTCATAAGGAGAATTTCAAGTGTTCTTGAAGAAAGCTCAAAAGATTCAAGACTACTTCTCTGTTTTTCTCTAAAGATCGCCATTCTCGGTTTGAGGTAAAAACTCGATACCATCCATATTATTTGCTTTAAAACCGTAACTAAACATACAAATCGTTCAAACGCAAGTAAGATAACAAGAAAACTGTGTCAAACTCAAGATTTGAACATAAAAATATACAGAGTGAATTCTGTAAATCAAAGTGCAGATATCGAAACTATAGTTTCGATACCTGTTAGTCAATCGAAACTGGGAGTTTCGATACCTATTGATCGAAACTAGGAGTTTCGATACCAGTTATTCAATCGAAACTAGGAGTTTCGATACCGGTTGTTCTATCGAAACTAGGAGTTTCGATATCTATTTACTCAATCGAAACTAGGAAGTTTCGATACCTGTGTACAATCGAAACTAGGTAGTTTCGATACTATTCTTGCCAATCGAAACTAGGTAGTTTCGATACCTATTTCACTCAGTCGAAACTAGGAAGTTTCGACATCTGTTCTGTTCAATCGAAACTAAGAAAGCTTAGATACCTGTTCATCAGCCCCTTAAGGCAGTAACTCAGAACTATTTTCATAACAAAACAATGTTGGAAAAACTAAAAAGATAATTAAAACAAAAGTAATCAGATCGGCTAGGTCAAATGAACAAATTGCGTTTAAGACGAGTAGTCTTAACGTGTATGTTATCCTTGTGTAAATAGGATACGGATAGGCGAATCTGCCGTCATTCAAATTTTTGCTAGCATTCATACTGTCGAGGTGAGTTTCACTAATCCCCCTTTTTCTAAAGTTTTGAAATGATTTGGGGTGGAAACATACTTGTAAAAGACTTTTGTGTATAAATGAATGGAACTAATGATCTGACCGTATGTATGTATTGAGGGAACAATAAAGCGCTTAAAGTCCTCGTAATAAATTAGTAACCATTAGCTATGGATTTAGCCCGGGATTATATGAATAGTACTATTGGGGGTGACGCCTCCGGTCATGGTTAGTCGCGCTAACCAGGGGTCAAAATGGTCGAATGACCGCATATTGTCTTACTCGCAGAAAGGCGAGGGGAGGCACAGAAAGTTGGGGTTTGGTTACGGTCTCGTACATTACATACTATTTTGTATTCCTTGCAAGCTTACAAATGGGGTCAATAGATCGGATTAGTAATCATATTCATTGGTAATACATACAAAAGAGTTCTGATCAGGGTAAAATGATCAGGTTTATCAAAAGAGTTCTGATCAGGTTAAAATGATCAGGTTTTACACAAAAGGGTTCTGATCAGGTTAAAATGATCAGGTTTTACACAAAAGAGTTCTGATCAACGTAAAGTGATCAGGTTTTACACAAAAGAGTTCTGATCAGGGTAAAGTGATCAGGTTTATCAAAAGAGTTCTGATCAGGTTAAAATGATCAGGTTTTACACAAAAGTGTTCTGATCAGGGTAAAGTGATCAGGTTTAAAGTAAAGAATTCTGATCAGGTTAAAGTGATCAGGTTTAAACGAAAGAGTACTGATTAGGTTAAAATGATCAGGTTTAACAAAGAGTTTTGATCGGCAAAAAGATCAGATTTAAACATTGGGTTTATGATAACTCTTTATAATAACTTGTGAACTCACCAACCTCGTGTTGACAGTTTTAAGTATGTTTTTAGGAAATTGAACGTGGTCATCAGGTTAGCAATGTAGGTTACATGCATGCACGTGGATACGGCTTTTGGGAGGATTTCTCTTGTATAACTCTTGGTCTTGAGTCATATTTGCGAAATCTTAAACATTTGTAAACTCAAATTGATATTTTGTAACGTAAATATTTTAAATTCAGTTATGTATCCAATTACATGTATGTGTTTGCGGTAATCATATGCTTTGGAAACCAGTGAAAGTCGCGCCTCGCGTTTCCGCCCTGGCGGGGTGTGACAGAACTTGGTATCAGAGCCATTGATTATAGCGAACTAGGTGTCTAAAACGGAACCTAGTCTATAATTAGAATGACTCACTAAAATGTTTTCATTGCATAAGCATTGCATAACCAGTCATCATGTCATGTGGATATTGTAGTCACAAGTATGTCGTCACATTCACACTCTGACCCTGTCTCTGACTCTGAATCCAACGAGGAACTTTCCGCCTCACGCCCTAAAAATCGAGTACAAGTTCGCAGCTCGACACCACCCAATGTCGCCCTGGGAGAACCGCCTATATTCTACCAAAAGAAAAGCGAAGGACCAATTAAAGTGCAAAGTGCAAGGAAGAAGGTTCGACTTCCGCGCAAGAGAACTCTAGTAGCCCGTGACCCGAAAGACTTGGAGACCGATGAGGAACCATCTAGAAAACGACCCTGTTGCCATCCTACTGTGGGAACTATCCGTTGGATGCCTCGTACTCTGGCACGATGGAGGGAGATGGAGAGCATCCCATCTACCTTTAAGCTCGGAGAGTCTTCCAACTCTCCAACACCTTTACCCCACATTGGGGAAGCCATGGAGCTCACAGTGCCTACATTAGTAGCACGTGTTCATACACACGAAGAGCGTCTTGATGATCTCCTAGATGATATTCGGGCACAGGGGGATGCAGCCATGCGCTTACGTCAAGGGCTCGAATCTCGAGTACAGACTCTGGAGGATAGCACTCGAGACATACAGAGTGCCACTGACTACCTCGAGTTGAGAGCTGATATGGACTGGCAGTTCACTCTCACGGTCCGAGACATGGTGGAGGCGTTGGAGGAGAGGACTTTGGCTGCAGAATTTGTGGCAAGAGCTAGCTTTGTTATGGCAGGACTAGCCATGATGATTGGGTTGTACTCCCACTTCTTCCTTTAAACCTATTATGGGCGGGTTGTGCCCATAGTACATTATGTAGTTTAAAACGTTAGTACTGATGAGGTCATGTGAACCCATCTCTTTTGTATCCTCGTCTTTTGGGAACAATGTACTATGTATGTTTTGACTATGTATGTAATGGTTTATGTTGTAATGATAGTTGTTCATGTTTGATGTTGTGGTATCCTTATGTCATGATCTATCATTATTGATATATGATGTTGTTTCTTTTTAATTGACATGTTAGAAGGAACGTCATGGCACCTAAGCGTGGGACACCCCGTAACACTACTGGTGACAACAACGAGACAATTTCCCCAAACATGGAACAACTAATAGCACAGCGAGTAGCTGCCGCTGTAGAGCAGTATGAAGCAAACCGAAATAGCGGAGGAGGTGCAGGAGGTAGCGGTACCGCAGGGGGTAGCGGTACAGCAGGAGGTTCCGGAGGTAATAAAAAAAATAAATAAGCCATAACACATAGTCATGATCCGAATTAATGACGTTATGACTTGTGATCCTGCAGATGCTCCAAATAGGAAGTGTACCTACAAGGCCTTCCTATCCTGCAAACCCCGCAGTTTTAATGGCACCGAGGGTGCAGTAGGACTAATGAGATGGATAGAACATATGGAGTCGGTGATTGATATAAGTGAATGCACCGCTGATTGCGTAGTGAAGTATTCTACCTGCACGCTCACTGATAAAGCTTTAACTTGGTGGAATACTCAAATGAAGACTTTGGGGAGAGAGACAGCGTACCAATTGTCTTGGGAAGATTTGAAAAACATGATGATTGAGGAATATTGTCCTCGGAACGAATTGCAAAAGATTGAAACTGAGATGTGGAACCTACAGATGATAGGAGATGATGTAGCGGGATACACCGACCGCTTCAATGAATTGGCACTTCTGGTACCGCATATGGTCACACCAGAACATAAGCGTGTGGAGAGGTATTTGTGGGGCCTTGCGCCTCAAATTCGTAGCATGGTAACATCATCTAATCCAATAGATGCCAAGAGTGCTATAACTTTAGCATTCAAACTAAAGGATGATGCAGTACGTAATGAATTGTTTGTGAGGAAGGAGAATGAGGAAGGTAGATCTGGGGAGAAAAGAAAATGGATGGGAAATTCAAGTAACAAATCTGGAAAACAAGAGTTTAAGAAACAAGGAACTGTGAAGGCTTTTGCAGCCAACACAGTGGAAAGAAAGGAGTATGATAGGGGCCTACCGAGATGTAAGAGGTGTGGAAATCATCATGCCGGTGTTTGCATCAAGTGTGGAAAATGCGACAAGTTTGGTCACACCACTCAAGCATGTCGAACTAACAACCGATTGGGGAAAATCAAACCGGGATGTTTTGTATGTGGTGATCTAAAACACTTCAAGAAGGATTGTCCCAAGTGGAAGAATCAGAACAACGCTCAGGCACCAGGGAGGGCATTTGTGATGGGTGCAAGGGACGCACGCCAGGACCCGAACATCGTCACTGGTACGTTCCCGATAAATAATCACTATGCCTCTGTACTTTTTGATTCGGGTGCGGATATGAGCTTTGTGTCGAATGATTTTAAATCCTTACTCGGTATTAAGGCCAGCAAACTAGATCAACGTTATACAATTGAATTAGCAAATGGGAAATTAATAGAAACCGGAGAGGTCTTTAGGGGTTGTACTTTATGTTTAGAAAACCGTACATTCAGTATAGACCTTCTACCTATCGAGTTAGGGAGTTTTGATATTGTTATTGGTATGGATTGGTTAACCAAGAATCGTGCCGAGATAGTATGCTTCGAGAAGATTGTACGTATTCCCCTACCAAGCGGAGAAATTCTTTCAATTCAAGGCGAAAGGTGTATAACGATGTTAAAAACGATAAACTGCATGAAAGCTCATAAGTATCTACGCAAGGGTTATTGTGCATTCCTGGCTCACATCGTCGAGAAGAAACCCGAAGAACGTCGACTTGAGGACATACCAGTCGTCAGAGATTATTCGGAAGTATTTCCCGAAGACTTACCAGGAATACCACCATCAAGACAAGTCGAGTTTCGGATCGACCTAGTACCAGGGGCCGCACCAGTTGCACGATCTCCGTATCGTCTAGCCCCTTCTGAGATGCAGGAACTGTCGAGTCAACTACAAGAATTACTTGACAAAGGTTTCATAAGACCGAGTTTCTCACCATGGGGAGCTCCGGTCCTATTTGTAAAGAAAAAGGATGGAACCTTTAGAATGTGCATTGATTATCGAGAGTTGAACAAACTGACAATCAAAAATCGGTATCCTCTTCCTCGAATAGACGATTTGTTTGATCAACTTCAAGGTTCCAGTTTCTATTCTAAAATTGATCTACGATCAGGGTATCATCAACTGAAAATTCAGGAAGAAGATATACCAAAAACGGCTTTTAGGACTCGTTACGGTCACTACGAATTCCTAGTTATGCCATTTGGCTTGACTAATGCACCAGCTGTTTTCATGGATCTCATGAACCGCGTGTGCAAGCCGTACTTGGATAAATTCGTGATTGTGTTTATCGATGACATATTGATATATTCACGAACCAAGGAGGAACATGAATATCATTTAAAATTAATCTTGGAACTACTCAGGAATGAGAAGCTTTATGCTAAATTCTCTAAGTGTGAGTTTTGGATCCAAGAGGTTCACTTTCTCGGACATGTCATCAATAAGAATGGTATCCATGTGGATCCATCTAAGATTGAAGCTATCAAAAACTGGGAAGCACCAAGAACTTCGACTGAGGTGCGTCAATTTCTGGGTTTGGCAGGCTATTACAGGCGATTTATCGAGAATTTTTCAAAGATAGCCTTGCCTTTGACCACGTTAACTCAGAAGGATAAAAAGTTTGATTGGACTGATAAACAAGAATCAGCGTTTCAATTGCTGAAGCAAAAACTTTGCAGTGCACCAATCCTATCCCTTCCTGAAGGAACTGACAATTTCATCGTGTACTGCGACGCATCACACCAAGGTCTGGGGTGTGTATTGATGCAGAGAGAAAAAGTCATAGCGTATGCATCCAGACAGCTAAAAGTACATGAGAAAAATTATACGACTCATGATCTGGAATTGGGTGCTGTCGTGTTTGCACTCAAGATTTGGAGACATTACTTATACGGTACAAAATGTACTATTTTTATAGACCACAAGAGTCTCCAGCACATCTTTAATCAGAAAGAACTTAACATGAGGCAACGTCGTTGGGTAGAACTACTGAATGATTACGACTGTGATATCAAGTATCACCCTGGTAAGGCAAACGTCGTAGCAGATGCCTTGAGTCGTAAAGAACGACTTAAAACACTCCGTGTTCGTGCCCTAGAATTGACAATTCATACGAGTCTCATGACTCAAATTCGGATGGCACAACAAGAGGCAATCAAAGAGGAAAACAGTCAGAATGAAGCTTTACGAGGAATGATAAAGCAGTTGGAACCAAAGCCAGATGACACTTTATACTTCATGAATAGAATTTGGGTGCCATGTATTGGTAACTTACGGGAGTTGGTTATGGACGAAGCCCACAAGTCCAGGTACTCCATTCATCCAGGTTCGGATAAAATGTATAAGGATCTGAAAGAATTCTACTGGTGGCCGAACATGAAAGGAGAAATTGCTATTTATGTCGGTAAATGCCTGACATGTTCAAAAGTAAAAGCAGAACATCAGAAACCGTCGGGATTGTTACAACAACCCGAGATACCTCAATGGAAATGGGAACAGATTTCCATGGATTTCATTACAAAGTTACCCAAGACGTCGAGCGGGTATGACACTATATGGGTAATCGTCGATCGTTTGACGAAATCAGCTCATTTTCTACCCATCAAAGAAACGGATAAAACCGAGAAACTTGCAAAGCTTTATATTAAGGAAATTGTGGCTAGGCATGGAGTACCAATTTCTATTATCTCTTATAGAGACAGCAGATTCGTGTCTAGAATCTGGAAATCATTACAAGAAGCCATGGGCACACGTCTTGACATGAGCACGGCATATCACCCACAAACAGATGGTCAAAGTGAAAGAACTATTCAAACATTAGAGGATATGCTCCGTGCGTGTACAATTGACTTCGGTGGAAATTGGGATACTCATTTGCCACTAGCTGAATTTTCATACAATAATAGTTACCACACCAGCATCAAAGCCGCTCCGTTTGAGGCTTTGTATGGTCGAAAATGTCGTTCACCGCTTTGTTGGGCAGAAGTTGGCGACAAACATTTAACCGGTCCTGAAGTTATTCAAGAGACCACAGATAAGATTTTCAAAATCAAGGATCGTCTGAAGGCCGCCCGTGACAGACAAAAGAGTTACGCGGATAACAGACGAAGACCTTTAGAATTCCAAGTAGGAGACAAAGTCATGTTAAAGGTCTCACCTTGGAAAGGAGTTGCAAGATTTGGCAACCGTGGCAAGCTTAACCCTAGGTACGTTGGACCGTTTGAAATATTGGCTAGGGTTGGCCCTGTAGCTTACAAACTCAAGTTGCCACAAGAACTAAGCAATGTACATGATACGTTTCATGTATCAAATCTCAAGAAGTGTTTATCAGACGAGACGTTAATTATACCGCCTGATGAGATTCACATAGACGACAAGTTGCACTTCATTGAGGAACCTATGGAAGTCACAGATTGGAAGGTTCAGAGAACAAGACGCAGCCGTGTTAAGCTGGTCAAGGTACGTTGGAATTCAAAGCGCGGCCCCGAGTATACGTGGGAGCGGGAAGATAAAATGAAATCCAAGTACCCGTCACTGTTTACAAAAACACCAAGTCAGAGTGACAAGAACTGAATTTCGGGACGAAATTCTCTGTAACATGGGGAGAATGTGACACCCAGCATTTCAGGTCAATATCCACATTTCATAAACGCACGTTCATAATTATTATTTCCTGATATTTTATTTTGACTAAGTAAAGTCAAGAAGTCTAGCAAAGAAGTTTGTTCCAAGTCTAGTAAACCGTAAAGAGTTACTAGAAAAAGTAAGCAGGATAACCCGACTTAATGCGAACGTAAATGGTTAAATAAAATAACCAGAAAAATATATATATATATATATTACACAAAATTTACGTTGAGCCAAGATTCTAATATTTTCTTCAACGAGCCATAAAATGGTTAAAAATTATAATACCGTGAAGAATCGAAACTGAATTAAATTACCCCTTTAAAACTCTAATTGATACTAATACCATAATAAATTAATATTTAAAAATTGGTTATCATTAACCCCTAAACAACTTCTTGACTTTCTTGGCCGAGAGTCAGGGGAGCCATGCTCCCACTTGCCTGATTCACTTTGATTCAGATGAAAACCATACTCTTCAGACGAAACTTCACCATTCCTTTCAAACCTTCTCTTTTCTTACGGCAAATTCCCAATTCCCTTTCAAATCGAAGTCCAGTTTTAAAGCGAAAATCACCATAATTCGGTGTCATAAGGAGAATTTCAAGTGTTCTTGAAGAAAGCTCAAAAGATTCAAGACTACTTCTCTGTTTTTCTCTAAAGATCGCCATTCTCGGTTTGAGGTAAAAACTCGATACCATCCATATTATTTGCTTTAAAACCGTAACTAAACATACAAATCGTTCAAACGCAAGTAAGATAACAAGAAAACTGTGTCAAACTCAAGATTTGAACATAAAAATATACAGAGTGAATTCTGTAAATCAAAGTGCAGATATCGAAACTATAGTTTCGATACCTGTTAGTCAATCGAAACTGGGAGTTTCGATACCTATTGATCGAAACTAGGAGTTTCGATACCAGTTATTCAATCGAAACTAGGAGTTTCGATACCGGTTGTTCTATCGAAACTAGGAGTTTCGATATCTATTTACTCAATCGAAACTAGGAAGTTTCGATACCTGTGTATAATCGAAACTAGGTAGTTTCGATACTATTCTTGCCAATCGAAACTAGGTAGTTTCGATACCTATTTCACTCAGTCGAAACTAGGAAGTTTCGACATCTGTTCTGTTCAATCGAAACTAAGAAATCTTAGATACCTGTTCATCAGCCCCTTAAGGCAGTAACTCAGAACTATTTTCATAACAAAACAAGGTTGGAAAAACTAAAAAGATAATTAAAACAAAAGTAATCAGATCGGCTAGGTCAAATGAACAAATTACGTTTAAGACGAGTAGTCTTAACGTGTATGTTATCCTTGTGTAAATAGGATACGGATAGGCGAATCTGCCGTCATTCAAATTTTTGCTAGCATTCATACTGTCGAGGTGAGTTTCACTAATCCCCCTTTTTCTAAAGTTTTGAAATGATTTGGGGTGGAAACATACTTGTAAAAGACTTTTGTGTATAAATGAATGGAACTAATGATCTGACCGTATGTATGTATTGAGGGAACAATAAAGCGCTTAAAGTCCTCGTAATAAATTAGTAACCATTAGCTATGGATTTAGCCCGGGATTATATGAATAGTACTATTGGGGGTGACGCCTCCGGTCATGGTTAGTCGCGCTAACCAGGGGTCAAAATGGCCGAATGACCGCATATTGTCTTACTCGCAGAAAGGCGAGGGGAGGCACAGAAAGTTGGGGTTTGGTTACGGTCTCGTACATTACATACTATTTTGTATTCCTTGCAAGCTTACAAATGGGGTCAATAGATCGGATTAGTAATCATATTCATTGGTAATACATACAAAAGAGTTCTGATCAGGGTAAAATGATCAGGTTTATCAAAAGAGTTCTGATCAGGTTAAAATGATCAGGTTTTACACAAAAGGGTTCTGATCAGGTTAAAATGATCAGGTTTTACACAAAAGAGTTCTGATCAACGTAAAGTGATCAGGTTTTACACAAAAGAGTTCTGATCAGGGTAAAGTGATCAGGTTTATCAAAAGAGTTCTGATCAGGTTAAAATGATCAGGTTTTACACAAAAGTGTTCTGATCAGGGTAAAGTGATCAGGTTTAAAGTAAAGAATTCTGATCAGGTTTAAACGAAAGAGTACTGATTAGGTTAAAATGATCAGGTTTAACAAAGAGTTTTGATCGGCAAAAAGATCAGATTTAAACATTGGGTTTATGATAACTCTTTATAATAACTTGTGAACTCACCAACCTCGTGTTGACAGTTTTAAGTATGTTTTCAGGAAATTGAACGTGGTCATCAGGTTAGCAATGTAGGTTACATGCATGCACGTGGATACGGCTTTTGGGAGGATTTCTCTTGTATAACTCATGGTCTTGAGTCATATTTGCGAAATCTTAAACATTTGTAAACTCAAATTGATATTTTGTAACGTAAATATTTTAAATTCAGTTATGTATCCAATTACATGTATGTGTTTGCGGTAATCATATGCTTTGGAAACCAGTGAAAGTCGCGCCTCGCGTTTCCGCCCTGGCGGGGTGTGACATTACATGCCGCCTGAGACACAGGCGCGCGCACCAGACCTGAACTATATGCCAAACATTCGCAAAGCTACGGCATTACACGACGCCTGAGACACATGCGAGCACAAAACCTGAAGTCTTTGGCAAACATTGGCAAAGCTACGACATTAAACGCCGCCTGGGTTACATGCGCGCGCACAAGACCTAAACTCTTTGCCACACTTTGGTAAAGCTACGGCATTACACGCCGCCTGAGACACAGGCGAGCGCACAAGACCAGAACTCTTTGCCAAACATTGGAAAAGCTACGACATTACACGCTGCCTGAGACACAGCCACGCACAAGACCTAAAGTCTTTGCCAGACATTGGCAAAGCTACGACATTACACGCCGCTTGAGACACATGCACGCGCACATGTCCTGAAGTATTTTCTAATCATTGGCAAAGCTACGGCATTACACGCCGCCTGAGACACATGCGCGCGCACAAGACCTGAAGTCTTTGCCAAACATTGGCAAAGCTACGATATTAAACGCCGCCTGAGTTACATGCGCGTGCACAAGACCTGAACTCTTGCCACACTTTGGCAAAGCTACGGCATTACACGCCGCATGAGACACAGGCACGTGCACAAGACCAGAACTCTTTGCCAAACAATGGAAAAGCTACGACATTACACGCCTCCTGAGACACAGGCACGCACAAGACCTGAAGTCTTTGCCAAACATCTGAAAAGGTACGGCATTACACGCCGCCTGAGACACAGGCGTGCGCCCAAGACCTGTGTTTGGCAAAGTTACGGTATTACACGCCGCCTGAGACACAGGCGCGCGCACAAGACCTGAAGTCTTTGTAAAACATTGGCAAAGCTACGGCATTACACGCCGCCTCAGACACAGGCGCGTGCACAAGACCTGAAGTCTTTGCCAATCATTGGCAAAGCTATGACAATACAGGCCGCCTGAGACACATGCGCGCGCACAAGACCTAAAGTCTTTGCAAAACATTGGCAAAGCTACGACATTACACGCCGCCTGAGACACAGGCGAGCGCACCAGATCTGGATTCTTTGCCAAACATTGGCAATGCTACCGCATTACACGCCCCCTGAGACACACGCGCGCGCAAGACTTGAAGTATTTGCCAAACATTGGCAATGCTACGGCATTACACGATGACTGAGACACAGCGTGCACACAAGACCGGAAGACTTTGCAAAACATTGGCAAAGCTACGGCATTACACGACGCCTGAAACACAGGCGCGCGCACAAGACTTGAACTATATGCCAAACGTTGGCAAAGCTACGACATTACACCTCGCCTGAGACACAGGAGCGCACACGACCTAAAGTCTTTGCCAAACATTGGCAAAGCTACGATATTACACGCCGCTTGAGACACATGCACGTGCACATGTCCTGAAGTATTTTCTAATCATTGGCAAAGCTACGGCATTACACGCCGCCTGAGACACATGCGCGCGCACAAGACCTGAAGTCTTTGCCAAACATTGGCAAAGCTACGATATTAAACGCCACCTGAGTTACATGCGCGTGCACAAGACCTGAACTCTTGCCACACTTTGGCAAAGCTACGGCATTACACGCCGCATGAGACACAGGCACGTGCACAAGACCAGAACTCTTTGCCAAACATTGGAAAAGCTACGACATTACACGCCTCCTGATACACAGGCGCGCACAAGACCTGAAGTCTTTGCCAAACATTTGAAAAGGTACGGCATTACACGCCGCCTGAGACACAGGCGTGCGCCCAAGACCTGTGTTTGGCAAAGTTACGGTATTACACGCCGCCTGAGACACAGGCGCGCGCACAAGACCTGAAGTCTTTGTCAAACATTGGCAAAGCTACGGCATTACACGCTGCCTCAGACACAGGCGCGTGCACAAGACCTGAAGTCTTTGCCAATCATTGGCAAAGCTAAGACAATACACGCCGCCTGAGACACATGCGCGCGCACAAGACCTGAAGTCTTTTCCAAACATTGGCAAAGCTACGGCATTACACGCCGCCTGAGACACAGGCGAGCGCACCAGATCTGGATTCTTTGCCAAACATTGGCAATGCTACCGCATTACACGCCCCCTGAGACACACGTGCGCGCAAGACTTGAAGTATTTGCCAAACATTGGCAATGCTACGGCATTACACGATGACTGAGACACAGCGTGCACACAAGACCGGAAGTCTTTGCAAAACATTGGCAAAGCTACGGCATTACACGACGCCTGAAACACAGGCGCGCGCACAAGACTTGAACTATTTGCCAAACGTTGGCAAAGCTACGACATTACACCTCGCCTGAGACACAGCAGCGCACACGACCTAAAGTCTTTGCCAAACATTGTCAAAGCTACGTCATTACACGACGCCTGAGACACAGGCTTGCGTATAAGACCTTTGTTTGGCAAAGCAACGACATTACACGCCGCCTGAGACACAGGCGTGCGCATAAGACCTTTGTTTGGCAAAGCTGCGGCATTACACGCCGCCTGAGACACAGGCGCGCAAGACCTGAAGTCTTCGCCAAACATTGGCAATGCTAAGGCATTACACGAAGCCTAAGACACAGCACGCACGCACACAAGACCTGAAGTCTTTGCAAAACATTGGCAAAGCTACAGCATTACATGCCGCCTGAGACATAGGCGCGCGAACAAGACCTGAACTATATGCCAAACATTCGCAAAGCTACGGCATTACACGACGCCTGAGACACATGCGCGCACAAAATTCCTGAAGTCTTTGCCAATCATTGGCAAAGCTACGGCATTACAAGCCGCCTGAGACACATGCACGCGCACAAGTCCTGAAGTCTTTGCCAATCATTGGCAAAGCTACGACATTACACGCCGCCTGAGACACATGCGCGCGCAAAAGACCTGAAGTCTTTGCCAAACATTGGCAAAGCTACGACATTAAACGCCGCCTGGGTTACATGCACGCGCACAAGACCTGAAGTCTTTGCCAATCATTGGCAAAACTACGGCATTACACGCTGCCTGAGACACAAGCGCGCGCACAAGACCTGAAGTCTTTGCCAAACATTTGCAAAGCTACGGCATTAAACGCCTCCTGAGATACAGGCGCGCGCACAAGACATGTAGTCTTTGCCAAACATTGGCAAAGCTACGACATTACACAAAGCCTAAGACATAGCGCGCGCACAAGACCAGAAGTCTTTGCAAAACATTGGCAAAGCTACATCATTACATGCCGCCTGAGACACAGGCGCGCGCACCAGACCTGAACTATATGCCAAACATTCGCAAAGCTACGGCATTACACGACGCCTGAGACACATGCGAGCACAAAACCTGAAGTCTTTGGCAAACATTGGCAAAGCTACGACATTAAACGCCGCCTGGGTTACATGCGCGCGCACAAGACCTAAACTCTTTGCCACACTTTGGTAAAGCTACGGCATTACACGCCGCCTGAGACACAGGCGAGCGCACAAGACCAGAACTCTTTGCCAAACATTGGAAAAGCTACGACATTACACGCTGCCTGAGACACAGCCACGCACAAGACCTAAAGTCTTTGCCAGACATTGGCAAAGCTACGGCATTACACGCTGCCTCAGACACAGGCGCGTGCACAAGACCTGAAGTCTTTGCCAATCATTGGCAAAGCTAAGACAATACACGCCGCCTGAGACACATGCGCGCGCACAAGACCTGAAGTCTTTTCCAAACATTGGCAAAGCTACGGCATTACACGCCGCCTGAGACACAGGCGAGCGCACCAGATCTGGATTCTTTGCCAAACATTGGCAATGCTACCGCATTACACGCCCCCTGAGACACACGTGCGCGCAAGACTTGAAGTATTTGCCAAACATTGGCAATGCTACGGCATTACACGATGACTGAGACACAGCGTGCACACAAGACCGGAAGTCTTTGCAAAACATTGGCAAAGCTACGGCATTACACGACGCCTGAAACACAGGCGCGCGCACAAGACTTGAACTATTTGCCAAACGTTGGCAAAGCTACGACATTACACCTCGCCTGAGACACAGCAGCGCACACGACCTAAAGTCTTTGCCAAACATTGTCAAAGCTACGTCATTACACGACGCCTGAGACACAGGCTTGCGTATAAGACCTTTGTTTGGCAAAGCAACGACATTACACGCCGCCTGAGACACAGGCGTGCGCATAAGACCTTTGTTTGGCAAAGCTGCGGCATTACACGCCGCCTGAGACACAGGCGCGCAAGACCTGAAGTCTTCGCCAAACATTGGCAATGCTAAGGCATTACACGAAGCCTAAGACACAGCACGCACGCACACAAGACCTGAAGTCTTTGCAAAACATTGGCAAAGCTACAGCATTACATGCCGCCTGAGACATAGGCGCGCGAACAAGACCTGAACTATATGCCAAACATTCGCAAAGCTACGGCATTACACGACGCCTGAGACACATGCGCGCACAAAATTCCTGAAGTCTTTGCCAATCATTGGCAAAGCTACGGCATTACACGCCGCCTGAGACACATGCACGCGCACAAGTCCTGAAGTCTTTGCCAATCATTGGCAAAGCTACGACATTACACGCCGCCTGAGACACATGCGCGCGCAAAAGACCTGAAGTCTTTGCCAAACATTGGCAAAGCTACGACATTAAACTCCGCCTGGGTTACATGCACGCGCACAAGACCTGAAGTCTTTGCCAATCATTGGCAAAACTACGGCATTACACGCTGCCTGAGACACAAGCGCGCGCACAAGACCTGAAGTCTTTGCCAAACATTTGCAAAGCTACGGCATTAAACGCCTCCTGAGATACAGGCGCGCGCACAAGACATGTAGTCTTTGCCAAACATTGGCAAAGCTACGACATTACACAAAGCCTAAGACATAGCGCGCGCACAAGACCAGAAGTCTTTGCAAAACATTGGCAAAGCTACATCATTACATGCCGCCTGAGACACAGGCGCGCGCACCAGACCTGAACTATATGCCAAACATTCGCAAAGCTACGGCATTACACGACGCCTGAGACACATGCGAGCACAAAACCTGAAGTCTTTGGCAAACATTGGCAAAGCTACGACATTAAACGCCGCCTGGGTTACATGCGCGCGCACAAGACCTAAACTCTTTGCCACACTTTGGTAAAGCTACGGCATTACACGCCGCCTGAGACACAGGCGAGCGCACAAGACCAGAACTCTTTGCCAAACATTGGAAAAGCTACGACATTACACGCTGCCTGAGACACAGCCACGCACAAGACCTAAAGTCTTTGCCAGACATTGGCAAAGCTACGACATTACACGCCGCTTGAGACACATGCACGCGCACATGTCCTGAAGTATTTTCTAATCATTGGCAAAGCTACGGCATTACACGCCGCCTGAGACACATGCGCGCGCACAAGACCTGAAGTCTTTGCCAAACATTGGCAAAGCTACGATATTAAACGCCGCCTGAGTTACATGCGCGTGCACAAGACCTGAACTCTTGCCACACTTTGGCAAAGCTACGGCATTACACGCCGCATGAGACACAGGCACGTTCACAAGACCAGAACTCTTTGCCAAACATTGGCAAAGCTATGACAATACACGCCGCCTGAGACACATGCGCGCGCACAAGACCTGAAGTCTTTTCCAAACATTGGCAAAGCTACGGCATTACACGCCGCCTGAGACACAGGCGAGCGCACCAGATCTGGATTCTTTGCCAAACATTGGCAATGCTACCGCATTACACGCCCCCTGAGACACACGTGCGCGCAAGACTTGAAGTATTTGCCAAACATTGGCAATGCTACGGCATTACACGATGACTGAGACACAGCGTGCACACAAGACCGGAAGTCTTTGCAAAACATTGGCAAAGCTACGGCATTACACGACGCCTGAAACACAGGCGCGCGCACAAGACTTGAACTATTTGCCAAACGTTGGCAAAGCTACGACATTACACCTCGCCTGAGACACAGGAGCGCACACGACCTAAAGTCTTTGCCAAACATTGTCAAAGCTACGTCATTACACGACGCCTGAGACACAGGCTTGCGTATAAGACCTTTGTTTGGCAAAGCAACGACATTACACGCCGCCTGAGACACAGGCGTGCGCATAAGACCTTTGTTTGGCAAAGCTGCGGCATTACACGCCGCCTGAGACACAGGCGCGCAAGACCTGAAGTCTTCGCCAAACATTGGCAATGCTAAGGCATTACACGAAGCCTAAGACACAGCACGCACGCACACAAGACCTGAAGTCTTTGCAAAACATTGGCAAAGCTACAGCATTACATGCCGCCTGAGACATAGGCGCGCGAACAAGACCTGAACTATATGCCAAACATTCGCAAAGCTACGGCATTACACGACGCCTGAGACACATGCGCGCACAAAATTCCTGAAGTCTTTGCCAATCATTGGCAAAGCTACGGCATTACACGCCGCCTGAGACACATGCACGCGCACAAGTCCTGAAGTCTTTGCCAATCATTGGCAAAGCTACGACATTACACGCCGCCTGAGACACATGCGCGCGCAAAAGACCTGAAGTCTTTGCCAAACATTGGCAAAGCTACGACATTAAACGCCGCCTGGGTTACATGCACGCGCACAAGACCTGAAGTCTTTGCCAATCATTGGCAAAACTACGGCATTACACGCTGCCTGAGACACAAGCGCGCGCACAAGACCTGAAGTCTTTGCCAAACATTTGCAAAGCTACGGCATTAAACCCCTCCTGAGATACAGGCGCGCGCACAAGACATGTAGTCTTTGCCAAACATTGGCAAAGCTACGACATTACACAAAGCCTAAGACATAGCGCGCGCACAAGACCAGAAGCCTTTGCAAAACATTGGCAAAGCTACATCATTACATGCCGCCTGAGACACAGGCGCACGCACCAGACCTGAACTATATGCCAAACATTCGCAAAGCTACGGCATTACACGACGCCTGAGACACATGCGAGCACAAAACCTGAAGTCTTTGGCAAACATTGGCAAAGCTACGACATTAAACGCCGCCTGGGTTACATGCGCGCGCACAAGACCTAAACTCTTTGCCACACTTTGGTAAAGCTACGGTATTACACGCCGCCTGAGACACAGGCGAGCGCACAAGACCAGAACTCTTTGCCAAACATTGGAAAAGCTACGACATTACACGCTGCCTGAGACACAGCCACGCACAAGACCTAAAGTCTTTGCCAGACATTGGCAAAGCTACGACATTACACGCCGCTTGAGACACATGCACGCGCACATGTCCTGAAGTATTTTCTAATCATTGGCAAAGCTACGGCATTACACGCCGCCTGAGACACATGCGCGCGCACAAGACCTGAAGTCTTTGCCAAACATTGGCAAAGCTACGATATTAAACGCCGCCTGAGTTACATGCGCGTGCACAAGACCTGAACTCTTGCCACACTTTGGCAAAGCTACGGCATTACACGCCGCATGAGACACAGGCACGTGCACAAGACCAGAACTCTTTGCCAAACATTGGAAAAGCTACGACATTACACGCCTCCTGAGACACAGGCACGCACAAGACCTGAAGTCTTTGCCAAACATCTGAAAAGGTACGGCATTACACGCCGCCTGAGACACAGGCGTGCGCCCAAGACCTGTGTTTGGCAAAGTTACGGTATTACACGCCGCCTGAGACACAGGCGCGCGCACAAGACCTGAAGTCTTTGTCAAACATTGGCAAAGCTACGGCATTACACGCCGCCTCAGACACAGGCGCGTGCACAAGACCTGAAGTCTTTGCCAATCATTGGCAAAGCTATGACAATACACGCCGCCTGAGACACATGCGCGCGCACAAGACCTGAAGTCTTTGCAAAACATTGGCAAAGCTACGACATTACACGCCGCCTGAGACACAGGCGAGCGCACCAGATCTGGATTCTTTGCCAAACATTGGCAATGCTACCGCATTACACGCCCCCTGAGACACACGCGCGCGCAAGACTTGAAGTATTTGCCAAACATTGGCAATGCTACGGCATTACTCGATGACTGAGACACAGCGTGCACACAAGACCGGAAGTCTTTGCAAAACATTGGCAAAGCTACGGCATTACATGACGCCTGAAACACAGGCGCGCGCACAAGACTTGAACTATATGCCAAACGTTGGCAAAGCTACGACATTACACCTCGCCTGAGACACAGGAGCGCACACGACCTAAAGTCTTTGCCAAACATTGGCAAAGCTACGACATTACACGCCGCTTGAGACACATGCACGTGCACATGTCCTGAAGTATTTTCTAATCATTGGCAAAGCTACGGCATTACACGCCGCCTGAGACACATGCGCGCGCACAAGACCTGAAGTCTTTGCCAAACATTGGCAAAGCTACGATATTAAACGCCACCTGAGTTACATGCGCGTGCACAAGACCTGAACTCTTGCCACACTTTGGCAAAGCTACGGCATTACACGCCGCATGAGACACAGGCACGTGCACAAGACCAGAACTCTTTGCCAAACATTGGAAAAGCTACGACATTACACGCCTCCTGATACACAGGCGCGCACAAGACCTGAAGTCTTTGCCAAACATTTGAAAAGGTACGGCATTACACGCCGCCTGAGACACAGGCGTGCGCCCAAGACCTGTGTTTGGCAAAGTTACGGTATTACACGCCGCCTGAGACACAGGCGCGCGCACAAGACCTGAAGTCTTTGTCAAACATTGGCAAAGCTACGGCATTACACGCTGCCTCAGACACAGGCGCGTGCACAAGACCTGAAGTCTTTGCCAATCATTGGCAAAGCTATGACAATACACGCCGCCTGAGACACATGCGCGCGCACAAGACCTGAAGTCTTTTCCAAACATTGGCAAAGCTACGGCATTACACGCCGCCTGAGACACAGGCGAGCGCACCAGATCTGGATTCTTTGCCAAACATTGGCAATGCTACCGCATTACACGCCCCCTGAGACACACGTGCGCGCAAGACTTGAAGTATTTGCCAAACATTGGCAATGCTACGGCATTACACGATGACTGAGACACAGCGTGCACACAAGACCGGAAGTCTTTGCAAAACATTGGCAAAGCTACGGCATTACACGACGCCTGAAACACAGGCGCGCGCACAAGACCTGAACTATATGCCAAACGTTGGCAAAGCTACGACATTACACCTCGCCTGAGACACAGGAGCGCACACGACCTAAAGTCTTTGCCAAACATTGTCAAAGCTACGTCATTACACGACGCCTGAGACACAGGCTTGCGTATAAGACCTTTGTTTGGCAAAGCAACGACATTACACGCCGCCTGAGACACAGGCGTGCGCATAAGACCTTTGTTTGGCAAAGCTGCGGCATTACACGCCGCCTGAGACACAGGCGCGCAAGACCTGAAGTCTTCGCCAAACATTGGCAATGCTAAGGCATTACACGAAGCCTAAGACACAGCACGCACACAAGACCTGAAGTCTTTGCAAAACATTGGCAAAGCTACAGCATTACATGCCGCCTGAGACATAGGCGCGCGAACAAGACCTGAACTATATGCCAAACATTCGCAAAGCTACGGCATTACACGACGCCTGAGACACATGCGCGCACAAAATTCCTGAAGTCTTTGCCAATCATTGGCAAAGCTACGCCATTACACGCCGCCTGAGACACATGCACGCGCACAAGTCCTGAAGTCTTTGCCAATCATTGGCAAAGCTACGGCATTACACGCCGCCTGAGACACATGCGCGCGCAAAAGACCTGAAGTCTTTGCCAAACATTGGCAAAGCTACGACATTAAACGCCGCCTGGGTTACATGCACGCGCACAAGACCTGAAGTCTTTGCCAATCATTGGCAAAACTACGGCATTACACGCTGCCTGAGACACAAGCGCGCGCACAAGACCTGAAGTCTTTGCCAAACATTTGCAAAGCTACGGCATTAAACGCCTCCTGAGATACAGGCGCGCGCACAAGACATGTAGTCTTTGCCAAACATTGGCAAAGCTACGACATTACACAAAGCCTAAGACATAGCGCGCGCACAAGACCAGAAGTCTTTGCAAAACATTGGCAAAGCTACATCATTACATGCCGCCTGAGACACAGGCGCGCGCACCAGACCTGAACTATATGCCAAACATTCGCAAAGCTACGGCATTACACGACGCCTGAGACACATGCGAGCACAAGACCTGAAGTCTTTGGCAAACATTGGCAAAGCTACGACATTAAACGCCGCCTGGGTTACATGCGCGCACACAAGACCTAAACTCTTTGCCACACTTTGGTAAAGCTATGGCATTACACGCCGCCTGAGACACAGGCGAGCGCACAAGACCAGAACTCTTTGCCAAACATTGGAAAAGCTACGACATTACACGCTGCCTGAGACACAGCCACGCACAAGACCTAAAGTCTTTGCCAGACATTGGCAAAGCTACGACATTACACGCCGCTTGAGACACATGCACGCGCACATGTCCTGAAGTATTTTCTAATCATTGGCAAAGCTACGGCATTACACGCCGCCTTAGACACATGCGCGCGCACAAGACCTGAAGTCTTTGCCAAACATTGGCAAAGCTACGATATTAAACGCCGCCTGAGTTACATGCGCGTGCACAAGACCTGAACTCTTGCCACACTTTGGCAAAGCTACGACATTACACGCCGCATGAGACACAGGCACGTGCACAAGACCAGAACTCTTTGCCAAACATTGGAAAAGCTACGACATTACACGCCTCCTGAGACACAGGCACGCACAAGACCTGAAGTCTTTGCCAAACATCTGAAAAGGTACGGCATTACACGCCGCCTGAGACACAGGCGTGCGCCCAAGACCTGTGTTTGGCAAAGTTAACGTATTACACGCCGCCTGAGACACAGGCGCGCGCACAAGACCTGAAGTCTTTGTCAAACATTGGCAAAGCTACGGCATTACACGCCGCCTCAGACACAGGCGCGTGCACAAGACCTGAAGTCTTTGCCAATCATTGGCAAAGCTATGACAATACACGCCGCCTGAGACACATGCGCGCGCACAAGACCTGAAGTCTTTGCAAAACATTGGCAAAGCTACGACATTACACGCCGCCTGAGACACAGGCGAGCGCACCAGATCTGGATTCTTTGCCAAACATTGGCAATGCTACCGCATTACACGCCCCTTGAGACACACGCGCGCGCAAGACTTGAAGTATTTGCCAAACATTGGCAATGCTACGGCATTACACGATGACTGAGACACAGCGTGCACACAAGACCGGAAGTCTTTGCAAAACATTGGCAAAGGTACGGCATTACACGACGCCTGAAACACAGGCGCGCGCACAAGAACTGAACTATATGCCAAACGTTGGCAAAGCTACGACATTACACCTCGCCTGAGACACAGGAGCGCACACGACCTAAAGTCTTTGCCAAACATTGTCAAAGCTACGTCATTACACGACGCCTGAGACACAGGCTTGCATATAAGACCTTTGTTTGGCAAAGCAACGGCATTACACACCGCCTGAGACACAGGCGTGCGCATAAGACCTTTGTTTGGCAAAGCTGCGGCATTACACGCCGCCTGAGACACAGGCACGCAAGACCTGAAGTCTTCGCCAAACATTGGCAATGCTACGGCATTACACGAAGCCTAAGACACAGCGCGCACACAAGACCTGAAGTCTTTGCAAAACATTGGCAAAGCTACAGCATTACATGCCGCCTGAGACATAGGCGCGCGAACAAGACCTGAACTATATGCCAAACATTCGCAAAGCTACGTCATTACACGACGCCTGAGATACATGCGCGCACAAAATTCCTGAAGTCTTTGCCAATCATTGGCAAAGCTACGGCATTACACGCCGCCTGAGACACATGCACGCGCCCAAGTCCTGAAGTCTTTGCCAATCATTGGCAAAGCTACGGCATTACACGCCGCCTGAGACACATACGCGCGCAAAAGACCTGAAGTCTTTGCCAAACATTGGCAAAGCTACGACATTAAACGCCGCCTGGGTTACATGCACGCGCACAAGACCTGAAGTCTTTGCCAATCATTGGCAAAACTACGGCATTACACGCTGCCTGAGACACAAGCGCGCGCACAAGACCTGAAGTCTTTGCCAATCATTGGCAAAGCTACGGCATTACACGCCGCCTGAGACACATGCGCGCGCACAAGACCAGATCTGTTTGCCAAACATTGGAAAAGCTACGACATTACACGCTGCCTGAGACACAGGCATGCACAAGACCTGAAGTCTTTGCCAAACATTTGCAAAGCTACGGCATTAAACGCCTCCTGAGATACAGGCGCGCGCACAAGACATGTAGTCTTTGCCAAACATTGGCAAAGCTACGACATTACACAAAGCCTAAGACACAGCGCGCGCACAAGACCAGAAGTCTTTGCAAAACATTGGCAAAGCTACATCATTACATGCCGCCTGAGACACAGGCGCGTGCACCAGACCTGAACTATATGCCAAACATTCGCAAAGCTACGGCATTACACGACGCCTGAGACACATGCGAGCACAAGACCTGAAGTCTTTGGCAAACATTGGCAAAGCTACGACATTAAACGCCGCCTGGGTTACATGCGCGCGCACAAGACCTAAACTCTTTGCCACACTTTGGTAAAGCTACGGCATTACACGCCGCCTGAGACACAGGCGAGCGCACAAGACCAGAACTCTTTGCCAAACATTGGAAAAGCTACGACATTACACGCTGCCTGAGACACAGCCACGCACAAGACCTGAAGTCTTTGCCAGACATTGGCAAAGCTACGACATTACACGCCGCTTGAGACACATGCACGCGCACATGTCCTGAAGTATTTTCTAATCATTGGCAAAGCTACGGCATTACACGCCGCCTGAGACACATGCGCACGCACAAGACCTGAAGTCTTTGCCAAACATTGGCAAAGCTACGATATTAAACGCCGCCTGAGTTACATGCGCGTGCACAAGACCTGAACTCTTGCCACACTTTGGCAAAGCTACGGCATTCACGCCGCATGAGACACAGGCACGTGCACAAGACCAGAACTCTTTGCCAAACATTGGAAAAGCTACGACATTACACGCCTCCTGAGACACAGGCGCGCACAAGACCTGAAGTCTTTGCCAAACATTTGAAAAGGTACGGCATTACACGCCGCCTGAGACACAGGCGTGCGCCCAAGACCTGTGTTTGGCAGAGTTACGGTATTACACGCCGCCTGAGACACAGGCGCGCGCACAAGACCAGAAGTCTTTGTCAAACATTGGCAAAGCTACGGCATTACACGCCGCCTCAGACACAGGCGCGTGCACAAGACCTGAAGTCTTTGCCAATCATTGGCAAAGCTATGACAATACACGCCGCCTGAGACACATGCGCACGCACAAGACCTGAAGTCTTTGCCAAACATTGGCAAAGCTACGGCATTACATGCCGCCTGAGACACAGGCGAGCGCACCAGATCTGGATTCTTTGCCAAACATTGGCAATGCTACCGCATTACACGCCCCCTGAGACACACGTGCGCGCAAGACTTGAAGTATTTGCCAAACATTGGCAATGCTACGGCATTACACGATGACTGAGACACAGCGTGCATACAAGACCGGAAGTCTTTGCAAAACATTGGCAAAGCTACGGCATTACACGACGCCTGAAACACAGGCGCGCGCACAAGACCTGAACTATATGCCAAACGTTGGCAAAGCTACGACATTACACCTCGCCTGAGACACAGGAGCGCACACGACCTAAAGTCTTTGCCAAACATTGTCAAAGCTACGTCATTACACGACGCCTGAGACACAGGCTTGCGTATAAGACCTTTGTTTGGCAAAGCAACGGCAATACACGCCGCCTGAGACACAGGCGTGCGCATAAGACCTTTGTTTGGCAAAGCTGCGGCATTACACGCCGCCTGAGACACAGGCGCGCAAGACCTGAAGTCTTCGCCAAACATTGGCAATGCTAAGGCATTACACGAAGCCTAAGACACAACGCGCACACAAGACCTGAAGTCTTTGCAAAACATTGGCAAAGCTACAGCATTACATGCCGCCTGAGACATAGGCACGCGAACAAGACCTGAACTATATGACAAACATTCGTAAAGCTACGGCATTACACGACGCCTGAGACACATGCGCGCACAAAATTCCTGAAGTCTTTGCCAATCATTGGCAAAGCTACGGCATTACACGCCGCCTGAGACACATGCACGCGCACAAGTCCTGAAGTCTTTGCCAATCATTGGCAAAGCTACGGCATTACACGCCGCCTGAGACACATGCGCGCGCAAAAGACCTGAAGTCTTTGCCAAACATTGGCAAAGCTACGACATTAAACGCCGCCTGGGTTACATGCACGCGCACAAGACCTGAAGTCTTTGCCAATCATTGGCAAAACTACGGCATTACACGCTGCCTGAGACACAAGCGCGCGCACAAGACCTGAAGTCTTTGCCAAACATTTGCAAAGCTACGACATTAAACGCCTCCTGAGATACAGGCGCGCGCACAAGACATGTAGTCTTTGCCAAACATTGGCAAAGCTACGACATTACACAAAGCCTAAGACATAGCGCGCGCACAAGACCAGAAGTCTTTGCAAAACATTGGCAAAGCTACATCATTACATGCCGCCTGAGACACAGGCGCGCGCACCAGACCTGAACTATATGCCAAACATTCGCAAAGCTACGGCATTACACGACGCCTGAGACACATGCGAGCACAAGACCTGAAGTCTTTGGCAAACATTGGCAAAGCTACGACATTAAACGCCGCCTGGGTTACATGCGCGCACACAAGACCTAAACTCTTTGCCACACTTTGGTAAAGCTACGGCATTACACGCCGCCTGAGACACAGGCGAGCGCACAAGACCAGAACTCTTTGCCAAACATTGGAAAAGCTACGACATTACACGCTGCCTGAGACACAGCCACGCACAAGACCTAAAGTCTTTGCCAGACATTGGCAAAGCTACGACATTACACGCCGCTTGAGACACATGCACGCGCACATGTCCTGAAGTATTTTCTAATCATTGGCAAAGCTACGGCATTACACGCCGGCTGAGACACATGCGCGCGCACAAGACCTGAAGTCTTTGCCAAACATTGGCAAAGCTACGATATTAAACGCCGCCTGAGTTACATGCGCGTGCACAAGACCTGAACTCTTGCCACACTTTGGCAAAGCTACGGCATTACACGCCGCATGAGACACAGGCACGTGCACAAGACCAGAACTCTTTGCCAAACATTGGAAAAGCTACGACATTACACGCCTCCTGAGACACAGGCACGCACAAGACCTGAAGTCTTTGCCAAACATTTGAAAAGGTACGGCATTACACGCCGCCTGAGACACAGGCGTGCGCCCAAGACCTGTGTTTGGCAAAGTTACGGTATTACACGCCGCTTGAGACACAGGCGCGCGCACAAGACCTGAAGTCTTTGTCAAACATTGGCAAAGCTACGGCATTACACGCCGCCTCAGACACAGGCGCGTGCACAAGACCTGAAGTCTTTGCCAATCATTGGCAAAGCTATGACAATACACGCCGCCTGAGACACATGCGCGCGCACAAGACCTGAAGTCTTTGCCAAACATTGGCAAAGCTACGGCATTACACGCCGCCTGAGACACAGGCGAGCGCACCAGATCTGGATTCTTTGCCAAACATTGGCAATGCTACCGCATTACACGCCCCGTGAGACACACGCGCGCGCAAGACTTGAAGTATTTGCCAAACATTGGCAATGCTACGGCATTACACGATGACTGAGACACAACGTGCACACAAGACCGGAAGTCTTTGCAAAACATTGGCAAAGCTACGGCATTACACGACGCCTGAAACACAGCCGCGCGCACAAGACCTGAACTATATGCCAAACGTTGGCAAAGCTACGACATTACACCTCGACTGAGACACAGGAGCGCACACGACCTAAAGTCTTTGCCAAACATTGTCAAAGCTACGTCATTACACGACGCCTGAGACACAGGCGTGCGCATAAGACCTATAGTCTCTGCCTAACATTGTCAAAGCTACGTCATTACACGACGCCTGAGACACAGGCGTGCGCATAAGACCTTTGTTTGGCAAAGCTACGGCATTACACGCCGCCTGAGACACAGGCGTGCACGTAAGACCTTTGTTTGGCAAAGCTGCGGCATTACACGCCGCCTGAGACACAGGCGCGCAAGACCTGAAGTCTTCGCCAAACATTGGCAATGCTACGGCATTACACGAAGCCTAAGACACAGCGCGCACACAAGACCTGAAGTCTTTGCAAAACATTGGCAAAGCTACAGCATTACATGCCGCCTGAGACATAGGCGCGCGAACAAGACCTGAACTATATGCCAAACATTCGCAAAGCTACGGCATTACACGACGCCTGAGACACATGCGCGCACAAAATTCCTGAAGTCTTTGCCAATCATTGGCAAAGCTACGGCATTACACGCCGCCTGAGACACATGCACGCGCACAAGTCCTGAAGTCTTTGCGAATCATTGGCAAAGCTACGGCATTACACGCCGCCTGAGACACATGCGCGCGCAAAAGACCTGAAGTCTTTGCCAAACATTGGCAAAGGTACGACATTAAACGCCGCCTGGGTTACATGCACGCGCAGAAGACCTGAAGTCTTTGCCAATCATTGGCAAAACTACGGCATTACACGCTGCCTGAGACACAAGCGCGCGCACAAGACCTGAAGTCTTTGCCAATCATTGGCAAAGCTACGGCATTACACGCCGCCTGAGACACATGCGCGCGCACAAGACCAGAAGTCTTTGCAAAACATTGGCAAAGCTACATCATTACATGCCGCCTGAGACACAGGCGCGCGCACCAGACCTGAACTATATGCCAAACATTCGCAAAGCTACGACATTACACGACGCCTGAGACACATGCGAGCACAAGACCTGAAGTCTTTGGCAAACATTGGCAAAGCTACGACATTAAACGCCGCCTGGGTTACATGCGCGCGCACAAGACCTAAATTCTTTGCCACACTTTGGTAAAGCTACTGCATTACACGCCGCCTGAGACACAGGCGAGCGCACAAGACCAGAACTCTTTGCCAAACATTGGAAAAGCTACGACATTACACGCTGCCTGAGACACAGCCACGCACAAGACCTAAAGTCTTTGCCAGACATTGGCAAAGCTACGACATTACACGCCGCTTGAGACACATGCACGCGCACATGTCCTGAAGTATTTTCTAATCATTGGCAAAGCAACGGCATTACACGCCGCCTGAGACACATGCGCGCGCACAAGACCTGATGTCTTTGCCAAACATTGGCAAAGCTACGATATTAAACGCCGCCTGAGTTACATGCGCGTGCACAAGACCTGAACTCTTGCCACACTTTGGCAAAGCTACGACATTACACGCCGCATGAGACACAGGCACGTGCACAAGACCAGAACTCTTTGCCAAACATTGGAAAAGCTACGACATTACACGCCTCCTGAGACACAGGCACGCACAAGACCTGAAGTCTTTGCCAAACATTTGAAAAGGTACGGCATTACACGCCGCCTGAGACACAGGCGTGCGCCCAAGACCTGTGTTTGGCAAAGTTACGGTATTACACGCCGCTTGAGACACAGGCGCGCGCACAAGACCTGAAGTCTTTGTCAAACATTGGCAAAGCTACGGCATTACACGCCGCCTCAGACACAGGCGCGTGCACAAGACCTGAAGTCTTTGCCAATCATTGGCAAAGCTATGACAATACACGCCGCCTGAGACACATGCGCGCGCACAAGACCTGAAGTCTTTGCCAAACATTGGCAAAGCTACGGCATTACACGCCGCCTGAGACACAGGCGAGCGCACCAAATCTGGATTCTTTGCCAAACATTGGCAATGCTACCGCATTACACGCCCCGTGAGACACACGCGCGCGCAAGACTTGAAGTATTTGCCAAACATTGGCAATGCTACGGCATTACACGATGATTGAGACACAACGTGCACACAAGACCGGAAGTCTTTGCAAAACATTGGCAAAGCTACGGCATTACACGACGCCTGAAACACAGCCGCGCGCACAAGACCTGAACTATATGCCAAACGTTGGCAAAGCTACGACATTACACCTCGCCTGAGACACAGGAGCGCACACGACCTAAAGTCTTTGCCAAACATTGTCAAAGCTACGTCATTACACGACGCCTGAGACACAGGCGTGCGCATAAGACCTATAGTCTCTGCCTAACATTGTCAAAGCTACGTCATTACACGACGCCTGAGACACAGGCGTGCGCATAAGACCTTTGTTTGGCAAAGCTACGGCATTACACGCCGCCTGAGACACAGGCGTGCACGTAAGACCTTTGTTTGGCAAAGCTGCGGCATTACACGCCGCCTGAGACACAGGCGCGCAAGACCTGAAGTCTTCGCCAAACATTGGCAATGCTACGGCATTACACGAAGCCTAAGACACAGCGCGCACACAAGACCTGAAGTCTTTTCAAAACATTGGCAAAGCTACAGCATTACATGCCGCCTGAGACATAGGCGCGCGAACAAGACCTGAACTATATGCCAAACATTCGCAAAGCTACGGCATTACACGACGCCTGAGACACATGCGCGCACAAAATTCCTGAAGTCTTTGCCAATCATTGGCAAAGCTACGGCATTACACGCCGCCTGAGACACATGCACGCGCACAAGTCCTGAAGTCTTTGCGAATCATTGGCAAAGCTACGGCATTACACGCCGCCTGAGACACATGCGCGCGCAAAAGACCTGAAGTCTTTGCCAAACATTGGCAAAGGTACGACATTAAACGCCGCCTGGGTTACATGCACTCGCAGAAGACCTGAAGTCTTTGCCAATCATTGGCAAAACTACGGCATTACACGATGCCTGAGACACAAGCGCGCGCACAAGACCTGAAGTCTTTGCCAATCATTGGCAAAGCTACGGCATTACACGCCGCCTGAGACACATGCGCGCGCACAAGACCAGATCTCTTTGCCAAACATTGGAAAAGCTACGACATTACACGCTGCCTGAGACACAGGCATGCACAAGACCTGAAGTCTTTGCCAAACATTTGCAAAGCTACGGCATTAAACGCCTCCTGAGATACAGGCGCGCGCACAAGACATGTAGTCTTTGCCAAACTTTGGCAAAGCTACGACATTACACAAAGCCTAAGACACAGCGCGCGCACAAGACCAGAAGTCTTTGCAAAACATTGGCAAAGCTACATCATTACATGCCGCCTGAGACACAGGCGCGCGCACCAGACCTGAACTATATGCCAAACATTCGCAAAGCTACGGCATTACACGACGCCTGAGACACATGCGAGCACAAGACCTGAAGTCTTTGGCAAACATTGGCAAAGCTACGACATTAAACGCCGCCTGGGTTACATGCGCGCGCACAAGACCTAAACTCTTTGCCACACTTTGGTAAAGCTACGGCATTACACGCCGCCTGAGACACAGGCGAGCGCACAAGACCAGAACTCTTTGCCAAACATTGGAAAAGCTACGACATTACACGCTGCCTGAGACACAGCCACGCACAAGACCTAAAGTCTTTGCCAGACATTGGCAAAGCTACGACATTACACGCCGCTTGAGGCACATGCACGCGCACATGTCCTGAAGTATTTTCTAATCATTGGCAAAGCTACGGCATTACACGCCGCCTGAGACACATGCGCGCGCACAAGACCTGAAGTCTTTGCCAAACATTGGCAAAGCTACGATATTAAACGCCGCCTGAGTTACATGCGCGTGCACAAGACCTGAACTCTTGCCACACTTTGGCAAAGCTACGGCATTACACGCCGCATGAGACACAGGCACGTGCACAAGACCAGAACTCTTTGCCAAACATTGGAAAAGCTACGACATTACACGCCTCCTGAGACACAGGCACGCACAAGACCTGAAGTCTTTGCCAAACATTTGAAAAGGTACGGCATTACACGCCGCCTGAGACACAGGCGTGCGCCCAAGACCTGTGTTTGGCAAAGTTACGGTATTACACGCCGCCTGAGACACAGGCGCGCGCACAAGACATGAAGTCTTTGTCAAACATTGGCAAAGCTACGGCATTACACGCCGCCTCAGACACAGGCGCGTGCACAAGACCTGAAGTCTTTGCCAATCATTGGCAAAGCTACGGCATTACACGCCGCCTGAGACACAGGCGAGCGCACCAGATCTGGATTCTTTGCCAAACATTGGCAATGCTACCGCATTACATGCCCCGTGAGACACACGCGCGCGCAAGACTTGAAGTATTTGCCAAACATTGGCAATGCTACGGCATTACACGATGACTGAGACACAACGTGCACACAAGACCGGAAGTCTTTGCAAAACATTGGCAAAGCTACGGCATTACACGACGCCTGAAACACAGCCGCGCGCACAAGACCTGAACTATATGCCAAACGTTGGCAAAGCTACGACATTACACCTCCCCTGAGACACAGGAGCGCACACGACATAAAGTCTTTGCCAAACATTGTCAAAGCTACGTCATTACACGACGCCTGAGACACAGGCGTGCGCATAAGACCTATAGTCTCTGCCTAACATTGTCAAAGCTACGTCATTACACGACGCCTGAGACACAGGCGTGCGCATAAGACCTTTGTTTGGCAAAGCTACGGCATTACACGCCGCCTGAGACACAGGCGTGCACGTAAGACCTTTGTTTGGCAAAGCTGCGGCATTACACGCCGCCTGAGACACAGGCGCGCAAGACCTGAAGTCTTCGCCAAACATTGGCAATGCTACGGCATTACACGAAGTCTAAGACACAGCGCGCACACAAGACCTGAAGTCTTTGCAAAACATTGGCAAAGCTACAGCATTACATGCCGCCTGAGACATAGGCGCGCGAACAAGACCTGAACTATATGCCAAACATTCGCAAAGCTACGGCATTACACGACGCCTGAGACACGTGCGCGCACAAAATTCCTGAAGTCTTTGCCAATCATTGGCAAAGCTACGGCATTACACGCCGCCTGAGACACATGCACGCGCACAAGTCCTGAAGTCTTTGCCAATCATTGGCAAAGCTACGGCATTACACGCCGCCTGAGACACATGCGCGCGCAAAAGACCTGAAGTCTTTGCCAAACATTGGCAAAGGTACGACATTAAACGCCGCCTGGGTTACATGCACGTGCACAAGACCTGAAGTCTTTGCCAATCATTGGCAAAACTACGGCATTACACGCTGCCTGAGACACAAGCGCGCGCACAAGACCTGAAGTCTTTGCCAATCATTGGCAAAGCTACGGCATTACACGCCGCCTGAGACACATGCGCGCGCACAAGACCAGAACTCTTTGCCAAACATTGGAAAAGCTACGACATTACACGCCTCCTGAGACACAGGCACGCACAAGACCTGAAGTCTTTGCCAAACATTTGAAAAGGTACGGCATTACACGCCGCCTGAGACACAGGCGTGCGCCCAAGACCTGTGTTTGGCAAAGTTACGGTATTACACGCCGCCTGAGACACAGGCGCGCGCACAAGACCTGAAGTCTTTGTCAAACATTGGCAAAGCTACGGCATTACACGCCGCCTCAGACACAGGCGCGTGCACAAGACCTGAAGTCTTTGCCAATCATTGGCAAAGCTATGACAATACACGGCGCCTGAGACACATGCGCGCGCACAAGACCTGAAGTCTTTGCCAAACATTGGCAAAGCTACGGCATTACACGCCGCCTGAGACACAGGCGAGCGCACCAGATCTGGATTCTTTGCCAAACATTGGCAATGCTACCGCATTACACGCCCCGTGAGACACACGCGCGCGCAAGACTTGAAGTATTTGCCAAACATTGGCAATGCTACGGCATTACACGATGACTGAGACACAACGTGCACACAAGACCGGAAGTCTTTGCAAAACATTGGCAAAGCTACGGCATTACACGACGCCTGAAACACAGCCGCGCGCACAAGACCTGAACTATATGCCAAACGTTGGCAAAGCTACGACATTACACCTCGCCTGAGACACAGGAGCGCACACGACCTAAAGTCTTTGCCAAACATTGTGAAAGCTACGTCATTACACGACGCCTGAGACACAGGCGTGCGCATAAGACCTATAGTCTCTGCCTAACATTGTCAAAGCTACGTCATTACACGACGCCTGAGACACAGGCGTGCGCATAAGACCTTTGTTTGGCAAAGCTACGGCATTACACGCCGCCTGAGACACAGGCGTGCACGTAAGACCTTTGTTTGGCAAAGCTGCGGCATTACACGCTGCCTGAGACACAGGCGCGCATGACCTGAAGTCTTCGCCAAACATTGGCAATGCTACGGCATTACACGAAGCCTAAGACACAGCGCACACAAGACCTGAAGTCTTTGCAAAACATTGGCAAAGCTACAGCATTACATGCCGCCTGAGACATAGGCGCGCGAACAAGACCTGAACTATATGCCAAACATTCGCAAAGCTACGGCATTACACGACGCCTGAGACACATGCGCACACAAAATTCCTGAAGTCTTTGCCAATCTTTGGCAAAGCTACGGCATTACACGCCGCCTGAGACACATGCACGCGCACAAGTCCTGAAGTCTTTGCCAATCATTGGCAAAGCTACGGCATTACACGCCGCCTGAGACACATGCGCGCGCAAAAGACCTGAAGTCTTTGCCAAACAATGGCAAAGGTACGACATTAAACGCCGCCTGGGTTACATGCACGCGCACAAGACCTGAAGTCTTTGCTAATCATTGGCAAAACTACGGCATTACACGCTGCCTGAGACACAAGCGCGCGCACAAGACCTGAAGTCTTTGCCAATCATTGGCAAAGCTACGGCATTACACGCCGCCTGAGACACATGCGCGCGCACAAGACCAGATCTCTTTGCCAAACATTGGAAAAGCTACGACATTACACGCTGCCTGAGACACAGGCATGCACAAGACCTGAAGTCTTTGCCAAACATTTGCAAAGCTACGGCATTAAACGCCTCCTGAGATACAGGCGCGCGCACAAGACATGTAGTCTTTGCCAAACTTTGGCAAAGCTACGACATTACACAAAGCCTAAGACACAGCGCGCGCACAAGACCAGAAGTCTTTGCAAAACATTGGCAAAGCTACATCATTACATGCCGCCTGAGACACAGGCGCGCGCACCAGACCTGAACTATATGCCAAACATTCGCAAAGCTACGGCATTACACGACGCCTGAGACACATGCAAGCACAAGACCTGAAGTCTTTGGCAAACATTGGCAAAGCTACGACATTAAACGCCGCCTGAGTTACATGCGCGCGCACAAGACCTAAACTCTTTGCCACACTTTGGTAAAGCTACGGCATTACACGCCGCCTGAGACACAGGCGAGCGCACAAGACCAGAACTCTTTGCCAAACATTGGAAAAGCTACGACATTACACGCTGCCTGAGACACAGCCACGCACAAGACCTAAAGTCTTTGCCAGACATTGGCAAAGCTACGACATTACACGCCGCTTGAGGCACATGCACGCGCACATGTCCTGAAGTATTTTCTAATCATTGGCAAAGCTACGGCATTACACGCCGCCTGAGACACATGCGCGCGCACAAGACCTGAAGTCTTTGCCAAACATTGGCAAAGCTACGATATTAAACGCCGCCTGAGTTACATGCGCGTGCACAAGACCTGAACTCTTGCCACACTTTGGCAAAGCTACGGCATTACACGCCGCATGAGACACAGGCACGTGCACAAGACCAGAACTCTTTGCCAAACATTGGAAAAGCTACGACATTACACGCCTCCTGAGACACAGGCACGCACAAGACCTGAAGTCTTTGCCAAACATTTGAAAAGGTACGGCATTACACGCCGCCTGAGACACAGGCGTGCGCCCAAGACCTGTGTTTGGCAAAGTTACGGTATTACACGCCGCCTGAGACACAGGCGCGCGCACAAGACATGAAGTCTTTGTCAAACATTGGCAAAGCTACGGCATTACACGCCGCCTCAGACACAGGCGCGTGCACAAGACCTGAAGTCTTTGCCAATCATTGGCAAAGCTATGACAATACACGGCGCCTGAGACACATGCGCGCGCACAAGACCTGAAGTCTTTGCCAAACATTGGCAAAGCTACGGCATTACACGCCGCCTGAGACACAGGCGAGCGCACCAGATCTGGATTCTTTGCCAAACATTGGCAATGCTACCGCATTACACGCCTCGTGAGACACACGCGCGCGCAAGACTTGAAGTATTTGCCAAACATTGGCAATGCTACGGCATTACACGATGACTGAGACACAACGTGCACACAAGACCGGAAGTCTTTGCAAAACATTGGCAAAGCTACGGCATTACACGACGCCTGAAACACAGCCGCGCGCACAAGACCTGAACTATATGCCAAACGTTGGCAAAGCTACGACATTACACCTCGCCTGAGACACAGGAGCGCACACGACATAAAGTCTTTGCCAAACATTGTCAAAGCTACGTCATTACACGACACCTGAGACACAGGCGTGCGCATAAGACCTATAGTCTCTGCCTAACATTGTCAAAGCTACGTCATTACACGACGCCTGAGACACAGGCGTGCGCATAAGACCTTTGTTTGGCAAAGCTACGGCATTACACGCCGCCTGAGACACAGGCGTGCACGTAAGACCTTTGTTTGGCAAAGCTGCGGCATTACACGCCGCCTGAGACACAGGCGCGCAAGACCTAAAGTCTTCGCCAAACATTGGCAATGCTACGGCATTACACGAAGCCTAAGACACAGCGCGCACACAAGACCTGAAGTCTTTGCAAAACATTGGCAAAGCTACAGCATTACATGCCGCCTGAGACATAGGCGCGCGAACAAGACCTGAACTATATGCCAAACATTCGCAAAGCTACGGCATTACACGACGCCTGAGACACATGCGCGCACAAAATTCCTGAAGTCTTTGCCAATCATTGGCAAAGCTACGGCATTACACGCCGCCTGAGACACATGCACGCGCACAAGTCCTGAAGTCTTTGCCAATCATTGGCAAAGCTACGGCATTACACGCCGCCTGAGACACATGCGCGCGCAAAAGACCTGAAGTCTTTGCCAAACATTGGCAAAGGTACGACATTAAACGCCGCCTGGGTTACATGCACGTGCACAAGACCTGAAGTCTTTGCCAATCATTGGCAAAACTACGGCATTACACGCTGCCTGAGACACAAGCGCGCGCACAAGACCTGAAGTCTTTGCCAATCATTGGCAAAGCTACGGCATTACACGCCGCCTGAGACACATGCGCGCGCACAAGACCAGAACTCTTTGCCAAACATTGGAAAAGCTACGACATTACACGCCTCCTGAGACACAGGCACGCACAAGACCTGAAGTCTTTGCCAAACATTTGAAAAGGTACGGCATTACACGCCGCCTGAGACACAGGCGTGCGCCCAAGACCTGTGTTTGGCAAAGTTACGGTATTACACGCCGCCTGAGACACAGGCGCGCGCACAAGACCTGAAGTCTTTGTCAAACATTGGCAAAGCTACGGCATTACGCGCCGCCTCAGACACAGGCGCGTGCACAAGACCTGAAGTCTTTTCCAATCATTGGCAAAGCTATGACAATACACGGCGCCTGAGACACATGCGCGCGCACAAGACCTGAAGTCTTTGCCAAACATTGGCAAAGCTACGGCATTACACGCCGCCTGAGACACAGGCGAGCGCACCAGATCTGGATTCTTTGCCAAACATTGGCAATGCTACCGCATTACACGCCCCGTGAGACACACGCGCGCGCAAGACTTGAAGTATTTGCCAAACATTGGCAATGCTACGGCATTACACGATGACTGAGACACAACGTGCACACAAGACCGGAAGTCTTTGCAAAACATTGGCAAAGCTACGGCATTACACGACGCCTGAAACACAGCCGCGCGCACAAGACCTGAACTATATGCCAAACGTTGGCAAAGCTACGACATTACACCTCGCCTGAGACACAGGAGCGCACACGACCTAAAGTCTTTGCCAAACATTGTCAAAGCTACGTCATTACACGACGCCTGAGACACAGGCGTGCGCATAAGACCTATAGTCTCTGCCTAACATTGTCAAAGCTACGTCATTACACGACGCCTGAGACACAGGCGTGCGCATAAGACCTTTGTTTGGCAAAGCTACAGCATTACACGCCGCCTGAGACACAGGCGTGCACGTAAGACCTTTGTTTGGCAAAGCTGCGGCATTACACGCCGCCTGAGACACAGGCGCGCAAGACCTGAAGTCTTCGCCAAACATTGGCAATGCTACGGCATTACACGAAGCCTAAGACACAGCGCACACAAGACCTGAAGTCTTTGCAAAACATTGGCAAAGCTACAGCATTACATGCCGCCTGAGACATAGGCGCGCGAACAAGACCTGAACTATATGCCAAACATTCGCAAAGCTACGGCATTACACGACGCCTGAGACACATGCGCGCACAAAATTCCTGAAGTCTTTGCCAATCTTTGGCAAAGCTACGGCATTACACGCCGCCTGAGACACATGCACGCGCACAAGTCCTGAAGTCTTTGCCAATCATTGGCAAAGCTACGGCATTACACGCCGCCTGAGACACATGCGCGCGCAAAAGACCTGAAGTCTTTGCCAAACATTGGCAAAGGTACGACATTAAACGCCGCCTGGGTTACATGCACGCGCACAAGACCTGAAGTCTTTGCCAATCATTGGCAAAACTACGGCATTACACGCTGCCTGAGACACAAGCGCGCGCACAAGACCTGAAGTCTTTGCCAATCATTGGCAAAGCTACGGCATTACACGCCGCCTGAGACACATGCGCGCGCACAAGACCAGATCTCTTTGCCAAACATTGGAAAAGCTACGACATTACACGCTGCCTGAGACACAGGCATGCACAAGACCTGAAGTCTTTCCCAAACATTTGCAAAGCTACGGCATTAAACGCCTCCTGAGATACAGGCGCGCGCACAAGACATGTAGTCTTTGCCAAACATTGGCAAAGCTACGACATTACACAAAGCCTAAGACACAGCGCGCGCACAAGACCAGAAGTCTTTGCAAAACATTGGCAAAGCTACATCATTACATGCCCCCTGAGACACAGGCGCGCGCACCAGACCTGAACTATATGCCAAACATTCGCAAAGCTACGGCATTACACGACGCCTGAGACACATGCGAGCACAAGACCTGAATTCTTTGGCAAACATTGGCAAAGCTACGACATTAAACGCCGCCTGGGTTACATGCGCGCGCACAAGACCTAAACTCTTTGCCACACTTTGGTAAAGCTACGGCATTACACGCCGCCTGAGACACAGGCGAGCGCACAAGACCAGAACTCTTTGCCAAACATTGGAAAAGCTACGACATTACACGCTGCCTGAGACACAGCCACGCACAAGACCTGAAGTCTTTGCCAGACATTGGCAAAGCTACGACATTACACGCCGCTTGAGACACATGCGCGCGCAAAAGAACTGAACTCTTTGCCAAACATTGGCAAAGCTACGACTCTACACCTCGCCTGAGACACAGGAGCGCACAGGACCTAAAGTCTTTGCCAAACATTGTCAAAGCTACGTCATTACACGACGCCTGAGACACAGGCGTGCGCATAAGACCTTTGTTTGGCAAAGCTATGGCATTACACGCCGCCTGAGACACAGGCGTGCACGTAAGACCTTTGTTTGGCAAAGCTGCGGCATTACACGACGCCTGAGACATAGGCGCGCAAGACCTGAAGTCTTCGCCAAACATTGGCAACGCTACGGCATTACACGAAGCCTAAGACACAGCACGCACACATGACCTGAAGTCTTTGCAAAACATACACAAAGCTACGGCATTACTGTCACACCCCGCCAAGGCGGAAACGCGAGGCGCAACGTTCATGGTTTCCAAAGCATATGATTACCGCAAACACATACATGATAAATGGATACATTAACAAGTTTAATGTTTTACATTACAAAACATAATCTGAGTTTACAAAAAGTTAAGATTTCACAAATATGACTCAACTCAATGAGTTATACAAGGGAAATCCTCCTTGAGTAGTATCCATCGTGCATGCATGTAATCTACATTGCTAACCTTGAAATCACGTTCAGTTACCTGAAAAACATACTTAAAATCGTCAACACGAAGTTGGTGAGTTCACAGGTTTAATCAAATAGTTCTTTGTAAAATTCAATTGTTCGTAAATAGTTTCAGTTGTATGTGATAAACAGAATAAGAATTGTTGACCCATTTGTAAACTAGCTAGGAATACAAATAATATGTTCATACATGGGGCGTAACCAAACCTTGACATGTGTACACGCCCCTAATTTCGTTATCAGATTCTATGCGGCCATAAATCCTCCAGATTGTGGTTAGCGCGACTAACCACGACCGGGAGACGTCACTCTCCATAGTACTATTCATAGGACCCTAGGCTACAGTTAATGGTTACTATGTTGTTCCAGGGGACTTTCGCGGCCTCCATTGTGTTGTTCTCATCCCATGTAAACATAAAAGTCGTGTCTTATTCTCTTGTTATCCCATAAAATAGTTGAAGTATGTTTTTCCCCCAAATATTAGAAAGCAGTAAAAAGAAAGGGGCCGTGAAACTCACCTTGAGTTTGTGTATATACTTGTGATAAAACTTGTTGTAGTCAACCTTGACTATTCGTACCCTAGATACCAAGGGTAAATTGTTGTTAAGACCAACGTCTTAATTGTAAATTGTTCACCGACCTTGTAAATCTGGTCGTTTTTGTTTGAATATCTCCTTAGTTGTTCAACACTTGTTTTGTTATAAAAACAGTTTTGAGTTACTGCCCAAATGGGACTGTTGTACAGGTGTCGAAACTTCTTAGTTTCGATTGGGCATATGTGTGTCGAAACTACTTAGTTTCGATGGAGTGGTTAGGAGTCGAAACAATCTAGTTTCGATTGAGAAAAAGGTATCGAAACTACCTAGTTTCGATTGAGTATTTGCTATCGAAACTACCTAGTTTCGATTGAGAAAAAGGTATCGAAACTACCTAGTTTCGATTGAGTATTTGCTATCGAAACTACCTAGTTTCGATTGAGAAAAAGGTATCGAAACTACCTAGTTTCGATTGAGTATTTGCTATCGAAACTACCTAGTTTCGATTGAGAAAAAGGTATCGAAACTACCTAGTTTCGATTGAGTATTTGCTATCGAAACTACCTAGTTTCGATTGAGAAAAAGGTATCGAAACTACCTAGTTTCGATTGAGTATTTGCTATCGAAACTACCTAGTTTCGATTGAGAAAAAGGTATCGAAACTACCTAGTTTCGATTGGGTATTTGCTATCGAAACTACCTAGTTTCGATTGAGTAAAAGGCATCGAAACTCCTAGTTTCGATGGATCAACAGGTATCGAAACTCCTAGTTTCGATTGAGTTAAATCGAAACTCCTAGTTTCGATTACTGGACTTCTGTTTCACAGAATCAGTCCTGCATATTTTTATGTTTTAAACTTGAATTCGACACACTCTTCTTGTTATCTTTCTTGCGTTTAAATAAGATGTAAGTTTAGCTACGGTTTTAAAGAACATAATATGAAAAATATCGAGTTTTTACCTTTAAAACCGAGATGAAAATGATGAAGAAAACAGAGAATGGTCTTGACTCTTTTGCAGAAACTCTTAAAATTCTTCTTAAAACACTGGATTGTGGTAGGATTTCGCTTAAAAACTCGGCTTCGATTTTGAAGAGAAATGGAAGTTTGCCGTATGAAAATGAGAGAAAAAATGAGGATTGTGAGGTTTTTGATTGAAAGGAGTATGGTTATGTTCTGAGTTTTTCGCAAGTGGGAGTATGGGTTAATTTGAAAATATGTGAGATTGGGGATGGTTTCCTCTGCCCTTCGACCGAGAAGTCAAATAAGTGGGTTTGAGGTTAAAATAAATCAAACCATTTGATTTAAGTGTAACTTAATATCGATTAGAGTTTCAAAAGGGGTAGTTTAATTTGGTTTATTTTCTCACGGTATTATAAATTTAACAAGTTTATGGCTCGTTAAAGAAAAACATTGAAATCTTGGATTGTATAATCCGTTGAGGTGATTATTTGTAGGTATAAACACCTAAAAGTGACTCTACCCAATAGCGTTTTCGAAAGAGTTTGTTAGTTTACTTTTACGTATACTATATGATTTATTCTAAAAATAAGTTATTGACCAACGAAACGTATACGCCTGGATATTTAATTTATCCACTATTGTTCGTCTTAGTCGGTTTGTACTGGTACTTGCACCGGTAATTCCTAGAATTACCCAAGTATAAATTGAGACCATGTACGATCTTTGCTAGACTCTAAAGTCCTTGTTTGTGAAATTAAATAAATCACCAAAAATAATTATAACGTAAACTTGTTTATAATGTGTACGGATATTGACCTGAAATGTCGGGTTGTCACATTCTCCCCATGTTAACAGAATTTCGTCCCGAAATTCAATTTGTGTCCTCTTGAACTGGTGCATCCTCAAACAAGGATGGGTATTTTGTTTTCATTTGGTCCTCTCGTTCCCATGTATACTCAGGACCACGCTTTGAGTTCCAACGTACTTTAACCAGTTTGATCCGACTACGTCTCAGCTTTTGAACCTTCCAATCTGATATCTCCATTGGTTGCTCGATGAAATGAAGTTTATCGTCAATGTGAATTTCATCAGGCGGTATAATTAAAGTCTCGTCTGATAGACACTTTTTGAGATTTGACACATGAAATGTATTGTGTACGTTGCTTAGTTCCTGTGGTAGCTTGAGTTTGTAAGCTACAGGGCCAACCCTAGCCAGTATTTCGAACGGACCAACGTATCTAGGGTTGAGCTTACCACGGTTACCAAACCTTGCAACGCCTTTCCATGGTGAGACTTTTAACATTACTCGGTCGCCAATTTGAAATTCTAATGGTTTTCGTCTGTTGTCAGCATAGCTCTTTTGTCTATCTCGGGCCGCTTTCAAACGGTCCTTAATTTTGAAAATCTTATCAGTGGTTTCCTGGACAATCTCAGGGCCTGTCAAATGTTTTTCACCAACTTCCGCCCAACATAACGGTGAGCGGCATTTACGACCATATAAAGCTTCAAACGGAGCTGCCTTAATGCTCGTATGGTAGCTGTTATTGTAGGAGAACTCAGCTAATGGTAAATGAGTATCCCAATTTCCTCCGAAATCCATTACACATGCACGGAGCATATCTTCTAATGTTTGAATGGTCCTTTCGCTTTGACCATCTGTTTGTGGGTGATATGCCGTGCTCATGTCAAGACGTGTGCCCATGGCTTCTTGTAATGATTTCCAGATTCTAGACACAAATCTGCTATCTCTATCCGATATAATAGAAATTGGCACTCCATGCCTAGCCACAATTTCCTTGATATAAAGCTTTGCAAGCTTCTCGGTTTTGTCAGTTTCTTTCATTGGCAGAAAGTGAGCAGATTTTGTTAATCGGTCGACAATAACCCATATGGTATCATAACCACTAGACGTCCTGGGTAATTTCGTGATGAAATCCATAGAAATCTGTTCCCATTTCCATTGGGGAATTTCAGGTTGTTGTAACAAACCAGACGGTTTCTGATGTTCGGCTTTTACTTTTGAACACGTTAAGCATTTACTGACATATGTGGCAATATCTCCTTTCATATTGGGCCACCAATATAATTCTTTTAGATCTTTATACATTTTATCTGAACCCGGGTGAATGGAGTACCTGGACTTGTGGGCTTCGTCCATAACTAACTCCCGTAAGTTACCAAAACGCGTCACCCAAATTCTATTCATGAAGTATAAAGTGTCATCTGACTTTGACTCCAATTGCTTTATCATTCCTCGTAAAGCTTCATTCTGAATGTTTTCTTCTTTGATTGCCTCATGTTGTGCCATCCGAATTTGAGTAGTAAGATTCGTATGAATTGTCAATCCTAAGGCACGAACACGAAGAGTTTTAACTCGTTCTTTGCGACTTAAAGCGTCCGCTACGACATTGGCTTTCCCGGGATGGTACTTGATATCACAATCATAATCGTTTAGTAGTTCTACCCAGCGACGTTGTCTCATGTTAAGTTCCTTTTGATCAAAGATATGTTGAAGACTCTTGTGATCAGTAAAGATAGTACATCTTGTACCGTAAAGATAATGTCTCCAAATCTTGAGCGCAAACACAACTGCACCCAATTCCAAGTCGTGAGTCGTATAATTCTTTTCGTGCACTTTTAGTTGTCGTGAGGCATATGCGATGACTTTGTCTCTTTGCATTAACACACAACCAAGTCCTTGGTGTGATGCATCGCAGTATACGACAAAATTTTCGATTCCCTCCGGAAGGGATAAGATTGGTGCACTACACAGCTTCCGCTTCAGTAACTGAAAAGCTGACTCTTGCTTGTCACTCCAATCATACCTCTTTTCTTTCTGGGTTAATGTGGTTAAAGGCAAGGCTATTTTTTGAAAAATTCTCGATGAATCGTCTGTAATAACCGGCCAAACCTAAAAATTGACGTACTTCTGTCGGAGTCTTTGGTGCTTCCCAGTTTTTGATCGCTTCAATTTTTGATGGATCAACGTGAATTCCTTCCTTGTTGATGACATGTCCAAGAAAATGCACTTCTCGTATCCAAAACTCACACTTAGAGAATTTAGCGTAAAGTTTCTCGTTTCTGAGTAGTTCTAAGATTAATTTAAGATGATGTTCATGATCCTCCTTAGTTCGTGAATATATTAATATGTCATCGATAAATACAATCACGAATTTATCCAAGTATGGCTTGCACACGCGGTTCATGAGATCCATGAATACAGCTGGTGCGTTTGTCAAACCAAACGGCATAACTAGGAATTCGTAGTGGCCATATCGAGTCCTAAATACTGTCTTTGGTACATCTTCTTCTTGGATTCTTAATTGGTGATATCCCGAACGTAGGTCGATTTTAGAATAGAAGCTAGCACCTTGTAGTTGATCGAACAAATCGTCTATTCGAGGAAGTGGGTATCGGTTCTTGATTGTAAGCTTGTTTAATTCTCGGTAATCAATACACATCCTAAAGGTTCCATCCTTTTTCTTTACAAATAGAACCGGAGCTCCCCAAGGTGAGAAACTCGCTCTTATGAAACCTTTATCAAGCAACTCTTGAAGTTGATTTGATAATTCCTGCATTTCAGAAGGTGCTAATCGATATGGTGATCGCGCAACCGGGGCGGCTCCTGGTACCAAATCGATTCGAAATTCGACTTGCCTAGGTGGTGGTAAACCAGGTAAGTCTTCAGGAAAAACTTCAGGATATTCCTTAACGATTGGTATATCCTCAAGTCGACGTTCCTCGGGTTTCTTCTCGACGACGTGAGCCAAGAATACGTAATAGCCTTTGCGTAGGTACTTACGAGTTTTCATGCAGTTTATCATCCTTAACGCTACTCCACTCTTCTCACCTTGAATCGAAAGAACTTCTCCGTTTGGGAGTGGAATTTGGACAATCTTCTCAAAACAAACAATCTCTGCATGATTCTTTGACAACCAATCCATGCCAATAACAACGTCAAAGCTTCCTAAGTCAACAGGTAACAGATCTATACTAAATGTGTGATTTTTAAGATATAAGGTACAACCTTGAATGACCTCTCCGGTATTAATTAATTTTCCGTTCGCTAATTCAATTGTATACTTTTGTTCTAGTTTGCTGGGCTTAATACCGAGTAGGGACTTAAAGTCATTTGACACAAAACTCAAATCAGCACCCGTATCGAAAAGTATAGAGGCATAGTGATTATTTATCGGGAACGTACCAGTGACAATGTTCGGATCTTGTCGTGCGTCACCAGCTCCCATCACAAATGCTCTTCCACGGGCCTGATTGTCGTTTCGGTTCTTCAACTTTGGACAGTCTTTTCTGAAGTGCTTTGGATCTCCACATTCAAAGCATCCTTGATTCATCCTTTCTGTTCCTAGGTTGACTTTTCCTGCTACTTGATTTATCTTGTTAGGGTTTGTATTGCTCCTACAGTTATGGGCCAGGTGCCCATACTTTTTACACTTCCCACATTGGATACACTTTTCGCTGTGATGATATCCACACTTGTCACACCTCGGTAATGTTCCAAGATATACATTTTGTCCCACAGTGTTGGCGACAAAGGCTTTCGTAGTTTCACGTCTCTTGTAAATTTGATTCTTGTTTTGGTTAATTGGTTTTCCAAACCATTTCCTCTTTTCCCCAGACCTTCCTTCCTCGGTCTCCTTCTTCTTAAACAAACCATCACGTACAGCATTATCCCTTAATTTAAAAGCCAGAGTTATGGCGCTCTTGGCATCCATAGGGTTCGATGAAGTCACCAGACCTCGGATTTGAGGTGCGAGACCCCACAAGTATCTTTCAACCTTCTTGTATTCTGGGGTGACCATGTGTGGAACCAAGATTGCTAACTCATTGAATCGGTCAGTGTAGCCAGCAACATCATCTCCTGTCATTTGTAAATTCCACATTTCAGATTCGATCTTTTGCAACTCATTTCGAGGACAGTATTCCTCGATCATCATGGCTTTTAAGTCTTCCCATGACAACTCATATGATGTCTGCCTTCCCAAAGTCTTTACTTGTGAATTCCACCAGGTTAAAGCTTTATCAGTGAGTGAGCATGTAGAATACTTCACCATGCAGTCAGCGGTGCATTCACTAATATCAATCACCGATTCCATCTTCTCTATCCATCTCATTAGTCCAACTGCACCCTCGGTGCCATTGAAGTTACGGGGTTTGCAAGACAGAAAGGTCTTGTAGGAGCACTTTCTAATTGGAGCATCTGTAGAATTACAAGTCATAACGTCATTAATTCGAATCATGACTATATGTTATGGCTTATTTATTTTATTACCTCCGGAACCTCCAGCTGTATCGCTACCTCCTGCACCTCCGGAACCTCCAGCTGTACCGCTACCTCCTACACCTCCTCTACTATTTCGATTGGCTTCATACTGCTCCATGGCAGCAGCTACTCGTTGTGCTATAAGTTGTTCCACATTTGGGGAAATCGCCTCGTTGTTGTCACCAGTAGTGTTACGGGTTGTCCTACGCTTAGGTGCCATGACGTTCTTTCTAACATATCAATTAAAAAGAAACAACATTATATGACAATAATGATAGCTCATGACATAAGGATACAACAACGTCAAGTGTAAACAACCATTATCACAACATAAACCATTACATACATAGTCAAAACATTCATAGTACATTGTTCCAAAAGACAAGGATACAAAAGAGATGGGTTCACATGACCTCATCAGTACTAAAGTTTTAAACTACTTAATGTACTACGGGCATAACCCGCCCGTAATAGGTTTAAAAGAAGAAGTGAGAGTACAATCCAATCATCATGGCAAGTCCTGCCATGACAAAACTAGCTCTCGCCACAAATTCTGCAGCCAACGTCCTTTCTTCCAGAGCCTCCACCATGTCTCGGACCGTAACTGTGAACTGCCAGTCCATGTCAGCTCTCAACTCTAGATAGTTAGTGGCATCCTGTATGTTTCGGGTGCGGTCATCTAGAGTCTGAACTCGAGATCCGAGTCCTTGACGAAGTCGCGTGGCTGCATCCCCCTGTGCCCGGATGTCATCTAGGAGATCATCAAGACGCTCCTCATGCGTACGAACGCGAGCTACCAAGGTAGGCACAGTGAGCTCTATGGCTTCCCCAGTGTGGGGTAGGGGTGTTGGGGAGTTAGAAGACTCTCCAAGCTCAAAGGTAGATGGAATGCTCTCCATCTCCCTCCAACGTGCCAGGGTACGAGGCATCCAACGGATGGTTCCCACAGTAGGGTGGTAGCAGGGTCTTTGCCTAGGTGGTTCTTCACCAGCCACCAAGTCTTCTGGGTCACGGGCTGCTAGATTCCTTTTGCGTGGAAGTCGAACCTTCTTCCTAGCGCTTTGCACCTTAACTGGTCCTCCGCTTTTCTTTCGGTAGACGATAGGCGGTTTTCCCAAGGCGACTTTAGGTGGTGTGGAGCTACGGGTTTGTACTTGATTTTTGGGACGTGAGGCGGAAAATTCCTCATTTGATTCAGTGTCAGAGACGGGATCAGAATGTGAATGTGACGACATGCTTGTGACTACAATATCCATATGACAAAATGACTGGTCATGCAATGCTTATGCAATGAAAACGTTTTAGTGAGTCATTTAGATTATAGACTAGGTTCCAATTTAGATTCCTAGTTCACTATAATCAATGGCTCTGATACCAGTTCTGTCACACCCCGCCAAGGCGGAAACGCGAGGCGCAACGTTCATGGTTTCCAAAGCATATGATTACCGCAAACACATACATGATAAATGGATACATTAACAAGTTTAATGTTTTACATTACAAAACATAATCTGAGTTTACAAAAAGTTAAGATTTCACAAATATGACTCAACTCAATGAGTTATACAAGGGAAATCCTCCTTGAGTAGTATCCATCGTGCATGCATGTAATCTACATTGCTAACCTTGAAATCACGTTCAGTTACCTGAAAAACATACTTAAAATCGTCAACACGAAGTTGGTGAGTTCACAGGTTTAATCAAATAGTTCTTTGTAAAATTCAATTGTTCGTAAATAGTTTCAGTTGTATGTGATAAACAGAATAAGAATTGTTGACCCATTTGTAAACTAGCTAGGAATACAAATAATATGTTCATACATGGGGCGTAACCAAACCTTGACATGTGTACACGCCCCTAATTTCGTTATCAGATTCTATGCGGCCATAAATCCTCCAGATTGTGGTTAGCGCGACTAACCATGACCGGGAGACGTCACTCTCCATAGTACTATTCATAGGACCCTAGGCTACAGTTAATGGTTACTATGTTGTTCCGGGGGACTTTCGCGGCCTCCATTGTGTTGTTCTCATCCCATGTAAACATAAAAGTCGTGTCTTATTCTCTTGTTATCCCATAAAATAGTTGAAGTATGTTTTTCCCCCAAATATTAGAAAGCAGTAAAAAGAAAGGGGCCGTGAAACTCACCTTGAGTTTGTGTATATACTTGTGATAAAACTTGTTGTAGTCAACCTTGACTATTCGTACCCTAGATACCAAGGGTAAATTGTTGTTAAGACCAACGTCTTAATTGTAAATTGTTCACCGACCTTGTAAATCTGGTCGTTTTTGTTTGAATATCTCCTTAGTTGTTCAACACTTGTTTTGTTATAAAAACAGTTTTGAGTTACTGCCCAAATGGGACTGTTGTACAGGTGTCGAAACTTCTTAGTTTCGATTGGGCATATGTGTGTCGAAACTACTTAGTTTCGATGGAGTGGTTAGGAGTCGAAACAATCTAGTTTCGATTGAGAAAAAGGTATCGAAACTACCTAGTTTCGATTGAGTATTTGCTATCGAAACTACCTAGTTTCGATTGAGAAAAAGGTATCGAAACTACCTAGTTTCGATTGAGTATTTGCTATCGAAACTACCTAGTTTCGATTGAGAAAAAGGTATCGAAACTACCTAGTTTCGATTGAGTATTTGCTATCGAAACTACCTAGTTTCGATTGAGAAAAAGGTATCGAAACTACCTAGTTTCGATTGAGTATTTGCTATCGAAACTACCTAGTTTCGATTGAGAAAAAGGTATCGAAACTACCTAGTTTCGATTGGGTATTTGCTATCGAAACTACCTAGTTTCGATTGAGTAAAAGGCATCGAAACTCCTAGTTTCGATGGATCAACAGGTATCGAAACTCCTAGTTTCGATTGAGTTAAATCGAAACTCCTAGTTTCGATTACTGGACTTCTGTTTCACAGAATCAGTCCTGCATATTTTTATGTTTTAAACTTGAATTCGACACACTCTTCTTGTTATCTTTCTTGCGTTTAAATAAGATGTAAGTTTAGCTACGGTTTTAAAGAACATAATATGAAAAATATCGAGTTTTTACCTTTAAAACCGAGATGAAAATGATGAAGAAAACAGAGAATGGTCTTGACTCTTTTGCAGAAACTCTTAAAATTCTTCTTAAAACACTGGATTGTGGTAGGATTTCGCTTAAAAACTCGGCTTCGATTTTGAAGAGAAATGGAAGTTTGCCGTATGAAAATGAGAGAAAAAATGAGGATTGTGAGGTTTTTGATTGAAAGGAGTATGGTTATGTTCTGAGTTTTTCGCAAGTGGGAGTATGGGTTAATTTGAAAATATGTGAGATTGGGGATGGTTTCCTCTGCCCTTCGACCGAGAAGTCAAATAAGTGGGTTTGAGGTTAAAATAAATCAAACCATTTGATTTAAGTGTAACTTAATATCGATTAGAGTTTCAAAAGGGGTAGTTTAATTTGGTTTATTTTCTCACGGTATTATAAATTTCACAAGTTTATGGCTCGTTAAAGAAAAACATTGAAATCTTGGATTGTATAATCCGTTGAGGTGATTATTTGTAGGTATAAACACCTAAAAGTGACTCTACCCAATAGCGTTTTCGAAAGAGTTTGTTAGTTTACTTTTACGTATACTATATGATTTATTCTAAAAATAAGTTATTGACCAACGAAACGTATACGCCTGGATATTTAATTTATCCACTATTGTTCGTCTTAGTCGGTTTGTACTGGTACTTGCACCGGTAATTCCTAGAATTACCCAAGTATAAATTGAGACCATGTACGATCTTTGCTAGACTCTAAAGTCCTTGTTTGTGAAATTAAATAAATCACCAAAAATAATTATAACGTAAACTTGTTTATAATGTGTACGGATATTGACCTGAAATGTCGGGTTGTCACAATTACACGTCGCCTGAGACACCTGCGCGCGCAAAAGTGCTGAAGTATTTGCCAATCATTGGCAAAGCTACGGCATTACACACCGCCTGAGACACATGCACGCGCGCAAGTCCTGAAGTCTTTGCGAATCATTGGCAAAGCTACGGCATTACACGCCGGCTGAGACACATGCACGCGCACAAGTCCTGAAGTCTTTGCCAAAATTGGCAAAGCTACGGCATTACACACCGCCTAAGACACATGCGCGCGCACAAGACCTGAAGTCTTTGCCAAACATTGGCAAAGCTACGACATTAAACGCCGCCTAGGTTACATGCGCGCGCACAATACCTGAAGTCTTTGCCAATCATTGGCAAAGCTACGGCATTACACGCCTCCTGAAACACATGCGCGCGCACAAGACCAAAAGTCATTGCCAATCATTGGCACAGCTACGGCATTACACGCCGCCTGAGACACATGCGCGCGCACAAGACCAGATCTCTTTGCTAAACATTGGAAAAGCTACGGCATTACACGCTGCCTGAGACACAAGCATACACAAGACCTGAAGTCTTTGCCAAACATTGGCAAAGCTACGACATTACACGCCTCCAGAGACACAGGCGCGCACAAGACCTGAATTCTTTGCCAAACATTTGCAAAGGTACGGCATTACACGCCGCCTGAGACACAAGCGTGCGCCCAAGACCTGTGTTTGGCAAAGCTATGGCATTACACGCCGCTTGAGACACAGGAGCGCGTACCAGACCTAGATTCTTTGCCAAACATTGGCAATGCTTCCGCATTACACGCCTCCTGAGACACACGCGCGCGTACAAGACCTGAAGTCTTTGCCAAACATTGGCAAAGCTATGACATTACATGCCGCCTGAGACACATGCGCGCGCAAAAGAACTGAACTCCTTGCCAAACATTGGCAAAGCTACGGCATTACACCTCGCCTGAGACACAGGAGCGCACACGACCTAAAGTTTTTGCCAAACATTGGCAAAGCTACGTCATTACATGCCGCCTGAGACACAGGCGTGCGCATAAGACCTTTGTTTGGCAAAGCTACGGCATTACACGCCACCCGAGACACAGGCACGCAAGACCTGAAGTCTTTGCCAAACATTGGCAATGCTACGGCATTACAGGAAGCCTAAGACACAGCGCACACACAAGACTTGAATTCTTTGCAAAACATTGGCAAAGCTACGGCATTACACGACGCCTGAGACACATGCGCGCGCAAAAGTCGTGAAGTCTTTGCCTATCATTGGCAAATCTACGGCATTACACGCCGCCTGAGACACATGCGCGCGCACAAGACCTGAAGTCTTTGCCAATCATTGGCAAAGCTACGGCATGACACGCCGCCTGAGACACATGCGCGCGCACAAGATCTGAAGTTTTGCCATACAATGGCAAAGCTACGACATTACATGCCGCCTGGGTTACTTGCGCGTGCACATGACCTAAAGTCTTTGCCAAACATTGGTAAAGCTACGACATTACACGCCGCGTGAGATACAGGCATGCGCACAATACTAGAACTCTTTGCCAAACATTGGAAAATCTACGGCATTACATGCTGCCTGAGACACAGGCACGCACAAGACCTGAAGTCTTTGCCAAACATTGGCAAAACTACAGCATTACACGCCGCCTGAGACACAGGCGCGCCCACAAGAACTGAAGTCTTTGCCAAACATTGGCAAAGCTACGGCATTTCACGTCGCCTGGGACACTGGCGCGTGCACAAGACCTAAAGTCTTTGCCAAACATTTGTAAAGCTACGACATTACACGCCACCTGGTACACAGGCGTGCGCACAAGACCTTTGTTTGGCAAAGCTACGGCATTACACGTCGCCTGAGACACAGGCGCGCGGACAAGACCTGAAGTCTTTGCCAATCATTGGCAAAGCGATGACAATACACGCCGCCTGAGACACATGCGCGCGCGCCAGACCTGGATTCTTTGCCAAAGATTGGCAATGCTACCGCATTACACGCCCCTGAGACACACGCGCGCGCGCAAGTCTTGAAGTATTTGCCAAACATTGGCAATGCTACGGTATTACACGATGACTGAGACACAGCGCGCTCACAAGACCTGAAGCCTTTGCAAAACATTAGCAGAGCTACGGCATTACACGCCACTTGAAACACAGGCGCGCGCACATGACCTGAACTATATGCCAAACATTGGCAAAGCTACGACATTACAGGCCGCCTGAGACACATGCCCGCACAAGACCTGAAGTCTTTGCCAAACATTGGCAAAGCTACGACATTACACACCGCCTGAGACACATGCGCGCGCAAAAGAACTGAACTCTTTGCCAAACATTGGCAAAGCTACGACATTACACCTCGCCTGAGACACAGGAGCGCACACGACCTAAAGTCTTTTCCAAACATTGTCAAAGCTACGTCATTACACGACGCCTGAGACACAGGCGTGCACATAAGACCTTTGTTTGGCAAAACTACGACATTACACGCCGCCTGAGACACAGGCGTGCGCATAAGACCTTTGTTTGGCAAAACGGCGACATTACACGCCGCCAAAGACACAGGCGCGCAACACCTGAAGTCTTCGCCAAACATTGGCAATGCTACAGCATTACACGAAGCCTAAGACACAGCGCGCACACAAGACCTGAAGTCTTTGCAAAACATTGGCAAAGCTACAACATTACATGCCGCCTGAGACACAGGCGCACGCACAAGACATGAACTATATGCCAAACATTCGCAAAGCTATGGCATTAGACGACGCCTGAGACACATGCGCGCGCAAAAGTCCTGAAGTCTTTGCCAATCATTGGCAAAGCTACGGCATTACACGCCGCCTGAGACACATGCACGCGCACGTCCTGAAGTCTTTTCCAATCATTGGCAAAGCTACGGCATTACACGCCGCCTGAGACACATGCGCACGCACAAGACCTGAACTCTTTGCCACGCTTTGGCAAAGCTACGGCATTAAACGCCGCCTGAGACACAGGCACGTGCACAAGACCAGAACTCTTTGCCAAACATTGGAAAAGCTACGACATTACACGCTGCCTGAGACACAGGCGCGCACAAGACCTGAAGTCTTTGCCAAACATTGGCAAAGCTACGGCATTAAACGCCACCTAAGACACAGGCGCGCGCACAAGACCTGAAGTCTTTTCCAAACATTGGCAAAGTTACGGCATTACACGACTTCTAAGACATAGGCGCGCGCACAAGACATGTATTCTTTGCCAAACATTGGCAAAGCTACGACATTACACGCCTCCTGAGACACAGGCGCGCACAAGACCTGAAGTCTTTGCTAAACATTTGCAAAGGTACGGCATTACACGCCGCCTGAGACACATGCGGGCGCCCAAGACCTGTGTTTGGCAAAGCTACGGTATTACACGCCGCCTGAGACACAGGCGCGCGCAGAGGAGCTGAAGTCTTTGTCAAACATTAGCAAAGCTACGGCATTACACGCCGCCTCAGACACAGGCGCGCGCACAAGACCTGAAGTCTTTGCCAATCATTGGCAAAGCTATGACAATACACGCCGCCTGAGACACATGCGCGCGCACAAGACCTGAAGTCTTTGCCAAACATTGGCAAAGCTACAGCATTACACGCCGCTTGAGACACAGGCGCGCGCACCAGATCTGGATTCTTTGTGAAACATTGGCAATGCTACCGCATTATAGGCCCCCTGAGACACGCGCGCGCGCAAGACTTGAAGTATTTGCCAAACATTGGCAATGCTACGACATTACACGATGACTGAGACACATCTACGGTATTACACGCCGTCACAAACACAGGCGCGTGCATAAGACCTGAACTATATGCCAAACATTGACAAAGCTACGACATTACACCTCGCCTGAGACACAGGAGCGCACACGACCTAAAGTCTTTGCCAAATATTGTCAAAGCTATGTCATTACACGACGCCTGAGACACAAGCTTAAGCATAAGACCTTTGTTTGGTAAAGCTACAGCATTACACGCCGCCTGAGACACAGGCGTGCGCATAAGACCTTTGTTTGGCAAAGCTACGGCATTACTCGCCGCCTGAGACACAGGCGTGCGCATAAGACCTTTGTTTGGCAAAGCTGCGGCATTACACGCCGCCTGAGACACAGGGGCGCAAGACCTGAAGTCTTCGCCAAACATTGGCCACGCTACGGCATTACACGAACCGTAAGTCACAGCGCGCACACATGACCTGAAGTCTTTGCAAAACATTGGCAAAGCTACAGCATTACAGGCCGCCTGAGACACAGGCGCGCGCACAAGACCTGAACTATATGCAAAACATTCGCAAAGCTACGGCATTACACGACGCCTGAGACACATGCGCGCGCAAAAGTCCTGAAGTCTTTGCAAATCATTGGCAAAGCTACGGCATTACAAGTCGCCTGAGACACATGCACGCGCACAAGTCCGGAAGTCCATGCCAAACATTGGCAAACCCACGACATTAAACGCCGCCTGGGTTACATGCGCGCGCACAAGACCTGAAGTTTTTGCCAATCATTGGCAAAGCTACGGCATTACACGCCGCCTAAGACACATGCGCGGGCACAAGACCTGAAGTCTTTGCCAATCATTGGCAAAGCTACGGCATTACACGCCGCCTGAGACACATGCGCGCGCACAAGACCATATCTCTTTGCCAAACATTGGAAAAGCTACGGCATTACACGCTGCCTGAGACACAGGCATGCACAAGACCTGAAGTCTTTGCCAAACATTTGCAAAGATACGGCATTAAACGCCTCCTGAGATACAGGCGCGCGCACAAGACTTGTAGTCTTTGCCAAACATTGGTAAAGCTACGACATTACACCTCGCCTGAGACACAGGAGCACACACGACCTAAAGTCTTTGCCAAACATTGTCAAAGCTACGTCATTACACGACGCCTGAGACACAGGCGTGCGCATAAGACCTATAGTCTCTGCCTAACATTGTCAAAGCTACGTCATTACACGACGCCTGAGACACAGGCGTGCGCATAAGACCTTTGTTTGGCAAAGCTACGGCATTACACGCCGCCTGAGACACAGGCGTGCACGTAAGACCTTTGTTTGGCAAAGCTGCGGCATTACACGCCGCCTGAGACACAGGCGCGCAAGACCTGAAGTCTTCGCCAAACATTGGCAATGTACGGCATTACACGAAGCCTAAGACACAGCGCGCACACAAGACCTGAAGTCTTTGCAAAACATTGGCAAAGCTACAGCATTACATGCCGCCTGAGACATAGGCGCGCGAACAAGACCTGAACTATATGCCAAACATTCACAAAGCTACGGCATTACACGACGCCTGAGACACATGCGCGCACAAAATTCCTGAAGTCTTTGCCAATCATTGGCAAAGCTACGGCATTACACGCCGCCTGAGACACATGCACGCGCACAAGTCCTGAAGTCTTTGCCAATCATTGGCAAAGCTACCGCATTACACGCCGCCTGAGACACATGCGCGCGCAAAAGACCTGAAGTCTTCGCCAAACATTGGCAAAGGTACGACATTAAACGCCGCCTGGGTTACATGCACGCGCACAAGACTTGAAGTCTTTGCCAATCATTGGCAAAGCTACGGCATTACACGCTGCCTGAGACACAAGCGCGCGCACAAGACCTGAAGTCTTTGCCAATCATTGGCAAAGCTACGGCATTACACGCCGCCTGGGTTACATGTGCGTGCACAGGACCTAAACTCTTTGCCAAACATTGGTAAACCCACGACATTACACGCTGCGTGAGATACAGGCATGCGCACAAGACTAGAACTCTTTGCCAAACATTGGAAAAGCTACGGCATTACACGTCGCCTGAGACACAGGCACGCGGAAAAGACCTGAAGTCTTTTCCAATCATTGGCAAAGCTATGACAATACACGCCGCCTGAGACACATGCGCGCGCACCAGACCTTGATTCTTTGCCAAACATTGGCAATGCTACCGCATTACACGCCCCCTGAGACACATGCGCGCGCGCAAGTCTTGAAGTATTTGCCAAACATTGGCAATGCTACGGCATTACACGATGACTGAGACACAGCTACAGCATTACAGGAGCGCACACGACCTAAAGTCTTTGCCAAACATTGTTAAAGCTACGTCATTTCACGACGCCTGAGACACAGGCGTGCGCATAAGACCTTTGTTTGGCAATGCTACGGCATTACACGCTGCCTGAGACACAGGCGTGCGCATAAGACCTTTGTTTGGCAAAGCTGGGCATTACACGCCGCCTGAGACACTGGCGCGCAAGACCTGAAGTCTTCGCCAAACATTGGCAATGCAACGGCATTACACGAAGCCTAAGACACAGCGCGCACACAAGACCTGAAGTCTTTGCAAAACATTGGCAAAGCTATAGCATTACATGCCGCCTGAGACACATGCGCGCGCACAAGACCTGAACTATATGCCAAACATTCGCAAAGCTATGGCATTACACGACACATGCGCGCGCAAAACTCCTGAAGTCTTTGCAAATCATTGGCAAAGCTACGGCATTACACGCCGACTGAGACACATGCACGCGCACAAGTCCTGAAGTCTTTGCCAATCATTGGCAAAGCTACGGCATAACACGCCGCCTGAAACACATGCGCGAGCACAAGTCCTGAAGTCTTTGCCAAACATTGGCAAACCTACGACATTAAACGCCGCCTGGGTTACATGCGCGCGCACAAGACCTGAAGTCTTTGCCAATCATTGGCAAAGCTACGGCATTACACGCCGCCTGAGACACATGGCCGCGCACAAGACCTCAAGTCTTTGCCAATCATTTGCAAAGCTACGGCATTACACGTCGCCTGAGACACATGCGCGCGCACAAGACCAGATCTCTTTGCCAAACATTGGAAAAGCTACGGCAATACACGCTGCTTGAGAGACAGGCATGCACAAGACCTGAAGTCTTTGCCAAACATTGGCAAAGCTACGGCATTAAACGCCTCCTGAGATACAGGCGCGCGCACAAGACATATAGTCTTTGCCAAACATTGGCAAAGCTACGACATTACACGCCTCCCGAGACACAGGCGCGCACAAGACCTGAATTCTTTGCCAAACATTTGGAAAGGTACGACATTACACGCCGCCTGAGACACAGGCGTGCGCCCAAGACCTGTGTTTGGCAAAGCTATGGCATTACACGCCGCTTGAGACACAGGTGCGTGCACCAGACCTAGATTCTTTGCCAAACATTGGCAATGCTACCGCATTACACGCCACATGAGACACACGCACGCGTACAAGACCTGAAGTCTTTACCAAACATTGGCAAAGCTACAACATTACATGCCGCCTGAGACACATGCGCGCGCAAAAGAACTGAACTCTTTGCCAAACATTAGCAAAGCTACGGCAATACACCTCGCCTGAGACACACGAGCGCACACGACCTAAAGTTTTTGCCAAACATTGGCAAAGCTACGTCATTACATGCCGCCTGAGACACAGGCGTGTGCATAAGACCTTTGTTTGGCAATGCTACGGCATTACACGCCACCTGAGACACAGGGGCGCAAGACCTGAAGTCTTTGCCAAACATTGGCAATGCTACCACATTACACGAAGCCTGAGACACAGCGCACACACAAGACCTGAAGTCTTTGCAAACCATTGGCAAAGCTATAGCATTACACGCCGCCTGAGACACAGGCGCGCCCACAAGACCTGAACTATATGCAAAACATTCGCAAAGTTACGGCATTACACGACTCCTGAGACACATGCGCGCGCAAAAGTCGTGAAGTCTTTGCCTATCATTGGCAAAGCTACGACATTACACGCCTCCTGAGACATAGGCGCGCACAAGACCTGAATTCTTTGCCAAACATTTGGAAAGGTACGGCATTACAGGCCGCCTGAGACGCAGGCGTGCGCCCAAGACCTGTGTTTGGCAAAGCTATGGCATTACACGCCGCTTGAGACACAGGAGGGCGCACCAGACCTAGATTCTTTGCCAAAACATTGGCAATGCTACCGCATTACACGCCTCCTGAGACACACGCGCGCGTACAAGGCCTGAAGTCTTTGCCAAACATTGGCAAAGCTACGACATTACATGCCGCCTGAGACACATGCACGCGCAAAAGAAGTGAACTCTTTGCCAAACATTGGCAAAGCTACGGCATTACACCTCGCCTGAGACACAGGAGCGCACACGACCTAAAGTTTTTGCCAAACATTGGCAAAGCTACGTCATTACATGCCGCCTGAGGCACAGGCGTGCGCATAAGACCTTTGTTTGGCAAGGCTACGGCATTACACGCCACCTGAGACACAGGCGCGCAAGACCTGAAGTCTTTGCCAAACATTGGCAATGCTACGGCATTATACGAAGCCTGAGACACAGCGCACACACAAGACCTGAAGTCTTTGCAAAACATTGTCAAAGCTAGAGCATTACACGCCGCCTGAGACACAGGCGCGCCCACAAGACTTGAAATATATGCCAAACATTCGCAAAGCTACGGCATTACACGACACCTGAGACACATGCGCGCGCAAAAGTCCTGAAGTCTTTGCAAATCATTGGCAAAGCTACGGCATTACACGCCGACTGAGACACATGCACGCGCACAAGTCCTGAAGTCTTTGCCAATCATTGGCAAAGCTACGGCATTACACGCCGCATGAGACACATGCGCGCGCACAAGACCTGAAGTCTTTGCCAAACATTGGCAAACCTACGACATTAAACGCCGCCAGGGTTACATGCGCGTGCACAAGACCTGAAGTCTTTGCCAATCATTGGCAAAGCTACGGCATTACACGCCGCCTGAGACACATGGCCGCGCACAAGACTTGAAGTCTTTGCCAATCATTGGCAAAGCTACGGCATTACACGTCGCCTGAGACACATGCGCGCGCACAAGACCAGATCTCTTTGCCAAACATTAGAAAAGCTACGGCAATACACGCTGCCTGAGACACAGGCATGCACAAGACCTGAAGTCTTTGCCAAACATTGGCAAAGCTAAAGCATTAAACGCTTCCTGAGACACAGGCGCGCGCACGACCTGAATTCTTTGCCAAACATTTGGAAAGGTACGACATTACACGCCGCCTGAGACACAGGCGTGCGCCCAAAACCTTTGTTTGGCAAAGCTATGACATTACACGCCGCTTGAGACACAGGAGCGCGTACCAGACCTAGATTCTTTGCCAAACATTGGCAATGCTACCGCATTACACGCCACATGAGACACACGCACGCGTACAAGACCTGAAGTCTTTGCCAAACATTGGCAAAGCTACAACATTACATGCCGCCTGAGACACATGCGCGCGCAAAAGAACTGAACTCTTTGCCAAACATTAGCAAAGCTACGGCATTACACCTCGCCTGAGACACACGAGCCCACACGACCTAATGTTTTTGCCAAACATTGGCAAAGCTACGTCATTACATGCCGCCTGAGACATAGGCGTGCGCATAAGACCTTTGTTTGGCAATGCTACGGCATTACACGCCACCTGAGACACAGGGGCGCAAGACCTGAAGTCTTTGCCAAACATTGGCAATGCTACCACATTACACGAAGCCTGAGACACAGCGCACACACAAGACCTGAAGTCTTTGCAAACCATTGGCAAAGCTATAGCATTACACGCCGCATGAGAAACAGGCGCGCCCACAAGACCTGAACTATATGCCAAACAATTGCTTAGCTACGGCATTACACGACGCCTGAGACACATGCGCGCGCAAAAGTCGTGAAGTCTTTGCCTATCATTGGCAAAGCTACGACATTACACGCCTCCTGAGACATAGGCGCGCACAAGACCTGAATTCTTTGCCAAAGATTTGGAAAGGTACGGCATTACACGCCGCCTGAGACGCAGGCGTGCGCCCAAGACCTGTGTTTGGCAAAGCTATGGCATTACACGCCGCTTGAGACACAGGAGCGCGCACCAGACCTAGATTCTTTGCCAAAACATTGGCAATGCTACCGCATTACACGTCTCCTGAGACACACGCGCGCGTACAAGACCTGAAGTCTTTGCCAAACATTGGCAAAGCTACGACATTACATGCCGCCTGAGACACATGCGCGCGCTAAAGAGCTGAACTCTTTACCAAACATTGGCAAAGCTACTGCATTACACCTCGCCTGAGACACAGGAGCGCACACGACCTTAAGTTTTTGCCAAACATTGGCAAAGCTACGTCATTACATGCCACCTGAGACATAGGCGTGCGCATAAGACCTTTGTTTGGCAAGGCTACGGCATTACACGCCACCTGAGACACACGCGCGCAAGACCTGAAGTCTTTGCCAAACATTGGCAATGCTACGGCATTACACGAAGCCTGAGACACAGCGCACACACAAGACCTGAAGTCTTTACAAAACATTGTCAAAGCTATAGCGTTACACGCTGCCTGAGACACAGGCGCGCCCACAAAACCTGAAATATATGCCAAACATTCGCAAAGCTAAGGCATTACACGACGCCTGAAACACAAGCGCGCGTAAAAGACCTGAAGTCTTTGCCAATCATTGGCAAACCTACGGCATTACACGCCGCCTGAGACTCATGCGCACGCACAAGAACTGAAGTTTTTCCATACATTGGCAAAGCTACGACATTACACGCCGCCTGGGTTACATGTGCGGGCACAGGACCTAAACTCTTTGCCAAACATTGGTAAAGCGACGACATTACACGCTGCGTGAGATACAAGCATGCGCACAAGACTAGAACTCTTTGCCAAACATTGGAAAAGCTACGGCATTACACGTCGCCTGAGACACAGGCACGCGGAAAAGACCTGAAGTCTTTGCCAATCATTGGCAAAGCTATGACAATACACACCACCTGAGATACATGCGCGCGCACCAGACCTGGATTCTTTGCCAAACATTGACAATGCTACCGCATTACACGCCCCATGAGACACGCGCGCGCGCGCAAGTCTTGAAGTATTTGCCAAACATTGGCAATGCTACGAAATTACATGATGACTGAGACATAGCTACGGCATTACAGGAGCGCACACGACCTAAAGTCTTTGCCAAACATTGTTAAAGCTACGTCATTACACGACGCCTGAGACACAGGCGTGCGCATAAGACCTTTCTTTGGCAAAGCTACGGCATTACACGCCGCCTGAGACACAGGCGTGCGCATAAGACCTTTGTTTGGCAAAGCTACGGCATTACACGAAGCCTAAGACACAGCTCGCACACAAGACCTGATGTCTTTGCAAAACATTGGCAAAGCTACAGCATTACATGCCGCCTGAGACACAGGAGCGCGCACAAGACCTGAACTATATGCCAAACATTCGCAAAGCTACGGCATTACCCGACACCTGAGACACATGCGCGCGCGCAAGTCTTGAAGTATTTGCCAAACATTGGCAATGCTACGGAATTACATGATGACTGAGACACAGCTACGGCATTACAGGAGCGCACACGACCTAAAGTCTTTGCCAAACATTGTTAAAGCTACGTCATTACACGACGCCTGAGACACAGGCGTGCGCATAAGACCTTTGTTTGGCAAAGCTACGGCATTACATGCCGCCTGAGACACAGGCGTGCGCATAAGACCTTTGTTTGGCAAGGCTACGGCATTACACGCCACCTGAGACACAGGCGCGCAAGACCTGAAGTCTTTGCCAAACATTGGCAATGCTACGGCATTACACGAAGCCTGAGACACAGCGCACACACAAGAGCTGAAGTCTTTACAAAACATTGTCAAAGCTATAGCATTACACGCCGCCTGAGACACAGGCGCGCCCACAAGACTTGAAATATATGCCAAACATTCGCAAAGCTACGGCATTACACGACACCTGAGACACATGCGCGCGCAAAAGTCCTGAAGTCTTTGCAAATCATTGGCAAAGCTATGGCATTACACGCCGACTGAGACACATGCACGCGCACAAGTCCTGAAGTCTTTGCCAATCATTGGCAATGCTACGGCATTACACGCCGCCTGAGACACATGCGCGCGCACAAGACCTGAAGTCTTTGCCAAACATTGGCAAACCTACGACATTAAACGCCGCCTGGGTTACATGCGCGCGCACAAGACCTGAAGTCTTTGCCAATCAATGGCAAAGCTACGGCATTACACGCCGCCTGAGACACATGCGCGCGCACAAGACCTGAAGTCTTTGCCAATCATTGGCAAAGCTACGGCATTACACGTCGCCTGAGACACATGCGCGCGCACAAGACCAGATCTCTTTGCCAAACATTGGAAAAGCTACGGCAATAGACGCTGCCTGAGACACAGGCATGCACAAGACCTGAAGTCTTTGCCAAATATTGGCAAAGCTACGGCATTAAACGCCTGCTGAGACACAGGCGCGCGCACGACATGAATTCTTTGCAAAACATTTGGAAAGGTACGACATTACACGCTGCCTGAGACACAGGCGTGCGCCCAAAACCTGTGTTTGGCAAAGCTATGACATTACACGCCGCTTGAGACACAGGAGCGCGTACCAGACCTAGATTCTTTGCCAAACATTGGCAATGCTACCGCATTACACGCCACATGAGACACACGCACGCGCACAAGACCTGAAGTCTTTGCCAAACATTGGCAAAGCTACAACATTACATGCCGCCTGAGACACATGCGCGCGCAAAAGAACTGAACTCTTTGCCAAACATTAGCAAAGCTACGGCATTACACCTCGCCTGAGACACACGAGCGCACACGACCTAAAGTTTTTGCCAAACATTGGCAAAGCTACGTCATTACATGCCGCCTGAGACATAGGCGTGCGCATAAGACCTTTGTTTGGCAATGCTACGGCATTACACGCCACCTGAGACACAGGGGCGCAAGACCTGAAGTCTTTGCCAAACATTGGCAATGCTACCACATTACACGAAGCCTGAGACACAGCGCACACACAAGACCTGAAGTCTTTGCAAACCATTGGCAAAGCTATAGCATTACACGCCGCATGAGAAACAGGCGCGCCCACAAGACCTGAACTATATGCCAAACAACTGCTTAGCTACGGCATTACACGACGCCTGAGACACATGCGCGCGCAAAAGTCGTGAAGTCTTTGCCTATCATTGGCAAAGCTACGACATTACACGCCTCCTGAGTCATAGGCGCGCACAAGACCTGAATTCTTTGCCAAAGATTTGGAAAGGTACGGCATTACACGCCGCCAGAGACGCAGGCGTGCGCCCAAGACCTGTGTTTGGCAAAGCTATGGCATTACACGCCGCTTGAGACACAGGAGCGCGCACCAGACCTAGATTCTTTGCCAAAACATTGGCAATGCTACCGCATTACACGCCTCCTGAGACACACGCGCGCGTACAAGAGCTGAACTCTTTGCCAAACATTGGCAAAGCTACTGCATTACACCTCGCCTGAGACACAGGAGCGCACACGACCTTAAGTTTTTGCCAAACATTGGCAAAGCTACGTCATTACATGCCACCTGAGACACAGGCGTGCGCATAAGACCTTTGTTTGGCAAGGCTACGGCATTACACGCCACCTGAGACACACGCGCGCAAGACCTGAAGTCTTTGCCAAACATTGGCAATGCTACGGCATTACACGAAGCCTGAGACACAGCGCACACACAAGACCTGAAGTCTTTACAAAACATTGTCAAAGCTATTGCATTACACGCTGCCTGAGACACAGGCGCGCCCACAAGACCTGAAATATATGCCAAACATTCGCAAAGCTAAGGCATTACACGACGCCTGAAACACAAGCGCGCGTAAAAGTCGTGAAGTCTTTGCCTATCATTGGCAAATCTACGGCATTATACGCCGCCTGAGACACATGCGCGCGCACAAGACCTGAAGTCTTTGCCAATCATTGGCAAAGCTACGGCATTACACGCCGCCTGAGACTCATGCGCACGCACAAGAACTAAAGTTTTTCCATACATTGGCAAAGCTACGACATTACACGCCGCCTGGGTTACATGTGCGGGCACAGGACCTAAACTCTTTGCCAAACATTGGTAAAGCGACGACATTACACGCTGCGTGAGATACAAGCATGCGCACAAGACTAGAACTCTTTGCCAAACATTGGAAAAGCTACGGCATTACACGTCGCCTGAGACACAGGCACGCGGAATAGACCTGAAGTCTTTGCCAATCATTGGCAAAGCTATGACAATACACACCACCTGAGATACATGCGCGCGCACCAGACCTGGATTCTTTGCCAAACATTGACAATGCTACCGCATTACACGCCCCATGAGACACGCGCGCGCGCGCAAGTCTTGAAGTATTTGCCAAACATTGGCAATGCTACGAAATTACATGATGACTGAGACATAGCTACGGCATTACAGGAGCGCACACGACATAAAGTCTTTGCCAAACATTGTTAAAGCTACGTCATTACACGACGCCTGAGACACATGCGTGCGCATAAGACCTTTGTTTGGCAAATCTACGGCATTACACGCGGCCTGAGACACAGGCGTGTGCATAAGACCTTTGTTTGGCAAAGCTGCGGCATTACACGCCGCATGAGACACAGGCGCGCAAGACCTGAAGTCTTCGCCAAACATTGGCAATGCTACGACATTACACGAAGCCTAAGACACAGCGCGCACACAAGACCTAAAGTCTTTGCAAAACATTGGCAAAGCTACAGCATTACATGCCGCCTGAGACACAGGAGCGCGCACAAGACCTGAACTATATGCCAAACATTCGCAAAGCTACGGCATTACACGACACCTGAGACACATGCGCGCGTAAAAGTCCTGAAGTCTTTGCAAATCATTGGCAAAGCTACGGCATTACACGCCGACTGAGACACATGCACGCGCACAAGTCCTAAAGTCTTTGCCAATCATTGGCAAAGCTACGGCATTACACGCCGCCTGAGACACATGCGCGCGCACAAGACCTGAAGTCTTTGCCAAACATTGGCAAACCTACGACATTAAACGCCACCTGGGTTACATGCGCGCGCACAAGACCTGAAGTCTTTGCCAATCATTGGCAAAGCTACGGCATTACACGTCGCCTGAGACACATGCGCGCGCACAAACCAGATCTCTTTGCCAAACATTGGAAAAGCTACGGCAATAAACGCTGCCTGAGACACAGGCATGCACAAGACCTGAAGTCTTTGCCAAACATTGGCAAAGCTACGGCATTAAACGCCTCCTGAGATACAGGCGCGCGCACAAGACATATAGTCTTTGCCAAACATTGGCAAAGCTACGACATTACACGTCTCCTGAGACACAAGCGCGCACAAGACATGAATTCTTTGTCAAACATTTGGAAAGGTACGACATTACACGCCGCCTGAGACACAGGCGTGCGGCCAAGACCTGTGTTTGGCAAAGCTATGGCATTACACGCCGCTTGAGACACAGGAGCGCGCACCAGACCTAGATTCTTTGCCAAACATTGGCAATGCTACCGCATTACACGCCACATGAGACACACGCACGCGTACAAGAACTGAACTCTTTGCCAAACATTGGCAAAGCTACGGCGTTACACATCGCCTGAGACACAGGAGCGCATACGACCTAAAGTTTTTGCCAAACATTGGCAAAGCTACGTCATTACATGCCGCCTGAGACACAGGCGTGCGCATAAGACCTTTGTTTGGCATTGCTACGGCATTACACGCCACCTGAGACACAGGGGCGCAAGACCTGAAGTCTTTGCCAAACATTGGCAATGCTACCACATTACATGAAGCCTGAGACACAGCGCACACACAAGACCTGAAGTCTTTGCAAACCATTGGCAAAGCTATAGCATTACACGCCTATCATTGGCAAATCTACGGCATTACACGCCGCCTGAGACACGTGCGCGCGCACATGACTTGTAGTCTTTGCCAATCATTGCCATAGCTAAGGCATTACACGCCGCCTGAGACACATGCGCGCGCACAAGGCCTGAAGTTTTGCCATACATTGGCAAAGCTACGACATTACATGCCGCCTGGGTTACATGCGCGTGCACAGGACCTAAACTCTTTGTCAAACGTTGTAAAGCTACGACATTAAACGCCGCGTGAGATACAGGCATGCGGACAAGACTAGAACTCTTTGCCAAACATTGGAAAAGCTACGACATTACATGCTGCCTGAGACACAGGCACGCACAAGACCTGAAGTCTTTACCAAACATTGGCAAAACTACGGCATTACACGCCGCCTGAGACACAGGCGCGCCCACAAGAACTGAAGTCTTTGCCAAACATTGGCAAAGCTACGGCATTACATGCCTACACCGACACAGGCACGCGCACAAGACCTGAAGTCTTTGCCAAACATTGGCAAAGGTACGGCATTTCACGTCGCCTGAGACACTGGCGCGCGCACAGGACCTGAAGTCTTTGCCAAACATTTGTAAACCTACGACATTACACGCCACCTGGTACACAGGCGTGCGCACAAGACCTGTGTTTGGCAAAGCTACGGCATTACACGTCGCCTGAGACACAGGCGCGCGGACAAGACCTGAAGTCTTTGCCAATTATTGGCAAAGCTATGACAATACACGCCGCCTGAGACACATGCGCGCGCACCAGACCTGGATTCTTTGCAAACATTGGCAATGCTACCGCATTACACGCTCCCTGAGACACACGCGCGCGCGCAAGTCTTGAAGTATTTGCCAAACATTGGCAATGCTATGGTATAACACGATGACTGAGACACAGCGCGCACACAAGACCTGAAGCCTTTGCAAAACATTGGCAAAGCTACGGCATTACACGCCGCCTGAAACACAGGCGCGCACACATGACCTGAACTATATTCCAAACATTGGCAAAGCTACGACACTACACCTCGCCTGAGACACAGGAGCGCACACGACCTAAAGTCTTTGCCAAACATTGTCAAAGCTACGTCATTACACGACGCCTCAAACACAAGCGTGCATATAAGACCTTTGTTTGGCAAAGCTACGGCATTACACGCCGTCCGAGACACAAGCGTGCGCATAAGACCTTTGTTTGGCAAAGCGGCGGCATTACACGCCGCCTGAGACAAAGGCGCGCAACACCTGAAGTCTTCGCCAAACATTGGCAATGCTACAGCATTACACGAAGCCTAAGACACAGCACGCACACAAGACCTGAAGTCTTTGCAAATCATTGGCAAAGCTACAACATTACATGCCGCCTGAGACACAGGCGCGCGCACAAGACCTGAACTATATGCCAAACATTCACAAAGCTATGGCATTACACGACGCCTGAGACACATGCGCGCGTAAAAGTCCTGAAGTCTTTGCCAATCATTGGCAAAGCTACGGCATTTCACGCCGCCTGAGACACATGCACGCGCACATGTCCTGAAGTCTTTTCCAATCATTGGCAAAGCTACGGCATTACACGCCGCCTAAGACACATGCGCGCGCAGAAGACCTGAACTATTTGCCACACTTTGGCAAAGCTACGACATTACACGCCGCCTGAAACACATGCACGTGTACAAGACCAGAACTCTTTGCCAAACATTGGAAAAGCTACGACATTACGCGCTGCCTGAGACACAGGCGCGCACAAGACCTGAAGTCTTTGCCAAACATTGGCAAAGCTACGGCATTACAGGCCGCGCAAGACACAGGCGCGCGCACAAGACCTGAAATCTTTTCCAAACATTGGCAAAGCTACGGCATTACACGACTCCTGAGACACAGGCGCGCGCACAAGACATGTATTCTTTGCCAAACATTGGCAAAGCTACGACATTACACGCCTCCTAAGACACATGCGCGCACAAGACCTGAAGTCTTTGCCAAACATTTGCAAAGGTACGTCATTACACGCCGCCTGAGACACAGGCGGGCGCCCAAGACCTGTGTTTGGCAAAGCTACAGTATTACACGCCGCATGAAACACAGGCGCGCGCACAAGACCTGAAGTCTATGTCAAACATTGGCAAAGCTACGGCATTACACGCCGCCTCAGACACAGGCGCGCGCACAAGACCTGAAGTCTTTGGCAATCATTGGCAAATGTATGACAATACACGCCGCCTGAGCCACATGCGCGCGCACAAGACCTGAAGTCTTTGCCAAACATTGGCAAAGCTACGGCATTACACGCCGCTTGAGACACAGGCGCGCACCAGATCTGGATTCTTTACCAAACATTGGCAATGCTACCGCATTACACGCCCCCTGAGACACACGCGCGCGCGCAAGACTTGAAGTATTTGCCAAACATTGGCAATGCTACGGCATTACATGATGACTGAGACACAGCTACGGCATTACGCGTCGCCTGAAACACCGGCGCGCGCACAAGACCTGAACAATATGCCAAACATTGGCAAAGCTACGACATTACACCTCGCCTGAGACACAGGAGCGCACACGACCTAAAGTCTTTGCCAAACATTGTCAAAGCTACGTCATTACACGATGCCTGAGACACAGGCGTGCACATAAGACCTTTGTTTGGCAAAGCTACGGCATTACACGCCGTCCGAGACACAGGCGTGCGCATAAGACCTTTGTTTGGCAAAGCTGCGGCATTACACGCCGCCTGAGACACAGGCACGCAAGGCCTGAAGTCTTCGCCAAACATTGGCAATGCTAAGGCATTACACGAAGCCTAAGACACAGCGCGCACACCAGACCTGGATTCTTTGCCAAACATTGGCAATGCTACCGCATTACACGCCCCCTGAGACACACGCGCGCGCGCAAGTCTTGAAGTATTTGCCAAACATTGGCAATGCTACGGTATTACACAATGACTGAGACACAGCACGCACACAAGACCTGAAGCCTTTGCAAAACATTGGCAAAGCTACGGCATTACACGCCGCTTGAAACACAGGCGCGCGCACATGACCTGAACTATATGCCAAACATTGGCAATGCTACGGTATTACACGATGACTGAGACACAGCGCGCACACAAGACCTGAAGCCTTTGCAAAACATTGGCAAAGCTACGGCATTACACGTCGCCTGAAACACAAGCGCGCGCACATGACCTGAACTATATGCCAAACATTGGCAAAGCTACGACATTACACCTCGCCTGAGACACAGGAGCGCACACGACCTAAAGTCTTTGCCAAACATTGTCAAAGCTACGTCATTACACGACGCCTGAGCCACAGGCGTGCACATAAGACCTTTGTTTGGCAAAGCTACCGCATTACACGCCGTCCGAGACACAGGCGTGCGCATAAGACCTTTGTTTGACAAAGCGGCGGCATTACACGCCGCCTGAGACAAAGGCGTGCAACACCTGAAGTCTTCGCCAAACATTGGCAATGCTACAGTATTACATGAAGCCTAAGACACAGCTCGCACACAAGACCTGAAGTCTTTGCAAAACATTGGCAAAGCTACAACATTACATGCCGCCTGAGACACAGGCGCGCGCACAAGACCGGAACTATATGCCAAACATTCGCAAAGCTATGGCATTACACGACGGCTGAGACACATGCGCGCGCAAAAGTCCTGAAGTCTTTGCCAATCATTGGCATAGCTACGGCATTACACGCCGCCTGAGACACATGCACGCGCACATGTCCTGAAGTCTTTTAGAATCATTGGCAAAGCTACGGCATTACACGCCGCCTGAGACACATGCGCGCGCACAAGACCTGAACTCTTTGCCACACTTTGGCAAAGCTACGGCATTACACGCCGCCTGAGACACAGTCACGTGTACAAGACCAGAACTCTTTGCCAAACATTGGAAAAGCTACGACATTACACGCTGCCTGAGACATAGGCGCGCACAAGACCTGAAGTCTTTGCCAAACATTGGCAAAGCTACGGCATTACACGCCGCCCAAGACACAGGCGCGCGCACAAGACCTGAAATCTTTTCAAAACATTGGCAAAGCTACGGCATTACACGACTCCTAAGACACAGGCGCGCGCACAAGACATGTATTCTTTGCCAAACATTAGCAAACTACGACATTACACGCCTCCTGAGACACAGGCGCGCACAAGACCTGAAGTCTTTGCCAAACATTTGCAAAGGTACGGCATTACACGCCGCCTGAGACACAGGCGGGCGCCCAAGACCAGTGTTTGGCAAAGCTACGGTATTACACGCCGCATGAGACACAGGCGCGCGCACAAGACCTGAAGTCTTTGTCAAACATTGGCAAAGCTACGGCATTACACGCCGCCTCAGAAACAGGCGCGCGCACAAGACCTGAAGTCTTTGCCAAACATTGGCAAAGCTACGGCATTACACGCCGCTTGAGACACAGGCGCGCACCAGATCTAGATTCTTTGCCAAACATTGGCAATGCTACCGCATTACACGCACCTGAGACACACGCGCGTTCGCAAGACTTGAAGTATTTGCAAAACATTGGCAATGCTACGGCATTACATGATGACTGAGACACAGCTACGGCATTACACGTCGCCTGAAACACAGGCACGCGCACAAGACCTGAACTATATGCCAAACATTGGCAAAGCTACGACATTACACCACGCCTGAGACACAGGAGGGCACACGACCTAAAGTCTTTGCCAAACATTGTCAAAGCTACGTCATTACACGACGCCTGAGACACAGGCGTGCGCATAAGACCTATGTTTGGCAAAGCTACGGCATTACACGCCGCCTGAGACATAGGCGTGCGCATAAGACCTTTGTTTGGCAAAGCTGCGGCATTACACGCCGCCTGAGACACCGGCACGCAAGACCTGAAGTCTTCGCCAAACATTGGCAATGCTACGGCATTACACGAAGCCTAAGACACAGCGCGCACACCAGACCTGGATTCTTTGCCAAACATTGGCAATGCTACCGCATTACACGCCCCCTGAGACACACGCGCGCGCGCAAGTCTTGAAGTATTTGCCAAACATTGGCAATGCTACAGCATTATACGATGACTGAGACACAGGGCGCACACAAGACCTGAAGCCTTTGCAAAACATTGGCAAAGCTACGGCATTACACGCCGCCTGAAACACAGGCGCGCACACATGACCTGAACTATATGCCAAACATTGGCAATGCTACGGTATTACACTATCACTGAGACACAGCGCGCACATAAGACCTGAAGCCTTTGCAAAACATTGGCAAAGCTACGGCATTACACGTCGCCTGAAACACAGGCGCGCGCACATGACCTGAACTATATGACAAACATTGGCAAAGCTACGACATTACACCTCGCCTGGGACACAGGAGCGCACACGACCTAAAGTCTTTGCCAAACATTGTCAAAGCTACGTCATTACACGACGCCTGAGACACAGGCGTGCACATAAGACCTTTGTTTGGCAAAGCTACGGCATTACACGCCATCCGAGTCACAGGCGTGCGCATAAGACCTTTGTTTCGCAAAGCGGCGGCATTACACGCCGCCTGAGACAAAGGCGCGCAACACCTGAAGTCTTCGCCAAACATTGGCAATGCTACAGCATTACACGAAGCCTAAGACACAGCGCGCACACAAGACCTGAAGTCTTTGCAAAACATTGGCAAAGCTACAACATTACATGCCGCCTGAGACACAGGCGCGCACAAAAGACCGGAACTATATGCCAAACATTCGCAAAGCTATGGCATTACACGACGCCTGAGACACATGCGTGTGTAAAAGTCCTGAAGTCTTTGCCAATCATTGGCAAAGCTACGGCATTACACGCCGCCTGAGACACATGCACGCGCACATGTCCTGAAGTCTTTTCCAATCATTGGCAAAGCTACGGCATTACACGCCGCCTCAGACACATGCGCGCGCACAAGACCTGAACTCTTTGCCACACTTTGGCAAAGCTACGGCATTACACGCCGCCTGAGACACAGGCACGTGTACAAGACCAGAACTCTTTGCCAAACATTGGAAAAGCTACGACATTACACGTTGCCTGAGACACAGGCGCGCACAAGACCCGAAGTCTTTACCAAACATTGGCAAAACTACGGCATTACACGCCGCCCAAGACACAGGCGCGCGCACAAGACCTGAAATCTTTTCCAAACATTGGCAAAGCTACGGCATTACACGACTCCTGAGACACAGGCGCGCGAACAAGACATGTATTCTTTGCCAAACATTGGCAAAGTTAAGACATTACACGCCTCCTGATTCACAGGCGCGCACAAGACATGAAGTCTTTGCCAAACATTTGCAAAGGTACGGCATTACACGCCGCCTGAGACACAGGCGGGCGCCCAAGACCTGTGTTTGGCAAAGCTACGGTATTACACGCCGCATGAGACACAGGCACGCAAGACCTGAAGTCTTCGCTAAACATTGGCAATGCTACGGCATTACACGGAGCCTAAGACACAGCGCGCACACCAGACCTGGATTCTTTGCCAAACATTGGCAATGCTACCGCATTACACGCCCCCTGAGACACACGCGCGCGCGCCAGTCTTGAAGTATTTGCCAAACATTGGCAACGCTACGGCAATACACGATGACTGAGACACAGCGTGCACACAAGACCTGAAGCCTTTGCAAAACATTGGCAAAGCTACTGCATTACACGCCGCCTGAAACACAGGCGCGCGCACACGACCTGAACTATATGCCAAACATTGGCAATGCTACGGTATTACACGATCACTGAGACACAGCACGCACATAAGACCTGAAGCCTTTGCAAAACATTGGCAAAGCTATCGCATTACACGTCGCCTGAAACACAGGCGCGCGCACATGACCTGAACTATATGACAAACATTGGCAAAGCTACGACATTACACCTCGCCTAAGACACAGGAGCGCACATGACCTAAAGTCTTTGCCAAACATTTCAAAGCTACGTAACTACACGACCCCTGAGACACAGGCGTGCACATAAGACCTCTGTTTGGCAAAGCTACGGCATTACACGCCATCCGAGACACAGGCGTGCGCATAAGACCTTTGTTTGGCAAAGCGGCGGCATTACACGCCGCCTGAGACAAAGGCGCGCAACACCTGAAGTCTTCGCCAAACATTGGCAATGCTACAGCATTACACGAAGCCTAAGACACAGCGCGCACACAAGACCTGAAGTCTTTGCAAAACATTGGCAAAGCTACAACATTACATGCCGCCTGAGACACAGGCGCGCGCACAAGACCGGAACTATATGCCAAACATTCGCAAAGCTATGGCATTACACGACGCCTGAGACACATGCGCGTGTAAAAGTCCTGAAGTCTTTGCCAATCATTGGCAAAGCTATGGCATTACACGCCGCCTGAGACACATGCACGAGCACATGTCCTAAAGTCTTTTCCAATCATTGGCAAAGCTACGGCATTACACGCCGCCTAAGACACATGCGCGCGCACAAGACCTGAACTCTTTGCCACACTTTGGCAAAGCTACGGCATTACACGCCGCCTGAGACACAGGCACGTGTACAAGACCAGAACTCTTTGCCAAACATTGGCAAAGTTTAGACATTACACGCCTCCTGATTCACAGGCGCGCACAAGACATGAAGTCTTTGCCAAACATTTGAAAAGGTACGGCATTACACGTCGCCTGAGACACAGGCGGGCGCCCAAGACCTGTGTTTGGCAAAGCTACGGTATTACACGCCGCCTGAGACACAGGCACGCAAGACCTGAAGTCTTCGCCAAACATTGGCAATGCTACGGCATTACATGGAGCCTAAGACACAGCGCGCACACCAGACCTGGATTCTTTGCCAAACATTGGCAATGCTACCGCATTACACGCCCCCTGAGACACACGCGCGCACGCCAGTCTTGAAGTATTTGCCAAACATTGGCAACGCTACGGCAATACACGATGACTGAGACACAGCGCGCACACAAGACCTGAAGTCTTTGCAAAACATTGGCAAACCTACGGCATTACACGCCGCCTGAAACACAGGCGCGCGCACACGACCTGAACTATATGCCAAACATTGGCAATGCTACGGTATTACACGATCACTGAGACACAGCACGCACATAAGACCTGAAGCCTTTGCAAAACATTGGCAAAGCTATGGCATTACACGTCGCCTGAAACACAGGCGCGCGCACATGACCTGAACTATATGACAAACATTGGCAAAGCTACGACATTACACCTCGCCTGAGACACAGGAGCGCACATGACCTAAAGTCTTTGCCAAACATTGTCAAAGCTACGTCATTACACGACGCCTGAGACACAGGCGTGCACATAAGACCTCTGTTTGGCAAAGCTACGGCATTACACGCCATCCTTGACACAGGCGTGCGCATAAGACCTTTGTTTGGCAAAGCGGCGGCATTACACGCCGCCTGAGACAAAGGCGCGCAACACCTGAAGTCTTCGCCAAACATTGGCAATGCTACAGCATTACACGAAGCCTCAGACACTGCGCGCACACAAGACCTGAAGTCTTTGCAAAACATTGGCAAAGCTACAACATTACATGCCGCCTGAGACACAGGCGCGCGCACAAGACCGGAACTATATGCCAAACATTCGCAAAGCTATGGCATTACACGACGCCTGAGACACATGCGCGTGTAAATGTCCTGAAGTCTTTGCCAATCATTGGCAAAGCTATGGCATTACACGCCGCCTGAGACACATGCACGCGCACATGTCCTAAAGTCTTTTCCAATCATTGGCAAAGCTACGGCATTACACGCCGCCTAAGACACATGCGCGCGCACAAGACCTGAACTCTTTGCCACACTTTGGCAAAGCTACGGCATTACACGCCGCCTGAGACACAGGCACGTGTACAAGACCAGAACTCTTTGCCAAACATTGGCAAAGTTTAGACATTACACGCCTCCTGATTCACAGGCGCGCACAAGACATGAAGTCTTTGCCAAACATTTGAAAAGGTACGGCATTACACGCCGCCTGAGACACAGGCGGGCGCCCAAGACCTGTGTTTGGCAAAGCTACGGTATTACACGCCGCCTGAGACACAGGCACGCAAGACCTGAAGTCTTCGCCAAACATTGGCAATGCTACGGCATTACACGGAGCCTAAGACACAGCGCGCACACCAGACCTGGATTCTTTGCCAAACATTGGCAATGCTACCGCATTACACGCCCCCTAAGACACACGCGCGCGCGCCAGTCTTGAAGTATTTGCCAAACATTGGCAACGCTACGGCAATACACGATGACTGAGACACAGCGCGCACACAAGACCTGAAGTCTTTGCAAAACATTGGCAAAGCTACGGCATTACACGCCGCCTGAAACACAGGCGCGCGCACACGACCTGAACTATATGCCAAACATTGGCAATGCTACGGTATTACACGATCACTGAGACACAGCACGCACATAAGACCTGAAGCCTTTGCAAAACATTGGCAAAGCTATGGCATTACACGTCGCCTGAAACACAGGCGCGCACACATGACCTGAACTATATGACAAACATTGGCAAAGCTACGACATTACACCTCGCCTGAGACACAGGAGCGCACATGACCTAAAGTCTTTGCCAAACATTGTCAAAGCTACGTCATTACACGACGCCTGAGACACAGGCGTGCACATAAGACCTCTGTTTGGCAAAGCTACGGCATTACACGCCATCCTTGACACAGGCGTGCGCATAAGACCTTTGTTTGGCAAAGCGGCGGCATTACACGCCGCCTGAGACAAAGGCGCGCAACACCTGAAGTCTTCGCCAAACATTGGCAATGCTACAGCATTACACGAAGCCTAAGACACAGCGCGCACACAAGACCTGAAGTCTTTGCAAAACATTGGCAAAGCTACAACATTACATGCCGCCTGAGACACAGGCGCGCGCACAAGACCGGAACTATATGCCAAACATTCGCAAAGCTATGGCATTACACGACGCCTGAGACACATGCGCGTGTAAAAGTCCTGAAGTCTTTGCCAATCATTGGCAAAGCTATGGCATTACACGCCGCCTGAGACACATGCACGCGCACATGTCCTAAAGTCTTTTCCAATCATTGGCAAAGCTACGGCATTACACGCCGCCTAAGACACATGCGCGCGCACAAGACCTGAACTCTTTGCCACACTTTGGCAAAGCTACGGCATTACACGCCGCCTGAGACACAGGCACGTGTACAAGACCAGAACTCTTTGCCAAACATTGGCAAAGTTTAGACATTACACGCCTCCTGATTCACAGGCGCGCACAAGACATGAAGTCTTTGCCAAACATTTGAAAAGGTACGGCATTACACGCCGCCTGAGACACAGGCGGGCGCCCAAGACCTGTGTTTGGCAAAGCTACGGTATTACACGCCGCCTGAGACACAGGCACGCAAGACCTGAAGTCTTCGCCAAACATTGGCAATGCTACGGCATTACACGGAGCCTAAGACACAGCGCGCACACCAGACCTGGATTCTTTGCCAAACATTGGCAATGCTACCGCATTACACGCCCCCTAAGACACACGCGCGCGCGCCAGTCTTGAAGTATTTGCCAAACATTGGCAACGCTACGGCAATACACGATGACTGAGACACAGCGCGCACACAAGACCTGAAGTCTTTGCAAAACATTGGCAAAGCTACGGCATTACACGCCGCCTGAAACACAGGCGCGCGCACACGACCTGAACTATATGCCAAACATTGGCAATGCTACGGTATTACACGATCACTGAGACACAACACGCACATAAGACCTGAAGCCTTTGCAAAACATTGGCAAAGCTATGGCATTACACGTCGCCTGAAACACAGGCGCGCACACATGACCTGAACTATATGACAAACATTGGCAAAGCTACGACATTACACCTCGCCTGAGACACAGGAGCGCACATGACCTAAAGTCTTTGCCAAACATTGTCAAGGCTACGTCATTACACGACGCCTGAGACACAGGCGTGCACATAAGACCTCTGTTTGGCAAAGCTACGGCATTACACGCCATCCTTGACACAGGCGTGCGCATAAGACCTTTGTTTGGCAAAGCGGCGGCATTACACGCCGCCTGAGACAAAGGCGCGCAACACCTGAAGTCTTCGCCAAACATTGGCAATGCTACAGCATTACACGAAGCCTAAGACACAGCGCGCACACAAGACCTGAAGTCTTTGCAAAACATTGGCAAAGCTACAACATTACATGCCGCCTGAGACACAGGCGCGCGCACAAGACCGGAACTATATGCCAAACATTCGCAAAGCTATGGCATTACACGACGCCTGAGACACATGCGCGTGTAAAAGTCCTGAAGTCTTTGCCAATCATTGGCAAAGCTATGAAATTACACGCCGCCTGAGACACATGCACGCGCACATGTCCTAAAGTCTTTTCCAATCATTGGCAAAGCTACGGCATTACACGCCGCCTAAGACACATGCGCGCGCACAAGACCTGAACTCTTTGCCACACTTTGGCAAAGCTACGGCATTACACGCCGCCTGAGACACAGGCACGTGTACAAGACCAGAACTCTTTGCCAAACATTGGAAAAGCTACGACATTACACACTGCCTGAGACACAGGCGCGCACAAGACCCGAAGTCTTTACCAAACATTGGCAAAGCTACGGCATTACACGCCGCCCAAGACACACGCGCGCACACAAGACCTGAAATCTTTTCCAAACATTGGCAAAGCTACGGAATTACACGACTCCTGAGACACAGGCGCGCGCACAAGACATGTATTCTTTGCCAAACATTGGCAAAGCTAAGACATTACACTCCTCCTGATTCACAGGCGCGCACAAGACATGAAGTCTTTGCCAAACATTTGCAAAGGTACGGCATTACACGCCGGCTGAGACACAGGCGGGCGCCCAAGACCTGTGTTTGGCAAAGCTACGGTATTACATGCCGCATGAGACACTTGCACGCAAGACCTGAAGTCTTCGCCAAACATTGGCAATGCTACGGCATTACACGGAGCCTAAGACACAGCGCGCACACCAGACCTGGATTCTTTGCCAAACATTGGCAATGCTACCGCATTACACGCCCCCTGAGACACACGCGCGCGCGCCAGTCTTGAAGTATTTGCCAAACATTGGCAACGCTACGGCAATACACGATGACTGAGACACAGCGCGCACACAAGACCTGAAGCCTTTGCAAAACATTGGCAAAGCTACGGCATTACACGCCGCCTGAAACACAGGCGCGCGCACATGACCTGAACTATATGCCAAACATTGGCAATGCTACGGTATTACACGATCACTGAGACACAGCGCGCACATAAGACCTGAAGCCTTTGCAAAACATTGGCAAAGCTACGGCATTACACGTCGCCTGAAACACAGGCGCGCGCACATGACCTGAACTATATGACAAACATTGGCAAAGCTACGACATTACACCTCGCCTGAGACACAGGAGCGCACATGACCTAAAGTCTTTGCCAAACATTGTCAAAGCTACGTCATTACACGACGCCTGAGACACAGGCGTGCACATAAGACCTTTGTTTGGCAAAGCTACGGCATTACACGCCATCCGAGACACAGGCGTGCGCATAAGACCTTTGTTTGGCAAAGCGGCGGCATTACACGCCGCCTGAGACAAAGGCGCGCAACACCTGAAGTCTTCGCCAAACATTGGCAATGCTACAGCATTACACGAAGCCTAAGACACAGCGCGCACACAAGACCTGAAGTCTTTGCAAAACATTGGCAAAGCTACAACATTACATGCCGCCTGAGACACAGGCGCGCGCTCAAGACCGGAACTATATGCCAAACATTCGCAAAGCTATGGCATTACACGACGCCTGAGACACATGCGCGTGTAAAAGTCCTGAAGTCTTTGCCAATAATTGGCAAAGCTACGGCATTACACGCCGCCTGAGACACATGCACGCGCACATGTCCTGAAGTCTTTTCCAATCATTGGCAAAGCTACGGCATTACACGTCGCCTAAGACACATGCGCGCGCACAAGACCTGAACTCTTTGACACACTTTGGCAAAGCTACGGCATTACACGCCGCCTGAGACACAGGCACGTGTACAAGACCAGAACTCTTTGCCAAACATTGGAAAAGCTACGAAATTACACGCTACCGGAGACACAGGCGCGCACAAGACCCGAAGTCTTTGCCAAACATTGGCAAAGCTACGGCATTACACGCCGCCCAAGACTCAGGCGCACGCACAAGACCTGAAATCTTTTCCAAACATTGGCAAAGCTACGGCATTACACGACTCCTGAGACACAGGCGCGCGCACAAGACATGTATTCTTTGCCAAACATTGGCAAAGCTAAGACATTACACGCCTCCTGATTCACAGGCGCGCACAAGACATGAAGTCTTTGCCAAACATTTGCAAAGGTACGGCATTACACGCCGCCTGAGACACAGGCGGGCGCCCAAGACCTGTGTTTGGCAAAGCTACGGTATTACACGCCGCATGAGACACAGGCGCGCGCACAAGACCTGAAGTCATTGTCAAACATTGGCAAAGCTACGGCATTACACGCCGCCTCAGACACAGGCGCGCACACAAGACCTGAAGTCTTTGCCAATCATTGGCAAAGGTATGACAATACACGCCGCCTGAGCCACATGCGCGCGCACAAGACCTGAAGTCTTTGCCAAACATTGGCAAAGCTACGGCTTTACACGCCGCTTGAGACACAGGCTCGCACACCAGATCTGGATTCTTTGCCAAACATTGGCAATGCTACCGCATTACACGCCCCCTGAGACACACGCGCGCGCACAAGACTTGCAGTATTTTCCAAACATTGGCAATGCTACGACATTACATGATGACTGAGACACAGCTACGGCATTACACGTCGCCTGAAACACAGGCGCGCGCACAGGACCGGATCTATATGCCAAACATTGGCAAAGCTACGACATTACACCTCGCCTGAGACACAGGAGCGCACACGACCTAAAGTCTTTGCCAAACATTGTCAAAGCTACGTCATTACACGACGCCTGAGACACAAGCGTGCGCATAAGACCTATGTTTGGCAAAGCTACGACATTACACGCCGCCTGAGACTCAGGCATGCGCATAAGACCTTTGTTTGGCAAAGCTGCGGCATTACATGCCGCGTGAGACACAGGCACGCAAGACCAGAAGTCTTCGCCAAACATTGGTAATGCTACGGCATTAAACGAAGCCTAAGACACAGCGCGCACACCAGACCTGGATTCTTTACCAAACATTGGCAATTCTACCGCATTACACGCCCCCTGAGATACACGCGCGCGCGCAAGTCTTGATGTATTTGCCAAACATTGGCAATGCTATGGTATTACACGATGACTGAGACACAGCGCGCACACAAGACCTGAAGCCTTTGCAAAACATTGGCAAAGCTACGGCATTACACGCCGCCTAAAACACAGGCGCGCGCACATGACCTGAACTATATGCCAAACATTGGAAATGCTACGGTATTACACGATGACTGAGACACAGCGCGCACACAAGACCTGAAGCCTTTGCAAAACATTTGCAAAGCTACGGCATTACACGCCGCCTGAAACACAGGTGCGCGCACATGACCTGAACTATATGCCAAACATTGGCAAAGCTACGATATTACACCTTGCCTGAGACACAGGAGCGCACACGACCTAAAGTTTTAGCCAAACATTGTCAAAGCTATGTCATTACACGACGCCTGAGACACAGGCGTGCACATAAGACCTTTGTTTGGCAAAGCTACGGCATTACACGCCGCCCGAGACACAGGTGTGCGCATAAGACCTTTGTTTGGCAAAGCGGCGGCATTACACGCCGCCTGAGACACAGGCGCGCAACACCTAAAGTCTTCGCTAAACATTGGCAATGCTACAGCATTACACGAAGCCTAAGACACAGCGCGCACACAAGACCTGAAGTCTTTGCAAAACATTGGCAAAGCTACAACATTACATGCCGCCTGAGACACAGGCACGCGCACAAGACCTGAACTATATGCCAAACATTCGCAAAGCTATGGCATTACACGATGCCTGAGACACATATGCGCGCAAAAGTCCTGAAGTCTTTGCCAATCATTGGCAAAGCTACGGCATTACACGCCGCCTGAGACACATGCACGCGCACATGTCCTGAAGTCTTTTCCAATCATTGGCAAAGCTACGGCATTACACGCCGCCTGAGACACATGCGCGCGCACAAGACCTGAACTCTTTGCCACACTTTGGCAAAGCTACGGTATTACACGCCGCCTGAGACACAGGCACGTGTACAAGACCAGAACTCTTTGCCAAACAATGGAAAACCTACGACATTACACGCTGCCTGAGACACAGGCGCGCACAAGACCTGAAGTCTTTGCCAAACATTGGCAAAGCTACGGCATTACACGCCGCTAAAGACATAGGCGCGCGCACAAGACCTGAAATCTTTTCCAAACATTGGCAAAGCTACGGCATTACACGACTCCTGAGACACAGGCGCGCGCACAAGACATGTATTCTTTGCCAAACAATGGCAAAGCTACGGCTTTACACGCCGCTTGGGACACAGGCGCGCGCACCAGATCTAGGTTCTTTGCCAAACATTGGCAATGCTACCGCATTACACGCCCCCTGAGACACACGCGCGCGCGCAAGACTTGAAGTATTTGCCAAACATTGGCAATGCTACGACATTATATGATGACTGAGACACAGCTACGGCATTACACGTCGCCTGAAACACAGGCGCGTGCACAAGACCTGAACTATATGCCAAACATTGGCAAAGCTACGACATTACACCTCGCCTGAGACACAGGAGCGCACACGACCTAAAGTCTTTGCCAAACATTGTCAAAGCTACGTCATTACACGACGCCTGAGACACATGCGTGCACATAAGACCTTTGTTTGGCAAAGCTACGGCATTATACGCCGTCCGAGACACAGGCGTGCGCATAAGACCTTTGTTTGGCAAAGCGGCGGCATTACACGCCGCCTGAGACACAGGCACGCAAGACCTGAAGTCTTCGCCAAACATTGGCAATGCTACGGCATTACACGAAGCCTAAGACACAGCGCGCACACCAGACCTGGATTCTTTGCCAAACATTGGCAATGCAACCGCATTACACGCCCCTGAGACACACGCGCGCGCGCAAGTCTTGAAGTATTTGCCAAACATTGGCAATGCTACGGTATTACACGATGACTGAGACACAGCGCGCACACAAGACCTGAAGCCTTTGCAAAACATTGGCAAAGCTACGGCATTACACGCCGCCTGAAACACAGGCGCGCACACATGACCTGAACTATATGCCAAACATTGGCAATGCTACGGTATTACACTATCACTGAGACACAGCGCACACATAAGACCTGAAGCCTTTGCAAAACATTGGCAAAGCTACGGCATTACACGTCGCCTGAAACACAGGCGCGCGCACATGACCTGAACTATATGACAAACATTGGCAAAGCTACGACATTACACCTCGCCTGGGACACAGGAGCGCACACGACCTAAAGTCTTTGCCAAACATTGTCAAACTACGTCATTACACGACGCCTGAGACACAGGCGTGCACATAAGACCTTTGTTTGGCAAAGCTACGGCATTACACGCCATCCGAGACACAGGCGTGCGCATAAGACCTTTGTTTCGCAAAGCGGCGGCATTACACGCCGCCTGAGACAAAGGCGCGCAACACCTGAAGTCTTCGCCAAACATTGGCAATGCTACAGCATTACACGAAGCCTAAGACACAGCGCGCACACAAGACCTGAAGTCTTTGCAAAACATTGGCAAAGCTACAACATTACATGCCGCCTGAGACACAGGCGCGCACAAAAGACCGGAACTATATGCCAAACATTCGCAAAGCTATGGCATTACACGACGCCTGAGACACATGCGCGTGTAAAAGTCCTGAAGTCTTTGCCAATCATTGGCAAAGCTACGGCATTACACGCCGCCTGAGACACATGCACGCGCACATGTCCTGAAGTCTTTTCCAATCATTGGCAAAGCTACGGCATTACACGCCGCCTCAGACACATGCGCGCGCACAAGACCTGAACTCTTTGCCACACTTTGGCAAAGCTACGGCATTACACGCCGCCTGAGACACAGGCACGTGTACAAGACCAGAACTCTTTGCCAAACATTGGAAAAGCTACGACATTACACGTTGCCTGAGACACAGGCGCGCACAAGACCCGAAGTCTTTACCAAACATTGGCAAAGCTACGGCATTACACGCCGCCCAAGACACAGGCGCGCGCACAAGACCTGAAATCTTTTCCAAACATTGGCAAAACTACGGCATTACACGACTCCTGAGACACAGGCGCGCACACAAGACATGTATTCTTTGCCAAACATTGGCAAAGCTAAGACATTACACGCCTCCTGATTCACAGGCGCGCACAAGACATGAAGTCTTTGCCAAACATTTGCAAAGGTACGGCATTACACGCCGCTTGAGACACAGGCGGGCGCCCAAGACCTGTGTTTGGCAAAGCTACGGTATTACACGCCGCATGAGACACAGACACGCAAGACCTGAAGTCTTCGCCAAACATTGGCAATGCTACGGCATTACACGGAGCCTAAGACACAGCGCGCACACCAGACCTGGATTCTTTGCCAAACATTGGCAATGCTACCGCATTACACGCCCCCTGAGACACACGCGCGCGCGCCAGTCTTGAAGTATTTGCCAAACATTGGCAACGCTACGGCAATACACGATGACTGAGACACAGCGCGCACACAAGACCTGAAGCCTTTGCAAAACATTGGCAAAGCTACGGCATTACACGCCGCCTGAAACACAGGCGCGCGCACACGACCTGAACTATATGCCAAACATTGGCAATGCTACGGTATTACACGATCACTGAGACACAGCACGCACATAAGACCTGAAGCCTTTGCAAAACATTGGCAAAGCTATCGCATTACACGTCGCCTGAAACACAGGCGCGCGCACATGACCTGAACTATATGACAAACATTGGCAAAGCTACGACATTACACCTCGCCTGAGACACAGGAGCGCACATGACCTAAAGTCTTTGCCAAACATTGTCAAAGCTACGTCATTACACGACGCCTGAGACACAGGCGTGCACATAAGACCTCTGTTTGGCAAAGCTACGGCATTACACGCCATCCGAGACACAAGCGTGCGCATAAGACCTTTGTTTGGCAAAGCGGCGGCATTACACGCCGCCTGAAACAAAGGCGCGCAACACCTGAAGTCTTCGCCAAACATTGGCAATGCTACAGCATTACACGAAGCCTAAGACACAGCGCGCACACAAGACCTGAAGTCTTTGCAAAACATTGGCAAAGCTACAACATTACATGCCGCCTGAGACACAGGCGCGCGCACAAGACCGGAACTATATGCCAAACATTCGCAAAGCTATGGCATTACACGACGCCTGAGACACATGCGCGTGTAAAAGTCCTGAAGTCTTTGCCAATCATTGGCAAAGCTATGGCATTACACGCCGCCTGAGACACATGCACGCGCACATGTCCTAAAGTCTTTTCCAATCATTGGCAAAGCTACGGCATTACACGCCGCCTAAGACACATGCACGCGCACAAGACCTGAACTCTTTTCCACACTTTGGCAAAGCTACGGCATTACACGCCGCCTGAGACACAGGCACGTGTACAAGACCAGAACTCTTTGCCAAACATTCGCAAAGCTAAGACATTACACGCCTCCTGATTCACAGGCGCGCACAAGACATGAAGTCTTTGCCAAACATTTGTAAAGGTACGGCATTACACGCCGCCTGAGACACAGGCGGGCGCCCAAGACCTGTGTTTGGCAAAGCTACGGTATTACACGCCGCATGAGACACAGGCACGCAAGACCTGAAGTCTTCGCCAAACATTGGCAATGCTACGGCATTACACGGAGCCTAAGACACAGCGCGCACACCAGACCTGGATCTTTGCCAAACATTGGCAATGCTACCGCATTACACGCCCCCTGAGACACACGCGCGCGCGCCAGTCTTGAAGTATTTGCCAAACATTGGCAACGCTACGGCAATACACGATGACTGACACACAGTGCACACACAAGACCTGAAGTCTTTGCAAAACATTAGCAAAGCTACGGCATTACACGCCGCCTGAAACACAGGCGCGCGCACACGACCTGAACTATATGCCAAACATTGGCAATGCTACGGTATTACACGATCACTGAGACACAGCACGCACATAAGACCTGAAGCCTTTGCAAAACATTGGCAAAGCTATGGCATTACACGTCGCCTGAAACACAGGCGCGCGCACATGACCTGAACTATATGACAAACATTGGCAAAGCTACGACATTACACCTCGCCTGAGACACAGGAGTGCACATGACCTAAAGTCTTTGCCAAACATTGTCAAAGCTACGTCATTACACGACGCCTGAGACACAGGCGTGCACATAAGACCTCTGTTTGGCAAAGCTACGGCATTACACGCCATCCGAGACACAGGCGTGCGCATAAGACCTTTGTTTGGCAAAGCGGCGGCATTACACGCCGCCTGAGACAAAGGCGCGCAACACCTGAAGTCTTCGCCAAACATTGGCAATGCTACAGCATTACACGAAGCCTAAGACACAGCGCGCACACAAGACCTGAAGTCTTTGCAAAACATTGGCAAAGCTACAACATTACATGCCGCCTGAGACACAGGCGCGCGCACAAGACCGGAACTATATGCCAAACATTCGCAAAGCTATGGCATTACACGACGCCTGAGACACATGCGCGTGTAAAAGTCCTGAAGTCTTTGCCAATCATTGGCAAAGCTATGGCATTACACGCCGCCTGAGACACATGCACGCGCACATGTCCTAAAGTCTTTTCCAATCATTGGCAAAGCTACGACATTACACGCCGCCTAAGACACATGCGCGCGCACAAGACCTGAACTCTTTTCCACACTTTGGCAAAGCTACGGCATTACACGCCGCCTGAGACACAGGCACGTGTACAAGACCAGAACTCTTTGCCAAACATTGGCAAAGCTAAGACATTACACGCCTCCTGATTCACAGGCGCGCACAAGACATGAAGTCTTTGCCAAACATTTGCAAAGGTACGGCATTACACGCCGCCTGAGACACAGGCGGGCGCCCAAGACCTGTGTTTGGCAAAGCTACGGTATTACACGCCGCATGAGACACAGGCACGCAAGACCTGAAGTCTTCGCCAAACATTGGCAATGCTACGGCATTACACGGAGCCTAAGACACAGCGCGCACACCAGACCTGGATTCTTTGCCAAACATTGGCAATGCTACCGCATTACACGCCCCCTGAGACACACGCGCGCGTGCCAGTCTTGAAGTATTTGCCAAACATTGGCAACGCTACGGCAATACACGATGACTGACACACATCGCGCACACAAGACCTGAAGTCTTTGCAAAACATTAGCAAAGCTACGGCATTACACGCCGCCTGAAACACAGGCGCGCGCACACGACCTGAACTATATGCCAAACATTGGCAATGCTACGGTATTACACGATCACTGAGACACAGCACGCACATAAGACCTGAAACCTTTGCAAAACATTGGCAAAGCTATGGCATTACACGTCGCCTGAAACACAGGCGTGCACATAAGACCTTTGTTTGGCAAAGCTACGGCATTACACGCCGCCCGAGACACAGGTGTGCGCATAAGACCTTTGTTTGGCAAAGCGGCGGCATTACACGCCGCCTGAGACACAGGCGCGCAACACCTAAAGTCTTCGCTAAACATTGGCAATGCTACAGCATTACACGAAGCCTAAGACACAGCGCGCACACAAGACCTGAAGTCTTTGCAAAACATTGGCAAAGCTACAACATTACATGCCGCCTGAGACACAGGCACGCGCACAAGACCTGAACTATATGCCAAACATTCGCAAAGCTATGGCATTACACGATGCCTGAGACACATATGCGCGCAAAAGTCCTGAAGTCTTTGCCAATCATTGGCAAAGCTACGGCATTACACGCCGCCTGAGACACATGCACGCGCACATGTCCTGAAGTCTTTTCCAATCATTGGCAAAGCTACGGCATTACACGCCGCCTGAGACACATGCGCGCGCACAAGACCTGAACTCTTTGCCACACTTTGGCAAAGCTACGGTATTACACGCCGCCTGAGACACAGGCACGTGTACAAGACCAGAACTCTTTGCCAAACAATGGAAAACCTACGACATTACACGCTGCCTGAGACACAGGCGCGCACAAGACCTGAAGTCTTTGCCAAACATTGGCAAAGCTACGGCATTACACGCCGCTAAAGACATAGGCGCGCGCACAAGACCTGAAATCTTTTCCAAACATTGGCAAAGCTACGGCATTACACGACTCCTGAGACACAGGCGCGCGCACAAGACATGTATTCTTTGCCAAACAATGGCAAAGCTACGGCTTTACACGCCGCTTGGGACACAGGCGCGCGCACCAGATCTAGGTTCTTTGCCAAACATTGGCAATGCTACCGCATTACACGCCCCCTGAGACACACGCGCGCGCGCAAGACTTGAAGTATTTGCCAAACATTGGCAATGCTACGACATTATATGATGACTGAGACACAGCTACGGCATTACACGTCGCCTGAAACACAGGCGCGTGCACAAGACCTGAACTATATGCCAAACATTGGCAAAGCTACGACATTACACCTCGCCTGAGACACAGGAGCGCACACGACCTAAAGTCTTTGCCAAACATTGTCAAAGCTACGTCATTACACGACGCCTGAGACACATGCGTGCACATAAGACCTTTGTTTGGCAAAGCTACGGCATTATACGCCGTCCGAGACACAGGCGTGCGCATAAGACCTTTGTTTGGCAAAGCGGCGGCATTACACGCCGCCTGAGACACAGGCACGCAAGACCTGAAGTCTTCGCCAAACATTGGCAATGCTACGGCATTACACGAAGCCTAAGACACAGCGCGCACACCAGACCTGGATTCTTTGCCAAACATTGGCAATGCAACCGCATTACACGCCCCTGAGACACACGCGCGCGCGCAAGTCTTGAAGTATTTGCCAAACATTGGCAATGCTACGGTATTACACGATGACTGAGACACAGCGCGCACACAAGACCTGAAGCCTTTGCAAAACATTGGCAAAGCTACGGCATTACACGCCGCCTGAAACACAGGCGCGCACACATGACCTGAACTATATGCCAAACATTGGCAATGCTACGGTATTACACTATCACTGAGACACAGCGCACACATAAGACCTGAAGCCTTTGCAAAACATTGGCAAAGCTACGGCATTACACGTCGCCTGAAACACAGGCGCGCGCACATGACCTGAACTATATGACAAACATTGGCAAAGCTACGACATTACACCTCGCCTGGGACACAGGAGCGCACACGACCTAAAGTCTTTGCCAAACATTGTCAAACTACGTCATTACACGACGCCTGAGACACAGGCGTGCACATAAGACCTTTGTTTGGCAAAGCTACGGCATTACACGCCATCCGAGACACAGGCGTGCGCATAAGACCTTTGTTTCGCAAAGCGGCGGCATTACACGCCGCCTGAGACAAAGGCGCGCAACACCTGAAGTCTTCGCCAAACATTGGCAATGCTACAGCATTACACGAAGCCTAAGACACAGCGCGCACACAAGACCTGAAGTCTTTGCAAAACATTGGCAAAGCTACAACATTACATGCCGCCTGAGACACAGGCGCGCACAAAAGACCGGAACTATATGCCAAACATTCGCAAAGCTATGGCATTACACGACGCCTGAGACACATGCGCGTGTAAAAGTCCTGAAGTCTTTGCCAATCATTGGCAAAGCTACGGCATTACACGCCGCCTGAGACACATGCACGCGCACATGTCCTGAAGTCTTTTCCAATCATTGGCAAAGCTACGGCATTACACGCCGCCTCAGACACATGCGCGCGCACAAGACCTGAACTCTTTGCCACACTTTGGCAAAGCTACGGCATTACACGCCGCCTGAGACACAGGCACGTGTACAAGACCAGAACTCTTTGCCAAACATTGGAAAAGCTACGACATTACACGTTGCCTGAGACACAGGCGCGCACAAGACCCGAAGTCTTTACCAAACATTGGCAAAGCTACGGCATTACACGCCGCCCAAGACACAGGCGCGCGCACAAGACCTGAAATCTTTTCCAAACATTGGCAAAACTACGGCATTACACGACTCCTGAGACACAGGCGCGCACACAAGACATGTATTCTTTGCCAAACATTGGCAAAGCTAAGACATTACACGCCTCCTGATTCACAGGCGCGCACAAGACATGAAGTCTTTGCCAAACATTTGCAAAGGTACGGCATTACACGCCGCTTGAGACACAGGCGGGCGCCCAAGACCTGTGTTTGGCAAAGCTACGGTATTACACGCCGCATGAGACACAGACACGCAAGACCTGAAGTCTTCGCCAAACATTGGCAATGCTACGGCATTACACGGAGCCTAAGACACAGCGCGCACACCAGACCTGGATTCTTTGCCAAACATTGGCAATGCTACCGCATTACACGCCCCCTGAGACACACGCGCGCGCGCCAGTCTTGAAGTATTTGCCAAACATTGGCAACGCTACGGCAATACACGATGACTGAGACACAGCGCGCACACAAGACCTGAAGCCTTTGCAAAACATTGGCAAAGCTACGGCATTACACGCCGCCTGAAACACAGGCGCGCGCACACGACCTGAACTATATGCCAAACATTGGCAATGCTACGGTATTACACGATCACTGAGACACAGCACGCACATAAGACCTGAAGCCTTTGCAAAACATTGGCAAAGCTATCGCATTACACGTCGCCTGAAACACAGGCGCGCGCACATGACCTGAACTATATGACAAACATTGGCAAAGCTACGACATTACACCTCGCCTGAGACACAGGAGCGCACATGACCTAAAGTCTTTGCCAAACATTGTCAAAGCTACGTCATTACACGACGCCTGAGACACAGGCGTGCACATAAGACCTCTGTTTGGCAAAGCTACGGCATTACACGCCATCCGAGACACAAGCGTGCGCATAAGACCTTTGTTTGGCAAAGCGGCGGCATTACACGCCGCCTGAAACAAAGGCGCGCAACACCTGAAGTCTTCGCCAAACATTGGCAATGCTACAGCATTACACGAAGCCTAAGACACAGCGCGCACACAAGACCTGAAGTCTTTGCAAAACATTGGCAAAGCTACAACATTACATGCCGCCTGAGACACAGGCGCGCGCACAAGACCGGAACTATATGCCAAACATTCGCAAAGCTATGGCATTACACGACGCCTGAGACACATGCGCGTGTAAAAGTCCTGAAGTCTTTGCCAATCATTGGCAAAGCTATGGCATTACACGCCGCCTGAGACACATGCACGCGCACATGTCCTAAAGTCTTTTCCAATCATTGGCAAAGCTACGGCATTACACGCCGCCTAAGACACATGCACGCGCACAAGACCTGAACTCTTTTCCACACTTTGGCAAAGCTACGGCATTACACGCCGCCTGAGACACAGGCACGTGTACAAGACCAGAACTCTTTGCCAAACATTCGCAAAGCTAAGACATTACACGCCTCCTGATTCACAGGCGCGCACAAGACATGAAGTCTTTGCCAAACATTTGTAAAGGTACGGCATTACACGCCGCCTGAGACACAGGCGGGCGCCCAAGACCTGTGTTTGGCAAAGCTACGGTATTACACGCCGCATGAGACACAGGCACGCAAGACCTGAAGTCTTCGCCAAACATTGGCAATGCTACGGCATTACACGGAGCCTAAGACACAGCGCGCACACCAGACCTGGATCTTTGCCAAACATTGGCAATGCTACCGCATTACACGCCCCCTGAGACACACGCGCGCGCGCCAGTCTTGAAGTATTTGCCAAACATTGGCAACGCTACGGCAATACACGATGACTGACACACAGTGCACACACAAGACCTGAAGTCTTTGCAAAACATTAGCAAAGCTACGGCATTACACGCCGCCTGAAACACAGGCGCGCGCACACGACCTGAACTATATGCCAAACATTGGCAATGCTACGGTATTACACGATCACTGAGACACAGCACGCACATAAGACCTGAAGCCTTTGCAAAACATTGGCAAAGCTATGGCATTACACGTCGCCTGAAACACAGGCGCGCGCACATGACCTGAACTATATGACAAACATTGGCAAAGCTACGACATTACACCTCGCCTGAGACACAGGAGTGCACATGACCTAAAGTCTTTGCCAAACATTGTCAAAGCTACGTCATTACACGACGCCTGAGACACAGGCGTGCACATAAGACCTCTGTTTGGCAAAGCTACGGCATTACACGCCATCCGAGACACAGGCGTGCGCATAAGACCTTTGTTTGGCAAAGCGGCGGCATTACACGCCGCCTGAGACAAAGGCGCGCAACACCTGAAGTCTTCGCCAAACATTGGCAATGCTACAGCATTACACGAAGCCTAAGACACAGCGCGCACACAAGACCTGAAGTCTTTGCAAAACATTGGCAAAGCTACAACATTACATGCCGCCTGAGACACAGGCGCGCGCACAAGACCGGAACTATATGCCAAACATTCGCAAAGCTATGGCATTACACGACGCCTGAGACACATGCGCGTGTAAAAGTCCTGAAGTCTTTGCCAATCATTGGCAAAGCTATGGCATTACACGCCGCCTGAGACACATGCACGCGCACATGTCCTAAAGTCTTTTCCAATCATTGGCAAAGCTACGACATTACACGCCGCCTAAGACACATGCGCGCGCACAAGACCTGAACTCTTTTCCACACTTTGGCAAAGCTACGGCATTACACGCCGCCTGAGACACAGGCACGTGTACAAGACCAGAACTCTTTGCCAAACATTGGCAAAGCTAAGACATTACACGCCTCCTGATTCACAGGCGCGCACAAGACATGAAGTCTTTGCCAAACATTTGCAAAGGTACGGCATTACACGCCGCCTGAGACACAGGCGGGCGCCCAAGACCTGTGTTTGGCAAAGCTACGGTATTACACGCCGCATGAGACACAGGCACGCAAGACCTGAAGTCTTCGCCAAACATTGGCAATGCTACGGCATTACACGGAGCCTAAGACACAGCGCGCACACCAGACCTGGATTCTTTGCCAAACATTGGCAATGCTACCGCATTACACGCCCCCTGAGACACACGCGCGCGTGCCAGTCTTGAAGTATTTGCCAAACATTGGCAACGCTACGGCAATACACGATGACTGACACACATCGCGCACACAAGACCTGAAGTCTTTGCAAAACATTAGCAAAGCTACGGCATTACACGCCGCCTGAAACACAGGCGCGCGCACACGACCTGAACTATATGCCAAACATTGGCAATGCTACGGTATTACACGATCACTGAGACACAGCACGCACATAAGACCTGAAACCTTTGCAAAACATTGGCAAAGCTATGGCATTACACGTCGCCTGAAACACAGGCGCGCGCACATGACCTGAACTATATGACAAACATTGGCAAAGCTACGACATTACACCTCGCCTAAGACACAGGAGCGCACATGACCTAAAGTCTTTGCCAAACATTGTCAAAGCTACGTCACTACACGACCCCTGAGACACAGGCGTGCACATAAGACCTCTGTTTGGCAAAGCTACGGCATTACACGCCATCCGAGACACAGGCGTGCGCATAAGACCTTTGTTTGGCAAAGCGGCGGCATTACACGCCGCCTGAGACAAAGGCGCGCAACACCTGAAGTCTTCGCCAAACATTGGCAATGCTACAGCATTACACGAAGCCTAAGACACAGCGCGCACACAAGACCTGAAGTCTTTGCAAAACATTGGCAAAGCTACAACATTACATGCCGCCTGAGACACAGGCGCGCGCACAAGACCGGAACTATATGCCAAACATTCGCAAAGCTATGGCATTACACGACGCCTGAGACACATGCGCGTGTAAAAGTCCTGAAGTCTTTGCCAATCATTGGCAAAGCTATGGCATTACACGCCGCCTGAGACACATGCACGCGCACATGTCCTAAAGTCTTTTCCAATCATTGGCAAAGCTACGGCATTACACGCCGCCTAAGACACATGCGCGCGCACAAGACCTGAACTCTTTGCCACACTTTGGCAAAGCTACGGCATTACACGCCGCCTAAGACACAGGCACGTGTACAAGACCAGAACTCTTTGCCAAACATTGGAAAAACTACGACATTACACACTGCCTGAGACACAGGCGCGCACAAGACCCGAAGTCTTTACCAAACATTGGCAAAGCTACGGCATTACACGCCGCCCAAGACACTGGCGCGCGCACAAGACCTGAAATCTTTTCCAAACATTGGCAAAGCTACGGCATTACACGACTCCTGAGACACAGTCGCGCACACAAGACATGTATTCTTTGCCAAACATTGGCAAAGCTAAGACATTACACGCCTCATGATTCACAGGCGCGCACAAGACATGAAGTCTTTGCCAAACATTTGCAAAGGTACGGCATTACACGCCGCCTGAGACACAGGCGGGCGCCCAAGACCTGTGTTTGGCAAAGCTACGGTATTACATGCCGCATGAGACACTTGCACGCAAGACCTGAAGTCTTCGCCAAACATTGGCAATGCTACGGCATTACACGGAGCCTAAGACACAGCGCGCACACCAGACCTGGATTCTTTGCCAAACATTGGCAATGCTACCGCATTACACGCCCCCTGAGACACACGCGCGCGCGCAAGTCTTGAAGTATTTGCCAAACTTTGGCAACGCTACGGCAATACACGATGACTGAGACACAGCGCGCACACAAGACCTGAAGCCTTTGCAAAACATTGGCAAAGCTACGGCATTACACGCCGCCAGAAACACAGGCGCGCGCACATGACCTGAACTATATGCCAAACATTGGCAATGCTACGGTATTACACGATCACTGAGACACAGCGCGCACATAAGACCTGAAGCCTTTGCAAAACATTGGCAAAGCTACGGCATTACACGTCGCCTGAAACACAGGCGCGCGCACATGACCTGAACTATATGACAAACATTGGCAAAGCTACGACATTACACCTCGCCTGAGACACAGGAGCGCACATGACCTAAAGTCTTTGCCAAACATTGTCAAAGCTACGTCATTACACGACGCCTGAGACACAGGCGTGCACATAAGACCTTTGTTTGGCAAAGCTACGGCATTACACGCCATCCGAGACACAGGCGTGCGCATAAGACCTTTGTTTGGCAAAGCGGCGGCATTACACGCCGCCTGAGACAAAGGCGCGCAACACCTGAAGTCTTCGCCAAACATTGGCAATGCTACAGCATTACACGAAGTCTAAGACACAGCGCGCACACAAGACCTGAAGTCTTTGCAAAACATTGGCAAAGCTACAACATTACATGCCGCCTGAGACACAGGCGCGCGCACAAGACCAGAACTATATGCCAAACATTCGCAAAGCTATGGCATTACACGACGCCTGAGACACATGCGCGTGTAAAAGTCCTGAAGTCTTTGCCAATCATTGGCAAAGCTACGGCATTACACGCCGCCTGAGACACATGCACGCGCACATGTCCTGAAGTCTTTTCCAATCATTGGCAAAGCTACGGCATTACACGCCGCCTAAGACACATGCGCGCGCACAAGACCTGAACTCTTTGACACACTTTGGCAAAGCTACGGCATTACACGCCGCCTGAGACACTGGCACGTGTATAAGACCAGAACTCTTTGCCAAACATTGGAAAAGCTACGACATTACACGCTACCGGAGACACAGGCGCGCACAAGACCCGAAGTCTTTGCCAAACATTGGCAAAGCTACGGCATTACACGCCGCCCAAGACTCAGGCGCACGCACAAGACCTGAAATCTTTTCCAAACATTGGCAAAGCTACGGCATTACACGACTCCTGAGACACAGGCGCGCGCACAAGACATGTATTCTTTGCCAAACATTGGCAAAGCTAAGACATTACACGCCTCCTGATTCACAGGCGCGCACAAGACATGAAGTCTTTGCCAAACATTTGCAAAGGTACGGCATTACACGCCGCCTGAGACACAGGCGGGCGCCCGAGACACAGGCGGGCGCCCAAGACCTGTGTTTGGCAAAGCTACGGTATTACACGCCGCATGAGACACAGGCGCGCGCACAAGACCTGAAGTCATTGTCAAACATTGGCAAAGCTACGGCATTACACGCCGCCTCAGACACAGGCGCGCACACAAGACCTGAAGTCTTTGCCAATCATTGGCAAAGGTATGACAATACACGCCGCCTGAGCCACATGCGCGCGCACAAGACCTGAAGTCTTTGCCAAACATTGGCAAAGCTACGGCTTTACACGCCGCTTGAGACACAGGCTCGCACACCAGATCTGGATTCTTTGCCAAACATTGGCAATGCTACCGCATTACACGCCCCCTGAGACACACGCGCGCGCACAAGACTTGAAGTATTTTCCAAACATTGGCAATGCTACGACATTACATGATGACTGAGACACAGCTACGGCATTACACGTCGCCTAAAACACAGGCGCGCGCACAGGACCGGATCTATATGCCAAACATTGGCAAAGCTACGACATTACACCTCGCCTGAGACACAGGAGCGCACACGACCTAAAGTCTTTGCCAAACATTGTCAAAGCTACGTCATTACACGACGCCTGAGACACAAGCGTGCGCATAAGACCTATGTTTGGCAAAGCTACGACATTACACGCCGCCTGAGACTCAGGCATGCGCATATGACCTTTGTTTGGCAAAGCTGCGGCATTACATGCCGCGTGAGACACAGGCACGCAAGACCTGAAGTCTTCGCCAAACATTGGTAATGCTACGGCATTAAACGAAGCCTAAGACACAGCGTGCACACCAGACCTGGATTCTTTACCAAACATTGGCAATTCTACCGCATTACACGCCCCCTGAGACACACGCGCGCGCGCAAGTCTTGAAGTATTTGCCAAACATTGGTAATGCTACGGTATTACACGATGACTGAGACACAGCGCGCACACAAGACCTGAAGCCTTTGCAAAACATTGGCAAAGCTACGGCATTACACACCGCCTGAAACACAGGCGCGCGCACATGACCTGAACAATATGCCAAACATTAGCAAAGCTACGACATTACACCTCGCCTGACACACAGGAGCGCACACGACCTAAAGTCATTGCCAAACATTATCAAAGCTACGTCATTACACGACGCCTGAGACACAGGCGTGCACATAAGACCTTTGTTTGGCAAAGCTACGGCATTACACGCCGCCCGAGACACAGGCGTGCGCATAAGACCTTTGTTTGGCAAAGCGGCGGCATTACACGCCGCCTGAGACACAGGCGCGCAACACCTGAAGTCTTCGCCAAACAATGGCAATGCTACAGCATTACACGAAGCCTAAGACACAGCGCGCACACAAGACCTGAAGTCTTTGCAAAACATTGGCAAAGCTACAACATTACATGCCGCCTGAGACACAGGCGCGCGCACAAGACCTGAACTATATGCCAAACATTCGCAAAGCTATGGCATTACACGACGCCTGAGACACATGCGCGCTCAAAAGTCCTGAAGTCTTTGCCAATCATTGGCAAAGCTACGGCATTACACGCCGCCTGAGACACATGCGCGCGCACAAGACCTGGATTCTTTGCCAAACATTGGCAATGCTACCGCATTACACACCCCCTGAGACACACGCGCGCGCGCAAGACTTGAAGTATTTGCCAAACATTGGCAATGCTACGGCATTACATGATGACTGAGACACAGCTACAACATTACACGTCGCCTGAAACACAGGCGCGCGCACAAGACCTAAACTATATGCTAAACATTGGCAAAGCTACGACATTACACCTCGCCTGAGACACAGGACCGCATACGACCTAAAGTCTTTGCCAAACATTGTCAAAGCTACGTCATTACACGATGCCTGAGACACAGGCGTGCGCATAAGACCTATGTTTGGCAAAGCTACGGCATTACATGTCGCCTGAAACATAGGCGCGTGCACAAGACCTGAACTATATGCCAAACATTGGCAAAGCTACGGCATTACACCTCGCCTGAGACACAAGAGCGCACACGACCTAAAGTCTTTCCCAAACATTGTCAAAGCTACGTCATTACACGACGCCTGAGACACATGCGTGCACATAAGACCTTTGTGTGGCAAAGCTACGGCATTATACGCCGTCCGAGACACAGGCGTGCGCATAAGACCTTTGTTTGGCAAAGCGGCGGCATTACACGCCGCCTGAGACACAGGCACGCAAGACCTTAAGTCTTCGCCAAACATTGGCAATGCTACGGCATTACACGAAGCCTAAGACACAGCGTGCACACCAGACCTGGATTCTTTGCCAAACATTGGCAATGCAACCGCATTACACGCCCCTGAGACACACGCGCGCGCGCAAGTCTTGAAGTATTTGCCAAACATTGGCAATGCTACGGTATTACACGATGACTGAGACACAGCGCGCACACAAGACCTGAAGCCTTTGCAAAACATTGGCAAAGCTACGGCATTACACGCCGCCTGAAACACAGGCACGCGCACATGACCTGAACTATATGCCAAACATTGGCAATGCTACGGTATTACACGATGACTGAGACACAGCGCGCACACAAGACCTGAAGCCTTTGCAAAACATTGGCAAAGCTACGGCATTACACACCGCCTGAAACACAGGCGCGCGCACATGACCTGAACAATATGCCAAACATTAGCAAAGCTACGACATTACACCTCGCCTGACACACAGGAGCGCACACGAGCTAAAGTCATTGCCAAACATTGTCAAAGCTACGTCATTACACGACGCCTGAGACACAGGCGTGCACATAAGACCTTTGTTTGGTAAAGCTACGGCATTACACGCCGTCCGAGACACAGGCGTGCGCATAAGACCTTTGTTTGGCAAAGCGGCGGCATTACACGCCGCCTGAGACACAGGCGCGCAACACCTGAAGTCTTCGCCAAACAATGGCAATGCTACAGCATTACACGAAGCCTAAGACACAGAGCGCACACAAGACCTGAAGTCTTTGCAAAACATTGGCAAAGCTACAACATTACATGCCGCCTGAGACACAGGCGCGCGCACAAGACCTGAACTATATGCCAAACATTCACAAAGCTATGGCATTACACGACGCCTGAGACACATGCGCGCGCAAAAGTCCTGAAGTCTTTGCCAATCATTGGCAAAGCTACGGCATTACACGCCACCTGAGACACATGCGCGCGCACACGACCTGGATTCTTTGCCAAACATTGGCAATGCTACCGCATTACACGCCCCCTGAGACACACACGCGCGCGCAAGACTTGAAGTATTTGCCAAACATTGGCAATGCTACGGCATTACATGATGACTGAGACACAGCTACGGCATTACACGTCGCCTGAAACACAGGCGCGCGCACAAGACCTGAACTATATGCCAAACATTGGCAAAGCTAGGACAATACACCTCGCCTGAGACACAGGAGCGCACACGACCTAAAGTCTTTGCCAAACATTGTCAAAGCTACGTCATTACACGACGCCTGAGACACAGGCGTTCACATAAGACCTTTGTTTGGCAAAGCTACGGCATTACACGCCGTCCGAGACACAGGCATGCGCATAAGACCTTTGTTTGGCAAAGCGGCTAAGACACAGGCACGCAAGACCTGAAGTCTTCGCCAAACATTGGCAATGCTACGGCATTACACGAAGCCTAAGACACAGCGCGCCCACCAGACCGGGATTCTTTGCCAAACATTGGCAATGCTACCGCATTACACGCCCCCTGAGACACATGCGCGCGCGCAAGTCTTGAAGTATTTGCCAAACATTGGCAATGCTACGGTATTACACGATGACTGAGACACAGCACGCACACAAGACCTGAAGCCTTTGCAAAACATTGGCAAAGCTACGGCATTACACACCGCCTGAAACACAGGCGCGCGCACATGACCTGAACAATATGCCAAACATTAGCAAAGCTACGACATTACACCTCGCCTGACACACAGGAGCGCACACGACCTAAAGTCATTGCCAAACATTATCAAATCTACGTCATTACACGACGCCTGAGACACAGGCGTGCACATAAGACCTTTGTTTGGCAAAGCTACGGCATTACACGCCGCCCGAGACACAGGCGTGCACATAAGACCTTTGTTTGGCAAAGCTACGGCATTACACGCCGCCCGAGACACAGGCGTGCGCATAAGACCTTTGTTTGGCAAAGCGGCGGCATTACACGCCGCCTGAGACACAGGCGCGCAACACCTGAAGTCTTCGCCAAACAATGGCAATGCTACAGCATTACACGAAGCCTAAGACACAGCGCGCACACAAGACCTGAAGTCTTTGCAAAACATTGGCAAAGCTACAACATTACATGCCGCCTGAGACACAGGCGCGCGCACAAGACCTGAACTATATGCCAAACATTCGCAAAGCTATGGCATTACACGACGCCTGAGACACATGCGCGCTCAAAAGTCCTGAAGTCTTTGCCAATCATTGGCAAAGCTACGGCATTACACGCCGCCTGAGACACATGCGCGCGCACAAGACCTGGATTCTTTGCCAAACATTGGCAATGCTACCGCATTACACACCCCCTGAGACACACGCGCGCGCGCAAGACTTGAAGTATTTGCCAAACATTGGCAATGCTACGGCATTACATGATGACTGAGACACAGCTACAACATTACACGTCGCCTGAAACACAGGCGCGCGCACAAGACCTAAACTATATGCTAAACATTGGCAAAGCTACGACATTACACCTCGCCTGAGACACAGGACCGCATACGACCTAAAGTCTTTGCCAAACATTGTCAAAGCTACGTCATTACACGATGCCTGAGACACAGGCGTGCGCATAAGACCTATGTTTGGCAAAGCTACGGCATTACATGTCGCCTGAAACATAGGCGCGTGCACAAGACCTGAACTATATGCCAAACAATGGCAAAGCTACGGCATTACACCTCGCCTGAGACACAAGAGCGCACACGACCTAAAGTCTTTCCCAAACATTGTCAAAGCTACGTCATTACACGACGCCTGAGACACATGCGTGCACATAAGACCTTTGTGTGGCAAAGCTACGGCATTATACGCCGTCCGAGACACAGGCGTGCGCATAAGACCTTTGTTTGGCAAAGCGGCGGCATTACACGCCGCCTGAGACACAGGCACGCAAGACCTTAAGTCTTCGCCAAACATTGGCAATGCTACGGCATTACACGAAGCCTAAGACACAGCGTGCACACCAGACCTGGATTCTTTGCCAAACATTGGCAATGCAACCGCATTACACGCCCCTGAGACACACGCGCGCGCGCAAGTCTTGAAGTATTTGCCAAACATTGGCAATGCTACGGTATTACACGATGACTGAGACACAGCGCGCACACAAGACCTGAAGCCTTTGCAAAACATTGGCAAAGCTACGGCATTACACGCCGCCTGAAACACAGGCACGCGCACATGACCTGAACTATATGCCAAACATTGGCAATGCTACGGTATTACACGATGACTGAGACACAGCGCGCACACAAGACCTGAAGCCTTTGCAAAACATTGGCAAAGCTACGGCATTACACACCGCCTGAAACACAGGCGCGCGCACACGACCTGAACAATATGCCAAACATTAGCAAAGCTACGACATTACACCTCGCCTGACACACAGGAGCGCACACGACCTAAAGTCATTGCCAAACATTGTCAAAGCTACGTCATTACACGACGCCTGAGACACAGGCGTGCACATAAGACCTTTGTTTGGCAAAGCTACGGCATTACACGCCGCCCGAGACACAGGCGTGCGCATAAGACCTTTGTTTGGCAAAGCGGCGGCATTACACGCCGCCTGAGACACAGGCGCGCAACACCTGAAGTCTTCGCCAAACAATGGCAATACTACAGCATCACACGAAGCCTAAGACACAGAGCGCACACAAGACCTGAAGTCTTTGCAAAACATTGGCAAAGCTACAACATTACATGCCGCCTGAGACACAGGCGCGCGCACAAGACCTGAACTATATGCCAAACATTCACAAAGCTATGGCATTACACGACGCCTGAGACACATGCGCGCGCAAAAGTCCTGAAGTCTTTGCCAATCATTGGCAAAGCTACGGCATTACACGCCACCTGAGACACATGCGCGCGCACACGACCTGGATTCTTTGCCAAACATTGGCAATGCTACCGCATTACACGCCCCCTGAGACACACACGCGCGCGCAAGACTTGAAGTATTTGCCAAACATTGGCAATGCTACGGCATTACATGATGACTGAGACACAGCTACGGCATTACACGTCGCCTGAAACACAGGCGCGCGCACAAGACCTGAACTATATGCCAAACATTGGCAAAGCTAGGACAATACACCTCGCCTGAGACACAGGAGCGCACACGACCTAAAGTCTTTGCCAAACATTGTCAAAGCTACGTCATTACACGACGCCTGAGACACAAGCGTGCACATAAGACCTTTGTTTGGCAAAGCTACGGCATTACACGCCGTCCGAGACACAGGCATGCGCATAAGACCTTTGTTTGGCAAAGCGGCTGAGACACAGGCACGCAAGACCTGAAGTCTTCGCCAAACATTGGCAATGCTACGGCATTACACGAAGCCTAAGACACAGCGCGCCCACCAGACCGGGATTCTTTGCCAAACATTGGCAATGCTACCGCATTACACGCCCCCTGAGACACATGCGCGCGCGCAAGTCTTGAAGTATTTGCCAAACATTGGCAATGCTACGGTATTACACGATGACTGAGACACAGCACGCACACAAGACCTGAAGCCTTTGCAAAACATTGGCAAACCTACGGCATTACACGCCGCCTGAAACACAGGCACGCGCACATGACCTGAACTATATGCCAAACATTGGCAATGCTACGGTATTATACGATGACTGAGACACAGCGCGCACACAAGACCTGAAGCCTTTGCAAAACATTGGCAAAGCTACGGCATTACACACCGCGTGAAACACAGGCGCGCGCACATGACCTGAACAATATGCCAAACATTAGCAAAGCTACGACATTACACCTCGCCTGACACACAGGAGCGCACACGACCTAAAGTCATTGCCAAACATTGTCAAAGCTACGTCATTACACGACGCCTGAGACACAGGCGTGCACATAAGACCTTTGTTTGGCAAAGCTACGGCATTACACGCCGCCCGAAACACAGGCGTGCGCATAAGACCTTTGTTTGGCAAAGCGGCGGCATTACACGCCGGCTGAGACACAGGCGTGCAACACCTGAAGTCTTCGCCAAACTTTGGCAATGCTATGGCATTACACGAAGCCTAAGACACAGCGCGCACACCAGACCTGGATTCTTTGACAAACATTGGCAATGCTACCGCATTACACGCTGTAACATTTCTGATTTTCATCATGTAATCGTTTGATTTCAATAAACAAACACATTTCAGTTTCTATTCGTGTACAAACAAACTACGATGCAGTTACATATACAAACCATTCTGTTACAATAACAACTTAAACAAAACATCATGATCTCACAAACCTCGAGGACCAAATCTGACAAAATCTCAAAAACGATAAAAAGTGTCAGACACGATCGTGCCTCGATACAGGCACGGTCGCGCCTAAAGGGACGAAACACGATCGTGCCTAGAAACAAGCACGGTCGCGCCTGAAGACAAAGCACGGTCGTGCCTAATACAGGCACGGTCGCGCTGCTGAAACCACGTGACTCCGCAGAGTCAGTCAGTGGTCCATACTCGTTGAGTCAAATCGCATTAAGGCCGGATTTCACGCGTCCGGCCATACCCAACTGTACACCATCTGAAACACGTCTCCAATTTCGTACTCCAATCGACCCATTTCAAATCCACACCTACCCCACTCACGAATTCATGAGATTTCACGTTATAAGGAGAATCCAATGCCTCCTACACCTTCACATGCACCCTCTCGACCTCTCGGAGCATTCACTCGACACTCATACAACTTCTGGAGCCCGATCGATCGCCAAGACGCCCGAAAACGCGACCCGTAGCCGACCGCATTCAATTGCCCAATAATCTCAAGTAAGTAATACACCAATAGTTTCGTATCATCCTCTACTACGAAAGCCCTATGCCAATTCGTAGTAGAAACACTCAAGTCTGTCCGATTTTTGAACGAAAAGCCGAAACTAAACTTTTAGTCGAACTACCTTTTAAACACGAAATAAATCCAATTAAAACACATAGATAGCTTCGCAATCATCCACTAAGTGAAAGCCCTAAGAATACAGAAACATTTAATATAAGAATCGACGGATTTGGGTCTGGAAAAGACCCGACACGGTCGCGCTCATCCCTGAGCGCGGTCGTGCCTGACCAAGCACAATCGTGCCCCAGGTGTGGCCCGGTCGTGCTTACCGAGCAAACAAGTCTTGACCAAAAACAAACACTAGACGCGGTCGTGTCAGATACGAGCACGGTCGTGCTCCATGTCCAGAACCTCTGTAGTGCCTTCTGACTCGACCACGGGCGCGCTCTGACCACCACGGTCACCCCCGGCAACGAGCGCGGTCGTGCCCTACTTGAGCACGGTCGTGCTCCTTGACCAGAATCAATTATTTTTCTGTTTTAAAGTCTATTTAACATATTTTAGCTAAAAAATTTCAAAATGTAATTATAAAAATTATTTTATAAAATCCCAAGACCCGGGAATCATTTATAAACCAAATCCTTGATTTAGAGATTTAAAACGATTAATTCCCGATAGTTCGAAACCGATGAAATCGTGAGTTTATATAATCATTTTTATAAAACCATTTATACAAATATATATTTTGACTTAAACAAATATTATTTATTTAAATTTATACTTAAATAAATATAAATATATCAGTTATTTAAATTTACATTTTAAAGAATATATATATCACTACTATTTAAAATGTACTAAATAGATAAATAAAATTATTTATTTATTTATTTCAAACAAACCCTAAACATACAAATCCATTTTTCGACATAAAAAATAACACAAACAATGACACGCGTTATACATTTATCCAATAGGTCAAACGTAGCGACCTACAACACGCTTGGTATTTTTGTTGATCTGTGCAAACTACACTACCCAACACAAGTGAGTTTTACATAGCCCCTTTTCCTTTTTACACATATTTTGGGGTGAAACATGTTCCTTCAACAACTCGCTATTTACAACTACGTGCGTACAATTCTACCATATGGTCATATGTGTTTATTTATGCTTTGTGCCTGAATACTAACTGTTAAGGCTACATACACATGACATACTCGTGCCATTATACAATACATACACATGACATACTCGTGCAATTATACTACACATACAACGGGATAGCATGTGTTGCTATGCCCTTCATTGGTCTAACATTGGTATGTTATGCCCTCCATTGGGCCAACATTGGTATGTTGTGCCCTTCATTTGGTTAACATTGGTATGTTATTCAATTACAAGGTTACATCTGTGCAACTAGCTTAACTTAGATTCTCCATAAATGCTTCTTAAACCATGTATCATACGAATTGTACACAAAACATTTGAACTTTACTTGTGGTGTCAAAACCTATGTATGCTCACCAACTATTTATAGTTGACACTCTCATTTTAAACATGTTTCAAGTACTAAGCTTTGAGCTCATATCCAAGATGCTACACATAGGAACTGGACCTAGTATCTAAATTGATAAAGAAATTTTGTATTTTGACTCTTGTAAACATTCTACTTGATTACTTGAACTATGAAATGGAATTGGTTATTTAATATATTACAACTTTAGTCAACCATGAGCTTATGAACAGTCTGCACGCTTCACGCCCCGACGTTTCCGCCGCCGGTTGGGGTGTGACAGATTGGTATCAGAGCCTTGGTTATAGGGAATTAGCTTATTAGACACTCTTGACCTAGACTATAACCTTAGGACACCCATACAATGCCATGCTACTACGTGTTACATGATTACTTCTTGTAGAAATATTTCTATATACTATCATAAGTAATTACACTACATGATGAGATACATGATGACTTATGTGTCACACTACCTGATAACTTTTGTGCTTACATTCATTACTATCTACATGCTATGTGTTACATGTTCATTAACTCAGGTGTTGGTTTACTTGCTACCTAAAATGTTTATTAGAATTCATGACATATTAGGTGTACCTAGGCAATAAACTGATCAAACAATATTCACACCCATAGCCTAAACCACATATCCCTCTTGCCTGCTTCTATGTCGTCATCATCATCGCTTGTGGGACATCATACTCATGGACGCTAGTCTATTAAATTTTCTTTTGCACCTCGTTAAGGATTTTAGATTTGGATAATTATTAAAGGACACGTGCAATCTGGAAGGGTAACACCTGTACCCTGGGTTTTCTGTCTAGGAAAGCATTTCATATAAATCCCAATCAACCGAGGGATCCGTGTGCTTTCCTGGGAATTCCCGGGATGAGTGTTTACCTATAGGCTAAAGCACGTCTCCTTGAAAATTTTATAAGTCTAATTAACCTTAATATGTCATAGTGTTCAAGCAGTAATGTGATTACTTGAATACCATCCGAACTATGAAATAAATGTGTTATTATTCCTCCTATCCTAAATTTCAACAAATTTTTATAAATCCTCACAACTCTTTTATATCATTCTCTTTTTGTATAGAATGCCTCCTCGTCGTAACAGCAACCGCCGCAACACCGACAATAGCACCGACACCAATACCGACAATGCCAACAACAACAATAACACCAACCTTGCCACTCTCCTCACTCAGCTAGTAACTCAACTAACTCAAGCCAACAACAACAATAATGGAAACGCCAGTGGTAGTGCTAATACTGGTGGTGGCAGCGGTGCCGACCCACGACAATGTACCTTCAAACACTTCAACTCGTGTAATCCCCTCACATTTTATGGCACCGAAGGAGCCACGGGACTCCTTCAATGGTTTGAGAGTATTGAGAACACTTTTCTCAATAGTGACTGTCCCGACAACCTCCGTGTTCGTCATGCCACCAGCGTCTTCCAGAAACGGGCGCTCACTTGGTGGAATGGTGAGAAAAGAACTAGGGGCCTGGATGTGGCAATGGCCCTACCGTGGGAAGAATTGAAAAGGGTCATGACCGAGGAGTTCTGTCCTCGAAATGAAATGAAGAAGTTGGAAGCTGAGTTTTGGGATCTTACCCAAGACAGCGGTGAAAGTATGGCCTACACAACTCGTTTCCACGAGTTAAGTCTTCTTGTGCCCCACATGGTCACACCATTAGCCCGATGCATTGACAAATACATAGGTGGTTTACCTAGGCAGATTCAGGATACTGTCCTAGGAAGAAACCCAACAACTCTTGAAAACGCTATTCGCCTAGCTGCCACATTAACTGATAACCACGTGAAGACGGGTACATTAACAAGGAAGGGTGCAATGAAAGTCACTGACCCAGCAGCCCCTTTTGAACCCCCTAGAGAAGACAAACCCAAACTTCCCCAATACAATAAGAAACGAAATTTCGCGATCGCTATCCCTGCGGTACCAATCAACCAAGCTGCTCCACTAAACCATTTGAACCAGAATAAGAAACCATATATGGGCAACAACCCTTTGTGCAACACATGCAATTATCATCACTTCCTAAAAATGCCATGCCGTCTATGTGCCAACTGTGGGAGATATGGCCATACTACCAATGTTTGCCGATCTGGACCGCCCATTACTCAAACCAACCAAGGGAACAGGACCGTGCAGCAAGGGATAAACCCAGTGGTTCCGGCTATTACTGATGGACGAGCTTGCTTTGAATGTGGCGACCCAAACCATTTCCGTCACCGATGTCCCCGAATTGTCAACGTTGTCCAAGGTGGTGCTCGTGGACGTACTTTCAACATAAACACCAACGAAAATCAAGTCAACACCGAGACAGTGAATGAGACCAATTGAAGCTAGTGCAAGATGGAGTCAAATTATGAAGACCCAATCTAGAATAAAATTTCGCACTATAATCATTTACGTTATCTTGTCGTTGTTCGAACTATTTACACCTACCGCTGTTTGCCACTATTATTTAAAAAAAAAAAAAAAAAAAAGGGGTTGAGCTTGCTAGCTAATTTCAAGAAGATGAGTCTTTCCGCATGAGCATTTACCATACATACAAACACCGACACCTTAAAACTCATCTACCCGCATTTTTTTTTTCTTTCATGAATATCAAACAACACGCTTGTCCTCGACACTCGACCACCTATGCAAACAAATTCATTAATGTACGTCACTCATGAGATTCAATAGCTTACACACGAACATCCACAAATCACATGAGACGCAGTTATTCACAAACATACATGATACATGCAACATAGTCGTTTACCATATACATGATTGATTACACGCTACATGAACCTTAGTTGTTTACAACATACACGATACAAGATCGATTACATGATACATGAAGCTAAGTTGGGTGCAATATACACAGTACTAGATTAACCACATAATACATAAAGCTTGGTTGCCCAAGATACTCAATATGTTTACATCATACATGAAAAACTTATTTGTTTCCATTATACATGAAACTCATTTGTTGCTACATACATGGTACTAAACTATTCACACTATACATGCTTACAATATACATAACACTAGATCATACATATAGTGAGTGCTTACATATTACACGGAACTAAATTGCTTACAATTGTTGCAATTGACCTTGCTATCTAGATATACAATTATTTGCAACGCATACGTGAAAACAGTAGTTACAAATTATGTGATTTTGTGTTACCCCCTGGTCCCACACACAATGGGATGAACTATACGGACCATACGACGATTTGGATAATTACGGGTGCACACGAAATTATACAAATCAGCGCATGGAAAGCATAGCAAATTCTATAGTGTGCTATGACGTGAAACCTAGCATGATATACGATAACGAAACTGATGAAATACGACAAGGGCATGGTGGATACGCCGCTGGTACTTCCTATATATAAGTGTTCCTATCATATTATCAGCAGTAGCGTTATTCGTATCACGTAAAGTTTCATGTTGTTTAACGGGCCAATGTTTGTGAAACCACTTAACCACTGACAATACTTAAGCATAGTAGGTTACTTCTTGAACAAATTCTAATCATCAAATTCCCATCAACACTGTTCCCAGTAATGCATCTCACCTTTGGAGCCTAACGTATCCTTCCAACAGTTTCTCCTTAATCCTCTTAACCTAACTCATTAATACTACTCATACCTGACCTCGGGTAACAGACCTAAGCTGGTTGTTAATTACTATACCCCCCCCCCAGTCAAATCCCATACCTTAAATCCATCGGAAATTCCAGACGCGGTCCAGAGTTTACATGGGAACATAAAGACCAAATGGAACTCAAGTATCCTCACCTATTCACCAATTCTGCAGCCTCAACTAGTTGAATTTCGGGACGAAATCCCCTCAACAAGGGGAGACTGTAACATTTCTGATTTTCATCATGTAATCGTTTGATTTCAATAAACAAACACATTTCAGTTTCGATTCGTGTACAAACAAACTACGATGCAGTTACATATACAAACCATTCTGTTACAATAACAACTTAAACAAAACATCATGATCTCACAAACCTCGAGGACCAAATCTGACAAAATCTCAAAAACGATAAAAAGTGTCAGACACGATCGTGCCTCGATACAGGCACGGTCGCGCCTAAAGGTACGAAACACGATCGTGCCTAGAAACAAGCACGGTCGCGCCTGAAGACAAAGCACGGTCGTGCCTAATACAGGCACGGTCGCGCTGCTGAAACCACGTGACTCCGCAGAGTCAGTCAGTGGTCCATACTCGTTGAGTCAAATCGCATTAAGGCCGGATTTCACGCGTCCGACCATACCCAACTGTACACCATCTGAAACACGTCTCCAATTTCGTACTCCAATCGACCCATTTCAAATCCACACCTACCCCACTCACGAATTCGTGAGATTTCACGTTATAAGGAGAATCCAATGCCTCCTACACCTTCACATGCACCCTCTCGACCTCTCGGAGCATTCACTCGACACTCATACAACTTCTGGAGCCCGATCGATCGCCAAGACGCCCGAAAACGCGACCCGTAGCCGACCGCATTCAATTGCCCAATAATCTCAAGTAAGTAATACACCAATAGTTTCGTATCATCCTCTACTACGAAAGCCCTATGCCAATTCGTAGTAGAAACACTCAAGTCTGTCCGATTTTTGAACGAAAAGCCGAAACTAAACTTTTAGTCGAACTACCTTTTAAACACGAAATAAATACAATTAAAACACATAGATAGCTTCGCAATCATCCACTAAGTGAAAGCCCTAAGAATACAGAAACATTTAATATAAGAATCGACGGATTTGGGTCTGGAAAAGACCCGACACGGTCGCGCTCATCCCTGAGCGCGGTCGTGCCTGACCAAGCACAATCGTGCCCCAGGTGTGGCCCGGTCGTGCTTACCGAGCAAACAAGTCTTGACCAAAAACAAACACTAGACGCGGTCGTGTCAGATACGAGCACGGTCGTGCTCCATGTCCAGAACCTCTGTAGTGCCTTCTGACTCGACCACGGGCGCGCTCTGACCACCACGGTCACCCCCGGCAACGAGCGCGGTCGTGCCCTACTTGAGCACGGTCGTGCTCCTTGACCAGAATCAATTATTTTTCTGTTTTAAAGTCTATTTAACATATTTTAGCTAAAAAATTTCAAAATGTAATTATAAAAATTATTTTATAAAATCCCAAGATCCGGGAATCATTTATAAACCAAATCCTTGATTTAGAGATTTAAAACGATTAATTCCCGATAGTTCGAAACCGATGAAATCGTGAGTTTATATAATCATTTTTATAAAACCATTTATACAAATATATATTTTGACTTAAACAAATATTATTTATTTAAATTTATACTTAAATAAATATAAATATATATTAGTTATTTAAATTTACATTTTAAAGAATATATATATCACTACTATTTAAAATGTACTAAATAGATAAATAAAATTATTTATTTATTTATTTCAAGCAAACCCTAAACATACAAATCCATTTTTCGACATAAAAAATAACACAAACAATGACACGCGTTATACATTTATCCAATAGGTCAAACGTAGCGACCTACAACACACTTGGTATTTTTGTTGATCTGTGCAAACTACACTACCCAACACAAGTGAGTTTTACATAGCCCCTTTTCCTTTTTACACGTATTTTGGGGTGAAACATGTTCCTTCAACAACTCGCTATTTACAACTACGTGCGTACAATTCTACCATATGGTCATATGTGTTTATTTATGCTTTGTGCCTGAATACTAACTGTTAAGGCTACATACACATGACATACTCGTGCAATTATACAATACATACACATGACATACTCGTGCAATTATACTACACATACAACGGGATAGCATGTGTTGCTATGCCCTTCATTGGGCTAACATTGGTATGTTATGCCCTCCATTGGGCCAACATTGGTATGTTGTGCCCTTCATTTGGTTAACATTGGTATGTTATTCAATTACAAGGTTACATCTGTGCAACTAGCTTAACTTAGATTCTCCATAAATGCTTCTTAAACCATGTATCATACGAATTGTACACAAAACATTTGAACTTTACTTATGGTGTCAAAACCTATGTATGCTCACCAACTATTTATAGTTGACACTCTCGTTTTAAACATGTTTCAGGTACTAAGCTTTGAGCTCATATCCAAGATGCTACACATAGGAACTGGACCTAGTATCTAAATTGATAAAGAAATTTTGTATTTTGACTCTTGTAAACATTCTACTTTATTACTTGAACTATGAAATGGAATTGGTTATTTAATATATTACAACTTTAGTCAACCATGAGCTTATGAACAGTCTGCACGCTTCACGCCTCGACGTTTCCGTCGCCGGTTGGGGTGTGACACACGCCCCCTGAGACACACGCGCGCGCGCAAGACTTGAAGTATTTGACAAACATTGGCAATGCTACGGCATTACATGATGACTGAGACACAGCTACGGCATTACACGTCGCCTGAAACACAGGCGCGCGCACAAGACCTGAACTATATGCCAAACATTGGCAAAGCTAGGACAATACACCTCGCCTGAGACACAGGAGCGCACACGACCTAAAGTCTTTGCCAAAAATTGTCAAAGCTACGTCATTACACGACGCCTGAGACACAGGCGTGCACGACCTGAAGTCTTCGCCAAACTTTGGTAATGCTACGGCATTACACGAAGCCTAAGACACAGCGCACACACCAGACCTGGATTCTTTGCCAAACATTGGCAATGCTACCGCATTACACGCCCCCTGAGACACACGCGCGCGCGCAAGTCTTGAAGTATTTGCCAAACATTGGCAATGCTACGGTATTACACGATGACCGAGACACCGTGCACACACAAGACCTGAAGCCTTTGCAAAACATTGGCAAAGCTACGGCATTACACGCCGCCTGAAACACAGGCGCGCGCAGATGACCTGAACTATATGCCAAACATTAGCAATGCTACGGTATTTCACGATGACTGAGACACAGCGCGCACACAAGACCTGAAGCCTTTGCAAAACATTGGCAAAGCTATGGTATTACACGCCGCCTGAAACACAGGCGCAAGCACATGACCTGAACTATATGCCGAACATTGGCAAAGCTACGACATTACACCTCGCCTGAGACACAGGAGCGCACACGACCTAAAGTCTTTGCCAAACATTGTCAAAGCTACGTCATTATACGACGCCTGAGACACAGGCGTGCACATAAGACCTTTGTTTGGCAAAGCTACGGCATTACACGTCCCCGAGAAACAGGCGTGCGCATAAGACCTTTGTTTGGCAAAGCGGCGGCATTACACGCCGCCTGAGACACAGGCGCGCAACACCTGAAGTCTTCGCCAAACATTGGCAATGCTACAGCATTACACGAAGCCGAAGACACAATTCGCACACTAGACCTGAAGTCTTTGCAAAACATTGGCAAAGCTACAACATTACATGCCGCCTGAGACACAGGCGCGCGCACAAGACCTGAACTATATGCCAAACATTCGCAAAGCTACGGCATTACACACCGCTTGAAACACAGGTGTGCGCACATGACCTGCACTATATGCCAAACATTGGCAAAGCTACGACATTACACGCCGCATGAGACACATGCGCGCGAACAAGACCTGAAGTCTTTGCCAAACATTGGCAAAGCTACGACATTACACGCCGCCTGAGACACATGCGCGCGCAAAAGAACTGAACTCTTTGCCAAACATTGGCAAAACTATGACATTACACCTCGCTGAGACACAGGAGCGCACACGACCTAAAGTCTTTGCCAAACATTGTAAAAACTACGTCATTACCCGATGCCTGAGACACAGGCGTGCACATAAGACCTTTGTTTGGCAAAGCTACGGCATTACACGCCGCCTGAGACACAGGCGTGCGCGTAAGACCTTTGTTTGGCAAAGCAGCAGCATTACACGCCGCCTGAGACACAGGCGCGCAACACCTGAAGTCTTCGCCAAACATTGGTAATGCTACAGCATTAAACGAAGCCTAAGACACAGCGCGCACACAAGACCTGAAGTCTTTGCAAAACATTGGCAAAGCTACAACATTACATGCCGCCTGAGACATAGGCGCGCGCACAAGAACTGAACTATAAGCCAAACATTCGCAAAGTTATGGCATTACACGACGCCTGAGACACATGCGCGTGCAAAAGTCCTGGATTCTTTGCCAAACATTGGCAATGCTACGGAATTACACGCCGCCTGAGACACATGCGCGCGCACAAGACCTGAACTCTTTGCCACTCTTTGGCAAAGCTACGGCATTACACGCCGCCTGAGACACAGGCACGTGCACAAGACCAGAACTCTTTGCCAAACATAGGAAAAGCTACAAAATTACACCTCGCCTGAGACACAGGAGCGCACACAACCTAAAGTCTTTGCCAAACATTTTCAAAACTACGTCATTTCACGATGCCTGAGACACTGGCGTGCACATAAGACCTTTGTTTTGAAAAGCTACGACTTTACACGCCGCCTGAGACACAGGCGTGCGCATAAGACCTTTGTTTGGCAAAGCGGCGGCATTACACGCCGCCTGAGACATAGGCGCACAACACCAGAAGTCTTCGCCAAACATTGGCAATGCTACAGCATTACACGAAGCCTAAGACACAGCGCGCACACAAGACCTGAAGTCTTTGCAAAACATTGGCAAAGCCACAACATTACATGCCGCCTGAGATACAGGCGCACGCACAAGACCTGAACTATATGCCAAACATTCGCAAATCTATGGCATTACACGACGCCTGAGACACATGCGCGTGCAAAAGTCCTGAAGTCTTTGCCAATCATTGGCAAAGCTACGGAATTACACGCCGCCTGAGACACATGGGCGCGCACAAGACCTGGATTCTTTGCCAAACATTGGCAATGCTACCGCATTACACGCCCCCTGAGACAAACGCGCGCGCGCAAGACTTGAAGTATTTGCCAAACATTGGCAATGCTACGGCATTACATGATGACTGAGACACAGCTACGGCATTACACGTCGCCTGAAACACAGGCGCGCGCACAAGACCTAAACTATATGCCAAACATTGGCAAAGCTACGACATTACACTTCGCCTGAGACACAGGACCGCATACGATGTAAAGTCTTTGCCAAACATTATCAAAGCTACGTCATTACACGATGCCTGAGACAAAGGCGTGCGGATAAGACCTATGTTTGGAAAAGCTACGGCATTACACGCCGCCTGAGACACAGGCGTGCGCATAAGACCTTTGTTTGGCAAAGCTGCAGCATTACACGCTGCCAGAGACACAGGCGCGCAAGACCTGAAGTCTTCGCCAAACTTTGGCAATGCTACGGCATTACACGAAGCCTAAGACACAGCGCGCACACCAGACCTGGATTCTTTGCCAAACATTGGCAATGCTACCGCATTACACGCCCCCTGAGACACACGCGCGCGCGCAAGTCTTGAAGTATTTGCCATACATTGGCAATGCTACGGTATTACACGATGACCGAGACACCGTGCACACACAAGACCTGAAGCCTTTGCAAAACATTGGCAAAGCTACGGCATTACACGCCGCCTGAAACACAGGCGCGCGCAGATGACCTGAACTATATGCCAAACATTAGCAATGCTACGGTATTTCACGATGACTGAGACACAGCGCACACAAGACCTGAAGCCTTTGCAAAACATTGGCAAAGCTATGGTATTACACTCCGCCTGAAACACAGGCGCAAGCACATGACCTGAACTATATGCCGAACATTGGAAAAGCTACGACATTACACCTCGCCTGAGACACAGGAGCGCACACGACCTAAAGTCTTTGCCAAACATTGTCAAAGCTACGTCATTATACGACGCCTGAGACACAGGCGTGCACATAAGACCTTTGTTTGGCAAAGCTACGGCATTACACGTCGCCCGAGAAACAGGCGTGCGCATAAGACCTTTGTTTGGCAAAGCGGCGGCATTACACGCCGCCTGAGACACAGGCGCGCAACACCTGAAGTCTTCGCCAAACATTGGCAATGCTACAGCATTACACGAAGCCGAAGACACAGCGCGCACACTAGACCTGAAGTCTTTGCAAAACATTGGCAAAGCTACAACATTACATGCCGCCTGAGACACAGGCGCGCGCACAAGACCTGAACTATATGCCAAACATTCGCAAAGCTACGGCATTACACACCGCTTGAAACACAGGTGTGCGCACATGACCTGCACTATATGCCAAACATTGGCAAAGCTACGACATTACACGCCGCATGAGACACATGCGCGCGAACAAGACCTGAAGTCTTTGCCAAACATTGGCAAAGCTACGACATTACACGCCGCCTGAGACACATGCGCGCGCAAAAGAACTGAACTCTTTGCCAAACATTGGCAAAACTGCGACATTACACCTCGCTGAGACACAGGAGCGCACACGACCTAAAGTCTTTGCCAAACATTGTAAAAACTACGTCATTACCCGACGCCTGAGACACAGGCGTGCACATAAGACCTTTGTTTGGCAAAGCTACGGCATTACACGCCGCCTGAGACACAGGCGTGCGCGTAAGACCTTTGTTTGGCAAAGCAGCAGCATTACACGCCGCCTGAGACACAGGCGCGCAACACCTGAAGTCTTCGCCAAACATTGGTAATGCTACAGCATTAAATGAAGCCTAAGACACAGGGCGCACACAAGACCTGAAGTCTTTGCAAAACTTTGGCAAAGCTACAACATTACATGCCGCCTGAGACATAGGCGCGCGCACAAGACCTGAACTATAAGCCAAACATTCGCAAAGCTATGGCATTACACGACGCCTGAGACACATGCGCGTGCAAAAGTCCTGAAGTCTTTGCCAATCATTGGCAAAGCTACGGCATTACACGCCGCCTGAGACACATGCGGGCGCACAAGACCTGGATTCTTTGCCAAACATTGGCAATGATACGGAATTACACGCCGCCTGAGACACATGCGCGCGCACAAGACCTGAACTCTTTGCCACACTTTGGCAAAGCTACGGCATTACACGCCGCCTGAGACACAGGCACGTGCACAAGACCAGAACTCTTTGCCAAACATTGGAAAAGCTACGACATTACACCTCGCCTGAGACACAGGAGCGCACACAACCTAAAGTCTTTGCCAAACATTTTCAAAACTATGTCATTTCACGATGCCTGAGACACAGGCGTGCACATAAGACCTTTGTTTTGAAAAGCTACGGCTTTACACGCCGCCTGAGACACAGGCGTGCGCATAAGACCTTTGTTTGGCAAAGCGGCGGCATTACACGCCGCCTGAGACATAGGCGCGCAACACCAGAAGTCTTCGCCAAACATTGGCAATGCTACAGCATTACACGAAGCCTAAGACACAGCGCGCACACAAGACCTGAAGTCTTTGCAAAACATTGGCAAAGCTACAACATTACATGCCGCCTGAGACACAGGCGCACGCACAAGACCTGAACTATATGCCAAACATTCGCAAAGCTATGGCATTACACGACGCCTGAGACACATGCGCGCGCAAAAGTCCTGAAGTCTTTGCCAATCATTGGCAAAGCTACGGAATTACACGCCGCCTGAGACACATGCGCGCGCACAAGACCTGGATTCTTTGCCAAACATTGGCAATGCTACCGCATTACACGCCCCCTGAGACAAACGCGCGCGCGCAAGACTTGAAGTATTTGCCAAACATTTGCAATGCTACGGCATTACATGATGACTGAGACACAGCTACGACATTACACGTCGCCTGAAACACAGGCGCGCGCACAAGACCTAAACTATATGCCAAACATTGGCAAAGCTACGACATTACACTTCGCCTGAGACACAGGACCGCATACGATGTAAAGTCTTTGCCAAACATCGTCAAAGCTACGTCATTACACGATGCCTGAGACAAAGGCGTGCGCATAAGACCTATGTTTGGAAAAGCTACGGCATTACACGTCGCCTGAGACACAGGCGTGCGCATAAGACCTTTGTTTGGCAAAGCTGCGGCATTACACGCTGCCTGAGACACAGGCACGCAAGACCTGAAGTCTTCGCCAAACTTTGGCAATGCTACGGCATTACACGAAGCCTAAGACACAGCGCGCACACCAGACCTGGATTCATTGCCAAACATTGGCAATGCTACCGCATTACACGCCCCCTGAGACACGCGCGCGCGCGCAAGTCTTGAAGTATTTGCCAAACATTGGCAATGCTACGGTATTACACGATGACTGAGACACCGTGCGCACACAAGACCTGAAGCCTTTGCAAAACATTGGCAAAGCTACGGCATTACACGCCGCCTGAAACACAGGCGCGCGCAGATGACCTGAACTATATGCCAAACATTAGCAATGCTACGGTATTTCACGATGACTGAGACACAGCGCGCACACAAGACCTGAAGCCTTTGCAAAACATTGGCAAAGCTATGGTATTACACGCCGCCTGAAACACAGGCGCGAGCACATGACCCGAACTATATGCCGAACATTGGCAAAGCTACGACGTTACACCTCGCCTGAGACACAGGAGCGCACACGACCTAAAGTCTTTGCCAAACATTGTCAAAGCTACGTCATTATACGACGCCCGAGACACAGGCGTGCACATAAGACCTTTGTTTGGCAAAGCTACGGCATTACACGTCGCCCGAGAAACAGGCGTGCGCATAAGACCCTTGTTTGGCAAAGCGGCGGCATTACACTCCTCCTGAGACACAGGCGCGCAACACCTGAAATCTTCGCCAAACATTGGCAATGCTACAGCATTACACGAAGCCTAAGACACAGCGCGCACACTAGACCTGAAGTCTTTGCAAAACATTGGCAAAGCTACAACTTTACATGCCGCCTGAGACACAGGCGTGCGCACAAGACCTGAACTATATGCCAAACATTCGCAAAGCTACGGCATTACACACCGCTTGAAACACAGGCGCGCGCACATGACCTGCACTATATGCCAAACATTGGCAAAGCTACGACATTACACGCCGCCTGAGACACATGCGCGCGCACAAGACCGGAAGTCTTTGCCAAACATTGGCAAAGCTACGGAATTACACGCCGCCTGAGACACATGCGCGCGCACAAGACCTGAACTCTTTGCCACACTTTGGCAAAGCTACGGCATTACATGCCGCCTGAGACACAGGCACGTGCACAAGACCAGAACTCTTTGCCAAACATTGGAAAAGCTATGACATTACACCTCGCCTGAGACACAGGAGCGCACACAACCTAAAGTCTTTCCCAAACATTTTCAAAACTACGTCATTTCACGATGCCTGAGACACAGGCGTGCACATAAGACCTTGGTTTTGAAAAGCTACGGTATTACACGCCGCCTGAGACACAGGCGTGCGCATAAGACCTTTGTTTGGCAAAACGGTGGCATTACACGCCGCCTGAGACATAGGCGCGCAACACTAGAAGTCTTCGCCAAACAGTGGCAATGCTACAGCATTACACGAAGCCTAAGACACAGCGCGCACACAAGACCTGAAGTCTTTGCAAAACATTGGCAAAGCTACAACATTACATGCCGCCTGAGACACAGGCGCACGCACAAGACCTGAACTATATTCCAAACATTCGCAAAGCTATGGCATTACACGACGCCTGAGACACATGCGCGCGCAAAAGTCCTGAAGTCTTTGCCAATCATTGGCAAAGCTACGGCATTACACGCCGCCTGAGACGCATGCACGCGCACATGTCCTGAAGTCTTTTCCAATCATTGGCAAAGCTACGGAATTACACGCCGCCTGAGACACATGCGCGCGCACAAGACCTTAACTTTTTGCCACACTTTGGCAAAGCTACGGCATTACACGTCGCCCGAGAAACAGGCGTGCGCATTAGACCTTTGTTTGGCAAAGCGGCGGCATTACACGCCGCCTGAGACACAGGCGCGCAACACCTGAAGTCTTCGCCAAACATTGGCAATGCTACAGCATTACACGAAGCCTAAGACACAGCGTGCACACAAGACCTGAAGTCTTTGCAAAACATTGGCAAAGCTACAACATTACATGCCGCCTGAGACATAGGCGCGCGCACAAGACCTGAACTATAAGCCAAACATTCGCAAAGCTATGGCATTACACGACGCCTGAGACACATGCGCGTGCAAAAGTCCTGAAGTCTTTGCCAATCATTGGCAAAGCTACGGCATTACACGCCGCCTGAGACACATGCAGCGCACATGTCCTAAAGTCTTTTCCAATCATTGGCAAAGCTACGGAATTACATGCCGCCTGAGACACATGCGCGCGCACAAGACCTGAACTCTTTGCCACACTTTGGCAAAGCTACGGCATTACATGCCGCCTGAGACACAGGCACGTGCACAAGACCAGAACTCTTTGCCAAACATTGGAAAAACTACGACATTACACCTCGCCTGAGACACAGGAGCGCACACAACCTAAAGTCTTTGCCAAAGATTTTCAAAACTACGTCATTTCACGATGCCTGAGACACAGGCGTGCACATAAGACCTTTGTTTTGAAAAGCTACGGCTTTACACGCCGCCTGAGACACAGGCGTGCGCATAAGACCTTTGTTTGGCAAAGCGGCGGCATTACACGCCGCCTGAGACATAGGCGCGCAACACCAGAAGTCTTCGCCAAACATTGGCAATGCTACAGCATTACACGAAGCCTAAGACACAGCGCGCACACAAGACCTGAAGTCTTTGCAAAACATTGGCAAAGCTACAACATTACATGCCGCCTGAGACACAGGCGCACGCACAAGACCTGAACTATATGCCAAACATTCGCAAAGCTATGGCATTACACGACGCCTGAGACAAATGCGCGCGCAAAAGTCCTGAAGTCTTTGCCAATCATTGGCAAAGCTACGGAATTACACGCCGCTGAGACACATGCGCGCGCACAAGACCTGGATTCTTTGCCAAACATTGGTAATGCTACCGCATTACACGCCCCCTGAGACAAACGCGCGCGCGCAAGACTTGAAGTATTTGCCAAACATTGGCAATGCTACGGCATTACATGATGACTGAGACACAGCTACGGCATTACACGTCGCCTGAAACACAGGCGCGCACACAAGACCTAAACTATATGCCAAACATTGGCAAAGCTACGACATTACACTTCGCCTGAGACACAGGACCGCATACGATGTAAAGTCTTTGCCAAACATTGTCAAAGCTACGTCATTACACGATGCCTGAGACAAAGGCGTGCGCATAAGACCTATGTTTGGAAAAGCTACGGCATTACACGCCGCCTGAGACACAGGCGTGCGCATAAGACCTTTGTTTGGCAAAGCTGCGGCATTACACTCTGCCTGAGACACAGGCGCGCAAGACCTGAAGTCTTCGCCAAACTTTGGCAATGCTACGGCATTACACGAAGCCTAAGACACAGCGCGCACACCAGACCTGGATTCTTTGCCAAACATTGGCAATGCTACCGCATTACACGCCCCCTGAGACACACGCGCGCGCGCAAGTCTTGAAGTATTTGACAAACATTGGCAATGCTACGGTATTACACGATGACTGAGACACCGTGCGCACACAAGACCTGAAGCCTTTGCAAAACATTGGCAAAGCTACGGCATTACACGCCGCCTGAAACACAGGCGCGCGCAGATGACCTGAACTATATGCCAAACATTAGCAATGCTACGGTATTTCACGATGACTGAGACACAGCGCGCACACAAGACCTGAAGCCTTTGCAAAACATTAGCAAAGCTATGGTATTACACGCCACCTGAAACACAGGCGCGAGCACATGACCTGAACTATATGCCGAACATTGGCAAAGCTACGACATTACACCTCGCCTGAGACACAGGAGCGCACACGACCTAAAGTCTTTGCCAAACATTGTCAAAGCTACGTCATTATACGACGCCTGAGACACAGGCGTGCACATAAGACCTTTGTTTGGCAAAGCTACGGCATTACACGTCGCCCGAGAAACAGGCGTGCGCATAAGACCTTTGTTTGGCAAAGCGGCGGCATTACACGCCTCCTGAGACACAGGCGCGCAACACCAGAAGTCTTCGCCAAACATTGGCAATGCTACAACATTACACGAAGCCTAAGACACAGCGCGCACACAAGACCTGAAGTCTTTGCAAAACATTGGCAAAGCTACAACATTACATGCCGCCTGAGACACAGGCGCACGCACAAGACGTGAACTATATGCCAAACATTTGCAAAGCTATGGCATTACATGACGCCTGAGACACATGCGCGCGCAAAAGTCCTGAAGTCTTTGCCAATCATTGGCAAAGCTACGGAATTACACGCCGCCTGAGACACATGCGCGCGCACAAGACCTGGATTCTTTGCCAAACATTGGCAATGCTACCGCATTACACGCCCCCTGAGACAAACGCGCGCGCGCAAGACTTGAAGTATTTGCCAAACATTGGCAATGCTACGGCATTACATGATGACTGAGACACAGCTACGGCATTACACGTCGCCTGAAACACAAGCGCGCGCACAAGACCTAAACTATATGCCAAACATCGGCAAAGCTACGACATTACACTTCGCCTGAGACACAGGACTGCATACGATGTAAAGTCTTTGCCAAACATTGTCAAAGCTACGTCATTACACGATGCCTGAGACAAAGGCGTGCGCATAAGACCTATGTTTGGAAAAGCTACGGCATTACACGTCGCCTGAGACACAGGCGTGCGCATAAGACCTTTGTTTGGCAAAGCTGCGGCATTACACGCTGCCTGAGACACAGGCGCGCAAGACCTGAAGTCTTCGCCAAACTTTGGCAATGCTACGGCATTACACGAAGCCTAAGACATAGCGCGCACACCAGACCTGGATTCTTTGCCAAACATTGGCAATGCTACCGCATTACACGCCCCCTGAGACACACGCGCACGCGCAAGTCTTGAAGTATTTGCCAAACATTGGCAATGCTACGGTATTACACGATGACTGAGACACCGTGCGCACACAAGACCTGAAGCCTTTGCAAAACATTGGCAAAGCTACGGCATTACACGCCGCCTGAAACACAGGCGCGCGCAGATGACCTGAACTATATGCCAAACATTAGCAATGCTACGGTATTTCACGATGACTGAGACACAGCGCGCACACAAGACCTGAAGCCTTTGCAAAACATTGGCAAAGCTATGGTATTACACGCCGCCTGAAACACAGGCGCGAGCACATGACCTGAACTATATGCCGAACATTGGCAAAGCTACGACATTACACCTCGCCTGAGACACAGGAGCGCACACGACCTAAAGTCTTTGCCAAACATTGTCAAAGCTACGTCATTATACGACGCCTGAGACACAGGCGTGCACATAAGACCTTTGTTTGGCAAAGCTACGGCATTACACGTCGCCCGAGAAACAGGCGTGCGCATAAGTCCTTTGTTTGGCAAAGCGGCGGCATTACACGCCTCCTGAGACACAGGCGCGCAACACCTGAAGTCTTCGCCAAACATTGGCAATGCTACAGCATTACACGAAGCCTAAGACACAGCGCGCACACTAGACCTGAAGTCTTTGCAAAACATTGGCAAAGCTACAACTTTACATGCCGCCTGAGACACAGGCGCGCGCACAAGACCTGAACTATATGCCAAACATTCGCAAAGCTACGGCATTACACACCGCTTGAAACACAGGTGCGCGCACATGACCTGGACTATATGCCAAACATTGGCAAAGCTACGACATTACACGCCGCCTGAGACACATGCGCGCGCACAAGACCGGAAGTCTTTGCCAAACATTGTCAAAGCTACGGAATTACACGCCGCCTGAGACACATGCGCGCGCACAAGACCTAAACTCTTTGCCACAATTTGGCAAAGCTACGGCATTACATGCCGCCTGAGACACAGGCACGTGCACAAGACCAGAACTCTTTGCCAAACATTGGAAAAGCTACGGCATTACTCGTCGCCCGAGAAACAGGCGTGCGCATAAGACCTTTGTTTGGCGAAGCGGCGGCATTACACGCCGCCTGAGACACAGGCGCGCAACACCTGAAGTCTTCGCCTAACATTGGCAATGCTACAGCATTACACGAAGCCTAAGACACAGCGCGCACACAAGACCTGAAGTCTTTGCAAAACATTGGCAAAGCTACAACATTACATGCCGCCTGAGACATAGGCGCGCGCACAAGACCTGAACTATAAGCCAAACATTCGCAAAGCTATGGCATTACACGACGCCTGAGACACATGCGCGTGCAAAAGTCCTGAAGTCTTTGCCAATCATTGGCAAAGCTACGGCATTACACGCCGCCTGAGACACATGCACGCGCACATGTCCTGAAGTCTTTTCCAATCATTGGCAAAGCTACGGAATTACACGCCGCCTGAGACACATGCGCGCGCACAAGACCTGAACTCTTTGCCACACTTTGGCAAAGCTACGGCATTACATGCCGCCTGAGACACAGGCACGTGCACAAGACCAGAACTCTTTGCCAAACATTGGAAAAGCTACGACATTACACCTCGCCTGAGACACAGGAGCGCACACAACCTAAAGTCTTTGCCAAACATTTTCAAAACTACGTCATTTCACCATGCCTGAGACACAGGCGTGCACATAAGACCTTTGTTTTGAAAAGCAACGGCTTTACACGCCGCCTGAGACACAGGCGTGCGCATAAGACCTTTGTTTGGCAAAGCGGCGGCATTACACGCCGCCTGAGACATAGGCGCGCAACACCAGAAGTCTTCGCCAAACATTGGCAATGCTACAGCATTACACGAAGCCTAAGACACAGCGCGCACACAAGACCTGAAGTCTTTGCAAAACATTGGCAAAGCTACAACATTACATGCCGCCTGAGACACATGCGCACGCACAAGACCTGAACTATATGCCAAACATTCGCAAAGCTATGGCATTACACGACGCCTGAGACACATGCGCGCGCAAAAGTCCTGAAGTCTTTGCCAATCATTGGCAAAGTTACGGAATTACACGCCGCCTGAGACACATGCGCGCGCACAAGACCTGGATTCTTTGCCAAACATTGGCAATGCTACCGCATTACACGCCCCCTGAGACAAACGCGCGCGCGCAAGACTTGAAGTATTTGCCAAACATTGGCAATGCTACGGCATTACATGATGACTGAGACACAGCTACGGCATTACACGTCGCCTGAAACACAGGCGCGCGCACAGGACCTAAACTATATGCCAAACATTGGCAAAGCTACGACATTACACTTCGCCTGAGACACAGGACCGCATACGATGTAAAGTCTTTGCCAAACATTGTCAAAGCTACGTCATTACACGATGCCTGAGACAAAGGCGTGCGCATAAGACCTATGTTTGGAAAAGCTACGGCATTACACGCCGCCTGAGACACAGGCGTGCGCATAAGACCTTTGTTTGGCAAAGCTGCGGCATTACACACTGCCTGAGACACAGGCGCGCAAGACCTGAAGTCTTCGCCAAACTTTGCCAATGCTACGGCATTACACGAAGCCTAAGACACAGCGCGCACACCAGACCTGGATTCTTTGCCAAACATTGGCAATGCTACCGCATTACACGCCCCTGAGACACACGTGCGCGCGCAAGTCTTGAAGTATTTGCCAAACATTGGCAATGCTACGGTATTACACGATGACTGAGTGTCACACCCCGCCAAGGCGGAAACGCGAGGCGCGACGTTTATGGTTTCCAAAGCATATGATTACCGCAAACACATACATGATAAATGGATACATTAACAAGTTTAATGTTTTACATTACAAAACAAAATCTGAGTTTACAAAAAGTTAAGATTTCACAAATATGACTCAACTCAATGAGTTATACAAGGGAAATCCTCCTTGAGTAGTATCCATCGTGCATGCATGTAATCTACATTGCTAACCTTGAAATCACGTTCAGTTACCTGAAAAACATACTTAAAATCGTCAACACGAAGTTGGTGAGTTCACAGGTTTAATCAAATAGTTCTTTGTAAAATTCAATTGTTCGTAAATAGTTTCAGTTGTATGTGATAAACAGAATAAGAATTGTTGACCCATTTGTAAACTAGCTAGGAATACAAATAATATGTTCATACATGAGGCGTAACCAAACCATGACATGTGTGAGCCCCTATTAAGCGTTATCAGATTCTATGCGGCCATAAATCCTCCAGATTGTGGTTAGCGCGACTAACCATGACCGGGAGACGTCACTCTCCATAGTACTATTCATAGGACCCTAGGCTACAGTTAATGGTTACTATGTTGTTCCAGGGGACTTTAGCGGCCTCCAATGTGTTGTTCTCATCCCATGTAAACATAAAGTCGAGTCTTATTCTCTTGTTATCCCATAAAATAGTTGAAGTATGTTTCTCCCCCAAATATTTGAAAACAGTAAAAAGAAAGGGGCCGTGAAACTCACCTTGTGTTTGTGTATATACTTGTAATAATATTTGTTGTAGTCAACCTTGACTGTTTGTACCCTAGATACCAAGGGTAAATTGTTGTTAAGACCAACGTCTTAATTGTAAATTGTTCACCGACCTTGTAAATCTGATTATGTTTGTTTAAATATCGTTTTAGTTTTCCAACACATGTTTTGTTATAAAATAGTTTTGAGTTACTGCCCAACTGGGACTGTTGTACAGGTGTCGAAACTTCTTAGTTTCGATTGGGCATATGTGTGTCGAAACTACTTAGTTTCGATGGAGTGGTCAGGAGTCGAAACAACCTAGTTTCGATTGAGAAAAGGTATCGAAACTACCTAGTTTCGATTGAGTATTTGCTATTGAAACTACCTAGTTTCGATTGAGTATTTGCTATCGAAACTACCTAGTTTCGATTGAGTAAAAGGTATCGAAACTCCTAGTTTCGATTGAGAAACAGGTATCGAAACTCCTAGTTTCGATTGAGAAACAGGTATCGAAACTTCTAGTTTCGATTGAGTTAACTTGTATCGAAACTCCTAGTTTCGAGTACTGGACTTCTGTTTGACAGAATCAGTCCGGCATATTTTTATGTTTTAAACTTGAATTCGACACACTCTTCTTGTTATCTTTCTTGCGTTTAAATAAGATGTAAGTTTAGCTACGGTTTTAAAGAACATAATATGAAAAATATCGAGTTTTTACCTTTAAAACCGAGATGAGAATGATGAAGAAAACAGAGATGATCTCGACTCTTTTGCAGAAACACTTGAAATTTCTTCTTAAAATACTGGTTTGTGGTAGGATTTTGCCTTGAAACTGGACTTCGAATTGAAGAGAATTGGAATGTTTGCCGTATAAAAATGAGAGTGATGAAAGGAATTATGAGAAAAGTGATGGAGTGAGTATGGTTATGTCTGAGTTTTTCGCAATAGGAGGTATGGGTTTTGAGTAAGATGATCGTGGGAGTGGCTTTCTCTGGCTTCGGCCGAGAAAGTCAAATAAAAGTGGTTTGGGATAATTTGAATAAAATAATTAGATTTAGGTATTAATTAGAGTTTTAAAGGGGTAAATAAATCCGGTTTAGATCCTCCACGGTATTATAAACTTATTCTGAAAATAATTTATTGTTCTACGCAAAGTTTGTGGAAATAAAATATATATTTCTCTGGTTATTTAAATTAACCACTAGTGTTCGAATTTGTCGGTGTATATAACACGTGATCCGGTAACTCCTAGAATTACCAAATATGAAGTGAGACCCTGTACGGTTTTTGATGGACCTTAATGTCCTTGTTTGTGAAATTACGTAAATCACAAAAATAATTATAATGTAAACTCGTTTATTGTAATGCAAACTTGTTCATAATGTGTACGGATATTGACCTGAAATGTCGGGTTGTCACATTCTCCCCATGTTAACAGAATTTCGTCCCGAAATTCAATTCGTGTCCTCTTGAACTGGGGCATCCTCAAACAAGGATGGGTATTTTGTTTTCATTTGGTCCTCTCGTTCCCATGTATACTCAGGACCACGCTTTGAGTTCCAACGTACTTTAACCAGTTTGATCCGACTACGTCTCAGCTTTTGAACCTTCCAATCTGATATCTCAATTGGTTGCTCGATGAAATGAAGTTTATCGTCAATGTGAATCTCGTCAGACGGTATAATTAGTGTCTCGTCTGATAAACACTTCTTGAGATTTGATACATGAAACGTATCATGTATATTGTTTAGTTCTTGTGGTAGCTTGAGTTTGTAAGCTACAGGGCCAACCCTAGCCCGTATTTCGAACGGACCAACGTATCTAGGGTTGAGCTTACCACGGTTACCAAACCTTGCAACGCCTTTCCATGGTGAGACTTTTAACATTACTCGGTCGCCAATTTGAAATTCTAATGGTTTTCGTCTGTTGTCAGCATAGCTCTTTTGTCTATCTCGGGCCGCTTTCAAACGGTCCTTAATTTTGAAAATCTTATCAGTGGTTTCCTGGACAATCTCAGGGCCTGTCAAATGTTTTTCACCAACTTCCGCCCAACATAACGGTGAGCGGCATTTACGACCATATAAAGCTTCAAACGGTGCTGCTTTAATGCTCGTATGGTAGCTGTTATTATAGGAAAACTCAGCTAATGGTAAATGAGTATCCCAATTTCCTCCGAAATCAATTACACATGCACGGAGCATATCTTCTAATGTCTGAATGGTCCTTTCGCTTTGACCATCTGTTTGTGGGTGATATGCCGTGCTCATGTCAAGACGTGTGCCCATTGCTTCTTGTAATGATTTCCAGATCCTAGACACGAATCTGCTGTCTCTATCGGAGATAATAGAAATTGGCACTCCATGCCTAGCCACAATTTCCTTGATATAAAGCTTTGCAAGTTTCTCGGTTTTGTCAGTTTCTTTCATTGGCAGAAAGTGAGCAGATTTTGTTAATCGGTCTACAATAACCCATATAGTATCATAACCACTGGAAGTCCTGGGTAATTTTGTAATGAAATCCATAGAAATCTGTTCCCATTTCCATTGGGGAATTTCAGGTTGTTGTAACAAACCGGACGGTTTCTGATGTTCGGCTTTTACTTTTGAACACGTTAAGCATTTACTGACATATGTGGCAATATCTCCTTTCATATTGGGCCACCAATATAATTCTTTTAGATCTTTATACATTTTATCTGAACCCGGGTGAATGGAGTACCTGGACTTGTGGGCTTCGTCCATAACTAACTCCCGTAAGTTACCAAAACGTGTCACCCAAATTCTATTCATGAAGTATAAAGTGTCATCTGACTTTGGCTCCAATTGCTTTATCATTCCTCGTAAAGCTTCATTCTGAATGTTTTCTTCTTTGATTGCCTCATGTTGTGCCATCCGAATTTGAGTAGTAAGATTCGTATGAATTGTCAATTCTAAGGCACGAACACGAAGAGTTTTAACTCGTTCTTTGCGACTTAAAGCGTCCGCTACGACATTGGCTTTCCCGGGATGGTACTTGATATCACAATCATAATCGTTTAGTAGTTCTACCCAGCGACGTTGTCTCATGTTAAGTTCCTTTTGATCAAAGATATGTTGAAGACTCTTGTGATCAGTAAAGATAGTACATCTTGTACCGTAAAGATAATGTCTCCAAATCTTGAGCGCAAACACAACTGCACCCAATTCCAAGTCGTGAGTCGTATAATTCTTTTCGTGCACTTTTAGTTGTCGTGAGGCATATGCGATGACTTTGTCTCTTTGCATTAACACACAACCCAGTCCTTGGTGTGATGCATCGCAGTATACGACAAAATTGTCGATTCCCTCAGGAAGGGATAGAATTGGTGCACTACACAGCTTCTGCTTTAGTATTTGAAAAGCTGACTCTTGCTTGTCATTCCAATCATACATATTTTCTTTCTGGGTTAATTTGGTTAAAGGCAGGGCTATTTTTGAAAAATTCTCGATGAATCGTCTGTAATAGCCGGCCAAACCTAAAAATTGACGTACTTCTGTCGGAGTCTTTGGTGCTTCCCAGTTTTTGATCGCTTCAATTTTAGATGGATCAACGTGAATTCCTTCCTTGTTGATGACATGTCCAAGAAAATGCACTTCTTGGATCCAAAACTCACACTTAGAGAATTTAGCGTAAAGTTTCTCGTTTCTGAGTAGTTCTAAGATTAATTTAAGATGATGTTCATGATCCTCCTTGGTTCGTGAATATATTAATATGTCATCGATAAACACAATCACGAATTTATCCAAGTATGGCTTGCACACGCGGTTCATGTGATCCATGAAAACAGCTGGTGCGTTTGTCAAACCAAATGGCATAACTAGGAATTCGTAGTGACCATAACGAGTCCTAAATGCTGTCTTTGGTACATCTTCTTCTTGGATTCTTAGTTGATGATACCCTGACCGTAGATCGATCTTAGAGTAGAAGCTAGAACCTTGTAGTTGATCGAACAAATCATCTATTCGAGGTAGTGGGTATCGGTTTTTGATTGTAAGCTTGTTTAATTCTCGGTAATCTATACACATCCTAAAGGTTCCATCCTTTTTCTTTACGAATAAGACTGGAGCTCCCCAAGGTGAGAAACTCGGTCTTATGAAACCTTTATCAAGCAACTCTTGTAGTTGATTTGATAACTCTTGCATTTCAGAAGGTGCTAATCGATACGGCGATCGCGCAATCGGTGCGGATCCTGGTACCAAATCGATTCGGAATTCGACTTGCCTCGGTGGTGGTAATCCAGGTAAGTCTTCAGGGAAAACTTCAGGATAATCCTTAACGATTGGTATATCCTCAAGTCGACGTTCCTCGGGTTTCTTCTCGACGACGTGAGCCAGGAATACGCAATAGCCTTTACGTAGATACTTACGAGTTTTCATGCAGTTTATCATCCTTAATGTTACTCCACTCTTCTCACCTTGAATCGAAAGAACTTCTCCGTTTGGGAGTGGGATTTGGACAATTTTCTCAAAACAAACAATCTCGGCGTGATTCTTCGACAACCAATCCATGCCAATAACAACGTCAAAGCTTCCTAAATCAACGGGTAACAGATCTATACTAAATGTGTGGTTTTTAAGACATAAGGTACAACCCTGAATGACTTCTTCGGTATTAATTAATTTTCCGTTCGCTAATTCAATTGTATACTTTTGGTCTAGTTTACTGGGCTTAATACCGAGTAGGGACTTAAAGTCATTTGACACAAAACTCAAATCAGCACCCGTATCGAAAAGTATAGAGGCATAGTGATTATTTATCGGGAACGTACCAGTGACAATGTTCGGATCTTGTCGTGCGTCACCAGCTCCCATCACAAATGCTCTTCCACGGGCCTGATTGTCGTTTCGGTTCTTCAACTTTGGACAGTCTTTTCTGAAGTGCTTTGGATCTCCACATTCAAAGCATCCTTGATTCATCCTTTCTGTTCCTGGGTTGACTTTTCCTGCTACTTGATTTATCTTGTTAGGGTTTGTATTGCTCCTACAGTCAAGGGCTAGATGTCCATACTTTTTACATTTTCCACATTGGGTACACTTCCCACTGTGATGATATCCACAATTGTCACACCTTGGTCGTGCTCCAAGGTATCCTTTTTGTTCCACAGTGTTGGCGACAAAGGCTTTCATAGTTTCAGGTCTCTTGTAAATTTGATTCTTGTTTTGATTAATTGGTTTTCCAAACCATTTCCTCTTTTCCCCAGATTTCCCTCCTTCTGTCTCCTTCTTCTCAAACAAACCATCACGTACAGCATTATCCCTTAGCTTGAAAGCCAGAGTTATGGCGCTCTTGGCATCCATAGGGTTCGATGAAGTCACCAGACCTCGGATTTGAGGTGCGAGACCCCACAAGTATCTTTCAACCTTCTTGTATTCTGGGGTGACCATGTGTGGAACCAAGATTGCTAACTCATTGAATCGGTCAGTGTAGCCAGCAACATCATCTCCTGTCATTTGTAAATTCCACATTTCAGATTCGATCTTTTGCAACTCATTTCGAGGACAGTATTCCTCGATCATCATGGCTTTTAAGTCTTCCCATGACAACTCATATGATGTTTGCCTTCCCAAAGTCTTTACTTGTGAATTCCACCAGGTTAAAGCTTTATCAGTGAGTGAGCATGTAGAATACTTCACCATGCAGTCAGCGGTGCATTCACTAATATCAATCACCGATTCCATCTTCTCTATCCATCTCATTAGTCCAACTGCACCCTCGGTGCCATTGAAGTTACGGGGTTTGCAAGACAGAAAGGTCTTGTAGGAGCACTTTCTAATTGGAGCATCTGTAGAATTACAAGTCATAACGTCATTAATTCGAATCATGACTATATGTTATGGCTTATTTATTTTATTACCTCCGGAACCTCCAGCTGTACCGCTACCTCCTGCACCTCCGGAACCTCCAGCTGTACCGCTACCTCCTACACCTCCTCCACTATTTCGATTGGCTTCATACTGCTCCATGGCAGCAGCTACTCGTTGTGCTATAAGTTGTTCCACATTTGGGGAAATCGCCTCGTTGTTGTCACCAGTAGTGTTACGGGTTGTCCTACGCTTAGGTGCCATGACGTTCTTTCTAACATATCAATTAAAAAGAAACAACATTATATGACAATAATGATAGCTCATGACATAAGGATACAACAACGTCAAATGTAAACAACCATTATCACAACATAAACCATTACATACATAGTCAAAACATTCATAGTACATTGTTCCAAAAGACAAGGATACAAAAGAGATGGGTTCACAGGACCTCATCAGTACTAAAGTTTTAAACTACTTAATGTACTACGGGCACAACCCGCCCGTAATAGGTTTAAAAGAAGAAGTGAGAGTACAATCCAATCATCATGGCAAGTCCTGCCATGACAAAACTAGCTCTCGCCACAAATTCTGCAGCCAACGTCCTTTCTTCCAGAGCCTCCACCATGTCTCGGACCGTAACTGTGAACTGCCAGTCCATGTCAGCTCTCAACTCTAGATAGTTAGTGGCATCCTGTATGTTTCGGGTGCGGTCATCTAGAGTCTGAACTCGAGATCCGAGTCCTTGACGAAGTCGCGTGGCTGCATCCCCCTGTGCCCGGATGTCATCTAGGAGATCATCAAGACGCTCCTCATGCGTACGAACGCGAGCTACCAAGGTAGGCACAGTGAGCTCTATGGCTTCCCCAGTGTGGGGTAGGGGTGTTGGGGAGTTAGAAGACTCTCCAAGCTCAAAGGTAGATGGAATGCTCTCCATCTCCCTCCAACGTGCCAGGGTACGAGGCATCCAACGGATGGTTCCCACAGTAGGGTGGTAGCAGGGTCTTTGCCTAGGTGGTTCTTCACCAGCCACCAAGTCTTCTGGGTCACGGGCTGCTAGATTCCTTTTGCGTGGAAGTCGAACCTTCTTCCTAGCGCTTTGCACCTTAACTGGTCCTCCGCTTTTCTTTCGGTAGACGATAGGCGGTTTTCCCAAGGCGACTTTAGGTGGTGTGGAGCTACGGGTTTGTACTTGATTTTTGGGACGTGAGGCGGAAAATTCCTCATTTGATTCAGTGTCAGAGACGGGATCAGAATGTGAATGTGACGACATGCTTGTGACTACAATATCCATATGACAAAATGACTGGTCATGAAATGCTTATGCAATGAAAACGTTTTAGTGAGTCATTTAGATTATAGACTAGGTTCCAATTTAGATTCCTAGTTCACTATAATCAATGGCTCTGATACCAAGTTCTGTCACACCCCGCCAAGGCGGAAACGCGAGGCGCGACGTTTATGGTTTCCAAAGCATATGATTACCGCAAACACATACATGATAAATGGATACATTAACAAGTTTAATGTTTTACATTACAAAACAAAATCTGAGTTTACAAAAAGTTAAGATTTCACAAATATGACTCAACTCAATGAGTTATACAAGGGAAATCCTCCTTGAGTAGTATCCATCGTGCATGCATGTAATCTACATTGCTAACCTTGAAATCACGTTCAGTTACCTGAAAAACATACTTAAAATCGTCAACACGAAGTTGGTGAGTTCACAGGTTTAATCAAATAGTTCTTTGTAAAATTCAATTGTTCGTAAATAGTTTCAGTTGTATGTGATAAACAGAATAAGAATTGTTGACCCATTTGTAAACTAGCTAGGAATACAAATAATATGTTCATACATGAGGCGTAACCAAACCATGACATGTGTGAGCCCCTATTAAGCGTTATCAGATTCTATGCGGCCATAAATCCTCCAGATTGTGGTTAGCGCGACTAACCATGACCGGGAGACGTCACTCTCCATAGTACTATTCATAGGACCCTAGGCTACAGTTAATGGTTACTATGTTGTTCCAGGGGACTTTAGCGGCCTCCAATGTGTTGTTCTCATCCCATGTAAACATAAAGTCGAGTCTTATTCTCTTGTTATCCCATAAAATAGTTGAAGTATGTTTCTCCCCCAAATATTTGAAAACAGTAAAAAGAAAGGGGCCGTGAAACTCACCTTGTGTTTGTGTATATACTTGTAATAATATTTGTTGTAGTCAACCTTGACTGTTTGTACCCTAGATACCAAGGGTAAATTGTTGTTAAGACCAACGTCTTAATTGTAAATTGTTCACCGACCTTGTAAATCTGATTATGTTTGTTTAAATATCGTTTTAGTTTTCCAACACATGTTTTGTTATAAAATAGTTTTGAGTTACTGCCCAACTGGGACTGTTGTACAGGTGTCGAAACTTCTTAGTTTCGATTGGGCATATGTGTGTCGAAACTACTTAGTTTCGATGGAGTGGTCAGGAGTCGAAACAACCTAGTTTCGATTGAGAAAAGGTATCGAAACTACCTAGTTTCGATTGAGTATTTGCTATTGAAACTACCTAGTTTCGATTGAGTATTTGCTATCGAAACTACCTAGTTTCGATTGAGTAAAAGGTATCGAAACTCCTAGTTTCGATTGAGAAACAGGTATCGAAACTCCTAGTTTCGATTGAGAAACAGGTATCGAAACTTCTAGTTTCGATTGAGTTAACTTGTATCGAAACTCCTAGTTTCGAGTACTGGACTTCTGTTTGACAGAATCAGTCCGGCATATTTTTATGTTTTAAACTTGAATTCGACACACTCTTCTTGTTATCTTTCTTGCGTTTAAATAAGATGTAAGTTTAGCTACGGTTTTAAAGAACATAATATGAAAAATATCGAGTTTTTACCTTTAAAACCGAGATGAGAATGATGAAGAAAACAGAGATGATCTCGACTCTTTTGCAGAAACACTTGAAATTTCTTCTTAAAATACTGGTTTGTGGTAGGATTTTGCCTTGAAACTGGACTTCGAATTGAAGAGAATTGGAATGTTTGCCGTATAAAAATGAGAGTGATGAAAGGAATTATGAGAAAAGTGATGGAGTGAGTATGGTTATGTCTGAGTTTTTCGCAATAGGAGGTATGGGTTTTGAGTAAGATGATCGTGGGAGTGGCTTTCTCTGGCTTCGGCCGAGAAAGTCAAATAAAAGTGGTTTGGGATAATTTGAATAAAATAATTAGATTTAGGTATTAATTAGAGTTTTAAAGGGGTAAATAAATCCGGTTTAGATCCTCCACGGTATTATAAACTTATTCTGAAAATAATTTATTGTTCTACGCAAAGTTTGTGGAAATAAAATATATATTTCTCTGGTTATTTAAATTAACCACTAGTGTTCGAATTTGTCGGTGTATATAACACGTGATCCGGTAACTCCTAGAATTACCAAATATGAAGTGAGACCCTGTACGGTTTTTGATGGACCTTAATGTCCTTGTTTGTGAAATTACGTAAATCACAAAAATAATTATAATGTAAACTCGTTTATTGTAATGCAAACTTGTTCATAATGTGTACGGATATTGACCTGAAATGTCGGGTTGTCACACTGAGACACCGTGCGCACACAAGACCTGAAGCCTTTGCAAAACATTGGCAAAGCTACGGCATTACACGCCGCCTGAAACACAGGCGCGCGCAGATGACCTGAACTATATGCCAAACATTAGCAATGCTACGGTATTTCACGATGACTGAGACACAGCGCGGACACAAGACCTGAAGCCTTTGTAAAACATTGGCAAAGCTATGGTATTACACGCCGCCTGAAACACAGGCGCAAGCACATGACCTGAACTATATGTCGAACATTGGCAAAGCTACGACATTACACCTCGCCTGAGACACAGGAGCGCACACGACCTAAAGTCTTTGCCAAACATTGTCAAAGCTACGTCATTATACGACGCCTGAGACACAGGCGTGCACATAAGACCTTTGTTTGGCAAAGCTACGGCATTACACGTCGCCCGAAAAACAGGCGTGCGCATAAGACCTTTGTTTGGCAAAGCGGCGGCATTACACGCCTCCTGAGACACAGGCGCGCAACACCAGAAGTCTTCGCCAAACATTGGCAATGCTACAGCATTACACGAAGCCTAAGACACAGCGCGCACACAAGACCTGAAGTCTTTGCAAAACATTGGCAAAGCTACAACATTACATGCCGCCTGAGACACAGGCGCACGCACAAGACCTGAACTATATGCCAAACATTCGCAAAGCTATGGCATTACACGACGCCTGAGACACATGCGCGCGCAAAAGTCCTGAAGTCTTTGCCAATCATTGGCAAAGCTACGGAATTACACGCCGCCTGAGACACATGCGCGCGCACAAGACCTGGATTCTTTGCCAAACATTGGCAATGCTACCGCATTACACGCCCCCTGAGACAAACGCGCGCGCGCAAGACTTGAAGTATTTGCCAAACATTGGCAATGCTACGGCATTACATGATGACTGAGACACAGCTACGGCATTACACGTCGCCTGAAACACAGGCGCGCGCACAGGACCTAAACTATATGCCAAACATTGGCAAAGCTACGACATTACACTTCGCCTGAGACACAGGACCGCATACGATGTAAAGTCTTTGCCAAACATTGTCAAAGCTACGTCATTACACGATGCCTGAGACAAAGGCGTGCGCATAAGACCTATGTTTGGAAAAGCTACGGCATTACACGCCGCCTGAGACACAGGCGTGCGCATAAGACCTTTGTTTGGCAAAGCTGCGGCATTACACGCTGCCTGAGACACAGGCGCGCAAGACCTGAAGTCTTCGCCAAACTTTGGCAATGCTACGGCATTACACGAAGCCTAAGACACAGCGCGCACACCAGACCTGGATTCTTTGCCAAACATTGGCAATGCTACCGCATTACATGCCCCCTGGGACACGCGCGCGCGCGCAAGTCTTGAAGTATTTGCCAAACATTGGCAATGCTACGGTATTACACGATGACTGAGACACCGTGCGCACACAAGACCTGAAGCCTTTGCAAAACATTGGCAAAGCTACGACATTACACGCCGCCTGAAACACAGGCGCGCGCAGATGACCTGAACTATATGCCAAACATTAGCAATGCTACGGTATTTCACGATGACTGAGACACAGCGCGCACACAAGACCTGAAGCCTTTGCAAAACATTGGCAAAGCTATGGTATTACACGCCGCCTGAAACACAGGCGCGAGCACATGACCTGAACTATATGCCGAACATTGGCAAAGCTACGACATTACACCTCGCCTGAGACACAGGAGCGCACACGACCTAAAGTCTTTGCCAAACATTGTCAAAGCTACGTCATTATACGACGCCTGAGACACAGGCGTGCACATAAGACCTTTGTTTGGCAAAGCTACGGCATTACACGTCGCCCGAGAAACAGGCGTGCGCATAAGTCCTTTGTTTGGCAAAGCGGCGGCATTACACGCCTCCTGAGACACAGGCGCGCAACACCTGAAGTCTTCGCCAAACATTGGCAATGCTACAGCATTACACGAAGCCTAAGACACAGCGCGCACACTAGACCTGAAGTCTTTGCATAACATTGGCAAAGCTACAACTTTACATGCCGCCTGAGACACAGGCGCGCGCACAAGACCTGAACTATATGCCAAACATTCGCAAAGCTACGGCATTACACACCGCTTGAAACACAGGCGCGCGCACATGACCTGCACTATATGCCAAACATTGGCAAAGCTACGACATTACACGCCGCCTGAGACACATGCGCGCGCACAAGACCGGAAGTCTTTGCCAAACATTGGCAAAGCTACGGAATTACACGCCGCCTGAGACACATGCGCGCGCACAAAACCTGAACTCTTTGCCACACTTTGGCAAAGTTATGGCATTACATGCCGCCTGAGACACAGGCACGTGCACAAGACCAGAACTCTTTGCCAAACATTGGAAAAGCTATGACATTACACCTCGCTTGAGACACAGGAGCGCACACAACCTAAAGTCTTTGCCAAACATTTTCAAAACTACGTCATTTCACGATGCCTGAGACACGGGCGTGCACATAAGACCTTTGTTTTGAAAAGCTACGGCTTTACACGCCGCCTGAGACACAGGCGTGCGCATAAGACCTTTGTTTGGCAAAGCGGCGGCATTACACGCCGCCTGAGACATAGGCGCGCAACACCAGAAGTCTTCGCCAAACATTGGCAATGCTACAGCATTACACGAAGCCTAAGACACAGCGCGCACACAAGACCTGAAGTCTTTGTAAAACATTGGCAAAGCTACAACATTACATGCCGCCTGAGACACAGGGGCACGCACAAGACCTGAACTATATGCCAAACATTCGCAAAGCTATGGCATTACACGACGCCTGAGACACATGCGCGCGCAAAAGTCCTGAAGTCTTTGCCAATCATTGGCAAAGCTACGGAATTACACGCCGCCTGAGACACATGCGCGCGCACAAGACCTGGATTCTTTGCCAAACATTGGCAATGCTACCGCATTACACGCCCCCTGAGACAAACGCGCGCGCGCAAGACTTGAAGTATTTGCCAAACATTGGCAATGCTACGGCATTACATGATGACTGAGACACAGCTACGGCATTACACGTCGCCTGAAACACAGGCGCGCGCACAGGACTTAAACTATATGCCAAACATTGGCAAAGCTACGACATTACACTTCGCCTGAGACACAGGACCGCATACGATGTAAAGTCTTTGCCAAACATTGTCAAAGCTACGTCATTACACGATGCCTGAGACAAAGGCGTGCGCATAAGACCTATGTTTGGAAAAGCTACGGCATTACACGCCGCCTGAGACACAGGCGTGCGCATAAGACCTTTGTTTGGCAAAGCTGCGGCATTACACGCTGCCTGAGACACAGGCGCGCAAGACCTGAAGTCTTCGCCAAACTTTGGCAATGCTACGGCATTACACGAAGCCTAAGACACAGCGCGCACACCAGACCTGGATTCTTTGCCAAACATTGGCAATGCTACCGCATTACACGCCCCCTGAGACACACGCGCGCGCACAAGTCTTGAAGTATTTGCCAAACATTGGCAATGCTACGGTATTACACGATGACTGAGCCACCGTACGCACACAAGACCTGAAGCCTTTGCAAAACATTGGCAAAGCTACGGCATTACACGCCGCCTGAAACACAGGCGCGCGCAGATGACCTGAACTATATGCCAAACATTAGCAATGCTACGGTATTTCACGATGACTGAGACACAGCGCGCACACAAGACCTGAAGCCTTTGCAAAACATTGGCAAAGCTATGGTATTACACGCCGCCTGAAACACAGGCGCGAGCACATGACCTGAACTATATGCCGAACATTGGCAAAGCTACGACATTACACCTCGCCTGAGACACAGGAGCGCACACGACCTAAAGTCTTTGCCAAACATTGTCAAAGCTACGTCATTATACGACGCCTGAGACACAGGCGTGCACATAAGACCTTTGTTTGGCAAAGCTACGGCATTACACGTCGCCCGAGAAACAGGCGTGCGCATAAGTCCTTTGTTTGGCAAAGCGGCGGCATTACACGCCTCCTGAGACACAGGCGCGCAACACCTGAAGTCTTCGCCAAACATTGGCAATGCTACAGCATTACACGAAGCCTAAGACACAGCGCGCACACTAGACCTGAAGTCTTTGCATAACATTGGCAAAGCTACAACTTTACATGCCGCCTGAGACACAGGCGCGCGCACAAGACCTGAACTATATGCCAAACATTCGCAAAGCTACGGCATTACACACCGCTTGAAACACAGGCGCGCGCACATGACCTGCACTATATGCCAAACATTGGCAAAGCTACGACATTACACGCCGCCTGAGACACATGCGCGCGCACAAGACCGGAAGTCTTTGCCAAACATTGGCAAAGCTACGGAATTACACGCCGCCTGAGACACATGCGCGCGCACAAAACCTGAACTCTTTGCCACACTTTGGCAAAGTTATGGCATTACATGCCGCCTGAGACACAGGCACGTGCACAAGACCAGAACTCTTTGCCAAACATTGGAAAAGCTATGACATTACACCTCGCTTGAGACACAGGAGCGCACACAACCTAAAGTCTTTGCCAAACATTTTCAAAACTACGTCATTTCACGATGCCTGAGACACGGGCGTGCACATAAGACCTTTGTTTTGAAAAGCTACGGCTTTACACGCCGCCTGAGACACAGGCGTGCGCATAAGACCTTTGTTTGGCAAAGCGGCGGCATTACACGCCGCGTGAGACATAGGCGCGCAACACCAGAAGTCTTCGCCAAACATTGGCAATGCTACAGCATTACACGAAGCCTAAGACACAGCGCGCACACAAGACCTGAAGTCTTTGTAAAACATTGGCAAAGCTACAACATTACATGCCGCCTGAGACACAGGGGCACGCACAAGACCTGAACTATATGCCAAACATTCGCAAAGCTATGGCATTACACGACGCCTGAGACACATGCGCGCGCAAAAGTCCTGAAGTCTTTGCCAATCATTGGCAAAGCTACGGAATTACACGCCGCCTGAGACACATGCGCGCGCACAAGACCTGGATTCTTTGCCAAACATTGGCAATGCTACCGCATTACACGCCCCCTGAGACAAACGCGCGCGCGCAAGACTTGAAGTATTTGCCAAACATTGGCAATGCTACGGCATTACATGATGACTGAGACACAGCTACGGCATTACACGTCGCCTGAAACACAGGCGCGCGCACAGGACTTAAACTATATGCCAAACATTGGCAAAGCTACGACATTACACTTCGCCTGAGACACAGGACCGCATACGATGTAAAGTCTTTGCCAAACATTGTCAAAGCTACGTCATTACACGATGCCTGAGACAAAGGCGTGCGCATAAGACCTATGTTTGGAAAAGCTACGGCATTACACGCCGCCTGAGACACAGGCGTGCGCATAAGACCTTTGTTTGGCAAAGCTGCGGCATTACACGCTGCCTGAGACACAGGCGCGCAAGACCTGAAGTCTTCGCCAAACTTTGGCAATGCTACGGCATTACACGAAGCCTAAGACACAGCGCGCACACCAGACCTGGATTCTTTGCCAAACATTGGCAATGCTACCGCATTACACGCCCCCTGAGACACACGCGCGCGCACAAGTCTTGAAGTATTTGCCAAACATTGGCAATGCTACGGTATTACACGATGACTGAGCCACCGTACGCACACAAGACCTGAAGCCTTTGCAAAACATTGGCAAAGCTACGGCATTACACGCCGCCTGAAACACAGGCGCGCGCAGATGACCTGAACTATATGCCAAACATTAGCAATGCTACGGTATTTCACGATGACTGAGACACAGCGCGCACACAAGACCTGAAGCCTTTGTAAAACATTGGCAAAGCTATGGTATTACACGCCGCCTGAAACACAGGCGCAAGCACATGACCTGAACTATATGCCGAACATTGGCAAAGCTACGACATTACACCTCGCCTGAGACACAGGAGCGCACACGACCTAAAGTCTTTGCCAAACATTGTCAAAGCTACGTCACTATACGACGCCTGAGACACAGGCGTGCACATAAGACCTTTGTTTGGCAAAGCTACGGCATTACACGTCGCCCGAGAAACAGGCGTGCGCATAAGACCTTTGTTTGGCAAAGCGGCGGCATTACACGCCTCCTGAGACACAGGCGCGCAACACCAGAAGTCTTCGCCAAACATTGGCAATGCTACAGCATTACACGAAGCCTAAGACACAGCGCGCACACAAGACCTGAAGTCTTTGCAAAACATTGGCAAAGCTACAACATTACATGCCGCCTGAGACACAGGCGCACGCACAAGACCTGAACTATATGCCAAACATTTGCAAAGCTATGGCATTACACGACGCCTGAGACACATGCGCGCGCAAAAGTCCTGAAGTCTTTGCCAATCATTGGCAAAGCTACGGAATTACACGCCGCCTGAGACACATGCGCGCGCACAAGTCCTGGATTCTTTGCCAAACATTGGCAATGCTACCGCATTACACGCCCCCTGAGACAAACGCGCGCGCGCAAGACTTGAAGTATTTGCCAAACATTGGCAATGCTACGGCATTACATGATGACTGAGACACAGCTACGGCATTACACGTCGCCTGAAACACAGGCGCGCGCACAAGACCTAAACTATATGCCAAACATCGGCAAAGCTACGACATTACACTTCGCCTGAGACACAGGACCGCATACGATGTAAAGTCTTTGCCAAACATTGTCAAAGCTACGTCATTACACGATGCCTGAGACAAAGGCGTGCGCATAAGACCTATGTTTGGAAAAGCTACGGCATTACACGCCGCCTGAGACACAGGCGTGCGCATAAGACCTTTGTTTGGCAAAGCTGCGGCATTACACGCTGCCTGAGACACAGGCGCGCAAGACCTGAAGTCTTCGCCAAACTTTGGCAATGCTACGGCATTACACGAAGCCTAAGACATAGCGCGCACACCAGACCTGGATTCTTTGCCAAACATTGGCAATGCTACCGCATTACACGCCCCCTGAGACACACGCGCGCGCGCAAGTCTTGAAGTATTTGCCAAACATTGGCAATGCTACGGTATTACACGATGACTGAGACACCGTGCGCACACAAGACCTGAAGCCTTTGCAAAACATTGGCAAAGCTACGGCATTACATGCCGCCTGAAACACAGGCGCGCGCAGATGACCTGAACTATATGCCAAACATTAGCAATGCTACGGTATTTCACGATGACTGAGACACAGCGCGCACACAAGACCTGAAGCCTTTGCAAAACATTGGCAAAGCTATGGTATTACACGCCGCCTGAAACACAGGCGCGAGCACATGACCTGAACTATATGCCGAACATTGGCAAAGCTAAGACATTACACCTCGCCTGAGACACAGGAGCGCACACGACCTAAAGTCTTTGCCAAACATTGTCAAAGCTACGTCATTATACTACGCCTGAGACACAGGCGTGCACATAAGACCTTTGTTTGGCAAAGCTACGGCATTACACGTCGCCCGAGAAACAGGCGTGCGCATAAGACCTTTGTTTGGCAAAGCGGCGGCATTACACGCCTCCTGAGACACAGGCGCGCAACACCTGAAGTCTTCGCCAAACATTGGCAATGCTACAGCATTACACGAAGCCTAAGACACAGCGCGCACACTAGACCTGAAGTCTTTGCAAAACATTGGCAAAGCTACAACTTTACATGCCGCCTGAGACACAGGCGCGCGCACAAGACCTGAACTATATGCCAAACATTCGCAAAGCTACGGCATTACACACCGCTTGAAACACAGGTGCGCGCACATGACCTGGACTATATGCCAAACATTGGCAAAGCTACGACATTACACGCCGCCTGAGACACATACGCGCGCACAAGACCGGAAGTCTTTGCCAAACATTGGCAAAGCTACGGAATTACACGCCGCCTGAGACACATGCGCGCGCACAAGACCTAAACTCTTTGCCACAATTTGGCAAAGCTACGGCATTACATGCCGCCTGAGACACAGGCACGTGCACAAGACCAGAACTCTTTGCCAAACATTGGAAAAGCTACGGCATTACTCGTCGCCCGAGAAACAGGCGTGCGCATAAGACCTTTGTTTGGCAAAGCGGCGGCATTACACGCCGCCTGAGACACAGGCGCGCAACACCTGAAGTCTTCGCCTAACATTGGCAATGCTACAGCATTACACGAAGCCTAAGACACAGCGCGCACACAAGACCTGAAGTCTTTGCAAAACATTGGCAAAGCTACAACATTACATGCCGCCTGAGACATAGGCGCGCGCACAAGACCTGAACTATAAGCCAAACATTCGCAAAGCTATGGCATTACACGACGCCTGAGACACATGCGCGTGCAAAAGTCCTGAAGTCTTTGCCAATCATTGGCAAAGCTACGGCATTACACGCCGCCTGAGACACATTCACGCGCACATGTCCTGAAGTCTTTTCCAATCATTGGCAAAGCTACGGAATTACACGCCGCCTGAGACACATGCGCGCGCACAAGACCTGAACTCTTTGCCACACTTTGGCAAAGCTACGGCATTACATGCCGCCTGAGACACAGGCACGTGCACAAGACCAGAACTCTTTGCCAAACATTGGAAAAGCTACGACATTACACCTCGCCTGAGACACAGGAGCGCACACAACCTAAAGTCTTTGCCAAACATTTTCAAAACTACGTCATTTCACCATGCCTGAGACACAGGCGTGCACATAAGACCTTTGTTTTGAAAAGCAACGGCTTTACACGCCGCCTGAGACACAGGCGTGCGCATAAGACCTTTGTTTGGCAAAGCGGCGGCATTACACGCCGCCTGAGACATAGGCGCGCAACACCAGAAGTCTTCGCCAAACATTGGCAATGCTACAGCATTACACGAAGCCTAAGACACAGCGCGCACACAAGACCTGAAGTCTTTGCAAAACATTGGCAAAGCTACAACATTACATGCCGCCTGAGACACATGCGCACGCACAAGACCTGAACTATATGCCAAACATTCGCAAAGCTATGGCATTACACGACGCCTGAGACACATGCGCGCGCAAAAGTCCTGAAGTCTTTGCCAATCATTGGCAAAGCTACGGAATTACACGCCGCCTGAGACACATGCGCGCGCACAAGACCTGGATTCTTTGCCAAACATTGGCAATGCTACCGCATTACACGCCCCCTGAGACAAACACGCGCGCGCAAGACTTGAAGTATTTGCCAAACATTGGCAATGCTACGGCATTACATGATGACTGAGACACAGCTACGGCATTACACGTCGCCTGAAACACAGGCGCGCGCACAGGACCTAAACTATATGCCAAACATTGGCAAAGCTACGACATTACACTTCGCCTGAGACACAGGACCGCATACGATGTAAAGTCTTTGCCAAACATTGTCAACGCTACGTCATTACACGATGCCTGAGACAAAGGCGTGCGCATAAGACCTATGTTTGGAAAAGCTACGGCATTACACGCCGCCTGAGACACAGGCGTGCGCATAAGACCTTTGTTTGGCAAAGCTGCGGCATTACACGCTGCCTGAGACACTGGCGCGCAAGACCTGAAGTCTTCGCCAAACTTTGGCAATGCTACGGCATTACACGAAGCCTAAGACACAGCGCGCACACCAGACCTGGATTCTTTGCCAAACATTGGCAATGCTACCGCATTACACGCCCCTGAGACACACGTGCGCGCACAAGTCTTGAAGTATTTGCCAAACATTGGCAATGCTACGGTATTACACGATGACTGAGACACCGTGCGCACACAAGACCTGAAGCCTTTGCAAAACATTGGCAAAGCTACGGCATTACACGCCGCCTGAAACACAGGCGCGCGCAGATGACCTGAACTATATGCCAAACATTAGCAATGCTACGGTATTTCACGATGACTGAGACACAGCGCGGACACAAGACCTGAAGCCTTTGTAAAACATTGGCAAAGCTATGGTATTACAAGCCGCCTGAAACACAGGCGCAAGCACATGACCTGAACTATATGCCGAACATTGGCAAAGCTACGACATTACACCTCGCCTGAGACACAGGAGCGCACACGACCTAAAGTCTTTGCCAAACATTGTCAAAGCTACGTCATTATACGACGCCTGAGACACAGGCGTGCACATAAGACCTTTGTTTGGCAAAGCTACGGCATTACACGTCGCCCGAAAAACAGGCGTGCGCATAAGACCTTTGTTTGGCAAAGCGGCGGCATTACACGCCTCCTGAGACACAGGCGCGCAACACCAGAAGTCTTCGCCAAACATTGGCAATGCTACAGCATTACACGAAGCCTAAGACACAGCGCGCACACAAGACCTGAAGTCTTTGCAAAACATTGGCAAAGCTACAACATTACATGCCGCCTGAGACACAGGCGCACGCACAAGACCTGAACTATATGCCAAACATTCGCAAAGCTATGGCATTACACGACGCCTGAGACACATGCGCGCGCAAAAGTCCTGAAGTCTTTGCCAATCATTGGCAAAGCTACGGAATTACACGCCGCCTGAGACACATGCGCGCGCACAAGACCTGGATTCTTTGCCAAACATTGGCAATGCTACCGCATTACACGCCCCCTGAGACAAACACGCGCGCGCAAGACTTGAAGTATTTGCCAAACATTGGCAATGCTACGGCATTACATGATGACTGAGACACAGCTACGGCATTACACGTCGCCTGAAACACAGGCGCGCGCACAGGACCTAAACTATATGCCAAACATTGGCAAAGCTACGACATTACACTTCGCCTGAGACACAGGACCGCATACGATGTAAAGTCTTTGCCAAACATTGTCAAAGCTACGTCATTACACGATGCCTGAGACAAAGGCGTGCGCATAAGACCTATGTTTGGAAAAGCTACGGCATTACACGCCGCCTGAGACACAGGCGTGCGCATAAGACCTTTGTTTGGCAAAGCTGCGGCATTACACGCTGCCTGAGACACAGGCGCGCAAGACCTGAAGTCTTCGCCAAACTTTGGCAATGCTACGGCATTACACGAAGCCTAAGACACAGCGCGCACACCAGACCTGGATTCTTTGCCAAACATTGGCAATGCTACCGCATTACACGCCCCCTGAGACACACGCGCGCGCACAAGTCTTGAAGTATTTGCCAAACATTGGCAATGCTACGGTATTACACGATGACTGAGACACCGTGCGCACACAAGACCTGAAGCCTTTGCAAAACATTGGCAAAGCTACGGCATTACACGCCGCCTGAAACACAGGCGCGCGCAGATGACCTGAACTATATGCCAAACATTAGCAATGCTACGGTATTTCACGATGACTGAGACACAGCGCGCACACAAGACCTGAAGCCTTTGTAAAACATTGGCAAAGCTATGGTATTACAAGCCGCCTGAAATACAGGCGCAAGCACATGACCTGAACTATATGCCGAACATTGGCAAAGCTACGACATTACACCTCGCCTAAGACACAGGAGCGCACACGACCTAAAGTCTTTGCCAAACATGGTCAAAGCTAAGTCATTATACGACGCCTGAGACACAGGCGTGCACATAAGACCTTTGTTTGGCAAAGCTACGGCATTACACGTCGCCCGAGAAACAGGCGTGCGCATAAGACCTTTGTTTGGCAAAGCGGCGGCATTACACGCCTCCTGAGACACAGGCGCGCAACACCAGAAGTCTTCGCCAAACATTGGCAATGCTACAGCATTACACGAAGCCTAAGACACAGCGCGCACACAAGACCTGAAGTCTTTGCAAAACATTGGCAAAGCTACAACATTACATGCCGCCTGAGACACAGGCGCACGCACAAGACCTGAACTATATGCCAAACATTTGCAAAGCTATGGCATTACACGACGCCTGAGACACATGCGCGCGCAAAAGTCCTGAAGTCTTTGCCAATCATTGGCAAAGCTACGGAATTACACGCCGCCTGAGACACATGCGCGCGCACAAGACCTGGATTCTTTGCCAAACATTGGCAATGCTACCGCATTACACGCCCCCTGAGACAAACGCGCGCGCGCAAGACTTGAAGTATTTGCCAAACATTGGCAATGCTACGGCATTACATGATGACTGAGACACAGCTACGGCATTACACGTCGCCTGAAACACAGGCGCGCGCACAAGACCTAAACTATATGCCAAACATTGGCAAAGCTACGACATTACACTTCGCCTGAGACACAGGACCGCATACGATGTAAAGTCTTTGCCAAACATTGTCAAAGCTACGTCATTACACGATGCCTGAGACAAAGGCGTGCGCATAAGATCTATGTTTGGAAAAGCTACGGCATTACACGCCGCCTGAGACACAGGCGTGCGCATAAGACCTTTGTTTGGCAAAGCTGCGGCATTACACGCTGCCTGAGACACAGGAGCGCAAGACCTGAAGTCTTCGCCAAACTTTGGCAATGCTACGGCATTACACAAAGCCTAAGACATAGCGCGCACACCAGACCTGGATTCTTTGCCAAACATTGGCAATGCTACCGCATTACACGCCCCCTGAGACACGCGCGCGCGCACAAGTCTTGAAGTATTTGCCAAACATTGGCAATGCTACGGTATTACACGATGACTGAGACACCGTGCGCACACAAGACCTGAAGCCTTTGCAAAACATTGGCAAAGCTACGGCATTACACGCCGCCTGAAACACAGGCGCGCGCAGATGACCTGAACTATATGCCAAACATTAGCAATGCTACGGTATTTCACGATGACTGAGACACAGCGCGCACACAAGACCTGAAGCCTTTGCAAAACATTGGCAAAGCTATGGTATTACACGCCGCCTGAAACACAGGCGCGAGCACATGACCTGAACTATATGCCGAACATTGGCAAAGCTACGACATTACACCTCGCCTGAGACACAGGAGCGCACACGACCTAAAGTCTTTGCCAAACATTGTCAAAGCTACGTCATTATACGACGCCTGAGACACAGGCGTGCACATAAGACCTTTGTTTGGCAAAGCTACGGCATTACACGTCGCCTGAGAAACAGGCGTGCGCATAAGACCTTTGTTTGGCAAAGCGGCGGCATTACACGCCTCCTGAGACACAGGCGCGCAACACCTGAAGTCTTCGCCAAACATTGGCAATGCTACAGCATTACACGAAGCCTAAGACACAGCGCGCACACTAGACCTGAAGTCTTTGCAAAACATTGGCAAAGCTACAACTTTACATGCCGCCTGAGACACAGGCGCGCGCACAAGACCTGAACTATATGCCAAACATTCGCAAAGCTACGGCATTACACACCGCTTGAAACACAGGCGCGCGCACATGACCTGCACTATATGCCAAACATTGGCAAAGCTACGACATTACACGCCGCCTGAGACACATGCGCGCGCACAAGACCGGAAGTCTTTGCCAAACATTGGCAAAGCTACGGAATTACACGCCGCCTGAGACACATGCGCGCGCACAAGACCTGAACTCTTTGCCACACTTTGGCAAAGCTACGGCATTACATGCCGCCTGAGACACAGGCACGTGCACAAGACCAGAACTCTTTGCCAAACATTGGAAAAGCTATGACATTACACCTCGCCTGAGACACAGGAGCGCACACAACCTAAAGTCTTTCCCAAACATTTTCAAAACTACGTCATTTCACGATGCCTGAGACACAGGCGTGCACATAAGACCTTTGTTTTGAAAAGCTACGGCATTACACGCCGCCTGAGACACATGCGTGCGCATAAGACCTTTGTTTGGCAAAACGGCGGCATTACACGCCGCCTGAGACATAGGCGCGCAACACCAGAAGTCTTCGCCAAACATTGGCAATGCTACAGCATTACATGAAGCCTAAGACACAGCGCGCACACAAGACCAGAAGTCTTTGCAAAACATTGGCAAAGCTACAACATTACATGCCGCCTGAGACACAGGCGCACGCACAAGACCTGAACTATATTCCAAACATTCGCAAAGCTATGGCATTACACGACGCCTGAGATACATGCGCGCGCAAAAGTCCTGAAGTCTTTGCCAATCATTGGCAAAGCTACGGCATTACACGCCGCCTGAGACACATGCATGCGCACATGTCCTGAAGTCTTTTCCAATCATTGGCAAAGCTACGGAATTACACGCCGCCTGAGACACATGCGCGCGCACAAGACCTGAACTCTTTGCCACACTTTGGCAAAGCTACGGCATTACACGTCGCCCGAGAAACAGGCGTGCGCATAAGACCTTTGTTTGGCAAAGCGGCGGCATTACACGCCGCCTGAGACACAGGCGCGCAACACCTGAAGTCTTCGCCAAACATTGGCAATGCTACAGCATTACACGAAGCCTAAGACACAGCGTGCACACAAGACCTGAAGTCTTTGCAAAACATTGGCAAAGCTACAACATTACATGCCGCCTGAGACATAGGCGCGCGCACAAGACCTGAACTATAAGCCAAACATTCGCAAAGCTATGGCATTACACGACGCCTGAGACACATGCGCGTGCAAAAGTCCTGAAGTCTTTGCCAATCATTGGCAAAGCTACGGCATTACACGCCGCTTGAGACACATGCACGCGCACATGTCCTGAAGTCTTTTCCAATCATTGGCAAAGCTACGGAATTACACGCCGCCTGAGACACATGCGCGCGCACAAGACCTGAACTCTTTGCCACACTTTGGCAAAGCTACGGCATTACATGCCGCCTGAGACACAGGCACGTGCACAAGACCAGAACTCTTTGCCAAACATTGGAAAAGCTAAGACATTACACCTCGCCTGAGACACATTTTCAAAACTACGTCATTTCACGATGCCTGAGACACAGGCGTGCACATAAGACCTTTGTTTTGAAAAGCTACGGCTTTACACGCCGCCTGAGACACAGGCGTGCGCATAAGACTTTTGTTTGGCAAAGCGGCGGCATTACACGCCGCCTGAGACATAGGCGCGCAACACCAGAAGTCTTCGCCAAACATTGGCAATGCTACAGCATTACACGAAGCCTAAGACACAGCGCGCACACAAGACCTGAAGTCTTTGCAAAACATTGGCAAAGCTACAACATTACATGCCGCCTGAGACACAGGCGCACGCACAAGACCTGAACTATATGCCAAACATTCGCAAAGCTATGGCATTACACGACGCCTGAGACACATGCGCGCGCAAAAGTCCTGAAGTCTTTGCCAATCATAGGCAAAGCTACGGAATTACACGCCGCCTGAGACACATGCGCGCGCACAAGACCTGGATTCTTTGCCAAACATTGGCAATGCTACCGCATTACACGCCCCCTGAGACAAACGCGCGCGCGCAAGACTTGAAGTATTTGCCAAACATTGGCAATGCTACGACATTACATGATGACTGAGACACAGCTACGGCAATACACGTCGCCTGAAACACAGGCGCGCGCACAAGACCTAAACTATATGCCAAACATTGGCAAAGCTACGACATTACACTTCGCCTGAGACACAGGACCGCATACGATGTAAAGTCTTTGCCAAACATTGTCAAAGCTACGTCATTACACGATGCCTGAGACAAAGGCGTGCGCATAAGACCTATGTTTGGAAAACCTACGGCATTACACGCCGCCTGAGACACAGGCGTGCGCATAAGACCTTTGTTTGGCAAAGCTGCGGCATTACACGCTGCCTGAGACACAGGCGCGCAAGACCTGAAGTCTTCGCCAAACTTTGGCAATGCTACGGCATTACACGAAGCCTAAGACACAGCGCGCACACCAGACCTGGATTCTTTGCCAAACATTGGCAATGCTACCGCATTACACGCCCCCTGAGACACACGCGCGCGCGCAAGTCTTGAAGTATTTGCCAAACATTGGCAATGCTACGGTATTACACGATGACTGAGACACCGTGCGCACACAAGACCTGAAGCCTTTGCAAAACATTGGCAAAGCTATGGCATTACACGCCGCCTGAAACACAGGCGCGCGCAGATGACCTGAACTATATGCCAAACATTAGCAATGCTACGGTATTTCACGATGACTGAGACACAGCGCGCACACAAGACCTGAAGTCTTTGCAAAACATTGGCAAAGCTATGGTATTACACGCCGCCTGAAACACAGGCGCGAGCACATGACCTGAACTATATGCCGAACATTTGCAAAGCTACGACATTACACCTCGCCTGAGACACAGGAGCGCACACGACCTAAAGTCTTTGCCAAACATTGTCAAAGCTACGTCATTATACGACGCCTGAGACACAGGCGTGCACATAAGACATTTGTTTGGCAAAGCTACGACATTACACGTCGCCCGAGAAACAGGCGTGCGCATAAGACCTTTGTTTGGCAAAGCGGCGGCATTACACGCCTCCTGAGACACAGGCGCGCAACACCTGAAGTCTTCGCCAAACATTGGCAATGCTACAGCATTACACGAAGCCTAAGACACAGCGCGCACACTAGACCTGAAGTCTTTGCAAAACATTGGCAAAGCTACAACTTTACATGCCGCCTGAGACACAGGCGCGCGCACAAGACCTGAACTATATGCCAAACATTCGCAAAGCTACGGCATTACACACCGCTTGAAACACAGGTGCGCGCACATGACCTGGACTATATTCCAAACATTGGCAAAGCTACGACATTACACGCCGCCTGAGACACATGCGCGCGCACAAGACCGGAAGTCTTTGCCAAACATTGGCAAAGCTACGGAATTACACGCCGCCTGAGACACATGCGCCCGCACAAGACCTGAACTCTTTGCCACACTTTGGCAAAGCTACGGCATTACATGCCGCCTGAGACACAGGCACTTGCACAAGACCAGAACTCTTTGCCAAACATTGGAAAAGCTACGGCATTACACGTCGCCCGAGAAACAGGCGTGCGCATAAGACCTTTGTTTGGCAAAGCGGCGGCATTACACGCCGCCTGAGACACAGGCGCGCAACACCTGAAGTCTTCGCCAAACATTGCCAATGCTACAGCATTACACGAAGCCTAAGACACAGCGCGCACACAAGACCTGAAGTCTTTGCAAAACATTGGCAAAGCTACAACATTACATGCCGCCTGAGACATAGGCGCACGTACAAGACCTGAACTATAAGCCAAACATTCGCAAAGCTATGGCATTACACGACGCCTGAGACACATGCGCGTGCAAAAGTCCTGAAGTCTTTGCCAATCATTGGCAAAGCTACGGCATTACACGCCTCCTGAGACACATGCACGCGCACATGTCCTGAAGTCTTTTCCAATCATTGGCAAAGCTACGGAATTACACGCCGCCTGAGACACATGCGCGCGCACAAGACCTGAACTCTTTGCCACACTTTGGCAAAGCTACGGTATTACATGCCGCCTGAGACACAGGCACGTGCACAAGACCAGAACTCTTTGCCAAACATTGGAAAAGCTACGACATTACACCTCGCCTGAGACACAGGAGCGCACACAACCTAAAGTCTTTGCCAAACATTTTCAAAACTACGTCATTTCACGATGCCTGAGACACAGGCGTGCACATAAGACCTTTGTTTTGAAAAGCTACGGCTTTACACGCCGCCTGAGACACAGGCGTGCGCATAAGACCTTTGTTTGGCAAAGCGGCGGCATTACACGCCGCCTGAGACATAGGCGCGCAACACCAGAAGTCTTCGCCAAACATTGGCAATGCTACAGCATTACACGAAGCCTAAGACACAGCGCGCACACAAGACCTGAAGTCTTTGCAAAACATTGGCAAAGCTACAACATTACATGCCGCCTGAGACACAGGCGCACGCACAAGACCTGAACTATATGCCAAACATTCGCAAAGCTATGGCATTACACGGCGCCTGAGACACATGCGCGCGCAAAAGTCCTGAAGTCTTTGCCAATCATTGGCAAAGCTACGGAATTACACGCCGCCTGAGACACATGCGCGCGCACAAGACCTGGATTCCTTGCCAAACATTGGCAATGCTACCGCATTACACGCCCCCAGAGACAAACGCGCGCGCGCAAGACTTGAAGTATTTGCCAAACATTGGCAATGCTACGGCATTACATGATGACTGAGACACAGCTACGGCATTACACGTCGCCTGAAACACAGGCGCGCGCACAGGACCTAAACTATATGCCAAACATTGGCAAAGCTACGACATTACACTTCGCCTGAGACACAGGACCGCATACGATGTAAAGTCTTTGCCAAACATTGTCAAAGCTACGTCATTACACGATGCCTGAGACAAAGGCGTGCGCATAAGACCTATGTTTGGAAAAGCTACGGCATTACACGCCGCCTGAGACACAGGCGTGCGCATAAGCCCTTTGTTTGGCAAAGCTGCGGCATTACACGCTGCCTGAGACACAGGCGCGCAAGACCTGAAGTCTTCGCCAAACTTTGGCAATGCTACGGCATTACACGAAGCCTAAGACACAGCGCGCACACCAGACCTGGATTCTTTGCCAAACATTGGCAATGCTACCGCATTACACGCCCCCTGAGACACACGCGCGCGCACAAGTCTTGAAGTATTTGCCAAACATTGGCAATGCTACGGTATTACACGATGACTGAGACACCGTGCGCACACAAGACCTGAAGCCTTTGCAAAACATTGGCAAAGCTACGGCATTACACGCCGCCTGAAACACAGGCGCGCGCAGATGACCTGAACTATATGCCAAACATTAGCAATGCTACGGTATTTCACGATGACTGAGACACAGCGCGCACACAAGACCTGAAGCCTTTATAAAACATTGGCAAAGCTATGGTATTACAAGCCGCCTGAAACACAGGCGCAAGCACATGACCTGAACTATATGCCGAACATTGGCAAAGCTACGACATTACACCTCGCCTAAGACACAGGAGCGCACACGACCTAATGTCTTTGCCAAACATTGTCAAAGCTACGTCATTATACGACGCCTGAGACACAGGCGTGCACATAAGACCTTTGTTTGGCAAAGCTACGGCATTACACGTCGCCCGAGAAACAGGCGTGCGCATAAGACCTTTGTTTGGCAAAGCGGCGGCATTACACGCCTCCTGAGACACAGGCGCGCAACACCAGAAGTCTTCGCCAAACATTGGCAATGCTACAGCATTACACGAAGCCTAAGACACAGCGCGCACACAAGACCTGAAGTCTTTGCAAAACATTGGCAAAGCTACAACATTACATGCCGCCTGAGACACAGGCGCACGCACAAGACCTGAACTATATGCCAAACATTTGCAAAGCTATGGCATTACACGACGCCTGAGACACATGCGCGCGCAAAAGTCCTGAAGTCTTTGCCAATCATTGGCAAAGCTACGGAATTACACGCCGCCTGAGACACATGCGCGCGCACAAGACCTGGATTCTTTGCCAAACATTGGCAATGCTACCGCATTACACGCCCCCTGAGACAAACGCGCGCGCGCAAGACTTGAAGTATTTGCCAAACATTGGCAATGCTACGGCATTACATGATGACTGAGACACAGCTACGGCATTACACGTCGCCTGAAACACAGGCGCGCGCACAAGACCTAAACTATATGCCAAACATTGGCAAAGCTACGACATTACACTTCGCCTGAGACACAGGACCGCATACGATGTAAAGTCTTTGCCAAACATTGTCAAAGCTACGTCATTACACGATGCCCGAGACAAAGGCGTGCGCATAAGATCTATGTTTGGAAAAGCTACGGCATTACACGCCGCCTGAGACACAGGCGTGCGCATAAGACCTTTGTTTGGCAAAGCTGCGGCATTACACGCTGCCTGAGACACAGGAGCGCAAGACCTGAAGTCTTCGCCAAACTTTGGCAATGCTACGGCATTACACGAAGCCTAAGACATAGCGCGCACACCAGACCTGGATTCTTTGCCAAACATTGGCAATGCTACCGCATTACACGCCATCTGAGACACGCGCGCGCGCGCAAGTCTTGAAGTATTTGCCAAACATTGGCAATGCTACGGTATTACACAATGACTGAGACACCGTGCGCACACAAGACCTGAAGCCTTTGCAAAACATTGGCAAAGCTACGGCATTACACGCCGCCTGAAACACAGGCGCGCGCAGATGACCTGAACTATATGCCAAACATTAGCAATGCTACGGTATTTCACGATGACTGAGACACAGCGCGCACACAAGACCTGAAGCCTTTGCAAAACATTGGCAAAGCTATGGTATTACACGCCGCCTGAAACACAGGCGCGAGCACATGACCTGAACTATATGCCGAACATTGGCAAAGCTACGACATTACACCTCGCCTGAGACACAGGAGCGCACACGACCTAAAGTCTTTGCCAAACATTGTCAAAGCTACGTCATTATACGACGCCTGAGACACAGGCGTGCACATAAGACCTTTGTATGGCAAAGCTACGGCATTACACGTCGCCTGAGAAACAGGCGTGCGCATAAGACCTTTGTTTGGCAAAGCGGCGGCATTACACGCCTCCTGAGACACAGGCACGCAACACCTGAAGTCTTCGCCAAACATTGGCAATGCTACAGCATTACATGAAGCCTAAGACACAGCGCGCACACTAGACCTGAAGTCTTTGCAAAACATTGGCAAAGCTACAACTTTACATGCCGCCTGAGACACAGGCGCGCGCACAAGACCTGAACTATATGCCAAACATTCGCAAAGCTACGGCATTACACACCGCTTGAAACACAGGCGCGCGCACATGACCTGCACTATATGCCAAACATTGGCAAAGCTACGACATTACACGCCGCCTGAGACACATGCGCGCGCACAAGACCGGAAGTCTTTGCCAAACATTGGCAAAGCTACGGAATTACACGCCGCCTGAGACACATGCGCGCGCACAAGACCTGAACTCTTTGCCACACTTTGGCAAAGCTACGGCATTACATGCCGCCTGAGACACAGGCACGTGCACAAGACCAGAACTCTTTGCCAAACATTGGAAAAGCTAGGACATTACACCTCGCCTGAGACACAGGAGCGCACACAACCTAAAGTCTTTCCCAAACATTTTCAAAACTACGTCATTTCACGATGCCTGAGACACAGGCGTGCACATAAGACCTTTGTTTTGAAAAGCTACGGCATTACACGCCGCCTGAGACACATGCGTGCGCATAAGACCTTTGTTTGGCAAAACGGCGGCATTACACGCCGCCTGAGACATAGGCGCGCAACACCAGAAGTCTTCGCCAAACATTGGCAATGCTACAGCATTACACGAAGCCTAAGACACAGCGCGCACACAAGACCTGAAGTCTTTGCAAAACATTGGCAAAGCTACAACATTACATGCCGCCTGAGACACAGGCGCACGCACAAGACCTGAACTATATTCCAAACATTCGCAAAGCTATGGCATTACACGACGCCTGAGATACATGCGCGCGCAAAAGTCCTGAAGTCTTTGCCAATCATTGGCAAAGCTACGGCATTACACGCCGCCTGAGACACATGCATGCGCACATGTCCTGAAGTCTTTTCCAATCATTGGCAAAGCTACGGAATTACACGCCGCCTGAGACACATGCGCGCGCACAAGACCTGAACTCTTTGCCACACTTTGGCAAAGCTACGGCATTACACGTCGCCCGAGAAACAGGCGTGCGCATAAGACCTTTGTTTGGCAAAGCGGCGGCATTACACGCCGCCTGAGACACAGGCGCGCAACACCTGAAGTCTTCGCCAAACATTGGCAATGCTACAGCATTACACGAAGCCTAAGACACAGCGTGCACACAAGACCTGAAGTCTTTGCAAAACATTGGCAAAGCTACAACATTACATGCCGCCTGAGACATAGGCGCGCGCACAAGACCTGAACTATAAGCCAAACATTCGCAAAGCTATGGCATTACACGACGCCTGAGACACATGCGCGTGCAAAAGTCCTGAAGTCTTTGCCAATCATTGGCAAAGCTACGGCATTACACGCCGCCTGAGACACATGCACGCGCACATGTCCTGAAGTCTTTTCCAATCATTGGCAAAGCTACGGAATTACACGCCGCCTGAGACACATGCGCGCGCACAAGACCTGAACTCTTTGCCACACTTTGGCAAAGCTACGGCATTACATGCCGCCTGAGACACAGGCACGTGCACAAGACCAGAACTCTTTGCCAAACATTGGAAAAGCTACGACATTACACCTCGCCTGAGACACATTTTCAAAACTACGTCATTTCACGATGCCTGAGACACAGGCGTGCACATAAGACCTTTGTTTTGAAAAGCTAGGGCTTTACACGCCGCCTGAGACACAGGCGTGCGCATAAGACCTTTGTTTGGCAAAGCGGCGGCATTACACGCCGCCTGAGACATAGGCGCGCAACACCAGAAGTCTTCGCCAAACATTGGCAATGCTACAGCATTACACGAAGCCTAAGACACAGCGCGCACACAAGACCTGAAGTCTTTGCAAAACATTGGCAAAGCTACAACATTACATGCCGCCTGAGACACAGGCGCACGCACAAGACCTGAACTATATGCCAAACATTCGCAAAGCTATGGCATTACACGACGCCTGAGACACATGCGCGCGCAAAAGTCCTGAAGTCTTTGCCAATCATAGGCAAAGCTACGGAATTACACGCCGCCTGAGACACATGCGCGCGCACAAGACCTGGATTCTTTGCCAAACATTGGCAATGCTACCGCATTACACGCCCCCTGAGACAAACGCGCGCGCGCAAGACTTGAAGTATTTGCCAAACATTGGCAATGCTACGACATTACATGATGACTGAGACACAGCTACGGCATTACACGTCGCCTGAAACACAGGCGCGCGCACAAGACCTAAACTATATGCCAAACATTGGCAAAGCTACGACATTACACTTCGCCTGAGACACAGGACCGCATACGATGTAAAGTCTTTGCCAAACATTGTCAAAGCTACGTCATTACACGATGCCTGAGACAAAGGCGTGCGCATAAGACCTATGTTTGGAAAACCTACGGCATTACACGCCGCCTGAGACACAGGCGTGCGCATAAGACCTTTGTTTGGCAAAGCTGCGGCATTACACGCTGCCTGAGACACAGGCGCGCAAGACCTGAAGTCTTCGCCAAACTTTGGCAATGCTACGGCATTACACGAAGCCTAAGACACAGCGCGCACACCAGACCTGGATTCTTTGCCAAACATTGGCAATGCTACCGCATTACACGCCCCCTGAGACACACGCGCGCGCGCAAGTCTTGAAGTATTTGCCAAACATTGGCAATGCTACGGTATTACACGATGACTGAGACACCGTGCGCACACAAGACCTGAAGCCTTTGCAAAACATTGGCAAAGCTATGGCATTACACGCCGCCTGAAACACAGGCGCGCGCAGATGACCTGAACTATATGCCAAACATTAGCAATGCTACGGTATTTCACGATGACTGAGACACAGCGCGCACACAAGACCTGAAGTCTTTGCAAAACATTGGCAAAGCTATGGTATTACACGCCGCCTGAAACACAGGCGCGAGCACATGACCTGAACTATATGCCGAACATTTGCAAAGCTACGACATTACACCTCGCCTGAGACACAGGAGCGCACACGACCTAAAGTCTTTGCCAAACATTGTCAAAGCTACGTCATTATACGACGCCTGAGACACAGGCGTGCACATAAGACCTTTGTTTGGCAAAGCTACGGCATTACACGTCGCCCGAGAAACAGGCGTGCGCATAAGACCTTTGTTTGGCAAAGCGGCGGCATTACACGCCTCCTGAGACACAGGCGCGCAACACCTGAAGTCTTCGCCAAACATTGGCAATGCTACAGCATTACACGAAGCCTAAGACACAGCGCGCACACTAGACCTGAAGTCTTTGCAAAACATTGGCAAAGCTACAACTTTACATGCCGCCTGAGACACAGGCGCGCGCACAAGACCTGAACTATATGCCAAACATTCGCAAAGCTACGGCATTACACACCGCTTGAAACACAGGTGCGCGCACATGACCTGGTCTATATGCCAAACATTGGCAAAGCTACGACATTACACGCCGCCTGAGACACATGCGCGCGCACAAGACCGGAAGTCTTTGCCAAACATTGGCAAAGCTACGGAATTACACGCCGCCTGAGACACATGCGCGCGCACAAGACCTGAACTCTTTGCCACACTTTGGCAAAGCTACGGCATTACATGCCGCCTGAGACACAGGCACGTGCACAAGACCAGAACTCTTTGCCAAACATTGGAAAAGCTACGGCATTACACGTCGCCCGAGAAACAGGCGTGCGCATAAGACCTTTGTTTGGCAAAGCGGCGGCATTACACGCCGCCTGAGACACAGGCGCGCAACACCTGAAGTCTTCGCCAAACATTGCCAATGCTACAGCATTACACGAAGCCTAAGACACAGCGCGCACACAAGACCTGAAGTCTTTGCAAAACATTGGCAAAGCTACAACATTACATGCCGCCTGAGACATAGGCGCACGTACAAGACCTGAACTATAAGCCAAACATTCGCAAAGCTATGGCATTACACGACGCCTGAGACACATGCGCGTGCAAAAGTCCTGAAGTCTTTGCCAATCATTGGCAAAGCTACGGCATTACACGCCGCCTGAGACACATGCACGCGCACATGTCCTGAAGTCTTTTCCAATCATTGGCAAAGCTACGGAATTACACGCCGCCTGAGACACATGCGCGCGCACAAGACCTGAACTCTTTGCCACACTTTGGCAAAGCTACGGTATTACATGCCGCCTGAGACACAGGCACGTGCACAAGACCAGAACTCTTTGCCAAACATTGGAAAAGCTACGACATTACACCTTGCCTGAGACACAGGAGCGCACACAACCTAAAGTCTTTGCCAAACATTTTCAAAACTACGTCATTTCACGATGCCTGAGACACAGGCGTGCACATAAGACTTTTGTTTTGAAAAGCTACGGCTTTACACGCCGCCTGAGACACAGGCGTGCGCATAAGACCTTTGTTTGGCAAAGCGGCGGCATTACACGCCGCCTGAGACATAGGCGCGCAACACCAGAAGTCTTCGCCAAACATTGGCAATGCTACAGCATTACACGAAGCCTAAGACACAGCGCGCACACAAGACCTGAAGTCTTTGCAAAACATTGGCAAAGCTACAACATTACATGCCGCCTGAGACACAGGCGCACGCACAAGACCTGAACTATATGCCAAACATTCGCAAAGCTATGGCATTACACGGCGCCTGAGACACATGCGCGCGCAAAAGTCCTGAAGTCTTTGCCAATCATTGGCAAAGCTACGGAATTACACGCCGCCTGAGACACATGCGCGCGCACAAGACCTGGATTCCTTGCCAAACATTGGCAATGCTACCGCATTACACGCCCCCTGAGACAAACGCGCGCGCAAGACTTGAAGTATTTGCCAAACATTGGCAATGCTACGGCATTACATGATGACTGAGACACAGCTACGGCATTACACGTCGCCTGAAACACAGGCGCGCGCACAGGACCTAAACTATATGCCAAACATTGGCAAAGCTACGACATTACACTTCGCCTGAGACACAGGACCGCATACGATGTAAAGTCTTTGCCAAACATTGTCAAAGCTACGTCATTACACGATGCCTGAGACAAAGGCGTGCGCATAAGACCTATGTTTGGAAAAGCTACGGCATTACACGCCGCCTGAGACACAGGCGTGCGCATAAGACCTTTGTTTGGCAAAGCTGCGGCATTACACGCTGCCTGAGACACAGGCGCGCAAGACCTGAAGTCTTCGCCAAACTTTGGCAATGCTACGGCATTACACGAAGCCTAAGACACAGCGCGCACACCAGACCTGGATTCTTTGCCAAACATTGGCAATGCTACCGCATTACACGCCCCCTGAGACACACGCGCGCGCGCAAGTCTTGAAGTATTTGCCAAACATTGGCAATGCTACAGTATTACACGATGACTGAGACACCGTGCGCACACAAGACCTGAAGCCTTTGCAAAACATTGGCAAAGCTACGGCATTACACGCCGCCTGAAACACAGGCGCGCGCAGATGACCTGAACTATATGCCAAACATTAGCAATGCTACGGTATTTCACGATGACTGAGACACAGCGCGCACACAAGACCTGAAGCCTTTGTAAAACATTGGCAAAGCTATGGTATTACACGCCGCCTGAAACACAGGCGCAAGCACATGACTTGAACTATATGCCGAACATTGGCAAAGCTACGACATTACACCTCGCCTGAGACACAGGAGCGCACACGACCTAAAGTCTTTGCCAAACATTGTCAAAGCTACGTCATTATACGACGCCTGAGACACAGGCGTGCACATAAGACCTTTGTTTGGCAAAGCTACGGCATTACACGTCGCCCGAGAAACAGGCGTGCGCATAAGACCTTTGTTTGGCAAAGCGGCGGCATTACACGCCTCCTGAGACACAGGCGCGCAACACCAGAAGTCTTCGCCAAACATTGGCAATGCTACAGCATTACACGAAGCCTAAGACACAGCGCGCACACAAGACCTGAAGTCTTTGCAAAACATTGGCAAAGCTACAACATTACATGCCGCCTGAGACACAGGCGCACGCACAAGACCTGAACTATATGCCAAACATTTGCAAAGCTATGGCATTACACGACGCTTGAGACACATGCGCGCGCAAAAGTCCTGAAGTCTTTGCCAATCATTGGAAAAGCTACGGAATTACACGCCGCCTGAGACTCATGCGCGTGCACAAGACCTGGATTCTTTGCCAAACATTGGCAATGCTACCGCATTACATGCCCACTGAGACAAACGCGCGCGCGCAAGACTTGAAGTATTTGCCAAACATTGGTAATGCTACGGCATTACATGATGACTGAGACACAGCTACGGCATTACACGTCGCCTGAAACACAGGCGCGCGCACAAGACCTAAACTATATGCCAAACATTGGCAAAGCTACGACATTACACTTCGCCTGAGACACAGGACCGCATACGATGTAAAGTCTTTGCCAAACATTGTCAAAGCTACGTCATTACACGATGCCTGAGACAAAGGCGTGCGCATAAGACATATGTTTGGAAAAGCTACGGCATTACACGCCGCCTGAGACACAGGCGTGCGCATAAGACCTTTGTTTGGCAAAGCTGCGGCATTACACGCTGCCTGAGACACAGGCGCGCAAGACCTGAAGTCTTCGCCAAACTTTGGCAATGCTACAGCATTACACGAAGCCTAAGACACAGCGCGCACACCAGACCTGGATTCTTTGCCAAACATTGGCAATGCTACCGCATTACACGCCCCCTGAGACACACGCACGCGCGCAAGTCTTGAAGTATTTGCCAAACATTGGCAATGCTACGGTATTACACGATGACTGAGACACCGTGCGCACACAAGACCTGAAGCCTTTGCAAAACATTGGCAAAGCTACGACATTACACGCCGCCTGAAACACAGGCGCGCGCAGATGACCTGAACTATATGCCAAACATTAGCAATGCTACGGTATTTCACGATGACTGAGACACAGCGCGCACACAAGACCTGAAGCCTTTGCAAAACATTGGCAAAGCTATGGTATTACACGCCGCCTGAAACACAGGCGCGAGCACATGACCTGAACTATATGCCGAACATTGGCAAAGCTACGACATTACACCTCGCCTGAGACACAGGAGCGCACACGACCTAAAGTCTTTGCCAAACATTGTCAAAGCTACGTCATTATACGACGCCTGAGACACAGGCGTGCACATAAGACCTTTGTTTGGCAAAGCTACGGCATTACACGTCGCCCGAGAAACAGGCGTGCGCATAAGACCTTTGTTTGGCAAAGCGGCGGCATTACACGCCTCCTGAGACACAGGCGCGCAACACCTGAAGTCTTCGCCAAACATTGGCAATGCTACAGCATTACACGAAGCCTAAGACACAGCGCGCACACTAGACCAGAAGTCTTTGCAAAACATTGGCAAAGCTACAACATTACATGCCGCCTGAGACACAGGCGCACGCACAAGACCTGAACTATATGCCAAACATTTGCAAAGCTATGGCATTACACGACGCCTGAGACACATGCGCGCGCAAAAGTCCTGAAGTCTTTGCCAATCATTGGCAAAGCTACGGAATTACACGCCGCCTGAGACACATGCGCGCGCACAAGACCTGGATTCTTTGCCAAACATTGGCAATGCTACCGCATTACACGCCCCCTGAGACAAACGCGCGCGCGCAAGACTTGAAGTATTTGCCAAACATTGGCAATGCTACGGCATTACATGATGACTGAGACACAGCTACGGCATTACACGTCGCCTGAAACACAGGCGCGCGCACAAGACCTAAACTATATGCCAAACATTGGCAAAGCTACGACATTACACTTCGCCTGAGACACAGGACCGCATACAATGTAAAGTCTTTGCCAAACATTGTCAAAGCTACGTCATTACACGATGCCTGAGACAAAGGCGTGCGCATAAGACCTATGTTTGGAAAAGCTACGGCATTACACGCCGCCTGAGACACAGGCGTGCGCATAAGACCTTTGTTTGGCAAAGCTGCGGCATTACACGCTGCCTGTGACACAGGCGCGCAAGACCTGAAGTCTTCGCCAAACTTTGGCAATGCTACGACATTACACGAAGCCTAAGACACAGCCCGCACACCAGACCTGGATTCTTTGCCAAACATTGGCAATGCTACCGCATTACGCGCCCCCTGAGACACACGCGCGCGCGCAAGTCTTGAAGTATTTGCCAAACATTGGCAATGCTACGGTATTACACGATGACTGAGACACCGTGCGCACACAAGACCTGAAGCCTTTGCAAAACATTGGCAAAGCTACGACATTACACGCCGCCTGAAACACAGGCGCGCGCAGATGACCTGAACTATATGCCAAACATTAGCAATGCTACGGTATTTCACGATGACTGAGACACAGCGCGCACACAAGACCTGAAGCCTTTGCAAAACATTGGCAAAGCTATGGTATTACATGCCGCCTGAAACACAGGCGCGAGCACATGACCTGAACTATATGCCGAACATTGGCAGAGCTACGACATTACACCTCGCCTGAGACACAGGAGCGCACACGACCTAAAGTCTTTGCCAAACATTGTCAAAGCTACGTCATTATACGACGCCTGAGACACAGGCGTGCACATAAGACCTTTGTTTGGCAAAGCTACGGCATTACACGTCGCCCGAGAAACAGGCGTGCGCATAAGACCTTTGTTTGGCAAAGCGGCGGCATTACACGCCTCCTGAGACACAGGCGCGCAACACCTGAAGTCTTCGCCAAACATTGGCAATGCTACAGCATTACACGAAGCCTAAGACACAGCGCGCACACTAGACCAGAAGTCTTTGCAAAACATTGGCAAAGCTACAACTTTACATGCCGCCTGAGACACAGGCGCGCGCACAAGACCTGAACTATATGCCAAACATTCGCAAAGCTACGGCATTACACACCGCTTGAAACACAGGCGCGCGCACATGACCTGCACTATATGCCAAACATTGGCAAAGCTACGACATTACACGCCGCCTGAGACACATGCGCGCGCACAAGACCGGAAGTCTTTGCCAAACATTGGCAAAGCTACGGAATTACACGCCGCCTGAGACACATGCGCGCACACAAGACCTGAACTCTTTGCCACACTTTGTCAAAGCTACGGCATTACATGCCGCCTGAGACGCAGGCACGTGCACAAGACCAGAACTCTTTGCCAAACATTGGAAAAGCTATGACATTACACTTCGCCTGAGACACAGGAGCGCACACAACCTAAAGTCTTTGCCAAACATTTTCAAAACTACGTCATTTCACGATGCCTGAGACACAGGCGTGCACATAAGACCTTTGTTTTGAAAAGCTACGGCTTTACACGCCGCCTGAGACACAGGCGTGCGCATAAGACCTTTGTTTGGCAAAGCGGCGGCATTACACGCCGCCTGAGACATAGGCGCGCAACACCAGAAGTCTTCGCCAAACATTGGCAATGCTACAGCATTACACGAAGCCTAAGACACAGTGCGCACACAAGACCTGAAGTCTTTGCAAAACATTGGCAAAGCTACAACATTACATGCCGCCTGAGACACAGGCGCACGCACAAGACCTGAACTATATGCCAAACATTCGCAAAGCTATGGCATTACACGACGCCTGAGACACATGCGCGCGCAAAAGTCCTGAAGTCTTTGCCAATCATTGGCAAAGCTACGGAATTACACGCCGCCTGAGACACATGCGCGCGCACAAGACCTGGATTCTTTACCAAACATTGGCAATGCTACTGCATTACACGCCCCCTGAGACAAACGCGCGCGCGCAAGACTTGAAGTATTTGCCAAACATTGGCAATGCTACGGCATTACATGATGCCTGAGACAAAGGCGTGCGCATAAGACCTATGTTTGGAAAAGCTACGGCATTACACGCCGCCTGAGACACAGGCGTGCGCATAAGACCTTTGTTTGGCAAAGCTGCGGCATTACACGCTGCCTGAGACACAGGCGCGCAAGACCTGAAGTCTTCGCCAAACTTTGGCAATGCTACGGCATTACACGAAGCCTAAGACACAGCGCGCACACCAGACCTGGATTCTTTGCCAAACATTGGCAATGCTACCGCATTACACGCCCCCTGAGACACACGCGCGCGCGCAAGTCTTGAAGTATTTGCCAAACATTGGCAATGCTACGGTATTACACGATGACTGAGACACCGTGCGCACACAAGACTTGAAGCCTTTGCAAAACATTGGCAAAGCTACGGCATTACACGCCGCCTGAAACACAGGCGCGCGCAGATGACCTGAACTATATGCCAAACATTAGCAATGCTACGGTATTTCACGATGACTGAGACACAGCGCGCACACAAGACCTGAAGCCTTTGTAAAACATTGGCAAAGCTATGGTATTACACGCCGCCTGAAACACAGGCGCAAGCACATGACCTGAACTATATGCCGAACATTGGCAAAGCTACGACATTACACCTCGCCTGAGACACAGGAGCGCACACGACCTAAAGTCTTTGCCAAACATTGTCAAAGCTACGTCATTATACGACGCCTGAGACACAGGCGTGCACATAAGACCTTTGTTTGGCAAAGCTACGGCATTACACGTCGCCCGAGAAACAGGCGTGCGTATAAGACCTTTGTTTGGCAAAGCGGCGGCATTACACGCCTCCTGAGACACAAGCGCGCAACACCAGAAGTCTTCGCCAAACATTGGCAATGCTACAGCATTACACGAAGCCTAAGACACAGCGCGCACACAAGACCTGAAGTCTTTGCAAAACATTGGCAAAGCTACAACATTACATGCCGCCTGAGACACAGGCGCACGCACAAGACCTGAACTATATGCCAAACATTTGCAAAGCTATGGCATTACACGACGCCTGAGACACATGCGCGCGCAAAAGTCCTGAAGTCTTTGCCAATCATTGGCAAAGCTACGGAATTACACGCCGCCTGAGACACATGCGCGCGCACAAGACCTGGATTCTTTGCCAAACATTGGCAATGCTACCGCATTACACGCCCCCTGAGACAAACGCGCGCGCGCAAGACTTGAAGTATTTGCCAAACATTGGCAATGCTACGGCATTACATGATGACTGAGACACAGCTACGGCATTACACGTCGCCTGAAACACAGGCGCGCGCACAAGACCTAAACTATATGCCAAACATTGGCAAAGCTACGACATTACACTTCGCCTGAGACACAGGACCGCATACAATGTAAAGTCTTTGCCAAACATTGTCAAAGCTACGTCATTACACGATGCCTGAGACAAAGGCGTGCGCATAAGACCTATGTTTGGAAAAGCTACGGCATAACACGCCGCCTGAGACACAGGCGTGCGCATAAGACCTTTGTTTGGCAAAGCTGCGGCATTACACGCTGCCTGAGACACAGGCGCGCAAGACCTGAAGTCTTCGCCAAACTTTGGCAATGCTACGACATTACACGAAGCCTAAGACACAGCGCGCACACCAGACCTGGATTCTTTGCCAAACATTGGCAATGCTACCGCATTACACGCCCCCTGAGACACACGCGCGCGCGCAAGTCTTGAAGTATTTGCCAAACATTGGTAATGCTACGGTATTACACGATGACTGAGACACCGTGCGCACACAAGACCTGAAGCCTTTGCAAACCATTGGCAAAGCTACGACATTACACGCCGCCTGAAACACAGGCGCGCGCAGATGACCTGAACTATATGCCAAACATTAATAATGCTACGGTATTTCACGATGACTGAGACACAGCGCGCACACAAGACCTGAAGCCTTTGCAAAACATTGGCAAAGCTATGGTATTACATGCCGCCTGAAACACAGGCGCGAGCACATGACCTGAACTATATGCCGAACATTGGCAGAGCTACGACATTACACCTCGCCTGAGACACAGGAGCGCACACGACCTAAAGTCTTTGCCAAACATTGTCAAAGCTACGTCATTATACGACGCCTGAGACACAGGCGTGCACATAAGACCTTTGTTTGGCAAAGCTACGGCATTACACGTCTCCCGAGAAACAGGCGTGCGCATAAGACCTTTGTTTGGCAAAGCGGCGACATTACACGCCTCTTGAGACACAGGCGCGCAACACCTGAAGTCTTCGCCAAACATTGGCAATGCTACAGCATTACACGAAGCCTAAGACACAGCGCGCACACTAGACCAGAAGTCTTTGCAAAACATTGGCAAAGCTACAACTTTACATGCCGCCTGAGACACAGGCGCGCGCACAAGACCTGAACTATATGCCAAACATTCGCAAAGCTACGGCATTACACACCGCTTGAAACACAGGCGCGCGCACATGACCTGCACTATATGCCAAACATTGGCAAAGCTACGACATTACACGCCGCCTGAGACACATGCGCGCGCACAAGACCGGAAGTCTTTGCCAAACATTGGCAAAGCTACGGAATTACACGCCGCCTGAGACACATGCGCGCGCACAAGACCTGAACTCTTTGCCACACTTTGGCAAAGCTACGGCATTACATGCCGCCTGAGACACAGGCACGTGCACAAGACCAGAACTCTTTGCCAAACATTGGAAAGGCTATGACATTACACTTCGCCTGAGACACAGGAGCGCACACAACCTAAAGTCTTTGCCAAACATTTTCAAAACTACGTCATTTCACGATGCCTGAGACACAGGCGTGCACATAAGACCTTTGTTTTGAAAAGCTACGGCTTTACACGCCGCCTGAGACACAGGCGTGCGCATAAGACCTTTGTTTGGCAAAGCGGCGGCATTACACGCCGCCTGAGACATAGGCGCGCAACACCAGAAGTCTTCGCCAAACATTGGCAATGCTACAGCATTACACGAAGCCTAAGACACAGTGCGCACACAAGACCTGAAGTCTTTGCAAAACATTGGCAAAGCTACAACATTACATGCCGCCTGAGACACAGGCGCACGCACAAGACCTGAACTATATGCCAAACATTCGCAAAGCTATGGCATTACACGACGCCTGAGACACATGCGCGCGCAAAAGTCCTGAAGTCTTTGCCAATCATTGGCAAAGCTACGGAATTACACGCCGCCTGAGACACATGCGCGCGCACAAGACCTGGAATCTTTACCAAACATTGGCAATGCTACTGCATTACACGCCCCCTGAGACAAACGCGCGCGCGCAAGACTTGAAGTATTTGCCAAACATTGGCAATGCTACGGCATTACATGATGACTGAGACACAGCTACGGCATTACACGTCGCCTGAAACACAGGCGCGCGCACAGGACCTAAACTATATGCCAAACATTAGCAAAGCTACGACATTACACTTCGCCTGAGACACAGGACCGCATACGATGTAAAGTCTTTGCCAAACATTGTCAAAGCTACGTCATTACACGATGCCTGAGACAAAGGCGTGCGCATAAGACCTATGTTTGGAAAAGCTACGGCATTACACGCCGCCTGAGACACAGGCGTGCGCATAAGTCCTTTGTTTGGCAAAGCTGCGGCATTACACGCTGCCTGAGACACAGGCGCGCAAGACCTGAAGTCTTCGCCAAACTTTGGCAATGCTACGGCATTACACGAAGCCTAAGACACAGCGCGCACACCAGACCTGGATTCTTTGCCAAACATTGGCAATGCTACCGCATTACACGCCCCTGAGACACACGCGCGCGCGCAAGTCTTGAAGTATTTGCCAAACATTGGCAATGCTACGGTATTACACGATGACTGAGACACCGTGCGCACACAAGACCTGAAGCCTTTGCAAAACATTGGCAAAGCTACGGCATTACACGCCGCCTGAAACACAGGCGCGCAGATGACCTGAACTATATGCCAAACATTAGCAATGCTACGGTATTTCACGATGACTGAGACACAGCGCGCACACAAGACCTGAAGCCTTTGTAAGACATTGGCAAAGCTATGGTATTACACGCCGCCTGAAACACAGGCGCAAGCACATGACCTGAACTATATGCCGAACATTGGCAAAGCTACGACATTACACCTCGCCTGAGACACAGGAGCGCACACGACCTAAAGTCTTTGCCAAACATTTTCAAAGCTACGTCATTATACGACGCCTGAGACACAGGCGTGCACATAAGACCTTTGTTTGGCAAAGCTACGGCATTACACGTCGCCCGAGAAACAGGCGTGCGTATAAGACCTTTGTTTGGCAAAGCGGCGGCATTACACGCCTCCTGAGACACAGGCGCGCAACACCAGAAGTCTTCGCCAAACATTGGCAATGCTACAGCATTACACGAAGCCTAAGACACAGCGCGCACACAAGACCTGAAGTCTTTGCAAAACATTGGCAAAGCTACAACATTACATGCCGCCTGAGACACAGGCGCACGCACAAGACCTGAACTATATGCCAAACATTTGCAAAGCTATGGCATTACACGACGCCTGAGACACATGCGCGCGCAAAAGTCCTGAAGTCTTTGCCAATCATTGGCAAAGCTACGGAATTACACGCCGCCTGAGACACATGCGCGCGCACAAGACCTGGATTCTTTGCCAAACATTGGCAATGCTACCGCATTACACGCCCCCTGAGACAAACGCGCGCGCGCAAGACTTGAAGTATTTGCCAAACATTGGCAATGCTACGGCATTACATGATGACTGAGACACAGCTACGGCATTACACGTCGCCTGAAACAAAGGCGCGCGCACAAGACCTAAACTATATGCCAAACATTGGCAAAGCTACGACATTACACTTCGCCTGAGACACAGGACCGCATACAATGTAAAGTCTTTGCCAAACATTGTCAAAGCTACGTCATTACACGATGCCTGAGACAAAGGCGTGCGCATAAGACCTATGTTTGGAAAAGCTACGGCATTACACGCCGCCTGAGACACAGGCGTGCGCATAAGACCTTTGTTTGGCAAAGCTGCGGCATTACACGCTGCCTGAGACACAGGCGCGCAAGACCTGAAGTCTTCGCCAAACTTTGGCAATGCTACGACATTACACGAAGCCTAAGACACAGCGCGCACACCAGACCTGGATTCTTTGCCAAACATTGGCAATGCTACCGCATTACACGCCCCCCGAGACACACGCGCGCGCGCAAGTCTTGAAGTATTTGCCAAACATTGGTAATGCTACGGTATTACACGATGACTGAGACACCGTGCGCACACAAGACCTGAAGCCTTTGCAAAACATTGGCAAAGCTACGACATTACACGCCGCCTGAAACACAGGCGCGCGCAGATGACCTGAACTATATGCCAAACATTAGCAATGCTACGGTATTTCACGATGACTGAGACACAGCGCGCACACAAGACCTGAAGCCTTTGCAAAACATTGGCAAAGCTATGGTATTACATGCCGCCTGAAACACAGGCGCGAGCACATGACCTGAACTATATGCCGAACATTGGCAGAGCTACGACATTACACCTCGCCTGAGACACAGGAGCGCACACGACCTAAAGACTTTGCCAAACATTGTCAAAGCTACGTCATTATACGACGCCTGAGACACAGGCGTGCACATAAGACCTTTGTTTGGCAAAGCTACGGCATTACACGTCGCCCGAGAAACAGGCGTGCGCATAAGACCTTTGTTTGGCAAAGCGGCGGCATTACACGCCTCCTGAGACACAGGCGCGCAACACCTGAAGTCTTCGCCAAACATTGGCAATGCTACAGCATTACACGAAGCCTAAGACACAGCGCGCACACTAGACCAGAAGTCTTTGCAAAACATTGGCAAAGCTACAACTTTACATGCCGCCTGAGACACAGGCGCGCGCACAAGACCTGAACTATATGCCAAACATTCGCAAAGCTACGGCATTACACACCGCTTGAAACACAGGCGCGCGCACATGACCTGCACTATATGCCAAACATTGGCAAAGCTACGACATTACACGCCGCCTGAGACACATGCGCGCGCACAAGACCGGAAGTCTTTGCCAAACATTGGCAAAGCTACGGAATTACACGCCGCCTGAGACACATGCGCGCGCACAAGACCTGAACTCTTTGCCACACTTTGGCAAAGCTACGGCATTACATGCCGCCTGAGACACAGGCACGTGCACAAGACCAGAACTCTTTGCCAAACATTGGAAAAGCTATGACATTACACTTCGCCTGAGACACAGGAGCGCACACAACCTAAAGTCTTTGCCAAACATTTTCAAAACTACGTCATTTCACGATGCCTGAGACACAGGCGTGCACATAAGACCTTTGTTTTGAAAAGCTACGGCTTTACACGCCGCCTGAGACACAGGCGTGCGCATAAGACCTTTGTTTGGCAAAGCGGCGGCATTACACGCCGCCTGAGACATAGGCGCGCAACACCAGAAGTCTTCGCCAAACATTGGCAATGCTACAGCATTACACGAAGCCTAAGACACAGTGCGCACACAAGACCTGAAGTCTTTGCAAAACATTGGCAAAGCTACAACATTACATGCCGCCTGAGACACAGGCGCACGCACAAGACCTGAACTATATGCCAAACATTCGCAAAGCTATGGCATTACACGACGCCTGAGACACATGCGCGCGCAAAAGTCCTGAAGTCTTTGCCAATCATTGGCAAAGCTACGGAATTACACGCCGCCTGAGACACATGCGCGCGCACAAGACCTGGATTCTTTACCAAACATTGGCAATGCTACTGCATTACACGCCCCCTGAGACAAACGCGCGCGCGCAAGACTTGAAGTATTTGCCAAACATTGGCAATGCTACGGCATTACATGATGACTGAGACACAGCTACGGCATTACACGTCGCCTGAAACACAGGCGCGCGCACAGGACCTAAACTATGTGCCAAACATTAGCAAAGCTACGACATTACACTTCGCCTGAGACACAGGACCGCATACGATGTAAAGTCTTTGCCAAACATTGTCAAAGCTACGTCATTACACGATGCCTGAGACAAAGGCGTGCGCATAAGACCTATGTTTGGAAAAGCTACGGCATTACACGCCGCCTGAGACACAGGCGTGCGCATAAGTCCTTTGTTTGGCAAAGCTGCGGCATTACACGCTGCCTGAGACACAGGCGCGCAAGACCTGAAGTCTTCACCAAACTTTGGCAATGCTACGGCATTACACGAAGCCTAAGACACAGCGCGCACACCAGACCTGGATTCTTTGCCAAACATTGGCAATGCTACCGCATTACACGCCCCTGAGACACACGCGCGCGCGCAAGTCTTGAAGTATTTGCCAAACATTGGCAATGCTACGGTATTACACGATGACTGAGACACCGTGCGCACACAAGACCTGAAGCCTTTGCAAAACATTGGCAAAGCTACGGCATTACACGCCGCCTGAAACACAGGCGCGCAGATGACCTGAACTATATGCCAAACATTAGCAATGCTACGGTATTTCACGATGACTGAGACACAGCGCGCACACAAGACCTGAAGCCTTTGTAAAACATTGGCAAAGCTATGGTATTACACGCCGCCTGAAACACAGGCGCAAGCACATGACCTGAACTATATGCCGAACATTGGCAAAGCTACGACATTACACCTCGCCTGAGACACAGGAGCGCACACGACCTAAAGTCTTTGCCAAACATTTTCAAAGCTACGTCATTATACGACGCCTGAGACACAGGCGTGCACATAAGACCTTTGTTTGGCAAAGCTACGGCATTACACGTCGCCCGAGAAACAGGCGTGCGTATAAGACCTTTGTTTAGCAAAGCGGCGGCATTACACGCCTCCTGAGACACAGGCGCGCAACACCAGAAGTCTTCGCCAAACATTGGCAATGCTACAGCATTACACGAAGCCTAAGACACAGCGCGCACACAAGACCTGAAGTCTTTGCAAAACATTGGCAAAGCTACAAGATTACATGCCGCCTGAGACACAGGCGCACGCACAAGACCTGAACTATATGCCAAACATTTGCAAAGCTATGGCATTACACGACGCCTGAGACACATGCGCGCGCAAAAGTCCTGAAGTCTTTGCCAATCATTGGCAAAGCTACGGAATTACACGCCGCCTGAGACACATGCGCGCGCACAAGACCTGGATTCTTTGCCAAACATTGGCAATGCTACCGCATTACACGCCCCCTGAGACAAACGCGCGCGCGCAAGACTTGAAGTATTTGCCAAACATTGGCAATGCTACGGCATTACATGATGACTGAGACACAGCTACGGCATTACACGTCACCTGAAACACAGGCGCGCGCACAAGACCTAAACTATATGCCAAACATTGGCAAAGCTACGACATTACACTTCGCCTGAGACACAGGACCGCATACGATGTAAAGTCTTTGCCAAACATTGTCAAAGCTACGTCATTACACGATGCCTGAGACAAAGGCGTGCGCATAAGACCTATGTTTGGAAAAGCTATGGCATTACACGCCGCCTGAGACACAGGCGTGCGCATAAGACCTTTGTTTGGCAAAGCTGCGGCATTACACGCTGCCTGAGACACAGGCGCGCAAGACCTGAAGTCTTCGCCAAACTTTGGCAATGCTACGGCATTACACGAAGCCTAAGACACAGCGCGCACACCAGACCTGGATTCTTTGCCAAACATTGGCAATGCTACCGCATTACACGCCCCCTGAGACACACGCGCGCACGCAAGTCTTGAAGTATTTGCCAAACATTGGCAATGCTACGGTATTACACGATGACTGAGACACCGTGCGCACACAAGACCTGAAGCCTTTGCAAAACATTGGCAAAGCTACGACATTACACGCCGCCTGAAACACAGGCGCGCGCAGATGACCTGAACTATATGCCAAACATTAGCAATGCTACGGTATTTCACGATGACTGAGACACAGCGCGCACACAAGACCTGAAGCCTTTGCAAAACATTGGCAAAGCTATGGTATTACACGCCGCCTGAAACACAGGCGCGAGCACATGACCTGAACTATATGCCGAACATTGGCAAAGCTACGACTTTACACCTCGCCTGAGACACAGGAGCGCACACGACCTAAAGTCTTTGCCAAACATTGTCAAAGCTACGTCATTATACGACGCCTGAGACACAGGCGTGCACATAAGACCTTTGTTTGGCAAAGCTACGGCATTACACGTCGCCCGAGAAACAGGCGTGCGCATAAGACCTTTGTTTGGCTAAGCGGCGGCATTACACGCCTCCTGAGACACAGGCGCGCAACACCTGAAGTCTTCGCCAAACATTGGCAATGCTACAGCATTACACGAAGCCTAAGACACAGCGCGCACACTAGACCTGAAGTCTTTGCAAAACATTGGCAAAGCTACAACTTTACATGCCGCCTGAGACACAGGCGCGCGCACAAGACCTGAACTATATGCCAAACATTCGCAAAGCTACGGCATTACACACCGCTTGAAACACAGGCGCGCGCACATGACCTGCATTATATGCCAAACATTGGCAAAGCTACGACATTACACGCCGCCTGAGACGCATGCGCGCGCACAAGACCGGAAGTCTTTGCCAAACATTGGCAAAGCTACGGAATTACACGCCGCCTGAGACACATGCGCGCGCACAAGACCTGAACTCTTTGCCACACTTTGGCAAAGCTACGGCATTACATGCCGCCTGAGACACAGGCACGTGCACAAGACCAGAACTCTTTGCCAAACATTGGAAAAGCTATGACATTACACCTCGCCTGAGACACAGGAGCGCACACAACCTAAAGTCTTTGCCAAACATTTTCAAAACTACGTCATTTCACGATGCCTGAGACACAGGCGTGCACATAAGACCTTTGTTTTGAAAAGCAACGGCATTACACGCCGCCTGAGACACAGGCGTGCGCATAAGACCTTTGTTTGGCAAAACGGCGGCATTACACGCCGCCTGAGACATAGGCGCGCAACACCAGAAGTCTTCGCCAAACATTGGCAATGCTACAGCATTACACGAAGCCTAAGACACAGCGCGCACACAAGACCTGAAGTCTTTGCAAAACCTTGGCAAAGCTACAACATTACATGCCGCCTGAGACACAGGCGCACGCACAAGACCTGAACTTTATTCCAAACATTCGCAAAGCTATGGCATTACACGACGCCTGAGACACATGCGCGCGCAAAAGTCCTGAAGTCTTTGCCAATCATTGGCAAAGCTACGGCATTACACGCCGCCTGAGACACATGCACGCGCACATGTCCTGAAGTCTTTTCCAATCATTGGCAAAGCTACGGAATTACACACCGCCTGAGACACATGCGCGCGCACAAGACCTGAACTCTTTGCCACACTTTGGCAAAGCTACGGCATTACACGTCGCCCGAGAAACAGGCGTGCGCATAAGACCTTTGTTTGGCAAAGCGGCGGCATTACACGCCGCCTGAGACACAGGCGCGCAACACCTGAAGTCTTCGCCAAACATTGGCAATGCTACAGCATTACACGAAGCCTAAGACACAGCGCGCACACAAGACCTGAAGTCTTTGCAAAACATTGGCAAAGCTACAACATTACATGCCGCCTGAGACATAGGCGCGCGCACAAGACCTGAACTATAAGCCAAACATTCGCAAAGCTATGGCATTACACGACGCCTGAGACACATGCGCGTGCAAAAGTCCTGAAGTCTTTGCCAATCATTGGCAAAGCTACGGCATTACACGCTGCCTGAGACACATGCACGCGCACATGTCCTGAAGTCTTTTCCAATCATTGGCAAAGCTACAGAATTACACGCCGCCTGAGACACATGCGCGCGCACAAGACCTGAACTCTTTGCCACACTTTGGCAAAGCTACGGCATTACATGCCGCCTGAGACACAGGCACGTGCACAAGACCAGAACTCTTTGCCAAACATTGGAAAAGCTACGACATTACACCTCGCCTGAGACACAGGAGCGCACACAACCTAAAGTCTTTGCCAAACATTTTCAAAACTACGTCATTTCACGATGCCTGAGACACAGGCGTGCACATAAGACCTTTGTTTTGAAAAGCTACGGCATTACACGCCGCCTGAGACACAGGCGTGCGCATAAGACCTTTGTTTGGCAAAGCGGCGGCATTACACGCCGCCTGAGACATAGGCGCGCAACACCAGAAGTCTTCGCCAAACATTGGCAATGCTACAGCATTACACGAAGCCTAAGACACAGCGCGCACACAAGACCTGAAGTCTTTGCAAAACATTGGCAAAGCTACAACATTACATGCCGCCTGAGACACAGGCGCACGCACAAGACCTGAACTATATTCCAAACATTCGCAAAGCTATGGCATTACACGACGCCTGAGACACATGCGCGCGCAAAAGTCCTGAAGTCTTTGCCAATCATTGGCAAAGCTACGGCATTACACGCCGCCTGAGACACATGCACGCGCACATGTCCTGAAGTCTTTTAAAATCATTGGCAAAGCTACGGCATTATACGCCGCCTGAGACACATGCGCGCGCACAAGACCTGAACTCTTTGCCACACTTTGGCAAAGCTACGGCATTACACGCCGACTAAGACACAGGCACGTGCACAAGCCCAGAACTCTTTGCCAAACATTGGAAAAGCTACGACATTACACGTTGCCTGAAACACAGGTGCGCACAAGACCTGAAGTCTTTGCCAAACATTGGCAAAGCTACGGCATTACAAGCCGCCTAAGACACAGGCGTGCGCACAAGACCTGAAGTCTTTTCCAAACATTGGCAAAGCTACGGCATTACACGACTCCTGAGACACAGGCGTTCGCACAAGACATGTATTCTTTGCCAAACATTGGCAAAGCTACGACATTACACGCCTCCTGAGACACAGGCGCGCACATGACCTGAAGTCTTTGCCAAACATTTGCAAAGGAACGGCATACACGCCGCCTGAGACATAGGGGGGCGCCCAAGACCTGTGTTTGGCAAAGCTACGGTATTACACGCCGCATGAGACACAGGCGCGCACAAGACCTGAAGTCTTTGTCAAACATTGGCAAATCTACGGCATTACACGCCGCCTTAGACACAGGCGCACGAACAAGACCTGAAGTCCTTGCCAATCATTGGCAAATCTATGACAATACACGCCGCCTGAGCCACATGCGCGCGCACAAGGCCTGAAGTCTTCGCCAAACATTGGCAAAGCTACGGCATTACACGCCGCTTGAGACACAGGCGCGCGCACCAGATCTGGATTCTTTGCCAAACAATGGCAATGCTACCGCATTACACGCCCCATGAAACACACGTGCGCACGTAAGACTTGAAGTATTTGCCAAACATTGGCAATGCTACGACATTACATGATGACTGAGACACAGCTACGGCATTACACGTCGCCTGAAACACAGGCGCGCGGACAAGACCTGAACTATATGCCAAACATTGGCAAAGCTACGACATTATACCTCGCCTGAGACACAAGGTCGCACACGACCTAAAGTCTTTTCCCGACATTGTCAAAGCTACGTCATTATACGACGCCTGAGACACAGGCGTGCGCATAAGACCTATGTGTGACACCCGACATTTCAGGTCAATATCCGTATACATTATGAACAAGTTTACATTACAATAAACGAGTTTACATTATAATTATTTTTGTGATTTACGTAATTTCACAAACAAGGACATGAAGGTCTAACAAAAACCGAACATTGTCTCATTTTATATTTTTGGTAATTCTGGGAATTACCGGTTCACATACACTTATAACCCGACTTAATTCGAACACTATTGGTTGAAATAAATAACCAGAAAAATATATATACATATATATATTATTTACACAAACTTTACGTGGAACCATAAATTATATTTAGAATAAAATTATAATACCGTGGGGAAAATAAACCGAATTAAACTACCCCTTTAGAACTCTAATTGATATTAACACCAAAAATCTAATTGTTTTATTATTATAACCCAAACCCCCTAACCCACCCTTGACTTCTCGGCCGAAGTGCAGGGGAAACCATCCCCAATCTCACGTATTTTCAAATTGACCCATACTCCCACTTGTGAAAACCCAGACAAAACCATACCCTACATTCAAAATTCTCACAATTCCCATTTATCTCTCATTTTCATACGGCAAACATTCCAATTCTCTTCAATTCGAAGTCCAGTTTCAAGGCGAATTTCACCATAATTTGCTATTTTAAGAAGAATCTCAAGTGTTTCTGCAAAAGAGTCGAGATCATCTCTGTTTTATTTCATCATCTTCATCTCGGTTTTAAGGTAAAAACTCGACATTTTCACATTAGTTTCTTTAAAACCGTAGCTAAACTTACATCTTATTTAAACGCAAGAAAGACAACAAGAAGAGTGTGTCGAATTCAAGTTTAAAATATAAAAATATGCAGGACTGATTCTGTCAAACAGAAGTCCAGTACTCGAAACTAGGAGTTTCGATACCAGTTAACTCAATCGAAACTAGGTAGTTTCGATACCTTTTCTCAATCGAAACTAGGTAGTTTCGATACCTTTTCTCAATCGAAACTAGGTAGTTTCGATAGCAAATACTCAATCGAAACTAGGAGTTTCGATACCTGTTTCTCAATCGAAACTAGGAGTTTCGATACCTGTTTCTCAATCGAAACTAGGAGTTTCGATACCTGTTGCTCAATCGAAACTAGGAGTTTCGATACCTGTTGGTCAATCGAAACTAGGAGTTTCGATACCTTTTACTCAATCGAAACTAGGTTGTTTCGACTCCTGACCACTCCATCGAAACTAAGTAGTTTCGACACACATATGCCCAATCGAAACTAAGAAGTTTCGACACCTGTACAACAGTCCCAGTTGGGCAGTAACTCAAAACTATTTTATAACAAAACATTTGTTGGAAAACTAAAACGATATTTAAACAAACATAATCAGATTTACAAGGTCGGTGAACAATTTACAATTAAGACGTTGGTCTTAACAACAATTTACCCTTGGTATCTAGGGTACAAACAGTCAAGGTTGACTACAACAAATATTATTACAAGTATATACACAAACACAAGGTGAGTTTCACGGCCCCTTTCTTTTTACTGTTTTCTAATATTTGGGGGAAGAACATACTTCAACTATTTTATGGGATAACAAGAGAATAAGACACGACTTTATGTTTACATGGGATGAGAACAACACATTGGAGGCCGCTAAAGTCCCCTGGAACAACATAGTAACCATTAACTGTAGCCTAGGGTCCTATGAATAGTACTATGGAGAGTGACGTCTCCCGGTCATGGTTAGTCGCGCTAACCACAATCTGGAGGATTTATGGCCGCATAGAATCTGATAACGCTTAATAGGGGCTCACACATGTCATGGTTTGGTTACGCCTCATGTATGAACATATTATTTGTATTCCTAGCTAGTTTACAAATGGGTCAACAATTCTTATTCTGCTTATCTAATGCAACTGAATTATTTATGAACAAATGAAGTTTACAAAGAACAATTTGATTAAACCTGTGAACTCACCAACCTCGTGTTGAAGATTTTAAGTATGTTTTTCAGGTAACTGAACGTGATTTCAAGGTTAGCAATATAGATTACATGCATGCACGATGGATACTACTCAAGGAGGATTTCCCTTGTATAACTCATTGAGTTGAGCCATATTTGTGAAATCTTAACTTTTTGTAAACTCAGATTATGTTTTGTAATGTAAAACATTAAACTTGTTAATGTATCCATTTATCATGTATGTGTTTGCGGTAATCATATGCTTTGGAAACCATGAACGTTGCGCCTCGCGTTTCCGCCTTGGCGGGGTGTGACAGAACTGGTATCAGAGCCATTGATTATAGTGAACTAGGAATCTAAATTGGAACCTAGTCTATAATCTAAATGACTCACTAAAACGTTTTCATTGCATAAGCATTGCATGACCAGTCATTTTGTCATATGGATATTGTAGTCACAAGCATGTCGTCACATTCACATTCTGATCCCGTCTCTGACACTGAATCAAATGAGGAATTTTCCGCCTCACGTCCCAAAAATCAAGTACAAACCCGTAGCTCCACACCACCTAAAGTCGCCTTGGGAAAACCGCCTATCGTCTACCGAAAGAAAAGCGGAGGACCAGTTAAGGTGCAAAGCGCTAGGAAGAAGGTTCGACTTCCACGCAAAAGGAATCTAGCAGCCCGTGACCCAGAAGACTTGGTGGCTGGTGAAGAACCACCTAGGCAAAGACCCTGCTACCACCCTACTGTGGGAACTATCCGTTGGATGCCCCGTACTCTGGCCCGTTGGAGGGAGATGGAAAGCATCCCATCTACCTTTGAGCTCGGAGAGTCTTCCAACTCTCCAACACCCCTACCCCACACTGGGGAAGCCATAGAGCTCACTGTGCCTACCTTGGTAGCTCGTGTTCGTACGCACGAGGAGCGTCTTGATGATCTCCTAGATGATATTCGGGCACATAGGGATGCAGCCATGCGCTTACGTCAAGGGCTCGGATCTCGAGTTCAGACTCTGGAGGACCACACCCGAGACATACAGGGTGCCACAAACTATCTAGAGTTGAGAGCTGACATGGATTGGCAGTTCACTGTTACGGTCCGAGACATGGTGGACGCTCTGGAAGAAAGGACGTTGGCTGCAGAATTTGTGGCGAGAGCTAGTTTTGTCATGGCAGGACTTGCCATGATGATTGGATTGTACTCTCACTTCTTCTTTTAAACCTATTACGGGCGGGTTGTGCCCGTAGTACATTAAGTAGTTTAAAACTTTAGTACTGATGAGGTCATGTGAACCCATCTCTTTTGTATCCTTGTCTTTTGGAACAATGTACTATGAATGTTTTGACTATGTATGTAATGGTTTATGTTGTGATAGTGGTTGTTTACATTTGACGTTGTTGTATCCTTATGTCATGAGCTATCATTATTGTCATATAATGTTGTTTCTTTTTAATTGATATGTTAGAAAGAACGTCATGGCACCTAAGCGTAGGACAACCCGTAACACTACTGGTGACAACAACGAGGCGATTTCCCCAAATGTGGAACAACTTATAGCACAACGAGTAGCTGCTGCCATGGAGCAGTATGAAGCCAATCGAAATAGTGGAGGAGGTGTAGGAGGTAGCGGTACAGCTGGAGGTTCCGGAGGTGCAGGAGGTAGCGGTACAGCTGGAGGTTCCGGAGGTAATAAAATAAATAAGCCATAACATATAGTCATGATTCGAATTAATGACGTTATGACTTGTAATTCTACAGATGCTCCAATTAGAAAGTGCTCCTACAAGACCTTTCTGTCTTGCAAACCCCGTAACTTCAATGGCACCGAGGGTGCAGTTGGACTAATGAGATGGATAGAGAAGATGGAATCGGTGATTGATATTAGTGAATGCACCGCTGACTGCATGGTGAAGTATTCTACATGCTCACTCACTGATAAAGCTTTAACCTGGTGGAATTCACAAGTAAAGACTTTGGGAAGGCAGACATCATATGAGTTGTCATGGGAAGACTTAAAAGCCATGATGATCGAGGAATACTGTCCTCGAAATGAGTTGCAAAAGATCGAATCTGAAATGTGGAATTTACAAATGACAGGAGATGATGTTGCTGGCTACACTGACCGATTCAATGAGTTAGCAATCTTGGTTCCACACATGGTCACCCCAGAATACAAGAAGGTTGAAAGATACTTGTGGGGTCTCGCACCTCAAATCCGAGGTCTGGTGACTTCATCGAACCCTATGGATGCCAAGAGCGCCATAACTCTGGCTTTCAAGCTAAGGGATAATGCTGTACGTGATGGTTTGTTTGAGAAGAAGGAGACCGAAGGAGGGAAATCTGGGGAAAAGAGGAAATGGTTTGGAAAACCAATTAATCAAAACAAGAATCAAATTTACAAGAGACCTGAAACTATGAAAGCCTTTGTCGCCAACACTGTGGAACAAAAAGGATACCTTGGAGCACGACCAAGGTGTGACAATTGTGGATATCATCACAGTGGGAAGTGTACCCAATGTGGAAAATGTAAAAAGTATGGACATCTAGCCCTTGACTGTAGGAGCAATGCGAACCCTAACAAGATAAATCAAGTAGCAGGAAAAGTCAACCCAGGAACAGAAAGGATGAATCAAGGATGCTTTGAGTGTGGAGATCCAAAGCACTTCAGAAAAGACTGTCCAAAGTTGAAGAACCGAAACGACAATCAGGCCCGTGGAAGAGCATTTGTGATGGGGGCTGGTGACGCACGACAAGATCCAAACATTGTCACTGGTACGTTCCCGATAAATAATCACTATGCCTCTATACTTTTCGATACGGGTGCTGATTTGAGTTTTGTGTCAAATGACTTTAAGTCCCTACTCGGTATTAAGCCCAGCAAACTAGAACAAAAGTATACAATTGAATTAGCGAACGGAAAATTAATTAATACCGGAGAGGTCATTCAAGGTTGTACCTTATATCTTAAAAATCACACATTTAGTATAGATCTGTTACCTGTTGACTTAGGAAGCTTTGACGTTGTTATTGGCATGGATTGGTTGTCAAAGAATCACGCCGAGATTGTTTGTTTTGAGAAAATTGTCCAAATCCCACTCCCAAACGGAGAAGTTCTTTCGATTCAAGGTGAGAAGAGTGGAGTAGCGTTAAGGATGATAAACTGCATGAAAACTCGTAAGTATCTACGTAAAGGCTATTGCGTATTCCTGGCTCACGTCGTCGAGAAGAAACCCGAGGAACGTCGACTTGAGGATATACCAATCGTTAAGGATTATCCTGAAGTTTTCCCTGAAGACTTACCTGGATTACCACCACCGAGGCAAGTCGAATTCCGAATCGATTTGGTACCAGGATCCGCACCGATTGCGCGATCGCCGTATCGATTAGCACCTTCTGAAATGCAAGAGTTATCAAATCAACTACAAGAGTTGCTTGATAAAGGTTTCATAAGACCGAGTTTCTCACCTTGGGGAGCTCCGGTCTTATTCGTAAAGAAAAAGGATGGAACCTTTAGGATGTGTATAGATTACCGAGAATTAAACAAGCTTACAATCAAAAACCGATACCCACTACCTCGAATAGATGATTTGTTCGATCAACTACAAGGTTCTAGCTTCTACTCTAAGATCGATCTACGGTCAGGGTATCATCAACTAAGAATCCAAGAAGAAGATGTACCAAAGACAGCATTTAGGACTCGTTATGGTCACTACGAATTCCTAGTTATGCCATTTGGTTTGACAAACGCACCAGCTGTTTTCATGGATCTCATGAACCGCGTGTGCAAACCATACTTGGATAAATTCGTGATTGTGTTTATCGATGACATATTAATATATTCACGAACCAAGGAGGATCATGAACATCATCTTAAATTAATCTTAGAACTACTCAGAAACGAGAAACTTTACGCTAAATTCTCTAAGTGTGAGTTTTGGATCCAAGAAGTGCATTTTCTTGGACATGTCATCAACAAGGAAGGAATTCACGTTGATCCATCTAAAATTGAAGCGATCAAAAACTGGGAAGCACCAAAGACTCCGACAGAAGTACGTCAATTTTTAGGTTTGGCCGGCTATTACAGACGATTCATCGAGAATTTTTCAAAAATAGCCCTGCCTTTAACCAAATTAACCCAGAAAGAAAATAAGTATGATTGGAATGACAAGCAAGAGTCAGCTTTTCAAATACTAAAGCAGAAGCTGTGTAGTGCACCAATTCTATCCCTTCCTGAGGGAATCGACAATTTTGTCGTATACTGCGATGCATCACACCAAGGACTGGGTTGTGTGTTAATGCAAAGAGACAAAGTCATCGCATATGCCTCACGACAACTAAAAGTGCACGAAAAGAATTATACGACCCACGACTTGGAATTGGGTGCAGTTGTGTTTGCGCTCAAAATTTGGAGACATTACCTTTACGGTACAAGATGTACTATCTTTACTGATCACAAGAGTCTCCAGCATATCTTTGATCAAAAGGAACTTAACATGAGACAACGTCGTTGGGTAGAACTACTAAACGATTATGATTGTGATATCAAGTACCATCCCGGGAAAGCCAATGTCGTAGCGGACGCTTTAAGTCGCAAAGAACGAGTTAAAACTCTTCGTGTTCGTGCCTTAGAATTGACAATTCATACAAATCTCACTACTCAAATTCGGATGGCACAACAAGAGGCAATTAAAGAAGAAAACATTCAAAATGAAGCTCTACGAGGAATGATAAAGCATTTGGAGTCTGAGTCAGATGACACTTTATACTTCATGAATAGAATTTGGGTGCCATGTTTTGGTAACTTACGGGAGTTAGTTATGGACGAAGCCCACAAGTCCAGGTACTCCATTCACCCGGGTTCAGATAAAATGTATAAAGATCTAAAAGAATTATATTGGTGGCCCAATATGAAAGGAGATATTGCCACATATGTCAGTAAATGCTTAACGTGTTCAAAAGTAAAAGCCGAACATCAGAAACCGTCTGGTTTGTTACAACAACCTGAAATTCCCCAATGGAAATGGGAACAGATTTCTATGGATTTCATCACAAAATTACCCAGGACTTCCAGTGGTTATGATACCATATGGGTTATTGTCGACCGATTAACAAAATCTGCTCACTTTCTGCCAATGAAAGAAACTGACAAGACAGAGAAACTTACAAGACTCTATGTTAAAGAAATTGTGGCAAGACACGGAGTGCCAATTTCTATTATCTCGGATAGAGATAGCAGATTCGTGTCTAGAATCTGGAAATCATTACAAGAAGCAATGGGCACACGTCTTGACATGAGCACGGCATATCACCCACAAACAGATGGTCAAAGTGAACGGACTATCCAGACATTAGAAGATATGCTCCGTGCATGTGTAATTGATTTCGGAGGAAATTGGGATACTCATTTACCATTAGCTGAGTTTTCCTATAATAACAGCTATCATACGAGCATTAAAGCAGCACCGTTTGAAGCTTTATATGGTCGTAAATGCCGCTCACCGCTATGTTGGGCGGAAGTTGGTGAAAAACATTTGACAGGCCCTGAGATTGTCCAGGAAACCACTGATAAGATTTTCAAAATTAAGGACCGTTTGAAAGCGGCCCGAGATAGACAAAAGAGCTATGCTGACAACAGACGAAAACCATTAGAATTTCAAATTGGCAACCGAGTAATGTTAAAAGTCTCACCATGGAAAGGCGTTGCAAGGTTTGGTAACCGTGGTAAGCTCAACCCTAGATACGTTGGTCCGTTCGAAATACTGGCTAGGGTTGGCCCTGTAGCTTACAAACTCAAGCTACCACAAGAACTAAACAATATACATGATACGTTTCATGTATCAAATCTCAAGAAGTGTTTATCAGACGAGACACTAATTATACCGTCTGACGAGATTCATATTGACGATAAACTTCATTTCATCGAGGAACCGATTGAGATTTCAGATTGGAAGGTTCAAAAGCTGAGACGTAGTCGGATCAAACTGATTAAAGTACGTTGGAACTCAAAGCGTGGTCCTGAGTATACATGGGAACGAGAGGACCAAATGAAAACAAAATACCCATCCTTGTTTAAGGATACACCAGTTCAAGAGGACACGAATTGAATTTCGGGACGAAATTCTTTTAACAAGGGGAGAATGTGACACCCGACATTTCAGGTCAATATCCGTATACATTATGAACAAGTTTACATTACAATAAACGAGTTTACATTATAATTATTTTTGTGATTTACGTAATTTCACAAACAAGGACATGAAGGTCTAACAAAAACCGAACATTGTCTCATTTTATATTTTTGGTAATTCTGGGAATTACCGGTTCACATACACTTATAACCCGACTTAATTCGAACACTATTGGTTGAAATAAATAACCAGAAAAATATATATACATATATATATTATTTACACAAACTTTACGTGGAACCATAAATTATATTTAGAATAAAATTATAATACCGTGGGGAAAATAAACCGAATTAAACTACCCCTTTAGAACTCTAATTGATATTAATACCAAAAATCTAATTGTTTTATTATTATAACCCAAACCCCCTAACCCACCCTTGACTTCTCGGCCGAAGTGCAGGGGAAACCATCCCCAATCTCACGTATTTTCAAATTGACCCATACTCCCACTTGTGAAAACCCAGACAAAACCATACCCTACATTCAAAATTCTCACAATTCCCATTTATCTCTCATTTTCATACGGCAAACATTCCAATTCTCTTCAATTCGAAGTCCAGTTTCAAGGCGAAATTCACCATAATTTGCTATTTTAAGAAGAATCTCAAGTGTTTCTGCAAAAGAGTCGAGATCATCTCTGTTTTATTTCATCATCTTCATCTCGGTTTTAAGGTAAAAACTCGACATTTTCACATTAGTTTCTTTAAAACCGTAGCTAAACTTACATCTTATTTAAACGCAAGAAAGACAACAAGAAGAGTGTGTCGAATTCAAGTTTAAAATATAAAAATATGCAGGACTGATTCTGTCAAACAGAAGTCCAGTACTCGAAACTAGGAGTTTCGATACCAGTTAACTCAATCGAAACTAGGTAGTTTCGATACCTTTTCTCAATCGAAACTAGGTAGTTTCGATAGCAAATACTCAATCGAAACTAGGAGTTTCGATACCTGTTTCTCAATCGAAACTAGGAGTTTCGATACCTGTTTCTCAATCGAAACTAGGAGTTTCGATACCTGTTGCTCAATCGAAACTAGGAGTTTCGATACCTGTTGGTCAATCGAAACTAGGAGTTTCGATACCTTTTACTCAATCGAAACTAGGTTGTTTCGACTCCTGACCACTCCATCGAAACTAAGTAGTTTCGACACACATATGCCCAATCGAAACTAAGAAGTTTCGACACCTGTACAACAGTCCCAGTTGGGCAGTAACTCAAAACTATTTTATAACAAAACATGTGTTGGAAAACTAAAACAATATTTAAACAAACATAATCAGATTTACAAGGTCGGTGAACAATTTACAATTAAGACGTTGGTCTTACCAACAATTTACCCTTGGTATCTAGGGTACAAACAGTCAAGGTTGACTACAACAAATATTATTACAAGTATATACACAAACACAAGGTGAGTTTCACGGCCCCTTTCTTTTTACTGTTTTCTAATATTTGGGGGAAGAACATACTTCAACTATTTTATGGGATAACAAGAGAATAAGACACGACTTTATGTTTACATGGGATGAGAACAACACATTGGAGGCCGCTAAAGTCCCCTGGAACAACATAGTAACCATTAACTGTAGCCTAGGGTCCTATGAATAGTACTATGGAGAGTGACGTCTCCCGGTCATGGTTAGTCGCGCTAACCACAATCTGGAGGATTTATGGCCGCATAGAATCTAATAACGCTTAATAGGGGCTCACACATGTCATGGTTTGGTTACGCCTCATGTATGAACATATTATTTGTATTCCTAGCTAGTTTACAAATGGGTCAACAATTCTTATTCTGCTTATCTCATGCAACTGAATTATTTATGAACAAATGAAGTTTACAAAGAACAATTTGATTAAACCTGTGAACTCACCAACCTCGTGTTGACGATTTTAAGTATGTTTTTCAGGTAACTGAACGTGATTTCAAGGTTAGCAATATAGATTACATGCATGCACGATGGATACTACTCAAGGAGGATTTCCCTTGTATAACTCATTGAGTTGAGTCATATTTGTGAAATCTGAACTTTTTGTAAACTCAGATTATGTTTTGTAATGTAAAACATTAAACTTGTTAATGTATCCATTTATCATGTATGTGTTTGCGGTAATCATATGCTTTGGAAACCATGAACGTTGCGCCTCGCGTTTCCGCCTCGGCGGGGTGTGACACTATGTTTGGCAAAGCTACGGCATTACATGCTGCCTGAGACACAGGCGTGCGCATAAGACCTTTGTTTGGCAAAGCTGCGGCATTACACGCCGCCTAAGACACAGGCGCGCAAGACTTGAAGTCTTCGCCAAACATTGGCAACGCTACGGCATTACACAAAGCCTAAGACACAGCGCGCACACCAGACCTGGATTCTTTGCCAAACATTGGCAATGCTACGGTATTACACGATGACTGAGACACCGTGCGCACACAAGACCTGAAGCCTTTGCAAAACATTGGCAAAGCTACGGCATTACACGCCGCCTGAAACACAGGCGCGCGCAGATGACCTGAACTATATGCCAAACATTAGCAATGCTACGGTATTTCACGATGACTGAGACACAGCGCGCACACAAGACCTGAAGCCTTTGTAAAACATTGGCAAAGCTATGGTATTACACGCCGCCTGAAACACAGGCGCAAGCACATGACCTGAACTATATGCCGAACATTGGCAAAGCTACGACATTACACCTCGCCTGAGACACAGGAGCGCACACGACCTAAAGTCTTTGCCAAACATTTTCAAAGCTACGTCATTATACGACGCCTGAGACACAGGCGTGCACATAAAACCTTTGTTTGGCAAAGCTACGGCATTACACGTCGCCCGAGAAACTGGCGTGCGTATAAGACCTTTGTTTGGCAAAGCGGCGGCATTACACGCCTCCTGAGACACAGGCGCGCAACACCAGAAGTCTTCGCCAAACATTGGCAATGCTACAGCATTACACGAAGCCTAAGACACAGCGCGCACACAAGACCTGAAGTCTTTGCAAAACATTGGCAAAGCTACAACATTACATGCCGCCTGAGACACAGGCGCACGCAAAAGACCTGAACTATATGCCAAACATTTGCAAAGCGATGGCATTACACGACGCCTGAGACACATGCGCGCGCAAAAGTCCTGAAGTCTTTGCCAATCATTGGCAAAGCTACGGAATTACACGCCGCCTGAGACACATGCGCGCGCACAAGACCTGGATTCTTTGCCAAACATTGGCAATGCTACCGCATTACACGCCCCCTGAGACAAACGCGCGCGCGCAAGACTTGAAGTATTTGCCAAACATTGGCAATGCTACGGCATTACATGATGACTGAGACACAGCTACGGCATTACACGTCGCCTGAAACACAGGCGCGCGCACAAGACCTAAACTATATGCCAAACATTGGCAAAGCTACGACATTACACTTCGCCTGAGACACAGGACCGCATACGATGTAAAGTCTTTGCCAAACATTGTCAAAGCTACGTCATTACACGATGCCTGAGACAAAGGCGTGCGCATAAGACCTATGTTTGGAAAAGCTACGGCATTACACGCCGCCTGAGACACAGGCGTGCGCCTAAGACCTTTGTTTGGCAAAGCTGCGGCATTACACGCTGCCTGAGACACAGGCGCGCAAGACCTGAAGTCTTCGCCAAACTTTGGCAATGCTACGGCATTACACGAAGCCTAAGACACAGCGCGCACACCAGACCTGGATTCTTTGCCAAACATTGGCAATGCTACCGCATTACAAGCCCCCTGAGACACACGCGCGCGCGCAAGTCTTGAAGTATTTGCCAAACATTGGCAATGCTACGGTATTACACGATGACTGAGACACCGTGCGCACACAAGACCTGAAGCCTTTGCAAAACATTGGCAAAGCTACGACATTACACGCCGCCTGAAACACAGGCGCGCGCAGATGACCTGAACTATATGCCAAACATTAGCAATGCTACGGTATTTGACGATGACTGAGACACAGCGCGCACACAAGACCTGAAGCCTTTGCAAAACATTGGCAAAGCTATGGTATTACACGCCGCCTGAAACACAGGCGCGAGCACATGACCTGAACTATATGCCGAACATTGGCAAAGCTACGACATTACACCTCGCCTGAGACACAGGAGCGCACACGACCTAAAGTCTTTGCCAAACATTGTCAAAGCTACGTCATTATACGACGCCTGAGACACAGGCGTGCACATAAGACCTTTGTTTGGCAAAGCTACGGCATTACACGTCGCCCGAGAAACAGGCGTGCGCATAAGACCTTTGTTTGGCTAAGCGGCGGCATTACACGCCTCCTGAGACACAGGCGCGCAACACCTGAAGTCTTCGCCAAACATTGGCAATGCTATAGCATTACACGAAGCCTAAGACACAGCGCGCACACTAGACCTGAAGTCTTTGCAAAACATTGGCAAAGCTACAACTTTACATGCCGCCTGAGACACAGGCGCGCGCACAAGACCTGAACTATATGCCAAACATTCGCAAAGCTACGGCATTACACACCGCTTGAAACACAGGCGCGCGCACATGACCTGCACTATATGCCAAACATTGGCAAAGCTACGACATTACACGCCGCCTGAGACACATGCGCGCGCACAAGACCGGAAGTCTTTGCCACACATTGGCAAAGCTACGGAATTACACGCCGCCTGAGACACATGCGCGCGCACAAGACCTGAACTCTTTGCCACACTTTGGCAAAGCTACGGCATTACATGCCGCCTGAGACACAGGCACGTGCACAAGACCAGAACTCTTTGCCAAACATTGGAAAAGCTATGACATTACACCTCGCCTGAGACACAGGAGCGCACACAACCTAAAGTCTTTGCCAAACATTTTCAAAACTACGTCATTTCACGATGCCTGAGACACAGGCGTGCACATAAGACCTTTGTTTTGAAAAGCAACGGCATTACACGCCGCCTGAGACACAGGCGTGCGCATAAGACCTTTGTTTGGCAAAACGGCGGCATTACACGCCGCCTGATACATAGGCGCGCAACACCAGAAGTCTTCGCCAAACATTGGCAATGCTACAGCATTACACGAAGCCTAAGACACAGCGTGCACACAAGACCTGAAGTCTTTGCAAAACATTGGCAAAGCTACAACATTACATGCCGCCTGAGACACAGGCGCACGCACAAGACCTGAACTTTATTCCAAACATTCGCAAAGCTATGGCATTACACGACGCCTGAGACACATGCGCGCGCAAAAGTCCTGAAGTCTTTGCCAATCATTGGCAAAGCTACGACATTACACGCCGCCTGAGACACATGCACGCGCACATGTCCTGAAGTCTTTTCCAATCATTGGCAAAGCTACGGAATTACACGCCGCCTGAGACACATGCGCGCGCACAAGACCTGAACTCTTTGCCACACTTTGGCAAAGCTACGGCATTACACGTCGCCCGAGAAACAGGCGTGCGCATAAGACCTTTGTTTGGCAAAGCGGCGGCATTACACGCCGCCTGAGACACAGGCGCGCAACACCTGAAGTCTTCGCCAAACATTGGCAATGCTACAGCATTACACGAAGCCAAAGACACAGCGCGCACACAAGACCTGAAGTCTTTGCAAAACATTGGCAAAGCTACAACATTACATGCCGCCTGAGACATAGGCGCGCGCACAAGACCTGAACTATAAGCCAAACATTCGCAAAGCTATGGCATTACACGACGCCTGAGACACATGCGCGTGCAAAAGTCCTGAAGTCTTTGCCAATCATTGGCAAAGCTACGGCATTACACGCTGCCTGAGACACATGCACGCGTACATGTCCTGAAGTCTTTTCCAATCATTGGCAAAGCTACAGAATTACACGCCGCCTGAGACACATGCGCGCGCACAAGACCTGAACTCTTTGCCACACTTTGGCAAAGCTACGGCATTACATGCCGCCTGAGACACAGGCACGTGCACAAGACCAGAACTCTTTGCCAAACATTGGAAAAGCTACGACATTACACCTCGCCTGAGACACAGGAGCGCACACAACCTAAAGTCTTTGCCAAACATTTTCAAAACTACGTCATTTCACGATGCCTGAGACACAGGCGTGCACATAAGACCTTTGTTTTGAAAAGCTACGGCATTACACGCCGCTTGAGACACAGGCGTGCGCATAAGACCTGAACTCTTTGCCACACTTTGGCAAAGCTACGACATTACACGCCGACTAAGACACAGGCACGTGCACAAGCCCAGAACTCTTTGCCAAACATTGGAAAAGCTACGACATTACACGTTACCTGAAACACAGGTGCGCACAAGACCTGAAGTCTTTGCCAAACATTGGCAAAGCTACGGCATTACAAGCCGCCTAAGACACAGGCGTGCGCACAAGACCTGAAGTCTTTTCCAAACATTGGCAAAGCTACGGCATTACATGACTCCTGAGACACAGGCGTTCGCACAAGACATGTATTCTTTGCCAAACATTGGCAAAGCTACGACATTACACGCCTCCTGAGACACAGGCGCGCACATGACCTGAAGTCTTTGCCAAACATTTGCAAAGGAACGGCATACACGTCGCCTGAGACATAGGCGGGCGCCCAAGACCTGTGTTTGGCAAAGCTACGGTATTACACGCCGCATGAGACACAGGCGCGCGCACAAGACCTGAAGTCTTTGTCAAACATTGGCAAAGCTACGGCATTACACGCCGCCTTAGACACAGGCGCGCGCACAAGACCTGAAGTCCTTGCCAATCATTGGCAAATCTATGACAATACACGCCGCCTGAGCCACATGCGCGCGCACAAGGCCTGAAGTCTTCGCCAAACATTGGCAAAGCTACGGCATTACACGCCGCTTGAGACACAGGCGCGCGCACCAGATCTGGATTCTTTGCCAAACAATGGCAATGCTACCGCATTACACGCCCCATGAAACACACGTGCGCACGTAAGACTTGAAGTATTTGCCAAACATTGGCAATGCTACGACATTACATGATGACTGAGACACAGCTACGGCATTACACGTCGCCTGAAACACAGGCGCGCGGACAAGACCTGAACTATATGCCAAACATTGGCAAAGCTACGACATTATACCTCGCCTGAGACACAAGGTCGCACACGACCTAAAGTCTTTTCCCGACATTGTCAAAGCTACGTCATTATACGACGCCTGAGACACAGGCGTGCGCATAAGACCTATGTTTGGCAAAGCTACGGCATTACATGCTGCCTGAGACACAGGCGTGCGCATAAGACCTTTGTTTGGCAAAGCTGCGGCATTACACGCCGCCTAAGACACAGGCGCGCAAGACCTGAAGTCTTCGCCAAACATTGGCAACGCTACGGCATTACACAAAGCCTAAGACACAGCGCGCACACCAGACCTGGATTCTTTGCCAAACATTGGCAATGCTACCGCATTACACGCCCCCTGAGACACACGCGCGCGCGCGATTCTTAAACTATTTGCAAAACATTGGCAATGCTACGGTATTACATGATGACTGAGACACCGTGCGCACACAAGACCTGAAGCCTTTGCAAAACATTGGCAAAGATACGGCATTACACGCCGCCTGAAACACAGGCGCGCGCACATGACCTGAACTATATGCCAAACATTAGCAATGCTACGGTATTTCACGATGACTGAGACACAGCGCGCACACAAGACCTGAAGCCTTTGCAAAACATTGGCAAAGCTATGGCATTACACGCAGCCTGAAACACAGGCGCGAGCACATGACCTGAACTATATGCCGAACATTGGCAAAGCTACGACATTACACCTCGCCTGAGACACAGGAGCGCACACGACCTAAAGTCTTTGCCAAACATTGTCAAAACTACGTCATTATACGACGCCTGAGACACAGGCGTGCACATAAGACCTTTGTTTGGCAAAGCTACGGCATTACACGTCGCCCGAGAAACAGGCGTGCGCATAAGACCTTTGTTTGGCAAAGAGGCGGCATTACACGCCGCCTGAGACACAGGCGCGCAACACCTGAAGTCTTCGCCAAACATTGGCAATGCTATAGCATTACACGAAGCCTAAGACACAGCGCGCACACTAGACCTGAAGTCTTTGCAAAACATTGGCAAAGCTACAACTTTACATGCCGCCTGAGACACAGGCGCGCGCACAAGACCTGAACTATATGCCAAACATTCGCAAAGCTACGGCATTACACACCGCTTGAAACACAGGCGCGCGCACATGACCTGCACTATATGCCAAACATTGGCAAAGCTACGACATTACACGCCGCCTGAGACACATGCGCGCGCACAAGACCGGAAGTCTTTGCCAAACATTGGCAAAGCTACGGAATTACACGCCGCCTGAGACACATGCGCGCGCACAAGACCTGAACTCTTTGCCACACTTTGGCAAAGCTACGGCATTACATGCCGCCTGAGACACAGGCACGTGCACAAGACCAGAACTCTTTGCCAAACATTGGAAAAGCTATGACATTACACCTCGCCTGAGACACAGGAGCGCACACAACCTAAAGTCTTTGCCAAACATTTTCAAAACTACGTCATTTCACGATGCCTGAGACACAGGCGTGCACATAAGACCTTTGTTTTGAAAAGCAACGGCATTACATGCCGCCTGAGACACAGGCGTGCGCATAAGACCTTTGTTTGGCAAAACGGCGGCATTACACGCCGCCTGAGACATAGGCGCGCAACACCAGAAGTCTTCACCAAACATTGGCAATGCTACAGCATTACACGAAGCCTAAGACACATGCGCGCGCAAAAGTCCTGAAGTCTTTGCCAATCATTGGCAAAGCTACGACATTACACGCCGCCTGAGACACATGCACGCGCACATGTCCTGAAGTCTTTTCCAATCATTGGCAAAGCTACGGAATTACACGCCGCCTGAGACACATGCGCGCGCACAAGACCTGAACTCTTTGCCACACTTTGGCAAAGCTACGGCATTACACGTCGCCCGAGAAACAGGCGTGCGCATAAGACCTTTGTTTGGCAAAGCGGCGGCATTACACGCCGCCTGAGACACAGGCGCGCAACACCTGAAGTCTTCGCCAAACATTGGCAATGCTACAGCATTACACGAAGCCAAAGACACAGCGCGCACACAAGACCTGAAGTCTTTGCAAAACATTGGCAAAGCTACAACATTACATGCCGCCTGAGACATAGGCGCGCGCACAAGACCTGAACTATAAGCCAAACATTCGCAAAGCTATGGCATTACACGACGCCTGAGACACATGCGCGTGCAAAAGTCCTGAAGTCTTTGCCAATCATTGGCAAAGCTACGGCATTACACGCTGCCTGAGACACATGCACGCGCACATGTCCTGAAGTCTTTTCCAATCATTGGCAAAGCTACAGAATTACACGCCGCCTGAGACACATGCGCGCGCACAAGACCTGAACTCTTTGCCACACTTTGGCAAAGCTACGGCATTACATGCCGCCTGAGACACAGGCACGTGCACAAGACCAGAACTCTTTGCCAAACATTGGAAAAGCTACGACATTACACCTCGCCTGAGACACAGGAGCGCACACAACCTAAAGTCTTTGCCAAACATTTTCAAAACTACGTCATTTCACGATGCCTGAGACACAGGCGTGCACATAAGACCTTTGTTTTGAAAAGCTACGGCATTACACGCCGCTTGAGACACAGGCGTGCGCATAAGACCTTTGTTTGGCAAAGCGGCGGCATTACACGCCGCCTGAGACATAGGCGCGCAACACCAGAAGTCTTCACCAAACATTGGCAATGCTACAGCATTACACGAAGCCTAAGACACAGCGCGCACACAAGACCTGAAGTCTTTGCAAAACATTGGCAAAGCTACAACATTACATGCCGCCTGAGACACAGGCGCACGCACAAGACCTGAACTATATTCCAAACATTCGCAAAGCTATGGCATTACACGACGCCTGAGACACATGCGCGCGCAAAAGTCCTGAAGTCTTTGCCAATCATTGGCAAAGCTACGGCATTACACGCCGCCTGAGACACATGCACGCGCACATGTCCTGAAGTCTTTTAAAATCATTGGCAAAGCTACGGCATTATACGCCGCCTGAGACACATGCGCGCGCACAAGACCTGAACTCTTTGCCACACTTTGGCAAAGCTACGACATTACACGCCGACTAAGACACAGGCACGTGCACAAGCCCAGAACTCTTTGCCAAACATTGGAAAAGCTACGACATTACACGTTGCCTGAAACACAGGTGCGCACAAGACCTGAAGTCTTTGCCAAACATTGGCAAAGCTACGGCATTACAAGCCGCCTAAGACACAGGCGTGCGCACAAGACCTGAAGTCTTTTCCAAACATTGGCAAAGCTACGGCATTACATGACTCCTGAGACACAGGCGTTCGCACAAGACATGTATTCTTTGCCAAACATTGGCAAAGCTACGACATTACACGCCTCCTGAGACACAGGCGCGCACATGACCTGAAGTCTTTGCCAAACATTTGCAAAGGAACGGCATACACGCCGCCTGAGACATAGGCGGGCGCCCAAGACCTGTGTTTGGCAAAGCTACGGTATTACACGCCGCATGAGACACAGGCGCGCGCACAAGACCTGAAGTCTTTGTCAAACATTGGCAAAGCTACGGCATTACACGCCGCCTTAGACACAGGCGCGCGCACAAGACCTGAAGTCCTTGCCAATCATTGGCAAATCTATGACAATACACGCCGCCTGAGCCACATGCGCGCGCACAAGGCCTGAAGTCTTCGCCAAACATTGGCAAAGCTACGGCATTACACGCCGCTTGAGACACAGGCGCGCGCACCAGATCTGGATTCTTTGCCAAACAATGGCAATGCTACCGCATTACACGCCCCATGAAACACACGTGCGCACGTAAGACTTGAAGTATTTGCCAAACATTGGCAATGCTACGACATTACATGATGACTGAGACACAGCTACGGCATTACACGTCGCCTGAAACACAGGCGCGCGGACAAGACCTGAACTATATGCCAAACATTGGCAAAGCTACGACATTATACCTCGCCTGAGACACAAGGTCGCACACGACCTAAAGTCTTTTCCCGACATTGTCAAAGCTACGTCATTATACGACGCCTGAGACACAGGCGTGCGCATAAGACCTATGTTTGGCAAAGCTACGGCATTACATGCTGCCTGAGACACAGGCGTGCGCATAAGACCTTTGTTTGGCAAAGCTGCGGCATTACACGCCGCCTAAGACACAGGCGCGCAAGACCTGAAGTCTTCGCCAAACATTGGCAACGCTACGGCATTACACAAAGCCTAAGACACAGCGCGCACACCAGACCTGGATTCTTTGCCAAACATTGGCAATGCTACCGCATTACACGCCCCCTGAGACACACGCGCGCGCGCGATTCTTGAACTATTTGCAAAACATTGGCAATGCTACGGTATTACATGATGACTGAGACACCGTGCGCACACAAGACCTGAAGCCTTTGCAAAACATTGGCAAAGATACGGCATTACACGCCGCCTGAAACACAGGCGCGCGCACATGACCTGAACTATATGCCAAACATTAGCAATGCTACGGTATTTCACGATGACTGAGACACAGCGCGCACACAAGACCTGAAGCCTTTGCAAAACATTGGCAAAGCTATGGCATTACACGCAGCCTGAAACACAGGCGCGAGCACATGACCTGAACTATATGCCGAACATTGGCAAAGCTACGACATTACACCTCGCCTGAGACACAGGAGCGCACACGACCTAAAGTCTTTGCCAAACATTGTCAAAACTACGTCATTATACGACGCCTGAGACACAGGCGTGCACATAAGACCTTTGTTTGGCAAAGCTACGGCATTACACGTCGCCCGAGAAACAGGCGTGCGCATAAGACCTTTGATTGGCAAAGAGGCGGCATTACACGCCGCCTGAGACACAGGCGCGCAACACCTGAAGTCTTCGCCAAACATTGGCAATGCTACAGCATTACACGAAGCCTAAGACACAGCGCGCACACTAGACCTGAAGTCTTTGCAAAACATTGGCAAAGCTACAACATTACATGCCGCCTGAGACACAGGCGCGTGCACAAGACCTGAACTATATGCCAAACATTCGCAAAGCTATGGCATTACACACCGCTTGAAACACAGCCGCGCGCACATGACCTGCACTATATCCCAAACATTGGCAAAGCTACGACATTACACGCCGCCTGAGACACATGCGCGCGCACAAGTCCTGAAGTCTTTGCCAAACATTGGCAAAGCTACGGAATTACACGCCGCCTGAGACACATGCGCGCGCACAAGACCTGAACTCTTTGCCACACTTTGGCAAAGCTACGGCATTACATGCCGCCTGAGACACAGGCACGTGCACAAGACCAGAACTCTTTGCCAAACATTGGAAAAGCTATGACATTACACCTCGCCTGAGACACAGGAGCGCACACAACCTAAAGTCTTTGCCAAACATTTTCAAAACTACGTCATTTCACGATGCCTGAGACACAGGCGTGCACATAAGACCTTTGTTTTGAAAAGCAACGGCATTACACGCCGCCTGAGACACAGGCGTGCGCATAAGACCTTTGTTTGGCAAAACGGCGGCATTACACGCCGCCTGAGACATAGGCGCGCAACACCAGAAGTCTTCGCCAAACATTGGCAATGCTACAGCATTACACGAAGCCTAAGACACAGCGCGCACACAAGACCTGAAGTCTTTGCAAAACATTGGCAAAGCTACAACATTACATGCCGCCTGAGACACAGGCGCACGCACAAGACCTGAACTTTATTCCAAACATTCGCAAAGCTATGGCATTACACGACGCCTGAGACACATGCGCGCGCAAAAGTCCTGAAGTCTTTGCCAATCATTGGCAAAGCTACGACATTACACGCCGCCTGAGACACATGCACGCGCAGATGTCCTGAAGTCTTTTCCAATCATTGGCAAAGCTACGGAATTACACGCCGCCTGAGACACATGCGCGCGCACAAGACCTGAACTCTTTGCCACACTTTGGCAAAGCTACGGCATTACACGTCGCCCGAGAAACAGGCGTGCGCATAAGACCTTTGTTTGGCAAAGCGGCGGCATTACACGCCGCCTGAGACACAGGCGCGCAACACCTGAAGTCTTCGCCAAACATTGGCAATGCTACAGCATTACACGAAGCCTAAGACACAGCGCGCACACAAGACCTGAAGTCTTTGCAAAACATTGGCAAAGCTACAACATTACATGCCGCCTGAGACATAGGCGCGCGCACAAGACCTGAACTATAAGCCAAACATTCGCAAAGCTATGGCATTACACGACGCCTGAGACACATGCGCGTGCAAAAGTCCTGAAGTCTTTGCCAATCATTGGCAAAGCTACGGCATTACACGCTGCCTGAGACACATGCACGCGCACATGTCCTGAAGTCTTTTCCAATCATTGGCAAAGCTACAGAATTACACGCCGCCTGAGACACATGCGCGCGCACAAGACCTGAACTCTTTGCCACACTTTGGCAAAGCTACGGCATTACATGCCGCCTGAGACACAGGCACGTGCACAAGACCAGAACTCTTTGCCAAACATTGGAAAAGCTACGACATTACACCTCGCCTGAGACACAGGAGCGCACACAACCTAAAGTCTTTGCCAAACATTTTCAAAACTACGTCATTTCACGATGCCTGAGACACAGGCGTGCACATAAGACCTTTGTTTTGAAAAGCTACGACATTACACGCCGCCTGAGACACAGGCGTGCGCATAAGACCTTTGTTTGGCAAAGCGGCGGCATTACACGCCGCCTGAGACATAGGCGCGCAACACCAGAAGTCTTCACCAAACATTGGCAATGCTACAGCATTACACGAAGCCTAAGACACAGCGCGCACACAAGACCTGAAGTCTTTGCAAAACATTGGCAAAGCTACAACATTACATGCCGCCTGAGACACAGGCGCACGCACAAGACCTGAACTATATTCCAAACATTCGCAAAGCTATGGCATTACACGACGCCTGAGACACATGCGCGCGCAAAAGTCCTGAAGTCTTTGCCAATCATTGGCAAAGCTACGGCATTACACGCCGCCTGAGACACATGCACGCGCACATGTCCTGAAGTCTTTTAAAATCATTGGCAAAGCTACGGCATTATACGCCGCCTGAGACACATGCGCGCGCACAAGACCTGAACTCTTTGCCACACTTTGGCAAAGCTACGACATTACACGCCGACTAAGACACAGGCACGTGCACAAGCCCAGAACTCTTTGCCAAACATTGGAAAAGCTACGACATTACACGTTGCCTGAAACACAGGTGCGCACAAGACCTGAAGTCTTTGCCAAACATTGGCAAAGCTACGGCATTACAAGCCGCCTAAGACACAGGCGTGCGCACAAGACCTGAAGTCTTTTCCAAACATTGGCAAAGCTACGGCATTACACGACTCCTGAGACACAGGCGTTCGCACAAGACATGTATTCTTTGCCAAACATTGGCAAAGCTACGACATTACACGCCTCCTGAGACACAGGCGCGCACATGACCTGAAGTCTTTGCCAAACATTTGCAAAGGAACGGCATACACGCCGCCTGAGACATAGGCGGGCGCCCAAGACCTGTGTTTGGCAAAGCTACGGTATTACACGCCGCATGAGACACAGGCGCGCGCACAAGACCTGAAGTCTTTGTCAAACATTGGCAAAGCTACGGCATTACACGCCGCCTTAGACACAGGCGCGCGCACAAGACCTGAAGTCCTTGCCAATCATTGGCAAATCTATGACAATACACGCCGCCTGAGCCACATGCGCGCGCACAAGGCCTGAAGTCTTCGCCAAACATTGGCAAAGCTACGGCATTACACGCCGCTTGAGACACAGGCGCGCGCACCAGATCTGGATTCTTTGCCAAACAATGGCAATGCTACCGCATTACACGCCCCATGAAACACACGTGCGCACGTAAGACTTGAAGTATTTGCCAAACATTGGCAATGCTACGACATTACATGATGACTGAGACACAGCTACGGCATTACACGTCGCCTGAAACACAGGCGCGCGGACAAGACCTGAACTATATGCCAAACATTGGCAAAGCTACGACATTATACCTCGCCTGAGACACAAGGTCGCACACGACCTAAAGTCTTTTCCCGACATTGTCAAAGCTACGTCATTATACGACGCCTGAGACACAGGCGTGCGCATAAGACCTATGTTTGGCAAAGCTACGGCATTACATGCTGCCTGAGACACAGGCGTGCGCATAAGACCTTTGTTTGGCAAAGCTGCGGCATTACACGCCGCCTAAGACACAGGCGCGCAAGACCTGAAGTCTTCGCCAAACATTGGCAACGCTACGGCATTACACAAAGCCTAAGACACAGCGCGCACACCAGACCTGGATTCTTTGCCAAACATTGGCAATGCTACCGCATTACACGCCCCCTGAGACACACGCGCGCGCGCGATTCTTGAACTATTTGCAAAACATTGGCAATGCTACGGTATTACATGATGACTGAGACACCGTGCGCACACAAGACCTGAAGCCTTTGCAAAACATTGGCAAAGATACGGCATTACACGCCGCCTGAAACACAGGCGCGCGCACATGACCTGAACTATATGCCAAACATTAGCAATGCTACGGTATTTCACGATGACTGAGACACAGCGCGCACACAAGACCTGAAGCCTTTGCAAAACATTGGCAAAGCTATGGCATTACACGCAGCCTGAAACACAGGCGCGAGCACATGACCTGAACTATATGCCGAACATTGGCAAAGCTACGACATTACACCTCGCCTGAGACACAGGAGCGCACACGACCTAAAGTCTTTGCCAAACATTGTCAAAACTACGTCATTATACGACGCCTGAGACACAGGCGTGCACATAAGACCTTTGTTTGGCAAAGCTACGGCATTACACGTCGCCCGAGAAACAGGCGTGCGCATAAGACCTTTGTTTGGCAAAGAGGCGGCATTACACGCCGCCTGAGACACAGGCGCGCAACACCTGAAGTCTTCGCCAAACATTGGCAATGCTACAGCATTACATGAAGCCTAAGACACAGCGCGCACACTAGACCTGAAGTCTTTGCAAAACATTGGCAAAGCTACAACATTACATGCCGCCTGAGACACAGGCGCGTGCACAAGACCTGAACTATATGCCAAACATTCGCAAAGCTATGGCATTACACACCGCTTGAAACACAGCCGCGCGCACATGACCTGCACTATATCCCAAACATTGGCAAAGCTACGACATTACACGCCGCCTGAGACACATGCGCGCGCACAAGTCCTGAAGTCTTTGCCAAACTTTGGCAAAGCTACGACATTACACGCCGCCTGAGACACATGCGCGCGCAAAAGAACTGAACTATTTGCCAAACATTGGCAAAACTATGACATTACACCTCGCTGAGACACAGGATGTGACACCCGACAATTCAGGTCAATATCCGTACATGGTCTCATTTCATATTTTGGTAATTCTAGGAGTTACCGGTTCACGTACCAGGATAACCCGACTAAATACGAACACTAGTGGTTAAAATTACACTTAAATCAAATGGTTTGATATATTTAAATCCCAACCCACTTGCTTGACTTTCTCGACCGAAAGTCAGGGGAGCCATTCCCCCACTTGCAAGTTCACTCAATCTTAGATTAAGAACCATACCTCTTCAGTCGAAATCCCACAATCCCTTTCATTTATCTCATTTTCTTACAGCAAATTCCCAATTCTCCTTCAAGTCGAAGTCCAGTTTAAGGCAAAAATCCACCGTATTTCGGTGCTATAAGAAGAGTTCCAAGTGTTGTCTCAAGAATCAAGATAAGGAGCTCAAGATCATTCTCTGTTTCCCTGAAAATCATCATATTCTGTTTGAGGTAAAAACTCGATATTATCCATTTCATTTTCTTTAAAATCGTAGCTGAACATACAAAAGGTTCAATCGCAAGTAAGATAACAAGAAAAGTGTGTCAAATTCAAGATTTGAACATAAAAATATACAAGACGAATTCTGTCAATCAAAGTGCAGTAATCGAAACTAGGAGTTTCGATACCTGTTCAATCGAAACTAGGAGTTTCGATACCTGTTATTCAATCGAAACTAGGAGTTTCGATACCTATTCAATCGAAACTAGGAGTTTCGATACCAGTTTACTCAATCGAAACTGGGAGTTTCGATACTAGTTGTTCAATCGAAACTAGGTAGTTTCGATACATATTGCTCAATCGAAACTAGATAGTTTCGATACCCTTCTTGCCAATCGAAACTAGGTAGTTTCGATACCAGTTTTTGCTCATTCGAAACTAGGAAGTTTCGACAACTGTCATACTCAATCGAAACTAGGAAGTTTCGATACCCAACTACTCAATCGAAACTATGAAGTTTCGATACTCAATTGCCCAATCGAAACTAGGAAGTTTCGACATCTGTTCATCAGTCACATTGGGCAGTAACTTAGAACTATTTTTATAACGAAACAAGTGTTGAAAAACTAAAAAGATACTTAAACGAAAGCAATCAGATCTGTTAAGTCGTATGAACAACTTACGTATAAGACGAGTAGTTTTTAACACATTAGTACCCTTGTGTGATTAAGGTACGGATATACAAGAACTAGCACAAGTTTGTTTGCTAGGATTTCATCGGACACAAGGTGAGTTCACGACCCCCTTTTAACTATTTACTGTTTTGTAAACATCGGGGGAGAAACATACTTACTTATTATGTTTTGAAAACATGAATTACATTGCTTATACATTTGACAATATAAACATTTTGGTTTAACTCCTTGTGAGTTTCACTAATTCCCCTTTTTTCTAAGTTTTGAAATGATTTGGGGTGGAAACATACTTGTAAAGAATTTTCGAATGTCAATGATTGAAACTAATGATCTGACCGTATGTATGTATTGAGGGAACAACAAAGCGCTTAAAGTCCTCGTAATAAATTAGTAACCATTAGCTATGGATTTAGCCCGGGATTATATGAATAGTACTATTGGGGGTGACGCCTCCGGTCATGGTTAGTCGCGCTAACCAGGGGTCAAAATGGCCGAATGACCGCATATTGTCTTACTCGCAGAAAGGCGAGGGGAGGCACAGAAAGTTGGGGTTTGGTTACGGTCTCGTACATCACATACTATTTTGTATTCCTTGCAAGCTTACAAATGGGGTCAATAGATCGGATTAGTAATCATATTCATTGGTAATACATACAAAAGAGTTCTGATCAACGTAAAGTGATCAGGTTTTACACAAAAGAGTTCTGATCAGGGTAAAGTGATCAGGTTTATCAAAAGAGTTCTGATCAGGTTAAAATGATCAGGTTTTACACAAAAGAGTTCTGATCAGGGTAAAGTGATCAGGTTTATCAAAAGAGTCCTGATCAGGTTAAAATGATCAGGTTTTACACAAAAGAGTTCTGATCAGGGTAAAGTGATCAGGTTTATCAAAAGAGTTCTGATCAGGTTAAAATGATCAGGTTTTACACAAAAGTGTTCTGATCAGGGTAAAGTGATCAGGTTTAAAGTAAAGAATTCTGATCAGGTTAAAGTGATCAGGTTTAAATGAAAGAGTACTGATCAGGTTAAAATGATCATGTTAAACATTGGAGTTATGACGATTAAGTCATGGTAATGTTTTCAAAGGAAAACTACATATTTTATGACGGCTAAGTCATGGTAATGTTTTCAAAGGAAAACTACTTATTTCATGACGGATAGGTCATGGGCATGTTTTCAAAGGAAAACTACTTATTTTATGACGGTAAAGTCATGTACATGTTTTCGGGAAAAACTATAAGCACTAATATAACTAACTCTGTGAACTCACCAACCTTTGTGTTGACAATTTCAAGTATGTTTCTCAGGTGACCTCTAGCCATGGCGCGGTTGGAATAGGCTAGCTATGTTGGATCAATTCCTAGTAGCTGGAAGGACGTAGAATATCAAGTCTCAAGTCTGTCGTGATCTAGAAGAACTTAGATCATAGTATTTCTTAGTTCTAGTAATTGTATATGTAATCAAGTCTTAGAAATCATTATTACAGCTTCCGCTATCGTGTAATGAACCAATCGTTACAACCTGTATTTATTTAATAAGTAAATAAAATATGGGGGTGTGACAGATTGGTATCAGAGCAATGGTTTTAGCGAATTAGGTGTCCTTAGTGATACCTAGGCTCTAACCGGACTCATTTAGGGACCAAGATTTCTAAGACTTGCATCACACTAAAAACACCCAAGACTTGAGCATAGGAATTCCAACCGTTGCCGAAAAATTTGTGTAGACTATTAGTGTATGGAGTTACACTAGGGTACCATTAGCTACACTAATACAATTACATGGCACATGTAGTGAACACTTAAACACATACAATAATGTGAAAATAATAAACACTTATAACATGTTACTGTTCGGATTACGAGTCAAGAATAACGGGTACTCAGCATACTGCAACCTTAGAAGATCGAGTTACGAGCTGAGCTTTAACGACGACGGCGGCGATCGTCAGTTACCGATCTTGGTATCACAACAGGTTGAACTCGTACCAGAATCTGTAGCTATATTTGCACCACAACTACTCCAGCTATGGAGGCAACTATCTTTCTAACGTATTTGTGGTATAAATACTCTTCTTCATAAGTTGTCGGATCGGATGCCTAGACTCTCGCCATGTTATATGGCAGGCATGATTGCCCAGACAGAAGCAAATTCAAGGTGAATAAGCAGGACTAAATGGGAGAGAACTCCAAGGGTCAGGAGACCCAGACATACATCAGGATCATGTGGATCCATGCATATATACAGACTTGGAGCATGAGTTGCTCGACACTCGTTTGAGGATCTCTGCCCAACACATATAGTGCCTGAATTTCTCCATGCACATTTTTTTTAAGAGACACTGGTGGTGCCTCTCTACCCTTAGCCTCATCCGACAACTGCCATATTCGGCAGATTCATGAGTATTGGTACACATAATTAAGAGTAATCCGATAAAACAATACACACTCCTGTACAAATGTGCAAACGCAATCTAATGATCTTTTCAAATCACTTTTGATTAAAAGCTAGGGATAGAAGAAACACTATAGGGATCAGGCAAGGCAAATCATCATTACGGGTGCACACGTAATCATAATTTGCAGTGCATGGGAACTTTAGTGAATCTTGCTGTCTAAGCTGATGATCAACTCATGTTCTCAATCACTTGATTAAGGATTGGATCTCAACAAATCAGACTTCTCAATTAGGAGCTCACAAAGCATTCTCCTAGTTTTGGAGGAACGAGAGAAATTCAAATTGAATTCAACCAATCCTTAGTAAATCCTGAACGACGAAGAAATTCGCACATTCATTCTTTGAGATTCTACTGGTCAGGAATGCTTCAAATTGAGTGTTACCACAACTAACACTTATAGTAATTGAACAACTATTGTGGGAGATTATGGCATAATCTCAGGATCCATCATACAGTTCAATCTCACAATTGAATGAAAGTTACGCCAAGAGTGTTATGCACTAACTTCAGTAATAGGGCAGGACATTATTCTGACCCGCATACACATGGCACCTATGGATATTGTGAAAGCTCGACATGAGACAAATAGGAAATCAGACATTTCAGAATGTCGGTCAAACAGGATTGCTCTCGCAGCCATTGACATTCAATATACCTTTAAGTCTGACTATTCTCTCTGCAATAGATAAGCCGGGGTTGATGCTCAAACGAATGCCAAAGAAACCTAAGTGTGGACTAACAACTATTGTCGCACTAACCAAAACGACATGCAAAACTCTTAAAGAAATTCCAAATGCGAAATTTCATGCTAATCTCATTAGTTCATGATATGCATAAGGGATGTAAGCTCGAGCTATTCACAACAGGCCACTGTCCACAAAGAGTTGAGAAGAATAATCTATTACTCTTTTGTACTCGCACTTCCCCAAAGTTCATCTTGATGGATGGATCCCAGATTTAGCCTAGAAAGGAGGTGTGATTGCATCTTTCACTCCTAGTTTTCTATAATTGGGAAGCTCTAGAGCATCTATTGTTAAGAAATGATTTCTTGGAGTAGACTCAGTTAGAATACAAAAGTCTCGACGTTCAACACTCATTACCTCAAGTTTATCCTTGTGCTAAGGATTTTAAGGCTATAACCTGAATGAGTGGAATACGTAATGGTAAGTCACCAAAGTACCATTCAAACACTAAGGGAGTGCATACACACCGTATGACTAATAGTTGACTATCAACTCTTTCTGCCAACTTAATGAGTTGACAAACCCATAGCCCATTTTGGGGAAAACACTAATTCAATGAGACCATTCTCACAGTATTATTATTCATTCCCTCAGCTAGACGGAATGTGAATATCCCAAACAAACATCGAACTTCGTATGGCTTACATACTTTGAAGGTATTGTAGTCGAGACATGAGTTTACATATCAGGACGCTACAACCCAAAGGCCAGTCTGCCTCGAAAGGTAGGGCGAGCAAAGGGGTAAAGTGGTGATTAGACTCGAAGTTCGCAAATAAGAGCTCCCAAGGAACATCAATTCCTAGCTCCATGAAGGCACATGGAGAGGAAAATCATAGAAAACATGAAACCTGAAATAAGAGAAAAGTCTTAGTCCGAGAAAATGCTTTCGAAAAGCATAAGAGGGACAAACATAAAGTTTCATTTTCATACTTTTTCATTTCTACCCAATATACAACAAAAACTTGGACACCTCGTCGAGTAATTCTTTCATAAGACTGAGTTTCTCACCATGGGGAGTTCCGGTCCTGTTTGTAAAGAAAAAGGATGGAACCTTTAGAAGGTGCATCAATTATCGGGAGTTGAACAAGCTGACAATCAAAAACCGGTATCCTCTTCCTCGAGTAGACGATTTGTTTGATCAACTTCAAGGGTCCAGTTTCTATTCTAAAATTGATCTACGATCAGGGTATCCTCAACTGAAAATTCAGGAAGAAGATATACCAAAAACGACTTTTAGGACTCGTTACGGTCACTACGAGTTCCTAGTTATGCCATTTGGCTTGACTAATGCACCGGCCGTTTTCATGGATCTAATGAACCGTGTGTGCAAGCCATACTTGGATAAATTCGTGATTTTAGTTATCGATGACATAGTAATATATTCATAAACCAAGGAGGAACATGAACATCATTTGAAATCAATCTTGGAACTACTCCAGAATGAGAAGCGTTATGCCAAATTCTCTAAGTGTGAGTTTCGGATTCGAGAGGTTCACTTTCTCGGACACGTCATCAATAAGAAGGGTATTCACGTAGTCCCAACCAAGATTGAAGCTATCAAAAACTGGGAAGCACCAGGAACTCCGACTGAGGTGCGTCAATTTCTGGGTTTGGTAGGATATTACAGGCGATTTATCGAGAATTTTTCAAAGATAGCCTTGCCTTTGACCACGTTAACTCAGGACAAAAAGTTTGATTGGACTGATAAACAAGAATCAGCGTTTCAATTGTTGAAGCAAAAACTTTGCAGTGCACCAATCCTATCCCTTCCCGAAGGAACTGACAATTTCATCGTGTACTGCGATGCATCACACCAAGGTTTGGGATGTGTATTGATGCAGGAAGAAAAAGTCATAGCGTATGCATCCAGACAGCTAAAAGTACATGAGAAAAATTATACGACTCACGATCTGAAATTGAGTGCTGTCGTGTTTGCACTCAAGATTTGGAGACATTTCTTATATGGTACAAAATGTACTATCTTTACAAACCACAAGAGTCTCCAGCACATCGTTAATCAGAAAGAACTCAACATGAGCCAACTTCGTTGGGTAGAACTACTGAATGATTACGACTGTGATATCAAGTATCACCCTGGTAAGGCAAATGTCGTAGCAGATGCCTTGAGTCGTAAGGAACGGGTTAAAAATCTCCGTGTTTGTGCCCTAGGATTGACAATTCATGCGAGTCTCACGACTCAAATCCGGATGGCACAACAGGAGGCAATCAAAGAAGAAAACATTTAGAGTGAAGCTATACGAGGAATGATCAGACAATTAGAGCCAAAATCAGATGATACTTTATACTTTGCAAATAGAATTTGGGTGCCATGTTTTGGTAACTTACGGGAGTTGGTTATGGACGAAGCCCACAAGTCCAGGTACTCCATTCACCCAAGTTCGGATAAAATGTATAAGGATCTGAAAGAACTCTACTGGTGGCCGAACATGAAATGAGAAATTGCTATTTACGTCGGTAAATGCCTGACATGTTCAAAGGTAAAGGCAGAACATCAGAAACCGTCGGGATTGTTATAACAACCCGAGATACCTCAATGGAAATGGGAACAAATTTCAATGGATTTCATTACAAAGTTACCCAGAACACCTAGCAACTATGATACTATACGATAATCGTCAGTCGTTTGACGAAATCCGCGCATTCCCTACCAATAAAGGAGACAGATAAAAGTAAGAAGCGTGCAAGGCTAAATATTAAAGGAATTAAGGCCAGGCATGGTATGCCAGTTTCCATTTTCACAAAAAGGGACAGTCGATTCATGTCAAGAACCTGACAGTCTGTACAATAAGCCTTGGGCACACGCCTTTACATGACCACTGCATATCATCCCCAGATGAACGGTCAAAGTAAAAGGACCATCCAAACTTTAAAAGATGTGCTCCGTGTGTGTGTAATCGATTTCAGTGGAAATAGGGATACTCACCACCATTGGATGAGTTTTCATATAATACCAACTACCATACCAGGATTAAAGCCGCTCCGTAGAGGCTTTGTATAGTTGTAAGTGTCACTCATCGCTATATTGGGCGGAGGCTAGCGAAAAACATTTGACTGGTCCTGATATTGACTAGGGAACCGTTGACAAAATCTTCGAAATAAAAGATCGTCTGAAAGTCACTCAAGACAGACGAAAGAGAGTTGAGATAGCAACAGACGAAAACCATTAGAATTCTAAGTGGGAGACAAAGTCATGTTAAAGGTCTCTCATTGGAAAGGGGTTGCAAAATTTGGCAACCGTGGCAAGCTTAATCCTAGGTACGTTAAACCATTTGAACGAGAGGATCAAATGAAAACAAAAATACCCCTCCTTGTTTAAGGATACAACAGTTCAAGAGGACACAAATTGAATTTCGGGACGAAATTCTTTTAACATGGGGAGAATGTGACACCCGACAATTCAGGTCAATATCCGTACATGGTCTCATTTCATATTTTGGTAATTCTAGGAGTTACCGGTTCACGTACCAGGATAACCCGACTAAATACGAACACTAGTGGTTAAAATTACACTTAAATCAAATGGTTTGATATATTTAAATCCCAACCCACTTGCTTGACTTTCTCGACCGAAAGTCAGGGGAGCCATTCCCCCACTTGCAAGTTCACTCAATCTTAGATTAAGAACCATACCTCTTCAGTCGAAATCCCACAATCCCTTTCATTTATCTCATTTTCTTACAGCAAATTCCCAATTCTCCTTCAAGTCGAAGTCCAGTTTAAGGCAAAAATCCACCGTATTTCGGTGCTATAAGAAGAGTTCCAAGTGTTGTCTCAAGAATCAAGATAAGGAGCTCAAGATCATTCTCTGTTTCCCTGAAAATCATCATTCTCTGTTTGAGGTAAAAACTCGATATTATCCATTTCATTTTCTTTAAAATCGTAGCTGAACATACAAAAGGTTCAATCGCAAGTAAGATAACAAGAAAAGTGTGTCAAATTCAAGATTTGAACATAAAAATATACAAGACGAATTCTGTCAATCAAAGTGCAGTAATCGAAACTAGGAGTTTCGATACCTGTTCAATCGAAACTAGGAGTTTCGATACCTGTTATTCAATCGAAACTAGGAGTTTCGATACCTATTCAATCGAAACTAGGAGTTTCGATACCAGTTTACTCAATCGAAACTGGGAGTTTCGATACTAGTTGTTCAATCGAAACTAGGTAGTTTCGATACATATTGCTCAATCAAAACTAGATAGTTTCGATACCCTTCTTGCCAATCGAAACTAGGTAGTTTCGATACCAGTTTTTGCTCATTCGAAACTAGGAAGTTTCGACAACTGTCATACTCAATCGAAACTAGGAAGTTTCGATACCCAACTACTCAATCGAAACTATGAAGTTTCGATACTCAATTGCCCAATCGAAACTAGGAAGTTTCGACATCTGTTCATCAGTCACATTGGGCAGTAACTTAGAACTATTTTTATAACGAAACAAGTGTTGAAAAACTAAAAAGATACTTAAACGAAAGCAATCAGATCTGTTAAGTCGTATGAACAACTTACGTATAAGACGAGTAGTTTTTAACACATTAGTACCCTTGTGTGATTAAGGTACGGATATACAAGAACTAGCACAAGTTTGTTTGCTAGGATTTCATCGGACACAAGGTGAGTTCACGGCCCCCTTTTAACTATTTACTGTTTTGTAAACATCGGGGGAGAAACATACTTACTTATTATGTTTTGAAAACATGAATTACATTGCTTATACATTTGACAATATAAACATTTTGGTTTAACTCCTTGTGAGTTTCACTAATTCCCCTTTTTTCTAAGTTTTGAAATGATTTGGGGTGGAAACATACTTGTAAAGAATTTTCGAATATCAATGATTGAAACTAATGATCTGACCGTATGTATGTATTGAGGGAACAACAAAGCGCTTAAAGTCCTCGTAATAAATTAGTAACCATTAGCTATGGATTTAGCCCGGGATTATATGAATAGTACTATTGGGGGTGACGCCTCCGGTCATGGTTAGTCGCGCTAACCAGGGGTCAAAATGGCCGAATGACCGCATATTGTCTTACTCGCAGAAAGGCGAGGGGAGGCACAGAAAGTTGGGGTTTGGTTACGGTCTCGTACATCACATACTATTTTGTATTCCTTGCAAGCTTACAAATGGGGTCAATAGATCGGATTAGTAATCATATTCATTGGTAATACATACAAAAGAGTTCTGATCAACGTAAAGTGATCAGGTTTTACACAAAAGAGTTCTGATCAGGGTAAAGTGATCAGGTTTATCAAAAGAGTTCTGATCAGGTTAAAATGATCAGGTTTTACACAAAAGAGTTCTGATCAGGGTAAAGTGATCAGGTTTATCAAAAGAGTCCTGATCAGGTTAAAATGATCAGGTTTTACACAAAAGAGTTCTGATCAGGGTAAAGTGATCAGGTTTATCAAAAGAGTTCTGATCAGGTTAAAATGATCAGGTTTTACACAAAAGTGTTCTGATCAGGGTAAAGTGATCAGGTTTAAAGTAAAGAATTCTGATCAGGTTAAAGTGATCAGGTTTAAATGAAAGAGTACTGATCAGGTTAAAATGATCATGTTAAACATTGGAGTTATGACGATTAAGTCATGGTAATGTTTTCAAAGGAAAACTACATATTTTATGACGGCTAAGTCATGGTAATGTTTTCAAAGGAAAACTACTTATTTCATGACGGATAGGTCATGGGCATGTTTTCAAAGGAAAACTACTTATTTTATGACGGTAAAGTCATGTACATGTTTTCGGGAAAAACTATAAGCACTAATATAACTAACTCTGTGAACTCACCAACCTTTGTGTTGACAATTTCAAGTATGTTTCTCAGGTGACCTCTAGCCATGGCGCGGTTGGAATAGGCTAGCTATGTTGGATCAATTCCTAGTAGCTGGAAGGACGTAGAATATCAAGTCTCAAGTCTGTCGTGATCTAGAAGAACTTAGATCATAGTATTTCTTAGTTCTAGTAATTGTATATGTAATCAAGTCTTAGAAATCATTATTACAGCTTCCGCTATCGTGTAATGAACCAATCGTTACAACCTGTATTTATTTAATAAGTAAATAAAATATGGGGGTGTGACACAGGAGCGCACACGACCTAAAGTCTTTGCCAAACATTGTCAAAACTACGTCATTACCCGACGCCTGAGACACAGGCGTGCACATAAGACCTTTGTTTGGCAAAGCTACGTCATTACACGCCGCCTGAGACACAGGCGTGCGCATAAGACCTTTGTTTCGCAAAGCGGCAGCATTACACGCCGCCTAAGACACAGGCGCGCTACACCTGAAGTCTTCGCCAAACATTGGCAATGCTACAGCATTACACGAAGCCTAAGACACAGCGCGCACACAAGACCTGAAGTCTTTGCCAAACATTGGCAAAGCTACGGTATTACACGCCGCATGAGACACAGGCGCGCGCACAAGACCTGAAGTCTTTGTCAAACATTGGAAAAGCTACGGCATTACACGCCGCCTCAGACACAGGCGCGCGCACAAGACCTGAAGTCCTTGCCAATCATTGGCAAATCTATGACAATACACGCCGCCTGAGCCACATGCGCGCGCACGAGGCCTGAAGTCTTCGCCAAACATTGGCAAAGCTACCGCATTACACGCCGCTTGAGACACAGGCGCGCGCACCAGATCTGGATTCTTTGCCAAACAATGGCAATGCTACCGCATTACACGCCCCCTGAAACACACGTGTGCATGCAAGACTTGAAGTATTTGCCAAACATTGGCAATGCTACGGCATTACATGATGACTGAGACACAGCTACGACATTACACGTCGCCTGAAACACAGGCGCGCGGACAAGACCTGAACTATATGCCAAACATTGGCAAAGCTACGACATTATACCTCGCCTGAGACACAAGGTCGCACACGACCTAAAGTCTTTTCCTGAGATTGTCAAAGCTACGTCATTACACGACGCCTGAGACACAGGCGTGCGCATAAGACCTATGTTTGGTAAAGCTACGACATTACATGCCGCCTGAGACACAGGCGTGCGCATAAGACCTTTGTTTGGCAAAGCTGCGGCATTACACGCCGCCTAAGACACAGGCGCGCAAGATCTGAAGTCTTCGCCAAACATTGGCAACGCTACGGCATTACACGAAGCCTAAGACACAGCGGGCACACCAGACCTGGATTCTTTGCCAAACATTGACAATGCTACCGCATTACACGCCCCCTGAGACACACGCGCGCGCGCGAGTCTTGAAGTATTTGCCAAACATTGGCAATGCTACGGTATTACACGATGACTGAGACACCGTGCGCACACAAGACCTGAAGCCTTTGCTAAACATTGGCAAAGCTACGGCATTACACGCCGCCTGAAACACAGGCGTGCGCACATGACCTGAACTATATGCCAAACATTAGCAATGCTACGGTATTTCACGATGACTGAGACACAGCGCGCACACAAGACCTGAAGCCTTTGCAAAACATTGGCAAAGCTATGGCATTACACGCCGCCTGAAATACAGGCGCGAGCACATGACCTGAACTATATGCCGAACATTAGCAAAGCTACAACATTACACCTCGCCTGAGACACAGGAGCGCACACGACCTAAAGTCTTTGCCAAACATTGGCAAAGCTACGGTATTACACGCCGCATGAGACACAGGCGCGCGCACAAGACCTGAAGTCTTTGTCAAACATTGGAAAAGCTACGGCATTACACGCCGCCTCAGACACAGGCGCGCGCACAAGACCTGAAGTCCTTGCCAATCATTGGCAAATCTATGACAATACACGCCGCCTGAGCCACATGCGCGCGCACGAGGCCTGAAGTCTTCGCCAAACATTGGCAAAGCTACCGCATTACACGCCGCTTGAGACACAGGCGCGCGCACCAGATCTGGATTCTTTGCCAAACAATGGCAATGCTACCGCATTACACGCCCCCTGAAACACACGTGCGCATGCAAGACTTGAAGTATTTGCCAAACATTGGCAATGCTACGGCATTACATGATGACTGAGACACAGCTACGACATTACACGTCGCCTGAAACACAGGCGCGCGGACAAGACCTGAACTATATGCCAAACATTGGCAAAGCTACGACATTATACCTCGCCTGAGACACAAGGTCGCACACGACCTAAAGTCTTTTCCTGAGATTGTCAAAGCTACGTCATTACACGACGCCTGAGACACAGGCGTGCGCATAAGACCTATGTTTGGTAAAGCTACGACATTACATGCCGCCTGAGACACAGGCGTGCGCATAAGACCTTTGTTTGGCAAAGCTGCGGCATTACACGCCGCCTAAGACACAGGCGCGCAAGATCTGAAGTCTTCGCCAAACATTGGCAACGCTACGGCATTACACGAAGCCTAAGACACAGCGGGCACACCAGACCTGGATTCTTTGCCAAACATTGACAATGCTACCGCATTACACGCCCCCTGAGACACACGCGCGCGCGCGAGTCTTGAAGTATTTGCCAAACATTGGCAATGCTACGGTATTACACGATGACTGAGACACCGTGCGCACACAAGACCTGAAGCCTTTGCTAAACATTGGCAAAGCTACGGCATTACACGCCGCCTGAAACACAGGCGTGCGCACATGACCTGAACTATATGCCAAACATTAGCAATGCTACGGTATTTCACGATGACTGAGACACAGCGCGCACACAAGACCTGAAGCCTTTGCAAAACATTGGCAAAGCTATGGCATTACACGCCGCCTGAAATACAGGCGCGAGCACATGACCTGAACTATATGCCGAACATTAGCAAAGCTACAACATTACACCTCGCCTGAGACACAGGAGCGCACACGACCTAAAGTCTTTGCCAAACATTGTCAAAGCTACGTCATTATACGACGCCTGAGACACAGGCGTGCACATAAGACCTTTGTTTGGCAAAGCTACGGCATTACACGTCGCCCGAGAAACAGGCGTGCGCATAACACCTTTGTTTGGCAAAGCGGCGGCATTACACGCCGCCTGAGACACAGGCGCGCAACACCTGAAGTCTTCGCCAAACATTGGCAATGCTACAGCATTACACGCCGCCTGAGACATAGGCGCGCTACACCTGAATTCTTCGCCAAACATTGGCAATGCTACAGCATTACACGAAGCCTAAGATACAGCGCGCACACAAGACCTGAAGTCTTTGCAAAACATTGGCAAAGCTACAACATTACATGCCGCCTGAGACACAGGCGCGCGCACAAGACCTGAACTATAAGCCAAACATTCGGAAAGCTATGGCATTACACGACGCTTGAGACACATGCCCGTGCAAAAGTCCTGAAGTCTTTGCCAATCATTGGCAAAGCTACGGCATTACACGCCGCCTGAGACACATGCACGCGCACAAGTCCTGAAGTCTTTTCCAATCATTGGCAAAGCTACGGAATTACACGCCGCCTGAGACACATGCGCGCGCACAAGACCTGAACTCTTTGCCACACTTTGGCAAAGCTACGGCATTACACGCCGCCTGAGACACAGGCACGTGCACAAGACCAGAACTCTTTGCCAAACATTGGAAAAGCTACGGCATTACACGCTGCCTGAGACACAGGCATGCACAAGACCTGAAGTCTTTGCCAACCATTGGCAAAGCTACGGCATTAAACGCCTCTTGAGACACAGGCGCGCGCACAAGACATGTAGTCTTAGCCAAACTTTGGCAAAGCTACGACGTTACACGCCTCCTGAGACACAAGCGCGCACAAGACCTGAATTCTTTGCCAAACATTTCAAAGTTACGTCATTACACGTCGCCTGAGACACAGGCGTGCGCCCAAGACCTGTGTTTGGCAAAGCTACGGTATTACACGCCGCATGAGACACAGGCGCGCGCACAAGACCCGAAGTCTTTGCCAAACATTGGCAAAGCTATGGCATTACACACCGCTTGAGACACAGGCGCGCGCACCAGACATGGATTCTTTGCCAAACATTGGCAATGCTACCGCATTACACGCCTCTTGAGACACACGTGCGCGTACAAGACCTGAAGTCTTTGCCAAACATTGGCAATGCTACGACATTACAAGCCGCCTGAGACACATGCGCGCGCAAAAGAACTGAACTCTTTGCTAAACATTGGTAAAGCTACGGCATTACACTTCGCCTGGGACACAGGAGCGCACACGACCTAAAGTCTTTGCTAAACATTGGCAAAGCTACATCATTACATGCCGCCTGAGACACAGGCGCGCAAGACCTGAAGTCTTTGCCAAACATTGGCAATGCTACGGCATTACACGAAGCCTGAGACATATCGCACACACAAGACCTGAAGTCTTTGCAAAACATTGGCAAAGCTACGGCATTACACGCCGCCTGAGACATAGGCGCGCCCACAAGACCTGAACTATATGGCAAACATTCGGAAAGCTACGGCATTACACGACGCCTGAGACACATGCGCGCGCAAAAGTCATGAAGTCTTTCCCTATCATTGGCAAAGCTACGGCATTACACGCCGCCTGAGACACATGCGCACGCACAGGACCTGAAGTTTTGCTAAACATTGGCAAAGCTACGTCTTTACACGCCGCCTGAGACACAGGATCGCGCACAAGACCTGAACTATATGCCAAACATTTTCAAAGCTACGGCATTACACGCCGCCTGAGACACATGCACGCGCAAAAGTCCTGAGGTATTTGCCAATCATTGACAAAGCTATGGCATTACACGCCGCCTGAGACACAGGCGCGCACAAGACCTGAATTCTTTGCCAAACATTTGCAAAGGTACGGCATTACACGCCGCCTGAGACACAGGCGTGCGCCCAAGACCTGTGTTTGGCAAAGCTACGGTATTACACGCCGCATGAGACACAGGCGCGCGCACAAGACCCGAAGTCTTTGCCAAACATTGGCAAAGCTATGGCATTACACGCCGCTTGAGACACAGGCGCACGCACCAGACCTGGATTCTTTGCCAAACATTGGCAATGCTACCGCATTACACGCCTCCTGAGACACACGTGCGCACAAGACCTGAAGTCTTTCCCAAACATTGGCAAAGCTACGACATTACATGCCGCCTGAGACACATGCGCACGTAAAAGAACTAAACTCTTTGCCAAACATTGGCAAAGCAACGGCATTACACCTTGCTTGAGACACAGGAGCGCACACGACCTAAAGTCTTTGCCAAACATTGGCAAAGCTACGTCATTACATGCCGCCTGAGACACAGGCGTGCGCAAAAGACCTTTGTTTGGCAAAGCTACGGCATTACACGCCGCCTGAGACACAGGCGCGCAAGACCTGAAGTCATTGCCAAACATTGGCAAAGCTATGGCATTACACGCCGCCAGAGACACAGGATCGCGCACAAGACCTGAACTATATGCCAAACATTGGCAAAGCTACGGCATTACACGCCGCCTGAGACACATGCACGCGCAAAAGTCCTGAAGTCTTTGCCAATCATTGGCAAAGCTATGGCATTACACGCCGCCTGAGACACATGCGCGCACACAAGACCTGAAGTCTTTGCCAATCATTGGCAAAGCTACGGCATTACACGCCGCGTGAGACACATGCGCGCGCACAAGACCAGATCTCTTTGCCAAACATTGGAATAGCTACGGCATTACTCCCTGCCTGAGACACAGGCATGCACAAGACCTGAAGTCTTTGCCAACCATTGGCAAAGCTACGGCATTAAACGCCTCTTGAGACACAAGCGCGCGCACAAGACATGTAGTCTTAGCCAAACTTTGGCAAAGCTATGACATTACACGCCTCCTGAGACACAGGCGCGCACAAGACCTGAATTCTTTGCCAAACATTTGCAAAGGTACGGCATTACACGCCGCTTGAGACACAGGCGTGCGCCCAAGACCTGTGTTTGGCAAAGCTACGGTATTACATGCCGCATGAGACACAGGCGCGCGCACAAGACCCGAAGTCTTTGCCAAACATTGCAAAGCTATGGCATTACACACCGCTTGAGACACAGGCGCGCGCACCAGACATGGATTCTTTGCCAAACATTGGCAATGCTACCGCATTACACGCCTCCTGAGACAAACGTGCGCGTACAAGACCTGAAGTCTTTGCCAAACATTGGCAAAGCTACGACATTACAAGCCGCCTGAGACACATGCGCGCGCAAAAGAACTGAACTCTTTGCCAAACATTGGCAAAGCTACGACATTACACCTCGCCTGGGACACAGTAGCGCACACGACCTAAAGTCTTTGCTAAACATTGGCAAAGCTACGTCATTACATGCCGCCTGAGACACAGGCGTGCGCATAAGACCTTCGTTTGGCAAAGCTACGGCATTACACGCCGCTTGAGACACAGGCGCGCAAGACCTGAAGTCTTTGCCAAACATTGGCAATGCTACGGCATTACACGAAGCCTGAGACATAGCGCACACACAAGACCTGAAGTCTTTGCAAAACATTGGCAAAGCTACGGTATTACACGCCGCCTGAGACATAGGCGCGCCCACAAGACCTGAACTATATGCCAAACATTCGGAGAGCTACGGCATTACACGACGCCTGAGACACATGCGCGCGCAAAAGTCATGAAGTCTTCGCCTATCATTGGCAAAGCTACGGCATTACACGCCGCCTGAGACACATGCGCACGCACAAAACCTGAAGTTTTGCTAAACATTGGCAAAGCTACGTCTTTACACACCGCCTGAGACACAGGATCACGCACAAGACCTAAACTATATGCCAAACATTTGCAAAGCTAAGGCATTACACGCCGCCTGAGACACATGCACGCGCAAAAGTCCTGAAGTATTTGCCAATCATTGACAAAGCTTTGGCATTACACGCCGCCTGAGACACATGCGCGCGCACAAGACCTGAAGTCTTTGTCAATCATTGGCAAAGCTACGGCATTACACGCCGCCTGAGACACATGCGCGCGAACAAGACCAGATCTCTTTGCCAAACATTGGAAAAGCTACGGCATTACACGCTGCCTGAGACACAGGCGTGCACAAGACCTGAAGTCTTTGCCAAACATTGGCAAAGCTACGGCATTAAACGCCTCCTGAGACACAGGCGCGCGCACAAGACATGTAGTCTTTGCCAAACATTGGCAAAGCTACGACATTACACGCCTCCTGAGACACAGGCGCGCACAAGACCTAAATTCTTTGCCAAACATTTGCAAAGGTACGGCATTACACGTCGCCTGAGACACAGGCGTGCGCCCAAGACCTGTGTTTGGCAAAGCTACGGTATTACACGCCGCATGAGACACAGGCGCGCGCACAAGACCCGAAGTCTTAGCCAAACATTGGCAAAGCTATGGCATTACACGCCGCTTGAGACACAGGCGCGCGCACCAGACCTTGATTCTTTGCCAAACATTGGTAATGCTCCGCATTACACGCCTCCTGAGACACACGCGCGCGCACAATACCTTAAGTCTTTGCCAAACATTGGCAAAGCTACGACATTACATGCCGCCTGAGACACATGCGCGCGCAAAAGAACTGAACTCTTTGCCAAACATTGGCAAAGCTACGACATTACACCTCGCCTGGGACACAGGAGCGCACACGACCTAAAGTCTTTGCCAAACATTGGCAAAGCTACGTCATTACATGCCGCCTGAGACACAGGCGTGCGCATAAGACCTTTGTTTGGCAAAGCTACGGCATTACACGCGGCCTCAGACACAGGCGCGCAAGACCTGAAGTCTTTGCCAAACATTGGCAATGCTACGGCATTACACGCCGCCTGAGACACAGGGGCGCCCACAAGACCTGAACTATATGCCAAACATTCGCAAAGCTACGACATTACACGACGCCTGAGACACATGCGCGCGCAAAAGTCATGAAGTCGTTGCCTATCATTGGCAAATCTACGGCATTACACGCCGCCTGAGACACATGCGCGCGCACAAGACCTAAAGTCTTTGTCAATCATTGGCAAAGCTACGGCATTACACGCCGCCTGAGACATATGCGCGCGCACAAGACCTGAAGTTTTCCAAACATTGTACGAGCTACGACATTACACGCCGCCTGGGACACATGCACCCGCACAAGAACTGAAGTCTTTGCCAAACATTTGCAAAGCTACGGCATTAGACGCCGCTTGAGACACAGGCGCGCGCACCAGACCTGGATTCTTTGCCAAACATTGGCAATGCTACCGCATTACACGCCCCTGAGACACACGCGCGCGTGCAAGACTTGAAGTATTTGCCAAGCATTGTCAATTCTACGGTATTACACGATGACTGAGACACAGCGCGCACACAAGACCTGAAGTCTTTGCCAAACATTGGCAAAGCTACGTCATTACATGCCGCCTGAGACACAGGCGTGCGCATAAGACCTTTGTTTGGCAAAGCTACGGCATTACACGCCTCCTGAGACACAGGCGCGCAAGACCTGAAGTCTTTGCCAAACATTGGCAATGCTACGTCATTACCCGAAGCCTGAGACATAGCGCACGCACAAGACCTGAAGTCTTTGCAAAACATTGGCAAAGCTATGGCATTACACGCCGCCTGAGACACAGGATCGCGCACAAGACCTGAATTATATGCCAAACATTGGCAAAGCTACGGCATTACACGCCGCCTGAGACACATGCACGCGCAAAAGTCCCGAAGTCTTTGCCAATCATTGGCAAAGCTGTGGCATTACACGCCGCCTGAGACACATGCGCGCACACAAGACCTGAAGTCTTTGCCAATCATTGGCACGGCATTACACGCCGCGTGAGACACATGCGCGCGCACAAGACCATATCTCTTTGCCAAACATTGGAAAAGCTACGGCATTACACGCTGCCTGAGACACAGGCATGCACAAGACCTGAAGTCTTTGCCAACCATTGGCAAAGCTACGGCATTAAACGCCTCTTGAGACACAAGCGCGCGCACAAGACATGTAGTCTTAGCCAAACTTTGGCAAAGCTATGACATTACACGCCTCTTGAGACACAGGCGCGCACAAGACCTGAATTCTTTGCCAAACATTTGCAAAGGTACGGCATTACACGCCGCTTGAGACACAGGCGTGCGCCCAAGACCTGTGTTTGGCAAAGCTACGGTATTACACGCCGCATGAGACACAGGCGCGCGCACAAGACCCGAAGTCTTTGCCAAACATTGGCAAAGCTATGGCATTACACACCGCTTGAGACACAGGCGCGCGCACCAGACATGGATTCTTTGCCAAACATTGGCAATGCTACCGCATTACACGCCTCCTGAGAGACACGTGCGCGTACAAGACCTGAAGTCTTTGCCAAACATTGGCAAAGCTACGACATTACAAGCCGCCTGAGACACATGCGCGCGCAAAAGAACTGAACTCTTTGCCAAACATTGGCAAAGCTACGACATTACACCTCGCCTGGGACACAGTAGCGCACACGACCTAAAGTCTTTGCTAAACATTGGCAAAGCTATGGCATTACATGCCGCCTGAGACACAGGCGTGCGCATAAGACCTTTGTTTGGCAAAGCTATGGCATTACACGCCGCCTCAGACACAGGCGCGCAAGACCTGAAGTCTTTGCCAAACATTGGCAATGCTACGGCATTACACGCCGCCTAAGACACAGGCGCGCCCACAAGACCTGAACTATATGCCAAACATTCGCAAAGCTACGACATTACACGACGCCTGAGACACATGCGCGCGCAAAAGTCATGAAGTCGTTGCCTATCATTGGCAAATCTACGGCATTACACGCCGCCTGAGACACATGCGCGCGCACAAGACCTAAAGTCTTTGTCAATCATTGGCAAAGCTACGGCATTACACGCCGCCTGAGACATATGCGCGCGCACAAGACCTGAAGTTTTGCCAAACATTGTACGAGCTACGACATTACACGCCGCCTGGGACACATGCACCCGCACAAGAACTGAAGTCTTTGCCAAACATTTGCAAAGCTACGGCATTAGACGCCGCTTGAGACACAGGCGCGCGCACCAGACCTGGATTCTTTGCCAAACATTGGCAATGCTACCGCATTACACGCCCCTGAGACACACGCGCGCGTGCAAGACTTGAAGTATTTGCCAAGCATTGTCAATTCTACGGTATTACACGATGACTGAGACACAGCGCGCACACAAGACCTGAAGTCTTTGCCAAACATTGGCAAAGCTACGTCATTACATGCCGCCTGAGACACAGGCGTGCGCATAAGACCTTTGTTTGGCAAAGCTACGGCATTACACGCCTCCTGAGACACAGGCGCGCAAGACCTGAAGTCTTTGCCAAACATTGGCAATGCTACGTCATTACCCGAAGCCTGAGACATAGCGCACGCACAAGACCTGAAGTCTTTGCAAAACATTGGCAAAGCTATGGCATTACACGCCGCCTGAGACACAGGATCGCGCACAAGACCTGAACTATATGCCAAACATTGGCAAAGCTACGGCATTACACGCCGCCTGAGACACAAGCACGCGCAAAAGTCCTGAAGTCTTTGCCAATCATTGGCAAAGCTATGGCATTACACGCCGCCTGAGACACATGCGCGCACACAAGACCTGAAGTTTTGCTAAACATTGGCAAAGCTACGTCTTTACACACCGCCTGAGACACAGGATCACGCACAAGACCTGAACTATATGCCAAACATTTGCAAAGCTAAGGCATTACACGCCGCATGAGACACATGCACGCGCAAAAGTCCTGAAGTATTTTCCAATCATTGACAAAGCTTTGGCATTACACGCCGCCTGAGACACATGCGCGCGCACAAGACCTGAAGTCTTTGTCAATCATTGGCAATGCTACCGCATTACACGCCGCCTGAGACACATGCGTGCGAACAAGACCAGATCTCTTTGCCAAACATTGGAAAAGCTACGGCATTACACGCTGCCTGAGACACATGCACGCGCAAAAGTCCTGAAGTCTTTGCCAATCATTGGCAAAGCTATGGCATTACACGCCGCCTGAGACACATGCGCGCACACAAGACCTGAAGTCTTTGCCAATCATTGGCAAAGCTACGGCATTACACGCCGCGTGAGACACATGCGCGCGCACAAGACCAGATCTCTTTGCCAAACATTGGAAAAGCTACGGCATTACACGCTGCCTGAGACACAGGCATGCACAAGACCTGAAGTCTTTGCCAACCATTGGCAAAGCTACGGCATTAAACGCCTCTTGAGACACAAGCGCGCGCACAAGACATGTAGTCTTAGCCAAACTTTGGCAAAGCTATGACATTACATGCCTCCTGAGACACAGGCGCGCACAAGACCTGAATTCTTTGCCAAACATTTGCAAAGGTACGGCATTACACGCCGCTTGAGACACAGGCGTGCGCCCAAGACCTGTGTTTGGCAAAGCTACGGTATTATATGCCGCATGAGACACAGGCGCGCGCACAAGACCCGAAGTCTTTGCCAAACATTGGCAAAGCTATGGCATTACACACCGCTTGAGACACAGGCGCGCGCACCAGACATGGATTCTTTGCCAAACATTGGCAATGCTACCGCATTACACGCCTCCTGAGACACACGTGCGCGTACAAGACCTGAAGTCTTTGCCAAACATTGGCAAAGCTACGACATTACAAGCCGCCTGAGACACATGCGCGCGCAAAAGAACTGAACTCTTTGCCAAACATTGGCAAAGCTACGACATTACACCGCGCCTGGGACACAGTAGCGCACACGACCTAAAGTCTTTGCTAAACATTGGCAAAGCTACGTCATTACATGCCGCCTGAGACACAGGCGTGCGCATAAGACCTTCGTTTGGCAAAGCAACGGCATTACATGCCGCTTGAGACACAGGCGCGCAAGACCTGAAGTCTTTGCCAAACATTGGCAATGCTACGGCATTACACGAAGCCTGAGACATAGCGCACACACAAGACCTGAAGTCTTTGCAAAACATTGGCAAAGCTACGGTATTACACGCCGCCTGAGACATAGGCGCGCCCACAAGACCTGAACTATATGCCAAACATTCGGAGAGCTACGGCATTACACGACGCCTGAGACACATGCGCGCGCAAAAGTTATGAAGTCTTTGCCTATCATTGGCAAAGCTACGGCATTACACGCCGCCTGAGACACATGCGCACGCACAAAACCTGAAGTTTTGCTAAACATTGGCAAAGCTACGTCTTTACACACCGCCTGAGACACAGGATCACGCACAAGACCTGAACTATATGCCAAACATTTGCAATGCTAAGGCATTACACGCCGCCTGAGACACTTGCACGCGCAAAAGTCCTGAAGTATTTGCCAATCATTGACAAAGCTTTGGCATTACACGCCGTCTGAGACACATGCGCGCGCACAAGACCTGAAGTCTTTGTCAATCATTGGCAAAGCTACGGCATTACACGCCGCCTGAGACACATGCGCGCGAACAAGACCAGATCTCTTTGCCAAACATTGGAAAAGCTAAGGCATTACACGCTGCCTGAGACATAGGCGTGCACAAGACCTGAAGTCTTTGCCAAACATTGGCAAAGCTACGGCATTAAACGCCTCCTGAGACACAGGCGCGCACACAAGACATGTAGTCTTTGCCAAACATTGGCAAAGCTACGACATTACACGCCTCCTGAGACACAGGCGCGCACAAGACCTAAATTCTTTGCCAAACATTTGGAAAGGTACGGCATTACACGTCGCCTGAGACACAGGCGTGCGCCCAAGACCTGTGTTTGGCAAAGCTACGGTATTACACGCCGCATGAGACACAGGCGCGCGCACAAGACCCGAAGTCTTAGCCAAACATTGGCAAAGCTATGGCATTACACGCCGCTTGAGACACAGGCGCGCGCACCAGACCTTGATTCTTTGCCAAACATTGGTAATGCTCCGCATTACACGCCTCCTGAGACACACGCGCGCGCACAAGACCTTAACTCTTTGCCAAACATTGGCAAAGCTACGACATTACATGCCGCCTGAGACACATGCGCGCGCAAAAGAACTGAACTCTTTGCCAAACATTGGCAAAGCTACGACATTACACCTCGCCTGGGACAAAGCAGCGCACACGACCTAAAGTCTTTGCCAAACATTGGCAAAGCTACGTCATTACATGCCGCCTGAGACACAGGCGTGCGCATAAGACCTTTGTTTGGCAAAGCTACGGCATTACACGCCGCCTCAGACACAGGCGCGCAAGACCTGAAGTCATTGCCAAACATTGGCAAAGCTATGGCATTACACGCCGCCAGAGACACAGGATCGCGCACAAGACCTGAACTATATGCCAAACATTGGCAATGCTACGGCATTACACGCCGCCTGAGACACAGGCGCGCCCACAAGACCTGAACTATATGCCAAACATTCGCAAAGCTACGACATTACACGACGCCTGAGACACATGCGCGCGCAAAAGTCATGAAGTCGTTGCCTATCATTGGCAAATCTACGGCATTACACGCCGCCTGAGACACATGCGCGCGCACAAGACCTAAAGTCTTTGTCAATCATTGGCAAAGCTACGGCATTACACGCCGCCTGAGACATATGCGCGCGCACAAGACCTGAAGTTTTGCCAAACATTGTACGAGCTACGACATTACACGCCGCCTGGGACACATGCACCCGCACAAGAACTGAAGTCTTTGCCAAACATTTGCAAAGCTACGGCATTAGACGCCGCTTGAGACACAGGCGCGCGCACCAGACCTGGATTCTTTGCCAAACATTGGCAATGCTACCGCATTACACGCCCCTGAGACACACGCGCGCGTGCAAGACTTGAAGTATTTGCCAAGCATTGTCAATTCTACGGTATTACACGATGACTGAGACACAGCGCGCACACAAGACCTGAAGTCTTTGCCAAACATTGGCAAAGCTACGTCATTACATGCCGCCTGAGACACAGGCGTGCGCATAAGACCTTTGTTTGGCAAAGCTACGGCATTACACGCCTCCTGAGACACAGGCGCGCAAGACCTGAAGTCTTTGCCAAACATTGGCAATGCTACGTCATTACCCGAAGCCTGAGACATAGCGCACGCACAAGACCTGAAGTCTTTGCAAAACATTGGCAAAGCTATGGCATTACACGCCGCCTGAGACACAGGATCGCGCACAAGACCTGAACTATATGCCAAACATTGGCAAAGCTACGGCATTACACGCCGCCTGAGACACATGAACGCGCAAAAGTCGTGAAGTCTTTGCCAATCATTGGCAAAGCTATGGCATTACAGGCCGCCTGAGACACATGCGCGCACACAAGACCTGAAGTCTTTGCCAATCATTGGCACGGCATTACACGCCGCGTGAGACACATGCGCGCGCACAAGACCAGATCTCTTTGCCAAACATTGGAAAAGCTACGGCATTACAAGCTGCCTGAGACACAGGCATGCACAAGACCTGAAGTCTTTGCCAACCATTGGCAAAGCTACGACATTAAACGCCTCTTGAGACACAAGCGCGCGCACAAGACAAGTAGTCTTAGCCAAACTTTGGCAAAGCTATGACATTACACGCCTCCTGAGACACAGGCGCGCACAAGACCTGAATTCTTTGCCAAACATTTGCAAAGGTACGGCATTACACGCCGCTTGAGACACAGGCGTGCGCCCAAGACCTGTGTTTGGCAAAGCTACGGTATTACATGCCGCATGAGACACAGGCGCGCGCACAAGACCCGAAGTCTTTGCCAAACATTGGCAAAGCTATGGCATTACACACTGCTTGAGACACAGGCGCGCGCACCAGACATGGATTCTTTGCCAAACATTGGCAATGCTACCGCATTACACGCCTCCTGAGAGACACGTGCGCGTACAAGACCTGAAGTCTTTGCCAAACATTGGCAAAGCTACGACATTACAAGCCGCCTGAGACACATGTGCGCGCAAAAGAACTGAACTCTTTGCCAAACATTGGCAAAGCTACGACATTACACCTCGCCTGGGACACAGTAGCGCACACGACCTAAAGTCTTTGCTAAACATTGGCAAAGCTATGGCATTACATGCCGCCTGAGACACAGGCGTGCGCATAAGACCTTTGTTTGGCAAAGCTACGGCATTACACGCCGCCTCAGACACAGGCGCGCAAGACCTGAAGTCTTTGCCAAACATTGGCAATGCTACGGCATTACACGCCGCCTGAGACACAGGCGCGCCCACAAGACCTGAACTATATGCCAAACATTCGCAAAGCTACGACATTACACGACGCCTGAGACACATGCGCGAGCAAAAGTCATGAAGTCGTTGCCTATCATTGGCAAATCTACGGCATTACACGCCGCCTGAGACACATGAGCGCGCACAAGACCTAAAGTCTTTGTCAATCATTGGCAAAGCTACGGCATTACACGCCGCCTGAGACATATGCGCGCACACAAGACCTGAAGTTTTGCCAAACATTGTACGAGCTACGACATTACACGCCGCCTGGGACACATGCACCCGCACAAGAACTGAAGTCTTTGCCAAACATTTGCAAAGCTACGGCATTAGACGCCGCTTGAGACACAGGCGCGCGCACCAGACCTGGATTCTTTGCCAAACATTGGCAATGCTACCGCATTACACGCCCCTGAGACACACGCGCGCGTGCAAGACTTGAAGTATTTGCCAAGCATTGTCAATTCTACGGTATTACACGATGACTGAGACACAGCGCGCACACAAGACCTGAAGTCTTTGCCAAACATTGGCAAAGCTACGTCATTACATGCCGCCTGAGACACAGGCGTGCGCATAAGACCTTTGTTTGGCAAAGCTACGGCATTACACGCCTCCTGAGACACAGGCGCGCAAGACCTGAAGTCTTTGCCAAACATTGGCAATGCTACGTCATTACCCGAAGCCTGAGACATAGCGCACGCACAAGACCTGAAGTCTTTGCAAAACATTGGCAAAGCTATGGCATTACACGCCGCCTGAGACACAGGATCGCGCACAAGACCTGAACTATATGCCAAACATTGGCAAAGCTACGGCATTACACGCCGCCTGAGACACATGAACGCGCAAAAGTCGTGAAGTCTTTGCCAATCATTGGCAAAGCTATGGCATTACAGGCCGCCTGAGACACATGCGCGCACACAAGACCTGAAGTCTTTGCCAATCATTGGCACGGCATTACACGCCGCGTGAGACACATGCGCGCGCACAAGACCAGATCTCTTTGCCAAACATTGGAAAAGCTACGGCATTACAAGCTGCCTGAGACACAGGCATGCACAAGACCTGAAGTCTTTGCCAACCATTGGCAAAGCTACGACATTAAACGCCTCTTGAGACACAAGCGCGCGCACAAGACAAGTAGTCTTAGCCAAACTTTGGCAAAGCTATGACATTACACGCCTCCTGAGACACAGGCGCGCACAAGACCTGAATTCTTTGCCAAACATTTGCAAAGGTACGGCATTACACGCCGCTTGAGACACAGGCGTGCGCCCAAGACCTGTGTTTGGCAAAGCTACGGTATTACATGCCGCATGAGACACAGGCGCGCGCACAAGACCCGAAGTCTTTGCCAAACATTGGCAAAGCTATGGCATTACACACTGCTTGAGACACAGGCGCGCGCACCAGACATGGATTCTTTGCCAAACATTGGCAATGCTACCGCATTACACGCCTCCTGAGAGACACGTGCGCGTACAAGACCTGAAGTCTTTGCCAAACATTGGCAAAGCTACGACATTACAAGCCGCCTGAGACACATGTGCGCGCAAAAGAACTGAACTCTTTGCCAAACATTGGCAAAGCTACGACATTACACCTCGCCTGGGACACAGTAGCGCACACGACCTAAAGTCTTTGCTAAACATTGGCAAAGCTATGGCATTACATGCCGCCTGAGACACAGGCGTGCGCATAAGACCTTTGTTTGGCAAAGCTACGGCATTACACGCCGCCTCAGACACAGGCGCGCAAGACCTGAAGTCTTTGCCAAACATTGGCAATGCTACGGCATTACACGCCGCCTGAGACACAGGCGCGCCCACAAGACCTGAACTATATGCCAAACATTCGCAAAGCTACGACATTACACGACGCCTGAGACACATGCGCGAGCAAAAGTCATGAAGTCGTTGCCTATCATTGGCAAATCTACGGCATTACACGCCGCCTGAGACACATGAGCGCGCACAAGACCTAAAGTCTTTGTCAATCATTGGCAAAGCTACGGCATTACACGCCGCCTGAGACATATGCGCGCACACAAGACCTGAAGTTTTGCCAAACATTGTACGAGCTACGACATTACACGCCGCCTGGGACACATGCACCCGCACAAGAACTGAAGTCTTTGCCAAACATTTGCAAAGCTACGGCATTAGACGCCGCTTGAGACACAGGCGCGCGCACCAGACCTGGATTCTTTGCCAAACATTGGCAATGCTACCGCATTACACGCCCCTGAGACACACGCGCGCGTGCAAGACTTGAAGTATTTGCCAAGCATTGTCAATTCTACGGTATTACACGATGACTGAGACACAGCGCGCACACAAGACCTGAAGTCTTTGCCAAACATTGGCAAAGCTACGTCATTACATGCCGCCTGAGACACAGGCGTGCGCATAAGACCTTTGTTTGGCAAAGCTACGGCATTACACGCCTCCTGAGACACAGGCGCGCAAGACCTGAAGTCTTTGCCAAACATTGGCAATGCTACGTCATTACCCGAAGCCTGAGACATAGCGCACGCACAAGACCTGAAGTCTTTGCAAAACATTGGCAAAGCTATGGCATTACACACCGCCTGAGACACAGGATCGCGCACAAGACCTGAACTATATGCCAAACATTGGCAAAGCTACGGCATTACACGCCGCCTGAGACACATGCACGCGCAAAAGTCCTGAAGTCTTTGCCAATCATTGGCAAAGCTATGGCATTACACGCCGCCTGAGACACATGCGCGCACACAAGACCTGAAGTCTTTGCCAATCATTGGCACGGCATTACACGCCGCGTGAGACACATGCGCGCGCACAAGACATGTAGTCTTAGCCAAACTTTGGCAAAGCTATGACATTACACGCCTCCTGAGACACAGGCGCGCACAAGACCTGAATTATTTGCCAAACATTTGCAAAGGTACGGCATTACACGCCGCTTGAGACACAGGCGTGCGCCCAAGACCTGTGTTTGGCAAAGCTACGGTATTACATACCGCATGAGACACAGGCGCGCGCACAAGACCCGAAGTCTTTGCCAAACATTGGCAAAGCTATGGCATTACACACCGCTTGAGACACAGGCGCGCACCAGACATGGATTCTTTGCCAAACATTGGCAATGCTACCGCATTACACGCCTCCTGAGAGACACGTGCGCGTACAAGACCTGAAGTCTTTGCCAAACATTGGCAAAGCTACGACATTACAAGCCGCCTGAGACACATGCGCGCGCAAAAGAACTGAACTCTTTGCCAAACATTGGCAAAGCTACGACATTACACCTCGCCTGGGACACAGTAGCGCACACGACCTAAAGTCTTTGCTAAACATTGGCAAAGCTACGTCATTACATGCCGCCTGAGACACAGGCGTGCGCATAAGACCTTCGTTTGGCAAAGCTACGGCATTACACGCCGCCTGAGACACAGGCGCGCAAGACCTGAAGTCTTTGCCAAACATTGGCAATGCTACGGCATTACACGAAGCCTGAGACATAGCGCACACACAAGACCTGAAGTCTTTGCAAAACATTGGCAAAGCTACGGTATTACACGCCGCCTGAGACATAGGCGCGCCCACAAGACCTGAACTATATGCCAAACATTCGGAGAGCTACGGCATTACACGACGCCTGAGACACATGCGCGCGCAAAAGTCATGAAGTCTTTGCCTATCATTGGCAAAGCTACGGCATTACACGCCGCCTGAGACACATGCGCACGCACAAGACCTGAAGTTTTGCTAAACATTGGCAAAGCTACGTCTTTACACACCGCCTGAGACACAGGATCACGCACAAGACCAGAACTATATGCCAAACATTTGCAAAGCTAAGGCATTACACGCCGCATGAGACACATGCACGCGCAAAAGTCCTGAAGTATTTGCCAATCATTGACAAAGCTTTGGCATTACACGCCGCCTGAGACACATGCGCGCGCACAAGACCTGAAGTCTTTGTCAATCATTGGCAATGCTACCGCATTACACGCCGCCTGAGACACATGCGCGCGAACAAGACCAGATCTCTTTGCCAAACATTGGAAAAGCTACGGCATTACACGCTGCCTGAGACACATGCACGCGCAAAAGTCCTGAAGTCTTTTCCAATCATTGGCAAAGCTAGGGCATTACACGCCGCCTGAGACACATGCGCGCACACAAGACCTGAAGTCTTTGCCAATCATTGGCAAAGCTACGGCATTACACGCCGCGTGAGACACATGCGCGCGCACAAGACCAGATCTCTTTGCCAAACATTGGAAAAGCTACGGCATTACACGCTGCCTGAGACACAGGCATGCACAAGACCTGAAGTCTTTGCCAACCATTGGCAAAGCTACGGCATTAAACGCCTCTTGAGACACAAGCGCGCGCACAAGACATGTAGTCTTAGCCAAACTTTGGCAAAGCTATGACATTACACGCCTCCTGAGACACAGGCGCGCACAAGACCTGAATTCTTTGCCAAACATTTGCAAAGGTACGGCATTACACGCCGCTTGAGACACAGGCGTGCGCCCAAGACCTGTGTTTGGCAAAGCTACGGTATTATATGCCGCATGAGACACAGGCGCGCGCACAAGACCCGAAGTCTTTGCCAAACATTGGCAAAGCTATGGCATTACACACCGCTTGAGACACAGGCGCGCGCACCAGACATGGATTCTTTGCCAAACATTGGCAATGCTACCGCATTACACGCCTCCTGAGAGACACGTGCGCGTACAAGACCTGAAGTCTTTGCCAAACATTGGCAAAGCTACGACATTACAAGCCGCCTGAGACACATGCGCGCGCAAAAGAACTGAACTCTTTGCCAAACATTGGCAAAGCTACGACATTACACCTCGCCTGGGACACAGTAGCGCACACGACCTAAAGTCTTTGCTAAACATTGGCAAAGCTACGTCATTACATGCCGCCTGAGACACAGGCGTGCGCATAAGACCTTCGTTTGGCAAAGCTACGGAATTACACGCCGCCTGAGACACAGGGGCGCAAGACCTGAAGTCTTTGCCAAACATTGGCAATGCTACGGCATTCACGAAGCCTGAGACATAGCGCACACACAAGACCTGAAGTCTTTGCAAAACATTGGCAAAGCTACGGTATTACACGCCGCCTGACACATAGGCGCGCCCACAAGACCTGAACTATATGCCAAACATTCGAAGAGCTACGGCATTACACGACGCCTGAGACACATGCGCGCGCAAAAGTCATGAAGTCTTTGCCTATCATTGGCAAAGCTACGGCATTACACGCCGCCTGAGACACATGCGCACGCACAAGACCTGAAGTTTTGCTAAACATTGGCAAAGCTACGTCTTTACACACCGCCTGAGACACAGGATCACGCACAAGACCTGAACTATATGCCAAACATTTGCAAAGCTAAGGCATTACACGCCGCATGAGACACATGCACGCGCAAAAGTCCTGAAGTATTTGCCAATCATTGACAAAGCTTTGGCATTACACGCCGCCTGAGACACATGCGCGCGCACAAGACCTGAAGTCTTTGTCAATCATTGGCAAAGCTACGGCATTACACGCCGCCTGAGACACATGCGTGCGAACAAGACCAGATCTCTTTGCCAAACATTGGAAAAGCTACGGCATTACACGCTGCCTGAGACACAGGCGTGCACAAGACCTGAAGTCTTTGCCAAACATTGGCAAAGCTACGGCATTAAACGCCTCCTGAGACACAGGCGCGCGCACAAGACATGTAGTCTTTGCCAAACATTGGCAAAGCTATGACATTACACGCCTCCTGAGACACACGCGCGCGCACAAGACCTTAAGTCTTTGCCAAACATTGGCAAAGCTACGACATTACATGCCGCCTGAGACACATGCGCGCGCAAAAGAACTGAACTCTTTGCCAAACATTGGCAAAGCTACGACATTACACCTCGCCTGGGACACAGGAGCGCACACGACCTAAAGTCTTTGCCAAACATTGGCAAAGCTACGTCATTACATGCCGCCTGAGACACAGGCGTGCGCATAAGACCTTTGTTTGGCAAAGCTACGGCATTACACGCCGCCTCAGACACAGGCGCGCAAGACCTGAAGTCTTTGCCAAACATTGGCAATGCTACGGCATTACACGCCGCCTGAGACACAGGCGCGCCCACAAGACCTGAACTATATGCCAAACATTCGCAAAGCTACGACATTACACGACGCCTGAGACACATGCGCGCGCAAAAGTCATGAAGTCGTTGCCTATCATTGGAAAATCTACGGCATTATACGCCGCCTGAGACACATGCGCGCGCACAAGACCTAAAGTCTTTGTCAATCATTGGCAAAGCTACGGCATTACACGCCGCCTGAGACATATGCGCGCGCACAAGACCTGAAGTTTTGCCAAACATTGTACGAGCTACGACATTACACGTCGCCTGGGACACATGCACCCGCACAAGAACTGAAGTCTTTGCCAAACATTGGCAAAGCTACGGCATTAGACGCCGCTTGAGACACAGGCGCGCACACCAGACCTGGATTCTTTGCCAAACATTGGCAATGCTACCGCATTACACACCCCTGAGACACACGCGCGCGTGCAAGACTTGAAGTATTTGCCAAGCATTGTCAATTCTACGGTATTACACGATGACTGAGACACAGCGCGCACACAAGACCTGAAGTCTTTGCCAAACATTGGCAAAGCTTTGTCATTTCATGCCGCCTGAGTCACAGGCGTGCGCATAAGACCTTTGTTTGGCAAAGCTACGACATTACACACCTCCTGAGACACAGGCGCGCAAGACCTGATGTCTTTGCCAAACATTGGCAATGCTACGTCATTACCCGAAGCCTGAGACATAGCGCACGCACAAGACCTGAAGTCTTTGCAAAACATTGGCAAAGCTATGGCATTACACGCCGCCTGAGACACAGGATCGCGCACAAGACCTGAACTATATGCCAAACATTGGCAAAGCTACGGCATTACACGCCGCCTGAGACACATGCACGCGCAAAAGTCCTGAAGTCTTTGCCAATCATTGGCAAAGCTATGGCATTACACGCCGCCTGAGACACATGCGCGCGCACAAGACCTGAAGTCTTTGCCAATCATTGGCAAAGCTACGGCATTACACGCCGCGTGAGACACATGCGCGTGCACAAGACCAGGTCTCTTTGCCAAACATTGGAAAAGCTACGGTATTACACGCTGCCTGAGACACAGGCATGCACAAGACCTGAAGTCTTTGTCAATCATTGGCAAAGCTACGGCATTACACGCCGCCTGAGACACATGCGTGCGAACAAGACCAGATCTCTTTGCCAAACATTGGAAAAGCTACGGCATTACACGCTGCCTGAGACACAGGCGTGCACAAGACCTGAAGTCTTTGCCAAACATTGGCAAAGCTACGACATTAAACCCCTCCTGAGACACAGGCGCGCGCACAAGACATGTAGTCTTTGCCAAACATTGGCAAAGCTACGACATTACACGCCTCCTGGGACACACGCGCGCGCACAAGACCTTAAGTCTTTGCCAAACATTGGCAAAGCTACGACATTACATGCCGCCTGAGACACATGCGTGCGCAAAAGAACTGAACTCTTTGCCAAACATTGGCAAAACTACGACATTACACCTCGCCTGGGACACAGGAGCGCACACGACCTAAAGTCTTTGCCAAACATTGGCAAAGCTACGTCATTACATGCCGCCTGAGACACAGGCGTGCGCATAAGACCTTTGTTTGGCAAAGCTACGGCATTACACGCCGCCTCAGACACAGGCGCGCAAGACCTGAAGTCTTTGCCAAACATTGGCAATGCTACGGCATTACACGCCGCCTGAGACACAGGCGCGCCCACAAGACCTGAACTATATGCCAAACATTCGCAAAGCTACGACATTACACGACGCCTGAGACACATGCGCGCGCAAAAGTCATGAAGTCGTTGCCTATCATTGGAAAATCTACGGCATTATACGCCGCCTGAGACACATGCGCGCGCACAAGACCTAAAGTCTTTGTCAATCATTGGCAAAGCTACGGCATTACACGCCGCCTGAGACATATGCGCGCGCACAAGACCTGAAGTCTTTGCCAATCATTGGCAAAGCTACGGCATTACACGCCGCGTGAGACACATGCGCGTGCACAAGACCAGGTCTCTTTGCCAAACATTGGAAAAGCTACGGCATTACACGCTGCCTGAGACACAGGCATGCACAAGACCTGAAGTCTTTGCCAACCATTGGCAAAGCTACGGCATTAAACGCCTCTTGAGACACAGGCGCGCGCACAAGACATGTAGTCTTAGCCAAACTTTGGCAAAGCTACGACGTTACACGCCTCCTGAGACACAAGCGCGCACAAGACCTGAATTCTTTGCCAAACATTTCAAAGGTACGTCATTACACGCCGCCTGAGACACAGGCGTGCGCCCAAGACCTGTGTTTGGCAAAGCTACGGTATTACACGCCGCATGAGACACAGGCGCGCGCACAAGACCCGAAGTCTTTGCCAAACATTGGCAAAGCTATGGCATTACACACCGCTTGAGACACAGGCGCGCGCACCAGACATGGAATCTTTGCCAAACATTGGCAATGCTACCGCAATACACGCCTCCTGAAACACACGTGCGCGTACAAGACCTGAAGTCTTTGCCAAACATTGGCATAGCTACGACATTACAAGCCGCCTGAGACACATGCGCGCGCAAAAGAACTGAACTCTTTGCCAAACATTGGTAAAGCTACGGCATTACACCTCGCCTGCGACACAGCAGCGCACACGACCTAAAGTCTTTGCTAAACATTGGCAAAGCTACGTCATTACATGCCGCCTGAGACACAGGCGCGCAAGACCAGAAGCCTTTGCCAAACATTGGCATTGCTACGGCATTACACGAAGCCTGAGACATAGCGCACACACAAGACCTGAAGTCTTTGCAAAACATTGGCAAAGCTACGACATTACACGCCGCCTGAGACATAGGCGCGCCCACAAGACCTGAACTATATGCCAAACATTCGGAAAGCTACGGCATTACACGACGCCTGAGACACATGCGCGCGCAAAATTCATGAAGTCTTTGCCTATCATTGGCAAAGCTACGGCATTACACGCTGCCTGAGACACATGCGCACGCACAAGACCTGAAGTTTTGCTAAACATTGGCAAAGTTACGCCTTTACACGCCGCCTGAGACACAGGATCGCGCACAAGACCTGAACTATATGCCAAACATTTTCAAAGCTACGGCATTACACGCCGCCTGAGACACATGCACGCGCAAAAGTCCTGAAGTATTTGCCAATCATTGACAAAGCTATGGCATTACACGCCGCCTGAGACACATGCGCGCGCACAAGACCTGAAGTCTTTGCCAATCATTGGCAAAGCTACGGCATTACATGCCGCCTGAGACACAGCGCGCGCACAAGACCAGATCTCTTTGCCAAACATTGGAAAAGCTACGGCATTACACGCTGCCTGAGACACAGGCGTGCACAAGACCTGAAGTCTTTGCCAAACATTGGCAAAGCTACGACATTAAACGCCTCCTGAGACACAGGCGCACGCACAAGACATGTAGTCTTTGCCAAACATTGGCAAAGCTACGACATTACACGCCTCCTGAGACACAGGCGAGCACAAGACCTAAATTCTTTTCCAAACATTTGCAAAGGTACGACATTACACGCCGCCTACGACACAGGCGTGCGCCCAAGACCTGTGTTTGGCAAAGCTACGGAATTACACGCCGCTTGAGACACAGGTGCGCGCACCAGACCTTGATTCTTGGCTAAACATTGGCAATGCTACCGCATTACACGCCTCCTGAGACACACGCGCGCGCACAAGACTTTAAGTCTTTGCCATACATTGGCAAAGCTACGACATTACATGCCGCCTGAGACACATGCGCGCGCAAAAGAACTGAACTCTTTGCCAAACATTGGCAAAGCTACGGCATTACACCTCGCCTGGGACACAGGAGCGCACACGAACTAAAGTCTTTGCCCAACATTGGCAAAGCTACGTCATTACATGCCGCCTGAGACACAGGCGTGCGCATAAGACCTTTGTTTGGCAAAGCTACGACATTACACGCCGCCTGAGACACAGACGCGCAAGACCTGAAGTCTTTGCCAAACATTGGCAATGCTACGGCATTGCACGCCGCCTGAGACACAGGCGCGCCCACAAGACCTGAACTATATGCCAAACATTCGCAAAGCTACGACATTACACGACGCCTGAGACACATGCGCGCAAATGTCATGAAGTCTTTGCCTATCATTGGCAGATCTACGGCATTACACGCCGCCTGAGACACATGCGCGCGCACAAGACCTGAAGTCTTTGTGAATCATTGGCAAAGCTACGGCATTACACGCCGCCTGAGACACATGCGCGCTCACAAGACCTGAAGTTTTGCCAAACATTGGCAAAGGTACGACATTACACGCCGCCTGAGACATAGCGCACACACAAGACCTGAAGTCTTTGCAAAACATTGGCAAAGCTACGACATTACACGCCGCCTGAGGCATAGGCGCGCCCACAAGACCTGAACTATATGCCAAACATTCGGAAAGCTACGGCATTACACGACGCCTGAGACACATGCGCGCGCAAAAGTCATGAAGTCTTTGCCTATCATTGGCAAAGCTACGGCATTACACGCCGCCTGAGAGACATGCGCACGCACAAGACCTGAAGTTTTGCTAAACATTGGCAAAGCTACGTCTTTACACGCCGCCTGAGACACAGGATCGCGCACAAGACCTGAACTATATGCCAAACATTTTCAAAGCTACGGCATTACACGCCGCCTGAGACACATGCACCCGCAAAAGTCCTGAAGTATTTGCCAATCATTGACAAAGCTATGGCATTACACGCCGCCTGAGACACATGCGCGCGCACAAGACCTGAAGTCTTTGCCAATCATTGGCAAAGCTACGGCATTACATGCCGCCTGAGACACAGCGCGCGCACAAGACCAGATCTCTTTGCCAAACATTGGAAAAGCTACGGCATTACACGCTGCCTGAGACACAGGCGTGCACAAGACTTTAAGTCTTTGCCATACATTGGCAAAGCTACGACATTACATGCCGCCTGAGACACATGCGCGCGCAAAAGAACTGAACTCTTTGCCAAACATTGGCAAAGCTACGGCATTACACCTCGCCTGGGACACAGGAGCGCACACGACCTAAAGTCTTTGCCCAACATTGGCAAAGCTACGTCATTACATGCCGCCTGAGACACAGGCGTGCGCATAAGACCTTTGTTTGGCAAAGCTACGACATTACACGCCGCCTGAGACACAGGCGCGCAAGACCTGAAGTATTTGCCAAACATTGGCAATGCTACGGCATTGCACGTCGCCTGAGACACAGGCGCGCCCACAAGACCTGAACTATATGCCAAACATTCGCAAAGCTACGACATTACACGACGCCTGAGACACATGCGCGCGCAAATGTCATGAAGTCTTTGCCTATCATTGGCAAATCTACGGCATTACACGCCGCCTGAGACACATGCGCGCGCAGAAGACCTGAAGTCTTTGTCAATCATTGGCAAAGCTACGGCATTACACGCCGCCTGAGACACATGCGCGCTCACAAGACCTGAAGTTTTGCCAAACATTGGCAAAGGTACGACATTACACGCCGCCTGGGACACATGAACCCGCACAAGACCTGAAGTCATTGCCAAACATTGGCAAAGCTACGGCATTACACGCCGCTTGAGACATAGGCGCGCGCACCAGACCAGGATTCTTTGCCAAACATTGGCAATGCTACCGTATTACACGCTCCCTGAGACACACGTGCGCGTGCAAGACTTGAAGTATTTGCCAAACATTGGCAATTCTACGATATTACATGATGACTGAGACACAGCGCGCACACAAGAGCTGAAGTCTTTGCAAAACATTGGCAAAGCTACGGTATTACACGCCGCCTGAAACACAGGCGTGCGCATAAGACCTTTGTTTGGCAAAGCTACGGCATTACATGCCGCCTCAGACACAGGCGCGCAAGACCTGAAGTCTTTGCCAAACATTGGCAATGCTACGGCATTACACGCCGCCTGAGACACAGGCGCGCCCACAAGACCTGAACTATATGCCAAACATTCGCAAAGCTACGACATTACTCGACGCCTGAGACACATGCGCGCGCAAAAGTCATGAAGTCGTTGCCTATCATTGGCAAATCTACGGCATTATACGCCGCCTGAGACACATGCGCGCGCACAAGACCTAAAGTCTTTGTCAATCATTGGCAAAGCTACGGCATTACACGCCGCCTGAGACATATGCGCGCGCACAAGACCTGAAGTTTTGCCAAACATTGGAAAAGCTACGGCATTACACGCTGCCTGAGACACAGGCGTGCACAAGACTTTAAGTCCTTGCCATACATTGGCAAAGCTACGACATTACATGCCGCCTGAGACACATGCGCGCGCAAAAGAACTGAACTCTTTGCCAAACATTGGCAAAGCTACGGCATTACACCTCGCCTGGGACACAGGAGCGCACACGACCTAAAGTCTTTGCCCAACATTGGCAAAGCTACGTCATTACATGCCGCCTGAGACACAGGCGTGCGCATAAGACCTTTGTTTGGCAAAGCTACGACATTACACGCCGCCTGAGACACAGGCGCGCAAGACCTGAAGTATTTGCCAAACATTGGCAATGCTACGGCATTGCACGTCGCCTGAGACACAGGCGCGCCCACAAGACCTGAACTATATGCCAAACATTCGCAAAGCTACGACATTACACGACGCCTGAGACACATGCGCGCGCAAATGTCATGAAGTCTTTGCCTATCATTGGCAAATCTACGGCATTACACGCCGCCTGAGACACATGCGCGCGCACAAGACCTGAAGTCTTTGTCAATCATTGGCAAAGCTACGGCATTACACGCCGCCTGAGACACATGCGCGCTCACAAGACCTGAAGTTTTGCCAAACATTGGCAAAGGTACGACATTACACGCCGCCTGGGACACATGAACCCGCACAAGACCTGAAGTCATTGCCAAACATTGGCAAAGCTACGGCATTACACGCCGCTTGAGACATAGGCGCGCGCACCAGACCAGGATTCTTTGCCAAACATTGGCAATGCTACCGTATTACACGCTCCCTGAGACACACGTGCGCGTGCAAGACTTGAAGTATTTGCCAAACATTGCCAATTCTACGATATTACATGATGACTGAGACACAGCGCGCACACAAGAGCTGAAGTCTTTGCAAAACATTGGCAAAGCTACGGTATTACACGCCGCCTGAAACACAGGCGTGCGCATAAGACCTTTGTTTGGCAAAGCTACGGCATTACACGCCGCCTCAGACACAGGCGCGCAAGACCTGAAGTCTTTGCCAAACATTGGCAATGCTACGGCATTACACGCCGCCTGAGACACAGGCGCGCCCACAAGACCTGAACTATATGCCAAACATTCGCAAAGCTACGACATTACTCGACGCCTGAGACACATGCGCGCGCAAAAGTCATGAAGTCGTTGCCTATCATTGGCAAATCTACGGCATTATACGCCGCCTGAGACACATGCGCGCGCACAAGACCTAAAGTCTTTGTCAATCATTGGCAAAGCTACGGCATTACACGCCGCCTGAGACATATGCGCGCGCACAAGACCTGAAGTTTTGCCAAACATTGTACGAGCTACGACATTACACGTCGCCTGGGACACATGCACCCGCACAAGAACTGAAGTCTTTGCCAAACATTGGCAAAGCTACGGCATTAGACGCCGCTTGAGACACAGGCGCGCACACCAGACCTGGATTCTTTGCCAAACATTGGCAATGCTACCGCATTACACGCCCCTGAGACACACGCGCGCGTGCAAGACTTGAAGTATTTGCCAAGCATTGTCAATTCTACGGTATTACACGATGACTGAGACACAGCGCGCACACAAGACCTGAAGTCTTTGCCAAACATTGGCAAAGCTTTGTCATTTCATGCCGCCTGAGTCACAGGCGTGCGCATAAGACCTTTGTTTGGCAAAGCTACGACATTACACACCTCCTGAGACACAGGCGCGCAAGACCTGAAGTCTTTGCCAAACATTGGCAATGCTACGTCATTACCCGAAGCCTGAGACATAGCGCACGCACAAGACCTGAAGTCTTTGCAAAACATTGGCAAAGCTATGGCATTACACGCCGCCTGAGACACAGGATCGCGCACAAGACCTGAACTATATGCCAAACATTGGCAAAGCTACGGCATTACACGCCGCCTGAGACACATGCACGCGCAAAAGTCCTGAAGTCTTTGCCAATCATTGGCAAAGCTATGGCATTACACGCCGCCTGAGACACATGCGCGCGCACAAGACCTGAAGTCTTTGCCAATCATTGGCAAAGCTACGGCATTACACGCCGCGTGAGACACATGCGCGTGCACAAGACCAGGTCTCTTTGCCAAACATTGGAAAAGCTACGGCATTACACGCTGCCTGAGACACAGGCATGCACAAGACCTGAAGTCTTTGCCAACCATTGGCAAAGCTACGGCATTAAACGCCTCTTGAGACACAGGCGCGCACACAAGACATGTAGTCTTAGCCAAACTTTGGCAAAGCTACGACGTTACACGCCTCCTGAGACACAAGCGCGCACAAGACCTGAATTCTTTGCCAAACATTTCAAAGGTACGTCATTACACGCCGCCTGAGACACAGGCGTGCGCCCAAGACCTGTGTTTGGCAAAGCTACGGTATTACACGCCGCATGAGACACAGGCGCGCGCACAAGACCCGAAGTCTTTGCCAAACATTGGCAAAGCTATGGCATTACACACCGCTTGAGACACAGGCGCGCGCACCAGACATGGAATCTTTGCCAAACATTGGCAATGCTACCGCAATACACGCCTCCTGAAACACACGTGCGCGTACAAGACCTGAAGTCTTTGCCAAACATTGGCATAGCTACGACATTACAAGCCGCCTGAGACACATGCGCGCGCAAAAGAACTGAACTCTTTGCCAAACATTGGTAAAGCTACGGCATTACACCTCGCCTGCGACACAGCAGCGCACACGACCTAAAGTCTTTGCTAAACATTGGCAAAGCTACGTCATTACATGCCGCCTGAGACACAGGCGCGCAAGACCTGAAGCCTTTGCCAAACATTGGCAATGCTACGGCATTACACGAAGCCTGAGACATAGCGCACACACAAGACCTGAAGTCTTTGCAAAACATTGGCAAAGCTACGACATTACACGCCGCCTGAGACATAGGCGCGCCCACAAGACCTGAACTATATGCCAAACATTCGGAAAGCTACGGCATTACACGACGCCTGAGACACATGCGCGCGCAAAATTCATGAAGTCTTTGCCTATCATTGGCAAAGCTACGGCATTACACGCCGCCTGAGACACATGCGCACGCACAAGACCTGAAGTTTTGCTAAACATTGGCAAAGTTACGTCTTTACACGCCGCCTGAGACACAGGATCGCGCACAAGACCTGAACTATATGCCAAACATTTTCAAAGCTACGGCATTACACGCCGCCTGAGACACATGCACGCGCAAAAGTCCTGAAGTATTTGCCAATCATTGACAAAGCTATGGCATTACACGCCGCCTGAGACACATGCGCGCGCACAAGACCTGAAGTCTTTGCCAATCATTGGCAAAGCTACGGCATTACATGCCGCCTGAGACACAGCGCGCGCACAAGACCAGATCTCTTTGCCAAACATTGGAAAAGCTACGGCATTACACGCTGCCTGAGACACAGGCGTGCACAAGACCTGAAGTCTTTGCCAAACATTGGCAAAGCTACGACATTAAACGCCTCCTGAGACACAGGCGCGCGCACAAGACATGTAGTCTTTGCCAAACATTGGCAAAGCTACGACATTACACGCCTCCTGAGACACAGGCGAGCACAAGACCTAAATTCTTTTCCAAACATTTGCAAAGGTACGGCATTACACGCCGCCTACGACACAGGCGTGCGCCCAAGACCTGTGTTTGGCAAAGCTACGGAATTACACGCCGCTTGAGACACAGGTGCGCGCACCAGACCTTGATTCTTGGCTAAACATTGGCAATGCTACCGCATTACACGCCTCCTGAGACACACGCGCGCGCACAAGACTTTAAGTCTTTGCCATACATTGGCAAAGCTACGACATTACATGCCGCCTGAGACACATGCGCGCGCAAAAGAACTGAACTCTTTGCCAAACATTGGCAAAGCTACGGCATTACACCTCGCCTGGGACACAGGAGCGCACACGAACTAAAGTCTTTGCCCAACATTGGCAAAGCTACGTCATTACATGCCGCCTGAGACACAGGCGTGCGCATAAGACCTTTGTTTGGCAAAGCTACGACATTACACGCCGCCTGAGACACAGACGCGCAAGACCTGAAGTCTTTGCCAAACATTGGCAATGCTACGGCATTGCACGCCGCCTGAGACACAGGCGCGCCCACAAGACCTGAACTATATGCCAAACATTCGCAAAGCTACGACATTACACGACGCCTGAGACACATGCGCGCAAATGTCATGAAGTCTTTGCCTATCATTGGCAGATCTACGGCATTACACGCCGCCTGAGACACATGCGCGCGCACAAGACCTGAAGTCTTTGTGAATCATTGGCAAAGCTACGGCATTACACGCCGCCTGAGACACATGCGCGCTCACAAGACCTGAAGTTTTGCCAAACATTGGCAAAGGTACGACATTACACGCCGCCTGAGACATAGCGCACACACAAGACCTGAAGTCTTTGCAAAACATTGGCAAAGCTACGACATTACACGCCGCCTGAGGCATAGGCGCGCCCACAAGACCTGAACTATATGCCAAACATTCGGAAAGCTACGGCATTACACGACGCCTGAGACACATGCGCGCGCAAAAGTCATGAAGTCTTTGCCTATCATTGGCAAAGCTACGGCATTACACGCCGCCTGAGACACATGCGCACGCACAAGACCTGAAGTTTTGCTAAACATTGGCAAAGCTACGTCTTTACACGCCGCCTGAGACACAGGATCGCGCACAAGACCTGAACTATATGCCAAACATTTTCAAAGCTACGGCATTACACGCCGCCTGAGACACATGCACCCGCAAAAGTCCTGAAGTATTTGCCAATCATTGACAAAGCTATGGCATTACACGCTGCCTGAGACACATGCGCGCGCACAAGACCTGAAGTCTTTGCCAATCATTGGCAAAGCTACGGCATTACATGCCGCCTGAGACACAGCGCGCGCACAAGACCAGATCTCTTTGCCAAACATTGGAAAAGCTACGGCATTACACGCTGTCTGAGACACAGGCGTGCACAAGACTTTAAGTCTTTGCCATACATTGGCAAAGCTACGACATTACATGCCGCCTGAGACACATGCGCGCGCAAAAGAACTGAACTCTTTGCCAAACATTGGCAAAGCTACGGCATTACACCTCGCCTGGGACACAGGAGCGCACACGACCTCAAGTCTTTGCCCAACATTGGCAAAGCTACGTCATTACATGCCGCCTGAGACACAGGCGTGCGCATAAGACCTTTGTTTGGCAAAGCTACGACATTACACGCCGCCTGAGACACAGGCGCGCAAGACCTGAAGTATTTGCCAAACATTGGCAATGCTACGGCATTGCACGTCGCCTGAGACACAGGCGCGCCCACAAGACCTGAACTATATGCCAAACATTCGCAAAGCTACGACATTACACGACGCCTGAGACACATGCGCGCGCAAATGTCATGAAGTCTTTGCCTATCATTGGCAAATCTACGGCATTACACGCCGCCTGAGACACATGCGCGCGCACAAGACCTGAAGTCTTTGTCAATCATTGGCAAAGCTACGGCATTACACGCCGCCTGAGACACATGCGCGCTCACAAGACCTGAAGTTTTGCCAAACATTGGCAAAGGTACGACATTACACGCCGCCTGGGACACATGAACCCGCACAAGACCTGAAGTCATTGCCAAACATTGGCAAAGCTACGGCATTACACGCCGCTTGAGACATAGGCGCGCGCACCAGACCAGGATTCTTTGCCAAACATTGGCAATGCTACCGTATTACACGCTCCCTGAGACACACGTGCGCGTGCAAGACTTGAAGTATTTGCCAAACATTGGCAATTCTACGATATTACATGATGACTGAGACACAGCGCGCACACAAGAGCTGAAGTCTTTGCAAAACATTGGCAAAGCTACGGTATTACACGCCGCCTGAAACACAGGCGTGCGCATAAGACCTTTGTTTGGCAAAGCTACGGCATTACACGCCGCCTCAGACACAGGCGCGCAAGACCTGAAGTCTTTGCCAAACATTGGCAATGCTACGGCATTACACGCCGCCTGAGACACAGGCGCGCCCACAAGACCTGAACTATATGCCAAACATTCGCAAAGCTACGACATTACACGACGCCTGAGACACATGCGCGCGCAAAAGTCATGAAGTCGTTGCCTATCATTGGCAAATCTACGGCATTATACGCCGCCTGAGACACATGCGCGCGCACAAGACCTAAAGTCTTTGTCAATCATTGGCAAAGCTACGGCATTACACGCCGCCTGAGACATATGCGCGCGCACAAGACCTGAAGTTTTGCCAAACATTGTACGAGCTACGACATTACACGTCGCCTGGGACACATGCACCCGCACAAGAACTGAAGTCTTTGCCAAACATTGGCAAAGCTACGGCATTAGACGCCGCTTGAGACACAGGCGCGCACACCAGACCTGGATTCTTTGCCAAACATTGGCAATGCTACCGCATTACACGCCCCTGAGACACACGCGCGCGTGCAAGACTTGAAGTATTTGCCAAGCATTGTCAATTCTACGGTATTACACGATGACTGAGACACAGCGCGCACACAAGACCTGAAGTCTTTGCCAAACATTGGCAAAGCTTTGTCATTTCATGCCGCCTGAGTCACAGGCGTGCGCATAAGACCTTTGTTTGGCAAAGCTACGACATTACACACCTCCTGAGACACAGGCGCGCAAGACCTGAAGTCTTTGCCAAACATTGGCAATGCTACGTCATTACCCGAAGCCTGAGACATAGCGCACGCACAAGACCTGAAGTCTTTGCAAAACATTGGCAAAGCTATGGCATTACACGCCGCCTGAGACACAGGATCGCGCACAAGACCTGAACTATATGCCAAACATTGGCAAAGCTACGGCATTACACGCCGCCTGAGACACATGCACGCGCAAAAGTCCTGAAGTCTTTGCCAATCATTGGCAAAGCTATGGCATTACACGCCGCCTGAGACACATGCGCGCGCACAAGACCTGAAGTCTTTGCCAATCATTGGCAAAGCTACGACATTACACGCCGCGTGAGACACATGCGCGTGCACAAGACCAGGTCTCTTTGCCAAACATTGGAAAAGCTACGGCATTACACGCTGCCTGAGACACAGGCATGCACAAGACCTGAAGTCTTTGCCAACCATTGGCAAAGCTACGGCATTAAACGCCTCTTGAGACACAGGCGCGCGCACAAGACATGTAGTCTTAGCCAAACTTTGGCAAAGCTACGACGTTACACGCCTCCTGAGACACAAGCGCGCACAAGACCTGAATTCTTTGCCAAACATTTCAAAGGTACGTCATTACACGCCGCCTGAGACACAGGCGTGCGCCCAAGACCTGTGTTTGGCAAAGCTACGGTATTACACGCCGCATGAGACACAGGCGCGCGCACAAGACCCGAAGTCTTTGCCAAACATTGGCAAAGCTATGGCATTACACACCGCTTGAGACACAGGCGCGCGCACCAGACATGGAATCTTTGCCAAACATTGGCAATGCTACCGCAATACACGCCTCCTGAAACACACGTGCGCGTACAAGACCTGAAGTCTTTGCCAAACATTGGCATAGCTACGACATTACAAGCCGCCTGAGACACATGCGCGCGCAAAAGAACTGAACTCTTTGCCAAACATTGGTAAAGCTACGGCATTACACCTCGCCTGGGACACAGGAGCGCACACGAACTAAAGTCTTTGCCCAACATTGGCAAAGCTACGTCATTACATGCCGCCTGAGACACAGGCGTGCGCATAAGACCTTTGTTTGGCAAAGCTACGACATTACACGCCGCCTGAGACACAGACGCGCAAGACCTGAAGTCTTTGCCAAACATTGGCAATGCTACGGCATTGCACGCCGCCTGAGACACAGGCGCGCCCACAAGACCTGAACTATATGCCAAACATTCGCAAAGCTACGACATTACACGACGCCTGAGACACATGCGCGCAAATGTCATGAAGTCTTTGCCTATCATTGGCAGATCTACGGCATTACACGCCGCCTGAGACACATGCGCGCGCACAAGACCTGAAGTCTTTGTGAATCATTGGCAAAGCTACGGCATTACACGCCGCCTGAGACACATGCGCGCTCACAAGACCTGAAGTTTTGCCAAACATTGGCAAAGGTACGACATTACACGCCGCCTGAGACATATGCGCGCGCACAAGACCTGAAGTTTTGCCAAACATTGTACGAGCTACGACATTACACGTCGCCTGGGACACATGCACCCGCACAAGAACTGAAGTCTTTGCCAAACATTGGCAAAGCTACGGCATTAGACGCCGCTTGAGACACAGGCGCGCACACCAGACCTGGATTCTTTGCCAAACATTGGCAATGCTACCGCATTACACGCCCCTGAGACACACGCGCGCGTGCAAGACTTGAAGTATTTGCCAAGCATTGTCAATTCTACGGTATTACACGATGACTGAGACACAGCGCGCACACAAGACCTGAAGTCTTTGCCAAACATTGGCAAAGCTTTGTCATTTCATGCCGCCTGAGTCACAGGCGTGCGCATAAGACCTTTGTTTGGCAAAGCTACGACATTACACACCTCCTGAGACACAGGCGCGCAAGACCTGAAGTCTTTGCCAAACATTGGCAATGCTACGTCATTACCCGAAGCCTGAGACATAGCGCACGCACAAGACCTGAAGTCTTTGCAAAACATTGGCAAAGCTATGGCATTACACGCCGCCTGAGACACAGGATCGCGCACAAGACCTGAACTATATGCCAAACATTGGCAAAGCTACGGCATTACACGCCGCCTGAGACACATGCACGCGCAAAAGTCCTGAAGTCTTTGCCAATCATTGGCAAAGCTATGGCATTACACGCCGCCTGAGACACATGCGCGCGCACAAGACCTGAAGTCTTTGCCAATCATTGGCAAAGCTACGACATTACACGCCGCGTGAGACACATGCGCGTGCACAAGACCAGGTCTCTTTGCCAAACATTGGAAAAGCTACGGCATTACACGCTGCCTGAGACACAGGCATGCACAAGACCTGAAGTCTTTGCCAACCATTGGCAAAGCTACGGCATTAAACGCCTCTTGAGACACAGGCGCGCGCACAAGACATGTAGTCTTAGCCAAACTTTGGCAAAGCTACGACGTTACACGCCTCCTGAGACACAAGCGCGCACAAGACCTGAATTCTTTGCCAAACATTTCAAAGGTACGTCATTACACGCCGCCTGAGACACAGGCGTGCGCCCAAGACCTGTGTTTGGCAAAGCTACGGTATTACACGCCGCATGAGACACAGGCGCGCGCACAAGACCCGAAGTCTTTGCCAAACATTGGCAAAGCTATGGCATTACACACCGCTTGAGACACAGGCGCGCGCACCAGACATGGAATCTTTGCCAAACATTGGCAATGCTACCGCAATACACGCCTCCTGAAACACACGTGCGCGTACAAGACCTGAAGTCTTTGCCAAACATTGGCATAGCTACGACATTACAAGCCGCCTGAGACACATGCGCGCGCAAAAGAACTGAACTCTTTGCCAAACATTGGTAAAGCTACGGCATTACACCTCGCCTGGGACACAGGAGCGCACACGAACTAAAGTCTTTGCCCAACATTGGCAAAGCTACGTCATTACATGCCGCCTGAGACACAGGCGTGCGCATAAGACCTTTGTTTGGCAAAGCTACGACATTACACGCCGCCTGAGACACAGACGCGCAAGACCTGAAGTCTTTGCCAAACATTGGCAATGCTACGGCATTGCACGCCGCCTGAGACACAGGCGCGCCCACAAGACCTGAACTATATGCCAAACATTCGCAAAGCTACGACATTACACGACGCCTGAGACACATGCGCGCAAATGTCATGAAGTCTTTGCCTATCATTGGCAGATCTACGGCATTACACGCCGCCTGAGACACATGCGCGCGCACAAGACCTGAAGTCTTTGTGAATCATTGGCAAAGCTACGGCATTACACGCCGCCTGAGACACATGCGCGCTCACAAGACCTGAAGTTTTGCCAAACATTGGCAAAGGTACGACATTACACGCCGCCTGAGACATAGCGCACACACAAGACCTGAAGTCTTTGCAAAACATTGGCAAAGCTACGACATTACACGCCGCCTGAGGCATAGGCGCGCCCACAAGACCTGAACTATATGCCAAACATTCGGAAAGCTACGGCATTACACGACGCCTGAGACACATGCGCGCGCAAAAGTCATGAAGTCTTTGCCAAACATTGGCAAAGCTACGGCATTACACGCCGCCTGAGACACATGCGCACGCACAAGACCTGAAGTTTTGCTAAACATTGGCAAAGCTACGTCTTTACACGCCGCCTGAGACACAGGATCGCGCACAAGACCTGAACTATATGCCAAACATTTTCAAAGCTACGGCATTACACGCCGCCTGAGACACATGCACCCGCAAAAGTCCTGAAGTATTTGCCAATCATTGACAAAGCTATGGCATTACACGCTGCCTGAGACACATGCGCGCGCACAAGACCTGAAGTCTTTGCCAATCATTGGCAAAGCTACGGCATTACATGCCGCCTGAGACACAGCGCGCGCACAAGACCAGATCTCTTTGCCAAACATTGGAAAAGCTACGGCATTACACGCTGCCTGAGACACAGGCGTGCACAAGACTTTAAGTCTTTGCCATACATTGGCAAAGCTACGACATTACATGCCGCCTGAGACACATGCGCGCGCAAAAGAACTGAACTCTTTGCCAAACATTGGCAAAGCTACGGCATTACACCTCGCCTGGGACACAGGAGCGCACACGACCTAAAGTCTTTGCCCAACATTGGCAAAGCTACGTCATTACATGCCGCCTGAGACACAGGCGTGCGCATAAGACCTTTGTTTGGCAAAGCTACGACATTACACGCCGCCTGAGACACAGACGCGCAAGACCTGAAGTCTTTGCCAAACATTGGCAATGCTACGGCATTGCACGCCGCCTGAGACACAGGCGCGCCCACAAGACCTGAACTATATGCCAAACATTCGCAAAGCTACGACATTACACGACGCCTGAGACACATGCGCGCAAATGTCATGAAGTCTTTGCCTATCATTGGCAGATCTACGGCATTACACGCCGCCTGAGACACATGCGCGCGCACAAGACCTGAAGTCTTTGTGAATCATTGGCAAAGCTACGGCATTACACGCCGCCTGAGACACATGCGCGCTCACAAGACCTGAAGTTTTGCCAAACATTGGCAAAGGTACGACATTACACGCCGCCTGAGACATATGCGCGCGCACAAGACCTGAAGTTTTGCCAAACATTGTACGAGCTACGACATTACACGTCGCCTGGGACACATGCACCCGCACAAGAACTGAAGTCTTTGCCAAACATTGGCAAAGCTACGGCATTAGACGCCGCTTGAGACACAGGCGCGCACACCAGACCTGGATTCTTTGCCAAACATTGGCAATGCTACCGCATTACACGCCCCTGAGACACACGCGCGCGTGCAAGACTTGAAGTATTTGCCAAGCATTGTCAATTCTACGGTATTACACGATGACTGAGACACAGCGCGCACACAAGACCTGAAGTCTTTGCCAAACATTGGCAAAGCTTTGTCATTTCATGCCGCCTGAGTCACAGGCGTGCGCATAAGACCTTTGTTTGGCAAAGCTACGACATTACACACCTCCTGAGACACAGGCGCGCAAGACCTGAAGTCTTTGCCAAACATTGGCAATGCTACGTCATTACCCGAAGCCTGAGACATAGCGCACGCACAAGACCTGAAGTCTTTGCAAAACATTGGCAAAGCTATGGCATTACACGCCGCCTGAGACACAGGATCGCGCACAAGACCTGAACTATATGCCAAACATTGGCAAAGCTACGGCATTACACGCCGCCTGAGACACATGCACGCGCAAAAGTCCTGAAGTCTTTGCCAATCATTGGCAAAGCTATGGCATTACACGCCGCCTGAGACACATGCGCGCGCACAAGACCTGAAGTCTTTGCCAATCATTGGCAAAGCTACGACATTACACGCCGCGTGAGACACATGCGCGTGCACAAGACCAGGTCTCTTTGCCAAACATTGGAAAAGCTACGGCATTACACGCTGCCTGAGACACAGGCATGCACAAGACCTGAAGTCTTTGCCAACCATTGGCAAAGCTACGGCATTAAACGCCTCTTGAGACACAGGCGCGCGCACAAGACATGTAGTCTTAGCCAAACTTTGGCAAAGCTACGACGTTACACGCCTCCTGAGACACAAGCGCGCACAAGACCTGAATTCTTTGCCAAACATTTCAAAGGTACGTCATTACACGCCGCCTGAGACACAGGCGTGCGCCCAAGACCTGTGTTTGGCAAAGCTACGGTATTACACGCCGCATGAGACACAGGCGCGCGCACAAGACCCGAAGTCTTTGCCAAACATTGGCAAAGCTATGGCATTACACACCGCTTGAGACACAGGCGCGCGCACCAGACATGGAATCTTTGCCAAACATTGGCAATGCTACCGCAATACACGCCTCCTGAAACACACGTGCGCGTACAAGACCTGAAGTCTTTGCCAAACATTGGCATAGCTACGACATTACAAGCCGCCTGAGACACATGCGCGCGCAAAAGAACTGAACTCTTTGCCAAACATTGGTAAAGCTACGGCATTACACCTCGCCTGGGACACAGGAGCGCACACGAACTAAAGTCTTTGCCCAACATTGGCAAAGCTACGTCATTACATGCCGCCTGAGACACAGGCGTGCGCATAAGACCTTTGTTTGGCAAAGCTACGACATTACACGCCGCCTGAGACACAGACGCGCAAGACCTGAAGTCTTTGCCAAACATTGGCAATGCTACGGCATTGCACGCCGCCTGAGACACAGGCGCGCCCACAAGACCTGAACTATATGCCAAACATTCGCAAAGCTACGACATTACACGACGCCTGAGACACATGCGCGCAAATGTCATGAAGTCTTTGCCTATCATTGGCAGATCTACGGCATTACACGCCGCCTGAGACACATGCGCGCGCACAAGACCTGAAGTCTTTGTGAATCATTGGCAAAGCTACGGCATTACACGCCGCCTGAGACACATGCGCGCTCACAAGACCTGAAGTTTTGCCAAACATTGGCAAAGGTACGACATTACACGCCGCCTGAGACATAGCGCACACACAAGACCTGAAGTCTTTGCAAAACATTGGCAAAGCTACGACATTACACGCCGCCTGAGGCATAGGCGCGCCCACAAGACCTGAACTATATGCCAAACATTCGGAAAGCTACGGCATTACACGACGCCTGAGACACATGCGCGCGCAAAAGTCATGAAGTCTTTGCCAAACATTGGCAAAGCTACGGCATTACACGCCGCCTGAGACACATGCGCACGCACAAGACCTGAAGTTTTGCTAAACATTGGCAAAGCTACGTCTTTACACGCCGCCTGAGACACAGGATCGCGCACAAGACCTGAACTATATGCCAAACATTTTCAAAGCTACGGCATTACACGCCGCCTGAGACACATGCACCCGCAAAAGTCCTGAAGTATTTGCCAATCATTGACAAAGCTATGGCATTACACGCTGCCTGAGACACATGCGCGCGCACAAGACCTGAAGTCTTTGCCAATCATTGGCAAAGCTACGGCATTACATGCCGCCTGAGACACAGCGCGCGCACAAGACCAGATCTCTTTGCCAAACATTGGAAAAGCTACGGCATTACACGCTGCCTGAGACACAGGCGTGCACAAGACTTTAAGTCTTTGCCATACATTGGCAAAGCTACGACATTACATGCCGCCTGAGACACATGCGCGCGCAAAAGAACTGAACTCTTTGCCAAACATTGGCAAAGCTACGGCATTACACCTCGCCTGGGACACAGGAGCGCACACGACCTAAAGTCTTTGCCCAACATTGGCAAAGCTACGTCATTACATGCCGCCTGAGACACAGGCGTGCGCATAAGACCTTTGTTTGGCAAAGCTACGACATTACACGCCGCCTGAGACACAGGCGCGCAAGACCTGAAGTATTTGCCAAACATTGGCAATGCTACGGCATTGCACGTCGCCTGAGACACAGGCGCGCCCACAAGACCTGAACTATATGCCAAACATTCGCAAAGCTACGACATTACACGACGCCTGAGACACATGCGCGCGCAAATGTCATGAAGTCTTTGCCTATCATTGGCAAATCTACGGCATTACACGCCGCCTGAGACACATGCGCGCGCACAAGACCTGAAGTCTTTGTTAATCATTGGCAAAGCTACGGCATTACACGCCGCCTGAGACACATGCGCGCTCACAAGACCTGAAGTTTTGCCAAACATTGGCAAAGGTATGACATTACACGCCGCCTGGGACACATGAACCCGCACAAGACCTGAAGTCATTGCCAAACATTGGCAAAGCTACGGCATTACACGCCGCTTGAGACATAGGCGCGCGCACCAGACCAGGATTCTTTGCCAAACATTGGCAATGCTACCGTATTACACGCTCCCTGAGACACACGTGCGCGTGCAAGACTTGAAGTATTTGCCAAACATTGGCAATTCTACGATATTACATGATGACTGAGACACAGCGCGCACACAAGAGCTGAAGTCTTTGCAAAACATTGGCAAAGCTACGGTATTACACGCCGACTGAAACACAGGCGTGCGCATAAGACCTTTGTTTGGCAAAGCTACGGCATTACACGCCGCCTCAGACACAGGCGCGCAAGACCTGAAGTCTTTGCCAAACATTGGCAATGCTACGGCATTACACGCCGCCTGAGACACAGGCGCGCCCACAAGACCTGAACTATATGCCAAACATTCGCAAAGCTACGACATTACACGACGCCTGAGACACATGCGCGCGCAAAAGTCATGAAGTCGTTGCCTATCATTGGCAAATCTACGGCATTATACGCCGCCTGAGACACATGCGCGCGCACAAGACCTAAAGTCTTTGTCAATCATTGGCAAAGCTACGGCATTACACGCCGCCTGAGACATATGCGCGCGCACAAGACCTGAAGTTTTGCCAAACATTGTACGAGCTACGACATTACACGTCGCCTGGGACACATGCACCCGCACAAGAACTGAAGTCTTTGCCAAACATTGGCAAAGCTACGGCATTAGACGCCGCTTGAGACACAGGCGCGCACACCAGACCTGGATTCTTTGCCAAACATTGGCAATGCTACCGCATTACACGCCCCTGAGACACACGCGCGCGTGCAAGACTTGAAGTATTTGCCAAGCATTGTCAATTCTACGGTATTACACGATGACTGAGACACAGCGCGCACACAAGACCTGAAGTCTTTGCCAAACATTGGCAAAGCTTTGTCATTTCATGCCGCCTGAGTCACAGGCGTGCGCATAAGACCTTTGTTTGGCAAAGCTACGAAATTACACACCTCCTGAGACACAGGCGCGCAAGACCTGAAGTCTTTGCCAAACATTGGCAATGCTACGTCATTACCCGAAGCCTGAGACATAGCGCACGCACAAGACCTGAAGTCTTTGCAAAACATTGGCAAAGCTATGGCATTACACGCCGCCTGAGACACAGGATCGCGCACAAGACCTGAACTATATGCCAAACATTGGCAAAGCTACGGCATTACACGCCGCCTGAGACACATGCACGCGCAAAAGTCCTGAAGTCTTTGCCAATCATTGGCAAAGCTATGGCATTACACGCCGCCTGAGACACATGCGCGCGCACAAGACCTGAAGTCTTTGCCAATCATTGGCAAAGCTACGGCATTACACGCCGCGTGAGACACATGCGCGTGCACAAGACCAGGTCTCTTTGCCAAACATTGGAAAAGCTACGGCATTACACGCTGCCTGAGACACAGGCATGCACAAGACCTGAAGTCTTTGCCAACCATTGGCAAAGCTACGGCATTAAACGCCTCTTGAGACACAGGCGCGCGCACAAGACATGTAGTCTTAGCCAAACTTTGGCAAAGCTACGACGTTACACGCCTCCTGAGACACAAGCGCGCACAAGACCTGAATTCTTTGCCAAACATTTCAAAGGTACGTCATTACACGCCGCCTGAGACACAGGCGTGCGCCCAAGACCTGTGTTTGGCAAAGCTACGGTATTACACGCCGCATGAGACACAGGCGCGCGCACAAGACCCGAAGTCTTTGCCAAACATTGGCAAAGCTATGGCATTACACACCGCTTGAGACACAGGCGCGCGCACCAGACATGGAATCTTTGCCAAACATTGGCAATGCTACCGCAATACACGCCTCCTGAAACACACGTGCGCGTACAAGACCTGAAGTCTTTGCCAAACATTGGCATAGCTACGACATTACAAGCCGCCTGAGACACATGCGCGCGCAAAAGAACTGAACTCTTTGCCAAACATTGGTAAAGCTACGGCATTACACCTCGCCTGCGACACAGCAGCGCACACGACCTAAAGTCTTTGCTAAACATTGGCAAAGCTACGTCATTACATGCCGCCTGAGACACAGGCGCGCAAGACCTGAAGCCTTTGCCAAACATTGGCAATGCTACGGCATTACACGAAGCCTGAGACATAGCGCACACACAAGACCTGAAGTCTTTGCAAAACATTGGCAAAGCTACGACATTACACGCCGCCTGAGACATAGGCGCGCCCACAAGACCTGAACTATATGCCAAACATTCGGAAAGCTACGGCATTACACGACGCCTGAGACACATGCGCGCGCAAAATTCATGAAGTCTTTGCCTATCATTGGCAAAGCTACGGCATTACACGCCGCCTGAGACACATGCGCACGCACAAGACCTGAAGTTTTGCTAAACATTGGCAAAGCTACGTCTTTACACGCCGCCTGAGACACAGGATCGCGCACAAGACCTGAACTATATGCCAAACATTTTCAAAGCTACGGCATTACACGCCGCCTGAGACACATGCACCCGCAAAAGTCCTGAAGTATTTGCCAATCATTGACAAAGCTATGGCATTACACGCCGCCTGAGACACATGCGCGCGCACAAGACCTGAAGTCTTTGCCAATCATTGGCAAAGCTACGGCATTACATGCCGCCTGAGACACAGCGCGCGCACAAGACCAGATCTCTTTGCCAAACATTGGAAAAGCTACGGCATTACACGCTGCCTTAGACACAGGCGTGCACAAGACCTGAAGTCTTTGCCAAACATTGGCAAAGCTACGACATTAAACGCCTCCTGAGACACAGGCGCGCGCACAAGACATGTAGTCTTTGCCAAACATTGGCAAAGCTACGACATTACACGCCTCCTGAGACACAGGCGAGCACAAGACCTAAATTCATTGCCAAACATTTGCAAAGGTACGGCATTACACGCCGCCTGCGACACAGGCGTGCGCCCAAGACCTGTGTTTGGCAAAGCTACGGAATTACACGCCGCTTGAGACACAGGTGCGCGCACCAGACCTTGATTCTTTGCTAAACATTGGCAATGCTACCGCATTACACGCCTCCTGAGACACACGCGCGCGCACAAGACTTTAATTCTTTGCCATACATTGGCAAAGCTACGACATTACATGCCGCCTGAGACACATGCGCGCGCAAAAGAACTGAACTCTTTGCCAAACATTGGCAAAGCTACGGCATTACACCTCGCCTGGGACACAGGAGCGCACACGACCTAAAGTCTTTGCCCAGCATTGGCAAAGCTACGTCATTACATGCCGCCTGAGACACAGGCGTGCGCATAAGACCTTTGTTTGGCAAAGCTACGACATTACACGCCGCCTGAGACACAGACGCGCAAGACCTGAAGTCTTTGCCAAACATTGGCATTGCACGCCGCCTGAGACACAGGCGCGCCCACAAGACCTGAACTATATGCCAAACATTCGCAAAGCTACGACATTACACGACGCCTGAGACACATGCGCGCGCAAATGTCATGAAGTCTTTGCCTATCATTGGCAAATCTACGGCATTACACGCCGCCTGAGACACATGCGCGCGCACAAGACCTGAAGTCTTTGTGAATCATTGGCAAAGCTACGGCATTACACGCCGCCTGAGACACATGCGCGCTCACAAGACCTGAAGTTTTGCCAAACATTGGCAAAGGTACGACATTACACGCCGCCTGAGACATAGCGCACACACAAGACCTGAAGTCTTTGCAAAACATTGGCAAAGCAACGACATTACACGCCGCCTGAGACATAGGCGCGCCCACAAGACCTGAACTATATGCCAAACATTCGGAAAGCTACGGCATTACACGACGCCTGAGACACATGCGCGCGCAAAAGTCATGAAGTCTTTGCCTATCATTGGCAAAGCTACGACATTACACGCCGCCTGAGACACATGCGCACGCACAAGACCTGAAGTTTTGCTAAACATTGGCAAAGCTACGTCTTTACACGCCGCCTGAGACACAGGATCGCGCACAAGACCTGAACTATATGCCAAACATTTTCAAAGCTACGGCATTACACGCCGCCTGAGACACATGCACGCGCAAAAGTCCTGAAGTATTTGCCAATCATTGACAAAGCTATGGCATTACACGCCGCCTGAGACACATGCGCGCGCACAAGACCTGAAGTCTTTGCCAATCATTGGCAAAGCTACGGCATTACATGCCGCCTGAGACACAGCGCGCGCACAAGACCAGATCTCTTTGCCAAACATTGGAAAAGCTACGGCATTACACGCTACCTGAGACACAGGCGTGCACAAGACTTTAAGTCTTTGCCATACATTGGCAAAGCTACGACATTACATGCCGCCTGAGACACATGCGCGCGCAAAAGAACTGAACTCTTTGCCAAACATTGGCAAAGCTACGGCATTACACCTCGCCTGGGACACAGGAGCGCACACGACCTAAAGTCTTTGCCCAACATTGGCAAAGCTACGTCATTACATGCCGCCTGAGACACAGGCGTGCGCATAAGACCTTTGTTTGGCAAAGCTACGACATTACACGCCGCCTGAGACACAGGCGCGCAAGACCTGAAGTATTTGCCAAACATTGGCAATGCTACGGCATTGCACGTCGCCTGAGACACAGGCGCGCCCACAAGACCTGAACTATATGCCAAACATTCGCAAAGCTACGACATTACATGACGCCTGAGACACATGCGCGCGCAAATGTCATGAAGTCTTTGCCTATCATTGGTAAATCTACGGCATTACACGCCGCCTGAGACACATGCGCGCGCACAAGACCTGAAGTCTTTGTCAATCATTGGCAAAGCTACGGCATTACACGCCGCCTGAGACACATGCGCGCTCACAAGACCTGAAGTTTTGCCAAACATTGGCAAAGGTACGACATTACACGCCGCCTGGGACACATGAACCCGCACAAGACCTGAAGTCATTGCCAAACATTGGCAAAGCTACGGCATTACACGCCGCTTGAGACATAGGCGCGCGCACCAGACCAGGATTCTTTGCCAAACATTGGCAATGCTACCGTATTACACGCTCCCTGAGACACACGTGCGCGTGCAAGACTTGAAGTATTTGCCAAACATTGGCAATTCTACGATATTACATGATGACTGAGACACAGCGCGCACACAAGAGCTGAAGTCTTTGCAAAACATTGGCAAAGCTACGGTATTACACGCCGCCTGAAACACAGGCGCGCGCACAAGACCTGAACTATATGCCAAACATTGGCAAAGCTACGACATTACACGCCGCCTGAGACACATGCGCGCGCACAAGACCTGAAGTCTTTGCCAAACATTGGCAAAGCTACGACATTACACGCCGCCTGAGACACATGCTCGCGCAAAAGAACTGAACTCTTTGCCAAACATTGGCAAATCTACGACATTACACCTCGCCTGAGACACAGGAGTGCACACGACCTAAAGTCTTTGCCAAACATTGTTAAAGCTACGTCATTACACGACGCCTGAGACACAGGCATGCACATAAGACCTTTGTTTGGTAAAGCCACGGCATTACACGCCGCCTGAGACACAGGCGAGCGCCTAAGACCTTTGTTTGGCAAAGTTGCGGCATTACACGTCGTCTGAGACACAGGCGCGCAAGACCTGAAGTCTTCGCCAAACATTGGCAATGCTACGACATTACACGAAGCCTAAGACACAGCGCGCACACAAGACCTGAAGTCTTTGCAAAACATTGGCAAAGCTACAGCATTACATGCCACCTGAAACACAGGCGCGCGCACAAGACCTGAACTATATGCCAAACATTCGCAAAGCTACGGCATTACACGACGCCTGAGACACATGCGCGCGCAAAAGTCCTGAAGTCTTTGCCAATCATTGGCAAAGCTACGACATTACACGCCGCCTGAGACACATGCACGCGCACAAGTCCTGAAGTCTTTGCCAATCATTGGCAAAGCTAAGGCATTACACGCCGCCTGAGACACATGCGCGCGCACAAGACCTGAAGTCTTTGCCAAACATTGGCAAAGCTACGACATTAAACGCAGCCTGGGTTACATGCACGCGCACAAGACCTGAACTCTTTGCCACACTTTGGCAAAGCTACGACATTACACGCCGCCTGAGACACATGCGCGCGCACAAGACCAGAACTCTTTGCCTAACACTGCAAAGCTACGGCATTACACGCAGCCTGAGACACATGCGCGCGCACAAGACCAGATCTCTTTGCTAAACACTGGAAAAGCTACGGCATTACACGCTTCCTGAGACACAGGCATGCACAAGACCTGAAGCCTTTGCCATCCATTGGCAAAGCTACGGCATTAAACGCCTCTTGAGACACAGGCGCGCACAAGACATGTAGTCTTAGCCAAACATTGGCAAAGCTACGACATTACACGCCTCCTGAGACACAGGCGCGCACAAGACCTGAATTCTTTGCCAAACATTTGCAAAGGTACGACATTACACGCCGCCTGAGACACAGGCGTGCGCCCAAGACCTGTGTTTGGCAAAGCTACGGTATTACACGCCGCATGAGACACAGGCGCACGCACAAGACCCGGAGTCTTTGCCAAACATTGGCAAAGCTATGGCATTACACGCCGCTTGAGACACAGGCGCGCACCAGACCTGGATTCTTTGCCAAACATTGGCAAAGCTACGACATTACATGCTGCCTGAGACACATGCGCGCGCAAAAGAACTGAACTCTTTGCCAAACATTAGAAAAGCTACGGCATTACACCTCGCCTGGGACACAGGAGCGCACACGATCTAAAGTCTTTGCCAAACATTGGCAAAGCTACGTTATTACATGCCGCCTGAGACACAGGCGTGCGCATAAGACCTTTGTTTAGCAAAGCTACGGCATTACACGCCGCCTGAGACACAGGCGCGCAAGACCTGAAGTCTTTGCCAAACATTGGCAATGCTACAGCATTACATGAAGCCTGAGACATAGCGCACACACAAGACCTGAAGCCTTTGCAAAACATTGGCAAAGCTACGGCGTTACACGTCGCCTGAGACACAGGCGCGCCCACAAGACCTGAACTATATGCCAAACATTCGCAAACCTATGGCATTACACGACGCCTGAGACACAAGCGCGCGCAAAAGTCGGGAAGTCTTTGCCTATCATTGGGAAATCTACGGCATTACACGCCGCCTGAGACACATGCGCGCACACAACACCTGAAGTCTTTGCAAATCATTGGCAAAGCTACGGCATTACACGCCGCCTAAGACACATGCGCACGCACAAGACCTGAAGTTTTGCCAAACATTGGCAAAGCTACGACATTACACGCCGCCTGGGACACATGCACCCGCACAAGACCTGTAGTCTTTGCCAAACATTGGCAAAGCTATGGCATTACACGCAGCTTGAGACACAGGCGCGTGCACCAGACCTGGATTCTTTGCCAAACATTGGCAATGCTACCGCATTACACGCCCCCTGAGACACACGTGCGCGTGCAAGACTTGAAGTATTTGCCAAACATTGGCAATTCTACGGTATTACATGATGACTGAGACACAGCGCGCACACAAGAGCTGAAGTCTTTGCAAAACATTGGGAAAGCTACGGTATTACACGCCGCCTGAAACACAGGCGCGCGCACAAGACCTGAACTATATGCCAAACATTGGCAAAGCTACGGCATTACACGTCGCCTGAGACACAGGCGCGCCCACAAGACCTGAACTATATGCCAAACATTCGCAAACCTATGGCATTACACGACGCCTGAGACACATGCGCGCGCAAAAGTCGTGAAGTCTTTGCCTATCATTGGCAAATCTACGGCATTACACGCCGCCTGAGACACATGCCCGCACACCACCTGAAGTCTTTGCAAATCATTGGCAAAGCTACGGCATTACACGCCGCCTAAGACACATGCGCACGCACAAGACCTGAAGTTTTGCCAAACATTGGCAAAGCTACGACATTACACGCCGCCTGGGACACATGCACCCGCACAAGACCTGTAGTCTTTGCCAAACATTCGCAAAGCTATGGCATTACACGCAGCTTGAGACACAGGCGCGCGCACCAGACCTGGATTCTTTGCCAAACATTGGCAATGCTACCGCATTACACGCCCCCTGAGACACACGTGCGCGTGCAAGACTTGAAGTATTTGCCAAACATTGGCAATTCAAACGTATTACATGATGACTGAGACACAGCGCGCACACAAGAGCTGAAGTCTTTGCAAAACATTGGCAAAGCTACGGTATTACACGCCGCCTGAAACACAGGCGCGCGCGCAAGACCTGAACTATATGCTAATCATTGGCAAAGCTAAGACATTACACGCCGCCTGAGACACATGCGCGCGCACAAGACCTGAAGTCTTTGCCAAACCTTGGTAAAGCTACGACATTACACGCCGCCTGAGACACATGCGCGCGCAAAAGAACTGAACTCTTTGCCAAACATTGGCAAATCTACGACATTACACCTCGCCTGAGACACAGGAGTGCACACGACCTAAAGTCTTTGCCAAACATTGTTAAAGCTACGTCATTACACGACGCCTGAGACACAGGCATGCACATAAGACCTTTGTTTGGTAAAGCTACAGCATTACACGCGCCTGAGACACAGGCGAGCGCCTAAGACCTTTGTTTGGCAAAGTTGCGGCATTACACGTCGTCTGAGACACAGGCGCGCAAGACCTGAAGTCTTCGCCAAACATTGGCAATGCTACGACATTACACGAAGCCTAAGACACAGCGCGCACACAAGACCTGAAGTCTTTGCAAAACATTGGCAAAGCTACAGCATTACATGCCACCTGAAACACAGGCGCGCGCACAAGACCTGAACTATATGCCAAACATTCGCAAAGTTACGGCGTTACACGACACCTGAGACACATGCGCGTGCAAAAGTCCTGAAGTCTTTGCCAATCATTGGCAAAGCTACGACATTACACGCCGCCTGAAACACATGCACGCGCTCAAGTCCTGAAGTCTTTGCCAATCATTGGCAAAGCTAAGGCATTACACGCCGCCTGAGACACATGCGCGCGCACAAGACCTGAAGTCTTTGCCAAACATTGGCAAAGCTATGACATTAAACGCCGCCTGGGTTACAAGCACGCGCACAAGACCTGAATTCTTTGCCACACTTTGGCAAAGCTACGACATTACACGCCGCCTGAGACACATGCGCGCGCACAAGACCAGAACTCTTTGCCAAACACTGCAAAGCTACGGCATTACACGCAGCCTGAGACACATGCGCGCGCACAAGACCAGATCTCTTTGCTAAACATTGGAAAAGCTACGGAATTACACGCTGCCTGAGACACAGGCATGCACAAGACCTGAAGCCTTTGCCATCCATTGGCAAAGCTACGGCATTAAACGCCTGTTGAGACACAGGCGCGCACAAGACATGTAGTCTTAGCCAAACATTGGCAAAGCTACGACATTACACGCCTCCTGAGACACAGGCGCGCACAAGACCTGAATTCTTTGCCAAACATTTGCAAAGGTACGACATTACACGCCGCCTGAGATACAGGCGTGCGCCCAAGACCTGTGTTTGGCAAAGCTACGGTATTACACGCCGCATGAGACACAGGCGCACGCACAAGACCCGGAGTCTTTGCCAAACATTGGCAAAGCTATGGCATTACACGCCGCTTGAGACACAGGCGCGCACCAGACCTGGATTCTTTGCCAAACATTGGCAAAGCTACGACATTACATGCTGCCTGAGACACATGCGCGCGCAAATGAACTGAACTCTTTGCCAAACATTGGCAAAGCTACGGCATTACACCTCGCCTGGGACACAGGAGCGCACACGATCTAAAGTCTTTGCCAAACATTGGCAAAGCTACGTTATTACATGCCGCCTGAGACACAGGCGTGCGCATAAGACCTTTGTTTGGCAAAGCTACGGCATTACACGCCGCCTGAGACACAGGCGCGCAAGACCTGAAGTCTTTGCCAAACATTGCCAATGCTACAGCATTACATGAAGCCTGAGACATAGCGCACACACAAGACCTGAAGTCTTTGCAAAACATTGGCAAAGCTACGGCATTACACGTCGCCTGAGACACAGGCGCGCCCACAAGACCTGAACTATATGCCAAACATTCGCAAACCTATGGCATTACACGACGCCTCAGACACATGCGCGCGCAAAATACGTGAAGTCTTTGCCTATCATTGGCAAATCTACGGCATTACACGCCGCCTGAGACACATGCGCGCACACAACACCTGAAGTCTTTGCAAATCATTGGCAAAGCTACGGCATTACACGCCGCCTAAGACACATGCGCACGCACAAGACCTGAAGTTTTGCCAAACATTGGCAAAGCTACGACATTACACGCCACCTGGGACATAAGCACCCGCACAAGACCTGTAGTCTTTGCCAAACATTGGCAAAGCTATGGCATTACACGCAGCTTGAGACACAGGCGCGCGCTCCAGACCTGGATTCTTTGCCAAACATTGGCAATGCTACCGCATTACACGCCCCCTGAGACACACGTGCGCGTGCAAGACTTGAAGTATTTGCCAAACATTGGCAATTCTACGGTATTACATGATGACTGAGACACAGCGTGCACACAAGAGCTGAAGTCTTTGCAAAACATTGGCAAAGCTACGGTATTACACGCCGCCTGAAACACAGGCGCGCGCACAAGACCTGAACTATATGCCAAACATTGGCAAAGCTACGACATTACACGCCGCCTGAGACACATGCGCGCGCACAAGACCTGAAGTCTTTGCCAAACATTGGCAAAGCTACGACATTACACGCCGCCTGAGACACATGCGCGCGCAAAAGAACTGAACTCTTTGCCAAACATTGGCAAATCTACGACATTACACCTCTCCTGAGACACAGGAGTGCACACGACCTAAAGTCTTTGCCAAACATTGTTAAAGCTACGTCATTACACGACGCCTGAGACACAGGCATGCATATAAGACCTTTGTTTGGTAAAGCTACGGCATTACACGCCGCCTGAGACACAGGCGAGCGCCTAAGACCTTTGTTTGGCAAAGTTGCGGCATTACACGTCGTTTGAGACACAGGCGCGCAAGACCTGAAGTCTTCGCCAAACATTGGCAATGCTACGACATTACACGAAGCCTAAGACACAGCGCGCACACAAGACCTGAAGTCTTTGCAAAACATTGGCAAAGCTACAGCATTACATGCCACCTGAAACACAGGCGCGCGCACAAGACCTGAACTATATGCCAAACATTCGCAAAGCTACGGCATTACACGACGCCTGAGACACATGCGCGCGCAAAAGTCCTGAAGTCTTTGCCAAACATTTGCAAAGCTATGGCATTACACGCAGCTTGAGACACAGGCGCGCGCACCAGACCTGGATTCTTTGCCAAACATTGGCAATGCTACCGCATTACACGCCCCCTGAGACACACGTGCGCGTGCAAGACTTGAAGTATTTGCCAAACATTGGCAATTCTACGGTATTACATGATGACTGAGACACAGCGTGCACACAAGAGCTGAAGTCTTTGCAAAACATTGGCAAAGCTACGGTATTACACGCCGCCTGAAACACAGGCGCGCGCACAAGACCTGAACTATATGCCAAACATTGGCAAAGCTACGACATTACACGCCGCCTGAGACACATGCGCGCGCACAAGACCTGAAGTCTTTGCCAAACATTGGCAAAGCTACGACATTACACGCCGCCTGAGACACATGCGCGCGCAAAAGAACTGAACTCTTTGCCAAACATTGGCAAATCTACGACATTACACCTCTCCTGAGACACAGGAGTGCACACGACCTAAAGTCTTTGCCAAACATTGTTAAAGCTACGTCATTACACGACGCCTGAGACACAGGCATGCATATAAGACCTTTGTTTGGTAAAGCTACGGCATTACACGCCGCCTGAGACACAGGCGAGCGCCTAAGACCTTTGTTTGGCAAAGTTGCGGCATTACACGTCGTTTGAGACACAGGCGCGCAAGACCTGAAGTCTTCGCCAAACATTGGCAATGCTACGACATTACACGAAGCCTAAGACACAGCGCGCACACAAGACCTGAAGTCTTTGCAAAACATTGGCAAAGCTACAGCATTACATGCCACCTGAAACACAGGCGCGCGCACAAGACCTGAACTATATGCCAAACATTCGCAAAGCTACGGCATTACACGACGCCTGAGACACATGCGCGCGCAAAAGTCCTGAAGTCTTTGCCAATCATTGGCAAAGCTACGACATTACACGCCGCCTGAGACACATGCACGCGCACAAGTCCTGAAGTCTTTGCCAATCATTGGCAAAGCTAAGGCATTACATGCCGCCTGAGACACATGCGCGCGCACAAGACCTGAAGTCTTTGCCAAACATTGGCAAAGCTACGACATTAAATGCCGCCTGGGTTACACGCACGCGCACAAGACCTGAACTCTTTGCCACACTTTGGCAAAGCTACGACATTACACGCCGTCTGAGACACATGCACGCGCACAAGACCAGAACTCTTTGCCAAACACTGCAAAGCTATGGCATTACACGCAGCCAGAGACACATGCGCGCGCACAAGACCAGATCTCTTTGCTAAACATTGGAAAAGCTACGGCATTACACGCTGCCTGAGACACAGGCATGCACAAGACCTGAAGCCTTTGCCATCCATTGGCAAAGCTACGGCATTAAACGCCTCTTGAGACACAGGCGCGCACAAGACATGTAGTCTTAGCCAAACATTGGCAAAGCTACGACATTACACGCCTCCTGAGACACAGGCGCGCACAAGACCTGAATTCTTTGCCAAACATTTGCAAAGGTACGACATTACACGCCGCCTGAGACACAGGCGTCCGCCTGAGACACAGGCGTGCGCCCAAGACCTGTGTTTGGCAAAGCTACGGTATTACACGCCGCATGAGACACAGGCGCACGCACAAGACCCGGAGTCTTTGCCAAACATTGGCAAAGCTATGGCATTACACGCCGCTTGAGACACAGGCGCGCACCAGACCTGGATTCTTTGCCAAACATTGGCAAAGCTACGACATTACATGCTGCCTGAGACACATGCGCGCGCAAATGAACTGAACTCTTTGCCAAACATTGGCGAAGCTACGGCATTACACCTCGCCTGGGACACAGGAGCGCACACGATCTAAAGCCTTTGCCAAACATTGGCAAAGCTACGTTATTACATGCCGCCTGAGACACAGGCGTGCGCATAAGACCTTTGTTTGGCAAAGCTACGGCATTACACGCCGCCTGAGACACAGGCGCGCAAGACCTGAAGTCTTTGCCAAACATTGCCAATGCTACAGCATTACATGAAGCCTGAGACATAGCGCACACACAAGACCTGAAGTCTTTGCAAAACATTGGCAAAGCTACGGCATTACACGTCGCCTGAGACACAGGCGCGCCCTCAAGACCTGAACTATATGCCAAACATTCGCAAACCTATGGCATTACACGACGCCTGAGACACATGCGCGCGCAAAAGTCGTGAAGTCTTTGCCTATCATTGGCAAATCTACGGCATTACACGCTGCCTGAGACACATGCGCGCACACAATACCTGAAGTCTTTGCAAATCATTGGCAAAGCTACGGCATTACACGCCGCCTGAGACACAGGAGCGCACACGACCTAAAGTCTTTGCCAAACATTGGCAAAGCTACGTCATTACATGCCGCCTGAGACACAGGCGTGCGCAGAAGACCTTTGTTTGGCAAAGCTACGGCATTACACGCCACCTCAGACACAGGCGCGCAAGACCTGAAGTCTTTGCCAAACATTGGCAATGCTACGGCAATACACGCCGCCTGAGACACAGGCGCGCCCACAAGACCTGAACTATATGCCAAACATTCGCAAAGCTACGACATTACACGACGCCTGAGACACATGCGCGCGCAAAAGTCATGAAGTCGTTGCCTATCATTGGCAAATCTACGGCATTACACGCCGCCTGAGACACATGCGCGCGCATAAGACCTCAAGTCTTTGTCAATCATTGGCAAAGCTACGGCATTACACGCCGCCTGAGACATATGCGCGCGCACAAGACCTGAAGTTTTGCCAAACATTGTACGAGCTACGACATTACACGCCGCCTGGGACACATGCACCCGCACAAGAACTGAAGTCTTTGCCAAACATTGGCAAAGCTACGGCATTAGACGCCGCTTGAGACACAGGCGCGCGCACCAGACCTGGATTCTTTGCCAAACATTGGCAATGCTACCGCATTACACGCCCCTGAGACACACGCGCGCGTGCAAGACTTGAAGTATTTGCCAAGCATTGTCAATTCTACGGTATTACACGATGACTGAGACACAGCGCGCACACAAGACCTGAAGTCTTTGCCAAACATTGGCAAAGCTTTGTCATTACATGCCGCCTGAGACACAGGCGTGCGCATAAGACCTTTGTTTGGTAAAGCTACGGCATTACACGCCTCCTGAGACACAGGCGCGCAAGACCTGAAGTCTTTGCCAAACATTGGCAATGCTACGTCATTACCCGAAGCCTGAGACATAGCGCACGCACAAGACCTGAAGTCTTTGCAAAACATTGGCAAAGCTATGGCATTACACGCCGCCTGAGACACAGGATCGCGCACAAGACCTGAACTATATGCCAAACATTGGCAAAGCTACGGCATTACACGCCGCCTGAGACACATGCACGCACAAAAGTCCTGAAGTCTTTGCCAATCATTGGCAAAGCTATGGCATTACACGCCGCCTGAGACACATGCGCGCGCACAAGACCTGAAGTCTTTGCCAATCATTGGCAAAGCTACGGCATTACACGCCGCGTGAGACACATGCGCGTGCACAAGACCAGGTCTCTTTGCCAAACATTGGAAAAGCTACGGCATTACACGCTGCCTGAGACACAGGCATGCACAAGACCTGAAGTCTTTGCCAACCATTGGCAAAGCTACGGCATTAAACGCCTCTTGAGACACAGGCGCGCGCACAAGACATGTAGTCTTAGCCAAACTTTGGCAAAGCTACGACGTTACACGCCTCCTGAGACACAAGCGCGCACAAGACCTGAATTCTTTGCCAAACATTTCAAAGGTACGTCATTACACGCCGCCTGAGACACAGGCGTGCGCCCAAGACCTGTGTTTGGCAAAGCTACGGTATTACACGCCGCATGAGACACAGGCGCGCGCACAAGACCCGAAGTCTTTGCCAAACATTGGCAAAGCTATGGCATTACACACCGCTTGAGACACAGGCGCGCGCACCAGACATGGATTCTTTGCCAAACATTGGCAATGCTACTGCAATACACGCCTCCTGAGACACACGTGCGCGTACAAGAACTGAAGTCTTTGCCAAACATTGGCAAAGCTACGACATTACAAGCCGCCTGAGACACATGCGCGCGCAAAAGAACTGAACTCTTTGCCAAACATTGGTAAAGCTACGGCATTACACCTCGCCTGCGACACAGCAGCGCACACGACCTAAAGTCTTTGCTAAACATTGGCGAAGCTACGTCATTACATGCCGCCTGAGACACAGGCGCGCAAGACCTGAAGCCTTTGCCAAACATTGGCAATGCTACGGCATTACACAAAGCCTGAGACATAGCGCACACACAAGACCTGAAGTCTTTGCAAAACATTGGCAAAGCTACGGCATTACACGCCGCCTGAGACATAGGCGCGCCCACAAGACCTGAACTATATGCCAAACATTCGGAAAGCTACGGCATTACACGACGCCTGAGACACATGCGCGCGCAAAAGTCATGAAGTCTTTGCCTATCATTGGCAAAGCTACGGCATTACACGCCGCCTGAGACACATGCGCACGCACAAGACCTGAAGTTTTGCTAAACATTGGCAAAGCTACGTCTTTACACGCCGCCTGAGACACAGGATCGCGTACAAGACCTGAACTATATGCCAAACATTTTCAAAGCTACGGCATTATACGCCGCCTGAGACACATGCACGCGCAAAAGTCCTGAAGTATTTGCCAATCATTGACAAAGCTATGGCATTACACGTCGCCTAAGACACATGCGCGCGCACAAGACCTGAAGTCTTTGCCAATCATTGGCAAAGCTACGGCATTACATGCCGCCTGAGACATAGCGCGCGCACAAGACCAGATCTCTTTGCCAAACATTGGAAAAGCTACGGCATTACACGCTGCCTGAGACACAGGCGTGCACAAGACCTGAAGTCTTTGCCAAACATTGGCAAAGCTACGACATTAAACGCCTCCTGAGACACAGGCGCGCGCACAAGACATGTAGTCTTTGCCAAACATTGGCAAAGCTACGACATTACACGCCTCCTGAGACACAGGCGAGCACAAGACCTAAATTCTTTGCCAAACATTTGCAAAGGTACGGCATTACACGCCGCCTGCGACACAGGCGTGCGCCCAAGACCTGTGTTTGGCAAAGCTACGGAATTACACGCCGCTTGAGACACAGGTGCGCGCACCAGACCTTGATTCTTTGCTAAACATTGGCAATGCTACCGCATTACACGCCTCCTGAGACACACGCGCGCGCACAAGACTTTAAGTCTTTGCCATACATTGACAAAGCTACGACATTACATGCCGCCTGAGACACATGCGCGCGCAAAAGAACTGAACTCTTTGCCAAACATTGGCAAAGCTACGGCATTACACCTCGCCTGGGACACAGGAGCGCACGCGACCTAAAGTCTTTGCCCAACATTGGCAAAGCTACGTCATTACATGCCGCCTGAGACACAGGCGTGCGCATAAGACCTTTGTTTGGCAAAGCTACGACATTACACGCCGCCTGAGACACAGGCGCGCAAGACCTGAAGTCTTTGCCAAACATTGGCAATGCTACGACATTACACGAAGCCTAAGACACAGCGCGCACACAAGACCTGAAGTCTTTGCAAAACATTGGCAAAGCTACAGCATTACATGCCACCTGAAACACAGGCGCGCGCACAAGACCTGAACTATATGCCAAACATTCGCAAAGCTACGGCATTACACGACGCCTGAGACACATGCGCGCGCAAAAGTCCTGAAGTCTTTGCCAATCATTGGCAAAGCTACGACATTACACGCCGCCTGAGACACATGCACGCGCACAAGTCCTGAAGTCTTTGCCAATCATTGGCAAAGCTAAGGCATTACATGCCGCCTGAGACACATGCGCGCGCACAAGACCTGAAGTCTTTGCCAAACATTGGCAAAGCTACGACATTAAATGCCGCCTGGGTTACACGCACGCGCACAAGACCTGAACTCTTTGCCACACTTTAGCAAAGCTACGACATTACACGCCGCCTGAGACACATGCGCGCGCACAAGACCAGAACTCTTTGCCAAACACTGCAAAGCTATGGCATTACACGCAGCCTGAGACACATGCGCACGCACAAGACCAGATCTCTTTGCTAAACATTGGAAAAGCTACGGCATTACACGCTGCCTGAGACACAGGCATGCACAAGACCTGAAGCCTTTGCCATCCATTGGCAAAGCTACGACATTAAACGCCTCTTGAGACACAGGCGCGCACAAGCCATGTAGTCTTAGCCAAACATTGGCAAAGCTACGACATTACACGCCTCCTGAGACACAGGCGCGCACAAGACCGGAATTCTTTGCCAAACATTTGCAAAGGTACGACATTACACGCCGCCTGAGACACAGGCGTCCGCCTGAGACACAGGCGTGCGCCCAAGACCTGTGTTTGGCAAAGCTACGGTATTACACGCCGCATGAGACACAGGCGCACGCACAAGACCCGGAGTCTTTGCCAAACATTGGCAAAGCTATGGCATTACACGCCGCTTGAGACACAGGCGCGCACCAGACCTGGATTCTTTGCCAAACATTGGCAAAGCTACGACATTACATGCTGCCTGAGACACATGCGCGCGCAAATGAACTGAACTCTTTGCCAAACATTGGCGAAGCTACGGCATTACACCTCGCCTGGGACACAGGAGCGCACACGATCTAAAGTCTTTGCCAAACATTGGCAAAGCTACGTTATTACATGCCGCCTGAGACACAGGCGTGCGCATAAGACCTTTGTTTGGCAAAGCTACGGCATTACACGCCGCCTGAGACACAGGCGCGCAAGACCTGAAGTCTTTGCCAAACATTGCCAATGCTACAGCATTACATGAAGCCTGAGACATAGCGCACACACAAGACCTGAAGTCTTTGCAAAACATTGGCAAAGCTACGGCATTACACGTCGCCTGAGACACAGGCGCGCCCTCAAGACCTGAACTATATGCCAAACATTCGCAAACCTATGGCATTACACGACGCCTGAGACACATGCGCGCGCAAAAGTCGTGAAGTCTTTGCCTATCATTGGCAAATCTACGGCATTACACGCTGCCTGAGACACATGCGCGCACACAATACCTGAAGTCTTTGCAAATCATTGGCAAAGCTACGGCATTACACGCCGCCTGAGACACAGGAGCGCACACGACCTAAAGTCTTTGCCAAACATTGGCAAAGCTACGTCATTACATGCCGCCTGAGACACAGGCGTGCGCAGAAGACCTTTGTTTGGCAAAGCTACGGCATTACACGCCACCTCAGACACAGGCGCGCAAGACCTGAAGTCTTTGCCAAACATTGGCAAAGCTATGGCATTACACGCCGCTTGAGACACAGGCGCGCACCAGACCTGGATTCTTTGCCAAACATTGGCAAAGCTACGACATTACATGCTGCCTGAGACACATGCGCGCGCAAATGAACTGAACTCTTTGCCAAACATTGGCGAAGCTACGGCATTACACCTCGCCTGGGACACAGGAGCGCACACGATCTAAAGTCTTTGCCAAACATTGGCAAAGCTACGTTATTACATGCCGCCTGAGACACAGGCGTGCGAATAAGACCTTTGTTTGGCAAAGCTACGGCATTACACGCCGCCTGAGACACAGGCGCGCAAGACCTGAAGTCTTTGCCAAACATTGGCAAAGCTACGGCATTACACGCCGCCTGAGACACATGCGCACGCACAAGACCTGAAGTTTTGCTAAACATTGGCAAAGCTACGTCTTTACACGCCGCCTGAGACACAGGATCGCGTACAAGACCTGAACTATATGCCAAACATTTTCAAAGCTACGGCATTACACGCCGCCTGAGACACATGCACGCGCAAAAGTCCTGAAGTATTTGCCAATCATTGACAAAGCTATGGCATTACACGTCGCCTGAGACACATGCGCGCGCACAAGACCTGAAGTCTTTGCCAATCATTGGCAAAGCTACGGCATTACATGCCGCCTGACACATGCGCGCGCACAAGACCAGATCTCTTTGCCAAACATTGGAAAAGCTACGGCATTACACGCTGCCTGAGACACAGGCGTGCACAAGACCTGAAGTCTTTGCCAAACATTGGCAAAGCTACGACATTAAACGCCTCCTGAGACACAGGCGCGCGCACAAGACATGTAGTCTTTGCCAAACATTGGCAAAGCTACGACATTACACGCCTCCTGAGACACAGGCGAGCACAAGACCTAAATTCTTTGCCAAACATTTGCAAAGGTACGGCATTACACGCCGCCTGCGACACAGGCGTGCGCCCAAGACCTGTGTTTGGCAAAGCTACGGAATTACACGCCGCTTGAGACACAGGTGCGCACCAGACCTTGATTCTTTGCTAAACATTGGCAATGCTACCGCATTACACGCCTCCTGAGACACACGCGCGCGCACAAGACTTTAAGTCTTTGCCATACATTGACAAAGCTACGACATTACATGCCGCCTGAGACACATGCGCGCGCAAAAGAACTGAACTCTTTGCCAAACATTGGCAAAGCTACGGCATTACACCTCGCCTGGGACACAGGAGCGCACGCGACCTAAAGTCTTTGCCCAACATTGGCAAAGCTACGTCATTACATGCCGCCTGAGACACAGGCGTGCGCATAAGACCTTTGTTTGGCAAAGCTACGACATTACACGCCGCCTGAGACACAGGCGCGCAAGACCTGAAGTCTTTGCCAAACATTGGCAATGCTACGACATTACACGAAGCCTAAGACACAGCGCGCACACAAGACCTGAAGTCTTTGCAAAACATTGGCAAAGCTACAGCATTACATGCCACCTGAAACACAGGCGCGCGCACAAGACCTGAACTATATGCCAAACATTCGCAAAGCTACGGCATTACACGACGCCTGAGACACATGCGCGCGCAAAAGTCCTGAAGTCTTTGCCAATCATTGGCAAAGCTACGACATTACACGCCGCCTGAGACACATGCACGCGCACAAGTCCTGAAGTCTTTGCCAATCATTGGCAAAGCTAAGGCATTACATGCCGCCTGAGACACATGCGCGCGCACAAGACCTGAAGTCTTTGCCAAACATTGGCAAAGCTACGACATTAAATGCCGCCTGGGTTACACGCACGCGCACAAGACCTGAACTCTTTGCCACACTTTGGCAAAGCTACGACATTACACGCCGCCTGAGACACATGCGCGCGCACAAGACCAGAACTCTTTGCCTAACACTGCAAAGCTACGGCATTACACGCAGCCTGAGACACATGCGCGCGCACAAGACCAGATCTCTTTGCTAAACACTGGAAAAGCTACGGCATTACACGCTTCCTGAGACACAGGCATGCACAAGACCTGAAGCCTTTGCCATCCATTGGCAAAGCTACGGCATTAAACGCCTCTTGAGACACAGGCGCGCACAAGACATGTAGTCTTAGCCAAACATTGGCAAAGCTACGACATTACACGCCTCCTGAGACACAGGCGCGCACAAGACCTGAATTCTTTGCCAAACATTTGCAAAGGTACGACATTACACGCCGCCTGAGACACAGGCGTGCGCCCAAGACCTGTGTTTGGCAAAGCTACGGTATTACACGCCGCATGAGACACAGGCGCACGCACAAGACCCGGAGTCTTTGCCAAACATTGGCAAAGCTATGGCATTACACGCCGCTTGAGACACAGGCGCGCACCAGACCTGGATTCTTTGCCAAACATTGGCAAAGCTACGACATTACATGCTGCCTGAGACACATGCGCGCGCAAAAGAACTGAACTCTTTGCCAAACATTAGAAAAGCTACGGCATTACACCTCGCCTGGGACACAGGAGCGCACACGATCTAAAGTCTTTGCCAAACATTGGCAAAGCTACGTTATTACATGCCGCCTGAGACACAGGCGTGCGCATAAGACCTTTGTTTAGCAAAGCTACGGCATTACACGCCGCCTGAGACACAGGCGCGCAAGACCTGAAGTCTTTGCCAAACATTGGCAATGCTACAGCATTACATGAAGCCTGAGACATAGCGCACACACAAGACCTGAAGCCTTTGCAAAACATTGGCAAAGCTACGGCGTTACACGTCGCCTGAGACACAGGCGCGCCCACAAGACCTGAACTATATGCCAAACATTCGCAAACCTATGGCATTACACGACGCCTGAGACACAAGCGCGCGCAAAAGTCGGGAAGTCTTTGCCTATCATTGGGAAATCTACGGCATTACACGCCGCCTGAGACACATGCGCGCACACAACACCTGAAGTCTTTGCAAATCATTGGCAAAGCTACGGCATTACACGCCGCCTAAGACACATGCGCACGCACAAGACCTGAAGTTTTGCCAAACATTGGCAAAGCTACGACATTACACGCCGCCTGGGACACATGCACCCGCACAAGACCTGTAGTCTTTGCCAAACATTGGCAAAGCTATGGCATTACACGCAGCTTGAGACACAGGCGCGTGCACCAGACCTGGATTCTTTGCCAAACATTGGCAATGCTACCGCATTACACGCCCCCTGAGACACACGTGCGCGTGCAAGACTTGAAGTATTTGCCAAACATTGGCAATTCTACGGTATTACATGATGACTGAGACACAGCGCGCACACAAGAGCTGAAGTCTTTGCAAAACATTGGGAAAGCTACGGTATTACACGCCGCCTGAAACACAGGCGCGCGCACAAGACCTGAACTATATGCCAAACATTGGCAAAGCTACGGCATTACACGTCGCCTGAGACACAGGCGCGCCCACAAGACCTGAACTATATGCCAAACATTCGCAAACCTATGGCATTACACGACGCCTGAGACACATGCGCGCGCAAAAGTCGTGAAGTCTTTGCCTATCATTGGCAAATCTACGGCATTACACGCCGCCTGAGACACATGCCCGCACACCACCTGAAGTCTTTGCAAATCATTGGCAAAGCTACGGCATTACACGCCGCCTAAGACACATGCGCACGCACAAGACCTGAAGTTTTGCCAAACATTGGCAAAGCTACGACATTACACGCCGCCTGGGACACATGCACCCGCACAAGACCTGTAGTCTTTGCCAAACATTCGCAAAGCTATGGCATTACACGCAGCTTGAGACACAGGCGCGCGCACCAGACCTGGATTCTTTGCCAAACATTGGCAATGCTACCGCATTACACGCCCCCTGAGACACACGTGCGCGTGCAAGACTTGAAGTATTTGCCAAACATTGGCAATTCAAACGTATTACATGATGACTGAGACACAGCGCGCACACAAGAGCTGAAGTCTTTGCAAAACATTGGCAAAGCTACGGTATTACACGCCGCCTGAAACACAGGCGCGCGCGCAAGACCTGAACTATATGCTAATCATTGGCAAAGCTAAGACATTACACGCCGCCTGAGACACATGCGCGCGCACAAGACCTGAAGTCTTTGCCAAACCTTGGTAAAGCTACGACATTACACGCCGCCTGAGACACATGCGCGCGCAAAAGAACTGAACTCTTTGCCAAACATTGGCAAATCTACGACATTACACCTCGCCTGAGACACAGGAGTGCACACGACCTAAAGTCTTTGCCAAACATTGTTAAAGCTACGTCATTACACGACGCCTGAGACACAGGCATGCACATAAGACCTTTGTTTGGTAAAGCTACAGCATTACACGCGCCTGAGACACAGGCGAGCGCCTAAGACCTTTGTTTGGCAAAGTTGCGGCATTACACGTCGTCTGAGACACAGGCGCGCAAGACCTGAAGTCTTCGCCAAACATTGGCAATGCTACGACATTACACGAAGCCTAAGACACAGCGCGCACACAAGACCTGAAGTCTTTGCAAAACATTGGCAAAGCTACAGCATTACATGCCACCTGAAACACAGGCGCGCGCACAAGACCTGAACTATATGCCAAACATTCGCAAAGTTACGGCGTTACACGACACCTGAGACACATGCGCGTGCAAAAGTCCTGAAGTCTTTGCCAATCATTGGCAAAGCTACGACATTACACGCCGCCTGAAACACATGCACGCGCTCAAGTCCTGAAGTCTTTGCCAATCATTGGCAAAGCTAAGGCATTACACGCCGCCTGAGACACATGCGCGCGCACAAGACCTGAAGTCTTTGCCAAACATTGGCAAAGCTATGACATTAAACGCCGCCTGGGTTACAAGCACGCGCACAAGACCTGAATTCTTTGCCACACTTTGGCAAAGCTACGACATTACACGCCGCCTGAGACACATGCGCGCGCACAAGACCAGAACTCTTTGCCAAACACTGCAAAGCTACGGCATTACACGCAGCCTGAGACACATGCGCGCGCACAAGACCAGATCTCTTTGCTAAACATTGGAAAAGCTACGGAATTACACGCTGCCTGAGACACAGGCATGCACAAGACCTGAAGCCTTTGCCATCCATTGGCAAAGCTACGGCATTAAACGCCTGTTGAGACACAGGCGCGCACAAGACATGTAGTCTTAGCCAAACATTGGCAAAGCTACGACATTACACGCCTCCTGAGACACAGGCGCGCACAAGACCTGAATTCTTTGCCAAACATTTGCAAAGGTACGACATTACACGCCGCCTGAGATACAGGCGTGCGCCCAAGACCTGTGTTTGGCAAAGCTACGGTATTACACGCCGCATGAGACACAGGCGCACGCACAAGACCCGGAGTCTTTGCCAAACATTGGCAAAGCTATGGCATTACACGCCGCTTGAGACACAGGCGCGCACCAGACCTGGATTCTTTGCCAAACATTGGCAAAGCTACGACATTACATGCTGCCTGAGACACATGCGCGCGCAAATGAACTGAACTCTTTGCCAAACATTGGCAAAGCTACGGCATTACACCTCGCCTGGGACACAGGAGCGCACACGATCTAAAGTCTTTGCCAAACATTGGCAAAGCTACGTTATTACATGCCGCCTGAGACACAGGCGTGCGCATAAGACCTTTGTTTGGCAAAGCTACGGCATTACACGCCGCCTGAGACACAGGCGCGCAAGACCTGAAGTCTTTGCCAAACATTGCCAATGCTACAGCATTACATGAAGCCTGAGACATAGCGCACACACAAGACCTGAAGTCTTTGCAAAACATTGGCAAAGCTACGGCATTACACGTCGCCTGAGACACAGGCGCGCCCACAAGACCTGAACTATATGCCAAACATTCGCAAACCTATGGCATTACACGACGCCTCAGACACATGCGCGCGCAAAATACGTGAAGTCTTTGCCTATCATTGGCAAATCTACGGCATTACACGCCGCCTGAGACACATGCGCGCACACAACACCTGAAGTCTTTGCAAATCATTGGCAAAGCTACGGCATTACACGCCGCCTAAGACACATGCGCACGCACAAGACCTGAAGTTTTGCCAAACATTGGCAAAGCTACGACATTACACGCCACCTGGGACATAAGCACCCGCACAAGACCTGTAGTCTTTGCCAAACATTGGCAAAGCTATGGCATTACACGCAGCTTGAGACACAGGCGCGCGCTCCAGACCTGGATTCTTTGCCAAACATTGGCAATGCTACCGCATTACACGCCCCCTGAGACACACGTGCGCGTGCAAGACTTGAAGTATTTGCCAAACATTGGCAATTCTACGGTATTACATGATGACTGAGACACAGCGTGCACACAAGAGCTGAAGTCTTTGCAAAACATTGGCAAAGCTACGGTATTACACGCCGCCTGAAACACAGGCGCGCGCACAAGACCTGAACTATATGCCAAACATTGGCAAAGCTACGACATTACACGCCGCCTGAGACACATGCGCGCGCACAAGACCTGAAGTCTTTGCCAAACATTGGCAAAGCTACGACATTACACGCCGCCTGAGACACATGCGCGCGCAAAAGAACTGAACTCTTTGCCAAACATTGGCAAATCTACGACATTACACCTCTCCTGAGACACAGGAGTGCACACGACCTAAAGTCTTTGCCAAACATTGTTAAAGCTACGTCATTACACGACGCCTGAGACACAGGCATGCATATAAGACCTTTGTTTGGTAAAGCTACGGCATTACACGCCGCCTGAGACACAGGCGAGCGCCTAAGACCTTTGTTTGGCAAAGTTGCGGCATTACACGTCGTTTGAGACACAGGCGCGCAAGACCTGAAGTCTTCGCCAAACATTGGCAATGCTACGACATTACACGAAGCCTAAGACACAGCGCGCACACAAGACCTGAAGTCTTTGCAAAACATTGGCAAAGCTACAGCATTACATGCCACCTGAAACACAGGCGCGCGCACAAGACCTGAACTATATGCCAAACATTCGCAAAGCTACGGCATTACACGACGCCTGAGACACATGCGCGCGCAAAAGTCCTGAAGTCTTTGCCAAACATTTGCAAAGCTATGGCATTACACGCAGCTTGAGACACAGGCGCGCGCACCAGACCTGGATTCTTTGCCAAACATTGGCAATGCTACCGCATTACACGCCCCCTGAGACACACGTGCGCGTGCAAGACTTGAAGTATTTGCCAAACATTGGCAATTCTACGGTATTACATGATGACTGAGACACAGCGTGCACACAAGAGCTGAAGTCTTTGCAAAACATTGGCAAAGCTACGGTATTACACGCCGCCTGAAACACAGGCGCGCGCACAAGACCTGAACTATATGCCAAACATTGGCAAAGCTACGACATTACACGCCGCCTGAGACACATGCGCGCGCACAAGACCTGAAGTCTTTGCCAAACATTGGCAAAGCTACGACATTACACGCCGCCTGAGACACATGCGCGCGCAAAAGAACTGAACTCTTTGCCAAACATTGGCAAATCTACGACATTACACCTCTCCTGAGACACAGGAGTGCACACGACCTAAAGTCTTTGCCAAACATTGTTAAAGCTACGTCATTACACGACGCCTGAGACACAGGCATGCATATAAGACCTTTGTTTGGTAAAGCTACGGCATTACACGCCGCCTGAGACACAGGCGAGCGCCTAAGACCTTTGTTTGGCAAAGTTGCGGCATTACACGTCGTTTGAGACACAGGCGCGCAAGACCTGAAGTCTTCGCCAAACATTGGCAATGCTACGACATTACACGAAGCCTAAGACACAGCGCGCACACAAGACCTGAAGTCTTTGCAAAACATTGGCAAAGCTACAGCATTACATGCCACCTGAAACACAGGCGCGCGCACAAGACCTGAACTATATGCCAAACATTCGCAAAGCTACGGCATTACACGACGCCTGAGACACATGCGCGCGCAAAAGTCCTGAAGTCTTTGCCAATCATTGGCAAAGCTACGACATTACACGCCGCCTGAGACACATGCACGCGCACAAGTCCTGAAGTCTTTGCCAATCATTGGCAAAGCTAAGGCATTACATGCCGCCTGAGACACATGCGCGCGCACAAGACCTGAAGTCTTTGCCAAACATTGGCAAAGCTACGACATTAAATGCCGCCTGGGTTACACGCACGCGCACAAGACCTGAACTCTTTGCCACACTTTGGCAAAGCTACGACATTACACGCCGTCTGAGACACATGCACGCGCACAAGACCAGAACTCTTTGCCAAACACTGCAAAGCTATGGCATTACACGCAGCCAGAGACACATGCGCGCGCACAAGACCAGATCTCTTTGCTAAACATTGGAAAAGCTACGGCATTACACGCTGCCTGAGACACAGGCATGCACAAGACCTGAAGCCTTTGCCATCCATTGGCAAAGCTACGGCATTAAACGCCTCTTGAGACACAGGCGCGCACAAGACATGTAGTCTTAGCCAAACATTGGCAAAGCTACGACATTACACGCCTCCTGAGACACAGGCGCGCACAAGACCTGAATTCTTTGCCAAACATTTGCAAAGGTACGACATTACACGCCGCCTGAGACACAGGCGTCCGCCTGAGACACAGGCGTGCGCCCAAGACCTGTGTTTGGCAAAGCTACGGTATTACACGCCGCATGAGACACAGGCGCACGCACAAGACCCGGAGTCTTTGCCAAACATTGGCAAAGCTATGGCATTACACGCCGCTTGAGACACAGGCGCGCACCAGACCTGGATTCTTTGCCAAACATTGGCAAAGCTACGACATTACATGCTGCCTGAGACACATGCGCGCGCAAATGAACTGAACTCTTTGCCAAACATTGGCGAAGCTACGGCATTACACCTCGCCTGGGACACAGGAGCGCACACGATCTAAAGCCTTTGCCAAACATTGGCAAAGCTACGTTATTACATGCCGCCTGAGACACAGGCGTGCGCATAAGACCTTTGTTTGGCAAAGCTACGGCATTACACGCCGCCTGAGACACAGGCGCGCAAGACCTGAAGTCTTTGCCAAACATTGCCAATGCTACAGCATTACATGAAGCCTGAGACATAGCGCACACACAAGACCTGAAGTCTTTGCAAAACATTGGCAAAGCTACGGCATTACACGTCGCCTGAGACACAGGCGCGCCCTCAAGACCTGAACTATATGCCAAACATTCGCAAACCTATGGCATTACACGACGCCTGAGACACATGCGCGCGCAAAAGTCGTGAAGTCTTTGCCTATCATTGGCAAATCTACGGCATTACACGCTGCCTGAGACACATGCGCGCACACAATACCTGAAGTCTTTGCAAATCATTGGCAAAGCTACGGCATTACACGCCGCCTGAGACACAGGAGCGCACACGACCTAAAGTCTTTGCCAAACATTGGCAAAGCTACGTCATTACATGCCGCCTGAGACACAGGCGTGCGCAGAAGACCTTTGTTTGGCAAAGCTACGGCATTACACGCCACCTCAGACACAGGCGCGCAAGACCTGAAGTCTTTGCCAAACATTGGCAATGCTACGGCAATACACGCCGCCTGAGACACAGGCGCGCCCACAAGACCTGAACTATATGCCAAACATTCGCAAAGCTACGACATTACACGACGCCTGAGACACATGCGCGCGCAAAAGTCATGAAGTCGTTGCCTATCATTGGCAAATCTACGGCATTACACGCCGCCTGAGACACATGCGCGCGCATAAGACCTCAAGTCTTTGTCAATCATTGGCAAAGCTACGGCATTACACGCCGCCTGAGACATATGCGCGCGCACAAGACCTGAAGTTTTGCCAAACATTGTACGAGCTACGACATTACACGCCGCCTGGGACACATGCACCCGCACAAGAACTGAAGTCTTTGCCAAACATTGGCAAAGCTACGGCATTAGACGCCGCTTGAGACACAGGCGCGCGCACCAGACCTGGATTCTTTGCCAAACATTGGCAATGCTACCGCATTACACGCCCCTGAGACACACGCGCGCGTGCAAGACTTGAAGTATTTGCCAAGCATTGTCAATTCTACGGTATTACACGATGACTGAGACACAGCGCGCACACAAGACCTGAAGTCTTTGCCAAACATTGGCAAAGCTTTGTCATTACATGCCGCCTGAGACACAGGCGTGCGCATAAGACCTTTGTTTGGTAAAGCTACGGCATTACACGCCTCCTGAGACACAGGCGCGCAAGACCTGAAGTCTTTGCCAAACATTGGCAATGCTACGTCATTACCCGAAGCCTGAGACATAGCGCACGCACAAGACCTGAAGTCTTTGCAAAACATTGGCAAAGCTATGGCATTACACGCCGCCTGAGACACAGGATCGCGCACAAGACCTGAACTATATGCCAAACATTGGCAAAGCTACGGCATTACACGCCGCCTGAGACACATGCACGCACAAAAGTCCTGAAGTCTTTGCCAATCATTGGCAAAGCTATGGCATTACACGCCGCCTGAGACACATGCGCGCGCACAAGACCTGAAGTCTTTGCCAATCATTGGCAAAGCTACGGCATTACACGCCGCGTGAGACACATGCGCGTGCACAAGACCAGGTCTCTTTGCCAAACATTGGAAAAGCTACGGCATTACACGCTGCCTGAGACACAGGCATGCACAAGACCTGAAGTCTTTGCCAACCATTGGCAAAGCTACGGCATTAAACGCCTCTTGAGACACAGGCGCGCGCACAAGACATGTAGTCTTAGCCAAACTTTGGCAAAGCTACGACGTTACACGCCTCCTGAGACACAAGCGCGCACAAGACCTGAATTCTTTGCCAAACATTTCAAAGGTACGTCATTACACGCCGCCTGAGACACAGGCGTGCGCCCAAGACCTGTGTTTGGCAAAGCTACGGTATTACACGCCGCATGAGACACAGGCGCGCGCACAAGACCCGAAGTCTTTGCCAAACATTGGCAAAGCTATGGCATTACACACCGCTTGAGACACAGGCGCGCGCACCAGACATGGATTCTTTGCCAAACATTGGCAATGCTACTGCAATACACGCCTCCTGAGACACACGTGCGCGTACAAGAACTGAAGTCTTTGCCAAACATTGGCAAAGCTACGACATTACAAGCCGCCTGAGACACATGCGCGCGCAAAAGAACTGAACTCTTTGCCAAACATTGGTAAAGCTACGGCATTACACCTCGCCTGCGACACAGCAGCGCACACGACCTAAAGTCTTTGCTAAACATTGGCGAAGCTACGTCATTACATGCCGCCTGAGACACAGGCGCGCAAGACCTGAAGCCTTTGCCAAACATTGGCAATGCTACGGCATTACACAAAGCCTGAGACATAGCGCACACACAAGACCTGAAGTCTTTGCAAAACATTGGCAAAGCTACGGCATTACACGCCGCCTGAGACATAGGCGCGCCCACAAGACCTGAACTATATGCCAAACATTCGGAAAGCTACGGCATTACACGACGCCTGAGACACATGCGCGCGCAAAAGTCATGAAGTCTTTGCCTATCATTGGCAAAGCTACGGCATTACACGCCGCCTGAGACACATGCGCACGCACAAGACCTGAAGTTTTGCTAAACATTGGCAAAGCTACGTCTTTACACGCCGCCTGAGACACAGGATCGCGTACAAGACCTGAACTATATGCCAAACATTTTCAAAGCTACGGCATTATACGCCGCCTGAGACACATGCACGCGCAAAAGTCCTGAAGTATTTGCCAATCATTGACAAAGCTATGGCATTACACGTCGCCTAAGACACATGCGCGCGCACAAGACCTGAAGTCTTTGCCAATCATTGGCAAAGCTACGGCATTACATGCCGCCTGAGACATAGCGCGCGCACAAGACCAGATCTCTTTGCCAAACATTGGAAAAGCTACGGCATTACACGCTGCCTGAGACACAGGCGTGCACAAGACCTGAAGTCTTTGCCAAACATTGGCAAAGCTACGACATTAAACGCCTCCTGAGACACAGGCGCGCGCACAAGACATGTAGTCTTTGCCAAACATTGGCAAAGCTACGACATTACACGCCTCCTGAGACACAGGCGAGCACAAGACCTAAATTCTTTGCCAAACATTTGCAAAGGTACGGCATTACACGCCGCCTGCGACACAGGCGTGCGCCCAAGACCTGTGTTTGGCAAAGCTACGGAATTACACGCCGCTTGAGACACAGGTGCGCGCACCAGACCTTGATTCTTTGCTAAACATTGGCAATGCTACCGCATTACACGCCTCCTGAGACACACGCGCGCGCACAAGACTTTAAGTCTTTGCCATACATTGACAAAGCTACGACATTACATGCCGCCTGAGACACATGCGCGCGCAAAAGAACTGAACTCTTTGCCAAACATTGGCAAAGCTACGGCATTACACCTCGCCTGGGACACAGGAGCGCACGCGACCTAAAGTCTTTGCCCAACATTGGCAAAGCTACGTCATTACATGCCGCCTGAGACACAGGCGTGCGCATAAGACCTTTGTTTGGCAAAGCTACGACATTACACGCCGCCTGAGACACAGGCGCGCAAGACCTGAAGTCTTTGCCAAACATTGGCAATGCTACGACATTACACGAAGCCTAAGACACAGCGCGCACACAAGACCTGAAGTCTTTGCAAAACATTGGCAAAGCTACAGCATTACATGCCACCTGAAACACAGGCGCGCGCACAAGACCTGAACTATATGCCAAACATTCGCAAAGCTACGGCATTACACGACGCCTGAGACACATGCGCGCGCAAAAGTCCTGAAGTCTTTGCCAATCATTGGCAAAGCTACGACATTACACGCCGCCTGAGACACATGCACGCGCACAAGTCCTGAAGTCTTTGCCAATCATTGGCAAAGCTAAGGCATTACATGCCGCCTGAGACACATGCGCGCGCACAAGACCTGAAGTCTTTGCCAAACATTGGCAAAGCTACGACATTAAATGCCGCCTGGGTTACACGCACGCGCACAAGACCTGAACTCTTTGCCACACTTTAGCAAAGCTACGACATTACACGCCGCCTGAGACACATGCGCGCGCACAAGACCAGAACTCTTTGCCAAACACTGCAAAGCTATGGCATTACACGCAGCCTGAGACACATGCGCACGCACAAGACCAGATCTCTTTGCTAAACATTGGAAAAGCTACGGCATTACACGCTGCCTGAGACACAGGCATGCACAAGACCTGAAGCCTTTGCCATCCATTGGCAAAGCTACGACATTAAACGCCTCTTGAGACACAGGCGCGCACAAGCCATGTAGTCTTAGCCAAACATTGGCAAAGCTACGACATTACACGCCTCCTGAGACACAGGCGCGCACAAGACCGGAATTCTTTGCCAAACATTTGCAAAGGTACGACATTACACGCCGCCTGAGACACAGGCGTCCGCCTGAGACACAGGCGTGCGCCCAAGACCTGTGTTTGGCAAAGCTACGGTATTACACGCCGCATGAGACACAGGCGCACGCACAAGACCCGGAGTCTTTGCCAAACATTGGCAAAGCTATGGCATTACACGCCGCTTGAGACACAGGCGCGCACCAGACCTGGATTCTTTGCCAAACATTGGCAAAGCTACGACATTACATGCTGCCTGAGACACATGCGCGCGCAAATGAACTGAACTCTTTGCCAAACATTGGCGAAGCTACGGCATTACACCTCGCCTGGGACACAGGAGCGCACACGATCTAAAGTCTTTGCCAAACATTGGCAAAGCTACGTTATTACATGCCGCCTGAGACACAGGCGTGCGCATAAGACCTTTGTTTGGCAAAGCTACGGCATTACACGCCGCCTGAGACACAGGCGCGCAAGACCTGAAGTCTTTGCCAAACATTGCCAATGCTACAGCATTACATGAAGCCTGAGACATAGCGCACACACAAGACCTGAAGTCTTTGCAAAACATTGGCAAAGCTACGGCATTACACGTCGCCTGAGACACAGGCGCGCCCTCAAGACCTGAACTATATGCCAAACATTCGCAAACCTATGGCATTACACGACGCCTGAGACACATGCGCGCGCAAAAGTCGTGAAGTCTTTGCCTATCATTGGCAAATCTACGGCATTACACGCTGCCTGAGACACATGCGCGCACACAATACCTGAAGTCTTTGCAAATCATTGGCAAAGCTACGGCATTACACGCCGCCTGAGACACAGGAGCGCACACGACCTAAAGTCTTTGCCAAACATTGGCAAAGCTACGTCATTACATGCCGCCTGAGACACAGGCGTGCGCAGAAGACCTTTGTTTGGCAAAGCTACGGCATTACACGCCACCTCAGACACAGGCGCGCAAGACCTGAAGTCTTTGCCAAACATTGGCAAAGCTATGGCATTACACGCCGCTTGAGACACAGGCGCGCACCAGACCTGGATTCTTTGCCAAACATTGGCAAAGCTACGACATTACATGCTGCCTGAGACACATGCGCGCGCAAATGAACTGAACTCTTTGCCAAACATTGGCGAAGCTACGGCATTACACCTCGCCTGGGACACAGGAGCGCACACGATCTAAAGTCTTTGCCAAACATTGGCAAAGCTACGTTATTACATGCCGCCTGAGACACAGGCGTGCGAATAAGACCTTTGTTTGGCAAAGCTACGGCATTACACGCCGCCTGAGACACAGGCGCGCAAGACCTGAAGTCTTTGCCAAACATTGGCAAAGCTACGGCATTACACGCCGCCTGAGACACATGCGCACGCACAAGACCTGAAGTTTTGCTAAACATTGGCAAAGCTACGTCTTTACACGCCGCCTGAGACACAGGATCGCGTACAAGACCTGAACTATATGCCAAACATTTTCAAAGCTACGGCATTACACGCCGCCTGAGACACATGCACGCGCAAAAGTCCTGAAGTATTTGCCAATCATTGACAAAGCTATGGCATTACACGTCGCCTGAGACACATGCGCGCGCACAAGACCTGAAGTCTTTGCCAATCATTGGCAAAGCTACGGCATTACATGCCGCCTGACACATGCGCGCGCACAAGACCAGATCTCTTTGCCAAACATTGGAAAAGCTACGGCATTACACGCTGCCTGAGACACAGGCGTGCACAAGACCTGAAGTCTTTGCCAAACATTGGCAAAGCTACGACATTAAACGCCTCCTGAGACACAGGCGCGCGCACAAGACATGTAGTCTTTGCCAAACATTGGCAAAGCTACGACATTACACGCCTCCTGAGACACAGGCGAGCACAAGACCTAAATTCTTTGCCAAACATTTGCAAAGGTACGGCATTACACGCCGCCTGCGACACAGGCGTGCGCCCAAGACCTGTGTTTGGCAAAGCTACGGAATTACACGCCGCTTGAGACACAGGTGCGCACCAGACCTTGATTCTTTGCTAAACATTGGCAATGCTACCGCATTACACGCCTCCTGAGACACACGCGCGCGCACAAGACTTTAAGTCTTTGCCATACATTGACAAAGCTACGACATTACATGCCGCCTGAGACACATGCGCGCGCAAAAGAACTGAACTCTTTGCCAAACATTGGCAAAGCTACGGCATTACACCTCGCCTGGGACACAGGAGCGCACGCGACCTAAAGTCTTTGCCCAACATTGGCAAAGCTACGTCATTACATGCCGCCTGAGACACAGGCGTGCGCATAAGACCTTTGTTTGGCAAAGCTACGACATTACACGCCGCCTGAGACACAGGCGCGCAAGACCTGAAGTCTTTGCCAAACATTGGCAATGCTACGACATTACACGAAGCCTAAGACACAGCGCGCACACAAGACCTGAAGTCTTTGCAAAACATTGGCAAAGCTACAGCATTACATGCCACCTGAAACACAGGCGCGCGCACAAGACCTGAACTATATGCCAAACATTCGCAAAGCTACGGCATTACACGACGCCTGAGACACATGCGCGCGCAAAAGTCCTGAAGTCTTTGCCAATCATTGGCAAAGCTACGACATTACACGCCGCCTGAGACACATGCACGCGCACAAGTCCTGAAGTCTTTGCCAATCATTGGCAAAGCTAAGGCATTACATGCCGCCTGAGACACATGCGCGCGCACAAGACCTGAAGTCTTTGCCAAACATTGGCAAAGCTACGACATTAAATGCCGCCTGGGTTACACGCACGCGCACAAGACCTGAACTCTTTGCCACACTTTGGCAAAGCTACGACATTACACGCCGCCTGAGACACATGCGCGCGCATAAGACCAGAACTCTTTGCCAAACACTGCAAAGCTATGGCATTACACGCAGCCTGAGACACATGCGCACGCACAAGACCAGATCTCTTTGCTAAACATTGGAAAAGCTACGGCATTACACGCTGCCTGAGACACAGGCATGCACAAGACCTGAAGCCTTTGCCATCCATTGGCAAAGCTACGACATTAAACGCCTCTTGAGACACAGGCGCGCACAAGCCATGTAGTCTTAGCCAAACATTGGCAAAGCTACGACATTACACGCCTCCTGAGACACAGGCGCGCACAAGACCGGAATTCTTTGCCAAACATTTGCAAAGGTACGACATTACACGTCGCCTGAGACACAGGCGTCCGCCTGAGACACAGGCGTGCGCCCAAGACCTGTGTTTGGCAAAGCTACGGTATTACACGCCGCATGAGACACAGGCGCACGCACAAGACCCTGAGTCTTTGCCAAACATTGCCAAAGCTATGGCATTACACGCCGCTTGAGACACAGGCGCGCACCAGACCTGGATTCTTTGCCAAACATTGGCAAAGCTACGACATTACATGCTGCCTGAGACACATGCGCGCGCAAATGAACTGAACTCTTTGCCAAACATTGGCGAAGCTACGGCATTACACCTCGCCTGGGACACAGGAGCGCACACGATCTAAAGTCTTTGCCAAACATTGGCAAAGCTACGTTATTACATGCCGCCTGAGACACAGGCGTGCGCATAAGACCTTTGTTTGGCAAAGCTACGGCATTACACGCCGCCTGAGACACAGGCGCGCAAGACCTGAAGTCTTTGCCAAACATTGCCAATGCTACAGCATTACATGAAGCCTGAGACATAGCGCACACACAAGACCTGAAGTCTTTGCAAAACATTGGCAAAGCTACGTCATTACACGTCGCCTGAGACACAGGCGCGCCCTCAAGACCTGAACTATATGCCAAACATTCGCAAACCTATGGCATTACACGACGCCTGAGACACGTGCGCGCGCAAAAGTCGTGAAGTCTTTGCCTATCATTGGCAAATCTACGGCATTACACGCTGCCTGAGACACATGCGCGCACACAATACCTGAAGTCTTTGCAAATCATTGGCAAAGCTACGGCATTACACGCCGCCTGAGACACAGGAGCGCACACGACCTAAAGTCTTTGCCAAACATTGGCAAAGCTACGTCATTACATGCCGCCTGAGACACAGGCGTGCGCAGAAGACCTTTGTTTGGCAAAGCTACGGCATTACACGCCACCTCAGACACAGGCGCGCAAGACCTGAAGTCTTTGCCAAACATTGGCAATGCTACGGCAATACACGCCGCCTGAGACACAGGCGCGCCCACAAGACCTGAACTATATGCCAAACATTCGCAAAGCTACGACATTACACGACGCCTGAGACACATGCGCGCGCAAAAGTCATGAAGTCGTTGCCTATCATTGGCAAATCTACGGCATTACACGCCGCCTGAGACACATGCGCGCGCACAAGACCTAAAGTCTTTGTCAATCATTGGCAAAGCTACGGCATTACACGCCGCCTGAGACATATGCGCGCGCACAAGACCTGAAGTTTTGCCAAACATTGTACGAGCTACGACATTACACGCCGCCTGGGACACATGCACCCGCACAAGAACTGTAGTCTTTGCCAAACATTGGCAAAGCTACGGCATTAGACGCCGCTTGAGACACAGGCGCGCGCACCAGACCTGGATTCTTTGCCAAACATTGGCAATGCTACAGCATTACACGCCCCTAAGACACACGCGCGCGTGCAAGACTTGAAGTATTTGCCAAGCATTGTCAATTCTACGGTATTACACGATGACTGAGACACAGCGCGCACACAAGACCTGAAGTCTTTGCCAAACATTGGCAAAGCTTTGTCATTACATGCCGCTTGAGACACAGGCGTGCGCATAAGACCTTTGTTTGGCAAAGCTACGACATTACACGCCTCCTGAGACACAGGCGCGCAAGACCTGAAGTCTTTGCCAAACATTGGCAATGCTACGTCCTTACCCGAAGCCTGAGACATAGCGCACGCACAAGACATGAAGTCTTTGCAAAACATTGGCAAAGCTATGGCATTACACGCCGCCTGAGACACAGGATCGCGCACAAGACCTGAACTATATGCCAAACATTGGCAAAGCTACGGCATTACAGGCCGCCTGAGACACATGCACGCGCAAAAGTCCTGAAGTCTTTGCCAATCATTGGCAAAGCTGTGGCATTACACGCCGCCTAAGACACATGCGCGCGCACAAGACCTGAAGTCTTTGCCAATCATTGGCAAAGCTACGGCATTACACGCCGCGTGAGACACATGCGCGTGCACAAGACCAGGTCTCTTTGCCAAACATTGGAAAAGCTACGGCATTACACGCTGCCTGAGACACAGGCATGCACAAGACCTGAAGTCTTTGCCAACCATTGGCAAAGCTACGGCATTAAACGCCTCTTGAGACACAGGCGCGCGCACAAGACATGTAGTCTTAGCCAAACTTTGGCAAAGCTACGACGTTACACGCCTCCTGAGACACAAGCGCGCATAAGACCTGAATTCTTTGCCAAACATTTCAAAGGTACGTCATTACACGCCGCCTGAGACACAGGCGTGCGCCCAAGACCTGTGTTTGGCAAAGCTACGGTATTACACGCCGCATGAGACACAGGCGCGCGCACAAGACCCGAAGTATTTGCCAAACATTGCAAAGCTATGGCATTACACACCGCTTGAGACACAGGCGCGCGCACCAGACATGGATTCTTTGCCAAACATTGGCAATGCTACTGCAATACACGGCTCCTGAGACACACGTGCGCGTACAAGACCTGAAGTCTTTGCCAAACATTGGCAAAGCTACGACATTACAAGCCGCCTGAGACACATGCGCGCGCAAAAGAACTGAACTATTTGCCAAACATTGGTAAAGCTACGGCATTACACCTCGCCTGCGACACAGCAGCGCACACGACCTAAAGTCTTTGCTAAACATTGGCAAAGCTACGTCATTACATGCCGCCTGAGACACAGGCGCGCAAGACCTGAAGCCTTTGCCAAACATTATCAATGCTACGGCATTACACAAAGCCTGAGACATAGCGCACACACAAGACCTGAAGTCTTTGCAAAACATTGGCAAAGCTACGGCATTACACGCCGCCTGAGACATAGGCGCGCCCACAAGACCTGAACTATATGCCAAACATTCGGAAAGCTACGTCATTACACGACGCCTGAGACTCATGCGCGCGCAAAAGTCATGAAGTCTTTGCCTAACATTGGCAAAGCTACGGCATTACATGCCGCCTGAGACACATGCGCACGCACAAGACCTGAAGTTTTGCTAAACATTGGCAAAGCTACGTCTTTACACGCCGCCTGAGACACAGGATCGCGCACAAGACCTGAACTATATGCCAAACATTTTCAAAGCTACGGCATTACACGCCGCCTGAGACACATGCACGCGCAAAAGTCCTGAAGTATTTGCCAATCATTGACAAAGCTATGGCATTACACGCTGCCTGAGACACATGCGCGCGCACAAGACCTGAAGTCTTTGCCAATCATTGGCAAAGCTACGGCATTACATGCCGCCTGAGACACAGCGCGCGCACAAGACCAGATCTCTTTGCCAAACATTGGAAAAGCTACGGCATTACACGCTGCCTGAGACACAGGCGTGCACAAGACCTGAAGTCTTTGCCAAACATTGGCAAAGCTACGACATTAAACGCCTCCTGAGACACAGGCGCGCGCACAAGACATGTAGTCTTTGCCAAACATTGGCAAAGCTACGACATTACACGCCTCCTGAGACACAGGCGAGCACAAGACCTAAATTCTTTGCCTAACATTTGCAAAGGTACGGCATTACACGCCGCCTGCGACACAGGCGTGCGCCCAAGACCTGTGTTTGGCAAAGCTACGGAATTACACGCCGCTTGAGACACAGGTGCGCGCACCAGACCTTGATTCTTTGCTAAACATTGGCAATGCTACCGCATTACACGCCTCCTGAGACACACGCGCGCGCACAAGACTTTAAGTCTTTGCCATACATTGGCAAAGCTACGACATTACATGCCGCCTGAGACACATGCGCGCGCAAAAGAACTGAACTCTTTGCCAAACATTGGCAAAGCTACGGCATTACACCTCGCCAGGGACACAGGAGCGCACGCGACCTAAAGTCTTTGCCCAACATTGGCAAAGCTACGTCATTACATGCCGCCTTAGACACAGGCGTGCGCATAAGACCTTTGTTTGGCAAAGCTACGACATTACACGCCGCCTGAGACACAGGCGCGCAAGACCTGAAGTCTTTGCCAAACATTGGCAATGCTACGGCATTGCACGCCGCCTGAGACACAGGCGCGCCCACAAGACCTGAACTATATGCCAAACATTCGCAAAGCTACGACATTACACGACGCCTGAGACACATGCGCGCGCAAATGTCATGAAGTCTTTGCCTATCATTGGCAAATCTACGGCATTACACGCCGCCTGAGACACATGCGCGCGCACAAGACCTGAAGTCTTTGTCAATCATTGGCAAAGCTACGGCATTACACGCCGCCTGAGACACATGCGCGCTCACAAGACCTGAAGTTTTGCCAAACATTGGCAATGGTACGACATTACACGCCGCCTGGGACACATGCACCCGCACAAGACCTGAAGTCATTGCCAAACATTGGCAAAGCTATGGCATTACACGCCGCTTGAGACATAGGCGCGCGCACCAGACCAGGATTCTTTGCCAAACATTGGCAATGCTACCGTATTACACGCCCCCTGAGACACACGTGCGCGTGCAAGACTTGAAGTATTTGCCAAACATTGGCAATTCTACGGTATTACATGATGACTGAGACACAGCGCGCACACAAGAGCTGAAGTCTTTGCAAAACATTGGCAAAGCTACGGTATTACACGCCGCCTGAAACACATGCGCGCGCACAAGACCTGAAGTCTTTGCCAAACATTGGCAAAGCTACGACATTACACGCCGCCTGAGACACATGCGCGCGCAAAAGAACTGAACTCTTTGCCAAACATTGGCAAATCTACGACATTACACCTCGCCTGAGACACAGGAGTGCACACGACCTAAAGTCTTTGCCAAACATTGTTAAAGCTACGTCATTACACGACGCCTGAGACACAGGCATGCACATAAGACCTTTGTTTGGTAAAGCTACGGCATTACACGCCGCCTGAGACACAGGCGAGCGCCTAAGACCTTTGTTTGGCAAAGTTGCGGCATTACACGTCGTCTGAGACACAGGCGCGCAAAACCTGAAGTCTTCGCCAAACATTGGCAATGCTACGACATTACACGAAGCCTAAGACACAGCGCGCACACAAGACCTGAAGTCTTTGCAAAACATTGGCAAAGCTACAGCATTACATGCCACCTGAAACACAGGCGCGCGCACAAGACCTGAACTATATGCCAAACATTCGCAAAGCTACGGCATTACACGACGCCTAAGACACATGCGCGCGCAAAAGTCCTGAAGTCTTTGCCAATCATTGGCAAAGCTATGACATTACACGCCGCCAGAGACACATGCACGCTCACAAGTCCTGAAGTCTTTGCCAATCATTGGCAAAGCTAAGGCATTACACGCCGCCTGAGACACATGCGCGCGCACAAGACCTGAAGTCTTTGCCAAACATTGGCAAAGCTACGACATTAAACGCCGCCTGGGTTACATGCACGCGCACAAGACCTGAACTCTTTGCCACACTTTGGCAAAGCTACGACATTACACGCCGCCTGAGACACATGCGCGCGCACAAGACCAGAACTCTTTGCCTAACACTGCAAAGCTACGGCATTACACGCAGCCTGAGACACATGCGCGCGCACAAGACCAGATCTCTTTGCTAAACATTGGAAAAGCTACGGCATTACACGCTTCCTGAGACACAGGCATGCTCAAGACCTGAAGCCTTTGCCATCCATTGGCAAAGCTATGGCATTAAACGCCTCTTGAGACACAGGCGCGCACAAGACATGTAGTCTTAGCCAAACATTGGCAAAGCTACGACATTACACGCCTCCTGAGACACAGGCGCGCACAAGACCTGAATTCTTTGCCAAACATTTGCAAGGTACGACATTACACGCCGCCTGAGACACAGGCGTGCGCCCAAGACCTGTGTTTGGCAAAGCTACGGTATTACACGCCGCATGAGACACAGGCGCACGCACAAGACCCGGAGTCTTTGCCAAACACTGGCAAAGCTATGGCATTACACGCCGCTTGAGACACAGGCGCGCACCAGACCTGGATTCTTTGCCAAACATTGGCAAAGCTACGACATTACATGCTGCCTGAGACACATGCGCGCGCAAAAGAACTGAACTCTTTGCCAAACATTGGCAAAGCTACGGCATTACACCTCGCCTGGGACACAGGAGCGCACACGATCTAAAGTCTTTGCCAAACATTGGCAAAGCTACGTTATTACATGCCGCCTGAGACACAGGCGCACGCATAAGACCTTTGTTTGGCAAAGCTACGGCATTACACGCCGCCTGAGACACAGGCGCGCAAGACCTGAAGTCTTTGCCAAACATTGGCAATGCTACAGCATTACATGAAGCCTGAGACATAGCGCACACACAAGACCTGAAGCCTTTGCAAAACATTGGCAAAGCTACGGCATTACACGTCGCCTGAGACACAGGCGCGCCCACAAGACCTGAACTATATGCCAAACATTCGCAAACCTATGGCATTACACGACGCCTGAGACACAAGCGCGCGTAAAAGTCGTTAAGTCTTTGCCTATCATTGGCAAATCTACGGCATTACACGCCGCCTGAGACACATGGGCGCACACAACACCTGAAGTCTTTGCAAATCATTTGCAAAGCTACGGCATTACACGCCGCCTAAGACACATGCGCACGCACAAGACCTGAAGTTTTGCCAAACATTGGCAAAGCTACGACATTACACGCCGCCTGGGACACATGCACCCGCACAAGACCTGTAGTCTTTGCCAAACATTGGCAAAGCTATGGCATTACACGCAGCTTGAGACACAGGCGCGCGCACCAGACCTGGATTCTTTGCCAAACATTGGCAATGCTACCGCATTACACGCCCCCTGAGACACACGTGCGCGTGCAAGACTTGAAGTATTTGCCAAACATTGGCAATTCTACGGTATTACATGATGACTGAGACACAGCGCGCACACAAGAGCTGAAGTCTTTGCAAAACATTGGCAAAGCTACGGTATTACACGCCGCCTGAAACACAGGCGCGTGCACAAGACCTGAACTATATGCCAAACATTGGCAAAGCTACGACATTACACGCCGCCTGAGACACATGCGCGCGCACAAGACCTGAAGCCTTTGCCAAACATTGGCAAAGCTACGACATTACACGCCGCCTGAGACACATGCGCGCGCAAAAGAACTGAACTCTTTGCCAAACATTGGCAAATCTACGACATTACACCTCGCCTGAGACACAGGAGTGCACACGACCTAAAGTCTTTGCCAAACATTGTTAAAGCTACGTCATTACACGACGCCTGAGACACAGGCATGCACATAAGACCTTTGTCTGGTAAAGCTACGGCATTACACGCCGCCTGAGACACAGGCGAGCGCCTAAGACCTTTGTTTGGCAAAGTTGCGGCATTACACGTCGTCTGAGACACAGGCGCGCAAGACCTGAAGTCTTCGCCAAACATTGGCAATGCTACGACATTACACGAAGCCTAAGACACAGCGCGCACACAAGACCTGAAGTCTTTGCAAAACATTGGCAAAGCTACAGCATTACATGCCACCTGAAACACAGGCCGCGCACAAGACCTGAACTATATGCCAAACATTCGCAAAGCTACGGCATTACCCGAAGCCTGAGACACATGCGCGCGCAAAAGTCCTGAAGTCTTTGCCAATCATTGGCAAAGCTACGACATTACACGCCGCCTGAGACACATGCACGCGCACAAGTCCTGAAGTCTTTGCAAATCATTGGCAAAGCTAAGGCATTACACGCCGCCTGAGACACATGCGCGCGCACAAGACCTGAAGTCTTTGCCAAACATTTGCAAAGCTACGACATTAAACGCCGCCTGGGTTACATGCACGCGCACAAGACCTGAACTCTTTGCCACCCTTTGGCAAAGCTACGACATTACACGCCGCCTGAGACACATACGCGCGCACAAGACCAGAACTCTTTGCCAAACACTGCAAAGCTACGGCATTACACGCAGCCTGAGACACATGCGCGCGCACAAGACCAGATCTCTTTGCTAAACATTGGAAAAGCTACGGCATTACACGCTGCTTGAGACACAGGCATGCACAAGACCTGAAGCCTTTGCCATCCATTGGCAAAGCTACGGCATTAAACGCCTCTTGAGACACAGGCGCGCACAAGACATGTAGTCTTAGCCAAACATTGGCAAAGCTACGACATTACACGCCTCCTGAGACACAGGCGCGCACAAGACCTGAATTTTTTGCCAAACATTTGTAAAGGTACGACATTACACGTCGCCTGAGACACAGGCGTGCGCCCAAGACATGTGTTTGGCAAAGCTACGGTATTACACGCCGCATGAGACACAGGCGCACGCACAAGACCCGGAGTCTTTGCCAAACATTGGCAAAGCTATGGCATTACACGCCGCTTGAGACACAGGCGCGCACCAGACCTGGATTATTTGCCAAACATTGGCAAAGCTACGACATTACATGCTGCCTGAGACACATGCGCGCGCAAAAGAACTGAACTCTTTGCCAAACATTAGCAAAGCTACGGCATTACACCTCGCCTGGGACACAGGAGCGCACACGATCTAAAGTCTTTGCCAAACATTGCAAAGCTACGTTATTACATGCCGCCTGAGACACAGGCGTGCGCATAAGACCTTTGTTTGGCAAAGCTACGGCATTACACGCCGCCTGAGACACAGGCGCGCAAGACCTGAAGTCTTTGCCAAACATTGGCAATGCTACAGCATTACATGAAGCCTGAGACATAGCGCACACACAAGACCTGAAGTCTTTGCAAAACATTGGCAAAGCTACGGCATTACACGTCGCCTGAGACACAGGCGCGCCCGCAAGACCTGAACTATATGCCAAACATTCGCACACCTATGGCATTACACGACGCCTGAGACACATGCGCGCGCAAAAGTCGTGAAGTCTTTGCCTATCATTGGCAAATCTACGGCATTACACGCCGCCTGAGACACATGCGCGCACACAACACCTGAAGTCTTTGCAAATCATTGGCAAAGCTACGGCATTACACGCCGCCTAAGACACATGCGCACGCACAAGACCTGAAGTTTTGCCAAACATTGGCAAAGCTACGACATTACACGCCGCCTGGGACACATGCACCCGCACAAGACCTGTAGTCTTTGCCAAACATTGGCAAAGCTATGGCATTACACGCAGCTTGAGACACAGGCGCGCGCACCAGACCTGGATTCTTTGCCAAACATTGGCAATGCTACCGCATTACACGCCCCCTGAGACACACGTGCGTGTGCAAGACTTGAAGTATTTGCCAAACATTGGCAATTCAAAGGTATTACATGATGACTGAGACACAGCGCGCACACAATAGCTGAAGTCATTGCAAAACATTGGCAAAGCTACGGTATTACACGCCGCCTCAAACACAGGCGCGCGCGCAAGACCTGAACTATATGCCAATCATTGGCAAAGCTAAGACATTACACGCCGCCTGAGACACATGCGCGCGCACAAGACCTGAAGTCTTTGCCAAACATTGGCAAAGCTACGACATTACACGCCGCCTGAGACACATGCGCGCGCAAAAGAACTGAACTCTTTGCCAAACATTGGGAAATCTACGACATTACACCTCGCCTGAGACACATGCGCGCGCACAAGACCTGAAGTCTTTGCCAAACATTGGTAAAGCTACAGCATTACACGCGCCTGAGACACAGGCGAGCGCCTAAGACCTTTGTTTGGCAAAGTTGCGGCATTAGACGTCGTCTGCGACACAGGCGCGCAAGACCTGAAGTCTTCGCCAAACATTGGCAATGCTACGACATTACACGAAGCCTAAGACACAGCGCGCACACAAGACCTGAAGTCTTTGCAAAACATTGGCAAAGTTACAGCATTACATGCCACCTGAAACACAGGCGCGCGCACAAGACCTGAACTATATGCCAAACATTCGCAAAGCTACGGTATTACACGACGCCTGAGACACATGCGCGTGCAAAAGTCCAGAAGTCTTTGCCAATCATTGGCAAAGCTACGACATTACACGCCGCTTGAGACACATGCACGCGCACAAGTCCTGAAGTCTTTGCCAATCATTGGCAAAGCTATGGCATTACACGCCGCCTGAGACACATGCGCGCGCACAAGACCTGAAGTCTTTGCCAAACATTGGCAAAGCTACGACATTAAACGCCGCCTGGGTTACAAGCACGCGCACAAGACCTGAACTCTTTGCCACACTTTGGCAAAGCTACGACATTACACGCCGCCTGAGACACATGCACGCGCACAAGACCAGAACTCTTTGTCAAACACTGCAAAGCTACGGCATTACACGCAGCCTGAGACACATGCGCGCGCACAAGACCAGATCTCTTTGCTAAACATTGGAAAAGCTACGGAATTACACGCTGCATGAGACACAGGCATGCACAAGACCTGAAGCCTTTGCCATCCATTGGCAAAGCTACGGCATTAAACGCCTCTTGAGACACAGGCGCGCACAAGACATTTAGTCTTAGCCAAACATTGGCAAAGCTACGACATTACACGCCTCCTGAGACACAGGCGCGCACAAGACCTGAATTCTTTGCCAAACATTTGCAAAGGTACGACATTACACGCCGCCTGAGACACAGGCGTGCGCCCAAGACCTGTGTTTGGCAAAGCTACGGTATTACACGCCGCATGAGACACAGGCGCACGCACAAGACCCGGAGTCTTTGCCAAACATTGGCAAAGCTATGGCATTACACGCCGCTTGAGACACAGGCGCGCACCAGACCTGGATTCTTTGCCAAACATTGGTAAAGCTACGACATTACATGCTGCCTGAGACACATGCGCGCGCAAATGAACTGAACTCTTTGCCAAACATTGGCAAAGCTACGGCATTACACCTCGCCTGGGACACAGGAGCGCACACGATCTAAAGTCTTTGCCAAACATTGGCAATGCTACGTTATTACATGCCGCCTGAGACACAGGCGTGCGCATAAGACCTTTGTTTGGCAAGGCTACGGCATTACACGCCGCCTGAGACACAGGTGCGCAAGACCTGAAGTCTTTGCCAAACATTGGCAATGCTACAGCATTACATGAAGCCTGAGACATAGCGCACACACAAGACCTGAAGTCTTTGCAAAACATTGGCAAAGCTACGGCATTACACGTCGCCTGAGAGACAGGCGCGCCCTCAAGACCTGAACTATATGCCAAACATTCGCAAACCTATGGCATTACACGACGCCTGAGACACATGCGCGCGCAAAAGTCGTGAAGTCTTTGCCTATCATTGGCAAATCTACGGCATTACACGCTGCCTGAGACACATGCGCGCACACAACACCTGAAGTCTTTGCAAATCATTGGCAAAGCTACGGCATTACACGCCGCCTAAGACACATGCGCACGCACAAGACCTGAAGTTTTGCCTAACATTGGCAAAGCTACGACATTACACGCCGCCTGGGACACATGCAGCCGCACAAGACCTGTAGTCTTTGCCAAACATTGGCAAAGCTATGGCATTACACGCAGCTTGAGACACAGGCGCGCGCACCAGACCTGGATTCTTTGCCAAATATTGGCAATGCTACCGCATTACGCGCTCCCTGAGACACGCGCACGCGTGCAAGACTTGAAGTATTTTCCAAACATTGTCAATTCTACGGTATTACACGATGACTGAGACACAGCGCGCACACAAGACCTGAAGTCTTTGCAAAACATTGGCAAAGCTACGGCATTACACGCCGCCTGAAACACAGGCGCGCGCACAAGACCTGAACTATATGCTAAACATTTGCAAAGCTACGACATTACACGCCGCCTGAGACACATGGGCGCGCACAAGAACTGAAGTCTTTGCCAAACATTGGCAAAGCTACGGCATTACACCTCGCCTGAGACACAGGAGCGCACACGACCTAAAGTCTTTGCCAAACATTGGCAAAGCTACGTCATTACATGCTGCCTGAGACACAGGCGTGCGCATAAGACCTTTGTTTGGCAAAGCTACGGCATTACACGCCGCCTGAGACACAGGCGCGCAAGACCTGAAGTCTTTGCCAAACATTGGCAATGCTACGGTATTACACGAAGCCTGAGACACAGCGCACACACAAGACCTGAAGTCTTTGCAAAACATTGTCAAAGCTACGGCATTACACGCCGCCCAAGACACAGGCGCGCCCACAAGACCTGAACTATATGCCAAACATTCGTAAAGCTACGGCATTACACGACGCATTAGACACATAGCGCAAAAGTCGTGAAGTCTTTGCTTATCATTGGCAAATCTACGGCATTACACGCCGCCTAAGACACATGCACCCGCACAAGACCTGAAGTCTTTGCCAATCATTGGCAAAGCTACGGCATTACACGCCGCCTGAGACACATGCGCGCGCACAAGACCTGAAGTTTTGCCAAACATTGGCAAAGCTACGACATTACACGCCGCCTGGGTTACATGTGCGTGCACAGGACCTAAACTCTTTACCAAACATTTGTAAAGCTACGACATTACACGCCGCATGAGACACAGGCACGCGCACAAGACTAGAACTCTTTGCCGAACATTGGAAAAGCTACGGCATTACATGCTGCCTGAGACACAGGCACGCACAAGACCTGAGGTCTTTGCCAAACATTTGCAAAACTACGGCATTACACGCCGCCTGAGACACAGGCGCGCCCACAAGAACTGAAGTCTTTGCCAAACATTGGCAAAGCTACGGCATTACACGCCTCCTGTGACACAGGCACGTGCACCAGACCTGAAGCCTTTGCCAAACATTGGCAAAGCTACGGCATTTCACGTCCCTGAGACATTGGCGCGCGCACAAGACCTGAAGTCTTTGCCAAACATTTGCAAAGCTACGACATTACACGCCACCTGGTACACAGGCGTGCGCACAAGACTTGTGTTTCGCAAAGCTACGAGATTACACGCCGCCTGAGACACAAGCGCGCGCACAAGACCTGAAGTCTTTGCCAATCATTGGCAAAGCTATATCAATACACGCCGCCTGAGACACATGCGCGCGCACAAGACCAGAAGTCTTTGCCAAACATTGGAAAGCTACGGCATTACACGCCGCTTGAAACACAGGCGCGTGCACCAGACCTGAATTCTTTGCCAAACATTGGCAATGCTACCGCATTACACGCCCCTGAGACACACGCGCGCGCGCAAGACCTGAAGTCTTTGCAAAACATTGGCAATGATACCGCATTACACGAAGCCTGAGACACATCGCACACACAAGACCTGAAGTCTTTGCAAAACATTGGCAAAGCTACGGCATTACACGCCGCCTGAGACACAGGCGCGCCCACAAGACCTGAACTATTTGCCAAACATTCGCAAAGCTACGGCATTACACGACGCCTGAGACTCATGCGCGCGCAAAAGTCGTTAAGTCTTTGCCTATCGTTGGCAAATCTACGGCATTACACGCCGACTGAGACACATGCGCGCGCACAAGACCTGATGTCTTTAAAATCATTGGCAAAGCTACGGCATTACACGCCGCCTGGGACACATGCACCCGCACAAGACCTGAAGTCTTTGCCAAACATTTGCAAAGCTATGGCATTACACGCAGCTTGAGACACAGGCGCGCGCACCAGACCTGGATTCTTTGCCAAATATTGGCAATGCTACAGCATTACACGCCCCCTGAGACACACGCACGCGTACAATACTTGAAGTATTTTCCAAACATTGTCAATTCTACGGTATTACACGATGACTGAGACACAGCGCGCACACAAGACCTGAAGTCTTTGCAAAACATTGGCAAAGCTACGGCAATACACGCCGCCAGAAACACAGGCGCGTGCACAAGACCTGAACTATATGCCAAACATTGGCAAAGCTACGACATTACACGCCGCCTGACACACATGCGCCTGCACAAGACCTGAAGTCTTTCCCAAAAGATTGGCAAAGCTACGGCATTACACCTCGCCTGAGACACAGGAGCGCACACGACCTAAAGTCTTTGCCAAACATTGGCAAAGCTACGTCATTACATGCCGCCTGAGACACATGCGCGCGCACAAGACCAGATCTCTTTGCCAAACATTGGAAAAGCTACGGCATTACACGCTGCCTGAGACACTGGCATGCACAAGACCTGAAGCTTTGCCATGCATTGGCAAAGCTACGGCATTAAACAACTCTTGAGACACAGGCGCGCACAAGACATGTAGTCTTAGCCAAACATTGGCAAAGCTACGACATTACACGCCTCCTGAGACACAGGCGCGCACAAGACCTAAATTCTTTGCCAAACATTTGCAATGGTACGATATTACACGCCGCCTGAGACACAGGCGTGCGCCCAAGACATGTGTTTAGCAAAGCTACGGTATTACACGCCGCATGAGACACAGGCGCACGCACAAGACCCGAAGTCTTTGCCAAACATTGGCAAAGCTATGGCATTACACGCCGCTTGAGACACAGGCGCGCACCAGACCTGGATTCTTTGCCAAACATTGGCAAAGCTACGACATTACATGCTGCCTGAGACACATGCGCGCGCAAAAGAACTGAACTCTTTGCCAATCAATGGCAAAGCTACGACATTACACCTCGCCTGGGACATAGGAGCGCACACGATCTAAAGTCTTTGCCAAACATTGAAAAAAGCTACGTTATTACATGCCGCCTGAGACACAGGCGTGCGCATAAGACCTTTGTTTGGGAAAGCTACGGCATTACACGCCGCGAGACACATTCGCGCAAGACCTAAAGTCTTTGCCAAACATTGGCAATGCTACGGCATTACACGAAGCCTGAGACATAGCGCACACACAAGACCTGAAGTCTTTGCAAAACATTGGCAAAGCTACGGCATTACACGTCGCCTGAGACACAGGCGCGCCCACAAGACCTGAACTATATGCCAAACATTCGCAAAGCTATGGCATTACACAACGCCTGAGACACATGCGCGCGCAAAAGTCGTGAAGTCTTTGCCTATCATTGGCAAATCTACGGCATTACACGCCGCCTGAGACACATGCGCGCGCACAACACCTGAAGTCTTTGCAAATCATTGGCAAAGCTACGGCATTACACGCCGCCTAAGACACATGCGCACTCACAAGACCTGGATTCTTTGCCAAATATTGGCAATGCTACCGCATTACACGCCCCCTGAGACACACGCACGCGTGCAAGACTTGAAGTATTTTCCAAACATTGTCAATTCTACGGTATTACACGATAACTGAGACACAGCGCGCACACAAGACCTGAAGTCTTTGCAAAACATTGGCAAAGCTACGGCATTACACGCCGCCTGAAACACAGGCGCGCGCACAAGACCTGAACTATATGCCAAACATTGGCAAAGCTACGACATTACACGCCGCCTGAGACACATGCGTGCGCACAAGACCTGATGTCTTTGCCAAACATTGGCAAAGCTACGGCATTACACCTCGCCTGAGACACAGGAGCGCACATGACCTAAAGTCTTTGCCAAAAATTGGAAAGCTACGTCATTACATGCCGCCTGAGACACAGGCGTGCGCATAAGACCTTTGTTTGGCAAAGCTACGGCATTACACGCCGCCTGAGACACAGGCGCGCAAGACCTGAAGTCTTTGCCAAACATTGGCAATTCTACGGCATTACACTAAGCGTGAGACACAGCGCACACACAAGACCTGAAGTCTTTGCAAAACATTGTCAAAGCTACGGCATTACACGCCGCCTGAGACACAGGCGCGCCCATAAGACCTGAACTATATGCCAAACATTCGTAAAGCTACGGCATTACACGACGCATGAGACACATGCGCGCGCAAAAGTCGTGAAGTCTTTGCTTATCATTAGCAAATCTACGGCATTACACGCCGCCTGAGACACATGCTCGCGCACAAGACCTGAACTCTTTGCCAAACATTGGTAAAGCTACGACATTACACGCCGCGTGAGACACAGGCGTGCGCACAAGACTGGAACTCTTTGCCAAACATTGGAAAAGCTACGGCATTACATGCTACCTGAGACACAGGCACGCACAAGACCTAAAGTCTTTGCCAAACATTGGCAAAACTACGGCATTACACGCCGCCTGAGACACAGGCGTGCCCACAAGAACTCAAGTCTTTGCCAAACATTGGCAAAGCTACGGCATTACACGCCTCCTGCGACACTGGCACGCGCACAAGACCTGAAGTCTTTGCCAAACATTTGCAAAGCTACGACATTACATGCCACCTGGTACACAGGCGTGCGCACAAGACCTGTGTTTCGCAAAGCTACGGCATTACACGCCGCCTGAGACACAAGCGCGCGCACAAGACCTGAAGTCTTTGCCAATAATTGGCAAAGCTATGACAATACACGCCGCAGGAGACACATGCGCGCGCACAAGACCTGATGTCTTTGCCAAACATTGGCAAAGGTACGGAATTACATGCCGCTTGAAACACAGGCGCACGCACCAGACCTGGATTCTTTGCCAAACATTGGCAATGCTACCACATTACACGCCCCCTGAGACATACGCGCGCGCGCAAGACTTGAAGTATTTGCCAAACATTGGCAATGCTACGGTATTACACGATGACTGAGACACAGGCGCGCAAGACCTGAAGTCTTTGCAAAACATTGGCAATGCTACCGCATTACACGAAGCCTGAGACACATCGCACACACAAGACCTGAAGTCTTTGCAAAACATTGGCAAAGCTACGGCATTACACGCCACCTGAGACACAGGCGCGCCCACAAGACCTGAACTATTTGCCAAACATTCGCAAAGCTACGGCATTACACGACGCCTGAGACTCATGCGCGCGCACAAGACCAGATCTCTTTGGCAAACATTGGAAAAGCTACGGCATTACACGCTGCCTGAGACACAGGCATGCACAAGACCTGAAGTCTTTGCCAAACATTGGCAAAGCTACGGCATTAAACGCCTCTTGAGACACAAGCGCGCACAAGACATGTAGTCTTAGCCAAACATTGGCAAAGCTACGACATTACACGCCTCCTGAGACACAGGCGCGCACAGGAGCTGAATTCTTTGCCAAACATTTGCAAAGGTACGGCATTACACGTCGCCTGAGACACAGGCGTGCGCCCAAGACCTATGTTTGGCAAAGCTACGGTATTACACGCCTCATGAGACACAGGCGCGCGCACAAGACCCAAAGTCTTTGCCAAACATTGGCAAAGCTATGGCATTACACGCCGCTTGAGACACAAGAGCGCGCACCAGACCTAGATTCTTTGCCAAACATTGGCAATGCTACCGCATTACACGCCTCCTGAGACACACGCGCGCGCACAAGACCTGAAGTCTTTGCCAAACGTTGGCAAAGCTACGACATTACATGCCGCCTGAGACATATGCACGCCTAAAAGAACTGAACTCTTTGCCAAACATTGGCAAAGCTATGGCATTACACCTAGCCTGAGACACAGTATCGCACACGACCTAAAGTCTTTGCCAAACATTGGCAAAGCTACGTCATTACATGCCGCCTGAGACACAGGCGTGCGCATAAGACCTTTGTTTGGCAAAGCTACGGCATTACACGCCACCTGAGACACAAGAGCGCAAGACCTGAAGTCTTTGCCAAACATTGGCAATGCTACGACATTACACGAAGCCTGAGACACAGCGCACACACAAGACCTGAAGTCTTTGCAAAACATTGGTAAAGCTACGACATTACACGCCGCCCGAGACATAGGCGCGCCCACAAGACCTGAACTATATGCCAAACATTGGAAAAGCTATGACATTACACGCCGCCTGGGTTACATGCGCGTGCACAGGACATAAACTCTTTGCCAAACATTGGTAAAGCTACGACATTACACGCCGCGTGAGACACAGGCTTGCGCACAAGACTAGAACTCTTTGCCAAACATTGGAAAAGCTACGGCATTACATGCTGCCTGAGACACAGGCACGTACAAGACCAGAACTCTTTGCCAAACACTGGCAAAGCTACGGCATTACACGCCGCCTGAGACACAGGCGCGCCCACAAGAACTCAAGTCTTTGCCAAACATTGGCAAAGCTACGGCATTACACGCCTCCTGCGACACTGGCACGCGCACCAGACCTGAAGTCTTTGCCGAACATTTGAAAAGCTACGACATTACACGCCACCTGGTACACAGGCGTGCGCACAAGACCTGTGTTTGGCAAAGCTACGACATTACACACTGCCTGAGACACAGGCGCGCGCATAAAACCCGAAGTCTTTGCCAATCATTGGCAAAGCTATGACAATACACGCCGCCTGAGACACATGCGCGCGCACCAGACCTGGATTCTTTGCCAAACATTGGCAATGCTACCGCATTACACGCCCCCTGAGACACACGCGCGCGCGCAAGACTTTAAGTATTTGCCAAACATTTGCAATGCTACGGTATTACACGATGACTGAGACACAGCGCGCACACAAGACCTGAAGTCTCTGCAAAACAATGGCAAAGCTACGGCATTACACGCCGCCTGAAACACAGGCGCGCGCACAAGACCTGAACTATATGCCAAACATTGGCAAAGCTACGACATTACACGCCGCCTGAGACACATGCGCGCGCCCAAGACCTGAAGTCTTTGCCAAACATTGGCAAAGCTATGACATTACACGCCGCCTGAGACACATGCGCGCGCAAAAGAACTGAACTCTTTGCCAAACATTGGCAAAGCTACGACTATACACCTCGCCTGAGACACAGGAGTGCACACGACCTAAAGTCTTTGCCAAACATTGTCAAAGGTACGTCATTACACGACGCCTGAGACATAGGCGTGCACATAAGACCTTTGTTTGGCAAAGCTACGGCATTACACGCCGCCTGAGACTTAGGCGTGCGCATAAGACCTTTGTTTGGCAAAGTTGCGGCATTACACGCCGCCTGAGACACAGGCGCGCAAGACCTGAAGTCTTCGCCAAACATTAGCAATGCTACGGCATTACACGAAGCCTAACACACAGCGCGCGCACAAGACCTAAAGTCTTTGCAAAACATTGGCAAAGCTACAGCATTTACATGCTACCTGAGACACAGGCGCGCGCACAAGACCTGAACTATATGCCAAACATTCGCAAAGCTACGGCATTACACGACGCCTGAGACACATGCGCGTGCAAAAGTCCGGAAGTCTTTGCCAATCATGGGCAAAGCTACGGCATTACACGACGCCTGAGACACATGCACGCGCATAAGACATGAAGTCTTTGCCAAACATTGGCAAAGCTACGGCATTTCACGTCGCCTGAGACACTGGCGCGCGCACAAGACCTGAAGTCTTTGCCGAACATTTGCAAAGCTACGACATTACACGCCACCTGGTACACAGGCGTGCGCACAAGACCTGTGTTTGGCAAAGCTACGGCATTACACACCGCCTGAGACACAGGCGCGCGCGCAAGACCTGAAGTCTTTGCCAATCATTGGCAAAGCTATGACAATACACGCCGCCTGAGACACACGCGCGCGCACAAGACCTGAGGTCTTTGCCAAACATTGGCATAGCTACGGCATTACACGCCACTTGAGACACAGGCGCGCGCACCAGACCTGGATTCTTTGCCAAACATTGGCAATGCTACCGCATTACACGCCCCCTGAGACACACGCGCGCGCGCAAGACTTTAAGTATTTGCCAATCATTGGCAATACTACGGTATTACACCATGACTGAGACACAGCGCGCGCACAAGACCTGAAGTCTCTACAAAACAATGGCAAAGCTACGGCATTACACGCCGCCTGAAACACAGGCGCGCGCACAAGACCTGAACTATATGCCAAACATTGGCAAAGCTACGACATTACACGCCGCCTGAGACACATGCGCGCGCCCAAGACCTGAAGTCTTTGCCAAACATTGGCAAAGCTATGACATTACACGCCGCCTAAGACACTTGCGCGCGCAAAAGAACTGAACTCTTTGCCAAACATTGGCAAAGCTACGACTATACACCTCGCCTGAGACACAGGAGTGCACACGACCTAAAGTCTTTGCCAAACATTGTCAAAGGTACGTCATTACACGACGCCTGAGACACAGGCGTGCACATAAGACCTTTGTTAGGCAAAGCTACGGCATTACACGCCGCCTGAGACATAGGGGTGCGCATAAGACCTTTGTTTGGCAAAGTTGCGGCATTACACGCCGCCTGAGACATAGGCGCGCAAGACCTGAAGTCTTCGCCAGACATTAGCAATGCTACGGCATTACACGAAGCCTAACACACAGCGCGCACACAAGACCTGAAGTCTTTGCAAAACATTGGCAAAGCTACAGCATTACATGCCGCCTGAGACACAGGCGTGCGCACAAGACCTGAACTATATGCCAAACATTCGCAAAGCTACGGCATTACACGACGCCTGAGACACATGCGCGCGCAAAAGTCCTGAATTCCTTTCCAATCATTGGCAAAGCTACGGCATTACACGCTGCCTGAGACACAGGCGCGCAAGACCTGAAGTCTTCGCCAAACATTGGCAATGCTACGGCATTACACGAAGCCTAAGACACAGCGTGCACACAAGACCTGAAGTCTTTGCAAAACATTGGCAAAGCTACAGCATTACATGCCGCCTGAGACACAGGCGTGCGCACAAGACCTGAACTATATGCCAAACATTCGCAAAGCTACGGCATTACACGACGCCTGAGACACATGCGCGCGCAAAAGTCCTGAATTCCTTTCCAATCATTGGCAAAGCTACGGCATTACACGCTGCCTGAGACACAGGCGCGCAAGACCTGAAGTCTTCGCCAAACATTGGCAATGCTACGGCATTACACGAAGCCTAAGACACAGCGTGCACACAAGACCTGAAGTCTTTGCAAAACATTGGCAAAGCTACAGCATTTACATGCTGCCTGAGACACAGGCGCGCGCACAAGACCTGAACTATATGCCAAACTTTCGCAAAGCTACGGCATTACACGACGCCTGAGACACATGCGCGTGCAAAAGTCCTGAAGTCTTTGCCAATCATGGGCAAAGCTACGGCATTACACGCCGCCTGAGACACATGCACGCGCATAAGACCTGAAGTCTTTGCCAAACATTGGCCAAGCTACGGCATTTCACGTCGCCTAAGACACTGGCGCGCGAACAAAACCTGAAGTCTTTGCCGAACATTTGCAAAGCTACGACATTACACGCCACCTGGTACACAGGCGTGCACACAAGACCTGTGTTTGGCAAAGCTACGGCTTTACACACCGCCTGAGACACAGGCGCGCGCACAAGACCTGAAGTCTTTGCCAATAATTGGCAAAACTATGACAATACACGCCGCCTGAGACACACGCGCGCGCACAAGTCCTGAAGTCTTTGCCAAACATTGGCAATGCTACCGCATTACACGCCCCCTGAGACACACGCGCGCACGCAAGACCTGAAGTCTTTGCAAAACAATGGCAAAGCTACGGCATTACACGCCGCCTGAAACACAGGCGCGCGCATAAGACCTGAACTATACGCCAAACATTGGCAAAGCTACTACATTACAGGCCGCCGGAGACACATGCGCGTGCACAAGACCTGAAGTCTTTGCCAAAAATTGGCAAAGCTACGACTATACACCTCGCCTGAGACACAGGAGTGCACACGACCTAAAGTCTTTGCCAAACATTGTCAAAGGTACGTCATTACACAACGCCTGAGACACAGGCGTGCACATAAGACCTTTGTTTGGCAAAGCTACGGCATTACACGCCGCCTGAGACACAGGCGTGCGTATAAGACCTTTGTTTGGCAAAGTTGCGGCATTACACGCCGCCTAAGACACAGGCGCGCAAGACCTGAAGTCTTCGCCAAACATTAGCAATGCTACGGCATTACACGAAGCCTAACACACAGCGCGCACACAAGACCTGAAGTCTTTGCAAAACATTGGCAAAGCTACAGCATTACATGCCGCCTGAGACACAGGCGCACGCACAAGACCTGAACTATATGCCAAACATTCGCAAAGCTACGGCATTACACGACGCCTGAGACACATGCGCGCGCAAAAGTCCTGAAGTCCTTGCCAATCATTGGCAAAGCTACGGCATTACACGCCGCCTGAGACACAGGCGCGCAAGACCTGAAGTCTTCGCCAAACATTGGCAATGCTACGGCATTACACGAAGCCTAAGACACAACGCGCACACAAGACCTGAAGTCTTTGCAAAACATTGGCAAAGCTACAGAATTTACATGCTGCCTGAGACACAGGCGCGCGCACAAGACCTGAACTATATGCCAAACATTCGCAAAGCTATGGAATTACACGACGCCTGAGACACATGCGTGTGCAAAAGTCCTGAAGTCTTTGCCTATCATGGGCAAAGCTACGGCATTACACGCCGCCTGAGACACATGCACGCGCATAAAACCTGAAGTCTTTGCCAAACATTGGCAAAGCTACGGCATTTCACGTCGCCTGAGACACTGGCGCGCGCACAAGACCTGAAGTCTTTGCCGAACATTTGCAAAGCTACGACATTACACACCGCCTGAGACACAGGCGCGCGCACAAGACCTGAAGTCTTTGCCAATCATTGGCAAAGCTGTGACAATACACGCCGCCTGAGACACACGCGCGCGCACAAGACCTGAAGTCTTTGCCAAACATTGGCATAGCTACGGCATTACACGCCACTTGAGACACAGGCGCGCGCACCAGACCTGGATTCTTTGCCAAACATTGGTAATGCTACCGCATTACACGCCCCCTGAGACACACGCGCGCGCGCAAGAGTTTAAGTATTTGCCAATCATTGGCAATACTACGGCATTACACGATGACTGAGACACAGCGCGCGCACAAGACCTGAAGTCTCTACAAAACAATGGCAAAGCTACAGCATTACACGCCGCCTGAAACACAGGCGCACGCACAAGACCTGAACTATATGCCAAACATTGGCAAAGCTACGACATTACACGCCGCCTGAGACACATGCGCGCGCCCAAGACCTGAAGTCTTTGCCAAACATTGGCAAAGCTATGACATTACACGCCGCCTGAGACACTTGCGCGCGCAAAAGAACTGAACTCTTTGCCAAACATTGGCAAAGCTACGACTATACACATCGCCTGAGACACAGGAGTGCACACGACCTAAAGTCTTTGCCAAACATTGTCAAAGGTACGTCATTACACGACGCCTGAGACACAGGCGTGCACATAAGACCTTTGTTAGGCAAAGCTACGGCATTACACGCCGCCTGAGACATAGGGGTGCGCATAAGACCTTTGTTTGGCAAAGTTGCGGCATTACACGCCGCCTGAGACACAGGCGCGCAAGACCTGAAGTCTTTGCCAAACATTAGCAATGCTACGGCATTACACGAAGCCTAACACACAGCGCGCACACAAGACCTGAAGTCTTTGCAAAACATTGGCAAACCTACAGCATTACATGCCGCCTGAGACACAGGCGTGCGCACAAGACCTGAACTATATGCCAAACATTCGCAAAGCTACGGCATTACACGACGCCTGAGACACATGCGCGCGCAAAAGTCCTGAATTCCTTGCCAATCATTGGCAAAGCTACGGCATTACACGCCGCCTGAGACACAGGCGCGCAAGACCTGAAGTCTTGGCCAAACATTGGCAATGCTACGGCATTACACGAAGCCTAAGACACAGCGCGCACACAAGACAGGAAGTCTTTGCAAAACATTGGCAAAGCTACAGCATTTACATGCTGCCTGAGACACAGGCGCACGCACAAGACCTGAACTATATGCCAAACTTTCGCAAAGCTACGGCATTACACGACGCCTGAGACACATGCGCGTGCAAAAGTCCGTAAGTCTTTGCCAATCATGGGCAAAGCTACGGCATTACACGCCGCCTGAGACACATGCACGCGCATAAGACCTGAAGTCTTTGCCAAACATTGGCAAAGCTACGGCATTTCACGTCGCCTGAGACACTGGCGCGCGCACAAGACCTGAAGTCTTTGCCGAACATTTGCAAAGCTATGACATTACACGCCACCTGGTACACAGGCGTGCACACAAGACCTGTGTTTGGCAAAGCTACGGCATTACACACCGCCTAAGACACAGGCGCGCGCACAAGACCTGAAGTCTTTGCCAATCATTGGCAAAGCTATGACAATACACGCCGCCTGAGACACACGCGCGCGCACAAGTCCTGAAGTCTTTGCCAAACATTGGCATAGCTACGGCATTACACACCACTTGAGACTTAGGCGCGCGCACCAAACCTGGATTCTTTGCCAAACATTGGCAATGCTACCGCATTACACGCCCCCTGAGACACACGCGCACACGCAAGAATTGAAGTATTTGCCAAACATTGGCAATGCTACGGTATTACACCATGACTGAGACACAACGCGCACACAAGACCTGAAGTCTTTGCAAAACAATGGCAAAGCTACGACATTACACGCCGCCTGAAACACAGGCGCGCGCATAAGACCTGAACTATACGCCAAACATTGGCAAAGCTACTACATTACACGCCGCCGGAGACACATGCGTGTGCACAAGACCTGAAGTCTTTGCCTAACATTGGCAAACCTACGGCACTACACCCCGCCTGAAACACAGGAGTGCACACGACCTAAAGTCTTTGCCAAACATTGTCAAAGGTACGTCATTACACAACGCCTGAGACACAGGCGTGCACATAAGACCTTTGTTTGGCAAAGCTACGGCATTACACGCCGCCTGAGACACAGGCGTGCGTATAAGACCTTTGTTTGGCAAAGTTGCGGCATTACACGCCGCCTGAGACACAGGCGCGCAAGACCTGAAGTCTTCGCCAAACATTAGCAATGCTACGGCATTACACGAAGCCTAACACACAGCGCGCACACAAGACCTGAAGTCTTTGCAAAACATTGGCAAAGCTACAGCATTACATGCCTCCTGAGACACAGGCGCGCGCACAAGACCTGAACTATATGCCAAACATTCGCAAAGCTACGGCATTACACGACGCCTGAGACACATGCGCGCGCAAAAGTCCTGAAGTCCTTGCCAATCATTGGCAAAGCTACGGCATTACACGCCGCCTGAGACACAGGCGCGCAAGACCTGAAGTCTTCGCCAAACATTGGCAATGCTACGGCATTACACGAAGCCTAAGACACAACGCGCACACAAGACCTGAAGTCTTTGCAAAACATTGGCAAAGCTACAGCATTTACATGCTGCCTGAGACACAGGCGCGCGCACAAGACCTGAACTATATGCCAAACATTCGCAAAGCTACGGCATTACACGACGCCTGAGACACATGCGCGTGCAAAAGTCCTGAAGTCTTTGCCTATCATGGGCAAAGCTACGGCATTACACGCCGCCTGAGACACATGCACGCGCATAAAACCTGAAGTCTTTGCCAAACATTGGCAAAGCTACGGCATTTCACGTCGCCTGAGACACTGGCGCGCGCACAAGACCTGAAGTCTTTGCCGAACATTTGCAAAGCTACGACATTACACGCCACCTGGTACACAGGCGTGCGCACAAGACCTGTGTTTGGCAAAGCTACGACATTACACACCGCCTGAGACACAGGCGCGCGCACAAGACCTGAAGTCTTTGCCAAACATTGGCATAGCTACGGCATTACACGCCACTTGAGACACAGGCGCGCGCACCAGACCTGGATTCTTTGCCAAACATTGGCAATGCTACCGCATTACACGCCCCCTGAGACACACGCGCGCGCGCAAGAGTTTAAGTATTTGCCAATCATTGGCAAAGCTATGACAATACACGCCGCCTGAGACACACGCGCGCGCACAAGACCTGAAGTCTTTGCCAAACATTGGCATAGCTACGGCATTACACGCCACTTGAGACACAGGCGCGCGCACCAGACCTGGATTCTTTGCCAAACATTGGCAATGCTACCGCATTACACGCCCCCTGAGACACACGCGCGCGCGCAAGAGTTTAAGTATTTGCCAATCATTGGCAATACTACGGTATTACACGATGACTGAGACACAGCGCGCGCACAAGACCTGAAGTCTCTACAAAACAATGGCAAAGCTACAGCATTACACGCCGCCTGAAACACAGGCGCGCGCACAAGACCTGAACTATATGCCAAACATTGGCAAAGCTACGACATTACACGCCGCCTGAGACACATGCGCGCGCCCAACACCTAAAGTCTTTGCCAAACATTGGCAAAGCCATGACATTACACGCCGCCTGAGACACTTGCGCGCGCAAAAGAACTGAACTCTTTGCAAAACATTGGCAAAGCTACGACTATACACATCGCCTGAGACACAGGAGTGCACACGACCTAAAGTCTTTGCCAAACATTGTCAAAGGTACGTCATTACACGACGCCTGAGACACAGGCGTGCACATAAGACCTTTGTTAGGCAAAGCTACGGCATTACACGCCGCCTGAGACATAGGGGTGCGCATAAGACCTGTGTTTGGCAAAGCTACGGCTTTACACACCGCCTGAGACACAGGCGCGCGCACAAGACCTGAAGTCTTTGCCAATAATTGGCAAAGCTATGACAATACACGCCGCCTGAGACACACGCGCGCGCACAAGTCCTGAAGTCTTTGCCAAACATTGGCAATGCTACCGCATTACACGCCCCCTAAGACACACGCGCGCACGCAAGACCTGAAGTCTTTGCAAAACAATGGCAAAGCTACGGCATTACACGCCGCCTGAAACACAGGCGCGCGCATAAGACCTGAACTATACGCCAAACATTGGCAAAGCTACTACATTACAGGCCGCCGGAGACACATGCGCGTGCACAAGACCTAAAGTCTTTGCCAAAAATTGGCAAAGCTACGACTATACACCTCGCCTGAGACACAGGAGTGCACACGACCTAAAGTCTTTGCCAAACATTGTCAAAGGTACGTCATTACACAACGCCTGAGACACAGGCGTGCACATAAGACCTTTGTTTGGCAAAGCTACGGCATTACACGCCGCCTGAGACACAGGCGTGCGTATAAGACCTTTGTTTGGCAAAGTTGCGGCATTACACGCCGCCTAAGACACAGGCGCGCAAGGCCTGAAGTCTTCGCCAAACATTAGCAATGCTACGGCATTACACGAAGCCTAACACACAGCGCGCACACAAGACCTGAAGTCTTTGCAAAACATTGGCAAAGCTACAGCATTACATGCCGCCTGAGACACAGGCGCACGCACAAGACCTGAACTACATGCCAAACATTCGCAAAGCTACGGCATTACACGACGCCTGAGACACATGCGCGCGCAAAAGTCCTGAAGTCCTTGCCAATCATTGGCAAAGCTACGGCATTACACGCCGCCTGAGACACAGGCGCGCAAGACCTGAAGTCTTCGCCAAACATTGGCAATGCTACGGCATTACACGAAGCCTAAGACACAACGCGCACACAAGACCTGAAGTCTTTGCAAAACATTGGCAAAGCTACAGCATTTACATGCTGCCTGAGACACAGGCGCGCGCACAAGACCTGAACTATATGCCAAACATTCGCAAAGCTATGGCATTACACGACGCCTGAGACACATGCGCGTGCAAAAGTCCTGAAGTCTTTGCCTATCATGGGCAAAGCTACGGCATTACACGCCGCCTGAGACACATGCACGCGCATAAAACCTGAAGTCTTTGCCAAACATTGGCAAAGCTACGGCATTTCACGTCGCCTGAGACACTGGCGCGCGCACAAGACCTGAAGTCTTTGCCGAACATTTGCAAAGCTACGACATTACACACCGCCTGAGACACAGGCGCGCGCACAAGACCTGAAGTCTTTGCCAATCATTGGCAAAGCTATGACAATACACGCCGCCTGAGACACACGCGCGCGCACAAGACCTGAAGTCTTTGCCAAACATTGGCATAGCTACGGCATTACACGCCACTTGAGACACAGGCGCGCGCACCAGACCTGGATTCTTTGCCAAACATTGGTAATGCTACCGCATTACACGCCCCCTGAGACACACGCGCGCGCGCAAGAGTTTAAGTATTTGCCAATCATTGGCAATACTACGGTATTACACGATGACTGAGACACAGCGCGCGCACAAGACCTGAAGTCTCTACAAAACAATGGCAAAGCTACAGCATTACACGCCGCCTGAAACACAGGCGCGCGCACAAGACCTGAACTATATGCCAAACATTGGCAAAGCTACGACATTACACGCCGCCTGAGACACATGCGCGCGCCCAAGACCTGAAGTCTTTGCCAAACATTGGCAAAGCTATGACATTACACGCCGCCTGAGACACTTGCGCGCGCAAAAGAACTGAACTCTTTGCCAAACATTGGCAAAGCTACGACTATACACATCGCCTGAGACACAGGAGTGCACACGACCTAAAGTCTTTGCCAAACATTGTCAAAGGTACGTCATTACACGACGCCTGAGACACAGGCGTGCACATAAGACCTTTGTTAGGCAAAGCTACGGCATTACACGCCGCCTGAGACATAGGGGTGCGCATAAGACCTTTGTTTGGCAAAGTTGCGGCATTACACGCCGCCTGAGACACAGGCGCGCAAGACCTGAAGTCTTTGCCAAACATTAGCAATGCTACGGCATTACACGAAGCCTAACACACAGCGCGCACACAAGACCTGAAGTCTTTGCAAAACATTGGCAAAGCTACAGCATTACATGCCGCCTGAGACACAGGCGCACGCACAAGACCTGAACTATATGCCAAACATTCGCAAAGCTACGGCATTACACGACGCCTGAGACACATGCGCGCGCAAAAGTCCTGAAGTCCTTGCCAATCATTGGCAAAGCTACGGCATTACACGCCGCCTGAGACACAGGCGCGCAAGACCTGAAGTCTTCGCCAAACATTGGCAATGCTACGGCATTACACGAAGCCTAAGACACAACGCGCACACAAGACCTGAAGTCTTTGCAAAACATTGGCAAAGCTACAGCATTTACATGCTGCCTGAGACACAGGCGCGCGCACAAGACCTGAACTATATGCCAAACATTCGCAAAGCTATGGCATTACACGACGCCTGAGACACATGCGCGTGCAAAAGTCCTGAAGTCTTTGCCTATCATGGGCAAAGCTACGGCATTACACGCCGCCTGAGACACATGCACGCGCATAAAACCTGAAGTCTTTGCCAAACATTGGCAAAGCTACGGCATTTCACGTCGCCTGAGACACTGGCGCGCGCACAAGACCTGAAGTCTTTGCCGAACATTTGCAAAGCTACGACATTACACACCGCCTGAGACACAGGCGCGAGCACAAGACCTGAAGTCTTTGCCAATCATTGGCAAAGCTATGACAATACACGCCGCCTGAGACACACGCGCGCGCACAAGACCTGAAGTCTTTGCCAAACATTGGCATAGCTACGGCATTACACGCCACTTGAGACACAGGCGCGCGCACCAGACCTGGATTCTTTGCCAAACATTGGTAATGCTACCGCATTACACGCCCCCTGAGACACACGCGCGCGCGCAAGAGTTTAAGTATTTGCCAATCATTGGCAATACTACGGTATTACACGATGACTGAGACACAGCGCGCGCACAAGACCTGAAGTCTCTACAAAACAATGGCAAAGCTACAGCATTACACGCCGCCTGAAACACAGGCGCGCGCACAAGACCTGAACTATATGCCAAACATTGGCAAAGCTACGACATTACACGCCGCCTGAGACACATGCGCGCGCCCAAGACCTGAAGTCTTTGCCAAACATTGGCAAAGCTATGACATTACACGCCGCCTGAGACACTTGCGCGCGCAAAAGAACTGAACTCTTTGCCAAACATTGGCAAAGCTACGACTATACACATCGCCTGAGACACAGGAGTGCACACGACCTAAAGTCTTTGCCAAACATTGTCAAAGGTACGTCATTACACGACGCCTGAGACACAGGCGTGCACATAAGACCTTTGTTAGGCAAAGCTACGGCATTACACGCCGCCTGAGACATAGGGGTGCGCATAAGACCTTTGTTTGGCAAAGTTGCGGCATTACACGCCGCCTGAGACACAGGCGCGCAAGACCTGAAGTCTTTGCCAAACATTAGCAATGCTACGGCATTACACGAAGCCTAACACACAGCGCGCACACAAGACCTGAAGTCTTTGCAAAACATTGGCAAACCTACAGCATTACATGCCGCCTGAGACACAGGCGTGCGCACAAGACCTGAACTATATGCCAAACATTCGCAAAGCTACGGCATTACACGACGCCTGAGACACATGCGCGCGCAAAAGTCCTGAATTCCTTGCCAATCATTGGCAAAGCTACGGCATTACACGCCGCCTGAGACACAGGCGCGCAAGACCTGAAGTCTTCGCCAAACATTGGCAATGCTACGGCATTACACGAAGCCTAAGACACAGCGCGCACACAAGACAGGAAGTCTTTGCAAAACATTGGCAAAGCTACAGCATTTACATGCTGCCTGAGACACAGGCGCACGCACAAGACCTGAACTATATGCCAAACTTTCGCAAAGCTACGGCATTACACGACGCCTGAGACACATGCGCGTGCAAAAGTCCGTAAGTCTTTGCCAATCATGGGCAAAGCTACGGCATTACACGCCGCCTGAGACACATGCACGCGCATAAGACCTGAAGTCTTTGCCAAACATTGGCAAAGCTACGGCATTTCACGTCGCCTGAGACACTGGCGCGCGCACAAGACCTGAAGTCTTTGCCGAACATTTGCAAAGCTATGACATTACACGCCACCTGGTACACACGCGCGCGCACAAGTCCTGAAGTCTTTGCCAAACATTGGCATAGCTACGGCATTACACGCCACTTGAGACTTAGGCGCGCGCACCAAACCTGGATTCTTTGCCAAACATTGGCAATGCTACCGCATTACACGCCCCCTGAGACACACGCGCACACGCAAGAATTGAAGTATTTGCCAAACATTGGCAATGCTACGGTATTACACCATGACTGAGACACAGCGCGCACACAAGACCTGAAGTCTTTGCAAAACAATGGCAAAGCTACGACATTACACGCCGCCTGAAACACAGGCGCGCGCATAAGACCTGAACTATACGCCAAACATTGGCAAAGCTACTACATTACACGCCGCCGGAGACACATGCGCGTGCACAAGACCTGAAGTCTTTGCCTAACATTGGCAAGCCTACGGCACTACACCCCGCCTGAAACACAGGAGTGCACACGACCTAAAGTCTTTGCCAAACATTGTCAAAGGTACGTCATTACACAACGCCTGAGACACAGGCGTGCACATAAGACCTTTGTTTGGCAAAGCTACGGCATTACACGCCGCCTGAGACACAGGCGTGCGTATAAGACCTTTGTTTGGCAAAGTTGCGGCATTACACGCCGCCTGAGACACAGGCGCGCAAGACCTGAAGTCTTCGCCAAACATTAGCAATGCTACGGCATTACACGAAGCCTAACACACAGCGCGCACACAAGACCTGAAGTCTTTGCAAAACATTGGCAAAGCTACAGCATTACATGCCTCCTGAGACACAGGCGCGCGCACAAGATCTGAACTATATGCCAAACATTCGCAAAGCTACGGCATTACACGACGCCTGAGACACATGCGCGCGCAAAAGTCCTGAAGTCCTTGCCAATCATTGGCAAAGCTACGGCATTACACGCCGCCTGAGACACAGGCGCGCAAGACCTGAAGTCTTCGCCAAACATTGGCAATGCTACGGCATTACACGAAGCCTAAGACACAACGCGCACACAAGACCTGAAGTCTTTGCAAAACATTGGCAAAGCTACAGCATTTACATGCTGCCTGAGACACAGGCGCGCGCACAAGACCTGAACTATATGCCAAACATTCGCAAAGCTACGGCATTACACGACGCCTGAGACACATGCGCGTGCAAAAGTCCTGAAGTCTTTGCCTATCATGGGCAAAGCTACGGCATTACACGCCGCCTGAGACACATGCACGCGCATAAAACCTGAAGTCTTTGCCAAACATTGGCAAAGCTACGGCATTTCACGTCGCCTGAGACACTGGCGCGCGCACAAGACCTGAAGTCTTTGCCGAACATTTGCAAAGCTACGACATTACACGCCACCTGGTACACAGGCGTGCGCACAAGACCTGTGTTTGGCAAAGCTACGACATTACACACCGCCTGAGACACAGGCGCGCGCACAAGACCTGAAGTCTTTGCCAAACATTGGCATAGCTACGGCATTACACGCCACTTGAGACACAGGCACGCGCACCAGACCTGGATTCTTTGCCAAACATTGGCAATGCTACCGCATTACACGCCCCCTGAGACACACGCGCGTGCGCAAGAGTTTAAGTATTTGCCAATCATTGGCAAAGCTATGACAATACACGCCGCCTGAGACACACGCGCGCGCACAAGACCTGAAGTCTTTGCCAAACATTGGCATAGCTACGGCATTACACGCCACTTGAGACACAGGCGCGCGCACCAGACCTGGATTCTTTGCCAAACATTGGCAATGCTACCGCATTACACGCCCCCTGAGACACACGCGCGCGCGCAACTGTTTAAGTATTTGCCAATCATTGGCAATACTACGGTATTACACGATGACTGAGACACAGCGCGCGCACAAGACCTGAAGTCTCTACAAAACAATGGCAAAGCTACAGCATTACACGCCGCCTGAAACACAGGCGCGCGCACAAGACCTGAACTATATGCCAAACATTGGCAAAGCTACGACATTACACGCCGCCTGAGACACATGCGCGCGCCCAAGACCTAAAGTCTTTGCCAAACATTGGCAAAGCCATGACATTACACGCCGCCTGAGACACTTGCGCGCGCAAAAGAACTGAACTCTTTGCCAAACATTGGCAAAGCTACGACTATACACATCGCCTGAGACACAGGAGTGCACACGACCTAAAGTCTTTGCCAAACATTGTCAAAGGTACGTCATTACACGACGCCTGAGACACAGGCGTGCACATAAGACCTTTGTTAGGCAAAGCTACGGCATTACACGCCGCCTGAGACATAGGGGTGCGCATAAGACCTTTGTTTGGCAAAGTTGCGGCATTACACGCCGCCTGAGACACAAGCGCGCAAGACCTGAAGTCTTCGCCAAACATTAGCAATGCTACGGCATTACACGAAGCCTAACACACAGCGCGCACACAAGACCTGAAGTCTTTGCAAAACATTGGCAAAGCTACAGCATTACATGCCGCCTGAGACACAGGCGTGCGCACAAGACCTGAACTATATGCCAAACATTCGCAAAGCTACGGCATTACACGACGCCTGAGACACATGCGCGTGCAAAAGTCCTGAATTCCTTGCCAATCATTGGCAAAGCTACGGCATTACACGCCGCCTGAGACACAGGCGCGCAAGACCTGAAGTCTTCGCCAAACATTGGCAATGCTACGGCATTACACGAAGCCTAAGACACAGCGCGCACACAAGACCTGAAGTCTTTGCAAAACATTGGCAAAGCTACAGCATTTACCTGCTGCCTGAGACACAGGCGCGCGCACAAGACCTGAACTATATGCCAAACTTTCGCAAAGCTACGGCATTACACGACGCCTGAGACACACGCGCGTGCAAAAGTCCTTAAGTCTTTGCCAATCATGGGCAAAGCTACGGCATTACACGCCGCCTGAGACACATGCACGCGCATAAGACCTGAAGTCTTTGCCAAACATTGGCAAAGCTACGGCATTTCACGTCGCCTGAGACACTGGCGCGCGCACAAGACCTGAAGTCTTTGCCGAACATTTGCAAAGCTACGACATTACACGCCACCTGGTACACAGGCGTGCCCACAAGACCTGTGTTTGGCAAAGCTACGGCATTACACACCGCCTGAGACACAGGCGCGCGCACAAGACCTGAAGTCTTTGCCAATCATTGGCAAAGCTATGACAATACACGCCGCCTGAGACACACGCGCGCGCACAAGTCCTGAAGTCTTTGCCAAACGTTGGCATAGCTACGGCATTACACGCCACTTGAGACATAGGCGCGCGCACCAGACCTGGATTCTTTGCCAAACATTGGCAATGCTACCGCATTACACGCCCCCTGAGACACACGCGCACACGCAAGAATTGAAGTATTTGCCAAACATTGGCAATGCTACGGTATTACACCATGACTGAGACACAGCTCGCACACAAGACCTGAAGTCTTTACAAAACAATGGCAAAGCTACGGCATTACACGACGCCTGAAACACAGGCGCGCGCATAAGACCTGAACTATACGCCAAACATTGGCAAAGCTACTACATTACACGCCGCCGGAGACACATGCGCGTGCACAAGACCTGAAGTCTTTGCCAAACATTGGCAAAGCTACGACTATACACCTCGCCTGAGACATAGGAGTGCACACGACCTAAAGTCTTTGCCAAACATTGTCAAAGGTACGTCATTACACAACGCCTGAGACACAGGCGTGCACATAAGACCTTTGTTTGGCAAAGCTACGGCATTACACGCCGCCTGAGACACAGGCGTGCGTATAAGACCTTTGTTTGGCAAAGTTGCGGCATTAAACGCCGCCTGAGATACAGGCGCGCAAGACCTGAAGTCTTCGCCAAACATTAACAATGCTACGGCATTACACGAAGCCTAACACACAGCGCGCACACAAGACCTGAAGTCTTTGCAAAACATTGGCAAAGCTACAGCATTACATGCCGCCTGAGACACAGGCGCGCGCACAAGACCTGAACTATATGCCAAACATTCGCAAAGCTACGGCATTACACGACACCTGAGACACATGCGCGCGCAAAAGTCCTGAAGTCCTTGCCAATCATTGGCAAAGCTACGGCATTACACGCCGCCTGAGACACAGGCGCGCAAGACCTGAAGTCTTCGCCAAACATTGGCAATGCTACGGAATTACACGAAGCCTAAGGCACAACGCGCACACAAGACCTGAAGTCTTTGCAAAACATTGGCAAAGCTACAGCATTTACATGCTGCCTGAGACACAGGCGCGCGCACAAGACCTGAACTATATGCCAAACATTCGCAAAGCTATGGCATTACACGAGGCCTGAGACACATGCGCGTGCAAAAGTCCTGAAGTCTTTGCCTATCATGGGCAAAGCTACGGCATTACACGCCGCCTGAGACACATGCACGCGCATAAAACCTGAAATCTTTGCCAAACATTGGCAAAGCTACGGCCTTTCACGTCGCCTGAGACACTGGCGCGCGCACAAGACCTGAAGTCTTTGCCGAACATTTGCAAAGCTACGACATTACACGCCACCTGGTACACAGGCGTGCGCACAAGACCTGTGTTTGGCAAAGCTACGACATTACACACTGCCTGAGACACAGGCGCGCGCACAAAACCTGAAGTCTTTGCCAATCATTGGCAAAGCTATGACAATACACGCCGCCTGAGACACATGCGCGCGCACCAGACCTGGATTCTTTGCCAAACATTGGCAATGCTACCGCATTACACGCCCCCTGAGACACACGCGCGCGCGCAAGACTTTAAGTATTTGCCAAACATTGGCAATGCTACGGTATTACACGATGACTGAGACACAGCGCGCACACAAGACCTGAAGTCTCTGCAAAACAATGGCAAAGCTACGGCATTACACGCCGCCTGAAACACAGGCGCGCGCACAAGACCTGAACTATATGCCAAACATTGGCAAAGCTACGAAATTACACGCCGCCTGAGACACATGCGCGCGCAAAAGAACTGAACTCTTTGCCAAACATTGGCAAAGCTACGACTATACACCTCGCCTGAGACACAGGAGTGCACACGACCTAAAGTCTTTGCCAAACATTGTGAAAGGTACGTCATTACACGACGCCTGAGACACAGGCGTGCACATAAGACCTTTGTTTGGCAAAGCTACGGCATTACACGCCGCCTGAGACATAGGCGTGCGCATAAGACCTTTGTTTGGCAAAGTTGCGGCATTAGACGCCGCCTGAGACACAGGCGCGCAAGACCTGAAGTCTTCGCCAAACATTAGCAATGCTACGGCATTACACGAAGCCTAACACACAGCGCGCACACAAGACCTGAAGTCTTTGCAAAACATTGGCAAAGCTACAGCATTACATGCCGCCTGAGACACAGGCTGCGCACAAGACCTGAACTATATGCCAAACATTCGCAAAGCTACGGCATTACACGACGCCTGAGACACATGCGCGCGCAAAAGTCCTGAAGTCCTTGCCAATCATTGGCAAAGCTACGGCATTACACGCCGCCTGAGACACAGTCGCGCAAGACCTGAAGTCTTCGCCAAACATTGGCAATGCTACGGCATTACACGAAGCCTAAGACACAGCGTGCACACAAGACCTAAAGTCTTTGCAAAACATTGGCAAAGCTACAGCATTTACATGCTGCCTGAGACACAGGCGCGCGCACAAGACCTGAACTATATGCCAAACATTCTCAAAGCTATGGCATTACACGACGCCTGAGACACATGCGCGTGCAAAAGTCCTGAAGTCTTTGCCAATCATGGGCAAAGCTACGGCATTACACGCCGCCTGAGACACATGCACGCGCATAAGACCTGAAGTCTTTGCCAAACATTGGCAAAGCTACGGCATTTCACGTCGCCTGAGACACTGGCGCGCGCACAAGACCTAAAGTCTTTGCCGAACATTTGCCAAGCTACGACATTACACGCCACCTGGTACACAGGCGTGCGCACAAGACCTGTGTTTGGCAAAGCTACGGCATTACACACCGCCTGAGACACAGGCGCGCGCACAAGACCTGAAGTCTTTGCCAATCATTGGCAAAGCTATGACAATACACGCCGCCTGAGACACACGCGCGCGCACAAGACCTGAAGTCTTTGCCAAACATTGGCATAGCTACGGCATTACACGCCACTTGAGACACAGGCGCGCGCACCAGACCTGGATTCTTTGCCAAACATTGGCAATGCTACCGCATTACACGCCCCCTGAGACACACGCGCGCGCGCAACACTTTAAGTATTTGCCAATCATTGGCAATACTACGGTATTACACGATGACTGAGACACAGCGCGCGCACAAGACCTGAAGTCTCTGCAAAACAATGGCAAAGCTACGGCATTACACGCCGCCTGACACATAGGCGCGCGCACAAGACCTGAACTATATGCCAAATATTGGCAAAGCTACGACATTACACGCCGCCTGAGACACATGCGCGCGCCCAAGATCTGAAGTCTTTGCCAAACATTGGCAAAGCTATGACATTACACGCCGCCTGAGACACTTGCGCGCGCAAAAGAACTGAACTCTTTGCCAAACATTGGCAAAGCTACGACTATACACCTCGCCTGAGACACAGGAGTGCACACGACCTAAAGTCTTTGCCAAACATTGTCAAAGGTACGTCATTACACGACGCCTGAGACACAGGCGTGCACATAAGACCTTTGTTTGGCAAAGCTACGGCATTACACGCCGCCTGAGACATAGGCGTGCGCATAAGACCTTTGTTTGGCAAAGTTGCGGCATTACACGCTGCCTGAGACACAGGCGCGCAAGACCTGAAGTCTTCGCCAAACATTAGCAATGCTACGGCATTACACGAAGCCTAACACACAGCGTGCACACAAGACCTGAAGTCTTTGCAAAACATTGGCAAAGCTACAGCATTACATGCCGCCTGAGACACAGGCGTGCGCACAAGACCTGAACTATATGCCAAACATTCGCAAAGCTACGGCATTACACGACGCCTGAGACACATGCGTGCGCAAAAGTCCTGAATTCCTTGCCAATCATTGGCAAAGCTACGGCATTACACGCCGCCTGAGACACAGGCGCGCAAGACCTGAAGTCTTCGCCAAACATTGGCAATGCTACGGCATTACACGAAGCCTAAGACACAGCGCGCACACAAGACCTGAAGTCTTTGCAAAACATTGGCAAAGCTACAGCATTTACATGCTGCCTGAGACACAGGCGCGCGCACAAGACCTGAACTATATGCCAAACTTTCGCAAAGCTACGGCATTACACGACGCCTGAGACACATGCGCGTGCAAAAGTCCTGAAGTCTTTGCCAATCATGGGCAAAGCTACGGCATTACACGCCGCCTGAGACACATGCACGCGCATAAGACATGAAGTCTTTGCCAAATATTGGCAAAGCTACGGCATTTCACGTCGCCTGACACATTGGCGCGCGCACAAGACCTGAAGTCTTTGCCGAACATTTGCAAAGCTACGACATTACACGCCACCTGGTACACAGGCGTGCACACAAGACCTGTGTTTGGCAAAGCTACGGCATTACACACTGCCTGAGACACATGCGCGCGCACAAGACCTGAAGTCTTTGCCAATCATTGGCAAAGCTATGACAATACACGCCGCCTGAGACACACGCGCGCGCACAAGACCTGAAGTCTTTGCCAAACATTGGCATAGCTACGGCATTACACGCCACTTGAGACACAGGCGCGCGCACCATACCTGGATTCTTTGCCAAACATTGGCAATGCTACCGCATTACACGCCCCCTGAGACACACGCGCGCACGCAAGAATTGAAGTATTTGCCAAACATTGGCAATGCTACGGTATTACACCATGACTGAGACACAGCGCGCACACAAGACCTGAAGTCTTTGCAAAACAATGGCAAAGCTACGGCATTACACGCCGCCTGAAACACAGCCGCGCGCACAAGACCTGAACTATACGCCAAACATTGGCAAAGCTACTACATTACACGCCGCCAGAGACACATGCGCGTGCACAAGACCTGAAGTCTTTGCCAAACATTGGCAAAGCTACGACTATACACCTCGCCTGAGACACAGGAGTGCACACGACCTAAAGTCTTTGCCAAACATTGTCAAAGGTACGTCATTACACAACGCCTGAGACACAGGCGTGCACATAAGACCTTTGTTTGGCAAAGCTACGGCATTACACGCCGCCTGAGACACAGGCGTGCGCATAAGACCTTTGTTTGGCAAAGTTGCGGCATTACACGCCGCCTGAGACACAGGCGCGTAAGACCTGAAGTCTTCGCCAAACATTATCAATGCTACGGCATTACACGAAGCCTAACACACGGCGCGCACACAAGACCTGAAGTCTTTGCAAAACATTGGCAAAGCTACAGCATTACATGCCGCCTGAGACACAGGCGCGGGCACAAGACCTGAACTATATGCCAAACATTCGCAAAGCTACGGCATTACACGACGCCTGAGACACATGCGCGCACAAAAGTCATGAAGTCCTTGCCAATCATTGGCAAAGCTACGGCATTACACGCCGCCTGAGACACAGGCGCGCAAGACCTGAAGTCTTTGCCAAACATTGGCAATGCTACGGCATTACACGAAGCCTAAGACACAACGCGCACACAAGACCTGAAGTCTTTGCAAAACATTGGCAAAGCTACAGCATTTACATGCTGCCTGAGACACAGGCGTGCGCACAAGACCTGAACTATATGCCAAACATTCGCAAAGCTACGGCATTACACGACGCCTGAGACACATGCGCGTGCAAAAGTCCTGAAGTCTTTGCCTATCATGGGCAAAGCTACGGCATTACACGCCGCCTGAGACACATGCACGCGCATAAAACCTGAAGTCTTTGCCAAACATTGGCAAAGCTACGGCATTTCACGTCGCCTGAGACACTGGCGCGCGCACAAGACCTGAAGTCTTTGCCGAACATTTGCAAAGCTACGACATTACACGCCACCTGGTACACAGGCATGCGCACAAGACCTGTGTTTGGCAAAGCTACGGCATTACACACCGCCTGAGACACATGCGCGCGCACAAGACCTGAAGTCTTTGCCGAACATTTGCAAAGCTATTGTAACATCTCGGATTCTTAGTATTCCTATTTCAATTCAATATAATGCAATTTCAAGTTCTATACTCGTGCAATGTCTCATTATTTTCTCGCCGTAAATTTAATGCAATGATTCTATACAAATTCGCAAGTTTTACTCGATTATTTACATTTAACGCTATACAAGAAACAATTTTATACAAACTTATCAAATCTGAAAAGTCAAGGACTAAAGTTGAAAAATGTCAAGAAACCCTAATTAGACACGGTCGTGCTTCGTATAAGCACGGTCGCGCCAAGTGCTTTGGCACGGTCGCGCGACCTGCTTTGGAACGATCGCGCCCGGTGCTTAGGCACGGTCGCGCCTATTTTTGGCACGGTCGCGCCTGCGAAACAGCTGAATCGTAACTACAACTTTAATCGCCTGATTGCTCGAATCCGTAACCGAATTACGTTATGCTTTCAAAAATAATACTGCCAATTATTCTCCTTTCATCCAATTAATCAAAATTCGTGAAACTCAAAGAAAATTCTCTCTCAAGCTTTCCAAGAAACTAGAATTCGTATTTCAAACCGAATTCTCTCAAATCCAGCAGTAAAGTCTCGATTCTCAGTCATCCCTGAAACTCCTGGACTATCTGCATTGACCGGAGTTGCAGCAAAGATCGCCGGAACCCAAGCCGTCGACGCCGGAGCTTCCTCTTTACCATTCTCTATCGATTCGCTTCTATTCATGTTAATTGAATCCTCTAATTTATTCATTTCAATATCTGTATCAAAAGCCCTCTGTTAATTGGGGCTTCCATCATAAGAATCGTCCTGAACCAGAATTCTCATATTGATAAAAAAGGATTTAATCGATTCCACCCTTAAACACGATTTCCATACAATTAATTTATATTATTAGACTCGTAATAACCCATTAATCAAAAGCCCTATCAATTACATTGTTTAAAATACAAGAATCTGTCAATTCGTGTCTGATTTGGAAAAGACACGGTCGCGCTAATCATCTAGCGCGGCCGTGCCTCATTTAGCGCGGTCGTGCCGATTAGCAGCGCGGTCGTGTCCTCCTGTCCAGACCTTGTCATGCCCTCTGGGCTAGTCCCTGTTGTGTCTAAAGATCATAGACACGACTGTGCCGGGCCAAGGCACGGTCGTGCCTGTCAAACTTGTCTAGATTGTGCTCCTGTTGATCAACCCGGTCGCGCCCCGACTAGCGCGGTCGCGCCCGTGGCTTGAGCACGATCGTGCCCTTACGAGGCACGGTCGTGCTAGACTCAGAAATTTTAACAGAATTTCAATTTTATTTATTTTAATCAGTAAACATTACAGATTTTATAAAAATATGTTTTCTGTATTTAAAAATAGATTAAAAGTTTAATCTTGGCACAAAAATAATTTATTGAAAAGTTTATAAAAAAAAAATTAATATTTATTATCTTTACTTAAATGATATTTTAAGTTACAAAATTTATAAATAATGATTAGTTATTTAATTTACATTTTAAATCAAAAATCATTTATTTATTTATACTTAATTACAATTAATATTTACATTATTTCATAAACTATAGTTATACACTTACTTATTTAATTCAAACCTAATTAAATTGTTTCAAACATATTTTACCTCAAACTTTATACGTCTTTCTTATCCAACACTTTTTAAATACAAACCCATGGTTTTATATACAAATCCAACTTTCATTTTAGACTTAAACTTTATGCATCTATGTGATTCAATACATATTACTCTTTAGGTTAAAGTGTGCATTTCAAGGATCTTAATTGCTATCTATATTCCTTGTTAGCTTCACTTCCATACCAAGTGAATATTCACAACCCCTTTTTCTCTTTTACACTTTTGGGGTGGAACATGAACTCTATACTCATTACACATTACACATTTACATTTACATAAACAACACAGGTGCAAAAATCCTATATACATACATGTGCGCAAAAATTTGAGCTTTGTGCCCGAGTGCTAGGTGTGTTAACCTTTGTATGCTCTTATGTGCAATCATTAACTATACAAGCCGACGGTTTTCAATGATGGATCTATTGAGTCTGACAAACCCACCCATGGTACGCGATGATTGAAACCGACAACACATTTGTTTTGCATGCTAGTTACAAGGTTTGATTGTACATTTGGTTACACAATAGTTGCTCCCCATAAACGCCTTATTTATCATGTCATGTAAAGGATTTGTTTTCATCTATATGCTATCTATATACACCTGTGTTATACTCACCAACTTTTTAGTTGACTTTATTTTATTCATGTTTCAGGCCCCAATATGTGAGATTAATTCAAGACGTGTTCAACATAGGATTTGGACTTAGCAAAATAAATCAAGAATTTTATGAGTTGTTATGTTTCTTGTTTGAATTTTATCTTGTACTTGGATTTCTTGTAATGCAAATTTGACTTTAATATATTTCAATTTAGTCAACCATGTGCTATGAACAGTCTTACATGTCCCGCCCCGATGATTCCGCCATCGGTCGGGGTGTGACAGATTGGTATTAGAGCCTTGGTTATAGGGAATTAGGTTATTAGACACCTTGACCTAGACTATAACTTTAGGACACCCATTTATGCTATATTTCATGATTTTGTGCTATGTGTTACATGCTATGTGCTACATGCTTACCATGATAAATTATTATTATATTTGATGCCTTACTTGTTAGAAATGCATGACTTATTAGGATCTTCATAAATAATACCTTTCCCATATCCTAAAATCCCATGATATTTCTACCTTCACTTCTACCTTTATTCTTTCTAAGCATGTGGAAAATTCTTGAAGCAAAGATCTTTAAATTTTTATTTTCTTCGTTAAGGTTTTTAAACTTGTTTAATTATTTGAGGACACGTGCAATCTGGAAGGGTGACACCTGTATTTTGGGTTTTCTGTCTAGGAAAGCATTTCGCATAAATCCCAATCAACCGAGGGACCCGTATGCTTTCCTGGGAATTCTCGAGATGAGTGTTTACCTATAGGCTAAAGCATGTCTCCTTGAAAATTATATGAGTTTAAATTAACCTTAATGTACCATAGTACTCAAGTGATTTTATCACTTTTTGAGTACAATCCAAACTATGAATATCTATCTTTTTATTTGATTATCTCATTCTATTAAAATCCTAGCAATTCTCATAAGTTCTTACAATCTTTTTCTTGTTTTGTGAAAATCTGTAGAATGCCTCCTCGTCGTGCTCCCGCCGCCAACGCCAACGCCAACTCCGACATTGCTGCTATTCTTACCCAATTGGTGACACAACTCACCCAAGCCAATGGTGCCACTAATGGCAATGGTGGAAATGGAAGCAATAGTGGTAACAATGGTGGTAATGGTGGAAATGGTGGAAACAATCCATCTCAATGCACCTTCAAGCACTTCAATTCGTGCAATCCCCTAAAGTTTTATGGTACCGAAGGAGCTACTGGACTCCTTCAATGGTTTGAAAGTATTGAGAATACCTTTCTCAATAGTGACTGTCCCGACAACCTTCGTGTTCGTCATGCTACAAGTGTCCTACAAAAACGAGCACTTACTTGGTGGAATGGGGAGAAAAGGAATAGGGGTGTTGATGTAGCTATGGCCTTACCTTGGGATGAGGTCAAAAGGCTTATGACCGAGGAATTCTGTCCTCGAAATGAAGAGAAGAAGTTAGAGGCCGAATTTTGGGATCTTGCCCAAGATAGTGGGGAAAGCTTAGCATATACAACTCGGTTCCATGAGTTGAGTCTTCTAGTGCCCCACATGGTCACTCCTTTGTCCCGTTGTATTGAGAAATATATTGGTGGGCTACTAAGACAAATCCAAGATACTGTCTTAGGTAGAAATCCTGCTACCTTGGAAGATGCCATCCGCCTGTCTGCTACCCTAACTGATAATCATGGGAAAGCTGGAACTCTTACTAAAAAGGGTTCTAAGAAAACTGCTGAAACCGTAACCCCTCCTACCCACAACAAAGAAACCACAACCGAACCCCCTCGCAATAACAAAAAGAGGAAGGTTAGAAATTTTGCTGTGGTTACTCCTGCTGTTCCCGTCAACCAAGCTGCACCTATGGTTCAAGCACCGGTCAAAAAGCCATATGGTGGAATTTACCCACTTTGTGCCACCTGCAACTACCATCATCCCCAAAACATCCCATGTCGCCTTTGTACTTATTGTGAGAGATATGGTCATACGGTTAATGTTTGTAGGACCAAAGCCCTTACGGGCCAAGTCAACCCTCCAAACCAAACCGTACCTCAAGTGGCTAACCAAGGTGCTCCCGCCATTGCTAATGGGCGTGCTTGTTATGAGTGTGGTGAGCCGAACCATTTTCGTAATCTATGTCCAAGACTTGCAAATGCTAGACAAGGTGGAGCTCGTGGGCGTGCGTTCAACATAAACGCCAATGAAGATCAAGCCAACAACGACGTGGTTAATGGTACGTTCCTTGTTAATAGTCAATATGCCTCCATTTTGTTCGATACCGGTGCCGATAAAAGTTTTGTGTCACTAAATTTTGAGCCTTTACTTGCAAAGACACGATCCAAATTAGAGAAAACCTTCACCGTTGAAATAGCAAATGGTGACTCCCTTACAATTGAGTCTATCATCTATGATTGCTCCTTAGAACTTAATGATCATACATTCCCAATCAATCTTATTCCAATGTCACTAGGAAGCTTTGATATTATCATTGGTATGGATTGGCTATCAAATCATCATGCCGAAGTCATTTGTTTTGAAAAGTGTATTCGAATTCCGCTACCATCGGGAGAAACCTTAAGGGTTTTTGGTGAAAAGCCTTGCAAGGGTCTTAAATTGATGTCTTGTACTACCGCTCAAAAGTACTTACGAAAGAAGTACATCGCCTTCCTAGGTCATATTGTTCAAAAGGATGTCAAGGAGAAGAGTATCCAAGACATTCCTATCATTAGGGATTTTCCCGAAGTGTTTCCTAAAGATTTATCCGGTCTTCCTCCTGTTCGTCAAGTAGAGTTCCGTATTGATCTTATGCCCGGAGCTAACCCCGTTGCTAGAGCTCCTTATCGTCTTGCACCTTCGGAAATGCAAGAACTCGCAAGCCAACTTCAAGAGCTCTCCAACAAAGGTTTCATTCACCCGAGCCATTCACCGTGGGGTGCACCCGTCTTATTTGTGAAAACGAAGGATGGATCATTCCGTATGTGTATTGACTACCGCGAACTCAACAAGCTTACTATCAAGAACCGTTATCCTTTGCCTAGAATCGATGACCTCTTTGATCAACTTCAAGGTTCTACATGTTTCTCAAAGATTGATCTTCGATCCGGTTATCATCAGCTCCGTGTTCAAGAAGATGACATTCCTAAGACTGCTTTTCGAACAAGGTATGGTCATTACGAGTTCATGGTTATGCCTTTCGGGTTAACCAATGCACCCGCAGTTTTCATGGATCTCATGAACCGTGTGTGCAAACCGTACCTTGATAAATTCGTGATTGTTTTCATTGACGATATCTTAATCTATTCCAAGACTAAAGCCGACCATGAAGAACACCTTAGATTGGTTTTGGACCTTTTAAAGAAAGAACAACTATATGCCAAGTTCTCCAAATGTGAATTTTGGTTAAAAGAAGTTCAATTTCTTGGTCACATCGTCAACGACAAGGGTATTCATGTTGATCCTGCTAAGATTGAAACGGTTAAGAATTGGAATGCCCCGAAGACTCCTACCGAAGTTCGTTCATTTCTTGGTCTTGCGGGTTATTATCGTCGTTTCATCTCAAACTTCTCAAAGATTACGGTCCCTCTTACCGCTTTGACTCATAAGGGTAAAACTTATGAATGGGGACCGAAACAAGAAGAAGCTTTCCAAACTCTTAAGCATAAGTTGTGCAATGCTCCTATATTAACTCTCCCCGATGGAAATGATGATCTAGTTGTCTATTGTGATGCTTCTAACCAAGGTCTTGGTTGTGTCCTCATGCAACGAGGAAAAGTAATCGCTTATGCATCAAGGCAACTCAAAATTCATGAAAAGAATTATACGACGCACGATCTCGAGTTGGGTGCGGTCGTATTCGCGTTAAAGATTTGGAGACATTACCTATATGGCACGAAATGTGTGGTATTCACCGACCACAAAAGTCTTCACATATCTTCAACCAAAAAGAACTCAATATGAGGCAACTACGTTGGGTCGAACTCCTTAACGACTACGACTGCGAGATTCGTTACCATCCAGGCAAAGCGAATGTTGTAGCCGATGCCTTGAGTCGAAAGGACCATGTTATGCTTCATTGTGCCCGTATTCAATCCGATATTCAAACCCGTATTTTAGAAGCTCAACACGTCTCGGTAACCGAGGGTAACATGTATGAAGAAATGTCGTGTGGTGTTGAACTTCTTCTTGAATCAAAACCCAATGGCTTACTATATTACTTGAACCGTATTTAGATTCCCGATCGCGATGATCTCCGTGCAATTCTCATGAACGAGGCTCATAAGACTCGTTATTCTATTCATCCTGGTGCGGATAAAATGTACCAAGATCTTCGCCAACTTTATTGGTGGCCCGGTATGAAGAAAGACATTGCTCTTTATGTGGCCAAATGCTTAACTTGCTCCAAAGTCAAAGCCGAACACCAACGTCCTTCTGGTTTACTCGAACAACCAGAAATTCCCGTGTGGAAATGGGAGAATTTAGCTATGGATTTCATTACCAAGCTCCCTCGCACCTCAAGTGGTTATGATAGTATTTGGGTGATCATTGATCGACTCACCAAATCTGGCCACTTCTTGCCTATTTGTGAAGACTTCAAAGTGGAGAAATTAGCTCGAATTTACATTGATGAAATTGTGAGCCGTCATGGTGTTCCCTTGAACATAATATCCGATAGAGACGCTCGGTTCACTTCTCGATTTTGGCAATCTCTCCAAAAGGCTCTTGGTACTCGATTGGATTTGAGCACGGCTTACCATCCGCAAACTGATGGTCAAACCGAGCGAACAATCCAAACTCTTGAAGACATGCTTAGAGCTTGTGTAATCGATTTTGGTGGCAATTGGGATTCACACTTATCCCTCATTGAGTTTTCCTACAACAATAGCTACCATACAAGTATCAACATGGCTCCATTCGAAGCTCTCTATGGTCGCAAGTGTCGTTCTCCTACCTGTTGGAGTGAGATTGGTGAAGCACAAATCACTGGTCCCGAGTTAATTCAAGAAACATCCGACAAGATTATTCAAATCCGTGACAATATTCGAGCAGCAAGGAGTCGGCAAAAGAGTTATGCCGACAAGCGTCGAAAACCCTTGGAATTCCAAGTCGGTGATCTTGTTCTTCTTAAGGTGTCTCCTTGGAAGGGTGTGGTCCGTTTTGGAAAGAAAGGCAAGTTAGCACCTCGTTATGTTGGTCCATTCAAGATCCTTGAAAGGATTGGGAAAGTGGCTTACAAGCTCGAGTTACCTCCATCTCTTGGCAATGTACATCCTACATTTCATATATCTAATCTAAAGAAGTGTCTCGCCGATGAAAATCTCCATATACCGCTCGACGACGTGCGCATTGATGAAACGATGCACTTCGTTGAGAAACCGGTAGAAATTATGGATCGTGAAGTCAAGCAGCTCAAGCGAGGTCGCATTCCTATCGTTAAAGTTCGTTGGGAATCTAAGCGTGGTCCTGAGTTCACTTGGGAACGAGAAGACCAAATGAAGCTCAAGTACCCCCATCTTTTTACTAATAATGTTGTTCCCTCTAGCTAAATTTCGGGACAAAATTCTCTCAACATGGGGAGACTGTAACATCTCAGATTCTTAGTATTCCTATTTCAATTCAATATAATGCAATTTCAAGTTCTATACTCGTGCAATGTCTCATTATTTTCTCGCCGTAAATTTAATGCAATGATTCTATACAAATTCGCAAGTTTTACTCAATTATTTACATTTAAACGCTATACAAGAAACTATTTATACAAACTTATCAAATCTGAAAAGTCAAGGACTAAAGTTGAAAAATGTCAAGAAACCCTAATTAGACACGGTCGTGCTTCGTATAAGCACGGTCGCGCCAAGTGCTTTGGCACGGTCGCGCGACCTGCTTTGGAACGATCGCGCCCGGTGCTTAGGCACGGTCGCGCCTATTTTTGGCACGGTCGCGCCTGCGAAACAGCTGAATCGTAACTACAACTTTAATCGCCCGATTGCTCGAATCCGTAACCGAATTACGTTATGCTTTCAAAAATAATACTGCCAATTATTCTCCTTTCATCCAATTAATCAAAATTCGTGAAACTCAAAGAAAATTCTCTCTCAAGCTTTCCAAGAACAATCTAGACAAGTTTGACAGGCACGACCGTGCCTTGGCCCGGCATGGTCGTGTCTATGATCTTTAGACACAACAGGGACTAGCCCAGAGAGCTTCCTCTTTACCATTCTCTATCGATTCGCTTCTATTCATGTTAATTGAATTCTCTAATTTATTCATTTCAATATCTGTATCAAAAGCCCTCTGTTAATTGGGGCTTCCATCATAAGAATCGTCCTGAACCAGAATTCTCATATTGATAAAAAAGGATTTAATCGATTCCACTCTTAAACACGATTTCCATACTATTAATTTATATTATTAGACTCGTAATAACCCATTAATCGAAAGCCCTATCAATTACATTGTTTAAAATACAAGAATCTGTCAATTCGTGTCTGATTTGGAAAAGACACGGTCGCGCTAATCATCTAGCGCGGCCGTGCCTCATTTAGCGCGGTTGTGCCGATTAGCAGCGCGGTCGTGTCCTCCTGTCCAGACCTTGTCATGCCCTCTGGGCTAGTCCCTGTTGTGTCTAAAGATCATAGACACGACCATGCCGGGCCAAGGCACGGTCGTGCCTGTCAAACTTGTCTAGATTGTGCTCATGTTGATCAACCCGGTCGCGCCCCGACTAGCGCGGTCGCGCCCGTGGCTTGAGCACGATCGTGCCCTTACGAGGCACGGTCGTGCTAGACTCAGAAATTTTAACAGAATTTCAATTTTATTTATTTTAATCAGTAAACATTACAGCTTTTATAAAAATATGTTTCTGTATTTAAAAATAGATTAAAAGTTTAATCTTGGCACAAAAATAATTTATTGAAAAGTTTATAAAAAAAAATTTAATATTTATTATCTTTACTTAAATGATATTTTAAGTTACAAAATTTATAAATAATGATTAGTTATTTAATTTACATTTTAAATCAAAAATCATTTATTTATTTATACTTGATTACAATTAATATTTACATTATTTCATAAACTATAGTTATACACTTACTTATTTAATTCAAACCTAATTAAATTGTTTCAAACATATTTTAGACTTAATATTTACCTCAAACTTTATACGTCTTTCTTATCCAACACTTTTTAAATACAAACCCATGGTTTTATATACAAATCCAACTTTCATTTTAGACTTAAACTATATGCATCTATGTGATTCAATACATATTACTCTTTAGGTTAAAGTGTGCATTTCAAGGATCTTAATTGCTATCTATATTCCTTGTTAGCTTCACTTCCATACCAAGTGAGTATTCACAACCCCTTTTTCTCTTTTACACTTTTGGGGTGGAACATGAACTCTATACTCATTACACATTACACATTTACATTTACATAAACAACACAAGTGCAAAAATCCTATATACATACATGTGTGCAAAAATTTGAGCTTTGTGCCCGAGTGCTAGGTGTGTTAACCTTTGTATGCTCTTATGTGCAATCATTAACTATACAAGCCGACGGTTTTCAATGATGGATCTATTGAGTCTGACAAACCCACCCATGGTACGCGGTGATTGAAACCGACAACACATTTGTTTTGCATGCTAGTTACAAGGTTTGATTGTACATTTGGTTACACAATAGTTGCTCCCCATAAACGCCTTATTTATCATGTCATGTAAAGGATTTGTTTTCATCTATATGCTATCTATATACAACTGTGTTATACTCACCAACTTTTTAGTTGACTTTATTTTATTCATGTTTCAGGCCCCAATATGTGACATTAATTCAAGACGTGTTCAACATAGGATTTGAACTTAGCAAAATAAATCAAGAATTTTATGAGTTGTTATGTTTCTTGTTTGAATTTGATCTTGTACTTGGATTTCTTATAATGCAAATTTGACTTTAATATATTTCAATTTAGTCAACCATGTGCTATGAACAGTCTTACATGTCCCGCCCCGATGATTCCGCCATCGGTCGGGGTGTGACAGCTATGACAATACACGCCGCCTGAGACACACGCGCGCGCACAAGACCTGAAGTCTTTGCCAAACATTGGCATGGCTACGGCATTACACGCCACTTGAGACACAGGCGCGCGCACCAGACCTGGATTCTTTGCCAAACATTGGCAATGCTACCGCATTACACGCCCCCTGAGACACACGCGCGCCCACAAGAATTGAAGTATTTGCCAAACATTGGCAATGCTACGGTATTACACCATGACTGAGACACAGTGCGCACACAAGACCTGAAGTCTTTGCAAAACAATGGCAAAGCTACGGCATTACACGCCGCCTGAAACACAGGCGCGCGCACAAGACCTGAACTATATGCCAAACATTGGCAAAACTACGACATTACACGCCGCCTGAGACACATGCGCGCGCAAAAGAATAGAACTCTTTGCCAAACATTGGCAAAGCTACGACTATACACCTCGCCTGAGACACAGGAGTGCACACGACCTAAAGACTTTGCCAAACATTGTCAAAGGTACGTCATTACACAACGCCTGAGACACAGGCGTGCACATAAGACCTTTGTTTGGCAAAGCTACGGCATTACACGCCGCCTGAGACACAGGCGTGCGCATAAGACCTTTGTTTGGCAAAGTGCGGAATTACACGCCGCCTGAGACACAGGTGCGCAAGACCTGAAGTCTTCGGCAAACATTGGCAATGCTACGGCATTACACGAAGCCTAAGACACATCGCGCACACAAGACCTGAAGTCTTTGCAAAACATTGGCAAAGCTACAGCATTATATGCCGCCTGAGACACAGGCGCGAGCACAAGACCTGAACTATATGCCAAACATTCGCAAAGCTATGGCATTACACGATGCCTAAGACACATGCGCGCGTAAAAGTCCTGAAGTCTTTGCCAATCATTGTTAAAGCTACGGCATTACACGCCGCCTGAGACACAGGCGCGCAAGACCTGAAGTCTTCGCCAAACATTGGCAATGCTACGGCATTACACGAAGCCTAAGACACAGCGCGCACACAAGACCTGAAGTCTTTGCAAAACATTGCCAAAGCTACAGCATTTACATGCTGCCTGAGACACAGGCGCGCGCACAAGACCTGAACTATATGCCAAACATTCGCAAAGCTACGGCATTACACGACGCCTGAGACACATGCGCGTGCAAAGTTCTGAAGTCTTTGCCAATCATTGGCAAAGCTACGGCATTACACGCCGCACAAGACCTGATGTCTTTGCCGAACTTTTGCAAAGCTACGACATTACACGCCACCTGGTACACAGGCGTGAGCACAAGACCTGTGTTTGGCAAAGCTACGGCATTACACACCGCCTGAGACACAGGCGCGCGCACAAGACCTGAAGTCTTTGCCAATCATTGGCAAAGCTATGACAATACACGCCGCCTGAGACACATGCGCGCGCACAAGACCTGAAGTCTTTGCCAAACATTGGCAAAGCTACGGCATTACACGCCACTTGAGACACAGGCGCGCGCACCAGACCTGGATTCTTTGCCAAACATTGGCAATGCTACCGCATTACACGCCCCCTGAGACACACGCGCGCACGCAAGACTTGAAGTATTTGCCAAACATTGGCAATGCTACGGTATTACACGATGACTGAGACACAGCGCGCACACAAGACCTGAAGTCTTTGCAAAACAATGGCAAAGCTACGGCATTACACGCCGCCTGAAACACAGGCGCGCGCACAAGACCTGAACTATATGCCAAACATTGGCAAAGCTACGACATTACACGCCGCCTGAGACACATGCGCGCGCACAAGACCTGAAGTCTTTGCCAAACATTGGCAAAGCTACGACATTACACGCCGCCTAAGACACATGCACGCTCAAAAGAACAGAACTCTTTGCCAAACATTGGCAAAGCTACGACTACACACCTCGCCTGAGACACAGGAGTGCACACGACCTAAAGTCTTTGCCAAACGTTGTCAAAGGTACGTCATTAAACGACGCCTGAGACACAGGCGTGCACATAAGACCTTTGTTTGGCAAAGCTACGGCATTACACGCCGCCTGAGACACAGGCGTGCGCATAAGACCTTTGTTTGGCAAAGTTGCTGCATTACACGCCGCCTGAGACACAGGCACGCAAGATCTGAAGTCTTCGCCAAACATTGGCAATGCTACGGCATTACACGAAGCCTAAGACACAGCGCGCACACAAGACCTGAAGTCTTTGCAAAACATTGGCAAAGCTACAGCATTACATGCCGCCTGAGACACAGGCGCGCGCACAAGACCTGAACTATATGCCAAACATTCGCAAAGCTACGGCATTACACGACGCCTGAGACACATGCGCGCGCAAAAGTCTTGAAGTCTTTGCCAATCTTTGGCAAAGCTACGGCATTACACGCCGCCTGAGACACATGCACGCGCATAAGACCTGAAGTCTTTGCCAAACATTGGCAAATCTACGGCATTTCACGTCGCCTGAGACACTTGCACGCGCACAAGACCTGAAGTCTTTACCGAACATTTGCAATGCTACGGTATTACACGATGACTGAGACACAGCGCGCACACAAGACCTGAAGTCTTTGCAAAACAATGGCAAAGCTACGGCATTACACGCCGCCTGAAACACAGGCGCGCGCACAAGACCTGAACTATATGCCAAACGTTGGCAAAGCTACGACATTACACGCCGCCTGAGACACATGCGCGCGCACAAGACCTGAAGTCTTTGCCAAACATTGGTAAAGCTATGACATTACACGCCACCTAAGACACATGCGCGCTCAAAAGAACAGAACTCTTTGCCATACATTGGCAAAGCTACGACTATACACCTCGCCTGAGACACAGGAGTGCACACGACCTAAAGTCTTTGCCAAACGTTGTCAAAGGTACGTCATTAAATGACGCCTGAGACACAGGCGTGCACATAAGACCTTTGTTTGGCAAAGCTACGGCATTACACGCCGCCTGAGACACAGGCGTGCGCATAAGACCTTTGTTTGGCAAAGTTGCTGCATTACACGCCGCCTGAGACACAGGCGCGCAAGACCTGAAGTCTTCGCCAAACATTGGAAATGCTACGGCATTACACGAAGCCTAAGACACAGCGCGTACACAAGACCTGAAGTCTTTGCAAAACATTGGCAAAGCTACAGCATTTACATGCTGCCTGAGACACAGGCGCGCGCACAAGACCTGAACTATATGCCCAACATTCGCAAAGCTACGGCATTACACGACGCCTGAGACACATCCGCGCGTAAAAGTCCTGAAGTCTTTGCCAATCATTGGCAAAGCTACAGCATTACACGCCGCCTGAGACACATGCACGCGCATAAGACCTGAAGTCTTTGCCAAACATTGGCAAATCTACGGCATTTCACGTCGCCTGAGACACTTGCACGCGCACAAGACCTGAAGTCTTTACCGAACATTTGCAATGCTACGGTATTACACGATGACTGAGACACAGCGCGCACACAAGACCTGAAGTATTTGCAAAACAATGGCAAAGCTACGGCATTACACGCCGCCTGAAACACAGGCGCGCGCACAAGACCTGAACTATATACCAAATATTGGCAAAGCTACGACATTACACGCCGCCTGAGACACATGCGCGCGCACAAGACCTGAAGTCTTTGCCAAACATTGGCAAAGCTATGACATTACACGCCGCCTAAGACACATGCGCGCTCAAAAGACCAGTACTCTTTGCCAAACATTGGCAAAGCTACGACTATACACCTCGCCTGAGACACAGGAGTGCACACGACCTAAAGTCTTTGCCAAACGTTGTCAAAGGTACGTCATTAAATGATGCCTGAGACACAGGCGTGCACATAAGACCTTTGTTTGGCAAAGCTATGGCATTACACGCCGCCTGAGACACAGGCGTGCGCATAAGACCTTTGTTTGGCAAAGTTGCTGCATTACACGCCGCCCGAGACACAGGCGCGCAAGACCTGAAGTCTTCGCCAAACATTGGAAATGCTACGGCATTACACGAAGCCTAAGACACAGCGCGTACACAAGACCTGAAGTCTTTGCAAAACATTGGCAAAGCTACAGCATTTACATGCTGCCTGAGACACAGGCGCGCGCACAAGACCTGAACTATATGCCCAACATTCGCAAAGCTACGGCATTACACGACGCCTGAGACACATGCGCGCGTAAAAGTCCTGAAGTCTTTGCCAATCATTGGCAAAGCTACGGCATTACACGCCGCCTGAGACACATGCACGCGCCTAAGACCTGAAGTCTTTGCCAAACATTGGCAAATCTACGGCATTTCACGTCGCCTGAGACACTGGCGCGCGCACAAGACCTGATGTCTTTGCCGAACTTTTGCAAAGCTACGACATTACACGCCACCTGGTACACAGGCGTGCGCACAAGACCTGTGTTTGGCAAAGCTACGGCATTACACACCGCCTGAGACACAGGCGCGCACACAAGACCTGAAGTCTTTGCCAATCATTGGCAAAGCTATGACAATACACGCCGCTTGAGACACATGCGCGCGCACAAGACCTGAAGTCTTTGACAAACATTGGCATAGCTACGGCATTACACGCCACTTGAGACACAGGCGCGCGCACCAGACCTGGATTCTTTGCCAAACATTGGCAATGCTACCGCATTACACGCCCCCTGAGACACACGCGCGCACGCAAGACTTGAAGTATTTGCCAAACATTGGCAATGCTACGGTATTACACGATGACTGAGACACAGCGCGCACACAAGACCTGAAGTCTTTGCAAAACAATGGCAAAGCTACGTCATTACACGCCGCCTGAAACACAGGCGCGCGCACAAGACCTGAACTATATGCCAAACATTGGCAAAGCTACGACATTACACGCCGCCTGAGACACATGCGCGCGCACAAGACCTGAAGTCTTTGCCAAACATTGGCAAAGCTACGACATTACACGCCGCCTAAGACACATGCACGCTCAAAAGAACAGAACTCTTTGCCAAACATTGGCAAAGCTACGACTATACACCTCGCCTAAGACACAGGAGTGCACACGACCTAAAGTCTTTGCCAAACGTTGTCAAAGGTACGTCATTAAACGACGCCTGAGACACAGGCGTGCACATAAGACCTTTGTTTGGCAAAGCTACGGCATTACACGCCGCCTGAGACACAGGCGTGCGCATAAGACCTTTGTTTGGAAAAGTTGCTGCATTACACGCCGCCTGAGACACAGGCGCACAAGATCTGAAGTCTTCGCCAAACATTGGCAATGCTACGGCATTACACGAAGCCTAAGACACAGCGCGCACACAAGACCTGAAGTCTTTGCAAAACATTGGCAAAGCTACAGCATTACATGCCGCCTGAGACACAGGCGCGCGCACAAGACCTGAACTATATGCCAAACATTCGCAAAGCTACGGCATTACACGACGCCTGAGACACATGCGCGCGCAAAAGTCCTGAAGTCTTTGCCAATCTTTGGCAAAGCTACGGCATTACACGCCGCCTGAGACACATGCACGCGCATAAGACCTGAAGTCTTTGCCAAACATTGGCAAATCTACGGCATTTCACGTCGCCTGAGACACTTGCACGCGCACAAGACCTGAAGTCTTTACCGAACATTTGCAATGCTACGGTATTACACGATGACTGAGACACAACGCGCACACAAGACCTGAAGTCTTTGCAAAACAATGGCAAAGCTACGGCATTACACGCCGCCTGAAACACAGGCGCGCGCACAAGACCTGAACTATATGCCAAACATTGGCAAAGCTACAACATTACACGCCGCCTGAGACACATGCGCGCGCACAAGACCTGAAGTCTTTGCCAAACATTGGCAAAGCTACGGCATTTCACGTCGCCTGAGACACTTGCACGCGCACAAAACCTGAAGTCTTTACCGAACATTTGCACAACTACGACATTACACGCCACCTGGTACACAGGCGTGTGCACAAGACCTGTGTTTGGCAAAGCTACGGCATTACACACCGCCTGAGACACAGGCGCGCGCACAAGACCTGAAGTCTCTGCCAATCATTGGCAAAGCTATGACAATACACGCCACTTGAGACACATGCGCGCGCACAAGACCTGAAGTCTTTGACAAACATTGGCAAAGCTACGGCATTACACGCCACTTTAGACACAGGCGCGCGCACCAGACCTGGATTCTTTGTCAAACATTGGCAATGCTACCGCATTACACGCCCCCTGAGACACACGCGCGCGCGCAAGACTTGAAGTATTTGCCAAACATTGGCAATGCTACGGTATTACAAGATGACTGAGACACAGCACGCACACAAGACCTGAAGTCTTCGCAAAACAATGGCAAAGCTACGGCATTACACGCCGCCTGAAACACAGGCACGAGCACAAGACCTGAACTATATGCCAAACATTGGCAAAGCTACTACATTACACGCCGCCGGAGACACATGCGCGCGCACAAGACGTGAAGTCTTTGCCAAACATTTGCAAAGCTACGACATTACACGCCGCCTGAGACACATGCGCGCGCACAAGACCTGAACTATATGCCAAACATTGGCAAAGCTACGACATTACACGCCGCCTGAGACACATGCGCGCGCACAAGACCTGAAGTCTTTGCCAAACATTGGCAAAGCTATGACATTACACGCCGCCTAAGACACATGCGCACGCTCAAAAGAACAGAACTCTTTGCCAAACATTGGCAAAGCTACGACTATACACCTCGCCTGAGACACAGGAGTGCACACGACCTAAAGTCTTTGCCAAACGTTGTCAAAGGTACGTCATTAAACGACGCCTGAGACACAGGCGTGCACGACCTTTGTTTGGCAAAGCTACGGCATTACACGCCGCCTGAGACACAGGCGTGCGCATAAGACCTTTGTTTGGCAAAGTTGCTGCATTACACGCCGCCTGAGACACAGGCGCACAAGATCTGAAGTCTTCGCCAAACATTGGCAATGCTACGGCATTACACGAAGCCTAAGACACAGCGCGCACACAAGACCTGAAGTCTTTGCAAAACATTGGCAAAGCTACAGCATTACATGCCGCCAGAGACACATGCGCGCGCACAAGACCTGAACTATATGCCAAACATTCGCAAAGCTACGGCATTACACGACGCCTGAGACACATGCGCGCGCAAAAGTCCTGAAGTCTTTGCCAATCTTTGGCAAAGCTACGGCATTACACGCCGCCTGAGACACATGCACGCGCATAAGACCTGAAGTCTTTGCCAAACATTGGCAAATCTACGGCATTTCACGTCGCCTGAGACACTTGCACGCGCACAAGACCTGAAGTCTTTACCGAACATTTGCAATGCTACGGTATTACACGATGACTGAGACACAACGCGCACACAAGACCTGAAGTCTTTGCAAAACAATGGCAAAGCTACGGCATTACACGCCGCCTGAAACACAGGCGCGCGCACAAGACCTGAACTATATGCCTAACATTGGCAAAGCTACGACATTACACGCCGCCTGAGACACATGCGCGCGCACAAGACCTGAAGTCTTTGCCAAACATTGGCAAAGCTATGACATTACACGCCGCCTAAGACACATGCGCACTCAAAAGAACAGAACTCTTTGCCATACATTGGCAAAGCTACGACTATACACCTCGCCTGAGACACAGGAGTGCACACGACCTAAAGTCTTTGCCAAACGTTGTTAAAGGTACGTCATTAAACGACGCCTGAGACACAGGCGTGCACATAAGACCTTTGTTTGGCAAAGCTACGGCATTACACGTCGCCTGAGACACAGGCGTGCGCATAAGACCTTTGTTTGGCAAAGTTGCTGCATTACACGCCGCCTGAGACACAGGCGCGCAAGACCTGAAGTCTTCGCCAAGCATTGGAAATGCTACGGCATTACACGAAGCCTAAGACACAGCGCGTACACAAGACCTGAAGTCTTTGCAAAACATTGGTAAAGCTACAGCATTTACATGCTGCCTGAGACACAGGCGCGCGCACAAGACCTGAACTATATGCCCAACATTCGCAAAGCTACGGCATTACACGACGCCTGAGACACATGCGCGCGTAAAAGTCCTGAAGTCTTTGCCAATCATTGGCAAAGCTACGGCATTACACGCCGCCTGAGACACATGCACGCGCATAAGACCTGAAGTCTTTGCCAAACATTGGCAAATCTACGGCATTTCACGTCGCCTGAGACACTTGCACGCGCACAAAACCTGAAGTCTTTACCGAACATTTGCACAACTACGACATTACACGCCACCTGGTACACAGGCGTGTGCACAAGACCTGTGTTTGGCAAAGCTACGACATTACACACCGCCTGAGACACAGGCGCGCGCACAAGACCTGAAGTCTCTGCCAATCATTGGCAAAGCTATGACAATACACGCCACTTGAGACACATGCGCGCGCCCAAGACCTGAAGTCTTTGACAAACATTGGCAAAGCTACGGCATTACACGCCACTTTAGACACAGGCGCGCGCACCAGACCTGGATTCTTTGTCAAACATTGGCAATGCTACCGCATTACCCGCCCCCTGAGACACACGCGCGCGTGCAAGACTTGAAGTATTTGCCAAACATTGGCAATGCTACGGTATTACAAGATGACTGAGACACAGCACGCACACAAGACCTGAAGTCTTTGCAAAACAATGGCAAAGCTACGGCATTACACGCCGCCTGAAACACAGGCACGAGCACAAGACCTGAACTATATGCCAAACATTGGCAAAGCTACTACATTACACGCCGCCGGAGACACATGCGCGCGCACAAGACGTGAAGTCTTTGCCAAACATTTGCAAAGCTACGACATTACACGCCGCCTGAGACACATGCGCGCGCACAAGACCTGAACTATATGCCAAACATTGGCAAAGCTACGACATTACACGCCGCCTGAGACACATGCGCGCGCACAAGACCTGAAGTCTTTGCCAAACATTGGCAAAGCTATGACATTACACGCCGCCTAAGACACATGCGCACGCTCAAAAGAACAGAACTCTTTGCCAAACATTGGCAAATCTACGACTATACACCTCGCCTGAGACACAGGAGTGCACACGACCTAAAGTCTTTGCCAAACGTTGTCAAAGGTACGTCATTAAACGACGCCTGAGACACAGGCGTGCACATAAGACCTTTGTTTGGCAAAGCTATGGCATTACACGCCGCCTGAGACACAGGCGTGCGCATAAGACCTTTGTTTGGCAAAGTTGCTGCATTACACGCCGCCTGAGACACAGGCGCACAAGATCTGAAGTCTTCGCCAAACATTGGCAATGCTACGGCATTACACGAAGCCTAAGACACAGCGCGCACACAAGACCTGAAGTCTTTGCAAAACATTGGCAAAGCTACAGCATTACATGCCGCCTGAGACACAGGCGCACGCACAAGACCTGAACTATATGCCAAACATTCGCAAAGCTACGGCATTACACGACGCCTGAGACACATGCGCGCGCAAAAGTCCTGAAGTCTTTGCCAATCTTTGGCAAAGCTACGGCATTACACGCCGCCTGAGACACATGCACGCGCATAAGACCTGAAGTCTTTGCCAAACATTGGCAAATCTACGGCATTTCACGTCGCCTGAGACACTTGCACGCGAAAAAGACCTGAAGTCTTTACCGAACATTTGCAAAGCTACGGTATTACACGATGACTGAGACACAGCGCGCACACAAGACCTGAAGTCTTTGCAAAACAATGGCAAAGCTACGGCATTACACGCCGCATGAAACACAGGCGCGCGCACAAGACCTGAACTATATGCCAAACGTTGGCAAAGCTACGACATTACACGCCGCCTGAGACACATGCGCGCGCACAAGACCTGAAGTCTTTGCCAAACATTGGCAAAGCTATGACATTACACGCCGCCTAAGACACACGCGCGCTCAAAAGAACAGAACTCTTTGCCATACATTGGCAAAGCTACGACTATACACCTCGCCTGAGACACAGGAGTGCACACGACCTAAAGTCTTTGCCAAACGTGGTCAAAGGTTCGTCATTAAACGACGCCTGAGACACAGGCGTGCACATAAGACCTTTGTTTGGCAAAGCTACGGCATTACACGTCGCCTGAGACACAGGCGTGCGCATAAGACCTTTGTTTGGCAAAGTTGCTGCATTACACGCCGCCTGAGACACAGGTGCGCAAGACCTGAAGTGTTCGCCAAACATTGGAAATGCTACGGCATTACACGAAGCCTAAGACACAGCGCGTACACAAGACCTGAAGTATTTGCAAAACATTGGCAAAGCTACAGCATTTACATGCTGCCTGAGAAACAGGCGCGCGCACAAGACCTGAACTATATGCCCAACATTCGGAAAGCTACGGTATTACACGACGCCTGAGACACATGCGCGCGTAAAAGTCCTGAAGTCTTTGCCAATCATTGGCAAAGCTACGGCATTACACACCGCCTGAGACACATGCACGCGCATAAGACCTGAAGTCTTTGCCAAACATTGGCAAATCTACGGCATTTCACGTCGCCTGAGACACTTGCACGCGCACAAAACCTGTAGTCTTTACCGAACATTTGCACAACTACGACATTACACGCCACCTGGTACACAGGCGTGCGCACAAGACCTGTGTTTGGCAAAGCTATGGCATTACACACCGCCTGAGACACAGGCGCGCGCACAAGACCTGAAGTCTCTGCCAATCATTGGCAAAGCTATGACAATACACGCCACTTGAGACACATGCGCGCGCACAAGACCTGAAGTCTTTGACAAACATTAGCAAAGCTACGGCATTACACGCCACTTTAGACACAGGCGCGCGCACCAGACCTGGATTCTTTGTCAAACATTGGTAATGCTACCGCATTACACGCCCCCTGAGACACACGCGCGCGCGCAAGACTTGAAGTATTTGCCAAACATTGGCAATGCTACGGTATTACAAGATGACTGAGACACAGCACGCACACAAGACCTGAAGTCTTTGCAAAACAATGGCAAAGCTACGGCATTACACGCCGCCTGAAACACAGGCACGAGCACAAGACCTGAACTATATGCCAAACATTGGCAAAGCTACTACATTACACGCCGCCGGAGACTCATGCGCGCGCACAAGACGTGAAGTCTTTGCCAAACATTTGCAAAGCTACGACATTACACGCCGCCTGAGACACATGCGCGCGCACAAGACCTGAACTATATGACAAACATTGGCAAAGCTACGACATTACACGCCGCCCGAGACACATGCGCGCGCACAAGACCTGAAGTCTTTGCCAAACATTGGCAAAGCTATGACATTACACGCCGCCTAAGACACATGCGCACGCTCAAAAGAACAGAACTCTTTGCCAAACATTGGCAAAGCTACGACTATACACCTCGGCTGAGACACAGGAGTGCACACGACCTAAAGTCTTTGCCAAACGTTGTCAAAGGTACGTCATTAAACGACGCCTGAGACACAGGCGTGCACATAAGACCTTTGTTTGGCAAAGCTACGGCATTACACGCCGCCTGAGACACAGGCGTGCGCATAAGACCTTTGTTTGGCAAAGTTGCTGCATTACACGCCGCCTGAGACACAGGCGCACAAGATCTGAAGTCTTCGCCAAACATTGGCAATGCTACGGCATTACACGAAGCCTAAGACACAGCGCGCACACAAGACCTGAAGTCTTTGCAAAACATTGGCAAAGCTACAGCATTACATGCCGCCTGAGACACAGGCGCGCGCACAAGACCTGAACTATATGCTAAACATTCGCAAAGCTACGGCATTACACGACGCCTGAGACACATGCGCGCGCAAAAGTCCTGAAGTCTTTGCCAATCTTTGGCAAAGCTACGGCATTACACGCCGCCTAAGACACATGCACGCGCATAAGACCTGAAGTCTTTGCCAAACATTGGCAAATCTACGGCATTTCACGTCGCCTGAGACACTTGCACGCGAACAAGACCTGAAGTCTTTACCGAACATTTGCAATGCTACGGTATTACACGATGACTGAGACACAGCGCGCACACAAGACCTGAAGTCTTTGCAAAACAATGGCAAAGCTACGGCATTACACGCCGCATGAAACACAGGCGCGCGCACAAGACTTGAACTATATGCCAAACGTTGGCAAAGCTACGACATTACACGCCGCCTGAGACACATGCGCGCGCACAAGACCTGAAGTCTTTGCCAAACATTGGCAAAGCTATGACATTACACGCCGCCTAAGACACATGCGCGCTCAAAAGAACAGAACTCTTTGCCATACATTGGCAAAGCTATGACTATACACCTCGCCTGAGACACAGGAGTGAACACGACCTAAAGTCTTTGCCAAACGTTGTCAAAGGTACGTCATTAAACGACGCCTGAGACACAGGCGTGCACATAAGACCTTTGTTTGGCAAAGCTACGGTATTACACGTCGCCAGAGACACAGGCGTGTGCATAAGACCTTTCTTTGGCAAAGTTGCTGCATTACACGCTGCCTGAGACACAGGCGCGCAAGACCTGAAGTCTTCGCCAAACATTGGAAATGCTACGGCATTACACGAAGCCTAAGACACAGCGCGTACACAAGACCTGAAGTCTTTGCAAAACATTGGCAAAGCTACAGCATTTACATGCTGCCTGAGACACAGGCGCGCGCACAAGACCTGAACTATATGCCCAACATTCGCAAAGCTACGGCATTACACGACGCCTGAGACACATGCGCGCGTAAAAGTCCTGAAGTCTTTGCCAATCATTGGCAAAGCTACGGCATTACACGCCGCCTGAGACACATGCACGCGCATAAGACCTGAAGTCTTTGCCAAACATTGGCAAATCTACGGCATTTCACGTCGCCTGAGACACTTGCACGCGCACAAAACCTGAAGTCTTTACCGAACATTTGCACAACTACGACATTACACGCCACCTGGTACACAGGCGTGCGCACAAGACCTGTGTTTGGCAAAGCTACGGCATTACACACCGCCTGAGACACAGGCGTGCGCACAAGACCTGAAGTCTCTGCCAATCAATGGCAAAGCTATGACAATACACGCCACTTGAGACACATGCGCGCGCACAAGACCTGAAGTCTTTGACAAACATTGGCAAAGCTACGGCATTACACGCCACTTTAGACACAGGCGCGCGCACCAGACCTGGATTCTTTGTCAAACATTGGCAATGCTACCGCATTACACGCCCCCTGATGTGACAACCCGACATTTCAGGTCAATATCCGTACACATTATAAACAAGTTTACATAATAATTATTTTTGTGATTTATTTAATTTCACAAACAAGGACTTTAAAGTCTAACAAAAACCGAGCATTGTCTCAGTTCACATTTGGTAATTCTAGGAGTTACCGGATCACGTGTTATATACACCGACAAATTCGAACAATAGTGGATAAATTAAATATCCAGGCATATATATATATTACACAAATTTTAAGTTGGTCAATAAATTATTTTTAGAATAAAATTATAATACTGTGGGGAAAATAAACCGAATTAAACTACCCCTTTAAAACTCTAATAGATGTTAATACCATTAATAAATTAGTGGTAAAAACAAATTGTTTGATTTAATTTGACCCAAACCACCCACCCTTGACTATTCGGCCGAAATGCAGAGAAAACCATTTCCCCCCCCATTCTCACGTCCCATTTTACCATATTTTCAGATATAAACCATACCCTTTCACTCAAAACTCTCACAAACCTTTTATCTCTCTCATTTTCGTACGAAAATCTTCTCATTTCTCTTCAAAATCGAAGCCAAGTTTTAAGGTAAAAATCCACCACAATCTAGTGTTTTAAGAAGATTTCAAGTGTTTCTAAAGAAAGTTCAACAGAAGATTCGAGACCATTCTCTGTTTTCTCTCATCATCTTCATCACTGTTTTTAAGGTAAAAACTCGATATTTTTCATATTATGTTCTTTAAAACCGTAGCTAAACTTACATCTTATTTAAACGCAAGAAAGATAACAAGAAGAGTGTGTCGAATTCAAGTTTAAAACATAAAAATATGCCGGACTGATTCTGTCAAACAGAAGTCCAGTACTCGAAACTAGGAGTTTCGATACAAGTTAACTCAATCGAAACTAGGAGTTTCGATACCTGTTTCTCAATCGAAACTAGGAGTTTCGACTGTTTCTCAATCGAAACTAGGAGTTTCGATACCTGTTGCTCAATCGAAACTAGAAGTTTCGATACCTGTTTCTCAATCGAAACTAGGAGTTTCGATACCTGTTTCTCAATCGAAACTAGGAGTTTCGATACCTTTTACTCAATCGAAACTAGGTAGTTTCGATAGCAAATACTCAATCGAAACTAGGTAGTTTCGATACCTTTTACTCAATCGAAACTAGGTAGTTTCGATAGCAAATACTCAATCGAAACTAGGTAGTTTCGATACCTTTTACTCAATCGAAACTAGGTAGTTTCGATAGCAAATACTCAATCGAAACTAGGTAGTTTCGATACCTTTTCTCAATCGAAACTAGGTTGTTTCGACTCCTGACCACTCCATCGAAACTAAGTAGTTTCGACACACATATGCCCAATCGAAACTAAGAAGTTTCGACACCTGTACAACAGTCCCAGTTGGGCAGTAACTCAAAACTATTTTATAACAAAACATGTGTTGGAAAACTAAAACGATATTTAAACAAACATAATCAGATTTACAAGGTCGGTGAACAATTTACAATTAAGACGTTGGTCTTAACAACAATTTACCCTTGGTATCTAGGGTACAATCAGTCAAGGTTGACTACAACAAATATTATTACAAGTATATACACAAACACAAGGTGAGTTTCACGGCCCCTTTCTTTTTACTGTTTTCAAATATTTGGGGGAGAAACATACTTCAACTATTTTATGGGATAACAAGAGAATAAGACACGACTTTTATGTTTACATGGGATGAGAACAACACAATGGAGGCCGCGAAAGTCCCCTGGAACAACATAGTAACCATTAACTGTAGCCTAGGGTCCTATGAATAGTACTATGGAGAGTGACGTCTCCCGGTCATGGTTAGTCGCGCTAACCACAATCTGGAGGATTTATGGCCGCATAGAATCTGATAACGCTTAATAGGGGCTCACACATGTCATGGTTTGGTTACGCCTCATGTATGAACATATTATTTGTATTCCTAGCTAGTTTACAAATGGGTCAACAATTCTTATTCTGTTTATCACATACAACTGAAACTATTTACGAACAATTGAATTTTACAAAGAACTATTTGATTAAACCTGTGAACTCACCAACTTCGTGTTGACGATTTTAAGTATGTTTTTCAGGTAACTGAACGTGATTTCAAGGTTAGCAATGTAGATTACATGCATGCACGATGGATACTACTCAAGGAGGATTTCCCTTGTATAACTCATTGAGTTGAGTCATATTTGTGAAATCTTAACTTTTTGTAAACTCAGATTATGTTTTGTAATGTAAAACATTAAACTTGTTAATGTATCCATTTATCATGTATGTGTTCGCGGTAATCATATGCTTTGGAAACCATAAACGTCGCGCCTCGCGTTTCCGCCTTGGCGGGGTGTGACAGAACTTGGTATCAGAGCCATTGATTATAGTGAACTAGGAATCTAAATTGGAACCTAGTCTATAATCTAAATGACTCACTAAAACGTTTTCATTGCATAAGCATTGCATGACCAGTCATTTTGTCATATGGATATTGTAGTCACAAGCATGTCGTCACATTCACATTCTGATCCCGTCTCTGACACTGAATCAAATGAGGAATTTTCCGCCTCACGTCCCAAAAATCAAGTACAAACCCGTAGCTCCACACCACCTAAAGTCGCCTTGGGAAAACCGCCTATCGTCTACCGAAAGAAAAGCGGAGGACCAGTTAAGGTGCAAAGCGCTAGGAAGAAGGTTCGACTTCCACGCAAAAGGAATCTAGCAGCCCGTGACCCAGAAGACTTGGTGGCTGGTGAAGAACCACCTAGGCAAAGACCCTGCTACCACCCTACTGTGGGAACTATCCGTTGGATGCCCCGTACCCTGGCACGTTGGAGGGAGATGGAGAGCATCCCATCTACCTTTGAGCTTGGAGAGTCTTCTAACTCCCCAACACCCCTACCCCACACTGGGGAAGCCATAGAGCTCACTGTGCCTACCTTGGTAGCTCGCGTTCGTACGCATGAGGAGCGTCTTGATGATCTCCTAGATGACATCCGGGCACAGGGGGATGCAGCCACGCGACTTCGTCAAGGACTCGGATCTCGAGTTCAGACTCTAGATGACCGCACCCGAAACATACAGGATGCCACTAACTATCTAGAGTTGAGAGCTGACATGGATTGGCAGTTCACTGTTACGGTCCGAGACATGGTGGAGGCTCTGGAAGAAAGGACGTTGGCTGCAGAATTTGTGGCGAGAGCTAGTTTTGTCATGGCAGGACTTGCCATGATGATTGGATTGTACTCTCACTTCTTCTTTTAAACCTATTACGGGCGGGTTGTGCCCGTAGTACATTAAGTAGTTTAAAACTTTAGTACTGATGAGGTCCTGTGAACCCATCTCTTTTGTATCCTTGTCTTTTGGAACAATGTACTATGAATGTTTTGACTATGTATGTAATGGTTTATGTTGTGATAATGGTCGTTTACATTTGACGTTGTTGTATCCTTATGTCATGAGCTATCATTATTGTCATATAATGTTGTTTCTTTTTAATTGATATGTTAGAAAGAACGTCATGGCACCTAAGCGTAGGACAACCCGTAACACTACTGGTGACAACAACGAGGCGATTTCCCCAAATGTGGAACAACTTATAGCACAACGAGTAGCTGCTGCCATGGAGCAGTATGAAGCCAATCGAAATAATGGAGGAGGTGTAGGAGGTAGCGGTACAGCTGGAGGTTCCGGAGGTGCAGGAGGTAGCGGTACAGCTGGAGGTTCCGGAGGTAATAAAATAAATAAGCCATAACATATAGTCATGATTCGAATTAATGACGTTATGACTTGTAATTCTACAGATGCTCCAATTAGAAAGTGCTCCTACAAGACCTTTCTGTCTTGCAAACCCCGTAACTTCAATGGCACCGAGGGTGCAGTTGGACTAATGAGATGGATAGAGAAGATGGAATCGGTGATTGATATTAGTGAATGCACCGCTGACTGCATTGTGAAGTATTCTACATGCTCACTCACTGATAAAGCTTTAACCTGGTGGAATTCACAAGTAAAGACTTTGGGAAGGCAAACATCATATGAGTTGTCATGGGAAGACTTAAAAGCCATGATGATCGAGGAATACTGTCCTCGAAATGAGTTGCAAAAGATCGAATCTGAAATGTGGAATTTACAAATGACAGGAGATGATGTTGCTGGCTACACTGACCGATTCAATGAGTTAGCAATCTTGGTTCCACACATGGTCACCCCAGAATACAAGAAGGTTGAAAGATACTTGTGGGGTCTCGCACCTCAAATCCGAGGTCTGGTGACTTCATCGAACCCTATGGATGCCAAGAGCGCCATAACTCTGGCTTTCAAGCTAAGGGATAATGCTGTACGTGATGGTTTGTTTGAGAAGAAGGAGACAGAAGGAGGGAAATCTGGGGAAAAGAGGAAATGGTTTGGAAAACCAATTAATCAAAACAAGAATCAAATTTACAAGAGACCTGAAACTATGAAAGCCTTTGTCGCCAACACTGTGGAACAAAAAGGATACCTTGGAGCACGACCAAGGTGTGACAATTGTGGATATCATCACAGTGGGAAGTGTACCCAATGTGGAAAATGTAAAAAGTATGGACATCTAGCCCTTGACTGTAGGAGCAATGCGAACCCTAACAAGATAAATCAAGTAGCAGGAAAAGTCAACCCAGGAACAGAAAGGATGAATCAAGGATGCTTTGAGTGTGGAGATCCAAAGCACTTCAGAAAAGACTGTCCAAAGTTGAAGAACCGAAACGACAATCAGGCCCGTGGAAGAGCATTTGTGATGGGGGCTGGTGACGCACGACAAGATCCAAACATTGTCACTGGTACGTTCCCGATAAATAATCACTATGCCTCTATACTTTTCGATACGGGTGCTGATTTGAGTTTTGTGTCAAATGACTTTAAGTCCCTACTCGGTATTAAGCCCAGTAAACTAGACCAAAAGTATACAATTGAATTAGCAAACGGAAAATTAATTAATACCGAAGAAGTCATTCAGGGTTGTACCTTATGTCTTAAAAACCACACATTTAGTATAGATCTGTTACCCGTTGATTTAGGAAGCTTTGACGTTGTTATTGGCATGGATTGGTTGTCGAAGAATCACGCCGAGATTGTTTGTTTTGAGAAAATTGTCCAAATCCCACTCCCAAACGGAGAAGTTCTTTCGATTCAAGGTGAGAAGAGTGGAGTAACATTAAGGATGATAAACTGCATGAAAACTCGTAAGTATCTACGTAAAGGCTATTGCGTATTCCTGGCTCACGTCGTCGAGAAGAAACCCGAGGAACGTCGACTTGAGGATATACCAATCGTTAAGGAATATCCTGAAGTTTTTCCTGAAGACTTACCTGGTTTACCACCACCTAGGCAAGTCGAATTTCGAATCGATTTGGTACCAGGAGCCGCCCCGGTTGCGCGATCACCATATCGATTAGCACCTTCTGAAATGCAGGAATTATCAAATCAACTTCAAGAGTTGCTTGATAAAGGTTTCATAAGACCGAGTTTCTCACCTTGGGGAGCTCCGGTTCTATTTGTAAAGAAAAAGGATGGAACCTTTAGAATGTGTATTGATTACCGAGAATTAAACAAGCTTACAATCAAAAACCGATACCCACTACCTCGAATAGATGATTTGTTCGATCAACTACAAGGTTCTAGCTTCTACTCTAAGATCGATCTACGGTCAGGGTATCATCAACTAAGAATCCAAGAAGAAGATGTACCAAAGACAGCATTTAGGACTCGTTATGGTCACTACGAATTCCTAGTTATGCCATTTGGTTTGACAAACGCACCAGCTGTTTTCATGGATCTCATGAACCGCGTGTGCAAACCATACTTGGATAAATTCGTGATTGTGTTTATCGATGACATATTAATATATTCACGAACCAAGGAGGATCATGAACATCATCTTAAATTAATCTTAGAACTACTCAGAAACGAGAAACTTTACGCTAAATTCTCTAAGTGTGAGTTTTGGATCCAAGAAGTGCATTTTCTTGGACATATCATCAACAAGGAAGGAATTCACGTTGATCCATCTAAAATTGAAGCGATCAAAAACTGGGAAGCACCAAAGACTCCGACAGAAGTACGTCAATTTTTGGGTTTGGCCGGCTATTACAGACGATTCATCGAGAATTTTTCAAAAATAGCCTTGCCTTTAACCACATTAACCCAGAAAGAAAATAAGTATGATTGGAATGACAAGCAAGAGTCAGCTTTTCAAATACTAAAGCAGAAGCTGTGTAGTGCACCAATTCTATCCCTTCCTGAGGGAATCGACAATTTTGTCGTATACTGCGATGCATCACACCAAGGACTGGGTTGTGTGTTAATGCAAAGAGACAAAGTCATCGCATATGCCTCACGACAACTAAAAGTGCACGAAAATAATTATACGACCCACGACTTGGAATTGGGTGCAGTTGTGTTTGCGCTCAAAATTTGGAGACATTACCTTTACGGTACAAGATGTACTATCTTTACTGATCACAAGAGTCTCCAGCATATCTTTGATCAAAAGGAACTTAACATGAGACAACGTCGTTGGGTAGAGCTACTAAACGATTACGATTGTGATATCAAGTACCATCCCGGGAAAGCCAATGTCGTAGCGGACGCTTTAAGTCGCAAAGAACGAGTTAAAACTCTTCGTGTTCGTGCCTTAGGATTGACAATTCATACGAATCTTACTACTCAAATTCGGATGGCACAACAAGAGGCAATTAAAGAAGAAAACATTCAAAATGAAGCTCTACGAGGAATGATAAAGCATTTGGAGTCTGAGTCAGATGACACTTTATACTTCATGAATAGAATTTGGGTGACACGTTTTGGTAACTTACGGGAGTTAGTTATGGACGAAGCCCACAAGTCCAGGTACTCCATTCACCCAGGTTCAGATAAGATGTATAAGGATCTAAAAGAATTATATTGGTGGCCCAATATGAAAGGAGATATTGCCACATATGTCAGTAAATGCCTAACGTGTTCAAAAGTAAAAGCCGAACATCAGAAACCGTCTGGTTTACTACAGCAACCTGAAATTCCCCAATGGAAATGGGAACAGATTTCTATGGATTTCATCACGAAATTACCCAGGACGTCTAGTGGTTATGATACCATATGGGTTATTGTCGACCGATTAACAAAATCTGCTCACTTTCTGCCAATGAAAGAAACTGACAAAACCGAGAAACTTGCAAAGCTTTATATCAAGGAAATTGTGGCTAGGCATGGAGTGCCAATTTCTATTATCTCGGATAGAGATAGCAGATTCGTGTCTAGAATCTGGAAATCATTACAAGAAGCCATGGGCACACGTCTTGACATGAGCACGGCATATCACCCACAAACAGATGGTCAAAGCGAAAGGACCATTCAGACATTAGAAGATATGCTCCGTGCATGTGTAATTGATTTCGGAGGAAATTGGGATACTCATTTACCATTAGCTGAGTTTTCCTATAATAACAGCTACCATACGAGCATTAAAGCAGCACCGTTTGAAGCTTTATATGGTCGTAAATGCCGCTCACCGCTATGTTGGGCGGAAGTTGGTGAAAAACATTTGACAGGCCCTGAGATTGTCCAGGAAACCACTGATAAGATCTTCAAAATTAAGGACCGTCTAAAAGCGGCCAGGGATAGACAAAAGAGCTACGCTGATAACAGACGAAAACCATTAGAATTTCAAATTGGTGACCGAGTAATGTTAAAAGTCTCACCATGGAAAGGCGTTGCAAGGTTTGGTAACCGTGGTAAGCTCAACCCTAGATACGTTGGTCCGTTCGAAATACTGGCTAGGGTTGGCCCTGTAGCTTACAAACTCAAGCTACCACAAGAACTAAACAATATACATGATACGTTTCATGTATCAAATCTCAAGAAGTGTTTATCAGACGAGACACTAATTATACCGCCTGACGAGATTCATATTGACGATAAACTTCATTTCATCGAGCAACCAATTGAGATATCAGATTGGAAGGTTCAAAAGCTGAGACGTAGTCGAATCAAACTGGTTAAAGTACGTTGGAACTCAAAGCGTGGTCCTGAGTATACATGGGAACGAGAGGACCAAATGAAAACAAAATACCCATCCTTGTTTAAGGATACACCAGTTCAAGAGGACACGAATTGAATTTCGGGACGAAATTCTGTTAACATGGGGAGAATGTGACAACCCGACATTTCAGGTCAATATCCGTACACATTATAAACAAGTTTACATAATAATTATTTTTGTGATTTATTTAATTTCACAAACAAGGACTTTAAAGTCTAACAAAAACCGAGCATTGTCTCAGTTCACATTTGGTAATTCTAGGAGTTACCGGATCACGTGTTATATACACCGACAAATTCGAACAATAGTGGATAAATTAAATATCCAGGCATATATATATATTACACAAATTTTAAGTTGGTCAATAAATTATTTTTAGAATAAAATTATAATACTGTGGGGAAAATAAACCGAATTAAACTACCCCTTTAAAACTCTAATAGATGTTAATACCATTAATAAATTAGTGGTAAAAACAAATTGTTTGATTTAATTTGACCCAAACCACCCACCCTTGACTATTCGGCCGAAATGCAGAGAAAACCATTTCCCCCCCCATTCTCACGTCCCATTTTACCATATTTTCAGATATAAACCATACCCTTTCACTCAAAACTCTCACAAACCTTTTATCTCTCTCATTTTCGTACGAAAATCTTCTCATTTCTCTTCAAAATCGAAGCCAAGTTTTAAGGTAAAAATCCACCACAATCTAGTGTTTTAAGAAGATTTCAAGTGTTTCTAAAGAAAGTTCAACAGAAGATTCGAGACCATTCTCTGTTTTCTCTCATCATCTTCATCACTGTTTTTAAGGTAAAAACTCGATATTTTTCATATTATGTTCTTTAAAACCGTAGCTAAACTTACATCTTATTTAAACGCAAGAAAGATAACAAGAAGAGTGTGTCGAATTCAAGTTTAAAACATAAAAATATGCCGGACTGATTCTGTCAAACAGAAGTCCAGTACTCGAAACTAGGAGTTTCGATACAAGTTAACTCAATCGAAACTAGGAGTTTCGATACCTGTTTCTCAATCGAAACTAGGAGTTTCGACTGTTTCTCAATCGAAACTAGGAGTTTCGATACCTGTTGCTCAATCGAAACTAGAAGTTTCGATACCTGTTTCTCAATCGAAACTAGGAGTTTCGATACCTGTTTCTCAATCGAAACTAGGAGTTTCGATACCTTTTACTCAATCGAAACTAGGTAGTTTCGATAGCAAATACTCAATCGAAACTAGGTAGTTTCGATACCTTTTACTCAATCGAAACTAGGTAGTTTCGATAGCAAATACTCAATCGAAACTAGGTAGTTTCGATACCTTTTACTCAATCGAAACTAGGTAGTTTCGATAGCAAATACTCAATCGAAACTAGGTAGTTTCGATACCTTTTCTCAATCGAAACTAGGTTGTTTCGACTCCTGACCACTCCATCGAAACTAAGTAGTTTCGACACACATATGCCCAATCGAAACTAAGAAGTTTCGACACCTGTACAACAGTCCCAGTTGGGCAGTAACTCAAAACTATTTTATAACAAAACATGTGTTGGAAAACTAAAACGATATTTAAACAAACATAATCAGATTTACAAGGTCGGTGAACAATTTACAATTAAGACGTTGGTCTTAACAACAATTTACCCTTGGTATCTAGGGTACAATCAGTCAAGGTTGACTACAACAAATATTATTACAAGTATATACACAAACACAAGGTGAGTTTCACGGCCCCTTTCTTTTTACTGTTTTCAAATATTTGGGGGAGAAACATACTTCAACTATTTTATGGGATAACAAGAGAATAAGACACGACTTTTATGTTTACATGGGATGAGAACAACACAATGGAGGCCGCGAAAGTCCCCTGGAACAACATAGTAACCATTAACTGTAGCCTAGGGTCCTATGAATAGTACTATGGAGAGTGACGTCTCCCGGTCATGGTTAGTCGCGCTAACCACAATCTGGAGGATTTATGGCCGCATAGAATCTGATAACGCTTAATAGGGGCTCACACATGTCATGGTTTGGTTACGCCTCATGTATGAACATATTATTTGTATTCCTAGCTAGTTTACAAATGGGTCAACAATTCTTATTCTGTTTATCACATACAACTGAAACTATTTACGAACAATTGAATTTTACAAAGAACTATTTGATTAAACCTGTGAACTCACCAACTTCGTGTTGACGATTTTAAGTATGTTTTTCAGGTAACTGAACGTGATTTCAAGGTTAGCAATGTAGATTACATGCATGCACGATGGATACTACTCAAGGAGGATTTCCCTTGTATAACTCATTGAGTTGAGTCATATTTGTGAAATCTTAACTTTTTGTAAACTCAGATTATGTTTTGTAATGTAAAACATTAAACTTGTTAATGTATCCATTTATCATGTATGTGTTCGCGGTAATCATATGCTTTGGAAACCATAAACGTCGCGCCTCGCGTTTCCGCCTTGGCGGGGTGTGACACCTGAGACACACGCGCGCGCGCAAGACTTGAAGTATTTGCCAAACATTGGCAATGCTACGGTATTACAAGATGACTGAGACACAGCACGCACACAAGACCTGAAGTCTTTGCAAAACAATGGCAAAGCTACGACATTACACGCCGCCTGAAACACAGGCACGAGCACAAGACCTGAACTATATGCCAAACATTGGGAAAGCTACTACATTACACGCCGTCGGAGACACATGCGCGCGCACAAGACGTGAAGTCTTTGCCAAACATTTGCAAAGCTACGACATTACACGCCGCCTGAGACACATGCGCGCGCACAAGACCTGAACTATATGCCAAACATTGGCAAAGCTATGACATTACACGCCGCCTGAGACACATGCGCGCGCACAAGACCTGAAGTCTTTGCCAAACATTGCCAAAGCTATGACATTACACGCCGCCTAAGACACATGCGCACGCTCAAAAGAACAGAACTCTTTGCCAAACATTGGCAAAGCTACGACTATACACCTCGCCTGAGACACAGGAGTGCACACGACCTAAAGTCTTTGCCAAACGTTGTCAAAGGTACGTCATTAAACGATGCCGGAGACACAGGCGTGCACATAAGACCTTTGTTTGGCAAAGCTACGGCATTACACACCGCCTGAGACACAGGCGTGCGCATAAGACCTTTGTTTGGCAAAGTTGCTGCATTACACGCCGCCTGAGACACAGGCGCACAAGATCTGAAGTCTTCGTCAAACATTGGCAATGCTACGGCATTACACGAAGCCTAAGACACAGCGCGCACACAAGACCTGAAGTCTTTGCAAAACATTGGCAAAGCTACAGCATTACATGCCGCCTGAGACACATGCGCGCGCACAAGACCTGAACTATATGCCAAACATTCGCAAAGCTACGGCATTACACGACGCCTGAGACACATGCGCGCGCAAAAGTCCTGAAGTCTTTACCAATCTTTGGCAAAGCTACGGCATTACACGCCGCCTGAGACACATGCACGCGCATAAGACCTGAAGTCTTTGCCAAACATTGGCAAATCTACGGCATTTCACGTTGCCTGAGACACTTGCACGCGAACAAGACCTGAAGTCTTTACCGAACATTTGCAATGCTATGGTATTACACGATGACTGAGACACAGCGCGCACACAAGACCTGAAGTCTTTGCAAAACGATGGCAAAGCTACGGCATTACACGCCGCATGAAACACAGGCGCGCGCACAAGACCTGAACTATATGCCAAACGTTGGCAAAGCTACAACATTACACGCCGCCTGAGACACATGCGCGCGCACAAGACCTGAAGTCTTTGCCAAACATTGGCAAAGCTATGACATTACACGCCGCCTAAGACACATGCGCGCTCAAAAGAGCAGAACTCTTTGCCATACATTGGCAAAGCTACGACTATACACCTCGCCTGAGACACAGGAGTGCACACGACCTAAAGTCTTTGCCAAACGTTGTCAAAGGTACGTCATTAAATGACGCCTGAGACACAGGCGTGCACATAAGACCTTTGTTTGGCAAAGCTACGGCATTACACGTCGCCTGAGACACAGGCGTGCGCATAAGACCTTTGTTTGGCAAAGTTGCTGCATTACACGCCGCCTGAGACACAGGCGCGCAAGACCTGAAGTCTTCGCCAAACATTGGAAATGCTACGGCATTACACGAAGCCTAAGACACAGCGCGTACATAAGACCTGAAGTCGTTGCAAAACATTGGCAAAGCTACAGCATTTACATGCTGCCTGAGACACAGGCGCGCGCACAAGACCTGAACTATATGCCCAACATTCGCAAAGCTACGGCATTACACGACGCCTGAGAAACATGCGCGCGTAAAAGTCCTGAAGACTTTGCCAATCATTGGCAAAGCTACGGCATTACACGCCGCCTGAGACACATGTACGTGCATAAGACCTGAAGTCTTTGCCAAACATTGGCAAATCTACGGCATTTCACGTCGCCTGAGACACTTGCACGCGCACAAAACCTAAAGTCTTTACCGAACATTTGCACAACTACGACATTACACGCCACCTGGTACACAGGCGTGCGCACAAGACCTGTGTTTGGCAAAGCTACGGCATTACACACCGCCTGAGACACAGGCGCGCGCACAAGACCTGAAGTCTCTGCCAATCATTGGCAAAGCTATGACAATACACGCCGCTTGAGACACATGCGCGGGCACAAGACCTGAAGTCTTTGACAAACATTGGCAAAGCTACGGCATTACACGCCACTTGAGACACAGGCGCGCGCACCAGACCTGGATTCTTTGCCAAACATTGGCAATGCTACCGCATTACACGCCCCCTGAGACACACGCGCGCGCGCAAGACTTGAAGTATATGCCAAACATTGGCAATGCTACGGTATTACAAGATGACTGAGACACAGCGCGCACACAAGACCTGAAGTCTTTGCAAAACAATGGCAAAGCTACGGCATTACACGCTGCCTGAAACACAGGCACGAGCACAAGACCTGAACTATATGCCAAACATTGGCAAAGCTACTACATTACACGCCGCCGGAGACACATGCGCGTGCACAAGACGTGAAGTCTTTGCCAAACATTTGCAAAGCTACGACATTACACGCCGCCTGAGACACATGCGCGCGCAGAAGAACTGAACACTTTGCCAAACATTGGCAAAGCAACGACTATACACCTCGCCTGAGACACAGGAGTGCACACGACCTAAAGTTTTTGCCAAACGTTGTCAAAGGTACGTCATTAAACGACGCCTGAGACACAGGCGTGCACATAAGACCTTTGTTTGGCAAAGCTACGGCATTACACGTCGCCTGAGACACAGGCGTGCTCATAAGACCTTTGTTTGGCAAAGTTGCTGCATTACACGCCGCCTGAGACACAGGCGCACAAGATCTGAATTCTTCGCCAAACATTGGCAATGCTACGGCATTACACGAAACCTAAGACACAGCGCGCACACAAGACCTGAAGTCTTTGCAAAACTTTGGCAAAGCTACAGCATTACATGCCGCCTGAGACACAGGCGCGCGCACAAGACCTTAACTATATGCCAAACATTCGCAAAGCTACGGCATTACACGACGCCTGAGACACATGCGCGTGCAAAAGTCCTGAAGTCTTTGCCAATCTTTGGCAAAGCTACGGCATTACACGCCGCCTGAGACACAGGCGCGCAAGACCTGAAGTCTTCGCCAAACATTGGCAATGCTACGGCATTACACGAAGCCTAAGACACAGCGCGCGCACAAGACCTGAAGTCTTTGCAAAACATTGCCAAAGCTACAGCATTTACATGATGCCTGAGACACAGGCGCGCGCACAAGACCTGAACTATATGCCAAACATTCGCAAAGCTACGGCATTACACGACGCCTGAGACACATGCGCGTGCAAAGTTCTGAAGTCTTTGCCAATCATTGGCAAAGCTACGGCATTACACGCCGCCTGAGACACATGCACGCGCATAAGACCTGAAGTCTTTGCCAAACATTGGCAAAGCTACGGCATTTCACGTCGCCTGAGACACTGGCGCGCGCACAAGACCTGAAGTCTTGCCAAACATTACACGCCACCTGGTACACAGGCGTGCGCACAAGACCTGTGTTTGGCAAAGCTACGGCATTACACACCGCCTGAGACATAGGCGCGCGCACAAGACCTGAAGTCTTTGCCAATCATTGGCAAAGCTATGACAATACACGCCGCCTGAGACACATGCGCGCGCACAAGACCTGAAGTCTTTGCCAAACATTGGCAAAGCTACGGCATTACATGCCACTTGAGACACAGGCGTGCGCACCAGACCTGGATTCTTTGCCAAACATTGGCAATGCTACCGCATTACACGCCCCTGAGACACACGCGCGCACGCAAGACTTGAAGTATTTGCCAAACATTGGCAATGCTACGGTATTACACGATGACTGAGACACAGCGCGCACACAAGACCTGAAGTCTTTGCAAAACAATGGCAAAGCTACGGCATTACACGCCGCCTGAAACACAGGCGCGCGCACAAGACCTGAACTATATGCCAAACATTGGCAAAGCTACGACATTACACGCCGCCTGAGACACATGCGCGCGCACAAGACCTGAAGACTTTGCCAAACAATGGCAAAGCTACGACATTACACGCCGCCTAAGACACATGCGCGCTCAAAAGAACAGAACTCTTTGCCAAACATTGGCAAAGCTACGACTATACACCTCGCTTGAGACACAGGAGTGCACACGACCTAAAGTCTTTGCCAAACGTTGTCAAAGGTACGTCATTAAACGACGCCTGAGACACAGGCGTGCACATAAGACCTTTGTTTGGCAAAGCTACGGCATTACACGCCGCCTGAGACACAGGCGTGCGCATAAGACCTTTGTTTGGCAAAGTTGCTGCATTACACGCCGCCTGAGACACAGGCGCACAAGATCTGAAGTCTTCGCTAAACATTGGCAATGCTACGGCATTACACGAAGCCTAAGACACAGCGCGCACACAAGACCTGAAGTCTTCGCAAAACATTGGCAAAGCTACAGCATTACATGCCGCCTGAGACACAGGCGCGCGCACAAGACCTGACCTATATGCCAAACATTCGCAAAGCTACGGCATTACACGACGCCTGAGACACATACTCGCGCAAAAGTCCTGAAGTCTTTGCCAATCTTTGGCAAAGCTACGGCATTACACGCCGCCTGAGACACATGCACGCGCATAAGACCTGAAGTCTTTGCCAAACTTTGGCAAATCTACGGCATTTCACGTCGCCTGAGACACTTGCACGCGCACAAGACCTGAAGTCTTTACCGAACATTTGCAATACTACGGTTTTACACGATGATTGAGACACAGCGCGCACACAAGACCTGAAGTCTTTGCAAAACAATGGCAAAGTTACGGCATTACACGCCGCCTGAAACACAGGCGCGCGCACAAGACCTGAACTATTTGCCAATCATTGGCAAAGCTACGACATTACACGCCGCCAGAGACACATGCGCGCGCACAAGACCTGAAGTCTTTGCCAAACATTGGCAAAGCTATGACATTACACGCCGCCTAAGACACATGCGCGCTCAAAAGAACAGAACTCTTTGCCAAACATTTGCAAAGCTACGACTATACACCTCGCCTGAGACACAGGAGTGCACATGACCTAAAGTCTTTGCCAAACGTTGTCAAAGGTACGTCATTAAACGACGCCTGAGACACAGGCGTGCACATAAGACCTTTGTTTGGCAAAGCTACGGCATTACACGCCGCCTTAGACACAGGCGTGCGCATAAGACCTTTGTTTGGCAAAGTTGCTGCATTACACGCCGCCTGAGACACAGGCGCACAAGATCTGAAGTCTTCGCTAAACATTGGCAATGCTACGGCATTACACGAAGCCTAAGACACAGCGCGCACACAAGACCTGAAGTCTTCGCAAAACATTGGCAAAGCTACAGCATTACATGCCGCCTGAGACACAGGCGCGCGCACAAGACCTGAACTATATGCCAAACATTCGCAAAGCTACGGCATTACACGACGCCTGAGACACATACGCGCGCAAAAGTCCTGAAGTCTTTGCCAATCTTTGGCAAAGCTACGGCATTACACGCCGCCTGAGACACATGCACGCGCATAAGACCTGAAGTCTTTGCCAAACATTGGCAAATCTATGGCATTTCACGTCGCCTGAGACACTTGCACGCGCACAAGACCTGAAGTCTTTACCGAACATTTGCAATACTACGGTTTTACACGATGACTGAGACACAGCGCGCACACAAGACCTGAAGTCTTTGCAAAACAATGGCAAAGCTACGGCATTACACGCCGCCTGAAACACAGGCGCGCGCACAAGACCTGAACTATATGCCAATCATTGGCAAAGCTACGACATTATACGCCGCCAGAGACACATGCGCGCGCACAAGACCTGAAGTCTTTGCCAAACATTGGCAAAGCTATGACATTACACGCCGCCTAAGACACATGCGCGCTCAAAAGAACAGAACTCTTTGCCAAACATTGGCAAAGCTACGACTATACACCTCGCCTGAGACACAGGAGTGCACACGACCTAAAGTCTTTGCCAAACGTTGTCAAAGATACGTCATTAAACGACGCCTGAGACACAGGCGTGCACATAAGACCTTTGTTTGGCAAAGCTACGGCATTACACGCCGCCTGAGACACAGGCGTGCGCATAAGACCTTTGTTTGGCAAAGTTGCTGCATTACACGCCGCCTGAGACACAGGCGCACAAGATCTGAAGTCTTCGCTAAACATTGGCAATGCTACGGCATTACACGAAGCCTAAGACACAGCGCGCACACAAGACCTGAAGTCTTCGCAAAACATTGGCAAAGCTACAGCATTACATGCCGCCTGAGACACAGGCGCGCGCACAAGACCTGAACTATATGCCAAACATTCGCAAAGCTACGGCATTACACGACGCCTGAGACACATACGCGCGCAAAAGTCCAGAAGTCTTTGCCAATCTTTGGCAAAGCTACGGCATTACACGCCGCCTGAGACACATGCACGCGCATAAGACCTGAAGTCTTTGCCAAACATTGGCAAATCTACGACATTTCACGTCGCCTGAGACACTTGGACGCGCACAAGACCTGAAGTCTTTACCGAACATTTGCAATACTACGGTTTTACACGATGACTGAGACACAGCGCGCACACAAGACCTGAAGTCTTTGCAAAACAATGGCAAAGCTACGGCATTACACGCCGCCTGAAACACAGGCGCGCGCACAAGACCTGAACTATATGCCAATCATTGGCAAAGCTACGACATTACACGCCGCCAGAGACACATGCGCGCGCACAAGACCTGAAGTCTTTGCCAAACATTGGCAAAGCTATGACATTACACGCCGCCTAAGACACATGCGCGCTCAAAAGAACAGAACTCTTTGCCAAACATTGGCAAAGCTACGACTATACACCTCGCCTGAGACACAGGAGTGCACACGACCAAAAGTCTTTGCCAAACGTTGTCAAAGGTACGTCATTAAACGACGCCTGAGACACAGGCGTGCACATAAGACCTTTGTTTGGCAAAGCTACGACATTACACGTCGCCTGAGACACAGGCGTGCGCATAAGACCTTTGTTTGGCAAAGTTGCTGCAATACACGCCGCCTGAGACACAGGCGCACAAGATCTGAAGTCTTCGCCAAACATTGGCAATGCTACGGCATTACACGAAACCTAAGACACAGCGCGCACACAAGACCTGAAGTCTTTGCAAAACATTGGCAAAGCTACAGGAATACATGCCGCCTGAGACACAGGCGCGCGCACAAGACCTTAACTATATGCCAAACATTCGCAAAGCTACGGCATTACACGACGCCTGAGACACATGCGCGCGCAAAAGTCCTGAAGTCTTTGCCAATCTTTGGCAAAGCTACGGCATTACACGCCTCCTGAGACACAGGCGCGCAAGACCTGAAGTCTTCGCCAAACATTGGCAATGCTACGGCATTACACGAAGCCTAAGACACAGCGCGCGCACAAGACCTGAAGTCTTTGCAAAACATTGCCAAAGCTACAGCATTTACATGATGCCTGAGACACAGGCGCGCACACAAGACCTGAACTATATGCCAAACATTCGCAAAGCTACGTCATTACACGACGCCTGAGACACATGCGCGTGCAAAGTTCTGAAGTCTTTGCCAATCATTGGCAAAGCTACGGCATTACACGCCGCCTGAGACACATGCACGCGCATAAGACCTGAAGTCTTTGCCAAACATTGGCAAAGCTACGGCATTTCACGTCGCCTGAGACACTGGCGCGCGCACAAGACCTGATGTCTTTGCCGAACTTTTGCAAAGCTACGACATTACACGCCACCTGGTACACAGGCGTGCGCACAAGACCTGTGTTTGGCAAAGCTACGGCATTACACACCGCCTGAGACATAGGCGCGCGCACAAGACCTGAAGTCTTTGCCAATCATTGGCAAAGCTATGACAATACACGCCGCCTGAGACACATACGCGCGCACAAGACCTGAAGTCTTTGCCAAACATTGGCAAAGCTACGGCATTACACGCCACTTGAGACACAGGCGCGCGCACCAGACCTGGATTCTTTGCCAAACATTGGCAATGCTACCGCATTACACGCCCCCTGAGACACACGCGCGCACGCAAGACTTGAAGTATTTGCCAAACATTGGCAATGCTACGGTATTACACGATGACTGAGACACAGCGCGCACACAAGACCTGAAGTCTTTGCAAAACAATGGCAAAGCTACGGCATTACACGCCGCCTGAAACACAGGCGCGCGCACAAGACCTGAACTATATGCCAAACATTGGCAAAGCTACGACATTACACGCCGCCTGAGACACATGCGCGCGCACAAGACCTGAAGACTTTGCCAAACAATGGCAAAGCTACGACATTACACGCCGCCTAAGACACATGCGCGCTCAAAAGAACAGAACTCTTTGCCAAACATTGGCAAAGCTACGACTATACACCTCGCCTGAGACACAGGAGTGAACACGACCTAAAGTCTTTGCCAAACGTTGTCAAAGGTACGTCATTAAACGACGCCTGAGACACAGGCGTGCACATAAGACCTTTGTTTGGCAAAGCTACGGCATTACACGCCGCCTGAGACACAGGCGTGCGCATACGACCTTTGTTTAGCAAAGTTGCTGCATTACACGCCGCCTGAGACACAGGCGCACAAGATCTGAAGTCTTCGCTAAACATTGGCAATGCTACGGCATTACACGAAGCCTAAGACACAGCGCGCACACAAGACCTGAAGTCTTCGCAAAACATTGGCAAAGCTACAGGATTACATGCCGCCTGAGACACAGGCGCGCGCACAAGACCTGAACTATATGCCAAACATTCGCAAAGCTACGGCATTACACGACGCCTGAGACACATACGCGCGCAAAAGTCCTGAAGTCTTTGCCAATCTTTGGAAAAGCTACGGCATTACACGCCGCCTGAGACACATGCACGCGCATAAGACCTGAAGTCTTTGCCAAACATTGGCAAATCTACGGCATTTCACGTCGCCTGAGACACTTGCACGCGCACAAGACCTGAAGTCTTTACCGAACATTTGCAATACTACGGTTTTACACGATGACTGAGACACAGCGCGCACACAAGACCTGAAGTCTTTGCAAAACAATGGCAAAGCTACGGCATTACACGCCGCCTGAAACACAGGCGCACGCACAAGACCTGAACTATATGCCAATCATTGGCAAAGCTACGACATTACACGCCGCCAGAGACACATGCGCGCGCACAAGACCTGAAGTCTTTGCCAAACATTGGCAAAGCTATGACATTACACGCCGCCTAAGACACATGCGCGCTCAAAAGAACAGAACTCTTTGCCAAACATTGGCAAAGCTACGACTATACACCTCGCCTGAGACACAGGAGTGCACACGACCTAAAGTCTTTGCCAAACGTTGTCAAAGGTACGTCATTAAACGACGCCTGAGACACAGGCGTGCACATAAGACCTTTGTTTAGCAAAGCTACGGCATTACACGCCGCCTGAGACACAGGTGTGCGCATAAGACCATTGTTTGGCAAAGTTGCTGCATTACACGCCGCCTGAGACACAGGCGCGCAAGACCTGAAGTCTTCGCCAAACATTGGAAATGCTACGGCATTACACGAAGCCTAAGACACACCGCGTACACAAGACCTGAACTATATGCCCAACATTCGCAAAGCTACGGCATTACACGACGCCTGAGACACATGCGCGCGTAAAAGTCCTGAAGTCTTTGCCAATCATTGGCAAAGCTACGGCATTACACGCCGCCTGAGACACATGCACGCGCATAAGACCTGAAGTCTTTGCCAAACATTGGCAAATCTACGGCATTTCACGTCGCCTGAGACACTTGCACGCGCACAAAACCTAAAGTCTTTACCGAACATTTGCACAACTACGACATTACACGCCACCTGGTACACAGGCGTGCGCACAAGACCTGTGTTTGGCAAAGCTACGGCATTACACACCGCCTGAGACACAGGCGCGCGCACAAGACCTGAAGTCTTTGCCAATCATTGGCAAAGCTATGACAATACACGCCGCCTGAGACACATACGCGCGCACAAGACCTGAAGTCTTTGCCAAACATTGGCAAAGCTACGGCATTTCACGTCGCCTGAGACACTGGCGCGCGCACAAGACCTGATGTCTTTGCCGAACTTTTGCAAAGCTACGACATTACACGCCACCTGGTACACAGGCGTGCGCACAAGACCTGTGTTTGGCAAAGCTACGGCATTACACACCGCCTGAGACATAGGCGCGCGCACAAGACCTGAAGTCTTTGCCAATCATTGGCAAAGCTATGACAATACACGCCGCCTGAGACACATACGCGCGCAATAGACCTGAAGTCTTTGCCAAACATTGGCAAAGCTACGGCATTACACGCCACTTGAAACACAGGCGCGCGCACCAGACCTGGATTCTTTGCCAAACATTGGCAATGCTACCGCATTACACGCCCCCTGAGACACACGCGCGCACGCAAGACTTGAAGTATTTTCCAAACATTGGCAATGCTACGGTATTACACGATGACTGAGACACAGCGCGCACACAAGACCTGAAGTCTTTGCAAAACAATGGCAAAGCTACGGCATTACACGCCGCCTGAAACACAGGCGCGCGCACAAGACCTGAACTATATGCCAAACATTGGCAAAGCTACGACATTACACGCCGCCTGAGACACATGCGCGCGCACAAGACCTGAAGACTTTGCCAAACAATGGCAAAGCTACGACATTACACGCCGCCTAAGACACATGCGCGCTCAAAAGAACAGAACTCTTTGCCAAACATTGGCAAAGCTACGACTATACACCTCGCCTGAGACACAGGAGTGCACACGACCTAAAGTCTTTGCCAAACGTTGTCAAAGGTACGTCATTAAACGACGCCTGAGACACAGGCGTGCACATAAGACCTTTGTTTGGCAAAGCTACGGCATTACACGCCGCCTGAGACACAGGCGTGCGCATAAGCCCTTTGTTTGGCAAAGTTGCTGCATTACACGCCGCCTGAGACACAGGCGCACAAGATCTGAAGTCTTCGCTAAACATTGGCAATGCTACGGCATTACACGAAGCCTAAGACACAGCGCGCACACAAGACCTGAAGTCTTCGCAAAACATTGGCAAAGCTACAGCATTACATGCCGCCTGAGACACAGGCGCGCGCACAAGACCTGAACTATATGCCAAACATTCGCAAAGCTACGGCATTACACGACGCCTGAGACACTTACGCGCGCAAAAGTCCTGAAGTCTTTGCCAATCTTTGGCAAAGCTACGGCATTACACGCCGCCTGAGACACATGCACGCGCATAAGACCTGAAGTCTTTGCCAAACATTGGCAAATCTATGGCATTTCACGTCGCCTGAGACACTTGCACGCGCACAAGACCTGAAGTCTTTACCGAACATTTGCAATACTACGGTTTTACACGATGACTGAGACACAGCGCGCACACAAGACCTGAAGTCTTTGCAAAACAATGGCAAAGCTACGGCATTACACGCCGCCTGAAACACAGGCGCGCGCACAAGACCTGAACTATATGCCAATCATTGGCAAAGCTACGACATTACACGCCGCCAGAGACACATGCGCGCGCACAAGACCTGAAGTCTTTGCCAAACATTGGCAAAGCTATGACATTACACGCCGCCTAAGACACATGCGCGCTCAAAAGAACAGAACTCTTTGCCAAACATTGGCAAAGCTACGACTATACACCTCGCCTGAGACACAGGAGTGCACACGACCTAAAGTCTTTGCCAAACGTTGTCAAAGGTACGTCATTAAACGACGCCTGAGACACAGGCGTGCACATAAGACCTTTGTTTGGCAAAGCTACGGCATTACACGCCGCCTGAGACACAGGCGTGCGCATAAGACCTTTGTTTGGCAAAGTTGCTGCATTACACGCCGCCTGAGACACAGGCGCGCAAGACCTGAAGTCTTCGCCAAACATTGGAAATGCTACGGCATTACACGAAGCCTAAGACACACCGCGTACACAAGACCTGAACTATATGCCCAACATTCGCAAAGCTACGGCATTACACGACGCCTGAGACACATGCGCGCGTAAAAGTCCTGAAGTCTTTGCCAATCATTGGCAAAGCTACGGCATTACACGCCGCCTGAGACACATGCACGCGCATAAGACCTGAAGTCTTTGCCAAACATTGGCAAATCTACGGCATTTCACGTCGCCTGAGACACTTGCACGCGCACAAAACCTAAAGTCTTTACCGAACATTTGCACAACTACGACATTACACGCCACCTGGTACACAGGCGTGCGCACAAGACCTGTGTTTGGCAAAGCTACGGCATTACACACCGCCTGAGACACAGGCGCGCGCACAAGACCTGAAGTCTTTGCCAATCATTGGCAAAGCTATGACAATACACGCCGCTTGAGACACATGCGGCGCACAAGACCTGAAGTCTTTGACAAACATTGGCAAAGTTACGGCATTACACGCCACAATAGACACAGGGGCGCGCACCAGACCTGGATTCTTTGCCAAACATTGGCAATGCTACCTTATTACACGCCCCCTGAGACACACGCGCCCGCGCAAGACTTCAAGTATTTGCCAAACATTGGCAATGCTACGGTATTACACGATGACTGAGACACAGCGCGCACACAAGACCTGAAGTCTTTGCAAAACAATGGCAAAGCTACGGCATTACACGCCGCCTGAAACACAGGCACGCGCACAAGACCTGAACTATATGCCAAACATTGGCAAAGCTACTACATTACACGCCGCCGGAGACACATGCGCGTGCACAAGACCTGAAGTCTTTGCAAAACATTTGCAAAGCTACGACATTACACGCCGCCTGAGACACATGCGCGCGCAAAAGAACTGAACTCTTTGCCAAACATTGGCAAAGCTACGACTATACACCTCGCCTGAGACACAGGAGTGCACACGACCTAAAGTCTTTGCCAAACGTTGTCAAAGGTACATCATTAAACGACGCTTGAGACACAGGCGTGCACATAAGACCTTTGTTTGGCAAAGCTACGGCATTACACGCCGCCTGAGACACAGGCGTGCGCATAAGACCTTTGTTTGGCAAACTTGCTGCATTACACGCCGCCTGAGACACAGGCGCACAAGATCTGAAGTCTTCGCCAAACATTGGCAATGCTACGACATTACACGAAGCCTAAGACACAGCCCGCACACAAGACCTGAAGTCTTTGCAAAACATGGGCAAAGCTACAGCATTACATGCCGCCTGAGACACAGGCGCGCGCACAAGACCTTAACTATATGCCAAACATTCGCAAAGCTACGGCATTACACGACGCCTGAGACACATGCGCGCGCAAAAGTCCTGAAGTCTTTGCCAATCTTTGGCAAAGCTACGGCATTACACGCCGCCTGAGACACAGGCGCGCAAGACCTGAAGTCTTTGCCAAACATTGGCAAATCTACGGCATTTCACGTCGCCTGAGACACTTGCACGCGCACAAAACCTGAAGTCTTTACCGAACATTTGCACAACTACGACATTACACGCCGCCTGAGACACAGGCGCGCGCACAAGACCTGAACTATATGCCAAACATTCGCAAAGCTACGGCATTACACGACGCCTGAGACACATGCGCGTGCAAAGTTCTAAAGTCTTTGCCAATCATTGGCAAAGCTACGGCATTACACGCCGCCTGAGACACATGCACGGGCATAAGACCTGAAGTCTTTGCCAAACATTGGCAAAGCTATGGCATTTCACGTCGCCTGAGAGCTGGCACGCGCACAAGGCCTGAAGTCGTTGCCGAACATTTGCACAGCTACGACATTACAAGTCACCTGGTACACAGGCGTGCGCACAAGACCTGTGTTTGGCAAAGCTACGGCATTACACACCGCCTGAGACACAGGTGCGCGCACAAGACCTGAAGTCTTTGCCAATCATTGGCAAAGCTATGACAATACACTCCGCCTGAGACACATGCGCGCGCACAAGACATGAAGTCTTTGCCAAACATTTTCAAAGCTACGGAATTAAACGCCATTTGAGACACAGGCGCGCGCACCAGACATGGATTCTTTGCCAAACATTGGCAATGCTACCGCATTACACGCACCTTGAGACACACGCGCGCGCGCAAGTCTTGAAGTATTAGCCAAACATTAGCAATGCTACGGTATTACACGATGACTGAGACACAGCGCGCACACAAGACCAGAAGTCTTTGCAAAACAATGGCAAAGCTACGACATTACACGCCGCCTGAAACACAGAACCTGAACTATATGCCAAACATTGGCAAAGCTACTACATTACACGCCGCCGGAGACACATGCGCGTGCACAAGACCTGAAGTCTTTGCCAAACATTGGCAAAGCTACGACATTACACGCCGCCTGAGACACATGCGCGCGCAAAAGAACTGAACTCTTTACCAAACATTGGCAAAGCTACGACTATACACCTCGCTTGAGACGCAGGAGAGCACACCACCTAAAGTCTTTGCCAAACATTGTCAAAGGTACGTCATTACACGACGCCTGAGACACATGCGTGCACATAAGACCTTTGTTTGGCAAAGCTACGGCATTACATGCCGCCTGAGACACAGGCGTGCGCATAAGACCTTTGTTTGGCAAAGTTGCGGCATTACACGCCTCCTGAGACACAGGCGCGCAAGACGTGAAGTCTTCGCCAAACATTGGCAATGCTACGGCATTACACGAAGCCTAAGACACAGCGCGCACACAAGACCTGAAGTCTTTGCAAAACATTGGCAAAGCTACAGCATTTACATGCCGCCTGAGACACAGGCGCGCGCACAAGACCTGACCTATATGCCAAACATTCGCAAAGCTACGGCATTACACGACGCCTGAGACACATGCGCGCACAAAAGTCCTTAAGTCTTTGCCTGTAACATTTCTGATTTTCATCATGTAATCGTTTGATTTCAATAAACAAACACATTTCAGTTTCGATTCGTGTACAAACAAACTACGATGCAGTTACATATACAAACTATTCTATTACAATAACAAATTAAACAAAAACACCATTATCTCAGAAGCCCCGAGGACCAAAACTGACAAAACTCAAAAACTACAAAACTAGGCAAGCACGGTCGCGCCTAGGACTAGGCACGGTCGCGCCTGCAGACCTAAGCACGGTCGCGCCTAAAGTAGACACGGTCGCGCTGATGAACCCACTTGACTGCAGAAAGTCAAACCATACCATACCTTCTGAATTCGTGAAAATTAAAATAAAGAAAAGCCGGTCTTCGCGCGTCAGACCATACTCGACTGAAATTCGTTTAAAACACGCATCAATTGTCGTCCAATTTGCACAATTAATTAATCCCATTCACACCACAACCGAGCCTCTCAAATTCGTCGATATAGAGTCAGTTGCACGTTTCCTACACCCTCTTATACACCCACTCGATCTCTCAGAACTCTCACTCGACGCTCACAACACCTCTGTCGTCAGATTGATCGCCAAGAAACGAAGCCGCTCGACCCGTAGCCGACCGCATTCAATTGCCCACTTTCAACAAGTAAGTAACACGTCTTCAGCTTTGTATCTACCTCTACTACGAAAGCCCTATGTCAATTCGTTGTAGAAACACTCAAATCGATCCGATTTTGAACCAAAAAGCCGAAACATAAATTTTACTCGAACTACACTCTAGACATGATATAAATACAATTCAACTATGTAGAAACATTCGTAATCATCCACTAAGTGAAAGCCCTAAGAATCTAGAAGCTATTAATATAAGAATCGATCGAATTGTGTCTGAAAAAGGCCCGACACGGTCGCGCTCATCCTTGAGCGCGGTCGTGCCTGACCAAGCACAGTCGTGCCCCAGGTGTGGCCCGGTCGTGCTTACCGAGCAATCAAGTCTTGACCAAAATCAAACACTAGACGCGGTCGTGCCAGATACGAGCACAGTCGTGCTCTATGTCCAGAACCTAGGAAGTACCTTCTGACTCGACCACGGGCGCGCTCAGACCACCACGGTCACGCCCGGCAACGAGCGTGGTCGTGCCCTACTTGAGCACGGTCGTGCTCCTTGACCAGAAACTTTAATTTTATTATTTTCAAACTTAATCTAATATGTTTTTATTTAAACATTTCAAAACTTGTTATAAAAATTTAAGTTATAAAATCCCAAAACCCGGGAATCATTAAAACGATTAATTCCCGATAATTTCAAAACCGATGAAATCGTGAATTTATATAATCATTTTTATTTATACAAATATATATATATATTGATTTAAACAAATATCGTTTAATTAAATTTTATTTAAATAAATATATATATATATCGCTACTAATTTATTATTCCAAAACCAACCCTAAACACACAAACCACCAACGAACCCACTTTGGACACAAAATAACACAAACAGTGACACGCGTTATACCCTCATTCAATAGGTCAAACGTAGCGACCTACAACACGCTTGGTATTTTTGTTGATCTGTGCAAACTACACGCTCCAACACAAGTGAGTTACATAGCCCCTCTTTTACTCTATTTACAAACTTTTGGGGTGGAACATGCGTTCTATTTACTATGTTTACAAACTACACAATATACAATTCCACCCTACAATCATGTGTTACAATTTTGAGCTTTGTGCTTGAGTACTAGGTGTGTAGACCAACACGCAGTTTGCTATTCACGTGCAATCATTAACTATTTTATAGCCTACAGTAAACAGTGATAGATCTATTGAGTCTGACAAACCCACCCAGGTAGGGTGACTGTTACTGCCAACACGCGTTTGTTTTGCATGCTAGTTACAAAGGTTTGATTGTACTACCAGGTCACACGATGGTATCTCTCCATAAATGCCTTAATTGCCATGTTTGTATGAATTGTATACACACAACACTATATTCTATTACATGACACGAAAACCTATGTATTCTCACCAACTTTTTAGTTGACTTTGTTTTTAACCATGTTTCAGGTGACAATGTTTGAAGTATTACAAGCTGCTACATATAGGATTTGGACCTAGCAATTAATCTAAACTATTTATATTTTGTAATCGCTACATTTGGTTCTTGTATGGTATGAACTTGCTACGTGTAATGAAAATGAATGTTTAAATTATTCAAACTTTAGCAACCATGAGCTATGAACAGTCTGCACAGCTTCACGCCCCGACGTTTTCCGCCGTCGGTTGGGGTGTGACAGATTGGTATCAGAGCCTTGGTTATAGGGAATTAGGTTATTAGACACCATTGACCTAGACTATAACTTTAGGACACCCAACAATGCCATGCTACATGTTTTATGTGATACGTGCTATTTGCTATATGTCACATGCCTTATGTGTTAGTTATTTGATACTTAAATTGTTTAGACTACAAGACTTAATAAGCATACGTAAATAATAAAATAAATCGTATCCATACCCGTATCCTAAGCCGCATATCCTCCTTAACTGCTTCTATGTCATCATCGCCATAACTTGTGGAAAAACTCATACTCGTGGACCTATGCCTATCAAAAATATTTTTCATACCCGTTAAGGTTTTAGACTCTGTTAATTATTAGAGGACACGTGCAATCTGGAAGGGTGACACCTGTATTCTGGGTTTTCTGTCTAGGAAAGCATTTCATATAAATCCCAATCAACCGAGGGATCCGTATGCTTTCCTGGGAATTCCCGGGATGAGTGTTTACCTATAGGCTAAAGCACGTCTCCTTGAAAATTATATAAGTCTAATTAACCTTAATATGTCATTGTGTTCAAGTAGAAATGTGATTACTTGAAAACAATCCGAACTATGAAATAAATGTGTTATTATTCCTCCTATCCTAAATTTCAACGGATTTTTATAAATTCTCACAACACTTTTGTATCATTCTCTTTTTATAAAATGCCTCCTCGTCGTAACATCAACCGCAACAACACCGACAACGCCAACGATAGCACCAACACCAATACCAGCAATGCCAACAACAACAATAATACCGACCTTGCTGCTCTCCTCACTCAGCTGGTAACTCAACTAACTCAAGCCAATAACAACAACAATGGGAACGCCAGTGGTAGTGCTAATACTAGTGGTGGCGGTGGTGCCAACCCGCCACAATGTACCTTCAAGCATTTCAACCCTTGCAATCCCCTGAAGTTTTATGGTACCAAAGGAGCCACGGGACTCCTTCAATGGTTCGAAAGTATTGAGGGCACCTTCCTCAATAGTGACTGTCCGGACAATCTGCGTGTCCGCCATGCCACTAGTGTCTTCCAAAAACGGGCACTAACCTGGTGGAATGGGGAAAAGAGAACAAGGGGAGTAGAAGTAGCAATGGCTCTGCCATGGGATGAGCTGAAAAGGATCATGACCGAGGAATTCTGTCCTCGAAATGAGATGAAGAAACTGGAAGCGGAATTTTGGGATCTTACCCAAGATAGCGGTGAAAGCTTGGCGTACACTAACCGTTTCCACGAACTCAGCATGCTGGTACCGCACATGGTTACATCTTTGTCTAGGTGTATTGAAAAATATATCGGTGGTCTACCGAGACAAATCCAGGACACTGTTTTGGGAAGAAATCCTGCAAACCTAGAAGATGCTATTCGTCTAGCTGCCACACTAACCGATAATCACGTTAAAGCATGTACTCTTACCAAAAAGGGGGCCAAGAAAGTTTCTGACACCACAACTCCTCCTACTCATGTCAAAGAAGTTCAAAACGAACAGCATCGAAACACCAGGAAGAGAAAGGCGAAGAATTTTGCAATAGTCACTCCAGCCGCCCCAATTAATCAAGTTGCACCCTTGGCTCAAAATCCAGCCAAGAAAGCTTATGGAGGTACCTACCCACTCTGCAACAACTGCAACTATCATCACCCACAAACTGTCCCATGTCGCCTTTGCAATCATTGTGGGAAACTTGGCCATACGGCCAATATCTGCCGACAAAAGGCACTTACTACTCAAGCCAACCCGGTTAATCAACCCGGAGCTAATCAAGTGGTTCCAATCAATGCAAATGGACGGGCATGCTATGAATGTGGCAACCCGAACCACTTCCGGAACCAATGTCCAAAGCTTATGAACAATAATCAGGGCGGAGCTCGTGGGCGTGCTTCCAACATCAACGCCAATGAAGCTCAAGCCAACGATCATGTGGTCAGCGGTACGTTTCTTGTAAATAAACAATTTGCATCTATACTATTCGATACCGGAGCCGATAAGAGTTTTATGTCACTTAACTTTGAACCTTTACTTGCAAAAACATGATCCAAACTCGAGAAAACCTTCACCGTTGAAGTAGCGGATGGAAACTCCATCACTATTGACTCCATCATTCATGACTACTCACTAGAACTCAATGGTCACACGTTTCCAGTCAACCTTATACCAATGCCATTGGGAAGCTTTGACGTCATCATCGGCATGGATTGGTTATCTAAAAACCATGCCGAGGTCATGTGCTTTGAAAAGTACATCCGAGTACCTCTTCCGTCGGGAGACATATTGAAAGTCTTTGGCGAGAAACCTTGGAAAGGACTCAAACTGATGTCATGCATAACTGCCCAGAAATACATTCGAAAGAAGTGCATGTGATTCAAAAAGAAGACAAGGAGAGAAGAATAGAAGATATTCCCATCATTCGGGAGTTTCCCGAAGTCTTTCCCGACGACTTACCCGGTCTTCCACCTGTTCGGGAAGTAAAGTTTCGAATCGATCTTATACCCGGAGCAAACCCTGTGGCTAAAGCTCCATACCGGCTTGCACCTTCTGAATTGCAAGAACTTGCAAGTCAACTTCAAGAACTCGCTGACAAAGGTTTCATACGGCCAAGTCATTCACCGTGGGGTGCACCAGTCTTGTTTGTTAAAAAGAAGGATGGTTCATTCCGCATGTGTATTGACTATCGAGAGCTCAACAAGCTTACAATCAAAAACCGCTACCCGTTACCTAGGATTGACGACCTCTTCGATCAACTCCAAGGTTTTACTTGTTTCTCAAAGATTGATCTTCGATCTGGTTATCACCAACTGCGTGTCCGAGAAGAAGATATTCCAAAGACCGCCTTCCGAACAAGATATGGTCATTACGAGTTCACGGTTATGCCTTTTGGGTTGACCAATGCACCTGCTGTCTTTATGGACCTTATGAACCGCATGTGCAAACCATACCTTGACAAATTCGTGATCGTTTTCATCGACGACATCTTGATCTATTCCAAGACTGAGGAAGAACATGAACAGCACCTTAGACTGATTCTGGATCTCCTGAGAACCGAACAATTATACGCCAAGTTCTCCAAATGTGAATTTTGGTTAAAGGAGGTTCAATTTTTGGGTCACGTTATCAGCAATAGGGGAATACATGTCGACCCTGCCAAGATCGAAGCTGTCAAGAATTGGAGTGCTCCTCAAACCCCTACCGAGGTTCGTTCGTTTCTTGGTTTAGCGGGTTATTACCGAAGGTTCATTTCTAATTTCTCCAAGATTGCTGTTCCCCTCACCGCCTTGACACATAAAGGTAAACCTTATGAATGGGGGCCGAAACAAGAAGAAGCTTTCCAAACTCTTAAACAGAATTTATGTGATGCTCCTATTCTGACTCTTCCCGAAGGAAACGATGACCTAGTCGTCTACTGCGATGCCTCTAACCTAGGCCTTGGTTGTGTTCTCATGCAACGAGGCAAGGTAATCGCTTATGCATCAAGGCAACTCAAGATCCATGAAAAGAACTATACGACGCACGATCTGGAGTTAGGTGCAGTCATATTTGCCTTGAAGATTTGGAGACATTATCTATATGGCACGAAATGTGTGGTATTTACCGACCACAAAAGCCTCCAACACATCTTCAATCAAAAAGAACTCAACATGAGGCAACGACGTTGGGTTGAACTACTCAATGACTACGATTGCGAGATTCGTTATCATCCCGGTAAGGCTAATGTTGTAGCCGATGCGCTGAGCCGTAAAGAACGCGTCATGCTCCAAAGTGTCAAGATTCATTCCGACATTCAAACCCGTATTCTAGCAGCTCAACACGTCTTGATTACCGAGGGCAATATGTATGAGGAAATGTCGTGTGGTGCTGAATTCCAACTAGAGACTAAAAACAATGGCTTGCTTTATTTCTTGGATCGTATTTGGGTTCCCAACCGCAATGATCTCCGGGAATTCCTCATGACTGAAGCACACAAGTCTCGGTATTCTATCTATCCCGGTGCGGATAAAATGTATCACAATCTTCGACCACAATATTGGTGGCCTGGTATGAAGAAAGATATTGCACTCTATGTTGCAAAATGCCTAACCTGCTCTAAAGTCAAAGCCGAACATCAACGTCCTTCCGGTTTACTTGAACAACCGGAAATCCCCGTGTGGAAATGGGAAAATCTAGCCATTGACTTCATTACTAAACTCCCCCGTACTTCAAACGGCTATGATAGCATTTGGGTAATCATTGACCGTCTCACAAAGTCCGCACACTTCCTGCCCATCCGTGAAGACTATCGGGTTGAGAAATTGGCCCGAATCTATATTAACGAAATTGTGAGTCGACACGGCATACCTTTGAACATAATCTCCGACAGAGATGCTCGTTTCACTTCCAGATTTTGGCAATCTCTGCAAAAGGCACTTGGCACACGATTGGATTTAAGCACAGCCTACCATCCCCAAACTGATGGCCAGACTGAACGAACAATCCAAACCCTCGAAGACATGCTGAGAGCCTGTGTCATAGACTTTGGTGGCAATTGGGATTCACATCTAGCACTTATTGAATTCTCATACAATAACAGCTACCACACCAGCATCAACATGGCTCCATTCGAAGCTCTTTATGGTCGCAAATGCCGTTCTCCTATCTGTTGGAACGAGATTGGTGAAGCACAAATCACCGGTCCCGAGTTAATTCAGGAAACATCCGACAAAATCCTTCAAATCCGTGACAACATCCGAGTAGCGAGAAGTCGACAAAAGAGCTATGCCGACAAGCGACGAAAACCCTTGGAATTCCAAGTGGGTGACCTTGTGCTTCTCAAAGTATCCCCTTGGAAGGGTGTGATCCGCTTTGGAAAGAAAGGCAAGCTAGCACCTCGTTACGTAGGCCCGTTCAAGATCCTTGAAAGAATCGGGAAAGTGGCTTACAAACTTGAGCTACCTCCAGCACTCAACAATGTTCATCCAACCTTCCACGTGTCCAACCTGAAGAAATGTCTTGCTGATGAGAACCTCCACATACCTCTTGACGACGTGCGCATTGATGAAACGATGCATTTCGTCGAGAAACCAGTGGAAATCATGGATCGTGAAATCAAGCAACTCAAGCGCAGCCGCATCCCTATAGTCAAAGTCCGTTGGGATTCAAAACGCGGTCCTGAGTTTACTTGGGAACGTGAAGACCAAATGAAACTCAAGTATCCTCACCTATTCACCAATTCTGCAACCTCAACTAGTTGAATTTCGGGACGAAATCCCCTCAACAAGGGGAGACTGTAACATTTCTGATTTTCATCATGTAATCGTTTGATTTCAATAAACAAACACATTTCAGTTTCGATTCGTGTACAAACAAACTACGATGCAGTTACATATACAAACTATTCTATTACAATAACAAATTAAACAAAAACACCATTATCTCACAAGCCCCGAGGACCAAAACTGACAAAACTCAAAAACTACAAAACTAGGCAAGCACGGTCGCGCCTAGGACTAGGCACGGTCGCGCCTGCAGACCTAAGCACGGTCGCGCCTAAAGTAGACACGGTCGCGCTGATGAACCCACTTGACTGCAGAAAGTCAAACCATACCATACCTTGTGAATTCGTGAAAATTAAAATAAAGAAAAGACGGTCTTCGCGCGTCAGACCATACTCGACTGAAATTCGTCTAAAACACGCATCAATTGTCGTCCAATTTGCACAATTAATTAATCCCATTCACACCACAACCGAGCCTCTCAAATTCGTCGATATAGAGTCAGTTGTACGTTTCCTACACCCTCTTATACACCCACTCGATCTCTCAGAACTCTCACTCGACGCTCACAACACCTCTGTCGTCAGATTGATCGCCAAGAAACGAAGCCGCTCGACCCGTAGCCGACCGCATTCAATTGCCCACTTTCAACAAGTAAGTAACACGTCTTCAGCTTTGTATCTACCTCTACTACGAAAGCCCTATGTCAATTCGTTGTAGAAACACTCAAATCGATCCGATTTTGAACCAAAAAGCCGAAACATAAATTTTACTCGAACTACACTCTAGACATGATATAAATACAATTCAACTATGTAGAAACATTCGTAATCATCCACTAAGTGAAAGCCCTAAGAATCTAGAAGCTATTAATATAAGAATCGATCGAATTGTGTCTGAAAAAGGCCCGACACGGTCGCGCTCATCCTTGAGCGCGGTCGTGCCTGACCAAGCACAGTCGTGCCCCAGGTGTGGCCCGGTCGTGCTTACCGAGCAATCAAGTCTTGACCAAAATCAAACACTAGACGCGGTCGTGCCAGATACGAGCACAGTCGTGCTCTATGTCCAGAACCTAGGAAGTACCTTCTGACTCGACCACGGGCGCGCTCAGACCACCACGGTCACGCCCGGCAACGAGCGCGGTCGTGCCCTACTTGAGCACGGTCGTGCTCCTTGACCAGAAACTTTAATTTTATTATTTTCAAACTTAATCTAATATGTTTTTATTTAAACATTTCAAAACTTGTTTATAAAAATTTAAGTTATAAAATCCCAAAACCCGGGAATCATTAAAACGATTAATTCCCGATAATTTCAAAACCGATGAAATCGTGAATTTATATAATCATTTTTATTTATACAAATATATATATATATTGATTTAAACAAATATCGTTTAATTAAATTTTATTTAAATAAATATATATATATATCGCTACTAATTTATTATTCCAAAACCAACCCTAAACACACAAACCACCAACGAACCCACTTTGGACACAAAATAACACAAACAGTGACACGCGTTATACCCTCATTCAATAGGTCAAACGTAGCGACCTACAACACGCTTGGTATTTTTGTTGATCTGTGCAAACTACACGCTCCAACACAAGTGAGTTACATAGCCCCTCTTTTACTCTATTTAAAAACTTTTGGGGTGGAAAATGCGTTCTATTTACTATGTTTACAAACTACACAATATACAATTCCACCCTACAATCATGTGTTACAATTTTGAGCTTTGTGCTTGAGTACTAGGTGTGTAGACCAACACGCAGTTTGCTATTCACGTGCAATCATTAACTATTTTATAGCCTACAGTAAACAATGATAGATCTATTGAGTCTGACAAACCCACCCAGGTAGGGTGACTGTTACTGCCAACACGCGTTTGTTTTGCATGCTAGTTACAAAGGTTTGATTGTACTACCAGGTCACACGATGGTATCTCTCCATAAATGCCTTAATTGCCATGTTTGTATGAATTGCATACACACAACACTATATTCTATTACATGACACGAAAACCTATGTATTCTCACCAACTTTTTAGTTGACTTTGTTTTTAACCATGTTTCAGGTGACAATGTTTGAAGTATTACAAGCTGCTACATATAGGATTTGGACCTAGCAATTAATCTAAACTATTTATATTTTGTAATCGCTACATTTGGTTCTTGTATGGTATGAACTTGCTACGTGTAATGAAAATGAATGTTTAAATTATTCAAACTTTAGCAACCATGAGCTATGAACAGTCTGCACAGCTTCACGCCCCGACGTTTTCCGCCGTCGGTTGGGGTGTGACATTGCCAATCATTGGCAAAGCTACAGCATTACACGTCGCCTGAGACACAGGCGCGCAATACCTGAAGTCTTTGCCAAACATTGGCAATGCTACGGCATTACACGAAGCCTAAGACACAGCGCGCACACAAGACCTGAAGTCTTTGGAAAACATTGGCAAAGCTACAGCATTAACATGCCGCCTGAGACACAGGCGCGCGCACAAGACCTGAACTATATGCCAAACATTCGCAAAGCTACGGCATTACACACCGCCTGAGACACAGGCGCGCACACAAGACCTGAAGTCTTTGCCAATCATTGGTAAAGCTATGACAATACACGCCGCCTGAGACACATGCGCGTGCACAAGACCTGAAGTCTTTGGCAAACATTGTCAAAGCTACGGCATTACACGCCACTTGAGACACAGGCGCGCGCACCAGACCTGGATTCTTTGCCAAACATTGGCAATGCTACCGCATTACACGCCCCCTGAGACACACGCGCGCGCGGAAGACTTGAAGTATTTGCCAAACATTGGCAATGCTACGGTATTACACGATGACTGAGACACAGCGCGCACACAAGAACTGAAGTCTTTGCAAAACAATGGCAAAGCTACGGCATTACACGCCGCCTGAAACACAGGCGCGCGCACAAGACATGAACTATATGCCAAACATTCGCAAAGCTACTACATTACACGCCGCCGGAGACACATGCGCGTGCACAAGACCTGAAGTCTTTGCAAAACATTGGCAATGCTACAGCATTACATGCCGCCTGAGACACAGGCGCGCGCACAAGACCTGAACTATATGCCAAACATTTGCAAAGCTACTGCATTACACGACGCCTGAGACACATGCGCGCTCAAAAGTCCAGAAGTCTTTGCCAATCTTTGGCAAAGCTACGGCATTACACGCCGCCTGAGACACATGCACGCGCATAAGACCTGAAGTATTTGCCAAACATTGGCAAATCTACGGCATTTCACGTCGCCTGAGACACTTGCACGCGCACAAGACCTGAAGTCTTTACCGAACATTTGCAATGCTACGGTATTACACGATGACTGAGACACAGCGCGCACACAAGACCTGAAGTCATTGCAAAACAATGGCAAAGCTACGGCATTACACGCCGCCTGAAACACAGGCGCGCGCACAAGACCTGAACTATATGCCAAACATTGGCAAAGCTACGACATTACACGCCGCCTGAGAAACATGCGCGCGTACAATACCTGAAGTCTTTGCCAAACATTGGCAAAGCTATGACATTACACGCCGCCTAAGACACATGCGCGCTCAAAAGAACAGAACTCTTTGCCAAACATTGGCAAAGCTACGACTATACACCTCGCCTGAGACACAGGAGTGCACACGACCTAAAGGCTTTGCCAAACGTTGTCAAAGGTACGTCATTAAACGACGCCTGAGACACAGGCGTGCACACAAGACCTTTGTTTGGCAAAGTTGCTGCATTACACGCCGCCTGAGACACAGGCGCGCAAGACCTGAAGTCTTCGCCAAACATTGGAAATGCTACGGCATTACACGAAGCCTAAGACACAGCGCGTACACAAGACCTGAAGTCTTTGCAAAACATTGGCAAAGCTACAGCATTTACATGCTGCCTGAGACACAGGCGCGCGCACAAGACCTGAACTATATGCCCAACATTCGCAAAGCTACGGCATTACACGATGCCTGAGACACATGCGCGCGTAAAAGTCCTGAAGTCTTTGCCAATCATTGGCAAAGCTACGGCATTACACGCCGCCTGAGACACATGCACGCGCATAAGACCTGAAGTCTTTGCCAAACATTGGCAAATCTACGGCATTTCACGTCGCCTGAGACACTTGCACGCGCACAAAACCTGAAGTCTTTACCGAACATTTGCACAACTACGACATCACACGCCACCTGGTACACAGGCGTGCGCACAAGACCTGTGTTTGGCAAAGCTACGGCATTACACACCGCTTGAGACACAGGCGCCCGCACAAGACCTGAAGTCTTTGCCAATCATTGGCAAAGCTATGACAATACACGCCGCTTGAGACACATGCGCGCGCACAAGACCTGAAGCCTTTGACAAACATTGGCAAAGCTACGGCATTACACGCCACTTGAGACACAGGCGCGCGCACCAGACCTGGATTCTTTGCCAAACATTGGCAATGCTACCGCATTACACGCCCCTTGAGACACACGCGCGCGCGCAAGACTTGAAGTATTTGCCAAACATTGGCAATGCTATGGTATTACACGATGACTGAGACACAGCGCGCACACAAGACCTGAAGTCTTTGCAAAATAATGGCAAAGCTACGGCATTACACGCCGCCTGAAACACAGGCACGCGCACAAGACCTGAACTATATGCCAAACATTGGCAAAGCTACTACAATACACGCCGCCGGAGACACATGCGCGTGCACAAGACCTGAAGTCTTTGCCAACATTTGCAAAGGTACGACATTACACGCCGCCTGAGACACATGCGCGCGCAAAAGAACTGAACTCTTTGCCAAACATTGGCAAAGCTACGACTATACACCTCGCCTGAGACACAGGAGTGCACACGACCTAAAGTCTTTGCCAAACGTTGTCAAAGGTACGTCATTAAACGACGCTTGAGACACAGGCGTGCACATAAGACCTTTGTTTGGCAAAGCTACGGCATTACACGCCGCCTGAGACACAGGCGTGCGCATAAGACCTTTGTTTGGCAAAGTTGCTGCATTACACGCCGCCTGAGACACAGGCGCACAAGATCTGAAGTCTTCGCCAAACATTGGCAATGCTATGACATTACACGAAACCTAAGACACAGCGCGCACACAAGACCTGAAGTCTTTGCAAAACATGGGCAAAGCTACAGCATTACATGCCGCCTGAGACACAGGCGCGCGCACAAGACCTTACCTATATGCCAAACATTCGCAAAGCTACGGCATTACACGACGCCTGACACACATGTGCGCGCAAAAGTCCTGAAGTCTTTGCCAATCTTTGGCAAAGCTACGGCATTACACGCCGCCTGAGACACAGGCGCGCAAGACCTGAAGTCTTTGCCAAACATTGGCAAATCTACGGCATTTCACGTCGCCTGAGACACTTGCACCCGCACAAAACCTGAAGTCTTTACCGAACATTTGCACAACTACGACATTACACGCCGCCTGAGACATAGCGCGCGCACAAGACCTGAACTATATGCCAAACATTCGCAAAGCTACGGCATTACACGACGCCTGACACACATGCGCGCGCAAAAGTCCTGAAGTCTTTGCCAATCATTGGCAAAGCTACGGCATTACACGCCGCCTGAGACACATGCACACGCATAAGACCTGAAGTCTTTGCCAAACATTTGCACAGCTACGACATTACACGCCACCTGGTACACAGGCGTGCGCACAAGACCTGTGTTTGGCAAAGCTACGGCATTACACACCGCCTGAGACACAGGCGCGCGCACAAGACCTGAAGTCTTTGCCAATCATTGGCAAAGCAATGACAATACACGCCGCCTGAGACACATGCGCGCGCACAAGACATGAAGTCTTTGCCAAACATTGGCAAAGCTACGGCATTACACGCCATTTGAGACACAGGCGCGCGCACCAGACCTGGATTCTTTGCCAAACATTGGCAATGCTACCGCATTACACGCCCCTTGAGACACACGCGCGCGCGCAAGTCTTGATGTATTTGCCAAACATTTGCAATGCTACGGTATTACACGATGACTGAGACACAGCGCGCACACAAGACCTGAAGTCTTTGCAAAACAATGGCAAAGCTACGGCATTACACGCCGCCTGAAACACAGGTGCGCGCACAAGACCTGAACTATATGCCAAACATTGGCAAAGCTACTACATTACACGCCGCCTGAGACACATGCGCGCGCAAAAGAACTGAACTCTTTACCAAACATTGGCAAAGCTATGACTATACACCTCGCTTGAGACACAGGAGCGCACACGACCTAAAGTCTTTGCCAAACATTGTCAAAGGTACGTCATTACACGACGCCTGAGACACAGGCGTGCACATAAGACCTTTGTTTGGCAAAGCTACGGCATTACATGCCGCCTGAGACACAGGCGTGCGCATAAGACCTTTGTTTGGCAAAGTTGCGGCATTACACGCCGCCTGAGACACAGGCGCGCAAGACGTGAAGTCTTCGCCAAACATTGGCAATGCTACGGCATTACACGAAGCCTAAGACACAGCGCGCACACAAGACCTGAAGTCTTTGCAAAACATTGGCAAAGCTACAGCATTTACATGGCGCCTGAGACACAGGCGCGCGCACAAGACCTGAACTATATGCCAAACATTCGTAAAGCTACGGCATTACACGACGCCTGAGACACATGCGCGCACAAATGTCCTTAAGTATTTGCCAATCATTGGCAAAGCTACAGCATTACACGTCGCCTGAGACACAGGCGCGCAATACCTGAAGTCTTCGCCAAACATTGGCAATGCTACGGAATTACACGAAGCCTAAGACATAGCGCGCACACAAGACCTGAAGTCTTTGGAAAACATTGGCAAAGCTACAGCATTTACATGCCGCCTGAGACACAGGCGCGCGCACAAGACCTGAACTATATGCCAAACATTCGCAAAGCTACGGCATTACACACCGCCTGAGACACAGGCGCGCGCACAAGACCTGAAGTCTTTGCCAATCATTGGCAAAGCTATGACAATACACGCCGCCTGAGACACATGCGCGTGCACAAGACCTGAAGTCTTTGCCAAACATTGGCAAAGCAACGGCATTACACGCCACTTGAGACACAGGCGCGCGCACCAGACCTGGATTATTTACCAAACATCGGCAATGCTACCGCATTACACGCCCCCTGAGACACACGCGCGCGCGCAAGACTTGAAGTATTTGCCAAACATTGGCAATGCTACGGTATTACACGATGACTGAGACACAGCGCGCACACAAGACCTGAAGTCTTTGCAAAACAATGGCAAAGCTACGGCATTACACGCCGCCTGAAACACAGGCGCGCGCACAAGACATGAACTATATGCCAAACATACGCAAAGCTACTACATTACACGCCGCCGGAGACACATGCGCGTGCACAAGACCTGAAGTCTTTGCCAAACATTGGCAAAGCTACGACATTACACGCCGCCTGAGACACATGCGCGCGCAAAAGAACTGAACTCTTTGCCGAACATTGGCAAAGCTACGACTATACACCTCGCCTGAGACACAGGAGCGCACACGACCTAAAGTCTTTGCCAAACATTGTCAAAGGTACGTCATTACACGACGCCTGAGACACAGGCGTGCACATAAGACCTTCGTTTGGCAAAGCTACGACATTACACGCCGCCTGAGACACAGGCGTGCGCATAAGACCTTTGTTTGGCAAAGTTGCGGCATTACACGCCGCCTGAGACACAGGCGCGCAAGACATGAAGTCTTCGCCAAACATTGGCAATGCTACGACATTACACGAAGCCTAAGACACAGCGCGCACACAAGACCTGAAGTCTTTGCAAAACATTGGCAAAGCTACAGCATTACATGCCGCCTGAAACACAGGCGCGCGCACAAGACCTGAACTATATGCCAAACATTGGCAAAGCTACAACATTACACGCCGCCTGAGACACATGCGCGCGCACAAGACCTGAAGTCTTTGCCTGACATTGGCAAAGCTACGACATTACACGCCGCCTGAGACACCTGCGCGTGCAATAGAACTGAACTCTTTGCCAAACATTGGCAAAGCTACGACTATACACCTCGCTTGAGACACAGGAGCGCACACGACCTAAAGTCTTTGCCAAACATTGTCAAAGGTACGTCATTACACGACGCCTGAGACACAGGCATGCACATAAGACCTTTGTTTGGCAAGGCTACGGCATTACATGCCGCCTGAGACACAGGCGTGCGCATAAGACCTTTGTTTGGCAAAGTTGCGGCATTACACGCCGCTTGAAACACAGGCTCGCAAGACCTGAAGTCTTCACCAAACATTGGCAATGCTACGGCATTACACGAAGCCTAAGACACAGCGCGCACACAAGACCTGAAGTCTTTGCAAAACATTGGCAAAGCTACAGCATTACATGCCGCCTGAGACACAGGCGCGCGCACAAGACCTGAACTATATGCCAAACATTGGCAAAGCTACAACATTACACGCCGCCTGAGACACATGCGCGCGCACAAGACCTGAAGTCTTTGCCAGACATTGGCAAAGCTACGACATTACACGCCGCCTGAGACACCTGCGCGCGCAATAGAACTGAACTCTTTGCCAAACATTGGCAAAGCTACGACTATACACCTCGCTTGAGACACAGGAGCGCACACGACCTAAAGTCTTTGCCAAACATTGTCAAAGGTACGTCATTACACGACGCCTGAGACACAGGCATGCACATAAGACCTTTGTTTGGCAAGGCTACGGCATTACATGCCGCCTGAGACACAGGCGTGCGCATAAGACCTTTGTTTGGCAAAGTTGCGGCATTACACGCCGCTTGAAACACAGGCTCGCAAGACCTGAAGTCTTCGCCAAACATTGGCAATGCTACGGCATTACACGAAGCCTAAGACACAGCGCGCACACAAGACCTGAAGTCTTTGCAAAACATTGGCAAAGCTACAGCATTACATGCCGCCTGAGACACAGGCGCGCGCACAAGACCTGAACTATATGCCAAACATTCGTAATGCTACGGCATTACACGACGCCTGAGACACATGCGCGCACAAAAGTCCTTAAGTCTTTGCCAATCATTGGCAAAGCTACAGCATTACACGTCGCCTGAGACACAGGCGCGCAATACCTGAAGTCTTCGCCAAACATTGGCAATGCTACGGCATTACACGAAGCCTAAGACATAGCGCGCACACAAGACCTGAAGTCTTTGGAAAACATTGGCAAAGCTACAGCATTTACATGCCGCCTGAGACACAGGCGCGCGCACAAGACCTGAACTATATGCCAAACAATCGCAAAGCTACGGCATTACACACCGCCTGAGACACAGGCGCGCGCACAAGACCTGAAGTCTTTGCCAATCATTGGCAAAGCTATGACAATACACGCCGCCTGAGACACATGCGCGTGCACTAGACCTGAAGTCTTTGCCAAACATTGGCAAAGCAACAGCATTACACGCCACTTGAGACACAGGCGCGCGCACCAGACCTGGATTATTTACCAAACATCGGCAATGCTACCGCATTACACGCCCCCTGAGACACACGCGCGCGCGCAAGACTTGAAGTATTTGCCAAACATTGGCAATGCTACGGTATTACACGATGACTGAGACACAGCGCGCACACAAGACCTGAAGTCTTTGCAAAACAATGGCAAAGCTACGGCATTACACGCCGCCTGAAACACAGGCGCGCGCACAAGACATGAACTATATGCCAAACATACGCAAAGCTACTACATTACACGCCGCCGGAGACACATGCGCGTGCACAAGACCTGAAGTCTTTGCCAAACATTGGCAAAGCTACGACATTACACGCCGCCTGAGACACATGCGCGCGCAAAAGAACTGAACTCTTTGCCGAACATTGGCAAAGCTACGACTATACACCTCGCCTGAGACACAGGAGCGCACACGACCTAAAGTCTTTGCCAAACATTGTCAAAGGTACGTCATTACACGACGCCTGAGACACAGGCGTGCACATAAGACCTTCGTTTGGCAAAGCTACGACATTACACGCCGCCTGAGACACAGGCGTGCGCATAAGACCTTTGTTTGGCAAAGTTGCGGCATTACACGCCGCCTGAGACACAGGCGCGCAAGACATGAAGTCTTCGCCAAACATTGGCAATGCTACGACATTACACGAATCCTAAGACACAGCGCGCACACAAGACCTGAAGTCTTTGCAAAACATTGGCAAAGCTACAGCATTACATGCCGCCTGAGACACAGGCGCGCGCACAAGACCTGAACTATATGCCAAACATTGGCAAAGCTACAACATTACACGCCGCCTGAGACACATGCGCGCGCACAAGACCTGAAGTCTTTGCTTGACATTGGCAAAGCTACGACATTACACGCCGCCTGAGACACCTGCGCGTGCAATAGAACTGAACTCTTTGCCAAACATTGGCAAAGCTACGACTATACACCTCGCTTGAGACACAGGAGCGCACACGACCTAAAGTCTTTGCCAAACATTGTCAAAGGTACGTCATTACACGACGCCTGAGACACAGGCATGCACATAAGACCTTTGTTTGGCAAGGCTACGGCATTACATGCCGCCTGAGACACAGGCGTGCGCATAAGACCTTTGTTTGGCAAAGTTGCGGCATTACACGCCGCTTGAAACACAGGCTCGCAAGACCTGAAGTCTTCGCCAAACATTGGCAATGCTACGGCATTACACGAAGCCTAAGACACAGCGCGCACACAAGACCTGAAGTCTTTGCAAAACATTGGCAAAGCTACAGCATTACATGCCGCCTGAGACACAGGCGCGCGCACAAGACCTGAACTATATGCCAAGCATTCGTAAAGCTACGGCATTACACGACGCCTGAGACACATGCGCGCACAAAAGTCCTGAAGTCTTTGCCAATCATTGGCAAAGCTACGGCATTACACGTCGCCTGAGACACATGCGCGCAATACCTGAAGTCTTCGCCAAACATTGTCAATGCTACGGCATTACACGAAGCCTAAGACACAGCGCTCACACAAGACCTGAAGTCTTTGCAAAACATTGGCAAAGCTACAACATTTACATGCTGCCTGATACACAGGCGCGCGCACAAGACCTGAACTATATGCCAAACATTCACAAAGCTACGGCATTACACAACGCCTGAGACACATGCGCGCGCAAAAGTCCTGAAGTCTTTGCCAATCATTGGCAAAGCTACGGAATTACACGCCGCCTGAGACACATGCACGCGCACAAGACCTGAAGTCTTTGCCAAACATTGGCAAAGCTACGGCATTTCACGTTGCCTGAGACACTGGCGCGCGCACAAGACCTGAAGTCTTTGCCGAACATTTGCAAAGCTACGATATTACAAGCCACCTGGTACACAGGTGTGCGCACAAGACCTGTGTTTGGCAAAGCTACGGCGTTACACACCGCCTGAGACACAGGCGCGCGCACAAGACCTGAAGTCTTTGCCAATCATTGGAAAAGCTATGACAATACACGCCGCCTGAGACACATGCGCACGCACAAGACCTGAAGTCTTTGCCAAACATTGGCAAAGCTACGGCATTACACGCCGCTTGAGACACAGGCGCGCGCACCAGACCTGGATTCTTTACCAAACATTGGCAATGCTACCGCATTACACGCCCCCCGAGACACGCGCGCGCGCAAGATGTCACACCCCGACCGATGGCGGAATCATCGGGGCGGGACATGTAGACTGTTCATAGCACATGGTTGACTAAATTGAAATATATTAAAGTCAAATTTCCATTACAAATAATCCAAGTACAAACCAAATTCAAACAAAGAAACATAAAACAACTCATAGAATTCTTGATTTAAATTGCTAAGTCCAAATCCTATATTGAGCACGTCTTGAATCATTCTCACATATTAGGGCCTGAAACATGAATAAAATAAAGTCAACTAAAAAGTGGGTGAGTATAACACAGTTGTATATAGATAGCATATAGTTGAAAACAAATCCTTTACAAAACATGATAAAATAAGGCATTTATGGGGAGCAGCTATTGTGTAATCAAGTACAACCAAACCTTTGTAACTAGTATGCAAATTGTGTTGTCGGTATCAATCACCTCCACTTGGGTGGGTTTGTCAGACTCAATAGATCTATCATTGAAAACCGTCGGCTTGTATAGTTAATGATTGCACATAAGTTTTCACAAAGATTAACACAACTAGCACTCGGGCACAAAGCTCAAAATTTGCACACATGTATGTAAATAGGATTTTGCACTTGTGTTGTTTGTGTAAATGTAAATGTGTTATGTGTATAAAGTTCATGTTCCACCCCAAAAGTGTGAAAGAGTAAAAAGGGGTTGTGAATACTCACTTGGTACGCAGGTGTAGCTAACAAAGAGTATAGATAAAATAAGGGTCCTTGATACGCACGGGTTAACCTAGATAGTAATGTATATTGAATCAAATAGGTGCACAAGGTTTAAGTCTAACATTGAAGGTTGAATTTGTGATTTTTGGAACATTTGATTAAAGTTTGGAATTGAAAGATAGAATTTTTATAAAATTGTTGATTATGAAAATAATGCATGTGATAAATGTAATTTAATAAGTAAATAAATGATTATAGTTTATGAAATAATGTAAATATTAATTGTAATTAAGTATAAATAAATAAATAATTTTTGTTTAAATGTGAATTAAATAAATAATTATTATCTTATTTATTTATAAACTTTGTAACTTAATCATTTAAAACATCATTTAAGTGTAAGATAAATATAAATTTAATTTTTATAAATTTTTAAATAAACTTTCAAATAAATAATATTTATGTCCAGATTAAACTTTAAATCTTTTCAAGTACAGAAAACATATTTTTTATAAAATTTGAAACATTTACTGATTGAAAAATATAAAATTATAATTCTGTTAAAAGTTCTGAGTCACACACGACCGTGCCTCGGAAGGGCACGATCGTGCTCAAGCCATGGGCGCGACCGCGCTAGTCGGGGCGCGACCGGGTTGATCAACAGAGGGCACAAACTAGACAAGTCAACAGGCACGACCATGCCTTGGCTCGACACGGTCGTGTCTATGATTTTTAGACACAACAGAGGCTAGCCCAAAGGGCATGACTAGGTCTGGACAGGAGGACACGACCGCGCTGCTAGTCGGCACGACCGCGTTTCATGAGGCACGGCCGCGCTAGATGATTAGCGCGACCGTGTCTCTTCCAAATCAGACACGAATTGACAAATTCTTGTATTTTAAATGCTGAAATTGTTAGCGCTTATGATTATTGAGTTGTTACGAGTCTTTTCATATAAGTTAATTGTATGTAAATCGTGTTTAAGAATGGATTCGATTAAATCATTTTTATTAAAATAAGAATTTCGGTTCAGGATGATTTCTTTAATGGAAGCCCAGATTAACATGGGGCTTTTGATATATCGACTGAAACGAATGAGAGGAATGTTTCAATTACCCAAAACCGTAGAGAATTGATAGAGATCGGTAGAAGGAAGTTCCGGCGTCGACAAGCCTGACTTCCGGCAACTTCTGCTGCGATTCCGACTGCTTCAATGGCTTCGGGTGTTCCAGAGAGGATTGTATATCGTATAGAGATGGATTGTTCGGGAGTATTCGGATTGTAGAGAGGATTTGTGGTCTTGGGAGATAATTCTTTGAGGCTGAACGATTTCAGGATTAATTGGTAGTAAAGGGAATGATTGATAGTATTATTTTCTTGGTTAATGAAAATAAAACGTATAATGGTTTTGAATTCGAACGATTGGGCGTTTTGAAACTGCCTTTACGTTTTGACTGTTACGCAGGCGCGACCGTGCCAAGATAGGCACCGGGCGCGATCGTTCCAGAACCAGTCGCGCGATCGTGCCGAGGCACTTGGCGCGACCGTGCTAATTAGGGTTTCTTGGTATTTTGTTCAACTTTAATTCTTGACTTTTCAGGTTCTATAAGTTTGAACTAAATAGTTACTTGTATAATGTTTAAGTGTATATAATCGAGCAAAACTTGTGAATTTGTATTGAATCATTGCATTTAATTTGAGGCGGAAAAATAGAACAAGACAGTGCACGAGTATTGAGTTCGAAATGCATTACATTGAATTGAAAATATGAATACTAAAATCAGAAATGTTACACAAGACTTGAAGTATTTGCCAAACATTGGCAATGCTACGGTATTACACGATGACAGAGACACAGCGCGCACACAAGACCTGAAGTCTTTGCAAAACAATGGCAAAGCTACGGCATTACACGCCGCCTGAAACACAGGCGCGCGCACAAGACCTGAACTATATCCCAAACATTGGCAAAGCTACGACATTACACGCCGCCTGAGACACATGCCCGCGCACAAGACCTGAAGTCTTTGCCAAACATTGGCAAAGCTACGACTATACACCTCGCCTGAGACACAGGAGCGCACACGACCTAAAGTCTTTGCCAAACATTGTCAAAGGTACGTCATTACACGACGCCTGAGACACAGGCGTGCACATAAGACCTTTGTTTGGCAAAGCTACGACATTACACGCCGCCTGAGACACATGCGTGTGCATAAGACCTTTGTTTGGCAAAGTTGCGGCATTACACGCCGCCTGAGACACAGGCGCGCAAGACATGAAGTCTTCCCCTAACATTGGCAATGCTACGGCATTACACGAAGCCTAAGACACAGCGCGCACATGTTAGGACATAGATTTGTAATGACAAAAGCTTGTAGTAGTTAGATTTTATGTCTTTATGTTTTTGATATGTAATTGTATAAAGTTGTTAAGTGTTTGTACAAGTGTGCCTAGAGGCGAACTTGTTAAGTTCGCCTGGTCTATCAGAGGCGAACTTAATAAGTTCGCTTAGGTCTAACTGAGGCGAACTTGTTAAGTTCGCTTGGTCTGTTGGAGGCGAACTTAATAAGTTCGCTTACAGCAGGTGTGTTTCTATATATATGTGGTACAGAGTCATTAGAAGTAATCGATCCAAGAAGAGAAAAACTTGTCTGATTGAGTCTGTAACCACAGTGATTTGGAATATAACGAGAAGTTTATTTACGCGTGTTGTTTGAATTGTCAATTAGTATACAAACGTTAATACGAAGGATTCCGCACTTCGTGTTATAGAAACGTCATATCACGAGTTCGATCAGTAGTTGAGTTACCTGGACCTACAAGTGGTATCAGAGCTTATGCTCGTGAATTAAGTACGATTCTCGGTGATTAGTGACGGTTTTTGTGTACAATTCGACAAGAAATTCAACATTTTTGAAGTTTCTGCAACAATAGAGTTTTTCAAGTTCTTGAAGATCGTTTCTTTACTGAATTTATGATTTTGGAAGGGTTTTTGACGAAATTAGTCCGATAGAATTGTTCTATTTGATAAAATTCATAATCCTACGGTTCAATTTCCTTAAATTCCATCAATTCGCTGAGAAATCATGAATTTTGAAGTTTTTGGTTCGTGTTTGAATGAAGATGCTCTTGAATCTGTTACAGCAGTTTAAGCGAACTTGCTGAGTTCCTGTGCAGGCGAACTTAGCAAGCGAACTTATTAAGTTCGCTTCTCACATTCCAAGCGAACTTAGCTGTTAAGCGAACTTATCGGATTTTCTCCTTAAGCGAACTTGTCTTGTTCGCCTGATATTAAGTTCGCTTAGCACTCACTAAAGCGAACTTATTAAGTTCGCCTGAGGGTAAAAACAAGCTGAATACTTAGAAATTTTTCAGAAAATTTTTTTTAACATGGCAAATATGGTTCAAGTCACAAACATGTTCACATATGACAATGAGATAGGTACATCTCAAAAACCTCCGCAGTTGTTGAATCTAGCTGATTATTCAAATTGGAAAGATCGGTTTGACCAATTCGTATCTTTTACCGATACTAGTTTGTGGATTCCAATTTTGGAAGGATATACACACCCTACTTATTCATGGATGGGAAAAGATGATGTTCCAAAACCAGTGTCAGCTTTATCTACTGAAGAGAAGCTGTTATTTGATCGAGAAAAGAAAGCAATGGCTAGCATTTCGATGTCTCTACCAAAGGAAATTTATCACAGTTTTAAACAGTTCAAGGCTTCTCAACAACTGTGGGAAGCTCTACAGAAAAGGTGTGAAGGGAGTTTAGATGTGAAGAAAAGTAGAAAAGAGTTACTAAAGAAGCAGTTCCTAGTTTTTAAACATTTTCAGAATGAATCTTTGGATGATCTTGCTACAAGATTCTATCATCTTCTTAGTGAACTGGCTAGTGCATCTGTGGTATATGAGACTGAGGAAATCAATGATAAATTCTTGGAGGCTTTACCATCAAAGTTTGATGTGTATACGGTTTTGATCAAAGAAAATGTTAAGTACAAAACCATGTCTCTTGAAGAAGTCCTAGGGAAAATTCAGTCACATGACATGAATATGAAGAAGAAAGAGACTAATATGGAGCATATCCAGGATCCCTCGATGTATTTTGCCAAATCTGTTGGTAAATCTGGTACTAGAGTAGCTTTCTTTTCTGGTGATGCTCAAGAGTCTTCAAATGACCAGTGTTCTGGAGTTCCAATCTATTCTGGTCATACAAGCCATTCTGGATTTTCTGCTACTACTGCTTCAACATCATCTGGATCTCATGTGAATCAGAAAGTTGTTGATGATTATTTGGCTATGTTTTCTTCATTCATGGCATCATATGAGAATTTCATTGGAGGAAAAATACATGATCCTGAGGTAATAGAATAAGATTTCAGACAGATTGACCCTGTTGATCTGGAAGAAATGAATATCCAATGGAATATGGCCATGTTAATGCGACAAGCTAAAGATTTCTTGAAGAGAACTGGGAGAAAATATATTGGTTCAAATAGTCGATCGCGTATGGGTTTTGATAAGAGCAAAGTTAGATGTTACAACTGCCAAGAGTATGGTCACTTTGCTAAGGAGTGTGTTAAGCCAAAGGTAGAATTTGATTCTCAAAAGAAGCAATCTAACTTTCAGCATAATAGGAATCAGCCACATGGTTCATCTGGTAATCAAACTCATGGTCCTTCTGGTAATACAAATCATGCATCTGCATCATCTGCTCTAGTTGCTCAAAACGATGAAAATTATGATTGGGGCATTCATCTGGAAGATTTGGTGGGTGCTGTAAGTCAGGCTTTTGTTGCAGAAATTCATTCAGAAAAACCAGAAGAGTCTACAGATGATGAAAGTTCTAGTGATGATTCATGTGATGGTTCCAAGTGTTGATGATGAGGAAGACAGAGAGCAAAGTATTGATTCTAATGCTGTGACAGGGGTTGCAGAGGAAGAAATTTTTCTTACAGAAAATGCATCAGTTGGTGAAGATTCAGAGAACATTCCGATTGCCAAAGTATTCATGGCAGACATGTCTGACCCGACTAAGGTAAAAGACTCTGTCTGTCATATATTTTGTTCTAATTGCATTTCTGTTAAAGATAAACTACAAAAATTCATGGATGATAACACAAATTTGATTTGTGACATGAAATCAATGCATTCAGTTAATCAGAAACTGAAAGATAATGATAAACTGTGCATTGATAGAATTGAATCTTTGAAAAGAGATTTAAATTCTCTTGGGTTAAAATACAAAGAGCAGGGTTATCATCTAGACATGGCTTATGCTGAAATTGAAAAACGAAATGAAGTAGTTGCTCAAAAGAACAAGGAGATTTCTGAAAAAGAATCTGAGGTGATAAAGTTACATAGAAAGTTGGAACAGTTTGAGAATTCATCTGTAGTGTTGGATTATTTTAATGCTAATGCTGATCCCACAAAAAGGGTTGCTGGTATTGGGTTTGTTCCTCCTCTGTTCAATGCAAATTATGTAGTTGAGCCTGAAATCATTCATGAAGAGGAGATTGATCCCAAGATAGTATTAAAAGTGAATCCAGTGACGGGTGAAGACATGGTGTATGATTCTGATACAGAAGATGAAGTGTTTGATGATTCAAAGGTTGAAGGCATTCCGAGAGAAGTGAAAATTGAGGAACCAAAGGTTGTGAAGAATGTTACTCGGGATAGGTGCATCTTGACAGAACCTGAAGAGGTGAAAGTGCTACCCAACTAAACCTGCAAAGGCTATTGAAGGGATTTTTCTGGGGTATGTGGCAAATTCAACAACCAAGAGGGTTTATAACAAAGAGACACGCCAAGTTGAAGAATGGTTCCATATTGACTGTTCAAATCGGTCTTTACCACAAATGGCGATTGGTCCGGATTGGGCATTTGATTATGACAACTTATTCAAGTCTTTTCATTTACCTACTGACATTTCTGATGAAGATGCTGTTATTATCTATGTTTCGTGTCAAGATGCTAAGCACAATGGCTTTCTACCAAATGCAGTTCCCAATTCATCGATTCCATCTACTTCTGCTCTAGATCCAAATGTTGCTTCTTGTTCAGGTCCGCAAGATTCAGAGAGTGAGGAGGATAATGCTATTTTTCAAGATTCTTCTGCTGATCCACTGTTGAGTGATGATCTATTACCTTCAACACAGGCTCAGGGGGATATTCCAACAAATTTAGACTCAGAAATTCCAATTCCTCAAGATTATTCTTATCATTCTGACTGTACTCAAGTTGATGTGTTGCCGGTTCCTGAGGTCGCATCAATCAAGGAACACAAAGATCATCCAGTAACAAATATAATTGGAAATTTACAGGTTGGAGTGAAAACTCGTTCTCTTGTTGACAATACTTGTTTGTATACTTGCATTAAAGATTCTGGTGTTCTTGATGATTGCTCACATTCTTGCTTTATTTCACAGGTTGAACCCAAGAATGTAGAAATGGCTTTACATGATAATAACTGGATAGAAGCTATGCAGGAAGAACTTGCTCAATTTGACAAACTTAAGGTTTGGAATCTGGTTGATCTTCAGAAAGGTGCGTATCCGATAGGAACAAAATGGGTGTTTAAATGTAAAAAGGACGATCGAGGTGTCGTGGTACGCAATAAGGCAAGATTAGTTGTCCGGGGCTTCAATCAACAAGAAGGAATTGATTACACCGAAGTTTATGCGCCGGTTGCAAGGCTTGAAGCTATAAGGCTGTTTCTAGCTTTTGCTTCCTCATGGTTCTAACTTTGATTTCAATGCTTATACTGATTCTGATTTTGGTGGTTGTTGTCTGGACAGGAAATCTACAACAGGTGGTTGCCAGTTCTTAGGTAATCGACTTGTATCCTGGCAATGCAAAAAGCAAACCACAGTTTCGATTTCAACATGCGAAGCAGAATACATCGCTGCTGCGAGTTGCTGTTCACAGATCCTGTGGATACAACAACAATCGAGAAATTACGGTTTGAATTTCACAGGAACTCCAATGTTTATTGATAACAATGCTACTATGTCCATAACGAATAATCCTGTTAAACATAGTAAAACTAAGCACATCGAAATTCGATATCATTTTATACGTGATTGTGCAGAGAAAAGGTTGATTGAGCTGGTCAAGGTACACACTGAAGATAATTTTGCTGATTTGTTTACTAAGGCATTTGATCGTACCAGGTTTGAATTCTTGATAAAAATGATTGGTATGATCAATCCTGAATAAAAGTTTTTTAAAATCAGAATTTCATGGAAAATTTTTCTTTTAGGTTCTTTTATTGCTTTATTACATTTCTGCAGTTACATTTTCAGTCAAAAAGTCTAAATTATAAAAAGTCAAAACAAATTGAAAAATATAAAATTTGACATCATTTGAGGTTAGAGAAGAAATGATAGTACATCAGTGATTAGTTCATTTCACACGACCTTAGTAGACCTTGATATATGAATGATTAAAATAAGTTGATCTGATCTAAATTTCAAGGTCTGCATAAATAAGAAATGATAGTGTTATGAATGTTCTATTCTTGATAATTTGTTTTATAATTTGTGTATAAATTTTGAAACTTGAATTGTCAATAGACTAAAAGCGTTTTGAAACTAATAGTAGTGTGAAAATTAAATATAATATGATTACATCTGTGATTTAAACCCATTTTATGCCTGAGTGTGTGTGTTAAAAGATCACTATCAGATAAAGAATATTAGCTTTTAATAAGGATATTTTCCTATGAGATCAGTTTCGGGTAATGTCCTTAGCACTATTCATTCGATTTGCTTCAGTGCCCATGTCCCGAAAAGCATGCAATTTGAAGTATAATCAAGATATGTACTTGACAACATCTGTCAAACATATACTAGCCCTTGGATCATATTGATATATCATCTTTACTGATTCCATTGAATTCATAATCCAGATAACAGTTGGATCCACGTACCTGAATCTTATGATTCCACAAATATAAGCCAAAGCATTGAATCATTCGATTCTGAATCTCATTGATTCCTATACAATCCAATTTGGATTCTACTATTCATGTGCTAAGTGATGTCTCCTCATTCTGAATATTTGGATAATCTTTAGTAAAATCTTATATATGTCTTGAAGATAGTGCATTTATTTTTTATTTGGCATATATGTGGTGTACACGATGTTTATCATCTAAATGGTACTAAATCACATGAATTTGGAGAATAAACGCTTATAGTTTCAAATAATATAATATTGACAATTTTAAGAATTCAGGATTTGTATTTCAAATTCGGTATATATAAAAGAGCATTTTATAACCTGATCTTATTTACTTTGAAATTTATCGCGTATCATTTCAAATATTCTTCAAATTGAATGAGTTTCAAAATGAAAAGGATGCAAAATGCACAAAATTGAGTTGAATGGTCTCTTACTATAGGTTACCCTTTGTTATTGATAATATGTGTGATGAATTAATTGAATACTGATATGATCTTCTTGCTCATGATGTTCAAACCAAAAATATTTCATTTCAGTTTATTCAGAGAAAAACCAAAAATATGTGATTCTGTTTGTATAGAGAAAAACAAAAAATATGTGATTCAATTTGTACAGAGAAAAATCAAAAATATGTGTTTCCGTCTGTATAGATAAAATTCAAAAAGATTTTATTTTTACTTTCCATGAAAATTCTAAACTTTTATTAAAATTGTTCGGGATTGAATCAAATATGTGTTGTTGACGGAAGTCCGAGATTTGAAAGGTTGAAGTTGGTAAAATTTGTGTTCAAGGCAAAAAGGTTGGAAAAGTAATTAAGTTCGCCTGTGTACAGTGAAGCGAACTTAATAAGTTCGCTTAAATCGGTGAAGCGAACTTAATTTTCAGTCTAGGGTGAAGCGAACTTAAGGGTGAAACGAACTTATCTTGTTCGCCGAAGGCTTGTTAAGCGAACTTAACAAGTTCGCTTAATCAAGCGAACTTAACCTGAATAAGTGTTGAATCAGGCGAACTTATCTCTCATCGTCGTCTTCCTCAGAACAAGCGAACTTGTCCAAATTTATCAAAATTTTAAAACGGTGTTGTGAGTGTTAATTTCTGGTTGCATCTTGATCGAAATTGAAGTGCGAATCTAACAAAGGTATTTTCGATGGATTTCATCCACTAAATTGAGTGTATTCGAAGGTTTTGGTCTCGGTTTTCGTCGGACTGTTACAAGGACGAGTTTGACCTAATTTTTTACCCAAATTTAAAATTGATCATCATTTTTGATTGTAATGTGTTATTCGATTGTTTGTACATGGTTGTTTCATGATGAAGATCGATTTGCCGGAAATTTGACATCTCAGTGTTTGAATTTGAAACGTCTCAGGTTCAGGCGAACTTGTTCCAAGCGAACTTGTCAGGCGAACTTAATAAGTTCGCCTCTTGCACTACTAAGCGAACTTATTAAGTTCGCCTAGGGGTCAGAAGTGAAAAAGGAGTTGTGATTTTTTGTTAAAATTTTTTTTGTTTGAAATTTAAAAAATAAAAATAAAAATATTTTGTTTTTTGTTTGTTTGTAATTTTTTTTAATATGTGTTAGTCTACTAATGTTTGTTGTGTTGTCCGAAATTTTTCACACATGGCTCGACGTGTTGAATATAAGCATAATCAAGTGGCGTTGTTAGATCCTAATTTGCCTGAAGCAGTTCATTTTCAGGGCATTATCAATTTTCTGAATCGATCAAGACTACATGTTGCATTATCTGCGGATCCTTATATAAGCTTGGTGTACATCCAACAATTCTGGGATACTGTACATCAAGATATCGATGTGGAACCACATGTTCTTCGTGCAACAGTCAATAATACCGAGATTGCAATTTCCGAAGAGACGATTCGTGCTGCTCTTGATTTAGGAGGAAATGCTGGAGATCCAATTTCTTATCCTAACACTCTTATTATGGGTTGTTTTCAACGGATGGGTTATCGTGGATGACAAAATGATACACAAGCTAGAAAAGGTGGACTAGTGGGAGAATGGAGGTACTTTATGCATGTGATTATACAATGCATCTCTCTGCGAAAAGCTGGTACAGATGGCTTGAAGATGGCACTTCAAACAGCAATGGTGGCCTTAACTTTGAATAAAAGATTCAATTTTCCTTTGTATTTTTATCAGGAGATGGTAATGCAGATAAATCTGGCTGAAGGTCAAGGTTTCTTGATGTATCCACGATTCATTCAAATGATACTCAATCATCTTATCCCGGATCTTCCACAACATGCCATAAGATTGACTTTGACTCCGATGTCAAAACGTATACAGATTGTACAAAGGTGAAACAGCAAAATGCTGCGTTGATTCCAATTAATACTCCACTGTTTGGGCACTTAATCAATCCTGATTATGTTGCACCTCCTAATGATAATTGGTTTCATCCTAATGAACTTGCTCAAGTTCAAGGAGTTAATGTTCAACCACAACCACTACAACAACCTGCCCAACAACCACAAATACAAGTTCCTATACAACCACAAATTCCTATTCCTGAACAAGTTCCTATTCCACAAGCTGCAGTAAATATTCCTATTCAGGAACCAGTTCAATAACAGGTCATTCATGATCCTAATCAAGATCTAGGTATGAACATGGATGATTTTGTTGATGAAGCTGTGAACTCGCCCATTCATGAACAAGAAGGGAATGTGGTGACAGACGCTGAGTCTAGTTCCAGTTCAAGTGATACTTCATCATCTGATGATGACAGCACTGATTCTGATGAGTCTGGGGATTTTTCTCCAGGTCATTATGAACGGTTGGCTGCTATTCCACTGGCTAATGCTGGAAAACGCATTAAATCTCAAGCCAGACGACCACGACGCAAGTATGTTCGGGATCCTCCTTCCGGATCAGTTCTTGGAAAAAGATCATTGGTCGATGAGAGTTTTGACACTGACAGTGACTTTAATCCAGATCCTTCACAACAAAAGTTAATGTCTGCATCAATTGCTGCTGCACAATCTTCTCAGGGAGTTGAGGATGCAAATTTTGTTGCTTCTCTGATCATTACTCCTCCACGATCTAAGGATCCATCTCCAGTTCCATCTCCTATTCCTCAAGAGATTCCTACTACTTCAAGTCCTTCTATTCCACAATCAACAGCTGGTCCATCAAAGCCTTCTGATTCTGACAGGATATCTTTCCTTGAATCTCAAGTGCTATCTCTACAAACACAAGTTAACTCTCTTGTGTCTATTGATTCTCAACGACAGCTGGTGATTCAGACTCAAGCTCAACAGATTGCTGATATGCAAGTCTTAGTGTCCAAACTCGTTCAGCGTCTTGACGCTCAGGGGAGTTGAGGATACGTGATACTTGTCACACAGAGTCAATTCAAAGACGTGATGATGAAGACAATGATCCTGCTGGAAATATTGAGGGTGATCGTCAATACACTGACGCTAATCCTATATCTAGAGTTCATGGGGAGTCGACATCACAATCTCTTGAAGGAAACAAAGACAAAGATACTTCTGGTACTAATGAAGAAGAAATTCTGTTATTAGAATTCTTTCAAGATTCAGAAGAAGAAGAAGCTGAAAAGATTGAATGTCTTGATGACATTGACGATTTATTCAATGACATGGAAGATGATATGTCAGACACTGAGATAGAAGAAGGAGAAATAGTGGAGATTGAAATAGAGAAAGATAAAGTGTGACACCCAGCATTTCAGGTCAATATCCACATTTCATAAACGCACGTTCATAATTATTATTTCCTGATATTTTATTTTGACTAAGTAAAGTCAAGAAGTCTAGCAAAGAAGTTTGTTCCAAGTCTAGTAAACCGTAAAGAGTTAATAGAAAAAGTAAGCAGGATAACCCGACTTAATGCGAACGTAAATGGTTAAATAAAATAACCAGAAAAATATATATATATATATTACACAAAATTTACGTTGAGCCAAGATTCTAATATTTTCTTCAACGAGCCATAAAATGGTTAAAAATTATAATACCGTGAAGAATCGAAACTGAATTAAATTACCCCTTTAAAACTCTAATTGATACTGATACCATAATAAATTAATACTTAAAAATTTGTTATCATTAACCCCTAAACCTATTTCTTGACTTTCTTGGCCGAGAGTCAGGGAGCCATTCTCCCACTTGCCTATTTCACTCAAATTCAGAGGAAAAACCATACCTCTTCAGTCGAAACCTCACCTTCACTTCCAATCTTTCTCATTATTCTTACGGCAATTTCACAATTCTCTTTCATCTCGAAGTCCAGTTTTAAAGCGAAAATCACCATAATTCGGTGTCATAAGGAGAATTTCAAGTGTTCTTGAAGAAAGCTTAGCAAAAGATTCAAGACTACTTCTCTGTTTTTCTCTAAAGATCGCCATTCTCGGTTTGAGGTAAAAACTCGATACCATCCATATTATTTGCTTTAAAACCATAACTAAACATACAAATCGTTCAAACGCAAGTAAGATAACAAGAAAACTGTGTCAAACTCAAGATTTGAACATAAAAATATACAGAGTGAATTCTGTAAATCAAAGTGCAGATATCGAAACTATAGTTTCGATACCTGTTAGTCAATCGAAACTGGGAGTTTCGATACCTATTGATCGAAACTAGGTAGTTTCGATACCAGTTATTCAATCGAAACTAGGAGTTTCGATACCGGTTGTTCTATCGAAACTAGGAGTTTCGATACCTATTTGTTCAATCGAAACTAGGTAGTTTCGATACATATTGCTTAATCGAAACTAGGTAGTTTCGATGCCTATTACGTAATCGAAACTAGGAGTTTCGATACCTATTTCACTCAGTCGAAACTAGGAAGTTTCGACATCTGTTCTGTTCAATCGAAACTAAGAAAGCTTAGATACCTGTTCATCAGCCCCATAAGGCAGTAACTCAGAACTATTTTTATAACAAAACAAGGTTGGAAAAACTAAAAAGATAATTAAAACAAAAGTAATCAGATCGGCTAAGTCAAGTGAACAAATTGCGTTTAAGACGAGTAGTCTTAACGTGTATGTTATCCTTGTGTAAATAGGATACGGATAGGCGAATCTGCCGTCATTCAAATTTTTGCTAGCATTCATACTGTCGAGGTGAGTTTCACTAATCCCCTTTTTCTAAGTTTTTGAAATGATTTGGGGTGGAAACATACTTGTAAAAGACTTTTGTGTATAAATGAATGGAACTAATGATCTGACCGTATGTATGTATTGAGGGAACAATAAAGCGCTTAAAGTCCTCGTAATAAATTAGTAACCATTAGCTATGGATTTAGCCCGGGATTATATGAATAGTACTATTGGGGGTGACGCCTCCGGTCATGGTTAGTCGCGCTAACCAGGGGTCAAAATGGCCGAATGACCGCATATTGTCTTACTCGCAGAAAGGCGAGGGGAGGCACAGAAAGTTGGGGTTTGGTTACGGTCTCGTACATTACATACTATTTTGTATTCCTTGCAAACAAATGGGGTCAATAGATCGGATTAGTAATCATATTCATTGGTAATACATACAAAAGAGTTCTGATCAGGTTAAAATGATCAGGTTTTACACAAAAGGGTTCTGATCAGGTTAAAATGATCAGGTTTTACACAAAAGAGTTCTGATCAAGGTAAAGTGATCAGGTTTTACACAAAAGAGTTCTGATCAGGGTAAAGTGATCAGGTTTATCAAAAGAGTTCTGATCAGGTTAAAATGATCAGGTTTTACACAAAAGAGTTCTGATCAGGGTAAAGTGATCAGGTTTAAAGTAAAGAATTCTGATCAGGTTAAAGTGATCAGGTTTAAACGAAAGAGTACTGATTAGGTTAAAATGATCAGGTTTAACAAAGAGTTTTGATCGGCAAAAAGATCAGATTTAAACATTGAGTTTATGATAACTCTTTATAATAACTTGTGAACTCACCAACCTCGTGTTGACAGTTTTAAGTATGTTTTCAGGAAATTGAACGTGGTCATCAGGTTAGCAATGTAGGTTACATGCATGCACGTGGATACGGCTTTTGGGAGGATTTCTCTTGTATAACTCATGGTCTTGAGTCATATTTGCGAAATCTTAAACATTTGTAAAATCAAGTTGATATTTTGTAATGTAAATATTTTAAATCCAGTTATGTATCCAATTACATGTATGTGTTTGCGGTAATCATATGCTTTGGAAACCAGTGAAAGTCGCGCCTCGCGTTTGCGCCCTGGCGGGGTGTGACATAAAGACAGTGTTACATATGAAGGCTGTGATGGTCTTAAGGTGCCTTATAACTTCATCCAAGAGGATGTTGTTCCTGAGTTCTCTTATGATGGAATAACTGACTCTATGGACTCTATTGAAGACGTCACATTGCCTGATGATACAGCCGAGTCAAAGATGGATACTGATGATGAGAATCTTCAATTCAATAAGGGTGCTGAAACTGAAACTACTCACACTGAGTCTCCGAAAATTAATGAAGAACCTGTGATGTTCAGAGATACAGGAATGACACGAGAACAGTGGAGAGAAGTTGTAAACAGTTAGATGAAGGTGCTACCTAAGTCTCCAACACAACCTGCTCAGAAAGAGAAATATGTGAATAGAGAGCAATGTGTAGGAAGGATCATAAGTTGGTTCTATGATGGTGAATCAAAATTGTTTGTAATCAAACGATCTGATAGCGTTCAATACTTAAAGCCAAGAATCAAATATTTCAATACCTTGCCGAGGTGTGAAATAAATGGTCTAGCTACAAAGCCACTCATAAATAGATCGAAGAATGGTTTGGCTGATGTGATAGCAAACCTGATAAAGAAAGAAGGTAGTTCGGGTAAGTATTAACGGCTGAAACCACAGAAGGGAAAGAAAGTGAAGATTACAGATCATAAGACTGGGAAAGTAACCTGGAGATACAAGTATAGACCAGTGCGTGCTATTCACAAGATACCATTAAAGAATATTCCTCAAGACTTTCTTGGGAATATGAAATGGTGGTATGTTGATGTTAATACTGGTGCAGCAAGGGTTGCAGATAAAGATAATAAGGTCATTGTGTGTTTCTATGACGCAATGAATCTTATTAATTTTTCAAAGAAAGATCAGAGGACAGTGCGAAAGAATGAGATCATGTATACGGATGAATGGAGAGAACAAGGTCTACCGTACAAAAGAGTTTTGGAGATATGTAGAAGATACGGTGTGCATGCTGGAAGCAGACTACCAGATAACTGGAAGAGTTCAAGATAAAGACTGAAGACAGAAGATCAAGCTATTGTCAAGGGGGAGTCTGTTAGGACATAGATTTGTAATGACAAAAGTTTGTAGTAGTTAGATTTTATGTCTTTATGTTTTTGGTATGTAATTGTATAAAGTTGCTAAGTGTTTGTACAAGTGTGCCTAGAGGCGAACTTTTTAAGTTCGCCTGGTCTATCAGAGGCGAACTTAATAAGTTCGCTTAGGTCTAACTGAGGCGAACTTGTTAAGTTCGCTTGGTCTGTTGGAGGCGAACTTAATAAGTTCGCTTACAGCAGGTGTGTTTCTATATATATGTGGTACAGAGTCATTAGAAGTAATCGATCCAAGAAGAGAAAAACTTGTCTGATTGAGTCTGTAACCACAGTGATTTGGAATATAACGAGAAGTTTATTTATGCGTGTTGTTTGAATTGTCAATTAGTATACAAACGTTAATACGAAGGATTCCGCACTTCATGTTATAGAAACGTTATATCACGAGTTCGATCAGTAGTTGAGTTACCTGGACCTACAGCACACAAGACCTGAAGTCTTTGCAAAATATTGGCAAAGCTACAGCATTACATGCCTCCTGAGACACAGACGCGCGCACAAGACCTGAACTATATGCCAAACATTCGTAAAGCTACGGCATTACACGACGCCTGAGACACATGCGCGCGCAAAAGTCCTGAAGTCTTTGCCAATCATTGGAAAAAGCTACGGCATTACACGCCGCCTGAGACACATGCACGCGCGCAAGTCCGAAAGTCTTTGCCAATCATTGGCAAAGCTACGGCATTACACGCCGCCTGAGACACATGCGCGCGCACAAGACCTGAAGTCTTTGCCAAACATTGGCAAAGCTACGACATTAAACGCCGCCAGGGTTACGTACGCGCGCACAAGAGCTTAACTCTTTGCCATACTTTGGCAACGCTACGGCATTACATGCCGCCTGAGACACAGGCACGCGCACAAGACCAGAACTCTTTGCCAAACATTGGAAAAGCTACGACATTACATGCTGCCTGAGACACAGGCGCGCACAAGACCTGAAGTCTTTGCCAAACATTGGCAAAGCTACGGCATTACACGCCGCCTAAGAAACAGGCGCGCGCACAAAACCTGAAGTCTTTGCCAAACATTGGCAAAGCTACGGCATTACACGACTCCTGAGACACAGGCGCGCGCACAGGAAATGTATTCTTTGCCAAAAATTGGCAAAGCTACGACATTACACGCCTCCTGAGACACAGGCGCGCACAAGACCTGAAGTCTTTGCCAAACATTTGCAAAGGTATGGCACTACACGCCGCATGAGACACTGGCGTGTGCCCAAGACCTGTGTTTGGCAAAGCTACGGTATTACACGCCGCATGAGACACAGGCGCGCGCGCACAAGACCTGAAGCCTTTGCCAAACATTGGCAAAGCTATGGCATTACACGCCGCCTGAGACACATGCGCGCGCACAAGACCTGAAGTCTTTGCCAAACATTGGCAAAGCTGCGGCATTACACGCCGATAGAAACACAGGCGCGCGCACCAGACCTGGATTCTTTGCCAGACAATGGCAATGCTACCGAATTACACGCCCCCTGAGAAACATGCGCGCGCGCGAGACTTGAAGTATTTGCCAAACATTGGCAATGGTACGGTATTACACGATGACTGAGACATAGCGCGCACACAAGACCTTAAGTCTTTGCAAAACATTGGCAAAGCTACGGCATTACACGCCGCCTGAAACACAAGCGCGCGCACAAGACCTGAACTATATGCCAAACAATTGCAAAGCTACGACATTGCACGCCGCCTGAGACACAGGCGTACGCACAAGACCTGAAGTCTTTGCCAATCATTGGCAAACCTATGACAATACACGCCGCCTGAGACACATGCGCGCGCACAAGACATGAAGTCTTTGCCAAACATTGGCAAAGCTACGACAATACACGCCACTTGAGACACAGGCGCGCAAGACCTGAAGTCTTTGCCAAACATTGGCAACGCTACCGCATTACACGCCCCTGAGACACACGCGCGCGTAAGACTTGAAGTATTTGCCAAACATTGGCAATTCTATGTTATTACACGATGACTGAGACACGGCGCGCACACAAGACCTGAAGTCTTTGCAAAACATTGGCAAAGCTACGGCATTACACGCTGCCTGAAACACAGGCGCGCGCATAAGACCTGAACTATATGCCAAACATTGGCAAACCTGAGACACATGCGCGCGCACTAGACCTGAAGTCTTTGCCAAACATTGGCAAAGCTACGACAACACACGCCGCCTGAGACACATGCGCGCGTAAAAGAACTGAACTCTTTGCCGAACATTGGCAAAGCTACGACATTACACCTCGCTTGAGACACAGGAGCGCACACGACCTATAGTCTTTGCCAAACATTGTCAAAGCTACGTCATTACACGACGCCTGAGACACAGGCGTGCACATAAGACCTTTGTTTGGCAAAGCTACGGCATTACACGCCGCCTGAGACACAGGCGTGCGCATAAGACCTTTGTTTGGCAAAGTTGCGGCATTACACGCCGCCTGAGACACAGGCGCGCAAGACCTGAAGTCTTCGCCAAACATTGGCAATGCTACTACATTACACGATGCCTATGACACAGCGCGCACACAAGACCTGAAGTCTTTGCAAAACATTGGCAAAGCTACAACATTACATGGCGCCTGAGACACAGGCGCGCGCACAAGCCCTGATCTATATGCCAAACATTCGCAAAGCTACGGCATTACACGACGCCTGAGACACATGCGCGCGCAAAAGTCCTGAAGTCATTGCCAATCATTGGCAAAGCTACGGCATTACACGCCGCCTGAGACACATGCACGCGCACAAGTCCTGAAGTCTTTGCCAATCATTGGCAAAGCTACGGCATTACACGCCGCCTGAGACATATGCGCGCGCACAAGACCTGAAGTCTTTGGCTAACATTGGCAAAGCTACGACATTAAACGCAGCCTGGGTTACATGCGCGCGCACAAGACCTGAACTCTTTGCCACACTTTGGCAAAGCTACGGCATTACACGCCGCCTGAGACACATGCGCGCGAACAAGACCAGAACTCTTTGCCAAACACTGGCAAAGCTACGGTTATACACGCCGCCTGAGACACATGCGCGCGCACAAGACCAGATCTCTTTGCCAAACATTGGAAAAGCTACAGCATTACACGCTGCCTGAGTCACAGGCATGCACAAGACCTGAAGTCTTTGCCAAACATTGGCAAAGCTATGGCATTAAACGCCTCTTGAGACACAGGCGCGCGCACAAGACATGTAGTCTTAGCCACACATTACATGCCGCCTGAGACACATGCGCGCGCAAAAGAACTGAACTCTTTGCCAAACATTGGCAAAGCTACAGCATTACACCTCGCCTGAGACACAGTAGCGCACACGACCTAAAGTCTTTGCCAAACATTGGCAAAGCTACGTCATTACATGCCGCCTAAGACACAGGCGTGCGCATAAGACACTTGTTTGGCAAAGCTACGGCATTACACGCCGCCTGAAACACAGTAGCGCAAGACCTGCAGTCTTTGCCAAACATTGGCAATGCTACGGCATTACACGAAGCCTGAGACACAGCGCACACACAAGACTTGAAGTCTTTGCAAAACATTGGCAAAGCTACGGCATTACACGCCGCCTGAGACACAGGCGCGTCCACAAGACCTGAACTATATGCCAAACATTGGCAAAGCTACGACATTACACGCCGCCTGGGTTACATGCGCGTGCACAGGACCTAAACTCTTTACCAAACATTGGTAAAGCTACGACATTACACGCCGCGTGAGAAACAGGCTTGTGCACAAGACTAGAACTCTTTGCCAAACATTGGAAAAGATACGGCATTACATGCTGCCTGAGACACAGGCACGCACAAGACCTGAAGTCTTTGCCAAACATTGGCAAAGCTACGGCATTAAACGCCTCTTGAGACACAGGCGCGCGCACAAGACATGTAGTCTTAGCCAAACATTGGCAAAGCTATGACATTACACGCCTCCTGAGACACAGGCGCGCTCAAGACCTGAATTCTTTGCCAAACAATTGCAATGGTACGGCATTACACGCCGCCTGAGACACATGCGCCCAAGATCTGTGTTCGGCAAAGCTACGGTATTACACTCCTCATGAGACACAGGCGCGACCACAAGACCCGAAGTCTTTGCCAAACATTAGCAAGGCTATGGCATTACACGCCGCTTGAGACACAGGAGCGCGCACCAGACCTAGATTCTTTGCCAAACATTGGCAATGCTACCACATTACATGCCTCCTAAGACACACGCGCGCGCACAAGACCTGAAGTCTTTGCCAAACATTGGCAAAGCTACGACATTACATGCCGCCTGAGACACATGCGCGCGCAAAAGAACTGAACTCTTTTCCAAACATTGGCAAAGCTACGACATTACACCTCGCTTGAGACACAGGAGCGCACACGACCTAAAGTCTTTGCCAAACATTGTCAAAGCTACGTCATTACACGACGCCTGAGACACAGGCGTGCACATAAGACCTTTGTTTGGCAAAGCTACGGCATTACACGCCGCCTGAGACACAGGCGTGCGCATAAGACCTTTGTTTGGCAAAGTTGCGGCATTACACGCCGCCTGAGACACAGGCGCGCAAGACCCGAAGTCTTCGCCAAACATTGGCAATGCTACGGCATTACACGAAGGCTATGACACAGCGCGCACACAAGACCAGAAGTCTTTGCAAAACATTGGCAAAGCTACAGCAATACATGCCGCCTGAGACACAGGCGCGCGCACAAGACCTGATCTATATGCCAAACATTCGCAAAGCTACGGCATTACACGACGCCTGAGACACATGCGCGCGTAAAAGTCCTGAAGTATTTGCCAATCATTGGCAAAGCTACGGCATTACACGCCGCCTGAGACACATGCACGCGCACAAGTCCTGAAGTCTTTGCCAATCATTGGCAAAGCTACGGCATTACACACCGCCTGAGACACATGCGCGCGCAGAGGACCTGAAGTCTTTGCCAAACATTGGCAAAGCTACGACATTAAACGCCTCCTGGGTTACATGCGCGCGCACAAGACCTGAACTCTTTGCCACACTTTGGCAAAGCTACGGTATTACACGCCGCCTGAGACACATGCGCTCGCACAAGACCAGAACTCTTTGCCAATCACTAGCAAAGCTACGGCATTACACGCCGCCTGAGACACATGCGCACGCACAAGACCATATCTCTTTGCCAAACATTGGAAAAGCTACGGCATTACACGCTGCCTGAGACACAGGCATGCACAAGACCTGAAGTCTTTGCCAAACATTGGCAAAGCTACGGCATTAAACGCCTCTTGAGACACAGGCGCGCGCACAAGACATGTAGTCTTAGCTAAACATTGGCAAAGCTACGACATTACACGCCTCCTGACACACAGGCGCGCACAAGACCTGAATCCTTTGCCAAACATTTGCAAAGGTACGGCATTACACGCCGCCTGAGACACAGGCGTGCGCCCAAGACCTGTGTTTGGCAAAGCTACGGTATTACACGCCTCATGAGACACAGGCGCGACCACAAGACTCAAAGTCTTTGCCAAACATTGGCAAAGCTATGGCATTACACGCCGCTTGAGACACAGGAGCGCGCACCAGACCTAGATTCTTTGCCAAACATTGGCAATGCTACCGCATTACACGCCTCCTAAGACACACGCGTGCGCACAAGACCTGAAGTCTTTGCCAAACATTGGCAAAGCTACGACATTACATGCCGCCTGAGACACATGCGCACGCAAAAGAACTGAAAACTCTTTGCCAAACATTGGCAAAGCGACGGCATTACACCTCGCCTGAGACACAGTAGCGCACACGACCTAACGTCTTTGCCAAACATTGGTAAAGCTACGTCATTACATGCCGCCTGAGACACAGGCGTGCGCATAAGACCCTTGTTTGGCAAAGCTACGGCATTACACGCCGCCTGAGACACAGACATGCGCATAAGACCTTTGTTTGGCAAAGTTGCGGCATTACACGCCGCCTGAGACACAGGCGCGCAAGACCAGAAGTCTTCGCCAAACATTGGCAATGCAACGGCATTACACGGAGCCTAAGACACAGCGCGCACACAAGACCTGAAGTCTTTGCAAAACATTGGCAAAGCTATAGCATTACATGCCGCCTGAGACACAGGCGTGCGCACAAGACCTGAACTATATGCCAAACATTCGCAAAGCTACGGCATTACACGACGCCTGAGGCACATGCGCGCGCAAAAGTCCTGAAGTCTTTGCCAATCATTGGCAAAGCTACGACATTACACGCCGCCTGAGACACAGGCGCGCAAGACCATAAGTCTTCGCCAAACATTGGCAATGCTACGGCATTACACGAAGCCTAAGACACAGCGCGCACAGAAGACCTGAAGTCTTTGCAAAACATTGGCAAAGCCATAGCATTACATGCCGCCTGAGACACAGGCGCGCGCATAAGACCTGAACTATATGCCAAACATTCGCAAAGCTACGGCATTACACGACGCCTGAGACACATGCGCGCGCAAAAGTCCTGAAGTCTTTGCCAATCATTGGCAAAACTACGGCATTACACGCCGCCTGAGACACATGCACGCGCATAAGACCTGAAGTCTTTGCCAAACATTGTCAAAGGTACGTCATTACACGACGCCTGAGACACAGGCGTGCACATAAGACCGTTTTTTGGCAAAGCTACGGCATTACACGCCGCTTGAGACACAGGCGTGCACATAAGAACTTTGTTTGGCAAAGTTGCGGCATTACAAGCCGCCTGAGACACAGGCGCGCAAGACATGAAGTCTTCGCGAAACATTGGCAATGCTACGGCATTACACGAAGCCTAAGACACAGCGCGCACACAAGACTTGAAGTCTTTGCAAAACATTGGCAAAGCTACAGCATTACATGCCGCCTGAGACACAGGCGCGCGCACAAGACCTGAACTATATGCCAAACATTCGAAAAGCTACGGCATTACACGACGCCGGAGACACAAGCGCGCGCAAAAGTCCTGAAGTCTTTGCCAATCATTGGCAAAGCTACGGCATTAAACGCCTCTTGAGACACAGGCGCGCGCACAAGACATGTAGTCTTAGCCAAACATTGGCAAAGCTATGACATTACACGCCTCCTGAGACACAGGCGCGCTCAAGACCTGAATTCTTTGCCAAACATTTGCAAAGGTACGGCATTACACGCCGCCTGAGACACATGCGCCCAAGATCTGTGTTCGGCAAAGCTACGGTATTACACTCCTCATGAGACACAGGCGCGACCACAAGACCCGAAGTCTTTGCCAAACATTAGCAAGGCTATGGCATTACACGCCGCTTGAGACACAGGAGCGCGCACCAGACCTAGATTCTTTGCCAAACATTGGCAATGCTACCACATTACATGCCTCCTAAAACACACGCGCGCGCACAAGACCTGAAGTCTTTGCCAAACATTGGCAAAGCTATGACATTACATGCCGCCTGAGACACATGCGCGCGCAAAAGAACTGAACTCTTTGCCAAACATTGGAAAAGCTACGGCATTACACCTCGCTTGAGACACAGGAGCGCACACGACCTAAAGTCTTTGCCAAACATTGTCAAAGCTACGTCATTACACGACGCCTGAGACACAGGCGTGCACATAAGACCTTTGTTTGGCAAAGCTACGGCATTACACGCCGCCTGAGACACAGGCGTGCGCATAAGACCTTTGTTTGGCAAAGTTGCGGCATTACACGCTGCCTGAGACACAGGCGCGCAAGACCCGAAGTCTTCGCCAAACATTGTCAATGCTACGGCATTACACGAAGCCTATGACACAGCGCGCACACAAGACCAGAAGTCTTTGCAAAACATTGGCAAAGTTACAGCAATACATGCCGCCTGAGACACAGGCGCGCGCGCAAAACCTGATCTATATGCCAAACATTCGCAAAGCTACGACATTACACGACGCCATAGACACATGCGCTCGCAAAAGTCCTGAAGTATTTGCCAATCATTGGCAAAGCTACGTTATTACACGTCGCCTGAGACACATGCACGCGAACAAGTCCTGAAGTCTTTGCCAATCATTGGCAAAGCTACGGCATTACACACCGCCTGAGACACATGCGCGCGCAGAGGACCTGAAGTCTTTGCCAAACATTGGCAAAGCTACGACATTAAACGCCGCCTGGGTTACATGCGCGCGCACAAGACCTGAACTCTTTGCCACACTTTGGCAAAGCTACGGCATTACACGCCGCCTGAGACACATGCGCGCGCACAAGACCAGAACTCTTTGCCAATCACTGGCAAAGCTACGGCATTACACGCCGCCTGAGACACATGCGCACGCACAAGACCATATCTCTTTACCAAACATTGGAAAAGCTACGGCATTACACGCTGCCTGAGACACAGGCATGCACAAGACCTGAAGTCTTTGCCAAACATTGGCAAAGCTACGGCATTAAACGCCTCTTGAGACACAGGCGCGCGCACAAGACATGTAGTCTTAGCCAAACATTGGCAAAGCTACGACATTACACGCCTCCTGAGACACAGGCGCGCACAAGACCTGAATCCTTTGCCAAACATTTGCAAAGGTACGGCATTACACGCCGCCTGAGACACAGGCGTGCGCCCAAGACCTGTGTTTGGCAAAGCTACGGTATTACACGCCTCATGAGACACAGGCGCGACCACAAGACTCAAAGTCTTTGCCAAACATTGGCAAAGCTATGGCATTACACGCCGCTTGAGACACAGGAGCGCGCACCAGACCTACATTCTTTGCCAAACATTGGCAATGCTACCGCATTACACGCCTCCTAAGACACACGCGTGCGCACAAGACCTGAAGTCTTTGCCAAACATTGGCAAAGCTACCACATTACATGCCGCCTGAGACACATGCGCGCGCAAAAGAACTGAACTCTTTGCCAAACATTGGCAAAGCTACGGCATTACACCTCGCCTGAGACACAGTAGCGCACACGACCTAACGTCTTTGCCAAACATTGGCAAAGCTACGTCATTACATGCCGCCTGAGACACAGGCGTGCGCATAAGACCCTTGTTTGGCAAAACTACGGCATTACACGCCGCCTGAGACACAGGAGCGCAAGATCTGAAGTATTTGCCAAACATTGGCAATGCTACGGTATTACACGATGACTGAGACACAGCGCGCACACAAGACCTGAAGTCTTTGCAAAACAAAGGCAAAGCTACGGCATTACACGCCGCCTGAAACACAGGCGCGCGCACAAGACCTGAACTATATGCCAAACATTGGCAAAGCTACGACATTACACGCCGACTGAGACAAATGCGCGCGCACAAGACCTGAAGTCTTTGCCAAACATTGGCAAAGCTATGACATTACACGCTGCCTGAGACACATGCGCGCGTAAAAGAACAGAACTCTTTGCCAAACATTGGCAAAGCTACGACTATACACCTCGCCTGAGACACAGGAGCGCACACAACCTAAAGTCTTTGCTAAACATTGTCAAAGGTACGTCATTACACGACGCCTGAGACACAGGCGTGCACATAAGACCTTTGTTTGGAAAAGCTACGACATTACACGCCGCCTTAGACACAGACATGCGCATAAGACCTTTGTTTGGCAAAGTTGCGGCATTACACGCCGCCTGAGACACAGGCGCGCAAGACCAGAAGTCTTCGCCAAACATTGGCAATGCAACGGCATTACACGGAGCCTAAGACACAGCGCGCACACAAGACCTGAAGTCTTTGCAAAACATTGGCAAAGCTATAGCTTTACATGCCGCCTGAGACACAGCCGCGCGCACAAGACCTGAACTATATGCCAAACATTCGCAAGGCTACGGCATTACACGACGCCTGAGACACATGCGCGCGCAAAAGTCCTGAAGTGTTTGCCAATCATTGGCAAAGCTACGGCATTACACGCCGCCTGAGACACAGGCGCGCAAGACCTGAAGTCTTCGCCAAACATTGGCAATGCTATGGCATTACACGAAGCCTAAGACACAGCGCGCACAGAAGACCTGAAGTCTTTGCAAAACATTGGCAAAGCCACAGCATTACATGCCGCCTGAGACACAGGCACGCGCATAAGACCTGAACTATACGCCAAACATTCACAAAGCTACGGCATTACACGACGCTTGAGACACATGCGCGCGCAAAAGTCCTGAAGTCTTTGCCAATCATTGGCAAAGCTATGGCATTACACGCCGCCTGAGACACATGCACGAGCATAAGACCTGAAGTCTTTGCCAAACATTGTCAAAGGTACGTCATTACACGACGCCTGAGACACAGGTGTGCACATAAGACCATTTTTTGGCAAAGCTACGGCATTACACGCCGCCTGAGACACAGGCGTGCACATAAGACCTTTGTTTGGCAAAGTTGCGGCATTACACGCCGCCTGAGACACAGGCGCGCAAGACATGAAGTCTTCGCGAATCATTGGCAATGCTACGGCATTACACGAAGCCTAAGACATAGCGCGCACACAAGACCTGAAGTCTTTGCAAAACATTGGCAAAGCTACAGCATTACATGCCGCCTGAGACACAGGCGCGCGCACAAGACCTGAACTATATGCCAAACATTCGCAAAGCTACGACATTACACGACGCCTGAGACACATGCGCGCGCAAAAGTCCTGAAGTCTTTGCCAATCATTGGCAAAGCTACGGCATTACACGCCGCCTGAGACACATGCACGCTCACAAGACCTGAAATCTTTGCCGAACATTTGCAAAGCTACGACATTACACGCCACCTGGTACACAGGCGTGCGCACAAGACCTGTGTTTGGCAAAGCTACGGCATTACACACCGCCTGAGACACAGGCGCGCGCACAAGACCTGAAGTCTTTGCCAATCATTGGCAAAGCTATGACAATACACGCCGCCTGAGACACATGCGCGCGCACAAGACCTGAAGTCTTTGCCAAACATTGGCAAAGCTACAGCATTACATGCTGCCTGAGACACAGGCGCGCGCACAAGACCTGACCTATATGCCAAACATTCGCAAAGCTACGGCATTACACGACGCCTGAGACAGCGCAAAAGTCCTGAAGTCTTTGCCAATCATTGGCAAAGCTTCGGCATTACACGCCGCCTGAGACACATGCACGCGCACAAGTCCGGAAGTCTTTGCCAATCATTGGCAAAGCTACGGCATTACACACCGCCTGAGACACATGCATGCGCACAAGTCTTGAAGTCTTTGCCAAACATTGGCAAAGCTACGACATTAAACGCCGCCAAGGTTACATGCGCGCGCACAAGACCTTAACTCTTTGCCACACTTTGGCAAAGCTACGGCATTACACGCCGCCTGAGACACAGACACGCGCACAAGACCAGAACTCTTTGCCAAACATTGGTAAAGCTACGACATTACACGCTGCCTGAGACACAGGCGCGCACAAGACCTGAAGTCTTTTCCAAACATTGGCAAAGCTACGGCATTACACGCCGCCTAAGACACAGGCACGCGCACAAGACTTAAAGTCTTTGCCAAAATTGGCAAAGCTACGACATTACACGACTCCCGAGTCACAGGCGCGCGCACAAGACATGTATTCTTTGCCAAACATTGGCAAAGCTACGACATTACAGACCTCCTAAGACACAGGCTCACACAAGACCTGAAGTCTTTGCCAAACATTTGCAAAGGTACGACATTACACGCCGCCTGAGACACAGGCGTGTGCCCAAGACCTGTGTTTGGCAAAGCTATAGTATTACACGCCGCATGAGACACAGGCGCGCGCACAGGACCTGAAGTCTTTGCCAAACATTGGCAAAGCTATGGCACTACACGCCGCTTGAGACACAGGAGCGCGCACCAGACCTAGATTCTTTGCCAAACATTGGCAATGCTACCGCATTACACGCCTACTGAGACACACGCGCGCGCACAAGACCTGAAGTCTTTGCCAAACATTGGCAAAGCTACGACATTACATGCCACCAGAGACACATGCGCCCGCAAAAGAACTGAACTCTTTGCCAAACATTGGAAAAGCTACGGCATTACACCTCGCCTGAGACACAGAAGCGCACACGACCTAAAGTCTTTGCCAAACATTGTAAAAGGTACGTCATTACACGACGCCTGAGACACAGGCGTGCACATAAGACCTTTGTTTCAAAAAGATACGGCATTACACGCCGCCTGAGACACAGACGTGCGCATAAGACCATTGTTTGGCAAAGTTGCGGCATTACACGCCGCCTCAGACACAGGCGCGCAAGACCTGAAGTCTTCGCCAAACATTGGCAATGCTACGGCATTACACGAAGCCTAAGACACAGCGCGCACACAAGACCTGAAGTCTTTGCAAAACACTGGCAAAGCTACAGCATTACATGCCGCCTGAGACACAGGCGCACGCACAAGACCTGATCTATATGCCAAACATTCGCAAAGCTACGACATTACACGACGCCTGAGACACTTACGCGCGCAAAAGTCCTGAAGTCTTTGCCAATCATTGGCAAAGCTACGGCATTACACGCCGCCTGAGACACAGTCGCGCAAGACCTGATCTCTTCGCCAAACATTGGCAATGCTATGGCATTACACGAAGCCTAAGACACAGCGCGCACAGAAGACCTGAAGTCTTTGTAAAACATTGGCAAAGCCACAGCATTACATGCCGCTGAGACACAGGCGCGCGCATAAGACCTGAACTATACGCCAAACATTCGCAAAGCTACGGCATTACACGACGCTTGAGACACATGCGCGCACAAAAGTCCTGAAGTCTTTGCCAATCATTGGCAAAGCTACGGCATTACACGCCGCCTGAGACACATGCACGCGCATAAGACCTGAAGTCTTTGCCAAACATTGTCAAAGGTACGTCATTACACGACGCCTGAGACACAGGCGTGCACATAAGACCATTTTTTGGCAAAGCTACGGCATTACACGCCGCCTGAGACACAGGCGTGCACATAAGACCTTTGTTTGGCAAAGCCACAGCATTACATGCCGCCTGAGACACAGGCGCGCGCACAAGACCTGAACTATATGCCAAACATTCGCAAAGCTACGGCATTACACGACGCCTGAGACACATGCGCGCGCAAAAGTCCTGAAGTCTTTGCCAATCATTGGCAAAGCTACGGCATTACACGCCGCCTGAGACACATGCACGCGCACAAGACCTAAAGTCTTTGCCAAACATTGGCAAAGCTACAACATTTCACGTCGCCTGAGACACTGGCGCGTGCACAAAACCTGAAGTCTTTGCCGAACATTTGCAAAGCTACGACATTACACGCCACCTGGTACACAGGCGTGCGCACAAGACCTGTGTTTGGCAAAGCTACGGCATTACACACCGCCAGAGACACAGGCGCGCGCACAAGACCTGAAGTCTTTGCCAATCAGTGGCAAAGCTATGACAATACACGCCGCCTAAGACACATGCGCGCGCACAAGACCTGAGGTCTTTGCCAAACATTGGCAAAGCTACAACATTACATGCTGCCTGAGACACAGGCGCGCGCACACGACCTGCCCTATATGCCAAACATTCGCAAAGCTACGGCATTACACGACGCCTGAGACAGCGCAAAAGTCCTGAAGTCTTTGCCAATCATTGGCAAAGCTACGGCATTACACGCCGCCTGAGACACATGCACGCGCACAAGTCCGGAAGTCTTTGCCAATCATTGGCAAAGCTACGGCATTACACGCCGCCTGAGACACATGCGTGCGCACAAGTCTTGAAGTCTTTGCCAAACATTGGCAAAGCTACGACATTAAACGCCGCCAGGGTTACATGCGCGCGCAAAAGACCTTAACTCTTTGCCACACTTTGGCAAAGCTACGGCATTACACGCCGCCTGAGACACAGGCACACGCACAAGACCAGAACTCTTTGTCAAATATTGGTAAAGCTACGACATTACACGCTGCCTGAGACACAGGCGCGCACAAGACCTGAAGTCTTTGCCAAACATTGGCAAAGCTACGGCATTACAGGCCACTTAAGACGCAGGCGCGCGCACAAGACCTGAAGTCTTTGCCAAAGATTGGCAAAGCTACGGCATTACATGACTCCTGAGACACAGGCGCGCGCACAAGACATGTATACTTTGCCAAACATTGGCAAAGTTGCGGCATTACACGCCGCATGAGACACAGGCGCGCAAGACCAGAAGTCTTCGCCAAACATTGGCAATGCAACGACATTACACGGAGCCTAAGACACAGCGCGCACACAAGACCTGAAGTCTTTGCAAAACATTGGCAAAGCTATAGCTTTACATGCCGCCTGAGACTCAGGCGCGCGCACAAGACCTGAACTATATGCCAAACATTCGCAAAGCTACGGCATTACACGATGCCTGAGACACATGCGCGCGCAAAAGTCCTGAAGTCTTTGCCAATCATTGGCAAAGCTACGGCATTACACGCCGCCTGAGACACAGGCGCGCAAGACCTGAAGTCTTCGCCAAACATTGGCAATGCTCTGGCATTACACGAAGCCTAAGACACAGCGCGCACAGAAGACCTGAAGTCTTTGCAAAACATTGGCAAAGCCACAGCATTACATGCCGCCTGAGACACAGGTGCGCGCATAAGACCTGAACTATATGCCAAACATTCGCAAAGCTACGGCATTACACGACGCCTGAGACACATGCGCGCGCAAAAGTCCTGAAGTCTTTGCCAATCATTGGCAAAGCTACGGAATTACACGCCGCCTGAGACACATGCACGCGCATAAGACCTGAAGTCTTTGCCAAACATTGTCAAAGGTACGTCATTACACGACGCCTGAGACACAGGCGTGCACATAAGACCATTTTTTGGCAAAGCTACGGTATTACACGCCGCCTGAGACACAGGCGTGCACATAAGACCTTTGTTTGGCAAAGCCGCAGCATTACATGCCACCTGAGACACAGGCGCGCGCACAAGACCTGAACTATATGCCAAACATTCGCAAAGCTACGGCATTACACGACGCCTGAGACTAATGCGCGCGCAAAAGTCCTGAAGTCTTTGCCAATCATTGGCAAAGCTACGACATTACACGCCGCCTGAGACACATGCACGCGCACAAGACCTGAAGTCTTTGCCAAACATTGGCAAAGCGACAACATTTCACGTCGCCTGAGACACTGGCGCGCGCACAAGACCTGAAGTCTTTGCCGAACATTTGCAAAGCTACGACATTACACGCCACCTGGTACACAGGCGTGCGCACAAGACCTGTGTTTGGCAAAGCTACGGCATTACACACCGCCAGAGACACAGGCGCGCGCACAAGACCTGAAGTCTTTGCCAATCATTGGCAAAGCTATGACAATACACGCCGCCTAAGAAACATGCGCACGCACAAGACCTGATGCTTTGCCAAACATTGGCAAAGCTACAACATTACATGATGCCTGAGACACAGGCGCGCGCACAAGACCTGACCTATATGCCAAACATTCGCAAAGCTACGACATTACACGACGCCTGAGACAGCGCAAAAGTCCTGAAGTCTTTGCCAATCATTGGCAAAGCTACGGCATTACACGCCGCCTGAGACACATGCACGCGCACAAGTCCGGAAGTCTTTGCCAATCATTGGCAAAGCTACGACATTACACGCCGCCTGAGACACATGCGTGCGCACAAGTCTTGAAGTCTTTGCCAAAAATTGGCAAAGCTACGACATTAAACGCCGCCAGGGTTACATGCGCGCGCAAAAGACCTTAACTCTTTGCCACACTTTGGCAAAGCTACGGCATTACACGCCGCCTGAGACACAGGCACGCGCACAAGACCAGAACTCTTTGCCAAACATTGGTAAAGCTACGACATTACACGCTGCCTGAGACACAGGCGCGCACAAGACCTGAAGTCTTTGCCAAACATTGGCAAAGCTACTTTATTACACGCCGCTTAAGACACAGGCGCGCGCACAAGACCTGAAGTCTTTGCCAAATATTGGAAAAGCTACGGCATTACACGACTCCTGAGACACAGGCGCGCGCACAAGACATGTATTATTTGCCAAACATTGGCAAAGCTACGACATTACACACCTCCTAAGACACAGGCGCGCACAAGACCTGAAGTCTTTGCCAAACATTTGCAAAGGTACGGCATTACACGCCGCCTGAGACACAGGCGTGTGCCCAAGACCTGTGTTTGGCAAAGCTACGGTATTACACGCCGCATGAGACACAGGCGCGCGCACAAGACCTGAAGTCTTTGCCAAACATTGGCAAAGCTATGGCACTACACCCCGCTTGAGACACAGGAGCGCGCACCAGACCTAGATTCTTTGCAAAACATTGGCAATGCTTCCGCATTACACGCCTACTGAGACACACGCGCGCGCACAAGACCTGAAGTCTTTGCCAAACATTGGCAAAGCTACGACATTACATGCCGCCTAGCCACATGCGCGTGCAAAGGAACTGAACTCTTTGCCAAACATTGGCAAAGCTACGGCATAACACCTCGCCTGAGACACAGTAGCGCACACGACCTAAAGTCTTTGCCAAACATTGGCAAAGCTACGTCATTACATGCCGCCTGAGACACAGGCGTGCGCATAAGACCCTTGTTTGGCAAAGCTACGGCATTACACGCCTCCTGAGACACAGGAGCACAAGACCTGAAGTATTTGCCAAACATTGGCAATGCTACGGTATTACACGATGACTGAGACACAGCGCGCACACAAGACTTGAAGTATTTGCAAAACAATGGCAAAGCTACGGCATTACACGCCGCCTGAAACACAGGCGCGCGCACAAGACCTGAACTATATGCCAAACATTGGCAATGCTACCGCATTACACGCCTACTAAGACACACGCGCGCGCACAAGACCAGAAGTCTTTGCCAAACATTGGCAAAGCTACGACATTACATGCCGCCTGAGACACATGCGCCCGCAAAAGAACTGAACTCTTTGCCAAACATTGGCAAAGCTACGGCATTACACCTCGCCTGAGACACAGAAGCGCACACGACCTAAAGTCTTTGCCAAACATTGTCAAAGGTACGTCATTACACGACGCCTGAGACACAGGCGTGCACATAAGACCTTTGTTTCGCAAAGATACGGCATTACACGCCGCCTGAGACACAGACGTGCGCATAAGACCTTTGCTTGGCAAAGTTACGGCATTACACGCCGCCTCAGACACAGGCGCGCAAGACCTGAAGTCTTCGCCAAACATTGGCAATGCTACGGCATTACACGAAGCCTAAGACACAGCGCGCACACAAGACCTGAAGTCTTTGCAAAACACTGGCAAAGCTACAGCATTACATGCCGCCTGAGACACAGGCGCACGCACAAGACCTGATCTATATGCCAAACATTCGCAAAGCTACGACATCTCACGACGCCTGAGACACATACGCGCGCAAAAGTCCTGAAGTCTTTGCCAATCATTGGCAAAGTTGCGGCATTACACGCCGCCTGAGACACAGGCGCGCAAGACCAGAAGTCTTCGCCAAACATTGGCAATGCAACGGCATTACACGGAGCCTAAGACACAGCGCGCACACAAGACCTGAAGTCTTTGCAAAACATTGGCAAAGCTATAGCTTTACATGCCGCCTGAGACACAGCCGCGCGCACAAGACCTGAACTATATGCCAAACATTCGCAAGGCTACGGCATTACACGACGCCTGAGACACATGCGCGCGCAAAAGTCCTGAAGTGTTTGCCAATCATTGGCAAAGCTACGGCATTACACGCCGCCTGAGACACAGGCGCGCAAGACCTGAAGTCTTCGCCAAACATTGGCAATGCTATGGCATTACACGAAGCCTAAGACACAGCACGCACAGAAGACCTGAAGTCTTTGCAAAACATTGGCAAAGCCACAGCATTACATGCCGCCTGAGACACAGGCACGCGCATAAGACCTGAACTATACGCCAAACATTAGCAAAGCTACGGCATTACACGACGCTTGAGACACATGCGCGCGCAAAAGTCCTGAAGTCTTTGCCAATCATTGGCAAAGCTATGGCATTACACGCCGCCTGAGACACATGCACGAGCATAAGACCTGAAGTCTTTGCCAAACATTGTCAAAGGTACGTCATTACACGACGCCTGAGACACAGGTGTGCACATAAGACCATTTTTTGGCAAAGCTACGGCATTACACGCCGCCTGAGACACAGGCGTGCACATAAGACCTTTGTTTGGCAAAGTTGCGGCATTACACGCCGCCTGAGACACAGGCGCGCAAGACATGAAGTCTTCGCGAATCATTGGCAATGCTACGGCATTACACGAAGCCTAAGACATAGCGCGCACACAAGACCTGAAGTCTTTGCAAAACATTGGCAAAGCTACAGCATTACATGCCGCCTGAGACACAGGCGCGCGCACAAGACCTGAACTATATGCCAAACATTCGCAAAGCTACGACATTACACGACGCCTGAGACACATGCGCGCGCAAAAGTCCTGAAGTCTTTGCCAATCATTGGCAAAGCTACGGCATTACACGCCGCCTGAGACACATGCACGCTCACAAGACCTGAAGTCTTTGCCGAACATTTGCAAAGCTACGACATTACACGCCACCTGGTACACAGGCGTGCGCACAAGACCTGTGTTTGGCAAAGCTACGGCATTACACACCGCCTGAGACACAGGCGCGCGCACAAGACCTGAAGTCTTTGCCAATCATTGGCAAAGCTATGACAATACACGCCGCCTGAGACACATGCGCGCGCACAAGACCTGAAGTCTTTGCCAAACATTGGCAAAGCTACAGCATTACATGCTGCCTGAGACACAGGCGCGCGCACAAGACCTGACCTATATGCCAAACATTCGCAAAGCTACGGCATTACACGACGCCTGAGACAGCGCAAAAGTCCTGAAGTCTTTGCCAATCATTGGCAAAGCTTCGGCATTACACGCCGCCTGAGACACATGCACGCGCACAAGTCCGGAAGTCTTTGCCAATCATTGGCAAAGCTACGGCATTACACACCGCCTGAGACACATGCATGCGCACAAGTCTTGAAGTCTTTGCCAAACATTGGCAAAGCTACGACATTAAACGCCGCCAAGGTTACATGCGCGCGCACAAGACCTTAACTCTTTGCCACACTTTGGCAAAGCTACGGCATTACACGCCGCCTGAGACACAGACACGCGCACAAGACCAGAACTCTTTGCCAAACATTGGTAAAGCTACGACATTACACGCTGCCTGAGACACAGGCGCGCACAAGACCTGAAGTCTTTTCCAAACATTGGCAAAGCTACGGCATTACACGCCGCCTAAGACACAGGCACGCGCACAAGACTTAAAGTCTTTGCCAAAATTGGCAAAGCTACGACATTACACGACTCCCGAGTCACAGGCGCGCGCACAAGACATGTATTCTTTGCCAAACATTGGCAAAGCTACGACATTACAGACCTCCTAAGACACAGGCTCAGACAAGACCTGAAGTCTTTGCCAAACATTTGCAAAGGTACGACATTACACGCCGCCTGAGACACAGGCGTGTGCCCAAGACCTGTGTTTGGCAAAGCTATAGTATTACACGCCGCATGAGACACAGGCGCGCGCACAGGACCTGAAGTCTTTGCCAAACATTGGCAAAGCTATGGCACTACACGCCGCTTGAGACACAGGAGCGCGCACCAGACCTAGATTCTTTGCCAAACATTGGCAATGCTACCGCATTACACGCCTACTGAGACACACGCGCGCGCACAAGACCTGAAGTCTTTGCCAAACATTGGCAAAGCTACGACATTACATGCCACCAGAGACACATGCGCCCGCAAAAGAACTGAACTCTTTGCCAAACATTGGAAAAGCTACGGCATTACACCTCGCCTGAGACACAGAAGCGCACACGACCTAAAGTCTTTGCCAAACATTGTCAAAGGTACGTCATTACACGACGCCTGAGACACAGGCGTGCACATAAGACCTTTGTTTCGAAAAGATACGGCATTACACGCCGCCTGAGACACAGACGTGCGCATAAGACCATTGTTTGGCAAAGTTGCGGCATTACACGCCGCCTCAGACACAGGCGCGCAAGACCTGAAGTCTTCGCCAAACATTGGCAATGCTACGGCATTACACGAAGCCTAAGACACAGCGCGCACACAAGACCTGAAGTCTTTGCAAAACACTGGCAAAGCTACAGCATTACATGCCGCCTGAGACACAGGCGCACGCACAAGACCTGATCTATATGCCAAACATTCGCAAAGCTACGACATTACACGACGCCTGAGACACTTACGCGCGCAAAAGTCCTGAAGTCTTTGCCAATCATTGGCAAAGCTACGACATTACACGCCGCCTGAGACACAGGCGCGCAAGACCTGATGTCTTCGCCAAACATTGGCAATGCTATGGCATTACACGAAGCCTAAGACACAGCGCGCACAGAAGACCTGAAGTCTTTGTAAAACATTGGCAAAGCCACAGCATTACATGCCGCTGAGACACAGGCGCGCGCATAAGACCTGAACTATACGCCAAACATTCGCAAAGCTACGGCATTACACGACGCTTGAGACACATGCGCGCACAAAAGTCCTGAAGTCTTTGCCAATCATTGGCAAAGCTACGGCATTACACGCCGCCTGAGACACATGCACGCGCATAAGACCTGATGTCTTTGCCAAACATTGTCAAAGGTACGTCATTACACGACGCCTGAGACACAGGCGTGCACATAAGACCATTTTTTGGCAAAGCTACGGCATTACACGCCGCCTGAGACACAGGCGTGCACATAAGACCTTTGTTTGGCAAAGCCACAGCATTACATGCCGCCTGAGACACAGGCGCGCGCACAAGACCTGAACTATATGCCAAACATTCGCAAAGCTACGGCATTACACGACGCCTGAGACACATGCGCGCGCAAAAGTCCTGAAGTCTTTGCCAATCATTGGCAAAGCTACGGCATTACACGCCGCCTGAGACACATGCACGTGCACAAGACCTAAAGTCTTTGCCAAACATTGGCAAAGCTACAACATTTCACGTCGCCTGAGACACTGGCGCGTGCACAAAACCTGAAGTCTTTGCCGAACATTTGCAAAGCTACGACATTACACGCCACCTGGTACACAGGCGTGCGCACAAGACCTGTGTTTGGCAAAGCTACGGCATTACACACCGCCAGAGACACAGGCGCGCGCACAAGACCTGAAGTCTTTGCCAATCAGTGGCAAAGCTATGACAATACACGCCGCCTAAGACACATGCGCGCGCACAAGACCTGAGGTCTTTGCCAAACATTGGCAAAGCTACAACATTACATGCTGCCTGAGACACAGGCGCGCGCACACGACCTGACCTATATGCCAAACATTCGCAAAGCTACGGCATTACACGACGCCTGAGACAGCGCAAAAGTCCTGAAGTCTTTGCCAATCATTGGCAAAGCTACGGCATTACACGCCGCCTGAGACACATGCACGCGCACAAGTCCGGAAGTCTTTGCCAATCATTGGCAAAGCTACGGCATTACACGCCGCCTGAGACACATGCGTGCGCACAAGTCTTGAAGTCTTTGCCAAACATTGGCAAAGCTACGACATTAAACGCCGCCAGGGTTACATGCGCGCGCAAAAGACCTTAACTCTTTGCCACACTTTGGCAAAGCTACGGCATTACACGCCGCCTGAGACACAGGCACACGCACAAGACCAGAACTCTTTGTCAAATATTGGTAAAGCGACGACATTACACGCTGCCTGAGACACAGGCGCGCACAAGACCTGAAGTCTTTGCCAAACATTGGCAAAGCTACGGCATTACAGGCCACATAAGACGCAGGCGCGCGCACAAGACCTGAAGTCTTTGCCAAAGATTGGCAAAGCTACGGCATTACACGACTCCTGAGACACAGGCGCGCGCACAAGACATGTATACTTTGCCAAACATTGGCAAAGTTGCGGCATTACACGCCGCATGAGACACAGGCGCGCAAGACCAGAAGTCTTCGCCAAACATTGGCAATGCAACGGCATTACACGGAGCCTAAGACACAGCGCGCACACAAGACCTGAAGTCTTTGCAAAACATTGGCAAAGCTATAGCTTTACATGCCGCCTGAGACTCAGGCGCGCGCACAAGACCTGAACTATATGCCAAACATTCGCAAAGCTACGGCATTACACGATGCCTGAGACACATGCGCGCGCAAAAGTCCTGAAGTCTTTGCCAATCATTGGCAAAGCTACGGCATTACACGCCGCCTGAGACACAGGCGCGCAAGACCTGAAGTCTTCGCCAAACATTGGCAATGCTCTGGCATTACACGAAGCCTAAGACACAGCGCGCACAGAAGACCTGAAGTCTTTGCAAAACATTGGCAAAGCCACAGCATTACATGCCGCCTGAGACACAGGCGCGCGCATAAGACCTGAACTATATGCCAAACATTCGCAAAGCTACGGCATTACACGACGCCTGAGACACATGCGCGCGCAAAAGTCCTGAAGTCTTTGCCAATCATTGGCAAAGCTACGGAATTACACGCCGCCTGAGACACATGCACGCGCATAAGACCTGAAGTCTTTGCCAAACATTGTCAAAGGTACGTCATTACACGACGCCTGAGACACAGGCGTGCACATAAGACCATTTTTTGGCAAAGCTACGGTATTACACGCCGCCTGAGACACAGGCGTGCACATAAGACCTTTGTTTGGCAAAGCCGCAGCATTACATGCCGCCTGAGACACAGGCGCGCGCACAAGACCTGAACTATATGCCAAACATTCGCAAAGCTACGGCATTACACGACGCCTGAGACTAATGCGCGCGCAAAAGTCCTGAAGTCTTTGCCAATCATTGGCAAAGCTACGACATTACACGCCGCCTGAGACACATGCACGCGCACAAGACCTGAAGTCTTTGCCAAACATTGGCAAAGCGACAACATTTCACGTCGCCTGAGACACTGGCGCGCGCACAAGACCTGAAGTCTTTGCCGAACATTTGCAAAGCTACGACATTACACGCCACCTGGTACACAGGCGTGCGCACAAGACCTGTGTTTGGCAAAGCTACGGCATTACACACCGCCAGAGACACAGGCGCGCGCACAAGACCTGAAGTCTTTGCCAATCATTGGCAAAGCTATGACAATACACGCCGCCTAAGAAACATGCGCACGCACAAGACCTGATGCTTTGCCAAACATTGGCAAAGCTACAACATTACATGATGCCTGAGACACAGGCGCGCGCACAAGACCTGACCTATATGCCAAACATTCGCAAAGCTACGACATTACACGACGCCTGAGACAGCGCAAAAGTCCTGAAGTCTTTGCCAATCATTGGCAAAGCTACGGCATTACACGCCGCCTGAGACACATGCACGCGCACAAGTCCGGAAGTCTTTGCCAATCATTGGCAAAGCTACGACATTACACGCCGCCTGAGACACATGCGTGCGCACAAGTCTTGAAGTCTTTGCCAAAAATTGGCAAAGCTACGACATTAAACGCCGCCAGGGTTACATGCGCGCGCAAAAGACCTTAACTCTTTGCCACACTTTGGCAAAGCTACGGCATTACACGCCGCCTGAGACACAGGCACGCGCACAAGACCAGAACTCGTTGCCAAACATTGGTAAAGCTACGACATTACACGCTGCCTGAGACACAGGCGCGCACAAGACCTGAAGTCTTTGCCAAACATTGGCAAAGCTACTTTATTACACGCCGCTTAAGACACAGGCGCGCGCACAAGACCTGAAGTCTTTGCCAAATATTGGAAAAGCTACGGCATTACACGACTCCTGAGACACAGGCGCGCGCACAAGACATGTATTATTTGCCAAACATTGGCAAAGCTACGACATTACACACCTCCTAAGACACAGGCGCGCACAAGACCTGAAGTCTTTGCCAAACATTTGCAAAGGTACGGCATTACACGCCGCCTGAGACACAGGCGTGTGCCCAAGACCTGTGTTTGGCAAAGCTACGGTATTACACGCCGCATGAGACACAGGCGCGCGCACAAGACCTGAAGTCTTTGCCAAACATTGGCAAAGCTATGGCACTACACCCCGCTTGAGACACAGGAGCGCGCACCAGACCTAGATTCTTTGCAAAACATTGGCAATGCTTCCGCATTACACGCCTATTGAGACACACGCGCGCGCACAAGACCTGAAGTCTTTGCCAAACATTGGCAAAGCTACGACATTACATGCCGCCTAGCCACATGCGCGTGCAAAGGAACTGAACTCTTTGCCAAACATTGGCAAAGCTACGGCATAACACCTCGCCTGAGACACAGTAGCGCACACGACCTAAAGTCTTTGCCAAACATTGGCAAAGCTACGTCATTACATGCCGCCTGAGACACAGGCGTGCGCATAAGACCCTTGTTTGGCAAAGCTACGGCATTACACGCCTCCTGAGACACAGGAGCACAAGACCTGAAGTATTTGCCAAACATTGGCAATGCTACGGTATTACACGATGACTGAGACACAGCGCGCACACAAGACTTGAAGTATTTGCAAAACAATGGCAAAGCTACGGCATTACACGCCGCCTGAAACACAGGCGCGCGCACAAGACCTGAACTATATGCCAAACATTGGCAATGCTACCGCATTACACGCCTACTAAGACACACGCGCGCGCACAAGACCAGAAGTCTTTGCCAAACATTGGCAAAGCTACGACATTACATGCCGCCTGAGACACATGCGCCCGCAAAAGAACTGAACTCTTTGCCAAACATTGGCAAAGCTACGGCATTACACCTCGCCTGAGACACAGAAGCGCACACGACCTAAAGTCTTTGCCAAACATTGTCAAAGGTACGTCATTACACGACGCCTGAGACACAGGCGTTCACATAAGACCTTTGTTTCGCAAATATACGGCATTACACGCCGCCTGAGACACAGACGTGCGCATAAGACCTTTGCTTGGCAAAGTTACGGCATTACACGCCGCCTCAGACACAGGCGCGCAAGACCTGAAGTCTTCGCCAAACATTGGCAATGCTACGGCATTACACGAAGCCTAAGACACAGCGCGCACACAAGACCTGAAGTCTTTGCAAAACACTGGCAAAGCTACAGCATTACATGCCGCCTGAGACACAGGCGCACGCACAAGACCTGATCTATATGCCAAACATTCGCAAAGCTACGACATCTCACGACGCCTGAGACACATACGCGCGCCAAAGTCCTGAAGTCTTTGCCAATCATTGGCAAAGTTGCGGCATTACACGCCGCCTGAGACACATGCACGCGCATAAGACCTGAAGTCTTTGCCAAACATTGTCAAAGGTACGTCATTACACGACGCCTGAGACACAGGCGTGCACATAAGACCATTTTTTGGCAAAGCTACGGTATTACACGCCGCCTGAGACACAGGCGTGCACATAAGACCTTTGTTTGGCAAAGCCGCAGCATTACATGCCGCCTGAGACACAGGCGCGCGCACAAGACCTGAACTATATGCCAAACATTCGCAAAGCTACGGCATTACACGACGCCTGAGACTAATGCGCGCGCAAAAGTCCTGAAGTCTTTGCCAATCATTGGCAAAGCTACGACATTACACGCCGCCTGAGACACATGCACGCGCACAAGACCTGAAGTCTTTGCCAAACATTGGCAAAGCGACAACATTTCACGTCGCCTGAGACACTGGCGCGCGCACAAGACCTGAAGTCTTTGCCGAACATTTGCAAAGCTACGACATTACACGCCACCTGGTACACAGGCGTGCGCACAAGACCTGTGTTTGGCAAAGCTACGGCATTACACACCGCCAGAGACACAGGCGCGCGCACAAGACCTGAAGTCTTTGCCAATCATTGGCAAAGCTATGACAATACACGCCGCCTAAGAAACATGCGCACGCACAAGACCTGATGCTTTGCCAAACATTGGCAAAGCTACAACATTACATGATGCCTGAGACACAGGCGCGCGCACAAGACCTGACCTATATGCCAAACATTCGCAAAGCTACGACATTACACGACGCCTGAGACAGCGCAAAAGTCCTGAAGTCTTTGCCAATCATTGGCAAAGCTACGGCATTACACGCCGCCTGAGACACATGCACGCGCACAAGTCCGGAAGTCTTTGCCAATCATTGGCAAAGCTACGACATTACACGCCGCCTGAGACACATGCGTGCGCACAAGTCTTGAAGTCTTTGCCAAAAATTGGCAAAGCTACGACATTAAACGCCGCCAGGGTTACATGCGCGCGCAAAAGACCTTAACTCTTTGCCACACTTTGGCAAAGCTACGGCATTACACGCCGCCTGAGACACAGGCACGCGCACAAGACCAGAACTCTTTGCCAAACATTGGTAAAGCTACGACATTACACGCTGCCTGAGACACAGGCGCGCACAAGACCTGAAGTCTTTGCCAAACATTGGCAAAGCTACTTTATTACACGCCGCTTAAGACACAGGCGCGCGCACAAGACCTGAAGTCTTTGCCAAATATTGGAAAAGCTACGGCATTACACGACTCCTGAGACACAGGCGCGCGCACAAGACATGTATTATTTGCCAAACATTGGCAAAGCTACGACATTACACACCTCCTAAGACACAGGCGCGCACAAGACCTGAAGTCTTTGCCAAACATTTGCAAAGGTACGGCATTACACGCCGCCTGAGACACAGGCGTGTGCCCAAGACCTGTGTTTGGCAAAGCTACGGTATTACACGCCGCATGAGACACAGGCGCGCGCACAAGACCTGAAGTCTTTGCCAAACATTGGCAAAGCTATGGCACTACACCCCGCTTGAGACACAGGAGCGCGCACCAGACCTAGATTCTTTGCAAAACATTGGCAATGCTTCCGCATTACACGCCTACTGAGACACACGCGCGCGCACAAGACCTGAAGTCTTTGCCAAACATTGGCAAAGCTACGACATTACATGCCGCCTAGCCACATGCGCGTGCAAAGGAACTGAACTCTTTGCCAAACATTGGCAAAGCTACGGCATAACACCTCGCCTGAGACACAGTAGCGCACACGACCTAAAGTCTTTGCCAAACATTGGCAAAGCTACGTCATTACATGCCGCCTGAGACACAGGCGTGCGCATAAGACCCTTGTTTGGCAAAGCTACGGCATTACACGCCTCCTGAGACACAGGAGCACAAGACCTGAAGTATTTGCCAAACATTGGCAATGCTACGGTATTACACGATGACTGAGACACAGCGCGCACACAAGACTTGAAGTATTTGCAAAACAATGGCAAAGCTACGGCATTACACGCCGCCTGAAACACAGGCGCGCGCACAAGACCTGAACTATATGCCAAACATTGGCAATGCTACCGCATTACACGCCTACTAAGACACACGCGCGCGCACAAGACCAGAAGTCTTTGCCAAACATTGGCAAAGCTACGACATTACATGCCGCCTGAGACACATGCGCCCGCAAAAGAACTGAACTCTTTGCCAAACATTGGCAAAGCTACGGCATTACACCTCGCCTGAGACACAGAAGCGCACACGACCTAAAGTCTTTGCCAAACATTGTCAAAGGTACGTCATTACACGACGCCTGAGACACAGGCGTGCACATAAGACCTTTGTTTCGCAAATATACGGCATTACACACCGCCTGAGACACAGACGTGCGCATAAGACCTTTGCTTTGCAAAGTTACGGCATTACACGCCGCCTCAGACACAGGCGCGCAAGACCTGAAGTCTTCGCCAAACATTGGCAATGCTACGGCATTACACGAAGCCTAAGACACAGCGCGCACACAAGACCTGAAGTCTTTGCAAAACACTGGCAAAGCTACAGCATTACATGCCGCCTGAGACACAGGCGCACGCACAAGACCTGATCTATATGCCAAACATTCGCAAAGCTACGACATCTCACGACGCCTGAGACACATACGCGCGCCAAAGTCCTGAAGTCTTTGCCAATCATTGGCAAAGTTGCGGCATTACACGCCACCTGAGACACAGGCGCGCAAGACCAGAAGTCTTCGCCAAACATTGGCAATGCAACGGCATTACACGGAGCCTAAGACACAGCGCGCACACAAGACCTGAAGTCTTTGCAAAACATTCGCAAAGCTATAGCTTTACATGCCGCCTGAGACACAGCCGCGCGCACAAGACCTGAACTATATGCCAAACATTCGCAAGGCTACGGCATTACACGACGCCTGAGACACATGCGCGCGCAAAAGTCCTGAAGTTTTTGCCAATCATTGGCAAAGCTACGGCATTACACGCCGCCTGAGACACAGGCGCGCAAGACCTGAAGTCTTCGCCAAACATTGGCAATGCTATGGCATTACACGAAGCCTAAGACACAGCGCGCACAGAAGACCTGAAGTCTTTGCAAAACATTGGCAAAGCCACAGCATTACATGCCGCCTGAGACACAGGCACGCGCATAAGACATGAACTATACGCCAAACATTCGCAAAGCTACGGCATTACACGACGCTTGAGACACATGCGCGCGCAAAAGTCCTGAAGTATTTGCCAATCATTGGCAAAGCTATGGCATTACACGCCGCCTGAGACACATGCACGAGCATAAGACCTGAAGTCTTTGCCAAACATTGTCAAAGGTACGTCATTACACGACGCCTGAGACACAGGTGTGCACATAAGACCATTTTTTGGCAAAGCTACGGCATTACACGCCGCCTGAGACACAGGCGTGCACATAAGACCTTTGTTTGGCAAAGTTGCGGCATTACACGCCGCCTGAGACACAGGCGCGCTAGACATGAAGTCTTCACGAATCATTGGCAATGCTACGGCATTACACGAAGCCTAAGACATAGCGCGCACACCAGACCTGAAGTCTTTAAAAAACATTGGCAAAGCTACAGCATTACATGCCGCCTGAGACACAGGCGCGCGCACAAGACCTGAACTATATGCCAAACATTCGCAAAGCTACGACATTACACGACGCCTGAGACACATGCGCGCGCAAAAGTCCTGAAGTCTTTCCCAATCATTTCTAAAGCTACGTCATTACACGCCGCCTGAGACACATGCACGCTCACAAGACCTGAAGTCTTTGCCGAACATTTGCAAAGCTACGACATTACACGCCACCTGGTACACAGGCGTGCGCACAAGACCTGTGTTTGGCAAAGCTACGGCATTACACACCGCCTGAGACACAGGCGCGCGCACAAGACCTGAAGTCTTTGCCAATCATTGGCAAAGCTATGACAATACACGTCGCCTGAGACACATGCGCGAGCACAAGACCTGAAGTCTTTGCCAAACATTGGCAAAGCTACAGCATTACATGCTGCCTGAGACACAGGCGCGCGCACAAGACCTGACCTATATGCCAAACATTCGCAAAGCTACGGCATTACACGACGCCTGAGACAGCGCAAAAGTCCTGAAGTCTTTGCCAATCATTGGCAAAGCTTCGGCATTACACGCCGCCTGAGACACATGCACGCGCACAAGTCCGGAAGTCTTTGCCAATCATTGGCAAAGCTACGGCATTACACACCGCCTGAGACACATGCATGCGCACAAGTCTTGAAGTCTTTGCCAAACATTGGCAAAGCTACGACATTAAACGCCGCCAAGGTTACATGCGCGCGCACAAGACCTTAACTCTTTGCCACACTTTGGCAAAGCTACGGCATTACACGCCGCCTGAGACACAGACACGCGCACAAGACCAGAACTCTTTGCCAAACATTGGTAAAGCTACGACATTACACGCTGCCTGAGACACAGGCGCGCACAAGACCTGAAGTCTTTTCCAAACATTGGCAAAGCTACGGCATTACACGCCGCCTAAGACACAGGCACGAACACAAGACTTGAAGTCTTTGCCAAACATTGGCAAAGCTACGACATTACACGACTCCCGAGACACAGGCGCGCGCACAAGACATGTATTCTTTGCCAAACATTGGCAAAGCTACGACATTACACACCTCCTAAGACACAGACGCGCACAAGACCTGAAGTCTTTGCCAAACATTAGCAAAGGTACGACATTACACGCCGCCTGAGACACAGGCGTGTGCCCAAGACCTGTGTTTGGCAAAGCTATAGTATTACACGCCGCATGAGACACAGGCGCGCGCACAGGACCTGAAGTCTTTGCCAAACATTGGCAAAGCTATGGCACTACACGCCGCTTGAGACACAGGAGCGCGCACCAGACCTAGATTCTTTGCCAAACATTGGCAATGCTACCGCATTACACGCCTACTGAGACACACGCGCGCGCACAAGACCTGAAGTCTTTGCTAAACATTGGCAAAGCTACGACATTACATGCCACTAGAGACACATGCGCCCGCAAAAGAACTGAACTCTTTGCCAAACATTGGCAAAGCTACGGCATTACACCTCGCCTGAGACACAGAAGCGCACACGACCTAAAGTCTTTGCCAAACATTGTCAAAGGTACGTCATTACACGACGCCTGAGACACAGGCGTGCACATAAGACCTTTGTTTCAAAAAGATACGGCATTACACGCCGCCTGAGACACAGACGTGCGCATAAGACCATTGTTTGGCAAAGTTGCGGCATTACACGCCGCCTCAGACACAGGCGCGCAAGACCTGAAGTCTTCGCCAAACATTGGCTATGCTACGGCATTACACGAAGCCTAAGACACAGCGCGCACACAAGACCTGAAGTCTTTGCAAAACACTGGCAAAGCTACAGCATTACATGCCGCCTGAGACACAGGTGCACGCACAAGACCTGATCTATATGCCAAACATTCGCAAAGCTACGACATTACACGATGCCTGAGACACATACGCGCGCAAAAGTCCTGAAGTCTTTGCCAATCATTGGCAAAGTTGCGGCATTACACGCCGCCTGAGACACAGGCGCGCAAGACCAGAAGTCTTAGCCAAACATTGGCAATGCAACGGCATTACACGGAGCCTAAGACACAGCGCGCACACAAGACCTGAAGTCTTTGCAAAACATTGGCAAAGCTATAGCTTTACATGCCGCCTGAGACACAGGCGCGCGCACAAGACCTGAACTATATGCCAAACATTCGCAAAGCTACGGCATTACACGACGCCTGAGACACATGCGCGCGCAAAAGTCCTGAAGTCTTTGCCAATCATTGGCAAAGCTACGGCATTACACGCCACCTGAGACACAGGCGCGCAAGACCTGAAGTCTTCGCCAAACATTGGCAATGCTATGGCGTTACACGAAGCCTAAGACACAGCGCACACAGAAGACCTGAAGTCTTTGCAAAACATTGGCAAAGCCACAGCATTACATGCCGCCTGAGACACAGGCGCGCGCATAAGACCTGAACTACACGCCAAACATTTGCAAAGCTACGGCATTACACGACGCTTGAGACACATGCACGCGCAAAAGTCCTGAAGTCTTTGCCAATCATTGGCAAAGCTACGGCATTACACGCCGCCTGAGACACATGCACGCGCATAAGACCTGAAGTCTTTGCCAAACATTGTCAAAGGTACGTCATTACACGACGCCTGAGACACAGGCGTGCACATAAGACCATTTTTTGGCAAAGCTACGGCATTACACGCCGCCTGAGACACAGGCGTGCACATAAGACCTTTGTTTGGCAAAGCCACAGCATTACATGCCGCCTGAGACACAGGCGCGCGCACAAGACCTGAACTATATGCCAAACATTCGCAAAGCTACGGCATTACACGACGCCTGAGACACATGCGCGCGCAAAAGTGCTGAAGTCTTTGCCAATCATTGGCAAAGCTACGGCATTACACGCCGCCTGAGACACATGCACGCGCACAAGACCTGAAGTCTTTGCCAAACATTGGCAAAGCTACGACATTACATGCCACCTGAGACACATGCGCCCGCAAAAGATCTGAACTCTTTGCCAAACATTGGCAAAGCTACGGCATTACACCTCGCCTTAGACACAGAAGCGCACACGACCTAAAGTCTTTGCCAAACATTGTCAAAGGTACGTCATTACACGACGCCTGAGACACAGGCATGCACATAAGACCTTTGTTTCGAAAAGATACGGCATTACACGCTGCCTGAGACACAGACGTGCGCATAAGACCATTGTTTGGCAAAGTTGCGGCTTTACACGCCGCCTCAGACACAGGCGCGCAAGACCTGAAGTCTTCGCCAAACATTGGCAATGCTACGGCATTACACGAAGCCTAAGACACAGCGCGCACACAAGACCTGAAGTCTTTGCAAAACACTGGCAAAGCTACAGCATTACATGCCGCCTGAGACACAGGCGCACGCACAAGACCTGATCTATATGCCAAACATTCGCAAAGCTACGACATTACACGACGCCTGAGACACATACGCGCGCAAAAGTCCTGAAGTCTTTGCCAATCATTGGCAAAGCTACGGCATTACACGCCGCCTGAGACACAGGCGCGCAAGACCTGAAGTCTTCGCCAAACATTGGCAATGCTATGGCATTACACGAAGCCTAATACACAGCGCGCACAGAAGACCTGAAGTCTTTGTAAAACATTGGCAAAATCACAGCATTACATGCCGCTGAGACACAGGCGCGCGCATAAGACCTGAACTATACGCCAAACATTCGCAAAGCTACGGCATTACACGACGCTTGAGACACATGCGCGCACAAAAGTCCTGAAGTCTTTGCCAATCATTGGCAAAGCTACGGCATTACACGCCGCCTGAGACACATGCACGCGCATAAGACCTGAAGTCTTTGCCAAACATTGTCAAAGGTACGTCATTAGACGACGCCTGAGACACAGGCGTGCACATAAGACCATTTTTTGGCAAAGCTACGGCATTACACGCCGCCTGAGACACAGGCGTGCACATAAGACCTTTGTTTGGCAAAGCCACAACATTACACCCCGCCAAGGCGGAAACACGAGGCGCAACGTTCATGGTTTCCAAAGCATATGATTACCGCAAACACATACATGATAAATGGATACATTAACAAGTTTAATGTTTTACATTACAAAACATAATCTGAGTTTACAAAAAGTTAAGATTTCACAAATATGACTCAACTCAATGAGTTATACAAGGGAAATCCTCCTTGAGTAGTATCCATCGTGCATGCATGTAATCTATATTGCTAACCTTGAAATCACGTTCAGTTACCTGAAAAACATACTTAAAATCGTCAACACGAGGTTGGTGAGTTCACAGGTTTAATCAAATAGTTCTTTGTAAAATTCAATTGTTCGTAAATAGTTTCAGTTGTATGTGATAAACAGAATAAGAATTGTTGACCCATTTGTAAACTAGCTAGGAATACAAATAATATGTTCATACATGGGGCGTAACCAAACCTTGACATGTGTACACGCCCCTAATTTCGTTATTCAGTTCTATGCGGCCATAAATCCTCCAGATTGTGGTTAGCGCGACTAACCATGACCGGGAGACGTCACTCTCCATAGTACTATTCATAGGACCCTAGGCTACAGTTAATGGTTACTATGTTGTTCCAGGGGACTTTCGCGGCCTCCATTGTGTTGTTCTCATCCCATGTAAACATAAAAGTCGTGTCTTATTCTCTTGTTATCCCATAAAATAGTTGAAGTATGTTTTTCCCCCAAATATTAGAAAGCAGTAAAAAGAAAGGGGCCGTGAAACTCACCTTGTGTTTGTGTATATACTTGTAATAATATTTGTTGTAGTCAACCTTGACTGTTTGTACCCTAGATACCAAGGGTAAATTGTTGTTAAGACCAACGTCTTAATTGTAAATTGTTCACCGACCTTGTAAATCTGATTATGTTTGTTTAAATATCGTTTTAGTTTTCCAACACATGTTTTGTTATAAAATAGTTTTGAGTTACTGCCCAACTGGGACTGTTGTACAGGTGTCGAAACTTCTTAGTTTCGATTGGGCATATGTATGTCGAAACTACTTAGTTTCGATGGAGTGGTCAGGAGTCGAAACAACCTAGTTTCGATTGAGTAAAAGGTATCGAAACTCCTAGTTTCGATTGACCAACAGGTATCGAAACTCCTAGTTTCGATTGACCAATAGGTATCGAAACTCCTAGTTTCGATTGAGAAACAGGTATCGAAACTCCTAGTTTCGATTGAGAAACAGGTATCGAAACTCCTAGTTTCGATTGAGAAACAGGTATCGAAACTCCTAGTTTCGATTGAGCAACAGGTATCGAAACTCCTAGTTTCGATTGAGAAACAGGTATCGAAACTCCTAGTTTCGATTGAGAAACAGGGATCGAAACTCCTAGTTTCGATTGAGCAACAGGTATCGAAACTCCTAGTTTCGATTGAGAAACAGGTATCGAAACCCCTAGTTTCGATTACTGGACTTCTGTTTTGACAGAATCAGTCCGGCATATTTTGATGTTTTAAACTTGAATTCGACACACTCTTCTTGTTATCTTTCTTGCGTTTAAATAAGATGTAAGTTTAGTTACGGTTTTAAAGAACATAATATGAAAAATATCGAGTTTTTACCTTAAAAACAGTGATGAAGATGATGAGAGAAAACAGAGAATGGTCTCGAATCTTCTGTTGAACTTTCTTTAGAAACACTTGAAATCTTCTTAAAACACTATATTGTGGTGGATTTTTACCTTAAAACTTGGCTTCGATTTTGAAGAGAAATGAGAAGATTTTCGTACGAAAATGAGAGAGATAAAAGGTTTGTGAGAGTTTTGAGTGAAAGGGTATGGGTTATATCTGAAAATATGGTAAAATGGGACGTGAGAATGGGGGGGGGGGGATGGTTTTCTCTGCATTTCGGCCGAATAGTCAAGGGTGGGTGGTTTGGGTCAAAATAAATCAAACAATTTGTTTTTACCACTAATTTATTAATGGTATTAACATCTATTAGAGTTTTAAAGGGGGATAAATAAATTCGGTTTCTATGACACGTGAACCAGTAACTCCTAGAATTACCAAATGTGAAGTGAGACCATGTACGGTTTTTGATGGACCTTAATGTCCTTGTTTGTGAAATTACGTAAATCACAAAAATAATTATAATGTAAACTCGTTTATTGTAATGTGAACTTGTTCATAATGTGTACGGATATTGACCTGAAATGTCGGGTGTCACATTCTCCCCTTGTTAAAAGAATTTCGTCCCGAAATTCAATTCGTGTCCTCTTGAACTGGTGTATCCTTAAACAAGGATGGGTATTTTGTTTTCATTTGGTCCTCTCGTTCCCATGTATACTCAGGACCACGTTTTGAGTTCCAACGTACTTTAACCAGTTTGATCCGACTACGTCTCAGCTTTTGAACCTTCCAATCTGATATCTCACTCGGTTCCTCGATGAAATGAAGTTTATCGTCAATGTGAATCTCGTCAGGCGGTATAATTAAAGTCTCGTCTGATAGACACTTTTTGAGATTTGACACATGAAATGTATTGTGTACGTTGCTTAGTTCCTGTGGTAGCTTGAGTTTGTAGGCCACAGGGCCAACCCTAGCCAGTATTTCAAATGGTCCAACGTATCTAGGATTGAGCTTACCACGGTTACCAAACCTTGCAACGCCTTTCCATGGTGAGACTTTTAACATTACTCGGTCACCAATTTGAAATTCTAATGGTTTTCGTCTGTTATCAGCGTAGCTCTTTTGTCTATCCCTGGCAGCTTTTAGACGGTCCTTAATTTTGAAGATCTTATCAGTGGTTTCCTGGACAATCTCAGGGCCTGTCAAATGTTTTTCACCAACTTCCGCCCAACATAGCGGTGAGCGGCATTTACGACCATATAAAGCTTCAAACGGTGCTGCTTTAATGCTCGTATGGTAGCTGTTATTATAGGAAAACTCAGCTAATGGTAAATGAGTATCCCAATTTCCTCCGAAATCAATTACACATGCACGGAGCATATCTTCTAATGTCTGAATGGTCCTTTCGCTTTGACCATCTGTTTGTGGGTGATATGCCGTGCTCATGTCAAGACGTGTGCCCATTGCTTCTTGTAATGATTTCCAGATCCTAGACACGAATCTGCTGTCTCTATCAGAGATAATAGAAATTGGCACTCCGTGTCTTGCCACAATTTCTTTAACATAGAGTCTTGTAAGTTTCTCTGTCTTGTCAGTTTCTTTCATTGGCAGAAAGTGAGCAGATTTTGTTAATCGGTCGACAATAACCCATATGGTATCATAACCACTGGAAGTCCTGGGTAATTTTGTGATGAAATCCATAGAAATTTGTTCCCATTTCCATTGGGGAATTTCAGGTTGCTGTAGTAAACCAGACGGTTTCTGATGTTCGGCTTTTACTTTTGAACACGTTAAGCATTTACTGACATATGTGGCAATATCTCCTTTCATATTGGGCCACCAATATAATTCTTTTAGATCTTTATACATTTTATCTGAACCCGGGTGAATGGAGTACCTGGACTTGTGGGCTTCGTCCATAACTAACTCCCGTAAGTTACCAAAACATGTCACCCAAATTCTATTCGTGAAGTATAAAGTGTCATCTGACTTTGGCTCCAATTGCTTTATCATTCCTCGTAAAGCTTCATTCTGAATGTTTTCTTCTTTGATTGCCTCATGTTGTGCCATCCGAATTTGAGTAGTAAGATTCGTATGAATTGTCAATCCTAAGGCACGAACACGAAGAGTTTTAACTCGTTCTTTGCGACTTAAAGCGTCCGCTACGACATTGGCTTTCCCGGGATGGTACTTGATATCACAATCATAATCGTTTAGTAGTTCTACCCAACGACGTTGTCTCATGTTAAGTTCCTTTTGATCAAAGATATGCTGGAGACTCTTGTGATCAGTAAAGATAGTACATCTTGTACCGTAAAGGTAATGTCTCCAAATTTTGAGCGCAAACACAACTGCACCCAATTCCAAGTCGTGGGTCGTATAATTCTTTTCGTGCACTTTTAGTTGTCGTGAGGCATATGCGATGACTTTGTCTCTTTGCATTAACACACAACCAAGTCCTTGGTGTGATGCATCGCAGTATACAACAAAGTTGTCGATTCCCTCAGGAAGGGATAAGATTGGTGCACTACACAACTTCTGCTTCAGTAATTGAAAAGCTGACTCTTGTTTGTCACTCCAATCATACTTCTTTTCTTTCTGGGTTAATGTGGTTAAAGGCAAGGCTATCTTTGAAAAATTCTCGATGAATCGTCTGTAATAGCCAGCCAAACCCAAAAATTGACGCACTTCTGTCGGAGTCTTTGGTGCTTCCCAGTTTTTGATCGCTTCAATTTTTGATGGATCAACGTGAATTCCTTCCTTGTTGATGACGTGTCCAAGAAAATGTACTTCTCGGATCCAAAACTCACACTTAGAGAATTTAGCGTGAAGTTTCTCGTTTCTGAGTAGTTCTAAGATTAATTTAAGATGATGTTCATGATCCTCCTTGGTTCGTGAATATATTAATATATCATCGATAAACACAATCACGAATTTATCCAAGTATGGCTTGCACACGCGGTTCATGAGATCCATGAAAACAGCTGGTGCGTTTGTCAAACCAAACGGCATAACTAGGAATTCGTAGTGGCCATATCGAGTCCTAAATGCTGTCTTTGGTACATCTTCTTCTTGGATTCTTAATTGGTGATATCCCGAACGTAGGTCGATCTTAGAGTAGAAGCTAGAACCTTGTAGTTGATCAAACAAATCATCTATTCGAGGAAGTGGGTATCGGTTTTTGATTGTAAGCTTGTTTAATTCTCGGTAATCAATACACATCCTAAAGGTTCCATCCTTTTTCTTTACGAATAGGACCGGAGCTCCCCAAGGTGAGAAACTCGCTCTTATGAAACCTTTATCAAGCAACTCTTGAAGTTGATTTGATAATTCCTGCATTTCAGAAGGTGCTAATCGATATGGTGATCGCGCAACCGGGGCGGCTCCTGGTACCAAATCGATTCGAAATTCGACTTGCCTAGGTGGTGGTAAACCAGGTAAGTCTTCAGGAAAAACTTCAGGATATTCCTTAACGATTGGTATATCCTCAAGTCGACGTTCCTCGGGTTTCTTCTCGACGACGTGAGCCAGGAATACGTAATAGCCTTTGCGTAGGTACTTACGAGTTTTCATGCAGTTTATCATCCTTAACGCTACTCCACTCTTCTCACCTTGAATCGAAAGAACTTCTCCGTTTGGGAGTGGAATTTGGACAATCTTCTCAAAACAAACAATCTCTGCATGATTCTTTGACAACCAATCCATGCCAATAACAACGTCAAAGCTTCCTAAGTCAACAGGTAACAGATCTATACTAAATGTGTGATTTTTAAGATATAAGGTACAACCTTGGATGACCTCTCCGGTATTAATTAATTTTCCGTTCGCTAATTCAATTGTATACTTTTGTTCTAGTTTGCTGGGCTTAATACCGAGTAGGGACTTAAAGTCATTTGACACAAAACTCAAATCAGCACCCGTATCGAAAAGTATAGAGGCATAGTGATTATTTATCGGGAACGTACCAGTGACAATGTTTGGATCTTGTCGTGCGTCACCAGCTCCCATCACAAATGCTCTTCCACGGGCCTGATTGTCGTTTCGGTTCTTCAACTTTGGACAGTCTTTTCTGAAGTGCTTTGGATCTCCACACTCAAAGCATCCTTGATTCATCCTTTCTGTTCCTGGGTTGACTTTTCCTGCTACTTGATTTATCTTGTTAGGGTTCGTATTGCTCCTACAGTTATGGGCCAGGTGCCCATACTTTTTACACTTCCCACATTGGATACACTTTTCGCTGTGATGATATCCACACTTGTCACACCTCGGTAATGTTCCAAGATATACATTTTGTCCCACAGTGTTGGCGACAAAGGCTTTCGTAGTTTCAGGTCTCTTGTAAATTTGATTCTTGTTTTGGTTAATTGGTTTTCCAAACCATTTCCTCTTTTCCCCAGACCTTCCTTCCTCGATCTCCTTCTTCTTAAACAAACCATCACGTACAGCATTATCCCTTAGTTTGAAAGCCAGAGTTATGGCGCTCTTGGCATCCATAGGGTTCGATGAAGTCACCAGACCTCGGATTTGAGGTGCGTGACCCCACAAGTATCTTTCAACCTTCTTGTATTCTGGGGTGACCATGTGTGGAACCAAGATTGCTAACTCATTGAATCGGTCAGTGTAGCCAGCAACATCATCTCCTGTCATTTGTAAATTCCACATTTCAGATTCGATCTTTTGCAACTCATTTCGAGGACAGTATTCCTCGATCATCATGGCTTTTAAGTCTTCCCATGACAACTCATATGATGTCTACCTTCCCAAAGTCTTTACTTGTGAATTCCACCAGGTTAAAGCTTTATCAGTGAGTGAGCATGTAGAATACTTCACCATGCAGTCAGCGGTGCATTCACTAATATCAATCACCGATTCCATCTTCTCTATCCATCTCATTAGTCCAACTGCACCCTCGGTGCCATTGAAGTTACGGGGTTTGCAAGACAGAAAGGTCTTGTAGGAGCACTTTCTAATTGGAGCATCTGTAGAATTACAAGTCATAACGTCATTAATTCGAATCATGACTATATGTTATGGCTTATTTATTTTATTACCTCCGGAACCTCCAGCTGTACCGCTACCTCCTGCACCTCCGGAACCTCCAGCTGTACCGCTACCTCCTACGCCTCCTCCACTATTTCGATTGGCTTCATACTGCTCCATGGCAGCAGCTACTCGTTGTGCTATAAGTTGTTCCACATTTGGGGAAATCGCCTCGTTGTTGTCACCAGTAGTGTTACGGGTTGTCCTACGCTTAGGTGCCATGACGTTCTTTCTAACATATCAATTAAAAAGAAACAACATTATATGACAATAATGATAGCTCATGACATAAGGATACAACAACGTCAAATGTAAATAACCATTATCACAACATAAACCATTACATACATAGTCAAAACATTCATAGTACATTGTTCCAAAAGACAAGGATACAAAAGAGATGGGTTCACATGACCTCATCAGTACTAAAGTTTTAAACTACTTAATGTACTACGGGCACAACCCGCCCGTAATAGGTTTAAAAGAAGAAGTGAGAGTACAATCCAATCATCATGGCAAGTCCTGCCATGACAAATCGCCACAAATTCTGCAGCCAACGTCCTTTCTTCCAGAGCCTCCACCATGTCTCGGACCGCAACTGTGAACTGCCAGTCCATGTCAGCTCTCAACTCTAGATAGTTAGTGGCATCCTGTATGTTTCGGGTGCGGTCATCTAGAGTCTGAACTCGAGATCCGAGTCCTTGACGAAGTCGCGTGGCTGCATCCCCCTGTGCCCGGATGTCATCTAGGAGATCATCAAGACGCTCCTCATGCGTACGAACGCGAGCTACCAAGGTAGGCACAGTGAGCTCTATGGCCTCCCCAGTGTGGGGTAGGGGTGTTGGGGAGTTAGAAGACTCTCCAAGCTCAAAGGTAGATGGAATGCTCTCCATCTCCCTCCAACGTGCCAGGGTACGAGGCATCCAACGGATGGTTCCCACAGTAGGGTGGTAGCAGGGTCTTTGCCTAGGTGGTTCTTCACCAGCCACCAAGTCTTCTGGGTTACGGGCTGCTAGATTCCTTTTGCGTGGAAGTCGAACCTTCTTCCTAGCGCTTTGCACCTTAACTGGTCCTCCGCTTTTCTTTCGGTAGACGATAGGCGGTTTTCCCAAGGCGACTTTAGGTGGTGTGGAGCTACGGGTTTGTACTTGATTTTTGGGACGTGAGGCGGAAAATTCCTCATTTGATTCAGTGTCAGAGACGGGATCAGAATGTGAATGTGACGACATGCTTGTGACTACAATATCCATATGACAAAATGACTGGTCATGCAATGCTTATGCAATGAAAACGTTTTAGTGAGTCATTTAGATTATAGACTAGGTTCCAATTTAGATTCCTAGTTCACTATAATCAATGGCTCTGATACCAGTTCTGTCACACCCCGCCAAGGCGGAAACACGAGGCGCAACGTTCATGGTTTCCAAAGCATATGATTACCGCAAACACATACATGATAAATGGATACATTAACAAGTTTAATGTTTTACATTACAAAACATAATCTGAGTTTACAAAAAGTTAAGATTTCACAAATATGACTCAACTCAATGAGTTATACAAGGGAAATCCTCCATGAGTAGTATCCATCGTGCATGCATGTAATCTATATTGCTAACCTTGAAATCACGTTTAGTTACCTGAAAAACATACTTAAAATCGTCAACACGAGGTTGGTGAGTTCACAGGTTTAATCAAATAGTTCTTTGTAAAATTCAATTGTTCGTAAATAGTTTCAGTTGTATGTGATAAACAGAATAAGAATTGTTGACCCATTTGTAAACTAGCTAGGAATACAAATAATATGTTCATACATGGGGCGTAACCAAACCTTGACATGTGTACACGCCCCTAATTTCGTTATTCAGTTCTATGCGGCCATAAATCCTCCAGATTGTGGTTAGCGCGACTAACCATGACCGGGAGACGTCACTCTCCATAGTACTATTCATAGGACCCTAGGCTACAGTTAATGGTTACTATGTTGTTCCAGGGGACTTTCGCGGCCTCCATTGTGTTGTTCTCATCCCATGTAAACATAAAAGTCGTGTCTTATTCTCTTGTTATCCCATAAAATAGTTGAAGTATGTTTTTCCCCCAAATATTAGAAAGCAGTAAAAAGAAAGGGGCCGTGAAACTCACCTTGTGTTTGTGTATATACTTGTAATAATATTTGTTGTAGTCAACCTTGACTGTTTGTACCCTAGATACCAAGGGTAAATTGTTGTTAAGACCAACGTCTTAATTGTAAATTGTTCACCGACCTTGTAAATCTGATTATGTTTGTTTAAATATCGTTTTAGTTTTCCAACACATGTTTTGTTATAAAATAGTTTTGAGTTACTGCCCAACTGGGACTGTTGTACAGGTGTCGAAACTTCTTAGTTTCGATTGGGCATATGTGTGTCGAAACTACTTAGTTTCGATGGAGTGGTCAGGAGTCGAAACAACCTAGTTTCGATTGAGTAAAAGGTATCGAAACTCCTAGTTTCGATTGACCAACAGGTATCGAAACTCCTAGTTTCGATTGAGCAACAGGTATCGAAACTTCTAGTTTCGATTGAGAAACAGGTATCGAAACTCCTAGTTTCGATTGAGAAACAGGTATCGAAACTCCTAGTTTCGATTGAGAAACAGGTATCGAAACTCCTAGTTTCGATTGAGCAACAGGTATCGAAACTCCTAGTTTCGATTGAGAAACAGGTATCGAAACTCCTAGTTTCGATTGAGAAACAGGTATCGAAACTCCTAGTTTCGATTGAGCAACAGGTATCGAAACTCCTAGTTTCGATTGAGAAACAGGTATCGAAACCCCTAGTTTCGATTACTGGACTTCTGTTTTGACAGAATCAGTCTGGCATATTTTGATGTTTTAAACTTGAATTCGACACACTCTTCTTGTTATCTTTCTTGCGTTTAAATAAGATGTAAGTTTAGTTACGGTTTTAAAGATAATAATATGAAAAATATCGAGTTTTTACCTTAAAAACAGTGATGAAGATGATGAGAGAAAACAGAGAATGGTCTCGAATCTTCTGTTGAACTTTCTTTAGAAACACTTGAAATCTTCTTAAAACACTAGATTGTGGTGGATTTTTACCTTAAAACTTGGCTTCGATTTTGAAGAGAAATGAGAAGATTTTCGTACGAAAATGAGAGAGATAAAAGGTTTGTGAGAGTTTTGAGTGAAAGGATATGGGTTATATCTGAAAATATGGTAAAATGGGACGTGAGAATGGGGGGGGGGGATGGTTTTCTCTGCATTTCGGCCGAATAGTCAAGGGTGGGTGGTTTGGGTCAAAATAAATCAAACAATTTGTTTTTACCACTAATTTATTAATGGTATTAACATCTATTAGAGTTTTAAAGGGGGGTAAATAAATTCGGTTTCTATGACACGTGAACCAGTAACTCCTAGAATTACCAAATGTGAAGTGAGACCATGTACGGTTTTTGATGGACCTTAATGTCCTTGTTTGTGAAATTACGTAAATCACAAAAATAATTATAATGTAAACTCGTTTATTGTAATGTAAACTTGTTCATAATGTGTACGGATATTGACCTGAAATGTCGGGTGTCACAGAAGTCTTTGCCGAACATTTGCAAAGCTACGACATTACACGCCACCTGGTACACAGGCGTGCGCACAAGACCTGTGTTTGGCAAAGCTACGGCATTACACACCGCCAGAGACACAGGCGCGCGCACAAGACCTGAAGTCTTTGCCAATCAGTGGCAAAGCTATGACAATACACGCCGCCTAAGACACATGCGCGCGCACAAGACCTGAGGTCTTTGCCAAACATTGGCAAAGCTACAACATTACTTGCTGCCTGAGACACAGGCGCGCGCACACGACCTGACCTATATGCCAAACATTCGCAAAGCTACGGCATTACACGACGCCTGAGACAGCGCAAAAGTCCTGAAGTCTTTGCTAATCATTGGCAAAGCTACGGCGTTACACGCCGCCTGAGACACATGCACGCGCACAAGTCCGGAAGTCTTTGCCAATCATTGGCAAAGCTACGGCATTACACGCCGCCTGAGACACATGCGTGCGCACAAGTCTTGAAGTCTTTGCCAAACATTGGCAAAGCTACGACATTAAACGCCGCCAGGGTTACATGCGCGCGCAAAATACCTTAACTCTTTGCCACACTTTGGCAAAGCTACGGCATTACACGCCGCCTGAGACACAGGCACACGCACAAGACCAGAACTCTTTGTCAAACATTGGTAAAGCTACGACATTACACGCTGCCTGAGACACAGGCGCGCACAAGACCTGAAGTCTTTGCCAAACATTGGCAAAGCTACGGCATTACACGCCACTTAAGACGCAGGCGCGCGCACAAGACCTGAAGTCTTTGCCAAAGATTGGCAAAGCTACGGCATTACACGACTCCTGAGACACAGGCGCGCGCACAAGACATGTATACTTTGCCAAACATTGGCAAAGTTGCGGCATTACACGCCGCCTGAGACACAGGCGCGCAAGACCAGAAGTCTTCGCCAAACATTGGCAATGCAACGGCATTACACGGAGCCTAAGACACAGCGCGCACACAAGACCTGAAGTCTTTGCAAAACATTGGCAAAGCTATAGCTTTACATGCCGCCTGAGACTCAGGCGCGCGCACAAGACCTGAACTATATGCCAAACATTCGCAAAGCTACGGCATTACACGACGCCTGAGACACATGCGCGCGCAAAAGTCCTGAAGTCTTTGCCAATCATTGGCAAAGCTACGGCATTACACGCCGCCTGAGACACAGGCGCGCAAGACCTGAAGTCTTCGCCAAACATTGGCAATGCTCTGGCATTACACGAAGCCTAAGACCCAGCGCGCACAGAAGACCTGAAGTCTTTGCAAAACATTGGCAAAGCCACAACATTACATGCCGCCTGAGACACAGGCGCGCGCATAAGACCTGAACTATATGCCAAACATTCGCAAAGCTACGGCATTACACGACGCCTGAGACACATGCGCGCGCAAAAGTCCTGAAGTCTTTGCCAATCATTGGCAAAGCTACGGAATTACACGCCGCCTGAGACACATGCACGCGCATAAGACCTGAAGTCTTTGCCAAACATTGTCAAAGGTACGTCATTACACGACGCCTGAGACACAGGCGTGCACATAAGACCATTTTTTGGCAAAGCTACGGTATTACACGCCGCCTGAGACACAGGCGTGCACATAAGACCTTTGTTTGGCAAAGCCGCAGCATTACATGCCGCCTGAGACACAGGCGCGCGCACAAGACCTGAACTATATGCCAAACATTCGCAAAGCTACGGCATTACACGACGCCTGAGACTAATGCGCGCGCAAAAGTCCTGAAGTCTTTGCCAATCATTGGCAAAGCTACGACATTACACGCCGCCTGAGACACATGCACGCGCACAAGACCAGAAGTCTTTGCCAAACATTGGCAAAGCGACAACATTTCACGTCGCCTGATACACTGGCGCGCGCACAAGACCTGAAGTCTTTGCCGAACATTTGCAAAGCTACGACATTACACGACGCCTGAGACAGCGCAAAAGTCCTGAAGTCTTTGCTAATCATTGGCAAAGCTACGGCGTTACACGCCGCCTGAGACACATGCACGCGCACAAGTCCGGAAGTCTTTGCCAATCATTGGCAAAGCTACGGCATTACACGCCGCCTGAGACACATGCGTGCGCACAAGTCTTGAAGTCTTTGCCAAAAATTGGCAAAGCTACGACATTAAACGCCGCCAGGGTTACATGCGCGCGCAAAAGACCTTAACTCTTTGCCACACTTTGGCAAAGCTACGGCATTACACGCCGCCTGAGACACAGGCACGCGCACAAGACCAGAACTCTTTGCCAAACATTGGTAAAGCTACGACATTACACGCTGCCTGAGACACAGGCGCGCACAAGACCTGAAGTCTTTGCCAAACATTGGCAAAGCTACTTTATTACACGCCGCTTAAGACACAGGCGCGCGCACAAGACCTGAAGTCTTTGCCAAATATTGGCAAAGCTACGGCATTACACGACTCCTGAGACACAGGCGCGAGCACAAGACATGTATTATTTGCCAAACATTGGCAAAGCTACGACATTACACACCTCCTAAGACACAGGCGCGCACAAGACCTGAAGTCTTTGCCAAACATTTGCAAAGGTACGGCATTACACGCCGCCTGAGACACAGGCGTGTGCCCAAGACCTGTGTTTGGCAAAGCTACGGTATTACACACCGCATGAGACACAGGCGCGCGCACAAGACCTGAAGTCTTTGCCAAACATTGGCAAAGCTATGGCACTACACCCCGCTTGAGACACAGGAGCGCGCACCAGACCTAGATTCTTTGCAAAACATTGGCAATGCTTCCGCATTACACGCCTACTGAGACACGCGCGCGCGCACAAGACCTGAAGTCTTTGCCAAACATTGGCAAAGCTACGACATTACATGCCGCCTAGACACATGCGCGTGCAAAGGAACTGAACTCTTTGCCAAACATTGGCAAAGCTACGGCATAACACCTCGCCTGAGACACAGTAGCGCACACGACCTAAAGTCTTTGCCAAACATTGGCAAAGCTACGTCATTACATGCCGCCTGAGACACAGGCGTGCGAATAAGACCCTTGTTTGGCAAACCTACGGCATTACACGCCTCCTGAGACACAGGAGCACAAGACCTGAAGTATTTGCCAAACATTGGCAATGCTACGGTATTACACGATGACTGAGACACAGCGCGCACACAAGACTTGAAGTATTTGCAAAACAATGGCAAAGCTACGGCATTACACGCCGCCTGAAACACAGGCGCGTGCACAAGACCTGAACTATATGCCAAACATTAGCAATGCTACCGCATTACACGCCTACTGAGACACACGCGCGCGCACAAGACCTGAAGTCTTTGCCAAACATTGGCAAAGCTACGACATTACATGCCGCCTGAGACACATGCGCCGGCAAAAGAACTGAACTCTTTGCCAAACATTGGCAAAGCTACGTCATTACACCTCGCCTGAGACACAGAAGCGCACATGACCTAAAGTCTTTGCCAAACATTGTCAAAAGTACGTCATTACACGACACCTGAGACACAGGCGTGCACATAAGACCTTTGTTTGGCAAAGCTACGACATTACACGCCGCCTGAGACACAGACGTGCGCATAAGACCTTTGTTTGGCAAAGTTGCGGCATTACACGCCGCCTGAGACACAGGCGCGCAAGACCAGATGTCTTCGCCAAACATTGGCAATGCAACGGCATTACACGGAGCCTAAGACATAGCGCGCACACAAGACCTGAAGTCTTTGCAAAACATTGGCAAAGCTATAGCTTTACATGCCGCCTGAGACACAGGCGCGCAGAAGACCTGAACTATATGCCAAACATTCGCAAAGCTACGGCATTACACACCGCCTGAGACACAGGCGCGCGCACAAGACCTGAAGTCTTTGCCAATCATTGGCAAAGCTATTACAATACACGCCGCCTTAGACACATGCGCGCGCACAAGACCTGAAGTCTTTGCCAAACATTGGCAAAGCTACAGCATTACATGCTGCCTGAGACACAGGCGCGCGCACAAGACCTGACCTATATGCCAAAAATTCGCAAAGCTACGGCATTACACGACGCCTGAGACAGTGCAAAAGTCCTGAAGTCTTTGCCAATCATTGGCAAAGCTACGACATTACACGCCGCCTGAGACACATGCACGCGCACAAGTCCGGAAGTCTTTGCCAATCATTGGCAAAGCTACGGCATTACACGCCGCCTGAGACACATGCATGCGCACAAGTCTAGAAGTCTTTGCCAAACATTGGCAAAGCAACGACATTAAACGCCGCCAGGGTTACATGCGCGCGCACAAGACCATAACTCTTTGGCACACTTTGGTAAAGCTACGGCATTACACGCCGCCTGAGACACAGACACGCGCACAAGACCAGAACTATTTGCCAAACATTGGTAAAGCTACGACATTACACGCTGCCTGAGACACAGGCGTGCACAAGACCTGAAGTCTTTGCCAAACATTGGCAAAGCTACGGCATTACACGCCTAAGACACAGGCGCGCGCACAAGACTTGAAGTCTTTGCCAAACATTGGCAAAGCTACGACATTACACGACTCCTGAGACACAGGCGCGCGCACAAGACATGTATTCTTTGCCAAACATTGGTAAAGCTACGACATTACACACCTCCTGAGACACAGGCGCGCACAAGACCTGAAGTCTTTGCCAAACATTTGCAAAGGTACAGCATTACACGCCGCCTGAGACACAGGCGTGTGCCCAAGACCTGTGTTTGCCAAAGCTACAGTATTACACGCCGCATGAGACACAGGCGCGCGCACAAGACCTGAAGTCTTTGCCAAACATTGGCAAAGCTATGGCACTACACGCCGCTTGAGACACAGGAGCGCGCACCAGACCTAGATTCTTTGCCAAATATTGGCAATGCTACCGCATTACACGCCTACTGAGACACACGCGCGCGCACAAGACCTGAAGTCTTTGCCAAACATTGGCAAAGCTACGACATTACATGCCGCCTGAGACACATGCGCCCGCAAAAGAACTAAACTCTTTGCCAAACATTGGCAAAGCTACGGCATTACACCTCGCCTGAGACACAGAAGCGCACATGACCTAAAGTCTTTGCCAAACATTGTCAAAGGTACGTCATTACACGACGCTTAAGACACAGGCGTGCACATAAGACCTTTGTTTGGCAAAGCTACGACATTACACGCCGCCTGAGACACAGACGTGCGCATAAGACCTTTGTTTGGCAAAGTTGCGGCATTACACGCCGCCTGAGACACAGGCGCGCAAGACCAGAAGTCTTCGCCAAACATTGGCAATGCAACGGCATTACACGGAGCCTAAGACATAGCGCGCACACAAGACCTGAAGTCTTTGCAAAACATTGGCAAAGCTATAGCTTTACATGCCGCCTGAGACACAGGCGCGCGCACAAGACCTAAACTATATGCCAAACATTCGCAAAGCTATGGCATTACACACCGCCTGAGACACAGGCGCGCGCACAAGACCTGAAGTCTTTGCCAATCATTGGCAAAGCTATGACAATACACGCCGCCTGAGACACATGCGCGCGCACAAGACCCGAAGTCTTTGCCAAACATTGGCAAAGCTACAGCATTACATGCTGCATGAGACACAGGCGCGCGCACAAGACCTGACCTATATGCCAAACATTCGCAAAGCTACGGCATTACACGACGCCAGAGACAGTGCAAAAGTCCTGAAGTCTTTGCCAATCATTGGCAAAGCTACGACATTACACGCCGCCTGAGACACATGCACGAGCACAAGTCCGGAAGTCTTTGCCAATCATTGGCAAAGCTACGGCATTACACGCCGCCTGAGACACATGCATGCGCACAAGTCTAGAAGTCTTTGCCAAACATTGGCAAAGCAACGACATTAAACGCCGCCAGGGTTACATGCGCGCGCACAAGACCATAACTCTTTGGCACACTTTGGTAAAGCTACGGCATTACACGCCGCCTGAGACACAGACACGCGCACAAGACCAGAACTATTTGCCAAACATTGGTAAAGCTACGACATTACACGCTGCCTGAGACACAGGCGTGCACAAGACCTGAAGTCTTTGCCAAAAATTGGAAAAGCTACGGCATTACACGCCTAAGACACAGGCGCGCGCACAAGACTTGAAGTCTTTGCCAAACATTGGCAAAGCTACGACATTACACGACTCCTGAGACACAGGCGCGCGCACAAGACATGTATTCTTTGCCAAACATTGGCAAAGCTACGACATTACACACCTCCTGAGACACAGGCGCGCACAAGACCTGAAGTCTTTGCCAAACATTTGCAAAGGTACGGCATTACACGCCGCCTGAGACACAGGCGTGTGCCCAAGACCTGTGTTTGCCAAAGCTACAGTATTACACGCCGCATGAGACACAGGCGCGCGCACAAGACCTGAAGTCTTTGCCAAACATTGGCAAAGCTATGGCACTACACGCCGCTTGAGACACAGGAGCGCGCACCAGACCTAGATTCTTTGCCAAACATTGGCAATGCTACCGCATTACACGCCTACTGAGACACACGCGCGCGCACAAGACCTGAAGTCTTTGCCAAACATTGGCAAAACTACGACATTACATGCCGCCTGAGACACATGCGCCCGCAAAAGAACTAAACTCTTTGCCAAACATTGGCAAAGCTACGGCATTACACCTCGCCTGAGACACAGAAGCGCACATGACCTAAAGTCTTTGCCAAACATTGTCAAAGGTACGTCATTACACGATGCTTAAGACACAGGCGTGCACATAAGACCTTTGTTTGGCAAAGCTACGACATTACACGCCGCCTGAGACACAGACGTGCGCATAAGACCTTTGTTTGGCAAAGTTGCGTAATTACACGCCGCCTGAGACACAGGCGCGCAAGACCAGAAGTCTTCGCCAAACATTGGCAATGCAACGGCATTACACGGAGCCTAAGACATAGCGCGCACACAAGACCTGAAGTCTTTGCAAAACATTGGCAAAGCTATAGCTTTACATGCCGCCTGAGACACAGGCGCGCGCACAAGACCTAAACTATATGCCAAACATTCGCAAAGCTATGGCATTACACACCGCCTGAGACACAGGCGCGCGCACAAGACCTGAAGTCTTTGCCAATCATTGGCAAAGCTATGACAATACACGCCGCCTGAGACACATGCGCGCGCACAAGACCTGAAGTCTTTGCCAAACATTGGCAAAGCTACAGCATTACATGCTGCCTGAGACACAGGCGCGCGCACAAGACCTGACCTATATGCCAAACATTCGCAAAGCTACGGCATTACACGACGCCAGAGACAGTGCAAAAGTCCTGAAGTCTTTGCCAATCATTGGCAAAGCTACGGCATTACACGACGCCTGAGACACATGCACGCGCACAAGTCCGGAAGTCTTTGCCAAACATTGGCAAAGCTACGGCATTACACGCCGCCTGAGACACATGCACGCGCACAAGTCTTGAAGTCTTTGCCAAACATTGGCAAAGCTACGACATTAAACGCCGCCAGGGTTACATGCGCGCGCACAAGACCTTAACTCTTTGGCACACTTTGGTAAAGCTACGGCATTACACGCCGCCTGAGACACAGACACGCGCACAAGACCAGAACTCTTTGCCAAACATTGGTAAAGCTACGACATTACACGCTGCCTGAGACACAGGCGCGCACAAGACCTGAAGTCTTTGCCAAACATTGGCAAAGCTACGGCATTACACGCCGCCTAAGACACAGGCGCGCGCACAAGACTTGAAGTCTTTGCCAAACATTGGCAAAGCTACGACATTACACGACTCCTGAGACACAGGCGCGCGCACAAGACATGTATTCTTTGCCAAACATTGGCAAAGCTACGACATTACACACCTCCTGAGACACAGGCGCGCACAAGACCTGAAGTCTTTGCCAAACATTTGCAAAGGTATGGCATTACACGCCGCCTGAGACACAGGCGTGTGCCCAAGACCTGTGTTTGGCAAAGCTACAGTATTACACGCCGCATGAGACACAGGCGCGCGCACAAGACCTGAAGTCTTTGCCAAACATTGGCAAAGCTATGGCACTACACGCCTCTTGAGACACAGGAGCGCGCACCAGACCTAGATTCTTTGCCAAACATTGGCAATGCTACCGCATTACACGCCTACTGAGACACACGTGCGCGCACAAGACATGAAGTCTTTGCCAAACATTGGCAAGGCTACGACATTACATGCCGCCTGACACACATGCGCCCGCAAAAGAACTGAACTCTTTGCCAAACATTGGCAAAGCTACGGCATTACACCTCGCCTGAGACACAGAAGCGCACACGACCTAAAGTCTTTGCCAAACATTGTCAAAGGTACGTCATTACACGACGCCTGAGACACAGGCGTGCACATAAGACCTTTGTTTCGCAAAGATACGGCATTACACGCCGCCTGAGTCACAGACGTGCGAATAAGACCTTTGTTTGGCAAAGTTGCGGCATTACAGGCCGCCTCAGACACAGGCGCGCAAGACCTGAAGTCTTCGCCAAACATTGGCAATGCTACGGCATTACACGAAGCCTAAGACACAGCGCGCACACAAGACCTGTAGTCTTTGCAAAACACAGGCAAAGCTACAGCATTACATGCCGCCTGAGACACAGGCGCGCGCACAAGACCTGTATTATATGCCAAACATTCGCAAAGCTACGGCATTACACGACGCCTGAGACACAAGCGCGCGCAAAAGTCCTGAAGTCTTTGCCAATCATTGGCAAAGCTACGGAATTACACGCCGCCTGAGACACATGCACGCGCATAAGACCTGAAGTCTTTGCCAAACATTGTCAAAGGTACGTCATTACACGACGCCTGAGACACAGGCGTGCACATAAGACCATTTTTTGGCAAAGCTACGGTATTACACGCCGCCTGAGACACAGGCGTGCACATAAGACCTTTGTTTGGCAAAGCCGCAGCATTACATGCCGCCTGAGACACAGGCGCGCGCACAAGACCTGAACTATATGCCAAACATTCGCAAAGCTACGGCATTACACGACGCCTGAGACTAATGCGCGCGCAAAAGTCCTGAAGTCTTTGCCAAACATTGGCAAAGCGACAACATTTCACGTCGCCTGAAACACTGGCGCGCGCACAAGACCTGAAGTCTTTGCCGAACATTTGCAAAGCTACGACATTACACGCCACCTGGTACACAGGCGTGCGCACAAGACCTGTGTTTGGCAAAGCTACGGCATTACACACCGCCAGAGACACAGGCGCGCGCACAAGACCTGAAGTCTTTGCCAATCATTGGCAAAGCTATGACAATACACGCCGCCTAAGACACATGCGCGCGCACAAGACCTGATGCTTTGCCAAACATTGGCAAAGCTACAACATTACATGCTGCCTGAGACACAGGCGCGCGCACAAGACCTGACCTATATGCCAAACATTCGCAAAGCTACGACATTACACGACGCCTGAGACAGCGCAAAAGTCCTGAAGTCTTTGCCAATCATTGGCAAAGCTACGGCATTACACGCCGCCTGAGACACATGCACGCGCACAAGTCCGGAAGTCTTTGCCAATCATTGGCAAAGCTACGGCATTACACGCCGCCTGAGACACATGCGTGCGCACAAGTCTTGAAGTCTTTGCCAAAAATTGGCAAAGCTACGACATTAAACGCCGCCAGGGTTACATGCGCGCGCAAAAGACCTTAACTCTTTGCCACACTTTGGCAAAGCTACGGCATTACACGCCGCCTGAGACACAGGCACGCGCACAAGACCAGAACTCTTTGCCAAACATTGGTAAAGCTACGACATTACACGCTGCCTGAGACACAGGCGCGCACAAGACCTGAAGTCTTTGCCAAACATTGGCAAAGCTACTTTATTACACGCCGCTTAAGACACAGGCGCGCGCACAAGACCTGAAGTCTTTGCCAAATATTGGCAAAGCTACGGCATTACACGACTCCTGAGACACAGGCGCGCGCACAAGACATGTATTATTTGCCAAACATTGGCAAAGCTACGACATTACACACCTCCTAAGACACAGGCGCGCACAAGACCTGAAGTCTTTGCCAAACATTTGCAAAGGTACGGCATTACACGCCGCCTGAGACACAGGCGTGTGCCCAAGACCTGTGTTTGGCAAAGCTACGGTATTACACGCCGCATGAGACACAGGCGCGCGCACAAGACCTGAATTCTTTGCCAAACATTGGCAAAGCTATGGCACTACACCCCGCTTGAGACACAGGAGCGCGCACCAGACCTAGATTCTTTGCAAAACATTGGCAATGCTTCCGCATTACACGCCTACTGAGACACGCGCGCGCGCACAAGACCTGAAGTCTTTGCCAAACATTGGCAAAGCTACGACATTACATGCCGCCTAGACACATGCGCGTGCAAAGGAACTGAACTCTTTGCCAAACATTGGCAAAGCTACGGCATAACACCTCGCCTGAGACACAGTAGCGCACACGACCTAAAGTCTTTGCCAAACATTGGCAAAGCTACGTCATTACATGCCGCCTGAGACACAGGCGTGCGCATAAGACCCTTGTTTGGCAAAGCTACGGCATTACACGCCTCCTGAGACACAGGAGCACAAGACCTGAAGTATTTGCCAAACATTGGCAATGCTATGGTTTTACACGATGACTGAGACACAGCGCGCACACAAGACTTGAAGTATTTGCAAAACAATGGCAAAGCTACGGCATTACACGCCGCCTGAAACACAGGCGCGCGCACAAGACCTGAACTATATGCCAAACATTGGCAATGCTACCGCATTACACGCCTACTGAGACACACGCGCGCGCACAAGACCTGAAGTCTTTGCCAAACATTGGCAAAGCTACGACATTACATGCCGCCTGAGACACATGCGCCGGCAAAAGAACTGAACTCTTTGCCAAACATTGGCAAAGCTACGTCATTACACCTCGCCTGAGACACAGAAGCGCACATGACCTAAAGTCTTTGCCAAACATTGTCAAAAGTACGTCATTACACGACACCTGAGACACAGGCGTGCACATAAAACCTTTGTTTGGCAAAGCTACGACATTACACGCCGCCTGAGACACAGACGTGCGCATAAGACCTTTGTTTGGCAAAGTTGCGGCATTACACGCCGCCTGAGACACAGGCGCGCAAGACCAGATGTCTTCGCCAAACATTGGCAATGCAACGGCATTACACGGAGCCTAAGACATAGCGCGCACACAAGACCTGAAGTCTTTGCAAAACATTGGCAAAGCTATAGCTTTACATGCCGCCTGAGACACAGGCGCGCAGAAGACCTGAACTATATGCCAAACATTCGCAAAGCTACGGCATTACACACCGCCTGAGACACAGGCGCGCGCACAAGACCTTAAGTCTTTGCCAATCATTGGCAAAGCTATTACAATACACGCCGCCTGAGACACATGCGCGCGCACAAGACCTGAAGTCTTTGCCAAACATTGGCAAAGCTACAGCATTACATGCTGCCTGAGACACAGGCGCGCGCACAAGACCTGACCTATATGACAAAAATTCGCAAAGCTACGGCATTACACGACGCCTGAGACAGTGCAAAAGTCCTGAAGTCTTTGCCAATCATTGGCAAAGCTACGACATTACACGCCGCCTGAGACACATGCACGCGCACAAGTCCGGAAGTCTTTGCCAATCATTGGCAAAGCTACGGCATTACACGCCGCCTGAGACACATGCATGCGCACAAGTCTTGAAGTCTTTGCCAAACATTGGCAAAGCTACGACATTAAACGCCACCAGGGTTACATGCGCGCGCACAAGACCATAACTCTTTGGCACACTTTGGTAAAGCTACGGCATTACACGCCGCCTGAGACACAGACACGCGCACAAGACCAGAACTATTTGCCAAACATTGGTAAAGCTACGACATTACACGCTGCCTGAGACACAGGCGTGCACAAGACCTGAAGTCTTTGCCAAACATTGGCAAAGCTACGGCATTACACGCCTAAGACACAGGCGCGCGCACAAGACTTGAAGTCTTTGCCAAACATTGGCAAAGCTACGACATTACACGACTCCTGAGGCACAGGCACGCGCACAAGACATGTATTCTTTGCCAAACATTGGCAAAGCTACGACATTACACACCTCCTAAGACACAGGCGCGCACAAGACCTGAAGTCTTTGCCAAATATTTGCAAAGGTACGGCATTACACGCCGCCTGAGACACAGGCGTGTGCCCAAGACCTGTGTTTGCCAAAGCTACAGTATTACACGCCGCATGAGACACAGGCGCGCGCACAAGACCTGAAGTCTTTGCCAAACATTGGCAAAGCTATGGCACTACACGCCGCTTGAGACACAGGAGCGCGCACCAGACCTAGATTCTTTGTCAAACATTGGAAATGCTACCGCATTACACGCCTACTGAGACACACGCGTGCGCACAAGACCTGAAGTCTTTGCCAAACATTGGCAAAGCTACGACATTACATGCCGCCTGAGACACATGCGCCCGCAAAAGAACTAAACTCTTTGCCAAACATTGGCAAAGCTACGGCATTACACCTCGCCTGAGACACAGAAGCGTACATGACCTAAAGTCTTTGCCAGACATTGTCAAAGGTACGTCATTACACGACGCTTAAGACACAGGCGTGCACATAAGACCTTTGTTTGGCAAAGCTACGACATTACACGCCGCCTGAGACACAGACGTGCGCATAAGACCTTTGTTTGGCAAAGTTGCGGCATTACACGCCGCCTGAGACACAGGCGCGCAAGACCAGAAGTCTTCGCCAAACATTGGCAATGCAACGGCATTACACGGAGCCTAAGACATAGCGCGCACACAAGACCTGAAGTCTTTGCAAAACATTGGCAAAGCTATAGCTTTACATGCAGCCTAAGACACAGGCGCGCGCACAAGACCTAAACTATATGCCAAACATTCGCAAAGCTACGGCATTACACACCGCCTGAGACACAGGCGCGCGCACAAGACCTGAAGTCTTTGCCAATCATTGGCAAAGCTATGACAATACACGCCGCCTGAGACACATGCGCGCGCACAAGACCTGAAGTCTTTGCCAAACATTGGCAAAGCTACAGCATTACATGCTGCCTGAGACACAGGCGTGCGCACAAGACCTGACCTATATGCCAAACATTCGCAAAGCTACGGCATTACACGACGCCAGAGACAGTGCAAAAGTCCTGAAGTCTTTGCCAATCATTGGCAAAGCTACGACATTACACGCCGCCTGAGACACATGCACGCGCACAAGTCCGGAAGTCTTTGCCAATCATTGGCAAAGCTACGGCATTACACGCCGCCTGACACACATGCATGCGCACAAGTCTTGAAGTCTTTGCCAAACATTGGCAAAGCTACGACATTAAACGCCACCAGGGTTACATGCGCGCGCACAAGACCATAACTCTTTGGCACACTTTGGTAAAGCTACGGCATTACACGCCACCTGAGACACAGACACGCGCACAAGACCAGAACTATTTGCCAAACATTGGTAAAGCTACGACATTACACGCTGCCTGAGACACAGGCGTGCACAAGACCTGAAGTCTTTGCCAAACATTGGCAAAGCTACGGCATTACACGCCTAAGACACAGGCGCGCGCACAAGACTTGAAGTCTTTGCCAAACATTGGCAAAGCTACGACATTACACGACTCCTGAGGCACAGGCGCGCGCACAAGACATGTATTCTTTGCCAAACATTGGCAAAGCTACGACATTACACACCTCCTAAGACACAGGCGCGCACAAGACCTGAAGTCTTTGCCAAATATTTGCAAAGGTACGGCATTACACGCCGCCTGAGACACAGGCGTGTGCCCAAGACCTGTGTTTGCCAAAGCTACAGTATTACACGCCGCATGAGACACAGGCGCGCGCACAAGACCTGAAGTCTTTGCCAAACATTGGCAAAGCTATGGCACTACACGCCGCTTGAGACACAGGAGCGCGCACCAGACCTAGATTCTTTGCCAAACATTGGCAATGCTACCGCATTACACGCCTACTGAGACACACGCGCGCGCACAAGACCTGAAGTCTTTGCCAAACATTGGCAAAGCTACGACATTACATGCCGCCTGAGACACATGCGCCCGCAAAAGAACTAAACTCTTTGCCAAACATTGGCAAAGCTACGGCATTACACCTCGCCTGAGACACAGAAGCGTACATGACCTAAAGTCTTTGCCAAACATTGTCAAAGGTACGTCATTACACGACGCTTAAGACACAGGCGTGCACATAAGACCTTTGTTTGGCAAAGCTACGACATTACACGCCGCCTGAGACACAGACGTGCGCATAAGACCTTTGTTTGGCAAAGTTGCGGCATTACACGCCGCCTGAGACACAGGCGCGCAAGACCAGAAGTCTTCGCCAAACATTGGCAATGCAACGGCATTACACGGAGCCTAAGACATAGCGCGCACACAAGACCTGAAGTCTTTGCAAAACATTGGCAAAGTTATAGCTTTACATGCAGCCTAAGACACAGGCGCGCGCACAAGACCTAAACTATATGCCAAACATTCGCAAAGCTACGGCATTACACACCGCCTGAGATACAGGCGCGCGCACAAGACCTGAAGTCTTTGCCAATCATTGGCAAAGCTATGACAATACACGCCGCCTGAGACACATGCGCGCGCACAAGACCTGAAGTCTTTGCCAAACATTGGCAAAGCTACAGCATTACATGCTGCCTGAGACACAGGCGTGCGCACAAGACCTGACCTATATGCCAAACATTCGCAAAGCTACGGCATTACACGACGCCAGAGACAGTGCAAAAGTCCTGAAGTCTTTGCCAATCATTGGCAAAGCTACGACATTACACGCCGCCTGAGACACATGCACGCGCACAAGTCCGGAAGTCTTTGCCAATCATTGGCAAAGCTACGGCATTACACGCCGCCTGAGACACATGCATGCGCACAAGTCTTGAAGTCTTTGCCAAACATTGGCAAAGCTACGACATTAAACGCTGCCAGGGTTACATGCGCGCGCACAAGACCTTAACTCTTTGGCACACTTTGGTAAAGCTACGGCATTACACGCCGCCTGAGACACAGACACGCGCACAAGACCAGAACTCTTTGCCAAACATTGGTAAAGCTACGACATTACACGCTGCCTGAGACACAGGCGCGCACAAGACCTGAAGTCTTTGCCAAACATTGGCAAAGCTACGGCATTACACGCCGCCTAAGACACAGGCGCGCGCACAAGACTTGAAGTCTTTGCCAAACATTGGCAAAGCTACGACATTACACGACTCCTGAGACACAGGCGCGCGCACAAGACATGTATTCTTTGCCAAACATTGGCAAAGCTACGACATTACACACCTCCTGAGACACAGGCGCGCACAAGACCTGAAGTCTTTGCCAAACATTTGCAAAGGTATGGCATTACACGCCGCCTGAGACACAGGCGTGTGCCCAAGACCTGTGTTTGCCAAAGCTACAGTATTACACGCCGCATGAGACACAGGCGCGCGCACAAGACCTGAAGTCTTTGCCAAACATTGGCAAAGCTATGGCACTACACGCCTCTTGAGACAGAGGAGCGCGCACCAGACCTAGATTCTTTGCCAAACATTGGCAATGCTACCGCATTACACGCCTACTGAGACACACGTGCGCGCACAAGACATGAAGTCTTTGCCAAACATTGGCAAAGCTACGACATTACATGCCGCCTGAGACACATGCGCCCGCAAAAGAACTGAACTCTTTGCCAAACATTGGCAAAGCTACGGCATTACACCTCGCCTGAGACACAGAAGCGCACACGACCTAAAGTCTTTGCCAAACATTGTCAAAGGTACGTCATTACACGACGCCTGAGACACAGGCGTGCACATAAGACCTTTGTTTCGCAAAGATACGGCATTACACGCCGCCTGAGTCACAGACGTGCGAATAAGACCTTTGTTTGGCAAAGTTGCGGCATTACATGCCGCCTCAGACACAGGCGCGCAAGACCTGAAGTCTTCGCCAAACATTGGCAATGCTACGGCATTACACGAAGCCTAAGACACAGCGCGCACACAAGACCTGTAGTCTTTGCAAAACACTGGCAAAGCTACACCATTACATGCCGCCTGAGACACAGGCGCGCGCACAAGACCTGTATTATATGCCAAACATTCGCAAAGCTACGGTATTACACGACGCCTGAGACACATGCGCGCGCAAAAGTCCTGAAGTCTTTGCCAATCATTGGCAAAGCTACGGCATTACACGCCGCCTGAGACACATGCACGCGCATAAGACCTGAAGTCTTTGCCAAACATTGTCAAAGGTACGTCATTACACGACGCCTGAGACACAGGCGTGCACATAAGACCATTTTTTGGCAAAGCTACGGCATTACACGCCGCCTGAGACACAGGCGTGCACATAAGACCTTTGTTTGGCAAAGTTGCGGCATTACACGCCGCCTGAGACACAGGCGCGTAAGACATGAAGTCTTCGCGAATCATTGGCAATGCTACGGCATTAGACGAAGCCTAAGACACAGCGCGCACACAAGACCTGAAGTCTTTGCAAAACATTGGCAAAGCTACGGCATTACACGACGCCTGAGACACATGCGCGCGCAAAAGTCCTGAAGTCTTTGCCAATCATTGGCAAAGCTACGGCATTACACGCCGCCTGAGACACATGCACGCTCACAAGACCTGAAGTCTTTGCCAAACATTGGCAAAGCTACGACATTTCACGTAGCTTGAGACACTGGCGCGCGCATAAGACCTGAAGTCTTTGCCGAACATTTGCAAAGCTACGACTTTACACGCCACCTGGTACACAGGCGTGCGCACAAGACCTGTGTTTGGCAAAGTTACGGCATTACACACCGCCTGAGACACAGGCGCACGCACAAGACCTGAAGTCTTTGCCAATCATTGGCAAAGCTATGACAATACACGCCACCTAAGACACATGCGCGCGCACAAGACCTAAAGTCTTTGCCAAACATTGGCAAAGCTACAGCATTACATGCTGCCTGAGACACAGGCGCGCGCACAAGACCTGACCTATATGCCAAACATTCGTAAAGCTATTGCATTACACGACGCCTGAGACAGCGCAAAAGTCCTGAAGTCTTTGCCAATCATTGGCAAAGCTACGGCATTACACGCCGCCTGAGACACATGCACGCGCACAAGTCCGGAGGTCTTTGCCAATCATTGGCAAAACTACGGCATTACACGCCGCCTGAGACACATGCATACGCACAAGTCTTGAAGTCTTTGCCAAACATTGGCAAAGCTACGACATTAAACACCGCCAGGGTTACATGCGCGCGCACAAGACCTTAACTCTTTGCCACACTTTGGCAAAGCTACGGCATTACACGCCGTCTGAGACACAGACACGCGCACAAGACCAGAACTCTTTGCCAAACATTGGTAAAGCTACGACATTAAACGCTGCCTGAGACACAGGCGCGCACAAGACCTGAAGTCTTTTCCAAACATTGGCAAAGCTACGGCATTACACGCCGCCTAAGACACAGGCGCGCGCACAAGACTTGAAGTCTTTGCCAAACATTGGCAAAGCTATGACATTACACACCTCCTGAGACACAGGCGCGCGCACAAGACATGTATTCTTTGCCAAACATTGGCAAAGCTACGACATTACACACCTCCTGAGACACAGGCGCGCACAAGACCTGAAGTCTTTGCCAAACATTTGCAAAGGTACGGCATTACACGCCGCCTGAGACACAGGCGTGTGCCCAAGACCTGTGTTTGTATTACACGCCGCATGAGACACAGGCGCGTGCACAAGACCTGAATTCTTTGCCAAACATTGGCAAAGCTATGGCACTACACGCCGCTTGAGACACAGGAGCGCGCACCAGACCTAGATTCTTTGCCAAACATTGGCAATGCTACCACATTACACGCCTACAGAGATACGCGCGCGCGCACAAGACCTGAAGTCTTTGCCAAACATTGGCAAAGCTACGACATTACATGCCGCCTGAGACACATGCGCCCGTAAAAGAACTGAACTCTTTGCCAAACATTGGCAAAGCTACGGCATTACACCTCGCCTGAGACACAGAAGCACACACGACCTAAAGTCTTTGCCAAACATTGTCAAAGGTACGTCATTACACGACGCCTGAGACACAGGCGTGCACATAAGACCTTTGTTTTGCAAAGATAACGGCATTACACGCCGCCTGAGACACAGACGTGCGCATAAGACCTTTGTTTGGCAAAGTTGCGGCATTACACGCCGCCTCAGACACAGGCGCGCAAGACCTGAAGTCTTCGCCAAACATTGGCAATGCTACGGCATTACACGAAGCCTAAGACACAGCGCGCACACAAGACCTGAAGTCTTTGCAAAACACTGGCAAAGCTACAGCATTACATGCCGCCTGAGACACAGGCGCACGCACAAGACCTGATCTATATGCCAAACATTCGCAAAGCTACGACATTACACGACGCCTGAGACAAATGCGCGCGTAAAAGTCCTGAAGTCTTTGCCAATCATTGGCAAAGCTACGGCATTACACACCGCCTGAGACACAGGCGCGCAAGACCTGAAATCTTCGCCAAACATTGGCATTTCTACGGCATTACATGAAGCCTATGACACAGCTTGCACACAAGATCTAAAGTCCTTGCAAAGCAATGGCAAAGCTACAGCATTACATGCCGCCTGAGACACAGGAGCGCGCACAAGACCTGACTATATGCCAAACATTCGCAAAGCTACGGCATTACACGACGCCTGAGACACATGCGCGCGCAAAAGTCCCGAAGTCTTTGCCAATCATTGGCAAAGCTACGGCATTACACGCCGCCTGAGACACAGGCGCGCAAGACCTGATGTCTTCGCCAAACATTGGCATTGCTACGGCATTACACGAAGCCTAAGACACAGCGCGCACAGAAGACCAGAAGTCTTTGCAAAACATTGGCAAAGCCACAGCATTACATGCCGCTTGAGACACAGGCGCTCGCATAAGACCTGAACTATATGCCAAACATTCGCAAAGCTACGGCATTACACGACGCCTGAGACACATGCGCGCGCAAAAGTCCTGAAGTCTTTGCCAATCATTGGCAAAGCTACGGCATTAAACGCCGCCTGAGACACATGCACGCGCATAAGACCTGAAGTCTTTGCCAAACATTGTCAAAGGTACGTCAATACACGACGCCTGAGACACAGGCGTGCACATAAGACCATTTTTTGGCAAAGCTACGGCATTACACGGGGCCTGAGACACAAGCGCGCATATAAGACCTTTGTTTGGCAAAGTTGCGGCATTACACGCCGCCTGAGACACAGGCGTGCAAGACATGAAGTCTTCGCGAATCATTGGCAATGCTACGGCATTACACGAAGCCTAAGACACAGCGCGCACACAAGACCTGAAGTCTTTGCAAAACATTGGCAAAGCTACAACATTACATGCCGCCTAAGACACAGGCGCGCGCACAAGACCTGAACTATATGCCAAACATTCGCAAAGCTACGGCATTACACGACGCCTGAGACACATGCGCGCGCAAAAGTCCTGAAGTCTTTGCCAATCATTAGCAAAGCTACGGCATTAAACGCCGCCTGAGACACATGCACGCGCATAAGACCTGAAGTCTTTGCCAAACATTGTCAAAGGTACGTCATTACACGACGCCTGAGACACAGGCGTGCACATAAGACCATTTTTTGGCAAAGCTACGGCAGTACACGCGGCCTGAGACACAGGCGTGCAGATAAGACCTTTGTTTGGCAAAGTTGTGGCATTACACGCCGCCTGAGACACTGGCGTGCAAGACATGAAGTCTTCGCGAATCATTGGCAATGCTACGGCATTACACGAAGCCTAAGACACAGCGCGCACACAAGACCTGAAGTCTTTGCAAAACATTGGCAAAGCTACAGCATTACATGCCGCCTAAGACACAGGCGCACGCACGAGACCTGATCTATATGCCAAACATTCGCAAAGCTACGACATTACACGACGCCTGAGACAAATGCGCGCGCAAAAGTCCTAAAGTCTTTGCCAATCATTGGCAAAGCTACGGCATTACACACCGCCTGAGACACAGGTGCGCAAGACCTGAAATCTTCGCCAAACATTGGCATTTCTACGGCATTACATGAAGCCTAAGACACAGCGCGCACACAAGATCTGAAGTCCTTGCAAAGCAATGGCAAAGCTACAGCATTACATGCCGCCTGAGACACAGGAGCGCGCACAAGACCTGAACTATATGCCAAACATTCGCAAAGCTACGGCATTACACGACGCCTGAGACACATGCGCGCGCAAAAGTCCCGAAGTCTTTGCCAATCATTGGCAAAGCTACGGCATTACACGCCGCCTGAGACACAGGCGCGCAAGACCTGATGTCTTCGCCAAACATTGGCATTGCTACGGCATTACACGAAGCCTAAGACACAGCGCGCACAAAAGACCAGAAGTCTTTGCAAAACATTGGCAAAGCCACAGCATTACATGCCGCTTGAGACACAGGCGCGCGCATAAGACCTGAACTATATGCCAAACATTCGCAAAGCTACGGCATTACACGACGCCTGAGACACATGCGCGCGCAAAAGTCCTGAAGTCTTTGCCAATCATTGGCAAAGCTACGACATTAAACGCCGCCTGAGACACATGCACGCGCATAAGACCTGAAGTCTTTGCCAAACATTGTCAAAGGTACGTCATTACACGACGCCTGAGACACAGGCGTGCACATAAGACCATTTTTTGGAAAAGCTACGGCATTACACGGGGCCTGAGACACAAGCGTGCATATAAGACCTTTGTTTGGCAAAGTTGCGGCATTACACGCCGCCTGAGACACAGGCGTGCAAGACATGAAGTCTTCGCGAATCATTGGCAATGCTACGGCATTACACGAAGCCTAAGACACAGCGCGCACACAAGACCTGAAGTCTTTGCAAAACATTGGCAAAGCTACAACATTACATGCCGCCTAAGACACAGGCGCGCGCACAAGACCTGAACTATTTGCCAAACATTCGCAAAGCTACGGCATTACACGACGCCTGAGACACATGCGCGCGCAGAAGTCCTGAAGTCTTTGCCAATCATTAGCAAAGCTACGGCATTAAACGCCGCCTGAGACACATGCACGCGCATAAGACCTGAAGTCTTTGCCAAACATTGTCAAAGGTACGTCATTACACGACGCCTGAGACACAGGCGTGCACATAAGACCATTTTTTGGCAAAGCTACGGCAGTACACGCGGCCTGAGACACAGGCGTGCACATAAGACCTTTGTTTGGCAAAGTTGCGGCATTACACGCCGCCTGAGACACAGGCGTGCAAGACATGAAGTCTTCGCGAATCATTGGCAATGCTACGGCATTACACGAAGCCTAAGACACAGCGCGCACACAAGACCTGAAGTCTTTGCAAAACATTGGCAAAGCTACAGCATTACATGCCGCCTAAGACACAGGCGCACGCACAAGACCTGATCTATATGCCAAACATTCGCAAAGCTACGGCATTACACGACGCCTGAGACACATGCGCGCGCAAAAGTCCTGAAGTCTTTGCCAATCATTGGCAAAGCTACGGCATTACACGCCGCCTGAGACACATGCACGCGCATAAGACCTGAAGTCTTTGCCAAACATTGTCAAAGGTACGTCATTACACGACGCCTGAGACACAGGCGTGCACATAAGACCATTTTTTGGCAAAGCTACGGCATTACACGCCGCCTGAGACACAGGCGTGCACATAAGACCTTTGTTTGGCAAAGTTGCGGCATTACACGCCGCCTGAGACACAGGCGCGCAAGACATGAAGTCTTCGCGAATCATTGGCAATGCTACGGCATTAGACGAAGCCTAAGACACAGCGCGCACACAAGACCTGAAGTCTTTGCAAAACATTGGCAAAGCTACGGCGTTACACGACGCCTGAGACACATGCGCGCGCAAAAGTCCTGAAGTCTTTGCCAATCATTGGCAAAGCTACGGCATTACACGCCGCCTGAGACACATGCACGCTCACAAGACCTGAAGTCTTTGCCAAACATTGGCAAAGCTACGACATTTCACGTAGCTTGAGACACTGGCGCGCGCATAAGACCTGAAGTCTTTGCCGAACATTTGCAAAGCTACGACTTTACACGCCACCTGGTACACAGGCGTGCGCACAAGACCTGTGTTTGGCAAAGTTACGGCATTACACACCGCCTGAGACACAGGCGCACGCACAAGACCTGAAGTCTTTGCCAATCATTGGCAAAGCTATGACAATACACGCCACCTAAGACACATGCGCGCGCACAAGACCTAAAGTCTTTGCCAAACATTGGCAAAGCTACAGCATTACATGCTGCCTGAGACACAGGCGCGCGCACAAGACCTGACCTATATGCCAAACATTCGTAAAGCTATTGCATTACACGACGCCTGAGACAGCGCAAAAGTCCTGAAGTCTTTGCCAATCATTGGCAAAGCTACGGCATTACACGCCGCCTGAGACACATGCACGCGCACAAGTCCGGAGGTCTTTGCCAATCATTGGCAAAACTACGGCATTACACGCCGCCTGAGACACATGCATACGCACAAGTCTTGAAGTCTTTGCCAAACATTGGCAAAGCTACGACATTAAACACCGCCAGGGTTACATGCGGGCGCACAAGACCTTAACTCTTTGCCACACTTTGGCAAAGCTACGGCATTACACGCCGTCTGAGACACACACGCGCGCAAGACCAGAACTCTTTGCCAAACATTGGTAAAGCTACGACATTAAACGCTGCCTGAGACACAGGCGCGCACAAGACCTGAAGTCTTTTCCAAACATTGGCAAAGCTACGGCATTACACGCCGCCTAAGACACAGGTGCGCGCACAAGACTTGAAGTCTTTGCCAAACATTGGCAAAGCTATGACATTACACACCTCCTGAGACACAGGCGCGCGCACAAGACATGTATTCTTTGCCAAACATTGGCAAAGCTACGACATTACACACCTCCTGAGACACAGGCGCGCACAAGACCTGAAGTCTTTGCCAAACATTTGCAAAGGTACGGCATTACACGCCGCCTGAGACACAGGCGTGTGCCCAAGACCTGTGTTTGTATTACACGCCGCATGAGACACAGGCGCGTGCACAAGACCTGAATTCTTTGCCAAACATTGGCAAAGCTATGGCACTACACGCCGCTTGAGACACAGGAGCGCGCACCAGACCTAGATTCTTTGCCAAACATTGGCAATGCTACCACATTACACGCCTACAGAGACACGCGCGCGCGCACAAGACCTGAAGTCTTTGCCAAACATTGGCAAAGCTACGACATTACATGCCGCCTGAGACACATGCGCCCGTAAAAGAACTGAACTCTTTGCCAAACATTGGCAAAGCTACGGCATTACACCTCGCCTGAGACACAGAAGCACACACGACCTAAAGTCTTTGCCAAACATTGTCAAAGGTACGTCATTACACGACGCCTGAGACACAGGCGTGCACATAAGACCTTTGTTTTGCAAAGATAACGGCATTACACGCCGCCTGAGACACAGACGTGCGCATAAGACCTTTGTTTGGCAAAGTTGCGGCATTACACGCCGCCTCAGACACAGGCGCGCAAGACCTGAAGTCTTCGCCAAACATTGGCAATGCTACGGCATTACACGAAGCCTAAGACACAGCGCGCACACAAGACCTGAAGTCTTTGCAAAACACTGGCAAAGCTACAGCATTACATGCCGCCTGAGACACAGGCGCACGCACAAGAACTGATCTATATGCCAAACATTCGCAAAGCTACGACATTACACGACGCCTGAGACAAATGCACGCGTAAAAGTCCTGAAGTCTTTGCCAATCATTGGCAAAGCTACGGCATTACACACCGCCTGAGACACAGGCGCGCAAGACCTGAAATCTTCGCCAAACATTGGCATTTCTACGGCATTACATGAAGCCTATGACACAGCGCGCACACAAGATCTAAAGTCCTTGCAAAGAAATGGCAAAGCTACAGCATTACATGCCGCCTGAGACACAGGAGCGCACACAAGACCTGACTATATGCCAAACATTCGCAAAGCTACGGCATTACACGACGCCTGAGACACATGCGCGCGCAAAAGTCCCGAAGTCTTTGCCAATCATTGGCAAAGCTACGGCATTACACGCCGCCTGAGACACAGGCGCGCAAGACCTGATGTCTTCGCCAAACATTGGCATTGCTACGGCATTACACGAAGCCTAAGACACATCGCGCACAGAAGACCAGAAGTCTTTGCAAAACATTGGCAAAGCCACAGCATTACATGCCGCTTGAGACACAGGCGCGCGCATAAGACCTGAACTATATGCCAAACATTCGCAAAGCTACGGCATTACACGACGCCTGAGACACATGCGCGCGCAAAAGTCCTGAAGTCTTTGCCAATCATTGGCAAAGCTACGGCATTAAACGCCGCCTGAGACACATGCACGCGCATAAGACCTGAAGTCTTTGCCAAACATTGGCAAAGCTACGACATTACATGCCGCCTGAGACACATGCGCCCGTAAAAGAACTGAACTCTTTGCCAAACATTGGCAAAGCTACGGCATTACACCTCGCCTGAGACACAGAAGCACACACGACCTAAAGTCTTTGCCAAACATTGTCAAAGGTACGTCATTACACGACGCCTGAGACACAGGCGTGCACATAAGACCTTTGTTTTGCAAAGATAACGGCATTACACGCCGCCTGAGACACAGACGTGCGCATAAGACCTTTGTTTGGCAAAGTTGCGGCATTACACGCCGCCTCAGACACAGGCGCGCAAGACCTGAAGTCTTCGCCAAACATTGGCAATGCTACGGCATTACACGAAGCCTAAGACACAGCGCGCACACAAGACCTGAAGTCTTTGCAAAACACTGGCAAAGCTACAGCATTACATGCCGCCTGAGACACAGGCGCACGCACAAGAACTGATCTATATGCCAAACATTCGCAAAGCTACGACATTACACGACGCCTGAGACAAATGCGCGCGTAAAAGTCCTGAAGTCTTTGCCAATCATTGGCAAAGCTACGGCATTACACACCGCCTGAGACACAGGCGCGCAAGACCTGAAATCTTCGCCAAACATTGGCATTTCTACGGCATTACATGAAGCCTATGACACAGCGCGCACACAAGATCTAAAGTCCTTGCAAAGAAATGGCAAAGCTACAGCATTACATGCCGCCTGAGACACAGGAGCGCACACAAGACCTGACTATATGCCAAACATTCGCAAAGCTACGGCATTACACGACGCCTGAGACACATGCGCGCGCAAAAGTACCGAGGTCTTTGCCAATCATTGGCAAAGCTACGGCATTACACGCCGCCTGAGACACAGGCGCGCAAGACCTGATGTCTTCGCCAAACATTGGCATTGCTACGGCATTACACGAAGCCTAAGACACATCGCGCACAGAAGACCAGAAGTCTTTGCAAAACATTGGCAAAGCCACAGCATTACATGCCGCTTGAGACACAGGCGCGCGCATAAGACCTGAACTATATGCCAAACATTCGCAAAGCTACGGCATTACACGACGCCTGAGACACATGCGCGCGCAAAAGTCCTGAAGTCTTTGCCAATCATTGGCAAAGCTACGGCATTAAACGCCGCCTGAGACACATGCACGCGCATAAGACCTGAAGTCTTTGCCAAACATTGTCAAAGGTACGTCATTACACGACGCCTGAGACACAGGCGTGCACATAAGACCATTTTTTGGCAAAGCTACGGCATTACATGGGGCCTGAGACACAAGCGCGCATATAAGACCTTTGTTTGGCAAAGTTGCGGCATTACACGCCGCCTGAGACACAGGCGTGCAAGACATGAAGTCTTCGCGAATCATTGGCAATGCTACGGCATTACACGAAGCCTAAGACACAGCGCGCACACAAGACCTGAAGTCTTTGCAAAACATTGGCAAAGCTACAACATTACATGCCGCCTAAGACACAGGCGCGCGCACAAGACCTGAACTATATGCCAAACATTCGCAAAGCTACGGCATTACACGACGCCTGAGACACATGCGCGCGCAAAAGTCCTGAAGTCTTTGCCAATCATTAGCAAAGCTACGGCATTAAACGCCGCCTGAGACACATGCACGCGCATAAGACCTGAAGTCTTTGCCAAACATTGTCAAAGGTACGTCATTACACGACGCCTGAGACACAGGCGTGCACATAAGACCATTTTTTGGCAAAGCTACGGCAGTACACGCGGCCTGAGACACAGGCGTGCACATAAGACCTTTGTTTGGCAAAGTTGTGGCATTACACGCCGCCTGAGACACTGGCGTGCAAGACATGAAGTCTTCGCGAATCATTGGCAATGCTACGGCATTACACGAAGCCTAAGACACAGCGCGCACACAAGACCTGAAGTCTTTGCAAAACATTGGCAAAGCTACAGCATTACATGCCGCCTAAGACACAGGCGCACGCACAAGACCTGATCTATATGCCAAACATTCGCAAAGCTACGACATTACACGACGCCTGAGACAAATGCGCGCGCAAAAGTCCTAAAGTCTTTGCCAATCATTGGCAAAGCTACGGCATTACACAACCCCTGAGACACAGGCGCGCAAGACCTGAAATCTTCGCCAAACATTGGCATTTCTACGGCATTACATGAAGCCTAAGACACAGCGCGCACACAAGATCTGAAGTCCTTGCAAAGCAATGGCAAAGCTACAGCATTACATGCCGCCTGAGACACAGGAGCGCGCACAAGACCTGAACTATATGCCAAACATTCGCAAAGCTACGGCATTACACGACGCCTGAGACACATGCGCGCGCAAAAGTCCCGAAGTCTTTGCCAATCATTGGCAAAGCTACGGCATTACACGCCGCCTGAGACACAGGCGCGCAAGACCTGATGTCTTCGCCAAACATTGGCATTGCTACGGCATTACACGAAGCCTAAGACACAGCGCGCACAGAAGACCAGAAGTCTTTGTAAAACATTGGCAAAGCCACAGCATTACATGCCGCTTGACACACAGGCGCGCGCATAAGACCTGAACTATATGCCAAACATTCGCAAAGCTACGGCATTACACGACGCCTGAGACACATGCGCGCGCAAAAGTCCTGAAGTCTTTGCCAATCATTGGCAAAGCTACGGCATTAAACGCCGCCTGAGACACATGCACGCGCATAAGACCTGAAGTCTTTGCCAAACATTGTCAAAGGTACGTCATTACACGACGCCTGAGACACAGGCGTGCACATAAGACCATTTTTTCGAAAAGCTACGGCATTACACGGGGCCTGAGACACAAGCGTGCATATAAGACCTTTGTTTGGCAAAGTTGCGGCATTACACGCCGCCTGAGACACAGGCGTGCAAGACATGAAGTCTTCGCGAATCATTGGCAATGCTACGGCATTACACGAAGCCTAAGACACAGCGCGCACACAAGACCTGAAGTCTTTGCAAAACATTGGCAAAGCTACAACATTACATGCCGCCTAAGACACAGGCGCGCGCACAAGACCTGAACTATTTGCCAAACATTCGCAAAGCTACGGCATTACACGACGCCTGAGACACATGCGCGCGCAGAAGTCCTGAAGTCTTTGCCAATCATTAGCAAAGCTACGGCATTAAACGCCGCCTGAGACACATGCACGCGCATAAGACCTGAAGTCTTTGCCAAACATTGTCAAAGGTACGTCATTACACGACGCCTGAGACACAGGCGTGCACATAAGACCATTTTTTGGCAAAGCTACGGCAGTACACGCGGCCTGAGACACAGGCGTGCACATAAGACCTTTGTTTGGCAAAGTTGCGGCATTACACGCCGCCTGAGACACAGGCGTGCAAGACATGAAGTCTTCGCGAATCATTGGCAATGTTACGGCATTACACGAAGCCTAAGACACAGCGCGCACACAAGACCTGAAGTCTTTGCAAAACATTGGCAAAGCTACAGCATTACATGCCGCCTAAGACACAGGCGCACGCACAAGACCTGATCTATATGCCAAACATTCGCAAAGCTACGGCATTACACGACGCCTGAGACACATGCGCGCGCAAAAGTCCTGAAGTTTTTGCCAATCATTGGCAAAGCTACGGCATTACACGCCGCCTGAGACACAGGCGTGCAAGACATGAAGTCTTCGCGAATCATTGGCAATGCTACGGCATTACACGAAGCCTAAGACACAGCGCGCACACAAGACCTGAAGTCTTTGCAAAACATTGGCAAAGCTACAGCATTACATGCCGCCTAAGACACAGGCGCGCGCACAAGACCTGACTATATGCCAAACATTCGCAAAGCTACGGCATTACACGACGCCTGAGACACATGCGCGCGCAAAAGTCCTGAAGTCTTTGCCAATCATTGGCAAAGCTACGACATTACACTCCGCCTGAGACACATGCACACGCACAAGACCTGAAGTCTTTGCCAAACATTGGCAAAGCTACGACATTTCACGTCGCTGGAGACAGTGGCGCGTGCACAAGACCTGAAGTCTTTGCCGAACATTTGCAAAGCTACGACATTACACGCCACCTGGTACACAGGCGTGCGCACAAGACCTGTGTTTGGCAAAGCTACGGCATTACACACTGCCTGAGACACAGGCGCGCGCACAAGACCTGAAGTCTTTGCCAATCATTGGCAAAGCTATGACAATACACGCCGCCTGACACACATGCGCGCGCACCAGACCTGAAGTCTTTGCCAAACATTGGCAAAGCTACAGCATTACATGCTGCCTGAGACACAGGCGCGCGCACAAGACCTGACCTATATGCCAAACATTCGCAAAGCTACGGCATTACCCGACGCATGAGACAGCGCAAAAGTCCCGAAGTCTTTGCCAATCATTGGCAAAGCTACGGCATTACACGCCGCCTGAGACACATGCACGCGCACAAGTCCGGAAGTCTTTGTCAATCATTGGCAAAGCTACGACATTACACGCCGCCTGAGACACATGCATGCGCACAAGTCTTGAAGTCTTTGCCAAACATTGGCAAAGCTACGACATTAAACGCCGCCAGGGTTACATGCGCGCGCACAAGACCTTAACTCTTTGCCATACTTTGGCAAAGCTACGGCATTACACGTCGCCTGAGACACAGACACGCGCACAAGACCAGAACTCTTTGCCAAACATTGGTAAAGCTACGACATTACACGCTGCCTGAGACACAGGCGCGCACAAGACCTGAAGTCTTTGCCAAACATTGGCAAAGCTACGGCATTACACGCCGCCTAAGACACAGGCGCGCGCACAAGACTTGAAGTCTTTGCCAAACATTGGCAAAGCTACGGCATTACACGACTCCTGAGACACAGGCGCGCGCACAAGACATGTATTCTTTGCCAAACATTGGCAAAGCTACGACATTACACACCTCCTGAGACACAGGCGCGCACAAGAACTGAAGTCTTTGCCAAACATTTGCAAAGGTACGGCACTACACGCCGCCTGAGACACAGGCGTGTTCCCAAGACCTGTGTATGGCAAAGCTACGGTATTACACGCCGCATGAGACACAGGCGCGCGCACAAGACATGTATTCTTTGCCAAACATTGGCAAAGCTACGACATTACACACCTCCTGAGACACAGGCGCGCACAAGACCTGAAGTCTTTGCCAAACATTGGCAAAGCTATGGCACTACACGCCGCTTGAGACACAGGAGCGCGCACCAGACCTATATTCTTTGCCAAACATTGGCAATGCTACCGCATTACACGCCTACTGAGACACACGCGCGCGCACAAGACCTGAAGTCTTTGCCAAACATTGGCAAAGCTACGACATTACATGCCGCCTGAGACACATGCGCCCGCAAAAGACTGAACTCTTTCCCAAACATTGGCAAAGCTACGGCATTACACCTCGCCTGAGACACAGAAGCGCACACGACCTAAAGTCTATGCCAAACAATGTCAAAGGTACGTCATTACACGACGCCTGAGACACAGGCGTGCACATAAGACCTTTGTTTCACAAAGATACGGCATTACACGCCGCCTGAGACACAGACGTGCGCATAAGACCTTTGTTTCGCAAAGTTACGGCATTACACGCCGCCTCAGACACAGGCGCGCAAGACCTGAAGTCTTCGCCAAACATTGGCAATGCTACGGCATTACACGAAGCCTAATACACAGCGCGCACACAAGACCTGAAGTCTTTACAAAACACTGGCAAAGCTACAGCATTACATGCCGCTTGAGACACAGGCGCACGCACAAACCTCATCTATATGCCAAACATTCGCAAAGCTACGGCATTACACGACGCCTGAGACACATGTGCGCGCAAAAATCCTGAAGTCTTTGCCAATCATTGGCAAAGCTACGGCATTACACACCGCCTGAGACACAGGCGCGCAAGACCTGATGTCTTCGCCAAACATTGGCAATGCTACGGCATTACACGAATCCTATGACACAGCGCGCACACAAGATCTGAAGTCCGTGCAAAACAATGGTAAAGGTACAACGTTACATGCCGCCTGAGACACAGGCGCGCGCACAAGACCTGAACTATATGCCAAACATTCGCAAAGCTACGGCATTACACGACGCTTGAGACACATGCGCGCGCACAAGACCTGGAGTCTTTGCCAAACATTGGCAAAGCTACGACATTAAACGCCGCATGGGTTACATGCGCGCGCACAAGACCTTAAATCTTTACCATACTTTGGCAGAGCTACGGCATTACACGCCGCCTGAGACACAGGCACGCGTACAAGACCAGAACTCTTTGCCAAACATTGGAAAAGCTACGACATTACACGCTGTCTGAGACACAGGCGCGCGCACAAGACCGGAAGTCTTTGCCAAACATTGGCAAAGCTACGACATTAGACGACACCTGAGACACAGGCGCGCGCACAAGACATGTATTCTTTGCCAAACATTGGCAAAGCTATGGCATTACATGCCGCTTGAGACACAGGAACGCGCACCAGACCTAGATTCTCTGCCAAACATTGGCAAAGCTACGGCATTACATGCTGCCTGAGATATAGGCACGCCAAGACCTGAAGTCTTTGCCCAACATTGGCAAAACTATGGCATTACACGCCGCCTGAGACACAGGCGCGCCCACAAGAACTGAAGTCTTTGCCAAACATTGGCAAAGCTACGGGATTACACGCCTCCTGCGACACAGGCACGCGCACCAGACCTGAAGTCTTTGCCAAACATTGGCAAAGCTACGACATTTCACGTCGCCTGAGACACTGGCGCGCGCACAAGACCTGAAGTCTTTGCCAAACTTTTGCAAAGCTACGACTTTACACGCCACCTGGTACACAAGCGTGCGCACAAGACCTATGTTTGGCAAAGCTACGGCATTACACGCCGCCTGAGCCACAGGCGCGCGCACAAGACCTGAAGTCTTTGCCAATCATTGGCAAAGCTATGACAATACACGCCGCCTGAGACACATGCGCGCGCACAAGACCTGAAGTCTTTGCCAAACATTGGCAAAGCTACGGCATTACACGCCGCTTGAGACACGGGCGCACGCACCAGACCTGGATTCTTTTCCAAACATTGGCAATGCTACCGCATTACACGCCCCCTGAGATACACGCGCGCGCGCAAGACTTGAAGTATTTGCCAAACATTGGCAATGCTACGGTATTACACGATGACTGAGACAAAGCGCCCACAAGACCTGAAGTCTTTGCAAAACATTGGCAAAGCTACGACATTACACGCCGCCTGAGACACATACGCGCGCACAAGACCTGAAGTCTTTTCCAAACATTGGCAAAGCTACGACATTACACGCCGCCTGAGACACATGCGCGCGCAAAAGTGCTGAACTCTCTGCCAAACATTGGCAAAGCTACGACATTACACCTCGAATGAGACACAGGAGCGCACACGACCTAAAGTCTTTGCCAAATATTGTCAAAGCTATGTCATTACACGACGCCCGAGACACAGCCGTGCACATAAGACGTTTGTTTGGCAAAGCTACGGCATTACACGCCGCCTGAGACACAGGCGTGAGCATAAGACCTTTGTTTGGCAAAGTTGTGGCATTACACGCCGCCTGAGACACAGACGCGCAAGAACTGAAGTCTTCGCCAAACATTGGCAATGCTACGGCATTACACGAAGCCTAAGACACAGCGCGCACACAAGACCTGAAGTCTTTGCAAAACATTGGCAAAGCTACAGCATTACATGCCGCCTGAGACACAGGCGCGCGCACAAGACCTAAACTATATGCCAAACATTCGCAAAGCTACAGCATTACACGACGCCTGAGACACATGCGCGCGCAAAAGTCCTGAAGTCTTTGACAATCATTGGCAAAGCTACAGCATTACACGCCGCCTGAGACACAGGCGCGCGCACAAGACCTGAAGTCTTTGCCAAACATTGGCAAAGCTACGACATTAAACGCCGCCTGGGTTACATGCGCGCGCACAAGACCTTAACTCTTTGCCATACTTTGGGAGAGCTACGACATTACACGCCGCCTGAGACACAGGCACGCGCACAAGACCAGAACTCTTTGCCAAACATTGGAAAAGCTACCACATTACACGCTGCCTGAGACACAGGCGCGCACAAGACCTGAAGTCTTTGCCAAACATTGGCAAAGCTATGGCATTACACGCCGCCTAAGACACAGGCGCGCGCACAAGACCTGAAGTCTTTGCCAAACATTGGAAAAGCTACAGCATTACACGACTCCTGAGACACAGGCGCGCGCAGAAGACATGTATTCTTTGCCAAACATTGGCAAAGCTACGACATTACACGCCTCCTGAGACACAGGTGCGCATAAGACCCGAAGTCTTTGCCAAACATTGGCAAAGCTATGGCATTACATGCCGCTTGAGACACAGGAGCGCGCACCAGACCTAGATTATTTGCCAAACATTGGCAATGCTACGGCATTACATGCTGCCTGAGACATAGGCACTCCAAGACCTGAAGTCTTTTCCAAACATTGGCAAAACTCTGGCATTACACGCCGCTTGAGACACAGGAGCGCTCACCAGACCTAGATTCTTTGCCAAACATTGGCAATGCTACGGCATTACATGCTGCCTGAGACATAGGCACGCCAAGACCTGAAGTCTTTTCCAAACATTGGCAAAGCTATGGGATTACACGCCTCCTGCGACACAGGCACGCGCTCCAGACCTGAAGTCCTTGCCAAACATTGGTAAAGCTACGGCATTTCACGTCGCCTGAGACACTAGCGCGCGCACAAGACCTGAAGTCTTTGCCAAACATTTGCAAAGCTACGACATTACACGCCACCTAGTACACAGGCGTGCGCACAAGACCTATGTTTGGCAAAGCTACGGCATTACACGCCGCCTGAGACACAGGCGCGCGCACAAGACCTGAAGTCTTTGCCAATCATTGGCAAAGCTATGACAATACACGCCGCCTGAGACACATGCGCGCACACAAGACCTGAAGTCTTTGCCAAACATTGGCAAAGCTACGGCATTACACGCCGCTTGAGACACAGGCGCACGCACCAAACCTGGATTCTTTTCCAAACATTGGCAATGCTACCGCATTACACGCCCCCTGAGACACACGCGCGCGCACAAGACTTGAAGTAATTGCCAAACATTGGCAATGCTACGGGTATACACGATGACTGAGACACAGCGCGCACAAGACCTGAAGTCTTTGCAAAACATTGGCAAAGCTACGACATTACACGCCGCCTGAGACTCATACGCGCGCACAGGACCTGAAGTCTTTGCCAAACATTGGCAAAGCTACGACATTACACGCCGCCTGAGACACATGCGCGCGCAAAAGAGCTTAACTCTCTACCAAACATTGGCAAAGCTACGACATTACACCTCGCATGAGACACAGGAGCGCACACGACCTAAAGTCTTTACCAAACATAGTCAAAGCTATCTCATTACACGACGCCCGAGACACAGCCGTGCACATAAGACGTTTGTTTGACAAAGCTATGGCATTACACGCCGCCTGAGACACAGGCGTGCGCATAAGACCTTTGTTTGGCAAAGTTGCGGCATTACACGCCGCCTGAGACACAGGCGCGCAAGACCTGAAGTTTTCGCCAAACATTGGCAATGCTACGGCATTACACAAAGCCTAAGACACAGCGCGCACTCAAGACCTAAAGTCTTTGCAAAACATTGGCAAAGCTACAGCATTACATGCCGCCTGAGAGACAGGCGCGCGCACAAGACCTGAACTATATGCCAAACATTCGCAAAGCTACGGCATTACACGACGCCTGAGACACATGCGCGCGCAAAAGTCCTGAAGTCTTTGCCAATAATTGGCAAAGCTACGGCATTACACGCCGCCTGAGACACATGCACGCGCACAAGTCCGGAAGTCTTTGCCAATTATTGTCAAAGCTATGACATTACACGCTGCCTGAGACACATGCGCGCGCAAGACCTGAAGTCTTTGCCAAACATTGGCAAAGCTACGACATTAAACGCCGCCTGGGTTACATGCGGGTGCACAAGACCTTAACTCTTTGCCATACTTTGGCAGAGCTACGGCATTACATGCCGCCTGAGACACAGGCACGCGCACAAGACCATAACTCTTTGCCAAACATTGGAAAAGCTACGACATTACACGCTGCCTGAGACACAGGCGCGCACAAGACCTAAAGTCTTTGCCAAACATTGGCAAAGCTACGGCATTACACGCCGCCTAAGACACAGGCGCGCGCACAAGACCTTAAGTCTTTGCCAAACATTGGCAAAGCTACGGCATTACACGCCGCCTAAGACACAGGCGCGCGCACAAGACCTTAAGTCTTTGCCAAACATTGGCAAAGCTACGGCATTACACGACTCCTGAGACACAGGCGCGCGCACAAGACATGTATTCTTTGCCAAACATTGGCAAAGCTACGACATTACACGCCTCCTGAGACACAGGCGCGCATAAGACCCGAAGTCTTTGCCAAACATTTGCAAAGCTATAGCATTACATGCCGCTTGAGACACAGGAGCGCGCACCAGACCTTGATTCTTTGCCAAACATTGGCAATGCTACGGCATTACTTGCTGCCTGAGACATAGGCACCCCAAGTCCTGAAGTCTTTTCCAAACTTTGGCAAAACTATGGCATTACACGCCGCCTGAGACACAGGCGCGCCCACAAGAACTGAAGTCTTTGCCAAACATTGGCAAAGCTATGGGATTACACGCCTCATGCGACACAGGCACGCGCACAAGACCTGAAGTCTTTGCCAAACATTGGCAAAGCTACGGCAATTCACGTCGCCTGAGACACTGGCGCGCGCACAAGACCTGAAGTCTTTGCCAAACATTTGCAAAGCTACGACATTACACGCCACCTGGTACACAGGCGTGCGCACAAGACCTATGTTTGGCAAAGCTACGGCATTACACACTGCCTGAGACACAGGGGCGCGCACAAGACCTGAAGTCTTTGCCAATCATTGGCAAAGCTATGACAATACACGCCGCCCGAGACACATGCGCGAGCACAAGACCTGAAGTCTTTGCCAAACATTGGCAAAGCTACGGCATTACACGCCGCTTGAGACACAGGCGCACGCACCAGACCTGGATTCTTTTCCAAACATTGGCATTCCTACCGCATTACACGCCCCCTGAGACACACGCGCGCGCACAAGACTTGTAGTATTTGCCAAACATTGGCAATGCTACGGGTATACACGATGACTGAGACACAGCGCGCACAAGACCTGAAGTCTTTGCAAAACATTGGCAAAGCTACGACATTACACGCCGCCTGAGACACATACGCGCGCACAAGACCTGAAGTCTTTGCCAAACATTGGCAAAGCTACGACATTACACGCGCCTGAGACACATGCGCGCGCAAAAGAGCTGAACTCTCTACCAAACATTGGCAAAGCTACGACGTTACACCTTGCATGAGACACAGGAGCGCACACGACCCAAAGTCTTTGCCAAACATTGTCAAAGCTATGTCATTACACGACGCCCGAGACACAGCCGTGCACATAAGACGTTTGTTTGGCAAAGCTACGGCATTACACGCCGCCTGAGACACAGGCGTGCGCCGAAGACCTTTGTTTGGCAAAGCTGCGGCATTACACGCCGCCTGAGACATAGGCGCGCAAGACCTGAAGTCTTCGCCAAACATTGGCAATGCTACGGCATTACACGAAGCCTAAGACATAGCGCGCACACAAGACCTGAAGTCTTTACAAAACATTGGAAAAGCTACAGCATTACATGCCGCCTGAGACACAGGCGCACGCACAAGACCTGAACTATATGCCAAACATTCGGGAAGCTACGGCAATACACGACGCCTGAGACACATGCGTGCGCAAAAGTCCTGAAGTCTTTGCCAATCATTGGCAAAGCTACGGCATTACACGCCGCCTAAGACACATGCACGCGCACAAGTCCGGAAGTCTTTGCCAATCATTGTCAAAGCTACGGCATTACACGCCGCCTGAGACATATGCGCGCGCTCAAGACCTGAAGTCTTTGCCAAACATTGGCAAAGCTAAGACATTAAACGCCGCCTGGGTTACATGCGCGCGCACAAGACCTTAACTCTTTGCCATACTTTGGCAGAGCTACGGCATTACACGCCGCCTGAGACACAGGCACGCGCACAAGACAAGAACTCTTTGCCAAACATTGGAAAAGCTACGACATTACACGCCGCCTGAGACACATGCGCGCGCAAAAGAGCTGAACTCTCTACCAAACATTGGCAAAGCTACGACGTTACACCTTGCATGAGACACAGGAGCGCACACGACCCAAAGTCTTTGCCAAACATTGTCAACGCTATGTCATTACATGACGCCCGAGACACAGCCGTGCACATAAGACGTTTGTTTGGCAAAGCTACGGCATTACACGCCGCCTGAGACACAGGCGTGCGCCGAAGACCTTTGTTTGGCAAAGCTGCGGCATTACACGCCGCCTGAGACATAGGCGCGCAAGACCTGAAGTCTTCGCCAAACATTGCAATGCTACGGCATTACACGAAGCCTAAGACACAGCGCGCACACAAGACCTGAAGTCTTTACAAAACATTGGAAAAGCTACCGCATTACATGCCGCCTGAGACACAGGCGCGCGCACAAGACCTGAACTATATGCCAAACATTCGGGAAGCTACGGCAATACACGACGCATGAGACACATGCGCGCGCAAAAGTCCTGAAGTCTTTGCCAATCATTGGCAAAGCTACGGCATTACACGCCGCCTAAGACACATGCACGCGCACAAGTCCGGAAGTCTTTGCCAATCATTGTCAAAGCTACGGCATTACACGCCGCCTGAGACATATGCGCGCGCTCAAGACCTGAAGTCTTTGCCAAACATTGGCAAAGCTAAGACATTAAACGCCGCCTGGGTTACATGCGCGCGCACAAGACCTTAACTCTTTGCCATACTTTGGCAGAGCTACGGCATTACACGCCGCCTGAGACACAGGCACGCACACAAGACCAGAACTCTTTGCCAAACATTGGAAAAGCTACGACATTACACGCTGCCTGAGACACAGGCGCGCACAAGACCTGAAGTCTTTGCCAGACATTGGCAAAGCTACGGCATTACACGCCGCCTAAGACACAGGCACGCGCACAAGACCTGATGTATTTGCCAAACATTGGCAAATCTACGACATTACACGCCGCCTGAGACACATACGCGCGCACAAGACCTGAAGTCTTTGCCAAACATTGGCAAAGCTACGACATTACACGCCGCCTAAGACACATGCACGCGCAAAAGAGCTGAACTCTCTACCAAACATTGGCAAAGCTACGACATTACACCTCGCATGAGACACAGGAGCGCACACGACCCAAAGTCTTTGCCAAACATTGTCAAAGCTATGTCATTACACGACGCCCGAGACACAGCCGTGCACATAAGACGTTTGTTTGGCAAAGCTACGGCATTACACGCCGCCTGAGACACAGGCGTGCGCCGAAGACCTTTGTTTGGCAAAGCTGCGGCTTTACATGCCGCCTGAGACATAGGCGCGCAAGACCTGAAGTCTTCGCCAAACATTGGCAATGCTACGGCATTACACGAAGCCTAAGACACAGCGCGCACACAAGACCTGAAGTCTTTACAAAACATTGGAAAAGCTACAGCATTACATGCCGCCTGAGACACAGGCGCGCGCACAAGACCTGAACTATATGCCAAACATTCGGGAAGCTACGGCAATACACGACGCCTGAGACACATGCGCGCGCAAAAGTCCTGAAGTCTTTGCCAATCATTGGCAAAGCTACGGCATTACACGCCGCCTAAGACACATGCACGCGCACAAGTCCGGAAGTCTTTGCCAATCATTGTCAAAGCTACGGCATTACACGCCGCCTGAGACATATGCGCGCGCTCAAGACCTGAAGTCTTTGCCAAACATTGGCAAAGCTAAGACATTAAACGCCGCCTGGGTTACATGCGCGCGCACAAGACCTTAACTCTTTGCCATACTTTGGCAGAGCTACGGCATTACACGCCGCCTGAGACACAGGCACGCGCACAAGACCAGAACTCTTTGCCAAACATTGGAAAAGCTACGACATTACACGCTGCCTGAGACACAGGCGCGCACAAGACCTGAAGTCTTTGCCAGACATTGGCAAAGCTACGGCATTACACGCCGCCTAAGACACAGGCACGCGCACAAGACCTGATGTATTTGCCAAACATTGGCAAAGCTACGGCATTACACGACTCCTGAGACACAGGCGCGCGCACAAGACATGTATTCTTTGCCAAATATTGGCAGAGCTACGACATTACACGCCGCCTGAGACACAGGCATGCGCATAAGACCTTGGTCTGGCAAAGCTGTGGCATTACACGCCGCCTGAGACACTGGCGCGCAAGACCTGAAGTCTTCGCCAAACATTGGAAATGCTACGGCAGTACACGAAGCCTAAGACACAGCGCGCACACTAGACCTGAAGTCTTTGCAAAACATTGGCAAATCTACAGCATTACAAGCCGCCTGAGACACAGGCGCGCGCACAAGACCTGAACTATATGCCAAACATTCCCAAAGTTACGACATTACACGACGCCTGAGACACATGCGCGCGCAAAAGTCCTGAAGTCTTTGCCAATCATTGGCAAAGCTACGGCATTACACGCCGCCTAAGACACATGCACGCGCACAAGTCCGGAAGTCTTTGCCAATCATTGTCAAAGCTACGGCATTACACGCCGCCTGAGACATATGTGCGCGCTCAAGACCTGAAGTCTTTGCCAAACATTGGCAAAGCTAAGACATTAAACGCCGCCTGGGTTACATGCGCGCGCACAAGACCTTAACTCTTTGCCATACTTTGGCAGAGCTACGGCATTACACGCCGCCTGAGACACAGGCACGCGCACAAGACAAGAACTCTTTGCCAAACATTGGAAAAGCTACGACATTACACGCCGCCTGAGACACATGCGCGCGCAAAAGAGCTGAACTCTCTACCAAACATTGGCAAAGCTACGACGTTACACCTTGCATGAGACACAGGAGCGCACACGACCCAAAGTCTTTGCCAAACATTGTCAAAGCTATGTCATTACACGACGCCCGAGACACAGCCGTGCACATAAGACGTTTGTTTGGCAAAGCTACGGCATTACACGCCGCCTGAGACACAGGCGTGCGCCGAAGACCTTTGTTTGGCAAAGCTGCGGCATTACACGCCGCCTGAGACATAGGCGCGCAAGACCTGAAGTCTTCGCCAAACATTGGCAATGCTACGGCATTACACGACGCCTAAGACACAGCGCGCACACAAGACCTGAAGTCTTTACAAAACATTGGAAAAGCTACCGCATTACATGCCGCCTGAGACACAGGCGCGCGCACAAGACCTGAACTATATGCCAAACATTCGGGAAGCTACGGCAATACACGACGCCTGAGACACATGCGCGCGTAAAAGTCCTGAAGTCTTTGCCAATCATTGGCAAAGCTACGGCATTACACGCCGCCTAAGACACATGCACGCGCACAAGTCCGGAAGTCTTTGCCAATCATTGTCAAAGCTACGGCATTACACGCCGCCTGAGACATATGCGCGCGCTCAAGACCTGAAGTCTTTGCCAAACATTGGTAAAGCTAAGACATTAAACGCCGCCTGGGTTACATGCGCGCGCACAAGACCTTAACTCTTTGCCATACTTTGGCAGAGCTACGGCATTACACGCCGCCTGAGACACAGGCACGCACACAAGACCAGAACTCTTTGCCAAACATTGGAAAAGCTACGACATTACACGCTGCCTGAGACACAGGCGCGCACAAGACCTGAAGTCTTTGCCAGACATTGGCAAAGCTACGGCATTACACGCCGCCTAAGACACAGGCACGCGCACAAGACCTGATGTATTTGCCAAACATTGGCAAATCTACGACATTACACGCCGCCTGAGACACATACGCGCGCACAAGACCTGAAGTCTTTGCCAAACATTGGCAAAGCTACGACATTACACGCCGCCTGAGACACATGCGCGCGCAAAAGAGCTGAACTCTCTACCAAACATTGGCAAAGCTACGACATTACACCTCGCATGAGACACAGGATCGCACACGACCCAAAGTCTTTGCCAAACATTGTCAAAGCTATGTCATTACACGACGCCCGAGACACAGCCGTGCACATAAGACGTTTGTTTGGCAAAGCTACGGCATTACACGCCGCCTGAGACACAGGCGTGCGTCGAAGACCTTTGTTTGGCAAAGCTGCGGCTTTACATGCCGCCTGAGACATTGGCGCGCAAGACCTGAAGTCTTCGCCAAACATTGGCAATGCTACGGCATTACACGAAGCCTAAGACACAGCGCGCACACAAGACCTGAAGTCTTTACAAAACATTGGAAAAGCTACAGCATTACATGCCGCCTGAGACACAGGCGCGCGCACAAGACCTGAACTATATGCCAAACATTCGGGAAGCTACGGCAATACACGACGCCTGAGACACATGCGCGCGCAAAAGTCCTGAAGTCTTTGCCAATCATTGGCAAAGCTACGGCATTACACGCCGCCTAAGACACATGCACGCGCACAAGTCCGGAAGTCTTTGCCAATCATTGTCAAAGCTACGGCATTACACGCCGCCTGAGACATATGCGCGCGCTCAAGACCTGAAGTCTTTGCCAAACATTGGCAAAGCTAAGACATTAAACGCCGCCTGGGTTACATGCGCGCGCACAAGACCTTAACTCTTTGCCATACTTTGGCAAAGCTGTGGCATTACACGCCGCCTGAGACACTGGCGCGCAAGACCTGAAGTCTTCGCCAAACAATGGAAATGCTACGGCAATACACGAAGCCTAAGACACAGCGCGCACACTAGACCTGAAGTCTTTGCAAAACATTGGCAAATCTACAGCATTACAAGCCGCCTGAGACACAGGCGCGCGCACAAGACCTGAACTATATGCCAAACATTCCCAAAGCTACGACATTACACGACGCCTGAGACACATGCGCGCGCAAAAGTCCTGAAGTCTTTGCCAATCGTTGCCAAAGCTACGGCATTACACGCCACTTGAGACACATGCACGCACACAAGTCCTGAAGTCTTTGCCAATCATTGGCAAAGCTACGGCATTACACGCCGCCTGAAACACATGCGCGCGCACAAGACCTGAAGTCTTTGCCAAACATTGGCAAAGCTACGACATTAAACGCCGCCTGGGTTATATGCGCTCGCACAAGACCTGAACTCTTTGCCACACTTTGGCAAGGCTACGGCATTACACGCCGCCTGGGACACAGGCACGCGCACAAGTCCAGAACTCTTTGCCAAACATTGGAATAGCTACGACATTACACCCTGCCTGAGACACAGGCGCGCACAAGACCTGAAAACATTGCCAAACATTGGTAAAGCTACGGCATTACACGCCGCCTAAGACACAGGCGCACGCACAAGACCTGAAGTCTTTGCCAAACATTGGCAAAGCTACGGCATTACACGACTCCTGATACACAGGCGCGGGCACAAGACATGTATTCTTTGCCAAACATTGGCAAAGCTACGACATTACACGCCTTCTGAGACACAGGCGCGCACAAGACCTGAAGTCTTTGCCAAACGTTTGCAAAGGTACGGCACTACACGCCGCCTGAGACACAGCCGTGCGCCCAAGACCTGTGTTTGGCAAAGCTAAGGTATTACACGCCGTCTGAGACACAGGCGCGCGCACATGACCAGAAGTCTTTGTCAAACATTGGCAAAGCTACGGCACTACACGCCGCCTCAGACACAGGCGCGCGCACAAGAGCTGAACTCTCTACCAAACATTGGCAAAGCTACGACATTACACCTTGCATGAGACACAGGAGCGCACACGACCCAAAGTCTTTGCCAAACATTGTCAAAGCTATGCCATTACACGACGCCCGAGACACAGCCGTGCACATAAGACGTTTGTTTGGCAGAGCTACGGCATTACACGCCGCCTGAGACACAGGCGTGCGCATAAGACCTTTGTTTGGCAAAGCTGCGACATTACACGCCGCCTGAGACACAGGCGCGCAAGACCTGAAGTCTTCGCCAAACATTGGCAATGCTACGGCATTACACGAAGCCTAAGACACAGCGCGCACACAAGACCTGAAGTCTTTACAAAACATTGGAAAAGCTACAGCATTACAAGCCGTATGAGACACAGGCGCGCGCACAAGACCTGAACAATATGCCAAACATTCGCGAAGCTACGGCAATACACGACGCCTGAGACACATTCGCGCGCAAAAGTCCTGAAGTCTTTGCCAATCATTGGCAAAGCTACGGCATTACACGCCGCCTAAGACACATGCACGCGCACAAGTCCGGAAGTCTTTGCCAATCATTGTCAAAGCTACGGCATTACACGCCGCCTGAGACATATGCGCGCGCACAAGACCTGAAGTCTTTGCCAACATTGGCAAAGCTACGACATTAAACGCCGCCTGGGTTACATGCGCGCGCACAAGACCTTAACTCTTTGCCATACTTTGGCAGAGCTACGGCATTACACGCCGCCTGAGACACAGGCACGCGCACAAGACCAGAACTCTTTGCCAAACATTGGAAAAGCTACGACATTACACGCTGCCTGAGACACAGGCGCGCACAAGACCTGAAGTCTTTGCCAGACATTGGCAAAGCTATGGCATTACACGCCGCCTAAGACACAGGCACGCGCACAAGACCTGATGTATTTGCCAAACATTGGCAAAGCTACGGCATTACAAGACTCCTGAGACACAGGCGCGCGCACAAGACATGTATTCTTTGCCAAATATTGGCACAGCTACGACATTACACGCCGCCTGAGACACAGGCGTGCGCATAAGACCTTTGTCTGGCAAAGCTGTGGCATTACACGCCGCCTGAGACACTGGCGCGCAAGACCTGAAGTCTTCGCCAAACATTGGAAATGCTACGGCAATACACGAAACCTAAGACACAGCGCGCACACTAGACCTGAAGTCTTTGCAAAACATTGGCAAATCTACAGCATTACAAGCCGCCTGAGACACAGGCGCGCGCACAAGACCTGAACTATATGCCAAACATTCCCAAAGCTATGACATTACACGACGCCTGAGACACATGCGCGCGCAAAAGTCCTGAAGTCTTTGCCAATCGTTGCCAAAGCTACGGCATTACACGCCACTTGAGACACATGCACGCACACAAGTCCTGAAGTCTTTGCCAATCATTGGCAAAGCTACGGCATTACACGCCGCCTGAAACACATGCGCGCGCACAAGACCTGAAGTCTTTGCCAAACATTGGCAAAGCTACGACATTAAACGCCGCCTGGGTTATATGCGCTCGCACAAGACCTGAACTCTTTGCCACACTTTGGCAAGGCTACGGCATTACACGCCGCCTGGGACACAGGCACGCGCACAAGTCCAGAACTCTTTGCCAAACATTGGAAAAGCTACGACATTACACCCTGCCTGAGACACAGGCGCGCACAAGACCTGAAGACATTGCCAAACATTGGTAAAGCTACGGCATTACACGCCGCCTAAGACACAGGCGCACGCACAAGACCTGAAGTCTTTGCCAAACATTGGCAAAGCTACGGCATTACACGACTCCTGATACACAGGCGCGGGCACAAGACATGTATTCTTTGCCAAACATTGGCAAAGCTACGACATTACACGCCTTCTGAGACACAGGCGCGCACAAGACCTGAAGTCTTTGCCAAACGTTTGCAAAGGTACGGCACAACACGCCGCCTGAGACACAGCCGTGCGCCCAAGACCTGTGTTTGGCAAAGCTAAGGTATTACACGCCGTCAGAGACACAGGCGCGCGCACATGACCAGAAGTCTTTGTCAAACATTGGCAAAGCTACGGCACTACACGCCGCCTCAGACACAGGCGCGCGCACAAGAGCTGAACTCTCTACCAAACATTGGCAAAGCTACGACATTACACCTCGCATGAGACACAGGAGCGCACACGACCCAAAGTCTTTGCCAAACATTGTCAAAGCTATGTCATTACACGACGCCCGAGACACAGCCGTGCACATAAGACGTTTGTTTGGCAGAGCTACGACATTACACGCCGCCTGAGACACAGGCGTGCGCAGAAGACCTTTGTTTGGCAAAGTTGCGACATTACACGCCGCCTGAGACACAGGCGCGCAAGTCCTGAAGTCTTCGCCAAACATTGGCAATGCTACGGCATTACACGAAGCCTAAGACACAGCGCGCACACAAGACCTGAAGTCTTTACAAAACATTGGAAGAGCTACAGCATTACAAGCCGTATGAGACACAGGCGCGCGCACAAGACTTGAACAATATGCCAAACATTCGCGAAGCTACGGCAATACACGACGCCTGAGACACATTCGCGCGCAAAAGTCCTGAAGTCTTTGCCAATCATTGGCAAAGCTACGGCATTACACGCCGCCTAAGACACATGCACGCGCACAAGTCCAAAAGTCTTTGCCAATCATTGTCAAAGCTACGGCATTACACGCCGCCTGAGACATATGCGCGCGCACAAGACCTGAAGTCTTTGCCAAACATTGGCAAAGCTACGACATTAAACGCCGCGTGGGTTACATGCGCGCGCACAAGACCTTAACTCTTTGCCATACTTTGGCAGAGCTACGGCATTACACGCCGCCTGAGACACAGGCACGCGCACAAGACCAGAACTCTTTGCCAAACATTGGAAAAGCTACGACATTACACGCTGCCTGAGACACAGGCGCGCACAAGACCTGAAGTCTTTGCCAGACATTGGCAAAGCTACGGCATTACACGCCGCCTAAGACACAGGCACGCGCACAAGACCTGATGTATTTGCCAAACATTGGCAAAGCTACGGCATTACACGACTCCTGAGACACAGGCGCGCGCACAAGACATGTATTCTATGCCAAACATTGGCAAAGCTACGACATTACAGGCCGCCTGAGACACAGGCGTGCGCATAAGACCTTTGTTTGGCAAAGCTACGGCATTACACGCCGCCTGAGACACAGGCGCGCAAGACCTGAAGTCTGCGCCAAACATTGGAAATGCTACGGCAATACACGAAGCCTAAGACACAGCGCGCACACTATACCTGAAGTCTTTGCAAAACATTGGCAAAGCTACAGCATTACATGCCGCCTGAGACACAGGCGCGCGCACAAGACCTGAACTATATGCCAAACATTCCCAAAGCTACCACATTACACGACGCCTGAGAAACATGCGCGCGCAAAAGTCCTGAAGTCTTTGCCAATCGTTGCCAAAGCTACGGCATTACACGCCACTTGAGACACATGCACGCACACAAGTCCTGAAGTCTTTGCCAATCATTGGCAAAGCTACGGCATTACACGCCGCCTGAAACACATGCGCGCGCACAAGACCTGAAGTCTTTGCCAAACATTGGCAAAGCTACGACATTAAACGCCGCCTGGGTTATATGCGCTCGCACAAGACCTGAACTCTTTGCCACACTTTGGCAAGGCTACGGCATTACACGCCGCCTGGGACACAGGCACGCGCACAAGTCCAGAACTCTTTGCCAAACATTGGAAAAGCTACGACATTACACCCTGCCTGAGACACAGGCGCGCACAAGACCTGAAGACATTGCCAAACATTGGTAAAGCTACGGCATTACACGCCGCCTAAGACACAGGCGCACGCACAAGACCTGAAGTCTTTGCCAAACATTGGCAAAGCTACGGCATTACACGACTCCTGATACACAGGCGCGGGCACAAGACATGTATTCTTTGCCAAACATTGGCAAAGCTACGACATTACACGCCTTCTGAGACACAGGCGCGCACAAGACCTGAAGTCTTTGCCAAACGTTTGCAAAGGTACGGCACAACACGCCGCCTGAGACACAGCCGTGCGCCCAAGACCTGTGTTTGGCAAAGCTAAGGTATTACACGCCGTCAGAGACACAGGCGCGCGCACATGACCAGAAGTCTTTGTCAAACATTGGCAAAGCTACGGCACTACACGCCGCCTCAGACACAGGCGCGCGCACAAGAGCTGAACTCTCTACCAAACATTGGCAAAGCTACGACATTACACCTCGCATGAGACACAGGAGCGCACACGACCCAAAGTCTTTGCCAAACATTGTCAAAGCTATGTCATTACACGACGCCCGAGACACAGCCGTGCACATAAGACGTTTGTTTGGCAGAGCTACGGCATTACACGCCGCCTGAGACACAGGCGTGCGCAGAAGACCTTTGTTTGGCAAAGTTGCGACATTACACGCCGCCTGAGACACAGGCGCGCAAGTCCTGAAGTCTTCGCCAAACATTGGCAATGCTACGGCATTACACGAAGCCTAAGACACAGCGCGCACACAAGACCTGAAGTCTTTACAAAACATTGGAAAAGCTACAGCATTACAAGCCGTATGAGACACAGGCGCGCGCACAAGACTTGAACAATATGCCAAACATTCGCGAAGCTACGGCAATACACGACGCCTGAGACACATTCGCGCGCAAAAGTCCTGAAGTCTTTGCCAATCATTGGCAAAGCTACGGCATTACACGCCGCCTAAGACACATGCACGCGCACAAGTCCAAAAGTCTTTGCCAATCATTGTCAAAGCTACGGCATTACACGCCGCCTGAGACATATGCGCGCGCACAAGACCTGAAGTCTTTGCCAAACATTGGCAAAGCTACGACATTAAACGCCGCGTGGGTTACATGCGCGCGCACAAGACCTTAACTCTTTGCCATACTTTGGCAGAGCTACGGCATTACACGCCGCCTGAGACACAGGCACGCGCACAAGACCAGAACTCTTTGCCAAACATTGGAAAAGCTACGACATTACACGCTGCCTGAGACACAGGCGCGCACAAGACCTGAAGTCTTTGCCAGACATTGGCAAAGCTACGGCATTACACGCCGCCTAAGACACAGGCACGCGCACAAGACCTGATGTATTTGCCAAACATTGGCAAAGCTACGGCATTACACGACTCCTGAGACACAGGCGCGCGCACAAGACATGTATTCTATGCCAAACATTGGCAAAGCTACGACATTACAGGCCGCCTGAGACACAGGCGTGCGCATAAGACCTTTGTTTGGCAAAGCTACGGCATTACACGCCGCCTGAGACACAGGCGCGCAAGACCTGAAGTCTGCGCCAAACATTGGAAATGCTACGGCAATACACGAAGCCTAAGACACAGCGCGCACACTATACCTGAAGTCTTTGCAAAACATTGGCAAAGCTACAGCATTACATGCCGCCTGAGACACAGGCGCGCGCACAAGACCTGAACTATATGCCAAACATTCCCAAAGTTACGACATTACACGACTCCTGAGACACATGCGTGTGCAAAAGTCCTGAAGTCTTTGCCAATCGTTGCCAAAGCTACGGCATTACACGCCACTTGAGACACATGCACGCACACAAGTCCTGAAGTCTTTGCCAATCATTGGCAAAGGTACGGCATTACACGCCGCCTGAAACACATGCGCGCGCACAAGACCTGAAGTCTTTGCCAAACATTGGCAAAGCTACGACATTAAACGCCGCCTGGGTTATATGCGCTCGCACAAGACCTGAACTCTTTGCCACACTTTGGCAAGGCTACGGCATTACACGCCGCCTGGGACACAGGCACGCGCACAAGTCCAGAACTCTTTGCTAAACATTGGAAAAGCTACGACATTACACGCTGCCTGAGACACAGGCGCGCACAAGACCTGAAGTCATTGCCAAACATTGGCAAAGCTACAGCATTACACGCCGCCTAAGACACAGGCGCACGCACAAGACCTGAAGTCTTTGCCAAACATTGGCAAAGCTACGGCATTACACGACTCCTGATACACAGGCGTGGGCACAAGACATGTATTCTTTGCCAAAAATTGGCAAAGCTACGACATTACACGCCTTCTGAGACACAGGCGCGCACAAGACCTGAAGTCATTGCCAAACGTTTACAAAGGTACGGCACTACACGCCGCCTGAGACACAGCCGTGCGCCTAAGACCTGTGTTTGGCAAAGCTATGGTATTACACGCCGTCTGAGACACAGGCGCGCGCACAAGACCTGAAGTCTTTGTCAAACATTGGCAAAGCTACGGCACTACACGCCGCCTCAGACACAGGCGCGCGCACAAGACCTGAAGTCTTTGCCAAACATTGGCAAAGCTACAACATTACACGCCGCCTGAGACACATGCGCGCGCACAAGAGCTGAACTCTCTACCAAACATTGGCAAAGCTATGACATTACACCTCGCATGAGACACAGGAGCGCACACGACCCAAAGTCTTTGCCAAACATTGTCAAAGCTATGTCATTACACGACGCCCGAGACACAGCCGTGCACATAAGACGTTTGTTTGGCAAAGCTACGGCATTACACGCCGCCTGAGACACAGGCGTGCGCAGAAGACCTTTGTTTGGCAAAGCTGCGGCATTACACGCCGCCTGAGACACAGGCGCGCAAGACCTGAAGTCTTCGCCAAACATTGGCAATGCTACGGCATTACACGAAGCCTAAGACACAGCGCGCACACAAGACCTGAAGTCTTTACAAAACATTGGCAAAGCCACAGCATTACATGCCGCCTGAGACACAGGCGCGCGCACTAGACCTGAACTATATGCCAAACATTCGCGAAGCTACGGCAATACACGACGCCAGAGACACATGAACGTGCAAAAGTTCTGAAGTCTTTGCCAATCATTGGCAAAGCTACGGCATTACACGCCGCCTAAGACACATGCACGCGCACAAGTCCAGAAGTCTTTTCCAATCATTGTCAAAGCTACGACATTACACGCCGCCTGAGACATATGCGCGCGGACAAGACCTGAAGTCTTTGCCAAACATTGGCAAAGCTACGACATTAAACGCCGCCTGGGTTACATGCGCGCGCACAAGACCTTAACTCTTTGCCATACTTTGGCAAAGCTACGGCATTACACGCCGCCTGAGACACAGGCACGCGCACAAGACCAGAACTCTTTGCCAAACATTGGAAAAGCTACGACATTACACGCTGCCTGAGACACAGGCGCGCACAAGACCTGAAGCCTTTGCCAAACATTGGCAAAGCTACGGCATTACACGCCGCCTAAGACACAGGCACGCGCACAAGACCTGATGTATTTGCCAAACATTGGCAAAGCTACGGCATTACACGACTCCTGAGACACAGGCGCGCGCACAAGACATGTATTCTTTGCCAAACATTGGCAAAGCTACGACATTACACGCCGCCTGAGACACAGGCGGGCGCATAAGACCTTTGTTTGGCAAAGCTGCGGCATTACACGCCGCCTGAGATACAGGCGCGCAAGACCTGAAGTCTTCGCCAAACATTGGAAATGCTACGGCAATGCACGAAGCCTAAGACACAGCGCGCACACTAGACCTGAAGTCTTTGCAAAACATTCGCAAAGCTACAGCATTACATGCCGCCTGAGACACAGGCGCGCGCACAAGACCTGAACTATATGCCAAACATTCGCAAAGCTACGGCATTACACGACGCCTGAGACACATGCGCGCGCAAAAGTCCTGAAGTCTTTGCCAATCGTTGCCAAAGCTACGGCAATACACGCCACTTGAGACACATGCACGCACAAAAGTCCTGAAGTCTTTGCCAATCATTGGCAAAGTTACGGCATTACACGCCGCCTGAAACACATGCGCGCGCACAAGACCTGATGTCTTTGCCAAACGTTTGCAAAGGTACGGCACTACACGACGCCTGAGACACAGCCGTGTGCCCAAGACCTGTGTTTGGCAAAGCTATGGTATTACACGACGTCTGAGACACAGTCGCACGCACAAGACCTGAAGTCTTTGTCAAACATTGGCAAATCTACGGCACTACACGCCGCCTCAGACACATGCGCGCGCACAAGACCTGAAGTCTTTGCCAAACATTGGCAAAGCTACGACATTAAACGCCGCCTGGGTTATATGCGCTCGCACAAGACCTGAACTCTTTGCCACACTTTGGCAAGGATACGGCATTACACGCGGCCTGGGACACAGGCACGCGCACAAGTCCAGAACTCTTTGCCAAACATTGGAAAAGCTACGACATTACACCCTGCCTGAGACACAAGCGCGCACAAGACCTGAAGTCATTGCCAAACATTGGTAAAGCTACGGCATTACACGCCGCCTAAGACACAGGCGCACGCACAAGACCTGAAGTCTTTGCCAAACATTGGCAAAGCTACGGCATTACACGACTCCTGATACACAGGCGCGGGCACAAGACATGTATTCTTTGCCAAACATTGGAAAAGCTACGACATTACACGCTGCCTGAGACACAGGCGCGCACAAGACCTGAAGTCTTTGCCAGACATTGGCAAAGCTACGGCATTACACGCCACCTAAGACACAGGCACGCGCACAAGACCTGATGTATTTGGCAAACATTGGCAAAGCTACGGCATTACACGACTCCTGAGACACAGGCGCGCGCACAAGACATGTATTCTATGCCAAAAATTGGCAAAGCTACGACATTACAGGCCGCCTGAGACACAGGCGTGCGCATAAGACCTTTGTTTGGCAAAGCTGCGGCATTACACGCCGCCTGAGACACAGGCGCGCAAGACCTGAAGTCTGCGCCAAACATTGGAAATGCTACGGCAATACACGAAGCCTAAGACACAGCGCGCACACTAGACCTGAAGTCTTTGCAAAACATTGGCAAAGCTACAGCATTACATGCCGCCTGAGACACAGGCGCGCGCACAAGACCTGAACTATATGCCAAACATTCCCAAAGTTACGACATTACACGACTCCTGAGACACATGCGTGCGCAAAAGTCCTGAAGTCTTTGCCAATCGTTGCCAAAGCTACGCCATTACACGCCACTTGAGACACATGCACGCACACAAGTCCTGAAGTCTTTGCCAATCATTGGCAAAGGTACGGCATTACACGCCGCCTGAAACACATGCGCGCGCACAAGACCTGAAGTCTTTGCCAAACATTGGCAAAGCTACGACATTAAACGCCGCCTGGGTTATATGCGCTCGCACAAGACCTGAACTCTTTGCCACACTTTGGCAAGGCTACGGCATTACACGCCGCCTGGGACACAGGCACGCGCACAAGTCCAGAACTCTTTGCTAAACATTGGAAAAGCTACGACATTACACGCTGCCTGAGACACAGGCGCGCACAAGACCTGAAGTCATTGCCAAACATTGGCAAAGCTACAGCATTACACGCCGCCTAAGACACAGGCGCATGCACAAGACCTGAAGTCTTTGCCAAACATTGGCAAAGCTACGGCATTACACGACTCCTGATACACAGGCGCGGGCACAAGACATGTATTCTTTGCCAAAAATTGGCAAAGCTACGACATTACACGCCTTCTGAGACACAGGCGCGCACAAGACCTGAAGTCTTTGCCAAACGTTTACAAAGGTACGGCACTACACGCCGCCTGAGACACAGCCGTGCGCCTAAGACCTGTGTTTGGCAAAGCTATGGTATTACACGGCGTCTGAGACACAGGCGCGCGCACAAGACCTGAAGTCTTTGTCAAACATTGGCAAAGCTACGGCACTACACGCCGCCTCAGACACAGGCGCGCGCACAAGACCTGAAGTCTTTGCCAAACATTGGCAAAGCTACAACATTACACGCCGCCTGAGACACATGCGCGCGCACAAGAGCTGAACTCTCTACCAAACATTGGCAAAGCTATGACATTACACCTCGCATGAGACACAGGAGCGCACACGACCCAAAGTCTTTGCCAAACATTGTCAAAGCTATGTCATTACACGACGCCCGAGACACAGCCGAGCACATAAGACGTTTGTTTGGCAAAGCTACGGCATTACACGCCGCCTGAGACACAGGCGTGCGCAGAAGACCTTTGTTTGGCAAAGCTGCGGCATTACACGCCGCCTGAGACACAGGCGCGCAAGACCTGAAGTCTTCGCCAAACATTGGCAATGCTACGGCATTACACGAAGCCTAAGACACAGCGCGCACACAAGACCTGAAGTCTTTACAAAACATTGGCAAAGCTACAGCATTACATGCCGCCTGAGACACAGGCGCGCGCACTAGACCTGAACTATATGCCAAACATTCGCGAAGCTACGGCAATACATGACGCCAGAGACACATGAACGTGCAAAAGTTCTGAAGTCTTTGCCAATCATTGGCAAAGCTACGGCATTACACGCCGCCTAAGACACATGCACGCGCACAAGTCCAAAAGTCTTTTCCAATCATTGTCAAAGCTACGGCATTACACGCCGCCTGAGACATATGCGCGCGGACAAGACCTGAAGTCTTTGCCAAACATTGGCAAAGCTACGACATTAAACGCCGCCTGGGTTACATGCGCGCGCACAAGACCTTAACTCTTTGCCATACTTTGGCAAAGCTACGGCATTACACGCCGCCTGAGACACAGGCGCGCGCACAAGACCAGAACTCTTTGCCAAACATTGGAAAAGCTACGACATTACACGCTGCCGGAGACACAGGCGCGCACAAGACCTGAAGCCTTTGCCAAACATTGGCAAAGCTACGGCATTACACGCCGCCTAAGACACAGGCACGCGCACAAGACCTGATGTATTTGCCAAACATTGGCAAAGCTACGGCATTACACGACTCCTGAGACACAGGCGCGCGCACAAGACATGTATTCTTTGTCAAACATTGGCAAAGCTACGACATTACACGCCGCCTGAGACACAGGCGTGCGCATAAGACCTTTGTTTGGCAAAGCTGCGGCATTACACGCCGCCTGAGATACAGGCGCGCAAGACCTGAAGTCTTCGCCAAACATTGGAAATGCTACGGCAATGCACGAAGCCTAAGACACAGCGCGCACACTAGACCTGAAGTCTTTGCAAAACATTCGCAAAGCTACAGCATTACATGCCGCCTGAGACACAGGCGCGCGCACAAGACCTGAACTATATGCCAAACATTCGCAAAGCTACGGCATTACACGACGCCTGAGACACATACGCGCGTAAAAGTCCTGAAGTCTTTGCCAATCGTTGCCAAAGCTACGGCAATACACGCCACTTGAGACACATGCACGCACACAAGTCCTGAAGTCTTTGCCAATCATTGGCAAAGTTACGGCATTACACGCCGCCTGAAACACATGCGCGCGCACAAGACCTGATGTCTTTGCCAAACGTTTGCAAAGGTACGGCACTACACGACGCCTGAGACACAGCCGTGTGCCCAAGACCTGTGTTTGGCAAAGCTATGGTATTACACGCCGTCTGAGACACAGTCGCGCGCACAAGACCTGAAGTCTTTGTCAAACATTGGCAAATCTACGACATTAAACGCCGCCTGCGTTATATGCGCTCGCACAAGACCTGAACTCTTTGCCACACTTTGGCAAGGCTACGGCATTACACGCGGCCTGGGACACAGGCACGCGCACAAGTCCAGAACTCTTTGCCAAACATTGGAAAAGCTACGACATTACACCCTGCCTGAGACACAGGCGCGCACAAGACCTGAAGTCATTGCCAAACATTGGTAAAGCTACGGCATTACACGCCGCCTAAGACACAGGCGCACGCACAAGACCTGAAGTCTTTGCCAAACATTGGCAAAGCTACGGCATTACACGACGCCTGATACACAGGCGCGGGCACAAGACATGTATTCTTTGCCAAACATTGGCAAAGCTACGACATTACACGCCTTCTGAGACACAGGCGCGCACAAGACCTGAAGTCTTTGCCAAACGTTTGCAAAGGTACGGCACTACACGCCGCCTGAGACACAGCCGTGCGCCCAAGACCTGTGTTTGGCAAAGCTAAGGTATTACACGCCGTCTGAGACACAGGCGCGCGCACATGACCAGAAGTCTTTGTCAAACATTGGCAAAGCTACGGCACTACACGCCGCCTCAGACACAGGCGCGCGCACAAGAGCTGAACTCTCTACCAAACATTGGCAAAGCTACGACATTACACCTTGCATGAGACACATGAGCGCACACGACCCAAAGTCTTTGCCAAACATTGTCAAAGCTATGTCATTACACGACGCCCGAGACACAGCCGTGCACATAAGACGTTTGTTTGGCAGAGCTACGGCATTACACGCCGCCTAAGACACAGGCGTGCGCAGAAGACCTTTGTTTGGCAAAGCTGCGACATTACACGCCGCCTGAGACACAGGCGCGCAAGACCTGAAGTCTTCGCCAAACATTGGCAATGCTACGGCATTACACGAAGCCTAAGACACAGCGCGCACACAAGACCTGAAGTCTTTACAAAACATTGGAAAAGCTACAGCATTACAAGCCGTATGAGACACAGGCGCGCGCACAAGACCTGCACAATATGCCAAACATTCGTGAAGCTACGGCAATACACGACGCCTGAGACACATTCACGCGCAAAAGTCCTGAAGTCTTTGCCAATCATTGGCAAAGCTACGGCATTACACGCCGCCTAAGACACATGCACGCGCACAAGTCCGGAAGTCTTTGCCAATCATTGTCAAAGCTACGGCATTACACGCCGCCTGAGACATATGCGCGCGCACAAGACCTGAAGTCTTTGCCAAACATTGGCAAAGCTACGACATTAAACGCCGCCTGGGTTACATGCGCGCGCACAAGACCTTAACTCTTTGCCATACTTTGGCAGAGCTACGGCATTACACGCCGCCTGAGACACAGGCACGCGCACAAGACCAGAACTCTTTGCCAAACATTGGAAAAGCTACGACATTACACGCTGCCTGAGACACAGGCGCGCACAAGACCTGAAGTCTTTGCCAGACATTGGCAAAGCTACGGCATTACACGCCGCCTAAGACACAGGCACGCGCACAAGACCTGATGTATTTGCCAAACATTGGCAAAGCTACGGCATTACACGACTCCTGAGACACAGGCGCGCGCACAAGACATGTATTCTATGCCAAACATTGGCAAAGCTACGACATTACAGGCCGCCTGAGACACAGGCGTGCGCATAAGACCTTTGTTTGGCAAAGCTGCGGCATTACACGCCGCCTGAGACACAGGCGCGCAAGACCTGAAGTCTGCGCCAAACATTGGAAATGCTACGGCAATACACAAAGCCTAAGACACAGCGCGCACACTAGACCTGAAGTCTTTGCAAAACATTGGCAAAGCTACAGCATTACATGCCGCCTGAGACACAGGCGCGCGCACAAGACCTGAACTATATGCCAAACATTCCCAAAGTTACGACATTACACGACTCCTGAGACACATGCGTGCGCAAAAGTCGTGAAGTCTTTGCCAATCATTGCCAAAGCTACGGCATTACACGCCACTTGAGACACATGCACGCACACAAGTCCTGAAGTCTTTGCCAATCATTGGCAAAGGTACGGCATTACACGCCGCCTGAAACACATGCGCGCGCACAAGACCTGAAGTCTTTGCCAAACATTGGCAAAGCTACGACATTAAACGCCGCCTGGGTTATATGCGCTCGCACAAGACCTGAACTCTTTGCCACACTTTGGCAAGGCTACGGCATTACACGCCGCCTGGGACACAGGCACGCGCACAAGTCCAGAACTCTTTGCTAAACATTGGAAAAGCTACGACATTACACGCTGCCTGAGACACAGGCGCGCACAAGACGTGAAGTCATTGCCAAACATTGGCAAAGCTACAGCATTACACGCCGCCTAAGACACAGGCGCACGCACAAGACCTGAAGTCTTTGCCAAACATTGGCAAAGCTACGACATTAAACGCTTCCTGATACACAGGAGCGGGTACAAGACATGTATTCTTTGCCAAACATTGGCAAAGCTACGACATTACACGCCTTCTGAGACACAGGCGCGCACAAGACCTGAAGTCTTTGCCAAACGTTTGCAAAGGTACGACACTACACGACGCCTGAGACACAGCCGTGTGCCCAAGACCTGTGTTTGGCAAAGCTATGGTATTACACGCCGTCTGAGACACAGTCGCGCGCACAAGACCTGAAGTCTTTGTCAAACATTGGCAAATCTACGGCACTACACGCCGCCTCAGACACATGCGCGCGCACAAGACCTGAAGTCTTTGCCAAAAATTGGCAAAGCTACGACATTAAACGCCGCCTGGGTTATATGCGCTCGCACAAGACCTGAACTCTTTGCCACACTTTGGCAAGGCTACGGCATTGCACGCGGCCTGGGACACAGGCACGCGCACAAGTCCAGAACTCTTTGCCAAACATTGGTAAAGCTACGACGTTACACGCTGCCTGAGACACAGGCGCGCACAAGACCTGAAGTCATTGCCAAACATTGGCAAAGCTACAGCATTACACGCCGCCTAAGACACAGGCGCACGCACAAGACCTGAAGTCTTTGCCAAACATTGGCAAAGCTACGGCATTACACGACTCCTGATACACAGGCGCGGGCACAAGACATGTATTCTTTGCCAAACATTGGCAAAGCTACGACATTACACGCCTTCTGAGACACAGGCACGCACAAGACCTGAAGTCTTTGCCAAACGTTTGCAAAGGTACGGCACTACACGCCGCCTGAGACACAGCCGTGCGCCCAAGACCTGTGTTTGGCAAAGCTACGGTATTACACGCCGTCTGAGACACAGGCGCGCGCACAAGACCTGAAGTCTTTGTCAAACATTGGCAAAGCTATGGTATTACACGCCGTCTGAGACACAGTCGCGCGCACAAGACCTGAAGTCTTTGTCAAACATTGGCAAAGCTACGACACTACACGCCGCCTCAGACACAGGCGCGCGCACAAGACCAGAAGTCTTTGCCAATCATTGGCAAAGCTACGACATTACACCTCGCATGAGATACAGGAGCGCACTCGACCCAAAGACTTTGCCAAACATTGTCAAAGCTATGTCATTACACGACGCCTAAGACACAGCCGTGCACATAAGACGTTTGTTTGGCAAAGCTACGGCATTACACGCAGCCTGAGACACAGGCGTGCGCATAAGACCTTTGTTTGGCAAAGTTGCGGCATTACACGCCGCCTGAGACACAGGCGCGCAAGACCTGAAGTTTTCGCCAAACATTGGCAATGCTACGGCATTACACGAAGCCTAAGACACAGCGCGCACACAAGACATGAAGTCTTTGCAAAACATTGGCAAAGCTACAGCATTACACGACGCCTGAGACACATGCGCGCGCAAAAGTCCTGAAGTCTTTGCCAATCATTGGCAAAGCTACGGCATTACACGCCGCCTGAGACACATGCACGCGCACAAGTCCGGAAGTCTTTGCCAATTATTGTCAAAGCTATGACATTACACGCCGCCTGAGACACATGCGCGCGCACAAGACCTGAAGTCTTTGCCAAACATTGGCAAAGCTACGACAATAAACGCCGCCTGGGTTACATGTGGGCGCACAAGACCTTAACTCTTTGCCATACTTTGGCAGAGCTACGGCATTACACGCCGCCTGAGACACAGGCACGCGCACAAGACCATAACTCTTTGCCAAACATTGGAAAAGCTATGACATTACACGCTGCCTGAGACACAGGCGCGCACAATACCTAAAGTCTTTGCCAAACATTGGCAAAGCTACGGCATTACACGCCGCCTAAGACACAGGTGCGCGCACAAGACCTGAAGTCTTTGCCAAACATTGGCAAAGCTACGGCATTACACGACTCCTGAGACACAGGCGCGCGCACAAGACATGTATTCTTTGCCAAACATTGGCAAAGCTACGACATTACACGCCTCCTGAGACACAGGCGCGCATAAGACCCGAAGTCTTTGCCAAACATTGGCAAAGCTATGGCATTACATGCCGCTTGAGACACAGGAGCGCGCACCAGACCTTGATTCTTTGCCAAACATTGGCAATGCTACGGCATTACTTGCTACCTGAGACATAGGCACCCCAAGACCTGATGTCTTTTCCAAACTTTGGCAAAACTATTGCATTACACGCCGCCTGAGACACAGGCGCGCCCACAAGAACTGAAGTCTTTGCCAAACATTGGCAAAGCTATGGGATTACACGCCTCCTGCGACACAGGCACGCGCACCAGACCTAAAGTCTTTGCCAAACATTGGCAAAGCTACGGCAATTCATGTCGCCTGAGACACTGGCGCGCGCACAAGACCTGAAGTCTTTGCCAAACATTTGCAAAGCTACGACATTACACGCCACCTGGTACACAGGCGTGCGCACAAGACATATGTTTGGCAAATCTACGGCATTACACGCTGCCTGAGACACAGGCGCGCGCACAAGACCTGAAGTCTTTGCCAATCATTGGCAAAGCTATGACAATACACGCCGCCTAAGACACATGCGCGCGCACAAGACCTGAAGTCTTTGCCAAACATTGGCAAAGCTACGGCATTACACGCCGCTTGAGACACAGGCGCACGCACCAGACCTGGATTCTTTTCCAAACATTGGCATTGCTACCGCATTACACGCCCCCTGAGACACACGCGCGCGCACAAGACTTGAAGTATTTGCCAAACATTGGCAATGCTACGTGTATACACGATGACTGAGACACAGCGCGCACAAGACCTGATGTCACACCCCGTCTAAGGCGGAAACACGGGTTATGACAGTTGTATGAAAATCAAAAACACATTGTTTAATAAGAGAAACTTACTACGCATTCATCATTTCCAAAATATATAGTTTACATGACATTTAGTTTCAAAATACAAATTGAGATTTTCTAACAAAAGCCATCCTAACAAAAGATTGTTTTTCCTAAAATCTCCTTGTATTTGTACGCCATGCACTTCTAGTTCCTTCATGGATTACCTGAAAAATATGCTAAAAGTGGTCAGCTATAAAGCTGGTGAGTTCGTAGGTTTAAGTATAAGGTAGAAGTATAGATATTTGAACAACAATTTCAAATGAATAGTTGTTACGGTATATTGACTAGATGTGTATGAGAATAAGATACTATAAACATTGAGCCCGCAACTAAACCTGATGACCTAGTATGTTTGCCCCTGCTTAATGCCTTATCACAGAGCATTAATTCTTGTTTCTAGAATCGGAAATAAACATTCACCACGTTTTCTGCTGTTTTAAACGCGTCAGTCAGAAGGATGAATGGGGCGTCACCCCGATAGATCTATCAATATTTAACCGTCGGCTTAGTAAAGTTAACTAGTTGCGTTTCTTGAAAAAGGGGACTTGAGAAGTGATAATAATTCTAGTTCAGCTCAAGTTATATAGTCAAATAGACAAGCGAATAATCAATATAGTAAATAGTGAAAATAGATAGAGCATATTTTTCCCCCAAAAGTTTAAAAGAAAAAGGGGCTACGAAGACTCACCTAGTGTTGGTGAATTTGCGTTCTTGCGGTCGAAGTACGTCCTACTCGGGTCCAACAATGGTGGGACTCTATGAGTTTTATGGACTTTATATTGGATTAAGGTGTCATTTTGTATAAATGTTAGTTATTGTTTTCTTGTATTTTACATGCTTGGATTTACGGCGGCAATTGCCAAGACATATAAGATTGACTTGTAATGGTAACGAGGTTTAGAAAAAAAAATGTCAAACTCTCACTAGGGTTTTATAAATATAGGATGGATGAAAATAAGTAGATGTCACATATGTTTAAAGAGTTCTTTTAAATGTTTCATTCTTGAAATTTCACAAACCGTTTTAATAATAGATTTAACGTTTTGATGGTTAAACTTAGCAAAACTCATACTTTATAATAAAAGTATATGTTTTAAGTTTTTATAAGGTTTTAAACCCTCAAATATTCTTGAAGAATATTATTCTTAAAAACTAGTCGTTTCACGACGGTTTTTCGATGGATTAATCTTACAAAATACTATGGTCATGATTCTTGATAAAAATAGTAGTTTGATGACTCACATGGACTCATTTTATTTACAAGAAGAGTTCCAAAAGTTGGTCGAGTCAATAATGTGTGTTTAAAGATATTTTTATTAATCGTTTCGGTCGTAATTGCTCAAAATAAGTTAAAATTTTGAAAGTATAGCTATCCATCTCCAATCCTTATGAAATTTGGTTTATGGACTTGATAAAATATTAGAAATTTACTGGAATTTTTGTAAACTCATGTGAAATAGTATAGTATTTTTCCAAAAATCATTTGAGATAGACTAATTTTGAAAGGATAGCTATTTATGTCCAAAAATTATGATTATTATTTTATAATAACCTTGTGACTAGTAGGTCACTTGGTAAAAATTTGAGAATTTTATAAAAAGTCTATGTATAAAAACGACCTTTGTTTCCGTAAGATTTATTTTATTAATATAGCTAACTAACTCCAAAAATCATGAAATTTAATATGGAGCCTTTTTATAGTAGGTCGGAGTTGTTTCCAAAATATGGGAATTTTTAGAGGTCGAGAAGTTAAAATCATATTTTTGGGTTAAAAACCGGGTTTTTAAACGGTGTTTATTCTTGTTTAAGTTGTATGTGACTATATTAAACGTATTTAACTCATCCACCCTTTTAAATATTGTGTTATAATAACTTAAAAGACTTGATTTTGGTGTTTACCCAAACTATATTATGTCCATAAGTATTGTTAATAGTGTAAGAACATGAAAAATAAAGTGCATAATAAGTAAATACAAAGATTTAAATGGACTAGTTATTGAGTGTTGAAGGTATGTTTATGGTTTGGCTCTAGTCATAGATTACCACTTGTTTACACAAGTATGATGGTATCATAACACCCATAAACTTTTTTGTTATCAAGATCAAGATCTAGAGAAAAGTAAAGCAAAAACATAAAGTATTTGGACTAGTTCTTTGATCTTTGAAGGTGTGTTTATGGTTTGACCTTAGTCATAGATTACCACTTGTTATCACAAGTATATGGTATCATAAAACCCATAAACCTTTTAGTTATCAAAGACCAAGCTCTAGAAAAAAAAGAATATAAAGTAAAGACATGAATACATGGACTAGTTCTTTGATCTTTGAAGGTGTGTTTATGGTTTGACCTTAGTCATAGATTACCACTTGTTATCACAAGTATATGGTATCATAAAACCCATAAACCTTTTAGTTATCAAAGATCATGATCTAGAATAAATGAAAGAAGGAAAGAAAGATAGAAACTTTAGATGAAAGAATGCTTACAAGCTTGAATGATTCAAGGCTTTGAGAGTTGGTCTTGCACCTCCCTTGAGCCGAGATTTTAGAGGGAAAGAAAGAGTGAGAGAGTTTGTGAAAGGTGCAAGTGAAAATGGGAGGATTTGGTCTTGTATTTATAGGGAAACAAGAGCATGGTTTGTGTATTAAAATATTGATTCTTTAGATTACATTGGGAGGTGGAGTGTTTGGGATTCTTGGCCGAAAATGGGGGATGGGGGTGGTGTGTGTAGGTGATTTTTGTAAGTGATTGGAATGATGGTGTTTTTGTAGGTGGGTTTTGTACAAAAGTTCATGGAATGGTAGATTTTTATAAAAATGGTGGTGTTTTATAAATGTGATGAGAATTCTAGTCTTTCATAAGTGTGTGTGTAAATATACAAGTGTTATATAAAATAGATGAGATGTATTTATATAATTATGTAAGAAAGATTTATAGAAATGATTTATATAAGTATTTATATAAATATGACATGGTATTGATTGAATTAGGATTTCTAAATCATGTACACATGATATAGTCTTATAAAATATAGATGGATATAGTTTGGGTAATATTACCAAGTTTAATGAGATTAGTATAGTAATTAGACATAGTTTGATTAATTAGACCAAGATTAAGGTATAATTAGGGTAATTAGTGTGAGATTAGACTTAATTAGGCTAATTACACTATGATTAGTGTATAATTAAGTAATTAATGTAGGATTAGACATAGTTTGACCTAATATAGGTGATTTTATGTCATAGTTTCTAGATTAGAGTCTTGAACTCTCATGTTTTCATGGAATTGGTGTAGAATAGATGGTAGACATAGTTTGTTGACCTAGTTTCATGTTAACTAAGAATTATTGGATGCACAAAGATTGATTAGGTATATGAATAATGTACAGACTATGAACCTAAAAATTGGGTAGGTGTCACACCTGAAGTCTTTGCAAAACATTGGCAAAGCTACGACATTACACGCCACCTGAGACACATACGCGCGCACAAGACCTGAAGTCATTGCCAAACATTGGCAAAGCTACGACATTACACGCCGCCTGAGACACATGCGCGCGCAAAAGAGCTGAACTCTCTACCAAACATTGGCAAAGCTACGACATTACACCTCGCATGAGACACAGGAGCGCACACGACCCAAAGTCTTTGCCAAACATTGTCAAAGCTATGTCATTACACGACGCCCGAGACACAGCCGTGCACATAAGACGTTTGTTTGGCAAAGCTACGGCATTACACGCCGCCTGAGACACAGGCGTGCGCAGAAGACCTTTGTTTGGCAAAGCTGCGGTATTACACGCCGCTTGAGACACAGGAGCGCAAGACCTGAAGTCTTCGCCAAACATTGGCAATGCTACGGCATTACACGAAGCCTAAGACACAGCGCGCACACAAGACCTGAAGTCTTTACAAAACATTGGCAAAGCTACAGCATTACATGCCGCCTGAGACACAGGCGCGCGCACAAGACCTGAACTATATGCCAAACATTCGCGAAGCTACGACAATACACGACGCCTGAGACACATGCGCGCGCAAAAGTCCTGAAGTCTTTGCCAATCATTGGCAAAGCTACGGCATTACACGCCGCCTAAGACACATGCACGCGCACAAGTCCGGAAGTCTTTGCCAATCATTGTCAAAGCTACGACATTACACGCCGCCTGAGACATATGCGCGCGCACAAGACCTTAAGTCTTTGCCAAACATTGGCAAAGCTACGACATTAAACGCCGCCTGGGTTACATGCGGGCGCACAAGACCTTAACTCTTTGCCATACTTTGGCAGAGCTGCGGCATTACACGCAGCCTGAGACACAGGCACGCGCACAAGACCATAACTCTTTGCTAAACATTGGAAAAGCTACGACATTACAAGCTGCCTGAGACACAGGCGCGCACAAGACCTAAAGTCTTTGCCAAACATTGGCAAAGCTACGGCATTACACGCCGCCTAAGACACAGGCGCGGGCACAAGACCTGAAGTCTTTGCCAAACTTTGGCAAAGCTACGGCATTACACGACTCCTGAGACACAGGCGCGCGCACAAGACATGTATTCTTTGACAAACATTGGCAAAGCTACGACGTTACACGCCTCCTGAGACACAGGCACGCATAAAACCCGAAGTCTTTGACAAACATTGGCAAAGCTATGGCATTACATGCCGCTTGAGACACAGGAGCGCGCACCAGACCTTGATTCTTTGCCAAACATTGGCAATGCTACGGCATTACTTGCTGCCTGAGACATAGGCACCCCAACACCTGAAGTCTTTTCCAAACTTTGGCAAAACTATGGCATTACACGCCGCCTGAGACACAGGCGCGCCCACAAGAACTGAAGTCTTTGCCAAACATTGGCAAAGCTATGGGATTACACTCCTCCTGCGACACAGGCACGCGCACCAGACCTGAAGTCTTTGCCAAACATTGGCAAAGCTACGGCAATTCACGTCGCCTGAGACACTGGCGCGCGCACAAGACCTGAAGTCTTTGCCAAACATTTGCAAAGCTACGACATTACATGCCACCTGGTACACAGGCGTGCGCACAAGACCTACGTTTGGCAAAGCTACGGCATTACATGTCACACCCCGCCAAGGCGGAAACGCGAGGCGCGACGTTTATGGTTTCCAAAGCATATGATTACCGCAAACACATACATGATAAATGGATACATTAACAAGTTTAATGTTTTACATTACAAAACATAATCTGAGTTTACAAAAAGTTAAGATTTCACAAATATGACTCAACTCAATGAGTTATACAAGGGAAATCCTCCTTGAGTAGTATCCATCGTGCATGCATGTAATCTACATTGCTAACCTTGAAATCACGTTCAGTTACCTGAAAAACATACTTAAAATCGTCAACACGAAGTTGGTGAGTTCACAGGTTTAATCAAATAGTTCTTTGTAAAATTCAATTGTTCGTAAATAGTTTCAGTTGTATGTGATAAACAGAATAAGAATTGTTGACCCATTTGTAAACTAGCTAGGAATACAAATAATATGTTCATACATGAGGCGTAACCAAACCATGACATGTGTGAGCCCCTATTAAGCGTTATCAGATTCTATGCGGCCATAAATCCTCCAGATTGTGGTTAGCGCGACTAACCATGACCGGGAGACGTCACTCTCCATAGTACTATTCATAGGACCCTAGGCTACAGTTAATGGTTACTATGTTGTTCCAGGGGACTTTAGCGGCCTCCAATGTGTTGTTCTCATCCCATGTAAACATAAAAGTCGGGTCTTATTCTCTTGTTATCCCATAAAATAGTTGAAGTATGTTTCTCCCCCAAATATTTGAAAACAGTAAAAAGAAAGGGGCCGTGAAACTCACCTTGTGTTTGTGTATATACTTGTAATAATATTTGTTGTAGTCAACCTTGACTGTTTGTACCCTAGATACCAAGGGTAAATTGTTGTTAAGACCAACGTCTTAATTGTAAATTGTTCACCGACCTTGTAAATCTGATTATGTTTGTTTAAATATCGTTTTAGTTTTCCAACACATGTTTTGTTATAAAATAGTTTTGAGTTACTGCCCAACTGGGACTGTTGTACAGGTGTCGAAACTTCTTAGTTTCGATTGGGCATATGTGTGTCGAAACTACTTAGTTTCGATGGAGTGGTCAGGAGTCGAAACAACCTAGTTTCGATTGAGTAAAAGGTATCGAAACTCCTAGTTTCGATTGACCAACAGGTATCGAAACTCCTAGTTTCGATTGAGCAACAGGTATCGAAACTCCTAGTTTCGATTGAGAAACAGGTATCGAAACTCCTAGTTTCGATTGAGAAACAGGTATCGAAACTTCTAGTTTCGATTGAGCAACAGGTATCGAAACTCCTAGTTTCGATTGAGAAACAGGTATCGAAACTCCTAGTTTCGATTGAGAAACAGGTATCGAAACTTCTAGTTTCGATTGAGCAACAGGTATCGAAACTCCTAGTTTCGATTGAGAAACAGTCGAAACTCCTAGTTTCGATTGAGAAACAGGTATCGAAACTCCTAGTTTCGATTGAGTTAACTTGTATCGAAACTCCTAGTTTCGAGTACTGGACTTCTGTTTGACAGAATCAGTCCGGCATATTTTTATGTTTTAAACTTGAATTCGACACACTCTTCTTGTTATCTTTCTTGCGTTTAAATAAGATGTAAGTTTAGCTACGGTTTTAAAGAACATAATATGAAAAATATCGAGTTTTTACCTTTAAAACCGAGATGAGAATGATGAAGAAAACAGAGATGATCTCGACTCTTTTGCAGAAACACTTGAAATTTCTTCTTAAAATACTGGTTTGTGGTAGGATTTTGCCTTGAAACTGGACTTCGAATTGAAGAGAATTGGAATGTTTGCCGTATAAAAATGAGAGTGATGAAAGGAATTATGAGAAAAGTGATGGAAGTGAGTATGGTTATGTCTGAGTTTTTCGCAATAGGAGGTATGGGTTTTGAGTAAGATGATCGTGGGAGTGGCTTTCTCTGGCTTCGGCCGAGAAAGTCAATAAAAGTGGTTTGGGATAATTTGAATAAAATAATTAGATTTAGGTATTAATTAGAGTTTTAAAGGGGTAAATAAATCCGGTTTAGATCCTCCACGGTATTATAAACTTATTCTGAAAATAATTTATTGTTCTACGCAAAGTTTGTGGAAATAAAATATATATTTCTCTGGTTATTTAAATTAACCACTAGTGTTCGAATTTGTCGGTGTATCGTGATCCGGTAACTCCTAGAATTACCAAATATGAAGTGAGACCCTGTACGGTTTTTGATGGACCTTAATGTCCTTGTTTGTGAAATTACGTAAATCACAAAATAATTATAATGTAAACTCGTTTATTGTAATGTAAACTTGTTCATAATGTGTACGGATATTGACCTGAAATGTCGGGTTGTCACATTCTCCCCATGTTAACAGAATTTCGTCCCGAAATTCAATTCGTGTCCTCTTGAACTGGGGCATCCTCAAACAAGGATGGGTATTTTGTTTTCATTTGGTCCTCTCGTTCCCATGTATACTCAGGACCACGCTTTGAGTTCCAACGTACTTTAACCAGTTTGATCCGACTACGTCTCAGCTTTTGAACCTTCCAATCTGATATCTCAATTGGTTGCTCGATGAAATGAAGTTTATCGTCAATGTGAACCTCGTCAGACGGTATAATTAGTGTCTCGTCTGATAAACACTTCTTGAGATTTGATACATGAAACGTATCATGTATATTGTTTAGTTCTTGTGGTAGCTTGAGTTTGTAAGCTACAGGGCCAATCCTAGCCAGTATTTCGAACGGACCAACGTATCTAGGGTTGAGCTTACCACGGTTACCAAACCTTGCAACGCCTTTCCATGGTGAGACTTTTAACATTACTCGGTCGCCAATTTGAAATTCTAATGGTTTTCGTCTGTTGTCAGCATAGCTCTTTTGTCTATCTCGGGCCGCTTTCAAACGGTCCTTAATTTTGAAAATCTTATCAGTGGTTTCCTGGACAATCTCAGGGCCTGTCAAATGTTTTTCACCAACTTCAGCCCAACATAACGGTGAGCGGCATTTACGACCATATAAAGCTTCAAACGGTGCTGCTTTAATGCTCGTATGGTAGCTGTTATTATAGGAAAACTCAGCTAATGGTAAATGAGTATCCCAATTTCCTCCGAAATCAATTACACATGCACGGAGCATATCTTCTAGTGTCTGGATAGTCCGTTCACTTTGACCATCTGTTTGTGGGTGATATGCCGTGCTCATGTCAAGACGTGTGCCCATTGCTTCTTGTAATGATTTCCAGATTCTAGACACGAATCTGCTATCTCTATCCGAGATAATAGAAATTGGCACTCCGTGTCTTGCCACAATTTCTTTAACATAGAGTCTTGTAAGTTTCTCTGTCTTGTCAGTTTCTTTCATTGGCAGAAAGTGAGCAGATTTTGTTAATCGGTCGACAATAACCCATATGGTATCATAACCACTGGAAGTCCTGGGTAATTTTGTAATGAAATCCATAGAAATCTGTTCCCATTTCCATTGGGGAATTTCAGGTTGTTGTAACAAACCAGACGGTTTCTGATGTTCGGCTTTTACTTTTGAACACGTTAAGCATTTACTGACATATGTGGCAATATCTCCTTTCATATTGGGCCACCAATATAATTCTTTTAGATCTTTATACATTTTATCTGAACCCGGGTGAATGGAGTACCTGGACTTGTGGGCTTCGTCCATAACTAACTCCCGTAAGTTACCAAAACGTGGCACGCAAATTCTATTCATGAAGTATAAAGTGTCATCTGACTCAGACTCCAAATGCTTTATCATTCCTCGTAGAGCTTCATTTTGAATGTTTTCTTCTTTAATTGCCTCTTGTTGTGCCATCCGAATTTGAGTAGTGAGATTTGTATGAATTGTCAATCCTAAGGCACGAACACGAAGAGTTTTAACTCGTTCTTTGCGACTTAAAGCGTCCGCTACGACATTGGCTTTCCCGGGATGGTACTTGATATCACAATCGTAATCGTTTAGTAGCTCTACCCAACGACGTTGTCTCATGTTAAGTTCCTTTTGATCAAAGATATGCTGGAGACTCTTGTGATCAGTAAAGATAGTACATCTTGTACCGTAAAGGTAATGTCTCCAAATTTTGAGCGCAAACACAACTGCACCCAATTCCAAGTCGTGGGTCGTATAATTCTTTTCGTGCACTTTTAGTTGTCGTGAGGCATATGCGATGACTTTGTCTCTTTGCATTAACACACAACCCAGTCCTTGGTGTGATGCATCGCAGTATACGACAAAATTGTCGATTCCCTCAGGAAGGGATAGAATTGGTGCACTACACAGCTTCTGCTTTAGTATTTGAAAAGCTGACTCTTGCTTGTCATTCCAATCATACTTATTTTCTTTCTGGGTTAATTTGGTTAAAGGCAGGGCTATTTTTGAAAAATTCTCAATGAATCGTCTGTAATAGCCGGCCAAACCTAAAAATTGACGTACTTCTGTCGAAGTCTTTGGTGCTTCCCAGTTTTTGATCGCTTCAATTTTAGATGGATCAACGTGAATTCCTTCCTTGTTGATGACATGTCCAAGAAAATGCACTTCTTGGATCCAAAACTCACACTTAGAGAATTTAGCGTAAAGTTTCTCGTTTCTGAGTAGTTCTAAGATTAATTTAAGATGATGTTCATGATCCTCCTTGGTTCGTGAATATATTAATATGTCATCGATAAACACAATCACGAATTTATCCAAGTATGGTTTGCACACGCGGTTCATGAGATCCATGAAAACAGCTGGTGCGTTTGTCAAACCAAATGGCATAACTAGGAATTCGTAGTGACCATAACGAGTCCTAAATGCTGTCTTTGGTACATCTTCTTCTTGGATTCTTAGTTGATGATACCCTGACCGTAGATCGATCTTAGAGTAGAAGCTAGAACCTTGTAGTTGATCGAACAAATCATCTATTCGAGGTAGTGGGTATCGGTTTTTGATTGTAAGCTTGTTTAATTCTCGGTAATCTATACACATCCTAAAGGTTCCATCCTTTTTCTTTACGAATAAGACCGGAGCTCCCCAAGGTGAGAAACTCGGTCTTATGAAACCTTTATCAAGCAACTCTTGTAGTTGATTTGATAACTCTTGCATTTCAGAAGGTGCTAATCGATACGGCGATCGCGCAATCGGTGCGGATCCTGGTACCAAATCGATTCGGAATTCGACTTGCCTCGGTGGTGGTAATCCAGGTAAGTCTTCAGGGAAAACTTCAGGATAATCCTTAACGATTGGTATATCCTCAAGTCGACGTTCCTCGGGTTTCTTCTCGACGACGTGAGCCAGGAATACGCAATAGCCTTTACGTAGATACTTACGAGTTTTCATGCAGTTTATCATCCTTAATGTTACTCCACTCTTCTCACCTTGAATTGAAAGAACTTCTCCGTTTGGGAGTGGGATTTGGACAATTTTCTCAAAACAAACAATCTCGGCGTGATTCTTCGACAACCAATCCATGCCAATAACAACGTCAAAGCTTCCTAAATCAACGGGTAACAGATCTATACTAAATGTGTGGTTTTTAAGACATAAGGTACAACCCTGAATGACTTCTTCGGTATTAATTAATTTTCCGTTCGCTAATTCAATTGTATACTTTTGGTCTAGTTTACTGGGCTTAATACCGAGTAGGGACTTAAAGTCATTTGACACAAAACTTAAATCAGCACCCGTATCGAAAAGTATAGAGGCATAGTGATTATTTATCGGGAACGTACCAGTGACAATGTTTGGATCTTGTCGTGCGTCACCAGCCCCCATCACAAATGCTCTTCCACGGGCCTGATTGTCGTTTCGGTTCTTCAACTTTGGACAGTCTTTTCTGAAGTGCTTTGGATCTCCACACTCAAAGCATCCTTGATTCATCCTTTCTGTTCCTGGGTTGACTTTTCCTGCTACTTGATTTATCTTGTTAGGGTTCGCATTGCTCCTACAGTCAAGGGCTAGATGTCCATACTTTTTACATTTTCCACATTGGGTACACTTCCCACTGTGATGATATCCACAATTGTCACACCTTGGTCGTGCTCCAAGGTATCCTTTTTGTTCCACAGTGTTGGCGACAAAGGCTTTCATAGTTTCAGGTCTCTTGTAAATTTGATTCTTGTTTTGATTAATTGGTTTTCCAAACCATTTCCTCTTTTCCCCAGATTTCCCTCCTTCTGTCTCCTTCTTCTCAAACAAACCATCACGTACAGCATTATCCCTTAGCTTGAAAGCCAGAGTTATGGCGCTCTTGGCATCCATAGGGTTCGATGAAGTCACCAGACCTCGGATTTGAGGTGCGAGACCCCACAAGTATCTTTCAACCTTCTTGTATTCTGGGGTGACCATGTGTGGAACCAAGATTGCTAACTCATTGAATCGGTCAGTGTAGCCAGCAACATCATCTCCTGTCATTTGTAAATTCCACATTTCAGATTCGATCTTTTGCAACTCATTTCGAGGACAGTATTCCTCGATCATCATGGCTTTTAAGTCTTCCCATGACAACTCATATGATGTTTGCCTTCCCAAAGTCTTTACTTGTGAATTCCACCAGGTTAAAGCTTTATCAGTGAGTGAGCATGTAGAATACTTCACCATGCAGTCAGCGGTGCATTCACTAATATCAATCACCGATTCCATCTTCTCTATCCATCTCATTAGTCCAACTGCACCCTCGGTGCCATTGAAGTTACGGGGTTTGCAAGACAGAAAGGTCTTGTAGGAGCACTTTCTAATTGGAGCATCTGTAGAATTACAAGTCATAACGTCATTAATTCGAATCATGACTATATGTTATGGCTTATTTATTTTATTACCTCCGGAACCTCCAGCTGTACCGCTACCTCCTGCACCTCCGGAACCTCCAGCTGTACCGCTACCTCCTACACCTCCTCCATTATTTCGATTGGCTTCATACTGCTCCATGGCAGCAGCTACTCGTTGTGCTATAAGTTGTTCCACATTTGGGGAAATCGCCTCGTTGTTGTCACCAGTAGTGTTACGGGTTGTCCTACGCTTAGGTGCCATGACGTTCTTTCTAACATATCAATTAAAAAGAAACAACATTATATGACAATAATGATAGCTCATGACATAAGGATACAACAACGTCAAATGTAAACAACCATTATCACAACATAAACCATTACATACATAGTCAAAACATTCATAGTACATTGTTCCAAAAGACAAGGATACAAAAGAGATGGGTTCACAGGACCTCATCAGTACTAAAGTTTTAAACTACTTAATGTACTACGGGCACAACCCGCCCGTAATAGGTTTAAAAGAAGAAGTGAGAGTACAATCCAATCATCATGGCAAGTCCTGCCATGACAAAACTAGCTCTCGCCACAAATTCTGCAGCCAACGTCCTTTCTTCCAGAGCCTCCACCATGTCTCGGACCGTAACAGTGAACTGCCAATCCATGTCAGCTCTCAACTCTAGATAGTTAGTGGCATCCTGTATGTTTCGGGTGCGGTCATCTAGAGTCTGAACTCGAGATCCGAGTCCTTGACGAAGTCGCGTGGCTGCATCCCCCTGTGCCCGGATGTCATCTAGGAGATCATCAAGACGCTCCTCATGCGTACGAACGCGAGCTACCAAGGTAGGCACAGTGAGCTCTATGGCTTCCCCAGTGTGGGGTAGGGGTGTTGGGGAGTTAGAAGACTCTCCAAGCTCAAAGGTAGATGGAATGCTCTCCATCTCCCTCCAACGTGCCAGGGTACGAGGCATCCAACGGATGGTTCCCACAGTAGGGTGGTAGCAGGGTCTTTGCCTAGGTGGTTCTTCACCAGCCACCAAGTCTTCTGGGTCACGGGCTGCTAGATTCCTTTTGCGTGGAAGTCGAACCTTCTTCCTAGCGCTTTGCACCTTAACTGGTCCTCCGCTTTTCTTTCGGTAGACAATAGGCGGTTTTCCCAAGGCGACTTTAGGTGGTGTGGAGCTACGGGTTTGTACTTGATTTTTGGGACGTGAGGCGGAAAATTCCTCATTTGATTCAGTGTCAGAGACGGGATCAGAATGTGAATGTGACGACATGCTTGTGACTACAATATCCATATGACAAAATGACTGGTCATGCAATGCTTATGCAATGAAAACGTTTTAGTGAGTCATTTAGATTATAGACTAGGTTCCAATTTAGATTCCTAGTTCACTATAATCAATGGCTCTGATACCAAGTTCTGTCACACCCCGCCAAGGCGGAAACGCGAGGCGCGACGTTTATGGTTTCCAAAGCATATGATTACCGCAAACACATACATGATAAATGGATACATTAACAAGTTTAATGTTTTACATTACAAAACATAATCTGAGTTTACAAAAAGTTAAGATTTCACAAATATGACTCAACTCAATGAGTTATACAAGGGAAATCCTCCTTGAGTAGTATCCATCGTGCATGCATGTAATCTACATTGCTAACCTTGAAATCACGTTCAGTTACCTGAAAAACATACTTAAAATCGTCAACACGAAGTTGGTGAGTTCACAGGTTTAATCAAATAGTTCTTTGTAAAATTCAATTGTTCGTAAATAGTTTCAGTTGTATGTGATAAACAGAATAAGAATTGTTGACCCATTTGTAAACTAGCTAGGAATACAAATAATATGTTCATACATGAGGCGTAACCAAACCATGACATGTGTGAGCCCCTATTAAGCGTTATCAGATTCTATGCGGCCATAAATCCTCCAGATTGTGGTTAGCGCGACTAACCATGACCGGGAGACGTCACTCTCCATAGTACTATTCATAGGACCCTAGGCTACAGTTAATGGTTACTATGTTGTTCCAGGGGACTTTAGCGGCCTCCAATGTGTTGTTCTCATCCCATGTAAACATAAAAGTCGGGTCTTATTCTCTTGTTATCCCATAAAATAGTTGAAGTATGTTTCTCCCCCAAATATTTGAAAACAGTAAAAAGAAAGGGGCCGTGAAACTCACCTTGTGTTTGTGTATATACTTGTAATAATATTTGTTGTAGTCAACCTTGACTGTTTGTACCCTAGATACCAAGGGTAAATTGTTGTTAAGACCAACGTCTTAATTGTAAATTGTTCACCGACCTTGTAAATCTGATTATGTTTGTTTAAATATCGTTTTAGTTTTCCAACACATGTTTTGTTATAAAATAGTTTTGAGTTACTGCCCAACTGGGACTGTTGTACAGGTGTCGAAACTTCTTAGTTTCGATTGGGCATATGTGTGTCGAAACTACTTAGTTTCGATGGAGTGGTCAGGAGTCGAAACAACCTAGTTTCGATTGAGTAAAAGGTATCGAAACTCCTAGTTTCGATTGACCAACAGGTATCGAAACTCCTAGTTTCGATTGAGCAACAGGTATCGAAACTCCTAGTTTCGATTGAGAAACAGGTATCGAAACTCCTAGTTTCGATTGAGAAACAGGTATCGAAACTTCTAGTTTCGATTGAGCAACAGGTATCGAAACTCCTAGTTTCGATTGAGAAACAGGTATCGAAACTCCTAGTTTCGATTGAGAAACAGGTATCGAAACTTCTAGTTTCGATTGAGCAACAGGTATCGAAACTCCTAGTTTCGATTGAGAAACAGTCGAAACTCCTAGTTTCGATGGAGAAACAGGTATCGAAACTCCTAGTTTCGATTGAGTTAACTTGTATCGAAACTCCTAGTTTCGAGTACTGGACTTCTGTTTGACAGAATCAGTCCGGCATATTTTTATGTTTTAAACTTGAATTCGACACACTCTTCTTGTTATCTTTCTTGCGTTTAAATAAGATGTAAGTTTAGCTACGGTTTTAAAGAACATAATATGAAAAATATCGAGTTTTTACCTTTAAAACCGAGATGAGAATGATGAAGAAAACAGAGATGATCTCGACTCTTTTGCAGAAACACTTGAAATTTCTTCTTAAAATACTGGTTTGTGGTAGGATTTTGCCTTGAAACTGGACTTCGAATTGAAGAGAATTGGAATGTTTGCCGTATAAAAATGAGAGTGATGAAAGGAATTATGAGAAAAGTGATGGAAGTGAGTATGGTTATGTCTGAGTTTTTCGCAATAGGAGGTATGGGTTTTGAGTAAGATGATCGTGGGAGTGGCTTTCTCTGGCTTCGGCCGAGAAAGTCAATAAAAGTGGTTTGGGATAATTTGAATAAAATAATTAGATTTAGGTATTAATTAGAGTTTTAAAGGGGTAAATAAATCCGGTTTAGATCCTCCACGGTATTATAAACTTATTCTGAAAATAATTTATTGTTCTACGCAAAGTTTGTGGAAATAAAATATATATTTCTCTGGTTATTTAAATTAACCACTAGTGTTCGAATTTGTCGGTGTATATAACACGTGATCCGGTAACTCCTAGAATTACCAAATATGAAGTGAGACCCTGTACGGTTTTTGATGGACCTTAATGTCCTTGTTTGTGAAATTACGTAAATCACAAAATAATTATAATGTAAACTCGTTTATTGTAATGTAAACTTGTTCATAATGTGTACGGATATTGACCTGAAATGTCGGGTTGTCACATTACACGCTGCCTGAAACACAGGCGCGCGCACAAGAGCTGAAGTCTTTGCCAATCATTAGCAAAGCTATGACAATACACGCCGCCCGAGACACATGCGCGCACAAGACCTGAAGTCTTTGCCAAACATTGGCAAAGCTACGGCATTACACGCCGCTTGAGACACAGGCGCACGCACCAGACCTAGATTCTTTTCCAAACATTGGCATTGCTACCGCATTACACGCCCACTGAGACACACGCGCGCGCACAAGTCTTGAAGTTTTTGCCAAACATTGTCAATGCTACGGTTTTACACGATGACTGAGACACAGCGCGCACAAGACCGGAAGTCCTTGCAAAACATTGGCAAGGCTACAACATTACACGCCGCCTGAGACACGTACGCGCGCACAAGACCTGAAGTCTTTGCCAAACATTGGCAAAGCTACGACATTACACGCCGCCTGAGACACATGCGCGCGCAAAAGAGCTGAACTCTCTACCAAACATTGGCAAAGCTACGACATTACACCTCGCCTGAGACACAGGAGCGCACACGACCTAAAGTCTTTGCCAAACATTGTCAAAGCCATGTCATTACACGACGCCCGAGACACAAGCGTGCACACAAGACCTGAAGACTTTGCAAAACATTTGCAAAGCTACAGCATAACATGCCGCCTGAGACACAGGCGCGCGCACAAGTCCTGAACTATATGCCAAACATTCGCAAAGCTACGGCATTACACGACGCTTGAGACACATGCGCGCACAAAAGTCCTGAAGTCTTTGCCAATCATTGGCAAAGCTACGGCATTACACGCCGCCTGAGACACATGCACGCGCACAAGTCCGGACGTCTTTGCCAATTATTGTCAAAGCTACGGCATTACACGCCGCCTGAGACACATGCGCGCGCACAAGACCTGAAGTCTTTGCCAAACATTGGCAAAGCTACAGCATTACATGCCGCCTGAGACACAAGCGCACGCACAAGTCCTGAACTATATGCCAAACATTCGCAAAGCTACGGCATTACACGACGCCTGAGACACATGCGCGCGCAAAAGTCCTGAAGTCTTTGCCAATCATTGGCAAAGCTACGGCATTACACGCCGCCTGAGACACATGCACGCGCACAAGTCCGGACGTCTTTGCCAATTATTGTCAAAGCTACGGCATTACACGCGCTGAGACACATGCGCGCGTACAAGACCTGAAGTCTTTGCCAAACATTGGCAAAGCTACGACATTAAACGCCGCCTGGTTTACATGCGCGCGCACAAGACCTTAACTTTTTGCCATACTTGGGCAGAGCTACGGCATTACACGCCGCCTGAGACACAAGCACGCGCACAAGACCAGAACTCTTTGCCAAACATTGGAAAAGCTACGACATTACACGCTGCCTGATACACAGGCGCGCACAAGACCTAAAGTCTTTGCCAAACATTGGCAAAGCTACGGCATTACACGCCGCCTAAGACACAGGCACGCGCACAAGACCTGAAGTCTTTGTCAAACATTGGCAAAGCTACGTCATTACACGACTCCTGAGACACAGGCGCGCGCACAAGACATGTATTCTTTGCCAAACATTGGCAAAGCTACGACATTACACGCCGCCTGAGACACAGGCGTGCGCATAAGACCTTTGTTGGGCAAAGCTGCGGCATTACACGCCGCCTGAGACACAGGCTCGCAAGACCTGAAGTCTTCGCCAAACATTGGAAATGCTACGGCAATACACGAAGCCAAAGACACAGCGCGCACACTAGACCTGAAGTCTTTGCAAAACATTGGCAAAGCTACAGCATTACATGCCGCCTGAGACTCAGGTGCGCGCACAAGACCTGAACTATATGCCAAACATCGCAAAGCTACGGCATTACACGACGCCTAAGACACATGCGCGCGCAAAAGTCCTGAAGTCTTTGCCAATCGTTGCCAAAGCTACGGCATTACTGTCACACCCCGCCAAGGCAGAAACGCGAGGCGCGACGTTTATGGTTTCCAAAGCATATGATTACCGCAAACACATACATGATAAATGGATACATTAACAAGTTTAATGTTTTACATTACAAAACAAAATCTGAGTTTACAAAAAGTTAAGATTTCACAAATATGACTCAACTCAATGAGTTATACAAGGGAAATCCTCCTTGAGTAGTATCCATCGTGCATGCATGTAATCTACATTGCTAACCTTGAAATCACGTTCAGTTACCTGAAAAACATACTTAAAATCGTCAACACGAAGTTGGTGAGTTCACAGGTTTAATCAAATAGTTCTTTGTAAAATTCAATTGTTCGTAAATAGTTTCAGTTGTATGTGATAAACAGAATAAGAATTGTTGACCCATTTGTAAACTAGCTAGGAATACAAATAATATGTTCATACATGAGGCGTAACCAAACCATGACATGTGTGAGCCCCTATTAAGCGTTATCAGATTCTATGCGGCCATAAATCCTCCAGATTGTGGTTAGCGCGACTAACCATGACCGGGAGACGTCACTCTCCATAGTACTATTCATAGGACCCTAGGCTACAGTTAATGGTTACTATGTTGTTCCAGGGGACTTTAGCGGCCTCCAATGTGTTGTTCTCATCCCATGTAAACATAAAGTCGAGTCTTATTCTCTTGTTATCCCATAAAATAGTTGAAGTATGTTTCTCCCCCAAATATTTGAAAACAGTAAAAAGAAAGGGGCCGTGAAACTCACCTTGTGTTTGTGTATATACTTGTAATAATATTTGTTGTAGTCAACCTTGACTGTTTGTACCCTAGATACCAAGGGTAAATTGTTGTTAAGACCAACGTCTTAATTGTAAATTGTTCACCGACCTTGTAAATCTGATTATGTTTGTTTAAATATCGTTTTAGTTTTCCAACACATGTTTTGTTATAAAATAGTTTTGAGTTACTGCCCAACTGGGACTGTTGTACAGGTGTCGAAACTTCTTAGTTTCGATTGGGCATATGTGTGTCGAAACTACTTAGTTTCGATGGAGTGGTCAGGAGTCGAAACAACCTAGTTTCGATTGAGAAAAGGTATCGAAACTACCTAGTTTCGATTGAGTATTTGCTATTGAAACTACCTAGTTTCGATTGAGTATTTGCTATCGAAACTACCTAGTTTCGATTGAGTAAAAGGTATCGAAACTACCTAGTTTCGATTGAGTATTTGCTATCGAAACTACCTAGTTTCGATTGAGTAAAAGGTATCGAAACTCCTAGTTTCGATTGAGAAACAGGTATCGAAACTCCTAGTTTCGATTGAGAAACAGGTATCGAAACTTCTAGTTTCGATTGAGTTAACTTGTATCGAAACTCCTAGTTTCGAGTACTGGACTTCTGTTTGACAGAATCAGTCCGGCATATTTTTATGTTTTAAACTTGAATTCGACACACTCTTCTTGTTATCTTTCTTGCGTTTAAATAAGATGTAAGTTTAGCTACGGTTTTAAAGAACATAATATGAAAAATATCGAGTTTTTACCTTTAAAACCGAGATGAGAATGATGAAGAAAACAGAGATGATCTCGACTCTTTTGCAGAAACACTTGAAATTTCTTCTTAAAATACTGGTTTGTGGTAGGATTTTGCCTTGAAACTGGACTTCGAATTGAAGAGAATTGGAATGTTTGCCGTATAAAAATGAGAGTGATGAAAGGAATTATGAGAAAAGTGATGGAGTGAGTATGGTTATGTCTGAGTTTTTCGCAATAGGAGGTATGGGTTTTGAGTAAGATGATCGTGGGAGTGGCTTTCTCTGGCTTCGGCCGAGAAAGTCAAATAAAAGTGGTTTGGGATAATTTGAATAAAATAATTAGATTTAGGTATTAATTAGAGTTTTAAAGGGGTAAATAAATCCGGTTTAGATCCTCCACGGTATTATAAACTTATTCTGAAAATAATTTATTGTTCTACGCAAAGTTTGTGGAAATAAAATATATATTTCTCTGGTTATTTAAATTAACCACTAGTGTTCGAATTTGTCGGTGTATATAACACGTGATCCGGTAACTCCTAGAATTACCAAATATGAAGTGAGACCCTGTACGGTTTTTGATGGACCTTAATGTCCTTGTTTGTGAAATTACGTAAATCACAAAAATAATTATAATGTAAACTCGTTTATTGTAATGCAAACTTGTTCATAATGTGTACGGATATTGACCTGAAATGTCGGGTTGTCACATTCTCCCCATGTTAACAGAATTTCGTCCCGAAATTCAATTCGTGTCCTCTTGAACTGGGGCATCCTCAAACAAGGATGGGTATTTTGTTTTCATTTGGTCCTCTCGTTCCCATGTATACTCAGGACCACGCTTTGAGTTCCAACGTACTTTAACCAGTTTGATCCGACTACGTCTCAGCTTTTGAACCTTCCAATCTGATATCTCAATTGGTTGCTCGATGAAATGAAGTTTATCGTCAATGTGAATCTCGTCAGACGGTATAATTAGTGTCTCGTCTGATAAACACTTCTTGAGATTTGATACATGAAACGTATCATGTATATTGTTTAGTTCTTGTGGTAGCTTGAGTTTGTAAGCTACAGGGCCAACCCTAGCCCGTATTTCGAACGGACCAACGTATCTAGGGTTGAGCTTACCACGGTTACCAAACCTTGCAACGCCTTTCCATGGTGAGACTTTTAACATTACTCGGTCGCCAATTTGAAATTCTAATGGTTTTCGTCTGTTGTCAGCATAGCTCTTTTGTCTATCTCGGGCCGCTTTCAAACGGTCCTTAATTTTGAAAATCTTATCAGTGGTTTCCTGGACAATCTCAGGGCCTGTCAAATGTTTTTCACCAACTTCCGCCCAACATAACGGTGAGCGGCATTTACGACCATATAAAGCTTCAAACGGTGCTGCTTTAATGCTCGTATGGTAGCTGTTATTATAGGAAAACTCAGCTAATGGTAAATGAGTATCCCAATTTCCTCCGAAATCAATTACACATGCACGGAGCATATCTTCTAATGTCTGAATGGTCCTTTCGCTTTGACCATCTGTTTGTGGGTGATATGCCGTGCTCATGTCAAGACGTGTGCCCCTTGCTTCTTGTAATGATTTCCAGATCCTAGACACGAATCTGCTGTCTCTATCGGAGATAATAGAAATTGGCACTCCATGCCTAGCCACAATTTCCTTGATATAAAGCTTTGCAAGTTTCTCGGTTTTGTCAGTTTCTTTCATTGGCAGAAAGTGAGCAGATTTTGTTAATCGGTCTACAATAACCCATATAGTATCATAACCACTGGAAGTCCTGGGTAATTTTGTAATGAAATCCATAGAAATCTGTTCCCATTTCCATTGGGGAATTTCAGGTTGTTGTAACAAACCGGACGGTTTCTGATGTTCGGCTTTTACTTTTGAACACGTTAAGCATTTACTGACATATGTGGCAATATCTCCTTTCATATTGGGCCACCAATATAATTCTTTTAGATCTTTATACATTTTATCTGAACCCGGGTGAATGGAGTACCTGGACTTGTGGGCTTCGTCCATAACTAACTCCCGTAAGTTACCAAAACGTGTCACCCAAATTCTATTCATGAAGTATAAAGTGTCATCTGACTTTGGCTCCAATTGCTTTATCATTCCTCGTAAAGCTTCATTCTGAATGTTTTCTTCTTTGATTGCCTCATGTTGTGCCATCCGAATTTGAGTAGTAAGATTCGTATGAATTGTCAATTCTAAGGCACGAACACGAAGAGTTTTAACTCGTTCTTTGCGACTTAAAGCGTCCGCTACGACATTGGCTTTCCCGGGATGGTACTTGATATCACAATCATAATCGTTTAGTAGTTCTACCCAGCGACGTTGTCTCATGTTAAGTTCCTTTTGATCAAAGATATGTTGAAGACTCTTGTGATCAGTAAAGATAGTACATCTTGTACCGTAAAGATAATGTCTCCAAATCTTGAGCGCAAACACAACTGCACCCAATTCCAAGTCATGAGTCGTATAATTCTTTTCGTGCACTTTTAGTTGTCGTGAGGCATATGCGATGACTTTGTCTCTTTGCATTAACACACAACCCAGTCCTTGGTGTGATGCATCGCAGTATACGACAAAATTGTCGATTCCCTCAGGAAGGGATAGAATTGGTGCACTACACAGCTTCTGCTTTAGTATTTGAAAAGCTGACTCTTGCTTGTCATTCCAATCATACTTATTTTCTTTCTGGGTTAATTTGGTTAAAGGCAGGGCTATTTTTGAAAAATTCTCGATGAATCGTCTGTAATAGCCGGCCAAACCTAAAAATTGACGTACTTCTGTCGGAGTCTTTGGTGCTTCCCAGTTTTTGATCGCTTCAATTTTAGATGGATCAACGTGAATTCCTTCCTTGTTGATGACATGTCCAAGAAAATGCACTTCTTGGATCCAAAACTCACACTTAGAGAATTTAGCGTAAAGTTTCTCGTTTCTGAGTAGTTCTAAGATTAATTTAAGATGATGTTCATGATCCTCCTTGGTTCGTGAATATATTAATATGTCATCGATAAACACAATCACGAATTTATCCAAGTATGGCTTGCACACGCGGTTCATGAGATCCATGAAAACAGCTGGTGCGTTTGTCAAACCAAATGGCATAACTAGGAATTCGTAGTGACCATAACGAGTCCTAAATGCTGTCTTTGGTACATCTTCTTCTTGGATTCTTAGTTGATGATACCCTGACCGTAGATCGATCTTAGAGTAGAAGCTAGAACCTTGTAGTTGATCGAACAAATCATCTATTCGAGGTAGTGGGTATCGGTTTTTGATTGTAAGCTTGTTTAATTCTCGGTAATCTATACACATCCTAAAGGTTCCATCCTTTTTCTTTACGAATAAGACCGGAGCTCCCCAAGGTGAGAAACTCGGTCTTATGAAACCTTTATCAAGCAACTCTTGTAGTTGATTTGATAACTCTTGCATTTCAGAAGGTGCTAATCGATACGGCGATCGCGCAATCGGTGCGGATCCTGGTACCAAATCGATTCGGAATTCGACTTGCCTCGGTGGTGGTAATCCAGGTAAGTCTTCAGGGAAAACTTCAGGATAATCCTTAACGATTGGTATATCCTCAAGTCGACGTTCCTCGGGTTTCTTCTCGACGACGTGAGCCAGGAATACGCAATAGCCTTTACGTAGATACTTACGAGTTTTCATGCAGTTTATCATCCTTAATGTTACTCCACTCTTCTCACCTTGAATCGAAAGAACTTCTCCGTTTGGGAGTGGGATTTGGACAATTTTCTCAAAACAAACAATCTCGGCGTGATTCTTCGACAACCAATCCATGCCAATAACAACGTCAAAGCTTCCTAAATCAACGGGTAACAGATCTATACTAAATGTGTGGTTTTTAAGACATAAGGTACAACCCTGAATGACTTCTTCGGTATTAATTAATTTTCCGTTCGCTAATTCAATTGTATACTTTTGGTCTAGTTTACTGGGCTTAATACCGAGTAGGGACTTAAAGTCATTTGACACAAAACTCAAATCAGCACCCGTATCGAAAAGTATAGAGGCATAGTGATTATTTATCGGGAACGTACCAGTGACAATGTTCGGATCTTGTCGTGCGTCACCAGCTCCCATCACAAATGCTCTTCCACGGGCCTGATTGTCGTTTCGGTTCTTCAACTTTGGACAGTCTTTTCTGAAGTGCTTTGGATCTCCACATTCAAAGCATCCTTGATTCATCCTTTCTGTTCCTGGGTTGACTTTTCCTGCTACTTGATTTATCTTGTTAGGGTTTGTATTGCTCCTACAGTCAAGGGCTAGATGTCCATACTTTTTACATTTTCCACATTGGGTACACTTCCCACTGTGATGATATCCACAATTGTCACACCTTGGTCGTGCTCCAAGGTATCCTTTTTGTTCCACAGTGTTGGCGACAAAGGCTTTCATAGTTTCAGGTCTCTTGTAAATTTGATTCTTGTTTTGATTAATTGGTTTTCCAAACCATTTCCTCTTTTCCCCAGATTTCCCTCCTTCTGTCTCCTTCTTCTCAAACAAACCATCACGTACAGCATTATCCCTTAGCTTGAAAGCCAGAGTTATGGCGCTCTTGGCATCCATAGGGTTCGATGAAGTCACCAGACCTCGGATTTGAGGTGCGAGACCCCACAAGTATCTTTCAACCTTCTTGTATTCTGGGGTGACCATGTGTGGAACCAAGATTGCTAACTCATTGAATCGGTCAGTGTAGCCAGCAACATCATCTCCTGTCATTTGTAAATTCCACATTTCAGATTCGATCTTTTGCAACTCATTTCGAGGACAGTATTCCTCGATCATCATGGCTTTTAAGTCTTCCCATGACAACTCATATGATGTTTGCCTTCCCAAAGTCTTTACTTGTGAATTCCACCAGGTTAAAGCTTTATCAGTGAGTGAGCATGTAGAATACTTCACCATGCAGTCAGCGGTGCATTCACTAATATCAATCACCGATTCCATCTTCTCTATCCATCTCATTAGTCCAACTGCACCCTCGGTGCCATTGAAGTTACGGGGTTTGCAAGACAGAAAGGTCTTGTAGGAGCACTTTCTAATTGGAGCATCTGTAGAATTACAAGTCATAACGTCATTAATTCGAATCATGACTATATGTTATGGCTTATTTATTTTATTACCTCCGGAACCTCCAGCTGTACCGCTACCTCCTGCACCTCCGGAACCTCCAGCTGTACCGCTACCTCCTACACCTCCTCCACTATTTCGATTGGCTTCATACTGCTCCATGGCAGCAGCTACTCGTTGTGCTATAAGTTGTTCCACATTTGGGGAAATCGCCTCGTTGTTGTCACCAGTAGTGTTACGGGTTGTCCTACGCTTAGGTGCCATGACGTTCTTTCTAACATATCAATTAAAAAGAAACAACATTATATGACAATAATGATAGCTCATGACATAAGGATACAACAACGTCAAATGTAAACAACCATTATCACAACATAAACCATTACATACATAGTCAAAACATTCATAGTACATTGTTCCAAAAGACAAGGATACAAAAGAGATGGGTTCACAGGACCTCATCAGTACTAAAGTTTTAAACTACTTAATGTACTACGGGCACAACCCGCCCGTAATAGGTTTAAAAGAAGAAGTGAGAGTACAATCCAATCATCATGGCAAGTCCTGCCATGACAAAACTAGCTCTCGCCACAAATTCTGCAGCCAACGTCCTTTCTTCCAGAGCCTCCACCATGTCTCGGACCGTAACTGTGAACTGCCAGTCCATGTCAGCTCTCAACTCTAGATAGTTAGTGGCATCCTGTATGTTTCGGGTGCGGTCATCTAGAGTCTGAACTCGAGATCCGAGTCCTTGACGAAGTCGCGTGGCTGCATCCCCCTGTGCCCGGATGTCATCTAGGAGATCATCAAGACGCTCCTCATGCGTACGAACGCGAGCTACCAAGGTAGGCACAGTGAGCTCTATGGCTTCCCCAGTGTGGGGTAGGGGTGTTGGGGAGTTAGAAGACTCTCCAAGCTCAAAGGTAGATGGAATGCTCTCCATCTCCCTCCAACGTGCCAGGGTACGAGGCATCCAACGGATGGTTCCCACAGTAGGGTGGTAGCAGGGTCTTTGCCTAGGTGGTTCTTCACCAGCCACCAAGTCTTCTGGGTCACGGGCTGCTAGATTCCTTTTGCGTGGAAGTCGAACCTTCTTCCTAGCGCTTTGCACCTTAACTGGTCCTCCGCTTTTCTTTCGGTAGACGATAGGCGGTTTTCCCAAGGCGACTTTAGGTGGTGTGGAGCTACGGGTTTGTACTTGATTTTTGGGACGTGAGGCGGAAAATTCCTCATTTGATTCAGTGTCAGAGACGGGATCAGAATGTGAATGTGACGACATGCTTGTGACTACAATATCCATATGACAAAATGACTGGTCATGAAATGCTTATGCAATGAAAACGTTTTAGTGAGTCATTTAGATTATAGACTAGGTTCCAATTTAGATTCCTAGTTCACTATAATCAATGGCTCTGATACCAAGTTCTGTCACACCCCGCCAAGGCGGAAACGCGAGGCGCGACGTTTATGGTTTCCAAAGCATATGATTACCGCAAACACATACATGATAAATGGATACATTAACAAGTTTAATGTTTTACATTACAAAACAAAATCTGAGTTTACAAAAAGTTAAGATTTCACAAATATGACTCAACTCAATGAGTTATACAAGGGAAATCCTCCTTGAGTAGTATCCATCGTGCATGCATGTAATCTACATTGCTAACCTTGAAATCACGTTCAGTTACCTGAAAAACATACTTAAAATCGTCAACACGAAGTTGGTGAGTTCACAGGTTTAATCAAATAGTTCTTTGTAAAATTCAATTGTTCGTAAATAGTTTCAGTTGTATGTGATAAACAGAATAAGAATTGTTGACCCATTTGTAAACTAGCTAGGAATACAAATAATATGTTCATACATGAGGCGTAACCAAACCATGACATGTGTGAGCCCCTATTAAGCGTTATCAGATTCTATGCGGCCATAAATCCTCCAGATTGTGGTTAGCGCGACTAACCATGACCGGGAGACGTCACTCTCCATAGTACTATTCATAGGACCCTAGGCTACAGTTAATGGTTACTATGTTGTTCCAGGGGACTTTAGCGGCCTCCAATGTGTTGTTCTCATCCCATGTAAACATAAAGTCGAGTCTTATTCTCTTGTTATCCCATAAAATAGTTGAAGTATGTTTCTCCCCCAAATATTTGAAAACAGTAAAAAGAAAGGGGCCGTGAAACTCACCTTGTGTTTGTGTATATACTTGTAATAATATTTGTTGTAGTCAACCTTGACTGTTTGTACCCTAGATACCAAGGGTAAATTGTTGTTAAGACCAACGTCTTAATTGTAAATTGTTCACCGACCTTGTAAATCTGATTATGTTTGTTTAAATATCGTTTTAGTTTTCCAACACATGTTTTGTTATAAAATAGTTTTGAGTTACTGCCCAACTGGGACTGTTGTACAGGTGTCGAAACTTCTTAGTTTCGATTGGGCATATGTGTGTCGAAACTACTTAGTTTCGATGGAGTGGTCAGGAGTCGAAACAACCTAGTTTCGATTGAGAAAAGGTATCGAAACTACCTAGTTTCGATTGAGTATTTGCTATTGAAACTACCTAGTTTCGATTGAGTATTTGCTATCGAAACTACCTAGTTTCGATTGAGTAAAAGGTATCGAAACTACCTAGTTTCGATTGAGTATTTGCTATCGAAACTACCTAGTTTCGATTGAGTAAAAGGTATCGAAACTCCTAGTTTCGATTGAGAAACAGGTATCGAAACTCCTAGTTTCGATTGAGAAACAGGTATCGAAACTTCTAGTTTCGATTGAGTTAACTTGTATCGAAACTCCTAGTTTCGAGTACTGGACTTCTGTTTGACAGAATCAGTCCGGCATATTTTTATGTTTTAAACTTGAATTCGACACACTCTTCTTGTTATCTTTCTTGCGTTTAAATAAGATGTAAGTTTAGCTACGGTTTTAAAGAACATAATATGAAAAATATCGAGTTTTTACCTTTAAAACCGAGATGAGAATGATGAAGAAAACAGAGATGATCTCGACTCTTTTGCAGAAACACTTGAAATTTCTTCTTAAAATACTGGTTTGTGGTAGGATTTTGCCTTGAAACTGGACTTCGAATTGAAGAGAATTGGAATGTTTGCCGTATAAAAATGAGAGTGATGAAAGGAATTATGAGAAAAGTGATGGAGTGAGTATGGTTATGTCTGAGTTTTTCGCAATAGGAGGTATGGGTTTTGAGTAAGATGATCGTGGGAGTGGCTTTCTCTGGCTTCGGCCGAGAAAGTCAAATAAAAGTGGTTTGGGATAATTTGAATAAAATAATTAGATTTAGGTATTAATTAGAGTTTTAAAGGGGTAAATAAATCCGGTTTAGATCCTCCACGGTATTATAAACTTATTCTGAAAATAATTTATTGTTCTACGCAAAGTTTGTGGAAATAAAATATATATTTCTCTGGTTATTTAAATTAACCACTAGTGTTCGAATTTGTCGGTGTATATAACACGTGATCCGGTAACTCCTAGAATTACCAAATATGAAGTGAGACCCTGTACGGTTTTTGATGGACCTTAATGTCCTTGTTTGTGAAATTACGTAAATCACAAAAATAATTATAATGTAAACTCGTTTATTGTAATGCAAACTTGTTCATAATGTGTACGGATATTGACCTGAAATGTCGGGTTGTCACAATTACACGCCACTTGAGACACATGCACGCACACAAGTCCTGAAGTCTTTGCCAATCATTGGCAAAGCTACGGCATTACACGCCGTCTGAGACACATGCGCGCGCACAAGACCTGAAGTCTTTGCCAAACATTGGCAAAGCTACGACATTAAACGCCGCCTGGGTTACATGCGCGCGCACAAGACCTGAACTCTTTGCTACACTTTGGCAAGGCTACGGCATTACACGCCGCCTGAGACACAGGCACGCGCACAAGTCCAGAACTATTTGCCAAACATTGGAAAAGCTACGACATTACACGCTGCCTGAGACACAGGCGCGCACAAGACCTGAAGTCATTGCTAAACGTTGGCAAAGCTACGGCATTACACGCCGCCTAAGACACAGGCGCGCGCACAAGACCTGAAGTCTTTGCCAAACATTGGCAAAGCTACGGCATTACACGACTCCTGATACACAGGCGCGGGCACAAGACATGTATTCTTTGCCAAACATTGGCAAAGCTACGACATTAGACGCCTTCTGAGACACAGGCGCGCACAAGACCTGAAGTCTTTGCCAAACGTTTGCAAAGGTACGGCACTACACGCCGCTTGAGACACAGCCGTGCGCCCAAGACCTGTGTTTGGCAAAGCTACGGTATTACACGCCGTTAGAGACACAGGCGCGCGCACAAGACCTGAAGTCTTTGTCAAACATTGGCAAAGCTATGGCACTACACGCCGCCTCAGACACAGGCGCGCGCACAAGACCTGAAGTCTTTGCCAATCATTGGCAAAGCTATTACAATACACACCGCCTGAGACACATGCGCGCACACAAGACCTGAAGTCTTTGCCAAACATTGGCAAAGCTACGGCATTACACGCCGCTTGAGACACAGGCGCGCGCACCAGACCTAGATTCTTTGCCAAACATTGGCAATGCTACCGCATTACACGCCCCCTGAGACACACGCGCGCGCGAAAGACTTGAAGTATTTGCCAAAAATTGGCAATGCTACGGCATTACACGATGACTGAGACACAGCGCGCACACAAGACCGGAAGTCTTTGCAAAACATTGGCAAAGCTACGGCATTACACGCCTCCTGCGACACAGGCACGCGCACCAGACCTGAAGTCTTTGCCAAACATTGGCAAAGCTACGGCATTTCACGTCGCCTGAGACACTGGCGCGCGCACAAGACCTGAAGTCTTTGCCAAACATTTGCAAAGCTACGGCATTACACGCCGCCTGAGACACAGGCGCGCGCACAAGACCTGAAGTCTTTGCAATCATTGGCAAAGCTATGACAATACACGCCGCCTGAGACACATGCGCGCGCACAAGACCTGAAATCTTTGCCAAACATTGGCAAAGCTACGACATTACACGCCGCTTGAGACACAGGCGCACGCACCAGACCTGGATTCTTTGCCAAACATTAGCAAGACTTGAAGTATTTGCCAAACATTAGCAATGCTACGGTATTACACGATGACTGAGACACAGCGCGCACACAAGACCTGAAGTCTTTGCAAAACATTGGCAAAGCTACGACATTACACGCCGCCAGAGACACATGCGCGCGCACAAGACCTGAAGTCTTTGCCAAACATTGGCAAAGCTACGACACTACACGCCGCCTGAGACACATGCGCGTGCAAAAGAACTGAACTCTTTGCCAAACATTGGCAAAGCTACGACATTACACCTCGCCTGAGACACAGGAGCGCACACGACCTAAAGTCTTTGCCAAACATTGTCAAAGCTATGTCATTACACGACGCCCGAGACACAGGCGTGCACATAAGACGGTCGTTTGGCAAAGCTACGGCATTACACGCCGCCTGAGACACAGGCGCGCACAAGACCTAAAGTCTTTGCCAAACATTGGCAAAGCTACGGCATTACACGCCGCCTAAGACACAGGCACGCGCACAAGACCTGAAGTCTTTGTCAAACATTGGCAAAGCTACGTCATTACACGACTCCTGAGACACAGGTGCGCGCACAAGACATGTATTCTTTGCCAAACATTGGCAAAGCTACGACATTACACGCCGCCTGAGACACAGGCGTGCGCATAAGACCTTTGTTTGGCAAAGTTGCGGCATTACACGCCGCCTGAGACACAGGCGCGCAAGACATGAAGTCTTCGCCAAACATTGGAAATGCTACGGCAATACACGAAGCCAAAGACACAGCGCGCACACTAGACCTGAAGTCTTTGCAAAACATTGGCAAAGCTACAGCATTACATGCCGCCTGAGACACATGCACTCGCAAAAGTCCTGAAGTCTTTGCCAATCGTTGCCAAAGCTACGGCATTACACGCCACTTGAGACACATGCACGCACACAAGTCCTGAAGTCCTTGCCAATCATTGGCAAAGCTACGCCATTACACGCCGCCTGAGACACATGCGCGCGCACAAGACCTGAAGTCTTTGCCAAACATTGGCAAAGCTACGACATTAAACGCCGCCTGGGTTACATGCGCGCGCACAAGACCGGAACTCTTTGCTACACTTTGGCAAGGCTACGGCATTACACGCCGCCTGAGACACAGGCACGCGCACAAGGCCAGAACTATTTGCCAAACATTGGAAAAGCTACGACATTACACGCTGCCTGAGACACAGGCGCGCACAAGACCTGAAGTCATTGCTAAACATTGGCAAAGCTACGGCATTACACGCCGCCTAAGACACAGGCGCGCGCACAAGACCTGAAGTCTTTGCCAAACATTGGCAAATCTACGGCATTACACGACTCCTGATACACAGGCGCGGGCACAAGACATGTATTCTTTGCAAAACATTGGCAAAGCTACGACATTACACGCCTTCTGAGACACAGGCGCGCACAAGACCTGAAGTCTTTGCCAAACGTTTGCAAAGGTACGGCACTACACGCCGCCTGAGACACAGCCGTGCGCCCAAGACCTATGTTTGGCAAAGCTACGGTATTACACGCCGTCTGAGACACAGGCGCGCGGACAAGACCTGAAGTCTTTGTCAAACATTGGCAAAGCTACGGCACTACACGCCGCCTCAGACACAGGCGCGCGCACAAGACCTGAAGTCTTTGCCAATCATTGCAAAGCTATGACAATACACACCGCTTGAGACACATGCGCGCACACAAGACCTGAAGTCTTTGCCAAACATTGGCAAAGCTACGGCATTACACGCCGCTTGAGACACAGGCGCGCGCACCAGACCTAGATTCTTTGCCAAACATTGGCAATGCTACCGCATTACCTGAGACACACGCGCGCGCGCAAGACTTGAAGTATTTGCCAAACATTGGCAATGCTACGGCATTACACGATGACTGAAACACAGCACGCACACAAGACCGGAAGTCTTTGCAAAACATTGGCAAAGCTACGGCATTACACGCCTCCTGCGACACAGGCACGCGCACCAGACCTGAAGTCTTTGCCAAACATTGGCAAAGCTAAGGCATTTCACGTCGCCTGAGACACAGGCGCGCGCACAAGACCTGAAGTCTTTGCCAATCATTGGCAAAACTATTACAATACACACCGCCTGAGACACATGCGCGCACACAAGACCTGAAGTCTTTGCCAAACATTGGCAAAGCTACGGCATTACACGCCGCTTGAGACACAGGCGCGCGCACCAGACCTAGATTCTTTGCCAAACATTGGCAATGCTACCGCATTACACGCCCCCTGAGACACACGCGCGCGCGAAAGACTTGAAGTATTTGCCAAACATTGGCAATGCTACGGCATTACACGATGACTGAGACACAGCGCGCACACAAGACCGGAAGTCTTTGCAAAACATTGGCAAAGCTACGGCATTACACGCCTCCTGCGACACAGGCACGCGCACCAGACCTGAAGTCTTTGCCAAACATTTGCAAAGCTACGGCATTTCACGTCGCCTGAGACACTGGCGCGCGCACAAGACCTGAAGTCTTTGCCAAACATTTGCAAAGCTACGGCATTACACGCCGCCTGAGACACAGGCGCGCGCACAAGACCTGAAGTCTTTGCAATCATTGGCAAAGCTATGACAATACACGCCGCCTGAGACACATGCGCGCGCACAAGACCTGAAGTCTTTGCCAAACATTGGCAAAGCTACGACATTACACGCCGCTTGAGACACAGGCGCACGCACCAGACCTGGATTCTTTGCCAAACATTGGCAATGCTACCGCATAACACGCCCCCTGAGACACACGCGCACGCGCAAGACTTGAAGTATTTGCCAAACATTAGCAATGCTACGGTATTACACAATGACTGAGACACAGCGCGCACACAAGACCTGAAGTCTTTGCAAAACATTGGCAAAGCTACGACATTACACGCCGCCAGAGACACATGCGCGCGCACAAGACCTGAAGTCTTTGCCAAACATTGGCAAAGCTACGACACTACACGCCGCCTGAGACACATGCGCGTGCAAAAGAACTGAACTCTTTGCCAAACATTGGCAAAGCTACGACATTACACCTCGCCTGAGACACAGGAGCGCACACGACCTAAAGTCTTTGCCAAACATTGTCAAAGCTATGTCATTACACGACGCCCGAGACACAGGCGTGCACATAAGACGTTCGTTTGGCAAAGCTACGGCATTACACGCCGCCTGAGACACAGGCGCGCACAGGACCTAAAGTCTTTGCCAAACATTGGCAAAGCTACGGCATTACACGCCGCCTAAGACACAGGCACGCGCACAAGACCTGAAGTCTTTGTCAAACATTGGCAAAGCTACGTCATTACACGACTCCTGAGACACAGGTGCGCGCACAAGACATGTATTCTTTGCCAAACATTGGCAAAGCTACGACATTACACGCCGCCTGAGACACAGGCGTGCGCATAAGACCTTTGTTTGGCAAAGCTGCGGCATTACACGCCGCCTGAGACACAGGCGCGCAAGACCTGAAGTCTTCGCGAAACATTGGAAATGCTACGGCAATACACGAAGCCAAAGACACAGCGCGCACACTAGACCTGAAGTCTTTGCAAAACATTGGCAAAGCTACAGCATTACATGCCGCCTGAGACACATGCACGCGCAAAAGTCCTGAAGTCTTTGCCAATCGTTGCCAAAGCTACGGCATTACACGCCACTTGAGACACATGCACGCACACAAGTCCTGAAGTCCTTGCCAATCATTGGCAAAGCTACGCCATTACACGCCGCCTGAGACACATGCGCGCGCACAAGACCTGAAGTCTTTGCCAAACATTGGCAAAGCTACGACATTTAACGCCGCCTGGGTTACATGCGCGCGCACAAGACCTGAACTCTTTGCTACACTTTGGCAAGGCTACGGCATTACACGCCGCCTGAGACACAGGCACGCGCACAAGGCCAGAACTATTTGCCAAACATTGGAAAAGCTACGACATTACACGCTGCCTGAGACACAGGCGCGCACAAGACCTGAAGTCATTGCTAAACATTGGCAAAGCTACGACATTACACGCCGCCTAAGACACAAGCGCGCGCACAAGACCTGAAGTCTTTGCCAAACATTGGCAAATCTACGGCATTACACGACTCCTGATACACAGGCGCGGGCACAAGACATGTATTCTTTGCCAAACATTGGCAAAGCTACGACATTACACGGCTTCTGAGACACAGGCGCGCACAAGACCTGAAGTCTTTGCCAAACGTTTGCAAAGGTACGGCACTACACGCCGCCTGAGACACAGCCGTGCGCCCAAGACCTGTGTTTGGCAAAGCTACGGTATTACACGCCGTCTGAGACACAGGCGCGCGCACAAGACCTGAAGTCTTTGTCAAACATTGGCAAAGCTACGACACTACACGCCGCCTCAGACACAGGCGCGCGCACAAGACCAGAAGTCTTTGCCAATCATTGCAAAGCTATGACAATACACACCGCTTGAGACACATGCGCGCACACAAGACCTGAAGTCTTTGCCAAACATTGGCAAAGCTACGGCATTACACGCCGCTTGAGACACAGGCGCGCGCACCAGACCTAGATTCTTTGCCAAACATTGGCAATGCTACCGCATTACACGCCCCCTGAGACACACGCGCGCGCGCAAGACTTGAAGTATTTGCCAAACATTGGCAATGCTACGGCATTACACGATGACTGAGACACAGCATGCACACAAGACCGGAAGTCTTTGCAAAACATTGGCAAAACTACGGCATTACACGCCTCCTGCGACACAGGCACGCGCACCAGACCTGAAGTCTTTGCCAAACATTGGCAAAGCTACGGCATTTCACGTCGCCTGAGACACATGCGCGCGCACAAGACCTGAAGTCTTTGCCAATCATTGGCAAAGCTATGACAATACACGCTGCCGGAGACACATGCGCGCGCCCAAGACCTGAAGTCTTTGCCAAACATTGACAAAGCTACGACATTACACGCCGCTTGAGACACAGGCGCACGCACCAGACCTGGATTCTTTGCCAAACATTGGCAATGCTACCGCATTACACGCCCCCTGAGACACACGCGCACGCGCAAGACTTAAAGTATTTGCCAAACATTAGCAATGCTACGGTATTACACGATGACTGAGACACAGCGCGCACACAAGACCTGAAGTCTTTGCAAAACATTGGCAAAGCTACGACATTACACGCCGCCAGAGACACATGCGCGCGCACAAGACCTGAAGTCTTTGCCAAACATTGGCAAAGCTACGACACTACACGCCGCCTGAGACACATGCGCGTGCAAATGAACTGAACTCTTTGCCAAACATTGGCAAAGCTACGACATTACACCTCGCCTGAGACACAGGAGCGCACACGACCTATAGTCTTTGCCAAACATTGTCAAAGCTATGTCATTACACGACGCCCGAGACACAGGCGTGCACATAAGACGTTCGTTTGGCAAAGCTACGGCATTACACGCCGCCTGAGACACAGGCGCGCACAAGACCTAAAGTCTTTGCCAAACGTTGGCAAAGCTACGGCATTACACGCCGCCTAAGACACAGGCACGCGCACAAGACCTGAAGTCTTTGTAAAACATTGGCAAAGCTACGTCATTACACGACTCCTGAGACACAGGCGCGCGCACAAGACCTGAAGTCTTTGCCAAACATTGGCAAAGCTACGACATTACACGCCGCCTGAGACACAGGCGTGCGCATAAGACCTTTGTTTGGCAAAGCTGCGGCATTACACGCCGCCTGAGACACAGGCGCGCAAGACCTGAAGTCTTCGCCAAAAATTGGAAATGCTACGGCAATACACGAAGCCAAAGACACAGCGTGCACACTAGACCTGAAGTCTTTGCAAAACATTGGCGAAGCTACAGCATTACATGCCGCCTGAGACACATGCACGCGCAAAAGTCCTGAAGTCTTTGCCAATCGATGCCAAAGCTACGGCATTACACGCCACTTGAGACACATGCGCGCACACAAGTCCTGAAGTCTTTGCCAATCATTGGCAAAGCTACGCTATTACACGCCGCCTGAGACACATGCGCGCGCACAAGACCTGAAGTCTTTGCCAAACATTGGCAAAGCTACGACATTAAACGCCGCCTGGGTTACATGCGCGCGCACAAGACCTGAACTCTTTGCTACACTTTGGCAAGGCTACGGCATTACACGCCGCCTGAGACACAGGCACGCGCACAAGGCCAGAACTATTTGCCAAACATTGGAAAAGCTACGACATTACACGCTGCCTGAGACACAGGCGCGCACAAGACCTGAAGTCATTGCTAAACATTGGCAAAGCTACGGCATTACACGCCGCCTAAGACACAGGCGCGCGCACAAGACCTGAAGTCTTTGCCAAACATTGGCAAATCTACGGCATTACACGACTCCTGATACACAGGCGCGGGCACAAGACATGTATTCTTTGCCAAACATTGGCAAAGCTACGACATTACACGCCTTCTGAGACACAGGCGCGCACAAGACCTGAAGTCTTTACCAAACGTTTGCAAAGGTACGGCACTACACGCCGCCTGAGACACAGCCGTGCGCCCAAGACCTGTGTTTGGCAAAGCTACGGTATTACACACCGTCTGAGACACAGGCGTGCGCACAAGACCTGAAGTCTTTGTCAAACATTGGCAAAGCTACGGCACTACACGCCGCCTCAGACACGGGCGCGCGCACAAGACCTGAAGTCTTTGCCAATCATTGGCAAAGCTATGACAATACACACCGCTTGAGACACATGCGCGCACACAAGACCTGAAGTCTTTGCCAAACATTGGCAAAGCTATGGCATTACACGCCGCTTGAGACACAGGCGCGCGCACCAGACCTAGATTCTTTGCCAAACATTGGCAATGCTACCGCATTACACGCCCCCTGAGACACACGCGCGCGCGCAAGACTTGAAGTATTTGCCAAACATTGGCAATGCTACGGCATTACACGATGACTGAGACACAGCACGCACACAAGACCGGAAGTCTTTGCAAAACATTGGCAAAGCTACGGCATTACACGCCTCCTGCGACACAGGCACGCGCACCAGACCTGAAGTCTTTGCCAAACATTGGCAAAGCTACGGCATTTCACGTCGCCTGAGACACATGCGCGCGCACAAGACCTGAAGTCTTTGCCAATCATTGGCAAAGCTATGACAATACACGCTGCCTGAGACACATGCGCGCGCCCAAGACCTGAAGTCTTTGCCAAACATTGGCAAAGCTACGACATTACACGCCGCTTGAGACACAGGCGCACGCACCAGACCTGGATTCTTTGCCAAACATTGACAATGCTACCGCATTACACGCCCCCTGAGACACACGCGCACGCGCAAGACTTGAAGTATTTGCCAAACATTAGCAATGCTACGGTATTACACGATGACTGAGACACAGCGCGCACACAAGACCTGAAGTCTTTGCAAAACATTGGCAAAGCTACGACATTACACGCCAACAGAGACACATGCGCGCGCACAAGACCTGAAGTCTTTGCCAAACATTGGCAAAGCTACGACACTACACGCCGCCTGAGACACATGCGCGTGCAAAAGAACTGAACTCTTTGCCAAACATTGGCAAAGCTACGACATTACACCTCGCCTGAGACACAGGAGCGCACACGACCTAAAGTCTTTGCCAAACATTGTCAAAGCTATGTCATTACACGACGCCCGAGACACAGGCGTGCACATAAGACGTTCGTTTGGCAAAGCTACGGCATTACACGCCGCCTGAGACACAGGCGCGCACAAGACCTAAAGTCTTTGCCAAACATTGGCAAAGCTACGGCATTACACGCCGCCTAAGACACAGGCACGCGCACAAGACCTGAAGTCTTTGTCAAACATTGGCAAAGCTACGTCATTACACGACTCCTGAGACACAGGCGCGCGCACAAGACATGTATTCTTTGCCAAACATTGGCAAAGCTACGACATTACATGCCGCCTGAGACACAGGCGTGCGTGATAGGGTGCGAAAGCACACGTCTTTATTCCTTTGTTTTAATGTGTTCTAAGTAGTTTTATATTAGTTTTGAGTCAATTTTATGTACATTTGAGTCGTTGGTCTTATTTGTAGGATCTCGGGAATATTAATGAAGAATACGTGAAGAAAACGAGCGAAGAAACGAAGCCCGGAAAAGTCCAAAGATCAAAAGACAATTTTCTGAAATTTAGGTCTCTCGCGGTACGCGAGAGACGAGTGTAATATTTCTCGCGGTACGCGGGAAGCTCCAGGAATTCGCCCGACTATTTTGGTCCTCGCGGTACGCGAGGATCCAGTCAACATTCTCTCGCGGTACGCGAGAGGGCCGTTTTCCGCAAAACCCTAATTTTCTAAATTAAAAAGATTTAAACGGCCATTATGAAAAAGTTCGATTCTAAGCCGTTTGAGAGACGAAAAAGAGGCGATTTTGAGCTTGGAAGTCAATTGAAGCTGAAGATTGAAGCTTTTGGATTCCGGGTTTGTGTAATTGCATTCTAGGGTTTAAAGATTCAAACTTTATCTTTGATTTTGTGTTTTGAACCTATGGATCTTGCTATTTGCTTCTGTGTAGATGTTCTTAGTATGATTCTAGGCTAGATCCTTGATCTACCTAGGTCAATATGATGATTATGTGTTAAAGTTTCGATTTTTATTCGGTTTTTGGATTTGAATGTTGGATTTATGATTTAGTAAAGGTTTGAGTTTGTTTATGTGTGATGTTAGTGCATGTTTAATTCTGATTATGTGGTTGATTATGCTTTTCTGCGTTGATTGTGGTTGTCTGCCAGTTTGATCTTCGTTTCTGGTTCATAGACTTTAGGGTTTGTGAGTTAGAGTGGTGTCTAGACGTAGTAGCCATAGAAAACCTAGTTAATTACTGATTAGAAGTGAATGTGTGTCCTAGTTCAATACCCGAGAGGTGAGAATTAGTCGTTTAGTCTTCGTCATTAGGAATCCGAGTGTCAGCTGTCTGAGAGGAAGTTGGTATTAGGTGTCTAGTGATAGTTGCTATCCGAATCATAGTATCCATTCTAGAACTACCCCATGCATTCCTTGAGTGTATGGTAAGCGGTGAGACTGAGAGGTAATCCGTTTATTAGGGTACTTGTCATAGTAGGAAATACCCGAGAGGTGATCCGATCATCTGGTGAGTTAATATCCTTTGGTTGTCTTCTGGTCACATCCCGAGACCGAGAGTGATCGGGAATCCACTAGATATCTTTTAGGTGTTATATCTTTAGAAACCCAGATCCAACCTAGTTCCAAAACCGATAGAAGTTGAGCTTTACACATAGGATTCCGACCTAGGTAGTGACTTCTCCATTCTTGATTTCATCTTTAGTTTACTCTTGATAGCTTGAATTCTCCTTAGTTTATTGCATTCTTAGTTAATCTTTAGTGTAGTAAACCCCCCAATCAATTAATCATATTAAGTCCTAGTTAGAGTCTAATTTAGTTATTCAGTGTCTTTTGGGTTCGATATCCGGACTTCGTTAGGCTATATTGCATTGATCGGTACACTTGCCGGTTGTGTGGTCTAGTTTTAGGTCGAGTCTAGGTTTTATAAATTTAAAGCTAGAGAGTCTAGATTAGGTTTTATTTGATAGTTTTTATAGACCGTCTGGACGACATCAAGTTTTTGGCGCCGTTGCCGGGGACACTTGGCAATAGCAATATTAGCTTTGACTAGTTCTTTGTTTGATTTTTGGTTTATTTGAGTCTTTTGTTTTCTTTTAAGTCTTGTGTGCTACTTGTGAGTCTCTATTCTGTTTCCTTCTTAGAGTCTTTCTGTTTATGCCCAATACTCGTTTGCAAGGATCACCATCTTTTGCAGCTTTTCAAGAGCCCGAACGAGAGCTTCACGAGCGCACCCGCGACTTTCGGGAGCGTTTAGAGGAGCTGGTTAAATCTAAGGTACGTTCTACTAGCCCAGTTCCAATTTCTATCATGGGCGACGCTGATCCTCCAGCGAGGCGTACAGTACACCAGAGGGCCAGTGAGGGGGTCACGGGCGCGAGATCTTCGATCACACGCCCCACTATACCGAACACCAATTCTTGGCAGATCCCATCACATGTCATGAGTACGATCACTCATGCCACTCAATTCCATGGCCTCGAGGATGAGGATGCACCCGGACATTTGTCCCGCTTCGCGCGGATATGTGATACATTTAATATCACGGGTGTATCTAAGGACGCAATCTACTTGCGTCTCTTTCCATTCTCTCTTTCTGGGCGTGCATCTACTTGGCTCGACACTCTTCCCGACAATTCTATCACCACATGGGAGGATCTCGAAGCCAAGTTCTTCAAGAAATACTTTCCACCTTCCAGGGCCGCTCGCCTTCGGGACCAGATCCATTCGTTTCGGATGGATCCCGACGAGCCTTACCACATGGCCTGGGAGCGGTTCAACGCGCTGTTGAGCCGATGTCCCCAGCACGGTCTCCCCGACTGGGCACTAGTGGAGAAGTTCTATAATGGCCTCACCTTCGAGACGCAGCAAATGTTCAACACAGCTGCAGGAGGCCATATCATGGATAGACTCGAGCCTGAGGAGTGCGAGGATATGTTCGAGAGCTTCGCTCAAGCCGAACAGCAGCACCCACGTTCTGTTAGGGATTCCATCCCTACTGCTAGGTCACACGCCTCTTCTCCTAGAGGTGTGCATCAGGTCACTCCTGATACTAGCGTGGCTGCTGCCCTCGCCTCGATGGCGAATGAGATAAAGGAGCTCAAGCTCAGTGCTTTGAGGTGTCAGGTGTGCAGGGGAGGACACGACACCCGAGATTGCCCGGTAAATAATCAAGAGCATGTGAGCTATGCTGGCAACCAATACCAGAACCGAAATTACAACAATTCTAATACTTTTGGTTCGGGATGGAGATCTGGATTCACTGGTCGTCAGCAACAGTATGGAGGAGCAGAAGAAGGAGCGAGTTCTGGGAGCACTGTTGGGTCACGAAGGATTGAGGAGATGATGGAGACTCAGACACAGTTGCTTGCCCAGCTGGTGCAGAATAACAAGGATGCTCGGCTAAGACTGGATAGCCATGACACTTTGATGAAGAATCAGCAATCGGCGTTCCAGGATTTGCAACGCACGGTAGGAGACATTGCTAGGAGCATACATGATAGACAAGGAAGCCCTTCTACGGGCCCGAACGCTTCAGTGATGGCCGTGTCTATAGAGAGTGTGGAGAGTAAAGTGGTTGAAGAGGTTGACCCCCACTCTAAGGAGCATAATATTCCCTCAGTGGAGGAGGTGAACAAGATTGACTGGGAAGCTCGATTTGCTGAGATCGATGCTAGGATGCTAAAAGAGACCGAGTCGAATGCTGTTTCGACAAGGAGCATGGGAGAGAAGGAAGATGAGAGCCCACCGGTAGTAGAAGAAGAAGAGCCGGTGGAGGAGGAGATAGTGGTTGAGGTGCCTACCAAGAAGGCACAGGAGAAGAAGAAGGGGGTGGAGATGAAGTCCCCCGAGATTGACTTGAGTCGTATTCCTTATCCCGCACGTGTGTTGCCACATAAACACGCTAAGGAATACGGTCACTTCCTTGATATGTTCAAACAACTCAAGGTCAATCTCCCGTTTGTAGAGGTCCTCCAGCATATGCCCAAATATGCCAAGTTCTTAAAAGGCCTTCTTTCCAACAAGAAGAAACTTGAGGAGGTCTCTGGAGTCTCACTTGGTGAGCAATGCTCGGCAGTGGTGCAAAATCATTTGCCAGAAAAGTTGTCTGATTCGGGTCGGTTCACGATCCCGTGCTTGTTGGGCAACCTACCATTACACCACGCGTTGGCCGACCTAGGTGCTAGCATCAATTTGATGCCCTATTCATTGTACAAGCAGCTGGACCTAGGTGAACCACAACCAACGCGCATGAGCATTTCCTTGGCTGACCGCTCAGTCAAGTATCCACGGGGAATAGTGGAAAATCTATTAGTGAAAGTGGGCAATTTTGTTTTCCCCGTGGATTTTGTGATTCTAGATATGGAGGTGGATGACAAGGTCCCACTCATCTTAGGGCGCCCGTTCCTACGGACCGCAAAGGCGATGATTGATGTCTTTGACGGGAAGCTCACACTTCGTGTGGGGGATGAGGCCCTTACATTCAATGCTGTAGAGTCCGGGAAGGATGTTGGCGAGCACAGCCATTCCGTGTGCATGCTCGACTCTTTCATAGACCACCATTGGGACTCCGATCCGATGTTAGAAGTTGGTGAACCCGCCCCGAATATAGAAGAACCATCTGAGTGGGCGTTGGAGTTAGAAAGGTTGTTAGGGGAGCCGGATGATTACGGTGATGATGAGATGCCCGATGATGTACTGAACATAATGGCTGAATTTGAAGATGTCATGGGCAAAACCCCAAGTGTGGGGAAGTTAGTAGATATCGTGGAGGATCCCTATGAGGATCCTGGTGAGATTGTGGAGGTCATTCCTTTAGAAGTGCCCATTCCAAAACCCCTACATATCGTCACCACTGTTTGTGCTTTGGGGAGAAAGATCGAGTCACCCCCTAGGTCTAGGCCGCCTCGTAAGAGGACTCGAGAGTTAATTGACTTAGGCAACGTAGATAGAGTGCTAACCCCAAGTGTGGGGATATCGAGGAGTGACAAACTACTTGGTTATTTAATGCGTATTATCTTCGGACCGGGTAGATTTAAGTTGTGGTGGAAGGAGATGAAGGATAGAAATCCATGGTGCGGTAGGAGTAGTTGTTTGCTGAGGCTGTGGAGAACCGGTAGGCCGCGAAGGATGAAGGCGGTACCGGTTAGGATCAAGGAGAAGCCCCCTGATAGGCTTGCTTGAGTCATGGGCAAGTGCCCGGGATGTAGAGTTTGTATGATTTCATTGGGTTGAGTCCGTGTCTTTTTCTTTGTTTTTCGGTTTGTGTTTTGGTTGTGTCAAGTTTTGCAGGAATCCATGCTTGATTCGGTAAGGAAAATCGTCGGGAATGAAGCCCCAGGTATGGTTACATGTGTTTTTATGCTTGGGACAAGGTTTTAAGGAAGTGGGTGAAAATTTTTTCTTAAATGGCAAAAAATATTCTAAGTATAAAACTTGAAAATTCTTCAAAACTTTCTGTTAACGACACCCTCCCGCGGTACGCGAAGAACTAGAGGAAGATCTCTCGCGGTACGCGAGAGACAAAAGTCTCGGCCGGCCTAACTTTTTGGCCTTCGCGGTACGCGAAGAATATCCCCTTCGACTTACGCGGTACGCGAGGGACTGCTGGTGTCACCCTATTTCCTTTGTTTCCCATGGTTTCCCGTACCCGTTTCTGTCCCCGTTTTCACTCACCACCACTATTCATCACCTACCTTCGTACCACCACTACCATGAAGCATCACCTTTAACCACCATCATCCATCACATTAATTCACCCACCTACCACCATCCGACCACCGTGACCATGGGAAACTAGAAACCGTTTATGACCGATGTTCGAACTTGCTGTGGTATTCATGTCTTTGTGTCTGCCACATGTCGAGTATGTTTTCTCTGCATCTATCTATCTTGAGTCTTTTAGTTTTCTTGAGTCTGTCTAGTCTCTATATTTTATTTGAGTCAGTTTAATGCTGTGGGTTTGTATGAGGTTTATTTTGCAGGTTTTATCATTCTGTCCGTACTCAATCTCCATTCGGGCGGGTTTGATGATTACCATTACTATCTTGTAAAGGCAACCCAACAGCTGATGTGTAACCGCGACCGAAATGCTATACGGTGCACACAAGGAAGAACGAAGCTGCATACTAGATTGCATCTACATTACCAGCTAAGTCGCTTCCTGTTCTGTTTTGTTTTTTTTTTTTATTTTTGCATTTTTTTTTAGTTGTGTTTTGCTTCACATTGAGGACAATGTGTCTTTCAAGTGTGGGGATGTGAGTGTCTAGTTTGTTTAGTTTGTGTCTTTAAAAATTCAAAAATACAAAAAAAAAAAAAAAAAAAAAAAAAAATTGAAAAATTTGAAAAAATGTTCTTGAAAATAATTGCATATATTTGGAAAATGATAGTAGAACTGGATCTATTTATGAGTTTAAAAGATTAAATAATTGAAAACGTGTCTAATTAGTGATGTTTTGGTAGACCCAGCTAACTAGTAGAGCTTAAATATCCTGTTTGTGTTATTTAGGATTAATCACGGAATAAAATCATGATATCTTGTGGGTATTCATCTTAGAGTAATGGTAATACTGAAACTGTCAATATAGGGTGATAGGTACCACGATTAAGTTAAAATTTAAAGGTTTTTGAAATTTTTTATGGCACACCATTCTCTTTTTATGAGAATAAATCCGAGTTTCGGTGGCGCCCGCATTCCATAATTCATGTTATTCCATAATTTATGAGCTATACTGAGTTTTGCTTATGTGTTACCCTTTGGGATAGCGACTTGGAGGATACACCCCTAAGTAAGATTTATGTGCTTCATTGATAGAATGTAGTCTATGTGTTACCCTCCGGGATAGTGACTTGGTTGAAACGCCTCTAGACGAAAGTTCTTTTGCTTATTATGCTCATTATCATCCATTCATTCATGATTTCATCTGATTTCTAAAAACCTGTAAATAGTAGTTTAACGTGGTAGGGTAAATCTATATGGTTTAATCCGTGCCTAAACATGACCTTGAGACGGGATTAGGTAGAGCTGTAACTTCTAAGTGTGAGTCACATAGATTGATTGATATGTTGTATAAAATGGATTTAGAACACGTAACGGGGGCTTGAAAGTTAGTGCTTGGGTTTAATCGGACAGAAATACTAATTGTTGCTTTTTAACACGTGAGTATGTTTTGAAAATTGAAATTTATGTTTGTTGAGTTAGATGCCAGTTATGATTCCATTTGCAGATTTTTCGAGGACGAAAAAAGGTTAAGTGTGGGGATATTTGATAGGGTGCGAAAGCACACGTCTTTATTCCTTTGTTTTAATGTGTTCTAAGTAGTTTTATATTAGTTTTGAGTCAATTTTATGTACATTTGAGTCGTTGGTCTTATTTGTAGGATCTCGGGAATATTAATGAAGAATACGTGAAGAAAACGAGCGAAGAAACGAAGCCCGGAAAAGTCCAAAGATCAAAAGACAATTTTCTGAAATTTAGGTCTCTCGCGGTACGCGAGAGACGAGTGTAATATTTCTCGCGGTACGCGGGAAGCTCCAGGAATTCGCCCGACTATTTTGGTCCTCGTGGTACGCGAGGATCCAGTCAACATTCTCTCGCGGTACGCGAGAGGGCCGTTTTCCGCAAAACCCTAATTTTCTAAATTAAAAAGATTTAAACGGCCATTATGAAAAAGTTCGATTCTAAGCCGTTTGAGAGACGAAAAAGAGGCGATTTTGAGCTTGGAAGTCAATTGAAGCTGAAGATTGAAGCTTTTGGATTCCGGGTTTGTGTAATTGCATTCTAGGGTTTAAAGATTCAAACTTTATCTTTGATTTTGTGTTTTGAACCTATGGATCTTGCTATTTGCTTCTGTGTAGATGTTCTTAGTATGATTCTAGGCTAGATCCTTGATCTACCTAGGTCAATATGATGATTATGTGTTAAAGTTTCGATTTTTATTCGGTTTTTGGATTTGAATGTTGGATTTATGATTTAGTAAAGGTTTGAGTTTGTTTATGTGTGATGTTAGTGCATGTTTAATTCTGATTATGTGGTTGATTATGCTTTTCTGCGTTGATTGTGGTTGTCTGCCAGTTTGATCTTCGTTTCTGGTTCATAGACTTTAGGGTTTGTGAGTTAGAGTGGTGTCTAGACGTAGTAGCCATAGAAAACCTAGTTAATTACTGATTAGAAGTGAATGTGTGTCCTAGTTCAATACCCGAGAGGTGAGAATTAGTCGTTTAGTCTTCGTCATTAGGAATCCGAGTGTCAGCTGTCTGAGAGGAAGTTGGTATTAGGTGTCTAGTGATAGTTGCTATCCGAATCATAGTATCCATTCTAGAACTACCCCATGCATTCCTTGAGTGTATGGTAAGCGGTGAGACTGAGAGGTAATCCGTTTATTAGGGTACTTGTCATAGTAGGAAATACCCGAGAGGTGATCCGATCATCTGGTGAGTTAATATCCTTTGGTTGTCTTCTGGTCACATCCCGAGACCGAGAGTGATCGGGAATCCACTAGATATCTTTTAGGTGTTATATCTTTAGAAACCCAGATCCAACCTAGTTCCAAAACCGATAGAAGTTGAGCTTTACACATAGGATTCCGACCTAGGTAGTGACTTCTCCATTCTTGATTTCATCTTTAGTTTACTCTTGATAGCTTGAATTGTCCTTAGTTTATTGCATTCTTAGTTAATCTTTAGTGTAGTAAACCCCCCAATCAATTAATCATATTAAGTCCTAGTTAGAGTCTAATTTAGTTATTCAGTGTCTTTTGGGTTCGATATCCGGACTTCGTTAGGCTATATTGCATTGATCGGTACACTTGCCGGTTGTGTGGTCTAGTTTTAGGTCGAGTCTAGGTTTTATAAATTTAAAGCTAGAGAGTCTAGATTAGGTTTTATTTGATAGTTTTTATAGACCGTCTGGACGACATCAGTGCGCATAAGACCTTTGTTTGGCAAAGATGCGGCATTACACGCCGCCTGAGACACCGGCGTGCAGGACCTGAAGTCTTCGCCAAACATTGGAAATGCTACGGCAATACACGAAGCCAAAGACACAGCGCGCACACTAGACCTGAATTCTTTGCAAAACATTGGCAAAGCTACAACATTACATGCCGCCTGAGACACAGACGCGCGCACAAGACCTGAACTATATGCCAAACATTCGCAAAGCTACGACATTACACGACGCCTGAGACACATGCGCGCGCAAAAGTCCTGAAGTCTTCGCCAAACATTGGCAAAGCTACGACATTACACCTCGCCTGAGACACAGGAGCGCACACGACCTAAAGTCTTTGCCAAACATTGTCAAAGCTATGTCATTACACGACGCCCGAGACACAGGCGTGCACATAAGACGTTCGTTTGGCAAAGCTACGGCATTACACGCCGCCTGAGACACAGGCGCGCACAAGACCTAAAGTCTTTGCCAAACATTGGCAAAGCTACGGCATTACACGCCGCCTAAGACACAGGCACGCGCACAAGACCTGAAGTCTTTGTCAAACATTGGCAAAGCTACGTCATTACACGACTCCTGAGACACAGGCGCGCGCACAAGACATGTATTCTTTGCCAAACATTGGCAAAGCTACGACATTACATGCCGCCTGAGACACAGGCGTGCGCATAAGACCTTTGTTTGGCAAAGATGCGGCATTACACGCCGCCTGAGACACCGGCGTGCAGGACCTGAAGTCTTCGCCAAACATTGGAAATGCTACGGCAATACACGAAGCCAAAGACACAGCGCGCACACTAGACCTGAATTCTTTGCAAAACATTGGCAAAGCTACACCATTACATGCCGCCTGAGACACAGACGCGCGCACAAGACCTGAACTATATGCCAAACATTCGCAAAGCTACGACATTACACGACGCCTGAGACACATGCGCGCGCAAAAGTCCTGAAGTCTTCGCCAAACATTGGCAAAGCTACGACATTACACCTCGCCTGAGACACAGGAGCGCACACGACCTAAAGTCTTTGCCAAACATTGTCAAAGCTATGTCATTACACGACGCCCGAGACACAGGCGTGCACATAAGACGTTCGTTTGGCAAAGCTACGGCATTACACGCCGCCTGAGACACAGGCGCGCACAAGTCCTAAAGTCTTTGCCAAACATTGGCAAAGCTACGGCATTACACGCCGCCTAAGACACAGGCACGCGCACAAGACCTGAAGTCTTTGTCAAACATTGGCAAAGCTACGTCATTACACGACTCCTGAGACACAGGTGCGCGCACAAGACATGTATTCTTTGCCAAACATTGGCAAAGCTACGACATTACACGCCGCCTGAGACACAGGCGTGCGCATAAGACCTTTGTTTGGCAAAGCTGCGGCATTACACGCCGCCTGAGACACAGGCGCGCAAGACCTGAAATCTTCGCCAAACATTGGAAATGCTACGGCAATACACGAAGCCAAAGACACAGCGCGCACACTAGACCTGAAGTCTTTGCAAAACATTGGCAAAGCTACAGCATTACATGCCGCCTGAGACACATGCACGCGCAAAAGTCCTAAAGTCTTTGCCAATCGTTGCCAAAGCTACGGCATTACACGCCACTTGAGACACATGCACGCACACAAGTCCAGAAGTCCTTGCCAATCATTGGCAAAGCTACGCCATTACACGCCGCCTGAGACACATGCGCGCGCACAAGACCTGAAGTCTTTGCCAAACATTGGCAAAGCTACGACATTAAACGCCGCCTGGGTTACATGCGCGCGCACAAGACCTGAACTCTTTGCTACACTTTGGCAAGGCTACGGCATTACACGCCGCCTGAGACACAGGCACGCGCACAAGGCCAGAACTATTTGCCAAACATTGGAAAAGCTACGACATTACACGCTGCCTGAGACACAGGCGCGCACAAGACCTGAAGTCATTGCTAAACATTGGTAAAGCTACGGCATTACACGCCGCCTAAGACACAGGCGCGCGCACAAGACCTGAAGTCTTTGCCAAACATTGGCAAATCTACGGCATTACACGATTCCTGATACACAGGCGCGGGCACAAGACATGTATTCTTTGCCAAACATTGGCAAAGCTACGACATTACACGCCTTCTGAGACACAGGCGCGCACAAGACCTGAAGTCTTTGCCAAACGTTTGCAAAGGTACGGCACTACACGCCGCCTGAGACACAGCCGTGCGCCCAAGACCTGTGTTTGGCAAAGCTACGGTATTACACGCCGTCTGAGACACAGGCGCGCGCACAAGACCTGAAGTCTTTGTCAAACATTGGCAAAGCTATGGCACTACACGCCGCCTCAGACATGGGCGCGCGCACAAGACCTGAAGTCTTTGCCAATCATTGGCAAAGCTATGACAATACACACCGCTTGAGACACATGCGCGCACACAAGACCTGAAGTCTTTGCCAAACATTGGCAAAGCTACGGCATTACACGCCGCTTGAGACACAGGCGCGCGCACCAGACCTAGATTCTTTGCCAAACCTTGGCAATGCTACCGCATTACACGCCCCCTGAGACACACGCGCGCGCGCAAGACTTGAAGTATTTGCCAAACATTGGCAATGCTACGGCATTACACGATGACTGAGACACAGCACGCACACAAGACCGGAAGTCTTTGCAAAACATTGGCAAAGCTACGGCATTACACGCCTCCTGCGACACAGGCACGCGCACCAGACCTGAAGTCTTTGCCAAACATTGGCAAAGCTAGGCATTTCACGTCGCCTGAGACACATGCGCGCGCAGAAGACCTGAAGTCTTTGCCAATCATTGGCAAAGCTATGACAATACACGCTGCCTGAGACACATGCGCGCGCCAAAGACCTGAAGTCTTTGCCAAACATTGACAAAGCTACGACATTACACGCCGCTTGAGACACAGGCGCACGCACCAGACCTGGATTCTTTGCCAAACATTGGCAATGCTACCGCATTACACGCCCCATGAGACACACGCGCACGCGCAAGACTTAAAGTATTTGCCAAACATTAGCAATGCTACGGTATTACACGATGACTGAGACACAGCGCGCACACAAGACCTGAAGTCTTTGCAAAACATTGGCAAAGCTACGACATTACACGCTGCCAGAGACACATGCGCGCGCACAAGACCTTAAGTCTTTGCCAAACATTGGCAAAGCTACGACACTACACGCCGCCAGAGACACATGCGCGTGCAAATGAACTGAACTCTTTGCCAAACATTGACAAAGCTACGACATTACACCTCGCCTGAGACACAGGAGCGCACACGACCTAAAGTCTTTGCCAAACATTGTCAAAGCTATGTCATTACACGACGCCCGAGACACAGGCGTGCACATAAGACGTTCGTTTGGCAAAGCTACGGCATTACACGCCGCCTGAGACACAGGCGCGCACAAGACCTAAAGTCTTTGCCAAACGTTGGCAAAGCTACGGCATTACACGCCGCCTAAGACACAGGCACGCGCACAAGACCTGAAGTCTTTGTAAAACATTGGCAAAGCTACGTCATTACACGACTCCTGAGACACAGGCGCGCGCACAAGACCTGAAGTCTTTGCCAAACATTGGCAAAGCTACGACATTACACGCCGCCTGAGACACAGGCGTGCGCATAAGACCTTTGTTTGGCAAAGCTGCGGCATTACACGCCGCCTGAGACACAGGCGCGCAAGACCTGAAGTCTTCGCCAAACATTGGAAATGCTACGGCAATACACGAAGCCAAAGACACAGCGCGCACACTAGACCTGAAGTCTTTGCAAAACATTGGCGAAGCTACAGCATTACATGCCGCCTGAGACACATGCACGCGCAAAAGTCCTGAAGTCTTTGCCAATCGTTGCCAAAGCTACTGCATTACACGCCACTTGAGACACATGCACGCACACAAGTCCTGAAGTCTTTGCCAATCATTGGCAAAGCTACGCCATTACACGCCGCCTAAGACACATGCGCGCGCATAAGACCTGAAGTCTTTGCCAAACATTGGCAAAGCTACGACATTAAACGCCGCCTGGGTTACATGCGCGCGCACAAGACCTCAACTCTTTGCTACACTTTGGCAAGGCTACGGCATTACACGCCGCCTGAGACACAGGCACGCGCACAAGGCCAGAACTATTTGCCAAACATTGGAAAAGCTACGACATTACACGCTGCCTGAGACAGAGGCGCGCACAAGACCTGAAGTCATTGCTAAACATTGGCAAAGCTACGGCATTACACGCCGCCTAAGACACAGGCGCGCGCACAAGACCTGAAGTCTTTGCCAAACATTGGCAAATCTACGGCATTACACGACTCCTGATACACAGGCGCGGGCACAAGACATGTATTCTTTGCCAAACATTGGCAAAGCTACGACATTACACGCCTTCTGAGACACAGGCGCGCACAAGACCTGAAGTCTTTGCCAAACGTTTGCAAAGGTACGGCACTACACGCCGCCTGAGACACAGCCGTGCGCCCAAGACCTGTGTTTGGCAAAGCTACGGTATTACACGCCGTCTGAGACACAGGCGCGCGCACAAGACCTGAAGTCTTTGTCAAACATTGGCAAAGCTATGGCACTACACGCCGCCTCAGACATGGGCGCGCGCACAAGACCTGAAGTCTTTGCCAATCATTGGCAAAGCTATGACAATACACACCGCTTGAGACACATGCGCGCACACAAGACCTGAAGTCTTTGCCAAACATTGGCAAAGCTACGGCATTACACGCCGCTTGAGACACAGGCGCGCGCACCAGACCTAGATTCTTTGCCAAACATTGGCAATGCTACCGCATTACACGCCCCCTGAGACACACGCGCGCGCGCAAGACTTGAAGTATTTGCCAAACATTGGCAATGCTACGGCATTACACGATGACTGAGACACAGCACGCACACAAGACCGGAAGTCTTTGCAAAACATTGGCAAAGCTACGGCATTACGCGCCTCCTGCGACACAGGCACGCGCACCAGACCTGAAGTCTTTGCCAAACATTGGCAAAGCTACGGCATTTCACGTCGCCTGAGACACATGCGCGCGTACAAGACCTGAAGTCTTTGCCAATTATTGGCAAAGCTATGACAATACACGCTGCCTGAGACACATGCGCGCGCCCAAGACCTGAAGTCTTTGCCAAACATTGGCAAAGCTACGACATTACATGCCGCTTGAGACACAGGCGCACGCACCAGACCTGGATTCTTTGCCAAACATTGGCAATGCTACCGTATTACACGCCCCCTGAGACACACGCGCACGCGCAAGACTTGAAGTATTTGCCAAACATTAGCAATGCTACGGTATTACACGATGACTGAGACACAGCGCGCACACAAGACCTGAAGTCTTTGCAAAACATTGGCAAAGCTACGACATTACACGCCAACAGAGACACATGCGCGCGCACAAGACCTGAAGTCTTTGCCAAACATTGGCAAAGCTACGACACTACACGCCGCCTGAGACACATGCGCGTGCAAAAGAACTGAACTCTTTGCCAAACATTGGCAAAGCTACGACATTACACCTCGCCTGAGACACAGGAGCGCACACGACCTAAAGTCTTTGCCAAACATTGTCAAAGCTATGTCATTACACGACGCCCGAGACACAGGCGTGCACATAAGACGTTCGTTTGGCAAAGCTACGGCATTACACGCCGCCTGAGACACAGGCGCGCACAAGACCTAAAGTCTTTGCCAAACATTGGCAAAGCTACGGCATTACACGCGGCCTAAGACACAGGCACGCGCACAAGACCTGAAGTCTTTGTCAAACATTGGCAAAGCTACGTCATTACACGACTCCTGAGACACAGGCGCGCGCACAAGACATGTATTCTTTGCCAAACATTGGCAAAGCTACGACATTACATGCCGCCTGAGACACATGCGTGCGCATAAGACCTTTGTTTGGCAAAGATGCGGCATTACACGCCGCCTGAGACACCGGCGCGCAAGACCTGAAGTCTTCGCCAAACATTGGAAATGCTACGGCAATACACGAAGCCAAAGACACAGCGCGCACACTAGACCTGAAGTCTTTGCAAAACATTGGCAAAGCTACAACATTACATGCCGCCTGAGACACAGGCGCGCGCACAAGACCTGAACTATATGCCAAACATTCGCAAAGCTACGGCATTACACGACGCCTGAGACACATGCGCGCGCAAAAGTCCTGAAGTCTTCGCCAAACATTGGCAAAGCTACGACATTACACCTCGCCTGAGACACAGGAGCGCACACGACCTAAAGTCTTTGCCAAACATTGTCAATGCTATGTCATTACACGACGCCCGAGACACAGGCGTGCACATAAGACGTTCGTTTGGCAAAGCTACGGCATTACACGCCGCCTGAGACACAGGCGCGCACAAGACCTAAAGTCTTTGCCAAACATTGGCAAAGCTACGGCATTACACGCCGCCTAAGACACAGGCACGCGCACAAGACCTGAAGTCTTTGTCAAACATTGGCAAAGCTACGTCATTACACGACTCCTGAGACACAGGTGCGCGCACAAGACATGTATTCTTTGCCAAACATTGGCAAAGCTACGACATTACACGCCGCCTGAGACACAGGCGTGCGCATAAGACCTTTGTTTGGCAAAGCCGCGGCATTACACGCCGCCTGAGACACAGGCGCGCAAGACCTGAAGTCTTCGCCAAACATTGGAAATGCTACGGCAATACACGAAGCCAAAGACACAGCGCGCACACTAGACCTGAAGTCTTTGCAAAACATTGGCAAAGCTACAGCATTACAAGCCGCCTGAGACACATGCACGCGCAAAAGTCCTGAAGTCTTTGCCAATCGTTGCCAAAGCTACGGCATTACACGCCACTTGATACACATGCACGCACACAAGTCCAGAAGTCCTTGCCAATCATTGGCAAAGCTACGCCATTACACGCCGCCTGAGACACATACGCGCGCACAAGACCTGAAGTCTTTGCCAAACATTGGCAAAGCTACGACATTAAACGCCGCCTGGGTTACATGCGCGCGCACAAGACCTGAACTCTTTGCTACACTTTGGCAAGGCTACGGCATTACACGCCGCCTGAGACACAGGCACGCGCACAAGGCCAGAACTATTTGCCAAACATTGGAAAAGCTACGACATTACACGCTGCCTGAGACACAGGCGCGCACAAGACCTGAAGTCATTGCTAAACATTGGCAAAGCTACGGTATTACACGCCGCCTAAGACACAGGCGCGCGCACAAGACCTGAAGTCTTTGCCAAACATTGGCAAATCTACGGCATTACACGACTCCTGATACACAGGCGCGGGCACAAGACATGTATTCTTTGCCAAACATTGGCAAAGCTACGACATTACACGCCTTCTGAGACACAGGCGCGCACAAGACCTGAAGTCTTTGCCAAACGTTTGCAAAGGTACGGCACTACACGCCGCCTGAGACACAGCCGTGCGCCCAAGACCTGTGTTTGGCAAAGCTACGGCATTACACGCCGCCTGAGACACAGGCGCGCACAAGACCTAAAGTCTTTGCCAAACATTGGCAAAGCTACGGCATTACACGCGGCCTAAGACACAGGCACGCGCACAAGACCTGAAGTCTTTGTCAAACATTGGCAAAGCTACGTCATTACACGACTCCTGAGACACAGGCGCGCGCACAAGACATGTATTCTTTGCCAAACATTGGCAAAGCTACGACATTACATGCCGCCTGAGACACAGGCGTGCGCATAAGACCTTTGTTTGGCAAAGATGCGGCATTACACGCCGCCTGAGACACCGGCGCGCAAGACCTGAAGTCTTCGCCAAACATTGGAAATGCTACGGCAATACACGAAGCCAAAGACACAGCGCGCACACTAGACCTGAAGTCTTTGCAAAACATTGGCAAAGCTACAACATTACATGTCGCCTGAGACACAGGCGCGCGCACAAGACCTGAACTATATGCCAAACATTCGCAAAGCTACGGCATTACACGACGCCTGAGACACATGCGCGCGCAAAAGTCCTGAAGTCTTCGCCAAACATTGGCAAAGCTACGACATTACACCTCGCCTGAGACACAGGAGCGCACACGACCTAAAGTCTTTGCCAAACATTGTCAATGCTATGTCATTACACGACGCCCGAGACACAGGCGTGCACATAAGACGTTCGTTTGGCAAAGCTACGGCATTACACGCCGCCTGAGACACAGGCGCGCACAAGACCTAAAGTCTTTGCCAAACATTGGCAAAGCTACGGCATTACACGCCGCCTAAGACACAGGCACGCGCACAAGACCTGAAGTCTTTGTCAAACATTGGCAAAGCTACGTCATTACACGACTCCTGAGACACAGGTGCGCGCACAAGACATGTATTCTTTGCCAAACATTGGCAAAGCTACGACATTACACGCCGCCTGAGACACAGGCGTGCGCATAAGACCTTTGTTTGGCAAAGCTGCGGCATTACACGCCGCCTGAGACACAGGCGCGCAAGACCTGAAGTCTTCGCCAAACATTGGAAATGCTACGGCAATACACGAAGCCAAAGACACAGCGCGCACACTAGACCTGAAGTCTTTGCAAAACATTGGCAAAGCTACAGCATTACAAGCCGCCTGAGACACATGCACGCGCAAAAGTCCTGAAGTCTTTGCCAATCGTTGCCAAAGCTACGGCATTACACGCCACTTGATACACATGCACGCACACAAGTCCAGAAGTCCTTGCCAATCATTGGCAAAGCTACGCCATTACACGCCGCCTGAGACACATACGCGCGCACAAGACCTGAAGTCTTTGCCAAACATTGGCAAAGCTACGACATTAAACGCCGCCTGGGTTACATGCGCGCGCACAAGACTTGAACTCTTTGCTACACTTTGGCAAGGCTACAGCATTACACGCCGCCTGAGACACAGGCACGCGCACAAGGCCAGAACTATTTGCCAAACATTGGAAAAGCTACGACATTACACGCTGCCTGAGACACAGGCGCGCACAAGACCTGAAGTCATTGCTAAACATTGGCAAAGCTACGGCATTACACGCCGCCTAAGACACAGGCGCGCGCACAAGACCTGAAGTCTTTGCCAAACATTGGCAAATCTACGGCATTACACGACTCCTGATACACAGGCGCGGGCACAAGACATGTATTCTTTGCCAAACATTGGCAAAGCTACGACATTACACGGCTTCTGAGACACAGGCGCGCACAAGACCTGAAGTCTTTGCCAAACGTTTGCAAAGGTACGGCACTACACGCCGCCTGAGACACAGCCGTGCGCCCAAGACCTGTGTTTGGCAAAGCTACGGTATTACACGCCGTCTGAGACACAGGCGCGCGCACAAGACCTGAAGTCTTTGTCAAACATTGGCAAAGCTACGGCACTACACGCCGCCTCAGACACAGGCGCGCGCACAAGACCTGAAGTCTTTGCCAATCATTGCAAAGCTATGACAATACACACCGCTTGAGACACATGCGCGCACACAAGACCTGAAGTCTTTGCCAAACATTGGCAAAGCTACGGCATTACACGCCGCTTGAGACACAGGCGCGCGCACTAGACCTAGATTCTTTGCCAAACATTGGCAATGCTACCGCATTACACGCCCCCTGAGACACACGCGCGCGCGCAAGACTTGAAGTATTTGCCAAACATTGGCAATGCTACGGCATTACACGATGACTGAGACACAGCACGCACACAAGACCGGAAGTCTTTGCAAAACATTGGCAAAGCTACGGCATTACACGCCTCCTGCGACACAGGCACGCGCACCAACCTGAAGTCTTTGCCAAACATTGGCAAAGCTACGGCATTTCACGTCGCCTGAGACACATGCGCGCGCACAAGACCTGAAGTCTTTGCCAATCATTGGCAAAGCTATGACAATACACGCTGCCTGAGACACATGCGCGCGCCCAAGACCTGAAGTCTTTGCCAAACACTGACAAAGCTACGACATTACACGCCGCTTGAGACACAGGCGCACGCACCAGACCTGGATTCTTTGCCAAACATTGGCAATGCTACCGCATTACACGCCCCCTGAGACACACGCGCACGCGCAAGACTTAAAGTATTTGCCAAACATTAGGAATGCTACGGTATTACACGTTGACTGAGACACAGCGCGCACACAAGACCTGAAGTCTTTGCAAAACATTGGCAAAGCTACGACATTACACGCCGCCAGAGACACATGCGCGCGCACAAGACCTGAAGTCTTTGCCAAACATTGGCAAAGCTACGACACTACACGCCGCCTGAGACACATGCGCGTGCAAATGAACTGAACTCTTTGCCAAACATTGGCAAAGCTACGACATTACACCTCGCCTGAGACACAGGAGCGCACACGACCAAAAGTCTTTGCCAAACATTGTCAAAGCTATGTCATTACACGACGCCCGAGACACAGGCGTGCACATAAGACGTTCGTTTGGCAAAGCTACGGCATTACACGCCGCCTGAGACCCAGGCGCGCACAAGACCTAAAGTCTTTGCCAAACATTGGCAAAGCTACGGCATTACACGCCGCCTAAGACACAGGCACGCGCACAAGACCTGAAGTCTTTGTAAAACATTGGCAAAGCTACGTCATTACACGACTCCTGAGACACAGGCGCGCGCACAAGACCTGATATCTTTGCCAAACATTGGCAACGCTACGACATTACACGCCGCCTGAGACACAGGCGTGCGCATAAGACCTTTGTTTGGCAAAGCTGCGGCATTACACGTCGCCTGAGACACAGGCGCGCAAGACCTGAAGTCTTCGCCAAACATTGGAAATGCTACGGCAATACACGAAGCCAAAGACACAGCGCGCACACTAGACCTGAAGTCTTTGCAAAACATTGGCGAAGCTACAGCATTACATGCCGCCTGAGACACATGCACGCGCAAAAGTCCTGAAGTCTTTGCCAATCGTTGCCAAAGCTACGGCATTACACGCCACTTGAGACACATGCACGCACACTAGTCCTGAAGTCTTTGCCAATCATTGGCAAAGCTACGCCATTACACGCCGCCTGAGACACATGCGCGCGCACAAGACCTGAAGTCTTTGCCAAACATTGGCAAAGCTACGACATTAAACGCCGCCTGGGTTACATGCGCGCGCACAAGACCTGAACTCTTTGCTACACTTTGGCAAGGCTACGGCATTACACGCCACCTGAGACACAGGCACACGCACAAGGCCAGAACTATTTGCCAAACATTGGAAAAGCTACGACATTACACGCTGCCTGAGACACAGGCGCGCACAAGACCTGAAGTCATTGCTAAACATTGGCAAAGCTACGGCATTACACGCCGCCTAAGACACAGGCGCGCGCACAAGACCTGAAGTCTTTGCCAAACATTGGCAAATCTACGGCATTACACGACTCCTGATACACAGGCGCGGGCACAAGACATGTATTCTTTGCCAAACATTGGCAAAGCTACGACATTACACGCCTTCTGAGACACAGGCGCGCACAAGACCTGAAGTCTTTGCCAAACGTTTGCAAAGGTACGGCACTACACGCCGCCTGAGACACAGCCGTGCGCCCAAGACCTGTGTTTGGCAAAGCTACGGTATTACACGCCGTCTGAGACACAGGCGCACGCACAAGACCTGAAGTCTTTGTCAAACATTGGCAAAGCTACGGCACTACACGCCGCATCAGACACGGGCGCGCGCACAAGCCCTGAAGTCTTTGCCAATCATTGGCAAAGCTATGACAATACACACCGCATGAGACACATGCGCGCACACAAGACCTGAAGTCTTTGCCAAACATTGGCAAAGCTACGGCATTACACGCCGCTTGAGACACAGGTGCGCGCACCAGACCTAGATTCTTTGCCAAACATTGGCAATGCTACCGCATTACACGCCCCCTGAGACACACGCGCGCGCGCAAGACTTGAAGTATTTGCCAAACATTGGCAATGCTACGGCATTACACGATGACTGAGACACAGCACGCACACAAGACCGGAAGTCTTTGCAAAACATTGGCAAAGCTACGGCATTACACGCCTCCTGCGACACAGGCACGCGCACCAGACCTGAAGTCTTTGCCAAACATTGGCAAAGCTACGGCATTTCACGTCGCCTGAGACACATGCGCGCGCACAAGACCTGAAGTCTTTGCCAATCATTGGCAAAGCTATGACAATACACGCTGCCTGAGACACATGCGCGGGCCCAAGACCTGAAGTCTTTGCCAAACATTGGCAAAGCTACGACATTACACGCCGCTTGAGACACAGGCGCACGCACCAGACCTGGATTCTTTGCCAAACATTGGCAATGCTACCGCATTACACGCCCCCTGAGACACACGCGCACGCGCAAGACTTGAAGTATTTGCCAAACATTAGCAATGCTACGGTATTACACGATGACTGAGACACAGCGCGCACACAAGACCTGAAGTCTTTGCAAAACATTGGCAAAGCTACGACATTACACGCCAACAGAGACACATGCGCGCGCACAAGACCTGAAGTCTTTGCCAAACATTGGCAAAGCTACGACACTACACGCCGCCTGAGACACATGCGCGTGCAAAAGAACTGAACTCTTTGCCAAACATTGGCAAAGCTACGACATTACACCTCGCCTGAGACACAGGAGCGCACACGACCTAAAGTCTTTGCCAAACATTGTCAAAGCTATGTCATTACACGACGCCCGAGACACAGGCATGCACATAAGACGTTCGTTTGGCAAAGCTACGGCATTACACGCCGCCTGAGACACAGGCGCGCACAAGACCTAAAGTCTTTGCCAAACATTGGCAAAGCTACGGCATTACACGCCGCCTAAGACACAGGCACGCGCACAAGACCTGAAGTCTTTGTCAAACATTGGCAAAGCTACGTCATTACACGACTCCTGAGACACAGGCGCGCGCACAAGACATGTATTCTTTGCCAAACATTGGCAAAGCTACGACATTACATGCCGCCTGAGACACAGGCGTGCGCATAAGACCTTTTTTGGCAAAGATGCGGCATTACACGCCGCCTGAGACACCGGCGCGCAAGACCTGAAGTCTTCGCCAAACATTGGAAATGCTACGGCAATACACGAAGCCAAAGACACAGCGCGCACACTAGACCTGAAGTCTTTGCAAAACATTGGCAAAGCTACAACATTACATGCCGCCTGAGACACAGGCGCGCGCACAAGACCTGAACTATATGCCAAACATTCGCAAAGCTACGACATTACACGCCGCCTGAGACACAGGCGTGCGCATAAGACCTTTGTTTGGCAAAGCTGCGGCATTACACGCCGCCTGAGACACAGGCGCGCAAGACCTGAAGTCTTCGCCAAACATTGGAAATGCTACGGCAATACACGAAACCAAAGACACAGCGCGCACACTAGACCTGAAGTCTTTGCAAAACATTGGCGAAGCTACAGCATTACATGCCGCCAGAGACACATGCACGCGCAAAAGTCCTGAAGTCTTTGCCAATCGTTGCCAAAGCTACGGCATTACACGCCACTTGAGACACATGCACGCACACTAGTCCTGAAGTCTTTGCCAATCATTGGCAAAGCTACGCCATTACACGCCGCCTGAGACACATGCGCGCGCACAAGACCTGAAGTCTTTGCCAAACATTGGCAAAGCTACGACATTAAACGCCGCCTGGGTTACATGCGCGCGCACAAGACCTGAACTCTTTGCTACACTTTGGCAAGGCTACGGCATTACACGCCGCCTGAGACACAGGCACGCGCACAAGGCCAGAACTATTTGCCAAACATTGGAAAAGCTACGACATTACACGCTGCCTGAGACACAGGCGCGCACAAGACCTGAAGTCATTGCTAAACATTGGCAAAGCTACGGCATTACACGCCGCCTAAGACACAGGCGCGCGCACAAGACCTGAAGTCTTTGCCAAACATTGGCAAATCTACGGCATTACACGACTCCTGATACACAGGCGCGGGCACAAGACATGTATTCTTTGCCAAACATTGGCAAAGCTACGACATTACACGCCTTCTGAGACACAGGCGCGCACAAGACCTGAAGTCTTTGCCAAACGTTTGCAAAGGTACGGCACTACACGCCGCCTGAGACACAGCCGTGCGCCCAAGACCTGTGTTTGGCAAAGCTACGGTATTACACGCCGTCTGAGACACAGGCGCACGCACAAGACCTGAAGTCTTTGTCAAACATTGGCAAAGCTACGGCACTACACGCCGCCTCAGACACCGGCGCGCGCATAAGACCTGAAGTCTTTGCCAATCATTGGCAAAGCTATGACAATACTCACCGCTTGAGACACATGCGCGCACACAAGACCTGAAGTCTTTGCCAAACATTGGCAAAGCTACGGCATTACACGCCGCTTGAGACACAGGCGCGCGCACCAGACCTAGATTCTTTGCCAAACATTGGCAATGCTACCGCATTACACGCCCCCTGAGACACGCGCGCGCGCGCAAGACTTGAAGTATTTGCCAAACATTGGCAATGCTACGGCATTACACGATGACTGAGACACAGCACGCACACAAGACCGGAAGTCTTTGCAAAACATTGGCAAAGCTACGGCATTACACGCCTCCTGCGACACAGGCACGCGCACCAGACCTGAAGTCTTTGCCAAACATTGGCAAAGCTACGGCATTTCACGTCGCCTGAGACACATGCGCGCGCACAAGACATGAAGTCTTTGCCAATCATTGGCAAAGCTATGACAATACACGCTGCCTGAGACACATGCGCGCGCCCAAGACCTGAAGTCTTTGCCAAACATTGGCAAAGCTACGACATTACACGCCGCTTGAGACACAGGCGCACGCACCAGACCTGGATTCTTTGCCAAACATTGGCAATGCTACCGCATTACACGCCCCCTGAGACACACGCGCACGCGCAAGACTTGAAGTATTTGCCAAACATTAGCAATGCTACGGTATTACACGATGACTGAGACACAGCGCGCACACAAGACCTGAAGTCTTTGCAAAACATTGGCAAAGCTACGACATTACACGCCAACAGAGACACATGCGCGCGCACAAGACCTGAAGTCTTTGCCAAACATTGGCAAAGCTACGACACTACACGCCGCCTGAGACACATGCGCGTGCAAAAGAACTGAACTCTTTGCCAAACATTGGCAAAGCTACGACATTACACCTCGCCTGAGACACAGGAGCGCACACGACCTAAAGTCTTTGCCAAACATTGTCAAAGCTATGTCATTACACGACGCCCGAGACACAGGCATGCACATAAGACGTTCGTTTGGCAAAGCTACGGCATTACACGCCGCCTGAGACACAGGCGCGCACAAGACCTAAAGTCTTTGCCAAACATTGGCAAAGCTACGGCATTACACGCCGCCTAAGACACAGGCACGCGCACAAGACCTGAAGTCTTTGTCAAACATTGGCAAAGCTACGTCATTACACGACTCCTGAGACACAGGCGCGCGCACAAGACATGTATTCTTTGCCAAACATTGGCAAAGCTACGACATTACATGCCGCCTGAGACACAGGCGTGCGCATAAGACCTTTGTTTGGCAAAGATGCGGCATTACACGCCGCCTGAGACACCGGCGCGCAAGACCTGAAGTCTTCGCCAAACATTGGAAATGCTACGGCAATACACGAAGCCAAAGACACAGCGCGCACACTAGACCTGAAGTCTTTGCAAAACATTGGCAAAGCTACAACATTACATGCCGCCTGAGACACAGGCGCGCGCACAAGACCTGAACTATATGCCAAACATTCGCAAAGCTACGGCATTACACGACGCCTGAGACACATGCGCACGCAAAAGTCCTGAAGTCTTTGCCAATCGTTGCCAAAGCTACGGCATTACACGCCACTTGAGACACATGCACGCACACAAGTCCTGAAGTCTTTGCCAATCATTGGCAAAGCTACGGCATTACACGCCGCCTGAGACACATGCGCGCGCACAAGACCTGAAGTCTTTGCCAAACATTGGCAAAGCTACGACATTAAACGCCGCCTGGGTTACATGCGCGCGCATAAGACCTGTACTCTTTGCTACACTTTGGCAAGGCTACGGCATTACACGCCGCCTGAGACACAGGCACGCGCACAAGTCCAGAACTATTTGCCAAACATTGGAAAAGCTACTATATTACACGCCGCCTGAGACACAGGCGCGCACAAGACCTGAAGTCATTGCTAAACATTAAGAAAGCTACGGCATTACACGCCGCCTAAGACACAGGCGCGCGCACAAGACCTGAAGTCTTTGCCAAACATTGGCAAAGCTACGGCATTACACGACTCTTGATACACGGGCGCGGGCACAAGACATGTATTCTTTGCCAAACATTGGCAAAGCTACGACATTACACGCCTTCTGAGACACAGGCGCGCACAAGACCTGAAGTCTTTGCCAAACGTTTGCAAAGGTACGGCACTACACGACGCCTGAGACACAGCCGTGCGCCCAAGACCTGTGTTTGGCAAAGCTACGGTATTACACGCCGTCTGAGACACAGGCGCGCGCACAAGACCTGAAGTCTTTGTCAAACATAGGCAAAGCTACGGCACTACACGCCGCCTCAGACACAGGCGCATGCACAAGACCTGAAGTCTTTGCCAATCATTGGCAAAGCTATGACAATACACGCCGCCTGAGACACATGCGCGCGCACAAGACCTGAAGTCTTTGCCAAACATTGGCAAAGCTACGACATTACACGCCGCTTGAGACACAGGCGCACACACTAGACCTGGATTCTTTGCCAAACATTGGCAATGCTACCGCATTACACGCCCCCTGAGACACACGCGCACGCGCAAGACTTGAAGTATTTGCCAAACATTAGCAATGCTACGGTATTACACGATGACTGAGACACAGCGCGCACACAAGACCTGAAGTCTTTGCAAAACATTGGCAAAGCTACGACATTACACGCCGCCAGAGACACATGCGCGCGCGCAAGACCTGAAGTCTTTGCCAAACATTGGCAAAGCTACGACACTACACGCCGCCTGAGACACATGCGCGCGCAAAAGAACTGAACTCTTTGCCAAACATTGGCAAAGCTACGACATTACACCTCGCCTGAGACACAGGAGCGCACACGACCGAAAGTCTTTGCCAAACATTGTCAAAGCTATGTCATTACACGACGCCCGAGACACAGGCATGCACATAAGACGTTCGTTTGGAAAAGCTACGGCATTACACGCCGCCTGAGACACAGGCGCGCACAAGACCTAAAGTCTTTGCCAAACATTGGCAAAGCTACGGCATTACACGCCGCCTAAGACACAGGCACGCGCACAAGACCTGAAGTCTTTGTCAAACATTGGCAAAGCTACGTCATTACACGACTCCTGAGACACAGGCGCGCGCACAAGACATGTATTCTTTGCCAAACATTGGCAAAGCTACGACATTACATGCCACCTGAGACACAGGCGTGCGCATAAGACCTTTGTTTGGCAAAGCTGCGGCATTACACGCCGCCTGAGACACCGGCGCGCAAGACCTGAAGTCTTCGCCAAACATTGGAAATGCTACGGCAATACACGAAGCCAAAGACACAGCGCGCACACTAGACCTGAAGTCTATGCAAAACATTGGCAAAGCAACAACATTACATGCCGCCTGAGACACAGGCGTGCGCACAAGACCTGAACTATATGCCAAACATTCGCAAAGCTACGGCATTACACGACGCCTGAGACACATGCGCGCGCAAAAGTCCTGAAGTCTTTGCCAATCGTTGCCAAAGCTACGGCATTACACGCCACTTGAGACACATGCACGCACACAAGTCCTGAAGTCTTTGCCAATCATTGGCAAAGCTACGGCATTACACGCCGCCTGAGACACATGCGCGCGCACAAGACCTGAAGTCTTTGCCAAACATTGGCAAAGCTACGACATTAAACGCCGCCTGGGTTACATGCGCGCGCACAAGACCAGAACTCTTTGCTACACTTTGGCAAGGCTACGGCATTACACGCCGCCAGAGACACAGGCACGCGCACAAGTCCAGAACTATTTGCCAAACATTGGAAAAGCTACGACATTACACGCCGCCTGAGACACAGGCGCGCACAAGACCTGAAGTCATTGCTAAACATTAACAAAGCTACGGCATTACACGCCGCCTAAGACACAGGCGCGCGCACAAGACCTGAAGTCTTTGCCAAACATTGGCAAAGCTACGGCATTACACGACTCCTGATACACAGGCGCGGGCACAAGACATGTATTCTTTGCCAAACATTGTCAAAGCTACGACATTACACGCCTTCTGAGACACAGGCGCGCACAAGACCTGAAGTCTTTGCCAAACGTTTGCAAAGGTACGGCACTACACGCCGCCTGAGACACAGCCGAGCGCCCAAGACCTGTGTTTGGCAAAGCTACGGTATTACACGCCGTCAGAGACACAGGCGCGCGCACAAGACCTGAAGTCTTTGTCAAACATTGGTAAAGCTATGACACTACACGCCACCTCAGACACAGGCGCGCGCACAAGACCTGAAGTCTTTGCCAATCATTGGCAAAGCTATGACAATACACGCCGCCTGAGACACATGCGAGCGCACAAGACCTGAAGTCTTTGCCAAACATTGGCAAAGCTACGACATTACACGCCGCTTGAGACACAGGCGCACACACTAGACCTGGATTCTTTGCCAAACATTGGCAATGCTACCGCATTACACGCCCCCTGAGACACACGCGCACGCGCAAGACTTGAAGTATTTGCCAAACATTAGTAATGCTACGGTATTACACGATGACTGAGACACAGCGCACACAAGACCTGAAGTCTCTGCAAAACATTGGCAAAGCTACGACATTACACGCCGCCAGAGACACATGCGCGCGCACAAGACCTGAAGTCTTTGCCAAACATTGGCAAAGCTACGACACTACACGCCGCCTGAGACACATGCGCGCGCAAAAGAACTGAACTCTTTGCCAAACATTGGCAAAGCTACGACATTACACCTCGCCTGAGACACAGGAGCGCACACGACCTAAAGTCTTTGCCAAACATTGTCAAAGCTATGTTATTGGCTTGAGTTAGTTGAGTTACCAGCTGAGTGAGGAGAGCAGCAAGGTCGGTATTATTGTTGTTGTTGGCATTGCTGGTATTGGTGTTGGTGCTATCGTTGGCGTTGTCGGTGTTGTTGCGGTTGATGTTACGACGAGGAGGCATTCTATAAAAAGATAATGATACAAAAGTGTTGTGAGAATTTATAAAAATCCGTTGAAATTTAGGATAGGAGGAAAAATAACACATTTATTTCATAGTTCGGATTGTTTTCAAGTAATCACATTTCTACTTGAACACAATGACATATTAAGGTTAATTAGACTTATATAATTTTCTAGGAGACGTGCTTTAGCCTATAGGTAAACACTCATCCCGGGAATTCCCAGGAAAGCATACGGATCACTCGGTTGATTGGGATTTATATGAAATGCTTTCCTAGACAGAAAACCCAGAATACAGGTGTCACCGTTCCAGATTGCACGTGTCCTCTAATAATTAACAGAGTCTAAAACCTTAACGGGTATGAAAAATATTTTTGATAGGCATAGGTCCACGAGTATGAGTTTTTCCACAAGTTATGGCGATGATGACATAGAAGCAGTTAAGGAGGATATGCGGCTTAGGATACGGGTATGGATACGATTTATTTTATTATTTACGTATGCTTATTAAGTCTTGTAGTCTAAACAATTTAAGTATCAAATAACTAACACATAAGGCATGTGACATATAGCAAATAGCACGTATCACATAAAACATGTAGCATGGCATTGTTGGGTGTCCTAAAGTTATAGTCTAGGTCAATGGTGTCTAATAACCTAATTCCCTATAACCAAGGCTCTGATACCAATCTGTCACACCCCAACCGACGGCGGAAAACGTCGGGGCGTGAAGCTGTGCAGACTGTTCATAGCTCATGGTTGCTAAAGTTTGAATAATTTAAACATTCATTTTCATTACACGTAGCAAGTTCATACCATACAAGAACCAAATGTAGCGATTACAAAATATAAATAGTTTAGATTAATTGCTAGGTCCAAATCCTATATGTAGCAGCTTGTAATACTTCAAACATTGTCACCTGAAACATGGTTAAAACAAAGTCAACTAAAAAGTTGGTGAGAATACATAGGTTTTCGTGTCATGTAATAGAATATAGTGTCGTGTGTATACAATTCATACAAACATGGCAATTAAGGCATTTATGGAGAGATACCATCGTGTGACCTGGTAGTACAATCAAACCTTTGTAACTAGCATGCAAAACAAACGCGTGTTGGCAGTAACAGTCACCCTACCTGGGTGGGTTTGTCAGACTCAATAGATCTATCACTGTTTACTGTAGGCTATAAAATAGTTAATGATTGCACGTGAATAGCAAACTGCGTGTTGGTCTACACACCTAGTACTCAAGCGCAAAGCTCAAAATTGTAACACATGATTGTAGGGTGGAATTGTATATTGTGTAGTTTGTAAACATAGTAAATAGAACGCATGTTCCACCCCAAAAGTTTGTAAATAGAGTAAAAGAGGGGCTATGTAACTCACTTGTGTTGGAGCGTGTAGTTTGCACAGATCAACAAAAATACCAAGCGTGTTGTAGGTCGCTACGTTTGACCTATTGAATGAGGGTATAACGCGTGTCACTGTTTGTGTTATTTTGTGTCCAAAATGGGTTCGTTGGTGGTTTGTGTGTTTAGGGTTGGTTTTGGAATAATAAATTAGTAGCGATATATATATATATATATATTTATTTAAATAAAATTTAATTAAACGATATTTGTTTAAATCAATATATATATATATTTGTATAAATAAAAATGATTATATAAATTCACTATTTCATCGGTTTTGAAACTATCGGGAATTAATCGTTTTAAATTTCTAAATCAGCGATTTGGTATATAAATGATTCCCGGGTTTTGGGATTTTATAACTTAAATTTTTATAAACAAGTTTTGAAATGTTTAAATAAAAACATATTAAATTAAGTTTGAAAATAATAAAATTAAAGTTTCTGGTCAAGGAGCACGACCGTGCTCAAGTAGGGCACGACCGCGCTCGTTGTCGGGCATGACCGTGGTGGTCTGAGCGCGCCCGTGGTCGAGTCAGAAGTCACTACAGAGGGTCTGGACATAGAGCACGACCGTGCTCGTATCTGGCACGACCGCGTCTAGTGTTTGTTTTTGGTCAAGACTTGTTTGCTCGGTAAGCACGACCGGGCCACACCTGGAGCACGACTGTGCTTGGTCAGGCACGACCGCGCTCAGGGATGAGCGCGACCGTGTCGGGCCTTTTTCAGACACAATTCGATCGATTCTTATATTAATAGCTTCTAGATTCTTAGGGCTTTCACTTAGTGGATGATTACGAATGTTTCTACATAGTTTAATTGTATTTATATCATGTCTAGAGTGTAGTTCGAGTAAAATTTATGTTTCGGCTTTTTGGTTCAAAATCGGATCGATTTGAGTGTTTCTACAACGAATTGACATAGGGCTTTCGTAGTAGAGGTAGATACAAAGCTGAAGACGTGTTACTTACTTGTTGAAAGTGGGCAATTGAATGCGGTCGGCTATGGGTCGAGCGGCTTCGTTTCTTGGCGATCAATCGGACGACAGAGGTGTTGTGAGCGTCGAGTGAGAGTGGTGTAGGAAACGTGCAACTGACTCTATATCGACGAATTTGAGAGGCTCGGTTGTGGTGTGAATGGGATTAATTAATTGTGCAAATTGGACGACAATTGATGCGTGTTTTAGACGAATTTCAGTCGAGTATGGTCTGACGCGCGAAGACCGGCTTTTCTTTATTTTAATTTTCACGAATTCAGAAGGTATGGTATGGTTTGACTTTCTGCAGTCAAGTGGGTTCATCAGCGCGACCGTGTCTACTTTAGGCGCGACCGTGCTTAGGTCGACAGGCGCGACCGTGCCTAGTCCTAGGCGCGACCGTGCTTGCCTAGTTTTGTAGTTTTTTTTGAGTTTTGTCAGTTTTGGTCCTCGGGGCTTGTGAGATAATGGTGTTTTTGTTTAATTTGTTGTTGTAATAGAATAGTTTGTATATGTAACTGCATCGTAGATTGTTTGTACATGAATCGAAACTGAAATGTGTTTGTTTATTGAAATCAAACGATTACATGATGAAAATCAGAAATGTTACAGTCTCCCCTTGTTGAGGGGATTTCGTCCCGAAATTCAACTAGTTGAGGTTGCAGAATTGGTGAATAGGTGAGGATACTTGAGTTTCATTTGGTCTTCACGTTCCCAAGTAAACTCAGGACCGCGTTTTGAATCCCAACGGACTTTGACTATAGGGATGCGGCTGCGCTTGAGTTGCTTGATTTCACGATCCATGATTTCCACTGGTTTCTCAACGAAATGCATCGTTTCATTAATGCGCACGTCGTCAAGAAGTATGTGGAGGTTCTCATCAGCAAGACATTTCTTCAGGTTGGACATGTGGAAGGCTGGATGAACATTGTTGAGTGCTGGAGGTAGCTCAAGTTTGTAAGCCACTTTCCCGATTCTTTCAAGGATCTTGAACGGGCCTACGTAACGAGGTGCTAGTTTGCCTTTCTTTCCAAAGCGGATCACACCCTTCCAAGGGGATACTTTGAGAAGCACAAGGTCACCCACTTGGAATTCCAAGGGTTTTCGTCGCTTGTCGGCATAGCTCTTTTGTCGACTTCTCGCTACTCGGATGTTGTCACGGATTTGAAGGATTTTGTCGGATGTTTCTTGAATTAACTCGGGACCGGTGATTTGTGCTTCACCAATCTCGTTCCAACAGATAGGAGAACGGCATTTGCGACCATAAAGAGCTTCGAATGGAGCCATGTTGATGGTGGTGTGGTAGCTGTTATTGTAGGAGAATTCAATAAGTGCTAGATGTGAATCCCAATTGCCACCAAAGTCTATGACACAGGCTCTCAGCATGTCTTCGAGGGTTTGGATTGTTCGTTCAGTCTGGCCATCAGTTTGGGGATGGTAGGCTGTGCTTAAATCCAATCGTGTGCCAAGTGCCTTTTGCAGAGATTGCCAAAATCTGGAAGTGAAACGAGCATCTCTGTCGGAGATTATGTTCAAAGGTATACCGTGTCGACTCACAATTTCGTTAATATAGATTCGGGCCAATTTCTCAACCCGATAGTCTTCACGGATGGGTAGGAAGTGTGCGGACTTTGTGAGACGGTCAATGATTACCCAAATGCTATCATAGCCGTTTGAAGTACGGGGGAGTTTAGTAATGAAGTCCATGGCTAGATTTTCCCATTTCCACACGGGGATTTCCGGTTTTTCAAGTAAACCGGAAGGACGTTGATGTTCGGCTTTGACTTTAGAGCAGGTTAGACATTTTGCAACATAGAGTGCAATGTCTTTCTTCATACCAGGCCACCAATACTGTGGTCGAAGATTGTGATACATTTTATCCGCACCGGGATGGATAGAATACCGAGACTTGTGTGCTTCAGTCATGAGGAATTCCCGGAGATCATTGCGGTTGGGAACCCAAATACGATCCAAGAAATAAAGCAAGCCATTGTTTTTAGTCTCTAGTTGGAATTCAGCACCACACCACATTTCCTCATACATATTGCCCTCGGTAATCGAGACGTGTTGAGCTGCTAGAATACGGGTTTGAATGTCGGAATGAATCTTGACACTTTGGAGCATGACGCGTTCTTTACAGCTCAGCGCATCGGCTACTACGTTTGCCTTGCCGGGATGATAACGAATCTCGCAATCGTAATCATTGAGGAGTTCAACCCAACGTCGTTGCCTCATGTTGAGTTCTTTTTGATTGAAGATGTGTTGGAGGCTTTTGTGGTCAGTAAATACCACACATTTCGTGCCATATAGATAATGTCTCCAAATCTTCAAGGCAAATATGACTGCTCCTAGCTCCAGATCGTGCGTCGTATAGTTCTTTTCATGGATCTTGAGTTGCCTCGATGCATAAGCGATTACCTTGCCTCGTTGCATGAGAACACAACCAAGTCCTAGGTTAGAGGCATCACAGTAGACGACTAGGTCATCGTTTCCTTCTGGAAGAGTCAGAATAGGAGCATCACATAACTTCTGTTCAAGAGTTTGGAAAGCTTCTTCTTGTTTCGGCCCCCATTCATAAGGTTTACCTTTATGTGTCAAGGCGGTGAGGGGAACAGCAATCTTGGAGAAATTAGAAATGAACCTTCGGTAATAACCCGCTAAACCAAGAAACGAACGAACCTCGGTAGGGGTTTGAGGAGCACTCCAATTCTTGACAGCTTCGATCTTGGCAGGGTCGACATGTATTCCCCTATTGTTGATAACGTGACCCAAAAATTGAACCTCCTTTAACCAAAATTCACATTTGGAGAACTTGGCGTATAATTGTTCGGTTCTCAGGAGATCCAGAATCAGTCTAAGGTGCTGTTCATGTTCTTCCTCAGTCTTGGAATAGATCAAGATGTCGTCGATGAAAACGATCACGAATTTGTCAAGGTATGGTTTGCACATGCGGTTCATAAGGTCCATAAAGACAGCAGGTGCATTGGTCAACCCAAAAGGCATAACCGTGAACTCGTAATGACCATATCTTGTTCGGAAGGCGGTCTTTGGAATATCTTCTTCTCGGACACGCAGTTGGTGATAACCAGATCGAAGATCAATCTTTGAGAAACAAGTAGAACCTTGGAGTTGATCGAAGAGGTCGTCAATCCTAGGTAACGGGTAGCGGTTTTTTATTGTAAGCTTGTTGAGCTCTCGATAGTCAATACACATGCGGAATGAACCATCCTTCTTTTTAACAAACAAGACTGGTGCACCCCACGGTGAATGACTTGGCCGTATGAAACCTTTGTCAGCGAGTTCTTGAAGTTGACTTGCAAGTTCTTGCAATTCAGAAGGTGCAAGTCGGTATGGAGCTTTAGCCACAGGGTTTGCTCCGGGTATAAGATCGATTCGAAACTTTACTTCCCGAACAGGTGGAAGACCGGGTAAGTCGTCGGGAAAGACTTCGGGAAACTCCCGAATGATGGGAATATCTTCTATTCTTCTCTCCTTGTCTTCTTTTTGAATCACATGAGCTAGGAAAACCATGCACTTCTTTCGAATGTATTTCTGGGCAGTTATGCATGACATCAGTTTGAGTCCTTGGCAAGGTTTCTCGCCAAAGACTTTCAATATGTCTCCCGATGGAAGAGGTACTCGGATGTACTTTTCAAAGCACATGACCTCGGCATGGTTTTTAGATAACCAATCCAAGCCGATGATGACGTCAAAGCTTCCCAATGGCATTGGTATAAGGTTGACTGGAAATGTGTGACCATTGAGTTCTAGTGAGCAGTCATGAATGATGGAGTCAATAGTGATGGAGTTTCCATCCGCTACTTCAACGGTGAAGGTTTTCTCGAGTTTGGATCGTGTTTTTGCAAGTAAAGGTTCAAAGTTAAGTGACATAAAACTCTTATCGGCTCCGGTATCAAATAGTATAGATGCAAATTGTTTATTTACAAGAAACGTACCGTTGACCACATGATCGTTGGCTTGAGCTTCATTGGCGTTGATGTTGAAAGCACGCCCACGAGCTCCGCCCTGATTATTGTTCACAAGCTTTGGACATTGGTTCCGGAAGTGGTTCGGGTTGCCACATTCATAGCATGCCCGTCCATTTGTATTGATTGGAACCACTTGATTAGCTCCGGGTTGATTAACCGGGTTGGCTTGAGTAGTAAGTGCCTTTTGTCGGCAGATATTGGCCGTATGGCCAAGTTTCCCACAATGATTGCAAAGGCGACATGGGACAGTTTGTGGGTGATGATAGTTGCAGTTGTTGCAGAGTGGGTAGGTACCTCCATAAGCTTTCTTGGCTGGATTTTGAGCCAAGGGTGCAACTTGATTAATTGGGGCGGCTGGAGTGACTATTGCAAAATTCTTCGCCTTTCTCTTCCTGGTGTTTCGATGCTGTTCGTTTTGAACTTCTTTGACATGTGTAGGAGGAGTTGTGGTGTCAGAAACTTTCTTGGCCCCCTTTTTGGTAAGAGTACCTGCTTTAACGTGATTATCGGTCAGTGTGGCAGCTAGACGAATAGCATCTTCTAGGTTTGCAGGATTTCTTCCTAGAACAGTGTCCTAGATTTGTCTCGGTAGACCACCGATATATTTTTCAATACACCTAGACAAAGGTGTAACCATGTGCGGTACCAGCATGCTGAGTTCGTGGAAACGGTTAGTGTACGCCAAGCTTTCACCGCTATCTTGGGTAAGATCCCAAAATTCCGCTTCCAGTTTCTTCATCTCATTTCGAGGACAGAATTCCTCGGTCATGATCCTTTTCAGCTCATCCCATGGCAGAGCCATTGCTACTTCTACTCCCCTTGTTCTCTTTTCCCCATTCCACCAGGTTAGTGCCCGTTTTTGGAAGACACTAGTGGCATGGCGGACACGCAGATTGTCCGGACAGTCACTATTGAGGAAGGTTCCCTCAATACTTTCGAACCATTGAAGGATTCCCGTGGCTCCTTCGGTACCATAAAACTTCAGGGGATTGCAAGAGTTGAAATTATTGAAGGTACATTGTGGCGGGTTGGCACCACCGCCACCACCAGTATTAGCACTACCACTGGCGTTCCCATTGTTGTTGTTATTGGCTTGAGTTAGTTGAGTTACCAGCTGAGTGAGGAGAGCAGCAAGGTCGGTATTATTGTTGTTGTTGGCATTGCTGGTATTGGTGTTGGTGCTATCGTTGGCGTTGTCGGTGTTGTTGCGGTTGATGTTACGACGAGGAGGCATTCTATAAAAAGAGAATGATACAAAAGTGTTGTGAGAATTTATAAAAATCCGTTGAAATTTAGGATAGGAGGAAAAATAACACATTTATTTCATAGTTCGGATTGTTTTCAAGTAATCACATTTCTACTTGAACACAATGACATATTAAGGTTAATTAGACTTATATAATTTTCTAGGAGACGTGCTTTAGCCTATAGGTAAACACTCATCCCGGGAATTCCCAGGAAAGCATACGGATCCCTCGGTTGATTGGGATTTATATGAAATGCTTTCCTAGACAGAAAACCCAGAATACAGGTGTCACCCTTCCAGATTGCACGTGTCCTCTAATAATTAACAAAGTCTAAAACCTTAACGGGTATGAAAAATATTTTTGATAGGCATAGGTCCACGAGTATGAGTTTTTCCACAAGTTATGGCGATGATGACATAGAAGCAGTTAAGGAGGATATGCGGCTTAGGATACGGGTATGGATACGATTTATTTTATTATTTACGTATGCTTATTAAGTCTTGTAGTCTAAACAATTTAAGTATCAAATAACTAACACATAAGGCATGTGACATATAGCAAATAGCACGTATCACATAAAACATGTAGCATGGCATTGTTGGGTGTCCTAAAGTTATAGTCTAGGTCAATGGTGTCTAATAACCTAATTCCCTATAACCAAGGCTCTGATACCAATCTGTCACACCCCAACCGACGGCGGAAAACGTCGGGGCGTGAAGCTGTGTAGACTGTTCATAGCTCATGGTTGCTAAAGTTTGAATAATTTAAACATTCATTTTCATTACACGTAGCAAGTTCATACCATACAAGAACCAAATGTAGCGATTACAAAATATAAATAGTTTAGATTAATTGCTAGGTCCAAATCCTATATGTAGCAGCTTGTAATACTTCAAACATTGTCACCTGAAACATGGTTAAAACAAAGTCAACTAAAAAGTTGGTGAGAATACATAGGTTTTCGTGTCATGTAATAGAATATAGTGTCGTGTGTATACAATTCATACAAACATGGCAATTAAGGCATTTATGGAGAGATACCATCGTGTGACCTGGTAGTACAATCAAACCTTTGTAACTAGCATGCAAAACAAACGCGTGTTGGCAGTAACAGTCACCCTACCTGGGTGGGTTTGTCAGACTCAATAGATCTATCACTGTTTACTGTAGGCTATAAAATAGTTAATGATTGCACGTGAATAGCAAACTGCGTGTTGGTCTACACACCTAGTACTCAAGCACAAAGCTCAAAATTGTAACACATGATTGTAGGGTGGAATTGTATATTGTGTAGTTTGTAAACATAGTAAATAGAACGCATGTTCAACCCCAAAAGTTTGTAAATAGAGTAAAAGAGGGGCTATGTAACTCACTTGTGTTGGAGCGTGTAGTTTGCACAGATCAACAAAAATACCAAGCGTGTTGTAGGTCGCTACGTTTGACCTATTGAATGAGGGTATAACGCGTGTCACTGTTTGTGTTATTTTGTGTCCAAAATGGGTTCGTTGGTGGTTTGTGTGTTTAGGGTTGGTTTTGGAATAATAAATTAGTAGCGATATATATATATATATTTATTTAAATAAAATTTAATTAAACGATATTTGTTTAAATCAATATATATATATATATATATATATTTGTATAAATAAAAATGATTATATAAATTCACTATTTCATCGGTTTTGAAACTATCGGGAATTAATCGTTTTAAATTTCTAAATCAGCGATTTGGTATATAAATGATTCCCGGGTTTTGGGATTTTATAACTTAAATTTTTATAAACAAGTTTTGAAATGTTTAAATAAAAACATATTAAATTAAGTTTGAAAATAATAAAATTAAAGTTTCTGGTCAAGGAGCACGACCGTGCTCAAGTAGGGCACGACCGCGCTCGTTGCCGGGCGTGACCGTGGTGGTTTGAGCGCGCCCGTGGTCGAGTCAGAAGTCACTACAGAGGGTCTGGACATAGAGCACGACCGTGCTCGTATCTGGCACGACCGCGTCTAGTGTTTGTTTTTGGTCAAGACTTGTTTGCTCGGTAAGCACGACCGGGCCACACCTAGAGCACGACTGTGCTTGGTCAGGCACGACCGCGCTCAGGGATGAGCGCGACCGTGTCGGGCCTTTTTCAGACACAATTCGATCGATTCTTATATTAATAGCTTCTAGATTCTTAGGGCTTTCACTTAGTGGATGATTACAAATGTTTCTACATAGTTTAATTGTATTTATATCATGTCTAGAGTGTAGTTCGAGTAAAATTTATGTTTCGGCTTTTTGGTTCAAAATCGGATCGATTTGAGTGTTTCTACAACGAATTGACATAGGGCTTTCGTAGTAGAGGTAGATACAAAGCTGAAGACGTGTTACTTACTTGTTGAAAGTGGGCAATTGAATGCGGTCGGCTACGGGTCGAGCGGCTTCGTTTCTTGGCGATCAATCGGACGACAGAGGTGTTGTGAGCGTCGAGTGAGAGTTCTGAGAGATCGAGTGGGTGTATAAGAGGGTGTAGGAAACGTGCAACTGACTCTATATCGACGAATTTGAGAGGCTCGGTTGTGGTGTGAATGGGATTAATTAATTGTGCAAATTGGACGACAATTGATGCGTGTTTTAGACGAATTTCAGTCGAGTATGGTCTGACGCGCGAAGACCGGCCTTTCTTTATTTTAATTTTCACGAATTCAGAAGGTATGGTATGGTTTGACTTTCTGCAGTCAAGGGGGTTCATCAGCGCGACCGTGTTTACTTTAGGCGCGACCGTGCTTAGGTCGACAGGCGCGACCGTGCTTGCCTAGTTTTGTAGTTTTTTTTTAGTTTTGTCAGTTTTGGTCCTCGGGGCTTGTGAGATAATGGTGTTTTTGTTTAATTTGTTATTGTAATAGAATAGTTTGTATATGTAACTGCATCGTAGTTTGTTTGTACACGAATCGAAACTGAAATGTGTTTGTTTATTGAAATCAAACGATTACATGATGAAAATCAGAAATGTTACACAAGTCCTGAAGTCTTTGCCAATCATTGGCAAAGCTACGGCATAACACGCCGCCTGAGACACATGCGCGCGCAAAAGACCTGAAGTCTTTGCCAAACATTGGCAAATCTACGACATTAAACGCCGCCTGGGTTACATGTGCGCGCACAAGACCTGAACTCTATGCCACACTTTGGCAAGGCTACGGCATTACATGCCGCCTGAGACACAGGCACGCGCACAAGACCAGAACTCTTTGCCAAACATTGGAAAAGCTACGACATTACACGCTGCTTGAGACACAGGCACACACAAGACCTGAAGTCATTGCCAAACATTGGCGAAGCTACGGCATTACACGCCGCCTAAGACACAGGCGCGCGCACAATACCTGAAGTCTTTGCCAAACATTGGCAAAGCCACGGCATTACACGACTCCTGATACACAGGCGCGGGCACAAGACATGTATTCTTTGCCAAACATTGGCAAAGCTACGACATTACACGCCTCCTGAGACGTAGGCGCGCACAAGACCTGAAGTCTTTGCCAAACTTTTGCAAAGGTACGGCATTACACGCCGCCTGAGACACAGGCGTGCGACAAGACCTGTGTTTGGCAAAGCTACGGCATTACACGCCGCCTGAGACACAGGCACGCGCACAAGACCTGAAGTCTTTGTCAAACATTGGCAAAGCTACGGCACTACACGCCGCCTCAGACACAGGCGCGCGCACAAGATCTGAAGTCTTTGCCAATCATTGGCAAAGCTATGAAAATACACGCCGCCTGAGACACATGCGCGCGCACAAGACCTGAAGTCTTTGCCAAACATTGGCAAAGCTACGACATTACACGCCGCTTGAGACACAGGTGCGCGCACCAAACCTGGATTCTTTGCCAAACATTGGCAATGCTACCGCATTACACGCCCCCAGAGACACACGCGCGCGTGCAAGACTTGAAGTATTTTCCAAACATTGGCAATGCTACGGCATTACACGATGACTGAGCCACAGCGCGCACACAAGACCGGAAGTCTTTGCAAAACATTGGCAAAGCTACGGCGTTACACGCCGCCTGAAACACAGGCGCGCGCATAAGACATGAACTATATGCCAAACATTGGCAAAGCTACGACATTACACGCTGCCTGAGACACATGCGCGCGCACAAGACCTGAAGTCTTTGCCAAACATTGGCAAAGCTTACGACATTACACGCCGCCTGAGACACATGCGCGCGCAAAAGAACTGAACTCTTTGCCAAACATTGGCAAAGCTACGGCATTACACCTCGCCTGAGACACAGGAGCGCACACGACCTAAAGTCTTTGCCAAACATTGTCAAAGCTACGTCATTACACGACGCCTGAGACACAAGCACGCGCACAAGACCTGAAGTGTTTGCCAAACATTGGCAAAGCTACGGCATTACACGACTCCTGATACACAGGCGCGGGCACAAGACATGTATTCTTTGCCAAACATTGGCAAAGCTATGACATTACACTACTCCTGAGACACAGGCGCGCACAAGACCTGAAGTCTTTGCCAAACGTTTGCAAAGGTACGGCATTACACGCCGCCTGAGACACAGGCGTGCGCCCAAGACCTGTGTTTGGCAAAGCTACGGTATTACACGCCGCCTGAGACACAGGCGCGCGCACAAGACCTGAAGTCTTTGTCAAACATTGGCAAAGCTACGGCATTACACGCCGCCTGAGACACAGGCGCGCCCACAAGACCTGAAGTCTTTGCCAAACATTGGCAAAGCTACGACATTACACGCCGCCTGAGACACATGCGCGCGCAAAAGGGCTGAACTCTTTGCCAATCATTGGCAAAGCTACGACATTAAACGCCGCCTGGGTTACATGTACGCGCACAAGACCTGAACTCTTTGCCACACTTTGGCAAGGCTACAGCATTACACGCCGCCTGAGACACATGCGCGCGCACAAGTCCAGAACTCTTTGCCAAACATTGGAAAGGCTACGACATTACACGCTGCCTGAGAGACAGGCGCACACAAGACCTGAAGTCATTGCCAAACATTGGCAAAGCTACGACATTACACGCCGCCTAAGACACAGGCGCGCGCACAAGACCTGAAGTGTTTGCCAAACATTGGCAAAGCTACGGCATTACACGACTCCTGATACACAGGCGCGGGCACAAGACATGTATTCTTTGCCAAACATTGGCAAAGCTATGACATTACACTCCTCCTGAGACACAGGCGCGCACAAGACCTGAAGTCTTTGCCAAACGTTTGCAATGGTACGGCATTACACGCCGCCTGAGACACAGGCGTGCGCCCAAGACCTGTGTTTGGCAAAGCTACGGTATTACACGCCGCCTGAGACACAGGCGCGCGCACAAGACCTGAAGTCTTTGTCAAACATTGGCAAAGCTACGGCATTACACGCCGCCTGAGACACAGGCGCGCCCACAAGACCTGAAGTCTTTGCCAAACATTGGCAAAGCTACGACATTACACGCCGCCTGAGACACATGCGCGCGCAAAAGAGCTGAACTCTTTGCCAAACATTGGCAAAGCTACGACATTAAACGCCGCCTGGGTTACATGTGCGCGCACAAGACCTGAACTCTTTGCCACACTTTGGCAAGGCTACGGCATTACACGCAGCCTGAGACACAGGCACGCGCACAAGACCAGAACTCTTTGCCAAACATTGGAAAAGCTACGACATTACACGCTGCCTGAGACACAGGCGCGCATAAGACCCGAAGTCATTGCCAAAATTGGCAAAGCTACGGCATTACACGCCGCCTAAGACACAGGCGCGCGCACAAGACCTGAAGTCTTTGCCAAACATTTGCAAAGCTACGACATTACACGCCACCTGGCACACAGGCGTAAGCACAAGACCTATGTTTGGCAAAGCAACGGCATTACACGCCGCCTGAGAGACATGTACGCGCACAAGACCTGAAGTCTTTGCCAAACATTGGCAAAGCTACGACATTACACGCCGCTTGAGACACAGGCGCACGCACCAGACCTGGATTCTTTGCCAAACATTGGCAATGCTACCGCATTACACGCCCCCTGAGACACACGCGCACGCGCAAGACTTGAAGTATTTGCCAAACATTAGCAATGCTATGGTATTACACGATGACTGAGACACAGCGCGCACACAAGACCTGAAGTCTTTGCAAAACATTGGCAAAGCTACGACATTACACGCCGCCTGAGACACATGCGCGCGCACAAGATCTAAAGTCTTTGCCAAACATTGGTAAAGCTACGACACTACACGCCGCCTGAGACACATTCGCGCGCAAAAGAACTGAACTCTTTGCCAAACATTGGCAAAGCTACGACACTACACCTCGCCTGAGACACAGGAGCGCACACGACCTAAAGTCTTTGCCAAACATTGTCAAAGCTATGTCATTACACGACGCCCGAGACACAGGCGTGCACATAAGACGTTCGTTTGGCAAAGCTATGGCATTACACGTCGCCTGAGACACAGGCGTGCGCATAAGACCTTTGTTTGGCAAAGCTGCGGCATTACACGACGCCTGAGACACAGGCGCGCAAGACCTGAAGTCATCGCCAAACATTGGGAATGCTACGGCAATACACGAAGCCTAAGACACAGGCGCACGCACCAGACCTGGATTCTTTGCCAAACATTGGCAATGCAACCGCATTAATCGCCCCCTGAGACACACGCGCACGCGTAAGACTTGAAGTATTTGCCAAACATTAGCAATGCTATGGTATTACACGATGACTGAGACACAGCGCGCACACAAGACCTGAAGTCTTTGCAAAACATTGGCAAAGCTACGACATTACACGCCGCCTGAGACACATGCGCGCGCACAAGACCTGAAGTCTTTGCCAAACATTGGTAAAGCTACGACACTACACGCCGCCTGAGACACATGCGCGCGCAAAAGAACTGAACTCTTTGCCAAACATTGGCAAAGCTACGACATTACACCTCGCCTGAGACACAGGAGCGCACACGACCTAAAGTCTTTGCCAAACATTGTCAAAGCTATGTCATTACACGACGCCCGAGACACATGCGTGCACATAAGACGTTCGTTTGGCAAAGGTACGCATTACACGCCGCCTGAGACACAGGCGTGCGTCCAAGACCTGTGTTTGGCAAAGCTACGGCATTACACGCCGCCTGAGACACAGGCGCGCGCACAAGACCTGAAGTCTTTGTCAAACATTGGCAAAGCTACGGCACTACACGCCGCCTCAGACACAGGCGCGCGCACAAGATCTGAAGTCTTTGCCAATCATTGGCAAAGCTATGAAAATACACGCCGCCTAAGACACAAGCGCGCGCACAAGACCTGAAGTCTTTGCCAAACATTGGCAAAGCTATGGCATTACACGCCGCTTGAGACACAGGCGCGCGCACCAAACCTGGATTCTTTGCCAAACATTGGCAATGCTACCGCATTACACGCCCCCTGAGACACACGCGCGCGCGCAAGACTTGAAGTATTTTCGAAACATTGGCAATGCTACGGCATTACACGATAACTGAGACACAGCGCGCACACAAGACCGGAAGTCTTTGCAAAACATTGGCAAAGCTACGGCGTTACACGCCGCCTGAAACACAGGCGCGCGCATAGGACCTGAACTGTCACACCCCGCCAAGGCGGAAACGCGAGGCGCGACGTTCATGGTTTTCAAAGCATATGATTACCGCAAACACATACATGATAAATGGATACATAAATAAGTTTAATGGTTTACATTCCAAAATGTAATCGGAGTTTACAAAAAAAAAATTAAGATTTCACAAATATGACTCAATTTAATGAGTTATACAGGGGAAATCCTCCTTGAGTAGTATCCATCATGCATGCATGTAATCTACATTGCTAACCTTGAAATCACGTTCAATTTCCTGAAAAACATACTTAAAATTGTCAACACGAGGTTGGTGAGTTCACAGGTTTAATCAAATAGTTCTTTGTAAACTTCGTTTGTTCATAAATAGATCAGTTGTATGTGATAAACAGAATAAGAATTGTTGACCCATTTGTAAACTAGCTAGGAATACAAATAATATGTTCATACATGAGGCGTAACCAAACCATGACAATTGTACATGCCCCTAATTTCGTTATCCGGTTCTATGCGGCCATAAATCCTCCAGATTGTGGTTAGCGCGACTAACCATGACCGGGAGACGTCACTCTCCATAGTACTATTCATAGGACCCTAGGCTACAGTTAATGGTTACTACGTTGTTCCAGGGGACTTTAGCGGCCTCAACTCGTTGTTCTCATCTCATGTAAACATAAAAGTCGTGCCTTATTCTCTTGTTATCCCATAAAATAGTTGTAAGTATGTTTTTCCCCCAAATATAGAAAACAGTAAAAAGGGGCCGTGAAACTCACCTTGAGTTTGTGTATACTTGTATGATACGTGTTGTAGTCAACCATGACTATTCGTACCATAGATACCAAGGGTAAATTGTGTTAAGACCGAACGTCTTATATTGCAAATTGTTCACCGACTTTGTAAATTTGGTTGCTTTTGTTTAAAATATCCTCTTAGTTGTTCAACACTTGTTTCGTTATAAAACAAATTTGAGTTACTGCCCAAAAGGGGACTGACACAGGTATCGAAACTTCATAGTTTCGATTGGGCAATTGAGTGCCGAAACTTCCTAGTTTTGATTGAGTAGTTAGGTATCGAAACTACCTAGTTTTGATTGAGTAGGACAGTTGTCGAAACTTCCTAGTTTCGATTGTCCAGATTAGACATCGAAACTTCCTAGTTTCGATTTGAGCAATATGTATCAAAACTACCTAGTTTCGATTGGTCAATAGGTATCGAAACTTCCTAGTTTCGATTGAGTAGACAGGTATCGAAACTACCAAGTTTTGATTGAGTGATAAGTATCGAAACTATAGTTTCGATTGAGTTAACTAGTATCGAAACTCCTAGTTTCGATTACTGGACTTCTGTTTGACAGAATCAGTCCTGCATATTTATGTTTTAAATCTTGAATTTAACACACTTTTCTTGTTACCTTACTTGCGATTGAACATTTTGTATGCTTAGATACGGTTTTTAAAGAAAATAAAGTAGATAATTTTGAGTTTTTACCTTAAAACAGTGACGATGATGATGAGAGAAAACAGAGATGATCTTGAATCTCTTGCTAACTTTTCTTTAGAAACACTTGAAATCTTCTTAAAACACCGAATTGTGGTAGGTTTTTCCTTAAAACTTGACTTCAATTTTGAAGAGAAATGGGGAAATTGCCGTAAGAAAATGAATGATAAAATGGTTTGTGAGAGTTTTGATTGAAAGGGGTATGGGTTATATATGAATTCTCGCAAGTAGGAGATATGGGTTTTGGAATAAAGAATTTGAATGTGATTTAAATGGGGACGTGAGAGTGGGGTGGATTTTCTCTGGGTTCGGCCGAGAAAGTCAAGGGTAAGTGGGTTGGGTTAATTTTTGAGTAATAATTAGATTTAGGTATTAATATCAATTATAGTTTTAAAGGGGTAATTTAATTCGGTTTAGGTTCTCCACGGTATTATAAATTTATTCTAAAAATAAATTATTGTTCCACCTAAAGTTTGTGTAATATATATACCTATATATTTTTCTGGTCATTTGCGATGGGAACTGGTAACTCCTAGAATTACCAAAGTATAAAATGAGACAATGTGCGGTTTTTGTTAGACCTTAATGTCCTTTTTGTGAAATTATATAAATCACAAAAATAATTATAACGTAAACTTGTTTAATACATGTACGGATATTGACCTGAAATGTCGGGTGTCACATTCTCCCCATGTTAAAAGAATTTTGTCCCGAAATTCAATTCGTGTCTTCTTGAATTGGTGTATCCTTAAACAAGGAGGGGTATTTCGTCTTTATTTGATCTTCTCGTTCCCATGTATACTCAGGACCACGTTTTGAGTTCCAACGTACTTTAACCAGTTTGATTCGACTACGTCTCAGCTTTTGAACTTTCCAATCTGAAATCTCAATCGGTTCCTCGATGAAATGCAACCTGTCGTCTATGTGAATCTCATCAGGTGGTATAATTAACGTCTCGTCTGATAAACACTTTTTGAGATTTGATACATGAAACGTATCATGTACGTTGCTTAGTTCTTGTGGGAGTTTGAGCTTGTAAGCTACAGGGCCAACTCTAGCCAGTATTTCAAAAGGTCCAACGTATCTAGGGTTGAGCTTACCACGGTTACCAAACCTTGCAACGCCTTTTCATGGTGAGACTTTTAACATTACTCGGTCACCAACTTGAAATTCTAATGGTTTCCGTCTGTTATCGGCATAGCTCTTCTGTCTGTCTCGGGCCGCTTTCAGACGGTCCTTAATTTTGAAGATCTTATCAGTGGTTTCCTGGACAATCTCAGGGCCTGTCAAATGTTTTTCACCAATTTCCGCCCAACATAACGGTGAGCGGCATTTACGAGCATATAAAGCTTCAAACGGAGCTGCCTTAATGCTCGTGTGGTAGCTGTTATTATAGGAAAACTCCGCTAACGGTAAATGAGTATCCCAATTTCCTCCGAAATCAATTACACATGCACGGAGCATATCCTCTAAAGTTTGAATAGTCCTCTCGCTTTGACCATCTGTTTGTGGGTGATATGCCGTACTCATGTTAAGACGTGTGCCCATGGCTTCTTGTAATGATTTCCAGATTCTAGACACGAATCTGCTGTCTCTGTCAGAGATAATAGAAATTGGCACTCCATGCCTAGCCACAATTTCCTTGATATAAAGCTTTGCAAGTTTCTCGGTTTTATCCGTTTCTTTGATAGGTAGGAAATGAGCTGATTTTGTTAAACGATCGAGAATTACCCATATGGTATCATAACCACTGGACGTCTTGGGCAATTTCGTGATAAAATCCATAGAAATTTGTTCCCATTTCCATTGGGGAATTTCAGGTTGTTGTAACAAACCAGACGATTTCTGATGTTCGGCTTTTACTTTTGAACATGTTAAGCATTTACTGACATATGTGGCAATATCTCCTTTCATATTAGGCCACCAATATAATTCTTTTAGATCCTTATACATCTTATCTGAACCTGGGTGAATGGAGTACCTGGACTTGTGGGCTTCGTCCATAACTAATTCCCGTAAATTACCAAAACACGGCACCCAAATTCTATTTGCAAAGTATAAAGTATCATCTGATTTTGGCTCTAATTGTCTGATCATTCCTCGTAAAGCTTCATTCTGAACGTTTTCTTCTCTGATTGCCTCTTGTTGTACCATCCGGATTTGAGTCGTGAGACTCATATGAATTGTTAATCCTAGGGCACGAACACGAAGAGTTTTAATCCGTTCCTTACGACTCAAGGCATCTGTTACGACGTTCGCTTTACCAGGGTGATACTTGATATCACAGTCGTAATCATTCAGTAGTTCTACCCAACGACGTTGTCTCATGTTAAGTTCCTTTTGATCGAAGATATGTTGAAGACTCTTGTGATCAGTAAAGATAGTGCATCTTGTACCGTAAAGATAATGTCTCCAAATCTTGAGTGCAAACACAACTGCACCCAACTCTAAGTCATGGGTCGTATAATTCTTTTTGTGCCCTTTTAGTTGTCGTGAGGCATATGCGATGACTTTGTCTCTTTGCATTAACACACAACCAAGTCCTTGTTGTGATGCATCGCAGTATACAACAAAATTGTCGATTCCCTCAGGAAGGGATAAGATTGGTGCACTACACAGCTTCTGCTTTAGTAATTGAAAAGCTGACTCTTGTTTGTCACTCCAATCAAACTTCTTTTCTTTCTGAGTTAGTGTGGTTAAAGGCAGGGCTATTTTTGAAAAATTCTCAATGAATCGTCTGTAATAACCGGCCAAGCCTAAAAATTGACGCACTTCTGTCGGAGTCTTTGGTGCTTCCCAGTTTTTGATCGCTTCAATTTTTTATGGATCAACGTGAATTCCTTCCTTGTTGATGACATGTCCAAGAAAATGCACTTCTCGGATCCAAAACTCACACTTTGAGAATTTAGCATAAAGCTTCTCATTCCTGAGTAGTTCTAAGATTAATTTCAGATGATGTTCATGATCCTCCTTGGTTCGTGAATATATTAACATATCGTCGATAAATACTATCACGAATTTATCCAAGTATGGTTTGCACACGCGGTTCATGAGATCCATGAAAACAGCTGGTGCATTCGTCAAACCAAACGGCATAACTAGAAATTCGTAGTGGCCATAACGAGTCCTAAACGCTGTCTTTGGTACATCTTCTTCTTGGATTCTTAGTTGATGATACCCTGAATGTAAATCGATCTTAGAGTAGAAGCTAGAACCTTGTAGTTGATCAAACAAATCATCTATTCGAGGAAGTGGGTATCGGTTTTTGATTGTACGTTTGTTTAATTCTCGGTAATCTATACACATCCTAAAGGTTCCATCCTTCTTCTTTACGAATAGGACCGGAGCTCCCCAAGGTGCGAAACTCAGTCTTATGAAACCTTTATCAAGCAACTCCTGGAGTTGATTTGATAATTCCTGCATTTCAGAAGGTGCTAATCGATACGGCGATCGTGCAACTGGTGCGGCTCCTGGTACTAAGTCGATTCGGAATTCGACTTGCCTCGGTGGCGGCAATCCAGGTAAGTCGTCAGGAAAAACTTCAGGATAACCCTTAACGATTGGTATATCCTCAAGTCGACGTTCCTCGGGTTTCTTCTCGACGACGTGAGCCAGGAATACGCAATAGCCTTTACGTAGGTACTTACGAGCTTTCATGCAGTTTATCATCCTCAATGTCACTCCACTCTTCTCACCTTGAACCGAAAGAACTTCTCCGTTCGGGAGAGGAATATGAACAATCTTCTCAAAACAAACAATCTCGGCGTGATTCTTCGACAACCAATCCATACCAATAACAACGTCAAAACTTCCCAAGTCAACAGGTAGTAGGTCTATACTAAATGTGTGGTTCTTAAAACATAAGGTACAACCCTGAATGACTTCCCCAGTTTTAATTAATTTCCCGTTTGCTAATTCAATTGTATAATTTTGGTCTAGTTTGCTGGGCTTAATACCGAGTAAGGACTTAAAGTCATTTGACACAAAACTCATATCAGCACCCGTATCGAAAAGTATAGAGGCATAGTGATTATTTATCGGGAACGTACCAGTGACAATGTTCGGATCTTGTCGTGCGTCACCAGCCCCCATCACAAATGCTCTTCCACGGGCCTGATTGTCTTTTCGGTTCTTCAACTTTGGACAGTCTTTTCTGATGTGCTTTGGATCTCCACAATCAAAGCATCCCTGATTCATCCTTCCTGTTCCTGGTTTGACCTTTCCTGCTGCTTGATTAATCTTATTAGGATTTGCATTGCTCCAACAGTTATGGGTCATATGCCCATACTTTTTACATTTTCCACATTGGATACACCTTTCACTGTGATGATATCCACACTTGTCACACTTTGGTCGTGTTCCAGGATATCCACTTTGTCCTTCAAGGTTGGCAGCATAGGCCTTCATAGTTTCAGGTCTCTTGTAAGCTGGATTCTTGTTTTGATTACTGGGTTTTCCAAACCATTTCCTCTTTTCCCCAGACCTTCCTTCCTCAGTCTCCTTCTTCTCAAACAAACCATCACGCACAACATTATCTCTTAGTTTGGAAGCTAGAGTTATAGCGCTCTTGGCATCCATAGGGTTCGATGAAGTTACCAGGCTTCGGATTTGAGGAGCAAGACCCCACAAATATCTTTCAACTTTCTTGTATTCTGGCGTGACCATGTGTGGAACCAAGATTGCTAACTCATTGAATCAGTCAGTGTACCCAGCATCATCATCTCCTGTCATTTGTAAATTCCACATTTCAGATTCGATCTTTTGCAACTCATTTCGAGGACAGTATTCCTCAATCATCATGGCCTTTAGGTCTTCCCATGACAACTCATATGCTGTCTGCCTTCCCAAAGTCTTTACTTGTGAATTCCACCAGGTTAACGCTTTATCAGTGAGTGAGCATGTAGAATACTTCACCATGCAGTCAGCGGTGCATTCACTAATATCAATCACTGATTCCATCTTCTCTATCCATCTCATTAGTCCAACTGCACCCTCGGTGCCATTGAAGTTACGGGGTTTGCAAGATAGAAAGGTCTTGTAGGAGCACTTCCTATTTGAAGCATCTGTAGATTTACGAGTCATAACGTCATTAATTCGGATCATGACTATGTGTTACGGCTTATTTATTCTATTACCTCCAGAACCTCCGGCTGTACCGCTACCTCCTGCACCTCCTCCGCCGGTACCGCTGCCGTTTCCTCCTCCACTATTTCGATTTGCCTCATACTGCTCAATGGCAGCAGCTACTCGCTGTGCTATGAGTTGTTCCACATTTGGAGAAATTGTCTCGTTGTTGTCACCAGTAGTGTTACGGGTTGTCCTACGCTTAGGTGTCATGACGTTCTTTCTAACATATCAATTAAAAAGAAACAACATTATATGACAATAATGATAGCACATGACATAAGGATACAACCACATCAAACGTAACCAACCATCATTACAATATAAACCATTACATACATAGTTAAAACATATATAGTACATTGTTCCCAAAAGATAAGGATACAAAAGGGATGGGTTCACATGACCACATCAGTACTAAAGTTTTTAAACTACATAATGTACTACGGGCACAACCCGCCCGTACTAGGTTTAAAAGAAGAAGTGGGAGTACAATCCAATCATCATGGCAAGTCCTGCCATGACAAAGCTAGCTCTCGCCACAAATTCTGCAGCCAAGGTCCTTTCTTCCAGCGCCTCCACCATGTCTCGGACCGTAACAGTGAACTGCCAGTCCATGTCAGCTCTTAACTCTAGATAGTGGGTGGCACCCTGTATGTCTCGGGTGCGGTTCTCCAGAGTCTGTACTCGAGTTCCGAGCCCTTGACGTAAGCGCGTGGCTGCGTCCCCATGTGCCCGGATGTCATCTAGGAGATCATCAAGACGCTCCTCATGCGTACGAACTCGTGCTACTAATGTAGGCACTGTGAGCTCCATGGCTTCCCCAGTGTGGGGTAGAGGTGTTGGGGAGTTGGAAGACTCCCCGAGCTCAAAGGTAGATGGGATGCTCTCCATCTCCCTCCATCGTGCCAAGGTACTGGGCATCGAACGGATAGTTCCCACGGTAGGGTGGTAACAGGGTCGTTTCCTAGATGGTTCCTCATTAGTCTCCAAGTCTTTCGGGTCACGGGCTGCTAGAGTCCTTTTGCGTGGAAGTCGAACCTTCTTTCTAGCGCTTTGCACCTTAACTGGTCCTCCGCTTTTCTTTCGGTAGACGATAGGTGGTTCTCCCAGTGCGACATTAGGTGTTGTGGAGCTATGGGTTTGTACTCGATTTTTGGGACGTGAGGCGGAAAGTTCCTTGTTTGATTCAGTGTCAGAGACGGGATCAGAATGTGAATGTGACGACATGCTTGTGACTACAATATCCATATGACATGTTGATTGGTTATGAAATGCTTATGCAATGAAAACGTTCTAGTGAGTCATTTAGATTATAGACTAGGTTCCAATTTAGATTCCTAGTTCACTATAATCAATGGCTCTGATACCAAGTCTGTCACACCCCGCCAAGGCGGAAACGCGAGGCGCGACGTTCATGGTTTTCAAAGCATATGATTACCGCAAACACATACATGATAAATGGATACATAAATAAGTTTAATGGTTTACATTCCAAAATGTAATCGGAGTTTACAAAAAAAAATTAAGATTTCACAAATATGACTCAATTTAATGAGTTATACAGGGGAAATCCTCCTTGAGTAGTATCCATCGTGCATGCATGTAATCTACATTGCTAACCTTGAAATCACGTTCAGTTTCCTGAAAAACATACTTAAAATTGTCAACACGAGGTTGGTGAGTTCACAGATTTAATCAAATAGTTCTTTGTAAACTTCGTTTGTTCATAAATAGATCAGTTGTATGTGATAAACAGAATAAGAATTGTTGACCCATTTGTAAACTAGCTAGGAATACAAATAATATGTTCATACATGAGGCGTAACCAAACCATGACAATTGTACATGCCCCTAATTTCGTTATCCGGTTCTATGCGGCCATAAATCCTCCAGATTGTGGTTAGCGCGACTAACCATGACCGGGAGACGTCACTCTCCATAGTATTATTCATAGGACCCTAGGCTATAGTTAATGGTTACTACGTTGTTCCAGGGGACTTTAGCAGGCTCAACTCGTTGTTCTCATCTCATGTAAACATAAAAGTCGCGCCTTATTCTCTTGTTATCCCATAAAATAGTTGTAAGTATGTTTTTCCCCCAAATATAGAAAACAGTAAAAAGGGGCCGTGAAACTCACCTTGAGTTTGTGTTTACTTGTATGATACGTGTTGTAGTCAACCTTGACTATTCGTACCCTAGATACCAAGGGTAAATTGTGTTAAGACCGAACGTCTTATATTGCAAATTGTTCACCGACTTTGTAAATTTGGTTGCTTTTGTTTAAAATATCCTCTTAGTTGTTCAACACTTGTTTCGTTATAAAACAGATCTGAGTTACTGCCCAAAAGGGGACTGACACAGGTATCGAAACTTCATAGTTTCGATTGGGCAATTGAGTGCCGAAACTTCCTAATTTTGATTGAGTAGTTAGGTATCGAAACTACCTAGTTTCGATTGAGTAGGACAGTTGTCGAAACTTCCTAGTTTCGATTGTGCAGATTAGACATCGAAACTTCCTAGTTTCGATTTGAGCAACATGTATCGAAACAACCTAGTTTCGATTGGTCAATAGGTATCGAAACTTCCTAGTTTCGATTGAGTAGACAGGTATCGAAACTACCTAGTTTCGATTGAGTGATAAGTATCGAAACTATAGTTTCGATTGAGTTAACTGGTATCGAAACTCCTAGTTTCGATTACTAGACTTCTGTTTGACAGAATCAGTCCTGCATATTTATCTTTTAAATCTTGAATTTGACACACTTTTCTTGTTACCTTACTTGCGATTGAACATTTTGTATGCTTAGATACGGTTTTTAAAGAAAATAAAGTAGATAATTTTGAGTTTTTACCTTAAAATAGTGACGATGATGATGAGAGAAAACATAGATGATCTTGAATCTCTTGATAACTTTTCTTTAGAAACACTTGAAATCTTCTTAAAACACCGAATTGTGGTAGGTTTTTCCTTAAAACTTGACTTCAATTTTGAAGAGAAATGGGGAAATTGCCGTAAGAAAATGAGTGATAAAATGGTTTGTGAGAGTTTTGATTGAAAGGGGTATGGGTTATATCTGAATTCTCGCAAGTAGGAGATATGGGTTTTGGAATAAAGAATTTGAATGTGAGGTAAATGGGGACGTGAGAGTGGGGTGGGTTTTCTCTGGCTTCGGCCGAGAAAGTCAAGGGTAAGTGGGTTGGGTTAATTTTTGAGTAATAATTAGATTTAGGTATTAATATCAATTATAGTTTTAAAGGGGTAATTTAATTCGGTTTAGGTTCTCCACGGTATTATAAATTTATTCTAAAAATAAATTATTGTTCCACCTAAAGTTTGTGTAATATATATACCTATATATTTTTCTGGTCATTTGCGATGGGAACTGGTAACTCCTAGAATTACCAAAGTATAAAATGAGACAATGTGCGGTTTTTGTTAGACCTTAATGTCCTTTTTGTGAAATTATATAAATCACAAAAATAATTATAACGTAAACTTGTTTAATACATGTACGGATATTGACCTGAAATGTCGGGTGTCACATGAACTATATGCCAAACTTTGGCAAAGCTACGACATTACACGCCGCCTGAGACACATGCGCGTGCACAAGACCTGAAGTCTTTGCAAAACATTGGCAAAGCTTACGACATTACACGCCGCCTGAGACACATGCGCGCGCAAAAGAACTGAACTCTTTGCCAAACATTGGCAAAGCTACGGCATTACACCTCGCCTGAGACATAGGAGCTTACACGACCTAAAGTCTTTGCCAAACATTGTCAAAGCAACGTCATTACACGACGCCTGAGACACAGGCATGCACATAAGACCTTTGTTTGGCAAAGCTACGGCATTACACGCCGCCTGAGACACAGGCGCGCAAGACCTGAAGTCTTCGCCAAACATTAGAAATGCAACGTCATTACACGAAGCCTAAGACACAGCGCGCACACAAGCGTTGAAGTCTTTGCAAAACATTGGCAAAGCTACAGCATTACATGCCGCCTGAGACACAGGCGCGCGCACAAGACCTGAACTATATGCCAAACATTCGCAAAGCTACGGCATTACACGACGCCTGAGACACATGCGCGCCAAAAGTCCTGAAGTCTTTGCCAATAATTGGCAAAGCTACGGCATTACACGCCGCCTGAGAGACATGTACGCGCAGAAGTCCTGATGTCTTTGCCAATTATTGGCAAAGCTATGGCATTACACGCCGCCTGAGACACAGGCGCACACAAGACCTGAAGTCTTTGCCAAACATTGGCAAAGCTATGACAATACATGCCACATGAGACACATGCGTGTGCACAAGACCTGAAGTCTTTGCCAAACATTGGCAAAGCTACGACATTACACGACTCCTGAGACACAAGCGCGGACAAGACATGCATTCTTTGCCAAACATTGGCAAACCTACGACATTACACGCCTCCTGAGACACAGGCGCGCACAAGACCTGAAATCTTTGCCAAACATTTGCAAAGGTACGGCATTACATGTCACACCCCGCCAAGGCAGAAACGCGAGGCACGACGTTCATGGTTTCCAAAGCATATGATTACCGCAAACACATACATGATAAATGGATACATAAATAAGTTTAATGTTTTACATTCCAAAACGTAATCTGAATTTACAAAAAGTTAAGATTTCACAAATATGACTCAATTCAATGAGTTATACAAGAGAAATCCTTCTTGAGTAGTATCCATCGTGCATGCAGGTAATCTACATTGCTAACCTTGCGATCACGTCAATTTCCTGAAAAACATACTTGAAAACGTCAACACGAGGTTGGTGAGTTCACAGGTTTAATCAAATAGTTCTTGGTAAAACTCAGTTGTTCATAAATCGTTTCAGTTGTATGTGATAAACAGAATAAGAATTGTTGACCCATTTGTAAACTAGCTAGGAATACAAATAATATGTTCCTACATGAGGCGTAAACAAACCATGACAATTGTACACGCCCCTAATTTCGTTATCCGGTTCTATGCGGCCATAAATCCTCCAGATTGTGGTTAGCGCGACTAACCATGACCGGGAGACGTCACTCTCCATAGTACTATTCATAGGACCCTAGGCTACAGTTAATGGTTACTACGTTGTTCCAGGGGACTTTTCCAGCCTCAAATTGTTGTTCTCATCTCATGTAAACATACAAGTCGTGTCTTATTCTCTTGTTATCCCATAAAATAATTGTAAGTATGTTTTTCCCCCAAATATTGAAAACAGTAAAAAGGGGCCGTGAAACTCACCTTGTGTTTGCGGATACTTGTAATAAAACTTGTTGTAGTCAACCTTAACTATTCGTACCCTAGATACCAAGGGTAAATTGTTGTTAAGACCAACGTCTTAATTGTAAATTGTTCACCGACCTTGTAAATCTGGTCGTTTTTGTTTGAATATCTCCTTAGTTGTTCAACACATGTTTTGTTATAAAATGGTTTTGAGTTACTGCCCAAATGGGACTGATGTACAGGTGTCGAAACTACCTCGTTTCGATTGGGTAAATGAGTGTCGAAACTTCCTAGTTTCGATTGGGTAAATGTGCATCGAAACTACTTAGTTTCGATGGAATAGTTGGGTATCGAAACTATCTAGTTTCGATTGAGTAGTTGCTATCGAAACTACCTAGTTTCGATTGAGTAGTTGCTATCGAAACTACCTAGTTTCGATTGAGTAAAAGGTATCGAAACTACTTAGTTTCGATTACTGGACTTCTGTTTGACGGAATCAGTCCTGCATACTTTTATGTTTTAAACTTGAATTCGACACACTCTTCTTGTTATCTTTCTTGCGTTTAAATAAGATGTAAGTTTAGCTACGGTTTTAAAGAAACTAATGTGAAAATGTCGAGTTTTTACCTTAAAAACAGGAATGAAATTGATGAGAGAAAACAGAGAAAAGTCTTGAATCTTCTGCAGAAACACTTGAAATTCTTCTTAAAACACTGGATTGTGGTGGATTTTGCTCTGAAACTTGGTTTCAACTTGAGGAGGAATGAGGAGTTTGCCGTTTGAAAATGAGAGATGAAAATGATTTTGAGAGACTTTTGATTGAAAGGGTATGGTTCTGTTTGAATTTCGAAGGTATGGCCTTTCTCTGAAGATTGGTCGAGAAAGTCAAGTAAAATGATTTGAATGTTAATAATTAAATTTAAGTATTAGTTTATTATTATTTAGTGTTTCAATTGGGTAATTAAATTCGGTTTGTACTGGTATGTGCACCGGTAACTCCCAGAATTACCAAAAATTTAAAATGAGACCATGTACGGTCTTTGTAGGACCTTAATGTCCTTGATTGTGAAATTAAATAAATCACAAAAATAATTATAACGTAAACTTGTTCATAATGTGTACGGATATTGACCTGAAATGTCGGGTGTCACATTCTCCCCTTGTTAAAAGAATTTCGTCCCGAAATTCAATTCGTGTCGTCTTGAACTGGTGCATCCTCGAACAAGGATGGGTATTTTGTTTTCATTTGGTCCTCTCGTTCCCATGTATACTCAGGACCACGCTTTGAGTTCCAACGTACTTTCACCAGTTTGATCCGACTACGTCTCAGCTTTTGAACCTTCCAATCTGAAATCTCAATCGGTTCCTCAATGAAGTGAAGTTTATCATCAATGTGAATCTCGTCAGGTGGTATAATTAGTGTCTCGTCTGATAAACACTTCTTGAGATTTGATACATGAAACGTATCATGTACATTGTTTAGTTCTTGTGGTAGCTTGAGTTTGTAAGCTACAGGGCCAACCCTAGCCAGTATTTCGAACGGACCAACGTATCTAGGGTTGAGCTTACCACGGTTACCAAACCTTGCAACGCCTTTCCATGGTGAGACTTTTAACATTACTCGGTCACCAATTTGAAATTCTAATGGTTTTCGTCTGTTGTCAGCATAGCTCTTTTGTCTATCTCGGGCCGCTTTCAAACGGTCCTTAATTTTGAAAATCTTATCAGTGGTTTCCTGGACAATCTCAGGGCCTGTCAAATGTTTTTCACCAACTTCCGCCCAACATAACGGTGAGCGGCATTTACGACCATATAAAGCTTCAAACGGAGCTGCCTTAATGCTCGTATGGTAGCTGTTATTGTAGGAAAACTCAGCTAATGGTAAATGAGTATCCCAATTTCCTCCGAAATCCATTACACATGCACGGAGCATATCTTCTAATGTTTGAATGGTCCTTTCGCTTTGACCATCTGTTTGTGGGTGATATGCCGTGCTCATGTCAAGACGTGTGCCCATGGCTTCTTGTAATGATTTCCAGATTCTAGACACGAATCTGCCATCTCTATCCGATATAATAGAAATTGGCACTCCATGCCTAGCCACAATTTCCTTGATATAAAGCTTTGCAAGTTTCTCGGTTTTGTCAGTTTCTTTCATTGGCAGAAAGTGAGCAGATTTTGTTAATCGGTCGACAATAACCCATATGGTATCATAACCACTGGAAGTCGTGGGTAATTTTGTGATGAAATCCATAGAAATTTGTTCCCATTTCCATTGGGGAATTTCAGGTTGCTGTAGTAAACCAGACGGTTTCTGATGTTCGGCTTTTACTTTTGAGCACGTTAGGCATTTACTGACATATGTGGCAATATCTCCTTTCATATTGGGCCACCAATATAATTCTTTTAGATCCTTATACATCTTATCTGAACCTGGGTGAATGGAGTACCTGGACTTGTGGGCTTCGTCCATAACTAACTCCCGTAAGTTACCAAAACGTGTCACCCAAATTCTATTCATGAAGTATAAAGTGTCATCTGACTTTGGCTCCAATTGCTTTATCATTCCTCGTAAAGCTTCATTCTGAATGTTTTCTTTTTTGATTGCCTCATGTTGTGCCATCCGAATTTGAGTAGTAAGATTCGTATGAATTGTCAATCCTAAGGCACGAACACGAAGAGTTTTAACTCGTTCTTTGCGATTTAAAGCGTCTGCTACGACATTGGCTTTCCCGGGATGGTACTTGATATCACAATCATAATCGTTTAGTAGTTCTACCCAACGACGTTGTCTCATGTTAAGTTCCTTTTGATCAAATATATGTTGGAGACTCTTGTGATCGGTAAAGATAGTACATCTCGTACCATAAAGATAATGTCTCCAAATCTTGAGTGCAAACACAACTGCACCCAATTCCAAGTCGTGGGTCGTATAATTCTTTTCGTGCACTTTTAGTTGTCGTGAGGCATATGCGATGACTTTGTCTCTTTGCATTAACACACAACCAAGTCCTTGGTGTGATGCATCGCAGTATACGACAAAATTTTCGATTCCCTCCGGAAGGGATAGGATTGGTGCACTACACAGCTTCTGTTTTAGTAATTGAAAAGCTGACTCTTGCTTGTCATTCCAATCATACTTCTTTTCTTTCTGGGTTAATTTGGTTAAAGGCAGGGCTATTTTTGAAAAATTCTCGATGAATCGTCTGTAATAGCCGGCCAAACCTAAAAATTGACGTACTTCTGTCGGAGTCTTTGGTGCTTCCCAGTTTTTGATCGCTTCAATTTTAGATGGATCAACGTGAATTCCTTCCTTGTTGATGACATGACCAAGGAAATGCACTTCTCGGATCCAAAACTCACACTTAGAGAATTTAGCGTAAAGTTTCTCGTTTCTGAGTAGTTCTAAGATTAATTTCAGGTGATGTTCATGATCCTCCTTAGTTCGTGAATATATTAATATGTCATCGATAAATACAATCACGAATTTATCCAAGTATGGCTTGCACACGCGGTTCATGAGATCCATGAAGACAGCTGGTGCGTTCGTCAAACCAAATGGCATAACTAGGAACTCGTAGTGACCGTAACGAGTCCTAAATGCTGTCTTTGGTACATCTTCTTCTTGGATTCTTAATTGATGATACCCTGAACGTAGATCAATTTTTGAATAGAAACTAGAACCTTGTAGTTGATCGAACAAATCGTCTATTCTAGGAAGTGGGTATCGGTTTTTTATTGTAAGCTTGTTCAATTCTCGGTAATCTATACACATCCTAAAGGTTCCATCCTTTTTCTTTACGAATAGGACCGGAGCTCCCCAAGGTGAGAAACTCGATCTTATGAAACCTTTATCAAGCAACTCTTGTAGTTGATTTGATAATTCTTGCATTTCAGAAGGTGCTAATCGATATGGTGATCGCGCAATTGGTGCGGATCCTGGTACCAAATCGATTCGGAATTCGACTTGCCTCGGTGGTGGTAATCTAGGTAAGTCTTCAGGAAAAACTTCGGGGTAATCCCTAACGATTGGAATATCTTCAAGTCGACGTTCCTTGGGTTTCTTTTCGACGACGTGAGCTAGGAATACGCAATAGCCTTTACGTAAATACTTACGAGCTTTCATGCAGTTTATCATCCTTAACGTTACTCCACTCTTCTCACCTTGAATAGAAAGAACTTCTCCGTTTGAGAGTGGGATTTGGACAATCTTCTCAAAACAAATAATCTCGGCATGATTCTTTGACAACCAATCCATGCCAATAACAACGTCAAAGCTTCCTAAATCAACGGGTAACAGATCTATACTAAATGTGTGGTTTTTAAGACATAAGATACAACCCTGAATGACATCTCCGGTATTAATTAATTTTCCGTTCGCTAATTCAATTGTATACTTTTGGTCTAGTTTACTGGGTTTAATACCGAGTAGGGACTTAAAGTCATTTGACACAAAACTCATATCAGCACCCGTATCGAAAAGTATAGAGGCATAGTGATTATTTATCGAGAACGTACCAGTGACAATGTTCGGATCTTGTCGTGCGTCACCAGCCCCCATCACAAATGCTCTTCCACGGGCCTGATTGTCGTTTCGGTTCTTCAACTTTGGACAGTCTTTTCTGAAGTGCTTTGGATCTCCACACTCAAAGCATCCTTGATTCATCCTTTCTGTTCCTGGGTTGACTTTTCCTGCTACTTGATTTATCTTGTTAGGGTTCGCATTGCTCCTACAGTCATGGGCTAGATGTCCATAATTTTTACATTTTCCACATTGGGTACACTTCCCACTGTGATGATATCCACAATTGTCACACCTTGGTCGTGCTCCAAGGTATCCTTTTTGTTCCACAGTGTTGGCGACAAAGGCTTTCATAGTTTCAGGTCTCTTGTAAATTTGATTCTTGTTTTGATTAATTGGTTTTCCAAACCATTTCCTCTTTTCTCCAGATTTCCCTCCTTCGGTCTCCTTCTTCTCAAACAAACCATCACGTACAGCATGAAAGCTAAAGTTATGGCGCTCTTGGCATCCATAGGGTTCGATGAAGTCACCAGACTTCGGATTTGAGGTGCGAGACCCCACAAATATCTTTCAACCTTCTTGTATTCCGGGGTAACCATGTGCGGAATTAAGATTGCTAACTCATTGAATCGGTCAGTGTAACCAGCAACATCATCACCTATCATTCGCAAATTCCACATTTCAGATTCGAGCTTTTGTAACTCATTTCGAGGACAGTACTCCTCGATCATCATGGCTTTCAGGTCTTCCCATGACAACTCATATGCTGTCTGCCTTCCCAAAGTCTTTACTTGTGAATTCCACCAAGTTAAAGCTTTATCAGTGAGTGAGCATGTAGAATACTTCACCATGCAGTCAGCGGTGCATTCACTAATATCAATCACCGATTCCATCTTCTCTATCCATCTCATTAGTCCAACTGCACCCTCGGTGCCATTGAAGTTACGGGGTTTGCAAGATAGAAAGGTCTTGTACGAGCACTTCCTAATTGGAGCATCTGTAGAATTACAAGTCATAACGTCATTAATTCGGATCATGACTAGGTGTTACGACTTATTTATTCTATTACCTCCGGAACCTCCGGAACCTCCAGCTGTACCGCTACCTCCTGCACCTCCTCCGCCGGTACCACTGCCGTTTCCTCCTCCACTATTTCGGTTTGCCTCATACTGTTGCATGGCAGCAGCTACTCGCTGTGCTATGAGTTGTTCTACATTTGGAGAAATCGTCTCATTGTTGTCTCCAGTAGTGTTACGGGGTGTGCTACGCTTTGGTGCCATGACGTTCTTTCTAACACATCAATTAAAAAGAAATAACATTATATGACAATAATGATAGCACATGGCATAAGGATACGACAACATCAAAACATAAACCCTTATATACATAGTTAAAACATTCATAGTACATTGTTCCCAAAAGAAACGGATACAAAAGTGATGGGTTCTCATGACCTCATCAGTACTAAAGTTTTAAACTACATAATGTACTATGGGCACAACCCGCCCATATTAGGTTTAGAAGAAGAAGTGAGAGTACAATCCAATCATCATGGCAAGTCCTGCCATAACAAAGCTTGCTATAGCCACAAATTCTGCAGCCAATGTCCTTTCTTCTAGCGCCTCCACCATGTCTCGGACCGTAACTGTGAACTGCCAGTCCATGTCAGCTCTCAACTCTAGATAGTTAGTGGCATCCTGTATGTTTCGGGTGCGGTCATCTAGAGTCTGAACTCGAGATCCGAGTCCTTGACGAAGTCGCGTGGCTGCATCCCCCTGTGCCCGGATGTCATCTAGGAGATCATCAAGACGCTCCTCATGCGTACGAACGCGTGCTACTAGTGTAGGCACTGTGAGCTCCATGACTTCCCTAGTGTGCGGTAGGGGTGTTGGGGAGTTAGAAGACTCTCCAATCTCAAAGGTAGATGGGATGCTCTCCATCTCCCTCCAACGTGCCAGAGTATGTGGCATCCAACGGATAGTTCCCACAGCAGGGTGGTAACAGGGTCGTTTCCTAGATGGCTCATCATCAGTCTCTAAGTCCTTCGGGTCACGGGCTGCTAGAGTCCTCTTGTGCGGAAGTCAAAACTTCTTTCTAGCGCTTTGTACCTTCACTGGTCCTCCGCTTTTCTTTCGGTAGACAATAGGCGGTTCTCCCAAGGCGACATTAGGTGGCGTGGAACTACGGATTTGTACTCGATTTTTGGGATGTGAGGCGGAACGTTCCTCGTTTGATTCAGTGTCAGAGACGGGATCAGAATGTGAATGTGACGACATGCTTAAGACTACAATATCCATATGACAAAATGACTGGTTATACAATGCTTATGCAATGAAAACGTTTTAGTGAGTCATTTAAATTATAGACTAGGTTCCAATTTAGATTCCTAATTCGCTATAAAAACCTGGCTCTGATACCAAGTCTGTCACACCCCGCCAAGGCGGAAACGCGAGGCACGACGTTCATGGTTTCCAAAGCATATGATTACCGCAAACACATACATGATAAATGGATACATAAATAAGTTTAATGTTTTACATTCCAAAACGTAATCTGAATTTACAAAAAGTTAAGATTTCACAAATATGACTCAATTCAATGAGTTATACAAGAGAAATCCTTCTTGAGTACTATCCATCGTGCATGCAGGTAATCTACATTGCTAACCTTGCGATCACGTCAATTTCCTGAAAAACATACTTGAAAACGTCAACACGAGGTTGGTGAGTTCACAGGTTTAATCAAATAGTTCTTGGTAAAACTCAGTTGTTCATAAATCGTTTCAGTTGTATGTGATAAACAGAATAAGAATTGTTTACCCATTTGTAAACTAGCTAGGAATACAAATAATATGTTCCTACATGAGGCGTAACCAAACCATGACAATTGTACACGGCCCTAATTTCGTTATCCGGTTCTATGCGGCCATAAATCCTCCAGATTGTGGTTAGCGCGACTAACCATGACCGGGAGACGTCACTCTCCATAGTACTATTCATAGGACCCTAGGCTACAGTTAATGGTTACTACGTTGTTCCAGGGGACTTTTCCAGCCTCAAATTGTTGTTCTCATCTCATGTAAACATACAAGTCGTGTCTTATTCTCTTGTTATCCCATAAAATAATTGTAAGTATGTTTTTCCCCCAAATATTGAAAACAGTAAAAAGGGGCCGTGAAACTCACCTTGTGTTTGCGGATACTTGTAATAAAACTTGTTGTAGTCAACCTTGACTATTCCTACCCTAGATACCAAGGGTAAATTGTTGTTAAGACCAACGTCTTAATTGTAAATTGTTCACCGACCTTGTAAATCTGGTCGTTTTTGTTTGAATATCTCCTTAGTTGTTCAACACATGTTTTGTTATAAAATGGTTTTGAGTTACTGCCCAAATGGGACTGATGTACAGGTGTCGAAACTACCTAGTTTCGATTGGGTAAATGAGTGTCGAAACTTCCTAGTTTCGATTGGGTAAATGTGCATCGAAACTACTTAGTTTCGATGGAATAGTTGGGTATCGAAACTATCTAGTTTCGATTGAGTAGTTGCTATCGAAACTACCTAGCTTCGATTGAGTAGTTGCTATCGAAACTACCTAGTTTCGATTGAGTAAAAGGTATCGAAACTACTTAGTTTCGATTACTGGACTTCTGTTTGACGGAATCAGTCCTGCATACTTTTATGTTTTAAATTGAATTCGACACACTCTTCTTGTTATCTTTCTTGCGTTTAAATAAGATGTAAGTTTAGCTACGGTTTTAAAGAAACTAATGTGAAAATGTCGAGTTTTTACCTTAAAAACAGGAATGAAATTGATGAGAGAAAACAGAGAAAAGTCTTGAATCTTCTACAGAAACACTTGAAATTCTTCTTAAAACACTGGATTGTGGTGGATTTTGCTCTGAAACTTGGTTTCAACTTGAGGAGGAATGAGGAGTTTGCCGTTTGAAAATGAGAGATGAAATTGATTTTGAGAGACTTTTGATTGAAAGGGTATGGTTCTGTTTGAATTTCGAAGGTATGGCCTTTCTCTGAAGATTGGTCGAGAAAGTCAAGTAAAATGATTTGAATGTTAATAATTAAATTTAAGTATTAGTTTATTATTATTTAGTGTTTCAATTGGGTAATTAAATTCGGTTTGTACTGGTATGTGCACCGGTAACTCCCAGAATTACCAAAAATTTAAAATGAGACCATGTACGGTCTTTGTAAGACCTTAATGTCCTTGATTATGAAATTAAATAAATCACAAAAATAATTATAACGTAAACTTGTTCATAATGTGTACGGATATTGACCTGAAATGTCGGGTGTCACATTACACGCCGCCTGAGACACAGGCGTGCGCCCAAGACCTGTGTTTGGCAAAGCTACAATATTACACGCCGCCTGAGACACAGGCGCGCGCACAAGACCTGAAGTCTTTGTCAAACATTGTCAAAGCTACGGCATTACACGCCGCCTGAGACACAGGCGCGCCCACAAGACCTGAAGTCTTTGCCAAACATTGGCAAATCTACGACATTACACGCCGCCTGAGACACATGCGCGCGCAAAAGAGCTGAACTCTTTGCCAAACATTGGCAAAGCTACGACATTAAACGCCGCCTGGGTTACATGTGCGCGCACAAGACCTGAACTCTTTGCCACACTTTGGCAAGGCTACGGCATTACACGCCGCCAGAGACACAGGCACGCGCACAAGACCAGAACTCTTTGCCAAACATTGGAAAAGCTACGACATTACACGCTGCCTAAGACACAGGCCCGCACAAGACCTGAAGTCATTGCCAAACATTGGCAAAGCTACGGCATTACACGCCGCCTAAGACACAGGCGCGCGCACAAGACCTGAAGTCTTTGCCAAACATTTGCAAAGCTACGACATTACACGCCACCTGGCACACAGGCGTGCGCACAAGACCTGTGTTTGGCAAAGCTACGGCATTACACGCCGCCTGAGAGACATGTACGCGCAGAAGACCTGAAGTCTTTGCCAATCATTGGCAAAGCTATGACAATACACGCCGCCTGAGACACATGCGCGCGCACAAGACCTGAAGTCTTTGCCAAACATTGGCAAAGCTACGGCATTACACGCCGCTTGAGACACAGGCGCACGCACCAGACCTGGATTCTTTGCCAAACATTGGCAATGCTACCGCATTACACGCCCCTGAGACACACGCGCACGCGCAAGACTTCAAGTATTTGACAAACATTAGCAATGCTACGGTATTACACGATGACTGAGACACAGCGCGCGCACAATACCTGAAGTCTTTGCAAAACATTGGAAAAGCTACGACATTACACGCCGCCTGAGACACATGCGCGCGCACAAGACCTGTGTTTGGCAAAGCTACGGCATTACACGCCGCCTGAGACACAGGCGCGCGCACAAGACCTGAAGTCTTTGCCAATCATTGGCAATGCTATGACAATACACGCCGCCTGAGACACATGCGCGCGCACAAGACCTGAAGTCTTTGCCAAACATTGGCAAAGCTACAACATTACACGCCGCTTGAGACACAGGCGCACGCACCAGACCTGGATTCTTTGCCAAACATTGGCAATGCTACCGCATTACACGCCCCCTGAGACACCCGTGCACGCGCAAGACTTGAAATATTTGCCAAACATTAGCAATGCTACGGTATTACACGATGACTGAGACACAACGCGCACACAAGACCTGAAGTCTTTGCAAAACATTGGAAAAGCCACGACATTACACGCCGCCTGAGACACATGCGCGCGCACAAGACCTGAAGTCTTTGCCGAACATTGGCAAAGCTACAGCATTACACACCGCTTGAGACACAGGCGCACGCACCAGACCTAGATTCTTTGCCAAACATTGGCAATGCTACCGCATTACACGCCCCCTGAGACACACGTGCACGCGCAAGACTTGAAGTATTTGCCAAACATTAGCAATGCTACGGTATTACACGATGACTGAGACACAGCGCGCACACAAGACCTGAAGTCTTTGCAAAACATTGGAAAAGCCACGACATTACACGCCGCCTGAGACACAAGCGCGCGCACAAGACCTGAAGTCTTTTCCAAACATTGGCAAAGCTACGACATTACACGCCGCCTGAGACACATGCGCGCGCAAAAGAACTGAACTCTTTGCCAAACATTGTCAAAGCTACGACATTACACCTCGCCAGAGACGCAGGAGCGCACACGACCTAAAGTCTTTGCCAAACATTGTCAAAGCTTTGTCATTACACGACGCCCGAGACACAGGCGTGCACATAAGACGTTTGTTTGGCAAAGCTACGGCATTACACGCCGCCTGAGACACAGGCGTGCACATAAGACCTTTGTTTGGCAAAGCTGCGGCATTACACGCCGCCTGAGACAAGGTGCGCAGGACCTGAAGTCTTCTCCAAACATTGGAAATGCTACGGCAATACACGAAGCCTAAGACACAGCGCGCACACAAGACCTGAAGTCTTTGCAAAACATTGGCAAAGCTAAAGCATTAAATGCCGCCTGAGACACAGGCGCGCGCACAAGACATGAACTATATGCCAAACATTCGCAAAGCTACGACATTACACGACGCCTGAGACACATGCGCGCGCTAAAGTCCTGAAGTCTTTGCCAATCGTTGGCAAAGCTACGGCATTACACGCCGCCTGAGACACATGCACGCGCACAAGTCCTGAAGTCTTTGCCAATCATTGGCAAAGCTACGGCATTACACGCCGCCTGAGACACATGCGCCCGCACAAGACCTGAAGTCTTTGCCAAACATTGGCAAAGCTACGACATTAAACGCCGCCTGGGTAACATGTGCGCGCACAAGACCTGTACTCTTTGCCACACTTTGGCAAGGCTACGGCATTACACGCCGCCTGAGACACAGGCACGCGCACAAGACCAGAACTCTTTGCCAAACATTGGAAAAGCTACGACATTACACGCTGCCTGAGACACAGGCGCGCACAAGACCTGAAGTCATTGCCAAATATTGGCAAAGCTACGGCATTACACGCCGCCTAAGACACCGGCGCTCACAAGACCTGAAGTCTTTGCCAAACATTTGCAAAGCTACGACATTACACGCCACCTGGCACACAGGCGTGCGCACAAGACCTGTGTGTTGGCAAAGCTACGGCAGTACACGCCGCCTGAGAGACATGTACGCGCAGAAGACCTGAAGTCTTTGCCAATCATTGGCAAAGCTATGACAATACACGCCGCCTGAGACACATGCTCGCGCACAAGACCTGAAGTCTTTGCCAAACATTGGCAAAGCTACAGCATTACACGCCGCTTGAGACACAGGCGCACGCACCAGACCTGGATTCTTTGCCAAACATTGGCAATGCTACCGCATTACACGCCCCCTGAGACACACGCGCACGCGCAAGACTTGAAGTATTTGCCAAACATTAGCAATGCTACGGTATTACACGATGACTGAGACACAGCGCGCACACAAGACCTGAAGTCTTTGCAAAACATTGAAAAAGCCACGACATTACACGCCGCCTGAGACACATGCGCGCGCACAAGACCTGAAGTCTTTTCCAAACATTGGCAAAGCTACGACATTACACGCCGCCTGAGACACATGCGCGCGCAAAATAACTGAACTCTTTGCCAAACATTGTCAAAGCTACGACATTACACCTCGCCAGAGACGCAGGAGCGCACACGACCTAAAGTCTTTGCCAAACATTGTCAAAGCTTTGTCATTACACGACGCCCGAGACACAGGCGTGCACATAAGACGTTTGTTTGGCAAAGCTACGGCATTACACGCCGCCTGAGACACAGGCGTGCACATAAGACCTTTGTTTGGCAAAGCTGCGGCATTACACGCCGCCTGAGACAAGGTGCGCAGGACCTGAAGTCTTCTCCAAACATTGGAAATGCTACGGCAATACACGAAGCCTAAGACACAGCGCGCACACAAGACCTGAAGTCTTTGCAAAACATTGGCAAAGCTAAAGCATTACATGCCGCCTGAGACACAGGCGCGCGCACAAGACATGAACTATATGCCAAACATTCGCAAAGCTACGACATTACACGACGCCTGAGACACATGCGCGCGCTAAAGTCCTGAAGTCTTTGCCAATCGTTGGCAAAGCTACGGCATTACACGCCGCCTGAGACACATGCACGCGCACAAGTCCTGAAGTCTTTGCCAATCATTGGCAAAGCTACGGCATTACACGCCGCCTGAGACACATGCGCCCGCACAAGACCTGAAGTCTTTGCCAAACATTGGCAAAGCTACGACATTAAACGCCGCCTGGGTAACATGTGCGCGCACAAGACCTGAACTCTTTGCCACACTTTGGCAAGGCTACGGCATTACACGCCGCCTGAGACACAGGCACGCGCACAAGACCAGAACTCTTTGCCAAACATTGGAAAAGCTACGACATTACACGCTGCCTGAGACACAGGCGCGCACAAGACCTGAAGTCATTGCCAAATATTGGCAAAGCTACGGCATTACACGCCGCCTAAGACACCGGCGCTCACAAGACCTGAAGTCTTTGCCAAACATTTGCAAAGCTACGACATTACACGCCACCTGGCACACAGGCGTGCGCACAAGACCTGTGTGTTGGCAAAGCTACGGCAGTACACGCCGCCTGAGAGACATGTACGCGCAGAAGACCTGAAGTCTTTCCCAATCATTGGCAAAGCTATGACAATACACGCCGCCTGAGACACATGCTCGCGCACAAGACCTGAAGTCTTTGCCAAACATTGGCAAAGCTACAGCATTACACGCCGCTTGAGACACAGGCGCACGCACCAGACCTGGATTCTTTGCCAAACATTGGCAATGCTACCGCATTACACGCCCCCTGAGACACACGCGCACGCGCAAGACTTGAAGTATTTGAAACATTAGCAATGCTACGGTATTACACGATGACTAAGACACAGCGCGCACACAAGACCTGAAGTCTTTGCAAAACATTGGAAAAGCTACGACATTACACGCCGCCTGAGACACATGCGCGCGCACAAGACCTGTGTTTGGCAAAGCTACGGCATTACACGCCGCCTGAGACACAGGCGCGCGCACAAGACCTGAAGTCTTTGCCAATCATTGGCAAAGCTATGAAAATAGACGCCGCCTGAGACACATGCGCGCGCACAAGACCTGAAGTCTTTGCCAAACATTGGCAAAGCTACAGCATTACACGCCGCTTGAGACATAGGCGCACGCACCAGACCTGGATTCTTTGCCAAACATTGGCAATGCTACCGCATTACACGCCCCTGAGACACACGCGCACGCGCAAGACATGAAGTATTTGCCAAACATTGGCAATACTACGGTATTACAGGATGACTGAGACACAACGCACACACAAGACTTGAAGTCTTTGCAAAACATTGGAAAAGCTACGACATTACACGCCGCATGAGACACATGCGCGCGCACAAGACCTGTGTTTCGCAAAGCTACGGCATTACACGCCGCCTGAGACACATGCGCGCGCAAAAGAGCTGAACACTTTGCCAAACATTGGCAAAGCTACGACATTAAACGCCGCCTGGGTTACATGTGCGCGCACAAGACCTGAACTCTTTGCCACACTTTGGCAAGGCTACGGCATTACACGCTGCCTGATACACAGGCGCGCACAAGACCTGAAGTCATTGCCAAACATTGGCAAAGATACGGCATTACACGCCGCCTAAGACACAGGCGCGCGCACAAGACCTGAAGTCTTTGCCAAACATTGGCAAAGCTATGGCATTACACGACTCCTGATACACAGGCGCGGGCACAAGACATGTATTCTTTGCCAAACATTGGCAAAGCTACGACATTACACGCCGCCTGAGACATAGGCGCGCACAAGACCTGACGTCTTTGCCAAACGTTTGCAAAGGTACGGCATTACACGCCGACTGAGACACAGGCGTGCGCCCAAGACCTGTGTTTGGCAAAGCTATGGCATTACACGCCGCCTGAGACACAGGCGCGCACAAAACCTGAAGTCTTTGTCAAACATTGGCAAAGCTACGGCACTACACGCCGCCTCAGACACAGGCGCGCGCACAAGATCTGAAGTCTTTGCCAATCATTGGCAAAGCTATGAAAATACACGCCGCCTGGGACACATGCGCGCGCACAAGACCTGAAGTCTTTGCCAAACATTGGCAAAGCTACGGCATTACACGCCGCTTGAGACACAGGCGCGCGCACCAAACCTGGATTCTTTGCCAAACATTGGCAATGCTACCGCATTACACGCCCCCTGAGACACACGCGCGCGCGCAAGACTTGAATTATTTTCCAAACATTGGCAATACTACGGCATTACACGATGACTGAGACACAGCGCGCACACAAGACCGGAAGTCTTTGCAAAACATTGGAAAAGCTACGGCGTTACACGCCGCCTAAAACACAGGCGCGCGCATAAGACCTGAACTATATGCCAAACATTGGCAAAGCTACGACATTACACGCCGCCTGAGACTCATGCGCGCGCACAAGACCTGAAGTCTTTGCCAAACATTGGCAAAGCTTACGACATTACACGCCGCCTTAGACACATGCGCGCGCAAAAGAACTGAACTCTTTGCCAAACATTGGCAAAGCTACGGCATTACACCTCGCCTGAGACACAGGAGCGCACACGACCTAAAGTCATTGCCAAACATTGGCAAAGCATCGGCATTACACGCCGCCTAAGACACAGGCGCGCGCACAAGACCTGAAGCCGTTGCCAAATATTTGCAAAGCTATGACATTACACGCCACCTGGCACACATGCGTGCGCACAAGACCTGTGTTTGGCAAAGCTACGGCATTACACGCAGCCTGAGAGACATGTACGCGCAGAAGACCTTAAGTCTTTGCCAATCATTGGCAAAGCTATGACAATACACGCCGCCTGAGACACATGCGCGCGCACAAGACCAGAAGTCTTTGCCAAACATTGGCAAAGCTACGACATTACACGCCGCTTGAGACACAGGCGCACGCACCAGACCTGGATTCTTTGCCAAACATTGGCAATGCTACCGCATTACACGCCCCTGAGACACACGCGCACGCGCAAGACTTCAAGTATTTGACAAACATTAGCAATGCTACGGTATTACACGATGACTGAGACACAGCGCGCACACAAGACCTGAATCTTTGCAAAACATTGGAAAAGCTACGACATTACACGCCGCCTGAGACACATGCGCGCGCACAAGACCTGAAGTCTTTGCCAAACATTGGCAAAGCTACGACATTACACGCCGCCTGAGACACATGCGCGCACAAAAGAACTGAACTCTTTACCAAACATTGGCAAAGCTACGACATTACACCTCGCCAGAGACGCAGGAGCGCACACGACCTAAAGTCTTTGCCAAACATTGTCAAAGCTATGTCATTACACGACGCCCGAGACACAGGCGTGCACATAAAACTTTGTTTGGCAAAGCTACGGCATTACACGCCGCCTGAGACACAGGCGTGCACATAAGACCTTTGTTTGGCAAAGCTGCGACATTACACGCCGCCTGAGACAAGGCGCCTAAGACCTGAAGTCTTCGCCAAACATTGGAAATGCTACGGCAATACACGAAGCCTAAGACATAACCCGCACACAAGACCTGAAGCCTTTGCAAAACATTGGCAAAGCTAAAGCATTACATGGCGCCTGAGACACAGGCGCGCGCACAAGACCTGAACTATATGCCAAACATTCGCAAAGCTACGACATTACACGACGCCTGAGACACATGCGCGCGCAAAAGTCCTGAAGTCTTTGCCAATCGTTGGCAAAGCTACGGCATTACACGCCGCCTGAGACACATGCACGCGCACAAGTCCTGAAGTCTTTGCCAATCATTGGCAAAGCTACGGCATTACACGCCGCCTGAGAACATGCGCGCGCACAAGACCTGAAGTCTTTGCCAAACATTGGCAAAGCTACGACATTAAACGCCGCCTGGGTTACATGTGCGCGCACAAGACCTGAACTCTTTGCCACACTTTGGCAAGGCTACGGCATTACACGCCGCCTGAGACACAGGCACGCGCACAAGACCAGAACTCTTTGCCAAACATTGGAAAAGCTACGACATTACACGCTGCCTGAGACACAAGCGCGCATAGGACCTGAAGTCATTGCCAAACATTGGCAAAGCTATGGCATTACACGCCGCCTAAGACACAGGCGCGCGCACAAGACCTGAAGTCTTTGCCAAACATTTGCAAAGCAACGACATTACACGCCACCTGGCACACAGGCGTGCGCACAAGACCTGTGTTTGGCAAAGCTACGGCATTACACGCCGCCTGAGAGACATGTACGCGCAGAAGACCTGAAGTCTTTGCCAATCATTGGCAAAGCTATGACAATACACGCCGCCTGAGACACATGCGCGCGCACAAGACCTGAAGTCTTTGCCAAACATTGGCAAAGCTACGGCATTACACGCCGCTTGAGACACAGGCGCACGCACCAGACCTAGATTCTTTGCCAAACATTTTCAATGCTACCGCATTACACGCCCCCTGAGACACACGCGCACACGCAAGACTTGAAGTATTTGACAAACATTAGCAATGCTACGGTATTACTCGAAGACTGAGACACAGCGCGCACACAAGACCGGAAGTCTTTGCAAAACATTGGAAAAGCTACGACATTACACGCCGCCTGAGACACATGCGCGCGCACAAGACCTGTGTTTGGCAAAGCTACGGCATTACACGCGGCCTGAGACACAGGCACGCGCACAAGACCTGAAGTCTTTGCCAATCATTGGCAAAGCTATGACAATACACGTCGCCTGAGACACATGCGCGCGCACAAGACCTGAAGTCTTTGCCAAACATTGGCAAAGCTACAGCATTACACGCCGCTTGAGACACAGGCGCACGCACCAGACCTGGATTCTTTGCCAAACATTGGCAATGCTACCGCATTACACGCCCCCTGAGACACACGCGCACGCGCAAGACTTGAAGTATTTGCCAAACATTAGCAATGCTACGGTATTACAAGATGACTGAGACACAGCGCGCACACAACACCTGAAGTCTTTGCAAAACATTGGAAAAGCTACGACATTACACGCCGCCTGAGACACATGCGCGCGCACAAGACCTGAAGTCTTTGCCAAACATTGGCAAAGCTACGACATTACACGCCGCCTGAGATACATGTGCGCGCAAAAGAACTGAACTCTTTGCCAAACATTGGCAAACCTACGACATTACACCTCGCCTGAGACGCAGGTGCGCACACGACCTAAAGTCTTTGCCAAACATTGTCAAAGCTATGTCATTACACGACGCCCGAGATACAGGCGTGCACATAAGACGTTTGTTTGGCAAAGCTACGGCGTTACACGCCGCCTGAGACACAGGCATGCACATAAGACCTTTGTTTGCCAAAGCTGCGGCATTACACGCCGCCTGAGACAAGGCGCGCAAGACCGGAAGTCTTCGCCAAACATTGGCAATGCTACGGCAATACACGAAGCCTAGGACACAGCGCGCACACAAGACCTGAAGTCTTTGCAAAACATTGGCAAAGCTAAAGCATTACATGCCGCCTGAGACACAGGCGCGCGCACAAGATTTGAACTATATGCCAAACATTCGCAAAGCTACGACATTACACGACGCCTGAGACACATGCGCGTGCAAAAGTCCTGAAGTCTTTGCCAATCGTTGGCAAAGCTACGGCATTACACGCCGCCTGAGACACATGCACGCGCACAAGTCGTGAAGTCTTTGCCAATCATTGGCAAAGCTACGGCATTACACGCCGCCTGAGAACATGCGCGCGCACATGACCTGAAGACTTTGCCAAACATTGGCAAAGCTACGACATTAAACGCCGCCTGGGTTACATGTGCGCGCACAAGAGCTGAACACGTTGCCACACTTTGGCAAGGCTACGGCATTACACGCCGCCTGAGACACAGGCACGCGCACAAGACCAGAACTCTTTGCCAAACATTGGATAAGCTACAACATTACACGCTGCCTGAGACACAGGCGCGCACAGGACCTGAAGTCATTGCCAAACATTGGCAAAGCTACGGCATTACACGCCGCCTAAGACACAGGCGCGCGCACAAGACCTGAAGTCTTTGCCAAACATTTGCAAAGCTACGACATTACACGCCACCTGGCACACAGGCGTGCACACAAGACCTGTGTTTGGCAAAGCTACGGCATTACACGCCGCCTGAGAGACATGTACGCGCAGAAGACCTGAAGTCTTTGCCAATCATTGGCAAAACTATGATAATACACGCCGCCTGAGACACATGCGCGCGCACAAGACCTGAAGTCTTTGCCAAACATTGGCAAAGCTACGGCATTACACGCCGCTTGAGACACAGGCGCACGCACCAGACCTGGATTCTTTGCCAAACATTTGCAATGCTACCGCATTACACGCCCCCTGAGACACACGCGCACACGCAAGACTTGAAGTATTCGACAAACATTAGCAATGCTACGGTATTACACGAAGACTGAGACACAGCGCGCACACAAGACCGGAAGTCTTTGCAAAACATTGGAAAAGCTACGACATTACACGCCGCCTGAGACACATGCGCGCGCACAAGACCTGTGTTTGGCAAAGCTACGGCATTACACGCGGCCTGAGACACAGGCACGCGCACAAGACCTGAAGTCTTTGCCAATCATTGGCAAAGCTATGACAATACACGTCGCCTGAGACACATGCGCGCGCACAAGACCTGAAGTCTTTGCCAAACATTGGCAAAGCTACAGCATTACACGCCGCTTGAGACACAGGCGCACGCACCAGACCTGGATTCTTTGCCAAACATTGGCAATGCTACCGCATTACACGCCTCCTGAGACACACGCGCACGCGCAAGACTTGAAGTATTTGCCAAACATTAGCAATGCTACGGTATTACAAGATGACTGAGACACAGCGCGCACACAACACCTGAAGTCTTTGCAAAACATTGGAAAAGCTACGACATTACACGCCGCCTGAGACACATGCGCGCGCACAAGACCTGAAGTCTTTGCCAAACATTGGCAAAGCTACGACATTACACGCCGCCTGAGATACATGTGCGCGCAAAAGAACTGAACTCTTTGCCAAACATTGGCAAACCTACGACATTACACCTCGCCAGAGACGCAGGAGCGCACACGACCTAAATTCTTTGCCAAACATTGTCAAAGCTATGTCATTACACGACGCCCGAGACACAGGCGTGCACATAAGACGTTTGTTTGGCAAAGCTACGGCGTTACACGCCGCCTGAGACACAGGCGTGCACATAAGACCTTTGTTTGCCAAAGCTGCGGCATTACACGCCGCCTGAGACAAGGCGCGCAAGACCTGAAGTCTTCGCCAAACATTGGCAATGCTACGGCAATACACGAAGCCTAGGACACAGCGCGCACACAAGACCTGAAGTCTTTGCAAAACATTGGCAAAGCTAAAGCATTACATGCCGCCTGAGACACAGGCGCGCGCACAAGATTTGAACTATATGCCAAACATTCGCAAAGCTACGACATTACATGACGCCTGAGACACATGCGCGCGCAAAAGTCCTGAAGTCTTTGCCAATCGTTGGCAAAGCTACGGCATTACACGCCGCCTGAGCCACATGCACGCGCACAAGTCCTGAAGTCTTTGCCAATCATTGGCAAAGCTACGGCATTACACGCCGCCTGAGAACATGCGCGCGCACATGACCTGAAGACTTTGCCAAACATTGGCAAAGCTACGACATTAAACGCCGCCTGGGTTACTTGTGCGCGCACAAGACCTGAACACTTTGCCACACTTTGCCAAGGCTACGGCATTACACGCCGCCTGGGACACAGGCACGCGCACAAGACCAGAACTCTTTGCCAAACATTGGAAAAGCTACTACATTACACGCTGCCTGAGACACAGGCGCGCACAGGACATGAAGTCATTGCCAAACATTGGCAAAGCTACGGCATTACACGCCGCCTAAGACACAGGCGCGCGCACAAGACCCGAAGTCTTTGCCAAACATTTGCAAAGCTACGACATTACACGCCACCTGGCACACAGGCGTGTGTACAAGACCAGTTTTTGGCAAAGCTACGGCATTACACGCCGCCTGAGAGACATGCACGCGCAGAAGACCTGAAGTCTTTGCGAATCATTGGCAAAGCTATGACAATACACGCCGCCTGAGACACATGCGCGCGCACAAGACCTGAAGTCTTTGCCAAACATTGGCAAAGCTACGGCATTACACGCCGCTTGAGACACAGGCGCACGCACCAGACCTGGATTCTTTGCCAAACATTTGCAATGCTACCGCATTACACGCCCCCTGAGACACACGCGCACGCGCAAGACTTGAAATATTTGACAAACATTAGCAATGTTGCGGTATTACACGATGACTGAGACACAGCGCGCACACAAGACCGGAAGTCTTTCCAAAACATTGGAAAAGCTACGACATTACACGCCGCCTGAGACACATGCGCGCGCACAAGACCTGTGTTTGGCAAAGCTACGGCATTACACGCCGCCTGAGACACAGGCGCGCGCACAAGACCTGAAGTCTTTGCCAATCATTGGCAAAGCTATGACAATACACGCCGCCTGAGACACATGCGCGCGCACAAGACCTGAAATCTTTGCCAAACATTTGAAAAGCTACAGCATTACACGCCGCATGAGACACAGGCGCACGCACCAGACCTGGATTCTTTGCCAAACATTGGCAAACCTACGACATTACACCTCGCCAGAGACGCAGGAGCGCACACGACCTAAAGTCTTTGCAAAACATTGTCAAAGCTATGTCATTACACGACGCCCGAGACACAGGCGTGCACATAAGACGTTTGTTTGGCAAAGCTACGGCATTACACGCCGCCTGAGACACAAGCGTGCACATAAGACCTTTGTTTGCCAAAGCTGCGGCATTACACGCCGCCTGAGACAAGGCGCGCAAGACCTGAAGTGTTCGCCAAACATTGGCAATGCTACGGCAATACACGAAGCCTAGGACACAGTGCGCACACAAGACCTGAAGTCTTTGCAAAACATTGGCAAAGCTAAAGCATTACATGCCGCCTGAGACACAGGCGCGCGCACAAGACCTGAACTATATGCCAAACATTCGCAAAGCTACGACATTACACGACGCCTGAGACACATGCGCGCGCAAAAGTCCTGAAGTCTTTGCCAATCATTGGCAAAGCTACGGCATTACACGCCGCCTGAGACACATGCACGCGCACAAGTCCTGAAGTCTTTGCCAATCATTGGCAAAGCTACGGCATTACACGCCGCCTGAGAACATGCGCGCGCACATGACCTGAAGACTTTGCCAAACATTGGCAAAGCTACGACATTAAACGCCGCCTGGGTTACATGTGCGCGCACAAGACCTGAACACTTTGCCACACTTTAGCAAGGCTACGGCATTACACGCCGCCTGAGACACAGGCACGCGCACAAGACCAGAACTCTTTGCCAAACATTGGAAAAGCTACTACATTACACGCTGCCTGAGACACAGGCGCGCACAGGACCTGAAGTCATTGCCAAACATTGGCAAAGCTACGGCATTACACGCCGCCTAAGACACAGGCGCACGCACAAGACCTGAAGTCTTTGCCAAACATTTGCAAAGCTACGACATTACACGCCACCTGGCACACAGGCGTGTGTACAAGACCAGTTTTTGGCAAAGCTACGGCATTACACGCCGCCTGAGAGACATGCACGCGCAGAAGACCTGAAGTCTTTGCCAATCATTGGCAAAGCTATGACAATACACGCCGCCTGAGACACATGCGCGCGCACAAGACCTGAAGTCTTTGCCAAACATTGGCAAAGCTACGGCATTACACGCCGCTTGAGACACAGGCGCACGCACCAGACCTGGATTCTTTGCCAAACATTTGCAATGCTACCGCATTACACGCCCCCTGAGACACACGCGCACGCGCAAGACTTGAAATATTTGACAAACATTAGCAATGTTGCGGTATTACACGATGACTGAGACACAGCGCGCACACAAGACCGGAAGTCTTTCCAAAACATTGGAAAAGCTACGACATTACACGCCGCCTGAGACACATGCGCGCGCACAAGACCTGTGTTTGGCAAAGCTACGGCATTACACGCCGCCTGAGACACAGGCGCGCGCACAAGACCTGAAGTCTTTGCCAATCATTGGCAAAGCTATGACAATACACGCCGCCTGAGACACATGCGCGCGCACAAGACCTGAAGTCTTTGCCAAACATTTGCAAAGCTACAGCATTACACGCCGCATGAGACACAGGCGCACGCACCAGACCTGGATTCTTTGCCAAACATTGGCAATGCTACCGCATTACACGCCCCCTGAGACACACGCGCATGCGCTAGACTTGAAATATTTGACAAACATTAGCAATGCTGCGGTATTACACGATGACTGAGACACAGCGCGCACACAAGACCGGAAGTCTTTCCAAAACATTTTAAAAGCTACGACATTACACGCCGCCTGAGACACATGCGCGCGCACAAGACCTGTGTTTGGCAAAGCTACGGCATTACACGCCGCCTGAGACACAGGCGCGCGCACAAGACCTGAAGTCTTTGCTAATGATTGGCAAAGCTATGACAATACACACCGCCTGAGACACATGCGCGCGGACAAGACCTGAAGTCTTTGCCAAACATTTGCAAAGCTACAGCATTACACGCCGCATGAGACACAGGCGCACGCACCAGACCTGGATTCTTTGCCAAACATTGGCAATGCTACCGCATTACACGCCCCCTGAGACACACGTGCACGCGCAAGACTTGAAGTATTTGCCAAACATTAGCAATGCTACGGTATTACACGATGACTGAGACACAGCGCGCACACAACACCTGAAGTCTTTGCAAAACATTGGAAAAGCTACGACATTACACGCCGCCTGAGACACATGCGCGCGCACAAGACCTGAAGTCTTTGCCAAGCATTGGCAAAGCTACGACATTACACGCTGCAAAAGAACTGAACTCTTTGCCAAACATTGGCAAAGCTACGACATTACACCTCGCCAGAGACGCAGGGGCGCACACGACCTAAAGTCTTTGCCAAACATTGTCAAAGCTATGTCATTACACGATGCCAGAGACACAGGCGTGCACATAAGACGTTTGTTTGGCAAAGCTACGGCATTACACGCCGCCTGAGACACAGGCGTGCACATAAGACCTTTGTTTGGCAAAGCTGCGGCATTACACGCCGCCTGAGACAAGGCGCGCAAGACCTGAAGTCTTCGCCAAACATTGGCAATGCTACGGCAATACACGAAGCCTAAGACACAGCGCGCACACAAGACCTGAAGTCTTTGCAAAACATTGGCAAAGCTAAAGAATTACATGCCGCCTGAGACACAGGCGCGCGCACAAGACCTGAACTATATGCCAAACATTCGCAAAGCTACGACATTACACGACGCCTGAGACACATGCGCGCGCAAAAGTCCTGAAGTCTTTGCCAATCGTTGGCAAAGCTACGGCATTACACGCCGCCTGAGACACATGCACGCGCATAAGTCCTGAAGTCTTTGCCAATCATTGGCAAAGCTACGGCATTACACGCCGCCTGAGAACATGCGCGCGCACATGACCTGAAGACTTTGCCAAACATTGGCAAAGCTACGACATTAAACGCCGCCTGGGTTACATGTGCGCGCACAAGACCTGAACACTTTGCCACACTTTGGCAAGGCTACGGCATTACACGCCGCCTGAGACACAGGCACGCGCACAAGACCAGAACTCTTTGCCAAACATTGGAAAAGCTACGACATTACACGCTGCCTGAGACACAGGCGCGCACAAGACCTGAAGTCATTGCCAAACATTGGCAAAGCTACGGCATTACACGCCGCCTAAGACACAGGCGCGCGCACAAGACCTGAAGTCTTTGCCAAACAGTTGCAAAGCTACGACATTACACGCCACCTGGCACACAGGCGTGCGCACAAGACCTGTGTTTGGCAAAGCTACGGCATTACACGCCGCCTGAGAGACATGTACGCGTAGAAGACCTGAAGTCTTTGCCAAACATTGGCAAAGCTACGGCATTACACGCCGCTTGAGACACAGGCGCACGCACCAGACCTGGATTCTTTGCCAAACATTGGCAATGCTACCGCATTACACGCCCCTGAGACACACGCGCACGCGCAAGACTTCAAGTATTTGACAAACATTAGCAATGCTACGGTATTACACGATGACTGAGACACAGCGCGCACACAAGACCTGAAGTCTTTGCAAAACACTGGAAAAGCTACGACATTACACGCCGCCTGAGACACATGCGCGCGCACAAGACCTGTGTTTGGCAAAGCTACGGCATTATACGCCGCCTGTGACACAGGCGCGCGCACAAGACCTGAAGTCTTTGCCAATCATTGGCAAAGCTATGACAATACACGCCGCCTGAGACACATGCGAGCGCACAAGACCTGAAGTCTTTGCCAAACATTGGCAAAGCTACAGCATTACACGCCGCTTGAGACACAGGCGCACGCACCAGACCTGGATTCTTTGCCAAACATTGGCAATGCTACCGTATTACACACCCCCTGAAACACACGTGCACGCGCAAGACTTTAAGTATTTGCCAAACATTAGCAATGCTACGGTATTACACGATGACTGAGACACAGCGCGCACACAAGACCTGAAGTCTTTGCAAAACATTGGAAAAGCTACGACATTACACGCCACCTGAGACACATGCGCGCGCACAAGACCTGAAGTCTTAGCCAAACATTGGCAAAGCTACGACATTACACGCCGCCTGAGACACATGCGCGCGCAAAAGAACTGAACTCTTTGCCAAACATTGGCAAAGCTACGACATTACACCTCGCCAGAGACGCAGGAGCGCACACGACCTAAAGTCTTTGCCAAACACTGTCAAAGCTATGTCATTACACGACGCCCGAGACACAGGCGTGCACATAAGACGTTTGTTTGGCAAAGCTACGGCATTACACGCCGCCTGAGACACAGGCGTGCACATAAGACCTTTGTTTGGCAAAGCTGCGGCATTACACGCCGCCTGAGACAAGGCGCGCAAGACCTGAAGTCTTCGCCAAACATTGGCAATGCTACGGCAATACGCGAAGCCTAAGACATAACGCGCACACAAGACATGAAGCCTTTGCAAAACATTGGCAAAGCTAAAGCATTACATGCCGCCTGAGACACAGGCGCGCGCACAAGACCTGAACTATTTGCCAAACATTCGCAAAGCTACGACATTACACGACGCCTGAGACACATGCGCGCGCAAAAGTCCTGAAGTCTTTGCCAATCGTTGGCAAAGCTACGGCATTACACGCCGCCTGAGACACATGCACGCGCACAAGTCCTGAAGTCTTTGCCAATCATTGGCAAAGCTACGGCATTACACGCCGCCTGAGAACATGCGCGCGCACAAGACCTGAAGTCTTTGCCAAACATTGGCAAAGCTACGACATTAAACGCCGCCTGGGTTACATGTGCGCGCACAAGACCTGAACTCTTTGCCACACTTTGGCAAGGCTACGGCATTACACGCCGCCTGAGACACAGGCACGCGCACAAGACCAGAACTCTTTGCCAAACATTGGAAAAGCTACGACATTACACGCTGCCTGAAACACAAGCGCGCATAGGACCTGAAGTCATTGCCAAACATTGGCAAAGCTATGGCATTACACGCCGCCTAAGACACAGGCGCGCGCACAAGACCTGAAGTCTTTGCCAAACATTTGCAAAGCTACGACATTACACGCCACCTGGCACACAGGCGTGCGCACAAGACCTGTGTTTGGCAAAGCTACGGCATTACACGCCGCCTGAGAGACATGTACGCGCAGAAGACCTGAAGTCTTTGCCAATCATTGGCAAAGCTATGACAATACACGCCGCCTGAGACACATGCGCGCGCACAAGACCTGAAGTCTTTGCAAAACATTGGCAAAGCTAGGGCATTACACGCCGCTTGAGACACAGGCGCACGCACCAGACCTGGATTCTTTGCCAAACATTTGCAATGCTACCGCATTACACGCCCCCTGAGACACACGCGCACACGCAAGACTTGAAGTATTTGACAAACATTAGCAATGCTACGGTATTACACGATGACTGAGACACAGCGCGCACACAAGACCTGAAGTCTTTGCAAAACATTGGAAAAGCTACGACATTACACGCCGCCTGAGACACATGCGCGCGCACAAGACCTGTGTTTGGCAAAGCTACAGCATTACACGCCGCTTGAGACACAGGCGCACGCACCAGACCTGGATTCTTTGCCAAACATTGGCAATGCTACCGTATTACACGCCCCCTGAAACACACGTGCACGCGCAAGACTTTTAGTATTTGCCAAACATTAGCAATGCTACGGTATTACACGATGACTGAGACACAGCGCGCACACAAGACCTGAAGTCTTTGCAAAACATTGGAAAAGCTACGACATTACACGCCACCTGAGACACATGCGCGCGCACAAGACCTGAAGTCTTAGCCAAACATTGGCAAAGCTACGACATTACACGCCGCCTGAGACACATGCGCGCGCAAAAGAACTGAACTCTTTGCCAAACATTGGCAAAGCTACGATATTACACCTCGCCAGAGACGCAGGAGCGCACACGACCTAAAGTCTTTGCCAAACATTGTCAAAGCTATGTCATTACACGACGCCCGAGACACAGGCGTGCACATAAGACGTTTGTTTGGCAAAGCTACGGCATTACACGCCGCCTGAGACACAGGCGTGCACATAAGACCTTTGTTTGGCAAAGCTGCGGCATTACACGCCGCCTGAGACAAGGCGCGCAAGACCTGAAGTCTTCGCCAAACATTGGCAATGCTACGGCAATACGCGAAGCCTAAGACATAACGCGCACACAAGACATGAAGCCTTTGCAAAACATTGGCAAAGCTAAAGCATTACATGCCGCCTGAGACACAGGCGCGCGCACAAGACCTGAACTATATGCCAAACATTCGCAAAGCTACGACATTACACGACGCCTGAGACACATGCGCGCGCAAAAGTCCTGAAGTCTTTGCCAATCGTTGGCAAAGCTACGGCATTACACGCCGCCTGAGACACATGCACGCGCACAAGTCCTGAAGTCTTTGCCAATCATTGGCAAAGCTACGGCATTACACGCCGCCTGAGAACATGCGCGCGCACAAGACCTGAAGTCTTTGCCAAACATTGGCAAAGCTACGACATTAAACGCCGCCTGGGTTACATGTGCGCGCACAAGACCTGAACTCTTTGCCACACTTTGGTAAGGCTACGGCATTACACGCCGCCTGAGACACAGGCACGCGCACAAGACCAGAACTCTTTGCCAAACATTGGAAAAGCTACGACATTACACGCTGCCTGAGACACAAGCGCGCATAGGACCTGAAGTCATTGCCAAACATTGGCAAAGCTATGGCATTACACGCCGCCTAAGACACAGGCGCGCGCACAAGACCTGAAGTCTTTGCCAAACATTTGCAAAGCTACGACATTACACGCCACCTGGCACACAGGCGTGCGCACAAGACCTGTGTTTGGCAAAGCTACGGCATTACACGCCGCCTGAGAGACATGTACGCGCAGAAGACCTGAAGTCTTTGCCAATCATTGGCAAAGCTATGACAATACACGCCGCCTGAGACACATGCGCGCGCACAAGACCTGAAGTCTTTGCCAAACATTGGCAAAGCTACGGCATTACACGCCGCTTGAGACACAGGCGCACGCACCAGACCTGGATTCTTTGCCAAACATTTGCAATGCTACCGCATTACACGCCCCCTGAGACACACGCGCACACGCAAGAGTTGAAGTATTTGACAAACATTAGCAATGCTACGGTATTACACGAAGACTGAGACACAGCGCGCACACAAGACCGGAAGTCTTTGCAAAACATTGGAAAAGCTACGACATTACACGCCGCCTGAGACACATGCGCGCGCACAAGACCTGTGTTTGGCAAAGCTACGGCATTACACGCGGCCTGAGACACAGGCGCGCGCACAAGACCTGAAGTCTTTGCCAATCATTGGCAAAGCTATGACAATACACGTCGCCTGAGACACATGCGCGCGCACAAGACCAGAAGTCTTTGCCAAACATTGGCAAAGCTACAGCATTACACGCCGCTTGAGACACAGGCGCACGCACCAGACCTGGATTCTTTGCCAAACATTGGCAATGCTACCGCATTACACGCCCCCTGAGACACACGCGCACGCGCAAGACTTGAAGTATTTGCCAAACATTAGCAATGCTACGGTATTACACGATGACTGAGACACAGCGCGCACACAACACCTGAAGTCTTTGCAAAACATTGGAAAAGCTACGACATTACACGTCGCCTGAGACACATGCGCGCGCACAAGACCTGAAGTCTTTGCCAAACATTGGCAAAGCTATGACATTACACGCCGCCTGAGATACATGCGCGCGCAAAAGAACTGAACTCTTTGCCAAACATTGGCAAACCTACAACATTACACCTCGCCAGAGACGCAGGAGCGCACACGACCTAAAGTCTTTGCCAAACATTGTCAAAGCTATGTCATTACACGACGCCCGAGACACAGGCGTGCACATAAGACGTTTGTTTGGCAAAGCTACGGCATTACACGCCGCCTGAGACACAGGCGTGCACATAAGACCTTTGTTTGCCAAAGCTGCGGCATTACACGCCGCCTGAGACAAGGCGCGCAAGACCTGAAGTCTTCGCCAAACATTGGCAATGCTACGGCAATACACGAAACCTAGGACACAGCGCGCACACAAGACCTGAAGTCTTTGCAAAACATTGGCAAAGCTAAAGCATTACATGCCGCCTGAGACACAGGCGCGCGCACAAGACCTGAACTATATGCCAAACATTCGCAAAGCTACGACATTACACGACGCCTGAGACACATGCTGTCACACCCCGACCGATGGCGGAATCATCGAGGCGGACAATGTGATGATTGTTCAAAAGCTCATGATAACTAAAGGTTGCATATTTCATTAATTTAATTTAAAGACAACAAGTTCCAAACACAATACATTTCAAATAACCTAGTCTAGTCCAAAACATTAATTTATTTAACTAGGTCCATAGTTCCTAAGTGGAGAGATCCTCGGCAAGCAGTCACATATCCAAACCTGAAACATTATTTAAATCAAGTGTCAACTAAAAAGTTGGTGAGTACATAGGTTTAGTAAATCCAGTAAATAGTAGTGTAAATCGTTTTGCAACTCATTGTTTATCTTGTTAAACATAGCATAGGATGTAACATTTATTTAATCACAAATCAAACCGAGTTTGACGCGCTTGAACAGAGCACAACAGCTAAGTCCGGTATGCTTGAATATAGTTACCCACTATATCCGGTATGATTGAATATAACACGCGGTTATATCCGAGTATGCAGTAATAAACACCCTAACCGGGTGGGCTGGTCAGGCACAATAGATCTATCAATATTACAGTTGGTTGTCTTGTGTTTAAATGTATGTACATCCAAAGAATAAGCATATAGTCTCATGTATAACACGTACAAACAATGTGAGTAGCATGTATAATGTTTCACCCCAAAACGTATAAAAATGTAAAAATAGGGGCTATGTAACTCACCTTGCAAGCGGGTATTTTTCCACGCGTGTAGGTGATAAGTATGTGGAAGCCTAAGCACGTTGATACCCTATGTAGACAAATGGGTATTATTGTATGCGTATAGGTGTGTATTTGTATTTAAATGTATATAGGCTTTAATATAACTTTAACTTATAAGGATATATATATATATATTGTTTTAAACAAGTATTATTATATTTAATGTATTTATATAATAACAATTAAAAGAAAAGTCTTTATTTGACAAATTTTATTTAAACAAGTTTATTAAAAATATTGCTAGGTTCATATATATATATAGAAAATGAGACATTTTATATATTATATGTATGTTAATAAATTTATAAATATGTTACAAGATTTATAAAAATATAGGACATTTTATATATTAAATGTATTTTAAAAAGTTTATAAATATGTTACAAGATTTATAAAAATATAGGACATTTAAATGTATTTTAATAAGTTTATGAAAATGTTACAAGATTTATAGAAATATAGGACATTTTATATAAGTTTATAAAAATATTACAAGATTTGTAAAAATATAGGACATTTTATATATTAAAGGTATTTTAAAAAGTTTATAAATATGTTACAAGATTTATAAAAATATAGGACATTTAAATGTATTTTAATAAGTTTATGAAAATGTTACAAGATTTATAGAAATATAGGACATTTTATATAAGTTTATAAAAATATTACAAGATTTGTAAAAATATAGGACATTTTATATATTAAGGGTATTTTAATAAGTTTATAAAAATATTATAAAAAATGGGATGGTTTATTAAAAATGCAATTTAATCGATTTTAAATTAAACGATCGAGTAAACCGAATCGTTTTAGTATTTATTGTATAAAAAAGTATTAAAATAAATTAGGATAATTAAATAAAATAAATAAATGAAAAACAGAAATAAAAAAAAATGGGCCGAAGGCCAACCGGTTTCGAACCCGCGACCTGCGCCTTAGACACACACACGCATAACCAGCCGGGCTACTGCCCATCGCTGGTTATGTGTGTATTGCTTAATTGATATACACACATCTAAACTGGTCGCTGGTTCTCGGCAATCCGGCAAACCATGTCCGAGGACTTGGGTTTGCCCGGAAACTGTCGTGCGAATGATTTGATTTCACTTCGAATCGTTTACCTGGGATAAGTAGAAGACAAGGGAACCGAATTGAGGCTCGAATCAGGTTGCAACAGGTCTGGACGGCAACGCTTTTGTTCAAAAATACCAAGATCTTGAAATCCCAGAATTTGAAATGGATTGAGTCCTATAATCTGGTCACAGCTTCGTCTGAGGATGGCGAAGGCGATGGAAGTCTCAATTTGGAGTGTGAGTGGGTGGAAGGGGGTGGGCGAGCTCGAACAGGTCTGGTAAGGGCCATTTATAGCCGAGCCCAATCCTTATAATGAAACATGTAATTGAGTGTGTCAGGACATTCGTCTGGACGAGACGAAGCTAACGAGATCACTTGCAGGCGTGGAGGTTGACTGTCGGGGCCGTATTAGAGGTGTGAACTTTCGGCCATGAACACAATCAGACGATTGGGATGATGGGGAGACAAATTGGTCGAGGGGTTTTGATCGCATGGGGGAGACGAAGTCGGGGATGCTTTTGTCGGGTGTTGAGGTGCAGGGAAACATCCTTGTCGCGGGGGTCGCCGGAGAAAAGCTCGGACCGCCGGACAATGGGGGAAGGGGGCGACCGGGAATACGAATTGGGTATTGGCAAAACTGGTCCCTGAATTTTGATCTTGTTTTAATTTAGTCCTTGAATTAATTACGGATGAATCCCCGTGGTTTCATTTGACCAGAAACAGCCCCTCAACGATTTTAAATTTTAAATCCTTTTAGTTTGGTTAATTACAATATAACCCCTGAACTTTTATTTAAATAATTAATTAGATTTCTTTTTTTCAATTTCAATTAATTTATTTTATACTTATATATTTTATAAATCCACTTTCTTTAATAAAACTAATCTTTTTTTTTAAATAATTATCTTTTTGAAATAATGCATTAAGTTATTTATTTAAATCATTAAGTTTATTTAACTTAAATTCTTTTAAACTAAAATGAAATTTAAGTTTATAAGATTTATAAAACTTATGTTTTTATTTAAAAATCCATCTTTTTAAATGGTTAGTTTAATAAAATTGAAAACCATCGATTTATTTATATAAATTATTTAATTTAATAACATAATTTACATAGTTTATAACCTTAAAATATTTTTAAAATTTACTTTAAAAATACATAAATTGTACGCCAATTTGTATAAATTTGATTAAATATACGTGTATATGATTTGAAATAGAATGTTAATATTTATGTGACAATTATTACAACAAAAATTTTGAAAGGTCACAGTCTCCCCAAGTTGAAGAAATTTCGTCCCGAAATTCGATTAGCGAAGGTTATAGAAGCGGGAAAGAGATGTCAAAAGGTTTAGGATGGAATTACTTCACAAGAGAAATATTCAGCGGGGAAATATCGTATGATGACGGATGACGATGCTAATTCGAGTCGAGTTTTCAACTAATTGCTCTAATAGTATAAGGAGATTTATGCATACAATTGCTCATACAACGCATGAATGTAAACTACTAGAACTCAGATTTAACAATATTGGTGCCAATCACTTTGTGACATGGCATTTTCCTTTAAAACTCCATCTCACGGGTGTTCATATTTTCAAGTTTTGCAAAAACATTTTCTAAAATCCGGTCCTCCTCTTAGTACTTATGCACGGTTTATACTCGTTATATCAAGTGGGTTTATGTATAGGGTGTACCAGCGGCTAACCCACCACCCCTTTGATATACCGGGGATTCCCCGTGCATAATTACTAGGATTTAGAACTTCAACAATTCAAGTAGACTTTAACAGAGCTAGCAAGTTGTATGACTAAATTTAAACATAATAGATTTGTTTCGCGAAAGTATAGGAATGAGATAGCTGTTATATGCAATCACGGATTTTAGAATTTATAGCAATGGATTTCCCATCCGCTATTACCATGATATACGAGTTATCAAAATTGGTTGGTTGTTTAGCAAATAGATGGTTAAGAGCAAGAGACACAATTTTGAATATTGAATAAAACGGATGTATAAAGATAGAGAACAAGGGACGTACCGTTGACAGTGTCGTCATTGGCCGGAGTCTTGTTAGTATTTATATTAAAGGCTCGTCCACGAGGACCACCTTGATTTTGAAGTCTTGGACATTGGTTCCGAAAGTGGTTTGGGTCTCCACATTCGTAACAGGCCCGTCCATAGGTGATAGCGAGAGGCATTGGATGATTGCCTTGAGTAGCTTGATTAACGATAGTGCGAGCACGGCAAGTAGTAACAACGTGTCCATAGCGTCCACATTTTGAGCATAGACGGCATGCAACATGCGGGGCGTGGTGATACTTGCAAGTAGGGCATTGGGGAAATGAACCTACATAGTTTCTCGGAATTTGACCCGCAGGAGTAACTTGGGTCACAGGTACGGCAGGAATGATGGCCGCAAAGTTTTGGGCCTTACGCTTCCTATCATGACGGGAAGATTCGGGCTCTTTGTCTTTGTCGGACACGGAAGTAGCAGCTTTGTCGACCACTTTCTTGGTACCCTTCCTAGATAAGGTACTTGCTTTGACATGATTGTCAGTCAACACAGCAGACAAACGGATAGCGTCTTCGAGAGTGGAGGGATTACTTCCTAATACGGTGTCTTGGAGCGGCATAGGCAGTCCACCTATGTATTTCTCAATTCCCCGCGCTAAGGGAGTAACCATGAGAGGCACGAGCAGACTTAGTTCTTGAAAACGAGTGGTGTAAGCTAAATTCTCTCCGCTATCTTGGGTGAGATCCCAAAATTCAGCTTCGAGCTTCCTCATTTCGTTGCGAGGACAGAACTCGTCAGTCATAAGTCGTTTCATTTCGTCCCAAGACAAGGACATAGTGGATTCGTTGCCTCGAGTACGTTTCTTACCGTTCCACCAGGTGAGTGCTCGTTTTTGGAAGACGCTGGAAGCATAACGGACTTTGAGGTTGTCGGGACAATCGATGTTTAGAAAGGTACTCTCCATACTTTCAAACCATTGAAGAAGGCCAGTAGCACCCTCCGTCCCGAAGAATTTGGTGGGGTTGCAAGAATTGAAATGCTTGAATGTGCAGTATGGTGGGTATGCACCATTCCCTTGCGTATTAGACCCATTACCATTGTTGTTAGCTTGGATCATTTGGCCTACTAGTTGAGTAAGTAGTGCAGCAAGGTCAACGTTGGAGTTGCTAGAGTTAGTATGTCGAGGAGGCATTCCAACACCATAAGAAAAGACAATGATATTTTAGATACGATGGATATATATGAGTTATAGCGGGAAATAATGTAAGCAGAAAAACGGGATTCATCATGACGCGTGCCAGTGCATGTGTATTTATTCTAGGTTGATGGGGGAAAACTAAGTCATCTATTCCGGATAGAACATGATGTTATAGATCATCATTCGCGTAATAGGAATTGCCGGGACTTGCATGCACTACAAATTGTTATTACGTGTGCACCCGTAATAATGATTTGTTTTGCATGTTCGTCTAGTTTTTCCTATTTTGCTATAATGTCCCCAGATTTTGAGTTTAAGTTCGGATCGTATCCTTGCGAATACATTGACTTATCAACGTTAAATAATTCCTCAAAACTTTCAAAGAGACATGCTTTAGCCTATAGGTAAACACTCACGTCAGGAATTCCCAGGAAAGCATACGGGTCCGTTTATTTGGATTTATACGAAATGCTTTCCTAGACAGAAAACCCAATGTACAGGTGTCACCCTTCCAGATTGCACGTGTCCTTTACTGGTTTCAAGAAATTAAGTCGTTGACGAGATTTTAAGATTTTAGTAGAATTGAGAGTTTATGTGTATAAAATGTGTAGAAATGTTGCAATTTATATGGATGAGGAGAGAGTATGGACAAGGATTTGTAGTGTATTTGTTTGCATAAGTGTGTTGATCAAATGTGTATGTAAAGTATGTATCATGTATCAAAGTCTTGTATGTATGTGTATAAGTCTCATGTACCAAACTTGGGAAAATTCAAATAATACCTAACTACAAATAATTCACATAGCAATTAATCATTTAGCACATAACACATAAAAGGGAGTCCTAGGGTTATAGTCTAGGTCATTGTGTCTAATAACCTAATTCCCTATAACCATGGCTCTGATACCAATCTGTCACACCCCGACCGATGGCGGAATCATCGAGGCGGACAATGTGATGATTGTTCAAAAGCTCATGATAACTAAAGGTTGCATATTTCATTAATTTAATTTAAAGACAACAAGTTCCAAACACAATACATTTCAAATAACCTAGTCTAGTCCAAAACATTAATTTATTTAACTAGGTCCATAGTTCCTAAGTGGAGAGATCCTCGGCAAGCAGTCACATATCCAAACCTGAAACATTATTTAAATCAAGTGTCAACTAAAAAGTTGGTGAGTACATAGGTTTAGTAAATCCAGTAAATAGTAGTGTAAATCGTTTTGCAACTCATTGTTTATCTTATTAAACATAGCATAGGATGTAACATTTATTTAATCACAAATCAAACCGAGTTTGACGCGCTTGAACAGAGCACAACAGCTAAGTCCGGTATGCTTGAATATAGTTACCCACTATATCCGGTATGATTGAATATAACACGCGGTTATATCCGAGTATGCAGTAATAAACACCCTAACCGGGTGGGCTGGTCAGGCACAATAGATCTATCAATATTACAGTTGGTTGTCTTGTGTTTAAATGTATGTACATCCAAAGAATAAGCATATAGTCTCATGTATAACACGTACAAACAATGTGAGTAGCATGTATAATGTTTCACCCCAAAACGTATAAAAATGTAAAAATAGGGGCTATGTAACTCACCTTGCAAGCGGGTATTTTTCCACGCGTGTAGGTGATAAGTATGTGGAAGCCTAAGCACGTTGATACCCTATGTAGACAAATGGGTATTATTGTATGCGTATAGGTGTGTATTTGTATTTAAATGTATATAGGCTTTAATATAACTTTAACTTATAAGGATATATATATATATATTGTTTTAAACAAGTATTATTATATTTAATGTATTTATATAATAACAATTAAAAGAAAAGTCTTTATTTGACAAATTTTATTTAAACAAGTTTATTAAAAATATTGCTAGGTTCATATATATATATAGAAAATGAGACATTTTATATATTATATGTATGTTAATAAATTTATAAATATGTTACAAGATTTATAAAAATATAGGACATTTTATATATTAAATGTATTTTAAAAAGTTTATAAATATGTTACAAGATTTATAAAAATATAGGACATTTAAATGTATTTTAATAAGTTTATGAAAATGTTACAAGATTTATAGAAATATAGGACATTTTATATAAGTTTATAAAAATATTACAAGATTTGTAAAAATATAGGACATTTTATATATTAAAGGTATTTTAAAAAGTTTATAAATATGTTACAAGATTTATAAAAATATAGGACATTTAAATGTATTTTAATAAGTTTATGAAAATGTTACAAGATTTATAGAAATATAGGACATTTTATATAAGTTTATAAAAATATTACAAGATTTGTAAAAATATAGGACATTTTATATATTAAGGGTATTTTAATAAGTTTATAAAAATATTATAAAAAATGGGATGGTTTATTAAAAATGCAATTTAATCGATTTTAAATTAAACGATCGAGTAAACCGAATCGTTTTAGTATTTATTGTATAAAAAAGTATTAAAATAAATTAGGATAATTAAATAAAATAAATAAATGAAAAACAGAAATAAAAAAAAATGGGCCGAAGGCCAACCGGTTTCGAACCCGCGACCTGCGCCTTAGACACACACACGCATAACCAGCCGGGCTACTGCCCATCGCTGGTTATGTGTGTATTGCTTAATTGATATACACACATCTAAACTGGTCGCTGGTTCTCGGCAATCCGGCAAACCATGTCCGAGGACTTGGGTTTGCCCGGAAACTGTCGTGCGAATGATTTGATTTCACTTCGAATCGTTTACCTGGGATAAGTAGAAGACAAGGGAACCGAATTGAGGCTCGAATCAGGTTGCAACAGGTCTGGACGGCAACGCTTTTGTTCAAAAATACCAAGATCTTGAAATCCCAGAATTTGAAATGGATTGAGTCCTATAATCTGGTCACAGCTTCGTCTGAGGATGGCGAAGGCGATGGAAGTCTCAATTTGGAGTGTGAGTGGGTGGAAGGGGGTGGGCGAGCTCGAACAGGTCTGGTAAGGGCCATTTATAGCCGAGCCCAATCCTTATAATGAAACATGTAATTGAGTGTGTCAGGACATTCGTCTGGACGAGACGAAGCTAACGAGATCACTTGCAGGCGTGGAGGTTGACTGTCGGGGCCGTATTAGAGGTGTGAACTTTCGGCCATGAACACAATCAGACGATTGGGATGATGGGGAGACAAATTGGTCGAGGGGTTTTGATCGCATGGGGGAGACGAAGTCGGGGATGCTTTTGTCGGGTGTTGAGGTGCAGGGAAACATCCTTGTCGCGGGGGTCGCCGGAGAAAAGCTCGGACCGCCGGACAATGGGGGAAGGGGGCGACCGGGAATACGAATTGGGTATTGGCAAAACTGGTACCTGAATTTTGATCTTGTTTTAATTTAGTCCTTGAATTAATTACGGATGAATCCCCGTGGTTTCATTTGACCAGAAACAGCCCCTCAACGATTTTAAATTTTAAATCCTTTTAGTTTGGTTAATTACAATATAACCCCTGAACTTTTATTTAAATAATTAATTAGATTTCTTTTTTTCAATTTCAATTAATTTATTTTATACTTATATATTTTATAAATCCACTTTCTTTAATAAAACTAATCTTTTTTTTTAAATAATTATCTTTTTGAAATAATGCATTAAGTTATTTATTTAAATCATTAAGTTTATTTAACTTAAATTCTTTTAAACTAAAATGAAATTTAAGTTTATAAGATTTATAAAACTTATGTTTTTATTTAAAAATCCATCTTTTTAAATGGTTAGTTTAATAAAATTGAAAACCATCGATTTATTTATATAAATTATTTAATTTAATAACATAATTTACATAGTTTATAACCATAAAATATTTTTAAAATTTACTTTAAAAATACATAAATTGTACGCCAATTTGTATAAATTTGATTAAATATACGTGTATATGATTTGAAATAGAATGTTAATATTTATGTGACAATTATTACAACAAAAATTTTAAAAGGTCACACATGCGCGCGCAAAAGTCCTGAAGTCTTTGCCAATCGTTGGCAAAGCTACGGCATTACACGCCGCCTGAGACACATGCACGCGCACAAGTCCTGAAGTCTTTACCAATCATTGGCAAAGCTACGGCATTACACGCCGCCTGAGAACATGCGCGCGCACAAGACCTGAAGTCTTTGCCAAACATTGGCAAAGCTACGACATTAAACGCCGCCTGGGTTACATGTGCGCGCACAAGACCTGAACACTTTGCCACACTTTGGCAAGGCTACGGCATTACACGCCGCCTGAGACACAGGTACGCGCACAAGACCAGAACTCTTTGCCAAACATTGGAAAAGCTACTACATTACACGCTGCCTGAGACACAGGCGCGCACAGGACCTGAAGTCATTGCCAAACATTGGAAAAGCTACGGCATTACACGCCGCCTAAGACACAGGCGCGCGCACAAGACCTGAAGTCTTTGCCAAACATTTGCAAAGCTACGACATTACACGCCACCTGGCACACAGGCGTGTGTACAAGACCAGTTTTTGGCAAAGCTACGGCGTTACACGTCGCCTGAGAGACATGCACGCGCAGAAGACCTGAAGTCTTTGCCAATCATTGGCAAAGCTATGACAATACACGCCGCCTGAGACACATGCGCGCGCACAAGACCTGAAGTCTTTGCCAAACATTGGCAAAGCTACGGCATTACACGCCGCTTGAGACACAGGCGCACGCACCAGACCTGGATTCTTGCCAAACATTTGCAATGCTACCGCATTACACGCCCCCTGAGACACACGCGCACGCGCAAGACTTGAAATATTTGACAAACATTAGCAATGCTGCGGTATTACACGATGACTGAGACACAGCGCGCACACAAGACCGGAAGTCTTTCCAAAACATTGGAAAAGCTACGACATTACACGCCGCCTGAGACACATGCGCGCGCACAAGACCTGTGTTTGGCAAAGCTACGGCATTACACGCGGCCTGAGACACAGGCGCGCGCACAAGACCTGAAGTCTTTGCCAATCATTGGCAAAGCTATGACAATACACGCCGCCTGAGACACATGCGCGCCCACAAGACCTGAAGTCTTTGCCAAACATTTGCAAAGCTACAGCATTACACGCCGCATGAGACACAGGCGCACGCACCAGACCTGGATTCTTTGCCAAACATTGGCAATGCTACCGCATTACACGCCCCCTGAGACACACGCGCACGCGCAAGACTTGAAGTATTTGCCAAACATTAGCAATGCTACGGTATTACACGATGACTGAGACACAGCGCGCACACAACACCTGAAGTCTTTGCAAAACATTGGAAAAGCTACGACATTACACGCCGCCTGAGACACATGCGCGCGCACAAGACCTGAAGTCTTTGCCAAACATTGGGAAAGCTACGACATTACACGCCGCCTGAGACACATGCGCGTGCAAAAGAACTGAACTCTTTGCCAAACATTGGCAAAGCTACGACATTACACCTCGCCAGAGACGCAGGGGCGCACACGACCTAAAGTCTTTGCCAAACATTGTCAAAGCTATGTCATTACACGATGCCAGAGACACAGGCGTGCACATAAGACGTTTGTTTGGCAAAGCTACGGCATTACACGCCGCCTGAGACACAGGCGTGCACATAAGACCTTTGTTTGGCAAAGCTGCGGCATTACACGCCGCCTGAGACAAGGCGCGCAAGACCTGAAGTCTTCGCCAAACATTGGCAATGCTACGGCAATACACGAAGCCTAAGACACAGCGCGCACACAAGACCTGAAGTCTTTGCAAAACATTGGCAAAGCTAAAGAATTACATGCCGCCTGAGACACAGGCGCGCGCACAAGACCTGAACTATATGCCAAACATTCGCAAAGCTACGACATTACACGACGCCTGAGACACATGCGCGCGCAAAAGTCCTGAAGTCTTTGCCAATCGTTGGCAAAGCTACGGCATTACACGCCGCCTGAGACACATGCACGCGCATAAGTCCTGAAGTCTTTGCCAATCATTGGCAAAGCTACGGCATTACACGCCGCCTGAGAACATGCGCGCGCACATGACCTGAAGACTTTGCCAAACATTGGCAAAGCTACGACATTAAACGCCGCCTGGGTTACATGTGCGCGCACAAGACCTGAACACTTTGCCACACTTTGGCAAGGCTACGGCATTACACGCCGCCTGAGACACAGGCACGCGCACAAGACCAGAACTCTTTGCCAAACATTGGAAAAGCTACTACATTACACGCTGCCTGAGACACAGGCGCGCACAGGACCTGAAGTCATTGCCAAACATTGGCAAAGCTACGGCATTACACGCCGCCTAAGACACAGGCGGGCGCACAAGACCTGAAGTCTTTGCCAAACATTTGCAAAGCTATGACATTACACGCCACCTGGCACACAGGCGTGTGTACAAGACCAGTGTTTGGCAAAGCTACGGCATTACACGCCGCCTGAGAGACATGCACGCGCAGAAGACCTGAAGTCTTTGCCAATCATTGGCAAAGCTATGACAATACACGCCGCCTGAGACACATGCGCGCGCACAAGACCTGAAGTCTTTGCCAAACATAGGCAAAGCTACGGCATTACACGCCGCTTGAGACACAGGCGCATGCACCAGACCTGGATTCTTTGCCAAACATTTGCAATGCTACCGCATTACACGCCCCCTGAGACACACGCGCACGCGCAAGACTTGAAATATTTGACAAACATTAGCAATGCTGCGGTATTACACTATGACTGAGACACAGCGCGCACACAAGACCGGAAGTCTTTCCAAAACATTGGAAAAGCTACGACATTACACGCCGCCTGAGACACATGCGTGTGCACAAGACCTGTGTTTGGCAAAGCTACGGCATTACACGCGGCCTGAGACACAGGCGCGCGCATAAGACCTGAAGTCTTTGCCAATCATTGGCAAAGCAATGACAATACACGCCGCCTGAGACACATGCGCGCGCACAAGACCTGAAGTCTTTGCCAAACATTTGCAAAGCTACAGCATTACACGCCGCATGAGACACATGCGCACGCACCAGACCTGGATTCTTTGCCAAACATTGGCAATGCTACCGCATTACACGCCCCCTGAGACACACGCGCACGCGCAAGACTTGAAGTATTTGCCAAACATTAGCAATGCTACGGTATTACACGATGACTGAGACACAGCGCGCACACAACACCTGAAGTCTTTGCAAAACATTGGAAAAGCTACGACATTACACGCCGCCTGAGACACATGCGCGCGCACAAGACCTGTGTTTGGCAAAGCTACGGCATTACACGCGGCCTGAGACACAGGCGCGCGCACAAGACCTGAAGTCTTTGCCAATCATTGGCAAAGCTATGACAATACACGTCGCCTGAGACACATGCGCGCGCACAAGACCAGAAGTCTTTGCCAAACATTGGCAAAGCTACAGCATTACACGCCGCTTGAGACACAGGCGCACGCACCAGACCTGGATTCTTTGCCAAACATTGGCAATGCTACCGCATTACACGCCCCCTGAGACACACGCGCACGCGCAAGACTTGAAGTATTTGCCAAACATTAGCAATGCTACGGTATTACACGATGACTGAGACACAGGCGCGCACACAACACCTGAAGTCTTTGCAAAACATTGGAAAAGCTACGACATTACACGTCGCCTGAGACACATGCGCGCGCACAAGACCTGAAGTCTTTGCCAAACATTGGCAAAGCTACGACATTACACGCCGCCTGAGATACATGCGCGCGCAAAAGAACTGAACTCTTTGCCAAACATTGGCAAACCTACAACATTACACCTCGCCAGAGACGCAGGAGCGCACACGACCTAAAGTCTTTGCCAAACATTGTCAAAGCTATGTCATTACACGACGCCCGAGACACAGGCGTGCACATAAGACGTTTGTTTGGCAAAGCTACGGCATTACACGCCGCCTGAGACACAGGCGTGCACATAAGACCTTTGTTTGCCAAAGCTGCGGCATTACACGCCGCCTGAGACAAGGCGCGCAAGACCTGAAGTCTTCGCCAAACATTGGCAATGCTACGGCAATACACGAAACCTAGGACACAGCGCGCACACAAGACCTGAAGTCTTTGCAAAACATTGGCAAAGCTAAAGCATTACATGCCGCCTGAGACACAGGCGCGCGCACAAGACCTGAACTATATGCCAAACATTCGCAAAGCTACGACATTACACGACGCCTGAGACACATGCGCGCGCAAAAGTCCTGAAGTCTTTGCCAATCGTTGGCAAAGCTACTGCATTACACGCCGCCTGAGACACATGCACGCGCACAAGTCCTGAAGTCTTTTCCAATCATTGGCAAAGCTACGGCATTACACGCCGCCTGAGAACATGCGCGCGCACAAGACCTGAAGTCTTTGCCAAACATTGGCAAAGCTACGACATTAAACGCCGCCTGGGTTACATGTGCGCGCACAAGACCTGAACACTTTGCCACACTTTGGCAAGGCTACGGCATTACACGCCGCCTGAGACACAGGCGTGTGTACAAGACCAGTTTTTGGCAAAGCTACGGCGTTACACGTCGCCTGAGAGACATGCACGCGCAGAAGACCTGAAGTCTTTGCCAATCATTGGCAAAGCTATGACAATACACGCCGCCTGAGACACATGCGCGCGCACAAGACCTGAAGTCTTTGCCAAACATTGGCAAAGCTACGGCATTACACGCCGCTTGAGACACAGGCGCACGCACCAGACCTGGATTCTTGCCAAACATTTGCAATGCTACCGCATTACACGCCCCCTGAGACACACGCGCACGCGCAAGACTTGAAATATTTGACAAACATTAGCAATGCTGCGGTATTACACGATGACTGAGACACAGCGCGCACACAAGACCGGAAGTCTTTCCAAAACATTGGAAAAGCTACGACATTACACGCCGCCTGAGACACATGCGCGCGCACAAGACCTGTGTTTGGCAAAGCTACGGCATTACACGCGGCCTGAGACACAGGCGCGCGCACAAGACCTGAAGTCTTTGCCAATCATTGGCAAAGCTATGACAATACACGCCGCCTGAGACACATGCGCGCCCACAAGACCTGAAGTCTTTGCCAAACATTTGCAAAGCTACAGCATTACACGCCGCATGAGACACAGGCGCACGCACCAGACCTGGATTCTTTGCCAAACATTGGCAATGCTACCGCATTACACGCCCCCTGAGACACACGCGCACGCGCAAGACTTGAAGTATTTGCCAAACATTAGCAATGCTACGGTATTACACGATGACTGAGACACAGCGCGCACACAACACCTGAAGTCTTTGCAAAACATTGGAAAAGCTACGACATTACACGCCGCCTGAGACACATGCGCGCGCACAAGACCTGAAGTCTTTGCCAAACATTGGGAAAGCTACGACATTACACGCCGCCTGAGACACATGCGCGCGCAAAAGAACTGAACTCTTTGCCAAACATTGGCAAAGCTACGACATTACACCTCGCCAGAGACGCAGGGGCGCACACGACCTAAAGTCTTTGCCAAACATTGTCAAAGCTATGTCATTACACGATGCCAGAGACACAGGCGTGCACATAAGACGTTTGTTTGGCAAAGCTACGGCATTACACGCCGCCTGAGACACAGGCGTGCACATAAGACCTTTGTTTGGCAAAGCTGCGGCATTACACGCCGCCTGAGACAAGGCGCGCAAGACCTGAAGTCTTCGCCAAACATTGGCAATGCTACGGCAATACACGAAGCCTAAGACACAGCGCGCACACAAGACCTGAAGTCTTTGCAAAACATTGGCAAAGCTAAAGAATTACATGCCGCCTGAGACACAGGCGCGCGCACAAGACCTGAACTATATGCCAAACATTCGCAAAGCTACGACATTACACGACGCCTGAGACACATGCGCGCGCAAAAGTCCTGAAGTCTTTGCCAATCGTTGGCAAAGCTACGGCATTACACGCCGCCTGAGACACATGCACGCGCATAAGTCCTGAAGTCTTTGCCAATCATTGGCAAAGCTACGGCATTACACGCCGCCTGAGAACATGCGCGCGCACATGACCTGAAGACTTTGCCAAACATTGGCAAAGCTACGACATTAAACGCCGCCTGGGTTACATGTGCGCGCACAAGACCTGAACACTTTGCCACACTTTGGCAAGGCTACGGCATTACACGCCGCCTGAGACACAGGCACGCGCACAAGACCAGAACTCTTTGCCAAACATTGGAAAAGCTACTACATTACACGCTGCCTGAGACACAGGCGCGCACAGGACCTGAAGTCATTGCCAAACATTGGCAAAGCTACGGCATTACACGCCGCCTAAGACACAGGCGGGCGCACAAGACCTGAAGTCTTTGCCAAACATTTGCAAAGCTATGACATTACACGCCACCTGGCACACAGGCGTGTGTACAAGACCAGTGTTTGGCAAAGCTACGGCATTACACGCCGCCTGAGAGACATGCACGCGCAGAAGACCTGAAGTCTTTGCCAATCATTGGCAAAGCTATGACAATACACGCCGCCTGAGACACATGCGCGCGCACAAGACCTGAAGTCTTTGCCAAACATAGGCAAAGCTACGGCATTACACGCCGCTTGAGACACAGGCGCATGCACCAGACCTGGATTCTTTGCCAAACATTTGCAATGCTACCGCATTACACGCCCCCTGAGACACACGCGCACGCGCAAGACTTGAAATATTTGACAAACATTAGCAATGCTGCGGTATTACACTATGACTGAGACACAGCGCGCACACAAGACCGGAAGTCTTTCCAAAACATTGGAAAAGCTACGACATTACACGCCGCCTGAGACACATGCGCGTGCACAAGACCTGTGTTTGGCAAAGCTACGGCATTACACGCGGCCTGAGACACAGGCGCGCGCATAAGACCTGAAGTCTTTGCCAATCATTGGCAAAGCAATGACAATACACGCCGCCTGAGACACATGCGCGCGCACAAGACCTGAAGTCTTTGCCAAACATTTGCAAAGCTACAGCATTACACGCCGCATGAGACACAGGCGCACGCACCAGACCTGGATTCTTTGCCAAACATTGGCAATGCTACCGCATTACACGCCCCCTGAGACACACGCGCACGCGCAAGACTTGAAGTATTTGCCAAACATTAGCAATGCTACGGTATTACACGATGACTGAGACACAGCGCGCACACAACACCTGAAGTCTTTGCAAAACATTGGAAAAGCTACGACATTACACGCCGCCTGAGACACATGCGCGCACACAAGACCTGAAGTCTTTGCCAAACATTGGCAAAGCTACGACATTACACGCCGCCTGAGACACATGCGCGTGCAAAAGAACTGAACTCTTTGCCAAACATTGGCAAAGCTACGACATTACACCTCGCCAGAGACGCAGGGGCGCACACGACATAAAGTCTTTGCCAAACATTGTCAAAGCTATGTCATTACACGACGCCCGAGACACATGCGTGCACATAAGACGTTTGTTTGGCAAAGCTACGGCATTACACGCCGCCTGAGACACAGGCGTGCACATAAGACCTTTGTTTGGCAAAGCTGCGGCATTACACGCCGCCTGAGACAAGGCGCGCAAGACCTGAAGTCTTCGCCAAACATTGGCAATGCTACGGCAATACACGAAGCCTAAGACACAGCGCGCACACAAGACCTGAAGTCTTTGCAAAACATTGGCAAAGCTAAAGAATTACATGCCGCCTGAGACACAGGCGCGCGCACAAGGCCTAAACTATATGCCAAACATTCGCAAAGCAACGACATTACACGACGCCTGAGACACATGCGCGCGCAAAAGTCCTGAAGTCTTTGCCAATCGTTGGCAAAGCTACGGCATTACACGCCGCCTGAGACACATGCACGCGCATAAGTCCTGAAGTCTTTGCCAATCATTGGCAAAGCTACGGCATTACACGCCGCCTGAGAACATGCGCGCACATGACCTGAAGACTTTGCCAAACATTGGCAAAGCTACGACATTAAACGCCGCCTGGGTTACATGTGCGCGCACAAGACCTGAACACTTTGCCACACTTTGGCAAGGCTACGGCATTACACGCCGCCTGAGACACAGGCACGCGCACAAGACCAGAACTCTTTGCCAAACATTGGAAAAGCTACTACATTACACGCTGCCTGAGACACAGGCGCGCACAGGACCTGAAGTCATTGCCAAACATTGACAAAGCTACGGCATTACACGCCGCCTAAGACACAGGCGGGCGCACAAGACCTGAAGTCTTTGCCAAACATTTGCAAAGCTATGACATTACACGCCACCTGGCACACAGGCGTGTGTACAAGACCAGTGTTTGGCAAAGCTACGGCATTACACGTCGCCTGAGAGACATGCACGCGCAGAAGACCTGAAGTCTTTGCCAATCATTGGCAAAGCTATGACAATACACGCCGCCTGAGACACATGCGCGCGCACAAGACCTGAAGTCTTTGCCAAACATAGGCAAAGCTACGGCATTACACGCCGCTTGAGACACAGGCGCATGCACCAGACCTGGATTCTTTGCCAAACATTTGCAATGCTACCGCATTACACGCCCCCTGAGACACACGCGCACGCGCAAGACTTGAAATATTTGACAAACATTAGCAATGCTGCGGTATTACACTATGACTGAGACACAGCGCGCACACAAGACCGGAAGTCTTTCCAAAACATTGGAAAAGCTACGACATTACACGCCGCCTGAGACACATGCGCGTGCACAAGACCTGTGTTTGGCAAAGCTACGGCATTACACGCGGCCTGAGACACAGGCGCGCGCATAAGACCTGAAGTCTTTGCCAATCATTGGCAAAGCAATGACAATACACGCCGCCTGAGACACATGCGCGCGCACAAGACCTGAAGTCTTTGCCAAACATTTGCAAAGCTACAGCATTACACGCCGCATGAGACACAGGCGCACGCACCAGACCTGGATTCTTTGCCAAACATTGGCAATGCTACCGCATTACACGCCCCCTGAGACACACGCGCACGCGCAAGACTTGAAGTATTTGCCAAACATTAGCAATGCTACGGTATTACACGATGACTGAGACACAGCGCGCACACAACACCTGAAGTCTTTGCAAAACATTGGAAAAGCTACGACATTACACGCCGCCTGAGACACATGCGCGCACACAAGACCTGAAGTCTTTGCCAAACATTGGCAAAGCTACGACATTACACGCCGCCTGAGACACATGCGCGTGCAAAAGAACTGAACTCTTTGCCAAACATTGGCAAAGCTACGACATTACACCTCGCCAGAGACGCAGGGGCGCACACGACCTAAAGTCTTTGCCAAACATTGTCAAAGCTATGTCATTACACGACGCCCGAGACACATGCGTGCACATAAGACGTTTGTTTGGCAAAGCTACGGCATTACACGCCGCCTGAGACACAGGCGTGCACATAAGACCTTTGTTTGGCAAAGCTGCGGCATTACACGCCGCCTGAGACAAGGCGCGCAAGACCTGAAGTCTTCGCCAAACATTGGCAATGCTACGGCAATACACGAAGCCTAAGACACAGCGCGCACACAAGACCTGAAGTCTTTGCAAAACATTGGCAAAGCTAAAGAATTACATGCCGCCTGAGACACAGGCGCGCGCACAAGGCCTAAACTATATGCCAAACATTCGCAAAGCAACGACATTACACGACGCCTGAGACACATGCGCGCGCAAAAGTCCTGAAGTCTTTGCCAATCGTTGGCAAAGCTACGACATTACACGCCGCCTGAGACACATGCACGCGCACAAGTCCTGAAGTCTTTGCCAATCATTGGCAAAGCTACGGCATTACACGCCGCCTGAGAACATGCGCGCGCACATGACCTGAAGACTTTGCCAAACATTGGCAAAGCTACGACATTAAACGCCGCCTGGGTTACATGTGCGCGCACAAGACCTGAACACTTTGCCACACTTTGGCAAGGCTACGGCATTACACGCCGCCTGAGACACAGGCACGCGCACAAGACCAGAACTCTTTGCCAAACATTGGAAAAGCTACTACATTACACGCTGCCTGAGACACAGGCGCGCACAGGACCTGAAGTCATTGCCAAACATTGGCAAAGCTACGGCATTACACGCCGCCTAAGACACAGGCGGGCGCACAAGACCTGAAGTCTTTGCCAAACATTTGCAAAGCTACGACATTACACGCCACCTGGCACACAGGCGTGTGTACAAGACCAGTGTTTGGCAAAGCTACGGCATTACACGCCGCCTGAGAGACATGTACGTGCAGAAGACCTGAAGTCTTTGCCAATCATTGGCAAAGCTATGACAATACACGCCGCCTGAGACACATGCGCGCGCACAAGACCTGAAGTCTTTGCCAAACATTGGCAAAGCTACGGCATTACACGCCGCTTGAGACACAGGCGCACGCACCAGACCTGGATTCTTTGCCAAACATTTGCAATGCTACCGCATTACACGCCCCCTGAGACACACGCGCAAACGCAAGACTTGAAGTATTTGACAAACATTAGCAATGCTACGGTATTACACGAAGACTGAGACACAGCGCGCACACAAGACCGGAAGTCTTTGCAAAACATTGGAAAAGCTACGACATTACACGCCGCCTGAGACACATGCGCGCGCACAAGACCTGTGTTTGGCAAAGCTACGGCATTACACGCGGCCTGAGACACAGGCGCGCGCACAAGACCTGAAGTCTTTGCCAATCATTGGCAAAGCTATGACAATACACGTCGCCTGAGACACATGCGCGCGCACAAGACCTGAAGTCTTTGCCAAACATTGGCAAAGCTACAGCATTACACGCCGCTTGAGACACAGGCGCACGCACCAGACCTGGATTCTTTGCCAAACATTGGCAATGCTACCGCATTACACGCCCCCTGAGACACACGCGCACGCGCAAGACTTGAAGTATTTGCCAAACATTAGCAATGCTACGGTATTACACGATGACTGAGACACAGCGCGCACACAACACCTGTAGTCTTTGCAAAACATTGGAAAAGCTACGACATTACACGCCGCCTGAGACACATGCGCGCGCACAAGACCTGAAGTCTTTGACAAACATTGGCAAAGCTACGACATTACACGCCGCCTGAGATACATGCGCGCGCAAAAGAACTGAACTCTTTGCCAAACATTGGCAAACCTACAACATTACACCTCGCCAGAGACGCAGGAGCGCACACGACCTAAAGTCTTTGCCAAACATTGTCAAAGCTATGTCATTACACGACGCCCGAGACACAGGCGTGCACATAAGATGTTTGTTTGGCAAAGCTACGGCATTACACGCCGCCTGAGACACAGGCGTGCACATAAGACCTTTGTTTGCCAAAGCTGCGGCATTACACGCCGCCTGAGACAAGGCGCGCAAGACCTGAAGTCTTCGCCAAACATTGGCAATGCTACGGCAATACACGAAACCTAGGACACAGCGCGCACACAAGACCTGAAGTCTTTGCAAAACATTGGCAAAGCTAAAGCATTACATGCCGCCTGAGACACAGGCGCGCGCACAAGACCTGAACTATATGCCAAACATTCGCAAAGCTACGACATTACACGACGCCTGAGACACATGCGCGCGCAAAAGTCCTGAAGTCTTTGCCAATCGTTGGCAAAGCTACGACATTACACGCCGCCTGAGACACATGCACGCGCACAAGTCCTGAAGTCTTTGCCAATCATTGGCAAAGCTACGACATTAAACGCCGCCTGGGTTACATGTGCGCGCACAAGACCTGAACACTTTGCCACACTTTGGCAAGGCTACGGCATTACACGCCGCCTGAGACACAGGTACGCGCACAAGACCAGAACTCTTTGCCAAACATTGGAAAAGCTACTACATTACACGCTGCCTGAGACACAGGCGCGCACAGGACCTGAAGTCATTGCCAAACATTGGAAAAGCTACGCATTACACGCCGCCTAAGACACAGGCCCGCGCACAAGACCTGAAGGCTTTGCCAAACATTTGCAAAGCTACGACATTACACGCCACCTGGCACACAGGCGTGTGTACAAGACCAGTTTTTGGCAAAGCTACGGCATTACACGCCGCCTGAGAGACATGCACGCGCAAAAGACCTGAAGTCTTTGCCAATCATTGGCAAAACTATGACAATACACGCCGCCTGAGACACATGCGCGCGCACAAGACCTGAAGTCTTTGCCAAACATTGGCAAAGCTACGGCATTACACGCCGCTTGAGACACAGGCGCACGCACCAGACCTGGATTCTTTGTCAAACATTTGCAATGCTACCGCATTACACGCCCCCTAAGACACACGCGCACGCGCAAGACTTGAAATATTTGACAAACATTAGCAATGCTGCGGTATTACACGATGACTGAGACACAGCGCGCACACAAGACCGGAAGTCTTTCCAAAACATTGGAAAAGCTACGACATTACACGCCGCCTGAGACACATGCGCGCGCACAAGACCTGTGTTTGGCAAAGCTACGGCATTACACGGGCCTGAGACACAGGCGCGCGAACAAGACCTGAAGTCTTTGCCAATCATTGGCAAAGCTATGACAATACACGTCGCCTGAGACACATGCGCGCGCACAAGACCTGAAGTCTTTGCCAAACATTGGCAAAGCTACAGCATTACACGCCGCTTGAGACACAGGCGCACGCACCAGACCTGGATTCTTTGCCAAACATTGGCAATGCTACCGCATTACACGCCCCCTGAGACACACGCGCACGCGCAAGACTTGAAGTATTTGCCAAACATTAGCAATGCTACGGTATTACACGATGACTGAGACACAGCGCGCACACAACACCTGAAGTCTTTGCAAAACATTGGAAAAGCTACGACATTACACGCCGCCTGAGACACATGCGCGCGCACAAGACCTGAAGTCTTTGCCAAACATTGGCAAAGCTACGACATTACACGCCGCCTGAGATACATGCGCGCGCAAAAGAACTGAACTCTTTGCCAAACATTGGCAAACCTACAACATTACACCTCGCCAGAGACGCAGGAGCGCACACGACCTAAAGTCTTTGCCAAACATTGTCAAAGCTATGTCATTACACGACGCCCGAGACACAGGCGTGCACATAAGACGTTTGTTTGGCAAAGCTACGGCATTACACGCCGCCTGAGACACAGGCGTGCACATAAGACCTTTGTTTGCCAAAGCTGCGGCATTACACGCCGCCTGAGACAAGGCGCGCAAGACCTGAAGTCTTCGCCAAACATTGGCAATGCTACGGCAATACACGAAACCTAGGACACAGCGCGCACACAAGACCTGAAGTCTTTGCAAAACATTGGCAAAGCTAAAGCATTACATGCCGCCTGAGACACAGGCGCGCGCACAAGACCTGAACTATATGCCAAACATTCGCAAAGCTACGACATTACACGACGCCTGAGACACATGCGCGCGCAAAAGTCCTGAAGTCTTTGCCAATCGTTGGCAAAGCTACGGCATTACACGCCGCCTGAGACACATGCACGCGCACAAGTCCTGAAGTCTTTGCCAATCATTGGCAAAGCTACGACATTAAACGCCGCCTGGGTTACATGTGCGCGCACAAGACCTGAACACTTTGCCACACTTTGGCAAGGCTACGGCATTACACGCCGCCTGAGACACAGGTACGCGCACAAGACCAGAACTCTTTGCCAAACATTGGAAAAGCTACTACATTACACGCTGCCTGAGACACAGGCGCGCACAGGACCTGAAGTCATTGCCAAACATTGGAAAAGCTACGGCATTACACGCCGCCTAAGACACAGGCGCGCGCACAAGACCTGAAGTCTTTGCCAAACATTTGCAAAGCTACGACATTACACGCCACCTGGCACACAGGCGTGTGTACAAGACCAGTTTTTGGCAAAGCTACGGCATTACACGCCGCCTGAGAGACATGCACGCGCAAAAGACCTGAAGTCTTTGCCAATCATTGGCAAAACTATGACAATACACGCCGCCTGAGACACATGCGCGCGCACAAGACCTGAAGTCTTTGCCAAACATTGGCAAAGCTACGGCATTACACGCCGCTTGAGACACAGGCGCACGCACCAGACCTGGATTCTTTGCCAAACATTTGCAATGCTACCACATTACACGCCCCCTGAGACACACGCGCACGCGCAAGACCTGAAATATTTGACAAACATTAGCAATGCTGCGGTATTACACGATGACTGAGACACAGCGCGCACACAAGACCGGAAGTCTTTCCAAAACATTGGAAAAGCTACGACATTACACGCCGCCTGAGACACATGCGCGCGCACAAGACATGTGTTTGGCAAAGCTACGGCATTACACGCGGCCTGAGACACAAGCGCGCGCACAAGACCTGAAGTCTTTGCCAATCATTGGCAAAGCTATGACAATACACGCCGCCTGAGACACATGCGCACGCACAAGACCTGAAGTCTTTGCCAAACATTTGCAAAGCTACAACATTACACGCCGCATGAGACACAGGCGCACGCACCAGACCTGGATTCTTTGCCAAACTTTGGCAATGCTACCGCATTACACGCCCCCTGAGACACACGCGCACGCGCAAGACTTGAAGTATTTGCCAAACATTAGCAATGCTACGGTATTACACGATGACTGAGACACAGCGCGCACACAACACCTGAAGTCTTTGCAAAACATTGGAAAAGCTACGACATTACACGCCGCATGAGACACATGCGCGCGAACAAGACCTTAAGTCTTTGCCAAACATTGGGAAAGCTACGACATTACACGCCGCCTGAGACACATGCGCGCGCAAAAGAACTGAACTCTTTGCCAAACATTGGCAAAGCTACGACATTACACCTCGCCAGAGACGCAGGGGCGCACACGACCTAAAGTCTTTGCCAAACATTGTCAAAGCTATGTCATTACACGACGCTCGAGACACAGGCGTGCACATAAGACGTTTGTTTGGCAAAGCTACGGCATTACACGCCGCCTGAGACACAGGCGTGCACATAAGACCTTTGTTTGCCAAAGCTGCGGCATTACACGCCGCCTGAGACAAGGCGCGCAAGACCTGAAGTCTTCGCCAAACATTGGCAATGCTACGGCAATACACGAAACCTAGGACACAGCGCGCACACAAGACCTGAAGTCTTTGCAAAACATTGGCAAAGCTAAAGCATTACATGCCGCCTGAGACACAGGCGCGCGCACAAGACCTGAACTATATGCCAACATTCGCAAAGCTACGACATTACACGACGCCTGAGACACATGCGCGCGCAAAAGTCCTGAAGTCTTTGCCAATCGTTGGCAAAGCTACGGCATTACACGCCGCCTGAGACACATGCACGCGCACAAGTCCGGAAGTCTTTGCCAATCATTGGCAAAGCTACGGCATTACACGCCGCCTGAGAACATGCGCCCGCACAAGACCTGAAGTCTTTGCCCAACATTGGCAAAGCTACGACATTAAACGCCGCCTGGGTTACATGTGCGCGCACAAGACCTGAATACTTTGCCACACTTTGGCAAGGCTACGGCATTACACGCCGCCTGAGACACAGGTACGCGCACAAGACCAGAACTCTTTGCCAAACATTGGAAAAGCTACTACATTACACGCTGCCTGAGACACAGGCGCGCACAGGACCTGAAGTCATTGCCAAACATTGGAAAAGCTACGGCATTACACGCCGCCTAAGACACAGGCGCGCGCACAAGACCTGAAGTCTTTGCCAAACATTTGCAAAGCTACGACATTACACGCCACCTGGCACACAGGCGTGTGTACAAGACCAGTTTTTGGCAAAGCTACGGCATTACACGCCGCCTGAGAGACATGCACGCGCAAAAGACCTGAAGTCTTTGCCAATCATTGGCAAAACTATGACAATACACGCCGCCTGAGACACATGCGCGCGCACAAGACCTGAAGTCTTTGCCAAACATTGGCAAAGCTACGGCATTACACGCCGCTTGAGACACAGGCGCACGCACCAGACCTGGATTCTTTGCCAAACATTTGCAATGCTACCACATTACACGCCCCCTGAGACACACGCGCACGCGCAAGACCTGAAATATTTGACAAACATTAGCAATGCTGCGGTATTACACGATGACTGAGACACAGCGCGCACACAAGACCGGAAGTCTTTCCAAAACATTGGAAAAGCTACGACATTACACGCCGCCTGAGACACATGCGCGCGCACAAGACATGTGTTTGGCAAAGCTACGGCATTACACGCGGCCTGAGACACAAGCGCGCGCACAAGACCTGAAGTCTTTGCCAATCATTGGCAAAGCTATGACAATACACGCCGCCTGAGACACATGCGCACGCACAAGACCTGAAGTCTTTGCCAAACATTTGCAAAGCTACAACATTACACGCCGCATGAGACACAGGCGCACGCACCAGACCTGGATTCTTTGCCAAACATTGGCAATGCTACCGCATTACACGCCCCCTGAGACACACGCGCACGCGCAAGACTTGAAGTATTTGCCAAACATTAGCAATGCTACGGTATTACACGATGACTGAGACACAGCGCGCACACAACACCTGAAGTCTTTGCAAAACATTGGAAAAATCTACGACATTACATGCCGCCTGAGACACATGCGCGCGCACAAGACCTGAAGTCTTTGCCAAACATTGGGAAAGCTACGACATTACACGCCGCCTGAGACACATGCGCGCGCAAAAGAACTGAACTCTTTGCCAAACATTGGCAAAGCTACGACATTACACCTCGCCAGAGACGCAGGGGCGCACACGACCTAAAGTCTTTGCCAAACATTGTCAAAGCTATGTCATTACACGACACTCGAGACACAGGCGTGCACATAAGACGTTTGTTTGGCAAAGCTACGGCATTACACGCCGCCTGAGACACAGGCGTGCACATAAGACCTTTGTTTGGCAAAGCTGCGGCATTACACGCCGCCTGAGACAAGGCGCGCAAGACCTGAAGTCTTCGCCAAACATTGGCAATGCTACGGCAATACACGAAGCCTAAGACACAGCGCGCACACAAGACCTGAAGTCTTTGCAAAACATTGGCAAAGCTAAAGAATTACATGCCGCCTGAGACACAGGCGCGCGCACAAGACCTGAACTATATGCCAAACATTCGCAAAGCTACGACATTACACGACGCCTGAGACACATGCGCGCGCAAAAGTCCTGAAGTCTTTGCCAATCGTTGGCAAAGCTACGGCATTACACGCCGCCTGAGACACATGCACGCGCACAAGTCCGGAAGTCTTTGCCAATCATTGGCAAAGCTACGGCATTACACGCCGCCTGAGAACATGCGCCCGCACAAGACCTGAAGTCTTTGCCCAACATTGGCAAAGCTACGACATTAAACGCCGCCTGGGTTACATGTGCGCGCACAAGACCTGAATACTTTGCCACACTTTGGCAAGGCTACGGCATTACACGCCGCCTGAGACACAGGTACGCGCACAAGACCAGAACTCTTTGCCAAACATTTGAAAAGCTACTACATTACACGCTGCCTGAGACACAGGCGCGCACAGGACCTGAAGTCATTGCCAAACATTGGAAAAGCTACGGCATTACACGCCGCCTAAGACACAGGCGCGCGCACAAGACCTGAAGTCTTTGCCAAACATTTGCAAAGCTACGACATTACACGCCACCTGGCACACAGGCGTGTGTACAAGACCAGTTTTTGGCAAAGCTACGGCATTACACGCCGCCTGAGAGACATGCACGCGCAAAAGACCTGAAGTCTTTGCCAATCATTGGCAAAACTATGACAATACACGCCGCCTGAGACACATGCGCGCGCACAAGACCTGAAGTCTTTGCCAAACATTGGCAAAGCTACGGCATTACACGCCGCTTGAGACACAGGCGCACGCACCAGACCTGGATTCTTTGCCAAACATTTGCAATGCTACCACATTACACGCCCCCTGAGACACACGCGCACGCGCAAGACCTGAAATATTTGACAAACATTAGCAATGCTGCGGTATTACACCATGACTGAGACACAGCGCGCACACAAGACCGGAAGTCTTTCCAAAACATTGGAAAAGCTACGACATTACACGCCGCCTGAGACACATGCGCGCGCACAAGACATGTGTTTGGCAAAGCTACGGCATTACACGCGGCCTGAGACACAAGCGCGCGCACAAGACCTGAAGTCTTTGCCAATCATTGGCAAAGCTATGACAATACACGCCGCCTGAGACACATGCGCACGCACAAGACCTGAAGTCTTTGCCAAACATTTGCAAAGCTACAACATTACACGCCGCATGAGACACAGGCGCACGCACCAGACCTGGATTCTTTGCCAAACATTGGCAATGCTACCGCATTACACGCCCCCTGAGACACACGCGCACGCGCAAGACTTGAAGTATTTGCCAAACATTAGCAATGCTACGGTATTACACGATGACTGAGACACAGCGCGCACACAACACCTGAAGTCTTTGCAAAACATTGGAAAAATCTACGACATTACATGCCGCCTGAGACACATGCGCGCGCACAAGACCTGAAGTCTTTGCCAAACATTGGGAAAGCTACGACATTACACGCCGCCTGAGACACATGCGCGCGCAAAAGAACTGAACTCTTTGCCAAACATTGGAAAAGCTACGACATTACACCTCGCCAGAGACGCAGGGGCGCACACGACCTAAAGTCTTTGCCAAACATTGTCAAAGCTATGTCATTACACGACACTCGAGACACAGGCGTGCACATAAGACGTTTGCTTGGCAAAGCTACGGCATTACACGCCGCCTGAGACACAGGCGTGCACATAAGACCTTTGTTTGGCAAAGCTGCGGCATTACACGCCGCCTGAGACAAGGCGCGCAAGACCTGAAGTCTTCGCCAAACATTGGCAATGCTACGGCAATACACGAAGCCTAAGACACAGCGCGCACACAAGACCTGAAGTCTTTGCAAAACATTGGCAAAGCTAAAGAATTACATGCCGCCTGAGACACAGGCGCGCGCACAAGACCTGAACTATATGCCAAACATTCGCAAAGCTACGACATTACACGACGCCTGAGACACATGCGCGCGCAAAAGTCCTGAAGTCTTTGCCAATCGTTGGCAAAGCTACGGCATTACACGCCGCCTGAGACACATGCACGCGCATAAGTCCCGAAGTCTTTGCCAATCATTGGCAAAGCTACGGCATTACACGCCGCCTGAGAACATGCGCGCGCACATGACCTGAAGACTTTGCCAAACATTGGCAAAGCTACGACATTAAACGCCGCCTGGGTTACATGTGCGCGCACAAGACCTGAACACTTTGCCACACTTTGGCAAGGCTACGGCATTACACGCCGCCTGAGACACAGGCACGCGCACAAGACCAGAACTCTTTGCCAAACATTGGAAAAGCTACTACATTACACGCTGCCTGAGACACAGGCGCGCACAGGACCTGAAGTCATTGCCAAACATTGGCAAAGCTACGGCATTACACGCCGCCTAAGACACAGGCGGGCGCACAAGACCTGAAGTCTTTGCCAAACATTTGCAAAGCTATGACATTACACGCCACCTGGCACACAGGCGTGTGTACAAGACCAGTGTTTGGCAAAGCTACGGCATTACACGCCGCCTGAGAGACATGCACGCGCAGAAGACCTGAAGTCTTTGCCAATCATTGGCAAAGCTATGACAATACACGCCGCCTGAGACACATGCGCGCGCACAAGACCTGAAGTCTTTGCCAAACATAGGCAAAGCTACGGCATTACACGCCGCTTGAGACACAGGCGCATGCACCAGACCTGGATTCTTTGCCAAACATTTGCAATGCTACCGCATTACACGCCCCCTGAGACACACGCGCACGCGCAAGACTTGAAATATTTGACAAACATTAGCAATGCTGCGGTATTACACGATGACTGAGACACAGCGCGCACACAAGACCGGAAGTCTTTCCAAAACATTGGAAAAGCTACGACATTACACGCCGCCTGAGACACATGCGCGCGCACAAGACCTGTGTTTGGCAAAGCTACGGCATTACACGCGGCCTGAGACACAGGCGCGCGCATAAGACCTGAAGTCTTTGCCAATCATTGGCAAAGCTATGACAATACACGCCGCCTGAGACACATGCGCGCGCACAAGACCTGAAGTCTTTGCCAAACATTTGCAAAGCTACAGCATTACACGCCGCATGAGACATAGGCGCACGCACCAGACCTGGATTCTTTGCCAAACATTGGCAATGCTACCGCATTACACGCCCCCTGAGACACACGCGCACGCGCAAGACTTGAAGTATTTGCCAAACATTAGCAATGCTACGGTATTACACGATGACTGAGACACACGCGCACGCGCAAGACTTGAAGTATTTGCCAAACATTAGCAATGCTACGGTATTACACGATGACTGAGACACAGCGCGCACACAACACCTGAAGTCTTTGCAAAACATTGGAAAAGCTACGACATTACACGCCGCCTGAGACACATGCGCGCGCAAAAGAACTGAACTCTTTGCCAAACATTGGCAAAGCTACGACATTACACCTCGCCAGAGACGCAGGGGCGCACACGACCTAAAGTCTTTGCCAAACATTGTCAAAGCTATGTCATTACACGACGCCCGAGACACAGGCGTGCACATAAGACGTTTGTTTGGCAAAGCTACGGCATTACACGCCGCCTGAGACACAGGCGTGCACATAAGACCTTTGTTTGCCAAAGCTGCGGCATTACACGCCGCCTGAGACAAGGCGCGCAAGACCTGAAGTCTTCGCCAAACATTGGCAATGCTACGGCAATACACGAAGCCTAAGACACAGCGCGCACATAAGACCTTAAGTCTTTGCAAAACATTGGCAAAGCTAAAGAATTACATGCCGCCTGAGACACAGGCGCGCGCACAAGACCTAAACTATATGCCAAACATTCGCAAAGCAACGACATTACACGACGCCTGAGACACATGCGCGCGCAAAAGTCCTGAAGTCTTTGCCAATCGTTGGCAAAGCTACGACATTACACGCCGCCTGAGACACATGCACGCGCACAAGTCCTGAAGTCATTGCCAATCATTGGCAAAGCTACGGCATTACACGCCGCCTGAGAACATGCGCGCGCACATGACCTGAAGACTTTGCCAAACATTGGCAAAGCTACGACATTAAACGCCGCCTGGGTTACATGTGCGCGCACAAGACCTGAACACTTTGCCACACTTTGGCAAGGCTACGGCATTACACGCCGCCTGAGACACAGGCACGCGCACAAGACCAGAACTCTTTGCCAAACATTGGAAAAGCTACTACATTACACGCTGCCTGAGACACAGGCGCACAGGACCTGAAGTCATCGCCAAACATTGGCAAAGCTACGGCATTACACGCCGCCTAAGACACAGGCGGGCGCACAAGACCTGAAGTCTTTGCCAAACATTTGCAAAGCTACGACGTTACACGCCACCTGGCACACAGGCGTGTGTACAAGACCAGTGTTTGGCAAAGCTACGGCATTACACGCCGCCTGAGAGACATGCACGCGCAGAAGACCTGAAGTCTTTGCCAATCATTGGCAAAGCTATGACAATACACGCCGCCTGAGACACATGCGCGCGCACAAGACCTGAAGTCTTTGCCAAACATTGGCAAAGCTACGGCATTACACGCCGCTTGAGACACAGGCGCACGCACCAGACCTGGATTCTTTGCCAAACATTTGCAATGCTACCGCATTACACGCCCCATGAGACACACGCGCACGCGCAAGACTTGAAATATTTGACAAACATTAGCAATGCTGCGGTATTACACGATGACTGAGACACAGCGCGCACACAAGACCGGAAGTCTTTCCAAAACATTGGAAAAGCTACGACATTACACGCCGCCTGAGACACATGCGCGCGCACAAGACCTGTGTTTGGCAAAGCTACAGCATTACACGCCGCCTGAGACACAGGCGCGCGCACAAGACCTGAAGTCTTTGCCAATCATTGGCAAAGCTATGACAATACACGCCGCCTGAGACACATGCGCGCGCACAAGACCTGAAGTCTTTGCCAAACATTTGCAAAGCTACAGCATTACACGCCGCATGAGACACAGGCGCACGCACCAGACCTGGATTCTTTGCCAAACATTGGCAATGCTACCGCATTACACGCCCCCTGAGACACACGCGCACGCGCAAGACTTGAAGTATTTGCCAAACATTAGCAATGCTACTGTATTACACGATGACTGAGACACAGCGCGCACACAACACCTGAAGTCTTTGCAAAACATTGGAAAAGCTACGACATTACACGCCGCCTGAGACACATGCGCGCGCACAAGACCTGAAGTCTTTGCCAAACATTGGCAAAGCTACGACATTACACGCCGCTTGAGACACATGCGCGCGCAAAAGAACTGAACTCTTTGCAAAACATTGGCAAAGCTACGACATTACACCTCGCCAGAGACGCAGGGGCGCACACGACCTAAAGTCTTTGCCAAACATTGTCAAAGCTATGTCATTACACGACGCCCGAGACACAGGCGTGCACATAAGACGTTTGTTTGGCAAAGCTACGGCATTACACGCCGCCTGAGACACAGGCGTGCACATAAGACCTTTGTTTGGCAAAGCTGCGGCATTACACGCCGCGTGAGACAAGGCGCGCAAGACCTGAAGTCTTCGCCAAACATTGGCAATGCTACGGCAATACACGAAGCCTAAGACACAGCGCGCACACAAGACCTGAAGTCTTTGCAAAACATTGGCAAAGCTAAAGAATTACATGCCGCCTGAGACACAGGCGCGCGCACAAGACCTGAACTATATGCCAAACATTCGCAAAGCTACGACATTACACGACGCCTGAGACACATGCGCGCGCAAAAGTCCTGAAGTCTTTGCCAATCGTTGGCAAAGCTACGGCATTACACGCCGCCTGAGACACATGCACGCGCACAAGTCCTGAAGTCTTTGCCAATCATTGGCAAAGCTACGGCATTACACGCCGCCTGAGAACATGCGCGCGCACATGACCTGAAGACTTTGCCAAACATTGGCAAAGCTACGACATTAAACGCCGCCTGGGTTACATGTGCGCGCACAAGACCTGAACACTTTGCCACACTTTGGCAAGGCTACGGCATTACACGCCGCCTGAGACACAGGCACGCGCACAAGACCAGATCTCTTTGCCAAACATTGGAAAAGCTACTACATTACACGCTGCCTGAGACACAGGCGCGCACAGGACCTGAAGTCATTGCCAAACATTGGCAAAGCTACGGCATTACACACCGCCTAAGACACAGGCGGGCGCACAAGACCTGAAGTCTTTGCCAAACATTTGCAAAGCTACGACATTACACGCCACCTGGCACACAGGCGTGTGTACAAGACCAGTGTTTGGCAAAGCTACGGCATTACACGCCGCCTGAGAGACATGTACGTGCAGAAGACCTGAAGTCTTTGCCAATCATTGGCAAAGCTATGACAATACACGCCGCCTGAGACACATGCGCGCGCACAAGACCTGAAGTCTTTGCCAAACATTGGCAAAGCTACGGCATTACACGCCGCTTGAGACACAGGCGCACGCACCAGACCTGGATTCTTTGCCAAACATTTGCAATGCTACCGCATTACACGCCCCCTGAGACACACGCGCAAACGCAAGACTTGAATTATTTGACAAACATTAGCAATGCTACGGTATTACACGAAGACTGAGACACAGCGCGCACACAAGACCGGAAGTCTTTGCAAAACATTGGAAAAGCTACGACATTACACGCCGCCTGAGACACATGCGCGCGCACAAGACCTGTGTTTGGCAAAGCTACGGCATTACACGCGGCCTGAGACACAGGCGCGCGCACAAGACCTGAAGTCTTTGCCAATCATTGGCAAAGCTATGACAATACACGTCGCCTGAGACACATGCGCGCGCACAAGACCTGAAGTCTTTGCCAAACATTGGCAAAGCTACAGCATTACACGCCGCTTGAGACACAGGCGCACGCACCAGACCTGGATTCTTTGCCAAACATTGGCAATGCTACCGCATTACACGCCCCCTGAGACACACGCGCACGCGCAAGACTTGAAGTATTTGCCAAACATTAGCAATGCTACGGTATTACACGATGACTGAGACACAGCGCGCACACAACACCTGAAGTCTTTGCAAAACATTGGAAAAGCTACGACATTACACGCCGCCTGAGACACATGCGCGCGCACAAGACCTGAAGTCTTTGCCAAACATTGGCAAAGCTACGACATTACACGCCGCCTGAGATACATGCGCGCGCAAAAGAACTGAACTCTTTGCCAAACATTGGCAAACCTACAACATTACACCTCGCCAGAGACGCAGGAGCGCACACGACCTAAAGTCTTTGCCAAACATTGTCAAAGCTATGTCATTACACGACGCCCGAGACACAGGCGTGCACATAAGACGTTTGTTTGGCAAAGCTACGGCATTACACGCCGCCTGAGACACAGGCGTGCACATAAGACCTTTGTTTGCCAAAGCTGCGGCATTACACGCCGCCTGAGACAAGGCGCGCAAGACCTGAAGTCTTCGCCAAACATTGGCAATGCTACGGCAATACACGAAACCTAGGACACAGCGCGCACACAAGACCTGAAGTCTTTGCAAAACATTGGCAAAGCTAAAGCATTACATGCCGCCTGAGACACAGGCGCGCGCACAAGACCTGAACTATATGCCAAACATTCGCAAAGCTACGACATTACACGACGCCTGAGACACATGCGCGCGCAAAAGTCCTGAAGTCTTTGCCAATCGTTGGCAAAGCTACGGCATTACACGCCGCCTGAGACACATGCACGCGCACAAGTCCTGAAGTCTTTGCCAATCATTGGCAAAGCTACGACATTAAACGCCGCCTGGGTTACATGTGCGCGCACAAGACCTGAACACTTTGCCACACTTTGGCAAGGCTACGGCATTACACGCCGCCTGAGACACAGGTACGCGCACAAGACCAGAACTCTTTGCCAAACATTGGAAAAGCTACTACATTACACGCTGCCTGAGACACAGGCGCGCACAGGACCTGAAGTCATTGCCAAACATTGGAAAAGCTACGCATTACACGCCGCCTAAGACACAGGCCCGCGCACAAGACCTGAAGGCTTTGCCAAACATTTGCAAAGCTACGACATTACACGCCACCTGGCACACAGGCGTGTGTACAAGACCAGTTTTTGGCAAAGCTACGGCATTACACGCCGCCTGAGAGACATGCATGCGCAAAAGACCTGAAGTCTTTGCCAATCATTGGCAAAACTATGACAATACACGCCGCCTGAGACACATGCGCGCGCACAAGACCTGAAGTCTTTGCCAAACATTGGCAAAGCTACGGCATTACACGCCGCTTGAGACACAGGCGCACGCACCAGACCTGGATTCTTTGTCAAACATTTGCAATGCTACCGCATTACACGCCCCCTGAGACACACGCGCACGCGCAAGACTTGAAATATTTGACAAACATTAGCAATGCTGCGGTATTACACGATGACTGAGACACAGCGCGCACACAAGACCGGAAGTCTTTCCAAAACATTGGAAAAGCTACGACATTACACGCCGCCTGAGACACATGCGCGTGCACAAGACCTGTGTTTGGCAAAGCTACGGCATTACACTGGCCTGAGACACAGGCGCGCGAACAAGACCTGAAGTCTTTGCCAATCATTGGCAAAGCTATGACAATACACGTCGCCTGAGACACATGCGCGCGCACAAGACCTGAAGTCTTTGCCAAACATTGGCAAAGCTACAGCATTACACGCCGCTTGAGACACAGGCGCACGCACCAGACCTGGATTCTTTGCCAAACATTGGCAATGCTACCGCATTACACGCCCCCTGAGACACACGCGCACGCGCAAGACTTGAAGTATTTGCCAAACATTAGCAATGCTACGGTATTACACGATGACTGAGACACAGCGCGCACACAACACCTGAAGTCTTTGCAAAACATTGGAAAAGCTACGACATTACACGCCGCCTGAGACACATGCGCGCGCACAAGACCTGAAGTCTTTGCCAAACATTGGCAAAGCTACGACATTACACGCCGCCTGAGATACATGCGCGCGCAAAAGAACTGAACTCTTTGCCAAACATTGGCAAACCTACAACATTACACCTCGCCAGAGACGCAGGAGCGCACACGACCTAAAGTCTTTGCCAAACATTGTCAAAGCTATGTCATTACACGACGCCCGAGACACAGGCGTGCACATAAGACGTTTGTTTGGCAAAGCTACGGCATTACACGCCGCCTGAGACACAGGCGTGCACATAAGACCTTTGTTTGCCAAAGCTGCGGCATTACACGCCGCCTGAGACAAGGCGCGCAAGACCTGAAGTCTTCGCCAAACATTGGCAATGCTACGGCAATACACGAAACCTAGGACACAGCGCGCACACAAGACCTGAAGTCTTTGCAAAACATTGGCAAAGCTAAAGCATTACATGCCGCCTGAGACACAGGCGCGCGCACAAGACCTGAACTATATGCCAAACATTCGCAAAGCTACGACATTACACGACGCCTGAGACACATGCGCGCGCAAAAGTCCTGAAGTCTTTGCCAATCGTTGGCAAAGCTACGGCATTACACGCCGCCTGAGACACATGCACGCGCACAAGTCCTGAAGTCTTTGCCAATCATTGGCAAAGCTACGACATTAAACGCCGCCTGGGTTACATGTGCGCGCACAAGACCTGAACACTTTGCCACACTTTGGCAAGGCTACGGAATTACACGCCGCCTGAGACACAGGTACGCGCACAAGACCAGAACTGTTTGCCAAACATTGGAAAAGCTACTACATTACACGCTGCCTGAGACACAGGCGCGCACAGGACCTGAAGTCATTGCCAAACATTGGAAAAGCTACGGCATTACACGCCGCCTAAGACACAGGCCCGCGCACAAGACCTGAAGGCTTTGCCAAACATTTGCAAAGCTACGACATTACACGCCACCTGGCACACAGGCGTGTGTACAAGACCAGTTTTTGGCAAAGCTACGGCATTACACGCCGCCTGAGAGACATGCACGCGCAAAAGACCTGAAGTCTTTGCCAATCATTGGCAAAACTATGACAATACACGCTGCCTGAGACACATGCGCGCGCACAAGACCTGAAGTCTTTGCCAAACATTGGCAAAGCTACGGCATTACACGCCGCTTGAGACACAGGCGCACGCACCAGACCTGGATTCTTTGTCAAACATTTGCAATGCTACCGCATTACACGCCCCCTGAGACACACGCGCACGCGCAAGACTTGAAATATTTGACAAACATTAGCAATGCTGCGGTATTACACGATGACTGAGACACAGCGCGCACACAAGACCGGAAGTCTTTCCAAAACATTGGAAAAGCTACGACATTACACGCCGCCTGAGACACATGCGCGCGCACAAGACCTGTGTTTGGCAAAGCTACGGCATTACACGCGGCCTGAGACACAGGCGCGCGAACAAGACCTGAAGTCTTTGCCAATCATTGGCAAAGCTATGACAATACACGCCGCCTGAGACACATGCGCGCGCACAAGACCTGAAGTCTTTGCCAAACATTTGCAAAGCTACAGCATTACACGCCGCATGAGACACAGGCGCACGCACCAGACCTGGATTCTTTGCCAAACATTGGCAATGCTACCGCATTACACGCCCCCTGAGACACACGCGCACGCGCAAGACTTGAAGTATTTGCCAAACATTAGCAATGCTACGGTATTACACGATGACTGAGACACAGCGCGCACACAACACCTGAAGTCTTTGCAAAACATTGGAAAAGCTACGACATTACACGCCGCATGAGACACATGCGCGCGCACAAGACCTTAAGTCTTTGCCAAACATTGGGAAAGCTACGACATTACACGCCGCCTGAGACACATGCGCGCGCAAAAGAACTGAACTCTTTGCCAAACATTGGCAAAGCTACGACATTACACCTCGCCAGAGACGCAGGGGCGCACACGACCTAAAGTCTTTGCCAAACATTGTCAAAGCTATGTCATTACACGACGCTCGAGACACAGGCGTGCACATAAGACGTTTGTTTGGCAAAGCTACGGCATTACACGCCGCCTGAGACACAGGCGTGCACATAAGACCTTTGTTTGCCAAAGCTGCGGCATTACACGCCGCCTGAGACAAGGCGCGCAAGACCTGAAGTCTTCGCCAAACATTGGCAATGCTACGGCAATACACGAAACCTAGGACACAGGCGCGCGCACAAGACCTGAACTATATGCCAACATTCGCAAAGCTACGACATTACACGACGCCTGAGACACATGCGCGCGCAAAAGTCCTGAAGTCTTTGCCAATCGTTGGCAAAGCTACGACATTACACGCCGCCTGAGACACATGCACGCGCACAAGTCCTGAAGTCTTTGCCAATCATTGGCAAACCTACGGCATTACACGCCGCCTGAGAACATGCGCGCGCACAAGACCTGAAGTCTTTGCCCAACATTGGCAAAGCTACGACATTAAACGCCGCCTGGGTTACATGTGCGCGCACAAGACCTGAACACTTTGCCACACTTTGGCAAGGCTACGGCATTACACGCCGCCTGAGACACAGGTACGCGCACAAGACCAGAACTCTTTGCCAAACATTGGAAAAGCTACTACATTACACGCTGCCTGAGACACAGGCGCGCACAGGACCTGAAGTCATTGCCAAACATTGGAAAAGCTACGGCATTACACGCCGCCTAAGACACAGGCGCGCGCACAAGACCTGAAGTCTTTGCCAAACATTTGCAAAGCTACGACATTACACGCCACCTGGCACACAGGCGTGTGTACAAGACCAGTTTTTGGCAAAGCTACGGCATTACACGCCGCCTGAGAGACATGCACGCGCAAAAGACCTGAAGTCTTTGCCAATCATTGGCAAAACTATGACAATACACGCCGCCTGAGACACATGCGCGCGCACAAGACCTGAAGTCTTTGCCAAACATTGGCAAAGCTACGGCATTACACGCCGCTTGAGACACAGGCGCACGCACCAGACCTGGATTCTTTGCCAAACATTTGCAATGCTACCACATTACACGCCCCCTGAGACACACGCGCACGCGCAAGACCTGAAATATTTGACAAACATTAGCAATGCTGCGGTATTACACGATGACTGAGACACAGCGCGCACACAAGACCGGAAGTCTTTCCAAAACATTGGAAAAGCTACGACATTACACGCCGCCTGAGACACATGCGCGCGCACAAGACATGTGTTTGGCAAAGCTACGGCATTACACGCGGCCTGAGACACAAGCGCGCGCACAAGACCTGAAGTCTTTGCCAATCATTGGCAAAGCTATGACAATACACGCCGCCTGAGACACATGCGCGCGCACAAGACCTGAAGTCTTTGCCAAACATTTGCAAAGCTACAACATTACACGCCGCATGAGACACAGGCGCACGCACCAGACCTGGATTCTTTGCCAAACATTGGCAATGCTACCGCATTACACGCCCCCTGAGACACACGCGCACGCGCAAGACTTGAAGTATTTGCCAAACATTAGCAATGCTACGGTATTACACGATGACTGAGACACAGCGCGCACACAACACCTGAAGTCTTTGCAAAACATTGGAAAAGCTACGACATTACATGCCGCCTGAGACACATGCGCGCGCACAAGACCTGAAGTCTTTGCCAAACATTGGGAAAGCTACGACATTACACGCCGCCTGAGACACATGCGCGCGCAAAAGAACTGAACTCTTTGCCAAACATTGGCAAAGCTACGACATTACACCTCGCCAGAGACGCAGGGGCGCACACGACCTAAAGTCTTTGCCAAACATTGTCAAAGCTATGTCATTACACGACACTCGAGACACAGGCGTGCACATAAGACGTTTGTTTGGCAAAGCTACGGCATTACACGCCGCCTGAGACACAGGCGTGCACATAAGACCTTTGTTTGGCAAAGCTGCGGCATTACACGCCGCCTGAGACAAGGCGCGCAAGACCTGAAGTCTTCGCCAAACATTGGCAATGCTACGGCAATACACGAAGCCTAAGACATAGCGCGCACACAAGACCTGAAGTCTTTGCAAAACATTGGCAAAGCTAAAGAATTACATGCCGCCTGAGACACAGGCGCGCGCACAAGACCTGAACTATATGCCAAACATTCGCAAAGCTACGACATTACACGACGCCTGAGACACATGCGCGCGCAAAAGTCCTGAAGTCTTTGCCAATCGTTGGCAAAGCTACGGCATTACACGCCGCCTGAGACACATGCACGCGCATAAGTCCTGAAGTCTTTGCCAATCATTGGCAAAGCTACGGCATTACACGCCGCCTGAGAACATGCGCGCGCACATGACCTGAAGACTTTGCCAAACATTGGCAAAGCTACGACATTAAACGCCGCCTGGGTTACATGTGCGCGCACAAGACCTGAACACTTTGCCACACTTTGGCAAGGCTACGGCATTACACGCCGCCTGAGACACAGGCACGCGCACAAGACCAGAACTCTTTGCCAAACATTGGAAAAGCTACTACATTACACGCTGCCTGAGACACAGGCGCGCACAGGACCTGAAGTCATTGCCAAACATTGGCAAAGCTACGGCATTACACGCCGCCTAAGACACAGGCGGGCGCACAAGACCTGAAGTCTTTGCCAAACATTTGCAAAGCTATGACATTACACGCCACCTGGCACACAGGCGTGTGTACAAGACCAGTGTTTGGCAAAGCTACGGCATTACACGCCGCCTGAGAGACATGCACGCGCAGAAGACCTGAAGTCTTTGCCAATCATTGGCAAAGCTATGACAATACACGCCGCCTGAGACACATGCGCGCGCACAAGACCTGAAGTCTTTGCCAAACATAGGCAAAGCTACGGCATTACACGCCGCTTGAGACACAGGCGCATGCACCAGACCTGGATTCTTTGCCAAACATTTGCAATACTACCGCATTACACGCCCCCTGAGACACACGCGCACGCGCAAGACTTGAAATATTTGACAAACATTAGCAATGCTGCGGTATTACACGATGACTGAGACACAGCGCGCACACAAGACCGAAAGTCTTTCCAAAACATTGGAAAAGCTACGACATTACACGCCGCCTGAGACACATGCGCGCGCACAAGACCTGTGTTTGGCAAAGCTACGGCATTACACGCGGCCTGAGACACAGGCGCGCGCATAAGACCTGAAGTCTTTGCCAATCATTGGCAAAGCTATGACAATACACGCCGCCTGAGACACATGCGCGCGCACAAGACCTGAAGTCTTTGCCAAACATTTGCAAAGCTACAGCATTACACGCCGCATGAGACACAGGCGCACGCACCAGACCTGGATTCTTTGCCAAACATTGGCAATGCTACCGCATTACACGCCCCCTGAGACACACGCGCACGCGCAAGACTTGAAGTATTTGCCAAACATTAGCAATGCTACGGTATTACACGATGACTGAGACACACGCGCACGCGCAAGACTTGAAGTATTTGCCAAACATTAGCAATGCTACGGTATTACACGATGACTGAGACACAGCGCGCACACAACACCTGAAGTCTTTGCAAAACATTGGAAAAGCTATGACATTACACGCCGCCTGAGACACATGCGCGCGCAAAAGAACTGAACTCTTTGCCAAACATTGGCAAAGCTACGACATTACACCTCGCCAGAGACGCAGGGGCGCACACGACCTAAAGTCTTTGCCAAACATTGTCAAAGCTATGTCATTACACGACGCCCGAGACACAGGCGTGCACATAAGACGTTTGTTTGGCAAAGCTACGGCATTACACGCCGCCTGAGACACAGGCGTGCACATAAGACCTTTGTTTGCCAAAGCTGCGGCATTACACGCCGCCTGAGACAAGGCGCGCAAGACCTGAAGTCTTCGCCAAACATTGGCAATGCTACGGCAATACACGAAGCCTAAGACACAGCGCGCACATAAGACCTTAAGTCTTTGCAAAACATTGGCAAAGCTAAAGAATTACATGCCGCCTGAGACACAGGCGCGCGCACAAGACCTAAACTATATGCCAAACATTCGCAAAGCAACGACATTACACGACGCCTGAGACACATGCGTGCGCAAAAGTCCTGAAGTCTTTGCCAATCGTTGGCAAAGCTACGACATTACACGCCGCCTGAGACACATGCACGCGCACAAGTCCTGAAGTCATTGCCAATCATTGGCAAAGCTACGGCATTACACGCCGCCTGAGAACATGCGCGCGCACATGACCTGAAGACTTTGCCAAACATTGGCAAAGCTACGACATTAAACGCCGCCTGGGTTACATGTGCGCGCACAAGACCTGAACACTTTGCCACACTTTGGCAAGGCTACGGCATTACACGCCGCCTGAGACACAGGCACGCGCACAAGACCAGAACTCTTTGCCAAACATTGGAAAAGCTACTACATTACACGCTGCCTGAGACACAGGCGCACAGGACCTGAAGTCATCGCCAAACATTGGCAAAGCTACGGCATTACACGCCGCCTAAGACACAGGCGGACGCACAAGACCTGAAGTCTTTGCCAAACATTTGCAAAGCTACGACATTACACGCCACCTGGCACACAGGCGTGTGTACAAGACCAGTGTTTGGCAAAGCTATGGCATTACACGCCGCCTGAGAGACATGCACGCGCAGAAGACCTGAAGTCTTTGCCAATCATTGGCAAAGCTATGACAATACACGCCGCCTGAGACACATGCGCGCGCACAAGACCTGAAGTCTTTGCCAAACATTGGCAAAGCTACGGCATTACACGCCGCTTGAGACACAGGCGCACGCACCAGACCTGGATTCTTTGCCAAACATTTGCAATGCTACCGCATTACACGCCCCATGAGACACACGCGCACGCGCAAGACTTGAAATATTTGACAAACATTAGCAATGCTGCGGTATTACACGATGACTGAGACACAGCGCGCACACAAGACCGGAAGTCTTTCCAAAACATTGGAAAAGCTACGACATTACACGCCGCCTGAGACACATGCGCGCGCACAAGACCTGTGTTTGGCAAAGCTACAGCATTACACGCCGCCTGAGACACAGGCGCGCGCACAAGACCTGAAGTCTTTGCCAATCATTGGCAAAGCTATGACAATACACGCCGCCTGAGACACATGCGCGCGCACAAGACCTGAAGTCTTTGCCAAACATTTGCAAAGCTACAGCATTACACGCCGCATGAGACACAGGCGCACGCACAGACCTGGATTCTTTGCCAAACATTGGCAATGCTACCGCATTACACGCCCCCTGAGACACACGCGCACGCGCAAGACTTGAAGTATTTGCCAAACATTAGCAATGCTACTGTATTACACGATGACTGAGACACAGCGCGCACACAACACCTGAAGTCTTTGCAAAACATTGGAAAAGCTACGACATTACACGCCGCCTGAGACACATGCGCGCGCACAAGACCTGAAGTCTTTGCCAAACATTGGCAAAGCTACGACATTACACGCCGCCTGAGACACATGCGCGCGCAAAAGAACTGAACTCTTTGCAAAACATTGGCAAAGCTACGACATTACACCTCGCCAGAGACGCAGGGGCGCACACGACCTAAAGTCTTTGCCAAACATTGTCAAAGCTATGTCATTACACGACGCCCGAGACACATGCGTGCACATAAGACGTTTGTTTGGCAAAGCTACGGCATTACACGCCGCCTGAGACACAGGCGTGCACATAAGACCTTTGTTTGGCAAAGCTGCGGCATTACACGCCGCGTGAGACAAGGCGCGGAAGACCTGAAGTCTTCGCCAAACATTGGCAATGCTACGGCAATACACGAAGCCTAAGACACAGCGCGCACACAAGACCTGAAGTCTTTGCAAAACATTGGCAAAGCTAAAGAATTACATGCCGCCTGAGACACAGGCGCGCGCACAAGACCTGAACTATATGCCAAACATTCGCAAAGCTACGACATTACACGACGCCTGAGACACATGCGCGCGCAAAAGTCCTGAAGTCTTTGCCAATCGTTGGCAAAGCTACGGCATTACACGCCGCCTGAGACACATGCACGCGCACAAGTCCTGAAGTCTTTGCCAATCATTGGCAAAGCTACGGCATTACACGCCGCCTGAGAACATGCGCGCGCACATGACCTGAAGACTTTGCCAAACATTGGCAAAGCTACGACATTAAACGCCGCCTGGGTTACATGTGCGCGCACAAGACCTGAACACTTTGCCACACTTTGGCAAGGCTACGGCATTACATGCCGCCTGAGACACAGGCACGCGCACAAGACCAGATCTCTTTGCCAAACATTGGAAAAGCTACTACATTACACGCTGCCTGAGACACAGGCGCGCACAGGACCTGAAGTCATTGCCAAACATTGGCAAAGCTACGGCATTACACGCCGCCTAAGATACAGGCGGGCGCACAAGACCTGAAGTCTTTGCCAAACATTTGCAAAGCTACGATATTACACGCCACCTGGCACACAGGCGTGTGTACAAGACCAGTGTTTGGCAAAGCTACGGCATTACACGCCGCCTGAGAGACATGCACGCGCAGAAGACCTGAGGTCTTTGCCAATCATTGGCAAAGCTATGACAATACACGCCGCCTGAGACACATGCGCGCGCACAAGACCTGAAGTCTTTGCCAAACATTGGCAAAGCTACGGCATTACACGCCGCTTGAGACACAGGCGCACGCACCAGACCTGGATTCTTTGCCAAACATTTGCAATGCTACCGCATTACACGCCCCCTGAGACACACGCGCACGCGCAAGACTTGAAATATTTGACAAACATTAGAAATGCTGCGGTATTACACGATGACTGAGACACAGCGCGCACACAAGACCGGAAGTCTTTCCAAAACATTGGAAAAGCTACGACATTACACGCCGCCTGAGACACATGCGCGCGCACAAGACCTGTGTTTGGCAAAGCTACGGCATTACACGCCGCCTGAGACACAGGCGCGCGCACAAGACCTGAAGTCTTTGCCAATCATTGGCAAAGCTATGACAATACACGCCGCCTGAGACACATGCGCGCGCACAAGACCTGAAGTCTTTGCCAAACATTTGCAAAGCTACAGCATTACACGCCGCATGAGACACAGGCGCACGCACCAGACCTGGATTCTTTGCCAAACATTGGCAATGCTACCGCATTACACGCCCCCTGAGACACACGCGCACGCGCAAGACTTGAAGTATTTGCCAAACATTAGCAATGCTACTGTATTACACGATGACTGAGACACAGCGCGCACACAACACCTGAAGTCTTTGCAAAACATTGGAAAAGCTACGACATTACACGCCGCCTGAGACACATGCGCGCGCACAAGACATGTGTTTGGCAAAGCTACGACATTACACGCGGCCTGAGACACAAGCGCGCGCACAAGACCTGAAGTCTTTGCCAATCATTGGCAAAGCTATGACAATACACGCCGCCTGAGACACATGCGCACGCACAAGACCTGAAGTCTTTGCCAAACATTTGCAAAGCTACAACATTACACGCCGCATGAGACACAGGCGCACGCACCAGACCTGGATTCTTTGCCAAACATTGGCAATGCTACCGCATTACACGCCCCCTGAGACACACGCGCACGCGCAAGACTTGAAGTATTTGCCAAACATTAGCAATGCTACGGTATTACACGATGACTGAGACACAGCGCGCACACAACACCTGAAGTCTTTGCAAAACATTGGAAAAGCTACGACATTACATGCCGCCTGAGACACATGCGCGCGCACAAGACCTGAAGTCTTTGCCAAACATTGGGAAAGCTACGACATTACACGCCGCCTGAGACACATGCGCGCGCAAAAGAACTGAACTCTTTGCCAAACATTGGCAAAGCTACGACATTACACCTCGCCAGAGACGCAGGGGCGCACACGACCTAAAGTCTTTGCCAAACATTGTCAAAGCTATGTCATTACACGACGCTCGAGACACAGGCGTGCACATAAGACGTTTGTTTGGCAAAGCTACGGCATTACACGCCGCCTGAGACACAGGCGTGCACATAAGACCTTTGTTTGGCAAAGCTGCGGCATTACACGCCGCCTGAGACAAGGCGCGCAAGACCTGAAGTCTTCGCCAAACATTGGCAATGCTACGGCAATACACGAAGCCTAAGACACAGCGCGCACACAAGACCTGAAGTCTTTGCAAAACATTGGCAAAGCTAAAGAATTACATGCCGCCTGAGACACAGGCGCGCGCACAAGACCTGAACTATATGCCAAACATTCGCAAAGCTACGACATTACACGACGCCTGAGACACATGCGCGCGCAAAAGTCCTGAAGTCTTTGCCAATCGTTGGCAAAGCTACGGCATTACACGCCGCCTGAGACACATGCACGCGCATAAGTCCTGAAGTCTTTGCCAATCATTGGCAAAGCTACGGCATTACACGCCGCCTGAGAACATGCGCGCGCACATGACCTGAAGACTTTGCCAAACATTGGCAAAGCTACGACATTAAACGCCGCCTGGGTTACATGTGCGCGCACAAGACCTGAACACTTTGCCACACTTTGGCAAGGCTACGGCATTACACGCCGCCTGAGACACAGGCACGCGCACAAGACCAGAACTCTTTGCCAAACATTGGAAAAGCTACTACATTACACGCTGCCTGAGACACAGGCGCGCACAGGACCTGAAGTCATTGCCAAACATTGGCAAAGCTACGGCATTACACGCCGCCTAAGACACAGGCGGGCGCACAAGACCTGAAGTCTTTGCCAAACATTTGCAAAGCTACGACATTACACGCCACCTGGCACACTGGCGTGTGTACAAGACCAGTGTTTGGCAAAGCTACGGCATTACACGCCGCCTGAGAGACATGCACGCGCAGAAGACCTGAAGTCTTTGCCAATCATTGGCAAAGCTATGACAATACACGCCGCCTGAGACACATGTGCGCGCACAAGACCTGAAGTCTTTGCCAAACATTGGCAAAGCTACGGCATTACACGCCGCTTGAGACACAGGCGCATGCACCAGACCTGGATTCTTTGCCAAACATTTGCAATGCTACCGCATTACACGCCCCCTGAGACACACGCGCACGCGCAAGACTTGAAATATTTGACAAACATTAGCAATGCTGCGGTATTACACGATGACTGAGACACAGCGCGCACACAAGACCGGAAGTCTTTCCAAAACATTGGAAAAGCTACGACATTACACGCCGCCTGAGACACATGCACGCGCACAAGACCTGTGTTTGGCAAAGCTACGGCATTACACGCGGCCTGAGACACAGGCGCGCGCATAAGACCTGAAGTCTTTGCCAATCATTGGCAAAGCTATGACAATACACGCCGCCTGAGACACATGCGCGCGCACAAGACCTGAAGTCTTTGCCAAACATTTGCAAAGCTACAGCATTACACGCCGCATGAGACACAGGCGCACGCACCAGACCTGGATTCTTTGCCAAACATTGGCAATGCTACCGCATTACACGCCCCCTGAGACACACGCGCACGCGCAAGACTTGAAGTATTTGCCAAACATTAGCAATGCTACGGTATTACACGATGACTGAGACACACGCGCACGCGCAAGACTTGAAGTATTTGCCAAACATTAGCAATGCTACGGTATTACACGATGACTGAGACACAGCGCGCACACAACACCTGAAGTCTTTGCAAAACATTGGAAAAGCTACGACATTACACGCCGCCTGAGACACATGCGCGCGCAAAAGAACTGAACTCTTTGCCAAACATTGGCAAAGCTACGACATTACACCTCGCCAGAGACGCAGGGGCGCACACGACCTAAAGTCTTTGCCAAACATTGTCAAAGCTATGTCATTACACGACGCCCGAGACACAGGCGTGCACATAAGACGTTTGTTTGGTAAAGCTACGGCATTACACGCCGCCTGAGACACAGGCGTGCACATAAGACCTTTGTTTGCCAAAGCTGCGGCATTACACGCCGCCTGAGACAAGGCGTGCAAGACCTGAAGTCTTCGGCAAACATTGGCAATGCTACGGCAATACACGAAGCCTAAGACACAGCGCGCACACAAGACCTTAAGTCTTTGCAAAACATTGGCAAAGCTAAAGAATTACATGCCGCCTGAGACACAGGCGCGCGCACAAGACCTAAACTATATGCCAAACATTCGCAAAGCAACGACATTACACGACGCCTGAGACACATGCGCGCGCAAAAGTCCTGAAGTCTTTGCCAATCGTTGGCAAAGCTACGACATTACACGCCGCCTGAGACACATGCACGCGCACAAGTCCTGAAGTCATTGCCAATCATTGGCAAAGCTACGGCATTACACGCCGCCTGAGAACATGCGCGCGCACATGACCTGAAGACTTTGCCAAACATTGGCAAAGCTACGACATTAAACGCCGCCTGGGTTACATGTGCGCGCACAAGACCTGAACACTTTGCCACACTTTGGCAAGGCTACGGCATTACACGCCGCCTGAGACACAGGCACGCGCACAAGACCAGAACTCTTTGCCAAACATTGGAAAAGCTACTACATTACACGCTGCATGAGACACAGGCGCGCACAGGGCATGAAGTCATCGCCAAACATTGGCAAAGCTACGGCATTACACGCCGCCTAAGACACAGGCGGGCGCACAAGACCTGAAGTCTTTGCCAAACATTTGCAAAGCTACGACATTACACGCCACCTGGCACACAGGCGTGTGTACAAGACCAGTGTTTGGCAAAGCTACGGCATTACACGCCGCCTGAGAGACATGCACGCGCCGAAGACCTGAAGTCTTTGCCAATCATTGGCAAAGCTATGACAATACACGCCGCCTGAGACACATGCGCGCGCACAAGACCAGAAGTCTTTGCCAAACATTGGCAAAGCTACGGCATTACACGCCGCTTGAGACACAGGCGCACGCACCAGACCTGGATTCTTTGCCAAACATTTGCAATGCTACCGCATTACACGCCCCATGAGACACACGCGCACGCGCAAGACTTGAAATATTTGACAAACATTAGCAATGCTGCGGTATTACACGATGACTGAGACACAGCGCGCACACAAGACCGGAAGTCTTTCCAAAACATTGGAAAAGCTACGACATTACACGCCGCCTGAGACACATGCGCGCGCACAAGACCTGTGTTTGGCAAAGCTACAGCATTACACGCCGCCTGAGACATAGGCGCGCGCACAAGACCTGAAGTCTTTGCCAATCATTGGCAAAGCTATGACAATACACGCCGCCTGAGACACATGCGCGCGCACAAGACCTGAAGTCTTTGCCAAACATTTGCAAAGCTACAGCATTACACGCCGCATGAGACACAGGCGCACGCACCAGACCTGGATTCTTTGCCAAACATTGGCAATGCTACCGCATTACACGCCCCCTGAGACACACGCGCACGCGCAAGACTTGAAGTATTTCCCAAACATTAGCAATGCTACTGTATTACACGATGACTGAGACACAGCGCGCACACAACACCTGAAGTCTTTGCAAAACATTGGAAAAGCTACGACATTACACGCCGCCTGAGACACATGCGCGCGCACAAGACCTGAAGTCTTTGCCAAACATTGGCAAAGCTACGACATTACACGCCGCCTGAGACACATGCGCGCGCAAAAGAACTGAACTCTTTGCAAAACATTGGCAAAGCTACGACATTACACCTCGCCAGAGACGCAGGGGCGCACACGACCTAAAGTCTTTGCCAAACATTGTCAAAGCTATGTCATTACACGACGCCCGAGACACAGGCGTGCACATAAGACGTTTGTTTGGCAAAGCTACGGCATTACACGCCGCCTGAGACACAGGCGTGCACATAAGACCTTTGTTTGGCAAAGCTGCGGCATTACACGCCGCGTGAGACAAGGCGCGCAAGACCTGAAGTCTTCGCCAAACATTGGCAATGCTACGGCAATACACGAAGCCTAAGACACAGCGCGCACACAAGACCTGAAGTCTTTGCAAAACATTGGCAAAGCTAAAGAATTACATGCCGCCTAAGACACAGGCGCGCGCACAAGACCTGAACTATATGCCAAACATTCGCAAAGCTACGACATTACACGACGCCTGAGACACATGCGCGCGCAAAAGTCCTGAAGTCTTTGCCAATCGTTGGCAAAGCTACGGCATTACACGCCGCCTGAGACACATGCACGCGCACAAGTCCTGAAGTCTTTGCCAATCATTGGCAAAGCTACGGCATTACACGCCGCCTGAGAACATGCGCGCGCACATGACCTGAAGACTTTGCCAAACATTGGCAAAGCTACGACATTAAACGCCGCCTGGGTTACATGTGCGCGCACAAGACCTGAACACTTTGCCACACTTTGGCAAGGCTACGGCATTACACGCCGCCTGAGACACAGGCACGCGCACAAGACCAGAACTCTTTGCCAAACATTGGAAAAGCTACTACATTACACGCTGCCTGAGACACAGGCACGCACAGGACCTGAAGTCATTGCCAAACATTGGCAAAGCTACGGCATTACACGCCGCCTAAGACACAGGCGGGCGCACAAGACCTGAAGTCTTTGCCAAACATTTGCAAAGCTACGATATTACACGCCACCTGGCACACAGGCGTGTGTACAAGACCAGTGTTTGGCAAAGCTACGGCATTACACGCCGCCTGAGAGACATGCACGCGCAGAAGACCTGAAGTCTTTGCCAATCATTGGCAAAGCTATAACAATACACGCCGCCTGAGACACATGCGCGCGCACAAGACCTGAAGTCTTTGCCAAACATTGGCAAAGCTACGGCATTACACGCCGCTTGAGACACAGGCGCACGCACCAGACCTGGATTCTTTGCCAAACATTTGCAATGCTACCGCATTACACGCCCCCTGAGACACACGCGCACGCGCAAGACTTGAAATATTTGACAAACATTAGAAATGCTGCGGTATTACACGATGACTGAGACACAGCGCGCACACAAGACCGGAAGTCTTTCCAAAACATTGGAAAAGCTACGACATTACACGCCGTCTGAGACACATGCGCGCGCACAAGACCTGTGTTTGGCAAAGCTACGGCATTACACGCCGCCTGAGACACAGGCGTGCGCACAAGACCTGAAGTCTTTGCCAATCATTGGCAAAGCTATGACAATACACGCCGCCTGAGACACATGCGCGCGCACAAGACCTGAAGTCTTTGCCAAACATTTGCAAAGCTACAGCATTACACGCCGCATGAGACACAGGCGCACGCACCAGACCTGGATTCTTTGCCAAACATTGGCAATGCTACCGCATTACACGCCCCCTGAGACACACGCGCACGCGCAAGACTTGAAGTATTTGCCAAACATTAGCAATGCTACGGTATTACACGATGACTGAGACACAGCGCGCACACAACACCTGAAGTCTTAGCAAAACATTGGAAAAGCTACGACATTACACGCCGCCTGAGACACATGCGCGCGCACAAGACCTGAAATCTTTGCCAAACATTGGCAAAGCTACGACATTACACGCCGCCTGAGACACATGCGCGCGCAAAAGAACTGAACTCTTTGCCAAACATTGGCAAAGCTACGACATTACACCTCGCCAGAGACGCAGGGGCGCACACGACCTAAAGTCTTTGCCAAACATTGTCAAAGCTATGTCATTACACGACGCCCGTGACACAAGCGTGCACATAAGACGTTTGTTTGGCAAAGCTACGGCATTACACGCCGCCTGAGACACAGGCGTGCACATAAGACCTTTGTTTGGCAAAGCTGCGGCATTACACGCCGCCTGAGACAAGGCGCGCAAGACCTGAAGTCTTCGCCAAACATTGGCAATGCTACGGCAATACACGAAGCCTAAGACACAGCGCGCACACATGACCTGAAGTCTTTGCAAAACATTGGAAAAGCTAAAGAATTACATGCCGCCTGAGACACAGGCGCGCGCACAAGACCTGAACTATATGCCAAACATTCGCAAAGCTACGACATTACACGACGCCTGAGACACATGCGCGCGCAAAAGTCCTGAAGTCTTTGCCAATCGTTGGCAAAGCTACGGCATTACACGCCGCCTGAGACACATGCACGCGCACAAGTCCTGAAGTCTTTGCCAATCATTGGCAAAGCTACGGCATTACACGTCGCCTGAGAACATGCGCGCGCACATGACCTGAAGACTTTGCCAAACATTGGCAAAGCTACGACATTAAACGCCGCCTGGGTTACATGTGCGCGCACAAGACCTGAACACTTTGCCACACTTTGGCAAGGCTACGGCATTACACGCCGCCTGAGACACAGGCACGCGCACAAGACCAGAACTCTTTGCCAAACATTGGAAAAGCTACTACATTACACGCTGCCTGAGACACAGGCGCGCACAGGACCTGAAGTCATTGCCAAACATTGGCAAAGCTACGGCATTACACGCCGCCTAAGACACAGGCGCGCGCACAAGACCTGAAGTCTTTGCCAAACATTTGCAAAGCTACGACATTACACGCCACCTGGCACACAGGCGTGTGTACAAGACCAGTGTTTGGCAAAGCTACGGCATTACACGCCGCCTGAGAGACATGCACGCGCAGAAGACCTGAAGTCTTTGCCAATCATTGGCAAAGCTATGACAATACACGCCGACTGAGACATATGCGCGCGCACAAGACTTGAAGTCTTTCCCAAACATTGGCGAAGCTACGGCATTACACGCCGCTTGAGACACAGGCGCACGCACCAGACCTGGATTCTTTGCCAAACATTTGCAATGCTACCGCATTACACGCCCCCTGAGACACACGCGCACGCGCAAGACTTGAAATATTTGACAAACATTAGCAATGCTGCGGTATTACACGATTACTGAGACACAGCGCGCACACAAGACCGGAAGTCTTTCCAAAACATTGGAAAAGCTACGACATTACACGCCGCCTGAGACACATGCGCGCGCACAAGACCTGTGTTTGGCAAAGCTACGGCATTACACGCCGTCTGAGACACAGGCGCGCGCACAAGACCTGAAGTCTTTGCCAATTATTGGCAAAGCTATGACAATACACGCCGCCTGAGACACATGCGCGCGCACAAGACCTGAAGTCTTTGCCAAACATTTGCAAAGCTACAGAATTACACGCCGCATGAGACACAGGCGCACGCACCAGACCTGGATTCTTTGCCAAACATTGGCAATGCTACCACATTACACGCCCCCTGAGACACATGCGCACGCGCAAGACTTGAAGTATTTGCCAAACATTAGCAATGCTACGGTATTACACGATGACTGAGACACAGCGCGCACACAACACCTGAAGTCTTTGCAAAACATTGGAAAAGCTACGACATTACACGCCGCCTGAGACACATGCGCGCGCACAAGACCTGAAGTCTTTGCCAAACATTGGCAAAGCTACGACATTACACGCCGCCTGAGACACATGCGCGCGCAAAAGAACTGAACTCTTTGCCAAACATTGGCAAAGCTACGACATTACACCTCGCCAGAGACGTAGGGGCGCACACGACCTAAAGTCTTTGCCAAACATTGTCAAAGCTATGTCATTACACGACGCCCGAGACACAGGCGTGCACAAAAGACGTTTGTTTGGCAAAGCTACGGCATTACACGCCGCCTGAGACACAGGCGTGCACATAAGACCTTTGTTTGGCACAGCTGTGGCATTACACGCCGCCAGAGACAAGGCGCGCAAGACCTGAAGTCTTCGCCAAACATTGGCAATGCTACGGCAATACACGAAGCCTAAGACACAGCGTGCACACAAAACCTGAAGTCTTTGCAAAACATTGGCAAAGCTAAAGCATTACATGCCGCCTGAGACACAGGCGCGCGCACAAGACCTGAACTATATGCCAAACATTCGCAAAGCTACGACATTACACTACGCCTGAGACACATGCGCGCGCAAAAGTCCTGAAGTCTTTGCCAATCGTTGGCAAAGCTACGGCATTACACGCCGCCTGAGACACATGCACGCGCACAAGTCCTGAAGTCTTTGCCAATCATTGGCAAAGCTACGGTATTACACGTCGCCTGAGAACATGCGCGCGCACATGACCTGAAGACTTTGCCAAACATTGGCAAAGCTACGACATTAAACGCCGCCTGGGTTACATGTGCGCGCACAAGACCTGAACACTTTGCCACACTTTAGCAAGGCTACGGCATTACACGCCGCCTGAGACACAGGCACGCGCACAAGACCAGAACTCTTTGCCAAACATTGGAAAAGCTACTACATTACACGCTGCCTGAGACACAGGCGCGCACAGGACCTGAAGTCATTGCCAAACATTGGCAAAGCTACGGCATTACACGCCGCCTAAGACACAGGCGCGCGCACAAGACCTGAAGTCTTTGCCAAACATTTGCAAAGCTACGACATTACACGCCACCTGGCACACAGGCGTGTGTACAAGACCAGTGTTTGGCAAAGCTACGGCATTACACGCCGCCTGAGAGACATGCACGCACAGAAGACCTGAAGTCTTTGCCAATCATTGGCAAAGCTATGACAATACACGCCGACTGAGACACATGCGCGCGCACAAGACTTGAAGTCTTTGCCAAACATTGGCGAAGCTACGGCATTACACGCCGCTTGAGACACAGGCGCACGCACCAGACCTGGATTCTTTGCCAAACATTTGCAATGCTACCACATTACACGCCCCCTGAGACACACGCGCACGCGCAAGACTTGAAATATTTGACAAACATTAGCAATGCTGCGGTATTACACGATGACTGAGACACAGCGCGCACACAAGACCGGAAGTCTTTCCAAAACATTGGAAAAGCTACGACATTACACGCCGCCTGAGACACATGCGCGCGCACAAGACCTGTGTTTGGCAAAGCTACGGCATTACACGCCGTCTGAGACACAGGCGCGCGCACAAGAGCTGAAGTCTTTGCCAATTATTGGCAAAGCTATGACAATACACGCCGCCTGAGACACATGCGCGCGCACAAGACCTGAAGTCTTTGCCAAACATTTGCAAAGCTACAGAATTACACGCCGCATGATACACAGGCGCACGCACCAGACCTGGATTCTTTGCCAAACATTGGCAATGCTACCACATTACACGCCCCCTGAGACACATGCGCACGCGCAAGACTTGAAGTATTTGCCAAACATTAGCAATGCTACGGTATTACACGATGACTGAGACACAGCGCGCACACAACACCTGAAGTCTTTGCAAAACATTGGAAAAGCTACGACATTACACGCCGCCTGAGACACATGCGCGCACACAAGACCTGAAGTCTTTGCCAAACATTGGCAAAGCTACGACATTACACGCCGCCTGAGACACATGCGCGCGCAAAAGAACTGAACTCTTTGCCAAACATTGGCAAAGCTACGACATTACACCTCGGCAGAGACGCAGGGGCGCACACGACCTAAAGTCTTTGCCAAACATTGTCAAAGCTATGTCATTACACGACGCCCGAGACACAGGCGTGCACATAAGACGTTTGTTTGGCAAAGCTACGGCATTACACGCCGCCTGAGACACAGGCGTGCACATAAGACCTTTGTTTGGCACAGCTGTGGCATTACACGCCGCCAGAGACAAGGCGCGCAAGACCTGAAGTCTTCGCCAAACATTGGCAATGCTACGGCAATACACGAAGCCTAAGACACAGCGTGCACACAAGACCTGAAGTCTTTGCAAAACATTGGCAAAGCTAAAGCATTACATGCCGCCTGAGACACAGGCGCGCGCACAAGACCTGAACTATATGCCAAACATTCGCAAAGCTACGACATTACACTACGCCTGAGACACATGCGCGCGCAAAAGTCCTGAAGTCTTTGCCAATCGTTGGCAAAGCGACGGCATTACACGCCGCCTGAGACACATGCACGCGCACAAGTCCTGAAGTCTTTGCCAATCATTGGCAAAGCTACGACATTACACGCCGCCTGAGAACATGCGCGCGCACAAGACCTGAAGTCTTTGCCAAACATTGGCAAAGCTACGACATTAAACGCCGCCTGGGTTACATGTGCGCGCACAAGACCTGAACTCTTTGCCACACTTTGGCAAGGCTACGGCATTACACGCCGCCTGAGACACAGGCACGCGCACAAGTCCAGAACTCTTTGCCAAACATTGGAAAAGCTACGACATTACACGCTGCCTGAGACACAGGCGCGCACAGGACCTGAAGTCATTGCCAAACATTGGCAAAGCTACGGCATTACACGCCGCCTAAGACACAGGCGCGCGCACAAGACCTGAAGTCTTTGCCAAACATTTGCAAAGCTACGACATTACACGCCACCTGGCACACAGGCGTGCGCACAAGACCTGTGTTTGGCAAAGCTACGGCATTACACGCCGCCTGAGAGACATGTACGCGTAGAAGACCTGAAGTCTTTGCCAATCATTGGCAAAGCTATGACAATACACGCCGCCTGAGACACATGCGCGCGCACAAGACCTGAAGTCTTTGCCAAACATTGGCAAAGCTACGGCATTACACGCCGCTTGAGACACAGGCGCACGCACCAGACCTGGATTCTTTGCCAAACATTTGCAATGCTACCGCATTACACGCCCCCTGAGACACACGCGCACGCGCAAGACTTGAACTATTTGACAAACATTAGCAATGCTACGGTATTACACGATGACTGAGACACAGCGCGCACACAAGACCGGAAGTCTTTGGAAAAAATTGGAAAAGCTACGACATTACACGCCGCCTGAGACACATGCGCGCGCACAAGACCTGAAGTCTTTGCTAAACATTGGCAAAGCTACGACATTACACGACGCCTGAGACACATGCGCGCGCAAAAGTCCTGAAGTCTTTGCCAATCGTTGGCAAAGCTACGGCATTACACGCCGCCTGAGACACATGCACGCGCACAAGTCCTGAAGTCTTTGCCAATCATTGGCAAAGCTACGGCATTACACGTCGCCTGAGAACATGCGCGCGCACATGACCTGAAGACTTTGCCAAACATTGGCAAAGCTACGACATTAAACGCCGCCTGGGTTACATGTGCGCGCACAAGACCTGAACACTTTGCCACACTTTGGCAAGGCTACGGCATTACACGCCGCCTGAGACACAGGCACGCGCACAAGACTAGAACTCTTTGCCAAACATTGGAAAAGCTACTACATTACACGCTGCCTGTGACACAGGCGCGCACAGGACCTGAAGTCATTGCCAAACATTGGCAAAGCTACGGCATTACACGCCGCCTAAGACACAGGCGTGCGCACAAGACCTGAAGTCTTTGCCAAACATTTGCAAAGCTACGACATTACATGCCACCTGGCACACAGGCGTGTGTACAAGACCAGTGTTTGGCAAAGCTACGGCATTACACGCCGCCTGAGAGACATGCACGCGCAGAAGACCTGAAGTCTTTGCCAATCATTGGCAAAGCTATGACAATACACGCCGACTGAGACACATGCGCGCGCACAAGAGTTGAAGTCTTTGCCAAACATTGGCAAAGCTACGGCATTACACGCCGCTTGAGACACAGGCGCACGCACCAGACCTGGATTCTTTGCCAAACATTTGCAATGCTACCGCATTACACGCCCCCTGAGACACACGCGCACGCGCAAGACTTGAAATATTTGACAAACATTAGCAATGCTGCGGTATTACACGATGACTGAGACACAGCGCGCACACAAGACCGGAAGTCTTTCCAAAACATTGGAAAAGCTACGACATTACACGCCGCCTGAGACACATGCGCGCGCACAAGACCTGTGTTTGGCAAAGCTACGGCATTACACGCCGTCTGAGACACAGGCGCGCGCACAAGACCTGAAGTCTTTGCCAAATATTGGCAAAGCTATGACAATACACGCCGCCTGAGACACATGCGCGCGCACAAGACCTGAAGTCTTTGCCAAACATTTGCAAAGCTACAGAATTACACGCCGCATGAGACACAGGCGCACGCACCAGACCTGGATTCTTTGCCAAACATTGGCAATGCTACCGCACTACACGCCCCCTGAGACACATGCGCACGCGCAAGACTTGAAGTATTTGCCAAACATTAGCAATGCTACGGTATTACACGATGACTGAGACACAGCGCGCACACAACACCTGAAGTCTTTGCAAAACATTGGAAAAGCTACGACATTACACGCCGCCTGAGACACATGCGCGCGCACAAGACCTGAAGTCTTTGCCAAACATTGGCAAAGCTACGACATTACACGCCGCCTGAGACACATGCGCGCGCAAAAGAACTGAACTCTTTGCCAAACATTGGCAAAGCTACGACATTACACCTCGCCAGAGACGCAGGGGCGCACACGACCTAAAGTCTTTGCCAAACATTGTCAAAGCTATGTCATTACACGACGCCCGAGACACAGGCGTGCACATAAGACGTTTGTTTGGCAAAGCTACGGCATTACACGCCGCCTGAGACACAGGCGTGCACATAAGACCTTTGTTTGGCACAGCTGTGGCATTACACGCCGCCAGAGACAAGGCGCGCAAGACCTGAAGTCTTCGCCAAACATTGGCAATGCTACGGCAATACACGAAGCCTAAGACACAGCGTGCACACAAGACCTGAAGTCTTTGCAAAACATTGGCAAAGCTAAAGCATTACATGCCGTCTGAGACACAGGCGCGCGCACAAGACCTGAACTATATGCTAAACATTCGCAAAGCTACGACATTACACTACGTCTGAGACACATGCGCGCGCAAAAGTCCTGAAGTCTTTGCCAATCGTTGGCAAAGCGATGGCATTACACGCCGCCTGAGACACATGCACGCGCACAAGTCCTGAAGTCTTTGCCAATCATTGGCAAAGCTACGGCATTACACGCCGCCTGAGAACATGCGCGCGCACAAGACCTGAAGTCTTTGCCAAACATTGGCAAAGCTACGACATTAAACGCCGCCTGGGTTACATGTGCGCGCACAAGACCTGAACTCTTTGCCACACTTTGGCAAGGCTACGGCATTACACGCCGCCTGAGACACAGGCACGCGCACAAGACCAGAACTCTTTGCCAAACATTGGAAAAGCTACGACATTACACGCTGCCTGAGACACAGGCGCGCACAGGACCTGAAGTCATTGCCAAACATTGGCAAAGCTACGGCATTACACGCCGCCTAAGACACAGGCGCGCGCACAAGACCTGAAGTCTTTGCCAAACATTTGCAAAGCTACGACATTACACGCCACCTGGCACACAGGCGTGCGCACAAGACCTGTGTTTGGCAAAGCTACGGCATTACACGCCGCCTGAGAGACATGTACGCGTAGAAGACCTGAAGTCTTTGCCAATCATTGGCAAAGCTATGACAATACACGCCGCCTGAGACACATGCGCGCGCACAAGACCTGAAGTCTTTGCCAAACATTGGCAAAGCTACGGCATTACACGCCGCTTGAGACACTGGCGCACGCACCAGACCTGGATTCTTTGCCAAACATTTGCAATGCTACCGCATTACACGCCCCCTGAGACACACGCGCACGCGCAAGACTTGAACTATTTGACAAACATTAGCAATGCTACGGTATTACACGATGACTGAGACACAGCGCGCACACAAGACCGGAAGTCTTTGCAAAACATTGGAAAAGCTACGACATTACACGCCGCCTGAGACACATGCGCGCGCACAAGACCTGAAGTCTTTGCCAAACATTGGCAAAGCTACGACATTACACGCCGCCTGAGACACATGCGCGCGCAAAAGAACTGAACTCTTTGCCAAACATTGGCAAAGCTACGACATTACACCTCGCCAGAGACGCAGGAGCGCACACGACCTAAAGTCTTTGCCAAACATTGTCAAAGCTATGTCATTACACGACGCCCGAGACACAGGCGTGCACATAAGACGTTTGTTTGGCAAAGCTACGGCATTACACGCCGCCTGAGACACAGGCGTGCACATAAGACCTTTGTTTGGCAAAGCTGCGGCATTACACGCCGCCTGAGACAAGGCTCGCAAGACCTGAAGTCTTCGCCAAACATTGGCAATGCTACGGCAATACACGAAGCTTAAGACACAGCGCGCACACAAGACCTGAAGTCTTTGCAAAACAATGGCAAAGCTAAAGAATTACATGCCGCCTGAGACACAGGCGCGCGCACAAGACCTGAACTATATGCCAAACATTCGCAAAGCTACGACATTACACGACGCCTGAGACACATGCGCGCGCAAAAGTCCTGAAGTCTTTGCCAATCGTTGGCAAAGTTACGGCATTACACGCCGCCTGAGACACATGCACGCGCACAAGTCCTGAAGTCTTTGCCAATCATTGGCAAAGCTACGGCATTACACGCCGCCTGAGAGCATGCGCGCGCACAAGACCTGAAGTCTTTGCCAAACATTGGCAAAGCTACGACATTAAACGCCGCCTGGGTTACATGTGCGCGCACAAGACCTGAACTCTTTGCCACACTTTGGCAAGGCTACGGCATTACACGCCGCCTGAGACACAGGCACGCGCACAAGACCAGAACTCTTTGCCAAACATTGGAATAGCTACGACATTACACGCTGCCTGAGACACAGGCGCGCACAGGACCTGAAGTCATTGCCAAACATTGGCAAAGCTACGGCATTACACGCCACCTAAGACAAAGGCGCGCGCACAAGACCTGAAGTCGTTGCGAAACATTTGCAAAGCTACGACATTACACGCCACCTGGCACACAGGCGTGCGCACAAGACCTGTGTTTGGCAAAGCTACGGCATTACACAACGCCTGAGAGACATGTACGCGCAGAAGACCTGAAGTCTTTGCCAATCATTGGCAAAGCTATGACAATACACGCCGCCTGAGACACATGCGCGCGCACAAGACCTGAAGTCTTTGCCAAACATTGGCAAAGCTACGGCATTACACGCCGCTTGAGACACAGGCGCACGCACCAGACCTGGATTCTTTGCCAAACATTTGCAATGCAACAGCATTACACGCCCCCTGAGACACACGCGCACGCGCAAGACTTGAAATATTTGACAAACATTAGCAATGCTACGGTATTACACGATGACTGAGACACAGCCGCACACAAGACCGGAAGTCTTTGCAAAACATTGGAAAAGCTACGACATTACACGCCGCCTGAGACACATGCGCGCGCACAAGACATGTGTTTGGCAAAGCTACGGCATTACACGCCGCCTGAGACACAGGCGCGCGCACAAGACCTGAATTCTTTGCCAATCATTGGCAAAGCTATGACAATACACGCCGCCTGAGACACATGCGCGTGCACAAGACCTGAAGTCTTTGCCAAACATTGGCAAAGCTACAGCATTACACGCCGCATGAGACACAGGCGCACGCACCAGACCTGGATTCTTTGCCAAACATTGGCAATGCTACCGCAGTACACGCCCCGTGAGACACACGCGCACACGCAAGACTTGAAGTATTTGCCAAACATTAGCAATGCTACGGTATTACATGATGACTGAGACACAGCGCGTACACAACACCTGAAGTCTTTGCAAAACATTGGAAAAGCTCCGACATTACACGCCGCCTGAGACACATGCGCGCGCACAAGACATGAAGTCTTTGCCAAACATTGGCAAAGCTACGACATTACACGCCGCCTGAGACACATGCGCGCGCAAAAGAACTGAACTCTTTGCCAAACATTGGCAAAGCTACGACATTACACCTCGCCAGAGACGCAGGGGCGCACACGACCTAAAGTCTTTGCCAAACATTGTCAAAGCTATGTCATTACACGACGCCCGAGACACAGGCGTGCACATAAGACGTTTGTTTGGCAAAGCTACGACATTACACGGCGCCTGAGACACAGGCGTGCGCATAAGACCTTTGTTTGGCACAGCTGCGGCATTACACGCCGCCTGAGACAAGGCGCGCAAGACCTGAAGTCTTCGCCAAACATTGGCAATGCTACGGCAATACACGAAGCCTAAGACACAGCGCGCACACAAGACCTGAAGTCTTTGCAAAACATTGGCAAAGCTAAAGCATTACATGCCGCCTGAGACACAGGCGCGCGCACAAGACCTGAACTATATGCCAAACACTCGCAAAGCTACGACATTACACTACGCCTGAGACAAATGCGCGCGCAAAAGTCCTGAAGTCTTTGCCAATCGTTGGCAAAGCGACGGCATTACACGCCGCCTGAGACACATGCACGCGCACAAGTCCTGAAGTCTTTGCCAATCATTGGCAAAGCTACGGCATTACACGCCGCCTGAGAATATGCGCACGCACAAGACCTGAAGTCTTTGCCAAACATTGGCAAAGCTACGACATTAAACGCCGCCTGGGTTACATGTGCGCGCAAAAGACCTGAACTCTTTGCCACACTTTGTCAAGGCTACGGCATTACACGCCGCCTGAGACACAGGCACGCGCACAAGACCAGAACTTTTTGCCAAACATTGGAAAAGCTACGACATTACACGCTGCCTGAGACACAGGCGCGCACAGGACCTGAAGTCATTGCCAAACATTGGCAAAGCTACGGCATTACACGCCGCCTAAGACACAGGCGCGCGCACAAGACCTGAAGTCTTTGCCAAACATTTGCAAAGCTACGACATTACACGCCACCTGGCACACAGGCGTGCGCACAAGACCTGTGTTTGGCAAAGCTAAAGCATTACATGCCGCCTGAGACACAGGCGCGCGCACAAGACCTGAACTATATGCCAAACATTCGCAAAGCTACGACATTACACGACGCCTGAGACACATGCGCGCGCAAAAGTCCTGAAGTCTTTGCCAATCGTTGGCAAAGCTACGACATTACACGCCGCCTGAGACACATGCACGCGCGCAAGTCCTGAAGTCTTTGCCAATCATTGGCAAAGCTACGGCATTACACGCCGCCTGAGACACATGCGCGCGCACAAGACCTGAAGTCTTTGCCAAACATTGGCAAAAGCTACGACATTAAACGCCGCCTGGGTTACATGTGCGCGCACAAGACCTGAACTCTTTGCCACACTTTGGCAAGGCTACGGCATTACACGCCGCCTGAGACACAGGCACACGCACAAGACCAGAACTCTTTGCCAAACATTGGAAAAGCTACGACATTACACGATGCCTGAGACACAGGCGCGCACAAGACCTGAAGTCTTTGCCAATCATTGGCAAACCTATGACAATACACGCCGCCTGAGACACATGCGCGCGCACAAGACCTGAAGTCTTTGCCAAACATTGGCAAAGCTACGGCGTTACACGCCGCTTGAGACACAGGCGCACTCACCAGACCTTGATTCTTTGCCAAACATTGGCAATGCTACCGCATTACACGCCCCCTGAGACACACGTGCACGCGCAACACTTGAAGTATTTGCCAAACATTAGCAATGCTACGGTATTACACGATGACTGAGACACAGCAAACACACAAGACTTGAAGTCTTTGCAAAACATTGGAAAAGCTACGACATTACACGCCGCCTGAGCCACATGCGCGCGCACAAGACCTGTGTTTGGCAAAGCTACGGCATTACACGCCGCCTGAGACACATGCGCGCGTAAAAGAGCTGAACTCTTTGCCAAACATTGGCAAAGCTACGACATTAAACGCCGCCTGGGTTACATGTGCGCGCACAAGACCTGAACTCTTTGCCAAACTTTGGCAAGGCTACGGCGTTACACGCTGCCTGAGACACAGGCACGTGCACAAGACCAGAACTCTTTGCCAAACATTGGAAAAGCTACGACATTACTCGCTGCCTAAGACAGCGCACAAGACCTGAAGTCATTGCCAAACATTGGCAAAGCTACGGCATTACACGCCGCCTAAGACACAGGCGCGCGCACAAGACCTGAAGTCTTTGCCAAACATTGGCAAAGCTATGGCATTACACGACTCCTGGTACACAGGCGCGGGCACAAGACATGTATTCTTTGCCAAACATTGGCAAAGCTACGACATTACACGCCTCCTGAGACATAGGCGCGCACAAGACCTGAAGTCTTTGCCAAACGTTTGCAAAGGTACGGCATTACACGCCGCCTGAGACACAGGCGTGCGCCCAAGACCTGTGTTTGGCAAAGCTACAGCATTACACGCCGCCTGAGACACAGGCGCGCGCACAAGACCTGAAGTCTTTATCAAACATTGGCAAAGCTACGGCACTACACGCCGCCTCAGACACAGGCGCGCGCACAAGATCTGAAGTCTTTCCCAATCATTGGCAAAGCTATGACAATACACGCCGCATGAGACACATGCGCGTGCACAAGACCTGAAGTCTTTGCCAAACATTGGCAAAGCTAAGGCATTACACGCCGCTTGAGACACAGGCGCACGCACCAGACCTGGATTCTTTGCCAACATTTGCAATGCTACCGCATTACACGCCCCCTGAGACACACGCGCACGCGCAAGACTTGAAGTATTTGACAAACATTAGCAATGATACGGTATTACACGATGACTGAGACACAGCGCGCACACAAGACCTGAAGTCTTTGCAAAACATTGGAAAAGCTACGACATTACACGCCGCCTGAGACACATGCGCGCGCACAAGACCTGTGTTTGGCAAAGCTACGGCATTACACGCCGCCTGAGACACATGCGCGCGCAAAAGAGCTGAACTCTTTGCCAAACATTGGCAAAGCTACGACATTAATCGCCGCCTGGGTTACATGTGCGCGCACAAGACCTGAACTCTTTGCCACACTTTGGCAAGGCTACGGCATTACACGCTGCCTGAGACACAGGCACGCGCACAAGACCAGAACTCTTTGCCAAACATTGGAAAAGCTACGACATTACTCGCTGCCTGAGACACAGGCGCGCACAAGACCTGAAGTCATTGCCAAACATTGGCAACGCTACGGCATTACACGCCGCCTAAGACACAGGCGCGCGCACAAGACCTGCAGTCTTTGCCAAACATTGGCAAAGCTATGGCATTACACGACTCCTGATACACAGGCGCGGGCACAAGACATGTATTCTTTGCCAAACATTGGCAAAGCCACGACATTACACGCCTCCTGAGACATAGGCGTGCACAAGACCTGAAGTCTTTGCCAAACGTTTGCAAAGGTACGGCATTACACGCCGCCTGAGACACAGGCGTGCGCCCAAGACCTGTGTTTGGCAAAGCTACGGTATTACACGCCGCCTGAGACACAGGCGCGCGCACAAGACCTGAAGTCTTTGTCAAACATTGGCAAAGCTACGGCACTACACGCCGCCTCAGACACAGGCGCGCGCACAAGATCTGAAGTCTTTGCCAATCATTGGCAAAGCTATGACAATACACGCCGCCTGAGACACATGCGCGCGCACAAGACCTGAAGTCTTTGCCAAACATTGGCAAAGCTACGGCATTACACGCCGCTTGAGACACAGGCGCACGCACCAGACCTGGATTCTTTGCCAAACATTGGCAATGCGACCGCATTACACGCCCCCTGAGACACACGCGCACGCGCAAGACTTGAAGTATTTGCCAAACATTAGCAATCCTACGGTATTACACGATGACTGAGACACAGCGCGCACACAAGACTTGAAGTCTTTGCAAAACATTGGAAAAGCTACGACATTACACGCCGCCTGAGACACATGCGCGCGCACAAGACCTGAAGTCTTTGTCAAACATTGGCAAAGCTACGACATTACACGCCGCCTGAGACACATGCGCGCGCAAAAGAACTGAACTCTTTGCCAAACATTGGCAAAGCTACGACATTACACCTCGCCAGAGACGCAGGAGCGCACACGACCTAAAGTCTTTGCCAAACATTGTCAAAGCTATGTCATTACACGATGCCCGAGACACAGGCGTGCACATAAGACGTTTGTTTGGCACAGCTGCGGCATTACACGCCGCCTGAGACAAGGCGCGCAAGACCTGAAGTCTTCGCCAAACATTGGCAATGCTACGGCAATACACGAAGCCTAAGACACAGCGCGCACACAAGACCTGAAGTCTTTGCAAAACATTGGCAAAGCTAAAGCATTACATGCCGCCTGAGACACAGGCGCGGGCACAAGACCTGAACTATATGCCAAACATTCGCAAAGCTACGACATTACACGACGCCTGAGACACATGCGCGCGGAAAAGTCCTGAAGTCTATGCCAATCGTTGGCAAAGCTACGACATTACACGCCGCCTGAGACACATGCACGCGCACAAGTCCTGAAGTCTTTGCCAATCATTGGCAAAGCTACGACATTACACGCCGCCTGAGACACATGCGCGCGCACAAGACCTGAAGTCTTTGCCAAACATTGGCAAAGCTATGACATTAAACGCCGCCTGGGTTACATGTGCGCGCACAAGACCTGAACTCTTTGCCACACTTTGGCAACGCTACGGCATTACACGCCGCCTGAGACACAGGCACACGCACAAGACCAGAACTCTTTGCCAAACATTGGAAAAGCGACGACATTACACGCTGCCTGAGACACAGGCGCACACAAGACCTGAAGTCATTGCCAAACATTGGCAAAGCTACGGCATTACACGCCGCCTAAGACACAGGCGCGCGCACAAGACCTGAAGTCTCTGCCAAACATTTGCAAAGCTACGACATTACACGCCACCTGGCACACAGGCGTGCGCACAAGACCTGTGTTTGGCAAAGCTACGGCATTACACGCCGCCTGAGAGACATGTACGTGCAGAAGACCTGAAGTCTTTGCCAATCATTGGCAAAGCTATGACAATACACGCCGCCTGAGACACATGCGCGCGCACAAGACCTGAAGTCTTTGCCAAACATTGGCAAAGCTACGGCGTTACACGCCGCTTGAGACACAGGCGCACGCACCAGACCTGGATTCTTTGCCAAACATTGGCAATGCTACCGCATTACACGCCCCCTGAGACACACGTGCACGCGCAACACTTGAAGTATTTGCCAAACATTAGCAATGCTACGGTATTACACGATGACTGAGACACAGCAAACACACAAGACTTGAAGTCTTTGCAAAACATTGGAAAAGCTACGACATTACACGCCGCCTGAGCCACATGCGCGCGCACAAGACCTGTGTTTGGCAAAGCTACGGCATTACACGCCGCCTGAGACATATGCGCGCGTAAAAGAGCTGAACTCTTTGCCAAACATTTGCAAAGCTACGACATTAAACGCCGCCTGGGTTACATGTGCGCGCACAAGACCTGAACTCTTTGCCACACTTTGGCAAGGCTACGGCGTTACACGCTGCCTGAGACACAGGCACGCGCACAAGACCAGAACTCTTTGCCAAACATTGGAAAAGCTACGACATTACTCGCTGCCTGAGACAGCACACAAGACCTGAAGTCATTGCCAAACATTGGCAAAGCTACGGCATTACACGCCGCCTAAAACACAGGCGCGCGCACAAGACCTGAACTATATGCCAAACATTCGCAAAGCTACGACATTACACGACGCCTGAGACACATGCGCGCGCAAAAGTCCTGAAGTCTTTGCCAATCGTTGGCAAAGCTACGGCATTACACGCCGCCTGAGACACATGCACGCGCACAAGTCCTGAAGTCTTTGCCAATCATTGGCAAAGCTACGGCATTACACGTCGCCTGAGAACATGCGCGCGCACATGACCTGAAGACTTTGCCAAACATTGGCAAAGCTACGACATTAAACGCCGCCTGGGTTACATATGCGCCCACAAGACCTGAACACTTTGCCAAACATTGGAAAAGCTACTACATTACACGCTGCCTGAGACACAGGCGCGCACAGGACCTGAAGTCATTGCCAAACATTGGCAAAGCTACGGCATTACACGCCGCCTAAGACACAGGCGCGCACACAAGACCTGAAGTCTTTGCCAAACATTTGCAAAGCTACGACATTACACGCCACCTGGCACACAGGCGTGTGTACAAGACCAGTGTTTGGCAAAGCTACGGCATTACACGCCGCCTGAGAGACATGCGCGCACACAAGACCTGAAGTCTTTGCCAATCATTGGCAAAGCTATGACAATACACGCCGACTGAGACACATGCGCGCGCACAAGAGTTGAAGTCTTTGCCAAACATTGGCAAAACTACGGCATTACACGCCGCTTGAGACACAGGCGCACGCACCAGACCTGGATTCTTTGCCAAACATTTGCAATGCTACCGCATTACACGCCCCCTGAGACACACGCGCACGCGCAAGACTTGAAATATTTGACAAACATTAGCAATGCTGCGGTATTACACGATGACTGAGACACAGCGCGCACACAAGACCGGAAGTCTTTCCAAAACATTGGAAAAGCTACGACATTACACGCCGCCTGAGACACATGCGCGCGCACAAGACCTGTGTTTGGTAAAGCTACGGCATTACACGCCGTCTGAGACACAGGCGCGCGCACAAGACCTGAAGTCTTTGCCAATTATTGGCAAAGCTATGACAATACACGCCGCCTGAGACACATGCGCGCGCACAAGACCTGAAGTCTTTGCCAAACATTTGCAAAGCTACAGAATTACACGCCGCATGAGACACTGGCGCACGCACCAGACCTAGATTCTTTGCCAAACATTGGCAATGCTACCGCATTACACGCCCCCTGAGACACATGCGCACGCGCAAGACTTGAAGTATTTGCCAAACATTAGCAATGCTACGGTATTACACGATGACTGCGACACAGCGCGCACACAACACCTGAAGTCTTTGCAAAACATTGGAAAAGCTACGACATTACACGCCGCCTGAGACACATGCGCGCGCACAAGACCTGAAGTCTTTGCCAAACATTGGCAAAGCTACGACATTACACGCCGCCTGACACACATGCGCGCGCAAAAGAACTGAACTCTTTGCCAAACATTGGCAAAGCTACGACATTACACCTCGCCAGAGACGCAGGGGCGCACACGACCTAAAGTCTTTGCCAAACATTGTCAAAGCTATGTCATTACACGACGCCCGAGACACAGGCGTGCACATAAGACGTTTGTTTGGCAAAGCTACGGCATTACACGCCGCCTGAGACACAGGCGTGCACATAAGACCTTTGTTTGGCACAGCTGTGGCATTACACGCCGCCTGAGACAAGGCGCGCAAGACCTGAAGTCTTCGCCAAACATTGGCAATGCTACGGCAATACACGAAGCCTAAGACACAGCGTGCACACAAGACCTGAAGTCTTTGCAAAACATTGGCAAAGCTAAAGCATTACATGCCGCCTGAGACACAGGCGTGCGCACAAGACCTGAACTATATGCCAAACATTCGCAAAGCTACGACATTACACTACGCCTGAGACACATGCGCGCGCAAAAGTCCTGAAGTCTTTGCCAATCGTTGGCAAAGCGACGACATTACACGCCGCCTGAGACACATGCACGCGCACAAGTCCTGAAGTCTTTGCCAATCATTGGCAAAGCTACGGCATTACACGCCGCCTGAGAACATGCGCGCGCACAAGACCTGAAGTCTTTGCCAAACATTGGCAAAGCTACGACATTAAATGCTGCCTGGGTTACATGTGCGCGCACAAGACCTGAACTCTTTGCCACACTTTGGCAAGGCTACGGCATTACACGCCGCCTGAGACACAGGCACGCGCACAAGACCAGAACTCTTTGCCAAACATTGGAAAAGCTACGACATTACACGCTGCCTGAGACACAGGCGCGCACAGGACCTGAAGTCATTGCCAAACATTGGCAAAGCTACGGCATTACACGCCGCCTAAGACACAGGCGCGCGCACAAGACCTGAAGTCTTTGCCAAACATTTGCAAAGCTACGACATTACACGCCACCTGGCACACAGGCGTGCGCACAAGACCTGTGTTTGGCAAAGCTACGGCATTACACGCCGCCTGAGAGACATGTACGCGTAGAAGACCTGAAGTCTTTGCCAATCATTGGCAAAGCTATGACAATACACGCCGCCTGAGACACATGCGCGCGCACAAGACCTGAAGTCTTTGCCAAACATTGGCAAAGCTACGGCATTACACGCCGCTTGAGACACAGGCGCACGCACCAGACCTGGATTCTTTGCCAAACATTTGCAATGCTACCGCATTACACGCCCCCTGAGACACACGCGCACGCGCAAGACTTGAACTATTTGACAAACATTAGCAATGCTACGGTATTACACGATGACTGAGACACAGCGCGCACACAAGACCGGAAGTCTTTGCAAAACATTGGAAAAGCTACGACATTACACGCCGCCTGAGACACATGCGCGCGCACAAGACCTGAAGTCTTTGCCAAACATTGGCAAAGCTACGACATTACACGCCGCCTGAGACACATGCGCGCGCAAAAGAACTGAACTCTTTGCCAAACATTGGCAAAGCTACGACATTACACCTCGCCAGAGACGCAGGAGCGCACACGACCTAAAGTCTTTGCCAAACATTGTCAAAGCTATGTCATTACACGACGCCCGAGACACAGGCGTGCACATAAGACGTTTGTTTGGCAAAGCTACGGCATTACACGCCGCCTGAGACACAGGCGTGCACATAAGACCTTTGTTTGGAAAAGCTGCGGCATTACACGCCGCCTGAGACAAGGCGCGCAAGACCTGAAGTCTTCGCCAAACATTGGCAATGCTACGGCAATACACGAAGCTTAAGACACAGCGCGCACACAAGACCTGAAGTCTTTGCAAAACATTGGCAAAGCTAAAGAATTACATGCCGCCTGAGACACAGGCGCGCGCACAAGACCTGAACTATATGCCAAACATTCGCAAAGCTACGACATTACACGACGCCTGAGACACATGCGCGCGCAAAAGTCCTGAAGTCTTTGCCAATCGTTGGCAAAGCTACGGCATTACACGCCGCCTGAGACACATGCACGCGCACAAGTCCTGAAGTCTTTGCCAATCATTGGCAAAGCTACGGCATTACACGCCGCCTGAGAGCATGCGCGCGCACAAGCCCTGAAGTCTTTGCCAAACATTGGCAAAGCTACGACATTAAACGCCGCCTGGGTTACATGTGCGCGCACAAGACCTGAACTCTTTGCCACACTTTGGCAAGGCTACGGCATTACACGCCGCCTGAGACACAGGCACGCGCACAAGACCAGAACTCTTTGCCAAACATTGGAATAGCTACGACATTACACGCTGCCTGAGACACAGGCGCGCACTGGACCTGAAGTCATTGCCAAACATTGGCAAAGCTACGGCATTACACGCCACCTAAGACAAAGGCGCGCGCACAAGACCTGAAGTCGTTGCGAAACATTTGCAAAGCTACGACATTACACGCCACCTGGCACACAGGCGTGCGCACAAGACCTGTGTTTGGCAAAGCTACGGCATTACACAACGCCTGAGAGACATGTACGCGCAGAAGACCTGAAGTCTTTGCCAATCATTGGCAAAGCTATGACAATACACGCCGCCTGAGACACATGCGCGCGCACAAGACCTGAAGTCTTTGCCAAACATTGGCAAAGCTACGGCATTACACGCCGCTTGAGACACAGGCGCACGCACCAGACCTGGATTCTTTGCCAAACATTGGCAATGCTACCGCATTACACGCCGCCTGAGACACACGCGCACGCGCAAGACTTGAAGTATTTGACAAACATTAGCAATGCTACGGTATTACACGATGACTGAGACACAGCGCACACACATGACTTGAAGTCTTTGCAAAACATTGGAAAAGTTACGACATTACACGCCGCCTGAGCCGCATGCGCGCGCACATGACCTGTGTTTGGCAAAGCTACGGCATTACACGCCGCCTGAGACACATGCGCGCGCAAAAGAGCTGAACTCTTTGCCAAACATTGGCAAAGCTACGACATTAATCGCCGCCTGGGTTACATGTGCGCGCACAAGACCTGAACTCTTTGCCACACTTTGGCAAGGCTACGGCATTACACGCTGCCTGAGACACAGGCACGCGCACAAGACCAGAACTCTTTGCCAAACATTGGAAAAGCTACGACATTACTCGCTGCCTGAGACACAGGTGCGCACAAGACCTGAAGTCATTGCCAAACATTGGCAACGCTACGGCATTGCACGCCGCCTAAGACACAGGCGTGCGCATAAGACCTTTGTTTGGCACAGCTGCGGCATTACACGCCGCCGAGACAAGGCGCGCAAGACCTGAAGTCTTCGCCAAACATTGGAAATGCTACGGCAATACACGAAGCCTAAGACACAGCGCGCACACAAGACCTGAAGTCTTTGCAAAACATTGGCAAAGCTAAAGCATTACATGCCGCCTGAGACACAGGCGCGCGCACAAGACCTGAACTATATGCCAAACATTCGCAAAGCTACGACATTACACGACGCCTGAGACACATGCGCGCGCAAAACTCCTGAAGTCTTTGCCAATCGTTGGCAAAGCTACGACATTACACGCCGCCTGAGACACATGCACGCGCGCAAGTCCTGAAGTCTTTGCCAATCATTGGCAAAGCTACGGCATTACAAGCCGCCTGAGACACATGCGCGCGCACAAGACCTGAAGTCTTTGCCAAACATTGGCAAAGCTACGACATTAAACGCCGCCTGGGTTACATGTGCGCGCACAAGACCTGAACTCTTTGCCACACTTTGGCAAGGCTACGGCATTACACGCCGCCTGAGACACAGGCACACGCACAAGACCAGAACTCTTTGCCAAACATTGGAAAAGCTACGACATTACACGATGCCTGAGACACAGGCGCACAAGACCTGAAGTCATTGCCAAACATTGGCAAAGCTACGGCATTACACGCCGCCTAAGACACAGGCGCGCGCACAAGACCTGAAGTCTCTGCCAAACATTTGCAAAGCTACGACATTACACGCCACCTGGCACACAGGCGTGCGCACAAGACCTGTGTTTGGCAAAGCTACGGCATTACACGCCGCCTGAGAGACATGTACGCGCAGAAGACCTGAAGTCTTTGCCAAACATTGGCAAACCTATGACAATACACGCCGCCTGAGACACATGCGCGCGCACAAGACCTGAAGTCTTTGCCAAACATTGGCAAAGCTACGGCGTTACACGCCGCTTGAGACACAGGCGCACTCACCAGACCTGGATTCTTTGCCAAACATTGGCAATGCTACCGCATTACACGCCCCCTGAGACACACGTGCACGCGCAACACTTGAAGTATTTGCCAAACATTAGCAATGCTACGGTATTACACGATGACTGAGACACAGCAAACACACAAGACTTGAAGTCTTTGCAAAACATTGGAAAAGCTACGACATTACACGCCGCCTGAGCCACATGCGCGCGCACAAGACCTGTGTTTGGCAAAGCTACGGCATTACACGCCGCCTGAGACACATGCGCGCGTAAAAGAGCTGAACTCTTTGCCAAACATTGGCAAAGCTACGACATTAAACGCCGCCTGGGTTACATGTGCGCGCACAAGACCTGAACTCTTTGCCACACTTTGGCAAGGCTACGGCGTTACACGCTGCCTGAGACACAGGCACGCGCACAAGACCAGAACTCTTTGCCAAACATTGGAAAAGCTACGACATTACTCGCTGCCTGAGACAGCGCACAAGACCTGAAGTCATTGCCAAACATTGGCAAAGCTACGGAATTACACGCCGCCTAAGACATAGGCGCGCGCACAAGACCTGAAGTCTTTGCCAAACATTGGCAAAGCTATGGCATTACACGACTCCTGATACACAGGCGCGGGCACAAGACATGTATTATTTGCCAAACATTGGCAAAGCTACGACATTACACGCCTCCTGAGACATAGGCGCGCACAAGACCTGAAGTCTTTGCCAAACGTTTGCAAAGGTACGGCATTACACGCCGCCTGAGACACAGGCGTGCGCCCAAGACCTGTGTTTGGCAAAGCTACGGCATTACACGCCGCCTGAGACACAGGCGCGCGCACAAGACCTGAAGTCTTTGTCAAACATTGGCAAAGCTACGGCACTACACGCCGCCTCAGACACAGGCGCGCGCACAAGATCTGAAGTCTTTCCCAATCATTGGCAAAGCTATGACAATACACGCCGCATGAGACACATGCGCGTGCACAAGACCTGAAGTCTTTGCCAAACATTGGCAAAGCTAAGCCATTACACGCCGCTTGAGACACAGGCGCACGCACCAGACCTGGATTCTTTGCCAACATTTGCAATGTTACCGCATTACACGCCCCCTGAGACACACGCGCACGCGCAAGACTTGAAGTATTTGACAAACATTAGCAATGATACGGTATTACACGATGACTGAGACACAGCGCGCACACAAGACCTGAAGTCTTTGCAAAACATTGGAAAAGCTACGACATTACACGCCGCCTGAGACACATGCGCGCGCACAAGACCTGTGTTTGGCAAAGCTACGGCATTACACGCCGCCTGAGACACATGCGCGAGCAAAAGAGCTGAACTCTTTGCCAAACATTGGCAAAGCTACGACATTAATCGCCGCCTGGGTTACATGTGCGCGCACAAGACCTGAACTCTTTGCCACACTTTGGCAAGGCTACGGCATTACACGCTGCCTGAGACACAGGCACGCGCACAAGACCAGAACTTTTTGCCAAACATTCTAAAAGCTATGACATTACTCGCTGCCTGAGACACAGGCGCGCACAAGACCTGAAGTCATTGCCAAACATTGGCAACGCTACGGCATTACACGCCGCCTAAGACACAGGCGCGCGCACAAGACCTGCAGTCTTTGCCAAACATTGGCAAAGCTATGGCATTACACGACTCCTGATACACAGGCGCGGGCACAAGACATGTATTCTTTGCCAAACATTGGCAAAGCTACGACATTACACGCCTCCTGAGACATAGGCGCGCACAAGACCTGAAGTCTTTGCCAAACGTTTGCAAAGGTACGGCATTACACGCCGCCTGAGACACAGGCGTGCGCCCAAGACCTGTGTTTGGCAAAGCTACGGTATTACACGCCGCCTGAGACACAGGCGCGCGCACAAGACCTGAAGTCTTTGTCAAACATTGGCAAAGCTACGGCACTACACGCCGCCTCAGACACATGCGCGCGCACAAGACCTGAAGTCTTTGCCAAACATTGGCAAAGCTACGGCATTACACGCCGCTTGAGACACAGGCGCACGCACCAGACCTGGATTCTTTGCCAAACATTGGCAATGCTACCGCATTACACGCCCCCTGAGACACACGCGCACGCGCAAGATTTGAAGTATTTGCCAAACATTAGCAATCCTACGGTATTACACGATGACTGAGACACAGCGCGCACACAAGACTTGAAGTCTTTGTAAAACATTGGAAAAGCTACGACATTACACGCCGCCTGAGACACATGCGCGCGCACAAGACCTGAAGTCTTTGTCAAACATTGGCAAAGCTACGACATTACACGCCGCCTGAGACACATGCGCGCGCAAAAGAACTGAACTCTTTGCCAAACATTGGCAAAGCTACGACATTACACCTCGCCAGAGACGCAGGAGCGCACACGACCTAAAGTCTTTGCCAAACATTGTCAAAGCTATGTCATTACACGATGCCCGAGACACAGGCGTGCACATAAGACGTTTGTTTGGCAAAGCTACGGCATTACACGCCGCCTGAGACACAGGCGTGCGCATAAGACCTTTGTTTGGCACAGCTGCGGCATTACACGCCGCCTGAGACAAGGCGCGCAAGACCTGAAGTCTTCGCCAAACATTGGCAATGCTACGGCAATACACGAAGCCTAAGACACAGCGCGGACACAAGACCTGAAGTCTTTGCAAAACATTGGCAAAGCTAAAGCATTACATGCCGCCTGAGACACAGGCGCGCGCACAAGACCTGAACTATATGCCAAACATTCGCAAAGCTACGACATTACACGACGCCTGAGACACATGCGCGCGCAAAAGTCCTGAAGTCTTTGCCAATCGTTGGCAAAGCTACGACATTACACGCCGCCTGAGACACATGCACGCGCGCAAGTCCTGAAGTCTTTGCCAATCATTGGCAAAGCTACGGCATTACACGCCGCCTGAGACACATGCGCGCGCACAAGACCTGAAGTCTTTGCCAAACATTGGCAAAGCTACGACATTAAACGCCGCCTGGGTTACATGTGCGCGCACAAGACCTGAACTCTTTGCCACACTTTGGCAAGGCTACGGCATTACACGCCGCCTGAGACACAGGCACACGCACAAGACCAGAACTCTTTGCCAAACATTGGAAAAGCTACGACATTACACCATGCCTGAGACACAGGCGCGCACAAGACCTGAAGTCATTGCCAAACATTGGCAAAGCTACGGCATTACACGCCGCCTAAGACACAGGCGCGCGCACAAGACCTGAAGTCTCTGCCAAACATTTGCAAAGCTACGACATTACACGCCACCTGGCACACAGGCGTGCGCACAAGACCTGTGTTTGGCAAAGCTACGGCATTACACGCTGCCTGAGAGACATGTACGCGCAGAAGACCTGAAGTCTTTGCCAATCATTGGCAAACCTATGACAATACACGCCGCCTGAGACACATGCGCGCGCACAAGACCTGAAGTCTTTGCCAAACATTGGCAAAGCTACGGCGTTACACGCCGCTTGAGACACAGGCGCACTCACCAGACCTGGATTCTTTGCCAAACATTGGCAATGCTACCGCATTACACGCCCCCTGAGACACACGTGCACGCGCAACACTTGAAGTATTTGCCAAACATTAGCAATGCTACGGTATTACACGATGACTGAGACACAGCAAACACACAAGACTTGAAGTCTTTGCAAAACATTGGAAAAGCTACGACATTACACGCCGCCTGAGCCACATGCGCGCGCACAAGACCTGTGTTTGGCAAAGCTACGGCATTACACGCCGCCTGAGACACATGCGCGCGTAAAAGAGCTAAACTCTTTGCCAAACATTGGCAAAGCTACGACATTAAACGCCGCCTGGGTTACATGTGCGCGCACAAGACCTGAACTCTTTGCCACACTTTGGCAAGGCTACGGCGTTACACGCTGCCTGAGACACAGGCACGCGCACAAGACCAGAACTCTTTGCCAAACATTGGAAAAGCTACGACATTACTCGCTGCCTGAGACAGCGCACAAGACCTGAAGTCATTGCCAAACATTGGCAAAGCTACGGCATTACACGGCGCCTAAGACACAGGCGCGCGCACAAGACCTGAAGTCATTGCCAAACATTGGCAAAGCTATGGCATTACACGACTCCTGATACACAGGCGCGGGCACAAGACATGTATTCTTTGCCAAACATTGGCAAAGCTACGACATTACACGCCTCCTGAGACATAGGCGCGCACAAGACCTGAAGTCTTTGCCAAACGTTTGCAAAGGTACGGCATTACACGCCGCCTGAGACACAGGCGTGCGCCCAAGACCTGTGTTTGGCAAAGCTACGGCATTACACGCCGCCTGAGACACAGGCGCGCGCACAAGACCTGAAGTCTTTGTCAAACATTGGCAAAGCTACGGCACTACACGCCGCCTCAGACACAGGCGCGCGCACAAGATCTGAAGTCTTTCCCAATCATTGGCAAAGCTATGACAATACACGCCGCATGAGACACATGCGCGTGCACAAGACCTGAAGTCTTTGCCAAACATTGGCAAAGCTAAGGCATTACACGCCGCTTGAGACACAGGCGCACGCACCAGACCTGGATTCTTTGCCAACATTTGCAATGCTACCGCATTACACGCCCCCTGAGACACACGCGCACGCGCAAGACTTGAAGTATTTGACAAACATTAGCAATGATACGGTATTACACGACGACTGAGACACAGCGCGCACACAAGACCTGAAGTCTTTGCAAAACATTGGAAAAGCTACGACATTACACGCCGCCTGAGACACATGCGCGCGCACAAGACCTGTGTTTGGCAAAGCTACGGCATTACACGCCGCCTGAGACACATGCGCGCGCAAAAGAGCTGAACTCTTTGCCAAACATTGGCAAAGCTACGACATTAATCGCCGCCTGGGTTACATGTGCGCGCACAAGACCTGAACTCTTTGCCACACTTTGGCAAGGCTACGGCATTACACGCTGCCTGAGACACAGGCACGCGCACAAGACCAGAACTCTTTGCCAAACATTGGAAAAGCTACTTCATTACTCGCTGCCTGAGACACAGGCGCGCACAAGACCTGAAGTCATTGCCAAACATTGGCAACGCTACGGCATTACACGCCGCCTAAGACACAGGCGCGCGCACAAGACCTGCAGTCTTTGCCAAACATTGGCAAAGCTATGGCATTACACGACTCCTGATACACAGGCGCGGGCACAAGACATGTATTCTTTGCCAAACATTGGCAAAGCTACGACATTACACGCCTCCTGAGACATAGGCGCGCACAAGACCTGAAGTCTTTGCCAAACGTTTGCAAAGGTACGGCATTACACGCCGCCTGAGACACAGGCGTGCGCCCAAGACCTGTGTTTGGCAAAGCTACGGTATTACACGCCGCCTGAGACACAGGCGCGCGCACAAGACCTGAAGTCTTTGTCAAACATTGGCAAAGCTACGGCACTACACGCCGCCTCAGACACAGGCGCGCGCACAAGATCTGAAGTCTTTGCCAATCATTGGCAAAGCTATGACAATACACGCCGCCTGAGACACATGCGCGCGCACAAGACCTGAAGTCTTTGCCAAACATTGGCAAAGCTACGGCATTACACGCCGCTTGAGACACAGGCGCACGCACCAGACCTGGATTCTTTGCCAAACATTGGCAATGCTACCGCATTACACGCCCCCTGAGACACACGCGCACGCGCAAGACTTGAAGTATTTGCCAAACATTAGCAATCCTACGGTATTACACGATGACTGAGACACAGCGCGCACACAAGACTTGAAGTCTTTGCAAAACATTGGAAAAGCTACGACATTACACGCCGCCTGAGACACATGCGCGCGCAAAAGAACTGAACTCTTTGCCAAACATTGGCAAAGCTACGACATTACACCTCGCCAGAGACGCAGGAGCGCACACGACCTAAAGTCTTTGCCAAACATTGTCAAAGCTATGTCATTACACGATGCCCGAGACACAGGCGTGCACATAAGACGTTTGTTTGGCAAAGCTACGGCATTACACGCCGCCTGAGACACAGGCGTGCGCATAAGACCTTTGTTTGGCACAGCTGCGGCATTACACGCCGCCTGAGACAAGGCGCGCAAGACCTGAAGTCTTCGCCAAACATTGGCAATGCTACGGCAATACACGAAGCCTAAGACACAGCGCGCACACAAGACCGGAAGTCTTTGCAAAACATTGGCAAAGCTAAAGCATTACATGCCGCCTGAGACACAGGCGCGGGCACAAGACCTGAACTATATGCCAAACATTCGCAAAGCTACGACATTACACAACGCCTGAGACACATGCGCGCGCAAAAGTCCTGAAGTCTATGCCAATCGTTGGCAAAGCTACGACATTACACGCCGCCTGACACACATGCACGCGCACAAGTCCTGAAGTCTTTGCCAATCATTGGCAAAGCTACGGCATTACACGCCGCCTGAGACACATGCGCGCGTACAAGACCTGAAGTCTTTGCCAAACATTGGCAAAGCTACGACATTAAACGCCGCCTGGGTTACATGTGCGCGCACAAGACCTGAACTCTTTGCCACACTTTGGCAACGCTACGGCATTACACGCCGCCTGAGACACAGGCACACGCACAAGACCAGAACTCTTTGCCAAACGTTGGAAAAGCTACGACATTACACGCTGCCTGAGACACAGGCGCGCACAAGACCTGAAGTCATTGCCAAACATTGGCAAAGCTACGGCATTACACGCCGCCTAAGACACAGGCGCGCGCACAAGACCTGAAGTCTCTGCCAAACATTTGCAAAGCTACGACATTACACGCCACCTGGCACACAGGCGTGCGCACAAGACCTGTGTTTGGCAAAGCTACGGCATTACACGCCGCCTGAGAGACATGTACGCGCAGAAGACCTGAAGTCTTTGCCAATCATTGGCAAAGCTATGACAATACACGCCGCCTGAGACACATGCGCGCGCACAAGACCTGAAGTCTTTGCCAAACATTGGCAAAGCTACGGCGTTACACGCCGCTAAAGACACAGGCGCACGCACCAGACCTGGATTCTTTGCCAAACATTGGCAATGCTACCGCATTACACGCCCCCTGAGACACACGTGCACGCGCAACACTTGAAGTATTTGCCAAACATTAGCAATGCTACGGTATTACACGATGACTGAGACACAGCAAACACACAAGACTTGAAGTCTTTGCAAAACATTGGAAAAGCTACGACATTACACGCCGCCTGAGCCACATGCGCGCGCACAAGACCTGTGTTTGGCAAAGCTACGGCATTACACGCCGCCTGAGACACATGCGCGCGTAAAAGAGCTGAACTCTTTGCCAAACATTGGCAAAGCTACGACATTAAACGCCGCCTGGGTTACATGTGCGCGCACAAGACCTGAACTCTTTGCCACACTCTGGCAAGGCTACGGCGTTACACGCTGCCTGAGACACAGGCACGCGCACAAGACCAGAACTCTTTGCCAAACATTGGAAAAGCTACGACATTACTCGCTGCCTGAGACAGCGCACAAGACCTGAAGTCATTGCCAAACATTGGCAAAGCTACGGAATTACACGCCGCCTAAGACATAGGCGCGCGCACAAGACCTGAAGTCTTTGCCAAACATTGGCAAAGCTATGGCATTACACGACTCCTGATACACAGGCGCGGGCACAAGACATGTATTATTTGCCAAACATTGGCAAAGCTACGACATTACACGCCTCCTGAGACATAGGCGCGCACAAGACCTGAAGTCTTTGCCAAACGTTTGCAAAGGTACGGCATTACACGCCGCCTGAGACACAGGCGTGCGCCCAAGACCTGTGTTTGGCAAAGCTACGGCATTACACGCCGCCTGAGACACAGGCGCGCGCACAAGACCTGAAGTCTTTGTCAAACATTGGCAAAGCTACGGCACTACACGCCGCCTCAGACACAGGCGCGCGCACAAGATCTGAAGTCTTTCCCAATCATTGGCAAAGCTATGACAATACACGCCGCATGAGACACATGCGCGTGCACAAGACCTGAAGTCTTTGCCAAACATTGGCAAAGCTAAGCCATTACACGCCGCTTGAGACACAGGCGCACGCACCAGACCTGGATTCTTTGCCAACATTTGCAATGTTACCGCATTACACGCCCCCTGAGACACACGCGCACGCGCAAGACTTGAAGTATTTGACAAACATTAGCAATGATACGGTATTACACGATGACTGAGACACAGCGCGCACACAAGACCTGAAGTCTTTGCAAAACATTGGAAAAGCTACGACATTACACGCCGCCTGAGACACATGCGCGCGCACAAGACCTGTGTTTGGCAAAGCTACGGCATTACACGCCGCCTGAGACACATGCGCGAGCAAAAGAGCTGAACTCTTTGCCAAACATTGGCAAAGCTACGACATTAATCGCCGCCTGGGTTACATGTGCGCGCACAAGACCTGAACTCTTTGCCACACTTTGGCAAGGCTACGGCATTACACGCTGCCTGAGACACAGGCACGCGCACAAGACCAGAACTTTTTGCCAAACATTCTAAAAGCTATGACATTACTCGCTGCCTGAGACACAGGCGCGCACAAGACCTGAAGTCATTGCCAAACATTGGCAACGCTACGGCATTACACGCCGCCTAAGACACAGGCGCGCGCACAAGACCTGCAGTCTTTGCCAAACATTGGCAAAGCTATGGCATTACACGACTCCTGATACACAGGCGCGGGCACAAGACATGTATTCTTTGCCAAACATTGGCAAAGCTACGACATTACACGCCTCCTGAGACATAGGCGCGCACAAGACCTGAAGTCTTTGCCAAACGTTTGCAAAGGTACGGCATTACACGCCGCCTGAGACACAGGCGTGCGCCCAAGACCTGTGTTTGGCAAAGCTACGGTATTACACGCCGCCTGAGACACAGGCGCGCGCACAAGACCTGAAGTCTTTGTCAAACATTGGCAAAGCTACGGCACTACACGCCGCCTCAGACACATGCGCGCGCACAAGACCTGAAGTCTTTGCCAAACATTGGCAAAGCTACGGCATTACACGCCGCTTGAGACACAGGCGCACGCACCAGACCTGGATTCTTTGCCAAACATTGGCAATGCTACCGCATTACACGCCCCCTGAGACACACGCGCACGCGCAAGATTTGAAGTATTTGCCAAACATTAGCAATCCTACGGTATTACACGATGACTGAGACACAGCGCGCACACAAGACTTGAAGTCTTTGTAAAACATTGGAAAAGCTACGACATTACACGCCGCCTGAGACACATGCGCGCGCACAAGACCTGAAGTCTTTGTCAAACATTGGCAAAGCTACGACATTACACGCCGCCTGAGACACATGCGCGCGCAAAAGAACTGAACTCTTTGCCAAACATTGGCAAAGCTACGACATTACACCTCGCCAGAGACGCAGGAGCGCACACGACCTAAAGTCTTTGCCAAACATTGTCAAAGCTATGTCATTACACGATGCCCGAGACACAGGCGTGCACATAAGACGTTTGTTTGGCAAAGCTACGGCATTACACGCCGCCTGAGACACAGGCGTGCGCATAAGACCTTTGTTTGGCACAGCTGCGGCATTACACGCCGCCTGAGACAAGGCGCGCAAGACCTGAAGTCTTCGCCAAACATTGGCAATGCTACGGCAATACACGAAGCCTAAGACACAGCGCGGACACAAGACCTGAAGTCTTTGCAAAACATTGGCAAAGCTAAAGCATTACATGCCGCCTGAGACACAGGCGCGCGCACAAGACCTGAACTATATGCCAAACATTCGCAAAGCTACGACATTACACGACGCCTGAGACACATGCGCGCGCAAAAGTCCTGAAGTCTTTGCCAATCGTTGGCAAAGCTACGACATTACACGCCGCCTGAGACACATGCACGCGCGCAAGTCCTGAAGTCTTTGCCAATCATTGGCAAAGCTACGGCATTACACGCCGCCTGAGACACATGCGCGCGCACAAGACCTGAAGTCTTTGCCAAACATTGGCAAAGCTACGACATTAAACGCCGCCTGGGTTACATGTGCGCGCACAAGACCTGAACTCTTTGCCACACTTTGGCAAGGCTACGGCATTACACGCCGCCTGAGACACAGGCACACGCACAAGACCAGAACTCTTTGCCAAACATTGGAAAAGCTACGACATTACACCATGCCTGAGACACAGGCGCGCACAAGACCTGAAGTCATTGCCAAACATTGGCAAAGCTACGGCATTACACGCCGCCTAAGACACAGGCGCGCGCACAAGACCTGAAGTCTCTGCCAAACATTTGCAAAGCTACGACATTACACGCCACCTGGCACACAGGCGTGCGCACAAGACCTGTGTTTGGCAAAGCTACGGCATTACACGCTGCCTGAGAGACATGTACGCGCAGAAGACCTGAAGTCTTTGCCAATCATTGGCAAACCTATGACAATACACGCCGCCTGAGACACATGCGCGCGCACAAGACCTGAAGTCTTTGCCAAACATTGGCAAAGCTACGGCGTTACACGCCGCTTGAGACACAGGCGCACTCACCAGACCTGGATTCTTTGCCAAACATTGGCAATGCTACCGCATTACACGCCCCCTGAGACACACGTGCACGCGCAACACTTGAAGTATTTGCCAAACATTAGCAATGCTACGGTATTACACGATGACTGAGACACAGCAAACACACAAGACTTGAAGTCTTTGCAAAACATTGGAAAAGCTACGACATTACACGCCGCCTGAGCCACATGCGCGCGCACAAGACCTGTGTTTGGCAAAGCTACGGCATTACACGCCGCCTGAGACACATGCGCGCGTAAAAGAGCTAAACTCTTTGCCAAACATTGGCAAAGCTACGACATTAAACGCCGCCTGGGTTACATGTGCGCGCACAAGACCTGAACTCTTTGCCACACTTTGGCAAGGCTACGGCGTTACACGCTGCCTGAGACACAGGCACGCGCACAAGACCAGAACTCTTTGCCAAACATTGGAAAAGCTACGACATTACTCGCTGCCTGAGACAGCGCACAAGACCTGAAGTCATTGCCAAACATTGGCAAAGCTACGGCATTACACGGCGCCTAAGACACAGGCGCGCGCACAAGACCTGAAGTCATTGCCAAACATTGGCAAAGCTATGGCATTACACGACTCCTGATACACAGGCGCGGGCACAAGACATGTATTCTTTGCCAAACATTGGCAAAGCTACGACATTACACGCCTCCTGAGACATAGGCGCGCACAAGACCTGAAGTCTTTGCCAAACGTTTGCAAAGGTACGGCATTACACGCCGCCTGAGACACAGGCGTGCGCCCAAGACCTGTGTTTGGCAAAGCTACGGCATTACACGCCGCCTGAGACACAGGCGCGCGCACAAGACCTGAAGTCTTTGCCAAACATTGGCAAAGCTACGGCACTACACGCCGCCTCAGACACAGGCGCGCGCACAAGATCTGAAGTCTTTCCCAATCATTGGCAAAGCTATGACAATACACGCCGCATGAGACACATGCGCGTGCACAAGACCTGAAGTCTTTGCCAAACATTGGCAAAGCTAAGGCATTACACGCCGCTTGAGACACAGGCGCACGCACCAGACCTGGATTCTTTGCCAACATTTGCAATGCTACCGCATTACACGCCCCCTGAGACACACGCGCACGCGCAAGACTTGAAGTATTTGACAAACATTAGCAATGATACGGTATTACACGACGACTGAGACACAGCGCGCACACAAGACCTGAAGTCTTTGCAAAACATTGGAAAAGCTACGACATTACACGCCGCCTGAGACACATGCGCGCGCACAAGACCTGTGTTTGGCAAAGCTACGGCATTACACGCCGCCTGAGACACATGCGCGCGCAAAAGAGCTGAACTCTTTGCCAAACATTGGCAAAGCTACGACATTAATCGCCGCCTGGGTTACATGTGCGCGCACAAGACCTGAACTCTTTGCCACACTTTGGCAAGGCTACGGCATTACACGCTGCCTGAGACACAGGCACGCGCACAAGACCAGAACTCTTTGCCAAACATTGGAAAAGCTACTTCATTACTCGCTGCCTGAGACACAGGCGCGCACAAGACCTGAAGTCATTGCCAAACATTGGCAACGCTACGGCATTACACGCCGCCTAAGACACAGGCGCGCGCACAAGACCTGCAGTCTTTGCCAAACATTGGCAAAGCTATGGCATTACACGACTCCTGATACACAGGCGCGGGCACAAGACATGTATTCTTTGCCAAACATTGGCAAAGCTACGACATTACACGCCTCCTGAGACATAGGCGCGCACAAGACCTGAAGTCTTTGCCAAACGTTTGCAAAGGTACGGCATTACACGCCGCCTGAGACACAGGCGTGCGCCCAAGACCTGTGTTTGGCAAAGCTACGGTATTACACGCCGCCTGAGACACAGGCGCGCGCACAAGACCTGAAGTCTTTGTCAAACATTGGCAAAGCTACGGCACTACACGCCGCCTCAGACACAGGCGCGCGCACAAGATCTGAAGTCTTTGCCAATCATTGGCAAAGCTATGACAATACACGCCGCCTGAGACACATGCGCGCGCACAAGACCTGAAGTCTTTGCCAAACATTGGCAAAGCTACGGCATTACACGCCGCTTGAGACACAGGCGCACGCACCAGACCTGGATTCTTTGCCAAACATTGGCAATGCTACCGCATTACACGCCCCCTGAGACACACGCGCACGCGCAAGACTTGAAGTATTTGCCAAACATTAGCAATCCTACGGTATTACACGATGACTGAGACACAGCGCGCACACAAGACTTGAAGTCTTTGCAAAACATTGGAAAAGCTACGACATTACACGCCGCCTGAGACACATGCGCGCGCAAAAGAACTGAACTCTTTGCCAAACATTGGCAAAGCTACGACATTACACCTCGCCAGAGACGCAGGAGCGCACACGACCTAAAGTCTTTGCCAAACATTGTCAAAGCTATGTCATTACACGATGCCCGAGACACAGGCGTGCACATAAGACGTTTGTTTGGCAAAGCTACGGCATTACACGCCGCCTGAGACACAGGCGTGCGCATAAGACCTTTGTTTGGCACAGCTGCGGCATTACACGCCGCCTGAGACAAGGCGCGCAAGACCTGAAGTCTTCGCCAAACATTGGCAATGCTACGGCAATACACGAAGCCTAAGACACAGCGCGCACACAAGACCGGAAGTCTTTGCAAAACATTGGCAAAGCTAAAGCATTACATGCCGCCTGAGACACAGGCGCGGGCACAAGACCTGAACTATATGCCAAACATTCGCAAAGCTACGACATTACACAACGCCTGAGACACATGCGCGCGCAAAAGTCCTGAAGTCTATGCCAATCGTTGGCAAAGCTACGACATTACACGCCGCCTGACACACATGCACGCGCACAAGTCCTGAAGTCTTTGCCAATCATTGGCAAAGCTACGGCATTACACGCCGCCTGAGACACATGCGCGCGTACAAGACCTGAAGTCTTTGCCAAACATTGGCAAAGCTACGACATTAAACGCCGCCTGGGTTACATGTGCGCGCACAAGACCTGAACTCTTTGCCACACTTTGGCAACGCTACGGCATTACACGCCGCCTGAGACACAGGCACACGCACAAGACCAGAACTCTTTGCCAAACGTTGGAAAAGCTACGACATTACACGCTGCCTGAGACACAGGCGCGCACAAGACCTGAAGTCATTGCCAAACATTGGCAAAGCTACGGCATTACACGCCGCCTAAGACACAGGCGCGCGCACAAGACCTGAAGTCTCTGCCAAACATTTGCAAAGCTACGACATTACACGCCACCTGGCACACAGGCGTGCGCACAAGACCTGTGTTTGGCAAAGCTACGGCATTACACGCCGCCTGAGAGACATGTACGCGCAGAAGACCTGAAGTCTTTGCCAATCATTGGCAAAGCTATGACAATACACGCCGCCTGAGACACATGCGCGCGCACAAGACCTGAAGTCTTTGCCAAACATTGGCAAAGCTACGGCGTTACACGCCGCTAAAGACACAGGCGCACGCACCAGACCTGGATTCTTTGCCAAACATTGGCAATGCTACCGCATTACACGCCCCCTGAGACACACGTGCACGCGCAACACTTGAAGTATTTGCCAAACATTAGCAATGCTACGGTATTACACGATGACTGAGACACAGCAAACACACAAGACTTGAAGTCTTTGCAAAACATTGGAAAAGCTACGACATTACACGCCGCCTGAGCCACATGCGCGCGCACAAGACCTGTGTTTGGCAAAGCTACGGCATTACACGCCGCCTGAGACACATGCGCGCGTAAAAGAGCTGAACTCTTTGCCAAACATTGGCAAAGCTACGACATTAAACGCCGCCTGGGTTACATGTGCGCGCACAAGACCTGAACTCTTTGCCACACTCTGGCAAGGCTACGGCGTTACACGCTGCCTGAGACACAGGCACGCGCACAAGACCAGAACTCTTTGCCAAACATTGGAAAAGCTACGACATTACTCGCTGCCTGAGACAGCACACAAGACCTGAAGTCATTGCCAAACATTGGCAAAGCTACGGCATTACACGCCGCCTAAAACACAGGCGCGCGCACAAGACCTAAAGTCTTTGCCAAACATTGGCAAAGCTATGGCATTACACGACTCCTGATACACAGGCGCGGGCACAAGACATGTATTCTTTGCCAAACATTGGCAAAGCTACGACATTACACACCTCCTGAGACATAGGCGCGCACAAGACCTGAAGTCTTTGCCAAACGTTTGCAAAGGTACGGCATTACACGCCGCCTGAGACACAGGCGTGCGCCCAAGACCTGTGTTTGGCAAAGCTACGGCATTACACGCCACCTGAGACACAGGCGCGCGCACAAGACCTGAAGTCTTTGTCAATCATTGGCAAAGCTACGGCACTACACGCCGCCTCAGACACAGGCGCGCGCACAAGATCTGAAGTCTTTCCCAATCATTGGCAAAGCTATGACAATACACGCCGCATGAGACACATGCGCGTGCACAAGACCTGAAGTCTTTGCCAAACATTGGCAAAGCTAAGGCATTACACGCCGCTTGAGACACAGGCGCACGCACCAGACCTGGATTCTTTGCCAACATTTGCAATGCTACCGCATTACACGCCCCCTGAGACACACGCGCAAGACTTGAAGTATTTGACAAACATTAGCAATGATACGGTATTACACGATGACTGAGACACAGCGCGCACACAAGACCTGAAGTCTTTGCAAAACATTGGAAAAGCTACGACATTACACGCCGCCTGAGACACATGCGCGCGCACAAGACCTGTGTTTGGCAAAGCTACGGCATTACACGCCGCCTGTGACACATGCGCGCGCAAAAGAGCTGAACTCGTTGCCAAACATTGGCAAAGCTACGACATTAATCGCCGCCTGGGTTACATGTGCGCGCACAGGACCTGAACTCTTTGCCACACTTTGGCAAGGCTACGGCATTACACGCTGCCTGAGACACAGGCACGCGCACAAGACCAGAACTCTTTGCCAAACATTGGAAAAGCTACGACATTACTCGCTGCCTGAGACACAGGCGCGCACAAGACCTGAAGTCATTGCCAAACATTGGCAACGCTACGGCATTACACGCCGCCTAAGACACTGGCGCGCGCACAAGACCTGCAGTCTTTGCCAAACATTGGCAAAGCTATGGCATTACACGACTCCTGATACACAAGCGCGGGCACAAGACATGTATTCTTTGCCAAACATTGGCAAAGCTACGACGTTACACGCCTCCTGAGACATAGGCGCGCACCAGACCTGAAGTCTTTGCCAAACGTTTGCAAAGGTACGGCATTACACGCCGCCTGAGACACAGGCGTGCGCCCAAGACCTGAAGTCTTTGTCAAACATTGGCAAAGCTACGGCACTACACGCCGCCTCAGACACAGGCGCGCGCACAAGATCTGAAGTCTTTGCCAATCATTGGCAAAGCTATGTCAATACACGCCGCCTGAGACACATGCGCGCGCACAAGACCTGAAGTCTTTGCCAAACATTGGCAAAGCTACGGCATTACACGCCGCTTGAGACACAGGCGCACGCACCAGACCTGGATTCTTTGCCAAACATTTGCAATGCTACCGCATTACACGCCCCCTGAGACACACGCGCACGTGCAAGACTTGAAGTATTTGACAAACATTAGCAATGCTACGGTATTACACGACGACTGAGACACAGCGCGCACACAAGACCTGAAGTCTTTGCAAAACATTGGAAAAGCTACGACATTACACGCCGCCTGAGACACATGCGCGCGCACAAGACCTGTGTTTGGCAAAGCTACGGCATTACACGCCGCCTGAGACACAGGCGCGCGCACAAGACCTGAAGTCTTTGCCAATCATTGGCTAAGCTATGACAATACACACCGCCTGAGACACATGCGCGCGCACAAGACCTGAAGTCTTTGCCAAACATTGGCAAAGCTACAGCATTACACGCCGCTTGAGACATAGGCGCACGCACCAGACCTGGATTCTTTGCCAAACATTGGCAATGCTACCTCATTACACGCCCCCTGAGACACACGCGCACGCGCAAGACTTGAAGTATTTGCCAAACATTAGCAATCCTACGGTGTTACACGATGACTGAGACACAGCGCGCAAACAAGACTTGAAGTCTTTGCAAAACATTGGAAAAGACACGCCGCCTGAGACACATGCGCGCGCACAAGACCTGAAGTCTTTGTCAAACATTGGCAAAGCTACGACATTACACGCCGCCTGAGACACATGCGCGCGCAAAAGAACTGAACTCTTTGCCAAACATTGGCAAAGCTACGACATTACACCTCGCCAGAGACGCAGGAGCGCACACGACCTAAAGTCTTTGCCAAACATTGTCAAAGCTATGTCATTACACGATGCCCGAGACACAGGCGTGCACATAAGACGTTTGTTTGGCAAAGCTACGGCATTACACGCCGCCTGAGACACAGGCGTGCGCATAAGACCTTTGTTTGGCACAGCTGCGGCATTACACGCCGCCTGAGACAAGGCGCGCAAGACCTGAAGTCTTCGCCAAACATTGGCAATGCTACGGCAATACACGAAGCCTAAGACACAGCGCGCACACAAGACCTGAAGTCTTTGCAAAACATTGGCAAAGCTAAAGCATTACATGCCGCCTGAGACACAGGCGCGCGCACAAGACCTGAACTATATGCCAAACATTCGCAAAGCTACGACATTACACGACGCCTGAGACACATGCGCGCGCAAAAGTCCTGAAGTCTTTGCCAATCGTTGGCAAAGCGACGACATTACACGCCGCATGAGACACATGCACGCGCACAAGTCTTGAAGTCTTTGCCAATCATTGGCAAAGCTACGGCATTACACGCCGCCTGAGACACATGCGCGCGCACAAGACCTGAAGTCTTTGCCAAACATTGGCAAAGCTACGACATTAAACGCCGCCTGGGTTACATGTGCGCGCACAAGACCTGAACTCTTTGCCACACTTTGGCAAGGCTACGGCATTACACGCTGCCTGAGACACAGGCACACGCCCAAGACCAGAACTCTTTGCCAAACATTGGAAAAGCTACGACATTACACGCTGCCTGAGACACAGGCGCGCACAAGACCTGAAGTCATTGCCAAACATTGGCAAAGCTACGACATTACACGCCGCCTAAGACACAGGCGCGCGCACAAGACCTGAAGTCTCTGCCAAACATTTGCAAAGCTATGACATTACACGCCACCTGGCACACAGGCGTGCGCACAAGACCTGTGTTTGGCAAAGCTACGGCATTACACGCCGCCTGAGAGACATGTAAGCGCAGAAGACCTGAAGTCTTTGCCAATCATTGGCAAAGCTATGACAATACACGCCGCCTGAAACACATGCGCGCGCACAAGACCTGAAGTCTTTGCCAAACATTGGCAAAGCTACGGCGTTACACGCCGCTTGAGACACAGGCGCACGCACCAGACCTGGATTCTTTGCCAAACATTGGCAATGCTACCGCATTACACGCCCCCTGAGACACACGTGCACGCGCAACACTTGAAGTATTTGCCAAACATTAGCAATGCTACGGTATTACACGATGACTGAGACACAGCAAACACACAAGACTTGAAGTCTTTGCAAAACATTGGAAAAGCTACGACATTACACGCTGCCTGAGCCACATGCGCGCGCACAAGACCTGTGTTTGGCAAAGCTACGGCATTACACGCCGCCTGAGACACATGCGCGCGTAAAAGAGCTGAACTCTTTGCCAAACATTGGCAAAGCTACGACATTAAACGCCGCCTGGGTTACATGTGCGCGCACAAGACCTGAACTCTTTGCCACACTTTGGCAAGGCTACGGCGTTACACGCTGCCTGAGACACAGGCACGCGCACAAGACCAGAACTCTTTGCCAAACATTGGAAAAGCTACGACATTACTCGCTGCCTGAGACAGCGCACAAGACCTGAAGTCATTGCCAAACATTGGCAAAGCTACGGCATTACACGCCGCCTAAGACACAGGCGCGCGCACAGGACCTGAAGTCTTTGCCAAACATTGGCAAAGCTATGGCATTACACGACTCCTGATACACAGGCGCGGGCACAAGACATGTATTCTTTGCCAAACATTGGCAAAGCTACGACATTACACGCCTCCTGAGACATAGGCGCGCACAAGACCTGAAGTCTTTGCCAAACGTTTGCAAAGGTACGGCATTACACGCCGCCTGAGAGACAGGCGTGCGCCCAAGACCTGTGTTTGGCAAAGCTACGGCATTACACGCCGCCTGAGACACAGGCGCGCGCACAAGACCTGAAGTCTTTGTCAAACATTGGCAAAGCTACGGCACTACACGCCGCCTCAGACACAGGCGCGCGCACAAGATCTGAAGTCTTTCCCAATCATTGGCAAAGCTATGACAATACACGCCGCATGAGACACATGCGCGTGCACAAGACCTGAAGTCTTTGCCAAACATTGGCAAAGCTAAGGCATTACACGCCGCTTGAGACACAGGCGCACGCACCAGACCTGGATTCTTTGCCAACATTTGCAACGCTACCGCATTACACGCCCCCTGAGACACACGCGCACGCGCAAGACTTGAAGTATTTGACAAACATTAGCAATGATACGGTATTACACGATGACTGAGACACAACGCGCATACAAGACCTGAAGTCTTTGCAAAACATTGGAAAAGCTACGACATTACACGCCGCCTGAGACACATGCGCGCGCACAAGTCCTGTGTTTGGCAAAGCTACGGCATTACACGCCGCCTGAGACACAGGCGCGCGCACAAGACCTGAAGTCTTTGCCAATCATTGGCAAAGCTATGACAATACACGCCGCCTGAGACACATGTGCGCGCACAAGACCTGAAGTCTTTGCCAAACATTGGCAAAGCTACAACATTACACGCCGCTTGAGACACAGGCGCACGCACCAGACCTGGATTCTTTGCTAAACATTGGCAATGCTACCGCTTTACACGCCCCCTGAGACACACGCGCACGCGCAAGACTTGAAGTATTTTCCAAACATTAGCAATGCTACGGTATTACACGATGATTGAGACACAGTGCGCACACAAGACCTGAAGTCTTTGCAAAACATTGGAAAAGCTACGACATTACACGCCGCCTGAGACACATGCGCGCGCACGAGACCTGAAGTCTTTGCCAAACATTGGCAAAGCTACGACATTAAACGCCGCCTGAAACACATTCGCGCGCAAAAGAACTGAACTCTTTGCCAAACATTGGCAAAGCTACGACATTACACCTCGCCAGAGACGCATGAGCGCACACGACCTAAAGTCTTTGCCAAACATTGTCAAAGCTATGTCATTACACGACGCCCGAGACACAGGCGTGCACATAAGACGTTTGTTTGGCAAAGCTACGGGATTACACGCCGCCTGAGACACAGGCGTGCGCACAAGACCTGAACTATATGCCAAACATTCGCAAAGCTACGACATTACACGACGCCTGAGACACATGCGCGCGCAAAAGTCCTGAAGTCTTTGCCAATCGTTGGCAAAGCTACAGCAATACACGCCGCCTGAGACACATGCACGCGCACAAGTCCTGAAGTCTTTGCCAATCATTGGCAAAGCTACGGCATTACACGCCGCCAGAGACACATGCGCGCGCACAAGACCTGAAGTCTTTGCCAAACATTGGCAAAGCTACGACATTAAACGCCGCCTAGGTTACATGTGCGCGCACAAGACCTGAACTCTTTGCCACACTTTGGCAAGGCTACGGCATTACACGCCGCCTGAGACACAGGCACACGCACAAGACCAGAACTCTTTGCCAAACATTGGAAAAGCTACGACATTACACGCTGCCTGAGACACAGGCGCGCACAAGACTTGAAGTCATTGCCAAACATTGGCAAAGCTACAGCATTACACGCCGCCTAAGACACAGGCGCGCGCACAAGACCTGAAGTCTCTGCCAAACATTTGCAAAGCTACGACATTACACGCCACCTGGCACACAGGCGTGCGCACAAGACCTGTGTTTGGCAAAGCTACGGCATTACACGCCGCCTGAGAGACATGTACGCGCAGAAGACCTGAAGTCTTTGCCAATCGTTGGCAAAGCTATGACAATACACGCCGCCTGAGACACATGCGCGCGCACAAGACCTGAAGTCTTTGCCAAACATTGGCAAAGCTACAGCATTACACGCCGCTTGAGACACAGGCGCACGCACCAGACCTGGATTCTTTGCCAAAAATTGGCAATGCTACCGCTTTACACGCCCCATGAGACACACGCGCACGCGCAAGACTTGAAGTATTTGCCAAACATTAGCAATGCTACGGTATTACACGATGACTGAGACACAGCGCGCACACAAGACCTGAAGTCTTTGCAAAACATTGGAAAAGCTACGACATTACACGCCGCCTGAGACACATGCGCGCGCACAAGACCTGAAGTCTTTGCCAAACATTGGCAAAGCTACGACATTACACGCCGCCTAAGCCACATGCGCGCGCAAAAGAACTGAACTCTTTGCCAAACATTGGCAAAGCTACGACATTACACCTCGCCAGAGACGCAGGAGCGCACACGACCTAAAGTCTTTGCCAAACATTGTCAAAGCTATGTCATTACACGACGCCCGAGACACAGGCGTGCACATAAGACGTTTGTTTGGCAAAGCTACGGGATTACATGCCGCCTGAGACACAGGCGTGCGCATAAGACCTTTGTTTGGCACAGTTGCGGCATTACACGCCGCCTGAGACAAGACGCGCAAGACCTAAAGTCTTCGCCAAACATTGGCAATGCTACGGCAATACACGAAGCCTAAGACACAGCACGCACACAAGACCTGAAGTCTTTGCAAAACATTGGCAAAGCTAAAGCATTACATGCCGCCTGAGACACAGGCGCACGCACAAGACCTGAACTATATGCCAAACATTCGCAAAGCTACGACATTACACGACGCCTGAGACACATGCGCGCGCAAAAGTCCTGAAGTCTTTGCCAATCGTTGGCAAAGCTACGGCATTACACGCCGCCTGAGACACATGCACGCGCACAAGTCCTGAAGTCTTTGCCAATCATTGGCAAAGCTGCGGCATTACACGCCGCCTGAGACACATGCGCGCGCACAAGACCTGAAGTCTTTGCCAGACATTGGCAAAGCTACGACATTAAACGCCGCCTAGGTTGCATGTGCGCGCACAAGACCTGAACTCTTTGCCACACTTTGGCAAGGCTACGGCATTACACGCCGCCTGAGACACAGGCACACGCACAAGACCAGAACTCTTTGCCAAACATTGGAAAAGCTACGACATTACACGCTGCCTGAGACACAGGCGCGCACAAGACCTGAATTCTTTGCCAAACATTGGCAAAGCTACGGCATTACACGCCGCCTAAGACACAGGCGCGCGCACAAGACCTGTAGTCTCTGCCAAACATTTGCAAAGTTACGACATTACACGCCACCTGGCACACAGGCGTGCGCACAAGACCTGTGTTTGGCAAAGCGACGGCATTACACGCCGCCTGAGAGACATGTACGCGCAGAAGACCTGAAGTCTTTGCCAATCATTGGCAAAGCTATGACAATACACGCCGCCTGAGACACATGCGCGCGCACAAGACCTGAAGTCTTTGCCAAACATTGGCAAAGCTACTGCATTACACGCTGCTTGAGACACAGGCGCACACACCAGACCTGGATTCTTTGCCAAACATTGGCAATGCTACCGCATTACACGCCCCCTGAGACACGCGCGCACGCGCAAGACTAGAAGTATTTGCCAAACATTAGCAATGCTACGGTATTACACGATGACTGAGACACAGCGCTCACACAAGACTTGAAGTCTTTGCAAAACATTGGAAAAGCTACGACATTACACGCCGCCTGAGCCACATGCGCGCGCACAAGACCTGTGTTTGGCAAAGCTACGGCATTACACGCCGCCTGATACACATGCGCGCGTAAAAGAGCTGAACTCTTTGCCAAACATTGGCAAAGCTAAAAGAGCTGAACTCTTTGCCAAACATTGGCAAATCTACGACATTAAACGCCGCCTGGGTTACATGTGCGCGCACAAGACCTGAACTCTTTGCCACACTTTGGCAAGGCTACGGCATTACACGCTGCCTGAGACATAGGCACGCGCACAAGACCATAACTCTTTGCCAAACATTGGAAAAGCTACGACATTACTCGCTGCCTGAGACACAGGCGCGCACAAAACCTGAAGTCATTGCCAAACATTGGCAACGCTACGGCATTACACGCCGCCTAAGACACAGGCGCGAGCACAAGGCCTGAAGTCTTTGCCAAACATTGGCAAAGCTATGGCATTACACGACTCCTGATACACAGGCGCGGGCACAAGACATGTATTCTTTGCCAAACATTGGCAAAGCTACGACATTACACGCCTCCTGAGACATAGGCGCGCACAAGACCTGAAGTCTTTGACAAACGTTTGCAAAGGTACGGCATTACACGCCGCCTGAGACACAGGCGTGCGCCCAAGACCTGTGTTTGGCAAAGCTACGGTATTACACGCCGCCTGAGACACAGGCGCGCGCACAAAGTCTTTGTCAAACATTGGCAAAGCTACGGCACTACACGCTGCCTCAGACACAGGCGCGCGCACAAGATCTGAAGTCTTTGCCAATCATTGGCAAAGCTATGACAATACACGCCGCCTGAGACACATGCGCGCGCACAAGACCTGAAGTCTTTGCCAAACATTGGCAAAGCTACGGCATTACACGCCGCTTGAGACACAGGCGCACACACCAGACCTGGATTCTTTGCAAACATTTGCAATGCTACCGCATTACACGCCCCGTGAGACACACGCGCACGCGCAAGACTTGAAGTATTTGACAAACATTAGCAATGCTACGGTATTACACGATGACTGAGACACAGCGCGCACACAAGACCTGAAGTCTTTGCAAAACATTGGAAAAGCTACGACATTACACGCCGCCTGAGACACATGCGCGCGCACAAGACCTGTGTTTGGCAAAGCTACGGCATTACACGCCGCCTGAGACACAGGCGCGCGCACAAGACCTGAAGTCTTTGCCAATCATTGACAAACCTATGACAATACACGTCGCCTGAGACACATGTGCGCGCACAAGACCTGTGTTTGGCAAAGCTACGGCATTACACTCCGCCTGAGACACAGGCGCGCGCACAAGACCTGAAGTCTTTGCCAATCATTGGTAAAGCTATGACAATACACGCCGCCTGAGACACATGTGCGCGCACAAGACCTGAAGTCTTTGCCAAACATTGGCAAAGCTACGGCATTACACGCCGTTTGAGACACAGGCGCACGCACCAGACCTGGATTCTTTGCCAAACATTGGCAATGCTACCGCTTTACACGCGCACGCGCAAGACTTGAATTATTTGCCAAACATTAGCAATGCTACGGTATTACACGATGACTGAGACACAGCGCGCACACAAGACCTGAAGTCTTTGCAAAACATTGGAAAAGCTACGACATTACACGCCGCCTGAGACACATGCGCGCGCACAAGACCTGAAGTCTTTGCCAAACATTGGCAAAGCTACGACATTAAACGCCGCCTGAGACACATTCGCACGCAAAAGAACTGAACTCTTTGCCAAACATTGGCAAAGCTACGACATTACACCTCGCCAGACACGCAGGAGCACACACGACCTAAAGTCTTTGCCAAACATTGTCAAAGCTATGTCATTACACGACGCCCGAGACACAGGCGTGCACATAAGACGTTTGTTTGGCAAAGCTACGGGATTACACGCCGCCTGAGACACAGGCGTGCGCATAAGACCTTTGTTTGGCACAGTTGCGGCATTACACGCCGCCTGAGACAAGGCGCGCAAGACCTGAAGTCTTCGCCAAACATTGGCAATGCTACGGCAATACACGAAGCCTAAGACACAGCACGCACACAAGACCTGAAGTCTTTGCAAAACATTGGCAAAGCTAAAGCATTACATGCCGCCTGAGACACAGGCGCGCGCACAAGACCTGAACTATATGCCAAACATTCGCAAAGCTACGACATTACACGACGCCTGAGACACATGCGCGCGCAAAAGTCCTGAAGTCTTTGCCAATCGTTGGCAAAGATACGGCATTACACGCCGCCTGAGACACATGCACGCGCACAAGTCCTGAAGTCTTTGCCAATCATTGGCAAAGCTGCGGCATTACACGCCGCCTGAGACACATGCGCGAGCACAAGACCTGAAGTCTTTGCCAAACATTGGCAAAGCTACGACATTATACGCCGCCTAGGTTACATGTGCGCGCACAAGACCTGAACTCTTTGCCACACTTTGGCAAGGCTACGGCATTATACGCCGCCTGAGACACAGGCACACGCACAAGACCAGAACTCTTTGCCAAACATTGGAAAAGCTACGACATTACACGCTGCCTGAGACACAGGCGCGCACAAGACCTGAAGTCATTGCCAAACATTGGCAAAGCTACGGCATTACACGCCGCCTAAGACACTGGCGCGCGCACAAGACCTGAAGTCTCTGCCAAACATTTGCATAGCTACAACATTACACGCCACCTGGCACACAGGCGTGCGCACAAGACCTGTGTTTAGCAAAGCTACGGCATTACACGCCGCCTGAGAGACATGTACGCGCAGAAGACCTGAAGTCTTTGCCAATCGTTGGCAAAGCTATGACAATACACGCCGCCTGAGACACATGCGCGCGCACAAGACCTGAAGTCTTTGCCAGACATTGGCAAAGCTACGACATTAAACGCCGCCTAGGTTGCATGTGCGCGCACAAGACCTGAACTCTTTGCCACACTTTGGCAAGGCTACGGCATTACACGCCGCCTGAGACACAGGCACACGCACAAGACCAGAACTCTTTGCCAAACATTGGAAAAGCTACGACATTACACGCTGCCTGAGACACAGGCGCGCACAAGACCTGAATTCTTTGCCAAACATTGGCAAAGCTACGGCATTACACGCCGCCTAAGACACAGGCGCGCGCACAAGACCTGTAGTCTCTGCCAAACATTTGCAAAGTTACGACATTACACGCCACCTGGCACACAGGCGTGCGCACAAGACCTGTGTTTGGCAAAGCTACGGCATTACACGCCGCCTGAGAGACATGTACGCGCAGAAGACCTGAAGTCTTTGCCAATCATTGGCAAAGCTATGACAATACACGCCGCCTGAGACACATGCGCGCGCACAAGACCTGAAGTCTTTGCCAAACATTGGCAAAGCTACTGCATTACACGCTGCTTGAGACACAGGCGCACACACCAGACCTGGATTCTTTGCCAAACATTGGCAATGCTACCGCATTACACGCCCCCTGAGACACGCGCGCACGCGCAAGACTAGAAGTATTTGCCAAACATTAGCAATGCTACGGTATTACACGATGACTGAGACACAGCGCTCACACAAGACTTGAAGTCTTTGCAAAACATTGGAAAAGCTACGACATTACACGCCGCCTGAGCCACATGCGCGCGCACAAGACCTGTGTTTGGCAAAGCTACGGCATTACACGCCGCCTGATACACATGCGCGCGTAAAAGAGCTGAACTCTTTGCCAAACATTGGCAAAGCTAAAAGAGCTGAACTCTTTGCCAAACATTGGCAAATCTACGACATTAAACGCCGCCTGGGTTACATGTGCGCGCACAAGACCTGAACTCTTTGCCACACTTTGGCAAGGCTACGGCATTACACGCTGCCTGAGACATAGGCACGCGCACAAGACCATAACTCTTTGCCAAACATTGGAAAAGCTACGACATTACTCGCTGCCTGAGACACAGGCGCGCACAAAACCTGAAGTCATTGCCAAACATTGGCAACGCTACGGCATTACACGCCGCCTAAGACACAGGCGCGAGCACAAGGCCTGAAGTCTTTGACAAACATTGGCAAAGCTATGGCATTACACGACTCCTGATACACAGGCGCGGGCACAAGACATGTATTCTTTGCCAAACATTGGCAAAGCTACGACATTACACGCCTCCTGAGACATAGGCGCGCACAAGACCTGAAGTCTTTGACAAACGTTTGCAAAGGTACGGCATTACACGCCGCCTGAGACACAGGCGTGCGCCCAAGACCTGTGTTTGGCAAAGCTACGGTATTACACGCCGCCTGAGACACAGGCGCGCGCACAAAGTCTTTGTCAAACATTGGCAAAGCTACGGCACTACACGCTGCCTCAGACACAGGCGCGCGCACAAGATCTGAAGTCTTTGCCAATCATTGGCAAAGCTATGACAATACACGCCGCCTGAGACACATGCGCGCGCACAAGACCTGAAGTCTTTGCCAAACATTGGCAAAGCTACGGCATTACACGCCGCTTGAGACACAGGCGCACACACCAGACCTGGATTCTTTGCAAACATTTGCAATGCTACCGCATTACACGCCCCGTGAGACACACGCGCACGCGCAAGACTTGAAGTATTTGACAAACATTAGCAATGCTACGGTATTACACGATGACTGAGACACAGCGCGCACACAAGACCTGAAGTCTTTGCAAAACATTGGAAAAGCTACGACATTACACGCCGCCTGAGACACATGCGCGCGCACAAGACCTGTGTTTGGCAAAGCTACGGCATTACACGCCGCCTGAGACACAGGCGCGCGCACAAGACCTGAAGTCTTTGCCAATCATTGACAAACCTATGACAATACACGTCGCCTGAGACACATGTGCGCGCACAAGACCTGTGTTTGGCAAAGCTACGGCATTACACTCCGCCTGAGACACAGGCGCGCGCACAAGACCTGAAGTCTTTGCCAATCATTGGTAAAGCTATGACAATACACGCCGCCTGAGACACATGTGCGCGCACAAGACCTGAAGTCTTTGCCAAACATTGGCAAAGCTACGGCATTACACGCCGTTTGAGACACAGGCGCACGCACCAGACCTGGATTCTTTGCCAAACATTGGCAATGCTACCGCTTTACACGCGCACGCGCAAGACTTGAATTATTTGCCAAACATTAGCAATGCTACGGTATTACACGATGACTGAGACACAGCGCGCACACAAGACCTGAAGTCTTTGCAAAACATTGGAAAAGCTACGACATTACACGCCGCCTGAGACACATGCGCGCGCACAAGACCTGAAGTCTTTGCCAAACATTGGCAAAGCTACGACATTAAACGCCGCCTGAGACACATTCGCACGCAAAAGAACTGAACTCTTTGCCAAACATTGGCAAAGCTACGACATTACACCTCGCCAGACACGCAGGAGCACACACGACCTAAAGTCTTTGCCAAACATTGTCAAAGCTATGTCATTACACGACGCCCGAGACACAGGCGTGCACATAAGACGTTTGTTTGGCAAAGCTACGGGATTACACGCCGCCTGAGACACAGGCGTGCGCATAAGACCTTTGTTTGGCACAGTTGCGGCATTACACGCCGCCTGAGACAAGGCGCGCAAGACCTGAAGTCTTCGCCAAACATTGGCAATGCTACGGCAATACACGAAGCCTAAGACACAGCACGCACACAAGACCTGAAGTCTTTGCAAAACATTGGCAAAGCTAAAGCATTACATGCCGCCTGAGACACAGGCGCGCGCACAAGACCTGAACTATATGCCAAACATTCGCAAAGCTACGACATTACACGACGCCTGAGACACATGCGCGCGCAAAAGTCCTGAAGTCTTTGCCAATCGTTGGCAAAGATACGACATTACACGCCGCCTGAGACACATGCACGCGCACAAGTCCTGAAGTCTTTGCCAATCATTGGCAAAGCTGCGGCATTACACGCCGCCTGAGACACATGCGCGCGCACAAGACCTGAAGTCTTTGCCAAACATTGGCAAAGCTACGACATTATACGCCGCCTAGGTTACATGTGCGCGCACAAGACCTGAACTCTTTGCCACACTTTGGCAAGGCTACGGCATTATACGCCGCCTGAGACACAGGCACACGCACAAGACCAGAACTCTTTGCCAAACATTGGAAAAGCTACGACATTACACGCTGCCTGAGACACAGGCGCGCACAAGACCTGAAGTCATTGCCAAACATTGGCAAAGCTACGGCATTACACGCCGCCTAAGACACTGGCGCGCGCACAAGACCTGAAGTCTCTGCCAAACATTTGCATAGCTACAACATTACACGCCACCTGGCACACAGGCGTGCGCACAAGACCTGTGTTTAGCAAAGCTACGTCATTACACGCCGCCTGAGAGACATGTACGCGCAGAAGACCTGAAGTCTTTGCCAATCGTTGGCAAAGCTATGACAATACACGCCGCCTGAGACACATGCGCGCGCACAAGACCTGAAGTCTTTGCCAAACATTGGCAAAGCTACAGCATTACACGCCGCTTGAGACACAGGCGCACGCACTAGACCTGGATTCTTTGCCAAACATTGGCAATGCTACCGCTTTACACGCCCCCTGAGACACACGCGCACGCGCAAGACTTGAAGTATTTGCCAAACATTAGCAATGCTACGGTATTACACGATGACTGAGACACAGCGCGCACACAAGACCTGAAGTCTTTGCAAAACATTGGAAAAGCTACGACATTACACGCCGCCTGAGACACATGCGCGCGCACAAGACCTGAAGTCTTTGCCAAACATTGGCAAAGCTACGACATTACACGCCGCCTGAGACACATGCGCGCGCAAAAGAACTGAACTCTTTGCCAAACATTGGCAAAGCTACGACATTACACCTCGCCAGAGACGCAGGAGCGCACACGACCTAAAGTCTTTGCCAAACATTGTCAAAGCTATGTCATTACACGACGCCCGAGACACAGGCGTGCACATAAGACGTTTGTTTGGCAAAGCTACGGGATTACACGCCGCCTGAGACAAAGGCGTGCGCATAAGACCTTTGTTTGGCACAGTTGCGGCATTACACGCCGCCTGAGACAAGGCGCGCAAGACCTAAAGTCTTCGCCAAACATTGGCAATGCTACGGCAATACACGAAGCCTAAGACACAGCACGCACACAAGACCTGAAGTCTTTGCAAAACATTGGCAAAGCTAAAGCATTACATGCCGCCTGAGACACAGGCGCGCGCACAAGACCTGAACTATATGCCAAACATTCGCAAAGCTACGACATTACACGACGCCTGAGACACATGCGCGCGCAAAAGTCCTGAAGTCTTTGCCAATCGTTGGCAAAGCTACGGCATTACACGCCGCCTGAGACACATGCACGCGTACAAGTCCTGAAGTCTTTGCCAATCATTGGCAAAGCTGCGGCATTACACGCCGCCTGAGACACATGCGCGCGCACAAGACCTGAAGTCTTTGCCAAACATTGGCAAAGCTACGACATTAAACGCCGCCTGAGACACATTCGCGCGCAAAAGAACTGAACTCTTTGCCAAACATTGGCAAAGCTACGACATTACACCTCGCCAGAGACGCAGGAGCACACACGACCTAAAGTCTTTGCCAAACATTGTCAAAGCTATGTCATTACACGACGCCCGAGACACAGGCGTGCACATAAGACGTTTGTTTGGCAAAGCTACGTGATTACACGCCGCCTGAGACACAGGCGTGCGCATAAGACCTTTGTTTGGCACAGTTGCGGCATTACACGCCGCCTGAGACAAGGCGCGCAAGACCTGAAGTCTTCGCCAAACATTGGCAATGCTACGGCAATACACGAAGCCTAAGACACAGCACGCACACAAGACCTGAAGTCTTTGCAAAACATTGGCAAAGCTAAAGCATTACATGCCGCCTGAGACACAGGCGCGCGCACAAGACCTGAACTATATGCCAAACATTCGCAAAGCTACGACATTACACGACGCCTGAGACACATGCGCGCGCAAAAGTCCTGAAGTCTTTGCCAATCGTTGGCAAAGATACGGCATTACACGCCGCCTGAGACACATGCACGCGCACAAGTCCTGAAGTCTTTGCCAATCATTGGCAAAGCTGCGGCATTACACGCCGCCTGAGACACATGCGCGCGCACAAGACCTGAAGTCTTTGCCAAACATTGGCAAAGCTACGACATTAAACGCCGCCTAGGTTACATGTGCGCGCACAAGACCTGAACTCTTTGCCACACTTTGGCAAGGCTACGGCATTACACGCCGCCTGAGACACAGGCACACGCACAAGACCAGAACTCTTTGCCAAACATTGGAAAAGCTACGACATTACACGCTGCCTGAGACACAGGCGCGCACAAGACCTGAAGTCATTGCCAAACATTGGCAAAGCTACGGCATTACACGCCGCCTAAGACACAGGCGCGCGCACAAGACCTGAAGTCTTTGCCAAACATTTGCAAAGCTACGACATTACACGCCACCTGGCACACAGGCGTGCGCACAAGACCTGTGTTTAGCAAAGCTACGGCATTACACGCCGCCTGAGAGACATGTACGCGCAGAAGACCTGAAGTCTTTGCCAATCGTTGGCAAAGCTATGACAATACACGCCGCCTGAGACACATGCGCGCGCACAAGACCTGAAGTGTTTGCCAAACATTGGCAAAGCTACAGCATTACACGCCGCTTGAGACACAGGCGCACGCACCAGACCTGGATTCTTTGCCAAACATTGGCAATGCTACCGCTTTACACGCCCCCTGAGACACACGCGCACGCGCAAGACTTGAAGTATTTGCCAAACATTAGCAATGCTACGGTATTACACGATGACTGAGACACAGCGCGCACACAAGACCTGAAGTCTTTGCAAAACATTGGAAAAGCTACGACATTACACGCCGCCTGAGACACATGCGCGCGCACAAGACCTGAAGTCTTTGCCAAACATTGGCAAAGCTACGACATTACACGCCGCCTGAGACACATGCGCGTGCAAAAGAACTGAACTCTTTGCCAAACATTGGCAAAGCTACGACATTACACCTCGCCAGAGACGCAGGAGCGCACACGACCTAAAGTCTTTGCCAAACATTGTCAAAGCTATGTCATTACACGACGCCCGAGACACAGGCGTGCACATAAGACGTTTGTTTGGCAAAGCTACGGGATTACACGCCGCCTGAGACAAAGGCGTGCGCATAAGACCTTTGTTTGGCACAGTTGCGGCATTACACGCCGCCTGAGACAAGGCGCGCAAGACCTAAAGTCTTCGCCAAACATTGGCAATGCTACGGCAATACACGAAGCCTAAGACACAGCACGCACACAAGACCTGAAGTCTTTGCAAAACATTGGCAAAGCTAAAGCATTACATGCCGCCTGAGACACAGGCGCGCGCACAAGACCTGAACTATATGCCAAACATTCGCAAAGCTACGACATTACACGACGCCTGAGACACATGCGCGCGCAAAAGTCCAGAAGTCTTTGCCAATCGTTGGCAAAGATACGGCATTACACGCCGCCTGAGACACATGCACGCGCACAAGTCCTGAAGTCTTTGCCAATCATTGGCAAAGCTGCGGCATTACACGCCGCCTGAGACACATGCGCGCGCACAAGACCTGAAGTCTTTGCCAAACATTGGCAAAGCTACGACATTAAACGCCGCCTAGGTTACATGTGCGCGCACAAGACCTGAACTCTTTGCCACACTTTGGCAAGGCTACGGCATTACACGCCGCCTGAGACACAGGCACACGCACAAGACCAGAACTCTTTGCCAAACATTGGAAAAGCTAAGACATTACACGCTGCCTGAGACACAGGCGCGCACAAGACCTGAAGTCATTGCCAAACATTGGCAAAGCTACGGCATTACACGCCGCCTAAGACACAGGCGCGCGCACAAGACCTGAAGTCTTTGCCAAACATTTGCAAAGCTACGACATTACACGCCACCTGGCACACAGGCGTGCGCACAAGACCTGTGTTTAGCAAAGCTACGGCATTACACGCCGCCTGAGAGACATGTACGCGCAGAAGACCTGAAGTCTTTGCCAATCGTTGGCAAAGCTATGACAATACACGCCGCCTGAGACACATGCGCGCGCACAAGACCTGAAGTGTTTGCCAAACATTGGCAAAGCTACAGCATTACACGCCGCTTAAGACACAGGCGCACGCACCAGACCTGGATTCTTTGCCAAACATTGGCAATGCTACCGCTTTACACGCCCCCTGAGACACACGCGCACGCGCAAGACTTGAAGTATTTGCCAAACATTAGCAATGCTACGGTATTACACGATGACTGAGACACAGCGCGCACACAAGACCTGAAGTCTTTGCAAAACATTGGAAAAGCTACGACATTACACGCCGCCTGAGACACATGCGCGCGCACAAGACCTGAAGTCTTTGCCAAACATTGGCAAAGCTACGACATTACACGCCGCCTGAGACACATGCGCGCGCAAAAGAACTGAACTCTTTGCCAAACATTGGCAAAGCTACGACATTACACCTCGCCAGAGACGCAGGAGCGCACACGACCTAAAGTCTTTGCCAAACATTGTCAAAGCTATGTCATTACACGACGCCCGAGACACAGGCGTGCACATAAGACGTTTGTTTGGCAAAGCTACGGGATTACACGCCGCCTGAGACAAAGGCGTGCGCATAAGACCTTTGTTTGGCACAGTTGCGGCATTACACGCCGCCTGAGACAAGGCGCGCAAGACCTAAAGTCTTCGCCAAACATTGGCAATGCTACGGCAATACACGAAGCCTAAGACACAGCACGCACACAAGACCTGAAGTCTTTGCAAAACATTGGCAAAGCTAAAGCATTACATGCCGCCTGAGACACAGGCGCGCGCACAAGACCTGAACTATATGCCAAACATTCGCAAAGCTACGACATTACACGACGCCTGAGACACATGCGCGCGCAAAAGTCCTGAAGTCTTTGCCAATCGTTGGCAAAGCTACGGCATTACACGCCGCCTGAGACACATGCACGCGTACAAGTCCTGAAGTCTTTGCCAATCATTGGCAAAGCTGCGGCATTACACGCCGCCTGAGACACATGCGCGCGCACAAGACCTGAAGTCTTTGCCAAACATTGGCAAAGCTACGACATTAAACGCCGCCTAGGTTACATGTGCGCGCACAAGACCTGAACTCTTTGCCACACTTTGGCAAGGCTACGGCATTACACGTCGCCTGAGACACAGGCACACGCACAAGACCAGAACTCTTTGCCAAACATTGGAAAAGCTACGACATTACACGCTGCCTGAGACACAGGCGCGCACAAGACCTGAAGTCATTGCCAAACATTGGCAAAGCTACGGCATTACACGCCGCCTAAGACACAGGCGCGCGCACAAGACCTGAAGTCTCTGCCAAACATTTGCAAAGTTACGACATTACACGCCACCTGGCACACAGGCGTGCGCACAAGACCTGTGTTTGGCAAAGCTACGGCATTACACGCCGCCTGAGAGACATGTACGCGCAGAAGACCTGAAGTCTTTGCCAATCATTGGCAAAGCTATGACAATACACGCCGCCTGAGACACATGCGCGCGCACAAGACCTGAAGTCTTTGCCAAACATTGGCAAAGCTACTGCATTACACGCCGCTTGAGACACAGGCGCACACACCAGACCTGGATTCTTTGCCAAACATTGGCAATGCTACCGCATTACACGCCCCCTGAGACACGCGCGCACGCGCAAGACTAGAAGTATTTGCCAAACATTAGCAATGCTACGGTATTACACGATGACTGAGACACAGCGCACACACAAGACTTGAAGTCTTTGCAAAACATTGGAAAAGCTACGACATTACACGCCGCCTGAGCCACATGCGCGCGCACAAGACCTGTGTTTGGCAAAGCTACGGCATTACACGCCGCCTGAGACACATACGCGCGTAAAAGAGCTGAACTCTTTGCCAAACATTGGCAAAGCTACGACATTAAACGCCGCCTGGGTTACATGTGCGCGCACAAGACCTGAACTCTTTGCCACACTTTGGCAAGGCTACGGCATTACACGCTGCCTGAGACATAGGCACGCGCACAAGACCAGAACTCTTTGCCAAACATTGGAAAAGCTATGACATTACTCGCTGCTTGAGACACAGGCGCGCACAAAACCTGAAGTCATTGCCAAACATTGGCAACGCTACGGCATTACACGCTGCCTAAGACACAGGCGCGCGCAAAAGACCTGAAGTCTTTGCCAAACATTGGCAAAGCTATGGCATTACACTACTCCTGATACACAGGCGCGGGCACAAGACATGTATTCTTTGCCAAACATTGGCAAAGCTACGACATTACACGCCTCCTGAGACATAGGCGCGCACAAGACCTGAAGTCTTTGCCAAACGTTTGCAAAGGTACGGCATTACACGCCGCCTGAGACATAGGCGTGCGCCCAAGACCTGTGTTTGGCAAAGCTACGGTATTACACGCCGCCTGAGACACAGGCGCGCGCACAAGACCTGAAGTCTTTGTCAAACATTGGCAAAGCTACGGCACTACACGCCGCCTCAGACACAGGCGCGCGCACAAGATCTGAATTCTTTGCCAATCATTGGCAAAGCTATGACAATACACGCCGCCTGAGACACATGCGCGCGCACAAGACCTGAAGTCTTTGCCAAACATTGGCAAAGCTACGGCATTACACGCCGCTTGAGACACAGGCGCAAGTACCAGACCTGGATTCTTTGCCAAACATTTGCAATGCTACCGCATTACACGCCCCCTGAGATACACACGCACGCGCAAGACTTGAAGTATTTGACAAACATTAGCAATGCTACGGTATTACACGATGACTGAGACACAGCGCGCACACAAGACCTGAAGTCTTTGCAAAACATTGGAAAAGCTACGACATTACACGCCGCCTGAGACACATGCGCGCGCACAAGACCTGTGTTTGGCAAAGCTACGGCATTACACGCCGCCTGAGACACAGGCGCGCGCACAAGACCTGAAGTCTTTGCCAATAATTGGCAAAGCTATGACAATACACGCCGCCTGAGACACATGTGCGCGCACAAGACCTGTGTTTGGCAAAGCTACGGCATTACACGCCGCCTGAGACACAGGCGCGCGCACAAGACCTGAAGTCTTTGCCAATCATTGGCAAAGCTATGACAATACACGCCGCCTGAGACACATGTGCGCGCACAAGACCTGAAGTCTTTGCCAAACATTGGCAAAGCTACAGCATTACACGCCGTTTGAGACACAGGCGCACGCACCAGACCTGGATTCTTTGCCAAACATTGGCAATGCTACCGCTTTACACGCCCCCTGAGACACACGCGCACGCGCAAGACTTGAAGTATTTGCCAAACATTAGCATTGCTACGGTATTACACGATGACTGAGACACAGCGCGCACACAAGACCTGAAGTCTTTGCAAAACATTGGAAAAGCTACGACATTACACGCCGCCTGAGACACATGCGCGCGCACAAGACCTGAAGTCTTTGCCAAACATTGGCAAAGCTACGACATTAAACGCCGCCTGAGACACATTCGCGCGCAAAAGAACTGAACTCTTTGCCAAACATTGGCAAAGCTACGACATTACACCTCGCCAGAGACGCAGGAGCACACACGACCTAAAGTCTTTGCCAAACATTGTCAAAGCTATGTCATTACACGACGCCCGAGACACAGGCGTGCACATAAGACGTTTGTTTGGCAAAGCTACGTGATTACACGCCGCCTGAGACACAGGCGTGCGCATAAGACCTTTGTTTGGCACAGTTGCGGCATTACACGCCGCCTGAGACAAGGCGCGCAAGACCTGAAGTCTTCGCCAAACATTGGCAATGCTACGGCAATACACGAAGCCTAAGACACAGCACGCACACAAGACCTGAAGTCTTTGCAAAACATTGGCAAAGCTAAAGCATTACATGCCGCCTGAGACACAGGCGCGCGCACAAGACCTGAACTATATGCCAAACATTCGCAAAGCTACGACATTACACGACGCCTGAGACACATGCGCGCGCAAAAGTCCTGAAGTCTTTGCCAATCGTTGGCAAAGATACGGCATTACACGCCGCCTGAGACACATGCACGCGCACAAGTCCTGAAGTCTTTGCCAATCATTGGCAAAGCTGCGGCATTACACGCCGCCTGAGACACATGCGCGCGCACAAGACCTGAAGTCTTTGCCAAACATTGGCAAAGCTACGACATTAAACGCCGCCTAGGTTACATGTGCGCGCACAAGACCTGAACTCTTTGCCACACTTTGGCAAGGCTACGGCATTACACGCCGCCTGAGACACAGGCACACGCACAAGACCAGAACTCTTTGCCAAACATTGGAAAAGCTACGACATTACACGCTGCCTGAGACACAGGCGCGCACAAGACCTGAAGTCATTGCCAAACATTGGCAAAGCTACGGCATTACACGCCGCCTAAGACACAGGCGCGCGCACAAGACCTGAAGTCTTTGCCAAACATTTGCAAAGCTACGACATTACACGCCACCTGGCACACAGGCGTGCGCACAAGACCTGTGTTTAGCAAAGCTACGGCATTACACGCCGCCTGAGAGACATGTACGCGCAGAAGACCTGAAGTCTTTGCCAATCGTTGGCAAAGCTATGACAATACACGCCGCCTGAGACACATGCGCGCGCACAAGACCTGAAGTGTTTGCCAAACATTGGCAAAGCTACAGCATTACACGCCGCTTGAGACACAGGCGCACGCACCAGACCTGGATTCTTTGCCAAACATTGGCAATGCTACCGCTTTACACGCCCCCTGAGACACACGCGCACGCGCAAGACTTGAAGTATTTGCCAAACATTAGCAATGCTACGGTATTACACGATGACTGAGACACAGCGCGCACACAAGACCTGAAGTCTTTGCAAAACATTGGAAAAGCTACGACATTACACGCCGCCTGAGACACATGCGCGCGCACAAGACCTGAAGTCTTTGCCAAACATTGGCAAAGCTACGACATTACACGCCGCCTGAGACACATGCGCGTGCAAAAGAACTGAACTCTTTGCCAAACATTGGCAAAGCTACGACATTACACCTCGCCAGAGACGCAGGAGCGCACACGACCTAAAGTCTTTGCCAAACATTGTCAAAGCTATGTCATTACACGACGCCCGAGACACAGGCGTGCACATAAGACGTTTGTTTGGCAAAGCTACGGGATTACACGCCGCCTGAGACAAAGGCGTGCGCATAAGACCTTTGTTTGGCACAGTTGCGGCATTACACGCCGCCTGAGACAAGGCGCGCAAGACCTAAAGTCTTCGCCAAACATTGGCAATGCTACGGCAATACACGAAGCCTAAGACACAGCACGCACACAAGACCTGAAGTCTTTGCAAAACATTGGCAAAGCTAAAGCATTACATGCCGCCTGAGACACAGGCGCGCGCACAAGACCTGAACTATATGCCAAACATTCGCAAAGCTACGACATTACACGACGCCTGAGACACATGCGCGCGCAAAAGTCCAGAAGTCTTTGCCAATCGTTGGCAAAGATACGGCATTACACGCCGCCTGAGACACATGCACGCGCACAAGTCCTGAAGTCTTTGCCAATCATTGGCAAAGCTGCGGCATTACACGCCGCCTGAGACACATGCGCGCGCACAAGACCTGAAGTCTTTGCCAAACATTGGCAAAGCTACGACATTAAACGCCGCCTAGGTTACATGTGCGCGCACAAGACCTGAACTCTTTGCCACACTTTGGCAAGGCTACGGCATTACACGCCGCCTGAGACACAGGCACACGCACAAGACCAGAACTCTTTGCCAAACATTGGAAAAGCTAAGACATTACACGCTGCCTGAGACACAGGCGCGCACAAGACCTGAAGTCATTGCCAAACATTGGCAAAGCTACGGCATTACACGCCGCCTAAGACACAGGCGCGCGCACAAGACCTGAAGTCTTTGCCAAACATTTGCAAAGCTACGACATTACACGCCACCTGGCACACAGGCGTGCGCACAAGACCTGTGTTTAGCAAAGCTACGGCATTACACGCCGCCTGAGAGACATGTACGCGCAGAAGACCTGAAGTCTTTGCCAATCGTTGGCAAAGCTATGACAATACACGCCGCCTGAGACACATGCGCGCGCACAAGACCTGAAGTGTTTGCCAAACATTGGCAAAGCTACAGCATTACACGCCGCTTAAGACACAGGCGCACGCACCAGACCTGGATTCTTTGCCAAACATTGGCAATGCTACCGCTTTACACGCCCCCTGAGACACACGCGCACGCGCAAGACTTGAAGTATTTGCCAAACATTAGCAATGCTACGGTATTACACGATGACTGAGACACAGCGCGCACACAAGACCTGAAGTCTTTGCAAAACATTGGAAAAGCTACGACATTACACGCCGCCTGAGACACATGCGCGCGCACAAGACCTGAAGTCTTTGCCAAACATTGGCAAAGCTACGACATTACACGCCGCCTGAGACACATGCGCGCGCAAAAGAACTGAACTCTTTGCCAAACATTGGCAAAGCTACGACATTACACCTCGCCAGAGACGCAGGAGCGCACACGACCTAAAGTCTTTGCCAAACATTGTCAAAGCTATGTCATTACACGACGCCCGAGACACAGGCGTGCACATAAGACGTTTGTTTGGCAAAGCTACGGGATTACACGCCGCCTGAGACAAAGGCGTGCGCATAAGACCTTTGTTTGGCACAGTTGCGGCATTACACGCCGCCTGAGACAAGGCGCGCAAGACCTAAAGTCTTCGCCAAACATTGGCAATGCTACGGCAATACACGAAGCCTAAGACACAGCACGCACACAAGACCTGAAGTCTTTGCAAAACATTGGCAAAGCTAAAGCATTACATGCCGCCTGAGACACAGGCGCGCGCACAAGACCTGAACTATATGCCAAACATTCGCAAAGCTACGACATTACACGACGCCTGAGACACATGCGCGCGCAAAAGTCCTGAAGTCTTTGCCAATCGTTGGCAAAGCTACGGCATTACACGCCGCCTGAGACACATGCACGCGTACAAGTCCTGAAGTCTTTGCCAATCATTGGCAAAGCTGCGGCATTACACGCCGCCTGAGACACATGCGCGCGCACAAGACCTGAAGTCTTTGCCAAACATTGGCAAAGCTACGACATTAAACGCCGCCTAGGTTACATGTGCGCGCACAAGACCTGAACTCTTTGCCACACTTTGGCAAGGCTACGGCATTACACGTCGCCTGAGACACAGGCACACGCACAAGACCAGAACTCTTTGCCAAACATTGGAAAAGCTACGACATTACACGCTGCCTGAGACACAGGCGCGCACAAGACCTGAAGTCATTGCCAAACATTGGCAAAGCTACGGCATTACACGCCGCCTAAGACACAGGCGCGCGCACAAGACCTGAAGTCTCTGCCAAACATTTGCAAAGTTACGACATTACACGCCACCTGGCACACAGGCGTGCGCACAAGACCTGTGTTTGGCAAAGCTACGGCATTACACGCCGCCTGAGAGACATGTACGCGCAGAAGACCTGAAGTCTTTGCCAATCATTGGCAAAGCTATGACAATACACGCCGCCTGAGACACATGCGCGCGCACAAGACCTGAAGTCTTTGCCAAACATTGGCAAAGCTACTGCATTACACGCCGCTTGAGACACAGGCGCACACACCAGACCTGGATTCTTTGCCAAACATTGGCAATGCTACCGCATTACACGCCCCCTGAGACACGCGCGCACGCGCAAGACTAGAAGTATTTGCCAAACATTAGCAATGCTACGGTATTACACGATGACTGAGACACAGCGCACACACAAGACTTGAAGTCTTTGCAAAACATTGGAAAAGCTACGACATTACACGCCGCCTGAGCCACATGCGCGCGCACAAGACCTGTGTTTGGCAAAGCTACGGCATTACACGCCGCCTGAGACACATACGCGCGTAAAAGAGCTGAACTCTTTGCCAAACATTGGCAAAGCTACGACATTAAACGCCGCCTGGGTTACATGTGCGCGCACAAGACCTGAACTCTTTGCCACACTTTGGCAAGGCTACGGCATTACACGCTGCCTGAGACATAGGCACGCGCACAAGACCAGAACTCTTTGCCAAACATTGGAAAAGCTATGACATTACTCGCTGCTTGAGACACAGGCGCGCACAAAACCTGAAGTCATTGCCAAACATTGGCAACGCTACGGCATTACACGCTGCCTAAGACACAGGCGCGCGCAAAAGACCTGAAGTCTTTGCCAAACATTGGCAAAGCTATGGCATTACACTACTCCTGATACACAGGCGCGGGCACAAGACATGTATTCTTTGCCAAACATTGGCAAAGCTACGACATTACACGCCTCCTGAGACATAGGCGCGCACAAGACCTGAAGTCTTTGCCAAACGTTTGCAAAGGTACGGCATTACACGCCGCCTGAGACATAGGCGTGCGCCCAAGACCTGTGTTTGGCAAAGCTACGGTATTACACGCCGCCTGAGACACAGGCGCGCGCACAAGACCTGAAGTCTTTGTCAAACATTGGCAAAGCTACGGCACTACACGCCGCCTCAGACACAGGCGCGCGCACAAGATCTGAATTCTTTGCCAATCATTGGCAAAGCTATGACAATACACGCCGCCTGAGACACATGCGCGCGCACAAGACCTGAAGTCTTTGCCAAACATTGGCAAAGCTACGGCATTACACGCCGCTTGAGACACAGGCGCAAGTACCAGACCTGGATTCTTTGCCAAACATTTGCAATGCTACCGCATTACACGCCCCCTGAGATACACACGCACGCGCAAGACTTGAAGTATTTGACAAACATTAGCAATGCTACGGTATTACACGATGACTGAGACACAGCGCGCACACAAGACCTGAAGTCTTTGCAAAACATTGGAAAAGCTACGACATTACACGCCGCCTGAGACACATGCGCGCGCACAAGACCTGTGTTTGGCAAAGCTACGGCATTACACGCCGCCTGAGACACAGGCGCGCGCACAAGACCTGAAGTCTTTGCCAATAATTGGCAAAGCTATGACAATACACGCCGCCTGAGACACATGTGCGCGCACAAGACCTGTGTTTGGCAAAGCTACGGCATTACACGCCGCCTGAGACACAGGCGCGCGCACAAGACCTGAAGTCTTTGCCAATCATTGGCAAAGCTATGACAATACACGCCGCCTGAGACACATGTGCGCGCACAAGACCTGAAGTCTTTGCCAAACATTGGCAAAGCTACAGCATTACACGCCGTTTGAGACACAGGCGCACGCACCAGACCTGGATTCTTTGCCAAACATTGGCAATGCTACCGCTTTACACGCCCCCTGAGACACACGCGCACGCGCAAGACTTGAAGTATTTGCCAAACATTAGCATTGCTACGGTATTACACGATGACTGAGACACAGCGCGCACACAAGACCTGAAGTCTTTGCAAAACATTGGAAAAGCTACGACATTACACGCCGCCTGAGACACATGCGCGCGCACAAGACCTGAAGTCTTTGCCAAACATTGGCAAAGCTACGACATTAAACGCCGCCTGAGACACATTCGCGCGCAAAAGAACTGAACTCTTTGCCAAACATTGGCAAACCTACGACATTACACCTCGCCAGAGACGCAGGAGCGCACACGACCTAAAGACTTTGCCAAACATTGTCAAAGCTATGTCATTACACGACGCCCGAGACACAGGCGTGCACATAAGACGTTTGTTTAGCAAAGCTACGGGATTACACGCTGCCTGAGACACAGGCGTGCGCATAAGACCTTTGTTTGGCACAGTTGTGGATTACACGCCGCCCGAGACAAGGCGCGCAAGACCTGAAGTCTTCGCCAAACATTGGCAATGCTACGGCAATACACGAAGCCTAAGACACAGCACGCACACAAGACCTGAAGTCTTTGCAAAACATTGGCAAAGCTAAAGCATTACATGCCTCCTGAGACACAGGCGCGCGCACAAGACCTGAACTATATGCCAAACATTCGCAAAGCTACGACATTACACGACGCCTGAGACACATGCGCGCGCAAAAGTCATGAAGTCTTTGCCAATCGTTGGCAAAGCTACGGCATTACACGCCGCCTGAGACACATGCACGCGCACAAGTCCTGAAGTCTTTGCCAATCATTGGCAAAGCTACTGCATTACACGCCTGAGACACATGCGCGCGCACAAGACCTGAAGTCTTTGCCGAACATTGGCAAAGCTACGGCATTACACGCCGCTTGAGACACAGGCGCACGCACCAGACCTGGATTCTTTGCCAAACATTTGCAATGCTACCGCATTACACGCCCCCTGAGACACACGCGCACGCGCAAGACTTGAAGTATTTGACAAACATTAGCAATGCTACGGTATTACACGATGACTGAGACACAGCGCACACACAAGACCTGAAGTCTTTGCAAAACATTGGAAAAGCTACGACATTACACGCCGCCTGAGACACATGCGCTCGCACAAGACCTGTGTTTGGCAAAGCTACGGCATTACACGCCGCCTGAGACACAGGCGCGCGCACAAGACCTGAAGTCTTTGCCAATCATTGGCAAAGCTATGACAATACACGCCGCCTGAGACACATGTGCGCGCACAAGTCCTGTGTTTGGCAAAGCTACGGCATTACACGCCGCCTGAGACACAGGCGTGCGCACAAGACTTGAAGTCTTTGCCAATCATTGGCAAAGCTATGACAATACACGCCGCCTGAGACACATGTGCGCGCACAAGACCTGAAGTCTTTGCCAAACATTGGCAAAGCTACAGCATTACACGCCGCTTGAGACACAGGCGCACGCCCCAGACCTGGATTCTTTGCCAAACATTGGCAATGCTACCGCTTTACACGCCCCCTGAGACACACGCGCACGTGCAAGACTTGAAGTATTTGCCAAACATTAGCAATGCTATGGTATTACACGATGACTGAGACACAGCGCGCACACAAGACCTGAAGTCTTTGCAAAACATTGGAAAATTACGACATTACACGCCGCCTGAGATACATGCGCGCGCACAAGACCTGTGTTTGGCAAAGCTACGACATTACACGCCGCCTGAGACACAGGCGCGCCCACAAGACCTGAAGTCTTTGCCAATCATTGGCAAAGCTATGACAATACACGCCGCCTGAGACACATGCGCGCGCACAAGACCTGAAGTCTTTGCCAAACATTGGCAAAGCTACAGCATTACACGCCGCTTGAGACACAGGCGCACGCACCAGACCTGGATTCTTTTCCAAACATTGGCAATGCTACCGCATTACACGCCCCCTGAGACACACGCGCACGCGCAAGACTTGAAGTATTTGCCAAACATTAGCAATGCTACGGTATTACACGATGACTGAGACACAGCGCGCACACAAGACTTGAAGTCTTTGCAAAACATTGGAAAAGCTACGACATTACACGCCGCCTGAGACACATGCGCGCGCACAAGACCTGTGTTTGGCAAAGCTACGCATTACACGCTGCCTGAGACACATGCGCGCGCAAAAGAGCTGAACTCTTTGCCAAACATTGGCAAAGCTACGACATTAAACGCCGCCTGGGTTACATGTGCGCGCACAAGACCTGAACTCTTTGCCACACTTTGGCAAGGCTACGACATTACACGCCGCCTGAGACACAGGCACGCGCACAAGACCAGAACTCTTTGCCAATCATTGGAAAAGCTACGACAATACACGCTGCCTGAGACACAGGCGCGCACAAGACCTGAAGTCATTGCCAAACATTGGCAAAGCTACGGCATTACACGCCGCCTAAGACACAGGCGCGCGCACAAGACCTGAAGTCTTTGCCAAACATTGGCAAAGCTATGGCATTACACGACTCCTGAAACACAGGCGCGGGCACAAGACATGTATTCTTTGCCAAACATTGGCAAAGCTACGACATTACACGCCTCCTTAGACATTGGTGTGCACAAGACCTGAAGTCTTTGCCAAACGTTTGCAAAGGTACGGCATTACACGCCGCCTGAGACACAGGCGCGCGCACAAGATCTGAAGTCTTTGCCAATCATTGGAAAAGCTATGAAAATACACGCCGCCTGAGACACATGCGCGCGCACAAGACCTGAAGTCTTTGTCAAACATTGGCAAAACTACGGCACTACACGCCGCCTCAGACACAGGCGCGCGCACAAGATCTGAAGTCTTTGCCAATCATTGGCAAAGCTATGAAAATACACGCCGCCTGAGACACATGCGCGCGCACAAGACCTGAAGTCTTTGCCAAACATTGGCAAAGCTACGGCATTACACGCCGCTTGAGACACAGGCGCGCGCACCAAACCTGGATTCTTTGCCAAACATTGGCAATGCTGCCGCATTACACGCCCCCTGAGACACACGCGCGCGCGCAAGACTTGAAGTATTTTCAAACATTGGCAATGCTACGGCATTACACGATGACTGAGACACACAGCGCACACAAGACCGGAAGTCTTTGCAAAACATTGGCAAAGCTACGGCGTTACACGCCGCCTGAAACACAGGCGCGCGCATAAGACCTGAACTATATGCCAAACATTGGCAAAGCTACGACATTACACGTCGCCTGAGACACATGCGCGCGCACAAGACCAGAAGTCTTTGCCAAACATTAGCAAAGCTTACGACATTACACGCCGCCTGAGACACATGCGCGCGCAAAAGAACTGAACTCTTTGCCAAACATTGGCAAAGCTACGGCATTACACCTCGCCTGAGACACAGGAGCGCACACGACCTAAAGTCTTTGCCAAACATTGTCAAAGCTACGTCATTACACGATGCCTGAGACACAGGCGTGCACATATGACCTTTGTTTGGCAAAGCTACGGCATTACACGCCGCCTGAGACACAGGCGCGCAAGACCTGAAGTCTTCGCCAAACATTAGAAATGCAACGGCATTACACGAAGCCTAAGACACAGCGCGCACACAAGACTTGAAGTCTTTGCAAAACATTGGCAAAGCTACAGCATTACATGCCGCCTGAGACACAGGCGCGCGCACAAGACCTGAACTATATGCCAAACATTCGCAAAGCTACGGCATTACACGACGCCTGAGACACATGCGCGCGCAAAAGTCCTGAAGTTTTTGCCATTCATTGGCATAGCTACGGCATTACACGCCGCCTGAGAGACATATACGCGCAGAAGTCCTGAAGTCTTTGCCAATCATTGGCAAATCTACGGCATTACACGCCGCCTGAGACACAGGCGTGCACAAGACCTGAAGTCTTTGCCAAACATTGGCAAAGCTATGACAATACACGCCACATGAGACACATGCGCGTGCACAAGACCTGAAGTCTTTGCCAAACATTGGCAAAGCTACGGCATTACACGACTCCTGAGACACAAGCGCGGACAAGACATGTATTCTTTGCCAAGCATTGGCAAAGCTACGACATTACACGCCTCCTGAGACACAGGCGCGCACAACACATGAAATCTTTGATAAACATTTACAAAGGTATGGCATTACACGCCGCCTGAGACACAGGCGTGCGCCCAAGACCTGTGTTTAGCAAAGCTACGGTATTACACGCCGCCTGAGACACAGGCGCGCGCACAAGACCTGAAGTCATTGCCAAACATTGGCAAAGCTACAGCATTACACGTCGCCTGAGACACAGGCGCGCAAGACCTGAAGTCTTCGCCAAACATTAGAAATACAACGCATTACACGAAGCCTAAGACACAGCGCGCACACAAGACTTGAAGTCTTTGCAAAACATTGGCAAAGCTACAGCATTACATGCCGCCTGAGACACAGGCGCGCGCATAAGACCTGAACTATATGCCAAACATTCGCAAAGCTACGGCATTACACGACGCCTGAGACACATGCGCGCGCAAAAGTCCCGAAGTTTTTGCCATTCATTGGCATAGCTACGGCATTACACGCCGCCTGAGAGACATGTACGCGCAGAAGTCCTGAAGTCTTTGCCAATCATTGGCAAAGCTACGGCATTAAACGCCGCCTGAGACACAGGCGTGCACAAGACCTGAAGTCTTTGCCAAACATTGGCAAAGCTATGACAATACACGCCACATGAGACACATGCGCGTGCACAAGACCTGAAGTCTTTGCCAAACATTGGCAAAGCTACGGCATTACACGACTCCTGAGACACAAGCGTGGACAAGACATGTATTCTTTGCCAAGCATTGGCAAAGCTACAACATTACACGCCTCCTGAGACACAGGCGCGCATAAGACCTGAAATCTTTGATAAACATTTACAAAGGTACGGCATTACACGCCGCCTGAGACACAGGCGTGCGCCCAAGACCTGTGTTTGGCAAAGCTACGGTATTACACGCCGCCTGAGACACAGGCGCGCGCACAAGACCTGAAGTCATTGCCAAACATTGGCAAAGCTACGGCATTACACGCCGCCTAAGACACAGGCGCGCGCACAAGACCTGAAGTCTTTGCCACACATTTGCAAAGCTACGACATTACACGCCACCTGGCACACAGGCGTGCGCACAAGACCTGTGTTTGGCAAAGCTACGGCATTACACGCCGCCTCAGAGACATGTACGCGTAGAAGACCTGAAGTCTTTGCCAATCATTGGCAAAGCTATGATAATACACGCCGCCTGAGACACATGCGCGCGCACAAGACCTGAAGTCTTTGCCAAACATTGGCAAAGCTACGGCATTACACGCCGCTTGAGACACAGGCGCACGCACCAGACCTGGATTCTTTGCCAAACATTGGTAATGCTACCGCATTACACGCCCCCTGAGACACACGCACACGCGCTAGACTTGAAGTATTTGCCAAACATTAGCAATGCTACGGTATTACATGATGACTGAGACACAGCACGCACATAAGACTTGAAGTCTTTGCAAAACATTGGAAAAGCTACGACATTACACGCGGCCTGAGACACATGCGCGCGTACAAGACCTGTGTTTGGCAAAGCTACGGCATTACACGCCGCCTGAGACACATGCGCGCGCAAAAGAGCTGAACTCTTTGCCAAACATTGGCAAAGCTACGACATTAAACGCCGCCTGGGTTACATGTGCGCGCACAAGACCTGAACTCTTTGCCACACTTTGGCAAGGCTACGACATTACACGCCGCCTGAGACACAGGCACGCGCACAAGACCATAACTCTTTGCCAAACATTGGAAAAGCTACGACATTACACGCTGCCTGAGACACAAGCGCGCACAAGACCTGAAGTCATTGCCAAACATTGGCAAAGCTATGACAATACACGCCACATGAGACACATGCGCGTGCACAAGACCTGAAGTCTTTGCCAAACATTGGCAAAGCTACGGCATTACACGACTCCTGAGACACAAGCGCGGACAAGACATGTATTCTTTGCCAAGCATTGGCAAAGCTACGACATTACACGCCTCCTGAGACACAGGCGCGCACAAGACTTGAAATCTTTGATAAACATTTGCAAAGGTACGGCATTACATGCCGCCTGAGACACAGGCGTGCGCCCAAGATGTCACACCCCAACCACGGCGGTTTCCCGCGGGGCGCGACGGTCATGGATCATCGTCACTGATTACATAGAACGACCTCTATATGGTTTTGAAAATCATGCATTCCAAATCGTTCCAAAATATAACATTGTTTTACAGAGTTAATGCGGAAAGTAATGCGGAAGGAAAATAAATTGTTTTGAAAATACAATGCCAAGCAAAAGACAAGCAAATGTTCATTGTCATGGGAACATCAAAAGACTTCATGCATGATGTGCACCCTAATCCCGTGCAAGCTTAACGACCTAAGAAAACATGCTTAAACAAGTCAACAATAATGTTGGTGAGTTCATAGGTTTAAATGTAAAAGTAAATCGTTGTAATGGACCACAAAACTTTCAATGATTTGATTGCTGTACAGACAATACTACAATATTACCATAAGCACACCGAAACCGAAGCTAGACTGTAACAGTAATGTAATGTAATGCCTCTACCATGCCTATCGTATGCATGGGGTGATTAGGTCAATGATGCACCCGTTTTGACCTACGGTCAAAGTTAGCGCGACTAACGCGGGTGGGGGTTGTCAAACCCAAATAGATCTATCCATGATTACCTCGCTTAGAAACGAAACTAACGGTCCAGTTTGAGAAGACTTAATACGATATGAAACCGCTTATGTAATATGTGAAATCATGTAAGTGAAATTGTGTCCATTGAAAACAGTAAGTATGCATGTAATCTCCCCTAAAAGGAAAATAAGTAAAATGGGGCCGTGAAAACTCACCTGATGCGTGAGTACTGGAAACGTGTAAGTAGCAAAAGTCCGTGCGTAAACCGACCTACGCGTGCCCTAGAATATATAAGACACCTTAAGGTCTAAATAATGATTGTGAATACAAGTTGGTCATGTAACAGTTTCACCCAAATCGTTACGTTATGTGTAAGTTTTGGTTTAAAAACATTTGACTCGGTGACCCGTTGGTGATATGTATTTGTTACCCAAAAATATATATTTATTTCCAAAAAGAAAACCTAACAATAATCATATGAACTATTAAAATACTATCAACCAATTAGTAATAATATTTCTTCATAACTTGTCATAAGTTTATCCAAAATACTAACAACTTTGTAAAGTACTAAAATATATAATAACACATAATAATAGTCACTAAGTAACCCATGGACCTACTAAAATCACTTGATGCATATTCAAGGTTAATATATATTCAGTTTCTATTAGTAACAATTTTTATTAAGTGAAACATAATCAACAAAAACTAAAATCACCAACTTAAATATTTATTTTAGTTCATGACCCACCATAAGTTGTTTTTATACAAAAACTAGTTTTAAGTAGGGATTAGATTATAACAACTCCAAATTTAACAAAAATGAGTTTTTATAGGTGAAAGTTGGTACATAACAATATGTAAACAAAATATAAAACAAGAGTAAAAACATGAACACGAAGAAGGTTTTCTCACTAGAAGCAATCATGAAAGAAGGAATGAGTGATGTATGTTGCTTGAAATCACCACTAGAACACTTGATCTTCACTAGCAAGAGGCTTGAACACTTGAATTAAAGTTTGAAAGTTGAGTGTTTGAGGGTGGGGTGTGTAGCCGTAAATCAAGAGAGAAAAGAGGAGTGTTGGTGAAATGAATCTCTTGTGGGAAAATAGAGAAGTGTTGGCTCCATTTTTAATTCAAGTAAGGACTTGTAAGTAATAGTTCATTGGAAAAAGTGTGTATGAAGTCAAATTTTCGGACATGAGAAGAGATTGTTTTATGGCTAAAAATGGTTTATGTAAAGAGTTGGATTTTTTTGGATGCAAAATGATCTTTCACCAAATTGGAAAATTTGGTGTGGTCAAATCTCCTGAACTAGCTAGTGTGGGTTTGTGTGTGCCTATTCTTTGGCCGAAAGCATGAGAGGGAAAACATGGTGGATTTGACTAATGGTTCCAAAGGGTAAAATCTTGCACTTGGAAAGTGCTTGGGTAAAAGATAAACATGAGTATGTAAATTTTAGAGATATGGAAAAGTAACATACATGAACTATCCATGTGGATGTGAAAATCTCGGCCAACATGAAAAGAAAACGATGAGTTTTTTTTTTGTATTTATTTAAATGGAAAGGAGACTTTGTAGATTAAACGGGTATTCGGGTGGTAGCGGATATAAATCGGACACGATATAAAATAGAGATTTTATTAAAATCGAGCTCAACAAAATAAATTATTGACTAACATGTAAATATATGTTTAGGAATTTAATATGTCGAAATAGCACGTTAAAATAAAATATACCGATGAAACAGTAGAGACGCGCGTTTAAATACTAAGTTGATATAAATAAACACACACATATATTTAAGTTCTAAAATAGTGTTGTAAAATCTCGAAATATTAATTATCACCAACGTTCGTGTATGCCGGTTATACTACGTGTGACCGGGTAATTTACTGAATTACCAATTTGTGAAATGCTATGAATGGACTTTGCTAATTATGAAATTATCTTAATTAACCATAATTAAGTCTAACACGATTATAATGTATGCAAATTATGATAGAGCCGGGGACGAGTATTGACCTGAAATTGCTGGTTGTCAGATACTCCCCATGTTAAAAAGAATTTCGTCCCGAAATTCAGCTAGTGACTTGTGCAGTTTCAAACAACTGCAGGTACTTGTGCTTCATCTGGTCCTCGCGTTCCCAAGTAAACTCTGGTCCTCGTCTAGAGTTCCACCGAACCTTTACTATGGGGATACGACTCTGTTTCATTCTCTTGACCTCACGGTCCATGATCTCAACTGGTTCTTCGACGAAATGGAGTCGATCATCAACCTGGATTTCCTCGAGTGGTATGACCTGTGTCTCGTCTGATAAACACTTTTTCAGATTTGACACGTGGAAAGCTGCGTGAACACCACTGAGTGCTTGCGGCAGCTTAAGCTTGTAAGCTACGGGACCAACCCTTGCAAGGATTTCAAACGGTCCGATGTATCTTGGGTTTAGCTTACCACGCTTGCCGAAGCGAATAACTCCCTTCCAAGGTGAGACTTTGAGTAAAACCTTATCTCCAACCTGGAATTCCAATGGTTTGCGTCTCACGTCAGCGTAACTCTTCTGACGATCACGCACGGCCTTAAGTCTGTCCCGAATCTGGACGATCTTCTCTGTTGTTTCATGAATGATCTCTGGCCCAGTAAGCTGGCTATCCCCAACTTCTGTCCAGCATAAAGGTGATCGGCACTTTCGTCCATACAGTGCTTCAAAAGGTGCGGCTTTGATGCTAGTGTGATAACTGTTGTTGTAAGAGAACTCAACCAATGGTAGATGAGTATTGTCACACCCCGCCAAGGCGGAAACGCGAGGCGCGACGTTCATGGTTTTTCAAAGCATATAATTATTGCAAACGCACACATACAACTGGATACATAAATTAAATTTAAGGTTTTACAGCCCAAAAATAGTATTTGAAGTTACAAAATATTAAGATTTTGCAAATATGACCCGAACATTATGGGTTATACAAGAAAAATCTTCAAAAGTTGTATCCACCGTGTATGCATGAACCCTATGTAGTATTACTCTTGCTATCACGATCAGTTTCCTGAAAAACATACTTGAAAATGTCAACACTAGGTTGGTGAGTTCACAGGTTTTATATATGAATACAATGAGCAAACCAATTGCATGAAAATGATCTTTACGTATATGATAAACAAAACAAGTAATGTTTGACCCATTTGTAAACTAGCTAGGAATACAAATAATATGTACATACATGAGGCATAACCAAACCAAGACCAGGTGTTTTGCCCCTCACTCGTACCTCACGAGCAATATTAGAACACTATGCACTCATTTGGCCAGAGGGACCCATGGTTAGCGCGACTAACCATGACCGGGGGTGTCAGACCCAATAGTACTATCCATAGAATCTCAGGCTAATCTATAGCTAATGGTTATAAATATGATGATCAGGGGACATTACGAGCTCCAAATGTGTCAACTCATGCATACATAAAGGTCGGGTCTTGTTTTCTTGTTATCATATAAAAATAGTTATAAGTATGTTCTTCCCCCAAATAGTACAAAACAGTAAAAAGGGGCCGTGAAACTCACCTTGAGTTTGTGTATGTTAGCAACGATAATTGTTCCAGTCAAACTTGACTATTCGTACCCTAATTACAAAAAGGGTAATTCTTGTTAAGACCGTACGTCTTATATGTAAATTGTTCATCGACTTAGTAAATCTGATTGCTTTTGTTTAAAATATCTTCTTAGTTTTTCAACACTTGATTTGTAGTAAAAACAGTTCTAAGTTACTGCTAAATGGGACTGATGACCAGGTATCGAAACTACCTAGTTTCGATTGAATCAGGACAGAACAGAACAGATGTCGAAACTACCTTGTTTCGATTAAGCAAACTGGGTATCGAAACTATCTAGTTTCGATTGAGTACTAGGTATCGAAACTCCTAGTTTCGATTGAATAATAGCTATCGAAACTACCTAGTTTCGATTGAGTAAACAGGTATCGAAACTCCTAGTTTCGATCAAATAGGTATCGAAACTCCTAGTTTCGATCAAACTGGTATCGAAACTCCTAGTTTCGATTGAGAAACAGGTATCGAAACTCCTAGTTTCGATTACTGCAATTCTGATTGACAGAATCAGTCCTGCATATTTTTATGTTTTAAACTTGAATTCGGCACACTTATCTTGTTATCTTACTTGCGTTTGAATATTTTGTATGCTTATCTACGGTTTTAAAAGAAAATATTGTAGATAGTATTGAGTTTTTACCTTAAAACAGAGACGAAGATGATGAGAGAAAACAGAGAATGATCTTGAATCTTTTGCTAAACTCTTTTCAGAAACACTTGAAATTCTCCTTAAAACATCGAATTCGTGATGGATTTTGCCTTAAAACTGGACTTTGAATTGGAGTGAAATGGAGAATTTGCCGTAAGAAAATGAGTGATAAAATGGGAATTGTGAGGAAAATGAGTGAGGTGGTATGGTTTTTACTTGAGTTTTTCTCAGGAGAGGTATGGGTCGAGGTGTAGGTTTTCTCTGCACTTCGGCCGAGAAAGTCAAGGGTAAGTTGGGTTTAGATAGTATAATAATTAGATTTAGGTATTAATATCAATTATAGTTTTAAAGGGGTAAATAAATCCGGTTTAGATCCTCCACGGTATTATAAATTTATTCTGAAAATAATTTATTGTTCTACGTAAAGTTTGTGAAAATAAAATATATATGTATATATATTTTTCTGGGTATTTGATTTAATCACTAACGTTCGTATTTAGTCGGGTTATACGGGTATGTGATCCGGTAATTCCTAGAATTACCAAAATATGAAATGGAACAATGTACGGCTTTTCTTAGACTTTAATGCCCTAATTTATTCAATTAGGTAAATCACGAACATAAATATAATATAAACTTGTTTATATCGTGTACGGATATTAACCTGAAATGTCGGGTGTCACATTCTCCCTATGTTAAAAGAATTTCGTCCCGAAATTCAATTCGTGCCATCTTGAACTGATGCATCCTTAAACAAGGAGGGGTATTTCGTCTTCATTTGATCCTCTGGTTCCCATGTATACTCGGGACCACGTTTTGAGTTCCAACGTACTTTAACCAGTTTGATTCGACTGCGTCTCAGTCTTTGAACTTTCCAATCTGTAATCTCAATCGGTTCCTCGATGAAATGAAGTTTATCATCAATGTGAATCTCGTCTGGCGGTATAATCAGCGTCTCGTCTAATAAACACTTCTTGAGATTTGATACATGAAACGTATCATGTACATTGCTTAGTTCTTGTGGCAACTTGAGCTTGTAAGCTACAGGGCCAACCCTAGCCAGTATTTCAAAAGGTCCAACGTATCTAGGGTTGAGCTTACCACGGTTACCAAACCTTGCAACGCCTTTCCATGGTGAGACTTTTAACATTACTCGGTCACCAATTTGAAATTCTAATGGTTTCCGTCTGTTATCAGCATAGCTCTTTTGTCTGTCTCGGGCAGCTTTCAGACGGTCCTTAATTTTGAAGATCTTATCAGTGGTTTCCTGGACAATCTCAGGACCTGTCAAATGTTTTTCACCAACTTCCGCCCAACATAGCGGTGAGCGGCACTTACGACCATATAAAGCTTCATACGGAGCTGCATTAATGCTCGTGTGGTAACTGTTATTATAGGAAAACTCCGCCAACGGTAAATGAGTATCCCAATTACCTCCAAAATCAATTACACACGCACGAAGCATATCTTCTAATGTTTGGATAGTCCTTTCACTTTGACCGTCCGTTTGTTGATGGTAGGCTGTGCTCATGTCTAGGCGCGTGCCTAAGGCTTCTTGTAATGATTTCCAGATTCTAGACACGAATCTGCTGTCTCTATCAGAGATAATAGAAATTGGCACTCCATGCCTAGCCACAATTTCCTTGATATAAAGCTTTGCAAGTTTCTCGGTTTTATCCGTCTCTTTGATAGGTAGAAAATGAGCCGATTTTGTCAGTCGATCGACAATTACCCATATTGTGTCATAACCGCTGGACGTCCTGGGTAACTTCGTGATGAAATCCATAGAAATTTGTTCCCATTTCCATTGAGGTATCTCGGGTTGTTGTAACAAACCAGACGGTTTCTGATGTTCGGCTTTTACTTTTGAACACGTTAAGCATTTACTGACATATGTGGCAATATCTCCTTTCATATTGGGCCACCAATATAATTCTTTTAGATCCTTATACATCTTATTTGAACCTGGGTGAATGGAGTATCTGGACTTGTGGGCTTCGTCCATAACCAACTTCCGTAAGTTACCAAAACATGGCACCCAAGTTCTATTCATGAAGTATAGAGTGTCATCTGACTTTGTCTCCAATTGTTTGATCATTCCACGTAGTGCTTCATTTTGGATGTTCTTTTCCTTAAATGCTTCTTGTTGTGCCACTCGGATTTGAGTAGTAAGACTCGTATGAATTGTTAATCCTAGAGCACGAACACGAAGAGTTGTAACTCGATCCTTGCGACTTAAGGCGTCTGCTACGACATTGGCTTTACCAGGGTGATACTTGATATCACAGTCGTAATCATTCAGTAGCTCTACCCAACGACGTTGTCTCATGTTGAGTTCCTTTTGATCGAAGATATGTTGAAGACTCTTGTGATCAGTAAAGATAGTGCATCTTGTACCGTAAAGATAATGTCTCCAAATCTTGAGTGCAAACACAACTGCGCCCAACTCCAAGTCATGGGTCGTATAATTCTTTTCGTGCACTTTTAGTTGTCGTGAGGCATATGCGATGACTTTGTCTCTTTGCATTAACACACAACCAAGTCCTTGGTGTGATGCATCGCAGTATACGACAAAGTTGTCGATTCCCTCAGGAAGGGATAAGATCGGTGCACTACACAGCTTCTGCTTCAGTAATTGAAAAGCTGACTCTTGCTTGTCATTCCAATCAAATTTCTTTTCTTTCTGGGTTAGTGTGGTTAAAGGCAGGGCTATCTTTGAAAAATTCTCGATGAATCGCCTGTAATAGCCTGCCAAACCCAGAAATTGACGCACTTCAGTCGGAGTTCTTGGTGCTTCCCAGTTTTTGATAGCTTCAATCTTGGATGGGTCGACGTGAATTCCTTCCTTGTTGATGACATGTCCAAGAAAATGCACTTCTCGGATCCAAAACTCACACTTAGAGAATTTAGCATAAAGCTTCTCATTCCTGAGTAGTTCTAAGATTAATTTCAAATGATGTTCATGATCCTCCTTGGTTCGCGAATATATTAATATGTCATCAATAAACACTATCACGAATTTATCCAAGTATGGCTTGCATACGCGGTTCATGAGATCCATGAAAACAGCTGGTGCGTTCGTCAGACCAAATGGCATAACTAGAAATTCGTAGTGGCCATATCGAGTCCTAAAAGCCGTTTTTGGTGTATCTCCTTCCTGAATTTTCAGTTGATGATACCCTGATCGTAGATCAATTTTAGAATAGAAGCTAGAACCTTGTAGTTGATCGAACAAATCGTCTATTCGAGGAAGTGGATATCGATTTTTTATTGTAAGCTTGTTTAACTCTCGGTAATCAATACACATCCTAAAGGTTCCATCCTTTTTCTTTACGAACAAGACCGGAGCTCCCCAGGGTGAGAAACTCGGTCTTATGAAACCTTTATCAAGCAATTCTTGCAGTTGATTAGATAATTCCTGCATCTCGGAAGGTGCTAGTCGATACGGTGATCTCGCAACTGGTGCGGCTCCTGGTACCAAGTCGATTCGGAATTCGACTTGCCTTGGTGGTGGTAATCCAGGTAAGTCTTCAGGAAAAACTTCAGGGTAATCCTTAACGATTGGTATGTCTTCAAATCGACGTTTCTCGGGTTTCTTCTCGATGACGTGAGCCAGGAATACGTAATAGCCTTTACGTAGGTACCTACGAGCTTTCATGCAGTTTATCATCTTCAATGTCACTCCACTTTTCTCACCTTGTACCGAAAGAATTTCTCCGTTTGGGAGAGGAATATGAACAATCTTCTCAAAACAAACGATCTCGGCGTGATTCTTAGACAACCAATCCATACCAATAACAACGTCAAAGCTTCCCAAGTCAATAGGTAACAGGTCTATACTAAAGGTGTGGTCTTTCAAACATAGTGTACAACCCTGAATGACTTCTTCGGTTTTAATTAATTTCCCGTTTGCTAATTCAATTGTATAATTTTGGTCTAGTTTGCTGGGCTTAATACCAAGTAGGGACTTAAAGTCTTTTGACACAAAACTCATATCAGCACTCGTATCGAAAAGTATAGAAGCATAATGATTGTTTATCAGGAACGTACCAGTGACAATGTCAGGGTCCTGGCGTGCGTCCCCAGCTCCCATCACGAACGCTCTTCCTCGGGCCTGATTGTTATTCTGATTATTCAACTTGGGGCAATCTTTCCTGTAGTGCTTCAGATCTCCACATTCGTAGCATCCTTGCTTAATCTTATCGGTGGGGTTGGCATTGAGTCGACATGTCTGCGCTCGATGCCCAAACTTTCTACACCTTTCACATTGAGTGCATTTCCCCACATGGTGATACCCACACTTATCACACCTCGGTTGGGGGCCAGCATAACCCCTTTTCTCCACAGCGTTAGCAGCAAAAGCTTTCACAGTCTCTTGTCTCTTATAGGCTTGATTCCTAAATTGGTTATTTGGTTTTCCCACCCATTTCCTCTTTTCTCCTAACTTTCTTTCCTCAGTTTCCTTTTTCTCGAACAAACCATTACGAACAACATCATCCCTTAGTTTGTAGGCTAAGACTATGGCACTCTTGGTATCAATGGGGTTCGACGAAGTCACCATACTACGAATTTGAGGTGCGAGACCCCACAAGTACCTTTCAACCTTTTTGTACTCTGGTGTGACCATGTGTGGCACCAAGATTGCTAGTTCATTGAACTTGTCAGTGTAACCAGCCACATCATCTCCTATCATTTGAAGGTTCCACATTTCAGTTTCGATTTTCTGCAATTCATTTCGAGGACAGTACTCCTCGATCATCATGGTCTTTAGATCATCCCAAGATAGCTGGTAGGCAGTCTGTCTTCCCAATGTTTTCATCTGAGAATTCCACCAGGTTAATGCTTTATCAGCAAGCGTGCATGTGGCATATTTCACCATACAGTCAGCGGTGCATTCACTGATATCAATCACAGATTCCATCTTCTCAATCCACCTCATCAGGCCTACTGCACCCTCGGTGCCATTGAAGTTGCGAGGGTTGCAGGAGAGAAAAGCCTTATAAGTGCACTTCTTGCTCGAAGCATCTGTAGGGTCACAAGTCAATATTTTTAATAATGTTGTTAACTTAGATCATGACTGTTACAGAGGTGATTACACATTCTGTTACCTCCAGAACCTCCAGCAGTGCCACTGCCTCCTGCACCTCCTCCGCTACCACTACCATTTCCTCCGACGTTATTCCGATTGGCTTCGTACTGCTCCAAGGCGGCGGCTACACGTTGTGATATGAGTTGCTCAACTTCTGCAGAAATCGTCGTGTTGTTTTCACCAGTAGTGTCACGCGGTGTCCTTCTTTTGGGTGCCATGGGTCTGAAGTCGAAATGGGGTTAGTGTGTGACGATGTTCAGTGTCTACGATATCCGTACAATATGATGATAAGTTATGACATGCATATGCAATGAAAAACGTCTCAGTGAGTCATTTAAATTATAGACTAGGTTCGGTTTTTAGACTCCTAGTTCGCTATAATTAATGGCTCTGATACCAATCTGTCACACCCCGCCAAGGCGGAAACGCGAGGCGCGACGTTCATGGTTTTTCAAAGCATATAATTATTGCAAACGCACACATACAACTGGATACATGAATTAAATTTAAGGTTTTACAGCCCAAAAATAGTATTTGAAGTTACAAAATATTAAGATTTTGCAAATATGACCCGAACATTATGGGTTATACAAGAAAAATCTTCAAAAGTTGTATCCACCGTGTATGCATGAACCCTATGTAGTATTACTCTTGCTATCACGATCAGTTTCCTGAAAAACATACTTGAAAATGTCAACACTAGGTTGGTGAGTTCACAGGTTTTATATATGAATACAATGAGCAAACCAATTGCATGAAAATGATCTTTACGTATATGATAAACAAAACAAGTAATGTTTGACCCATTTGTAAACTAGCTAGGAATACAAATAATATGTACATACATGAGGCATAACCAAACCAAGACCAGGTGTTTTGCCCCTCACTCGTACCTCACGAGCAATATTAGAACACTATGCAGTCATTTGGCCAGAGGGACCCATGGTTAGCGCGACTAACCATGACCGGGGGTGTCAGACCCAATAGTACTATCCATAGAATCTCAGGCTAATCTATAGCTAATGGTTATAAATATGATGATCAGGGGACATTACGAGCTCCAAATGTGTCAACTCATGCATACATAAAGGTCGGGTCTTGTTTTCTTGTTATCATATAAAAATAGTTATAAGTATGTTCTTCCCCCAAATAGTACAAAACAGTAAAAAGGGGCCGTGAAACTCACCTTGAGTTTGTGTATGTTAGCAACGATAATTGTTCCAGTCAAACTTGACTATTCGTACCCTAATTACAAAAAGGGTAATTCTTGTTAAGACCGTACGTCTTATATGTAAATTGTTCATCGACTTAGTAAATCTGATTGCTTTTGTTTAAAATATCTTCTTAGTTTTTCAACACTTGATTTGTAGTAAAAACAGTTCTAAGTTACTGCTAAATGGGACTGATGACCAGGTATCGAAACTACCTAGTTTCGATTGAATCAGGACAGAACAGAACAGATGTCGAAACTACCTTGTTTCGATTAAGCAAACTGGGTATCGAAACTATCTAGTTTCGATTGAGTACTAGGTATCGAAACTCCTAGTTTCGATTGAATAATAGCTATCGAAACTACCTAGTTTCGATTGAGTAAACAGGTATCGAAACTCCTAGTTTCGATCAAATAGGTATCGAAACTCCTAGTTTCGATCAAACTGGTATCGAAACTCCTAGTTTCGATTGAGAAACAGGTATCGAAACTCCTAGTTTCGATTACTGCAATTCTGATTGACAGAATCAGTCCTGCATATTTTTATGTTTTAAACTTGAATTCGGCACACTTATCTTGTTATCTTACTTGCGTTTGAATATTTTGTATGCTTATCTACGGTTTTAAAAGAAAATATTGTAGATAGTATTGAGTTTTTACCTTAAAACAGAGATGAAGATGATGAGAGAAAACAGAGAATGATCTTGAATCTTTTGCTAAACTCTTTTCAGAAACACTTGAAATTCTCCTTAAAACATCGAATTCGTGATGGATTTTGCCTTAAAACTGGACTTTGAATTGGAGAGAAATGGAGAATTTGCCGTAAGAAAATGAGTGATAAAATGGGAATTGTGAGGAAAATGAGTGAGGTGGTATGGTTTTTACTTGAGTTTTTCTCAGGAGAGGTATGGGTCGAGGTGTAGGTTTTCTCTGCACTTCGGCCGAGAAAGTCAAGGGTAAGTTGGGTTTAGATAGTATAATAATTAGATTTAGGTATTAATATCAATTATAGTTTTAAAGGGGTAAATAAATCCGGTTTAGATCCTCCACGGTATTATAAATTTATTCTGAAAATAATTTATTGTTCTACGTAAAGTTTGTGAAAATAAAATATATATGTATATATATTTTTCTGGGTATTTGATTTAATCACTAACGTTCGTATTTAGTCGGGTTATACGGGTATGTGATCCGGTAATTCCTAGAATTACCAAAATATGAAATGGAACAATGTACGGCTTTTCTTAGACTTTAATGCCCTAATTTATTCAATTAGGTAAATCACGAACATAAATATAATATAAACTTGTTTATATCGTGTACGGATATTAACCTGAAATGTCGGGTGTCACAAGTATCCCATTTGTTCCCGAAATCAATCACACAAGCTCTAAGCATGTCCTCCAAAGTCTGAATAGTCCTTTCACTTTGGCCATCAGTTTGGGGGTGATACGCGGTACTCATATCCAATCTTGTACCCAATGCTTTCTGTAGAGATTGCCAGAACCTAGAGGTGAATCGGCTATCTCGATCTGAAATGATGGAGATTGGCACTCCATGTCTCGAGACAACCTCCTTGAGATAAATTCTGGTCAACCTTTCCATCTTATCAGTTTCCTTAATCGGCAAGAAGTGTGCAGACTTTGTCAGTCGGTCGACAATTACCCAAATCGTATCATAACCACCGGATGTCTTGGGTAACTTTGTGATGAAATCCATGGAAATCTGCTCCCACTTCCATTGTGGAATCTCTGGTTGTTGTAGTAACCCTGACGGTTTCTGATATTCAGTCTTGACTTTTGAACATGTCAGACACTTACTAACGTAGGTGGCGATGTCAGCTTTCATGTTGGGCCACCAGTAAAGTTCCTTGAGATCCTGATACATCTTGTCAGAGCCTGGGTGAATCGAGTACCTGGACTTGTGTGCTTCGTCCATTACTAAATCCCTTAAGCTCCCAAAGCTTGGTACCCAAATCCGATCCATGAAGTAACGGGTTTCATCGGATTTGATCTCAAATTGCTTGTCCATACCCCGTAAGGACTCATCTTTCAGGTTTTGCTCCTTGAGTGCTTCTAACTGAGCATCGCGAATTTGAGTGGTTAAACTCGTTTGAATTGTCATCCCCAATGCTCGCACTCGTAGATTTTTGGTTCGTTCCTTTCTACTCAAGGCATCTGCTACGACGTTTGCCTTACCAGGATGATAGCGAATCTCGCAGTCGTAGTCGTTAAGTAACTCGACCCATCTGCGTTGTCTCATGTTTAACTTTTTCTGGTCAAAGATGTGCTGGAGACTCTTGTGGTCAGTGAAAATAGTACATCTAGTACCGTACAGGTAATGCCTCCAGATCTTGAGTGCAAAAACTACGGCTCCCAGTTCTAAGTCATGGGTGGTGTAATTTTTCTCATGTACTTTTAGTTGTCGGGACGCGTAAGCAATAACCTTGTCGTGTTGCATCAATACGCAACCAAGACCTTGGTGTGATGCGTCACAGTATACCACAAATCCGTCTGTTCCTTCTGGAAGTGACAAGATAGGAGCACAACATAGTTTCTGTTTCAACAGCTGAAAAGCTGCTTCTTGCTTTTCACCCCAATCAAACTTCTTGTCTTTCTGGGTTAAGGTCGTCATTGGCTGGGCTATCTTGGAGAAATTTTCGATAAACCGTCTGTAGTAGCCTGCCAGACCTAGGAATTGTCGCACCTCAGTCGGAGTCTTCGGTGCTTCCCAATTCTTTATCGCTTCAACCTTGGACGGGTCAACATGTATACCCTTCTCGTTGACCACATGCCCGAGAAATTGCACCTCTCGAATCCAGAAATCGCATTTCGAGAATTTAGCGTACAACTTCTCGTTCTTAAGTAATTCCAATATTAGTCTCAAATGCTGCTCGTGCTCTTCTTGAGTTTGTGAGTATATCAAGATGTCGTCGATGAAAACAATCACGAATTTATCCAGGTAGGGCTTGCACACTCTATTCATGAGGTCCATGAATACAGCTGGTGCATTGGTTAACCCAAACGGCATGACCATAAACTCGTAGTGACCGTAACGAGTCCGAAACGCGGTCTTAGGAACATCCTCCTCTTGGATTCGTAACTGATGGTATCCTGAACGTAAGTCGATCTTCGAATAATAACTGGATCCTTGAAGTTGGTCAAACAAGTCATCGATCCTCGGAAGTGGATACCGGTTCTTAATAGTCAGCTTGTTTAATTCCCGGTAATCGATGCACATTCGGAAGGATCCATCCTTCTTCTTGACAAACAAGACCGGGGCTCCCCAAGGCGAGAAACTCGGTCTTATGAATCCCTTGTCTAACAACTCCTGTAGTTGGTTAGACAATTCTTGCATTTCCGATGGCGCTAGCCGATATGGCGATCGCGCTATCGGTGCGGCTCCGGGTACTAGATCAATTCGAAACTCGACTTGTCTCGGAGGTGGAAGTCCGGGCAAGTCTTCGGGAAAGACTTCAGGGTAGTCTCGAACGATCGGTATATCCTCGACTTTTCTCTCCTCCGTTGGCTTTTCTATTACGTGCGCCAAGATTGCATGATAGCCCTTTCGTAAGCACTTCCGGGCCTTCATACAAGTAATGATCCTTATCGTAGTACCGCTCCTTTCTCCTTGAATCGAAAGTGTTTCCCCATTCGGAAGCGGAATACGAACAATCTTTTCACGACAAACGATTTCAGCTCGATTCTTTGACAACCAATCCATCCCAATGACGATGTCAAAACTTCCAAGCGTTACAGGCAGTAAATCTATGACAAAAGGGTGATCCGCCAAATTCAAAGTACACCCTTGAATTACTTTATCGGTTTCAATTAGCTTACCATCGGCTAACTCTATGGTATACTTACTAGTTAACATGATTGGTTTAATACCGAGCAATGGACTAAATTCGCTAGACACAAAACTCTTATCGGCACCAGTATCGAACAAAATAGAAGCATAGTGATCATTAATGAGAAACGTACCCGTAACAATGTTCAGATCTTGACTGGCTTCTCCAGGCTCCTATCACAAAGGCTCTACCGCGCGCATTATTGCCCCCATGATTCTTCAGTTTTGGGCAATCCTTGCGGAAGTGTGCAGTACTCCCGCATTCGAAGCAACCACGGTTGGCCCCTGGGTTGGCGGTTGGCTCAGTAGTTCGGCAATTTTTAGTTGCATGGCCGAACCTCTTACATTTTTGGCACTTAGAGTCTTCACATGTGCCCATGTGGTGAAAACCACACTTGTTACACTTAGGTAGGTTCCCGGTATACACACCTCTTGGTTTCTTCTCAGTTGGGCCTGCAGCAAAGGCCTTAACTGTTTCTTGTCTCTTCTGGACTGGGGGTATAAAGGTCTTGCCATGATTATTATCCCATTTCCTCTTGTTGTCAGCGCTTCTCGCAAAGGAACCCTTTTTCACCAAAACACCCTGGCGAACTGCCTGATCAGTCAAGTGGTGAGCAAGTCTCACTGCACTCTGGATTGTAGCGGGTTCAGCAGAAGTTACCATGCTTTGGATTTGAGGTGCTAGACCCCAAATGTACCTTTCAATCCTTTTGAATTCAGGGGTCACCATGTGTGGACACAAGCGTGCATAGTCATGAAATTTGGTGGTATAAGTGTCCACATCAGCACCCTCCATGGTCAAATTCCAAAACTCTTGCTCTATCTTTTGCAGTTCACTGCGAGGGCAACACTCTTCTTTCAGCATCTCCTTGAAATCCTCCCAAGGTATCGCATTGGCGACATCCAGACCCAATGTCTGAACATGAGAGTTCCACCATGATAGTGCCTGCCTTTCAAATGTGCCAGAGGCGAACTTGACTCTACTGTCCGCAGTGCAGTTACTCATGCTGAAGACAGACTCTGCCTTCTCTATCCATCGAACCATTCCAACTGCCCCCTCAGAGCCATTGAAAGTATGAGGTTTGCAGTTGAGGAAAGACTTAAATGAACAGCCCCTCGCATTGTTCTCTGTTCCTGAATTGTATAAATTGCTTTGTTAGAAATTAAACAATCATAAACAGTGACTTTAATACATATGACAATGCATCCCTTCGGACTTCCGTCGTACCTCCGTCTCCTCCGTTGATCTCCGATCCTCCACCGGATCCCACGTTCCGGTTAGTGTCGTAAGCGGCAAGGGCATCGGCTACTCGTTGCGAGATCATTGCCTCAATCTCCGCTAAGCTCGTAGGTGCACAGCCCTCTGCATTGTTGTGGGGGACTCTCCTTCGTGGCGGCATGTTTCTTCAAATCACAACGATAAGCAAGATAAGACAATATATATAATAAAGTCAACACATATGCACAAAGTAGACAACCACAACAATCAAACAACCACGCAATATAAAAGATAACATAACTTGATAAATAAATTGCACGAGATACAAAGTATTTTTAGAGTACAAAGCTCCACAAAAACAAGTTCAAATCTGAAATATTACGTGAGCACAACCCGCTCACGATAGGCTAATGAATGAAACGAGAAAATACACCAACAAAGACGGCCACAGAGGCGAAGAGAGCACTAACTGCAGCAAGTGCCACAGCAGACCCTGCTCGCTCCTGTGCCTCGGCAGGCTGCTGTTCAGCTATAACAACACGCTGATTGGCGGCTGCGGCCTGCTCCTCGATGGCAACCACCCGGAAGTGAATAGCGTGAAGTGACTGGTCCACGATGTAAGACCATTCATTCACGGAATGTAGGCGGTCCACTATAGACTCGATGTGGAGGCCCTTGAGCCTCTCAATGTTATCCTGAACTGAGTGGGTCTCGAGGTCACGGTGAGCATCTTGTGCCACTGGTGTGGGCACGGTGCGCTCAACCGGTTCCCCGGTCAGTGGTAGGGGACGGGGCACCTGAGAAGACTCGCCTATCTCGTGGATAGAGGGTAAATCCTCCTCCTCAAACCACCCATTGAGGGTGTGTGGCATCCATGTCTGCTTCCTCGCAGAAGCCAAAGTCTTCTTCCGCGGAGGCTCTCGTGGAGTGTCGTCAGTCCCTGCGGCCTCGCCGGCAGGTGCTGGTGGTGATAGTGCGGGCCTCTTCCCTAGTATGGGGACCTGCTTCCTAGCAGTCTGTTTCGTCTTAGCTCCGGCGCGAAGGACAGGTGGGGCTGATGGTACGGGACTCGGTGGTGTAGGAGCTCGTCGTGTCGAAACTGGGGTACTCTCTCCTGAGGAAGACCCTCCGAAGATCACCGAGCGAGGCACCGTCTCTCCGGAGCTCGTGCTGTCACTTCCGTCGGCTGCTCCGCCTGTGCTGTCAGTAGCTGACTCTCCGGACGCCTCCTCCGGGTCGGTCTCGTAACTTACCTCCGGTACGGGTGCAGGCGGCGACGCTGGTGGTGTCCCAGATGGTGGTGGTGGTGGGGTCGCGGGTGTGTACTCCTCGTCAGAAGCGTATATAACAATCGGGTCTACTGAAGTCATATCTGTGACAAGGCAATATTCGAAATACTATGTAACATAAGTATGCAGTGTGTGTATGCGGTAATGTAAATGTTATGAGACTACGGTTATAGTCTAAGCCCACTAAATGCAACTTAGTTCGCTATAACCAATGTCTCTGATACCAATCTGTCACACCCCAACCACGGCGGTTTCCCGCGGGGCGCGACGGTCATGGATCATCGTCACTGATTACATAGAACGACCTCTATATGGTTTTGAAAATCATGCATTCCAAATCGTTCCAAAATATAACATTGTTTTACAGAGTTAATGCGGAAAGTAATGCGGAAGGAAAATAAATTGTTTTGAAAATACAATGCCAAGCAAAAGACAAGCAAATGTTCATTGTCATGGGAACATCAAAAGACTTCATGCATGATGTGCACCCTAATCCCGTGCAAGCTTAACGACCTGAGAAAACATGCTTAAACGAGTCAACAATACTGTTGGTGAGTTCACAGGTTTAAATGTAAAAGTAAATCGTTGTAATGGACCATAAAACTTTCAATGATTTGATTGCTGTACAGACAATACTACAATATTACCATAAGCACACCGAAACCGAAGCTAGACTGTAACAGTAATTTAATGCCTCTACCATGCCTATCGTATGCATGGGGTGATTAGGTCAATGATGCACCCGTTTTGACCAACGGTCAAAGTTAGCGCGACTAACGCGGGTGGGGGTTGTCAAACCCAAATAGATCTATCCATGATTACCTCGCTTAGAAACGAAACTAACGGTCCAGTTTGAGAAGACTTAATACGATATGAAACCGCTTATGTAATATGTGAAATCATGTAAGTGAAATTGTGTCCATTGAAAACAGTAAGTATGCATGTAATCTCCCCCAAAAGGAAAATAAGTAAAATGGGGCCGTGAAAACTCACCTGATGCGTGAGTACTGGAAACGTGTAAGTAGCAAAAGTCCGTGCGTAAACGACCTACGCGTGCCCTAGAATATATAAGACACCTTAAGGTCTAAATAATGATTGTGAATACAAGTTGGTCATGTAACAGTTTCACCCAAATCGTTACGTTACGTGTAAGTTTTGGTTTAAAAACATTTGACTCGGTGACCCGTTGGTGATATGTATTTGTTACCCAAAAATATATATTTATTTCCAAAAAGAAAACCTAACAATAATCATATGAACTATTAAAATACTATCAACCAATTAGTAATAATATTTCTTCATAACTTGTCATAAGTTTATCCAAAATACTAACAACTTTGTAAAGTACTAAAATATATAATAACACATAATAATAGTCACTAAGTAACCCATGGACCTACTAAAATCACTTGATGCATATTCAAGGTTAATATATATTCAGTTTCTATTAGTAACAATTTTTATTAAGTGAAACATAATCAACAAAAACTAAAATCACCAACTTAAATATTTATTTTAGTTCATGACCCACCATAAGTTGTTTTTATACAAAAACTAGTTTTAAGTAGGGATTAGATTATAACAACTCCAAATTTAACAAAAATGAGTTTTTATAGGTGAAAGTTGGTACATAACAATATGTAAACAAAATATAAAACAAGAGTAAAAACATGAACACGAAGAAGGTTTTCTCACTAGAAGCAATCATGAAAGAAGGAATGAGTGATGTATGTTGCTTGAAATCACCACTAGAACACTTGATCTTCACTAGCAAGAGGCTTGAACACTTGAATTAAAGTTTGAAAGTTGAGTGTTTGAGGGTGGGGTGTGTAGCCGTAAATCAAGAGAGAAAAGAGGAGTGTTGGTGAAATGAATCTCTTGTGGGAAAATAGAGAAGTGTTGGCTCCATTTTTAATTCAAGTAAGGACTTGTAAGTAATAGTTCATTGGAAAAAGTGTGTATGAAGTCAAATTTTCGGACATGAGAAGAGATTGTTTTATGGCTAAAAATGGTTTATGTAAAGAGTTGGATTTTTTTGGATGCAAAATGATCTTTCACCAAATTGGAAAATTTGGTGTGGTCAAATCTCCTGAACTAGCTAGTGTGGGTTTGTGTGTGCCTATTCTTTGGCCGAAAGCATGAGAGGGAAAACATGGTGGATTTGACTAATGGTTCCAAAGGGTAAAATCTTGCACTTGGAAAGTGCTTGGGTAAAAGATAAACATGAGTATGTAAATTTTAGAGATATGGAAAAGTAACATGCATGAACTATCCATGTGGATGTGAAAATCTCGGCCAACATGAAAAGAAAACGATGAGTTTTTTTTTTGTATTTATTTAAATGGAAAGGAGACTTTGTAGATTAAACGGGTATTCGGGTGGTAGCGGATATAAATCGGACACGATATAAAATAGAGATTTTATTAAAATCGAGCTCAACAAAATAAATTATTGACTAACATGTAAATATATGTTTAGGAATTTAATATGTCGAAATAGCACGTTAAAATAAAATATACCGATGAAACAGTAGAGACGCGCGTTTAAATACTAAGTTGACATAAATAAACACACACATATATTTAAGTTCTAAAATAGTGTTGTAAAATCTCGAAATATTAATTATCACCAACGTTCGTGTATGCCGGTTATACTACGTGTGACCGGGTAATTTACCGAATTACCAATGTGTGAAATGCTATGAATGGACTTTGCTAATTATGAAATTATCTTAATTAACCATAATTAAGTCTAACACGATTATAATGTATGCAAATTATGATAGAGCCGGGGACGAGTATTGACCTGAAATTGCTGGTTGTCACACAAGACCTGTGTTTGGCAAAGCTACGGTATTACACGCCGCCTGAGACACAGGCGCGCGCACAAGACCTGAAGTCTTTGTCAAACTTTGGGAAAGCTACGGCATTACACGCCGCCTGAGACACAGGCGCGCGCACAAGACCTGAAGTCTTTGCCAAACATTGGCAAAGCTACGACATTACACGCCGCCTGAGACACATGTGCGCGCAAAAGAACTGAACTCTTTGCCAAACATTGGCAAAGCTACGACATTACACGACTCCGGATACACAGGCGCGGGCACAAGACATGTATTCTTTGCCAAACAGTGGCAAAGCTACGTCATTACACGCCTCCTGATACATAGGCGCGCACAAGACCTGAAGTCTTTGCCAAACGTTTGCAAAGGTACGGCATTACACGCCGCCTGAGACACAGGCGTGCGCCCAAGACCTGTGTTTGGCAAAGCTACGGCATTACACGTCGCCTGAGACACAGGCGCGCGCACAAGACCTGAAGTCTTTGTCAAACATTGGCAAAGCTACGGCACTACACGCCGCCTCAGACACAGGCGCGCGCACAAGACCTGAAGTCTTTGCCAAACATTGGCAAAGCTACGGCATTACACGCCGCTTGAGACACAGGCGCGCGCACCAAACCTGGATTCTTTGCCAAACATTGGCAATGCTACCGCATTACACGCCCCCTGAGACACACGCGCGCGCGCAAGACTTGAAGTATTTTCCAAACATTGGCAATGCTACGGCATTACACGATGACTGAGACACACAGCGCACACAAGACCAGAAGTCTTTGCAAAACATTGGCAAAGCTACGGCGTTACACGCCGCCTGAAACACAGGCGCGCATAAGACCTGAACTATATGCCAAACATTGGCAAAGCTACGACATTACACGCCGCCTGAGACACATGCGCGCGCACAAGACCTGAAGTCTTTGCCAAACATTGGCAAAGCTTACGACATTACACGCCGCCTGAGACACATGCGCGCGCAAAAGAACTGAACTCTTTGCCAAACATTGGCAAAGCTACGGCATTACACCTCGCCTGAGACACAGGAGCGCACACGACCAAAAGTCTTTGCCAAATATTGTCAAAGCTACGTCATTACACGATGCCTGAGACACAGGCGTGCACATATGACCTTTGTTTGGCAAAGCTACGGCATTACACGCCGCCTGAGTCACAGGCGCGCAAGACCTGAAGTCTTCGCCAAACATTAGAAATGCAACGGCATTACACGACTCCTGAGACACAAGCGCGGACAAGACATGTATTCTTTGCCAAGCATTGGCAAAGCTACGACATTACACGCCTCCTGAGACACAGGCACGCACAAGACCTGAAATATTTGATAAACATTTACAAAGGTACGACATTACACGCCGCCTGAGACACAGGCGTACGCCCAAGACCTGTGTTTGGCAAAGCTACGGTATTACACGCCGCCTGAGACACAGGCGCGCGCACAAGACCTGAAGTCATTGCCAAACATTGGCAAAGCTACGGCATTACACGCCGCCTAAGACACAGGCGCGGCACAAGACCTGAAGTCTTTGCCAAACATTTGCAAAGCTACGACATTACACGCCACCTGGCACACAGACGTGCGCACAAGACCTGGGTTTGGCAAAGCTACGGCATTACACGCCGCCTGAGAGACATGTACGCGTAGAAGACCTGAAGTCTTTGCCAATCATTGGCAAAGCTATGACAATACACGCCGCCTGAGACACATGCGCGTGCACAAGACCTGAAGTCTTTACCAAACATTGGCAAAGCTACGGAATTACACGTCGCTTGAGACACAGGCGCACGCACCAGACCTGGATTCTTTGCCAAACATTGGCAATGCTACCACATTACACGCCCCCTGAGACACACGTGCACGCGCAAGACTTGAAGTATTTGACAAACATTAGCAATGCTACGGTATTACACGATGACTGAGACACAGCGCGCACACAAGACCTGAAGTCTTTGCAAAACATTGGAAAAGCTACGACATTACACGCCGCCTGAGACACATGCGCGCGCACAAGACCTGTGTTTGGCAAAGCTACGGCATTACACGCCGCCTGAGACACAGGCGCGCGCACATGACCTGAAGTCTTTGCCAATCATAGGCAAAGCTATGACAATACACGCCGCGTGAGACACATGCGCGCGCACAAGACCTGAAGTCTTTGTCAAACATTGGCAAAGCTACAGCATTACACGCCGCTTGAGACACAGGCGCACGCACCAGACCTGGATTCTTTGCCAAACATTGGCAATGCTACCGTATTACACGCCCTGAGACACACGCGCACGCGCAAGACTTGAAGTATTTGCCAAACATTAGCAATGCTACGGTATTACACGATGACTGAGACACAGCGCACACACAAGACACGAAGTCTTTGCAAAACATTGGAAAAGCTACGACATTACACGCCGCCTGAGACACATGCGCGCGCACAAGACCTGTGTTTGGCAAAGCTACGGCATTACACGCCGCCTGAGACACATGCGCGCGCAAAAGAGCTGAACTCTTTGCCAAACATTGGCAAAGCTACGACATTAAACGCCGCCTGGGTTACATGTGCGCGCACAAGACCTGAACTCTTTGCCACACTTTGGCAAGGCTACGACATTACACGCCGCCTGAGACACAGGCACGCGCACAAGACCAGAACTCTTTGCCAAACATTGGAAAAGCTACGACATTACACGCTGCCCGAGACACTGGCGCGCAAAAGACCTGAAGTCATTGCCAAACATTGGCAAAGCTACGGCATTACACGCCGCCTAAGACACAGGCGCGCGCACAAGACATGAAGTCTTTGCCAAACATTGGCAAAGCTATGGCATTACACGACTCCTGAAACATAGGCGCGGGCACAAGACATGTATTCTTTGCCAAACATTGGCAAAGCTACGACATTACACGCCTCCTGAGACGTTGGCGTGCACAAGACCTGAAGTCTTTGCCAAACGTTTGCAAAGGTACGGCATTGCACGCCGCCTGAGACACAGGCGTGCGCCCAAGACCTGTGTTTGGCAAAGCTACGGCACTACACGCTGTCACACCCCGCCAGGGCGGAAACGCGAGGCGCGACTTTCACTGGTTTCCAAAGCATATGATTACCGCAAACACATACATGTAATTGGATACATAACTGAATTTTAAATATTTACGTTACAAAATATCAATTTGAGTTTACAAATGTTTAAGATTTCGCAAATATGACTCAAGACCATGAGTTATACAAGAGAAATCCTCCCAAAAGCCGTATCCACGTGCATGCATGTAACCTACCTTGCTAACCTGATGACCACGTTCAATTTCCTGAAAACATACTTAAAACTGTCAACACGAGGTTGGTGAGTTCACAAGTTATTATAAAGAGTTATCATAAACCCAATGTTTAAATCTGATCTTTTTGCCGATCAAAACTCTTTGTTAAACCTGATCATTTTAACCTGATCAGTACTCTTTCGTTTAAACCTGATCACTTTAACCTGATCAGAATTCTTTACTTTAAACCTGATCACTTTACCCTGATCAGAACTCTTTTGTGTAAAACCTGATCATTTTAACCTGATCAGAACTCTTTTGATAAACCTGATCACTTTAACCTGATCAGAACTCTTTTGTGTAAAACCTGATCACTTTACCTTGATCAGAACTCTTTTGTGTAAAACCTGATCATTTTAACTTGATCAGAACCCTTTTGTGTAAAACCTGATCATTTTAACCTGATCAGAACCCTTTTGTGTAAAACCTGATCATTTTAACCTGATCAGAACTCTTTTGATAAACCTGATCACTTTACTCTGATCAGAACTCTTTTGTATGTATTACCAATGAATATGATTACTAATCCGATCTATTGACCCCATTTGTAAGCTTGCAAGGAATACAAAATAGTATGTAATGTACGAGACCGTAACCAAACCCCAACTTTCTGTGCCTCCCCTCGCCTTTCTGCGAGTAAGACAATATGCGGTCATTCGGCCATTTTGACCCCTGGTTAGCGCGACTAACCATGACCGGAGGCGTCACCCCCAATAGTACTATTCATATAATCCCGGGCTAAATCCATAGCTAATGGTTACTAATTTATTACGAGGACTTTAAGTGCTTTATTGTTCCCTCAATACATACATACGGTCAGATCATTAGTTCCATTCATTTATACATAAAAGTCTTTTACAAGTATGTTTCCACCCCAAATCATTTCAAAACTTTAGAAAAAGGGGGATTAGTGAAACTCACCTCGACAGTATGAATGCTAGCAAATATTTGAATGACGGCAGATTCGCCTATCCGTATCCTATTTACACAAGGATAACATACACGTTAAGACTACTCGTCTTAAACGCAATTTGTTCACTCGACTTAGTCGATCTGATTACTTTTGTTTTAATTATCTTTTTAGTTTTTCCAACCTTGTTTTGTTATGAAAATAGTTCTGAGTTACTGCCTTATGGGGCTAATGAACAGGTATCGAAACTTTCTTAGTTTCGATTGAACAGAACAGATGTCGAAACTTCCTAGTTTCGACTGAGCAAAACAGGTATCGAAACTACCTAGTTTCGATTCGCAAGAATAGTATCGAAACTACCTAGTTTCGATTGTACACAGGTATCGAAACTTCCTAGTTTCGATTGAGGAATAGATATCGAAACTCCTAGTTTCGATAGAACAACCGGTATCGAAACTCCAAGTTTCGATTGAATAACTGGTATCGAAACTCCTAGTTTCGATCAATAGGTATCGAAACTCCCAGTTTCGATTGACTAACAGGTATCGAAACTATAGTTTCGATATCTGCACTTTGATTTACAGAATTCACTCTGTATATTTTTATGTTCAAATCTTGAGTTTGACACAGTTTTCTTGTTATCTTACTTGCGTTTGAACGATTTGTATGTTTAGTTACGGTTTTAAAGCAAATAATATGGATGGTATCGAGTTTTTACCTCAAACCGAGAATGGAGATCTTTAGAGAAAAACAGAGAAGTAGTCTTGAATCTTTTGCTAAGCTTTCTTCAAGAACACTTGAAATCCTCCTTATGACACCGAATTATGGTGATTTTCGCATTAAAACTGGACTTCGATTTGAAAGGGAATTGTGAATTTGCCGTAAGAAAAGAGAAGGTTTGAAAGGAATGGTGAAGTTTCGTCTGAAGGGTATGGTTTACATCTGAATCAAAGTGAATCAGGCAAGTGGGAGCATGGCTCCCCTGACTCTCGGCCAAGAAAGTCAAGAAGTAGTTTAGGGGTTAATGATAACCAATTTTTTTAAATATTAATTTATTATGGTATTAGTATCAATTAGAGTTTTAAGGGGTAATTTAATTCAGTTTCGATTCTTCACGGTATTATAATTTTTAACCATTTTATGGCTCGTTGAAGAAAATATTAGAATCTTGGCTCAACGTAAATTTTGTGTAATATATATATATATATATATTTTTCTGGTTATTTTATTTAACCATTTACGTTCGCATTAAGTCGGGTTATCCTGCTTACTTTTTCTAGTAACTCTTTACGGTTTACTAGACTTGGAACAAACTTCTTTGCTAGACTTCTTGACTTTACTTAGTCAAAATAAAATATCAGGAAATAATAATTATGAACGTGCGTTTATGAAATGTGGATATTGACCTGAAATGCTGGGTGTCACAGGCGTGCACAAGACCTGAAGTCTTTGCCAATCATTGGCAAATCTACGGCATTACACGCCGCCTGAGACACAGGCGTGCACAAGACCTGAAGTCTTTGCCAAACATTGGCAAAGCTACGACATTACACGACTCCTGAGACACAAGCGCGGACAAGACATGTATTCTTTGCCAAGCATTGGCAAAGCTACGACATTACACGCCTCCTGAGACACAGGCGCGCACAAGACCTTAAATCTTTGATAAACATTTGCAAAGGTACGGCATTACACGCCGCCTGAGACACAGGCGGGCGCCCAAGACCTGTGTTTGGCAAAGCTACGGTATTACACGCCGCCTGAGACACAGGCGCGCGCACAAGACCTGAAGTCTTTGTCAAACATTGGGAAAGCTACGGCATTACACGCCGCCTGAGACACAGGCGCGCGCACAAGACCTGAAGTCTTTGCCAAACATTGGCAAAGCTACGACATTACACGCCGCCTGAGACACATGTGCGCGCAAAAGAACTGAACTCTTTGTCAAACATTGGCAAAGCTACGACATTACACCTCGCCTGAGACACAGGAGCGCACACGACCTAAAGTCTTTGCCAAACATTGTCAAAGCTATGTCATTACACGACGCCCGAGACACAGGGGTGCAAATAAGACACTTGTTTGGCAAAGCTACGACATTACACGCCGCCAGAGACACAGCGCGCACACAAGACTTGAAGTCTTTGCAAAACATTGGCAAAGCTACAACATTACATGCCGCCTGAGACACAGGCGCGCGCACCAGACCTGAACTATATGCCAAACATTCGCCAAGCTACGGCATTACACGACGCCTGAGACACATGCGCGCGCAAAAGTCCTGAAGTCTTTGCCAATCATTGGCAAAGCTACGGCATTACACGCCGCCTGAGAGACATGTACGCGCAGAAGTCCTGAAGTCTTTGCCAATCATTGGCAAAGCTACGGCATTACACGCCGCCTGAGACACAGGAGCGCACAAGACCTGAAGTCTTTGCCAAACATTTGCAAAGCTATGACAATATACGCCACATGAGACACATGCGCGTGCACAAGACCTGAAGTCTTTGCCAAACATTGGCAAAGCTACGGCATTACACGACTCATGAGACGCAGGCGCGCGGACAAGTCATGTATTCTTTGCCAAACATTGGCAAAGCTACGATATTACACGCCTCCAGAGACAAAGGCGCGCACAAGACCTGAAATCTTTGCCAAACATTAGCAAAGGTACGGCATTACACGCCGCCTGAGACACAGGCGTGCGCCCTAGACCTGTGTTTGGCAAAGCTACGGTATTACACTCCGCCTGAGACACAGGCGCGCACACAACACCTGAAATCTTTGTCAAACATTGGCAAAGCTACGACATTACACGCCGCCTGAGACACAGACGCGCGCACAAGACCTAAAGGCTTTGCCAAATATTGGCAAAGCTACGACATCACACGCCGCCTGAGACACATGCGCGGCAAAAGAACTGAACTCTTTGCCAAACATTGGCAAAGCTACGACATTACACCTCGCCTGAGACATAGGAGTGCACACGACCTAAAGTCTTTGCCAAACATTGTCAAAGCTATGTCATTACACGACGCCCGAGACACAGGCGTGCACATAAGACATTTGTTTGGCAAAGCTACGGCATTACCCGTCGCCTGAGACACAGGCGTGCGCATAAGTCCTTTGTTTGGCAAAGCTGCGGCATTACACGCGGCGTGAGACACAGGCGCGCAAGACCTGAAGTCTTCGCCAAACATTGGCAATGCTACGGCAATACACGAAGCCTAAGACACAGCGCGCACACAAGACCTGAAGTCTTTGCAAAACATTGGCAAAGCTACAACATTACATGCCGCTTGAGACATAGGCGCGCGCACAAGACCTGAACTATATGCCAAATATTCGCAAAGCTACGGCATTACACGACCCCTGAGACACATGCGCGCGCAAAAGTCCTGAAGTCTTTGCCAATCGTTGGCAAACCTACGGCATTACACGCCGCCTGAGACACATGCACGCGCACAAGTCCTGAAGTCCTTGCCAATCATTGGCAAAGCTACGGCATTACACGCCGCCTGAGACACATGCGCGCGCACAAGACCTGAAGTCTTTGCCAAACATTGGCAAAGCTACGACATTAAACGCCGCCTGGGTTACATGCGCGCGCACAAGACCTGAACTCTTTGCCACACTTTGGCAAGGCTAAGGCATTAGACGCCGCCTGAGACACAGGCACGCGCACAAGACCAGAACACTTTGCCAAACATTGGAAAAGCTACAACATTACACGCTGCCTGAGGCACAGGCGCGCACAAGACCTGAAGTCATTGCCAAACATTGGCAAAGCTACGGCATTACACGCCGCCTAAGACACAGGCGCGCGCACAAGACCTGAAGTCTTTGCCAAACATTGGCAAAGCTACGACATTACACGACTCCTGATAAACAGGCGCGGGCACATGACATGTATTCTTTGCCAAACAGTGGCAAAGCTATGTCATTACACGACGCCCGAGACACATGCGTGCACATAAAACGTTTTGTTTGGCAAAGCTACGGCATTACACGCCGCCTGAGACACAGGCGTGCGCATAAGACCTTTGTTTGGCAAAGCTGCGGCATTACACGCTGCTTGAGACACAGGCGCGCACAAGACCTGAAGTCTTTGCCAAACATTGGCAAAGCTATGACAATACATGCTACATGAGACACATGCCGCCTGAGACACAGGCATGCGCCCTGAACTATATGCCAAACATTTGCAAAGCTACGGCATTACACGACGCCTGAGACACATGCGCGCGCAAAAGTCCTGAAGTCTTTGCCAATCGTTGGCAAAGCTATGGCATTACACGCCACTTGAGACACATGCACGCATACAAGTCCTGAAGTCTTTGCCAATCATTGGCAAAGCTACGGCATTACACCCCGCCTGAGACACATGCGCGCGCACAAGTCCTGAAATCTTTCCCAAACATTGGCAAAGCTACGACATTAAACGCCGCCTGGGTTAAATGCGCGCGCACAAGACCTGAACTCTTTGCCACACTTTGGCAAGGCTACGGCATTACACGCCGCCTGAGACACAGGCACGCGCACAAGTCCAGAACTCTTTGCCAAACATTGGAAAAGCTACGACATTACACGCTGCCTGAGACACAGGCGCGCACAAGACCTGAAGTCATTGCCAAACATTGGCAAAGCTATGGCATTACACGCCGCCTAAGACACAGGCGCGCGCACAAGACCTGAAGTCTTTGCCAAACATTGGCAAAGCTACGGCATTACACGACTCCTGATACACAGGCGCGGGCACAAGACATGTATTCTTTGCCAAACATTGGTAAAGCTACGACATTACACTCCTCCTGAGACACAGGCGCGCACAAGACCTGAAGCCTTTGCCAAACGTTTGCAAAGGTACGGCATTACACGCCGCCTGAGACACAGGCGTGCGCCCAAGACCTGTGTTTGGCAAAGCTACGGTATTACACGCCGTCTGAGACACAGGCGCGCGCACAAGACCTGAAGTCTTTGTCAAACATTGGCAAAGCTACGGCACTACACGCCGCCTCAGACACAGGCGCGCGTACAAGACCTGAAGTGTTTGCCAATCATTGGCAAAGCTATGACAATAAACGCCGCCTGAGACACATGCGCGCACACAAGACCTGAAGTCTTTGCCAAACATTGGCAAAGCTACGGCATAACACGCAGCTTGAGACACAGGCGCACGCACCAGACCTGGATTCTTTGCCAAACATTGGCAATGCTACCGCATTACACGCCCCCTAAGACACATGCGCGCGCGAAAGACTTGAAGTATTTGCCAAACATTGGCAATGCTACGGCATTACACGATGACTGAGACACAGCGCGCACACAAGACCGGAAGTCTTTGCAAAACACTGGCAAAGCTACGGCATTACACGCCTCCTGCGACACAGGCACGCGCACCAGACCTGAAGTCTTTGCCAAACTTTGGCAAAGCTACGACATTTCACGTCGCCTGAGACACTGGTGCGTGCACAAGACCTGAAGTCTTTGCCAAACATTTGCAAAGCTACGGCATTACACGACTCCTGACTCACAGGCGCGCGGAAAAGACATGTATTCTTTGCCAAACATTGGCAAAGCTACGACATTACATGCCTCCTGAGACACAGGCACGCACAAGACCTGAAATCATTGCCAAACATTTGCAAAGGTACGGCATTACACGCCGCCTGAGACACAGGCGTGCGCCCAAGACCTGTGTTTGGCAAAGCTACGGTATTACACGCCGCCTGAGACAGAGGCGCGCGCACAAGACCTGAAGTCTTTGTCAAACATTGGCAAAGCTACGGCATTACACGCCGCCTGTGACACAGGCGCGCGCACAAGACCTGAAGTCTTTACCAAACATTGGCAAAGCTACGGCATTACACGCCGCCTGAGACACATGCGCGCGCAAAAGAACTGAACTCTTTGCCAAACATTGGCAAAGCTACGACATTACACCTCGCCTGAGACATAGGAGTGCACACGACCTAAAGTCTTTGCCAAACATTGTCAAAGCTATGTCATTACACGACGCCCGAGACACAGGCGTGCACATAAGACATTTGTTTGGCAAAGCTACGGCATTACCCGCCGCCTGAGACACAGGCGTGCGCATAAGTCCTTTGTTTGGCAAAGCTGCGGCATTACACGCGGCGTGAGACACAGGCGCGCAAGACCTGAAGTCTTCGCCAAACATTGGCAATGCTACGGCAATACACGAAGCCTAAGACACAGCGCGCACACAAGACCTGAAGTCTTTGCAAAACATTGGCAAAGCTACAACATTACATGCCGCCTGAGACATAGGCGCGCGCACAAGACCTGTACTATATGCCAAATATTCGCAAAGCTACGGCATTACACGACCCCTGAGACACATGCGCGCGCAAAAGTCCTGAAGTCTTTGCCAATCGTTGGCAAACCTACGGCATTACACGCCGCCTGAGACACATGCACGCGCACAAGTCCTGAAGTCCTTGCCAATCATTGGCAAAGCTACGGCATTACACGCCGCCTGAGACACATGCGCGCGCACAAGACCTGAAGTCTTTGCCAAACATTGGCAAAGCTACGACATTAAACGCCGCCTGGGTTACATGCGCGCGCACAAGACCTGAACTCTTTGCCACACTTTGGCAAGGCTAAGGCATTAGACGCCGCCTGAGACACAGGCACGCGCACAAGACCAGAACACTTTGCCAAACATTGGAAAAGCTACAACATTACACGCTGCCTGAGGCATAGGCGCGCACAAGACCTGAAGTCATTGCCAAACATTGGCAAAGCTACGGCATTACACGCCGCCTAAGACACAGGCGCGCGCACAAGACCTGAAGTCTTTGCCAAACATTGGCAAAGCTACGGCATTACACGACTCCTGATAAACAGGCGCGGGCACATGACATGTATTCTTTGCCAAACAGTGGCAAAGCTATGTCATTACACGACGCCCGAGACACAGGCGTGCACATAAAACGTTTTGTTTGGCAAAGCTACGGCATTACACGCCGCCTGAGACACAGGCGTGCGCATAAGACCTTTGTTTGGCAAAGCTGCGGCATTACACGCTGCTTGAGACACAGGCGCGCACAAGACCTGAAGTCTTTGCCAAACATTGGCAAAGCTATGACAATACATGCCACATGAGACACATGCCGCCTGAGACACAGGCATGCGCCCTGAACTATATGCCAAACATTTGCAAAGCTACGGCATTACACGACGCCTGAGACACATGCGCGCGCAAAAGTCCTGAAGTCTTTGCCAATCGTTGGCAAAGCTATGGCATTACACGCCACTTGAGACACATGCATGCACACAAGTCCTGAAGTCTTTGCCAATCATTGGCAAAGCTACGGCATTACACCCCGCCTGAGACACATGCGCGCGCACAAGTCCTGAAATCTTTCCCAAACATTGGCAAAGCTACGACATTAAACGCCGCCTGGGTTAAATGCGCGCGCACAAGACCTGAACTCTTTGCCACACTTTGGCAAGGCTACGGCATTACACGCCGCCTGAGACACAGGCACGCGCACAAGTCCAGAACTCTTTGCCAAACATTGGAAAAACTACGACATTACACGCTGCCTGAGACACAGGCGCGCACAAGACCTGAAGTCATTGCCAAACATTGGCAAAGCTATGGCATTACACGCCGCCTAAGACACAGGCGCGCGCACAAGACCTGAAGTCTTTGCCAAACATTGGCAAAGCTACGGCATTACACGACTCCTGATACACAGGCGCGGGCACAAGACATGTATTCTTTGCCAAACATTGGTAAAGCTACGACATTACACTCCTCCTGAGACACAGGCGCGCACAAGACCTGAAGTCTTTGCCAAACGTTTGCAAAGGTACGGCATTACACGCCGCCTGAGACACAGGCGTGCGCCCAAGACCTGTGTTTGGCAAAGCTACGGTATTACACGCCGTCTGAGACACAGGCGCGCGCACAAGACCTGAAGTCTTTGTCAAACATTGGCAAAGCTACGGCACTACACGCCGCCTCAGACACAGGCACGCGTACAAGACCTGAAGTGTTTGCCAATCATTGGCAAAGCTATGACAATACACGCCGCCTGAGACACATGCGCGCACACAAGACCTGAAGTCTTTGCCAAACATTGGCAAAGCTACGGCATAACACGCAGCTTGAGACACAGGCGCACGCACCAGACCTGGATTCTTTGCCAAACATTGGCAATGCTACCGCATTACACGCCCCCTAAGACACATGCGCGCGCGAAAGACTTGAAGTATTTGCCAAACATTGGCAATGCTACGGCATTACACGATGACTGAGACACAGCGCGCACACAAGACCGGAAGTCTTTGCAAAACACTGGCAAAGCTACGGCATTACACGCCTCCTGCGACACAGGCACGCGCACCAGACCTGAAGTCTTTGCCAAACATTGGCAAAGCTACGGCATTTCACGTCGCCTGAGACACTGGTGCGTGCACAAGACCTGAAGTCTTTGCCAAACATTTGCAAAGCTACGGCATTACACGACTCCTGACTCACAGGCGCGCGGAAAAGACATGTATTCTTTGCCAAACATTGGCAAAGCTACGACATTACACGCCTCCTGAGACACAGGCACGCACAAGACCTGAAATCTTTGCCAAACATTTGCAAAGGTACGGCATTACACGCCGCCTAAGACACAGGCGTGCGCCCAAGACCTGTGTTTGGCAAAGCTACGGTATTACAGGCCGCCTGAGACAGAGGCGCGCGCACAAGACCTGAAGTCTTTGTCAAACATTGGCAAAGCTACGGCATTACACGCCGCCTGGGACACAGGCGCGCGCACAAGACCTGAAGTCTTTACCAAACATTGGCAAAGCTACGGCATTACACGCCGCCTGAGACACATGCGCGCGCAAAAGAACTGAACTCTTTGCCAAACACTGGCAAAGCTACGACATTACACCTTGCCTGAGACACAGGAGCGCACAGGACCTAAAGTCTTTGCCAAACATTGTCAACGCTATGTCATTACACGACGCCCGAGACACAGGCGTGCACATAAAACGTTTGTTTGGCAAAGCTACGGCATTACACGCCGCCTGAGACACAGGCGTGCGCATAAGACCTTTGTTTGGCAAAGCTGCGGCATTACACGCAGCTTGAGACACAGGCGCGCACAAGACCTGAAGTCTTTGCCAAACATTGGCAAAGCTATGACAATACATGCCACATGAGACACATGCCGCCTGAGACACAGGCACGCGCACAATACCTGAACTATATGCCAAACATTAGCAAAGCTACGGCATTACACGACGCCTGAGACACATGCGCGCGCAAAAGTCCTAAAGTCTTTGCCAATCGTTGGCAAAGCTATGGCATTACACGCCACTTGGACACATGCACGCACACAAGTCCTGAAGTCTTTGCCAATCATTGGCAAATCTATGGCATTACACGCCGCCTGAGACACATGCGCCCTCACAAGACCTGAAGTCTTTCCCAAACATTGGCAAAGCTACGACATTAAACGCCGCCTGGGTTATATGCGCGCGCACAAGACCTGAACTCTTTACCACACTTTGGCAAGGCTACGGCATTACACGCCACCTGAGACACAGGCACGCGCACAAGTCCAGAACTCTTTGCCAAACATTGGAAAAGCTACGACATTACACGCTGCCTGAGACACAGGCGCGCACAAGACCTGAAGTCATTGCCAAACATTGGCAAAGCTACGACATTACACGCCGCCTAAGACACAGGCGCGCGCACAAGACCTTAAGTCTTTGCCAAACATTGGCAAAGCTACGGCATTACACGACTCCTGATACACAGGCGCGGGCACAAGACATGTATTCTTTGCAAAACATTGGTAAAGCTACGACATTACACTCCTCCTGAGACACAGGCGCGCACAAGACCTGAAGTCTTTGCCAAACGTTTGCAAAGGTACGGCATTACACGCCGCCTGAGACACTGGCGTGCGCCCAAGACCTGTGTTTGGCAAAGCTACGGTATTACACGCCGTCTGAGACACAGGCGCGCGCACAAGACCTGAAGTCTTTGTCAAACATTGGCAAAGCTACGGCACTACATGCCGCCTCAGACACAGGCGCGCGCACAAGACATGATGTGTTTGCCAATCATTGGCAATGCTATGACAATACACGCCGCCTGAGACACATGCGCACACAAGACCTGAAGTCTTTGCCAAACATTGGCAAAGCTATGGCATAACACGCCGCTTGAGACACAGGCGCGCGCACCAGACCTGGATTATTTGCCAAACATTGGCAATGCTACCGCATTACACGCCCCCTGAGACACATGCGCGCGCGCAAGACTTGAAGTATTTGCCAAACATTGGCAATGCTATGTTATTTCACGATGACTGAGACACAGCGCGCACACAAGACCGGAAGTCTTTGCAAAACGCTGGCAAAGCTACGGCATTACACACCTCCTGCGATACAGGCACGCGCACCAGACCTGAAGTCTTTGCCAAACACTGGCAAAGCTACGGCATTTCACGTCGCCTGAGACACTGGTGCGTGTACAAGACCTGAAGTCTTTGCCAAACATTTGCAAAGCTACGGCATTACACGACTCCTGAGACACAGGCGCGCGGACAAGACATGTATTCTTTGCCAAACATTGGCAAAGCTACGACATTACACGCCTCCTGAGACACAGGCACGCACAAGACCTAAAATCTTTGCCAAACATTTGCAAAGGTACGGCATTACACGCCGCCTGAGACACAGGCGTGCGCCCAAGACCTGTGTTTGGCAAAGCTACGGTATTACACGCCGCATGAGACAGAGGCGCGCGCACAAGACCTGAAGTCTTTGTCAAACATTGGCAAAGCTACGGCATTACATGCCGCATGTGACACAGGCGTGCGCACAAGACCTGAAGTCTTTTCCAAACATTGGCAAAGCTACGGCATTACACGCCGCATGAGACACATGCGCGCGCAAAAGAACTGAACTCTTTGCCAAACACTGGCAAAGCTACGACATTACACCTCGCCTGAGACACAGGAGCGCACAGGACCTAAAGTCTTTGCCAAACATTGTCAACGCTATGTCATTACACGACGCCTAAGACACAGGCGTGCGCATAAGACCTTTGTTTGGCAAAGCTGCGGCATTACACGCCGCTTGAGACACAGGCGCGCACAAGACCTGAAGTCTTTGCCAAAATTGGCAAAGCTATGACAATACATGCCACATGAGACACATGCCGCCTGAGACACAGGCACGCGCACAAGACCTGAACTATATGCCAAACATTCGCAAAGCTACGGCATTACACGACGCCTGAGACACATGCGCTCGCAAAAGTCCTGAAGTCTTTGCCAATCGTTGGCAAAGCTATGGCATTACACGCCACTTGAGACACATGCACGCACACAAGTCCTGAAGTCTTTGCCAATCATTGGCAAAGCTACGGCATTACACGCCGCCTGAGACATATGCGCGCACACAAGACCTGAAGTCTTTCCCAAACATTGGCAAAGCTACGACATTAAACGCCGCCTGGGTTACATGCGCGCGCACAAGACCTGAACTCTTTGCCACACTTTGGCAAGGCTACGACATTACACGCCGCCTGAGACACAGGCACGCGCACAATTCCAGAACTCTTTGCCAAACATTGGAAAAGCTACGACATTACACGCTGCCTGAGACACAGGCGCGCACAAGACCTGAAGTCATTGCCAAACATTGGCAAAGCTACGACATTACACGCCTCCTGAGACACAGGCACGCACAAGACCTGAAATCTTTGCCAAACATTTGCAAAGGTACGACATTACACGCCGCCTGAGACACAGGCGTGCGCCCAAGACCTGTGTTTAGCAAAGCTACGATATTACACGCCGCCTGAGACAGAGGCGCGCGCACAAGACCTGACGTCTTTGTCAAACATTGGCAAAGCTACGGCATTACACGCCGACTGTGACACAGGCGCGCGCACAAGACCTGAAGTCTTTACCAAACATTGGCAAAGCTACGGCATTACACGCCGCCTGAGACACATGCGCGCGCAAAAGAACTGAACTCTTTGCCAAACACTGGCAAAGCTACGACATTACACCTCGCCTGAGACACAGGAGTGCACAGGACCTAAAGTCTTTGCCAAACATTGTCAACGCTATGTCATTACACGACGCCCGAGACACAGGCGTGCACATAAAACGTTTGTTTGGCAAAGCTACGGCATTACACGCCGCCTGAGACACAGGCGTGCGAATAAGACCTTTGTTTGGCAAAGCTGCGGCATTACACGCCGCTTGAGACACAGGCGCGCACAAGACCTGAAGTCTTTGCCAAACATTGGCAAAGCTATGACAATACATGCCACATGAGACACATGCTGCCTGAGACACAGGCACGCGCACAAGACCTGAACTATATGCCAAACATTCGCAAAGCTACGGCATTACACGACGCCTGAGACACATGCGCGCGCAAACGTCCTGAAGTCTTTGCCAATCGTTGGCAAAGCTATGGCATTACACGCCACTTGAGACACATGCACGCACACAAGTCCTGAAGTCTTTGCCAATCATTGGCAAAGCTACGGCATTACACGCCGCCTGAGACACATGCGCGCGCACAAGACTTGAAGTCTTTCCCAAACATTGGCAAAGCTACGACATTAAACGCCGCCTGGGTTACATGCGCGCGCACAAGACCTGAACTCTTTGCCACACTTTGGCAAGGCTACGGCATTACACGCCGCCTGAGACACAGGCACGCGCACAAGTCCAGAACTCTTTGCCAAACATTGGAAAACCTACGATATTACACGCTGCCTGAGACACAGGCGCGCACAAGACTTGAAGTCATTGCCAAACATTGGCAAAGCTACGACGTTACACGCCGCCTAAGACACAGGCGCGCGCACAAGACCTGAAGTCTTTGCCAAACATTTGCAAAGCTACGGCATTACACGACTCCTGACTCACAGGCGTGCGGAAAAGACATGTATTCTTTGCCAAACATTGGCAAAGCTACGACATTACACGCCTCCTGAGACACAGGCACGCACAATACCTGAAGTCTTTGCCAAACGTTTGCAAAGGTACGGCATTACACGCCGCCTGAGACGCAGGCGTGCGCCCAAGACCTGTGTTTGGCAAAGCTACGGTATTACACGCCGTCTGAGACACAGGCGCGTGCACAAGACCTGAAGTCTTTATCAAACATTGGCAAAGCTACGGCATTACACGCCGCCTGTGACACAGGCGCGCGCACAAGACCTGAAGTTTTTACCAAACATTGGCAAAGCTACGGCATTACACGCCACCTGAGACACATGCGCGCGCAAAAGAACTGAACTCTTGGCCAAACACTGGCAAAGCTACGACATTACACCTCGCCTGAGACACAGGAGCGCACAGGACCTAAAGTCTTTGCCAAACATTGTCAACGCTTTGTCATTACACGACGCCCGAGACACAGGCGTGCACATAAAACGTTTGTTTGGCAAAACTACGGCATTACACGCCGCCTGAGACACAGGCGTGCGCATAAGACCTTTGTTTGGCAAAGCTGCGGCATTACACGCAGCTTGAGACACAGGCGCGCACAAGACCTGAAGTCTTTGCCAAACATTGGCAAAGCTATGACAATACATGCCACATGAGACACATGTCGCCTGAGACACAGGCACGCGCCCTGAACTATATGGCAAACATTAGCAAAGCTACGGCATTACACGACGCCTGAGACATATGCGCGCGCAAAAGTCCTGAAGTCTTTGCCAATCGTTGGCAAAGCTATGGCATTACACGCCACTTGAGACACATGCACGCACACAAGTCCTGAAGTCTTTGCCAATCATTGGCAAAGCTACGGCATTACACCCCGCCTGAGACACATGCGCGCGCACAAGACCTGAAGTCTTTCCCAAACATTGGCAAAGCTACGACATTAAACGCCGCCTGGGTTACATGCGCGCGCACAAGACCTGAACTCTTTGCCACACTTTGGCAAGGCTAAGGCATTAGACGCCGCCTGAGACACAGGCACGCGCACAAGACCAGAACACTTTGCCAAACATTGGAAAAGCTACAACATTACACGCTGCCTGAGGCACAGGCGCGCACAAGACCTGAAGTCATTGCCAAACATTGGCAAAGCTACGACATTACACGCCGCCTAAGACACAGGCGCGCGCACAAGACCTGAAGTCTTTGGCAAACATTGGCAAAGCTACGGCATTACACGACTCCTGATAAACAGGCGCGGGCACATGACATGTGTTCTTTGCCAAACAGTGGCAAAGCTATGTCATTACACGACGCCCGAGACACAGGCGTGCACATAAAACGTTTTGTTTGGCAAAGCTACAGCATTACACGCCGCCTGAGACACAGGCGTGCGCATAAGACCTTTGTTTGGCAAAGCTGCGGCATTACACGCTGCTTGAGACACAGGCGCGCACAAGACCTGAAGTCTTTGCCAAACATTGGCAAAGCTATGACAATACATGCCACATGAGACACATGCCGCCTGAGACACAGGCACGCGCCCTGAACTATATGCCAAACATTTGCAAAGCTACGGCATTACACGACGCCTGAGACACATGCGCGCGCAAAAGTCCTGAGTCTTTGCCAATCGTTGGCAAAGCTATGGCATTACACGCCACTTGAGACACATGCACGCACACAAGTCCTGAAGTCTTTGCCAATCATTGGCAAAGCTACGGCATTACACCCCGCATGAGACACATGCGCGCGCACAAGACCTGAAGTCTTTCCCAAACATTGGCAAAGCTACGACATTAAACGCCGCGTGGGTTAAATTCACGCGCACAAGACCTGATTTCTTTGCCACACTTTGGCAAGGCTACGACATTACACGCCGCCTGAGACACAGGCACGCGCACAAGTCCAGAACTCTTTGCCAAACATTGGAAAAGCTACGACATTACACGCTGCCTGAGACACAGGCGCGCACAAGACCTGAAGTCATTGCCAAACATTGGCAAAGCTACGACATTACACGCCGCCTAAGACACAGGCGCGCGCACAAGACCTGAAGTCTTTGCCAAACATTGGCAAAGCTACGGCATTACACGACTCCTGATACACAGGCGCGGGCACAAGACATGTATTCTTTGCCAAACATTGGTAAAGCTACGACATTACACTCCTCCTGAGACACAGGCGCGCACAAGACCTGAAGTCTTTGCCAAACGTTTGCAAAGGTTCGGCATTACACGCCGCCTGAGACACAGGCGTGCGCCCAAGACCTGTGTTTGGCAAAGCTACGGTATTACACGCCGTCTGAGACACAGGCGCGCGCACAAGACCTGAAGTCTTTGTCAAACATTGGCAAACCTATGGCACTACACGCCGCCTCAGACACAGGCGCGCGCACAAGTCCTGAAGTGTTTGCCAATCATTGGCAAAGCTATGACAATACACGCCGCCTGAGACACATGCGCGCACACAAGACCTGAAGTCTTTGCCAAACATTGGCAAAGCTACGGCATAACACGCTGCTTGAGACACAGGCGCGTGCACCAGACCTGGATTCTTTGCCAAACATTGGCAATGCTACCGCATTACACGCCCCCTGAGACACATGCGCGCGCGCAAGACTTGAAGTATTTGCCAAACATTGGCAATGCTATGTTATTTCACGATGACTGAGACACAGCGCACACACAAGACCGGAAGTCTTTGCAAAACACTGTCAAAGCTACGGCATTACACGCCTCCTGCGACACAGGCACGCGCACCAGACCTGAAGTCTTTGCCAAACATTGGCAAAGCTACGGCATTTCACGTCGCCTGAGACACTGGTGCGTGCACAAGACCTGAAGCCTTTGCCAAACTTTTGCAAAGCTACGACATTACACGACTCCTGAGACACAGGCGCGCGGACAAGACATGTATTCTTTGCCAAACATTGGCAAAGCTACAACATTACACGCCTCCTGAGACACAGGCACGCACAAGACCTGAAATCTTTGCCAAACATTTGCAAAGGTACGGCATTACACGCCGCCTGAGACACAGGCGTGCGCCCAACACCTGTGTTTGGCAAAGCTACGGTATTACACGCCGCCTGAGACACAGGCGCGCGCACAAGACCTGAAGTCTTTGTCAAACATTGGCAAAGCTACGGCATTACACGCCGCCTGTGACATAGGCGCGCGCACAAGACATGAAGTCTTTACCAAACATTGGCAAAGCTACGACATTATACGCCGCCTGAGACACATGCGCGCGCAAAAGAACTGAACTCTTTGCCGAACACTGGCAAAGCTACGACATTACACCTCGCCTGAGACACAGGAGCGCACAGGACCTAAAGTCTTTCCCAAACATTGTCAACGCTATGTCATTACACGACGCCCGAGACACAGGCGTGCACATAAAACGTTTGTTTGGCAAAGCTACAGCATTACACGCCGCCTGAGACACAGACGTGCGCATAAGACCTTTGTTTGGCAAAGCTGCGGCATTACACGCAGCTTGAGACACAGGCGCGCACAAGACCTGAAGTCTTTGCCAAACATTGGCAAAGCTATGACAATACATGCCACATGAGACACATGCCGCCTGAGACACAGGCACGCGCACAAGACTTGAACTATATGCCAAACATTAGCAAAGCTACGGCATTACACGACGCCTGAGACACATGCGCGCGCAAAAGTCCTGAAGTCTTTGCCAATCTTTGGCAAAGCTATGGCATAACACGCCACTTGGACGCATGCACGCACACAAGTCCTGAAGTCTTTGCCAATCATTGGCAAAGCTACGGCATTACACGCCGCCTGAGACACATTCGCGTGCACAAGACCTGAAGTCTTTCCCAAACATTGGCAAAGCTACGACATTAAACGCCGCCTGGGTTACATGCGCGCGCACAAGACCTGAACTCTTTGCCACACTTTGGCAAGGCTACGGCATTACATGCCGCCGGAGACACAGGCACGCGCACAAGTCCAGAACTCTTTGCCAAACATTGGAAAAGCTACGACATTACACGCTGCCTGAGACACAGGCGCGCACAAGACCTGAAGTCATTGCCAAACTTTGGCAAAGCTACGACATTACACGCCGCCTAAGACACAGGCGCGCGCACAAGACCTGAAGTCTTTGCCAAACATTGGCAAAGCTACGGCATTACACGACTCCTGATACACAGGCGCGTGCACAAGACATGTATTCTTTGCCAAACATTGGTAAAGCTACGACATTACACTCCTCCTGAGACACAGGCGCGCACAAGAACTGAAGTCTTTGCCAAACGTTTGCAAAGGTACGGCATTACACGCCGCCTGAGACACAGGCGTGCGCCAAAGACCTGTGTTTGGCAAAGCTACGGTATTACACGCCGTCTGAGACACAGGCGCGCGCACAAGACCTGAAGTCTTTGTCAAACATTGGCAAAGCTACGGCACTACATGCCGCCTCAGACACAGGCGCGCGCACAAGACCTGATGTGTTTGCCAATCATTGGCAAAGCTATGACAATACACGCCGCCTGAGACACATGCGCGCACACAAGACCTGAAGTCTTTGCCAAACATTGGCAAAGCTACGGCATAACACGCCGCTTGAGACACAGGCGCGCGCACCAGACCTGGATTCTTTGCCAAACATTGGCAATGCTACCGCATTACACGCCCCCTGAGACACATGCGCGCGCGCAAGACTTGAAGTATTTGCCAAACATTGGCAATGCTATGTTATTTCACGATGACTGAGACACAGCGCGCACACAAGACCGGAAGTCTTTGCAAAACACTGGCAAAGCTACGGCATTAAACGCCTCCTGCGACACAGGCACGCGCACCAGACCTGAAGTCTTTGCCAAACATTGGCAAAGCTACGGCATTTCACGTCGCCTGAGACACTGGTGCGTGCACAAGACCTGAAGTCTTTGCCAAACATTTGCAAAGCTACGGCATTACACGACTCCTGAGACACGGGCGCGCGGACAAGACATGTATTCTTTGCTAAACATTGGCAAAGCTACGACATTACACGCCTCCTGAGACACAGGCACGCACAAGACCTGAAATCTTTGCCAAACATTTGCAAAGGTACGGAATTACACGCCGCCTGAGACACAGGCGTGCGCCCAAGACCTGTGTTTGGCAAAGCTACGGTATTACACGCCGCCTGAGACAGAGGCGCGCGCACAAGACCTGAAGTCTTTGTCATACATTGGCAAAGCTACGGCATTACACGCCGCCTGTGACACAGGCGCGCGCACAAGACCGGAAGTCTTTACCAAACATTGGCAAAGCTACGGCATTATACGCCGCCTGAGACACATGCGCGCGCAAAAGAACTGAACTCTTTGCCAAACACTGGCAAAGCTACGACATTACACCTCGCCTGAGACACAGGAGCGCACAGGACCTAAAGTCTTTGCCAAACATTGTCAACGCTATGTCATTACACGACGCCCGAGAAACAGGCGTGCACATAAAACGTTTGTTTCGCAAAGCTACGGCATTACACGACGCCTGAGACACAGGCGTGCGCATAAGACCTTTGTTTGGCAAAGCTGCGGCATTACACGCAGCTTGAGACACAGGCGCACACAAGACCTGAAGTCTTTGCCAAACATTGGCAAAGCTATGACAATACATGCCACATGAGACACATGCCGCCTGAGACACAGGCACGCGCACAAGACCTGAATTATATGCCAAACATTAGCAAAGCTACGGCATTACACGACGCCTGAGACACATGCGCGCGCAAAAGTCCTGAAGTCTTTGCCAATCTTTGGCAAAGCTATGGCATTACACGCCACTTGGACACATGCACGTACACAAGTCCTGAAGTCTTTGCCAATCATTGGCAAAGCTACGGCATTACACGCCGCCTGAGACACATTCGCGCGCACAAGACCTGAAGTCTTTCCCAAACATTGGCAAAGCTACGACATTAAACGCCGCCTGGGTTACATGCGCGCGCACAAGACCTGAACTCTTTGCCACACTTTGGCAAGGCTACGGCATTACATGCCGCCTGAGACACAGGCACGCGCACAAGTCCAGAACTCTTTGCCAAACATTGGAAAAGCTACGACATTACACGCTGCCTGAGACACAGGCGCGCACAAGACCTGAAGTCATTGCCAAACATTGGCAAAGCTACGACATTACACGCCGCCTAAGACACAGGCGCGCGCACAAAACCTGAAGTCTTTGCCAAACATTGGCAAAGCTACGGCATTACACGACTCCTGATACACAGGCGCGGGCACAAGACATGTATTCTTTGCCAAACATTGGTAAAGCTACGACATTACACTCCTCCTGAGACACAGGCGGGCACAAGACCTGAAGTCTTTGCCAAACGTTTGCAAAGGTACGGCATTACACGCCGCCTGAGACACAGGCGTGCGCCCAAGACCTGTGTTTGGCAAAGCTACGGTATTACACGCCGTCTGAGACACAGGCGCGCGCACAAGACCTGAAGTCTTTGTCAAACATTGGCAAAGCTACGGCACTACATGCCGCCTCAGACACAGGCGCGCGCACAAGACCTGATGTGTTTGCCAATCATTGGCAAAGCTATGACAATACACGCGCGCCTGAGACACATGCGCGCACACAAGACCTGAAGACTTTGCCAAACATTGGCAAAGCTACGGCATAACACGCCGCTTGAGACACAGGCGCGCGCACCAGACCTGGATTCTTTGCCAAACATTGGCAATGCTACCGCATTACACGCCCCCTGAGACACATGCGCGCGCGCAAGACTTGAAGTATTTGCCAAACATTGGCAATGCTATGTTATTTCACTATGACTGAGACACAGCGCGCACACAAGTCCGGAAGTCTTTGCAAAACACTGGCAAAGCTACGGCATTACACGCCTCCTGCGACACAGTCACGCGCACTAGACCTGAAGTCTTTGCCAAACATTGGCAAAGCTACGGCATTTCACGTCGCCTGAGACACTGGTGCGTGCACAAGACCTGAAGTCTTTGCCAAACATTTGCAAAGCTACGGCATTACACAACTCCTGAGACACAGGCGCGCGGACAAGACATGTATACTTTGCCAAACATTGGCAAAGCTACGACATTACACGCCTCCTGAGACACAGGCACGCACAAGACCTGAAATCTTTGCCAAACATTTGCAAAGGTACGGCATTACACGCCGCCTGAGACACAGGCGTGCGCCCAAGACCTGTGTTTGGCAAAGCTACGGTATTACACGCCGCCTGAGACAGAGGCGCGCGCACAAGACCTGAATCTTTGTCAAACATTGGCAAAGCTACGGCATTACACGCCGCCTGTGACACTGGCGCGCGCACAAGACCTGAAGTCTTTACCAAACATCGGCAAAGCTACGGCATTACACGCCGCTTGAGACACATGCACGCACAAAAGAACTAAACTCTTTGCCAAACACTGGCAAAGCTACGACATTACACCTCGCCTGAGACACAGGAGCGCACAGGACCTAAAGTCTTTGCCAAACATTGTCAACGCTATGTCATTACACAACTCCCGAGACACAGGCGTGCACATAAAACGTTTGTTTGGCAAAGCTACGGCATTACACGCCGCCTGAGACACAGGCGTGCGCATAAGACCTTTGTTTGGCAAAGCTGCGGCATTACACGCCGCTTGAGACACAGGCGCGCACAAGACCTGAAGTCTTTGCCAAACATTGGCAAAGCTATGACAATACATGCCACATGAGACACATGCCGCCTGAGACACAGGCACGCGCACAAGACCTGAACTATATGCCAAACATTCGCAAAGCTACGGCATTACACGACGCCTGAGACACATGCGCGCGCAAACGTCCTGAAGTCTTTGCCAATCGTTGGCAAAGCTATGGCATTACACGCCACTTGAGACACATGCACGCACACAAGTCCTGAAGTCTTTGCCAATCATTGGCAAAGCTACGGCATTACACGCCGCCTGAGACACATGCGCGCACAAGACCTGAAGTCTTTCCCAAACATTGGCAAAGCTATGACATTAAACGCCGCCTAGGTTAAATGCGCGCGCACAAGACCTGAACTCTTTGCCACACTTTGGCAAGGCTACGACATTACACGCCGCCTGAGACACAGGCACGCGCACAAGTCCAGAACTCTTTGCCAAACATTGGAAAAGCTACGATATTACACGCTGCCTGAGACACAGGCGCGCACAAGACCTGAAGTCATTGCCAAACATTGGCAAAGCTACGACGTTACACGCCGCCTAAGACACGGGCGCGGGCACAAGACCTGAAGTCTTTGCCAAACATTGCCAAAGCTACGGCACTACACGACTCCTGATACACAGGCGCAGGCACAAGACATGTATTCTTTGCCAAACATTGGTAAAGCTACGACATTTCACTCCTCCTGAGACACAGGCGCGCACAAGACCTGAAGTCTTTGCCAAACGTTTGCAAAGGTACGGCATTACACGCCGCCTGAGACACAGGCGTGCGCCCAAGTTCTGTGTTTGGCAAAGCTACGGTATTACACGCCGTCTGAGACACAGGCGCGCGCACAAGACCTGAAGTCTTTGTCAAACATTGGCAAAGCTACGGCATTACACGCCGCCTGTGACACAGGCGCGCGCACAAGACCTGAAGTCTTTACCAAACATTGGCAAAGCTATGGCATTACACGCCGCCTGAGACACATGCGCACGCAAAAGAACTGAACTCTTTGCCAAACACTGGCAAAGCTACGACATTACACCTCGCCTGAGACACAGGAGCGCACAGGACCTAAAGTCTTTGCCAAACATTGTCAACGCTATGTCATTACACGACGCCCGAGACACAGGCGTGCACATAAAACGTTTGTTTGGCAAAGCTACGGCATTACACGCCGCCTGAGACACAGGCGTGCGCATAAGACCTTTGTTTGGCAAAGCTGCGGCATTACACGCAGCTTGAGACACAGGCGCGCACAAGACCTGAAGTCTTTACCAAACATTGGCAAAGCTATGACAATACATGCCACATGAGACACATGCCGCCTGAGACACAGGTACGCGCCCTGAACTATATGCCAAACATTAGCAAAGCTACGGCATTACACGACGCTATTGAGACACATGCGCGCGCAAAAGTCCTGAAGTCTTTGCCAATCGTTGGCAAAGCTATGGCATTACACGCCACTTGAGACACATGCACGCACACAAGTCCTGAAGTCTTTGCCAATCATTGGCAAAGCTACGGCATTACACCCCGCCTGAGACACATGCGCGAGCACAAGACCTGAAGTCTTTCCCAAACATTGGCAAAGCTACGACATTAAACGCCGCCTGGGTTAAATGCGCGCGCACAAGACCTGAACTCTTTGCCACACTTTGGCAAGGCTACGGCTTTACACGCCGCCTGAGACACAGGCACGCACAAGACCTGAAATCTTTGCCAAACATTTGCAAAGGTACGGCATTACACGCCGCCTGAGACACAGGCGTGCGCCCAAGACCTGTGTTTGGCAAAGCTACGGTATTACACGCCGCCTGAGACAGAGGCGCGCGCACAAGACCTGAAGTCTTTGTCAAACATTGGCAAAGCTACGGCATTACACGCCGCCTGTGACACTGGCGCGCGCACAAGACGTGAAGTCTTTACCAAACATCGGCAAAGCTACGGCATTACACGCCGCTTGAGACACATGCACGCACAAAAGAACTAAACTCTTTGCCAAACACTGGCAAAGCTACGACATTACACCTCGCCTGAGACACAGGAGCGCACAGGACCTAAAGTCTTTGCCAAACATTGTCAACGCTATGTCATTACACGACGCCCGAGACACAGGCGTGCACATAAAACGTTTGTTTGGCAAAGCTACGGCATTACACGCCGCCTGAGACACAGGCGTGCGCATAAGACCTTTGTTTGGCAAAGCTGCGGCATTACACGCCGCTTGAGACACAGGCGCGCACAAGACCCGAAGTCTTTGCCAAACATTGGCAAAGCTATGACAATACATGCCACATGAGACACATGCCGCCTGAGACACAGGCACGCGCACAAGACCTGAACTATATGCCAAACATTCGCAAAGCTACGGCATTACACGACGCCTGAGACACATGCGCGCGCAAACGTCCTGAAGTCTTTGCCAATCGTTGGCAAAGCTATGGCATTACACGCCACTTGAGACACATGCACGCACACAAGTCCTGAAGTCTTTGCCAATCATTGGCAAAGCTACGGCATTACACGCCGCCTGAGACACATGCGCGCGCACAAGACCTGAAGTCTTTCCCAAACATTGGCAAAGCTATGACATTAAACGCCGCCTAGGTTAAATGCGCGCGCACAAGACCTGAACTCTTTGCCACACTTTGGCAAGGCTACGACATTACACGCCGCCTGAGACACAGGCACGCGCACAAGTCCAGAACTCTTTGCCAAACATTGGAAAAGCTACGATATTACACGCTGCCTGAGACACAGGCGCGCACAAGACCTGAAGTCATTGCCAAACATTGGCAAAGCTACGACGTTACACGCCGCCTAAGACACGGGCGCGGGCACAAGACCTGAAGTCTTTGCCAAACATTGCCAAAGCTACGGCACTACACGACTCCTGATACACAGGCGCAGGCACAAGACATGTATTCTTTGCCAAACATTGGTAAAGCTATGACATTTCACTCCTCCTGAGACACAGGCGCGCACAAGACCTGAAGTCTTTGCCAAACGTTTGCAAAGGTACGGCATTACACGCCGCCTGAGACACAGGCGTGCGCCCAAGTTCTGTGTTTGGCAAAGCTACGGTATTACACGCCGTCTGAGACACAGGCGCGCGCACAAGACCTGAAGTCTTTGTCAAACATTGGCAAAGCTACGGCATTACACGCCGCCTGTGACACAGGCGCGCGCACAAGACCTGAAGTCTTTACCAAAGATTGGCAAAGCTACGGCATTACACGCCGCCTGAGACACATGCGCACGCAAAAGAACTGAACTCTTTGCCAAACACTGGGAAAGCTACGACATTACACCTCGCCTGAGACACAGGAGCGCACAGGACCTAAAGTCTTTGCCAAACATTGTCAACGCTATATCATTACACGACGCCCGAGACACAGGCGTGCACATAAAACGTTTGTTTGGCAAAGCTACGGCATTACACGCCGCCTGAGACACAGGCGTGCGCATAAGACCTTTGTTTGGCAAAGCTGCGGCATTACACGCAGCTTGAGACACAGGCGCGCACAAGACCTAAAGTCTTTACCAAACATTGGCAAAGCTATGACAATACATGCCACATGAGACACATGCCGCCTGAGACACAGGTACGCGCCCTGAACTATATGCCAAACATTAGCAAAGCTACGGCATTACACGACGCTATTGAGACACATGCGCGCGCAAAAGTCCTGAAGTCTTTGCCAATCGTTGGCAAAGCTATGGCATTACACGCCACTTGAGACACATGCACGCACACAAGTCCTGAAGTCTTTGCCAATCATTGGCAAAGCTACGGCATTACACCCCGCCTGAGACACATGCGCGCGCACAAGACCTGAAGTCTTTCCCAAACATTGGCAAAGCTACGACATTAAACGCCGCCTGGGTTAAATGCGCGCGCACAAGACCTGAACTCTTTGCCACACTTTGGCAAGGCTACGGCATTACACGCCGCCTGAGACACAGGCACGCGCACAAGTCCAGAACTCTTTGCCAAACATTGGAAAAGCTACGACATTACACGCCGCCTGAGACACAGGCGCGCACAAGACCTGAAATCATTGCCAAACATTTGCAAAGGTACGGCATTACACGCCGCCTGAGACACAGGCGTGCGCCCAAGACCTGTGTTTGGCAAAGCTACGGTATTACACGCCGCCTGAGACAGAGGCGCGCGCACAAGACCTGAAGTCTTTGTCAAACATTGGCAAAGCTACGGCATTACACGCCGCCTGTGACACAGGCGCGCGCACAAGACCTGAAGTCTTTACCAAACATTGGTAAAGCTACGGCATTACACGCCGCCTGAGACACATGCGCGCGCAAAAGAACTGAACTCTTTGCCAAACACTGGCAAAGCTACGACATTACACCTCGCCTGAGACACAGGAGCGCACAGGACCTAAAGTCTTTGCCAAACATTGTCAACGCTATGTCATTACACGACGCCCGAGACACAGGCGTGCACATAAAATGTTTGTTTGGCAAAGCTACGGCATTACACGCCGCCTGAGACACAGGCGTGCGCATAAGACCTTTGTTTGGCAAAGCTGCGGCATTACACGCAGCTTGAGACACAGGCGCGCACAAGACCTGAAGTCTTTACCAAACATTGGCAAAGCTATGACAATACATGCCACATGAGACACAGGCACGCGCCCTGAACTATATGCCAAACATTAGCAAAGCTACGGCATTACACGACGCTATTGAGACACATGCACGCGCAAAAGTTCTGAAGTCTTTGCCAATCGTTGGCAAAGCTATGGCATTACACGCCACTTGAGACACATGCATGCACACAAGTCCTGAAGTCTTTGCCAATCATTGGCAAAGCTACGGCATTACACCCCGCCTGAGACACATGCGCGCGCACAAGACCTGAAGTCTTTCCCAAACATTGGCAAAGCTACGACATTAAACGCCGCCTGGGTTAAATGCGCGCGCACAAGACCTGAACTCTTTGCCACACTTTGGCAAGGCTACGGCATTACACGCCGCCTGAGACACAGGCACGCGCAAAAGTCCAGAACTCTTTGCCAAACATTAGAAAAGCTACGACATTACACGCTGCCTGAGACACAGGCGCGCACAAGACCTGAAGTCATTGCCAAACATTGGCAAAGCTACGACATTACACGCCGCCTAAGACACAGGCGTGCGCACAAGACCTGAAGTCTTTGCCAAACATTGCAAAGCTACGGCATTACACGACTCCTGATACACAGGCGCGGGCACAAGACATGTATTCTTTGCCAAACATTGGTAAAGCTACGACATTACACTACTCCTGAGACAAAGGCGCGCACAAGACCTGAAGTCTTTGCCAAACGTTTGCAAAGGTACGGCATTACAGGCCGCCTGAGACACAGGCGTGCGCCCAAGACCTGTGTTTGGCAAAGCTACGGTATTACACGCCGTCTGAGACACAGGCGCGCACACAAGACCTGAAGTCTTTGTCAAACATTGGCAAAGCTACGGCACTACACGCCGCCTCAGACACAGGCGCGCGCACAAGACCTGAAGTGTTTGCCAATCATTGGCAAAGCTATGACAATACACGCCGCCTGAGACACATGCGCGCACACAACACCTGAAGTCTTTGCCAAACATTGGCAAAGCTACGGCATAACACGCCACTTGAGACACAGGCGCGCGCACCAGACCTGGATTCTTTGCCAAACATTGGCAATTCTACCACATTACACGCCCCCTGAGACACATGCGCGCGCGCAAGACTTGAAGTATTTGCCAAACATTGGCAATGCTATGTTATTTCTCGATGACTGAGACACAACGCGCACACAAGACCGAAAGTCTTTGCAAAACACTAGCAAAGCTACGGCATTACACGCCTCCTGCGACACAGGCACGCGCACCAGACCTGAAGTCTTTGCCAAACATTGGCAAAGCTACGGCATTTCACGTCGCCTGAGACACTGGTGCGTGCACAAGTTCTGAAGTCTTTGCCAAACATTTGCAAAGATACGGAATTACACGACTCCTGAGACACAGGCGCGCGGACAAGACATGTATTCTTTGCCAAACATTGGCAAAGCTACGACATTACACGCCTCCTGAGACACAGGCACGCACAATACCTAAAATCTTTGCCAAACATTTGCAAAGGTACGGCATTACACGCCTCCTGAGACACAGGCGGGCGCCCAAGACCTGTGTTTGGCAAAGCTACGGTATTACACGCCGCCTGAGATAGAGGCGCGCGCACAAGACCTGAAGTCTTTGTCAAACATTGGCAAAGCTACGACATTACACGCCGCCTGTGACACAGGCGCGCGCACAAGACCTGAAGTCTTTACCAAAACATTGACAAAGCTACGGCATTACACGCCGCCTGAGACACATGCGCGCGCAAAAGAACTGAACTCTTTGCCAAACACTGGCAAAGCTACGACATTACACCTCGCCTGAGACACAGGAGCGCACAGGACCTAAAGTCTTTGCCAAACATTGTCAACGCTATCTCATTACACGACGCCCGAGACACAGGCGTGCACATAAAACGTTTGTTTGGCAAAGCTACGACATTACACGCCGCCTGAGACACAGGCGTGCGCATAAGACCTTTGTTTGGCAAAGCTGCGGCATTACACGCAGTTTGAGACATAGGCGCGCACAAGACCTGAAGTCTTTGCCAAACATTGGCAAAGCTATGACAATACATGCCACATGAGACACATGCCGCCTGAGACACAGGCACGCGCACAAGACCTGAACTATATGCCAAACATTTGCAAAGCTACGGCATTACACGACGCCTGAGACACATGCGCGCGCAAAAGTCCTGAAGTCTTTGCCAATCGTTGGCAAAGCTATGGCATTACACGCCACTTGGACACATGCACGCACACAAGACCTGAAGTCTTTGCCAAACATTGGCAAAGCTACGGCATTACACGACTCCTGATACACAGGCGCGGGCACAAGACATGTATTCTTTGCCAAACATTGGTAAAGCTACGACATTACACTCCTCCTGAGACAAAGGCGCGCACAAGACCTGAAGTCTTTGCCAAACGTTTGCAAAGGTACGGCATTACACGCCGCCTGAGACACAGGCGTGCACCCAAGACCTGTGTTTGGCAAAGCTACGGTATTACACGCCGTCTGAGACACAGGCGCGCACACAAGACCTGAAGTCTTTGTCAAACATTGGCAAAGCTATGGCACTACACGCCGCCTCAGACACAGGCGCGCGCACAAGACCTGAAGTGTTTGCCAATCATTGGCAAAGCTATGACAATACACGCCGCCTGAGACACATGCGCGCACACAAGACCTGAAGTCTTTGCCAAACATTGGCAAAGCTACGGCATAACACGCCGCTTGAGACACAGGCGCGCGCACCAGACCTGGATTCTTTGCCAAACATTGGCAATTCTACCGCATTACACGCCCCCTGAGACACATGCGCGCGCGCAAGACTTGAAGTATTTGCCAAACATTGGCAATGCTATGTTATTTCACGATGACTGAGACACAACGCGCACACAAGACCGAAAGTCTTTGCAAAACACTAGCAAAGCTACGGCATTACACGCCTCCTGCGACACAGGCACGCGCACCAGACCTGAAGTCTTTGCCAAACATTGGCAAAGCTACGGCATTTCACGTCGCCTGAGACACTGGTGCGTGCACAAGTTCTGAAGTCTTTGCCAAACATTTGCAAAGCTACGGCATTACACGACTCCTGAGACACAGGCGCGCGGACAAGACATGTATTCTTTGCCAAACATTGGCAAAGCTACGACATTACACGCCTCCGGAGACACAGGCACGCACAATACCTGAAATCTTTGCCAAACATTTGCAAAGGTACGGCATTACACGCCGCCTGAGACACAGGCGTGCGCCCAAGACCTGTGTTTGGCAAAGCTACGGTATTACACGCCGCCTGAGACAGAGGCGCGCGCACAAGACCTGAAGTCTTTGTCAAACATTGGCAAAGCTACGGCATTACACGCCGCCTGTGACACAGGCGCGCGCACAAGACCTGAAGTCTTTACCAAACATTGACAAAGCTACGGCATTACACGCCGCCTGAGACACATGCGCGCGCAAAAGAACTGAACACTTTGCCAAACACTGGCAAAGCTACGACATTACACCTCGCCTGAGACACAGGAGCGCACAGGACCTAAAGTCTTTGCCAAACATTGTCAACGCTATGTCATTACACGACGCCCGAGACACAGGCGTGCACATAAAATGTTTGTTTGGCGAAGCTACGGCATTACACGCCGCCTGAGACACAGGCGTGCGCATAAGACCTTTGTTTGGCAAAGCTGCGGCATTACACGCAGCTTGAGACATAGGCGCGCACAAGACCTGAAGTCTTTGCCAAACATTGGCAAAGCTATGACAATACATGCCACATGAGACACATGCCGCCTGAGACACAGGCACACGCACAAGACCTGAACTATATGCCAAACATTTGCAAAGCTACGGCATTACACGACGCCTGAGACACATGCGCGCGCAAAAGTCCTGAAGTCTTTGCCAATCGTTGGCAAAGCTATGGCATTACACGCCACTTGGACACATGCACGCACACAAGTCCTGAAGTCTTTGCCAATCATTGGCAAAGCTACGGCATTACACGTCGCCTGAGACACATGCGCGCGCACAAAACCTGAAGTCTTTCCCAAACATTGGCAAAGCTACGACATTAAACGCCGCCTGGGTTACATTCGCGCGCACAAGACCTGAACTCTTTGCCACACTTTGGCAAGGCTTCGGCATTACACGCCGCCTGAGACACAGGCACGCGCACAAGTCCAGAACTCTTTGCCAAACATTGGAAAAGCTACGACATTACACGCTGCCAGAGACACACGCGCGCACAAGACCTGAAGTCATTGCCAAACATTGGCAAAGCTACGACATTACACGCCGCCAAATACACAGGCGCGCGCACAAGACCTGAAGTCTTTGCCAAACATTGGCAAAGCTACGGCATTACACGACTCCTGATACACAGGCGCGGGCACAAGACATGTATTCTTTGCCAAACATTGTTAAAGCTACGACATTACACTCCTCCTGAGACACAGGCGCGCACAGGACCTGAAGTCTTTGCCAAACGTTTGCAAAGGTACGGCATTACACGCCGCCTGACACACAGGCGTGCGCCCAAGACCTGTGTTTAGCAAAGCTACGGTATTACACGCCGTCTAAGACATAGGCGCGCGCACAAGACCTGAAGTCTTTGTCAAACATTGGCAAAGCTACGGCACTACATGCCGCCTCAGACACAGGCGCGCGCACAAGACCTGATGTGTTTGCCAATCATTGGCAAAGCTATGACAATACACGCCGCCTGAGACACATGCGCGCACACAAGACCTTAAGTCTTTGCCAAACATTGGCAAAGCTATGGCATAACACGCCGCTTGAGACACAGGCGCGCGCACCAGACCTGGATTCTTTGCCAAACATTGGCAATGCTACCGCATTACACGCCCCCTGAGACACATGCGCGCGCGCAAGACTTGAAGTATTTGCCAAACATTGGCAATGCTATGTTATTTCACGATGACTAAGACACAGCGCGCACACAAGACCGGAAGTCTTTGCAAAACACTGGCAAAGCTACGGCATTACACGCCTCCTGCGACACAGGCACGCGCACCAGACCTGAAGTCTTTGCCAAACACTGGCAAAGCTACGGCATTTCACGTCGCCTGAGACACTAGTGCGTGCACAAGACCTGAAGTCTTTGCCAAACATTTGCAAAGCTACGGCATTACACGACTCCTGAGACACAGGCGCGCAGACAAGACATGTATTCTTTGCCAAACATTGGCACAGCTACGACATTACACGCCTCCTGAGACACAGGCACGCACAAGACCTGAAATATTTGCCAAACATTTGCAAAGGTACGGCATTCCACGCCGCCTGAGACACAGGCGTGCGCCCAAGACCTGTGTTTGGCAAAGCTACGGTATTACACGCCGCCTGAGACAGAGGCGCGCGCACAAGACCTGAAGTCTTTGTCAAACATTGGCAAAGCTACGGCATTACATACCGCATGTGACACAGGCGTGCGCACAAGACCTGAAGTCTTTACCAAACATTGGCAAAGCTACGGCATTACACGCCGCCTGAGACACATACGCGCGCAAAAGAACTGAATTCTTTGCCAAACACTGGCAAAGCTACGACATTACACCTCGCCTGAGACACAGGAGCGCACAGGACCTAAAGTCTTTGCCAAACATTGTCAACGCTATGTCATTACACGACGCCCGAGGCACAGGCGTGCACATAAAACGTTTGTTTGGCAAAGCTACGGCATTACACGCCGCCTAAGACACAGGCGTGCGCATAAGACCTTTGTTTGGCAAAGCTGCGGCATTACACGCCGCTTGAGACACAGGCGCGCACAAGACCTGAAGTCTTTGCCAAACATTGGCAAAGCTATGACAATACATGCCACATGAGACACATGCCGCCTGAGACACAGGCACGCGCACAAGACCTGAACTATCTGCCAAACATTCGCAAAGCTACGGCATTACACGACGCCTGAGACACATGCGCGCGCAAAAGTCCTGAAGTCTTTGCCAATCGTTGGCAAAGCTATGGCATTACACGCCACTTGAGACACATGCACGCACACAAGTCCTGAAGTCTTTGCCAATCATTGGCAAAGCTACGGCATTACACGCCGCCTGAGACACATGCGTGCACAAGACCTGAAGTCTTACCCAAACATTGGCAAAGCTACGACATTAAACGCCGCCTGGGTTACATGCGCGCGCACAAGACCTGAACTCTTTGCCACACTTTGGCAAGGCTACGACATTACACGCCGCCTGAGACACAGGCACGCGCACAATGCCAGAACTCTTTGCCAAACATTGGAAAAGCTACGACATTACACGCTGCCTGAGACACAGGCGCGAACAAGACCTGAAATCTTTGCCAAACATTTGCAAAGGTACGGCATTACACGCCTTAGACACAGGGGTGCGCCCAAGACCTGTGTTTGGCAAAGCTACGGTATTACACGCCGTCTGAGACACAGGCGCACGCACAAGACCTGAAGTCTTTGTCAAACATTGGCAAAGCTACGGCACTACACGCCGCCTCAGACACAGGCGCGCGCACAAGACCTGAAGTGTTTGCCAATCATTGGCAAAGCTATGACAATACACGCCGCCTGAGACACATGCGCGCACACAAGACCTGAAGTCTTTGCCAAACATTGGAAAAGCTACGGCATAACACGCCGCTTGAGACACAGGCGCGCGCACCAGACCTGGATTCTTTGCTAAACATTGGCAATGTTACCGCATTACACGCCATCTGAGACACATGCGCGCGCGGAAGACTTGAAGTATTTGCCAAACATTGGCAATGCTATGTTATTTCACGATGACTGAGACACAGCGCGCGCACAAGACCGGAAGTCTTTGCAAAACACTGGCAAAGCTACGGCATTACACGCCTCCTGCGACACAGGCACGCGCACCAGACCTGAAGTCTTTGCCAAACATTGGCAAAGCTACGGCATTTCACGTCGCATGAGACACTGGTGCGTGCACAAGACCTGAAGTCTTTGCCAAACATTTGCAAAGCTACGGCATTACACGACTCCTGAGACACAGGCGCGTGGACAAGACATGTATTCTTTGCCAAACATTGGCAAAGCTACGACATTACACGCCTCCTAAGACACAGGCACGCACAAGACCTGAAATCTTTGCCAAACATTTGCAAAGGTACGGCATTACACGCCGCCTGAGACACAGGCGTGCGCCCAAGACCTGTGTTTGGCAAAGCTACGGTATTACACGCCGCCTGAGACAGAGGCGCGCGCACAAGACCTGAAGTCTTTGTTAAACATTGGCAAAGCTACGGCATTACATGCCGCCTGTGACACAGGCGTGTGCACAAGACCTGAAGTCTTTTCCAAACATTGGCAAAGCTACGGCATTACACGCCGCCTGAGGCACATACGCGCGCAAAAGAACTGAATTCTTTGCCAAACACTAGCAAAGCTACGACATTACACCTCGCCTGAGACACAGGAGCGCACAGGACCTAAAGTCTTTGCCAAACATTGTCAACGCTATGTCATTACACGACGCCCGAGACACAGGCGTGCACATAAAACGTTTGTTTAGCAAAGCTACGGCATTACACGCCGCCTAAGACACAGGCGTGCGCATAAGACCTTTGTTTGGCAAAGCTGCGGCATTAGACGCCGCTTGAGACACAGGCGCGCACAAGACCTGAAGTCTTTGCCAAACATTGGCAAAGCTATGACAATACATGCCACATGAGACACATGCCGCCTGAGACACAGGCACGCGCACAAGACCTGAACTATATGCCAAACATTCGCTAAGCTACGGCATTACACGACGCCTGAGACACATGCGCGCGCAAAAGTCCTGAAGTCTTTGCCAATCGTTGGCAAAGCTATGGCATTACACGCCACTTGAGACACATGCACGCACACAAGTCCTGAAGTCTTTGCCAATCATTGGCAAAGCTACGGCATTACACGCCGCCTGAGACACATGCGTGCACAAGACCTGAAGTCTTTCCCAAACATTGGCAAAGCTACGACATTAAACGCCGCCTGGGTTACATGCGCGCGCACAAGACCTGAACTCTTTGCCACACTTTGGCAAGGCTACGACATTACACGCCGCCTGAGACACAGGAACGCGCACAAGTCCAGAACTCTTTGCCAAACATTGGAAAAGCTACGACATTACACGCTGCCTGAGACACAGGCGCGCACAAGACCTGAAGTCATTGCCAAACATTGGCAAAGCTACGACATTACACGCCGCCTAAGACACAGGCGCGCGCACAAGACCTGAAGTCTTTGCCAAACATTGGCAAAGCTACGGCATTACACGACTCCTGATACACAGGCGCGGGCACAAGACATGTATTCTTTGCCAAACATTGGTAAAGCTACGACATTACACTCCTCCTGAGACACAGGCGCGCACAAGACCTGAAGTCTTTGCCAAACGTTTGCAAAGGTACGGCATTACACGCCGCCTGAGACACAGGCGTGCGCCCAAGACCTGTGTTTGGCAAAGCTACGGTATTACACGCCGTCTGAGACACAGGCGCACGCACAAGACCTGAAGTCTTTGTCAAACATTGGCAAAGCTACGGCACTACACGCCGCGTCAGACACAGGCGCGCGCACAAGACCTGAAGTGTTTGCCAATCATTGGCAAAGCTATGACAATACACGCCGCCTGAGACACATGCGCGCACACAAGACCTGAAGTTTTTGCCAAACATTGGCAAAGCTACGGCATAACACGCCGCTTGAGACACAGGCGCGCGCACCAGACCTGGATTCTTTGCCAAACATTGGCAATGCTACCGCATTACACGCCCCCTGAGACACATGCGCGCGCGCAAGACTTGAAGTATTTGCCAAACATTGGCAATGCTATGTTATTTCACTATGACTGAGACATAACGCGCACACAACACCGGAAGTCTTTGCAAAACACTGGCAAAGCTACGGCATTACACGCCTCCTGCGACACAGGCACGCGCACCAGACCTGAAGTCTTTGCCAAACATTGGCAAAGCTATGACAATACATGCCACATGAGACACATGCCGCCTGAGACACAGGCATGCGCACAAGACCTGAACTATATGCCAAACATTTGCAAAGCTACGGCATTACACGACGCCTGAGCCACATGCGCGCGCAAAAGTCCTGAAGTCTTTGCCAATCGTTGGCAAAGCTATGGCATTACACGCCACTTGGACACATGCACGCACACAAGTCCTGAAGTCTTTGCCAATCATTGGCAAAGCTACGGCATTACACGCCGCCTGAGACACATGCGCGCGCACAAGACCTGAAGTCTTTCCCAAACATTGGCAAAGCTACGACATTAAACGCCGCCCGGGTTACATTCGCGCGCACAAGACCTGAACTCTTTGCCACACTTTGGCAAGGCTTCGGCATTACACGCCGCCTGAGACACAGGCACGCGCACAAGTCCAGAACTCTTTGCCAAACATTGGAAAAGCTACGACATTACACGCTGCCAGAGACACACGCGCGCACAAGACCTGAAGTCATTGCCAAACATTGGCAAAGCTACGACATTACACGCCGCCAAATACACAGGCGCGCGCACAAGACCTGAAGTCTTTGCCAAACATTGGCAAAGCTACGGCATTACACGACTCCTGATACACAGGCGCGGGCACAAGACATGTATTCTTTGCCAAACATTGTTAAAGCTACGACATTACACTCCTCCTGAGACACAGGCGCGCACAGGACCTGAAGTCTTTGCCAAACGTTTGCAAAGGTACGGCATTACACGCCGCCTGACACACAGGCGTGCGCCCAAGACCTGTGTTTAGCAAAGCTACGGTATTACACGCCGTCTAAGACACAGGCGCGCGCACAAGACCTGAAGTCTTTGTCAAACATTGGCAAAGCTACGGCACTACATGCCGCCTCAGACACAGGCGCGCGCACAAGACCTGATGTGTTTGCCAATCATTGGCAAAGCTATGACAATACACGCCGCCTGAGACACATGCGCGCACACAAGACCTTAAGTCTTTGCCAAACATTGGCAAAGCTATGGCATAACACGCCGCTTGAGACACAGGCGCGCGCACCAGACCTGGATTCTTTGCCAAACATTGGCAATGCTACCGCATTACACGCCCCCTGAGACACATGCGCGCGCGCAAGACTTGAAGTATTTGCCAAACATTGGCAATGCTATGTTATTTCACGATGACTAAGACACAGCGCGCACACAAGACCGGAAGTCTTTGCAAAACACTGGCAAAGCTACGGCATTACAAGCCTCCTGCGACACAGGCACGCGCACCAGACCTGAAGTCTTTGCCAAACATTGGCAAAGCTACGGCATTTCACGTCGCCTGAGACACTAGTGCGTGCACAAGACCTGAAGTCTTTGCCAAACATTTGCAAAGCTACGGCATTACACGACTCCTGAGACACAGGCGCGCAGACAAGACATGTATTCTTTGCCAAACATTGGCAAAGCTACGACATTACACGCCTCCTGAGACACAGGCACGCACAAGACCTGAAATCTTTGCCAAACATTTTCAAAGGTACGGCATTACACGCCGCCTGAGACACAGGCGTGCGCCCAAGACCTGTGTTTGGCAAAGCTACGGTATTACACGCCGCCTGAGACAGAGGCGCGCGCACAAGACCTGAAGTCTTTGTCAAACATTGGCAAAGCTACGGCATTACATACCGCATGTGACACAGGCGTGCGCACAAGACCTGAAGTCTTTACCAAACATTGGCAAAGCTATGGCATTACACGCCGCCTGAGACACATACGCGCGCAAAAGAACTGAATTCTTTGCCAAACACTGGCAAAGCTACGACATTACACCTCGCCTGAGACACAGAAGCGCACAGGACCTAAAGTCTTTGCCAAACATTGTCAACGCTATGTCATTACACGACGCCCGAGGCACAGGCGTGCACATAAAACGTTTGTTTGGCAAAGCTACGGCATTACACGCCGCCTAAGACACAGGCGTGCGCATAAGACCTTTGTTTGGCAAAGCTGCGGCATTACACGCCGCTTGAGACACAGGCGCGCACAAGACCTGAAGTCTTTGCCAAACATTGGCAAAGCTATGACAATACATGCCACATGAGACACATGCCGCCTAAGACACAGGCACGCGCACAAGACCTGAACTATCTGCCAAACATTCGCAAAGCTACGGCATTACACGACGCCTGAGACACATGCGCGCGCAAAAGTCCTGAAGTCTTTGCCAATCGTTGGCAAAGCTATGGCATTACACGCCACTTGAGACACATGCACGCACACAAGTCCTGAAGTCTTTGCCAATCATTGGCAAAGCTACGGCATTACACGCCGCCTGAGACACATGCGTGCACAAGACCTGAAGTCTTTCCCAAACATTGGCAAAGCTACGACATTAAACGCCGCCTGGGTTACATGCACGCGCACAAGACCTGAACTCTTTGCCACACTTTGGCAAGGCTACGACATTACACGCCGCCTGAGACACAGGCACGCGCACAAGTCCAGAACTCTTTGCCAAACATTGGAAAAGCTACGACATTACACGCTGCCTGAGACACAGGCGCGCACAAGACCTGAAATCTTTGCCAAACATTTGCAAAGGTACGGCATTACACGCCGCCTGAGACACAGGCGTGCGCCCAAGACCTGTGTTTGGCAAAGCTACGGTATTACACGCCGTCTGAGACACAGGCGCACGCACAAGACCTGAAGTCTTTGTCAAACATTGGCAAAGCTACGGCACTACACGCCGCCTCAGACACAGGCGCGCGCACAAGACCTGAAGTGTTTGCCAATCATTGGCAAAGCTATGACAATACACGCCGCCTGAGACACATGCGCGCACACAAGACCTGAAGTCTTTGCCAAACATTGGCAAAGCTACGGCATAACACGCCGCTTGAGACACAGGCGCGCGCACCAGACCTGGATTCTTTGCCAAACATTGGCAATGTTACCGCATTACACGCCATCTGAGACACATGCGCGCGCGCAAGACTTGAAGTATTTGCCAAACATTGGCAATGCTATGTTATTTCACGATGACTGAGACACAGCGCGCGCACAAGACCGGAAGTCTTTGCAAAACACTGGCAAAGCTACGGCATTACACGCCTCCTGCGACACAGGCACGCGCACCAGACCTGAAGTCTTTGCCAAACATTGGCAAAGCTACGGCATTTCACGTCGCATGAGACACTGGTGCGTGCACAAGACCTGAAGTCTTTGCCAAACATTTGCAAAGCTACGGCATTACACGACTCCTGAGACACAGGCGCGTGGACAAGACATGTATTCTTTGCCAAACATTGGCAAAGCTACGACATTACACGCCTCCTAAAACACAGGCACGCACAAGACCTGAAATCTTTGCCAAACATTTGCAAAGCTACGGCATTACACGCCTCCTGCGACACAGGCACGCGCACCAGACCTGAAGTCTTTGCCAAACATTGGCAAAGCTACGGCATTTCACGTCGCCTGAGACACTGGTGCGTGCACAAGTTCTGAAGTCTTTGCCAAACATTTGCAAAGCTACGGCATTACACGACTCCTGAGACACAGGCGCGCGGACAAGACATGTATTCTTTGCCAAACATTGGCAAAGCTACGACATTACACGCCTCCGGAGACACAGGCACGCACAATACCTGAAATCTTTGCCAAACATTTGCAAAGGTACGGCATTACACGCCGCCTGAGACACAGGCGTGCGCCCAAGACCTGTGTTTGGCAAAGCTACGGTATTACACGCCGCCTGAGACAGAGGCGCGCGCACAAGACCTGAAGTCTTTGTCAAACATTGGCAAAGCTACGGCATTACACGCCGCCTGTGACATAGGCGCGCGCACAAGACCTGAAGTGTTTACCAAACATTGACAAAGCTACGGCATTACACGCCGCCTGAGACACATGCGCGCGCAAAAGAACTGAACTCTTTCCCAAACACTGGCAAAGCTACGACATTACACCTCGCCTGAGACACAGGAGCGCACAGGACCTAAAGTCTTTGCCAAACATTGTCAACGCTATGTCATTACACGACGCCCGAGACACAGGCGTGCACATAAAACGTTTGTTTGGCAAAGCTACGGCATTACACGCCGCCTGAGACACAGGCGTGCGCATAAGACCTTTGTTTGGCAAAGCTGCGGCATTACACGCAGCTTGAGAAATAGGCGCGCACAAGACCTGAAGTCTTTGCCAAACATTGGCAAAGCTATGACAATACATGCCACATGAGACACATGCCGCCTGAGACACAGGCACACGCACAAGACCTGAACTATATGCCAAACATTTGCAAAGCTACGGCATTACACGACGCCTGAGACACATGCGCGCGCAAAAGTCCTGAAGTCTTTGCCAATCGTTGGCAAAGCTATGGCATTACACGCCACTTGGACACATGCACGCACACAAGTCCTGAAGTCTTTGCCAATCATTGGCAAAGCTACGGCATTACACGCTGCCTGAGACACATGCGCGCGCACAAGACCTGAAGTCTTTCCCAAACATTGGCAAAGCTACGACATTAAACGCCGCCTGGGTTACATTCGCGCGCACAAGACCTGAACTCTTTGCCACACTTTGGCAAGGCTTCGGCATTACACACCGCCTGAGACACAGGCCCGCGCACAAGTCCAGAACTCTTTGCCAAACATTGGAAAAGCTACGACATTACACGCTGCCAGAGACACACGCGCGCACAAGACCTGAAGTCATTGCCAAACATTGGCAAAGCTACGACATTACACGCCGCCAAATACACAGGCGCGCGCACAAGACCTGAAGTCTTTGCCAAACATTGGCAAAGCTACGGCATTACACGACTCCTGATACACAGGCGCGGGCACAAGACATGTATTCTTTGCCAAACATTGTTAAAGCTACGACATTACACTCCTCCTGAGACACAGGCGCGCACAGGACCTGAAGTCTTTGCCAAACGTTTGCAAAGGTACGGCATTACACGCCGCCTGACACACAGGCGTGCGCCCAAGACCTGTGTTTAGCAAAGCTACGGTATTACACGCCGTCTAAGACACATGCGCGCGCACAAGACCTGAAGTCTTTGTCAAACATTGGCAAAGCTACGGCACTACATGCCGCCTCAGACACAGGCGCGCGCACAAGACCTGATGTGTTTGCCAATCATTGGCAAAGCTATGACAATACACGCCGCCTGAGACACATGCGCGCACACAAGACCTTAAGTCTTTGCCAAACATTGGCAAAGCTATGGCATAACACGCCGCTTGAGACATAGGCGCGCGCACCAGACCTGGATTCTTTGCCAAACATTGGCAATGCTACCGCATTACACGCCCCCTGAGACACATGCGCGCGCGCAAGACTTGAAGTATTTGCCAAACATTGGCAATGCTATGTTATTTCACGATGACTAAGACACAGCGCGCACACAAGACCGGAAGTCTTTGCAAAACACTGGCAAAGCTACGGCATTACACGCCTCCTGCGACACAGGCACGCGCACCAGACCTGAAGTCTTTGCCAAACATTGGCAAAGCTACGGCATTTCACGTCGCCTGAGACACTAGTGCGTGCACAAGACCTGAAGTCTTTGCCAAACATTTGCAAAGCTACGGCATTACACGACTCCTGAGACACAGGCACGCACAAGACCTGAAATATTTGCCAAACATTTGTAAAGGTACGGCATTACACGCCGCCTGAGACACAGGCGTGCGCCCAAGACCTGTGTTTGGCAAAGCTACGGTATTACACGCCGCCTGAGACAGAGGCGCGCGCACAAGACCTGAAGTCTTTGTCAAACATTGGCAAAGCTACGGCATTACATACCGCATGTGACACAGGCGTGCGCACAAGACCTGAAGTCTTTACCAAACATTGGCAAAGCTACGGCATTACACGCCGCCTGAGACACATACGCGCGCAAAAGAACTGAATTCTTTGCCAAACACTGGCAAAGCTACGACATTACACCTCGCCTGAGACACAGGAGCGCACAGGACCTAAAGTCTTTGCCAAACATTGTCAACGCTATGTCATTACACGACGCCCGAGGCACAGGCGTGCACATAAAACGTTTGTTTGGCAAAGCTACGGCATTACACGCCGCCTAAGACACCGGCGTGCGCATAAGACCTTTGTTTGGCAAAGCTGCGGCATTACACGCCGCTTGAGACACAGGCGCGCACAAGACCTGAAGTCTTTGCCAAACATTGGCAAAGCTATGACAATACATGCCACATGAGACACATGCCGCCTGAGACACAGGCACGCGCACAAGACCTGAACTATCTGCCAAACATTCGCAAAGCTACGGCATTACACGACCCCTGAGACACATGCGCGCGCAAAAGTCCTGAAGTCTTTGCCAATCGTTGGCAAAGCTATGGCATTACACGCCACTTGAGACACATGCACGCACACAAGTCCTGAAGTCTTTGCCAATCATTGGCAAAGCTACGGCATTACACGCCGCCTGAGACACATGCGTGCACAAGACCTGAAGTCTTTCCCAAACATTGGCAAAGCTACGACATTAAACGCCGCCTGGGTTACATGCGCGCGCACAAGACCTGAACTCTTTGCCACACTTTGGCAAGGCTACGACATTACACGCCGCCTGAGACACAGGCACGCGCACAAGTCCAGAACTTTTTGCCAAACATTGGAAAAGCTACGACATTACACGCTGCCTGAGACACAGGCGCGAACAAGACCTGAAATCTTTGCCAAACATTTGCAAAGGTACGGCATTACACGCCGCCTGAGACACAGGCGTGCGCCCAAGACCTGTGTTTGGCAAAGCTACGGTATTACACGCCGTCAGAGACACAGGCGCACGCACAAGACCTGAAGTCTTTGTCAAACATTGGCAAAGCTACGGCACTACACGCCGCCTCAGACACAGGCGCGCGCACAAGACCTGAAGTGTTTGCCAATCATTGGCAAAGCTATGACAATACACGCCGCCTGAGACACATGCGCGCACACAAGACCTGAAGTCTTTGCCAAACATTGGCAAAGCTACGGCATAACACGCCGCTTGAGACACAGGCGCGCGCACCAGACCTGGATTCTTTGCTAAACATTGGCAATGTTACCGCATTACACGCCATCTGAGACACATGCGCGCGCGCAAGACTTGAAGTATTTGCCAAACATTGGCAATGCTATGTTATTTCACGATGACTGAGACACAGCGCGCGCACAAGACCGGAAGTCTTTGCAAAACACTGGCAAAGCTACGGCATTACACGCCTCCTGCGACACAGGCACGCGCACCAGACCTGAAGTCTTTGCCAAACATTGGCAAAGCTACGGCATTTCACGTCGCATGAGACACTGGTGCGTGCACAAGACCTGAAGTCTTTGCCAAACATTTGCAAAGCTACGGCATTACACGACTCCTGAGACACAGGCGCGTGGACAAGACATGTATTCTTTGCCAAACATTGGCAAAGCTACGACATTACACGCCTCCTAAGACACAGGCACGCACAAGACCTGAAATCTTTGCCAAACATTTGCAAAGGTACGGCATTACACGCCGCCTGAGACACAGGCGTGCGCCCAAGACCTGTGTTTGGCAAAGCTACGGTATTACACGCCGCCTGAGACAGAGGCGCGCGCACAAGACCTGAAGTCTTTGTCAAACATTGGCAAAGCTACGGCATTACATGCCGCCTGTGACACAGGCGTGCGCACAAGACCTGAAGTCTTTTCCAAACATTGGCAAAGCTACGGCATTACACGCCGCCTGAGGCACATACGCGCGCAAAAGAACTGAATTCTTTGCCAAACACTAGCAAAGCTACGACATTACACCTCGCCTGAGACACAGGAGCGCACAGGACCTAAAGTCTTTGCCAAACATTGTCAACGCTATGTCATTACACGACCCCGAGACACAGGCGTGCACATAAAACGTTTGTTTAGCAAAGCTACGGCATTACACGCCGCCTAAGACACAGGCGTGCGCATAAGACCTTTGTTTGGCAAAGCTGCGGCATTACACGCCGCTTGAGACACAGGCGCGCACAAGACCTGAAGTCTTTGCCAAACATTGGCAAAGCTATGACAATACATGCCACATGAGACACATGCCGCCTGAGACACAGGCACGCGCACAAGACCTGAACTATATGCCAAACATTCGCTAAGCTACGGCATTACACGACGCCTGAGACACATGCGCGCGCAAAAGTCCTGAAGTCTTTGCCAATCGTTGGCAAAGCTATGGCATTACACGCCACTTGAGACACATGCACGCACACAAGTCCTGAAGTCTTTGCCAATCATTGGCAAAGCTACGGCATTACACGCCGCCTGAGACACATGCGCGCACAAGACCTGAAGTCTTTCCCAAACATTGGCAAAGCTACGACATTACACGCCGCCTGGGTTACATGTGCGCGCACAAGACCTGAACTCTTTGCCACACTTTGGCAAGGCTACGACATTACACGCCGCCTGAGACACAGGAACGCGCACAAGTCCAGAACTCTTTGCCAAACATTGGAAAAGCTACGACATTACACGCTGCCTGAGACACAGGCGCGCACAAGACCTGAAGTCATTGCCAAACATTGGCAAAGCTACGACATTACACGCCGCCTAAGACACAGGCGCGCGCACAAGACCTGAAGTCTTTGCCAAACATTGGCAAAGCTACGGCATTACACGACTCCTGATACACAGGCGCGAGCACAAGACATGTATTCTTTGCCAAACATTGGTAAAGCTACGACATTACACTCCTCCTGAGACACAGGCGCGCACAAGACCTGAAGTCTTTGCCAAACGTTTGCAAAGGTACGGCATTACACGCCGCCTGAGACACAGGCGTGCGCCCAAGACCTGTGTTTGGCAAAGCTACGGTATTACACGCCGTCTGAGACACAGGCGCACGCACAAGACCTGAAGTCTTTGTCAAACATTGGCAAAGCTACGGCACTACACGCCGCGTCAGACACAGGCGCGCGCACAAGACCTGAAGTGTTTGCCAATCATTGGCAAAGCTATGACAATACACGCCGCCTGAGACACATGCGCGCACACAAGACCTGAAGTCTTTGCCAAACATTGGCAAAGCTACGGCATAACACGCCGCTTGAGACATAGGCGCGCGCACCAGACCTGGATTCTTTGCCAAACATTGGCAATGCTACCGCATTACACGCCCCCTGAGACACATGCGCGCGCGCAAGACTTGAAGTATTTGCCAAACATTGGCAATGCTATGTTATTTCACTATGACTGAGACACAACGCGCACACAACACCGGAAGTCTTTGCAAAACACTGGCAAAGCTACGGCATTACACGCCTCCTGCGACACAGGCACGCGCACCAGACCTGAAGTCTTTGCCAAACATTGGCAAAGCTATGACAATACATGCCACATGAGACACATGCCGCCTGAGACACAGGCACGCGCCCAAGACCTGAACTATATGCCAAACATTTGCAAAGCTACGGCATTACACGACGCCTGAGACACATGCGCGCGCAAAAGCCCTGAAGTCTTTGCCAATCGTTGGCAAAGCTATGGCATTACACGCCACTTGGACACATGCACGCACACAAGTCCTGAAGTCTTTGCCAATCATTGGCAAAGCTACGGCATTACACGCCGCCTGAGACACATGCGCGCGCACAAGACCTGAAGTCTTTCCCAAACATTGGCAAAGCTACGACATTAAACGCCGCGTGGGTTACATTCGCGCGCACAAGACCTGAACTCTTTGCCACACTTTGGCAAGGCTTCGGCATTACACGCCGCCTGAGACACAGGCACGCGCACAAGTCCAGAACTCTTTGCCAAACATTGGAAAAGCTACGACATTACACGCTGCCAGAGACACACGCGCGCACAAGACCTGAAGTCATTGCCAAACATTGGCAAAGCTACGACATTACACGCCGCCAAATACACAGGCGCGCGCACAAGACCTGAAGTCTTTGCCAAACATTGGCAAAGCTACGGCATTACACGACTCCTGATACACAGGCGCGGGCACAAGACATGTATTCTTTGCCAAACATTGTTAAAGCTACGACATTACACTCCTCCTGAGACACAGGCGCGCACAAGACCTGAAGTCTTTGCCAAACATTTGCAAAGGTACGGCATTACACGCCGCCTGAGACACAGGCGTGCGCCCAAGACCTGTGTTTGGCAAAGCTACGGTATTACACGCCGTCTGAGACACAGGCGCACGCACAAGACCTGAAGTCTTTGTCAAACATTGGCAAAGCTACGGTACTACACGCCGCCTCAGACACAGGCGCGCGCACAAGACCTGAAGTGTTTGCCAATCATTGGCAAAGCTATGACAATACACGCCGCCTGAGACACATGCGCGCACACAAGACCTGAAGTCTTTGCCAAACATTGGCAAAGCTACGGCATAACACGCCGCTTGAGACACAGGCGCGCGCACCAGACCTGGATTCTTTACCAAACATTGGCAATGTTACCGCATTACACGCCATCTGAGACACATGCGCGCGCGCAAGACTTGAAGTATTTGCCAAACATTGGCAATGCTATGTTATTTCATGATGACTGAGACACAGCGCGCGCACAAGACCGGAAGTCTTTGCAAAACACTGGCAAAGCTACGGCATTACACGCCTCCTGCGACACAGGCACGCGCACCAGACCTGAAGTCTTTGCCAACCATTGGCAAAGCTACGGCATTTCACGTCGCATGAGACACTGGTGCGTGCACAAGACCTGAAGTCTTTGCCAAACATTTGCAAAGCTACGGCATTACACGACTCCTGAGACACAGGCGCGTGGACAAGACATGTATTCTTTGCCAAACATTGGCAAAGCTACGACATTACACGCCTCCTAAGACACAGGCACGCACAAGACCTGAAATCTTTGCCAAACATTTGCAAAGGTACGGCATTACACGCCGCCTGAGACACAGGCGTGCGCCCAAGACCAGTGTTTGGCAAAGCTACGGTATTACACGCCGCCTGATACAGAGGCGCGCGCACAAGACCTGAAGTCTTTGTCAAACATTGGCAAAGCTACGGCATTACATGCCGCCTGTGACACAGGCGTGCGCACAAGACTTGAAGTCTTTTCCAAACATTGGCAAAGCTACGGCATTACACGCCGCCTGAGGCACATACGCGCGCAAAAGAACTGAATTCTTTGCCAAACACTGGCAAAGCTACGACATTACACCTCGCCTGAGACACAGGAGCGCACAGGACCTAAAGTCTTTGCCAAACATTGTCAACGCTATGTCATTACACGACGCCCGAGACACAGGCGTGCACATAAAACGTTTGTTTAGCAAAGCTACGGCATTACACGCCGCCTAAGACACAGGCGTGCGCATAAGACCTTTGTTTGGCAAAGCTGCGGCATTACACGCCGCTTGAGACACAGGCGCGCACAAGACCTGAAGTCTTTGCCAAACATTGGCAAAGCTATGACAATACATGCCACATGAGACACATGCCGCCTGAGACACAGGCACGCGCACAAGACCTGAACTATATGCCAAACATTCGCTAAGCTACGGCATTACACGACGCCTGAGACACATGAGCGCGCAAAAGTCCTGAAGTCTTTGCCAATCGTTGGCAAAGCTATGGCATTACACGCCACTTGAGACACATGCACGCACACAAGTCCTGAAGTCTTTGCCAATCATTGGCAAGCTACGGCATTACACGCCGCCTGAGACACATGCGCGCACAAGACCTGAAGTCTTTCCCAAACATTGGCAAAGCTACGACATTAAACGCCGCCTGGGTTACATGCGCGCGCACAAGACCTGAACTATTTGCCACACTTTGGCAAGGCTACGACATTACACGCCGCCTGAGACACAGGAACGCGCACAAGTCCAGAACTCTTTGCCAAACATTGGAAAAGCTACGACATTACACGCTGCCTGAGACACAGGCGCGCACAAGACCTGAAGTCATTGCCAAACATTGTCAAAGCTACGACATTACACGCCGCCTAAGACACAGGCGCGCGCACAAGACCTGAAGTCTTTGCCAAACATTGGCAAAGCTACGGCATTACACGACTCCTGATACACAGGCGCGGGCACAAGACATGTATTCTTTGCCAAACATTGGTAAAGCTACGACATTACACTCCTCCTGAGACACAGGCGCGCACAAGACCTGAAGTCTTTGCCAAACGTTTGCAAAGGTACGGCATTACACGCCGCCTGAGACACAGGCGTGCGCCCAAGACCTGTGTTTGGCAAAGCTACGGTATTACACGCCGTCTGAGACACAGGCGCACGCACAAGACCTGAAGTCTTTGTCAAACATTGGCAAAGCTACGGCACTACACGCCGCGTCAGACACAGGCGCGCGCACAAGACCTGAAGTGTTTGCCAATCATTGGCAAAGCTATGACAATACACGCCGCCTGAGACACATGCGCGCACACAAGACCTGAAGTCTTTGCCAAACATTGGCAAAGCTACGCCATAACACGCCGCTTGAGACACAGGCGCGCGCACCAGACCTGGATTCTTTGCCAAACATTGGCAATGCTACCGCATTACACGCCCCCTGAGACACATGCGCGCGCGCAAGACTTGAAGTATTTGCCAAACATTGGCAATGCTATGTTATTTCACGATGACTGAGACACAGCGCGCACACAAGACCGGAAGTCTTTGCAAAACACTGGCAAAGCTACGGCATTACACGCCTCCAGCGACACAGGCACGCGCACCAGACCTGAAGTCTTTGCCAAACATTGGCAAAGGTACGGCATTTCACGTCGCCTGAGACACTGGTGCGTGCACAAGACCTGAAGTCTTTGCCAAACATTTGCAAAGCTACGACATTACACGCCACCTGGCACACAGGCGTGCGCACAAGACCTGTGTTTGGCAAAGCTACGACATTACACGCCGCCTAAGACACAGGCGCGCGCACAAGACCTGAAGTCTTTGCCAAACATTGGCAAAGCTACGGCATTACACGACTCCTGATACACAGGCGCGGGCACAAGACATGTATTCTTTGCCAAACATTGGTAAAGCTACGACATTACACTCCTCCTGAGACACAGGCGCGCACAAGACCTGAAGTCTTTGCCAAACGTTTGCAAAGGTACGGCAATACACGCCGCCTGAGACACAGGCGTGCGCCCAAGACCTGTGTTTGGCAAAGCTACGGTATTACACGCCGTCTGAGACACAGGCGCGCGCACAAGACCTGAAGTCTTTGTCAAACGTTGGCAAAGCTACGGCACTACACGCCGCCTCAGACACAGGCGCGCGCACAAGACCTGAAGTCTTTGCCAATCATTGGAAAACTATGACAATACACGCCGCCTGAGACACATACGCGCACACAAGACTTGAAGTCTTTGCCAAACATTGGCAAAGCTACGGCATAACACGCCGCTTGAGACACAGGTGTGCGCACCAGACCTGGATTCTTTGCCAAACATTGGCAATGCTACCGCATTACACGCAAGACTTGAAGTATTTGCCAAACATTGGCAATGCTATGTATTTCACGATGACTGAGACACAGCGCGCACACCAGACCTGAAGTCTTTGCAAAACATTGGAAAAGCTACGACATTACACGCCGCCTGAGACACATGCGCGCGCACAAGACCTGAAGTCTTTGCCAAACATTGGCAAAGCTACGACATTACACGCCGCCTGAGACACATGCGCACGCAAAAGAACTGAACTCTTTGCCAAACATTGGCAAAGCTACGACATTACACCTCGCCAGAGACGCAGGAGCGCACACGACCTAAAGTCTTTGCCAAACATTGTCAAAGCTATGTCATTACACGACGCCCGAGACACAGGCGTGCACATAAGACGTTTGTTTGGCAAAGCTACGGCATTACACGCCGCCTGAGACACAGGCGTGAGCATAAGACCTTTGTTTGGCAAAGCTGCGGCATTACACGCCAACTGAGACACAGGCGCGCAAGACCTGAAGTCTTCGCCAAACATTGGCAATGCTACGGCAATACACGAAGCCGAAGACACAGCGCGCACACAAGACCTGAAGTCTTTGCAAAACATTGGCAAAGCTAAAGTATTACATGCCGCCTGAGACACAGGCGCGCGCACAAGACCTGAACTATATGCCAAACATTCGCAAAGCTACGACATTACACGACGCCTGAGACACATGCGCGCGCAAAAGTCTTGAAGTCTTTGCCAATCGTTGGCAAAGCTACGACATTACACTCCGCCTGAGACACATGCTCGCGCACAAGTCCTGAAGTGTCTGCCAATCATTTGCAAAGCTACGGCATTACACGCCGCCTGAGACACATACGCACGCACCAGAACTGGATTCTTTGCCAAACATTGGCAATGCTACCGCATTACACGCCCCCTGAGACACACGCGCACGAGTAAGACTTGAAGTATTTGCCAAACATTAGCAATGCTACTTTATTACACGATGACTGAGACACTGCGCGCGCGCAAGACTTGAAGTATTTGCCAAACATTGGCAATGCTATGTTATTTCACGATGACTGAGACACAGCGCGCACACAAGACCGGAAGTCTTTGCAAAACACTGGCAAAGCTACGGCATTACACGCCTCCTGCGACACAGGCACGCGCACCAGACCTGAAGTCTTCGCCAAACATTGGCAAAGCTACGGCATTTCACATCGCCTGAGACACTGGTGCGTGCACAAGACCTGAACTCTTTGCCAAACATTTGCAAAGCTACGACATTACACGCCACTTGGCACACAGGCGTGCGCACAAGACCTGTGTTTGGCAAAGCTACGGCATTACACGCCGCCTGAGACACAGGCGCGTGCACAAGACCTGAAGTCTTTGCCAATCATTGGCAAAGCTATGACAATACACGCCGCCTGAGACACATGCGCGCGCACAAGACCAGAAGTCTTTGCCAAACATTGGCAAAGCTACGGCATTACACGCCGCTTGAGACACAGGCGCACGCACCAGAACTGGATTCTTTGCCAAACATTGGCAATGCTACCGCATTACACGCCCCCCTGAGACACACGCGCACGAGTAAGACTTGAAGTATTTGCCAAACATTAGCAATGCTACTTTATTACACGATGAATAAGACACAGCGCGCACACAAGACCAGAAGTCTTTGCAAAACATTGGCAAAGCTGCGACATTACACGCCGCCTAAGACACATGCGCGCGCACAAGACCTGAAGTTTTTGCCAAAAATTGGTAAAGCTACGACATTACACGCCGCCTGAGACACATGCGCACGTAAAAGAACTGAACTCTTTGCCAAACATTCGCAAAGCTACGACATTACACCTCGCCTGAGACACAGGAGCGCACACAACCTAAAGTTTTTGCCAAACATTGTCAAAGCTATGTCATTACACGACGCCCGAGACACAGGCGTGCACATAAGACGTTTGTTTGGCAAAGCTACGGCATTACACGCCGCCTGAGACACAGGCGTGCGCATAAGACCTTTGTTTGGCAAAGCTGCGGCATTACACGTCGCCTGAGACACAGGCGCGCAAGACCTGTAGTCTTCTCCAAACATTGGCAATGCTACGGCAATACACGAAGCCTAAGACACTGCGCGCACACAAGACCTGAAGTCTTTGCAAAACATATGCAAAGCTACAGCATTACATGCCGCCTGAGACACCGGCGCGCGCACAAGACCTGAACAATATGCCAAACATTCGCAAAGCTACGGCATTACACGACGCCTGAGACACATGCGCGCGCAAAAGTCCTGAAGTCTTTGCCAATCGTTGGCAAAGCTACGGCATTACACGTCGCCTGAGACACATGCACGCGCACAAGACCTGAAGTCTTTGTCAAACATTGGCAAAGCTACGGCACTACACGCCGCCTCAGACACAGGCGCACGCACAAGACCTGAAGTCTTTGCCAATCATTGGCAAAGCTATGACAATACACGTCGCCTGAGACACATGCGCGCGCACAAGACGTGAAGTCTTTGCCAAACATTGGCAAAGCTACGACATTAAACGCCGCCTGGGTTACATGTGCGCGCACAAGACCTGAACTCTTTGCCACACTTTGGCAAGGCTACGGCATTACACGCCGCCTAAGACACAGGCACGCGCACAAGACCAGAACTCTTTGCCAAACATTGGAAAAGCTACGACATTACACGCTGCCTGAGACACAGGCGCGCACAAGACCTGAAGTCATTACTAAACATTGGCAAAGCTACGGCATTACACGTCGCCTAAGACACAGGCGCGCGCACAAGACCTGAAGTCTTTGCCAAACATTGGCAAAGCTACGGCATTACACGACTCCTGATACACAGGCGCGGGCACAAGACATGTATTCTTTGCCAAACATTGGCAAAGCTACGACATTACACGCCTCCTGAGACATAAGCGCACACAAGACCTGAAGTCTTTGCCAAACGTTTGCAAAGGTACGACATTACACGCCGCCTGAGACACAGGCGTGCGCCCAAGACTTGTGTTTGGCAAAGGTACGGTATTACACGCCGTCTGAAACACAGGCGCGCGCACAAGATCTGAAGTCTTTGCCAATCATTGGCAAAGCTATGAAAATACACGCCGCCTGAGACACATGCGCGCGCACAAGACCTGAAGTCTTTGCCAAACATTGGCAAAGCTACGGCATTACACGCCGCTTGAGACACAGGCGCGCGCACCAGACCTGGATTCTTTGCCAAACATTGGCAATGCTACCGCATTACACGCCCCCTGAGAAACACGCGCGCGCACAAGACTTGAAGTATTTTCCAAACATTGGCAATGCTACGGTATTACACGATGACTGAGACACAGCGCGCACACAAGACCGGAAGTCTTTGCAAAACATTGGCAAAGCTACGGCGTTACACGCCGCCTGAAACACAGGCGCGTGCATAAGACCTGAACTATATGCCAAACATTGGCAAAGCTACGACATTACACGCCGCCTGAGACACATGCGCGCGCAAAAGAACTGAACTCTTTGCCAAACATTGGCAAAGCTACGGCATTACACCTCGCCTGAGACATAGGAGCGCACACGACCTAAAGTCTTTGCCAAACATTGTCAAAGCTACGTCATTACACGACGCCTGAGACACAGGCGTGCACATAAGATGTCACACCCCGCTAAAGCGGAAACACGAGGCGCGACTGACAAGGAACCATAACAACATTGCTTATATAGAAATACTTAATTACTTTCATAACATCACCAAAATACGACTACAACGTTTAAAGCCTAGAGGCGGCTACATAATTCTTCAAAATACAAATTTAACAAGACAATAAAAAGACAACAACAAAAGTCTTCAATTAAAATTCCTAGAAAGGTTTCCATCATGCTTGTTCATTTCCTGAAAAACATGCTTGAAAACGTCAACTAAAATAGTTGGTGAGCTCGCAGGTTTGAGACACAAATATATATAATTGCATATTTTACACACAAACAGGACATAATTACAATGAGCCCACAACCAAACCTTGACTTCCTTGTTCGCCCCTACAGATGCCTTATCACGAAACATCTAAAATTAAATGGATAATATACATTCACAAGACATGATAGTCAAAGTTGGCGCGACCAACCATGAATGGGGGTGTCAACCCAAATAGATCTATTCATATATTCCACGGCTTAGTTCCAAGCTAAATAGTTGTGTAAAATAAGGGGACTTTAGTGATAATATGCTTAACTCATGTAAATTTATTCTTAAATAATGACACATGTGTAAAATAAATGATAAAAGCATGTTTTTCCCCCGAAATAAATAAGTAAAAAGGGGCCGCGAGAACTCACTGATTGGTAGTCTGAAGCTACGTCAATTCCAACAAAATATGTGCACGAATTGTTGCAACCGGATGTTCCTACTTGAGTCCTACGATGTAATTAAATGCTATTGAGGATTACGGAACAATCCTAACGTGTTATGCATGTTTAGACTCGTAATTTCTAGTACGAGAGACAATGGTGATGAATTGCTTAAAAAGATTTTGTTAACTTTAAATGTTTATGAAAACCTTTGTCGAACACTTGTTTGATGTTTAAGTTTAAGTTGGAGGGATGAGAATAAAGTGAAAGTTTACACATGCGTTAAAATACCACTTATATTGTTAAAAATCATGTTTTGAAATCGTGTGACCCGTATAAGTGTTTAGGACTTTCAAGGGACTGAACTTGGTAAATTATAACTTCAAAGTCAGAAGTTTAAAATTTAGGTTTATAAGGTTTTGAACTCCTTAAATAAACTCAAACAAGCTTAACTTTAAAAATTAGTCGATTTACGACGTTTTGCGGTGTATTAAACTTAAAAATAATAATATGGTCATGAATCTTGATAAATTAGTGTTATGATGACTCATCTTACCTTATATTAAATATAAGAATACTTTCAAAAGTTGGTCGAGTCAAGAGTTAGTGTTTAAAGATGTTTTTATTATCTAATTAGGTCGTAAAACCTTAAAATAAGCCATAATTTCGAAAGTATAGCTGTCCAAATCCAAACTTTATGAAATTCTGTCAGTAGACTCTTTAATATTTATAAAAGATTCTGGAATTTTTCCAGAATTTACTGGAGAGTTGAAGTAAGGTTTCTCCATTCGGTTATCGTAAAATAGCCGAAAATGAAAAAGTATATCTAGACATCTCCAAAAGTTATGAAATTTATTTTTTAAGCTTTATATGATCTCAAAAACATTTTGTAAATTTTGGGGAGGTTTTTGAAATAGTTAAGTATTTTTCCAAAAATTATTTACAATAGCCAAAATTAGAAAGGATAGCTAGACAAGTCCAAAAATTATGATTATTATTTTTTGAACTCTTCATGACCAGTAAATCATATGGTAAAAGTATTATATTTTTATGAAAAGTTTAAGTATAAAAACGACGTTTGTTTTTACAAGATTTATTTTATAGATATAGTTCCCGAGCTCCATAAATCATGAAATTTAATATGGAAGCTTTTTATATTATATAGGAGCTACAGAAAAAATATGGGAATTTTTGGTGATCATTAAGTAAAATTCATGTTTTAGGTCCAAAATCGACGTTTTAACGGTGAAAGTTTATTTTTAGGTTGCATATGGTCATTTCAACTTTATTTAACTCATCCAATCTTGTAAATATATGATATAAAGTGTAAATAAAAGTAATCTAACGAGTTAGTAGGTGTTAGGAGAAAGAAAAATGAAAGCACAATTGTATGTAAAGTAATAATATAAAGTAAATGGACTAGTTCTTGAATGTTGAAGGTATGTTTATGGTTTGGCCTTAGCCATAGATCACCACTTGTTTACATACACTATGAAGCATATGATGGTGTCATACTACCCATAAACCTTTTTGTTATCAAAATCAAGATCTAGAAAGAAGAAAGAAAGAAAGTAAGAAACTTACAAATCAAGAACTTCAAAGTTGGGACTTTGTTCTTGCACTATTTTGCCCAAAATTTGAGAGAGAAAATGAGAGAGTTTGAGAGTGATTTGTTTGGTGCAAGTGAAAATGGTGGATGAAGGCTTCTATTTATAGGAGAATTGGGCATGGTTTTCTTATTAAAATATTTAAGAAATCATGGTGTGTTTGTGTGTGTAAGCGGATGAAAGAAAAGGGGTGTGGGAGGTGGAGTAAGATGTGGGTGATGTCTTGTCTATTTTTTTTATAAAAATTCTTTTACATCTTTTGAAGACTTTTATAAATGCTTTTATAAAAATTAAAGTCTTTTATATAGAGTTTTTATAAAATGTTGTTAGTTATTAAAATTGTATTGCATAGTCTTGATTTTTATAAAATATTTAGTTCTTAGAAATAAATAATGGTTTTATAAGTTTAAATTTATATAAAATAATACTTAGGTAGTTTTATTAGGAATGGCGTGTGCGCATGAACAATGTGAGCAGAAAGATTTATGTATACATGTATATATATTATGTTAAAGAAATAAAATGTTCGTAAATACAAAAATAGAAATTGTATCCATGTGTTTAATATAAAATGAATATGTTTGACTTGCTATTTGACCAAAGTGTGTCATTCATCACCAATGTTTGTTTATTTTCTCTTATGCACAAGAATGTTCTATAAAATTGTTGTGCACATTGTATGACGACCTAATTTTCATTTAACTGAGTCCTAATGATGGTTATTGACTAGTAATGCATGGAAATAGGATTTTAAGATGTTGACCTGAAATTAGGGGTTGTCACAGTCTCCCCTAGTTAAGGGAATTTCGTCCCGAAATTCAATTTGTATTGTTCTGGACAGGATCCTCTTGAAAGAGTTGAGGGTACTTAAGCTTCATTTGATCTTCCCTTTCCCATGTGAACTCAGGACCTCGTCTTGAGTTCCATCTGACCTTAATAATCGGAAGACGGCTTCGCTTAAGCCTTTTGATTTCTCTATCCATGATCTCCACGGGTTCTTCGATAAAATGGAGTTTACCTTCAATCCGAACCTCCTCGAGTGGTACACATAATGTATCGTCAGCTAGACATTTCTTCAAATTCGACACATGGAATGTATCGTGTACGCTGCTAAGTTCTTGAGGTAATTTAAGCTTGTAAGCTATTGGACCAATTCTATCCACAATCTCGAATGGTCCAACATACCTCGGGCTGAGTTTGCTTCTTTTCCCAAAACGTACCACACCCTTCCAGGGTGAGACCTTTAAAAGAACTTTATCACCGATTTGAAATTCCAGAGGTTTCCTTCGGGTGTCTGCGTAACTTTTCTGACGGTCTCTGGCTGCCTTAAGCCTATCTTTAATCTTGACTATCTTATCGGTTGTCTCTTGAATGATTTCTGGGCCTGTTAATTGGCTATCACCAATTTCAGCCCAACACACCGGTGATCGACATTTGCGTCCGTACAAAGCTTCAAAATGTGCGCATTTGATGCTAGTGTGATAACTGTTATTATAGGAAAACTCTACCAGTGGTAAGTGGGCATCCCAATTACCTCCAAAATCAATCACACAAGCTCTAAGCATATCTTCTAATGTCTGGATAGTCCTTTCGCTTTGACCATCCGTTTGGGGGTGGTAAGCAGTACTCATATCCAAACGTGTCCCCAAAGCCTTCTGCAACGTCTGCCAGAACCTTGAAGTAAATCGACTATCTCTATCTGAAATAATGGAGATAGGTACTCCGTGCCTTGCCACAATTTCATTTACATAGATCCTTGACAACTTCTCCATCTTGTAATCTTCTCTGATAGGTAGAAAGTGCGCGGATTTTGTTAATCGGTCCACGATGACCCATATAGTATCATGACCGCTAGAGGTCCTGGGTAACTTAGTAATGAAATCCATAGAAATATGCTCCCATTTCCATTGCGGAATTTCTGGTTGTTGTAACAATCCAGATGGTTTCTGATATTCCGCCTTAACTTTGGAGCATGTCAAACACTTCCCAACATACGTTGCAATACTTCCCTTCATACTTGGCCACCAATAAAATTCTTTCAGATCCTTATACATCTTGTCAGACCCTGGATGAATGGAATACCTGGACTTGTGAGCTTCGTCCATGATCAGCTCTCTTAGGTTACCAACACTTGGCACCCAAATTCTGTTCATAAAGTAGAGAGTCTCATCAGACTTAGACTCAAATTGCTTATCCATTCCCCGTAAGGACTCATTCTTTACATTCTCCTCTTTTAGTGCTTCTTTCTGTGCATTTAGGATGTGAATTTTAAGACTCGTCTGAATAGTCATTCCCAATGCACGCACACGAAGAGTTTTAACTCTTTCTTTTCTACTCAACGCGTCAGCCACCACATTTGCTTTTCCCGGGTGGTAACGAATCTCACAATCATAGTCGTTTAGTAATTCAACCCATCTTCGTTGCCGCATGTTCAACATCTTCTGATCAAATATGTGTTGGAGGCTCTTGTGGTCGGTATAAACAATGCATTTAGTACCGTACAAGTAGTGCCTCCAAATCTTTAGTGCGAAAACTACGGCTCCCAATTCCAAATCATGGGTGGTATAGTTCTTCTCATGCACCTTGAGTTGTCGGGATGCGTATGCAATAACTTTGTCTTTTTGCATCAACACACAACCAAGACCTTGGTGTGACGCATCGCAGTATACAACAAAGTTATCTGTTCCCTTAGGAAGTGATAGGATCGGTGCCCGACATAGTCTTTGCTTAAGCAATTGAAATGCCGCTTCTTGCTTTTCTTCCCAATCAAACTTTTTGTCTTTCTGGGTTATCGTAGTCAAAGGCTGGGCTATTTTTGAAAAGTTTTCAATAAATCGCCTGTAGTAACCGACTAAACCCAAAAACTGACGAACTTCGGTTGGCGTTCGAGGAGCTTCCCAATTCTTGATTGCTTCAATCTTGGCAGGGTCCACGTGAATTCCTTTTTCATTAATCACGTGTCCAAGAAAGTGTACTTCTCGTAACCAAAAGTCACATTTGGAAAACTTTGCATACAACTTCTCATTTTTTAGCAATTCCAGGATTAACCTCAAATGTTGTTCATGATCTTCTTTGCTTCGTGAGTAGATTAGTATATCGTCGATGAATACTATCACGAATTTATCCAAATAAGGTTTGCATACCCTATTCATAAGATCCATGAATACCGCAGGTGCATTTGTTAAACTAAACGGCATAACCAGGAACTCGTAATGCCCATACCGTGTCCTAAACGCAGTCTTTGGTATGTCTTCTTCTTGTATCCTCAACTGATGGTATCCTGATCTGAGATCAATCTTTGAGTAGTAGCTAGAACCTTGTAGCTGATCGAATAGATCATCTATTCTAGGAAGTGGATATCGGTTCTTGATTGTTAGCTTGTTCAATTCCCGATAATCGATACACATCCTAAAGGTTCCGTCCTTCTTTTTAACGAACAAGACCGGAGCTCCCCAGGGTGAGAAACTCGGTCTTATAAAACCTTTTTCCAAAAGCTCTTGTAACTGGTTGGATAACTCCTGCATCTCTGATGGCGCCAATCTATAAGGTGATCGTGCGACAGGCGCCGCTCCTGGAACTAGATCGATTCGAAATTCAACTTGTCGTGGAGGTGGGAGTCCGGGCAAGTCTTTGGGAAAGACTTCTGGATAATCTTGGACAGTCGGAATATCTTGGATACGCTTCTCCTTGGACTTCTTTTCTAGTACATGGGCTAAGATTGCATGGTACCCTTTCTTCAAATACTTCCGGGCCTTCATGCATGTTATCATCTTCAGGTGTATTCCACTTCTTTCACCTTGGATCATGAGTGTTTCTCCCCAAGGAAGTGGTATTCGAACTATTTTATCAAAACATATGATCTCTGCTCGATTCTTCGACAACCAATCCATTCCAACCACTATATCGAAACTTCCAAGTTCTACCGGTAATAGGTCTATACTAAAATGATGGCCTCCTAAACTCAAGGTACATCCTTGAATTATTTCGCTAGTTTTAATTAACTTTCCATCAGCCAGTTCTATGCTATAGTTAGTGTTCAACTTATTTGATTTTATACCAATTAGCAGTCTAAACTCAGTTGAAACAAAACTCCTATCAGCACCCGTGTCAAAAAGTATAGAAGCATATTGATCATTAACTAGGAACGTACCCGTAACGATGTTGGGGTCTTGACGGGCATCCCCTGCTCCGATCACGAATGCTCTACCCCGAGCTGGGTTTGCATTAGCATTAGCATTCTGGTTCTTGTTCAGCTTAGGGCAGGTGTTCCTCAGATGCTCCGTACTTCCACATTCATAGCATGCCAATTGTGCGACCTTGGTCTGGCAGTTCCTCGCTAAGTGCCCCGCCTTCTTACATTTGCCGCACACAAGGGTGTTACAGGCTCCATTATGGTGGAAGTTGCACTTGTTACATTTGCACAACGGTCCTTGATAATGCCCTTTTTCCTTAACATTCGCCACATAATTCTTCACAGTGTTCGGCTTCTTGTTCGACCAATTACCCGACTTCTTTGCAAAATTATTATTCCATTTTCTCTTTTCACCAGAACCGGCAGGTGCCAGTACTCCAGTACGAACCATCTCATCGGTCAAGCTTCCAGACAATTCAACTGCCTCATCGAGAGTGGCAGGGTTTGCTGATTTGGTCATGCCGCGAATCTGAGGAGCTAGCCCCCAGATGTATCGTTCGATACGTTTTGGTTCCGGCGTAACCAAGTGTGGTACCAGCCTTGCCATCTCGTGGAATCGGTTGGTATACTCCAACTGTTCAGCTCCATTCATTGATATGTGCCAGAATTCTTCCTCGATCTTTTGAATTGCATTAGTGGGACAAAACTTCTTAATCAACATCTCCTTCAGCTGTCCCCAGGTTAATTGACTAATGACCTCTCTTCCTTTGGTCTGTACCTCAGCATTCCACCAAGTTAATGCCTTATCTTGAAGTGAGCAGGTGGCATATTTGACTATGCAGTTGTCTGGACATTCACTGATGTCTATGACAGATTCCATCTTCTTAATCCATCGTAGGATACCGACGGCTCCTTCAGTGCCATAATAGTCAAGAGGTTTGCAAGCCATGAATGACTTATACGAACAGCCTTTCTTTCCTTCAGTAGTTCCCTCAGTACCGTTGGTCCCGTTGCCAGTACCTCCGATAGTTCCATTGTTTCCTTCAATTCCATTTGTATCCGCTGCTCCATTAGTTCTGTCATTTCCGTTCGTACCACCGTTAAATCCAGAGTTTCCATTTGGAGTGAGTTGAGCGACAATGTTCGGTATAGCAGCAGCAATTTGAGCAATCTCGTTTCGGCTAACAGCCGCGTTGTTCGTTGCGTTGTTTTCTGTTTCGGCAGATGTACGTCGCGTTGCTCTTCGTGGTGGCATTTTCTATAATAAATACCACATGTCAAAGGGCAATGCATACTAAAAGGTTTCTAAAATGATGATGATGATGATGCTCATGTTGTAGTCATGAAAGTATGTCATGTAGTGTGTCTAAGTTCTAAGGTTCAAGTAGTCGGATCTAAGGTTATAGTCTAGGTACCACTAGGGAATCCTAATTCTCTATAACCAATGCGCTCTGATACCAAATCTGTCACACCCCGCTAAAGCGGAAACACGAGGCGCGACTGACAAGGAACCATAACAACATTGCTTATATAGAAATACTTAATTACTTTCATAACATCACCAAAATACGACTACAACGTTTAAAGCCTAGAGGCGGCTACATAATTCTTCAAAATACAAATTTAACAAGACAATAAAAAGACAACAACAAAAGTCTTCAATTAAAATTCCTAGAAAGGTTTCCATCATGCTTGTTCATTTCCTGAAAAACATGCTTGAAAACGTCAACTAAAATAGTTGGTGAGCTCGCAGGTTTGAGACATAAATATATATAATTGCATATTTTACACACAAACAGGACATAATTACAATGAGCCCACAACCAAACCTTGACTTCCTTGTCCGCCCCTATAGATGCCTTATCACGAAACATCTAAAATTAAATGGATAATATACATTCACAAGACATGATAGTCAAAGTTGGCGCGACCAACCATGAATGGGGGTGTCAACCCAAATAGATCTATTCATATATTCCACGGCTTAGTTCCAAGCTAAATAGTTGTGTAAAATAAGGGGACTTTAGTGATAATATGCTTAACTCATGTAAATTTATTCCTAAATAATGACACATGTGTAAAATAAATGATAAAAGCATGTTTTTCCCCCGAATTAAATAAGTAAAAAGGGGCCGCGAGAACTCACTGATTGGTAGTCTGAAGCTACGTCAATTCCAACAAAATATGTGCACGAATTGTTGCAACCGGATGTTCCTACTTGAGTCCTACGATGTAATTAAATGCTATTGAGGATTACGGAACAATCCTAACGTGTTATGCATGTTTAGACTCGTAATTTCTAGTACGAGAGACAATGGTGATGAATTGCTTAAAAAGATTTTGTTAACTTTAAATATTTATGAAAATCTTTGTCGAACACTTGTTTGATGTTTATGTTTAAGTTGGAGGGATGAGAATAAAGTGAAAGTTTACACATGCGTTAAAATACCACTTATATTGTTAAAAATCATGTTTTGAAATCGTGTGACCCGTATAAGTGTTTAGGACTTTCAAGGGACCGAACTTGGTAAATTATAACTTCAAAGTCAGAAGTTTAAAATTTAGGTTTATAAGGTTTTGAACTCCTTAAATAAACTCAAACAAGCTTAACTTTAAAAATTAGTCGATTTACGACGTTTTGCGGTGTATTAAACTTAAAAATAATAATATGGTCATGAATCTTGATAAATTAGTGTTATGATGACTCATCTTACCTTATATTAAATATAAGAATACTTTCAAAAGTTGGTCGAGTCAAGAGTTAGTGTTTAAAGATGTTTTTATTATCTAATTAGGTCGTAAAACCTTAAAATAAGCCATAATTTCGAAAGTATAGCTGTCCAAATCCAAACTTTATGAAATTCTGTCAGTAGACTCTTTAATATTTATAAAAGATTCTGGAATTTTTCCAGAATTTACTGGAGAGTTGAAGTAAGGTTTCTCCATTCGGTTATCGTAAAATAGCCGAAAATGAAAAAGTATATCTAGACATCTCCAAAAGTTATGAAATTTATTTTTTAAGCTTTATATGATCTCAAAAACATTTTGTAAATTTTGGGGAGGTTTTTGAAATAGTTAAGTATTTTTCCAAAAATTATTTACAATAGCCAAAATTAGAAAGGATAGCTAGACAAGTCCAAAAATTATGATTATTATTTTTTGAACTCTTCATGACCAGTAAATCATATGGTAAAAGTATTATATTTTTATGAAAAGTTTAAGTATAAAAACGACGTTTGTTTTTACAATATTTATTTTATAGATATAGTTCCCGAGCTCCATAAATCATGAAATTTAATATGGAAGCTTTTTATATTATATAGGAGCTACAGAAAAAATATGGGAATTTTTGGTGATCATTAAGTAAAATTCATGTTTTAGGTCCAAAATCGACGTTTTAACGGTGAAAGTTTATTTTTAGGTTGCATATGGTCATTTCAACTTTATTTAACTCATCCAATCTTGTAAATATATGATATAAAGTGTAAATAAAAGTAATCTAACGAGTTAGTAGGTGTTAGGAGAAAGAAAAATGAAAACACAATTGTATGTAAAGTAATAATATAAAGTAAATGGACTAGTTCTTGAATGTTGAAGGTATGTTTATGATTTGGCCTTAGCCATAGATCACCACTTGTTTACATACACTATGAAGCATGTGATGGTGTCATACTACCCATAAACCTTTTTGTTATCAAAATCAAGATCTAGAAAGAAGAAAGAAAGAAAGTAAGAAACTTACAAATCAAGAACTTCAAAGTTGGGACTTTGTTCTTGCACTATTTTGCCCAAAATTTGAGAGAGAAAATGAGAGAGTTTGAGAGTGATTTGTTTGGTGCAAGTGAAAATGGTGGATGAAGGCTTCTATTTATAGGAGAATTGGGCATGGTTTTCTTATTAAAATATTTAAGAAATCATGGTGTGTTTGTGTGTGTAAGTGGATGAAAGAAAAGGGGTGTGGGAGGTGGAGTAAGATGTGGGTGATGTCTTGTCTATTTTTTTTATAAAAATTCTTTTACATCTTTTGAAGACTTTTATAAATGCTTTTATAAAAATTAAAGTCTTTTATATAGAGTTTTTATAAAATGTTGTTAGTTATTAAAATTGTATTGCATAGTCTTGATTTTTATAAAATATTTAGTTCTTAGAAATAAATAATGGTTTTATAAGTTTAAATTTATATAAAATAATACTTAGGTAGTTTTATTAGGAATGGCGTGTGCGCATGAACAATGTGAGCAGAAAGATTTATGTATACATGTATATATATTATGTTAAAGAAATAAAATGTTCGTAAATACAAAAATAGAAATTGTATCCATGTGTTTAATATAAAATGAATATGTTTGACTTGCTATTTGACCAAAGTGTGTCATTCATCACCAATGTTTGTTTATTTTCTCTTATGCACAAGAATGTTCTATAAAATTGTTGTGCACATTGTATGACGACCTAATTTTCATTTAACTGAGTCCTAATGATGGTTATTGACTAGTAATGCATGGAAATAGGATTTTAAGATGTTGACCTGAAATTAGGGGTTGTCACATAAGACCTTTGTTTGGCAAAGCTACGGCATTACACGCCGCCTGAGACACAGGCGCGCGCACAAGACCTGAAGTCTTTGTCAAACATTGGCAAAGCTACGGCACTATACGCCGCCTCAGACACAGGCGCGCGCACAAGACCTGAAGTCTTTGCATATCATTGGCAAAGCTATGACAATACACGCCGCCTGAGACACATGCGCGCGCACAAGACCTGAAGTCTTTGCCAAACAATGGCAAAGCTACGGCATTACACGCCGCTTGAGACACAGGCGCACGCACTAGACCTGGATTCTTTGCCAAACATTGGCAATGCTACCGCATTACACGCCCCTTAAGACACACGCGCGCGCAAGACTTGAAGTATTTGCCAAACATTGGCAATGCTACGGTATTACACGATGAATAAGACACAGCGCGCACACAAGACCAGAAGTCTTTGCAAAACATTGGCAAAGCTGCGACATTACACGCCGCCTGAGACACATGCGCGCGCACAAGACCTGAAGTCTTTGCCAAACATTGGCAAAGCTACGACATTACACGCCGCCTGAGACACATGCGCACGTAAAAGAACTGAACTCTTTGCCAAACATTCGCAAAGCTACGACATTACACCTCGCCTAAGACACAGGAGCGCACACAACCTAAAGTTTTTGCCAAACATTGTCAAAGCTATGTCATTACACGACGCCCGAGACACAGGCGTGCACATAAGACGTTTGTTTGGCAAAGCTACGGCATTACACGCCGCCCGAGACACAGGCGTGCGCATAAGACCTTTGTTTGGCAAAGCTGCGGCATTACACGCCGCCTGAGACACAGGCGCGCAAGACCTGAAGTCTTCTCCAAACATTGGTAATGCTACGGCAATACACGAAGCCTAAGACACTGCGCGCACACAAGACCTGAAGTCTTTGCAAAACATTGGCAAAGCTACAGCATTACATGCCGCCTGAGACACCGGCGCGCGCACAAGACCTGAACAATATGCCAAACATTCGCAAAGCTACGGCATTACACGACGCCTGAGACACATGCGCGCGCAAAAGTCCTGAAGTCTTTGCCAATCGTTGGCAAAGCTACGGCATTACACGTCGCCTGAGACACATGCACGCGCACAAGACCTGAAGTCTTTGTCAAACATTGGCAAAGCTACGGCACTCCACGCCGCCTCAGACACAGGCGCACGCACAAGACCTGAAGTCTTTGCCAATCATTGGCAAAGCTATGACAATACACGCCGCCTGAGACACATGCGCTTACAAGACGTGAAGTCTTTGCCAAACATTGGCAAAGCTACGACATTAAACGCCGCCTGGGTTACATGTGCGCGCACAAGACCTGAACTCTTTGACACACTTTGGCAAGGCTACGACATTACACGCCGCCTGAGACACAGGCACGCGCACAAGACCAGAACTCTTTGCCAAACATTGGAAAAGCTACGACATTACACGCTGCCTGAGACACAGGCGCGCACAAGACCTGAAGTCATTACCAAACATTGGCAAAGCTACGGCATTACACGTCGCCTAAGACACAGGCGCGCGCTCAAGACCTGAAGTCTTTGCCAAACATTGGCAAAGCTACGGCATTACACGACTCCTGATACACAGGCGCGGGCACAAGACATGTATTCTTTGCCAAACATTGGCAAAGCTACGACATTACACGCCTCCTGAGACATAGGCGCACACAAGACCTGAAGTCTTTGCCAAACGTTTGCAAAGGTACGACATTACACGCCGCCTGAGACACAGGCGTGCGCCCAAGACTTGTGTTTGGCAAAGGTACGGTATTACACGCCGTCTGAGACACAGGCGCGCGCACAAGATCTGAAGTCTTTGCCAATCATTGGCAAAGCTATGAAAATACACGCCGCCTGAGATACATGCGCGCGCACAAGACCTGAAGTCTTTGCCAAACATTGGCAAAGCTACGGCATTACACGTCGCTTGAGACACAGGCGCGCGCACCAGACCTGGATTCTTTGCCAAACATTGGCAATGCTACCGCATTACACGCCCCCTGAGAAACACGCGCGCGCACAAGACTTGAAGTATTTTCCAAACATTGGCAATGCTACGGCATTACACGATGACTGAGACACAGCGCGCACACAAGACCGGAAGTCTTTGCAAAACATTGGCAAAGCTACGGCGTTACACGCCGCCTGAAACACAGGCGCGTGCATAAGACCTGAACTATATGCCAAACATTGGCAAAGCTACGACATTACACGCCGCCTGAGACACATGCGCGCGCAAAAGAACTGAACTCTTTGCCAAACATTGGCAAAGCTACGGCATTACACTTCGCCTGAGACACAGGAGCGCACACGACCTAAAGTCTTTGCCAAACATTGTCAAAGCTACGTCATTACACGACGCCTGAGACACAGGCGTGCACATAAGACCTTTGTTTGGCAAAGCTACGACATTACACGCCGCCTGAGACACAGGCGCGCGCACAAGACCTGAAGTCTTTGTCAAACATTGGCAAAGCTACGGCACTACACGCCGCCTCAGACACAGGCGCGCGCACAAGACCTGAAGTCTTTGCATGTCATTGGCAAAGCTATGACAATACATGCCGCCTGAGACACATGCGCGCGCACAAGACCTGAAGTCTTTGCCAAACATTGGCAAAGCTACGGCATTACACGCCGCTTGAGACACAGGCGCACGCACCAGACCTGGATTCTTTGCCAAACATTGGCAATGCTACCGCATTACACGCCCCTTGAGACACACGCGCGCGCGCAAGACTTGAAGTATTTGCCAAACATTGGCAATGCTACGGTATAACACGATGAAAAAGACACAGCGCGCACACAAGACCAGAAGTCTTTGCAAAACATTGGCAAAGCTGCGACATTACACGCCGCCTGAGACACATGCGCGCGCACAAGACCTGAAGACTTTGCCAAACATTGGCAAAGCTACGACATTACACGCCGCCTGAGACACATGCGCACGTAAAAGAACTGAACTCTTTGCCAAACATTCGCAAAGCTACGACATTACACCTCGCCTGAGACACAGGAGCGCACACAACCTAAAGTTTTTGCCAAACATTGTCAAAGCTATGTCATTACACGACGCCCGAGACACAGGCGTGCACATAAGACGTTTGTTTGGCAAAGCTACGGCATTACACGCCGCCCGAGACACAGGCGTGCGCATAAGACCTTTGTTTGGCAAAGCTGCGGCATTACACGCCACCTGAGACACAGGCGCGCAAGACCTGAAGTCTTCTCCAAACATTGGCAATGCTACGGCAATACACGAAGCCTAAGACACTGCGCGCACACAAGACCTGAAGTCTTTGCAAAACATTGGCAAAGCTACAGCATTACATGCCGCCTGAGACACCGGCGCGCGCACAAGACCTGAACAATATGCCAAACATTCGCAAAGCTATGACATTACACGACGCCTGAGACACATGCGCGCGCAAAAGTCCTGAAGTCTTTGCCAATCGTTGGCAAAGCTACGGCATTACACGTCGCCTGAGACACATGCACGCGCACAAGACCTGAAGTCTTTGTCAAACATTGGCAAAGCTACGGCACTCCACGCCGCCTCAGACACAGGCGCACGCACAAGACCTGAAGTCTTTGCCAATCATTGGCAAAGCTATGACAATACACGCCGCCTGAGACACATGCGCTTACAAGACGTGAAGTCTTTGCCAAACATTGGCAAAGCTACGACATTAAACGCCGCCTGGGTTACATGTGCGCGCACAAGACCTGAACTCTTTGCCACACTTTGGCAAGGCTACGGCATTACACGCCGCCTGAGACACAGGCACGCGCACAAGACCAGAACTCTTTGCCAAACATTGGAAAAGCTACGACATTACACGCTGCCTGAGACACAGGCACGCACAAGACCTGAAGTCATTACCAAACATTGGCAAAGCTACGGCATTACACGTCGCCTAAGACACAGGCGCGCGCACAAGACCTGAAGTCTTTGCCAAACATTGGCAAAGCTACGGCATTACACGACTCCTGATACACAGGCGCGGGCACAAGACATGTATTCTTTGCCAAACATTGGCAAAGCTACGACATTACACGCCTCCTGAGACATAGGCGCACACAAGACCTGAAGTCTTTGCCAAACGTTTGCAAAGGTACGACATTACACGCCGCCTGAGACGCAGGCGTGCGCCCAAGACTTGTGTTTGGCAAAGCTACGGTATTACACGCCGTCTGAGACACAGGCGCGCGCACAAGATCTGAAGTCTTTGCCAATCATTGGCAAAGTTATGAAAATACACGCCGCCTGAGACACATGCGCGCGCACAATACCTGAAGTCTTTGCCAAACATTGGCAAAGCTACGGCATTACACGCCGCTTGAGACACAGGCGCGCGCACCAGACCTGGATTCTTTGCCAAACATTGGCAATGCTACCGCATTACACGCCCCCTGAGACACACGCGCGCGCGCAAGGCTTGAAGTATTTTCCAAACATTGGCAATGCTACGGCATTACACGATGACTGAGACACAGCGCGCACACAAGACCGGAAGACTTTGCAAAACATTGGCAAAGCTACGGCGTTACATGCCGCCTGAAACACAGGCGCGCGCATAAGACCTGAACTATATGCCAAACATTGGCAAAGCTACGACATTACACGCCGCCTGAGACACATGCGCGCGCACAAGACCTGAAGTCTTTGCCAAACATTGGCAAAGCTTACGACATTACAAGCCGCCTGAGACACATGCGCGCGCAAAAGAACTGAACTCTTTGCTAAACATTGGCAAAGCTACGGCATTACACCTCGCCTGAGAGACAGGAGCGCACATGACAAAGTCTTTGCCAAACATTTTAAAAGCTACGTCATTACACGGCGCCTGAGACACAGGCGTGCACATAAGACCTTTGTTTGGCAAAGCTACGGCATTACACGCCACCTGAGACACAAGCGCGCAAGACCTGAAGTCTTCGCCAAACATTAGAAAGGCAACGGCATTACACGAAACCTAAGACACAGCGCGCACACAAGCCTTGAAGTCTTTGCAAAGCATTGGCAAAGCTACAGCATTACATGCCGCCTGAGACACAGGCGCGCGCACAAGACCTGAACTATATGCCAACATTCGCAAAGCTACGGCATTACACGACGCCTGAGACACATGCGCGAGCAAAAGTCCTGAAGTCTTTGCCAATCATTGGCAAAGCTACGGCATTACACGCCACCTGAGATACATGTACGCGCAGAAGTCCTGAAGTCTTTGCCAATCATTGGCAAAGCTACGGCATTACACGCCGCCTAAAACACAGGCGCACACAAGACCTGAAGTCTTTGCCAAACATTGGCAAAGCTATGACAATACACGCCACATGAGACACATGCGCGTACACAAGATCTGAAGTCTTTTCCAAACATTGGCAAAGCTACGGCATTACATGACTCCTGAGACACAAGCGCGGACAAGACATGTATTCTTTGCCAAACATTGGCAAAGCTACGATATTACACGCCTCCTGAGACACAGGCGCGCACAAGACCTTAAATCTTTGCCAAACATTTGCAAAGGTACGACATTACACGCCGCCTGAGACACAGGCCCGCGCACAAGACCTGAAGTCTTTGCCAAACATTGGCAAAGCTACGACATTACACGCCGCCTGAGACACATGCGCGCGCAAAAGAGCTGAACACTTTGCCAAACATTGGCAAAGCTACGACATTAAACGCCGCCTGGGTTACATGTGCACGCACAAGACCTGAACTCTTTGCCACACTTTGGCAAGGCTACGGCATTACACGCCGCCTGAGACACAGGCACGCGCACAAGACCAGAACTCTTTGCCAAACATTGGAAAAGCTACGGTATTACACGTCGTCTGAGACACAGGCGCGCGCACAAGTCCTGAAGTCTTTGTCAAACATTGGCAAAGCTACGTCACTACACGCCGCCTCAGACACAGGCGCGCGCACAAGACCTGCAGTCTTTGCCAATCATTGGCAAAGCTATGACAATACACGCCGCCTGAGACACATGCGCGCGCACAAGACCTGAAGTCTTGGCCAAACATTGACAAAGCTACGGCATTACACGCCGCTTGAGACACAGGCGCGCGCACCAGACCTGAATTCTTTGCCAAACATTAGCAATGCTTCCGCATTACACTCCCACAGAGACACACGCGCGCTCGCAAGACATGAAGTATTTTCCAAACGTTGGCAATGCTACGGCATTACACGATGACTAAGACACAGCGCGCACACAAGACCGGAAGTCTTTGCAAAACATTGGAAAAGCTACGGCGTTTCACACCGCTTGAAACACAGGCGCGCGCACACCTCGCCTGAGACACAGGAGCGCACATGACCTAAAGTCTTTGACAAACATTGTCAAAACTACGTCATTACACGACGCCTGAGACACAGTCGTGCGCATAAGACCTTTGTTTGGCAAAGCTACGGCATTACACACCGCCTGAGACACAGGCGCGCAAGACCTGAAGTCTTCGCCAAACATTAGAAATGCTACGGCATTACACGAAGCCTAAGACACAGCGCGCACACAAGACTTGAAGTCTTTGCAAAACATTGGCAAAGTTACAGCATTACATGCCACCTGAGACACAGGCGCGCGCACAAGACCTGAACTATATGCCAAACATTCGCAAATCTACGGCATTACACGACGCCTGAGACACAGGCGCGTGAAAAAGTCCTGAAGTCTTTGCCAATCATTGGCAAAGCTACGGCATTACACGCCGCCTGAGAGACATGTACGCGCAGAAGTCCTGAAGTCTTAGCCAATCATTGGCAAAGCTACGGCATTACACGCCGCCTGAGACACAGGCGCGCACAAGACCTGAAGTATTTGCCAAACATTGGCAAAGCTATGACAATACACGCCACATGAGACACATGCGCGTGCACAAGACCTGAATTCTTTGCCAAACATTGGCAAAGCTACGACATTACACGACACCTGAGACACAGGCGCGCTGACAAGACATGTATTCTTTGCCGAACATTGGCAAAGCTACGACATTACACGCCTCCTGAGACACAGGCATGCACAAGACCTGAAATCTTTGCTAAACATTTGCAAAGGTACGGCATTACACGCCGCCTTAGACACAGGCGTGCGCCCAAGACCTGTGTTTGGCAAAGCTACGGTATTACACGCCGCCTGAGACAGAGGCGCGCGCACAAGACCTGAAGTCTGTGTCAAACATTGGCAAAGCTACGACATTACACGCCGCCTGTGACACAGGCGCGCGCACAAGACCTGAAGTCTTTACCAAACATTGGCAAAGCTACGACATTACACGCCGCCTGAGACACATGCGCGCGCAAAAGAACTGAACTCTTTGCCAAACACTGGCAAAGCTACGACATTACACCTCGCCTGAGACACAGGAGCGCACAGGACCTAAAGTCTTTGCCAAACATTGTCAACGCTATGTCATTACACGACGCTCGAGACACAGGCGTGCACAAAAAACGTTTGTTTGGCAAAGCTACGGCATTACACGCCGCCTGAGACACAGGCGCGCAAGACCTGAAATCTTCGCCAAACATTGGCAATGCTACGGCAATACACGAAGCCTAAGACACAGCGCGCATACTAGACCTGAAGTCTTTGCAAAACATTCGCAAAGCTACGGCATTACACAACGCCTGAGACACAGGCACGCGCAAAAGTCCTGAAGTCTTTGCCAATCATTGGCAAAGCTACGGCATTACACGCCGCCTGAGAGATATGTACGCGCAGAAGTCCTGAAGTCTTTGCCAATCATTGGCAAAGCTACAGCATTACACGCCACCTGAGACACAGGCGCGCACAAGACCTGAAGTCTTTGCCAAACATTGGCAAAGCTATGACAATACATGCCACATGAGACACATGCGCGTGCACAAGACCTGAAGTCTTTGCCAAACATTGGCAAAGCTACGGCATTACACGCCGCCTGAGACACAGGCGCGCGCACAAGACCTAAAGTCTTTGTCAAACATTGGCAAAGTTATGAAAATACACGCCGCCTGAGACACATGCGCGCGCACAATACCTGAAGTCTTTGCCAAACATTGGCAAAGCTACGGCATTACACGCCGCTTGAGACACAGGCGCGCGCACCAGACCTGGATTCTTTGCCAAACATTGGCAATGCTACCGCATTACACGCCCCCTGAGACACACGCGCGCGCGCAAGGCTTGAAGTATTTTCCAAACATTGGCAATGCTACGGCATTACACGATGACTGAGACACAGCGCGCACACAAGACCGGAAGACTTTGCAAAACATTGGCAAAGCTACGGCGTTACATGCCGCCTGAAACACAGGCGCGCGCATAAGACCTGAACTATATGCCAAACATTGGCAAAGCTACGACATTACACGCCGCCTGAGACACATGCGCGCGCACAAGACCTGAAGTCTTTGCCAAACATTGGCAAAGCTTACGACATTACACGCCGCCTGAGACACATGCGCGCGCAAAAGAACTGAACTCTTTGCTAAACATTGGCAAAGCTATGGCATTACACCTCGCCTGAGAGACAGGAGCGCACACGACCTAAAGTCTTTGCCAAACATTTTAAAAGCTACGTCATTACACGGCGCCTGAGACACAGGCGTGCACATAAGACCTTTGTTTGGCAAAGCTACGGCATTACACGCCACCTGAGACACAGGCGCGCAAGACCTGAAGTCTTCGCCAAACATTAGAAAGGCAACGGCATTACACGAAGCCTAAGACACAGCGCGCACACAAGCCTTGAAGTCTTTGCAAAACATTGGCAAAGCTACAGCATTACATGCCACCTGAGACACAGGCGCGCACACAAGACCTGAACTATATGCCAACATTCGCAAAGCTACGGCATTACACGACGCCTGAGAAACATGCGCGCGCAAAAGTCCTGAAGTCTTTGCAAATCATTGGCAAAGCTACGGCATTACACGCCGCCTGAGAGACATGTACGCGCAGAAGTCCTGAAGTCTTTGCCAATCATTGGCAAAGCTACGGCATTACACGCCGCCTAAGACACAGGCGCACACAAGACCTGAAGTCTTTGCCAAACATTGGCAAAGCTATGACAATACACGCCACATGAGACACATGCGCGTACACAAGATCTGAAGTCTTTTCCAAACATTGGCAAAGCTACGGCATTACATGACTCCTGAGACACAAGCGCGGACAAGACATGTATTCTTTGCCAAACATTGGCAAAGCTACGATATTACATGTCACACCCCGCCAGGGCGGAAACGCGAGGCGCGACTTTCACTGGTTTTCAAAGCATATGATTACCGCAAACACATACATGTAATTGGATACATAACTGAATTTAAAATATTTACATTACAAAATATCAATTTGAGTTTACAAATGTTTAAGATTTCGCAAATATGACTCAAGACCATGAGTTATACAAGAGAAATCCTCCCAAAAGCCGTATCCACGTGCATGCATGTAACCTACATTGCTAACCTGATGACCACATTCAATTTCCTGAAAACATACTTAAAACTGTCAACACGAGGTTGGTGAGTTCACAAGTTATTATAAAGAGTTATCATAAACCCAATGTTTAAATCTGATCTTTTTGCCGATCAAAACTCTTTGTTAAACCTGATCATTTTAACCTGATCAGTACTCTTTCATTTAAACCTGATCACTTTAACCTGATCAGAATTCTTTACTTTAAACCTGATCACTTTACCCTGATCAGAACACTTTTGTGTAAAACCTGATCATTTTAACCTGATCAGAACTCTTTTGATAAACCTGATCACTTTACCCTGATCAGAACTCTTTTGTGTAAAACCTGATCATTTTAACCTGATCAGAACTCTTTTGATAAACCTGATCACTTTACCCTGATCAGAACTCTTTTGTGTAAAACCTGATCACTTTACCTTGATCAGAACTCTTTTGTGTAAAACCTGATCATTTTAACCTGATCAGAACCCTTTTGTGTAAAACCTGATCACTTTAACCTGATCAGAACCCTTTTGTATGTATTACCAATGAATATGATTACTAATCCGATCTATTGACCCCATTTGTAAGCTTGCAAGGAATACAAAATAGTATGTAATGTACGAGACCGTAACCAAACCCCAACTTTCTGTGCCTCCCCTCGCCTTTCTGCGAGTAAGACAATATGCGGTCATTCGGCCATTTTGACCCCTGGTTAGCGCGACTAACCATGACCGGAGGCGTCACCCCCAATAGTACTATTCATATAATCCCGGGCTAAATCCATAGCTAATGGTTACTAATTTATTACGAGGACTTTAAGCGCTTTATTGTTCCCTCAATACATACATACGGTCAGATCATTAGTTCCATTCATTTATACACAAAAGTCTTTTACAAGTATGTTTCCACCCCAAATAATTTCAAAAACTTAGAAAAAGGGGGATTAGTGAAACTCACCTCGACAGTATGAATGCTAGCAAAAATTTGAATGACGGCAGATTCGCCTATCCGTATCCTATTTACACAAGGATAACATACACGTTAAGACTACTCGTCTTAAACGCAATTTGTTCACTTGACTTAGCCGATCTGATTACTTTTGTTTTAATTATCTTTTTAGTTTTTCCAACCTTGTTTTGTTATGAAAATAGTTCTGAGTTACTGCCTTATGGGGCTGATGAACAGGTATCTAAGCTTTCTTAGTTTCGATTGAACAGAACAGATCTCGAAACTTCCTAGTTTCGACTGAGTGAAATAGGTATCGAAACTCCTAGTTTCGATTACGTAATAGGCATCGAAACTACCTAGTTTCGATTAAGCAATATGTATCGAAACTACTTAGTTTCGATTGAACAAATAGATATCGAAACTCCTAGTTTCGATAGAACAACCGATATCGAAACTCCTAGTTTCGATTGAATAACTGGTATCGAAACTACCTAGTTTCGATCAATAGGTATCGAAACTCCCAGTTTCGATTGACTAACAGGTATCGAAACTATAGTTTCGATATCTGCACTTTGATTTACAGAATTCACTCTGTATATTTTTATGTTCAAATCTTGAGTTTGACACAGTTTTCTTGTTATCTTACTTGCGTTTGAACGATTTGTATGTTTAGTTACGGTTTTAAAGCAAATAATATGGATGGTATCGAGTTTTTACCTCAAACCGAGAATGGCGATCTTTAGAGAAAAACAGAGAAGTAGTCTTGAATCTTTTGCTAAGCTTTCTTCAAGAACACTTGAAATTCTCCTTATGACACTGAATTATGGTGATTTTCGCTTTAAAACTGGACTTCGATTTGAAAGGGAATTGGGAATTTGTCGTAAGAAAAGAGAAGGTTTGAAAGGAATGGTGAAGTTTCGTTTGAAGGGTATGGTTTTCATCTGAATCAAAGTGAATCAGGCAAGTGGGAGCATGGCTCCCCTGACTCTCGGCCAAGAAAGTCAAGAAGTAGTTTAGGGGTTAATGATAACCAATTTTTTTAAATATTAATTTATTATGATATTAGTATCAATTAGAGTTTTAAGGGGTAATTTAATTCAGTTTCGATTCTTCACGGTATTATAATTTTTAACCATTTTATGGCTCGTTGAAGAAAATATTAGAATCTTGGCTCAACGTAAATTTTGTGTAATATATATATATATATATTTTTCTGGTTATTTTATTTAACCATTTACGTTCGCATTAAGTCGGGTTATCCTGCTTACTTTTTCTAGTAACTCTTTACGGTTTACTAGACTTGGAACAAACTTCTTTGCTAGACTTCTTGACTTTACTTAGTCAAAATAAAATATCAGGAAATAATAATTATGAACGTGCGTTTATGAAATGTGGATATTGACCTGAAATGCTGGGTGTCACATTCTCCCCATGTTACAGAGAATTTCGTCCCGAAATTCAGTTCTTGTCACTCTGACTTGGTGTTTTTGTAAACAATGACGGGTACTTGGATTTCATTTTATCTTCCCGCTCCCACGTATACTCGGGGCCGCGCTTTGAATTCCAACGTACCTTGACCAGCTTAACACGGCTGCGCCTTGTTCTCTGAACCTTCCAATCTGTGACTTCCATAGGTTCCTCAATGAAGTGCAACTTGTCGTCTATGTGAATCTCATCAGGCGGTATAATTAACGTCTCGTCTGATAAACACTTCTTGAGATTTGATACATGAAACGTATCATGTACATTGCTTAGTTCTTGTGGCAACTTGAGTTTGTAAGCTACAGGGCCAACCCTAGCCAATATTTCAAACGGTCCAACGTACCTAGGGTTAAGCTTGCCACGGTTGCCAAATCTTGCAACTCCTTTCCAAGGTGAGACCTTTAACATGACTTTGTCTCCTACTTGGAATTCTAAAGGTCTTCGTCTGTTATCCGCGTAACTCTTTTGTCTGTCACGGGCGGCCTTCAGACGATCCTTGATTTTGAAAATCTTATCTGTGGTCTCTTGAATAACTTCAGGACCGGTTAAATGTTTGTCGCCAACCTCTGCCCAACATAGCGGTGAACGACATTTTCGACCATACAAAGCCTCAAACGGAGCGGCTTTGATGCTGGTGTGGTAACTGTTATTATATGAAAACTCAGCTAGTGGCAAATGAGTATCCCAATTTCCACCGAAGTCAATTGCACACGCACGGAGCATATCCTCTAAGGTTTGAATGGTTCTTTCACTTTGACCATCTGTTTGTGGGTGATATGCCGTGCTCATGTCAAGACGTGTGCCCATGGCTTCTTGTAACGATTTCCAGATTCTAGACACGAATCTGTTGTCTCTATCAGAGATAATAGAAATTGGTACTCCATGCCTAGCCACAATTTCCTTAATATAAAGCTTTGCAAGTTTCTCGGTTTTATCCGTTTCTTTGATGGGTAGAAAATGAGCTGATTTTGTCAAACGATCGACGATTACCCATATAGTGTCATACCCGCTCGACGTCTTGGGTAACTTTGTAATGAAATCCATGGAAATCTGTTCCCATTTCCATTGAGGTATCTCGGGTTGTTGTAACAATCCCGACGGTTTCTGATGTTCTGCTTTTACTTTTGAACATGTCAGGCATTTACCGACATAAATAGCAATTTCTCCTTTCATGTTTGGCCACCAGTAGAATTCTTTCAGATCCTTATACATTTTATCCGAACCTGGGTGAATGGAGTACCTGGACTTGTGGGCTTCGTCCATAACCAACTCCCGTATGTTACCAAAACATGGCACCCAAATTCTATTCATGAAGTATAAAGTGTCATCTGACTTTGGTTCCAACTGCTTTATCATTCCTCGTAAAGCTTCGTTCTGACTGTTTTCTTCTTTGATTGCTTCTTGTTGTGCCATCCGAATTTGAGTCGTGAGACTCGTATGAATTGTCAATTTCAGGGCACAAACACGGAGTGTTTTAACTCGTTCTTTACGACTTAAGGCATCTGCTACGACGTTTGCCTTACCAGGGTGATACTTGATATCACAGTCGTAATCATTCAGTAGTTCTACCCAACGACGTTGCCTCATGTTGAGTTCTTTCTGATTAAAGATGTGCTGGAGACTCTTGTGGTCTGTAAATATAGTACATTTTGTACCGTATAAGTAATGTCTCCAAATCTTGAGTGCAAACACGACTGCACCCAATTCCAAGTCGTGGGTCGTATAATTCTTTTCGTGCACCTTTAGTTGTCTGGATGCATATGCTATGACTTTTTCTTTCTGCATCAACACACATCCCAGACCTTGGTGTGATGCGTCACAGTACACAATGAAATTGTCAGTCCCTTCGGGAAGGGATAGGATTGGTGCACTGCAAAGTTTTTGCTTCAGCAATTGAAAAGCTGATTCTTGTTTATCAGTCCAATCAAACTTTTTGTCCTTCTGGGTTAACGTGGTCAAAGGCAAGGCTATCTTTGAAAAATTCTCTATAAATCGCCTGTAATATCCTGCCAAACCCAGAAATTGACGCACCTCAGTCGGAGTTCTTGGTGCTTCCCAGTTTTTGATAGCTTCAATCTTGGATGGATCCACATGGATACCCTTCTTATTAATGACATGTCCGAGAAAGTGAACCTCTTGGATCCAAAACTCACACTTAGAGAATTTAGCATAAAGCTTCTCATTCCTGAGTAGTTCCAAGATTAATTTCAAATGATATTCATGTTCCTCCTTGGTTCGTGAATATATCAATATGTCATCGATAAACACAATCACGAATTTATCCAAGTATGGCTTGCACACGCGGTTCATGAGATCCATGAAAACAGCTGGTGCATTAGTCAAGCCAAATGGCATAACTAGGAATTCGTAGTGACCGTAACGAGTCCTAAAAGCCGTTTTTGGTATGTCTTCTTCCTGAATTTTCAGTTGATGATACCCTGATCGTAGATCAATTTTAGAATAAAAACTGGAACCTTGAAGTTGATCAAACAAATCGTCTATTCGAGGAAGAGGATACCGATTTTTGATTGTCAGTTTGTTCAACTCTCGATAATCAATGCACATTCTAAAGGTTCCATCCTTTTTCTTTACAAATAGGACCGGAGCTCCCCATGGTGAGAAACTCGGTCTTATGAAACCTTTGTCAAGTAATTCTTGTAGTTGACTCGACAGTTCCTGCATCTCAGAAGGGGCTAGACGATACGGAGATCGTGCAACTGGTGCGGCTCCTGGTATTAGGTCGATCCGAAACTCGACTTGTCTTGATGGTGGTATTCCTGGTAAGTCTTCGGGAAATACTTCCGAATAATCTCTGACGACTGGTATGTCCTCAAGTCGACGTTCTTCGGGTTTCTTCTCGACGATGTGAGCCAGGAATGCACAATAACCCTTGCGTAGATACTTATAAGTTTTCATGCAGTTTATCGTTTTTAACATCGTTATACACCTTTCGCCTTGAATTGAAAGAATTTCTCCGCTTGGTAGGGGAATACGTACAATCTTCTCGAAGCATACTATCTCGGCACGATTCTTGGTTAACCAATCCATACCAATAACAATATCAAAACTCCCTAACTCGACGGGTAGAAGGTCTATACTGAATGTACGGTTTTCTAAACATAAAGTACAACCCCTAAAGACCTCTCCGGTTTCTATTAATTTCCCATTTGCTAATTCAATTGTATAACGTTGATCTAGTTTGCTGGCCTTAATACCGAGTAAGGATTTAAAATCATTCGACACAAAGCTCATATCCGCACCCGAATCAAAAAGTACAGAGGCATAGTGATTATTTATCGGGAACGTACCAGTGACGATGTTCGGGTCCTGGCGTGCGTCCCTTGCACCCATCACAAATGCCCTCCCTGGTGCATGAGCGTTGTTCTGATTCTTCCACTTGGGACAATCCTTCTTGAAGTGTTTTAGATCACCACATACAAAACATCCCGGTTTGATTTTCCCCAATCGGTTGTTAGTTCGACAAGCTTGAGTGGTGTGACCAAACTTGTCACATTTTCCACACTTGATGCAAACACCGACATGATGATTTCCACACCTCTTACATCTCGGTAGGCCCCTATCATACTCCTTTCTTTCCACTGTGTTGGCTGCAAAAGCCTTCACAGTTCCTTGTTTCTTAAACTCTTGTTTTCCAGATTTGTTACTTGAATTTCCCATCCATTTTCTTTTCTCCCCAGATCTACCTTTCTCATTCTCCTTCCTCACAAACAATTCATTACGTACTGCATCATCCTTTAGTTTGAATGCTAAAGTTATAGCACTCTTGGCATCTATTGGATTAGATGATGTTACCATGCTACGAATTTGAGGCGCAAGGCCCCACAGATACCTTTCAACACGCTTATGTTCTGGTGTGACCATATGCGGTACCAGAAGTGCCAATTCATTGAAGCGGTCGGTGTATCCCGCTACATCATCTCCTATCATCTGTAGGTTCCACATCTCAGTTTCAATCTTTTGCAATTCGTTCCGAGGACAGTATTCCTCAATCATCATGTTTTTCAAATCTTCCCAAGACAATTGGTACGCTGTCTCTCTCCCCAAAGTCTTCATTTGAGTATTCCACCAAGTTAAAGCTTTATCAGTGAGCGTGCAGGTAGAATACTTCACTACGCAATCAGCGGTGCATTCACTTATATCAATCACCGACTCCATATGTTCTATCCATCTCATTAGTCCTACTGCACCCTCGGTGCCATTAAAACTGCGGGGTTTGCAGGATAGGAAGGCCTTGTAGGTACACTTCCTATTTGGAGCATCTGCAGGATCACAAGTCATAACGTCATTAATTCGGATCATGACTATGTGTTATGGCTTATTTTTTTTTTTTTATTACCTCCGGAACCTCCGGAACCTCCTGCTGTACCGCTACCCCCTGCGGTACCGCTACCTCCTGCACCTCCTCCGCTATTTCGGTTTGCTTCATACTGCTCTATAGCGGCAGCTACTCGCTGTGCTATTAGTTGTTCCATGTTTGGGGAAATTGTCTCGTTGTTGTCACCAGTAGTGTTACGGGGTGTCCCACGCTTAGGTGCCATGACGTTCTTTCTAACATGTCAATTAAAAAGAAACAACATCATATATCAATAATGATAGATCATGACATAAGGATACCACAACATCAAACATGAACAACTATCATTACAACATAAACCATTACATACATAGTCAAAACATACATAGTACATTGTTCCCAAAAGACGAGGATACAAAAGAGATGGGTTCACATGACCTCATCAGTACTAACGTTTTAAACTACATAATGTACTATGGGCACAACCCGCCCATAATAGGTTTAAAAGAAGAAGTGGGAGTACAACCCAATCATCATGGCAAGTCCCGCCATGACAAAGCTAGCTCTTGCCACAAATTCTGCAGCCAAAGTCCTCTCCTCCAGCGCCTCCACCATGTCTCGGACCGTGAGAGTGAACTGCCAGTCCATATCAGCTCTCAACTCGAGGTAGTCAGTGGCACTCTGTATGTCTCGAGTGCTATCCTCCAGAGTCTGTACTCGAGATCCGAGCCCTTGACGTAAGCGCCTGGTTGCATCCCCCTGTGCCCGAATATCATCTAGGAGATCATCAAGACGCTCCTCATGCGTACGAACGCGAGCTACCAAGGTAGGCACAGTGAGCTCTATGGCTTCCCCAGTGTGGGGTAGGGGTGTTGGGGAGTTAGAAGACTCTCCAAGCTCAAAGGTAGATGGGATGCTCTCCATCTCCCTCCAACGTGCCAGGGTACGAGGCATCCAACGGATGGTTCCCACGGTAGGGTGGTAGCAGGGTCGTTGCCTCGGTGGTTCCTCATCGGTCTCCAAGTCTTTCGGGTCACGGGCTGCCAGGTTTCTCTTGCGCGGAAGTCGAACCTTCTTCCTAGCACTTTGCACCTTAACTGGTCCTCCGCTTTTCTTTCGGTAGACGATGGGCGGTTCTCCCAGAGCGACATTGGGTGGTGTCGAGCTGCGAACTTGTACTCGATTTTTAGGGCGTGAGGCGGAAAGTTCCTCGTTGGATTCAGAGTCAGAGACGGGGTCAGAGTGTGAATGTGACGACATACTTGTGACTACAACATCCACATGACATGATGACTGGTTATGCAATGCTTATGCAATGAAAACATTTTAGTGAGTCATTCTAATTATAGACTAGGTTCCGTTTTAGACACCTAGTTCGCTATAATCAATGGCTCTGATACCAAGTTCTGTCACACCCCGCCAGGGCGGAAACGCGAGGCGCGACTTTCACTGGTTTTCAAAGCATATGATTACCGCAAACACATACATGTAATTGGATACATAACTGAATTTAAAATATTTACATTACAAAATATCAATTTGAGTTTACAAATGTTTAAGATTTCGCAAATATGACTCAAGACCATGAGTTATACAAGAGAAATCCTCCCAAAAGCCGTATCCACGTGCATGCATGTAACCTACATTGCTAACCTGATGACCACGTTCAATTTCCTGAAAACATACTTAAAACTGTCAACACGAGGTTGGTGAGTTCACAAGTTATTATAAAGAGTTATCATAAACCCAATGTTTAAATCTGATCTTTTTGCCGATCAAAACTCTTTGTTAAACCTGATCATTTTAACCTGATCAGTACTCTTTCATTTAAACCTGATCACTTTAACCTGATCAGAATTCTTTACTTTAAACCTGATCACTTTACCCTGATCAGAACACTTTTGTGTAAAACCTGATCATTTTAACCTGATCAGAACTCTTTTGATAAACCTGATCACTTTACCCTGATCAGAACTCTTTTGTGTAAAACCTGATCATTTTAAATTGATCAGAACTCTTTTGATAAACCTGATCACTTTACCCTGATCAGAACTCTTTTGTGTAAAACCTGATCACTTTACCTTGATCAGAACTCTTTTGTGTAAAACCTGATCATTTTAACCTGATCAGAACCCTTTTGTGTAAAACCTGATCACTTTAACCTGATCAGAACCCTTTTGTATGTATTACCAATGAATATGATTACTAATCCGATCTATTGACCCCATTTGTAAGCTTGCAAGGAATACAAAATAGTATGTAATGTACGAGACCGTAACCAAACCCCAACTTTCTGTGCCTCCCCTCGCCTTTCTGCGAGTAAGACAATATGCGGTCATTCAGCCATTTTGACCCCTGGTTAGCGCGACTAACCATGACCGGAGGCGTCACCCCCAATAGTACTATTCATATAATCCCGGGCTAAATCCATAGCTAATGGTTACTAATTTATTACGAGGACTTTAAGCGCTTTATTGTTCCCTCAATACATACATACGGTCAGATCATTAGTTCCATTCATTTATACACAAAAGTCTTTTACAAGTATGTTTCCACCCCAAATAATTTCAAAAACTTAGAAAAAGGGGGATTAGTGAAACTCACCTCGACAGTATGAATGCTAGCAAAAATTTGAATGACGGCAGATTCGCCTATCCGTATCCTATTTACACAAGGATAACATACACGTTAAGACTACTCGTCTTAAACGCAATTTGTTCACTTGACTTAGCCGATCTGATTACTTTTGTTTTAATTATCTTTTTAGTTTTTCCAACCTTGTTTTGTTATGAAAATAGTTCTGAGTTACTGCCTTATGGGGCTGATGAACAGGTATCTAAGCTTTCTTAGTTTCGATTGAACAGAACAGATCTCGAAACTTCCTAGTTTCGACTGAGTGAAATAGGTATCGAAACTCCTAGTTTCGATTACGTAATAGGCATCGAAACTACCTAGTTTCGATTAAGCAATATGTATCGAAACTACTTAGTTTCGATTGAACAAATAGATATCGAAACTCCTAGTTTCGATAGAACAACCGGTATCGAAACTCCTAGTTTCGATTGAATAACTGGTATCGAAACTACCTAGTTTCGATCAATAGGTATCGAAACTCCCAGTTTCGATTGACTAACAGGTATCGAAACTATAGTTTCGATATCTGCACTTTGATTTACAGAATTCACTCTGTATATTTTTATGTTCAAATCTTGAGTTTGACACAGTTTTCTTGTTATCTTACTTGCGTTTGAACGATTTGTATGTTTAGTTACGGTTTTAAAGCAAATAATATGGATGGTATCGAGTTTTTACCTCAAACCGAGAATGGCGATCTTTAGAGAAAAACAGAGAAGTAGTCTTGAATCTTTTGCTAAGCTTTCTTCAAGAACACTTGAAATTCTCCTTATGACACTGAATTATGGTGATTTTCGCTTTAAAACTGGACTTCGATTTGAAAGGGAATTGGGAATTTGTCGTAAGAAAAGAGAAGGTTTGAAAGGAATGGTGAAGTTTCGTTTGAAGGGTATGGTTTTCATCTGAATCAAAGTGAATCAGGCAAGTGGGAGCATGGCTCCCCTGACTCTCGGCCAAGAAAGTCAAGAAGTAGTTTAGGGGTTAATGATAACCAATTTTTTTAAATATTAATTTATTATGATATTAGTATCAATTAGAGTTTTAAGGGGTAATTTAATTCAGTTTCGATTCTTCACGGTATTATAATTTTTAACCATTTTATGGCTCGTTGAAGAAAATATTAGAATCTTGGCTCAACGTAAATTTTGTGTAATATATATATATATATATTTTTCTGGTTATTTTATTTAACCATTTACGTTCGCATTAAGTCGGGTTATCCTGCTTACTTTTTCTAGTAACTCTTTACGGTTTACTAGACTTGGAACAAACTTCTTTGCTAGACTTCTTGACTTTACTTAGTCAAAATAAAATATCAGGAAATAATAATTATGAACGTGCGTTTATGAAATGTGGATATTGACCTGAAATGCTGGGTGTCACATTACACGCCTCCTGAGACACAGGCGCGCACAAGACCTTAAATCTTTGCCAAACATTTGCAAAGGTACGACATTACACGCCGCCTGAGACACAGGCCCGCGCACAAGACCTGAAGTCTTTGCCAAACATTGGCAAAGCTACGACATTACACGCCGCCTGAGACACATGCGCGCGCAAAAGAGCTGTACTCTTTGCCAAACATTGGCAAAGCTACGACATTAAACGCCGCCTGGGTTACATGTGCGCGCACAAGACCTGAACTCTTTGCCACACTTTGGCAAGGCTACGGCATTACACGCCGCCTGAGACACAGGCACGCGCACAAGACCAGAACTCTTTGCCAAACATTGGAAAAGCTACGACATTACACGTTGCCTGAGACACAAGCGCGCACAAGACCTAAAGTCATTGCCAAACATTGGCAAAGCTACAGCATTACACGCCGCCTAAGACACAGGCGTGCGCACAAGACCTGAAGTCTTTGCCAATCATTGGCAAAGCTACGGCATTACACGACTCCTGATACACAGGCGCGGGCACAAGACATGTATTCTTTGCCAAACATTGGCAAAGCTACGACATTACACGCCTCCTGAGACATAGGCGCGCACAAGACTTGAAGTCTTTGCCAAACGTTTGCAAAGGTACGGCATTTCACGCCGCCTAAGACACAGGCGTGCGCCCAAGACCTGTGTTTGGCAAAGCTACGGTATTACACACCGTCTGAGACACAGGCGCGCGCACAAGACCTTAAATCTTTGCCAAACATTTGCAAAGGTACGGCATTACACGCCGCCTGAGACACAGGCGCGCCCACAACACCTGAAGTCTTTGCCAAACATTGGCAAAGCTACGACATTACACGCCGCCTGAGACACATGCGCGCGCAAAAGAGCTGAACTCTTTGCCAAACATTGGCAAAGCAACGACATTAAACGCCGCCTGGGTTACATGTGCGCGCACAAGACCTGAACTCTTTGCCACACTTTGGCAAGGCTACGGCATTACACGCCGCCTGAGACACAGGCACGCGCACAAGACCAGAACTCTTTGCCAAACATTGGAAAAGCTACGACATTACACGCTGCCTGAGACACAGGCGCTCACAAGACCTGAAGTCTTTGCCTATCATTGGCAATGCTATGACAATACACGCCGCCTGAGACACATGCGAGCGCACAAGACCTGAAGTCTTCGCCAAACATTGGCAAAGCTACGGCATTACACGCCGCTTGAGACACAGGTGCACGCACCAGACCTGGATTCTTTGCCAAACAATGGCAATGCTACCGCATTACACGCCCCTTGAGACACACGCACGCGCGCAAGACTTGAAGTATTTGCCAAACATTGGCAATGCTACGGTATTACACGATGAATAAGACACAGCGCGCACACAAGACCAGAAGTCTTTGCAAAACATTGGCAAAGCTATGACAATACACGCCACATGAGACACATGCGCGTACACAAGATCTGAAGTCTTTTCCAAACATTGGCAAAGCTACGGCATTACATGACTCCTGAGACACAAGCGCGGACAAGACATGTATTCTTTGCCAAACATTGGCAAAGCTACGATATTACACGCCTCCTGAGACACAGGCGCGCACAAGACCTTAAATCTTTGCCAAACATTTGCAAAGGTACGGCATTACACGCCGCCTGAGACATAGGCGCGCGCACAAGACCTGAAGTCTTTGCCAAACATTGGCAAAGCTACGACATTACACGCCGCCTGAGACACATGCACGCGCAAAAGTGCTGAACTCTTTGCCAAACATTGGCAAAGCTACGACATTAAACGCCGCCTGGGTTACATGTGCGCGCACAAGACCTGAACTCTTTGCCACACTTTGGCAAGGCTACGGCATTACACGCCGCCTGAGACATAGGCACGCGCACAAGACCAGAACTCTTTGCCAAACATTGGAAAAGCTACGACATTACACGCTGCCTGAGACACAGGCGCGCACAAGACCTGAAGTCATTGCCAAACATTGGCAATGCTACAGCATTACACGCCGCCTAAGACACAGGCGTGCGCACAAGGCCTGAAGTCTTTGCCAAACATTGGCAAAGCTACGGCATTACACGACTCCTGATACACAGGCGCGGGCACAAGACATGTATTCTTTGCCAAACATTGGCAAAGCTACGACATTACACGCCTCCTGAGACATAGGCGCGCACAAGACCTGAAGTCTTTGCCAAACGTTTGCAAAGGTACGGCATTTCACGCCGCCTAAGACACAGGCGTGCGCCCAAGACCTGTGTTTGGCAAAGTTACGGTATTACACACCGTCTGAGACACAGGCGCGTGCACAAGACCTTAAATCTTTGCCAAACATTTGCAAAGGTACGGCATTACACGCCGCCTGAGACACAGGCGCGCCTACAACACCTGAAGTCTTTGCCAAACATTGGCAAAGCTACGACATTACACGCCGCCTGAGACACATGCGCGCGCAAAAGAGCTGAACTCTTTGCCAAACATTGGCAAAGCTACGACATTAAACGCCGCCTGGGTTACATGTGCGCGCACAAGACCTGAACTCTTTTCCACACTTTGGCAAGGCTACGGCATTACACGCCGCCTGAGACACAGGCACGCGCACAAGACCAGAACTCTTTGCCAAACATTGGAAAAGCTACGACATTACACGCTGCCTGAGACACAGGCGCTCACAAGACCTGAAGTCTTTGCCTATCATTGGCAATGCTATGACAATACACGCCGCCTGAGACACATGCGCGCGCACAAGACCTGAAGTCTTCGCCAAACATTGGCAAAGCTACGCCATTACACACCGCTTGAGACACAGGCGCACGCACCAGACCTGGATTCTTTGCCAAACAATGGCAATGCTACCGCATTACACGTCCCTTGAGACACACGCACGCGCGCAAGACTTGAAGTATTTGCCAAACATTGGCAATGCTACGGTATTACACGATGAATAAGACACAGCGCACACACAAAACCAGAAGTCTTTGCAAAACATCGGCAAAGCTGTGACATTACACGCCGCCTGAGACACAAGCACGCGCACAAGACCTGAAGTCTTTGCAAAACATTGGCAAAGCTACGGCGTTTCACACCGCCTGAAACACAGGCGCGCGCACACCTTGCCTGAGACACAGGAGCGCACATGACCTAAAGTCTTTGCCAAACATTGTCAAAACTACGTCATTACACGACGCCTGAGACACAGGCGTGCGCATAAGACCTTTGTTTGGCAAAGCTACGGCATTACACACCGCCTGAGACACAGGCGCGCAAGACCTGAAGTCTTCGCCAAACATTAGAAATGCTACGGCATTACACGAAGCCTAAGACACAGCGCGCACACAAGACTTGAAGTCTTTGCCAAACATTGGCAAAGTTACAGCATTACATGCCGCCTGAGACACAGGCGCGCGCACAAGACCTGAACTATATGCAAAACATTCGCAAAGCTACGGCATTACACGACGCCTGAGACACATGCGCACGCAAAAGTCCTGAAGTCTTTGCCAATCATTGGCAAAGCTACGGCATTACACGCCGCCTGAGAGACATGTACGCGCAGAAGTCCTGAAGTCTTTGCCAATCATTGGGAATGCTACGGCATTACACGCCGCCTGAGACACAGGCACGCACAAGACCTGAAGTATTTGCCAAACATTGGCAAAGCTATGACAATACACGCCACATGAGACACATGCACGTGCACAAGACCTGAATTCTTTTCCAAACATTGGCAAAGCTACGGCATTACACGACTCCTGAGACACAGGCGCGCTGACAAGACATGTATTCTTTGCCAAACATTGGCAAAGCTACGACATTACACGCCTCCGGAGACACAGGCACGCACAAGACCTGAAATCATTGCCAAACATTTGCAAAGGTACGACATTACACGCCGCCTGAGACACAGGCGTGCGCCCAAGACCTGTGTTTGGCAAAGCTACGGTATTACACGCCGCCTGAGACAGAGGCGCGCGCAAAAGACCTGAAGTCTTTGTCAAACATTGGCAAAGATACGACATTACACGACTCCTGATACACAGGCGCGGGCACAAGACATGTATTCTTTGCCAAACATTGGCAAAGCTACGACATTACACGCCTCCTAAGACATAGGCGCGCACAAGACCTGAAGACTTTGCCAAACGTTTGCAAAGGTACGGCATTACACGCCGCCTGAGACACAGGCGTGCGCCCAAGACTTGTGTTTGGCAAAGCTACGGTTTTACACGCCGTCTGAGACACAGGCGCACGCACAAGACCTGAAGTATTTGTCAAACATTGGCAAAGCTACGGCACCACACGCCGCCTCAGACACAGGCGCGCGCACAAGATCTGAAGTCTTTGCCAATCATTGGCAAAGCTATGACAATACACGCCGCCTGAGACACATGCACGCGCACAAGACCTGAAGTCTTTGCCAAACATTGGCTAATCTACGGCATTACACGCCGCTTGAGACACAGGCGCGTGCACCAGACCTGGATTCTATGCCAAACATTGGCAATGCTACCGCATTACACGCCCCCTGAGACACACGCGCGCGCTCAAGACTTGAAGTATTTTCCAAACATTGGCAATGCTACGGCATTACACGATGACTGAGACACAGCGCGCACACAAGACCGGAAGTCTTTGCAAAACATTGGCAAAGCTACGGCGTTACACGCCGCCTGAAACACAGGCGCGCGCATAAGACCTGAACTATATGCCAAACATTGGCAAAGCTACGACATTACACGCCGCTTGAGACACATGCGCGCGCAAAAGAACTGAACTATTTGCCAAACATTGGCAAAGCTACGGCATTACACCTCGCCTGAGACACAGGAGCGCACATAACCTAAAGTCTTTGCCAAACATTGTCAAAACTACGTCATTACACGACGCCTTAGACACAGGCGTGCGCATAAGACCTTTGTTTGGCAAAGCTACGGCATTACACACCGCCTGAGACACAGGCGCGCAAGACCTGAAGTCTTCGCCAAACATTAGAAATGCTACGGCATTACACGAAGCCTAAGACACAGCGCGCACACAAGACTTGAAGTCTTTGCAAAACATTGGCAAAGTTACAAAATAACATGCCGCCTGAGACACAGGCGCGCGCACAAGACCTGAACTATATGCAAAACATTCGCCAAGCTACGACATTACACGACGCCTGAGACACATGCGCGCGCAAAAGTCCTGAAGTCTTTGCCAATCATTGGCAAAGCTACGGCATTACACGCCGCCTGAGAGACATGTACGCGCAGAAGTCCTGAAGTCTTTGCCAATCATTGGGAAAGCTACGGCATTACACGCCGCCTGAGACACAGGCGCGCACAAGACCTGAAGTATTTCCAAACATTGGCAAAGCTATGACAATACACGCCACATGAGACACATGCGCGTGCACAAGACCTGAGTTCTTTGCAAAACATTGGCAAAGCTACGGCATTACACGACTCCTGAGACACAGGCGCGCACACGACCTAAAGTCTTTGCCAAACATTGTCAAAGCTATGTCATTACACGACGCCCGAGACACAGGGGTGCACATAAGACATTTGTTTGGCAAAGCTACGGCATTACACGCCGCCTGACACACAGGCGTGCGCATAAGACCTTTGTTTTTCAAAGCTGCGGCATTACACGCGGCGTGAGACACAGGCGCGCATGACCTGAAGTCTTCGCCAAACATTGGCAATGCTACGGCCATACACGAAGCCTAAGACACAGCGCACACACAAGACCTGAAGTCTTTGCAAAACATTGGCAAAGCTACAGCATTACATGCCGCCTGAGGCACAGGCGCGCGCACAAGACCTGAACTATATGCCTAATATTTGCAAAGCTACGGCATTACACGACCCCTGAGACACATGCGCGCGCTAAAGTCCTGAAGTCTTTGCCAATCGTTGGCAAAGCTACGGCATTAGACGCCGCCTGAGACACATGCACGCGCACAAGTCCTGAAGTCCTTGCCAATCATTGGCAAAGCTACGGCATTACACGCCACCTGAGACACATGCGCGCGCACAAGACCTGAAGTCTTTGCCAAACATTGGTAAAGCTACGACATTATATGTGACACCCGACATTTCAGGTCAATATCCGTACATGTATTAAACAATTTTACATTATAATTATTCTTGTGATTTACTTAAATTCACAAGCAAGGACATGAAGGACTAACAAAAACCGAGCATTGTCTCAGTTCACATTTGGTAATTCTAGGAGTTACTGGTTCACGTGTCATAGAAACCGAATTTATTTACCCCCTTTAAAACTCTAATAGATGTTAATACCATTAATAAATTAGTGGTAAAAAACAAATTGTTTGATTTATTTTGACCCAAACCACCCACCCTTGACTATTTGGCCGAAAAAGCCAGAGAAATCCCCCCCCTTACTAAACCCATACTCCCACTGAGAAGACTCAAATAAAACCCATACCATTTCAATCAAAAACCCTCACAACTCCATTTTATCACTCATTTCTTACGGCAAATTTTCTCAATCCTCTCCAAATCGAAGTCAAATTCCAAGGCAAAACCTATCCGCATTCGGTGTTTTAAGAAGAATTTTAAGAGTTTCTGCAAAAGAGTCAAGACCATTCTCTGTTTTCTTCATCATTTTCATCTCGGTTTTTAAGGTAAAAACTCGATATTTTTCATATTATGTTCTATAAAACCGTAGCTAAACTTACATCTTATTTAAACGCAAGAAAGATAACAAGAAGAGTGTGTCGAATTCAAGTTTAAAACATAAAAATATGCAGGACTGATTCTGTCAAATAGAAGTCCAGTAATCGAAACTAGGAGTTTCGATTTAACTCAATCGAAACTAGGAGTTTCGATACCTGTTGATCCATCGAAACTAGGAGTTTCGATGCCTTTTACTCAATCGAAACTAGGTAGTTTCGATAGCAAATACTCAATCGAAACTAGGTAGTTTCGATACCTTTTTCTCAATCGAAACTAGGTTGTTTCGACTCCTAACCACTCCATCGAAACTAAGTAGTTTCGACACACATATGCTCCATCGAAACTAAGTAGTTTCGACACACATATGCCCAATCAAAAACTAAGAAGTTTCGACACCTGTACAACAGTCCCAGTTGGGCAGTAACTCAAAACTATTTTATAACAAAACATGTGTTGGAAAACTAAAACGATATTTAAACAAACACAATCAGATTTACAAGGTCGGTGAACAATTTACAATTAAGACGTTGGTCTTAACAACAATTTACCCTTGGTATCTAGGGTACAAATAGTCAAGGTTGACTACAACAAGTATTATTTCAAGTATCATACAAGTATACACAAACTCAAGGTGAGTTTCACGGCCCCTTTCTTTTTACTGCTTTCTAATATTTGGGGGAAAAACATACTTCAACTATTTTATGGGATAACAAGAGAATAAGACACGACTTTTATGTTTACATGGGATGAAAACAACACAATGGAGGCCGCGAAAGTCCCCTGGAACAACATAGTAACCATTAACTGTAGCCTAGGGTCCTATGAATAGTACTATGGAGAGTGACGTCTCCCGGTCATGGTTAGTCGCTCTAACCACAATCTGGAGGATTTATGGCCGCATAGAATCTGATAACGCTTAATAGGGGCTCACACATGTCAAGGTTTGGTTACGCCCCATGTATGAACATATTATTTGTATTCCTAGCTAGTTTACAAATGGGTCAACAATTCTTATTCTGTTTATCACATACAACTGAAACTATTTACGAACAATTGAATTTTACAAAGAACTATTTGATTAAACCTGTGAACTCACCAACTTCGTGTTGACGATTTTAAGTATGTTTTTCAGGTAACTGAACGTGATTTCAAGGTTAGCAATATAGATTACATGCATGCACGATGGATACTACTCAAGGAGGATTTCCCTTGTATAACTCATTGAGTTGAGTCATATTTGTGAAATCTTAACTTTTTGTAAACTCAGATTATGTTTTGTAATGTAAAACATTAAACTTGTTAATGTATCCATTTATCATGTATGTGTTTGCGGTAATCATATGCTTTGGAAACCATGAACGTTGCGCCTCGCGTTTCCGCCTTGGCGGGGTGTGACAGAACTGGTATCAGAGCCATTGATTATAGTGAACTAGAAATCTAAATTGGAACCTAGTCTATAATCTAAATGACTCACTAAAACGTTTTCATTGCATAAGCATTGCATGACCAGTCATTTTGTCATATGGATATTGTAGTCACAAGCATGTCGTCACATTCACATTCTGATCCCGTCTCTGACACTGAATCAAATGAGGAATTTTCCGCCTCACGTCCCAAAAATCAAGTACAAACCCGTAGCTCCACACCACCTAAAGTCGCCTTGGGAAAACCGCCTATCGTCTACCGAAAGAAAAGCGGAGGACCAGTTAAGGTGCAAAGCGCTAGGAAGAAGGTTCGACTTCCACGCAAAAGGAATCTAGCAGCCCGTGACCCAGAAGACTTGGTGGCTGGTGAAGAACCACCTAGGCAAAGACCCTGCTACCACCCTACTGTGGGAACTATCCGTTGGATGCCCCGTACTCTGGCCCGTTGGAGGGAGATGGAGAGCATCCCATCTACCTTTGAGCTCGGAGAGTCTTCCAACTCTCCAACACCCCTACCCCACACTGGGGAAGCTATGGAGCTCACAGTGCCTACCTTGGTAGCACGCACTCGTACACATGAAGAGCGTCTTGATGATCTCCTAGATGATATTCGGGCACATAGGGATGCAGCCATGCGCTTACGTCAAGGGCTCGGATCTCGAGTTCAGACTCTGGAGGACCACACCCGAAACATACAGGATACCACTAACTATCTAGAGTTGAGAGCTGACATGGACTGGCAGTTCACAGTTACGGTCCGAGACATGGTGGAGGCTCTGGAAGAAAGGACGTTGGCTGCAGAATTTGTGGCGAGAGCTAGTTTTGTCATGGCAGGACTTGCCATGATGATTGGATTGTACTCTCACTTCTTCTTTTAAACCTATTACGGGCGGGTTGTGCCCGTAGTACATTAAGTAGTTTAAAACTTTAGTACTGATGAGGTCATGTGAACCCATCTCTTTTGTATCCTTGTCTTTTGGAACAATGTACTATGAATGTTTTGACTATGTATGTAATGGTTTATGTTGTGATAATGGTTGTTTACATTTGACGTTGTTGTATCCTTATGTCATGAGCTATCATTATTGTCATATAATGTTGTTTCTTTTTAATTGATATGTTAGAAAGAACGTCATGGCACCTAAGCGTAGGACAACCCGTAACACTACTGGTGACAACAACGAGGCGATTTCCCCAAATGTGGAACAACTTATAGCACCACGAGTAGCTGCTGCCATGGAGCAGTATGAAGCCAATCGAAATAGTGGAGGAGGTGTAGGAGGTAGCGGTACAGCTGGAGGTTCCGGAGGTGCAGGAGGTAGCGGTACAGCTGGAGGTTCCGGAGGTAATAAAATAAATAAGCCATAACATATAGTCATGATTCGAATTAATGACGTTATGACTTGTAATTCTACAGATGCTCCAATTAGAAAGTGCTCCTACAAGACCTTTCTGTCTTGCAAACCCCGTAACTTCAATGGCACCGAGGGTGCAGTTGGACTAATGAGATGGATAGAGAAGATGGAATCGGTGATTGATATTAGTGAATGCACCGCTGACTGCATGGTGAAGTATTCTACATGCTCACTCACTGATAAAGCTTTAACCTGGTGGAATTCACAAGTAAAGACTTTGGGAAGGCAGACATCATATGAGTTGTCATGGGAAGACTTAAAAGCCATGATGATCGAGGAATACTGTCCTCGAAATGAGTTGCAAAAGATCGAATCTGAAATGTGGAATTTACAAATGACAGGAGATGATGTTGCTGGCTACACTGACCGATTCAATGAGTTAGCAATCTTGGTTCCACACATGGTCACCCCAGAATACAAGAAGGTTGAAAGATACTTGTGGGGTCTCGCACCTCAAATCCGAGGTCTGGTGACTTCATCGAACCCTATGGATGCCAAGAGCGCCATAACTCTGGCTTTCAAACTAAGGGATAATGCTGTACGTGATGGTTTGTTTAAGAAGAAGGAGACCGAGGAAGGAAGGTCGGGAGAAAAGAGGAAATGGTTTGGAAAACCAAGTAATCAAAACAGGAATCAAAGTTACAAGAGACCTGAAACTATGAAAGCCTTTGTCGCCAACACTGTGGAACAAAAAGGATACCTTGGAGCACGACCAAGGTGTGACAATTGTGGATATCATCACAGTGGAAAGTGTACCCAATGTGGAAAATGTAAAAAGTATGGACATCTAGCCCATGACTGTGGGAGCAATACAAACCCTAACAAGATAAATCAAGTAGCAGGAAAAGTCAACCCAGGAACAGAAAGGATGAATCAAGGATGCTTTGAATGTGGAGATCCAAAGCACTTCAGAAAAGACTGTCCAAAGTTGAAGAACCGAAACGACAATCAGGCCCGTGGAAGAGCATTTGTGATGGAAGCTGGTGACGCACGACAAGATCCGAACATTGTCACTGGTACGTTCCCGATAAATAATCACTATGCCTCTATACTTTTCGATACGGGTGCTGATTTGAGTTTTGTGTCAAATGACTTTAAGTCCCTACTCGGTATTAAGCCCAGCAAACTAGAACAAAAGTATACAATTGAATTAGCGAACGGAAAATTAATTAATACCGGAGAGGTCATTCAAGGTTGTACCTTATATCTTAAAAATCACACATTTAGTATAGATCTGTTACCTGTTGACTTAGGAAGCTTTGACGTTGTTATTGGCATGGATTGGTTGTCAAAGAATCATGCAGAGATTGTTTGTTTTGAGAAGATTGTCCAAATTCCACTCCCAAACGGAGAAATTCTTTCGATTCAAGGTGAGAAGAGTGGGGTAACGTTAAGGATGATAAACTGCATGAAAGCTCGTAAGTATCTACGTAAAGGCTATTACGTATTCCTGGCTCACGTCATCGAGAAGAAACCCGAGGAACGTTGACTTGAGAATATACCAATCGTTAAGGATTATCCTGAAGTTTTTCCTGAAGACTTACCTGGATTACCACCACCGAGGCAAGTTGAATTCCGAATCGACTTGGTACCAGGAGCCGCACCGGTTGCGCGATCACCATATCGATTAGCACCTTCTGAAATGCAGGAATTATCAAATCAACTCCAAGAGTTGCTTGATAAAGGTTTCATAAGACCGAGTTTCTCACCTTGGGGAGCTCCGGTCCTATTCGTAAAGAAAAAGGATGGAACCTTTAGAATGTGTATTGATTACCGAGAATTAAACAAGCTTACAATCAAAAACCGATACCCACTTCCTCGAATAGACGATTTGTTCGATTAACTACAAGGTTCTAGCTTCTATTCTAAAATCGATCTACGTTCGGGGTATCATCAACTAAGAATCCAAGAAGAAGATGTACCAAAGACAGCGTTTAGGACTCGTTATGGCCACTACGAATTCCTAGTTATGCCATTTGGTTTGACGAACGCACCAGCTGTCTTCATGGATCTCATGAACCGCGTGTGCAAGCCATACTTGGATAAATTCGTGATTGTATTTATCGATGACATATTAATATATTCACGAACCAAGGAGGATCATGAACATCATCTGAAATTAATTTTGGAACTACTCAGAAACGAGAAACTTTACGCTAAATTCTCTAAGTGTGAGTTTTGGATCCGAGAAGTGCATTTTCTTGGACATGTCATCAACAAGGAAGGAATTCACGTTGATCCATCAAAAATTGAAACAATCAAAAACTGGGAAGCACCAAAGACTCCGACAGAAGTACGTCAATTTTTGGGTTTGGCCGGTTATTACAGACGATTCATCGAGAATTTTTCAAAAATAGCCTTGCCTTTAACCACATTAACCCAGAAAGAAAAGAAGTATGATTGGAGTGACAAGCAGGAGTCAGCTTTTCAATTACTGAAACGGAAGCTGTGTAGTGCACCAATCTTATCCCTTCCTGAGGGAGTTGACAATTTTGTCGTATACTGCGATGCGTCACACCAAGGACTTGGTTGTGTGTTAATGCAAAGAGACAAAGTCATAGCATATGCCTCACGACAACTAAAAGTGCACGAAAAGAATTATACGACTCACGACTTGGAATTGGGTGCAGTTGTGTTTGCGCTCAAGATTTGGAGACATTATCTTTACGGTACAAGATGTACTATCTTTACTGATCACAAGATTCTTCAACATATCTTCGATCAAAAGGAACTTAACATGAGACAACGTCGTTGGGTAGAACTACTAAACGACTATGATTGTGATATCAAGTACCATCCCGGTAAAGCCAATGTCGTAGCAGACGCCTTAAGTCGTAAAGAACGAGTTAAAACTCTTCGTGTTCGTGCCCTAGAATTGACAATTCACACGAATCTTACTACTCAAATTCGGATAGCACAACAAGAGGCAATCAAAGAAGAAAACATTCGGAATGAAGCTTTACGAGGAATGATAAAGCAATTGGAGTCTAAGTCAGATGACACTTTATACTTCATGAATAGAATTTGGGTGACCCGTTTTGGTAACTTACGGGAGTTAGTTATGGACGAAGCCCACAAGTCCAGGTACTCCATTCACCCAGGTTCAGATAAAATGTATAAGGATCTAAAAGAATTATATTGGTGGCCCAATATGAAAGGAGATATTGCCACATATGTCAGTAAATGCTTAACGTTTTCAAAAGTAAAAGCCGAACATCAGAAACCGTCTGGTTTATTACAACAACCTGAAATTCCCCAATGGAAATGGGAACAGATTTCTATGGATTTCATCACGAAATTACCCAGGACGTCTAGTGGTTATGATACCATATGGGTAATTGTCGACCGATTAACGAAATCTGCTCACTTTCTGCCAATGAAAGAAACTGACAAGACAGAGAAACTTACAAGACTCTATGTTAAAGAAATTGTGGCAAGACACGGAGTGCCAATTTGTATTATCTCCGATAGAGATAGCAGATTCGTGTCTAGAATCTGGAAATCATTACAAGAAGCAATGGGCACACGTCTTGACATGAGCACGGCATATCACCCACAAACAGATGGTCAAAGCGAAAGGACCATTCAGACATTAGAAGATATGCTCCGTGAATGTGTAATTGATTTCGGAGGAAATTGGGATACTCATTTACCATTAGCTGAGTTTTCCTATAATAACAGCTACCATACGAGCATTAAAGCAGCACCGTTTGAAGCTTTATATGGTCGTAAATGCCGCTCACCGCTATGTTGGGCGGAAGTTGGTGAAAAACATTTGACAGGCCCTGAGATTGTCCAGGAAACCACTGATAAGATCTTCAAAATTAAGGACCGTCTGAAAGCGGCCCGGGATAGACAAAAGAGCTACGCTGATAACAGACGAAAACCATTAGAATTTCAAATTGGTGACCGAGTAATGTTAAAAGTCTCACCATGGAAAGGCGTTGCAAGGTTTGGTAACCGTGGTAAGCTCAATCCTAGATACGTTGGACCATTTGAAATACTGGCTAGGGTTGGCCCTATAGCCTACAAACTCAAGCTACCACATGAACTAAGCAACGTACACAATACATTTCATGTGTCAAATCTCAAAAAGTGTCTATCAGACGAGACTTTAATTATACCGCCTGACAAGATTCACATTGACGATAAACTTCATTTCATCGAGGAACCGAGTGAGATATCAGATTGGAAGGTTCAAAAGCTGAGACGTAGTCGGATCAAACTGGTTAAAGTACGTTGGAACTCAAAACGTGGTCCTGAGTATACATGGGAACGAGAGGACCAAATGAAAACAAAATACCCATCCTTGTTTAAGGATACACCAGTTCAAGATGACACGAATTGAATTTCGGGACGAAATTCTTTTAACAAGGGGAGAATGTGACACCCGACATTTCAGGTCAATATCCGTACATGTATTAAACAATTTTACATTATAATTATTCTTGTGATTTACTTAAATTCACAAGCAAGGACATGAAGGACTAACAAAAACCGAGCATTGTCTCAGTTCACATTTGGTAATTCTAGGAGTTACTGGTTCACGTGTCATAGAAACCGAATTTATTTACCCCCTTTAAAACTCTAATAGATGTTAATACCATTAATAAATTAGTGGTAAAAAACAAATTGTTTGATTTATTTTGACCCAAACCACCCACCCTTGACTATTTGGCCGAAAAAGCCAGAGAAATCCCCCCCCTTACTAAACCCATACTCCCACTGAGAAGACTCAAATAAAACACATACCATTTCAATCAAAAACCCTCACAACTCCATTTTATCACTCATTTCTTACGGCAAATTTTCTCAATCCTCTCCAAATCGAAGTCAAATTCCAAGGCAAAACCTATCCGCATTCGGTGTTTTAAGAAGAATTTTAAGAGTTTCTGCAAAAGAGTCAAGACCATTCTCTGTTTTCTTCATCATTTTCATCTCGGTTTTTAAGGTAAAAACTCGATATTTTTCATATTATGTTCTATAAAACCGTAGCTAAACTTACATCTTATTTAAACGCAAGAAAGATAACAAGAAGAGTGTGTCGAATTCAAGTTTAAAACATAAAAATATGCAGGACTGATTCTGTCAAATAGAAGTCCAGTAATCGAAACTAGGAGTTTCGATTTAACTCAATCGAAACTAGGAGTTTCGATACCTGTTGATCCATCGAAACTAGGAGTTTCGATGCCTTTTACTCAATCGAAACTAGGTAGTTTCGATAGCAAATACTCAATCGAAACTAGGTAGTTTCGATACCTTTTTCTCAATCGAAACTAGGTTGTTTCGACTCCTAACCACTCCATCGAAACTAAGTAGTTTCGACACACATATGCTCCATCGAAACTAAGTAGTTTCGACACACATATGCCCAATCAAAAACTAAGAAGTTTCGACACCTGTACAACAGTCCCAGTTGGGCAGTAACTCAAAACTATTTTATAACAAAACATGTGTTGGAAAACTAAAACGATATTTAAACAAACACAATCAGATTTACAAGGTCGGTGAACAATTTACAATTAAGACGTTGGTCTTAACAACAATTTACCCTTGGTATCTAGGGTACAAATAGTCAAGGTTGACTACAACAAGTATTATTTCAAGTATCATACAAGTATACACAAACTCAAGGTGAGTTTCACGGCCCCTTTCTTTTTACTGCTTTCTAATATTTGGGGGAAAAACATACTTCAACTATTTTATGGGATAACAAGAGAATAAGACACGACTTTTATGTTTACATGGGATGAAAACAACACAATGGAGGCCGCGAAAGTCCCCTGGAACAACATAGTAACCATTAACTGTAGCCTAGGGTCCTATGAATAGTACTATGGAGAGTGACGTCTCCCGGTCATGGTTAGTCGCTCTAACCACAATCTGGAGGATTTATGGCCGCATAGAATCTGATAACGCTTAATAGGGGCTCACACATGTCAAGGTTTGGTTACGCCCCATGTATGAACATATTATTTGTATTCCTAGCTAGTTTACAAATGGGTCAACAATTCTTATTCTGTTTATCACATACAACTGAAACTATTTACGAACAATTGAATTTTACAAAGAACTATTTGATTAAACCTGTGAACTCACCAACTTCGTGTTGACGATTTTAAGTATGTTTTTCAGGTAACTGAACGTGATTTCAAGGTTAGCAATATAGATTACATGCATGCACGATGGATACTACTCAAGGAGGATTTCCCTTGTATAACTCATTGAGTTGAGTCATATTTGTGAAATCTTAACTTTTTGTAAACTCAGATTATGTTTTGTAATGTAAAACATTAAACTTGTTAATGTATCCATTTATCATGTATGTGTTTGCGGTAATCATATGCTTTGGAAACCATGAACGTTGCGCCTCGCGTTTCCGCCTCGGCGGGGTGTGACATTATATGCCGCCTGGGTTACATGCGCGCGCACAAGACCTAAACTCTTTGCCACACTTTGGCAAGGCTACGGTATTAGACGCCGCCTGAGACATAGGCACGCGCACAAGGCCAGAACTCTTTGCCAAACATTGGAAAAGCAACGACATTACACGCTGCCTGAGGCACAGGCGTGCACAGGACCTGAAGTAATTGCCAAACATTGGCAAAGCTACGGCATTACACGCCGCCTAAGACACAGGCACGCGCACAAGACCTGAAGTCTTTGCCAAACGTTGGCAAAGCTACGGCATTACACGACTCCTGATACACAGGCGCGGGCACAAGACATGTATTCTTTGCCAAACATTGGCAAAGCTATGACATTACATGCCTCCTGAGACACAGGCGCGCACAAGACCTGAAGTCTTTGCCAAATGTTTGCAAAGGTACGGCATTACACGCCGCCTGAGACACAGGCGTGCGCCCAAGAACTGTGTTTGGCAAAGCTACGGTATTACACGCCGTCTGACACACAGGCGCGCGCACAAGACCTGAAGTCTTTGTCAAACATTGGCAAAGCTACGGCACTACACGCCGCCTCAGACACAGGCGCGCGCACAAGACCTGCAGTCTTTGCCAATCATTGGCAAAGCTATGACAATACACGCCGCCTTAGACACATGCGCGCGCACAACACTTGAAGTCTTTGCCAAACATTGGCAAAGCTACGGCATTACACGCCGCTTGAGACACAGGCGCGCGCACCAGACCTGGATTCTTTGCCAAACATTAGCAATGCTTCAGCATTACACGCCCCCTGAGACACACGCGCGCTCGCAAGACTTGAAGTATTTTCCAAACGTTGGCAATGCTACGGCATTACACGATGACTGAGACACAGCGCGCACACAATACCGGAAGTCTTTGCAAAACATTGGCAAAGCTACGGCGTTTCACACTGCCTGAAACATAGGCGCGCACAACTCGCCTAAGACACAGGAGCGCACATGACCTAAAGTCTTTGCCAAACATTGTCAAAACTACGTCATTACACGACGCCTGAGACACAGGCGTGCGCATAAGACCTTTGTTTGGCAAAGCTATGGCATTTCACACCGCCTGAGACACAGGTGCGCAAGACCTGAAGTCTTCGCCAAACGTTAGAAATGCTACGGCATTACACGAAGCCTAAGACACAGCGCGCACATAAGACTTGAAGTCTTTGCAAAACATTGGCCAAACGTTAGAAATGCTACGGCATTACATGCCGCCTGAGACACAGGCGCGCGCACAAGACCTGAACTATATGCCAAACATTCACAAATCTAAGGCATTACACGACGCCTGAGACACAGGCGCGCGCAAAAGTCCTGAAGTCTTTGCCAATCATTGGCAAAGCTACGGCATTACACGCCGCCTGAGAGTCATGTACGCGCAGAAGTCCTGAAGTCTTTGCCAATCATTGGCAAAGCTACGGCATTACACGCCGCCTGAGACACAGGCGCGCACAAGACCTGAAGTATTTGCCAAACATTGGCAAAGCTATGACAATACACGCCACATGAGACACATGTGCGTGCACAAGACCTGAATTCTTTGCCAAACATTGGCAGAGCTACGGCATTACACGACTCCTGAGACACAGGCGCGCTGACAAGACATGTATTCTTTGCCAAACATTGGCAAAGCTACGACATTACACGCCTCCTGAGACACAGGCACGCACAAGACCTAAAATCTTTGCCAAACATTTGCAAAGGTACGGCATTACACGCCGCCTGAGACACAGGCGTGCGCCCAAGACCTGTGTTTGGTAAAGCTACGATATTACACGCCGCCTGAGACAGAGGCGCGCGCACAAGACCTGAAGTCTTTATCAAACATTGGCAAAGCTACGACATTACACGCCGCCTGTGACACAGGCGCGCGCACAAGACCTGAAGTCTTTACCAAACATTGGCAAAGCTACGACATTACACGCCGCCTGAGACACATGCGCGCGCAAAAGAACAGAACACTTTGCCAAACACTGGCAAAGCTACGACATTACACCTCGCCTGAGACACAGGAGCGCACAGGACCTAAAGTCTTTGCAAACATTGTCAACGCTATGTCATTACACGACGCCCGAGACACAGGAGTGCACATAAAACGTTTGTTTGGCAAAGCTACGGCATTACACGCCGCCTGAGACACAGGCGTGCGCATAAGACCTTTGTTTGGCAAAGCTGCGGCCTTACACGCCGCCTGAGACACAGGCGCGCAAGACCTGAAGTCTTCGCCAAACATTGGCAATGCTACGGCAATACACAAAGCCTAAGACACAGCGCGCATACTAGACCTGAAGTCTTTGCAAAACATTGGCAAAGCAACAGCATTACATGTCGCCTGAGACACAGGCGTGCGCACAAGACCTGAAGTCTTTGCCAATCATTGGCAAAGCTACGGCATTACACCCCACCTGAGAGACATACGCGCAGAAGTCCCGAAGTCTTTGCCAATCATTGGCAAAGCTACGGCATTACACGCCGCCTGAGACACAGGCGCGCACAAGACCTGAAGAGTTTGCCAAACATTGGCAAAGCTATGACAATATACGCCACATGAGACACATGCGCGTGCACAAGACCTGAAGTCTTTGCCAAACATTGGCAAAGCTACGGCATTACACGACTCCTGAGACACAGGCGCGCGGACAAGGCATGTATTCTTTGCCAAACATTGGCAAAGCTACGACATTAAACGCCTCCTGAGACACAGGCGCGCACAAGACCTGAAATCTTTGCCAAACATTTGCAAAGGTACGGCATTACACGCCGCCTGAGACACAGGCGTGCGCCCAAGACCTGTGTTTGGCAAAGCTATGATATTACACGTCGCCTGAGACACAGGCGCGCGCACAAGACCTGAAGTCTTTGTTAAACATTGGCAAAGCTACGACATTACACGCCGCCTGAGACACATGCACGCGCAAAAGAACAGAACTCTTTGCCAAACATTGGCAAAGCTACAACATTACACCTCGCCTGAGACATAGGAGCGCACACGACCTAAAGTCTTTGCCAAACATTGTCAAAGCTATGTCATTACATGACGCCCGAGACACAGGCGTGCACATAAGACATTTGTTTGGCAAAACTACGGCATTACACGCCGCCTGAGACACAGGCGTGCGCATAAGACCTTTGTTTTTCAAAGCTGCGGCATTACACGCGGCGTGAGACACAGGCGTGCAAGACCTTAAGTCTTCGCCAAACATTGGCAATGCTACGGCCATACACGAAGCCTAAGACACAGCGCACACACAAGACCTGAAGTCTTTGCAAAACATTGGCAAAGCTACAGAATTACATGCCGCCTGAGGCACAGACGCGCGCACAAGACCTGAACTATATGCCAAATATTCGCAAAGCTACGGCATTACACGACCCCTGAGACACATGCGCGCGCAAAAGTCCTGAAGTCTTTGCCAATCGTTGGCAAAGCTACGGCATTACACGCCGCCTGAGACACATGCACGCGCACAAGTCGTGAAGTCCTTGCCAATCATTGGCAAAGCTACGGCATTACACGCCGCCTGAGACACATGCGCGCACACAAGCCCTGAAGTCTTTGCCAAACATTGGTAAAGCTACGACATTAAACGCCGCATGGGTTACATGCGCGCGCACAAGACCTAAACTCTTTGCCACACTTTGGCAAGGCTACGGCATTAGACGCCGCCTGAGACACAGGCACGCGCACAAGACCAGAACTCTTTGCCAAACATTGGAAAAGCTACGACATTACACGCTGCCTGAGGCACAGGCGCGCACAAGACCTGAAGTAATTGCCAAACATTGGTAAAGCTACGGCATTACACGCCGCCTAAGACACAGGCGCGCGCACAAGACCTGAAGTCTTTGCCAAACGTTGGCAAAGCTACGGCATTACACGACTGCTGATACACAGGCGCGGGCACAAGACATGTATTCTTTGCCAAACATTGGCAAAGCTACGACATTACATGCCTCCTGAGACACAGGCGCGCACAAGACCTGAAGTCTTTGCCAAACGTTTGCAAAGGTACGGCATTACACGTCGCCTGAGACACAGGCGTGCGCCCAAGAACTGTGTTTGGCAAAGCTACGGTATTACACGCCGTCTGAGACACAGGCGCGCGCACAAGACCTGAAGTCTTTGTCAAACATTGGCAAAGCTACGGCACTACACGTCGCCTTAGACACAGGCGCGCGCACAAGACCTGCAGTCTTTGCCAATCATTGGCAAAGCTATGACAATACACGCCGCCTGAGACACATGCGCGCGCACAAGAACTGAAGTCTTGGCCAAACATTGGCAAAGCTACGGCATTACACGCCGCTTGAGACACAGGCGCGCGCACCAGACCTGGATTCTTTGACAAACATTAGCAATGCTTCCGCATTACACGCCCACTGAGACACACGCGCGCTCGCAAGACTTGAAGTATTTTCCAAACGTTGGCAATGCTACGGTATTACACGATGACTGAGACACAGCGCGCACACAAGACCGGAAGTCTTTGCAAAACAATGGCAAAGCTACGGCGTTTCACACCGCCTGAAACACAGGCGCGCGCACACCTCGCCTGAGACACAGGAGCGTACATGACCTAAAGTCTTTGCCAAACATTGTCAAAACTACGTCATTACACGACGCCTGAGACACAGGCGTGCGCATAAGACCTTTGTTTGGCAAAGCTACGGCATTACACACCGCCTGAGACACAGGCGCGCAAGACCTGAAGTCTTCGCCAAATATTAGAAATGCTACGGTATTACACGAAGCCTAAGACACAGCGCGCACACAAGACTTGAAGTCTTTGCAAAACATTGGCAAAGTTACAGCATAACATGCCGCCTGAGACACAGGCGCGCGCACAAGACCTGAACTATATGCCAAACATTCGCAAATCTACGGCATTACACGACGCCTGAGACACAGGCGCGCGCAAAAGTCCTGAAGTCTTTGCCAATCATTGGCAAAGCTACGGCATTACACGCCGCCTGAGAGACATGTACGCGCAGAAGTCCTGAAGTCTTTGCCAATCATTGGCAAAGCTACGGCATTACACGCCGCCTGAGACACAGGCGCGCACAAGACCTGAAGTATTTGCCAAACATTGGCAAAGCTATGACAATACACGCCACATGAGACACATGAGCGTGCACAAGACCTGAATTCTTTGCCAAACATTGGCAAAGCTACGGCATTACACGACTCCTGAGACATAGGCGCGCTGACAAGACATGTATTCTTTGCCAAACATTGGCAAAGCTACGACATTACACGCCTCCTGAGACACAGGCACGCACAAGACCTGAAATCTTTGCCAAACATTTGCAAAGGTACGGCATTACACACCGCCTTAGACACAGGCGTGCGCCCAAGACCTGTGTTTGGCAAAGCTACGGTATTACACGCCGCCTGAGACAGAGGCGCGCGCACAAGACCTGAAGTCTGTGTCAAACATTGGCAAAGCTACGACATTACACGTCGCCTGTGACACAGGCGCGCGCACAAGACCTGAAGTCTTTACCAAACATTGGCAAAGCTACGACATTACACGCCGCCTGAGACACATGCGCGCGCAAAAGAACTGAACTCTTTGCCAAACACTGGCAAAGCTACGACATTACACCTTGCCTGAGACACAGGAGCGCACAGGACCTAAAGTCTTTGCCAAACATTGTCAACGCTATGTCATTACACGACGCCCGAGACACAGGCGTGCACATAAAACGTTTGTTTGGCAAAGCAACGGCATTACACGCCGCCTGAGACACAGGCGCGCAAGACCTGAAATCTTCGCCAAACATTGGTAAAGCTACGACATTAAACGCCGCATGGGTTACATGCGCGCGCACAAGACCTAAACTCTTTGCCACACTTTGGCAAGGCTACGGCATTAGACGCCCCCTGAGACACAGGCACGCGCACAAGACCAGAACTCTTTGCCAAACATTGGAAAAGCTACGACATTACACGCTGCCTGAGGCACAGGCGCGCACAAGACCTGAAGTAATTGCCAAACATTGGTAAAGCTACGGCATTACACGCCGCCTAAGACACAGGCGCGCGCAGAAGACCTGAAGTCTTTGCCAAACGTTGGCAAAGCTACGGCATTACACGACTGCTGATACACAGGCGCGGGCACAAGACATGTATTCTTTGCCAAACATTGGCAAAGCTACGACATTACACGCCTCCTGAGACACAGGCACGCACAAGACCTGAAATCTTTGCCAAACATTTGCAAAGGTACGGCATTACACACCGCCTTAGACACAGGCGTGCGCCCAAGACCTGTGTTTGGCAAAGCTACGGTATTACACGCCGCCTGAGACAGAGGCGCGCGCACAAGACCTGAAGTCTGTGTCAAACATTGGCAAAGCTACGACATTACACGTCGCCTGTGACACAGGCGCGCGCACAAGACCTGAAGTCTTTACCAAACATTGGCAAAGCTACGACATTACACGCCGCCTGAGACACATGCGCGCGCAAAAGAACTGAACTCTTTGCCAAACACTGGCAAAGCTACGACATTACACCTTGCCTGAGACACAGGAGCGCACAGGACCTAAAGTCTTTGCCAAACATTGTCAACGCTATGTCATTACACGACGCCCGAGACACAGGCGTGCACATAAAACGTTTGTTTGGCAAAGCAACGGCATTACACGCCGCCTGAGACACAGGCGCGCAAGACCTGAAATCTTCGCCAAACATTGGTAAAGCTACGACATTAAACGCCGCATGGGTTACATGCGCGCGCACAAGACCTAAACTCTTTGCCACACTTTGGCAAGGCTACGGCATTAGACGCCCCCTGAGACACAGGCACGCGCACAAGACCAGAACTCTTTGCCAAACATTGGAAAAGCTACGACATTACACGCTGCCTGAGGCACAGGCGCGCACAAGACCTGAAGTAATTGCCAAACATTGGTAAAGCTACGGCATTACACGCCGCCTAAGACACAGGCGCGCGCAGAAGACCTGAAGTCTTTGCCAAACGTTGGCAAAGCTACGGCATTACACGACTGCTGATACACAGGCGCGGGCACAAGACATGTATTCTTTGCCAAACATTGGCAAAGCTATGACATTACATGCCTCCTGAGACACAGGCGCGCACAAGACCTGAAGTCTTTGCCAAACGTTTGCAAAGGTACGGCATTACACGTCGCCTGAGACACAGGCGTGCGCCCAAGAACTGTGTTTGGCAAAGCTACGGTATTACACGCCGTCTGAGACACAGGCGCGCGCACAAGACCTGAAGTCTTTGTCAAACATTGGCAAAGCTACGGCACTACACGCCGCCTCAGACACAGGCGCGCGCACAAGACCTGCAGTCTTTTCGAATCATTGGCAAAGCTATGACAATACACGCCGCCTGAGACACATGCGCGCGCACAAGACCTGAAGTCTTGGCCAAACATTGGCAAAGCTACGGCATTACACGCCGCTTGAGACACAGGCGCGCGCACCAGACCTGGATTCTTTGCCAAACATTAGCAATGCTTCCGCATTACACGCCCACTGAGACACACGCGCGCTCGCAAGACTTGAAGTATTTTCCAAACGTTGGCAATGCTACGGCATTACACGATGACTGAGACACAGCGCGCACACAAGACCGAAAGTCTTTGCAAAACATTGGCAAAGCTACGGCGTTTCACACCGCCTGAAACACAGGCGCGCGCACACCTCGCCTGAGACACAGGAGCGTACATGACCTAAAGTCTTTGCCAAACATTGTCAAAACTACGTCATTACACGACGCCTGAGACACAGGCGTGCGCATAAGACCTTTGTTTGGCAAAGCTACGGCATTACACACCGCCTGAGACACAGGCGCGCAAGACCTGAAGTCTTCGCCAAATATTAGAAATGCTACGCTATTACACGAAGCCTAAGACACAGCGCGCACACAAGACTTGAAGTCTTTGCAAAACATTGGCAAAGTTACAGCATTACATGCCGGCTGAGACACAGGTGCGCGGACAAGACCTGAACTATATGCCAAACATTCGCAAATCTACGGCATTACACGACGCCTGAGACACAGGCGCGCGCAAAAGTCCTGAAGTCTTTGCCAATCATTGGCAAAGCTACGGCATTACACGCCGCCTGAGAGACATGTACGCGCAGAAGTCCTGAAGTCTTTGCCAATCATTGGCAAAGCTACGGCATTACACGCCGCCTGAGACACAGGCGCGCACAAGACCTGAAGTATTTGCCAAACATTGGCAAAGCTATGACAATACACGCCACATGAGACACATGCGCGTGCACAAGACCTGAATTCTTTTCCAAACATTGGCAAAGCTACGGCATTACACGACTCCTGAGACACAGGCGCGCTGACAAGACATGTATTCTTTGCCAAACATTGGCAAAGCTACGACATTACACGCCTCCGGAGACACAGGCACGCACAAGACCTGAAATCATTGCCAAACATTTGCAAAGGTACGGCATTACACGCCGCCTGAGACACAGGCGTGCGCCCAAGACCTGTGTTTGGCAAAGCTACGGTATTACATGCCGCCTGAGACAGAGGCGCGCGCAAAAGACCTGAAGTCTTTGTCAAACATTGGCAAAGATACGACATTACACGACTCCTGATACACAGGCGCGGGCACAAGACATGTATTCTTTGCCAAACATTGGCAAAGCTACGACATTACACGCCTCCTAAGACATAGGCGCGCACAAGACCTGAAGACTTTGCCAAACGTTTGCAAAGGTACGGCATTACACGCCGCCTGAGACACAGGCGTGCGCCCAAGACTTGTGTTTGGCAAAGCTACGGTTTTACACGCCGTCTGAGACACAGGCGCGCGCACAAGACCTGAAGTCTTTGTCAAACATTGGCAAAGCTACGGCACCACACGCCGCCTCAGACACAGGCGCGCGCACAAGATCTGAAGTCTTTGCCAATCATTGGCAAAGCTATGACAATACACGCCGCCTGAGACACATGCACGCGCACAAGACCTGAAGTCTTTGCCAAACATTGGCAAATCTACGGCATTACACGCCGCTTGAGACACAGGCGCGCGCACCAGACCTGGATTCTATGCCAAACATTGGCAATGTTACCGCATTACACGCCCCCTGAGACACACGCGCGCGCTCAAGACTTGAAGTATTTTCCAAACATTGGCAATGCTACGGCATTACACGATGACTGAGACACAGCGCGCACACAAGACCGGAAGTCTTTGCAAAACATTGGCAAAGCTACGGCGTTACACGCCGCCTGAAACACAGGCGCGCGCATAAGACCTGAACTATATGCCAAACATTGGCAAAGCTACGACATTACACGCCGCTTGAGACACATGCGCGCGCAAAAGAACTGAACTATTTGCCAAACATTGGCAAAGCTACGGCATTACACCTCGCCTGAGACACAGGAGCGCACATAACCTAAAGTCTTTGCCAAACATTGTCAAAACTACATCATTACACGACGCCTGAGACACAGGCGTGCGCGTAAGACCTTTGTTTGGCAAAGCTACGGCATTACACACCGCCTGAGACACAGGCGCGCAAGACCTGAAGTCTTCGCCAAACATTAGAAATGCTACGGCATTACACGAAGCCTAAGACACAGCGCGCACACAAGACTTGAAGTCTTTGCAAAACATTGGCAAAGTTACAAAATAACATGCCGCCTGAGACACAGGCGCGCGCACAAGACCTGAACTATATGCAAAACATTCGCAAAGCTATGACATTACACGACGCCTGAGACACATGCGCGCGCAAAAGTCCTGAAGTCTTTGCCAATCATTGGCAAAGCTACGGCATTACACGCCGCCTGAGAGACATGTACGCGCAGAAGTCCTGAAGTCTTTGCCAATCATTGGGAAAGCTACGGCATTACACGCCGCCTGAGACACAGGCGCGCACAAGACCTGAAGTATTTCCAAACATTGGCAAAGCTATGACAATACACGCCACATGAGACACATGCGCGTGCACAAGACCTGAATTCTTTGCAAAACATTGGCAAAGCTACGGCATTACACGACTCCTGAGACACAGGCGCGCACACGACCTAAAGTCTTTGCCAAACATTGTCAAAGCTATGTCATTACACGACGCCCGAGACACAGGGGTGCACATAAGACATTTGTTTGGCAAAGCTACGGCATTACACGCCGCCTGAGACACAGGCGTGCGCATAAGACCTTTGTTTTTCAAAGCTGCGGCATTACACGCGGCGTGAGACACAGGCGCGCATGACCTGAAGTCTTCGCCAAACATTGGCAATGCTACGGCCATACACGAAGCCTAAGACACAGCGCACACACAAGACCTGAAGTCTTTGCAAAACATTGGCAAAGCTACAGCATTACATGCCGCCTGAGGCACAGGCGCGCGCACAAGACCTGAACTATATGCCTAATATTTGCAAAGCTACGGCATTACACGACCCCTGAGACACATGCGCGCGCTAAAGTCCTGAAGTCTTTGCCAATCGTTGGCAAAGCTACGGCATTAGACGCCGCCTGAGACACATGCACGCGCACAAGTCCTGAAGTCCTTGCCAATCATTGGCAAAGCTACGGCATTACACGCCACCTGAGACACATGCGCGTGCACAAGACCTGAAGTCTTTGCCAAACATTGGTAAAGCTACGACATTATATGCCGCCTGGGTTACATGCGCGCGCACAAGACCTAAACTCTTTGCCACACTTTGGCAAGGCTACGGTATTAGACGCCGCCTGAGACACAGGCACGCGTACAAGGCCAGAACTCTTTGCCAAACATTGGAAAAGCAACGACATTACACGCTGCCTGAGGCACAGGCGTCCACAGGACCTGAAGTAATTGCCAAACATTGGCAAAGCTACGGCATTACACGCCGCCTAAGACACAGGCACGCGCACAAGACCTGAAGTCTTTGCCAAACGTTGGCAAAGCTACGGCATTACACGACTCCTGATACACAGGCGCGGGCACAAGACATGTATTCTTTGCCAAACATTGGCAAAGCTATGACATTACATGCCTCCTGAGACACAGGCGCGCACAAGACCTGAAGTCTTTGCCAAATGTTTGCAAAGGTACGGCATTACACGCCGCCTGAGACACAGGCGTGCGCCCAAGAACTGTGTTTGGCAAAGCTACGGTATTACACGCCGTCTGACACACAGGCGCGCGCACAAGACCTGAAGTCTTTGTCAAGCATTGGCAAAGCTACGGCACTACACGCCGCCTCAGACACAGGCGCGCGCACAAGACCTACAGTCTTTGCCAATCATTGGCAAAGCTATGACAATACACGCCGCCTTAGACACATGTGCGCGCACAACACTTGAAGTCTTTGCCAAACATTGGCAAAGCTACGGCATTACACGCCGCTTGAGACACAGGCGCGCGCACCAGACCTGGATTCTTTGCCAAACATTAGCAATGCTTCAGCATTACACGCCCCCTGAGACACACGCGCGCTCGCAAGACTTGAAGTATTTTCCAAACGTTGGCAATGCTACGGCATTACACGATGACTGAGACACAGCGCGCACACAATACCGGAAGTCTTTGCAAAACATTGGCAAAGCTACGGCGTTTCACACTGCCTGAAACATAGGCGCGCACAACTCGCCTAAGACACAGGAGCGCACATGACCTAAAGTCTTTGCCAAACATTGTCAAAACTACGTCATTACACGACGCCTGAGACACAGGCGTGCGCATAAGACCTTTGTTTGGCAAAGCTATGGCATTTCACACCGCCTGAGACACAGGTGCGCAAGACCTGAAGTCTTCGCCAAACGTTAGAAATGCTACGGCATTACACGAAGCCTAAGACACAGCGCGCACACAAGACTTGAAGTCTTTGCAAAACATTGGCAAAGTTACAGCATTACATGCCGCCTGAGACACAGGCGCGCGCACAAGACCTGAACTATATGCCAAACATTCACAAATCTAAGGCATTACACGACGCCTGAGACACAGGCGCGCACAAAAGTCCTGAAGTCTTTGCCAATCATTGGCAAAGCTACGGCATTACACGCCGCCTGAGAGTCATGTACGCGCAGAAGTCCTGAAGTCTTTGCCAATCATTGGCAAAGCTACGGCATTACACGCCGCCTGAGACACAGGCGCGCACAAGACCTGAAGTATTTGCCAAACATTGGCAAAGCTATGACAATACACGCCACATGAGACACATGTGCGTGCACAAGACCTGAATTCTTTGCCAAACATTGGCAAAGCTACGGCATTACACGACTCCTGAGACACAGGCGCGCTGACAAGACATGTATTCTTTGCCAAACATTGGCAAAGCTACGACATTACACGCCTCCTGAGACACAGGCACGCACAAGACCTAAAATCTTTGCCAAACATTTGCAAAGGTACGGCATTACACGCCGCCTGAGACACAGGCGTGCGCCCAAGACCTGTGTTTGGCAAAGCTACGATATTACACGCCGCCTGAGACAGAGGCGCGCGCACAAGACCTGAAGTCTTTATCAAACATTGGCAAAGCTACGACATTACACGCCGCCTGTGACACAGGCGCGCGCACAAGACCTGAAGTCTTTACCAAACATTGGCAAAGCTACGACATTACACGCCGCCTGAGACACATGCGCGCGCAAAAGAACAGAACACTTTGCCAAACACTGGCAAAGCTACGACATTACACCTCGCCTGAGACACAGGAGCGCACAGGACCTAAAGTCTTTGCCAAACATTGTCAACGCTATGTCATTACACGACGCCCGAGACACAGGAGTGCACATAAAACGTTTGTTTGGCAAAGCTACGGCATTACGCGCCGCCTGAGACACAGGCGTGCGCTTAAGACCTTTGTTTGGCAAAGCTGCGGCCTTACACGCCGCCTGAGACACAGGCGCGCAAGACCTGAAGTCTTCGCCAAACATTGGCAATGCTACAGCAATACACAAAGCCTAAGACACAGCGCGCATACTAGACCTGAAGTCTTTGCAAAACATTGGCAAAGCAACAGCATTACATGTCGCCTGAGACACAGGCGTGCGCACAAGACCTGAAGTCTTTGCCAATCATTGGCAAAGCTACGGCATTACACCCCACCTGAGAGACATACGCGCAGAAGTCCCGAAGTCTTTGCCAATCATTGGCAAAGCTACGGCATTACACGCCGCCTGAGACACAGGCGCGCACAAGACCTGAAGAGTTTGCCAAACATTGGCAAAGCTATGACAATATACGCCACATGAGACACATGCGCGTGCACAAGACCTGAAGTCTTTGCCAAACATTGGCAAAGCTACGGCATTACACGACTCCTGAGACACAGGCGCGCGGACAAGGCATGTATTCTTTGCCAAACATTGGCAAAGCTACGACATTAAACGCCTCCTGAGACACAGGCGCGCACAAGACCTGAAATCTTTGCCAAACATTTGCAAAGGTACGGCATTACACGCCGCCTGAGACACAGGCGTGCGCCCAAGACCTGTGTTTGGCAAAGCTACGATAATACACGTCGCCTGAGACACAGGCGCGCGCACAAGACCTGAAGTCTTTGTTAAACATTGGCAAAGCTACGACATTACACGCCGCCTGAGACACATGCACGCGCAAAAGAACAGAACCCTTTGCCAAACATTGGCAAAGCTACAACATTACACCTCGCCTGAGACATAGGAGCGCACACGACCTAAAGTCTTTGCCAAACATTGTCAAAGCTATGTCATTACATGACGCCCGAGACACAGGCGTGCACATAAGACATTTGTTTGGCAAAACTACGGCATTACACGCCACCTGAGACACAGGCGTGCGCATAAGACCTTTGTTTTTCAAAGCTGCGGCATTACACGCGGCGTGAGACACAGGCGCGCAAGACCTTAAGTCTTCGCCAAACATTGGCAATGCTACGGCCATACACGAAGCCTAAGACACAGCGCACACACAAGACCTGAAGTCTTTGCAAAACATTGGCAAAGCTACAGAATTACATGCCGCCTGAGGCACAGACGCGCGCACAAGACCTGAACTATATGCCAAATATTCGCAAAGCTACGGCATTACACGACCCCTGAGACACATGCGCGCGCAAAAGTCCTGAAGTCTTTGCCAATCGTTGGCAAAGCTACGGCATTACACGCCGCCTGAGACACATGCACGCGCACAAGTCTTGAAGTCCTTGCCAATCATTGGCAAAGCTACGGCATTACACGCCGCCTGAGACACATGCGCGCACACAAGCCCTGAAGTCTTTGCCAAACATTGGTAAAGCTACGACATTAAACGCCGCATGGGTTACATGCGCGCGCACAAGACCTAAACTCTTTGCCACACTTTGGCAAGGCTACGGCATTAGACGCCGCCTGAGACACAGGCACGCGCACAAGACCAGAACTCTTTGCCAAACATTGGAAAAGCTACGACATTACACGCTGCCTGAGGCACAGGCGCGCACAAGACCTGAAGTAATTGCCAAACATTGGTAAAGCTACGGCATTACACGCCGCCTAAGACACAGGCGCGCGCACAAGACCTGAAGTCTTTGCCAAACGTTGGCAAAGCTACGGCATTACACGACTGCTGATACACAGGCGCGGGCACAAGACATGTATTCTTTGCCAAACATTGGCAAAGCTACGACATTACATGCCTCCTGAGACACAGGCGCGCACAAGACCTGAAGTCTTTGCCAAACGTTTGCAAAGGTACGGCATTACACGTCGCCTGAGACACAGGCGTGCGCCCAAGAACTGTGTTTGGCAAAGCTACGGTATTACACGCCGTCTGAGACACAGGCGCGCGCACAAGACCTGAAGTCTTTGTCAAACATTGGCAAAGCTACGGCACTACACGCCGCCTTAGACACAGGCGCGCGCACAAGACCTGCAGTCTTTGCCAATCATTGGCAAAGCTATGACAATACACGCCGCCTGAGACACATGCGCGCGCACAAGACCTGAAGTCTTGGCCAAACATTGGAAAAGCTACGGCATTACACGCCGCTTGAGACACAGGCGCGCGCACCAGACCTGGATTCTTTGCCAAACATTAGCAATGCTTCCGCATTACACGCCCACTGAGACACACGCGCGCTCGCAAGACTTGAAGTATTTTCCAAACGTTGGCAATGCTACGGTATTACACGATGACTGAGACACAGCGCGCACACAAGACCGGAAGTCTTTGCAAAACAATGGCAAAGCTACGGCGTTTCACACCGCCTGAAACACAGGCGCGCGCACACCTCGCCTAAGACACAGGAGCGTACATGACCTAAAGACTTTGCCAAACATTGTCAAAACTACGTCATTACACGACGCCTGAGACACAGGCGTGCGCATAAGACCTTTGTTTGGCAAAGCTACGGCATTACACACCGCCTGAGACACAGGCGCGCAAGACCTGAAGTCTTCGCCAAATATTAGAAATGCTACGGTATTACACGAAGCCTAAGACACAGCGCGCACACAAGACTTGAAGTCTTTGCAAAACATTGGCAAAGTTACAGCATTACATGCCGCCTGAGACACAGGCGCGCGCACAAGACCTGAACTATATGCCAAACATTCGCAAATCTACGGCATTACACGACGCCTGAGACACAGGCGCGCGCAAAAGTCCTGAAGTCTTTGCCAATCATTGGCAAAGCTACGGCATTACACGCCGCCTGAGAGACATGTACGCGCAGAAGTCCTGAAGTCTTTGCCAATCATTGGCAAAGCTACGGCATTACACGCCGCCTGAGACACAGGCGCGCACAAGACCTGAAGTATTTGCCAAACATTGGCAAAGCTATGACAATACACGCCACATGAGACACATGAGCGTGCACAAGACCTGAATTCTTTGCCAAACATTGGCAAAGCTACGGCATTACATGACTCCTGAGACATAGGCGCGCTGACAAGACATGTATTCTTTGCCAATCATTGGCAAAGCTACGACATTACACGCCTCCTGAGACACAGGCACGCACAAGACCTGAAATCTTTGCCAAACATTTGCAAAGGTACGGCATTACACACCGCCTTAGACACAGGCGTGCGCCCAAGACCTGTGTTTGGCAAAGCTACGGTATTACACGCCGCCTGAGACAGAGGCGCGCGCACAAGACCTGAAGTCTGTGTCAAACATTGGCAAAGCTACGACATTACACGTCGCCTGTGACACAGGCGCGCGCACAAGACCTGAAGTCTTTACCAAACATTGGCAAAGCTACGACATTACACGCCGCCTGAGACACATGCGCGCGCAAAAGAACTGAACTCTTTGCCAAACACTGGCAAAGCTACGACATTACACCTTGCCTGAGACACAGGAGCGCACAGGACCTAAAGTCTTTGCCAAACATTGTCAACGCTATGTCATTACACGACGCCTGAGACACAGGCGTGCACATAAAACGTTTGTTTGGCAAAGCAACGGCATTACACGCCGCCTGAGACACAGGCGCGCAAGACCTGAAATCTTCGCCAAACATTGGTAAAGCTACGACATTAAACGCCGCATGGGTTACATGCCCGCGCACAAGACCTAAACTCTTTGCCACACTTTGGCAAGGCTACGGCATTAGACGCCCCCTGAGACACAAGCACGCGCACAAGACCAGAACTCTTTGCCAAACATTGGAAAAGCTACGACATTACACGCTGCCTGAGGCACAGGCGCGCACAAGACCTGAAGTAATTGCCAAACATTGGTAAAGTTACGGCATTACACGCCGCCTAAGACACAGGCGCGCGCAGAAGACCTGAAGTCTTTGCCAAACGTTGGCAAAGCTACGGCATTACACGACTGCTGATACACAGGCGCGGGCACAAGACATGTATTCTTTGCCAAACATTGGCAAAGATATGACATTACATGCCTCCTGAGACACAGGCGCGCACAAGACCTGAAGTCTTTGCCAAACGTTTGCAAAGGTACGGCATTACACGTCGCCTGAGACACAGGCGTGCGCCCAAGAACTGTGTTTGGCAAAGCTACGGTATTACACGCCGTCTGAGACACAGGCGCGCGCACAAGACCTGAAGTCTTTGTCAAACATTGGCAAAGCTACGGCACTACACGCCACCTCAGACACAGGCGCGCGCACAAGACCTGCAGTCTTTGCCAATCATTGGCAAAGCTATGACAATACACGCCGCCTGAGACACATGCGCGCGCACAAGACCTGAAGTCTTGGCCAAACATTGGCAAAGCTACGGCATTACACGCCGCTTGAGACACAGGCGCGCGCACCAGACCTGGATTCTTTGCCAAACATTAGCAATGCTTCCGCATTACACGCCCACTGAGACACACGCGCGCTCGCAAGACTTGAAGTATTTTCCAAACGTTGGCAATGCTACGGCATTACACGATGACTGAGACACAGCGCGCACACAAGACCGGAAGTCTTTGCAAAACATTGGCAAAGCTACGGCGTTTCACACCGCCTGAAACACAGGCGCGCGCACACCTCGCCTTAGACACAGGAGCGTACATGACCTAAAGTCTTTGCCAAACATTGTCAAAACTACGTCATTACACGACGCCTGAGACACAGGCGTGCGCATAAGACCTTTGTTTGGCAAAGCTACGGCATTACACACCGCCTGAGACACAGGCGCGCAAGACCTGAAGTCTTCGCCAAATATTAGAAATGCTACGGTATTACACGAAGCCTAAGACACAGCGCGCACACAAGACTTGAAGTCTTTGCAAAACATTGGCAAAGTTACAGCATTACATGCCGCCTGAGACACAGGTGCGCGCACAAGACCTGAACTATATGCCAAACATTCGCAAATCTACGGCATTACACGACGCCTGAGACACAGGCGCGCGCAAAAGTCCTGAAGTCTTTGCCAATCATTGGCAAAGCTACGGCATTACACGCCGCCTGAGAGACATGTACGCGCAGAAGTCCTGAAGTCTTTGCCAATCATTGGCAAAGCTACGGCATTACACGCCGCCTGAGACACAGGCGCGCACAAGACCTGAAGTATTTGCCAAACATTGGCAAAGCTATGACAATACACGCCACATGAGACACATGCGCGTGCACAAGACCTGAATTCTTTGCCAAACATAGGCAAAGCTACGGCATTACACGACTCCTGAGACACAGGCGCGCTGACAAGACATGTATTCTTTGTCAAACATTGGCAAAGCTACGACATTACACGCCTCCTGAGACACAGGCACACACAAGACCTGAAATCTTTGCCAAAAATTTGCAAAGGTACGGCATTACACACCGCCTTAGACACAGGCGTGCGCCCAACACCTGTGTTTGGCAAAGCTACGGTATTACACGCCGCCTGAGACAGAGGCGCGCGCACAAGACCTGAAGTCTGTGTCAAACATTGGCAAAGCTACGACATTACACGTCGCCTGTGACACAGGCGCGCGCACAAGACCTGAAGTCTTTACCAAACATTGGCAAAGCTACGACATTACACGCCGCCTGAGACACATGCGCGCGCAAAAGAACTGAACTCTTTGCCAAACACTGGCAAAGCTACGACATTACACCTCGCCTGAGACACAGGAGCGCACAGGACCTAAAGTCTTAGCCAAACATTGTCACCGCTATGTCATTACACGACGCCCGAGACACAGGCGTGCACATAAAACGTTTGTTTGGCAAAGCTACGGCATTACACGCCGCCTGAGACACAGGCGCGCAAGACCTGAAATCTTCGCCAAACATTGGCAATGCTACGGCAATACACGAAGCCTAAGACACAGCGCGCATACTAGACCTAAAGTCTTTGCAAAACATTCGCAAAGCTACGGCATTACACGACGCCTGAGACACAGGTGCGCGCAAAAGTCCTGAAGTCTTTGCCAATCATTGGCAAAGCTACGGCATTACACGCCGCCTGAGAGATATGTACGCGCAGAAGTCCTGAAGTCTTTGCCAATCATTGGCAAAGCTACAGCGTTACACGCCGCCTGAGACACAGGGGCGCACAAGACCTGAAGTCTTTGCCAAACATTGGCAAACCTATGACAATACATGCCACATGAGACACATGCGCGTGCACAAGACCTGAAGTCTTTGCCAAACATTGGCAAAGCTACGGCATTACACGCCGCCTGAGACACAGGCGCGCGCACAAGACCTAAAGTCTTTGTCAAACATTGGCAAAGTTATGAAAATACACGCCGCCTGAGACACATGCGCGCGCACAATACCTGAAGTCTTTGCCAAACATTGGCAAAGCTACGGCATTACACGCCGCTTGAGACACAGGCGTGCGCATCAGACCTGGATTCTTTGCCAAACATTGGCAATGCTACCGCATTACACGCCCCTGAGACACACGCGTGCGCGCAAGGCTTGAAGTATTTTCCAAACATTGGCAATGCTACGGCATTACACGATGACTGAGACACAGCGCGCACACAAGACCGGAAGAATTTGCAAAACATTGGCAAAGCTACGGCGTTATATGCCGCCTGAAACACAGGCGCGCGCATAAGACCTGAACTATATGCCAAACATTGGCAAAGCTACGACATTACACGCCGCCTGAGACACATGCGCGCGCACAAGACCTGAAGTCTTTGCCAAACATTGGCAAAGCTTATGACATTACACGCCGCCTGAGACACATGCGCGCGCAAAAGAACTGAACTCTTTGCTAAACATTGGCAAAGCTACGGCATTACACCTCGCCTAAGAGACAGGAGCGCACACGACCTAAAGTCTTTGCCAAACATTTTAAAAGCTACGTCATTACACGGCGCCTGAGACACAGGCGTGCACATAAGACCTTTGTTTGGCAAAGCTACGGCATTACACGCCACCTGAGACACAGGCGCGCAAGACCTGAACTCTTCGCCAAACATTAGAAAGGCAACGGCATTACACGAAGCCTAAGACACAGCGCGCACACAAGCCTTGAAGTCTTTGCAAAACATTGGCAAAGCTACAGCATTACATGCCGCCTGAGACACAGGCGCGCGCACAAGACCTGAACTATATGCCAAACATTCGCAAAGCTACGGCATTACACGACGCCTGAGACACATGCGCGCGCAAAAGTCCTGAAGTCTTTGCCAATCATTGGCAAAGCTACGGCATTACACGCCGCCTGAGAGACATGTACGCGCAGAAGTCCTGAAGTCTTTGCCAATCATTGGCAAAGCTACGGCATTACACGCCGCCTAAGACACAGGCGCACACAAGACCTGAAGTCTTTGCCAAACATTGGAAAAGCTATGACAATACACGCCACATGAGCCACATGCGCGTACACAAGATCTGAAGTCTTTTCCAAACATTGGCAAAGCTACGGCATTACATGACTCCTGAGACACAAGCGCGGACAAGACATGTATTCTTTGCCAAACATTGGCAAAGCTACGATATTTGTGACACCCGACATTTCAGGTCAATATCCGTACATGTTATAAACAAGTTTAAATTATAATTGTTTTGTGATTTACTTAATTTCACAAACAAGGACATTAAGGTCTAACAAAAATCGTACAGGGTCTCATTTCATATTCTGGTAATTCTAGGAGTTACCGGTTCACGTACCAGGATAACACGGCTAAATACGAACACTAGTGGTTAAATTTACACTTAAATCAAATGGTTTGATTTATTTAACCCCACCCACTCCCATTGACCAGAAATCTCGGCCTCAAGGCCATGTGGGTCCATCCCACACCCTAAATTTCAACATCTTCTACTTACTTAAGCAATCTCCCATACCACCTCATTTTCTATCAATTCATCAAGAGCAAAAACCCTCAACCCCTGTCATCTCTCTCTTCTTCTACGACAACAACAAGAATACCTATCTCCACTTTCTTTTGGGGTTCTTCCATAATCGAAGACTCGAATCCTTATTTCGGTGCTATAAGGAGAGTTCCAAGTGTTTTCTCAAAGGGTTTTAGCAGGAGAAGTCAAGATCATTCTCTTTTTCTCTCAAAAATCGTCATCTCTGTCTAGAGGTAAAAACTCAATACTATCCACTTTATTTTCTTTAAAACCATATCTAAGCATACAAAATGTTCAATCGCAAGTAAGATAACAAGAAAAATGTGTCAAATTCAAGTTTTAAAACATAAATATGCAGGACTGATTCTGTCAAACAGAAGTCCAGTAATCGAAACTAGGAGTTTCGATACCAGTTAACTCAATAGAAACTGGGAGTTTCGATACTAGTTGTTCAATCGAAACTATGTAGTTTCGATACATATTGCTCAATCGAAACTAGGTGGTTTCGATACCCTTCTTGCCAATCGAAACTAGGTAGTTTCGATATCAGTTTTTGCTCATTCGAAACTAGGAAGTTTCGATATCTAATCTGCGCAATCGAAACTAGGAAGTTTCGACAACTGTCATACTCAATCGAAACTAGGTAGTTTCGATACCCAACTACTCAATCGAAACTAGATAGTTTTGATACCTAACTACTCAATCGAAACTATGAAGTTTCGATACTCAATTGCCCAATCGAAACTAGGAAGTTTCGACATCTGTTCATCAGTCACATTGGGCAGTAACTTAGAACTGTTTTTATAGCAAAACAAGTGTTGAAAATCTAAGAAGATATTTAAACAAAAGCAACTAGATTTACTAGGTTGGTGAACAATTTGCAATATGAGACGTTCGGTCTTAACACAATTTACCCTTTGGTATCTAGGGTACGAATAGTCAAGTTCGGCTAGAACAATTATCATTGCAAGCATACACTAACTCAAAGTGAGTTCACGGCCCCCTTTTTACACTTTACTGTTTTGTAAACATCGGGGGAGAAACATACTTACTTGTTATGTTTTGAAAACATGAAATACAATTGCTTACACGTTTGACAATATGAACACTCTGGTTTAACTCTTTGTGAGTTTCACTAATCCCCCTTTTTCTAAGTTTTTAAAATGATTTGGGGTGGAAACATACTTGTAAAAGACTTTTGTGTATAAATGAATGGAACTAATGATCTGACCGTATGTATGTATTGAGGGAACAATAAAGCGCTTAAAGTCCTCGTAATAAATTAGTAACCATTAGCTATGGATTTAGCCCGGGATTATATGAATAGTACTATTGGGGGTGACGCCTCCGGTCATGGTTAGTCGCGCTAACCAGGGGTCAAAATGGCCGAATGACCGCATATTGTCTTACTCGCAGAAAGGCGAGGGGAGGCACAGAAAGTTGGGGTTTGGTTACGGTCTCGTACATTACATACTATTTTGTATTCCTTGCAAGCTTACAAATGGGGTCAATAGATCGGATTAGTAATCATATTCATTGGTAATACATTCTTTCTGCGAGGGGAGGCACAGAAAGTTGGGGTTTGGTTACGGTCTCGTACATTACATACTATTTTGTATTCCTTGCAAGCTTACAAATGGGGTCAATAGATCGGATTAGTAATCATATTCATTGGTAATACATACAAAAGAGTTCTGATCAGGTTAAAATGATCAGGTTTTACACAAAAGGGTTCTGATCAGGTTAAAATGATCAGGTTTTACACAAAAGAGTTCTGATCAGGCTAAAGTGATCAGGTTTTAATTAAAAGAAGTTCTGATCAGGTTAAAATGATCAGGTTTTACACAAAAGAGTTCTGATCAGGGTAAAGTGATCAGGTTTACATAAAAGAGTTCTGATCAGGTTAAAATGATCAGGTTTTACACAAAAGAGTTCTGATCAGGGTAAAGTGATCAGGTTTATCAAAAGAGTTCTGATCCGGGTAAAGTGATCAGGTTTTAAAGTAAAGAGTTCTGATCAGGGTAAACTGATCAGGTTTAACAAAAAGAATTATGATCAGGTTAAAGTGATCAGGTTTAAACAAAGGGTGCTGATCAGGTTAAAAGGATCAGGTTTATACAAAGAGTTTCGATCAGGTTAAAATGATCATGTTTAAACATTGGATTTATAACGATTAAGTCATGGTAATGTTTTCAAAGGAAAACTACATATTTTATGACGTTTAAGTCATGGTAACATTTTCAAGGAAAACTACATATTTTATGACGGTTAAGTCATGGTAACGTTTTCAAGGAAAACTACATATTTTATGACAGTTAAGTCATGGTAACGTTTTCAAGGAAAACTACGTATTTTATGACGGTAAAGTCATGTACATGTTTTAAGGAAAAACTATAAGCACTAATATAACTAACTCTGTGAACTCACCAACCTTTGTGTTGACACTTTCAAGTATGTTTCTCAGGTAACATTTAGCCATGGCGCGGTTGAAATAGGCTAGCTATGTTGGATCAATTCTTAAAGGCTGGAAGGACGTATAATATCAAGACTCAAGTCTATCGTTGATCTAGAAGAACTTAGATCATAGTATTACTTAGTTTTAGTAATTGTATATATGATCAAGTCTTAGAAACCACTATTACAGCTTCCGCTATCGTGTAATGAACCAATCGTTGCAACCTATATTTATTTATTAAGTAAATAAAATATGGGGGTGTGACAGATTGGTATCAGAGCAATGGTTTTAGCGAATTAGGTGTCCTTAGTGATACCTAGGCTCTAACCGGACTCATCTAGGGACCAAGATTTCTAAGACTTGCATCACACTAAAAACACCCAAGACTTGAGCATAGGAATTCCAACCGTTGCCGAACAATTTGTGTAGACTATTAGTGTATGGAGTTACACTAGGGTACCATTAGCTACACTAATACAATTACATAGCACATGTAATGAACACTTAAACACATACAACAATGTGAAAACAATAAACACTTACAACATGTTACTGTTCGGATTACGAGTCAAGAATAACGGGTACTCAACATACTGCAACCTTAGAAGATCGAGTTACGAGCTGAGCTTGGACTACGACGACAACGATCGTCAGTTACCGATCTTGGTATCACAACAGGTCGAACTTGTACCAGAATCTGTTATACCTGCACCACAACTACTCCAGCCATGGAGGCAACTATCTTTCTAACGTATTTGCGGTATAAATACTCTTCTTCATAAGTTGTCAGATCGGATGCCTAGAATCTCGCCATGATATATGGCAGGCATGATTGCCCAGACAGAAGGGAATTCAAGGTGAATAAGCAGGACTAAATGGGAGAGAAACTCCAAGGGTCAGGAGACCCAGACATACATCAGGATCATGTGGATCCATGCATATATACAGACTTGGAGCATGAGTTGCTCGACACTCGTTTGAGGATCTCTGCCCAACACATAGTGCCTGAACTTCACCATGAACATTTTTTTTAAGAGACACTGGTGGTGCCTCTCTACCATTAGCCTCATCTGACAACTGCCATATTCGGCAGATTCATGAGTATTGGTACACATAATTAAGAGTAATCCGATAAAACAATACACACTCCTGTACAAATGTGCACACGCAATCTAATGATTATTTCAAGTCCCTTTTGATTAAAAGCTAGGGATAGAAGAAACACTATAGGGATCAGGCAAGGCAAATTATCATTACGGGTGCACACGTAATCATAATTTGCAGTGCATGGGAACTTTAGTGAGTCTTGCTGTCTAAGCTGATGATCAACTCATGTTCTCAATCATTTGATTAAGGATTGGATCTCAACAAATCAGACTTCTCAATTAGGTGCTCACAAAGCATTCTCCTAGTTTTGGAGGAACGAGAGAAATTCAAATTGAATTCAACCAATCCTTAGTAAATCCTGAACGACGAAGAAATTCGCACATTCATTCTTTGAGATTCTACTTGTCAGGAATGCTTCAAATTGAGTGTTACCACAACTAACACTTACAGTAATTGCACAACTATTGTGGGAGATTATAGCATAATCTCATGATCCATCATACAGTTCAATCTCACAATTGATCGAAAGTTACGCCAAGAGTGTTATGCACTAACTTCAGTAATAGGGCATGATATTATTCTGACCCGCATACACATGGCACCTATGGATATTATGGAAGCTCGACATGAGACAAGTAGGAAATCGGACATTTCAGAATATCGGTCAAACAGGATTGCTCTCGCAACCATTGACATTCAATATACCTTTAAGTCTGACTATTCTCTCTGCAATAGATAAGCCGGAGTTGATGCTCAAACGAATGCCAAAGAAACCTAAGTGTGGACTAACGACTATTGTCGCACTAACCAAAACGACATGCAAAACCCTTAAAGGAGTCCCAAATGCGGAATCTCATGCTAATCTCATTAGCTCATGATATGCATAAAGGACGTAAACTCGAACTATTCACAACAGGCCACTGTCCACAAAGAATTGAGAAGAATAATTTATTACTCTTTTATACTCGCACTTCCCCAAAGTTCATCTTGTTGGATGGATCCCAGATTTAGCCTAGAAGAGAGGTGTGATTGCATCTTTCACTCCTAGTTTTCTATAATTGGGAAGCTCTAGAGCATCTATTGTTAAGAAATGATCTCTTGGAGTAGACTCAGTTAGAATATAAAAGTCTCGACGTTCAACACTCACTACCTCCAGTTTATCCTTGTGTTAAGGATTTTGAGGCTATAACCTGAATGAGTGGAATACGTAATGGTATGTCACCAAAGTACCATTCAAACACTAAGGGAGTGCATACACACCGTATGACTAATAGTTGACTATCAACTCTTTCTGCAAACTTAATGAGTTGACAAACCCATAGCCCATCTTGGGGAAAACACTAATTCGATGAGACCATTCTCACAGTATTATTATTCATTCCCTCAGCTAGACGGAATGTGAATATCCCAAACAAATATCGAACTTCGTATGGCTTACATACTTTGAAGGTATGGTAGTCGAGACATGAGTTTACATATCAGGACGCTACAACCCAAAGGCTAGTCTGCCTCGAAAGGTAGTGCGAGCAAAGGGGTAAAGTGGTGATTAGACTTGAAGTTCGCAAATAAGAGCTCCTAAGGAAAATCAATTCCTAGCTCCATGAAGGCACATGGAGAGGAAAATCATAGAAAACATGAAACCTGAAATAAGAGAAAAGTCTTAGTCCGGGAAAATGCTTTTGGAAAGCATAAGAGGGACAAACATAAAGTTTCATTTTCATACTTTTTCATTTCTACCCAATATACAACAAAAACTTGGACACCTCGTCGAGTAATTTTTTTTTTCATAAGACCGAGTCTCTCACCATGGGGAGTTCCGGTCCTGTTTGTAAAGAAAAAGGATGGAACCTTTAGAAGGTGCATCAATTATCGGGAGTTGAACAAGCTTACAATCAAAAACCGATACCCACTACCTCGAATAGACGATTTGTTCGATCAACTACAAGGTTCTAGCTTCTATTCAAAAATTGATCTACGTTCAGGGTATCATCAATTAAGAATCCAAGAAGAAGATGTACCAAAGACAGCATATAGGACTCGTTACGGTCACTACGAGTTCCTAGTTATGCCATTTGGTTTGACGAACGCACCAGCTGTCTTCATGGATCTCATGAACCGCGTGTGCAAACCATACTTGGATAAATTCGTGATTGTGTTTATCGATGACATATTAATATATTCACGAACCAAGGAGGATCATGAACATCACCTGAAATTAATCTTAGAACTACTCAGAAACGAGAAACTTTACGCTAAATTCTCTAAGTGTGAGTTTTGGATCCGAGAAGTGCATTTTCTTGGACATGTCATCAACAAGGAAGGAATTCACGTTGATCCATCTAAAATTGAAGCGATCAAAATCTGGGAAGCACCAAGAACTCCGACTGAGGTGCGTCAATTTCTGGGTTTGGCAGGATATTACAGGCGATTTGTCGAGAATTTTTCAAAGATAGCCTTGCCTTTGAACACGTTAACTCAGAAGGACAAAAAGTTTGATTGGACTGATAAACAAGAATCAGCTTTTCAATTGCTGAAGCAAAAACTTTGCAGTGCACCAATCTTATCCCTTCCCGAAGGGACTGACAATTTCATCGTGTACTGCGACGCATCACACCAAAGTCTGGGATGTGTATTGATGCAGAAAGAAAAAGTCATAGCATATGCATCCAGACAGCTAAAAGTACATGAGAAAAATTATACGACTCACGATCTGTAATTGGGTGCTGTCGTGTTTGCACTCAAGATTTGGAGACATTACTTATACGGTACAAAATGTACTATCCTTACAGACCACAAGAGTCTCCAGCACATCTTTAATCAGAAAGAACTCAACATGAGGCAACGTCGTTGAGTAGAACTACTGAATGATTACGACTGTGATACCAAGTATCACCCTGGTAAGGCAAACGTTGTAGCAAATGCCATGGGTCGTAAGGAATGGGTTAAAACTCTCCGTGTTCGTGCCCTAGGATTGACAATTCATGCGAGTCTCACGACTCAAATCCGTATGGCACAACAGGAGGCAATCAAAGAAGAAAACATTTAGAGTGAAGCTATACGAAGAATGATCAGACAATTAGAGCCAAAATCAGATGATACTTTATACTTTGCAAATAGAATTTGGGTGCCATGTTTTGGTAACTTACGAGAGTTGGTTATGGACGAAGCCCACAAGTCCAGGTACTCCATTCACCCAGGTTCGGATAAAAAGTATAAGGATCTGAAAGAACTCTGCTGGTGGCCGAACATGAAAGGAGAAATTGCTATTTATGCCGGTAAATGCCTGACATGTTCAAAAGTAAAGGCAGAACATCAGAAACCGTCGGGATTGTTATAACAACCCGAGATACCTCAATGGAAATGGGAACAAATTTTAATGGATTTCATTACAAAGTTACCCAGAACACCTAGCAACTATGATACTATATGATAATCGTCAGTCGTTTGACGAAATCCGCGCATTCCTTACCAATAAAGGAGACAGATAAAAGTAAGAAGCGTGCAAGGTTAAATATTAAGGGAATTAAGGCTAGACATGGTATGCTAGTTTCCATTTTCTCAAAAAGGGACAGTCGATTCATGTCAAGAACCTGGCAGTCTGTACAAGAAGCCTTGAGCACACGCCTTTACATGACCACTGCATATTATCCCCAGATGAACGGTCAAAGTAAAAGGACCATCCAAACTTTAAAAGATGTGCTCCGTGTGTGTGTAATCGATTTAAGAGGAAATAGGGATACTCACCGCCGTTGGATGAGTTTTCATATAATACCAACTACCATACCAGCATTAAAGCCGCTCCGTTGAGGCTTTGTATAGTTGTAAGTGTCACTCATCGCTATATTGGGCGGAGGCTAGCGAAAAGCATTTGACTGGTCCTGATATTGACTAGGGAACCATTGACAAAAATTGTCGAAATAAAAGATCGTCTGAAAGTCACTCAAGATAGACGAAAGAGAGTTGAGATAGCAACAGACGAAAACCATTAGAATTCCAAGTGGGAGACAAAGTCACGTTGAAGGTCTCACCTTGGAAAAGAGTGGCAAAATTTGGCAACCGTGGCAAGCTTAATCCTAGGAACGTTGAACCATTTGAATGAGAGGATCAAATGAAAACAAAAATACCCATCCTTGTTTAAGGATACAACAGTTCAAGAGGACACAAATTGAATTTCGGGACGAAATTCTTTTAACATGGGGAGAATGTGACACCCGACATTTCAGGTCAATATCCGTACATGTTATAAAAAAGTTTAAATTATAATTGTTTTGTGATTTACTTAATTTCACAAACAAGTACATTAAGGTCTAACAAAAATCGTACAGGGTCTCATTTCATATTCTGGTAATTCTAGGAGTTACCGGTTCACGTACCAGGATAACCCGGCTAAATACGAACACTAGTGGTTAAATTTACACTTAAATCAAATGGTTTGATTTATTTAACCCCACCCACTCCCATTGACCAGAAATCTCGGCCTCAAGGCCATGTGGGTCCATCCCACACCCTAAATTTCAACATCTTCTACTTACTTAAGCAATCTCCCATACCACCTCATTTTCTATCAATTCATCAAGAGCAAAAACCCTCAACCCCTGTCATCTCTCTCTTCTTCTACGACAACAACAAGAATACCTATCTCCACTTTCTTTTGGGGTTCTTCCATAATCGAAGACTCGAATCCTTATTTCGGTGCTATAAGGAGAGTTCCAAGTGTTTTCTCAAAGGGTTTTAGCAGGAGAAGTCAAGATCATTCTCTTTTTCTCTCAAAAATCGTCATCTCTGTCCAGAGGTAAAAACTCAATACTATCCACTTTATTTTCTTTAAAACCGTATCTAAGCATACAAAATGTTCAATCGCAAGTAAGATAACAAGAAAAATGTGTCAAATTCAAGTTTTAAAACATAAATATGCAGGACTGATTCTGTCAAACAGAAGTCCAGTAATCGAAACTAGGAGTTTCGATACCAGTTAACTCAATCGAAACTGGGAGTTTCGATACTAGTTGTTCAATCGAAACTATGTAGTTTCGATACATATTGCTCAATCGAAACTAGGTGGTTTCGATACCCTTCTTGCCAATCGAAACTAGATAGTTTCGATATCAGTTTTTGCTCATTCGAAACTAGGAAGTTTCGATATCTAATCTGCGCAATCGAAACTAGGAAGTTTCGACAACTGTCATACTCAATCGAAACTAGGTAGTTTCGATACCCAACTACTCAATTGAAACTAGATAGTTTCGATACCTAACTACTCAATCGAAACTATGAAGTTTCGATACTCAATTGCCCAATCGAAACTAGGAAGTTTCGACATCTGTTCATCAGTCACATTGGGCAGTAACTTAGAACTGTTTTTATAGCAAAACAAGTGTTGAAAATCTAAGAAGATATTTAAACAAAAGCAACTAGATTTACTAGGTCGGTGAACAATTTGCAATATGAGACGTTCGGTCTTAACACAATTTACCCTTTGGTATATAGGGTACGAATAGTCAAGTTCGGCTAGAACAATTATCATTGCAAGCATACACAAACTCAAGGTGAGTTCACGGCCCCCTTTTTACTCTTTACTATTTTGTAAACATCGGGGGAGAAACATACTTACTTATTATGTTTTGAAAACATGAAATACAATTGCTTACACGTTTGACAATATGAACACTCTGGTTTAACTCTTTGTGAGTTTCACTAATCCCCCTTTTTCTAAGTTTTTGAAATGATTTGGGGTGGAAACATACTTGTAAAAGACTTTTGTGTATAAATGAATGGAACTAATGATCTGACCGTATGTATGTATTGAGGGACCAATAAAGCGCTTAAAGTCCTCGTAATAAATTAGTAACCATTAGCTATGGATTTAGCCCGGGATTATATGAATATTACTATTGGGGGTGACGCCTCCGGTCATGGTTAGTCGCGCTAACCAGGGGTCAAAATGGCCGAATGACCGCATATTGTCTTACTCGCAGAAAGGCGAGGGGAGGCACAGAAAGTTGGGGTTTGGTTACGGTCTCGTACATTACATACTATTTTGTATTCCTTGCAAGCTTACAAATGGGGTCAATAGATCGGATTAGTAATCATATTCATTGGTAATACATACAAAAGAGTTCTGATCAGGTTAAAATGATCAGGTTTTACACAAATGGGTTCTGATCAGGTTAAAATGATCAGGTTTTACACAAAAGAGTTCTGATCAGGCTAAAGTGATCAGGTTTTAATTAAAAGAAGTTCTGATCAGGTTAAAATGATCAGGTTTTACACAAAAGAGTTCTGATCAGGGTAAAGTGATCAGGTTTACATAAAAGAGTTCTGATCAGGTTAAAATGATCAGGTTTTACACAAAAGAGTTCTGATCAGGGTAAAGTGATCAGGTTTATCAAAAGAGTTCTGATCCGGGTAAATTGATCAGGTTTTAAAGTAAAGAGTTCTGATCAGGGTAAAGTGATCAGGTTTAACAAAAAGAATTCTGATCAGGTTAAAGTGATCAGGTTTAAACAAAGGGTGCTGATCAGGTTAAAAGGATCAGGTTTATACAAAGAGTTTCGATCAGGTTAAAATGATCATGTTTAAACATTGGATTTATGACGATTAAGTCATGGTAATGTTTTCAAAGGAAAACTACATATTTTATGACGATTAAGTCATGGTAACGTTTTCAAGGAAAACTACATATTTTATGACGGTTAAGTCATGGTAACGTTTTCAAGGAAAACTACATATTTTATGACAGTTAAGTCATGGTAACGTTTTCAAGGAAAACTACGTATTTTATGACGGTAAAGTCATGTACATGTTTTAAGGAAAAACTATAAGCACTAATATAACTAACACTGTGAACTCACCAACCTTTGTGTTGACACTTTCAAGTATGTTTCTCAGGTAACCTTTAGCCATGGCGCGGTTGGAATAGGCTAGCTATGTTGGATCAATTCCTAAAGGCTGGAAGGACGTATAATATCAAGACTCAAGTCTATCGTTGATCTAGAAGAACTTAGATCATAGTATTACTTAGTTTTAGTAATTGTATATATGATCAAGTCTTAAAAACCACTATTACAGCTTCCGCTATCGTGTAATGAACCAATCGTTGCAACCTATATTTATTTATTAAGTAAATAAAATATGGGGGTGTGACAATATTACACGCCTCCTGAGACACAGGCGCGCACAAGACCTTAAATCTTTGCCAAACATTTGCAAAGGTACGGCATTACACACCGCCTGAGACACAGGCGCGCGCACAAGACCTGAAGTCTTTGCCAAACATTGGCAAAGCTACGACATTACACGCCGCCTGAGACACATGCGCGCGCAAAAGAGCTGAACTCTTTGCCAAACATTGGCAAAGCTACGACATTAAACGCCGCCTGGGTTACATGTGCGCGCACAAGACCTGAACTCTTTTCCACACTTTGGCAAGGCTACGGCATTACACGCCGCCTGAGACACAGGCACGCGCACAAGACCAGAACTCTTTGCCAAACATTGGAAAAGCTACGACATTACACGCTGCCTGAGACACAGGCGCGCACAAGACCTGAAGTCATTGCCAAACATTGTCAAAGCTACAGCATTACACGCCGCCTAAGACACAGGCGTGCGCACAAGACCTGAAGTCTTTGCCAAACATTGGCAAAGCTACGGCATTACACGACTCCTGATACACAGGCGCGGGCACAAGACATGTATTCTTTGCCAAACATTGGCAAAGCTACGACATTACACGCCTCCTGACACATAGGCGCGCACAAGACCTGAAGTCTTTGCCAAACGTTTGCAAAGGTACGACATTACACGCCGCCTAAGACACAGGCGTGCGCCCAAGACCTGTGTTTGGCAAAGCTACGGTATTACACACCGTCTGAGACACAGGCGCGCGCACAAGACCTTAAATCTTTGCCAAACATTTGCAAAGGTACGGCATTACACGCCGCCTGAGACACAGGCGCGCCCACAACACCTGAAGTCTTTGCCAAACATTGGCAAAGCTACGACATTACACGCCGCCTGAGACACATTCGCGCGCAAAAGAGCTGAACTCTTTGCCAAACATTGGCAAAGCTACGACATTAAACGCCGCCTGGGTTACATGTGCACGCACAAGACCTGAACTCTTTGCCACACTTTGGCAAGGCTACGGCATTACACGCCGCCTGAGACACAGGCACGCTCACAAGACCAGAACTCTTTGCCAAACATTGGAAAAGCTACGACATTACACGCTGCCTGAGACACAGGCGCTCACAAGACCTGAAGTCTTTGCCTATCATTGGCAATGCTATGACAATACACGCCGCCTGAGACACATGCGCGCGCACAAGACCTGAAGTCTTCGCCAAACATTGGCAAAGCTACGGCATTACACGCCGCTTGAGACACAGGCGCACGCACCAGACCTGGATTCTTTGCCAAACAATGGCAATGCTACCTCATTACACGCCCCTTGAGACACACGCACGCGCGCAAGACTTGAAGTATTTGCCAAACATTGGCAATGCTACGGTATTACACGATGAATAAGACACAGCGCGCACACAAGACCAGAAGTCTTTGCAAAACATTGGCAAAGCCGCGACATTACACGCCGCCTGAGACACATGCACGCGCACAAGACCTGAAGTCTTCGCCAAACATTAGAAATGCTACGGCATTACACGAAGCCTAAGACACAGCGCACACACAAGACTTGAAGTCTTTGCAAAACATTGACAAAGTTACAGCATTACATGCCGCCTGAGACACAGGCGCGCGCACAAGACCTGAACTATATGCAAAACATTCGCAAAGCTACGGCATTACACGACGCCTGAGACACATGCGCGCGCAAAAGTCCTGAAGTCTTTGCCAATCATTGGCAAAGCTACGGCATTACACGCAGCCTGAGAGACATGTACGCGCAGAAGTCCTGAAGTCTTTGCCAATCATTGGGAAAGCTACGACATTACACGCCGCCTGAGACACAGGCGCGCACAAGACCTGAAGTATTTGCCAAACATTGGCAAAGCTATGACAATACACGCCACATGAGACACATGCACGTGCACAAGACCTGAATTCTTTTCCAAACATTGGCAAAGCTACGGCATTACACGACTCCTGAGACACAGGCGCGCTGACAAGACATGTATTCTTTGCCAAACATTGGCAAAGCTACGACATTACACGCCTCCTGAGACACAGGCACGCACAAGACCTGAAATCTTTGCCAAACATTTGCAAAGGTACGGCATTACACGCCGCCTGAGACACAGGCGTGCGCCCAAGACCTGTGTTTGGCAAAGCTACGGTATTACACGCCGCCTGAGACAGAGGCGCGCGCAAAAGACCTGAAGTCTTTGTCAAACATTGGCAAAGATACGACATTACACGACTCCTGATACACAGGCGCAGGCACAAGACATGTATTCTTTGCCAAACATTGGCAAAGCTACGACATTACACGCCTCCTGAGACATAGGCGCGCACAAGACCTGAAGACTTTTCCAAACGTTTGCAAAGGTACGGCATTACACGCCGCCTGAGACACAGGCGTGCGCCCAAGACTTGTGTTTGGCAAAGCTACGGTATTACACGCCGTCTGAGACACAGGCGCGCGCACAAGACCTGAAGTCTTTGTCAAACATTGGCAAAGCTACGGCACTACACGCCGCCTCGGACACAGGCGCGCGCACAAGATCTGAAGTCTTTGCCAATCATTGGCAAAGCTATGACAATACACGCCGCCTGAGACACATGCGCGTGCACAAGACCTGAAGTATTTGCCAAACATTGGCAAAGCTACGGCATTACACGCCGCTTGAGACACAGGCGCGCGCACCAGACCTGGATTCTATGCCAAACATTGGCAATGCTACCGCATTACACGCCCCCTGAGACACACGCGCGCGCGCAAGACTTGAAGTATTTTCCAAACATTGGCAATTCTACGGCATTACACGATGACTGAGACACAACGCGCACACAAGACCGGAAGTCTTTGTAAAACATTGGCAAAGCTACGGCGTTACACGCCGCCTAAAACACAGGCGCGCGCATAAGACCTGAACTATATGCCAAACATTGGCAAAGCTACGACATTACACGCCGCTTGAGACACATGCGCGCGCAAAAGAACTGAACTATTTGCCAAACTTTGGGAAAGCTACGGCATTACACCTCGCCTGAGACACAGGAGCGCACATAACCTAAATTCTTTGCCAAACATTGTCAAAACTACGTCATTACACGACGCCTGAGACACAGGCGTGCGCATAAGACCTTTGTTTGGCAAAGCTACGGCATTACACACCGCCTGAGACACAGGCGCGCAAGACCTGAAGTCTTCGCCAAACATTAGAAATGCTACGGCATTACACGAAGCCTAAGACACAGCGCGCACACAAGACTTGAAGTCTTTGCAAAACATTGGCAAAGTTACAGGATTACATGCCGCCTGAGACACAGGCGCGCGCACAAGACCTGAACTATATGCAAAACATTCGCAAAGCTACGACATTACACGACGCCTGAGACACATGCGCGCGCAAAAGTCCTAAAGTCTTTGCCAATCATTGGCAAAGCTACGGCATTACACGCCGCCTGAGAGATATGTACGCGCAGAAGTCCTGAAGTCTTTGCCAATTATTGGGAAAGCTACGGCATTACACGTCGCCTGAGACACAGGCGCGCACAAGACCTGAAGTATTTGCCAAACATTGGCAAAGCTATGACAATACACGCCACATGAGACACATGCGCGTGCACAAGACCTGAATTCTTTGCCAAACATTGGCAAAGCTACGGCATTACACGACTCCTGAGACACAGGCGCGCTGACAAGACATGTATTCTTTGCCAAACATTGGCAAAGCTACGACATTACACGCCTCCTGAGACACAGGCGCACAAGACCTGAAATCTTTGCCAAACATTTGCAAAGGTACGGCATTACACGCCGCCTGAGACACAGGCGTGCGCCCAAGACCTGTGTTTGGCAAAGCTACGGTATTACACGCCACCTGAGACAGAGGCGCGCGCAAAAGACCTGAAGTCTTTGTCAAACATTGGCAAAGATACGACATTACACGCCGCCTGTAACACAGGCGCGCGAACAAGACCTGAAGTCGTTACCAAACATTGGCAAAGCTACGACATTACACGCCGCCTGAGACAAATGCGCGCGCAAAAGAACTGAACTCTTTGCCAAACACTGCCAAAGCTACGACATTACACCTCGCCTGAGACACAGGAGCGCACAGGACCTAAAGTCTTTGCCAAACATTGTCAACGCTATGTCATTACACGACGCCCGAGACACAGGCGTGCACATAAAACATTTGTTTGGCAAAGCTACGGCATTACACGCCACCTGAGACACAGGCGTGCGCATAAGACCTTTGTTTGGCAAAGCTGCGGCATTACACGCCGCCTGAGACACAGGCGCGCAAGACCTGAAGTCTTCGCCAAACATTGGCAATGCTACGGCAATACACGAAGCCTAAGACACATCGCGCTTACTAGACCTGAAGTCTTTGCAAAACATTGGCAAAGCTACAGCATTACATGCCGCCTGAGACACAGGCGCGCGCACAAGACCTGAACTATATGCCAAGCATTCGCAAAGCTACGGCATTACACGACGCCTGAGACACATGCGCGCGCAAAAGTCCTGAAGTCTTTGCCAATCATTGGCAAAGCTACGGCATTACACGCCGCCTGAGAGACTTGTACGCGCAGAAGTCCTGAAGTCTTTACCAATCATTGGCAAAGCTACAGCATTACACGCCGCCTGAGACACAGGTGCGCATAAGACCTGAAGTCTTTGCCAAACATTGGCAAAGCTATGACAATACATGCCACATGAGACACATGCGCGTGCACAAGACCTGAAGTCTTTGCCAAACATTGGCAAAGCTACGGCATTACACGACTCCTGAGACACAGGGTCGCGGACAAGACATGTATTCTTTGCCAAACATTGGCAAAGCTACGACATTACACGCCTCCTGAGACACAGGCGCGCACAAGACATGAAATCTTTGCCAAACATTTGCAAAGGTACGGCATTACATGCCGCCTGAGACACAGGCGTGCGCCCAGGACCTGTCTTTGGAAAAGCTACGGTATTACATGCCGCCTGAGACACAGGCGCGCGCACAAGACCTGAAGTCTTTGTCAAACATTGGTAAAGCTACGGCATTACACGCCGCCTGAGACACATGCGCGCGCAAAAGAACTGAACTCTTTGCAAAACATTGGCAAAGCTACGACATTACACCTCGCCTGAGACACAGGAGCGCACACGACCTGAAGTCTTTGCAAAACATTGTCAAAGCTATGTCATTACACGACGCCCGAGACACAGGCGTGCAAATAAAATGTTTGTTTGGCAAAGCTACGGCATTACACACCGCCTAAGACCCAGGCGTGAAAATAAGACCTTTGTTTGGCAAAGCTGCGGCATTACACGCCGCCTGAGACACAGGCGCGCAAGACCTGAAGTCTTCGCCAAACATTGGCAATGCTACAGCAATACACGAAGCCTAAGACACAGCGCGCACACAAGACCTGAAGTCTTTGCAAAACATTGGCAAAGCTACAGGATTACATGCCGCCTGAGACACAGGCGCGCGCACAAGACCTGAACTATATGCCAAACATTCGCAAAGCTACGGCATTACACGACGCCTAAGACAAATGCACGCGCACAAGTCCTGAAGTCTTTGCCTATCATTGGCAAAGCTACGACATTACACGCCGCCTGAGACACATGAGCGCGCACAAGACCTGAAGTCTTTGCCAAACATTGGCAAAGCTACGACCTTAAACGCCGCCTAGGTTACATGCGCGCGCACAAGACCTGAACTCTTTGCCACACTTTGGCAAGGCTATGGCATTACACGCCGCCTGAGACACAGGAACGCGCACAAGACCAGAACTCTTTGCCAAACATTAGAAAAGCTACGACATTACAAGCTGCCTGAGACACAGGCGCGCACAAGACCTGAAGTCATTGCCAAACAATGGCAAAGCTACAGCATTACACGCCGCCTAAGACACAGGCGTGCGCACAAGACCTGAAGTCTTTGCCAAACATTGGCAAAGCTACTGCATTACACGACTCCTGATACACAGGCGCGGGCACAAGACATGTATTCTTTGCCAAACATTGGCAAAGCTACGACATTACACGCCTCCTGAGACATAGGCGCGTACAAGACCTGAAGTCTTTGCCAAACGTTTGCAAAGGTACGGCATTACACGCCGCCTAAGACACAGGCGTGCGCCCAAGACCTGTGTTTGGCAAAGCTACGGTATTATACACCGTCTGAGACACAGGCGCGCGCGCAAGACCTTAAATCTTTGCCAAACACTTGCAAAGGTACGGCATTACACGCTGCCTGAGACACAGGCGCGCCCACAACAACTGAAGTCTTTGCCAAACATTGGCAAAGCTACGACATTACACGCCGCCTGAGACACATGCGCGCGCAAAAGAGCTGAACTCTTTGCCAAACATTGGCAAAGCTACGACATTAAACGCCGCCTGGGTTACATGTGCGCGCACAAGACCTGAACTCTTTGCCACACTTTGGCAAGGCTACGGCATTACACGCCGCCTGAGATACAGGCACGCGCACAAGACCAGAACTCTTTGCCAAACATTGGAAAAGCTACGACATTACACGCTGCCTGAGACACAGGCGCTCACAAGACCTGAAGTCTTTGCCTATCATTGGCAATGCTATGACAATACACGCCGCCTGACACACATGCGCGCGCACAAGACCTGAAGTCTTCGCCAAACATTGGCAAAGCTACGGCATTACACGCCGCTAGAGACACAGGCGCACGTACCAGACCTGGATTCTTTGCCAAACAATGACAATGCTACCGCATTACACGCCCCTTGAGACACACGCACGCGCGCAAGACTTGAAGTATTTGCCAAACATTGGCAATGCTACGGTATTACACGATGAATAAGACACAGCGCGCACACAAGACCAGAAGTCTTTGCAAAACATTGGCAAAGCTGCGACATTACACGCCGCCTGAGACACATGCACGCGCACAAGACCTGAAGTCTTTGCAAAACATTGGCAAAGCTACGGCGTTTCACACCGCCTGAAACACAGGCGCGCGCACACCTCGCCTGAGACACAGGAGCGCACATGACCTAAAGTCTTTGCCAAACAGTGTCACAACTACATCATTACACGACGCCTGAGACACAGGAGTGCGCATAAGACCTTTGTTTGGCAAAGCTACGACATTACACACCGCCTGAGACACAGGCGCGCAAGACCTGAAGTCTTCGCCAAACATTAGAAATGCTACGGCATTACACGAAGCCTAAGACACAGCGCGCACACAAGACTTGAAGTCTTTGCAAAACATTGGCAAAGTTACAGCATTACATGCCGCCTGAGACACAGGCGCGCGCACAAGACCTGAACTATATGCAAAACATTCGTAAAGCTACGGCATTACACGACGCCTGAGACACATGCGCGCGCAAAAGTCCTGAAGTCTTTGCCAATCATTGGCAAAGCTACGGCATTACACGCCGCCTGAGAGACATGTACGCGCAGAAGTCCTGAAGTCTTTGCCAATCATTGGGAAAGCTACGGCATTACACGCCGCCTGAGACACAGGCGCGCACAAGACCTGAAGTATTTGCCAAACATTGGCAAAGCTATGACAATACACGCCACATGAGACACATGCACGTGCATAAGACCTGAATTCTTTTCCAAACATTGGCAAAGCTACGGCATTACACGACTCCTGAGACACAGGCGCGCTGACAAGACATGTATTCTTTGCCAAACATTGGCAAAGCTACGACATTACACGCCTCCTGAGACACAGGCACGCACAAGACCTGAAATCTTTGCCAAACATTTGCATAGGTACGGCATTACACGCCGCCTGAGACACAGGCGTGCGCCCAAGACCTGTGTTTGGCAAAGCTACGGTATTACACGCCGCCTGAGACATAGGCGCGCGCAAAAGACCTGAAGTCTTTGTCAAACATTGGCAAAGATACGACATTACACGACTCCTGATACACAGGCGCGGGCACAAGACATGTATTCTTTGCCAAACATTGGCAAAGCTACGACAATACACGCCTCCTGAGACATAGGCGCGCACAAGACCTGAAGACTTTGCCAAACGTTTGAAAAGGTATGGCATTACACGCCGCCTGAGACACAGGCGTGCGCCCAAGACTTGTGTTTGGCAAAGCTACGGTATTACACGCCGTCTGAGACACAGGCGCGCGCACAAGACCTGAAGTCTTTGTCAAACATTGGCAAAGCTACGGCACTACACGCCGCCTCAGACACAGGCGCGCGCACAAGATCTGAAGTATTTGCCAATCATTGGCAAAGCTATGACAATACACGCCGCCTGAGACACATGCGCGCGCACAAGACCTGAAGTCTTTGCCAAACATTGGCAAAGCTACGGCATTACACGTCGCTTGAGACACAGGCGCGCGCACCAGACATGGATTCTATGCCAAACACTGGCAATGCTACCGCATTACACGCCCCCTGAGACACACGCGCGCGCACAAGACTTGAAGTATTTTCCAAACATTGGCAATGCTACGGCATTACACGATGACTGAGACACAGCGCGCACACAAGACCGGAAGTGTTTGCAAAACATTGGCAAAGCTAAGGCGTTACACGCCGCCTGAAACACAGGCGCGCGCATAAGACCTGAACTATATGCCAAACATTGGCAAAGCTACGACATTACACGCCGCTTGAGACACATGCGCGCGCAAAAGAACTGAACTATTTGCCAAACATTGGCAAAGCTACGGCATTACACCTCGCCTGAGACACAGGAGCGCACATAACCTAAAGTCTTTGCCAAACATTGTCAAAACTACGTCATTACACGACGCCTGAGACACAGGCGCGCGCACAAGACCTGAACTATATGCAAAACATTCGCAAAGCTACGGCATTACACGACGCCTGAGACACATGCGCGCGCAAAAGTCCTGAAGTCTTTGCCAATCATTGGCAAAGCTACGGCATTACACGCCGCCTGAGAGACATGTACGCGCAGAAGTCCTGAAGTCTTTGCCAATCATTGGGAAAGCTACGGCATTACACGCCGCCTGAGACACAGGCGCGCACAAGACCAGAAGTATTTGGCAAACATTGGCAAAGCTATGACAATACACGCCACATGAGACACATGCGCGTGCACAAGACCTGAATTCTTTGCCAAACATTGGCAAAGCAACGGCATTACACGACTCCTGAGACACAGGCGCGCTGACAAGACATGTATTCTTTTCCAAACATTGGCAAAGCTACGACATTACACGCCTCCTGAGACACAGGCACGCACAAGACCTGAAATCTTTGCCAAACATTTGCAAAGGTACGGCATTACACGCCGCCTGAGACACAGGCGTGCGCCCAAGACCTGTGTTTGGCAAAGCTACGGTATTACACGCCACCTGAGACAGAGGCGCGCGCAAAAGACCTGAAGTCTTTGTCAAACATTGGCAAAGATACGACATTACACGCCGCCTGTGACACAGGCGCGCGAACAAGACCTGAAGTCGTTACCAAACATTGGCAAAGCTACGACATTACACGCCGCATGAGACACATGTGCGCGCAAAAGAACTGAATTCTTTGCCAAAAACTGGCAAAGCTACGACATTACACCTCGCCTGAGACACAGGAGCGCACAGGACCTAAAGTCTTTGCCAAACATTGTCAACGCTATGTCATTACACGACGCCCGAGACACAGGCGTGCACATAAGACCTTTGTTTGGCAAAGCTGCGGCACTACACGCCGCCTGAGACATAGGCGCGCAAGACCTGAAGTCTTCGCCAAACATTGGCAATGCTACGGCAATACACGAAGCCTAAGACACATCACGCATACTAGACCTGAAGTCTTTGCAAAACATTGGCAAAGCTACAGCATTACATGCCGCCTGAGACACAGGCGCGCGCACAAGGCCTGAACTATATGCCAAACATTCGCAAAGCTACGGCATTACACGACGCCTGAGACACATGCGCGCGGAAAAGTCCTGAAGTCTTTGCCAATCATTGGCAAAGCTACGGCATTACACGCCGCCTAAGAGACTTGTACGCGCAGAAGTCCTGAAGTCTTTACCAATCATTGGCAAAGCTACAGCATTACACGCCGCCTGAGCACAGGCGTGCACAAGACCTGAAGTCTTTGCCAAACATTGGCAAAGCTATGACAATACATGCCACATGAGACACATGCACGTGCACAAGACCTGAAGTCTTTGCCAAACATTGGCAAAGCTACGGCATTACACGACTCCTGAGACACAGGCGCGCGGACAAGACATGTATTCTTTGCCAAACATTGGCAAAGCTACGACATTACACGCCTCCTGAGACACAGGCGCGCACAAGACATGAAATCTTTGCCAAACATTTGCAAAGGTACGGCATTACATGCCGCCTGAGACACAGGAGTGCGCCCAAGACCTGTCTTTGGAAAAGCTACGGTATTACATGCCGCCTGAGACACAGGCGCGCGCACAAGACTTGAAGTCTTTGTCAAACATTGGTAAAGCTATGGCATTACACGCCGCCTGAGACACATGCGCGCGCAAAAGAACTGAACTCTTTGCAAAACATTGGCAAAGCTACGACATTACACCTCGCCTGAGACACAGGAGCGCACACGACATGAAGTCTTTGCTAAACATTGTCAAAGCTATGTCATTACACGACGCCCGAGACACAGGCGTGCAAATAAAATGTTTGTTTGGCAAAGCTACGGCATTACACACCGCCTAAGACCCAGGCGTGCAAATAAGACCTTTGTTTGGCAAAGCTGCGGCATTACACGCCGCCTGAGACACAGGCGCGCAAGACCTGAAGTCTTCGCCAAACATTGGCAATGCTACGGCAATACACGAAGCCTAAGACACAGCGCGCACACAAGACCTGAAGTCTTTGCAAAACATTGGCAAAGCTACAGGATTACATGCCGCCTGAGACACAGGCGCGCGCACAAGACCTGAACTATATGCCAAACATTCGCAAAGCTACGGCATTACACGACGCCTAAGACACATGCACGCGCACAAGTCCTGAAGTCTTTGCCTATCATTGGCAAAGCTACGGCATTACACGCCGCCTGAGACACATGAGCGCGCACAAGACCTGAAGTCTTTGCCAAACATTGGCAAAGCTACGACATTAAACGCCGCCTAGGTTACATGCGCGCGCACAAGACCTGAACTCTTTGCCACACTTTGGCAAGGCTACGGCATTACACGCCGCCTGAGACACAGGAACGCGCACAAGACCAGAACTCTTTGCCAAACATTAGAAAAGCTACGACATTACAAGCTGCCTGAGACACAGGCGCGCACAAGACCTGAAGTCTTTGCCAAACATTGGCAAAGCTACGGCATTACATGGCTCCTGATACACAGGCGCGGGCACAAGACATGTATTCTTTGACAAACATTGGCAAAGCTACGAGATTACACGCCTCCTGAGACACAGTCGCTTACAAGACCTGAAGTCTTTGCCAAATGTTTGCAAAGGTACGGCATTACACGCCGCCTGAGACACAGGCGTGCGCCCAAGACCTGTGTTTGGCAAAGCTACGGTATTACACGCCTCCTGAGACACAGGCGCACGCACAAGACCTGAAGTCTTATTCAACCATTGGCAAAGCTACAGCATTACACGCCGCCTGATGCACAGGCGCGCGCACAAGACCTGAAGTCTTTGCCAAACATTGCCAAAGCTATGACAATACACGTCGCATGAGACACATGCGCGTGCACAAGACCTGAAGTCTTTGCCAAACATTGGCAAAGCTACGGCATTACACGCCGCTTGAGACACAGGCGCGCGCACCAGACCTGGATTCTTTGCCAAACATTGGCAATGCTACCGCATTACACGCCCCCTGAGACACACGCGCGCGCAAGACTTGAAGTATTTGCCAAACATTGGCAATGCTACGACATTACACGATGACTGAGACTCTGCGCGCACACAAGACCTGAAGTCTTTGCAAAACATTGGCAAAGCTAAGGCATTACACGCCACCTGAAACACAGGCGCGCGCACAAGACCTGAACTATATGCCAAACATTGGCAAACCTACGACATTACAAGCCGCCTTAGACACAGGCACGCACAAGACCTGAAGTCTTTGCCAAACATTGGCAAAGCTATGGCATTACACGCCTCAAGAGACACAGGCGCGCACAAGACCAGAAGTCTTTGCCAAAGATTTGCAAAGGCGGCGTGTACACAAGCGTGCGCCCAAGACCTGTGTTTGGCAAAGCTATGGTATTACACACCGCCTGAGATACAGCCACGCGCACAAGACTTGAAGTGTTTGTCAAATATTGGCAAAGCCACGACATTACACGCCGCATGAGACACAAGCGTGCGCACAAGACCTGAAGTCTTTGCCAATCATTGGCAAAGCTATGACAATACACGCCGCCAGAGACACATGCGCGTGCACAAGACCTGAAGTCTTTTCCAAACATTGGAAAAGCTACGGCATTACACGCCGCTTGAGACACAGGCGCGCGCACCAAACCTGGATTCCTTGCCAAACATTGGCAATGCTACCGCATTACACGCCCATTGAGACACACGCGCGGGCGCAAGACTTGAAGTATTTTCCAAACATTGGCAATGCTATGGCATTACACGATGACTGAGACACAGCGCGCAAACAACACCTGAAGTCGTTGTAAAACATTAGAAAAGCTACAGCATTACACGCCGCCTGAGACACATGCGCGCGCAAAAGAACTGAACTCTTTGCCAAACATTGGCAAAGCTACGGCATTACACCTCGCCTGAGACACAGGAGCGCACACGACCTAAAGTCTTTGCCAAACATTGTCAAAGTTACGTCATTACACGACGCCTGAGACACAGGCGTGCGTATAAGACCTTAGTTTGGCAAAGCTATCGCATTACACGCCGCCTGAGACACAGGCGCGCAAGACCTGAAGTCTTCGCCAAACATTAGCAATGCTACGACATTACACGAAGACTAAGACACAGCGCGCACACAAGACCTGAAGTCTTTGCAAAACATTGGCAAAGCTACAGCATTACATGCCGCCTGAGACACAGGCCGCGCACAAGACCTGAACTATATGCCAAACATTCGCAAAGCTACGGCATTACACAACGCCTGAGACACATGCGCGCGCAAAAGTCCTGAAGTCTTTGCCATTCATTGGGTGCAAATAGAATTTGGGTGCCATGTTTTGGTAACCTACGGGAGTTGGTTATGGACGAAGCCCACAAGTCCAGGTACTCCATTCACCCAGGTTCGGATAAAATGTATAAGGATCTGAAAGAACTCTACTGGTGGCCGAACATGAAAGGAGAAATTGCTATTTACGTCGGTAAATGCCTGACATGTTCAAAGGTAAAGGCAGAACATCAGAAACCGTCGGGATTGTTATAACAACCCGAGATACCTCAATGGAAATGGGAACAAATTTCAATGGATTTCATTTCAATGTTACCCAGAACACCTATCAACTATGATACTATATGATAATCGTCAGTCGTTTGACGAAATCCGCGCATTCCCTACCAATAAAGGAGATAGATAAAAGTAAGACGCGTGCAAGGCTAAATATTAAGGGAATTAAGGCTAGGCATGGTATGCCAGTTTCCATTTTCACAAAAAGGGACAGTCGATTCATGTCAAGAACCTGACAGTCTGTACAAGAAGCCTTGAGCACACGCCTTTACATGACCACTGCATATCATCCCCAGATGAACGGTCAAAGTAAAAGGACTATCCAAACTTTAAAAGATGTGCTCCGTGTGTGCGTAATCGATTTCAGAAGAAATAGGGATACTCACCGCCGTTGGATGAGTTTTCATATAATATCAACTACCATACCAGCATTAAAGCCGCTCAGTTGAGTCTTTGTATGGTTATAAGTGTCACTCATCGCTATGTTGGGCGGGGGTTAGCGAAAAGCATTTGACTGGTCCTGATATTGGCTAGGAAACCACTGACAAGATCGTCGAAATAAAAGATCGTCTGAAAGCCACTCAAGACAGACGAAAGATGAGTGGAGCTAGCAACAGACGAAAACCAATAGAATTCCAAGTGATAGACAAAGTCACGTTGAAGGTCTCACCTTGGAAAAGAGTGGAAAAATTTGGCAACCGTGGCAAGCTTAACCCTAGGTACGTTGAACCATTTGAACGAGAGGATCAAATGAAAACAAAAATACCCATCCTTGTTTAAGGATACAACAGTTCAAGAGGACACAAATTGAATTTCGGGACGAAATTCTTTTAACATGGGGAGAATGTGACACCCGACATTTCAGGTCAATATCCGTACATGTTATAAACAAGTTTAAATTATAATTGTTTTGTGATTACTTAATTTCACAAACAAGGACATTAAGGTTTAACAAAAATCGTACAGGGTCTCATTTCATATTTTGGTAATTCTAGGAGTTACCGATTCACGTACCAGGATAACCCGACTAAATACGAACACTAGTGGTTAAAATTACACTTAAATCAAATGGTTTGATTTATTTAAATCCCAACCCACTTGCTTGACTTTCTCCACCGAAAGTCAGGGGAGCCATTCCCCCACTTGCTAATTCACTCAAATTCAGATAAAAACCATACCTCCTCAATCGAAATCCCACAATCCCTTTCATACTTCTCATTTTCTTACGGCAAATTCCCAATTCTCCTTCAAGTCGAAGTCCAGTTTAAGGTAAAAATCCACCGTATTTCGGTGCTATAAGAAGAGTTCCAAGTGTTGTCTCAAGAATCAAGATAAGGAGCTCAAGATCATTCTCTGTTTCCCTGAAAATCATCATTCTCTGTTTGAGGTAAAAACTCGATATTATCCATTTCATTTTCTTTAAAATCGTAGCTGAACATACAAATCGTTCAAACGCAAGTAAGATAACAAGAAAAGTGTGTCAAATTCAAGATTTGAACATAAAAATATACAGGACGAATTCTGTCAATCAAAGTGCAGTAATCGAAACTAGGAGTTTCGATACCTGTTCAATCGAAACTAGGAGTTTCGATACCTGTTATTCAATCGAAACTAGGAGTTTCGATACCTGTTATTCAATCGAAACTAGGAGTTTCGATACCTGTTATTCAATCGAAACTAGGAGTTTCGATACCTATTCAATCGAAACTAGGAGTTTCGATACCAGTTTACTCAATCGAAACTGGGAGTTTCGATACTAGTTGTTCAATCGAAACTAGGTAGTTTCGATACATATTGCTCAATCGAAACTAGATAGTTTCGATACCCTTCTTGCCAATCGAAACTAGATAGTTTCGATACCTAACTACTCAATCGAAACTATGAAGTTTCGATACTCAATTGCCCAATCGAAACTAGGAAGTTTCGACATCTGTTCATCAGCCACATTGGGCAGTAACTTAGAACTGTTTTTATAGCAAAACAAGTGTTGAAAATCTAAGAAGATATTTAAACAAAAGCAACTAGATTTACTAGGTCGATGAACAATTTGCAATATGAGACGTTCGGTCTTAACACAATTTACCCTTTGGTATCTAGGGTACGAATAGTCAAGTTCGGCTAGAACAATTATCATTGCAAGCATACACAAACTCAAGGTGAGTTCACGGCCCCCTTTTAACTCTTTACTGTTTTGTAAACATCGGGGGAGAAACATACTTACTTGTTATGTTTTGAAAACATGAATTACATTGCTTATACGTTTGACAATATGAACATTTTGGTTTAACTTCTTGTGAGTCTCCCAGCCCCACTTTTACTACTTGTTTTTAAATTGTTTTTAAACAAACGGGGAGAAAACTTTCTCAACTAAACAGCTGGACACAAGTACACACAACGATTGTTCGGATGAACAACACACAACGATTGTTCGGATGAACAACACTCAACGATTTAAGGGAAAAACATACTTGCAACTATTTCATGGGATAACAAGAGAATAAGACACGACTTTATGTTTACATGGGATGAGAACAACACAATGGAGGCCGCGAAAGTCCCCTGGAACAACATAGTAACCATTAACTGTAGCCTAGGGTCCTATGAATAGTACTATGGAGAGTGACGTCTCCCGGTCATGGTTAGTCGCGCTAACCACAATCTGGAGGATTTATGGCCGCATAGAACTGAATAACGAAATTAGGGGCATGTACACATGTCAAGGTTTGGTTACGCCCCATGTATGAACATATTATTTGTATTCCTAGCTAGTTTACAAATGGGTCAACAATTCTTATTCTGTTTATCACATACACCTGAAACTATTTACGAACAATTGAATTTAAACAAAGGGTTCTGATCAGGTTAAAGTGATCAGGTATAAACAAAGGGTTCTGATCAGGTTAAAGTGATCAGGTTTAAACAAAAGAGTTTTGATCCGGATAAAGTGATCATGTTTATACAAAAGGGTTCTGATTAGTTAAACCGATCAGGTTTAAACATATTTTATGACGGTTAAGTCATGATAATGTTTTCAAATGAAAACTACTTAGTTTTATGACGGTAAAGTCATGAACAGGTTTTTGGGGAAAAACTATAAGCACTAATATAACTAACTCTGTGAACTCACCAACCTTTGTGTTGACACTTTCAAGTATGTTTCTCAGGTGACCTCTAGCCATGGCGCGGTTGGAATAGGCTAGCTATGTTGGATCAATTCCTAGTAGCTGGAAGGACGTAGAATATCAAGTCTCAAGTCTGTTGTTGATCTAGAAGAACTTAGATCATAGTATTTCTTAGTTTTAGTAATTGTATATGTAATCAAGTCTTAGAAATCATTATTACAGCTTCCGCTATCGTGTAATGAACCAATCGTTACAACCTGTATTTATTTAATAAGTAAATAAAATATGGGGGTGTGACAGATTGGTATCAGAGCAATGGTTTTAGCGAATTAGGTGTCCTTAGTGATACCTAGGCTCTAACCGGACTCATCTAGGGACCAAGATTTCTAAGACTTGCATCACACTAAAAACACCCAAGACTTGAGCATAGGAATTCCAACCGTTGCCGAACAATTTGTGTAGACTATTAGTGTATGGAGTTACACTAGGGTACCATTAGCTACACTAATACAATTACATAGCACATGTAATGAACACTTAAACACATACAACAATGTGAAAACAATAAACACTTACAACATGTTACTGTTCGGATTACGAGTCAAGAATAACGGGTACTCAACATACTGCAACCTTAGAAGATCGAGTTACGAGCTGAGCTTGAACAACGACGGCGGCGATCGTCAGTTACCGATCTTGGTATCACAACAGGTTGAACTCGTACCAGAATCTGTACCTATACCTGCACCACAACTACTCCAGCCATGGAGGCAACTATCTTTCTAACGTATTTGCGATATAAATACTCTCATTCATAAGTTGTCGGATCGGATGCCTAGACTCTCGCCATGATATATGGCTGGCATGATTGCCCAGACAGAAGGGAATTCAAGGTGAATAAGCAGGACTAAATGGGAGAGAACTCCAAGGGTCAGGAGACCCAGACATACATCAGGATCATGTGGATCCATGCATATATACAGACTTGGAGCATGAGTTGCTCGACACTCGTTTGAGGATCTCTGCCCAACACATAGTGCCTGAATTTCACCATGCACATTTTTTTTAAGAGACACTGGTGGTGCCTCTCTACCCTTAGCCTCATCCGACAACTGCCATATTCAGCAGATTCATGAGTATTGGTACACATAATTAACAGTAATCCGATAAAACAATACACACTCCTGTACAAATGTGCAAACGCAATCTAATGATCGTTTCAAATCACTTTTGATTAAAAGCTAGGGATAGAAGAAACACTATAGGGATCAGGCAAGGCAAATCATCATTACGGGTGCACACGTAATCATAATTTGCAGTGCATGGGAACTTTAGTGAATCTTGCTATCTAAGCTGATGATCAACTCATGTTCTCAATCACTTGATTAAGGATTGGATCTCAACAAATCAGACTTCTCAATTAGGTGCTCACAAAGCATTCTCCTAGTTTTGGAGGAACGAGAGAAATTCAAATTGAATTCAACCAATCCTTAGTAAATCCTGAACGACGAAGAAATTCGCACATTCATTCTTTGAGATTCTACTGGTCAGGAATGCTTCAAATTGAGCGTTACCACAACTAACACTTACAGTAATTGCACAACTATTGTGGGAGATTATAGCGTAATCTCAGGATCCATCATACAGTTCAATCTCACAATTGCTTGAAAGTTACGCCAAGTGTGTTATGCACTAACTTCAGTAATAGGGCAGGATATTATTCTGACCCGCATACACATGGCACCTATGGATATTGTGAAAGCTCGACATGAGACAAGTAGGAAATCGGACATTTCAGAATGTCGGTCAAACAGGATTGCTCTCGCAGCCATTGACATTCAATATACCTTTAAGTCTGACTATTCTCTCTGCAATGGATAAGACGGGGTTGATGCTCAAGTGAATGCCAAAGAAACCTAAGTGTGGACTAACGACTATTGTCGCACTAACCGGAAAACGACATGCAAAACTCTTAAAGGAGTCCCAAAATGCGGAATTTCATGCTAATCTCATTAGCTCATGATATGCATAAGGGGCGTAAGCTCGAGCTATTCACAACAGGCCACTGTTCACAAAGAGCTGAGAAGAATAATTCATTACTCTTTTGTACTTGCACTTCCCAAAGGTTCATCTTGATGGATGGATCCCAGATTTAGCCTAGAAAAGAGGTGTGATTGCATCTTTCACTCCTAGTTTTCTATAATTGGGAAGCTCTAGAGCATCTATTGTTAAGAAATGATCTCTTGGAGTAGACTCAGTTGGAATACAAAAGTCTCGACGTTCAACACTCATTACCTCAAGTTTATTTTTGTGCTAAGGATTTTGAGGCTATAACCTATATGAGTGGAATACGTAACAGTAAGTCACCAAAGCACCATTCAAACACTAAGGAAGTGCATACACACTGTATGACAAATAGTTGGCTATCAACCCTTTCTGCCAACTTAATGGGTTGACAAACCCATAGCCCATTTTGGGGAAAACATTAATTCGATGAGACCATTCTCACAGTATTACTATTCATTCCTTCAACTAGACGGAATATGAATATCCCAAACAAACATCAAACTTCGTATGGCTTACATACTTTGAAGGTATGGTAGTCGAGACATGAGTTTACATATCAGGACGCTACAACCCAAAGGCTAGTCTGCCTCGAAAGGTAGGGCGAGCAAAGGGGTAAAGTGGTGATTAGACTCGAAGTTCGCAAATAAGAGCTCCCAAGGAACATCAATTCCTAGCTCCATGAAGGCACATGGAGAGGAAAATCATAGAAAAGATGAAACCTGAAATAAGAAAAAAGTCTTAGTCCGGGAAAATGCTTTCGAAAAGCATAAGAGGGACAAACATAAAGTTTCATTTTCATACTTTTTCATTTCTACCCAATATACAACAAAAACTTAGACACCTCGCCGAGTAATTCTTTCATAAGACCGAGTTTCTCACCATGGGGAGTTCCGGTCCTGTTTGTAAAGAAAAAGGATGGAACCTTTAGAAGGTGCATCAATTATCGAGAGTTGAACAAGCTGACAATCAAAAACCGGTATCCTCTTCCTCGAGTAGACGATTTGTTTGATCAACTTCAAGGGTCCAGTTTCTATTCTAAAATTGATCTACAATCAGGATATCCTCAACTGAAAATTCAGGAAGAAGATATACCAAAAACGACTTTTAGGACTCGTTACGGTCACTACGAGTTCCTAGTTATGCCATTTGGCTTGACTAATGCACCGGCCGTTTTGATGGATCTAATGAACCGTGTGTGCAAGCCATACTTGGATAAATTCGTGATTTTATTTATCGATGACATAGTAATATATTCATAAACCAAGGAGGAACATGAACATCATTTGAAATCAATCTTGGAACTACTCCGGAATGAGAAGCGTTATGCCAAATTCTCTAAGTGTGAGTTTCGGATTCAAGAGGTTCACTTTCTCGGACACGTCATCAATAAGAAGGGTATTCACGTAGTCCCAACCAAGATTGAAGCTATCAAAAACTGGGAAGCACCAAGAATTCCGACTGAGGTGCGTCAATTTCTGGGTTCGGCAGGATATTACAGGCGATTTATCGAGAATTTTTCAAAGATAGCCTTGCCTTTGACCACGTTAACTCAGAAGGACAAAAAGTTTGATTGGACTGATAAACAAGAATCAGTGTTTCAATTGTTGAAGCAAAAACTTTGCAGTGCACCAATCATATCCCTTCCCGATGGAACTGACAATTCCATCGTGTACTGCGACGCATCACACCAAGGTCTGGGATGTGTATTGATGCAAAGAGAAAAAGTCATAGCGTATGCATCCAGACAGCTAAGAGTACATGAGAAAAAAAAAAAAAAAAAAAAAAAAAAAAAAAAAAAATTTATACGACTCATGATCTGAAATTGGGTGCTGTCGTATTTGCACTCAAGATTTGGAGATATTTCTTATATGGTACAAAATGTATTATCTTTACAAACCACAAGAGTCTCCAGTACATCTTTAATCAAAAAGAACTCAACATGAGTCAACTTCGTTGGGTAGAACTACTGAATGATTACGACTGGGATATCAAGTATCACCCTGGTAAGGCAAATGTCGTAGCAGATGCCTTGAGTCGTAAAGAACGGGTTAAAACTCTCCGTGTTCGTGCCCTAGGATTGACAATTCATGCGAGTCTCACGATTCAAATCCGGGTGGCACAACCGGAGGCAATCACAGAAGAAAACATTCAGCGTGAAGCTATATGAGGAATGATCAGACAATTAGAGCCAAAATCAGATGATACTTTATACTTTGCAAATAGAATTTGGGTGCCATGTTTTGGTAACCTACGGGAGTTGGTTATGGACGAAGCCCACAAGTCCAGGTACTCCATTCACCCAGGTTCGGATAAAATGTATAAGGATCTGAAAGAACTCTACTGGTGGCCGAACATGAAAGGAGAAATTGCTATTTACGTCGGTAAATGCCTGACATGTTCAAAGGTAAAGGCAGAACATCAGAAACCGTCGGGATTGTTATAACAACCCGAGATACCTCAATGGAAATGGGAACAAATTTCAATGGATTTCATTTCAATGTTACCCAGAACACCTAGCAACTATGATACTATATGATAATCGTCAGTCGTTTGACGAAATCCGCGCATTCCCTACCAATAAAGGAGATAGATAAAAGTAAGACGCGTGCAAGGCTAAATATTAAGGGAATTAAGGCTAGGCATGGTATGCCAGTTTCCATTTTCACAAAAAGGGACAGTCGATTCATGTCAAGAACCTGACAGTCTGTACAAGAAGCCTTGAGCACACGCCTTTACATGACCACTGCATATCATCCCCAGATGAACGGTCAAAGTAAAAGGACTATCCAAACTTTAAAAGATGTGCTCCGTGTGTGCGTAATCGATTTCAGAAGAAATAGGGATACTCACCGCCGTTGGATGAGTTTTCATATAATATCAACTACCATACCAGCATTAAAGCCGCTCAGTTGAGTCTTTGTATGGTTATAAGTGTCACTCATCGCTATGTTGGGCGGGGGTTAGCGAAAAGCATTTGACTGGTCCTGATATTGGCTAGGAAACCACTGACAAGATCGTCGAAATAAAAGATCGTCTGAAAGCCACTCAAGACAGACGAAAGATGAGTGGAGCTAGCAACAGACGAAAACCAATAGAATTCCAAGTGATAGACAAAGTCACGTTGAAGGTCTCACCTTGGAAAAGAGTGGAAAAATTTGGCAACCGTGGCAAGCTTAACCCTAGGTACGTTGAACCATTTGAACGAGAGGATCAAATGAAAACAAAAATACCCATCCTTGTTTAAGGATACAACAGTTCAAGAGGACACAAATTGAATTTCGGGACGAAATTCTTTTAACATGGGGAGAATGTGACACCCGACATTTCAGGTCAATATCCGTACATGTTATAAACAAGTTTAAATTATAATTGTTTTGTGATTACTTAATTTCACAAACAAGGACATTAAGGTTTAACAAAAATCGTACAGGGTCTCATTTCATATTTTGGTAATTCTAGGAGTTACCGGTTCACGTACCAGGATAACCCGACTAAATACGAACACTAGTGGTTAAAATTACACTTAAATCAAATGGTTTGATTTATTTAAATCCCAACCCACTTGCTTGACTTTCTCGACCGAAAGTCAGGGGAGCCATTCCCCCACTTGCTAATTCACTCAAATTCAGATAAAAACCATACCTCCTCAATCGAAATCCCACAATCCCTTTCATACTTCTCATTTTCTTACGGCAAATTCCCAATTCTCCTTCAAGTCGAAGTCCAGTTTAAGGTAAAAATCCACCGTATTTCGGTGCTATAAGAAGAGTTCCAAGTGTTGTCTCAAGAATCAAGATAAGGAGCTCAAGATCATTCTCTGTTTCCCTGAAAATCATCATTCTCTGTTTGAGGTAAAAACTCGATATTATCCATTTCATTTTCTTTAAAATCGTAGCTGAACATACAAATCGTTCAAACGCAAGTAAGATAACAAGAAAAGTGTGTCAAATTCAAGATTTGAACATAAAAATATACAGGACGAATTCTGTCAATCAAAGTGCAGTAATCGAAACTAGGAGTTTCGATACCTGTTCAATCGAAACTAGGAGTTTCGATACCTGTTATTCAATCGAAACTAGGAGTTTCGATACCTGTTATTCAATCGAAACTAGGAGTTTCGATACCTGTTATTCAATCGAAACTAGGAGTTTCGATACCTATTCAATCGAAACTAGGAGTTTCGATACCAGTTTACTCAATCGAAACTGGGAGTTTCGATACTAGTTGTTCAATCGAAACTAGGTAGTTTCGATACATATTGCTCAATCGAAACTAGATAGTTTCGATACCCTTCTTGCCAATCGAAACTAGATAGTTTCGATACCTAACTACTCAATCGAAACTATGAAGTTTCGATACTCAATTGCCCAATCGAAACTAGGAAGTTTCGACATCTGTTCATCAGCCACATTGGGCAGTAACTTAGAACTGTTTTTATAGCAAAACAAGTGTTGAAAATCTAAGAAGATATTTAAACAAAAGCAACTAGATTTACTAGGTCGATGAACAATTTGCAATATGAGACGTTCGGTCTTAACACAATTTACCCTTTGGTATCTAGGGTACGAATAGTCAAGTTCGGCTAGAACAATTATCATTGCAAGCATACACAAACTCAAGGTGAGTTCACGGCCCCCTTTTAACTCTTTACTGTTTTGTAAACATCGGGGGAGAAACATACTTACTTGTTATGTTTTGAAAACATGAATTACATTGCTTATACGTTTGACAATATGAACATTTTGGTTTAACTTCTTGTGAGTCTCCCAGCCCCACTTTTACTACTTGTTTTTAAATTGTTTTTAAACAAACGGGGAGAAAACTTTCTCAACTAAACAGCTGGACACAAGTACACACAACGATTGTTCGGATGAACAACACACAACGATTGTTCGGATGAACAACACTCAACGATTTAAGGGAAAAACATACTTGCAACTATTTCATGGGATAACAAGAGAATAAGACACGACTTTATGTTTACATGGGATGAGAACAACACAATGGAGGCCGCGAAAGTCCCCTGGAACAACATAGTAACCATTAACTGTAGCCTAGGGTCCTATGAATAGTACTATGGAGAGTGACGTCTCCCGGTCATGGTTAGTCGCGCTAACCACAATCTGGAGGATTTATGGCCGCATAGAACTGAATAACGAAATTAGGGGCGTGTACACATGTCAAGGTTTGGTTACGCCCCATGTATGAACATATTATTTGTATTCCTAGCTAGTTTACAAATGGGTCAACAATTCTTATTCTGTTTATCACATACACCTGAAACTATTTACGAACAATTGAATTTAAACAAAGGGTTCTGATCAGGTTAAAGTGATCAGGTATAAACAAAGGGTTCTGATCAGGTTAAAGTGATCAGGTTTAAACAAAAGAGTTTTGATCCGGATAAAGTGATCATGTTTATACAAAAGGGTTCTGATTAGTTAAACCGATCAGGTTTAAACATATTTTATGACGGTTAAGTCATGATAATGTTTTCAAATGAAAACTACTTAGTTTTATGACGGTAAAGTCATGAACAGGTTTTTGGGGAAAAACTATAAGCACTAATATAACTAACTCTGTGAACTCACCAACCTTTGTGTTGACACTTTCAAGTATGTTTCTCAGGTGACCTCTAGCCATGGCGCGGTTGGAATAGGCTAGCTATGTTGGATCAATTCCTAGTAGCTGGAAGGACGTAGAATATCAAGTCTCAAGTCTGTTGTTGATCTAGAAGAACTTAGATCATAGTATTTCTTAGTTTTAGTAATTGTATATGTAATCAAGTCTTAGAAATCATTATTACAGCTTCCGCTATCGTGTAATGAACCAATCGTTACAACCTGTATTTATTTAATAAGTAAATAAAATATGGGGGTGTGACAGACTCCAATTGCCTGATCATTCCACGTAGTGCCTCATTTTGGATGTTTTCTTCCTTGATTGCCTCTTGTTGTGCCATCCGGATTTGAGCAGTAAGACTCGTATGAATTGTTAATCCTAGGGCACGAACACGAAGAGTTTTAACTCGTTCTTTGGGACTTAAGGCGTCTGCTACGACATTGGCTTTTCCAGGATGGTACTTGATATCACAATCATAGTCGTTTAGTAGTTCTACCCAACGACGTTGTCTCATGTTAAGTTCCTTTTGATCGAAGATATGTTGAAGACTCTTGTGATCAGTAAAGATAGTGCATCTTGTACCGTAAAGATAATGTCTCCAAATCTTGAGTGCAAACACAACTGCACCCAACTCCAAGTCGTGGGTCGTATAATTCTTTTCGTGCACTTTTAGTTGTCGTGAGGCATATGCGATGACTTTGTCTCTTTGCATTAACACACAACCAAGTCCTTGGTGTGATGCATCGCAGTATACGACAAAATTGTCGATTCCCTCAGGAAGAGATAAGATCGGTGCACTACACAGCTTCTGCTTCAGTAATTGGAAAGCTGACTCTTTCTTGTCACTCCAATCATACTTCTTTTCTTTCTGGGTTAATGTGGTTAAGGGCAGGGCTATTTTTGAGAAATTCTCGATGAATCGCCTGTAATAGCCGGCCAAGCCCAAAAATTGACGCACTTTTGTCGAAGTCTTTGGTGCTTCCCAGTTTTTGATTGCTTAAATTTTTGATGGATCAACGTGAATTTCTTCCTTGTTGATGATATATCCAAGAAAATGCACTTCTCGGATCCAAAACTCACACTTAGAGAATTTAGCGTAAAGTTTCTCGTTTCTGAGTAGTTCTAAGATTAATTTCAGGTGATGTTCATGATCCTCCTTGGTTCGTGAATATATTAATATATCATCAATAAATACTATCACAAATTTATCCAAGTATGGCTTGCACACTCTGTTCATGAGATCCATAAAAACAGCTGGTGCGTTCGTCAAACCAAACGGCATAACTAGGAATTCGTAGTGGCCATAACGAGTCCTAAATGCTGTCTTTGGTACATCTTCTTCTTGGATTCTTAGTTGATGATACCCCGAACGTAGATCGATCTTAGAGTAGAAGCTAGAACCTTGTAGTTGATCGAACAGATCATCTATTCGAGGAAGTGGGTATCGGTTTTTGATTGTAAGCTTGTTTAATTCTCGGTAATCAATACACATCCTAAAGGTTCCATCCTTTTTCTTTACGAATAGGACCGGAGCTCCCCAAGGTGAGAAACTCGGTCTTATGAAACCTTTATCAAGCAACTCCTGGAGTTGATTTGATAATCCTGCATTTCAGAAGGTGCTAATTGATACGGCGATCGCGCAACCGATGCGGCTCCTGGTACTAAGTCGATTCGGAATTCGACTTGCCTCGGTGGTGGTAATCCAGGTAACTCTTCAGGAAAAACTTCAGGATAATCCTTAACAATGGGTATATCCTCAAGTCGACGTTCCTCGGGTTTCTTCTCGACGACGTGGGCCAGGAATACGCAATAGCCTTTACGTAGGTACTTACGAGTTTTCATGCATTTTATCATCCTTAACGTTACTCCACTCTTCTCACCTTGAATCGAAAGAATTTCTCCGTTTGGGAGTGGGATTTGGACAATCTTCTTAAAACAAACAATCTCGGCGTGATTCTTCGTTAACCAATCCATACCAATAACAACATCGAAACTTCCCAAGTCAACGGGTAACAGGTCTATACTAAATGTGTGGTTCTTAAAACATAAGGTACAACCCTGAATGACTTCTCCAGTTTTAATTAATTTCCCGTTTGCTAATTCAATTGTAAAATTTTGATCTAGTTTGCTGGGCTTAATACCGAGTAGGGACTTAAAGTCATTTGACACAAAACTCATGTAACATTCCTGTTTTTTTTTACCATGTAAACGTTTCGATGCAATAAACGAGTATTTCAATTTCAAATTCGTGTGCAACAACCGTAAATGCAATTACACATACAATACATTATGTTACAATAACAACTGAAAACGCCATTATCTCACAAGCCCCGAGGACCAAAACTGACAAAACTCAAAAACTACAAAACTAGGCAAGCACGGTCGCGCCTAAGACTAGGCACGGTCGCGCCTGCAGACCTAAGCACGGTCGTGCCTAATACAGACACGGTCGCGCTGCTGAAACCACGTGACTCCGCAGAGTCAGTCAGTGGTCCATGCTCGTCGAATCAAATCGCGTTAAGGCCGGATTTCACGCGTCCGACCATACGCAACTGTACACCATCTGAAACACGTCTCCAATTTCGTACTCCAATCGACCTATTTCAATCATCAACTAACCACTCCCACCACAATCATGAATTCGCAAATTTGACGTTATAAGGAGAATCCAATGCCCCCTACACCTTCACATGCACCCTCTCGACCTCTCGGAGCATTCACTCGACTCGCATACAACCTCTGTCGTCCGATCGATCGCCGAGAAACCCGACCTCACGACTTGTAGCCGACTACATTAAATTGCCCGATTTAAACAAGTAAGTAATATGTCTCTAGCTTCGTATCTACCTCTACCACGAAAGCCCTATGTCAATTCGTACTAAAAATACGCGATCGATCCGATTTTGAACCTAAAAAGTCGAAACTACACTTTTAGTCGAACTACCACTTAAACACGATACAAATACAATTAAACTATGTAAATAGCTTCGCAAGCATCCACTAAGTGAAAGCCCTAAGAATACAGAAGCTTTTAATATAAGAATCGATCGATTTATGTCTGGAAAAGACCCGACACGGTCGCGCTCATCACTGAGCGCGGTCGTGCCTGACCAAGCACAGTCGTGGTCCGAGTAAGGCCCGGTCGTGCTTACCGAGCAAACAAGTCCTGACCAAAAACAAACACTAGACGCGGTCGTGCCGGACACGAGCACGGTCGTGCTCCATGACCAGAACCTCTGTAGCCTTCTGACTCGACCACGGGCGCGCTCCAGACCACCACGGTCACGCCCGGAGGCGAGCGCGGTCGTGCCGTTGATGAGCACAGTCGTGCTCAGTCAGAACTAAATCTTTACAGTTTCTCAGATTTGATGATTTTTATAAAACTTATGTTATAAACTTAACTGTTTAAACAGAATCTCACCATTATTAAGCACAACAATTATTTTCATCGATTAAATTGTTTTAAACCGATTCTTACCATTTGAAAATACATTTTCATTTAAAATTTCTAAATTTATAAAAAGTTATAACAAGATTTTATAAAACACTTTATTATGAAAAAGACTTTTATAAACCAATTGTATAAATACTAGTTACATCAAATAAAACTTATATAAATATAAACTACTTTATATTTTGTGACGTTTTCTAAAATAAGTAGATAAAACGAATTCGTTTTTTATATTACATTCAATTAAATATATATACCACACTACCTTATATTTTAAATACATAACTAAACGATACAATTCATTAGTGCAAATCCTTACGCTTGCAATACACTGAAACACTATAGTTACTTTAAACCTTATACATCGCATTAATACACGTCATACATTTACTTGATAGGTCAAGCTCCGTGACCCTCAAGCACTTAACATTTACTTGGTTGTGCAATCTACATTCTCCAACACATGTGAGTCTACATAACCCCACTTTTACTCTTTTTCACCTTTGGGGTGGACATGATTTACATTAAACAAATTGCAACTCTTTCATAGTACAATTCTAACTTGATTACATGAATTATTTGTGCAATATGCTTGAATGCTATGAGTCATTACTATACATACATGACGCAACTCGTGCAAATCATTAACTCTGTACAAGCCAACGGTAAACAAGGATAGTACTATTGAGTCTGACAAACCCACCCGGGTAGGGTGTTTGTTACCGACTTTACATTAGGGTAACCTGCGTGTTATGCCTCAGTCACAAGGTTTGATTGTGCACCTAGTATAACTATAGATTCTCCATATTTGTCTTATATACCATGTGAATCAAGGAATTGTATAAACAGTTTTGAACTCTTATTTGTGTGTCAAAACTTATGTATGCTCACCAACTTTTTAGTTGACCCTTGTTTTTAAATCATGTTTCAGGTGCTAACAATTGAGATGATTACAAGTTGCTTCCACCTAGTTTGAGGACCTAGTTAAAAGGCTCTAAAATAAACATTGTTATGTATTTTGTTATGTTTCGTGTACTTGTTGGATTGTTGTTTGATTTCAATGAAAACTGCATGTTTAATTATATCAACCTTAGCAAACCATGAGCTATGAACAGTCTGCACGCTTCACGCCCCGACGTTTCCGCCGCCAGTTGGGGTGTGACAGATTGGTATTAGAGCCTTGGTTATAGGGAATTAGGTTATTAGACACCATTGACCTAGACTATAACTTTAGGACACCCAACAATGCCATGCTACATGTTTTATGTGATACGTGCTATTTGCTATATGTCACATGCTTTATGTGTTAGTTATTTGATACTTAAAATGTTTAGACTACATGACTTAATAAGCATACGTAAATAATAAAAATTAAATAAATCGTATCCATACCCGTATCCTAAGCCGCGTATCCTCCTTAACTGCTTCTATGTCATCATCGCCATAACTTGTGGAAAAACTCATACTCGTAGACACTAGTCTATCAAAAATATTTTTATATACCCGTTAAGGTTTTAGACTCTGTTAATTATTAAAGGACATGTGCAATCTGGAAGGGTGACACCTGTATTCTGGGTTTTCTGTCTAGGAAAGCATTTCATATAAATCCCAATCAACCGAGGGATCCGTATGCTTTCCTGGGAATTCCCGGGATGAGTGTTTACCTATAGGCTAAAGCACGTCTCCTTGAAAATTATATAAGTCTAATTAACCTTAATATGTCATTGTGTTCAAGTAGAAATGTGATTACTTGAAAACAATCCGAACTATGAAATAAATGTGTTATTATTCCTCCTATCCTAAATTTCAACGGATTTTTTTTAAATTCTCACAACACTTTTGTATCCATTCTCTTTTTATAGAATGCCTCCTCGTCGTAACATCAACCGCAACAACACCGACAACGCCAACAATAGTACCAACACCAATACCGGCAATGCCAACAACAACAATAATACCGACCTTGCTGCTCTCCTCACTCAGCTAGTAACTCAACTAACTCAAGCCAATAACAACAACAATGGGAACGCCAGTGGTAGTGCTAATACTGGTGGTGGCGGTGGTGTCAACCCGCCACAATGTACCTTCAAGCATTTCAACTCTTGCAATCCCCTGAAATTTTATGGTACCAAAGGAGCCACGGGACTCCTTCAATGGTTTGAAAATATTGAGGGCACCTTCCTCAATAGTGACTGTCCGGACAATCTGCGAGTCCGCCATGCCACTAGTGTCTTCCAAAAACGGGCACTAACCTGGTGGAATGGGGAGAAGAGAACAAGGGGAGTAGAAGTAGCAATGGCTCTGCCATGGGATGAGCTAAAAAGGATCATGACCGAGGAAATCTGTCCTCGGAACGAAATGAAAAAGCTGGAAGCAGAATTTTGGGATCTTACCCAAGATAGTGGTGAAAGCTTAGCATACACCAACCGTTTTCACGAACTGAGCATGCTGTACCTCACATGGTTACGCCTTTGTCTAGGTGTATAGAAAAATATATCGGTGGCCTACCGAGACAAATCCAGGACACTGTTTTGGGAAGAAATCCTGCAAGCCTGGAGGATGCTATTCGTCTGGCTGCTACTTTGACTGATAATCACGTTAAAGCAGGTACTCTTACCAGAAAGGGGGCCAAGAAAGTTTCTGACATCACAACACCTCCTGCTCATGTCAAGGAGGTCAAAGCCGAACCGAACCACAACACTAGGAAGAGGAAAGCTAAGAACTATGCCGTGATCACTCCGGCTGCCCCAGTCAACCAAGTTGCTCCTATGGCTCAGAACCAAGTCAAGAAACCATATGTGGGAAACAATCCGTTGTGCAACACCTGCAGTTATCACCATTTCCCAAATGTACCCTGCCGCCTATGTGCCAGCTGTGGAAGATATGGGCATGTAGCTAACACCTGCAGAAGTAATCCATCTGGTAATCAAGTCAACCGGGGAAACGGGGCTAATCCAGCAGTTCCAGCTATTGGTAATGGGCATGCCTGCTTCGAGTGTGGCGACCCAAACCACTTCCGAGACCGATGTCCAAAACTTGTGAACAATACTCAAGGCGGAGCTCGTGGGCGTGCCTTCAACATCAATGCCATCGAGGCTCAGGCCAGCGATCATGTGGTCAACGGTACGTTTCTTATGAATAACCAATATGCTTCTATACTATTTGATACCGGAGCCGATAAGAGTTTTGTATCCCTTAACTTTGAACCTTTACTTGCAAAAACACGATCCAAACTAGAGAAAACCTTCACCGTGGAAGTAGCGGATGGAAATTCCATCACTATTGACTCCATTGTCCATGACTGCTCACTAGAACTCAATGGTCACACATTTCCAGTCAACCTAATACCAATGCCATTAGGGAGTTTTGACGTCATCATCGGCATGGACTGGTTGTCTAAAAACCACGGCGAAGTCATGTGTTTTGAAAAATACATCCGAATACCTCTTCCATTGGGAGATATATTGAAAGTCTTTGGCGAGAAACCTTGCAAAGGACTCAAACTGATGTCCTGCATCACCACCCAGAAATACATACGAAAGAAGTGCATGGTTTTCCTAGCTCATGTAATCCAAAAAGAAGACAAGGAAAGAAGAATAGAAGATATTCCCATCATTCGGGAGTTTCCCGAAGTCTTTCCCGATGACTTGCCTGGCCTTCCACCTGTTCGGGAAGTAAAGTTTCGAATCGATCTTATACCCGGAGCAAACCCTGTGGCTAAAGCTCCATACCGGCTTGCACCTTCCGAATTGCAAGAACTTTCAAGTCAGCTTCAAGAACTCGGTGACAAAGGTTTCATACGGCCAAGTCATTCACCGTGGGGTGCACTAGTCTTGTTTGTTAAAAAGAAGGATGGTTCATTCCGCATGTGTATTGACTATCGAGAGCTCAACAAGCTTACAATCAAAAACCGCTACCCGTTACCTAGGATTGACGACCTCTTCGATCAACTCCAAGGTTCTACTTGTTTCTCGAAGATTGATCTTCGATCTGGTTATCACCAACTGCGTGTCCGAGAAGAAGATATTCCAAAGACCGCCTTTCGAACAAGATATGGTCATTACGAGTTCACGGTTATGCCTTTTGGGTTGACCAATGCACCTGCTGTCTTTATGGATCTCATGAACCGCATGTGCAAACCATACCTTGACAAATTCGTGATCGTTTTCATCGATGACATCTTGATCTATTCCAAGACTGAGGAAGAACATGAACAGCACCTTAGACTGATTTTGGATCTCCTGAGAACCGAACAATTATACGCCAAGTTCTCCAAATGTTAATTTTGGCTAAAGGAGGTTCAATTTTTGGGTCATGTTGTCAATAAAAAGGGAATACATGTCGACCCTGCCAAGATCGAAGCTGTCAAGAATTGGAGTGCTCCTCAAACCCCTACCGAGGTTCGTTCGTTCCTTGGTTTAGCGGGTTATTACCGAAGATTCATTTCTAACTTCTCCAAGATTGCTGTTCCCCTCACCGCCTTGACGCATAAAGGTAAACCTTATGTATGGGGACCGAAACAAGAAGAAGCTTTCCAAACTCTTAAACAGAAGTTATGTGATGCTCCTATTTTGACTCTTCCCGAAGGAAACGATGATCTAGTCGTCTACTGTGATGCCTCTAACCTAGCCCTTGGTTGTGTTCTCATGCAACGAGGCAAGGTAATCGCTTATGCATCGAGGCAACTCAAGATCCACGAGAAAAACTATACGACGCACGATTTGGAGTTGGGTGCAGTCATATTTGCCTTGAAGATTTGGAGACATTATCTATATGGCACAAAATGTGTGGTATTCACCGACCACAAAAGCCTCCAACACATCTTCAACCAAAAAGAACTCAACATGAGGCAACGACGTTGGGTTGAACTCCTCAATGATTACGATTGCGAGATTCGTTATCATCCCGGCAAGGCAAACGTAGTAGCCGATGCGCTGAGCCGTAAAGAACGTGTCATGCTCCAAAGTGTCAAGATTCATTCCGACATTCAAACCCGTATTCTAGCAGCTTAACACGTCTCGATTACCGAGGGCAATATGTATGAGGAAATGTCGTGTGGTGCTGAATTCCAACTAGAGACTAAAAACAATGGCTTGCTTTATTTCTTGGATCGTATTTGGGTTCCCAATTGCAATGATCTCCGGGAATTCCTCATGACTGAAGCACACAAGTCTCGGTATTCTATCCATCCCGGTACGGATAAAATGTATCACAATCTTCGACCACAATATTGGTGGCTTGGTATGAAGAAAGACATTGCACTCTATGTTGCAAAATGTCTAACCTGCTCTAAAGTCAAAGCCGAACATCAACGTCCTTTCGGCTTACTTGAACAACCGGAAATCTTCGTGTGGAAATGGGAAAATCTAGCCATGGACTTCATTACTAAACTCCCCCGTACTTCAAACGGCTATGATAGCATTTGGGTAATCATCGACCGTCTCACAAAGTCCGCACACTTCCTGCCCATCCGTGAAGACTATCAGGTTGAGAAATTGGCCCGAATCTATATTGACGAAATTGTGAGTCGACACGGTATACCTTTGAACATAATCTCCGACAGAGATGCTCGTTTCACTTCCAGATTTTGGCAATCTCTGCAAAAGGCACTTGGCACACGATTGGATTTAAGCACAGCCTACCATCCCCAGCATCAACATGGCTCCATTCGAAGACATGCTGAGAGCCTGTGTCATAGACTTTGGTGGCAATTAGGATTCACACTTGACACTTATTGAATTCTCCTACAATAACAGCTACCACACCAGCATCAACATGGCTCCATTCGAAGCTCTTTATGGTCGCAAATGCCGTTCTCCCATCTGTTGGAACGAGATTGGCGAAGCACAAATCACCGGTCCCGAGTTAATTCCGGAAACATCCGACAAAATCCTTCAAATCCGTGACAACATCCGAGTAGCGAGAAGTCGACAAAAGAGCTATGCCGACAAGCGACGAAAACCCTTGGAATTCCAAGTGGGTGACCTTGTGCTTCTCAAAGTATCCCCTTGGAAGGGTGTGATCCGCTTTGGAAAGAAAGGCAAGCTAGCACCTCGTTACGTAGGCCCGTTCAAGATCCTTGAAAGAATCGGGAAAATGGCTTACAAACTTGAGCTACCTCCAGCACTCAACAATGTTCATCCAACCTTCCACGTGTCCAACCTGAAGAAATGTCTTGCTGATGAGAACCTCCACATACCTCTTGACGACGTGCGCATTGATGAAACGATGCACTTTGTCGAGAAACCGGTGGAAATCATGGACCGTGAGATCAAGCAACTCAAACGCAGCCGCATTCCTATAGTCAAAGTCCGTTGGGATTCTAAACGTGGTCCTGAGTTTACATGGGAACGTGAAGACCAAATGAAACTCAAGTATCCTCACCTCTTCACCGATTCAACAGCCTCAACTAGTTGAATTTCGGGACGAAATCCCCTCAACATGGGGAGACTGTAACATTCCTGTTTTTTTTTACCATGTAAACGTTTCGATGCAATAAACGAGTTTTTCAATTTCAAATTCGTGTGCAACAACCGTAAATGCAATTACACATACAATACATTATGTTACAATAACAACTGAAAACGCCATTATCTCACAAGCCCCGAGGACCAAAACTGACAAAACTCAAAAACTACAAAACTAGGCAAGCACGGTCGCGCCTAAAACTAGGCACGGTCGCGCCTGCAGACCTAAGCACGGTCGTGCCTAATACAGACACGGTCGCGCTGCTGAAACCATGTGACTCCGCAGAGTCAGTCAGTGGTCCATGCTCGTCGAATCAAATCGCGTTAAGGCCGGATTTCACGCGTCCGACCATACGCAACTGTACACCATCTGAAACACGTCTCCAATTTCGTACTCCAATCGACCTATTTCAATCATCAACTAACCACTCCCACCACAATCATGAATTCGCAAATTTGACGTTAAAGGAGAATCCAATGCCCCCTACACCTTCACATGCACCCTCTCGACCTCTCAGAGCATTCACTCGACTCGCATACAACCTCTGTCGTCCGATCGATCGCCGAGAAACCCGACCTCACGACTTGTAGCCGACTGCATTAAATTGCCCGATTTAAACAAGTAATTAATATGTCTCTAGCTTCGTATCTACCTCTACCACAAAAGCCCTATGTCAATTCGTAGTAAAAATACGCGATCGATCCGATTTTGAACCTAAAAAGTCGAAACTACACTTTTAGTCGAACTACCACTTAAACACGATATAAATACAATTAAACTATGTAAATAGCTTCGCAAGCATCCACTAAGTGAAAGCCCTAAGAATACAGAAGCTTTTAATATAAAAATCGATCGATTTATGTCTGGAAAAGACCCGACACGGTCGCGCTCATCACTGAGCGCGGTCGTGCCTGACCAAGCACAGTCGTGGTCCGAGTAAGGCCCGGTCGTGCTTACCGAGCAAACAAGTCCTGACCAAAAACAAACACTAGACGCGGTCGTGCCGGACACGAGCACGGTCGTGCTCCATGACCATAACCTCTGTAGCCTTCTGACTCGACCACGGGCGCGCTCCAGACCACCACGGTCACGCCCGGAGGCGAGCGCGGTCGTGCCGTTGATGAGCATGGTCGTGCTCAGTCAGAATTGAATCTTTACAGTTTCTCAGATTTGATGATTTTTATAAAACTTATGTTATAAACTTAACTGTTTAAACAGAATCTCACCATTATTAAGCACAACAATTATTTTCATCGATTAAATTGTTTTAAACCGATTCTTACCATTTGAAAATACATTTTCATTTAAAATTTCTAAATTTATAAAAAGTTATAACAAGATTTTATAAAACACTTTATTATGAAAAAGACTTTTATAAACCAATTGTATAAATCCTAGTTACATCAAATAAAACTTATATAAATATAAACTATTTTATATTTTGTGACGTTTTCTAAAATAAGTAGATAAAACGAATTCGTTTGTTATATTACATTCAATTAAATATATATACCACACTACCATATATTTTAAATACATAACTAAACGATACAATTCATTAGTGCAAATCCTTACGCTTGCAATACACTGAAACACTATAGTTACTTTAAACCTTATACACCGCATTAATACACGTCATACATTTACTCGATAGGTCAAGCTCCGTGACCCTCAAACACTTAACATTTACTTGGTTGTGCAATCTACACTCTCCAACACATGTGAGTCTACATAACCCCACTTTTACTCTTTTTCACCTTTGGGGTGGACATGATTTACATTAAACAAATTGCAACTCTTTCATAGTACAATTCTAACTTGATTACATGAATTATTTGTGCAATATGCTTGAATGCTATGAGTCATTACTATACATACATGACGCAACTCGTGCAATCATTAACTCTGTACAAGCCAACGGTAAACAAGGATAGTACTATTGAGTCTGACAAACCCACCCGGGTAGGGTGTTTGTTACCGACTTTACATTAGGGTAACCTGCGTGTTATGCCTCAGTCACAAGGTTTGATTGTGCACCTAGTATAACTATAGATTCTCCATATTTGTCTTATATACCATGTGAATCAAGGAATTGTATAAACAGTTTTGAACTCTTATTTGTGTGTCAAAACTTATGTATGCTCACCAACTTTTTAGTTAACCCTTGTTTTTAAATCATGTTTCAGGTGCTAACAATTGAGATGATTACAAGTTGCTTCCACCTAGTTTGAGGACCTAGTTAAAAGGCTCTAAAATAAACATTGTTATGTATTTTGTTATGTTTCGTGTACTTGTTGGATTGTTGTTTGATTTCAATGAAAACTGCATGTTTAATTATTTCATCCTTAGCAAACCATGAGCTATGAACAGTCTGCACGCTTCACGCCCCGACGTTTCCGCCGCCGGTTGGGGTGTGACAACTCATATCAGCACCCGTATCGAAAAGTATAGAGGCATAGTGATTATTTATCGGGAACGTACCAGTGACAATGTTTGGATCTTGTCGTGCGTCACCAGCCCCCATCACAAATGCTCTTCCACGGGCCTGATTGTCATTTCGGTTCTTCAACTTTGGACAGTCTTTTCTAAAGTGCTTTGGATCTCCACACTCAAAGCATCCCTGATTCATCCTTCCTGTTCCTGGTTTGACCTTTCCTGCTACTTGATTAATCTTATTAGGATATGTATTGCTCCAACAGTTATGGGCCATATGCCCATACTTTTTACATTTTCCACATTGGATACACTTTTCACTGTGATAATATCCACATTTGTCACACTTCGGTCATGTTCCAAGATATCCATTTTGTCCTTCAATGTTGGCAGCATAGGCTTTCATAGTTTCAGGTCTCTTGTAAGCCTGATTCTTGTTTTGATTACTTGGTTTTCCAAACCATTTCCTCTTTTCTCCAGATTTTCCTTCCTCGGTCTCCTTCTTTCCAAACAAACCATCACGCACAACATTATCCCTTAGCTTGAATGCTATAGTTATAGCGCTCTTGGCATCCATAGGGTTCGATGAAGTCACCAGACTTCGGATTTGAGGTGCGAGACCCCACAAATATCTTTCAACCTTCTTGTATTCTGGGGTAGCCATGTGTGGAACCAAGATTGCTAACTCATTGAATCGGTCAGTGTAGCCAGCAACATCATCTCCTATCATCTGTAAATTCCATATTTTAGATTCGAGCTTTTGCTACTCATTTCGAGGACAGTACTCCTCGATCATCATGGATTTTAGGTCTTCCCATGACAACTCATATGCTGTCTGCCTTCCCAAAGTCTTTACTTGTGAATTCCACCAAGTTAAAGCTTTATCAGCGAGTGAGCATGTAGAATACTTCACCATGCAGTCAGCGGTGCATTCACTAATATCAATCACCGATTCCATCTTCTCTATCTATCTCATTAGCCCAACTGCACCCTCGGTGCCATTGAAGTTACGGGGTTTGCAAGATAGAAAGGCCTTGTAGGTGCACTTCCTATTTGGAGCATCTGTAGATTTACAAGTCATAACGTCATTAATTTGGATCATGACTATTTGTTATGGCTTATTCATTCTATTACCTCCGGAACCTCCGGCTGTACCGCTACCTCCTGCACCTCCTCCGCCGGTACCACTGCCGTTTCCTCCTCCACTATTTCGATTTGCCTCATACTGCTCCATGGCAGCAGCTACTCGCTGTGCTATGAGTTGTTCCACATTTGGGGAAATCGCGTCGTTGTTGTCACCAGTAGTGTTACGGGTTGTCCTACGCTTAGGTGCCATGACGTTCTTTCTAACATATCAATTAAAAAGAAACAACATTATATAATAATAATGATAGATCATGACATAAGGATACAACAATATCAATCGTAAACAACCATCATTACAACATAAACCATCACATACATAGTTAAAACATACATAGTACATTGTTCCAAAAGACAAGGATACAAAAGGGATGGGTTCACATGACCACATCAGTACTGAAGTTTTAAACTACATAATGTACTATGGGCACAACCCGCCCATAATAGATTTAAAAGAAGAAGTGGGAGTACAACCCAATCATCATGGCAAGTCCCGCCATGACAAAGCTAGCTCTCGCCACAAATTCTGCAGCCAAAGTCCTTTCTTCCAGCGCCTCCACCATGTCTCGGACCGTGATAGTGAACTGCCAGTCCATGTCGGCTCTCAACTCTAGATAGTCAGTGGTACCCTGTATGTCTCGGGTGCTGTCCTCCAGAGTCTGAACTCGAGATCCGAGTCCTTGACGTAAGCGCCTGGCTGCATCCCCATGTGCCCGAATATCATCTAGGAGATCATCAAGACGCTCTTCGTGCGTACGAACTCGTGCTACTAATGTAGGCACTGTAAGCTCCATGGCTTCCCAAGTGTGGGGTAGGGGTGTTGGGGAGTTGGAAGACTCTCCGAGCTCAAAGGTAGATGGGATGCTCTCCATCTCCCTCCATCGTGCCAGAGTACGAGGCATCCAACGGATAGTTCCCACAGTAGGGTGGTAGCAGGGTCGTTGCTTAGGTGGTTCTTCACCGGTCTCCAAGTCTTCTGGGTCACGGGCTGCTAAAGTCCTTTTGCGTGGAAGTCGAACCTTCTTCCTAGCACTTTGCACCTTAACTGGTCCTCCGCTTTTCTTTCGGTAGACGATAGGCGGTTCTCCCAGAGTAACATTGGGTGGTGTGGAGCTGCGAACTTGTACTCGATTTTTGGAACGTGTGGCGGAAAGTTCCTCGTTTGATTCAGTGTCAGAGACGGGGTCAGAGTGTGAATGTGACGACATGCTTGTGACTACAATATCCATATGACATGTTGATTGGTTATGCAATGCTTATGCAATGAAAACGCTTTAGTGAGTCATTTAAATTATAGACTAGGTTCCAATTTAGATTCCTAGTTCACTATAATCAATGGCTCTGATACCAAATCTGTCACACCCCGCCAAGGCGGAAACGCGAGGCGCGACGTTCATGGTTTCCAAAGCATATGATTACCGCAAACACATACATGATAAATGGATAATTAAACAAGTTTAATGTTTTACATTCCAAAATGTAATTGGGTTTACAAAAAGTGAAGATTTCGCAAATATGACTCTATTACAATGAGTTATACAATAGAAATCCCCCAAAAGTTGTATCCATCGTGCATGCATGTAATCTACATTGCTAACCTTGCGATCACGTTCAATTTCCTGAAAAACATACTTAAAATTGTCAACACTAGGTTGGTGAGTTCACAGGTTTAATCAAATAGTCCTTTGTAAAATTCAATTGTTCGTAAATAGTTTCAGGAGCATGTGATAAACAGAATAAGAATTGTTGACCCATTTGTAAACTTGCTAGGAATACAAATAATATGTTCATACATGAGGCGTAACCAAACCATGACAATTGTACACGCCCCTAATTTCGTTATCCGGTTCTATGCGGCCATAAATCCTCCAGATTGAGGTTAGCACGACTAACAATGACCGGGAGACGTCACTCTCCATAGTACTATTCATAGGAGCCTAGGCTACAGTTAATGGTTACTACATTGTTCCAGGGGACTTTAGCGGCCTCAACTTGTTGTTCTCATCTCATGTAAACATAAAAGTCGTGCCTTATTCTCTTGTTATCCCATAAAATAGTTGTAAGTATGTTTTTCCCCCAAATATAAAAAACAATAAAAAGGGGCCGTGAAACTCACCTTGAGTTTGTGTATACTTGTAATGATACTTATTGTAGTCAAACTTGACTATTCGTACCCTAGATACCAAAGGGTAAATTGTGTTAAGACCGAACGTCTCATATTGCAAATTGTTCACCGACTTTGTAAATCTGGTTGCTTTTGTTTAAAATATACTCTTAGTTGTTCAACACTTGTTTCGTTATAAAACAAATCTTAGTTACTGCTAAATGGGACTGATGACCAGGTATCGAAACTACATAGTTTCGATTGAACAGAACAGAACTGAAGTTGAAACTTCCTAGTTTGGATTGGGCAATTGAGTTTCGAAACTTCCTAGTTTCGATTGATTAGTTGGGTATCGAAACTACCTAGTTTCGATTGAGTAGTTGGGTATCGAAACTACCTAGTTTCGATTGAGTAGTTGAGTATCGAAACTACCTAATTTTGATTGAGTAGTTGAGTATCGAAACTACCTAGTTTCGGTTAAGTTAACTGGTATCGAAACTCCCAGTTTCGATTGGGTACTAGTTATCGAAACTATAATTTCGATTACTGGACTTCTGTTTGACAGAATCAGTCCTACATATTTTTATGTTTTAAATCTTGAATTTGACACACTTTTCTTATTATCTTACTTGCATTTGAATACTTTGTATGTTTAGCTACGATTTTAAAGAAAATAATGTTGATAGTATTTTGTTTTTACCTTAAAACAGAGATGAAGATGATGAGAGAAAACCGAGAATGATATTGATTCTTCTGTTAAATTTCCTTTAGAAACACTTGAAATTCTTCTTAAAACACCGAATTATGGTAGGTTTTGCCTTAGAAGTTGACTTCGATTTGGAGAGAAATGGGGAAAATTTGTCGTAAGAAATGAGAAATATGACAGAGATTGTGAGGTTGAGACTGAGGAGGTATGGGGTTTTTCTAAATGTGAGTGAGGTAGGAAGTGGGAGGGATGGTCTCTTCTGAATTTCGGCCGAAAAGTCAAGGAAAGTGGTTTGGGGGTTGATAAATCATATAATTAGATTTTAAGTGTTAATTTATTAATGGTATTAATATCAATTAGAGTTTTAAAGGAGTGATTTAATTCGGTTTAGATTCTTCACGGCATTGTAAATTTAGCAAGTTTATGGCTCGTTGAAGAAAAATATTTAAATCTTAGATTGTATAATTCGTTGAGGTGAATATTTGTAGGTATAAATACCTAAAGGTGACGATACGTGGTAACGTCTTCGAAAGGGTTCGTTATTTTACTTTTACTTATACCGTATGTTTTAGTCTAAAAATAAATTATTGACCAACGTAAAGTTTATGTAATATATATGTATATATATTTATCTGGTTATTTAATTTAACCACTAACGTTCGTATTAGTCGGTTTATATGACACGTGAACCTGTAACTCCTAGAATTACCAAGATATGAAATGAGACAATGTTCGGTTTTTGTTAGACCTTAATGTCCTTGTTTGTGAAATTAAATAAATCACAAAAACAATTAAAATGTAACTTGTTTAATACATGTACGGATATTGAGCTGAAATGTCAGGTGTCACACAAGACTTGAAGTATTTGCTAAACATTGGCATTGGCAAAGCTACGGCATTACACGCCGCCTGAAACACAGGCGCGCACACAAGACCTGAACAATATGCCAAACATTGGCAAAGCTACGACATTACACGCCGCCGGAGACACATACGCGCGCACAAGACCTGAAGTCTGTGCCAAACATTGGCAAAGCTACGACATTACACGCCGCCTGAGACACATGCGCGCGCAAAAGAACTGAACTCTTTGCCAAGCATTGGCAAAGCTACGACATTACACCTCGCCTGAGACACAGGAGCGCACACGACATAAAAGTCTTTGCCAAACATTGTCAAAGCTACGTAATTACACGACTCCTGAGACACATGCGTGAACATAAGACCTTAGTTTGGCAAAGCTACGGCATTACACGCCGCCTGAGACACAGGCGCGCAAGACCTAAAGTCTTTGCCAAACATTGGCAATGCTACAGCATTACACGAAGCCTAAGACATAGCGCGCACACAAGACCTGAAGTCTTTGCAAAACATTGGCAAAGCTATAGCATTACATGCCGCCTGAGACACAGGCATGCGCAAAAGACCTGAACTATATGCCAGACATTCGCAAAGCTACGGCATTACACGACGCCTGAGACACATGCGCGCGCAAAAGTCCTGAAGTCTTTAACAATCATTGGCAAAGCTACGGCATTACACGCCGCCTGAGACACATGCACGCGCACCAGTCCTGAAGTCTTTGCCAATCATTGGCAAAGCTACGGCATTACACGCCGCCTGACACATGCGCGCGCACAAGACCTGAAGTATTTGCCATACATTGGCAAAGCTACGACATTACACGCCGCCTGAGACACATGCGCGCGCAAAAGAACTGAACTCTTTGCCAAACATTGGCAAAGCTACGACATTACACCTCGCCTGAGACACAGGAGCGCACACGACCTAAAGTCTTTGCCAAACATTGTCAAAGCTACGTAATTACACGACGCCTGAGACACAGGCGTGAACATAAGACCTTTGTTTGGCAAAGCTACGCATTACACGCCGCCTGAGACACAGGCGCGCAAGACCTAAAGTCTTCGCCAAACATTGGCAATGCTACGGCTTTACACGAAGCCTAAGACACAGCGCGCACACAAGACCTGAAGTCTTTGCAAAACATTGGCAAAGCTACAGCATTACATTCCGCCTGAGACACAGGCGCGCGCACAAGACCTGAACTATATGCCAGACATTCGCAAAGCTACGGCATTACACGACGCCTGAGACACATGCGCGCGCAAAAGTCCTGAAGTCTTTGACAATCATTGGCAAAGCTACGGCATTACACGCCGCCTGAGACACATGCACGCGCACAATTCCTGAAGTCTTTGCCAATCATTGGCAAAGCTACGGCATTACACGCCGCCTGAGACACATGCGCGCGGACAAGACCTGAAGTCTTTACCATACATTGGCAAAGCTACGACATTAAACGCCGCCTGGGTTACATGACCGTGCACAGGACCTGAACTCTTTGCCAAACTTTGGCAAAGCTGTGGCATTACATGCCGCCTGAGACACACGCGCGCGCACAAGACCTGAACTATATGCCAGACATTCGCAAAGCTACGGCATTACACGACGCCTGAGTCACATGCGCGCGCAAAATTCCTGAAGTCTTTGCCAATCATTGGCAAAGCTACGGCATTACACGCCACCTGAGACACATGCACGCGCACAAGTCCTGAAGTCTTTGCCAATCATTGCCAAAGCTACGGCATTACATGCCGCCTGAGATACATGCGCGCGCACAAGACCTGAAGTCTTTGCCAAACATTGGTAAAGCTACGACATTAAACGCCGCCTGGGTTACATGTGCGCGCACAAGACCTGAACTCGTTGCCACACTTTGGCAAAGCTACGGCATAACACGCCGCCTGAGACACAGGTGCGCGTACAAGACCAGAACTCTTTGCCAAACATTGAAAAAGCTACGACATTACACGGTGCCTGAGACACAGGCGCGCACAAGACCTGAAGTCTTTGCTAAACATTGGCAAAGCTACGGCATTACACGCCGCCTAGGACACAGGCGCGCGCACAAGACCTGAAGTCTTTGCCAAACATTGGCAAAGCTACGGCATTACACGACTCATGAGACACAGGCGCGCGCACAAGACGTGTATTCTTTTCCAAACATTGGAAAAGCTACGACAGTACACGCCTCCTGAGACACAGGCGCGCACAAGACCTGAAGTCTTTGCCAAACATTTGCAAAGGTACGGCATTACACGCCGCCTGAGACACAGGCGTGTGCCCAAGACCTGTGTTTGGCAAAGCTACGGTATTACACGCCGCATGAGACACAGGCGCGCGCACAAGACCTGAAGTCTTTGCCAAACATTGGCAAAGCTATGGCACTACACGCCGCTTGAGACACAGGAGCGCGCACCAGACCTAGATTCTTTGCCAAACATTGGCAATGCTTCCGCATTACACGCCTACTGAGACACACGCGCGCGCACAAGACCTGAAGTCTTTGCCAAACATTGGCAAAGCTACGACATTACATGCCGCCTAAACACATGCGCGCGCAAAAGAACTGAACTCTTTGCCAAACATTGGCAAAGCTACGGCATAACACCTCGCCTGAGACACAGTAGCGCACACGACCTAAAGTCTTTGCCAAACAATGGAAAAGCTACGTCATTACATGCCGCCTGAGACACAGGCGTGCGCATAAGACCCTTGTTTGGCAAAGCTACGACATTACACGCCGCCTGAGACACAGGAGCGCAAGACCTTTAAGTATTTGCCAAACATTGGCAATGCTACGGTATTACACGATGACTGAGACACAGCGCGCACACAAGACCTGAAGTATTTGCAAAACAATGGCAAAGCTACGGCATTACACGCCGCCTGAAACACAGGCGCGCGCACAAGACCTGAACTATATGCCAAACATTGGCAAGGCTATGTCATTACACGCCGACTGAGACACATGCGCACGCAGAAGACCTAAAGTCTTTGCCAAACATTGGCCAAGCTATGACATTACACGCCGCCTGAGACACATGCGCGCGCAAAAGAACTAAACTCTTTGCCAAACATTGGCAAAGCTACGACTATACACCTCGCCTAAGACACAGGAGCGCACACGACCTAAAGTCTTTGCCAAACATTGTCAAAGGTACGTCATTACACGACGCCTGAGACACAGGCGTGCACATAAGACCTTTGTTTGGAAAAGCTACGACATTACACGCCGCCTGAGACACAGACGTGCGCATAAGACCTTTGTTTGGCAAAGTTGCGGCATTACACGCCGCCTGAGACACAGGCGCGCAAGACCAGAAGTCTTCGCCAAACACTGGCAATGCAACGGCATTACACGGAGCCTAAGACACAGCGCGCACACAAGACCTGAAGTCTTTGCAAAACATTGGCAAAGCTATAGCTTTACATGCCGCTTGAGACACAGGCGCGCGCACAAGACCTGAACTATATGCCAAACATTCGCAAAGCAACGGCATTACACACCGCCTGAGACACATGCGCGCGCACAAGACCTGAAGTCTTTGCCAATCATTGGCAAAGCTATGACAATACACGCCGCCTGAGACACATGCGCGCGCACAAGACCTGAAGTCTTTGTCAAACATTGGCAAAGCTACGGCATTACACGCCGCCTGAGACACAGGCGCGCGCACAAGACCTGAGGTCTTTGCCAATCATTGGCAAAGCTATGACAATACACGCCGCATGAAACACATGTGCGCGCACAAGACCTGAAGTCTTTGCCAAACATTGGCAAAGCTACGGCATCACACGCCGCCTGAGACACAGGCGCGCAAGACCTGAAGTCTTGGCCAAACATTGGCATTGTTACGGCGTTACACAAAGCCTAAGACACAGCACGCACACCAGACCTGAAATCTTTGCAAAACATTAGCAAAGCTACAGCATTACATGCCGCCTGAGACACAGGCGCGCGCACAAGACCTGAAGTATATGCCACACATTCGCAAAGCTACGGCATTACACGACGCCTGAGACACATGTGCGCGCAAAATTCCTGAAGTCTTTGCCAATCATTGGAAAGCTACAGCATTACACGCCGCCTGAGACACATGCACACGGACAAGACCTGAAGTCTTTGCTAATCATTGGCAAAGCTACGGCATTACACGCCGCCTGAGACACATGCGCGCACACAAGACCTGAAGTCTTTGCCAAACATTGGCAAAGCTACGACATTAAACGCCGCCTGGGATACATACGCGTGCACAAGATCTGAACTATTTGCCACACTTTGGCAAAGCTACGGCATTACACGCCGCCTTAGACACAGGCATGCGCACAAGACCTGAAGTCTTTGCTAATCATTGGCAAAGCTACGACATTACACGCCGCCTGAGACACATGCGCGCGCACAAGACCCGAAGTCTTTGCCATACATTGGCAAAGCTACGACCTTAAACGCCGCCTGGGTTACATGATCGTGCACAGGACCTGAACTCTTTGCCACACTTTGGCAAAGCTACGGCATTACATGCTGCCTGAGACACACGCGCGCGCACAAGACCTGAACTATATGCCAGACATTCGCAAAGCTACGGCATTACACGACGCCTGAGACACATGCGCGCGCAAAAGTCCTGAAGTCTTTGCCAATCATTGGCAAAGCTACGGCATTACACGCCACCTGAGACACATGCACGCGCACACGTCCTGAAGTCTTTGCCAATCATTGGCAAAGCTACGGCATTACATGCCGCCCGAAACACATGCGCGCGCACAAGACCTGAAGTCTTTGCCAAACATTGGTAAAGCTACGACATTAAACGCCGCCTGGGTTACATGTGCGCGCACAAGACCTGAATTCGTTGCCACACTTTGGCAAAGCTACGGCTTTACACGCCGCCTGAGACACAGGTGCGCGCACAAGACCAGAACTCTTTGCCAAACATTGGAAAAGCTACGACATTACACGGTGCCTGAGACACAGGCGCGCACGAGATCTGAAGTCTTTGCCAAACATTGGCAAAGCTACGGCATTACACGCCGCCTAAGACACAGGCGCGCTCACAAGACCTGAAGTCTTGGCCAAACATTGGCAAAGCTACGGCATTACACGCCGCCAAAGACACAGGCGCGCGCGCGCACAAGACCTGAAGTCTTGGCCAAACATTGGCAAAGCTATGGCATTATACGACTCATGGAGACACAGGCGCGCGCACAAGACATGTATTCTTTTCCAAACATTGGCAAAGCTACGACATTACACGCCTCCTGAGACACAGGCGCGCACAAGACCAGAAATCTTTGCCAAACATTTGCAAAGGTACGACATTACACGCCGCCTGAGACACAGGCGTGCGCCCAAGACTTGTGTTTGGCAAAGCTATGGTATTACACGCCGCCTGAGACACAGGCGCGCGCACAAGACCTGAAGTCTTCGTCAAACATTGGCAAAGCTACGGTATTACACGCCGCCTGAGACACAGGCGCGCGCACAAGACCTGAAGTCTTTGCCAATCATTGGCAAAGCTATGACAATACACACCCGCATGAAACACATGTGCGCGAACAAGACCTGAAGTCTTTGCCAAACATTGGCAAAGCTACGGCATTACACGCCGCTTGAGACACAGGCGCGCGCACCAGACCTGGATTCTTTGCTAAACATTGGCAATTCTACCGCATTACACGCCCCCTGAGACACACGCGCGGGTGCAAGACTTGAAGTATTTTCCAAACATTGGCAATGCTACGGCATTACACGATGACTGAGACACAGCGCGCAAACAAGACCTGATGTCTTTGCAAAACATTGGCAAAGCTACGGCATTACACGCCGCCTGAAACACAGGCGCGCTCACAAGACCTGAACTACATGCCAAACATTGGCTAAGCTACCACATTACACGCCGCCTGAAAAACATGCGCGCGCACAAGACCTGAAGTCTTTGCAAAACATTGGCAAAGCTACGACATTACACACCGCCTGAGATTCATGCGCGCGCAAAAGAACTGAACTCTTTGCCAAACATTGGCAAAGTTACGACATTACACCTCGCCTGAGACATAGGACCGCACACGACCTAAAGTCTTTGCCAAACATTGTCAAAGCTATGTCATTACACGACTCCTGAGACACAGGCGTGCTCATAAGAACTTTGTTTGGCAAAGCTACGGCATCACACGCCGCCTGAGACACAGACGCGCAAGACCTGAAGTCTTCGCCAAACATTGGCATTGCTACGGCGTTACACAAAGCCTAAGACACAGCACACACACCAGACCTGAAGTCTTTGCAAAACATTGGCAAAGCTACAGCATTACATGCCGCCTGAGACACAGGCGCTCGCACAAGACCTGAACTATATGCCACACATTCGCAAAGCTACGACATTACACGACGCCTGAGACACATGAGCGCGCAAAAGTCCTGAAGTCTTTGCCAATCATTGGCAAAGCTACGGCATTACACGCCGCCTGAGACACATGCACATGCACAAGTCCTGAAGTCTTTACCAATCATTGGCAAAGCTACGGCATTACATGCCGCCTGAGACACATGCGCGCACACAAGACCTGAAGTCTTTGCCAAACATTGGCAAAGCTACGACATTAAACGCCGCCTGGGTTACATACGCGTGCACAAGATCTGAACTCTTTGCCACACTTTGGCAAAGCTACGGCATGACACGCCGCCTGAGACACAGGCGTGCGCACAAGACCTGATGTCTTTGCCAATCATTGGCAAAGCTACGACATTACACGCCGCCTGAGACACATGCGCGCGCACAAGACCTGAATTCTTTGCCATACATTGGCAAAGCTACGACATTAAACGCCGCCTGTGTGACACCCGACAATTCAGGTCAATATCCGTACATGTTATAAACAAGTTTACATTATAATTATTTTTGTGATTTACTTAATTTCACAAACAAGGACATTAAGGCCTAACAAAAACCGTACATGGTCTCAGTTCATATTTTGGTAATTCTAGGAGTTACCGGTTCACGTACCAGGATAACCCGACTAAATACGAACACTAGTGGTTAAAATTACACTTAAATCAAATGGTTTGATTTATTTAAATCCCAACCCACTTGCTTGACTTTCTCGACCGAAAGTCAGGGGAGCCATTCCCCCACTTGCTAATTCACTCAAATTCAGATAAAAACCATACCTCCTCAATCGAAATCCCACAATCCCTTTCATACTTCTCATTTTCTTACGGCAAATTCCCAATTCTCCTTCAAGTCGAAGTCCAGTTTAAGGTAAAAATCCACCGTATTTCGGTGCTATAAGAAGAGTTCCAAGTGTTTTCTCAAAGGGTTTTAGCAGGAGAAGTCAAGATCATTCTCTTTTTCTCTAAAAAAATCGTCATCTCTGTCCAGAGGTAAAAACTCGATATTATCCATTTCATTTTCTTTAAAATCGTAGCTGAACATACAAATCGTTCAAACGCAAGTAAGATAACAAGAAAAGTGTGTCAAATTCAAGATTTGAACATAAAAATATACAGGACGAATTCTGTCAATCAAAGTGCAGTAATCGAAACTAGGAGTTTCGATACCTGTTATTCAATCAAAACTAGGAGTTTCGATACCTGTTATTCAATCGAAACTAGGAGTTTCGATACCTATTCAATCGAAACTAGGAGTTTCGATACTAGATTACTCAATCGAAACTGGGAGTTTCGATACTAGTTGTTCAATCGAAACTAGGTAGTTTCGATACATATTGCTCAATCGAAACTAGATAGTTTCGATACCCTTCTTGCCAATCGAAACTAGATAGTTTCGATACCTAACTACTCAATCGAAACTATGAAGTTTCGATACTCAATTGCCCAATCGAAACTAGGAAGTTTCGACATCTGTTCATCAGTCACATTGGGCAGTAACTTAGAACTGTTTTTATAGCAAAACAAGTGTTGAAAATCTAAGAAGATATTTAAACAAAAGCAACTAGATTTACTAGGTCGATGAACAATTTGCAATATGAGACGTTCGGTCTTAACACAGTTTACCCTTTGGTATCTAGGGTACGAATAGTCAAGTTCGGCTAGAACAATTATCATTGCAAGCATACACAAACTCAAGGTGAGTTCACGGCCCCCTTTTAACTCTTTACTGTTTTGTAAACATCGGGGGAGAAACATACTTACTCGTTATGTTTTGAAAACATGAACTACATTGTTTATACGTTTGACAATATGAACATTTTGGTTTAACTTCTTGTGAGTCTCCCAACCCCACTTTTACTACTGGTTTTTAAATTGTTTTTAAACAAACGGGGAGAAAACTTGCTCAACTAAACAGATGGACACAACAACACACAACGATTGTTCGGATGAACAACACACAACGATTGTTCGGATGAACAACACTCAACGATTGGGGGAAACACATACTTACAATTATTTTATGGGATAACAAGAGAATAAGACACGACTTTATGTTTACATGGGATGAGAACAACACATTGGAGGCCGCTAAAGTCCCCTGGAACAACATAGTAACCATTAACTGTAGCCAAGGGTCCTATGAATAGTACTATGGAGAGTGACGTCTCCCGGTCATGGTTAGTCGCGCTAACCACAATCTGGAGGATTTATGGCCGCATAGAATCTGATAACGCTTAATAGGGGCTCACACATGTCATGGTTTGGTTACGCCTCATGTATGAACATATTATTTGTATTCCTAGCTAGTTTACAAATGGGTCAACAATTCTTATTCTGTTTATCACATACACCTGAAACTATTTACGAACAATTGAATTTAAACAAAGGGTTCTGATCAGGTTAAAGTGATCAGTTATAAACAAAGGGTTCTGATCAGGTTAAAGTGATCAGGTTTAAACAAAAGAGTTTTGATCCGGATAAAGTGATCATGTTTATACAAAAGGGTTCTGATTAGTTAAATCGATCAGGTTTAAACATATTTTATGACGGTTAAGTCATGATAATGTTTTCAAATGAAAACTACTTAGTTTTATGACGGTAAAGTCATGAACATGTTTTTGGGAAAAACTATAAGCACTATTATAACTAACTCTGTGAACTCACCAACCTTTGTGTTGACACTTTCAAGTATGTTTCTCAGGTGACCTCTAGCCATGGCGCGGTTGGAATAGGCTAGCTATGTTGGATCAATTCCTAGTAGCTGGAAGGACGTAGAATATCAAGTCTCAAGTCTGTTGTTGATCTAGAAGATTTTAGATCATAGTATTTCTTAGTTTTAGTAATTGTATATGTAATCAAGTCTTAGAAATCATTATTACAGCTTCCGCTATCGTGTAATGAACCAATCGTTACAACCTGTATTTATTTAATAAGTAAATAAAATATGGGGGTGTGACAGATTGGTATCAGAGCAATGGTTTTAGCGAATTAGGTGTCCTTAGTGATACCTAGGCTCTAACCGGACTCATCTAGGGACCAAGATTTCTAAGACTTGCATCACACTAAAAACACCCAAGACTTGAGCATAGGAATTCCAACCGTTGCCGAACAATTTTTGTAGACTATTAGTGTATGGAGTTACACTAGGGTACCATTAGCTACACTAATACAATTACATAGCACATGTAATGAACACTTAAACACATACAACAATGTGAAAACAATAAACACTTACAACATGTTACTGTTCGGATTACGAGTCAAGAGTAACGGGTACTCAACATACTGCAACCTTAGAAGATCGAGTTACGAGCTGAGCTTGGACTTCGACGACAACGATCGTCAGTTACCGATCTTGGTATCGCAACAGGTTGAACTCGTACCAGAATCTGTACCTATACCTGCACCACAACTACTCCAGCCATGGAGGCAACTATCTTTCTAACGTATTTGCGATATAAATACTCTCCTTCATAAGTTGTCGGAACGGATGCCTAGACTCTCGCCATGATATATGGCAGGCATGATTGCCCAGACAGAAGGGAATTCAAGGTGAATAAGCAGGACTAAATGGGAGAGAACTCCAAGTGTCAGGAGACCCAGACATACATCAGGATCATGTGGATCCATGCATATATACAGACTTGGAGCATGAGTTGCTCGACACTCGTTTGAGGATCTCTGCCCAACACATAGTGCCTGAATTTCACCATGCACATTTTTTAAGAGACACTGGTGGTGCCTCTCTACCCTTAGCCTCATCCGACAACTGCCATATTCAGCAGATTCATGAGTATTGGTACACATAATTAACAGTAATCCGATAAAACAATACACACTCCTGTACAAATGTGCAAACGCAATCTAATGATCGTTTCAAATCACTTTTGATTAAAAGCTAGGGATAGAAGAAACACTATAGGGATCAGGCAAGGCAAATCATCATTACGGGTGCACACGTAATCATAATTTGCAGTGCATGGGAACTTTAGTGAGTCTTGCTGTCTAAGCTGATAATCAACTCATGTTCTCAATCACTTGATTAAGGATTGGATCTCAACAAATCAGACTTCTCAATTTGGTGCTCACAAGGCATTCTCCTAGTTTTGGAGGAACGAGAGAAATTCAAATTGAATTCAACCAATCCTTAGTAAATCCTGAACGACGAAGAAATTCGCACATCTCTTTGAGATTCTACTTGTCAGGAATGCTTCAAATTGAGCGTTACCACAACTAACACTTACAGTAATTGTACAACTATTGTGGGAGATTATGGCATAATCTCAGGATCCATCATACAGTTCAATCTCACAATTGTTTGAAAGTTACGCCAAGAGTGTTATGCACTAACTTCAGTAATAGGGCATGGTATTATTCTGACCCGCATACACATGGCACTTATGAATATTGTGGAAGCTCGTCATGAGACAAGTAGGAAATCGGACATTTCAGAATGTCGGTCAAACAGGATTGCTCTCGCAGCCATTGACATTCAATATACCTTTAAGTCTAACTATTCTCTCGGTAATGGATAAGCCGGGTTTGATGCTCGAGCGAATGCCAAAGAAACCTAAGTGTGGACTAACGACTATTGTCGCACTAACCAAAACGACATGCAAAACCCTTAAAGGAGTCCCAAATGCGGAATCTCATGCTAATCTCATTAGCTCATGATATGCATAAAGGACGTAAACTCGAACTATTCACAATAGGCCACTGTCCACAAAGAGTTGAGAAGAATAATTTATTACTCTTTTATACTCGCACTTCCCCAAAGTTCATCTTGTTGGATGGATCCCAGATTTAGCCTAGAAAAGATGTGTGATTGCATCTTTCACTCCTAGTTTTCTATAATTGGGAAGCTCTAGAGCATCTATTGTTAAGAAATGATCTCTTAGAGTAGACTCAGTTAGAATACAAAAGCCTCGACGTTCAACACTCATTACCTCAAGTTTATCCTTGTGCTAAGGATTTTAAGGCTATAACCTGAATGAGTGGGATACGTAATGGTAAGTCACCAAAGTACCATTCAAACACTAAGGGAGTGCATACACACCGTATGACTAATAGTTGACTATCAACTCTTTCTGCCAACTTAATGAGTTGACAAACCCATAGCCCATTTTGGGGAAAACACTAATTCGATGAGACCATTCTTACAGTATTATTATTCATTCCCTCAGCTAGACGGAATATGAATATCCCAAACAAACATCAAACTTCGTATGGCTTACATACCTTGAAGGTATGGTAGTCGAGACATGAGTTTACATATCAGGACGCTACAACCCAAAGGCTAGTCTGCCTCGAAAGGTAGGGCGAGCAAAGGGGTAAAGTGGTGATTAGACTCGAAGTTCGCAAATAAGAGCTCCCAAGGAACATCAATTCCTAGCTCCATGAAGGCACATGGAGAGGAAAATCATAGAAAACATGAAACCTGAAATAAGAGAAAAGTCTTAGTCCGGGAAAATGCTTTCGAAAAGCATAAGAGGGACAAACATAAAGTTTCATTTTCATACTTTTTCATTTCTACCCAATATACAACAAAAACTTGGACACCTCGTCGAGTAAATTTTTTTCATAAGACCGAGTTTCTCACCATGGGGAGTTCCGGTCCTGTTTGTAAAGAAAAAGGATGGAACCTTTAGAAGGTGCATCAATTATCGGGAGTTGAACAAGCTGACAATCAAAAACCGGTATCTTCTTCCTCGAGTAGACGATTTGTTTGATCAACTTCAAGGGTCCAGTTTCTATTCTAAAATTGATATACAATCAGGATATCCTCAACTGAAAATTTAGGAAGAAGATATACCAAAAACGACTTTTAGGAATCGTTACGGTCACTACGAGTTCCTAGTTATGCCATTTGGCTTGACTAATGCACCGGCTGTTTTCATGGATCTAATGAACCGCGTGTGCAAGCCATACTTGAATAAATTCGTGATTGTATTTATCGATGACATATCAATATATTCACAAACCAATGAGGAACATGAACATCATTTGAAATCAATCTTGGAACTACTCCGTAATGAGAAGCGTTATGCCAAATTCTCTAAGTGTGAGTTTCGGATTCAAGAGGTTCACTTTCTCGGACATGTCATCAATAAGAAGGGTGTTCACGTAATCCCAACCAAGATTGAAGCTATCAAAACTGGGAAGCACCAAGAACTCCGACTGAGGTGCGTCAATTTCTGGGTTCGGCAGGATATTACAGGCGATTTATCGAGAATTTTTCAAAGGTAGCCTTGCCTTTGACCACGTTAACTCAGAAGGACAAAAAGTTTGATTGGACTGATAAACAAGAATCAGCGTTTCAATTGTTGAAGCAAAAACTTTGCAGTGCACCAATCATATCCCTTCCCGAAGGAACTGACAATTCCATCGAGTACTGCGACGCATCACACCAAGGTCTGGGATGTGTATTGATGCAGGAAGAAAAAGTCATAGCGTATGTATCCAGACAGCTAAAAGTACCTGAGAAAAATTATACGACTCACAATCTGGAATTGGGTGCTGTCGTGTTTGCACTCAAGATTTGGAGACATTTCTTATATGGTACAAAATGTACTATCTTTACAAACCACAAGAGTCTCCAACACATCTTTAATCAGAAAGAACTCAACATGAGTCAACGTCGTTGAGAAGAACTACTGAATGATTACGACTGTGATATCAAGTATCACCCTGGTAAGGCAAATGTCGTAGCAGATGCCTTGAGTCGTAAGGAACGGGTTAAAACTCTCCGTGTTCGTGCCCTAGGATTGACAATTCATGCGAGTCTCACGACTCAAATCCGGATGGCACAACAGGAGGCAATCAAAGAAGAAAACATTCAGAGTGAAGCTATACGAGGAATGATCAGACAATTAGAGACAAAATCAGATGATACTTTATACTTTGCAAATAGAATTTGGGTGCCATGTTTTGGTAACTTACAGGAGTTGGTTATGGACGAAGCCCACAAGTCCAGGTACTCCATTCACCCAGGTTCGGATAAAATGTATAAGGATCTGAAAGAACTCTACTGGTGGCCGAACATGAAAGGAGAAATTGTTATTTACGTCGGTAAATGCCTGACATGTTCAAAGGAAAAGGCAGAACATCAGAAACCGTCGGGATTGTTATAACAACCCGAGATACCTCAATGGAAATGGGAACAAATTTCAATGGATTTCATTTCAATGTTACCCAGAACACCTAGCAACTATGATACTATATGATAATCGTCAGTCGTTTGACGAAATCCGCGCATTCCCTACCAATAAAGGAGATAGATAAAAGTAAGACGCGTGCAAGGCTAAATATTAAGGGAATTAAGGCTAGGCATGGTATGCCAGTTTCCATTTTCACAAAAAGGGACAGTCGATTCATGTCAAGAACCTGACAGTCTGTACAAGAAGCCTTGAGCACATGCCTTTACATGACCACTGCATATCATCCCCAGATGAACGGTCAAAGTAAAAGGACTATCCAAACTTTAAAAGATGTGCTCCGTGTGTGCGTAATCGATTTCAGAAGAAATAGGGATACTCACCGCCGTTGGATGAGTTTTCATATAATATCAACTACCATACCAGCATTAAAGCCGCTCCGTTGAGTCTTTGTATGGTTATAAGTGTCACTCATCGCTATGTTGGGCGGGGGTTAGCGAAAAGCATTTGACTGGTCCTGATATTGGCTAGGAAACCACTGACAAGATCGTCGAAATAAAAGATAGTCTGAAAGCCACTCAAGACAGACGAAAGAGAGTGGAGCTAGCAACAGACGAAAACCATTAGAATTCCAAGTGATAGACAAAGTCACGTTGAAGGTCTCACCTTGGAAAAGAGTGGCAAAAATTGGCAACCGTGGCAAGCTTAACCCTAAGTGCGTTGAACCATTTGAACGAGAGGATCAAATGAAAACAAAAATACCCATCTTTGTTTAAGGATACAACAGTTCAAGAGGACACAAATTGAATTTCGGGACGAAATTCTTTTAACATGGGGAGAATGTGACACCCGACAATTCAGGTCAATATCCGTACATGTTATAAACAAGTTTACATTATAATTATTTTTGTGATTTACTTAATTTCACAAACAAGGACATTAAGGCCTAACAAAAACCGTACATGGTCTCAGTTCATATTTTGGTAATTCTAGGAGTTACCGGTTCACGTACCAGGATAACCCGACTAAATACGAACACTAGTGGTTAAAATTACACTTAAATCAAATGGTTTGATTTATTTAAATCCCAACCCACTTGCTTGACTTTCTCGACCGAAAGTCAGGGGAGCCATTCCCCCACTTGCTAATTCACTCAAATTCAGATAAAAACCATACCTCCTCAATCGAAATCCCACAATCCCTTTCATACTTCTCATTTTCTTACGGCAAATTCCCAATTCTCCTTCAAGTCGAAGTCCAGTTTAAGGTAAAAATCCACCGTATTTCGGTGCTATAAGAAGAGTTCCAAGTGTTTTCTCAAAGGGTTTTAGCAGGAGAAGTCAAGATCATTCTCTTTTTCTCTAAAAAAATCGTCATCTCTGTCCAGAGGTAAAAACTCGATATTATCCATTTCATTTTCTTTAAAATCGTAGCTGAACATACAAATCGTTCAAACGCAAGTAAGATAACAAGAAAAGTGTGTCAAATTCAAGATTTGAACATAAAAATATACAGGACGAATTCTGTCAATCAAAGTGCAGTAATCGAAACTAGGAGTTTCGATACCTGTTATTCAATCGAAACTAGGAGTTTCGATACCTGTTATTCAATCGAAACTAGGAGTTTCGATACCTGTTATTCAATCGAAACTAGGAGTTTCGATACCTATTCAATCGAAACTAGGAGTTTCGATACTAGATTACTCAATCGAAACTGGGAGTTTCGATACTAGTTGTTCAATCGAAACTAGGTAGTTTCGATACATATTGCTCAATCGAAACTAGATAGTTTCGATACCCTTCTTGCCAATCGAAACTAGATAGTTTCGATACCTAACTACTCAATCGAAACTATGAAGTTTCGATACTCAATTGCCCAATCGAAACTAGGAAGTTTCGACATCTGTTCATCAGTCACATTGGGCAGTAACTTAGAACTGTTTTTATAGCAAAACAAGTGTTGAAAATCTAAGAAGATATTTAAACAAAAGCAACTAGATTTACTAGGTCGATGAACAATTTGCAATATGAGACGTTCGGTCTTAACACAGTTTACCCTTTGGTATCTAGGGTACGAATAGTCAAGTTCGGCTAGAACAATTATCATTGCAAGCATACACAAACTCAAGGTGAGTTCACGGCCCCCTTTTAACTCTTTACTGTTTTGTAAACATCGGGGGAGAAACATACTTACTCGTTATGTTTTGAAAACATGAATTACATTGTTTATACGTTTGACAATATGAACATTTTGGTTTAACTTCTTGTGAGTCTCCCAACCCCACTTTTACTACTGGTTTTTAAATTGTTTTTAAACAAACGGGGAGAAAACTTGCTCAACTAAACAGATGGACACAACAACACACAACGATTGTTCGGATGAACAACACACAACGATTGTTCGGATGAACAACACTCAACGATTGGGGGAAACACATACTTACAATTATTTTATGGGAAAACAAGAGAATAAGACACGACTTTATGTTTACATGGGATGAGAACAACACATTGGAGGCCGCTAAAGTCCCCTGGAACAACATAGTAACCATTAACTGTAGCCTAGGGTCCTATGAATAGTACTATGGAGAGTGACGTCTCCCGGTCATGGTTAGTCGCGCTAACCACAATCTGGAGGATTTATGGCCGCATAGAATCTGATAACGCTTAATAGGGGCTCACACATGTCATGGTTTGGTTACGCCTCATGTATGAACATATTATTTGTATTCCTAGCTAGTTTACAAATGGGTCAACAATTCTTATTCTGTTTATCACATACACCTGAAACTGTTTACGAACAATTGAATTTAAACAAAGGGTTCTGATCAGGTTAAAGTGATCAGTTATAAACAAAGGGTTCTAATCAGGTTAAAGTGATCAGGTTTAAACAAAAGAGTTTTGATCCGGATAAAGTGATCATGTTTATACAAAAGGGTTCTGATTAGTTAAATCGATCAGGTTTAAACATATTTTATGACGGTTAAGTCATGATAATGTTTTCAAATGAAAACTACTTAGTTTTATGACGGTAAAGTCATGAACATGTTTTTGGGAAAAACTATAAGCACTATTATAACTAACTCTGTGAACTCACCAACCTTTGTGATGACACTTTCAAGTATGTTTCTCAGGTGACCTCTAGCCATGGCGCGGTTGGAATAGGCTAGCTATGTTGGATCAATTCCTAGTAGCTGGAAGGACGTAGAATATCAAGTCTCAAGTCTGTTGTTGATCTAGAAGATTTTAGATCATAGTATTTCTTAGTTTTAGTAATTGTATATGTAATCAAGTCTTAGAAATCATTATTACAGCTTCCGCTATCGTGTAATGAACCAATCGTTACAACATGTATTTATTTAATAAGTAAATAAAATATGGGGGTGTGACAGCCTGGGTTACATGATCGTGCACAGGACCTGAACTCTTTGCCACACTTTGGCAAAGCTACGGCATTACATGCCGCCTGAGACACACGCGCGCGCACAAGACCTGAACTATATGCCAGACATTCGCAAAGCTACAGCATTACACGACGCCTGAGACACATGCGCGCGCAAAAGTGCTGAAGTCTTTGCCAATCATTGGCAAAGCTACGGCATTACACATCACCTGAGACACATGCACGCGCACAAGTCCTGAAGTCTTTGCCAATCATTGGCAAAGCTACGGCATTATACGCCGCCTGAGACACATGCGCGCGCACAAGACCTGAAGTCTTTGCCAAACATTGGAATAGCTATGACATTAAGCGCCGCCTGGGTTACATGTGCGCGCCCAAGACCTGAACTCTTTGCCACACTTTGGCAAAGCTACGGCATTACACGCCGCCTTAGACACAGGCGCGCGCACAAGACCAGAACTCTTTGCCAAACATTGGAAAAGCTACGACATTACACGGTGCCTGAGACACAGGTGCGCACAAGACCTGAAGTCTTTGCCAAACATTGGCAAAGCTACGGCATTACATGCCGCCTAAGACACAGGCGCGCGCACAAGACCTGAAGTCTTTGCCAAACATTGGCAAAGCTACGGCATTACATGACTCCTGAGACACAGGCGCGCGCACAAGACATGTATTCTTTTCCAAACATTGGCAAAGCTACGACATTAAACGCTTCCTAAGACACAGGCGCGCACAAGACCTGAAATCTTTGCCAAACATTTGCAATGGTACGACATTACACGCCGCCTGAGACACAGGCGTGCGCCCAAGACCTGTTTTTGTCAAAGCTACGGTATTACACGCCGCCTAAGACACAGGCGCGCGCACAAGACCTGAAGTCTTTGTCAATCATTGGCAAAGTTACGGCATTACACGCCGCCTGAGACACATGCACACGCACAAGACCTGAAGTCTTTGCTAATCATTGGCAAAGCTACGGCATTACACGCCGCCTGAGACACATGCGCGCACACAAGATCTGAACTCTTTGCCACGCTTTGGCAAAGCTACGGCATTACACGCCGCCTGAGACACATGCACATGCACAAGTCCTGAAGTCTTTGCCAATCATTGGCAAAGCTACGGCATTACATGCCGCCTGAGACACATGCGCGCACACAAGACCTGAAGTCTTTGCCAAACATTGGCAAAGCTACGACATTAAACGCCGCCTGGGTTACATACGTGTGCACAAGATCTGAACTCTTTGCCACACTTTGGCAAAGCTACGGCATGACACGCCGCCTGAGACACAGGCGTGCGCACAAGACCTGATGTCTTTGCCAATCATTGGCAAAGCTACGACATTACACGCCGCCTGAGACACATGCGCGCGCACAAGACCTGAATTCTTTGCCATACATTGGCAAAGCTACGACATTAAACGCCGCCTGGGTTACATGATCGTGCACAGGACCTGAACTCTTTGCCACACTTTGGCAAAGCTACGACATTACATGCCGCCTGAGACACACGCGCGCGCACAAGACCTGAACTATATGCCAGACATTCGCAAAGCTACGGCATTACACGACGCCTGAGACACATGCGCGCGCAAAAGTCCTGAAGTCTTTGCCAACCATTGGCAAAGCTACGGCATTACACATCACCTGAGACACATGCACGCGCACAAGTCCTGAAGTCTTTGCCAAACATTGTCAAAGCTACGTAATTACACGACGCCTGAGACACAGGCGTGAACATAAGACCTTTGTTTGGTAAAGCTACGCATTACACGCCGCCTGAGACACAGGCGCGCAAGACCTAAAGTCTTCGCCAAACATTGGCAATGCTACGGCTTTACACGAAGCCTAAGACACAGCGCGCACACAAGACCTGAAGTCTTTGCAAAACATTGGCAAAGCTACAGCATTACATTCCGCCTGAGACACAGGCGCGCGCACAAGACCTGAACTATATGCCAGACATTCGCAAAGCTACGGCATTACACGACGCCTGAGACACACGCGCGCGCACAAGACCTGAAGTCTTTGCCAAACATTGGCAAAGCTACGACATTACATGCCGCCTAGACACATGCGCGCGCAAAAGAACCGAACTCTTTGCCAAACATTGGCAAAGCTACGGCATAACACCTCGCCTGAGTCACAGTAGCGCACACGACCTAAAGTCTTTGCCAAACAATGGAAAAGCTACGTCATTACATGTCGCCTGAGACACAGGCGTGCGCATAAGACCCTTGTTTGGCAAAGCTACGGCATTACACGCCGCCTGAGACACAGGAGCGCAAGACCTTTAAGTATTTGCCAAACATTGGCAATGCTATGGTATTACACGATGACTGAGACACAGCGCGCACACAAGACCTGAAGTATTTGCAAAACAATGGCAAAGCTACGGCATTACACACCGCCTGAAACACAGGCGCGCGCATAAGACCTGAACTATATGCCAAACATTGGCAAGGCTACGTCATTACACGCCGACTGAGACACATGCGCGCGCACAAGACCTAAAGTCTTTGCCAAACATTGGCCAAGCTATGACATTACACGCCGCCTGAGACACATGCGCGCGCAAAAGAACTGAACTCTTTGCCAAACATTGGCAAAGCTACGACTATACACCTCGCCTAAGACACAGGAGCGCACACGACCTAAAGTCTTTGCCAAACATTGTCAAAGGTACGTCATTACACGACGCCTGAGACACAGGCGTGCACATAAGACCTTTGTTTGGAAAAGCTACGACATTACACGCCGCCTGAGACACAGACGTGCGCATAAGACCTTTGTTTGGCAAAGTTGCGGCATTACACGCCGCCTGAGACACAGGCGCGCAAGACCAGAAGTCTTCGCCAAACATTGGCAATGCAACGGCATTACACGGAGCCTAAGACACAGCGCGCACACAAGACCTGAAGTCTTTGCAAAACATTGGCAAAGCTATAGCTTTACATGCCGCTTGAGACACAGGCGCGCGCACAAGACCTGAACTATATGCCAAACATTCGCAAAGCAACGGCATTACACACCGCCTGAGACACATGCGCGCGCACAAGACCTGAAGTCTTTGCCAATCATTGGCAAAGCTATGACAATACACGCCGCCTGAGACACATGCGCGCGCACAAGACCTGAAGTCTTTGTCAAACATTGGCAAAGCTACGGCATTACACGCCGCCTGAGACACAGGCGCGCGCACAAGACCTGAGGTCTTTGCCAATCATTGGCAAAGCTATGACAATACACGCCGCATGAAACACATGTGCGCGCACAAGACCTGAAGTCTTTGCCAAACATTGGCAAAGCTACGGCATCACACGCCGCCTGAGACACAGGCGCGCAAGACCTGAAGTCTTGGCCAAACATTGGCATTGTTACGGCGTTACACAAAGCCTAAGACACAGCACGCACACCAGACCTGAAATCTTTGCAAAACATTAGCAAAGCTACAGCATTACATGCCGCCTGAGACACAGGCGCGCGCACAAGACCTGAAGTATATGCCACACATTCGCAAAGCTACGGCATTACACGACGCCTGAGACACATGTGCGCGCAAAAGTCCTGAAGTCTTTGCCAATCATTGGAAAGCTACAGCATTACACGCCGCCTGAGACACATGCACACGGACAAGACCTGAAGTCTTTGCTAATCATTGGCAAAGCTACGGCATTACACGCCGCCTGAGACACATGCGCGCATACAAGACCTGAAGTCTTTGCCAAACATTGGCAAAGCTACGACATTAAACGCCGCCTGGGATACATACGCGTGCACAAGATCTGAACTCTTTGCCACACTTTGGCAAAGCTACGGCATTACACGCCGCCTTAGACACAGGCATGCGCACAATACCTGAAGTCTTTGCTAATCATTGGCAAAGCTACGACATTACACGCCGCCTGAGACACATGCGCGCGCACAAGACCTGAAGTCTTTGCCATACATTGGCAAAGCTACGACCTTAAACGCCGCCTGGGTTACATGATCGTGCACATGACCTGAACTCTTTGCCACACTTTGTCAAAGCTACGGCATTACATGCTGCCTGAGACACACGCGCGCGCACAAGACCTGAACTATATGCCAGACATTCGCAAAGCTACGGCATTACACGACGCCTGAGACACATGCGCGCGCAAAAGTCCTGAAGTCTTTGCCAATCATTGGCAAAGCTACGGCATTACACGCCACCTGAGACACATGCACGCGCACACGTCCTGAAGTCTTTGCCAATCATTGGCAAAGCTACGGCATTACATGCCGCCTGAGACACATGCGCGCGCACAAGACCTGAAGTCTTTGCCAAACATTGGTAAAGCTACGACATTAAACGCCGCCTGGGTTACATGTGCGCGCACAAGACCTGAATTCGTTGCCACACTTTGGCAAAGCTACGGCTTTACACGCCGCCTGAGACACAGGTGCGCGCACAAGACCAGAACTCTTTGCCAAACATTGGAAAAGCTACGACATTACACGGTGCCTGAGACACAGGCGCGCACGAGATCTGAAGTCTTTGCCAAACATTGGCAAAGCTACGGCATTACACGCCGCCTAAGACACAGGCGCGCTCACAAGACCTGAAGTCTTGGCAAAACATTGGCAAAGCTACGGCATTACACGCCGCCAAAGACACAGGCGCGCGCGCGCACAAGACCTGAAGTCTTGGCCAAACATTGGCAAAGCTACGGCATTATACGACTCATGAGACACAGGCGCGCGCACAAGACATGTATTCTTTTCCAAACATTGGGAAAGCTACGACATTACACGCCTCCTGAGACACAGGCGCGCACAAGACCAGAAATCTTTGCCAAACATTTGCAAAGGTACGACATTACACGCCGCCTGAGACACAGGCGTGCGCCCAAGACTTGTGTTTGGCAAAGCTATGGTATTACACGCCGCCTGAGACACAGGCGCGCGCACAAGACCTGAAGTCTTTGTCAAACATTGGCAAAGCTACGGTATTACACGCCGCCTGAGACACAGGCGCGCGCACAAGACCTGAAGTCTTTGCCAATCATTGGCAAAGCTATGACAATACACACCCGCATGAAACACATGTGCGCGAACAAGACCTGAAGTCTTTGCCAAACATTGGCAAATCTACGGCATTACACGCCGCTTGAGACACAGGCGCGCGCACCAGACCTGGATTCTTTGCTAAACATTGGCAATTCTACCGCATTACACGCCCCCTGAGACACACGTGCGGGTGCAAGACTTGAAGTATTTTCCAAACATTGGTAATGCTATGGCATTACACGATGACTGAGACACAGCGCGCAAACAAGACCTGATGTCTTTGCAAAACATTGGCAAAGCTACGGCATTACACGCCGCCTGAAACACAGGCGCGCTCACAAGACCTGAACTACATGCCAAACATTGGCTAAGCTACCACCTTACACGCCGCCTGAGAAACATGCGCGCGCACAAGACCTGAAGTCTTTGCAAAACATTGGCAAAGCTACGACATTACACACCGCCTGAGATACATGCGCGCGCAAAAGAACTGAACTCTTTGCCAAACATTGGCAAAGTTACGACATTACACCTCGCCTGAGACACAGGACCGCACACGACCTAAAGTCTTTGCCAAACATTGTCAAAGCTATGTCATTACACGACTCCTGAGACACAGGCGTGCTCATAAGAACTTTGTTTGGCAAAGCTACGGCATCACACGCCGCCTGAGACACAGGCGCGCAAGACCTGAAGTCTTCGCCAAACATTGGCATTGCTACGGCGTTACACAAAGCCTAAGACACAGCACACACACCAGACCCGAAGTCTTTGCAAAACATTGGCAAAGCTACAGCATTACATGCCGCCTGAGACACAGGCGCTCGCACAAGACCTGAACTATATGCCACACATTCGCAAAGCTACGACATTACACGACGCCTGAGACACACGAGCGCGCAAAAGTCCTCAAGTCTTTGCCAATCATTGGCAAAGCTACGGCATTACACGCCGCCTGAGACACATGCACATGCACAAGTCCTGAAGTCTTTGCCAGTCATTGGCAAAGCTACGGCATTACATGCCGCCTGAGACACATGCGCGCACACAAGACCCGAAGTCTTTGCCAAACATTGGCAAAGCTACGACATTAAACGCCGCCTGGGTTACATACGCGTGCATAAGATCTGAACTCTTTGCCACACTTTGGCAAAGCTACGGCATGACACGCCGCCTGAGACACAGGCGTGCGCACAAGACCTGATGTCTTTGCCAATCATTGGCAAAGCTACGACATTACACGCCGCCTGAGACACATGCGCGCGCACAAGACCTGAATTCTTTGCCATACATTGGCAAAGCTACGACATTAAACGCCGCCTGGGTTACATGATCGTGCACAGGACCTGAACTCTTTGCCACACTTTGGCAAAGCTACGGCATTACATGCCGCCTGAGACACACGCGCGCGCACAAGACCTGAACTATATGCCATACATTCGCAAAGCTACGGCATTACACGACGCCTGAGACACATGCGCGCGCAAAAGTCCTGAAGTCTTTGCCAATCATTGGCAAAGCTACGGCATTACACATCACCTGAGACACATGCACGCGCACAAGTCCTGAAGTCTTTGCCAATCATTGGCAAAGCTACGACATTATACGCCGCCTGAGACACATGCGCGCGCACAAGACCTGAAGTCTTTGCCAAACATTGGCAAAGCTATGACAATACACGCCGCATGAAACACATGTGCGCGCACAAGACCTGAAGTCTTTGCCAAACATTGGCAAAGCTACGGCATTACACGCCGCTTGAGACACAGGCGCGCGCACCAGACCTGGATTCTTTGCTAAACATTGGCAATTCTACCGCATTACACGCCCCCTGAGACACACGTGCGGGTGCAAGACTTGAAGTATTTTCCAAACATTGGTAATGCTATGGCATTACACGATGACTGAGACACAGCGCGCTAACAAGACCTGATGTCTTTGCAAAACATTGGCAAAGCTACGGCATTACACGCCGCCTGAAACACAGGCGCGCTCACAAGACCTGAACTACATGCCAAACATTGGCTAAGCTACCACCTTACACGCCGCCTGAGAAACATGCGCGCGCACAAGACCTGAAGTCTTTGCAAAACATTGGCAAAGCTACGACATTACACACCGCCTGAGATACATGCGCGCGCAAAAGAACTGAACTCTTTGCCAAACATTGGCAAAGTTACGACATTACACCTCGCCTGAGACACAGGACCGCACACGACCTAAAGTCTTTGCCAAACATTGTCAAAGCTATGTCATTACACGACTCCTGAGACACAGGCGTGCTCATAAGAACTTTGTTTGGCAAAGCTACGGCATCACACGCCGCCTGAGACACAGGCGCGCAAGACCTGAAGTCTTTGCCAAACATTGGCATTGCTACGGCGTTACACAAAGCCTAAGACACAGCACACACACCAGACCTGAAGTCTTTCAAAAAATTGGCAAAGCTACAGCATTACATGCCGCCTGAGACACAGGCGCTCGCACAAGACCTGAACTATATGCCACACATTCGCAAAGCTACGAAATTACACGACGCCTGAGACACATGAGCGCGCAAAAGTCCTGAAGTCTTTGCCAATCATTGGCAAAGCTACGGCATTACACGCCGCCTGAGACACATGCACATGCACAAGTCCTGAAGTCTTTGCCAGTCATTGGCAAAGCTACGGCATTACATGCCGCCTGAGACACATGCGCGCACACAAGACCTGAAGTCTTTGCCAAACATTGGCAAAGCTACGACATTAAACGCCGCCTGGGTTACATACGCGTGCATAAGATCTGAACTCTTTGCCACACTTTGGCAAAGCTACGGCATGACACGCCGCCTGAGACACAGGCGTGCGCACAAGACCTGATGTCTTTGCCAATCATTGGCAAAGCTACGACATTACACGCCGCCTGAGACACATGCGCGCGCACAAGACCTGAATTCTTTGCCATACATTGGCAAAGCTACGACATTAAACGCCGCCTGGGTTACATGATCGTGCACAGGTGTCACACCCCCATATTTTATTTACTTATTAAATAAATACAGGTTGCAACGATTGGTTCATTACACGATAGCGGAAGCTGTAATAATGATTTCTAAGACTTGATTACATATACAATTACTAAAACTAAGTAATACTGTGATCTAAGTTCTTCTAGATCAACGACAGACTTGAGACTTGATATCCTACGTCCTTCCAGCTACTAGGAATTGCTCAGGCATAGCTAGCCTATTCCAACCGCGCCATGGCTAGAGGTCACCTGAGAAACATACTTGAAAGTGTCAACACAAAGGTTGGTGAGTTCACAGAGTTAGTTATATTAGTGCTTATAGTTTTTCCCCAAAAACCTGTTCATGACTTTACCGTCATAAAACTAAGTAGTTTTCATTTGAAAACATTATCATGACTTAACCGTCATAAAATATGTTTAAACCTGATCGGTTTAACTAATCAGAACCCTTTTGTATAAACATGATCACTTTATCCGGATCAAAACTCTTTTGTTTAAACCTGATCACTTTAACCTGATCAGAACCCTTTGTTTATACCTGATCACTTTAACCTGATCAGAACCCTTTGTTTAAATTCAATTGTTCGTAAATAGTTTCAGGTGTATGTGATAAACAGAATAAGAATTGTTGACCCATTTGTAAACTAGCTAGGAATACAAATAATATGTTCATACATGGGGCGTAACCAAACCTTGACATGTGTACACGCCCCTAATTTCGTTATTCAGTTCTATGCGGCCATAAATCCTCCAGATTGTGGTTAGCGCGACTAACCATGACCGGGAGACGTCACTCTCCATAGTACTATTCATAGGACCCTAGGCTACAGTTAATGGTTACTATGTTGTTCCAGGGGACTTTCGCGGCCTCCATTGTGTTGTTCTCATCCCATGTAAACATAAAGTCGTGTCTTATTCTCTTGTTATCCCATGAAATAGTTGCAAGTATGTTTTTCCCTTAAATCGTTGAGTGTTGTTCATCCGAACAATCGTTGTGTGTTGTTCATCCGAACAATCGTTGTGTGTACTTGTGTCCAGCTGTTTAGTTGAGAAAGTTTTCTCCCCGTTTGTTTAAAAACAATTTAAAAACAAGTAGTAAAAGTGGGGCTGGGAGACTCACAAGAAGTTAAACCAAAATGTTCATATTGTCAAACGTATAAGCAATGTAATTCATGTTTTCAAAACATAACAAGTAAGTATGTTTCTCCCCCGATGTTTACAAAACAGTAAAGAGTTAAAAGGGGGCCGTGAACTCACCTTGAGTTTGTGTATGCTTGCAATGATAATTGTTCTAGCCGAACTTGACTATTCGTACCCTAGATACCAAAGGGTAAATTGTGTTAAGACCGAACGTCTCATATTGCAAATTGTTCATCGACCTAGTAAATCTAGTTGCTTTTGTTTAAATATCTTCTTAGATTTTCAACACTTGTTTTTGCTATAAAAACAGTTCTAAGTTACTGCCCAATGTGACTGATGAACAGATGTCGAAACTTCCTAGTTTCGATTGGGCAATTGAGTATCGAAACTTCATAGTTTCGATTGAGTAGTTAGGTATCGAAACTATCTAGTTTCGATTGGCAAGAAGGGTATCGAAACTATCTAGTTTCGATTGAGCAATATGTATCGAAACTACCTAGTTTCGATTGAACAACTAGTATCGAAACTCCCAGTTTCGATTGAGTAAACTGGTATCGAAACTCCTAGTTTCGATTGAATAGGTATCGAAACTCCTAGTTTCGATTGAATAACAGGTATCGAAACTCCTAGTTTCGATTGAATAACAGGTATCGAAACTCCTAGTTTCGATTGAATAACAGGTATCGAAACTCCTAGTTTCGATTGAACAGGTATCGAAACTCCTAGTTTCGATTACTGCACTTTGATTGACAGAATTCGTCCTGTATATTTTTATGTTCAAATCTTGAATTTGACACACTTTTCTTGTTATCTTACTTGCGTTTGAACGATTTGTATGTTCAGCTACGATTTTAAAGAAAATGAAATGGATAATATCGAGTTTTTACCTCAAACAGAGAATGATGATTTTCAGGGAAACAGAGAATGATCTTGAGCTCCTTATCTTGATTCTTGAGACAACACTTGGAACTCTTCTTATAGCACCAAAATACGGTGGATTTTTACCTTAAACTGGACTTCGACTTGAAGGAGAATTGGGAATTTGCCGTAAGAAAATGAGAAGTATGAAAGGGATTGTGGGATTTCGATTGAGGAGGTATGGTTTTTATCTGAATTTGAGTGAATTAGCAAGTGGGGGAATGGCTCCCCTGACTTTCGGTCGAGAAAGTCAAGCAAGTGGGTTGGGATTTAAATAAATCAAACCATTTGATTTAAGTGTAATTTTAACCACTAGTGTTCGTATTTAGTCGGGTTATCCTGGTACGTGAACCGGTAACTCCTAGAATTACCAAAATATGAAATGAGACCCTGTACGATTTTTGTTAGACCTTAATGTCCTTGTTTGTGAAATTAAGTAGATCACAAAAACAATTATAATTTAAACTTGTTTATAACATGTACGGATATTGACCTGAAATGTCGGGTGTCACATTCTCCCCATGTTAAAAGAATTTCGTCCCGAAATTCAATTTGTGTCCTCTTGAACTGTTGTATCCTTAAACAAAGATGGGTATTTTTGTTTTCATTTGATTCTCTCGTTCAAATGGTTCAACGTACCTAGGGTTAAGCTTGCCACGGTTGCCAAATTTTGCCACTCTTTTCCAAGGTGAGACCTTCAACGTGACTTTGTCTATCACTTGGAATTCTAATGGTTTTCGTCTGTTGCTATCTCAACTCTCTTTCGTCTATCTTGAGTGACTTTCAGACGATCTTTTATTTCGACGATTTTTGTTAATGGTTCCCTAGTCAATATCAGGACCAGTCAAATGCTTTTCGCTAGCCTCCGCCCAATATAGCGATGAGTGACACTTAAAACCATACAAAGACTCAACGGAGCGGCTTTAATGCTGGTATGGTAGTTGGTATTATATGAAAACTCATCCAACGGCGGTGTGTATCCCTATTTCCTCTTAAATCGATTACACACACACGGAGCACATCTTTTAAAGTTTGGATGGTCCTTTTACTTTGACCGTTCATCTAGGGATAATATGCAGTGGTCATGTAAAGGCGTGTGCTCAAGGCTTCTTGTACAGACTGTCAGGTTCTTCACATGAATCGACTGTCCCTTTTTGTGAAAATGGAAACTGGCATACCATGCCTAGCCTTAATTCCCTTAATATTTAGCCTTGCACGCGTCTTACTTTTATCTATCTCCTTTATTGGTAGGGAATGCGCGGATTTCGTCAAACGACTGACGATTATCATATAGTATCATAGTTGCTAGGTGTTCTGGGTAACATTGAAATGAAATCCATTGAAATTTGTTCCCATTTCCATTGAGGTATCTCGGGTTGTTATAACAATCCCGACGGTTTCTGATGTTCTGCCTTTACCTTTGAACATGTCAGACATTTACCGACGTAAATAGCAATTTCTCTTTTCATGTTCGGCCACCAGTAGAGTTCTTTCAGATCCTTATACATTTTATCCGAACCTGGGTGAATGGAGTACCTGGACTTGTGGGCTTCGTCCATAACCAACTCCCGTAGGTTACCAAAACATGGCACCCAAATTCTATTTGTAAAGTATAAAGTATCATCTGATTTTGGCTCTAATTGTCTGATCATTCCTCGTATAGCTTTACTCTGAATGTTTTCTTCTTTGATTGCCTCCTGTTGTGCCACCCGGATTTGAATCGTGAGACTCGCATGAATTGTCAATCCTAGGGCACGAACACGGAGAGTTTTAACCCGTTCTTTACGACTCAAGGCATCTGCTACGACATTTGCCTTACCAGGGTGATACTTGATATCCCAGTCGTAATCATTCAGTAGTTCTACCCAACGAAGTTGACTCATGTTGAGTTCTTTCTGATTAAAGATGTACTAGAGACTCTTGTGGTTTGTAAAGATAGTACATTTTGTTCCATATAAGAAATATCTCCAAATCTTGAGTGCAAACATGACAGCACCCAATTTCAGATCATGAGTCGTATAATTTTTCTCATGTACTTTTAGCTGTCTGGATGCATACGCTATGACTTTTTCTTCCTGCATCAATACACATCCCAGACCTTGGTGTGATGCGTCGCAATACACGATGAAATTGTCAGTTCCTTCGGGAAGGGATAGGATTGGTGTACTGCAAATTTTTTTGCTTCAACAATTGAAACCCTGATTCTTGTTTATCAGTCCAATCAAACTTTTTGTCCTTCTGAGTTAACGTGGTCAAAGGCAAGGCTATCTTTGAAAAATTCTCGATAAATCGCCTGTAATATCCTGCCAAACCTAGAAATTGACGCACCTCAGTCGGAGTTCCTGGTGCTTCCCAGTTTTTGATAGCTTCAATCTTGGTTGGGACTACGTGAATACCCTTCTTATTGATGACGTGTCCGAGAAAGTGAACCTCTCGAATCCGAAACTCACACTTAGAGAATTTGGCATAACGCTTCTCATTCCGGAGTAGTTCAAAGATTGATTTCAAATGATGTTCATGTTCCTCCTTGGTTTGTGAATATATTAATATGTCATCGATAAATACAATCACGAATTTATCCAAATATAGCCTGCACACGCGGTTCATTAGATCCATGAAAACGGCCGGTGCAATAGTCAAGCCAAATGGCATAACTAGGAACTCGTAGTGACCGTAACGAGTCCTAAAAGTCGTTTTCGGTATATCTTCTTCCTGAATTTTCAGTTGAGGATACCCTGATCGTAGATCAATTTTTAGAATAGAAACTGGGCCCTGAAGTTGATCAAACAAATCGTCTACTCGAGGAAGAGGATACCGGTTTTTGATTGTCAGCTTGTTCAACTCCCGATAATTGATGCACCTTCTAAAGGTTTCATCCTTTTTCTTTACAAACAGGAACGGAACTCCCCATGGTAAGAAACTCGATCTTATGAAAGAATTACTCGACGAGGTATCCAAGTTTTTGTTGTATATTGGGTAGAAATGAAAAACTATGAAAATGAAACTTTATGTTTGTCCCTCTTATGCTTTTCGAAAGCATTTTCCCGGACTAAGACTTTTCTCTTATTTCAGGTTTCATGTTTTCTATGATTTTCCTCTCCATATGCCTTCATGGAGCTAGGAATTGATTTTCCTTGGGAGCTCTTATTTGCGAACTTCAAGTCTAATCACCACTTTACCCCTTTGCTCGCACTACCTTTCGAGGCAGACTAGCCTTTGGGTTGTAGCGTCCTGATATGTAAACTCATGTCTCGACTACCATACCTTCAAAGTATGTAAGTCATACGAAGTTCGATGTTTGTTTGGGATATTCACATTCCGTCTAGCTGAGGGAATGAATAATAATACTGTGAGAATGGTCTCATCGAATTAGTGCTTTCCCCAAAATGGGCTATGGGCTTGTCAACCCATTAAGTTGGCTGAGATGTTTTGGGAGTTTTACAATTGCCATCTTGTTCTCATTCAGTGCATCTGCACTTCCTTAGGGTTTGAATAGTACTTTGGGGACATACCATTACGTATTCCACTCATTCAGGTTATGGCCTCAAAATCCTTAGCACAAGGATACACTTGAGGTAATGAGTGTTGAACGTCGAGACTTTTGTATTCTAACTGAGTCTACTCCAAGAGATCATTTCTTAAAAATAGATGCTCTAGAGCTTCCCAATTATAGAAAACTAGGAGTGAAAGATGCAATCACACCTCTTTTCTGGGCTAAATCTGGGATCCATCCAACAAGATGAACTTTGAGGAAGTGCGAGTACAAAATAGTAATAGATTATTCTTCTCAACTCTTTGTGGACAGTGGCCTATTGTGAATAGTTCGAGTTTACGTCCTTTATGCATATCATGAGCTAATGAGATTAGCATGAGATTCCGCATTTGGGACTCCTTTAAGGGTTTTGCATGTCGTTTTGGTTAGTGCGACAATAGTTGTTAGTCCACACTTAGGTTTCTTTGGCATTCGCTCGAGCATCAAACCCGGCTTATCCATTACCGAGAGAATAGTTAGACTTAAAGGTATATTGAATGTCAATGGCTACGAGAGCAATCCTGTTTGACCGATATTCTGAAATGTCCGATTTCCTACTTGTCTCATGTCGAGCTTCCACAATATCCATAGGTGCCATGTGTATGCGGGTCAGAATAATATCCTGCCCTATTACTGAAGTTAGTGCATAACACTCTTGGCGTAACTTTCAATCAATTGTGAGATTGAACTGTATGATGGATCATGAGATTATGCTATAATCTCCCACAATAGTTGTGCAATTACTGTAAGTGTTAGTTGTGGTAACACTCAATTTGAAGCATTCCTGACAAGTAGAATCTCAAAGTATGAATGTGCGAATTTCTTCGTCGTTCATGATTTACTAAGGATTGGTTGAATTCAATTTGAATTTCTCTCGTTCCTCCAAAACTAGGAGAATGCTTTGTGAGCACCAAATTGAGAAGTCTGATTTGTTGAGATCCAATCCTTAATCAAGTGATTGAGAACATGAGTTGATCATCAGCTTAGACAGCAAGACTCACTAAAGTTCCCATGCACTGCAAATTATGATTACGTGTGCACCCGTAATGATGATTTGCCTTGCCTGATCCCTATAGTGTTTCTTCTATCCCTAGCTTTTAATCAAAAGTGATTTGAAACGATCCTTAGATTGCGTTTGCACATTTGTACAGGAGTGTGTATTGTTTTATCGGATTACTGTTAATTATGTGTACCAATACTCATGAATCTGCTGAATATGGCAGTTGTCGGATGAGGCTAAGGGTAGAGAGGCACCACCAGTGTCTCTTAAAAAAATGTGCATGGTGAAATTCAGGCACTATGTGTTGGGCAGAGATCCTCAAACGAGTGTCGAGCAACTCATGCTCCAAGTCTGTATATATGCATGGATCCACATGATCCTGATGTATGTCTGGGTCTCTTGACCCTTGGAGTTCTCTCCCATTTAGTCCTGCTTATTCACCTTGAATTCCCTTCTGTCTGGGCAATCATGCCTGCCATATATCATGGCGAGAGTCTAGGCATCCGTTCCGACAACTTATGAAGGAGAGTATTTATATCGCAAATACGTTAGAAAGATAGTTGCCTCCATGGCTGGAGTAGTTGTGGTGCAGGTATAGGTACAGATTCTGGTACGAGTTCAACCTGTTGCGATACCAAGATCGGTAACTGACGATCGTTGCCGTCATCGTTCAAGCTCAGCTCTTAACTCGATCTTCTAAGGTTGCAGTATGCTGAGTACCCGTTATTCTTGACTCGTAACCCGAACAATAACATGTTGTTACTATTTATTATTTTCACATCGTTGTATGTGTTTAAGTGTTCACTATATGTGCCATGTAATTGTATTAGTGTAGCTAATGGTACCCTAGTGTAATTCCATACACTAATAGTCTACACAAATTGTTCGGCAACGGTTGGAATTCCTATGCTCAAGTCTTGGGTGTTTTTAATGTGATGCAAGTCTTAGAAATCTTGGTCCCTAAATGAGTCCGGTTAGAGCCTAGGTATCACTAAGGACACCTAATTCGCTAAAACCATTGCTCTGATACCAATCTGTCACACCCCCATATTTTATTTACTTATTAAATAAATACAGGTTGCAACGATTGGTTCATTATACGATAGCGGAAGCTGTAATAATGATTTCTAAGACTTGATTACATATACAATTACTAAAACTAAGTAATACTGTGATCTAAGTTCTTCTAGATCAACGACAGACTTGAGACTTGATATCCTACGTCCTTCCAGCTACTAGGAATTGCTCAGGCATAGCTAGCCTATTCCAACCGCGCCATGGCTAGAGGTCACCTGAGAAACATACTTGAAAGTGTCAACACAAAGGTTGGTGAGTTCACAGAGTTAGTTATATTAGTGCTTATAGTTTTTCCCCAAAAACCTGTTCATGACTTTACCGTCATAAAACTAAGTAGTTTTCATTTGAAAACATTATCATGACTTAACCGTCATAAAATATGTTTAAACCTGATCGGTTTAACTAATCAGAACCCTTTTGTATAAACATGATCACTTTATCCGGATCAAAACTCTTTTGTTTAAACCTGATCACTTTAACCTGATCAGAACCCTTTGTTTATACCTGATCACTTTAACCTGATCAGAACCCTTTGTTTAAATTCAATTGTTCGTAAATAGTTTCAGGTGTATGTGATAAACAGAATAAGAATTGTTGACCCATTTGTAAACTAGCTAGGAATACAAATAATATGTTCATACATGGGGCGTAACCAAACCTTGACATGTGTACACGCCCCTAATTTCGTTATTCAGTTCTATGCGGCCATAAATCCTCCAGATTGTGGTTAGCGCGACTAACCATGACCGGGAGACGTCACTCTCCATAGTACTATTCATAGGACCCTAGGCTACAGTTAATGGTTACTATGTTGTTCCAGGGGACTTTCGCGGCCTCCATTGTGTTGTTCTCATCCCATGTAAACATAAAGTCGTGTCTTATTCTCTTGTTATCCCATGAAATAGTTGCAAGTATGTTTTTCCCTTAAATCGTTGAGTGTTGTTCATCCGAACAATCGTTGTGTGTTGTTCATCCGAACAATCGTTGTGTGTACTTGTGTCCAGCTGTTTAGTTGAGAAAGTTTTCTCCCCGTTTGTTTAAAAACAATTTAAAAACAAGTAGTAAAAGTGGGGCTGGGAGACTCACAAGAAGTTAAACCAAAATGTTCATATTGTCAAACGTATAAGCAATGTAATTCATGTTTTCAAAACATAACAAGTAAGTATGTTTCTCCCCCGATGTTTACAAAACAGTAAAGAGTTAAAAGGGGGCCGTGAACTCACCTTGAGTTTGTGTATGCTTACAATGATAATTGTTCTAGCCGAACTTGACTATTCGTACCCTAGATACCAAAGGGTAAATTGTGTTAAGACCGAACGTCTCATATTGCAAATTGTTCATCGACCTAGTAAATCTAGTTGCTTTTGTTTAAATATCTTCTTAGATTTTCAACACTTGTTTTTGCTATAAAAACAGTTCTAAGTTACTGCCCAATGTGACTGATGAACAGATGTCGAAACTTCCTAGTTTCGATTGGGCAATTGAGTATCGAAACTTCATAGTTTCGATTGAGTAGTTAGGTATCGAAACTATCTAGTTTCGATTGGCAAGAAGGGTATCGAAACTATCTAGTTTCGATTGAGCAATATGTATCGAAACTACCTAGTTTCGATTGAACAACTAGTATCGAAACTCCCAGTTTCGATTGAGTAAACTGGTATCGAAACTCCTAGTTTCGATTGAATAGGTATCGAAACTCCTAGTTTCGATTGAATAACAGGTATCGAAACTCCTAGTTTCGATTGAATAACAGGTATCGAAACTCTTAGTTTCGATTGAATAACAGGTATCGAAACTCCTAGTTTCGATTGAACAGGTATCGAAACTCCTAGTTTCGATTACTGCACTTTGATTGACAGAATTCGTCCTGTATATTTTTATGTTCAAATCTTGAATTTGACACACTTTTCTTGTTATCTTACTTGCGTTTGAACGATTTGTATGTTCAGCTACGATTTTAAAGAAAATGAAATGGATAATATCGAGTTTTTACCTCAAACAGAGAATGATGATTTTCAGGGAAACAGAGAATGATCTTGAGCTCCTTATCTTGATTCTTGAGACAACACTTGGAACTCTTCTTATAGCACCGAAATACGGTGGATTTTTACCTTAAACTGGACTTCGACTTGAAGGAGAATTGGGAATTTGCCGTAAGAAAATGAGAAGTATGAAAGGGATTGTGGGATTTCGATTGAGGAGGTATGGTTTTTATCTGAATTTGAGTGAATTAGCAAGTGGGGGAATGGCTCCCCTGACTTTCGGTCGAGAAAGTCAAGCAAGTGGGTTGGGATTTAAATAAATCAAACCATTTGATTTAAGTGTAATTTTAACCACTAGTGTTCGTATTTAGTCGGGTTATCCTGGTACGTGAACCGGTAACTCCTAGAATTACCAAAATATGAAATGAGACCCTGTACGATTTTTGTTAGACCTTAATGTCCTTGTTTGTGAAATTAAGTAGATCACAAAAACAATTATAATTTAAACTTGTTTATAACATGTACGGATATTGACCTGAAATGTCGGGTGTCACAACAGGAACTGAACTCTTTGCCACACTTTGGCAAAGCTACGGCATTACATGCCGCCTGAGACACACGCGCGCGCACAAGACCTGAACTATATGCCATACATTCGCAAAGCTACGGCATTACACGACGCCTGAGACACATGCGCGCGCAAAAGTCCTGAAGTCTTTGCCAATCATTGGCAAAGCTACGGCATTACACATCACCTGAGACACATGCACGCGCACAAGTCCTGAAGTCTTTGCCAATCATTGGCAAAGCTACGACATTATACGCCGCCTGAGACACATGCGCGCGCACAAGACCTGAAGTCTTTGCCAAACATTGGAATAGCTATGACATTAAGCGCCGCCTGGGTTACATGTGCGCGCCCAAGACCTGAACTCTTTGCCACACTTTGGCAAAGCTACGGCATTACACGCCGCCTTAGACACAGGCGCGCGCACAAGACCAGAACTCTTTGCCAAACATTGGAAAAGCTACGACATTACACGGTGCCTGAGACACAGGTGCGCACAAGACCTGAAGTCTTTGCCAAACATTGGCAAAGCTACGGCATTACATGCCGCCTAAGACACAGGCGCGCGCACAAGACCTGAAGTCTTTGCCAAACATTGGCAAAGCTACGGCATTACATGACTCCTGAGACATAGGCGCGCGCACAAGACATGTATTCTTTTCCGAACATTGGCAAAGCTACGACATTAAACGCTTCCTAAGACACAGGCGCGCACAAGACCTGAAATCTTTGCCAAACATTTGCAATGGTACGACATTACACGCCGCCTGAGACACAGGCGTGCGCCCAAGACCTGTTTTTGTCAAAGCTACGGTATTACACGCCGCCTAAGACACAGGCGCGCGCACAAGACCTGAAGTCTTTGTCAATCATTGGCAAAGCTACGGCATTACACGCCGCCTGAGACACATGCACACGCACAAGACCTGAAGTCTTTGCTAATCATTGGCAAAGCTACGGCATTACACGCCGCCTGAGACACATGCGCGCACACAAGATCTGAACTGTTTGCCACGCTTTGGCAAAGCTACGGCATTACACGCCGCCTGAGACACATGCACATGCACAAGTCCTGAAGTCTTTGCCAATCATTGGCAAAGCTACGACATTACATGCCGCCTGAGACACATGCGCGCACACAAGTCCTGAAGTCTTTGCCAAACATTGGCAAAGCTACGACATTAAACACCGCCTGGGTTACATACGCGTGCACAAGATCTGAACTCTTTGCCACACTTTGGCAAAGCTACGGCATGACACGCCGCCTGAGACACAGGCGTGCGCACAAGACCTGATGTCTTTGCCAATCATTGGCAAAGCTACGACATTACACGCCGCCTGAGACACATGCGCGCGCACAAGACCTGAATTCTTTGCCATACATTGGCAAAGCTACGACATTAAACGCCGCCTGGGTTACATGATCGTGCACAGGACCTGAACTCTTTGCCACACTTTGGCAAAGCTACGGCATTACATGCCGCCTGAGACACACGCGCGCGCACAAGACCTGAACTATATGCCATACATTCGCAAAGCTACGGCATTACACGACGCCTGAGACACATGCGCGCGCAAAAGTCCTGAAGTCTTTGCCAATCATTGGCAAAGCTACGGCATTACACATCACCTGAGACACATGCACGCGCACAAGTCCTGAAGTCTTTGCCAATCATTGGCAAAGCTACGACATTATACGCCGCCTGAGACACATGCGCGCGCACAAGACCTGAAGTCTTTGCCAAACATTGGCAAAGCTATGACAATACACGCCGCATGAAACACATGTGCGCGCACAAGACCTGAAGTCTTTGCCAAACATTGGCAAAGCTACGGCATTACACGCCGCTTGAGACACAGGCGCGCGCACCAGACCTGGATTCTTTGCTAAACATTGGCAATTCTACCGCATTACACGCCCCCTGAGACACACGTGCGGGTGCAAGACTTGAAGTATTTTCCAAACATTGGTAATGCTATGGCATTACACGATGACTGAGACACAGCGCGCAAACAAAACCTGATGTCTTTGCAAAACATTGGCAAAGCTACGGCATTACACGCCGCCTGAAACACAGGCGCGCTCACAAGACCTGAACTACATGCCAAACATTGGCTAAGCTACCACCTTACACGCCGCCTGAGAAACATGCGCGCGCACAAGACCTGAAGTCTTTGCAAAACATTGGCAAAGCTACGACATTACACACCGCCTGAGATACATGCGCGCGCAAAAGAACTCAACTCTTTGCCAAACATTGGCAAAGTTACGACATTACACCTCGCCTGAGACACAGGACCGCACACGACCTAAAGTCTTTGCCAAACATTGTCAAAGCTATGTCATTACACGACTCCTGAGACACAGGCGTCCTCATAAGAACTTTGTTTGGCAAAGCTACGGCATCACACGCCGCCTGAGACACAGGCGCGCAAGACCTGAAGTCTTCGCCAAACATTGGCATTGCTACGGCGTTACACAAAGCCTAAGACACAGCACACACACCAGACCTGAAGTCTTTGCAAAACATTGGCAAAGCTACAGCATTACATGCCGCCTGAGACACAGGCGCTCGCACAAGACCTGAACTATATGCCACACATTCGCAAAGCTACGACATTACACGACGCCTGAGACACATGAGCGCGCAAAAGTCCTGAAGTCTTTGCCAATCATTGGCAAAGCTACGGCATTACACGCCGCCTGAGACACATGCACATGCACAAGTCCTGAAGTCTTTGCCAGTCATTGGCAAAGCTACGGCATTACATGCCGCCTGAGACACATGCGCGCACACAAGACCTGAAGTCTTTGCCAAACATTGGCAAAGCTACGACATTAAACGCCGCCTGGGTTACATACGCGTGCATAAGATCTGAACTCTTTGCCACACTTTGGCAAAGCTACGGCATGACACGCCGCCTGAGACACAGGCGTGCGCACAAGACCTGATGTCTTTGCCAATCATTGGCAAAGCTACGACATTACACGCCGCCTGAGACACATGCGCGCGCACAAGACCTGAATTCTTTGCCATACATTGGCAAAGCTACGACATTAAACGCCGCCTAGGTTACATGATCGTGCACAGGACCTGAACTCTTTGCCACACTTTGGCAAAGCTACGGCATTACATGCCGCCTGAGACACACGCGCGCGCACAAGACCTGAACTATATGCCATACATTCGCAAAGCTACGGCATTACACGACGCCTGAGACACATGCGCGCGCAAAAGTCCTGAAGTCTTTGCCAATCATTGGCAAAGCTACGGCATTACACATCACCTGAGACACATGCACGCGCACAAGTCCTGAAGTCTTTGCCAATCATTGGCAAAGCTACGACATTATACGCCGCCTGAGACACATGCGCGCGCACAAGACCTGAAGTCTTTGCCAAACATTGGAATAGCTATGACATTAAGCGCCGCCTGGGTTACATGTGCGCGCCCAAGACCTGAACTCTTTGCCACACTTTGGCAAAGCTACGGCATTACACTCCGCCTTAGACACAGGCGCGCGCACAAGACCAGAACTCTTTGCCAAACATTGGAAAAGCTACGACATTACACGGTGCCTGAGACACAGGTGCGCACAAGACCTGAAGTCTTTGCCAAACATTGGCAAAGCTACGGCATTACATGCCGCCTAAGACACAGGCGCGCGCACAAGACCTGAAGTCTTTGCCAAACATTGGCAAAGCTACGGCATTACATGACTCCTGAGACACAGGCGCGCGCACAAGACATGTATTCTTTTCCAAACATTGGCAAAGCTACGACATTAAACGCTTCCTAAGACACAGGCGCGCACAAGACCTGAAATCTTTGCCAAACATTTGCAATGGTACGACATTACACGCCGCCTGAGACACAGGCGTGCGCCCAAGACCTGTTTTTGTCAAAGCTACGGTATTACACGCCGCCTAAGACACAGGCGCGCGCACAAGACCTGAAGTCTTTGTCAATCATTGGCAAAGCTACGGCATTACACGCCGCCTGAGACACATGCACACGCACAAGACCTGAAGTCTTTGCTAATCATTGGCAAAGCTACGGCATTACACGTCGCCTGAGACACATGCGCGCACACAAGATCTGAACTCTTTGCCACGCTTTGGCAAAGCTACGGCATTACACGCCGCCTGAGACACATGCACATGCACAAGTCCTGAAGTCTTTGCCAATCATTGGCAAAGCTACGGCATTACATGCCGCCTGAGACACATGCGCGCACACAAGACCTGAAGTCTTTGCCAAACATTGGCAAAGCTACGACATTAAACGCCGCCTGGGTTACATACGTGTGCACAAGATCTGAACTCTTTGCCACACTTTGGCAAAGCTACGGCATGACACGCCGCCTGAGACACAGGTGTGCGCACAAGACCTGATGTCTTTGCCAATCATTGGTAAAGCTACGACATTACACGCCGCCTGAGACACATGCGCGCGCACAAGACCTGAATTCTTTGCCATACATTGGCAAAGCTATGACATTAAACGCCGCCTGGGTTACATGATCGTGCACAGGACCTGAACTCTTTGCCACACTTTGGCAAAGCTACGGCATTACATGCCGCCTGAGACACACGCGCGCGCACAAGACCTGAACTATATGCCAGACATTCGCAAAGCTACGGCATTACACGACGCCTGAGACACATGCGCGCGCAAAAGTCCTGAAGTCTTTGCCAATCATTGGCAAAGCTACGGCATTACACATCACCTGAGACACATGCACGCGCACAAGTCCTGAAGTCTTTGCCAATCATTGGCAAAGCTACGGCATTATACGCCGCCTGAGACACATGCGCGCGCACAAGACCTGAAGTCTTTGCCAAACATTGGAATAGCTATGACATTAAGCGCCGCCTGGGTTACATGTGCGCGCCCAAGACCTGAACTCTATGCCACACTTTGGCAAAGCTACGGCATTACACGCCGCCTTAGACACAGGCGCGCGCACAAGACCAGAACTCTTTGCCAAACATTGGAAAAGCTACGACATTACACGGTGCCTGAGACACAGGTGCGCACAAGACCTGAAGTCTTTGCCAAACATTGGCAAAGCTACGGCATTACATGCCGCCTAAGACACAGGCGCGCGCACAAGACCTGAAGTCTTTGCCAAACATTGGCAAAGCTACGGCATTACATGACTCCTGAGACACAGGCGCGCGCACAAGACATGTATTCTTTTCCAAACATTGGCAAAGCTACGACATTAAACGCTTCCTAAGACACAGGCGCGCACAAGACCTGAAATCTTTGCCAAACATTTGCAATGGTACGACATTACACGCCGCCTGAGACACAGGCGTGCGCCCAAGACCTGTTTTTGTCAAAGCTACGGTATTACACGCCGCCTAAGACACAGGCGCGCGCACAAGACCTGAAGTCTTTGTCAATCATTGGCAAAGCTACGGCATTACACGCCGCCTGAGACACATGCACACGCACAAGACCTGAAGTCTTTGCTAATCATTGGCAAAGCTACGGCATTACACGTCGCCTGAGACACATGCGCGCACACAAGATCTGAACTCTTTGCCACGCTTTGGCAAAGCTACGGCATTACACGCCGCCTGAGACACATGCACATGCACAAGTCCTGAAGTCTTTGCCAATCATTGGCAAAGCTACGGCATTACATGCCGCCTGAGACACATGCGCGCACACAAGACCTGAAGTCTTTGCCAAACATTGGCAAAGCTACGACATTAAACGCCGCATGGGTTACATACGTGTGCACAAGATCTGAACTCTTTGCCACACTTTGGCAAAGCTACGGCATGACACGCCGCCTGAGACACAGGCGTGCGCACAAGACCTGATGTCTTTGCCAATCATTGGTAAAGCTACGACATTACACGCCGCCTGAGACACATGCGCGCGCACAAGACCTGAATTCTTTGCCATACATTGGCAAAGCTACGACATTAAACGCCGCCTGGGTTACATGATCGTGCACAGGACCTGAACTCTTTGCCACACTTTGGCAAAGCTACGGCATTACATGCCGCCTGAGACACACGCGCGCGCACAAGACCTGAACTATATGCCAGACATTCGCAAAGCTACGGCATTACACGACGCCTGAGACACATGCGCGCGCAAAAGTCCTGAAGTCTTTGCCAATCATTGGCAAAGCTACGGCATTACACATCACCTGAGACACATGCACGCACACAAGTCCTGAAGTCTTTGCCAATCATTGGCAAAGCTACGGCATTATACGCCGCCTGAGACACATGCGCGCGCACAAGACCTGAAGTCTTTGCCAAACATTGGAATAGCTATGACATTAAGCGCCGCCTGGGTTACATGTGCGCGCCCAAGACCTGAACTCTATGCCACACTTTGGCAAAGCTACGGCATTACACGCCGCCTTAGACACAGGCGCGCGCACAAGACCAGAACTCTTTGCCAAACATTGGAAAAGCTACGACATTACACGGTGCCTGAGACACAGGTGCGCACAAGACCTGAAGTCTTTGCCAAACATTGGCAAAGCTACGGCATTACATGCCGCCTAAGACACAGGCGCGCGCACAAGACCTGAAGTCTTTGCCAAACATTGGCAAAGCTACGGCATTACATGACTCCTGAGACACAGGCGCGCGCACAAGACATGTATTCTTTTCCAAACATTGGCAAAGCTACGACATTAAACGCTTCCTAAGACACAGGCGCGCACAAGACCTGAAATCTTTGCCAAACATTTGCAATGGTACGACATTACACGCCGCCTGAGACACAGGCGTGCGCCCAAGACCTGTTTTTGTCAAAGCTACGGTATTACACGCCGCCTAAGACACAGGCGCGCGCACAAGACCTGAAGTCTTTGTCAATCATTGGCAAAGCTACGGCATTACACGCCGCCTGAGACACATGCACACGCACAAGACCTGAAGTCTTTGCTAATCATTGGCAAAGCTACGGCATTACACGTCGCCTGAGACACATGCGCGCACACAAGATCTGAACTCTTTGCCACGCTTTGGCAAAGCTACGGCATTACACGCCGCCTGAGACACATGCACATGCACAAGTCCTGAAGTCTTTGCCAATCATTGGCAAAGCTACGGCATTACATGCCGCCTGAGACACATGCGCGCACACAAGACCTGAAGTCTTTGCCAAACATTGGCAAAGCTACGACATTAAACGCCGCCTGGGTTACATACGTGTGCACAAGATCTGAACTCTTTGCCACACTTTGGCAAAGCTACGGCATGACACGCCGCCTGAGACACAGGCGTGCGCACAAGACCTGATGTCTTTGCCAATCATTGGCAAAGCTACGACATTACACGCCGCCTGAGACACATGCGCGCGCACAAGACCTGAATTCTTTGCCATACATTGGCAAAGCTACGACATTAAACGCCGCCTGGGTTACATGATCGTGCACAGGACCTGAACTCTTTGCCACTCTTTGGCAAAGCTACGGCATTACATGCCGCCTGAGACACACGCGCGCGCACAAGACCTGAACTATATGCCAGACATTCGCAAAGCTACGGCATTACACGACGCCTGAGACACATGCGCGCGCAAAAGTCCTGAAGTCTTTGCCAATCATTGGCAAAGCTACGGCATTACACATCACCTGAGACACATGCACGCGCACAAGTCCTGAAGTCTTTGCCAATCATTGGCAAAGCTACGGCATTATACGCCGCCTGAGACACATGAGCGCGCACAAGACCTGAAGTCTTTGCCAAACATTGGAATAGCTATGACATTAAGCGCCGCCTGGGTTACATGTGCGCGCCCAAGACCTGAACTCTATGCCACACTTTGGCAAAGCTACGGCATTACACGCCGCCTTAGACACAGGCGCGCGCACAAGACCAGAACACTTTGCCAAACATTGGAAAAGCTACGACATTACACGGTGCCTGAGACACAGGTGCGCACAAGACCTGAAGTCTTTGCCAAACATTGGCAAAGCTACGGCATTACATGCCGCCTAAGACACAGGCGCGCGCACAAGACCTGAAGTCTTTGCCAAACATTGGCAAAGCTACGGCATTACATGACTCCTGAGACACAGGCGCGCGCACAAGACATGTATTCTTTTCCAAACATTGGCAAAGCTACGACATTAAACGCTTCCTAAGACACAGGCGCGCACAAGACCTGAAATCTTTGCCAAACATTTGCAATGGTACGACATTACACGCCGCCTGAGACACAGGCGTGCGCCCAAGACCTGTTTTTGTCAAAGTTACGGTATTACACGCCGCCTAAGACACAGGCGCGCGCACAAGACCTGAAGTCTTTGTCAATCATTGGCAAAGCTACGGCATTACACGCCGCCTGAGACACATGCACACGCACAAGACCTGAAGTCTTTGCTAATCATTGGCAAAGCTACGGCATTACACGTCGCCTGAGACACATGCGCGCACACAAGATCTGAACTCTTTGCCACGCTTTGGCAAAGCTACGGCATTACACGCCGCCTGAGACACATGCACATGCACAAGTCCTGAAGTCTTTGCCAATCATTGGCAAAGCTACGGCATTACATGCCGCCTGAGACACATGCGCGCACACAAGACCTGAAGTCTTTGCCAAACATTGGCAAAGCTACGACATTAAACGCCGCCTGGGTTACATACGCGTGCACAAGATCTGAACTCTTTGCCACACTTTGGCAAAGCTACGGCATGACACGCCGCCTGAGACACAGGCGTGCGTACAAGACCTGATGTCTTTGCCAATCATTGGCAAAGCTACGACATTACACGCCGCCTGAGACACATGCGCGCGCACAAGACCTGAATTCTTTGCCATACATTGGCAAAGCTACGACATTAAACGCCGCCTGGGTTACATGATCGTGCACAGGACCTGAACTCTTTGCCACACTTTGGCAAAGTTACGGCATTACATGCCGCCTGAGACACACGCGCGCGCACAAGACCTGAACTATATGCCAGACATTCGCAAAGCTACGGCATTACACGACGCCTGAGACACATGCGCGCGCAAAAGTCCTGAAGTCTTTGCCAATCATTGGCAAAGCTACGGCATTACACATCACCTGAGACACATGCACGCGCACAAGTCCTGAAGTCTTTGCCAATCATTGGCAAAGCTACGGCATTATACGCCGGCTGAGACACATGCGCGCGCACAAGACCTGAAGTCTTTGCCAAACATTGGAATAGCTATGACATTAAGCGCCGCCTGGGTTACATGTGCGCGCCCAAGACCTGAACTCTTTGCCACACTTTGGCAAAGCTACGGCATTACACGCCGCCTTAGACACAGGCGCGCGCACAAGACCAGAACTCTTTGCCAAACATTGGAAAAGCTACGACATTACACGGTGCCTGAGACACAGGTGCGCACAAGACCTGAAGTCTTTGCCAAACATTGGCAAAGCTACGGCATTACATGCCGCCTAAGACACAGGCGCCGCACAAGACCTGAAATCTTTGCCAAACATTGGCAAAGCTACGGCATTACATGACTCCTGAGACACAGGCGCGCGCACAAGACATGTATTCTTTTCCAAACATTGGCAAAGCTACGACATTAAACGCTTCCTAAGACACAGGCGCGCACAAGACTAGAAATCTTTGCCAAACATTTGCAATGGTACGACATTACACGCCGCCTGAGACACAGGCGTGCGCCCAAGACCTGTTTTTCTCAAAGCTACGGTATTACACGTCGCCTAAGACACAGGCGCGCGCACAAGACCTGAAGTCTTTGTCAATCATTGGCAAAGCTACGGCATTACACGCCGCCTGAGACACATGCACACGCACAAGACCTGAAGTCTTTGCTAATCATTGGCAAAGCTACGGCATTACACGCCGCCTGAGACACATGCGCGCACACAAGATCTGAACTCTTTGCCACGCTTTGGCAAAGCTACGGCATTACACGCCGCCTGAGACACAGGCATGCGCACAAGACCTGAAGTCTTTGCTAATCATTGGCAAAGCTACGACATTACACGCCGCCTGAGACACATGCGCGCGCACAAGACCTGAAGTCTTTGCCATACATTGGCAAAGCTATGACATTAAACGCCGCCTGGGTTACATGATCGTGCACAGGACCTGAACTCTTTGCCACACTTTGGCAAAACTACGGCATTACATGCTGCCTGAGACACGCGCGCGCGCACAAGATCTGAACTATATGCCAGACATTCGCAAAGCTACGGCATTACACGACGCCTGAGACACATGCGCTCGCAAAAGTCCTGAAGTCTTTGCCAATCATTGGCAAAGCTACGGCATTACACGCCACCTGAGACACATGCATGCGCACACGGCCTAAAGTCTTTGCCAATCATTGGCAAAGCTACGGCATTACATGCCGCCTGAGACACATGCGCGCGCACAAGACCTGAAGTCTTTGCCAAACATTGGTAAAGCTACGACATTAAACGCCGCCTGGGTTACATGTGCGCGCACAAGACCTGAATTCGTTGCCACACTTTGGCAAAGCTACGGCTTTACACGCCGCCTAAGACACAGGTGCGCGCACAAGACCAGAACTCTTTGCCAAACATTGGAAAAGCTACGACATTACACGGTGCCTGAGACACAGGCGCGCACGAGATCTGAAGTCTTTGCCAAACATTGGCAAAGCTACGGCATTACACGCCGCCTAAGACACAGGCGCGCTCACAGGACCTGAAGTCTTGGCCAAACATTGGCAAAGCTACGGCATTACACGCCGCCTAAGACACAGGCGCGCGCACAAGACCTGAAGTCTTGGCCAAACATTGGCAAAGCTACGGCATTACACGACTCATGAGACACAGGCGCGCGCACAAGACATGTATTCTTTTCCAAACATTGGCAAAGCTACGACATTACACGCCTCCTGAGACACAGGCGCGCACAAGACCAGAAATCTTTGCCAGACATTTGCAAAGGTAAGACATTACACGCCGCAAGAGACACAGGCGTGCGCCCAAGACTTGTGTTTGGCAAAGCTATGGTATTACACGCCGCCTGAGACACAGGCGCGCGCACAAGACCTGAAGTCTTTGTCAAACATTGGCAAAGCTACGGCATTAAACGCCGCCTGGGTTACATGCGCGCGCACAAGACCTGAAGTCTTTGCCACACTTTGGCAAAGCTACGGCATTACACGCCGTCTGAGACACAGGCGCGCGCACAAGACCAGAACTCTTTGCCAAACATTGGAAAAGCTACGAAATTACACGCTGCCTGAGACACAGGCGCGCACAAGACCTGAAGTCTTTGCCAAACATTGGCAAAGCTACGGCATTACACACCGCCTAAGACACAGGCGCGCGCACAAGACCTGAAGTCTTTGCCAAACATTGGCAAAGCTACGGCATTACACGACTCCTGAGACACAGGCGCGCGCTCAATACTTGAAGTCTTTGCCAAACATTGGCAAAGCTACGACATTACACGCCGCCTGAGACACATGCGCGCGCAAAAGAACTGAACTCTTTGCCAAACTTTGGCAAAGCTACGGCATTACACCTCGCCTGAGACACAGGAGCGCACACGACCTAAAGTCATTGCCAAACATTTTCAAAGCTACGTCATTACACGACGCCTGAGACACAGGCGTTCGCATAAGACCTTTGTTTGGCAAAGCTACGACATTACACGCCGCCTGAGACACAAGCGCGCAAGACCTAAAGTCTTCGCCAAACATTAGCAATGCTACGGTATTACACGAAGCCTAAGACACAGCGCGCACACAAGACCTGAAGTCTTTGCAAAACATTGGCATAGGTACAGCATTACACGCCGCCTGAGACACAGGCGCGCGCACAAGACCTGAAGTCTTTGTCAAACATTAGCAAATCTACGGCATTACACGCCGCCTGAGACACAGGCACGCGCACAAGACCTGAAGTCTTTGCCAAACATTGGCAAAGCTACGACATTACACGCCGCCTGAGACACATGCGCGCGTAAAAGAACTGAACTCTTTGCCAAACATTGGCAAAGCTACGGCATTACACCTCGCCTGAGTCACAGGAGCGCACACGACTTAAATTCATTGCCAAACATTGTCAAAGCTACGTCATTACACGACGCCTGTGACCCAGGCGTGCGCATAAGACCTTTGTTTGGCAAAGCTACGGCATTACACGCCGCCTGAGACACATGCACGCGCACAAGACCTGAAGTCTTCGCCAAACATTAGCAATGCTACGGTATTACACGAAGCCTAAGACACAGCGCGCACACAAGACCTGAAGTCTTTGCAAAACATTGGCATAGGTACAGCATTACATGCCGCCTGAGACACAGGCGCGCGCACAAGACCTGAACTATATGCAAAACATTCGCAAAGCTACGGCATTACACGACGCCTGAGACCCATGCGCGCGCAAAAGTCCTAAATTCTTTGCCAATTATTGGCAAAGCTACGACATTACACGCCGCTTGAGACACATGCACGAGCACAAGTCCTGAAGTCTTTGCCAATCATTGGCAAAGCTACGGCATTATACGCCGCCTGAGACACATGCGCGCGCACAAGACCTGAAGTCTTTGCCAAACATTGGCATAGCTACGACATTAAGCGCCGCCTGGGTTACATGTGCGCGCCCAAGACCTGAACTCTTTGCCACACTTTGGCAAAGCTACGGCATTACACGCCGCCTTAGACACAGGCGCGCGCACAAGACCAGAACTCTTTGCCAAACATTGGAAAAGCTACGACATTACACGGTGCCTGAGACACAGGTGCGCACAAGACCTGAAGTCTTTGCCAAACATTGGCAAAGCTACGGCAATACATGCCGCCTAAGACACAGGCGCGCGCACAAGACCTGAAGTCTTTGCCAAACATTGGCAAAGCTACGGCATTACATGACTCCTGAGACACAGGCGCGCGCACAAGACATGTATTCTTTTCCAAACATTGGCAAAGCTACGACATTAAACGCTTCCTGAGACACAGGCGCGCACAAGACCTGAAATCTTTGCCAAACATTTGCAATGGTACGACATTACACGCCGCCTGAGACACAGGCGTGCGCCCAAGACCTGTTTTTGTCAAAGCTACGGTATTACACGCCGCCTAAGACACAGGCGCGCGCACAAGACCTGAAGTGTTTGTCAATCATTGGCAAAGCTACGGCATTACACGCCGCCTGAGACACATGCACACGCACAAGACCTGAAGTCTTTGCTAATCATTGGCAAAGCTACGACATTACACGCCGCCTGAGACACATGCGCGCACACAAGACCTGAAGTCTTTGCCAAACATTGGCAAAGCTACGACATTAAACGCAGCCTGGGATACATACGCGTGCACAAGATCTGAACTCTTTGCCAGCTTTGGCAAAGCTACGGCATTACACGCCGCCTGAGACACAGGCATGCGCACAAGACCTGAAGTCTTTGCTAATTATTGGCAAAGCTACGACATTACACGCCGTCTGAGACACATGCGCGCGCACAAGACCTGAAGTCTTTGCCATACATTGGCAAAGCTACGACATTAAACGCCGCCTGGGTTACATGATCGTGCACAGGACCTGAACTCTTTGCCACACTTTGGCAAAGCTACGGCATTACATGCTGCCTGAGACACACGCGCGCGCACAAGACCTGAACTATATGCCAGACATTCGCAAAGCTACGGCATTACACGACGCCTGAGACACATGCGCGCGCAAAAGTCCTGAAGTCTTTGCCAATCATTGGCAAAGCTACGGCATTACACGCCACCTGAGACACATGCATGCGCACACGGCCTAAAGTCTTTGCCAATCATTGGCAAAGCTACGGCATTACATGCCGCCTGAGACACATGCGCGCGCACAAGACCTGAAGTCTTTGCCAAACATTGGTAAAGCTACGACATTAAACGCCGCCTGGGTTACATGTGCGCGCACAAGACCTGAATTCGTTGCCACACTTTGGCAAAGCTACGGCTTTACACGCCGCCTAAGACACAGGTGCGCGCACAAGACCAGAACTCTTTGCCAAACATTGGAAAAGCTATGACATTACACGGTGCCTGAGACACAGGCGCGCACGAGATCTGAAGTCTTTGCCAAACATTGGCAAAGCTACGGCATTACACGCCGCCTAAGACACAGGCGCGCTCACAAGACCTGAAGTCTTGGCCAAACATTGGCAAAGCTACGGCATTACACGCCGCCTAAGACACAGGCGCGCGCACAAGACCTGAAGTCTTGGCCAAACATTGGCAAAGCTACGGCATTACACGACTCATGAGACACAGGCGCGCGCACAAGACATGTATTCTTTTCCAAACATTGGCAAAGCTACGACATTACACGCCTCCTGAGACACAGGCGCGCACAAGACCAGAAATCTTTGCCAGACATTTGCAAAGGTAAGACATTACACGCCGCAAGAGACACAGGCGTGCGCCCAAGACTTGTGTTTGGCAAAGCTATGGTATTACACGCCGCCTGAGACACAGGCGCGCGCACAAGACCTGAAGTCTTTGTCAAACATTGGCAAAGCTACGGCATTAAACGCCGCCTGGGTTACATGCGCGCGCACAAGACCTGAAGTCTTTGCCACACTTTGGCAAAGCTACGGCATTACACGCCGTCTGAGACACAGGCGCGCGCACAAGACCAGAACTCTTTGCCAAACATTGGAAAAGCTACGAAATTACACGCTGCCTGAGACACAGGCGCGCACAAGACCTGAAGTCTTTGCCAAACATTGGCAAAGCTACGGCATTACACACCGCCTAAGACACAGGCGCGCGCACAAGACCTGAAGTCTTTGCCAAACATTGGCAAAGCTACGGCATTACACGACTCCTGAGACACAGGCGCGCGCTCAATACTTGAAGTCTTTGCCAAACATTGGCAAAGCTACGACATTACACGCCGCCTGAGACACATGCGCGCGCAAAAGAACTGAACTCTTTGCCAAACTTTGGCAAAGCTACGGCATTACACCTCGCCTGAGACACAGGAGCGCACACGACCTAAAGTCATTGCCAAACATTTTCAAAGCTACGTCATTACACGACGCCTGAGACACAGGCGTTCGCATAAGACCTTTGTTTGGCAAAGCTACGACATTACACGCCGCCTGAGACACAAGCGCGCAAGACCTAAAGTCTTCGCCAAACATTAGCAATGCTACGGTATTACACGAAGCCTAAGACACAGCGCGCACACAAGACCTGAAGTCTTTGCAAAACATTGGCATAGGTACAGCATTACACGCCGCCTGAGACACAGGCGCGCGCACAAGACCTGAAGTCTTTGTCAAACATTAGCAAATCTACGGCATTACACGCCGCCTGAGACACAGGCACGCGCACAAGACCTGAAGTCTTTGCCAAACATTGGCAAAGCTACGACATTACACGCCGCCTGAGACACATGCGCGCGTAAAAGAACTGAACTCTTTGCCAAACATTGGCAAAGCTACGGCATTACACCTCGCCTGAGTCACAGGAGCGCACACGACTTAAATTCATTGCCAAACATTGTCAAAGCTACGTCATTACACGACGCCTGTGACCCAGGCGTGCGCATAAGACCTTTGTTTGGCAAAGCTACGGCATTACACGCCGCCTGAGACACATGCACGCGCACAAGACCTGAAGTCTTCGCCAAACATTAGCAATGCTACGGTATTACACGAAGCCTAAGACACAGCGCGCACACAAGACCTGAAGTCTTTGCAAAACATTGGCATAGGTACAGCATTACATGCCGCCTGAGACACAGGCGCGCGCACAAGACCTGAACTATATGCAAAACATTCGCAAAGCTACGGCATTACACGACGCCTGAGACCCATGCGCGCGCAAAAGTCCTAAATTCTTTGCCAATTATTGGCAAAGCTACGACATTACACGCCGCTTGAGACACATGCACGAGCACAAGTCCTGAAGTCTTTGCCAATCATTGGCAAAGCTACGGCATTATACGCCGCCTGAGACACATGCGCGCGCACAAGACCTGAAGTCTTTGCCAAACATTGGCATAGCTACGACATTAAGCGCCGCCTGGGTTACATGTGCGCGCCCAAGACCTGAACTCTTTGCCACACTTTGGCAAAGCTACGGCATTACACGCCGCCTTAGACACAGGCGCGCGCACAAGACCAGAACTCTTTGCCAAACATTGGAAAAGCTACGACATTACACGGTGCCTGAGACACAGGTGCGCACAAGACCTGAAGTCTTTGCCAAACATTGGCAAAGCTACGGCAATACATGCCGCCTAAGACACAGGCGCGCGCACAAGACCTGAAGTCTTTGCCAAACATTGGCAAAGCTACGGCATTACATGACTCCTGAGACACAGGCGCGCGCACAAGACATGTATTCTTTTCCAAACATTGGCAAAGCTACGACATTAAACGCTTCCTGAGACACAGGCGCGCACAAGACCTGAAATCTTTGCCAAACATTTGCAATGGTACGACATTACACGCCGCCTGAGACACAGGCGTGCGCCCAAGACCTGTTTTTGTCAAAGCTACGGTATTACACGCCGCCTAAGACACAGGCGCGCGCACAAGACCTGAAGTCTTTGTCAATCATTGGCAAAGCTACGGCATTACACGCCGCCTGAGACACATGCACACGCACAAGACCTGAAGTCTTTGCTAATCATTGGCAAAGCTACGACATTACACGCCGCCTGAGACACATGCGCGCACACAAGACCTGAAGTCTTTGCCAAACATTGGCAAAGCTACGACATTAAACGCAGCCTGGGATACATACGCGTGCACAAGATCTGAACTCTTTGCCAGCTTTGGCAAAGCTACGGCATTACACGCCGCCTGAGACACAGGCATGCGCACAAGACCTGAAGTCTTTGCTAATTATTGGCAAAGCTACGACATTACACGCCGTCTGAGACACATGCGCGCGCACAAGACCTGAAGTCTTTGCCATACATTGGCAAAGCTACGACATTAAACGCCGCCTGGGTTACATGATCGTGCACAGGACCTGAACTCTTTGCCACACTTTGGCAAAGCTACGGCATTACATGCTGCCTGAGACACACGCGCGCGCACAAGACCTGAACTATATGCCAGACATTCGCAAAGCTACGGCATTACACGACGCCTGAGACACATGCGCGCGCAAAAGTCCTGAACTCTTTGCCAATCATTGGCAAAGCTACGGCATTACACGCCACCTGACACACATGCACGCGCACACGTCCTGAAGTCTTTGCCAATCATTGGCAAAGCTACGGCATTACATGCCGCCTGAGACACATGCGCGCGCACAAGACCTGAAGTCTTTGCCAAACATTGGTAAAGCTACGACATTAAACGCCGCCTGGGTTACATGTGCGCGCACAAGACCTGAATTCGTTGCCACACTTTGGCAAAGCTACGGCTTTACACGCCGCCTAAGACACAGGTGCGCGCACAAGACCAGAACTCTTTGCCAAACATTGGAAAAGCTATGACATTACACGGTGCCTGAGACACAGGCGCGCACGAGATCTGAAGTCTTTGCCAAACATTGGCAAAGCTACGGCATTACACGCCGCCTAAGACACAGGCGCGCTCACAAGACCTGAAGTCTTGGCCAAACATTGGCAAAGCTACGGCATTACACGCCGCCTAAGACACAGGCGCGCGCACAAGACCTGAAGTCTTGGCCAAACATTGGCAAAGCTACGGCATTACACGACTCATGAGACACAGGCGCGCGCACAAGACATGTATTCTTTTCCAAACATTGGCAAAGCTACGACATTACACGCCTCCTGAGACACAGGCGCGCACAAGACCAGAAATCTTTGCCAGACATTTGCAAAGGTAAGACATTACACGCCGCAAGAGACACAGGCGTGCGCCCAAGACTTGTGTTTGGCAAAGCTATGGTATTACACGCCGCCTGAGACACAGGCGCGCGCACAAGACCTGAAGTCTTTGTCAAACATTGGCAAAGCTACGGCATTAAACGCCGCCTGGGTTACATGCGCGCGCACAAGACCTGAAGTCTTTGCCACACTTTGGCAAAGCTACGGCATTACACGCCGTCTGAGACACAGGCGCGCGCACAAGACCAGAACTCTTTGCCAAACATTGGAAAAGCTACGAAATTACACGCTGCCTGAGACACAGGCGCGCACAAGACCTGAAGTCTTTGCCAAACATTGGCAAAGCTACGGCATTACACACCGCCTAAGACACAGGCGCGCGCACAAGACCTGAAGTCTTTGCCAAACATTGGCAAAGCTACGGCATTACACGACTCCTGAGACACAGGCGCGCGCTCAATACTTGAAGTCTTTGCCAAACATTGGCAAAGCTACGACATTACACGCCGCCTGAGACACATGCGCGCGCAAAAGAACTGAACTCTTTGCCAAACTTTGGCAAAGCTACGGCATTACACCTCGCCTGAGACACAGGAGCGCACACGACCTAAAGTCATTGCCAAACATTTTCAAAGCTACGTCATTACACGACGCCTGAGACACAGGCGTTCGCATAAGACCTTTGTTTGGCAAAGCTACGACATTACACGCCGCCTGAGACACAAGCGCGCAAGACCTAAAGTCTTCGCCAAACATTAGCAATGCTACGGTATTACACGAAGCCTAAGACACAGCGCGCACACAAGACCTGAAGTCTTTGCAAAACATTGGCATAGGTACAGCATTACACGCCGCCTGAGACACAGGCGCGCGCACAAGACCAGAAGTCTTTGTCAAACATTAGCAAATCTACGGCATTACACGCCGCCTGAGACACAGGCACGCGCACAAGACCTGAAGTCTTTGCCAAACATTGGCAAAGCTACGACATTACACGCCGCCTGAGACACATGCGCGCGTAAAAGAACTGAACTCTTTGCCAAACATTGGCAAAGCTACGGCATTACACCTCGCCTGAGTCACAGGAGCGCACACGACTTAAATTCATTGCCAAACATTGTCAAAGCTACGTCATTACACGACGCCTGTGACCCAGGCGTGCGCATAAGACCTTTGTTTGGCAAAGCTACGGCATTACACGCCGCCTGAGACACATGCACGCGCACAAGACCTGAAGTCTTCGCCAAACATTAGCAATGCTACGGTATTACACGAAGCCTAAGACACAGCGCGCACACAAGACCTGAAGTCTTTGCAAAACATTGGCATAGGTACAGCATTACATGCCGCCTGAGACACAGGCGCGCGCACAAGACCTGAACTATATGCAAAACATTCGCAAAGCTACGGCATTACACGACGCCTGAGACCCATGCGCGCGCAAAAGTCCTAAATTCTTTGCCAATTATTGGCAAAGCTACGACATTACACGCCGCTTGAGACACATGCACGAGCACAAGTCCTGAAGTCTTTGCCAATCATTGGCAAAGCTACGGCATTATACGCCGCCTGAGACACATGCGCGCGCACAAGACCTGAAGTCTTTGCCAAACATTGGCATAGCTACGACATTAAGCGCCGCCTGGGTTACATGTGCGCGCCCAAGACCTGAACTCTTTGCCACACTTTGGCAAAGCTACGGCATTACACGCCGCCTTAGACACAGGCGCGCGCACAAGACCAGAACTCTTTGCCAAACATTGGAAAAGCTACGACATTACACGGTGCCTGAGACACAGGTGCGCACAAGACCTGAAGTCTTTGCCAAACATTGGCAAAGCTACGGCAATACATGCCGCCTAAGACACAGGCGCGCGCACAAGACCTGAAGTCTTTGCCAAACATTGGCAAAGCTACGGCATTACATGACTCCTGAGACACAGGCGCGCGCACAAGACATGTATTCTTTTCCAAACATTGGCAAAGCTACGACATTAAACGCTTCCTGAGACACAGGCGCGCACAAGACCTGAAATCTTTGCCAAACATTTGCAATGGTACGACATTACACGCCGCCTGAGACACAGGCGTGCGCCCAAGACCTGTTTTTGTCAAAGCTACGGTATTACACGCCGCCTAAGACATAGGCGCGCGCACAAGACCTGAAGTCTTTGTCAATCATTGGCAAAGCTACGGCATTACACGCCGCCTGAGACACATGCACACGCACAAGACCTGAAGTCTTTGCTAATCATTGGCAAAGCTACGACATTACACGCCGCCTGAGACACATGCGCGCACACAAGACCTGAAGTCTTTGCCAAACATTGGCAAAGCTACGACATTAAACGCAGCCTGGGATACATACGCGTGCACAAGATCTGAACTCTTTGCCAGCTTTGGCAAAGCTACGGCATTACACGCCGCCTGAGACACAGGCATGCGCACAAGACCTGAAGTCTTTGCTAATTATTGGCAAAGCTACGACATTACACGCCGTCTGAGACACATGCGCGCGCACAAGACCTGAAGTCTTTGCCATACATTGGCAAAGCTACGACATTAAACGCCGCCTGGGTTACATGATCGTGCACAGGACCTGAACTCTTTGCCACACTTTGGCAAAGCTACGGCATTACATGCTGCCTGAGACACACGCGCGCGCACAAGACCTGAACTATATGCCAGACATTCGCAAAGCTACGGCATTACACGACGCCTGAGACACATGCGCGCGCAAAAGTCCTGAAGTCTTTGCCAATCATTGGCAAAGCTACGGCATTACACGCCACCTGACACACATGCACGCGCACACGTCCTGAAGTCTTTGCCAATCATTGGCAAAGCTACGGCATTACATGCCGCCTGAGACACATGCGCGCGCACAAGACCTGAAGTCTTTGCCAAACATTGGTAAAGCTACGACATTAAACGCCGCCTGGGTTATATGTGCGCGCACAAGACCTGAATTCGTTGCCACACTTTGGCAAAGCTACGGCTTTACACGCCGCCTGAGACACAGGTGCGCGCACAAGACCAGAACTCTTTGCCAAACATTGGAAAAGCTACGGCATTACACGCCGCCTAAGACACAGGCGCGCTCACAAGACCTGAAGTATTGGCCAAACATTGGCAAAGCTACGGCATTACACGCCGCCTAAGACACAGGCGCGCGCACAAGACCTGAAGTCTTGGCCAAACATTGGCAAAGCTACGGCATTACACGACTCATGAGACACAGGCGCGCGCACAAGACATGTATTGTTTTCCAAACATTGGCAAAGCTACGACATTACACGCCTCCTGAGACACATGCACGCACAAGACCAGAAATCTTTGCCAAACATTTGCAAAGGTACGACATTACACGCCGCCTGAGACACAGGCGTGCGCCCAAGACTTGTGTTTGGCAAAGCTATGGTATTACACGCCGCCTAAGACACAGGCGCGCGCACAAGACCTGAAGTCTTTGTCAAACATTGGCAAAGCTACGGCATTAAACGCCGCCTGGGTTACATGCGCGCGCACAAGACCTGAAGTCTTTGCCACACTTTGGCAAAGCTACGGCATTACACGCCGTCTGAGACACAGGCGCGCGCACAAGACCAGAACTCTTTGCCAAACATTGGAAAAGCTACGAAATTACACGCTGCCTGAGACACAGGCGCGCACAAGACCTGAAGTCTTTGCCAAACATTGGCAAAGCTACGGCATTACACACCGCCTAAGACACAGGCGCGCGCACAAGACCTGAAGTCTTTGCCAAACATTGGCAAAGCTACGGCATTACACGACTCCTGAGACACAGGCGCGCGCTCAAGACTTGAAGTCTTTGTCAAACATTGGTAAATCTACTGCATTACACGCCGCCTGAGACACAGGCGCGCACACAAGACCTGAAGTCTTTGCCAAACATTGGCAAAGCTACGACATTACACGCGCGCCTGAGACACATGCGCGCGCAAAAGAACTGAACTCTTTGCCAAACTTTGGCAAAGCTACGGCATTACACCTCGCCTGAGACACAGGAGCGCACACGACCTAAAGTCATTGCCAAACATTTTCAAAGCTACGTCATTACACGACGCCTGAGACACAGGCGTTCGCATAAGACCTTTATTTGGCAAAGCTACGACATTACACGCCGCCTGAGACACAAGCGCGCAAGACCTGAAGTCTTCGCCAAACATTAGCAATGCTACGGTATTACACGAAGCCTAAGACACAGCGCGCACACAAGACCTGAAGTCTTTGCAAAACATTGGCATAGGTACAGCATTACACGCCGCCTGAGACACAGGCGCGCGCTCAAGACCTGAAGTCTTTGTCAATCATTGGCAAAGCTACGGCATTACACGCCGCCTGAGACACATGCACACGCACAAGACCTGAAGTCTTTGCTAATCATTGGCAAAGCTACGACATTACACGCCGCCTGAGACACATGCGCGCACACAAGACCTGAAGTCTTTGCCAAACATTGGCAAAGCTACGACATTAAACGCAGCCTGGGATACATACGCGTGCACAAGATCTGAACTCTTTGCCAGCTTTGGCAAAGCTACGGCATTACACGCCGCCTGAGACACAGGCATGCGCACAAGACCTGAAGTCTTTGCTAATTATTGGCAAAGCTACGACATTACACGCCGTCTGAGACACATGCGCGCGCACAAGACCTGAAGTCTTTGCCATACATTGGCAAAGCTACGACATTAAACGCCGCCTGGGTTACATGATCGTGCACAGGACCTGAACTCTTTGCCACACTTTGGCAAAGCTACGGCATTACATGCTGCCTGAGACACACGCGCGCGCACAAGACCTGAACTATATGCCAGACATTCGCAAAGCTACGGCATTACACGACGCCTGAGACACATGCGCGCGCAAAAGTCCTGAAGTCTTTGCCAATCATTGGCAAAGCTACGGCATTACACGCCACCTGACACACATGCACGCGCACACGTCCTGAAGTCTTTGCCAATCATTGGCAAAGCTACGGCATTACATGCCGCCTGAGACACATGCGCGCGCACAAGACCTGAAGTCTTTGCCAAACATTGGTAAAGCTACGACATTAAACGCCGCCTGGGTTATATGTGCGCGCACAAGACCTGAATTCGTTGCCACACTTTGGCAAAGCTACGGCTTTACACGCCGCCTGAGACACAGGTGCGCGCACAAGACCAGAACTCTTTGCCAAACATTGGAAAAGCTACGGCATTACACGCCGCCTAAGACACAGGCGCGCTCACAAGACCTGAAGTATTGGCCAAACATTGGCAAAGCTACGGCATTACACGCCGCCTAAGACACAGGCGCGCGCACAAGACCTGAAGTCTTGGCCAAACATTGGCAAAGCTACGGCATTACACGACTCATGAGACACAGGCGCGCGCACAAGACATGTATTGTTTTCCAAACATTGGCAAAGCTACGACATTACACGCCTCCTGAGACACATGCACGCACAAGACCAGAAATCTTTGCCAAACATTTGCAAAGGTACGACATTACACGCCGCCTGAGACACAGGCGTGCGCCCAAGACTTGTGTTTGGCAAAGCTATGGTATTACACGCCGCCTAAGACACAGGCGCGCGCACAAGACCTGAAGTCTTTGTCAAACATTGGCAAAGCTACGGCATTAAACGCCGCCTGGGTTACATGCGCGCGCACAAGACCTGAAGTCTTTGCCACACTTTGGCAAAGCTACGGCATTACACGCCGTCTGAGACACAGGCGCGCGCACAAGACCAGAACTCTTTGCCAAACATTGGAAAAGCTACGAAATTACACGCTGCCTGAGACACAGGCGCGCACAAGACCTGAAGTCTTTGCCAAACATTGGCAAAGCTACGGCATTACACACCGCCTAAGACACAGGCGCGCGCACAAGACCTGAAGTCTTTGCCAAACATTGGCAAAGCTACGGCATTACACGACTCCTGAGACACAGGCGCGCGCTCAAGACTTGAAGTCTTTGTCAAACATTGGTAAATCTACTGCATTACACGCCGCCTGAGACACAGGCGCGCACACAAGACCTGAAGTCTTTGCCAAACATTGGCAAAGCTACGACATTACACGCGCGCCTGAGACACATGCGCGCGCAAAAGAACTGAACTCTTTGCCAAACTTTGGCAAAGCTACGGCATTACACCTCGCCTGAGACACAGGAGCGCACACGACCTAAAGTCATTGCCAAACATTTTCAAAGCTACGTCATTACACGACGCCTGAGACACAGGCGTTCGCATAAGACCTTTATTTGGCAAAGCTACGACATTACACGCCGCCTGAGACACAAGCGCGCAAGACCTGAAGTCTTCGCCAAACATTAGCAATGCTACGGTATTACACGAAGCCTAAGACACAGCGCGCACACAAGACCTGAAGTCTTTGCAAAACATTGGCATAGGTACAGCATTACACGCCGCCTGAGACACAGGCGCGCGCTCAAGACCTGAAGTCTTTGTCAAACATTAGCAAATCTACGGCATTACACGCCGCCTGAGACACAGGCACGCGCACAAGACCTGAAGTCTTTGCCAAACATTGGCAAAGCTACGACATTACACGCCGCCTGAGACACATGCGCGCGCAAAAGAACTGAACTCTTTGCCAAACTTTGGCAAAGCTACGGCATTACACCTCGCCTGAGACACAGGAGCGCACACGACCTAAAGTCATTGCCAAACATTTTCAAAGCTACGTCATTACACGACGCATGAGATACAGGCGTTCGCATAAGACCTTTGTTTGGCAAAGCTACGACATTACACGCCGCCTGAGACACAAGCGCGCAAGACCTGAAGTCTTCGCCAAACATTAGCAATGCTACGGTATTACACGAAGCCTAAGACACAGCGCGCACACAAGACCTGAAGTCTTTGCAAAACATTGGCATAGGTACAGCATTACACGCCGCCTGAGACACAGGCGCGCGCTCAAGACCTGAAGTCTTTGTCAAACATTAGCAAATCTACGGCATTACACGCCGCCTGAGACACAGGCACGCGCACAAGACCTGAAGTCTTTGCCAAACATTGGCAAAGCTACGACATTACACGCCGCCTGAGACACATGCGCGCGCAAAAGAACTGAACTCTTTGCCAAACATTGGCAAAGCTACGGCATTACACCTCGCCTGAGTCACAGGAGCGCACACGACTTAAATTCATTGCCAAACATTGTCAAAGCTACGTCATTACACGACGCCTGTGACCCAGGCGTGCGCATAAGACCTTTGTTTGGCAAAGCTACGACATTACACGCCGCCTGAGACACAGGCGCACAAGACCTGAAGTCTTCGCCAAACATTAGCAATGCTACGGTATTACACGAAGCGTAAGACACAACGTGCACACAAGACCTGAAGTCTTTGCAAAACATTGGCATAGGTACAGCATTACATGCCGCCTGAGACACAGGCGCGCGCACAAGACCTGAACTATATGCAAAACATTCGTAAAGCTACGGCATTACACGACGCCTGAGACCCATGCGCGCGCAAAAGTCCTAAAGTCTTTGCCAATTATTGGCAAAGCTACGACATTACACGCCGCTTGAGACACATGCACGAGCACAAGTCCTGAAGTCTTTGCCAATCATTGGCAAAGCTATGGCATTATACGCCGCCTGAGACACATGCGCGCGCACAAGACCTGAAGTCTTTGCCAAACATTGGCATAGCTACGACATTAAGCGCCGCCTGGGTTACATGTGCGCGCCCAAGACCTGAACTCTTTGCCACACTTTGGCAAAGCTACGACATTACACGCCGCCTTAGACACAGGCGCGCGCACAAGACCAGAACTCTTTGCCAAACATTGGAAAAGCTACGACATTACACGGTGCCTGAGACACAGGTGCGCACAAGACCTGAAGTCTTTGCCAAACATTGGCAAAGCTACGGCATTACATGCCGCCTAAGACACAGCGCGCACACAAGACCTGAAGTCTTTGCAAAACATTGGCATAGGTACAGCATTACACGCCGCCTGAGACACAGGCGCGCGCTCAAGACCTGAAGTCTTTGTCAAACATTAGCAAATCTACGGCATTACACGCCGCCTGAGACACAGGCACGCGCACAAGACCTGAAGTCTTTGCCAAACATTGGCAAAGCTACGACATTACACGCCGCCTGAGACACATGCGCGCGCAAAAGAACTGAACTCTTTGCCAAACATTGGCAAAGCTACGGCATTACACCTCGCCTGAGTCACAGGAGCGCACACGACTTAAATTCATTGCCAAACATTGTCAAAGCTACGTCATTACACGACGCCTGTGACCCAGGCGTGCGCATAAGACCTTTGTTTGGCAAAGCTACGACATTACACGCCGCTTGAGACACATGCACGAGCACAAGTCCTGAAGTCTTTGCCAATCATTGGCAAAGCTATGGCATTATACGCCGCCTGAGACACATGCGCGCGCACAAGACCTGAAGTCTTTGCCAAACATTGGCATAGCTACGACATTAAGCGCCGCCTGGGTTACATGTGCGCGCCCAAGACCTGAACTCTTTGCCACACTTTGGCAAAGCTACGACATTACACGCCGCCTTAGACACAGGCGCGCGCACAAGACCAGAACTCTTTGCCAAACATTGGAAAAGCTACGACATTACACGGTGCCTGAGACACAGGTGCGCACAAGACCTGAAGTCTTTGCCAAACATTGGCAAAGCTACGGCATTACATGCCGCCTAAGACACAGGCGCGCGCACAAGACCTGAAGTCTTTGCCAAACATTGGCAAAGCTACGGCATTACATGACTCCTGAGACACAGGCGCGCGCACAAGACATGTATTCTTTTCCAAACATTGGCAAAGCTACGACATTAAACGCTTCCTGAGACACAGGCGCGCACAAGACCTGAAATCTTTGCCAAACATTTGCAATGGTACGACATTACACGCCGCCTGAGACACAGGCGTGCGCCCAAGACCTGTTTTTGTCAAAGCTACGGTATTACACGCCGCCTAAGACACAGGCGCGCGCACAAGACCTGAACTCTTTATCAATCATTGGCAAAGCTACGGCATTACACGCCGCCTGAGACACATGCACACGCACAAAACCTGAAGTCTTTGCTAATCATTGGCAAAGCTACGACATTACACGCCGCCTGAGACACATGCGCGCACACAAGACCTGAAGTCTTTGCCAAACATTGGCAAAGCTACGACATTAAACGCAGCCTGGGATACATACGCGTGCACAAGATCTGAACTCTTTGCCACGCTTTGGCAAAGCTACGGCATTACACGCCGCCTGAGACACAGGCATGCGCACAAGACCTGAAGTCTTTGCTAATCATTGGCAAAGCTACGACATTACACGCCGCCTGAGACACATGCGCGCGCACAAGACCTGAAGTCTTTGCCATACATTGGCAAAGCTACGACATTAAACGCCGCCTGGGTTACATGATCGTGCACAGGACCTGAACTCTTTGCCACACTTTGGCAAAGCTACGGCATTACATGCTGCCTGAGACACACGCGCGCGCACAAGACCTGAACTATATGCCAGACATTCGCAAAGCTACGGCATTACACGACGCCTGAGACACATGCGCGCGCAAAAGTCCTGAAGTCTTTGCCAATCATTGGCAAAGCTACGGCATTACACGCCACCTGAGACACATGCACGCGCACACGTCCTGAAGTCTTTGCCAAACATTGGTAAAGCTACGACATTAAACGCCGCCTGGGTTACATGTGCGCGCACAAGACCTGAATTCGTTGCCACACATTGGCAAAGCTACGGCTTTACACGCCGCCTGAGACACAGGTGCGCGCACAAGACCAGAACTCTTTGCCAAACATTGGAAAAGCTACGACATTACACGGTGCCTGAGACACAGGCGCGCACGAGATCTGAAGTCTTTGCCAAACATTGGCAAAGCTACGGCATTACACGCCGCCTAAGACACAGGCGCGCTCACAAGACCTGAAGTCTTTGCCAAACATTGGCAAAGCTACGGCATTACACGCCGCCTAAGACACAGGCGCGCGCACAAGACCTGAAGTCTTGGCCAAACATTGGCAAAGCTACGGCATTACACGACTCATGAGACACAGGCGCGCGCACAAGACATGTATTCTTTTCCAAACATTGGCAAAGCTACGACATTACACGCCTCCTGAGACACAGGCGCGCACAAGACCAGAAATCTTTGCCAAACATTTGCAAAGGTACGACATTACACGCCGCCTGAGACACAGGCGTGCGCCCAAGACTTGTGTTTGGCAAAGCTATGGTATTACACGCCGCCTGAGACACAGGCGTGCGCACAAGACCTGAAGTCTTTGTCAAACATTGGCAAAGCTACGGCATTACACGCCGCCTGAGACACAGGCGCGCGCACAAGACCTGAAGTCTTTGCCAATCATTGGCAAAGCTATGACAATACACACCCGCATGAAACACATGTGCGCGCACAAGACCTGAAGTCTTTGCCAAACATTGGCAAAGCTACGGCATTACACGCCGCTTGAGACACAGGCGCGCGCACCAGACCTGGATTCTTTGCTAAACATTGGCAATTCTACCGCATTACACGCCCCCTGAGACACACGCGCAGGTGCAAGACTTGAAGTATTTGCCAAACATTGGCAATGCTACGGCATTACACGATGACTGAGACACAGCGCGCAAACAAGACCTGATGTCTTTGCAAAACATTGGCAAAGCTATGGCATTACACGCCGCCTGAAACACAGGCGCGCTCACAAGACCTGAACTACATGCCAAACATTTGCTAAGCTACCACATTACACGCCGCCTGAGAAACATGCGCGCGCACAAGACCTGAAGTCTTTGCAAAACATTGGCAAAGCTACGACATTACACACCGCCTGAGACACATGCGCGCGTAAAAGAACTGAACTCTTTGCCAAACATTGGCAAAGTTACGACATTACACCTCGCCTGAGACACATGCACGCGCACAAGTCCTGAAGTCTTTGCCAATCATTGGCAAAGCTACGGCATTTCATGCCGCCTGAGACACATGCGCACGCACAAGACCTGAAGTCTTTGCCAAACATTGGTAAAGCTACGACATTAAACACCGCCTGGGTTACATGTGCGCGCACAAGACCTGAACTCGTTGCCACACTTTGGCAAAGCTACGGCATTACACGCCGCCTGAGACACAGGTGCGCGCACAAGACCAGAACTCTTTGCCAAACTTTGGAAAAGCTACGACATTACACGGTGCCTGAGACACAGGCGCGCATAAGACCTGAAGTCTTTGCCAACCATTGCCAAAGCTACGGCATTACACTCCGCCTAAGACACAGACGCGCGCACAAGACCTGAAGTCTTTGCCAAACATTGGCAAAGCTACGGCATTACACGACTCATGAGACACAGGCGCGCGCACAAGACATGTATTCATTTCCAAACATTGGCAAAGCTACGACATTACACGCCTCCTGAGACACAGGCGCGCACAAGACCGGAAATCTTTGCCAAACATTTGCAAAGGTACGACATTACACGCCGCCTGAGACACAAGCATGCGCCCAAGACTTGTGTTTGGCAAAGCTATGGTATTACACGCCGCCTGAGACACAGGCGCGCGCACAAGACCTGAAGTCTTTGTCAAACATTGGCAAAGCTACGGCATTACACGCCGCCTGAGACACAGGCGCGCGCACAAGATTTGAAGTCTTTGCCAATCATTGGCAAAGCTATGACAATACACGCCGCATGAAACACATGTGCGCGCACAAGACCTGAAGTCTTTGCCAAACATTGGCAAGGCTACGGCATTACACGCCGCTTGAGACACAGGCGCGCGCACCACACCTGGATTCTTTGCTAAACATTGGCAATTCTACCGCATTACACGCCCCCTGAGACACACGCGCGTGCGCAAGACTTGAAGTATTTGCCAAACATTGGCAATGCTACGGCATTACACGATGACTGAGACACAGCGCGCAAACAAGACCTGAAGTATTTGCAAAACATTGGCAAAGCTACGGTATTACACGCCGCCTGAAACACAGGCGCGCTCACAAGACCTGAACTACATGCCAAACATTGGCAAATCTACTGCATTACACGCCGCCTAAGACACAGGCGCGCGCACAAGACCTGAAGTCTTTGCCAAACATTGGCAAAGCTACGGCATTACACCTCGCTTGAGACACAGGAGCGCACACGACCTAAAGTCTTTGCCAAACATTATCAAAGCTATGTCATTACACGACTAATGAGACACAGGCGTGCTCATAAGACCTTTGTTTGGCAAAGCTACGGTATCACACACCGCCTGAGACACAGGCGCGCAAGACCTGAAGTCTTCGCCAAACATTGGCATTGCTACGGCGTTACACAAAGCCTAAGACACAGCACGCACACCAGACCTGAAGTCTTTGCAAAACATTGGCAAAGCTACAGCATTACATGCCGCCTGAGACACAGGCGCGCGCACAAGACCTGAACTATATGCCACACATTCGCAAAGCTACGGCATTACACGACTCCTGAGACACATGCGCGCGCAAAAGTCCTGAAGTCTTTGCCAATCATTGGCAAAGCTACGGCATTACACGCCGCCTGAAACACAAGCACACGCACAAGTCCTGAAGTCTTTGCCAATCTTTGGCAAAGCTACGGCATTACACGCCGCCTGAGACACATGCGCGCATACAAGACCTGAAGTCTTTGCCAAACATTGGCAAAGCTACGACATTAAACGCCGCCTGGGTTACATACGCGTGCACAAGATCTGAACTCTTTGCCACCCTTTGGCAAAACTACAGCATTACACGCCGCCTGAGGCGTGCGCCCAAGACCTGTGTTTGGCAAAGCTACGGTATTACAGCCGCCTGAGATACAGGCGTGCGCACAAGACCTGAAGTCTTTCTCAAACATTGGCAAAGCTACGACATTAAACGCCGCCTGGGTTACATGATCGTGCACAGGACCTGAACTCTTGGCCACACTTTAGCAAAACTACGGCATTACACGACGCCTGAAACACACGCGCGCGCAAAAGTCCTGAAGTGTTTGCCAATCATTGGAAAAGCTACGGCATTACACGCCGCAAAAGACACATGCACGCGCACAAGTCCTGAAGTCTTTGCCAATCATTGGAAAAGCTACGGCATTACATGCCGCCTGAGACACATGCGCGCGTACAAGACCTGAAGTCTTTGCCAAACATTGGCAAAGGTACGACATTAAACGCCGCCTGGGTTACATGCGCGCGCACAAGACCTGAACTCTTTGCCACACTTTGGCAAAGCTACGGCATTACACGCCGTCTGAGACACAGGCGCGCGCACAAGACCAGAACTCTTTGCCAAACATTGGAAAAGCTACGAAATTACACGCTGCCTGAGACACAGGCGCGCACAAGACCTGAAGTCTTTGCCAAACATTGGCAAAGCTACGGCATTACACACCGCCTAAGACACAGGCGCGCGCACAAGACCTGAAGTCTTTGCCAAACATTGGCAAAGCTACGGCATTACACGACTCCTGAGACACAGGCGCGCGCTCAAGACTTGAAGTCTTTGTCAAACATTGGTAAATCTACTGCATTACACGCCGCCTGAGACACAGGCGCGCACACAAGACCTGAAGTATTTGCCAAACATTGGCAAAGCTACGACATTACACGCCGCCTGAGACACATGCGCGCGCAAAAGAACTGAACTCTTTGCCAAACTTTGGCAAAGCTACGGCATTACACCTCGCCTAAGACACAGGAGCGCACACGACCTAAAGTCATTGCCAAACATTTTCAAAGCTACGTCATTACACGACGCCTGAGACACAGGCGTTCGCATAAGACCTTTGTTTGGCAAAGCTACGACATTACACGCCGCCTGAGACACAAGCGCGCAAGACCTGAAGTCTTCGCCAAACATTAGCAATGCTATGGTATTACACGAAGCCTAAGACACAGCGCGCACACAAGACCTGAAGTCTTTGCAAAACATTGGCATAGGTACAGCATTACACGCCGCCTGAGACACAGGCGCGCGCTCAAGACCTGAAGTCTTTGTCAAACATTAGCAAATCTACGGCATTACACGCCGCCTGAGACACAGGCACGCGCACAAGACCTAAAGTCTTTGCCAAACATTGGCAAAGCTACGACATTACACGCCGCCTGAGACACATGCGCACGCAAAAGAACTGAACTCTTTGCCAAACATTGGCAAAGCTACGGCATTACACCTCGCCTGAGTCACAGGAGCGCACACGACTTAAATTCATTGCCAAACATTATCAAAGCTACGTCATTACACGACGCCTGACCCAGGCGTGCGCATAAGACCTTTGTTTGGCAAAGCTACGACATTACACGCCGCCTGAGACACAGGCGCGCAAGACCTGAAGTCTTCGCCAAACATTAGCAATGCTACGGTATTACACGAAGCCTAAGACACAGCGCGCACACAAGAACTGAAGTCTTTGCAAAACATTGGCATAGGTACAGCATTACATGCCGCCTGAGACACAGGCGCACAAGACCTGAACTATATGCCAAACATTCGCAAAGCTACGGCATTACACGACGCCTGAGACCCATGCGCGCGCAAAGGTCCTAAAGTCTTTGCCAATTATTGGCAAAGCTACGACATTACACGCCGCTTGAGACACATGCACGAGCACAAGTCCTGAAGTCTTTGCCAATCATTGGCAAAGCTACGGCATTATACGCCGCCTGAGACACATGCGCGCGCACAAGACCTGAAGTCTTTGCCAAACATTGGCATAGCTACGACATTAAGCGCCGCCTGGGTTACATGTGCGCGCCCAAGACCTGAACTCTTTGCCACACTTTGGCAAATCTACGGCATTACACGCCGCCTTAGACACAGGCGCGCGCACAAGACCAGAACTCTTTGCCAAACATTGGAAAAGCTACGACATTACACGGTGCCTGAGACACAGGTGCGCACAAGACCTGAAGTCTTTGCCAAACAATGGCAAAGCTACGGCATTACATGCCGCCTAAGACACAGGCGCGCGCACAAGACCTGAAGTCTTTGCCAAACATTGGAAAAGCTACGGCATTACATGACTCCTGAGACACAGGCGCGCCAACAAGACATGTATTCTTTTCCAAACATTGGGAAAGCTACGACATTACACGCCTCCTGAGACACAGGCGCGCACAAGACCTGAAATCTTTGCCAAACATTTGCAAAGGTACGACATTACACGCCGCCTGAGACACAGGCGTGCGCCCAAGACCTGTTTTTGGCAAAGCTACGGTATTACACGCCGCCTATGACACAGGCGCGCGCACAAGACCTGAAGTCTTTGTCAAACATTGGCAAAGCTACGGCATTACACGCCGCCTAAGACACAGGCGCGCGCACAAGAACTGAACTTTTGCCAAATATTGGCAAAGCTACGGCATTACACGCCGCATGAAACACATGCTCGCACACAAGACCTGAAGTCTTTGCAAAACATTGGCATAGGTACAGCATTACATGCCGCCAGTGACACAGGCCCGCGCACAAGACTTGAACTATATGCCAAACATTCGCAAAGCTACGGCATTACACGACGCCTGAGACACATGCGCGCGCAAAAGTCCGGAAGTCTTTGCCAATCATTGGCAAATCTACGGCATTACACGCCGCTTGAGACACACGCACGCACACAAGTCCTGAAGTCTTTGCCAATCATTGGCAAAGCTACGGTATTACACTCCGCCTGAGACACATACGCGCGCACAAGACCTGAAGTCTTTGCCAAACATTGGCAAAGCTATGACATTAAATGCCGCCTGGGTTACATGCGCGCGCACAAGACCTGAACTCTTTGCCACACTTTGGCAAAGCTACGGCATTACACGCCGCCTTAGACACAGGCGCGCGCTCAAGACCAGAACTCTTTGCCAAACATTGGAAACGCTACGACATTACACGCTGCCTGAGACACAGTCGCGCACAAGACTTGAAGACTTTGCCAAACATTTGCAAAGCTACGGCAATACACGCCGCCTAAGACACAGGCGCGCGCACAAGACCTAAGTCTTTGTCAAACATTGGCAAAGCTACGGCATTACACGCCGCCTGAGACACAGGCGCGCGCACAAGACCTGAAGTCTTTGCCAATCATTGGCAAAGCTGTGACAATACACGTCGCCTGAGACACATGCACGCGCACAAGTCCTGAAGTCTTTGCTAATCTATGGCAAAGCTACGGCATTACACGCCGCCTGAGACACATGCGCGCGCACAAGACCTGAAGTCTTTGCCAAACATTGGCAAAGCTACGACATTAAATGCCGCCTGGGTTACATGCGCGTGCACAAGATATGAACTCTTTGCCACACTTTGGCAAAGCTACGGCATTACACGCCGCCTGAGACACAGTCGTGCGAACAAGACCTGACTCTTTGCCAATCATTGGCAAAGCTTCGACATTACACGCCGCCTGAGACACTAGCGCGCGCATAAGACCTTTGTTTGGGAAAGCTACGACATTACACGCCGCCTGAGACACACGACCTAAAGTCATTGCCAAACATTGTCAAAGCTACGTCATTACACGACGCCTGAGACACAGGCGTGCGCATAAGACCTTTATTTGGCAAAGCTACGGATCACACGTCTCCTGAGACACAGGCGCGCAAGACCTGAAGTCTTCGCCAAACATTAGCAATGCTACGGTATTACACGAAGCCTAAGACACAGCGCGCACACAAGACCTGAAGTCTTTGCAAAACATTGGCAAAGCTACAGCATTACATGCCGCCAGAGACACAGGCGCGCGCACAAGACCTGAACTATATGCCAAACATTCGCAAAGCTACGACATTACACGACGCCTGAGACACATGCGCGCGCAAAAGTCCGGAAGTCTTTGCCAATCATTGGCAAAGGTACGGCATTACACGCCGCTTGAGACACATGCACGCGCACAAGTCCTGAAGTCTTTGCCAATCATTGGCAAAGCTACGGCATTTCACGCCGCCTGAGACACATGCGCGTGCACAAGACCTGAAGTCTTTGCCAAACATTGGCAAAGCTATGACATTAAACGCCGCCTGGGTTACATGCGCGCGCACAAGACCTGAACTCTTTGCCACGCTTTGGCAAAGCTATGGCATTACACGCTGCCTTAGACACAGGCGCGCGCTCAAGACCAGAACTCTTTGCCAAACATTGGAAAAGCTACGACATTACACGCTGCCTGAGACACAGTCGCGCACAAGACCTGAAGTCCTTGCCAAACATTGGCAAAGCTACGGCAATACACGCCGCCTAAGACACAGAAGCGCGCACAAGACTTGAAGTCTTTGTCTAACATTGGCAAAGCTACGACATTACACGCCGCCTGAGACACACGCGCGCGCACAAGACCTGAAGTCTTTCCCAATCATTGGCAAAGCTGTGACAATACACGTCGCCTGAGACACATGCACGCGCACAAGTCCTGAAGTCTTTGCTAATCTTTGGCAAAGCTACGGCATTACACGCCGCCTGAGACACATGCGTGCGCACAAGACCTGAAGTCTTTGCCAAACATTGGCAAAGCTACGACATTAAATGCCGCCTGGGTTACATGCGCGTGCACAAGATATGAACTCTTTGCCACACTTTGGCAAAGCTACGGCATTATACGCCGCCTGAGACACAGGCGTGCGAACAAGACCTGAACTCTTTGCCAATCATTGGCAAAGCTTCGACATTACACGCAGGCTGAGACACAGGCGCGCGCATAAGACCTTTTTTTGGGAAAGCTACGACATTACACGCTTCCTGAGACACAGGCGCGCAAGACCTGAAGTCTTCGCCAAACATTAGCAATGCTACGGTATTACACGAAGCCTAAGACACAGCGCGCACACAAGACCTGAAGTCTTTGCAAAACATTGGCAAAGCTACAGCATTACATGCCGCCAGAGACACAGGCGCGCGCACAAGACCTGAACTATATGCCAAACATTCGCAAAGCTACGACATTACACGACGCCTGAGACACATGCGCGCGCAAAAGTCCGGAAGTCTTTGCCAATCATTGGCAAAGGTACGGCATTACACGCCGCTTGAGACACATGCACGCGCACAAGTCCTGAAGTCTTTGCCAATCATTGGCAAAGCTACGGCATTTCACGCCGCCTGAGACACATGCGCGTGCACAAGACCTGAAGTCTTTGCCAAACATTGGCAAAGCTATGACATTAAACGCCGCCTGGGTTACATGCGCGCGCACAAGACCTGAACTCTTTGCCACGCTTTGGCAAAGCTATGGCATTACACGCTGCCTTAGACACAGGCGCGCGCTCAAGACCAGAACTCTTTGCCAAACATTGGAAAAGCTACGACATTACACGCTGCCTGAGACACAGTCGCGCACAAGACCTGAAGTCCTTGCCAAACATTGGCAAAGCTACGGCAATACACGCCGCCTAAGACACAGAAGCGCGCACAAGACTTGAAGTCTTTGTCTAACATTGGCAAAGCTACGACATTACACGCCGCCTGAGACACACGCGCGCGCACAAGACCTGAAGTCTTTCCCAATCATTGGCAAAGCTGTGACAATACACGTCGCCTGAGACACATGCACGCGCACAAGTCCTGAAGTCTTTGCTAATCTTTGGCAAAGCTACGGCATTACACGCCGCCTGAGACACATGCGTGCGCACAAGACCTGAAGTCTTTGCCAAACATTGGCAAAGCTACGACATTAAATGCCGCCTGGGTTACATGCGCGTGCACAAGATATGAACTCTTTGCCACACTTTGGCAAAGCTACGGCATTATACGCCGCCTGAGACACAGGCGTGCGAACAAGACCTGAACTCTTTGCCAATCATTGGCAAAGCTTCGACATTACACGCAGGCTGAGACACAGGCGCGCGCATAAGACCTTTTTTTGGGAAAGCTACGACATTACACGCTTCCTGAGACACAGGCGCGCAAGACCTGAAGTCTTTGCCAAACATTAGCAAAGCTACGGCATTACACGCCGCCTGAGACACAGGCGCGCGCTCAAGACCTGAAGTCTTTGCAAAACATTGGCAAATCTACGGCATTACACGCCGCCTGAGACACAGGCGCGCGCACAAGATCTGAAGTCTTTGCCAAACATTGGCAAAGCTTCGGCATTACACCTCGCCTGAGACACAGGAGCGCACACGACCTAAAGTCTTTGCCAAACATTGTCAAAGCTACGTCATTACACGACGCCTGAGACACAGGCATGCGCATAAGACCTTTATTTGGCAAAGCTATGGCATCACACGCCGCCTGAGACATAGGCGCGCAAGACCTGAAGTTTTCGCCAAACATTAGCAATGCTACGGTATTACACGAAGCCAAAGACACAGCGCGCACACAAGACCTGAAGTCTTTGCAAAACATTGGCAAAGCTACAGCATTACATGCCACCAGAGACACAGGCGCGCGCACAAGACCTGAACTATATGCCAAACATTCGCAAAGCTACGACATTACACGACGCCTGGGTTACATGCGCGCGCAAAAGTCCGGAAGTCTTTGCCAATCATTGGCAAAGGTACGGCATTACACGCCGCTTGAGACACATGCACGCGCACAAGTCCTGAAGTCTTTGCCAATCATTGGCAAAGCTACGGCATTACACGCCGCCTGAGACACATGCGCGTGCACAAGACCTGAAGTCTTTGCCAAACATTGGCAAAGCTATGACATTAAACGCCGCCTGGGTTACATGCGCGCGCACAAGACCTGAACTCTTTGCCACACTTTGGCAAAGCTACGGCGTTACACGCCGCTTTAGACACAGGCGCGCGCACAACACCAGAACTCTTTGCCAAACATTGGAAAAGCAACGACATTACGCGCTGCCTGAGACACAGTCGCGCACATGACCTGAAGTCTTTGCCAAACATTGGCAAAGCTGCGGCAATACACGCCGCCTAAGACACAGGCACGCGCACAAGACCTGAAGTCTTTGTCAAACATTGGCAAAGCTACGACATTACACGCCGCCTGAGACACAGTCGCGCGCACAAGACCTGAAGTATTTGCCAAACATTGGCAAAGCTATGACATTAAACACCGCCTGGGTTACATGCGCGCGCACAAGACCTGAACTCTTTGCCAAGCTTTGGCAAAGCTACGGCATTACACGCCGCCTTAGACACATGCGCGCACTCAAGACCAGAACTCTTTGCCAAACATTTGCAAAGCTACGGCAATACACGCCGTCTAAGACACAGGCGCACGCACAAGACCTAAGTCTTTGTCAAACATTGGCAAAGCTACGGCATTACACGCCGCCTGAGACACAGGCGCGCGCACAAGACCTGAAGTCTTTGCCAATCATTGGCAAAGCTGTGACAATACACGTCGCCTGAGACACATGCACGCGCACAAGTCCTGAAGTCTTTGCTAATCTATGGCAAAGCTACGGCATTACACGCCGCCTGAGACACATGCGCGCGCACAAGACCTGAAGTCTTTGCCAAACATTGGCAAAGCTACGACATTAAATGCCGCCTGGGTTACATGCGCGTGCACAAGATATGAACTCTTTGCCACACTTTGGCAAAGCTACGACATTACACGCCGCCTGAGACACAGTCGTGCGAACAAGACCTGACTCTTTGCCAATCATTGGCAAAGCTTCGACATTACACGCCGCCTGAGACACAGGCGCGCGCATAAGACCTTTGTTTGGGAAAGCTACGACATTACACGCCGCCTGAGACACAGGCGCGCAAGACCTGAAGTCTTTGCCAAACATTAGCAAAGCTACGGCATTACACGCCGCTTGAGACACAGGCGCGCGCTCAAGACCTGAAGTCTTAGCAAAACGTTGGCAAATCTATGGCATTACACGCCGTCTGAAACACAGGCGCGCGCACAAGACCTGAAGTGTTTGCCAAACATTGGCAAAGCTTCGGCATTACACCTCGCCTGAGACACAGGAGCGCACACGACCTAAAGTCATTGCCAAACATTGTCAAAGCTACGTCATTACACGACGCCTGAGACACAGGCGTGCGCATAAGACCTTTATTTGGCAAAGCTACGGATCACACGTCGCCTGAGACACAGGCGCGCAAGACCTGAAGTCTTCGCCAAACATTAGCAATGCTACGGTATTACACGAAGCCTAAGACACAGCGCACACAAGACCTGAAGTCTTTGCAAAACATTGGCAAAGCTACAGCATTACATGCCGCCAGAGACACAGGCGCGCGCACAAGACCTGAACTATATGCCAAACATTCGCAAAGCTACGACATTACACGACGCCTGGGTTACATGCGCGCGCAAAAGTCCGGAAGTCTTTGCCAATCATTGGCAAAGGTACGGCATTACACGCCGCCAGAGACACATGCGCGCGCAAAAGTCCGGAAGTCTTTGCCAATCATTGGCAAAGGTACGGCATTACACGCCGCTTGAGACACATGCACGCGCACAAGTCCTGAAGTCTTTGCCAATCATTGGCAAAGCTACGGCATTACACGCCGCCTGAGACACATGCGCGTGCACAAGACCTGAAGTCTTTGCCAAACATTGGCAAAGCTATGACATTAAACGCCGCCTGGGTTACATGCGCGCGCACAAGACCTGAACTCTTTGCCACGCTTTGGCAAAGCTATGGCATTACACGCTGCCTTAGACACAGGTGCGCGCTCAAGACCAGAACTCTTTGCCAAACATTGGAAAAGCTACGACATTACACGCTGCCTGAGACACAGTCGCGCACAAGACCTGAAGTCTTTGCCAAACATTGGCAAAGCTACGGCAATACACGCCGCCTAAGACACAGGAGCGCGCACAAGACCTGAAGTCTTTGTCTAACATTGGCAAAGCTACGACATTACACGCCGCCTGAGACACACGCGCGCGCACAAGACCTGAAGTCTTTCCCAATCATTGGCAAAGCTGTGACAATACACGTCGCCTGAGACACATGCACGCGCACAAGTCCTGAAGTCTTTGCTAATCTTTGGCAAAGCTACGGCATTACACGCCGCCTGAGACACATGCGTGCGCACAAGACCTGAAGTCTTTGCCAAACATTGGCAAAGCTACGACATTAAATGCCGCCTGGGTTACATGCGCGTGCACAAGATATGAAGTCTTTGCCACACTTTGGCAAAGCTACGGCATTATACGCCGCCTGAGACACAGGCGTGCGAACAAGACCTGAACTCTTTGCCAATCATTGGCAAAGCTTCGACATTACACGCAGCCTGAGACACAGGCGCGCGCATAAGACCTTTGTTTGGGAAAGCTACGGCATTACACGCTTCCTGAGACACAGGCGCGCAAGACCTGAAGTCTTTGCCAAACATTAGCAAAGCTACGGCATTACACGCCGCCTGAGACACAGGCGCGCACTCAAGACCTGAAGTCTTTGCAAAACATTGGCAAATCTACGGCATTACACGCCGCCTGAGACACAGGCGCGCGCACAAGACCTGAAGTCTTTGCCAAACGTTGGCAAAGCTTCGGCATTACACCTCGCCTGAGACACAGGAGCGCACACGACCTAAAGTCTTTGCCAAACATTGTCAAAGCTACGTCATTACACGACGCCTGAGACACAGGCGTGCGCATAAGACCTTTATTTGGCAAAGCTATGGCATCACACGCCGCCTGAGACATAGGCGCGCAAGACCTGAAGTTTTCGCCAAACATTAGCAATGCTACGGTATTACACGAAGCCAAAGACACAGCGCGCACACAAGACCTGAAGTCTTTGCAAAACATTGGCAAAGCTACAGCATTACATGCCGCCAGAGACACAGGCGCGCGCACAAGACCTGAACTATATGCCAAACATTCGCAAAGCTACGACATTACACGACGCCTGGGTTACATGCGCGCGCAAAAGTCCGGAAGTCTTTGCCAATCATTGGCAAAGGTACGGCATTACACGCCGCTTGAGACACATGCACGCGCACAAGTCCTGAAGTCTTTGCCAATCATTGGCAAAGCTACGGCATTACACGCCGCCTGAGACACATGCGCGTGCACAAGAACTGAAGTCTTTGCCAAACATTGGCAAAGCTATGACATTAAACGCCGCCTGGGTTACATGCGCGCGCACAAGACCTGAACTCTTTGCCACACTTTGGCAAAGCTACGGCGTTACACGCCGCTTTAGACACAGGCGCGCGCACAACACCAGAACTCTTTGCCAAACATTGGAAAAGCAACGACATTACGCGCTGCCTGAGACACAGTCGCGCACATGACCTGAAGTCTTTGCCAAACATTGGCAAAGCTGCGGCAATACACGCCGCCTAAGACACAGGCACGCGCACAAGACCTGAAGTCTTTGTCAAACATTGGCAAAGCTACGACATTACACGCCGCCTGAGACACAGTCGCGCGCACAAGACCTGAAGTATTTGCCAAACATTGGCAAAGCTATGACATTAAACACCGCCTGGGTTACATGCGCGCGCACAAGACCTGAACTCTTTGCCACACTTTGGCAAAGCTACGGCATTACACGCCGCCTTAGACACATGCGCGCACTCAAGACCAGAACTCTTTGCCAAACATTTGCAAAGCTACGGCAATACACGCCGTCTAAGACACAGGCGCACGCACAAGACCTAAGTCTTTGTCAAACATTGGCAAAGCTACGGCATTACACGCCGCCTGAGACACAGGCGCGCGCACAAGACCTGAAGTCTTTGCCAATCATTGGCAAAGCTGTGACAATACACGTCGCCTGAGACACATGCACGCGCACAAGTCCTGAAGTCTTTGCTAATCTATGGCAAAGCTACGGCATTACACGCCGCCTGAGACACATGCGCGCGCACAAGACCTGAAGTCTTTGCCAAACATTGGCAAAGCTACGACATTAAATGCCGCCTGGGTTACATGCGCGTGCACAAGATATGAACTCTTTGCCACACTTTGGCAAAGCTACGGCATTACACGCCGCCTGAGACACAGTCGTGCGAACAAGACCTGACTCTTTGCCAATCATTGGCAAAGCTTCGACATTACACGCCGCCTGAGACACAGGCGCGCGCATAAGACCTTTGTTTGGGAAAGCTACGACATTACACGCCGCCTGAGACACAGGCGCGCAAGACCTGAAGTCTTTGCCAAACATTAGCAAAGCTACGGCATTACACGCCGCTTGAGACACAGGCGCGCGCTCAAGACCTGAAGTCTTAGCAAAACGTTGGCAAATCTATGGCATTACACGCCGTCTGAAACACAGGCGCGCGCACAAGACCTGAAGTGTTTGCCAAACATTGGCAAAGCTTCGGCATTACACCTCGCCTGAGACACAGGAGCGCACACGACCTAAAGTCATTGCCAAACATTGTCAAAGCTACGTCATTACACGACGCCTGAGACACAGGCGTGCGCATAAGACCTTTATTTGGCAAAGCTACGGATCACACGTCGCCTGAGACACAGGCGCGCAAGACCTGAAGTCTTCGCCAAACATTAGCAATGCTACGGTATTACACGAAGCCTAAGACACAGCGCACACAAGACCTGAAGTCTTTGCAAAACATTGGCAAAGCTACAGCATTACATGCCGCCAGAGACACAGGCGCGCGCACAAGACCTGAACTATATGCCAAACATTCGCAAAGCTACGACATTACACGACGCCTGGGTTACATGCGCGCGCAAAAGTCCGGAAGTCTTTGCCAATCATTGGCAAAGGTACGGCATTACACGCCGCCAGAGACACATGCGCGCGCAAAAGTCCGGAAGTCTTTGCCAATCATTGGCAAAGGTACGGCATTACACGCCGCTTGAGACACATGCACGCGCACAAGTCCTGAAGTCTTTGCCAATCATTGGCAAAGCTACGGCATTACACGCCGCCTGAGACACATGCGCGTGCACAAGACCTGAAGTCTTTGCCAAACATTGGCAAAGCTATGACATTAAACGCCGCCTGGGTTACATGCGCGCGCACAAGACCTGAACTCTTTGCCACGCTTTGGCAAAGCTATGGCATTACACGCTGCCTTAGACACAGGTGCGCGCTCAAGACCAGAACTCTTTGCCAAACATTGGAAAAGCTACGACATTACACGCTGCCTGAGACACAGTCGCGCACAAGACCTGAAGTCTTTGCCAAACATTGGCAAAGCTACGGCAATACACGCCGCCTAAGACACAGGAGCGCGCACAAGACCTGAAGTCTTTGTCTAACATTGGCAAAGCTACGACATTACACGCCGCCTGAGACACACGCGCGCGCACAAGACCTGAAGTCTTTCCCAATCATTGGCAAAGCTGTGACAATACACGTCGCCTGAGACACATGCACGCGCACAAGTCCTGAAGTCTTTGCTAATCTTTGGCAAAGCTACGGCATTACACGCCGCCTGAGACACATGCGTGCGCACAAGACCTGAAGTCTTTGCCAAACATTGGCAAAGCTACGACATTAAATGCCGCCTGGGTTACATGCGCGTGCACAAGATATGAACTCTTTGCCACACTTTGGCAAAGCTACGGCATTATACGCCGCCTGAGACACAGGCGTGCGAACAAGACCTGAACTCTTTGCCAATCATTGGCAAAGCTTCGACATTACACGCAGCCTGAGACACAGGCGCGCGCATAAGACCTTTGTTTGGGAAAGCTACGGCATTACACGCTTCCTGAGACACAGGCGCGCAAGACCTGAAGTCTTTGCCAAACATTAGCAAAGCTACGGCATTACACGCCGCCTGAGACACAGGCGCGCACTCAAGACCTGAAGTCTTTGCAAAACATTGGCAAATCTACGGCATTACACGCCGCCTGAGACACAGGCGCGCGCACAAGACCTGAAGTCTTTGCCAAACGTTGGCAAAGCTTCGGCATTACACCTCGCCTGAGACACAGGAGCGCACACGACCTAAAGTCTTTGCCAAACATTGTCAAAGCTACGTCATTACACGACGCCTGAGACACAGGCGTGCGCATAAGACCTTTATTTGGCAAAGCTATGGCATCACACGCCGCCTGAGACACAGGCGCGCAAGACCTGAAGTTTTCGCCAAACATTAGCAATGCTACGGTATTACACGAAGCCAAAGACACAGCGCGCACACAAGACCTGAAGTCTTTGCAAAACATTGGCAAAGCTACAGCTTTACATGCCGCCTGAGACACAGGCGCGTGCACAAGACCTGAACTATATGCCAAACATTCGCAAAGCTACGGTATTACACAACGCTTGAGACACATGCGCGCGTAAAAGTCCGGATGTCTTTGCCAATCACTGGCAAAGCTACTGCATTACACGCCGCTTGAGACACATGGACGCGCACAAGTCCTGAAGTGTTTGCCAAACATTGGCAAAGCTACGGCATTACACGCCGCCTGAGACACATGCGCGCGCACAAGATCTTAAGTCTTTGCCAAACATTGGCAAAGCTATGACTTTAAACGCCGCCTGGGTTACATGCGCGCGCACAAGACCTTAACTCTTTGCCACACTTTGGCAAAGCTACGGCGTTACACGCCGCTTTAGATACAGGCGCGCGCACAACACCAGAACTCTTTGCCAAACATTGGAAAAGCAACGACATTACGCGCTGCCTGAGACACAGTCGCGCACATGACCTGAAGTCTTTGCCAAACATTGGAAAGCTACGGCAATACACGCCGCCTAAGACACAGGCACGCGCACAAGACCTGAAGTCTTTGTCAAACATTGGCAAAGCTACGACATTACACGCCGCCTGAGACACAGTCGCGCGCACAAGACCTGAAGTATTTGCCAAACATTGGCAAAGCTATGACATTAAACGCCGCCTGGGTTACATGCGCGCGCACAAGACCTGAACTCTTTGCCACACTTTGGCAAAGCTACGGCATTACACGCCGCCTTAGACACATGCGCGCACTCAAGACCAGAACTCTTTGCCAAACATTGGAAAAGCTACGACATTACACGCTGCCTGAGACACAGTCGCGCACAAGACCTGAAGTCTTTGCCAAACATTGGCAAAGCTACGGCATTACACACCGCCTAAGACACAGGCGCACGCACAAGACCTGAACTCTTTGCCAAACATTGGCATAGCTACGACATTAAACGCCGCCTGGGTTACATGATCGTGCACAGGACCTGAACTCTTTGCCACGCTTTGGCAAAGCTACGGCATTACATGCTGCCTGAGACACACGCGCGCGCACAAGACCTGAACTATATGCCAGACATTCGCAAAGCTACGGCATTACACGACGCCTGAGACACATGCGCGCGCAAAAGTCCTGAAGTCTTTGCCAATCATTGGCAAAGCTACGGCATTACACGCCACCTGAGACACATGCACGCGCACACGTCCTGAAGTCTTTGCCAATCATTGGCAAAGCTACGGCATTACATGCCGCCTGAGACACATGCGCGCGCACAAGACCTGAAGTCTTTGCCAAACATTGGTAAAGCTACGACATTAAACGCCGCCTGGGTTACATGTGCGCGCACAAGACCTGAATTCGTTGCCACACATTGGCAAAGCTACGGCTTTACACGCCGCCTGAGACACAGGTGCGCGCACAAGACCAGAACTCTTTGCCAAAGATTTGAAAAGCTACGACATTACACGGTGCCTGAGACACAGGCGCGCACGAGATCTGAAGTCTTTGCCAAACATTGGCAAAGCTACGGCATTACACGCCGCCTAAGACACAGGCGCGCTCACAAGACCTGAAGTCTTTGCCAAACATTGGCAAAGCTACGGCATTACACGCCGCCTAAGACACAGGCGCGCGCACAAGACCTGAAGTCTTGGCCAAACATTGGCAAAGCTACGGCATTACACGACTCATGAGACACAGGCGCGCGCACAAGACATGTATTCTTTTCCAAACATTGGCAAAGCTATGACAATACACACCCGCATGAAACACATGTGCGCGCACAAGACCAGAAATCTTTGCCAAACATTTGCAAAGGTACGACATTACACGCCGCCTGAGACACAGGCGTGCACCCAAGACTTGTGTTTGGCAAAGCTATGGTATTACACGCCGCCTGAGACACAGGCGTGCGCACAAGACCTGAAGTCTTTGTCAAACATTGGCAAAGCTACGGCATTACACGCCGCCTGAGACACAGGCGCGCGCACAAGACCTGAAGTCTTTGCCAATCATTGGCAAAGCTATGACAATACACACCCGCATGAAACACATGTGCGCGCACAAGACCTGAAGTCTTTGCCAAACATTGGCAAAGCTACGGCATTACACGCCGCTTGAGACACAGGCGCGCGCACCAGACCTGGATTCTTTGCTAAACATTGGCAATTCTACCGCATTACACGCCCCCTGAGACACACGCGCAGGTGCAAGACTTGAAGTATTTGCCAAACATTGGCAATGCTACGGCATTACACGATGACTGAGACACAGCGCGCAAACAAGACCTGATGTCTTTGCAAAACATTGGCAAAGCTATGGCATTACACGCCGCCTGAAACACAGGCGCGTTCACAAGACCTGAACTACATGCCAAACATTTGCTAAGCTACCACATTACACGCCGCCTGAGAAACATGCGCGCGCACAAGACCTGAAGTCTTTGCAAAACATTGGCAAAGCTACGACATTACACACCGCCTGAGACACATGCGCGCGCAAAAGAACTGAACTCTTTGCCAAACATTGGCAAAGTTACGACATTACACCTCGCCTGAGACACATGCACGCGCACAAGTCCTGAAGTCTTTGCCAATCATTGGCAAAGCTACGGCATTTCATGCCGCCTGAGACACATGCGCACGCACAAGACCTGAAGTCTTTGCCAAACATTGGTAAAGCTACGACATTAAACACCGCCTGGGTTACATGTGCGCGCACAAGACCTGAACTCGTTGCCACACTTTGGCAAAGCTACGGCATTACACGCCGCCTGAGACACAGGTGCGCGCACAAGACCAGAACTCTTTGCCAAACTTTGGAAAAGCTACGACATTACACGGTGCCTGAGACACAGGCGCGCATAAGACCTGAAGTCTTTGCCAACCATTGCCAAAGCTACGGCATTACACGCCGCCTAAGACACAGACGCGCGCACAAGACCTGAAGTCTTTGCCAAACATTGGCAAAGCTACGGCATTACACGACTCATGAGACACAGGCGCGCGCACAAGACATGTATTCATTTCCAAACATTGGCAAAGCTACGACATTACACGCCTCCTGAGACACAGGCGCGCACAAGACCGAAAATCTTTGCCAAACATTTGCAAAGGTACGACATTACACGCCGCCTGAGACACAAGCATGCGCCCAAGACTTGTGTTTGGCAAAGCTATGGTATTACACGCCGCCTGAGACACAGGCGCGCGCACAAGACCTGAAGTTTTTGTCAAACATTGGCAAAGCTACGGCATTACACGCCGCCTGAGACACAGGCGCGCGCACAAGATTTGAAGTCTTTGCCAATCATTGGCAAAGCGATGACAATACACGCCGCATGAAACACATGTGCGCGCACAAGACCTGAAGTCTTTGCCAAACATTGGCAAGGCTACGGCATTACACGCCGCTTGAGACACAGGCGCGCGCACCACACCTGGATTCTTTGCTAAACATTGGCAATTCTACCGCATTACACGCCCCCTGAGACACACGCGCGTGCGCAAGACTTGAAGTATTTGCCAAACATTGGCAATGCTACGGCATTACACGATGACTGAGACACAGCGCGCAAACAAGACCTGAAGTATTTGCAAAACATTGGCAAAGCTACGGTATTACACGCCGCCTGAAACACAGGCGCGCTCACAAGACCTGAACTACATGCCAAACATTGGCAAATCTACTGCATTACACGCCGCCTAAGACACAGGCGCGCGCACAAGACCTGAAGTCTTTGCCAAACATTGGCAAAGCTACGGCATTACACCTCGCTTGAGACACAGGAGCGCACACGACCTAAAGTCTTTGCCAAACATTATCAAAGCTATGTCATTACACGACTAATGAGACACAGGCGTGCTCATAAGACCTTTGTTTGGCAAAGCTACGGTATCACACACCGCCTGAGACACAGGCGCGCAAGACCTGAAGTCTTCGCCAAACATTGGCATTGCTACGGCGTTACACAAAGCCTAAGACACAGCACGCACACCAGACCTGAAGTCTTTGCAAAACATTGGCAAAGCTACAGCATTACATGCCGCCTGAGACACAGGCGCGCGCACAAGACCTGAACTATATGCCACACATTCGCAAAGCTACGGCATTACACGACTCCTGAGACACATGCGCGCGCAAAAGTCCTGAAGTCTTTGCCAATCATTGGCAAAGCTACGGCATTACACGCCGCCTGAAACACAAGCACACGCACAAGTCCTGAAGTCTTTGCCAATCTTTGGCAAAGCTACGGCATTACACGCCGCCTGAGACACATGCGCGCATACAAGACCTGAAGTCTTTGCCAACCATTGGCAAAGCTACGACATTAAACGCCTCCTGGGTTACATACGCGTGCACAAGATCTGAACTCTTTGCCACCCTTTGGCAAAACTACAGCATTACACGCCGCCTGAGGCGTGCGCCCAAGACCTGTGTTTGGCAAAGCTACGGCATTACACCTCGCCTGAGACACAGGAGCGCACACGACCTAAAGTCTTTGCCAAACATTGTCAAAGCTACGTCATTACACGACGCCTGAGACACAGGCGTGCGCATAAGACCTTTATTTGGCAAAGCTATGGCATCACACGCCGCCTGAGACACAGGCGCGCAAGACCTGAAGTTTTCGCCAAACATTAGCAATGCTACGGTATTACACGAAGCCAAAGACACAGCGCGCACACAAGACCTGAAGTCTTTGCAAAACATTGGCAAAGCTACAGCTTTACATGCCGCCTGAGACACAGGCGCGTGCACAAGACCTGAACTATATGCCAAACATTCGCAAAGCTACGGTATTACACAACGCTTGAGACACATGCGCGCGTAAAAGTCCGGATGTCTTTGCCAATCACTGGCAAAGCTACTGCATTACACGCCGCTTGAGACACATGGACGCGCACAAGTCCTGAAGTGTTTGCCAAACATTGGCAAAGCTACGGCATTACACGCCGCCTGAGACACATGCGCGCGCACAAGATCTGAAGTCTTTGCCAAACATTGGCAAAGCTATGACTTTAAACGCCGCCTGGGTTACATGCGCGCGCACAAGACCTTAACTCTTTGCCACACTTTGGCAAAGCTACGGCGTTACACGCCGCTTTAGATACAGGCGCGCGCACAACACCAGAACTCTTTGCCAAACATTGGAAAAGCAACGACATTACGCGCTGCCTGAGACACAGTCGCGCACATGACCTGAAGTCTTTGCCAAACATTGGAAAGCTACGGCAATACACGCCGCCTAAGACACAGGCACGCGCACAAGACCTGAAGTCTTTGTCAAACATTGGCAAAGCTACGACATTACACGCCGCCTGAGACACAGTCGCGCGCACAAGACCTGAAGTATTTGCCAAACATTGGCAAAGCTATGACATTAAACGCCGCCTGGGTTACATGCGCGCGCACAAGACCTGAACTCTTTGCCACACTTTGGCAAAGCTACGGCATTACACGCCGCCTTAGACACATGCGCGCACTCAAGACCAGAACTCTTTGCCAAACATTGGAAAAGCTACGACATTACACGCTGCCTGAGACACAGTCGCGCACAAGACCTGAAGTCTTTGCCAAACATTGGCAAAGCTACGGCATTACACACCGCCTAAGACACAGGCGCACGCACAAGACCTGAACTCTTTGCCAAACATTGGCATAGCTACGACATTAAACGCCGCCTGGGTTACATGATCGTGCACAGGACCTGAACTCTTTGCCACGCTTTGGCAAAGCTACGGCATTACATGCTGCCTGAGACACACGCGCGCGCACAAGACCTGAACTATATGCCAGACATTCGCAAAGCTACGGCATTACACGACGCCTGAGACACATGCGCGCGCAAAAGTCCTGAAGTCTTTGCCAATCATTGGCAAAGCTACGGCATTACACGCCACCTGAGACACATGCACGCGCACACGTCCTGAAGTCTTTGCCAATCATTGGCAAAGCTACGGCATTACATGCCGCCTGAGACACATGCGCGCGCACAAGACCTGAAGTCTTTGCCAAACATTGGTAAAGCTACGACATTAAACGCCGCCTGGGTTACATGTGCGCGCACAAGACCTGAATTCGTTGCCACACATTGGCAAAGCTACGGCTTTACACGCCGCCTGAGACACAGGTGCGCGCACAAGACCAGAACTCTTTGCCAAAGATTTGAAAAGCTACGACATTACACGGTGCCTGAGACACAGGCGCGCACGAGATCTGAAGTCTTTGCCAAACATTGGCAAAGCTACGGCATTACACGCCGCCTAAGACACAGGCGCGCTCACAAGACCTGAAGTCTTTGCCAAACATTGGCAAAGCTACGGCATTACACGCCGCCTAAGACACAGGCGCGCGCACAAGACCTGAAGTCTTGGCCAAACATTGGCAAAGCTACGGCATTACACGACTCATGAGACACAGGCGCGCACACAAGACATGTATTCTTTTCCAAACATTGGCAAAGCTACGACATTACACGCCTCCTGAGACACAGGCGCGCACAAGACCAGAAATCTTTGCCAAACATTTGCAAAGGTACGACATTACACGCCGCCTGAGACACAGGCGTGCGCCCAAGACTTGTGTTTGGCAAAGCTATGGTATTACACGCCGCCTGAGACACAGGCGTGCGCACAAGACCTGAAGTCTTTGTCAAACATTGGCAAAGCTACGGCATTACACGCCGCCTGAGACACAGGCGCGCGCACAAGACCTGAAGTCTTTGCCAATCATTGGCAAAGCTATGACAATACACACCCGCATGAAACACATGTGCGCGCACAAGACCTGAAGTCTTTGCCAAACATTGGCAAAGCTACGGCATTACACGCCGCTTGAGACACAGGCGCGCGCACCAGACCTGGATTCTTTGCTAAACATTGGCCATTCTACCGCATTACACGCCCCCTGAGACACACGCGCAGGTGCAAGACTTGAAGTATTTGCCAAACATTGGCAATGCTACGGCATTACAGGATGACTGAGACACAGCGCGCAAACAAGACCTGATGTCTTTGCAAAACATTGGCAAAGCTATGGCATTACACGCCGCCTGAAACACAGGCGCGTTCACAAGACCTGAACTACATGCCAAACATTTGCTAAGCTACCACATTACACGCCGCCTGAGAAACATGCGCGCGCACAAGACCTGAAGTCTTTGCAAAACATTGGCAAAGCTACGACATTACACACCGCCTGAGACACATGCGCGCGCAAAAGAACTGAACTCTTTGCCAAACATTGGCAAAGTTACGACATTACACCTCGCCTGAGACACATGCACGCGCACAAGTCCTGAAGTCTTTGCCAATCATTGGCAAAGCTACGGCATTTCATGCCGCCTGAGACACATGCGCACGCACAAGACCTGAAGTCTTTGCCAAACATTGGTAAAGCTACGACATTAAACACCGCCTGGGTTACATGTGCGCGCACAAGACCTGAACTCGTTGCCACACTTTGGCAAAGCTACGGCATTACACGCCGCCTGAGACACAGGTGCGCGCACAAGACCAGAACTCTTTGCCAAACTTTGGAAAAGCTACGACATTACACGGTGCCTGAGACACAGGCGCGCATAAGACCTGAAGTCTTTGCCAACCATTGCCAAAGCTACGGCATTACACGCCGCCTAAGACACAGACGCGCGCACAAGACCTGAAGTCTTTGCCAAACATTGGCAAAGCTACGGCATTACACGACTCATGAGACACAGGCGCGCGCACAAGACATGTATTCATTTCCAAACATTGGCAAAGCTACGACATTACACGCCTCCTGAGACACAGGCGCGCACAAGACCGAAAATCTTTGCCAAACATTTGCAAAGGTACGACATTACACGCCGCCTGAGACACAAGCATGCGCCCAAGACTTGTGTTTGGCAAAGCTATGGTATTACACGCCGCCTGAGACACAGGCGCGCGCACAAGACCTGAAGTTTTTGTCAAACATTGGCAAAGCTACGGCATTACACGCCGCCTGAGACACAGGCGCGCGCACAAGATTTGAAGTCTTTGCCAATCATTGGCAAAGCGATGACAATACACGCCGCATGAAACACATGTGCGCGCACAAGACCTGAAGTCTTTGCCAAACATTGGCAAGGCTACGGCATTACACGCCGCTTGAGACACAGGCGCGCGCACCACACCTGGATTCTTTGCTAAACATTGGCAATTCTACCGCATTACACGCCCCCTGAGACACACGCGCGTGCGCAAGACTTGAAGTATTTGCCAAACATTGGCAATGCTACGGCATTACACGATGACTGAGACACAGCGCGCAAACAAGACCTGAAGTATTTGCAAAACATTGGCAAAGCTACGGTATTACACGCCGCCTGAAACACAGGCGCGCTCACAAGACCTGAACTACATGCCAAACATTGGCAAATCTACTGCATTACACGCCGCCTAAGACACAGGCGCGCGCACAAGACCTGAAGTCTTTGCCAAACATTGGCAAAGCTACGGCATTACACCTCGCTTGAGACACAGGAGCGCACACGACCTAAAGTCTTTGCCAAACATTATCAAAGCTATGTCATTACACGACTAATGAGACACAGGCGTGCTCATAAGACCTTTGTTTGGCAAAGCTACGGTATCACACACCGCCTGAGACACAGGCGCGCAAGACCTGAAGTCTTCGCCAAACATTGGCATTGCTACGGCGTTACACAAAGCCTAAGACACAGCACGCACACCAGACCTGAAGTCTTTGCAAAACATTGGCAAAGCTACAGCATTACATGCCGCCTGAGACACAGGCGCGCGCACAAGACCTGAACTATATGCCACACATTCGCAAAGCTACGGCATTACACGACTCCTGAGACACATGCGCGCGCAAAAGTCCTGAAGTCTTTGCCAATCATTGGCAAAGCTACGGCATTACACGCCGCCTGAAACACAAGCACACGCACAAGTCCTGAAGTCTTTGCCAATCTTTGGCAAAGCTACGGCATTACACGCCGCCTGAGACACATGCGCGCATACAAGACCTGAAGTCTTTGCCAACCATTGGCAAAGCTACGACATTAAACGCCTCCTGGGTTACATACGCGTGCACAAGATCTGAACTCTTTGCCACCCTTTGGCAAAACTACAGCATTACACGCCGCCTGAGGCGTGCGCCCAAGACCTGTGTTTGGCAAAGCTACGGTATTACAGCCGCCTGAGATACAGGCGTGCGCACAAGACCTGAAGTCTTTCTCAAACATTGGCAAAGCTACGACATTAAACGCCGCCTGGGTTACATGATCGTGCACAGGACCTGAACTCTTTGCCACACTTTAGCAAAGCTACGGCATTACACGACGCCTGAAACACACGCGCGCGCAAAAGTCCTGAAGTGTTTGCCAATCATTGGAAAAGCTACGGCATTACACGCCGCAAAAGACACATGCACGCGCACAAGTCCTGAAGTCTTTGCCAATCATTGGAAAAGCTACGGCATTACATGCCGCCTGAGACACATGCGCGCGTACAAGACCTGAAGTCTTTGCCAAACATTGGCAAAGGTACGACATTAAACGCCGCCTGGGTTACATGCGCGCGCACAAGACCTGAACTCTTTGCCACACTTTGGCAAAGCTACGGCATTACACGCCGTCTGAGACACAGGCGCGCGCACAAGACCAGAACTCTTTGCCAAACATTGGAAAAGCTACGAAATTACACGCTGCCTGAGACACAGGCGCGCACAAGACCTGAAGTCTTTGCCAAACATTGGCAAAGCTACGGCATTACACACCGCCTAAGACACAGGCGCGCGCACAAGACCTGAAGTCTTTGCCAAACATTGGCAAAGCTACGGCATTACACGACTCCTGAGACACAGGCGCGCGCTCAAGACTTGAAGTCTTTGTCAAACATTGGTAAATCTACTGCATTACACGCCGCCTGAGACACAGGCGCGCACACAAGACCTGAAGTATTTGCCAAACATTGGCAAAGCTACGACATTACACGCCGCCTGAGACACATGCGCGCGCAAAAGAACTGAACTCTTTGCCAAACTTTGGCAAAGCTACGGCATTACACCTCGCCTAAGACACAGGAGCGCACACGACCTAAAGTCATTGCCAAACATTTTCAAAGCTACGTCATTACACGACGCCTGAGACACAGGCGTTCGCATAAGACCTTTGTTTGGCAAAGCTACGACATTACACGCCGCCTGAGACACAAGCGCGCAAGACCTGAAGTCTTCGCCAAACATTAGCAATGCTATGGTATTACACGAAGCCTAAGACACAGCGCGCACACAAGACCTAAAGTCTTTGCAAAACATTGGCATAGGTACAGCATTACACGCCGCCTGAGACACAGGCGCGCGCTCAAGACCTGAAGTCTTTGTCAAACATTAGCAAATCTACGGCATTACACGCCGCCTGAGACACAGGCACGCGCACAAGACCTAAAGTCTTTGCCAAACATTGGCAAAGCTACGACATTACACGCCGCCTGAGACACATGCGCACGCAAAAGAACTGAACTCTTTGCCAAACATTGGCAAAGCTACGGCATTACACCTCGCCTGAGTCACAGGAGCGCACACGACTTAAATTCATTGCCAAACATTGTCAAAGCTACGTCATTACACGACGCCTGACCCAGGCGTGCGCATAAGACCTTTGTTTGGCAAAGCTACGACATTACACGCCGCCTGAGACACAGGCGCGCAAGACCTGAAGTCTTCGCCAAACATTAGCAATGCTACGGTATTACACGAAGCCTAAGACACAGCGCGCACACAAGAACTGAAGTCTTTGCAAAACATTGGCATAGGTACAGCATTACATGCCGCCTGAGACACAGGCGCGCGCACAAGACCTGAACTATATGCCAAACATTCGCAAAGCTACGGCATTACACGACGCCTGAGACCCATGCGCGCGCAAAGGTCCTAAAGTCTTTGCCAATTATTGGCAAAGCTACGACATTACACGCCGCTTGAGACACATGCACGAGCACAAGTCCTGAAGTCTTTGCCAATCATTGGCAAAGCTACGGCATTATACGCCGCCTGAGACACATGCGCGCGCACAAGACCTGAAGTCTTTGCCAAACATTGGCATAACTACGACATTAAGCGCCGCCTGGGTTACATGTGCGCGCCCAAGACCTGAACTCTTTGCCACACTTTGGCAAATCTACGGCATTACACGCCGCATTAGACACAGGCGCGCGCACAAGACCAGAACTCTTTGCCAAACATTGGAAAAGCTACGACATTACACGGTGCCTGAGACACAGGTGCGCACAAGACCTGAAGTCTTTGTCAAACAATGGCAAAGCTACGGCATTACATGCCGCCTAAGACACAGGCGCGCGCACAAGACCTGAAGTCTTTGCCAAACATTGGAAAAGCTACGGCATTACATGACTCCTGAGACACAGGCGCGCCAACAAGACATGTATTCTTTTCCAAACATTGGGAAAGCTACGACATTACACGCCTCCTGAGACACAGGCGCGCACAAGACCTGAAATCTTTGCCAAACATTTGCAAAGGTACGACATTACACGCCGCCTGAGACACAGGCGTGCGCCCAAGACCTGAAGTCTTTGCCAAACATTGGCAAAGCTACGACATTAAATGCCGCCTGGGTTACATGCGCGTGCACAAGATATGAACTCTTTGCCACACTTTGGCAAAGCTACGGCATTACACGCCGCCTGAGACACAGTCGTGCGAACAAGACCTGACTCTTTGCCAATCATTGGCAAAGCTGTGACAATACACGTCGCCTGGGTTACATGCGCGTGCACAGGATCCAAACACTTTTCCACACATTGGCAAAGCTACGGCATTACACGCCGCCTAGGACACAGGCGCGCGCACAAGACCTGAAGTCTTTGCCAAACATTGGCAAAGCTACGGCATTACACGACTCCTGAGACACAGGCGCGCGCTCAAGACTTGAAGTCTTTGTCAAACATTGGTAAATCTACTGCATTACACGCCGCCTGAGACACAGGCACGCGCACAAGACCAGAAGTCTTTGCCAAACATTGGCAAAGCTACGACATTACACGCCGCTTGATACACATGGCGCGCAAAAGAACTGAACTCTTTGCCAAACATTGGCAAAGCTACGGCATTACACCTCGCCTGAGTCACAGGAGCGCACACGACCTGAAGTCTTTGCCAAACATTGTCAAAGCTACGTCATTACACGACGCCTGACCCAGGCGTGCGCATAAGACCTTTGTTTGGCAAAGCTACGACATCACACGCCGCCTGAGACACAGGCGCGCAAGACCTGAAGTCTTCGCCAAACATTAGCAATGCTACGGTATTACACGAAGCCTAAGACACAGCGCGCACACAAGACCTGAAGTCTTTGCAAAACATTGGCATAGGTACAGCATTACATGCCGCCAGAGACACAGGCCCGCGCACAAGACTTGAACTATATGCCAAACATTCGCAAAGCTACGGCATTACACGACGCCTGAGACACATGCGCGCGCAAAAGTCCGGAAGTCTTTGCCAATCATTGGCAAATCTACGGCATTACACGCCGCTTGAGACACACGCACGCGCACAAGTCCTGAAGTCTTTGCCAATCATTGGCAAAGCTACGGCATTACACTCCGCCTGAGACACATACGCGCGCACAAGACCTGAAGTCTTTGCCAAACATTGGCAAAGCTATGACATTAAATGCCGCCTGGGTTACATGCGCGCGCACAAGACCTGAACTCTTTGCCACACTTTGGCAAAGCTACGGCATTACACGCCGCCTTAGACACAGGCGCGCGCTCAAGACCAGAACTCCTTGCCAAACATTGGAAAAGCTACGACATTACACGCCGCCTGAGACACAGTGGCGCACAAGACCTGAAGTCTTTGCCAAACATTGGCAAAGCTACGGCAATACATGCCGCCTAAGACACAGGCGCGCGCACAAGACCTGAAGTCTTTATCAAACATTGGCAAAGCTACGATATTACACGCCGCCTGAGACACAGGCGCGCGCGCAAGACCTGAACTTTTTGCCAATCATTGGCAAAGCTGTGACAATACACGTCGCCTGGGTTACATGCGCGTGCACAGGATCTAAACACTTTTCCACACATTGGCAAAGCTACGGCATTACACGCCGCCTAGGACACAGGCGCGCGCACAAGACCTGAAGTCTTTGCCAAACATTGGCAAAGCTACGGCAATACACGACTCCTGAGACACAGGCTCGCGCTCAAGACTTGAAGTCTTTGTCAAACATTGGTAAATCTACTGCATTACACGCCGCCTGAGACACAGGCACGCACACAAGACCTGAAGTCTTTGCCAAACATTGGCAAAGCTACGACATTACACGCCGCCTGAGACACATGCGCGCGCAAAAGAACTGAACTCTTTGCCAAACTTTGGCAAAGCTACGGCATTACACCTCGCCTGAGACACAGGAGCGCACACGACCTAAAGTCATTGCCAAACATTTTCAAAGCTACGTCATTACACGACGCCTGAGACACAGGCGTTCCCATAAGACCTATGTTTGGCAAAGCTACGACATTACACGCCGCCTGAGACACAAGCGCGCAAGACCTGAAGTCTTCGCCAAACATTAGCAATGCTACGGTATTACACGAAGCCTAAGACACAGCGCGCACACAAGACCTGAAGTCTTTGCAAAACATTAGCATAGGTACAGCATTACACGCCGCCTGAGACACAGGCGCGCGCTCAAGACCTGAAGTCTTTGTCAAACATTAGCAAATCTACGGCATTACACGCCGCCTGAGACACAGGCACGCGCACAAGACCTGAAGTCTTTGCCAAACATTGGCAAAGCTACGACATTACACGCCGCTTGATACACATGGCGCGCAAAAGAACTGAACTCTTTGCCAAACATTGGCAAAGCTACGGCATTACACCTCGCCTGAGTCACAGGAGCGCACACGACCTGAAGTCTTTGCCAAACATTGTCAAAGCTACGTCATTACACGACGCCTGACCCAGGCGTGCGCATAAGACCTTTGTTTGGCAAAGCTACGACATCACACGCCGCCTGAGACACAGGCGCGCAAGACCTGAAGTCTTCGCCAAACATTAGCAATGCTACGGTATTACACGAAGCCTAAGACACAGCGCGCACACAAGACCTGAAGTCTTTGCAAAACATTGGCATAGGTACAGCATTACATGCCGCCAGAGACACAGGCCCGCGCACAAGACTTGAACTATATGCCAAACATTCGCAAAGCTACGGCATTACACGACGCCTGAGACACATGCGCGCGCAAAAGTCCGGAAGTCTTTACCAATCATTGGCAAATCTACGGCATTACACGCCGCTTGAGACACACGCACGCGCACAAGTCCTGAAGTCTTTGCCAATCATTGGCAAAGCTACGGTATTACACTCCGCCTGAGACACATACGCGCGCACAAGACCTGAAGTCTTTGCCAAACATTGGCAAAGCTATGACATTAAATGCCGCCTGGGTTACATGCGCGCGCACAAGACCTGAACTCTTTGCCACACTTTGGCAAAGCTACGGCATTACACGCCGCCTTAGACACAGGCGCGCGCTCAAGACCAGAACTCTTTGCCAAACATTGGAAACGCTACGACATTACACGCTGCCTGAGACACAGTCGCGCACAAGACTTGAAGACTTTGCCAAACATTTGCAAAGCTACGGCAATACACGCCGCCTAAGACACAGGCGCGCGCACAAGACCTAAGTCTTTGTCAAACATTGGCAAAGCTACGGCATTACACGCCGCCTGAGACACAGGCGCGCGCACAAGACCTGAAGTCTTTGCCAATCATTGGCAAAGCTGTGACAATACACGTCGCCTGAGACACATGCACGCGCACAAGTCCTGAAGTCTTTGCTAATCTATGGCAAAGCTACGGCATTACACGCCGCCTGAGACACATGCGCGCGCACAAGACCTGAAGTCTTTGCCAAACATTGGCAAAGCTACGACATTAAATGCCGCCTGGGTTACATGCGCGTGCACAAGATATGAACTCTTTGCCACACTTTGGCAAAGCTACGGCATTACACGCCGCCTGAGACACAGTCGTGCGAACAAGACCTGACTCTTTGCCAATCATTGGCAAAGCTTCGACATTACACGCCGCCTGAGACACTGGCGCGCGCATAAGACCTTTGTTTGGGAAAGCTACGACATTACACGCCGCCTGAGACACACGACCTAAAGTCATTGCCAAACATTGTCAAAGCTACGTCATTACACGACGCCTGAGACACAGGCGTGCGCATAAGACCTTTATTTGGCAAAGCTACGGATCACACGTCTCCTGAGACACAGGCGCGCAAGACCTGAAGTCTTCGCCAAACATTAGCAATGCTACGGTATTACACGAAGCCTAAGACACAGCGCGCACACAAGACCTGAAGTCTTTGCAAAACATTGGCAAAGCTACAGCATTACATGCCGCCAGAGACACAGGCGCGCGCACAAGACCTGAACTATATGCCAAACATTCGCAAAGCTACGACATTACACGACGCCTGAGACACATGCGCGCGCAAAAGTCCGGAAGTCTTTGCCAATCATTGGCAAAGGTACGGCATTACACGCCGCTTGAGACACATGCACGCGCACAAGTCCTGAAGTCTTTGCCAATCATTGGCAAAGCTACGGCATTTCACGCCGCCTGAGACACATGCGCGTGCACAAGACCTGAAGTCTTTGCCAAACATTGGCAAAGCTATGACATTAAACGCCGCCTGGGTTACATGCGCGCGCACAAGACCTGAACTCTTTGCCACGCTTTGGCAAAGCTATGGCATTACACGCTGCCTTAGACACAGGCGCGCGCTCAAGACCAGAACTCTTTGCCAAACATTGGAAAAGCTAAGACATTACACGCTGCCTGAGACACAGTCGCGCACAAGACCTGAAGTCTTTGCCAAACATTGGCAAAGCTACGGCAATACACGCCGCCTAAGACACAGAAGCGCGCACAAGACTTGAAGTCTTTGTCTAACATTGGCAAAGCTACGACATTACACGCCGCCTGAGACACACGCGCGCGCACAAGACCTGAAGTCTTTCCCAATCATTGGCAAAGCTGTGACAATACACGTCGCCTGAGACACATGCACGCGCACAAGTCCTGAAGTCTTTGCTAATCTTTGGCAAAGCTACGGCATTACACGCCGCCTGAGACACATGCGTGCGCACAAGACCTGAAGTCTTTGCCAAACATTGGCAAAGCTACGACATTAAATGCCGCCTGGGTTACATGCGCGTGCACAAGATATGAACTCTTTGCCACACTTTGGCAAAGCTACGGCATTATACGCCGCCTGAGACACAGGCGTGCGAACAAGACCTGAACTCTTTGCCAATCATTGGCAAAGCTTTGACATTACACGCAGGCTGAGACACAGGCGCGCGCATAAGACCTTTTTTTGGGAAAGCTACGACATTACACGCTTCCTGAGACACAGGCGCGCAAGACCTGAAGTCTTTGCCAAACATTAGCAAAGCTACGGCATTACACGCCGCCTGAGACACAGGCGCGCGCTCAAGACCTGAAGTCTTTGCAAAACATTGTCAAATCTACGGCATTACACGCCGCCTGAGACACAGGCGCGCGCACAAGATCTGAAGTCTTTGCCAAACATTGGCAAAGCTTCGGCATTACACCTCGCCTGAGACACAGGAGCGCACACGACCTAAAGTCTTTGCCAAACTGTCACACCCCGCCAAGGCGGAAACGCGAGGCGCGACGTTTATGGTTTCCAAAGCATATGATTACCGCAAACACATACATGATAAATGGATACATTAACAAGTTTAATGTTTTACATTACAAAACATAATCTGAGTTTACAAAAAGTTAAGATTTCACAAATATGACTCAACTCAATGAGTTATACAAGGGAAATCCTCCTTGAGTAGTATCCATCGTGCATGCATGTAATCTACATTGCTAACCTTGAAATCACGTTCAGTTACCTGAAAAACATACTTAAAATCGTCAACACGAAGTTGGTGAGTTCACAGGTTTAATCAAATAGTTCTTTGTAAAATTCAATTGTTCGTAAATAGTTTCAGTTGTATGTGATAAACAGAATAAGAATTGTTGACCCATTTGTAAACTAGCTAGGAATACAAATAATATGTTCATACATGGGGCGTAACCAAACCTTGACATGTGTACACGCCCCTAATTTCGTTATTCAGTTCTATGCGGCCATAAATCCTCCAGATTGTGGTTAGCGCGACTAACCATGACCGGGAGACGTCACTCTCCATAGTACTATTCATAGGACCCTAGGCTACAGTTAATGGTTACTATGTTGTTCCAGGGGACTTTCGCGGCCTCCATTGTGTTGTTCTCATCCCATGTAAACATAAAAGTCGTGTCTTATTCTCTTGTTATCCCATAAAATAGTTGAAGTATGTTTTTCCCCCAAATATTAGAAAGCAGTAAAAAGAAAGGGGCCGTGAAACTCACCTTGAGTTTGTGTATATACTTGTGATAAAACTTGTTGTAGTCAACCTTGACTATTCGTACCCTAGATACCAAGGGTAAATTGTTGTTAAGACCAACGTCTTAATTGTAAATTGTTCACCGACCTTGTAAATCTGATTATGTTTGTTTAAATATCGTTTTAGTTTTCCAACACATGTTTTGTTATAAAATAGTTTTGAGTTACTGCCCAACTGGGACTGTTGTACAGGTGTCGAAACTTCTTAGTTTCGATTGAGCATATGTGTGTCGAAACTACTTAGTTTCGATGAAGTGGTCAGGAGTCGAAACAACCTAGTTTCGATTGAGAAAAGGGTATCGAAACTACCTAGTTTCGATTGAATATTTGCTATCGAAACTACCTAGTTTCGATTGAGAAAAGGTATCGAAACTACCTAGTTTCGATTGAATATTTGCTATCGAAACTACCTAGTTTCGATTGAGAAAAGGTATCAAAACTACCTAGTTTCGATTGAGAAACAGGTATCGAAACTCCTAGTTTCGATTGAGAAACAGGTATCGAAACTCCTAGTTTCGATTGAGAAACAGGTATCGAAACTCCTAGTTTCGATTGAGTATTTGCTATCGAAACTACCTAGTTTCGATTGAGACAAGGTATCGAAACTACCTAGTTTCGATTGAGTTAACTGGTATCGAAACTCCTAGTTTCGAGTACTGGACTTCTGTTTCACAGAATCAGTCCTGCATATTTTTATGTTTTAAACTTGAATTCGACACACTCTTCTTGTTGTCTTTCTTGCGTTTAAATAAGATGTAAGTTTAGCTACGGTTTTAAAGAAACTAATGTGAAAATGTCGAGTTTTTACCTTAAAACCGAGATGAAGATGATGAAATAAAACAGAGATGATCTCGACTCTTTTGCAGAAACACTTGAATTTTCTTCTTAAAATACTGGTTTGTGGTAGGATTTTGCCTTGAAAACTCGGCTTCGATTTTGAAGAGAAATGGAAGTTTGCCGTATGAAAATGAGAGAAAAATGAGGATTGTGAGGTTTTTGATTGAAAGGAGTATGGTTATGTTCTGAGTTTTTCGCAATAGGAGGTATGGGTTTTGAGTAAGATGATCGTGGGAGTGGCTTTCTCTGGCTTCGGCCGAGAAAGTCAATAAAAGTGGTTTGGGATAATTTGAATAAAATAATTAGATTTAGGTATTAATTAGAGTTTTAAAGGGGTAAATAAATCCGGTTTAGATCCTCCACGGTATTATAAACTTATTCTGAAAATAATTTATTGTTCTACACAAAGTTTGTGGAAATAAAATATATATTTCTCTGGTTATTTAAATTAACCACTAGTGTTCGAATTAAGTCGGGTTATAAGTGTATGTGAACCGGTAATTCCCAGAATTACCAAAAATATAAAATGAGACAATGTTCGGTTTTTGTTAGACCTTCATGTCTTTGTTTGTGGAATTACGTAAATCACAAAAATAATTATAATGTAAACTCGTTTATTGTAATGTAAACTTGTTCATAATGTATACGGATATTGACCTGAAATGTCGGGTGTCACATTCTCCCCTTGTTAAAAGAATTTCGTCCCGAAATTCAATTCGTGTCCTCTTGAACTGGTGTATCCTTAAACAAGGATGGGTATTTTGTTTTCATTTGGTCCTCTCGTTCCCATGTATACTCAGGACCACGCTTTGAGTTCCAACGTACTTTAATCAGTTTGATCCGACTACGTCTCAGCTTTTGAACCTTCCAATCTGAAATCTCAATCGGTTCCTCGATGAAATGAAGTTTATCGTCAATATGAATCTCGTCAGACGGTATAATTAGTGTCTCGTCTGATAAACACTTCTTGAGATTTGATACATGGAACGTATCATGTATATTGTTTAGTTCTTGTGGTAGCTTGAGTTTGTAAGCTACAGGGCCAACCCTAGCCAGTATTTCGAACGGACCAACGTATCTAGGGTTGAGCTTACCACGGTTACCAAACCTTGCAACGCCTTTCCATGGTGAGACTTTTAACATTACTCGGTCGCCAATTTGAAATTCTAATGGTTTTCGTCTGTTGTCAGCATAGCTCTTTTGTCTATCTCGGGCCGCTTTCAAACGGTCCTTAATTTTGAAAATCTTATCAGTGGTTTCCTGGACAATCTCAGGGCCTGTCAAATGTTTTTCACCAACTTCCGCCCAACATAGCGGTGAGCGGCATTTACGACCATATAAAGCTTCAAACGGTGCTGCTTTAATGCTCGTATGATAGCTGTTATTATAGGAAAACTCAGCTAATGGTAAATGAGTATCCCAATTTCCTCCGAAATCAATTACACATGCACGGAGCATATCTTCTAATGTCTGGATAGTCCGTTCACTTTGACCATCTGTTTGTGGGTGATATGCCGTGCTCATGTCAAGACGTGTGCCCATGGCTTCTTGTAATGATTTCCAGATTCTAGACACAAATCTGCTATCTCTATCGGAGATAATAGAAATTGGCACTCCATGCCTAGCCACAATTTCCTTGATATAAAGCTTTGCAAGTTTCTCGGTTTTGTCAGTTTCTTTCATTGGCAGAAAGTGAGCAGATTTTGTTAATCGGTCGACAATAACCCATATGGTATCATAACCACTAGACGTCCTGGGTAATTTCGTGATGAAATCCATAGAAATCTGTTCCCATTTCCATTGGGGAATTTCAGGTTGCTGTAGTAAACCAGACGGTTTCTGATGTTCGGCTTTTACTTTTGAACACGTTAGGCATTTACTGACATATGTGGCAATATCTCCTTTCATATTGGGCCACCAATATAATTCTTTTAGATCCTTATACATCTTATCTGAACCTGGGTGAATGGAGTACCTGGACTTGTGGGCTTCGTCCATAACTAACTCCCGTAAGTTACCAAAACGTGTCACCCAAATTCTATTCATGAAGTATAAAGTGTCATCTGACTTTGGCTCCAATTGCTTTGTCATTCCTCGTAAAGCTTCATTCTGAATGTTTTCTTCTTTGATTGCCTCATGTTGTGCCATCCGAATTTGAGTAGTAAGATTCGTATGAATTGTCAATCCTAAGGCACGAACACGAAGAGTTTTAACTCGTTCTTTGCGACTTAAGGCGTCTGCTACGACATTGGCTTTTCCGGGATGGTACTTGATATCACAATCATAGTCGTTTAGTAGTTCTACCCAACGACGTTGTCTCATGTTAAGTTCCTTTTGATCAAAGATATGTTGAAGACTCTTGTGATCAGTAAAGATAGTACATCTTGTACCGTAAAGATAATGTCTCCAAATCTTGAGCGCAAACACAACTGCACCCAATTCCAAGTCGTGAGTCGTATAATTCTTTTCGTGCACTTTTAGTTGTCGTGAGGCATATGCGATGACTTTGTCTCTTTGCATTAACACACAACCAAGTCCTTGGTGTGATGCATCGCAGTATACGACAAAATTTTCGATTCCCTCCGGAAGGGATAGGATTGGTGCACTACACAGCTTCTGTTTCAGTAATTGGAAAGCTGACTCCTGTTTGTCACTCCAATCATACTTCTTTTCTTTCTGGGTCAATGTGGTTAAAGGCAAGGCTATTTTTGAAAAATTCTCGATGAATCGTCTGTAATAACCGGCCAAACCTAAAAATTGGCGTACTTCTGTCGGAGTCTTTGGTGCTTCCCAGTTTTTGATCGCTTCAATTTTTGATGGATCAACGTGAATTCCTTCCTTGTTGATGACATGTCCAAGAAAATGCACTTCTCGGATCCAAAACTCACACTTAGAGAATTTAGCGTAAAGTTTCTCGTTTCTGAGTAGTTCTAAGATTAATTTAAGATGATGTTCATGATCCTCCTTGGTTCGTGAATATATTAATATGTCATCGATGAATACAATCACGAATTTATCCAAGTATGGCTTGCACACGCGGTTCATGAGATCCATGAAGACAGCTGGTGCGTTCGTCAAACCAAATGGCATAACTAGGAACTCGTAGTGACCGTAACGAGTCCTAAATGCTGTCTTTGGTACATCTTCTTCTTGGATTCTTAATTGATGATACCCTGAACGTAGATCAATTTTTGAATAGAAGCTAGAACCTTGTAGTTGATCAAACAAATCATCTATTCGAGGTAGTGGGTATCGGTTTTTGATTGTAAGCTTGTTTAATTCTCGGTAATCAATACACATCCTAAAGGTTCCATCCTTTTTCTTTACAAATAGAACCGGAGCTCCCCAAGGTGAGAAACTCGGTCTTATGAAACCTTTATCAAGCAACTCTTGTAGTTGATTTGATAACTCTTGCATTTCAGAAGGTGCTAATCGATATGGTGATCGCGCAACCGAGGCGGCTCCTGGTACCAAATCGATTCGAAATTCGACTTGCCTAGGTGGTGGTAAACCAGGTAAGTCTTCAGGAAAAACTTCAGGATATTCCTTAACGATTGGTATATCCTCAAGTCGACGTTCCTCGGGTTTCTTCTCGACGACGTGAGCCAAGAATACGTAATAGCCTTTGCGTAGGTACTTACGAGTTTTCATGCAGTTTATCATCCTTAACGCTACTCCACTCTTCTCACCTTGAATCAAAAGAACTTCGCCGTTTGGGAGTGGAATTTGGACAACCTTCTCAAAACAAACAATCTCTGCATGATTCTTTGACAACCAATCCATGCCAATAACAACGTCAAAGCTTCCTAAGTCAACAGGTAACAGATCTATACTAAATGTGTGATTTTTAAGATATAAGGTACAACCTTGAATGACCTCTCCGGTATTAATTAATTTTCCGTTCGCTAATTCAATTGTATACTTTTGTTCTAGTTTGCTGGGCTTAATACCGAGTAGGGACTTAAAGTCATTTGACACAAAACTCAAATCAGCACCCGTATCGAAAAGTATAGAGGCATAGTGATTATTTATCGGGAACGTACCAGTGACAATGTTCGGATCTTGTCGTGCGTCACCAGCTCCCATCACAAATGCTCTTCCACGGGCCTGATTGTCGTTTCGATTCTTCAACTTTGGACAGTCTTTTCTGAAGTGCTTTGGATCTCCACATTCAAAGCATCCTTGATTCATCCTTTCTGTTCCTGGGTTGACTTTTCCTGCTACTTGATTTATCTTGTTAGGGTTCGTATTGCTCCTACAGTTATGGGCTAGATGTCCATACTTTTTACATTTCCCACATTGGATACACTTTTCGCTGTGATGATATCCACACTTGTCACACCTCGGTAATGTTCCAAGATATACATTTTGTCCCACAGTGTTGGCGACAAAGGCTTTCGTAGTTTCAGGTCTCTTGTAAATTTGATTCTTGTTTTGGTTAATTGGTTTTCCAAACCATTTCCTCTTTTCCCCAGACCTTCCTTCCTCGGTCTCCTTCTTCTTAAACAAACCATCACGTACAGCATTATCCCTTAATTTGAAAGCCAGAGTTATGGCGCTCTTGGCATCCATAGGGTTCGATGAAGTCACCAGACCTCGGATTTGAGGTGCGAGACCCCACAAGTATCTTTCAACCTTCTTGTATTCTGGGGTGACCATGTGTGGAACCAAGATTGCTAACTCATTGAATCGGTCAGTGTAGCCAGCAACATCATCTCCTGTCATTTGTAAATTCCACATTTCAGATTCGATCTTTTGCAACTCATTTCGAGGACAGTATTCCTCGATCATCATGGCTTTTAAGTCTTCCCATGACAACTCATATGATGTCTGCCTTCCCAAAGTCTTTACTTGTGAATTCCACCAGGTTAAAGCTTTATCAGTGAGTGAGCATGTAGAATACTTCACCATGCAGTCAGCGGTGCATTCACTAATATCAATCACCGATTCCATCTTCTCTATCCATCTCATTAGTCCAACTGCACCCTCGGTGCCATTGAAGTTACGGGGTTTGCAAGACAGAAAGGTCTTGTAGGAGCACTTTCTAATTGGAGCATCTGTAGAATTACAAGTCATAACGTCATTAATTCGAATCATGACTATATGTTATGGCTTATTTATTTTATTACCTCCGGAACCTCCAGCTGTACCGCTACCTCCTGCACCTCCGGAACCTCCAGTTGTACCGCTACCTCCTACGCCTCCTCCATTATTTCGATTGGCTTCATACTGCTCCATGGCAGCAGCTACTCGTTGTGCTATAAGTTGTTCCACATTTGGGGAAATCGCCTCGTTGTTGTCACCAGTAGTGTTACGGGTTGTCCTACGCTTAGGTGCCATGACGTTCTTTCTAACATATCAATTAAAAAGAAACAACATTATATGACAATAATGATAGCTCATGACATAAGGATACAACAACGTCAAATGTAAACAACCATTATCACAACATAAACCATTACATACATAGTCAAAACATTCATAGTACATTGTTCCAAAAGACAAGGATACAAAAGAGATGGGTTCACATGACCTCATCAGTACTAAAGTTTTAAACTACTTAATGTACTACGGGCACAACCCGCCCGTAATAGGTTTAAAAGAAGAAGTGAGAGTACAATCCAATCATCATGGCAAGTCCTGCCATGACAAAACTAGCTCTCGCCACAAATTCTGCAGCCAACGTCCTTTCTTCCAGAGCCTCCACCATGTCTCGGACCGTAACTGTGAACTGCCAGTCCATGTCAGCTCTCAACTCTAGATAGTTAGTGGCATCCTGTATGTTTCGGGTGCGGTCATCTAGAGTCTGAACTCGAGATCCGAATCCTTGACGTAAGCGCATGGCTGCATCCCTATGTGCCCGAATATCATCTAGGAGATCATCAAGACGCTCCTCGTGCGTACGAACACGAGCTACCAAGGTAGGCACAGTGAGCTCTATGGCTTCCCCAGTGTGGGGTAGGGGTGTTGGGGAGTTAGAAGACTCTCCAAGCTCAAAGGTAGATGGAATGCTCTCCATCTCCCTCCAACGTGCCAGGGTACGAGGCATCCAACGGATGGTTCCCACAGTAGGGTGGTAGCAGGGTCTTTGCCTAGGTGGTTCTTCACCAGCCACCAAGTCTTCTGGGTCACGGGCTGCTAGATTCCTTTTGCGTGGAAGTCGAACCTTCTTCCTAGCGCTTTGCACCTTAACTGGTCCTCCGCTTTTCTTTCGGTAGACGATAGGCGGTTTTCCCAAGGCGACTTTAGGTGGTGTGGAGCTACGGGTTTGTACTTGATTTTTGGGACGTGAGGCGGAAAATTCCTCATTTGATTCAGTGTCAGAGACGGGATCAGAATGTGAATGTGACGACATGCTTGTGACTACAATATCCATATGACAAAATGACTGGTCATGCAATGCTTATGCAATGAAAACGTTTTAGTGAGTCATTTAGATTATAGACTAGGTTCCAATTTAGATTCCTAGTTCACTATAATCAATGGCTCTGATACCAAGTTCTGTCACACCCCGCCAAGGCGGAAACGCGAGGCGCAACGTTTATGGTTTCCAAAGCATATGATTACCGCAAACACATACATGATAAATGGATACATTAACAAGTTTAATGTTTTACATTACAAAACATAATCTGAGTTTACAAAAAGTTAAGATTTCACAAATATGACTCAACTCAATGAGTTATACAAGGGAAATCCTCCTTGAGTAGTATCCATCGTGCATGCATGTAATCTACATTGCTAACCTTGAAATCACGTTCAGTTACCTGAAAAACATACTTAAAATCGTCAACACGAAGTTGGTGAGTTCACAGGTTTAATCAAATAGTTCTTTGTAAAATTCAATTGTTCGTAAATAGTTTCAGTTGTATGTGATAAACAGAATAAGAATTGTTGACCCATTTGTAAACTAGCTAGGAATACAAATAATATGTTCATACATGGGGCGTAACCAAACCTTGACATGTGTACACGCCCCTAATTTCGTTATTCAGTTCTATGCGGCCATAAATCCTCCAGATTGTGGTTAGCGCGACTAACCATGACCGGGAGACGTCACTCTCCATAGTACTATTCATAGGACCCTAGGCTACAGTTAATGGTTACTATGTTGTTCCAGGGGACTTTCGCGGCCTCCATTGTGTTGTTCTCATCCCATGTAAACATAAAAGTCGTGTCTTATTCTCTTGTTATCCCATAAAATAGTTGAAGTATGTTTTTCCCCCAAATATTAGAAAGCAGTAAAAAGAAAGGGGCCGTGAAACTCACCTTGAGTTTGTGTATATACTTGTGATAAAACTTGTTGTAGTCAACCTTGACTATTCGTACCCTAGATACCAAGGGTAAATTGTTGTTAAGACCAACGTCTTAATTGTAAATTGTTCACCGACCTTGTAAATCTGATTATGTTTGTTTAAATATCGTTTTAGTTTTCCAACACATGTTTTGTTATAAAATAGTTTTGAGTTACTGCCCAACTGGGACTGTTGTACAGGTGTCGAAACTTCTTAGTTTCGATTGAGCATATGTGTGTCGAAACTACTTAGTTTCGATGAAGTGGTCAGGAGTCGAAACAACCTAGTTTCGATTGAGAAAAGGGTATCGAAACTACCTAGTTTCGATTGAATATTTGCTATCGAAACTACCTAGTTTCGATTGAGAAAAGGTATCGAAACTACCTAGTTTCGATTGAATATTTGCTATCGAAACTACCTAGTTTCGATTGAGAAAAGGTATCGAAACTACCTAGTTTCGATTGAGAAACAGGTATCGAAACTCCTAGTTTCGATTGAGAAACAGGTATCGAAACTCCTAGTTTCGATTGAGAAACAGGTATCGAAACTCTTAGTTTCGATTGAGTATTTGCTATCGAAACTACCTAGTTTCGATTGAGACAAGGTATCGAAACTACCTAGTTTCGATTGAGTTAACTGGTATCGAAACTCCTAGTTTCGAGTACTGGACTTCTGTTTCACAGAATCAGTCCTGCATATTTTTATGTTTTAAACTTGAATTCGACACACTCTTCTTGTTGTCTTTCTTGCGTTTAAATAAGATGTAAGTTTAGCTACGGTTTTAAAGAAACTAATGTGAAAATGTCGAGTTTTTACCTTAAAACCGAGATGAAGATGATGAAATAAAACAGAGATGATCTCGACTCTTTTGCAGAAACACTTGAATTTTCTTCTTAAAATACTGGTTTGTGGTAGGATTTTGCCTTGAAAACTCGGCTTCGATTTTGAAGAGAAATGGAAGTTTGCCGTATGAAAATGAGAGAAAAATGAGGATTGTGAGGTTTTTGATTGAAAGGAGTATGGTTATGTTCTGAGTTTTTCGCAATAGGAGGTATGGGTTTTGAGTAAGATGATCGTGGGAGTGGCTTTCTCTGGCTTCGGCCGAGAAAGTCAATAAAAGTGGTTTGGGATAATTTGAATAAAATAATTAGATTTAGGTATTAATTAGAGTTTTAAAGGGGTAAATAAATCCGGTTTAGATCCTCCACGGTATTATAAACTTATTCTGAAAATAATTTATTGTTCTACACAAAGTTTGTGGAAATAAAATATATATTTCTCTGGTTATTTAAATTAACCACTAGTGTTCGAATTAAGTCGGGTTATAAGTGTATGTGAACCGGTAATTCCCAGAATTACCAAAAATATAAAATGAGACAATGTTCGGTTTTTGTTAGACCTTCATGTCTTTGTTTGTGGAATTACGTAAATCACAAAAATAATTATAATGTAAACTCGTTTATTGTAATGTAAACTTGTTCATAATGTATACGGATATTGACCTGAAATGTCGGGTGTCACACAAACATTGTCAAAGCTACGTCATTACACGACGCCTGAGACACAGGCGTGCGCATAAGACCTTTATTTGGCAAAGCTATGGCATCACACGCCGCCTGAGAGCTAGGCGCGCAAGACCTGAAGTTTTCGCCAAACATTAGCAATGCTACGGTATTACACGAAGCCAAAGACACAGCGCGCACACAAGACCTGAAGTCTTTGCAAAACATTGGCAAAGCTACAACATTACATGCCGCCAGAGACACAGGCGCGCGCACAAGACCTGAACTATATGCCAAACATTCGCAAAGCTACGACATTACACGACGCCTGGGTTACATGCGCGCGCAAAAGTCCGGAAGTCTTTGCCAATCATTGGCAAAGGTACGGCATTACACGCCGCTTGAGACACATGCACGCGCACAAGTCCTGAAGTCTTTGCCAATCATTGGCAAAGCTACGGCATTACACGCCGCCTGAGACACATGCGCGTGCACAAGACCTGAAGTCTTTGCCAAACATTGGCAAAGCTATGACATTAAACGCCGCCTGGGTTACATGCGCGCGCACAAGACCTGAACTCTTTGCCACACTTTGGCAAAGCTACGGCGTTACACGCCGCTTTAGACACAGGCGCGCGCACAACACCAGAACTCTTTGCCAAACATTGGAAAAGCAACGACATTACGCGCTGCCTGAGACACAGTCGCGCACATGACCTGAAGTCTTTGCCAAACATTGGCAAAGCTACGGCAATACACGCCGCCTAAGACACAGGCACGCGCACAAGACCTGAAGTCTTTGTCAAACATTGGCAAAGCTACGACATTACACGCCGCCTGAGACACAGTCGCGCGCACAAGACCTGAAGTATTTGCCAAACATTGGCAAAGCTATGACATTAAACACCGCCTGGGTTACATGCGCGCGCACAAGACCTGAACTCTTTGCCACACTTTGGCAAAGCTACGGCATTACACGCCGCCTTAGACACATGCGCGCACTCAAGACCAGAACTCTTTGCCAAACATTTGCAAAGCTACGGCAATACACGCCGCCTAAGACACAGGCGCACGCACAAGACCTAAGTCTTTGTCAAACATTGGCAAAGCTACGGCATTACACGCCGCCTGAGACACAGGCGCGCGCACAAGACCTGAAGTCTTTGCCAATCATTGGCAAAGCTGTGACAATACACGTCGCCTGAGACACATGCACGCGCACAAGTCCTGAAGTCTTTGCTAATCTATGGCAAAGCTACGGCATTACACGCCGCCTGAGACACATGCGCGCGCACAAGACCTGAAGTCTTTGCCAAACATTGGCAAAGCTACGACATTAAATGCCGCCTGGGTTACATGCGCGTGCACAAGATATGAACTCTTTGCCACACTTTGGCAAAGCTACGGCATTACACGCCGCCTGAGACACAGTCGTGCGAACAAGACCTGACTCTTTGCCAATCATTGGCAAAGCTTCGACATTACACGCCGCCTGAGACACAGGCGCGCGCATAAGACCTTTGTTTGGGAAAGCTACGACATTACACGCCGCCTGAGACACAGGCGCGCAAGACCTGAAGTCTTTGCCAAACATTAGCAAAGCTACGGCATTACACGCCGCTTGAGACACAGGCGCGCGCTCAAGACCTGAAGTCTTAGCAAAACGTTGGCAAATCTATGGCATTACACGCCGTCTGAAACACAGGCGCGCGCACAAGACCTGAAGTGTTTGCCAAACATTGGCAAAGCTTCGGCATTACACCTCGCCTGAGACACAGGAGCGCACACGACCTAAAGTCATTGCCAAACATTGTCAAAGCTACGTCATTACACGACGCCTGAGACACAGGCGTGCGCATAAGACCTTTATTTGGCAAAGCTACGGATCACACGTCGCCTGAGACACAGGCGCGCAAGACCTGAAGTCTTCGCCAAACATTAGCAATGCTACGGTATTACACGAAGCCTAAGACACAGCGCACACAAGACCTGAAGTCTTTGCAAAACATTGGCAAAGCTACAGCATTACATGCCGCCAGAGACACAGGCGCGCGCACAAGACCTGAACTATATGCCAAACATTCGCAAAGCTACGACATTACACGACGCCTGGGTTACATGCGCGCGCAAAAGTCCGGAAGTCTTTGCCAATCATTGGCAAAGGTACGGCATTACACGCCGCCAGAGACACATGCGCGCGCAAAAGTCCGGAAGTCTTTGCCAATCATTGGCAAAGGTACGGCATTACACGCCGCTTGAGACACATGCACGCGCACAAGTCCTGAAGTCTTTGCCAATCATTGGCAAAGCTACGGCATTACACGCCGCCTGAGACACATGCGCGTGCACAAGACCTGAAGTCTTTGCCAAACATTGGCAAAGCTATGACATTAAACGCCGCCTGGGTTACATGCGCGCGCACAAGACCTGAACTCTTTGCCACGCTTTGGCAAAGCTATGGCATTACACGCTGCCTTAGACACAGGTGCGCGCTCAAGACCAGAACTCTTTGCCAAACATTGGAAAAGCTACGACATTACACGCTGCCTGAGACACAGTCGCGCACAAGACCTGAAGTCTTTGCCAAACATTGGCAAAGCTACGGCAATACACGCCGCCTAAGACACAGGAGCGCGCACAAGACCTGAAGTCTTTGTCTAACATTGGCAAAGCTACGACATTACACGCCGCCTGAGACACACGCGCGCGCACAAGACCTGAAGTCTTTCCCAATCATTGGCAAAGCTGTGACAATACACGTCGCCTGAGACACATGCACGCGCACAAGTCCTGAAGTCTTTGCTAATCTTTGGCAAAGCTACGGCATTACACGCCGCCTGAGACACATGCGTGCGCACAAGACCTGAAGTCTTTGCCAAACATTGGCAAAGCTACGACATTAAATGCCGCCTGGGTTACATGCGCGTGCACAAGATATGAACTCTTTGCCACACTTTGGCAAAGCTACGGCATTATACGCCGCCTGAGACACAGGCGTGCGAACAAGACCTGAACTCTTTGCCAATCATTGGCAAAGCTTCGACATTACACGCAGCCTGAGACACAGGCGCGCGCATAAGACCTTTGTTTGGGAAAGCTACGGCATTACACGCTTCCTGAGACACAGGCGCGCAAGACCTGAAGTCTTTGCCAAACATTAGCAAAGCTACGGCATTACACGCCGCCTGAGACACAGGCGCGCACTCAAGACCTGAAGTCTTTGCAAAACATTGGCAAATCTACGGCATTACACGCCGCCTGAGACACAGGCGCGCGCACAAGACCTGAAGTCTTTGCCAAACGTTGGCAAAGCTTCGGCATTACACCTCGCCTGAGACACAGGAGCGCACACGACCTAAAGTCTTTGCCAAACATTGTCAAAGCTACGTCATTACACGACGCCTGAGACACAGGCGTGCGCATAAGACCTTTGTTTGGCAAAGCTACGACATTACACGCCGCCTGAGACACAGGCGCGCAAGACCTGAAGTCTTCGCCAAACATTAGCAATGCTACGGTATTACACGAAGCCTAAGACACAGCGCGCACACAAGAACTGAAGTCTTTGCAAAACATTGGCATAGGTACAGCATTACATGCCGCCTGAGACACAGGCGCGCGCACAAGACCTGAACTATATGCCAAACATTCGCAAAGCTACGGCATTACACGACGCCTGAGACCCATGCGCGCGCAAAGGTCCTAAAGTCTTTGCCAATTATTGGCAAAGCTACGACATTACACGCCGCTTGAGACACATGCACGAGCACAAGTCCTGAAGTCTTTGCCAATCATTGGCAAAGCTACGGCATTATACGCCGCCTGAGACACATGCGCGCGCACAAGACCTGAAGTCTTTGCCAAACATTGGCATAGCTACGACATTAAGCGCCGCCTGGGTTACATGTGCGCGCCCAAGACCTGAACTCTTTGCCACACTTTGGCAAATCTACGGCATTACACGCCGCCTTAGACACAGGCGCGCGCACAAGACCAGAACTCTTTGCCAAACATTGGAAAAGCTACGACATTACACGGTGCCTGAGACACAGGTGCGCACAAGACCTGAAGTCTTTGCCAAACAATGGCAAAGCTACGGCATTACATGCCGCCTAAGACACAGGCGCGCGCACAAGACCTGAAGTCTTTGCCAAACATTGGAAAAGCTATGGCATTACATGACTCCTGAGACACAGGCGCGCCAACAAGACATGTATTCTTTTCCAAACATTGGGAAAGCTACGACATTACACGCCTCCTGAGACACAGGCGCGCACAAGACCTGAAATCTTTGCCAAACATTTGCAAAGGTACGACATTACACGCCGCCTGAGACACAGGCGTGCGCCCAAGACCTGTTTTTGGCAAAGCTACGGTATTACACGCCGCCTATGACACAGGCGCGCGCACAAGACCTGAAGTCTTTGTCAAACATTGGCAAAGCTACGGCATTACACGCCGCCTATGACACAGGCGCGCGCACAAGAACTGAACTTTTGCCAAATATTGGCAAAGCTACGGCATTACACGCCGCATGAAACACATGCTCGCGCACAAGACCTGAAGTCTTTGCCAAACATTGGCAAAGCTACGGCATTACACGCCGCCTGAGACAGAGGCGTGCGCATAAGACCTTTGTTTGGCAAAGCTACGGCATTACACGCCGCCTGAGACACAGGAGCGCAAGACCTGAAGTCTTCGCCAAACATTAGCAATGCTACGGTATTATACGAAGCCTAAGACACAGCGCGCACACAAGACCAGAAGTCTTTGCAAAACATTGGCAAAGGTATAGCATTACATACCGCCTGAGACACATGCGCGCGCAAAAGTCCTGAAGTCTTTGCCAATCATTGGCAAAGCTACGGCATTACACGCCGCCTGAGACACATGCATGCGCACAAGTCCTGAAGTCTTTGCCAATCATTGGCAAAGCAACGGCATTACACGCCGCCTGAGACACATGCGCGCGCACAAGACCTGAAGTCTTTGCCAAACATTGGCAAAGCTACGACATTAAATGCCGCCTGGGTTAGATGCGCGCGCACAAGACCTGAACTCTTTGCCACACTTTGGCAAAGCTACGGCATTACACGCCACCTTAGACACAGGCGCGCGCACAAGACAAGAACTCTTTGCCAAACACTGGAAAAGCTACGACATTACACGCTGCCTGAGACACAGGCGCGCACAAGACCTGAAGTCTTTGCCAAACATTGGCAAAGATACGGCAATACACGCCGCCTAAGACACAGGCGCGCGCACAAGACCTGAAGTCAATGCCAAACATTGGCAAAGCTACGGCATTACACGACTCCTGAGACACAGGTGCGCGCACAAGACATGTATTCTTTGCCAAACATTGGCAACGCTACGACATTACACGCCTCCTGAGACACAGGCGCGCACAAGACCTGGAATCTTTGCCAAACATTAGCAAAGGTACAGCATTACACGCCGCCTGAGACACAGGCGTGCGCCCAAGACCTGTGTTTGGCAAAGCTACGGCATTACACGCCGCCTGAGACACAGGCGCGTGCACAACACCTGAAGTCTTTGTTAAACATTGGCAAAGCTACGGCATTACACGCCGCCTGAGACACAGGTGCGCGCACAAGACCTGAAGTCTTTGCCAATCATTGGCAAAGCTATGGCAATACATGCCGCATGAGACACATGCGCGCGCACGAGACCTGAAGTCTTTGTCAAACATTGGCAAAGCTGTGACAATTACACGCCGCCTGAGACACAGGCGGGCGCACAAGACCTGAAGTCTTTGCTAATCATTGGCAAAGCCGTGACAATACACGTCGCCTGAGACACATGCACGCGCACAAGTCCTGAAGTCTTTGCCAATCATTGGTAAAGCTACGGCATTACACGCCGCCTGAGACACATGCCGCGCACAAGACCGGAAGTCTTTGCCAAGCATTGGCAAAGCTACGACATTAAACGTCGCCTGGGTTACATGCGCGTGCACAAGATCTGAACACTTTTCCACACTTTGGAAAGCTACGGCATTACACGCCGCCTGAGACACAGGCGTGCGCACAAGACCTGAAGTCTTTGCCAAACATTAGCAAAGCTACGGCATTACACGCCGCTTGAGACACAGGCGTGCGCTCAAGACCTGAAGTCTTTGCAAAACATTGGCAAATCTATGGCATTACACGCCGCCTGAGACACAGGCGCGCGCACAAGACCTGAAGTCTTTGCCAAACATTGGCAAAGCTTCGGCATTACACCTCGCCTGAGACACAGGAGCGCACACGACCTGAAGCGTTTGCCAAATATTGTCAAAGCTACGTCATTACACGACGCCTGAGACACAGGCGTGAGCATAAGACCTTTATTTGGCAAAGCTACGGCATCACACGCCGCCTGACACACAGGCGCGCAAGACCTGAATTCTTCGCCAAACATTTGCAATGCTACGGTATTACACGAAGCCTAAGACACAGCGCGCACACAAGACCTGAAGTCTTTGCAAAACATTGGCAAAGCTACAGCATTACATGCCGCCAGAGACACAGGCCCGCGCACAAGACTTGAACTATATGCCAAACATTCGCAAAGCTACGGCATTACACGACGCCTGAGACACATGCGCGCGCAAAAGTCCGTAAGTCTTTGCCAATCATTGGCAAAGCTACGGCATTACACGCCGCTTGAGACACATGCACGCGCACAAGTCCTGAAGTCTTTGCCAATCATTGGCAAAGCTACGGCATTACACGCCGCCTAAGACACATGCGCGCGCACAAGACCTGAAGTCTTTGCCAAACATTGGCAAAGCTATGACATTAAAAGCCGCCTGAGTTACATGCGCGCGCACAAGACCTGAACTCTTTGCCACACTTTGGCAAAGCTACGGCATTACACGCCGCCTTAGACACAGGCGCGCGCTCAAGACCAGAACTCCTTGCCAAACATTGGAAAAGCTACGACATTACACGCCGCCTGAGACACAGTGGCGCACAAGACCTGAAGTCTTTGCCAAACATTGGCAAAGCTACGGCAATACATGCCGCCTAAGACACAGGCGCGCACACAAGACCTGAAGTCTTTATCAAACATTGGCAAAGCTACGATATTACACGCCGCCTGAGACACAGGCGCGCGCGCAAGACCTGAACTTTTTGCCAATCATTGGCAAAGCTGTGACAATACACGTCGCCTGGGTTACATGCGCGTGCACAGGATCTAAACACTTTTCCACACATTGGCAAAGCTACGGCATTACACGCCGCCTAGGACACAGGCGCGCGCACAAGACCTGAAGTCTTTGCCAAACATTGGCAAAGCTACGGCATTACACGACTCCTGAGACACAGGCGCGCGCTCAAGACTTGAAGTCTTTGTCAAACATTGGTAAATCTACTGCATTACACGTCGCCTGAGACACAGGCGCGCACACAAGACCTGAAGTCTTTGCCAAACATTGGCAAAGCTACGACATTACACGCCGCCTGAGACACATGCGCGCGCAAAAGAACTGAACTCTTTGCCAAACTTTGGCAAAGCTACGGCATTACACCTCGCCTGAGACACAGGAGCGCACACGACCTAAAGTCATTGCCAAACATTTTCAAAGCTACGTCATTACACGACGCCTGAGACACAGGCGTTCCCATAAGACCTATGTTTGGCAAAGCTACGACATTACACGCCGCCTGAGACACAAGCGCGCAAGACCTGAAGTCTTCGCCAAACATTAGCAATGCTACGGTATTACACGAAGCCTAAGACACAGCGCGCACACAAGACCTGAAGTCTTTGCAAAACATTAGCATAGGTACAGCATTACACGCCGCCTGAGACACAGGCGCGCGCTCAAGACCTGAAGTCTTTGTCAAACATTAGCAAATCTACGGCATTACACGCCGCCTGAGACACAGGCACGCGCACAAGACCTGAAGTCTTTGCCAAACATTGGCAAAGCTACGACATTACACGCCGCTTGATACACATGGCGCGCAAAAGAACTGAACTCTTTGCCAAACATTGGCAAAGCTACGGCATTACACCTCGCCTGAGTCACAGGAGCGCACACGACCTGAAGTCTTTGCCAAACATTGTCAAAGCTACGTCATTACACGACGCCTGACCCAGGCGTGCGCATAAGACCTTTGTTTGGCAAAGCTACGACATCACACGCCGCCTGAGACACAGGCGCGCAAGACCTGAAGTCTTCGCCAAACATTAGCAATGCTACGGTATTACACGAAGCCTAAGACACAGGCGCGCGCATAAGACCTTTGTTTGGGAAAGCTACGGCATTACACGCTTCCTGAGACACATGCGCGCAAGACCTGAAGTCTTTGCCAAACATTAGCAAAGCTACGGCATTACACGCCGCCTGAGACACAGGCGCGCACTCAAGACCTGAAGTCTTTGCAAAACATTGGCAAATCTACGGCATTACACGCCGCCTGAGACACAGGCGCGCGCACAAGACCTGAAGTCTTTGCCAAACGTTGGCAAAGCTTCGGCATTACACCTCGCCTGAGACACAGGAGCGCACACGACCTAAAGTCTTTGCCAAACATTGTCAAAGCTACGTCATTACACGACGCCTGAGACACAGGCGTGCGCATAAGACCTTTGTTTGGCAAAGCTACGACATTACACGCCGCCTGAGACACAGGCGCGCAAGACCTGAAGTCTTCGCCAAACATTAGCAATGCTACGGTATTACACGAAGCCTAAGACACAGCGCGCACACAAGAACTGAAGTCTTTGCAAAACATTGGCATAGGTACAGCATTACATGCCGCCTGAGACACAGGCGCGCGCACAAGACCTGAACTATATGCCAAACATTCGCAAAGCTACGGCATTACACGACGCCTGAGACCCATGCGCGCGCAAAGGTCCTAAAGTCTTTGCCAATTATTGGCAAAGCTACGACATTACACGCCGCTTGAGACACATGCACGAGCACAAGTCCTGAAGTCTTTGCCAATCATTGGCAAAGCTACGGCATTATACGCCGCCTGAGACACATGCGCGCGCACAAGACCTGAAGTCTTTGCCAAACATTGGCATAGCTACGACATTAAGCGCCGCCTGGGTTACATGTGCGCGCCCAAGACCTGAACTCTTTGCCACACTTTGGCAAATCTACGGCATTACACGCCGCCTTAGACACAGGCGCGCGCACAAGACCAGAACTCTTTGCCAAACATTGGAAAAGCTACGACATTACACGGTGCCTGAGACACAGGTGCGCACAAGACCTGAAGTCTTTGCCAAACAATGGCAAAGCTACGGCATTACATGCCGCCTAAGACACAGGCGCGCGCACAAGACCTGAAGTCTTTGCCAAACATTGGAAAAGCTACGGCATTACATGACTCCTGAGACACAGGCGCGCCAACAAGACATGTATTCTTTTCCAAACATTGGGAAAGCTACGACATTACACGCCTCCTGAGACACAGGCGCGCACAAGACCTGAAATCTTTGCCAAACATTTGCAAAGGTACGACATTACACGCCGCCTGAGACACAGGCGTGCGCCCAAGACCTGTTTTTGGCAAAGCTACGGTATTACACGCCGCCTATGACACAGGCGCGCGCACAAGACCTGAAGTCTTTGTCAAACATTGGCAAAGCTACGGCATTACACGCCGCCTATGACACAGGCGCGCGCACAAGAACTGAACTTTTGCCAAATATTGGCAAAGCTACGGCATTACACGCCGCATGAAACACATGCTCGCGCACAAGACCTGAAGTCTTTGCCAAACATTGGCAAAGCTACGGCATTACACGCCGCCTGAGACAGAGGCGTGCGCATAAGACCTTTGTTTGGCAAAGCTACGGCATTACACGCCGCCTGAGACACAGGAGCGCAAGACCTGAAGTCTTCGCCAAACATTAGCAATGCTACGGTATTATACGAAGCCTAAGACACAGCGCGCACACAAGACCAGAAGTCTTTGCAAAACATTGGCAAAGGTATAGCATTACATGCCGCCTGAGACACATGCGCGCGCAAAAGTCCTGAAGTCTTTGCCAATCATTGGCAAAGCTACGGCATTACACGCCGCCTGAGACACATGCATGCGCACAAGTCCTGAAGTCTTTGCCAATCATTGGCAAAGCAACGGCATTACACGCCGCCTGAGACACATGCGCGCGCACAAGACCTGAAGTCTTTGCCAAACATTGGCAAAGCTACGACATTAAATGCCGCCTGGGTTAGATGCGCGCGCACAAGACCTGAACTCTTTGCCACACTTTGGCAAAGCTACGGCATTACACGCCGCCTTAGACACAGGCGCGCGCACAAGACAAGAACTCTTTGCCAAACACTGGAAAAGCTACGACATTACACGCTGCCTGAGACACAGGCGCGCACAAGACCTGAAGTCTTTGCCAAACATTGGCAAAGATACGGCAATACACGCCGCCTAAGACACAGGCGCGCGCACAAGACCTGAAGTCAATGCCAAACATTGGCAAAGCTACGGCATTACACGACTCCTGAGACACAGGTGCGCGCACAAGACATGTATTCTTTGCCAAACATTGGCAACGCTACGACATTACACGCCTCCTGAGACACAGGCGCGCACAAGACCTGGAATCTTTGCCAAACATTAGCAAAGGTACAGCATTACACGCCGCCTGAGACACAGGCGTGCGCCCAAGACCTGTGTTTGGCAAAGCTACGGCATTACACGCCGCCTGAGACACAGGCGCGTGCACAACACCTGAAGTCTTTGTTAAACATTGGCAAAGCTACGGCATTACACGCCGCCTGAGACACAGGTGCGCGCACAAGACCTGAAGTCTTTGCCAATCATTGGCAAAGCTATGGCAATACATGCCGCATGAGACACATGCGCGCGCACGAGACCTGAAGTCTTTGTCAAACATTGGCAAAGCTGTGACAATTACACGCCGCCTGAGACACAGGCGGGCGCACAAGACCTGAAGTCTTTGCTAATCATTGGCAAAGCCGTGACAATACACGTCGCCTGAGACACATGCACGCGCACAAGTCCTGAAGTCTTTGCCAATCATTGGTAAAGCTACGGCATTACACGCCGCCTGAGACACATGCCGCGCACAAGACCGGAAGTCTTTGCCAAGCATTGGCAAAGCTACGACATTAAACGTCGCCTGGGTTACATGCGCGTGCACAAGATCTGAACACTTTTCCACACTTTGGAAAGCTACGGCATTACACGCCGCCTGAGACACAGGCGTGCGCACAAGACCTGAAGTCTTTGCCAAACATTAGCAAAGCTACGGCATTACACGCTGCTTGAGACACAGGCGTGCGCTCAAGACCTGAAGTCTTTGCAAAACATTGGCAAATCTATGGCATTACACGCCGCCTGAGACACAGGCGCGCGCACAAGACCTGAAGTCTTTGCCAAACATTGGCAAAGCTTCGGCATTACACCTCGCCTGAGACACAGGAGCGCACACGACCTGAAGCGTTTGCCAAATATTGTCAAAGCTACGTCATTACACGACGCCTGAGACACAGGCGTGAGCATAAGACCTTTATTTGGCAAAGCTACGGCATCACACGCCGCCTGACACACAGGCGCGCAAGACCTGAATTCTTCGCCAAACATTTGCAATGCTACGGTATTACACGAAGCCTAAGACACAGCGCGCACACAAGACCTGAAGTCTTTGCAAAACATTGGCAAAGCTACAGCATTACATGCCGCCAGAGACACAGGCCCGCGCACAAGACTTGAACTATATGCCAAACATTCGCAAAGCTACGGCATTACACGACGCCTGAGACACATGCGCGCGCAAAAGTCCGTAAGTCTTTGCCAATCATTGGCAAAGCTACGGCATTACACGCCGCTTGAGACACATGCACGCGCACAAGTCCTGAAGTCTTTGCCAATCATTGGCAAAGCTACGGCATTACACGCCGCCTAAGACACATGCGCGCGCACAAGACCTGAAGTCTTTGCCAAACATTGGCAAAGCTATGACATTAAAAGCCGCCTGAGTTACATGCGCGCGCACAAGACCTGAACTCTTTGCCACACTTTGGCAAAGCTACGGCATTACACGCCGCCTTAGACACAGGCGCTCGCTCAAGACCAGAACTCCTTGCCAAACATTGGAAAAGCTACGACATTACACGCCGCCTGAGACACAGTGGCGCACAAGACCTGAAGTCTTTGCCAAACATTGGCAAAGCTACGGCAATACATGCCGCCTAAGACACAGGCGCGCACACAAGACCTGAAGTCTTTATCAAACATTGGCAAAGCTACGATATTACACGCCGCCTGAGACACAGGCGCGCGCGCAAGACCTGAACTTTTTGCCAATCATTGGCAAAGCTGTGACAATACACGTCGCCTGGGTTACATGCGCGTGCACAGGATCTAAACACTTTTCCACACATTGGCAAAGCTACGGCATTACACGCCGCCTAGGACACAGGCGCGCGCACAAGACCTGAAGTCTTTGCCAAACATTGGCAAAGCTACGGCATTACACGACTCCTGAGACACAGGCGCGCGCTCAAGACTTGAAGTCTTTGTCAAACATTGGTAAATCTACTGCATTACACGCCGCCTGAGACACAGGCGCGCACACAAGACCTGAAGTCTTTGCCAAACATTGGCAAAGCTACGACATTACACGCCGCCTGAGACACATGCGCGCGCAAAAGAACTGAACTCTTTGCCAAACTTTGGCAAAGCTACGGCATTACACCTCGCCTGAGACACAGGAGCGCACACGACCTAAAGTCATTGCCAAACATTTTCAAAGCTACGTCATTACACGACGCCTGAGACACAGGCGTTCCCATAAGACCTATGTTTGGCAAAGCTACGACATTACACGCCGCCTGAGACACAAGCGCGCAAGACCTGAAGTCTTCGCCAAACATTAGCAATGCTACGGTATTACACGAAGCCTAAGACACAGCGCGCACACAAGACCTGAAGTCTTTGCAAAACATTAGCATAGGTACAGCATTACACGCCGCCTGAGACACAGGCGCGCGCTCAAGACCTGAAGTCTTTGTCAAACATTAGCAAATCTACGGCATTACACGCCGCCTGAGACACAGGCACGCGCACAAGACCTGAATTCTTTGCCAAACATTGGCAAAGCTACGACATTACACGCCGCTTGATACACATGGCGCGCAAAAGAACTGAACTCTTTGCCAAACATTGGCAAAGCTACGGCATTACACCTCGCCTGAGTCACAGGAGCGCACACGACCTGAAGTCTTTGCCAAACATTGTCAAAGCTACGTCATTACACGACGCCTGACCCAGGCGTGCGCATAAGACCTTTGTTTGGCAAAGCTACGACATCACACGCCGCCTGAGACACAGGCGCGCAAGACCTGAAGTCTTCGCCAAACATTAGCAATGCTACGGTATTACACGAAGCCTAAGACACAGCGCGCACACAAGACCTGAAGTCTTTGCAAAACATTGGCATAGGTACAGCATTACATGCCGCCAGAGACACAGGCCCGCGCACAAGACTTGAACTATATGCCAAACATTCGCAAAGCTACGGCATTACACGACGCCTGAGACACATGCGCGCGCAAAAGTCCGGAAGTCTTTGCCAATCATTGGCAAATCTACGGCATTACACGCCGCTTGAGACACACGCACGCGCACAAGTCCTGAAGTCTTTGCCAATCATTGGCAAAGCTACGGCATTACACTCCGCCTGAGACACATACGCGCGCACAAGACCTGAAGTCTTTGCCAAACATTGGCAAAGCTATGACATTAAATGCCGCCTGGGTTACATGCGCGCGCACAAGACCTGAACTCTTTGCCACACTTTGGCAAAGCTACGGCGTTACACGCCGCCTTAGACACAGGCGCGCGCTCAAGACCAGAACTCCTTGCCAAACATTGGAAAAGCTACGACATTACACGCCGCCTGAGACACAGTGGCGCACAAGACCTGAAGTCTTTGCCAAACATTGGCAAAGCTACGGCAATACATGCCGCCTAAGACACAGGCGCGCGCACAAGACCTGAAGTCTTTATCAAACATTGGCAAAGCTACGATATTACACGCCGCCTGAGACACAGGCGCGCGCGCAAGACCTGAACTTTTTGCCAATCATTGGCAAAGCTGTGACAATACACGTCGCCTGGGTTACATGCGCGTGCACAGGATCTAAACACTTTTCCACACATTGGCAAAGCTACGGCATTACACGCCGCCTAGGACACAGGCGCGCGCACAAGACCTGAAGTCTTTGCCAAACATTGGCAAAGCTACGGCATTACACGACTCCTGAGACACAGGCGCGCGCTCAAGACTTGAAGTCTTTGTCAAACATTGGTAAATCTATTGCATTACACGCCGCCTGAGACACAGGCGCGCACACAAGACCTGAAGTCTTTGCCAAACATTGGCAAAGCTACGACATTACACGCCGCCTGAGACACATGCGCGCGCAAAAGAACTGAACGCTTTGCCAAACTTTGGCAAAGCTACGGCATTACACCTCGCCTGAGACACAGGAGCGCACACGACCTAAAGTCATTGCCAAACATTTTCAAAGCTACGTCATTACACGACGCCTGAGACACAGGCGTTCCCATAAGACCTATGTTTGGCAAAGCTACGACATTACACGCCGCCTGAGACACAAGCGCGCAAGACCTGAAGTCTTCGCCAAACATTAGCAATGCTACGGTATTACACGAAGCCTAAGACACAGCGCGCACACAAGACCTGAAGTCTTTGCAAAACATTAGCATAGGTACAACATTACACGCCGCCTGAGACACAGGCGCGCGCTCAAGAACTGAAGTCTTTGTCAAACATTAGCAAATCTACGGCATTACACGCCGCCTGAGACACAGGCACGCGCACAAGACCTGAAGTCTTTGCCAAACATTGGCAAAGCTACGACATTACACGCCGCTTGATACACATGGCGCGCAAAAGAACTGAACTCTTTGCCAAACATTGGCAAAGCTACGGCATTACACCTCGCCTGAGTCACAGGAGCGCACACGACCTGAAGTCTTTGCCAAACATTGTCAAAGCTACGTCATTACACGACGCCTGACCCAGGCGTGCGCATAAGACCTTTGTTTGGCAAAGCTACGACATCACACGCCGCCTGAGACACAGGCGCGCAAGACCTGAAGTCTTCGCCAAACATTAGCAATGCTACGGTATTACACGAAGCCTAAGACACAGCGCGCACACAAGACCTGAAGTCTTTGCAAAACATTGGCATAGGTACAGCATTACATGCCGCCAGAGACACAGGCCCGCGCACAAGACTTGAACTATATGCCAAACATTCGCAAAGCTACGGCATTACACGACGCCTGAGACACATGCGCGCGCAAAAGTCCGGAAGTCTTTGCCAATCATTGGCAAATCTACGGCATTACACGCCGCTTGAGACACACGCACGCGCACAAGTCCTGAAGTCTTTGCCAATCATTGGCAAAGCTACGGTATTACACTCCGCCTGAGACACATACGCGCGCACAAGACCTGAAGTCTTTGCCAAACATTGGCAAAGCTATGACATTAAATGCCGCCTGGGTTACATGCGCGCGCACAAGACCTGAACTCTTTGCCACACTTTGGCAAAGCTACGGCATTACACGCCGCCTTAGACACAGGCGCGCGCTCAAGACCAGAACTCTTTGCCAAACATTGGAAACGCTACGACATTACACGCTGCCTGAGACACAGTCGCGCACAAGACTTGAAGACTTTGCCAAACATTTGCAAAGCTACGGCAATACACGCCGCCTAAGACACAGGCGCGCGCACAAGACCTAAGTCTTTGTCAAACATTGGCAAAGCTACGGCATTACACGCCGCCTGAGACACAGGCGCGCGCACAAGACCTGAAGTCTTTGCCAATCATTGGCAAAGCTGTGACAATACACGTCGCCTGAGACACATGCACGCGCACAAGTCCTGAAGTCTTTGCTAATCTATGGCAAAGCTACGGCATTACACGCCGCCTGAGACACATGCTCGCGCACAAGACCTGAAGTCTTTGCCAAACATTGGCAAAGCTACGACATTAAATGCCGCCTGGGTTACATGCGCGTGCACAAGATATGAACTCTTTGCCACACTTTGGCAAAGCTACGGCATTACACGCCGCCTGAGACACAGTCGTGCGAACAAGACCTGACTCTTTGCCAATCATTGGCAAAGCTTCGACATTACACGCCGCCTGAGACACTGGCGCGCGCATAAGACCTTTGTTTGGGAAAGCTACGACATTACACGCCGCCTGAGACACACGACCTAAAGTCATTGCCAAACATTGTCAAAGCTACGTCATTACACGACGCCTGAGACACAGGCGTGCGCATAAGACCTTTATTTGGCAAAGCTACGGATCACACGTCTCCTGAGACACAGGCGCGCAAGACCTGAAGTCTTCGCCAAACATTAGCAATGCTACGGTATTACACGAAGCCTAAGACACAGCGCGCACACAAGACCTGAAGTCTTTGCAAAACATTGGCAAAGCTACAGCATTACATGCCGCCAGAGACACAGGCGCGCGCACAAGACCTGAACTATATGCCAAACATTCGCAAAGCTACGACATTACACGACGCCTGAGACACATGCGCGCGCAAAAGTCCGGAAGTCTTTGCCAATCATTGGCAAAGGTACGGCATTACACGCCGCTTGAGACACATGCACGCGCACAAGTCCTGAAGTCTTTGCCAATCATTGGCAAAGCTACGGCATTTCACGCCGCCTGAGACACATGCGCGTGCACAAGACCTGAAGTCTTTGCCAAACATTGGCAAAGCTATGACATTAAACGCCGCCTGGGTTACATGCGCGCACACAAGACCTGAACTCTTTGCCACGCTTTGGCAAAGCTATGGCATTACACGCTGCCTTAGACACAGGCGCGCGCTCAAGACAAGAACTCTTTGCCAAACATTGGAAAAGCTACGACATTACACGCTGCCTGAGACACAGTCGCGCACAAGACCTGAAGTCTTTGCCAAACATTGGCAAAGCTACGGCAATACACGCCGCCTAAGACACAGAAGCGCGCACAAGACTTGAAGTCTTTGTCTAACATTGGCAAAGCTACGACATTACACGCCGCCTGAGACACACGCGCGCGCACAAGACCTGAAGTCTTTCCCAATCATTGGCAAAGCTGTGACAATACACGTCGCCTGAGACACATGCACGCGCACAAGTCCTGAAGTCTTTGCTAATCTTTGGCAAAGCTACGGCATTACACGCCGCCTGAGACACATGCGTGCGCACAAGACCTGAAGTCTTTGCCAAACATTGGCAAAGCTACGACATTAAATGCCGCCTGGGTTACATGCGCGTGCACAAGATATGAACTCTTTGCCACACTTTGGCAAAGCTACGGCATTATACGCCGCCTGAGACACAGGCGTGCGAACAAGACCTGAACTCTTTGCCAATCATTGGCAAAGCTTCGACATTACACGCAGGCTGAGACACAGGCGCGCGCATAAGACCTTTTTTTGGGAAAGCTACGACATTACACGCTTCCTGAGACACAGGCGCGCAAGACCTGAAGTCTTTGCCAAACATTAGCAAAGCTACGGCATTACACGCCGCCTGAGACACAGGCGCGCGCTCAAGACCTGAAGTCTTTGCAAAACATTGGCAAATCTACGGCATTACACGCCGCCTGAGACACATGCGCGCGCACAAGATCTAAAGTCTTTGCCAAACATTGGCAAAGCTTCGGCGTTACACCTCGCCTGAGACACAGGAGCGCACACGACCTAAAGTCTTTGCCAAACATTGTCAAAGCTACGTCATTACACGACGCCTGAGACACAGGCGTGCGCATAAGACCTTTATTTGGCAAAGCTATGGCATCACACGCCGCCTGAGACATAGGCGCGCAAGACCTGAAGTTTTCGCCAAACATTAGCAATGCTACGGTATTACACGAAGCCAAAGACACAGCGCGCACACAAGACCTGAAGTCTTTGCAAAACATTGGCAAAGCTACAACATTACATGCCGCCAGAGACACAGGCGCGCGCACAAGACCTGAACTATATGCCAAACATTCGCAAAGCTACGACATTACACGACGCCTGGGTTACATGCGCGCGCAAAAGTCCGGAAGTCTTTGCCAATCATTGGCAAAGGTACGGCATTACACGCCGCTTGAGACACATGCACGCGCACAAGTCCTGAAGTCTTTGCCAATCATTGGCAAAGCTACGGCATTACACGCCGCCTGAGACACATGCGCGTGCACAAGACCTGAAGTCTTTGCCAAACATTGGCAAAGCTATGACATTAAACGCCGCCTGGGTTACATGCGCGCGCACAAGACCTGAACTCTTTGCCACACTTTGGCAAAGCTACGGCGTTACACGCCGCTTTAGACACAGGCGCGCGCACAACACCAGAACTCTTTGCCAAACATTGGAAAAGCAACGACATTACGCGCTGCCTGAGACACAGTCGCGCACATGACCTGAAGTCTTTGCCAAACATTGGCAAAGCTACGGCAATACACGCCGCCTAAGACACAGGCACGCGCACAAGACCTGAAGTCTTTGTCAAACATTGGCAAAGCTACGACATTACACGCCGCCTGAGACACAGTCGCGCGCACAAGACCTGAAGTATTTGCCAAACATTGGCAAAGCTATGACATTAAACACCGCCTGGGTTACATGCGCGCGCACAAGACCTGAACTCTTTGCCACACTTTGGCAAAGCTACGGCATTACACGCCGCCTTAGACACATGCGCGCACTCAAGACCAGAACTCTTTGCCAAACATTTGCAAAGCTACGGCAATACACGCCGCCTAAGACACAGGCGCACGCACAAGACCTAAGTCTTTGTCAAACATTGGCAAAGCTACGGCATTACACGCCGCCTGAGACACAGGCGCGCGCACAAGACCTGAAGTCTTTGCCAATCATTGGCAAAGCTGTGACAATACACGTCGCCTGAGACACATGCACGCGCACAAGTCCTGAAGTCTTTGCTAATCTATGGCAAAGCTACGGCATTACACGCCGCCTGAGACACATGCGCGCGCACAAGACCTGAAGTCTTTGCCAAACATTGGCAAAGCTACGACATTAAATGCCGCCTGGGTTACATGCGCGTGCACAAGATATGAACTCTTTGCCACACTTTGGCAAAGCTACGGCATTACACGCCGCCTGAGACACAGTCGTGCGAACAAGACCTGACTCTTTGCCAATCATTGGCAAAGCTTCGACATTACACGCCGCCTGAGACACAGGCGCGCGCATAAGACCTTTGTTTGGGAAAGCTACGACATTACACGCCGCCTGAGACACAGGCGCGCAAGACCTGAAGTCTTTGCCAAACATTAGCAAAGCTACGGCATTACACGCCGCTTGAGACACAGGCGCGCGCTCAAGACCTGAAGTCTTAGCAAAACATTGGCAAATCTATGGCATTACACGCCGTCTGAAACACAGGCGCGCGCACAAGACCTGAAGTGTTTGCCAAACATTGGCAAAGCTTCGGCATTACACCTCGCCTGAGACACAGGAGCGCACACGACCTAAAGTCATTGCCAAACATTGTCAAAGCTACGTCATTACACGACGCCTGAGACACAGGCGTGCGCATAAGACCTTTATTTGGCAAAGCTACGGATCACACGTCGCCTGAGACACAGGCGCGCAAGACCTGAAGTCTTCGCCAAACATTAGCAATGCTACGGTATTACACGAAGCCTAAGACACAGCGCACACAAGACCTGAAGTCTTTGCAAAACATTGGCAAAGCTACAGCATTACATGCCGCCAGAGACACAGGCGCGCGCACAAGACCTGAACTATATGCCAAACATTCGCAAAGCTACGACATTACACGACGCCTGGGTTACATGCGCGCGCAAAAGTCCGGAAGTCTTTGCCAATCATTGGCAAAGGTACGGCATTACACGCCGCCAGAGACACATGCGCGCGCAAAAGTCCGGAAGTCTTTGCTAATCATTGGCAAAGGTACGGCATTACACGCCGCTTGAGACACATGCACGCGCACAAGTCCTGAAGTCTTTGCCAATCATTGGCAAAGCTACGGCATTACACGCCGCCTGAGACACATGCGCGTGCACAAGACCTGAAGTCTTTGCCAAACATTGGCAAAGCTATGACATTAAACGCCGCCTGGGTTACATGCGCGCGCACAAGACCTGAACTCTTTGCCACGCTTTGGCAAAGCTATGGCATTACACGCTGCCTTAGACACAGGTGCGCGCTCAAGACCAGAACTCTTTGCCAAACATTGGAAAAGCTACGACATTACACGCTGCCTGAGACACAGTCGCGCACAAGACCTGAAGTCTTTGCCAAACATTGGCAAAGCTACGGCAATACACGCCGCCTAAGACACAGGAGCGCGCACAAGACCTGAAGTCTTTGTCTAACATTGGCAAAGCTACGACATTACACGCCGCCTGAGACACACGCGCGCGCACAAGACCTGAAGTCTTTCCCAATCATTGGCAAAGCTGTGACAATACACGTCGCCTGAGACACATGCACGCGCACAAGTCCTGAAGTCTTTGCTAATCTTTGGCAAAGCTACGGCATTACACGCCGCCTGAGACACATGCGTGCGCACAAGACCTGAAGTCTTTGCCAAACATTGGCAAAGCTACGACATTAAATGCCGCCTGGGTTACATGCGCGTGCACAAGATATGAACTCTTTGCCACACTTTGGCAAAGCTACGGCATTATACGCCGCCTGAGACACAGGCGTGCGAACAAGACCTGAACTCTTTGCCAATCATTGGCAAAGCTTCGACATTACACGCAGCCTGAGACACAGGCGCGCGCATAAGACCTTTGTTTGGGAAAGCTACGGCATTACACGCTTCCTGAGACACAGGCGCGCAAGACCTGAAGTCTTTGCCAAACATTAGCAAAGCTACGGCATTACACGCCGCCTGAGACACAGGCGCGCACTCAAGACCTGAAGTCTTTGCAAAACATTGGCAAATCTACGGCATTACACGCCGCCTGAGACACAGGCGCGCGCACAAGACCTGAAGTCTTTGCCAAACGTTGGCAAAGCTTCGGCATTACACCTCGCCTGAGACACAGGAGCGCACACGACCTAAAGTCTTTGCCAAACATTGTCAAAGCTACGTCATTACACGACGCCTGAGACACAGGCGTGCGCATAAGACCTTTATTTGGCAAAGCTATGGCATCACACGCCGCCTGAGACACAGGCGCGCAAGACCTGAAGTTTTCGCCAAACATTAGCAATGCTACGGTATTACACGAAGCCAAAGACACAGCGCGCACACAAGACCTGAAGTCTTTGCAAAACATTGGCAAAGCTACAGCTTTACATGCCGCCTGAGACACAGGCGCGTGCACAAGACCTGAACTATATGCCAAACATTCGCAAAGCTACGGTATTACACAACGCTTGAGACACATGCGCGCGTAAAAGTCCGGAAGTCTTTGCCAATCACTGGCAAAGCTACTGCATTACACGCCGCTTGAGACACATGGACGCGCACAAGTCCTGAAGTGTTTGCCAAACATTGGCAAAGCTACGGCATTACACGCCGCCTGAGACACATGCGCGCGCACAAGATCTGAAGTCTTTGCCAAACATTGGCAAAGCTATGACTTTAAACGCCGCCTGGGTTACATGCGCGCGCACAAGACCTTAACTCTTTGCCACACTTTGGCAAAGCTACGGCGTTACACGCCGCTTTAGATACAGGCGCGCGCACAACACCAGAACTCTTTGCCAAACATTGGAAAAGCAACGACATTACGCGCTGCCTGAGACACAGTCGCGCACATGACCTGAAGTCTTTGCCAAACATTGGCAAAGCTACGGCAATACACGCCGCCTAAGACACAGGCACGCGCACAAGACCTGAAGTCTTTGTCAAACATTGGCAAAGCTACGACATTACACGCCGCCTGAGACACAGTCGCGCGCACAAGACCTGAAGTATTTGCCAAACATTGGCAAAGCTATGACATTAAACGCCGCCTGGGTTACATGCGCGCGCACAAGACCTGAACTCTTTGCCACACTTTGGCAAAGCTACGGCATTACACGCCGCCTTAGACACATGCGCGCACTCAAGACCAGAACTCTTTGCCAAACATTGGAAAAGCTACGACATTACACGCTGCCTGAGACACAGTCGCGCACAAGACCTGAAGTCTTTGCCAAACATTGGCAAAGCTACGGCATTACACACCGCCTAAGACACAGGCGCACGCACAAGACCTGAACTCTTTGCCAAACATTGGCATAGCTACGACATTAAATGCCGCCTGGGTTACATGCGCGTGCACAAGAGCTGAACTCTTTGCCACACTTTGGCAAAGCTACGGCATTACACGCCGCCTGAGACACAGGCGTGCGAACAAGACCTGAACTATATGCCAAACATTCGCAAAGCTACGGCATTACACGACGCCTGAGACACATGTGCGCGCAAAAGTCCAGAAATCTTTGCCAATCATTGGCAAAGCTACGGCATTACACGCCGCTTGAGACACATGCACGCGCACAAGTCCTGAAGTCTTTGCCAATCATTTGCAAAGCTACGGCATTACACGCCGCCTGAGACACATGCGCGCGCACAAGACCTGAAGTCTTTGCCAAACATTGGCAAGGCTATGACATTAAACGCCGCCTGGGTTACATGCGCGCGCACAAGACCTGAACTCTTTGCCACACTTTGGCAAAGCTATGGCATTACACGCCGCCTTAGACACAGGCGCGCGCTCAAGACCAGAACTCTTTGCCAAACATTGGAAAAGCTACGACATTACACGCTGCCTGAGACACAGTCGCGCACAAGACCTGAAGTCTTTGCCAAACATTGGCAAAGCTACGGCAATACACGCCGCCTAAGACACAGGCACGCGCACAAGACCTGAAGTCTTTGTCAAACATTGGCAAAGCTACGACATTACACGCCGCCTGAGACACAGTCGCGCGCACAAGACCTGAAGTATTTGCCAAACATTGGCAAAGCTATGACATTAAACGCCGCCTGGGTTACATGCGCGCGCACAAGACCTGAACTCTTTGCCACACTTTGGCAAAGGTACGGCATTACACGCCGCCTTAGACACATGCGCGCACTCAAGACCAGAACTCTTTGCCAAACATTGGAAAAGCTATGACATTACACGCTGCCTGAGACACAGTCGCGCACAAGACCTGAAGTCTTTGCCAAACATTGGCAAAGCTACGGCATTACACGCCGCCTAAGACACAGGCGCACGCACAAGACCTGAAGTCTTTGTCAAACATTGGCAAAGCTACGACATTAAACGCTGCCTGAGACACAGGCGCGCGTACAATTCCTGAAGTCTTTGCCAATCATTGGCAAAGCTGTGACAATACACGTCGCCTGAGACACATGCACGCGCACAAGTCTTGAAGTCTTTGCTAATCTTTGGCAAAGCTACGGCATTACACGCCTCCTGAGACACATGCGCGCGCACAAGACCTGAACTCTTTGCCAAACATTGGCATAGCTACGACATTAAATGCCGCCTGGGTTACATGCACGTGCACAAGAGCTGAACTCTTTGCCACACTTTGCCAAAGCTACGGCATTACACGCCGCCTGAGACACATGCGTGCGAACAAGACCTGAACTATATGCCAAACATTCGCAAAGCTACGGCATTACACGACGCCTGAGACATATGCGTGCGCAAAAGTCCGGAAGTCTTTGCCAATCATTGGCAAAGCTACGGCATTACACGCCGCTTGAGACACATGCACGCGCACAAGTCCTGAAGTCTTTGCCAATCATTTGCAAAGCTACGGCATTACACGCCGCCTGAGACACATGCGCGCGCACAAGACCTGAAGTCTTTGCCAAACATTGGAAAGGCTATGACATTAAACGCCGCCTGGGTTACATGCGCGCGCACAAGACCTGAACTCTTTGCCACACTTTGGCAAAGCTACGGCATTACACGCCGCCTTAGACACAGGCGCGCGCTCAAGACCATATCTCTTTGCCAAACATTGGAAAAGCTACGACATTACACGCTGCCTGAGACACAGTCGCGCACAAGACCTGAAGTCTTTGCCAAACATTGGCAAAGCTACAACAATACACGCCGCCTAAGACACAGGCGCGCGCACAAGACCTGAAGTCTTTGTCAAACATTGGCAAAGCTACGACATTACACGCCGCCTGAGACACAGGCGCGCGCACAATTCCTGAAGTCTTTGCCAATCATTGGCAAAGCTGTGACAATACACGTCGCCTGAGACACATGCACGCGAACAAGTCCTGAAGTCTTTGATAATCTTTGGCAATGCTACGGCATTACATGCCGCCTGAGACACATGCGCGCGCACAAGACCTGAAGTCTTTGCCAAACATTGGGAAAGCTACGACACTAAATGCCGCCTGGGTTACATGCGCGTGCACAAGAGCTGAACTCTTTGCCATACTTTGGCAAAGTTACGGCATTACACGCCGCCTGAGACACAGGCGTGCGAACAAGACCTGAACTCTTTGCCAATCATTGGCAAAGCTTCGACATTACACGCCGCCTGAGACACAGGCGCGCGAACAAGACCTGAACTCTTTGCCAATCATTGGCAAAGCTTCGACATTACACGCCGCCTGAGACACAGGCGCGCGCATAAGACCTTTGTTTTGGAAAGCTACGGCATTACACGCCGCCAGAGACACAGGTGCGCAAGACCTGAAGTATTTGCCAAACATTAGCAAAGCTACGGCATTACACGCCGCCTGAGACACAGGCTCGCGCACAAGACCTGAAGTCTTTGCCAATCATTGGCAAAGCTATCACAATACATGCCGCATGAGACACATGCGCGCGCACAAGACCAGAAGTCTTTGCCAAACATTGGCAAAGCTACGGCATTACACGGCACTTAAGACACAGGCGCGCGCACCAGACCTGGGTTCTTTGCCAGACATTGGCAATGCTACCGCACTACACGCCCCCTGAGACACACGTGCATGCAAAACTTGAAGTATTTGCCAAACATTGGCAATGCTACGGCATTACACGCCGCCTCAGACACTGGCGCGCGCACAAGACCTGAAGTCCTTGAAAAACATTAGGAAAGCTAAGACATTACACGCCGCCTCAAAAATAGGTGCGCGCACAAGACCTGAAGTCTTTGCCAAACATTGGCAAACCTACGGCATTACACCCCGCTTGAAACACATGCGCGCGCACTAGACCTGAAGTCTTTGCCAATCATTGGCAAAGATACGAAATTACACGCCGCTTGAGACACATACGCGCACACAAGACCTGAAGTCTTTGCCAAACATTACACACTGCCTGAGACACAGGCGTGCACACAAGACCTGAACACTTTGCCAATCAATGGCAAAGCTACGACATTACACGCCGCCTGAGACACAGGCGCGCGCCTAAGACCTTTGTTTGGAAAAGCTACGGCATTACACGCCGCCTGAGACACAGGCGCGCAAGACCTGAATTCTTTGCCAAACATTGGCAATGCTACGGCATTACACAACTCCTGAGACACAGCGCGCACACAAGAACTGAAGTCTTTGCAAAACATTGGCAAAACTACGGCATTACACGCCGCCTGAGACACAGGCGCGCGCAAAATACCTGAACTATATGCCAAACATTGGCAAAGCTACGGCATTACACGCCGCCTGAGACACATGCGCGCGCAAAAGTCCTGAAGTCTTTGCCAATCATTGGCAAAGCTACGACATTACTTGCCGCCTGAGACACATGCGCGAGCACAAGACCTGAAGTCTTTGGCAATCATTGGCAAAGCTATGGCATTACGCGCTGCCTGAGACACTTGCGCATGCACAAGACCTGAAGTCTTTGCCAAACATTGGCAAAGCTATGAAATTACACACCGCCTGGGTTACATGCGCGCGCACAAGACCTGAAGTCTGTGCCAAACATTGGCAAAGCTACGGCATTACTTGCCGCCAGAGACACACGCGCGCGCACAAGACCTGAAGTCTTTGCCAAACATTGGCAAAGCTACGGCATTACACGCCTCTTGAGACACAGGCGCACGCACAAGACATGTAGTCTTTGCCAAACATTGGCAAAGCTACGACATTACACGCCTCCTGAGACACAGGCTCGCACAAGACCTGAAGAATTTACCAAACATTTGCAAAGGTACGGCATTACACGTCGCTTGAGACACAGGCATGCGCCCAAGACCTATGTTTGGCAAAGCTACGATATTACACGCCGCCTGAGACACAGTCGCGTGCACAAGACCTGAAGTCCTTGCTAAACATTAGCAAAGCTACAGCATTACACGCCGCCTCAGACACAGAGGCACGCACAAGACCTGAAGTGTTTGCCTAACATTGGTAAACCTACGGCATTACACCTCGCATGAAACACACGCGCGTGCTCAAGACCTGAAGTCTTTGCCAAACATTACACACCGCCTGAGACACAGGCGTGCGCACCAGACCTGAACTCTTTGCCATTCATTGGCAAAGCTACAGCATTACACGTGGCCTGAGACACAGGCGCGTGCCTAAGACCTTTGTTTGGCAAAGCTACGGCATTACACGCCGCCTGAGACACAGGCACGCAAGACCTGAAGTCTTTGACAAACATTGGCAATCCTACGACATTACACGACGCTTGAGACATAGCGCGCACACAAGACTGAAGTCTTTCCAAAACATTGGCAAAGCTACGACATTACATGCCGCCTGAGACACATGCGCGCGCACAAGACCTGAACTATATTCCAAACATTGGCAAAGCAACGGCATTACACGACACCTGAGACACATGCGTACGCAAAAGTCCTGAAGTATTTGCCAATCATTGGCAAAGCTACGACATTACACGCCGCCTGAGACACATGCGCGCGCACAAGACCTGCAGTCTTTGCCAATCATTGGCAAAGATACGACATTACACGCCGCCTGAGACACATGCGCACACAAGACCTAAAGTCTTTGCCAAACATTACACACCGCCTGAGACACAGGCGTGCGCAGAAGACCTGAACTCTTTGCCAATCATTGGCAAAGCAACGGCATTACACGCCGCCTGAGACACAGGCGTACGCATAAGACCTTTGTTTGGCAAAGCTACGACATTACACGCCGCCTGAGACACAGGCGCGCAAGACCTGAAGTCCTTGCCAAACATTAGCAAAGCTATGGCATTACACGCCGCCTCAGACACAGGGGCGCGCACAAGACCTGAAGTCTTTGCATAACATTGGCAAACCTACGGCATTACACCTCGCCTGAAACACATGCGCGCACAAGACCTGAAGTCTTTGCCAATCATTGGCAAAGATACGACATTACACGCCGCCTGAGACACATGCGCGCACACAAGACCTGAAGTCTTTCCTGACATTACACACCGCCTGAGACACATGCGTGCGCAGAAGACCTTAACTCTTTTCCAATCATTGGCAAAGCAAAGGCATTACATGCCGCCTGAGACACAGGCGCGCGCATAAGACCTTTGTTTGGCAAAGCTACGACATTACACGCCGCCTGAGACACAGGCGCGCAAGACCTGAAGCCTTTGCCAAACATTGACAATGCTACGACATTACACGACGCCTGAGACACAGCATGCACACAAGACCTGAAGTCTTTGCAAAACATTGGCAAAGCTACGGCATTACACGCCGCCTGAGACACAGGCGCGCGCACAAGACCTGAACTATATGCCAAACATTGGCAAAGCTACGGCATTACACGACGCTTGAGACACATGCGCGCGCAAAAGTGCTCAAGTCTTTGCCAATCAATGGCAAAGCTACGGCATTACACGCCGCCTAAGACACTTGCGCATGCACATGACCTGAAGTCTTTACCAAACATTTAAAAAGCTATGAAATTACATGCCGCCCGGGTTACATGCGCGCGCACAAGACCTGAACACTTTGCCACACTTTGGCAAAGCTACAAATTACACGCCGCCTGAGACACAGGTGCGCGCACAAGACCAGAACTCTTTGCAAAACTTTGGAAAAACTACGGCATTATACACTGCCTGAGACACAGGCGCGCACAAGACCTGAAGTTTTTGCCAAACATTGGCAAAGCTACGGCATTACACGCCGACAGAGACACAGGCGCGCGCAGAAGACCTGAAGTCTTTGCCAAACATTGTCAAAGCTACGGCATTACACGCCTCCTGAGACACAGGCGCACGTACAAGACATGTAGTCTTTGCCAAACATTGGCAATGCTACGACATTACACGCCTCCTGAGACACAGGTGGGCACAAGACCTGAAGGCTTTGCCAAACATTTGCAAAGCAACGGCATTACACGTCGCTTGAGACACAGGCGTGCGCCTAAGACCTATGTTTGGCAAAGCTACGGTATTACATGCCGCCGGAGACGCAGTCGCGCGCACAAGACCTGAAGTCCTTGCCAAACATTAGCAAAGCTACGGCGTTACACGCCGCCTCAGACACAGGGGCGCGCACAAGACCTAAAGTCTTTGCCTAACATTGGCAAACCTACGGCATTACACCCCGCATGAAACACATGCGCGCGCACAAGACCTGAAGTGTTTCCCAAACATTACATACGGCCTGAGACACAGGCGTGCGCACAAGACCTGACCTCTATGCCAATCATTGGCAAAGCTACGGCATTACACGCCGCATGAGACACAGGCGCACGCATAAGACCTTTGTTTGGCAAAGCTGCAACATTACACGCCGCCTGAGACACAGGCGCGCAAGACCTAAAGTCTTTGCCAAACATTGGCAATGCTACGGCATTACACGCCGCCTGAGACACATGCGCGCACACAAGACCTGAAGTCTTTGCCAAACATTAGCAAAGCTACGACATTACACGCCGCCTCAGACACAGGGGCACGCACAAGACCTGAACTCTTTGCCACACTTTGGCAAAGCTACGGCATTACACGCCGCCTTAGACACATGCGCACGCTCAAGACCAGAACTCTTTGCCAAACATTGGAAAAGCTACGACATTACACGCTGCCTGAGACACAGTCGCGCACAAGACCTGAAGTCTTTGCCAAACATTGGCAAAGCTACGGCATTACACGCCGCCTAAGACACAGGCGTACGCACAAGACCTGAAGTCTTTGTCAAACATTGGCAAAGCTACGACATTACACGCCGCCTGAGACACAGGCGCGCGCACAATTCCTGAAGTCTTTGCCAATCATTGGCAAAGCTGTGACAATACACGTCGCCTGAGACACATGCACGCGCACAAGTCCTGAAGTCTTTGCTAATCTTTGGCAAAGCTACGGCATTACACGCCGCCTGATACACATGCGCGCGCACAAGACCTGAAGTCTTTGCCAAACATTGGCAAAGCTACGACATTAAATGCCGCCTGGGTTACATGCGCGTGCACAAGAGCTGAACTCTTTGCCACACTTTGGCAAAGCTACGGCATTACACGCCGCCTGAGACACAGACGTGCGAACAAGACCTGAACTATATGCCAAACATTCGCAAAGCTACGGCATTACACGACGCCTGAGACACATCCGCGCGCAAAAGTCCGGAAGTCTTTGCCAATCATTGGCAAAGCTACGGCATTACACGCCGCTTGAGACACATGCACGCGCACAAGTCCTGAAGTCTTTGCCAATCATTTGCAAAGCTATGGCATTACACGCCGCCTGAGACACATGCGCGCGCACAAGACCTGAAGTCTTTGCTAAACATTGGCAAGGCTATGACATTAAACGCCGCCTGGGTTACATGCGCGCGCACAAGACCTGAACTCTTTGCCACACTTTGGCAAAGCTACGGCATTACACGCCGCCTTAGACACAGGCGCGCGCTCAAGACCAGAACTCTTTGCCAAACATTGGAAAAGCTACGACATTACACGCTGCCTGAGACACAGTCGCGCACAAGACCTGAAGTCTTTGCCAAACATTGGCAAAGCTACAACAATACACGCCGCCTAAGACACAGGCGCGCGCACAAGACCTGAAGTCTTTGTCAAACATTGGCAAAGCTACGACATTACACGCCGCCTGAGACACAGGCGCGCGCACAATTCCTGAAGTCTTTGCCAATCATTGGCAAAGCTGTGACAATACACGTCGCCTGAGACACATGCACGCGCACAAGTCCTGAAGTCTTTGATAGTCTTTGGCAATGCTACGGCATTACATGCCGCCTGAGACACATGCGCGCGCACAAGACCTGAAGTCTTTGCCAAACATTGGGAAAGCTACGACATTAAATGCCGCCTGGGTTACATGCGCGTGCACAAGAGCTGAACTCTTTGCCATACTTTGGCAAAGCTACGGCATTACACGCCGCCTGAGACACAGGCGTGCGAACAAGACCTGAACTCTTTGCCAATCATTGGCAAAGCTTCGACATTACACGCCACCTGAGACACAGGCGCGCGCATAAGACCTTTGTTTGGGAAAGCTACGGCACTACACGCCGCTTGAGACACAGGCGCGCAAGACCTGAAGTCTTTGCCAAACATTAGCAAAGCTACGGCATTACACGCCGCCTAAGAGACAGGCGCGTGCTCAAGACCGGAAGTCTTTGCAAAACATTGGCAAATTTATGGCATTACGCGCCGCCTGAAACACAGGCGCGCGCACAAGACCTTAAGTCTTTGCCAAACATTGGCAAAACTTCGGCATTACACCTCACCTGAGACACAGGAGCGCACACGACCTAAAGTCTTTGCCAAACATTGTCAAAGCTACGTCATTACACGACGCCTGAGACACAGGCGTGCGCATAAGACCTTTATTTGGCAAAGCTACGACATCACACGCCGCCTGAGACACAGGCGCGCAAGACCTGAAGTCTTCGCCAAACTTTAGCAATGCTACGGTATTACACGAAGCCTAAGACACAGCGCGCACACAAGACCTGAAGTCTTTGTAAAACATTGGCAAAGCTACAGCATTACATGCCGCAAGAGACACAGGCGCGCGCACAAGACCAGAACTATATGCCAAACATTCGCAAAGCTACGGTATTACACGACGCCTGAGACACATGCGCGCACAAAAGTCCGGAAGTCTTTGCCAATCATTGGCAAAGCTACGGCATTACACGCCGCTTGAGACACATGCACGCGCACAAGTCCTGAAGTCTTTGCCAGTCATTTGCAAAGCTACGGCTTTACACGCCGCCTGAGACACATGCGGGCGCACAAGACCTGAAGTCTTTGCCAAACATTGGCAAAGCTATGACATTAAATGCCGCCTGGGTTACATGCGCGCGCACAAGTCCTGAAATCTTTGCCACACTTTGGCAAAGCTACGGCATTACACGCCGCCTTAGACACAGGCGCGCGCTCAAGAACAGAACTCTTTGCCAAACATTGGAAAAGCTACGACATTACACGCTGCCTGAGACACAGTCGCGCACAAGACCTGAAGTCTTTGCCAAACATTGGCAAAGCTACGGCAATACACGCCGCCTAAGACACAGGCGCACGCACAAGACCTGAAGTCTTTGTCAAACATTGGCAAAGCTACGACAATATACGCCGCCTGAGACACAGGCGCGCGCACAATTCCTGAAGTCTTTGCCAATCATTGGCAAAGCTGTGACAATACACGTCGCCTGAGACACATGCACGCGCACAAGTCCTGAAATCTTTGCTAATCTTTCACAAAGCTACGGCATTACACGTCGCCTGAGACACATTCGCGCGCACAAGACCTGAAGTCTTTGCCAAACGTTGGCAAAGCTACGACTTTAAATGCCGCATGGGTTACATGCGCGTGCACAAGATCTGAACTCTTTGCCACACTTTGGCAAAGCTACGGCATTACATGCCGCCTGAGACACAGGCGTTCGCACAAGACCTGAACTCTTTGCCAATCATTGGCAAAGCTTCGACACTACACGCCGCCTGAGACACAGGCGCGCGCATAAGACCTTTGTTTGGGAAAGCTACGGCATTACACGCCGCCTGAGACACAGGTGCGCAAGACCTGAAGTCTTTGCCAAACATTAGCAAAGCTACGGCATTACACGCCGCCTGAGACACAGGCGCGCGCTAAAGACCTGAATTCTTTGCAAAACATTGGCAAATCTACGGCATTAAACGCCGCCTGAGACACAGGCGCGCGCACAAGACCTGAAGTCTTTGCCAAACATTGGCAAAGCTTTGGCATTACACCTCGCCTCAGACACAGGAGCGCACACGACCTAAAGTCTTTGCCAAACATTGTCAAAGCTACGTCATTACACGACGGCTGAGACACAGGCGTGCGCATAAGACCTTTATTTGGCAAAGCTACGGCATCACACGCCGCCTGAGACACAGGCGCGCAAGACCTGAAGTCTTCGCCAAACATTGCGTTACACGCCGCCTTAGACACAGGCGCGCACACAAGACCAGAACTCTTTGCCAAACATTGGAAAAGCTACGACATTAGATGCTGCCTGACACACAGGCGCGCACAAGACTTAAAGTCTTTGCCAAACATTGGCAAAGCTACGGCAATACACGCCGCCTAAGACACAGGCGCGCGCACAAGACTTGAAGTCTTTGCCAAACATTGGCAAAGCTACGTCATTACACGACTCCTGAGACACAGGCTTGCTCACTAGACATGTATTCTTTGCCAAACATTGGCAAAGCTACGACATTACACGCCTCCTGAGACACAGGCACGCACAAGACCTGTAATCTTTGCCAAACATTTGCAAAGGTACGGTATTACACGCCGCCTGATACACAGGCGTGCACCCAAGACCTGTGTTTAGCAAAGCTACGACATTACACACCGCCTGAGACACAGGGGCGCGCATAAGACCTGTAGTCTTTGCCAAACATTGGCAAAGCTACGGCATTACACGCCGCCTGAGACACAGGCTCGCGCACAAGACCTGAAGTCTTTGCCAATCATTGGCAAAGATATCACAATACATGCCGCATGAGACACATGCACGCGCACAAGACCAGAAGTCTTTGCCAAACATTGGCAAAGCTACGGCATTACACGGCACTTAAGACACAGGCGCGCGCACCAGACCTGGATTCTTTGCCAGACATTGGCAATGTTACCGCACTACACACCCCCTGAGACACACGCGCGTGCAAAACTTGAAGTATTTGCCAAACATTGGCAATGCTACGGCATTACACGATGACTGAGTCACAGCGCGCACACAAGAACTGAAGTCTTTTCAAAACATTGGCAAAGCTAAGGCATTACACGCCGCCTGAAACACAGGCGTGCGCACAAGACCTGAACTATATTCCAAACATTGGCAAAGCTACGACATTACACGCCGCCTGAGACACATGCGCGCGCACAACACCTGAAGTCTTTGCCAAACATTGGCAAAGCAACGACATTACACGCTTCCTGAGACACAGGCGCGCACAAGACCTGAAGTCTTTGCCAAACATTTGCAAAGGTACGGCATTACACGCCGCCTGAGACACAGGCGTGCGAACAAGACCTGTGTTTGGCAAAGCTACGGTATTTCATGCCGCCTGAGACACATCCGCGCGCATAAGACCTTAAGTCTTTGTCAAACATTGCCAAAGCTACGACATTACACGCCGCCTGAGACACAGGCGCGCGCACAAGACCTGAAGACTTTGCCAATCATTGGCAAAGCTATGACAATACACGCCGCCTGAGACACATACGCGCGCCCAAGACCTGAAGTCTTTGCCAAACATTGGCAAAGCTAAGGCATTACACGTCGCTTGAAACACAGGCGCGCGCACCATACCTGCATTCCTTGCCAAACATTGGCAATGCTACGGCATTACACGATGACCGAGACACAGCGCGCTCACAAGACCTGAAGTCTTTGCAAAACATTGGCAAAGCTACGACATTACACGCCGCCTGAAACACAGGCGCGCTAACAAGACCTGAACTATATGCCAAACATTGGCAAAGCTACGACATTACACGCCGCCTGAGACATATGCGCGCTCACAAGACCTGAAGTCTTTGCCAAACATTGGCAAAGCTACGACATTACACGCCGCCTGAGACACATGCGCGCGCAAAATAACTGAACTCTTTGCCAAACATTGGCAAAGCTACGGCATTACACCTCGCCTGAGACACAGGAGCGCACATGACCTAAAGTCTTTGCCAAACATTGTCAAAGCTACGTCATTACTCGACGCCTGAGACACAGGTGTGCGCATAAGACCTTTGTTTGGCAAAGCTACGGCATCACACGCCGCCTGAGACACAGGCGCGCAAGACCTGAAGTCTTCGCCAAACATTGGCAATGCTACAGCATTACATGAAGCCTAAGACACAGCGCGCACACAAGACCTGAAGTCTTTGCAAAACATTGGCAAAGCTACAGCATTACTTGCCGCCTGAGACACATGCGCGCGTAAAAGTCCTGAAGTCTTTGGCAATCGTTGGCAAAGCTACGGCATTACGCGCCGCCTGAGACATATGCATGCGCACAAGTCCTGAAGTCTTTGCCAATCATTGGCAAAGCTACGGCATTACACGCCGCTTGAAGCATTTGCGCGCGCACAAGACCAGAAGTCTTTGCCAAACATTGGCAAAGCTACGACATTAAACGCCGCCTGGGTTACATGCGCGTGCACAAGACCAGAACTCTTTGCCACACTTTGGCAAAGCTAAGGCATTACACGTCGCCTGAGACACAGGCGTGTGCACAAGACCAGAACTCTTTGCCAAACATTAGAAAAGCTACAACATTACACGCTGCCTGAGACGCAGGCGCACAGAAGTCCTGAAGTCTTTTCCAAACATTGGCAAAGCTACGGCATTACACGCCGCCAAAGACACAGGTGCGCACACAAGACCTGAAGTATTTGCCAAACATTAGCAAAGCTACGGCATTACACGACTCTTGAGACACAGGCGCGCACACAAGACATGTATTCTTTGCCAAACATTGGCAAAGCTACGACATTACACGCCTCCTGAGACACAGGCGCGCACAAGACCTGAAGTCTTTGCCAAACATTTGCAAAGGTACGGCATTACACAGGCGCGCGCACAAGACCTGAAGTCTTTGTCAAACATTGGCAAAGCTACGGCATTACACGCCGCCTCAGACACAGGCGCGCGCACAAGACCTGAAGTCCTTGAAAAACATTAGGAAAGCTAAGACATTACACGCCGCCTCAAAAACAGGGGCGCGCACAAGACCTGAAGTCTTTGCCAAACATTGGCAAACCTACGGCATTACACCCCGCTTGAAACACATGCGCGCACACTAGACCTGAAGTCTTTGCCAATCATTGGCAAAGATACGAAATTACACGCCGCTTGAGACACATACGCGCACACAAGACCTGAAGTCTTTGCCAAACATTACACACTGCCTGAGACACAGGCGTGCACACAAGACCTGAACTCTTTGCCAATCATCGGCAAAGCTACGACATTACACGCCGCCTGAGACACAGGCGCGCGCCTATGACCTTTGTTTGGAAAAGCTACGGCATTACACGCCGCCTGAGACACAGGCGCGCAGGACCTGAATTCTTTGCCAAACATTGGCAATGCTACGGCATTACACGACTCCTGAGACACAGCGCGCACACAAGACCTGAAGTCTTTGCAAAACATTGGCAAAACTACGGCATTACACGCCGCCTGAGACACAGGCGCGCGCAAAATACCTGAACTATATGCCAAACATTGGCAAAGCTACGGCATTACACGCCGACTGAGACACATGCGCGCGCAAAAGTCCTGAAGTCTTTGCCAATCATTGGCAAAGCTACGACATTACTTGCAGCCTGAGACACATGCGCGCGCACAAGACCTGAAGTCTTTGGCAATCATTGGCAAAGCTATGGCAATACGCGCTGCCTGAGACACTTGCGCATGCACAAGACCTGAAGTCATTGCCAAACATTGGCAAAGCTATGAAATTACACGCCGCCTGGGTTACATGCGGGCGCACAAGACCTGAAGTCTGTGCCAAACATTGGCAAAGCTACGGCATTACACGCCGCCAGAGACACACGCGCGCGCACAAGACCTGAAGTCTTTGCCAAACATTGGCAAAGCTACGGCATTACACGCCTCTTGAGACACAGGCGCACGCACAAGACATGTAGTCTTTGCCAAACATTGGCAAAGCTACGACATTACACGCCTCCTGAGACACAGGCTCGCACAAGACCTGAAGAATTTACCAAACATTTGCAAAGGTACGGCATTACACGTCGCTTGAGACACAGGCGTGCGCCCAAGAACTATGTTTGGCAAAGCTACGATATTACACGCCGCCTGAGACACAGTCGCGCGCACAAGACCTGAAGTCCTTGCTAAACATTAGCAAAGCTACAACATTACACGCCGCCTCAGACACAGAGGCACGCACAAGACCTGAAGTGTTTGCCTAACATTGGTAAACCTACGGCATTACACCTCGCATGAAACACACGCGCGTGCACAAGACCTGAAGTCTTTGCCAAACATTACACACCGCCTGAGACACAGGCGTGCGCACCAGACCTGAACTCTTTGCCATTCATTGGCAAAGCTACAGCATTACACGTGGCCTGAGACACAGGCGCGTGCCTAAGACCTTTGTTTGGCAAAGATACGGCATTACACGCCGCCTGAGACACAGGCACGCAAGACCTGAAGTCTTTGACAAACATTGGCAATCCTACGACATTACATGACGCTTGAGACATAGCGCGCACACAAGACTGAAGTCTTTCCAAAACATTGGCAAAGCTACGACATTACATGCCGCCTGAGACACATGCGCGCGCACAAGACCTGAACTATATTCCAAACATTGGCAAAGCAACGGCATTACACGACACCTGAGACACATGCGTACGCAAAAGTCCTGAAGTATTTGCCAATCATTGGCAAAGCTACGACATTACACGCCGCCTGAGACACATGCGCGCGCACAAGACCTGAAGTCTTTGCCAATCATTGGCAAAGATACGACATTACACGCCGCCTGAGACACATGCGCACACAAGACCTAAAGTCTTTTCCAAACATTACACACCGCCTGAGACACAGGCGTGCGCAGAAGACCTGAACTCTTTGCCAATCATTGGCAAAGCAACGGCATTACACGCCGCCTGAGGCACAGGCGTACGCATAAGACCTTTGTTTGGCAAAGCTACGACATTACATGCCGCCTGAGACACAGGCGCGCAAGACCTGAAGTCCTTGCCAAACATTAGCAAAGCTATGGCATTACACGCCGCCTCAGACACAGGGGCGCGCACAAGACCTGAAGTCTTTGCATAACATTGGCAAACCTACGGCATTACACCTCGCCTGAAACACATGCGCGCACAAGACCTGAAGTCTTTGCCAATCATTGGCAAAGATACGACATTACACGCCGCCTGAGACACATGCGCGCACACAAGACCTTAAGTCTTTCCTGACATTACACACCGCCTGAGACACATGCGTGCGCAGAAGACCTGAACTCTTTTCCAATCACTGGCAAAGCAAAGGCATTACATGCCGCCTGAGACACAGGCGCGCGCATAAGACCTTTGTTTGGCAAAGCTACGACATTACACGCCGCCTGAGACATAGGCGCGCAAGACCTGAAGCGTTTACCAAACATTGACAATGCTACGACATTACACGACGCCTGAGACACAGCACGCACACAAGACCTGAAATCTTTGCAAAACATTGGCAAAGCTACGGCATTACACGCCGCCTGAGACACAGGCGCGCGCACAAGACCTGAACTATATGCCAAACATTGGCAAACCTACGGCATTACACGACGCATGAGACACATGCGCGCGCAAAAGTGCTCAAGTCTTTGCCAATCAATGGCAAAGCTACGGCATTACACGCCGCCTAAGACACTTGCGCATGCACATGACCTGAATTCTTTACCAAACATTGAAAAAGCTATGAAATTACAAGCCGCCCGGGTTACATGCGCGCGCACAAGACCTGAACACTTTGCCACTCTTTGGCAAAGCTACAAATTACACGCCGCCTGAGACACAGGCGCGCGCACAAGACCAGAACTCTTTGCAAAACTTTGGAAAATCTACGGCATTACACACTGCCTGAGACACAGGCGCGCACAAGACCTGAAGTTTTTGCCAAACATTGGCAAAGCTACGACATTACACGCCGACAGAGACACAGGCGCGCGCAGAAGACCTGAAGTCTTTGCCAAACATTGTCAAAGCTACGGCATTACACGCCTCGTGAGACACAGGCGCACGTACAAGACATGTAGTCTTTGCCAAACATTGGCAATGCTACGACAATACACGCCTCCTGAGACACAGGTGGGCACAAGACCTGAAGGCTTTGCCAAACATTTGCAAAGCTACGGCATTACACGTCGCATGAGACACAGGCGTGCGCCCAAGACCTATGTTTGGCAAAGCTACGGTATTACATGCCGCCGGAGACGCAGTCGCGCGCACAAGACCTGAAGTCTTTGCCAAACATTAGCAAAGCTACGGCGTTACACGCCGCCTCAGACACAGGGGCGCGCACAAGACCTAAAGTCTTTGCCTAACATTGGCAAACCTACGGCATTACACCCCGCATGAAACACATGCGCGCGCACAAGACCTGAAGTGTTTGCCAAACATTACATACGGCCTGAGACACAGGCGTGCGCACAAGACCTGACCTCTATGCCAATCATTGGCAAAGCTACGGCATTACACGCCGCATGAGACACAGGCGCACGCATAAGACCTTTGTTTGGCAAAGCTGCAACATTACACGCCGCCTGAGACACAGGCGTGCAAGACCTAAAGTCTTTGCCAAACATTGGCAATGCTACGGCATTACACGCCGCCTGAGACACATGCGCGCACACAAGACCTGAAGTCTTTGCCAAACATTAGCAAAGCTACGACATTAAACGCCGCCTCAGACACAGGGGCACGCACAAGACCTGATGTCTTTGCCAATCATTGGCAAAGATACGACGTTACACGCCGCCTGAGACACATGCGCGCACACAAGACCTGAAGTCTTTGCCAAACATTACACACCGCCTGAGACATAGGCGTGCGCAGTAGACCTGAACTCTTTGCCAATCATTGGTAAAGCAACGGCATTACACGCCGCCTGCGACACAAGCGCGCATAAGACCTTTGTTTCGCAAATCTATGGCATTACACGCCGCCTGAGACACAGGCGCGCAAGACCTGAAGCCTTTGCCAAACATTGATAATGTTATGGCATTACACGACGCTTGAGACATAGCGCGCACACAAGATTGAAGTCTTTCCAAAACATTGGCAAAGCTACGGCGTTACACGCCGCCTGAGACACAGGCGCGCGCAGAAGACCTGAACTATATTCCAAACATTGGCAAAGCAACGGCATTACACGACACCTGAGACACATGCGTACGCAAAAGTCCTGAAGTATTTGCAAATCATTGGCAAAGCTACGGCATTACACACCGCCTGAGACACAGGCGCGCGCACAAGACCTGAAGTCCTTTCCAAACATTAGCAAAGCTATGGCATTACACGCCGCCTCAGACACAGGGGCGCGCACAAGACCTGAAGTCTCTGCCTAACATTAGCAAAGCTACGGCATTACACGCCGCCAGAGACACAGGCGCGCGCACAAGACCTAAATTGGCAAAGATACGACATTACACGCCGCCTGAGACACATGCGCACACAAGACCTGAAGTCTTTGCCAAACATTACACACCGCCTGAGACACAGGCGTGCGTAGAAGACCTGAACTCTTTGCCAATCATTGGCAAAGCAACGGCATTACACGCCGCCTGAGACACAGGCGTACGCATAAGACCTTTGTTTGGCAAAGCTACGACATTACACGCCGCCTGAGACACAGGCGCGCAAGACCGGAAGTCCTTGCCAAACATTAGCAAAGCTATGGCATTACACGCCGCCTCAGACACAGGGGCGCGCACAAGACCAGAAGTCTTTGCCAAACATTAGCAAAGCTACGGCATTACACGCCGCCTAAGACACAGGCGCGCGCTCAAGACCTGAAGTCTTTGCAAAACATTGGCAAATCTACGGCATTACACCGCCTGAGACACAGGCGCCCGCACAAAACCTGAAGTCTTTGCCAAACATTGGCAAAGCTTCGGCATTACACCTCGCCTGAGACACAGGAGCGCACACGACCTAAAGTCTTTGCCAAACATTATCAAAGCTACGTCATTACACGACGCCTGAGACACAGGCGTGCGCATAAAACTTTATTTGGCAAAGCTACGGCATCACACGCCGCCTGAGACACAGGCGCGCAAGACCTGAAGTTTTCTCCAAACATTAGCAATGCTACGGTATTACACGAAGCCAAAGACACAGCGCGCACATAAGACCTGAAGTCTTTGCAAAACATTGGCAAAGCTATAGCATTACATGCCGCCTGAGACACAGGCGCGCGCACAAGACCTTAACTATATGCCAAACATTCGCAAAGCTACAACATTACACGACGCCTGAGACACATACGCGCATAAAACTCCGGCAGTCTTTGCCAATCACTAGCAAAGCTAAGGCATTACACGCCGCTTGAGACACATGGACGCGCACAAGTCCTGAAGTCTTTGCCAAACATTTGCAAAGCTACGGCATTACACGACGCCTGAGACACATGTGCGCGCACAAGACCTGAAGTCTTTGCCAAACATTGGCAAAGCTATGACATTAAACGCCGCCTGGTTTACATGCGCGCGCACAAGACCTGAACTCTTTGCCACACTTTGGCAAAGCTACGGCATTACGCGCCGCCTTAGAAACAGGGGCGCGCACAACACTAGAACCCTTTGCCAAACATTGGAAAAGCTACGACATTACATGCTGCCTGAGACACAGTCGCGCACATGACCTGAAGTCTTTGCCAAACATTGGCAAAGCTACGGCAATACACGCCGCCTAAAACACAGGCGCGTGCACAAGACCTGAAGTCTTTGTCAAACATTGGCAAAGCTACGACATTACACGCCGCCTGAGACACAGGCGCGCGCACAAGACCTGAAGTCTTTGCCAATCATTACACACCGCCTGAGACATAGGCGTGCGCAGTAGACCTGAACTCTTTGCCAATCATTGGTAAAGCAACGGCATTACACGCCGCCTGCGACACAAGCGCGCATAAGTCCTTTGTTTGCCAATGCTACGGCATTACACGCCGCCTGAGACACAGGCGCGCAAGACCTGAAGCCTTTGCCAAACATTGACAATGCTACGCCATTACACGACGCCTGAGACACAGCGCGCACACAAGACCTGAAGTCTTTGCAAAACATTGGCAAAGCTACGGCATTACACGCCGCCTGAGACACAGGCGTGCGAACAAGACCTGTACTCTTTTCCAATCATTGGCAAAGCTTCGACATTAGACGACGCCTGAGACACAGGCACGCGCATAAGACCTTTGTTTGGGAAAGCTACGGCATTACACGCCGCCTGAGACACAGGCGCGCGCTCAAGACCTGAAGTCTTTGCAAAACATTGGCAAATCTACGGCATTACACGCCGCTTGAGACACAGGCGCGCGCACAAGACCTGAAGTCTTTGCCAGACATTGGCAAAGCTTCGGCATTACACCTCGCCTGAGACACAGGAGCGCACACGACCTAAACTCTTTGCCAAACATTGTCAAAGCTATGTCATTACACGACGCCTGAGACACAGGCGTGCGCATAAGACCTTTATTTGGCAAATCTACGGCATCACACGCCGCCTGAGACACAGGCGCGCAAGACCTGAAGTTTTCTCCAAACATTAGCAATGCTACGGTATTACACGAAGCCAAAGACACAGCGCGCACACAAGACCTGAAGTCTTTGCAAAACATTGGCAAAGCTACAGCATTACATGCCGCCTGAGACACAGGCGCGCGCACAAGACCTGAACTATATGCCAAACATTCGCAAAGCTACGGCATTACACGACGCCTGAGACACATGCGCGCGTAAAAGTCCGGATGTCTTTGCCAATCACTGGCAAAGCTACGGCATTACACGCCGCTTGAGACACATGGACGCGCACAAGTCCTGAAGTCTTTGCCAAACATTGGCAAAGCTACGACATTACACGCCGCCTGAGACACATTCGCGCGCACAAGACTTGCAGTCTTTGCCAAACATTGGAAAAGCTATGACATTAATCGCCGCCTAGGTTACATGCGCGCGCACAAGACCTGAACTCTTTGCCACACTTTTGCAAAGCTACGGCATTACACGCCGCCTTAGACACAGGCGCGCGCACAACACCAGAACCCTTTGCCAAACATTGGAAAAGCTACGACATTACACGCTGCCTGAGACACAGTCGCACACAAGACCTGAAGTCTTTGCCAAACATTGGCAAAGCTACGGCAAACACGCCGCCTAAGACACAGGCGCGCGCACAAGACCTGAAGTCTTTGCCAATCATTGGCAAAGCTGTGACAATACACGTCGCCTGAGACACAAGCACGCGCACAAGTCCTGAAGTCTTTGCTAATCTTTGGCAAAGCTACGGCATTACACGCCGCCTGAGACACATGCGCGCGCACAAGACCTGAAGTCTTTGCCAAACATTACACACCGCCTGAGACATAGGCGTGCGCAGTAGACCTGAACTCTTTGCCAATCATTGGTAAAGCAACGACATTACACGCCGCCTGCGACACAAGCGCGCATAAGACCTTTGTTTGGCAAAGCTACGGCATTACACGCCGCCTGAGACACAGGCGCGCAAGACCTGAAGCCTTTGCCAAACAGTGACAATGTTACGGCATTACACGACGCCTGAGACACAGCGCGCACACAAGACCTGAAGTCTTTGCAAAACATTGGCAAAGTTACGGCATTACACGCCGCCTGAGACACAGGCGCGCGCACAAGACCTGAACTATATGCCAAACATTGGCAAAGCTACGGCATTACACGCCGCCTGAGACACATGCGCGCGCAAAAGTCCTGAAGTCTTTGCCAATGATTGGCAAAGCTACGACATTACATGCCGCCTGAGACACATGCGCGCGCACAAGAGCTGAAGTCTTTGCCAATCATTGGCAAAGCTACGGCATTACACACTGCCTTAGACACTTGCGCATGCACAAGACCTGAAGTCTTTGCCAAACATTGGCAAAGCTACGAAATTACACGCCGCCTGGGTTACATGCGCACGCACAAGACCTGAAGTCTGTGCCAAACATTGGCAAAGCTACTGCATTACACGCCGCCTGAGACACAGGCGCGCGCACAAGAGCTTAAGTCATTGCCAAACATTGGCAAAGCTACGGCATTACACGCCTCTTGAGACACAGGCGCACGCACAAGACATGTAGTCTTTGCCAAACATTGGCAAAGCTACGACTATATACGCCTCCTGAGACACAGGCTCGCACAAGACCTGAAGACATTGCCAAACATTTGCAAAGGTACGGCATTACACGTAGCTTGAGACACAGGCGTGCGCCCAAGACCTATGTTTGGCAAAGCTACGATATTACACGCCGCCTGAGACACAGTCGCGCGCACAAGACCTGAAGTCCTTGCCAAACAATAGCAAAGCTATGGCATTACACGCCGCCTCAGACACAGGGGCGCGCACAAGACCTGAAGTGTTTGCCTAACATTGGCAAACCTACGGCATTACACCCCGCATGAAACACATGCGCGTGCACAAGACCTGAAGTCTTTGCCAAACATTACACACCGCCTGAGACACAGGCGTGCGTACCAGACTTGAACTCTTTGCCAATCATTGGCAAAGCTACAACATTACACGCGGCCTGAGACACAGGCGCGTGCCTAAGACCTTTGTTTGGCAAATCTACGGCATTACACGCCGCCTGAGACACAGGCACGCAAGACCTGAAGTCTTTGCCAAACATTGGCAATGCTACGGCATTACACGAAGCTTGAGACATAGCGCGCATACAAGATTCAAGTCTTTCCAAAATATTGGCAAAGCTACGGCATTACACGCCGCCTGAGACACAGGCGCGCGCACAAGACCTGAACTATATTCCAAACATTGGCAAAGAAACGGCATTACACGACACCTGAGACACATGCGTACGCAAAAGTCCTGAAGTATTTGCCAATCATTGGCAAAGCTACGACATTACACGCCGGCTGAGACACATGCGCGCGCACAAGACCTGAAGCCTTTGCCAATCATTGGCAAAGTTACGGCATTACACGACGCCTGAGACACAGGCGCGCGCACAAGACCTGTAGTCCTTGCCAAACATTAGCAAAGCTATGGAATTACACGCCGCCTGAGACACATGCACGCGCACAAGTCCTGAAGTCTTTGCAAATCATTGGCAAAGCTACGGCATTACACGCCGCCTGAGACACATGCTCGCGCACAAGACCTGAAGTCTTTGCCAAACATTGGCAAAGCTATGACATTAAACGCCGCCAGGGTTACATGTACGCGCACAAGACCTTAACTCTTTGCCACACTTTGGCAAAGCTACGGGATTACACGCCGCCTTAGACACAGGCGCGCGCTCAAGACCAGAACTCTTTGCCAAACATTGAAAAAGCTACGACATTACACGCTGCCTGAGACACAGTCGCGCACAAGACCTGAAGTCTTTGCCAAACATTGGCAAAGCTACGGCAATACACGCCGCCTATGACACAGGCGCGCGCACTAGACCTGAAGTCTTTGTCAAACATTGGCAAAGCTACGACATTACACGCCGCCTGAGACACAGGCGCGCGCACAAGACCTGAAGTCTTTGCCAATCATTGGCAAAGCTGTGACAATACACGTCGCCTGAGACACATGCACGCGCACAAGTCCTGAAGTCTTTGCTAATTATTGGCAAAGCTACGACATTACACGCCGCCTGAGACACATGCGCGCGCACAAGACCTGAAGTCTTTGCCAAACATTGGCAAAGCTACGGCATTAAATGCCGCCCGGGTTACATGCGCGTGCACAAGATCTGAACTCTTTGCCACACTTTGGCAAAGCTACGGTATTACACGCCGCCTGAGACACAGGCGTGCAAACAAGACCTGTACTCTTTTCCAATCATTGGCAAAGCTTCGACATTACACGACGCCTGAGACACAGGCACACGCATAAGACCTTTGTTTGGGAAAGCTACGGCATTACACGCCGCCTGAGACACAGGCGCGCAAGACCTGAAGTCTTTGCCAAACATTAGCAAAGCTACGGCATTACACGCCGCCTGAGACACAGGCGCGCGCTCAAGACCTGAAGTCATTGCAAAACATTGGCAAATCTACGGCATTACACGCGGCCTGAGACACAGGCGCGCGCACAAGACCTGAAGTCTTTGCCAAACATTGGCAAAGCTTCGGCATTACACCTCGCCTGAGACACAGGAGCACACACGACCTAAAGTCTTTGCCAAACATTGTCAAAGCTATGTCAATACACGACGCCTGAGACACAGGCGTGCGCATAAGACCTTTTTTTGGCAAAGCTACTGCATCACACGCCGCCTGAGACACAGGCGCGCAAGACCTGAAGTTTTCTCCAAACATTAGCAATGCTACGGTATTACACGAAGCCAAAGACACAGCGCGCACACAAGACCTGAAGTCTTTGCAAAACATTGGCAAAGCTAAAGCATTACATGCCGCCTGAGACACAGGCGCGAACAAGACCTGAACTATATGCCAAACATTCGCAAAGCTACGGCGTTACACGACGCCTGAGGCACATGCGCGCGTAAAATTCCGGAAGTCTTTGCCAATCACTGGCAAAGCTACGGCATTACACGCCGTTTGAGACAGATGGACGCGCACAAGTCTTGAAGTCTTTGCCAAACATTGGCAAAGCTACGGCATTACACGCCGCCTAAGACACATGCGCGCGCACAAGACCTGAAGTCTTTGCCAAACATTGGCAAAGCTATGAAATTAAACGCCGCCTGGGTTACATGCGCGCGCACAAGACCTGAACTCTTTGCCACACTTTGGCAAAGCTACAGCATTACACGCCGCCTTAGAAACAGGCGCGCGCACAACACCAGAACTCTTTGCCAAACATTGGAAAAGCTACGACATTACACGCTGCCTGAGACACAGTCGCGCACATGACCTGAAGTCTTTGCCAAACAATAGCAAAGCTACGGCATTACACGCCGCCTGAGACACAGGCGCGCGCTCAAGACCTGAAGTCTTTGCAAAACATTGGCAAATATATGGCATTACGCGCCGCCTGAAACACAGGCGCGCGCACAAGACCTGAAGTCTTTGCCAAACATTGGCAAAGCTTCGGCATTACACCTCGCCTGAGACACAGGAGCGCACACGACCTAAAGTCTTTGCCAAACATTGTCAAAGCTACGTCATTACACGACGCCTGAGACATAGCCGTGCGCATAAGACCTTTATTTGGCAAAGCTACGGCATCACACGCCGCCTGAGACACATGCGCGCAAGACCTGAAGTCTTCGCCAAGCATTAGCAATGCTACGGTATTACACGATGCCTAAGACACAGAGCGCACACAAGACCTGAAGTCTTTGCAAAACATTGGCAAAGCTACAGCATTACATGCCGCCAGAGACACAGGCGCGCACAAGACCTGAACTATATGCCAAACATTCGCAAAGCTACGGCATTACACGACGCCTGAGACACATGCGCGCGCAAAAGTCCGGAAGTCTTTGCCAATCATTGGCAAAGCTACGGCATTACACGCCGCTTGAGACACATGCACGCGCACAAGTCCTGAAGTCTTTCCCAATCATTGGCAAAGCTACGGCATTACACGCCGCCTGAGACACATGCGCGCGCACAAGACCTGAAGTCTTTGTCAAACATTGGCAAAGCTACGACATTACACGCCGCCTGAGACACAGGCGCGCGCACAAGACCTGAAGTCTTTGCCAATCATTGGCAAAGCTGTGACAATACACGTCGCCTGAGACGCATGCACGCGCACAAGTCCTGAAGTCTTTGCTAATTATTGGCAAAGCTACGACATTACATGCCGCCTGAGACACATGCGCGCGCACAAGACCTGAAGTCTTTGCCAAACATTGGCAAAGCTACGGCATTAAATGCCGCCCGGGTTACATGCGCGTGCACAAGATCTGAACTCTTTGCCACACTTTGGCAAAGCTACGGTATTACACGCCGCCTGAGACACAGGCGTGCAAACAAGACCTGTACTCTTTTCCAATCATTGGCAAAGCTTCGACATTACACAACGCCTGAGACACAGGCGCACGCATAAGACCTTTGTTTGGGAAAGCTACGGCATTACACGCCGCCTGAGACACAGGCGCGCAAGACCTGAAGTCTTTGCCAAACATTAGCAAAGCTACGGCATTACACGCCGCCTGAGACACAGGCGTGCGCTCAAGACCTGAAGTCATTGCAAAACATTGGCAAATCTACGGCATTACACGCCGCCTGAGACACAGGCGCGCGCACAAGACCTGAAGTCTTTGCCAAACATTGGCAAAGCTTCGGCATTACACCTCGCCTGAGACACAGGAGCGCACACGACCTAAAGTCTTTGCCAAACATTGTCAAAGCTACGTCAATACACGACGCCTGAGACACAGGCGTGCACATAAGACCTTTTTTTGGCAAAGCTACTGCATCACACGCCGCCTGAGACACAGGCGCGCAAGACCTGAAGTTTTCTCCAAACATTAGCAATGCTACGGTATTACACGAAGCCAAAGACACAGCGCGCACACAAGACCTGAAGTCTTTGCAAAACATTGGCAAAGCTAAAGCATTACATGCCGCCTGAGACACAGGCGCGAACAAGACCTGAACTATATGCCAAACATTCGCAAAGCTACGGCATTACACGACGCCTGAGGCACATGCGCGCGTAAAATTCCGGAAGTCTTTGCCAATCACTGGCAAAGCTACGGCATTACACGCCGTTTGAGAAACATGGACGCGCACAAGTCCTGAAGTCTTTGCCAAACATTGGCAAAGCTACGGCATTACACGCCGCTTGAGACACATGCGCGCGCACAAGACCTGAAGTCTTTGCCAAACATTGGCAAAGCTATGAAATTAAACGCCTCCTGGGTTACATGCGCGCGCACAAGACCTGAACTCTTTGCCACACTTTGGCAATGCTGCACGCCGCCTTAGAAACAGGCGCGCGCACAACACCAGAACTCTTTGCCAAACATTGGAAAAGCTATGACATTACACGCTGCCTGAGACACAGTCGCGCACATGACCTGAAGTCTTTGCCAAACATTGGCAAAGCTACGGCAATACACGCCGCCTAAGACACAGGCGCGCGCACAAGACCTGAAGTCTTTGTCAAACATTGGCAAAGCTACGACATTACACGCCGCCTGAGACACAGACGCGCGCACAAGACCTGAAGTCTTTGCCAATCATTGGCAAAGCTACGGCATTACACGCCGCCTGAGACACATGCGCGCGCACAAGACCTGAAGTCTTTGCCAAACATTACACACCGCCTGAGACATAGGCGTGCGCAATAGACCTGAACTCTTTGCCAATCATTGGCAAAGCAACGGCATTACACGCCGCCTGCGATACAAGGGCGCATAAGACCTTTGTTTGGCAAAGCTACGACATTACACGCCGCCTGAGACACAGGCGCGCAAGACCTGAAGCCTTTGCCAAACATTGACAATGCTACGGCATTACACGACGCCTGAGACACAGCACGCACACAAGACCTGAAGTCTTTGCAAAACATTGGCAAAGCTACAGCATTACACGCCGCCTGAGACACAGGCGCGCGCACAAGACCTGAACTATATGCCAAACATTGGCAAAGCTACGGCATTACACGCCGCCTGAGACACACGCGCGCGCAAAAGTTCTGAAGTCTTTGCCAATCATTGGAAAAGCTACGGCATTACACGCTGCCTGAGACACTTGCGCATGCACAAGACCTGAAGTCTTTGCCAAACATTGGCAAAGCTACGAAATTACACGCCGCCTGGGTTACATGCGCGCGCACAAGACCTGAAGTCTGTGCCAAACATTGGCAAAGCTACTGCATTACACGCCACCAGAGACACAGGCGCGCGCACAAGACCTGAAGTCATTGCCAAACATTGGCAAAGCTACGGCATTACACGCCTCTTGAGACACAGGCGCACGTACAAGACATGTAGTCTTTGCCAAACATTGGCAAAGCTATGACATTACACGCCTCCTGAGACACAGGCTCGCACAAGACCTGAAGACTTTGCCAAACATTTGCAAAGGTACGGCATTAGACGTCGCTTGAGACACAGGCGTGCGCCCAAGACCTATGTTTGGCAAAGCTACGATATTACACACCGCCTGAGACACAGTCGCGCGCACAAGACCTGAAGTCCTTGCCAATCAATAGCAAAGCTACGGCATTACACGCCGCCTCAGACACAGGGGCGCGCACAAGACCTGAAGTGTTTGCCTAACATTGGCAAACCTACGGCATTACACCCCGCATGAAACACATGCGCGTGCACAAGACCTGAAGTCTTTGCCAAACATTACACACCGCCTGAGACATAGGCGTGCGTACCAGACCTGAACTCTTTGCCAATCATTGGCAAAGCTACAGCAATACACGCGGCCTGAGACACAGGCGCGTGCCTAAGACCTTTGTTTGGCAAATCTACGGCATTACACGCCGCCTGAGACACAGGCACGCAAGACCTAAAGTCTTTGCCAAACATTGGCAATGCTACGGCATTGCACGACGCTTGAGACATAGCGTGCACACAAGATTGAAGTCTTTCCAAAACATTAGCAAAGCTACGGTATTACACGCCGCCTGAGACACAGGCGCGCGCACAAGACCCGAACTATATTCCAAACATTGGCAAAGCAACGGCATTACACGACACCTGAGACACATGCGTACGCAAAAGTCCTGAAATATTTGCCAATCATTGGCAAAGCTACGACATTACACGCCGCCTGAGACACATGCGCGCGCACAAGACCTGAAGCCTTTGCCAATCATTGGCAAAGCTACGACATTAAACGCCGCCTGAGACACAGGCGCGCGCACAAGACCTGAAGTCCTTGCCAAACATTAGCAAAGCTATGGAATTACACGCCGCCTGAGACACAGGCGCGCGCACAAGACCTGAACTATATGCCAAACATTGGCAAAGCTTCGGCATTACACGACGCCTGAGACACATGCGCGCGTAAAAGTCCGAAAGTCTTTGCCAATCACTGGCAAAGCTACGGCATTACACGCCGCTTGAGACACATGGACGCGCACAAGTCCTGAAGTTTTTGCCAAACATTGGCAAAGCTACGGCATTACACGCCGCCTGAGACACATGCGCGCGCACAAGACCTGAAGTCTTTGCCAAATATTGGCAAAGCTATGACATTAAACGCCGCCTGGGTTACATGCGCGCGCACAAGACCTGGACTATTTGCCACACTTTGGCAAAGCTACGGCATTACACGCCGCCTTAGACACAGGTGCGCGCACAACACCAGAACTCTTTGCCAAACATTGGAAAAGCTACGACATTACACGCTGCCTGAGACACAGTCGCACATAAGACCTGAAGTCTTTGCCAAACATTGGCAAAGCTACGGCAATACACGCCGCCTAAGACACAGGCGTGCGCACAAGACCTGAAGTCTTTGTCAAACATTGGCAAAGCTACGACATTACACGCCGCCTGAGACACAGGCGCGCGCACAAGACCTGAAGTCTTTGCCAATCATTGGCAAAGCTGTGACAATACACGTCGCCTGAGACACAAGCACGCGCACAAGTCCTGAAGTCTTTGTTAATCTTTGGCATAGCTATGGCATTACACGCCGCCTGAGACCCATGCGCGCGCCGCCTGAGACACAGGCGCGCGCTCAAGACCTGAAGTCTTTGCAAAACATTGGCAAATATATGGCATTACGCGCCGCCTGAGACACAGGCGCGCGCACAAGACCTGAACTATATGCCAAACATTGGCAAAGCTTCGGCATTACACGACGCCTGAGACACATGCGCGCGTAAAAGTCCGAAAGTCTTTGCCAATCACTGGCAAAGCTACGGCATTACACGCCGCTTGAGACACATGGACGCGCACAATTCCTGAAGTTTTGCCAAACATTGGCAAAGCTACGACATTACACGCCGCCTGAGACACATGCGCGCGCACAAGACCTGAAGTCTTTGCCAAACATTGGCAAAGCTACGGCATTAAATGCCGCACGGGTTACATGCGCGTGCACAAGATCTGAACTCTTTGCCACACTTTGGCAAAGCTACGGTATTACAAGCCGCCTGAGACACAGGCGTGCAAACAAGACCTGTACTCTTTTCCAATCATTGGCAAAGCTTCGACATTACACGACGCCTGAGACACAGGCGCACGCATAAGACCTTTGTTTGGGAAAGCTACGGCATTACACGCCGCCTGAGACACAGGCGCGCAAGACCTGAAGTCTTTGCCAAACATTAGCAAAGCTACGGCATTACACGCCGCCTGAGACACAGGCGTGCGCTCAAGACCTGAAGTCATTGCAAAACATTGGCAAATCTACGGCATTACACGCCGCCTGAGACACAGGCGCGCGCACAAGACCTGAAGTCTTTGCCAAACATTGGCAAAGCTTCGGCATTACACCTCGCCTGAGACACAGGAGCGCACACGACCTAAAGTCTTTGCCAAACATTGTCAAAGCTACGTCAATACACGACGCCTGAGACACAGGCGTGCACATAAGACCTTTTTTTGGCAAAGCTACTGCATCACACGCCGCCTGAGACACAGGCGCGCAAGACCTGAAGTTTTCTCCAAACATTAGCAATGCTACGGTATTACACGAAGCCAAAGACACAGCGCGCACACAAGACCTGAAGTCTTTGCAAAACATTGGCAAAGCTACAGCATTACATGCCGCCTGAGACACAGGCGCGCGCACAAGACCTGAACTATATGCTAAACATTCGCAAAGTTACGGCATTACACGACGCCTGAGACACATGCGCGCGTAAAAGTTCGGAAGTCTTTGCCAATCACTGGCAAAGCTACGGCATTACACGCCGCTTGTGACACATGGACGCGCACAAGTCCTGAAGTCTTTGCCAAACATTGGCAAAGCTACGGCATTACACGCCGCCTGAGACACATGCGCGCGCACAAGACCGGAACTATATGCCAAACATTGGCAAAGCTATGGCATTACACGCCGCCTGAGACACAGGGACGCGCACAAGACCTGAAGTCTTTGCCTAACATTGGCAAACCTACGGCACTACACCCCGCCTGAAACACATGCGCGCACAAGACCTGAAGTCTTTGCCAATCATTGGCAAAGATACGACATTACACGCCGCTTGAGACACATGCGCACTCACAAGACCTGAAGTCTTTGCCAAACATTACACACCGCCTGAGACACATGCGTGCGTGGAAGACGTGAACTCTTTGCCAATCATTGGCAAAGCAACGGCATTACACGCCGCCTGAGACACAGGCGCGCTCATAAGACCTTTTTTGGCAAAGCTACTTCATTACACGCCGCCTGAGACACAGGCGCGCAAGGCCTGAAGCCTTTGCCAAACATTGACAATGCTATGGCATTACACGACGCCTGAGACACAGCGCGCGCAAAAGTCCTCAAGTCTTTGCTAATCATTGGCAAAGCTACGGCATTACATGCCGCATGAGACACTTGCGCATGCACATGACCTGAAGTCTTTGCCAAACATTGAAAAAGCTATGAAATTACACGCCGCCTGGGTTACATGCGCACGCAAAAGACGTGAACACTTTGCCACACTTTGGCAAAACTACAAAATTACACGCCGCCTGAGACACAGGCGCACGCACAAGACCAGAACTCTTTGCAAAACTTTGGAAAAGCTACGGCATTACACACTGCCTGAGACACAGGCGCGCACAAGTCCTGAAGTCTGTGCCAAACATTGGCAAAGCTACGGCATTACACGCCGCCAGAGACACAGGCGCGCGCACAAGACCTGAAGTCTTTGCCAAACATTGCCAAAGCTACGGCATTACACGCCTCTTGAGACACAGGCGCACGCACAAGACATGTAGTCTTTGCCAAACATTGGCAAAGCTACGACATTACACGCCTCCTGAGACACAGGCTCACACAAGACCTAAAGACTTTGCCAAACATTTGCAAAGGTACGGCATTAGACGTCTCTTGAGACACAGGCGTGCGCCCAAGACCTATGTTTGGCAAAGCTACGATATTACACGCCGCCTGAGACACAGTCGCGCGCACAAGACCTGAAGTCCTTGCCAATCAATAGCAAAGCTACGGCATTACACGCCGCCTCAGACACAGGGGCGCGCACAAGACCTGAAGTGTTTTCCTAACATTGGCAAACCTACGGCATTACACCCCGCATGAAACACATGCGCGTGCACAAGACCTGAAGTCTTTGCCAAACATTACACACCGCCTGAGACATAGGCGTGCGTACCAGACCTGAACTCTTTGCCAATCATTGGCAAAGCTACAGCATTACACGCGGCCTGAGACACAGGCGCGTGCCTAAGACCTTTGTTTGGCAAATCTACGGCATTACACGCCGCCTGAGACACAGGCACGCAAGACCTGAAGTCTTTGCCAAACATTGGCAATGCTACGGCATTGCACGACGCTTGAGACATAGCGTGCACACAAGATTGAAGTCTTTCCAAAACATTAGCAAAGCTACGGTATTACACGCCGCCTGAGACACAGGCGCGCGCACAAGACCTGAACTATATTCCAAACATTGGCAAAGCAACGGCATTACACGACACCTGAGACACATGCGTACGCAAAAGTCCTGAAGTATTTGCCAATCATTGGCAAAGCTACGACATTACACGCCGCCTGAGACACATGCGCGCGCACAAGACCTGAAGCCTTTGCCAATCATTGGCAAAGCTACGACATTAAACGCCGCCTGAGACACAGGCGCGCGCACAAGACCTGAAGTCCTTGCCAAACATTAGCAAAGCTATGGAATTACACGCCGCCTGAGACACAGGCGCGCGCACAAGACCTGAACTATATGCCAAACATTGGCAAAGCTTCGGCATTACACGACGCCTGAGACACATGCGCGCGTAAAAGTCCGAAAGTCTTTGCCAATCACTGGCAAAGCTACGGCATTACACGCCGCTTGAGACACATGGACGCGCACAAGTCCTGAAGTTTTTGCCAAACATTGGCAAAGCTACGGCATTACACGCCGCCTGAGACACATGCGCGCGCACAAGACCTGAAGTCTTTGCCAAATATTGGCAAAGCTATGACATTAAACGCCGCCTGGGTTACATGCGCGCGCACAAGACCTGGACTATTTGCCACACTTTGGCAAAGCTACGGCATTACACGCCGCCTTAGACACAGGTGCGCGCACAACACCAGAACTCTTTGCCAAACATTGGAAAAGCTACGACATTACACGCTGCCTGAGACACAGTCGCACATAAGACCTGAAGTCTTTGCCAAACATTGGCAAAGCTACGGCAATACACGCCGCCTAAGACACAGGCGTGCGCACAAGACCTGAAGTCTTTGTCAAACATTGGCAAAGCTACGACATTACACGCCGCCTGAGACACAGGCGCGCGCACAAGACCTGAAGTCTTTGCCAATCATTGGCAAAGCTGTGACAATACACGTCGCCTGAGACACAAGCACGCGCACAAGTCCTGAAGTCTTTGTTAATCTTTGGCATAGCTATGGCATTACACGCCGCCTGAGACCCATGCGCGCGCCGCCTGAGACACAGGCGCGCGCTCAAGACCTGAAGTCTTTGCAAAACATTGGCAAATATATGGCATTACGCGCCGCCTGAGACACAGGCGCGCGCACAAGACCTGAACTATATGCCAAACATTGGCAAAGCTTCGGCATTACACGACGCCTGAGACACATGCGCGCGTAAAAGTCCGAAAGTCTTTGCCAATCACTGGCAAAGCTACGGCATTACACGCCGCTTGAGACACATGGACGCGCACAATTCCTGAAGTTTTGCCAAACATTGGCAAAGCTACGACATTACACGCCGCCTGAGACACATGCGCGCGCACAAGACCTGAAGTCTTTGCCAAACATTGGCAAAGCTACGGCATTAAATGCCGCACGGGTTACATGCGCGTGCACAAGATCTGAACTCTTTGCCACACTTTGGCAAAGCTACGGTATTACAAGCCGCCTGAGACACAGGCGTGCAAACAAGACCTGTACTCTTTTCCAATCATTGGCAAAGCTTCGACATTACACGACGCCTGAGACACAGGCGCACGCATAAGACCTTTGTTTGGGAAAGCTACGGCATTACACGCCGCCTGAGACACAGGCGCGCAAGACCTGAAGTCTTTGCCAAACATTAGCAAAGATACGGCATTACACGCCGCCTGAGACACAGGCGCGCGCTCAAGACCTGAAGTCATTGCAAAACATTGGCAAATCTACGGCATTACACGCCGCCTGAGACACAGGCGCTCGCACAAGACCTGAAGTCTTTGCCAAACATTGGCAAAGCTTCGGCATTACACCTCGCCTGAGACACAGGGGCGCACACGACCTAAAGTCTTTGCCAAACATTGTCAAAGCTACGTCAATACACGACGCCTGAGACACAAGCGTGCGCATAAGACCTTTTTTTGGCAAAGCTACTGCATCACACGCCGCCTGAGACACAGGCGCGCAAGACCTGAAGTTTTCTCCAAACATTAGCAATGCTACGGTATTACACGAAGCCAAAGACACAGCGCGCACACAAGACCTGAAGTCTTTGCAAAACATTGGCAAAGCTACAGCATTACATGCCGCCTGAGACACAGGCGCGCGCACAAGACCTGAACTATATGCTAAACATTCGCAAAGTTACGGCATTACACGACGCCTGAGACACATGCGCGCGTAAAAGTTCGGAAGTCTTTGCCAATCACTGGCAAAGCTACGGCATTACACGCCGCTTGTGACACATGGACGCGCACAAGTCCTGAAGTCTTTGCCAAACATTGGCAAAGCTACGGCATTACACGCCGCCTGAGACACATGCGCGCGCACAAGACCGGAACTATATGCCAAACATTGGCAAAGCTATGGCATTACACGCCGCCTGAGACACAGGGACGCGCACAAGACCTGAAGTCTTTGCCTAACATTGGCAAACCTACGGCACTACACCCCGCCTGAAACACATGCGCGCACAAGACCTGAAGTCTTTGCCAATCATTGGCAAAGATACGACATTACACGCCGCTTGAGACACATGCGCACTCACAAGACCTGAAGTCTTTGCCAAACATTACACACCGCCTGAGACACATGCGTGCGTGGAAGACGTGAACTCTTTGCCAATCATTGGCAAAGCAACGGCATTACACGCCGCCTGAGACACAGGCGCGCTCATAAGACCTTTTTTGGCAAAGCTACTTCATTACACGCCGCCTGAGACACAGGCGCGCAAGGCCTGAAGCCTTTGCCAAACATTGACAATGCTATGGCATTACACGACGCCTGAGACACAGCGCGCGCAAAAGTCCTCAAGTCTTTGCTAATCATTGGCAAAGCTACGGCATTACACGCCGCATGAGACACTTGCGCATGCACATGACCTGAAGTCTTTGCCAAACATTGAAAAAGCTATGAAATTACACGCCGCCTGGGTTACATGCGCACGCAAAAGACGTGAACACTTTGCCACACTTTGGCAAAACTACAAAATTACACGCCGCCTGAGACACAGGCGCACGCACAAGACCAGAACTCTTTGCAAAACTTTGGAAAAGCTACGGCATTACACACTGCCTGAGACACAGGCGCGCACAAGTCCTGAAGTCTGTGCCAAACATTGGCAAAGCTACGGCATTACACGCCGCCAGAGACACAGGCGCGCGCACAAGACCTGAAGTCTTTGCCAAACATTGCCAAAGCTACGGCATTACACGCCTCTTGAGACACAGGCGCACGCACAAGACATGTAGTCTTTGCCAAACATTGGCAAAGCTACGACATTACACGCCTCCTGAGACACAGGCTCACACAAGACCTAAAGACTTTGCCAAACATTTGCAAAGGTACGGCATTAGACGTCTCTTGAGACACAGGCGTGCGCCCAAGACCTATGTTTGGCAAAGCTACGATATTACACGCCGCCTGAGACACAGTCGCGCGCACAAGACCTGAAGTCCTTGCCAATCAATAGCAAAGCTACGGCATTACACGCCGCCTCAGACACAGGGGCGTGCACAAGACCTGAAGTGTTTTCCTAACATTGGCAAACCTACGGCATTACACCCCGCATGAAACACATGCGCGTGCACAAGACCTGAAGTCTTTGCCAAACATTACACACCGCCTGAGACATAGGCGTGCGTACCAGACCTGAACTCTTTGCCAATCATTGGCAAAGCTACAGCATTACACGCGGCCTGAGACACAGGCGCGTGCCTAAGACCTTTGTTTGGCAAATCTACGGCATTACACGCCGCCTGAGACACAGGCACGCAAGACCTGAAGTCTTTGCCAAACATTGGCAATGCTACGGCATTGCACGACGCTTGAGACATAGCGCGCACACAAGATTGAAGTCTTTCCAAAACATTGGCAAAGCTACGGCATTACACGCCGCCTGAGACACAGGCGCGCGCACAAGACCTGAATAATATTCCAAACATTGGCAAAGCAACGGCATTACACGACACCTGAGACACATGCGTATGCAAAAGTCCTGAAGTATTTGCCAATCATTGGCAAAGCTACGACATTACACGCCGCCTGAGACACATGCGCGCGCACAAGACCTGAAGCCTTTGCCAATCATTGGCAAAGCTACGGCATTAAACGCCATCTGAGACACAGGCGCGCGCACAAGACCTGAAGTCCTTGCCAAACATTAGCAAAGCTATGGAATTACACGCCGCCTGAGACACAGGCGCGCGCACAAGATTTGAACTATATGCCAAACATTGGCAAAGCTTCGGCATTACACGACGCCTGAGACACATGCGCGCGTAAAAGTCCGAAAGTCTTTGCCAATCACTGGCAAAGCTACGGCATTACACGCCGCTTGAGAAACATGGACGCGCACAATTCCTGAAGTTTTGCCAAACATTGGCAAAGCTACGGCATTACACGCCGCCTGAGACACATGCGCGCGCACAAGACCTGAAGTCTTTGCCAAATATTGGCAAAGCTATGACATTAAACGCCGCCTGGGTTACATGCGCGCGCACAAGACCTGAACTCTTTGCCACACTTTGGCAAAGCTACGGCATTACACGCCGCCTTAGACACAGGTGCGTACACAACACCAGAACTCTTTGCCAAACATTGGAAAAGCTACGACATTACACGCTGCCTGAGACACAGTCGCACACAAGACCTGAAGTCTTTGCCAAACATTGGCAAAGCTACGGCAATACACGCCGCCTAAGACACAGGCGCGCGCACAAGACCTGAAGTCTTTGTCAAACATTGGCAAAGCTACGACATTACACGCCGCCTGAGACACAGGCGCGCGCACAAGACCTGAAGTCTTTGCCAATCATTGGCAAAGCTGTGACAATACACGTCGCCTGAGACACAAGCACGCGCACAAGTCCTGAAGTCTTTGTTAAACTTTGGCATAGCTACGGCATTACACGCCGCCTGAGACACATGCGCGCGCATAAGACCTGAAGTCTTTGCCAAACATTGTCAAAGCTACGACATTAAATGCCGCCTGGGTTACATGCGCGTGCACAAGATATGAACTCTTTGCCACACTTTGGCAAAGCTACGGCATTACACGCCGCCTAAGACACAGGCGTGCGAACAAGACCAGAACTCTTTGCCAATCATTGGCAAAGCTTCGACATTACACGCCGCCTGAGACACAGGCGCGCGCATAAGACCTTTGTTTGGGAAAGCTACGGCATTACACGCCGCCTGAGACACAGGCGCGCAAGACTTGAAGTCTTTGCCAAACATTAGCAAAGCTACGGCATTACACGCCGCCTGAGACACAGGCGCGCGCTCAAGACCTGAAGTCTTTGCAAAACATTGGCAAATATATGGCATTACGCGCCGCCTGAAACACAGGCGCGCGCACAAGACCTGAAGTCTTTGCCAAACATTGGCAAAGCTTCGGCATTACACCTCGCCTGAGACACAGGAGCGCACACGACTTAAAGTCTTTGCCAAACATTGTCAAAGCTACGTCATTACACGACGCCTGAGACACAGGCGTGCGCATAAGACCTTTATTTGGCAAAGCTACGGCATCACACGCCGCCTGAGACACATGCGCGCAAGACCTGAAGTCTTCGCCAAGCATTAGCAATGCTACGGTATTACACGATGCCTAAGACACAGAGTGCACACAAGACCTGAAGTCTTTGCAAAACATTGTCAAAGCTACAGCATTACATGCCGCCAGAGACACAGGCGCGCACAAGACCTGAACTATATGCCAAACATTCGCAAAGCTACGGCATTACACGACGCCTGAGACACATGCGCGCGCAAAAGTCCGCAAGTCTTTGCCATTCATTGGCAAAGCTACGGCATTACACGCGGCTTGAGACACATGCACGCGCACAAGTCCTGAAGTCTTTGCCAATCATTGGCAAAGCTACGGCATTACACGCCGCCTGAGACACATGCGCGCGCACAAGACCTGAAGTCTTTGTCAAACATTGGCAAAGCTACGACATTACACGCCGCCTGAGACACAGGCGCGCGCACAAGACCTGAAGTCTTTGCCAATCATTGGCAAAGCTGTGACAATACACGTCGCATGAGACACATGCACGCGCACAAGTCCTGAAGTCTTTGCTAATTATTGGTAAAGCTACGACATTACACGCCGCCTGAGACACATGCGCGCGCACAAGACCTGAAGTCTTTGCCAAACATTGCCAAAGCTACGACATTAAATGCCGCCTGGGTTACATGCGCGTGCACAAGATCTGAACTCTTTGCCACACTTTGGCAAAGCTACGGTATTACACGCCGCCTGAGACACAGGCGTGCAAACAAGACCTGTACTCTTTGCCAATCATTGGCAAAGCTTCGACATTACACGACTCCTGAGACACAGGCGCACGCACAAGACCTTTGTTTGGGAAAGCTACGGCATTACTCGCCGCCTGAGACACAGGCGCGCAAGACCTGAAGTCTTTGCCAAACATTAGCAAAGCTACGGCATTACACGCCGCCTGAGACACAGGCGCGCGCTCAAGACCTGAAGTCATTGCAAAACATTGGCAAATCTACGGCATTACACGCCGCCTGAGACACAGGCGCGCGCACAAGACCTGAAGTCTTTGCCAAACATTGGCAAAGCTTTCGGCATTACACCTCGCCTGAGACACAGGAGCGCACACGACCTAAAGTCTTTGCCAAACATTGTCAAAGCTACGTCAATACACGACGCCTGAGACACAGGCGTGCGCATAAGACCTTTATTTGGCAAAGCTACGGCATCACACGCCGCCTGAGACACAGGCGCGCAAGACCTGAAGTTTTCTCCAAACATTAGCAATGCTACGGTATTACACGAAGCCAAAGACACAGCGCGCACACAAGACCTGAAGTCTTTGCAAAACATTGGCAAAGCTACAGCATTACATGCCGCCTGAGACACAGGCGCGCGCACAAGACCTGAACTATATGCTAAACATTCGCAAAGCTACGGCATTACACGACGCCTGAGACACATGCGCGCGTAAAAGTCCGGAAGTCTTTGCCAATCACTGGCAAAGCTACGGCATTACACGCTGCTTGAGACACATGGACGCGCACAAGTCCTGAAGTCTTTGCCAAACATTGGAAAAGCTACGACATTACACGCCGCCTGAGACACATGCGCGCGCACAAGACCTGAACTATATGCCAAGCATTGGCAAAGCTATGGCATTACACGCCGCCTGAGACACAGGGACGCGCACAAGACCTGAAGTCTTTGCCTAACATTGGCAAACCTACGGCACTACACCCCGCCTGAAACACATGCGCGCACAAGACCTGAAGTCTTTGTCAATCATTGGCAAAGATACGACATTACACGCCGCTTGAGACACATGCGCGCTCACAAGACCTGAAGTCTTTGCCAAACATTACACACCGCCTGAGACACATGCATGCGTAGAAGACCTGAACTCTTTGCCAATCATTGGCAAAGAAACGGCATTACACGCCGCCTGAGACACAGGCGCGCTCATAAGACCTTTGTTTGGCAAAGCTACTTCATTACACGCCGCCTGAGACACAGGCGCGCAAGGCCTGGAGCCTTTGCCAAACATTGACAATGCTACGGCATTACACGACGCCTGAGACACAGCGCGCGCAAAAGTCCTCAAGTCTTTGCCAATCATTGGCAAAGCTACGGCATTACACGCCGCCTGAGACACCTGCGCATGCACATGACTTGAAGTCTTTGCCAAACATTGAAAAAGCTATGAAATTACACGCCGCCTGGGTTACATGCGCATGCAAAACGTGAACACTTTGCCACACTTTGGCAAAACTATAAAATTACACGCCGCCTGAGACACAGGCGTGCGCACAAGACCAGAACTCTTTGCAAAACTTTGGAAAAGCTACGGCATTACACACTGCCTGAGACACAGGCGCGCACAAGTCCTGAAGTCTGTGCCAAACATTGGCAAAGCTACGGCATTACACGCAAGAGACACAGGCGCGCGCACAAGACCTGAAGTCTTTGCCAAACATTGTCAAAGCTACGGCATTACACGCCTCCTGAGACACAGGCGCACGTACAAGACATGTAGTCTTTGCCAAACATTGGCAATGCTACAACATTACACGCCTCCTGAGACACAGGCGCGCACAAGACCTGTAGTCTTTGCCAAACATTTGTAAAGCTACGGCATTACACGTCGCTTGAGACACAGGCGTGCGCCCAAGACCTATGTTTGGCAAAGCTACGATAATACACGCCGCCAGAGACGCAGTCGCGCACACAAGACACAGGGGCGCGCATTAGCAAAGCTACGGCATTACATGCCGCCTCAGACACAGGGGCGCGCACAAGACTTAAAGTCTTTGCCTAACATTGGCAAACCTACGGCATTACACCCCGCATGAAACACATGCGCGCGCACAAGTCCTGATATCTTTGCCAATCATTGGCAAAGCTACGGCATTACACGCCGCATGAGACACAGGCGCACGCATAAGACCTTTGTTTAGCAAAGCTACGACATTACACGCCGCCTGAGACACAGGCGTGCAAGACCTAAAGTCTTTTCCAAACAGTGGCAATGCTACGGCATTACACGCCGCCTGAGACACATGCACGCACACAAGACCTGAAGTCTTTGCCAAACATTAGAAAAGCTACTACATTACACGCCGCCTCAGACACAAGGGCACGCACAAGACCTGAAGTCTTTGCCAAACATTACACACCGCCTGAGACACAGGCGTACGCAGAAGACCTGAACTCTTTGCCAATCATTGGCAAAGCAACGGCATTACACGCCGCCTGAGACACAGGCGCGCGCATAAGACCTTTGTTTAGAAAAGCTACGGCATTACACGCCGCCTGAGACACAGGCGCGCAAGACCTAAAGCATTTGCCAAACATTGACAATGCTACGGGATTACACGACGCCTGAGACACAGCGAGCACATAAGACCTAAAGTCTTTGCAAAACATTGGCAAAGCTACGGCATTACACGCCGCCTGAGACACAGGCGCACGCACAAGACCTGAACTATATGCCAAACATTGGCAAAGCTACGGCATTACACGACGCATGAGACACATGCGCGCGCAAAAGTCCTCAAGTCTTTGCCAATCATTGGCAAAGCTACGGCATTACACGCCGCGTGAGACACTAGCGCATTCACAAGACCTGAAGTCTTTGCCAAACATTGAAAAAGCTATGAAATTACACGCCGCCTGCGTTACATGCGTGCGCACAAGACCTGAACACTTTGCCACACTTTGACAAAGCTACGAAATTACACGCCACCTGAGACACAGGCGCGCGCACAAGACCAGAACTCTTTGCAAAACTTTAGAAAAGCTATGCCATTACACACTGCCTGAGACACAGGCGCGCACAAGACCTGAAGTTTGTGCCAAACATTGACAAAGCTACGGCATTACATGCCGCCAGAGACACAGGCGCGCGCACAAGACCTGAAGTCTTTGCCAAACATTGGCAATGCTACGGCATTACACGCCTCCTGAGACACAGGCGCACGCACAAGACATGTAGTATTTGCCAAACATTGGCAAAGCTACGACATTACACGCCTTCTGAGACACAGGCGCGCACAAGACCTGAAGTCTTTGCCAAACATTAGCAAAGCTACGGCATTACACGTCGCTTGAGACACAGGCGTGCGCCCAAGACCTATGTTTGGCAAAGCTACGGTATTACACGCCGCCTAAGACGCACTCGCACGCACAAGACCTGAAGTCCTTGCCAAACATTAGCAAAGCTACGGCATTACACGTCGCCTCAGACACAGGGGCGCGCACAAGACTTGAAGTCTTTGCCAATCATTGGCAAAGATATGACATTACACGCCGTGTGAGACACATATGCGCACACAAGACCTGAAGTCTTTGCCAAACATTACACACCGCCTGAGACACAGGCGTGCGCAGAAGACCTGAACTCTTTGCCAATCATTGGCAAAGCAACGGCATTACACTCCACCTGAGACACAGGCGCGCGCATAAGACCTTTGTTTGGCAAAGCTACGGTATTACACGCCGCCTGAGACACAGGTGTTCATGGACCTCATGAACCATGTCTGCAAACCCTACCTAGATCAATTTGTCATTGTCTTCATCGATGACATCTTGATCTACTCCCGAACCAAAGAGGATCATTCAACCCACCTTAAGCTGATTTTGGAACTCTTGAAGAAGGAACAACTTTATGCTAAATTCTCCAAGTGTGAATTCTGGCTTAGAGAAATTCATTTCTTGGGTCACGTGATCAACTACCAGGGTATACACGTCGATCCAGCCAAAGTCACCGCTATCAAGAATTGGAGTACACCATCCACACCCTCTGAGATCCGTTCGTTTCTGGGTTTGGCGGGTTATTATCGAAGATTCATCCCGAACTTTTCGAAGATTGCCCTGCCTCTCACTACATTAACTCAGAAAAATAAGCCTTTCGTCTGGGAACAAAAGCAAGAAGATGCGTTCCAAACTCTTAAGCATAAATTGTGCAACTCCCCTATTCTAAGTCTTCCCGATGGCAATGATGATTTCGTTGTATACTGTGATGCCTCAAACCAAGGTCTTGGTTGCGTGTGGATGAAACGAGACAAGGTCATAGCCTATGCATCCAGACAACTCAAGGTTCACGAAAAGAACTACACCACTCATGACCTTGAGTTGGGTGCGGTGGTCTTTGCTTTGAAAATCTGGAGACATTATCTCTACGGCACTAAATGTGTGGTTTTTACTGATCACAAGAGCCTTCAACATATTCTGAACCAGAAAGAACTCAACATGAGGCAGCGACGTTGGGTTGAATTACTTAGTGACTACGATTGCGAAATTCGTTACCACCCGGGGAATGCTAATGTGGTGGCTGACGCCCTTAGCCGTAAGGACCGAATCAAACCCACCCGTGTGCGAGCCATGGGGATGTTGGTCCAAACCAGTCTCAAAGATAAGATCCTCCTAGCTCAAAAACAAGTTGTTGCAAATGATGAGTTGAAGAAGGATTTGGATTGTGGTGTCAAAAAGCATTTGGAACCCAAACCCGATGATCTCCTTTACTTCATGGGTCGAATTAGGATCCCCGACTCAAGTGAGCTCCGAACCCTTATCCTTGATGAAGCACATAAATCCCGTTATTCTGTTCATCCCGGTGCTGATAAGATGTATCACGACTTGAAAGAGTTTTATTGGTGGCCAGGAATGAAGAAAGACATCGCCCTCTATGTAGGGAAGTGTCTTACTTGCTCTAAAGTTAAAGCTGAGCACCAGAAACCATCTGGTCTTCTCCAACAACCCGAAATCCCACAATGGAAATGGGAGCAAATTTCCATGGACTTCATCACTAAGCTTCCGCGAACCTCTAGTGGTCATGACTCCATCTGGGTCATTGTTGACCGCTTAACCAAATCAGCTCATTTTCTCCCAATCCGTGAGGACTACAAAATGGAGAAGCTTTCCAGACTCTATATCAATGAGGTCGTGACACGTCACGGTGTCCCTCTATCCATTATCTCCGACCGTGATAGCCGTTTTACCTCCCGATTCTGGCAATCTTTACAGAAAGCTTTGGGAACTCGTTTGAACCTTAGCATGGCTTACCATCCCCAGACTGATGGTCAAAGTGAAAGGACCACACAGACCTTGGAAGACATGCTTCGTTCTTGTGTGATTGACTTTGGAGGAAGTTGGGATCAACACTTGCCACTCATCGAATTCTCTTACAACAATAGTTACCATACGAGCATCAAGTGCGCCCCTTTCGAGGCTCTATATGGTAGGAAGTGTCGATCTCCGGTGTGTTGGACCGAGATTGGAGACGCTCAAATCACCGGTCCCGAACTCATTCAAGAAACCACCGACAAGATACTTCAAATTCAAGAAAGACTCAAGGCCTCTCGCGATCGTCAAAAGAGTTATGCTGACAACCGTAGGAAGCCCCTTGAATTTCAAGTCGGTGATAGAGTCTTACTCAAGGTTTCCCCCTGGAAAGGTGTTGTCTGATTTGGGAAGAAGGGAAAGCTAGCCCCTAGGTTCGTTGGGCCATTCGAAATTCTTGAAAGGATTGGCCCAGTAGCCTATAGACTCAAGCTACCAACCGAACTTTGTAACATTCATGACGTTTTTCATGTATCAAACCTTAAAAGGTGCCTTGCTGATGACACACTTCAAGTTCCTCTGGATGATATTCGTATCGACAACTCTATGCATTTCGTCGAAAAGCCCGTTGAAATCATGGACCGTGAAGTCAAGCAACTCAAGTGTAGCCGCATCCCTATCGTGAAAGTTCGTTGGGAAGCCAAGCATGGTCCTGAGTTCACCTGGGAACGTGAAGACCAAATGAAACATAAGTACCCTCATCTCTTTCTAGACCCTACAGCCTCTACTAGTTGAATTTCGGGGACGAAATTCTTTTAACTAGGGGAGACTGTGACACTTCTAATTTTCACTACTTGTACTCATTCTAGACTTATCAATGAAAATCCGTATGACATTTCATTTTACTTTAAATCCTATTCAGACGTTGTTACAATACTAGTTCACATGTGAAACATTACGTTTATGCTTGATTTCAAAGACTTATACTTATCTGTGATTGATTCATGGATCGCACGTAGACTTAATTGATCTTTATGACACATTAAATACACATGAACCACCCCCATACATCTCAAACATGTTCTTACAACCCATTCAATGTCAATTGTTGCTTAAAAGTACTAGTTAGTACTTTCGTGCGATCGTTCGCCTTTTGACCCATCGTTAACTACGTACCGTCCACGATCGACAAATCGTTTAACATGACATTAATTTATGTTTTAAATGTTTAAAATATTCATTTCTTTAATTAAAATAAAGTTTGTTTGCAAAACTTTCCTTAAATAAATCCTGAAATTCAAAAAACGATCAAAAAGTCCGTTTTCTCGCCCACCGATCGCCAACTACTATACGCGAATAACGTAACTTTAACTTAAATGTTTTTAGCTAAATATAATCTTTTTGTTATGAAAATCAACTTTAATGTTGAAAACATTTGCCAATTTCGCTTAGAAATGCTTAAAATCGCAATTTTCGAATGCGCGCACTCAACCGGATTAAGCTAGGACCCAACCCACCTACTCTTGGACCTAGCCAAAGCAAGAAATCACAAAAAAAACCCAGCCCCCTTGAGGAAAATTTTGCAGATTTGAGGGCCCTAAAACCCTAAATTGCTTTCCAAGACATTCCATATTTACACCCCTTCAACCATTAGTATAAATAGGAGGCTTAGGATCTTGTTTTCTTTGCTAATTCTCCCTCAAACATTCCAAACCCCTCCTAAGTTGTGAAATCCCTTCCCAACCTTGAAGATTTCGAAAATCCCTTAGAGGATTCCAAGAGTTTGAAGATCAAACAAGTAAGTAACCCTCCGAAGTTGAATACCGTCTTTTTATTTTATTCTTTCTTCATCCGCTCAATCTTTTTCTATTTTCTATCCATGATCACTTGATCATGTGAAACCTCAGCCCTAAAAACCCTCTAATAATCTTAATCAAACTAACAAATCAAGCTAACATCACCAACTAACAAACAAATGATCCCGTTTGCATTGGCGGCTATGCCGTCGCATTCTGCGAATCCTCAAGACAACTATTGCAAAAGTGGCTCTGCCGATGCTTTAGTATGTTCTTGCTAACTTAAAACATGTTATTTATTCTATATTATCACTTATATGAACTCACACGCTAATTAAATATAGAATCCACTTGCTCGTGTCGGCTATGCCGATTGCATTCTGTGATTTTGCAAAACGCTTCTGTGAATATCATGGCTAGACCGGTGACACGGGATGTTTTGGCTAACCTAATCTGATTATATTATGTATTATAATAACATAATAACATTCTTCTAATTTTTATTTGCGCGTTCGGTAATCTTAAAACCCTAAACGGACCACTTAAGTGCAACCATTGATTTTGGACAGAAACTGTGCTGAATTTAACTGAGCGTAACTTGACCATAATTAATCTAAATTGAGCAAACTCAATTTCCATGACGTATTTCGTCGAATTTCCTTTCCAACCATAATTGGATCGTTTTCAAATTCAAAAGTATGACTCTGTAGTAGGCAAAACGGGACATAAACTTTTTCAGTACCTTCTGTCTTGTTGGACTATTTTGGCTATGATCCGAGTCTCAAATGGAAAAACTTTCTAAACGAAACTTCTTCGGAACGACTTAAAATAATTCCCTGTAAAATTTCATAATTTTTAGACATCGTTTGATATTTTTAACAATCCCGTTTCTGTTCAGCTACTTTGCTGTCCAAATCTGAAAATCAACTAAAACTCTATTTTTGCAACTAATTCTTAATCTTATGACCCGAAACGCCTATCTAACACTCATAACCATCGAACCTACCCTAAAACTGGTTTATTTATTTGTTTAGGGTCTGGTCCGTGATTCATCTCGTCTATTCGTTCAAGTTTCTTATCTCGTCTAGCTTTCAAGGTGAGACTTCATAGCCCCATTTTATTCAAATCGTTTTGGGGGAAACATGTACGCGTTGGCACACATTAAAACACGTTTTCAAACAATTCTAAAACAAGCGAATCATATATGTATGTGAGTAAATGAACACAACATGATAAACGTTAAACTTGCAAATCCTTAACTTGAAACTTTCAAGCCAACGGTAGTACAGATATGGGCCATAGGATGGAAACCGCATATACTTTATGTACAACTTTTGGTTGGACATCTTATTCGTTATCAGTGCAACTTGCGAGTTGTACCACTTATTCGTTACTCATCATTTTAGGTTGGATTTGCTAATCATGTGTTTGTTTTATTACGTGCTATATGATTATCTTGGAATATGAATTGTCACCTTTGCCAAACTTATACTTTTATTAAACATGTGATTTCTCACCAACTATTTTTAGTTGACACTTGTTTTTCGTACATGTTTCAGGTGATTAAGCTCGTGATAGGTCAAGTCAATATCACATAGGATTTGCCTAGATATCAATTGAAGAATCTTATTTTATGTTGCTTGTCTTTTGAACATGTTATCTGTTTGGTTTAATTCGAAACTTATGTAATTGGGATTTTTTTTATATTATGAAACTTTAATAGTAAATGTCTTTAATCCATTGTGTTCTTTTGTCAATTAAGTTGCACCCGTGGTTAAGATGCACGGTTGGGGTGTGACAACACGCCTCCTGAGACACACGCGCACGCACAAGACATGTAGTCTTTGCCAAACCCTGGCAAAGGTAGGACATTACACGCATCCTGAGACACAGGCACGCACAAGACCTGAAGTCTTTGCCAAACATTACACACCGCCTGAGACACAGGCGTGCGCACAAGACCTGAACTCTTTGCCAATCATTGGCAAAGCTACGGCATTACACGCCACCTGAGACACAGGCTGTCACACCCCGCCAAGGCGAAAACGCGAGGCGTAACGTTCACTGGTTTTCGAAGCATATGATTACCGCAAACACATACATGATATTGGATACATAACCAAAGTTTAAATGTTTACATCCCAAAACATAACTTAGTTTTTACAAAGTTTCAGATTTCACAAATATGACTCAAAACCATGAGTTATACAAGTGAAATCCTTCCAAAAGCTGTATCCTCATGTATGTAAGTAACCTACATTGCCAGCCTGGAGACCACGTTCATTTTCCTGAAAACATACTTAAAAACGTCAACACGAGGTTGGTGAGTTCACAAATTATTATAAAGTGTTATCATAAACCCAATGTTTAAACCTGATCATTTTCACCTGATCAAAACCCTTTATTTAAACCTGATCACTTTAGCCTGATCAAAACTCTTTTGTTTAAAACCTGATCACTTTAATCTGATCAGAACTCTTTTGCTTAAAACTTGATCACTTTAACCTGATCAGAACTTTTTTGCTTAAAACTTGATCACTTTAACCTGATCAGAACCCTTTTGCATGTATTACCAATGAATTTGAATACTAATCCGATCTATTGACCCCATTTGTAAGCTTGCAAGGAATACAAAATAGTATGTAATGTACGAGACCGTAACCAAACCCCGACCTTTTGTGCCTCCCCCTCGCCTTTTTACGAGTAAGACAATATGCGGTCATTCGGCCCTTCTGACCCCTGGTTAGCGCGACTAACCATGACCGGAGGCGTCACCCCCAATAGTACTATCCATATAATCCCGGGCTAAAATAGCTAATCGTTACCAACTTATTCAGAGGACTTTAAGCTCTTTACTTTTCCCTCAATACACACATACGGTCAGATCATTAGTTCAATTCATTTACACACAAAAGTCTTTTACAAGTATGTTTCCACCCCAAATCATTTGAAAAACTTAGAAAAAGGGGGATTAGTGAAACTCACCTTGATATAAGTATGTGCTAACAAATCTTTAAATAAAGCAGATCGCTTATCCGTATCCTAATTACACAAGGATACTATACCCGTTAAGGCTACCCGTCTTAAACGCAAGTTGTTCACCCGACTTAACTATTCTTGCTAAGTTCGACTTTGTTTATTTAAAAACATTGTTTTCTCATGACGACTCGTTGGTGATTATTATTCAAGTCTAGACGCTTTATTTATTTTCCGAAAAACTATTATATTTCCATATTGGTGACTCGTTATACTTGTCAAAAATAAATATTATTTTTGCAATCGTCTTATAATATATTTATACTATAGTCCACGTATAAACACATATAATCATTCTTTACTAACAATTATATCAATCACAGGTATCGTTCAAGTATTTTCTATGTATGTCTATCTCTATGTGCATATACAATTACTTATTCCGAACGATATTTATTAACTTGTTTCAGTTCGACATGTATTTATATTTCCTTACAAATATATACACACAAGTATGACTACATTTCAATCATACACTTATTTATTTTTAACTGAAACATCTAATTTGGTGCACATGAACCTATCTATGGTTATTTCATCATGATATGTGCATGTATGCTTTATATTGTTACCAAATGTCCCAAACACTTTAATCAAAACAATTTCATGCCAATACACATACATATACCTTATGTATAATATTAGGGTTTTTAACATGATCTTTTTAGTATACATTTCCAGAACCTGATAAGTTATCAATATGTATATCTATATATATATTTGTCTTGTCATGTTTTTAACAAATATCATAAACTATTTTTATGAACATACTCCCTAATCATGCATACATATGATTCAATAATTCTCATTTTAACAAGTTTAACACTTTATGAACATACATTTATCAAGTTCTCCAAAACACACCTACATATATATATATATATATCTATATATCATGTTTCCTTCATGTATGTATCCATATTCAAACTTTTTTATCTAGTGTTAATCATGCTTTTATCATTTACAACTATCATTATGGTATCAAAACAACCACATATACACCCATACATACAATTTTCGGCTACACACATATATACACATTTACACACATCTTTTTAGTTTATCAATTCTTAACTTCGCATCATGAATTCAAATCAACACATATCTCGTAATTATGTTAAGATATTAACTTATGTATAAAAACTTATCATTTTCGAATTTCATACATCTTTTTATATAAAGTTTATTTTTTAATTATAATAATGTTAAACTTTATAAAAACTCTTTAGCTTTTTAAACCTCCTTTAATTATTAGGATGAACAACCTGTTTTCTCTAAGGAGTAAAGAAAATATAAAAGATGGATGACGGTTTCGTACCACTAGTCAAGCTAGGTGAAGAAAGACGTATGGAAGACACTAGGTGCTCGTGTTGTTATCAAATCCCGACTCCTAGACTCCAAACCTTCCTTGAATCTTCAACTCTAACTCAACTTTTCTATGGATTGTTCTTGAATTCGAAAAATGCAAAGTGTTCGTGTGTGTGTATGTGTGCCGTGAGTGTGTATATATATGAGAGAATGAGAGGTTGAGTGTATAAGTGAGTGCATTTAATGTGATGGAGATGTTGGTGTGGTCTACACTCAAAGAAGCATGGTCTTCTATGACATGGGTATGGTCTCTTATGACATAAGTATGGGAGTGGTGAGGTGATGTTACATGGGTGGGTCCTTCCTTTACTTTCAGCCGAAGTAGGGGGAGAAGGGATGGGGGGTTGGGTGTTGAATTCAGCCAAGTCTCATCAAAGGGTGATTGATTTGACGGCTTGACTCTTACTTGCATACTTGGTTAATAGGGTATGGGCTTATGACAACATGATGGTGGCAAGTATGGTGGAGTGGGTGTGTGGGTGGTCCCACATAGGTATGGCCGAAAATGGGGTAGTAGGGTGGGGGTTGGGTCTTGTCACATCCCATAATTACAATCCCAGTCCTAGTTGGATAGGTTCTGTGGTGGTGTCAACCTTCTAGGTGATTGCGTGATCTAATACTTGGTGTAAAACTTTTAACGATCACATATCTTATATGTTTTTGTGTATTTTGACTTGTTTATTAGACTACTTGTTGATCCTGACCTAGTCATTACTTTAACTAAATCACACGTGTTTTACACATAAAATAACATAGTGACATGTAACAATTATTTTTATGTCAACTTTCAAGAGTTTAGTCACCAATATTTGTGTTTTTAAGTTAAAGCGTCTCCCTAGACTTTTACTAGAATAACTTACTTGATAATCACCAACGACCGTACCTTGCGGTTTATTACCGCTTATTTCCCTAGTAATTCATAAAGATTACTATTTTGATATAAGTTTCTTTGCTAGACTCCTTGACTTTACTTATTCAAAATAATACTTCAGGAAAATATATGATTTGAACGTGCATTTATGTAATATGGATATTTACCTTAATTACTGGGTGTCACATTCTCCCCATGTTAAAGAGAATTTCGTCCCGAAATTCAGTTCTTGTCATCTTTACTTGGAGTGTTCGTGAACAAGGACGGATACTTGGCTTTCATTTTATCTTCCCGCTCCCACGTATACTCGGGGCGGCGCTTTGAGTTCCAACGTACCTTAACCAATTTTATCTGGCTACGCCTTGTTCTCTGAACCTTCCAATCTGTGACTTCAATGGGTTCCTCAACGAAGTGCAGCTTGTTATCTATGTGAATCTCATCAGGCGGTATAATTAATGTGTCGTCCGATAAGCACTTCTTGAGATTTGACACATGAAACGTATCATGTACATTGCTTAGTTCTTGTGGCAACTTGAGCTTGTATGCTACAGGGCCAACCCTAGCCAGTATTTCAAATGGTCCAACGTACCTAGGGTTAAGCTTGCCACGGTTGCCATATCTTGCAACTCCTTTCCAAGGTGAGACCTTCAACATGACGCGGTCCCCAACTTGGAATTCTAATGGTTTTCGTCTGTTATCCGCGTAACTCTTTTGCCTGTCACGGGCGGCCTTCAGACGATCTTTGATCTTGAAGATCTTATTGGTAGTCTCCTGAATAATCTCAGGACCGGTTAAATGTTTGTAGCCAACCTCCGCCCAACATAGCGGTGAACGACATTTTCGACCATACAAAACCTTAAACGGAGCGGCTTTGATGCTGGTGTGGTAACTGTTATTGTATGAAAACTCAGCTGTGGAAAATGAGTATCCCAATTTCCATCGAAGTCGATTGCACACGCACGGAGCATATCCTCTAAGGTTTGAATGGTCATTTCGCTTTGACCATCGGTTTGTGGGTGATATGCCGTGCTCATGTCAAGACGTGTGCCCATGGCTTCTTGTAATGATTTCTAGATTCTAGACACGAATCTGCTGTCTCTATCAGAGATAATAGAAATTGGTACCCCATGCCTAGCCACAATTTCCTTGATATAAAGCTTTTCAAGTTTCTCAGTTTTATCCGTTTCTTTGATGGGTAGGAAATGAGCTGATTTTGTCAAACGATCGACAACTACCCATATCGTGTCATATCCGCTCGACGTCCTGGGCAACTTTGTAATGAAATCCATGGAAATTTGTTCCCATTTCCATTGAGGTATCTCGGGTTGTTGTAACAATCCCGATGGTTTCTGATGTTCTGCCTTTACCTTTTAACATGTCAGGCATTTACCGACATAAATGGCAATTTCTCCTTTCATGTTCGACCACCAATAGTGTTCTTTCAAATCCTTATACATCTTATCCGAACCTGGGTGAATGGAGTACCTGGACTTGTGGGCTTCGTCCATAACCAACTCCCGTAAGTTACCATAACATGGCACCCAAATTCTATTCATGAAGTATAAAGTATCATCTGACTTTGGTTCCAACTGCTTTATCATCCCTCGTAAAGCTTCATTCTGAATGTTTTCTTCTTTGATTGCCTCTTGTTGTGCCATCCGGATTTGAGTCGTGAGACTCGTTTGAATTGTCAATCATAGGGCACGAACACGAAGAGTTTTAACCCGTTCCTTACGACTCAAGGCATCTGCTATGACGTTTGCCTTACCAGGGTGATACTTGATATCACAGTCGTAATCATTCACTAGCTCTACCCAACGGCGTTGTCTCATGTTGAGTTCTTTAAGGTTAAAGATGTGCTGGAGACTCTTGTGGTCTGTAAAGATAGTACATTTTGTACCGTATAAGTAATGTCTCCAAATCTTGAGTGCAAACACGACAGCACCCAATTCTAGATCGTGAGTCGTATAATTTTTCTCATGGACTTTCAGCTATCTGGATGCATATGCTATGACTTTTTCTTTCTGCATCAACACACATCCCAGACCTTGGTGTGATGCGTCACAGTACACAATGAAATTGTCAGTCCCTTCGGGAAGGGATAGGATTGTTGCACTGCAAAGTTTCTGCTTCAGCAATTGAAAAGCTGATTCTTATTTATCAGTCCAATCAAACTTTTTGTCCTTCTGAGTTAACATGGTCATAGGCAAAGCTATCTTTGAAAAATTCCCGATAAATCGCCTGTAATAGCCTGCCAAACCCAGAAATTGACGCACCTCAGTCGGAGTTCTTGGTGCTTCCCAGTTTTTGATAGCTTCAATCTTGGATGGATCTACGTGAATACCATTCTTATTGATGACGTGTCCGAGAAAGTGAACCTCTCGGATCCAAAACTCACACTTAGAGAATTTGGCGTAAAGCTTCTCATTCCTGAGTAGTTCCAAGATCAATTTCAAATGATGTTCATGTTCTTCCTTGGTTCGTGAATATGTCAATATGTCATCGATAAACACAATCACGAATTTATCCAAGTACGGCTTACACACGCGGTTCATGAGATCCATGAAAACAGCCGGTGCATTAGTCAAGCCAAATGGCATAACTAGGAACTCGTAGTGACCGTAACGAGTCCTAAAATCCGTTTTTGGTATATCTTCTTCTTGAATTTTCAGTTGATGATACCCTGATCGTAGATCAATTTTAGAATAGAAACTGGAACCTTGAAGTTGATCAAACAAATCGAATATTCGAGGAAGAGGATACCGGTTTTTGATTGTCAGCTTGTTCAATTCCCGGTAATAATACACATTCTAAAGGTTCCATCCTTTTTCTTTACAAACAGGACCGGAGCTCCCCATGGTGAGAAACTCGGTCTTATGAAACCTTTGTCAAGTAATTCTTGTAGTTGGCTCGACAGTTCCTGCATCTCAGAAGGGGCTAGACGATACGGAGATCGTGCAACTGGTGCGGCTCCTGGTACTAGGTCGATCCGGAACTCGACTTGCCTTGATGGTGGTAATCCTGGTAAGTCCTCGGGAAATACTTCAGGGTAATCCCTAACGATTGGTATATCATCGAGTCGACGTTCCTCGGGTTTCTTCTCGACGATGTGAGCCAGGAATACACAATAACCCTTGCGTAGATACTTATGGGCTTTCATGCAGTTTATCATCTTCAACATCATTCTACACTTTTCGCCTTGAATTGAAAGAATTTCTCCGCTTGGTAGTGGGATACGTACAATCTTCTCGAAGCATACGATCTCGGCACGATTCGTTGATAACCAATCCATGCCAATAACAATATCAAAACTCCCTAGTTCGACGGGTAGAAGGTCTATACTGAATGTATGGTTTTCTAAACATAAAGTACAACCCCTAATGACCTCTCCGGTTTCTATTAATTTTCCATTTGCTAATTCAATTGTATAACTTTGATCTAGTTTGCTGGCCTTAATACTGAGTAAGGATTTAAAATCATTCGACACAAAGCTCATATCCGCACCCGAATCAAAAAGTACAGAGGCATTTTTATTATTTATCGGGAACGTACCAGTGACGATGTTCGGGTCCTGGCGTGCGTCCCTTGCACCCATCACAAATGCCCTCCCACGTGCCTGAGCGTTCGTCTGATTCTTCCACTTGGGACAATCCTTCCTGAAGTGCTTCAGGTCACCACATATGAAACATCCCGGTTTAAATTTTACCCGTTTGGTCGTTAACTCGACAAGCTGGTGTGGTGTGACCAAACCTGTCGCACTTTCAACATTTGATACATTCACCGGTGTGCTAATTTCCGCACTTCTTACACCTCGATAGGCCCCTATCATACTCCTTCCTTTTCGTTGTGTTGGCTGCAAAAGCCTTCACAGTTCCTTGTTTCTTAAACCCTTGTTTTCCAGATTTATTACTTGAATTTCCCATCCATTTCCTTTTCTCCCCAGATCTACCTTCCTCGTTCTCCTTCCTTCTAAATACTCCATTACGCACTGCATCATCCTTCAGTTTGAATGCTAAAGTTATGGCACTCTTGGCATCCATTGGATTAGATGATGTTACCATACTACGAATTTGAGGCGCAAGGCCCCACATATACCTTTCCACACGCTTATGTTCTGGTGTGACCATATGAGGTACCAGAATTGCCAATTCATTAAAACGGTCGGTGTACCCCGCCACATCATCTCCGATAATTTGTAAGTTCAACATCTCAGTTTCAATCTTTTGCAATTCGTTTCGAGGACAATATTCCTCGATCATCATGTTTTTCAAGTCTTCCCAAGATAATTGATACGCTGTCTCTCTCCCCAAAGTCTTGACTTGTGAATTCCACCAGGTTAAAGCTTTATCAGTGAGTGTGCATGTAGAATACTTCACCATGCAGTCAGCGGTGCATTCACTAATATCAATCACCGATTCCATCTTTTCTACCCATCTCATTAGCCCAACTGCACCCTCGGTGCCATTGAAACTGCGGGGGTTGCAGGATAGGAAGGCCTTGTAGGTGCACTTCCTATTTGGAGCATCTGTAGAATCACAAGTCATAACGTCATTAATTCGGATCATGACTATGTGTTATGGCTTATTTATTTTATTTCCTCCGGAACCTCCGGAACCTCCTGCCGTACCGCTACCTCCTGTTGTACCGCTACCTCCTGCACCTCCTCCTCCGGTACCGCTGCCGTTTCCTCCACCACTATTTCGATTTGCTTCATACTGTTCCGTGGCGGCAGCTACTCGCTGTGTTATGAGTTGTTCCACGTTTGAGGAAATCGTCTCATTGTTGCCACTAGTAGTGTTACGGGGCGTCCTTCGCTTAGGTGCCATGACGTTCTTTCTAACATAACATTTAAAAAGAAACAACATTATATAATAATAATGATAGATCATGACATAAGGATACAACAACATCAAACGTAAACAACCATCATCACAACCTAAACCATCACATACATAGTTAAAACATACATAGTACATTGTCCAAAAGACAAGGATACAGAAGGGATGGGTTTACATGACCACATCAGTACCAAAGTTTTAAACTACATAATGTGCTACGGGCACAACCCGCCCGTAATAGGTCTAGAAGAAGAACTGGGAGTACAACCCAATCATCATGGCAAGTCCTGTCATGATAAAGCTAGCCCTAGCCACAAACTCTGCAGCCAAAGTCCTCTCCTCCAGCGCCTCCACCATGTCTCAGACCGTGATAGTGAACTGCCAGTCCATATCAGCTCTCAACTCTAGGTAGTCAGTGGCACTCTGTATGTCTCGGGTGCTGTCCTCCAGAGTCTGCACATGAGATCCGAGCCCTTGACATAGTCGTGTGGCTGTATCCCCATGTGCCCGGATATCATCTAGGAGGTCATCAAGACGCTCCTCGTGCGTATGAACACGTGCTACCAATGTAGGCACTATGAGCTCCATGGCTTCCCCAGTGTGAGGTAGGGGTGTTGGGGAGTTGGAGGACTCCCCGAGCTCAAAGGTAGAGGGGATGCTCTCCATTTCCCTCCATCGTGCCAGTGTACGTGGCATCCAGCTGATAGTCCCCACAGTAAGGTGGTAGCAGGGTCGTTGCCTAGGTGGTTCCTCATCAGTCTCCAAGTCTTCCGGGTCATGGGCTGCCAGAGTCCTCTTGCGTGGAAATCGAACCTTTTTCCTAGCACTCTTTACCATAACTGGTCCTCCACTTTTCTTTCGGTAGACGATAGGCGGTTCTCCCAGGGTGACATTGGGTGGTGTGGAGCTACAGACTTGCACACGACTTCCACGGCGTGCGGCGGGAAGTCTCTCATTGGAGTCAGAGGCAGAGACGGGGTCAGAGTGTGACGAGATGCTTGTGACTACAATATCCATATTACATGATGACTAGTTATGCAATGCTTATGCAATGAAAACGTTTTAGTGAGTCATTCAAATTATAGACTAGGTTCCATTTTAGACTCCTAGTTCGCTATAATCAATGGCACTGATACCAAGTTCTGTCACACCCCGCCAAGGCGGAAACGCGAGGCGTAACGTTCATTGGTTTTCGAAGCATATGATTACCGCAAACACATACATGATATTGGATACATAACCAAAGTTTAAATGTTTACATCCCAAAACATAACTTAGTTTTTACAAAGTTTAAGATTTCTAAAATATGACTCAAAACCATGAGTTATACAAGTGAAATCCTTCCAAAAGCTGTATCCTCATGTATATAAGTAACCTACATTGCCAGCCTGGAGACCACGTTCATTTTCCTGAAAACATACTTAAAAATGTCAACACGAGGTTGGTGAGTTCACAAATTATTATAAAGAGTTATCATAAACCCAATGTTTAAACCTGATCATTTTCACCTGATCAAAACCCTTTATTTAAACCTGATCACTTTAGCCTGATCAAAACTCTTTTGTTTAAAACCTGATCACTTTAATCTGATCAGAACTCTTTTGCTTAAAACTTGATCACTTTAACCTGATCAGAACTTTTTGCTTAAAACTTGATCACTTTAACCTGATCAGAACCCTTTTGCATGTATTACCAATGAATTTGAATACTAATCCGATCTATTGACCCCATTTGTAAGCTTGCAAGGAATACAAAATAGTATGTAATGTACGAGACCGTAACCAAACCCCGACCTTTTGTGCCTCCCCCTCGCCTTTTTGCGAGTAAGACAATATGCGGTCATTCGGCCCTTCTGACCCCTGGTTAGCGCGACTAACCATGACCGGAGGCGTCACCCCCAATAGTACTATCCATATACTCCCGGGCTAAAATAGCTAATAGTACTAACTTATTCAGAGGACTTTAAGCGCTTTACTTTTCCCTCAATACACACATACGGTCAGATCATTAGTTCAATTCATTTACACACAAAAGTCTTTTACAAGTATGTTTCCACCCCAAATCATTTGAAAAACTTAGAAAAAGGGGGATTAGTGAAACTCACCTTGATATAAGTATGTGCTAGCAAATCTTTAAATAAAGCAGATCGCTTATCCGTATCCTAATTACACAAGGATACTATACCCGTTAAGGCTACCCGTCTTAAACGCAAGTTGTTCACCCGACTTAACTATTCTTGCTAAGTTCGACTTTGTTTATTTAAAAACATTGTTTTCTCATGACGACTCGTTGGTGATTATTATTTATTTTCCGAAAAACTATTATATTTCCATATTGGTGACTCGTTATACTTGTCAAAAATAAATATTATTTTTGCAATCGTCTTATAATATATTTATATTATAGTCCACGTATAAACACATATAATCATTCTTTACTAACAATTATATCAATCACAGGTATCGTTCAAGTATTTTCTATGTATGTCTATCTCTATGTGCACATACAATTACTTATTCCGAACGATATTTATTAACTTGTTTCAGTTCGACATGTATTTATATTTCCTTACAAATATATACACACAAGTATGACTACATTTCAATCATACACTTATTTATTTTTAACTGAAACATCTTTAATTTGGTGCACATGAACCTATCTATGGTTATTTCATCATGATATGTGCATGTATGCTTTATATTGTTACCAAATGTCCCAAACACTTTAATCAAAACAATTTCATGCCAATACACATACATATACCTTATGTATAATATTAGGGTTTTTAACATGATCTTTTTAGTATACATTTCCAGAACCTGATAAGTTATCAATATGTATATCTATATATATATATTTGTATTGTCATGTTTTTAACAAATATCATAAACTATTTTTATGAACATACTCCCTAATCATGCATACATATGATTCAATAATTCTCATTTTAACAAGTTTAACACTTTATGAACATACATTTATCAAGTTCTCCAAAACACACCTACATATATATATATATATCTATATATCATGTTTCCTTCATGTATGTATCCATATTCAAACTTTTTTATCTAGTGTTAATCATGCTTTTAACATTTACAACTATCATTATGGTATCAAAACAACCACATATACACCCATACATACAATTTTTGGCTACACACATATATACACATTTACACACATCTTTTTAGTTTATCAATTCTTAACTTCGCATCATGAATTCAAATCAACACATATCTCGTAATTATGTTAAGATATTAACTTATGTATAAAAAGTTATCATTTTCGAATTTCATATATCTTTTTATATAAAGTTTATTTTTTTAATCATAATAATGTTAAACTTTATAAAAACTCTTTAGCTTTTTAAACCTCCTTTAATTATTAGGATGAACAACCTGTTTTCTCTAAGGAGTAAAGAAAATATAAAAGATGGATGACGGTTTCGTACCACTAGTCAAGCTAGGTGAAGAAAGACGTATGGAAGACACTAGGTGCTCGTGTTGTTATCAAATCCCGACTCCTAGACTCCAAACCTTCCTTGAATCTTCAACTCTAACTCAACTTTTCTATGGATTGTTCTTGAATTCGAAAAATGCAAAGTGTTGGTGTGTGTGTATGTGTGCCGTGAGTGTGTATATATATGAGAGAGTGAGAGGTTGAGTGTATAAGTGAGTGCATTTAATGTGATGGAGATGTTGGTGTGGTCTACACTCAAAGAAGCATGGTCTTCTATGACATGGGTATGGTCTCTTATGACATAAGTATGGGAGTGGTGAGGTGATGTTACATGGGTGGGTCCTTCCTTTACTTTCAGCCGAAGTAGGGGGAGAAGGGATGGGGGGTTGGGTGTTGAATTCAGCCAAGTCTCATCAAAGGGTGATTGATTTGACGGCTTGACTCTTACTTGCATACTTGGTTAATAGGGTATGGGCTTATGACAACATGATGGTGGCAAGTATGGTGGAGTGGGTGTGTGGGTGGTCCCACATAGGTATGGCCGAAAATGGGGTAGTAGGGTGGGGGTTGGGTCTTGTCACATCCCATAATTACAATCCCAGTCCTAGTTGGATAGGTTCTGTGGTGGTGTCAACCTTCTAGGTGATTGCGTGATCTAATACTTGGTGTAAAACTTTTAACGATCACATATCTTATATGTTTTTGTGTATTTTGACTTGTTTATTAGACTACTTGTTGATCCCGACCTAGTCATTACTTTAACTAAATCACACGTGTTTTACACATAAAATAACATAGTGACATGTAACAATTATTTATATGTCAACTTTCAAGAGTTTAGTCACCAATATTTGTGTTTTTAAGTTAAAGCGTCTCCCTAGACTTTTACTAGAATAACTTACTTGATAATCACCAACGACCGTACCTTGCGGTTTATTACCGCTTATTTCCCTAGTAATTCATAAAGATTACTATTTTGATATAAGTTTCTTTGCTAGACTCCTTGACTTTACTTATTCAAAATAATACTTCAGGAAAATATATGATTTGAACGTGCATTTATGTAATATGGATATTTACCTTAATTACTGGGTGTCACATTCTCCCCATGTTAAAGAGAATTTCGTCCCGAAATTCAGTTCTTGTCATCTTTACTTGGAGTGTTCGTGAACAACGACGGATACTTGGCTTTCATTTTATCTTCATGCTCCCACGTATACTCGGGGCCGCGCTTTGAGTTCCAACGTACCTTAACCAATTTAATCCGGCTACGCCTTGTTCTCTGAACCTTCCAATCTGTGACTTCAATGGGTTCCTCAACGAAGTGCAGCTTGTTATCTATGTGAATCTCATCAGGCGGTATAATTAATGTGTCGTCCGATAAGCACTTCTTGAGATTTGACACATGAAACGTATCATGTACATTGCTTAGTTCTTGTGGCAACTTGAGCTTGTATGCTACAGGGCCAACCCTAGCCAATATTTCAAATGGTCCAACGTACCAAGGGTTAAGCTTGCCACGGTTGCCAAATCTTGCAACTCCTTTCCAAGGTGAGACCTTCAACATGACGCGGTCCCCAACTTGGAATTCTAATGGTTTTCGTCTGTTATCCGCGTAACTCTTTTGCCTGTCACGGGCGGCCTTCAGACGATCTTTGATCTTGAAGATCTTATCGGTAGTCTCCTGAATAATCTCAGGACCGGTTAAATGTTTGTCGCCAACCTCCGCCCAACATAGCGGTGAAGTATTTGCCAAACATTTGAAAAGCGACGGCATTACAAGCCTCCTGAGACACACGTGCACGCACAAGACATGTAGTCTTTGCCAAACATTGGCAAAGCTACGACATTACACTCATCCTGAGACACAGGCACGCACAAGACCTGAAGTCTTTGCCAAACATTACACACCGCCTGAGACACAGGCGTGCGCACAAGACATGAACTCTTTGCCAATCATTGGCAAAGCTATGGCATTACACGCCACCTGAGACACAGGCGCGCACATTACACCGTTGTTTGGCAAAGCTACGGCATTGCACGCCGCCTGAGACACAGGCGCGCAAGACCTGAAGTCTTTGCCAAACATTGGCAAAGCTACGGCATTACACGCCGCCAAAGACACAGGCGCGCGCACAAGACTTAAACTACTTGCCAAACATTAGCAAAGCTACGGTATTACACGCCGCCTGAGACACAGGCGCGCGCACAAGACCTGAACTATATGCCAAACATTAGCAAAGCTACGGCAATACACGCCTCCTGAGACACACGCGCACGCACAAGACATGTAGTCTTTGCCAAACATTGGCAAAGCTACGACATTACACGCCTCCTGAGACACAGGCACGCACAAGACCTGAAGTCTTTGCCAAACATTACACACCGCCTGAGACACAGGCGTGCACACAAGACCTGAACTCTTTGCCAATCATTGGCAAAGCTACGACATTACACGCCACCTAAGACACAGGCGCGCGCATTACCCCGTTGTTTGGCAAAGCAACGGCATTACACGCCGCCTGAGACACAGGCGCGCGCACAAGACCAGAACTCTTTGCAAAACTTTGGAAAAGCTACGGCATTACACGCTGCCTGAGACACAGGCGCGCACAAGACCTGAAGTCTGTGCCAAACATTGGCAAAGCTACGGCATTACACGCCGCCAAAGACACAGGCGTGCGCACAAGACTTTAACTACATGCCAAACATTAGCAAAGCTACGGTATTACACGCCGCCTGAGACACATGCGCGCACAAAAGTCTTGAAGTCTTTGCCAATCATTGGCAAAGCTACTGCATTACACGCCGTCTGATACACATGCGCGCGCATAAGACCTGAAGTCTTTGCCAATCATTGGCAAAGCTACGGCATTACACGCCGCCTGAGACACAGGCGCGCGCACAAGACCTGAACTATATGCCAAACATTAGCAAAGCTATGGCATTACACGCCTCCTGAGACACACGCGCACGCACAAGACATGTAGTCTTTGCCAAACATTGGCGAAGCTACGACATTACACGCCTCCTGAGACACAGGCACGCACAAGACCTGAAGTCTTTGCCAAACATTACACACCGCCTAAGACACAGGCGTGCGCACAAGACCTGAACTCTTTGCCAATCATTGGCAAAGCTACGGCATTACACGCCACCTGAGACACAGGCGCGCGCATTACACCATTGTATGGCAAAGCTACGGCATTGCACGCTGCCTGAGACACAGGCGCGCAAGACCTGAAGTCTTTGCCAAACATTGGCAATGCTACGGCATTACACGACGCTTGAGACACAGTGCGCACAGAAGACTTGAAGTCTTTGCAAAACATTGGCAAAGCTACGGCATTTCACGCCGCCAAAGACACAGGCGCGCGCACAAGACTTGAACTGCATGCCAAACATTAGCAAAGCTACGGTATTACACGCCGCCTGAGACACATGCGTGCGCACAAGACCTGAACGCTTTGCAAAACATTGGTAAAGCTACGGCATTACACGCCTGACACAGGCGCGCGCACAAGACCTGAACTATATGCCAAACATTGGCAAAGCTACGGCATTACACGCCTCCTGAGACACATGCGCACGCACAAGACATGTAGTCTTTGCCAAACATTGGCAAAGCTACGACATTACACGCCTCCTGAGACACAGGCACGCACAAGACCTGAAGTCTTTGCCAAACATTACACACCGCCTGAGACACAGGCGTGCGCACTAGACCTGAACTCTTTGCCAATCAATGGCAAAGCTACGACATTACACGCCACCTGAGACACATTCACGCGCATAAGACCTTTGTTTGGCAAAGCTACGGCATTACACGCCGCCTGAGACACAGGCGCGCAAGACCTGAAGTCTTTGCCAAACATTGGAAATGTTACGGCATTACACGACGCCTGAGACCCAGCGCGCACACAAGACCTGAAGTCTTTGCAAAACATTGGCAAAGCTAAGGCATTACACGCTGCCAAAGACACAGGCGCGCGCACAAGACCTGAACTATATGCCAAACATTGGCAAAGCTACGGTATTACTTGCCACCTGAGACACATGCGTCGCAAAAGTCGTGAAGTCTTTGCCAATCATTGGCAAAGCTACGGCATTACACGCCGCCTGAGACACATGCGCGCGCAAAAGTCCTGAAGTCTTTGCCAATCATTGGCAAAGCTACAGCATTACACGCCACCTGAGACATTTGCACGTGCACAATACCTGAAGTCTTTGCCAATCATTGGCAAACCTACGGCATTACACGCCGCCTGAGACACTTACGCCTGCACAAGACCTGAAGTCTTTGCCAAACATTGTCAAAGCTACGAAATTACACGCCGCCTGGGTTACATGCGCGCGCACAAGACCTGAACTCTTTGCGACACTTTGGCAAAGCTACGACATTACACGCCGCCTGAGACACAGGAGCACGCACAAGACCAGAACTCTTTGCAAAACTTTGGAAAAGCTACGGCATTACACGCTGTCTGAGACACAGGCGCGCACAAGACCTGAAGTCTGTGCCAAACATTGGCAAAGCTACGGCATTACACGTCACCTGAGACACAGGCGCGCGCACAAGACCTGAAGTATTTGCCAAACATTGGAAAAGCGACGGCATTACACGCCTCTTGAGACACACGCGCACGCACAAGACATGTTGTCTTTGCCAAACATTGGCAAAGCTACGACATTACACTCCTCCTGAGACACAGGCGCGCACATTACACCGTTGTTTGGCAAAGCTACGGCATTGCACGCCGCCTGAGACACAGGCGCGCAAGACCTGGAGTCTTTGCCAAACATTGGAAAAGCTACGGCATTACACGCCGCCAAAAACACAGGCGCGCGCACAAGACTTGAACTACATGCCAAACATTAGCAAAGCTACGGTATTACACGCCGCCTGTGTCACACCCCGCCAAGGCGGAAACGCGAGGCACGACGTTCATGGTTTCCAAAGCATATGATTACCGCAAACACATACATGATAAATGGATACATAAACAAGTTTAATGTTTTACATTACAAAATGTAATCTGAGTTTACAAAAAGTTATGATTTCGCAAATATGACTCAATTCAATGAGTTATACGAGAGAAATCCTCCTTGAGTCGTATCCATCGTGCATGCATGTAATCTACATTGCTAACCTTGCGATCGCGTTCAATTTCATGAAAAACATAATTAAAATTGTCAACACGAGGTTGGTGAGTTCACAGGTTTAATCAAACAGTTCTTTGTAAAATTCTGTTGTTCATAAATAGTTCCAGTTGTATGCGATAATCAGAATAAGTAAAGTGTGACCCATTTGTAAACTAGCTAGGAATACAAATAATATGTTCATACATGAGGCGTAACCAAACCATGACAAGTGTGAGCCCCTAATAATCGTTATCAGGTTCTATGCGGCCATAAATCCTCCAGATTGTGGTTAGCGCGACTAACCATGACCGGGAGACGTCACTCTCCATAGTACTATCCATAGGACCCTAGGCTACAGTTAATGGTTACTACGTTGTTCTAGGGGACTTTAGCGGCCTCAAATTGTTGGTCTCATCTCATGTAAACATAAAAGTCGAGTCTTATTCTCTTATTATCCCATAAAATAGTTGTAAGTATGTTCTTCCCCCAAATATTGAAACAGTAAAAAGGGGCCGTGAAACTCTCCTTGAGTTTGTGTATACTTGTGATGATACTCGTTGTAGTCAAACTTGACTATTCGTACCCTAGATACCAAAGGGTAAATTGTGTTAAGACCGGACGTCTCATATTGCAAATTGTTCACCGACTTTGTAAATCTGGATGCTTTTGTTTAATATATCCTCTTAGTTGTTCAATACTGGTTTCGTTATAAAACAGATCTACTTACTGCCCAAAGGGGACAGACACAGGTATCGAAACTACCTAGTTTCGATTGGGCAAATGAGTATCGAAACTTCCTAGTTTTGATTGAGTAGATGGGTATTGAAACTACCTAATTTCGATCGAGTAGTTGGATATCGCAACTACCTAGTTTCGGTTGAGTTAACTGGTGTCGAAACTACCTAGTTTTGATTGGCAAGAAGGGTATCGAAACTACCTAGTTTTGATTGAGCAATATGTATCGAAACTACCAAGTTTCGATTGAGTAAACAGGCATCGAAACTCCTAGTTTCGATTGAGTATAGGTGTCGAAACTTCTAGTTTTGATTAAGTATAGGTATCGAAACTCCTAGTTTCGATTACTGCACTTTGATTGACAGAATCAGTCCTGCATATTTTTATGTTTTAATCTTGAATTTGACACACTTTTCTTGTTATCTTACTTGTGTTTGAACATTTTGTATGTTTAGCTACGGTTTTAAAGAGAATAAAGTAGATAGTATTGAGTTTTTACCTTAAAACAGCGATGAAGATGATGAGAGAAACAGAAGAAGATGATCTCGAATTTCTTTGCTGAAAACCTTTGAGAAAATCCTTGAATACTGAACTATGGTAGATTTTTGCCTTAAAACTTGACTTCAAATTTCAGAGAATTGGGATGATTGACGTAAGAAAAATGAGTGATAAAAGGGTTTAGTGAAACTTTTGATTGAAAGGGGTATGGTTTTATGTGAATTCTTGCAATAGGCTGTATGGGTTTTAGTATAAAGAATTTGAATGTGAGGTAAATAGGGACGTGAGAATGGGGGGGGGGGGTTTCTCTGGCTTCGGCCGAGAAAGTCAAAGTAGTGGGTTGGGGTTTGGGTTAACATAAATCAAACCATGATTTAAGTGTAAAATTTATTAAAGGTATTAATATCAATTATAGTTTTAAAAGGGTAATTTAATTCGGTTTAGGTTCTCCACGATATTATTAATTTATTCTAAAAATAATTTATTGTTCCACGTAAAGTTTGTGTAATATATATGCCTATATATTTTTCTGGTTATTTAAATTAACCACTAACGTTCGTATTAGTCGGTTTATACGGGTATGTGAACCGGTAACTCCCAGAATTACCAAAAATATAAAATGAGATAATGTGCAGTCTTTGTTAGACCTTAATGTCCTTGTTTGTGAAATTAAGTAAATCACAAAAATAATTATAATGTAAACTTGTTTAATACATGTACGGATATTGACCTGAAATGTCGGGTGTCACATTCTCCCATGTTAACAGAATTTCGTCCCGAAATTCAATTTGTGTCTTCTTGAGCTGGTGTATCCTTAAACAAGGATGGGTATTTTGTTTTCATTTGGTCCTCTCGTTCCCATGTATACTCAGGACCACGTTTTGAGTTCCAACGTACTTTAACCAGTTTGATTCGACTACGTCTCAGCCTTTGAATTTTCCAATCAGAAATCTCAATCGGTTCCTCGATGAAATGCAACATGTCGTCTATGTGAATCTCGTCAGGTGGTATAATTAGCGTCTCGTCTGATAAACACTTCTTGAGATTTGATACATGAAACGTATCATGTACATTGCTTAGTTCTTGTGGCAAGTTGAACTTGTAAGCTACAGGGCCAACCCTAGCCAGTATTTCAAACGGTCCAACGTATCTAGGGTTAAGCTTACCACGGTTACCAAACCTCGCAACGCCTTTCCATGGCGAGACTTTTAACATTACTTGGTCACCAATTTGAAATTCTAATGGTTTCCGTCTGTTATCAACATAGCTCTTTTGTCTGTCTCGGGCAGCTTTCAGACGGTCCTTAATTTTGAAGATCTTATCAGTGGTTTCCTAGACAATCTCAGGGCCTGTCAAATGTTTTTCACCAACTTCCGCCCAACATAGCGGTGAGCGGCATTTACGGCCATATAAAGCTTCAAACGGAGCTGCCTTAATGCTCGTGTGGTAGCTGTTATTATAGGAAAACTCCGCTAACGGTAAATGAGTATCCCAATTACCTCCGAAATCAATTACACACGCACGGAGCATATCCTCTAAAGTTTGAATAGTCCTTTCACTTTGACCATCTGTTTATGGATGGTATGTCGTGCTCATGTCAAGACGTGTGCCCATGGATTCTTGTAATGATTTCCAGATTCTAGACACGAATCTGCTGTCTCTATCAGAAATAATAGAAATTGGCACTCAATGCCTAGCCACAATTTCCTTGATACAAAGATTTGCAAGTTTCTCGGTTTTATCCGTTTCTTTGATAGGTAGGAAATGAGCTGATTTTGTTAAACGGTCGACAGTCACCCATATGGTATCATAACCACTGGACGTCTTGGGTAATTTTGTGATAAAATCCATATAAATTTGTTCCCATTTCTATTTGGGAATTTCAGGTTGTTGTAACAAACCAGACGGTTTCTGATGTTCGGCTTTTACTTTTGAACACGTTAAGCATTTACTGACATATGTGGCAATATCTCCTTTCATATTGGGCCACCAATATAATTCTTTTAGATCCTTATACATCTTATCTGAACCTGGGTGAATGGAGTACCTGGATTTGTGGGCTTCGTCCATAACTAACTCCCGTAAGTTACCAAAACATGGCACCCAAATTCTATTCATGAAGTATAAAGTTTCATCTGACTTCAGCTCCAACTGCTTTATCATTCCTTGTAAAGCTTCATTCTGAATGTTTTCTCGTTTGATTGCCTCTTGTTGTGCCATCCGAATTTGAGTCGTGAGACTCGTATGAATTGTCAATTCTAGGGCACGAACACGGAGTGTTTTAACTCGTTGTTTACGACTTAAGGCGTCTGCTACGACATTGGCTTTCCCGGGATGGTACTTGATATCACAATCATAGTCGTTTAGTAGTTCTATCCAAAGACGTTGTCTCATGTTAAGTTCCTTTTGATCAAAGATATGTTGAAGACTCTTGTGACCAGTAAAGATAGTGCATCTTGTACCGTAAAGATAATGTCTCCAAATCTTGAGCGCAAACACAACTGCACCCAATTCCAAGTCATGGGTCGTATAATTCTTTTCGTGCACTTTTAGTTGTCGTGAGGCATATGCGATGACTTTGTCTCTTTGCATTAACACACAACCAAGTCCCTGGTGTGATGCATCGCAGTATACGACAAAATTGTCAATTCCCTTAGGAAGGGATAAGATCGGTGCACTACACAGCTTCTGCTTCAGTAATTGGAAAGCTGATTCTTGCTTGTCACTCCAAACAAACTTCTTTTCATTATGGGTTAATGTGGTTAAAGGCAAGGCTATTTTTGAAAAATTCTCGATGAATCGTCTGTAATAGCCGGCCAAGCCCAAAAATTGACGCACTTCTGTCGGAGTCTTTGGTGCTTCCGAGTTTTTGATCGCTTCAATTTTTGATGGATCAACGTGAATTCCTTCCTTGTTGATGACATGTCCAAGAAAATGCACTTCTCGGATCCAAAACTCACACATAGAGAATTTAGCGTAAAGTTTCTCGTTTCTGAGTAGTTCTAAGATTAATTTCAGGTGATGTTCATGATCCTCCTTGGTTCGTGAATATATTAATATGTCATCGATAAATACAATCACGAATTTATCCAAGTATGGCTTGCACACTCGGTTCATGAAATCCATGAAGACAGCTGGTGCGTTCGTCAAACCAAATGGCATAACTAGGAATTCGTAGTGGCCATATCGAGTCCTAAATGCTGTCTTTGGTACATCTTCATCTTGGATTCTTAGTTGATGATACCCCGAACGTAGATCGATCTTAGAATAGAAGCTAGAACCTTGTAGTTGATCGAACAAATCGTCTATTCGAGGGAGTGGGTATCGGTTTTTGATTGTAAGCTTGTTTAATTCTCGGTAATCAATACACATCCTAAAGGTTCCATCCTTTTTCTTTACGAATAGGACCGGAGCTCCCCAGGGTGAGAAACTCGGTCTTATGAAACCTTTATCACGCAACTCTTAGAGTTGATTTGATAATTCCTGCATTTCAGAAGGTGCTAATCGATATGGTGATCGCGCAACCGGGGCGGCTCCTGGTACCAAATCGATTCTGAATTCAACTTGCCTCGGTAGTGGTAATCCAGGTAAGTCTTCAGGAAAAACTTCGGGGTAATCCTTAACGATTGGTATATCCTCAAGTCGACGTTCCTCGGGTTTCTTCTTGACGACGTGAGACAGGAATACGCAATAGCCTTTACGTAGGTACTTACGAGTTTTCATGCAGTTTATGATCCTTAACGTTACTCCACTCTTCTCACCTTGAATCGAAAGAATTTCTCCGTTTGGGAGTGGGATTTGGACAATCTTCTCAAAACAAACAATCTCGGCGTGATTCTTTGACAACCAATCCATGCCAATAACAACGTCAAAGCTTCCTAAGTCAACAGGTAACGGATCTATACTAAATGTGTGGTTTTTAAGACATAAGGTACAACCTTGAATGCCCTCTCCGGTATTAATTAATTTTCCGTTCGCTAATTCAATTGTATACTTTTGTTCTAGTTTGTTGGGCTTAATATCGAGTAGGGATTTAAAGTCATTTGACACAAAACTCATATCAGCACCCGTATCGAAAAGTATAGAGGCATAGTGATTATTTATCGGGAACGTACCAGTGACAATGTTCGGATCTTGTCGTGCGTCACCAGCTCCCATTACAAATGCTCTTCCACGGGTCTGATTGTCGTTTCGGTTCTTCAACTTTGGACAGACTTTTCTGAAGTGCTTTGGATCTCCACACTCAAAGCATCCCTGATTCATCCTTTCTGTTCCTGGGTTGACTTTTCCTGCTACTTGATTTATCTTATTAGGGTTCGCATTGCTCCTACAGTTATGGGCTAGATGTCCATACTTTTTACATTTTCCACATTGGGTACACTTTCCACTGTGATGATATCCACACTTGTCACACCTTGGTCGTGCTCCAAGGTATCCATTTTGTTCCACAGTGTTGGCGACAAAGGCTTTCATAGTTTCAGGTCTCTTGTAAATTTGATTCTTGTTTTGATTAATTGGTTTTCCAAACCATTTCCTCTTTTCTCCAGATTTTCCTTCCTCGGTCTCCTTCTTTCCAAACAAACCATCACGCACAGCGTTATCCCTTAGTTTAAATGCTAGAGTTATAGCGCTCTTGGCATCCATAGGGTTCGATGAAGTCACTAGACTTCGGATTTGAGGTGCGAGACCCCACAAGTATCTTTCAACCTTCTTGTATTCTGGGGTGACCATGTGTGGAACCAAGATTGCTAACTCATTGAATCGGTCAGTGTAGCCAGCAACATCATCTCCTATCATTTGCAAATTCCACATTTCAGATTCGATCTTTTGTAACTCATTTCTTGGACAGTACTCCTCGATCATCATGGCTTTTAGGTCTTCCCATGACAACTCATATGCTGTCTGCCTTCCCAAAGTCTTTACTTGTGAATTCCACCAAGTTAAAGCTTTATCAGTGAGTGAGCATGTAGAATACTTCACCATGCAGTCAGCGGTGCATTCACTAATATCAATCACCGACTCCATCTTTTCTATCCATCTCCTTAGTCCAACTGCACCCTCGGTGCCATTGAAGTTGCGGGGGTTGCAAGATAGGAAGGCCTTGTAGGTGCACTTCCTATTTGAAGCATCTGTAGATTTACAAGTCATAACGTCATTAATTTGGATCATGACTATGTGTTACAGCTTATTTATTTTATTACCTCCAGAACCTCCGGAACCTCCAGCTGTACCGCTACCTCCTGCACCCCCTCCGCCGGTACCACTGCCGTTTCCTCCTCCACTGTTTCGATTTGCTTCATACTGCTCCATAGCAGCAGCTACTCGCTGTGCTATGAGTTGCTCCATGTTTGGGGAAATCGCCTCGTTGTTGTCACCAGTAGTGTTACGGGTTGTCCTACGCTTAGGTGCCATGACGTTCTTTCTAACATATCAATTAAAAAGAAACAACATTATATAATAATAATGATAGATCACGACATAAGGATACAACAACATCAAACGCAAACAACCATCATTACAACATAAACCATTACATACATAGTCAAAACATACATAGTACATTGTTCCAAAAGACAAGGATACAAAAGGGATGGGTTCACATGACCTCATCAGTACTAAAGTTTTAAACTACTTAATGTACTACGGGCACAACCCGCCCGTAATAGGTTTAAAAGAAGAAGTGGGAGTACAACCCAATCATCATGGCAAGTCCCGCCATGACAAAGCTAGCTCTTGCCACAAATTCTGTAGCCAAAGTCCTTTCTTCCAGCGCCTCCACCATGTCTCGGACCGTAACAGTGAACTGCCAGTCCATGTCAGCTCTCAACTCTAGATAGTTTGTGGCACCATGTATGTCTCGGTTGCGGTCCTCCAGAGTCTGAACTCGAGATCCGAGCCCTTGACGTAAGCGCATGGCTGCATCCCCATGTGCCCGAATATCATCTAGGAGATCATCAAGACGCTCTTCGTGTGTACGAGTGCGTGCTACTAATGTAGGCATTGTGAGCTCCATGGCTTCCCCAGTGTGGGGTAGGGGTGTTGGGGAGTTGGAAGACTCTCCGAGCTCAAAGGTAGATGGTATGCTCTCCATCTCCCTCCATCGTGCCAGAGTACGAGGCATCCAACGGATAGTTCCCACGGTAGGGTGGTAACAAGGTCGTTTCCTAGATGGTTCCTCATCGGTCTCCAAGTCTTTCGGGTCACGGGCTGTTAGAGTCCTTTTGCGTGGAAGTCGAACCTTCTTCCTAGCACTTTGCACCTTAACTGGTCCTCCGCTTTTCTTTCGGTAGACGATAGGCGGTTCTCTCATGGCGACATTAGGTGGTGTGGAGCTGCGGGTTTGTAGTCGATTTTTGGGACGTGAGGCGGAAAGTTCCTCGTTTGATTCAGTGTCAGAGACGGGATCAGAGTGTGAATTTGACGACATGCTTGTGACTACAATATCCATATGACATGATGACTGGTTATGCAATGAAAACGTTTTTGTGAGTCATTTAGATTATAGACTAGGTTCCATTGTAGACTCCTAGTTCGCTATAACCAATGGCTCTGATACCAAGTCTGTCACACCCCGCCAAGGCGGAAACGCAAGGCACGACGTTCATGGTTTCCAAAGCATATGATTACCGCAAACACATACATGATAAATGGATACATAAACAAGTTTAATGTTTTACATTCCAAAATGTAATCTGAGTTTACAAAAAGTTAAGATTTCGCAAATATGACTCAATTCAAAGAGTTATACGAGAGAAATCCTCCTTGAGTCGTATCCATCGTGCATGCATGTAATCTACATTGCTAACATTGCGATCACGTTCAATTTCCAGAAAAACATATTTAAAATTGTCAACACGAAGTTGGTGAGTTCACAGGTTTAATCAAACAGTTCTTTGTAAAATTCTGTTGTTCATAAATAGTTCCAGTTGTATGCGATAATCAGAATAAGTAAAGTGTGACCCATTTGTAAACTAGCTAGGAATACAAATAATATGTTCATACATGAGGCATAACCAAACCATGACAAGTGTGAGCCCCTAATAATCGTTATCAGGTTCTATGCGGCCATAAATCCTCCAGATTGTGGTTAGCGCGACTAACCATGACCGGGAGACGTCACTCTCCATAGTACTATCCATAGGACCCTAGGCTACAGTTAATGGTTACTACGTTGTTCCAGGGGACTTTAGCGGCCTCAAATTGTTGTTCTCATCTCATGTAAACATAAAAGTCGAGTCTTATTCTCTTATTATCCCATAAAATAGTTGTAAGTATGTTCTTCCCCTAAATATTGAAAACAGTAAAAAGGGGCCGTGAAACTCACCTTGAGTTTGTGTATACTTGTGATGATACTCGTTGTAGTCAAACTTGACTATTCATACCCTAGATACCAAAGGGTAAAATGTGTTAAGACCGGACGTCTCATATTGCAAATTGTTCACCGACTTTGTAAATCTGGTTGCTTTTGTTTAATATATCCTCTTAGTTGTTCAATACTGGTTTCGTTATAAAACAGATCTTAGTTACTGCCCAAAGCGGACTGACATAGGTATCGAAACTACCTAGTTTCGATTGGGCAATTGAGTATCGAAACTTCCTAGTTTCGATTGAGTAGATGGGTATTGAAACTACCTAGTTTCGATTGAGTAGTTAGATATCGAAACTACCTAGTTTCGGTTGAGTTAACTGGTGTCGAAACTACCTAGTTTTGATTGGCAAGAAGGGTATCGAAACTACCTAGTTTCGATTGAGCAATATGTATCGAAACTACCTAGTTTCGATTGAGTAAACAGGCATCGAAACTCCTAGTTTCGATTGAGTATAGGTGTCGAAACTTCTAGTTTCGATTAAGTATAGCTATCGAAACTCCTAGTTTCGATTACTGCACTTTGATTGACAGAATCAGTCCTGCATATTTTTATGTTTTAATCTTGAATTTGACACACTTTTCTTGTTATCTTACTTGTGTTTGAACATTTTGTATGTTTAGCTACGGTTTTAAAGAGAATAAAGTAGATAGTATTGAGTTTTTACCTTAAAACAGTGATGAACATGATGAGAGAAACAGAAGAAGATGATCTCGAATTTCTTTGCTGAAAACCTTTGAGAAAATCCTTGAATACTGAACTATGGTAGATTTTTGCCTTAAGACTTGACTTCAAATTGCAGAGAATTCGGAAGATTGCCGTAAGAAAAATGAGTGATAAAAGGGTTTAGTGAGACTTTTGATTGAAAGGGGTATGGTTTTATCTGAATTCTTGCAATAGGCTGTATGGGTTTTAGTATAAAGAATTTGAATGTGAGGTAAATAGGGACGTGAGAATGGGGGGGGGGGTGTTTTCTCTGGCTTCGGCCGAGAAAGTCAAAGTCGTGGGTTGGGGTTTGGGTTAAAATAAATCAAGTCCTGAACTCTTTGCCACACTATGGCAAAGCTACGGCATTACACGCCGCCTGAGACACAGGCGCGCGCACAAGACCAGAACTCTTTCCAAAACTTTGGAAAAGCTACGGCATTACACGTAGCCTCAGACACATGCGCGCACAAGACCTGAGTCTGTGCCAAACATTGGCAAAGCTACGGCATTACACGCCGCCTGAAACACAGGCGCGCGCACAAGACCTGAAGTCTTTGCCAAACATTGGAAAAGTGACGGCATTACACGCCTCCTGAGACACACGCGCACGCACAAGACATGTAGTCTTTGACAAACATTGGCAAAGCTACTACATTACACGCCTCCTGAGACACAGGCACGCACAAGACCTGAAGTCTTTGCCAAACATTACACACCGCCTGAGACACAGGCGTGCGCACAAGACCTGAACTCTTTGCCAATCATTGGCAAAGCTACGGCATTACACGCCACCTGAGACACAGGCGTGCGATTTAGACCTTTGTTTGGCAAAGCTACGGCATTACACGTCGCCTGAGACAAAGGCGCGCAAGACCTGAAGTCTTTGCCAAACATTGGCAATGCTACGGCATTACACGACGCCTGAGACACAGCGCGCACACAAGACCTGAAGTCTTTGCAAAACATTGGTAAAGCTACGGCATTACACGCCGCCAAAGACAGAGGCGCGCGCACAAGACTTGAACTACATGCCAAACATTAGCAAAGCTACGGTATTACACGCCGCCTGAGACACATGCGTGCACACAAGACCTGAAGTCTGTGCCAAACATTGGTAAAGCTACGACATTACACGCCTCCTGAGACACAGGCGCGCGCACAAGACCTGAACAATATGCCAAACATTGGCAAACCTACGGCATTACACGCCTCCTGCGACACATGCGCACGCACCAGACATGTAGTCTTTACCAAACATTGGCAAAGCAATGACATTACACGCCTCCTGAGACACAGGCACGCACAAGACCTGAAGTCTTTGCCAAACATTACACACCGCCTGAGACACAGGCGTGCGCACTAGACCTGAACTCTTTGCCAATCATTGGCGAAGTTACGACATTACACGCCAAATGAGACACATGCGCGCGCATAAGACCTTTGTTTGGCAAAGCTACGGCATTACACGCCGCGCGAGACACAGGCGCGCGCATCGCACCGTTGTTTGGCAAAGCTACGGCATTGCACGCCTCCTGAGACACAGGCGTGCAAGACATGAAGTCTTTGCCAAACATTGACAAAGCTACGGCATTACACGCCGCCAAAGACACAGGCGCGCGCACAAGACTTGAACTACATGCCAAACATTAGCAAAGCTACGGTATTACACGCCGCCTGAGACACATGCGCGCACAAAAGTCTTGAAGTCTTTGCCAATCATTGGCAAAGCTAAGGCATTACACGCCGCCTGAGACACATGCGCGTGCACAAGACCTGAAGTCTTTGCCAATCATTGGCAAAGCTACGGCATTACACGCCGCCTGAGACACTTGCACATGCAAAAGACCTGAAGTCTTTGCCAAACATTGGCAAAGCTACGAAATTACACGCCGCCTGGGTTACATGCGCGTGCACAAGACCTGAACTCTTTGCCACACTTTGGCAAAGCTACGGCATTACACGCCGCCTGAGACACAAGTGCGCGCACAAGACCAGAACTCTTTGCCAAACTTTGGAAAAGCTACGGCATTACACGCAGCCTTAGACACATGCGCGCACAAGACCTGAAGTCTGTGCCAAACATTGGCAAAGCTACGGCATTACACGCCGCCTGAGACACAGGCGCGCGCACAAGACCTGAAGTCTTTGCCAAACATTGGAAAAGCGACGGCATTACACGCCTCCTGAGACACACGTGCACGCACAAGACATGTAGTCTTTGACAAACATTGGCAAAGCTACGACATTACACGCCTCCTGAGACACAGGCACACACAAGACCTGAAGTCTTTGCCAAACATTACACACCGCCTGAGACACAGGCGTGCGCACAAGAACTGAACTCTTTGCCAATCATTGGCAAAGCTACGACATTACACGCCACATGAGACACAGGCGCGCGCATTAGACCTTTGTTTGGAAAAGCTACGACATTACACGCCGCCTGAGACACAAGCGCGCAAGACCTGAAGTCTTTGCCGAACATTGGCAATGCTACGGCAATACACGACGCCTGAGATACAGCGCACACACAAGACCTGAAGTCTTTGCAAAAAATTGGCAAAGCTACGGCATTACACGCCGCCAAAGACACAGGCGCGCGCACAAGTCTTGAACTACATGCCAAACATTAGCAAATCTATGGTATTACACGCCGCCTGAGACACATGCGTGCGCACAAGTCTTGAAGTCTTTGCAAAACATTGGTAAAGCTACGGCATTACACGCCTCCTGAGACACAGGTGCGCGCACAAGACCTGAACTATATGCCAAACATTGGCAAAGCTACGGCATTACACGCCTCCTGAGACACATGTGCACGCACAAGACATGTAGTCTTTGCCAAACATTGGCAAAGCTACGACATTACACACCTCCTGAGACACAGGCATGCACAAGACCTGAAGTCTTTGCCAAACATTACACACCACCTGAGACACAGGCGTGCGCACTAGACCTGAACTCTTTGCCAATCATTGGCCAAGGTACGACATTACACGCCACCTGAGACACATGCGCGCGCATAAGACCTTTGTTTGGCAAAGCTACGGCATTACACGCCGCCTGAGACAAAGGCGCGCAAGACCTGAAGTCTTTGCCAAACATTGGCAATGCTACGGCATTACACGACGCCTGAGATACAGCGCGCACACAAGACCTGAAGTCTTTGCAAAACATTGGTAAAGCAACGGCATTACACGCCGCCAAAGACAGAGGCGCGCGCACAAGACTTAAACTACATGCCAAACATTAGCAAAGCTACGGTATTACACGCCGCCTGAGACACATGCGTGCACACAAGACCTGAAGTCTGTGCCAAACATTGGTAAAGCTACGACATTACACGCCTCCTGAGACACAGGCGCGCGCACAAGACCTGAACAATATGCCAAACATTGGCAAACCTATGGCATTACACGCCTCCTGCGACACATGCGCACGCACAAGACATGTAGTCTTTACCAAACATTGGCAAAACAATGACATTACACGCCTCCTGAGACACAGGCACGCACAAGACCTGAAGTCTTTGCCAAACATTACACACCGCCTGATACACAGGCGTGCGCACTAGACCTGAACTCTTTGCCAATCATTGGCGAAGTTACGACATTACACGCCACCTGAGACACATGCGCGCGCATAAGACCTTTGTTTGGCAAAGCTACGGCATTACACGCCGCGTGAGACACAGGCGCGCGCATTGCACCGTTGTTTGGCAAAGCTACGGCATTGCACGCCTCCTGAGACACAGGCGTGCAAGACAGAAGTCTTTGCCAAACATTGGCAAAGCTACGGCATTACACGCCGCCAAAGACACAGGCGCGCGCACAAGACTTGAACTACATGCCAAACATTAGCAAAGCTACGGTATTACACGCCGCCTGAGACACATGCGCGCACAAAAGTCTTGAAGTCTTTGCCAATCATTGGCAAAGCTAAGGCATTACACGCCGCCTGAGACACATGCGCGTGCACAAGACCTGAAGTCTTTGCCAATCATTGGCAAAGCTACGGCATTACACGCCGCCTGAGACACTTGCACATGCACAAGACCTGAAGTCTTTGCCAAACATTGGCAAAGCTACGAAATAACACGCCGCCTGGGTTACATGCGCGCGCACAAGACCTGAACTCTTTGCCACACTTTGGCAAAGCTACGGCATTACACGCCGCCTGAGACACAAGTGCGCGCACAAGACCAGAACTCTTTGCAAAACATTGGAAATGTTACAGCATTACACGACGCCTGAGACCCAACGCGCACACAAGACCTGAAGTCTTTGCAAAACATTGGCAAAGCTACGGCATTACACGCCGCCAAAGACACAGGCGCGCGCAGAAGACCTAAGCTATATGCCAAACATTGGCAAAGCTACGGTATTACACGCCGCCTGAGACACATGCGCGAGCAAAAGTATTGAAGTCTTGGCCAATCATTTGCAAAGCTACCACATTACACGCCGCCTAAGACACATGCGCGCGCAAAAGTCCTGAAGTCTTTGCCAATCCTTGGCAAAGCTAAGGCATTACACGCCGCCTGAGACACATGCGCGTGCACAAGACCTGAAGTCTTTGCCAATCATTGGCAAAGCTACGGCATTACACTCCGCCTGAGACACTTGGACATGCACAAGACCTGAAGTCTTTGCCAAACGTAGGCAAAGCTACGAAATTACACGCCGCCTGGGTTACATGTGCGCTCACAAGTCCTGAACTCTTTGCCACACTATGGCAAAGCTACGGCATTACACGCCGCCTAAGACACAGGCGCGCGCACAAGACCAGAACTCTTTCCAAAACTTTGGAAAAGCTACGGCATTACACGTAGCCTCAGACACATGCGCGCACAAGACCTGAGTCTGTGCCAAACATTGGCAAAGCTACGGCATTACACGCCGCCTGAAACACAGGCGCGCGCACAAGACCTGAAGTCTTTGCCAAACATTGGAAAAGCGACGGCATTACACGCCTCCTGAGACACACGCGCACGCACAAGACATGTAGTCTTTGACAAACATTGGCAAAGCTACTACATTACACGCCTCCTGAGACACAGGCACGCACAAGACCTGAAGTCTTTGCCAAACATTACACACCGCCTGAGACACAGGCGTGCGCACAAGACCTGAACTCTTTGCCAATCATTGGCAAAGCTACGGCATTACACGCCACCTGAGACACAGGCGTGCGATTTAGACCTTTGTTTGGCAAAGCTACGGCATTACACGTCGCCTGAGACAAAGGCGCGCAAGACCTGAAGTCTTTGCCAAACATTGGCAATGCTACGGCATTACACGACGCCTGAGACACAGCGCGCACACAAGACCTGAAGTCTTTGCAAAACATTGGTAAAGCTACGGCATTACACGCCGCAAAAGACAGAGGCGCGCGCACAAGACTTGAACTACATGCCAAACATTAGCAAAGCTACGGTATTACACGCCGCCTGAGACACATGCGTGCACACAAGACCTGAAGTCTGTGCCAAACATTGGTAAAGCTACGACATTACACGCCTCCTGAGACACAGGCGCGCGCACAAGACCTGAACAATATGCCAAACATTGGCAAACCTACGGCATTACACGCCTCCTGCGACACATGCGCACGCACAAGACATGTAGTCTTTACCAAACATTGGCAAAGCAATGACATTACACGCCTCCTGAGACACAGGCACGCACAAGACCTGAAGTCTTTGCCAAACATTACACACCGCCTGAGACACAGGCGTGCGCACTAGACCTGAACTCTTTGCCAATCATTGGCGAAGTTACGACATTACACGCCAAATGAGACACATGCGCGCGCATAAGACCTTTGTTTGGCAAAGCTACGGCATTACACGCCGCGTGAGACACAGGCGCGCGCATTGCACCGTTGTTTGGCAAAGCTACGGCATTGCACGCCTCCTGAGACACAGGCGTGCAAGACATGAAGTCTTTGCCAAACATTGGCAAAGCTACGGCATTACACGCCGCCAAAGACACAGGCGCGCGCACAAGACTTGAACTACTAGCCAAACATTAGCAAAGCTACGGTATTACACGCCGCCTGAGACACATGCGCGCACAAAAGTCTTGAAGTCTTTGCCAATCATTGGCAAAGCTAAGGCATTACACGCCGCCTGAGACACATGCGCGTGCACAAGACCTGAAGTCTTTGCCAATCATTGGCAAAGCTACGGCATTACACGCCGCCTGAGACACTTGCACATGCACAAGACCTGAAGTCTTTGCCAAACATTGGCAAAGCTACGAAATTACACGCCGCCTGGGTTACATGCGCGCGCACAAGACCTGAACTCTTTGCCACACTTTGGCAAAGCTACGGCATTACACGCCGCCTGAGACACAAGTGCGCGCACAAGACCAGAACTCTTTGCCAAACTTTGGAAAAGCTACGGCATTACACGCAGCCTTAGACACATGCGCGCACAAGACCTGAAGTCTGTGCCAAACATTGGCAAAGCTACGGCATTACACGCCGCCTGAGACACAGGCGCGCGCACAAGACCTGAAGTCTTTGCCAAACATTGGAAAAGCGACGGCATTACACGCCTCCTGAGACACACGTGCACGCACAAGACATGTAGTCTTTGACAAACATTGGCAAAGCTACGACATTACACGCCTCCTGAGACACAGGCACACACAAGACCTGAAGTCTTTGCCAAACATTACACACCGCCTGAGACACAGGCGTGCGCACAAGAACTGAACTCTTTGCCAATCATTGGCAAAGCTACGACATTACACGCCACCTGAGACACAGGCGCGCGCATTAGACCTTTGTTTGGAAAAGCTACGACATTACACGCCGCCTGAGACACAAGCGCGCAAGACCTGAAGTCTTTGCCGAACATTGGCAATGCTACGGCAATACACGACGCCTGAGACACAGCGCGCACACAAGACCTGAAGTCTTTGCAAAAAATTGGCAAAGCTACGGCATTACACGCCGCCAAAGACACAGGCGCGCGCACAAGTCTTGAACTACATGCCAAACATTAGCAAATCTATGGTATTACACGCCGCCTGAGACACATGCGTGCGCACAAGTCTTGAAGTCTTTGCAAAACATTGGTAAAGCTACGGCATTACACGCCTCCTGAGACACAGGTGCGCGCACAAGACCTGAACTATATGCCAAACATTGGCAAAGCTACGGCATTACACGCCTCCTGAGACACATGTGCACGCACAAGACATGTAGTCTTTGCCAAACATTGGCAAAGCTACGACATTACACGCCTCCAGAGACACAAGCATGCACAAGACCTGAAGTCTTTGCCAAACATTACACACCACCTGAGACACAGGCGTGCGCACTAGACCTGAACTCTTTGCCAATCATTGGCCAAGGTACGACATTACACGCCACCTGAGACACATGCGCGCGCATAAGACCTTTGTTTGGCAAAGCTACGGCATTACACGCCGCCTGAGACACAGGCGCGCAAGACCTGAAGTCTTTGCCAAACATTGGAAATGTTACGGCATTACACGACGTCTGAGACCCAACGCGCACACAAGACCTGAAGTCTTTGCAAAACATTGGCAAAGCTACGGCATTACACGCCGCCAAAGACACAGGCGCGCGCAGAAGACCAGAACTATATACCAAACATTGGCAAAGCTACGGTATTACACGCCGCCTGAGACACATGCGCGCGCAAAAGTCTTGAAGTCTTTGCCAATCAATGGCAAAGCTACGGCATTACGCTCCGCCTGAGAAACATACGCGCGCAAAAGTCCTGAAGTCTTTGCCAATCATTGGCAAAGCTAAGGCATTACACGCCGCCTGAGACACATGCGCGTGCACAAGACCTAAAGTCTTTGCCAATCATTGGCAAAGCTACGGCATTACACTCCGCCTGAGACACTTGGACATGCACAAGACCTGAAGTCTTTGCCACACTTTGGCAAAGCTACGGCGTTACACGCCGCCTGAGACACAGGCGCGCGTACAAGAACAGAACTCTTTCCAAAACTTTGGAAAACCTACGGCATTACACGCAGCCTCAGACACATGCGCGCACAAGACCTAAAGTCTGTGCCAAACATTGGCAAAGCTACGGCATTACACGCCGCCTGAAACACAGGCGCGCGCACAAGACCTGAAGTCTTTGCCAAACATTGGAAAAGCGACGGCATTACACGATTCCTGAGACACACGCGCACGCACAATACATGTAGTCTTTGACAAACATTTGGCAAAGCTACTACATTACACGCCTCCTGAGACACAGGCACGGACAAGACCTGAAGTCTTTGCTAAACATTACACACCGCCTGAGACACAGGCGTGCGCACAAGACCTGAACTCTTTGCCAATCATTGGCAAAGCTACGGCATTACACGCCACCTGAGACACAGGCGTGCGCATTAGACCTTTGTTTGGCAAAGCTACGGCATTACACGTCGCCTGAGACACAGGCGCGCAAGACCTGAAGTCTTTGCCAAACATTGGCAATGCTACGGCATTACACGACGCCTGAGACACAGCGCGGACACAAGACCTGAAGTCTTTGCAAAACATTGGCAAAGCTACGGCATTACACGCCGCCAAAGACACAGGCGCGCGCACAAGACTTGAACTACATGCCAAACATTTGCAAAGCTACGGTATTACACGCCGCCTGAGACACATGCGTGCACACAAGACCTGATGTCTGTGCCAAACATTGGTAAAGCTACGGCATTACACGCCTCCTGAGACACAGGCGCGCGCACAAGACCTGAACAATATGCCAAACATTGGCAAACCTACGGCATTACACGCCTCCTGCGACACATGCGCACGCACAAGACATGTAGTCTTTACCAAACATTGGCAAAGCAACGACATTACACGCCTCCTGAGACACAGGCACGCACAAGACCTGAAGTCTTTGCCAAACATTACACACCGCCTGAGACACAGGCGTGCGCACTAGACCTGAACTCTTTGCCAATCATTGGCGAAGTTACGACATTACACGCCACCTGAGACACATGCGCGTGCATAAGACCTTTGTTTGGAAAAGCTACGGCATTACACGCCACCTGAGACACAGACGCGCGCATTGCACCGTTGTTTGGCAAAGCTACGGCATTGCACGCCGCCTGAGACACAGGCGTGCAAGACATGAAGTCTTTGCCAAACATTGGCAAACCTACGGCATTACACGCCGCCAAAGACACAGGCGCGCGCACAAGACTTGAACTACATGCCAAACATTAGCAAAGCTACGGTATTACACGCCGCCTGAGACACATGCGCGCGCACAAAAGTCTTGAAGTCTTTGCCAATCATTGGCAAAGCTACTGCATTACACGCCGTCTGATACACATGCGCGCGCACAAGACCTGAAGTCTTTGCCAATCATTGGCAAAGCTACGGCATTACACGCCGCCTGAGACACAGGCGCGCGCACAAGGCCTGAACTATATGCCAAACATTGGCAAAGCTACGGCATTACACGCCTCCTGAGACACACGCGCACGCACAAGACATGTAGTCTTTGCCAAACATTGGCAAAGCTACGACATTACACGCCTCCTGAGACACATGCACGCACAAGACCTGAAGTCTTTGCCAAACTTTAAACACCGCCTGAGACACAGGCATGCGCACTAGACTTGAACTCTTTGCCAATCATTGGCAAAGCGACGGCATTACACGCCACCTGAGACACATGCGCGCGTATAAGACCTTTGTTTGGCAAAGCTACGGCATTACACGCCGCCTGAGACACAGGCGCGCAAGATCTGAAGTCTTTGCCAAACATTGGCAATGCTACGACATTACATGACGCCTGAGACCCGGCGCGCACACAAGACATGAAGACTTTGCCAAACATTGGCAAAGCTACGGCATTACACGCCGCCAAAGACACAGGCGCGCCCACAAGACCAGAACTATATGCCAAACATTGGCAAAGCTACGGTATTACACGCCGCCTGAGACACATGCGCGCGCAAAAGTCTTGAAGTCTTTGCCAATCATTGGCAAAGCTACCACATTACACGCCGCCTAAGACACATGCGCGCGCAAAAGTCCTGAAGTCTTTGCCAATCATTGGCAAAGCTAAGGCATTACACGCCGCCTGAGACACATGCGCGTGCACAAGACCTGAAGTCTTTGCCAATCATTGGCAAAGCTACGGCATTACACGCCGCCTGAGACACTTGCACATGCACAAGACCTGAAGTCTTTGCCAAACATTGGCAAAGCTACGAAATTACACGCCGCCTGGGTTACATGCGCGCGCACAAGACCTGAACTCTTTGCCGCACTTTGGCAAAGCTACGGCATTACACGCCGCCTGTGACACAAGTGCGCGCCCAAGACCAGAACTGTTTGCAAAACTTTGGAAAATCTACGGCATTACACGCAGCCTTAGACACATGCGCGCACAAGACCTGAAGTCTGTGCCAAACATTGGCAAAGCTACGGCATTACACGCCGCCTGCGACACAGGCGCGCGCATTGCACCGTTGTTTGGCAAAGCTACGGCATTGCACGCCGCTTGAGACACAGGCGTGCAAGACCTGAAGTCTTTGCCAAACATTGGCAAAGCTACGATATTACACGCCGCCAAAGACACAGGCGCGCGCACTAGACTTGAACTACATGCCAAACATTAGCAAATCTACGGTATTACACGCCGCCTGAGACACATGCGCGCACAAAAGTCTTGAAGTCTTTGCCAATCATTGGCAAAGCTACTGCATTACACGCCGTCTGATACACATGCGCGTGCACAAGACCTGAAGTCTTTGCCAATCATTGGCAAAGCTACGGCATTACACGCCGCCTGAGACACAGGCGCGCGCACAAGGCATGAACTATATGCCAAACATTGGTAAAACTACGGCATTACACGCCTCCTGAGACACACGCGCACGCACAAGACATGTAGTCTTTGCCAAACATTGGCAAAGCTACGACATTACACGCCTCCTGAGACACATGCACGCACAAGACCTGAAGTCTTTTCCAAACTTTAAACACCGCCTGAGACACAGGCATGCGCACTAGACCTGAACTATTTGCCAATCATTGGCAAAGCGACGGCATTACACGCCACCTGAGACACATGCGCGCGTATAAGACCTTTGTTTGGCAAAGCTACGGCATTACACGCCGCCTGAGACACAGGCGCGCAAGATCTGAAGTCTTTGCCAAACATTGGCAATGCTACGACATTACATGACGCCTGAGACCCGGCGCGCACAGAAGACCTGAAGACTTTGCCAAACATTGGCAAAGCTACGGCATTACACGACGCAAAAGACACAGGCGCGCCCACAAGACCAGAACTATATGCCAAACATTGGCAAAGCTACGGTATTACACGCCGCCTGAGACACATACGCGCGCAAAAGTCTTGAAGTCTTTGCCAATCATTGGCAAAGCTACCACATTACACGCCGCCTAAGACACATGCGCGCGCAAAAGTCCTGAAGTCTTTGCCAATCATTGGCAAAGCTAAGGCATTACACGCCGCCTGAGACACATGCGCGTGCACAAGACCTGAAGTCTTTGCCAATCATTGGCAAAGCTACGGCATTACACGCCGCCTGAGACACTTGCACATGCACAAGATCTGAAGTCTTTGCCAAACATTGGCAAAGCTACGAAATTACACGCCGCCTGGGTTACATACGCGCGCACAAGACCTGAACTCTTTGCCACACTTTGGCAAAGCTACGGCATTACACGCCGCCTGAGACACAAGTGCGCGCACAAGACCAGAACTCTTTGCAAAACTTTGGAAAAGCTACGGCATTACACGCAGCCTTAGACACATGCGCGCACAAGACCTGAAGTCTGTGCCAAACATTGGTAAAGCTACGGCATTACACGCCGCCTGAGACACAGGCGCGCGCACAAGACCTGAAGTCCTTGCCAAACATTGGAAAAGCGACGGCATTACACGCCTCCTGAGACACACGGCACGCACAAGACATGTAGTCTTTGACAAACATTGGCAAAGCTACGACATTACACGCCTCCTGAGACACAGGCACGCACAAGACCTGAAGTCTTTGCCAAACATTACACACCGCCTGAGACACAGGCGTGCGCACAAGACCTGAACTCTTTGCCGATCATTGGCAAAGCTACGACATTACACGCCACCTGAGACACAGGCGCGCGCATTAGATCTTTGTTTGGCAAAGGTACGACATTACACGCCGTCTGAGACACAGGCGCGCAAGACCTGAAGTCTTTGCCAAACATTGGCAATGCTACGGCATTACACGACGCCTGAGACACAGCGCACACAAGACCTGAAGTCTTTGCAAAACATTGGCAAAGCTACGGCATTACACGCCGCCAAAGACACAGGCGCGCGCACAAGACTTGAACTACATGCCAAACATTAGCAAAGCTACGGAATTGCACGCCGCCTGAGACACATGCGTGCGCACAAGACCTGAAGTCTGTGCCAAACATTGGTAAAGCTATGGCATTACACGCCTCCTGAGACACAGGCGCGCGCACAAGACCTGAACTATATGCCAAACATTGGCAAAGCTACAGCATTACACGCCTCCTACGACACATGCGCACGCACAAGACATGTAGTCTTTACCAAACATTGGCAAAGCAACGACATTACACGCCTCCTGAGACACAGGCACGCACAAGACCTGAAGTCTTTGCCAAACATTACACACCGCCTGAGACACAAGCGTGCGCACAAGACCTGAACTCTTTGCCGATCATTGGCAAAGCTACGACATTACACGCCACCTGAGACACAGGCGCGCGCATTAGACCTTTGTTTGGCAAAGCTACGATATTACACGCCGCCTGAGACACAGGCGCGCAAGACCTGAAGTCTTTGCCAAACATTGGCAATGCTACGGCATTACACGACGCCTGAGACACAGCGCGCACACAAGACCTGAAGTCTTTGCAAAACATTGGCAAAGCTACGGCATTACACGCCGCCAAAGACACAGGCGCGCGCACAAGACTTGAACTACATGCCAAACATTAGCAAAGCTACGGTATTGCACGCCGCCAGAGACACATGCGTGCGCACAAGACCTGAAGTCTGTGCCAAACATTGGTAAAGCTACGGCATTACACGCCGCCTGAGACACAGGCGCGCGCACAAGACCTGAAGTCCTTGCCAAACATTGGAAAAGCGACGGCATTACACGCCTCCTGAGACACACGGCACGCACAAGACATGTAGTCTTTGACAAACATTGGCAAAGCTACGACATTACACGCCTCCTGAGACACAGGCACGCACAAGACCTGAAGTCTTTGCCAAACATTACACACCGCCTGAGACACAGGCGTGCGCACAAGACCTGAACTCTTTGCCGATCATTGGCAAAGCTACGACATTACACGCCACCTGAGACACAGGCGCGCGCATTAGACCTTTGTTTGGCAAAGGTACGACATTACACGCCGCCTGAGACACAGGCGCGCAAGACCTGAAGTCTTTGCCAAACATTGGCAATGCTACGGCATTACACGACGCCTGAGACACAGCGCACACAAGACCTGAAGTCTTTGCAAAACATTGGCAAAGCTACGGCATTACACGCCGCCAAAGACACAGGCGCGCGCACAAGACTTGAACTACATGCCAAACATTAGCAAAGCTACGGTATTGCACGCCGCCTGAGACACATGCGTGCGCACAAGACCTGAAGTCTGTGCCAAACATTGGTAAAGCTACGGCATTACACGCCTCCTGAGACACAGGCGCGCGCACAAGACCTGAACTATATGCCAAACATTGGCAAAGCTACAGCATTACACGCCTCCTGCGACACATGCGCACGCACAAGACGTGTAGTCTTTTCCAAACATTGGCAAAGCAACGACATTACACGCCTCCTGAGACACAGGCACGCACAAGACCTGAAGTCTTTGCCAAACATTACACACCGCCTGAGACACAGGCGTGCGCACAAGACCTGAACTCTTTGCCGATCATTGGCAAAGCTACGACATTACACGCCACCTGGGACACAGGCGCGCGCATTAGACCTTTGTTTGGCAAAGCTACGATATTACACGCCGCCTGAGACACAGGCGCGCAAGACCTGAAGTCTTTGCCAAACATTGGCAATGCTACGGCATTACACGACTCCTGAGACACATCGCGCACACAAGACCTGAAGTCTTTGCCAATCATTGGCAAAGCTACCACATTACACACCGCCTAAGACACATGCGCGCGCAAAAGTCCTGAAGTCTTTGCCAATCATTGGCAAAGCTAAGGCATTACACGCCGCCTGAGACACATGCGCGTGCACAAGACCTGAAGTCTTTGCCAATCATTGGCAAAGCTACGGCATTACACGCCGCCTGAGACACTTGCACATGCACAAGACCTGAAGTCTTTGCCAAACATTGGCAAAGCTACGAAATTACACGCCGCCTGGGTTACATGCGCGCGCACAAGACCTGAACTCTTTGCCACACTTTGGCAAAGCTACGGCATTACACGCCGCCTGAGACACAAGTGCGCGCACAAGACCAGAACTCTTTGCAAAACTTTGGAAAAGCTACGGCATTACACGCAGCCTTAGACACATGCGCGCACAAGACCTGAAGTCTGTGCCAAACATTGGCAAAGCTACGGCATTACACGCCGCCTGAGACACAGGCGCGCGCACAAGACCTGAAGTCCTTGCCAAACATTGGAAAAGCGACGGCATTACACGCCTCCTGAGACACACGGCACGCACAAGACATGTAGTCTTTGACAAACATTGGCAAAGCTACGACATTACACGCCTCCTGAGACACAGGCACGCACAAGACCTGAAGTCTTTGCCAAACATTACACACCGCATGAGACACAGGCGTGCGCACAAGACCTGAACTCTTTGCCGATCATTGGCAAAGCTACGACATTACACGCCACCTAAGACACAGGCGCGCGCATTAGACCTTTGTTTGGCAAAGGTACGACATTACACGCCGCCTGAGACACAGGCGCGCAAGACCTGAAGTCTTTGCCAAACATTGGCAATGCTACGGCATTACACGACGCCTGAGACACAGCGCACACAAGACCTGAAGTCTTTGCAAAACATTGGCAAAGCTACGGCATTACACGCCGCCAAAGACACAGGCGCGCGCACAAGACTTGAACTACATGCCAAACATTAGCAAAGCTACGGTATTGCACGCCGCCTGAGACACATGCGTGCGCACAAGACCTGAAGTCTGTGCCAAACATTGGTAAAGCTACGGCATTACACGCCTCCTGAGACACAGGCGCGCGCACAAGACCTGAACTATATGCCAAACATTGGCAAAGCTACAGCATTACACGCCTCCTGCGACACATGCGCACGCACAAGACGTGTAGTCTTTTCCAAACATTGGCAAAGCAACGACATTACACGCCTCCTGAGACACAGGCACGCACAAGACCTGAAGTCATTGCCAAACATTACACACCGCCTGAGACACAGGCGTGCGCACAAGACCTGAACTCTTTGCCGATCATTGGCAAAGCTACGACATTACACGCCACCTGAGACACAGGCGCGCGCATTAGACCTTTGTTTGACAAAGCTACGATATTACACGCCGCCTGAGACACAGGCGCGCAAGACCTGAAGTCTTTGCCAAACATTGGCAATGCTACGGCATTACACGACGCCTGAGACACATCGCGCACACAAGACCTGAAGTCTTTGCCAATCATTGGCAAAGCTACCACATTACACGCCGCCTAAGACACATGCGCGCGCAAAAGTCCTGAAGTCTTTGCCAATCATTGGCAAAGCTAAGGCATTACACGCCGCCTGAGACAAATGCGCGTGCACAAGACCTGAAGTCTTTGCCAATCATTGGCAAAGCTACGGCATTACACGCCGCCTGAGACACTTGCACATGCACAAGACCTGAAGTCTTTGCCAAACATTGGCAAAGCTACGAAATTACACGCCGCCTGGGTTACATGCGCGCGCACAAGACCTGAACTCTTTGCCACACTTTGGCAAAGCTACGGCATTACACGCCGCCTGAGACACAAGTGCGCGCACAAGACCAGAACTCTTTGCAAAACTTTGGAAAAGCTACGGCATTACACGCAGCCTTAGACACATGCGCGCACAAGACCTGAAGTCTGTGCCAAACATTGGCAAAGCTACGGCATTACACGCCGCCTGAGACACAGGCGCGCGCACAAGACCTGAAGTCCTTGCCAAACATTGGAAAAGCGACGGCATTACACGCCTCCTGAGACACACGGCACGCACAAGACATGTAGTCTTTGACAAACATTGGCAAAGCTACGACATTACACGCCTCCTGAGACACAGGCACGCACAAGACCTGAAGTCTTTGCCAAACATTACACACCGCCTGAGACACAGGCGTGCGCACAAGACCTGAACTCTTTGCCGATCATTGGCAAAGCTACGACATTACACGCCACTTGAGACACAGGCGCGCGCATTAGACCTTTGTTTGGCAAAGGTACGACATTACACGCCGCCTGAGACACAGGCGCGCAAGACCTGAAGTCTTTGCCAAACATTGGCAATGCTACGGCATTACACGACGCCTGAGACACAGCGCACACAAGACCTGAAGTCTTTGCAAAACATTGGCAAAGCTACGGCATTACACGCCGCCAAAGACACAGGCGCGCGCACAAGACTTGGACTACATGCCAAACATTAGCAAAGCTACGGTATTGCACGCCGCCTGAGACACATGCGTGCGCACAAGACCTGAAGTCTGTGCCAAACATTGGTAAAGCTATGGCATTACACGCCTCCTGAGACACAGGCGCGCGCACAAGACCTGAACTATATGCCAAACATTGACAAAGCTACAGCATTACACGCCTCCTGCGACACATGCGCACGCACAAGAAATGTAGTCTTTTCCAAACATTGGCAAAGAAACGACATTACACGCCTCCTGAGACACAGGCACGGACAAGTCCTGAAGTCTTTGCCAAACATTACACACCGCCTGAGACACAGGCGTGCGCGCAAGACCTGAACTCTTTGCCGATCATTGGCAAAGCTACGACATTACACGCCAGCTGAGACACAGGCGCGCGCATTAGACCTTTGTTTGGCAAAGCTACGATATTACACGCCGCCTGAGACACAGGCGCGCAAGACCTGAAGTCTTTGCCAAACATTGGCAATGCTACGGCATTACACGACGCCTGATACACATCGCGCACACAAGACCTGAAGTCTTTGCAAAACATTGGCAAAGCTACGGCATTACACGCCGCCAAAGACACAGGCGCGCGCACAAGACTTGAACTACATGCCAAACATTAGCAAAGCTACGGTATTACACGCCGCCTGAGACACATGCGTGCGCACAAGACCTGAAGTCTGTGCCAAACATTGGTAAAGCTACGGCATTACACGCCTCCTGAGACACAGGCGCGCGCACAAGACCTGAACTATATGCCAAACATTGGCAAAGCTACAGCATTACACGCCTCCTGCGACACATACGCACGCACAAGACATGTAGTCTTTACCAAACATTGGCAAAGCAACGACATTACACGCCTCCTGAGACACAGGCACGCACAAGACCTGAAGTCTTTTCCAAACATTACACACCGCCTGAGACACAGGCGTGCGCACAAGACCTGAACTCTTTGCCAATCATTGGCAAAGCTACGGCATTACACGCCACCTGAGACACAGGCGCGCGCATTAGACCTTTGTTTGGCAAAGCTACGATATTACACGCCGCCTGAGACACAGGCGTGCAAGACCTGAAGTCTTTGCCAAACATTGGCAATGCTACGGCATTACACGACGCCTGAGACACATCGCGCACACAAGACCTGAAGTCTTTGCCAATCATTGGCAAAGCTACCACATTACACGCCGCCTAAGACACATGCGCGCGCAAAAGTCCTGAAGTCTTTGCCAATCATTGGCAAAGCTAAGGCATTACACGCCGCCTGAGACAAATGCGCGTGCACAAGACCTGAAGTCTTTGCCAATCATTGGCAAAGCTACGGCATTACACGCCGCCTGAGACACTTGCACATGCACAAGACATGAAGTCTTTGCCAAACATTGGCAAAGCTACGAAATTACACGCCGCCTGGGTTACATGCGCGCGCACAAGACCTGAACTCTTTGCCACACTTTGGCAAAGCTACGGCATTACACGCCGCCTGAGACACAAGTGCGCGCACAAGACCAGAACTCTTTGCAAAACTTTGGAAAAGCTACGGCATTACACGCAGCCTTAGACACATGCGCGCACAAGACCTGAAGTCTGTGCCAAACATTGGCAAAGCTACGGCATTACACGCCGCCTGAGACACAGGCGCGCGCACAAGACCTGAAGTCCTTGCCAAACATTGGAAAAGCGACGGCATTACACGCCTCCTGAGACACACGGCACGCACAAGACATGTAGTCTTTGACAAACATTGGCAAAGCTACGACATTACACGCCTCCTGAGACACAGGCACGCACAAGACCTGAAGTCTTTGCCAAACATTACACACCGCCTGAGACACAGGCGTGCGCACAAGACCTGAACTCTTTGCCGATCATTGGCAAAGCTACGACATTACACGCCACTTGAGACACAGGCGCGCGCATTAGACCTTTGTTTGGCAAAGGTACGACATTACACGCCGCCTGAGACACAGGCGCGCAAGACCTGAAGTCTTTGCCAAACATTGGCAATGCTACGGCATTACACGACGCCTGAGACACAGCGCACACAAGACCTGAAGTCTTTGCAAAACATTGGCAAAGCTACGGCATTACACGCCGCCAAAGACACAGGCGCGCGCACAAGACTTGAACTACATGCCAAACATTAGCAAAGCTACGGTATTACACGCCGCCTGAGACACATGCGTGCGCACAAGACCTGAAGTCTGTGCCAAACATTGGTAAAGCTACGGCATTACACGCCTCCTGAGACACAGGCGCGCGCACAAGACCTGAACTATATGCCAAACATTGGCAAAGCTACAGCATTACACGCCTCCTGCGACACATGCGCACGCACAAGACATGTAGTCTTTACCAAACATTGGCAAAGCAACGACATTACACGCCTCCTGAGACACAGGCACGCACAAGACCTGAAGTCTTTTCCAAACATTACACACCGCCTGAGACACAGGCGTGCGCACAAGACCTGAACTCTTTGCCAATCATTGGCAAAGCTACGGCATTACACGCCACCTGAGACACAGGCGTGCGCATTAGACCTTTGTTTGGCAAAGCTACGGCATTACACGTCGCCTGAGACAAAGGCGCGCAAGACCTGAAGTCTTTGCCAAACATTGGCAATGCTACGGCATTACACAACGCCTGAGACACAGCGCGCACACAAGACCTGAAGTCTTTGCAAAACATTGGCAAAGCTACGGCATTACACGCCGCCAAAGACACAGGTGCGCGCACAAGACTTGAACTACATGCCAAACATTACCAAAGCTACGGTATTACACGCCGCCTGAGACACATGCGTGCGCACAAGTCTTGAAGTCTTTGCAAAACTTTGGTAAAGCTACGGCATTACACGCCTCCTGAGACACAGGTGCGCGCACAAGACCTGAACTATATGCCAAACATTGGCAAAGCTACGGCATTACACGCCTCCTGAGACACATGCGCACGCACAAGAGATATAGTCTTTGCCAAACATTGGCAAAGCTACGTCATTACACGCCTCCTGAGACACAGGCACGCACAAGACGTGAAGTCTTTGCCAAACATTACACACCGCCTGAGACACAGGCGTGCGCACTAGACCTGAACTCTTTGCCAATCATTGGCAAAGCTACGACATTACACGCCACCTGAGACACATGCGCGCGCATAAGACCTTTGTTTGGCAAAGCTACGGCATTACACGCCGCCTGAGACACAGGCGCGCAAGACCTGAAGTCTTTGCCAAACATTGGAAATTTTACGGCATTACACGACGCCTGAGACCCAGCGCGCACACAAGAACTGAAGTCTTTGTAAAACATTGCCAAAGCTACGGCATTACACGCCGCCAAAGACACAGGCGCGCGCAGAAGTCCTGAGCTATATGTCAAACATTGGCAAAGCTACGGTATTACACGCCGCCTGAGACACATGCGCGCGCAAAAGTCTTGAAGTCTTTGCCAATCATTGGCAAAGCTACGGCATTACGCTCCGCCTGAGACACATGCGCGCGCAAAAGTCCTGAAGTCTTTGCCAATCATTGGCAAAGCTACGGCATTACACGCCGCCTGAGACATATGCACGTGCACAATACCTGAAGTCTTTACCAATCATTGACAAAGCTACGGCATTACACGCCGCCTAAGACACTTGCGCCTGCACAAGACCTGAAGTCTTTGCCAAACATTGGCAAAGCTACGAAATTACACGCCGCCTGGGTTACATGCTCGCGCACAAGACCTGAACTCTTTGCCACACTTTGGTAAAGCTACGGCATTACACGCCGCCTGAGACACAAGTGCGCGCACAAGACCAGAACTCTTTGCAAAACTTTGGAAAAGCTACGGCATTACACGCAGCCTTAGACACATGCGCGCACAAGACCTGAAGTCTGTGCCAAACATTTGCAAAGCTACGTCATTACACGCCGCCTGAGACACAGGCGCGCGAACAAGACCTGAAGTCTTTGCCAAACATTGGAAAAGGGACGGCATTACACGCCTCCTGAGACACACGCGCACGCACAAGACATGAAGTCTTTGACAAACATTGGCAAAGCTACGACATTACACGCCCCCTGAGACACAGGCACGCACAAGACCTGAAGTCTTTGCCAAACATTACACACCGCCTGAGACACAGGCGTGAGCACAAGACCTGAACTCTTTGCCAATCATTGGCAAAGCTACGGCATTACACGCCACCTGAGACACAGGCGCGCGGATTAGACCTTTGTTTGGCAAAGCTACGACATTACACGCCGCCTGAGACACATGCGTGCAAGACCTGAAGTCTTTGCCAAACATTGGCAATGCTACGGCATTACACGACGCCTGATACACAGCGCGCACACAAGACCTGAAGTCTTTGCAAAACATTGGCAAAGCTACGGCATTACACGCCGCCAAAGACACAGGCGCGCGCACAAGACTTGAACTACATGCCAAACATTAGCAAAGCTACGGTATTAAACGCCGCCTGAGACACATGCGTGCGCACAAGTCTTGAAGTATTTGCAAAACATTGGTAAAGCTACGGCATTACACGCCTCCTGAGACACAGGTACGCGCACAAGACCTGAACTATATGCCAAACATTGGCAAAGCTACGGCATTACACGCCTCCTGAGACACATGCGAACGCACAAGACATATAGTCTTTGCCAAACATTGGCAAAGCTACGTCATTACACGCCTCCTGAGACACAGGCACGCACAAGACGTGAAGTCTTTGCCAAACATTACACACCGCCTGAGACACAGGCGTGCGCAGTAGACCTGAACTCTTTGCCAATCATTGGCAAAGCTACGACATTACACGCCACCTGAGACACATGCGCGTGCATAAGACCTATGTTTGGCAAAGCTACGGCATTACACGCCGCCTGAGACACAGGCGCGCAAGACCTGAAGTCTTTGCCAAACATTGGAAATGTTACGGCATTACACGACGCCTAAGACCCAGCGCGCACACAAGACATGAAGTCTTTGCAAAACATTGGCAAAGCTACGGCATTACACGCCGCCAAAGACACAGGCGCGCGCAGAAGACCGGAACTATATACCAAACATTGGCAAAGCTACGGTATTACACGCCGCCTGAGACACATGCGCGCGCAAAAGTCTTGAAGTCTTTGCCAATCAATGGCAAAGCTACGGCATTACGCTCCGCCTGAGAAACATGCGCGCGCAAAAGTCCTGAAGTCTTTGCTAATCATTGGCAAAGCTACGACATTACACACCGCCTGAGACATATGCACGTGCACAATACCTGAAGTCTTTGCCAATCATTGACAAAGCTACGGCATTACACGCCGCCTGAGACACTTGCGCCTGCACAAGACCTGAAGTCTTTGCCAAACATTGGCAAAGCTACGAAATTTCATGCCGCCTGGGTTACATGCGCGCGCACAAGACCTGAACGCTTTGCCACACTTTGGCAAAGCTACGGCATTACACGTCGCCAAAAGACACAGGCGCGTGCACAAGACCAGAACTCTTTGCAAAACTTTGGAAAAGCTACGGCATTACACGCTGCTGAGACACAGGCGCGCACAAGACCGGAAGTCTGTGCCAAACATTGGCAAAGCTATGGCATTACACGCCGCCTGAGACACAGGCGCACGCCCAAGACCTGAAGTATTTGCCAAACATTGGAAAAGCGACGGCATTACACGCCTCCTGAGACACACGCGCACGGACAAGACATGTAGTCTTTGCTAAACATTGGCAAAGCTACGACATTACACCCCTCCTGAGACACAGGCACGCACAAGACCTGATGTCTTTGCCAAACATTACACACCGCCTGAGACACAGGCGTGCGCACAAGACCTGAACTCTTTGCCAATCATTGGCAAAGCATCGGCATTACACGCCACCTGAGACACAGGCGCGCGCATTACACCGTTGTTTGGCAAAGCTACGGCATTGCACGCCGCCTGAGACACAGGCGCGCAAGACCTGAAGTCTTTGCCAAACATTGGCAAAGCTACGGCATTACACGCCGCCAAAGACACAGGCGCGCGCACAAGACTTGAACAACATGCCAAACATTAGCAAAGCTACGGTATTATACGCCGCCTGAGACACATGCGCGCACAAAAGTCTTGAAGTCTTTGCGAATCATTGGCAAAGCTACTGCATTACACGCCGTCTGATACACATACGCGCACACAAGACCTGAAGTCTTTGCCAATCATTGGCAAAGCTACGGCGTTACACGCCGCCTGAGACACAAGCGCGCGCACAAGACCTGAACTATATGCCAAACATTGGCAAAGCTACGGCATTACACGCCTCCTGAGACACACGCGCACGCACAAGACATGTAGTCTTTGCCAAACATTGGCAAAGCTACGACATTACACGCCGCCTGAGACATATGCACGTGCACAATACCTGAAGTCTTTGCCAATCATTGAGAAAGCTACGGCATTACACGCCGCCTGAGACAATTGCGCCTGCACAAGACCTGAAGTCTTTGCCAAACATTGGCAAAGCTACGAAATTACACGCCGCCTGGGTTACATGCGCGCGCACAAGACCTGAACTCTTTGCCACACTTTGGCAAAGCTACGGCATTACACGCGCGCCTGAGACACAAGTGCGCGCACAAGACCAGAACTCTTTGCAAAACTTTGGAAAAGCTACGGCATTACACGCAGCCTTAGACACATGCGCGCACAAGACCTGAAGTCTGTGCCAAACATTGGCAAAGCTACGGCTTTACACGCCGCCTGAGACACAGGCGCGCGCACAAGACCTGAAGTCTTTGCCAAACATTGGAAAAGTGACGGCATTACACGCCTCCTGAGACACACGCGCACGCACAAGACATGGAGTCTTTGACAAACATTGGCAAAGTTACGACATTACACGCCTCCTGAGACACAGGCACGCACAACATCTGAAGTCTTTGCCAAACATTGGCAATGCTACGACATTACATGACGCCTGAGACCCGGCGCGTACACAAGACATGAAGACTTTGCCAAACATTGGCAAAGCTACGGCATTACACGCCGCCAAGGACATAGGCGCGCCCACAAGACCAGAACTATATGCCAAACATTGGTAAAGCTACGGTATTACACGTCGCCTGAGACACATGCGCGCGCAAAAGTCTTGAAGTCTTTGCCAATCATTGGCAAAGCTACCACATTACACGCCGCCTAAGACACATGCGCGCGCAAAAGTCCTGAAGTCTTTGCCAATCATTGGCAAAGCTAAGGCATTACACGCCGCCTGAGACACATGCGCGTGCACAAGACCTGAAGTCTTTGCCAATCATTGGCAAAGCTACGGCATTACACGCCGCCTAAGACACTTGCACATGCACAAGACCTGAAGTCTTTGCCAAACATTGGCAAAGCTACGAAATTACACGCCGCCTGGGTTACATGCGCGCGCACAAGACCTGAACTCTTTGCCGCACTTTGGCAAAGCTACGGCATTACACGCCGCCTGTGACACAAGTGCGCGCCCAAGACCAGAACTCTTTGCAAAACTTTGGAAAAGCTACGGCATTACACGCAGCCTTAGACACATGCGCGCACAAGACCTGAAGTCTGTGCCAAACATTGGCAAAGCTACGGCATTACACGCCGCCTGAGACACAGGCGCGAGCATTGCACCGTTGTTTGGCAAAGCTACGGCATTGCACGCCGCCTGAGACACAGGCGTGCAAGACCTGAAGTCTTTGCCAAACATTGGCAAAGCTACAGCATTACACACCGCCAAAGACACAGGCGCGCGCACAAGACTTGAACTACATGCCAAACATTAGCAAATCTACGGTATTACACGCCGCCTGACACACATGCGCGCACAAAAGTCTTGAAGTCTTTGCCAATCATTGGCAAAGCTACTGCATTACACGCCGTCTGATACACATGCGCGCACAAGACCTGAAGTCTTTGCCAATCATTGGCAAAGCTATGGCATTACACGCCGCCTGAGACACAGGCGCGCGCACAAGGCCTGAACTATATGCCAAACATTGGTAAAGCTACGGCATTACACGCCTCCTGAGACACACGTGCACTGATGCGTGTGAAACTATATATATTTTAATAGAGATTTATCACACAGTATTAGTTTTAAAAAGGGTTTTCACCAAAGACTAATCACACACACATCGGGCAGTGTACCCGTCGGATAGCAATATAGTAAAGGTAAGAACCGGATATCAATCCGTGGACACGGTGGAATGCGATAATAAACCGGAACTAAAATCTAATCAAGTGAGGGTATAAAGATATTTTGAAGAGTTTTGTTTAATTAACTAACATGCAAATATATAAAAACTAAGCTAAGGTCACAATTCAAACAATTAGGGAGAAAATATCACTTTGGTGTCGAATCCATCTAGAATACATCTAATACACTCATAGGAACATGGCAATCACACGAAACATAAATTGACTAAACTCTTGTCAAAGATATTTAATCAAATGACTATTCGGAAAGCTAGCATGAATTATACAAACTAACCACCGAAAATCATACAATGAAGCTCACGTGTTTAACAATCATGTCAATATTTATAAAGATTGACCTAGCTTCCGATTAAGGTATACTAACCCAACAACTAGTTGGAAAGATAATATGAACAACACACTACCCACCTCAAGTTGATTAAATTAGACAACAACATGCATTTCTTCGACATACAATGTTCATACAAAGGTTATATAAATTAGGAGAATGTGTCAACAATTCCTAGATAAACATAAGACTAAGCATGAAACATCATAACAAATACTTTGTCTTTCCAAACATAAGCATAAGGATACACATGCAAATATAATGAGTCACAAACAAGACTTCATTCACCATTCCTAGTCAAATGCCATAAACTAGTATAATTACATACACCAATCCATGAATATAAGCATAAACCACAAGTTTTCCAACATAATATGGCATACACAAATACAAGTCTTGTAAACAACTCAAAATACTTTAATACATAATTTCATCAAAGAATAATCATACGATTGTCATAACATTAACACAATAATTGCCAATAACCCATGAATGTTGTCAAATGTATCTAAACTTCATCTAAACCAAGTGAACAAGAGTTTTAGCTCATCATGAGCACCAAAATTTCAAATAAGCAGGGAAAAATAGTGTGAAACATGATATGAAAACAAGAATCAAACCACTCCTCCAAGCCTAGATGTTGTTGTTGATGTATGGTGATCCTCTTGATGTTGTATCCTCTCCAAGAATCTTGAAATATGGCTGGAACAAGAGAAATACGAGCTGGAACAGTAGACTTTCTCCCCTGGTTGCTTGATGCCTGAATGGGAGTTTAAGTTCTGTTTAAATAGAAAGTGGGAAGCACGACCGTGCCTAGAGAGAAGGCACGACCGTGCCAGGTACAAAGGCGCGGTCGTGTCTAGGTCTTAGCACGACCGCGTGACAGAGGGTTGACCGATCCGGAGCTTCCATTGGGTCTCTTGCTTCGAGGTGTCAGACTCACGGGTGTTCACGCGACCGTGTGGAGGCGGGGCACGGTTGTGCCTTGCCTTTTGGCTTGGCGCGGTCGTGCCATGTACGGGGCGCGACCGTGCTTAGGGTTTGCAAGTTAGGCACGATCGTGCCAATTAGGTACACGACCGTGCCTTCATCACAGAAACACTAAAAACTTCACTTTTTATCCTGGAATCTTCTTGTTTGTTCACAAGCTTCACAAAAACCTACAAAACAGGAAATGAAGCAAATAAGTGCTTAAACGTTGAATATAACCAAGAATTGATCGTTAAATGAGCGAAGTTTTATGCCAAAAAGATGTGTAAATACTAACACATCAAACAACCCCACACTTGAACATTGCTTGTCCTCAAGCAATAAATCAAAATAAAACAAAACTTCCAATGACACTATGGATCAATTCGGAAAAACGTAAGCATTAATAATTTATAAAGGTTTGACAAGAATTGCAAAATTAACTAAATGAAACCCAATGAACCCAATGAAGTGACAACCGAATGAGCAAATGAATATGCCTAGGAAATCATTAGCATGCAACTTTATGCTTCTCACAATGTTCACACACACTCGGGAATATATATGATCATACAAGTGATGGTGTATGTATAGAACACTCAAATGCCAAGACAATTAACATGCATAAATCATAAGCTTGCTAAACGATCAAATCTCTGTCAACTAACATGAAACAAAGCACAAATCAAGAGGGCTTTAAACGGGTTGTAACTTGGCAATGGCTAAGGGTAAGGAAATGGAATTTAAAAGTGGCTAAATGGCTAAAAACCCGGCGGTTATGCTAATTCAAAAACTAAAAACTTCTAATATGAAAAATAAACTAACTAATACTTCCGTATATAGATAAGAGCTAACAACCGAATTCTTTCCATCTTTGCTCACAAAATTGCTCTAATCGACTATATTTCACCTGATTTTGGTGATATAATTTTTTTTATTTTTTTTATCACTATTTCTTTTCTTTTGAAGGGAACTAAGTCAATATGCATCTTTCCTTAGCTAAAAACTTCTCAAGAATTTGAAGATTACAACAAAGTAAAAGCTATAAAATTAACATTAGCCGACCGGATTTCTAACACGGGTAAAAAAAAATAGAATAAATAAGTAAAAAGGCTAATGAAGGTTTAATGGTGGTGTAATGTGGGTAATAAAAGAGAGAACATGGGATAGGCTCAACGTGGTTAACTAGTGGATGTGTTCGGGTAAGGGAAAAACAAAGATAAAAGGCTAACAAAGTGGTTTATCCTAATGCCTCAATCATTTTTATGCAATATTTATGTTCATGATTTCGAAATGTATACTAAAAGCAAGTTCTAACAAGCATGAAACATCCGGCACACTCAAATCCGCAAAAACGAGAGCAAACAATGTCTAAAGCTATCAAGGCTCAAAAATAAACTCATGGAAACGGAAAGGAATGGGTGTAAGCAAAAGGTTACATGCAATTCATTCGTTTAGCCCACTAAAACTCATGGTTATCACAAAAAAATTGGGTTTGACTCAATGGAATTTCTATCTCAATTGCTTTCGAAAAATCAAACCTCTATTATTTACTAAAAATTGTGAATGCTAAACGGTTAACTTTTAATTTAGTGCCAATAAAAAATTATGAAGGAATATTTTGCAAAAAATTGAATCGATAAAATGCTAAAAGGACAAACAATGCGCGAATACAATCCCACCCTACACTTAGAATTGTACATTGCCCTCAATGTACAACAAAAAAAATAATGTAAAGCAAAGAATGAACACCCAACCCCACACGTAGAAACATACATTGCCCACAATGTATAGAAAAACATGCAAAGCAAAATGGAATGCAATGCAATGGAGTGTGAAGGGATAACTGAAACTTCCCTCGTGTCGATCATGGCACACGCAAAAATCCAACCCACAACAATGACGTTCCACGTAGTTCCACAATTCCAAGATCTAATCAATACTAACAACATCAAACACAGATCAGTAACATCAAGCCAAAATAGAAACAGAAATGTAAAGACAAATATATATAACAGTACATGGAAACAAAAGTACAAGAAAACAACAAACGCCGAAGCGTGATAACAGAGTTTGTACAAAATACAACCAAGTACAACTCACAAAAATGATACCAAAAGGCAATGGGAGGTACTACTCCCACTGCACGCCCTCAAGGTCGACGCCGGAGGCCCCGCCTCCCTCGCCTGCTGCTGCTGGTGGTGATGGTGGTGGTGACTGGTGATGCGGTGGAGATGGTGGTGGCTGCTCGGGCTGCTGCTCTGGCTGCATAAAGAATGGAAGGGGAACCACGTATGGTGCCCCGCCAGCAGCAGCAGCGGCGCACTGGACCTCATACTGCCAGGCCCAGTAACGCATGAATAGGTCGTGTGGGATGACAACCGGAGGCGGTGGTGGCGGCGGAGGCGGAGGAGGCGGCTGATCTGGCTGATGAAGCTCATGAATCTGCTCCTGCTCCTGCTGAGCGGCGGCCTCGGCCTGTACGCGATCTGGATCGGGGCCCGGACGGTCTGGATCCCACGTCCGTCCCCATCTGTCGACCAATCTAATCCCTCCTGCGCCTCGACGAGCTACGTGCATGTTGCGCAATGTCTGCACAGACATCACGACAGTCTCGGGCACAGGGGTCAGATCCCCTATCAAGTCATCTGTAAGCAGCTGGAAGTGTCGTGCCAGCTTGGTCACGAAGTGACCTCCACATATCGCGCTGGTGACGTCGCGCCCCGAACTGTTCACCAAGTACCCCCCGATAGAATGCGCGAGATTGCAGGCGCGCGGGCGTACAAGGCAAAACAGATAAAACAACTCCCTAAGGTTCACTACTGTCTCCCTCTGACCTCTCCCAGAAATAGAATAAACAATACAACGATGGAGAACACGGTGCAAGGGATCCCGAAGGCTCGAAGCCTTGGTCAAACTCGGATCATACATCCCGAAACCATGGTCGTGCCAGAACTGGTCCTTGTCCTCCTCTGTCGGGAATTCGGTGATCCCCTCAGTGAACAACTCTGTCTGAAGTTCCTGTCGCGTGTATAACCCAAGTAATCTCCCAAATCTGGCGACAGACATCACGCGCCACTCGCCGCCTAATCTGAACCTAACAGTCTCGGGCTGCTCGAGGTCCGCGCAAGGATAATCAAACTCGTAAGTGGAGAAAAACTCCATCACGAGCTCGACGTACTGTATGGCGTGAAGCCTGAACAACCGGCGCCAAGGGGCGGTGACAATGTCGTTCCACCGGTCCCGCTGACCGATGGCATCGATGGCGGTTGGCTCTAAACGACGAGCAGCTAGAATTCGGCCTCTGCGTGGCCACAAAACGTCCAAACGAGCCTCGTACTCGTGCTCGTTCATGTCAAACTCGAGGTACGGGTGGTCCCTGTTGCCTGCCATCTGCAAGACAACAAAAATGAAATCAGAACAGTTATGAAGACGCTAGATGGAATTATGAAGTTTCTAACCAAAATTTTGAAGGGGCACGGTCGCGCCTGGGAAGGGACACGACCGCGCCTGGGCCAAAATCCAAGCCCACGGTCGCGCCTTGGTCGACCACGGGCAGTCCAAACAGGCAGGCACGGTCGCGCCAGGAAAGGGACACGACCGCGCCTAAGCCAAAATCACTAGGCACGACCGCGCTTAACAGAGAAACGGCCGCGCCTGACCAAACCTATTTCTTCCTGAAATTCAGAAGCCGAGCACGACCGCGCCTGGTCTTGAGCGCGACCGTGCTCACCCATTTTAGGGTTTCCAGAATTCAACAATTGTCGAGTTAAACACGTTTATGAAGGGGCTTTTGATACACTACAATTCTAGGGCATAAAACGACCTGTTTCTACTTAATTATACCTAAAATGAAGTTCAAAAATAGAAAATCACTACAACCCTAGAAATTTAAAATGAAAAATAAAATTATGATCCTAACAATGAAATGATTAGAATATCGGGGGCGTACCTGACTTCGAAGGAACGGAGATCAACAATGCGGAATAGAGGAAAATCGTATGTAGGGGGGTTCTCGTTTTGGGGATCGTTTGGGAAGAGAATAAGTAAAAAAAATGAAGTCTGCCAAAACTTACTTAACCCGCCCAAAATTACAGAGACACGGTCGCGTCAAGGACATAGGCACGACCGCGCCTAGGGTTGGAGACACGACCGCGCCCGTGGTGAAGCACGACCGTGTCTCACACCCAGCAGACACAGAAACCTGATTTTTTTATGAGGGGTATTCCAAACCCGACTGCGATTCTTCCAAGTTAAAATTTCTAAAAATTCAGAAGACATACCTTTGACATTCCAAACATTATCCCAAATCCGCTCGATCCAAAATACGCTCCGAATACCTAAACTCAAAAATAAATGGTAAAATCCTAAAAATTAATAAAAATAGGAAAATAAACATAGAAACAAAATCTAAGAATTGTTACCAAAACAGGCTAAGTTTATTAACGAGTCGTTAGCTAGACTCAAGTCCCCGAATTCAATTGTCCTTGGGGTGGAGGTCAACTACCTCCAATTCCGAGTCAACCGGTCCGTCGATATATGGCTTAAGACGATGACCGTTAACCTTGAAGATCCTCCCATCTTCATGTTCAATCTCGACGGTCCCATAAGGAAACACCTCCTTAACCTTGTAAGGGCCCGTCCATCGGGACTTCAACTTCCCGGGAAACAAACGCAGCCTAGAGTTGTAAAGCAACACACGACCACCCACTCGGAATTCCTTCTTATCCTTCAAGCGTCGGTCATGTAAACTCTTAGTGCGCTCCTTGTAGATCGTGGAGTTTGCATAGGCTTGATTCCTCAACTCATCAAGCTCATGAATCTGAGTGAACCGGTTCTCTCCCGCGCTCACCAAGTCAAGATTCACCGCCTTCAACGCCCAATAAGCCTTGTGCTCTAACTCCACCGGAAGATGGCACGCCTTCCCATAGATCAACCTAAATGGTATGGTACCAATAGGCGTCTTATACGCAGTCCGGAAGGCCCAAAGTGCATCATCTAACCTGTCCGACCAATCCTTACGGTTTTGACCAACCGTCTTCTCAAGAATCCGCTTTATGCCCCGGTTCGTGACCTCTACCTGTCCACTGGTCTGTGGATGGTAGGCTGTGGAGAATCTATGGTTCACACCATATCGTGATAATGCCTTCTCCAACTGGGAGTTGCAGAAGTGGGTCCCACGTTCACTAATAAGGGCTTTGGGGGTACCAAAGCGAGAGAATAGCTTCTTCAGAAACTGAACAACCACCCTAGCATCATTAGTAGGCAAGGCTTGAGCTTCGGCCCACTTAGAAACATAGTCAACAGCGACTAGGATATACCGGTTGCCACGAGAAGCTGGGAAAGGTCCCATAAAGTCAATACCCCAAACATCAAAAATCTCACAAATCTGGATGCTGTTCTGGGGCATCTCATTCCTAGATGAGATGTTGCTCGCCCTCTGGCAAGCGTCACACGCTCGGATCATCTCATGAGCATCCCGGAAGATGGTAGGCCAGAAGAAACCGGCGTCAAAGACCTTCTTCGCGGTCAAGGTAGCTCCATGGTGTCCGCCTGTCGGGCCCTCGTGGCAGTGTCTAAGCACCTGACGTGCCTCATCTACGAACACACACCTGCGCACGATCTGATCAGCCCCGACTCGAAATAAATAGGGATCCTCCCAAAGATAGTGCTTCACATCCGCAAAGAACTTTCGCTTCTGTTGATGCGTTAAGCCCTTAATCACGATCCCACTAGCAAGAAAGTTTGCAAAATCAGCAAACCAGGGACACTCCTCATCCTGTGTCTGTATGTGCATGAGAAACTCGTGGGGAAAATTGTCATTTATGGATGACCCCACAAGTTCAGATGAAGCTGAGCACTCAAGACGGGACAAGTGGTCCGCTGCGACATTCTCCGCACCCTTCTTATCGCGGATCTCAATGTCGAACTCCTGAAGCAGCAAAATCCACCGGATCAGTCGGGGTTTGGCATCCTGTTTGCTGAACAGGTGCCGAAGAGCTGCATGGTCAGTGAATACAATGGTCTTTGATAGGACGAGATAAGACCGGAATTTATCGAAAGCGAAGACAACGGCTAGGAGCTCTTTCTCCGTTGTGGTGTAGTGCTCCTGTGCGTCGTTGAGCGTCTTGCTCGCATAATAAATCGGGTGAAACTGCTTCTCTCTCCTCTGTCCTAAGACTGCCCCAACAGCGAAGTCGCTCGCGTCACACATGATCTCAAATGGCAACTTCCAATCAGGAGCTACCATAATAGGGGCCTTCACCAACTTCTCCTTCAACAAATTGAATGCACTAAGGCATTCGTAGGAGAATACGAACTGGGCTTCCTTCTCAAGAAGCTGGGTCATCGGTCGGGCAATCTTAGAAAAATCTTTAATAAAGCGTCTGTAAAAGCCCGCGTGACCAAGGAAGCTACGAATAGATTTCACGGAAGTCGGCGGGGGCAGCTTAGATATGGTATCAATCTTAGCTCTATCAACCTCAATCCCCGCCCGTGAAACCTTGTGCCCAAGCACAATGCCCTCCTTCACCATGAAGTGACATTTCTCCCAGTTCAACACTAGATTGGCCTCTTTGCATCTGGCCAACATCCTCTCCAGATTCCCGAGGCAATGATCAAAGGAACTCCCAAACACAGAAAAGTCATCCATGAAAACCTCCATGGAGTCCTCAATCATATCATGGAAAATGGCCACCATGCAACGCTGGAAAGTGGCCGGAGCATTACACAATCCAAAGGGCATCCGCCGATAGGAAAATGTGCCATAGGGACATGTGAATGTCGTCTTCTCCTGGTCCTCAGGAGCGATCGGGATCTGGAAGTAGCCAGAGAAGCCATCCAAGAAACAATAGAACATCTTCCCCGCTAATCTCTCCAACATCTGATCAATGAACGGGAGGGGGAAGTGATCCTTCCGAGTAGCATCATTGAGTTTGCGGTAATCGATGCAAACTCTCCAACCTGTGACTGTACGAGTAGGAATCAGCTCATTCCTCTCGTTGGTGATAACAGTCATGCCTCCCTTCTTAGGGACAACCTGAACCGGGCTAACCCAAGGCGAATCGAAGATGGGATAAATCAAACCTGCATCAAGTAACTTAATCACCTCCTTCTTCACTACCTCCTGCATGTTCGGGTTCAACCTCCTCTGGTGCTGCACAGCGGGTCTGTAGTCATCCTCCATAAGGATCTTATGGGTACAAAAAGAGGGATTAATTCCCTTAATGTCCATAATCCTCCATGCAATAGCCTGCTTGTGCTGCTTCAGCACCTCCAATAGCCTCTCCTTCTCATCACTCGTCAAATCAGAGGCGATAATGACAGGTAATCGAGACTCACCATCTAAAAAGGCATACTCCAAACGGCTCGGGAGCTCCTTAAGCTCAACAGGTGGTGGGTCCTCAACAGAAGGCCGCTCAATCGGCTCAGAATCTCTATCAACCATAGCAAAAACCGCTGAACACTGGGGAAACTCATAGCTCTCCTGGCTATGCAGCTGCTCATCAAACTGATCCTCACCAACTGGATCAAATGTCTCCCCCCCTACAATCTGGGTGTCCAGGGACTCCTCCTCAGCTGTGTCCTGGAGATGATCACTCACATAAGAATAGACAGTCTCAACAAAGTAGAGTGAATCATCCTGATTCTGGGTGTGTTGCATGGATCTCCCAACATCAAAGGTCACCTCCTCTTCATCCACCCTCAATGTAAGCCTTCCTGAATACACATCAATCAGGGCCTTAGCGGTGGCCAGGAACGGTCGACCTAGAATAATAGGGACATTCTTGTCCTCATCCATGTCCAGAATCACAAAGTCTACAGGAAACACAAAACGGTCAACCTTAACCAACATATTCTCCACTATCCCTCGCGGATACTTGACCGAACGATCGGCCAGCTGGATACTCATGCGTGTTGGTGCAGGTTCTCCCAACTCAAGCTTAGCAAAGACCGCATATGGCATGAGGTTAATGCTAGCACCAAGGTCAGCTAAGGCGTTGCTAACCGACAAGCTACCTATCAAACAGGGGATGGTAAAACTCCCCGGATCTCGTCTCTTCTCCGGTAGCTTGTTCTGAATCACCGCCGAACACTCCTCATTCAGCGTCACCTGAGACAACTCCTCCAATTTCATCTTATTCGTGAGGATATCCTTCAAAAACCTCGCATACTTAGGCATCTGAGCTAGAGCCTCCACAAATGGCAAGTTGATATGCAACTGCTTAAACAACCCTAGAAACTTACCATACTGCTCCTCCATCTTCTGTTTCTTCAATCTGCCTGGGTATGGAACGGCGGGAGTGTAATCTCTCACAGGCTCGCGAGGGCGTGATGTGCTCGCCGGTTTACCCCTCGGCGGTGTCTCATCCGGAATCTCAATCACAACCTCCTCCTCGGATGACTCATGCACAGGGACCTGCGGATCCGGTCCTGTGCCTCTACCGCTCCTTGTAGTAATGGCCTTCACATGAGCCTTAGGATTGGGCTCAGTGTTGCTAGGCAGGCCACCTGGCGGTCTCTCAGAAAGAAGCTTCGCGATCTGCCCGACCTGGTTCTCTATGGTCTGGATCGAAGCTTTCTGATTCCTCAACTCAGTCTCATGCGTGTGAAAACGCTCTCCATGTAACGGTTCTGCTTCTCTGCCAACTGATTCTGACTCTCTGAGTTGGCAAGTAGCCGTGCAACCATGTCCTCCAAACTGGATTTACCCTCAGGTGCGGGTGGCGGACCGCTGCTAGAACCTTGGCCTTGAAACTGGCCCTGCTGAGGTCGAAACTGGGAACTCTGTCCCTGAGACTGGTGAGACTGATGCTGGAATTGGGGGCGCTGAGTGAATCCGGGTGGTTGCTGGCTATTGTTGCCAGACTTCCAACTGAAATTCGGGTGATTCCTCCACCCCGGATTATATGTGTTGCTGTAGGGATTATTCTGGGGGCGATTCTGGTTGGACCTGAAATCAACCTGCTCGTGGGCCCCCTGATCCCCAACCTGACAAGCACTCGTGGGATGCGCCCCACCACAAAACTCACACAAGGACTGGGCCTTGTGGACGTGCATCTGATCAATCTTTGTGGAAAGTGCTTCCACCTGGGCAGCTAAAGAGGTAATTCCATCCACTTGATGGACACCCTGCCTCTGAGATCTCGCTCGGGAGGTATGCTGAGTGTAGCTCTTTGATGCTACCTTCTCTAGCAAGTCATACGCCTCCTGGGGTGTCTTCGTCCCAATGTCTCCACCCGCGTATGCGTCAATCAGCTGCTTCCCTGTCATCTCTAGACCATTGTAGATGGTCTCACACTGCTGCCACTTTAACAATCCATGGTGGGGAACCTTCCTCATCAGTTCCTTGAATCTCTCCCACGCCTCATAGATCGTCTCCCCGTCGTCCTGCTGGAAAGAAAGAATCCTAGCCCTCAACTTTGATGTTTTCTCTGGAGGGAAATACTTCTCTAAGAATTTAGCAGCCATCTGGTCCCAATTATTAATGGACCTAGGAGGAAGTGACAATAACCAAGCCTTGGCTCGATCCCGTAAGGAAAACGGGAACAACCGGAGCCTAATAGCATCGTCGGTAGCGTCACGAATTTTGAAAGTGGCGCAAATCTCTAAGAAACCGGCCAAATGAGTATTAGGATCCTCGTGATCCTTGCCATCGAACTGACACATGTTCTGCACCATCTGAATAATGCTAGATTTGATCTCGAACTGATGTGCTCCAACCGTCGGTCTGTTGATGCTCGACTCCAAACCCTCAAGTGTTGGTTTGCCAAAATCCGAAAGCGTCCGACCCGCATCCTCGTTCGCCATCTCCTCTACCTCGTCAACAACAACCTCATCAAATTCGAGCAACCGGGCCACAAATCGGGAACGGGCTCGCAATCTCCGATGAAGATCACGCTCCGGCTCGAAAGACGGCTCAGGAACCTCCTCGACGGGAGTTGAGAACATACACGATCTGCACGACAAGTTAGATTTAAATACGCAAACCTAGGACACGGAAAACACAAGTTAGACAAAAATAAAAATAAAATAAAATAAAAAAATTTGAAAATAAATAAAATAAAAATAAAAGAAATAAAATGGGATAACAACCAAGATATATATATACAAATGAAGCTAAAAATAACAAGTAAAATGCGAAAAATATCTATACACACAAAATCGCAAATAACAACAAGAAAAACACGATATTCACAAAAATATATATACTAAATGACTAAAAATTAATTCCAATCGTTCTCGCAAAACCGTGTCCCCGGCAACGGCGCCAAAAACTTGATGCGTGTGAAACTATATATATTTTAATAGAGATTTATCACACAGTATTAGTTTTAAAAAGGGTTTTCACCAAAGACTAATCACACACACATCGGGCAGTGTACCCGTCGGATAGCAATATAGTAAAGGTAAGAACCGGATATCAATCCGTGGACACGGTGGAATGCGATAATAAACCGGAACTAAAATCTAATCAAGTGAGGGTATAAAGATATTTTGAAGAGTTTTGTTTAATTAACTAACATGCAAATATATAAAAACTAAGCTAAGGTGACAATTCAAACAATTAGGGAGAAAATATCACTTTGGTGTCGAATCCATCTAGAATACATCTAATACACTCATAGGAACATGGCAATCACACGAAACATAAATTGACTAAACTCTTGTCAAAGATATTTAATCAAATGACTATTCGGAAAGCTAGCATGAATTATACAAACTAACCACCTAAAATCATACAATGAAGCTCACGTGTTTAACAATCATGTCAATATTTATAAAGATTGAACTAGCTTCCGATTAAGGTATACTAACCCAGCAACTAGTTGGAAAGATAATATGAACAACACACTACCCACCTCAAGTTGATTAAATTAGACAACAACATGCATTTCTTCGACATACAATGTTCATACAAAGGTTATATAAATTAGGAGAATGTGTCAACAATTCCTAGATAAACATAAGACTAAGCATGAAACATCATAACAAATACTTTGTCTTTCCAAACATAAGCATAAGGATACACATGCAAATATAATGACTCACAAACAAGACTTCATTCACCATTCCTAGTCAAATGCCATAAACTAGTATAATTACATACACCAATCCATGAATATAAGCATAAACCACAAGTTTTCCAACATAATATGGCATACACAAATACAAGTCTTGTAAACAACTCAAAATACTTTAATACATAATTTCATCAAAGAATAATCATACGATTGTCATAACATTAACACAATAATTGCCAATAACCCATGAATGTTGTCAAATGTATCTAAACTTCATCTAAACCAAGTGAACAAGAGTTTTAGCTCATCATGAGCACCAAAATTTCAAATAAGCAGGGAAAAATAGTGTGAAACATGATATGAAAACAAGAATCAAACCACTCCTCCAAGCCTAGATGTTGTTGTTGATGTATGGTGATCCTCTTGATGTTGTATCCTCTCCAAGAATCTTGAAATATGGCTGGAACAAGAGAAATACGAGCTGGAACAGTAGACTTTCTCCCCTGGTTGCTTGATGTCTGAATGGGAGTTTAAGTTCTGTTTAAATAGAAAGTGGGAAGCACGACCGTGCCTAGAGAGAAGGCACGACCGTGCCAGGTACAAAGGCGCGGTCGTGTCTAGGTCTTAGCACGACCGCGTGACAGAGGGTTGACCGATCCGGAGCTTCCATTGGGTCTCTTGCTTCGAGGTGTCAGACTCACGGGTGTTCACGCGACCGTGTGGAGGCGGGGCACGGTTGTGCCTTGCCTTTTGGCTTGGCGCGGTCGTGCCATGTACGGGGCACGATCGTGCTTAGGGTTTGCAAGTTAGGCACGATCGTGCCAATTAGGGACACGACCGTGCCTTCATCACAGAAACCCTAAAAACTTCACTTTTTATCCTGGAATCTTCTTGTTTGTTCACAAGCTTCACAAAAACCTACAAAACAGGAAATGAAGCAAATAAGTGCTTAAACGTTGAATATAACCAAGAATTGATCGTTAAATGAGCGAAGTTTTATGCCAAAAAGATGTGTAAATACTAACACATCATGCACGCACAAGACATGTAGTCTTTGCCAAACATTGGCAAAGCTACGACATTACACGCCTCCTGAGACACATGCACGCACAAGACCTGAAGTCTTTGCCAAACTTTAAACACCGCCTGAGACACAGGCATGCGCACTAGACCTGAACTCTTTGCCAATCATTGGCAAAGCGACGGCATTACACGCCACCTGAGACACAAGCGCGCGTATAAGACCTTTGTTTGGCAAAGCTACGGCATTACACGCCGCCTGAGACACAGGCGCGCAAGATCTGAAGTCTTTGCCAAACATTGGCAATGCTACGACATTACATGACGCCTGAGACCCGGCGCGCACACAAGACCTGAAGACTATGCCAAACATTGGCAAAGCTACGGCATTACACGACGCCAAAGACACAGGCGCGCCCACAAGACCAGAACTATATGCCAAACATTGGCAAAGCTAAGGAATTACACGCCGCCTGAGACACATGCGCGCGCAAAAGTCTTGAAGTCTTTGCCAATGATTGGCAAAGCTACCACATTACACGCCGCCTAAGACACATGCGCGCGCAAAAGTCCTGAAGTCTTTGCCAATCATTGGCAAAGCTAAGTCCTGAGACACATGCGCGTGCACAAGACCTGAAGTCTTTGCCAATCATTGGCAAAGCTACGGCATTACACGCCGCCTGAGACACTTGCACATGCACAAGACCTGAAGTCTTTGCCAAACATTGGCAAAACTACGAAATTACACGCCGCCTGGGTTACATGCGCGCGCACAAGACCTGAACTCTTTGCCACACTTTGGTAAAGCTACGGCATTACACGCCGCCTGAGACACAAGTGCGCGCACAAGACCAGAACTCTTTGCAGAACTTTGGAAAAGCTACGGCATTACACGCAGCCTTAGACACATGCGAGCACAAGACCTGAAGTCTGTGCCAAACATTGGCAAAGCTACGGCATTACACGCCGCCTGAGACACAGGCGCGCGCACAAGACCTGAAGTCTTTGCCAAACATTGGAAAAGGGACGGCATTACACGCCTCCTGAGACACACGCGCACGCACAAGACATGGAGTCTTTGACAAACATTGGCAAAGCTACCACATTACACGCCCCCTGAGACACAGGCACGCACAAGACCTGAAGTCTTTGCCAAACATTACACACCGCCTGAGACACAGGCGTGCGCACAAGACCTGAACTCTTTGCCAATCATTGGTAAAGCTACGGCATTACACGCCACCTGAGACACAGGCGCGCGCATTAGACCTTTGTTTGGCAAAGATACGACATTACACGCCGCATGAGACACATGCGTGCAAGACCTGAAGTCTTTGCCAAACATTGGCAATGCTACGGCATTACACGACGCCTGATACACAGCGCGCACACAAGACCTGAAGTCTTTGCAAAACATTGGCAAAGCTACGCATTACACGCCGCCAAAGACATAGGCGCGCGCACAAGACCTGAACTATATGCCAAACATTGGCAAAGCTACGGCATTACACGCCTCTGAGGCACATGCGCACGCACAAGACATATAGTCTTTGCCAAACATTGGCAAAGCTACGTCATTACACGCCTCCTGAGACACAGGCACGCACAAGACGTGAAGTCTTTGCCAAACATTACACACCGCCTGAGACACAGGCGTGCGCACTAGACCTGAACTCTTTGCCAATCATTGGCAAAGCTACGACATTACACGCCACCTGAGACACATGCGCGTGCATAAGACCTATGTTTGGCAAAGCTACGGTATTACACGCCGCCTGAGACACAGGCGCGCAAGACCTGAAGTCTTTGCCAAACATTGGAAATGTTACGGCAATACACGACGCCTAAGACCCAGCGTGCACACAGGACATGAAGTCTTTGCAAAACATTGGCAAAGCTACGGCATTACACGCCGCCAAAGACACAGGCGCGCGTAGAAGACCGGAACTATATACCAAACATTGGCAAAGCTACGGCATTACACGCCGCCTGAGACACAGGCGCGCAAGACCTGAAGTCTTTGCCAAACATTGGAAATGTTACGGCAATACACGACACCTAAGACCCAGCGCGCACACAGGACATGAAGTCTTTGCAAAACATTGGCAAAGCTACGGCATTACACGCCGCCAAAGACACAGGCGCGCGCAGAAGACCGGAACTATATACCAAACATTGGCAAAGCTACGGTATTACACGCCGCCTGAGACACATGCGCGCGCAAAAGTCTTGAAGTCTTTGCCAATCAATGGCAAAGCTACGGCATTACGCTCCGCCTGAGAAACATGCGCGCGCAAAAGTCCTGAAGTCTTTGCCAATCATTGGCAAAGCTACGACATTACACACCGCCTGAGACATATGCACGTGCACAATACCTGAAGTCTTTGCCAATCATTGACAAAGCTACGGCATTACACGCCGCCTGAGACACTTGCGCCTGCACAAGACCTGAAGTCTTTGCCAAACATTGGCAAAGCTACGAAATTACACGCCGCCTGGGTTACATGCGCGCGCACAAGACCTGAACGCTTTGCCACACTTTCCCAAAGCTACGGCATTACACGTCGCCAAAAGACACAGGCGCGCGCACAAGACCAGAACTCTTTGCAAAACTTTGGAAAAGCTACGGCATTACACGCTGCTGAGACACAGGCGCGCACAAGACCTGAAGTCTGTGCCAAACATTGGCAAAGCTATGGCATTACACGCCGCCTGAGACACAGGCGCGCGCCCAAGACCTGAAGTATTTGCCAAACATTGGAAAAGCGACGGCATTACACGCCTCCTGAGACACACGCGAACGGACAAGACATGTAGTCTTTGCCAAACATTGGCAAAGCTACGACATTACACCCCTCCTGAGACACAGGCACGCACAAGACCTGATGTCTTTGCCAAACATTACACACCGCCTGAGACACAGGCGTGCGCACAAGACCTGAACTCTTTACCAATCATTGGCAAAGCGACGGCATTACACGCCACCTGAGACACAGGCGCGCGCATTACACCGTTGTTTGGCAAAGCTACGGCATTGCACGCCGCCTGAGACACAGGCGCGCAAGACCTGAAGTCTTTGCCAAACATTGGCAAAGCTACGGCATTACACGCCGCCAAAGACACAGGCGCGCGCACAAGACTTGAACTACATGCCAAACATTAGCAAAGCTACGGTATTACACGCCGCCTGAGACACATGCGCGCACAAAAGTCTTGAAGTCTTTGCGAATCATTGACAAAGCTACTGCATTACACGCCGTCTGATACATATGCGCGCACACAAGACCTGAAGTCTTTGCCAATCATTGGCAAAGCTATGGCATTACACGCCGCCTGAGACACAAGCGCGCGCACAAGACCTGAACTATATGCCAAACATTGGCAAAGCTACGGCATTACACGCCTCCTGAGACACACGCGCACGCACAAGACATGTAGTCTTTGCCAAACATTGGCAAAGCTACGACATTACACGCCTCCTGAGACACAGGCACGCACAAGACCTGAAGTCTTTGGCAAACTTTAAACACCGCCTGAGACATAAGCATGCGCACTAGACCTAAACTCTTTGCCAATCATTGGCAAAGCGACGGCATTACACGCCACCTGAGACACTTGCGCGCACACAAGACCTGAAGTCTTTGCAAAACATTGGCAAAGCTACGGCATTACACGCCGCCAAAGACACAGGCACGCACACAAGACCTGAACTATATGCCAAACATTGGCAAAGCTACGGTATTACACGCCACCTGAGACACATGCGCGCGCAAAAGTCTTGAAGTCTTTGCCAATCATTGGCAAAGCTACGGCATTACGCTCCGCCTGAGACACATGCGCGCGCAAAAGTCCTGAAGTCTTTGCCAATCATTGGCAAAGCTACGGCATTACACGCCGCCTGAGACATATGCACGTGCACAATACCTGAAGTCTTTGCCAATCATTGACAAAGCTACGTCATTACACGCCACCTGAGACAATTGCGCCTGCACAAGACCTGAAGTCTTTGCCAAACATTGGCAAAGCTACGAAATTACACGCCGCCTGGGTTACATGCGCGTGCACAAGACCTGAACTCTTTGCCACACTTTGGCAAAGCTACGGCATTACACGCCGCCTGAGACACAAGTGCGCGCACAAGACCAGAACTCTTTGCAAAACTTTGGAAAAGCTACGGCATTACACGCAGCCTTAGACACATGCGCGCACAAGACCTGAAGTCTGTGCCAAACATTGGCAAAGCTACGGCATTACACGCCGCCTGAGACACAGGCGCGCGCACAAGACCTGAAGTCTTTGCCAAACATTGGAAAAGTGACGGCATTACACGCCTCCTGAGACACACGGGCACGCACAAGACATGGAGTCTTTGACAAACATTGGCAAAGCTACGACAGTACATGCCTCCTGAGACATAGGCACGCACAGCATCTGAAGTCTTTGCCAAACATTGGCAATGCTACGACATTACATGACGCCTGAGACCCGGCGCGCACACAAGACATGAAGACTTTGCCAAACATTGGCAAAGCTACGGCATTACACGCCGCCAAGGACATAGGCGCGCCCACAAGACCAGAACTATATGCCAAACATTGGCAAAGCTACGGTATTACACGCCGCCTGAGACACATACGCGCGCAAAAGTCTTGAAGTCTTTGCCAATCATTGGCAAAGCTACCACATTACACGCTGCCTAAGACACATGCGCGCGCAAAAGTCCTGAAGTCTTTGCCAATCATTGGCAAAGCTAAGGCATTACACGCCGCCTGAGACACATGCGGGTGCACAAGACCTGAAGTCTTTGCCAATCATTGGCAAAGCTACGGCATTACACGCCGCCTAAGACACTTGCACATGCACATGCACAAGACCTGAAGTCTTTGCCAATCATTGGCAAAGCTACGAAATTACACGCCGCCTGAGTTACATGCGCGTGCACAAGACCTGAACTCTTTGCCGCACTTTGGCAAAGCTACGGCATTACACGCCGCCTGTGACACAAGTGCGCGCCCAAGACCAGAACTCTTTGCAAAACTTTAGAAAAGCTACGGCATTACACGCAGCCTTAGACACATGCGCACACAAGACCTGAAGTCTGTGCCAAACATTGGCAAAGCTACTGCATCTCACGCCGCCTGAGACACAGGCGCGCGCATTACACCGTTGTTTGGCAAATCTACGGCATTGCACGCCGCCTGAGACACAGGCGTGCAAGACCTGAAGTCTTTGCCAAACATTGGCAAAGCTAAGGCATTACACACCGCCAAAGACACAAGCGCGCGCACAAGACTTGAACTACATGCCAAACATTAGCAAATCTACGGTATTACACGCCGCCTGAGACACATGCGCGCACAAAAGTCTTGAAGTCTTTGCCAATCTTTGGCAAAGCTACTGCATTACACGCCGTCTGATACACATGCGCGCGCACAAGACCTGAAGTCTTTGCCAATCATTGGCAAAGCTATGGCATTACACGCCACCTGAGACACAGGCGCGCGCACAAGGCCTGAACTATATGCCAAACATTGGTAAAGCTACGGCATTACACGCCTCCTGAGACACACGTGCACGCACAAGACATGTAGTCTTTGCCAAACATTGGCAAAGCTAAGACATTACACGCCTCCTGAGACACATGCACGCACAAGACCTGAAGTCTTTGCCAAACTTTAAACACCGCCTGAGACACAGGCATGCGCACTAGACCTGAACTCTTTGCCAATCATTGGCAAAGCGACGGCATTACACGCCACTTGAGACACATGCGCGCGTATAAGACCTTTGTTTGGCAAAGCTACGGCATTACACGTCGCCTGAGACACAGGCGCGCAAGATCTGAAGTCTTTGCCAAACATTGGCAATGCTACGACATTACATGACGCCTGAGACCCGGCGCGCACACAAGACCTGAAGACTATGCCAAACATTGGCAAAGCTACGGCATTACACGACGCCAAAGACACAGGCGCGCCCACAAGACCAGAACTATATGCCAAACATTGGCAAAGCTACGGTATTACACGCCGCCTGAGACACATGCGCGCACAAAGGTCTTGAAGTCTTTGCCAATGATTGGCAAAGCTACCACATTACACGCCGCCTAAGACACATGCGCGCGCAAAAGTCCTGAAGTCTTTGCCAATCATTGGCAAAGCTAAGGCATTACACGCCGCCTGAGACACATGCGCGTGCACAAGACCTGAAGTCTTTGCCAATCATTGGCAAAGCTACGGCATTACACGCCGCCTGAGACACTTGCACATGCACAAGACCTGAAGTCTTTGCCAAACATTGGCAAAGCTAAGAAATTACACGCCGCCTGGGTTACATGCGCGCGCACAAGACCTGAACTCTTTGCCACACTTTGGTAAAGCTACGGCATTACACGCCGCCTGAGACACAAGTGCGCGCACAAGACCAGAACTCTTTGCAAAACTTTGGAAAAGCTACGGCATTACACGCAGCCTTAGACACATGCGCGCACAAGACCTGAAGTCTGTGCCAAACATTGGCAAAGCTACGGCATTACACGCCGCCTGAGACACAGGCGCGCGCACAAGACCTGAAGTCTTTGCCAAACATTGGAAAAGGGACGGCATTACACGCCTCCTGAGACACACGCGCACGCACAAGACATGGAGTCTTTGACAAACATTGGCATAGCTACGACATTACACGCCCCCTGAGACACAGGCACACACAAGACCTGAAGTCTTTGCCAAACATTACACACCGCCTGAGACACAGGCGTGCGCACAAGACCTGAACTCTTTGCCAATCATTGGTAAAGCTACGGCATTACACGCCACCTGAGACACAGGCGCGCGCATTAGACCTTTGTTTGGCAAAGCTACGACATTACACGCCGCATGAGACACATGCATGCAAGACCTGAAGTCTTTGCCAAACATTGGCAATGCTACGGCATTACACGACGCCTGATACACAGCGCGCACACAAGACCTGAAGTCTTTGCAAAACATTGGCAAAGCTACGGCATTACACGCCGCCAAAGACACAGGCGCGCGCACAAGACTTGAACTACATGCCAAACATTAGCAAAGCTACGGTATTACACGCCGCCTGAGACACATGCGTGCGCACAAGTCTTGAAGTCTTTGCAAAACATTGGTAAAGCTACGGCATTACACACCTCCTGAGACACAGGTGCGCGCACAAGACCTGAACTATATGCCAAACATTGGCAAAGCTACGGCATTACACGCCTCCTGAGACACATGCGCACGCACAAGACATATAGTCTTTGCCAAACATTGGCAAAGCTACGTCATTACACGCCTCCTGAGTCACAGGCACGCACAAGACGTGAAGTCTTTGCCAAACATTACACACCGCCTGAGACACAGGCGTGCGCACTAGACCTGAACTCTTTGCCAATCATTGACAAAGCTACGACATTACACGCCACCTAAGACACATGCGCGTGCATAAGACCTATGTTTGGCAAAGCTACGGCATTACACGCCGCCTGAGACACAGGCGCGCAAGACCTGAAGTCTTTGCCAAACATTGGAAATGTTACGGCATTGCACGACGCCTAAGACCCAGCGCGCACACAAGACATGAAGTCTTTGCAAAACATTGGCAAAGCTACGGCATTACACGCCGCCAAAGACACAGGCGCGCGCAGAAGACCGGAACTATATACCAAACATTGGCAAAGCTACGGTATTACACGCCGCCTGAGACACATGCGCGCGCAAAAGTCTTGAAGTCTTTGCCAATCAATGGCAAAGCTACGGCATTACGCTCCGCCTGAGAAACATGCGCGCGCAAAAGTCCTGAAGTCTTTGCCAATCATTGGTAAAGCTACGACATTACACACCGCCTGAGACATATGCACGTGCACAATACCTGAAGTCTTTGCCAATCATTGACAAAGCTACGGCATTACACGCCGCCTGAGACACTTGCGCCTGCACAAGACCTGAAGTCTTTGCCAAACATTGGCAAAGCTACGAAATTACACGCCGCCTGGGTTACATGCGCGCGCACAAGACCTGAACTCTTTGCCACACTTTGGTAAAGCTACGGCATTACACGCCGCCTGAGACACAAGTGCGCGCACAAGACCAGAACTCTTTGCAAAACTTTGGAAAAGCTACGGCATTACACGCAGCCTTAGACACATGCGCGCACAAGACCTGAAGTCTGTGCCAAACATTGGCAAAGCTACGGCATTACACGCCGCCTGAGACACAGGCGCGCGCACAAGACCTGAAGTCTTTGCCAAACATTGGAAAAGGGACGGCATTACACGCCTCCTGAGACACACGCGCACGCACAAGACATGGAGTCTTTGACAAACATTGGCAAAGCTACGACATTACACGCCCCCTGAGACACAGGCACGCACAAGACCTGAAGTCTTTGCCAAACATTACACACCGCCTGAGACACAGGCGTGCGCACAAGACCTGAACTCTTTGCCAATCATTGGTAAAGCTACGGCATTACACGCCACCTGAGACACAGGCGCGCGCATTAGACCTTTGTTTGGCAAAGCTACGACATTACACGCCGCATGAGACACATGCATGCAAGACCTGAAGTCTTTGCCAAACATTGGCAATGCTACGGCATTACACGACGCCTGATACACAGCGCGCACACAAGACCTGAAGTCTTTGCAAAACATTGGCAAAGCTACGGCATTACACGCCGCCAAAGACACAGGCGCGCGCACAAGACTTGAACTACATGCCAAACATTAGCAAAGCTACGGTATTACACGCCGCCTGAGACACATGCGTGCGCACAAGTCTTGAAGTCTTTGCAAAACATTGGTAAAGCTACGGCATTACACACCTCCTGAGACACAGGTGCGCGCACAAGACCTGAACTATATGCCAAACATTGGCAAAGCTACGGCATTACACGCCTCCTGAGACACATGCGCACGCACAAGACATATAGTCTTTGCCAAACATTGGCAAAGCTACGTCATTACACGCCTACTGAGACACAGGCACGCACAAGACGTGAAGTCTTTGCCAAACATTACACACCGCCTGAGACACAGGCGTGCGCACTAGACCTGAACTCTTTGCCAATCATTGACAAAGCTACGACATTACACGCCACCTAAGACACATGCGCGTGCATAAGACCTATGTTTGGCAAAGCTACGGCATTACACGCCGCCTGAGACACAGGCGCGCAAGACCTGAAGTCTTTGCCAAACATTGGAAATGTTACGGCATTACACGACGCCTAAGACCCAGCGCGCACACAAGACATGAAGTCTTTGCAAAACATTGGCAAAGCTACGGCATTACACGCCGCCAAAGACACAGGCGCGCGCAGAAGACCGGAACTATATACCAAACATTGGCAAAGCTACGGTATTACACGCCGCCTGAGACACATGCGCGCGCAAAAGTCTTGAAGTCTTTGCCAATCAATGGCAAAGCTACGGCATTACGCTCCGCCTGAGAAACATGCGCGCGCAAAAGTCCTGAAGTCTTTGCCAATCATTGGTAAAGCTACGACATTACACACCGCCTGAGACATATGCACGTGCACAATACCTGAAGTCTTTGCCAATCATTGACAAAGCTACGGCATTACACGCCGCCTGAGACACTTGCTCCTGCACAAGACCTGAAGTCTTTGCCAAACATTGGCAAAGCTACGAAATTACACGCCGCCTGGGTTACATGCGCGCGCACAAGACCTGAACTCTTTGCCACACTTTGGTAAAGCTACGGCATTACACGCCGCCTGAGACACAAGTGCGCGCACAAGACCAGAACTCTTTGCAAAACTTTGGAAAAGCTACGGCATTACACGCAGCCTTAGACACATGCGGGCAAAAGACCTGAAGTCTGTGCCAAACATTGGCAAAGCTACGACATGACACGCCGCCTGAGACACAGGCGCGCGCACAAGACCTGAAGTCTTTGCCAAACATTGGAAAAGGGACGGCATTACACGCCTCCTGAGACACACGCGCACGCACAAGACATGGAGTCTTTGACAAACATTGGCAAAGCTACGACATTACACGCCCCCTGAGACACAGGCACGCACAAGACCTGAAGTCTTTGCCAAACATTACACACCGCCTGAGACACAGGCGTGCGCACAAGACCTGAACTCTTTGCCAATCATTGGTAAAGCTACGGCATTACACGCCACCTGAGACACAGGCGCGCGCATTAGACCTTTGTTTGGCAAAGCTACGACATTACACGCCGCATGAGACACATGCATGCAAGACCTGAAGTCTTTGCCAAACATTGGCTATGCTACGGCATTACACGACGCCTGATACACAGCGCGCACACAAGACCTGAAGTCTTTGCAAAACATTGGCAAAGCTACGGCATTACACGCCGCCAAAGACACAGGCGCGCGCACAAGACTTGAACTACATGCCAAACATTAGCAAAGCTACGGTATTACACGCCGCCTGAGACACATGCGTGCGCACAAGTCTTGAAGTCTTTGCAAAACATTGGTAAAGCTACGGCATTACACACCTCCTGAGACACAGGTGCGCGCACAAGACCTGAACTATATGCCAAACTTTGGCAAAGCTACGGCATTACACGCCTCCTGAGACACATGCGCACGCACAAGACATATAGTCTTTGCCAAACATTGGCAAAGCTACGTCATTACACGCCTCCTGAGACACAGGCACGCACAAGACGTGAAGTCTTTGCCAAACATTACACACCGCCTGAGACACAGGCGTGCGCACTAGACCTGAACTCTTTGCCAATCATTGACAAAGCTACGACATTACACGCCACCTAAGACACATGCGCGTGCATAAGACCTATGTTTGGCAAAGCTACGGCATTACACGCCGCCTGAGACACAGGCGCGCAAGACCTGAAGTCTTTGCCAAACATTGGAAATGTTACGGCATTACACGACGCCTAAGACCCAGCGCGCACACAAGACATGAAGTCTTTGCAAAACATTGGCAAAGCTACGGCATTACACGCCGCCAAAGACACAGGCGCGCGCAGAAGACCGGAACTATATACCAAACATTGGCAAAGCTACGGTATTACACGCCGCCTGAGACACATGCGCGCGCAAAACTCTTGAAGTCTTTGCCAATCAATGGCAAAGCTACGGCATTACGCTCCGCCTGAGAAACATGCGCGCGCAAAAGTCCTGAAGTCTTTGCCAATCATTGGTAAAGCTACGACAATACACACCGCCTGAGACATATGCACGTGCACAATACCTGAAGTCTTTGCCAATCATTGACAAAGCTACGGCATTACACGCCGCCTGAGACACTTGCTCCTGCACAAGACCTGAAGTCTTTGCCAAACATTGGCAAAGCTACGAAATTACACGCCGCCTGGGTTACATGCGCGCGCACAAGACCTGAACTCTTTGCCACACTTTGGTAAAGCTACGGCATTACACGTCGCCAAAAGACACAGGTGCGCGCACAAGACCAGAACTCTTTGCAAAACTTTGGAAAAGCTACGGCATTACACGCTGCTGAGACACATGCGGGCAAAAGACCTGAAGTCTGTGCCAAACATTGGCAAAGCTACGACATGACACGCCGCCTGAGACACAGGCGCGCGCACAAGACCTGAAGTCTTTGCCAAACATTGGAAAAGCGACGGCATTACACGCCTCCTGAGACACACGCGCACGGACAAGACATGTAGTCTTTGCCAAACATTGGCAAAGCTACGACATTACACCCCTCCTGAGACACAGGCACGCACAAGACCTGATGTCTTTGCCAAACATTACACACCGCCTGAGACACAGGCGTGCGCACAAGACCTGAACTCTTTGCCAATCATTGGCAAAGCGACGGCATTACACGCCACCTGAGACACAGGCGCGCGCATTACACCGTTGTTTGGCAAAGCTATGGCATTGCACGCCGCCTGAGACACAGGCGCGCAAGACCTGAAGTCTTTGCCAAACATTGGCAAAGCTACGGCATTACACGCCGCCAAAGACACAGGCGCGCACACAAGACTTGAACTACATGCCAAACATTAGCAAAGCTACGGTATTACACGCCGCCTGAGACACATGCGCGCACAAAAGTCTTAAAGTCTTTGACAATCATTGGCAAAGCTACTGCATTACACGCCGTCTGATACACATGCGCGCACACAAGACCTGAAGTCTTTGCCAATCATTGGCAAAGCTACGGCATTACACGCCGCCTGAGACACAAGCTCGCGCACAAGACCTGAACTATATGCCAAACATTGGCAAAGCTACGGCATTACACGCCTCCTGAGACACACGCGCACGCACAAGACATGTAGTCTTTGCCAAACATTGGCAAAGCTACGACATTACACGCCTCCTGAGACACAGGCACGCACAAGACCTGAAGTCTTTGCCAAACTTTAAACACCGCCTGAGACACAAGCATGCGCACTAGACCTAAACTCTTTGCCAATCATTGGCAAAGCGACGGCATTACACGCCACCTGAGACACTTGCGCGCACACAAGACCTGAAGTCTTTGCAAAACATTGGCAAAGCTACGGCATTACACGCCGCCAAAGACAGAGGCGCGCGCACAAGACCTGAACTATATGCCAAACATTGGCAAAGCTACGGTATTACACGCCACCTGAGACACATGAACGCGCAAAAGTCTTGAAGTCTTTGCCAATCATTGGCAAAGCTACGGCATTACGCTCCGCCTGAGACACATGCGCGCGCAAAAGTCCTGAAGTCTTTGCCAATCATTGGCAAAGCTACGACATTACACGCCGCCTGAGACATATGCACGTGCACAATACCTGAAGTCTTTGCCAATCATTGACAAAGCTACGGCATTACACGCCGCCTGAGACAATTGCGCCTGCACAAGACCTGAAGTCTTTGCCAAACATTGGCAAAGCTACGAAATTACACGCCGCCTGAGTTACATGCGCGCGCACAAGACCTGAACTCTTTGCCGCACTTTGGCAAAGCTACGGCATTACACGCCGCCTGAGACACAAGTGCGCGCACAAGACCAGAACTCTTTGCAAAACTTTGGAAAAGCTACGGCATTACACGCAGCCTTAGACACATGCGCGCACAAGAACTGAAGTCTGTGCCAAACATTGGCAAAGCTAGGGCATTACACGCCGCCTGAGACACAGGCGCGCGCACAAGACCTGAAGTCTTTGCCAAACATTGGAAAAGTGACGGCATTACACGCCTCCTGAGACACACGCGCACGCACAAGACATGGAGTCTTTGACAAACATTGGCAAAGCTACGACATTACACGCCTCCTGAGACACAGGCACGCACAACATCTGAAGTCTTTGCCAAACATTGGCAATGCTACGACATTACATGACGCCTGAGACCCGGCGCGCACACAAGACATGAAGACTTTGCCAAACATTGGCAAAGCTTCGGCATTACACGCCGCCAAGGACATAGGCGCGCCCACAAGACCAGAACTATATGCCAAACATTGGCAAAGCTACGGTATTACACGCCGCCTGAGACACATGCGCGCGCAAAAGTCTTGAAATCTTTGCCAATCATTGGCAAAGCTACCACATTACACGCCGCCTAAGACACATGCGCGCGCAAAAGTCCTGAAGTCTTTGCCAATCATTGGCAAATCTAAGGCAATACACGCCGCCTGAGACACATGCGCGTGCACAAGACCTGAAGTCTTTGCCAATCATTGGCAAAGCTATGGCATTACACGCCGCGTGAGACACAGGCGCGCGCCCAAGACCTGAAGTATTTGCTAAACATTGGAAAAGCGACGGCATTACACGCCTCCTGAGACACACGCGCACGGACAAGACATGTAGTCTTTGCCAAACATTGGTAAAGCTACGACATTACACCCCTCCTGAGACACAGGCACGCACAAGACCTGATGTCTTTGCCAAACATTACACACCGCCTGAGACACAGGCGTGCGCACAAGACCTGAACTCTTTGCCAATCATTGGCAAAGCGACGGCATTACACGCCACCTGAGACACATGCGCGCGCATTACACCGTTGTTTGGCAAAGCTACGGCATTACACGCCTCCTGAGACACATGCGCGCAAGATCTGAAGTCTTTGCCAAACATTGGCAATGCTACGACATTACATGACGCCTGAGACCCGGCGCGCACACAAGACCTGAAGACTATGCCAAACATTGGCAAAGCTACGGCATTACACGACGCCACAGACACAGGCGCGCCCACAAGACCAGAACTATATGCCAAACATTGGCAAAGCTACGGTATTACACGCCGCCTGAGACACATGCGCGCGCAAAAGTCTTGAAGTCTTTGCCAATGATTGGCAAAGCTACCACATTACACGCCGCCTAAGACACATGCGCGCGCAAAAGTCCTGAAGTCTTTGCCAATCATTGGCAAAGCAAAGGCATTACACGCCGCCTGAGACACATGCGCGTGCACAAGACCTGAAGTCTTTGCCAATCATTGGCAAAGCTACGACATTACACGCCGCCTGAGACACTTGCACATGCACAAGACCTGAAGTCTTTGCCAAACATTGGCAAAGCTACGAAATTACACGCCGCCTGGGTTACATGCGCGCGCACAAGACCTGAACTCTTTGCCACACTTTGGCAAAGCTACGGCATTACACGCCGCTTGAGACACAAGTGCGCGCACAAGACCAGAACTCTTTGCAAAACTTTGGAAAAGCTACGGCATTACACGCAGCCTTAGACACATGCGCGCACAAGACCTGAAGTCTGTGCCAAACATTGGCAAAGCTATGGCATTACACGCCGCCTGAGACACAGGCGCGCGCACAAGACCTGAAGTCTTTGCCAAACATTGGAAGAGCGACGGCATTACACACCTCCTGAGACACACGCGCACGCACAAGACATGTAGTCTTTGACAAACATTGGCAAAGCTACGACATTACACAACTCCTGAGACACAGGCACGCACAAGACCTGAAGTCTTTGCCAAACATTACACACCGCCTGAGACACAGGCGTGCGCACAAGACCTGAACTCTTTGCCGATCATTGGCAAAGCTACGACATTACACGCCACATAAGACACAGGCGCGCGCATTAGACTTTTGTTTGGCAAAGCTACGACATTACACGCCGCCTAAGACACAGGCGCGCAAGACCTGAAGTCTTTGCCAAACATTGGCAATGCTACGGCATTACACGACGCCTGAGACACAGCGCGCACACAAGACCTGAAGTCTTTGCAAAACATTGGCAAAGTTACGGCATTACACGCCTCCAAAGACACAGGCGCGCGCACAAGACTTGAACTACATGCCAAACATTAGCAAAGCTACGGTATTACACGCCGCCTGAGACACATACGTGCGCATAAGACCTGAAGTCTGTGCCAAACATTGGTAAAGCTACGGCATTACACGCCTCCTGAGACACAGGCGCGCACACAAGACCTGAACTATATGCCAAACATTGGCAAAGCTACAGCATTACATGCCTCCTGCGACACATGCGCACGCACAAGACATGTAGTCTTTACCAAACATTGGCAAAGCAACGACATTACACGCCTCCTGAGACACAGGCACGCACAAGACCTGAAGTCTTTGCCAAACATTACACACCGCCTGAGACACAGGCGTGCGCACAAGACCTGAACTCTTTGCCGATCATTGGCAAAGCTACGACATTACACGCCACCTGAGACACAGGCGCGCGCATTAGACCTTTGTTTGGCAAAGCTACGATATTACACGCCGCCTGAGACACAGGCGCGCAAGACCTGAAGTCTTTGCCATACATTGGCAATGCTACGGCATTACACGACGCCTGAGACACAGCGCGCACACAAGACCTGAAGTCTTTGCAAAACATTGGCAAAGCTACGCCATTACACGCCGCCAAAGACACAGGCGCGCGCACAAGACTTGAACTACATGCCAAACATTAGCAAAGCTACGGTATTACACGCCGCCTGAGACACATGCGTGCGCACAAGTCTTGAAGTCTTTGCAAAACATTGGTAAAGCTACGGCATTACACGCCTCCTGAGACACAATTGCGCGCACAAGACCTGAACTATATGCCAAACATTGGCAAAGCTACGGCATTACACGCCTCCTGAGACACATGCGCACGCACAAGACATGTAGTCTTTGCCAAACATTGGCAAAGCTACGACATTACACGCCTCCTGAGACACAGGCACGCACAAGACCTGAAGTCTTTGCCAAACATTACACACCGCCTGAGACACAGGCGTGCGCAGTAGACCTGAACTCTTTGCCAATCATTGGCAAAGCTACGACATTACACGCCACCTGAGACACATGCGCGCGCATAAGACCTTTGTTTGGTAAAGCTACGGCATTACACGCCGCCTGAGACACAGGCGCGCAAGACCTGAAGTCTTTGCCAAACATTGGAAATGTTACGACATTACACGACGCCTGAGACCCAGCGTGCACACAAGAACTGAAGTCTTTGCAAAACATTGGCAAAGATACGGCATTACACGCCGCCAAAGACACCGGTGCGCGCAGAAGTCCTGAGCTATATGCCAAACATTGGCAAAGCTACGGTATTACACGCTGCCTGAGACACATGCGCGCACAAAAGTCTTGAAGTCTTTGCCAATCATTGGCAAAGCTACGGCATTACGCTCCGCCTGAGACACATGCGCGCGCAAAAGTCCTGAAGTCTTTGCCAATCATTGGCAAAGCTACGGCATTACACGCCGCCTGAGACATATGCACGTGCACAATACCTGAAGTCTTTGCCAATCATTGACAAAGCTACGGCATTACACGCCGCCTGAGACACTTGCGCCTGCACAAGACCTGAAGTCTTTGCCAAACATTGGCAAAGCTACGAAATTACACGCCGCCTGAGTTACATGCGCGCGCACAAGACCTGAACTCTTTGCCACACTTTGGCAAAGCTACGGCATTACACGCCGCCTGAGACACAAGTGCGCGCACAAGACCAGAACTCTTTGCAAAACTTTGGAAAAGCTACGGCATTACACGCAGCCTTAGACACATGCGTGCACAAGACCTGAAGTCTGTGCCAAACATTGGCAAAGCTACGGCATTACACGCCGCCTTAGACACAGGCGCGCGCACAAGACCTGAAGTCTTTGCCAAACATTAGAAAAGTGACGGCATTACACGCCTCCTGAGACACACGCGCACGCACAAGACAAGGAGTCTTTGACAAACATTGGCAAAGCTACGACTTTACACGCCCCCTGAGACACAGGCACGCACAAGACCTGAAGTCTTTGCCAAACATTACACACCGCCTGAGACACGGGCGTGCGCACAAGACCTGAACTCTTTGCCAATCATTGGCAAAGCTACGGCATTACACGCCACCTGAGACACAGGCGCGCGCATTAGACCTTTGTTTGGCAAAGCTACGACATTACACGCCGCCTGAGACACAGGCGTGCAAGACCTGAAGTCTTTGCCAAACATTGGCAATGCTACGGCATTACACGACGCCTGATACACATCGCGCACACAAGACCTGAAGTCTTTGCAAAACATTGGCAAAGCTACGGCATTACACGCCGCCAAAGACACAGGCGCGCGCACAAGACTTGAACTACATGCCAAACATTAGCAAAGCTACGGTATTACACGCCGCCTGAGACACATGCGTGCGCACAAGTCTTGAAGTCTTTGCAAAACATTGGTAAAGCTACGGCATTACACGCCTCCTGAGACACAGGTGCGCGCACAAGACCTGAACTATATGCCAAACATTGGGAAAGCTACGGCATTACACGCCTCCTGAGATACATGCGCACACACAAGACATATATTCTTTGCCAAACATTGGCAAAGCTACGACATTACACGCCTCCTGAGACACAGGCACGCACAAGACGTGAAGTCTTTGCCAAACATTACACACCGCCTGAGACACAGGCGTGCGCACTAGACCTGAACTCTTTGCCAACCATTGGCAAAGCTATGACATTACACGCCACCTGAGACACATGCGCGTGCAAAAGACCTTTGTTTGGCAAAGCTACGACATTACACACCGCCTGAGACACAGGCGCGCAAGACCAGAAGTCTTTGCCAAACATTGGAAATGTTACGGCATTACACGACGCCTAAGACCCAGCGCGCACACAAGACATGAAGTCTTTGCAAAAAATTGGCAAAGCTACGGCATTACACGGCGCCAAAGACACAGGCGCCGCAGAAGACCTGAACTATATACCAAACATTGGCAAAGCTACGGTATTACACGCCGCCTAAGACACATGCGCGCGCAAAAGTCTTGAAGTCTTTGCCAATCAATGGCAAAGCTACGGCATTACGCTCCCCCTGAGAAACATGCGCGCGCAAAAGTCCTGAAGTCTTTACCAATCATTGGCAAAGCTACGACATTACACACCGCCTGAGACATATGCACGTGCACAATACCTGAAGTCTTTGCCAATCATTGACAAAGCTACGGCATTACACGCCGCCTGAGACACTTGCGCCTGCACAAGGCCTGAAGTCTTTGCCAAACATTGGCAAAGCTACGAAATTACACGCCGCCTGGGTTACATGCGCGCGCACAAGACCTGAACTGTTTGCCACACTTTGGCAAAGCTACGGCATTACACGCCGCCTGAGACACAAGTGCGAGCACAAGACCAGAACTCTTTGCAAAACTTTGGAAAAGCTACGGCATTACACGCAGCCTTAGACACATGCGTGCACAAGACCTGAAGTCTGTGCCAAACATTGGCAAAGCTATGGCATTACACGCCGCCTGAGACACAGGCGCGCGCACAAGACCTGAAGTCTTTGCCAAACATTGGAAAAGTGACGGCATTACACGCCTCCTGAGACACACGCGCACGCACAAGACAAGGAGTCTTTGACAAACATTGGCAAAGCTACGACTTTACACGCCCCCTGAGACACAGGCACGCACAAGACCTGAAGTCTTTGCCAAACATTACACACCGCCTGAGACACAGGCGTGCGCACAAGACCTGAACTCTTTGCCAATCATTGGCAAAGCTACGGCATTACACGCCACCTGAGACACAGGCGCGCGCATTAGACCTTTGTTTGGCAAAGCTACGACATTACACGCCGCCTGAGACACAGGCGTGCAAGACCTGAAGTCTTTGCCAAACATTGGCAATGCTACGGCATTACACGACGCCTGATACACATCGCGCACACAAGACCTGAAGTCTTTGCAAAACATTGGCAAAGCTAAGGCATTACACGCCGCCAAAGACACAGGCGCGCGCACAAGACTTGAACTACATGCCAAACATTAGCAAAGCTACGGTATTACACGCCGCCTGAGACACATGCGTGCGCACAAGTCTTGAAGTCTTTGCAAAACATTGGTAAAGCTACGGCATTACACGCCTCCTGAGACACAGGTGCGCGCACAAGACCTGAACTATATGCCAAACATTGGGAAAGCTACGGCATTACACGCCTCCTGAGATACATGCGTACACACAAGACATATATTCTTTGCCAAACATTGGCAAAGCTACGACATTACACGCCTCCTGAGACACAGGCACGCACAAGACGTGAAGTCTTTGCCAAACATTACACACCGCCTGAGACACAGGCGTGCGCACTAGACCTGAACTCTTTGCCAACCATTGGCAAAGCTATGACATTACACGCCACCTGAGACACATGCGCGTGCAAAAGACCTTTGTTTGGCAAAGCTACGACATTACACGCCGCCTGAGACACAGGCGCGCAAGACCAGAAGTCTTTGCCAAACATTGGAAATGTTACGGCATTACACGACGCCTAAGACCCAGCGCGCACACAAGACATGAAGTCTTTGCAAAAAATTGGCAAAGCTACGGCATTACACGGCGCCAAAGACACAGGCGCCGCAGAAGACCTGAACTATATACCAAACATTGGCAAAGCTACGGTATTACACGCCGCCTAAGACACATGCGCGCGCAAAAGTCTTGAAGTCTTTGCCAATCAATGGCAAAGCTACGGCATTACGCTCCCCCTGAGAAACATGCGCGCGCAAAAGTCCTGAAGTCTTTACCAATCATTGGCAAAGCTACGACATTACACACCGCCTGAGACATATGCACGTGCACAATACCTGAAGTCTTTGCCAATCATTGACAAAGCTACGGCATTACACGCCGCCTGAGACACTTGCGCCTGCACAAGGCCTGAAGTCTTTGCCAAACATTGGCAAAGCTACGAAATTACACGCCGCCTGGGTTACATGCGCGCGCACAAGACCTGAACTGTTTGCCACACTTTGGCAAAGCTACGGCATTACACGCCGCCTGAGACACAAGTGCGAGCACAAGACCAGAACTCTTTGCAAAACTTTGGAAAAGCTACGGCATTACACGCAGCCTTAGACACATGCGTGCACAAGACCTGAAGTCTGTGCCAAACATTGGCAAAGCTATGGCATTACACGCCGCCTGAGACACAGGCGCGCGCACAAGACCTGAAGTCTTTGCCAAACATTGGAAAAGTGACGGCATTACACGCCTCCTGAGACACACGCGCACGCACAAGACAAGGAGTCTTTGACAAACATTGGCAAAGCTACGACTTTACACGCCCCCTGAGACACAGGCACGCACAAGACCTGAAGTCTTTGCCAAACATTACACACCGCCTGAGACACAGGCGTGCGCACAAGACCTGAACTCTTTGCCAATCATTGGCAAAGCTACGGCATTACACGCCACCTGAGACACAGGCGCGCGCATTAGACCTTTGTTTGGCAAAGCTACGACATTACACGCCGCCTGAGACACAGGCGTGCAAGACCTGAAGTCTTTGCCAAACATTGGCAATGCTACGGCATTACACGACGCCTGATACACATCGCGCACACAAGACCTGAAGTCTTTGCAAAACATTGGCAAAGCTAAGGCATTACACGCCGCCAAAGACACAGGCGCGCGCACAAGACTTGAACTACATGCCAAACATTAGCAAAGCTACGGTATTACACGCCGCCTGAGACACATGCGTGCGCACAAGTCTTGAAGTCTTTGCAAAACATTGGTAAAGCTACGGCATTACACGCCTCCTGAGACACAGGTGCGCGCACAAGACCTGAACTATATGCCAAACATTGGGAAAGCTACGGCATTACACGCCTCCTGAGATACATGCGTACACACAAGACATATATTCTTTGCCAAACATTGGCAAAGCTACGACATTACACGCCTCCTGAGACACAGGCACGCACAAGACGTGAAGTCTTTGCCAAACATTACACACCGCCTGAGACACAGGCGTGCGCACTAGACCTGAACTCTTTGCCAACCATTGGCAAAGCTATGACATTACACGCCACCTGAGACACATGCGCGTGCAAAAGACCTTTGTTTGGCAAAGCTACGACATTACACGCCGCCTGAGACACAGGCGCGCAAGACCAGAAGTCTTTGCCAAACATTGGAAATGTTACGGCATTACACGACGCCTAAGACCCAGCGCGCACACAAGACATGAAGTCTTTGCAAAAAATTGGCAAAGCTACGGCATTACACGGCGCCAAAGACACAGGCGCCGCAGAAGACCTGAACTATATACCAAACATTGGCAAAGCTACGGTATTACACGCCGCCTAAGACACATGCGCGCGCAAAAGTCTTGAAGTCTTTGCCAATCAATGGCAAAGCTACGGCATTACGCTCCCCCTGAGAAACATGCGCGCGCAAAAGTCCTGAAGTCTTTACCAATCATTGGCAAAGCTACGACATTACACACCGCCTGAGACATATGCACGTGCACAATACCTGAAGTCTTTGCCAATCATTGACAAAGCTACGGCATTACACGCCGCCTGAGACACTTGCGCCTGCACAAGGCCTGAAGTCTTTGCCAAACATTGGCAAAGCTACGAAATTACACGCCGCCTGGGTTACATGCGCGCGCACAAGACCTGAACTGTTTGCCACACTTTGGCAAAGCTACGGCATTACACGCCGCCTGAGACACAAGTGCGAGCACAAGACCAGAACTCTTTGCAAAACTTTGGAAAAGCTACGGCATTACACGCAGCCTTAGACACATGCGTGCACAAGACCTGAAGTCTGTGCCAAACATTGGCAAAGCTATGGCATTACACGCCGCCTGAGACACAGGCGCGCGCACAAGACCTGAAGTCTTTGCCAAACATTGGAAAAGTGACGGCATTACACGCCTCCTGAGACACACGCGCACGCACAAGACAAGGAGTCTTTGACAAACATTGGCAAAGCTACGACTTTACACGCCCCCTGAGACACAGGCACGCACAAGACCTGAAGTCTTTGCCAAACATTACACACCGCCTGAGACACAGGCGTGCGCACAAGACCTGAACTCTTTGCCAATCATTGGCAAAGCTACGGCATTACACGCCACCTGAGACACAGGCGCGCGCATTAGACCTTTGTTTGGCAAAGCTACGACATTACACGCCGCCTGAGACACAGGCGTGCAAGACCTGAAGTCTTTGCCAAACATTGGCAATGCTACGGCATTACACGACGCCTGATACACATCGCGCACACAAGACCTGAAGTCTTTGCAAAACATTGGCAAAGCTAAGGCATTACACGCCGCCAAAGACACAGGCGCGCGCACAAGACTTGAACTACATGCCAAACATTAGCAAAGCTACGGTATTACACGCCGCCTGAGACACATGCGTGCGCACAAGTCTTGAAGTCTTTGCAAAACATTGGTAAAGCTACGGCATTACACGCCTCCTGAGACACAGGTGCGCGCACAAGACCTGAACTATATGCCAAACATTGGCAAAGCTACGGCATTACACGCCTCCTGAGACACATGCGCACACACAAGACATATAGTCTTTGCCAAACATTGGCAAAGCTACGACATTACACGCCTCCTGAGACACAGGCACGCACAAGACGTGAAGTCTTTGCCAAACATTACACACCGCCTGAGACACAGGCGTGCGCACTAGACATGAACTGTTTGCCAATCATTGGCAAAGCTATGACATTACACGCCACCTGAGACACATGCGCGTGCAAAAGACCTTTGTTTGGCAAAGCTACGACATTACACGCCGCCTGAGACACAGGCGCGCAAGACCTGAAGTCTTTGCCAAACATTGGAAATGTTACCGCATTACACGACGCCTAAGACCCAGCGCGCACACAAGAACTGAAGTCTTTGCAAAAAATTGTCAAAGCTACGGCATTACACGCCGCCAAAGACACAGGCGTCGCAGAAGACCTGAACTATATACCAAACATTGGCAAAGCTACGGTATTACACGCCGCCTAAGACACATGCGCGCGCAAAAGTCTTGAAGTCTTTGCCAATCAATGGCAAAGCTACGGCATTACGCTCCGCCTGAGAAACATGCGCGCGCAAAAGTCCTGAAGTCTTTACCAATCATTGGCAAAGCTACAACATTACACACCGCCTGAGACATATGCACGTGCACAATACCTGAAGTCTTTGCCAATCATTGACAAAGCTACGGCATTACACGCCGCCTGAGACACTTGCGCCTGCACAAGACCTGAAGTCTTTGGCAAACATTGGCAAAGCTACGAAATTACACGCCGCCTGGGTTTCATGCGCGCGCACAAGACCTGAACGCTTTGCCACACTTTGGCAAAGCTACGGCATTACACGTCGCCAAAAGACACAGGCGCGCGCACAAGACCAGAACTCTTTGCAAAACTTTGGAAAAGCTACGGCATTACACGCTGCTGAGACACAGGCGCGCACAAGACCTGAAGTCTGTGCCAAACATTGGCAAAGCTATGGCATTACACGCCGCCTGAGACACAGGCGCGCGCCCAAGACCTGAAGTATTTGCCAAACATTGGAAAAGCGACGGCATTACACGCCTCCTGAGACACACGCGCACGGACAAGACATGTAGTCTTTGCCAAACATTGGCAAAGCTACGACATTACACCCCTCCTGAGACACAGGCACGCACAAGACCTGATGTCTTTGCCAAACATTACACACCGCCTGAGACACAGGCGTGCGCACAAGACCTGAACTCTTTGCCAATCATTGGCAAAGCGACGGCATTACACGCCACCTGAGACACAGGCGCGCGCATTACACCGTTGTTTGGCAAAGCTACGGCATTACACGCCGCCTGAGACACATGCGCGCAAGATCTGAAGTCTTTGCCAAACATTGGCAATGCTACGACATTACATGACGCCTGAGACCCGGCGCGCACACAAGACCTGAAGACTATGCCAAACATTGGCAAAGCTACGGCATTACACGACGCCACAGACACAGGCGCGCCCACAAGACCAGAACTATATGCCAAACATTGGCAAAGCTACGGTATTACACGCCGCCTGAGACACATGCGCGCGCAAAAGTCTTGAAGTCTTTGCCAATGATTGGCAAAGCTACCACATTACACGCCGCCTAAGACACATGCGCGCGCAAAAGTCCTGAAGTCTTTGCCAATCATTGGCAAAGCTAAGGCATTACACGCCGCCTGAGACACATGCGCGTTCACAAGACCTGAAGTCTTTGCCAATCATTGGCAAAGCTACGGCATTACACGTCGCCTGAGACACTTGCACATGCACAAGACCTGAAGTCTTTGCCAAACATTGGCAAAGCTACGAAATTACACGCCGCCTGGGTTACATGCGCGCGCACAAGTCCTGAACTCTTTGCCACACTTTGGCAAAGCTACGGCATTACACGCCGCTTGAGACACAAGTGCGCGCACAAGACCAGAACTCTTTGCAAAACTTTGGAAAAGCTACGGCATTTCACGCAGCCTTAGACACATGCGCGCACAAGACCTGAAGTCTGTGCCAAACATTGGCAAAGGTATGGCATTACACGCCGCCTGAGACACAGACGCGCGCACAAGACCTGAAGTCTTTGCCAAACATTGGAAAAGCGACGGCATTACACGCCTCCTGAGACACACGCGCACGCACAAGACATGTAGTCTTTGACAAACATTGGCAAAGCTACGACATTACACGCCTCCTGAGACACAAGCACGCACAAGACCTGAAGTCTTTGCCAAACATTACACACCGCCTGAGACACAGGCGTGCGCACAAGACCTGAACTCTTTGCCGATCATTGGCAAAGCTACGACATTACACGCCACATAAGACACAGGCGCGCGCATTAGACCTTTGTTTGGCAAAGCTACGACATTACACGCCGCCTAAGACACAGGCGCGCAAGACCTGAAGTCTTTGCCAAGCATTGGCAATGCTACGGCATTACACGACGCCTGAGAAACAGCGCACACAAGACCTGAAGTCTTTGCAAAACATTGGCAAAGCTACGGCATTACACGCCGCCAAAGACACAGGCGCGCGCACAAGACTTGAACTACATGCCAAACATTAGCAAAGCTACGGTATTACACGCCGCCTGAGACACATGCGTGCGCATAAGACCTGAAGTCTGTGCCAAACATTGGTAAAGCTACGGCATTACACGCCTCCTGAGACACAGGCGCGCGCACAAGACCTGAACTATATGCCAAACATTGGCAAAGCTACAGCATTACATGCTTCCTGCGACACATGCGCACGCACAAGACATGTAGTCTTTACCAAACATTGGCAAAGCAACGACATTACACGCCTCCTGAGACACAGGCACGCACAAGACCTGAAGTCTTTGCCAAACATTACACACCGCCTGAGACACAGGCGTGCGCACAAGACCTGAACTCTTTGCCGATCATTGGCAAAGCTACGACATTACACGCCACCTGAGACACAGGCGTGCGCATTAGACCTTTGTTTGGCAAAGCTACGATATTACACGCCGCCTGAGACACAGGCGCGCAAGACCTGAAGTCTTTGCCATACATTGGCAATGCTACGGCATTACACGACGCCTGAGACACAGCGCGCACACAAGACCTGAAGTCTTTGCAAAACATTGGCAAAGCTACGCCATTACACGCCGCCAAAGACACAGGCGCGCGCACAAGACTTGAACTACATGCCAAACATTAGCAAAGCTACGGTATTACACGCCGCCTGAGACACATGCGTGCGCACAAGTCTTGAAGTCTTTGCAAAACATTGGTAAAGCTACGGCATTACACGCCTCCTGAGACACAATTGCGCGCACAAGACCTGAACTATATGCCAAACATTGGCAAAGCTACGGCATTACACGCCTCCTGAGACACATGCGCACGCACAAGACATGTAGTCTTTGCCAAACATTGGCAAAGCTACGACATTACACGCCTCCTGAGACACAGGCACGCACAAGACCTGAAGTCTTTGCCAAACATTACACACCGCCTGAGACACAGGCGTGCGCACTAGACCTGAACTCTTTGCCAATCATTGGCAAAGCTACGACATTACACGCCACCTGAGACACATGCGCGCGCATAAGACCTTTGTTTGGTAAAGCTACGGCATTACACGCCGCCTGAGACACAGGCGCGCAAGACCTGAAGTCTTTGCCAAACATTGGAAATGTTACGACATTACACGACGCCTGAGACCCAGCGTGCACACAAGAACTGAAGTCTTTGCAAAACATTGGCAAAGATACGGCATTACACGCCGCCAAAGACACCGGTGCGCGCAGAAGTCCTGAGCTATATGCCAAACATTGGCAAAGCTACGGTATTACACGCTGCCTGAGACACATGCGCGCACAAAAGTCTTGAAGTCTTTGCCAATCATTGGCAAAGCTACGGCATTACGCTCCGCCTGAGACACATGCGCGCGCAAAAGTCCTGAAGTCTTTGCCAATCATTGGCAAAGCTACGGCATTACACGCCGCCTGAGACATATGCACGTGCACAATACCTGAAGTCTTTGCCAATCATTGACAAAGCTACGGCATTACACGCCGCCTGAGACACTTGCGCCTGCACAAGACCTGAAGTCTTTGCCAAACATTGGCAAAGCTACGAAATTACACGCCGCCTGAGTTACATGCGCGCGCACAAGACCTGAACTCTTTGCCACACTTTGGCAAAGCTACGGCATTACACGCCGCCTGAGACACAAGTGCGCGCACAAGACCAGAACTCTTTGCAAAACTTTGGAAAAGCTACGGCATTACACGCAGCCTTAGACACATGCGTGCACAAGACCTGAAGTCTGTGCCAAACATTGGCAAAGCTACGGCATTACACGCCGCCTTAGACACAGGCGCGCGCACAAGACCTGAAGTCTTTGCCAAACATTAGAAAAGTGACGGCATTACACGCCTCCTGAGACACACGCGCACGCACAAGACAAGGAGTCTTTGACAAACATTGGCAAAGCTACGACTTTACACGCCCCCTGAGACACAGGCACGCACAAGACCTGAAGTCTTTGCCAAACATTACACACCGCCTGAGACACGGGCGTGCGCACAAGACCTGAACTCTTTGCCAATCATTGGCAAAGCTACGGCATTACACGCCACCTGAGACACAGGCGCGCGCATTAGACCTTTGTTTGGCAAAGCTACGACATTACACGCCGCCTGAGACACAGGCGTGCAAGACCTGAAGTCTTTGCCAAACATTGGCAATGCTACGGCATTACACGACGCCTGATACACATCGCGCACACAAGACCTGAAGTCTTTGCAAAACATTGGCAAAGCTACGGCATTACACGCCGCCAATGACACAGGCGCGCGCACAAGACTTGAACTACATGCCAAACATTAGCAAAGCTACGGTATTACACGCCGCCTGAGACACATGCGTGCGCACAAGTCTTGAAGTCTTTGCAAAACATTGGTAAAGCTACGGCATTACACGCCTCCTGAGACACAGGTGCGCGCACAAGACCTGAACTATATGCCAAACATTGGGAAAGCTACGGCATTACACGCCTCCTGAGATACATGCGCACACACAAGACATATATTCTTTGCCAAACATTGGCAAAGCTACGACATTACACGCCTCCTGAGACACAGGCACGCACAAGACGTGAAGTCTTTGCCAAACATTACACACCGCCTGAGACACAGGCGTGCGCACTAGACCTGAACTCTTTGCCAACCATTGGCAAAGCTATGACATTACACGCCACCTGAGACACATGCGCGTGCAAAAGACCTTTGTTTGGCAAAGCTACGACATTACACGCCGCCTGAGACACAGGCGCGCAAGACCAGAAGTCTTTGCCAAGCATTGGAAATGTTACGGCATTACACGACGCCTAAGACCCAGCGCGCACACAAGACATGAAGTCTTTGCAAAAAATTGGCAAAGCTACGGCATTACACGGCGCCAAAGACACAGGCGCCGCAGAAGACCTGAACTATATACCAAACATTGGCAAAGCTACGGTATTACACGCCGCCTAAGACACATGCGCGCGCAAAAGTCTTGAAGTCTTTGCCAATCAATGGCAAAGCTACGGCATTACGCTCCCCCTGAGAAACATGCGCGCGCAAAAGTCCTGAAGTCTTTACCAATCATTGGCAAAGCTACGACATTACACACCGCCTGAGACATATGCACGTGCACAATACCTGAAGTCTTTGCCAATCATTGACAAAGCTACGGCATTACACGCCGCCTGAGACACTTGCGCCTGCACAAGGCCTGAAGTCTTTGCCAAACATTGGCAAAGCTACGAAATTACACGCCGCCTGGGTTACATGCGCGCGCACAAGACCTGAACTGTTTGCCACACTTTGGCAAAGCTACGGCATTACACGCCGCCTGAGACACAAGTGCGAGCACAAGACCAGAACTCTTTGCAAAACTTTGGAAAAGCTACGGCATTACACGCAGCCTTAGACACATGCGTGCACAAGACCTGAAGTCTGTGCCAAACATTGGCAAAGCTATGGCATTACACGCCGCCTGAGACACAGGCGCGCGCACAAGACCTGAAGTCTTTGCCAAACATTGGAAAAGTGACGGCATTACACGCCTCCTGAGACACACGCGCACGCACAAGACATAGAGTCTTTGACAAACATTGGCAAAGCTACGACTTTACACGCCCCCTGAGACACAGGCACGCACAAGACCTGAAGTCTTTGCCAAACATTACACACCGCCTGAGACACAGGCGTGCGCACAAGACCTGAACTCTTTGCCAATCATTGGCAAAGCTACGGCATTACACGCCACCTGAGACACAGGCGCGCGCATTAGACCTTTGTTTGGCAAAGCTACGACATTACACGCCGCCTGAGACACAGGCGTGCAAGACCTGAAGTCTTTGCCAAACATTGGCAATGCTACGGCATTACACGACGCCTGATACACATCGCGCACACAAGACCTGAAGTCTTTGCAAAACATTGGCAAAGCTAAGGCATTACACGCCGCCAAAGACACAGGCGCGCGCACAAGACTTGAACTACATGCCAAACATTAGCAAAGCTACGGTATTACACGCCGCCTGAGACACATGCGTGCGCACAAGTCTTGAAGTCTTTGCAAAACATTGGTAAAGCTACGACTTTACACGCCCCCTGAGACACAGGCACGCACAAGACCTGAAGTCTTTGCCAAACATTACACACCGCCTGAGACACAGGCGTGCGCACAAGACCTGAACTCTTTGCCAATCATTGGCAAAGCTACGGCATTACACGCCACCTGAGACACAGGCGCGCGCATTAGACCTTTGTTTGGCAAAGCTACGACATTACACGCCGCCTGAGACACAGGCGTGCAAGACCTGAAGTCTTTGCCAAACATTGGCAATGCTACGGCATTACACGACGCCTGATACACATCGCGCACACAAGACCTGAAGTCTTTGCAAAACATTGGCAAAGCTAAGGCATTACACGCCGCCAAAGACACAGGCGCGCGCACAAGACTTGAACTACATGCCAAACATTAGCAAAGCTACGGTATTACACGCCGCCTGAGACACATGCGTGCGCACAAGTCTTGAAGTCTTTGCAAAACATTGGTAAAGCTACGGCATTACACGCCTCCTGAGACACAGGTGCGCGCACAAGACCTGAACTATATGCCAAACATTGGCAAAGCTACGGCATTACACGCCTCCTGAGACACATGCGCACACACAAGACATATAGTCTTTGCCAAACATTGGCAAAGCTACGACATTACACGCCTCCTGAGACACAGGCACGCACAAGACGTGAAGTCTTTGCCAAACATTACACACCGCCTGAGACACAGGCGTGCGCACTAGACATGAACTCTTTGCCAATCATTGGCAAAGCTATGACATTACACGCCACCTGAGACACATGCGCGTGCAAAAGACCTTTGTTTGGCAAAGCTACGACATTACTCGCCGCCTGAGACACAGGCGCGCAAGACCTGAAGTCTTTGCCAAACATTGGAAATGTTACCGCATTACACGACGCCTAAGACCCAGCGCGCACACAAGAACTGAAGTCTTTGCAAAAAATTGTCAAAGCTACGGCATTACACGCCGCCAAAGACACAGGCGTCGCAGAAGACCTGAACTATATACCAAACATTGGCAAAGCTACGGTATTACACGCCGCCTAAGACACATGCGCGCGCAAAAGTCTTGAAGTCTTTGCCAATCAATGGCAAAGCTACGGCATTACGCTCCGCCTGAGAAACATGCGCGCGCAAAAGTCCTGAAGTCTTTACCAATCATTGGCAAAGCTACAACATTACACACCGCCTGAGACATATGCACGTGCACAATACCTGAAGTCTTTGCCAATCATTGACAAAGCTACGGCATTACACGCCGCCTGAGACACTTGCGCCTGCACAAGACCTGAAGTCTTTGGCAAACATTGGCAAAGCTAAGAAATTACACGCCGCCTGGGTTTCATGCGCGCGCACAAGACCTGAACGCTTTGCCACACTTTGGCAAAGCTACGGCATTACACGTCGCCAAAAGACACAGGCGCGCGCACAAGACCAGAACTCTTTGCAAAACTTTGGAAAAGCTACGGCATTACACGCTGCTGAGACACAGGCGCGCACAAGACCTGAAGTCTGTGCCAAACATTGGCAAAGCTATGGCATTACACGCCGCCTGAGACACAGGCGCGCGCCCAAGACCTGAAGTATTTGCCAAACATTGGAAAAGCGACGGCATTACACGCCTCCTGAGACACACGCGCACGGACAAGACATGTAGTCTTTGCCAAACATTGGCAAAGCTACGACATTACACCCCTCCTGAGACACAGGCACGCACAAGACCTGATGTCTTTGCCAAACATTACACACCGCCTGAGACACAGGCGTGCGCACAAGACCTGAACTCTTTGCCAATCATTGGCAAAGCGACGGCATTACACGCCACCTGAGACACAGGCGCGCGCATTACACCGTTGTTTGGCAAAGCTACGGCATTACACGCCGCCTGAGACACATGCGCGCAAGATCTGAAGTCTTTGCCAAACATTGGCAATGCTACGACATTACATGACGCCTGAGACCCGGCGCGCACACAAGACCTGAAGACTATGCCAAACATTGGCAAAGCTACGGCATTACACGACGCCACAGACACAGGCGCGCCCACAAGACCAGAACTATATGCCAAACATTGGCAAAGCTACGGTATTACACGCCGCCTGAGACACATGCGCGCGCAAAAGTCTTGAAGTCTTTGCCAATGATTGGCAAAGCTACCACATTACACGCCGCCTAAGACACATGCGCGCGCAAAAGTCCTGAAGTCTTTGCCAATCATTGGCAAAGCTAAGGCATTACACGCCGCCTGAGACACATGCGCGTTCACAAGACCTGAAGTCTTTGCCAATCATTGGCAAAGCTACGGCATTACACGTCGCCTGAGACACTTGCACATGCACAAGACCTGAAGTCTTTGCCAAACATTGGCAAAGCTACGAAATTACACGCCGCCTGGGTTACATGCGCGCGCACAAGTCCTGAACTCTTTGCCACACTTTGGCAAAGCTACGGCATTACACGCCGCTTGAGACACAAGTGCGCGCACAAGACCAGAACTCTTTGCAAAACTTTGGAAAAGCTACGGCATTTCACGCAGCCTTAGACACATGCGCGCACAAGACCTGAAGTCTGTGCCAAACATTGGCAAAGGTATGGCATTACACGCCGCCTGAGACACAGACGCGCGCACAAGACCTGAAGTCTTTGCCAAACATTGGAAAAGCGACGGCATTACACGCCTCCTGAGACACACGCGCACGCACAAGACATGTAGTCTTTGACAAACATTGGCAAAGCTACGACATTACACGCCTTCTGAGACACAAGCGAGCAACAAGACCTGAAGTCTTTGCCAAACATTACACACCGCCTGAGACACAGGCGTGCGCACAAGACCTGAACTCTTTGCCGATCATTGGCAAAGCTACGACATTACACGCCACATAAGACACAGGCGCGCGCATTAGACCTTTGTTTGGCAAAGCTACGACATTACACGCCGCCTAAGACACAGGCGCGCAAGACCTGAAGTCTTTGCCAAGCATTGGCAATGCTACGGCATTACACGACGCCTGAGAAACAACGCACACAAGACCTGAAGTCTTTGCAAAACATTGGCAAAGCTACGGCATTACACGCCGCCAAAGACACAGGCGCGCGCACAAGACTTGAACTACATGCCAAACATTAGCAAAGCTACGGTATTACACGCCGCCTGAGACACATGCGTGCGCATAAGACCTGAAGTCTGTGCCAAACATTGGTAAAGCTACGGCATTACACGCCTCCTGAGACACAGGCGCGCGCACAAGACCTGAACTATATGCCAAACATTGGCAAAGCTACAGCATTACATGCTTCCTGCGACACATGCGCACGCACAAGACATGTAGTCTTTACCAAACATTGGCAAAGCAACGACATTACACGCCTCCTGAGACACAGGCACGCACAAGACCTGAAGTCTTTGCCAAACATTACACACCGCCTGAGACACAGGCGTGCGCACAAGACCTGAACTCTTTGCCGATCATTGGCAAAGCTACGACATTACACGCCACCTGAGACACAGGCGTGCGCATTAGACCTTTGTTTGGCAAAGCTACGATATTACACGCCGCCTGAGACACAGGCGCGCAAGACCTGAAGTCTTTGCCATACATTGGCAATGCTACGGCATTACACGACGCCTGAGACACAGCGCGCACACAAGACCTGAAGTCTTTGCAAAACATTGGCAAAGCTACGCCATTACACGCCGCCAAAGACACAGGCGCGCGCACAAGACTTGAACTACATGCCAAACATTAGCAAAGCTACGGTATTACACGCCGCCTGAGACACATGCGTGCGCACAAGTCTTGAAGTCTTTGCAAAACATTGGTAAAGCTACGGCATTACACGCCTCCTGAGACACAATTGCGCGCACAAGACCTGAACTATATGCCAAACATTGGCAAAGCTACGGCATTACACGCCTCCTGAGACACATGCGCACGCACAAGACATGTAGTCTTTGCCAAACATTGGCAAAGCTACGACATTACACGCCTCCTGAGACACAGGCACGCACAAGACCTGAAGTCTTTGCCAAACATTACACACCGCCTGAGACACAGGCGTGCGCACTAGACCTGAACTCTTTGCCAATCATTGGCAAAGCTACGACATTACACGCCACCTGAGACACATGCGCGCGCATAAGACCTTTGTTTGGCAAAGCTACGGCATTACACGCCGCCTGAGACACAGGCGCGCAAGACCTGAAGTCTTTGCCAAACATTGGAAATGTTACGACATTACACGACGCCTGAGACCCAGCGCGCACACAAGAACTGAAGTCTTTGCAAAACATTGGCAAAGCTACGGCATTACACGCCGCCAAAGACACAGGCGCGCGCAGAAGTCCTGAGCTATATGCCAAACATTGGCAAAGCTACGGTATTACACGCTGCCTGAGACACATGCGCGCGCAAAAGTCTTGAAGTCGTTGCCAATCATTGGCAAAGCTTCGGCATTACGCTCCGCCTGAGACACATGCGCGCGCAAAAGTCCTGAAGTCTTTGCCAATCATTGGCAAAGCTACGGCATTACACGCCGCCTGAGACATATGCACGTGCACAATACCTGAAGTCTTTGCCAATCATTGACAAAGCTACGGCATTACACGCCGCCTGAGACACTTGCGCCTGCACAAGACCTGAAGTCTTTGCCAAACATTGGCAAAGCTACGAAATTACACGCCGCCTGAGTTACATGCGCGCGCACAAGACCTGAACTCTTTGCCACACTTTGGCAAAGCTACGGCATTACACGCCGCCTGAGACACAGGTGCACGCACAAGACCAGAACTCTTTGCAAAACTTTGGAAAAGCTACGGCATTACACGCAGCCTTAGACACATGCGTGCACAAGACCTGAAGTCTGTGCCAAACATTGGCAAAGCTACGGCATTACACGCCGCCTGAGACACAGGCGCGCGCACAAGACCTGAAGTCTTTGCCAAACATTGGAAAAGTGACGGCATTACACGCCTCCTGAGACACACGCGCACGCACAAGACAAGGAGTCTTTGACAAACATTGGCAAAGCTACGACTTTACACGCCCCCTGAGACACAGGCACGCACAAGACCTGAAGTCTTTGCCAAACATTACACACCGCCTGAGACACAGGCGTGCGCACAAGACCTGAACTCTTTGCCAATCATTGGCAAAGCTACGGCATTACACGCCACCTGAGACACAGGCGCGCGCATTAGACCTTTGTTTGGCAATGCTACGACATTACACGCCGCCTGAGACACAGGCGTGCAAGACCTGAAGTCTTTGCCAAACATTGGCAATGCTACGGCATTACACGACGCCTGATACACATCGCGCACACAAGACCTGAAGTCTTTGCAAAACATTGGCAAAGCTACGGCATTACACGCCGCCAAAGACACAGGCGCGCGCACAAGACTTGAACTACATGCCAAACATTAGCAAAGCTACGGTATTACACGCCGCCTGAGACACATGCGTGCGCACAAGTCTTGAAGTCTTTGCAAAACATTGGTAAAGCTACGGCATTACACGCCTCCTGAGACACAGGTGCGCGCACAAGACCTGAACTATATGCCAAACATTGGCAAAGCTACGGCATTACACGCCTCCTGAGACACATGCGCACACACAAGACATATAGTCTTTGCCAAACATTGGCAAAGCTACGACATTACACGCCTCCTGAGACACAGGCACGCACAAGACGTGAAGTCTTTGCCAAACATTACACACCGCCTGAGACACAGGCGTGCGCACTAGACCTGAACTCTTTGCCAACCAATGGCAAAGCTATGACATTACACGCCACCTAAGACACATGCGCGTGCAAAAGACCTTTGTTTGGCAAAGCTACGACATTACACGCCGCCTGAGACACAGGCGCGCAAGACTTGAAGTCTTTGCCAAACATTGGAAATGTTACGGCATTACACGACGCCTAAGACCCAGCGCGCACACAAGACATGAAGTCTTTGCAAAAAATTGGCAAAGCTACGGCATTACACGGCGCCAAAGACACAGGCGCCGCAGAAGACCTGAACTATATACCAAACATTGGCAAAGCTACGGTATTACACGCCGCCTAAGACACATGCGCGCGCAAAAGTCTTGAAGTCTTTGCCAATCAATGGCAAAGCTACGGCATTACGCTCCGCCTGAGAAACATGCGCGCGCAAAAGTCCTGAAGTCTTTACCAATCATTGGCAAAGCTACGACATTACACACCGCCTGAGACATATGCACGTGCACAATACCTGAAGTCTTTGCCAATCATTGACAAAGCTACGGCATTACACGCCGCCTGAGACACTTGCGCCTGCACAAGACCTGAAGTCTTTGCCAAACATTGGCAAAGCTACGAAATTACACGCCGCCTGGGTTACATGCGCGCGCACAAGACCTGAACTGTTTGCCACACTTTGGCAAAGCTACGGCATTACACGCCGCCTGAGACACAAGTGCGCGCACAAGACCAGAACTCTTTGCAAAACTTTGGAAAAGGTACGGCATTACACGCAGCCTTAGACACATGCGTGCACAAGACCTGAAGTCTGTGCCAAACATTGGCAAAGCTACGGCATTACACGCCGCCTGAGACACAGGCGCGCGCACAAGACCTGAAGTCTTTGCCAAACATTGGAAAAGTGACGGCATTACACGCCTCCTGAGACACACGCGCACGCACAAGACAAGGAGTCTTTGACAAACATTGGCAAAGCTACGACTTTACACGCCCCCTGAGACACAGGCACGCACAAGACCTGAAGTCTTTGCCAAACATTACACACCGCCTGAGACACAGGCGTGCGCACAAGACCTGAACTCTTTGCCAATCATTGGCAAAGCTACGGCATTACACGCCACCTGAGACACAGGCGCGCGCATTAGACCTTTGTTTGGCAAAGCTACGACATTACACGCCGCCTGAGACACAGGCGTGCAAGACCTGAAGTCTTTGCCAAACATTGGCAATGCTACGGCATTACACGACGCCTGATACACATCACGCACACAAGACCTGAAGTCTTTGCAAAACATTGGCAAAGCTACGGCATTACACGCCGCCAAAGACACAGGCGCGCGCACAAGACTTGAACTACATGCCAAACATTAGCAAAGCTACGGTATTACACGCCGCCTGAGACACATGCGTGCGCACAAGTCTTGAAGTCTTTGCAAAACATTGGTAAAGCTACGGCATTACACGCCTCCTGAGACACAGGTGCGCGCACAAGACCTGAACTATATGCCAAACATTGGCAAAGCTACGGCATTACACGCCTCCTGAGACACATGCGCACACACAAGACATATAGTCTTTGCCAAACATTGCCAAAGCTACGGCATTACACGCCGCCAAAGACACAGGCGCGCGCACAAGACTTGAACTACATGCCAAACATTAGCAAAGCTACGGTATTACACGCCGCCTGAGACACATGCGTGCGCACAAGTCTTGAAGTCTTTGCAAAACATTGGTAAAGCTACGGCATTACACGCCTCCTGAGACACAGGTGCGCGCACAAGACCTGAACTATATGCCAAACATTGGGAAAGCTACGGCATTACACGCCTCCTGAGATACATGCGCACACACAAGACATATAGTCTTTGCCAAACATTGGCAAAGCTACGACATTACACGCCTCCTGAGACACAGGCACGCACAAGACGTGAAGTCTTTGCCAAACATTACACACCGCCTGAGACACAGGCGTGCGCACTAGACCTGAACTCTTTGCCAACCATTGGCAAAGCTATGACATTACACGCCACCTGAGACACATGCGCGTGCAAAAGACCTTTGTTTGGCAAAGCTACGACATTACACGCCGCCTGAGACACAGGCGCGCAAGACCTGAAGTCTTTGCCAAACATTGGAAATGTTACGGCATTACACGACGCCTAAGACCCAGCGCGCACACAAGACATGAAGTCTTTGCAAAAAATTGGCAAAGCTACGGCATTACACGGCGCCAAAGACACAGGCGCCGCAGAAGACCTGAACTATATACCAAACATTGGCAAAGCTACGGTATTACACGCCGCCTAAGACACATGCGCGCGCAAAAGTCTTGAAGTCTTTGCCAATCAATGGCAAAGCTACGGCATTACGCTCCCCCTGAGAAACATGCGCGCGCAAAAGTCCTGAAGTCTTTACCAATCATTGGCAAAGCTACGACATTACACACCGCCTGAGACATATGCACGTGCACAATACCTGAAGTCTTTGCCAATCATTGACAAAGCTACGGCATTACACGCCGCCTGAGACACTTGCGCCTGCACAAGGCCTGAAGTCTTTGCCAAACATTGGCAAAGCTACGAAATTACACGCCGCCTGGGTTACATGCGCGCGCACAAGACCTGAACTGTTTGCCACACTTTGGCAAAGCTACGGCATTACACGCCGCCTGAGACACAAGTGCGAGCACAAGACCAGAACTCTTTGCAAAACTTTGGAAAAGCTACGGCATTACACGCAGCCTTAGACACATGCGTGCACAAGACCTGAAGTCTGTGCCAAACATTGGCAAAGCTATGGCATTACACGCCGCCTGAGACACAGGCGCGCGCACAAGACCTGAAGTCTTTGCCAAACATTGGAAAAGTGACGGCATTACACGCCTCCTGAGACACACGCGCACGCACAAGACAAGGAGACTTTGAAAAACATTGGCAAAGCTACGACTTTACACGCCCCCTGAGACACAGGCACGCACAAGACCTGAAGTCTTTGCCAAACATTACACACCGCCTGAGACACAGGCGTGCGCACAAGACCTGAACTCTTTGCCAATCATTGGCAAAGCTACGGCATTACACGCCACCTGAGACACAGGCGCGCGCATTAGACCTTTGTTTGGCAAAGCTACGACATTACACGCCGCCTGAGACACAGGCGTGCAAGACCTGAAGTCTTTGCCAAACATTGGCAATGCTACGGCATTACACGACGCCTGATACACATCGCGCACACAAGACCTGAAGTCTTTGCAAAACATTGGCAAAGCTAAGGCATTACACGCCGCCAAAGACACAGGCGCGCGCACAAGACTTGAACTACATGCCAAACATTAGCAAAGCTACGGTATTACACGCCGCCTGAGACACATGCGTGCGCACAAGTCTTGAAGTCTTTGCAAAACATTGGTAAAGCTACGGCATTACACGCCTCCTGAGACACAGGTGCGCGCACAAGACCTGAACTATATGCCAAACATTGGCAAAGCTACGGCATTACACGCCTCCTGAGACACATGCGCACACACAAGACATATAGTCTTTGCCAAACATTGGCAAAGCTTCGACATTACACGCCTCCTGAGACACAGGCACGCACAAGACGTGAAGTCTTTGCCAAACATTACACACCGCCTGAGACACAGGCGTGCGCACTAGACCTGAACTCTTTGCCAATCATTGGCAAAGCTATGACATTACACGCCACCTGAGACACATGCGCGTGCAAAAGACCTTTGTTTGGCAAAGCTACGACATTACACGCCGCCTGAGACACAGGCGCGCAAGACCTGAAGTCTTTGCCAAACATTGGAAATGTTACCGCATTACACGACGCCTAAGACCCAGCGCGCACACAAGAACTGAAGTCTTTGCAAAAAATTGGCAAAGCTACGGCATTACACGCCGCCAAAGACACAGGCGTCGCAGAAGACCTGAACTATATACCAAACATTGGCAAAGCTACGGTATTACACGCCGCCTAAGACACATGCGCGCGCAAAAGTCTTGAAGTCTTTGCCAATCAATGGCAAAGCTACGGCATTACGCTCCGCCTGAGAAACATGCGCGCGCAAAAGTCCTGAAGTCTTTACCAATCATTGGCAAAGCTACGACATTACACAACGCCTGAGACATATGCACGTGCACAATACCTGAAGTCTTTGCCAATCATTGACAAAGCTACGGCATTACACGCCGCCTGAGACACTTGCGCCTGCACAAGACCTGAAGTCTTTGCCAAACATTGGCAAAGCTACGAAATTACACGCCGCCTGGGTTTCATGCGCGCGCACAAGACCTGAACGCTTTGCCACACTTTGGCAAAGCTACGGCATTACACGTCGCCAAAAGACACAGGCGCGCGCACAAGACCAGAACTCTTTGCAAAACTTTGGAAAAGCTACGGCATTACACGCTGCTGAGACACAGGCGCGCACAAGACCTGAAGTCTGTGCCAAACATTGGAAAAGCTATGGCATTACACGCCGCCTGAGACACAGGCGCGCGCCCAAGACCTGAAGTATTTGCCAAACATTGGAAAAGCGACGGCATTACACGCCTCCTGAGACACACGCGCACGGACAAGACATGTAGTCTTTGCCAAACATTGGCAAAGCTACGACATTACACCCCTCCTGAGACACAGGCACGCACAAGACCTGATGTCTTTGCCAAACATTACACACCGCCTGAGACACAGGCGTGCGCACAAGACCTGAACTCTTTGCCAATCATTGGCAAAGCGACGGCATTACACGCCACCTGAGACACAGGCGCGCGCATTACACCGTTGTTTGGCAAAGCTACGGCATTACACGCCGCCTGAGACAGATGCGCGCAAGATCTGAAGTCTTTGCCAAACATTGGCAATGCTACGACATTACATGACGCCTGAGACCCGGCGCGCACACAAGACCTGAAGACTATGCCAAACATTGGCAAAGCTACGGCATTACACGACGCCACAGACACAGGCGCGCCCACAAGACCAGAACTATATGCCAAACATTGGCAAAGCTACGGTATTACACGTCGCCTGAGACACATGCGCGCGCAAAAGTCTTGAAGTCTTTGCCAATGATTGGCAAAGCTACCACATTATACGCCGCCTAAGACACATGCGCACGCAAAAGTCCTGAAGTCTTTGCCAATCATTGGCAAAGCTAAGGCATTACACGCCGCCTGAGACACATGCGCGTTCACAAGACCTGAAGTCTTTGCCAATCATTGGCAAAGCTACGGCATTACACGCCGCCTGAGACACTTGCACATGCACAAGACCTGAAGTCTTTGCCAAACATTGGCAAAGCTACGAAATTACACGCCGCCTGGGTTACATGCGCGCGCACAAGTCCTGAACTCTTTGCCACACTTTGGCAAAGCTACGGCATTACACGCCGCTTGAGACACAAGTGCGCGCACAAGACCAGAACTCTTTGCAAAACTTTGGAAAAGCTACGGCATTTCACGCAGCCTTAGACACATGCGCGCACAAGACCTGAAGTCTGTGCCAAACATTGGCAAAGGTATGGCATTACACGCCGCCTGAGACACAGGCGCGCGCACAAGACCTGAAGTCTTTGCCAAACATTGGAAAAGCGACGGCATTACACGCCTCCTGAGACACACGCGCACGCACAAGACATGTAGTCTTTGACAAACATTGGCAAAGCTACGACATTACACGCCTCCTGAGACACAGGCACGCACAAGACCTGAAGTCTTTGCCAAACATTACACACCGCCTGAGACACAGGCGTGCGCACAAGACCTGAACTCTTTGCCGATCATTGGCAAAGCTACGACATTACACGCCACATAAGACACAGGCGCGCGCATTAGACCTTTGTTTGGCAAAGCTACGACATTACACGCCGCCTAAGACACAGGCGCGCAAGACCTGAAGTCTTTGCCAAGCATTGGCAATGCTACGACATTACACGACGCCTGAGACACAGCGCACACAAGACCTGAAGTCTTTGCAAAACATTGGCAAAGCTACGGCATTACACGCCGCCAAAGACACAGGCGCGCGCACAAGACTTGAACTACATGCCAAACATTAGCAAAGCTACGGTATTACACGCCGCCTGAGACACATGCGTGCGCATAAGACCTGAAGTCTGTGCCAAACATTGGTAAAGCTACGGCATTACACGCCTCCTGAGACACAGGCGCGCGCACAAGACCTGAACTATATGCCAAACATTGGCAAAGCTACAGCATTACATGCCTCCTGCGACACATGCGCACGCACAAGACATGTAGTCTTTACCAAACATTGGCAAAGCAACGACATTACACGCCTCCTGAGACACAGGCACGCACAAGACCTGAAGTCTTTGCCAAACATTACACACCGCCTGAGACACAGGCGTGCGCACAAGACCTGAACTCTTTGCCGATCATTGGCAAAGCTACGACATTACACGCCACCTGAGACACAGGCGCGCGCATTAGACCTTTGTTTGGCAAAGCTACGATATTACACGCCGCCTGAGACACAGGCGCGCAAGACCTGAAGTCTTTGCCATACATTGGCAATGCTACGGCATTACACGACGCCTGAGACACAGCGCGCACACAAGACCTGAAGTCTTTGCAAAACATTGGCAAAGCTACGCCATTACACGCCGCCAAAGACACAGGCGCGCGCACAAGACTTGAACTACATGCCAAACATTAGCAAAGCTACGGTATTACACGCCGCCTGAGACACATGCGTGCGCACAAGTCTTGAAGTCTTTGCAAAACATTGGTAAAGCTACGGCATTACACGCCTCCTGAGACACAATTGCGCGCACAAGACCTGAACTATATGCCAAACATTGGCAAAGCTACGGCATTACACGCCTCCTGAGACACATGCGCACGCACAAGACATGTAGTTTTTGCCAAACATTGGCAAAGCTACGACATTACACGCCTCCTGAGACACAGGCACGCACAAGACCTGAAGTCTTTGCCAAACATTACACACCGCCTGAGACACAGGCGTGCGCACTAGACCTGAACTCTTCGCCAATCATTGGCAAAGCTACGACATTACACGCCACCTGAGACACATGCGCGCGCATAAGACCTTTGTTTGGCAAAGCTACGGCATTACACGCCGCCTGAGACACAGGCGCGCAAGACCTGAAGTCTTTGCCAAACATTGGAAATGTTACGACATTACACGACGCCTGAGACCCAGCGCGCACACAAGAACTGAAGTCTTTGCAAAACATTGGCAAAGCTACGGCATTACACGCCGCCAAAGACACAGGCGCGCGCAGAAGTCCTGAGCTATATGCCAAACATTGGCAAAGCTACGGTATTACACGCCGCCTGAGACACATGCGCGCGCAAAAGTCTTGAAGTCGTTGCCAATCATTGGCAAAGCTACGGCATTACGCTCCGCCTGAGACACATGCGCGCGCAAAAGTCCTGAAGTCTTTGCCAATCATTGGCAAAGCTACGGCATTACACGCCGCCTGAGACATATGCACGTGCACAATACCTGAAGTCTTTGCCAATCATTGACAAAGCTACGGCATTACACGCCGCCTGAGACACTTGCGCCTGCACAAGACCTGAAGTCTTTGCCAAACATTGGCAAAGCTACGAAATTACACGCCGCCTGAGTTACATGCGCGCGCACAAGACCTGAACTCTTTGCCACACTTTGGAAAAGCTACGGCATTACACGCCGCCTGAGACACAGGCGCGCGCACAAGACCAGAACTCTTTGCAAAACTTTGGAAAAGCTACGGCACTACACGCAGCCTCAGACACATGCGCGCACAAGACCTGAAGTCTGTGCCAAACATTGGCAAAGCTACGGCATTACACGCCGCCTGAGACACAGGCGCGCGCACAAGACCTGAAGTCTTTGCCAAACATTGGAAAAGTGATGGCATTACACGCCTCCTGAGACACACGCGCACGCACAAGACAAGGAGTCTTTGACAAACATTGTCAAAGCTACGACTTTACACGCCCCCTGAGACACAGGCACGCACAAGACCTGAAGTCTTTGCCAAACATTACACACCGCCTGAGACACAGGCGTGCGCACAAGACCTGAACTCTTTGCCAATCATTGGCAAAGCTACGGCATTACACGCCACCTGAGACACAGGCGCGCGCATTAGACATTTGTTTGGCAAAGCTACGACATTACACGCCGCCTGAGACACAGGCGTGCAAGACCTGAAGTCTTTGCCAAACATTGGCAATGCTACGGCATTACACGACGCCTGATACACATCGCGCACACAAGACCTGAAGTCTTTGCAAAACATTGGCAAAGCTACGGCATTACACGCCGCCAAAGACACAGGCGCGCGCACAAGACTTGAACTACATGCCAAACATTAGCAAAGCTACGGTATTACACGCCGCCTGAGACACATGCGTGCGCACAAGTCTTGAAGTCTTTGCAAAACATTGGTAAAGCTACGGCATTAGACGCCTCCTGAGACACAGGTGCGCGCACAAGACCTGAACTATATGCCAAACATTGGCAAAGCTACGGCATTACACGCCTCCTGAGACACATGCGCACACACAAGACATATAGTCTTTGCCAAACATTGGCAAAGCTATGACATTACACGCCTCCTGAGACACAGGCACGCACAAGACGTGAAGTCTTTGCCAAACATTACACACCGCCTGAGACACAGGCGTGCGCACTAGACCTGAACTCTTTGCCAATCATTGGCAAAGCTATGACATTACACGCCACCTGAGACACATGCGCGTGCAAAAGACCTTTGTTTGGCAAAGCTACGACATTACACGCCGCCTGAGACACAGGCGCGCAAGACCTGAAGTCTTTGCCAAACATTGGAAATGTTACGGCATTACACGATGCCTAAGACCCAGCGCGCACACAAGACATGAAGTCTTTGCAAAAAATTTGCAAAGCTACGGCATTACACGCCGCCAAAGACACAGGCGCCGCAGAAGACCTGAACTATATAGCAAACATTGGCAAAGCTACGGTATTACACGCCGCCTAAGACACATGCGCGCGCAAAAGTCTTGAAGTCTTTGCCAATCAATGGCAAAGCTACGACATTACACACCGCCAGAGACATATGCACGTGCACAATACCTGAAGTCTTTGCCAATCATTGACAAAGCTACGGCATTACACGCCGCCTGAGACACTTGCGCCTGCACAAGACCTGAAGTCTTTGCCAAACATTGGCAAAGCTACGAAATTACACGCCGCCTGGGTTACATGCGCGCGCACAAGACCTGAACGCTTTGCCACACTTTGGCAAAGCTACGGCATTACACGTCGCCAAAAGACACAGGCGCGCGCACAAGACCAGAACTCTTTGCAAAACTTTGGAAAAGGTACGACATTACACGCTGCTGACACACAGGCGCGCACAAGACCTGAAGTCTGTGCCAAACATTGGCAAAGCTATGGCATTACACGCCGCCTGAGACATAGGCGCGCGCCCAAGACCTGAAGTATTTGCCAAACATTGGAAAAGCGACGGCATTACACGCCTCCTGAGACACACGCGCACGGACAAGACATGTAGTCTTTGCCAAACATTGGCAAAGCTACGACATTACACCCCTCCTGAGACACAGGCACGCACAAGACCTGATGTCTTTGCCAAACATTACACACCGCCTGAGACACATGCGTGCGCACAAGACCTGAACTCTTTGCCAATCATTGGCAAAGCGACGACATTACACGCCACCTGAGACACAGGCGCGCGCATTACACCGTTGTTTGGCAAAGCTACGGCATTGCACGCCGCCTGAGACACAGGCGCGCAAGACCTGAAGTCTTTGCCAAACATTGGCAAAGCTACGGCATTACACGCTGCCAAAGACACAGGCGCGCGCACAAGACTTGAACTACATGCCAAACATTATCAAAGCTACGGTATTACACGCCGCCTGAGACACATGCGCGCACAAAAGTCTTGATGTTTGCGAATCATTGGCAAAGCTACTGCATTACACACCGTCTGATACACATGCGCGCACACAAGACCTGAAGTCTTTGCCAATCATTGGCAAAGCTACGGCATAACACGCCGCCTGAGACACAAGCGCGCGCACAAGACCTGAACTATATGCCAAACATTGGCAAAGCTACGGCATTACACGCCTCCTGAGACACACGCGCACGCACAAGACATGTAGTCTTTGCCAAACATTGGCAAATCTACGACATTACACGCCTCCTGAGACACAGGCACGCACAAGACCTGAAGTCTTTGCCAAACATTACACACCGCCTGAGACACAGGCGTGCGCACTAGACCTGAACTCTTTGCCAATCATTGGCAAAGCTTCGACATTACACGCCACATGAGACACATGCGCACGCATAAGACCTTTGTTTGGCAAAGCTACGGCATTACACGCCGCCAAAGACACAGGCGCGCGCAGAAGTCCTGAGCTATATGCCAAACATTGGCAAAGCTACGGCACTACGCTCCGCCTGAGACATATGCACGTGCACAATACCTGAAGTCTTTGCCAATCATTGACAAAGCTACGGCATTACACGCCGCCTGAGACACTTGCGCCTGCACAAGACCTGAAGTCTTTGCCAAACATTGGCAATGCTACGAAATTACACGCCGCCTGAGTTACATGCGCGCGCACAAGACCTGAACTCTTTGCCACACTTTGGCAAAGCTACGGCATTACACGCCGCCTGAGACACAAGTGCGCGCACAAGACCAGAACTCTTTGCAAAACTTTGGAAAAGCTACGACATTACACGCAGCCTTAGACACATGCGCGCACAAGACCTGAAGTCTGTGCCAAACATTGGCAAAGCTATGGCATTACACGCCGCCTGAGACACAGGCGCGCGCACAAGACTGAAGTCTTTGCCAAACATTGGAAAATTGACGGCATTACACGCCTCCTGAGACACACGCGCACGCACAAGACAAGGAGTCTTTGACAAACATTGGCAAAGCTACGACATTACACGCCCCCTGAGACACAGGCACGCACAAGACCTGAAGTCTTTGCCAAACATTACACACCGCCTGAGACACAGGCGTGCGCACAAGACATGAACTCTTTGCCAATCATTGGCAAAGCTACGGCATTACACGCCACCTGAGACACAGGCGCGCGCATTAGACCTTTGTTTGGCAAAGCTACGACATTACACGCCGCCTGAGACATAGGCGTGCAAGACCTGAAGTCTTTGCCAAACATTGGCAATGCTACGGCATTACACGACGCCTGATACACATCGCACACACAAGACCTGAAGTCTTTGCAAAACATTGGCAAAGCTACGGCATTACACGCCGCCAAAGACACAGGCGCGCGCACAAGACTTGAACTACATGCCAAACATTAGCAAAGCTACGGTATTACACGCCGCCTGAGACACATGCGTGCGCACAAGTCTTGAAGTCTTTGCAAAACATTGGTAAAGCTACGGCATTACACGCCTCCTGAGACACAGGTGCGCGCACAAGACCTGAACTATATGCCAAACATTGGCAAAGCTACGGCATTACACGCCTCCTGAGACACATGCGCACGCACAAGACATATAGTCTTTGCCAAACATTGGCAAAGCTACGACATTACACGCCTCCTGAGACACAGGCACGCACAAGACGTGAAGTCTTTGCCAAACATTACACACCGCCTGAGACACAGGCGTGCGCACTAGACCTGAACTCTTTGCCAATCATTGGCAAAGCTATGACATTACACGCCACCTGAGACACATGCGCGTCCATAAGACCTTTGTTTGGCAAAGCTACGGCATTACACGCCGCCTGAGACACAGGCGCGCAAGACCTGAAGTCTTTGCCAAACATTGGAAATGTTACGGCATTACACGACGCCTAAGACCCAGCGCGCACACAAGACATGAAGTCTTTGCAAAACATTGGCAAAGCTACGGCATTACACACCGCCAAAGACACAGGCGCGCGCAGAAGACCTGAACTATATACCAAACATTGGCAAAGCTACGGTATTACACGCCGCCTAAGACACATGCACGCGCAAAAGTCTTGAAGTCTTTGACAATCAATGGCAAAGCTACGGCATTACGCTCCGCCTGAGAAACATGCGCGCGCAAAAGTCCTCAAGTCTTTACCAATCATTGGCAAAGCTACGACATTACACACCGCCTGAGACATATGCACGTGCACAATACCTGAAGTCTTTGCCAATCATGGGAAATGTTACGGCATTACACGACGCCTGAGACCCAGCGCGCACACAAGAACTGAAGTCTTTTCAAAACATTGGCAAAGCTACGGTATTACACGCCGCCAAAGACACAGGCGCGCGCAGAAGTCCTGAGCTATATGCCAAACATTGGCAAAGCTACGGCATTACGCTCCGCCTGAGACATATGCACGTGCACAATACCTGAAGTCTTTGCCAATCATTGACAAAGCTACGGCATTACACGCCGCCTGAGACACTTGCGCCTGCACAAGACCTGAAGTCTTTGCCAAACATTGGCAAAGCTACGAAATTACACGCCGCCTGAGTTACATGCGCGCGCACAAGACCTGAACTCTTTGCCACACTTTGGCAAAGCTACGGCATTACACGCCGCCTGAGACACAAGTGCGCGCACAACACCAGAACTCTTTGCAAAACTTTGGAAAAGCTACGGCATTACACGCGGCCTTAGACACATGCGCGCACAAGACCTGAAGTCTGTGCCAAACATTTGCAAAGCTACGGCATTACACGCCGCCTGAGACACAGGCGCGCGCACAAGACCTGAAGTCTTTGCCAAACATTGGAAAAGTGACGGCATTACATGCCTCCTGAGACACACGCGCACGCACAAGACAAGGAGTCTTTGACAAACATTGGCAAAGCTACGACATTACACGCCCCCTGAGACACAGGCACGCACAAGACCTGAAGTCTTTGCCAAACATTACACACCGCCTGAGACACAGGCGTGCGGACAAGACATGAACTCTTTGCCAATCATTGGCAAAGCTACGGCATTACACGCCACCTGAGACACAGGCGCGCGCATTAGACCTTTGTTTGGCAAAGCTACGACATTACACGCTGCCTGAGACACAGGCGTGCAAGACCTGAAGTCTTTGCCAAACATTGGCAATGCTACGGCATTACACGACGCCTGATACACATCGCGCACACAAGACCTGAAGTCCTTGCAAAACATTGGCAAAGCTACGGCATTACACGCCGCCAAAGACACAGGCGCGCGCACAAGACTTGAACTACATGCCAAACATTAGCAAAGCTACGGTATTACACGCCGCCTGAGACACATGCGTGCGCACAAGTCTTGAAGTCTTTGCAAAACATTGATAAAGCTACGGCATTACACGCCTCCTGAGACACAGGTGCGCGCACAAGACCTGAACTATATGCCAAACATTGGCAAAGCTACGGCATTACACGCCTCCTGAGACACATGCGCACGCACAAGACATATAGTCTTTGCCAAACATTGGCAAAGCTACGACATTACACGCCTCCTGAGACACAGGCACGCACAAGACGTGAAGTCTTTGCCAAACATTACACACCGCCTGAGACACAGGCGTGCGCACTAGACCTGAACTCTTTGCCAATCATTGGCAAAGCTATGACATTACACGCCACCTGAGACACATGCGCGTGCATAAGACCTTTGTTTGGCAAAGCTACGGCATTACACGCCGCCTGAGACACAGGCGCGCAAGACCTGAAGTCTTTGCCAAACATTGGAAATGTTACGGCATTACACGACGCCTAAGACCCAGCGCGCACACAAGACATGAAGTCTTTGCAAAACATTGGCAAAGCTACGGCATTACACGCCGCCAAAGACACAGGCGCGCGCAGAAGACCTGAACTATATACCAAACATTGGCAAAGCTACGGTATTACACGCCGCCTAAGACACATGCGCGCGCAAAAGTCTTGAAGTCTTTGCCAATCAATGGCAAAGCTACGGCATTACGCTCCGCCTGAGAAACATGCGCGCGCAAAAGTCCTGAAGTCTTTACCAATCATTGGCAAAGCTACGACATTACACACCGCCTGAGACATATGCACGTGCACAATACTTGAAGTCTTTGCCAATCATTGACAAAGCTACGGCATTACACGCTGCCTGAGACACTTGCGCCTGCACAAGACCTGAAGTCTTTGCCAAACATTGGCAAAGCTACGAAATTACACGCCGCCTGTGTTACATGCGCGCGCACAAGACCTGAACGCTTTGCCACACTTTGGCAAAGCTACGACATTACACGTCGCCAAAAGACACAGGCGCGCGCACAAGACCAGAACTCTTTGCAAAACTTTGGAAAAGCTACGGCATTACACGCTACTGAGACACAGGCGCGCACAAGACCTGAAGTCTGTGCCAAACATTGGAAAAGCGACGACATTACACGCCTCCTGAGACACACGCGCACGGACAAGACATGTAGTCTTTGCCAAACATTGGCAAAGCTACGACATTACACCCCTCCTGAGACACAGGCACGCACAAGACCTGATGTCTTTGCCAAACATTACACACCGCCTGAGACACAGGCGTGCGCACAAGACCTGAACTCTTTGCCAATCATTGGCAAAGCGACGGCATTACACGCCACCTGAGACACAGGCGCGCGCATTACATCGTTGTTTGGCAAAGCTACGGCATTGCACGCCGCCTGAGACACAGGCGCGCAAGACCTGAAGTCTTTGCCAAACATTGGCAAAGCTACGGCATTACACGCTGCCAAAGACACAGGCGCGCGCACAAGACTTGAACTACATGCCAAACATTAGCAAAGCTACGGTATTACACGCCGCCTGAGACACATGCGCGCACACAAGACCTGAAGTCTTTGCCAATCATTGGCAAAGCTACGGCATTACACGCTGCCTGAGACACAAGCGCGCGCACAAGACCTGAACTATATGCCAAACATTGGCAAAGCTACGGCATTACACGCCTCCTGAGACACACGCGCACGCACAAGACATGTAGTCTTTGCCAAACATTGGAAAAGCTACGACATTACACGCCTCCTGAGACACAGGCACGCACAAGACCTGAAGTCTTTGCCAAACTTTAAACACCGCCTGAGACACAAGCATGCGCACTAGACCTGAACTCTTTGCCCATCATTGGCAAAGCGACGGCATTACACGCCACCTGAGACACTTGCGCGCACACAAGACCTGAAGTCTTTGCAAAACATTGGCAAAGCTATGGCATTACACGCCGCCAAAGACACAGGCGCGCGCACAAGACCTGAACTATATGCCAAACATTGGCAAAGCTACGGTATTACACGCCACCTGAGACACATGCGCGCGCAAAAGACTTGAAGTCTTTTCCAATCATTGGCAAAGCTACGGCATTACGCTCCGCCTGAGACACATGCGCGCGCAAAAGTCCTGAAGTCTTTGCCAATCATTGGCAAAACTACGGCATTACACGCCGCCTGAGACATATGCACGTGCACAATACCTGAAGTCTTTGCCAATCATTGACAAAGCTACGGCATTACACGCCGCCTGAGACAATTGCGCCTGCACAAGACCTGAAGTCTTTGCCAAACATTGGCAAAGCTACGAAATTACACGCCGCCTGGGTTACATGCGCGCGCACAAGACCTGAACTCTTTGCCACACTTTGGCAAAGCTACGGCATTACACGCCGCCTGAGACACAAGTGCGCGCACAAGACCAGAACTCTTTGCAAAACTTTGGAAAAGCTACGGCATTACACGCAGCCTTAGACACGTGCGCGCACAAGACCTGAAGTCTGTGCCAAACATTGGTAAAGCTACGGCATTACACGCCGCCTGAGACACAGGCGCGCGCACAAGACCTGAAGTCTTTGCCAAACATTGGAAAAGTGATGGCATTACATGCCTCCTGAGACACACGCGCACGCACAAGACGGGGAGTCTTTGACAAACATTGGCAAAGCTACGACATTACACGCCTCCTGAGACACAGGCACGCACAAGACCTGAAGTCTTTGCCAAACATTACACACCGCCTGACACACAGGCGTGCGCACAATACCTGAACTCTTTGCCAATCATTGGCAAAGCTACGGCATTACACGCCACCTGAGACACAGGCGCGCGCATTAGACCTTTGTTTGGCAAAGCTACGACATTACACGCCGTCTCAGACACAGGCGCGCAAGACCTGAAGTCTTTGCCAAACATTGGCAATGCTACGGCATTACACGATGCCTGATACACAGCGCGCACAAAAGACCTGAAGTCTTTGCAGAACAATGGAAAGCTACGGCATTACACGCCGCATGAGACACAGGCGCGCGCCCAAGACCTGAAGTATTTGCCAAACATTGGAAAAGCGACGGCATTACACGCCTCCTGAGACACACGCGCACGGACAAGACATGTAGTCTTTGCCAAACATTGGCAAAGCTACGACATTACACGCCTCCTAAGACACTGGCACGCACAAGACCTGATGTCTTTGCCAAACATTACACACCGCCTGAGACACAGGCGTGTGCACAAGACCTGAACTCTTTGCCAATAATTGGCAAAGCGACGGCATTACACGCCACCTGAGACACAGGCGCGCGCATTACACCGTTGTTTGGCAAAGCTACGGCATTGCATGCTGCCTGAGACACAGGCGCGCAAGACCTGAAGTCTTTGCCAAACATTGGCAAAGCTACGGCATTACACGCCGCCAAAGACACAAACGCGCACACATGACCTGAACTATATGCCAAACATTGGCAAAGCTACGACATTACACGCCTCCTGAGACACACGCGCACGCACAAGACATGTAGTCTTTGCAAAACATTGGCAAAGCTACGGCATTACACGCCGCCAAAGACACAGGCGCGCGCCCAAGACCTGAACTATATGCCAAACATTGGCAAAGCTACAGTATTACACGCTGCTGACACAGAGGCGCGCACAGGACCTGAAGTCTGTGCCAAACATTGGCAAAGCTACGGCATTACACGCCGCATGAGACACAGGCGCGCGCCCAAGACCTGAAGTATTTGCCAAACATTGGAAAAGCGACGGCATTACACGCCTCCTGAGACACACGCGCACGGACAAGACATGTAGTCTTTGCCAAACATTGGCAAAGCTACGACATTACACGCCTCCTGAGACACTGGCACGCACAAGACCTGATGTCTTTGCCAAACATTACACACCGCCTGAGACACAGGCGTGTGCACAAGACCTGAACTCTTTGCCAATCATTGGCAAAGCGACGGCATTACACGCCACCTGAGACACAGGCGCGCGCATTACACCGTTGTTTGGCAAAGCTACGGCATTGCATGCTGCCTGAGACACAGGCGCGCAAGACCTGAAGTCTTTGCCAAACATTGGCAAAGCTACGGCATTACACGCCGCCAAAGACACAGGCGCGCGCACAAGACTTGAACTACTTGCCAAACATTAGCAAAGCTACGGTATTACACGCCGCCTGAGACACATGCGCGCACAAAAGTCTTGAAGTCTTTGCGAATCATTGGCAAAGCTACTGCATTACACGCCGTCTGATACACATGCGCGCACACAAGACCTGAAGTCTTTGCCAATCATTGGCAAAGCTACGGCATTACACGCCGCCTGAGATACAAGCGCGCGCACAAGACCTGAACTATATGCCAAACATTGGCAAAGCTACGGCATTACACGCCTCCTGAGACACACGCGCACGCACAAGACATGTAGTCTTTGCCAAACATTGGCAAAGCTACGACATTACACGCCTCCTGAGACACAGGCACGCACAAGACCTGAAGTCTTTGCCAAACTTTAAAAACCGCCTGAGACACAGGCATGCGTACTAGACCTGAACTCTTTGCCAATCATTGGCAAAGCGACGGCATTACACGCCACCTGAGACACTTGCGCGCACACAAGACCTGAAGTCTTTGCAAAACATTGGCAAAGCTACGGCATTACACGCCGCCAAAGACACAGGCGCGCGCACAAGAACTGAACTATATGCCAAACATTGGCAAAGCTATGGTATTACACGCCGCCTGAGACACATGCGCGCGCAAAAGTCTTGAAGGCTTTGCCAAACATTGGCAAAGCTACGGCATTACGCGCCGCCAGGGACACATGCGCGCGCAAAAGTCCTGAAGTCTTTGCCAATCATTGGCAAAGCTACGGCATTACACGACGCCTGAGACATATGCACGTGCACAATACCTGAAGTCTTTGCCAATCATTGACAAAGCTATGGCATTACACGCCGCCTGAGACAATTGCGCCTGCACAAGACCTGAAGTCTTTGCTAAACATTGGCAAAGCTACGAAATTACACGCCGCCTGGGTTACATGCGCGCGCACAAGACCTGAACTCTTTGCCACACTTTGGCAAAGCTACGGCATTACACGCCGCCTGAGACACAAGTGCGCGCACAAGACCAGAACTCTTTACAAAACTTTGGAAAAGCTACGGCATTACACGCAGCCTTAGACACATGCGCGCACAAGACCTGAAGTCTGTGCCAAACATTGGCAAAGCTACGACATTACACGCCGCCTGAGACACAGGCGCGCGCACAAGTCCTGAAGTCTTTGCCAAACATTGGAAAAGTGACGGCATTACATGCCTCCTGAGACACACGCGCACGCACAAGACATGGAGTCTTTGACAAACATTGGCAAAGCTACGACATTACACGCCTCCTGAGACACAGGCACGCACAAGACCTGAAGTCTTTGCCAAACATTACACACCGCCTGAGACACAGGTGCGCACAAGACCTGAACTCTTTGCCAATCATTGGCAAAGCTACGGCATTACACGCCACCTGAGACACAGGCGCGCGCATTAGACCTTTGTTTGGCAAAGCTACGACATTACACGCCGCCTGAGACACAGGCGCGCAAGACCTGAAATCTTTGCCAAACATTGGCAATGCTACGGCATTACACGACGCCAGGGACACATGCGCGCGCAAAAGTCTTGAAGTCTTTGCCAATCATTGGCAAAGCTACGGCATTACGCGCCGCCAGGGACACATGCGCGAGCAAAAGTCCTGAAGTCTTTGCCAATCATTGGCAAAGCTACGGCATTACACGCCGCCTGAGACATATGCACGTGCACAATACCTGAAGTCTTTGCCAATCATTGACAAAGCTACGGCATTACACGCCGCCTGAGACAATTGCGCCTGCACAAGACCTGAAGTCTTTGCCAAACATTGGCAAAGCTACGAAATTACACGCCGCCTGGGTTACATGCGCGCGCACAAGACCTGAACTCTTTGCCACACTTTGGCAAAGCTACGGCATTACACGCCGCCTGAGACACAAGTGCGCGCACAAGACCAGAACTCTTTACAAAACTTTGGAAAAGCTACGGCATTACACGCAGCCTTAGACACATGCGCGCACAAGACCTGAAGTCTGTGCCAAACATTGGCAAAGCTACGACATTACACGCCGCCTGAGACACAGGCGCGCGCACAAGTCCTGAAGTCTTTGCCAAACATTGGAAAAGTGACGGCATTACATGCCTCCTGAGACACACGCGCACGCACAAGACATGGAGTCTTTGACAAACATTGGCAAAGCTACGACATTACACGCCTCCTGAGACACAGGCACGCACAAGACCTGAAGTCTTTGCCAAACATTACACACCGCCTGAGACACAGGCGTGCGCACAAGACCTGAACTCTTTGCCAATCATTGGCAAAGCTACGGCATTACACGCCACCTGAGACACAGGCGCGCGCATTAGACCTTTGTTTGGCAAAGCTACGACATTACACGCCGCCTGAGACACAGGCGCGCAAGACCTGAAATCTTTGCCAAACATTGGCAATGCTACGGCATTACACGACGCCTGATACACAGCGCGCACAAAAGACCTGAAGTCTTTGCAAAACAATGGCAAAGCTACGGCATTACACGCCGCCTGAGACCCAGGCGCGCGCCCAAGACCTGAAGTATTTGCCAAACATTGGAAGAGCGACAGCATTACACGCCTCCTGAGACACACGCGCACGGACAAGACATGTAGTCTTTGCCAAACATTGGCAAAGCTACGACATTACACGCCTCCTGAGACACTGGCACGCACAAGACCTGATGTCTTTGCCAAACATTACACACCGCCTGAGACACAGGCGTGCGCACAAGACCTGAACTCTTTGCCAATCATTGGCAAAGCGACGGCATTACACGCCACCTGAGACACAGGCGCGCGCATTACACCGTTGTTTGGCAAAGCTACGGCATTGCATGCTGCCTGAGACACAGGCGCGCAAGACCTGAAGTCCTTGCCAAACATTGGCAAAGCTACGGCATTACACGCCGCCAAAGACACAGGCGCGCGCACAAGACTTGAACTACTTGCCAAACATTAGCAAAGCTACGGTATTACACGCCGCCTGAGACACATGCGCGCACAAAAGTATTGAAGTCTTTGCGAATCATTGGCAAAGCTACTGCATTACACGCCGTCTGATACACATGCGCGCACACAAGACCTGAAGTGTTTGCCAATCATTGGCAAAGCTACGGCATTACACGCCGCCAGAGACACAAACGCGCGCACAAGACCTGAACTATATGCCAAACATTGGCAAAGCTACGACATTACACGCCTCCTGAGACACACGTGCACGCACAAGACATGTAGTCTTTGCCAAACATTGGCAAAGCTACGACATTACACGCCTCCTGAGACACAGGCACGCACAAGACCTGAAGTCTTTGCCAAACTTTAAACACCGCCTGAGACACAAGCATGCGTACTAGACCTGAACTCTTTGCCAATCATTGGCAAAGCGATGGCATTACACGCCACCTGAGACACTTGCGCGCACACAAGACCTGAAGTCTTTGCAAAACATTGGCAAAGCTACGGCATTACACGCCGCCAAAGACACAGGCGCGCGCCCAAGACCTGAACTATATGCCAAACATTGGCAAAGCTACGGTATTACACGCCTCCTGAGACACATGCGCGCGCAAAAGTCTTGAAGTCTTTGCCAATCATTGGCAAAGCTACGGCATTACGCGCCGCCAGAGACACATGCGCGCGCAAAAGTCTTGAAGTCTTTGCCAATCATTGGCAAAGCTACAGCATTACACGCCGCCTGAGACATATGCACGTGCACAATACCTGAAGTCTTTGCCAATCATTAGCAAAGCTACGGCATTACACGCCGCTTGAGACACTTGCGCCTACACAAGACCTGAAGTCTTTGCCAAACATTGGCAAAGCTACGAAATTACACGCCGCCTGGGTTACATGCGCGTGCACAAGACCTGAACTCTTTGCCACACTTTGGCAAAGCTACGGCATTACACGTCGCCTGAGACACAGACGCGTGCAGAAGACCAGAACTCTTTGCAAAACTTTGGAAAAGCTACGGCATTACACGCTGCTGACACAGAGGCGCGCACAGGACCTGAAGTCTGTGCCAAACATTGGCAAAGCTACGGCATTACACGCCGCCTGAGACACAGGCGCGCGCCCAAGACCTGAAGTATTTGCCAAACATTGGAAAAGCGACGGCATTACACGCCTCCTGAGACACACGCGCACGGACAAGACATGTAGTCTTTGCCAAAAATTTGCAAAGCTACGACATTACACACCTCCTGAGACACAGGCACGCACAGGACCTGAAGTCTTTACCAAACATTACACACCGCCTGAGACACAGGCGTGCGCACAAGACCTAAACTCTTTGCCAATCATTGGCAAAGCTACGGCATTACACGCCACCTGAGACACATGCGCACGCATTAAACCGTTGTTTGGCAAAGCTACGACATTGCACGCCGTCTGAGACACAGGCGCGCAAGACCTGAAGTCTTTGCCAAACATTGGCAAAGCTACGGCATTACACGCCGCCAAAGACACAGGCGCGCGCACAAGACTTGAACTATATGCCAAACAATAGCAAAGCTACGGTATTACACTCCGCATGAGACACATGCGCGCACAAAAGTCTTGAAGTCTTTGCCAATCATTGGCAAAGCTACTGCATTACACGCCGTCTGATACACATGCGCGCGCACAAGACCTGAAGTCTTTGCCAAATATTGGAAAAGCTATGGCATTACACGCCGCCTGAGACACAAACGCGCGCACAAGACGTGAACTATATGCCAAACATTGGCAAAGCTACGGCATTACACGCCTCCTGAGACACACGCGCACGCACAAGACAGGTAGTCTTTGCCAAACATTGGCAAAGCTACGACATTACACGCCTCCTGAGACACAGGCACGCACAAGACCTGAAGTCTTTGCCAAACTTTAAACACCGCCTGAGACACAGGCATGCGCACTAGACCTGAACTCTTTGCCAATCATTGGCAAAGCGACGGCATTACACGCCACCTGAGACACATGCGTGCGTATAAGACCTTTGTTTGGCAAAGCTACGGCATTACACGCCGCCTAAGACACAGGCGCGCAAAATCTGAAGTCTTTGCCAAACATTGGCAATGCTACGGCATTACATGACGCCTGAGACCCAGCGAGCACACAAGACATAAAGTCTTTGCCAAACATTGGCAAAGCTACGGCATTACACGCCGCCAAAGACACATGCGCGCCCACAAGACCTGAACTATATGCCAAACATTTGCAAAGCTACGGTATTACACGCCGCCTGAGACACATGCGCGCGCAAAAGTCCTGAAGTCTTTGCCAATCATTGGCAAAGCTACGGCATTACACGGCGCCTGAGACACATGAGCGTGCACAAGACCTGAAGTCTTTGCCAATCATTGGTAAAGCTACGGCATTACACGCCGCCTGAGACACCAGCACATGCACAAGACTTGAAGTCTTTGCCAAACATCGGCAAAGCTACGAAATTACACGCCGCCTGGATTACATGCGCGCGCACAAGACCTGAACTCTTTGCCACACTTTGGCAAAGCTACGGCATTACACGCCGCCTGAGACACAGACGCGCGCACAAGACCAGAACTCTTTGCAAAACTTTGGAAAAGCTACGGCATTACACGCAGCCTCAGACACATGCGCGCACAAGACCTGAAGTCTGTGACAAACATTGGCAAAGCTACGGCATTACACGCCGCCTGAGACACAGGCACGCGCACAAGACCTGAAGTCTTTTCCAAACATTGGAAAAGCGACGGCATTTCACGCCTCCTGAGACACACGCGCACGCACAAGACATGTAATCTTTGACAAACATTGGCAAAGCTACGACATTACACGCCTCCTGAGACACAGGCACGCACAAGACCTGAAGTCTTTGCCAAACATTACACACCACCTGAGACACAGGCGTGCGCACAAGACCTGAACTCTTTGCCAATCATTGGCAAAGCTACGGCATTACACGCCACCTGAGACACAGGCGCGCGCATTAGACCTTTGTTTGGCAAAGCTACGGCATTACACGCCGCCTGAGACACAGGCGCGCAAGACCTGAAGTCTTTGCCAAACATTGGCAAAGCTACGGCATTACACGCCGCCTGAGACACACGCGCACGGACAAGACATGTAGTCTTTGCCAAACATTGGCAAAGCTACGACATTACACGCCTCCTGAGACACAAGCACGCACAAGACCTGAAGTCTTTGCCAAACATTGGCAAAGCTACGGCATTACACGCCGCCAAAGACACAGGCGCGCGCACAAGACTTGAACTACTTGCCAAACATTAGCAAAGCTACGGTATTACACGCCGCCTGAGACACATGCGCGCACAAAAGTATTGAAGTCTTTGCGAATCATTGGCAAAGCTACTGCATTACACGCCGTCTGATACACATGCGCGCACACAAGACCTGAAGTGTTTGCCAATCATTGGCAAAGCTACGGCATTACACGCCGCCAGAGACACAAACGCGCGCACAAGACCTGAACTATATGCCAAACATTGGCAAAGCTACGACATTACACGCCTCCTGAGACACACGCGCACGCACAAGACATGTAGTCTTTGCCAAACATTGGCAAAGCTACGACATTACACGCCTCCTGAGACACAGGCACGCACAAGACCTGAAGTCTTTGCCAAACTTTAAACACCGCCTGAGACACAAGCATGCGTACTAGACCTGAACTCTTTGCCAATCATTGGCAAAGCGATGGCATTACACGCCACCTGAGACACTTGCGCGCACACAAGACCTGAAGTCTTTGCAAAACATTGGCAAAGCTACGGCATTACACGCCGCCAAAGACACAGGCGCGCGCCCAAGACCTGAACTATATGCCAAACATTGGCAAAGCTACGGTATTACACGCCTCCTGAGACACATGCGCGCGCAAAAGTCTTGAAGTCTTTGCCAATCATTGGCAAAGCTACGGCATTACGCGCCGCCAGAGACACATGCGCGCGCAAAAGTCTTGAAGTCTTTGCCAATCATTGGCAAAGCTACAGCATTACACGCCGCCTGAGACATATGCACGTGCACAATACCTGAAGTCTTTGCCAATCATTAGCAAAGCTACGGCATTACACGCCGCTTGAGACACTTGCGCCTACACAAGACCTGAAGTCTTTGCCAAACATTGGCAAAGCTACGAAATTACACGCCGCCTGGGTTACATGCGCGTGCACAAGACCTGAACTCTTTGCCACACTTTGGCAAAGCTACGGCATTACACGTCGCCTGAGACACAGACGCGTGCAGAAGACCAGAACTCTTTGCAAAACTTTGGAAAAGCTACGGCATTACACGCTGCTGACACAGAGGCGCGCACAGGACCTGAAGTCTGTGCCAAACATTGGCAAAGCTACGGCATTACACGCCGCCTGAGACACAGGCGCGCGCCCAAGACCTGAAGTATTTGCCAAACATTGGAAAAGCGACGGCATTACACGCCTCCTGAGACACACGCGCACGGACAAGACATGTAGTCTTTGCCAAAAATTTGCAAAGCTACGACATTACACACCTCCTGAGACACAGGCACGCACAGGACCTGAAGTCTTTACCAAACATTACACACCGCCTGAGACACAGGCGTGCGCACAAGACCTAAACTCTTTGCCAATCATTGGCAAAGCTACGGCATTACACGCCACCTGAGACACATGCGCACGCATTAAACCGTTGTTTGGCAAAGCTACGACATTGCACGCCGTCTGAGACACAGGCGCGCAAGACCTGAAGTCTTTGCCAAACATTGGCAAAGCTACGGCATTACACGCCGCCAAAGACACAGGCGCGCGCACAAGACTTGAACTATATGCCAAACAATAGCAAAGCTACGGTATTACACTCCGCATGAGACACATGCGCGCACAAAAGTCTTGAAGTCTTTGCCAATCATTGGCAAAGCTACTGCATTACACGCCGTCTGATACACATGCGCGCGCACAAGACCTGAAGTCTTTGCCAAATATTGGAAAAGCTATGGCATTACACGCCGCCTGAGACACAAACGCGCGCACAAGACGTGAACTATATGCCAAACATTGGCAAAGCTACGGCATTACACGCCTCCTGAGACACACGCGCACGCACAAGACAGGTAGTCTTTGCCAAACATTGGCAAAGCTACGACATTACACGCCTCCTGAGACACAGGCACGCACAAGACCTGAAGTCTTTGCCAAACTTTAAACACCGCCTGAGACACAGGCATGCGCACTAGACCTGAACTCTTTGCCAATCATTGGCAAAGCGACGGCATTACACGCCACCTGAGACACATGCGTGCGTATAAGACCTTTGTTTGGCAAAGCTACGGCATTACACGCCGCCTAAGACACAGGCGCGCAAAATCTGAAGTCTTTGCCAAACATTGGCAATGCTACGGCATTACATGACGCCTGAGACCCAGCGAGCACACAAGACATAAAGTCTTTGCCAAACATTGGCAAAGCTACGGCATTACACGCCGCCAAAGACACATGCGCGCCCACAAGACCTGAACTATATGCCAAACATTTGCAAAGCTACGGTATTACACGCCGCCTGAGACACATGCGCGCGCAAAAGTCCTGAAGTCTTTGCCAATCATTGGCAAAGCTACGGCATTACACGGCGCCTGAGACACATGAGCGTGCACAAGACCTGAAGTCTTTGCCAATCATTGGTAAAGCTACGGCATTACACGCCGCCTGAGACACCAGCACATGCACAAGACTTGAAGTCTTTGCCAAACATCGGCAAAGCTACGAAATTACACGCCGCCTGGATTACATGCGCGCGCACAAGACCTGAACTCTTTGCCACACTTTGGCAAAGCTACGGCATTACACGCCGCCTGAGACACAGACGCGCGCACAAGACCAGAACTCTTTGCAAAACTTTGGAAAAGCTACGGCATTACACGCAGCCTCAGACACATGCGCGCACAAGACCTGAAGTCTGTGACAAACATTGGCAAAGCTACGGCATTACACGCCGCCTGAGACACAGGCACGCGCACAAGACCTGAAGTCTTTTCCAAACATTGGAAAAGCGACGGCATTTCACGCCTCCTGAGACACACGCGCACGCACAAGACATGTAATCTTTGACAAACATTGGCAAAGCTACGACATTACACGCCTCCTGAGACACAGGCACGCACAAGACCTGAAGTCTTTGCCAAACATTACACACCACCTGAGACACAGGCGTGCGCACAAGACCTGAACTCTTTGCCAATCATTGGCAAAGCTACGGCATTACACGCCACCTGAGACACAGGCGCGCGCATTAGACCTTTGTTTGGCAAAGCTACGGCATTACACGCCGCCTGAGACACAGGCGCGCAAGACCTGAAGTCTTTGCCAAACATTGGCAAAGCTACGGCATTACACGCCGCCTGAGACACACGCGCACGGACAAGACATGTAGTCTTTGCCAAACATTGGCAAAGCTACGACATTACACGCCTCCTGAGACACAAGCACGCACAAGACCTGAAGTCTTTGCCAAACATTGGCAAAGCTACGGCATTACACGCCGCCAAAGACACAGGCGCGCGCACAAGACTTGAACTACTTGCCAAACATTAGCAAAGCTACGGTATTACACGCCGCCTGAGACACATGCGCGCACAAAAGTATTGAAGTCTTTGCGAATCATTGGCAAAGCTACTGCATTACACGCCGTCTGATACACATGCGCGCACACAAGACCTGAAGTGTTTGCCAATCATTGGCAAAGCTACGGCATTACACGCCGCCAGAGACACAAACGCGCGCACAAGACCTGAACTATATGCCAAACATTGGCAAAGCTACGACATTACACGCCTCCTGAGACACACGCGCACGCACAAGACATGTAGTCTTTGCCAAACATTGGCAAAGCTACGACATTACACGCCTCCTGAGACACAGGCACGCACAAGACCTGAAGTCTTTGCCAAACTTTAAACACCGCCTGAGACACAAGCATGCGTACTAGACCTGAACTCTTTGCCAATCATTGGCAAAGCGATGGCATTACACGCCACCTGAGACACTTGCGCGCACACAAGACCTGAAGTCTTTGCAAAACATTGGCAAAGCTACGGCATTACACGCCGCCAAAGACACAGGCGCGCGCCCAAGACCTGAACTATATGCCAAACATTGGCAAAGCTACGGTATTACACGCCTCCTGAGACACATGCGCGCGCAAAAGTCTTGAAGTCTTTGCCAATCATTGGCAAAGCTACGGCATTACGCGCCGCCAGAGACACATGCGCGCGCAAAAGTCTTGAAGTCTTTGCCAATCATTGGCAAAGCTACAGCATTACACGCCGCCTGAGACATATGCACGTGCACAATACCTGAAGTCTTTGCCAATCATTAGCAAAGCTACGGCATTACACGCCGCTTGAGACACTTGCGCCTACACAAGACCTGAAGTCTTTGCCAAACATTGGCAAAGCTACGAAATTACACGCCGCCTGGGTTACATGCGCGTGCACAAGACCTGAACTCTTTGCCACACTTTGTGTCACACCCCGCCAAGGCGGAAACGCGAGGCGCAACTTTCACTGGTTTCCAAAGCATATGATTACCGCAAACACATACATGATAAATGGATACATAAATGAGTTTAAAGTTTTACATTACAAAATGTAAAATGAGTTTACAAAACATTAAGATTTCACAAATATGACTCAATTCGATGAGTTATACAAGGGAAATCCTCCTTGGGTAGTATCCATCGTGCATGCATGTAATCTACATTGCTAACCTTGAAATCACGTTCAGTTACCTGAAAAACATACTTAAAATCGTCAACACGAGGTTGGTGAGTTCACAGGTTTAATCAAATAGTTCTTTGCAAAATTTCATTGTTCGTAAATAGTTTCAGTTGTATGTGATAAACAGAATAAGAATTGTTGACCCATTTGTAAACTAGCTAGGAATACAAATAATATGTTCATACATGAGGCGTAACCAAACCATGACATGTGTGAGCCCCTATTAAGCGTTATCAGATTCTATGCGGCCATAAATCCTCCAGATTGTGGTTAGCGCGACTAACCATGACCGGGAGACGTCACTCTCCATAGTACTATTCATAGGACCCTAGGCTACAGTTAATGGTTACTATGTTGTTCCAGGGGACTTTCGCGGCCTCCATTGTGTTGTTCTCATCCCATGTAAACATAAAAGTCGTGTCTTATTCTCTTGTTATCCCATAAAATAGTTGAAGTATGTTTTTCCCCCAAATATTAGAAAGCAGTAAAAAGAAAGGGGCCGTGAAACTCACCTTGTGTTTGTGTATATACTTGTAATAATATTTGTTGTAGTCAACCTTGACTGTTTGTACCCTAGATACCAAGGGTAAATTGTTGTTAAGACCAACGTCTTAATTGTAAATTGTTCACCGACCTTGTAAATCTGATTATGTTTGTTTAAATATCGTTTTAGTTTTCCAACACATGTTTTGTTATAAAATAGTTTTGAGTTACTGCCCAACTGGGACTGTTGTACAGGTGTCGAAACTTCTTAGTTTCGATTGGGCATATGTGTGTCGAAACTACTTAGTTTCGATGGAGTGGTCAGGAGTCGAAACAACCTAGTTTCGATTGAGAAAAGGTATCGAAACTACCTAGTTTCGATTGAGTATTTGCTATCGAAACTACCTAGTTTCGATTGAGTAAAAGACATCAAAACTCCTAGTTTCGATGGATCAACAGGTATCGAAACTCCTAGTTTCTATGGAGTTAACTGGTATCGAAACTCCTAGTTTCGATTGAGAAACAGGTATCGAAACTCCTAGTTTCGATTGAGAAACAGGTATCGAAACTCCTAGTTTCGATTGAGCAACAGGTATCGAAACTCCTAGTTTCGATTGAGAAACAGGTATCGAAACTCCTAGTTTCGATTGAGAAACAGGTATCGAAACTCCTAGTTTCGATTACTGGACTTCTGTTTTGACAGAATCAGTCCGGCATATTTTGATGTTTTAAACTTGAATTCGACACACTCTTCTTGTTATCTTTCTTGCGTTTAAATAAGATGTAAGTTTAGTTACGGTTTTAAAGAACATAATATGAAAAATATCGAGTTTTTACCTTAAAAACAGTGATGAAGATGATGAGAGAAAACAGAGAATGGTCTCGAATCTTCTGTTGAACTTTCTTTAGAAACACTTGAAATCTTCTTAAAACACTAGATTGTGGTGGATTTTTACCTTAAAACTTGGCTTCGATTTTGAAGAGAAATGAGAAGATTTTCGTACGAAAATGAGAGAGATAAAAGGTTTGTGAGAGTTTTGAGTGAAAGGGTATGGGTTATATCTGAAAATATGGTAAAATGGGACGTGAGAATGGGGGGGGGGATGGTTTTCTCTGCATTTCGGCCGAATAGTCAAGGGTGGGTGGTTTGGGTCAAAATAAATCAAACAATTTGAATTTTTGGTATTTGTTTATTAACTAGAATTTTAAAGGGGTAGTTTAATTCGGTTTATTTTCCCCACAGTATTATAATTTTATTCTGAAAATAATTTATTGACCAACTTAAAATTTGTGTAATATATATATGCCTGGATATTTAATTTATCCACTATTGTTCGAATTTGTCGGTGTATATAACACGTGATCCGGTAACTCCTAGAATTACCAAATATGAAGTGAGACCATGTACGGTTTTTGATGGACCTTAATGTCCTTGTTTGTGAAATTACGTAAATCACAAAAATAATTATAATGTAAACTCGTTTATTGTAATGTAAACTTGTTCATAATGTGTACGGATATTGACCTGAAATGTCGGGTGTCAAATTCTCCCCTTGTTAAAAGAATTTCGTCCCGAAATTCAATTCGTGTCCTCTTGAACTGGTGTATCCTTAAACAAGGATGGGTATTTTGTTTTCATTTGGTCCTCTCGTTCCCATGTATACTCAGGACCACGCTTTGAGTTCCAACGTACTTTAATCAGTTTGATCCGACTACGTCTCAGCTTTTGAACCTTCCAATCTGAAATCTCAATCGGTTCCTCGATGAAATGAAGTTTATCGTCAATATGAATCTCGTCAGACGGTATAATTAGTGTCTCGTCTGATAAACACTTCTTGAGATTTGATACATGAAACGTATCATGTATATTGTTTAGTTCTTGTGGTAGCTTGAGTTTGTAAGCTACAGGGCCAACCCTAGCTAGTATTTCGAACGGACCAACGTATCTAGGGTTGAGCTTACCACGGTTACCAAACCTTGCAACGCCTTTCCATGGTGAGACTTTTAACATTACTCGGTCGCCAATTTGAAATTCTAATGGTTTTCGTCTGTTGTCAGCATAGCTCTTTTGTCTATCTCGGGCCGCTTTCAAACGGTCCTTAATTTTGAAAATCTTATCAGTGGTTTCCTGGACAATCTCAGGGCCTGTCAAATGTTTTTCACCAACTTCCGCCCAACATAACGGTGAGCGGCATTTACGACCATATAAAGCTTCAAACGGAGCTGCCTTAATGCTCGTATGGTAACTGTTATTGTAGGAAAACTCAGCTAATGGTAAATGAGTATCCCAATTTCCTCCGAAATCAATTACACACGCACGGAGCATATCTTCTAGTGTCTGGATAGTCCGTTCACTTTGACCATCTGTTTGTGGGTGATATTCCGTGCTCATGTCAAGACGTGTGCCCATGGCTTCTTGTAATGATTTCCAGATTCTAGACACGAATCTGCTATCTCTATCCGAGATAATAGAGATTGGCACTCCATGCCTAGCCACAATTTCCTTGATATAAAGCTTTGCAAGTTTCTCGGTTTTGTCAGTTTCTTTCATTGGCAGAAAGTGAGCAGATTTTGTTAATCGGTCGACAATAACCCATATGGTATCATAACCACTGGAAGTCCTGGGTAATTTTGTGATGAAATCCATAGAAATTTGTTCCCATTTCCATTGGGGAATTTCAGGTTGTTGTAGTAAACCAGACGGTTTCTGATGTTCGGCTTTTACTTTTGAGCACGTTAGGCATTTACTGACATATGTGGCAATATCTCCTTTCATATTGGGCCACCAATATAATTCTTTTAGATCCTTATACATCTTATCTGAACCTGGGTGAATAGAGTACCTGGACTTGTGGGCTTCGTCCATAACTAACTCCCGTAAGTTACCAAAACGTGTCACCCAAATTCTATTCATGAAGTATAAAGTGTCATCTGACTTTGGCTCCAATTGCTTTATCATTCCTCGTAAAGCTTCATTCTGAATGTTTTCTTCTTTGATTGCCTCATGTTGTGCCATCCGAATTTGAGTAGTAAGATTCGTATGAATTGTCAATCCTAAGGCACGAACACGAAGAGTTTTAACTCGTTCTTTGCGACTTAAAGCGTCCGCTACGACATTGGCTTTCCCGGGATGGTACTTGATATCACAATCATAATCGTTTAGTAGTTCTACCCAACGACGTTGTCTCATGTTAAGTTCCTTTTGATCAAAGATATGCTGGAGACTCTTGTGATCAGTAAAGATAGTACATCTTGTACCGTAAAGGTAATGTCTCCAAATTTTGAGCGCAAACACAACTGCACCCAATTCCAAGTCGTGGGTCGTATAATTCTTTTCGTGCACTTTTAGTTGTCGTGAGGCATATGCGATGACTTTGTCTCTTTGCATTAACACACAACCCAGTCCTTGGTGTGATGCATCGCAGTATACGACAAAATTGTCGATTCCCTCAGGAAGGGATAGAATTGGTGCACTACACAGCTTCTGCTTTAGTATTTGAAAAGCTGACTCTTGCTTGTCATTCCAATCATACTTATTTTCTTTCTGGGTTAATGTGGTTAAAGGCAAGGCTATTTTTGAAAAATTCTCGATGAATCGTCTGTAATAGCCGGCCAAACCTAAAAATTGACGTACTTCTGTCGGAGTCTTTGGTGCTTCCCAGTTTTTGATCGCTTCAATTTTAGATGGATCAACGTGAATTCCTTCCTTGTTGATGACATGTCCAAGAAAATGCACTTCTTGGATCCAAAACTCACACTTAGAGAATTTAGCGTAAAGTTTCTCGTTTCTGAGTAGTTCTAAGATTAATTTAAGATGATATTCATGATCCTCCTTGGTTCGTGAATATATTAATATGTCATCGATAAACACAATCACGAATTTATCCAAGTATGGTTTGCACACGCGGTTCATGAGATCCATGAAAACAGCTGGTGCGTTTGTCAAACCAAATGGCATAACTAGGAATTCGTAGTGACCATAACGAGTCCTAAATGCTGTCTTTGGTACATCTTCTTCTTGGATTCTTAGTTGATGATACCCTGACCGTAGATCGATCTTAGAGTAGAAGCTAGAACCTTGTAGTTGATCGAACAAATCATCTATTCGAGGTAGTGGGTATCGGTTTTTGATTGTAAGCTTGTTTAATTCTCGGTAATCTATACACATCCTAAAGGTTCCATCCTTTTTCTTTACGAATAAGACCGGAGCTCCCCAAGGTGAGAAACTCGCTCTTATGAAACCTTTATCAAGCAACTCTTGAAGTTGATTTGATAATTCCTGCATTTCAGAAGGTGCTAATCGATATGGTGATCGCGCAACCGGGGCGGCTCCTGGTACCAAATCGATTCGAAATTCGACTTGCCTAGGTGGTGGTAAACCAGGTAAGTCTTCAGGAAAAACTTCAGGATATTCCTTAACGATTGGAATATCTTCAAGTCGACGTTCCTTGGGTTTCTTTTCGACGACGTGAGCCAGGAATACGCAATAGCCTTTACGTAGATACTTACGAGCTTTCATGCAGTTTATCATCCTTAACGTTACTCCACTCTTCTCACCTTGAATCGAAAGAACTTCTCCGTTTGAGAGTGGGATTTGGACAATCTTCTCAAAACAAACAATCTCTGCATGATTCTTTGACAACCAATCCATGCCAATAACAACATCAAAGCTTCCTAAGTCAACAGGTAACAGATCTATACTAAATGTGTGGTTTTTAAGACATAAGGTACAACCCTGAATGACTTCTTCGGTATTAATTAATTTTCCGTTCGCTAATTCAATTGTATACTTTTGGTCTAGTTTACTGGGCTTAATACCGAGTAGGGACTTAAAGTCATTTGACACAAAACTCAAATCAGCACCCGTATCGAAAAGTATAGAGGCATAGTGATTATTTATCGGGAACGTACCAGTGACAATGTTTGGATCTTGTCGTGCGTCACCAGCCCCCATCACAAATGCTCTTCCACGGGCCTGATTGTCGTTTCGGTTCTTCAACTTTGGACAGTCTTTTCTGAAGTGCTTTGGATCTCCACACTCAAAGCATCCTTGATTCATCCTTTCTGTTCCTGGGTTGACTTTTCCTGCTACTTGATTTATCTTGTTAGGGTTCGCATTGCTCCTACAGTCAAGGGCTAGATGTCCATACTTTTTACATTTTCCACATTGGGTACACTTCCCACTGTGATGATATCCACAATTGTCACACCTTGGTCGTGCTCCAAGGTATCCTTTTTGTTCCACAGTGTTGGCGACAAAGGCTTTCATAGTTTCAGGTCTCTTGTAAATTTGATTCTTGTTTTGATTAATTGGTTTTCCAAACCATTTCCTCTTTTCTCCAGATTTCCCTCCTTCGGTCTCCTTCTTCTCAAACAAACCATCACGTACAACATTATCCCTTAGCTTGAAAGCTAAAGTTATGGCGCTCTTGGCATCCATAGGGTTCGATGAAGTCACCAGACTTCGGATTTGAGGTGCGAGACCCCACAAATATCTTTCAACCTTCTTGTACTCCGGGGTAACCATGTGTGGAACCAAGATTGCTAACTCATTGAATCGGTCAGTGTAGCCAGCAACATCATCTCCTGTCATTTGCAAATTCCACATTTCAGATTCGATCTTTTGCAACTCATTTCGAGGTCAGTATTCGTCGATCATCATGGCCTTCAGGTCTTCCCATGACAACTCATATGCTGTCTGCCTTCCCAAAGTCTTTACTTGTGAATTCCACCAAGTTAAAGCTTTATCAGTGAGTGAGCATGTAGAATACTTCACCATGCAGTCAGCGGTGCATTCACTAATATCAATCACCGATTCCATCTTCTCTATCCATCTCATTAGTCCAACTGCACCCTCGGTGCCATTGAAGTTACGGGGTTTGCAAGACAGAAAGGTCTTGTAGGAGCACTTTCTAATTGGAGCATCTGTAGAATTACAAGTCATAACGTCATTAATTCGAATCATGACTATATGTTATGGCTTATTTATTTTATTACCTCCGGAACCTCCAGCTGTACCGCTACCTCCTGCACCTCCGGAACCTCCAGCTGTACCGCTACCTCCTACACCTCCTCCACTATTTCGATTGGCTTCATACTGCTCCATGGCAGCAGCTACTCGTTGTGCTATAAGTTGTTCCACATTTGGGGAAATCGCCTCGTTGTTGTCACCAGTAGTGTTACGGGTTGTCCTACGCTTAGGTGCCATGACGTTCTTTCTAACATATCAATTAAAAAGAAACAACATTATATGACAATAATGATAGCTCATGACATAAGGATACAACAACGTCAAATGTAAACAACCATTATCACAACATAAACCATTACATACATAGTCAAAACATTCATAGTACATTGTTCCAAAAGACAAGGATACAAAAGAGATGGGTTCACATGACCTCATCAGTACTAAAGTTTTAAACTACTTAATGTACTACGGGCACAACCCGCCCATAATAGGTTTAGAAGAAGAAGTGAGAGTACAATCCAATCATCATGGCAAGTCCTGCCATAACAAAGCTTGCTCTAGCCACAAATTCTGCAGCCAAAGTCCTTTCCTCCAGTGCTTCCACCATGTCTCGGACAGTGACAGTGAACTGCCAGTCCATGTCGGCTCTCAACTCCAGATAGTTAGTGGCATCCTGTATGTTTCGGGTGCGGTCATCTAGAGTCTGAACTCGAGATCCGAGTCCTTGACGAAGTCGCGTGGCTGCATCCCCCTGTGCCCGGATGTCATCTAGGAGATCATCAAGACGCTCCTCATGCGTACGAACGCGAGCTACCAAGGTAGGCACAGTGAGCTCTATGGCTTCCCCAGTGTGGGGTAGGGGTGTTGGGGAGTTAGAAGACTCTCCAAGCTCAAAGGTAGATGGAATGCTCTCCATCTCCCTCCAACGTGCCAGGGTACGAGGCATCCAGCGGATGGTTCCCACAGTAGGGTGGTAGCAGGGTCTTTGCCTAGGTGGTTCTTTACCAGCCTCCAAGTCTTCTGGGTCACGGGCTGCTAGATTCCTTTTGTGTGGAAGTCGAAACTTCTTTCTAGCGCTTTGTACCTTCACTGGTCCTTCGCTTTTCTTTTGGTAGACAATAGGCGGTTTTCCCAAGGCGACTTTAGGTGGCGTGGAACTACGGATTTGTACTCGATTTTTGGGATGTGAGGCGGAAAATTCCTCATTTGATTCAGTGTCAGAGACGGGATCAGAATGTGAATGTGACGACATGCTTGTGACTACAATATCCATATGACAAAATGACTGGTCATGCAATGCTTATGCAATGAAAACGTTTTAGTGAGTCATTTAGATTATAGACTAGGTTCCAATTTAGATTCCTAGTTCACTATAATCAATGGCTCTGATACCAAGTTCTGTCACACCCCGCCAAGGCGGAAACGCGAGGCGCAACGTTCACTGGTTTCCAAAGCATATGATTACCGCAAACACATACATGATAAATGGATACATAAATGAGTTTAAAGTTTTACATTACAAAATGTAAAATGAGTTTACAAAACATTAAGATTTCACAAATATGACTCAATTCGATGAGTTATACAAGGGAAATCCTCCTTGGGTAGTATCCATCGTGCATGCATGTAATCTACATTGCTAACCTTGAAATCACGTTCAGTTACCTGAAAAACATACTTAAAATCGTCAACACGAGGTTGGTGAGTTCACAGGTTTAATCAAATAGTTCTTTGCAAAATTTCATTGTTCGTAAATAGTTTCAGTTGTATGTGATAAACAGAATAAGAATTGTTGACCCATTTGTAAACTAGCTAGGAATACAAATAATATGTTCATACATGAGGCGTAACCAAACCATGACATGTGTGAGCCCCTATTAAGCGTTATCAGATTCTATGCGGCCATAAATCCTCCAGATTGTGGTTAGCGCGACTAACCATGACCGGGAGACGTCACTCTCCATAGTACTATTCATAGGACCCTAGGCTACAGTTAATGGTTACTATGTTGTTCCAGGGGACTTTCGCGGCCTCCATTGTGTTGTTCTCATCCCATGTAAACATAAAAGTCGTGTCTTATTCTCTTGTTATCCCATAAAATAGTTGAAGTATGTTTTTCCCCCAAATATTAGAAAGCAGTAAAAAGAAAGGGGCCGTGAAACTCACCTTGTGTTTGTGTATATACTTGTAATAATATTTGTTGTAGTCAACCTTGACTGTTTGTACCCTAGATACCAAGGGTAAATTGTTGTTAAGACCAACGTCTTAATTGTAAATTGTTCACCGACCTTGTAAATCTGATTATGTTTGTTTAAATATCGTTTTAGTTTTCCAACACATGTTTTGTTATAAAATAGTTTTGAGTTACTGCCCAACTGGGACTGTTGTACAGGTGTCGAAACTTCTTAGTTTCGATTGGGCATATGTGTGTCGAAACTACTTAGTTTCGATGGAGTGGTCAGGAGTCGAAACAACCTAGTTTCGATTGAGAAAAGGTATCGAAACTACCTAGTTTCGATTGAGTATTTGCTATCGAAACTACCTAGTTTCGATTGAGTAAAAGACATCAAAACTCCTAGTTTCGATGGATCAACAGGTATCGAAACTCCTAGTTTCGATTGAGTTAACTGGTATCGAAACTCCTAGTTTCGATTGAGAAACAGGTATCGAAACTCCTAGTTTCGATTGAGAAACAGGTATCGAAACTCCTAGTTTCGATTGAGCAACAGGTATCGAAACTCCTAGTTTCGATTGAGAAACAGGTATCGAAACTCCTAGTTTCGATTGAGAAACAGGTATCGAAACTCCTAGTTTCGATTGAGAAACAGGTATCGAAACTCCTAGTTTCGATTACTGGACTTCTGTTTTGACAGAATCAGTCCGGCATATTTTGATGTTTTAAACTTGAATTCGACACACTCTTCTTGTTATCTTTCTTGCGTTTAAATAAGATGTAAGTTTAGTTACGGTTTTAAAGAACATAATATGAAAAATATCGAGTTTTTACCTTAAAAACAGTGATGAAGATGATGAGAGAAAACAGAGAATGGTCTCGAATCTTCTGTTGAACTTTCTTTAGAAACACTTGAAATCTTCTTAAAACACTAGATTGTGGTGGATTTTTACCTTAAAACTTGGCTTCGATTTTGAAGAGAAATGAGAAGATTTTCGTACGAAAATGAGAGAGATAAAAGGTTTGTGAGAGTTTTGAGTGAAAGGGTATGGGTTATATCTGAAAATATGGTAAAATGGGACGTGAGAATGGGGGGGGGGATGGTTTTCTCTGCATTTCGGCCGAATAGTCAAGGGTGGGTGGTTTGGGTCAAAATAAATCAAACAATTTGAATTTTTGGTATTTGTTTATTAACTAGAATTTTAAAGGGGTAGTTTAATTCGGTTTATTTTCCCCACAGTATTATAATTTTATTCTGAAAATAATTTATTGACCAACTTAAAATTTGTGTAATATATATATGCCTGGATATTTAATTTATCCACTATTGTTCGAATTTGTCGGTGTATATAACACGTGATCCGGTAACTCCTAGAATTACCAAATATGAAGTGAGACCATGTACGGTTTTTGATGGACCTTAATGTCCTTGTTTGTGAAATTACGTAAATCACAAAAATAATTATAATGTAAACTCGTTTATTGTAATGTAAACTTGTTCATAATGTGTACGGATATTGACCTGAAATGTCGGGTGTCACACTTTGGCAAAGCTACGGCATTACACGTCGCCTGAGACACAGACGCGTGCAGAAGACCAGAACTCTTTGCAAAACTTTGGAAAAGCTACGGCATTACACGCTGCTGACACAGAGGCGCGCACAGGACCTGAAGTCTGTGCCAAACATTGGCAAAGCTACGGCATTACACGCCGCCTGAGACACAGGCGCGCGCCCAAGACCTGAAGTATTTGCCAAACATTGGAAAAGCGACGGCATTACACGCCTCCTGAGACACACGCGCACGGACAAGACATGTAGTCTTTGCCAAAAATTTGCAAAGCTACGACATTACACACCTCCTGAGACACAGGCACGCACAGGACCTGATGTCTTTGCCAAACATTACGCACCGCCTGAGACACAGGCGTGCGCACAAGACCTAAACTCTTTGCCAATCATTGGCAAAGCTACGGCATTACACGCCACCTGAGACACATGCGCGCGCATTAAACCGTTGTTTGGCAAAGCTACGACATTGCACGCCGTCTGAGACACAGGCGCGCAAGACCTGAAGTCTTTGCCAATCATTGGCAAAGCTACGGCATTACACGCCGCCAAAGACACAGGCGCGCGCACAAGACTTGAACTATATGCCAAACATTAGCAAAGCTACGGTATTACACTCCGCATGAGACACATGCGCGCACAAAAGTCTTGAAGTCTTTGCCAATCATTGGCAAAGCTACTGCATTACACGCCGTCTGATACACATGCGCGCGCACAAGACCTGAAGTCTTTGCCAAATATTGGAAAAGCTATGGCATTACACGCCGCCTGAGACACAAACGCGCGCACAAGACGTGAACTATATGCCAAACATTGGCAAAGCTACGGCATTACACGCCTCCTGAGACACACGCGCACGCACAAGACAGGTAGTCTTTGCCAAACATTGGCAAAGCTACGACATTACACGCCTCCTGAGACACAGGCACGCACAAGACCTGAAGTCTTTGCCAAACTTTAAACACCGCCTGAGACACAGGCATGCGCACTAGACCTGAACTCTTTGCCAATCATTGGCAAAGCGACGGCATTACACGCCACCTGAGACACATGCGTGCGTATAAGACCTTTGTTTGGCAAAGCTACGGCATTACACGCCGCCTGAGACACAGGCGCGCAAAATCTGAAGTCTTTGCCAAACATTGGCAATGCTACGGCATTACATGACGCCTGAGACCCAGCGAGCACACAAGACATAAAGTCTTTGCCAAACATTGGCAAAGCTACGGCATTACACGCCGCCAAAGACACATGCGCGCCCACAAGACCTGAACTATATGCCAAACATTTGCAAAGCTACGGTATTACACGCCGCCTGAGACACATGCGCGCGCAAAAGTCCTGAAGTCTTTGCCAATCATTGGCAAAGCTACGGCATTACACGGCGCCTGAGACACATGAGCGTGCACAAGACCTGAAGTCTTTGCCAATCATTGGTAAAGCTACGGCATTACACGCCGCCTGAGACACCAGCACATGCACAAGACTTGAAGTCTTTGCCAAACATCGGCAAAGCTACGAAATTACACGCCGCCTGGGTTACATGCGCGCGCACAAGACCTGAACTCTTTGCCACACTTTGGCAAAGCTACGGCATTACACGCCGCCTGAGACACAGACGCGCGCACAAGACCAGAACTCTTTGCAAAACTTTGGAAAAGCTACGGCATTACACGCAGCCTCAGACACATGCGCGCACAAGACCTGAAGTCTGTGACAAACATTGGCAAAGCTACGGCATTACACGCCGCCTGAGACACAGGCACGCGCACAAGACCTGAAGTCTTTTCCAAACATTGGAAAAGCGACGGCATTTCACGCCTCCTGAGACACACGCGCACGCACAAGACATGTAATCTTTGACAAACATTGGCAAAGCTACGACATTACACGCCTCCTGAGACACAGGCACGCACAAGACCTGAAGTCTTTGCCAAACATTACACACCACCTGAGACACAGGCGTGCGCACAAGACCTGAACTCTTTGCCAATCATTGGCAAAGCTACGGCATTACACGCCACCTGAGACACAGGCGCGCGCATTAGACCTTTGTTTGGCAAAGCTACGGCATTACACGCCGCCTGAGACACAGGCGCGCAAGACCTGAAGTCTTTACCAAACATTGGCAAAGCTACGGCATTACACGCCGCCTGAGACACACGCGCACGGACAAGACATGTAGTCTTTGCCAAACATTGGCAAAGCTACGACATTACACGCCTCCTGAGACACAAGCACGCACAAGACCTGATGTCTTTGCCAAACATTACACACCGCCTGAGACACAGGCGTGCGCACAAGACCTGAACTCTTTGCCAATCATTGGCAAAGCTACGGCATTACACGCCACCTGAGACACAGGCGCGCGCATTACACCGTTGTTTGGCAAAGCTACGGCATTGCATGCCGCCTGAGACACAGGAGCGCAAGACCTGAAGTCTTTGCCAAACATTGGCAAAGCTACGGCATTACACGCCGCCAAAGACACAGGCGCGCGCACAAGACTTGAACTACATGCCAAACATTAGCAAAGCTACGGTATTACACGCCGCCTGAGACACATGCGCGCACAAAAGTCTTGAAGTCTTTGCGAATCATTGGCAAAGCTACTGCATTACACGCCGTCTGATACACATGCGCGCACACAAGACCTGAAGTCTTTGCCAATCATTGGCAAAGCTACGGCATTACACGCCGCCTGAGACACAAGCGCGCGCACAAGACCTGAACTATATGCCAAACATTGGCAAAGCTACGGCATTACACGCCTCCTGAGACACACGCGCACGCACAAGACATGTAGTCTTTGCCAAACATTGGCAAAGCTACGACATTACACGCCTCCTGAGACACAGGCACGCACAAGACCTGAAGTCTTTGCCAAACTTTAAACACCGCCTGAGACACAGGCATGCGTACTAGACCTGAACTCTTTGCCAATCATTGGCAAAGCGACGGCATTACACGCCACCTGAGACACTTGCGCGCACACAAGACCTGAAGTCTTTGCAAAACATTGGCAAAGCTACGGCATTACACGCCGCCAAAGACACAGGCGCGCGCACAAGAACTGAACTATATGCCAAACATTGGCAAAGCTACGGTATTACACGCCGCCTGAGACACATGCGCGCGCAAAAGTCTTGAAGTCTTTGCCAATCATTGGCAAAGCTACGGCATTACGCGCCGCCAGGGACACATGCGCGCGCAAAAGTCCTGAAGTCTTTGCCAATCATTGGCAAAGCTACGGCATTACACGCCGCCTGAGACATATGCACGTGCACAATACCTGAAGTCTTTGCCAATCATTGACAAAGCTACGGCAGTACACGCCGCCTGAGACAATTGCGCCTGCACAAGACCTGAAGTCTTTGCCAAACATTGGCAAAGCTACGAAATTACACGCCGCCTGGGTTACATGCGCGCGCACAAGACCTGAACTCTTTGCCACACTTTGGCAAAGCTACGGCATTACACGCCGCCTGAGACACAAGTGCGCGCACAAGACCAGAACTCTTTGCAAAACTTTGGAAAAGCTACGGCATTACACGCAGCCTTAGACACATGCGCGCACAAGACCTGAAGTCTGTGCCAAACATTGGCAAAGCTACGGCATTACACGCCGCCTGAGACACAGGCGCGCGCACAAGTCCTGAAGTCTTTGCCAAACATTGGAAAAGTGACGGCATTACATGCCTCCTGAGACACACGCGCACGCACAAGACATGGAGTCTTTGACAAACATTGGCAAAGCTACGACATTACACGCCTCCTGAGACACAGGCACGCACAAGACCTGAAGTCTTTGCCAAACATTACACACCGCCTGAGACACAGGCGTGCGCACAAGACCTGAACTCTTTGCCAATCATTGGCAAAGCTACGGCATAACACGCCACCTGAGACACAGGCGCGCGCATTAGACCTTTGTTTGGCAAAGCTACGACATTACACGCCGCCTGAGACACAGGCGCGCAAGACCTGAAATCTTTGCCAAACATTGGCAATGCTACGGCATTACACGACGCCTGATACACAGCGCGCACAAAAGACCTGAAGTCTTTGCAAAACAATGGCAAAGCTACGGCATTACACGCCGCCTGAGACACAGGCGCGCCCCCAAGACCTGAAGTATTTGCCAAACATTGGAAAAGCGACGGCATTACACGCCTCCTGAGACACACGCGCACGGACAAGACATGTAGTCTTTGCCAAACATTGGCAAAGCTACGACATTACACGCCTCCTGAGACACTGGCACGCACAAGACATGATGTATTTGCCAAACATTACACACCGCCTGAGACACAGGCGTGCGCACAAGACCTGAACTCTTTGCCAATCATTGGCAAAGCGACGGCATTACACGCCACCTGAGACACAGGCGCGCGCATTACACCGTTGTTTGGCAAAGCTACGGCATTGCATGCTGCCTGAGACACAGGCGCGCAAGACCTGAAGTCTTTGCCAAACATTGGCAAAGCTACGGCATTACACGCCACCAAAGACACAGGCGCGCGCACAAGACTTGAACTACTTGCCAAACATTAGCAAAGCTACGGTATTACACGCCGCCTGAGACACATGCGCGCACAAAAGTCTTGAAGTCTTTGCGAATCATTGGCAAAGCTACTGCATTACACGCCGTCTGATACACATGCGCACACACAAGACCTGAAGTGTTTGCCAATCATTGGCAAAGCTACGGCATTACACGCCGCCTGAGACACACGCGCACGGACAAGACATGTAGTCTTTGCCAAACATTGGCAAAGCTACGACATTACACGCCTCCTGAGACACAAGCACGCACAAGACCTGATGTCTTTGCCAAACATTACACACCGCCTGAGACACAGGCGTGCGCACAAGACCTGAACTCTTTGCCAATCATTGGCAAAGCTACGGCATTACACGCCACCTGAGACACAGGCGCGCGCATTACACCGTTGTTTGGCAAAGCTACGGCATTGCATGCCGCCTGAGACACAGGAGCGCAAGACCTGAAGTCTTTGCCAAACATTGGCAAAGCTACGGCATTACACGCCGCCAAAGACACAGGCGCGCGCACAAGACTTGAACTACATGCCAAACATTAGCAAAGCTACGGTATTACACGCCGCCTGAGACACATGCGCGCACAAAAGTCTTGAAGTCTTTGCGAATCATTGGCAAAGCTACTGCATTACACGCCGTCTGATACACATGCGCGCACACAAGACCTGAAGTCTTTGCCAATCATTGGCAAAGCTACGGCATTACACGCCGCCTGAGACACAAGCGCGCGCACAAGACCTGAACTATATGCCAAACATTGGCAAAGCTACGGCATTACACGCCTCCTGAGACACACGCGCACGCACAAGACATGTAGTCTTTGCCAAACATTGGCAAAGCTACGACATTACACGCCTCCTGAGACACAGGCACGCACAAGACCTGAAGTCTTTGCCAAACTTTAAACACCGCCTGAGACACAGGCATGCGTACTAGACCTGAACTCTTTGCCAATCATTGGCAAAGCGACGGCATTACACGCCACCTGAGACACTTGCGCGCACACAAGACCTGAAGTCTTTGCAAAACATTGGCAAAGCTACGGCATTACACGCCGCCAAAGACACAGGCGCGCGCACAAGAACTGAACTATATGCCAAACATTGGCAAAGCTACGGTATTACACGCCGCCTGAGACACATGCGCGCGCAAAAGTCTTGAAGTCTTTGCCAATCATTGGCAAAGCTACGGCATTACGCGCCGCCAGGGACACATGCGCGCGCAAAAGTCCTGAAGTCTTTGCCAATCATTGGCAAAGCTACGGCATTACACGCCGCCTGAGACATATGCACGTGCACAATACCTGAAGTCTTTGCCAATCATTGACAAAGCTACGGCATTACACGCCGCCTGAGACAATTGCGCCTTCACAAGACCTGAAGTCTTTGCCAAACATTGGCAAAGCTACGAAATTACACGCCGCCTGGGTTACATGCGCGCGCACAAGACCTGAACTCTTTGCCACACTTTGGCAAAGCTACGGCATTACACGCCGCCTGAGACACAAGTGCGCGCACAAGACCAGAACTCTTTGCAAAACTTTGGAAAAGCTACGGCATTACACGCAGCCTTAGACACATGCGCGCACAAGACCTGAAGTCTGTGCCAAACATTGGCAAAGCTACGGCATTACACGCCGCCTGAGACACAGGCGCGCGCACAAGTCCTGAAGTCTTTGCCAAACATTGGAAAAGTGACGGCATTACATGCCTCCTGAGACACACGCGCACGCACAAGACATGGAGTCTTTGACAAACATTGGCAAAGCTACGACATTACACGCCTCCTGAGACACAGGCACGCACAAGACCTGAAGTCTTTGCCAAACATTACACACCGCCTGAGACACAGGCGTGCGCACAAGACCTGAACTCTTTGCCAATCATTGGCAAAGCTACGGCATTACACGCCACCTGAGACACAGGCGCGCGCATTAGACCTTTGTTTGGCAAAGCTACGACATTACACGCCGCCTGAGACACAGGCGCGCAAGACCTGAAATCTTTGCCAAACATTGGCAATGCTACGGCATTACACGACGCCTGATACACAGCGCGCACAAAAGACCTGAAGTCTTTGCAAAACAATGGCAAAGCTACGGCATTACACGCCGCCTGAGACACAGGCGCGCGCCCAAGACCTGAAGTATTTGCCAAACATTGGAAAAGCGACGGCATTACACGCCTCCTGAGACACACGCGCACGGACAAGACATGTAGTCTTTGCCAAACATTGGCAAAGCTACGACATTACACGCCTCCTGAGACACTGGCACGCACAAGACCTGATGTCTTTGCCAAACATTACACACCGCCTGAGACACAGGCGTGCGCACAAGACCTGAACTCTTTGCCAATCATTGGCAAAGCGACGGCATTACACGCCACCTGAGACACAGGCGCGCGCATTACACCGTTGTTTGGCAAAGCTACGGCATTGCATGCTGCCTGAGACACAGGCGCGCAAGACCTGAAGTCTTTGCCAAACATTGGCAAAGCTACGGCATTACACGCCGCCAAAGACACAGGCGCGCGCACAAGACTTGAACTACTTGCCAAACATTAGCAAAGCTACGGTATTACACGCCGCCTGAGACACATGCGCGCACAAAAGTCTTGAAGTCTTTGCGAATCATTGGCAAAGCTACTGCATTACACGCCGTCTGATACACATGCGCGCACACAAGACCTGAAGTGTTTGCCAATCATTGGCAAAGCTACGGCATTACACGCCGCCTGAGACACACGCGCACGGACAAGACATGTAGTCTTTGCCAAACATTGGCAAAGCTACGACATTACACGCCTCCTGAGACACAAGCACGCACAAGACCTGATGTCTTTGCCAAACATTACACACCGCCTGAGACACAGGCGTGCGCACAAGACCTGAACTCTTTGCCAATCATTGGCAAAGCTACGGCATTACACGCCACCTGAGACACAGGCGCGCGCATTACACCGTTGTTTGGCAAAGCTACGGCATTGCATGCCGCCTGAGACACAGGAGCGCAAGACCTGAAGTCTTTGCCAAACATTGGCAAAGCTACGGCATTACACGCCGCCAAAGACACAGGCGCGCGCACAAGACTTGAACTACATGCCAAACATTAGCAAAGCTACGGTATTACACGCCGCCTGAGACACATGCGCGCACAAAAGTCTTGAAGTCTTTGCGAATCATTGGCAAAGCTACTGCATTACACGCCGTCTGATACACATGCGCGCACACAAGACCTGAAGTCTTTGCCAATCATTGGCAAAGCTACGGCATTACACGCCGCCTGAGACACAAGCGCGCGCACAAGACCTGAACTATATGCCAAACATTGGCAAAGCTACGGCATTACACGCCTCCTGAGACACACGCGCACGCACAAGACATGTAGTCTTTGCCAAACATTGGCAAAGCTACGACATTACACGCCTCCTGAGACACAGGCACGCACAAGACCTGAAGTCTTTGCCAAACTTTAAACACCGCCTGAGACACAGGCATGCGTACTAGACCTGAACTCTTTGCCAATCATTGGCAAAGCGACGGCATTACACGCCACCTGAGACACTTGCGCGCACACAAGACCTGAAGTCTTTGCAAAACATTGGCAAAGCTACGGCATTACACGCCGCCAAAGACACAGGCGCGCGCACAAGAACTGAACTATATGCCAAACATTGGCAAAGCTACGGTATTACACGCCGCCTGAGACACATGCGCGCGCAAAAGTCTTGAAGTCTTTGCCAATCATTGGCAAAGCTACGGCATTACGCGCCGCCAGGGACACATGCGCGCGCAAAAGTCCTGAAGTCTTTGCCAATCATTGGCAAAGCTACGGCATTACACGCCGCCTGAGACATATGCACGTGCACAATACCTGAAGTCTTTGCCAATCATTGACAAAGCTACGGCATTACACGCCGCCTGAGACAATTGCGCCTGCACAAGACCTGAAGTCTTTGCCAAACATTGGCAAAGCTACGAAATTACTCGCCGCCTGGGTTACATGCGCGCGCAAAAGACCTGAACTCTTTGCCACACTTTGGCAAAGCTACGGCATTACACGCCGCCTGAGACACAAGTGCGCGCACAAGACCAGAACTCTTTGCAAAACTTTGGAAAAGCTACGGCATTACACGCAGCCTTAGACACATGCGCGCACAAGACCTGAAGTCTGTGCCAAACATTGGCAAAGCTACGGCATTACACGCCGCCTGAGACACAGGCGCGCGCACAAGTCCTGAAGTCTTTGCCAAACATTGGAAAAGTGACGGCATTACATGCCTCCTGAGACACACGCGCACGCACAAGACATGGAGTCTTTGACAAACATTGGCAAAGCTGCGACATTACACGCCTCCTGAGACACAGGCACGCACAAGACCTGAAGTCTTTGCCAAACATTACACACCGCCTGAGACACAGGCGTGCGCACAAGACCTGAACTCTTTGCCAATCATTGGCAAAGCTACGGCATTACACGCCACCTGAGACACAGGCGCGCGCATTAGACCTTTGTTTGGCAAAGCTACGACATTACACGCCGCCTGAGACACAGGCGCGCAAGACCTGAAATCTTTGCCAAACATTGGCAATGCTACGGCATTACACGACGCCTGATACACAGCGCGCACAAAAGACCTGAAGTCTTTGCAAAACAATGGCAAAGCTACGGCATTACACGCCGCCTGAGACACAGGCGCGCGCCCAAGACCTGAAGTATTTGCCAAACATTGGAAAAGCGACGGCATTACACGCCTCCTGAGACACACGCGCACGGACAAGACATGTAGTCTTTGCCAAACATTGGCAAAGCTACGACATTACACGCCTCCTGAGACACTGGCACGCACAAGACCTGATGTCTTTGCCAAACATTACACACCGCCTGAGACACAGGCGTGCGCACAAGACCTGAACTCTTTGCCAATCATTGGCAAAGCGACGACATTACACGCCACCTGAGACACAGGCGCGCGCATTACACCGTTGTTTGGCAAAGCTACGGCATTGCATGCTGCCTGAGACACAGGCGCGCAAGACCTGAAGTCTTTGCCAAACATTGGCAAAGCTACGGCATTACACGCCGCCAAAGACACAGGCGCGCGCACAAGACTTGAACTACTTGCCAAACTTTAGCAAAGCTACGGTATTACACGCCGCCTGAGACACATGCGCGCACAAAAGTCTTGAAGTCTTTGCGAATCATTGGCAAAGCTACTGCATTACACGCCGTCTGATACACATGCGCGCACACAAGACCTGAAGTGTTTGCCAATCATTGGCAAAGCTACGGCATTACACGCCGCCAGAGACACAAACGCGCGCACAAGACCTGAACTATATGCCAAACATTGGCAAAGCTACGACATTACACGCCTCCTGAGACACACGCGCACGCACAAGACATGTAGTCTTTGCCAAACATTGGCAAAGCTACGACATTACACGCCTCCTGAGACACAGGCACGCACAAGACCTGAAGTCTTTGCCAAACTTTAAACACCGCCTGAGACACAAGCATGCGTACTAGACCTGAACTCTTTGCCAATCATTGGCAAAGCGACGGCATTACACGCCACCTGAGACACTTGCGCGCACACAAGACCTGAAGTCTTTGCAAAACATTGGCAAAGCTACGGCATTACACGCCGCCAAAGACACAGGCGCGCGCCCAAGACCTGAACTATATGCCAAACATTGGCAAAGCTACGGTATTACACGCCTCCTGAGACACATGCGCGCGCAAAAGTCTTGAAGTCTTTGCCAATCATTGGCAAAGCTACGGCATTACGCGCCGCCAGAGACACATGCGCGCGCAAAAGTCTTGAAGTCTTTGCCAATCATTGGCAAAGCTACGGCATTACACGCCGCCTGAGACATATGCACGTGCACAATACCTGAAGTCTTTGCCAATCATTGACAAAGCTACGGCATTACACGCCGCCTGAGACAATTGCGCCTGCACAAGACCTGAAGTCTTTGCCAAACAATGGCAAAGCTACGAAATTACACGCCGCCAGGGTTACATGCGCGCGCACAAGACCTGAACTCTTGCCACACTTTGGCAAAGCTACGGCATTACACGTCGCCTGAGACACAAGTGCGCGCACAAGACCAGAACTCTTTGCAAAACTTTGGAAAAGCTACGGCATTACACGCAGCCTTAGACACATGCGCGCACAAGACCTGAAGTCTGTGCCAAACATTGGCAAAGCTACGGCATTACACGCCGCCTGAGACACAGGCGCTCGCACAAGTCCTGAAGTCTTTGCCAAACATTGGAAAAGTGACGGCATTACATGCCTCCTGAGACACACGCGCACGCACAAGACATGGAGTCTTTGACAAACATTGGCAAAGCTACGACATTACACGCCTCCTGAGACACAGGCACGCACAAGACCTGAAGTCTTTGCCAAACATTACACACCGCCTGAGACACAGGCGTGCGCACAAGACCTGAACTCTTTGCCAATCATTGGCAAAGCTACGGCATTACACGCCACCTGAGACACAGGCGCGCGCATTAGACCTTTGTTTGGCAAAGCTACGACATTACACGCCGCCTGAGACACAGGCGCGCAAGACCTGAAATCTTTGCCAAACATTGGCAATGCTACGGCATTACACGACGCCTGATACACAGCGCGCACAAAAGACCTGAAGTCTTTGCAAAACAATGGCAAAGCTACGGCATTACACGCCGCCTGAGACACAGGCGCGCGCCCAAGACCTGAAGTATTTGCCAAACATTGGAAAAGCGACGGCATTACACGCCTCCTGAGACACACGCGCACGGACAAGACATGTAGTCTTTGCCAAACATTGGCAAAGCTACGACATTACACGCCTCCTGAGACACTGGCACGCACAAGACCTGATGTCTTTGCCAAACATTACACACCGCCTGAGACACAGGCGTGCGCACAAGACCTGAACTCTTTGCCAATCATTGGCAAAGCGACGACATTACACGCCACCTGAGACACAGGCGCGCGCATTACACCGTTGTTTGGCAAAGCTACGGCATTGCATGCTGCCTGAGACACAGGCGCGCAAGACCTGAAGTCTTTGCCAAACATTGGCAAAGCTACGGCATTACACGCCGCCAAAGACACAGGCGCGCGCACAAGACTTGAACTACTTGCCAAACTTTAGCAAAGCTACGGTATTACACGCCGCCTGAGACACATGCGCGCACAAAAGTCTTGAAGTCTTTGCGAATCATTGGCAAAGCTACTGCATTACACGCCGTCTGATACACATGCGCGCACACAAGACCTGAAGTGTTTGCCAATCATTGGCAAAGCTACGGCATTACACGCCGCCAGAGACACAAACGCGCGCACAAGACCTGAACTATATGCCAAACATTGGCAAAGCTACGACATTACACGCCTCCTGAGACACACGCGCACGCACAAGACATGTAGTCTTTGCCAAACATTGGCAAAGCTACGACATTACACGCCTCCTGAGACACAGGCACGCACAAGACCTGAAGTCTTTGCCAAACTTTAAACACCGCCTGAGACACAAGCATGCGTACTAGACCTGAACTCTTTGCCAATCATTGGCAAAGCGACGGCATTACACGCCACCTGAGACACTTGCGCGCACACAAGACCTGAAGTCTTTGCAAAACATTGGCAAAGCTACGGCATTACACGCCGCCAAAGACACAGGCGCGCGCATAAGAACTGAACTATATGACAAACATTGGCAAAGCTACGGTATTACACGCCGCCTGAGACACATGCGCGCGCAAAAGTCTTGAAGTCTTTGCCAATCATTGGCAAAGCAACGGCATTACGCGCCGCCTGAGACATATGCACGTGCACAATACCTGAAGTCTTTGCCAATCATTGGCAAAGCTACGGCATTACACGCCGCTTGAGACACTTGCGCCTACACAAGACCTGAAGTCTTTGCCAAACATTGGCAAAGCTACGAAATTACACGCCGCTTGGGTTACATGCGCGTGCACAAGTCCTGAACTCTTTGCCACACTTTGGCAAAGCTACGGCATTACACGTCGCCTGAGACACAGGCGCGTGCACAAGACCAGAACTCTTTGCAAAACTCTGGAAAAGCTACGGCATTACACGCTGCTGACACAGAGGCGCGCACAAGACCTGAAGTCTGTGCCAAACATTGGCAAAGCTACGGCATTACACGCCGCCTGAGACACAGGCGCGCGCCCAAGACCTGAAGTATTTTCCAAACATTGGAAAAGCGACGGCATTACACGCCTCCTGAGATACACGCGCACGGACAAGACATGTAGTCTTTGCCAAACATTGGCAAAGCTACGACATTACACGCCTCCTTAGACAGAAGCACGCACAGGACCTGATGTCTTTGCCAAACATTACACACCGCTTGAGACACAGGCGTACGCACAAGACCTAAACTCTTTGCCAATCATTGGCAAAGCTACGGCATTACACGCCACCCGAGACACATGCGCGCGCATTACACCGTTGTTTGGCAAAGCTACGACATTGCACGCCGTCTGAGACACAGGCGCGCAAGACCTGAAGTCTTTGCCAAACATTGGCAAAGCTACGGCATTACACGCCGCCAAAGACACAGGCGCGCGCACAAGACTTGAACTATATGCCAAACATTAGCAAAGCTACGGTATTACACGCCGCATGAGACACATGCGCGCACAAAAGTCTTGAAGTCTTTGCCAATCATTGGCAAAGCTACTGCTTTACACGCCGTCTGATACACATGCGCGCGCACAAGACCTGAAGTCTTTGCCAAATATTGGAAAAGCTATGGCATTACACGACGCCTGAGACACAAACGCGCGCACAAGACATGAACTATATGCCAAACATTGGCAAAGCTACGGCATTAGACGCCTCCTGAGACACACGCGCACGCACAAGACAGGTAGTCTTTGCCAAACATTGGCAAAGCTACGACATTACACGCCTCCTGAGACACAGGCACGCACAAGACCTGAAGTCTTTGCCAAACTTTAAACACCGCCTGATACACAGGCATGCGCACTAGACCTGAACTCTTTGCCAATCATTGGCAAAGCGACGGCATTACACGCCACCTGAGACACATGCGCGCGTATAAGACCTTTGTTTGGCAAAGCTACGGCATTACAGGCCGCCTGAGACACAGGCGCGCAAAATCTGAAGTCTTTGCCAAACATTGGCAATGCTACGGCATTACATGACGCCTGAGACCCAGCGAGCACACAAGACCTAAAGTCTTTGCCAAACATTGGCAAAGCTACGGCATTACACGCCGCCAAAGACACAGGCGCGCCCACAAGACCTGAACTATATGCCAAACATTGGCAAAGCTACGGTATTACACGCCGCCAGAGACACATGCGCGCGCAAATGTCTTGAAGTCTTTGCCAATCATTGGCAAAGCTACGACATTACACGCCGCCTAAGACACATGCGCGCGCAAAAGTCCTGAAGTCTTTGCTAATCATTGGCAAAGCTACAGCATTACACGGCGCCTGAGACACATGAGCGTGCACAAGACCTGAAGTCTTTGCCAATCATTGGCAAAGCTACGGCATTACACGCCGCCTGAGACACCTGCACATGCATCAGACCTGAAGTCTTTGCCAAACATCGGCAAAGCTACGAAATTACACGCCGCCTGGGTTACATGCGCGCGCACAAGACCTAAACTCTTTGCCACACTTTGGCAAAGCTACGGCATTACACGCCGCCTGAGACACAGACGCGCGCACAAGACCAGAACTCTTTGCAAAACTTTGGAAAACCTACGGCATTACACGCAGCCTCAGACACATGCGCGCACAAGACCTGAAGTCTGTGCCAAACATAGGCAAAGCTACGGCATTACACGCCGCCTGAGACACAGGCACGCGCACAAGACCTGAAGTCTTTGCCAAAAATTGGAAAAGCGACGGCATTTCACGCCTCCTGAGACACACGCGCACGCACAAGACATGTAGTCTTTGACAAACATTGGCAAAGCTACGACATTACACGCCTCCTGAGACACAGGCACGCACAAGACCTGAAGTCTTTGCCAAACATTACACACCCCCTGAGACAAAGGCGTGCGCACAAAACCTGAACTCTTTGCCAATCATTGGCAAAGCTACGGCATTACACGCCACCTGAGACACAGGCGCGCGCATTAGACCTTTGTTTGGCAAAGCTACGGCATTACACGCCGCCTGAGACACAGGCGCGCAAGACCTGAAGTCTTTGCCAAACATTGGCAAAGCTACGGCATTACACGCCGTCTGAGACACACGCGCACGGACAAGACATGTAGTCTTTGCCAAACATTGGCAAAGCTACGACATTACACGCCTCCTGAGACACAAGCACGCACAAGACCTGATGTCTTTGCCAAACATTACACACCGCCTGAGACACAGGCGTGCGCACAAGACCTGAACTCTTTGCCAATCATTGGCAAAGCTACGGCATTACACGCCACCTGAGACACAGGCGCGCGCATTACACCGTTGTTTGGCAAAGCTACGGCATTGCATGCCGCCAGAGACACAGGCGTGCAAGACCTGAAGTCTTTGCCAAACATTGGCAAAGCTACGGCATTACACGCCGCCAAAGACACAGGCGCGCGCACAAGACTTGAACTACATGCCAAACATTAGCAAAGCTACGGTATTACACGCCGCCTGAGACACATGCGCGCACAAAAGTCTTGAAGTCTTTGCGAATCATTGGCAAAGCTACTGCATTACACGCCGTCTGATACACATGCGCGCACACAAGACCTGAAGTCTTTGCCAATCATTGGCAAAGCTACGGCATTACACGCCGCCTGAGACACAAGCGCGCGCACAAGACCTGAACTATATGCCAAACATTGGCAAAGCTACGGCATTACACGCCTCCTGAGACACACGCGCACGCACAAGACATGTAGTCTTTGCCAAACATTGGCAAAGCTACGACATTACACGCCTCCTGAGACACAGGCACGCACAAGACCTGAAGTCTTTGCCAAACTTTAAACACCGCCTGAGACACATGCATGCGTACTAGACTTGAACTCTTTGCCAATCATTGGCAAAGCGATGGCATTACACGCCACCTGAGACACTTGCGCGCACACAAGACCTGAAGTCTTTGCAAAACATTGGCAAAGCTACGGCATTACACGCCGCCAAAGACACTGGCGCGCGTACAAGAACTGAACTATATGCCAAACATTGGCAAAGCTACGGTATTACACGCCGCCTGAGACACATGCGCGCGCAAAAGTCTTGAAGTCTTTGCCAATCATTGGCAAAGCTACGGCATTACGCTCCGCCTGAGACACATGCGCGCGCAAAAGTCCTGAAGTCTTTGCCAATCATTGGCAAAGCTACGGCATTACACGCCGCCTGAGACATATGTACCTGCACAATACCTGAAGTCTTTGCCAATCATTGGCAAAGCTACGGCATTACACGCCGCTTGAGACACTTGCGCCTACACAAGACCTGAAGTCTTTGCCAAACATTGGCAAAGCTACGAAATTACACGCCGCTTGGGTTACATGCGCGTTCACAAGACCAGAACTCTTTGCAAAACTTTGGAAAAGCTACGGCATTACACGCTGCTGACACAGAGGCGCGCACAAGACCTGAAGTCTGTGCCAAACATTGGCAAAGCTACGGCATTACACGCCGCCTGAGACATATGTACCTGCACAATACCTGAAGTCTTTGCCAATCATTGGCAAAGCTACGACATTACACGCCGCTTGAGACACTTGCGCCTACACAAGACCTGAAGTCTTTGCCAAACATTGGCAAAGCTACGAAATTACACGCCGCTTGGGTTACATGCGCGTTCACAAGACCAGAACTCTTTGCAAAACTTTGGAAAAGCTACGGCATTACACGCTGCTGACACAGAGGCGCGCACAAGACCTGAAGTCTGTGCCAAACATTGGCAAAGCTACGGCATTACACGCCGCCTGAGACACAGGCGCGCGCCCAAGACCTGAAGTATTTGCCAAACATTGGAAAAGCGACGGCATTACACGCCTCCTGAGACACACGCGCACGGACAAGACATGTAGTCTTTGCCAAACATTGGCAAAGCTACGACATTACACGCCTCCTGAGACACAGGCACGCACAGGACCTGATGTCTTTGCCAAACATTACACACCGCCTGAGACACAGGCGTGCGCACAAGACCTGAACTCTTTGCCAATCATTGGCAATGCTACGGCATTACACGCCGCCAAAGACACAGGCGCGCGCACAAGACTTGAACTATATGCCAAACATTAGCAAAGCTACGGTATTACACGCCGCATGAGACACATGCGCGCACAAAAGTCTTGAAGTCTTTGCCAATCATTGGCAAAGCTACTGCATTACACGCCGTCTGATACATATGCGCGCGCACAAGACCTGAAGTCTTTGCCAAATATTGGAAAAGCTATGGCATTACACGCCGCCTGAGACACAAGCGCGCGCACAAGACGTGAACTATATGCCAAACATTGGCAAAGCTACGGCATTACACCCCTCCTGAGACACACGCGCACGCACAAGACAGGTAGTCTTTGCCAAACATTGGCAAAGCTACGACATTACACGCCTCCTGAGACACAGGCACGCACAAGACCTGAAGTCTTTGCCAAACTTTAAACACCGCCTGATACACAGGCATGCGCACTAGACCTGAACTCTTTGCCAATCATTGGCAAAGCGACGGCATTACACGCCACCTGAGACACATGCGCGCGTATAAGACCTTTGTTTGGCAAAGCTAAGGCATTACACGCCGCCTGAGATATAGGCGCGCAAAATCTGAAGTCTTTGCCAAACATTGGCAATGCTACGGCATTACATGACGCCTGAGACCCAGCGAGCACACAAGACCTAAAGTCTTTGCCAAACATTGGCAAAGCTACGGCATTACACGCCGCCAAAGACACAGGCGCACCCACAAGACCTGAACTATATGCCAAACATTGGCAAAGCTACGGTATTACACGCCGCCTGAGATGCATGTGTGCGCAAAAGTCTTGAAGTGTTTGCCAATCATTGGCAAAGCTACGACATTACACACCGCCTAAGACACATGCGCGCGCAAAAGTCCTGAAGTCTTTGCCAATCATTGGCAAAGCTATGGCATTACACGGCGCCTGAGACACATGAGCGTGCACAAGACCTGAAGTCTTTGCCAATCATTGGCAAAGCTACGGCATTACACGCCGCCTGAGACACCTGCACATGCACAAGACCTGAAGTCTTTGCCAACAATTGGCAAAGCTACGAAATTACACGCCGCCTGGGTTACATGCGCGCGCACAAGACCTGAACTCTTTGCCACACTTTGGCAAAGCTACGGCATTACACGCCGCCTGAGACACAGACGCGCGCACAAGTCCAGAACTCTTTGCAAAACTTTGAAAAAGCTACGGCATTACACGCAGCCTCAGACATATGCGCGCATAAGACCTGAAGTCTGTGCCAAACATTGGCAAAGCTACGGCATTACACGCCGCCTGAGACACAGGCACGCGCACAAGACCTGAAGTCTTTGCCAAACATTGGAAAAGCGACGGCATTTCACGCCTCCTGAGACACACGCGCACGCACAAGACTTGTAGTCTTTGACAAACATAGGCAAAGCTACGACATTACACGCCTCCTGAGACACAGGCACGCACAAGACCTGAAGTCTTTGCCAAACATTACACACCACCTGAGACACAAGCGTGTGCACAAGACCTGAACTCTTTGCCAATCATTGGCAAAGCTACGGCATTACACGCCACCTGAGACACAGGCGCGCGCATTAGACCTTTGTTTGGCAAAGCTACGGCATTACACGCCGCCTGAGACACAGGCCCGCAAGACCTGAAGTCTTTGCCAAACATTGGCAAAGCTACGGCATTACACGCCGCCTGAGACACATGCGCACGGACAAGACATGTAGTCTTTGCCAAACATTGGCAAAGCTACGACATTACACGCCTCCTGAGACACAAGCACGCACAAGACCTGATGTCTTTGCCAAACATTACACACCGCCTGAGACACAGGCGTGCGCACAAGACCTGAACTCTTTGCCAATCATTGGCAAAGCTACGGCATTACACGCCACCTGAGACACAGGCGCGCGCATTACACCGTTGTTTGGCAAAGCTACGGCATTGCATGCCGCCTGAGACACAGGCGTGCAAGACCTGAAGTCTTTTCCAAACATTGGCAAAGCTACGACATTACACGCCGCCAAAGACACAGGCGCGCGCACAAGACTTGAACTACATGCCAAACATTAGCAAAGCTACGGTATTACACGCCGCCTGAGACACATGCGCGCACAAAAGTCTTGAAGACTTTGCGAATCATTGGCAAAGCTACTGCATTACACGCCGTCTGATACACATGCGCGCACACAAGACCTGAAGTCTTTGCCAATCATTGGCAAAGCTACGGCATTACACGCCGCCTGAGACACAAGCGCGCGCACAAGACCTGAACTATATGCCAAACATTGGCAAAGCGACGGCATTACACGCCTCCTGAGACACACGCGCACGGACAAGACATGTAGTCTTTGCCAAACATTGGCAAAGCTACGACATTACACGCCTCCTGAGACACAGGCACGCACAGGACCTGATGTCTTTGCCAAACATTACACACTGCCTGAGACACAGGCGTGCGCACAAGACCTGAACTCTTTGCCAATCATTGGCAAAGCTACGGCATTACATGCCACCTGAGACACATGCGCGCGCATTACACCGTTGTTTGGCAAAGCTACGACATTGCACGCCGTCTGAGACATAGGCGCGCAAGACCTGAAGTCTTTGCCAAACATTGGCAAAGCTACGGCATTACACGCCGCCAAAGACACAGGCGCGCGCACAAGACTTGAACTATATGCCAAACATTAGCAAAGCTACGGTATTACACGCCGCATGAGACACATGCGCGCACAAAAGTCTTGAAGTCTTTGCCAATCATTGGCAAAGCTACTGCATTACACGCCGTCTGATACATATGCGCGCGCACAAGACCTGAAGTCTTTGCCAAATATTGGAAAAGCTATGGCATTACACGCCGCCTGAGACACAAGCGCGCGCACAAGACGTGAACTATATGCCAAACATTGGCAAAGCTACGGCATTACACCCCTCCTGAGACACACGCGCACGCACAAGACAGGTAGTCTTTGCCAAACATTGGCAAAGCTACGACATTACACGCCTCCTGAGACACAGGCACGCACAAGACCTGAAGTCTTTGCCAAACTTTAAACACCGCCTGATACACAGGCATGCGCACTAGACCTGAACTCTTTGCCAATCATTGGCAAAGCGACGGCATTACACGCCACCTGAGACACATGCGCGCGTATAAGACCTTTGTTTGGCAAAGCTACGGCATTACACGCCGCCTGAGATATAGGCGCGCAAAATCTGAAGTCTTTGCCAAACATTGGCAATGCTACGGCATTACATGACGCCTGAGACCCAGCGAGCACACAAGACCTAAAGTCTTTGCCAAACATTGGCAAAGCTACGGCATTACACGCCGCCAAAGACACAGGCGCACCCACAAGACCTGAACTATATGCCAAACATTGGCAAAGCTACGGTATTACACGCCGCCTGAGATGCATGTGTGCGCAAAAGTCTTGAAGTGTTTGCCAATCATTGGCAAAGCTACGACATTACACACCGCCTAAGACACATGCGCGCGCAAAAGTCCTGAAGTCTTTGCCAATCATTGGCAAAGCTATGGCATTACACGGCGCCTGAGACACATGAGCGTGCACAAGACCTGAAGTCTTTGCCAATCATTGGCAAAGCTACGGCATTACACGCCGCCTGAGACACCTGCACATGCACAAGACCTGAAGTCTTTGCCAAACATTGGCAAAGCTACAAAATTACACGCCGCCTGGGTTACATGCGCGCGCACAAGACCTGAACTCTTTGCCACACTTTGGCAAAGCTACGGCATTACACGCCGCCTGAGACACAGACGCGCGCACAAGTCCAGAACTCTTTGCAAAACTTTGGAAAAGCTACGGCATTACACGCAGCCTCAGACATATGCGCGCATAAGACCTGAAGTCTGTGCCAAACATTGGCAAAGCTACGGCATTACACGCCGCCTGAGACACAGGCACGCGCACAAGACCTGAAGTCTTTGCCAAACATTGGAAAAGCGACGGCATTTCACGCCTCCTGAGACACACGCGCACGCACAAGACATGTAGTCTTTGACAAACATAGGCAAAGCTACGACATTACACGCCTCCTGAGACACAGGCACGCACAAGACCTGAAGTCTTTGCCAAACATTACACACCACCTGAGACACAGGCGTGCGCACAAGACCTGAACTCTTTGCCAATCATTGGCAAAGCTACGGCATTACACGCCACCTGAGACACAGGCGCGCGCATTAGACATTTGTTTGGCAAAGCTACGGCATTACACGCCGCCTGAGACACAGGCGCGCAAAATCTGAAGTCTTTGCCAAACATTGGCAATGCTACGGCATTACATGACGCCTGAGACCCAGCGAGCACACAAGACATAAAGTCTTTGCCAAACATTGGCAAAGCTACGGCATTACACGCCGCCAAAGACACAGGCGCGCCCACAAGACCTGTACTATATGCCAAACATTGGCAAAGCTACGGTATTACACGCCGCCTGAGACACATGCGCGCGCAAAAGTCTTGAAGTCTTTGCCAATCATTGGCAAAGCTACGACATTACACGCCGCCTAAGACACATGCGCGCGCAAAAGTCCTGAAGTCTTTGCCAATCATTGGCAAAGCTACGGCATTACACGGCGCCTGAGACACATGAGCGTGCACAAGACCTGAAGTCTTTGCCAATCATTGGTAAAGCTACGGCATTACACGCCGCCTGAGACACCAGCACATGCACAAGACCTGAAGTCTTTGCCAAACATCGGCAAAGCTACGAAATTACACGCCGCCTGGGTTACATGCGCGCGCACAAGACCTGAACTCTTTGCCACACTTTGGCAAAGCTACGGCATTACACGCCGCCTGAGACACAGACGCGCGCACAAGACCAGAACTCTTTGCAAAACTTTGGAAAAGCTACGGCATTACACGCAGCCTCAGACACATGCGCGCACAAGACCTGAAGTCTGTGCCAAACATTGGCAAAGCTACGGCATTACACGCCGCCTGAGACACAGGCACGCGCACAAGACCTGAAGTCTTTTCCAAACATTGGAAAAGCGACGACATTTCACGCCTCCTGAGACACACGCGCACGCACAAGACATGTAATCTTTGACAAACATTGGCAAAGCTACGACATTACACGCCTCCTGAGACACAGGCACGCACAAGACCTGAAGTCTTTGCCAAACCTTACACACCACCTGAGACACAGGCGTGCGCACAAGACCTGAACTCTTTGCCAATCATTGGCAAAGCAACGGCATTACACGCCACCTGAGACACAGGCGCGCGCATTAGACCTTTGTTTGGCAAAGCTACGGCATTACACGCCGCCTGAGACACAGGCGCGCAAGACCTGAAGTCTTTGCCAAACATTGGCAAAGCTACGACATTACACGCCGCCTGAGACACACGCGCACGGACAAGACATGTAGTCTTTGCCAAACATTGGCAAAGCTACGACATTACACGCCTCCTGAGACACAAGCACGCACAAGACCTGATGTCTTTGCCAAACATTACACACCGCCTGAGACACAGGCGTGCGCACAAGACCTGAACTCTTTGCCAATCATTGGCAAAGCTACGGCATTACACGCCACCTGAGACACAGGCGCGCGCATTACACCGTTGTTTGGCAAAGCTACGGCATTGCATGCCGCCTGAGACACAGGAGCGCAAGACCTGAAGTCTTTGCCAAACATTGGCAAAGCTACGGCATTACACGCCGCCAAAGACACAGGCGCGCGCACAAGACTTGAACTACATGCCAAACATTAGCAAAGCTACGGTATTACACGCCGCCTGAGACACATGCGCGTACAAAAGTCTTGAAGTCTTTGCGAATCATTGGCAAAGCTACTGCATTACACGCCGTCTGACACACATGCGCGCACACAAGACCTGAAGTCTTTGCCAATCATTGGCAAAGCTACGGCATTACACGCCGCCTGAGACACAAGCGCGCGCACAAGACCTGAACTATATGCCAAACATTGGCAAAGCTACGGCATTACACGCGTCCTGAGACACACGCGCACGCACAAGACATGTAGTCTTTGCCAAACATTGGCAAAGCTACGACATTACACGCCTCCTGAGACACAGGCACGCACAAGACCTGAAGTCTTTGCCAAACTTTAAACACCGCCTGAGACACAGGCATGCGTACTAGACCTGAACTCTTTGCCAATCATTGGCAAAGCGACGGCATTACACGCCACCTGAGACACTTGCGCGCACAAGTCCAGAACTCTTTGCAAAACTTTGGAAAAGCTACGTCATTACACGCAGCCTCAGACATATGCGCGCATAAGACCTGAAGTCTGTGCCAAACATTGGCAAAGCTACGGCATTACACGCCGCCTGAGACACAGGCACGCGCACAAGACCTGAAGTCTTTGCCAAACATTGGAAAAGCGACGGCATTTCACGCCTCCTGAGACACACGCGCACGCACAAGACATGTAGTCTTTGACAAACATAGGCAAAGCTACGACATTACACGCCTCCTGAGACACAGGCACGCACAAGACCTGAAGTCTTTGCCAAACATTACACACCACCTGAGACACAGGCGTGCGCACAAGACCTGAACTCTTTGCCAATCATTGGCAAAGCTACGGCATTACACGCCACCTGAGACACAGGCGCGCGCATTAGACCTTTGTTTGGCAAAGCTACGGCATTACACGCCGCCTGAGACACAGGCGCGCAAGACCTGAAGTCTTTGCCAAACATTGGCAAAGCTACGGCATTACACGCCGCCTGAGACACATGCGCACGGACAAGACATGTAGTCTTTGCCAAACATTGGCAAAGCTACGACATTACACGCCTCCTGAGACACAAGCACGCACAAGACCTGATGTCTTTGCCAAACATTACACACCGCCTGAGACACAGGCGTGCGCACAAGACCTGAACTCTTTGCCAATCATTGGCAAAGCTACGGCATTACACGCCACCTGAGACACAGGCGCGCGCATTACACCGTTGTTTGGCAAAGCTACGGCATTGCATGCCGCCTGAGACACAGGCGTGCAAGACCTGAAGTCTTTTCCAAACATTGGCAAAGCTACGGCATTACACGCCGCCAAAGACACAGGCGCGCGCACAAGACTTGAACTACATGCCAAACATTAGCAAAGCTACGGTATTACACGCCGCCTGAGACACATGCGCGCACAAAAGCCTTGAAGACTTTGCGAATCATTGGCAAAGCTACTGCATTACACGCCGTCTGATACACATGCGCGCACACAAGACCTGAAGTCTTTGCCAATCATTGGCAAAGCTACGGCATTACACGCCGCCTGAGACACAAGCGCGCGCACAAGACCTGAACTATATGCCAAACATTGGCAAAGCTACGGCATTACACGCCTCCTGAGACACACGCGCACGCACAAGACATGTAGTCTTTGCCAAACATTGGCAAAGCTACGACATTACACGCCTCCTGAGACACAGGCACGCACAAGACCTGAAGTCTTTGCTAAACTTTAAACACCGCCTGAGACACAGGCATTCGTACTAGACCTGAACTCTTTGCCAATCATTGGCAAAGCGATGGCATTACACGCCACCTGAGACACTTGCGCGCACACAAGACCTGAAGTCTTTGCAAAACATTGGCAAAGCTACGGCATTACACGCCGCCAAAGACACTGGCGCGCGCACAAGAACTGAACTATATGCCAAACATTGGCAAAGCTACGGTATTACACGCCGCCTGAGACACATGCGCGCGCAAAAGTCTTGAAGTCTTTGCCAATCATTGGCAAAGCTACGGCATTACGCTCCGCCTGAGACACATGCGCGCGCAAAAGTCCTGAAGTCTTTGCCAATCATTGGCAAAGCTACGGCATTACACGCCGCCTGAGACATATGTACTTGCACAATACCTGAAGTCTTTGCCAATCATTGGCAAAGCTACGGCATTACACGCCGCTTGAGACACTTGCGCCTACACAAGACCTGAAGTCTTTGCCAAACATTGGCAAAGCTACGAAATTACACGCCGCTTGGGTTACATGCGCGTTCACAAGACCAGAACTCTTTGCAAAACTTTGGAAAAGCTACGGCATTACACGCTGCTGACACAGAGGCGCGCACAAGACCTGAAGTCTGTGCCAAACATTGGCAAAGCTACGGCATTACACGCCGCCTGAGACACAGGCGCGCGCCCAAGACCTGAAGTATTTGCCAAACATTGGAAAAGCAACGGCATTACACGCCTCCTGAGACACACGCGCACGGACAAGACATGTAGTCTTTGCCAAACATTGGCAAAGCTACGACATTACACGCCTCCTGAAACACAGGCACGCACAGGACCTGATGTCTTTGCCAAACATTACACACCGCCTGAGACACAGGCGTGCGCACAAGACCTGAACTCTTTGCCAATCATTGGCAAAGCTATGGCATTACATGCCACCTGAGACACATGCGCGCGCATTACACCGTTGTTTGGCAAAGCTACGACATTGCACGCCGTCTGAGACACAGGCGCGCAAGACCTGAAGTCTTTGCCAAACATTGGCAAAGCTACGGCATTACACGCCGCCAAAGACACAGGCGCGCGCACAAGACTTGAACTATATGCCAAAACATTAGCAAAGCTACGGTATTACACGCCGCATGAGACACATGCGCGCACAAAAGTCTTGAAGTCTTTGCCAATCATTGGCAAAGCTACTGCATTACACGCCGTCTGATACATATGCGCGCGCACAAGACCTGAAGTCTTTGCCAAATATTGGAAAAGCTATGGCATTACACGCCGCCTGAGACACAAGCGCGCGCACAAGACGTGAACTATATGCCAAACATTGGCAAAGCTACGGCATTACACCCCTCCTGAGACACACGCGCACGCACAAGACAGGTAGTCTTTGCCAAACATTGGCAAAGCTACGACATTACACGCCTCCTGAGACACAGGCACGCACAAGACCTGAAGTCTTTGCCAAACTTTAAACACCGCCTGATACACAGGCATGCGCACTAGACCTGAACTCTTTGCCAATCATTGGCAAAGCGACGGCATTACACGCCACCTGAGACACATGCGCGCGTATAAGACCTTTGTTTGGCAAAGCTACGGCATTACACGCCGCCTGAGATATAGGCGCGCAAAATCTGAAGTCTTTGCCAAACATTGGCAATGCTACGGCATTACATGACGCCTGAGACCCAGCGAGCACACAAGACCTAAAGTCTTTGCCAAACATTGGCAAAGCTACGGCATTACACGCCGCCAAAGACACAGGCGCGCCCACAAGACCTGAACTATATGCCAAACATTGGCAAAGCTACGGTATTACACGCCGCCTGAGACACATGTGTGCGCAAAAGTCTTGAAGTGTTTGCCAATCATTGGCAAAGCTACGACATTACACGCCGCCTAAGACACATGCGCGCGCAAAAGTCCTGAAGTCTTTGCCAATCATTGGCAAAGCTATGGCATTACACGGCGCCTGAGACACATGAGCGTGCACAAGACCTGAAGTCTTTGCCAATCATTGGCAAAGCTACGGCATTACACGCCGCCTGAGACACCTGCACATGCACAAGACCTGAAGTCTTTGCCAAACATTGGCAAAGCTACGAAATTACACGCCGCCTGGGTTACATGCGCGCGCACAAGACCTGAACTCTTTGCCACACTTTGGCAAAGCTACGGCATTACACGCCGCCTGAGACACAGACGCGCGCACAAGTCCAGAACTCTTTGCAAAACTTTGGAAAAGCTACGGCATTACACGCAGCCTCAGACATATGCGCGCATAAGACCTGAAGTCTGTGCCAAACATTGGCAAAGCTACGGCATTACACGCCGCCTGAGACACAGGCACGCGCACAAGACCTGAAGTCTTTGCCAAACATTGGAAAAGCGACGGCATTTCACGCCTCCTGAGACACACGCGCACGCACAAGACAAGTAGTCTTTGACAAACATAGGCAAAGCTACGACATTACACGCCTCCTGAGACACAGGCACGCACAAGACCTGAAGTCTTTGCCAAACATTACACACCACCTGAGACACAGGCGTGCGCACAAGACCTGAACTCTTTGCCAATCATTGGCAAAGCTACGGCATTACACGCCACCTGAGACACAGGCGCGCGTATTACACCGTTGTTTGGCAAAGCTACGGCATTCCACGCCGCCTGAGACACAGGCGCGCAAGACCTGAAGTCTTTGCCAAAAATTGGCAAAGCTACGGCATTACACGCCGCCAAAGACACAGGCACGCGCACAAGACTTGAACTACATGCCAAACATTAGCAAAGCTACGGTATTACATGCCGCCTGAGACACATGCGTGCACAAAAGTCTTGAAGTCTTTGCCAATCATTGGCAAAGCTACTGCATTACACGCCGTCTGATACACATGCGCGCGCACAAGACCTGAAGTCTTTGCCAATCATTGGCAAAGCTATGACATTACACGCCGCCTGAGACACAAGCGCGCGCACAAGACCTGAACTATATGCCAAACATTGGCAAAGCTACGGCATTACATGCCTCCTTAGACACACGCGCACGCACAAGACATGTAGTCTTTGCCAAACATTGGCAAAGCTACGACATTACACGCCTCCTGAGACACAGGCACGCACAAGACCTGAAGTCTTTGCCAAACTTTAAACACCGCCTGAGACACAAGCATGCGCACTAGACCTGAACTCTTTGCCAATCATTGGCAAAGCGACGGCATTACACGCCACCTGAGACACTTGTGCGCACACAAGTCTTGAAGTCTTTGCCAATCATTGGCAAAGCTACGGCATTACGCGCCGCCTGAGACACATGCGCGCGCAAAAGTCCTGAAGTCTTTGCCAATCATTGGCAAAGCTACGGCATTACACGCCACCTGAGACATATGCACGTGCACAATACCTGAAGTCTTTGCCAATCATTGGCAAAGCTACGGCATTACACGCCGCCTGAGACACTTGCGCCTGCACAAGACCTGAAGTCTTTGCCAAACATTGGCAAAGCTACGAAATTACACGCCGCCTGGGTTACATGCGCGCGCACAAGACCAGAACTCTTTGCCACACTTTGGCAAAGCTACGGCATTACACATCGCCTGAGACACAGGCGCGCGCACATGACCAGAACTCTTTGCAAAACTTTGGAAAAGCTACGGCACTACACGCTGCTGAGACACAGGCGCGCATAAGACCTGAAGTATGTGCCAAACATTGGCAAAGCTACGGCATTACACGCCGCCTGAGACACAGGCGCGCGCCCAAGACCTGAAGTATTTGCCAAACATTGGAAAAGCGACGGCATTACACGCCTCCTGAGACACACGCGCACGGACAAGACATGTAGTCTTTGCCAAACATTGGCAAAGCTACAACATTACACGCCTCCTGAGACACAGGCACGCATAAGACCTGATGTCTTTGCCAAACATTACACACCGCCTGAGACACAGGCGTGCGCATAAGGCCTGAACTCTTTGCCAATCATTGGCAAAGCTACGGCATTACACGCCACCTGAGACACAGGCGCGCGCATTACACCGTTGTTTGGCAAAGCTACAGCATTGCACGCTGCCTGAGACACAGGCGCGCAAGACCTGAAGTCTTTTCCAAACATTGGCAAAGCTACGGCATTACACGCCGCCATAGACACAGGCGCGCGCACAAGACTTGAACTACATGCCATACATTAGCAAAGCTACGGTATTACACGCCGCCTGAGACACATGCGCGCACAAAAGTCTTGAAGTCTTTGCCAATCATTGGCAAAGCTACTGCAATATACGCCGTCTGATACACATGCGCGCGCACAAGACCTGAAGTCTTTGCCAATCATTGGCAAAGCTACGTCATTACACGCCGCCTGAGACACAAGCGCGCGCACAAGACCTGAACTATATGCCAAACATTGGCAAAGCTACGGCATTACACGCCTCGTGAGACACACGCGCACGCACAAGACATGTAGTCTTTGCCAAACATTGGCAAAGCTACGACATTACACGCCTCCTGAGACACAGGCACGCACAAGACCTGAAGTCTTTGCCAAACTTTAAACACCGCCTGAGACACAGGCATGTGCACTAGACCTGAACTCTTTGCCAATCATTGGCAAAGCGACGGCATTACACTCCACCTGAGACACATGCGCGCGTATAAGACCTGAACTATATGCCAAACATTGGCAAAGCTACGTTATTGCACGCCGCCTGAGACACATGCGCGCGCAAAAGTCTTGAAGTCTTTGCCAATCATTGGCAAAGCTACGACATTACACGCCGCCTAAGACGCATGCGCGCGCAAAAGTCATGAAGTCTTTGCCAATCATTGGCAAAGCTACGGCATTACACGGCGCCTGAGACACATGAGCGTGCACAAGACCTGAAGTCTTTGCCAATCATTGGCAAAGCTACGGCATTACACGCCGCCTGAGACACCTGCACATGCACAAGACCTGAAGTCTTTGCCAAACATTGGCAAAGCTACGAAATTACACGCCGCCTGGGTTACATGCGCGCACACAAGACCTGAACTCTTTGCCACACTTTGGCAAAGCTACGGCATTACACGTCGCCTGAGACACAGGCACGCGCACAAGACCAGAACTCTTTGCAAAACTTTGGAAAAGCTACGGCATTACACGCTGCTGAGACACAGGCGCGCACAAGACCTAAAGTCTGTGCCAAACATTGGCAAAGCTACGGCTTTACACGCCGCCTGAGACACAGGCGCGCGCCCAAGACCTGAAGTATTTGCCAAACATTGGAAAAGCGACGGCATTACACGCCTCCTGAGACACACGCGCACGGACAAGACATGTAGTCTTTGCCAAACATTGGCAAAGCTACGACATTACACGCCTCCTGAGACACAGGCACGCACAAGACCTGATGTCTTTGCCAAACATTACACACCGCCTGAGACACATGCGTGCGCACAAGTCCTGATCTCTTTGCCAATCATTGGCAAAGCTACGGCATTACCCGCCGCCTGAGACACAAGCGCGAGCACAAGACCTGAACTATATGCCAAACATTGGCAAAGCTACGGCATTACACGCCTCCTGAGACACACGCGCACGCACAAGACATGTAGTCTTTGCCAAACATTGGCAAAGCTACGACATTACACGCCTCCTGAGACACAGGCACGCACAAGACCGGAAGTCTTTGCCTAACTTTAAACACCGCCTGAGACACAGGCATGCACACTAGACCTGAACTCTTTGCCAATCATTGGCAAAGTGACGGCATTACACGCCACCTGAGACACATGCGCGCGTATAAGACCTTTGCTTAGCAAAGCTACGGCATTACACGCCGCCTGAGACACAGGCGCGCAAAATCTGAAGTCTTTGCCAAACATTGGCAATGCTACGACATTACATGACGCCTGAGACCCAGCGAGCACACAAGACCTGAAGTCTTTGCCAAACATTGGCAAAGCCACGGCATTACACGTCGCCAAAGACACAGGCGCGCCCACAAGACCTGAAATATATACCAAACATTGGCAAAGCTACGGTATTACACGCCGCCTGAGACACATGCGCGCGCAAAAGTCTTGAAGTCTTTGCCAATCATTGGCAAAGCTACGACATTACACGCCGCCTAAGACACATGCGCGCGCAAAAGTCCTGAAGTCTTTGCCAATCATTGGCAAAGCTACGGCATTACACGGCGCCTGAGACACATGAGGGTGCACAAGACCTGAAGTCTTTGCCAATCATTAGCAAAGCTACGGCATTACACGCCGCCTGAGACCCTTGCACATGCACAAGACCTGAAGTCTTTGCCAAACATTGGCAAAGCTACGAAATAACACGCCGCCTGGGTTACATGCGCGCGCACAAGACCTGAACTCTTTGCCACACTTTGGCAAAGCTACGGCATTACACGTCGCCTGAGACACAGGCGCGCGCACAAGACCAGAACTCTTTGCAAAACTTTGGAAAAGCTACGGCATTACACGCTGCTGAGACACAGGCGCGCACAAGACCTGAAGTCTGTGCCAAACATTGGCAAAGCTACGGCATTACACGCCGCATGAGACACAGGCGCGCGCCCAAGACCTGAAGTATTTGCCAAACACTGGAAAAGCGACGGCATTACACGCCTCCTGAGACACACGCGCACGGACAAGACATGTAGTCTTTGCCAAACATTGGCAAAGCTACGACATTACACGCCTCCTGAGACACAGGCACGCACAAGACCGGAAGTCTTTGCCAAACTTTAAACACCGCATGAGACACAGGCATGCACACTAGACCTGAACTCTTTGCCAATCATTGGCAAAGTGACGGCATTACACGCCACCTGAGACACATGCGCGCGTATAAGACCTTTGCTTGGCAAAGCTACGGCATTACTCGCCGCCTGAGACACAGGCGCGCAAAATCTGAAGTCTTTGCCAAACATTGGCAATGCTACGACATTACATGACGCCTGAGACCCAGCGAGCACACAAGACCTGAAGTCTTTGCCAAACATTAGCAAAGCCACGGCATTACACGTCGCCAAAGACACAGGCGCGCCCACAAGACCTGAACTATATGCCAAACATTGGCAAAGCTACGGTATTACACGCCGCCTGAGACACATGCGCGCGCAAAAGTCTTGAAGTCTTTGCCAATCATTGGCAAAGCTACGACATTACACACCGCCTAAGACACATGCGCGCGCAAAAGTCCTGAAGTCTTTGCCAATCATTGGCAAAGCTACGACATTACACGGCGCCTGAGACACATGAGCGTGCACAAGACCTGAAGTCTTTGCCAATCATTGGCAAAGCTATGGCATTACACGCCGCCTGAGACCCTTGCACATGCACAAGACCTGAAGTCTTTGCCAAACATTGGCAAAGCTACGAAATTACAAGCCGCCTGGGTTACATACGCACGCACAAGACCTGAACTCTTTGCCACACTTTGACAAAGCTACGGCATTACACGTCGCCTGAGACACAGGCGCGCGCACAAGACCAGAACTCTTTGTAAAACTTTGGAAAAGCTACGGCATTACACGCTGCTGAGACACAGGCGCGCACAAGACCAGAAGTCTGTGCCAAACATTGGCAAAGCTACGGCATTACACGCCGCCTGAGATACAGGCGCGCGCCCAAGACCTGAAGTATTTGCCAAACATTGGAAAAGCGACGGCATTACACGCCTCTTGAGACACACGCGCACGGACAAGACATGTAGTCTTTGCCAAACATTGGCAAAGCTACGACATTACACGCCTCCTGAGACACAGGCAGGCACAAGACCTGATGTCTTTGCCAAACATTACACACCGCCTTAGACACATGCGTGCGCACAAGACCTGATCTCTTTACCAATCATTGGCAAAGCTACGGCATTACACGCCACCTGAGACACAGGCGCGCGCATTACACCGTTGTTTGGCAAAGCTACGGCATTGCACGCCGCCTGAGACACAGGCGCGCAAGACCTGAAGTCTTTGCCCAACATTGGCAAAGCTACGGCATTACACGCCGCCAAAGACACAGGCGCACGCACAAGACTTGAACTACATGCCAAACATTTGCAAAGCTACGGTATTACACGCCGCCTGAGACACATGCGCGGACAAAAGTCTTGAAGTCTTTGCCAATCATGTATCAGACGGCGTGTAATGCAGTAGCTTTGCCAATCATTGGCAAAGCTACTGCATTACACGCCGTCTGATACACATGCGCGCGCACAAGACCTGAAGTCTTTGCCAATCATTGGCAAAGCTACGGCATTACATGCCGCCTAAGACACAAGCGCGAGCACAAGACCTGAACTATATGCCAAACATTGGCAAAGCTACGGCATTACACGCCTCCTGAGACACACGCGCACGCACAAGACATGTAGTCTTTGCCAAACATTGGCAAAGCTACGACATTACACGCCTCCTGTGACACAGGCACGCACAAGACCGGAAGTCTTTGCCTAACTTTAAACACCGCCTGAGACACAGGCATGCGCACTAGACCTGAAATCTTTGCCAATCATTGGCAAAGCGACGGCATTACACGCCACCTGAGACACATGCGCGCGTATAAGACCTTTGTTTGGCAAAGCTACGGCATTACACGCCGCCTGAGACACAGGCGCGCAAAATCTGAAGTCTTTGCCAAACATTGGTAATGCTACGGCATTACATGACGCCTGAGACCCATCGAGCCCACAAGACCTGAAGTCTTTGCCAAACATTGGCAAAGCCACGGCATTACACGTCGCCAAAGACACAGGCGCGCCCACAAGACCTGAACTATATGCCAAACATTGGCAAAGCTACGGTATTACACGCCGCCTGAGACACATGCGCGCGCAAAAGTCTTGAAGTCTTTGCCAATCATTGGCAAAGCTACGACATTACACGCCGCCTAAGACACATGCGCGCGCAAAAGTCCTGAAGTCTTTGCCAATCATTGGCAAAGCTACGGCATTACACGGCGCCTGAGACACATGAGCGTGCACAAGACCTGAAGTCTTTGCCAATCATTGGCAAAGCTACGGCATTACACGCCGCCTGAGACACCTGCACATGCACAAGACCTGAAGTCTTTGCCAAAAATTGGCAAAGCTACAAAATTACACGCCGCCTGGGTTACATGCGCGCGCACAAGACCTGAACTCTTTGCCACACTTTGGCAAAGCTACGGCATTACACGCCGCCTGAGACACAGGCGCGCGCACAAGATCAGAACTCTTTGCAAAACTTTGGAAAAGCTACGGCACTACACGCAGCCTCAGACACATGTGCGCGCAAGACCTGAAGTCTGTGCCAAACATTGGCAAAGCTACGGCATTACACGCCGCCTGAGACACAGGCGCGCGCACAAGACCTGAAGTCTTTGCCAAACATTGGAAAAGCTACGACATTACACGCCTCCTGAGACACAGGCACGCACAAGACCTGAAGTCTTTGCCAAACATTACACACCGCCTGAGACACAGGCGTGCGCACAAGACCTGAACTCTTTGCCAATCATTGGCAAAGCTACGGCATTACACGCCACCTGAGACACAGGCGCGCGCATTAGACCTTTGTTAGGCAAAGCTACGGCATTACACGCCGCCTGAGACACATGCGCGCAAGACCTGAAGTCTTTGCCAAACATTGGCAATGCTACGGCGTTACACGACGCCTGAGACACAGCGCGCATATAAGACCTGAAGTCTTTGCAAAACATTGGCAAAGCTACGGCATTACACGCCGCCAAAGCCACAGGCGCGCGCACAAGACTTGAACTACATGCCAAACATTAGCAAAGCTACGGTATTACACGCCGCCTGAGACACATGCGCGCGCAAAAGTCCTGAAGTCTTTGCCAATCATTGGCAAAGCTACGGCATTACACGGCGCCTGAGACACATGAGCGTGCACAAGACCTGAAGTCTTTGCCAATCATTGGCAAAGCTACGGCATTACACGCCGCCTGAGACACCTGCACATGCACAAGACCTGAAGTCTTTGCCAAACATTGGCAAAGCTACGAAATTACACGCCGCCTGGGTTACATGCGCGCGCACAACACCTGAACTCTTTGCCACACTTTGGCAAAGCTACGGCATTACACGCCGCCTGAGACACAGGCGCGCTCACAAGACCAGAACTCTTTGCAAAACTTTGGAAAAGCTACGGCACTACACGCAGCCTCAGACACATGCGCGCACAAGACCTGAAGTCTGTGCCAAACATTGACAAAGCTACAGCATTACACGCCGCCTGAGACACAGGCGCGCGCACAAGACCTGAAGTCTTTGCCAAACATTGGAAAAGCGACGACATTTCACGCCTCCTGAGACACACGCGCACGCACAAGACATGTAGTCTTTGACAAACATTGGCAAAGCTACGACATTACACGCCTCCTGAGACACAGGCACGCACAAGACCTGAAGTCTTTGCCAAACATTACACACCGCCTGAGACACAGGCGTGCGCACAAGACCTGAACTCTTTGCCAATCATTGGCAAAGCTACGGCATTACACGCCACCTGAGACACAGGCGCGCGCATTAGACCTTTGTTTGGCAAAGCTACGGCATTACACGCCGCCTGAGACACATGCGCGCAAGACCTGAAGTCTTTGCCAAACATTGGCAATGCTACGGCATTACACGACGCCTGAGACACAGCGCGCATATAAGACCTGAAGTCTTTGCAAAACATTGGCAAAGCTACGGCATTACACGCCGCCAAAGCCACAGGGGCGCGCACAAGACTTGAACTACATGCCAAACATTAGCAAAGCTACGGTATTACACGCCGCCTGAGACACATGCGCGCGCAAAAGTCCTGAAGTCTTTGCCAATCATTGGCAAAGCTACGGCATTACACGGCGCCTGAGACACACGAGCGTGCACAAGACCTGAAGTCTTTGCCAATCATTGGCAAAGCTACGGCATTACACGCCGCCTGAGACACCTGCACATGCACAAGACCTGAAGTCTTTGCCAAACATTGGCAAAGCTACGAAATTACACGCCGCCTGGGTTACATGCGCGCGCACAACACCTGAACTCTTTGCCACACTTTGGCAAAGCTACGGCATTACACGCCGCCTGAGACACAGGCGCGCTCACAAGACCAGAACTCTTTGCAAAACTTTGGAAAAGCTACGGCACTACACGCAGCCTCAGACACATGCGCGCACAAGACCTGAAGTCTGTGCCAAACATTGACAAAGCTACAGCATTACACGCCGCCTGAGACACAGGCGCGCGCACAAGACCTGAAGTCTTTGCCAAACATTGGAAAAGCGACGACATTTCACGCCTCCTGAGACACACGCGCACGCACAAGACATGCAGTCTTTGACAAACATTGGCAAAGCTACGACATTACACGCCTCCTGAGACACAGGCACGCACAAGACCTGAAGTCTTTGCCAAACATTACACACCGCCTGAGACACAGGCGTGCGCACAAGACCTGAACTCTTTGCCAATCATTGGCAAAGCTACGGCATTACACGCCACCTGAGACACAGGCGCGCGCATTAGACCTTTGTTTGGCAAAGCTACGGCATTACACGCCGCCTGAGACACATGCGCGCAAGACCTGAAGTCTTTGCCAAACATTGGCAATGCTACGGCATTACACGACGCCTGAGACACAGCGCGCACATAATACCTGAAGTCTTTGCAAAACATTGGCAAAGCTACGGCATTACACGCCGCCAAAGACACAGGCGCGCGCACAAGACTTGAACTACATGCCAAACATTAGCAAAGCTACGGTATTACACGCCGCCTGAGACAAATGCGCGCGCAAAAGTCTTGAAGTCTTTGCCAATCATTGGCAAAGCTACTGCATTACACGCCGTCTGATACGCATGCGCGCGCACAAGACCTGAAGTCTTTGCCAATCATTGGCAAAGCTACGGCATTACACGCCGCCTGAGACACAGGCGCGTGCACTAGACCTGAAGTCCTTGCCAAACATTGGAAAAGCGACGGCATTACACGCCTCCTGAGACACACGCGCACGGACAAGACATGTAGTCTTTGCCAAACATTGGCAAAGCTACGACATTACACGCCTCCTGAGACACAGGCACGCACAAGACCTGATGTCTTTGCCAAACATTACACACCGCCTGAGACACATGCGTGCGCACAAGACCTGAACTCTTTGCCAATCATTGGCAAAGCTACGACATTACACGCCAACTGAGACACAGGCGCGCGCATTACACCGTTGTTTGGCAAAGCTACGGCATTGCACGCCGCCTGAGACACAGGCGCGCAAGACCTGAAGTCTTTGCCAAACATTGGCAAAGCTACGGCATTACACGCCGCCAAAGACACAGGCGCGCGCACAAGACTTGAACTACATGCCAAATATTAGCAAAGCTACGGTATTACACGCCGCCTGAGACACTTGCGCGCACAAAAGTCTTGAAGTCTTTGCCAATCATTGGCAAAGCTACTGCATTACACACCGTCTGATACACATGCGCGCGCACAAGACCTGAAGTCTTTGCCAATCATTGGCAAAGCTACGGCATTACACGCCGCCTGAGACACAAGCGCGCGCACAAGACCTGAACTATATGCCAAACATTTGCAAAGCTACGGCATTACACGCCTCCTGAGACACACGCGCACGCACAAGACATGTAGTCTTTGCCAAACATTGGCAAAGCTACGACATTACACGCCTCCTGAGACACAGGCACGCACAAGACCGGAAGTCTTTGCCAAACTTTAAACACCGCCTGAGACACAGGCATGCGCACTAGACCTGAACTCTTTGCCAATCATTGGCAAAGCGACGGCATTACACGCCACCTGAGACACATGCGCGCGTATAAGACCTTTGTTTGGCAAAGCTACGGCATTACACGCCGCCTGAGACACAGGCGCGAAAAATCTGAAGTCTTTGCCAAACATTGGCAATGCTACGGCATTACATGACGCCTGAGACCCAGCGAGCACACAAGACCTGAAGTCTTTGCCAAACATTGGCAAAGCCACGGCATTACACGTCGCCAAAGACACAGGCGCGCCCACAAGACCTGAACTATATGCCAAACATTGGCAAAGCTACGGTATTACACGCCGCCTGAGACACATGTGCGCGCAAAAGTCTTGAAGTCTTTGCCAATCATTGGCAAAGCTACGACATTACACGCCGCCTAAGACACATGCGCGCGCAAAAGTCCTGAAGTCTTTGCCAAACATTGGCAAAGCTACGGCATTACACGGCGCCTGAGACACATGAGCGTGCACAAGACCTGAAGTCTTTGCCAATCATTGGCAAAGCTACGGCATTACACGCCGCCTGAGACACCTGCACATGCACAAGACCTGAAGTCTTTGCCAAACGGCAAAGCTACGAAATTACACGCCGCCTGGGTTACATGCGCGCGCACAAGACCTGAACTCTTTGCCACACTTTGGCAAAGCTACGGCATTACACGCCGCCTGAGACACAGGCGCGCTCACAAGACCAGAACTCTTTGCAAAACTTTGGAAAAGCAACGGCACTACACGCAGCCTCAGACACATGCGCGCACAAGACCTGAAGTCTGTGCCAAACATTGACAAAGCTACGGCATTACACGCCGCCTGAGACACAGGCGCGCGCACAAGACCTGAAGTCTTTGCCAAACATTGGAAAAGCGACGACATTTCACGCCTCCTGAGACACACGCGCACGCACAAGACATGTAGTCTTTGACAAACATTGGCAAAGCTACGACATTACACGCCTCCTGAGACACAGGCACGCACAAGACCTGAAGTCTTTGCCAAACATTACACACCGCCTGAGACAAAGGCGTGCGCACAAAACCTGAACTCTTTGCCAATCATTGGCAAAGCTACGGCATTACACGCCACCTGAGACACAGGCGCGCGCATTAGACCTTTGTTTGGCAAAGCTACGGCATTACACGCCGCCTGAGACACATGCGCGCAAGACCTGAAGTCTTTGCCAAACATTGGCAATGCTACGGCATTACACGACGCCTGAGACACAGCGCGCACATAAGACCTGAAGTCTTTGCAAAACATTGGCAAAGCTACGGCATTACACGCCGCCAAAGACACAGGCGCGCGCACAAGACTTGAACTACATGCCAAACATTAGCAAAGCTACGGTATTACACGCCGCCTGAGACAAATGCGCGCGCAAAAGTCTTGAAGTCTTTGCCAATCATTGGCAAAGCTACTGCATTACACGCCGTCTGATACGCATGCGCGCGCACAAGACCTGAAGTCTTTGCCAATCATTGGCAAAGCTACGGCATTACACGCCGCCTGAGACACAGGCGCGCGCACTAGACCTGAAGTCTTTGCCAAACATTGGAAAAGCGACGGCATTACACGCCTCCTGAGACACACGCGCACGGACAAGACATGTAGTCTTTGCCAAACATTGGCAAAGCTACGACATTACACGCCTCCTGAGACACAGGCACGCACAAGACCTGATGTCTTTGCCAAACATTACACACCGCCTGAGACACATGCGTGCGCACAAGACCTGAACTCTTTGCCAATCATTGGCAAAGCTACGACATTACACGCCAACTGAGACACAGGCGCGCGCATTACACCGTTGTTTGGCAAAGCTACGGCATTGCACGCCACCTGAGACACAGGCGCGCAAGACCTGAAGTCTTTGCCAAACATTGGCAAAGCTAAGGCATTACACGCCGCCAAAGACACAGGCGCGCGCACAAGACTTGAACTACATGCCAAATATTAGCAAAGCTACGGTATTACACGCCGCCTGAGACACTTGCGCGCACAAAAGTCTTGAAGTCTTTGCCAATCATTGGCAAAGCTACTGCATTACACGCCGTCTGATACACATGCGCGCGCACAAGACCTGAAGTCTTTGCCAATCATTGGCAAAGGTACGGCATTACACGCCGCCTGAGACACAAGCGCGCGCACAAGACCTGAACTATATGCCAAACATTGGCAAAGCTACGGCATTACACGCCTCCTGAGACACACGCGCACGCACAAGACATGTAGTCTTTGCCAAACATTGGCAAAGCTACGAAATTACACGCCTCCTGAGACACAGGCACGCACAAGACCGGAAGTCTTTGCCAAACTTTAAACACCGCCTGAGACACAGGCATGCGCACTAGACCTGAACTCTTTGCCAGTCATTGGCAAAGCGACGGCATTACACGCCACCTGAGACACATGCGCGCGTATAAGACCTTTGTTTGGCAAAGCTACGGCATTACACGCCGCCTGAGACACAGGCGCGCAAAATCTGAAGTCTTTGCCAAACATTGGCAATGCTACGGCATTACATGACGCCTGAGACCCAGCGAGCACACAAGACCTGAAGTCTTTGCCAAACATTGGCAAAGCCACGGCATTACACGTCGCCAAAGACACAGGCGCGCCCACAAGACCTGAACTATATGCCAAACATTGGCAAAGCTACGGTATTACACGCCACCTGAGACACATGCGCGCGCAAAAGTCTTGAAGTCTTTGCCAATCATTGGCAAAGCTACGACATTACACGCCGCCTAAGACACATGCGCGCGCAAAAGTCCTGAAGTCTTTGCCAATCATTGGCAAAGCTACGGCATTACACGGCGCCTGAGACACATGAGCGTGCGCAAGACCTAAAGTCTTTGCCAATCATTGGCAAAGCTACGACATTACACGCCGCCTTAGACACCTGCACATGCACAAGACCTGAAGTCTTTGCCAAACGGCAAAGCTACGAAATTACACGCCGCCTGGGTTACATGCGCGCGCACAAGACCTGAACTCTTTGCCACACTTTGGCAAAGCTACGGCATTACACGCCGCCTGAGACACAGGCGCGCTCACAAGACCAGAACTCTTTGCAAAACTTTGGAAAAGCTACGACACTACACGCAGCCTCAGACACATGCGCGCACAAGACCTGAAGTCTGTGCCAAACATTGACAAAGCTACGGCATTACACACCGCCTGAGACACAGGCGCGCGCACAAGACCTGAAGTCTTTGCCAAACATTGGAAAAGCGACGACATTTCACGCCTCCTGAGACACACGCGCACGCACAAGACATGTAGTCTTTGACAAACATTGGCAAAGCTACGACATTACACGCCTCCTGAGACACAGGCACGCACAAGACCTGAAGTCTTTGCCAAACATTACACACCGCCTGAGACACAGGCGTGCGCACAAGACCTGAACTCTTTGCCAATCATTGGCAAAGCTACGGCATTACACGCCACCTGAGACACAGGCGCGCGCATTAGACCTTTGTTTGGCAAAGCTACGGCATTACACGCCGCCTGAGACACATGCGCGCAAGACCTGAAGTCTTTGCTAAACATTGGTAATGCTACGGCATTACACGACGCCTGAGACACAGCGCGCACATAATACCTGAAGTCTTTGCAAAACATTGGCAAAGCTACGGCATTACACGCCGCCAAAGACACAGGCGCGCGCACAAGACTTGAACTACATGCCAAACATTAGCAAAGCTACGGTATTACACGCCGCCTGAGACAAATGCGCGCGCAAAAGTCTTGAAGTCTTTGCCAATCATTGGCAAAGCTACTGCATTACACGCCGTCTGATACGCATGCGCGCGCACAAGACCTGAAGTCTTTGCCAATCATTGGCAAAGCTACGGCATTACACGCCGCCTGAGACACAGGCGCGCGCACTAGACCTGAAGTCTTTGCCAAACATTGGAAAAGCGACGGCATTACACGCCTCCTGAGACACACGCGCACGGACAAGACATGTAGTCTTTGCCAAACATTGGCAAAGCTACGACATTACACGCCTCCTGAGACACAGGCACGCACAAGACCTGATGTCTTTGCCAAACATTACACACCGCCTGAGACACATGCGTGCGCACAAGACCTGAACTCTTTGCCAATCATTGGCAAAGCTACGACATTACACGCCAACTGAGACACAGGCGCGCGCATTACACCGTTGTTTGGCAAAGCTACGGCATTGCACGCCACCTGAGACACAGGCGCGCAAGACCTGAAGTCTTTGCCAAACATTGGCAAAGCTAAGGCATTACACGCCGCCAAAGACACAGGCGCGCGCACAAGACTTGAACTACATGCCAAATATTAGCAAAGCTACGGTATTACACGCCGCCTGAGACACTTGCGCGCACAAAAGTCTTGAAGTCTTTGCCAATCATTGGCAAAGCTACTGCATTACACGCCGTCTGATACACATGCGCGCGCACAAGACCTGAAGTCTTTGCCAATCATTGGCAAAGGTACGGCATTACACGCCGCCTGAGACACAAGCGCGCGCACAAGACCTGAACTATATGCCAAACATTGGCAAAGCTACGGCATTACACGCCTCCTGAGACACACGCGCACGCACAAGACATGTAGTCTTTGCCAAACATTGGCAAAGCTACGAAATTACACGCCTCCTGAGACACAGGCACGCACAAGACCGGAAGTCTTTGCCAAACTTTAAACACCGCCTGAGACACAGGCATGCGCACTAGACCTGAACTCTTTGCCAGTCATTGGCAAAGCGACGGCATTACACGCCACCTGAGACACATGCGCGCGTATAAGACCTTTGTTTGGCAAAGCTACGGCATTACACGCCGCCTGAGACACAGGCGCGCAAAATCTGAAGTCTTTGCCAAACATTGGCAATGCTACGGCATTACATGACGCCTGAGACCCAGCGAGCACACAAGACCTGAAGTCTTTGCCAAACATTGGCAAAGCCACGGCATTACACGTCGCCAAAGACACAGGCGCGCCCACAAGACCTGAACTATATGCCAAACATTGGCAAAGCTACGGTATTACACGCCACCTGAGACACATGCGCGCGCAAAAGTCTTGAAGTCTTTGCCAATCATTGGCAAAGCTACGACATTACACGCCGCCTAAGACACATGCGCGCGCAAAAGTCCTGAAGTCTTTGCCAATCATTGGCAAAGCTACGGCATTACACGGCGCCTGAGACACATGAGCGTGCGCAAGACCTAAAGTCTTTGCCAATCATTGGCAAAGCTACGACATTACACGCCGCCTTAGACACCTGCACATGCACAAGACCTGAAGTCTTTGCCAAACGGCAAAGCTACGAAATTACACGCCGCCTGGGTTACATGCGCGCGCACAAGACCTGAACTCTTTGCCACACTTTGGCAAAGCTACGGCATTACACGCCGCCTGAGACACAGGCGCGCTCACAAGACCAGAACTCTTTGCAAAACTTTGGAAAAGCTACGACACTACACGCAGCCTCAGACACATGCGCGCACAAGACCTGAAGTCTGTGCCAAACATTGACAAAGCTACGGCATTACACACCGCCTGAGACACAGGCGCGCGCACAAGACCTGAAGTCTTTGCCAAACATTGGAAAAGCGACGACATTTCACGCCTCCTGAGACACACGCGCACGCACAAGACATGTAGTCTTTGACAAACATTGGCAAAGCTACGACATTACACGCCTCCTGAGACACAGGCACGCACAAGACCTGAAGTCTTTGCCAAACATTACACACCGCCTGAGACACAGGCGTGCGCACAAGACCTGAACTCTTTGCCAATCATTGGCAAAGCTACGGCATTACACGCCACCTGAGACACAGGCGCGCGCATTAGACCTTTGTTTGGCAAAGCTACGGCATTACACGCCGCCTGAGACACATGCGCGCAAGACCTGAAGTCTTTGCTAAACATTGGCAATGCTACGGCATTACACGACGCCTGAGACACAGCGCGCACATAATACCTGAAGTCTTTGCAAAACATTGGCAAAGCTACGGCATTACACGCCGCCAAAGACACAGGCGCGCGCACAAGACTTGAACTACATGCCAAACATTAGCAAAGCTACGGTATTACACGCCGCCTGAGACAAATGCGCGCGCAAAAGTCTTGAAGTCTTTGCCAATCATTGGCAAAGCTACTGCATTACACGCCGTCTGATACGCATGCGCGCGCACAAGACCTGAAGTCTTTGCCAATCATTGGCAAAGCTACGGCATTACACGCCGCCTGAGACACAGGCGCGCGCACTAGACCTGAAGTCCTTGCCAAACATTGGAAAAGCGACGGCATTACACGCCTCCTGAGACATACGCGCACGGACAAGACATGTAGTGTTTGCCAAACATTGGCAAAGCTACGACATTACACGCCTCCTGAGACACAGGCACGCACAAGACCTGATGTCTTTGCCAAACATTACACACCGCCTGAGACACATGCGTGCGCACAAGACCTGAACTCTTTGCCAATCATTGGCAAAGCTACGACATTACACGCCAACTGAGACACAGGCGCGCGCATTACACCGTTGTTTGGCAAAGCTACGGCATTGCACGCCACCTGAGACACAGGCGCGCAAGACCTGAAGTCTTTGCCAAACATTGGCAAAGCTACGGCATTACACGCCGCCAAAGACACAGGCGCGCGCACAAGACTTGAACTACATGCCAAATATTAGCAAAGCTACGGTATTACACGCCGCCTGAGACACTTGCGCGCACAAAAGTCTTGAAGTCTTTGCCAATCATTGGCAAAGCTACTGCATTACACACCGTCTGATACACATGCGCGCGCACAAGACCTGAAGTCTTTGCCAATCATTGGCAAAGCTACGGCATTACACGCCGCCTGAGACACAAGCGCGCGCACAAGACCTGAACTATATGCCAAACATTTGCAAAGCTACGGCATTACACGCCTCCTGAGACACACGCGCACGCACAAGACATGTAGTCTTTGCCAAACATTGGCAAAGCTACGACATTACACGCCTCCTGAGACACAGGCACGCACAAGACCGGAAGTCTTTGCCAAACTTTAAACACCGCCTGAGACACAGGCATGCGCACTAGACCTGAACTCTTTGCCAATCATTGGCAAAGCGACGGCATTACACGCCACCTGAGACACATGCGCGCGTATAAGACCTTTGTTTGGCAAAGCTACGGCATTACACGCCGCCTGAGACACAGGCGCGCAAAATCTGAAGTCTTTGCCAAACATTGGCAATGCTACGGCATTACATGACGCCTGAGACCCAGCGAGCACACAAGACCTGAAGTCTTTGCCAAACATTGGCAAAGCCACGGCATTACACGTCGCCAAAGACACAGGCGCGCCCACAAGACCTGAACTATATGCCAAACATTGGCAAAGCTACGGTATTACACGCCGCCTGAGACACATGCGCGCGCAAAAGTCTTGAAGTCTTTGCCAATCATTGGCAAAGCTACGACATTACACGCCGCCTAAGACACATGCGCGCGCAAAAGTCCTGAAGTCTTTGCCAAACATTGGCAAAGCTACGGCATTACACGGCGCCTGAGACACATGAGCGTGCACAAGACCTGAAGTCTTTGCCAATCATTGGCAAAGCTACGGCATTACACGCCGCCTGAGACACCTGCACATGCACAAGACCTGAAGTCTTTGCCAAACGGCAAAGCTACGAAATTACACGCCGCCTGGGTTACATGCGCGCGCACAAGACCTGAACTCTTTGCCACACTTTGGCAAAGCTACGGCATTACACGCCGCCTGAGACACAGGCGCGCTCACAAGACCAGAACTCTTTGCAAAACTTTGGAAAAGCTACGGCACTACACGCAGCCTCAGACACATGCGCGCACAAGACCTGAAGTCTGTGCCAAACATTGACAAAGCTACGGCATTACACGCCGCCTGAGACACAGGCGCGCGCACAAGACCTGAAGTCTTTGCCAAACATTGGAAAAGCGACGACATTTCACGCCTCCTGAGACACACGCGCACGCACAAGACATGTAGTCTTTGACAAACATTGGCAAAGCTACGACATTACACGCCTCCTGAGACACAGGCACGCACAAGACCTGAAGTCTTTGCCAAACATTACACACCGCCTGAGACAAAGGCGTGCGCACAAGACCTGAACTCTTTGCCAATCATTGGCAAAGCTACGGCATTACACGCCACCTGAGACACAGGCGCGCGCATTAGACCTTTGTTTGGCAAAGCTACGGCATTACACGCCGCCTGAGACACATGCGCGCAAGACCTGAAGTCTTTGCCAAACATTGGCAATGCTACGGCATTACACGACGCCTGAGACACAGCGCGCACATAAGACCTGAAGTCTTTGCAAAACATTGGCAAAGCTACGGCATTACACGCCGCCAAAGACACAGGCGCGCGCACAAGACTTGAACTACATGCCAAACATTAGCAAAGCTACGGTATTACACGCCGCCTGAGACAAATGCGCGCGCAAAAGTCTTGAAGTCTTTGCCAATCATTGGCAAAGCTACTGCATTACACGCCGTCTGATACGCATGCGCGCGCACAAGACCTGAAGTCTTTGCCAATCATTGGCAAAGCTACGGCATTACACGCCATCTGACACAGGCGCGCGCACTAGACCTGAAGTCTTTGCCAAACATTGGAAAAGCGACGGCATTACACGCCTCCTGAGACACACGCGCACGGACAAGACATGTAGTCTTTGCCAAACATTGGCAAAGCTACGACATTACACGCCTCCTGAGACACAGGCACGCACAAGACCTGATGTCTTTGCCAAACATTACACACCGCCTGAGACACATGCGTGCGCACAAGACCTGAACTCTTTGCCAATCATTGGCAAAGCTACGACATTACACGCCAACTGAGACACAGGCGCGCGCATTACACCGTTGTTTGGCAAAGCTACGGCATTGCACGCCACCTGAGACACAGGCGCGCAAGACCTGAAGTCTTTGCCAAACATTGGCAAAGCTACGGCATTACACGCCGCCAAAGACACAGGCGCGCGCACAAGACTTGAACTACATGCCAAATATTAGCAAAGCTACGGTATTACACGCCGCCTGAGACACTTGCGCGCACAAAAGTCTTGAAGTCTTTGCCAATCATTGGCAAAGCTACTGCATTACACGTCGTCTGATACACATGCGCGCGCACAAGACCTGAAGTCTTTGCCAATCATTGGCAAAGGTACGGCATTACACGCCGCCTGAGACACAAGCGCGCGCACAAGACCTGAACTATATGCCAAACATTGGCAAAGCTACGGCATTACACGCCTCCTGAGACACACGCGCACGCACAAGACATGTAGTCTTTGCCAAACATTGGCAAAGCTACGAAATTACACGCCTCCTGAGACACAGGCACGCACAAGACCGGAAGTCTTTGCCAAACTTTAAACACCGCCTGAGACACAGGCATGCGCACTAGACCTGAACTCTTTGCCAATCATTGGCAAAGCGACGGCATTACACGCCACCTGAGACACATGCGCGCGTATAAGACCTTTGTTTGGCAAAGCTACGGCATTACACGCCGCCTGAGACACAGGCGCGCAAAATCTGAAGTCTTTGCCAAACATTGGCAATGCTACGGCATTACATGACGCCTGAGACCCAGCGAGCACACAAGACCTGAAGTCTTTGCCAAACATTGGCAAAGCCACGGCATTACACGTCGCCAAAGACACAGGCGCGCCCACAAGACCTGAACTATATGCCAAACATTGGCAAAGCTACGGTATTACACGCCACCTGAGACACATGCGCGCGCAAAAGTCTTGAAGTCTTTGCCAATCATTGGCAAAGCTACGACATTACACGCCGCCTAAGACACATGCGCGCGCAAAAGTCCTGAAGTCTTTGCCAATCATTGGCAAAGCTACGGCATTACACGGCGCCTGAGACACATGAGCGTGCGCAAGACCTAAAGTCTTTGCCAATCATTGGCAAAGCTACGACATTACACGCCGCCTTAGACACCTGCACATGCACAAGACCTGAAGTCTTTGCCAAACGGCAAAGCTACGAAATTACACGCCGCCTGGGTTACATGCGCGCGCACAAGACCTGAACTCTTTGCCACACTTTGGCAAAGCTACGGCATTACACGCCGCCTGAGACACAGGCGCGCTCACAAGACCAGAACTCTTTGCAAAACTTTGGAAAAGCTACGGCACTACACGCAGCCTCAGACACATGCGCGCACAAGACCTGAAGTCTGTGCCAAACATTGACAAAGCTACGGCATTACACGCCGCCTGAGACACAGGCGCGCGCACAAGACCTGAAGTCTTTGCAAAACATTGGAAAAGCGACGACATTTCACGCCTCCTGAGACACACGCGCACGCACAAGACATGTAGTCTTTGACAAACATTGGCAAAGCTACGACATTACACGCCTCCTGAGACACAGGCACGCACAAGACCTGAAGTCTTTGCCAAACATTACACACCGCCTGAGACAAAGGCGTGCGCACAAGACCTGAACTCTTTGCCAATCATTGGCAAAGCTACGGCATTACACGCCACCTGAGACACAGGCGCGCGCATTAGACCTTTGTTTGGCAAAGCTACGGCATTACACGCCGCCTGAGACACATGCGCGCAAGACCTGAAGTCTTTGCCAAACATTGGCAATGCTACGGCATTACACGACGCCTGAGACACAGCGCGCACATAAGACCTGAAGTCTTTGCAAAACATTGGCAAAGCTACGGCATTACACGCCGCCAAAGACACAGGCGCGCGCACAAGACTTGAACTACATGCCAAACATTAGCAAAGCTACGGTATTACACGCCGCCTGAGACAAATGCGCGCGCAAAAGTCTTGAAGTCTTTGCCAATCATTGGCAAAGCTACTGCATTACACGCCGTCTGATACGCATGCGCGCGCACAAGACCTGAAGTCTTTGCCAATCATTGGCAAAGCTACGGCATTACACGCCATCTGACACAGGCGCGCGCACTAGACCTGAAGTCTTTGCCAAACATTGGAAAAGCGACGGCATTACACGCCTCCTGAGACACACGCGCACGGACAAGACATGTAGTCTTTGCCAAACATTGGCAAAGCTACGACATTACACGCCTCCTGAGACACAGGCACGCACAAGACCTGATGTCTTTGCCAAACATTACACACCGCCTGAGACACATGCGTGCGCACAAGACCTGAACTCTTTGCCAATCATTGGCAAAGCTACGACATTACACGCCAACTGAGACACAGGCGCGCGCATTACACCGTTGTTTGGCAAAGCTACGGCATTGCACGCCACCTGAGACACAGGCGCGCAAGACCTGAAGTCTTTGCCAAACATTGGCAAAGCTACGGCATTACACGCCGCCAAAGACACAGGCGCGCGCACAAGACTTGAACTACATGCCAAATATTAGCAAAGCTACGGTATTACACGCCGCCTGAGACACTTGCGCGCACAAAAGTCTTGAAGTCTTTGCCAATCATTGGCAAAGCTACTGCATTACACGCCGTCTGATACACATGCGCGCGCACAAGACCTGAAGTCTTTGCCAATCATTGGCAAAGGTACGGCATTACACGCCGCCTGAGACACAAGCGCGCGCACAAGACCTGAACTATATGCCAAACATTGGCAAAGCTACGGCATTACACGCCTCCTGAGACACACGCGCACGCACAAGACATGTAGTCTTTGCCAAACATTGGCAAAGCTACGAAATTACACGCCTCCTGAGACACAGGCACGCACAAGACCGGAAGTCTTTGCCAAACTTTAAACACCGCCTGAGACACAGGCATGCGCACTAGACCTGAACTCTTTGCCAATCATTGGCAAAGCGACGGCATTACACGCCACCTGAGACACATGCGCGCGTATAAGACCTTTGTTTGGCAAAGCTACGGCATTACACGCCGCCTGAGACACAGGCGCGCAAAATCTGAAGTCTTTGCCAAACATTGGCATTGCTACGGCATTACATGACGCCTGAGACCCAGCGAGCACACAAGACCTGAAGTCTTTGCCAAACATTGGCAAAGCCACGGCATTACACGTCGCCAAAGACACAGGCGCGCCCACAAGACCTGAACTATATGCCAAACATTGGCAAAGCTACGGTATTACACGCCACCTGAGACACATGCGCGCGCAAAAGTCTTGAAGTCTTTGCCAATCATTGGCAAAGCTACGACATTACACGCCGCCTAAGACACATGCGCGCGCAAAAGTCCTGAAGTCTTTGCCAATCATTGGCAAAGCTACGGCATTACACGGCGCCTGAGACACATGAGCGTGCGCAAGACCTAAAGTCTTTGCCAATCATTGGCAAAGCTACGACATTACACGCCGCCTTAGACACCTGCACATGCACAAGACCTGAAGTCTTTGCCAAACGGCAAAGCTACGAAATTACACGCCGCCTGGGTTACATGCGCGCGCACAAGACCTGAACTCTTTGCCACACTTTGGCAAAGCTACGGCATTACACGCCGCCTGAGACACAGGCGCGCTCACAAGACCAGAACTCTTTGCAAAACTTTGGAAAAGCTACGGCACTACACGCAGCCTCAGACACATGCGCGCACAAGACCTGAAGTCTGTGCCAAACATTGACAAAGCTACGGCATTACACGCCGCCTGAGACACAGGCGCGCGCACAAGACCTGAAGTCTTTGCAAAACATTGGAAAAGCGACGACATTTCACGCCTCCTGAGACACACGCGCACGCACAAGACATGTAGTCTTTGACAAACATTGGCAAAGCTACGACATTACACGCCTCCTGAGACACAGGCACGCACAAGACCTGAAGTCTTTGCCAAACATTACACACCGCCTGAGACAAAGGCGTGCGCACAAGACCTGAACTCTTTGCCAATCATTGGCAAAGCTACGGCATTACACGCCACCTGAGACACAGGCGCGCATTAGACCTTTGTTTGGCAAAGCTACGGCATTACACGCCGCCTGAGACACATGCGCGCAAGACCTGAAGTCTTTGCCAAACATTGGCAATGCTACGGCATTACACGACGCCTGAGACACAGCGCGCACATAAGACCTGAAGTCTTTACAAAACATTGGCAAAGCTACGGCATTACACGCCGCCAAAGACACAGGCGCGCGCACAAGACTTGAACTACATGCCAAACATTAGCAAAGCTACGGTATTACACGCCGCCTGAGACAAATACGCGCGCAAAAGTCTTGAAGTCTTTGCCAATCATTGGCAAAGCTACTGCATTACACGCCGTCTGATACGCATGCGCGCGCACAAGACCTGAAGTCTTTGCCAATCATTGGCAAAGCTACGACATTACACGCCGCCTGAGACACAGGCGCGCGCACTAGACCTGAAGTCTTTGCCAAACATTGGAAAAGTGACGGCATTACACGCCTCCTGAGACACACGCGCACGGACAAGACATGTAGTCTTTGCCAAACATTGGCAAAGCTACGACATTACACGCCTCCTGAGACACAGGCACGCACAAGACCTGATGTCTTTGCCAAACAATACACACCGCCTGAGACACATGCGTGCGCACAAGACTTGAACTCTTTGCCAATCATTGGCAAAGCTACGACATTACACGCCAACTGAGACACAGGCGCGCGCATTACACCGTTGTTTGGCAAAGCTACGGCATTGCACGCCACCTGAGACACAGGCGCGCAAGACCTGAAGTCTTTGCCAAACATTGGCAAAGCTACGGCATTACATGCCGCCAAAGACACAGGCGCGCGCACAAGACTTGAACTACATGCCAAATATTAGCAAAGCTACGGTATTACACGCCACCTGAGACACTTGCGCGCACAAAAGTCTTGAAGTCTTTGCCAATCATTGGCAAAGCTACTGCATTACACGCCGTCTGATACACATGCGCGCGCACAAGACCTGAAGTCTTTGCCAATCATTGGCAAAGCTACGGCATTACACGCGCCTGAGACACAAGCGCGCGCACAAGACCTGAACTATATGCCAAACATTGGCAAAGCTACGGCATTACACGCCTCCTGAGACACACGCGCACGCACAAGACATGTAGTCTTTGCCAAACATTGGCAAAGCTACGACATTACACGCCTCCTGAGACACAGGCACGCACAAGACCGGAAGTCTTTGCCAAACTTTAAACACCGCCTGAGACACAGGCATGCGCACTAGACCTGAACTCTTTGCCAATCATTGGCAAAGCGACGGCATTACACGCCACCTGAGACACATGCGCGCGTATAAGACCTTTGTTTGGCAAAGCTACGGCATTACACGCCGCCTGAGACACAGGCGCGCAAAATCTGAAGTCTTTGCCAAACATTGGCAATGCTACGGCATTACATGACGCCTGAGACCCAGCGAGCACACAAGACCTGAAGTCTTTGCCAAACATTGGCAAAGCCACGGCATTACACGTCGCCAAAGACACAGGCGCGCCCACAAGACCTGAACTATATGCCAAACATTGGCAAAGCTACGGTATTACACGCCACCTGAGACACATGCGCGCGCAAAAGTCTTGAAGTCTTTGCCAATCATTGGCAAAGCTACGACATTACACGCCGCCTAAGACACATGCGCGCGCAAAAGTCCTGAAGTCTTTGCCAATCATTGGCAAAGCTACGACATTACACGGCGCCTGAGACACATGAGCGTGCGCAAGACCTAAAGTCTTTGCCAATCATTGGCAAAGCTACGACATTACACGCCGCCTTAGACACCTGCACATGCACAAGACCTGAAGTCTTTGCCAAACGGCAAAGCTACAAAATTACACGCCGCCTGGGTTACATGCGCGCGCACAAGACCTGAACTCTTTGCCACACTTTGGCAAAGCTACGGCATTACACGCCGCCTGAGACACAGGCGCGCTCACAAGACCAGAACTCTTTGCAAAACTTTGGAAAAGCTACGGCACTACACGCAGCCTCAGACACATGCGCGCACAAGACCTGAAGTCTGTGCCAAACATTGACAAAGCTACGGCATTACACGCCGCCTGAGACACAGGCGCGCGCACAAGACCTGAAGTCTTTGCCAAACATTGGAAAAGCGATGACATTTCACGCCTCCTGAGACACACGCGCACGCACAAGACATGTAGTCTTTGACAAACATTGGCAAAGCTACGACATTACACGCCTCCTGAGACACAGGCACGCACAAGACCTGAAGTCTTTGCCAAACATTACACACCGCCTGAGACAAAGGCGTGCGCACAAGACCTGAACTCTTTGCCAATCATTGGCAAAGCTACGGCATTACACGCCACCTGAGACACAGGCGCGCGCATTAGACCTTTGTTTGGCAAAGCTACGGCATTACACGCCGCCTGAGACACATGCGCGCAAGACCTGAAGTCTTTGCCAAACATTGGCAATGCTACGGCATTACACGACGCCTGAGACACAGCGCGCACATAAGACCTGAAGTCTTTACAAAACATTGGCAAAGCTACGGCATTACACGCCGCCAAAGACACAGTCGCGCGCACAAGACTTGAACTACATGCCAAACATTAGCAAAGCTACGGTATTACACGCCGCCTGAGACAAATACGCGCGCAAAAGTCTTGAAGTCTTTGCCAATCATTGGCAAAGCTACTGCATTACACGCCGTCTGATACGCATGCGCGCGCACAAGACCTGAAGTCTTTGCCAAACATTGACAAAGCTACGGCATTACACGCCGCCTGAGACACAGGCGCGCGCACAAGACCTGAAGTCTTTGCCAAACATTGGAAAAGTGACGACATTTCACGCCTCCTGAGACACACGCGCACGCACAAGACATGTAGTCTTTGACAAACATTGGCAAAGCTACGACATTACACGCCTCCTGAGACACAGGCACGCACAAGACCTGATGTCTTTGCCAAACAATACACACCGCCTGAGACACATGCGTGCGCACAAGACCTGAACTCTTTGCCAATCATTGGCAAAGCTACGACATTACACGCCAACTGAGACACAGGCGCGCGCATTACACCGTTGTTTGGCAAAGCTACGGCATTGCACGCCACCTGAGACACAGGCGCGCAAGACCTGAAGTCTTTGCCAAACATTGGCAAAGCTACGGCATTACATGCCGCCAAAGACACAGGCGCGCGCACAAGACTTGAACTACATGCCAAATATTAGCAAAGCTACGGTATTACACGCCACCTGAGACACTTGCGCGCACAAAAGTCTTGAAGTCTTTGCCAATCATTGGCAAAGCTACTGCATTACACGCCGTCTGATACACATGCGCGCGCACAAGACCTGAAGTCTTTGCCAATCATTGGCAAAGCTACGGCATTACACGCCGCCTGAGACACAAGCGCGCGCACAAGACCTGAACTATATGCCAAACATTGGCAAAGCTACGGCATTACACGCCTCCAGAGACACACGCGCACGCACAAGACATGTAGTCTTTGCCAAACATTGGCAAAGCTACGACATTACACGCCTCCTGAGACACAGGCACGCACAAGACCGGAAGTCTTTGCCAAACTTTAAACACCGCCTGAGACACAGGCATGCGCACTAGACCTGAACTCTTTGCCAATCATTGGCAAAGCGACGGCATTACACGCCACCTGAGACACATGCGCGTGTATAAGACCTTTGTTTCGCAAAGCTACGGCATTACACGCCGCCTGAGACACAGGCGCGCAAAATCTGAAGTCTTTGCCAAACATTGGCAATGCTACGGCATTACATGACGCCTGAGACCCAGCGAGCACACAAGACCTGAAGTCTTTGCCAAACATTGGCAAAGCCACGGCATTACACGTCGCCAAAGACACAGGCGCGCCCACAAGACCTGAACTATATGCCAAACATTGGCAAAGCTACGGTATTACACGCCACCTGAGACACATGCGCGCGCAAAAGTCTTGAAGTCTTTGCCAATCATTGGCAAAGCTACGACATTACACGCCGCCTAAGACACATGCGCGCGCAAAAGTCCTGAAGTCTTTGCCAATCATTGGCAAAGCTACGGCATTACACGGCGCCTGAGACACATGAGCGTGCGCAAGACCTAAAGTCTTTGCCAATCATTGGCAAAGCTACGACATTACACGCCGCCTTAGACACCTGCACATGCACAAGACCTGAAGTCTTTGCCAAACGGCAAAGCTACGAAATTACACGCCGCCTGGGTTACATGCGCGCGCACAAGACCTGAACTCTTTGCCACACTTTGGCAAAGCTACGGCATTACACGCCGCCTGAGACACAGGCGCGCTCACAAGACCAGAACTCTTTGCAAAACTTTGGAAAAGCTACGGCACTACACGCAGCCTCAGACACATGCGCGCACAAGACCTGAAGTCTGTGCCAAACATTGACAAAGCTACGGCATTACACGCCGCCTGAGACACAGGCGCGCGCACAAGACCTGAAGTCTTTGCCAAACATTGGAAAAGCGACGACATTTCACGCCTCCTGAGACACACGCGCACGCACAAGACATGTAGTCTTTGACAAACATTGGCAAAGCTACGACATTACACGCCTCCTGAGACACAGGCACGCACAAGACCTGAAGTCTTTGCCAAACATTACACACCGCCTGAGACAAAGGCGTGCGCACAAGACCTGAACTCTTTGCCAATCATTGGCAAAGCTACGGCATTACACGCCACCTGAGACACAGGCGCGCGCATTAGACCTTTGTTTGGCAAAGCTACGGCATTACACGCCGCCTGAGACACATGCGCGCAAGACCTGAAGTCTTTGCCAAACATTGGCAATGCTACGGCATTACACGACGCCTGAGACACAGCGCGCACATAAGACCTGAAGTCTTTACAAAACATTGGCAAAGCTACGGCATTACACGCCGCCAAAGACACAGGCGCGCGCACAAGACTTGAACTACATGCCAAACATTAGCAAAGCTACGGTATTACACGCCGCCTGAGACAAATACGCGCGCAAAAGTCTTGAAGTCTTTGCCAATCATTGGCAAAGCTACTGCATTACACGCCGTCTGATACGCATGCGCGCGCACAAGACCTGAAGTCTTTGCCAATCATTGGCAAAGCTACGACATTACACGCCGCCTGAGACACAGGCGCGCGCACTAGACCTGAAGTCTTTGCCAAACATTGGAAAAGTGACGGCATTACACGCCTCCTGAGACACACGCGCACGGACAAGACATGTAGTGTTTGCCAAACATTGGCAAAGCTACGACATTACACGCCTCCTGAGACACAGGCACGCACAAGACCTGATGTCTTTGCCAAACAATACACACCGCCTGAGACACATGCGTGCGCACAAGACCTGAACTCTTTGCCAATCATTGGCAAAGCTACGACATTACACGCCAACTGAGACACAGGCGCGCGCATTACACCGTTGTTTGGCAAAGCTACGGCATTGCACGCCACCTGAGACACAGGCGCGCAAGACCTGAAGTCTTTGCCAAACATTGGCAAAGCTACGGCATTACATGCCGCCAAAGACACAGGCGCGCGCACAAGACTTGAACTACATGCCAAATATTAGCAAAGCTACGGTATTACACGCCACCTGAGACACTTGCGCGCACAAAAGTCTTGAAGTCTTTGCCAATCATTGGCAAAGCTACTGCATTACACGCCGTCTGATACACATGCGCGCGCACAAGACCTGAAGTCTTTGCCAATCATTGGCAAAGCTACGGCATTACACGCCGCCTGAGACACAAGCGCGCGCACAAGACCTGAACTATATGCCAAACATTGGCAAAGCTACGGCATTACACGCCTCCAGAGACACACGCGCACGCACAAGACATGTAGTCTTTGCCAAACATTGGCAAAGCTACGACATTACACGCCTCCTGAGACACAGGCACGCACAAGACCGGAAGTCTTTGCCAAACTTTAAACACCGCCTGAGACACAGGCATGCGCACTAGACCTGAACTCTTTGCCAATCATTGGCAAAGCGACGGCATTACACGCCACCTGAGACACATGCGCGTGTATAAGACCTTTGTTTCGCAAAGCTACGGCATTACACGCCGCCTGAGACACAGGCGCGCAAAATCTGAAGTCTTTGCCAAACATTGGCAATGCTACGGCATTACATGACGCCTGAGACCCAGCGAGCACACAAGACCTGAAGTCTTTGCCAAACATTGGCAAAGCCACGGCATTACACGTCGCCAAAGACACAGGCGCGCCCACAAGACCTGAACTATATGCCAAACATTGGCAAAGCTACGGTATTACACGCCGCCTGAGACACATGCGCGCGCAAAAGTCTTGAAGTCTTTCCCAATCATTGGCAAAGCTACGACATTACACGCCGCCTAAGACACATGCGCGCGCAAAAGTCCTGAAGTCTTTGCCAATCATTGGCAAAGCCACGGCATTACACGGCGCCTGAGACACATGAGCGTGCACAAGACCTGAAGTCTTTGCCAATCATTGGCAAAGCTACGGCATTACACGCCGCCTGAGACACCTGCACATGCACAAGACCTGAAGTCTTTGCCAAACGGCAAAGCTACGAAATTACACGCCGCCTGGGTTACATGCGCGCGCACAAGACCTGAACTCTTTGCCACACTTTGGCAAAGCTACGGCATTACACGCCGCCTGAGACACAGGCGCGCTCACAAGACCAGAATTCTTTGCAAAACTTTGGAAAAGCTACGGCACTACACGCAGCCTCAGACACATGCGCGCACAAGACCTGAAGTCTGTGCCAAACATTGACAAAGCTACGGCATTACACGCCGCCTGAGACACAGGCGCGCGCACAAGACCTGAAGTCTTTGCCAAACATTGGAAAAGCGACGACATTTCACGCCTCCTGAGACACACGCGCACGCACAAGACATGTAGTCTTTGACAAACATTGGCAAAGCTACGACATTACACGCCTCCTGAGACACAGGCACGCACAAGACCTGAAGTCTTTGCCAAACATTACACACCGCCTGAGACAAAGGCGTGCGCACAAGACCTGAACTCTTTGCCAATCATTGGCAAAGCTACGGCATTACACGCCACCTGAGACACAGGCGCGCGCATTAGACCTTTGTTTGGCAAAGCTACGGCATTACACGCCGCCTGAGACACATGCGCGCAAGACCTGAAGTCTTTGCCAAACATTGGCAATGCTACGGCATTACACGACGCCTGAGACACAGCGCGCACATAAGACCTGAAGTCTTTGCAAAACATTGGCAAAGCTACGGCATTACACGCCGCCAAAGACACAGGCGCGCGCACAAGACTTGAACTACATGCCAAACATTAGCAAAGCTACGGTATTACACGCCGCCTGAGACAAATGCGCGCGCAAAAGTCTTGAAGTCTTTGCCAATCATTGGCAAAGCTACTGCATTACACGCCGTCTGATACGCATGCGCGCGCACAAGACCTGAAGTCTTTGCCAATCATTGGCAAAGCTACGGCATTACACGTCGCCTGAGACACAGGTGCGCGCACTAGACCTGAAGTCTTTGCCAAACATTGGAAAAGCGACGGCATTACACGCCTCCTGAGACACACGCGCACGGACAAGACATGTAGTCTTTGCCAAACATTGGCAAAGCTATGACATTACACGCCTCCTGAGACACAGGCACGCACAAGACCTGATGTCTTGGCCAAACATTACACACCGCCTGAGACACATGCGTGCGCACAAGACCTGAACTCTTTGCCAATCATTGGCAAAGCTACGACATTACACGCCAACTGAGACACAGGCGCGCGCATTACACCGTTGTTTGGCAAAGCTACGGCATTGCACGCCACCTGAGACACAGGCGCGCAAGACCTGAAGTCTTTGCCAAACATTGGCAAAGCTACGGCATTACACGCCGCCAAAGACACAGGCGCGCGCACAAGACTTGAACTACATGCCAAATATTAGCAAAGTTACGGTATTACACGCCGCCTGAGACACTTGCGCGCACAAAAGTCTTGAAGTCTTTGCCAATCATTGGCAAAGCTACTGCATTACACGCCGTCTGATACACATGCGCGCGCACAAGACCTGAAGTCTTTGCCAATCATTGGCAAAGCTACGGCATTACACGCCGCCTGAGACACAAGCGCGCGCACAAGACCTGAACTATATGCCAAACATTGGCAAAGCTACGGCATTACACGCCTCCTGAGACACACGCGCACGCACAAGACATGTAGTCTTTGCCAAACATTGGCAAAGCTACGACATTACACGCCTCCTGAGACACAGGCACGCACAAGACCGGAAGTCTTTGCCAAACTTTAAACACCGCCTGAGACACAGGCATGCGCACTAGACCTGAACTCTTTGCCAATCATTGGCAAAGCGACGGCATTACACGCCACCTGAGACACATGCGCGCGTATAAGACCTTTGTTTGGCAAAGCTACGGCATTACACGCCGCCTGAGACACAGGCGCGCAAAATCTGAAGTCTTTGCCAAACATTGGCAATGCTACGGCATTACATGACGCCTGAGACCCAGCGAGCACACAAGACCTGAAGTCTTTGCCAAACATTGGCAAAGCCACGGCATTACACGTCGCCAAAGACACAGGCGCGCCCACAAGACCTGAACTATATGCCAAACATTGGCAAAGCTACGGTATTACACGCCGCCTGAGACACATGCGCGCGCAAAAGTCTTGAAGTCTTTGCCAATCATTGGCAAAGCTACGACATTACACGCCGCCTAAGACACATGCGCGCGCAAAAGTCCTGAAGTCTTTGCCAATCATTGGCAAAGCTACGGCATTACACGCCGTCTGATACGCATGCGCGCGCACAAGACCTGAAGTCTTTGCCAATCATTGGCAAAGCTACGGCATTACACGCCGCCTGAGACACAGGCGCGCGCACTAGACCTGAAGTCTTTGCCAAACATTGGAAAAGCGACGGCATTACACGCCTCCTGAGACACACGCGCACGGACAAGACATGTAGTCTTTGCCAAACATTGGCAAAGCTACGACATTACACTCCTCCTGAGACACAGGCACGCACAAGACCTGATGTCTTTGCCAAACATTACACACCGCCTGAGACACATGCGTGCGCACAAGACCTGAACTCTTTGCCAATCATTGGCAAAGCTACGGCATTACACGCCACCTGAGACACAGGCGCGCGCATTAAACCTTTGTTTGGCAAAGCTACGGCATTACACGCCGCCTGAGACACATGCGCGCAAGACCTGAAGTCTTTGCCAAACATTGGCAATGCTACGGCATTACATGACGCCTGAGACCCAGCGAGCACACAAGACCTGAAGTCTTTGCCAAACATTGGCAAAGCCACGACATTACACGTCGCCAAAGACACAGGCGCGCCCCCAAGACCTGAACTATATGCCAAACATTGGCAAAGCTACGGTATTACACGCCGCCTGAGACACATGCGCGCGCAAAAGTCTTGAAGTCTTTGCCAATCATTGGCAAAGCTACGACATTACACGCCGCCTAAGACACATGCGCGCGCAAAAGTCCTGAAGTCTTTGCCAATCATTGGCAAAGCTACGGCATTACACGGCGCCTGAGACACATGAGCGTGCACAAGACCTGAAGTCTTTGCCAATCATTGGCAAAGCTACGGCATTACACGCCGCCTGAGACACCTGCACATGCACAAGTCCTGAAGTCTTTGCCAAACGGCAAACCTACGAAATTACACGCCGCCTGGGTTACATGCGCGCGCACAAGACCTGAACTCTTTGCCACACTTTGGCAAAGCTACGGCATTACACGCCGCCTGAGACACAGGCGCGCTCACAAGACCAGAACTCTTTGCAAAACTTTGGAAAAGCTACGGCACTACACGCAGCCTCAGACACATGCGCGCACAAGACCTGAAGTCTGTGCCAAACATTGACAAAGCTAGGGCATTACACGCCGCCTGAGACACAGGCGCGCGCACAAGACCTGAAGTCTTTGCCAAACATTGGAAAAGCGACGACATTTCACGCCTCCTGAGACACACGCGCACGCACAAGACATGTAGTCTTTGACAAACATTGGCAAAGCTACGACATTACACGCCTCCTGAGACACAGGCACGCACAAGACCTGAAGTCTTTGCCAAACATTACACACCGCCTGAGACAAAGGCGTGCGCACAAGACCTGAACTCTTTGCCAATCATTGGCAAAGCTACGGCATTACACGCCACCTGAGACACAGGCGCGCGCATTAGACCTTTGTTTGGCAAAGCTACGGCATTACACGCCGCCTGAGACACATGCGCGCAAGACCTGAAGTCTTTGCCAAACATTGGCAATGCTACGGCATTACACGACGCCTGAGACACGGCGCGCACATAAGACCTGAAGTCTTTGCAAAACATTGGCAAAGCTACGGCATTACACGCCGCCAAAGACACAGGCGCGCGCACAAGACTTGAACTACATGCCAAACATTAGCAAAGCTACGGTATTACACGCCGCCTGAGACAAATGCGCGCGCAAAAGTCTTGAAGTCTTTGCCAATCATTGGCAAAGCTACTGCATTACACGCCGTCTGATACGCATGCGCGCGCACAAGACCTGAAGTCTTTGCCAATCATTGGCAAAGCTACGGCATTACACGTCGCCTGAGACACAGGCGCGCGCACTAGACCTGAAGTCTTTGCCAAACATTGGAAAAGCGACGGCATTACACGCCTCCTGAGACACACGCGCACGGACAAGACATGTAGTCTTTGCCAAACATTGGCAAAGCTATGACATTACACGCCTCCTAAGACACAGGCACGCACAAGACCTGATGTCTTGGCCAAACATTACACACCGCCTGAGACACATGCGTGCGCACAAGACCTGAACTCTTTGCCAATCATTGGCAAAGCTACGACATTACACGCCAACTGAGACACAGGCGCGCGCATTACACCGTTGTTTGGCAAAGCTACGGCATTGCACGCCACCTGAGACACAGGCGCGCAAGACCTGAAGTCTTTGCCAAACATTGGCAAAGCTACGGCATTACACGCCGCCAAAGACACAGGCGCGCGCACAAGACTTGAACTACATGCCAAATATTAGCAAAGCTACGGTATTACACGCCGCCTGAGACACTTGCGCGCACAAAACTCTTGAAGTCTTTGGCAATCATTGGCAAAGCTACTGCATTACACGCCGTCTGATACACATGCGCGCGCACAAGACCTGAAGTCTTTGCCAATCATTGGCAAAGCTACGGCATTACACGCCGCCTGAGACACAAGCGCGCGCACAAGACCTGAACTATATGCCAAACATTGGCAAAGCTACGGCATTACACGCCTCCTGAGACACACGCGCACGCACAAGACATGTAGTCTTTGCCAAACATTGGCAAAGCTACGACATTACACGCCTCCTGAGACACAGGCACGCACAAGACCGGAAGTCTTTGCCAAACTTTAAACACCGCCTGAGACACAGGCATGCGCACTAGACCTGAACTCTTTGCCAATCATTGGCAAAGCGACGGCATTACACGCCACCTGAGACACATGCGCGCGTATAAGACCTTTGTTTGGCAAAGCTACGGCATTACACGCCGCCTGAGACACAGGCGCGCAAAATCTGAAGTCTTTGCCAAACATTGGCAATGCTACGGCATTACATGACGCCTGAGACCCAGCGAGCACACAAGACCTGAAGTCTTTGCCAAACATTGGCAAAGCCACGGCATTACACGTCGCCAAAGACACAGGCGCGCCCACAAGACCTGAACTATATGCCAAACATTGGCAAAGCTACGGTATTACACGCCGCCTGAGACACATGCGCGCGCAAAAGTCTTGAAGTCTTTGCCAATCATTGGCAAAGCTACGACATTACACGCCGCCTAAGACACATGCGCGCGCAAAAGTCCTGAAGTCTTTGCCAATCATTTGCAAAGCTACGGCATTACACGGCGCGTGAGACACATGAGCGTGCACAAGACCTGAAGTCTTTGCCAATCATTGGCAAAGCTACGGCATTACACGCCGCCTGAGACACCTGCACATGCACAAGACCTGAAGTCTTTGCCAAACGGCAAAGCTACGAAATTACACGCCGCCTGGGTTACATGCGCGCGCACAAGACCTGAACTCTTTGCCACACTTTGGCAAAGCTACAGCATTACACGCCGCCTGAGACACAGGCGCGCTCTCAAGACCAGAACTCTTTGGAAAAGCTACGGCACTACACGCAGCCTCAGACACATGCGCGCACAAGACCTGAAGTCTGTGCCAAACATTGACAAAGCTACGGCATTACACGCCGCCTGAGACACAGGCGCGCGCACAAGACCTGAAGTCTTTGCCAAACATTGGAAAAGCGACGACATTTCACGCCTCCTGAGACACACGCGCACGCACAAGACATGTAGTCTTTGACAAACATTGGCAAAGCTACGACATTACACGCCTCCTGAGACACAGGCACGCACAAGACCTGAAGTCTTTGCCAAACATTACACACCGCCTGAGACACAGGCGTGCGCACAAGACCTGAACTCTTTGCCAATCATTGGCAAAGCTACGGCATTACACGCCACCTGAGACACAGGCGCGCGCATTAAACCTTTGTTTGGCAAAGCTACGGCATTACACGCCGCCTGAGACACATGCGCGCAAGACCTGAAGTCTTTGCCAAACATTGGCAATGCTACGGCATCACGACGCCTGAGACACAGCGCGCACATAAGACCTGAAGTCTTTGCAAAACATTGGCAAAGCTACGGCATTACACGTCGCCAAAGACACAGGCGCGCGCACAAGACTTGAACTACATGCCAAACATTAGCAAAGCTACGGTATTACACGCCGCCTGAGATAAATGCGCGCGCAAAAGTCTTGAAGTCTTTGCCAATCATTGGCAAAGCTACTGCATTACACGCCGTCTGATACGCATGCGCGCGCACAAGACCTGAAGTCTTTGCCAATATTGGCAAAGCTACGGCATTACACGCCGCCTGAGACACAGGCGCGCGCACTAGACCTGAAGTCTTTGCCAAACATTGGAAAAGCGACGGCATTACACGCCTCCTGAGACACACGCGCACGCACAAGACATGTAGTCTTTGCCAAACATTGGCAAAGCTACGACATTACACGCCTCCTGAGACACAGGCACGCACAAGATCGGAAGTCTTTGCCAAACTTTAAACACCGCCTGAGACACAGGCATGCGCACTAGACCTGAACTCTTTGCCAATCATTGGCAAAGCGACGGCATTACACGCCACCTGAGACACATGCGCGCGTATAAGACCTTTGTTTGGCAAAGCTACGGCATTACACGGCGCCTGAGACACAGGCGCGCAAAATCTGAAGTCTTTGCCAAACATTGGCAATGCTACGGCATTACATGACGCCTGAGACCCAGCGAGCACACAAGACCTGAAGTCTTTGCCAAACATTGGCAAAGCCACGGCATTACACGTCGCCAAAGACACAGGCGCGCCCACAAGACCTGAACTATATGCCAAACATTGGCAAAGCTACGGTATTACACGCCGCCTGAGACACATGCGCGCGCAAAAGTCTTGAAGTCTTTGCCAATCATTGGCAAAGCTACGACATTACACGCCGCCTAAGACACATGCGCGCGCAAAAGTCCTGAAGTCTTTGCCAATCATTGGCAAAGCTACGGCATTACACGCCGTCTGATACGCATGCGCGCGCACAAGACTTGAAGTCTTTGCCAATCATTGGCAAAGCTACGGCATTACACGCCGCCTGAGACACAGGCGCGCGCACTAGACCTGAAGTCTTTGCCAAACATTGGAAAAGCGACGGCATTACACGCCTCCTGAGACACACGCGCACGGACAAGACATGTAGTCTTTGCCAAACATTGGCAAAGCTACGACATTACACGCCTTCTGAGACACAGGCACGCACAAGACCTGATGTCTTTGCCAAACATTAGACACCGCCTGAGACACATGCGTGCGCACAAGACCTGAACTCTTTGCCAATCATTGGCAAAGCTACGACATTACACGCCAACTGAGACACAGGCGCGCGCATTACACCGTTGTTTGGCAAAGCTACGGCATTGCACGCCACCTGAGACACAGGCGCGCAAGACCTGAAGTCTTTGCCAAACATTGGCAAAGCTACGGCATTACACACCGCCAAAGACACAGGCGCGCGCACAAGACTTGAACTACATGCCAAATATTAGCAAAGCTACGGTATTACACGCCGCCTGAGACACTTGCGCGCACAAAAGTCTTGAAGTCTTTGCCAATCATTGGCAAAGCTACTGCATTACACGCCGTCTGATACACATGCGCGCGCACAAGACCTGAAGTCTTTGCCAATCATTGGCAAAGCTACGGCATTACACGCCGCCTGAGACACAAGCGCGAGCACAAGACCTGAACTATATGCCAAACATTGGCAAAGCTACGGCATTACACGCCTCCTGAGACACACGCGCACGCACAAGACATGTAGTCTTTGCCAAACATTGGCAAAGCTACGACATTACACGCCTCCTGAGACACAGGCACGCACAAGACCGGAAGTCTTTGCCAAACTTTAAACACCGCCTGAGACACAGGCATGCGCACTAGACCTGAACTCTTTGCCAATCATTGGCAAAGCGACGGCATTACACGCCACCTGAGACACATGCGCGCGTATAAGACCTTTGTTTGGCAAAGCTACGGCATTACACGCCGCCTGAGACACAGGCGCGCAAAATCTGAAGTCTTTGCCAAACATTGGCAATGCTACGGCATTACATGACGCCTGAGACCCAGCGAGCACACAAGACCTGAAGTCTTTGCCAAACATTGGCAAAGCCACGGCATTACACGTCGCCAAAGACACAGGCGCGCCCACAAGACCTGAACTATATGCCAAACATTGGCAAAGCTACGGTATTACACGCCGCCTGAGACACATGCGCGCGCAAAAGTCTTGAAGTCTTTGCCAATCATTGGCAAAGCTACGACATTACACGCCGCCTAAGACACATGCGCGCGCAAAAGTCCTGAAGTCTTTGCCAATCATTGGCAAAGCTACGGCATTACACGGCGCTTGAGACACATGAGCGTGCACAAGACCTGAAGTCTTTGCCAATCATTGGCAAAGCTACGGCATTACACGCCGCCTGAGACACCTGCACATGCACAAGACCTGAAGTCTTTGCCAAACGGCAAAGCTACGAAATTACACGCCGCCTGGGTTACATGCGCGCGCACAAGACCTGAACTCTTTGCCACACTTTGGCAAAGCTACGGCATTACACGCCGCCTGAGACACAGGCGCGCTCACAAGACCAGAACTCTTTGGAAAAGCTACGGCACTACACGCAGCCTCAGACACATGCGCGCACAAGACCTGAAGTCTGTGCCAAACATTGACAAAGCTACGGCATTACACGCCGCCTGAGACACAGGCGCGCGCACAAGACCTGAAGTCTTTGCCAAACATTGGAAAAGCGACGACATTTCACGCCTCCTGAGACACACGCGCACGCACAAGACATGTAGTCTTTGACAAACATTGGCAAAGCTACGACATTACACGCCTCCTGAGACACAGGCACGCACAAGACCTGAAGTCTTTGCCAAACATTACACACCGCCTGAGACACAGGCGTGCGCACAAGACCTGAACTCTTTGCCAATCATTGGCAAAGCTACGGCATTACACGCCACCTGAGACACAGGCGCGCGCATTAAACCTTTGTTTGGCAAAGCTACGGCATTACACGCCGCCTGAGACACATGCGCGCAAGACCTGAAGTCTTTGCCAAACATTGGCAATGCTACGGCATTACACGACGCCTGAGACACAGCGCGCACATAAGACCTGAAGTCTTTGCAAAACATTGGCAAAGCTACGGCATTACACGTCGCCAAAGACACAGGCGCGCGCACAAGACTTGAACTACATGCCAAACATTAGCAAAGCTACGGTATTACACGCCGCCTGAGATAAATGCGCGCGCAAAAGTCCTGAAGTCTTTGCCAATCATTGGCAAAGCTACGGCATTACACGCCGTCTGATACGCATGCGCGCGCACAAGACCTGAAGTCTTTGCCAATCATTGGCAAAGCTACGGCATTACACGCCGCCTGAGACACAGGCGCGCGCACTAGACCTGAAGTCTTTGCCAAACATTGGAAAAGCGACGGCATTACACGCCTCCTGAGACACACGCGCACGGACAAGACATGTAGTCTTTGCCAAACATTGGCAAAGCTAACATTACACGCCTCCTGAGACACAGGCACGCACAAGACCTGATGTCTTTGCCAAACGTTACACACCGCCTGAGACACATGCGTGCGCACAAGACCTGAACTCTTTGCCAATCATTGGCAAAGCTACGGCATTACACGCCACCTGAGACACAGGCGCGCGCATTAAACCTTTGTTTGGCAAAGCTACGGCATTACACGCCGCCTGAGACACATGCGCGCAAGACCTGAAGTCTTTGCCAAACATTGGCAATGCTACGGCATTACATGACGCCTGAGACCCAGCGAGCACACAAGACCTGAAGTCTTTGCCAAACATTGGCAAAGCCACGGCATTACACGTCGCCAAAGACACAGGCGCGCCCACAAGACCTGAACTATATGCCAAACATTGGCAAAGCTACGGTATTACACGCCGCCTGAGACACATGCGCGCACAAAAGTCTTGAAGTCTTTGCCAATCATTGGCAAAGCTACGACATTACACGCCGCCTAAGACACATGCGCGCGCAAAAGTCCTGAAGTCTTTGCCAATCATTGGCAAAGCTACGGCAATACACGGCGCCTGAGACACATGAGCGTGCACAAGACCTGAAGTCTTTGCCAATCATTGGCAAAGCTACGGCATTACACGCCGCCTGAGACACCTGCACATGCACAAGACCTGAAGTCTTTGCCAAACGGCAAAGCTACGAAATTACACGCCGCCTGGGTTACATGCGCGCGCACAAGACCTGAACTCTTTGCCACACTTTGGCAAAGCTACGGCATTACACGCCGCCTGAGACACAGGCACGCTCACAAGACCAGAACTCTTTGCAAAACTTTGGAAAAGCTACGGCACTACACGCAGCCTCAGACACATGCGCGCACAAGACCTGAAGTCTGTGCTAAACATTGACAAAGCTACGGCATTACACGCCGCCTGAGACACAGGCGCGCGCACAAGACCTGAAGTCTTTGCCAAACATTGGAAAAGCGACGACATTTCACGCCTCCTGAGACACACGCGCACGCACAAGACATGTAGTCTTTGACAAACATTGGCAAAGCTACGACATTACACGCCTCCTGAGACACAGGCACGCACAAGACCTGAAGTCTTTGCCAAACATTACACACTGCCTGAGACACAGGCGTGCGCACAAGACCTGAACTCTTTGCCAATCATTGGCAAAGCTACGGCATTACACGCCGCCTGAGACACAGGCGCGCGCATTAAACCTTTGTTTGGCAAAGCTACGGCATTACACGCCGCCTGAGACACATGCGTGCAAGACCTGAAGTCTTTGCCAAACATTGGCAATGCTACGGCATTACACGACGCCTGAGACACATCGCGCACATAAGACCTGAAGTCTTTGCAAAACATTGGCAAAGCTACGGCATTACACGCCGCCAAAGACACAGGCGCGCGCACAAGACTTGAACTACATGCCAAACATTAGCAAAGCTACGGTATTACACGCCGCCTGAGACAAATGCGCGCGCAAAAGTCTTGAAGTCTTTGCCAATCATTGGCAAAGCTACTGTATTACACGCCGTCTGATACGCATGCGCGCGCACAAGACCTGAAGTCTTTGCCAATATTGGCAAAGCTACGGCATTACACGCCGCCTGAGACACAGGCGCGCGCACTAGACCTGAAGTCTTTGCCAAACATTGGAAAAGCGACGGCATTACACGCCTCCGGAGACACGCGCGCACGGACAAGACATGTAGTCTTTGCCAAACATTGGCAAAGCTACGACATTACACGCCTCCTGAGACACAGGCACGCACAAGACCTGATGTCTTTGCCAAACACTAGACACCGCCTGAGACACATGCGTGCGCACAAGACCTGAACTCTTTGCCAATCATTGGCAAAGCTACGACATTACACGCCAACTGAGACACAGGCGCGCGCATTACACCGTTGTTTGGCAAAGCTACGGCATTGCACGCCACCTGAGACACAGGCGCGCAAGACCTGAAGTCTTTGCCAAACATTGGCAAAGCTACGGCATTACACACCGCCAAAGACACAGGCGCGCGCACAAGACTTGAACTACATGCCAAATATTAGCAAAGCTACGGTATTACACGCCGCCTGAGACACTTGCGCGCACAAAAGTCTTGAAGTCTTTGCCAATCATTGGCAAAGCTACTGCATTACACGCCGTCTGATACACATGCGCGCGCACAAGACCTGAAGTCTTTGCCAATCATTGGCAAAGCTACGGCATTACACGCCGCCTGAGACACAAGTGCGCGCACAAGACCTGAACTATATGCCAAACATTGGCAAAGCTACGGCATTACACGCCTCCTGAGACACACGCGCACGCACAAGACATGTAGTCTTTGCCAAACATTGGCAAAGCTACGACATTACACGCCTCCTGAGACACAGGCACGCACAAGACCGGAAGTCTTTGCCAAACTTTAAACACCGCCTGAGACACAGGCATGCGCACTAGACCTGAACTCTTTGCTAATCATTGGCAAAGCGACGGCATTACACGCCACCTGAGACACATGCGCGCGTATAAGACCTTTGTTTGGCAAAGCTACGGCATTACACGCCGCCTGAGACACAGGCGCGCAAAATCTGAAGTCTTTGCCAAACATTGGCAATGCTACGGCATTACACGCCGCCTGAGACACAGGCGCGCGCACAAGACCTGAAATCTTTGCCAAACATTGGAAAAGCGACGACATTTCACGCCTCCTGAGACACACGCGCACGCACAAGACATGTAGTCTTTGACAAACATTGGCAAAGCTACGACATTACACGCCTCCTGAGACACAGGCACGCACAAGACCTGAAGTCTTTGCCAAACATTACACACTGCCTGAGACACAGGCGTGCGCACAAGACCTGAACTCTTTGCCAATCATTGGCAAAGCTACGGCATTACACGCCACCTGAGACACAGGCGCGCGCATTAAACCTTTGTTTGGCAAAGCTACGGCATTACACGCCGCCTGAGACACATGCGTGCAAGACCTGAAGTCTTTGCCAAACATTGGCAATGCTACGGCATTACACGACGCCTGAGACACAGCGCGCACATAAGACCTGAAGTCTTTGCAAAACATTGGCAAAGCTACGGCATTACACGCCGCCAAAGACACAGGCGCGCGCACAAGACTTGAACTACATGCCAAACATTAGCAAAGCTACGGTATTACACGCCGCCTGAGACAAATGCGCGCGCAAAAGTCTTGAAGTCTTTGCCAATCATTGGCAAAGCTACTGCATTACACGCCGTCTGATACGCATGCGCGCGCACAAGACCTGAAGTCTTTGCCAATATTGGCAAAGCTACGGCATTACACGCCGCCTGAGACACAGGCGCGCGCACTAGACCTGAAGTCTTTGCCAAACATTGGAAAAGCGACGGCATTACACGCCTCCTGAGACACGCGCGCACGGACAAGACATGTAGTCTTTGCCAAACATTGGCAAAGCTACGACATTACACGCCTCCTGAGACACAGGCACGCACAAGACCTGATGTCTTTGCCAAACACTAGACACCGCCTGAGACACATGCGTGCGCACAAGACCTGAACTCTTTGCCAATCATTGGCAAAGCTACGACATTACACGCCAACTGAGACACAGGCGCGCGCATTACACCGTTGTTTGGCAAAGCTACGGCATTGCACGCCACCTGAGACACAGGCGCGCAAGACCTGAAGTCTTTGCCAAACATTGGCAAAGCTACGGCATTACACACCGCCAAAGACACAGGCGCGCGCACAAGACTTGAACTACATGCCAAATATTAGCAAAGCTACGGTATTACACGCCGCCTGAGACACTTGCGCGCACAAAAGTCTTGAAGTCTTTGCCAATCATTGGCAAAGCTACTGCATTACACGCCGTCTGATACACATGCGCGCGCACAAGACCTGAAGTCTTTGCCAATCATTGGCAAAGCTACGGCATTACACGCCGCATGAGACACAAGCGCGCGCACAAGACCTGAACTATATGCCAAACATTGGCAAAGCTACGGCATTACACGCCTCCTGAGACACACGCGCACGCACAAGACATGTAGTCTTTGCCAAACATTGGCAAAGCTACGACATTACACGCCTCCTGAGACACAGGCACGCACAAGACCGGAAGTCTTTGCCAAACTTTAAACACCGCCTGAGACACAGGCATGCGCACTAGACCTGAACTCTTTGCTAATCATTGGCAAAGCGACGGCATTACACGCCACCTGAGACACATGCGCGCGTATAAGACCTTTGTTTGGCAAAGCTACGGCATTACACGCCGCCTGAGACACAGGCGCGCAAAATCTGAAGTCTTTGCCAAACATTGGCAATGCTACGGCATTACACGCCGCCTGAGACACAGGCGCGCGCACAAGACCTGAAGTCTTTGCCAAACATTGGAAAAGCGACGACATTTCACGCCTCCTGAGACACACGCGCACGCACAAGACATGTAGTCTTTGACAAACATTGGCAAAGCTACGACATTACACGCCTCCTGAGACACAGGCACGCACAAGACCTGAAGTCTTTGCCAAACATTACACACTGCCTGAGACACAGGCGTGCGCACAAGACCTGAACTCTTTGCCAATCATTGGCAAAGCTACGGCATTACACGCCACCTGAGACACAGGCGCGCGCATTAAACCTTTGTTTGGCAAAGCTACGGCATTACACGCCGCCTGAGACACATGCGTGCAAGACCTGAAGTCTTTGCCAAACATTGGCAATGCTACGGCATTACACGACGCCTGAGACACAGCGCGCACATAAGACCTGAAGTCTTTGCAAAACATTGGCAAAGCTACGGCATTACACGCCGCCAAAGACACAGGCGCGCGCACAAGACTTGAACTACATGCCAAACATTAGCAAAGCTACGGTATTACACGCCGCCTGAGACAAATGCGCGCGCAAAAGTCTTGAAGTCTTTGCCAATCATTGGCAAAGCTACTGCATTACACGCCGTCTGATACGCATGCGCGCGCACAAGACCTGAAGTCTTTGCCAATATTGGCAAAGCTACGGCATTACACGCCGCCTGAGACACAGGCGCGCGCACTAGACCTGAAGTCTTTGCCAAACATTGGAAAAGCGACGGCATTACACGCCTCCTGAGACACGCGCGCACGGACAAGACATGTAGTCTTTGCCAAACATTGGCAAAGCTACGACATTACACGCCTCCTGAGACACAGGCACGCACAAGACCTGATGTCTTTGCCAAACACTAGACACCGCCTGAGACACATGCGTGCGCACAAGACCTGAACTCTTTGCCAATCATTGGCAAAGCTACGACATTACACGCCAACTGAGACACAGGCGCGCGCATTACACCGTTGTTTGGCAAAGCTACGGCATTGCACGCCACCTGAGACACAGGCGCGCAAGACCTGAAGTCTTTGCCAAACATTGGCAAAGCTACGGCATTACACACCGCCAAAGACACAGGCGCGCGCACAAGACTTGAACTATATGCCAAATATTAGCAAAGCTACGGTATTACACGCCGCCTGAGACACTTGCGCGCACAAAAGTCTTGAAGTCTTTGCCAATCATTGGCAAAGCTACTGCATTACACGCCGTCTGATACACATGCGCGCGCACAAGACCTGAAGTCTTTGCCAATCATTGGCAAAGCTACGGCATTACACGCCGCCTGAGACACAAGCGCGCGCACAAGACCTGAACTATATGCCAAACATTGGCAAAGCTACGGCATTACACGCCTCCTGAGACACACGCGCACGCACAAGACATGTAGTCTTTGCCAAACATTGGCAAAGCTACGACATTACACGCCTCCTGAGACACAGGCACGCACAAGACCGGAAGTCTTTGCCAAACTTTAAACACCGCCTGAGACACAGGCATGCGCACTAGACCTGAACTCTTTGCTAATCATTGGCAAAGCGACGGCATTACACGCCACCTGAGACACATGCGCGCGTATAAGACCTTTGTTTGGCAAAGCTACGGCATTACACGCCGCCTGAGACACAGGCGCGCAAAATCTGAAGTCTTTGCCAAACATTGGCAATGCTACGGCATTACATGACGCCTGAGACCCAGCGAGCACACAAGACCTGAAGTCTTTGCCAAACATTGGCAAAGCCACGGCATTACACGTCGCCAAAGACACAGGCGCGCCCACAAGACCTGAACTATATGCCAAACATTGGCAAAGCTACGGTATTACACGTCGCCTGAGACACATGCGCGCGCAAAAGTCTTGAAGTCTTTGCCAATCATTGGCAAAGCTAAGACATTACACGCCGCCTAAGACACATGCGCGCGCAAAAGTCCTGAAGTCTTTGCCAATCATTGGCAAAGCTACGGCATTACACGGCGCTTGAGACACATGAGCGTGCACAAGACCTGAAGTCTTTGCCAATCATTGGCAAAGCTATGGCATTACACGCCGCCTGAGACACCTGCACATGCACAAGACCTGAAGTCTTTGCCAAACGGCAAAGCTACGAAATTACACGCCGCCTGGGTTACATGCGTGAGCACAAGACCTGAACTCTTTGCCACACTTTGGCAAAGCTACGGCATTACACGCCGCCTGAGACACAGGCGCGCTCACAAGACCAGAACTCTTTGGAAAAGCTACGGCACTACACGCAGCCTCAGACACATGCGCGCACAAGACCTGAAGTCTGTGCCAAACATTGACAAAGCTACGGCATTACACGCCGCCTGAGACACAGGCGCGCGCACAAGACCTGAAGTCTTTGCCAAACATTGGAAAAGCGACGACATTTCACGCCTCCTGAGACACACGCGCACGCACAAGACATGTAGTCTTTGACAAACATTGGCAAAGCTACGACATTACACGCCTCCTGAGACACAGGCACGCACAAGACCTGAAGTCTTTGCCAAACATTACACACCGCCTGAGACACAGGCGTGCGCACAAGACCTGAACTCTTTGCCAATCATTGGCAAAGCTACGGCATTACACGCCACCTGAGACACAGGCGCGCGCATTAAACCTTTGTTTGGCAAAGCTACGGCATTACACGCCGCCTGAGACACATGCGCGCAAGACCTGAAGTCTTTGCCAAACATTGGCAATGCTACGGCATTACACGACGCCTGAGACACAGCGCGCACATAAGACCTGAAGTCTTTGCAAAACATTGGCAAAGCTACGGCATTACACGCCGCCAAAGACACAGGCGCGCGCACAAGACTTGAACTACATGCCAAACATTAGCAAAGCTACGGTATTACACGCCGCCTGAGATAAATGCGCGCGCAAAAGTCTTGAAGTCTTTGCCAATCATTGGCAAAGCTACTGCATTACACGCCGTCTGATACGCATGCGCGCGCACAAGACCTGAAGTCTTTGCCAATCATTGGAAAAGCGACGGCATTACACGCCTCCTGAGACACACGCGCACGGACAAGACATGTAGTCTTTGCCAAACATTGGCAAAGCTACGACATTACACGCCTCCTGAGACACAGGCACGCACAAGACCTGATGTCTTTGCCAAACATTACACACCGCCTGAGACACATGCGTGCGCACAAGACCTGAACTCTTTGCCAATCATTGGCAAAGCTACGACATTACACGCCAACTGAGACACAGGCGCGCGCATTACACCGTTGTTTGGCAAAGCTACGGCATTGCACGCCACCTGAGACACAGGCGCGCAAGACCTGAAGTCTTTGCCAAACATTGGCAAAGCTACGGCATTACACGCCGCCAAAGACACAGGCGCGCGCACAAGACTTGAACAACATGCCAAATATTAGCAAAGCTACGGTATTACACGCCGCCTGAGACACTTGCGCGCACAAAAGTCTTGAAGTCTTTGCCAATCATTGGCAAAGCTACTGCATTACACGCCGTCAGATACACATGCGCGCGCACAAGACCTGAAGTCTTTGCCAATCATTGGCAAAGCTACGGCATTACACGCCGCCTGAGACACAGGCGCGCGCACAAGACCTGAACTATATGCCAAACATTGGAAAAGCTACGGCATTACACGCCTCCTGAGACACACGCGCACACACAAGACATGTAGTCTTTGCCAAACATTGGCAAAGCTACGACATTACACGCCTCCTGAGACACAGGCACGCACAAGACCGGAAGTCTTTGCCAAACTTTAAACACCGCCTGAGACACAGGCATGCGCACTAGACCTGAACTCTTTGCCAATCATTGGCAAAGCGACGGAATTACACGCCACCTGAGACACATGCGCGCGTATAAGACCTTTGTTTGGCAAAGCTACGGCATTACACGCCGCCTGAGACACAGGCGCGCAAAATCTGAAGTCTTTGCCAAACATTGGCAATGCTACGGCATTACATGACGCCTGAGACCCAGCGAGCACACAAGACCTGAAGTCTTTGCCAAACATTGGCAAAGCCACGGCATTACACGTCGCCAAAGACACAGGCGCGCCCACAAGACCTGAACTATATGCCAAACATTGGCAAAGCTACGGTATTACATGCCGCCTGAGACACATGCGCGCGCAAAAGTCTTGAAGTCTTTGCCAATCATTGGCAAAGCTACGACATTACACGCCGCCTAAGACAGATGCGCGCGCAAAAGTCCTGAAGTCTTTGCCAATCATTGGCAAAGCTACGGCATTACACGGCGCCTGAGACACATGAGCGTGCACAAGACCTGAAGTCTATGCCAATCATTGGCAAAGCTACGGCATTACACGCCGCCTGAGACACCTGCACATGCACAAGACCTGAAGTCTTTGCCAAACGGCAAAGCTACGAAATTAAACGCCGCCTGGGTTACATGCGCGCGCACAAGACCTGAACTCTTTGCCACACTTTGGCAAAGCTACGGCATTACACGCCGCCTGAGACACAGGCGCGCTCACAAGACCAGAACTCTTTGCAAAACTTTGGAAAAGCTACGGCACTACACGCAGCCTCAGACACATGCGCGCACAAGACCTGAAGTCTGTGCCAAACATTGACAAAGCTACGGCATTACACGCCGCCTGAGACACAGGCGCGCGCACAAGACCTGAAGTCTTTGCCAAACATTGGAAAAGCGACGACATTTCACGCCTCCTGAGACACACGCGCACGCACAAGACATGTAGTCTTTGACAAACATTGGCAAAGCTACGACATTACACGCCTCCTGAGACACACGCACAAGACATGTAGTCTTTGACAAACATTGGCAAAGCTACGACATTACACGCCTCCTGAGACACAGGCACGCACAAGACCTGAAGTCTTTGCCAAACATTACACACCGCCTGAGACAAAGGCGTGCGCACAAGACCTGAACTCTTTGCCAATCATTGGCAAAGCTACGGCATTACACGCCACCTGAGACACAGGCGCGCGCATTAGACCTTTGTTTGGCAAAGCTACGGCATTACACGCCGCCTGAGACACATGCGCGCAAGACCTGAAGTCTTTGCCAAACATTGGCAATGCTACGGCATTACACGACGCCTGAGACACAGCGCGCACATAAGACCTGAAGTCTTTGCAAAACATTGGCAAAGCTACGGCATTACACGCCGCCAAAGACACAGGCGCGCGCACAAGACTTGAACTACATGCCAAACATTAGCAAAGCTACGGTATTACACGCCGCCTGAGACAAATGCGCGCGCAAAAGTCTTGAAGTCCTTGCCAATCATTGGCAAAGCTACTGCATTACACGCCGTCTGATACGCATGCGCGCGCACAAGACCTGAAGTCTTTGCCAAACATTGGAAAAGCGACGGCATTACACGCCTCCTGAGACACACGCGCACGGACAAGACATGTAGTCTTTGCCAAACATTGGCAAAGCTACGACATTACACGCCTCCTGAGACACAGGCACGCACAAGACCTGATGTCTTTGCCAAACATTACACACCGCCTGAGACACATGCTTGCGCACAAGACCTGAACTCTTTGCCAATCATTGGCAAAGCTACGACATTACACGCCAACTGAGACACAGGCGCGCGCTTTACACCGTTGTTTGGCAAAGCTACGGCATTGCACGCCACCTGAGACACAGGCGCGCAAGACCTGAAGACTTTGCCAAACATTGGCAAAGCTATGACATTACACGCCGCCAAAGACACAGGCGCGCGCACAAGACTTGAACTACATGCCAAATATTAGCAAAGCTACGGTATTACACGCCGCCTGAGACACATGCGCGCACAAAAGTCTTGAAGTCTTTGCCAATGATTGGCAAAGCTACTGCATAACACGCCGTCTGATACACATGCGCGCGCACAAGACCTGAAGTCTTTGCCAATCATTGGCAAAGCTACGGCATTACACGCCGCCTGAGACACAAGCGCGCGCACAAGACCTGAACTATATGCCAAACAGTGGCAAAGCTACGGCATTACACGCCTCCTGAGACACACGCGCACGCACAAGACATGTAGTCTTTGCCAAACATTGGCAAAGCTACGACATTACACGCCTCCTGAGACACAGGCACGCACAAGACCGGAAGTCTTTGCCAAACTTTAAACACCACCTGAGACACAGGCATGCGCACTAGACCTAAACTCTTTGCCAATCATTGGCAAAGCGACGGCATTACACGCCACCTGAGACACATGCGCGCGTATAAGACCTTTGTTTGGCAAAGCTACGGCATTACACGCCGCCTGAGACACAGGCGCGCAAAATCTGAAGTCTTTGCCAAACATTGGCAATGCTACGGCATTACATGACGCCTGAGACCCAGCGAGCACACAAGACCTGAAGTCTTTGCCAAACATTGGCAAAGCCACGGCATTACACGTCGCCAAAGACACAGGCGCGCCCACAAGACCTGAACTATATGCCAAACATTGGCAAAGCTACGGTATTACACGCCGCCTGAGACACATGCGCGCGCAAAAGTCTTGAAGTCTTTGCCAATCATTGGCAAAGCTACGACATTACACGCCGCCTAAGACACATGCGCGCGCAAAAGTCCTGAAGTCTTTGCCAATCATTGGCAAAGCTACGGCATTACACGGCGCCTAAGACACATGAGCGTGCACAAGACCTGAAGTCTTTGCCAATCATTGGCAAAGCTACGGCATTACACGCCGCCTGAGACACCTGCACATGCACAAGACCTGAAGTCTATGCCAAACATTGGCAAAGCTACGAAATTACACGCCGCCTGGGTTACATGCGCGCGCACAAGACCTGAAGTCTGTGCCAAACATTGGCAAAGCTACGGCATTACACGCCGCCTGAGACACAGGCTCGCGCACAAGACCTGAAGTCTTTGCCAAACATTGGAAAAGCGACGACATTTCACGCCTCCTGAGACACACGCGCACGCACAAGATATGTAGTCTTTGATAAACATTGGCAAAGCTACGACATTACACGCCTCCTGAGACAGAGGCACGCACAAGACCTGAAGTCTTTGCCAAACAATACACACCGCCTGAGACACAGGCGTGCGCACAAGACCTGAACTCCTTGCCAATCATTGGCAAAGCTACGGCATTACACGCCACCTGAGACACAGGCGCGCGCATTAGACCTTTGTTTGGCAAAGCTACGGCATTACACGCCGCCTGAGACACATGCGCGCAAGACCTGAAGTCTTTGCCAAACATTGGCAATGCTACGGCATTACACGACGCCTGAGACACAGCGCGCACACAAGACCTGAAGTCTTTGCAAAACATTGGCAAAGCTACGGCATTACACGCCGCCTGAGACACAAGCGCGCGCACAAGACCTGAACTATATGCCAAACATTGGCAAAGCTACGGCATTACACACCTCCGGAGACACACGCGCACGCACAAGACATGTAGTCTTTGCCAAACATTGGCAAAGCTACGACATTACACGCCTCCTGAGACACAGGCACGCACAAGACCGGAAGTCTTTGCCAAACTTTAAACACCGCCTGAGACACAGGCATGCGCACTAGACCTGAACTCTTTACCAATCATTGGCAAAGCGACGGCATTACACGGCACCTGAGACACATGCGCGCGTATAAGACCTTTGTTTGGCAAAGCTACGGCATTACACGCCGCCTGAGACACAGGCGCGCAAAATCTGAAGTCTTTGCCAAACATTGGCAATGCTACGGCATTACATGACGCCTGAGACCCAGCGAGCACACAAGACCTGAAGTCTTTGCCAAACATTGGCAAAGCCACGGCATTACACGTCGCCAAAGACACAGGCGCGCCCACAAGACCTGAACTATATGCCAAACATTGTCAAAGCTACGGTATTACACGCCGCCCGAGACACATGCGCGCGCAAAAGTCTTGAAGTCTTTGCCAATCATTGGCAAAGCTACGACATTACACGCCGCCTAAGACACATGCGCGCGCAAAAGTCCTGAAGTCTTTGCCAATCATTGGCAAAGCTACGGCATTACACGGCGCCTGAGACACATGAGCGTGCACAAGACCTGAAGTCTTTGCCAATCATTGGCAAAGCTACGGCATTACACGCCGCCTGAGACACCTGCACATGCACAAGACCTGAAGTCTATGCCAAACAATGGCAAAGCTACGAAATTACACGCCGCCTGGGTTACATGCGCGCGCACAAGACCTGAACTCTTTGCCACACTTTGGCAAAGCTACGGCATTACACGCCGCCAAAGACACAGGCGTGCGCACAAGACTTGAACTACATGCCAAATATTAGCAAAGCTACGGTATTACACGCCGCCTGAGACACTTGCGCGCACAAAAGTCTTGAAGTCTTTTCCAATCATTGGCAAAGCTACTGCATTACACGCCGTCTGATAAACATGCGCGCGCACAAGACCGGAAGTCTTTGCCAATCATTGGCAAAGCTACGGCATTACACGCCGCCTGAGACACAAGCGCGCGCACAAGACCTGAACTATATGCCAAACATTGGCAAAGCTACGGCATTACACGCCTCTTGAGACACACGCGCACGCACAAGACATGTAGTATTTGCCAAACATTGGCAAAGCTACGACATTACACGCCTCCTGAGACACAGGCACGCACAAGACCGGAAGTCTTTGCCAAACTTTAAACACCGCCTGAGACACAGGCATGCGCACTAGACCTGAACTCTTTGCCAATCATTGGCAAAGCGACGGAATTACACGCCACCTGAGACACATGCGCGCGTATAAGCCCTTTGTTTGGCAAAGCTACGGCATTACACGCCGCCTGAGACACAGGCGCGCAAAATCTGAAGTCTTTGCCAAACATTGGCAATGCTACGGCATTACATGACGCCTGAGACCCAGCGAGCACACAAGACCTGAAGTCTTTGCCAAACATTGGCAAAGCCACGACATTACACGTCGCCAAAGACACAGGCGCGCCCACAAGACCTGAACTATATGCCAAACATTGTCAAAGCTACGGTATTACACGCCGCCTGAGACACATGCGCGCGCAAAAGTCTTGAAGTCTTTGCCAATCATTGGCAAAGCTACGACATTACACGCCGCCTAAGACACATGCGCGCGCAAAAGTCCTGAAGTCTTTGCCAATCATTGGCAAAGCTACGGCATTACACGGCGCCTGAGACACATGAGCGTGCACAAGACCTGAAGTCTTTGCCAATCATTGGCAAAGCTACGGCATTACACGCCGCCTGAGACACGTGCACATGCACAAGACCTGAAGTCTTTGCCAAACAGCAAAGCTACGAAATTACACGCCGCCTGGGTTACATGCGCGCGCACAAGACCTGAACTCTTTGCCACACTTTGGCAAAGCTACGGCATTACACGCCGCCTGAGACACAGGCGCGCTCACAAGACCAGAACTCTTTGCAAAACTTTGGAAAAGCTATGGCACTACACGCAGCCTCAGACACATGCGCGCACAAGACCTGAAGTCTGTGCCAAACATTGACAAAGCTACGGCATTACACGCCGCCTGAGACACAGGCGCGCGCACAAGACCTGAAGTCTTTGCCAAACATTGGAAAAGCGACGACATTTCACGCCTCCCGAGACACACGCGCACGCACAAGACATGTAGTCTTTGACAAACATTGGCAAAGCTACGACATTACACGCCTCCTGAGACACAGGCACGCACAAGACCTGAAGTCTTTGCCAAACATTACACACCGCCTGAGACAAAGGCGTGCGCACAAGACCTGAACTCTTTGCCAATCATTGGCAAAGCTACGGCATTACACGCCACCTGAGACACAGGCGCGCGCATTAGACCTTTGTTTGGCAAAGCTACGGTATTACACGCCGCCTGAGACACATGCGCGCGCAAAAGTCTTGAAGTCTTTGCCAATCATTGGCAAAGCTACGACATTACACGCCGCCTAAGACACATGCGCGCGCAAAAGTCCTGAAGTCTTTGCCAATCATTGGCAAAGCTACGGCATTACACGGCGCCTGAGACACATGAGCGTGCACAAGACCTGAAGTCTTTGCCAATCATTGGCAAAGCTACGGCATTACACGCCGCCTGAGACACCTGCACATGCACAAGACCTGAAGTCTTTGCCAAACGGCAAAGCTACGAAATTACACGCCGCCTGGGTTACATGCGCGCGCACAAGACCTGAACTCTTTGCCACACTTTGGCAAAGCTACGGCATTACACGCCGCCTGAGACACAGGCGCGCTCACAAGACCAGAACTCTTTGCAAAACTTTGGAAAAGCTACGGCACTACACGCAGCCTCAGACACATGCGCGCACAAGACCAGAAGTCTGTGCCAAACATTGACAAAGCTACGGCATTACACGCCGCCTGAGACACAGGCGCGCGCACAAGACCTGAAGTCTTTGCCAAACATTGGAAAAGCGACGACATTTCACGCCTCCCGAGACACACGCGCACGCACAAGACATGTAGTCTTTGACAAACATTGGCAAAGCTACGACATTACACGCCTCCTGAGACACAGGCACGCACAAGACCTGAAGTCTTTGCCAAACATTACACACCGCCTGAGACAAAGGCGTGCGCACAAGACCTGAACTCTTTGCCAATCATTGGCAAAGCTACGGCATTACACGCCACCTGAGACACAGGCGCGCGCATTAGACCTTTGTTTGGCAAAGCTACGGTATTACACGCCGCCTGAGACACATGCGCGCGCAAAAGTCTTGAAGTCTTTGCCAATCATTGGCAAAGCTACGACATTACACGCCGCCTGAGACACAGGCGTGCGCACAAGACCTGAACTCTTTGCCAATCATTGGCAAAGCTACGGCATTACACGCCACCTGAGACACAGGCGCGCGCATTAGACCTTTGTTTGGCAAAGCTACGGCATTACACGCCGCCTGAGACACATGCGCGCAAGACCTGAAGTCTTTGCCAAACTTTAAACACCGCCTGAGACACAGGCATGCGCACTAGACTTGAACTCTTTGCCAATCATTGGCAAAGCGACGGCATTACACGCCACCTGAGACACATGCGCGCGTATAAGACCTTTGTTTGGCAAAGCTACGGCATTACACGCCGCCTGAGACACAGGCGCGCAAAATCTGTAGTCTTTGCCAAACATTGGCAATGCTACGGCATTACATGACGCCTGAGACCCAGTGAGCACACAAGACCTGAAGTCTTTGCCAAACATTGGCAAAGCCACGGCATTACACGTCGCCAAAGACACAGGCGCGCCCACAAGACCTGAACTATATGCCAAACATTGGCAAAGCTACGGTATTACACGCCGCCAGAGACACATGCGCGCGCAAAAGTCTTGAAGTCTTTGCCAATCATTGGCAAAGCTACGACATTACACGCCGCCTAAGACACATGCGCGCGCAAAAGTCCTGAAGTCTTTGCCAATCATTGGCAAAGCTACGGCATTACACGGCGCCTGAGACACATGAGCGTGCACAAGACCTGAAGTCTTTGCCAATCATTGGCAAAGCTACGGCATTACACGCCGCCTGAGACACCTGCACATGCACAAGACCTGAAGTCTATGCCAAACATTGGCAAAGCTACGAAATTACACGCCGCCTGGGTTACATGCGCGCGCACAAGACCTGAACTCTTTGCCACACTTTGGCAAAGCTACGGCATTACACGCCGCCTGAGACACAGGCGCGCGCACAAGACCAGAACTCTTTGAAAAACTTTGGAAAAGCTACGGCACTACACGCAGCCTCAGACACATTCGCGCACAAGACCTGAAGTCTGTGCCAAACATTGGCAAAGCTACGGCATTACACGCCGCCTGAGACACAGGCTCGCGCACAAGACCTGAAGTCTTTGCCAAACATTGGAAAAGCGACGACATTTCACGCCTCCTGAGACACACGCGCACGCACAAGATATGTAGTCTTTGATAAACATTGGCAAAGCTACGACATTACACGCCTCCTGAGACAGAGACACGCACAAGACCTGAAGTCTTTGCCAAACAATACACACCGCCTGAGACACAGGCGTGGGCACAAGACCTGAACTCCTTGCCAATCATTGGCAAAGCTACGGCATTACACGCCACCTGAGACACAGGCGCGCGCATTAGACCTTTGTTTGGCAAAGCTACGACATTACACGCCGCCTGAGACACATGCGCGCAAGACCTGAAGTCTTTGCCAAACATTGGCAATGCTACGGCATTACACGACGCCTGAGACACAGCGCGCACACAAGACCTGAAGTCGTTGCAAAACATTGGCAAAGCTACGGCATTACACGCCGCCTGAGACACAAGCGCGCGCACAAGACCTGAACTATATGCCAAACATTGGCAAAGCTACGGCATTACACGCCTCCTGAGACACACGCGCACGCACAAGACATGTAGTCTTTGCCAAACATTGGCAAAGCTACGACATTACACGCCTCCTGAGACACAGGCACGCACATGACCGGAAGTCTTTGCCAAACTTTAAACACCGCCTGAGACACAGGCATGCGCACTAGACCTGAACTCTTTACCAATCATTGGCAAAGCGACGGCATTACACGCCACCTGAGACACATGCGCGCGTATAAGACCTTTGTTTGGCAAAGCTACGGCATTACACGCCGCCTGAGACACAGGCGCGCAAAATCTGAAGTCTTTGCCAAACATTGGCAATGCTACGGCATTACATGACGCCTGAGACCCAGCGAGCACACAAGACCTGAAGTCTTTGCCAAACATTGGCAAAGCCACGGCATTACACGTCGCCAAAGACACAGGCGCGCCCACAAGACCTGAACTATATGCCAAACATTGGCAAAGCTACGGTATTACACGCCGCCTGAGACACATGCGCGCAAAAGTCTTGAAGTCTTTGCCAATCATTGGCAAAGCTACGACATTACACGCCGCCTAAGACACATGCGCGCGCAAAAGTCCTGAAGTCTTTGCCAATCATTGGCAAAGCTACGGCATTACACGGCGCCTGAGACACATGAGCGTGCACAAGACCTGAAGTCTTTGCCAATCATTGGCAAAGCTACGGCATTACACGCCGCCTGAGACACCTGCACATGCACAAGACCTGAAGTCTATGCCAAACAATGGCAAAGCTACGAAATTACACGCCGCCTGGGTTACATGCGCGCGCACAAGACCTGAACTCTTTGCCACACTTTGGCAAAGCTACGGCATTACACGCCGCCAAAGACACAGGCGCGCGCACAAGACTTGAACTACATGCCAAATATTAGCAAAGCTACGGTATTACACGCCGCCTGAGACACTTGCGCGCACAAAAGTCTTGAAGTCTTTTCCAATCATTGGCAAAGCTACTGCATTACACGCCGTCTGATAAACATGCGCGCGCACAAGACCGGAAGTCTTTGCCAATCATTGGCAAAGCTACGGCATTACACGCCGCCTGAGACACAAGCGCGCGCACAAGACCTGAACTATATGCCAAACATTGGCAAAGCTACGGCATTACACGCCTCCTGAGACACACGCGCACGCACAAGACATGTAGTCTTTGCCAAACATTGGCAAAGCTACGACATTACACGCCTCCTGAGACACAGGCACGCACAAGACCGGAAGTCTTTGCCAAACTTTAAACACCGCCTGAGACACAGGCATGCGCACTAGACCTGAACTCTTTGCCAATCATTGGCAAAGCGACGGAATTACACGCCACCTGAGACACATGCGCGCGTATAAGACCTTTGTTTGGCAAAGCTACGGCATTACACGCCGCCTGAGACACAGGCGTGCAAAATCTGAAGTCTTTGCCAAACATTGGCAATGCTACGGCATTACATGACGCCTGAGACCCAGCGAGCACACAAGACCTGAAGTCTTTGCCAAACATTGGCAAAGCCACGGCATTATACGTCGCCAAAGACACAGGCGCGCCCACAAGACCTGAACTATATGCCAAACATTGGCAAAGCTACGGTATTACACGCCGCCTGAGACACATGCGCGCGCAAAAGTCTTGAAGTCTTTGCCAATCATTGGCAAAGCTACGACATTACACGCCGCCTAAGACACATGCGCGCGCAAAAGTCCTGAAGTCTTTGCCAAACATTGGCAAAGCTACGGCATTACACGGCGCCTGAGACACATGAGCGTGCACAAGACCTGAAGTCTTTGCCAATCATTGGCAAAGCTACGGCATTACACGCCGCCTGAGACACCTGCACATGCACAAGACCTGAAGTCTATGCCAAACATTGGCAAAGCTACGAAATTACACGCCGCCTGGGTTACATGCGCGCGCACAAGACCTGAACTCTTTGCCACACTTTGGCAAAGCTACGGCATTACACGCCGCCTGAGACACAGGCGCGCGCACAAGACCAGAACTCTTTGAAAAACTTTGGAAAAGCTACGGCACTACACGCAGCCTCAGACACATGCGCGCACAAGACCTGAAGTCTGTGCCAAACATTGGCAAAGCTACGGCATTACACGCCGCCTGAGACACAGGCTCGCGCACAAGACCTGAAGTCTTTGCCAAACATTGGAAAAGCGACGACATTTCACGCCTCCTGAGACACACGCGCACGCACAAGATATGTAGTCTTTGATAAACATTGGCAAAGCTACGACATTACACGCCTCCTGAGACAGAGGCACGCACAAGACCTGAAGTCTTTGCCAAACAATACACACCGCCTGAGACACAGGCGTGCGCACAAGACCTGAACTCCTTGCCAATCATTGGCAAAGCTACGGCATTACACGCCACCTGAGACACAGGCGCGCGCATTAGACCTTTGTTTGGCAAAGCTACGACATTACACGCCGCCTGAGACACATGCGCGCAAGACCTGAAGTCTTTGCCAAACATTGGCAATGCTACGGCATTACACGACGCCTGAGACACAGCGCGCACACAAGACCTGAAGTCTTTGCAAAACATTGGCAAAGCTACGGCATAACACGCCGCCTGAGACACAAGCGCGCGCACAAGACCTGAACTATATGCCAAACATTGGCAAAGCTACGGCATTACACGCCTCCTGAGACACACGCGCACGCACAAGACATGTAGTCTTTGCCAAACATTGGCAAAGCTACGACATTACACGCCTCCTGAGACACAGGCACGCACATGACCGGAAGTCTTTGCCAAACTTTAAACACCGCCTGAGACACAGGCATGCGCACTAGACCTGAACTCTTTACCAATCATTGGCAAAGCGACGGCATTACACGCCACCTGAGACACATGCGCGCGTATAAGACCTTTGTTTGGCAAAGCTACGGCATTACACGCCGCCTGAGACACATGCGCGCAAAATCTGAAGTCTTTGCCAAACATTGGCAATGCTACGGCATTACATGACGCCTGAGACCCAGCGAGCACACAAGACCTGAAGTCTTTGCCAAACATTGGCAAAGCCACGGCATTACACGTCGCCAAAGACACAGGCGCGCCCACAAGACCTGAACTATATGCCAAACATTGGCAAAGCTACGGTATTACACGCCGCCTGAGACACATGCGCGCGCAAAAGTCTTGAAGTCTTTGCCAATCATTGGCAAAGCTACGATATTACACGCCGCCTAAGACACATGCGCGCGCAAAAGTCCTGAAGTCTTTGCCAATCATTGGCAAAGCTACGGCATTACACGGCGCCTGAGACACATGAGCGTGCACAAGACCTGAAGTCTTTGCCAATCATTGGCAAAGCTACGGCATTACACGCCGCCTGAGACACCTGCACATGCACAAGACCTGAAGTCTATGCCAAACAATGGCAAAGCTACGAAATTACACGCCGCCTGGGTTACATGCGCGCGCACAAGACCTGAACTCTTTGCCACACTTTGGCAAAGCTACGGCATTACACGCCGCCAAAGACACAGGCGCGCGCACAAGACTTGAACTACATGCCAAATATTAGCAAAGCTACGGTATTACACGCCGCCTGAGACACTTGCGCGCACAAAAGTCTTGAAGTCTTTTCCAATCATTGGCAAAGCTACTGCATTACACGCCGTCTGATAAACATGCGCGCGCACAAGACCGGAAGTCTTTGCCAATCATTGGCAAAGCTACGGCATTACACGCCGCCTGAGACACAAGCGCGCGCACAAGACCTGAACTATATGCCAAACATTGGCAAAGCTACGGCATTACACGCCTCCTGAGACACACGCGCACGCACAAGACATGTAGTCTTTGCCAAACATTGGCAAAGCTACGACATTACACGCCTCCTGAGACACAGGCACGCACAAGACCGGAAGTCTTTGCCAAACTTTAAACACCGCCTGAGACACAGGCATGCGCACTAGACCTGAACTCTTTGCCAATCATTGGCAAAGCGACGGAATTACACGCCACCTGAGACACATGCGCACGTATAAGCCCTTTGTTTGGCAAAGCTACGGCATTACACGCCGCCTGAGACACAGGCGCGCAAAATCTGAAGTCTTTGCCAAACATTGGCAATGCTACGGCATTACATGACGCCTGAGACCCAGCGAGCACACAAGACCTGAAGTCTTTGCCAAACATTGGCAAAGCCACGGCATTACACGTCGCCAAAGACACAGGCGCGCCCACAAGACCTGAACTATATGCCAAACATTGGCAAAGCTACGGTATTACACGCCGCCTGAGACACATGCGCGCGCAAAAGTCTTGAAGTCTTTGCCAATCATTGGCAAAGCTACGACATTACACGCCGCCTAAGACACATGCGCGCGCAAAAGTCCTGAAGTCTTTGCCAATCATTGGCAAAGCTACGGCATTACACGGCGCCTGAGACACATGAGCGTGCACAAGACCTGAAGTCTTTGCCAATCATTGGCAAAGCTACGGCATTACACGCCGCCTGAGACACCTGCACATGCACAAGACCTGAAGTCTTTGCCAAACAATGGCAAACCTACGAAATTACACGCCGCCTGGGTTACATGCGCGCGCACAAGACCTGAACTCTTTGCCACACTTTGGCAAAGCTACGGCATTACACGCCGCCTGAGACACAGGCGCGTTCACAAGACCAGAACTCTTTGCAAAACTTTGGAAAAGCTACGGCACTACACGCAGCCTCAGACACATGCGCGCACAAGACCTGAAGTCTGTGCCAAACATTGACAAAGCTACGGCATTACACGCCGCCTGAGACACAGGCGCGCGCACAAGACCTGAAGTCTTTGCCAAACATTGGAAAAGCGACGACATTTCACGCCTCCCGAGACACACGCGCACGCACAAGACATGTAGTCTTTGACAAACATTGGCAAAGCTACGACATTACACGCCTCCTGAGACACAGGCACGCACAAGACCTGAAGTCTTTGCCAAACATTACACACCGCCTGAGACAAAGGCGTGCGCACAAGACCTGAACTCTTTGCCAATCATTGGCAAAGCTACGGCATTACACGCCACCTGAGACACAGGCGCGCGCATTAGACCTTTGTTTGGCAAAGCTATGGTATTACACGCCGCCTGAGACACATGCGCGCGCAAAAGTCTTGAAGTCTTTGCCAATCATTGGCAAAGCTACGACATTACACGCCGCCTAAGACACATGCGCGCGCAAAAGTCCTGAAGTCTTTGCCAATCATTGGCAAAGCTACGGCATTACACGGCGCCTGAGACACATGAGCGTGCACAAGACCTGAAGTCTTTGCCAATCATTGGCAAAGCTACGGCATTACACGCCGCCTGAGACACCTGCACATGCACAAGACCTGAAGTCTTTGCCAAACGGCAAAGCTACGAAATTACACGCCGCCTGGGTTACATGCGCGCGCACAAGACCTGAACTCTTTGCCACACTTTGGCAAAGCTACGGCATTACACGTCGCCTGAGACACAGGCGCGCTCACAAGACCAGAACTCTTTGCAAAACTTTGGAAAAGCTATGGCACTACACGCAGCCTCAGACACATGCGCGCACAAGACCTGAAGTCTGTGCCAAACATTGACAAAGCTACGGCATTACACGCCGCCTGAGACACAGGCGCGCGCACAAGACCTGAAGTCTTTGCCAAACATTGGAAAAGCGACGACATTTCACGCCTCCTGAGACACACGCGCACGCACAAGACATGTAGTCTTTGACAAACATTGGCAAAGCTACGACATTACACGCCTCCTGAGACACAGGCACGCACAAGACCTGAAGTCTTTGCCAAACATTACACACCGCCTGAGACAAAGGCGTGCGCACAAGACCTGAACTCTTTGCCAATCATTGGCAAAGCTACGGCATTACACGCCACCTGAGACACAGGCGCGCACATTAGACTTTTGTTTGGCAAAGCTACGGCATTACACGCCGCCTGAGACACATGCGCGCAAGACCTGAAGTCTTTGCCAAACATTGGCAATGCTACGGCATTACACGACGCCTGAGACACAGCGCGCACATAAGACCTGAAGTCTTTGCAAAACATTGGCAAAGCTACGGCATTACACGCCGCCAAAGACACAGGCGCGCGCACAAGACTTGAACTACATGCCAAACATTAGCAAAGCTACGGTATTACACGCCGCCTGAGACAAATGCGCGCGCAAAAGTCTTGAAGTCTTTGCCAATCATTGGCAAAGCTACTGCATTACACGCCGTCTGATACGCATGCGCGCGCACAAGACCTGAAGTCTTTGCCAAACATTGGAAAAGCGACGGCATTACACGCCTCCTGAGACACACGCGCACGGACAAGACATGTAGTCTTTGCCAAACATTGGCAAAGCTACGACATTACACGCCTCCTTAGACACAGGCACGCACAAGACCTGATGTCTTTGCCAAACATTACACACCGCCTGAGACACATGCTTGCGCACAAGACCTGAACTCTTTGCCAATCATTGGCAAAGCTACGACATTACACGCCAACTGAGACACAGGCGCGCGCATTACACCGTTGTTTGGCAAAGCTACGGCATTGCACGCCACCTGAGACACAGGCGCGCAAGACCTGAAGTCTTTGCCAAACATTGGCAAAGCTACGGCATTACACGCCGCCAAAGACACAGGCGCGCGCACAAGACTTGAACTACATGCCAAATATTAGCAAAGCTACGGTAATACACGCCGCCTGAGACACATGCGCGCACAAAAGTCTTGAAGTCTTTGCCAATCATTGGCAAAGCTACTGCATTACACGCCGTCTGATACACATGCGCGCGCATAAGACCTGAAGTCTTTGCCAATCATTGGCAAAGCTACGGCATTACACGCCGCCTGAGACACATGCGCGCGCACAAGACCTGAACTATATGCCAAACAGTGGAAAAGCTACGGCATTACACGCCTCCTGAGACACACGCGCACGCACAAGACATGTAGTCTTTGCAAACATTGGCAAAGCTACGACATTACACGCCTCTTGAGACATAGGCACGCACAAGACCGGAAGTCTTTGCCAAACTTTAAACACCGCCTGAGACACAGGCATGCGCACTAGACCTGAACTCTTTGCCAATCATTGGCAAAGCGACGGCATTACACGCCACCTGAGACACATGCGCGCGTATAAGACCTTTGTTTGGCAAAGCTACGGCATTACACGCCGCCTGAGACACAGGCGCGCAAAATCTAAAGTCTTTGCCAAACATTGGTAATTCTACGGCATTACATGACGCCTGAGACCCAGCGAGCACACAAGACCTGAAGTCTTTGCCAAACATTGGCAAAGCCACGGCATTACACGTCGCCAAAGACACAGGCGCGCCCACAAGACCTGAACTATATGCCAAACATTGGCAAAGCTACGGTATTACACGCCGCCAGAGACACATGCGCGCGCAAAAGTCTTGAAGTCTTTGCCAATAATTGGCAAAGCTACGACATTACACGCCGCCTAAGACACATGAGCGCGCAAAAGTCCTGAAGTCTTTGCCAATCATTGGCAAAGCTACGGCATTACACGGCGCCTGAGACACATGAGCGTGCACAAGACCTGAAGTCTTTGCCAATCATTGGCAAAGCTACGGCATTACACGCCGCCTGAGACACCTGCACATGCACAAGACCTGAAGTCTATGCCAAACATTGGCAAAGCTACGAAATTACACGCCGCCTGGGTTACATGCGCGCGCACAAGACCTGAACTCTTTGCCACACTTTGGCAAAGCTACGGCATTACACGCCGCCTGAGACACAGGCGCGCGCACAAGACCAGAACTCTTTGCAAAACTTTGGAAAAGCTACGGCACTACACGCAGCCTCAGACACATGCGCGCACAAGACCTGAAGTCTGTGCCAAACAATGGCAAAGCTACGGCATTACACGCCGCCTGAGACACAGGCGCGCGCACAAGACCTGAAGTCTTTGCCAAACATTGGAAAAGCGACGACATTTCACGCCTCCTGAGACACACACGCACGCACAAGACATGTAGTCTTTGATAAACATTGGCAAAGCTACGACATTACACGCCTCCTGAGACAGAGGCACGCACAAGACCTGAAGTCTTTGCCAAACAATACACACCGCCTGAGACACAGGCGTGCGCACAAGACCTGAACTCCTTGCCAATCATTGGCAAAGCTACGGCATTACACGCCACCTGAGACACAGGCGCGCGCATTAGACCTTTGTTTGGCAAAGCTACGGCATTACACGCCGCCTGAGACACATGCGCGCAAGACCTGAAGTCTTTGCCAAACATTGGCAATGCTACGGCATTACACGACGCCTGAGACACAGCGCGCACACAAGACCTGAAGTCTTTGCAAAACATTGGCAAAGCTACGGCATTAAACGCCGCCAAAGACACAGGCGCGCGCACAAGACTTGAACTACATGCCAAACATTAGCAAAGCTATGGTATTACACGCCGCCTGAGACAAATGCGCGCGCAAAAGTCTTGAAGTCTTTGCCAATCATTGGCAAAGTTACTGCATTACACGCCGTCTGATACGCATGCGCGCGCACAAGACCTGAAGTCTTTGCCAATCATTGGCAAAGCTACGGCATTACACGCCGCCTGAGACACAGGCGCACGCACAAGACCTGAAGTATATGCCAAACATTGGCAAAGCTACGGCTTTACACGCCTCCTGAGACACACGCGCATGCACAAGACATGTAGTCTTTGCCAAACATTGGCAAAGCTACGACATTACACGCCGCCTGAGACACAGGCATGCGCACTAGACCTGAACTCTTTGCCAATCATTGGCAAAGCGTCGGCATTACACGCCACCTGAGACACATGCGCGCGCATAAGACCTTTGTTTGGCAAAGCTACGGCATTACACGCCGCCTGAGACACAGGCGCGCAAGTCCTGAAGTCTTTGCCAAACATTACACACCGCCCGAGACACAGGCGTGCGCACAAGACCTGAACTCTTTGCCAATCATTGGCAAAGCTACGGCATTACACGCCATCTGAGACACAGGCGCGCGCATTAGACCTTTGTTTGGCAAAGCTACGGCATTACACGCCGCCTGAGACACAGGCGCGCAGGACCTGAAGTCTTTGCCAAACATTGGCAATGCTACGGCATTACACGACGCCTGAGACACAGCGCGCACACAAGACCTGAAGTATTTGCAAAACATTGGCAAAGCTACGGCATTACACGCCGCCAAAGACACAGGCGCGCGCACAAGACCTGAACTATATGTCAAACATTGGCAAAGCTACGGTATTACACGCCGCCTGAGACACATGCGCGCGCAAAAGTCTTGAAGTCTTTGCCAATCATTGGCAAAGCTACGACATTACACGCCGCCTAAGACACATGCGCGCGCAAAAGTCCTGAAGTCTTTGCCAATCATTGGCAAAGCTACGGCATTACACGGCGCCTGAGACACATGAGCGTGCACAAGACCTGAAGTCTTTGCCAATCATTGGCAAAGCTACGGCATTACACGCCGCCTGAGACACCTGCACATGCACAAGACCTGAAGTCTTTGCCAAACATTGGCAAAGCTACGAAATTACACGGCGCCTGGGTTACATGCGCGCGCACAAGAACTGAACTCTTTGCCACACTTTGGCAAAGCTACGGCATTACACGCCGCCTGAGACACAGGCGCGCGCATAAGACCAGAACTCTTTGCAAAACTTTGGAAAAGCTACGGCACTACACGCAACCTCAGACACATGCGCGCACAAGACCTGAAGTCTGTGCCAAACATTGGCAAAGCTACGGCATTACACGCCGCCTGAGACACAGGCGTGCGCACAAGACCTGAAGTCTTTGCCAAACATTGGAAAAGCGACGACATTCCACGCCTCCTGAGACACACGCGCACGCACAAGACATGTAATCTTTGACAAACATTGGCAAAGCTACGACATTACACGCCTCCTGAGACACAGGCACGCACAAGACCTGAAGTCTTTGCCAAACAATACACACCGCCTGAGACACAGGCGTGCGCACAAGACCTGAACTCTTTGCCAATCATTGGCAAATCTACGGCATTACACGCCACCTGAGACACAGGCGCGCGCATTAGACCTTTGTTTGGCAAAGCTACGGCATTACACGCCGCCTGAGACACATGCGCGCAAGACCTGAAGTCTTTGCCAAACATTGGCAATGCTACGGCATTACACGACGCTTGAGACACAGCGCGCACACAAGACCTGAAGTCTTTGCAAAACATTGGCAAAGCTACGGCATTACACGCCGCCAAAGACACAGGCGCGCGCACAAGACTTGAACTACATGCCAAACATTAGCAAAGCTACGGTATTACACGCCGCCTGAGACAAATGCGCACGCAAAAGTCTTGAAGTCTTTGCCAATCATTGGCAAAGTTACTGCATTACACGCCGTCTGATACGCATGCGCGCGCACAAGACCTGAAGTCTTTGCCAATCATGGGCAAAGCTACGGCATTCACGCCGCCTGAGACACAGGCGCACACACAAGACCTGAACTATATGCCAAACATTGGCAAAGCTACGGCATTACACGGCTCCTGAGACACACGCGCATGCACAAGACATGTAGTCTTTGCCAAACATTGGCAAAGCTACGACATTACACGTCGCCTGAGACACAGGCATGCGCACTAGACCTGAACTCTTTGCCAATCATTGGCAAAGCGACGGCATTACACGCCACCTGAGACAGATGCGCGTGCATAAGACCTTTGTTTGGCAAAGCTACGGCATTACACGCCGCCTGAGACACAGGCGTGCGCACAAGACCTGAACTCTTTGCCAATCATTGGCAAAGCTACGGCATTACACGCCACCTGAGACACAGGCGCGCGCATTAGACCTTTGTTTGGCAAAGCTACGGCATTACACGCTGCCTGAGACACAGGCGCGCAAGACCTGAAGTCTTTGCCAAACATTGGCAATGCTACGGCATTACACGACGCCTGAGACACAGCGCGCACACAAGACCTGAAGTCTTTGCAAAACATTGGCGAAGCTACGGCATTACACGCCGCCAAAGACACAGGCGCGCGCACAAGACTTGAACTACATGCCAAATATTAGCAAAGCTACGGTATTACACGCCGCCTGAGACAAATGCGCGCGTAAAAGTCTTGAAGTCTTTGCCAATCATTGGCAAAGCTACTGCATTACACGCCGTGTGACACGCATGCGCGCGCACAAGTCCTGAAGTTTTTGCCAATCATTGGCAAAGCTACGGCATTACACGCCGCCTGAGACACAGGCGCACGCACAAGACCTGAAGTATATGCCAAACATTGGCAAAGCTACGGCTTTACACGCCTCCTGAGACACACGCGCATGCACAAGACATGTAGTCTTTGCCAAACATTGGCAAAGCTACGACATTACACGCCGCCTGAGACACAGGCATGCGCACTAGACCTGAACTCTTTGCCAATCATTGGCAAAGCGTCGGCATTACACGCCACCTGAGACACATGCGCGCGCATAAGACCTTTGTTTGGCAAAGCTACGGCATTACACGCCGCCTGAGACACAGGCGCGCAAGTCCTGAAGTCTTTGCCAAACATTACACACCGCCCGAGACACAGGCGTGCGCACAAGACCTGAACTCTTTGCCAATCATTGGCAAAGCGACGGCATTACACGCCACCTAAGACACATGCGCGCGCATAAGACCTTTGTTTGGCAAAGCTACGGCATTACACGCCGCCTGAGACACAGGCGCGCAAGACCTGAAGTCTTTGCCAAACAGTGGCAATGCAACGGCATTACACTACGCCTGAGACCCAGCGCGCACACAAGACCTGAAGTCTTTGCAAAACATTGGCAAAGCTACGGCATTACACGCCGCCAAAGACACAGGCGCGCGCATAAGACTTGAACTACATGCCAAACATTAGCAAAGCTACGGTATTACACGCCGCCTGAGACAAATGCGCGCGCAAAAGTCTTGAAGTCTTTGCCAATCATTGGCAAAGTTACTGCATTACACGCCGTCTGATACGCATGCGCGCGCACAAGACCTGAAGTCTTTGCCAATCATTGGCAAAGCTACGAAATTACACGCCGCCTGGGTTACATGCGCGCGCACAAGAACTGAACTCTTTGCCACACTTTGGCAAAGCTACTGCATTACACGCCGCCTGAGACACAGGCGCGCGCATAAGACCAGAACTCTTTGCAAAACTTTGGAAAAGCTACGGCACTACACGCAACCTCAGACACATGCGCGCACAAGACCTGAAGTCTGTGCCAAACATTGGCAAAGCTACGGCATTACACGCCGCCTGAGACACAGGCGTGCACACAAGACCTGAAGTCTTTGCCAAACATTGGAAAAGCGACGACATTCCACGCCTCCTGAGACACACGCGCACGCACAAGACATGTAATCTTTGACAAACATTGGCAAAGCTACGACATTACACGCCTCCTGAGACACAGGCACGCACAAGACCTGAAGTCTTTGCCAAACAATACACACCGCCTGAGACACAGGCGTGCGCACAAGACCTGAACTCTTTGCCAATCATTGGCAAATCTACGGCATTACACGCCACCTGAGACACAGGCGCGCGCATTAGACCTTTGTTTGGCAAAGCTACTGCATTACACGCCGCCTGAGACACATGCGCGCAAGACCTGAAGTCTTTGCCAAACATTGGCAATGCTACGGCATTACACGACGCTTGAGACACAGCGCGCACACAAGACCTGAAGTCTTTGCAAAACATTGGCAAAGCTACGGCATTACACGCCGCCAAAGACACAGGCGCGCGCACAAGACTTGAACTACATGCCAAACATTAGCAAAGCTACGGTATTACACGCCGCCTGAGACAAATGCGCACGCAAAAGTCTTGAAGTCTTTGCCAATCATTGGCAAAGTTACTGCATTACACGCCGTCTGATACGCATGCGCGCGCACAAGACCTGAAGTCTTTGCCAATCATGGGTAAAGCTACGGCATTCACGCCGCCTGAGACACAGGCGCACACACAAGACCTGAACTATATGCCAAACATTGGCAAAGCTACGGCATTACACGGCTCCTGAGACACACGCGCATGCACAAGACATGTAGTCTTTGCCAAACATTGGCAAAGCTACGACATTACACGTCGCCTGAGACACAGGCATGCGCACTAGACCTGAACTCTTTGCCAATCATTGGCAAAGCGACGGCATTACACGCCACCTGAGACAGATGCGCGTGCATAAGACCTTTGTTTGGCAAAGCTACGGCATTACACGCCGCCTGAGACACAGGCGTGCGCACAAGACCTGAACTCTTTGCCAATCATTGGCAAAGCTACGGCATTACACGCCACCTGAGACACAGGCGCGCGCATTAGACCTTTGTTTGGCAAAGCTACGGCATTACACGCTGCCTGAGACACAGGCGCGCAAGACCTGAAGTCTTTGCCAAACATTGGCAATGCTACGGCATTACACGACGCCTGAGACACAGCGCGCACACAAGACCTGAAGTCTTTGCAAAACATTGGCGAAGCTACGGCATTACACGCCGCCAAAGACACAGGCGCGCGCACAAGACTTGAACTACATGCCAAATATTAGCAAAGCTACGGTATTACACGCCGCCTGAGACAAATGCGCGCGTAAAAGTCTTGAAGTCTTTGCCAATCATTGGCAAAGCTACTGCATTACACGCCGTGTGACACGCATGCGCGCGCACAAGTCCTGAAGTTTTTGCCAATCATTGGCAAAGCTACGGCATTACACGCCGCCTGAGACACAGGCGCGCGCACAAGACCTGAACTATATGCCAAACATTGGTAAAGCTACGGCATTACACGCCTCCTGAGACACAAACGCATGCACAAGACATGTAGTCTTTGCCAAACATTGGCAAAGCTACAACATTACACGACTCCTGAGACACAGGCACGCACAAGACCTGAAGTCTTTACCAAACATTACACACCGCCTGAGACACAGGCATGCGCACTAGACCTGAACTCTTTGCCAATCATTGGCAAAGCGACGGCATTACACGCCACCTAAGACACATGCGCGCGCATAAGACCTTTGTTTGGCAAAGCTACGGCATTACACGTCGCCTGAGACACAGGCGCGCAAGACCTGAAGTCTTTGCCAAACATTGGCAATGCTACGGCATTACACGACGCCTGAGACCCAGCGCGCACACAAGACCTGAAGTCTTTGCAAAACATTAGCAAAGCTACGGCATTACACGCCGCCAAAGACACAGGCGCGCGCACAAGACTTGAACTACATGCCAAACATTAGCAAAGCTACGGTATTACACGCCGCCTGAGACAAATGCGCGCGCAAAAGTCTGGAAGTCTTTGCCAATCATTGGCAAAGTTACTGCATTACACGCCGTCTGATACACATGCGCGCGCACAAGACCTGAAGTCTTTGCCAATCATTGGCAAAGCTACGGCATTACACGCCGCCTGAGACACAGGCGCACACACAAGACCTGAACTATATGCCAAACATTGGCAAAGCTACGGCATTACACGCCTCCTGAGACACACGCGCATGCACAAGACATGTAGTCTTTGCCAATCATTGGCAAAGCTACGACATTACACGCCTCCTGAGGCACAGGCATGCGCAATAGACCTGAACTCTTTGCCAATCATTGGCAAAGCGACGGCATTACACGCCACCTGTGACACATGCGCGCGCATAAGACCTTTGTTTGGCAAAGCTACGGCATTACACGCCGCCTGAGACACAGGCGCGCAAGACCTGAAGTCTTTGCCAAACATTACACACCGCCTGAGACACAGGCGTGCGCACAAGACATGAACTCTTTGCCAATCATTGGCAAAGCTACGGCATTACACGCCACCTGAGACACAGGCGCGCGCATTAGACCTTTGTTTGGCAAAGCTACGACATTACACGCCGCCTGAGACACAGGCGCGCAAGACCTGAAGTCTTTGCCAAACATTGGCAATGCTACGGCATTACACAGCGCGCACACAAGACCTGAAGTCTTTGCAAAACATTGGCAAAGCTACGGCATTACACGCCGCCAAAGACACAGGCGCGCGCACAAGACTTGAACTACATGCCAAATATTAGCAAAGCTACGGTATTACACGCCGCCTGAGACAAATGCGCGCGCAAAAGTCTTGAAGTCTTTGCCAATCATTGGCAAAGCTACTGCATTACACGCGCGTGTGACACGCATGCGCGCGCACAAGACCTGAAGTCTTTGCCAATCATTGGCAAAGCTACGGTATTACACGCCGCCTGAGACACAGGCGCGCGCACAAGACCTGAATTATATGCCAAACATTGGCAAAGCTACGGCATTACACGCCTCCTGAGACACACGCGCATGCACAAGACATGTAGTCTTTGCCAAACATTAGCAAAGCTACAACATTACACGACTCCTGAGACACAGGCACGCACAAGACCTGAAGTCTTTGCAAAACATTACACACCGCCTGAGACACAGGCATGCGCACTAGACCTGAACTCTTTGCCAATCATTGGCAAAGCGACGGCATTACACGCCACCTAAGACACATGCGCGCGCATAAGACCTTTGTTTGGCAAAGCTACGGCATTACACGCCGCCTGAGACACAGGCGCGCAAGACCTGAAGTCTTTGCCAAACAGTGGCAATGCAACGGCATTACACTACGCCTGAGACCCAGCGCGCACACAAGACCTGAAGTCTTTGCAAAACATTGGCAAAGCTACGGCATTACACGCCGCCAAAGACACAGGCGCGCGCACAAGACTTGAACTACATGCCAAACATTAGCAAAGCTACGGTATTACACGCCGCCTGAGACAAATGCGCGCGCAAAAGTCTTGAAGTCTTTGCCAATCATTGGCAAAGTTACTGCATTACACGCCGTCTGATACGCATGCGCGCGCACAAGACCTGAAGTCTTTGCCAATCATTGGCAAAGCTACGGCATTCACGCCGCCTGAGACACAGGCGCACACACAAGACCTGAACTATATGCCAAACATTGGCAAAGCTACGGCATTACACGGCTCCTGAGACACACGCGCATGCACAAGACATGTAGTCTTTGCCAAACATTGGCAAAGCTACGACATTACACGTCGCCTGAGACACAGGCATGCGCACTAGACCTGAACTCTTTGCCAATCATTGGCAAAGCGACGGCATTACACGCCACCTGAGACACATGCGCGTGCATAAGACCTTTGTTTGGCAAAGCTACGGCATTACACGCCGCCTGAGACACAGGCGTGCGCACAAGACCTGAACTCTTTGCCAATCATTGGCAAAGCTACGGCATTACACGCCACCTGAGACACAGGCGCGCGCATTAGACCTTTGTTTGGCAAAGCTACGGCATTACACGCTGCCTGAGACACAGGCGCGCAAGACCTGAAGTCTTTGCCAAACATTACACACCGCCTGAGACACAGGCATGCGCACTAGACCTGAACTCTTTGCCAGTCATTGGCAAAGCGACGGCATTACACGCCACCTAAGACACATGTGCGCGCATAAGACCTTTGTTTGGCAAAGCTACTTTATTACACGCCGCCTGAGACACAGGCGCGCAAAGTCTGAAGTCTTTGCCAAACATTGGCAATGCTACGGCATTACATGACGCCTGAGACCCAGCGAGCACACAAGACCTGAAGTCTTTGCCAAACATTGGCAAAGCTACGGCATTACACGCCGCCAAAGACACAGGCGCGTCACAAGACCTGAACTATATGTCAAACATTGGCAAAGCTACGGTATTACACGCCGCCTGAGACACATGCGCGCGCAAAAGTCTTGAAGTCTTTGCCAATCATTGGCAAAGCTACGACATTACACGCCGCCTAAGACACATGCGCGCGCAAAAGTCCTGAAGTCTTTGCCAATCATTGGCAAAGCTACGGCATTACACGGCGCCTGAGACACATGAGCGTGCACAAGACCTGAAGTCTTTGCCAATCATTGGCAAAGCTACGGCATTACACGCCGCCTGAGACACCTGCACATGCACAAGACCTGAAGTCTTTGCCAAACATTGGCAAAGCTACGAAATTACACGCCGCCTGGGTTACATGCGCGCGCACAAGAACTGAACTCTTTGCCACACTTTGGCAAAGCTACTGCATTACACGCCGCCTGAGACACAGGCGCGCGCATAAGACCAGAACTCTTTGCAAAACTTTGGAAAAGCTACGGCACTACACGCAACCTCAGACACATGCGCGCACAAGACCTGAAGTCTGTGCCAAACATTGGCAAAGCTACGGCATTACACGCCGCCTGAGACACAGGCGTGCGCACAAGACCTGAAGTCTTTGCCAAACATTGGAAAAGCGACGACATTCCACGCCTCCTGAGACACACGCGCACGCACAGGACATGTAATCTTTGACAAACATTGGCAAAGCTACGACATTACACGCCTCCTGAGACACAGGCACGCACAAGACCTGAAGTCTTTGCCAAACAATACACACCGCCTGAGACACAGGCGTGCGCACAAGACCTGAACTCTTTGCCAATCATTGGCAAATCTACGGCATTACACGCCACCTGAGACACAGGCGCGCGCATTAGACCTTTGTTTGGCAAAGCTACGGCATTACACGCCGCCTGAGACACATGCGCGCAAGACCTGAAGTCTTTGCCAAACATTGGCAATGCTACGGCATTACACGACGCTTGAGACACAGCGCGCACACAAGACCTGAAGTCTTTGCAAAACATTGGCAAAGCTACGGCATTACACGCCGCCAAAGACACAGGCGCGCGCACAAGACTTGAACTACATGCCAAACATTAGCAAAGCTACGGTATTACACGCCGCCTGAGACAAATGCGCACGCAAAAGTCTTGAAGTCTTTGCCAATCATTGGCAAAGTTACTGCATTACACGCCGTCTGATACGCATGCGCGCGCACAAGACCTGAAGTCTTTGCCAATCATGGGCAAAGCTACGGCATTCACGCCGCCTGAGACACAGGCGTACACACAAGACCTGAACTATATGCCAAACATTGGCAAAGCTACGGCATTACACGGCTCCTGAGACACACGCGCATGCACAAGACATGTAGTCTTTGCCAAACATTGGCAAAGCTACGACATTACACGTCGCCTGAGACACAGGCATGCGCACTAGACCTGAACTCTTTGCCAATCATTGGCAAAGCGACGGCATTACACGCCACCTGAGACAGATGCGCGTGCATAAGACCTTTGTTTGGCAAAGCTACGGCATTACACGCCACCTGAGACACAGGCGTGCGCACAAGACCTGAACTCTTTGCCAATCATTGGCAAAGCTACGGCATTACACGCCACCTGAGACACAGGCGCGCGCATTAGACCTTTGTTTGGCAAAGCTACGGCATTACACGCTGCCTGAGACACAGGCGCGCAAGACCTGAAGTCTTTGCCAAACATTGGCAATGCTACGGCATTACACGACGCCTGAGACACAGCGCGCACACAAGACCTGAAGTCTTTGCAAAACATTGGCGAAGCTACGGCATTACACGCCGCCAAAGACACAGGCGCGCGCACAAGACTTGAACTACATGCCAAATATTAGCAAAGCTACGGTATTACACGCCGCCTGAGACAAATGCGCGCGTAAAAGTCTTGAAGTCTTTGCCAATCATTGGCAAAGCTACTGCATTACACGCCGTGTGACACGCATGCGCGCGCACAAGTCCTGAAGTTTTTGCCAATCATTGGCAAAGCTACGGCATTACACGCCGCCTGAGACACAGGCGCGCGCACAAGACCTGAACTATATGCCAAACATTGGTAAAGCTACGGCATTACACGCCTCCTGAGACACAAACGCATGCACAAGACATGTAGTCTTTGCCAAACATTGGCAAAGCTACAACATTACACGACTCCTGAGACACAGGCACGCACAAGACCTGAAGTCTTTACCAAACATTACACACCGCCTGAGACACAGGCATGCGCACTAGACCTGAACTCTTTGCCAATCATTGGCAAAGCGACGGCATTACACGCCACCTAAGACACATGCGCGCGCATAAGACCTTTGTTTGGCAAAGCTACGGCATTACACGTCGCCTGAGACACAGGCGCGCAAGACCTGAAGTCTTTGCCAAACATTGGCAATGCTACGGCATTACACGACGCCTGAGACCCAGCGCGCACACAAGACCTGAAGTCTTTGCAAAACATTAGCAAAGCTACGGCATTACACGCCGCCAAAGACACAGGCGCGCGCACAAGACTTGAACTACATGCCAAACATTAGCAAAGCTACGGTATTACACGCCGCCTGAGACAAATGCGCGCGCAAAAGTCTGGAAGTCTTTGCCAATCATTGGCAAAGTTACTGCATTACACGCCGTCTGATACACATGCGCGCGCACAAGACCTGAAGTCTTTGCCAATCATTGGCAAAGCTACGGCATTACACGCCGCCTGAGACACAGGCGCACACACAAGACCTGAACTATATGCCAAACATTGGCAAAGCTACGGCATTACACGCCTCCTGAGACACACGCGCATGCACAAGACATGTAGTCTTTGCCAATCATTGGCAAAGCTACGACATTACACGCCTCCTGAGGCACAGGCATGCGCAATAGACCTGAACTCTTTGCCAATCATTGGCAAAGCGACGGCATTACACGCCACCTGTGACACATGCGCGCGCATAAGACCTTTGTTTGGCAAAGCTACGGCATTACACGCCGCCTGAGACACAGGCGCGCAAGACCTGAAGTCTTTGCCAAACATTACACACCGCCTGAGACACAGGCGTGCGCACAAGACATGAACTCTTTGCCAATCATTGGCAAAGCTACGGCATTACACGCCACCTGAGACACAGGCGCGCGCATTAGACCTTTGTTTGGCAAAGCTACGACATTACACGCCGCCTGAGACACAGGCGCGCAAGACCTGAAGTCTTTGCCAAACATTGGCAATGCTACGGCATTACACAGCGCGCACACAAGACCTGAAGTCTTTGCAAAACATTGGCAAAGCTACGGCATTACACGCCGCCAAAGACACAGGCGCGCGCACAAGACTTGAACTACATGCCAAATATTAGCAAAGCTACGGTATTACACGCCGCCTGAGACAAATGCGCGCGCAAAAGTCTTGAAGTCTTTGCCAATCATTGGCAAAGCTACTGCATTACACGCGCGTGTGACACGCATGCGCGCGCACAAGACCTGAAGTCTTTGCCAATCATTGGCAAAGCTACGGTATTACACGCCGCCTGAGACACAGGCGCGCGCACAAGACCTGAATTATATGCCAAACATTGGCAAAGCTACGGCATTACACGCCTCCTGAGACACACGCGCATGCACAAGACATGTAGTCTTTGCCAAACATTAGCAAAGCTACAACATTACACGACTCCTGAGACACAGGCACGCACAAGACCTGAAGTCTTTGCAAAACATTACACACCGCCTGAGACACAGGCATGCGCACTAGACCTGAACTCTTTGCCAATCATTGGCAAAGCGACGGCATTACACGCCACCTAAGACACATGCGCGCGCATAAGACCTTTGTTTGGCAAAGCTACGGCATTACACGCCGCCTGAGACACAGGCGCGCAAGACCTGAAGTCTTTGCCAAACAGTGGCATTGCAACGGCATTACACTACGCCTGAGACCCAGCGCGCACACAAGACCTGAAGTCTTTGCAAAACATTGGCAAAGCTACGGCATTACACGCCGCCAAAGACACAGGCGCGCGCACAAGACTTGAACTACATGCCAAACATTAGCAAAGCTACGGTATTACACGCCGCCTGAGACAAATGCGCGCGCAAAAGTCTTGAAGTCTTTGCCAATCATTGGCAAAGTTACTGCATTACACGCCGTCTGATACGCATGCGCGCGCACAAGACCTGAAGTCTTTGCCAATCATTGGCAAAGCTACGGCATTCACGCCGCCTGAGACACAGGCGCACACACAAGACCTGAACTATATGCCAAACATTGGCAAAGCTACGGCATTACACGGCTCCTGAGACACACGCGCATGCACAAGACATGTAGTCTTTGCCAAACATTGGCAAAGCTACGACATTACACGTCGCCTGAGACACAGGCATGCGCACTAGACCTGAACTCTTTGCCAATCATTGGCAAAGCGACGGCATTACACGCCACCTGAGACACATGCGCGTGCATAAGACCTTTGTTTGGCAAAGCTACGGCATTACACGCCGCCTGAGACACAGGCGTGCGCACAAGACCTGAACTCTTTGCCAATCATTGGCAAAGCTACGGCATTACACGCCACCTGAGACACAGGCGCGCGCATTAGACCTTTGTTTGGCAAAGCTACGGCATTACACGCTGCCTGAGACACAGGCGCGCAAGACCTGAAGTCTTTGCCAAACATTGGCAATGCTACGGCATTACACGACGCCTGAGACACAGCGCGCACACAAGACCTGAAGTCTTTGCAAAACATTGGCGAAGCTACGGCATTACACGCCGCCAAAGACACAGGCGCGCGCACAAGACTTGAACTACATGCCAAATATTAGCAAAGCTATGGTATTACACGCCGCCTGAGACAAATGCGCGCGCAAAAGTCTTGAAGTCTTTGCCAATCATTGGCAAAGCTACTGCATTACACGCCGTGTGACACGCATGCGCGCGCACAAGTCCTGAAGTTTTTGCCAATCATTGGCAAAGCTACGGCATTACACGCCGCCTGAGACACAGGCGCGCGCACAAGACCTGAACTATATGCCAAACATTGGTAAAGCTACGGCATTACACGCCTCCTGAGACACAAACGCATGCACAAGACATGTAGTCTTTGCCAAACATTGGCAAAGCTACAACATTACACGACTCCTGAGACACAGGCACGCACAAGACCTGAAGTCTTTGCCAAACATTACACACCGCCTGAGACACAGGCATGCGCACTAGACCTGAACTCTTTGCCAATCATTGGCAAAGCGACGGCATTACACGCCACCTAAGACACATGCGCGCGCATAAGACCTTTGTTTAGCAAAGCTACGGCATTACACGTCGCCTGAGACACAGGCGCGCAAGACCTGATGTCTTTGCCAAACATTGGCAATGCTACGGCATTACACGACGCCTGAGACCCAGCGCGCACACAAGACCTGAAGTCTTTGCAAAACATTAGCAAAGCTATGGCATTACACGCCGCCAAAGACACAGGCGCGCGCACAAGACTTGAACTACATGCCAAACATTAGCAAAGCTACGGTATTACACGCCGCCTGAGACAAATGCGCGCGCAAAAGTCTGGAAGTCTTTGCCAATCATTGGCAAAGTTACTGCATTACACGCCGTCTGATACACATGCGCGCGCACAAGACCTGAAGTCTTTGCCAATCATTGGCAAAGCTACGGCATTACACGCCGCCTGAGACACAGGCGCACACACAAGACCTGAACTATATGCCAAACATTGGCAAAGCTACGGCATTACACGCCTCCTGAGACACACGCGCATGCACAAGACATGTAGTCTTTGCCAATCATTGGCAAAGCTACGACATTACACGCCTCCTGAGACACAGGCATGCGCAATAGACCTGAACTCTTTGCCAATCATTGGCAAAGCGACGGCATTACACGCCACCTGTGACACATGCGCGCGCATAAGACCTTTGTTTGGCAAAGCTACGGCATTACACGCCGCCTGAGACACAGGCGCGCAAGACCTGAAGTCTTTGCCAAACATTACACACCGCCTGAGACACAGGCGTGCGCACAAGACATGAACTCTTTGCCAATCATTGGCAAAGCTACGGCATTACACGCCACCTGAGACACAGGCGCGCGCATTAGACCTTTGTTTTGCAAAGCTACGACATTACACGCCGCCTGAGACACAGGCGCGCAAGACCTGAAGTCTTTGCCAAACATTGGCAATGCTACGGCATTACACGACGCCTGAGACCCAGCGCACACACAAGACCTGAATTCTTTGCAAAACATTGGCAAAGCTACGGCATTACACGCCGCCAAAGACACAGGCGCGCGCACAAGACTTGAACTACATGCCAAACATTAGCAAAGCTACGGTATTACACGCCGCCTGAGACAAATGCGCGCGCAAAAGTCTTGAAGTCTTTGCCAATCATTGGCAAAGTTACTGCATTACACGCCGTCTGATACGCATGCGCGCGCACAAGACCTGAAGTCTTTGCCAATCATTGGCAAAGCTACGGCATTCACGCCGCCTGAGACACAGGCGCACACACAAGACCTGAACTATATGCCAAACATTGGCAAAGCTACGGCATTACACGGCTCCTGAGACACACGCGCATGCACAAGACATGTAGTCTTTGCCAAACATTGGCAAAGCTACGACATTACACGTCGCCTGAGACACAGGCATGCGCACTAGACCTGAACTCTTTGCCAATCATTGGCAAAGCGACGGCATTACACGCCACCTGAGACACATGCGCGTGCATAAGACCTTTGTTTGGCAAAGCTACGGCATTACACGCCGCCTGAGACACAGGCGTGCGCACAAGACCTGAACTCTTTGCCAATCATTGGCAAAGCTACGGCATTACACGCCACCTGAGACACAGGCGCGCGCATTAGACCTTTGTTTGGCAAAGCTACGGCATTACACGCTGCCTGAGACACAGGCGCGCAAGACCTGAAGTCTTTGCCAAACATTGGCAATGCTACGGCATTACACGACGCCTGAGACACAGCGCGCACACAAGACCTGAAGTCTTTGCAAAACATTGGCGAAGCTACGGCATTACACGCCGCCAAAGACACAGGCGCGCGCACAAGACTTGAACTACATGCCAAATATTAGCAAAGCTATGGTATTACACGCCGCCTGAGACAAATGCGCGCGCAAAAGTCTTGAAGTCTTTGCCAATCATTGGCAAAGCTACTGCATTACACGCCGTGTGACACGCATGCGCGCGCACAAGTCCTGAAGTTTTTGCCAATCATTGGCAAAGCTACGGCATTACACGCCGCCTGAGACACAGGCGCGCGCACAAGACCTGAACTATATGCCAAACATTGGTAAAGCTACGGCATTACACGCCTCCTGAGACACAAACGCATGCACAAGACATGTAGTCTTTGCCAAACATTGGCAAAGCTACAACATTACACGACTCCTGAGACACAGGCACGCACAAGACCTGAAGTCTTTGCCAAACATTACACACCGCCTGAGACACAGGCATGCGCACTAGACCTGAACTCTTTGCCAATCATTGGCAAAGCGACGGCATTACACGCCACCTAAGACACATGCGCGCGCATAAGACCTTTGTTTGGCAAAGCTACGGCATTACACGTCGCCTGAGACACAGGCGCGCAAGACCTGAAGTCTTTGCCAAACATTGGCAATGCTACGGCATTACACGACGCCTGAGACCCAGCGCGCACACAAGACCTGAAGTCTTTGCAAAACATTAGCAAAGCTACGGCATTACACGCCGCCAAAGACACAGGCGCGCGCACAAGACTTGAACTACATGCCAAACATTAGCAAAGCTACGGTATTACACGCCGCCTGAGACAAATGCGCGCGCAAAAGTCTGGAAGTCTTTGCCAATCATTGGCAAAGTTACTGCATTACACGCCGTCTGATACACATGCGCGCGCACAAGACCTGAAGTCTTTGCCAATCATTGGCAAAGCTACGGCATTACACGCCGCCTGAGACACAGGCGCACACACAAGACCTGAACTATATGCCAAACATTGGCAAAGCTACGGCATTACACGCCTCCTGAGACACACGCGCATGCACAAGACATGTAGTCTTTGCCAATCATTGGCAAAGCTACGACATTACACGCCTCCTGAGACACAGGCATGCGCAATAGACCTGAACTCTTTGCCAATCATTGGCAAAGCGACGGCATTACACGCCACCTGTGACACATGCGCGCGCATAAGACCTTTGTTTGGCAAAGCTACGGCATTACACGCCGCCTGAGACACAGGCGCGCAAGACCTGAAGTCTTTGCCAAACATTACACACCGCCTGAGACACAGGCGTGCGCACAAGACATGAACTCTTTGCCAATCATTGGCAAAGCTACGGCATTACACGCCACCTGAGACACAGGCGCGCGCATTAGACCTTTGTTTGGCAAAGCTACGACATTACACGCCGCCTGAGACACAGGCGCGCAAGACCTGAAGTCTTTGCCAAACATTGGCAATGCTACGGCATTACACGACGCCTGAGACACAGCGCGCACACAAGACCTGAAGTCTTTGCAAAACATTGGCAAAGCTACGGCATTACACGCCGCCAAAGACACAGGCGCGCGCACAAGACTTGAACTACATGCCAAATATTAGCAAAGCTACGGTATTACACGCCGCCTGAGACAAATGCGCTCGCAAAAGTCTTGAAGTCTTTGCCAATCATTGGCAAAGCTACTGCATTACACGCGCGTGTGACACGCATGCGCGCGCACAAGACCTGAAGTCTTTGCCAATCATTGGCAAAGCTACGGTATTACACGCCGCCTGAGACACAGGCGCGCGCACAAGACCTGAATTATATGCCAAACATTGGCAAAGCTACGGCATTACACGCCTCCTGAGACACACGCGCATGCACAAGACATGTAGTCTTTGCCAAACATTAGCAAAGCTACAACATTACACGACTCCTGAGACACAGGCACGCACAAGACCTGAAGTCTTTGCAAAACATTACACACCGCCTGAGACACAGGCATGCGCACTAGACCTGAACTCTTTGCCAATCATTGGCAAAGCGACGGCATTACACGCCACCTAAGACACATGCGCGCGCATAAGACCTTTGTTTGGCAAAGCTACGACATTACACGCCGCCTGAGACACAGGCGCGCAAGACCTGAAGTCTTTGCCAAACAGTGGCAATGCAACGGCATTACACTACGCCTGAGACCCAGCGCGCACACAAGACCTGAAGTCTTTGCAAAACATTGGCAAAGCTACGGCATTACACGCCGCCAAAGACACAGGCGCGCGCACAAGACTTGAACTACATGCCAAACATTAGCAAAGCTACGGTATTACACGCCGCCTGAGACAAATGCGCGCGCAAAAGTCTTGAAGTCTTTGCCAATCATTGGCAAAGTTACTGCATTACACGCCGTCTGATACGCATGCGCGCGCACAAGACCTGAAGTCTTTGCCAATCATTGGCAAAGCTACGGCATTCACGCCGCCTGAGACACAGGCGCACACACAAGACCTGAACTATATGCCAAACATTGGCAAAGCTACGGCATTACACGGCTCCTGAGACACACGCGCATGCACAAGACATGTAGTCTTTGCCAAACATTGGCAAAGCTACGACATTACACGTCGCCTGAGACACAGGCATGCGCACTAGACCTGAACTCTTTGCCAATCATTGGCAAAGCGACGGCATTACACGCCACCTGAGACACATGCGCGTGCATAAGACCTTTGTTTGGCAAAGCTACGGCATTACACGCCGCCTGAGACACAGGCGTGCGCACAAGACTTGAACTCTTTGCCAATCATTGGCAAAGCTACGGCATTACACGCCACCTGAGACACAGGCGCGCGCATTAGACCTTTGTTTGGCAAAGCTACGGCATTACACGCTGCCTGAGACACAGGCGCGCAAGACCTGAAGTCTTTGCCAAACATTGGCAATGCTACGACATTACACGACGCCTGAGACACAGCGCGCACACAAGACCTGAAGTCTTTGCAAAACATTGGCAAAGCTACGGAATTACACGCCGCCAAAGACACAGGCGCGCGCACAAGACTTGAACTACATGCCAAATATTAGCAAAGCTACGGTATTACACGCCGCCAGAGACAAATGCGCGCGCAAAAGTCTTGAAGTCTTTGCCAATCATTGGCAAAGCAACTGCATTACACGCCGTGTGACACGCATGCGCGCGCACAAGTCCTGAAGTCTTTGCCAATCATTGGCAAAGCTACGGCATTACACGCCGCCTGAGACACAGGCGCGCGCACAAGACCTGAACTATATGCCAAACATTGGCAAAGCTACGGCATTACACGCCTCCTGAGACACACACGCATGCACAAGACATGTAGTCTTTGCCAAACATTGGCAAAGCTACAACATTACACGACTCCTGAGACACAGGCACGCACAAGACCTGAAGTCTTTGCCAAACAATACACACCGCCTGAGACACAGGCATGCGCACTAGACCTGAACTCTTTGCCAATCATTGGCAAAGCGACGGCATTACACGCCACCTAAGACACGTGCGCGCGCATAAGACCTTTGTTTGGCAAAGCTACGGCATTACACGTCGCCTGAGACACAGGCGCGCAAGACCTGAAGTCTTTGCCAAACAGTGGCAATGCAACGGCATTACACTACGCCTGAGACCCAGCGCGCACACAAGACCTGAAGTCTTTGCAAAACATTGGCAAAGCTACGGCATTACACGCCGCCAAAGACACAGGCGCGCGCACAAGACTTGAACTACATGCCAAACATTAGCAAAGGTACGGTATTACACGCCGCCTGAGACAAATGCGTGTGTAAAAGTCTTGAAGTCCTTGCCAATCATTGGCAAAGCTACTGCATTACACGCTGTCTGATACGCATGCGCGCGCACAAGACCTGAAGTCTTTGCCAATCATTGGTAAAGCTACGGCATTACACGCCGCCTGAGACACAGACGCGCGCACAAGACCTGAACTATATGCCAAACATCGGCAAAGCTACGGCATTACACGCCTCCTGAGACACACGCGCATGCACAAGACATGTAGTCTTTGCAAAACATTGGCAAAGCTACGACATTACACGCCTCCTGATGCACAGGCACGCACAAGACCTGAAGTCTTTGCCAAACATTACACGCCGCCTGAGACACAGGCATGCGCACTAGACCTGAACTCTTTGCCAAACATTGGCTAACCTACGGTATTACACGCCGCCTGAGACACATGCACGCCCAAAAGTCCTGAAGTCTTTGCCAATCATTGGCAAAGCTACGGCATTACACGCCGCCTGAGACACATGCGCGCGCACAAGACATGAAGTCTTTGCCAATCATTGGCAAAGCTACGGCATTACACGACGCCTGAGACACTTGCACATGCACAAGACCTGAAGTCTTTGCCAAACTTTGGCAAAGCTACGAAATTACACGCCGCCTGGGTTACATGCGCGCGCACAAGACCTGAACTCTTTGCCACACTTTGGCAAAGCTACGGCATTACACGCCGCCTGAGACACAGGCGCGCGCACAAGACCAGAACTCTTTGCAAAACTTTGGAAAAGCTACGACCTTACACGCAGCCTGAGACACATGCGCGCACAAGACCTGAAGTATGTGCCAAACGTTGGCAAAGCTACAGCATTACACGCCGCCTGAGAGACTGGCGCGCAAGACCTGTAGTCTTTGCCAAACATTGGCAATGCTACGGCATTACACGACGCCTGAGACCCTGCGCGCACACAAGACCTGAAGTCTTTGCAAAACATTGGTAAAGCTACGGCATAACACGCCCCCAAAGACACAGGCACGTACAAGACCTGATCTATATGCCAAACATTGGCTAACCTACGGTATTAAACGCCGCCTGAGACACATGCGCGCGCAAAGGTCTTGAAGTCTTTGCCAATCATTGGAAAAGCTACGGCATTACACGCCCAAAAGTCCTGAAGTCTTTGCCAATCATTGGCAAAGCTACGGCATTACACGCCGCCTGAGACACATGCGCGCGCACAAGACATCAAGTCTTTGCCAATCATTGGCAAAGCTACGGCATTACACGACGCCTGAGACACTTGCACATGCACAAGACCTGAAGCCTTTGCCAAACTTTGGCAAAGCTACGAAATTACACGCCGCCTGGGTTACATGCGCGCGCACAAGACCTGAACTCTTTGCCACACTTTGGCAAAGCTACGGCATTACACGCCGCCTGAGACACAGGCGCGCGCACAAGACCAGAACTCTTTGCAAAACTTTGGAAAAGCTACGACCTTACACGCAGCCTGAGACACATGCGCGCACAAGACCTGAAGTATGTGCCAAACGTTGGCAAAGCTACGGCATTACACGCCGCCTGAGAGACTGGCGCGCAAGACCTGAAGTCTTTGCCAAACATTGGCAATGCTACGGCATTACACACCGCCTGAGACCCTGCGCGCACATAAGACCTGAAGTCTTTGCAAAACATTGGTAAAGCTACGGCATTACACGCCCCCAAAGACACAGGCACGCGCACAAGACCTGATCTATATGCCAAACATTGGCTAACCTACGGTATTACACGCCGCCTGAGACACATGCGCGCGCAAAGGTATTGAAGTCTTTGCCAATCATTGGAAAAGCTACGGCATTACACGCCCAAAAGTCCTGAAGTCTTTGCCAATCATTGGCAAAGCTACGGCATTACACGCCGCCTGAGACACATGCGCGCGCACAAGACATGAAGTCTTTGCCAATCATTGGCAAAGCTACGGCATTACACGACGCCTGAGACACTTGCACATGCACAAGACTTGAAGTCTTTGCCAAACTTTGGCAAAGCTACGAAATTACACGCCGCCTAGGTTACATGCGCGCGCACAAGACCTGAACTATTTGCCACACTTTGGCAAAGCTACGGCATTACACGCCGCCTGAGACACAGGCGCGCGCACAAGACCAGAACTCTTTGCAAAACTTTGGAAAAGCTACGACCTTACACGCAGCCTGAGACACATGCGCGCACAAGACCTGAAGTATGTGCCAAACGTTGGCAAAGCTACGGCATTACACGCCGCCTGAGAGACTGGCGCGCAAGACCTGAAGTCTTTGCCAAACATTGGCAATGCTACGGCATTACACACCGCCTGAGACCCTGCGCGCACACAAGACCTGAAGTCTTTGCAAAACATTGGTAAAGCTACGGCATTACACGCCCCCAAAGACACAGGCACGCGCACAAGACCTGATCTATATGCCAAACATTGGCTAACCTACGGTATTACACGCCGCCTGAGACACATGCGCGCGCAAAGGTATTGAAGTCTTTGCCAATCATTGGAAAAGCTACGGCATTACACGCCCAAAAGTCCTGAAGTCTTTGCCAATCATTGGCAAAGCTACGGCATTACACGCCGCCTGAGACACATGCGCGCGCACAAGACATGAAGTCTTTGCCAATCATTGGCAAAGCTACGGCATTACACGACGCCTGAGACACTTGCACATGCACAAGACTTGAAGTCTTTGCCAAACTTTGGCAAAGCTACGAAATTACACGCCGCCTAGGTTACATGCGCGCGCACAAGACCTGAACTATTTGCCACACTTTGGCAAAGCTACGGCATTACACGCCGCCTGAGACACAGGCGCGCGCACAAGACCAGAACTCTTTGCAAAACTTTGGAAAAGCTACGACCTTACACGCAGCCTGAGACACATGCGCGCACAAGACCTGAAGTATGTGCCAAACGTTGGCAAAGGTACGGCATTACACGCCGCCTGAGACACGGGCGTGCGCACAATACCTGAAGTCTTTGCCAAACATTGGAAAAGCGACGGCATTACACGCCTCCTAAGACACACGCGCACGCACAAGACATGTAGTCTTTGACAAATATTGGCAAAGCTACGACATTACACGCCTCCTAAGACACAGGCACGCACAAGACCTGAAGTCTTTGCCAAACATTACACACCGCCTGAGACACAGGCGTGCGCACAAGACCTGAACTCTTTGCCAATCATTGGCAAATGTATGGTATTACATGCCACCTGAGACACAGGCGCGCGCATTAGACCTTCGTTTGGCAATGCTACGGCATTACACGACGCCTGAGACAAAGCGCGCACACAAGACCTGAAGTCTTTGCAAAACATTGGCAAAGCTACGGCATTACACGCCGCCAAAGACACAGGCGCGCGTACAAGACTTGAACTATATGCCAAACATTAGCAAAGCTACGATATTACACGCCGCCTGACAAATGCGCGCGCAAAAGTCTTGAAGTCTTTGCCAATCATTAGCAAAGCTACTGCATTACACGACGTTTGATACGCATGCGCGCGCACAAGACGTGAAGTCTTTTCCAAACGTTGGCAAAGCTACGGCATTACACGCCTCCTGAGACACACGCGCATGCACAAGACATGTAGTCTTTGCCAAACATTGGCAAAGCTATGACATTACACGCCTCCTGTGACACAGGCACGCACAAGACCTGAAGTCTTTGCCAAACATTACAAACCGCCTGAGACACAGGCATGCGCACTAGACCTGAACTCTTTGCCAATCATTGGCAAAGCGACGGCATTACACGCCACCTGAGACACATGCGCGCGCGTAAGACCTTTGTTTAGCAAAGCTACGGCATTACACGCCGCCTGAGACACAGGCGCGCAAGACCTGAAGTCTTTGCCAAACATTGGCAATGCTACAGCATTACACGACGCCTGAGACCCAGCGCGCACACAAGACCTGAAGTCTTAAAAAACATTGGCAAAGCTACGACATTACACGCCGCCTGAGACACAGGCATGCGCACTACACCTGAACTCTTTGCCAATCATTGGCAAAGCGACGGCATTACACGCCACCAGAGACACATGCGCGTGCATAAGACCCTTGTTTGGCAAAGCTACGGCATTACACGCCGCCTGAGACACAGGCGTGCGCACAAGACCTGAACTCTTTGCCAATCATTGGCAAAGCTATGGCATTACACGCCACCTGAGACACAGGCGCGCGCATTAGACCTTTGTTTGGCAAAGCTACGGCATTACACGCTGCCTGAGACACAGGCGCGCAAGACCTGAAGTCTTTGCCAAACATTGGCAATGCTACGGCATTACACGACGCCTGAGACACAGCGCGCACACAAGACCTGAAGTCTTTGCAAAACATTAGCAAAGCTACGGCATTACACGCCGCCAAAGACACAGGCGCGCGCACAAGACTTGAACTACATGCCAAATATTAGCAAAGCTATGGTATTACACGCCGCCTGAGACAAATGCGCGCGCAAAAGTCTGGAAGTCTTTGCCAATCATTGGCAAAGTTACTGTATTACACGCCGTCTGATACGCATGCGCGCGCACAAGACCTCAACTCTTTGCCAATCATTGGCAAAGCTACGGCATTACACGCCGCCTGAGACACAGGCGCACACACAAGACCTGAACTATATGCCAAACATTGGCAAAGCTACGGCATTACACGCCTCCTGAGACACACGCGCATGCACAAGACATGTAGTCTTTGCCAATCATTGGCAAAGCTACGACATTACACGCCTCCTGAGACACAGGCATGCGCACTAGACCTGAACTCTTTGCCAATCATTGGCAAAGCGACGGCATTACACGCCACCTGAGACACATGCGCGCGCATAAGACCTTTGTTTGGCAAAGCTACGGCATTACACGCCGCCTGAGACACAGGCGCGCAAGACCTGAAGTCTTTGCCAAACATTACACACCGCCTGAGACACAGGCGTGCGCACAAGACATGAACTCTTTGCCAATCATTGGCAAAGCTACGGCATTACACGCCACCTGAGACACAGGCGCGCGCATTAGACCTTTGTTTGGCAAAGCTACGACATTACACGCCGCCTGAGACACAGGCGCGCAAGACCTGAAGTCTTTGCCAAACATTAGCAATGCTACGGCATTACACGACGCCTGAGACACAGCGCGCACACAAGACCTGAAGTCTTTGCAAAACATTGGCAAAGCTACGGCATTACACGCCGCCAAAGACACAGGCGCGCGCACAAGACTTGAACTACATGCCAAATATTAGCAAAGCTACGGTATTACACGCCGCCTGAGACAAATGCGCGCGCAAAAGTCTTGAAGTCTTTGCCAATCATTGGCAAAGCTATTGCATTACACGCCGTGTGACACGCCGTGTGACACGCATGCGCGCGCACAAGACCTGAAGTCTTTGCCAATCATTGGCAAAGCTACGGCATTACACGCCGCCTGAGACACAGGCGCGCGCACAAGACCTGAACTATATGCCAGACATTGGCAAAGCTACGGCATTACACGCCTCCTGAGACACACGCGCATGCACAAGACATGTAGTCTTTGCCAAACATTGGCAAAGCTACAACATTACACGACTCCTGAGACACAGGCACGCACAAGGCCTGAAGTCTTTGCCAAACATTACACACCGCCTGAGACACAGGCATGCGCACTAGACCTGAACTCTTTGCCAATCATTGGCAAAGCGACGGCCTTACACGCCACCTAAGACACATGCGCGCGCATAAGACCTTTGTTTGGCAAAGCTACGGCATTACACGCCGCCTGAGACACAGGCGCGCAAGACTTGAAGTCTTTGCCCAACATTGGCAATGCAACGGCATTACACGACGCCTGAGACCCAGCGCGCACACAAGACCTGAAGTCTTTGCAAAACATTGGCAAAGCTACGGCATTACACGCCGCCAAAGACACAGGCGCGCGCACAAGACTTGAACTACATGCCAAACATTAGCAAAGTTACGGTATTACACGCCGCCTGAGACAAATGCGTGTGTAAAAGTCTTGAAGTCTTTGCCAATCATTGGCAAAGCTACTGCATTACACGCTGTCTGATACGCATGCGCGCGCACAAGACCTGAAGTCTTTGCCAATCATTGGTAAAGCTACGGCATTACACGCCGCCTGAGACACAGACGCGCGCACAAGACCTGAACTATATGCCAAACATCGGCAAAGCTACGGCATTACACGCCTCCTGAGACACACGCGCATGCACAAGACATGTAGTCTTTGCCAAACATTGGCAAAGCTACGACATTACACGCCTCCTGATGCACAGGCACGCACAAGACCTGAAGTCCTTGCCAAACATTACACGCCGCCTGAGACACAGGCATGCGCACTAGACCTGAACTCTTTGCCAAACATTGGCTAACCTACGGTATTACACGCCGCCTGAGACACAGGCGCGCAAGACCTGAAGTCTTTGCCAAACATTAGCAATGCTACGGCATTACACGACGCCTGAGACACAGCGCGCACACAAGACCTGAAGTCTTTGCAAAACATTGGCAAAGCTACGGCATTACACGCCGCCAAAGACACAGGCGCGCGCACAAGACTTGAACTACATGCCAAATATTAGCAAAGCTACGGTATTACACGCCGCCTGAGACAAATGCGCGCGCAAAAGTCTTGAAGTCTTTGCCAATCATTGGCAAAGCTACTGCATTACACGCCGTGTGACACGCATGCGCGCGCACAAGACCTGAAGTCTTTGCCAATCATTGGCAAAGCTACGGCATTACACGCCGCCTGAGACACAGGCGCGCGCACAAGACCTGAACTATATGCCAAACATTGGCAAAGCTACGGCATTACACGCCTCCTGAGACACACGCGCATGCACAAGACATGTAGTCTTTGCCAAACATTGGCAAAGCTACAACATTACACGACTCCTGAGACACAGGCACGCACAAGGCCTGAAGTCTTTGCCAAACATTACACACCGCCTGAGACACAGGCATGCGCACTAGACCTGAACTCTTTGCCAATCATTGGCAAAGCGACGGCCTTACACGCCACCTAAGACACATGCGCGCGCATAAGACCTTTGTTTGGTAAAGCTACGGCATTACACGCCGCCTGAGACACAGGCGCGCAAGACTTGAAGTCTTTGCCAAACATTGGCAATGCAACGGCATTACACGACGCCTGAGACCCAGCGCGCACACAAGACCTGAAGTCTTTGCAAAACATTGGCAAAGCTACGGCATTACACGCCGCCAAAGACACAGGCGCGCGCACAAGACTTGAACTACATGCCAAACATTAGCAAAGTTACGGTATTACACGCCGCCTGAGACAAATGCGTGTGTAAAAGTCTTGAAGTCTTTGCCAATCATTGGCAAAGCTACTGCATTACACGCTGTCTGATACGCATGCGCGCGCACAAGACCTGAAGTCTTTGCCAATCATTGGTAAAGCTACGGCATTACACGCCGCCTGAGACACAGACGCGCGCACAAGTCCTGAACTATATGCCAAACATCGGCAAAGCTACGGCATTACACGCCTCCTGAGACACACGCGCATGCACAAGACATGTAGTCTTTGCCAAACATTGGCAAAGCTACGACATTACAAGCCTCCTGATGCACAGGCACGCACAAGACCTGAAGTCCTTGCCAAACATTACACGCCGCCTGAGACACAGGCATGCGCACTAGACCTGAACTCTTTGCCAAACATTGGCTAACCTACGGTATTACACGCCGCCTGAGACACATGCGCGCGCAAAGGTCTTGAAGTCTTTGCCAATCATTGGAAAAGCTACGGCATTACACGCCCAAAAGTCCTGAAGTCTTTGCCAATCATTGCCAAAGCTACGGCATTACACGCCGCCTGAGACACATGCGCGCGCACAAGACATGAAGTCTTTGCCAATCATTGGCAAAGCTACGGCATTACACGACGCCTGAGACACTTGCAAATGCACAAGACCTGAAGTCTTTGCCAAACTTTGGCAAAGCTACGAAATTACACGCCGCCTGGGTTACATGCGCGCGCACAAGACCTGAACTCTTTGCCACACTTTGGTAAAGCTACGGCATTACACGCCGCCTGAGACACAGGCGCGCGCACAAGACCAGAACTCTTTGCAAAACTTTGGAAAAGCTACGACCTTACACGCAGCCTGAGACACATGCGCGCACAAGACCTGAAGTATGTGCCAAACGTTGGCAAAGCTACAGCATTACACGCCGCCTGAGAGACTGGCGTGCAAGACCTGAAGTCTTTGCCAAACATTGGCAATGCTACGGCATTACACGACGCCTGAGACCCTGCGCGCACACAAGACCTGAAGTCTTTGCAAAACATTGGTAAAGCTACGGCATTACACGCCCCCAAAGACACAGGCACGCGCACAAGACCTGATCTATATGCCAAACATTGGCTAACCTACGGTATTACACGCCGCCTGAGACACATGCGCGCGCAAAGGTCTTGAAGTCTTTGCCAATCATTGGAAAAGCTACGGCATTACACGCCCAAAAGTCCTGAAGTCTTTGCCAATCATTGGCAAAGCTACGGCATTACACGCCGCCTGAGACACATGCGCGCGCACAAGACATCAAGTCTTTGCCAATCATTGGCAAAGCTACGGCATTACACGACGCCTGAGACACTTACACATGCACAAGACCTGAAGCCTTTGCCAAACTTTGGCAAAGCTACGAAATTACACGCCGCCTGGGTTACATGCGCGCGCACAAGACCTGAACTCTTTGCCACACTTTGGCAAAGCTACGGCATTACACGCCGCCTGAGACACAGGCGCGCGCACAAGACCAGAACTCTTTGCAAAACTTTGGAAAAGCTACGACCTTACACGCAGCCTGAGACACATGCGCGCACAAGACCTGAAGTATGTGCCAAACGTTGGCAAAGCTACGGCATTACACGCCGCCTAAGAGACTGGCGCGCAAGACCTGAAGTCTTTGCCAAACATTGGCAATGCTACGGCATTACACGACGCCTGAGACCCTGCGCGGATACAAGACCTGAAGTCTTTGCAAAACATTGGTAAAGCTAGGGCATTACACGCCCCCAAAGACACAGGCACGCGCACAAGACCTGATCTATATGCCAAACATTGGCTAACCTACGGTATTACACGCCGCCTGAGACACATGCGCGCGCAAAGGTATTGAAGTCTTTGCCAATCATTGTAAAAGCTACGGCATTACACGCCCAAAAGTCCTGAAGTCTTTGCCAATCATTGGCAAAGCTACGGCATTACACGCCGCCTGAGCCACATGCGCGCGCACAAGACATGAAGTCTTTGCCAATCATTGGCAAAGCTACGGCATTACACGACGCCTGAGACACTTGCACATGCACAAGACCTGAAGTCTTTGCCAAACTTTGGCAAAGCTACGAAATTACACGCCGCCTAGGTTACATGCGCGCGCACAAGACCTGAACTCTTTGCCACACTTTGGCAAAGCTACGGCATTACACGCCGCCTGAGACACAGGCGCGCGCACAAGACCAGAACTCTTTGCAAAACTTTGGAAAAGCTACGACCTTACACGCAGCCTGAGACACATGCGCGCACAAGACCTGAAGTATGTGCCAAACATTGGCAAAGCTACGGCATTACACGTCGCCTGAGACACAGGCGTGCGCACAAGACCTGAAGTCTTTGCCAAACATTGGAAAAGCGACGGCATTACACGCCTCCTGAGACACACGCGCACGCACAAGACATGTAGTCTTTGACAAATATTGGCAAAGCTACGACATTACACGCCTCCTGAGACACAGGCACGCACAAGACCTGAAGTCTTTGCCAAACATAACACACCGCCTGAGACATAGGCGTGCGCACAAGACCTGAACTCTTTGCCAATCATTGGCAAAGCTACGGCATTACACGCCACCTGAGACACAGGCGCGCGCATTAGACCTTTGTTTGGCAAAGCTACGGCATTACACGATGCCTGAGACACAGGCGCGCAAGACCTGAAGTCTTTGCCAAACATTGGCAATGCTACGGCATTACACGACGCCTGAGACCCAGCGCGCACACAAGACCTGAAGTCTTTGCAAAACATTAGCAAAGCTACGGCATTACACGCCGCCAAAGACATAGGCGCGCGCACAAGACTTGAACTACATGCCAAACATTAGCAAAGCTACGGTATTACACGCCGCCTGAGACAAATGCGCGCGCAAAAGTCTGGAAGTCTTTGCCAATCATTGGAAAAGTTACTGTATTACACGCCGTCTGATACGCATGCGCGCGCACAAGACCTGAAGTCTTTGCCAATCATTGGCAAAGCTACGGCATTACACGCCGCCTGAGACACAGGCGCACACACAAGACCTGAACTATATGCCAAACATTGGAAAAGCTACGGCATTACACGCCTCCTGAGACACACGCGCATGCACAAGACATGTAGTCTTTGCCAATCATTGGCAAAGCTACGACATTACACGCCTCCTGAGACACAGGCATGCGTACTAGACCTGAACTCTTTGCCAATCATTGGCAAAGCGACGGCATTACACGCCACCTGAGACACATGCGCGCGCATAAGACCTTTGTTTGGCAAAGCTACGACATTACACGCCTCCTGAGACACAGGCGCGCAAGACCTGAAGTCTTTGCCAAACATTACACACCGCCTGAGACACAGGCGTGCGCACAAGACATGAACTCTTTGCCAATCATTGGCAAAGCTACGGCATTACACGCCACCTGAGACACAGGCGCGCGCATTAGACCTTTGTTTGGCAAAGCTACGACATTACACGCCGCCTGAGACACTGAAGTCTTTGCCAAACATTGGCAATGCTACGGAATTACACGACGCCTGAGACACAGCGCGCACACAAGACCTGAAGTCTTTGCAAAACATTGGCAAAGCTACGGCATTACACGCCGCCAAAGACACAGGCGCGCGCACAAGACTTGAACTACATGCCAAATATTAGCAAAGCTACGGTATTACACGCCGCCTGAGACAAATGCACGCGCAAAAGTCTTGAAGTCTTTGCCAATCATTGGCAAAGCTACTGCATTACACGCCGTGTAACACGCATGCGCGCGCACAAGACCTGAAGTCTTTGCCAATCATTGGCAAAGCTACGGCATTACACGCCGCCTGAGACACAGGCGCGCGCACAAGACCTGAACTATATGCCAAACATTGGCAAAGCTACGGCATTACACGCCTCCTGAGACACACGCGCATGCACAAGACATGTAGTCTTTGCCAAACATTGGCAAAGCTACAACATTACACGACTCCTGAGACACAGGCACGCACAAGACCTGAAGTCTTTGCCAAACATTACACACCGCCTGAGACACAGGCATGCGCACTAGACCTGAACTCTTTGCCAATCATTGGCAAAGCGACGACATTACACGCCACCTAAGACACATGCGCACGCATAAGACCTTTGTTTGGCAAAGCTACGGCATTACACGTCGCCTGAGACACAGGCGCGCAAGACCTGAAGTCTTTGCCAAACATTGGCAATGCTACGGCATTACACGACGCCTGAGACCCAGCGCGCACACAAGACCTGAAGTCTTTGCAAAACATTAGCAAAGCTACGGCATTACACGCCGCCAAAGACACAGGCGCGCGCACAAGACTTGAACTACATGCCAAACATTAGCAAAGCTACGGTATTACACGCCGCCTGAGACAAATGCGCGCGCAAAAGTCTGGAAGTCTTTGCCAATCATTGGCAAAGTTACTGTATTACACGCCGTCTGATACGCATGCGCGCGCACAAGACCTGAAGTCTTTGCCAATCATTGGCAAAGCTACGGCATTACACGCCGCCTGAGACACAGGCGCACACACAAGACCTGAACTATATGCCAAACATTGGCAAAGCTACGGCATTACACGCCTCCTGAGACACACGCGCATGCACAAGACATGTAGTCTTTGCCAATCATTGGAAAAGCTACGACATTACACGCCTCCTGAGACACAGGCATGCGCACTAGACCTGAACTCTTTGCCAATCATTGGCAAAGCGACGGCATTACACGCCACCTGAGACACATGCGCGCGCATAAGACCTTTGTTTGGCAAAGCTACGACATTACACGCCTCCTGAGACACAGGCGCGCAAGACCTGAAGTCTTTGCCAAACATTACACACCGCCTGAGACACAGGCGTGCGCACAAGACATGAACTCTTTGCCAATCATTGGCAAAGCTACGGCATTACACGCCACCTGAGACACAGGCGCGCGCATTAGACCTTTGTTTGGCAAAGCTACGACATTACACGCCGCCTGAGACACAGGCGCGCACGACCTGAAGTCTTTGCCAAACATTGGCAATGCTACGGCATTACACGACGCCTGAGACACAGCGCGCACACAAGACCTGAAGTCTTTGCAAAACATTGGCAAAGCTACGGCATTACACGCCGCCAAAGACACAGGCACGCGCACAAGACTTGAACTACATGCCAAATATTAGCAAAGCTACGGTATTACACGCCGCCTGAGACAAATGCGCGCGCAAAAGTCTTGAAGTCTTTGCCAATCATTGGCAAAGCTACTGCATTACACGCCGTGTGACACGCATGCGCGCGCACAAGACCTGAAGTCTTTGCCAATCATTGGCAAAGCTACGGCATTACACGCCGCCTGAGACACAGGCGCGCGCACAAGACCTGAACTATATGCCAAACATTGGCAAAGCTACGGCATTACACGCCTCCTGAGACGCACGCGCATGCACAAGACATGTAGTCTTTGCCAAACATTGGCAAAGCTACAACATTACACGACTCCTGAGACACAGGCACGCACAAGACCTGAAGTCTTTGCCAAACATTACACACCGCCAGAGACACAGGCATGCGCACTAGACCTGAACTCTTTGCCAATCATTGGCAAAGCGACGGCATTACACGCCACCTAAGACACATGCGCACGCATAAGACCTTTGTTTGGCAAAGCTACGGCATTACACGTCGCCTGAGACACAGGCGCGCAAGACCTGAAGTCTTTGCCAAACATTGGCAATGCTACGGCATTACACGACGCCTGAGACCCAGCGCGCACACAAGACCTGAAGTCTTTGCAAAACATTAGCAAAGCTACGGCATTACACGCCGCCAAAGACACAGGCGCGCGCACAAGACTTGAACTACATGCCAAACATTAGCAAAGCTACGGTATTACACGCCGCCTGAGACAAATGCGCGCGCAAAAGTCTGGAAGTCTTTGCCAATCATTGGCAAAGTTACTGTATTACACGCCGTCTGATACGCATGCGCGCGCACAAGACCTGAAGTCTTTGCCAATCATTGGCAAAGCTACGGCATTACACGCCGCCTGAGACACAGGCGCACACACAAGACCTGAACTATATGCCAAACATTGGCAAAGCTACGGCATTACACGCCTCCTGAGACACACGCGCATGCACAAGACATGTAGTCTTTGCCAATCATTGGCAAAGCTACGACATTACACGCCTCCTGAGACACAGGCATGCGCTCTAGACCTGAACTCTTTGCCAATCATTGGCAAAGCGACGGCATTACACGCCACCTGAGACACATGCGCGCGCATAAGACCTTTGTTTGGCAAAGCTACGGCATTACACGCCGCCTGAGACACAGGCGCGCAAGACCTGAAGTCTTTGCCAAACATTACACACCGCCTGAGACACAGGCGTGCGCACAAGACATGAACTCTTTGCCAATCATTGGCAAAGCTACGGCATTACACGCCACCTGAGACACAGGCGCGCGCATTAGACCTTTGTTTGGCAAAGCTACGACATTACACGCCGCCTGAGACACAGGCGCGCAAGACCTGAAGTCTTTGCCAAACATTGGCAATGCTACGGCATTACACGACGCCTGAGACACAGCGCGCACACAAGACCTGAAGTCTTTGCAAAACATTGGCAAAGCTACGGCATTACACGCCGCCAAAGACACAGGCGCGCGCACAAGACTTGAACTACATGCCAAATATTAGCAAAGCTACGGTATTACACGCCGCCTGAGACAAATGCGCGCGCAAAAGTCTTGAAGTCTTTGCCAATCATTGGCAAAGCTACTGCATTACACGCCGTGTGACACGCATGCGCGCGCACAAGACCTGAAGTCTTTGCCAATCATTGGCAAAGCTACGGCATTACACGCCGCCTGAGACACAGGCGCGCGCACAAGACCTGAACTATATGCCAAACATTGGCAAAGCTACGGCATTACACGCCTCCTGAGACACACGCGCATGCACAAGACATGTAGTCTTTGCCAAACATTGGCAAAGCTACAACATTACACGACTCCTGAGACACAGGCACGCACAAGACCTGAAGTCTTTGCCAAACATTACACACCGCCTGAGACACAGGCATGCGCACTAGACCTGAACTCTTTGCCAATCATTGGCAAAGCGACGGCCTTACACGCCACCTAAGACACATGCGCGCGCATAAGACCTTTGTTTGGCAAAGCTACGGCATTACACGCCGCCTGAGACACAGGCGCGCAAGACTTGAAGTCTTTGCCAAACATTGGCAATGCAACGGCATTACACGACGCCTGAGACCCAGCGCGCACACAAGACCTGAAGTCTTTGCAAAACATTGGCAAAGCTACGGCATTACACGCCGCCAAAGACACAGGCGCGCGCACAAGACTTGAACTACATGCCAAACATTAGCAAAGTTACGGTATTACACGCCGCCTGAGACAAATGCGTGTGTAAAAGTCTTGAAGTCTTTGCCAATCATTGGCAAAGCTACTGCATTACACGCTGTCTGATACGCATGCGCGCGCACAAGACCTGAAGTCTTTGCCAATCATTGGTAAAGCTACGGCATTACACGCCGCCTGAGACACAGACGCGCGCACAAGACCTGAACTATATGCCAAACATCGGCAAAGCTACAGCATTACACGCCTCCTGAGACACACGCGCATGCACAAGACATGTAGTCTTTGCCAAACATTGGCAAAGCTACGACATTACACGCCTCCTGATGCACAGGCACGCACAAGACCTGAAGTCTTTGCCAAACATTACACGCCGCCTGAGACACAGGCATGCGCACTAGACCTGAACTCTTTGCCAAACATTGGCTAACCTACGGTATTACACGCCGCCTGAGACACATGCGCGCGCAAAGGTCTTGAAGTCTTTGCCAATCATTGGAAAAGCTACGGCATTACACGCCCAAAAGTCCTGAAGTCTTTGCCAATCATTGCCAAAGCTACGGCATTACACGCCGCCTGAGACACATGCGCGCGCACAAGACATGAAGTCTTTGCCAATCATTGGCAAAGCTACGGCATTACACGACGCCTGAGACACTTGCAAATGCACAAGACCTGAAGTCTTTGCCAAACTTTGGCAAAGCTACGAAATTACACGCCGCCTGGGTTACATGCGCGCGCACAAGACCTGAACTCTTTGCCACACTTTGGCAAAGCTACGGCATTACACGTCGCCTGAGACACAGGCGCGCGCACAAGACCAGAACTCTTTGCAAAACTTTGGAAAAGCTACGACCTTACACGCAGCCTGAGACACATGCGCGCACAAGACCTGAAGTATGTGCCAAATGTTGGCAAAGCTACAGCATTACACGCCGCCTGAGAGACTGGCGTGCAAGACCTGAAGTCTTTGCCAAACATTGGCAATGCTACGGCATTACACGACGCCTGAGACCCTGCGCGCACACAAGACCTGAAGTCTTTGCAAAACATTTATAAAGCTACGGCATTACACGCCCCCAAAGACACAGGCACGCGCACAAGACCTGATCTATATGCCAAACATTGGCTAACCTACGGTATTACACGCCGCCTGAGACACATGCGCGCGCAAAGGTCTTGAAGTCTTTGCCAATCATTGGAAAAGCTACGGCATTACACGCCCAAAAGTCCTGAAGTCTTTGCCAATCATTGGCAAAGCTACGGCATTACACGCCGCCTGAGACACATGCGCGCGCACAAGACATGAAGTCTTTGCTAATCATTGGCAAAGCTACGGCATTACACGACGCCTGAGACACTTGCACATGCACAAGACCTGAAGCCTTTGCCAAACTTTGGCAAAGCTACGAAATTACACGCCGCCAGGGTTACATGCGCGCGCACAAGTCCTGAACTCTTTGCCACACTTTGGCAAAGCTACGGCATTACACGCCGCCTGAGACACAGGCGCGCGCACAAGACCAGAACTCTTTGCAAAACTTTGGAAAAGCTACGACCTTACACGCAGCCTGAGACACATGCGCGCACAAGACCTGAAGTATGTGCCAAACGTTGGCAAAGCTACGGCATTACACGCCTCCTGAGAGACTGGCGCGCAAGACCTGAAGTCTTTGCCAAACATTGGCAATGCTACGGCATTACACGACGCCTGAGACCCTGCGCGCACACAAGACCTGAAGTCTTTGCAAAACATTGGTAAAGCTACGGCATTACACGCCCCCAAAGACACAGGCACGCGCACAAGACCAGATCTATATGCCAAACATTGGCTAACCTACGGTATTACACGCCGCCTGAGACACATGAGCGCGCAAAGGTATTGAAGTCTTTGCCAATCATTGGAAAAGCTACGGCATTACACGCCCAAAAGTCCTGAAGTCTTTGCCAATCATTGGCAAAGCTACGGCATTACACGCCGCCTGAGACACATGCGCGCGCACAAGACATGAAGTCTTTGCCAATCATTGGCAAAGCTACGGCATTACACGACGCCTGAGACACTTGCACATGCACAAGACCTGAAGTCTTTGCCAAACTTTGGCAAAGCTACGAAATTACACGCCGCCTAGGTTACATGCGCGCGCACAAGACCTGAACTCTTTGCCACACTTTGGCAAAGCTACGGCATTACACGCCGCCTGAGACACAGGCGCGCGCACAAGACCAGAACTCTTTGCAAAACTTTGGAAAAGCTACGACCTTACACGCAGCCTGAGACACATGCGCGCACAAGACCTGAAGTATGTGCCAAACATTGGCAAAGCTACGGCATTACACGCCGCCTGAGACACAGGCGTGCGCACAAGACCTGAAGTCTTTGCCAAACATTGGAAAAGCGACGGCATTACACGCCTCCTGAGACACACGCGCACGCACAAGACATGTAGTCTTTGACAAATATTGGCAAAGCTACGACATTACACGCCTCCTGAGACACAGGCACGCACAAGACCTGAAGTCTTTGCCAAACATTACACACCGCCTGAGACACAGGCGTGCGCACAAGACCTGAACTCTTTGCCAATCATTGGCAAATGTACGGTATTACACGCCACCTGAGACACAGGCGCCCGCATTAGACCTTCGTTTGGCAATGCTACGGCATTACACGACGCCTGAGACAAAGCGCGCACACAAGACCTGAAGTCTTTGCAAAACATTGGCAAAGCTACGGCATTACACGCCGCCAAAGACACAGGCGCGCGTACAAGACTTGAACTATATGCCAAACATTAGCAAAGCTACGATATTACACGCCGCCTGAGACAAATGCGCGCGCAAAAGTCTTGAAGTCTTTGCCAATCATTGGCAAAGCTACTGCATTACACGCCGTTTGATACGCATGCGCGCGCACAAGACGTGAAGTCTTTTCCAAACGTTGGCAAAGCTACGGCATTACACGCCTCCTGAGACACACGCGCATGCACAAGACATGTAGTCTTTGCCAAACATTGGCAAAGCTATGACATTACACGCCTCCTGTGACACAGGCACGCACAAGACCTGAAGTCTTTGCCAAACATTACAAACCGCCTGAGACACAGGCATGCGCACTAGACCTGAACTCTTTGCCAATCATTGGCAAAGCGACGGCATTACACGCCACCTGAGACACATGCGCGCGCATAAGACCTTTGTTTAGCAAAGCTACGGCATTACACGCCGCCTGAGACACAGGCGCGCAAGACCTGAAGTCTTTGCCAAACATTGGCAATGCTACAGCATTACACGACGCCTGAGACCCAGCGCGCACACAAGACCTGAAGTCTTAAAAAACATTGGCAAAGCTACGGCATTACACGCCGCCAAAGACACAGGCGCGCGCACAAGACCTGATCTGTATGCCAAACCTTGGCAAAGCTACGGTATTACACGCCGCCTGAGACACATGCGCGTGCAAAGGTCTTGAAGTCTTTGCCAATCATTGGCAAAGCTACAGCATTACACGCCCAAAAGTCCTGAAGTCTTTGCCAATCATTGGCAAAGCTACGGCATTACACGCCGCCTGAGACACATGCGCGCACAAGACCTGAAGTATGTGCCAAACGTTGGCAAAGCTACGGCATTACACGCCGCCTGAGAGACTGGCGCGCAAGACCTGAAGTCTTTGCCAAACATTGGCAATGCTACGGCATTACACGACGCCTGAGACCCTGCGCGCACACAAGACCTGAAGTCTTTGCAAAACATTGGTAAAGCTACGGCATTACACGCCCCCAAAGACACAGGCACGCGCACAAGACCTGATCTATATGCCAAACATTGGCTAACCTACGGTATTACACGCCGCCTGAGACACATGCGCGCGCAAAGGTATTGAAGTCTTTGCCAATCATTGGAAAAGCTACGGCATTACACGCCCAAAAGTCCTGAAGTCTTTTGCCAATCATTGGCAAAGCTACGGCATTACACGCCGCCTGAGACACATGCGCGCGCACAAGACATGAAGTCTTTGCCAATCATTGGCAAAGCTACGGCATTACACGACGCCTGAGACACTTGCACATGCACAAGACCTGAAGTCTTTGCCAAACTTTGGCAAAGCTACGAAATTACACGCCGCCTAGGTTACATGCGCTCACACAAGACCTGAACTCTTTGCCACACTTTGGCAAAGCTACGGCATTACACGCCGCCTGAGACACAGGCGCGCGCACAAGACCAGAACTCTTTGCAAAACTTTGGAAAAGCTACGACCTTACACGCAGCCTGAGACACATGCGCGCACAAGACCTGAAGTATTTGCCAAACATTGGCAAAGCTACGGCATTACACGCCGCCTGAGACACATGCGCACGCACAAGACTTCAGGTCTTGTGTGCGCGCTGTGTCTCAGGCGTCGTGTAATGCCGTAGCATTGCCAATGTTTGGTAAAGACTTCAGGTCTTGCGCGCCAGTGTCTCAGGCGGCGTGTAATGCCGTAGCTTTGCCAAACAAAGGTCCAATGCGTGCGCCTGTGTCTCAGGTGGCGTGTAATGACGTGGCTTTGCCAATGATTGGCAAAGAGTTCAGGTCTAGTGCGCACGCCTGTGTCTCAGGCGGTGTGCGCCGCCAAAGACACAGGCGCGCCCACAAGACTTGAACTACATGCCAAACATTAGCAAAGCTACGGTATTAAACGCCGCCTGAGACACATGCGTGCGCACAAGACCTGAACTCTTTGCAAAACATTGGTAAAACTACGGCATTACACGCCTCCTGAGACACATGCGCACGCACAAGACATGTAGCCTTTGCCAAACATTGGCAAAGCTACGACATTACACGCCTCCTGAGACACAGGCACGCACAAGACCTGAAGTCTTTGCCAAAAATTACACACCGCCTGAGACACAGGCGTGCGCACTAGACCTGAACTCTTTGCCAATCATTGGCAAAGCTACGACATTACACGCCACCAGAGACACAGGCGCGCGTATTAGACCTTTGTTTGGGAAAGCTACGTCATTACACGCCGCCTGAGTCACAGGCGCGCAAGACCTGAAGTCTTTGCCAAACATTGGCAATGCTACGGCATTACACGACGCCTGAGACACAGCGCGCACACAAGACCTGAAGTCTTTGTAAAACATTGGCAAAGCTACGGCATTACACGTCGCCAAAGACACAGGCGCGCGCACAAGACTTGAACTACATGCCAAACATTAGCAAAGCTACGGTATTACACGCCGCCTGAGACACATGCGTGCGCACAGGACCTGAACTCTTTGCAAAACATTGGTAAAGCTACGGCATTACACGCCTCCTGAGACACAGGCGCGCGCACAAGACCTGAACTATATGCCAAACATTGGCAAAGCTACGGCATTACACGCCTCCTGAGACACATGCGCACGCACAAGACATGTAGCCTTTGCCAAACATTGTCAAAGCTACGACATTACACGCCTCCTGAGACACAGGCACGCACAAGACCTGAAGTCTTTGCCAAACATTACACACCGCCGGAGACACAGGCGTTCGCACTAGACCTAAACTCTTTGCCAATCATTGGCAAAGCTACGACATTACACGCCACCTGAGACACATGCGCGCGCATAAGACCTTTGTTTGGCAAAGCTACGGCATTACACGCCGCCTGAGACACAGGCGCGCAAGACCTGAAGTCTTTGCCAAACATTGGAAATGTTACGTCATTACACGACGCCTGAGACCCAGCGCGCACACAAGACCTGAAGTCTTTGCAAAACATTGGCAAAGCTACGGCATTACACGCCGCCAAAGACACAGGCGCGCGCATACGACCTGAACTATATGCCAAACATTGGCAAAGCTACGGTATTACACGCCGCCTGAGACACAGGCGCGCAAGACCTGAAGTCTTTGCCAAACATTGGCAATGCTACAGCATTACACGACGCTTGAGACCCAGCGCGCACACAAGACCTGAAGTCTTTGCAAAACATTGGCAAAGCTACGGCATTACACGCCGCCAAAGACACAGGCGCGCGCACAAGACCTGAACTATATGCCAAACATTGGCAAAGCTACGGTATTACACGCCGCCTGAGACACATGCGTGCGCAAAAGTCTTGAAGTCTTTGCCAATCATTGGCAAAGCTACGGCATTACGCGCCGCCTGAGACACATGCGCGCGCATAAGTCCTGAAGTGTTTGCCAATCATTAGCAATGCTACGGTATTACACGCCGCCTGAGACACATGCGCGCGCAAAAATCTTGAAGTCTTTGCCAATCATTGGTAAAGCTACGGCATTACACGCCGTCTGATACACATGCGCGCGCATAAGACCTGAAGTCTTTGCTAATGATTGGCAAAGCTACGGCATTACACGCCGCCTGAGACACTTGCGCATGCACACGACCTGAAGTCTTTGCCAAATATTGGCAAAGCTAGGAAATTACACGCCGCCTGGGTTACATTCGTGGGCACAAGACCGGAACTCTTTGCCACACTTTGGCAAAGCTACGGCAATACACGCCGCCTGAGACACAGGCGCGCGCACAAGACCAGAACGCTTTGCAAAAATTTGGAAAAGCTACGGCATTACACACTGCCTGAGACACAGGCGCGCACAAGACCTAAAGTCTATGCCAAACATTGAGAAAGCTACGGCATTACACGCCGCCTGAGACACAGGCGCGCGCACAAGACCTGAAGTCTTCGCCAAACATTGCAAAAACTACGGCATTACATGCATCCGGAGACACAGGCGCGCGCACAAGACAAGTAGTCTTTGCCAAACATTGGCAAAGCTACGGCATTACACGCCTCCTGAGACACAGGCACGCACAAGACCTGTAGTCTTTGCCAAACATTTGCAAAGGTATGGCATTACACGTTGCTTTAGACACAGGCGTGCGCCCAAGACCTGTGTTTGGCAAAGCTACAGTATTACACGCCCCTGAGACACAGTCGCGCGCACAAGACCTGAAGTCCTTGCCAAGCATTAGCAAAGCTACGGCATTACACGCCTCCTGAGACACTTGCGCATGCACAGGACCTGAAGTCTTTGCCAAACATTGGCATAGCTATGAAATTACAAACAGCCTGGGTTACATGCGCGCGCACAAGACCTGAACTCTTTGCCACAGTTTGCAAAGCTACGGCATTACACGCCGCCTGAGACACAGGCGCGCGCACATGACCAGAACTCTTTGCAAAAATTTGGAAAAGCTACGGCATTACATGCTACCTGTGACACAGACGCTCACAAGACCTGAAGTCTGTGCCAAACATTGGCAAAGCTACGGCATTACACGCCGCCTGAGACACATGCGCGCGCATAAGACCTTTGTTTGGCAAAGCTACGGCATTACACGCCGCCTGAGACACAGGAGCGCAAGACCTGAAGTCTTTGCCAAACATTGGCAATGCTACGGCATTACACGTCGCCTGGGTTACATGCGCGCGCACAAGACCTGAACTCTTTGCCACACTTTGGCAAAGCTACGGCATTACACGCCGCCTGAGACACAGGCGCACACAAGACCTGAAATCTTTGCCAAACATTGGAAAAGCTACGGCATTACACGCCTCCTGAGACACACGCGCACGCACAAGACATGTAGTCTTTGCCAAACATTGGCAAAGCTGCGACATTACACGCCTCCTGAGACACAGGCACGCACAAGACCTGAAGTCTTTGCCAAACATTACACACCGCCTAAGACACAGGCGTGCGCATAATACCTGAACTATTTGCCAATCTGTGACACCCGACATTTCAGGTCAATATCCGTACACATTATGAACAAGTTTACATTACAATAAACAAGTTTACATTATAATTATTTTTGTGATTTACGTAATTTCACAAACAAGGACATTAAGGTCCATCAAAAACCGTACATGGTCTCACTTCATATTTGGTAATTCTAGGAGTTACCGGATCACGTGTTATATACACCGACAAATCCGAACAATAGTGGATAAATTAAATATCCAGGCATATATATATTACACAAATTTTAAATTGGTCAATAAATTATTTTTAGAATAAAATTATAATACTGTGGGGAAAATAAACCGAATTAAACTACCCCTTTAAAACTCTAATTGATATTAATACCATAAATAAAGTAGTGGTAAAATCTAATTATTACTCAAAAATTAACCTAATCCAACCCACTTACCCTTGACTTTCTCGGCCGAAGCCAGAGAAAAGCCATCCCACTCTCACGTCCCCATTTACCTCACATTCAAATTTTTATTCCAAAACCCATATCTCCTACTTGCGAGAATTCAGATATAACCCATACTCTTTTCAATCAAAAACTCTCACAATTTTCACTTTATCACTCATTTCATACGCAAATTCTCCATTTCTCTTCATCCCGAAGCCGAGTTTTAAGGTGAAATCCTACCACAATCCCGAAGCCGAGTTTTAAGGTGAAATCCTACCACAATCCAGTATTTTAAGAAGAATCTCAAGTGTTTCTGCAAAGGAGTCGAGATCATCTCTGTTTTATTTCATCATCTTCATCTCGGTTTTAAGGTAAAAACTCGACATTTTCACATTAGTTTCTTTAAAACCGTAGCTAAACTTACATCTTATTTAAACGCAAGAAAGATAACAAGAAGAGTGTGTCGAATTCAAGTTTAAAACATAAAAATATGCAGGACTGATTATGTCAAACAGAAGTCCAGTAATCGAAACTAGGAGTTTCGATACCAGTTAACTCAATCGAAACTAGGAGTTTCGATACCTGTTGATCCATCGAAACTAGGAGTTTCGATGCCTTTTACTCAATCGAAACTAGGTAGTTTCGATAGCAAATACTCAATCGAAACTAGGTAGTTTCGATACCTTTTACTCAATCGAAACTAGGTAGTTTCGATAGCAAATACTCAATCGAAACTAGGTAGTTTCGATACCTTTTCTCAATCGAAACTAGGTTGTTTCGACTCCTGACCACTCCATCGAAACTAAGTAGTTTCGACACACATATACTCCATCGAAACTAAGTAGTTTCGACACACATATGCCCAATCGAAACTAAGAAGTTTCGACACCTGTACCACAGTCCCAGTTGGGCAGTAACTCAAAACTATTTTATAACAAAACATGTGTTGGAAAACTAAAACGATATTTAAACAAACATAGTCAGATTTACAAGGTCGGTGAACAATTTACAATTAAGACGTTGGTCTTAACAACAATTTACCCTTGGTATCTAGGGTACAAACAGTCAAGGTTGACTACAACAAATATTATTACAAGTATATACACAAACACAAGGTGAGTTTCACGGCCCCTTTCTTTTTACTGCTTTCTAATATTTGGGGGAAAAACATACTTCAACTATTTTATGGGATAACAAGAGAATAAGACACGACTTTTATGTTTACATGGGATGAAAACAACACAATGGAGGCCGCGAAAGTCCCCTGGAACAACATAGTAACCATTAACTGTAGCCTAGGGTCCTATGAATAGTACTATGGAGAGTGACGTCTCCCGGTCATGGTTAGTCGCTCTAACCACAATCTGGAGGATTTATGGCCGCATAGAATCTGATAACGCTTAATAGGGGCTCACACATGTCAAGGTTTGGTTACGCCCCATGTATGAACATATTATTTGTATTCCTAGCTAGTTTACAAATGGGTCAACAATTCTTATTCTGTTTATCACATACAACTGAAACTATTTACGAACAATTGAATTTTACAAAGAACTATTTGATTAAACCTGTGAACTCACCAACTTCGTGTTGACGATTTTAAGTATGTTTTTCAGGTAACTGAACGTGATTTCAAGGTTAGCAATATAGATTACATGCATGCACGATGGATACTACTCAAGGAGGATTTCCCTTGTATAACTCATTGAGTTGAGTCATATTTGTGAAATCTTAACTTTTTGTAAACTCAGATTATGTTTTGTAATGTAAAACATTAAACTTGTTAATGTATCCATTTATCATGTATGTGTTTGCGGTAATCATATGCTTTGGAAACCATGAACGTTGCGCCTCGCGTTTCCGCCTTGGCGGGGTGTGACACAATCATTGGCAAAGCTACGGCATTACACAGCCACCTGAGACACATGCGCGCGCATTAGACCTTTGTTTGGCAAAGCTACGGCATTACACGCCGCCAGAGACACAGGCGCGCAAGACCTGAAGTCTTTGCAAAACATTGGCAATGCTACGGCATTACACGACGCCTGAGACATAACGCGTACACATGACTTTCAGTCTTTGCAAAACATTCGCAAAGCTATGGCATTACACGCCGCTAAAGACAGAGGCGCACGCACAAGTCTTGAACTACATGCCAAACATTAGCAAAGCTACGGTATTACACGCCGCCTGAGACACATGCGCGCGCAAAAATCTTGTAGTCTTTGTCAATCATTGGCAAAGCTACGGCATTACACGCCGTCTGATACACATGCGCGCGCACAAGACCTGAAGTCTCTGCCAATGATTGGCAAAGCTACGGCATTACACGCCGCCTGAGACACTTGCGCATGCACACGACCTGAAGTCTTTGCCAAACATTGGCAAAGCTAGGAAATTACACGCCGCCTGGGTTACATGCGCGGGCACAAGACCTGAACTCTTTGCCACACTTTGGCAAAGCTACGGCAATACACGCCGCCTGAGACACAGGCGCGCGCACAAGACCAGAACTCTTTGCAAAAATTTGGAAAAGCTACGGCATTACACGCTGCCTGAGACACAGGCGCGCACAAGACCTGAAGTCTATGCCAAACATTGACAAAGCTACGGCATTACACGCCGCCTGAGACACAGGCGCGCGCACAAGACCTGAAGTCTTCGCCAAACATTGCAAAAACTACGGCATTACATGCATCCGGAGACATAGGCGCGCGCACAAGACATGTAGTCTTTGCCAAACATTGGCAAAGCTACGACATTACACGCCTCCAGAGACACAGGCACGCAGAAGACCTGTAGTCTTTGCCAAACATTTGCAAAGGTATGGCATTACACGTCGCTTGAGACACAGGCGTGCGCCCAAGACCTGTGTTTGGCAAAGCTACAGTATTACACGCCCCTGAGACACAGTCGCGCGCACAAGACCTGAAGTCCTTGCCAAGCATTAGCAAAGCTACGACATTACACGCCTCCTGAGACACTTGCGCATGCACAGGACCTGAAGTCTTTGCCAAACAATGGCAAAGCTACGAAATTACAAACAGCCTGGGTTACATGCGCGCGCACAAGACCTGAACTCTTTGCCACAGTTTGCAAAGCTACGACATTACACGCCGCCTGAGACACAGGCGCGCGCACATGACCAGAACTCTTTGCAAAACTTTGGAAAAGTTACGGCATTACACGCTGCCTGAGACACAGGCGCTCACAAGACCTAAGTCTGTGCCAAACATTGGCAAAGCTACGGCATTACACGCCGCCTGAGACACAGGCGCGCGGACAAGACCTGAAGTCTTTCCCAAACATTGGCAAAGCTACCGGCATTACACGCCTCCTGAGACACAGGCGCGCAGAAGACCTGACGTCTTTGCCAAACATTTGTAAAGGTACGGCATTACATGTCGCCTGAGACACAGTGTTTGGCAAAGCTACGGTATTACACGCCGCCTGAGACACAGTCGGGCGCACAAGACCTGAATTCCTTGCCAAACATTAGCAAAGCTACGGCGTTACACACCGCCTCAGACACAGGGGCGCGCACAAGACCGGAAGTCTTTGCCTAACATTGGCAAACCTACGGCATTACACCCCGCATGAAACACATGCGCGCACAAGACCTGAAGTCTTTGCCAATCATTGGCAAAGATACGACATTACACGCCACCTGAGAAGCATACGCGCACACAAGACCTGAAGTCTTTGCCAAACATTACACAACGCCTGAGACACAGGCGTGCGCACAAGACCTGAACTCTTTGCAAAACATTGGTAAAGCTACGACATTACGCGCCGCATGAGACACAGACGCGCGAACAAGATCTGAACTATATGCCCAACATTGGCAAAGCTACGGCTTGAGACACATGCGCGCGCAAAAGTCCTGAAGTCTTTGCCAATCATTGGTAAAGCTACGACATTACACGCCGCCTGAGACACAGGCGCGCGCACAAGACCTGAAGTATTTGCCAAACATTGGCAAAGCTACTGCATTACACGCCGTCTGATACACATGCGCGCGCACAAGACCTGAAGTCTTTTCCAATCATTGGCAAAGCTACGGGATTACACGCCGCTTGAGACACAGGCGCGCGCACATGACCTGTACTATATTCCAAACATTGGCAAAGCTGCGACATTACACGCCTTCTGAGACACACGCGCACGCACAAGACATGTAGTCTTTGCCAAACATTGGCCAAGCTACGACATTACACGCCTCCTGAGACACAGGCACGCACAAGACCTGAAGTCTTTGCCAAACATTACACACCGCCTGAGACACAGGCATGCGCACTAGACCGGAACTCTTTGCCAATCATTGGCAAAGCGACGGCATTACACGCCACCTGAGACACATGCGCGCGCATAAGACCTTTGTTTGGCAAAGCTACGGCATTACACGCCGCCTGAGACACAGGCGCAAGACATGAAGTCTTTGCAAAACATTGGCAATGCTACGGCATTACACGACGCCTGAGACACAGCGCGTACACAAGACCTGAAGTCTTTGCAAAACATTGGCAAAGCTACGGCATTACACGCCGCCAAAGACACAGGTGCGCGCACAAGACTTGAACTACATGCCAAACATTAGCAAAGCTACGGCATTACACGCCGCCTGAGACACATGCGCGCGCAAAAATCTTGAAGTCTTTGCCAATCATTGGCAAAGCTACGGCATTACACGCCGTCTGATACACATGCGCGCGCACAAGACCTGAAGTCTTTGCCAATCATTGGCAAAGCTATGACATTACATGCCGCCTGAGACACTTGCGCTTGCACACGACCTGAAGTCTTTGCCAAACATTGGCAAAGCTAGGAAATTACACGCCGCCTGGGTTACATTCGCGGGCACAATACCTGAACTCTTTGCCACACTTTGGCAAAGCTACGGCATTACACGCCGCCTGAGACACAGGCACGCGCACAAGACCAGTACTCCTTGCAAAACTTTGGAAAAGCTAGGGCATTACACGCTGCCTGAGACACAGGCGCGCACAAGACCTGAAGTATGTGCCAAACATTGACAAAGCTACGTCATTACACGCCGCCTGAGACACAGGCGCACGCACAAGACAAGAAGTCTTTGCCAAACATTGGCAAAGCTACGGCATTACACGCATCCGGAGACACAGGCGAACGCACAAGACATGTATCTTTGCCAAACATTGGCAAAGCTGCGACATTACACGCCTCCTGAGACACAGGCACGCACAAGACCTGAAGTCTTTGCCAAACATTACACACCGCATGAGACACAGGCGTGCGCACAATACCTGAACTATTTGCCAATCATTGGAAAAGCTACGGCATTACACAGCCACATGAGACACATGCGCGCGCATTAGACCTTTGTTTGGCAAAGCTACGGCATTACACGCTGCCTGAGACACAGGCGCGCAAGACCTGAAGTCTTTGCAAAACATTGGCAATGCTACGGCATTACACGACGCCTGAGGCACAGCGCGTACACAAGACCTGAAGTCTTTGCAAAACATTCGCAAAGCTATGGCATTACATGCCACCAAAGACAGACGCGCACGCACAAGTCTTGAACTACATGCCAAACTTTAGCAAAGCAACGGTATTACACGCCGCCTGAGACACATGCGCGCGCAAAAAATCTTGAAGACTTTGCCAACCATTGGCAAAGCTACGGCATTACACGCCGTCTGATACACATGCGCGCGCACAAGACCTGAAGTCTTTGCCAATCGTTGGCAAAGCTACGGCATTACACGCCGCCTGAGACACTTGCGCATGCACACGACCTGAAGTCTTTGCCAAACATTGGCAAAACTAGGAAATTACACACCGCCTGGGTTACATGCGCGGGCACAAGACCTGAACTCTTTGCCACACTTTGGCAAAGCTACGGCATTAAACGCCGCCTGAGACACAGGCACGCGCACAAGACCAGAACTCTTTGCAAAAATTTTGAAAAGCTACGGCATTACACGCCGCCTGAGACACAGGCGCGCGCACAAGACCTGAAGTCTTCGCCAAACATTGCCAAAACTATGGCATTACATGCATCCAGAGACACAGACGCACGCACAAGACATGTAGTCTTTGCCAAGCATTGGCAAAGCTAAGACATTACACGCCTCTTGAGACACAGGCACGCACAAGACCTATAGTCTTTTCCAAACATTTGCAAAGGTATGGCATTACACGTTGCTTGAGACATAGGCGTGGGCCCAAGACCTGTGTTTGGCAAAGCTACAGTATTACACGCCCCTGAGACACAGTCGCGCGCACAAGACCTGAAGTCCTAGCCAAGTATTAGCAAAGCTACGGCATTACACGCCTCCTGAGACACTTGCGCATGCACAAGACCTGAAGTCTTTGCCAAACATTGGCAAAACTACGAAATTACAAACAGCCTGGGTTACATGCGCGCGCACAAGACCTGAACTCTTTGCCACAGTTTGCAAAGCTACGGCATTACACGCCGCCTGAGACACAGGTGCGCGCACATGACCAGAACTCTTTGCAAAACTTTGGAAAAGCTACGGCATTACACGCTGCCTGAGACACAGGCGCGCGCACAAGACCAGAAGTCTCTCCCAAACATTGGCAAAGCTACGGCATTACACGCCTCCTGAGACACAGGCGCACGCACAAGACATGTAGTCTTTGCCAAACATTGGGAAAGCTACGACATTACACGCCGCCTGAGACACATGCGCGCGCAAAAGACGTGAAGTCTTTGCCGATCATTGGCAAAGCTACGACATTACACGCCGCCTGAGACACAGGCGCGCGCACAAGACCTGAAGTCTTTGCCAAACATTGGCAAAGCTACTGCATTACACGCCGTCTGATACACATGCGCGCGCACAAGACCAGAAGTCTTTTCCAATCATTGGCAAAGCTACGCGATTACACGCCGCCTGAAACACAGGCGCGCGCACAAGACCTGAACTATATTCCAAACATTGGCAAAGCTACGGCATTACACGCCTTTTGAGACACACGCGTACGCACAAGACATGTAGTCTTTGCCAAACATTGGCAAAGCTACGACATTACACGCCTCCTGTGTCACACCCCCATATTTTATTTACTTATTAAATAAATACAGGTTGTAACGATTGGTTCATTACACGATAGCGGAAGCTGTAATAATGATTTCTAAGACTTGATTACATATACAATTACTAAAACTAAGAAATACTATGATCTAAAATCTTCTAGATCAACAACAGACTTGAGACTTGATATTCTACGTCCTTCCAGCTACTAGGAATTGATCCAACATAGCTAGCCTATTCCAACCGCGCCATGGCTAGAGGTCACCTGAGAAACATACTTGAAAGTGTCAACACAAAGGTTGGTGAGTTCACAGAGTTAGTTATAATAGTGCTTATAGTTTTTCCCAAAAACATGTTCATGACTTTACCGTCATAAAACTAAGTAGTTTTCATTTGAAAACATTATCATGACTTAACCGTCATAAAATATGTTTAAACCTGATCGATTTAACTAATCAGAACCCTTTTGTATAAACATGATCACTTTATCCGGATCAAAACTCTTTTGTTTAAACCTGATCACTTTAACCTGATCAGAACCCTTTGTTTATAACTGATCACTTTAACCTGATCAGAACCCTTTGTTTAAATTCAATTGTTCGTAAATAGTTTCAGGTGTATGTGATAAACAGAATAAGAATTGTTGACCCATTTGTAAACTAGCTAGGAATACAAATAATATGTTCATACATGAGGCGTAACCAAACCATGACATGTGTGAGCCCCTATTAAGCGTTATCAGATTCTATGCGGCCATAAATCCTCCAGATTGTGGTTAGCGCGACTAACCATGACCGGGAGACGTCACTCTCCATAGTACTATTCATAGGACCCTAGGCTACAGTTAATGGTTACTATGTTGTTCCAGGGGACTTTAGCGGCCTCCAATGTGTTGTTCTCATCCCATGTAAACATAAAGTCGTGTCTTATTCTCTTGTTATCCCATAAAATAATTGTAAGTATGTGTTTCCCCCAATCGTTGAGTGTTGTTCATCCGAACAATCGTTGTGTGTTGTTCATCCGAACAATCGTTGTGTGTTGTTGTGTCCATCTGTTTAGTTGAGCAAGTTTTCTCCCCGTTTGTTTAAAAACAATTTAAAAACCAGTAGTAAAAGTGGGGTTGGGAGACTCACAAGAAGTTAAACCAAAATGTTCATATTGTCAAACGTATAAACAATGTAATTCATGTTTTCAAAACATAACGAGTAAGTATGTTTCTCCCCCGATGTTTACAAAACAGTAAAGAGTTAAAAGGGGGCCGTGAACTCACCTTGAGTTTGTGTATGCTTGCAATGATAATTGTTCTAGCCGAACTTGACTATTCGTACCCTAGATACCAAAGGGTAAACTGTGTTAAGACCGAACGTCTCATATTGCAAATTGTTCATCGACCTAGTAAATCTAGTTGCTTTTGTTTAAATATCTTCTTAGATTTTCAACACTTGTTTTGCTATAAAAACAGTTCTAAGTTACTGCCCAATGTGACTGATGAACAGATGTCGAAACTTCCTAGTTTCGATTGGGCAATTGAGTATCGAAACTTCATAGTTTCGATTGAGTAGTTAGGTATCGAAACTATCTAGTTTCGATTGGCAAGAAGGGTATCGAAACTATCTAGTTTCGATTGAGCAATATGTATCGAAACTACCTAGTTTCGATTGAACAACTAGTATCGAAACTCCCAGTTTCGATTGAGTAATCTAGTATCGAAACTCCTAGTTTCGATTGAATAGGTATCGAAACTCCTAGTTTCGATTGAATAACAGGTATCGAAACTCCTAGTTTCGATTGAATAACAGGTATCGAAACTCCTAGTTTCGATTACTGCACTTTGATTGACAGAATTCGTCCTGTATATTTTTATGTTCAAATCTTGAATTTGACACACTTTTCTTGTTATCTTACTTGCGTTTGAACGATTTGTATGTTCAGCTACGATTTTAAAGAAAATGAAATGGATAATATCGAGTTTTTACCTCTGGACAGAGATGACGATTTTTTTAGAGAAAAAGAGAATGATCTTGACTTCTCCTGCTAAAACCCTTTGAGAAAACACTTGGAACTCTTCTTATAGCACCGAAATACGGTGGATTTTTACCTTAAACTGGACTTCGACTTGAAGGAGAATTGGGAATTTGTCATAAGAAAATGAGAAGTATGAAAGGGATTGTGGGATTTCGATTGAGGAGGTATGGTTTTTATCTGAATTTGAGTGAATTAGCAAGTGGGGGAATGGCTCCCCTGACTTTCGGTCGAGAAAGTCAAGCAAGTGGGTTGGGATTTAAATAAATCAAACCATTTGATTTAAGTGTAATTTTAACCACTAGTGTTCGTATTTAGTCGGGTTATCCTGGTACGTGAACCGGTAACTCCTAGAATTACCAAAATATGAACTGAGACCATGTACGGTTTTTGTTAGGCCTTAATGTCCTTGTTTGTGAAATTAAGTAAATCACAAAAATAATTATAATGTAAACTTGTTTATAACATGTACGGATATTGACCTGAATTGTCGGGTGTCACATTCTCCCCATGTTAAAAGAATTTCGTCCCGAAATTCAATTTGTGTCCTCTTGAACTGTTGTATCCTTAAACAAAGATGGGTATTTTTGTTTTCATTTGATCCTCTCGTTCAAATGGTTCAACGCACTTAGGGTTAAGCTTGCCACGGTTGCCAATTTTTGCCACTCTTTTCCAAGGTGAGACCTTCAACGTGACTTTGTCTATCACTTGGAATTCTAATGGTTTTCGTCTGTTGCTAGCTCCACTCTCTTTCGTCTGTCTTGAGTGGCTTTCAGACTATCTTTTATTTCGACGATCTTGTCAGTGGTTTCCTAGCCAATATCAGGACCAGTCAAATGCTTTTCGCTAACCCCCGCCCAACATAGCGATGAGTGACACTTATAACCATACAAAGACTCAACGGAGCGGCTTTAATGCTGGTATGGTAGTTGATATTATATGAAAACTCATCCAACGGCGGTGAGTATCCCTATTTCTTCTGAAATCGATTACGCACACACGGAGCACATCTTTTAAAGTTTGGATAGTCCTTTTACTTTGACCGTTCATCTGGGGATGATATGCAGTGGTCATGTAAAGGCATGTGCTCAAGGCTTCTTGTACAGACTGTCAGGTTCTTGACATGAATCGACTGTCCCTTTTTGTGAAAATGGAAACTGGCATACCATGCCTAGCCTTAATTCCCTTAATATTTAGCCTTGCACGCGTCTTACTTTTATCTATCTCCTTTATTGGTAGGGAATGCGCGGATTTCGTCAAACGACTGACGATTATCATATAGTATCATAGTTGCTAGGTGTTCTGGGTAACATTGAAATGAAATCCATTGAAATTTGTTCCCATTTCCATTGAGGTATCTCGGGTTGTTATAACAATCCCGACGGTTTCTGATGTTCTGCCTTTTCCTTTGAACATGTCAGGCATTTACCGACGTAAATAACAATTTCTCCTTTCATGTTCGGCCACCAGTAGAGTTCTTTCAGATCCTTATACATTTTATCCGAACCTGGGTGAATGGAGTACCTGGACTTGTGGGCTTCGTCCATAACCAACTCCTGTAAGTTACCAAAACATGGCACCCAAATTCTATTTGCAAAGTATAAAGTATCATCTGATTTTGTCTCTAATTGTCTGATCATTCCTCGTATAGCTTCACTCTGAATGTTTTCTTCTTTGATTGCCTCCTGTTGTGCCATCCGGATTTGAGTCGTGAGACTCGCATGAATTGTCAATCCTAGGGCACGAACACGGAGAGTTTTAACCCGTTCCTTACGACTCAAGGCATCTGCTACGACATTTGCCTTACCAGGGTGATACTTGATATCACAGTCGTAATCATTCAGTAGTTCTTCTCAACGACGTTGACTCATGTTGAGTTCTTTCTGATTAAAGATGTGTTGGAGACTCTTGTGGTTTGTAAAGATAGTACATTTTGTACCATATAAGAAATGTCTCCAAATCTTGAGTGCAAACACGACAGCACCCAATTCCAGATTGTGAGTCGTATAATTTTTCTCAGGTACTTTTAGCTGTCTGGATACATACGCTATGACTTTTTCTTCCTGCATCAATACACATCCCAGACCTTGGTGTGATGCGTCGCAGTACACGATGGAATTGTCAGTTCCTTCGGGAAGGGATATGATTGGTGCACTGCAAAGTTTTTGCTTCAACAATTGAAACGCTGATTCTTGTTTATCAGTCCAATCAAACTTTTTGTCCTTCTGAGTTAACGTGGTCAAAGGCAAGGCTACCTTTGAAAAATTCTCGATAAATCGCCTGTAATATCCTGCCGAACCCAGAAATTGACGCACCTCAGTCGGAGTTCTTGGTGCTTCCCAGTTTTGATAGCTTCAATCTTGGTTGGGATTACGTGAACACCCTTCTTATTGATGACATGTCCGAGAAAGTGAACCTCTTGAATCCGAAACTCACACTTAGAGAATTTGGCATAACGCTTCTCATTCCGGAGTAGTTCCAAGATTGATTTCAAATGATGTTCATGTTCCTCATTGGTTTGTGAATATATTGATATGTCATCGATAAATACAATCATGAATTTATTCAAGTATGGCTTGCACACGCGGTTCATTAGATCCATGAAAACAGTCGGTGCATTAGTCAAGCCAAATGGCATAACTAGGAACTCGTAGTGACCGTAACGAGTCCTAAAAGTCGTTTTTGGTATATCTTCTTCCTAAATTTTCAGTTGAGGATATCCTGATTGTATATCAATTTTAGAATAGAAACTGGACCCTTGAAGTTGATCAAACAAATCGTCTACTCGAGGAAGAAGATACCGGTTTTTGATTGTCAGCTTGTTCAACTCCCGATAATTGATGCACCTTCTAAAGGTTCCATCCTTTTTCTTTACAAACAGGACCGAAACTCCCCATGGTGAGAAACTCGGTCTTATGAAAAAAATTTACTCGACGAGGTGTCCAAGTTTTTGTTGTATATTGGGTAGAAATGAAAAAGTATGAAAATGAAACTTTATGTTTGTCCCTCTTATGCTTTTCGAAAGCATTTTCCCGGACTAAGACTTTTCTCTTATTTCAGGTTTCATGTTTTCTATGATTTTCCTCTCCATGTGCCTTCATGGAGCTAGGAATTGATGTTCCTTGGGAGCTCTTATTTGCGAACTTCGAGTCTAATCACCACTTTACCCCTTTGCTCGCCCTACCTTTCGAGGCAGACTAGCCTTTGGGTTGTAGCGTCCTGATATGTAAACTCATGTCTCGACTACCATACCTTCAAGGTATGTAAGCCATACGAAGTTTGATGTTTGTTTGGGATATTCATATTCCGTCTAGCTGAGGGAATGAATAATAATACTGTAAGAATGGTCTCATCGAATTAGTGTTTTCCCCAAAATGGGCTATGGGTTTGTCAACTCATTAAGTTGGCAGAAAGAGTTGATAGTCAACTATTAGTCATACGGTGTGTATGCACTCCCTTAGTGTTTGAATGGTACTTTGGTGACTTACCATTACGTATCCCACTCATTCAGGTTATAGCCTTAAAATCCTTAGCACAAGGATAAACTTGAGGTAATGAGTGTTGAACGTCGAGGCTTTTGTATTCTAACTGAGTCTACTCTAAGAGATCATTTCTTAACAATAGATGCTCTAGAGCTTCCCAATTATAGAAAACTAGGAGTGAAAGATGCAATCACACATCTTTTCTAGGCTAAATCTGGGATCCATCCAACAAGATGAACTTTGGGGAAGTGCGAGTATAAAAGAGTAATAAATTATTCTTCTCAACTCTTTGTGGACAGTGGCCTATTGTGAATAGTTCGAGTTTACGTCCTTTATGCATATCATGAGCTAATGAGATTAGCATGAGATTCCGCATTTGGGACTCCTTTAAGGGTTTTGCATGTCGTTTTGGTTAGTGCGACAATAGTCGTTAGTCCACACTTAGGTTTCTTTGGCATTCGCTCGAGCATCAAACCCGGCTTATCCATTACCGAGAGAATAGTTAGACTTAAAGGTATATTGAATGTCAATGGCTGCGAGAGCAATCCTGTTTGACCGACATTCTGAAATGTCCGATTTCCTACTTGTCTCATGACGAGCTTCCACAATATTCATAAGTGCCATGTGTATGCGGGTCAGAATAATACCATGCCCTATTACTGAAGTTAGTGCATAACACTCTTGGCGTAACTTTCAAACAATTGTGAGATTGAACTGTATGATGGATCCTGAGATTATGCCATAATCTCCCACAATAGTTGTACAATTACTGTAAGTGTTAGTTGTGGTAACGCTCAATTTGAAGCATTCCTGACAAGTAGAATCTCAAAGAGATGTGCGAATTTCTTCGTCGTTCAGGATTTACTAAGGATTGGTTGAATTCAATTTGAATTTCTCTCGTTCCTCCAAAACTAGGAGAATGCCTTGTGAGCACCAAATTGAGAAGTCTGATTTGTTGAGATCCAATCCTTAATCAAGTGATTGAGAACATGAGTTGATTATCAGCTTAGACAGCAAGACTCACTAAAGTTCCCATGCACTGCAAATTATGATTACGTGTGCACCCGTAATGATGATTTGCCTTGCCTGATCCCTATAGTGTTTCTTCTATCCCTAGCTTTTAATCAAAAGTGATTTGAAACGATCATTAGATTGCGTTTGCACATTTGTACAGGAGTGTGTATTGTTTTATCGGATTACTGTTAATTATGTGTACCAATACTCATGAATCTACTGAATATGGCAGTTGTCGGATGAGGCTAAGGGTAGAGAGGCACCACCAGTGTCTCTTAAAAAATGTGCATGGTGAAATTCAGGCACTATGTGTTGGGCAGAGATCCTCAAACGAGTGTCGAGCAACTCATGCTCCAAGTCTGTATATATGCATGGATCCACATGATCCTGATGTATGTCTGGGTCTCCTGACCCTTGGAGTTCTCTCCCATTTAGTCCTGCTTATTCACCTTGAATTCCCTTCTGTCTGGGCAATCATGCCTGCCATATATCATGGCGAGAGTCTAGGCAATCCGTTCCGACAACTTATGAAGGAGAGTATTTATATCGCAAATACGTTAGAAAGATAGTTGCCTCCATGGCTGGAGTAGTTGTGGTGCAGGTATAGGTACAGATTCTGGTACGAGTTCAACCTGTTGCGATACCAAGATCGGTAACTGACGATCGTTGTCGTCGAAGTCCAAGCTCAGCTCGTAACTCGATCTTCTAAGGTTGCAGTATGTTGAGTACCCGTTACTCTTGACTCGTAATCCGAACAGTAACATGTTGTAAGTGTTTATTGTTTTCACATTGTTGTATGTGCTTAAGTGTTCATTACATGTGCTATGTAATTGTATTAGTGTAGCTAATGGTACCCTAGTGTAACTCCATACACTAATAGTCTACAAAAATTGTTCGGCAACGGTTGGAATTCCTATGCTCAAGTCTTGGGTGTTTTTAGTGTGATGCAAGTCTTAGAAATCTTGGTCCCTAGATGAGTCCGGTTAGAGCCTAGGTATCACTAAGGACACCTAATTCGCTAAAACCATTGCTCTGATACCAATCTGTCACACCCCCATATTTTATTTACTTATTAAATAAATACAGGTTGTAACGATTGGTTCATTACACGATAGCGGAAGCTGTAATAATGATTTCTAAGACTTGATTACATATACAATTACTAAAACTAAGAAATACTATGATCTAAAATCTTCTAGATCAACAACAGACTTGAGACTTGATATTCTACGTCCTTCCAGCTACTAGGAATTGATCCAACATAGCTAGCCTATTCCAACCGCGCCATGGCTAGAGGTCACCTGAGAAACATACTTGAAAGTGTCAACACAAAGGTTGGTGAGTTCACAGAGTTAGTTATAATAGTGCTTATAGTTTTTCCCAAAAACATGTTCATGACTTTACCGTCATAAAACTAAGTAGTTTTCATTTGAAAACATTATCATGACTTAACCGTCATAAAATATGTTTAAACCTGATCGATTTAACTAATCAGAACCCTTTTGTATAAACATGATCACTTTATCCGGATCAAAACTCTTTTGTTTAAACCTGATCACTTTAACCTGATCAGAACCCTTTGTTTATAACTGATCACTTTAACCTGATCAGAACCCTTTGTTTAAATTCAATTGTTCGTAAATAGTTTCAGGTGTATGTGATAAACAGAATAAGAATTGTTGACCCATTTGTAAACTAGCTAGGAATACAAATAATATGTTCATACATGAGGCGTAACCAAACCATGACATGTGTGAGCCCCTATTAAGCGTTATCAGATTCTATGCGGCCATAAATCCTCCAGATTGTGGTTAGCGCGACTAACCATGACCGGGAGACGTCACTCTCCATAGTACTATTCATAGGACCCTAGGCTACAGTTAATGGTTACTATGTTGTTCCAGGGGACTTTAGCGGCCTCCAATGTGTTGTTCTCATCCCATGTAAACATAAAGTCGTGTCTTATTCTCTTGTTATCCCATAAAATAATTGTAAGTATGTGTTTCCCCCAATCGTTGAGTGTTGTTCATCCGAACAATCGTTGTGTGTTGTTCATCCGAACAATCGTTGTGTGTTGTTGTGTCCATCTGTTTAGTTGAGCAAGTTTTCTCCCCGTTTGTTTAAAAACAATTTAAAAACCAGTAGTAAAAGTGGGGTTGGGAGACTCACAAGAAGTTAAACCAAAATGTTCATATTGTCAAACGTATAAACAATGTAATTCATGTTTTCAAAACATAACGAGTAAGTATGTTTCTCCCCCGATGTTTACAAAACAGTAAAGAGTTAAAAGGGGGCCGTGAACTCACCTTGAGTTTGTGTATGCTTGCAATGATAATTGTTCTAGCCGAACTTGACTATTCGTACCCTAGATACCAAAGGGTAAACTGTGTTAAGACCGAACGTCTCATATTGCAAATTGTTCATCGACCTAGTAAATCTAGTTGCTTTTGTTTAAATATCTTCTTAGATTTTCAACACTTGTTTTGCTATAAAAACAGTTCTAAGTTACTGCCCAATGTGACTGATGAACAGATGTCGAAACTTCCTAGTTTCGATTGGGCAATTGAGTATCGAAACTTCATAGTTTCGATTGAGTAGTTAGGTATCGAAACTATCTAGTTTCGATTGGCAAGAAGGGTATCGAAACTATCTAGTTTCGATTGAGCAATATGTATCGAAACTACCTAGTTTCGATTGAACAACTAGTATCGAAACTCCCAGTTTCGATTGAGTAATCTAGTATCGAAACTCCTAGTTTCGATTGAATAGGTATCGAAACTCCTAGTTTCGATTGAATAACAGGTATCGAAACTCCTAGTTTCGATTGAATAACAGGTATCGAAACTCCTAGTTTCGATTGAATAACAGGTATCGAAACTCCTAGTTTCGATTACTGCACTTTGATTGACAGAATTCGTCCTGTATATTTTTATGTTCAAATCTTGAATTTGACACACTTTTCTTGTTATCTTACTTGCGTTTGAACGATTTGTATGTTCAGCTACGATTTTAAAGAAAATGAAATGGATAATATCGAGTTTTTACCTCTGGACAGAGATGACGATTTTTTTAGAGAAAAAGAGAATGATCTTGACTTCTCCTGCTAAAACCCTTTGAGAAAACACTTGGAACTCTTCTTATAGCACCGAAATACGGTGGATTTTTACCTTAAACTGGACTTCGACTTGAAGGAGAATTGGGAATTTGCCGTAAGAAAATGAGAAGTATGAAAGGGATTGTGGGATTTCGATTGAGGAGGTATGGTTTTTATCTGAATTTGAGTGAATTAGCAAGTGGGGGAATGGCTCCCCTGACTTTCGGTCGAGAAAGTCAAGCAAGTGGGTTGGGATTTAAATAAATCAAACCATTTGATTTAAGTGTAATTTTAACCACTAGTGTTCGTATTTAGTCGGGTTATCCTGGTACGTGAACCGGTAACTCCTAGAATTACCAAAATATGAACTGAGACCATGTACGGTTTTTGTTAGGCCTTAATGTCCTTGTTTGTGAAATTAAGTAAATCACAAAAATAATTATAATGTAAACTTGTTTATAACATGTACGGATATTGACCTGAATTGTCGGGTGTCACATCCTGAGACACAGGCACGCACAAGACCTGAAGTCTTTGCCAAACATTACACACCGCCTGAGACACAGGCATGCGCACTAGACCGGAACTCTTTGCCAATCATCGGCAAAGCGACGACATTACACGCCACCTGAGACACATGCGCGCGCATAAGACCTTTGTTTGGCAAAGCTACGGCATTACACGCCGCCTGAGACACAGGCGCGCAAGACCTGAAGTCTTTGCAAAACATTGGCATTGCTACGACATTACACGACGACTGAGACACAGCGCGTACACAAGACCTGAAGTCTTCGCAAAACATTGGCAAAGCTACAGCATTACACGCCGCCAAAGACACAGGCGCGCGCCCAAGACTTGAACTACATGCCAAACATTAGCAAAGCTACGGTATTACACGCCGCCTGAGACACATGCGCGGGCAAAAATCTTGAAGTCTTAGCCAATCATTGGCAAAGCTACGGCATTACACGCCGTCTGATACATATGCGCGCGCACAAGACCTGAAGTCTTTGCCAATCATTGGCAAAGCTATGACATTACACGCCGCCTGAGACACTTGCACTTGCACATGACCTGAAGTCTTTGCCAAACATTGGCAAAGCTAGGAAATTACACGCCGCCTGGGTTACATGCGCGGGCACAAGACCTGAACTCTTTGCCATAATTTGGCAAAGCTACGGCATCACACGCCGCCTGAGACACAGGCACGCGCACAAGACCAGAACTCTTTGCAAAAATTTGGAAAAGCTACGGCATTACACGCCGCCTGAGACACAGGCGCGCGCACAAGACCTGAAGTCTTCGCCAAACATTGCCAAAACTACGGCATTACATGCATCCGGAGACACAGGCGCACGCACAAGACATGTAGTCTTTGCCAAACATTGGCAAAGCTACGACATTACACGCCTCTTGAGACACAGGCACGCACAAGACCTGTAGTCTTTGCCAAACATTTGCAAAGGTATGGCATTACACGTCGCTTGAGACACAGGCGTGCGCCCAAGACCTGTGTTTGGCAAAGCTACAGTATTACACGCCCCTGAGACACAGTCGCGCGCAAAAGACCTGAAGTCCTTGCCAAGCATTAGCAAAGCTACGGCATTACACGCCTCCAGAGACACTTGCGCATGCACAGGACCTGAAGTCTTTGCCAAACATTGGCAAAGCTACGAAATTACAAACAGCCTGGGTTACATGCGCGCGCACAAGACCTGAACTCTTTGCCACAGTTTGCAAAGCTACGGCATTACACGCCGTCTGAGACACAGGTGCGCGCACTTTACCAGAACTCTTTGCAAAACTTTGGAAAAGCTACGGCATTACACGCTGCCTGAGACACAGGCGCGCACAAGACCTGAAGTCTGTGCCAAACATTGGCAAAGCTACGGCATTACACGCCGCCTGAGACACAGGCGCGCGCACAAGACCTGAAGTCTTTCCCATACATTGGCAAAGCTACGGCATTACACGCCTCCTGAGACACAGGCGCACGCATTACACCATTGTTTGGCAAAGCTACGGCATTGCACGTCGCCTGAGACACAGGCGCGCAAGACCTGAAGTCTTTGCCAAACATTGGCAAAGCTACGGCATTACACGCCGCCAAAGACACAGGCGCGCGCACAAGACTTGAACTACATGCCAAACATTAGCAAAGCTACGGTATTACATGCCGCCTGAGACACATGCGTGCGCACAAGACCTGAACTCTTTGCCAAACATTGGTAAAGCTACGGCATTACACGCCTCCTGAGACACAGGCGCGCGCACAAGACCTGAACTATATGCCAAACATTGGCAAAGCTACGGCATTACACGCCTCCTGAGACACATGCGCACGCACAAGACTTCAGGTCTTGTGTGCGCGCTGTGTATCAGGCGTCGTGTAATGCCGTAGCATTGCCAATGTTTGGCAAAGACTTCAGGTCTTGCGCACCTGTGTCTCAGGCGGCGTGTAATGCCGTAGCTTTGCCAAACAAAGGTCCAATGCGCGCGCCTGTGTCTCAGGTGGCGTGTAATGACGTGGCTTTGCCAATGATTGGCAAAGAGTTCAGGTCTAGTGCGCACGCCTGTGTCTCAGGCGGTGTGCGCCGCCAAAGACACAGGCGCGCGCACAAGACTTGAACTACATGCCAAACATTAGCAAAGCAACGGTATTACACGCCGCCTGAGACACATGCGTGCGCACAAGACCTGAACTCTTTGCAAAACATTGGTAAAGCTACGGCATTACACGCCTCCTGAGACACATGCGCACGCACAAGACATGTAGCCTTTGCCAAACATTGGCAAAGCTACGACATTACACGCCTCCTGAGACACAGGCACGCACAAGACCTGAAATCTTTGCCAAACATTACACACCGCCTGAGACACAGGCGTGCGCACTAGACCTGAACTCTTTGCCAATCATTGGCAAAGCTACGACATTACACACCACCTGAGACACAGGCGCGCGCATTAGACCTTTGTTTGGCAAAGCTACGGCATTACACGCCGCCTGAGACACAGGCGCGCAAGACCTGAAGTCTTTGCCAAACATTGGCAATGCTACGGCATTACATGACGCCTGAGACACAGCGCGCACACAAGACCTGAAGTCTTTGCAAAACATTGGCAAAGCTACGGCATTACACGTCGCCAAAGACACAGGCGCGCGCACAAGACTTGAACTACATGCCAAACATTAGCAAAGCTACGGTATTACACGCCGCCTGAGACACATGCGTGCGCACAAGACCTGAACTCTTTGCAAAACATTGGTAAAGCTACGGCATTACACGCCTCCTGAGACACAGGCGCGCGCACAAGACCTGAACTATATGCCAAACATTGGCAAAGCTACGGCATTACACGTCTCCTGAGACACTTGCGCACGCACAAGACATGTAGCCTTTGCCAAACATTGTCAAAGCTACGACATTACACGCCTCCTGAGACACAGGCACGCACAAGACCTGAAGTCTTTGCCAAACATTACACACCGCCTGAGACACAGGCGTTCGCACTAGACCTAAACTCTTTGCCAATGATTGGCAAAGCTACGGCATTACACGCCGCCTGAGACACTTGCGCATGCACACGACCTGAAGTCTTTGCCAAATATTGGCAAAGCTAGGAAATTACACGCCACCTGGGTTACATGCGTGGGCACAAGACCGGAACTCTTTGCCACACTTTGGCAAAGCTACGGCAATACACGCCGCCTGAGACACAGGCGCGCGCACAAGACCAGAACGCTTTGCAAAAATTTGGAAAAGCTACGGCATTACACGCTGCCTGAGACACAGGCGCGCCCAAGACCTAAAGTCTATGCCAAACATTGAGAAAGCTACGGCATTAAACGCCGCATGAGACACAGGCGCGCGCACAAGACCAGAAGTCTTCGCCAAACATTGCAAAAACTACGGCATTACATGCATCCGGAGACACAGGCGCGCGCACAAGACAAGTAGTCTTTGCCAAACATTGGCAAAGCTACGACATTACACGCCTCCTGAGACACAGGCACGCACAAGACCTGTAGTCTTTGCCAAACATTTGCAAAGGTATGGCATTACACGTTGCTTTAGACACAGGCGTGCGCCCAAGACCTGTGTTTGGCAAAGCTACAGTATTACACGCCCCTGAGACACAGTCGCGCGCACAAGACCTGAAGTCCTTGCCAAGCATTAGCAAAGCTACGGCATTACACGCCTCCTGAGACACTTGCGCATGCACAGGACCTGAAGTCTTTGCCAAACATTGGCAAAGCTACGAAATTACAAACAACCTGGGTTACATGCGCGCGCACAAAACCTGAACTCTTTGCCACAGTTTGCAAAGCTACGGCATTACACGCCGCCTGAGACACAAGCGCGCGCACATGACCAGAACTCTTTGCAAAAATTTGGAAAAGCTACGGCATTACACGCTGCCTGAGACACAGACGCTCACAAGACCTGAAGTCTGTGCCAAACATTGGCAAAGCTACGGCATTACACGCCGCCTGAGACACATGCGCGCGCATAAGACCTTTGTTTGGCAAAGCTACGGCATTACACGCCGCTTGAGACACAGGAGCACAAGACCTGAAGTCTTTGCCAAACATTGGCAATGCTACGGCATTACACGACGCCTGAGACCCAGCGCGCACACAAGACCTGAAGTCTTTGCAAAACATTGGCAAAGCTACGGTATTACACGCCGCCTGAGACACATGCGCGCGCAAAGGTCTTGAAGTCTTTGCCAATCATTGGCAAAGCAACAGCATTACACGCCCAAAAGTCCTGAAGTCTTTGCCAATCATTGGCAAAGCTACGGCATTACACGCCGCCTGAGACACATGCGCGTGCACAAGACCTGAAGTCTTTGCAAATCATTAGCAAACCTACGGCATTACACGCCGCCTGAGACACTTGCACATGCACAAGACCTGAAGTCTTTGCCAAACATTGGCAAAGCTACGAAATTACACGTCGCCTGGGTTACATGCGCGCGCACAAGACCTGAACTCTTTGCCACACTTTGGCAAAGCTACGGCATTACACGCCGCTTGAGACACAGGCGCGCGCACAAGACCAGATCTCTTTGCAAAACTTTGGAAAAGCTATGACCTTACACGCAGCCTGAGACACATGCGCGCACAATACCTGAAGTATGTGCCAAACGTTGGCAAAGCTACGGCATTACACGCCGCCTGAGACATAGGCGCGCACACAAGACATGTAGTCTTAGCCAAACATTGGAAAAGCTACGGCATTACACGCCTCCTGAGACACACGCGCACGCACAAGACATGTAGTCTTTGCCAAACATTGGCAAAGCTGCGACATTACACGCCTCCTGAGACACAGGCACGCACAAGACCTGAAGTCTTTGCCAAACATTACACACCGCCTAAGACACAGGCGTGCGCACAATACCTGAACTATTTGCCAATCATTGGCAAAGCTACGGCATTACACAGCCCCCTGAGACACATGCGCGCGCATTAGACCTTTGTTTAGCAAAGCTACGGCATTACACGCCGCCTGAGACACAGATGCGCAAGACCTGAAGTCTTTGCAAAACATTGGCAATGCTACGGCATTACACGACGTCTGAGACATAACGCGTACACATGACTTTCAGTCTTTGCAAAACATTCGCAAAGCTATGGCATTACACGCCGCTAAAGACAGAGGCGCGCGCACAAGTCTTGAACTACATTCCAAACATTAGCAAAGCTACGGTATTACACGCCGCCTGAGACACATGCGCGCGCAAAAATCTTGTAGTCTTTGTCAATCATTGGCAAAGCTACGGCATTACACGCCGTCTGATACACATGCGCGCGCACAAGACCTGAAGTCTTTGCCAATGATTGGCAAAGCTACGACATTACACGCCGCCTGAGACACTTGCGCATGCACACGACCTGAAGTCTTTGCCAAACATTGGCAAAGCTAGGAAATTACACGCCGCCTGGGTTACATGCGCGGGCACAAGACCTGAACTCTTTGCCACACTTTGGCAAAGCTACGGCAATACACGCCGCCTGAGACACAGGCGCGCGCACAAGACCAGAACTCTTTGCAAAAATTTGGAAAAGCTACGGCATTACACGCTGCCTGAGACACAGGCGCGCACAAGACCTGAAGTCTATGCCAAACATTGACAAAGCTACGGCATTACACGCCGCCTGAGACACAGGCGCGCGCACAAGTCCTGAAGTCTTCACCAAACATTTCAAAAACTACGGCATTACATGCATCCGGAGACATAGGCGCGCGCACAAGACATGTAGTCTTTGCCAAACATTGGCAAAGCTACGACATTACACGCCTCCAGAGACACAGGCACGCACAAGACCTGTAGTCTTTGCCAAACATTTGCAAAGGTATGGCATTACACGTCGCTTGAGACACAGGCGTGCGCCCAAGACCTGTGTTTGGCAAAGCTACAGTATTACACGCCCCTGAGACACAGTCGCGTACACAAGACCTGAAGTCCTTGCCAAGCATTAGCAAAGCTACGGCATTACACGCCTCCTGAGACACTTGCGCATGCACAGGACCTGAAGTCTTTTCCAATCATTGGCAAAGCTACGGGATTACACGCCGCCTGAGACACAGGCGCGCGCACATGACCTGTACTATATTCCAAACATTGGCAAAGCTACGACATTACACGCCTTCTGAGACACACGCGCACGCACAAGACATGTAGTCTTTGCCAAACATTGGCAAAGCTACGACATTACACGCCTCCTGAGACACAGGCACGCACAAGACCTGAAGTCTTTGCCAAACATTACACACCGCCTGAGACACAGGCATGCGCACTAGACCGGAACTCTTTGCCAATCATTGGCAAAGCGACGGCATTACACGCCACCTGAGACACATGCGCGCGCATAAGACCTTTGTTTGGAAAAGCTACGGCATTACACGCCGCCTGAGACACAGGCGCAAGACCTGAAGTCTTTGCAAAACATTGGCAATGCTACGGCATTACACGACGCCTGAGACACAGCGCTTACACAAGACCTGAAGTCTTTGCAAAACATTGGCAAAGCTACGGCATTACACGCCGCCAAAGACACAGGCGCGCGCACAAGACTTGAACTACATGCCAAACATTAGCAAAGCTACGGCATTACACGCCGCCTGAGACACATGCGGGTGCAAAAATCTTGAAGTCTTTGCCAATCATTGGCAAAGCTACGGCATTACATGCCGTCTGATACACATGCGCGCGCACAAGACCTGAAGTCTTTGCCAATCATTGGCAAAGCTATGACATTACACGCTGCCTGAGACACTTGCGCTTGCACACGACCTGAAGTCTTTGCCAAACATTGGCAAAGCTAGGAAATTACACGCCACCTGGGTTACATTCGCGGGCACAAGACCTGAACTCTTTGCCACACTTTGGCAAAGCTACGGCATTACACGCCGCCTGAGACACAGGCACGCGCACAAGACCAGTACTCTTTGCAAAACTTTGGAAAAGCTACGGCATTACACGCTGCCTGAGACACAGGCGCGCACAAGACCTGAAGTATGTGCCAAACATTAACAAAGCTACGGCATTACACGCCGCCTGAGACACAGGCGCACGCACAAGACATGAAGTCTTTGCCTAACATTGGCAAAGCTACGGCATTATACGCATCCGGAGACACAGGCGAACGCACAAGACATGTATCTTTGCCAAACATTGGCAAAGCTATGACACTACACGCCTCCTGAGACACAGGCATGCGCACTAGACCTGAACTCTTTGCCAATCATTGGCAAAGTGACGGCATTAAACGTCGCCTGAGACACAGGCGCGCGCACAAGACAAGAACTCTTTGCAAAACTTTGGAAAAGCTACGACCTTACACGTAGCCTGAGACACATGCACACACCAGACCTGAAGTATGTGCCAAACGTTGGCAAAGCTACGGCATTATACGCCGCCTGAGACACAGGCGCGGGCACAAGACCTGAAATCTTTGCCAAACATTGGAAAAGCTACGGCATTACACGCCTCCTGAGACACACGCGCACGCACAAGACATGTAGTCTTTGCCAAACATTGGCAAAGCTGCGACATTACACGCCTCCTGAGACACAGGCACGCACAAGACCTGAAATCTTTGCCAAACATTACACACCGCATGAGACACAGGCGTGCGCACAATACCTGAACTATTTGCCAATCATTGGAAAAGCTATGGCATTACACAGCCACATGAGACACATGCGCGCGCATTAGACCTTTGTTTGGCAAAGCTACGGCATTACACGCCGCCTGAGACACAGGCGCGCAAGACCTGAAGTCTTTGCAAAACATTGGCAATGCTACGGCATTACACGATGCCTGAGGCACAGCGCGTACACAAGACCTGAAGTCTTCGCAAAACATTCGCAAAGCTATGGCATTACATGCCGCCAAAGACAGAGGCGCGCGCACAAGTGTTGAACTACATGCCAAACATTAGCAAAGCTACGGTATTACACGCCGCCTGAGACACATGCGCGCACAAAAAATCTTGAAGTCTTTGCCAATCATTGGCAAAGCTACGGCATTACACGCCGTCTGATACACATGCGCGCGCACAAGACCTGAAGTCTTTGCCAATCGTTGGCAAAGCTACGGCATTACACGCCGCCTGAGACACTTGCGCATGCACACGACCTGAAGTCTTTGCCAAACATTGGCAAAGCTAGGAAATTACACGCCACCTGGGTTACATGCGCGGGCACAAGACCTGAACTCTTTGCCACACTTTGGCAAAGCTACGGCATTACACGCCGCCTGAGACACAGGCATGCGCATAAGACCAGAACTCTTTTCAAAAATTTGGAAATGCTACGGCATTACACGCCGCCTGAGACACAGGCGCGCGCACAAGACCTGAAGTCTTCGCCAAACATTGCCAAAAGTACGGCATTACATGCATCCAGAGACACAGGCGCACGCACAAGACATGTAGTCTTTGCCAAACATTGGCAAAGCTAAGACATTACACGCCTCTTGAGACACAGGCACGCACAAGACCTATAGTCTTTGCCAAGCATTTACAAAGGTATGGCATTACACGTCGCTTGAGACACAGGACCAAGACTTGGCAAAGCTACAGTATTACAGGCCCCTGAGACACAGTCGCGCGCACAAGACCCGAAGTCCTAGCCAAGCATTAGCAAAGCTACGGCATTACACGCCTCCTGAGACACTTGCCCATGCACAGGACCTGAAGTCTTTGCCAAACATTGGCAAAACTACGAAATTACAAACAGCCTGGGTTACATGCGCGCGCACAAGACCTGAACTCTTTGCCACAGTTTGCAAAGCTACGGCATTACACGCCGCCTGAGACACAGGTGCGCGCATATGACCAGAACTCTTTGCAAAACTTTGGAAAAGCTACGGCATTACACGCTGCCTGAGACACAGGCGCGCACAAGACCTGAAGTCTGTGCCAAACATTGGCAAAGCTACGGCATTACACGCCGCCTGAGACACAGGCGCGCGCACAAGACCTGAAGTCTCTCCCAAACATTGGCAAAGCTACGGCATTACACGCCTCCTGAGACACAGGCGCACGCACAAGACATGTAGTCTTTGCCAAACATTGGCAAAGCTACGACATTACACGCCTCCTGAGAAACAGGCGCGCACAAGACCTGAACTATATTCCAAACATTGGCAAAGCTACGGCCTGAGACACATGCGCGCGCAAAAGACCTGAAGTCTTTGCCGATCATTGGCAAAGCTACGACATTACACGCCGCCTGAGACACAGGCGCGCGCACAAGACCTGAAGTCTTTGCCAAACATTGGCAAAGGTACTGCATTACACGCCGTCTGATACACATGCGCGCGCACAAGACCAGAAGTCTTTTCCAATCATTGGCAAAGCTACGCGATTACACGCCGCCTGAGACATAGGCGCGCGCACAAGACCTGAACTATATTCCAAACATTCGCAAAGCTACGGCATTACACGCCTTTTGAGACACATGCGTACGCACAAGACATGTAGTCTTTGCCAAACATTGGCAAAGCTACGACATTACACGCCTCCTGAGACACAGGCACGCACAAGACCTGAAGTCTTTGCCAAACATTACACACCGCCTGAGACACAGGCATGCGCACTAGACCGGAACTCTTTGCCAATCATCGGCAAAGCGACGGCATTACACGCCACCTGAGACACATGCGCGCGCATAAGACCTTTGTTTGGCAAAGCTACGGCATTACACGCCGCCTGAGACACAGGCGCGCAAGACCTGAAGTCTTTACAAAACATTGGCAATGCTACGACATTACACGACGCCTGAGACACAGCGCCTACACAAGACCTGAAGTCTTTGCAAAACATTGGCAAAGCTACAGCATTACACGCCGCCAAAGACACAGGCGCGCGCCCAAGACTTGAACTACATGCCAAACAATAGCAAAGCTACGGTATTACACGCCGCCTGAGACACATGCGCGGGCAAAAATCTTGAAGTCTTTGCCAAACATTGGCAAAGCTACGGCATTACACGCCGTCTGATACACATGCGCGTGCACAAGACCTGAAGTCTTTGCCAATCATTGGCAAAGCTACGGCATTACACGCCACCTGAGACACTTACGCATGCACACGACCTGAAGTCTTTGCCAAACATTGGAAAAGCTACGGCATTACACGCCTCCTGAGACACACGCTCACGCACAAGACATGTAGTCTTTGCCAAACATTGGAAAAGCTGCGACATTACACGCCTCCTGAGTCACAGGCACGCACAAGACCTGAAGTCTTTGCCAAACATTACACACCGCCTGAGACACAGGCGTGCGCACAATAACTGAACTATTTGCCAATCATTGGCAAAGCTACGGCATTACACGCCGCCTGAGACATAGGCGCGCAAGACCTGAAGTCTTTGCAAAACATTGGCAATGCTACGGCATTACACGACGCCTGAGACACAGCGCGTACACAAGACCTGAAGTCTTTGCAAAACATTCGCAAAGCTATGGCATTACACGCCGCCAAAGACAGAGGCGCGCGCACAAGTCTTGAACTACATGCCAAACATTAGCAAAGCTACGGTATTACACGCCGCCTGAGACACATGCGCGCGTAAAAATCTTGAAGTCTTTGCCAATCATTGGCAAAGCTACGGCATTACACGCCGTCTGATACACATGCGCGTGCACAAGACCTGAAGTCTTTGCCAATCATTGGCAAAGCTACGGCATTACACGCCGCCTGAGACACTTGCGCATGCACACGACCTGAAGTCTTTGCCAAACATTGGCAAAGCTAGGAAATTACACGCCGCCTGGGTTACATGCGCGGGCACAAGACCTGAACTCTTTGCCACACTTTGGCAAAGCTACGGCATTACACGCCGTCTGAGACACAGGCGCGCGCACAAGACCGGAACTCTTTGCAAAAATTTGGAAAAGCTACGGCATTACACGCTGCCTGAGACACATGCGCGCACAAGACCTGAAGTCTATGCCAAACATTGACAAAGCTACGGCATTACACGCCGCCTGAGACACAGGCGCGCGCACAAGACCTGAAGTCTTCGCCAAACATTGCCAAAACTACGGCATTACATGCATCCGGATACACAGGTGCACGCACAAGACGTGTAGTCTTTGCGAAACATTGGTAAAGCTACGGCATTACACGCATCCGGAGACACAGGCGAACGCACAAGACATGTAGTCTTTGCCAAACATTGGCAAAGCTACGACATTAAACGCCTCCTGAGACACAGGCATGCGCACTAGACCTGAACTCTTTGCCAATCATTGGCAAAGCGACGGCATTACACGCCGCCTGAGACACAGGCGCGCGCACAAGACCAGAACTCTTTGCAAAACTTTGGAAAAGCTACGACCTTACACGCAGCCTGAGACACATGCGCGCACAAGACCTGAAGTATGTGCCAAACGTTGGCAAAGCTACGGCATTACACGTCGCCTGAGACACAGGCGCGCGAACAAGACCTGCAGTCTTTGCCAATCATTGGAAAAGCTACGGCATTACACGCCTCCTGAGACACACGCGCACGCACAAGACATGTAGTCTTTGCCAAACATTGGCAAAGCTGCGACATTACACGCCTCCTGTGACACAGGCACGCACAAGACCTGAAGTCTTTGCCAAACATTACACACTGCCTGAGACACAGGCGTGCGCACAATACCTGAACTATTTGCCAATCATTGGCAAAGCTACGGCATTACACGCCGCCTGAGACAGAGGCGCGCAAGACCTGAAGTCTTTGCAATACATTGGCAATGCTACGTCATTACACGACGCCTGAGACACAACGCGTACACAAGACCTGAAGTCTTTGCAAAACATTCGCAAAGCTATGGCATTACACGCCGCCAAAGACAGAGGCGCGCGCACAAGTCTTGAACTACATGCCAAACATTAGCAAAGCTACGGTATTACACGACGCCTGAGACACATGCGCGCGCAAAAATCTTGAAGTCTTTGCCAATCATTGGCAAAGCTACGGCATTACACGCCGTCTGATACACATGCGCGCGCACAAGACCTGAAGTCTTTGCCAATCATTGGCAAAGCTACGGCATTACACGCCGCCTGAGACACTTGCGCATGCACACGACCTGAAGTCTTTGCCAAACATTGGCAAAGCTAGGAAATTACACGCCGCCTGGGTTACATGCGCGGGCACAAGACCTGAACTCTTTGCCACACTTTGGCAAAGCTACGGCATTACACGCCGCCTGAGACACAGGCGCGCGCACAAGACCGGAACTCTTTGCAAAAATTTGGAACAGCTACGGCATTACACGCTGCCTGAGACACAGGCGCGCACAAGACCTGAAGTCTATGCCAAACATTGACAAAGCTACGGCATTACACGCCGCCTGAGACACAGGCGCGCACACAAGACCTGAAGTCTTCGCCAAACATTGCCAAAACTACGGCATTACACGCCTCCTGAGACACTTGCGCATGCACAGGACCGGAAGTCTTTGCCAAACAATGGCAAAGCTACGAAATTACAAACAGCCTGGGTTACATGCGCGCGCACAAGACCTGAACTATTTGCCACAGTTTGCAAAGCTATGGCATTACACGCCGCCTGAGACACAGGCGCGCGCACATGACCAGAACTCTTTGCAAAACTTTGGAAAATCTACGGCATTACACGCTGCCTGAGACACAGGCGCTCACAAGACCTGAAGTCTGTGCCAAACATTGGCAAAGCTACGGCATTACACGCCGCCTGAGACACAGGCGCGCGGACAAGACCTTAAGTCTTTCCCAAACATTGGCAAAGCTATCGGCATTACACGCCTCCTGAGACACAGGCGCGCAGAAGACCTGAAGTCTTTGCCAAACATTTGCAAAGGTACGGCATTACATGTCGCCTGAGACACAGTGTTTGGCAAAGCTACGATATTACACGCCGCCTGAGACACAGTCGGGCGCACAAGACCTGAAGTCCTTGCCAAACATTAGCAAAGCTACGGCGTTACACACCGCCTCAGACACAGGGGCGCGCACAAGACCGGAAGTCTTTGCCTAACATTGGCAAACCTACGGGATTACACCCCGCAGGAAACACATGCGCGCACAAGACCTGAAGTCTTTGCCAATCATTGGCAAAGATACGACATTACACGCCACCTGAGAAGCATACGCGCACACAAGACCTGAAGTCTTTGCCAAACATTACACAACGCCTGAGACACAGGCGTGCGCACAAGACCTGAACTCTTTGCAAAACATTGGTAAAGCTACGACATTACGCGCCGCCTGAGACACAGACGCGCGAACAAGACCTGAACTATATGCCAAACATTGGCAAAGCTACGGCCTGAGACACATACGCGCGCAAAAGTCCTGAAGTCTTTGCCAATCATTGGCAAAGCTACGACATTACACGCCGCCTGAGACACAGGCGCGCGCACAAGACCTGAAGTATTTGCCAAACATTGGAAAAGCTACTGCATTACACGCCGTCTGATACACATGCGCGCGCACAAGACCTGAAGTCTTTTCCAATCATTGGCAAAGCTACGGGATTACACGCCGCCTGAGACACAGGCGCGCGCACATGACCTGTACTATATTCCAAACATTGGCAAAGCTACGACATTACACGCCTTCTGAGACACACGCGCACGCACAAGACATGTAGTCTTTGCCAAACATTGGCAAAGCTACGACATTACACGCCTCCTGAGACACAGGCACGCACAAGACCTGAAGTCTTTGCCAAACATTACACACCGCCTGAGACACAGGCATACGCACTAGACCGGAACTCTTTGCCAATCATTGGCAAAGCGACGGCATTACACGCCACCTGAGACACATGCGCGCGCATAAGACCTTTGTTTGGCAAAGCTACGGCATTACACGACGCCTGAGACACAGCGCGTACACAAGACCTGATGTCTTTGCAAAACATTGGCAAAGCTACGACATTACACGCCGCCAAAGACACAGGAGCGTGCACAAGACTTGAACTACATGCCAAACATTAGCAAAGCTACGGTATTACACGCCGCCTGAGACACATGCGCGCGCAAAAATCTTGAAGTCTTTGCCAATCATTGGCAAAGCTACGGCATTACACGCCGTCTGATACACATGCGCGCGCACAAGACCTGAAGTCTTTGCCAATCATTGGCAAAGCTATGACATTACACGCCGCCTGAGACACTTGCGCTTGCACACGACCTGAAGTCTTTGCCAAACATTGGCAAAGCTAGGAAATCACACGCCGCCTGGGTTACATTCGCGGGCACAAGACCTGAACTCTTTGCCACACTTTGGCAAAGCTACGGCAATACACGCCGCCTGAGACACAGGCGCGCGCACAAGACCAGTACTCTTTGCAAAACTTTGGAAAAGCTACGGCATTACACGCTGCCTGAGACACAGGCGCGCACAAGACCTGAAGTATGTGCCAAACATTGACAAAGCTACGGCATTACACGCCGCCTGAGACACAGGCGCACGCACAAGACAAGAAGTCTTTGCCAAACATTGGCAAAACTACGGCATTACACGCATACGGAGACACAGGCGAACGCACAAGATATGTATCTTTGCCAAACATTGGCAAAGCTATGACATTACACGCCTCCTGAGACACAGGCATGCGCACTAGACCTGAACTCTTTGCCAATCATTGGCAAAGCGACGGCATTACACGTCGCCTGAGACACAGGCGCGCACACAAGACCAGAACTCTTTGCAAAACTTTGGAAAAGCTACGACCTTACACGCAGCCTGAGACACATACGCGCACAGGACCTGAAGTATGTGCCAAACGTTGGCAAAGCTACGGCATTACACGCCGCCTGAGACACAGGCGCGCACACAAGACCTGAAATCTTTGCCAAACATTGGAAAAGCTACGGCATTACACGCCTCCTGAGACACACGCGCACGCACAAGACATGTAGTCTTTGCCAAACATTGGCAAAGCTGCGACATTACACGCCTCCTGAGACACAGGCACGCACAAGACCTGAAGTCTTTGCCAAACATTACACACCGCATGAGACACAGGCGTGCGCACAATACCTGAACTATTTGCAATCATTGGAAAAGCTACGGCATTACACAGCCACATGAGACACATGCGCGCGCATTAGACCTTTGTTTGGCAAAGCTACGGCATGACACGTCGCCTGAGACACAGGCGCGCAAGACCTGAAGTCTTTGCAAAACATTGGCAATGCTACGGCATTACACGACGCCTGAGGCACAGCGCGTACACAAGACCTGAAGTCTTCGCAAAACATTCGCAAAGCTATGGCATTACATGCCGCCAAAGACAGAGGCGCGCGCACAAGTCTTGAACTACATGCCAAACATTAGCAAAGCTACGGTATTACACGCCGCCTGAGACACATGCGCGCGCAAAAAATCTTGAAGTCTTTGCCAATCATTGGCAAAGCTACGGCATTACACGCCGTCTGATACACATGCGCGCGCACGAGACCTGAAGTCTTTGCCAATCGTTGGCAAAGCTACGACATTAGACGCCGCCTGAGACACTTGCGCATGCACACGACCTGAAGTCTTTGCCAAACATTGTAAAAGCTACGGCATTACACGCCTCCTGAGACACACGCGCACGCACAAGACATGTAGTCTTTGCCAAACATTGGAAAAGCTGCGACATTACACGCCTCCTGAGTCACAGGCACGCACAAGACCTGAAGTCTTTGCCAAACATTACACACCGCCTGAGACACAGGCGTGTGCACAATACCTGAACTATTTGCCAATCATTGGCAAAGCTACGGCATTACACGCCGCCTGAGACACAGGCGCGCAAGACCTGAAGTCTTTGCAAAACATTGGCAATGCTACGGCATTACACGACGCCTGAGACACAGCGCGTACACAAGACCTGAAGTCTTTGCAAAACATTCGCAAAGCTATGGCATTACACGCCGCCAAAGACAGAGGGGCGCGCACAAGTCTTGAACTACATGCCAAACATTAGCAAAGCTACGGTATTACACGCCGCCTAAGACACATGCGCGCGTAAAAATCTTGAAGTCTTTGCCAATCATTGGCAAAGCTACGGCATTACACGCCGTCTGATACACATGCGCGCGCACAAGACCTGAAGTCTTTGCCAATCATTGGCAAAGCTACGATATTATACGCCGCCTGAGACACTTGCGCATGCACACGACCTGAAGTCTTTGCCAAACATTGGCAAAGCTAGGAAATTACACGCCGCCTGGGTTACATGCGCGGGCACAAGACCTGAACTCTTTGCCACACTTTGGCAAAGCTACGGCATTACACGCCGCCTGAGACACAGGCGCGCGCACAAGACCGGAACTCTTTGCAAAAATTTGGAAAAGCTACGGCATTACACGCTGCCTGAGACACAGGCGCGCACAAGACCTGAAGTCTATGCCAAACATTGACAAAGCTACGGCATTACACGCCGCCTGAGACACAGGCGCGCGCACAAGACCTGAAGTCTTTTCCAATCATTGGCAAAGCTACGGGATTACACGCCGCCTGAGACACAGGCGCGCGCACATGACCTGTACTATATACCAAACATTGGCAAAGCTACGACATTACACGCCTTCTGAGACACACGCGCACGCACAAGACATGTAGTCTTTGCCAAACATTGGCAAAGCTACGACATTACACGCCTCCTGAGACACAGGCATGCGCACTAGACCTGAACTCTTTGCCAATCATTGGCAAAGCGACGGCATTACACGCCGCCTGAGACACAGGCGCGCGCACAAGACCAGAACTCTTTGCAAAACTTTGGAAAAGCTACGACCTTACACGCAGCCTGAGACACATGCGCGCACAAGACCTGAAGTATGTGCCAAACGTTGGCAAAGCTACGGCATTAGACGCCGCCTGAGACATAGGCGCGCGCACAAGACCTGAAGTCTCTGCCAAACATTGGAAAAGCTACGGCATTACACGCCTCTTGAGACACACGCGCACGCACAAGACATGTAGTCTTTGCCAAACATTGGCAAAGCTGCGACATTACACGCCTCCTGTGACACAGGCACGCACAAGACCTGAAGTCTTTGCCAAACATTACACACCGCCTGAGACACAGGCGTGCGCACAATACCTGAACTATTTGCCAATCATTGGCAAAGCTACGGCATTACACGTCGCCTGAGACAGAGGCGCGCAAGACCTGAAGTCTTTGCAATACATTGGCAATGCTACGGCATTACACGACGCATGAGACACAGCGCGTACACAAGACCTGAAGTCTTTGCAAAACATTCGCAAAGCTATGGCATTACACGCCGCCAAAGACAGAGGCGCGCGCACAAGTCTTGAACTACATGCCAAACATTAGCAAAGCTACGGTATTACACGACGCCTGAGACACATGCGCGCGCAAAAATCTTGAAGTCTTTGCCAATCATTGGCAAAGCTACGGCATTACACGTCGTCTGATACACATGCGCGCGCACAAGACCTGAAGTCTTTGCCAATCATTGGCAAAGCTACGGCATTACACGCCGCCTGGGACACTTGCGCATGCACACGACCTGAAGTCTTTGCCAAACATTGGCAAAGCTAGGAAATTACACGCCGCCTGGGTTACATGCGCGGGCACAAGATCTGAACTCTTTGCCACACTTTGGCAAAGCTACGGCATTACACGCCGCCTGAGACACAAGCGCGCGTACAAGACCGGAACTCTTTGCAAAAATTTGGAACAGCTACGGCATTACACGCTGCCTGAGACCACAGGCGCGCACAAGACCTGAAGTCTATGCCAAACATTGACAAAGCTACGGCATTACACGCCGCCTGAGACACAGGCGCGCACACAAGACCTGAAGTCTTCGCCAAACATTGCCAAAACTACGGCATTACATGCATCCGGAGACACAGGCGCGCGCACAAGACGTGTAGTCTTTGCCAAACATTGGCAAAGCTACGACATTACACGCCTCCTGAGACACAGGCACGCACAAGACCTGTAGTCTTTGCCAAACATTTGCAAAGGTATGGCATTACACGTCGCTTGAGACACAGGCGTGCGCCCAAGACCTGTGTTTGGCAAAGCTACAGTATTACACGCCCCTGAGACACAGTCGCGCGCACAAGACCTGAAGTCCTTGCCAAGCATTAGCAAAGCTACGGCATTACACGCCTCCTGAGACACTTGCGCATGCATAGGGCCTGAAGTCTTTGCCAAACAATGGCAAAGCTACGAAATTACAAACAGCCTGGGTTACATGCGCGCGCACAAGACCTGAACTCTTTGCCACAGTTTGCAAAGCTACGGCATTACACGCCGCCTGACACACAGGCGCGCGCACATGACCAGAACTCTTTGCAAAACTTTGGAAAAGCTACGGCATTACACGCTGCCTGAGACACAGGCGCTCACAAGACCTGAAGTCTGTGCCAAACATTGGCAAAGCTATGGCATTATACGCCGCCTGAGACACAGGCGCGCGGACAAGACCTGAAGTCTTTCCCAAACATTTACAAAGCTACCGGCATTACACGCCTCCTGAGACACAGGCGCGCAGAAGACCTGAAGTCTTTGCCAAACATTTGCAAAGGTACGGCATTACATGTCGCCTGAGACACAGTGTTTGGCAAAGCTACGGTATTACACGCCGCCTGAGACACAGTCGGGCGCACAAGACCTAAAGTCCTTGCCAAACATTAGCAAAGCTACGGCGTTACACACCGCCTCAGACACAGGGGCGTGCACAAGACCGGAAGTCTTTGCCTAACATTGGCAAACCTACGGCATTGCACCCCGCATGAAACACATGCGCGCACAAGACCTGAAGTCTTTGCCAATCATTGGCAAAGATACGACATTACACGCCACCTGAGAAGCATACGCGCACACAAGACCTGAAGTCTTTGCCAAACATTACAAAACGCCTGAGACACAGGCGTGCGCACAAGACCTGAACTCTTTGCAAAACATTGGTAAAGCTACGACATTACGCGCCGCCTGAGACACAGACGCGCGAACAAGACCTGAACTATATGCCAAACATTGGCAAAGCTACGGCCTGAGACACATGCGCGGGCAAAAGTCCTGAAGTCTTTGCCAATCATTGGCAAAGCTACGACATTACACGCCGCCTGAGACACAGGCGCGCGCACAAGACCTGAAGTATTTGCCAAACATTGGAAAAGCTACTGCATTACACGCCGTCTGATACACATGCGCGCGCACAAGACCTGAAGTCTTTTCCAATCATTGGCAAAGCTACGGGATTACACGCCGCCTGAGACACAGGCGCGCGCTCATGACCTGTACTATATTCCTAACATTGGCAAAGCTACGACATTACACGCCTTCTGAGACACACGCGCACGCACAAGACATGTAGTCTTTGCTAAACATTGGCAAAGCTATGACATTACACGCCTCCTGAGACACAGGCACGCACAAGACCTGAAGTGTTTGCCAAACATTACACACCGCCTGAGACACAGGCATACGCACTAGACCGGAACTCTTTGCCAATCATTGGCAAAGCGACGGCATTACACGCCACCTTAGACACATGCGCGCGCAAAAATCTTGAAGTCTTTGCCAATCATTGGCAAAGCTACGGCATTACACGCCGTCTGATACACATGCGTGCGCGCAAGACCTGAAGTCTTTGCCAATCGTTGGCAAAGCTACGGCATTAGACGCCGCCTGAGACACTTGCGCATGCACACGACCTGAAGTCTTTGCCAAACATTGTAAAAGCTACGGCATTACACGCCTCCTGAGACACACGCGGACGCACAAGACATGTAGTCTTTGCCAAACATTGGAAAAGCTGCGACATTACACGCCTCCTGAGTCACAGGCACGCACAAGACCTAAAGTCTTTGCCAAACATTACACACCGCCTGAGACACAGGCGTGCGCACAATACCTGAACTATTTGCCAATCATTGGCAAAGCTACGGCATTACACGCCGCCTGAGACACAGGCGCGCAAGACCTGAAGTCTTTGCAAAACATTGGCAATGCTACGGCATTACACGACGCCTGAGACACAGCGCGTACACAAGACCTGAAGTCTTTGCAAAACATTCACAAAGCTATGGCATTACACGCCGCCAAAGACAGAGGGGCGCGCACAAGTCTTGAACTACATGCCAAACATTAGCAAAGCTACGGTATTACACGCCGCCTAAGACACATGCGCGCGAAAAAATCTTGAAGTCTTTGCCAATCATTGGCAAAGCTACGGCATTACACGCCGTCTGATACACATGCGCGCGCACAAGACCTGAAGTCTTTGCCAATCATTGGCAAAGCTACGATATTATACGCCGCCTGAGACACTTGCGCATGCACACGACCTGAAGTCTTTGCCAAACATTGGCAAAGCTAGGAAATTACACGCCGCCTGGGTTACATGCGCGGGCACAAGACCTGAACTCTTTGCCACACTTTGGCAAAGCTACGGCATTACACGCCGCCTGAGACACAGGCGCGCGCACAAGACCGGAACTCTTTGCAAAAATTTGGAAAAGCTACGGCATTACACGCTGCCTGAGACACAGGCGCGCACAAGACCTGAAGTCTATGCCAAACATTGACAAAGCTACGGCATTACACGCCGCCTGAGACACAGGCGCGCGCACAAGACCTGAAGTCTTTTCCAATCATTGGCAAAGCTACGGGATTACACGCCGCCTGAGACACAGGCGCGCGCACATGACCTGTACTATATTCCAAACATTGGCAAAGCTACGACATTACACGCCTTCTGAGACACACGCGCACGCACAAGACATGTAGTCTTTGCCAAACATTGGCAAAGCTACGACATTACACGCCTCCTGAGACACAGGCATGCGCACTAGACCTGAACTCTTTGCCAATCATTGGCAAAGCGACGGCATTACACGCCGCCTGAGACACAGGCGCGCGCACAAGACCAGAACTCTTTGCAAAACTTTGGAAAAGCTACGACCTTACACGCAGCCTGAGACACATGCGCGCACAAGACCTGAAGTATGTGCCAAACGTTGGCAAAGCTACGGCATTAGACGCCGCCTGAGACACAGGCGCGGGCACAAGACCTGAAGTCTTTCCCAAACATTGGAAAAGCTACGGCATTACACGCCTCCTGAGACACACGCGCACGCACAAGACATGTAGTCTTTGCCAAACATTGGCAAAGCTGCGACATTACACGCCTCCTGTGACACAGGCACGCACAAGACCTGAAGTCTTTGCCAAACATTACACACCGCCTGAGACACAGGCGTGCGCACAATACCTGAACTATTTGCCAATCATTGGCAAAGCTACGGCATTACACGCCGCCAGAGACAGAGGCGCGCAAGACCTGAAGTCTTTGCAATACATTGGCAATGCTACGGCATTACACGACGCCTGAGACACAGCGCGTACACAAGACCTGAAGTCTTTGCAAAACATTCGCAAAGCTATGGCATTACACGCCGCCAATTACAGAGGCGCGCGTACAAGTCTTGAACTACATGCCAAACATTAGCAAAGCTACGGTATTACACGACGCCTGAGACACATGCGCGCGCAAAAATCTTGAAGTCTTTGCCAATCATTGGTAAAGCTACGACATTACACGTAGTCTGATACACATGCGCGCGCACAAGACCTGAAGTCTTTGCCAATCATTGGCAAAGCTACGGCATTACACGCCGCCTGAGACACTTGCGCATGCACACGACCTGAAATCTTTGCCAAACATTGGCAAAGCAAGGAAATTACACGCCGCCTGGGTTACATGCGCGGGCACAAGACCTGAACTCTTTGCCACACTTTGGCAAAGCTACGGCATTACACGCCGCCTGAGACACAGGCGCGCGCACAAGACCGGAACTCTTTGCAAAAATTTGGAATAGCTACGGCATTACACGCTGCCTGAGACACAGGCGCGCACAAGACCTGAAGTCTATGCCAAACATTGACAAAGCTACGGCATTACACGCCGCCTGAGACACAGGCGCGCACACAAGACCTGAAGTCTTCGCCAAACATTGCCAAAACTACGGCATTACATGCATCCGGAGACACAGGCGCGCGCACAAGACGTGTAGTCTTTGCCAAACATTGGCAAAGCTACGACATTACAGGCCTCCTGAGACACAGGCACGCACAAGACCTGTAGTCTTTGCCAAACATTTGCAAAGGTATGGCATTACACGTCGCTTGAGACACAGGCGTGCGCCCAAGACCTGTGTTTGGCAAAGCTACAGTATTACACGCCCCTGAGACACAGTCGCGCGCACAAGACCTGAAGTCCTTGCCAAGCATTAGCAAAGCTACGGCATTACACGCCTCCTGAGACACTTGCGCATGCATAGGACCTGAAGTCTTTGCCAAACAATGGCAAAGCTACGAAATTACAAACAGCCTGGGTTACATGCGCGCGCACAAGACCTGAACTCTTTGCCACAGTTTGCAAAGCTACGGCATTACACGCCGCCTGAGACACAGGCGCGCGCACATGACCAGAACTCTTTGCAAAACTTTGGAAAAGCTACGGCATTACACGCTGCCTGAGACACAGGCGCTCACAAGACCTGAAGTCTGTGCCAAACATTGGCAAAGCTACGGCATTACACGCCGCCTGAGACACAGGCGCGCGGACAAGACCTGAAGTCTTTCCCAAACATTTGCAAAGCTACCGGCATTACACGCCTCCTGAGACACAGGCGCGCAGAAGACCTGAAGTCTTTGCCAAACATTTGCAAAGGTACGGCATTACATGTCGCCTGAGACACAGTGTTTGGCAAAGCTACGGTATTACACGCCGCCTGAGACACAGTCGGGCGCACAAGACCTGAAGTCCTTGCCAAACATTAGCAAAGCTACGGCGTTACACACCGCCTCAGACACAGGGGCGCGCACAAGACCGGAGGTCTTTGCCTAACATTGGCAAACCTACGGCATTGCACCCCGCATGAAACACATGCGCGCACAAGACCTGAAGTCTTTGCCAATCATTGGCAAAGATACGACATTACACGCCACCTGAGAAGCATACGCGCACACAAGACCTGAAGTCTTTGCCAAACATTACAAAACACCTGAGACACAGGCGTGCGCACAAGACCTGAACTCTTTGCAAAACATTGGTAAAGCTACGACATTACGCGACGCCTGAGACACAGACGCGCGAACAAGACCTGAACTATATGCCAAACATTGGCAAAGCTACGGCCTGAGACACATGCGCGCGCAAAAGTCCTGAAGTCTTTGCCAATCATTGGCAAAGCTACGACATTACACGCCGCCTGAGACACAGGCGCGCGCACAAGACCTGAAGTATTTGCCAAACATTGGAAAAGCTACTGCATTACACGCCGTCTGATACACATGCGCGCGCACAAGACCTGAAGTCTTTTCCAATCATTGGCAAAGCTACGGGATTACACGCCGCCTGAGACACAGGCGCGCGCACATGACCTGTACTATATTCCTAACATTGGCAAAGCTACGACATTACACGCCTTCTGAGACACACGCGCACGTACAAGACATGTAGTCTTTGCCAAACATTGGCAAAGCTACGACATTACACGCCTCCTGAGACACAGGCACGCACAAGACCTGAAGTCTTTGCCAAACATTACACACCGCCTGAGACACAGGCATACGCACTAGACCGGAACTCTTTGCCAATCATTGGCAAAGCGACGGCATTACACGCCACCTTAGACACATGCGCGCGCAAAAATCTTGAAGTCTTTTCCAATCATTGGCAAAGCTACGGCATTACACGCCGTCTGATACACATGCGCGCGCACAAGACCTGAAGTCTTTGCCAATCATTGGCAAAGCTATGACATTACACGCCGCCTGAGACACTTGCGCTTGCACATGACCTGAAGTCTTTGCCAAACATTGGCAAAGCTAGGAAATTACACGCCGCCTGCGTTACATTCGCGGGCACAAGACCTGAACTCTTTGCCACATTTTGGCAAAGCTACGACATTACACGCCGCCTGAGACACAGGCGAGCGCACAAGACCAGTACTCTTTGCAAAATTGGAAAAGCTACGGCATTACACGCTGCCTGAGACACAGGCGCGCACAAGACCTGAAGTATGTGCCAAACATTGACAAAGCTACGACATTACACACCGCCTGAGACACAGGCGCGCACACAAGACCTGAAATCTTTGCCAAACATTGGAAAAGCTACGGCATTACACGCCTCCTGAGACACACGCGCACGCATAAGACATGTAGTCTTTGCCAAACATTGTAAAAGCTACGGCATTACACGCCTCCTGAGACACACGCGGACGCACAAGACATGTAGTCTTTGCCAAACATTGGAAAAGCTGCGACATTACACGCCTCCTGAGTCACAGGCACGCACAAGACCTAAAGTCTTTGCCAAACATTACACACCGCCTGAGACACAGGCGTGCGCACAATACCTGAACTATTTGCCAATCATTGGCAAAGCTACGGCATTACACGCCGCCTGAGACACAGGCGCGCAAGACCTGAAGTCTTTGCAAAACATTGGCAATGCTACGGCATTACACGACGCCTGAGACACAGCGCGTACACAAGACCTGAAGTCTTTGCAAAACATTCACAAAGCTATGGCATTACACGCCGCCAAAGACAGAGGGGCGCGCACAAGTCTTGAACTACATGCCAAACATTAGCAAAGCTACGGTATTACACGCCGCCTAAGACACATGCGCGCGAAAAAATCTTGAAGTCTTTGCCAATCATTGGCAAAGCTACGGCATTACACGCCGTCTGATACACATGCGCGCGCACAAGACCTGAAGTCTTTGCCAATCATTGGCAAAGCTACGATATTATACGCCGCCTGAGACACTTGCGCATGCACACGACCTGAAGTCTTTGCCAAACATTGGCAAAGCTAGGAAATTACACGCCGCCTGGGTTACATGCGCGGGCACAAGACCTGAACTCTTTGCCACACTTTGGCAAAGCTACGGCATTACACGCCGCCTGAGACACAGGCGCGCGCACAAGACCGGAACTCTTTGCAAAAATTTGGAAAAGCTACGGCATTACACGCTGCCTGAGACACAGGCGCGCACAAGACCTGAAGTCTATGCCAAACATTGACAAAGCTACGGCATTACACGCCGCCTGAGACACAGGCGCGCGCACAAGACCTGAAGTCTTTTCCAATCATTGGCAAAGCTACGGGATTACACGCCGCCTGAGACACAGGCGCGCGCACATGACCTGTACTATATTCCAAACATTGGCAAAGCTACGACATTACACGCCTTCTGAGACACACGCGCACGCACAAGACATGTAGTCTTTGCCAAACATTGGCAAAGCTACGACATTACACGCCTCCTGAGACACAGGCATGCGCACTAGACCTGAACTCTTTGCCAATCATTGGCAAAGCGACGGCATTACACGCCGCCTGAGACACAGGCGCGCGCACAAGACCAGAACTCTTTGCAAAACTTTGGAAAAGCTACGACCTTACACGCAGCCTGAGACACATGCGCGCACAAGACCTGAAGTATGTGCCAAACGTTGGCAAAGCTACGGCATTAGACGCCGCCTGAGACACAGGCGCGGGCACAAGACCTGAAGTCTTTCCCAAACATTGGAAAAGCTACGGCATTACACGCCTCCTGAGACACACGCGCACGCACAAGACATGTAGTCTTTGCCAAACATTGGCAAAGCTGCGACATTACACGCCTCCTGTGACACAGGCACGCACAAGACCTGAAGTCTTTGCCAAACATTACACACCGCCTGAGACACAGGCGTGCGCACAATACCTGAACTATTTGCCAATCATTGGCAAAGCTACGGCATTACACGCCGCCAGAGACAGAGGCGCGCAAGACCTGAAGTCTTTGCAATACATTGGCAATGCTACGGCATTACACGACGCCTGAGACACAGCGCGTACACAAGACCTGAAGTCTTTGCAAAACATTCGCAAAGCTATGGCATTACACGCCGCCAATTACAGAGGCGCGCGTACAAGTCTTGAACTACATGCCAAACATTAGCAAAGCTACGGTATTACACGACGCCTGAGACACATGCGCGCGCAAAAATCTTGAAGTCTTTGCCAATCATTGGTAAAGCTACGACATTACACGTAGTCTGATACACATGCGCGCGCACAAGACCTGAAGTCTTTGCCAATCATTGGCAAAGCTACGGCATTACACGCCGCCTGAGACACTTGCGCATGCACACGACCTGAAATCTTTGCCAAACATTGGCAAAGCAAGGAAATTACACGCCGCCTGGGTTACATGCGCGGGCACAAGACCTGAACTCTTTGCCACACTTTGGCAAAGCTACGGCATTACACGCCGCCTGAGACACAGGCGCGCGCACAAGACCGGAACTCTTTGCAAAAATTTGGAATAGCTACGGCATTACACGCTGCCTGAGACACAGGCGCGCACAAGACCTGAAGTCTATGCCAAACATTGACAAAGCTACGGCATTACACGCCGCCTGAGACACAGGCGCGCACACAAGACCTGAAGTCTTCGCCAAACATTGCCAAAACTACGGCATTACATGCATCCGGAGACACAGGCGCGCGCACAAGACGTGTAGTCTTTGCCAAACATTGGCAAAGCTACGACATTACAGGCCTCCTGAGACACAGGCACGCACAAGACCTGTAGTCTTTGCCAAACATTTGCAAAGGTATGGCATTACACGTCGCTTGAGACACAGGCGTGCGCCCAAGACCTGTGTTTGGCAAAGCTACAGTATTACACGCCCCTGAGACACAGTCGCGCGCACAAGACCTGAAGTCCTTGCCAAGCATTAGCAAAGCTACGGCATTACACGCCTCCTGAGACACTTGCGCATGCATAGGACCTGAAGTCTTTGCCAAACAATGGCAAAGCTACGAAATTACAAACAGCCTGGGTTACATGCGCGCGCACAAGACCTGAACTCTTTGCCACAGTTTGCAAAGCTACGGCATTACACGCCGCCTGAGACACAGGCGCGCGCACATGACCAGAACTCTTTGCAAAACTTTGGAAAAGCTACGGCATTACACGCTGCCTGAGACACAGGCGCTCACAAGACCTGAAGTCTGTGCCAAACATTGGCAAAGCTACGGCATTACACGCCGCCTGAGACACAGGCGCGCGGACAAGACCTGAAGTCTTTCCCAAACATTTGCAAAGCTACCGGCATTACACGCCTCCTGAGACACAGGCGCGCAGAAGACCTGAAGTCTTTGCCAAACATTTGCAAAGGTACGGCATTACATGTCGCCTGAGACACAGTGTTTGGCAAAGCTACGGTATTACACGCCGCCTGAGACACAGTCGGGCGCACAAGACCTGAAGTCCTTGCCAAACATTAGCAAAGCTACGGCGTTACACACCGCCTCAGACACAGGGGCGCGCACAAGACCGGAGGTCTTTGCCTAACATTGGCAAACCTACGGCATTGCACCCCGCATGAAACACATGCGCGCACAAGACCTGAAGTCTTTGCCAATCATTGGCAAAGATACGACATTACACGCCACCTGAGAAGCATACGCGCACACAAGACCTGAAGTCTTTGCCAAACATTACAAAACACCTGAGACACAGGCGTGCGCACAAGACCTGAACTCTTTGCAAAACATTGGTAAAGCTACGACATTACGCGACGCCTGAGACACAGACGCGCGAACAAGACCTGAACTATATGCCAAACATTGGCAAAGCTACGGCCTGAGACACATGCGCGCGCAAAAGTCCTGAAGTCTTTGCCAATCATTGGCAAAGCTACGACATTACACGCCGCCTGAGACACAGGCGCGCGCACAAGACCTGAAGTATTTGCCAAACATTGGAAAAGCTACTGCATTACACGCCGTCTGATACACATGCGCGCGCACAAGACCTGAAGTCTTTTCCAATCATTGGCAAAGCTACGGGATTACACGCCGCCTGAGACACAGGCGCGCGCACATGACCTGTACTATATTCCTAACATTGGCAAAGCTACGACATTACACGCCTTCTGAGACACACGCGCACGTACAAGACATGTAGTCTTTGCCAAACATTGGCAAAGCTACGACATTACACGCCTCCTGAGACACAGGCACGCACAAGACCTGAAGTCTTTGCCAAACATTACACACCGCCTGAGACACAGGCATACGCACTAGACCGGAACTCTTTGCCAATCATTGGCAAAGCGACGGCATTACACGCCACCTTAGACACATGCGCGCGCAAAAATCTTGAAGTCTTTTCCAATCATTGGCAAAGCTACGGCATTACACGCCGTCTGATACACATGCGCGCGCACAAGACCTGAAGTCTTTGCCAATCATTGGCAAAGCTATGACATTACACGCCGCCTGAGACACTTGCGCTTGCACATGACCTGAAGTCTTTGCCAAACATTGGCAAAGCTAGGAAATTACACGCCGCCTGCGTTACATTCGCGGGCACAAGACCTGAACTCTTTGCCACATTTTGGCAAAGCTACGACATTACACGCCGCCTGAGACACAGGCGAGCGCACAAGACCAGTACTCTTTGCAAAATTGGAAAAGCTACGGCATTACACGCTGCCTGAGACACAGGCGCGCACAAGACCTGAAGTATGTGCCAAACATTGACAAAGCTACGACATTACACACCGCCTGAGACACAGGCGCGCACACAAGACCTGAAATCTTTGCCAAACATTGGAAAAGCTACGGCATTACACGCCTCCTGAGACACACGCGCACGCATAAGACATGTAGTCTTTGCCAAACATTGGCAAAGCTGCAACATTACACGCCTCCTGAGACACAGGCACGCACAAGACCTGAAGTCTTTGCCAAACATTACACACCGCATGAGACACAGGCGTGCGCACAATACCTGAACTATTTGCCAATCATTGGAAAAGCTACGGCATTACACAGCCACATGAGACACATGCGCGCGCATTAGACCTTTGTTTGGTAAAGCTACGGCATTACACGTCGCCTGAGACACAGGCGCGCAAGACCTGAAGTCTTTGCAAAACATTGGCAATGCTACGGCATTACACGACGCCTGAGGCACAGCACGTACTCAAGACCTGAAGTCTTTGCAAAACATTCGCAAAGCTATGGCATTACATGCCGCCAAAGACAGAGGCGCGCGCACAAGTCTTGAACTACATGCCAAACATTAGCAAAGCTACGGTATTACACGCCGCCTGAGACACATGCGCGCGCAAAAAATCTTGAAGTCTTTGCCAATCATTGGCAAAGCTACGGCATTACACGCCGTCTGATACACATGCGCGCGCATGAGACCTGAAGTCTTTGCCAATCGTTGGCAAAGCTACGGCATTACACGCCGCCTGAGACACTTGCGCATGCACACGACCTGAAGTCTTTGCCAAACATTGGCAAAGCTAGGAAATTACACGCCACCTGGGTTACATGCGCGGGCACAAGACCTGAACTCTTTGCCACACTTTGGCAAAGCTACGGCATTACACACCGCCTGAGACACAGGCACGTGCATAAGAACAGAACTTTTTGCAAAAATTTGGAAAAGCTACGGCATTACACGCCGCCTGAGACATAGGCGCGCGCACAAGACCTGAAGTCTTCGCCAAACATTGCCAAAACTACGGCATTACATGCATCCAGAGACACAGGCGCACGCACAAGACATGTAGTCTTTTCCAAACATTGGCAAAGCTAAGACATTACACGCCTCTCGAGACACAGGCACGCACAAGACCTATTGTCTTTGCCAAACATTTGCAAAGGTATGGCATTACACGTCGCTTGAGACACAGGCGTGGGCCCAAGACCTGTGTTTGGCAAAGCTACAGTATTACACGCCCCTGAGACACAGTCGCGCGCACAAGACCTGAAGTCCTAGCCAAGCATTAGCAAAGTTACGGCATTACACGCCTCCTGAGACACCTGCGCATGCACAGGACCTGAAGTCTTTGCTAAACATTGGCAAAACTACAAAATTACAAACAGCCTGGGTTACATGCGCGCGCACAAGACCTGAACTCTTTGCCACAGTTTGCAAAGCTACGGCATTACACGCCGCCTGAGACACAGGTGCGCGCACATGACCAGAACTCTTTCCAAAACTTTGGAAAAGCTACGGCATTACACCCTGCCAGAGACACAGGCGCGCACCAGACCTGAAGTCTGTGCCAAACATTGGCAAAGCTACGGCATTACACGCCGCCTGAGACACAGGCGCGCGCACAAGACCTGAAGTCTCTCCCAAACATTGGCAAAGCTACGGCATTACACGCCTTCTGAGACACTGGCGCACGCACAAGACATGTAGTCTTTGCCAAACATTGGCAAAGCTACGACATTACACGCCTCCTGAGAAACAGGCGCGCACAAGACCTGAACTATATTCCAAACATTGGCAAAGCTACGGCTTGAGACACATGCGCGTGCAAAAGACCTGAAGTCTTTGCCGATCATTGGCAAAGCTACGACATTACACGCCGCCTGAGACACAGGCGCGCGCACAAGACCTGAAGTCTTTGCCACACATTGGCAAAGGTACTGCAATACACGCCGTCTGATACACATGCGCGCGCACAAGACCAGAAGTCTTTTCCAATCATTGGCAAAGCTACGCGATTACACGCCGCCTGAGACACAGGCGCGCGCACAAGACCTGAACTATATTCCAAACATTGGCAAAGCTACGGCATTACACGCCTTTTGAGACACACGCGTACGCACAAGACATGTAGTCTTTGCCAAACATTGGCAAAGCTACGACATTACACGCCTCCTGAGACACAGGCACGCACAAGACCTGAAGTCTTTGCCAAACATTACACACCGCCTGAGACACAGGCATGCGCACTAGACCGGAACTCTTTGCCAATCATCGGCAAAGCGACGGCATTACACGCCACCTGAGACACATGCGCGCGCATAAGACCTTTGTTTGGCAAAGCTACGGCATTACACGCCGCCTGAGACACATGCGCGCGCATAAGACCTTTGTTTGGCAAAGCTACGGCATTACACGCCGCCTGAGACACAGGCGCGCAAGACCTGAAGTCTTTACAAAACATTGGCAATGCTACGACATTACACGACGCCTGAGACACAGCGCGTACACAAGACCTGAAGTCTTTGCAAAACATTGGCAAAGCTACAGCATTACACGCCGCCAAAGACACAGGCGCGCGCCCAAGACTTGAACTACATGCCAAACATTAGCAAAGCTACGGTATTACACGCCGCCTGTGACACATGCGCGGGCAAAAATATTGAAGTCTTTGCCAATCATTGGCAAAGCTACGGCATTACACGCCGTCTGATACACATGCGCGCGCACAAGACATGAAGTCTTTGCCAATCATTGGCAAAGCTATGACATTACACGCCGCCTGAGACACAGGCGCGCACACAAGACCTGAAATCTTTGCCAAACATTGGAAAAGCTACGGCATTACACGCCTCCTGAGACACACGCGCACGCACAAGACATGTAGTCTTTGCCAAACATTGGCAAAGCTACGACATTACACGCCTCCTGAGACACAGGCACGCACAAGACCTGAAGTCTTTGCCAAACATTACACACCGCATGAGACACAGGCGTGCGCACAATACCTGAACTATTTGCCAATCATTGGAAAAGCTACGGCATTACACAGCCACATGAGACACATGGGCGCGCATTAGACCTTTGTTTGGCAAAGCTACGGCATTACACGTCGCCTGAGACACAGGCGCGCAAGACCTGAAGTCTTTGCAAAACATTGGCAATGCTACGGCATTACACGACGCCTGAGGCACAGCGCGTACTCAAGACCTGAAGTCTTTGAAAAACATTCGCAAAGCTATGGCATTACATGCCTCCAAAGACAGAGGCGCGCGCACAAGTCTTGAACTACATGCCAAACATTAGCAAAGCTACGGTATTACACGCCGCCTAAGACACATGCGCGCGTAAAAAATCTTGAAGTCTTTGCCAATCATTGGCAAAGCTACGGCATTACACGCCGTCTGATACGCATGCGCGCGCACGAGACCTGAAGTCTTTGCCAATCGTTGGCAAAGCTACGGCATTACATGCCGCCTGAGACACTTGCTGTGACACCCGACATTTCAGGTCAATATCCGTACACATTATGAACAAGTTTACCTTACAATAAACGAGTTTACATTATAATTATTTTTGTGATTTATGTAATTTCACAAACAAGGACATTAAGGTCCATCAAAGACCGTACATGGCCTCAATTCATACTAGGGTAATTCTAGGAATTTCCGGTGCAAGTACCAGTACAACCCGACTTAATTCGAACACTATTGGTTGAAATAAATAACCAGAAAAATATATATACATATATATATTATTTACACAAACTTTACGTGGAACCATAAATTATATTTAGAATAAAATTATAATACCGTGGGGAAAATAAACCGAATTAAACTACCCCTTTAAAACTCTAATTGATATTAATACCAAAAATCTAATTGTTTTATTATTATAACCCAAACCCCCTAACCCACCCTTGACTTCTCGGCCGAAGTGCAGGGGAAACCATCCCCAATCTCACGTATTTTCAAATTGACCCATACTCCCACTTGTGAAAACCCAGATAAAACCATACCCTTCACTCAAAACTCTCACAACCCTTTCATCTTTCACATTTTCATATGGCAAAGTTTCCATTCCTCTTCAAACCGAAGCCAAGTTTTAAGGCGAAATCCTACCACAATCCAGTGTTTTAAGAAGAATTTCAAGTGTTTCTGAAAAGAGTTTAGCAAAAGATTCAAGATCACTTCTCTGTTTTCTTCATCATTTTCATCTTGGTTTTAAGGTAAAAACTCGACATTTTCACATTAGTTTCTTTAAAACCGTAGCTAAACTTACATCTTATTTAAACGCAAGAAAGATAACAAGAAGAGTGTGTCGAATTCAAGTTTAAAACATAAAAATATGCAGGACTGATTCTGTCAAACAGAAGTCCAGTAATCGAAACTAGGAGTTTCGATACCAGTTAACTCAATCGAAACTAGGAGTTTCGATACCTGTTGATCCATCGAAACTAGGAGTTTTGATGTCTTTTACTCAATCGAAACTAGGTAGTTTCGATAGCAAATACTCAATCGAAACTAGGTAGTTTCGATACCTTTTTCTCAATCGAAACTAGGTTGTTTCGACTCCTGACCACTCCATCGAAACTAAGTAGTTTCGACACACATATGCCCAATCGAAACTAAGAAGTTTCGACACCTGTACAACAGTCCCAGTTGGGCAGTAACTCAAAACTATTTTACAACAAAACATGTGATGGAAAACTAAAACGAAATTTAAACAAACACAATCAGATTTACAAGGTCGGTGAACAATTTACAATTAAGACGTTGGTCTTAACAACAATTTACCCTTGGTATCTAGGGTACAAATAGTCAAGGTTGACTACAACAAGTATTATCACAAGTATATACACAAACTCAAGGTGAGTTTCACGGCCCCTTTCTTTTTACTGTTTTCAAATATTTGGGGGAGAAACATACTTCAACTATTTTATGGGATAACAAGAGAATAAGACACGACTTTATGTTTACATGGGATGAGAACAACACATTGGAGGCCGCTAAAGTCCCCTGGAACAACATAGTAACCATTAACTGTAGCCTAGGGTCCTATGAATAGTACTATGGACAGTGACGTCTCCCGGTCATGGTTAGTCGCGCTAACCACAATCTGGAGGATTTATGGCCGCATAGAATCTGATAAAGCTTAATAGGGGCTCACACATGTCATGGTTTGGTTACGCCTCATGTATGAACATATTATTTGTATTCCTAGCTAGTTTACAAATGGGTCAACAATTCTTATTCTGTTTATCACATACAACTGAAACTATTTACGAATGATGAAATTTTGCAAAGAACTATTTGATTAAACCTGTGAACTCACCAACCTCGTGTTGACGATTTTAAGTATGTTTTTCAGGTAACTGAACGTGATTTCAAGGTTGGCAATGTAGATTACATGCATGCACGATGGATACTACTCGAGGAGGATTTCCCCTGTATAACTCATTAAATTGAGTCATATTTGTGAAATCTTAACTTTTTGTAAACTAGGATTACATTTTTGTAATGTAAAACCTTAAATTTGTTTATGTATCCATTTATCATGTATGTGTTTGCGGTAATCATATGCTTTGGAAACTATGAACGTTGCGCCTCGCGTTTCCGCCTTGGCGGGGTGTGACAGAACTTGGTATCAGAGCCATTGATTATAGCGAATTAGGAATCTAAATTGGAACCTAGTCTATAATCTAAATGACTCACTAAAACGTTTTCATTGCATAAGAATTGTATAACCAGTCATTTTGTCATATGGATATTGTAGTCATAAGCATGTCGTCACATTCACATTCTGATCCCGTCTCTGACACTGAATCAAACGAGGAACGTTCCGCCTCACATCCCAAAAATTGAGTACAAATCCGTAGTTCCACGCCACCAAATGTCGCCTTGGGAGAACCGCCTATTGTCTACCGAAAGAAAAGCGGAGGACCAGTGAAGGTACAAAGCGCTAGAAAGAAGTTTCGACTTCCGCACAAGAGGACTCTTGCAGCCCGTGACCCGAAGGACTTAGAGACTGATGAAGAGCCATCTAGGAAACGACCCTGTTACCACCCTGCTGTAGGAACTATCCGTTGGATGCCACATACTCTGGCCCGATGGAGGGATATGGAGAGCATCCCATCTACCTTTGAGATTGGAGAGTCTTCTAACTCCCCAACACCCCTACCTCACACTGGGGAAGTCATGGAGCTCACAGTGCCTACACTAGTAGCACGCGTTCGTACGCATGAGGAGCGTCTTGATGATCTCCTAGATGACATCCGGGCACAGGGGGATGCAGCCACGCGACTTCGTCAAGGACTCGGATCTCGAGTTCAGACTCTAGATGACCGCACCCGAAACATACAGGGTACCACAAACTATCTAGAGTTGAGAGCTGACATGGACTGGCAGTTCACTGTCACTGTCCGAGACATGGTGGAGGCGCTGGAAGAAAGGACTTTGGCTGCAGAATTTGTGGCTAGAGCAAGCTTTGTTATGGCAGGACTTGCCATGATGATTGGATTGTACTCTCACTTCTTCTTCTAAACCTAATATGGGCGGGTTGTGCCCATAGTACATTATGTAGTTTAAAACTTTAGTACTGATGAGGTCATGAGAACCCATCACTTTTGTATCCGTTTCTTTTGGGAACAATGTACTATGAATGTTTTAACTATATATATAAGGGTTTAAGTTTTGATGTTGTCGTATCCTTATGCCATGTGCTATCATTATTGTCATATAATGTTATTTCTTTTTAATTGATGTGTTAGAAAGAACGTCATGGCACCAAAGCGTAGCACACCCCGTAACACTACTGGAGACAAAAATGAGACGATTTCTCCAAATGTAGAACAACTCATAGCACAGCAAGTAGCTGCTGCCATGCAACAGTATGAGGCAAACCGAAATAGTGGAGGAGGAAACGGCAGTGGTACCGGCGGAGGAGGTGCAGGAGGTAGCGGTACAGCTGGAGGTTCCGGAGGTTCCGGAGGTAATAGAATAAATAAGTCGTAACACCTAGTCATGATCCGAATTAATGACGTTATGACTTGTAATTCTACAGATGCTTCAATTAGGAAGTGCTCCTACAAGACCTTTCTATCTTGCAAACCTCGTAACTTCAATGGCACCGAGGGTGCAGTTGGACTAATGAGATGGATAGAGAAGATGGAATCGGTGATTGATATTAGTGAATGCACCGCTGACTGCATGGTGAAGTATTCTACATGCTCACTCACTAATAAAGCTTTAACCTGGTGGAATTCACAAGTAAAGACTTTGGGAAGGCAGACAGCATATGAGTTGTCATGGGAAGACCTAAAAGCCATGATGATCGAGGAATACTGTCCTCGAAATGAGTTGCAAAAGATCGAATCTGAAATGTGGAACTTGCAAATGACAGGAGATGATGTTGCTGGCTACACTGACCGATTCAATGAGTTAGCAATCTTGGTTCCACACATGGTCACCCCGGAATACAAGAAGGTTGAAAGATATTTGTGGGGTCTCGCACCTCAAATCCGAAGTCTGGTGACTTCATCGAACCCTATGGATGCCAAGAGCGCCATAACTTTAGCTTTCAAGCTAAGGGATAATGCTGTACGTGATGGTTTGTTTGAGAGGAAGGAGACTGAAGGAGGGAAATCTGGAGAAAAGAGGAAATGGTTTGGAAAATCAATTAATCAAAACAAGAATCAAATTTACAAGAGACCTGAAACTATGAAAGCCTTTGTCGCCAACACTGTGGAACAAAAAGGATACCTTGGAGCACGACCAAGGTGTGACAATTGTGGATATCATCACAGTGGGAAGTGTACCCAATGTGGAAAATATAAAAAGTATGGACATCTAGCCCATGACTGTAGGAGCAATGCGAACCCTAACAAGATAAATCAAGTAGCAGGAGAAGTCAACCCAGGAACAGAAAGGATGAATCAAGGATGCTTTGAGTGTGGAGATCCAAAGCACTTCAGAAAAGACTGTCCAAAGTTGAAGAACCGAAACGACAATCAGGCCCGTGGAAGAGCATTTGTGATGGGGGCTGGTGACGCACGACAAGATCCAAACATTGTCACTGGTACGTTCCCGATAAATAATCACTATGCCTCTATACTTTTAGATACGGGTGCTGATTTGAGTTTTGTGTCAAATGACTTTAAGTCCCTACTCGGTATTAAGCCCAGCAAACTAGATCAAAATTATACAATTGAATTAGCAAACGGGAAATTAATTAAAACCGAAGAAGTCATTCAGGATTGTACCTTATGTCTTAAAAACCACACATTTAGTATAGATCTGTTACCCGTTGATTTAGGAAGCTTTGACGTTGTTATTGGCATGGATTGGTTGTCAAAGAATCATGCCGAGATTGTTTGTTTTGAGAAGATTGTCCAAATCCCACTCTCAAACGGAGAAGTTCTTTCGATTCAAGGTGAGAAGAGTGGAGTAACGTTAAGGATGATAAACTGCATGAAAGCTCGTAAGTATCTACGTAAAGGCTATTGCGTATTCCTGGCTCACGTCGTCAAAAAGAAACCCAAGGAACGTCGACTTGAAGAAATTCCAATCGTTAGGGATTACCCCGAAGTTTTTCCTAAAGACTTACCTGGATTACCACCACCGAGGCAAGTCGAATTCCGAATCGATTTGGTACCAGGATCCGCACCGATTGCGCGATCGCCGTATCGATTAGCACCTTCTGAAATGCAAGAATTATCAAATCAACTACAAGAGTTGCTTGATAAAGGTTTCATAAGACCGAGTTTCTCACCTTGGGGAGCTCCGGTCCTATTCGTAAAGAAAAAGGATGGAACCTTTAGGATGTGTATAGATTACCGAGAATTAAACAAGCTTACAATCAAAAACCGATACCCACTTCCTCGAATAGATGATTTGTTCGATCAACTACAAGGTTCTAGCTTCTACTCTAAGATCGATCTACGGTCAGGGTATCATCAACTAAAAATCCAAGAAGAAGATGTACCAAAGACAGCATTTAGGACTCGTTATGGTCACTACGAATTCCTAGTTATGCCATTTGGTTTGACAAACGCACCAGCTGTTTTCATGGATCTCATGAACCGCGTGTGCAAACCATACTTGGATAAATTCGTGATTGTGTTTATCGATGACATATTAATATATTCACGAACCAAGGAGGATCATGAACATCACCTGAAATTAATCTTAGAACTACTCAGGAATGAGAAGCTTTATGCTAAATTCTCAAAGTGTGAGTTTTGGATCCGAGAAGTGCATTTTCTTGGACATGTTATCAACAAGGAAGGAATTCACGTTGATCCATCTAAAATTGAAGCGATCAAAAACTGGGAAGCACCAAAGACTCCGATAGAAGTACGTCAATTTTTAGGTTTGGCCGGCTATTACAGACGATTCATCGAGAATTTTTCAAAAATAGCCTTGCCTTTGACCACATTAACTTAGAAAGAAAAGAAGTATGATTGGAATGACAAGCAAGAGTCAGCTTTTCAATTACTAAAGCAGAAGCTGTGTAGTGCACCAATTCTATCCCTTCCTGAGGGAATCGACAATTTTGTCGTATACTGCGATGCATCACACCAAGGACTGGGTTGTGTGTTAATGCAAAGAGACAAAGTCATCGCATATGCCTCACGACAACTAAAAGTGCACGAAAAGAATTATACGACCCACGACATGGAATTGGGTGCAGTTGTGTTTGCGCTCAAAATTTGGAGACATTACCTTTACGGTACAAGATGTACTATCTTTACTGATCACAAGAGTCTCCAGCATATGTTTGATCAAAAGGAACTTAACATGAGACAACGTCGTTGGGTAGAACTACTAAACGATTATGATTGTGATATCAAGTACCATCCCGGGAAAGCCAATGTCGTAGCGGACTCTTTAAGTCGCAAAGAACGAGTGAAAACTCTTCGTGTTCGTGCCTTAGGATTGACAATTCATACGAATCTTACTACTCAAATCCGATTGGCACAACAAGAGGCACTTAAAGAAAATAACATCCAAAATGAAGCACTACGTGGGATGATCAAACAATTGGAGTCTAAGTCGGATGATACATTTTACTTCATGGACAGAATCTGGGTGCCGAGTAACGGTAACTTACGAATGTTTGTTATGGACGAAGCCCACAAGTCTAGGTACTCCATTCACCCAGGTTCAGATAAAATGTATAAGGATCTAAAAGAATTATATTGGTGGCCCAATATGAAAGGAGATATTGCCACATATGTCAGTAAGTGCTTAACATGTTCAAAAGTAAAAGCCGAACATCAGAAACCGTCTGGTTTGTTACAACAACCTGAAATTCCCCAATGGAAATGGGAACAAATTTCTATGGATTTTATCACAAAATTACCCAGGACTTCCAGTGGTTATGATACCATATGGGTTATTGTCGACCGATTAACAAAATCTGCTCACTTTCTGCCAATGAAAGAAACTGACAAAACCGAGAAACTTGCAAAGCTTTATATCAAGGAAATTGTGGCTAGGCATGGAGTGCCAATTTCTATTATCTCGGATAGAGATAGCAGATTCGTGTCTAGAATCTGGAAATCATTACAAGAAGCCATGGGCACACGTCTTGACATGAGCAGGGCATATCACCCACAAACAGATGGTCAAAGTGAACGGACTATCCAGACACTAGAAGATATGCTCCGTGCGTGTGTAATTGATTTCGGAGGAAATTGGGATACTCATTTACCGTTAGCGGAGTTTTCCTACAATAACAACTACCATACGAGCATTAAGGCAGATCCGTTTGAAGCTTTATATGGTCGTAAATGCCGCTCACCGTTATGTTGGGCGGAAGTTGGTGAAAAACATTTGACAGGCCCTGAGATTGTCCAGGAAACCACTGATAAGATCTTCAAAATTAAGGACCGTCTGAAAGCGGCCCGAGATAGACAAAAGAGCTATGCTGACAATAGACGAAAACCATTAGAATTTCAAATTGGCGACCGAGTAATGTTAAAAGTCTCACCATGGAAAGGCGTTGCAAGGTTTGGTAACCGTGGTAAGCTCAACACTAGATACGTTGGTCCGTTCGAAATACTGGCTAGGGTTGGCCCTGTAGCTTACAAACTCAGACTACCACAAGAACTAAACAATGTACATGATACGTTTCATGTATCAAATCTCAAGAAGTGTTTATCAGATGAGACACTAATTATACCGCCTGAAGAGATCCACATTGATGATAAACTTCACTTCATCGAGGAACCGATTGAGATTTCAGATTGGAAGGTTCAAAAGCTGAGACGTAGTCGAATCAAACTGGTTAAAGTACGTTGGAACTCAAAGCGTGGTCCTGAGTATACATGGGAACGAGAGGACCAAATGAAAAAAAAATACCCATCCTTGTTTAAGGATACACCAGTTCAAGACGACACGAATTGAATTTCGGGACGAAATTCTTTTAACAAGGGGAGAATGTGACACCCGACATTTCAGGTCAATATCCGTACACATTATGAACAAGTTTACATTATAATTATTTTTGTGATTTACGTAATTTCACAAACAAGGACATTAAGGTCCATCAAAGACCGTACATGGCCTCAATTCATACTTGGGTAATTCTAGGAATTTCCGGTGCAAGTACCAGTACAACCCGACTTAATTCGAACACTATTGGTTGAAATAAATAACCAGAAAAATATATATACATATATATATTATTTACACAAACTTTACGTGGAACCATAAATTATATTTAGAATAAAATTATAATACCGTGGGGAAAATAAACCGAATTAAACTACCCCTTTAAAACTCTAATTGATATTAATACTAAAAATCTAATTGTTTTATTATTATAACCCAAACCCCCTAACCCACCCTTGACTTCTCGGCCGAAGTGCAGGGGAAACCATCCCCAATCTCACGTATTTTCAAATTGACCCATACTCCCACTTGTGAAAACCCAGATAAAACCATACCCTTCACTCAAAACTCTCACAACCCTTTCATCTTTCACATTTTCATACGGCAAAGTTTCCATTCCTCTTCAAACCGAAGCCAAGTTTTAAGGCGAAATCCTACCACAATCCAGTGTTTTAAGAAGAATTTCAAGTGTTTCTGAAAAGAGTTTAGCAAAAGATTCAAGATCACTTCTCTGTTTTCTTCATCATTTTCATCTTGGTTTTAAGGTAAAAACTCGACATTTTCACATTAGTTTCTTTAAAACCGTAGCTAAACTTACATCTTATTTAAACGCAAGAAAGATAACAAGAAGAGTGTGTCGAATTCAAGTTTAAAACATAAAAATATGCAGGACTGATTCTGTCAAACAGAAGTCCAGTAATCGAAACTAGGAGTTTCGATACCAGTTAACTCAATCGAAACTAGGAGTTTCGATACCTGTTGATCCATCGAAACTAGGAGTTTTGATGTCTTTTACTCAATCGAAACTAGGTAGTTTCGATAGCAAATACTCAATCGAAACTAGGTAGTTTCGATACCTTTTTCTCAATCGAAACTAGGTTGTTTCGACTCCTGACCACTCCATCGAAACTAAGTAGTTTCGACACACATATGCCCAATCGAAACTAAGAAGTTTCGACACCTGTACAACAGTCCCAGTTGGGCAGTAACTCAAAACTATTTTACAACAAAACATGTGATGGAAAACTAAAACGATATTTAAACAAACACAATCAGATTTACAAGGTCGGTGAAGAATTTACAATTAAGACGTTGGTCTTAACAACAATTTACCCTTGGTATCTAGGGTACAAATAGTCAAGGTTGACTACAACAAGTATTATCACAAGTATATACACAAACTCAAGGTGAGTTTCACGGCCCCTTTCTTTTTACTGTTTTCAAATATTTGGGGGAGAAACATACTTCAACTATTTTATGGGATAACAAGAGAATAAGACACGACTTTATGTTTACATGGGATGAGAACAACACATTGGAGGCCGCTAAAGTCCCCTGGAACAACATAGTAACCATTAACTGTAGCCTAGGGTCCTATGAATAGTACTATGGAGAGTGACGTCTCCCGGTCATGGTTAGTCGCGCTAACCACAATCTAGAGGATTTATGGCCGCATAGAATCTGATAACGCTTAATAGGGGCTCACACATGTCATGGTTGGGTTACGCCTCAGGTATGAACATATTATTTGTATTCCTAGCTAGTTTACAAATGGGTCAACAATTCTTATTCTGTTTATCACATACAACTGAAACTATTTACGAACGATGAAATTTTGCAAAGAACTATTTGATTAAACCTGTGAACTCACCAACCTCGTGTTGACGATTTTAAGTATGTTTTTCAGGTAACTGAACGTGATTTCAAGGTTAGCAATGTAGATTACATGCATGCACGATGGATACTACTCGAGGAGGATTTCCCCTGTATAACTCATTAAATTGAGTCATATTTGTGAAATCTTAACTTTTTGTAAACTCGGATTACATTTTTGTAATGTAAAACCTTAAATTTGTTTATGTATCCATTTATCATGTATGTGTTTGCGGTAATCATATGCTTTGGAAACCATGAACGTTGCGCCTCGTGTTTCCGCCTTGGCGGGGTGTGACACTTGCGCATGCACACGACCTGAAGTCTTTGCCAAACATTGGCAAAGCAAGGAAATTACACGCCGCCTGGGTTACATGCGCAGGCACAAGACCTGAACTCTTTGCCACACTTTGGCAAAGCTACGGCATTACACACCGCCTGCGACACAGGCACGCGCATAAGACCAGAACTCTTTGCAAAAATTTGGAAAAGCTACGGCATTACACGCCGCCTGAGACACAGGCGCGCGCACAAGACCTGAAGTCTTCGCCAAACATTGCCAAAACTACGGCATTACATGCATCCAGAGACACAGGCGCACGCACAAGACAGGTAGTCTTTTCCAAACATTGGCAAAGCTAAGACATTACACGCCTCTTGAGACACAGGCACGCACAAGACCTATAGTCTTTGCCAAACATTTGCAAAGGTATGGCATTACACGTCGCTTGAGACACAGGCGTGGGCCCAAGACCTGTGTTTGGCAAAGCTACAGTATTACACGCCCCTGAGACACAGGCGCGCGCACAAGACCTGAAGTCCTAGCCAAGCATTAGCAAAGCTACGGCATTACACGCCTCCTGAGACACCTGCGCATGCACAGGACCTGAAGTCTTTGCCAAACATTGGCAAAACTACGAAATTACAAACAGCCTGGGTTACATGCGCGCGCACAAGACCTGAACTCTTTGCCATAGTTTGCAAAGCTACGGCATTACACGCCGCCTGAGACACAGGTGCGCGCACATGACCAGAACTCTTTGCAAAACTTTGGAAAAGCTACGGCATTACACGCTGCCTGAGACGCAGGCGCGCACAAGACCTGAAGTCTGTGCCAAACATTGGCAAAGCTACGGCATTACACGCCGCCTGAGACACAGGCGAGCGCACAAGACCTGAAGTCTCTCCCAAACATTGGCAAAGCTACGGCATTACACGCCTCCTGAGACACAGGCGCACGCACAAGACATGTAGTCTTTGCCAAACATTGGTAAAGCTACGACATTACACGCCTCCTGAGAAACAGGCGCGCACAAGACCTGAACTATATTCCAAACATTGGCAAAGCTAGGCTTGAGACACATGCGCGTGCAAAAGACCTGAAGTCTTTGCCGATCATTGGCAAAGCTACGACATTACACGCCGCCTGAGACACAGGCGCGCGCACAAGACCTGAAGTCTTTGCCACACATTGGCAAAGGTACTGCAATACACGCCGTCTGATACACATGCGCGCGCACAAGACCAGAAGTCTTTTCCAATCATTGGCAAAGCTACGCGATTACACGCCGCCTGAGACACAGGCGCGCGCACAAGACCTGAACTATATTCCAAACATTGGCAAAGCTACGGCATTACATGCCTTTTGAGACACACGCGTACGCACAAGACATGTAGTCTTTGCCAAACATTGGCAAAGCTACGACATTACACGCCTCCTGAGACACAGGCACGCACAAGACCTGAAGTCTTTGCCAAACATTACACACCGCCTGAGACACAGGCATGCGCACTAGACCGGAACTCTTTGCCAATCATCGGCAAAGCGACGGCATTACACGCCACCTGAGATCATGCGCGCGCATAAGACCTTTGTTTGGCAAAGCTACGGCATTACAGGCCGCCTGAGACACAGGCGCGCAAGACCTGAAGTCTTTACAAAACATTGGCAATGCTACGACATTACACGACGCCTGAGACACAGCGCGTACACAAGACCTGAAGTCTTTGCAAAACATTGGCAAAGCTACAGCATTACACGCCGCCAAAGACACAGGCGCGCGCCCAAGACTTGAACTACATGCCAAACATTAGCAAAGCTACGGAATTACACGCCGCCTGAGACACATGCGCGGGCAAAAATATTGAAGTCTTTGCCAATCATTGGCAAAGCTACGGCATTACACGCCGTCTGATACACATGGGCGCGCACAAGACCTGAAGTCTTTGCCAATCATTGGCAAAGCTATGACATTACACGCCGCCTGAGACACTTGCGCTTGCACACGACCTGAAGTCTTTGCCAAACATTGGCAAAGCTAGGAAATTACACGCCGCCTGAGACACATGCGCGCACAAGACCTGAAGTATGTGCCAAACGTTGGCAAAGCTACGGCATTACACGCCGCCTGAGACACAGGCGCGCACACAAGACCTGAAATCTTTGCCAAACATTGGAAAAGCTATGGCATTACACGCCTCCTGAGACACACGCGCACGCACAAGACATGTAGTCTTTGCCAAACATTGGCAAAGCTGCGACATTACACGCCTCCTGAGACACAGGCACGCACAAGACCTGAAGTCTTTGCCAAACATTACACACCGCATGAGACACAGGCGTGCGCACAATACCTGAACTATTTGCCAATCATTGGAAAAGCTACGGCATTACACAGCCACATGAGACACATGCGCGCGTATTAGACCTTTGTTTGGCAAAGCTACGGCATTACACGTCGCCTGAGACACAGGCGCGCAAGACCTGAAGTCTTTGCAAAACATTGGCAATGCTACGGCATTACACGACGCCTGAGGCACAGCGCGTACTCAAGACCTGAAGTCTTTGCAAAACATTCGCAAAGCTATGGCATTACATGCCTCCAAAGACAGAGGCGCGCGCACAAGTCTTGAACTACATGCCAAACATTAGCAAAGCTACGGTATTACACGCCGCCTGAGACACATGCGCGCGCAAAAAATCTTGAAGTCTTTGCCAATCATTGGCAAAGCTACGGCATTACACGCCGTCTGATACACATGCGCGCGCACGAGACCTGAAGTCTTTGCCAATCGTTGGCAAAGCTACGGCATTACACGCGGCCTGAGACACTTGCGCATGCACACGACCTGAAGTCTTTGCCAAACATTGGCAAAGCTAGGAAATTACACGCCGCCTGGGTTACATGCGCGGGCACTTGCGCATGCACACGACCTGAAGTCTTTGCCAAACATTGGCAAAGCAAGGAAATTACACGCCGCCTGGGTTACATGCGCAGGCACAAGACCTGAACTCTTTGCCACACTTTGGCAAAGCTACGGCATTACACACCGCCTGCGACACAGGCACGCGCATAAGACCAGAACTCTTTGCAAAAATTTGGAAAAGCTACGGCATTACACGCCGCCTGAGACACAGGCGCGCGCACAAGACCTGAAGTCTTCGCCAAACATTGCCAAAACTACGGCATTACATGCATCCAGAGACACAGGCGCACGCACAAGACAGGTAGTCTTTTCCAAACATTGGCAAAGCTAAGACATTACACGCCTCTTGAGACACAGGCACGCACAAGACCTATAGTCTTTGCCAAACATTTGCAAAGGTATGGCATTACACGTCGCTTGAGACACAGGCGTGGGCCCAAGACCTGTGTTTGGCAAAGCTACAGTATTACACGCCCCTGAGACACAGGCGCGCGCACAAGACCTGAAGTCCTAGCCAAGCATTAGCAAAGCTACGGCATTACACGCCTCCTGAGACACCTGCGCATGCACAGGACCTGAAGTCTTTGCCAAACATTGGCAAAACTACGAAATTACAAACAGCCTGGGTTACATGCGCGCGCACAAGACCTGAACTCTTTGCCATAGTTTGCAAAGCTACGGCATTACACGCCGCCTGAGACACAGGTGCGCGCACATGACCAGAACTCTTTGCAAAACTTTGGAAAAGCTACGGCATTACACGCTGCCTGAGACACAGGCGCGCAAAAGACCTGAAGTCTGTGCCAAACATTGACAAAGCTACGGCATTACACGCCGCCTGAGACACAGGCGCGCGCACAAGACCTGAAGTCTTTGCCGAACATTGGCAAAGCTACGACATTACACGCATCCGGAGACACAGGCGAACGCACAAGACATGTAGTCTTTGCCAAACATTGGCAAAGCTACGACATTACACGCCTCCTGAGACACAGGCATGCGCACTAGACCTGAACTCTTTGCCAATCATTGGCAAAGCGACGGCATTACACGCCGCCTGAGACACAGGCGCGCGCACAAGACCAGAACTCTTTGCAAAACTTTGGAAAAGCTACGACCTTACACGCAGCCTGAGACACATGCGCGCACAAGACCTGAAGTATGTGCCAAACGTTGGCAAAGCTACGGCATTACACGCCGCCTGAGACACAGGCGCGCGCACAAGACCTGAAGTCTTTGCCAAACATTGGAAAAGCTACGGCATTACACGCCTCCTGAGACACACGCGCACGCACAAGACATTTAGTCTTTGCTAAACATTGGCAAAGCTGCGACATTACACGCCTCCTGAGACACAGGCATGCACAAGACCTGAAGTCTTTGCCAAACATTACACACCGCCTGAGACACAGGTGTGCGCACAATACCTGAACTATTTGCCAATCATTGGCAAAGCTACGGCATTACACGCCTCCTGAGACACAGGCACGCACAAGACCTGAAGTCTTTGCCAAACATTACACACTGCCTGAGACACAGGCATGCGCAGTAGACCGGAACTCTTTGCCAATCATTGGCAAAGCGACGACATTACACGCCACCCGAGACACATGCGCGCGCATAAGACCTTTGTTTGGCAAAATCTACGGCATTACACGCCGCCTGAGACGCGCGGGCACAAGACCTGAACTCTTTGCCACACTTTGGCAAAGCTACGGCATCACACGCCGCCTGAGACACAGGCGCGCGCACAAGACTAGTACTCTTTGCAAAACTTTGGAAAAGCTACGGCATTACACGCTGCCTGAGACACAGGCGCGCAAAAGACCTGAAGTCTGTGACAAACATTGACAAAGCTACGGCATTACACGCCGCCTGAGACAGAGGCTCGCGCACAAGACCTGAAGTTTTGCCAAACATTGGCAAAGCTACCGCATTACACGCATCCGGAGACACAGGCGAACGCACAAGACATGTAGTCTTTGCCAAACATTGGCAAAGCTACGACATTACACGCCTCCTGAGACACAGGCATGCGCACTAGACCTGAACTCTTTGCCAATCATTGGCAAAGCGACGACATTACACGCCGCCTGAGACACAGGCGCGCGCACAAGACCAGAACTCTTTGCAAAACTTTGGAAAAGCTACGACCTTACACGCATCCTGAGACACATGCGCGCACAAGACCTGAAGTATGTTCCAAACGTTGGCAAAGCTACGGCATTACACGCCGCCTGAGACACAGGCGCGCGCACAAGACCTGAAGTCTTTGCCAAACATTGGAAAAGCTACGGCATTACACGCCTCCTGAGACACACGCGCACGCACAAGACATTTAGTCTTTGCTAAACATTGGCAAAGCTGCGACATTACACGCCTCCTGAGACACAGGCATGCACAAGACCTGAAGTCTTTGCCAAACATTACACACCGCCTGAGACACAGGCGTGCGCACAATACCTGAACTATTTGCCAATCATTGGCAAAGCTACGGCATTACACGCCTCCTGAGACACAGGCACACACAAGACCTGAAGTCTTTGCCAAACATTACACACTGCCTGAGACACAGGCATGCGCAGTAGACCGGAACTCTTTGCCAATCATTGGCAAAGCGACGACATTACACGCCACCCGAGACACACATGCGCGCGCATAAGACCTTTGTTTGGCAAAATCTACGGCATTACACGTCGCCTGAGACACAGGCGCGCAAGACCTGAACTCTTTGCCACACATTGGCAAAGCTACGGCATCACACGCCGCCTGAGACACAGGCGCGCGCACAAGACCAGTACTCTTTGCAAAACTTTGGAAAAGCTACGGCATTACACGCTGCCTGAGACACAGGCGCGCAAAAGACCTGAAGTCTGTGACAAACATTGACAAAGCTATGGCATTACACGCCGCCTGAGACAGAGGCGCGCGCACAAGACCTGAAGTTTTGCCAAACATTGGCAAAGCTACGGCATTACACGCATCCGGAGACACAGGCGAACGCACAAGACATGTAGTCTTTGCCAAACATTGGCAAAGCTACGACATTACACGCCTCCTGAGACACAGGCATGCGCACTAGACCTGAACTCTTTGCCAATCATTGGCAAAGCGACGGCATTACACGCCGCCTGAGACACAGGCGCGCGCACAAGACCAGAACTCTTTGCAAAACTTTGGAAAAGCTATGACCTTACACGCAGGCTGAGACACATGCGCGCACAAGACCTGAAGTATGTGCCAAACATTGGCAAAGCTAGGAAATTACACGACGCCTGAGACACAGCGCGTACACAAGACCTGAAGTCTTTGCAAAACATTGGCAAAGCTACGACATTACACGCCGCCAAAGACACAGGCGCGCGCCCAAGACTTGAACTACATGCCAAACATTAGCAAAGCTACGGTATTACACGCCGCCTGAGACACATGCGCGCGCAAAAATCTTGAAGTCTTTGCCAATCATTGGCAAAGCTACGGCATTACACGCCGTCTGATACACATGCGCGCGCACAAGACTTCAAGTCTTTGCCAATCATTGGCAAAGCTAGGAAATTACACGCCGCCTGGGTTACATGCGCGGGCACAAGACCTGAACTCTTTGCCACACTTTGGCAAAGCTACGGCATCACACGCCGCCTGAGACACAGGTGCGCGCACAAGACCAGTACTCTTTGCAAAACGTTGGAAAAGCTACGGCATTACACGCTGCCTGAGACACAGGCGCGCAAAAGACCTGAAGTCTGTGCCAAACATTGACAAAGCTACGGCATTACACGCCGCCTGAGACACAGGCGCGCGCACAAGACCTGAAGTCTTTGCCGAACATTGGGAAAGCTACGACATTACACGCATCCGGAGACACAGGCGAACGCACAAGACATGTAGTCTTTGCCAAACATTGGCAAAGCTACGACATTACACGCCTCCTGAGACACAGGCATGCGCACTAGACCTGAACTCTTTGCCAATCATTGGCAAAGCGACGGCATTACACGCCGCCTGAGACACAGGCGCGTGCACAAGACCAGAACTCTTTGCAAAACTTTGGAAAAGCTACGACCTTACACGCAGCCTGAGACACATGCGCGCACAAGACCTGAAGTATGTGCCAAACGTTGGCAAAGCTACGGCATTACACGCCGCCTGACACACAGGCGCGCGCACAAGACCTGAAGACTTTGCCAAACATTGGAAAAGCTACGGCATTACAAGCCTCCTGAGACACACGCGCACGCACAAGACATGTAGTCTTTTCCAAACTTCGGCAAAGCTGTGAAATTACACACCTCCTGAGACACAGGCATGCACAAGACCTGAAGTCTTTGCCAAACATTACACACCGCCTGAGACACAGGCGTGCGCACAATACCTGAACTATTTGCCAATCATTGGCAAAGCTACGGCATTACACGCCTCCTGAGACACAGGCACGCACAAGACCTGAAGTCTTTGCCAAACATTACACACCGCCTGAGACACAGACATGCGCACTAGACCGGAACTCTTTGCCAATCATTGGCAATGCGACGGCATTACACGCCACCTGAGACACATGCGCGCGCATAAGACCTTTGTTTGGCAAAGCTACGGCATTACACGCCGCCTGAGACACAGGCGCGCAAGACCTGAAGTCTTTGCAAAACATTGGCAATGCTACGACATTACACGACGCCTGAGACACAGCGCGTACACAAGACCTGAAGTCTTTGCAAAACATTGGCAAAGCTACGGCATTACACGCCGCCAAAGACACAGGCGCGCGCCCAAGACTTGAACTACATGCCAAACATTAGCAAAGCTACGGTATTACACACCGCCTGAGACACATGCGCGCGCAAAAATCTTGAAGTCTTTGCCAATCATTGGCAAAGCTACGGCATTACACGCCGTCTGATACACATCCGCGCGCACAAGACCTGAAGTCTTTGCCAATCATTGGCAAAGCTATGACATTACACGCCGCCTGAGATACTTGCGCTTGCACACGACCTGAAGTCTTTGCCCAACATTGGCAAAGCTAGGAAATTACACGCCGCCTGGGTTACATGCGCGGGCACAAGACCTGAACTCTTTGCCACACTTTGGCAAAGCTACGGCATCACACGCCGCCTGAGACACAGGCGCGCGGACAAGACCAGTACTCTTTGCAAAACTTTGGAAAAGCTACGGCATTACACGCTGCCTGAGACACAGGCGCGCAAAAGACCTGAAGTCTGTGCCAAACATTGACAAAGCTACGGCATTACACGCCGCCTGAGACACAGGCGTGCGCACAATACCTGAACTATTTGCCAATCATTGGCAAAGCTACGGTATTACACGCCTCTTGAGACACAGGCACGCACAAGACCTGAAGTCTTTGCTAAACATTACACACCGCCTGAGACACAGGCATGCGCACTAGACCGGAACTCTTTGCCAATCATTGGCAAAGCGACGGCATTACACGCCACCTGAGACACATGCGCGCGCATAAGACCTTTGTTTGGCAAAGCTACGGCATTACACGCCGCCTGAGACACAGGCGCGCAAGACCTGAAGTCTTTGCAAAACATTGGCAATGCTACGACATTACACGCCGCCTGAGACACAGGCGCGCAAGACCAGAACTCTTTGCAAAAATTTGGCAAAGCTACGGCATTACACGCTGCCTGAGACACAGGCGCGCAAAAGACCTGAAGTCTGTGCCAAACATTGACAAAGCTACGGCATTACACGCCGCCTGAGACACATGCGCGCGCACAAGACCCGAAGTCTTTGCCAATCATTGGCAAAGCTACGGCATTACACGCCGTCTGATACACATGCGCGCGCACAAGACTTGAAGTCTTTGCCAATAATTGGCAAAGCTAGGAAATTACACGCCGCCTGGGTTACATGCGCGGGCACAAGACCTGAACTCTTTGCCACACTTTGGCAAAGCTACGGCATCACACACCGCCTGAGACACAGGTGCGCGCACAAGACCAGTACTCTTTGCAAAACGTTGGAAAAGCTACGGCATTACACGCTGCCTGAGACACAGGCGCGCAAAAGACCTGAAGTCTGTGCCAAACATTGACAAAGCTACGGCATTACACGCCGCCTGAGACACAGGCGCGCGCACAAGACCTGAAGTCTTTGCCGAACATTGGGAAAGCTACGACATTACACGCATCCGGAGACACAGGCGAACGCACAAGACATGTAGTCTTTGCCAAACATTGGCAAAGCTACGACATTACACGCCTCCTGAGACACAGGCATGCGCACTAGACCTGAACTCTTTGCCAATCATTGGCAAAGCGACGGCATTACACGCCGCCTGAGACACAGGCGCGTGCACAAGACCAGAACTCTTTGCAAAACTTTGGAAAAGCTACGACCTTACACGCAGCCTGAGACACATGCGCGCACAAGACCTGAAGTATGTGCCAAACGTTGGCAAAGCTACGGCATTACACGCCGCCTGAGACACAGGCGCGCGCACAAGACCTGAAGACTTTGCCAAACATTGGAAAAGCTACGGCATTACAAGCCTCCTGAGACACACGCGCACGCACAAGACATGTAGTCTTTTCCAAACTTCGGCAAAGCTGCGAAATTACACACCTCCTGAGACACAGGCACGCACAAGACCTGAAGTCTTTGCCAAACATTACACACCGCCTGAGACACAGGCGTGCGCACAATACCTGAACTATTTGCCAATCATTGGCAAAGCTACGGCATTACACGCCTCCTGAGACACAGGCACGCACAAGACCTGAAGTCTTTACCAAACATTACACACAGCCTGAGACACAGGCATGCGCACTAGACCGGAACTCTTTGCCAATCATTGGCAAAGCGACGGCATTACACGCCACCTGAGACACATGCGCGCGCATAAGACCTTTGTTTGGCAAAGCTACGGCATTACACGCCGCCTGAGACACAGGCGCGCAAGACCTGAAGTCTTTGCAAAACATTGGCAATGCTACGACATTACACGACGCCTGAGACACAGCGCGTACACAAGACCTGAAGTCTTTGCAAAACATTGGCAAAGCTACGGCATTACACGCCGCCAAAGACACAGGCGCGCGCCCAAGACTTGAACTACATGCCAAACATTAGCAAAGCTACGGTATTACACACCGCCTGAGACACATGCGCGCGCAAAAATCTTGAAGTCTTTGCCAATCATTGGCAAAGCTACGGCATTACACGCCGTCTGATACACATCCGCGCGCACAAGACCTGAAGTCTTTGCCAATCATTGGCAAAGCTATGACATTACACGCCGCCTGAGATACTTGCGCTTGCACACGACCTGAAGTCTTTGCCCAACATTGGCAAAGCTAGGAAATTACACGCCGCCTGGGTTACATGCGCGGGCACAAGACCTGAACTCTTTGCCACACTTTGGCAAAGCTACGGCATCACACGCCGCCTGAGACACAGGCGCGCGGACAAGACCAGTACTCTTTGCAAAACTTTGGAAAAGCTACGGCATTACACGCTGCCTGAGACACAGGCGCGCAAAAGACCTGAAGTCTGTGCCAAACATTGACAAAGCTACGGCATTACACGCCGCCTGAGACACAGGCGTGCGCACAATACCTGAACTATTTGCCAATCATTGGCAAAGCTACGGTATTACACGCCTCTTGAGACACAGGCACGCACAAGACCTGAAGTCTTTGCTAAACATTACACACCGCCTGAGACACAGGCATGCGCACTAGACCGGAACTCTTTGCCAATCATTGGCAAAGCGACGGCATTACACGCCACCTGAGACACATGCGCGCGCATAAGACCTTTGTTTGGCAAAGCTACGGCATTACACGCCGCCTGAGACACAGGCGCGCAAGACCTGAAGTCTTTGCAAAACATTGGCAATGCTATGACATTACACGCCGCCTGAGACACAGGCGCGCAAGACCAGAACTCTTTGCAAAAATTTGGCAAAGCTACGGCATTACACGCTGCCTGAGACACAGGCGCGCAAAAGACCTGAAGTCTGTGCCAAACATTGACAAAGCTACGGCATTACACGCCGCCTGAGACACATGCGCGCGCACAAGACCTGAAGTCTTTGCCAATCATTGGCAAAGCTACGGCATTACACGCCGTCTGATACACATGCGCGCGCACAAGACTTGAAGTCTTTGCCAATAATTGGCAAAGCTAGGAAATTACACGCCGCCTGGGTTACATGCGCGGGCACAAGACCTGAACTCTTTGCCACACTTTGGCAAAGCTACGGCATCACACGCCGCCTGAGACACAGGTGCGCGCACAAGACCAGTACTCTTTGCAAAACGTTGGAAAAGCTACGGCATTACACGCTGCCTGAGACACAGGCGCGCAAAAGACCTGAAGTCTGTGCCAAACATTGACAAAGCTACGGCATTGCACGCCGCCTGAGACACAGGCGCGCGCACAAGACCTGAAGTCTTTGCCGAACATTGGCAAAGCTACGACATTACACGCATCCGGAGACACAGGCGAACGCACAAGACATGTAGTCTTTGCCAAACATTGGCAAAGCTACGACATTACACGCCTCCTGAGACACAGGCATGCGCACTAGACCTAAACTCTTTGCCAATCATTGGCAAAGCGACGGCATTACACGCCGCCTGAGACACAGGCGCGTGCACAAGACCAGAACTCTTTGTAAAACTTTAGAAAAGCTACGACCTTACACGCAGCCTGAGACACATGCGCGCACAAGACCTGAAGTATGTGCCAAACGTTGGCAAAGCTACGGCATTACACGCCGCCTGAGACACAGGCGCGCGCACAAGACCTGAAGTCTTTGCCAAACATTGGAAAAGCTACGGCATTACACGCCTCCTGAGACACACGCGCACGCACAAGACATGTAGTCTTTTCCAAACTTCGGCAAAGCTGCGAAATTACACACCTCCTGAGACACAGGCACGCACAAGACCTGAAGTCTTTGCCAAACATTACACACCGCCTGAGATACAGGCGTGCGCACAATACCTGAACTATTTGCCAATCATTGGCAAAGCTACGGCATTACACGCCTCCTGAGACACAGGCACGCACAAGACCTGAAGTCTTTGCCAAACATTACACACTGCCTGAGACACAGGCATGCGCAGTAGACCGGAACACTTTGCCAATCATTGGCAAAGCGACGACATTACACGCCACCCGAGACACATGCGCGCGCATAAGACCTTTGTTTGGCAAAATCTACGGCATTACACGCCGCCTGAGACACAGGCGCGCAAGACCTGAACTCTTTGCCACACTTTGGCAAAGCTACGGCATCACACGCCGCCTGAGACACAGGCGCGCGCACAAGACCAGTACTCTTTGCAAAACTTTGGAAAAGCTATGGCATTACACGCTGCCTGAGACACAGGTGCGCAAAAGACCTGAAGTCTGTGACAAACATTGACAAAGCTACGACATTACACGCCGCCTGAGACAGAGGCGCGCGCACAAGACCTGAAGTTTTGCCAAACATTGGCAAAGCTACCGCATTACACGCATCCGGAGACACAGGCGAACGCACAAGACATGTAGTCTTTGCCAAACATTGGCAAAGCTACGACATTACACGCCTCCTGAGACACAGGCATGCGCACTAGACCTGAACTCTTTGCCAATCATTGGCAAAGCGACGGCATTACACGCCGCCTGAGACACAGGCTCGCGCACAAGACCAGAACTCTTTGCAAAACTTTGGAAAAGCTACGACCTTACACGCAGCCTGAGACACATGCGCGCACAAGACCTGAAGTATGTGCCAAACGTTGGCAAAGCTACGGCATTACACGCCGCCTGAGACACAGGCGCGCGCACAAGACCTGAAGTCTTTGCCAAACATTGGAAAAGCTACGGCATTACACGCCTCCTGAGACACACGCGCACGCACAAGACATTTAGTCTTTGCTAAACATTGGCAAAGCTGCGACATTACACGCCTCCTGAGACACAGGCATGCACAAGACCTGAAGTCTTTGCCAAACATTACACACCGCCTGAGACACAGGCGTGCGCACAATACCTGAACTATTTGCCAATCATTGGCAAAGCTACGGCATTACACGCCTCCTGAGACACAGGCACGCACAAGACCTGAAGTCTTTGCCAAACATTACACACTGCCTGAGACACAGGCATGCGCAGTAGACCGGAACTCTTTGCCAATCATTGGCAAAGCGACGGCATTACACGCCACCTGAGACACATGCGCGCGCATAAGACCTTTGTTTGGCAAAGCTACGGCATTACACGCCGACACAGGCGCGCAAGACCTGAAGTCTTTGCAAAACATTGGCAATGCTACGACATTACACGACGCCTGAGACACAAGACCTGAAGTCTTTGCAAAACATTGGCAAAGCTACGGCATTACACGCCGCCAAAGACACAGGCGCGCGCCCAAGACTTGAACTACATGCCAAACATTAGCAAAGCTACGGTATTACACACCGCCTGAGACACATGCGCGCGCAAAAATCTTGAAGTCTTTGCCAATCATTGGCAAAGCTACGGCATTACACGCCGTCTGATACACATCCGCGCGCACAAGACCTGAAGTCTTTGCCAATCATTGGCAAAGCTATGACATTACACGCCGCCTGAGATACTTGCGCTTGCACACGACCTGAAGTATGTGCCAAACATTGGCAAAGCTAGGAAATTACACGACGCCTGAGACACAGCGCGTACACAAGACCTGAAGTCTTTGCAAAACATTGGCAAAGCTACGGCATTACACGCCGCCAAAGACACAGGCGCGCGCCCAAGACTTGAACTACATGCCAAACATTAGCAAAGCTACGGTATTACACGCCGCCTGAGACACATGCGCGCGCAAAAATCTTGAAGTCTTTGCCAATCATTGGCAAAGCTACGGCATTACACGCCGTCTGATACACATGCGCGCGCACAAGACTTGAAGTCTTTGCCAATCATTGGCAAAGCTAGGAAATTACACGCCGCCTGGGTTACATGCGCGGGCACAAGACCTGAACTCTTTGCCACACTTTGGCAAAGCTACGGCATCACACGTCGCCTGAGACACAGGTGCGCGCACAAGACCAGTACTCTTTGCAAAACGTTGGAAAAGCTACGGCATTACACGCTTCCTGAGACACAGGCGCGCAAAAGACCTGAAGTCTGTGCCAAACATTGACAAAGCTACGACATTACACGCCGCCTGAGACACAGGCGCGCGCACAAGACCTGAAGTCTTTGCCGAACATTGGCAAAGCTACGACATTACACGCATCCGGAGACACAGGCGAACGCACAAGACATGTAGTCTTTGCCAAACATTGGCAAAGCTACGACATTACACGCTGTGACAACCCGACATTTCAGGTCAATATCCGTACACATTATAAACAAGTTTACGTTATAATTATTTTTGGTGATTTATTTAATTTCACAAACAAGGACTTTAGAGTCTAGCAAAGATCGTACATGGTCTCAATTTATACTTGGGTAATTCTAGGAATTACCGGTGCAAGTACCAGTACAAACCGACTAAGACGAACAATAGTGGATAAATTAAATATCCCGGCGTATACGTTTCGTTGGTCAATAACTTATTTTTAGAATAAATCATATAGTATACGTAAAAGTAAACTAACAAACTCTTTCGAAAACGCTATTGGGTAGAGTCACTTTTAGGTGTTTATACCTACAAATAATCACCTCAACGGATTATACAATCCAAGATTTCAATGTTTTTCTTTAACGAGCCATAAACTTGTTAAATTTATAATACCGTGAGAAAATAAACCAAATTAAACTACCCCTTTTGAAAGTCTAATCGATATTAAGTACACTTAAATCAAATGGTTTGATTTATTTTAACCTCAAACCCACTTATTTGACTTCTCGGTCGAAGGGTAGAGGAAACCATCCCCAATCTCACATATTTTCAAATTAACCCATACTCCCACTTGCGAAAAACTCAGAACATAACCATACTCCTTTCAATCAAAAACCTCACAATCCTCATTTTTCTCTCATTTTCATACGGCAAACTTCCATTTCTCTTCAAAATCGAAGCCGAGTTTTTAAGCGAAATCCTACCACAATCTAGTGTTTTAAGAAGATTTCAAGTGTTTCTAAAGAAAGTTCAACAGAAGATTCGAGACCATTCTCTGTTTTCTCTCATCATCTTCATCACTGTTTTTAAGGTAAAAACTCGATATTTTTCATATTATGTTCTTTAAAACCGTAACTAAACTTACATCTTATTTAAACGCAAGAAAGATAACAAGAAAAGTGTGTCGAATTCAAGTTTAAAACATCAATATATGCCGGACTGATTCTGTCAAAACAGAAGTCCAGTAATCGAAACTAGGAGTTTCGATACCTGTTTCTCAATCGAAACTAGGAGTTTCGATACCTGTTTCTCAATCGAAACTAGGAGTTTCGATACCTGTTTCTCAATCGAAACTAGGAGTTTCGATACCTGTTGCTCAATCGAAACTAGGAGTTTCGATACCTGTTGCTCAATCGAAACTAGGAGTTTCGATACCTGTTGGTCAATCGAAACTAGGAGTTTCGATACCTTTTACTCCATCGAAACTAAGTAGTTTCGACACACATATGCCCAATCGAAACTAAGAAGTTTCGACACCTGTACATCAGTCCCAGTTGGACAGTAACTCAAAACTATTTTATAACAAAACATGTGTTGGAAAACTAAAACGATATTTAAACAAACATAATCAGATTTACAAGGTCGGTGAACAATTTACAATTAAGACGTTGGTCTTAACAACAATTTACCCTTGGTATCTAGGGTACAAACAGTCAAGGTTGACTACAACAAATATTATTACAAGTATATACACAAACACAAGGTGAGTTTCACGGCCCCTTTCTTTTTACTGCTTTCTAATATTTGGGGGAAAAACATACTTCAACTATTTTATGGGATAACAAGAGAATAAGACACGACTTTTATGTTTACATGGGATGAGAACAACACAATGGAGGCCGCGAAAGTCCCCTGGAACAACATAGTAACCATTAACTGTAGCCTAGGGTCCTATGAATAGTACTATGGAGAGTGACGTCTCCCGGTCATGGTTAGTCGCGCTAACCACAATCTGGAGGATTTATGGCCGCATAGAACTGAATAACGAAATTAGGGGCGTGTACACATGTCAAGGTTTGGTTACGCCCCATGTATGAACATATTATTTGTATTCCTAGCTAGTTTACAAATGGGTCAACAACTCTTATTCTGTTTATCACATACAACTGAAACTATTTACGAACAATTGAATTTTACAAAGAACTATTTGATTAAACCTGTGAACTCACCAACCTCGTGTTGACGATTTTAAGTATGTTTTTCAGGTAACTGAACGTGATTTCAAGGTTAGCAATATAGATTACATGCATGCACGATGGATACTACTCAAGGAGGATTTCCCTTGTATAACTCATTGAGTTGAGTCATATTTGTGAAATCTTAACTTTTTGTAAACTCAGATTATGTTTTGTAATGTAAAATATTAAACCTGTTAATGTATCCATTTATCATGTATGTGTTTGCGGTAATCGTATGCTTTGGAAACCATGAACGTTGCGCCTCGCGTTTCCGCCTTGGCGGGGTGTGACACACGCCTCCTGAGACACAGGCATGCGCACTAGACCTGAACTATTTGCCAATCATTGGCAAAGCGACGGCATTACACGCCGCCTGAGACACAGGCGCGTGCACAAGACCAGAACTCTTTGCAAAACTTTGGAAAAGCTACGACCTTACACGCAGCCTGAGACACATGCGCGCACAAGACCTGAAGTATGTGCCAAACGTTGGCAAAGCTACGGCATTACACGCCGCCTGAGACACAGGCGCGCGCACAAGACCTGAAGTCTTTGCCAAACATTGGAAAAGCTACGGCATTACACGCCTCCTGAGACACACGCGCACGCACAAGACATGTAGTCTTTTCCAAACTTCGGCAAAGCTGCGAAATTACACACCTCCTGAGACACAGGCACGCACAAGACCTGAAGTCTTTGCCAAACATTACACACCGCCTGAGATACAGGCGTGCGCACAATACCTGAACTATTTGCCAATCATTGGCAAAGCTACGGCATTACACGCCTCCTGAGACACAGGCACGGACAAGACCTGAAGTCTTTGCCAAACATTACACACCGCCTGAGACACAGGCATGCGCACTAGACCGGAACTCTTTGCCAATCATTGGCAAAGCGACGGCATTACACGCCACCTGAGACACATGCGCGCGCATAAGACCTTTGTTTGGCAAAGCTGCGGCATTACACGCCGCCTGAGACACAGGCGCGCAAGACCTGAAGTCTTTGCAAAACATTGGCAATGCTACGACATTACACGACGCCTGAGACACAGCGCGTACACAAGACCTGAAGTCTTTGCAAAACATTGGCAAAGCTACGGCATTACACGCCGCCAAAGACACAGGCGCGCGCCCAAGACTTGAACTACATGCCAAACATTAGCAAAGCTACGGTATTACACACCGCCTGAGACACATGCGCGCGCAAAAATCTTGAAGTCTTTGCCAATCATTGGCAAAGCTACGGCATTACACGCCGTCTGATACACATCCGCGCGCACAAGACCTGAAGTCTTTGCCAATCATTGGCAAAGCTATGACATTACACGCCGCCCGAGATACTTGCGCTTGCACACGACCTGAAGTCTTTGCCCAACATTGGCAAAGCTAGGAAATTACACGCCGCCTGGGTTACATGCGCGGGCACAAGACCTGAACTCTTTGCCACACTTTGGCAAAGCTACGGCATCACACGCTGCCTGAGACACAGGCGCGCGCACAAGACCAGTACTCTTTGCAAAACTTTGGAAAAGCTACGGCATTACACGCTGCCTGAGACACAGGCGCGCAAAAGACCTGAAGTCTGTGCCAAACATTGACAAAGCTACGGCATTACACGCCGCGTGAGACACAGGCGCGCACACAATACCTGAACTATTTGCCAATCATTGGCAAAGCTACGGTATTACACGCCTCCTGAGACACAGGCACGCACAAGACCTGAAGTCTTTGCTAAACATTACACACCGCCTGAGACACAGGCATGCGCACTAGACCGGAACTCTTTGCCTATCATTGGCAAAGCGACGGCATTACACGCCACCTGAGACACATGCGCGCGCATAAGGCCTTTGTTTGGCAAAGCTACGGCATTACACGCCGCCTGAGACACAGGCGTGCAAGACCTGAAGTCTTTGCAAAACATTGGCAATGCTACGACATTACACGCCGCCTGAGACACAGGCGCGCGCACAAGACCAGAACTCTTTGCAAAAATTTCGAAAAGCTACGGCATTACACGCTGCCTGAGACACAGGCGCGCAAAAGACCTGAAGTCTGTGCCAAACATTGACAAAGCTACGGCATTACACGCCGCCTGAGACACATGCGCGCGCACAAGACCTGAAGTCTTTGCCAATCATTGGCAAAGCTACGGAATTACACGCCGTCTGATACACATGCGCGCGCACAAGACTTGAAGTCTTTGCCAATAATTGGCAAAGCTAGGAAATTACACGCCGCCTGGGTTACATGCGCGGGCACAAGACCTGAACTCTTTGCCACACTTTGGCAAAGCTACGGCATCACACGCCGCCTGAGACACAGGCGCCCGCACAAGACCAGTACTCTTTGCAAAACTTTGGAAAAGCTACGGCATTACACGCTGCCTGAGACACAGGCGCGCAAAAGACCTGAAGTCTGTGCCAAACATTGACAAAGCTACGGCATTACACGCCGCCTGAGACACAGGCGCGCGCACAAGACCTGAAGTCTTTGCCGAACATTGGCAAAGCTACGACATTACACGCATCCGGAGACACAGGCGAACGCACAAGACATGTAGTCTTTGCCAAACATTGGCAAAGCTACGACATTACACGCCTCCAGAGACACAGGCATGCGCACTAGACCTGAACTCTTTGCCAATCATTGGCAAAGCGACGGCATTACACGCCGCCTGAGACACAGGCGCGCGCACAAGACCAGAACTCTTTGCAAAACTTTGGAAAAGCTACGACCTTACACGCAGCCTGAGACACATGCGCGCACAAGACCTGAAGTATGTGCCAAACGTTGGCAAAGCTACGGCATTACACGCCGCCTGAGACACAGGCGCGCGCACAAGACCTGAAGTCTTTGCCAAACATTGGAAAAGCTACGGCATTACACGCCTCCTGAGACACACGCGCACGCACAAGACATATAGTCTTTGCTAAACATTGGCAAAGCTGCGACATTACACGCCTCCTGAGACACAGGCATGCACAACACCTGAAGTCTTTGCCAAACATTACACACCGCCTGAGACACAGGTGTGCGCACAATACCTGAACTATTTGCCAATCATTGGCAAAGCTACGGCATTACACGCCTCCTGAGACACAGGCACGCACAAGACCTGAAGTCTTTGCCAAACATTACACACTGCCTGAGACACAGGCATGCGCAGTAGACCGGAACACTTTGCCAATCATTGGCAAAGCGACGACATTACACGCCACCCGAGACACATGCGCGCGCATAAGACCTTTGTTTGGCAAAATCTACGGCATTACACGCCGCCTGAGACACAGGCGCGCAAGGCCTGAACTCTTTGCCACACTTTGGCAAAGCTACGGCATCACACGCCGCCTGAGACACAGGCGCGCGCACAAGACCAGTACTCTTTGCAAAACTTTGGAAAAGCTATGGCATTACACGCTGCCTGAGACACAGGCGCGCAAAAGACCTGAAGTCTGTGACAAACATTGACAAAGCTACGGCATTACACGCCGCCTGAGACAGAGGCGCGCGCACAAGACCTGAAGTCTTTGCCAAACATTACACACTGCCTGAGACACAGGCATGCGCAGTAGACCGGAACACTTTGCCAATCATTGGCAAAGCGACGGCATTACACGCCACCTGAGACACATGCGCGCGCATAAGACCTTTGTTTGGCAAAGCTACGGCATTACACGCCGCCTGAGACACAGGCGCGCAAGACCTGAAGTCTTTGCAAAACATTGGCAATGCTACGACATTACACGACGCCTGAGACACAGCGCGTACACAAGACCTGAAGTCTTTGCAAAACATTGGCAAAGCTACGGCATTACACGCCGACAAAGACACAGGCGCGCGCCCAAGACTTGAACTACATGCCAAACATTAGCAAAGCTACGGTATTACACACCGCCTGAGACACATGCGCGCGCAAAAATCTTGAAGTCTTTGCCAATCATTGGCAAAGCTACGGCATTACACGCCGTCTGATACACATCCGCGCGCACAAGACCTGAAGTCTTTGCCAATAATTGGCAAAGCTAGGAAATTACACGCCGCCTGGGTTACATGCGCGGGCACAAGACCTGAACTCTTTGCCACACTTTGGCAAAGCTACGGCATCACACGCCGCCTGAGACACAGGCGCCCGCACAAGACCAGTACTCTTTGCAAAACTTTGGAAAAGCTACGGCATTACACGCTGCCTGAGACACAGGCGCGCAAAAGACCTGAAGTCTGTGCCAAACATTGACAAAGCTACGGCATTACACGCCTCCTGAGACACAGGCGCGCGCACAAGACCTGAAGTCTTTGCCGAACATTGGCAAAGCTACGACATTACACGCATCCGGAGACACAGGCGAACGCACAAGACATGTAGTCTTTGCCAAACATTGGCAAAGCTACGACATTACACGCCTCCTGAGACACAGGCATGCGCACTAGACCTGAACTCTTTGCCAATCATTGGCAAAGCGACGGCATTACACGCCGCCTGAGACACAGGCGCGCGCACAAGACCAGAACTCTTTGCAAAACTTTGGAAAAGCTACGACCTTACACACAGCCTGAGACACATGCGCGCACAAGACCTGAAGTATGTGCCAAACGTTGGCAAAGCTACGGCATTACACGCCGCCTGAGACACAGGCGCGCACACAAGACCTGAAGTCTTTGCCAAACATTGGAAAAGCTACGGCATTACACGCCTCCTGAGACACACGCGCACGCACAAGACATATAGTCTTTGCTAAACATTGGCAAAGCTGCGACATTACACGCCTCCTGAGACACAGGCATGCACAACACCTGAAGTCTTTGCCAAACATTACACACCGCCTGAGACACAGGTGTGCGCACAATACCTGAACTATTTGCCAATCATTGGCAAAGCTACGGCATTACACGCCTCCTGAGACACAGGCACGCACAAGACCTGAAGTCTTTGCCAAACATTACACACTGCCTGAGACACAGGCATGCGCAGTAGACCGGAACACTTTGCCAATCATTGGCAAAGCGACGACATTACACGCCACCCGAGACACATGCGCGCGCATAAGACCTTTGTTTGGCAAAATCTACGGCATTACACGCCGCCTGAGACACAGGCGCGCAAGGCCTGAACTCTTTGCCACACTTTGGCAAAGCTACGGCATCACACGCCGCCTGAGACACAGGCGCGCGCACAAGACCAGTACTCTTTGCAAAACTTTGGAAAAGCTATGGCATTACACGCTGCCTGAGACACAGGCGCGCAAAAGACCTGAAGTCTGTGACAAACATTGACAAAGCTACGGCATTACACGCCGCCTAAGACAGAGGCGCGCGCACAAGACCTGAAGTCTTTGCCAAACATTACACACTGCCTGAGACACAGGCATGCGCAGTAGACCGGAACTCTTTGCCAATCATTGGCAAAGCGACGGCATTACACGCCACCTGAGACACATGCGCGCGCATAAGACCTTTGTTTGGCAAAGCTACGGCATTACACGCCGCCTGAGACACAGGCGCGCAAGACCTGAAGTCTTTGCAAAACATTGGCAATGCTACGACATTACACGACGCCTGAGACACAGCGCGTACACAAGACCTGAAGTCTTTGCAAAACATTGGCAAAGCTACGGCATTACACGCCGACAAAGACACAGGCGCGCGCCCAAGACTTGAACTACATGCCAAACATTAGCAAAGCTACGGTATTACACACCGCCTGAGACACATGCGCGCGCAAAAATCTTGAAGTCTTTGCCAATCATTGGCAAAGCTACGGCATTACACGCCGTCTGATACACATCCGCGCGCACAAGACCTGAAGTCTTTGCCAATAATTGGCAAAGCTAGGAAATTACACGCCGCCTGGGTTACATGCGCGGGCACAAGACCTGAACTCTTTGCCACACTTTGGCAAAGCTACGGCATCACACGCCGCCTGAGACACAGGCGCCCGCACAAGACCAGTACTCTTTGCAAAACTTTGGAAAAGCTACGGCATTACACGCTGCCTGAGACACAGGCGCGCAAAAGACCTGAAGTCTGTGCCAAACATTGACAAAGCTACGGCATTACACGCCGCCTGAGACACAGGCGCGCGCACAAGACCTGAAGTCTTTGCCGAACATTGGCAAAGCTACGACATTACACGCATCCGGAGACACAGGCGAACGCACAAGACATGTAGTCTTTGCCAAACATTGGCAAAGCTACGACATTACACGCCTCCTGAGACACAGGCATGCGCACTAGACCTGAACTCTTTGCCAATCATTGGCAAAGCGACGGCATTACACGCCGCCTGAGACACAGGCGCGCGCACAAGACCAGAACTCTTTGCAAAACTTTGGAAAAGCTACGACCTTACACACAGCCTGAGACACATGCGCGCACAAGACCTGAAGTATGTGCCAAACGTTGGCAAAGCTACGGCATTACACGCCGCCTGAGACACAGGCGCGCGCACAAGACCTGAAGTCTTTGCCAAACATTGGAAAAGCTACGGCATTACACGCCTCCTGAGACACACGCGCACGCACAAGACATTTAGTCTTTGCTAAACATTGGCAAAGCTGCGACATTACACGCCTCCTGAGACACAGGAATGCACAAGACCTGAAGTCTTTGCCAAACATTACACACCGCCTGAGACACAGGCGTGCGCACAATACCTGAACTATTTGCCAATCATTGGCAAAGCTACGGCATTACACGCCTCCTGAGACACTGGCACGCACAAGACCTGAAGTCTTTGCCAAACATTACACACTGCCTGAGACACAGGCATGCGCAGTAGACCGGAACTCTTTGCCAATCATTGGCAAAGCGACGACATTACACGCCACCCGAGACACATGCGCGCGCATAAGACCTTTGTTTGGCAAAATCTACGGCATTACACGCCGCCTGAGACACAGGCGCGCAAGACCTGAACTCTTTGCCACACTTTGGCAAAGCTACGGCATCACACGCCGCCTGAGACACAGGCGCGCGCACAAGACCAGTACTCTTTGCAAAACTTTGGAAAAGCTACGGCATTACACGCTGCCTGAGACACAGGCGCGCAAAAGACCTGAAGTCTGTGACAAACATTGACAAAGCTACGGCATTACACGCCGCCTGAGACAGAGGCGCGCGTACAAGACCTGAAGTTTTGCCAAACATTGGCAAAGCTACGGCATTACACGCATCCGGAGACACAGGCGAACGCACAAGACTTGTAGTCTTTGCCAAACATTGGCAAAGCTACGACATTACACGCCTCCTGAGACACAGGCATGCGCACTAGACCTGAACTCTTTGCCAATCATTGGCAAAGCGACGTCATTACACGCCGCCTGAGACACAGGCGCGCCCACAAGACCAGAACTCTTTGCAAAACTTTGGAAAAGCTACGACCTTACACGCAGGCTGAGACACATGCGCGCACAAGACCTGAAGTATGTGCCAAACATTGACAAAGCAACGGCATTACACGCCGCCTGAGACACAGGCGCGCGCACAAGACCTGAAGTCTTTGCCGAACATTGGCAAAGCTACGACATTACACGCATCCGGAGACACAGGCGAACGCACAAGACATGTAGTCTTTGCCAAACATTGGCAAAGCTACGACATTACACGCCTCCTGAGACACAGGCATGCGCACTAGACCTGAACTCTTTGCCAATCATTGGCAAAGCGACGGCATTACACGCCGCCTGAGACACAGGCGCGCGCACAAGACCAGAACTCTTTGCAAAACTTTGGAAAAGCTACGACCTTACACACAGCCTGAGACACATGCGCGCACAAGACCTGAAGTATGTGCCAAACGTTGGCAAAGCTACGGCATTACACGCCGCCTGAGACACAGGCGCGCACACAAGACCTGAAGTCTTTGCCAAACATTGGAAAAGCTACGGCATTACACGCCTCCTGAGACACACGCGCACGCACAAGACATATAGTCTTTGCTAAACATTGGCAAAGCTGCGACATTACACGCCTCCTGAGACACAGGCATGCACAACACCTGAAGTCTTTGCCAAACATTACACACCGCCTGAGACACAGGTGTGCGCACAATACCTGAACTATTTGCCAATCATTGGCAAAGCTACGGCATTACACGCCTCCTGAGACACAGGCACGCACAAGACCTGAAGTCTTTGCCAAACATTACACACTGCCTGAGACACAGGCATGCGCAGTAGACCGGAACACTTTGCCAATCATTGGCAAAGCGACGACATTACACGCCACCCGAGACACATGCGCGCGCATAAGACCTTTGTTTGGCAAAATCTACGGCATTACACGCCGCCTGAGACACAGGCGCGCTAGGCCTGAACTCTTTACCACACTTCGGCAAAGCTACGGCATCACACGCCGCCTGAGAGACAGGCGCGCGCACAAGACCAGTACTCTTTGCAAAACTTTGGAAAAGCTATGGCATTACACGCTGCCTGAGACACAGGCGCGCAAAAGACCTGAAGTCTGTGACAAACATTGACAAAGCTACGGCATTACACGCCGCCTGAGACAGAGGCGCGCGCACAAGACCTGAAGTCTTTGCCAAACATTACACACTGCCTGAGACACAGGCATGCGCAGTAGACCGGAACTCTTTGCCAATCATTGGCAAAGCGACGGCATTACACGCCACCTGAGACACATGCGCGCGCATAAGACCTTTGTTTGGCAAAGCTACGGCATTACACGCCGCCTGAGACACAGGCGCGCAAGACCTGAAGTCTTTGCAAAACATTGGCAATGCTACGACATTACACGACGCCTGAGACACAGCGCGTACACAAGACCTGAAGTCTTTGCAAAACATTGGCAAAGCTACGGCATTACACGCCGACAAAGACACAGGCGCGCGCCCAAGACTTGAACTACATGCCAAACATTAGCAAAGCTACGGTATTACACACCGCCTGAGACACATGCGCGCGCAAAAATCTTGAAGTCTTTGCCAATCATTGGCAAAGCTACGGCATTACACGCCGTCTGATACACATCCGCGCGCACAAGACCTGAAGTCTTTGCCAATAATTGGCAAAGCTAGGAAATTACATGCCGCCTGGGTTACATGCGCGGGCACAAGACCTGAACTCTTTGCCACACTTTGGCAAAGCTACGGCATCACACGCCGCCTGAGACACAGGCGCCCGCACAAGACCAGTACTCTTTGCAAAACTTTGGAAAAGCTACGGCATTACACGCTGCCTGAGACACAGGCGCGCAAAAGACCTGAAGTCTGTGCCAAACATTGACAAAGCTACGGCATTACACGCCGCCTGAGACACAGGCGCGCGCACAAGACCTGAAGTCTTTGCCGAACATTGGCAAAGCTACGACATTACACGCATCCGGAGACACAGGCGAACGCACAAGACATGTAGTCTTTGCCAAACATTGGCAAAGCTACGACATTACACGCCTCCTGAGACACAGGCATGCGCACTAGACCTGAACTCTTTGCCAATCATTGGCAAAGCGACGGCATTACACGCCGCCTGAGACACAGGCGCGCGCACAAGACCAGAACTCTTTGCAAAACTTTGGAAAAGCTACGACCTTACACACAGCCTGAGACACATGCGCGCACAAGACCTGAAGTATGTGCCAAACGTTGGCAAAGCTACGGCATTACACGCCGCCTGAGACACAGGCGCGCGCACAAGACCTGAAGTCTTTGCCAAACATTGGAAAAGCTACGGCATTACACGCCTCCTGAGACACACGCGCACGCACAAGACATTTAGTCTTTGCTAAACATTGGCAAAGCTGCGACATTACACGCCTCCTGAGACACAGGAATGCACAAGACCTGAAGTCTTTGCCAAACATTACACACCGCCTGAGACACAGGCGTGCGCACAATACCTGAACTATTTGCCAATCATTGGCAAAGCTACGGCATTAAACGCCTCCTGAGACACTGGCACGCACAAGACTTGAAGTCTTTGCCAAACATTACACACTGCCTGAGACACAGGCATGCGCAGTAGACCGGAACTCTTTGCCAATCATTGGCAAAGCGACGACATTACACGCCACCCGAGACACATGCGCGCGCATAAGACCTTTGTTTGGCAAAATCTACGGCATTACACGCCGCCTGAGACACAGGCGCGCAAGACCTGAACTCTTTGCCACACTTTGGCAAAGCTACGGCATCACACGCCGCCTGAGACACAGGCGCGCGCACAAGACCAGTACTCTTTGCAAAACTTTGGAAAAGCTACGGCATTACACGCTGCCTGAGACACAGGCGCGCAAAAGACCTGAAGTCTGTGACAAACATTGACAAAGCTACGGCATTACACGCCGCCTGAGACAGAGGCGCGCGTACAAGACCTGAAGTTTTGCCAAACATTGGCAAAGCTACGGCATTACACGCATCCGGAGACACAGGCGAACGCACAAGACTTGTAGTCTTTGCCAAACATTGGCAAAGCTACGACATTACACGCCTCCTGAGACACAGGCATGCGCACTAGACCTGAACTCTTTGCCAATCATTGGCAAAGCGACGTCATTACACACCGCCTGAGACACAGGCGCGCCCACAAGACCAGAACTCTTTGCAAAACTTTGGAAAAGCTACGACCTTACACGCAGGCTGAGACACATGCGCGCACAAGACCTGTAGTATGTGCCAAACATTGGCAAAGCTAGGAAATTACACGACGCCTGAGACACTGCGCGTACACAAGACCTGAAGTCTTTGCAAAACATTGGCAAAGCTACGGCATTACACGCCGCCAAAGACACAGGCGCGCGCCCAAGACTTGAACTACATGCCAAACATTAGCAAAGCTACGGTATTACACGCCGCCTGAGACACATGCGCGCGCAAAAATCTTGAAGTCTTTGCAAATCATTGGCAAAGCTACGGCATTACACGCCGTCTGATACACATGCGCGCGCACAAGACTTGAAGTCTTTGCCAATCATTGGCAAAGCTAGGAAATTACACGCCGCCTGGGTTACATGCGCGGGCACAAGACCTGAACTCTTTGCCACACTTTGGCAAAGCTACGGCATCACACGCCGCCTGAGACACAGGTGCGCGCACAAGACCAGTACTCTTTGCAAAACGTTGGAAAAGCTACGGCATTACACGCTGCCTGAGACACAGGCGCGCAAAAGACCTGAAGTCTGTGCCAAACATTGACAAAGCTACGGCATTACACGCCGCCTGAGACACAGGCGCGCGCACAAGACCTGAAGTCTTTGCCGAACATTGGCAAAGCTACGACATTACACGCATCCGGAGACACAGGCGAACGCACAAGACATGTAGTCTTTGCCAAACATTGGCAAAGCTACGACATTACACGCCTCCTGAGACACAGGCATGCGCACTAGACCTGAACTCTTTGCCAATCATTAGCAAAGCGACGGCATTACACGCCGCCTGAGACACAGGCGCGTGCACAAGACCAGAACTCTTTGCAAAACTTTGGAAAAGCTACGACCTTACACGCAGCCTGAGACACATGCGCGCACAAGACCTGAAGTATGTGCCAAACGTTGGCAAAGCTACGGCATTACACGCCGCCTGAGACACAGGCGTGCGCACAAGACCTGAAGTCTTTGCCAAACATTGGAAAAGCTACGGCATTACACGCCTCCTGAGACACACGCGCACGCACAAGACATTTAGTCTTTGCTAAACTTTGGCAAAGCTGCGACATTACACGCCTCCTGAGACACAGGCACGCACAAGACCTGAAGTCTTTGCCAAACATTACACACCGCCTGAGACACAGGCGTGCGCACAATACCTGAACTATTTGCCAATCATTGGCAAAGCTACGACATTACACGCCTCCTGAGACACAGGCACGCACAAGACCTGAAGTCTTTGCCAAACATTACACACCGCCTGAGACACAGGCATGCGCACTAGACCGGAACTCTTTGCCAATCATTGGCAAAGCGACGGCATTACACGCCACCTGAGACAAATGCGCGCGTATAAGACCTTTGTTTGGCAAAGCTACGGCACTACACGCCGCCTGAGACACAGGCGCGCAAGACCTGAAGTCTTTGCAAAACATTGGCAATGCTACGACATTACACGACGCCTGAGACACAGCGCGTACACAAGACCTGAAGTCTTTGCAAAACATTGGCAAAGCTACGGCATTACACGCCGCCAAAGACACAGGCGCGCGCCCAAGACTTGAACTACATGCCAAACATTAGCAAAGCTACGGCATCACACGCCGCCTGAGACACAGGTGCGCGCACAAGACCAGTACTCTTTGCAAAACGTTGGAAAAGCTACGGCATTACACGCTGCCTGAGACACTTGCGCGCAAAAGACCTGAAGTCTGTGCCAAACATTGACAAAGCTACGGCATTACACGCCGCCTGAGACACAGGCGCGCGCACAAGACCTGAAGTCTTTGCCGAACATTGGCAAAGCTACGACATTACACGCATCCGGAGACACAGGCGAACGCACAAGACATGTAGTCTTTGCCAAACATTGGCAAAGCTACGACATTACACGCCTCCTGAGACATAGGCATGCGCACTAGACCTGAACTCTTTGCCAATCATTGGCAAAGCGACGGCATTACACGCCGCCTGAGACACAGGCGCGTGCACAAGACCAGAACTCTTTGCAAAACTTTGGAAAAGCTACGACCTTACACGCAGCCTGAGACACATGCGCGCACAAGACCTGAAGTATGTGCCAAACGTTGGCAAAGCTACGGCATTACACGCCGCCTGAGACACAGGCGCGCGCACAAGACCTGAAGTCTTTGCCAAACATTGGAAAAGCTACGGCATTACACGCCTCCTGAGACACACGCGCACGCACAAGACATGTAGTCTTTTCCAAACTTTGGCAAAGCTGCGAAATTACACACCTCCTGAGACACAGGCACGCACAAGACCTGAAGTCTTTGCCAAACATTACACACCGCCTGAGACACAGGCGTGCGCACAATACCTGAACTATTTGCCAATCATTGGCAAAGCTACGGCATTACACGCCTCCTGAGACACAGGCACGCACAAGACCTAAAGTCTTTGCCAAACATTACACACCGCCTGAGACACAGGCATGCGCACTAGACCGGAACTCTTTGCCAATCATTGGCAAAGCGACGGCATTACACGCCACCTGAGACACATGCGCGCGCATAAGACCTTTGTTTGGCAAAGCTACGGCATTACACGCCGCCTGAGACACAGGCGCGCAAGACCTGAAGTCTTTGCAAAACATTGGCAATGCTACGACATTACACGACGCCTGAGACACAGCGCGTACACAAGACCTGAAGTCTTTGCAAAACATTTTCAAAGCTACGGCATTACACGCCGCCAAAGACACAGGCGCGCGCCCAAGACTTGAACTACATGCCAAACATTAGCAAAGCTACGGTATTACACACCGCCTGAGACACATGCGCGCGCAAAAATCTTGAAGTCTTTGCCAATCATTGGCAAAGCTACGGCATTACACGCCGTCTGATACACATCCGCGCGCACAAGACCTGAAGTCTTTGCCAATCATTGGCAAAGCTATGACATTACACGCTGCCTGAGATACTTGCGCTTGCACACGACCTGAAGTCTTTGCCAAACATTGGCAAAGCTAGGAAATTACACGCCGCCTGGGTTACATGCGCGGGCACAAGACCTGAACTCTTTGCCACACTTTGGCAAAGCTACGGCATCACACGCCGCCTGAGACACAGGCGCGCGCACAAGACCAGTACTCTTTGCAAAACTTTGGAAAAGCTACGGCATTACACGCTGCCTGAGACACAGGCGCGCAAAAGACCTGAAGTCTGTGCCAAACATTGACAAAGCTACGGCATTACACGCCGCCTGAGACACAGGCGTGCGCACAATACCTGAACTATTTACCAATCATTGGCAAAGCTACGGTATTACACGCCTTCTGAGACACAGGCACGCACAAGACCTGAAGTCTTTGCCAAACATTACACACCGCCTGAGACACACGCATGCGCACTAGACCGGAACTCTTTGCCAATCATTGGCAAAGCGACGGCATTACACGCCACCTGAGACACATGCGCGCGCATAAGACCATTGTTTGGCAAAGCTACGGCATTACACGCCGCCTGAGACACAGGCGCGCAAGACCTGAAGTCTTTGCAAAACATTGGCAATGCAACGACATTACACGCCGCCTGAGACACAGGCGCGCGCACAAGACCAGAACTCTTTGCAAAAATTTGGAAAAGCTACGGCATTACACGCTGCCTGAGACACAGGCGCGCAAAATACCTGAAGTCTGTGCCAAACATTGACAAAGCTACGGCATTACACGCCGCCTGAGACACATGCGCGCGCACAAGACCTGAAGTCTTTGCCAATCATTGGCAAAGCTACGGCATTACACGCCGTCTGATACACATGCGCGCGCACAAGACTTGAAGTCTTTGCCAATCATTGGCAAAGCTAGGAAATTACACGCCGCCTGGGTTACATGCGCGGGCACAAGACCTGAACTCTTTGCCACACTTTGGCAAAGCTACGGCATCACACGCCGCCTGAGACACAGGCGCGCGCACAAGACCAGTACTCTTTGCAAAACTTTGGAAAAGCTACGGCATTACACGCTGCTTGAGACACAGGCGCGCAAAAGTCCTGAAGTCTGTGCCAAACATTGACAAAGCTACGGCATTACACGCCGCCTGAGACACAGGCGCGCGCACAAGACCTGAAGTCTTTGCCGAACATTGGCAAAGCTACGACATTACACGCATCCGGAGACACAGGCGAACGCACAAGACATGTAGTCTTTGCAAAACATTGGCAAAGCTACGACATTACACGCCTCCTGAGACATAGGCATGCGCACTAGACCTGAACTCTTTGCCAATCATTGGCAAAGCGACGGCATTACACGCCGCCTGAGACACAGGCGCGTGCACAAGACCAGAACTCTTTGCAAAACTTTGGAAAAGCTACGACCTTACACGCAGCCTAAGACACATGCGCGCACAAGACCTGAAGTATGTGCCAAACGTTGGCAAAGCTACGGCATTACACGCCGCCTGAGACACAGGTGCGCGCACAAGACCTGAAGTCTTTGCCAAACATTGGAAAAGCTACGGCATTACACGCCTCCTGAGACACACGCGCACGCACAAGACATGTAGTCTTTTCCAAACTTTGGCAAAGCTGCGAAATTACACACCTCTTGAGACACAGGCACGCACAAGACCTGAAGTCTTTGCCAAACATTACACACCGCCTGAGACACAGGCGTGCGCACAATACCTGAACTATTTGCCAATCATTGGCAAAGCTACGGCATTACACGCCTCCTGAGACACAGGCACGCACAAGACCTAAAGTCTTTGCCAAACATTACACACCGCCTGAGACACAGGCATGCGCACTAGACCGGAACTCTTTGCCAATCATTGGCAAAGCGACGGCATTACACGCCACCTGAGACACATGCGCGCGCATAAGACCTTTGTTTGGCAAAGCTACGGCATTACACGCCGCCTGAGACACAGGCGCGCAAGACCTGAAGTCTTTGCAAAACATTGGCAATGCTACGACATTACACGACGCCTGAGACACAGCGCGTACACAAGACCTGAAGTCTTTGCAAAACATTGGCAAAGCTACGGCATTACACGCCGCCAAAGACACAGGCGCGCGCCCAAGACTTGAACTACATGCCAAACATTAGCAAAGCTACGGTATTACACACCGCCTGACACACATGCGCGCGCAAAAATCTTGAAGTCTTTGCCAATCATTGGCAAAGCTACGGCATTACACGCCGTCTGATACACATCCGCGCGCACAAGACCTGAAGTCTTTGCCAATCATTGGCAAAGCTATGACATTACACGCCGCCTGAGATACTTGCGCTTGCACACGACCTGAAGTCTTTGCCAAACATTGGCAAAGCTAGGAAATTACACGCCGCCTGGGTTACATGCGCGGGCACAAGACCTGAACTCTTTGCCACACTTTGGCAAAGCTACGGCATCACACGCCGCCTGAGACACAGGCGCGCGCACAAGACCAGTACTCTTTGCAAAACTTTGGAAAAGCTACGGCATTACACGCTGCTTGAGACACAGGCGCGCAAAAGTCCTGAAGTCTGTGCCAAACATTGACAAAGCTACGGCATTACACGCCGCCTGAGACACAGGCGCGCGCACAAGACCTGAAGTCTTTGCCGAACATTGGCAAAGCTACGACATTACACGCATCCGGAGACACAGGCGAACGCACAAGACATGTAGTCTTTGCAAAACATTGGCAAAGCTACGACATTACACGCCTCCTGAGACATAGGCATGCGCACTAGACCTGAACTCTTTGCCAATCATTGGCAAAGCGACGGCATTACACGCCGCCTGAGACACAGGCGCGTGCACAAGACCAGAACTCTTTGCAAAACTTTGGAAAAGCTACGACCTTACACGCAGCCTGAGACACATGCGCGCACAAGACCTGAAGTATGTGCCAAACGTTGGCAAAGCTACGGCATTACACGCCGCCTGAGACACAGGCGCGCGCACAAGACCTGAAGTCTTTGCCAAACATTGGAAAAGCTACGGCATTACACGCCTCCTGAGACACACGCGCACGCACAAGACATGTAGTCTTTTCCAAACTTTGGCAAAGCTGCGAAATTACACACCTCCTGAGACACAGGCACGCACAAGACCTGAAGTCTTTGCCAAACATTACACACCGCCTGAGACACAGGCGTGCGCACAATACCTGAACTATTTGCCAATCATTGGCAAAGCTACGGCATTACACGCCTCCTGAGACACAGGCACGCACAAGACCTAAAGTCTTTACCAAACATTACACACCGCCTGAGACACAGGCATGCGCACTAGACCGGAACTCTTTGCCAATCATTGGCAAAGCGACGGCATTACACGCCACCTGAGACACATGCGCGCGCATAAGACCTTTGTTTGGCAAAGCTACGGCATTACACGCCGCCTGAGACACAGGCGCGCAAGACCTGAAGTCTTTGCAAAACATTGGCAATGCTACGACATTACACGACGCCTGAGACACAGCGCGTACACAAGACCTGAAGTCTTTGCAAAACATTGGCAAAGCTACGGCATTACACGCCGCCAAAGACACAGGCGCGCGCCCAAGACTTGAACTACATGCCAAACATTAGCAAAGCTACGGTATTACACACCGCCTGAGACACATGCGCGCGCAAAAATCTTGAAGTCTTTGCCAATCATTGGCAAAGCTACGGCATTACACGCCGTCTGATACACATCCGCGCGCACAAGACCTGAAGTCTTTGCCAATCATTGGCAAAGCTATGACATTACACGCCGCCTGAGATACTTGCGCTTGCACACGACCTGAAGGCTTTGCCAAACATTGGCAAAGCTAGGAAATTACACGCCGCCTGGGTTACATGCGCGGGCACAAGACCTAAACTCTTTGCCACACTTTGGCAAAGCTACGGCATCACACGCCGCCTGAGACACAGGCGCGCGCACAAGACCAGTACTCTTTGCAAAACTTTGGAAAAGCTACGGCATTACACGCTGCTTGAGACACAGGCGCGCAAAAGTCCTGAAGTCTGTGCCAAACATTGACAAAGCTACGGCATTACACGCCGCCTGAGACACAGGCGCGCGCACAAGACCTGAAGTCTTTGCCGAACATTGGCAAAGCTACGACATTACACGCATCCGGAGACACAGGCGAACGCACAAGACATGTATTCTTTGCAAAACATTGGCAAAGCTACGACATTACACGCGTCCTGAGACATAGGCATGCGCACTAGACCTGAACTCTTTGCCAATCATTGGCAAAGCGACGGCATTACACGCCGCCTGAGACACAGGCGCGTGCACAAGACCAGAACTCTTTGCAAAACTTTGGAAAAGCTACGACCTTACACGCAGCCTGAGACACATGCGCGCACAAGACCTGAAGTATGTGCCAAACGTTGGCAAAGCTACGGCATTACACGCCGCCTGAGACACAGGCGCGCGCACAAGACCTGAAGTCTTTGCCAAACATTGGAAAAGCTACGGCATTACACGCCTCCTGAGACACACGCGCACGCACAAGACATGTAGTCTTTTCCAAACTTTGGCAAAGCTGCGAAATTACACACCTCCTGAGACACAGGCACGCACAAGACCTGAAGTCTTTGCCAAACATTACACACCGCCTGAGACACAGGCGTGCGCACAATACCTGAACTATTTGCCAATCATTGGCAAAGCTACGGCATTACACGCCTCCTGAGACACAGGCACGCACAAGACCTAAAGTCTTTGCCAAACATTACACACCGCCTGAGACACAGGCATGCGCACTAGACCGGAACTCTTTGCCAATCATTGGCAAAGCGACGGCATTACACGCCACCCGAGACACATGCGCGCGCATAAGACCTTTGTTTGGCAAAGCTACGGCATTACACGCCGCCTGAGACACAGGCGCGCAAGACCTGAAGTCTTTGCAAAACATTGGCAATGCTACGACATTACACGACGCCTGAGACACAGCGCGTACACAAGACCTGAAGTCTTTGCAAAACATTGACAAAGCTACGGCATTACACGCCGCCAAAGACACAGGCGCGCGCCCAAGACTTGAACTACATGCCAAACATTAGCAAAGCTACGGTATTACACACCGCCTGAGACACATGCGCGCGCAAAAATCTTGAAGTCTTTGCCAATCATTGGCAAAGCTACGGCATTACACGCCGTCTGATACACATGCGCGCGCACAAGACCTGAAGTCTTTGCCAATCATTGGCAAAGCTATGACATTACACGCCGCCTGAGATACTTGCGCTTGCACACGACCTAAAGTCTTTGCCAAACATTGGCAAAGCTAGGAAATTACACGCCGCCTGGGTTACATGCGCGGGCACAAGACCTGAACTCTTTGCCACACTTTGGCAAAGCTACGGCATCACACGCCGCCTGAGACACAGGCGCGCGCACAAGACCAGTACTCTTTGCAAAACTTTGGAAAAGCTACGGCATTACACGCTGCCTGAGACACAGGCGCGCAAAAGACCTGAAGTCTGTGCCAAACATTGACAAAGCTACGGCATTACACGCCGCCTGAGACACAGGCGTGCGCACAATACCTGAACTATTTGCCAATCATTGGCAAAGCTACGGTATTACACGCCTTCTGAGACACAGGCACGCACAAGACCTGAAGTCTTTGCCAAACATTACACACCGCCTGAGACACAGGCATGCGCACTAGACTGGAACTCTTTGCCAATCATTGGCAAAGCGACGGCATTACACGCCACCTGAGACACAGGCGCGCAAGACCTGAAGTCTTTGCAAAACATTGGCAATGATACGACATTACACGCCGCCTGAGACACAGGCGCGCGCACAAGACCAGAACTCTTTGCAAAAATTTGGAAAAGCTACGGCATTACACGCTGCCTGAGACACAGGCGTGCAAAAGACCTGAAGTCTGTGCCAAACATTGACAAAGCTACGACATTACACGCCGCCTGAGACACATGCGCGCGCACAAGACCTGAAGTCTTTGCCAATCATTGGCAAAGCTACGGCATCACACGCCGCCTGAGACACAGGCGCGCGCACAAGACCAGTACTCTTTGCAAAACTTTGGAAAAGCTACGGCATTACACGCTGCCTGAGACACAGGCGCGCAAAAGTCCTGAAGTCTGTGCCAAACATTGACAAAGCTACGGCATTACACGCCGCCTGAGACACAGGCGCGCGCACAAGACCTGAAGTCTTTGCCGAACATTGGCAAAGCTACGACATTACACGCATCCGGAGACACAGGCGAACGCACAAGACATGTAGTCTTTGCCAAACATTGGCAAAGCTACGACATTACACGCCTCCTGAGACACAGGCATGCGCACTAGACCTGAACTCTTTGCCAATCATTGGCAAAGCGACGGCATTACACGCCGCCTGAGACACAGGCGCGCGCACAAGACCAGAACTCTTTGCAAAACTTTGGAAAAGCTACGACCTTACACGCAGCCTGAGACACATGCGCGCACAAGACCTGAAGTATGTGCCAAACGTTGGCAAAGCTATGGCATTACACGCCGCCTGAGACACAGGCGCGCGCACAAGACCTGAAGTCTTTGCCAAACATTGGAAAAGCTACGGCATTACACGCCTCCTGAGACACACGCGCACGCACAAGACATTTAGTCTTTGCTAAACATTGGCAAAGCTGCGACATTACACGCCTCCTGAGACACAGGCATGCACAAGACCTGAAGTCTTTGCCAAACATTACACGCCGCCTGAGACACAGGCGCACGCACAAGACCTGAAGTCTTTGCCGAACATTGGCAAAGCTACGGCATTACACGCATCCGGAGACACAGGCACGCACAAGACCTGAAGTCTTTGCCAAACATTACACACTGCCTGAGACACTGGCATGCGCAGTAGACCGGAACTCTTTGCCAATCATTGGCAAAGCGACGACATTACACGCCACCCGAGACACATGCGCGTGCATAAGACCTTTGTTTGGCAAAATCTACGGCATTACACGCCGCCTGAGACACAGGCGCGCAAGACCTGAAGTCTTTGCAAAACATTGGCAATGCTACGACATTACACGACGCCTGAGACACAGCGCGTACACAAGACCTGAAGTCTTTGCAAAACATTGGCAAAGCTACGGCATTACACGCCGCCAAAGACACAGGCGCGCGCCCAAGACTTGAACTACATGCCAAACATTAGCAAAGCTACGGTATTACACGCCGCCTGAGACACATGCGCACGCAAAAATCTTGAAGTCTTTGCCAATCATTGGCAAAGCTACGGCATTACACGCCGTCTGATACACATCCGCGCGCACAAGACCTGAAGTCTTTGCCAATCATTGGCAAAGCTATGACATTACACGCCACCTGAGATACTTGCGCTTGCACACGACCTGAAGTCTTTGCCAAACATTGGCAAAGCTAGGAAATTACACGCCGCCTGGGTTACATGCGCGGGCACAAGACCTGAACTCTTTGCCACACTTTGGCAAAGCTACGGCATCACACGCCGCCTGAGACACAGGCGCGCGCACAAGACCAGTACTCTTTGCAAAACTTTGGAAAAGCTACGACATTACACGCTGCTTGAGACACAGGCGCGCAAAAGTCCTGAAGTCTGTGCCAAACATTGACAAAGCTATGGCATTACACGCCGCCTGAGACACAGGCGCGCGCACAAGACCTGAAGTCTTTGCCGAACATTGGCAAAGCTACGACATTACACGCTTCCGGAGACACAGGCGAACGCACAAGACATGTAGTCTTTGCAAAACATTGGCAAAGCTACGACATTACATGCCTTCTGAGACATAGGCATGCGCACTAGACCTGAATTCTTTGCCAATCATTGGCAAAGCGACGGCATTACACGCCGCCTGAGACACAGGCGCGTGCACAAGACCAGAACTCTTTGCAAAACTTTGGAAAAGCTACGACCTTACACGCAGCCTGAGACACATGCGCGCACAAGACCTGAAGTATGTGCCAAACGTTGGCAAAGCTACGGCATTACACGCCGCCTGAGACACAGGCGCGCGCACAAGACCTGAAGTCTTTGCCAAACATTGGAAAAGCTACGGCATTACACGCCTCCTGAGACACACGCGCACGCACAAGACATGTAGTCTTTTCCAAACTTTGGCAAAGCTGCGAAATTACACACCTCCTGAGACACAGGCACGCACAAGACCTGAAGTCTTTGCCAAACATTACACACCGCCTGAGACACAGGCGTGCGCACAATACCTGAACTATTTGCCAATCATTGGCAAAGCTACGGCATTACACGCCTCCTGAGACACAGGCACGCACAAGACCTAAAGTCTTTGCCAAACATTACACACCGCCTGAGACACAGGCATGCGCACTAGACCGGAACTCTTTGCCAATCATTGGCAAAGCGACGGCATTACACGCCACCTGAGACACATGCGCGCGCATAAGACCTTTGTTTGGCAAAGCTACGGCATTACACGCCGCCTGAGACACAGGCGCGCAAGACCTGAAGTCTTTGCAAAACATTGGCAATGCTACGACATTACACGACGCCTGAGACACAGCGCGTACACAAGACCTGAAGTCTTTGCAAAACATTGGCAAAGCTACGGCATTACACGCCGCCAAAGACACAGGCGCGCGCCCAAGACTTGAACTACATGCCAAACATTAGCAAAGCTACGGTATTACACAAAGCCTGAGACACATGCGCGCGCAAAAATCTTGAAGTCTTTGCCAATCATTGGCAAAGCTACGACATTACACGCCGTCTGATACACATCCGCGCGCACAAGACCTGAAGTCTTTGCCAATCATTGGCAAAGCTATGACATTACACGCCGCCTGAGATACTTGCGCTTGCACACGACCTGAAGTCTTTGCCAAACATTGGCAAAGTTAGGAAATTACACGCCGCCTGGGTTACATGCGCGGGCACAAGACCTGAACTCTTTGCCACACTTTGGCAAAGCTACGGCATCACACGCCGCCTGAGACACAGGCGCGCGCACAAGACCAGTACTCTTTGCAAAACTTTGGAAAAGCTACGGCATTACACGCTGCCTGAGACACAGGCGCGCAAAAGACCTGAAGTCTGTGCCAAACATTGACAAAGCTACGGCATTACACGCCGCCTGAGACACAGGCGTGCGCACAATACCTGAACTATTTGCCAATCATTGGCAAAGCTACGGTATTACACGCCTTCTGAGACACAGGCACGCACAAGACCTGAAGTCTTTGCCAAACATTACACACCGCCTGAGACACAGGCATGCGCACTAGACCGGAACTCTTTGCCAATCATTGGCAAAGCGACGGCATTACACGCCACCTGAGACACATGCGCGCGCATAAGACCATTGTTTGGCAAAGCTACGGCATTACACGCCGCCTGAGACACAGGCGCGCAAGACCTGAAGTCTTTGCAAAACATTGGCAATGCTACGACATTACACGCCGCCTGAGACACAGGCGCGCGCACAAGACCAGAACTCTTTGCAAAAATTTGGAAAAGCTACGGCATTACACGCTGCCTGAGACACAGGCGCGCAAAAGACCTGAAGTCTGTGCCAAACATTGACAAAGCTACGGCATTACACGCCGCCTGAGACACATGCGCGCGCAAAAGACCTGAAGTCTTTGCCAATCATTGGCAAAGCTACGGCATTACACGCCGTCTGATACACATGCGCGCGCACAAGACTTGAAGTCTTTGCCAATCATTGGCAAAGCTAGGAAATTACACGCCGCCTGGGTTACATGCGCGGGCACAAGACCTGAACTCTTTGCCACACTTTGGCAAAGCTACGGCATCACACGCCGCCTGAGACACAGGCGCGCGCACAAGACCAGTACTCTTTGCAAAACTTTGGAAAAGCTACGGCATTACACGCTGCTTGAGACACAGGCGCGGAAAAGTCCTGAAGTCTGTGCCAAACATTGACAAAGCTACGGCATTACACGCCGCCTGAGACACAGGCGCGCGCACAAGACCTGAAGTCTTTGCCGAACATTGGCAAAGCTACGACATTACACGCATCCGGAGACACAGGCGAACGCACAAGACATGTAGTCTTTGCCAAACATTGGCAAAGCTACGACATTACACGCCTCCTGAGACACAGGCATGCGCACTAGACCTGAACTCTTTGCCAATCATTGGCAAAGCGACGGCATTACACGCCGCCTGAGACACAGGCGCGCGCACAAGACCAGAACTCTTTGCAAAACTTTGGAAAAGCTACGACCTTACACGCAGCCTGAGACACATGCGCGCACAAGACCTGAAGTATGTGCCAAACGTTGGCAAAGCTACGGCATTACACGCCGCCTGAGACACAGGCGCGCGCACAAGACCTGAAATCTTTGCCAAACATAGGAAAAGCTACGGCATTACACGCCTCCTGAGACACACGCGCACGCATAAGACATTTAGTCTTTGCTAAACATTGGCAAAGCTGCGACATTACACGCCTCCTGAGACACAGGCATGCACAAGACCTGAAGTCTTTGCCAAACATTACACGCCGCCTGAGACACAGGCGCGCGCACAAGACCTGAAGTCTTTGCCGAACATTGGCAAAGCTACGGCATTACACGCATCCGGAGACACAGGCACGCACAAGACCTGAAGTCTTTGCCAAACATTACACACTGCCTGAGACACTGGCATGCGCAGTAGACCGGAACTCTTTGCCAATCATTGGCAAAGCGACGACATTACACGCCACCCGAGACACATGCGCGCGCATAAGACCTTTGTTTGGCAAAATCTACGGCATTACACGCCGCCTGAGACACAGGCGCGCAAGACCTGAAGTCTTTGCAAAACATTGGCAATGCTACGACATTACACGACGCCTGAGACACAACGCGTACACAAGACCTGAAGTCTTTGCAAAACATTGGCAAAGCTACGGCATTACACGCCGCCAAAGACATAGGCGCGCGCCCAAGACTTGAACTACATGCCAAACATTATCAAAGCTACGGTATTACACGCCGCCTGAGACACATGCGCACGCAAAAATCTTGAAGTCTTTGCCAATGATTGGCAAAGCTACGGCATTACACGCCGTCTGATACACATGCGCGCGCACAAGACCTGAAGTCTTTGCCAATCATTGGCAAAGCTATGACATTACACGCCGCCTGAGATACTTGCGCTTGCACACGACCTAAAGTCTTTGCCAAACATTGGCAAAGCTAGGAAATTACACGCCGCCTGGGTTACATGCGCGGGCACAAGACCTGAACTCTTTGACACACTTTGGCAAAGCTACGGCATCACACGCCGCCTGAGACACAGGCGCGCGCACAAGACCAGTACTCTTTGCAAAACTTTGGAAAAGCTACGGCATTACACGCTGCCTGAGACACAGGCGCGCAAAAGACCTGAAGTCTGTGCCAAACATTGACAAAGCTACGGCATTACACGCCGCCTGAGACACAGGCGTGCGCACAATACCTGAACTATTTGCCAATCATTGGCAAAGCTACGGTATTACACGCCTTCTGAGACACAGGCACGCACAAGACCTGAAGTCTTTGCCAAACATTACACACCGCCTGAGACACAGGCATGCGCACTAGACCGGAACTCTTTGCCAATCATTGGCAAAGCGACGGCTTTACACGCCACCTGAGACACATGCGCGCGCATAAGACCATTGTTTGGCAAAGCTACAGCATTACACGCCGCCTGAGACACAGGCGCGCAAGACCTGAAGTCTTTGCAAAACATTGGCAATGATACGACATTACACGCCGCCTGAGACACATGCGCGCGCACAAGACCAGAACTCTTTGCAAAAATTTGGAAAAGCTATGGCATTACACGCTGCCTGAGACACAGGCGCGCAAAAGTCCTGAAGTCTGTGCCAAACATTGACAAAGCTACGGCATTACACGCCGCCTGAGACACATGCGCGCGCACAAGACCTGAAGTCTTTGCCAATCATTGGCAAAGCTACGGCATCACACGCGGCCTGAGACACAGGCGCGCGCACAAGACCAGTACTCTTTGCAAAACTTTGGAAAAGCTACGGCATTACACGCTGCCTGAGACACAGGCGCGCAAAAGTCCTGAAGTCTGTGCCAAACATTGACCAAGCTACGGCATTACACGCCGCCTGAGACACAGGCGCGCGCACAAGACCTGAAGTCTTTGCCGAACATTGGCAAAGCTACGACATTACACGCATCCGGAGACACAGGCGAACGCACAAGACATGTAGTCTTTGCCAAACATTGGCAAAGCTACGACATTACACGCCTCCTGAGACACAGGCATGCGCACTAGACCTGAACTCTTTGCCAATCATTGGCAAAGCGACGGCATTACACGCCGCCTGAGACACAGGCGCGCGCACAAGACCAGAACTCTTTGCAAAACTTTGGAAAAGCTACGACCTTACACGCAGCCTGAGACACATGCGCGCACAAGACCTGAAGTATGTGCCAAACGTTGGCAAAGCTATGGCATTACACGCCGCCTGAGACACAGGCGCGCGCACAAGACCTGAAGTCTTTGCCAAACATTGGAAAAGCTACGGCATTACACGCCTCCTGAGACACACGCGCACGCACAAGACATTTAGTCTTTGCTAAACATTGGCAAAGCTGCGACATTACACGCCTCTTGAGACACAGGCATGCACAAGACCTGAAGTCTTTGCCAAACATTACACGCCGCCTGAGACACAGGCGCGCGCACAAGACCTGAAGTCTTTGCCGAACATTGGCAAAGCTACAGCATTACACGCATCCGGAGACACAGGCACACACAAGACCTGAAGTCTTTGCCAAACATTACACACTGCCTGAGACACTGGCATGCGCAGTAGACCGAAACTCTTTGCCAATCATTGGCAAAGCGACGACATTACACGCCACCCGAGACACATGCGCGTGCATAAGACCTTTGTTTGGCAAAATCTACGGCATTACACGCCGCCTGAGACACAGGCGCGCAAGACCTGAAGTCTTTGCAAAACATTGGCAATGCTACGACATTACACGACGCCTGAGACACAGCGCGTACACAAGACCTGAAGTCTTTGCAAAACATTGGCAAAGCTACGGCATTACACGCCGCCAAAGACACAGGCGCGCGCCCAAGACTTGAACTACATGCCAAACATTAGGAAAGCTACGGTATTACACGCCGCCTGAGACACATGCGCACGCAAAAATCTTGAAGTCTTTGCCAATGATTGGCAAAGCTACGGCATTACACGCCGTCTGATACACATGCGCGCGCACAAGACCTGAAGTCTTTGCCAATCATTGGCAAAGCTATGACATTACACGCCGCCTGAGACACTTGCGCTTGCACACGACCTGAAGTCTTTGCCAAACATTGGCAAAGCTAGGAAATTACACGTCGCCTGGGTTACATGCGCGGGCACAAGACCTGAACTCTTTGCCACACTTTGGCAAAGCTACGGCATCACACGCCGCCTGAGACACAGGCGCGCGCACAAGACCAGTACTCTTTGCAAAACTTTGGAAAAGCTACGGCATTACACGCTGCCTGAGACACAGGCGCGCAAAAGACCTGAAGTCTGTGCCAAACATTGACAAAGCTACGGCATTACACGCCGCCTGAGACACAGGCGTGCGCACAATACCTGAACTATTTGCCAATCATTGGCAAAGCTACGGTATTACACGCCTTCTGAGACACAGGCACGCACAAGACCTGAAGTCTTTGCCAAACATTACACACCGCCTGAGACACAGGCATGCGCACTAGACCGGAACTCTTTGCCAATCATTGGCAAAGCGACGGCATTACACGCCACCTGAGACACATGCGCGCGCATAAGACCATTGTTTGGCAAAGCTACAGCATTACACGCCGCCTGAGACACAGGCGCGCAAGACCTGAAGTCTTTGCAAAACATTGGCAATGCTACGACATTACACGCCGCCTGAGACACAGGCGCGCGCAAAAGCCCAGAACTCTTTGCAAAAATTTGGAAAAGCTACGGCATTACACGCTGCCTGAGACACAGGCGCGCAAAAGACCTGAAGTCTGTGCCAAAAATTGACAAAGCTACGGCATTACACGCCGCCTGAGACACATGCGCGCGCACAAGACCTGAAGTCTTTGCCAATCATTGGCAAAGCTACGGCATCACACGCGGCCTGAGACACAGGCGCGCGCACAAGACCAGTACTCTTTGCAAAACTTTGGAAAAGCTACGGCATTACACGCTGCCTGAGACACAGGCGCGCAAAAGTCCTGAAGTCTGTGCCAAACATTGACCAAGCTACGGCATTACACGCCGCCTGAGACACAGGCGCGCGCACAAGACCTGAAGTCTTTGCCGAACATTGGCAAAGCTACGACATTACACGCATCCGGAGACACAGGCGAACGCACAAGACATGTAGTCTTTGCCAAACATTGGCAAAGCTACGACATTACACGCCTCCTGAGACACAGGCATGCGCACTAGACCTGAACTCTTTGCCAATCATTGGCAAAGCGACGGCATTACACGCCGCCTGAGACACAGGCGCGCGCACAAGGCGAGAACTCTTTGCAAAACTTTGGAAAAGCTACGACCTTACACGCAGCCTGAGACACATGCGCGCACAAGACCTGAAGTATGTGCCAAACGTTGGCAAAGCTACGGCATTACACGCCGCCTGAGACACAGGCGCGCGCACAAGACCTGAAGTCTTTGCCAAACATTGGAAAAGCTACGGCATTACACGCCTCCTGAGACACACGCGCACGCACAAGACATTTAGTCTTTGCTAAACATTGGCAAAGCTGCGACATTACACGCCTCCTGAGACACAGGCATGCACAAGACCTGAAGTCTTTGCCAAACATTACACGCCGCCTGAGACACAGGCGCGCGCACAAGACCTGAAGTCTTTGCCGAACATTGGCAAAGCTACGGCATTACACGCATCCGGAGACACAGGCACACACAAGACCTGAAGTCTTTGCCAAACATTACACACTGCCTGAGACACTGGCATGCGCAGTAGACCGGAACTCTTTGCCAATCATTGGCAAAGCGACGACATTACACGCCACCCGAGACACATGCGCGTGCATAAGACCTTTGTTTGGCAAAATCTACGGCATTACACGCCGCCTGAGACACAGGCGCGCAAGACCTGAAGTCTTTGCAAAACATTGGCAATGCTACGACATTACACGACGCCTGAGACACAGCGCGTACACAAGACCTGAAGTCTTTGCAAAACATTGGCAAAGCTACGGCATTACACGCCGCCAAAGACACAGGCGCGCGCCAAAGACTTGAACTACATGCCAAACATTAGGAAAGCTACGGTATTACACGCCGCCTGAGACACATGCGCACGCAAAAATCTTGAAGTCTTTGCCAATGATTGGCAAAGCTACGGCATTACACGCCGTCTGATACACATGCGCGCGCACAAGACCTGAAGTCTTTGCCAATCATTGGCAAAGCTATGACATTACACGCCGCCTGAGACACTTGCGCTTGCACACGACCTGAAGTCTTTGCCAAACATTGGCAAAGCTAGGAAATTACACGTCGCCTGGGTTACATGCGCGGGCACAAGACCTGAACTCTTTGCCACACTTTGGCAAAGCTACGGCATCACACGCCGCCTGAGACACAGGCGCGCGCACAAGACCAGTACTCTTTGCAAAACTTTGGAAAAGCTACGGCATTACACGCTGCCTGAGACACAGGCGCGCAAAAGACCTGAAGTCTGTGCCAAACATTGACAAAGCTACGGCATTACACGCCGCCTGAGACACAGGCGTGCGCACAATACCTGAACTATTTGCCAATCATTGGCAAAGCTACGGTATTACACGCCTCCTGAGACACAGGCACGCACAAGACCTGAAGTCTTTGCCAAACATTACACACCGCCTGAGACACAGGCATGCGCACTAGACCGGAACTCTTTGCCAATCATTGGCAAAGCGACGGCATTACACGCCACCTGAGACACATGCGCGCGCATAAGACCATTGTTTGGCAAAGCTACAGCATTACACGCCGCCTGAGACACAGGCGCGCAAGACCTGAAGTCTTTGCAAAACATTGGCAATGCTACGACATTACACGCCGCCTGAGACACAGGCGCGCGCACAAGACCAAAACTCTTTGCAAAAATTTGGAAAAGCTACGGCATTACACGCTGCCTGAGACACAGGCGCGCAAAAGACCTGAAGTCTGTGCCAAACATTGACAAAGCTACGGCATTACACGCCGCCTGAGACACATGCGCGCGCACAAGACCTGAAGTCTTTGCCAATCATTGGCAAAGCTACGGCATCACACGCGGCCTGAGACACAGGCGCGCGCACAAGACCAGTACTCTTTGCAAAACTTTGGAAAAGCTACGGCATTACACGCTGCCTGAGACACAGGCGCGCAAAAGTCCTGAAGTCTGTGCCAAACATTGACCAAGCTACGGCATTACACGCCGCCTGAGACACAGGCGCGCGCACAAGACCTGAAGTCTTTGCCGAACATTGGCAAAGCTACGACATTACACGCATCCGGAGACACAGGCGAACGCACAAGACATGTAGTCTTTGCCAAACATTGGCAAAGCTACGACATTACACGCCTCCTGAGACACAGGCATGCGCACTAGACCTGAACTCTTTGCCAATCATTGGCAAAGCGACGGCATTACACGCCGCCTGAGACACAGGCGCGCGCACAAGGCGAGAACTCTTTGCAAAACTTTGGAAAAGCTACGACCTTACACGCAGCCTGAGACACATGCGCGCACAAGACCTGAAGTATGTGCCAAACGTTGGCAAAGCTACGGCATTACACGCCGCCTGAGACACAGGCGCGCGCACAAGACCTGAAGTCTTTGCCAAACATTGGAAAAGCTACGGCATTACACGCCTCCTGAGACACACGCGCACGCACAAGACATTTAGTCTTTGCTAAACATTGGCAAAGCTGCGACATTACACGCCTCCTGAGACACAGGCATGCACAAGACCTGAAGTCTTTGCCAAACATTACACGCCGCCTGAGACACAGGCGCGCGCACAAGACCTGAAGTCTTTGCCGAACATTGGCAAAGCTACGGCATTACACGCATCCGGAGACACAGGCACGCACAAGACCTGAAGTCTTTGCCAAACATTACACACTGCCTGAGACACTGGCATGCGCAGTAGACCGGAACTCTTTGCCAATCATTGGCAAAGAGACGACATTACACGCCACCCGAGACACATGCGCGTGCATAAGACCTTTGTTTGGCAAAATCTACGGCATTACACGCCGCCTGAGACACAGGCGCGCAAGACCTGAAGTCTTTGCAAAACATTGGCAATGCTACGACTTTACACGACGCCTGAGACACAGCGCGTACACAAGACCTGAAGTCTTTGCAAAACATTGGCAAAGCTACGGCATTACACGCCGCCAAAGACACAGGCGCGCGCCCAAGACTTGAACTACATGCCAAACATTAGCAAAGCTACGGTATTACACGCCGCCTGAGACACATGTGCGCGCAAAAATCTTGAAGTCTTTGCCAATGATTGGCAAAGCTACGGCATTACACGCCGTCTGATACACATGCGCGCGCACAAGACCTGAAGTCTTTGCCAATCATTGGCAAAGCTATGACATTACACGCCGCCTGAGACACTTGCGCTTGCACACGACCTGAAGTCTTTGCCAAACATTGGCAAAGCTAGGAAATTACACGCCGCCTGGGTTACATGCGCGGGCACAAGACCTGAACTCTTTGCAACACTTTGGCAAAGCTACGGCATCACACGCCGCCTGAGACACAGGCGCGCGCACAAGACCAGTACTCTTTGCAAAACTTTGGAAAAGCTACGGCATTACACGCTGCCTGAGACACAGGCGCGCAAAAGACCTGAAGTCTGTGCCAAACATTGACAAAGCTACGGCATTACACGCCGCCTGAGACACAGGCGTGCGCACAATACCTAAACTATTTGCCAATCATTGGCAAAGCTACGGTATTACACGCCTCCTGAGACACAGGCACGCACAAGACCTGAAGTCTTTGCCAAACATTACACACCGCCTGAGACACAGGCATGCGCACTAGACCGAAACTCTTTGCCAATCATTGGCAAAGCGACGGCATTACACGCCACCTGAGACACATGCGCGCGCATAAGACCATTGTTTGGAAAAGCTACAGCATTACACGCCGCCTGAGACACAGGCGCGCAAGACCTGAAGTCTTTGCAAAACATTGGCAATGCTACGACATTACACGCCGCCTGAGACACAGGCGCGCGCACAAGACCAGAACTCTTTGCAAAAATTTGGAAAAGCTACGGCATTACACGCTGCGTGAGACACAGGCGCGCAAAAGACCTGAAGTCTGTGCCAAACATTGACAAAGCTACGGCATTACACGCCGCCTGAGACACATGCGCGCGCACAAGACCTGAAGTCTTTGCCAATCATTGGCAAAGCTACGGCATTACACGCCGTCTGATACACATGCGCGCGCACAAGACTTGAAGTCTTTGCCAATCATTGGCAAAGCTAGGAAATTACACGCCGCCTGGGTTACATGCGCGGGCACAAGACCTGAACTCTTTGCCATACTTTGGCAAAGCTACGGCATCACACGCCGCCTGAGACACAGGCGCGCGCACAAGACCAGTACTCTTTGCAAAACTTTGGAAAAGCTACGGCATTACACGCTGCCTGAGACACAGGCGCGCAAAAGTCCTGAAGTCTGTGCCAAACATTGACAAAGCTACGGCATTACACGCCGCCTGAGACACAGGCGCGCGCACAAGACCTGAAGTCTTTGCCGAACATTGGCAAAGCTACGACATTACACGCATCCGGAGACACAGGCAAACGCACAAGACATGTAGTCTTTGCCAAACATTGGCAAAGCTACGACATTACACGCCTCCTGAGACACAGGCATGCGCACTAGACCTGAACTCTTTGCCAATCATTGGCAAAGCGACGGCATTACACGCCGCCTGAGACACAGGCGCGCGCACAAGACCAGAACTCTTTGCAAAACTTTGGAAAAGCTACGAGCTTACACGCAGCCTGAGACACATGCGCGCACAAGACCTGAAGTATGTGCCAAACGTTGGCAAAGCTACGGCATTACACGCCGCCTGAGACACAGGCGCGCGCACAAGACCTGAAGTCTTTGCCAAACATTGGAAAAGCTACGGCATTACACGACTCCTGAGACACACGCGCATGCACAAGACATTTAGTCTTTGCTAAACATTGGCAAAGATGCGACATTACACGCCTCCTGAGACAAAGGCATGCACAAGACCTGAAGTCTTTGCCAAACATTACACACCGCCTGAGACACAGGCGTGCGCACAATACCTGAACTATTTGCCAATCATTGGCAAAGCTACGGCATTACACGCCTCCTGAGACACAGGCACGCACAAGACCTGAAGTCTTTGCCAAACATTACACACTGCCTGAGACACAGCATGCGCAGTAGACCGGAACTCTTTGCCAATCATTGGCAAAGCGACGACATTACACGCCACCCGAGACACATGCGCGCGCATAAGACCTTTGTTTGGCAAAATCTACGGCATTACACGCCGCCTGAGACACAGGGGCGCAAGACCTGAAGTCTTTGCAAAACATTGGCAAAGCTACGGCATTACACGCCGCCAAAGACACAGGCGCGCGCCCAAGACTTGAACTACATGCCAAACATTAGCAAAGCTACGGTATTACACGCCGCTTGAGACACATGCGCGCGTAAAAATCTTGAAGTCTTTGCCAATCATTGGCAAAGCTACGGCATTACACGTCGTCTGATACACATGCGCGCGCACAAGACTTGAAGTCTTTGCCAATCATTGGCAAAGCTAGGAAATTACACGCCGCCTGGGTTACATGCGCGGGCACAAGACCTGAACTCTTTGCCACACTTTGGCAAAGCTACGGCATCACACGCCGCCTGAGACACAGGTGCGCGCACAAGACCAGTACTCTTTGCAAAACTTTGGAAAAGCTACGGCATTACACGCTGCCTTAGACACAGGCGTGCAAAAGACCTGAAGTCTGTGCCAAACATTGACAAAGCTACGGCATTACACGCCGCCTGAGACACAGGCGCGCGCACAAGACCTGAAGTCTTTGCCGAACATTGGCAAAGCTACGGCATTACACGCATCCGGAGACACAGGCACGCACAAGACCTGAAGTCTTTGCCAAACATTACACACTGCCTGAGACACAGGCATGCGCAGTAGACCGGAACTCTTTGCCAATTATTGGCAAAGCGACTACATTACACGCCACCCGAGACACATGCGCGCGCATAAGACCTTTGTTTGGCAAAATCTACGGCATTACACGCCGCATGAGACACAGGCGCGCAAGACCTGAAGTCTTTTCAAAACATTGGCAATGCTACGACATTACACGACGCCTGAGACACAGCGCGTACACAAGACCTGAAGTCTTTGCAAAACATTGGCAAAGCTACGGCATTACACGCCGCCAAAGACACAGGGGCGCGCCCAAGACTTGAACTACATGCCAAACATTAGCAAAGCTACGGTATTACACGCCGCCTGAGACACATGCGTGCGCAAAAATCTTGAAGTCTTTGCCAATCATTGGCAAAGCTACGGCATTACACGCCGTCTGATACACATCCGCGCGCACAAGACCTGAAGTCTTTGCCAATCATTGGCAAAGCTATGACATTACACGCCGCCTAGGTTACATGCGCGGGCACAAGACCTGAAGTCTTTGCCAAACATTGGCAAAGCTAGGAAATTACACGCCGCCAGGGTTACATGCGCGGGCGCAAGACTTGAACTCTTTACCACACTTTGGCAAAGCTACGGCATCACACGCCGCCTGAGACACAGGCGCGCGCACAAGACCAGTACTCTTTGCAAAACTTTGGAAAAGCTACGGCATTACACGCTGCCTGAGACACAGGCGTGCAAAAGACCTGATGTCTATGCCAAACATTGACAAAGCTACGGCATTACACGCCGCCTGAGACACAGGCGTGCGCACAATACCTGAACTATTTGCCAGTCATTGGCAAAGCTACGGCATTACACGCCTCCTGAGACACAGGCACGCACAAGACCTGAAGTCTTTGCCAAACATTACACACCGCCTGAGACACAGGCATGCGCACTAGACCGGAACTCTTTGCCAATCATTGGCAAACCGACGGCATTACACGCCACCTGAGACACATGCGCGCGCATAAGACCTTTGTTTGGCAAAGCTACGGCATTACACGCCGCCTGAGACACAGGCGCGCAAGACCTGAAGTCTTTGCAAAACATTGGCAATGCTACGACATTACACGCCGCCTGAGACACAGGCGCGCGCACAAGACCAGAACTCATTGCAAAAATTTGGAAAAGCTACGGCATTACACGCTGCCTGAGACACAGGCGCGCAAAAGACCTGAAGTCTGTGCCAAACATTGACAAAGCTACGGCATTACACGCCGCCTGAGACACATGCGCGCGCACAAGACCTGAAGTCTTTGCCAATCATTGGCAAAGCTACGGCATTACACGCCGTCTGATACACATGCGCGCGCACAAGACTTGAAGTCTTTGCCAATCATTGGCAAAGCTAGGAAATTACACGCCGCCTGGGTTACATGCGCGGGCACAAGACCTGAACTCTTTGCCACACTTTGGCAAAGCTACGGCATCACACGCCGCCTGAGACACAGGCGCGCGCACAAGACCAGTACTCTTTGCAAAACTTTGGAAAAGCTACGGCATTACACGCTGCCTGAGACACAGGCGCGCAAAAGACCTGAAGTCTGTGCCAAACATTGACAAAGCTACGACATTACACGCCGCCTGAGACACAGGCGCGCGCACAAGACCTGAAGTCTTTGCCGAACATTGGCAAAGCTACGACATTACACGCATCCGGAGACACAGGCGAACGCACAAGACATGTAGTCTTTGCCAAACATTGGCAAAGCTACGACATTACACGCCTCCTGAGACACAGGCATGCGCACTAGACCTGAACTCTTTGCCAATCATTGGCAAAGCGACGGCATTACACGCCGCCTGAGACACAGGCGCGCGCACAAGACCAGAACTCTTTGCAAAACTTTGGAAAAGCTACGACCTTACACGCAGCCTGAGACACATGCGCGCACAAGACCTGAAGTATGTGCCAAACGTTGGCAAAGCTACGGCATTACACGCCGCCTGAGACATAGGCGCGCGCACAAGACCTGAAGTCTTTGCCAAACATTGGAAAAGCTACGGCATTACACGACTCCTGAGACACACGCGCACGCACAAGACGTTTAGTCTTTGCTAAACATTGGCAAAGCTGCGACATTACACGCCTCCTGAGACAAAGGCATGCACAAGACCTGAAGTCTTTGCCAAACATTACACACCGCCTGAGACACAGGCGTGCGCACAATACCTGAACTATTTGCCAATCATTGGCAAAGCTACGGCATTACACGCCTCCTAAGACACAGGCACGCACAAGACCTGAAGTCTTTGCCAAACATTACACACTGCCTGAGACACAGGCATGCGCAGTAGACCGGAACTCTTTGCCAATCATTGGCAAAGCGACGACATTACACGCCACCCGAGACACATGCGCGCGCATAAGACCTTTGTTTGGCAAAATCTACGGCATTACACGCCGCCTGAGACACAGGCGCGCAAGACCTGAAGTCTTTGCAAAACATTGGCAATGCTACGACATTACACGACGCCTGAGACACAGCGCGTACACAAGACCTGAAGTCTTTGCAAAACATTGGCAAAGCTACGGCATTACACGCCGCCAAAGACACTGGCGAGCGCCCAAGACTTGAACTACATGCCAAACATTAGCAAAGCTACGGTATTACACGCCGCCTGAGACACATGCGCGCGCAAAAATCTTGAAGTCTTTGCCAATCATTGGCAAAGCTACGGCATTACACGCCGTCTGATACACATGCGCGCGCACAAGACTTGAAGTCTTTGCCAATCATTGGCAAAGCTAGGAAATTACACGCCGCCTGGGTTACATGCGCGGGCACAAGACCTGAACTCTTTGCCACACTTTGGCAAAGCTACGGCATCACACGCCGCCTGAGACACAGGTGCGCGCACAAGACCAGTACTCTTTGCAAAACTTCGGAAAAGCTACGGCATTACACGCTGCCTGAGACACAGGCGCGGAAAAGACCTGAACTATTTGCCAATCATTGGCAAAGCTACGGCATTACACGCCTCCTGAGACACAGGCACGCACAAGACCTGAAGTCTTTGCCAAACATTACACACCGCCTGAGACACAGGCATGCGCACTAGACCGGAACTCTTTGCCAATCATTGGCAAAGCGACGGCATTACACGCCACCTGAGACACATGCGCGCGCATAAGACCTTTGTTTGGCAAAACTACGGCATTACACGTCGCCTGAGACACAGGTGCGCAAGACCTGAAGTCTTTGCAAAACATTGGCAATGCTACGACATTACACGACGCCTGAGACACAGCGCGTACACAAGACCTGAAGTCTTTGCAAAACATTGGCAAAGCTACGGCATTACACGCCGCCAAAGACACAGGCGTGCGCCCAAGACTTGAACTACATGCCAAACATTAGCAAAGCTACGGTATTACACACCGCCTGAGACACATGCGTGCGCAAAAATCTTGAAGTCTTTGCCAATCATTGGCAAAGCTACGGCATTACACGCCGTCTGATACACATCCGCGCGCACAAGTCCTGAAGTCTTTGCCAATCATTGGCAAAGCTATGACATTACACGCCGCCTGAGATACTTGCGCTTGCACACGACCTGAAGTCTTTGCCAAACATTGGCAAAGCTAGGAAATTACACGCCGCCAGGGTTACATGCGCGGGCGCAAGACCTGAACTCTTTGCCACACTTTGGCAAAGCTACGGCATCACACGCCGCCTGAGACACAGGCGCGCGCACAAGACCAGTACTCTTTGCAAAACTTTGGAAAAGCTACGGCATTACACGCTGCCTGAGACACAGGCGTGCAAAAGACCTGATGTCTGTTCCAAACATTGACAAAGCTACGGCATTACACGCCGCCTGAGACACATGCGCGCGCACAAGACCTGAAGTCTTTGCCAATCATTGGCAAAGCTACGGCATTACACGCCGTCTGATACACATGCGCGCGCACAAGACTTGAAGTCTTTGCCAATCATTGGCAAAGCTAGGAAATTACACGCAGCCTGGGTTACATGCGCGGGCACAAGACCTGAACTCTTTGCCACACTTTGGCAAAGCTACGGCATCACACGCCGCCTGAGACACAGGCGCGCGCACAAGACCAGTACTCTTTGCAAAACTTTGGAAAAGCTACGGCATTACACGCTGCCTGAGACACAGGCGCGCAAAAGACCTGAAGTCTGTGCCAAACATTGACAAAGCTACGACATTACACGCCGCCTGAGACACAGGCGCGCGCACAAGACCTGAAGTCTTTGCCGAACATTGGCAAAGCTACGACATTACACGCATCCGGAGACACAGGCGAACGCACAAGACATGTAGTCTTTGCCAAACATTGGCAAAGCTACGACATTACACGCCTCCTGAGACACAGGCATGCGCACTAGACCTGAACTCTTTGCCTATCATTGGCAAAGCGACGGCATTACACGCCGCCTGAGACACAGGCGCGCGCACAAGACCAGAACTCTTTGCAAAACTTTGGAAAAGCTACGACCTTACACGCAGCCTGAGACACATGCGCGCACAAGACCTGAAGTATGTGCCAAACGTTGGCAAAGCTACGGCATTACACGCCGCCTGAGACATAGGCGCGCGCACAAGACCTGAAGTCTTTGCCAAACATTGGAAAAGCTACGGCATTACACGACTCCTGAGACACACGCGCACGCACAAGACGTTTAGTCTTTGCTAAACATTGGCAAAGCTGCGACATTACACGCCTCCTGAGACAAAGGCATGCACAAGACCTGAAGTCTTTGCCAAACATTACACACCGCCTGAGACACAGGCGTGCGCACAATACCTGAACTATTTGCCAATCATTGGCAAAGCTACGGCATTACACGCCTCCTAAGACACAGGCACGCACAAGACCTGAAGTCTTTGACAAACATTACACACTGCCTGAGACACAGGCATGCGCAGTAGACCGGAACTCTTTGCCAATCATTGGCAAAGCGACGACATTACACGCCACCCGAGACACATGCGCGCGCATAAGACCTTTGTTTGGCAAAATCTACGGCATTACACGCCGCCTGAGACACAGGCGCGCAAGACCTGAAGTCTTTGCAAAACATTGGCAATGCTACGACATTACACGACGCCTGAGACACAGCGCGTACACAAGACCTGAAGTCTTTGCAAAACATTGGCAAAGCTACGGCATTACACGCCGCCAAAGACACAGGCGAGCGCCCAAGACTTGAACTACATGCCAAACATTAGCAAAGCTACGGTATTACACGCCGCCTGAGACACATGCGCGCGCAAAAATCTTGAAGTCTTTGCCAATCATTGGCAAAGCTACGGCATTACACGCCGTCTGATACACATGCGCGCGCACAAGACTTGAAGTCTTTGCCAATCATTGGCAAAGCGAGGAAATTACACGCCGCCTGGGTTACATGCGCGGGCACAAGACCTGAACTCTTTGCCACACTTTGGCAAAGCTACGGCATCACACGCCGCCTGAGACACAGGTGCGCGCACAAGACCAGTACTCTTTGCAAAACTTCGGAAAAGCTACGGCATTACACGCTGCCTGAGACACAGGCGCGGAAAAGACCTGAACTATTTGCCAATCATTGGCAAAGCTACGGCATTACACGCCTCCTGAGACACAGGCACGCACAAGACCTGAAGTCTTTGCCAAACATTACACACCGCCTGAGACACAGGCATGCGCACTAGACCGGAACTCTTTGCCAATCATTGGCAAAGCGACGGCATTACACGCCACCTGAGACACATGCGCGCGCATAAGACCTTTGTTTGGCAAAACTACGGCATTACACGTCGCCTGAGACACAGGTGCGCAAGACCTGAAGTCTTTGCAAAACATTGGCAATGCTACGACATTACACGACGCCTGAGACACAGCGCGTACACAAGACCTGAAGTCTTTGCAAAACATTGGCAAAGCTACGGCATTACACGCCGCCAAAGACACAGGCGTGCGCCCAAGACTTGAACTACATGCCAAACATTAGCAAAGCTACGGTATTACACACCGCCTGAGACACATGCGTGCGCAAAAATCTTGAAGTCTTTGCCAATCATTGGCAAAGCTACGGCATTACACGCCGTCTGATACACATCCGCGCGCACAAGTCCTGAAGTCTTTGCCAATCATTGGCAAAGCTATGACATTACACGCCGCCTGAGATACTTGCGCTTGCACACGACCTGAAGTCTTTGCCAAACATTGGCAAAGCTAGGAAATTACACGCCGCCAGGGTTACATGCGCGGGCGCAAGACCTGAACTCTTTGCCACACTTTGGCAAAGCTACGGCATCACACGCCGCCTGAGACACAGGCGCGCGCACAAGACCAGTACTCTTTGCAAAACTTTGGAAAAGCTACGGCATTACACGCTGCCTGAGACACAGGCGTGCAAAAGACCTGATGTCTGTTCCAAACATTGACAAAGCTACGGCATTACACGCCGCCTGAGACACATGCGCGCGCACAAGACCTGAAGTCTTTGCCAATCATTGGCAAAGCTACGGCATTACACGCCGTCTGATACACATGCGCGCGCACAAGACTTGAAGTCTTTGCCAATCATTGGCAAAGCTAGGAAATTACACGCAGCCTGGGTTACATGCGCGGGCACAAGACCTGAACTCTTTGCCACACTTTGGCAAAGCTACGGCATCACACGCCGCCTGAGACACAGGCGCGCGCACAAGACCAGTACTCTTTGCAAAACTTTGGAAAAGCTACGGCATTACACGCTGCCTGAGACACAGGCGCGCAAAAGACCTGAAGTCTGTGCCAAACATTGACAAAGCTACGACATTACACGCCGCCTGAGACACAGGCGCGCGCACAAGACCTGAAGTCTTTGCCGAACATTGGCAAAGCTACGACATTACACGCATCCGGAGACACAGGCGAACGCACAAGACATGTAGTCTTTGCCAAACATTGGCAAAGCTACGACATTACACGCCTCCTGAGACACAGGCATGCGCACTAGACCTGAACTCTTTGCCTATCATTGGCAAAGCGACGGCATTACACGCCGCCTGAGACACAGGCGCGCGCACAAGACCAGAACTCTTTGCAAAACTTTGGAAAAGCTACGACCTTACACGCAGCCTGAGACACATGCGCGCACAAGACCTGAAGTATGTGCCAAACGTTGGCAAAGCTACGGCATTACACGCCGCCTGAGACATAGGCGCGCGCACAAGACCTGAAGTCTTTGCCAAACATTGGAAAAGCTACGGCATTACACGACTCCTGAGACACACGCGCACGCACAAGACGTTTAGTCTTTGCTAAACATTGGCAAAGCTGCGACATTACACGCCTCCTGAGACAAAGGCATGCACAAGACCTGAAGTCTTTGCCAAACATTACACACCGCCTGAGACACAGGCGTGCGCACAATACCTGAACTATTTGCCAATCATTGGCAAAGCTACGGCATTACACGCCTCCTAAGACACAGGCACGCACAAGACCTGAAGTCTTTGCCAAACATTACACACTGCCTGAGACACAGGCATGCGCAGTAGACCGGAACTCTTTGCCAATCATTGGCAAAGCGACGACATTACACGCCACCCGAGACACATGCGCGCGCATAAGACCTTTGTTTGGCAAAATCTACGGCATTACACGCCGCCTGAGACACAGGCGCGCAAGACCTGAAGTCTTTGCAAAACATTGGCAATGCTACGACATTACACGACGCCTGAGACACAGCGCGTACACAAGACCTGAAGTCTTTGCAAAACATTGGCAAAGCTACGGCATTACACGCCGCCAAAGACACAGGCGAGCGCCCAAGACTTGAACTACATGCCAAACATTAGCAAAGCTACGGTATTACACGCCGCCTGAGACACATGCGCGCGCAAAAATCTTGAAGTCTTTGCCAATCATTGGCAAAGCTACGGCATTACACGCCGTCTGATACACATGCGCGCGCACAAGACTTGAAGTCTTTGCCAATCATTGGCAAAGCGAGGAAATTACACGCCGCCTGGGTTACATGCGCGGGCACAAGACCTGAACTCTTTGCCACACTTTGGCAAAGCTACGGCATCACACGCCGCCTGAGACACAGGTGCGCGCACAAGACCAGTACTCTTTGCAAAACTTCGGAAAAGCTACGGCATTACACGCTGCCTGAGACACAGGCGCGGAAAAGACCTGAACTATTTGCCAATCATTGGCAAAGCTACGGCATTACACGCCTCCTGAGACACAGGCACGCACAAGACCTGAAGTCTTTGCCAAACATTACACACCGCCTGAGACACAGGCATGCGCACTAGACCGGAACTCTTTGCCAATCATTGGCAAAGCGACGGCATTACACGCCACCTGAGACACATGCGCGCGCATAAGACCTTTGTTTGGCAAAACTACGGCATTACACGTCGCCTGAGACACAGGTGCGCAAGACCTGAAGTCTTTGCAAAACATTGGCAATGCTACGACATTACACGACGCCTGAGACACAGCGCGTACACAAGACCTGAAGTCTTTGCAAAACATTGGCAAAGCTACGGCATTACACGCCGCCAAAGACACAGGCGTGCGCCCAAGACTTGAACTACATGCCAAACATTAGCAAAGCTACGGTATTACACACCGCCTGAGACACATGCGTGCGCAAAAATCTTGAAGTCTTTGCCAATCATTGGCAAAGCTACGGCATTACACGCCGTCTGATACACATCCGCGCGCACAAGTCCTGAAGTCTTTGCCAATCATTGGCAAAGCTATGACATTACACGCCGCCTGAGATACTTGCGCTTGCACACGACCTGAAGTCTTTGCCAAACATTGGCAAAGCTAGGAAATTACACGCCGCCAGGGTTACATGCGCGGGCGCAAGACCTGAACTCTTTGCCACACTTTGGCAAAGCTACGGCATCACACGCCGCCTGAGACACAGGCGCGCGCACAAGACCAGTACTCTTTGCAAAACTTTGGAAAAGCTACGGCATTACACGCTGCCTGAGACACAGGCGTGCAAAAGACCTGATGTCTGTTCCAAACATTGACAAAGCTACGGCATTACACGCCGCCTGAGACACAGGCGTGCGCACAATACCTGAACTATTTGCCAGTCATTGGCAAAGCTACGGCATTACACGCCTCCTGAGACACAGGCACGCACAAGACCTGAAGTCTTTGCCAAACATTACACACCGCCTGAGACACAGGCATGCGCTCTAGACCGGAACTCTTTGCCAATCATTGGCAAACCGACGGCATTACACGCCACCTGAGACACATGCGCGCGCATAAGACCTTTGTTTGGCAAAGCTACGGCATTACACGCCGCCTGAGACACAGGCGCGCAAGACCTGAAGTGTTTGCAAAACATTGGCAATGCTACGACATTACACGCCGCCTGAGACACAGGCGCGCGCACAAGACCAGAACTCTTTGCAAAAATTTGGAAAAGCTACGGCATTACACGCTGCCTGAGACACAGGCGCGCAAAAGACCTGAAGTCTGTGCCAAACATTGACAAAGCTACGGCATTACACGCCGCCTGAGACACATGCGCGCGCACAAGACCTGAAGTCTTTGCCAATCATTGGCAAAGCTACGGCATTACACGCCGTCTGATACACATGCGCGCGCACAAGACTTGAAGTCTTTGCCAATCATTGGCAAAGCTAGGAAATTACACGCCGCCTGGGTTACATGCGCGGGCACAAGACCTGAACTCTTTGCCACACTTTGGCAAAGCTACGGCATCACACGCCGCCTGAGACACATGCGCGCGCACAAGACCAGTACTCTTTGCAAAACTTTGGAAAAGCTACGGCATTACACGCTGCCTGAGACACAGGCGCGCAAAAGACCTGAAGTCTGTGCCAAACATTGACAAAGCTACGACATTACACGCCGCCTGAGACACAGGCGCGCGCACAAGACCTGAAGTCTTTGCCGAACATTGGCAAAGCTACGACATTACACGCATCCGGAGACACAGGCGAACGCACAAGACATGTAGTCTTTGCCAAACATTGGCAAAGCTACGACATTACACGCCTCCTGAGACACAGGCATGCGCACTAGACCTGAACTGTGACACCCGACATTTCAGGTCAATATCCGTACACATTATGAACAAGTTTACATTACAATAAACGAGTTTACATTATAATTATTTTTGTGATTTACGTAATTTCACAAACAAGGACATTAAGGTCCATCAAAAACCGTACATGGTCTCACTTCATATTTGGTAATTCTAGGAGTTACCGGATCACGTGTTATATACACCGACAAATTCGAACAATAGTGGATAAATTAAATATCCAGGCATATATATATTACACAAATTTTAAGTTGGTCAATAAATTATTTTCAGAATAAAATTATAATACTGTGGGGAAAATAAACCGAATTAAACTACCCCTTTAAAATTCTAGTTAATAAACAAATACCAAAAATTCAAATTGTTTGATTTATTTTGACCCAAACCACCCACCCTTGACTATTCGGCCGAAATGCAGAGAAAACCATCCCCCCCCCATTCTCACGTCCCATTTTACCATATTTTCAGATATAACCCATACCCTTTCACTCAAAACTCTCACAAACCTTTTATCTCTCTCATTTTCGTACGAAAATCTTCTCATTTCTCTTCAAAATCGAAGCCAAGTTTAAAGGTAAAAATCCACCACAATCTAGTGTTTTAAGAAGATTTCAAGTGTTTCTAAAGAAAGTTCAACAGAAGATTCGAGACCATTCTCTGTTTTCTCTCATCATCTTCATCACTGTTTTTAAGGTAAAAACTCGATATTTTTCATATTATGTTCTTTAAAACCGTAACTAAACTTACATCTTATTTAAACGCAAGAAAGATAACAAGAAGAGTGTGTCGAATTCAAGTTTAAAACATCAAAATATGCCGGACTGATTCTGTCAAAACAGAAGTCCAGTAATCGAAACTAGGAGTTTCGATACCTGTTTCTCAATCGAAACTAGGAGTTTCGATACCTGTTTCTCAATCGAAACTAGGAGTTTCGATACCTGTTTCTCAATCGAAACTAGGAGTTTCGATACCTGTTGCTCAATCGAAACTAGGAGTTTCGATACCTGTTTCTCAATCGAAACTAGGAGTTTCGATACTTGTTTCTCAATCGAAACTAGGAGTTTCGATACCAGTTAACTCAATCGAAACTAGGAGTTTCGATACCTGTTGATCCATCGAAACTAGGAGTTTTGATGTCTTTTACTCAATCGAAACTAGGTAGTTTCGATAGCAAATACTCAATCGAAACTAGGTAGTTTCGATACCTTTTCTCAATCGAAACTAGGTTGTTTCGACTCCTGACCACTCCATCGAAACTAAGTAGTTTCGACACACATATGCCCAATCGAAACTAAGAAGTTTCGACACCTGTACAACAGTCCCAGTTGGGCAGTAACTCAAAACTATTTTATAACAAAACATGTGTTGGAAAACTAAAACGATATTTAAACAAACATAATCAGATTTACAAGGTCGGTGAACAATTTACAATTAAGACGTTGGTCTTAACAACAATTTACCCTTGGTATCTAGGGTACAAACAGTCAAGGTTGACTACAACAAATATTATTACAAGTATATACACAAACACAAGGTGAGTTTCACGGCCCCTTTCTTTTTACTGCTTTCTAATATTTGGGGGAAAAACATACTTCAACTATTTTATGGGATAACAAGAGAATAAGACACGACTTTTATGTTTACATGGGATGAGAACAACACAATGGAGGCCGCGAAAGTCCCCTGGAACAACATAGTAACCATTAACTGTAGCCTAGGGTCCTATGAATAGTACTATGGAGAGTGACGTCTCCCGGTCATGGTTAGTCGCGCTAACCACAATCTGGAGGATTTATGGCCGCATAGAATCTGATAACGCTTAATAGGGGCTCACACATGTCATGGTTTGGTTACGCCTCATGTATGAACATATTATTTGTATTCCTAGCTAGTTTACAAATGGGTCAACAATTCTTATTCTGTTTATCACATACAACTGAAACTATTTACGAACAATGAAATTTTGCAAAGAACTATTTGATTAAACCTGTGAACTCACCAACCTCGTGTTGACGATTTTAAGTATGTTTTTCAGGTAACTGAACGTGATTTCAAGGTTAGCAATGTAGATTACATGCATGCACGATGGATACTACCCAAGGAGGATTTCCCTTGTATAACTCATCGAATTGAGTCATATTTGTGAAATCTTAATGTTTTGTAAACTCATTTTACAATTTGTAATGTAAAACTTTAAACTCATTTATGTATCCATTTATCATGTATGTGTTTGCGGTAATCATATGCTTTGGAAACCAGTGAACGTTGCGCCTCGCGTTTCCGCCTTGGCGGGGTGTGACAGAACTTGGTATCAGAGCCATTGATTATAGTGAACTAGGAATCTAAATTGGAACCTAGTCTATAATCTAAATGACTCACTAAAACGTTTTCATTGCATAAGCATTGCATGACCAGTCATTTTGTCATATGGATATTGTAGTCACAAGCATGTCGTCACATTCACATTCTGATCCCGTCTCTGACACTGAATCAAATGAGGAATTTTCCGCCTCACATCCCAAAAATCGAGTACAAATCCGTAGTTCCACGCCACCTAAAGTCGCCTTGGGAAAACCGCCTATTGTCTACCGAAAGAAAAGCGAAGGACCAGTGAAGGTACAAAGCGCTAGAAAGAAGTTTCGACTTCCACACAAAAGGAATCTAGCAGCCCGTGACCCAGAAGACTTGGAGGCTGGTGAAGAACCACCTAGGCAAAGACCCTGCTACCACCCTACTGTGGGAACCATCCGTTGGATGCCTCGTACCCTGGCACGTTGGAGGGAGATGGAGAGCATTCCATCTACCTTTGAGCTTGGAGAGTCTTCTAACTCCCCAACACCCCTACCCCACACTGGGGAAGCCATAGAGCTCACTGTGCCTACCTTGGTAGCTCGCGTTCGTACGCATGAGGAGCGTCTTGATGATCTCCTAGATGACATCCGGGCACAGGGGGATGCAGCCACGCGACTTCGTCAAGGACTCGGATCTCGAGTTCAGACTCTAGATGACCGCACCCGAAACATACAGGATGCCACTAACTATCTGGAGTTGAGAGCCGACATGGACTGGCAGTTCACTGTCACTGTCCGAGACATGGTGGAAGCACTGGAGGAAAGGACTTTGGCTGCAGAATTTGTGGCTAGAGCAAGCTTTGTTATGGCAGGACTTGCCATGATGATTGGATTGTACTCTCACTTCTTCTTCTAAACCTATTATGGGCGGGTTGTGCCCGTAGTACATTAAGTAGTTTAAAACTTTAGTACTGATGAGGTCATGTGAACCCATCTCTTTTGTATCCTTGTCTTTTGGAACAATGTACTATGAATGTTTTGACTATGTATGTAATGGTTTATGTTGTGATAATGGTTGTTTACATTTGACGTTGTTGTATCCTTATGTCATGAGCTATCATTATTGTCATATAATGTTGTTTCTTTTTAATTGATATGTTAGAAAGAACGTCATGGCACCTAAGCGTAGGACAACCCGTAACACTACTGGTGACAACAACGAGGCGATTTCCCCAAATGTGGAACAACTTATAGCACAACGAGTAGCTGCTGCCATGGAGCAGTATGAAGCCAATCGAAATAGTGGAGGAGGTGTAGGAGGTAGCGGTACAGCTGGAGGTTCCGGAGGTGCAGGAGGTAGCGGTACAGCTGGAGGTTCCGGAGGTAATAAAATAAATAAGCCATAACATATAGTCATGATTCGAATTAATGACGTTATGACTTGTAATTCTACAGATGCTCCAATTAGAAAGTGCTCCTACAAGACCTTTCTGTCTTGCAAACCCCGTAACTTCAATGGCACCGAGGGTGCAGTTGGACTAATGAGATGGATAGAGAAGATGGAATCGGTGATTGATATTAGTGAATGCACCGCTGACTGCATGGTGAAGTATTCTACATGCTCACTCACTGATAAAGCTTTAACTTGGTGGAATTCACAAGTAAAGACTTTGGGAAGGCAGACAGCATATGAGTTGTCATGGGAAGACCTGAAGGCCATGATGATCGAGGAATACTGTCCTCGAAATGAGTTGCAAAAGATCGAATCTGAAATGTGGAATTTGCAAATGACAGGAGATGATGTTGCTGGCTACACTGACCGATTCAATGAGTTAGCAATCTTGGTTCCACACATGGTTACCCCGGAGTACAAGAAGGTTGAAAGATATTTGTGGGGTCTCGCACCTCAAATCCGAAGTCTTGTGACTTCATCGAACCCTATGGATGCCAAGAGCGCCATAACTTTAGCTTTCAAGCTAAGGGATAATGCTGTACGTGATGGTTTGTTTGAGAAGAAGGAGACCGAAGGAGGGAAATCTGGAGAAAAGAGGAAATGGTTTGGAAAACCAATTAATCAAAACAAGAATCAAATTTACAAGAGACCTGAAACTATGAAAGCCTTTGTCGCCAACACTGTGGAACAAAAAGGATACCTTGGAGCACGACCAAGGTGTGACAATTGTGGATATCATCACAGTGGGAAGTGTACCCAATGTGGAAAATGTAAAAAGTATGGACATCTAGCCCTTGACTGTAGGAGCAATGCGAACCCTAACAAGATAAATCAAGTAGCAGGAAAAGTCAACCCAGGAACAGAAAGGATGAATCAAGGATGCTTTGAGTGTGGAGATCCAAAGCACTTCAGAAAAGACTGTCCAAAGTTGAAGAACCGAAACGACAATCAGGCCCGTGGAAGAGCATTTGTGATGGGGGCTGGTGACGCACGACAAGATCCAAACATTGTCACTGGTACGTTCCCGATAAATAATCACTATGCCTCTATACTTTTCGATACGGGTGCTGATTTGAGTTTTGTGTCAAATGACTTTAAGTCCCTACTCGGTATTAAGCCCAGTAAACTAGACCAAAAGTATACAATTGAATTAGCGAACGGAAAATTAATTAATACCGAAGAAGTCATTCAGGGTTGTACCTTATGTCTTAAAAACCACACATTTAGTATAGATCTGTTACCTGTTGACTTAGGAAGCTTTGATGTTGTTATTGGCATGGATTGGTTGTCAAAGAATCATGCAGAGATTGTTTGTTTTGAGAAGATTGTCCAAATCCCACTCTCAAACGGAGAAGTTCTTTCGATTCAAGGTGAGAAGAGTGGAGTAACGTTAAGGATGATAAACTGCATGAAAGCTCGTAAGTATCTACGTAAAGGCTACTGCGTATTCCTGGCTCACGTCGTCGAAAAGAAACCCAAGGAACGTCGACTTGAAGATATTCCAATCGTTAAGGAATATCCTGAAGTTTTTCCTGAAGACTTACCTGGTTTACCACCACCTAGGCAAGTCGAATTTCGAATCGATTTGGTACCAGGAGCCGCCCCGGTTGCGCGATCACCATATCGATTAGCACCTTCTGAAATGCAGGAATTATCAAATCAACTTCAAGAGTTGCTTGATAAAGGTTTCATAAGAGCGAGTTTCTCACCTTGGGGAGCTCCGGTCTTATTCGTAAAGAAAAAGGATGGAACCTTTAGGATGTGTATAGATTACCGAGAATTAAACAAGCTTACAATCAAAAACCGATACCCACTACCTCGAATAGATGATTTGTTCGATCAACTACAAGGTTCTAGCTTCTACTCTAAGATCGATCTACGGTCAGGGTATCATCAACTAAGAATCCAAGAAGAAGATGTACCAAAGACAGCATTTAGGACTCGTTATGGTCACTACGAATTCCTAGTTATGCCATTTGGTTTGACAAACGCACCAGCTGTTTTCATGGATCTCATGAACCGCGTGTGCAAACCATACTTGGATAAATTCGTGATTGTGTTTATCGATGACATATTAATATATTCACGAACCAAGGAGGATCATGAATATCATCTTAAATTAATCTTAGAACTACTCAGAAACGAGAAACTTTACGCTAAATTCTCTAAGTGTGAGTTTTGGATCCAAGAAGTGCATTTTCTTGGACATGTCATCAACAAGGAAGGAATTCACGTTGATCCATCTAAAATTGAAGCGATCAAAAACTGGGAAGCACCAAAGACTCCGACAGAAGTACGTCAATTTTTAGGTTTGGCCGGCTATTACAGACGATTCATCGAGAATTTTTCAAAAATAGCATTGCCTTTAACCACATTAACCCAGAAAGAAAATAAGTATGATTGGAATGACAAGCAAGAGTCAGCTTTTCAAATACTAAAGCAGAAGCTGTGTAGTGCACCAATTCTATCCCTTCCTGAGGGAATCGACAATTTTGTCGTATACTGCGATGCATCACACCAAGGACTGGGTTGTGTGTTAATGCAAAGAGACAAAGTAATCGCATATGCCTCACGACAACTAAAAGTGCACGAAAAGAATTATACGACCCACGACTTGGAATTGGGTGCAGTTGTGTTTGCGCTCAAAATTTGGAGACATTACCTTTACGGTACAAGATGTACTATCTTTACTGATCACAAGAGTCTCCAGCATATCTTTGATCAAAAGGAACTTAACATGAGACAACGTCGTTGGGTAGAACTACTAAACGATTATGATTGTGATATCAAGTACCATCCCGGGAAAGCCAATGTCGTAGCGGACGCTTTAAGTCGCAAAGAACGAGTTAAAACTCTTCGTGTTCGTGCCTTAGGATTGACAATTCATACGAATCTTACTACTCAAATTCGGATGGCACAACATGAGGCAATCAAAGAAGAAAACATTCAGAATGAAGCTTTACGAGGAATGATAAAGCAATTGGAGCCAAAGTCAGATGACACTTTATACTTCATGAATAGAATTTGGGTGACACGTTTTGGTAACTTACGGGAGTTAGTTATGGACGAAGCCCACAAGTCCAGGTACTCTATTCACCCAGGTTCAGATAAGATGTATAAGGATCTAAAAGAATTATATTGGTGGCCCAATATGAAAGGAGATATTGCCACATATGTCAGTAAATGCCTAACGTGCTCAAAAGTAAAAGCCGAACATCAGAAACCGTCTGGTTTACTACAACAACCTGAAATTCCCCAATGGAAATGGGAACAAATTTCTATGGATTTCATCACAAAATTACCCAGGACTTCCAGTGGTTATGATACCATATGGGTTATTGTCGACCGATTAACAAAATCTGCTCACTTTCTGCCAATGAAAGAAACTGACAAAACCGAGAAACTTGCAAAGCTTTATATCAAGGAAATTGTGGCTAGGCATGGAGTGCCAATCTCTATTATCTCGGATAGAGATAGCAGATTCGTGTCTAGAATCTGGAAATCATTACAAGAAGCCATGGGCACCCGTCTTGACATGAGCACGGCATATCACCCACAAACAGATGGTCAAAGTGAACGGACTATCCAGACACTAGAAGATATGCTCCGTGCGTGTGTAATTGATTTCGGAGGAAATTGGGATACTCATTTACCATTAGCTGAGTTTTCCTACAATAACAGTTACCATACGAGCATTAAGGCAGCTCCGTTTGAAGCTTTATATGGTCGTAAATGCCGCTCACCGTTATGTTGGGCGGAAGTTGGTGAAAAACATTTGACAGGCCCTGAGATTGTCCAGGAAACCACTGATAAGATTTTCAAAATTAAGGACCGTTTGAAAGCGGCCCGAGATAGACAAAAGAGCTATGCTGACAACAGACGAAAACCATTAGAATTTCAAATTGGCGACCGAGTAATGTTAAAAGTCTCACCATGGAAAGGCGTTGCAAGGTTTGGTAACCGTGGTAAGCTCAACCCTAGATACGTTGGTCCGTTCGAAATACTGGCTAGGGTTGGCCCTGTAGCTTACAAACTCAAGCTACCACAAGAACTAAACAATATACATGATACGTTTCATGTATCAAATCTCAAGAAGTGTTTATCAGACGAGACACTAATTATACCGTCTGACGAGATTCATATTGACGATAAACTTCATTTCATCGAGGAACCGATTGAGATTTCAGATTGGAAGGTTCAAAAGCTGAGACGTAGTCGGATCAAACTGATTAAAGTACGTTGGAACTCAAAGCGTGGTCCTGAGTATACATGGGAACGAGAGGACCAAATGAAAACAAAATACCCATCCTTGTTTAAGGATACACCAGTTCAAGAGGACACGAATTGAATTTCGGGACGAAATTCTTTTAACAAGGGGAGAATGTGACACCCGACATTTCAGGTCAATATCCGTACACATTATGAACAAGTTTACATTACAATAAACGAGTTTACATTATAATTATTTTTGTGATTTACGTAATTTCACAAACAAGGACATTAAGGTCCATCAAAAACCGTACATGGTCTCACTTCATATTTGGTAATTCTAGGAGTTACCGGATCACGTGTTATATACACCGACAAATTCGAACAATAGTGGATAAATTAAATATCCAGGCATATATATATTACACAAATTTTAAGTTGGTCAATAAATTATTTTCAGAATAAAATTATAATACTGTGGGGAAAATAAACCGAATTAAACTACCCCTTTAAAATTCTAGTTAATAAACAAATACCAAAAATTCAAATTGTTTGATTTATTTTGACCCAAACCACCCACCCTTGACTATTCGGCCGAAATGCAGAGAAAACCATCCCCCCCCATTCTCACGTCCCATTTTACCATATTTTCAGATATAACCCATACCCTTTCACTCAAAACTCTCACAAACCTTTTATCTCTCTCATTTTCGTACGAAAATCTTCTCATTTCTCTTCAAAATCGAAGCCAAGTTTTAAGGTAAAAATCCACCACAATCTAGTGTTTTAAGAAGATTTCAAGTGTTTCTAAAGAAAGTTCAACAGAAGATTCGAGACCATTCTCTGTTTTCTCTCATCATCTTCATCACTGTTTTTAAGGTAAAAACTCGATATTTTTCATATTATGTTCTTTAAAACCGTAACTAAACTTACATCTTATTTAAACGCAAGAAAGATAACAAGAAGAGTGTGTCGAATTCAAGTTTAAAACATCAAAATATGCCGGACTGATTCTGTCAAAACAGAAGTCCAGTAATCGAAACTAGGAGTTTCGATACCTGTTTCTCAATCGAAACTAGGAGTTTCGATACCTGTTTCTCAATCGAAACTAGGAGTTTCGATACCTGTTGCTCAATCGAAACTAGGAGTTTCGATACCTGTTTCTCAATCGAAACTAGGAGTTTCGATACCTGTTTCTCAATCGAAACTAGGAGTTTCGATACCAGTTAACTCAATAGAAACTAGGAGTTTCGATACCTGTTGATCCATCGAAACTAGGAGTTTTGATGTCTTTTACTCAATCGAAACTAGGTAGTTTCGATAGCAAATACTCAATCGAAACTAGGTAGTTTCGATACCTTTTCTCAATCGAAACTAGGTTGTTTCGACTCCTGACCACTCCATCGAAACTAAGTAGTTTCGACACACATATGCCCAATCGAAACTAAGAAGTTTCGACACCTGTACAACAGTCCCAGTTGGGCAGTAACTCAAAACTATTTTATAACAAAACATGTGTTGGAAAACTAAAACGATATTTAAACAAACATAATCAGATTTACAAGGTCGGTGAACAATTTACAATTAAGACGTTGGTCTTAACAACAATTTACCCTTGGTATCTAGGGTACAAACAGTCAAGGTTGACTACAACAAATATTATTACAAGTATATACACAAACACAAGGTGAGTTTCACGGCCCCTTTCTTTTTACTGCTTTCTAATATTTGGGGGAAAAACATACTTCAACTATTTTATGGGATAACAAGAGAATAAGACACGACTTTTATGTTTACATGGGATGAGAACAACACAATGGAGGCCGCGAAAGTCCCCTGGAACAACATAGTAACCATTAACTGTAGCCTAGGGTCCTATGAATAGTACTATGGAGAGTGACGTCTCCCGGTCATGGTTAGTCGCGCTAACCACAATCTGGAGGATTTATGGCCGCATAGAATCTGATAACGCTTAATAGGGGCTCACACATGTCATGGTTTGGTTACGCCTCATGTATGAACATATTATTTGTATTCCTAGCTAGTTTACAAATGGGTCAACAATTCTTATTCTGTTTATCACATACAACTGAAACTATTTACGAACAATGAAATTTTGCAAAGAACTATTTGATTAAACCTGTGAACTCACCAACCTCGTGTTGACGATTTTAAGTATGTTTTTCAGGTAACTGAACGTGATTTCAAGGTTAGCAATGTAGATTACATGCATGCACGATGGATACTACCCAAGGAGGATTTCCCTTGTATAACTCATCGAATTGAGTCATATTTGTGAAATCTTAATGTTTTGTAAACTCATTTTACATTTTGTAATGTAAAACTTTAAACTCATTTATGTATCCATTTATCATGTATGTGTTTGCGGTAATCATATGCTTTGGAAACCAGTGAACGTTGCGCCTCGCGTTTCCGCCTTGGCGGGGTGTGACAGAACTTGGTATCAGAGCCATTGATTATAGTGAACTAGGAATCTAAATTGGAACCTAGTCTATAATCTAAATGACTCACTAAAACGTTTTCATTGCATAAGCATTGCATGACCAGTCATTTTGTCATATGGATATTGTAGTCACAAGCATGTCGTCACATTCACATTCTGATCCCGTCTCTGACACTGAATCAAATGAGGAATTTTCCGCCTCACATCCCAAAAATCGAGTACAAATCCGTAGTTCCACGCCACCTAAAGTCGCCTTGGGAAAACCGCCTATTGTCTACCGAAAGAAAAGCGAAGGACCAGTGAAGGTACAAAGCGCTAGAAAGAAGTTTCGACTTCCACACAAAAGGAATCTAGCAGCCCGTGACCCAGAAGACTTGGAGGCTGGTGAAGAACCACCTAGGCAAAGACCCTGCTACCACCCTACTGTGGGAACCATCCGTTGGATGCCTCGTACCCTGGCACGTTGGAGGGAGATGGAGAGCATTCCATCTACCTTTGAGCTTGGAGAGTCTTCTAACTCCCCAACACCCCTACCCCACACTGGGGAAGCCATAGAGCTCACTGTGCCTACCTTGGTAGCTCGCGTTCGTACGCATGAGGAGCGTCTTGATGATCTCCTAGATGACATCCGGGCACAGGGGGATGCAGCCACGCGACTTCGTCAAGGACTCGGATCTCGAGTTCAGACTCTAGATGACCGCACCCGAAACATACAGGATGCCACTAACTATCTGGAGTTGAGAGCCGACATGGACTGGCAGTTCACTGTCACTGTCCGAGACATGGTGGAAGCACTGGAGGAAAGGACTTTGGCTGCAGAATTTGTGGCTAGAGCAAGCTTTGTTATGGCAGGACTTGCCATGATGATTGGATTGTACTCTCACTTCTTCTTCTAAACCTATTATGGGCGGGTTGTGCCCGTAGTACATTAAGTAGTTTAAAACTTTAGTACTGATGAGGTCATGTGAACCCATCTCTTTTGTATCCTTGTCTTTTGGAACAATGTACTATGAATGTTTTGACTATGTATGTAATGGTTTATGTTGTGATAATGGTTGTTTACATTTGACGTTGTTGTATCCTTATGTCATGAGCTATCATTATTGTCATATAATGTTGTTTCTTTTTAATTGATATGTTAGAAAGAACGTCATGGCACCTAAGCGTAGGACAACCCGTAACACTACTGGTGACAACAACGAGGCGATTTCCCCAAATGTGGAACAACTTATAGCACAACGAGTAGCTGCTGCCATGGAGCAGTATGAAGCCAATCGAAATAGTGGAGGAGGTGTAGGAGGTAGCGGTACAGCTGGAGGTTCCGGAGGTGCAGGAGGTAGCGGTACAGCTGGAGGTTCCGGAGGTAATAAAATAAATAAGCCATAACATATAGTCATGATTCGAATTAATGACGTTATGACTTGTAATTCTACAGATGCTCCAATTAGAAAGTGCTCCTACAAGACCTTTCTGTCTTGCAAACCCCGTAACTTCAATGGCACCGAGGGTGCAGTTGGACTAATGAGATGGATAGAGAAGATGGAATCGGTGATTGATATTAGTGAATGCACCGCTGACTGCATGGTGAAGTATTCTACATGCTCACTCACTGATAAAGCTTTAACTTGGTGGAATTCACAAGTAAAGACTTTGGGAAGGCAGACAGCATATGAGTTGTCATGGGAAGACCTGAAGGCCATGATGATCGAGGAATACTGTCCTCGAAATGAGTTGCAAAAGATCGAATCTGAAATGTGGAATTTGCAAATGACAGGAGATGATGTTGCTGGCTACACTGACCGATTCAATGAGTTAGCAATCTTGGTTCCACACATGGTTACCCCGGAGTACAAGAAGGTTGAAAGATATTTGTGGGGTCTCGCACCTCAAATCCGAAGTCTTGTGACTTCATCGAACCCTATGGATGCCAAGAGCGCCATAACTTTAGCTTTCAAGCTAAGGGATAATGCTGTACGTGATGGTTTGTTTGAGAAGAAGGAGACCGAAGGAGGGAAATCTGGAGAAAAGAGGAAATGGTTTGGAAAACCAATTAATCAAAACAAGAATCAAATTTACAAGAGACCTGAAACTATGAAAGCCTTTGTCGCCAACACTGTGGAACAAAAAGGATACCTTGGAGCACGACCAAGGTGTGACAATTGTGGATATCATCACAGTGGGAAGTGTACCCAATGTGGAAAATGTAAAAAGTATGGACATCTAGCCCTTGACTGTAGGAGCAATGCGAACCCTAACAAGATAAATCAAGTAGCAGGAAAAGTCAACCCAGGAACAGAAAGGATGAATCAAGGATGCTTTGAGTGTGGAGATCCAAAGCACTTCAGAAAAGACTGTCCAAAGTTGAAGAACCGAAACGACAATCAGGCCCGTGGAAGAGCATTTGTGATGGGGGCTGGTGACGCACGACAAGATCCAAACATTGTCACTGGTACGTTCCCGATAAATAATCACTATGCCTCTATACTTTTCGATACGGGTGCTGATTTGAGTTTTGTGTCAAATGACTTTAAGTCCCTACTCGGTATTAAGCCCAGTAAACTAGACCAAAAGTATACAATTGAATTAGCGAACGGAAAATTAATTAATACCGAAGAAGTCATTCAGGGTTGTACCTTATGTCTTAAAAACCACACATTTAGTATAGATCTGTTACCTGTTGACTTAGGAAGCTTTGATGTTGTTATTGGCATGGATTGGTTGTCAAAGAATCATGCAGAGATTGTTTGTTTTGAGAAGATTGTCCAAATCCCACTCTCAAACGGAGAAGTTCTTTCGATTCAAGGTGAGAAGAGTGGAGTAACGTTAAGGATGATAAACTGCATGAAAGCTCGTAAGTATCTACGTAAAGGCTACTGCGTATTCCTGGCTCACGTCGTCGAAAAGAAACCCAAGGAACGTCGACTTGAAGATATTCCAATCGTTAAGGAATATCCTGAAGTTTTTCCTGAAGACTTACCTGGTTTACCACCACCTAGGCAAGTCGAATTTCGAATCGATTTGGTACCAGGAGCCGCCCCGGTTGCGCGATCACCATATCGATTAGCACCTTCTGAAATGCAGGAATTATCAAATCAACTTCAAGAGTTGCTTGATAAAGGTTTCATAAGAGCGAGTTTCTCACCTTGGGGAGCTCCGGTCTTATTCGTAAAGAAAAAGGATGGAACCTTTAGGATGTGTATAGATTACCGAGAATTAAACAAGCTTACAATCAAAAACCGATACCCACTACCTCGAATAGATGATTTGTTCGATCAACTACAAGGTTCTAGCTTCTACTCTAAGATCGATCTACGGTCAGGGTATCATCAACTAAGAATCCAAGAAGAAGATGTACCAAAGACAGCATTTAGGACTCGTTATGGTCACTACGAATTCCTAGTTATGCCATTTGGTTTGACAAACGCACCAGCTGTTTTCATGGATCTCATGAACCGCGTGTGCAAACCATACTTGGATAAATTCGTGATTGTGTTTATCGATGACATATTAATATATTCACGAACCAAGGAGGATCATGAATATCATCTTAAATTAATCTTAGAACTACTCAGAAACGAGAAACTTTACGCTAAATTCTCTAAGTGTGAGTTTTGGATCCAAGAAGTGCATTTTCTTGGACATGTCATCAACAAGGAAGGAATTCACGTTGATCCATCTAAAATTGAAGCGATCAAAAACTGGGAAGCACCAAAGACTCCGACAGAAGTACGTCAATTTTTAGGTTTGGCCGGCTATTACAGACGATTCATCGAGAATTTTTCAAAAATAGCATTGCCTTTAACCACATTAACCCAGAAAGAAAATAAGTATGATTGGAATGACAAGCAAGAGTCAGCTTTTCAAATACTAAAGCAGAAGCTGTGTAGTGCACCAATTCTATCCCTTCCTGAGGGAATCGACAATTTTGTCGTATACTGCGATGCATCACACCAAGGACTGGGTTGTGTGTTAATGCAAAGAGACAAAGTAATCGCATATGCCTCACGACAACTAAAAGTGCACGAAAAGAATTATACGACCCACGACTTGGAATTGGGTGCAGTTGTGTTTGCGCTCAAAATTTGGAGACATTACCTTTACGGTACAAGATGTACTATCTTTACTGATCACAAGAGTCTCCAGCATATCTTTGATCAAAAGGAACTTAACATGAGACAACGTCGTTGGGTAGAACTACTAAACGATTATGATTGTGATATCAAGTACCATCCCGGGAAAGCCAATGTCGTAGCGGACGCTTTAAGTCGCAAAGAACGAGTTAAAACTCTTCGTGTTCGTGCCTTAGGATTGACAATTCATACGAATCTTACTACTCAAATTCGGATGGCACAACATGAGGCAATCAAAGAAGAAAACATTCAGAATGAAGCTTTACGAGGAATGATAAAGCAATTGGAGCCAAAGTCAGATGACACTTTATACTTCATGAATAGAATTTGGGTGACACGTTTTGGTAACTTACGGGAGTTAGTTATGGACGAAGCCCACAAGTCCAGGTACTCTATTCACCCAGGTTCAGATAAGATGTATAAGGATCTAAAAGAATTATATTGGTGGCCCAATATGAAAGGAGATATTGCCACATATGTCAGTAAATGCCTAACGTGCTCAAAAGTAAAAGCCGAACATCAGAAACCGTCTGGTTTACTACAACAACCTGAAATTCCCCAATGGAAATGGGAACAAATTTCTATGGATTTCATCACAAAATTACCCAGGACTTCCATGCGCACGCACAAGACGTTTAGTCTTTGCTAAACATTGGCAAAGCTGTGACATTACACGCCTCCTGAGACAAAGGCATGCACAAGACCTGAAGTCTTTGCCAAACATTACACACCGCCTGAGACACAGGCGTGCGTACAATACCTGAACTATTTGCCAATCATTGGCAAAGCTACGGCATTACACGCCTCCTGAGACACAGGCACGCACAAGACCTGAAGTCTTTGCCAAACATTACACACTGCCTGAGACACAGGCATGCGCAGTAGACCGGAACTCTTTGCCAATCATTGGCAAAGCGACGACATTACACGCCACCCGAGACACATGCGCGCGCATAAGACCTTTGTTTGGCAAAATCTACGGCATTACACGCCGCCTGAGACACAGGCGCACAAGACCTGAAGTCTTTGCAAAACATTGGCAATGCTACGACATTACACGACGCCTGAGACACAGCGCGTACACAAGACCTGAAGTCTTTGCAAAACATTGGCAAAGCTACGGCATTACACGCCGCCAAAGACACAGGCGCGCGCCCAAGACTTGAACTACATGCCAAACATTAGCAAAGCTACGGTATTACACGCCGCCTGAGACACATGCGCGCGTAAAAATCTTGAAGTCTTTGCCAATCATTGGCAAAGCTACGGCATTACACGTCGTCTGATACACATGCGCGCGCACAAGACTTGAAGTCTTTGCCAATCATTGGCAAAGCTAGGAAATTACACGCCGCCTAGGTTACATGCGCGGGCACAAGACCTGAACACTTTGCCACACTTTGGCAAAGCTACGGCATCACACGCCGCCTGAGACACAGGTGCGCGAACAAGACCAGTACTCTTTGCAAATCTTTTGAAAAGCTACGGCATTACACGCTGCCTGAGACACAGGCGTGCAAAAGACCTGATGTCTGTGCCAAACATTGACAAAGCTACGGCATTACACGCCGCCTGAGACACAGGCGTGCGCACAATACCTGAACTATTTGCCAGTCATTGGCAAAGCTACGGCATTACACGCCTCCTGAGACACAGGCACGCACAAGACCTGAAGTCTTTGCCAAACATTACACACCGCCTGAGACACAGGCATGCGCACTAGACCGGAACTCTTTGCCAATCATTGGCAAACCGACGGCATTACACGCCACCTGAGACACATGCGCGCGCATAAGACCTTTGTTTGGCAAAGCTACGGCATTACACGCCGCCTGAGACACAGGCGCGCAAGACCTGAAGTCTTTGCAAAACATTGGCAATGCTACGACATTACACGCCGCCTGAGACACAGGCGCGCGCACAAGACCAGAACTCTTTGCAAAAATTTGGAAAAGCTACGGCATTACACGCTGCCTGAGACACAGGCGCGCAAAAGACCTGAAGTCTGTGCCAAACATTGACAAAGCTACGGCATTACACGCCGCCTGAGACACATGCGCGCGCACAAGACCTGAAGTCTTTGCCAATCATTGGCAAAGCTACGGCATTACACGCCGTCTGATACACATGCGCGCGCACAAGACTTGAAGTCTTTGCCAATCATTGGCAAAGCTAGGAAATTACACGCCGCCTGGGTTACATGCGCGGGCACAAGACCTGAACTCTTTGCCACACTTTGGCAAAGCTACGGCATCACACGCCGCCTGAGACACAGGCGCGCGCACAAGACCAGGACTCTTTGCAAAACTTTGGAAAAGCTACGGCATTACACGCTGCCTGAGACACAGGCGCGCAAGAGACCTGAAGTCTGTGCCAAACATTGACAAAGCTACGGCATTACACGCCGCCTGAGACACAGGCGCGCGCACAAGACCTGAAGTCTTTGCCGAACATTGGCAAAGCTACGACATTACACGCATCCGGAGACACAGGCGAACGCACAAGACATGTAGTCTTTGCCAAACATTGGCAAAGCTACGACATTACACGCCTCCTGAGACACAGGCATGCGCACTAGACCTGAACTCTTTGCCAATCATTGGCAAAGCGACGGCATTACACGCCGCCTGAGACACAGGCGCGCGCACAAGACCAGAACTCTTTGCAAAACTTTGGAAAAGCTACGACCTTACACGCAGCCTGAGACACATGCGCGCACAAGACCTGAAGTATGTGCCAAACGTTGGCAAAGCTACGGCATTACACGCCGCCTGAGACACAGGCGCGCGCACAAGACCTGAAGTCTTTGCCAAACATTGGAAAAGCTACGGCATTACACGACTCCTGAGACACATGCGCACGCACAAGACGTTTAGTCTTTGCTAAACATTGGCAAAGCTGTGACATTACACGCCTCCTGAGACAAAGGCATGCACAAGACCTGAAGTCTTTGCCAAACATTACACACCGCCTGAGACACAGGCGTGCGTACAATACCTGAACTATTTGCCAATCATTGGCAAAGCTACGGCATTACACGCCTCCTGAGACACAGGCACGCACAAGACCTGAAGTCTTTGCCAAACATTACACACTGCCTGAGACACAGGCATGCGCAGTAGACCGGAACTCTTTGCCAATCATTGGCAAAGCGACGACATTACACGCCACCCGAGACACATGCGCGCGCATAAGACCTTTGTTTGGCAAAATCTACGGCATTACACGCCGCCTGAGACACAGGCGCGCAAGACCTGAAGTCTTTGCAAAACATTGGCAATGCTACGACATTACACGACGCCTGAGACACAGCGCGTACACAAGACCTGAAGTCTTTGCAAAACATTGGCAAAGCTACGGCATTACACGCCGCCAAAGACACAGGCGCGCGCCCAAGACTTGAACTACATGCCAAACATTAGCAAAGCTACGGTATTACACGCCGCCTGAGACACATGCGCGCGTAAAAATCTTGAAGTCTTTGCCAATCATTGGCAAAGCTACGGCATTACACGTCGTCTGATACACATGCGCGCGCACAAGACTTGAAGTCTTTGCCAATCATTGGCAAAGCTAGGAAATTACACGCCGCCTAGGTTACATGCGCGGGCACAAGACCTGAACACTTTTCCACACTTTGGCAAAGCTACGGCATCACACGCCGCCTGAGACACAGGTGCGCGCACAAGACCAGTACTCTTTGCAAATCTTTGGAAAAGCTACGGCATTACACGCTGCCTGAGACACAGGCGCGCAAAAGACCTGAAGTCTGTGCCAAACATTGACAAAGCTACGGCATTACACGCCGCCTGAGACACAGGCGCGCGCACAAGACCTGAAATCTTTGCCAATCATTGGCAAAGCGACGGCATTACACGCCGCCTGAGACACAGGCGCGCGCACAAGACCAGAACTCTTTGCAAAACTTTGGAAAAGCTACGACCTTACACGCAGCCTGAGACACATGTACGCACAAGACCTGAAGTATGTGCCAAACGTTGGCAAAGCTACGGCATTACACGCCGCCTGAGACACAGGCGCGCGCACAAGACCTGAAGTCTTTGCCAAACATTGGAAAAGCTACGGCATTACACGCCGCCTGAGACACACGCGCACGCACAAGACATGTAGTCTTTGCCAAACATTGGCAAAGCTGCGACATTACACGCCTCCTGAGACACAGGCACGCACAAGACCTGAAGTCTTTGCCAAACATTACACACCGCCTGAGACACAGGCGTGCGCACAATACCTGAACTATTTGCCAATCATTGGCAAAGCTACGGCATTACACGCCTCCTGAGACACAGGCACGCACAAGACCTGAAGTCTTTGCCAAACATTACACACCGCCTGAGACACAGGCATGCGCACTAGACCGGAACTCTTTGCCAATCATTGGCAAAGCGACGGCATTACACGCCACCTGAGACACATGCGCGCGCATAAGACTTTTGTTTGGCAAAGCTACGGCATTACACGCCGCCTGAGACATAGGCGCGCAAGCCCTGAAGTCTTAGCAAAACATTGGCAATGCTACAACATTACACGACGCCTGAGACACAGCGCGTACACAAGACCTGAAGTCTTTGCAAAACATTGTCAAAGCTACGACATTACACGCCGCCAAAGACACAGACGCGCGCCCAAGACTTGAACTACATGCCAAACATTAGCAAAGCTACGGTATTACACACCGCCTGAGACACATGCGCGCGCAAAAATCTTGAAGTCTTTGCCAATCATTGGCAAAGCTACGGCATTACACGCCGTCTGATACACATCCGCGCGCACAAGACCTGAAGTCTTTGCCATTCATTGGCAAATCTATGACATTACACGCCGCCTGAGATACTTGCGCTTGCACACGACCTGAAGTCTTTGCCAAACATTGGCAAAGCTAGGAAATTACACGCCGCCTGGGTTACATGCGCGGGCACAAGACCTGATCTCTTTGCCACACTTTGGCAAAGCTACGGCATCACACGCCGCCTGAGACACAGGCGCGCGCACAAGACCAGTACTCTTTGCAAAACTTTGGAAAAGCTACGGCATTACACGCTGCCTGAGACACAGGCGCGCAAAAGACCTGAAGTCTGTGCCAAACATTGACAAAGCTACGGCATTACACGCCGCCTGAGACACAGGCGCGCGCACAAGACCTGAAGTCTTTGCCAAACATTGGCAAAGCTACGGCATTACACGCATCCGGAGACACAGGCATGCGCACTAGACCTGAACTCTTTGCCAATCATTGGCAAAGCGACGGCATTACACGCCGCCTGAGACACAGGCGCGTGCACAAGACCAGAACTCTTTGCAAAACTTTGGAAAAGCTACGACCTTACACGCAGCCTGAGACACATGCGCGCACAAGACCTGAAGTATGTGCCAAACGTTGGCAAAGCTACGGCATTACACGCCGCCTGAGACACAGGCGCGCGCACAAGACCTGAAGTCTTTGCCAAACATTGGAAAAGCTACGGCATTACACGCCTGCTGAGACACACGCGCACGCACAAGACATGTAGTCTTTGCCAAACATTGGCAAAGCTGTGAAATTACACACTTCCTGAGACACAGGCACGCACAAGACCTGAAGTCTTAGCCAAACATTACACACCGCCTGAGACACAGGCGTGCGCACAATACCTGAACTATTTGCCAATCATTGGCAAAGCTACGGCATTACACGCCTCCTGAGACACAGGCACGCACAAGACCTGAAGTCTTTGCCAAACATTACACACCGCCTGAGACACAGGCATGCGCACTAGACCGGAACTCTTTGCCAATCATTGGCAAAGCGACGGCATTACACGCCACCTAAGACACATGCGCGCGCATAAGACCTTTGTTTGGCAAAGCTACGGCATTACACGCCGCCTGAGACACAGGCGCGCAAGACTTGAAGTCTTTGCAAAACATTGGCAATGCTACGACATTACACGACGCCTGAGACACAGCGCGTACACAAGACCTGAAGTCTTTGCAAAACATTGGCAAAGCTACGGCATTACACGCCGCCAAAGACACAGGCGCGCGCCCAAGACTTGAACTACATGCCAAACATTAGCAAAGCTACGGTATTACACGCCGCTTGAGACACATGCGCGTGCAAAAATCTTGAAGTCTTTGCCAATCATTGGCAAAGCTACGGCATTACACGCCATCTGATACACATCCGCGCGCACAAGACCTAAAGTCTTTGCCAATCATAGGCAAAGCTATGACATTACACGCCGCCTGAGATACTTGCGCTTGCACACGACCTGAAGTCTTTGCCAAACATTGGCAAAGCTAGGAAATTAAACGCCGCCTGGGTTACATGCGTGGGCACAAGACCTGAACTCTTTGCCACACTTTGGCAAAGCTACGTCATCACACGCCGCCTGAGACACAGGCGCGCGCACAAGACCAGTACTCTTTGCAAAACTTTGGAAAAGCTACGGCATTACACGCTGCCTGAGACACAGGCGCGCAAAAGACCTGAAGTCTGTGCCAAACATTGACAAAGCTACGGCATTACACGCCGCCTGAGACACAGGCGCGCGCACTAGACCTGAAGTCTTTGCCAAACATTGGCAAAGCTACGGCATTACACGCATCCAGAGACACAGGCGAACGCACAAGACATGTAGTCTTTGCCAAACATTGGCAAAGCTACGACATTACACGCCTCCTGAGACACAGGCATGCGCACTAGACCTGAACTCTTTGCCAATCATTGGCAAAGCGACGGCATTACACGCCGCCTGAGACACAGGCGCGCGCACTAGACCTGAAGTCTTTGCCAAACATAGGCAAAGCTACGGCATTACACGCATCCAGAGACACAGGCGAACGCACAAGACATGTAGTCTTTGCCAAACATTGGCAAAGCTACGACATTACACGCCTCCTGAGACACAGGCATGCGCACTAGACCTGAACTCTTTGCCAATCATTGGCAAAGCGACGGCATTACACGCCGTCTGATACACATGCGCGCGCACAAGACCTGAAGTCTTTGCCAATCATTGGCAAAGCTACGGCATTACACGCCGCCTGAGACACTTGCGCATGCACACGACCTGAAGTCTTTGCAAACATTGGCAAAGCTAGGAAATTACACGCCACCTGGGTTACATGCGCGCGTACAAGACCTGAAGTCTTTGCCAAACATTGGAAAAGCTACGGCATTACACGCCGCCTGAGACACACGCGCACGCACAAGACCTGAAGTCTTTGCCAAACATTACACACCGCCTGAGACACAGGCGTGCGCACAATACCTGAACTATTTGCCAATCATTGGCAAAGCTACGGCATTACACAGCCACCTGAGACACATGTGCGCGCATTAGACCTTTGTTTGGCAAAGCTACGACATTACACGCCGCCTGACACACAGGCGTGCAAGACCTGAAGTCTTTGCAAAACATTGGCAATGCTACGGCATTACACGACGCCTGAGACACAGCGCGTACACAAGACCTGAAGTCTTTGCAAAACATTTGCAAAGCTATGGCATTACATGCCGCCAAAGACAGAGGCGCGCGCACAAGTCTTGAACAACATGCCAAACATTAGCAAAGCTACGGTATTACACGCCGCCTGAGACACATGCGCGCGCAAAAATCTTGAAGTCTTTGCCAATCATTGGCAAAGCTACGGCATTACACGCCGTCTGATACACATGCGCGCGCACAAGACCTGAAGTCTTTGCCAATCATTGGCAAAGCTACGGCATTACACGCCGCCTGAGACACTTGCGCATGCACACGACCTGAAGTCTTTGCAAACATTGGCAAAGCTAGGAAATTACACGCCACCTGGGTTACATGCGCGGGCACAAGACCTGAACTCTTTGCCATACTTTGGCAAAGCTACGGCATTACACGCCGCCTGAGACACAGGCGCGCGCACAAGACCGGAACTCTTTGCAAAAATTTGGAAAAGCTACGGCATTACACGCTGCCTGAGACACAGGCACGCACAAGACTTGAAGTCTATGCCACACATTGACAAAGCTACGGCATTACACGCCGCCTGAGACACAGGCGCGCGCACAAGACCTGAAGTCTTCGCCAAACATTGCCAAAACTACGGCATTACATGCATCCGGAGACACAGGCGCATGCACAAGACGTGTAGTCTTTGCCAAACATTGGCAAAGCTACGACATTACACGCCTCTTGAGACACAGGCACGCACAAGACCTGTAGTCTTTGCCAAACATTTGCAAAGGTTTGGCATTACACGTCGCTTGAGACACAGGCGTGTGCCCAAGACCTGTGTTTGGCAAAGCTATAGTATTACACGCCCCTGAGACACAGTCGCGCGCACAAGACCTGAAGTCCTTGCCAAGCATTAGCAAAGCTACGGCATTACACGCCTCCTGAGACACTTGCTCATGCACAGGACCTGAAGTCTTTGCCAAACATTGGCAAAGCTACGAATATACAAACAACCTGGGTTACATGCGCGCGCACAAGACCTGAACTCTTTGCCACGGTTTGCAAAGCTACGGCATTACACGCCGCCTGAAACACAGGCGCGCGCACATGACCAAAACTCTTTGCAAAACTTTGGAAAAGCTATGACCTTACACCCAGCCTGAGACACATGCGCTCACAAGAACTGAAGTATGTGCCAAACGTTGGCAAAGCTAGGGCATTACACGCCGCCTGAGACACAGGCGCGCGCACAAGACCTGAAGACTTTGACAAACATTGGCAAAGCTACGGCATTACACGCATCCGGAGACACAGGCGAATGCACAAGACATGTAGTCTTTGCCAAACATTTGCAAAGCTACGACATTACACGCCTCCTGAGACACAGGCATGCGCACTAGACCTGAACTCTTTGTCAATCATTGGCAAAGCGACGGCATTACACGCGGACATAGGCGCGCGGACAAGACCAGAACTCTTGGCAAAACTTTGGAAAAGCTACGACCTTACACGCAGCCTGAGACACATGCGCGCACAAGACCTGAAGTATGTGCCAAACGTTGGCAAAGCTACGGCAATACACGCCGCCTGAGACACAGGCGCGCGCACAAGACCTGAAGTCTTTGCTAAACATTGGAAAAGCTACGGCATTACACGCCGCCTGAGACACACGCGCACGCACAAGACATGTAGTCTTTGCCAAACATTGGCAAAGCTGTCACATTACACGCCTCCTGAGACACAGGCACGCACAAGACCTGAAGTCTTTGCCAAACAATACACACCGCCTGAGACACAGGCGTGCGCACAATACCTAAACTATTTGCCAATCATTGGCAAAGCTATGGCATTAAACAGCCACCTGAGACACATGTGCGCGCATTAGACCATGGTTTGGCAAAGCTACGGCATTACACGCCGCCTGAGACACAAGCGTGCAAGACCTGAAGTCTTTGCAAAACATTGGCAATGCTACGGCATTACACGACGCCTGAGACACAGCGCGTACACAAGACCTGAAGTCTTTCCAAAACATTTGCAAAGCTATGGCATTACATGCCGCCAAAGACAGAGGCGCGCGCACAAGTCTTGAACAACATGGCAAACATTAGCAAAGTTACGGTATTACACGCCGCCTGAGACACATGCGCGCGCACAAGACCTGAAGTCTTTCCAATCATTGGCAAAGCTACGGCATTACACGCCGCCTGAGACACTTCCGCATGCACACGACCTGAAGTCTTTGCCAAACATTGGCAAAGCTAGGAAATTACACGCCACCTGGGTTACATGCGCGGGCACAAGACCTGAACTCTTTGCCATACTTTGGCAAAGCTACGGCATTACACGCCGCCTGAGACACAGGCGCGCGCACAAGACCGGAACTCTTTGCAAAAATTTGGAAAAGCTACGGCAATACACGCTGCCTGAGACACAGGCACGCACAAGACTTGAAGTCTATGCCACACATTGACAAAGCTACGGCATTACACGCCGCCTGAGACACAGGCGCGCGCACAAGACCTGAAGTCTTCGCCAAACATTGCCAAAACTACGGCATTACATGCATCCGGAGACACAGGCGCACGCACAAGACGTGTAGTCTTTGCCAAACATTGGCAAAGCTACGACATTACACGCCTCTTGAGACACAGGCACGCACAAGACCTGTAGTCTTTGCCAAACATTGGCAAAGCTAGGAAATTACACGCCGCCTGGGTTACATGCGCGGGCACAAGACCTGAACTCTTTGCCACACTTTGGCAAAGCTACGGCATCACACGCCGCCTGAGACACAGGCGCGCGCACAAGACCAGTACTCTTTGCAAAACTTTGGAAAAGCTACGGCATTACACACTGCCTGAGACACAGGCGCGCAAAAGACCTGAAGTCTGTGCCAAACATTAACAAAGCTACGGCATTACACGCCGCCTGAGACACAGGCGCGCGCACAAGACCTGAAGTCTTTGCCAAACATTGGCAAAGCTACGGCATTACACGCATCCGGAGACACAGGCGAACGCACAAGACATGTAGTCTTTGCCAAACATTGGCAAAGCTACGACATTACACGCCTCCTGAGACACAGGCATGCGCACTAGACCTGAACTCTTTGCCAATCATTGGCAAAGCGACGACATTACACGCCGCCTGAGACACAGGCGCGTGCACAAGACCAGAACTCTTTGCAAAACTTTGGAAAAGCTACGACCTTACACGCAGCCTGAGACACATGCGCGCACAAGACCTGAAGTATGTGCCAAACGTTGGCAAAGCTACGGCATTACACGCCGCCTGAGACACAGGCGCGCGCACAAGACCTGAAGTCTTTGCCAAACATTGGAAAAGCTACGGCATTACACGCCGCCTGAGACACACGCGCACGCAGAAGACATGTAGTCTTTGCCAAACATTGGCAAAGCTGCGACATTACACGCCTCCTGAGACACAGGCACGCACAAGACCTGAAGTCTTTGCCAAACATTACACACCGCCTGAGACACAGGCGTGCGCACAATACCTGAACTATTTGCCAATCATTGGCAAAGCTACGGCATTACACGCCTCCTGAGACACAGGCACGCACAAGACCTGAAGTCTTTGCCAAACATTACACACCGCCTGAGACACAGGCATGCGCACTAGACCGGAATTCTTTGCCAATCATTGGCAAAGCGACGGCATTACACGCCACCTGAGACACATGCGCGCGCATAAGACTCTTGTTTGGCAAAGCTACGGCATTACACGCCGCCTGAGACATAGGCGCGCAAGCCCTGAAGTCTTAGCAAAACATTGGCAATGCTACAACATTACACGACGCCTGAGACACAGCGCGTACACAAGACCTGAAGTCTTTGCAAAACATTGTCAAAGCTACGACATTACACGCCGCCAAAGACACAGACGCGCGCCCAAGACTTGAACTACATGCCAAACATTAGCAAAGCTACGGTATTACACACCGCCTGAGACACATGCGCGCGCAAAAATCTTGAAGTCTTTGCCAATCATTGGCAAAGCTACGGCATTACACGCCGTCTGATACACATCCGCGCGCACAAGACCTGAAGTCTTTGCCAATCATTGGCAAATCTATGACATTACACGCCGCCTGAGATACTTGCGCTTGCACACGACCTGAAGTCTTTGCCAAACATTGGCAAAGCTAGGAAATTACACGCCGCCTGGGTTACATGCGCGGGCACAAGACCTGATCTCTTTGCCACACTTTGGCAAAGCTACGGCATCACACGCCGCCTGAGACACAGGCGCGCGCACAAGACCAGTACTCTTTGCAAAACTTTGGAAAAGCTATGGCATTACACGCTGCCTGAGACACAGGCGCGCAAAAGACCTGAAGTCTGTGCCAAACATTGACAAAGCTACGGCATTACACGCCGCCTGAGACACAGGCGCGCGCACAAGACCTGAAGTCTTTGCCAAACATTGGCAAAGCTACGGCATTACACGCATCCGGAGACACAGGCATGCGCACTAGACCTGAACTCTTTGCCAATCATTGGCAAAGCGACGGCATTACACGCCGCCTGAGACACAGGCACGTGCACAAGACCAGAACTCTTTGCAAAACTTTGGAAAAGCTACGACCTTACACGCAGCCTGAGACACATGCGCGCACAAGACCTGAAGTATGTGCCAAACGTTGGCAAAGCTACGGCATTACACGCCGCCTGAGACACAGGCGCGCGCACAAGACCTGAAGTCTTTGCCAAACATTGGAAAAGCTACGGCATTACACGCCTGCTGAGACACACGCGCACGCACAAGACATGTAGTCTTTGCCAAACATTGGCAAAGCTGTGAAATTACACACTTCCTGAGACACAGGCACGCACAAGACCTGAAGTCTTAGCCAAACATTACACACCGCCTGAGACACAGGCGTGCGCACAATACCTGAACTATTTGCCAATCATTGGCAAAGCTACGGCATTACACGCCTCCTGAGACACAGGCACGCACAAGACCTGAAGTCTTTGCCAAACATTACACACCGCCTGAGACACAGGCATGCGCACTAGACCGGAACTCTTTGCCAATCATTGGCAAAGCGACGGCATTACACGCCACCTGAGACACATGCGCGCGCATAAGACCTTTGTTTGGCAAAGCTACGGCATTACACGCCGCCTGAGACACAGGCGCGCAAGACTTGAAGTCTTTGCAAAACATTGGCAATGCTACGACATTACACGACGCCTGAGACACAGCGCGTACACAAGACCTGAAGTCTTTGCAAAACATTGGCAAAGCTACGGCATTACACGCCGCCAAAGACACAGGCGCGCCCCCAAGACTTGAACTACATGCCAAACATTAGCAAAGCTACAGTATTACACGCCGCCTGAGACACATGCGCGTGCAAAAATCTTGAAGTCTTTGCCAATCATTGGCAAAGCTACGTCATTACACGCCATCTGATACACATCCGCGCGCACAAGACCTAAAGTCTTTGCCAATCATAGGCAAAGCTATGACATTACACGCCGCCTGAGATACTTGCGCTTGCACACGACCTGAAGTCTTTGCCAAACATTGGCAAAGCTAGGAAATTACACGCCGCCTGGGTTACATGCGTGGGCACAAGACCTGAACTCTTTGCCACACTTTGAGAAAGCTACGTCATCACACGCCGCCTGAGACACAGGCGCGCGCACAAGACCAGTACTCTTTGCAAAACTTTGGAAAAGCTACGGCATTACACGCTGCCTGAGACACAGGCGTGCAAAAGACCTGAAGTCTGTGCCAAACATTGACAAAGCTACGGCATTACACGCCGCCTGAGACACAGGCGCGCGCACAAGACCTGAAGTCTTTGCCAAACATTGGCAAAGCTACGGCATTACACGCATCCAGAGACACAGGCGAACGCACAAGACATGTAGTCTTTGCCAAACATTGGCAAAGCTACGACATTACACGCCTCCTGAGACACAGGCATGCGCACTAGACCTGAACTCTTTGCCAATCATTGGCAAAGCGACGGCATTACACGCCGCCTGAGACACAGGCGCGCGTACTAGACCAGAACTCTTTGCAAAACTTTGGAAAAGCTATGACCTTACACGCAACCTGAGACACATGCGTGCACAAGACCTGAAGTATGTGCCAAACGTTGGCAAAGCTACGGCATTACACGCCGCCTGAGACACAGGAGCGCGTACAAGACCTGAAGTCTTTGCCAAACATTGGAAAAGCTACGGCATTACACGCCGCCTGAGACACACGCGCACGCACAAGACATGTAGTCTTTGCCAAACATTGGCAAAGCTGCGACATTACACGCCTCCTGAGACACAGGCACGCACAAGACCTGAAGTCTTTGCCAAACATTACACACCGCCTGAGACACAGGCGTGCGCACAATACCTGAACTATTTGCCAATCATTGGCAAAGCTACGGCATTACACAGCCACCTGAGACACATGTGCGCGCATTAGACCTTTGTTTGGCAAAGCTACGACATTACACGCCGCCTGACACACAGGCGTGCAAGACCTGAAGTCTTTGCAAAACATTGGCAATGCTACGGCATTACACGACGCCTGAGACACAGCGCGTACACAAGACCTGAAGTCTTTGCAAAACATTTGCAAAGCTATGGCATTACATGCCGCCAAAGACAGAGGCGCGCGCACAAGTCTTGAACAACATGCCAAACATTAGCAAAGCTACGGTATTACACGCCGCCTGAGACACATGCGCGCGCAAAAATCTTGAAGTCTTTGCCAATCATTGGCAAAGCTACGGCATTACACGCCGTCTGATACACATGCGCGCGCACAAGACCTGAAGTCTTTGCCAATCATTGGCAAAGCTACGGCATTACACGCCGCCTGAGACACTTGCGCATGCACACGACCTGAAGTCTTTGCCAAACATTGGCAAAGCTAGGAAATTACACGCCACCTGGGTTACATGCGCGGGCACAAGACCTGAACTCTTTGCCATACTTTGGCAAAGCTATGGCATTACATGCCGCCTGAGACACAGGCGCGCGCACAAGACCGGAACTCTTTGCAAAAATTTGGAAAAGCTACGGCATTACACGCTGCCTGAGACACAGGCACGCACAAGACTTGAAGTCTATGCCACACATTGACAAAGCTACGGCATTACACGCCGCCTGAGACACAGGCGCGCGCACAAGACCTGAAGTCTTCGCCAAACATTGCCAAAACTACGGCATTACATGCATCCGGAGACACAGGCGCATGCACAAGACGTGTAGTCTTTGCCAAACATTGGCAAAGCTACGACATTACACGCCTCTTGAGACACAGGCACGCACAAGACCTGTAGTCTTTGCCAAACATTTGCAAAGGTATGGCATTACACGTCGCTTGAGACACAGGCGTGTGCCCAAGACCTGTGTTTGGCAAAGCTATAGTATTACACGCCCCTGAGACACAGTCGCGCGCACAAGACCTGAAGTCCTTGCCAAGCATTAGCAAAGCTACGGCATTACACGCCTCCTGAGACACTTGCTCATGCACAGGACCTGAAGTCTTTGCCAAACATTGGCAAAGCTACGAAAATACAAACAACCTGGGTTACATGCGCGCGCACAAGACCTGAACTCTTTGCCACGGTTTGCAAAGCTACGGCATTACACGCCGCCTGAGACACAGGCGCGCGCACATGACCAAAACTCTTTGCAAAACTTTGGAAAAGCTATGACCTTACAACCAGCCTGAGACACATGCGCTCACAAGAACTGAAGTATGTGCCAAACGTTGGCAAAGCTACGGCATTACACGCCGCCTGAGACACAGGCGCGCGCACAAGACCTGAAGACTTTGACAAACATTGGCAAAGCTACGGCATTACACGCATCCGGAGACACAGGCGAATGCACAAGACATGTAGTCTTTGCCAAACATTTGCAAAGCTACGACATTACACGCCTCCTGAGACACAGGCATGCGCACTAGACCTGAACTCTTTGTCAATCATTGGCAAAGCGACGGCATTACACGCGGACATAGGCGCGCACACAAGACCAGAACTCTTGGCAAAACTTTGGAAAAGCTACGACCTTACACGCAGCCTGAGACACATGCGCGCACAAGACCTGAAGTATGTGCCAAACGTTAGCAAAGCTACGGCAATACACGCCGCCTGAGACACAGGCGCGCGCACAAGACCTGAAGTCTTTGCCAAACATTGGAAAAGCTACGGCATTACACGCCGCCTGAGACACACGCGCACGCACAAGACATGTAGTCTTTGCCAAACATTGGCAAAGCTACAACATTACACGCCTCCTGAGACACAGGCACGCACAAGACCTGAAGTCTTTGCCAAACAATACACACTGCCTGAGACACAGGCGTGCGCACAATACCTGAACTATTTGCCAATCATTGGCAAAGCTACGGCATTAAACAGCCACCTGAGACACATGTGCGCGCATTAGACCTTTGTTTGGCAAAGCTACGGCATTACACGCCGCCTGAGACACATGCGTGCAAGACCTGAAGTCTTTGCAAAACATTGGCATTGCTACGGCATTACACGACGCCTGAGACACAGCGCGTACACAAGACCTGAAGTCTTTCCAAAACATTTGCAAAGCTATGGCATTACATGCCGCCAAAGACAGAGGCGCGCGCACAAGTCTTGAACAACATGGCAAACATTAGCAAAGTTACGGTATTACACGCCGCCTGAGACACATGCGCGCGCAAAAATCTTGAAGTCTTTGCCAATCATTGGCAAAGCTACGGCATTACACGCCGTCTGATACACATGCGCGCGCACAAGACCTGAAGTCTTTGCCAATCATTGGCAAAGCTACGGCATTACACGCCGCCTGAGACACTTCCGCATGCACACGACCTGAAGTCTTTGCCAAACATTGGCAAAGCTAGGAAATTACACGCCACCTGGGTTACATGCGCGGGCACAAGACCTGAACTCTTTGCCATACTTTGGCAAAGCTACGGCATTACACGCCGCCTGAGACACAGGCGCGCGCACAAGACCGGAACTCTTTGCAAAAATTTGGAAAAGCTACGGCAATACACGCTGCCTGAGACACAGGCACGCACAAGACTTGAAGTCTATGCCACACATTGACAAAGCTACGGCATTACACGCCGCCTGAGACACAGGCGCGCGCACAAGACCTGAAGTCTTCGCCAAACATTGCCAAAACTACGGCATTACATGCATCCGGAGACACAGGCGCACGCACAAGACGTGTAGTCTTTGCCAAACATTGGCAAAGCTACGACATTACACGCCTCTTGAGACACAGGCACGCACAAGACCTGTAGTCTTTGCCAAACATTGGCAAAGCTAGGAAATTACACGCCGCCTGGGTTACATGCGCGGGCACAAGACCTGAACTCTTTGCCACACTTTGGCAAAGCTACGGCATCACACGCCACCTGAGACACAGGCGCGCGCACAAGACCAGTACTCTTTGCAAAACTTTGGAAAAGCTACGGCATTACACGCTGCCTGAGACACAGGCGCGCAAAAGACCTGAAGTCTGTGCCAAACATTGACAAAGCTACGGCATTACACGCCGCCTGAGACACAGGCGCGCGCACAAGACCTGAAGTCTTTGCCAAACATTGGCAAAGCTACGGCATTACACGCATCCGGAGACACAGGCGAACGCACAAGACATGTAGTCTTTGCCAAACATTGGCAAAGCTACGACATTACACGCCTCCTGAGACACAGGCATGCGCACTAGACCTGAACTCTTTGCCAATCATTGGCAAAGCGACGGCATTACACGCCGCCTGAGACACAGGCGCGTGCACAAGACCAGAACTCTTTGCAAAACTTTGGAAAAGCTACGACCTTACACGCAGCCTGAGACACATGCGCGCACAAGACCTGAAGTATGTGCCAAACGTTGGCAAAGCTACGGCATTACACGCCGCCTGAGACACAGGCGCGCGCACAAGACCTGAAGTCTTTGCCAAACATTGGAAAAGCTACGGCATTACACGCCTCCTGAGACACACGCGCACGCACAAGACATGTAGTCTTTGCCAAACATTGGCAAAGCTGTGAAATTACACACTTCCTGAGACACAGGCACGCACAAGACCTGAAGTCTTAGCCAAACATTACACACCGCCTGAGACACAGGCGTGCGCACAATACCTGAACTATTTGCCAATCATTGGCAAAGCTACGGCATTACACGCCTCCTGAGACACAGGCACGCACAAGACCTGAAGACACAGGCGCGCGCACAAGACCTGAAGTCTTCGCCAAACATTGCCAAAACTACGGCATTACATGCATCCGGAGACACAGGCGCATGCACAAGACGTGTAGTCTTTGCCAAACATTGGCAAAGCTACGACATTACACGCCTCTTGAGACACAGGCACGCACAAGACCTGTAGTCTTTGCCAAACATTTGCAAAGGTATGGCATTACACGTCGCTTGAGACACAGGCGTGTGCCCAAGACCTGTGTTTGGCAAAGCTATAGTATTACACGCCCCTGAGACACAGTAGCGCGCACAAGACCTGAAGTCCTTGCCAAGCATTAGCAAAGCTACGGCATTACACGCCTCCTGAGACACTTGCTCATGCACAGGACCTGAAGTCTTTGCCAAACATTGGCAAAGCTACGAAATTACAAACAACCTGGGTTACATGCGCGCGCACAAGACCTGAACTCTTTGCCACGGTTTGCAAAGCTACGGCATTACACGCCGCCTGAGACACAGGCACGCGCACATGACCAAAACTCTTTGCAAAACTTTGGAAAAGCTATGACCTTACACCCAGCCTGAGACACATGCGCTCACAAGAACTAAAGTATGTGCCAAACGTTGGCAAAGCTACGGCATTACACGCCGCCTGAGACACAGGCGCGCGCACAAGACCTGAAGACTTTGACAAACATTGGCAAAGCTATGGCATTACACGCATCCGGAGACACAGGCGAATGAACAAGACATGTAGTCTTCGCCAAACATTTGCAAAGCTACGACATTACACGCCTCCTGAGACACAGGCATGCGCACTAGACCTGAACTCTTTGTCAATCATTGGCAAAGCGACGGCATTACACGCGGACATAGGCGCACGCACAAGACCAGAACTCTTGGCAAAACTTTGGAAAAGCTACGACCTTACACGCAGCCTGAGACACATGCGCGCACAAGACCTGAAGTATGTGCCAAACGTTGGCAAAGCTACGGCAATACACGCCGCCTAAGACACAGGCGCGCGCACAAGACCTGAAGTCTTTGCCAAACATTGGAAAAGCTACGGCATTACACGCCGCCTGAGACACACGCGCACGCACAAGACATGTAGTCTTTGCCAAACATTGGCAAAGCTGCGACATTACACGCCTCCTGAGACACAGGCACGCACAAGACCTGAAGTCTTTGCCAAACAATACACACCGCCTGAGACACAGGCGTGCGCACAATACCTGAACTATTTGCCAATCATTGGCAAAGCTACGGCATTAAACAGCCACCTGAGACACATGTGCGCGCATTAGACCTTTGTTTGGCAAAGCTACGGCATTACACGCCGCCTGAGACACATGCGTGCAAGACCTGAAGTCTTTGCAAAACATTGGCAATGCTACGGCATTACACGACGCCTGAGACACAGCACGTACACAAGACCTGAAGTCTTTCCAAAACATTTGCAAAGCTATGGCATTACCTGCCGCCAAAGACAGAGGCGCGCGCACAAGTGTTGAACAACTTGGCAAACATTAGCAAAGTTACGGTATTACACGCCGCCTGAGACACATGCGCGCGCAAAAATCTTGAAGTCTTTGCCAATCATTGGCAAAGCTACGGCATTACACGCCGTCTGATACACATGCGCGCGCACAAGACCTGAAGTCTTTGCCAATCATTGGCAAAGCTACGGCATTACACGCCGCCTGAGACACTTCCGCATGCACACGACCTGAAGTCTTTGTCAAACATTGGCAAAGCTAGGAAATTACACGCCACCTGGGTTACATGCGCGGGCACAAGACCTGAACTCTTTGCCATACTTTGGCAAAGCTACGGCATTACACGCCGCCTGAGACACAGGCGCGCGCACAAGACCGGAACTCTTTGCAAAAATTTGGAAAAGCTACGGCAATACACGCTGCCTGAGACACAGGCACGCACAAGACTTGAAGTCTATGCCACACATTGACAAAGCTACGGCATTACACGCCGCCTGAGACACAGGCGCGCGCACAAGACCTGAAGTCTTCGCCAAACATTGCCAAAACTACGGCATTACATGCATCCGGAGACACAGGCGCACGCACAAGATGTGTAGTCTTTGCCAAACATTGGCAAAGCTACGACATTACACGCCTCTTGAGACACAGGCACGCACAAGAACTGTAGTCTTTGCCAAACATTTGCAAAGGTATGGCATTACACGTCGCTTGAGACACAGGCGTGTGCCCAAGACCTGTGTTTGGCAAAGCTACAGTATTACACGCCCCTGAAACACAGTCGCGCGCACAAGACCTGAAGTCCTTGCCAAGCATTAGCAAAGCTACGGCATTACACGCCTCCTGAGACACTTGCGCATGCACAGGACCTGAAGTCTTTGCCAAACATTGGCAAAGCTACGAAATTACAAACAGCCTGGGTTACATGCGCGCGCATAAGACCTGAACTCTTTGCCACGGTTTGCAAAGCTACGGCATTACACGCAGCCTGAGACACATGCGCGCACAAGACCTGAAGTATGTGCCAAACGTTGGCAAAGCTACGGCATTACACGCCGCCTGAGACACAGGCGCGCGCACAAGACCTGAAGTCTTTGCCAAACATTGGAAAAGCTACGCCATTACACGCCTCCTGAGACACACGCGCACGCACAAGACATGTAGTCTTTGCCAAACATTGGCAAAGCTGTGAAATTACACACTTCCTGAGACACAGGCACGCACAAGACCTGAAGTCTTAGCCAAACATTACACACCGCCTGAGACACAGGCGTGCGCACAATACCTGAACTATTTGCCAATCATTGGCAAAGCTACGGCATTACACGCCTCCTGAGACATAGGCACGCACAAGACCTGAAGTCTTTGCCAAACATTACACACCGCCTGAGACACAGGCATGCGCACTAGACCGAAACTCTTTGCCAATCATTGGCAAAGCGACGGCATTACAGGCCACCTGAGACACATGCGCGCGCATAAGACCTTTGTTTGGCAAAGCTACGGCATTACTCGCCGCCTGAGACACAGGCGCGCAAGACTTGAAGTCTTTGCAAAACATTGGCAATGCTATGACATTACACGACGCCTGAGACACAGCGCGTACACAAGACCTGAAGTCTTTGCAAAACATTGGCAAAGCTACGGCATTACACGCCGCCAAAGACACAGGCGCGCGCCCAAGACTTGAACTACATGCCAAACATTAGCAAAGCTACGGTATTACACGCCGCCTGAGACACATGCGCGTGCAAAAATCTTGAAGTCTTTGCCAATCATTGGCAAAGCTACGGCATTACACGCCATCTGATACACATCCGCGCGCACAAGACCTAAAGTCTTTGCCGATCATTGGCAAAGCTATGACATTACACGCCGCCTGAGATACTTGCGCTTGCACACGACCTGAAGTCTTTGCCAAACATTGGCAAAGCTAGGAAATTACACGCCGCCTGGGTTACATGCGCGGGCACAAGACCTGAACTCTTTCCCACACTTTGGCAAAGCTACGGCATCACACGCCGCCTGAGACACAGGCGCGCGCACAAGACCAGTACTATTTGCAAAACTTTGGAAAAGCTACGGCATTACACGCTGCCTGAGACACAGGCGCGCAAAAGACCTGAAGTCTGTGCCAAACATTGACAAAGCTACGGCATTACACGCCGCCTGAGACACAGGCGCGCGCACAAGACCTGAAGTCTTTGCCAAACATTGGCAAAGCTACGGCATTACAAGCATCCAGAGACACAGGCGAATGCACAAGACATGTAGTCTTTGCCAAACATTGGCAAAGCTACGACATTACACGCCTCCTGAGACACAGGCATGCGCACTAGACCTGAACTCTTTGCCAATCATTGGCAAAGCGACGGCATTACACGTCGCCTGAGACACAGGCGCGCGTACTAGACCAGAACTCTTTGCAAAACTTTGGAAAAGCTATGACCTTACACGCAACCTGAGACACATGCGTGCACAAGACCTGAAGTATGTGCCAAACGTTGGCAAAGCTACGGCATTACACGCCGCCTGAGACACAAGAGCGCGTACAAGACCTGAAGTCTTTACCAAACATTGGAAAAGCTACGGCATTACACGCCGCCTGAGACACACGCGCACGCACAAGACATGTAGTCTTTGCCAAACATTGGCAAAGCTGCGACATTACACGCCTCCTGAGACACAGGCACGCACAAGACCTGAAGTCTTTGCCAAACATTACACACCGCCTGAGACACAGGCGTGCGCACAATACCTGAACTATTTGCCAATCATTGGCAAAGTTACGGCATTACACAGCCACCTGAGACACATGTGCGCGCATTAGACCTTTGTTTGGCAAAGCTACGGCATTACACGCCGCCTGAGACACAGGCGTGCAAGACCTGAAGTCTTTGCAAAACATTGGCAATGCTACGGCATTACACGACGCCTGAGACACAGCACGTACACAAGACTTGAAGTCTTTGCAAAACATTTGCAAAGCTATGGCATTACATGCCGCCAAAGACAGAGGCGCGCGCACAAGTCTTGAACAACATGCCAAACATTAGCAAAGCTACGGTATTACACGCCGCCTGAGACACATGCGCGCGCAAAAATCTTGAAGTCTTTGCCAATCATTGGCAAAGCTACGGCATTACACGTCGTCTGATAAACATGCGCGCGCACAAGACCTGAAGTCTTTGCCAATCATTGGCAAAGCTACGGCATTACACGCCGCCTGAGTGACTTGCGCATGCACACGACCTGAAGTCTTTGCCAAACATTGGCAAAGCTAGGAAATTACACGCCACCTGGGTTACATGCGCGGGCACAAGACCTGAACTCTTTGCCATACTTTGGCAAAGCTACGGCATTACACGCCGCCTGAGACACAGGCGCGCGCACAAGACCGGAACTCTTTGCAAAAATTTGGAAAAGCTACGGCATTACACGCTGCCTGAGACACAGGCACGCACAAAACTTGAAGTCTATGCCACACATTGACAAAGCTACGGCATTACACGCCGCCTGAGACATAGGCGCGCGCACAAGACCTGAAGTCTTCGCCAAACATTGCCAAAACTACGGCATTACATGCATCCGGAGACACAGGCGCACGCAAAAGACGTGTAGTCTTTGCCAAACATTGGCAAAGCTACGACATTACACGCCTCTTGAGACACAGGCACGCACAAGACCTGTAGTCTTTGCCAAACATTTGCAAAGGTATGGCATTACACGTCGCTTGAGACACAGGCGTGTGCCCAAGACCTGTGTTTGGCAAAGCTATAGTATTACACGCCCCTGAGACACAGTCGCGCGCACAAGACCTGAAGTCCTTGCCAAGCATTAGCAAAGCTACGGCATTACACGCCTCCTGAGACACTTGCGCATGCACAGGACCTGAAGTCTTTGCCAAACATTGGCAAAGCAAACGAAATTACAAACAACCTGGATTACATGCGCGCGCACGAGACCTGAACTCTTTGCCACGGTTTGCAAAGCTACGGCATTACACGCCGCCTGAGACACAGGCGCGCGCACATGACCAAAACTCTTTGCAAAACTTTGGAAAAGCTATGACCTTACACCCAGCCTGAGACATATGCGCTCACAAGAACTGAAGTATGTGCCAAACGTTGGCAAAGCTACGGCATTACACGCCGCCTGAGACACAGGCGCGCGCACAAGACCTGAAGTCTTTGACAAACATTGGCAAAGCTACGGCATTACACGCATCCGGAGACACAGGCGAATGCACAAGACATGTAGTCTTCGCCAAACATTTGCAAAGCTACGACATTACACGCCTCCTGAGACACAGGCATGCGCACTAGACCTGAACTCTTTGTCAATCATTGGCAAAGCGACGGCATTACACGCGGACATAGGCGCGCGCACAAGACCAGAACTCTTGGCAAAACTTTGGAAAAGCTACGACCTTACACGCAGCCTGAGACACATGCGCGCACAAGACCTGAAGTATGTGCCAAATGTTGGCAAAGCTACGGCAATACACGCCGCCTGAGACACAGGCGCGCGCACAAGACCTGAAGTCTTTGCCAAACATTGGAAAAGCTACGGCATTACACGCCGCCTGAGACACACGCGCACGCACAAGACATGTAGTCTTTGCCAAAGATTGGCAAAGCTGCGACATTACACGCCTCCTGAGACACAGGCACGCACAAGACCTGAAGTCTTTGCCAAACATTACACACCGCCTGAGACACAGGCGTGCGCACAATACCTGAACTATTTGCCAATCATTGGCAAAGCTACGGCATTACACAGCCACCTGAGACACATGTGCGCGCATTAGACCTTTGTTTGGCAAATCTACGGCATTACACGCCGCCTGAGACACATGCGTGCAAGACCTGAAGTCTTTGCAAAACATTGGCAATGCTACGGCATTACACGACGCCTGAGACACAGCGCGTACACAAGACCTGAAGTCTTTGCAAAACATTTGCAAAGCTATGGCATTACATGCCGCCAAAGACAGAGGCGCGCGCACAAGTCTTGAACAACATGGCAAACATTAGCAAAGCTACGGCATTACACGCCGACTGAGACACATGCGCGCGCAAAAATCTTGAAGTCTTTGCCAATCATTGGCAAAGCTACGGCATTACACGTCGTCTGATACACATGCGCGCGCACAAGACCTGAAGTCTTTGCCAATCATTGGCAAAGCTACGGCATTACACGCCGCCTGAGACACTTCCGCATGCACACGACCTGAAGTCTTTGCCAAACATTGGCAAAGCTAGGAAATTACACGCCACCTGGGTTACATGCGCGGGCACAAGACCTGAACTCTTTGCCATACTTTGGCAAAGCTACGGCATTACACGCCGCCTGAGACACAGGCGCGCGCACAAGACCGGAACTCTTTGCAAAAATTTGGAAAAGCTACGGCAATACACGCTGCCTGAGACACAGGCACGCACAAGACTTGAAGTCTATGCCACACATTGACAAAGCTACGGCATTACACGCCGCCTGAGACACAGGCGCGCGCACAAGACCTGAAGTCTTCGCCAAACATTGCCAAAACTACGGCATTACATGCATCCGGAGACACAGGCGCACGCACAAGACGTGTAGTCTTTGCCAAACATTGGCAAAGCTACGACATTACACGCCTCTTGAGACACAGGCACGCACAAGACCTGTAGTCTTTGCCAAACATTTGCAAAGGTATGGCATTACACGTCGCTTGAGACACAGGCGTGTGCCCAAGACCTGTGTTTGGCAAAGCTACAGTATTACACGCCCCTGAAACACAGTCGCGCGTACAAGACCTGAAGTCCTTGCCAAGCATTAGCAAAGCTACGGCATTACACGCCTCCTGAGACATTTGCGCATGCACAGGACCTGAAGTCTTTGCCAAACATTGGCAAAGCTACGAAATTACAAACAGCCTGGGTTACATGCGCGCGCACAAGACCTGAACTCTTTGCCACGGTTTGCAAAGCTACGGCATTACACGCCCCCTGAGACACAGGCGCGCGCACATGACCAAAACTCTTTGCAAAACTTTGGAAAAGCTATGACCTTACACCCAGCCTGAGACACATGCGCTCACAAAAACTGAAGTATGTGCCAAACGTTGGCAAAGCTACGGCATTACACGCCGCCAAAGACACAGGCGCGCGCCCAAGAATTGAACTACATGCCAAACATTATCAAAGCTACGGTATTACACGTCGCCTGAGACACATGCGCGCGCAAAAATCTTGAAGTCTTTGCCAGTCATTGGCAAAGCTACGGCATTACACGCCGTCTGATACACATGCGCGCGCACAAGACCTGAAGTCTTTGCCAATCATTGGCAAAGCTAGGAAATTACACGCCGCCTGGGTTACATGCGCGGGCACAAGACCTGAACTCTTTGCCACACTTTGGCAAAGCTACGGCATCACACGCCGCCTGAGACACAGGTGCGCGCACAAGACCAGTACTCTTTGCAAAACTTTGGAAAAGCTACGGCATTACACGCTGCCTGAGACACAGGCGCGCAAAAGACTTGAAGTCTGTGCCAAACATTGACAAAGCTACGGCATTACACGCCGCCTGAGACACAGGCGCGCGCACAAGACCTGAAGTCTTTGCCAAACATTGGCAAAGCTAAGGCATTACACGCATCTGGAGACACAGGCGAACGCACAAGACATGTAGTCTTTGCCAAACATTGGCAAAGCTACGACATTACACGCCTCCTTAGACACAGGCATGCGCACTAGGCCTGAACTCTTTGCCAATCATTGGCAAAGCGACGGCATTACACGCCGCCTGAGACATAGGCGCGTGCACAAGACCAGAACTCTTTGCAAAACTTTGGAAAAGCTACGACCTTACACGCAGCCTGAGACACATGCGCGCACAAGACCTGAAGTATGTGCCAAACGTTGGCAAAGCTACGGCATTACACGCCGCCTGAGACACAGGCGCGCGCACAAGACCTGAAGTCTTTGCCAAACATTGGAAAAGCTACGGCATTACACGCCTCCTGAGACACACGCGCACGCACAAGACATGTAGTCTTTTCCAAACTTTGGCAAAGCTGCGAAATTACACACCTCCTGAGACACAGGCACGCACAAGACCTGAAGTCTTTGCCAAACATTACACACCGCCTACGACACAGGCGTGTGCACAATACCTGAACTATTTGCCAATCATTGGCAAAGCTACGGCATTACACGCCTCCTGAGACACAGGCACGCACAAGACCTGAAGTCTTTGCCAAACATTACACACCGCCTGAGACACAGGCATACGCACTAGACCGGAACTCTTTGCCAATCATTGGCAAAGCGACGGCATTACACGCCACCTGAGACACATGCGCGCGCATAAGACCTTTGTTTGGCAAAGCTACGGCATTACACGCCGCCTGAGACACAGGCGCGCAAGACCTGAAGTCTTTGCAAAACATTGGCAATGCTACGACATTACCCGACGCCTGAGACACAGCGCGTACACAAGACCTGAAGTTTTTGCAAAACATTGGCAAAGCTACGGCATTACATGCCGCCAAAGACACAGGCGCGCGCCCAAGACTTGAACTACATGCCAAACATTAGCAAAGCTACGGTATTACACACCGCCTGAGACACATGCGCGCGCAAAAATCTTGAAGTCTTTGCCAATCATTGGCAAAGCTACGGCATTACACGCCGTCTGATACACATCCGCGCGCACAAGACCTGAAGTCTTTGCCAATCATTGGCAAAGCTATGACATTACACGCCGCCTGAGATACTTGCGCTTGCACACGACCTGAAGTCTTTGCCAAACATTGGCAAAGCTAGGAAATTACACGCCGCCTGGGTTACATGCGCGGGCACAAGACCTGAACTCTTTGCCACACTTTGGCAAAGCCACGGCATCACACGCCGCCTGAGACACAGGCGCGCGCACAAGACCAGTACTCTTTTCAAAAATTTGGAAAAGCTACGGCATTACACGCTGCCTGAGACACAGGCGCGCAAAAGACCTGAAGTTTGTGCCAAACATTGACAAAGCTACGGCATTACACGCCGCCTGAGACACAGGCGCGCGCACAAGACCTGAAGTCTTTGCCAAACATTGGCAAAGCTACGGCATTACACGCATCCGGAGACACAGGCGAACGCACAAGACATGTAGTATTTGCCAAACATTGGCAAAGCTACGACATTACACGCCTCCTGAGACACAGGCATGCGCACTAGACCTGAACTCTTTGCCAATCATTGGCAAAGCGACGGCATTACACGCCGCCTGAGACACAGGCGCGCGCACAAGACCAGAACTCTTTGCAAAACTTTGGAAAGCTACGACCTTACACGCAGCCTGAGACACATGCGCGCACAAGACCTGAAGTATGTGCCAAACGTTGGCAAAGCTACGGCATTACACGCCGCCTGAGACACAGGCGCGCGCACAAGACCTGAAGTCTTTGCCAAACATTGGAAAAGCTACGGCATTACACGCCTCCTGAGACACACGCGCACGCACAAGACATGTAGTCTTTGACAAACATTGGCAAAGCTGCGAAATTACACAACTCCTGAGACACAGGCACGCACAAGACCTGAAGTCTTTGCCAAACATTACACACCGCCTGAGACACAGGCGTTCGCCCAATACCTGAACTATTTGCCAATCATTGGCAAAGCTACGGCATTACACGCCTCCTGAGACACAGGCACGCACAAGACCTGAAGTCTTTGCCAAACATTACACACCGCCTGAGACACAGGCATGCGCACTAGACCGGAACTCTTTGCCAATCATTGGCAAAGCGACGGCATTACACGCCACCTGAGACACATGCGCGCGCATAAGACCTTTGTTTGGCAAAGCTACGGCATTACACGCCGCCTGAGACACAGGCGCGCAAGACCTGAAGTCTTTGCAAAACATTGGCAATGCTACGACATTACCCGACGCCTGAGACACAGCGCGTACACAAGACCTGAAGTCTTTGCAAAACATTGGCAAAGCTACGGCGTTACATGCCGCCAAAGACACAGGCGCGCACCCAAGACTTGAACTACATGCCAAACATTAGCAAAGCCACGGTATTACACACCGCCTGAGACACATGCGCGCGCAAAAATCTTGAAGTCTTTGCCAATCATTGGCAAAGCTACGGCATTACACGCCGTCTGATACACATCCGCGCGCACAAGACCTGAAGTCTTTGCCAATCATTGGCAAAGCTATGACATTACACGCCGCCTGAGATACTTGCGCTTGCACACGACCTGAAGTCTTTGCCAAACATTGGCAAAGCTAGGAAATTACACGCCGCCTGGGTTACATGCGCGGGCACAAGACCTGAACTCTTTGCCACACTTTGGCAAAGCCACGGCATCACACGCCGCCTGAGACACAGGCGCGCGCACAAGACCAGTACTCTTTGCAAAAATTTGGAAAAGCTACGGCATTACACGCTGCCTGAGACACAGGCGCGCAAAAGACCTGAAGTCTGTGCCAAACATTGACAAAGCTACGGCATTACACGCCGCCTGAGACACAGGCGCGCGCACAAGACCTGAAGTCTTTGCCAAACATTGGCAAAGCTACGGCATTACACGCATCCGGAGACACAGGCGAACGCACAAGACATGTAGTATTTGCCAAACATTGGCAAAGCTACGACATTACACGCCTCCTGAGACACAGGCATGCGCACTAGACCTGAACTCTTTGCCAATCATTGGCAAAGCGACGGCATTACACGCCGCCTGAGACACAGGCGCGCGCACAAGACCAGAACTCTTTGCAAAACTTTGGAAAGCTACGACCTTACACGCAGCCTGAGACACATGCGCGCACAAGACCTGAAGTATGTGCCAAACGTTGGCAAAGCTACGGCATTACACGCCGCCTGAGACACAGGCGCGCGCACAAGACCTAAAGTCTTTGCCAAACATTGGAAAAGCTACGGCATTACACGCCTCCTGAGACACACGCGCACGCACAAGACATGTAGTCTTTGACAAACATTGGCAAAGCTGCGAAATTACACACCTCCTGAGACACAGGCACGCACAAGACCTGAAGTCTTTGCCAAACATTACACACCGCCTGAGACACAGGCGTGCGCACAATACCTGAACTATTTGCCAATCATTGGCAAAGCTACGACATTACACGCCTCCTGAGACACAGGCACGCACAAGACCTGAAGTCTTTGCCAAACATTACACACCGCCTGAGACACAGGCATGCGCACTAGACCGGAACTCTTTGCCAATCATTGGCAAAGCGACGGCATTACACGCCACCTGAGACACATGCGCGCGCATAAGACCTTTGTTTGGCAAAGCTACAGCATTACACGCCGCCTGAGACACAGGCACGCAAGACTTAAAGTCTTTGCAAAACATTGGCAATGCTACGACATTACACGACGCCTGAGACACAGCGCGTACACAAGACCTGAAGTCTTTGCAAAACATTGGCAAAGCTACGGCATTACACGCCGCCAAAGACACAGGCGCGCGCCCAAGACTTGAACTACATGCCAAACATTAGCAAAGCTACGGTATTACACGCCGCCTGAGACACATGCGCGTGCAAAAATCTTGAAGTCTTTGCCAATCATTGGCAAAGCTACGGCATTACACGCCATCTGATACACATCCGCGCGCACAAGACCTAAAGTCTTTGCCAATCATAGGCAAAGCTATGACATTACACGCCGCCTGAGATACTTGCGCTTGCACACGACCTGAAGTCTTTGCCAAACATTGGCAAAGCTAGGAAATTACACGCCGCCTGGGTTACATGCGTGGGCACAAGACCTGAACTCTTTGCCACACTTTGCCAAAGCTACGTCATCACAGGCCGCCTGAGACACAGGCGCGCGCACAAGACCAGTACTCTTTGCAAAACTTTGGAAAAGCTACGGCATTACACGCTGCCTGAGACACAGGCGCGCAAAAGACCTGAAGTCTGTGCCAAACATTGACAAAGCTATGGCATTACACGCCGCCTGAGACACAGGCGCGCGCACAAGACCTGAAGTCTTTGCCAAACATTGGCAAAGCTACGGCATTACACGCATCCAGAGACACAGGCGAACGCACAAGACATGTAGTCTTTGCCAAACATTGGCAAAGCTACGACATTACACGCCTCCTGAGACACAGGCATGCGCATTAGACCTGAACTCTTTGCCAATCATTGGCAAAGCGACGGCATTACACGCCGCCTGAGACACAGGCGCGCGTACTAGACCAGAACTCTTTGCAAAACTTTGGAAAAGCTATGACCTTACACGCAACCTGAGACACATGCGTGCACAAGACCTGAAGTATGTGCCAAACGTTGGCAAAGCTACGGCATTACACGCCGCCTGAGACACAGGAGCGCGTACAAGACCTGAAGTCTTTGCCAAACATTGGAAAAGCTACGGCATTACACGCCGCCTGAGACACACGCGCACGCACAAGACATGTAGTCTTTGCCAAACATTGGCAAAGCTGCGACATTACACGCCTCCTGAGACACAGGCACGCACAAGACCTGAAGTCTTTGCCAAACATTACACACCGCCTGAGACACAGGCGTGCGCACAATACCTGAACTATTTGCCAATCATTGGCAAAGCTACGGCATTACACAGCCACCTGAGACACATGTGCGCGCATTAGACCTTTGTTTGGCAAAGCTACGGCATTACACGGTGTGACAACCGGCAATTTCAGGTCAATACCCGTCCCCATCTCTGTCATAATTTTCATACATTATATTCGTGTTAGACTTAATTATGGTTAATTAAGTTCATTCCATAATTAGTAAAGTCCAATCATAACATTTCATGCATCGGTAATTCGGTAAATTACCGGGTCACACACAGTATAACCGGCACACACGAACGTTGGTGATAATTAATATTTATGTTCTAATAAATATTTCGAGATGTTACAACACCATTTCAATACTTAAATATATGCGTGTGTTTATTTATATCAACTTAGTATTTAAACGTGTGTCTCTATCGTTTCACCGGTATATTTTATTTTAACGCGCTATTTCGACATATTAAATTTCTAAACATATGTTTACATATTAGTGAACAACAAGTTATATAATGTATAATTTATTAAACTCGGTTTTAGTAAAATTACTAATTTTTATCGCGTCTGATTTATACCCGCTACGAGCTGAATACCCGTTTAGACTACATAATCTCATTTCTTATAAAAATCTTGAAAAGACTCCACCTATTTCCCTTGATTGTTGACCGTAAAAAGAGGACACACACATGGGTTGTGTGTGTAGTTTTTTTTTAAAAAAAAAAAAAAAAGAAAAAAAAAAAAGAAAGAAAACAAAGATTGCCATTTTGTCACCACCTTTTGTATGCACCATTTTCCAATCTTTGACTCTACCTCTTTAGTCCTGTCCACCCTTTTTCCTCCTATATTTTTTGGTCCAAAGAGTGCATACACATAAGCCACCCTAGCTAACCCTTGTGAATTGACCATACCACAAATCATACCATTCTAGTGATTAGTCATCCTTGCACAAACATCTACCACAATTATACTAGCAAGTTTCGACCATATACCCCCCCCCCACACTAGATCCGCCAATTTGAAACCACCCCCACCAAGTTCAAATGTTTTGTTGTTACCAAGAAATCACCCCCTCATAAGACCTCCATATTTCTTAATATAATCACACTCCCTTTCTCCCTCTTTTCTTTGTTTACGGCCACAGCAAACCACACCCAACCTCCATCTTTTCAACAACTAGCTCAAGCATGCAAGGTGTTCAAGCCTCTTGCTAGTGAAGATCAAGTGTTCTATTGGTGATTCCAAGCAACCTACTCCATTCCCACCTCTTCCTTGCTTGCTTCTAGTGAGAAAATCCCCTACTCATTTATATTTTGTTCCTGTTTTATATTTCTTTACCTACATGTTGCAATGTACCAAACTTCACCCACAAAATCCATTTTTATTACATATGGAGTTTCTATAAAATAATTACATGAGTCTTATTTTTGTATGAAAACATTAATAATAACTTTATGATGATTCTTGAACTAAAATAAATATGTAAGTTGGTGATTTTAGTTTTTATTGATTATGTTTCACGTAATAAAAATTGTTACTAATAGAGACAAAATATATGTTAAACCTTGAATATGCATCAAGTGGTTTTATTAGGTCCATGGGTTACTTAGTGACTATTATTATGTGTTATTGTATATTTTAGTGTTTTACAAAGTTGTTGGTAGTTTGGGTAAACTCATGACAAGTTATAGAAATATATTATTACTAGTTGTAAAATTGGTGTTATTTGTTAAGTAGCTTACTTGGGTTTAGTTATGGATTTTGAAACATATAAATTTAGGAGTTAATTTTTAGTAAATATAAATATTTAAAATGCCCAAGACTAGATCTCAAAACATATATAATTTTATAAATATATACGTATATATATACTTTGGTTGTAAAACGAAAACCGACATTATTTTAAGAGTGATAATTTTCAAAGTCATATTTCGTAGAAATAATATGGATATTATTTTTGCCTCAAAACATGACGTATTTCGAAAACATTATTTTGAATAAATATATATAATATATATTTTTCGTTCGCATTGAGTTACGACTAGGGTCGTCGAGTCAAACTTTATTTTGAAGCCCGGACTCTAAGTTGACACCGAGTTACTTGTAGACAATGGACACGCTTGATCGAGTATATGATTTATATTTATTTTATGTAAATATATATTTTTGGATAACAAATACATATCACCAACGGATCGTCGAGTCAAACGGAATTTCATAACGAAACTAAGTTGGGTGAAACGGTTACATAACTCACTTACACACGGATACATTACTTAGACCTTAAGGTGTCTTATATATTCTAGGGCACGCATAGGGCGGTTTACACACGGACTTTTGCTACTTACACGTTTACGGTACTCACGCATCAGGTGAGTTTTCACGGCCCCATTTTACTTATTTTCCTTTTGGGGGAGATTACATGCATACTTACTATTTTCATTGGACACAATTTCACTTACATGATTTCACATATTACATAAGCGGTTTCATATCGTATTAAGTCCTCTCAAACTGGACCGTTAGTTTCGTTTCTAAGCGAGGTAATCATGGATAGATCTATTTGGGTTTGACAACCCCCACCCGCGTTAGTCGCGCTAACTTTGATCGGAGGTCAAAACGGGTGCATCATTGACCTAATCACCCCATGCATACGATAGGCATGGTAGAGGCATTACATTACATTACTGTTACAGTCTAGCTTCGGTTTCGGTGTGCTTATGGTAATATTGTAGTATTGTCTGTACAGCAATCAAATCATTGAAAGTTTTGTGGTCCATTACAACGGTTTACTTTTACATTTAAACCTGTGAACTCACCAACATTATTGTTGACTCGTTTAAGCATGTTTTCTCAGGTCGTTAAGCTTGCACGGGATTAGGGTGCGCATCATGCATGAAGTCTTTTGATGTTCCCATGACAATGAACTTTTGCTTGTCTTTTGCTTGGCATTGTATTTTCAAAACAATTTATTTTCCTTCCGCATTACTTTCCGCATTAACTCTGTAAAACAATGTTATATTTTGGAACGATTTGGAATGCATGATTTTCAAAACCATATAGAGGTCGTTCTATGTAATCAGTGACGATGATCCATGACCGTCGCGCCCCGCGGAAAACCGCCGTGGTTGGGGTGTGACACACGCCGCCTGAGACATAGGCGTGCAAGACCTGAAGTCTTTGCAAAACATTGGCAATGCTACGGCATTACACGACGCCTGAGACACAGCGCGTACACAAGACCTGAAGTCTTTGCAAAACATTTGCAAAGCTATGGCATTACATGCCGCCAAAGACAGAGGCGCGCGCACAAGTCTTGAACAACATGCCAAACATTAGCAAAGCTACGGTATTACACGCCGCCTGAGACACATGCGCGCGCAAAAATCTTGAAGTCTTTGCCAATCATTGGCAAAGCTACGGCATTACACGCCGTCTGATACACATGCGCGCGCACAAGACCTGAAGTCTTTGCCAATCATTGGCAAAGCTACGGCATTACACGCCGCCTGAGACACTTGCGCATGCACACGACCTGAAGTCTTTGCCAAACATTGGCAAAGCTAGGAAATTACACGCCACCTGGGTTACATGCGCGGGCACAAGACCTGAACTCTTTGCCATACTTTGGCAAAGCTACGGCATTACACGCCGCCTGAGACACAGGCGCGCGCACAAGACCGGAACTCTTTGCAAAAATTTGGAAAAGCTACGGCATTACACGCTGCCTGAGACACAGGCACGCACAAGACTTGAAGTCTATGCCACACATTGACAAAGCTACGGCATTACACGCCGCCTGAGACACAGGCGCGCGCACAAGACCTGAAGTCTTCGCCAAACATTGGAAAAGGTACGGCATTACACGCCGCCTGAGACACACGCGCACGCACAAGACATGTAGTCTTTGCCAAACATTGGCAAAGCTGCGAAATTACACACCTCCTGAGACACAGGCACGCACAAGACCTGAAGTCTTTGCCAAACATTACACACCGCCTGAGACACAGGCGTGCGCACAATACCTGAACTATTTGCCAATCATTGGCAAAGCTACGGCATTACACGCCTCCTGAGACACAGGCACGCACAAGACCTGAAGTCTTTGCCAAACATTACACACCGCCTGAGACACAGGCATGCGCACTAGACCGGAACTCGTTGCCAATCATTGGCAAAGCGACGGCATTACACGCCACCTGAGACACATGCGCGCGCATAAGACCTTTGTTTGGCAAAGCTACGGCATTACACGCCGCCTGAGACACAGGCGCGCAAGACCTGAAGTCTTTGCAAAACATTGGCAATGCTACGACATTACACGATGCCTGAGACACAGCGCGTACACAAGACCTGAAGTCTTTGCAAAACATTGGCAAAGCTACGGCATTACACGCCGCCTGAGACACAGGCGCGCGCACAAGACCTGAAGTCTTTGCCAAACATTGGAAAAGCTACGGCATTACACGCCTCCTGAGACACACGCTCACGCACAAGACATGTAGTCTTTGCCAAACATTGGCAAAGCTGCGAAATTACACACCTCCTGAGACACAGGCACGCACAAGACCTGAAGTCTTTGCCAAACATTACACCGCCTGAGACACAGGCGTGCGCACAATACCTGAACTATTTGCCAATCATTGGCAAAGCTACGGCATTACACGCCTCCTGAGACACAGGCACGAACAAGACCTGAAGTCTTTGCCAAACATTACACACCGCCTGAGACACAGGCATGCGCCCTAGACCGGAACTCGTTGCCAATCATTGGCAAAGCGACGGCATTACACGCCACCTGAGACACATGCGCGCGCATAAGACCTTTGTTTGGCAAAGATATGGCATTACACGCCGCCCGAGACAAGGCGCGCAAGACCTGAAGTCTTTGCAAAACATTGGCAATGCTACGACATTACACGACGCCTGAGACACAGCGCGTACACAAGATCTGAAGTCTTTGCAAAACATTGGCAAAGCTACGGCATTACACGCCGCCAAAGACACAGGCGCGCGCCCAAGACTTGAACTACATGCCAAACATTAGCAAAGCTACGGTATTACACGCCGCCTGAGACACATGCGCGCGCAAAAATCTTGAAGTCTTTGCCAATCATTGGCAAAGCTACGGCATTACACGCCGTCTGATACACATCCGCGCGCACAAGACCTGAAGTCTTTGCCAATCATTGGCAAAGCTATGACATTACACGCCGCCTGAGATACTTGCGCTTGCACACGACCTGAAGTGTTTGCCAAACATTGGCAAAGCTAGGAAATTACACGCCGCCTGAGTTACATGCGCGGGTACAAGACCTGAACTCTTTGCCACACTTTGGCAAAGCTACGGCATCACACGCCGCCTGAGACACAGGCGCGCGCATAAGACCAGTACTCTTTGCAAAACTTTGGAAAAGCTACGGCATTACACGCTGCCTGAGACACAGGCGCGCAAAAGACCTGAAGTCTGTGCCAAACATTGACAAAGCTACGGCATTACACGCCGCCTGAGACACAGGCGCGCGCACAAGACCTGAAGTCTTTGCCAAACATTGGAAAAGCTACGGCATTACACGCCTCCTGAGACACACGCGCACGCACAAGACATGTAGTCTTTTCCAAACATTGGCAAAGCTGCGAAATTACACACCTCCTGAGACACAGGCACGCACAAGACCTGAAGTCTTTGCCAAACATTACACACCGCCTGAGACACAGGCATGCGCACAATACCTGAACTATTTGCCAATCATTAGCAAAGCTACGGCATTACACGCCTCCTGAGACACAGGCACGCACAAGACCTGAAGTCTTTGCCAAACATTACACACCGCCTGAGACACAGGCATGCGCACTAGACCGGAACTCTTTGCCAATCATTGGCAAAGCGACGGCATTACACGCCACCTGAGACACATGCGTGCGCATAAGACCTTTGTTTGGCAAAGCTACGGCATTACACGCCGCCTGAGACACAGGCGCGCAAGACCTGAAGTCTTTGCAAAACATTGGCAATGCTACGACATTACACGATGCCTGAGACACAGCGCGTACACAAGACCTGAAGTCTTTGCAAAACATTGGCAAAGCTACGGCATTACACGCCGCCAAAGACACAGGCGCGCGCCAAAGACACAGGCGCGCGCCCAAGACTTGAACTACATGCCAAACATTAGCAAAGCTACGGTATTACACACCGCCTGAGACACATGCGCGCGCAAAAATCTTGAAGTCTTTGCTAATCATTGGCAAAGCTACGGCATTACACGCCGTCTGATACACATCCGCGCGCACAAGACCTGAAGTCTTTGCCAATCATTGGCAAAGCTATGACATTACACGCCGCCTGAGATACTTGCGCTTGCACATGACCTGAAGTCTTTGCCAAACATTGGCAAAGCTAGGAAATTACACGCCGCCTGGGTTACATGCGCGGGCACAAGACCTGAACTCTTTGCCACACTTTGGCAAAGCCACGGCATCACACGCCGCCTGAGACACAGGCGCGCGCACAAGACCAGTACTCTTTGCAAAACTTTGGAAAAGCTACGGCATTACACGCTGCCTGAGACACAGGCGCGCAAAAGACCTGAAGTCTGTGCAAAACATTGACAAAAGCTACGGCATTACACGCCGCCTGAGACACAGGCGCGCGCACAAGACCTGAAGTCTTTGCCAAACATTGGCAAAGCTACGGCATTACACGCATCCGGAGACACAGGCGAACGCACAAGACATGTAGTCTTTGCCAAACATTGGCAAAGCTACGACATTACACGCCTCCTGAGACACAGGCATGCGCACTAGACCTGAACTCTTTGCCAATCATTGGCAAAGCGACGGCATTACACGCCGCCTGAGACACAGGCGCGCGCACAAGACTAGAACTCTATGCAAAACTTTGGAAAGCTACGACCTTACACGCAGCCTGATACACATGCGCGCACAAGACCTGAAGTATGTGCCAAACGTTGGCAAAGCTACGGCATTACACGCCGCCTGAGACACAGGCGCGCGCACAAGACCTGAAGTCTTTGCCAAACATTGGAAAAGCTACGGCATTACACGCCTCCTGAGACACACGCGCACGCACAAGACATGTAGTCTTTGCCAAACATTGGCAAAGCTGCGAAATTACACACCTCCTAAGACACAGGCACGCACAAGACCTGTAGTCTTTGCCAAACATTACACACCGCCTGAGACACAGGCGTGCGCACAATACCTGAACTATTTGCCAATCATTGGCAAACTACGGCATTACACGCCTCCTGAGACACAGGCACGCACAAGACCTGAAGTCTTTGCCAAACATTACACACCGCCTGAGACACAGGCATGCGCACTAGACCGGAACTCTTTACCAATCATTGGCAAAGCGACGGCATTACACGCCACCTGAGACACATGCGCGCGCATAAGACCTTTGTTTGGCAAAGATATGGCATTACACGGCGCCTGAGACACAGGCGCGCAAGACCTGAAGTCTTTGCAAAACATTGGCAATGCTACGACATTACACGACGCCTGAGACACAGCGCGTACACAAGACCTGAAGTCTTTGCAAAACATTGGCAAAGCTACGGCTTTACACGCCGCCAAAGACACAGGCGCGCGCCCAAGACTTGAACTACATGCCAAACATTAGCAAAGCTACGGTATTACACGCCGCCTGAAACACATGCGCGCGCAAAAATCTTGAAGTCTTTGCCAATCGTTGGCAAAGCTACGGCATTACACGCCGTCTGATACACATCCGCGCGCACAAGACCTGAAGTCTTTGCCAATCATTGGCAAAGCTATGACATTACACGCCGCCTGAGATACTTGCGCTTGCACACGACCTGAAGTCTTTGCCAAACATTGGCAAAGCTAGGAAATTACACGCCGCCTGGCTTACATGCGCGGGCACAAGACCTGAACTCTTTGCCACACTTTGGCAAAGCTACGGCATCACACGCCGCCTGAGACACAGGCGCGCGCACAAGACCAGTACTCTTTGCAAAACTTTGGAAAAGCTACGACATTACACGCATCCGGAGACACAGGCGAACGCACAAGACATGTAGTCTTTGCCAAACATTGGCAAAGCTACGACATTACACGCCTCCTGAGACACAGGCATGCGCACTAGAACTGAACTCTTTGCCAATCATTGGCAAAGCGACGGCATTACACGCCGCCTGAGACACAGGCGCGCGCACAAGACCAGAACTCTTTGCAAAACTTTGGAAAAGCTACGACCTTACACGCAGCCTGAGACACAGGCGCGCACAAGACCTGAAGTATGTGCCAATCATTGGCAAAGCTACGGCATTACACGCCTCCTGAGACACAGGCACGCACAAGACCTGAAGTCTTGCCAAACATTACACACCGCCTGAGACACAGGCATGCGCACTAGACCGGAACTCTTTGCCAATCATTGGCAAAGCGACGGCATTACACGCCACCTGAGACACATGCGCGCGCATAAGACCTTTGTTTAGCAAAGATATGGCATTACACGCAGCCTGAGACACAGGCGCGCAAGACCTGAAGTCTTTGCAAAACATTGGCAATGCTACGGCATTACACGACGCCTGAGACACAGCGCGTACACAAGACCTGAAGTCTTTGCAAAACATTGGCAAAGCTACGGCATTACACGCCGCCAAAGACACAGGCGCGCGCCCAAGACTTGAACTACATGCCAAACATTAGCAAAGCTACGGTATTACACGCCGCCTGAGACACATGCGCGCGCAAAAATCTTGAAGTCTTTGCCAATCATTGGCAAAGCTACGGCATTACACGCCGTCTGATACACATCCGCGCGCACAAGACCTGATGTCTTTGCCAATCATTGGCAAAGCTATGACATTACACGCCGCCTTAGATACTTGCGCTTGCACACGACCTGAAGTCTTTGCCAAACATTGGCAAAGCTAGGAAATTACACGCCGCCTGGCTTACATGCGCGGGCACAAGACCTGAACTCTTTGCCACACTTTGGCAAACCTACGGCATCACACGCCGCCTGAGACACAGGCGCGCGCACAAGACCAGTACTCTTTGCAAAACTTTGGAAAAGCTGCGGCATTACACGCATCCGGAGACACAGGCGAACGCACAAGACATGTAGTCTTTGCCAAACATTGGCAAAGCTACGACATTACACGCCTCCTGAGACACAGGCATGCGCACTAGACCTGAACTCTTTGCCAATCATTGGCAAAGCGACGGCATTACACGCCGCCTGAGACACAGGCGCGCGCACAAGACCAGAACTCTTTGCAAAACTTTGGAAAAGCTACGACCTTACACGCAGCCAGAGACACATGCGCACGCACAAGACATGTAGTCTTTGCCAAACATTGGCAAAGCTGCGAAATTACACACCTCCTGAGACACAAGCACGCACAAGACCTGAAGTCTTTGCCAAACATTACACACCGCCTGAGACACAGGCGTGCGCACAATACCTGAACTATTTGCCAATCATTGGCAAAGCTACGGCATTACACGCCTCCTGAGACACAGGCACGCACAAGACCTGAAGTCTTTGCCAAACATTACACACCGCCTGAGACACAGGCATGCGCACTAGACCGGAACTCTTTGCCAATCATTGGCAAAGCCACGGCATTACACGCCACCTGAGACACATGCGCGCGCATAAGACCTTTGTTTGGCAAAGATATGGCATTACATGCTGCCTGAGACACAGGCGCGCAAGACCTGAAGTCTTTGCAAAACATTGGCAATGCTACGACATTACACGACGCCTGAGACACAGCGCGTACACAAGACCTGAAGTCTTTGCAAAACATTGGCAAAGCTACGGCATTACACGCCGCCAAAGACACAGGCGCGCGCCCAAGACTTGAACTACATGCCAAACATTAGCAAAGCTACGGTATTACACGCCGCCTGAGACACATGCGCGCGCAAAAATCTTGAAGTCTTTGCCAATCATTGGCAAAGCTACGGCATTACACGCCGTCTGATACACATCCGCGCGCACAAGACCTGAAGTCTTTGCCAATCATTGGCAAAGCTATGACATTACACGCCGCCTGAGATACTTGCGCTTGCACACGACCTGAAGTCTTTGCCAAACATTGGCAAAGCTAGGAAATTACACGCCGCCTGGGTTACATGCGCGGGTACAAGACCTGAACTCTTTGCCACACTTTGGCAAAGCTACGGCATCACACGCCGCCTGAGACACAGGCGCGCGCACAAGACCAGTACTCTTTGCAAAACTTTGGAAAAGCTACGGCATTACACGCTGCCTGAGACACAGGCGCGCAAAAGACCTGAAGTCTGTGCCAAACATTGACAAAGCTACGGCATTACACGCCGCCTGAGACACAGGCGCGCGCACAAGACCTGAAGTCTTTGCCAAACATTGGCAAAGCTACGGCATTACACGCATCTGGAGACACAGGCGAACGCACAAGACATGTAGTCTTTGCCAAACATTGGCAAAGCTACGACATTACACGCCTCCTGAGACACAGGCATGCGCACTAGACCTGAACTCTTTGCCAATCATTGTCAAAGCCACGGCATTACACGCCGCCTGAGACACAGGCGCGCGTACTAGACCAGAACTCTTTGCAAAACTTTGGAAAAGCTATGACCTTACACGCAACCTGAGACACATGCGTGCACAAGACCTGAAGTATGTGCCAAACATTGGCAAAGCTACGGCATTACACGCCGCCTGAGACACAGGCGCGCGCACCAGACCTGAAGTCTTTGCCAAACATTGGAAAAGCTACGGCATTACACGCCGCCTGAGACACACGCGCACGCACAAGACATGTAGTCTTTGCCAAACATTGGCAAAGCTGCGACATTACACGCCTCCTGAGACACAGGCACGCACAAGACCTGAAGTCTTTGCCAAACATTACACACCGCCTGAGACACAGGCGTGCGCACAATACCTGAACTATTTGCCAATCATTGGCAAAGCTACGGCATTACACAGCCACCTGAGACACATGTGCGCGCATTAGACCTTTGTTTGGCAAAGCTACGGCATTACACGCCGCCTGAGACACTGGCGTGCAAGACCTGAAGTCTTTGCAAAACATTGGCAATGCTACGGCATTACACGACGCCTGAGACACAGCGCGTACAGAAGACCTGAAGTCTTTGCAAAACATTTGCAAAGCTATGGCATTACATGCCGCCAAAGACAGAGGAGCGCGCACAAGTCTTGAACAACATGCCAAACATTAGCAAAGCTACGGTATTACACGCCGCCTGAGACACATGCGCGCGCAAAAATCTTGAAGTCTTTGCCAATCATTGGCAAAGCTACGGCATTACACGCCGTCTGATACACATGCGCGCGCACAAGACCTGAAGTCTTTGCCAATCATTGGCAAAGCTACGGCATTACACGCCGCCTGAGACACTTGCGCATGCACACGACCTGAAGTCTTTGCCAAACATTGGTAAGGCTAGGAAATTACACGCCACCTGGGTTACATGCGCGGGCACAAGACCTGAACTCTTTGCCATACTTTGGCAAAGCTACGGCATTACACGCCGCCTGAGACACAGGCGCGCGCACAAGACCGGAACTCTTTGCAAAAATTTGGAAAAGCTACGGCATTACACGATGCCTGAGACACAGGCACGCACAAGACCTGAAGTCTATGCCACACATTGACAAAGCTACGGCATTACACGTCGCCTGAGACACAGGCGCGCGCACAAGACCTGAAGTCTTCGCCAAACATTGCGAAAACTACGGCATTACATGCATCCGGAGACACAGGCGCACGCACAAGACGTGTAGTCTTTGCCAAACATTGGCAAAGCTATGACATTACACGCCTCTTGAGTCACAGGCACGCACAAGACCTGTAGTCTTTGCCAAACATTTGCAAAGTTATGGCATTACACGTCGCTTGAGACATAGGCGTGCGCCCAAGACCTGTGTTTGGCAAAGCTACAGTATTACACGCCCCTGAGACACAGTCGCGCGCACAAGACCTGAAGTCCTTGCCAAGCATTAGCAAAGCTACGGCATTACACGCCTCCTGAGACACTTGCGCATGCACAGGACCTGAAGTCTTTGCCAAACATTGGCAAAGCTACGAAATTACAAACAGCCTGGGTTACATGCGCGCGCACAAGACCTGAACTCTTTGCCACAGTTTGCAAAGCTACGGCATTACACGCCGCCTGACACACAGGCGCGCGCACATGACCAAAACTCTTTGCAAAACTTTGGAAAAGCTATGACCTTACACCCAGCCTGAGACACATGCGCTCACAAGAACTGAAGTATGTGCCAAACGTTGGCAAAGCTACGGCATTACACGCCGCCTGAGACATAGGCGCGCGCACAAGACCCGAAGTCTTTGACAAACATTGGCAAAGCTACGGCATTACTCGCATCCGGAGACACAGGCGAACGCACAAGACATGTAGTCTTCGCCAAACATTGCAAAGCTACGACATTACACGCCTCCTGAGACACAGGCATGCGCACTAGACCTGAACTCTTTGTCAATCATTGGCAAAGAGACGGCATTACACGCGGACATAGGCGCGCGCACAAGACCAGAACTCTTGGCAAAACTTTGGAAAAGCTACGACCTTACACGCAGCCTGAGACACATGCGCGCACAAGACCTGAAGTATGTGCCAAACGTTGGCAAAGCTACGGCATTACACGCCGCCTGAGACACAGGCGCGCGCACAAGACCTGAATTCTTTGCCAAACATTGGAAAAGCTACGGCATTACACGCCTCCTGAGACACACGCGCACGCACAAGACATGTAGTCTTTGCCAAACATTGGTAAAGCTGCGACATTACACGCCTCCTGAGACACAGGCACGCACAAAACCTGAAGTCTTTGCTAATCATTGGCAATGCTACGACATTACACGACGCCTGAGACACAGCGTGTACACCAGACCTGTGACACCCGACATTTCAGGTCAATATCCGTACATGTTATAAACAAGTTTAAATTATAATTGTTTTGTGATTACTTAATTTCACAAACAAGGACATTAAGGTTTAACAAAAATCGTACAGGGTCTCATTTCATATTTTGGTAATTCTAGGAGTTACCGGTTCACGTACCAGGATAACCCGACTAAATACGAACACTAGTGGTTAAAATTACACTTAAATCAAATGGTTTGATTTATTTAAATCCCAACCCACTTGCTTGACTTTCTCGACCGAAATTCAGAGAAGCCATTCCCCCACTTGCTAATTCACTCAAATTCAGATAAAAACCATACCTCCTCAATCGAAATCCCACAATCCCTTTCATACTTCTCATTTTCGTACGGCAATTTCCCAATTCTCCTTCAAATCGAAGTCCAGTTTAAGGTAAAAATCCACCGTATTTCGGTGCTATAAGAAGAGTTCCAAGTGTTGTCTCAAGAATCAAGATAAGGAGCTCAAGATCATTCTCTGTTTCCCTGAAAATCATCATTCTCTGTTTGAGGTAAAAACTCGATATTATCCATTTCATTTTCTTTAAAATCGTAGCTGAACATACAAAAGGTTCAATCGCAAGTAAGATAACAAGAAAAGTGTGTCAAATTCAAGATTTGAACATAAAAATATACAGGACGAATTCTGTCAATCAAAGTGCAGTAATCGAAACTAGGAGTTTCGATACCTGTTCAATCGAAACTAGGAGTTTCGATACCTGTTATTCAATCGAAACTAGGAGTTTCGATACCTGTTATTCAATCGAAACTAGGAGTTTCGATACCTATTCAATCGAAACTAGGAGTTTCGATACCAGTTTACTCAATCAAAACTGGGAGTTTCGATACTAGTTGTTCAATCGAAACTAGGTAGTTTCGATACATATTGCTCAATCGAAACTAGATAGTTTCGATACCCTTCTTGCCAATCGAAACTAGATAGTTTCGATACCTAACTACTCAATCGAAACTATGAAGTTTCGATACTCAATTGCCCAATCGAAACTAGGTAGTTTCGACATCTGTTCTGTTCAATCGAAACTATGTAGTTTCGATACCCATTCATCAGTCCCATGGGGCAGTAACTTAGAACTATTTTATAACGAAACAATTGTGGAAAAACTAAAAAGATAGTTAAAACAAAAGCAATCAGATCTGTTAAGTCGGATGAACAACTTATGTATAAGACGGGTAGCTTTAACACATTAGTACCCTTGTATGATTAGGGTACGGATATACAAGAACTAGCACAAGTTTGTTTGCTAGGATTTCATCGGACACAAGGTGAGTTCACGGCCCCCTTTTAACTCTTTACTGTTTTGTAAACATCGGGGGAGAAACATACTTACTTGTTATGTTTTGAAAACATGAATTACATTGCTTATACGTTTGACAATATGAACATTTTGGTTTAACTTCTTGTGAGTCTCCCAGCCCCACTTTTACTACTTGTTTTTAAATTGTTTTTAAACAAACGGGGAGAAAACTTTCTCAACTAAACAGCTGGACACAAGTACACACAACGATTGTTCGGATGAACAACACACAACGATTGTTCGGATGAACAACACTCAACGATTTAAGGGAAAAACATACTTGCAACTATTTCATGGGATAACAAGAGAATAAGACACGAATTTATGTTTACATGGGATGAGAACAACACAATGGAGGCCGCGAAAGTCCCCTGGAACAACATAGTAACCATTAACTGTAGCCTAGGGTCCTATGAATAGTACTATGGAGAGTGACGTCTCCCGGTCATGGTTAGTCGCGCTAACCACAATCTGGAGGATTTATGGCCGCATAGAACTGAATAACGAAATTAGGGGCGTGTACACATGTCAAGGTTTGGTTACGCCCCATGTATGAACATATTATTTGTATTCCTAGCTAGTTTACAAATGGGTCAACAATTCTTATTCTGTTTATCACATACACCTGAAACTATTTACGAACAATTGAATTTAAACAAAGGGTTCTGATCAGGTTAAAGTGATCAGGTATAAACAAAGGGTTCTGATCAGGTTAAAGTGATCAGGTTTAAACAAAAGAGTTTTGATCCGGATAAAGTGATCATGTTTATACAAAAGGGTTCTGATTAGTTAAACCGATCAGGTTTAAACATATTTTATGACGGTTAAGTCATGATAATGTTTTCAAATGAAAACTACTTAGTTTTATGACGGTAAAGTCATGAACAGGTTTTTGGGGAAAAACTATAAGCACTAATATAACTAACTCTGTGAACTCACCAACCTTTGTGTTGACACTTTCAAGTATGTTTCTCAGGTGACCTCTAGCCATGGCGCGGTTGGAATAGGCTAGCTATGTTGGATCAATTCCTAGTAGCTGGAAGGACGTAGAATATCAAGTCTCAAGTCTGTTGTTGATCTAGAAGAACTTAGATCATAGTATTTCTTAGTTTTAGTAATTGTATACGTAATCAAGTCTTAGAAATCATTATTACAGCTTCCGCTATCGTGTAATGAACCAATCGTTACAACCTGTATTTATTTAATAAGTAAATAAAATATGGGGGTGTGACAGATTGGTATCAGAGCAATGGTTTTAGCGAATTAGGTGTCCTTAGTGATACCTAGGCTCTAACCGGACTCATTTAGGGACCAAGATTTCTAAGACTTGCATCACATTAAAAACACCCAAGACTTGAGCATAGGAATTCCAACCGTTGCCGAACAATTTGTGTAGACTATTAGTGTATGGAATTACACTAGGGTACCATTAGCTACACTAATACAATTACATGGCACATATAGTGAACACTTAAACACATACAACGATGTGAAAATAATAAATAGTAACAACATGTTATTGTTCGGGTTACGAGTCAAGAATAACGGGTACTCAGCATACTGCAACCTTAGAAGATCGAGTTAAGAGCTGAGCTTGAACGATGACGGCAACGATCGTCAGTTACCGATCTTGGTATCGCAACAGGTTGAACTCGTACCAGAATCTGTACCTATACCTGCACCACAACTACTCCAGCCATGGAGGCAACTATCTTTTTAACGTATTTGCGATATAAATACTCTCCTTCATAAGTTGTCGGAACGGATGCCTAGACTCTCGCCATGATATATGGCAGGCATGATTGCCCAGACAGAAGGGAATTCAAGGTGAATAAGCAGGACTAAATGGGAGAGAACTCCAAGGGTCAGGAGACCCAGACATACATCAGGATCATGTGGATCCATGCATATATACAGACTTGGAGCATGAGTTGCTCGACACTCGTTTGAGGATCTCTGCCCAACACATAGTGCCTGAATTTCACCATGCACATTTTTTTAAGAGACACTGGTGGTGCCTCTCTACCCTTAGCCTCATCCGACAACTGCCATATTCAGCAGATTCATGAGTATTGGTACACATAATTAACAGTAATCCGATAAAACAATACACACTCCTGTACAAATGTGCAAACGCAATCTAATGATCGTTTCAAATCACTTTTGATTAAAAGCTAGGGATAGAAGAAACACCATAGGGATCAGGCAAGGCAAATCATCATTACGGGTGCACACGTAATCATAATTTGCAGTGCATGGGAACTTTAGTGAGTCTTGCTGTCTAAGCTGATGATCAACTCATGTTCTCAATCACTTGATTAAGGATTGGATCTCAACAAATCAGACTTCTCAATTTGGTGCTCACAAAGCATTCTCCTAGTTTTGGAGGAACGAGAGAAATTCAAATTGAATTCAACCAATCCTTAGTAAATCATGAACGACGAAGAAATTCGCACATTCATACTTTGAGATTCTACTTGTCAGGAATGCTTCAAATTGAGTGTTACCACAACTAACACTTACAGTAATTGCACAACTATTGTGGGAGATTATAGCATAATCTCATGATCCATCATACAGTTCAATCTCACAATTGATTGAAAATTACGCCAAGAGTGTTATGCACTAACTTCAGTAATAGGGCAGGATATTATTCTGACCCGCATACACATGGCACCTATGGATATTGTGGAAGCTCGACATGAGACAAGTAGGAAATCGGACATTTCAGAATATCGGTCAAACAGGATTGCTCTCGTAGCCATTGACATTCAATATACCTTTAAGTCTAACTATTCTCTCGGTAATGGATAAGCCGGGTTTGATGCTCGAGCGAATGCCAAAGAAACCTAAGTGTGGACTAACGACTATTGTCGCAGTAACCAAAACGACATGCAAAACTCTTAAAGGAGTCCCAAATGCGGAATTTCATGCTAATCTCATTAGCTCATGATATGCATAAAGGACGTAAACTCGAACTATTCACAATAGGCCACTGTCCACAAAGAGTTGAGAAGAATAATTTATTACTCTTTTATACTCGCACTTCCCCAAAGTTCATCTTGTTGGATGGATCCCAGATTTAGCCTAGAAGAGAGGTGTGATTGCATCTTTCACTCCTAGTTTTCTATAATTGGGAAGCTCTAGAGCATCTATTGTTAAGAAATGATCTCTTAGAGTAGACTCAGTTAGAATACAAAAGTCTCGACGTTCAACACTCATTACCTCAAGTTTATCCTTGTGCTAAGGATTTTGAAGCTATAACCTGAATGAGTGGAATACGTAATGGTAAGTCACCAAAGTACCATTCAAACACTCAGGGAGTGTATACACACGGTATGACTAATAGTTGACTATCAACCCTTTCTGCCAACTTAATGGGTTGACAAACCCATCGCCCATTTTGGGGGAAAACACTAATTCGATGAGACCATTCTCACAGTATTATTATTCATTCCCTCAGCTAGACGGAATGTGAATATCCCAAACAAACATCGAACTTCGTATGGCTTACATTCTTCGAAGGTATGGTAGTCGAGACATGAGTTTACATATCAAGACGCTACAACCCAAAGGCTAGTATGCCTTGAAAAGTAGTGCAAACAAAGGGGTAAAGTGGTGATTAGACTCGAAGTTCGCAAATAAGAGCTCCCAAGGAAAATCAATTCCTAGCTCCATGAAGGCACATGGAGAGGAAAATCATAGAAAACATGAAACCTGAAATAAGAGAAAAGTCTTAGTCCGGGAAAATGCTTTCGAAAAGCATAAGAGGGACAAACATATAGTTTCATTTTCATACTTTTTCATTTCTACCCAATATACAACAAAAACTTGGACACCTCGTCGAGTAATTTTTTTCATAAGACCGAGTTTCTCACCATGGGGAGTTCCGGTCCTGTTTGTAAAGAAAAAGGATGGAACCTTTAGAAGGTGCATCAATTATCGGGAGTTGAACAAGCTGACAATCAAAAACCGGTATCCTCTTCCTCGAGTAGACGATTTGTTTGATCAACTTCAAGGGTCCAGTTTCTATTCTAAAATTGATCTACGATCAGGGTATCCTCTACTGAAAATTCAGGAAGAAGATATACCAAAAACGACTTTTAGGACTCGTTACGGTCACTACGAGTTCCTAGTTATGCCATTTGGCTTGACTAATGCACCGGCTGTTTTCATGGATCTAATGAACCGTGTGTGCAAGCCATACTTGGATAAATTCGTGATTTTATTTATCGATGACATAGTAATATATTCATAAACCAAGGAGGAACATGAACATCATTTGAAATCAATCTTGGAACTACTCCGGAATGAGAAGCGTTATGCCAAATTCTCTAAGTGTGAGTTTCGGATTCAAGAGGTTCACTTTCTCGGACACGTCATCAATAAGAAGGGTATTCACGTAGTCCCAACCAAGATTGAAGCTATCAAAAACTGGGAAGCACCAAGAATTCCGACTGAGGTGCGTCAATTTCTGGGTTCGGCAGGATATTACAGGCGATTTATCGAGAATTTTTCAAAGATAGCCTTGCCTTTGACCACGTTAACTCAGAAGGACAAAAAGTTCGATTGGACTGATAAACAAGAATCAGCGTTTCAATTGTTGAAGCAAAAACTTTGCAGTGCACCAATCATATCCCTTCCCGAAGGAACTGACAATTCCATCGTGTACTGCGACGCATCACACCAAGGTCTGGGATGTGTATTGATGCAAAGAGAAAAAGTCATAGCGTATGCATCCAGACAGCTAAGAGTACATGAGAAAAAAATAAATAAATAAAAAAAAAAAAAAAAAAAAAATTTACGACTCATGATCTGAAATTGGGTGCTGTCGTATTTGCACTCAAGATTTGGAGATATTTCTTATATGGTACAAAATGTATTATCTTTACAAACCACAAGAGTCTCCAGTACATCTTTAATCAGAAAGAACTCAACATGAGTCAACTTCGTTGGGTAGAACTACTGAATGATTACGACTGGGATATCAAGTATCACCCTGGTAAGGCAAATGTCGTAGCAGATGCCTTGAGTCGTAAAGAACGGGTTAAAACTCTCCGTGTTCGTGCCCTAGGATTGACAATTCATGCGAGTCTCACGATTCAAATCCGGGTGGCACAACAGGAGGCAATCAAAGAAGAAAACATTCAGAGTGAAGCTATATGAGGAATGATCAGACAATTAGAGCCAAAATCAGATGATACTTTATACTTTGCAAATAGAATTTGGGTGCCATGTTTTGGTAACCTACGGGAGTTGGTTATGGACGAAGCCCACAAGTCCAGGTACTCCATTCACCCAGGTTCGGATAAAATGTATAAGGATCTGAAAGAACTCTACTGGTGGCCGAACATGAAAGGAGAAATTGCTATTTACGTCGGTAAATGCCTGACATGTTCAAAGGTAAAGGCAGAACATCAGAAACCGTCGGGATTGTTATAACAACCCGAGATACCTCAATGGAAATGGGAACAAATTTCAATGGATTTCATTTCAATGTTACCCAGAACACCTAGCAACTATGATACTATATGATAATCGTCAGTCGTTTGATGAAATCCGCGCATTCCCTACCAATAAAGGAGATAGATAAAAGTAAGACGCGTGCAAGGCTAAATATTAAGGGAATTAAGGCTAGGCATGGTATGCCAGTTTCCATTTTCACAAAATGGGACAGTCGATTCATGTCAAGAACCTGACAGTCTGTACAAGAAGCCTTGAGCACACGCCTTTACATGACCACTGCATATCATCCCCAGATGAACGGTCAAAGTAAAAGGACTATCCAAACTTTAAAAGATGTGCTCCGTGTGTGCGTAATCGATTTCAGAAGAAATAGGGATACTCACCGCCGTTGGATGACTTTTCATATAATATCAACTACCATACCAGCATTAAAGCCGCTCAGTTGAGTCTTTGTATGGTTATAAGTGTCACTCATCGCTATGTTGGGCGGGGGTTAGCGAAAAGCATTTGACTGGTCCTGATATTGGCTAGGAAACCACTGACAATATCGTCGAAATAAAAGATCGTCTGAAAGCCACTCAAGACAGACGAAAGATGAGTGGAGCTAGCAACAGACGAAAACCAATAGAATTCCAAGTGATAGACAAAGTCACGTTGAAGGTCTCACCTTGGAAAAGAGTGGAAAAATTTGGCAACCGTGGCAAGCTTAACCCTAGGTACGTTGAACCATTTGAACGAGAGGATCAAATGAAAACAAAAATACCCATCCTTGTTTAAGGATACAACAGTTCAAGAGGACACAAATTGAATTTCGGGACGAAATTCTTTTAACATGGGGAGAATGTGACACCCGACATTTCAGGTCAATATCCGTACATGTTATAAACAAGTTTAAATTATAATTGTTTTGTGATTACTTAATTTCACAAACAAGGACATTAAGGTTTAACAAAAATCGTACAGGGTCTCATTTCATATTTTGGTAATTCTAGGAGTTACCGGTTCACGTACCAGGATAACCCGACTAAATACGAACACTAGTGGTTAAAATTACACTTAAATCAAATGGTTTGATTTATTTAAATCCCAACCCACTTGCTTGACTTTCTCGACCGAAATTCAGAGAAGCCATTCCCCCACTTGCTAATTCACTCAAATTCAGATAAAAACCATACCTCCTCAATCGAAATCCCACAATCCCTTTCATACTTCTCATTTTCGTACGGCAATTTCCCAATTCTCCTTCAAATCGAAGTCCAGTTTAAGGTAAAAATCCACCGTATTTCGGTGCTATAAGAAGAGTTCCAAGTGTTGTCTCAAGAATCAAGATAAGGAGCTCAAGATCATTCTCTGTTTCCCTGAAAATCATCATTCTCTGTTTGAGGTAAAAACTCGATATTATCCATTTCATTTTCTTTAAAATCGTAGCTAAACATACAAAAGGTTCAATCGCAAGTAAGATAACAAGAAAAGTGTGTCAAATTCAAGATTTGAACATAAAAATATACAAGACGAATTCTGTCAATCAAAGTGCAGTAATCGAAACTAGGAGTTTCGATACCTGTTCAATCGAAACTAGGAGTTTCGATACCTGTTTTCGATACCTGTTATTCAATCGAAACTAGGAGTTTCGATACCTATTCAATCGAAACTAGGAGTTTCGATACCAGTTTACTCAATCGAAACTGGGAGTTTCGATACTAGTTGTTCAATCGAAACTAGGTAGTTTCGATACATATTGCTCAATCGAAACTAGATAGTTTCGATACCCTTCTTGCCAATCGAAACTAGATAGTTTTGATACCTAACTACTCAATCGAAACTATGAAGTTTCGATACTCAATTGCCCAATCGAAACTAGGTAGTTTCGACATCTGTTCTGTTCAATCGAAACTATGTAGTTTCGATACCCATTCATCAGTCCCATGGGGCAGTAACTTAGAACTATTTTATAACGAAACAATTGTGGAAAAACTAAAAAGATAGTTAAAACAAAAGCAATCAGATCTGTTAAGTCGGATGAACAACTTATGTATAAGACGGGTAGCTTTAACACATTAGTACCCTTGTGTGATTAGGGTACGGATATACAAGAACTAGCACAAGTTTGTTTGCTAGGATTTCATCGGACACAAGGTGAGTTCACGGCCCCCTTTTAACTCTTTACTGTTTTGTAAACATCGGGGGAGAAACATACTTACTTGTTATGTTTTGAAAACATGAATTACATTGCTTATACGTTTGACAATATGAACATTTTGGTTTAACTTCTTGTGAGTCTCCCAGCCCCACTTTTACTACTTGTTTTTAAATTGTTTTTAAACAAACGGGGAGAAAACTTTCTCAACTAAACAGCTGGACACAAGTACACACAACGATTGTTCGGATGAACAACACACAACGATTGTTCGGATGAACAACACTCAACGATTTAAGGGAAAAACATACTTGCAACTATTTCATGGGATAACAAGAGAATAAGACACGACTTTATGTTTACATGGGATGAGAACAACACAATGGAGGCCGCGAAAGTCCCCTGGAACAACATAGTAACCATTAACTGTAGCCTAGGGTCCTATGAATAGTACTATGGAGAGTGACGTCTCCCGGTCATGGTTAGTCGCGCTAACCACAATCTGGAGGATTTATGGCCGCATAGAACTGAATAACGAAATTAGGGGCGTGTACACATGTCAAGGTTTGGTTACGCCCCATGTATGAACATATTATTTGTATTCCTAGCTAGTTTACAAATGGGTCAACAATTCTTATTCTGTTTATCACATACACCTGAAACTATTTACGAACAATTGAATTTAAACAAAGGGTTCTGATCAGGTTAAAGTGATCAGGTATAAACAAAGGGTTCTGATCAGGTTAAAGTGATCAGGTTTAAACAAAAGAGTTTTGATCCGGATAAAGTGATCATGTTTATACAAAAGGGTTCTGATTAGTTAAACCGATCAGGTTTAAACATATTTTATGACGGTTAAGTCATGATAATGTTTTCAAATGAAAACTACTTAGTTTTATGACGGTAAAGTCATGAACAGGTTTTTGGGGAAAAACTATAAGCACTAATATAACTAACTCTGTGAACTCACCAACCTTTGTGTTGACACTTTCAAGTATGTTTCTCAGGTGACCTCTAGCCATGGCGCGGTTGGAATAGGCTAGCTATGTTGGATCAATTCCTAGTAGCTGGAAGGACGTAGAATATCAAGTCTCAAGTCTGTTGTTGATCTAGAAGAACTTAGATCATAGTATTTCTTAGTTTTAGTAATTGTATATGTAATCAAGTCTTAGAAATCATTATTACAGCTTCCGCTATCGTGTAATGAACCAATCGTTACAACCTGTATTTATTTAATAAGTAAATAAAATATGGGGGTGTGACAAGACCTGAAGTCTTTGCAAAACATTGGTAAAGCTACAGAATTACACGCCGCCAAAGACACAGGCGCACGCCCAAGACTTGAACTACATGCCAAACATTAGCAAAGCTACGGTATTACACGCTGCCTGAGACACATGCGCGCGCAAAAATATTGAAGTCTTTGCCAACCATTGGCAAAGCAACTGCATTACACGCCGTCTGATACACATGCGCGCGCACAAGACCTGAAGTCTTTGCCAATCATTGGCAAAGCTATGACATTACACGTCGCCTGAGATACTTGCGCTTGCACACGACCTGAAGTCTTTGCCAAACACTGGCAAAGCTAGGAAATTACACGCCGCCTGGGTTACATGCGCTGGCACAAGACCTTAACTCTTTGCCACTCTTTGGCAAAGCTACGGCATCACACGCCGCCTGAGACACAGGCGCGCGCACAAGACCAGTACTCTTTGCAAAACTTTGGAAAAGCTACGGCATTACACGCTGCCTGAGACACAGGCGCGCAAAAGACCTGAAGTCTGTGCCAAACATTGACAAAGCTACGGCATTACACGTCGCCTGAGACACAGGCGCGCGCACAAGACCTGAAGTCTTTGCCAAACATTGGTAAAGCTACAGCATTACACGCATCCGGAGACACAGGCGAACGCACAAGACATGTAGTCTTTGCCAAACATTGGCAAAGCTACGACATTACACGCCTCCTGAGACACATGCGCACGGACAAGACATGTAGTCTTTGCCAAACATTGGCAAAGCTGCGAAATTACACACCTCCTGAGACACAGGCACGCACAAGACCTGAAGTCTTTGCCACACATTACACACCGCCTGAGACACAGGCGAGCGCACAATACCTGAACTATTTGCCAATCATTGGCAAAGCTACGACATTACACGCCTCCTGAGACACAGGCACGCACAAGACCTGAAGTCTTTGCCAAACATTACACACCGCCTGAGACACAGGCATGCGCACTAGACCGGAACTCTTTGCCAATCATTGCCAAAGCGACGGCATTACACGCCACCTGAGACACATGCGCGCGCATAAGACCTTTGTTTGGCAAAGCTACGGCATTACACGCCGCCTGAGACACAGGCGCGCAAGACCTGAAGTCTTTGCAAAACATTGGCAATGCTACGACATTACACGACGCCTGAGACACAGCGCGTACACAAGACCTGAAGTCTTTGCAAAAAATTGGCAAAGCTACGGCATTACACGCCGCCAATGACACAGGCGCGCGCCCAAGACTTGAACTACATGCCAAACATTAGCAAAGCTACGGTATTACACGCCGCCTGAGACACATGCGCGCGCAAAAATCTTGAAGTCTTTGCCAATCATTGGCAAAGCTACGGCATTACACGCCGTCTGATACACATCCGCGCGCACAAGACCTGAAGTCTTTGCCAATCATTGGCAAAGCTATGACATTACACGCCGCCTGAGATACTTGCGCTTGCACACGACCTGAAGTCTTTGCCAAACATTGCAAAGCTAGGAAATTACACGTCGCCTGGGTTACATGCGCGGGCACAAGACCTGAATTCTTTGCCACACTTTGGCAAAGCTACGGCATCACACGCCGCCTGAGACACAGGCGCGCGCACAAGACCAGTACTCTTTGCAAAACTTTGGAAAAGCTACGGCATTACACGCTGCCTGAGACACAGGCGCGCAAAAGACCTGAAGTATGTGCCAAACATTGACAAAGCTACGGCATTACACGCCGCCTAAGACACAGGTGCGCGCACAAGACCTGAAGTCTTTGCCAAACATTGGCAAAGCTACGACATTACACGCATCCGGAGACACAGGCGAACGCACAAGACATGTAGTCTTTGCCAAACATTGGCAAAGCTACGACATTACACGCCACCTGAGACACAGGCATGCGCACTAGACCTGATCTCTTTGCCAATCATTGGCAAAGCGACGGCATTACACGCCGCCTGAGACACAGGCGCGCGTACTAGACCAGAACTCTTTGCAAAACTTTGGAAAAGCTATGACCTTACACGCAGCCTGAGACACATGCGTGCACAAGACCTGAAGTATGTGCCAAACGTTGGCAAAGCTACGGCATTACACGCCTCCTGAGACACAGGCACGCACAAGACCTGAAGTCTTTGCCAAACATTACACACCGCCTGAGACACAGGCATGCGCACTAGACCGGAACTCTTTGCCAATCATTGGCAAAGCGACGGCATTACACGCCACCTGAGACACATGCGCGCGCATAAGACCTTTGTTTGGCAAAGCTACGGCATTACACGCCGCCTGAGACACAGGCGCGCAAGACCTGAAGTCTTTGCAAAACATTGGCAATGCTACGACATTACACGACGCCTGAGACACAGCGCGTACACAAGACCTGAAGTCTTTGCAAAACATTGGCAAAGCTACGGCGTTACACGCCGCCAAAGACACAGGCGCGCGCCCAAGACTTGAACTAGATGCCAAACATTAGCAAAGCTACGGTATTACACGCCGCCTGAGACACATGCGCGCGCAAAAATCTTGAAGTCTTTGCCAATCATTGGCAAAGCTACGGCATTACACGCCGTCTGATACACATCCGCGCGCACAAGACCTGAAGTCTTTGCCAATCATTGGCAAAGCTATGACATTACACGCCGCCTGAGATACTTGCGCTTGCACACGACCTGAAGTCTTTGCCAAACATTGGCAAAGCTAGGAAATTACACGCCGCCTGGGTTACATGCGCGGGCACAAGACCTGAACTCTTTGCCACACTTTGGCAAAGCTACGGCATCACACGCCGCCTGAGACACAGGCGCGCGCACAAGACCAGTACTCTTTGCAAAACTTTGGAAAAGCTACGGCATTACACGCTGCCTGAGACACAGGCGCGCAAAAGACCTGAAGTTTGTGCCAAACATTGACAAAGCTACGGCATTACACGCCGCCTGAGACACAGGCGCGCGCACAAGACCTGAAGTCTTTGCCAAACATTGGAAAAGCTACGGCATTACACGCATCCGGAGACACAGGCGAACGCACAAGACATGTAGTCTTTGCCAAACATTGGCAAAGCTACGACATTACACGCCTCCTGAGACACAGGCATGCGCACTAGACCTGAACTCTTTGCCAATCATTGGCAAAGCGACGGCATTACACGCCGCCTGAGACACAGGCGCGCGTACTAGACCAGAACTCTTTGCAAAACTTTGGAAAAGCTATGACCTTACACGCAGCCTGAGACACATTCGCGCACAAGACCTAAAGTATGTGCCAAACGTTGGCAAAGCTACGGCATTACACGCCGCCTGAGACACAGGCGCGCGCACAAGACCTGAAGTCTTTGCCAAACATTGGAAAAGCTACGGCATTACACGCCGCCTGAGACACACGTGCACGCACAAGATATGTAGTCTTTGCCAAACATTGGTAAAGCTGCGACATTACACACCTCTTGAGACACAGGCACGCACAAGACCTGAAGTCTTTGCCAAACATTACACACCGCCTGAGACACAGGCGTGCGCACAATACCTGAACTATTTGCCAATCATTGGCAAAGCTACGGCATTACACAGCCACCTGAGACACATGTGCGCGCATTAGACCTTTGTTTGGCAAAGCTACGGCATTACACGCCGCCCGAGACACAGGCGTGCAAGACCTGAAGTCTTTGCAAAACATTGGCAATGCTACGGCATTACACGACGCCTGAGACACAGCGCGTACACAAGACCTGAAGTCTTTGCAAAACATTCGCAAAGCTATGGCATTACATGCCGCCAAAGACAGAGGCGCGCGCACAAGTCTTTAACCACATGCCAAACATTAGCAAAGCTACGGTATTACACGCCGCCTGAGTCACATGCGCGCGCAAAAATCTTGAAGTCTTTGCCAATCATTGGCAAAGCTACGGCATTACACGCCGTCTAATACACATGCGCGCGCACAAGACCTGAAGTCTTTGCCATTCATTGGCAAAGCTATGACATTACACGCCGCCTGAGATACTTGCGCTTGCACACGACCTGAAGTCTTTGCCAAACATTGGCAAAGCTAGGAAATTACACGCCGCCTGGGTTACATGCGCGGGCACAAGACCTGAACTCTTTGCCACACTTTGGCAAAGCTACGGCATCACACGCCGCCTGAGACACAGGCGCGCGCACAAGACAAGTACTCTTTGCAAAACTTTGGAAAAGCTACGGCATTACACGCTGCCTAAGACACAGGCGCGCAAAAGACCTGAATTCTGTGCCAAACATTGACAAAGCTACGGCATTACACGCCGCCTGAGACACAGGCGCACGCACAAGACCTGAAGTCTTTGCCAAACATTGGCAAAGCTAGGCATTACACGCATCCGGAGACACAGGCGAACGCACAAGACATGTAGTCTTTGCCAAACATTGGCAAAGCTACGACATTACACGCCTCCTGAGACACAGGCATGCGCACTAGACCTGAACTCTTTGCCAATCATTGGCAAAGCGACGGCATTACACGCCGCCTGAGACACAGGCGCGCGCACAAGACCAGAACTCTTTGCAAAACTTTGGAAAAGCTACGACCCTACACGCAGCTTGAGACACATGCGCGCACAAGACCTGAAGTATGTGCCAAACGTTGGCAAAGCTACGGCATTACACGCCGCCTGAGACACAGGTGCGCGCACAAGACCTGAAGTCTTTGCCAAACATTGGAAAAGCTACGGCATTACACGCCTCCTGAGACACACGCGCACGCACAAGACATGTAGTCTTTGCCAAACATTGGCAAAGCTGCGAAATTACACACCTCCTGAGACACAGGCACGCACAAGACCTGAAGTCTTTGCCAAACATTACACACCGCCTGAGACACAGGCGTGCGCACAATACCTGAACTATTTGCCAATCATTGGCAAAGCTACGGCATTACACGCCTCCTGAGACACAGGCACGCACAAGACCTGAAGTCTTTGCAAAACATTGGCAATGCTACGACATTACACGACGCCTGAGACACAGCGCGTACACAAGACCTGAAGTCTTTGCAAAACATTGGCAAAGCTACGGCGTTACACGCCGCCAAAGACACAGGCGCGCGCCCAAGACTTGAACTACATGCCAAACATTAGCAAAGCTACGGTATTACACGCCGCCTGAGACACATGCGCGCGCAAAAATCTTGAAGTCTTTGCCAATCATTGGCAAAGCTACGGCATTACACGCCGTCTAATACACATGCGCGCGCACAAGACCTGAAGTCTTTGCCATTCATTGGCAAAGCTATGACATTACACGCCGCCTGAGATACTTGCGCTTGCACACGACCTGAAGTCTTTGCCAAACATTGGCAAAGCTAGGAAATTACACGCCGCCTGGGTTACATGCGCGGGCACAAGACCTGAACTCTTTGCCACACTTTGGCAAAGCTACGGCATCACACGCCGCCTGAGACACAGGCGCGCGCACAAGACAAGTACTCTTTGCAAAACTTTGGAAAAGCTACGGCATTACACGCTGCCTAAGACACAGGCGCGCAAAAGACCTGAATTCTGTGCCAAACATTGACAAAGCTACGGCATTACACGCCGCCTGAGACACAGGCGCACGCACAAGACCTAAAGTCTTTGCCAAACATTGGCAAAGCTACGGCATTACACGCATCCGGAGACACAGGCGAACGCACAAGACATGTAGTCTTTGCCAAACATTGGCAAAGCTACGACATTACACGCCTCCTGAGACACAGGCATGCGCACTAGACCTGAACTCTTTGCCAATCATTGGCAAAGCGACGGCATTACACGCCGCCTGAGACACAGGCGCGCGCACAAGACCAGAACTCTTTGCAAAACTTTGGAAAAGCTACGACCCTACACGCAGCTTGAGACACATGCGCGCACAAGACCTGAAGTATGTGCCAAACGTTGGCAAAGCTACGGCATTACACGCCGCCTGAGACACAGGCGCGCGCACAAGACCTGAAGTCTTTGCCAAACATTGGAAAAGCTACGGCATTACACGCCTCCTGAGACACACGCGCACGCACAAGACATGTAGTCTTTGCCAAACATTGGCAAAGCTGCGAAATTACACACCTCCTGAGACACAGGCACGCACAAGACCTGAAGTCTTTGCCAAACATTACACACCGCCTGAGACACAGGCGTGCGCACAATACCTGAACTATTTGCCAATCATTGGCAAAGCTACGGCATTACACGCCTCCTGAGACACAGGCACGCACAAGACCTGAAGTCTTTGCAAAACATTGGCAATGCTACGACATTACACGACGCCTGAGACACAGCGCGTACACAAGACCTGAAGTCTTTGCAAAACATTGGCAAAGCTACGGCGTTACACGCCGCCAAAGACACAGGCGCGCGCCCAAGACTTGAACTACATGCCAAACATTAGCAAAGCTACGGTATTACACGCCGCCTGAGACACATGCGCGCGCAAAAATCTTGAAGTCTTTGCCAATCATTGGCAAAGCTACGGCATTACACGCCGTCTAATACACATGCGCGCGCACAAGACCTGAAGTCTTTGCCATTCATTGGCAAAGCTATGACATTACACGCCGCCTGAGATACTTGCGCTTGCACACGACCTGAAGTCTTTGCCAAACATTGGCAAAGCTAGGAAATTACACGCCGCCTGGGTTACATGAGCGGGCACAAGACCTGAACTCTTTGCCACACTTTGGCAAAGCTACGGCATCACACGCCGCCTGAGACACAGGCGCGCGCACAAGACAAGTACTCTTTGCAAAACTTTGGAAAAGCTACGGCATTACACGCTGCCTAAGACACAGGCGCGCAAAAGACCTGAATTCTGTGCCAAACATTGACAAAGCTACGGCATTACACGCCGCCTGAGACACAGGCGCACGCACAAGACCTAAAGTCTTTGCCAAACATTGGCAAAGCTACGGCATTACACGCATCCGGAGACACAGGCGAACGCACAAGACATGTAGTCTTTGCCAAACATTGGCAAAGCTACGACATTACACGCCTCCTGAGACACAGGCATGCGCACTAGACCTGAACTCTTTGCCAATCATTGGCAAAGCGACGGCATTACACGCCGCCTGAGACACAGGCGCGCGCACAAGACCATAACTCTTTGCAAAACTTTGGAAAAGCTACGACCCTACACGCAGCTTGAGACACATGCGCGCACAAGACCTGAAGTATGTGCCAAACGTTGGCAAAGCTACGGCATTACACGCCGCCTGAGACACAGGCGCGCGCACAAGACCTGAAGTCTTTGCCAAACATTGGAAAAGCTACGGCATTACACGCCTCCTGAGACACACGCGCACGCACAAGACATGTAGTCTTTGCCAAACATTGGCAAAGCTGCGAAATTACACACCTCCTGAGACACAGGCACGCACAAGACCTGAAGTCTTTGCCAAACATTACACACCGCCTGAGACACAGGCGTGCGCACAATACCTAAACTATTTTCCAATCATTGGCAAAGCTACGGCATTACACGCCTCCTGAGACACAGGCACGCACAAGACCTGAAGTCTTTGCAAAACATTGGCAATGCTACGACATTACACGACGCCTGAGACACAGCGCGTACACAAGACCTGAAGTCTTTGCAAAACATTGGCAAAGCTACGGCGTTACACGCCGCCAAAGACACAGGCGCGCGCCCAAGACTTGAACTACATGCCAAACATTAGCAAAGCTACGGTATTACACGCCGCCTGAGACACATGCGCGCGCAAAAATCTTGAAGTCTTTGCCAATCATTGGCAAAGCTACGGCATTACACGCCGTCTGATACACATCCGCGCGCACAAGACCTGAGGTCTTTGCCAATCATTGGCAAAGCTATGACATTACACGCCGCCTGAGATACTTGCGCTTGCACACGACCTGAAGTCTTTGCCAAACATTGGCAAAGCTAGGAAATTACACGCCGCCTGGGTTACATGCGCGGGCACAAGACCTGAACTCTTTGCCACACTTTGGCAAAGCTACGGCATCACACGCCGCCTGAGACACAGGCGCGCGCACAAGACCAGTACTCTTTGCAAAACTTTGGAAAAGCTACGGCATTACACGCTGCCTGAGACACAGGCGCGCAAAAGACCTGAAGTCTGTGCCAAACATTGACAAAGCTACGGCATTACACGCTGCCTGAGACACAGGCGCGCGCACAAGACCTGAAGTCTTTGCCAAACATTGGAAAAGCTACGGCATTACACGCATCCGGAGACACAGACGAACGCACAAGACATGTAGTCTTTGCCAAACATTGGCAAAGCTACGACATTACACGCCTCCTGAGACACAGGCATGCGCACTAGACCTGAACTCTTTGCCAATCATTGGCAAAGCGACGGCATTACACGCCTCCTGAGACACAGGCGCGCGTACTAGACCAGAACTCTTTGCAAAACTTTGGAAAAGCTATGACCTTACACGCAGCCTGAGACACATTCGCGCACAAGACCTGAAGTATGTGCCAAACGTTGGCAAAGCTACGGCATTACACGCCGCCTGAGACACAGGCGCGCACACAAGACCTGAAGTCTTTGCCAAACATTGGAAAAGCTACGGCATTACACGCCGCCTGAGACACACGTGCACGCACAAGACATGTAGTCTTTGCCAAACATTGGTAAAGCTGCGACATTACACACCTCTTGAGACACAGGCACGCACAAGTCCTGAAGTCTTTGCCAAACATTACACACCGCTTGAGACACAGGCGTGCGCACAATACCTGAACTATTTGCCAATTATTGGCAAAGCTACGGCATTACACAGCCACCTGAGACACATGTGCGCGCATTAGACCTTTGTTTGGCAAAGCTACGGCATTACACGCCGCCCGAGACACAGGCGTGCAAGACCTGAAGTCTTTGCAAAACATTGGCAATGCTACGGCATTACACGACGCCTGAGACACAGCGCGTACACAAGACCTGAAGTCTTTGCAAAACATTCGCAAAGCTATGGCATTACATGCCGCCAAAGACAGAGGCGCGCGCACAAGTCTTTAACCACATGCCAAACATTAGCAAAGCTACGGTATTACACGCCGCCTGAGACACATGCGCGCGCAAAAATCTTGAAGTCTGTGCCAATCATTGGCAAAGCTACGGCATTACACGCCGTCTAATACACATGCGCGCGCACAAGACCTGAAGTCTTTGCCATTCATTGGCAAAGCTATGACATTACACGCCGCCTGAGATACTTGCGCTTGCACACGACCTGAAGTCTTTGCCAAACATTGGCAAAGCTAGGAAATTACACGCCGCCTGGGTTACATGCGCGGGCACAAGACCTGAACTCTTTGCCACACTTTGGCAAAGCTACGGCATCACACGCCGCCTGAGACACAGGCGCGCGCACAAGACTAGTACTCTTTGCAAAACTTTGGAAAAGCTATGGCATTACACGCTGCCTGAGACACAGGCGTGCAAAAGACCTGAAGTCTGTGCCAAACATTGACAAAGCTACGGCATTACACGCCGCCTGAGACACAGGCGCGCGCACAAGACCTGAAGTCTTTGCCAAACATTGGCAAAGCTACGGCATTACACGCATCCGGAGACACAGGCGAACGCACAAGACATGTAGTCTTTGCCAAACATTGGCAAAGCTACGACATTACACGCCTCCTGAGACACAGGCATGCGCACTAGACCTGAACTCTTTGCCAATCATTGGCAAAGAGACGGAATTACACGCCGCCTGAGACACAGGCGCGCGCACAAGACCAGAACTCTTTGCAAAACTTTGGAAAAGCTACGACCCTACACGCAGCCTGAGACACATGCGCGCACAAGACCTGAAGTATGTGCCAAACGTTGGCAAAGCTACGGCATTACACGCCGCCTGAGACACAGGCGCGCGCACAAGACCTGAAGTCTTTGCCAAACATTGGAAAAGCTACGGCATTACACGCCTCCTGAGACACACGCGCACGCACAAGACATGTAGTCTTTGCCAAACATTGGCAAAGATGCGAAATTACACACCTCCTGAGACACAGGCACGCACAAGACCTGAAGTCTTTGCCAAACATTACACACCGCCTGAGACACAGGCGTGCGCACAATACCTGAACTATTTGCCAATCATTGGCAAAGCTACGGCATTACACGCCTCCTGAGACACAGGCACGCACAAGACCTGAAGTCTTTGCCAAACATTACACACCCCTGAGACACAGGCATGCGCACTAGACCGGAACTCTTTGCCAATCATTGGCAAAGCGACGGCATTACACGCCACCTGAGACACATGCGCGCGCATAAGACCTTTGTTTGGCAAAGCTACGGCATTACACGCCGCCTGAGACACAGGCGCGCAAGACCTGAAGTCTTTGCAAAACATTGGCAATGCTACGACATTACACGACGCCTGAGACACAGCGCGTACACAAGACCTGAAGTCTTTGCAAAACATTGGCAAAGCTACGGCATTACACGCCGCCAAAGACACAGGCGCGCGCCCAAGACTTGAACTATATGCCAAACATTAGCAAAGCTACGGTATTACACGCCGCCTGAGACACATGCGCGCGCAAAAATCTTGAAGTCTTTGCCAATCATTGGCAAAGCTACGGCATTACACGCCGTCTGATACACATCCGCGCGCACAAGACCTGAAGTCTTTGCCAATCATTGGCAAAGCTATGACATTACACGCCGCCTGAGATACTTGCGCTTGCACACGACCTGAAGTCTTTGCCAAACATTGGCAAAGCTAGGAAATTACACGCCGCCTGGGTTACATGCGCGGGCACAAGACCTGAACTCTTTGCCACACTTTGGCAAAGCTACGGCATCACACGCCGCCTAAGACACAGGCGCGCGTACAAGACCAGTACTCTTTGCAAAACTTTGGAAAAGCTACGGCATTACACGCTGCCTGAGACACAGGCGCGCAAAAGACCTGAAGTCTGTGCCAAACATTGACAAAGCTACGGCATTACACGCCGCCTGAGACACAGGCGCGCGCACAAGACCTGAAGTCTTTGCCAAACATTGGCAAAGCTACGGCATTACACGCATCCGGAGACACAGGCGAACGCACAAGACATGTAGTCTTTGCCAAACATTGGCAAAGCTACGACATTACACGCCTCCTGAGACACAGGCATGCGCACTAGACCTGAACTCTTTGCCAATCATTGGCAAAGCGACGGCATTACACGCCGCCTGAGACACAGGCGCGCGTACTAGACCATAACTCTTTGAAGAATTTTGGAAAAGCTATGACCTTACACGCAGCCTGAGACACATGCGCGCACAAGACCTGAGGTATGTGCCAAACGTTGGCAAAGCTACGGCATTACACGCCGCCTGAGACACAGGCGCGCGCACAAGACCTGAAGACTTTGCCAAACATTGGAAAAGCTACGGAATTACACGCCTCCTGAGACACACGCGCATGCACAAGACATGTAGTCTTTGCCAAACATTGGCAAAGCTGCGAAATTACACACCTCCTGAGACACAGGCACGCACAAGACCTGAAGTCTTTGCCAAACATTACACACCGCCTGAAACACAGGCGTGCGCACAATACCTGAACTATTTTCCAATCATTGGCAAAGCTACGGCATTACACGCCACCTGAGACACATGCGCGCGCATAAGACCTTTGTTTGGCAAAGCTACGACATTACACGCCGCCTGAGACACAGGCGCGCAAGACCTGAAGTCTTTGCAAAACATTGGCAATGCTACGACTTTACACGACGCCTGAGACACAGCGCGTACACAAGACCTGAAGTCTTTGCAAAACATTGGCAAAGCTACGGCGTTACACGCCGCGAAAGACACAGGCGCGCGCCCAAGACTTGAACTACATGCCAAACAATAGCAAAGCTACGGTATTACACGCCGCCTAAGACACATGCGCGCGCAAAAATCTTGAAGTCTTTGCCAATCATTGGCAAAGCTACGGCATTACACGCCGTCTGATATACATCCGCGCGCACAAGACCTGAAGTCTTTGCCAATCATTGGCAAAGCTATGACATTACACGTCGCCTGAGATACTTGCGCTTGCACACGACCTGAAGTCTTTGCCAAACATTGGCAAAGCTAGGAAATTACACGTCGCCTGGGTTACATGCGCGGGCACAAGACCTAAACTCTTTGACACACTTTGGCAAAGCTATGGCATCACACGCCGCCTGAGACACAGGCGCGCGCACAAGACCAGTACTCTTTGCAAAACTTTGGAAAAGCTACGGCATTACACGCTGCCTGAGACACAGGCGCGCAAAAGACCTGAAGTCTGTGCCAAACATTGACAAAGCTACGGCATTACACGCCGCCTGAGACACAGGCGCGCGCACAAGACCTGAAGTCTTTGCCAAACATTGGCAAAGCTAGGAAATTACACGCCGCCTGGGTTACATGTGCGGGCACAAGACCTGAACTCTTTGCCACACTTTGGCAAAGCTACGGCATCACACGCCGCCTGAGACACAGGCGCGCGCACAAGACCAGTACTCTTTGCAAAACTTTGGAAAAGCTACGGCATTACACGCTGCCTGAGACACAGGCGCGCAAAAGACCTGAAGTCTGTGCCAAACATTGACAAAGCTACGGCATTACACGCCGCCTGAGACACAGGCGCGCGTACAAGACCTGAAGTCTTTGCCAAACATTGGCAATGCTACGGCATTACACGCATCCGGAGACACAGGCGAACGCACAAGACATGTAGTCTTTGCCAAACATTGGCAAAGCTACGACATTACTCGCCTCCTGAGACACAGGCATGCGCACTAGACCTGAACTCTTTGCCAATCATTGGCAAAGCGACGGCATTACACGCCGCCTGAGACACAGGCGCGCGTACTAGACCATAACTCTTTGAAGAATTTTGGAAAAGCTATGACCTTACACGCAGCCTGAGACACATGCGCGCACAAGACCTGAAGTATGTGCCAAACGTTGGCAAAGCTACGGCATTACACGCCGCCTGAGACACAGGCGCGCGCACAAGACCTGAAGACTTTGCCAAACATTGGAAAAGCTACGGAATTACACGCCTCCTGAGACACACGCGCATGCACAAGACATGTAGTCTTTGCCAAACATTGGCAAAGCTGCGAAATTACACACCTCCTGAGACACAGGCACGCACAAGACCTGAAGTCTTTGCCAAACATTACACACCGCCTGAAACACAGGCGTGCGCACAATACCTGAACTATTTTCCAATCATTGGCAAAGCTACGGCATTACACGCCACCTGAGACACATGCGCGCGCATAAGACCTTTGTTTGGCAAAGCTACGACATTACACGCCGCCTGAGACACAGGCGCGCAAGACCTGAAGTCTTTGCAAAACATTGGCAATGCTACGACTTTACACGACGCCTGAGACACAGCGCGTACACAAGACCTGAAGTCTTTGCAAAACATTGGCAAAGCTACGGCGTTACACGCCGCCAAAGACACAGGCGCGCGCCCAAGACTTGAACTACATGCCAAACATTAGCAAAGCTACGGTATTACACGCCGCCTGAGACACATGCGCGCGCAAAAATCTTGAAGTCTTTGCCAATCATTGGCAAAGCTACGGCATTACACGCCGTCTGATATACATCCGCGCGCACAAGACCTGAAGTCTTTGCCAATCATTGGCAAAGCTATGACATTACACGTCGCCTGAGATACTTGCGCTTGCACACGACCTGAAGTCTTTGCCAAACATTGGCAAAGCTAGGAAATTACACGCCGCCTGGGTTACATGCGCGGGCACAAGACCTAAACTCTTTGCCACACTTTGGCAAAGCTACGGCATCACACGCCGCCTGAGACACAGGCGCGGGCACAAGACCAGTACTCTTTGCAAAACTTTGGAAAAGCTACGGCATTACACGCTGCCTGAGACACAGGCGCGCAAAAGACCTGAAGTCTGTGCCAAACATTGACAAAGCTACGGCATTACACGCCGCCTGAGACACAGGCGCGCGCACAAGACCCGAAGTCTTTGCCAAACATTGGCAAAGCTAGGAAATTACACGCCGCCTGGGTTACATGTGCGGGCACAAGACCTGAACTCTTTGCCACACTTTGGCAAAGCTACGGCATCACACGCCGCCTGAGACACAGGCGCGCGCACAAGACCAGTACTCTTTGCAAAACTTTGGAAAAGCTACGGCATTACACGCTGCCTGAGACACAGGCGCGCAAAAGACCTGAAGTCTGTGCCAAACATTGACAAAGCTACGGCATTACACGCCGCCTGAGACACAGGCGCGCGCACAAGACCTGAAGTCTTTGCCAAACATTGGCAAAGCTACGGCATTACACGCATCCGGAGACACAGGCGAACGCACAAGACATGTAGTCTTTGCCAAACATTGGCAAAGCTACGACATTACACGCCTCCTGAGACACAGGCATGCGCACTAGACCTGAACTCTTTGCCAATCATTGGCAAAGCGACGGCATTACACGCCGCCTGAGACACAGGCGCGCGTACTAGACCATAACTCTTTGAAGAATTTTGGAAAAGCTATGACCTTACACGCAGCCTGAGACACATGCGCGCACAAGACCTGAAGTATGTGCCAAACGTTGGCAAAGCTACGACATTACACGCCGCCTGAGACACAGGCGCGCGCACAAGACCTGAAGACTTTGCCAAACATTGGAAAAGCTACGGAATTACACGCCTCCTGAGACACACGCGCATGCACAAGACATGTAGTCTTTGCCAAACATTGGCAAAGCTGCGAAATTACACACCTCCTGAGACACAGGCACGCAGAAGACCTGAAGTCTTTGCCAAACATTACACACCGCCTGAAACACAGGCGTGCGCACAATACCTGAACTATTTTCCAATCATTGGCAAAGCTACGGCATTACACGCCACCTGAGACACATGCGCGCGCATAAGACCTTTGTTTGGCAAAGCTACGACATTACACGCCGCCTGAGACACAGGCGCGCAAGACCTGAAGTCTTTGCAAAACATTGGCAATGCTACGACTTTACACGACGCCTGAGACACAGCGCGTACACAAGACCTGAAGTCTTTGCAAAACATTGGCAAAGCTACGGCGTTACACGCCGCCAAAGACACAGGCGCGCGCCCAAGACTTGAACTACATGCCAAACATTAGCAAAGCTACGGTATTACACGCCGCCTGAGACACATGCGCGCGCAAAAATCTTGAAGTCTTTGCCAATCATTGGCAAAGCTACGGCATTACACGCCGTCTGATATACATCCGCGCGCACAAGACCTGAAGTCTTTGCCAATCATTGGCAAAGCTATGACATTACACGTCGCCTGAGATACTTGCGCTTGCACACGACCTGAAGTCTTTGCCAAACATTGGCAAAGCTAGGAAATTACACGCCGCCTGGGTTACATGCGCGGGCACAAGACCTAAACTCTTTGACACACTTTGGCAAAGCTACGGCATCACACGCCGCCTGAGACACAGGCGCGCGCACAAGACCAGTACTCTTTGCAAAACTTTGGAAAAGCTACGGAATTACACGCTGCCTGAGACACAGGCGCGCAAAAGACCTGAAGTCTGTGCCAAACATTGACAAAGCTACGGCATTACACGCCGCCTGAGACACAGGCGCGCGCACAAGATCTGAAGTCTTTGCGAAACATTGGCAAAGCTAGGAAATTACACGCCGCCTGGGTTACATGTGCGGGCACAAGACCTGAACTCTTTGCCACACTTTGGCAAAGCTACGGCATCACACGCCGCCTGAGACACAGGCGCGCGCACAAGACCAGTACTCTTTGCAAAACTTTGGAAAAGCTACGGCATTACACGCTGCCTGAGACACAGGCGCGCAAAAGACCTGAAGTCTGTGCCAAACATTGACAAAGCTACGGCATTACACGCCGCCTGAGACACAGGCGCGCGCACAAGACCTGAAGTCTTTGCCAAACATTGGCAATGCTACGGCATTACACGCATCCGGAGACACAGGCGAACGCACAAGACATGTAGTCTTTGCCAAACATTGGCAAAGCTACGACATTACACGCCTCCTGAGACACAGGCATGCGCACTAGACCTGAACTCTTTGCCAATCATTGGCAAAGCGACGGCATTACACGCCGCCTGAGACACAGGCGCGCGTACTAGACCATAACTCTTTGAAGAATTTTGGAAAAGCTATGACCTTACACGCAGCCTGAGACACATGCGCGCACAAGACCTGAAGTATGTGCCAAACGTTGGCAAAGCTACGACATTACACGCCGCCTGAGACACAGGCGCGCGCACAAGACCTGAAGACTTTGCCAAACATTGGAAAAGCTACGGAATTACACGCCTCCTGAGACACACGCGCATGCACAAGACATGTAGTCTTTGCCAAACATTGGCAAAGCTGCGAAATTACACACCTCCTGAGACACAGGCACGCACAAGACCTGAAGTCTTTGCCAAACATTACACACCGCCTGAAACACAGGCGTGCGCACAATACCTGAACTATTTTCCAATCATTGGCAAAGCTACGGCATTACACGCCACCTGAGACACATGCGCGCGCATAAGACCTTTGTTTGGCAAAGCTACGACATTACACGCCGCCTGAGACACAGGCGCGCAAGACCTGAAGTCTTTGCAAAACATTGGCAATGCTACGACTTTACACGACGCCTGAGACACAGCGCGTACACAAGACCTGAAGTCTTTGCAAAACATTGGCAAAGCTACGGCGTTACACGCCGCCAAAGACACAGGCGCGCGCCCAAGACTTGAACTACATGCCAAACATTAGCAAAGCTACGGTATTACACGCCGCCTGAGACACATGCGCGCGCAAAAATCTTGAAGTCTTTGCCAATCATTGGCAAAGCTACGGCATTACACGCCGTCTGATATACATCCGCGCGCACAAGACCTGAAGTCTTTGCCAATCATTGGCAAAGCTATGACATTACACGTCGCCTGAGATACTTGCGCTTGCACACGACCTGAAGTCTTTGCCAAACATTGGCAAAGCTAGGAAATTACACGCCGCCTGGGTTACATGCGCGGGCACAAGACCTAAACTCTTTGACACACTTTGGCAAAGCTACGGCATCACACGCCGCCTGAGACACAGGCGCGCGCACAAGACCAGTACTCTTTGCAAAACTTTGGAAAAGCTACGGAATTACACGCTGCCTGAGACACAGGCGCGCAAAAGACCTGAAGTCTGTGCCAAACATTGACAAAGCTACGGCATTACACGCCGCCTGAGACACAGGCGCGCGCACAAGATCTGAAGTCTTTGCGAAACATTGGCAAAGCTAGGAAATTACACGCCGCCTGGGTTACATGTGCGGGCACAAGACCTGAACTCTTTGCCACACTTTGGCAAAGCTACGGCATCACACGCCGCCTGAGACACAGGCGCGCGCACAAGACCAGTACTCTTTGCAAAACTTTGGAAAAGCTACGGCATTACACGCTGCCTGAGACACAGGCGCGCAAAAGACCTGAAGTCTGTGCCAAACATTGACAAAGCTACGGCATTACACGCCGCCTGAGACACAGGCGCGCGCACAAGACCTGAAGTCTTTGCCAAACATTGGCAATGCTACGGCATTACACGCATCCGGAGACACAGGCGAACGCACAAGACATGTAGTCTTTGCCAAACATTGGCAAAGCTACGACATTACACGCCTCCTGAGACACAGGCATGCGCACTAGACCTGAACTCTTTGCCAATCATTGGCAAAGCGACGGCATTACACGCCGCCTGAGACACAGGCGCGCGTACTAGACCATAACTCTTTGAAGAATTTTGGAAAAGCTATGACCTTACACGCAGCCTGAGACACATGCGCGCACAAGACCTGAAGTATGTGCCAAACGTTGGCAAAGCGACGGCATTACACGCCGCCTGAGACACAGGCGCGCGCACAAGACCTGAAGACTTTGCCAAACATTGGAAAAGCTACGGAATTACACGCCTCCTGAGACACACGCGCATGCACAAGACATGTAGTCTTTGCCAAACATTGGCAAAGCTGCGAAATTACACACCTCCTGAGACACAGGCACGCACAAGACCTGAAGTCTTTGCCAAACATTACACACCGCCTGAAACACAGGCGTGCGCACAATACCTGAACTATTTTCCAATCATTGGCAAAGCTACGGCATTACACGCCACCTGAGACACATGCGCGCGCATAAGACCTTTGTTTGGCAAAGCTACGACATTACACGCCGCCTGAGACACAGGCGCGCAAGACCTGAAGTCTTTGCAAAACATTGGCAATGCTACGACTTTACACGACGCCTGAGACACAGCGCGTACACAAGACCTGAAGTCTTTGCAAAACATTGGCAAAGCTACGGCGTTACACGCCGCCAAAGACACAGGCGCGCGCCCAAGACTTGAACTACATGCCAAACATTAGCAAAGCTACGGTATTACACGCCGCCTGAGACACATGCGCGCGCAAAAATCTTGAAGTCTTTGCCAATCATTGGCAAAGCTACGGCATTACACGCCGTCTGATATACATCCGCGCGCACAAGACCTGAAGTCTTTGCCAATCATTGGCAAAGCTATGACATTACACGTCGCCTGAGATACTTGCGCTTGCACACGACCTGAAGTCTTTGCCAAACATTGGCAAAGCTAGGAAATTACACGCCGCCTGGGTTACATGCGCGGGCACAAGACCTAAACTCTTTGCCACACTTTGGCAAAGCTACGGCATCACACGCCGCCTGAGACACAGGCGCGCGCACAAGACCAGTACTCTTTGCAAAACTTTGGAAAAGCTACGGCATTACACGCTGCCTGAGACACAGGCGCGCAAAAGACCTGAAGTCTGTGCCAAACATTGACAAAGCTACGGCATTACACGCCGCCTGAGACACAGGCGCGCGCACAAGACCTGAAGTCTTTGCCAAACATTGGCAATGCTACGGCATTACACGCATCCGGAGACACAGGCGAACGCACAAGACATGTAGTCTTTGCCAAACATTGGCAAAGCTACGACATTACACGCCTCCTGAGACACAGGCATGCGCACTAGACCTGAACTCTTTGCCAATCATTGGCAAAGCGACGGCATTACACGCCGCCTGAGACACAGGCGCGCGTACTAGACCATAACTCTTTGAAGAATTTTGGAAAAGCTATGACCTTACACGCAGCCTGAGACACATGCGCGCACAAGACCTGAAGTATGTGCCAAACGTTGGCAAAGCGACGGCATTACACGCCGCCTGAGACACAGGCGCGCGCACAAGACCTGAAGACTTTGCCAAACATTGGAAAAGCTACGGAATTACACGCCTCCTGAGACACACGCGCATGCACAAGACATGTAGTCTTTGCCAAACATTGGCAAAGCTGCGAAATTACACACCTCCTGAGACACAGGCACGCACAAGACCTGAAGTCTTTGCCAAACATTACACACCGCCTGAAACACAGGCGTGCGCACAATACCTGAACTATTTTCCAATCATTGGCAAAGCTACGGCATTACACGCCACCTGAGACACATGCGCGCGCATAAGACCTTTGTTTGGCAAAGCTACGACATTACACGCCGCCTGAGACACAGGCGCACAAGTCCTGAAGTCTTTGCAAAACATTGGCAATGCTACGACTTTACACGACGCCTGAGACACAGCGCGTACACAAGACCTGAAGTCTTTGCAAAACATTGGCAAAGCTACGGCGTTACACGCCGCCAAAGACACAGGCGCGCGCCCAAGACTTGAACTACATGCCAAACATTAGCAAAGCTACGGTATTACACGCCGCCTGAGACACATGCGCGCGCAAAAATCTTGAAGTCTTTGCCAATCATTGGCAAAGCTACGGCATTACACGCCGTCTGATATACATCCGCGCGCACAAGACCTGAAGTCTTTGCCAATCATTGGCAAAGCTATGACATTACACGTCGCCTGAGATACTTGCGCTTGCACACGACCTGAAGTCTTTGCCAAACATTGGCAAAGCTAGGAAATTACACGCCGCCTGGGTTACATGCGCGGGCACAAGACCTAAACTCTTTGCCACACTTTGGCAAAGCTACGGCATCACACGCCGCCTGAGTCACAGGCGCGCGCACAAGACCAGTACTCTTTGCAAAACTTTGGAAAAGCTACGGCATTACACGCTGCCTGAGACACAGGCGCGCAAAAGACCTGAAGTCTGTGCCAAACATTGACAAAGCTACGGCATTACACGCCGCCTGAGACACAGGCGCGCGCACAAGACCCGAAGTCTTTGCGAAACATTGGCAAAGCTAGGAAATTACACGCCGCCTGGGTTACATGTGCGGGCACAAGACCTGAACTCTTTGCCACACTTTGGCAAAGCTACGGCATCACACGCCGCCTGAGACACAGGCGCGCGCACAAGACCAGTACTCTTTGCAAAACTTTGGAAAAGCTACGGCATTACACGCTGCCTGAGACACAGGCGCGCAAAAGACCTGAAGTCTGTGCCAAACATTGACAAAGCTACGGCATTACACGCCGCCTGAGACACAGGCGCGCGTACAAGACCTGAAGTCTTTGCCAAACATTGGCAATGCTACGGCATTACACGCATCCGGAGACACAGGCGAACGCACAAGACATGTAGTCTTTGCCAAACATTGGCAAAGCTACGACATTACTCGCCTCCTGAGACACAGGCATGCGCACTAGACCTGAACTCTTTGCCAATCATTGGCAAAGCGACGGCATTACACGCCGCCTGAGACACAGGCGCGCGTACTAGACCATAACTCTTTGAAGAATTTTGGAAAAGCTATGACCTTACACGCAGCCTGAGACACATGCGCGCACAAGACCTGAAGTATGTGCCAAACGTTGGCAAAGCTACGGCATTACACGCCGCCTGAGACACAGGCGCGCGCACAAGACCTGAAGACTTTGCCAAACATTGGAAAAGCTACGGAATTACACGCCTCCTGAGACACACGCGCATGCACAAGACATGTAGTCTTTGCCAAACATTGGCAAAGCTGCGAAATTACACACCTCCTGAGACACAGGCACGCACAAGACCTGAAGTCTTTGCCAAACATTACACACCGCCTGAAACACAGGCGTGCGCACAATACCTGAACTATTTTCCAATCATTGGCAAAGCTACGGCATTACACGCCACCTGAGACACATGCGCGCGCATAAGACCTTTGTTTGGCAAAGCTACGACATTACACGCCGCCTGAGACACAGGCGCGCAAGACCTGAAGTCTTTGCAAAACATTGGCAATGCTACGACTTTACACGACGCCTGAGACACAGCGCGTACACAAGACCTGAAGTCTTTGCAAAACATTGGCAAAGCTACGGCGTTACACGCCGCCAAAGACACAGGCGCGCGCCCAAGACTTGAACTACATGCCAAACATTAGCAAAGCTACGGTATTACACGCCGCCTGAGACACATGCGCGCGCAAAAATCTTGAAGTCTTTGCCAATCATTGGCAAAGCTACGGCATTACACGCCGTCTGATATACATCCGCGCGCACAAGACCTGAAGTCTTTGCCAATCATTGGCAAAGCTATGACATTACACGTCGCCTGAGATACTTGCGCTTGCACACGACCTGAAGTCTTTGCCAAACATTGGCAAAGCTAGGAAATTACACGCCGCCTGGGTTACATGCGCGGGCACAAGACCTAAACTCTTTGACACACTTTGGCAAAGCTACGGCATCACACGCCGCCTGAGACACAGGCGCGCGCACAAGACCAGTACTCTTTGCAAAACTTTGGAAAAGCTACGGCATTACACGCTGCCTGAGACACAGGCGCGCAAAAGACCTGAAGTCTGTGCCAAACATTGACAAAGCTACGGCATTACACGCCGCCTGAGACACAGGCGCGCGCACAAGACCCGAAGTCTTTGCCAAACATTGGCAAAGCTAGGAAATTACACGCCGCCTGGGTTACATGTGCGGGCACAAGACCTGAACTCTTTGCCACACTTTGGCAAAGCTACGGCATCACACGCCGCCTGAGACACAGGCGCGCGCACAAGACCAGTACTCTTTGCAAAACTTTGGAAAAGCTACGGCATTACACGCTGCCTGAGACACAGGCGCGCAAAAGACCTGAAGTCTGTGCCAAACATTGACAAAGCTACGGCATTACACGCCGCCTGAGACACAGGCGCGCGCACAAGACCTGAAGTCTTTGCCAAACATTGGCAAAGCTACGGCATTACACGCATCCGGAGACACAGGCGAACGCACAAGACATGTAGTCTTTGCCAAACATTGGCAAAGCTACGACATTACACGCCTCCTGAGACACAGGCATGCGCACTAGACCTGAACTCTTTGCCAATCATTGGCAAAGCGACGGCATTACACGCCGCCTGAGACACAGGCGCGCGTACTAGACCATAACTCTTTGAAGAATTTTGGAAAAGCTATGACCTTACACGCAGCCTGAGACACATGCGCGCACAAGACCTGAAGTATGTGCCAAACGTTGGCAAAGCTACGACATTACACGCCGCCTGAGACACAGGCGCGCGCACAAGACCTGAAGACTTTGCCAAACATTGGAAAAGCTACGGAATTACACGCCTCCTGAGACACACGCGCATGCACAAGACATGTAGTCTTTGCCAAACATTGGCAAAGCTGCGAAATTACACACCTCCTGAGACACAGGCACGCAGAAGACCTGAAGTCTTTGCCAAACATTACACACCGCCTGAAACACAGGCGTGCGCACAATACCTGAACTATTTTCCAATCATTGGCAAAGCTACGGCATTACACGCCACCTGAGACACATGCGCGCGCATAAGACCTTTGTTTGGCAAAGCTACGACATTACACGCCGCCTGAGACACAGGCGCGCAAGACCTGAAGTCTTTGCAAAACATTGGCAATGCTACGACTTTACACGACGCCTGAGACACAGCGCGTACACAAGACCTGAAGTCTTTGCAAAACATTGGCAAAGCTACGGCGTTACACGCCGCCAAAGACACAGGCGCGCGCCCAAGACTTGAACTACATGCCAAACATTAGCAAAGCTACGGTATTACACGCCGCCTGAGACACATGCGCGCGCAAAAATCTTGAAGTCTTTGCCAATCATTGGCAAAGCTACGGCATTACACGCCGTCTGATATACATCCGCGCGCACAAGACCTGAAGTCTTTGCCAATCATTGGCAAAGCTATGACATTACACGTCGCCTGAGATACTTGCGCTTGCACACGACCTGAAGTCTTTGCCAAACATTGGCAAAGCTAGGAAATTACACGCCGCCTGGGTTACATGCGCGGGCACAAGACCTAAACTCTTTGACACACTTTGGCAAAGCTACGGCATCACACGCCGCCTGAGACACAGGCGCGCGCACAAGACCAGTACTCTTTGCAAAACTTTGGAAAAGCTACGGAATTACACGCTGCCTGAGACACAGGCGCGCAAAAGACCTGAAGTCTGTGCCAAACATTGACAAAAGCTACGGCATTACACGCCGCCTGAGACACAGGCGCGCGCACAAGATCTGAAGTCTTTGCGAAACATTGGCAAAGCTAGGAAATTACACGCCGCCTGGGTTACATGTGCGGGCACAAGACCTGAACTCTTTGCCACACTTTGGCAAAGCTACGGCATCACACGCCGCCTGAGACACAGGCGCGCGCACAAGACCAGTACTCTTTGCAAAACTTTGGAAAAGCTACGGCATTACACGCTGCCTGAGACACAGGCGCGCAAAAGACCTGAAGTCTGTGCCAAACATTGACAAAGCTACGGCATTACACGCCGCCTGAGACACAGGCGCGCGCACAAGACCTGAAGTCTTTGCCAAACATTGGCAATGCTACGGCATTACACGCATCCGGAGACACAGGCGAACGCACAAGACATGTAGTCTTTGCCAAACATTGGCAAAGCTACGACATTACACGCCTCATGAGACACAGGCATGCGCACTAGACCTGAACTCTTTGCCAATCATTGGCAAAGCGACGGCATTACACGCCGCCTGAGACACAGGCGCGCGTACTAGACCATAACTCTTTGAAGAATTTTGGAAAAGCTATGACCTTACACGCAGCCTGAGACACATGCGCGCACAAGACCTGAAGTATGTGCCAAACGTTGGCAAAGCTACGACATTACACGCCGCCTGAGACACAGGCGCGCGCACAAGACCTGAAGACTTTGCCAAACATTGGAAAAGCTACGGAATTACACGCCTCCTGAGACACACGCGCATGCACAAGACATGTAGTCTTTGCCAAACATTGGCAAAGCTGCGAAATTACACACCTCCTGAGACACAGGCACGCAGAAGACCTGAAGTCTTTGCCAAACATTACACACCGCCTGAAACACAGGCGTGCGCACAATACCTGAACTATTTTCCAATCATTGGCAAAGCTACGGCATTACACGCCACCTGAGACACATGCGCGCGCATAAAACCTTTGTTTGGCAAAGCTACGACATTACACGCCGCCTGAGACACAGGCGCGCAAGACCTGAAGTCTTTGCAAAACATTGGCAATGCTACGACTTTACACGACGCCTGAGACACAGCGCGTACACAAGACCTGAAGTCTTTGCAAAACATTGGCAAAGCTACGGCGTTACACGCCGCCAAAGACACAGGCGCGCGCCCAAGACTTGAACTACATGCCAAACATTAGCAAAGCTACGGTATTACACGCCGCCTGAGACACATGCGCGCGCAAAAATCTTGAAGTCTTTGCCAATCATTGGCAAAGCTACGGCATTACACGCCGTCTGATATACATCCGCGCGCACAAGACCTGAAGTCTTTGCCAATCATTGGCAAAGCTATGACATTACACGTCGCCTGAGATACTTGCGCTTGCACACGACCTGAAGTCTTTGCCAAACATTGGCAAAGCTAGGAAATTACACGCCGCCTGGGTTACATGCGCGGGCACAAGACCTAAACTCTTTGACACACTTTGGCAAAGCTACGGCATCACACGCCGCCTGAGACACAGGCGCGCGCACAAGACCAGTACTCTTTGCAAAACTTTGGAAAAGCTACGGAATTACACGCTGCCTGAGACACAGGCGCGCAAAAGACCTGAAGTCTGTGCCAAACATTGACAAAGCTACGGCATTACACGCCGCCTGAGACACAGGCGCGCGCACAAGATCTGAAGTCTTTGCGAAACATTGGCAAAGCTAGGAAATTACACGCCGCCTGGGTTACATGTGCGGGCACAAGACCTGAACTCTTTGCCACACTTTGGCAAAGCTACGGCATCACACGCCGCCTGAGACACAGGCGCGCGCACAAGACCAGTACTCTTTGCAAAACTTTGGAAAAGCTACGGCATTACACGCTGCCTGAGACACAGGCGCGCAAAAGACCTGAAGTCTGTGCCAAACATTGACAAAGCTACGGCATTACACGCCGCCTGAGACACAGGCGCGCGCACAAGACCTGAAGTCTTTGCCAAACATTGGCAATGCTACGGCATTACACGCATCCGGAGACACAGGCGAACGCACAAGACATGTAGTCTTTGCCAAACATTGGCAAAGCTACGACATTACACGCCTCCTGAGACACAGGCATGCGCACTAGACCTGAACTCTTTGCCAATCATTGGCAAAGCGACGGCATTACACGCCGCCTGAGACACAGGCGCGCGTACTAGACCATAACTCTTTGAAGAATTTTGGAAAAGCTATGACCTTACACGCAGCCTGAGACACATGCGCGCACAAGACCTGAAGTATGTGCCAAACGTTGGCAAAGCTACGACATTACACGCCGCCTGAGACACAGGCGCGCGCACAAGACCTGAAGACTTTGCCAAACATTGGAAAAGCTACGGAATTACACGCCTCCTGAGACACACGCGCATGCACAAGACATGTAGTCTTTGCCAAACATTGGCAAAGCTGCGAAATTACACACCTCCTGAGACACAGGCACGCACAAGACCTGAAGTCTTTGCCAAACATTACACACCGCCTGAAACACAGGCGTGCGCACAATACCTGAACTATTTTCCAATCATTGGCAAAGCTACGGCATTACACGCCACCTGAGACACATGCGCGCGCATAAGACCTTTGTTTGGCAAAGCTACGACATTACACGCCGCCTGAGACACAGGCGCGCAAGACCTGAAGTCTTTGCAAAACATTGGCAATGCTACGACTTTACACGACGCCTGAGACACAGCGCGTACACAAGACCTGAAGTCTTTGCAAAACATTGGCAAAGCTACGGCGTTACACGCCGCCAAAGACACAGGCGCGCGCCCAAGACTTGAACTACATGCCAAACATTAGCAAAGCTACGGTATTACACGCCGCCTGAGACACATGCGCGCGCAAAAATCTTGAAGTCTTTGCCAATCATTGGCAAAGCTACGGCATTACACGCCGTCTGATATACATCCGCGCGCACAAGACCTGAAGTCTTTGCCAATCATTGGCAAAGCTATGACATTACACGTCGCCTGAGATACTTGCGCTTGCACACGACCTGAAGTCTTTGCCAAACATTGGCAAAGCTAGGAAATTACACGCCGCCTGGGTTACATGCGCGGGCACAAGACCTAAACTCTTTGACACACTTTGGCAAAGCTACGGCATCACACGCCGCCTGAGACACAGGCGCGCGCACAAGACCAGTACTCTTTGCAAAACTTTGGAAAAGCTACGGAATTACACGCTGCCTGAGACACAGGCGCGCAAAAGACCTGAAGTCTGTGCCAAACATTGACAAAGCTACGGCATTACACGCCGCCTGAGACACAGGCGCGCGCACAAGATCTGAAGTCTTTGCGAAACATTGGCAAAGCTAGGAAATTACACGCCGCCTGGGTTACATGTGCGGGCACAAGACCTGAACTCTTTGCCACACTTTGGCAAAGCTACGGCATCACACGCCGCCTGAGACACAGGCGCGCGCACAAGACCAGTACTCTTTGCAAAACTTTGGAAAAGCTACGGCATTACACGCTGCCTGAGACACAGGCGCGCAAAAGACCTGAAGTCTGTGCCAAACATTGACAAAGCTACGGCATTACACGCCGCCTGAGACACAGGCGCGCGCACAAGACCTGAAGTCTTTGCCAAACATTGGCAATGCTACGGCATTACACGCATCCGGAGACACAGGCGAACGCACAAGACATGTAGTCTTTGCCAAACATTGGCAAAGCTACGACATTACACGCCTCCTGAGACACAGGCATGCGCACTAGACCTGAACTCTTTGCCAATCATTGGCAAAGCGACGGCATTACACGCCGCCTGAGACACAGGCGCGCGTACTAGACCATAACTCTTTGAAGAATTTTGGAAAAGCTATGACCTTACACGCAGCCTGAGACACATGCGCGCACAAGACCTGAAGTATGTGCCAAACGTTGGCAAAGCGACGGCATTACACGCCGCCTGAGACACAGGCGCGCGCACAAGACCTGAAGACTTTGCCAAACATTGGAAAAGCTACGGAATTACACGCCTCCTGAGACACACGCGCATGCACAAGACATGTAGTCTTTGCCAAACATTGGCAAAGCTGCGAAATTACACACCTCCTGAGACACAGGCACGCACAAGACCTGAAGTCTTTGCCAAACATTACACACCGCCTGAAACACAGGCGTGCGCACAATACCTGAACTATTTTCCAATCATTGGCAAAGCTACGGCATTACACGCCACCTGAGACACATGCGCGCGCATAAGACCTTTGTTTGGCAAAGCTACGACATTACACGCCGCCTGAGACACAGGCGCGCAAGACCTGAAGTCTTTGCAAAACATTGGCAATGCTACGACTTTACACGACGCCTGAGACACAGCGCGTACACAAGACCTGAAGTCTTTGCAAAACATTGGCAAAGCTACGGCGTTACACGCCGCCAAAGACACAGGCGCGCGCCCAAGACTTGAACTACATGCCAAACATTAGCAAAGCTACGGTATTACACGCCGCCTGAGACACATGCGCGCGCAAAAATCTTGAAGTCTTTGCCAATCATTGGCAAAGCTACGGCATTACACGCCGTCTGATATACATCCGCGCGCACAAGACCTGAAGTCTTTGCCAATCATTGGCAAAGCTATGACATTACACGTCGCCTGAGATACTTGCGCTTGCACACGACCTGAAGTCTTTGCCAAACATTGGCAAAGCTAGGAAATTACACGCCGCCTGGGTTACATGCGCGGGCACAAGACCTAAACTCTTTGCCACACTTTGGCAAAGCTACGGCATCACACGCCGCCTGAGACACAGGCGCGCGCACAAGACCAGTACTCTTTGCAAAACTTTGGAAAAGCTACGGCATTACACGCTGCCTGAGACACAGGCGCGCAAAAGACCTGAAGTCTGTGCCAAACATTGACAAAGCTACGGCATTACACGCCGCCTGAGACACAGGCGCGCGCACAAGACCTGAAGTCTTTGCCAAACATTGGCAATGCTACGGCATTACACGCATCCGGAGACACAGGCGAACGCACAAGACATGTAGTCTTTGCCAAACATTGGCAAAGCTACGACATTACACGCCTCCTGAGACACAGGCATGCGCACTAGACCTGAACTCTTTGCCAATCATTGGCAAAGCGACGGCATTACACGCCGCCTGAGACACAGGCGCGCGTACTAGACCATAACTCTTTGAAGAATTTTGGAAAAGCTATGACCTTACACGCAGCCTGAGACACATGCGCGCACAAGACCTGAAGTATGTGCCAAACGTTGGCAAAGCGACGGCATTACACGCCGCCTGAGACACAGGCGCGCGCACAAGACCTGAAGACTTTGCCAAACATTGGAAAAGCTACGGAATTACACGCCTCCTGAGACACACGCGCATGCACAAGACATGTAGTCTTTGCCAAACATTGGCAAAGCTGCGAAATTACACACCTCCTGAGACACAGGCACGCACAAGACCTGAAGTCTTTGCCAAACATTACACACCGCCTGAAACACAGGCGTGCGCACAATACCTGAACTATTTTCCAATCATTGGCAAAGCTACGGCATTACACGCCACCTGAGACACATGCGCGCGCATAAGACCTTTGTTTGGCAAAGCTACGACATTACACGCCGCCTGAGACACAGGCGCGCAAGACCTGAAGTCTTTGCAAAACATTGGCAATGCTACGACTTTACACGACGCCTGAGACACAGCGCGTACACAAGACCTGAAGTCTTTGCAAAACATTGGCAAAGCTACGGCGTTACACGCCGCCAAAGACACAGGCGCGCGCCCAAGACTTGAACTACATGCCAAACATTAGCAAAGCTACGGTATTACACGCCGCCTGAGACACATGCGCGCGCAAAAATCTTGAAGTCTTTGCCAATCATTGGCAAAGCTACGGCATTACACGCCGTCTGATATACATCCGCGCGCACAAGACCTGAAGTCTTTGCCAATCATTGGCAAAGCTATGACATTACACGTCGCCTGAGATACTTGCGCTTGCACACGACCTGAAGTCTTTGCCAAACATTGGCAAAGCTAGAAAATTACACGCCGCCTGGGTTACATGCGCGGGCACAAGACCTAAACTCTTTGCCACACTTTGGCAAAGCTACGGCATCACACGCCGCCTGAGTCACAGGCGCGCGCACAAGACCAGTACTCTTTGCAAAACTTTGGAAAAGCTACGGCATTACACGCTGCCTGAGACACAGGCGCGCAAAAGACCTGAAGTCTGTGCCAAACATTGACAAAGCTACGGCATTACACGCCGCCTGAGACACAGGCGCGCGCACAAGACCCGAAGTCTTTGCGAAACATTGGCAAAGCTAGGAAATTACACGCCGCCTGGGTTACATGTGCGGGCACAAGACCTGAACTCTTTGCCACACTTTGGCAAAGCTACGGCATCACACGCCGCCTGAGACACAGGCGCGCGCACAAGACCAGTACTCTTTGCAAAACTTTGGAAAAGCTACGGCATTACACGCTGCCTGAGACACAGGCGCGCAAAAGACCTGAAGTCTGTGCCAAACATTGACAAAGCTACGGCATTACACGCCGCCTGAGACACAGGCGCGCGCACAAGACCTGAAGTCTTTGCCAAACATTGGCAAAGCTACGGCATTACACGCATCCGGAGACACAGGCGAACGCACAAGACATGTAGTCTTTGCCAAACATTGGCAAAGCTACGACATTACACGCCTCCTGAGACACAGGCATGCGCACTAGACCTGAACTCTTTGCCAATCATTGGCAAAGCGACGGCATTACACGCCGCCTGAGACACAGGCGCGTGTACTAGACCATAACTCTTTGAAGAATTTTGGAAAAGCTATGACCTTACACGCAGCCTGAGACACATGCGCGCACAAGACCTGAAGTATGTGCCAAACGTTGGCAAAGCTACGGCATTACACGCCGCCTGAGACACAGGCGCGCGCACAAGACCTGAAGACTTTGCCAAACATTGGAAAAGCTACGGAATTACACGCCTCCTGAGACACACGCGCATGCACAAGACATGTAGTCTTTGCCAAACATTGGCAAAGCTGCGAAATTACACACCTCCTGAGACACAGGCACGCACAAGACCTGAAGTCTTTGCCAAACATTACACACCGCCTGAAACACAGGCGTGCGCACAATACCTGAACTATTTTCCAATCATTGGCAAAGCTACGGCATTACACGCCACCTGAGACACATGCGCGTGCATAAGACCTTTGTTTGGCAAAGCTACGACATTACACGCCGCCTGAGACACAGGCGCGCAAGACCTGAAGTCTTTGCAAAACATTGGCAATGCTACGACTTTACACGACGCCTGAGACACAGCGCGTACACAAGACCTGAAGTCTTTGCAAAACATTGGCAAAGCTACGGCGTTACACGCCGCCAAAGACACAGGCGCGCGCCCAAGACTTGAACTACATGCCAAACATTAGCAAAGCTACGGTATTACACGCCGCCTGAGACACATGCGCGCGCAAAAATCTTGAAGTCTTTGCCAATCATTGGCAAAGCTACGGCATTACACGCCGTCTGATATACATCCGCGCGCACAAGACCTGAAGTCTTTGCCAATCATTGGCAAAGCTATGACATTACACGTCGCCTGAGATACTTGCGCTTGCACACGACCTGAAGTCTTTGCCAAACATTGGCAAAGCTAGGAAATTACACGCCGCCTGGGTTACATGCGCGGGCACAAGACCTAAACTCTTTGACACACTTTGGCAAAGCTACGGCATCACACGCCGCCTGAGACACAGGCGCGCGCACAAGACCAGTACTCTTTGCAAAACTTTGGAAAAGCTACGGAATTACACGCTGCCTGAGACACAGGCGCGCAAAAGACCTGAAGTCTGTGCCAAACATTGACAAAGCTACGGCATTACACGCCGCCTGAGACACAGGCGCGCGCACAAGATCTGAAGTCTTTGCGAAACATTGGCAAAGCTAGGAAATTACACGCCGCCTGGGTTACATGTGCGGGCACAAGACCTGAACTCTTTGCCACACTTTGGCAAAGCTACGGCATCACACGCCGCCTGAGACACAGGCGCGCGCACAAGACCAGTACTCTTTGCAAAACTTTGGAAAAGCTACGGCATTACACGCTGCCTGAGACACAGGCGCGCAAAAGACCTGAAGTCTGTGCCAAACATTGACAAAGCTACGGCATTACACGCCGCCTGAGACACAGGCGCGCGCACAAGACCTGAAGTCTTTGCCAAACATTGGCAATGCTACGGCATTACACGCATCCGGAGACACAGGCGAACGCACAAGACATGTAGTCTTTGCCAAACATTGGCAAAGCTACGACATTACACGCCTCCTGAGACACAGGCATGCGCACTAGACCTGAACTCTTTGCCAATCATTGGCAAAGCGACGGCATTACACGCCGCCTGAGACACAGGCGCGCGTACTAGACCATAACTCTTTGAAGAATTTTGGAAAAGCTATGACCTTACACGCAGCCTGAGACACATGCGCGCACAAGACCTGAAGTATGTGCCAAACGTTGGCAAAGCGACGGCATTACACGCCGCCTGAGACACAGGCGCGCGCACAAGACCTGAAGACTTTGCCAAACATTGGAAAAGCTACGGAATTACACGCCTCCTGAGACACACGCGCATGCACAAGACATGTAGTCTTTGCCAAACATTGGCAAAGCTGCGAAATTACACACCTCCTGAGACACAGGCACGCACAAGACCTGAAGTCTTTGCCAAACATTACACACCGCCTGAAACACAGGCGTGCGCACAATACCTGAACTATTTTCCAATCATTGGCAAAGCTACGGCATTACACGCCACCTGAGACACATGCGCGCGCATAAGACCTTTGTTTGGCAAAGCTACGACATTACACGCCGCCTGAGACACAGGCGCGCAAGACCTGAAGTCTTTGCAAAACATTGGCAATGCTACGACTTTACACGACGCCTGAGACACAGCGCGTACACAAGACCTGAAGTCTTTGCAAAACATTGGCAAAGCTACGGCGTTACACGCCGCCAAAGACACAGGCGCGCGCCCAAGACTTGAACTACATGCCAAACATTAGCAAAGCTACGGTATTACACGCCGCCTGAGACACATGCGCGCGCAAAAATCTTGAAGTCTTTGCCAATCATTGGCAAAGCTACGGCATTACACGCCGTCTGATATACATCCGCGCGCACAAGACCTGAAGTCTTTGCCAATCATTGGCAAAGCTATGACATTACACGTCGCCTGAGATACTTGCGCTTGCACACGACCTGAAGTCTTTGCCAAACATTGGCAAAGCTAGGAAATTACACGCCGCCTGGGTTACATGCGCGGGCACAAGACCTAAACTCTTTGCCACACTTTGGCAAAGCTACGGCATCACACGCCGCCTGAGTCACAGGCGCGCGCACAAGACCAGTACTCTTTGCAAAACTTTGGAAAAGCTACGGCATTACACGCTGCCTGAGACACAGGCGCGCAAAAGACCTGAAGTCTGTGCCAAACATTGACAAAGCTACGGCATTACACGCCGCCTGAGACACAGGCGCGCGCACAAGACCCGAAGTCTTTGCCAAACATTGGCAAAGCTAGGAAATTACACGCCGCCTGGGTTACATGTGCGGGCACAAGACCTGAACTCTTTGCCACACTTTGGCAAAGCTACGGCATCACACGCCGCCTGAGACACAGGCGCGCGCACAAGACCAGTACTCTTTGCAAAACTTTGGAAAAGCTACGGCATTACACGCTGCCTGAGACACAGGCGCGCAAAAGACCTGAAGTCTGTGCCAAACATTGACAAAGCTACGGCATTACACGCCGCCTGAGACACAGGCGCGCGCACAAGACCTGAAGTCTTTGCCAAACATTGGCAAAGCTACGGCATTACACGCATCCGGAGACACAGGCGAACGCACAAGACATGTAGTCTTTGCCAAACATTGGCAAAGCTACGACATTACACGCCTCCTGAGACACAGGCATGCGCACTAGACCTGAACTCTTTGCCAATCATTGGCAAAGCGACGGCATTACACGCCGCCTGAGACACAGGCGCGCGTACTAGACCATAACTCTTTGAAGAATTTTGGAAAAGCTATGACCTTACACGCAGCCTGAGACACATGCGCGCACAAGACCTGAAGTATGTGCCAAACGTTGGCAAAGCTACGGCATTACACGCCGCCTGAGACACAGGCGCGCGCACAAGACCTGAAGACTTTGCCAAACATTGGAAAAGCTACGGAATTACACGCCTCCTGAGACACACGCGCATGCACAAGACATGTAGTCTTTGCCAAACATTGGCAAAGCTGCGAAATTACACACCTCCTGAGACACAGGCACGCACAAGACCTGAAGTCTTTGCCAAACATTACACACCGCCTGAAACACAGGCGTGCGCACAATACCTGAACTATTTTCCAATCATTGGCAAAGCTACGGCATTACACGCCACCTGAGACACATGCGCGCGCATAAGACCTTTGTTTGGCAAAGCTACGACATTACACGCCGCCTGAGACACAGGCGCGCAAGACCTGAAGTCTTTGCAAAACATTGGCAATGCTACGACTTTACACGACGCCTGAGACACAGCGCGTACACAAGACCTGAAGTCTTTGCAAAACATTGGCAAAGCTACGGCGTTACACGCCGCCAAAGACACAGGCGCGCGCCCAAGACTTGAACTACATGCCAAACATTAGCAAAGCTACGGTATTACACGCCGCCTGAGACACATGCGCGCGCAAAAATCTTGAAGTCTTTGCCAATCATTGGCAAAGCTACGGCATTACACGCCGTCTGATATACATCCGCGCGCACAAGACCTGAAGTCTTTGCCAATCATTGGCAAAGCTATGACATTACACGTCGCCTGAGATACTTGCGCTTGCACACGACCTGAAGTCTTTGCCAAACATTGGCAAAGCTAGGAAATTACACGCCGCCTGGGTTACATGCGCGGGCACAAGACCTAAACTCTTTGACACACTTTGGCAAAGCTACGGCATCACACGCCGCCTGAGACACAGGCGCGCGCACAAGACCAGTACTCTTTGCAAAACTTTGGAAAAGCTACGGCATTACACGCTGCCTGAGACACAGGCGCGCAAAAGACCTGAAGTCTGTGCCAAACATTGACAAAGCTACGGCATTACACGCCGCCTGAGACACAGGCGCGCGCACAAGACCTGAAGTCTTTGCGAAACATTGGCAAAGCTAGGAAATTACACGCCGCCTGGGTTACATGTGCGGGCACAAGACCTGAACTCTTTGCCACACTTTGGCAAAGCTACGGCATCACACGCCGCCTGAGACACAGGCGCGCGCACAAGACCAGTACTCTTTGCAAAACTTTGGAAAAGCTACGGCATTACACGCTGCCTGAGACACAGGCGCGCAAAAGACCTGAAGTCTGTGCCAAACATTGACAAAGCTACGGCATTACACGCCGCCTGAGACACAGGCGCGCGCACAAGACCTGAAGTCTTTGCCAAACATTGGCAATGCTACGGCATTACACGCATCCGGAGACACAGGCGAACGCACAAGACATGTAGTCTTTGCCAAACATTGGCAAAGCTACGACATTACACGCCTCCTGAGACACAGGCATGCGCACTAGACCTGAACTCTTTGCCAATCATTGGCAAAGCGACGGCATTACACGCCGCCTGAGACACAGGCGCGCGTACTAGACCATAACTCTTTGAAGAATTTTGGAAAAGCTATGACCTTACACGCAGCCTGAGACACATGCGCGCACAAGACCTGAAGTATGTGCCAAACGTTGGCAAAGCGACGGCATTACACGCCGCCTGAGACACAAGCGCGCGCACAAGACCTGAAGACTTTGCCAAACATTGGAAAAGCTACGGAATTACACGCCTCCTGAGACACACGCGCATGCACAAGACATGTAGTCTTTGCCAAACATTGGCAAAGCTGCGAAATTACACACCTCCTGAGACACAGGCACGCACAAGACCTGAAGTCTTTGCCAAACATTACACACCACCTGAAACACAGGCGTGCGCACAATACCTGAACTATTTTCCAATCATTGGCAAAGCTACGGCATTACACGCCACCTGAGACACATGCGCGCGCATAAGACCTTTGTTTGGCAAAGCTACGACATTACACGCCGCCTGAGACACAGGCGCGCAAGACCTGAAGTCTTTGCAAAACATTGGCAATGCTACCACTTTACACGACGCCTGAGACACAGCGCGTACACAAGACCTGAAGTCTTTGCAAAACATTGGCAAAGCTACGGCGTTACACGCCGCCAAAGACACAGGCGCGCGCCCAAGACTTGAACTACATGCCAAACATTAGCAAAGCTACGGTATTACACGCCGCCTGAGACACATGCGCGCGCAAAAATCTTGAAGTCTTTGCCAATCATTGGCAATGCTACGGCATTACACGCCGTGTGATATACATCCGCGCGCACAAGACCTGAAGTCTTTGCCAATCATTGGCAAAGCTATGACATTACACGTCCCCTGAGATACTTGCGCTTGCACACGACCTGAAGTCTTTGCCAAACATTGGCAAAGCTAGGAAATTACACGCCGCCTGGGTTACATGCGCGGGCACAAGACCTAAACTCTTTGCCACACTTTGGCAAAGCTACGGCATCACACGCCACCTGAGACACAGGCGCGCGCACAAGACCAGTACTCTTTGCAAAACTTTGGAAAAGCAACGACATTACACGCTGCCTGAGACACAGGCGCGCAAAAGACCTGAAGTCTGTGCCAAACATTGACAAAGCTACGGCATTACACGCCGCCTGAGACACAGGCGCGCGCACAAGACCTGAAGTCTTTGCCAAACATTGGCAAAGCTACGGCATTACACGCATCCGGAGACACAGGCGAACGCACAAGACATGTAGTCTTTGCCAAACATTGGCAAAGCTACGACATTACACGCCTCCTGAGACACAGGCATGCGCACTAGACCTGAACTCTTTGCCAATCATTGGCAAAGCGACGGCATTACACGCCGCCTGAGACACAGGCGCGCGTACTAGACCATAACTCTTTGAAGAATTTTGGAAAAGCTATGACCTTACACGCAGCCTGAGACACATGCGCGCACAAGACCTGAAGTATGTGCCAAACGTTGGCAAAGCGACGGCATTACACGCCGCCTGAGACACAAGCGCGCGCACAAGACCTGAAGACTTTGCCAAACATTGGAAAAGCTACGGAATTACACGCCTCCTGAGACACACGCGCATGCACAAGACATGTAGTCTTTGCCAAACATTGGCAAAGCTGCGAAATTACACACCTCCTGAGACACAGGCACGCACAAGACCTGAAGTCTTTGCCAAACATTACACACCACCTGAAACACAGGCGTGCGCACAATACCTGAACTATTTTCCAATCATTGGCAAAGCTACGGCATTACACGCCACCTGAGACACATGCGCGCGCATAAGACCTTTGTTTGGCAAAGCTACGACATTACACGCCGCCTGAGACACAGGCGCGCAAGACCTGAAGTCTTTGCAAAACATTGGCAATGCTACCACTTTACACGACGCCTGAGACACAGCGCGTACACAAGACCTGAAGTCTTTGCAAAACATTGGCAAAGCTACGGCGTTACACGCCGCCAAAGACACAGGCGCGCGCCCAAGACTTGAACTACATGCCAAACATTAGCAAAGCTACGGTATTACACGCCGCCTGAGACACATGCGCGCGCAAAAATCTTGAAGTCTTTGCCAATCATTGGCAATGCTACGGCATTACACGCCGTGTGATATACATCCGCGCGCACAAGACGTGAAGTCTTTGCCAATCATTGGCAAAGCTATGACATTACACGTCCCCTGAGATACTTGCGCTTGCACACGACCTGAAGTCTTTGCCAAACATTGGCAAAGCTAGGAAATTACACGCCGCCTGGGTTACATGCGCGGGCACAAGACCTAAACTCTTTGCCACACTTTGGCAAAGCTACGGCATCACACGCCACCTGAGACACAGGCGCGCGCACAAGACCAGTACTCTTTGCAAAACTTTGGAAAAGCAACGACATTACACGCTGCCTGAGACACAGGCGCGCAAAAGACCTGAAGTCTGTGCCAAACATTGACAAAGCTACGGCATTACACGCCGCCTGAGACACAGGCGCGCGCACAAGACCTGAAGTCTTTGCCAAACATTGGCAAAGCTACGGCATTACACGCATCCGGAGACACAGGCGAACGCACAAGACATGTAGTCTTTGCCAAACATTGGCAAAGCTACGACATTACACGCCTCCTGAGACACAGGCATGCGCACTAGACCTGAACTCTTTGCCAATCATTGGCAAAGCGACGGCATTACACGCCGCCTGAGACACAGGCGCGCGTACTAGACCATAACTCTTTGAAGAATTTTGGAAAAGCTATGACCTTACACGCAGCCTGAGACACATGCGCGCACAAGACCTGAAGTATGTGCCAAACGTTGGCAAAGCTACGGCATTACACGCCGCCTGAGACACAGGCGCGCGCACAAGACCTGAAGACTTTGCCAAACATTGGAAAAGCTACGGCATTACACGCCTCCTGAGACACACGCGCATGCACAAGACATGTAGTCTTTGCCAAACATTGGCAAAGCTGCGAAATTACACACCTCCTGAGACACAGGCACGCACAAGACCTGAAGTCTTTGCCAAACATTACACACCGCCTGAAACACAGGCGTGCGCACAATACCTGAACTATTTGCCAATCATTGGCAAAGCTACGGCATTACACGCCACCTGAGACACATGCGTGCGCATAAGACCTTTGTTTGGCAAAGCTACGGCATTACACGCCGCCTGAGACACAGGCGCGCAAGACCTGAAGTCTTTGCAAAACATTGGCAATGCTACGACATTACACGACGCCTGAGACACAGCGCGTACACAAGACCTGAAGTCTTTGCAAAATATTTGCAAAGCTACGGCGTTACACGCCACCAAAGACACAGGCGCGCGCCCAAGACTTGAACTACATGCCAAACATTAGCAAAGCTACGGTATTACACGCCGCCTGAGACACATGCGCGCGCAAAAATCTTGAAGTCCTTGCCAATCATTGGCAAAGCTACGGCATTACACGCCGTCTGATACACATCCGCGCGCACAAGACCTGAAGTCTTTGCCAATCATTGGCAAAGCTATGACATTACACGTCGCCTGAGATACTTGCGCTTGCACACGACCTGAAGTCTTTGCCAAACATTGGCAAAGCAAGGAAATTACACGCCACCTGGGTTACATGCGCGGGCACAAGACCTAAACTCTTTGCCACACTTTGGCAAAGCTACGGCATCACACGCCGCCTGAGACACAGGCGCGCGCACAAGACCAGTACTCTTTGCAAAACTTTGGAAAAGCTACGGCATTACACGCTGCCTGAGACACAGGCGCGTAAAAGACCTGAAGTCTGTGCCAAACATTGACAAAGCTACGGCATTACACGCCGCCTGAGACACAGGCGCGCGCACAAGACCTGAAGTCTTTGCCAAACATTGGCAAAGCTACGGCATTACACGCATCCGGAGACACAGGCGAACGCACAAGACATGTAGTCTTTGCCAAACATTGGCAAAGCTACGACATTACACGCCTCCTGAGACACAGGCATGCGCACTAGACCTGAACTCTTTGCCAATCATTGGCAAAGCGACGGCATTACACGCCGCCTGAGACACAGGCGCGCGTACTAGACCAGAACTCTTTGCAAAACTTTGGAAAAGCTATGACCTTACATGCAGCCTGAGACACATTCGCGCACAAGACCTGAAGTATGTGCCAAACGTTGGCAAAGCTACGGCATTACACGCCGCCTGAGACACAGGCGCGCGCACAAGACCTGAAGTCTTTGCCAAACATTGGAAAAGCTACGGCATTACACGCCACCTGAGACACACGTGCACGCACAAGACATGTAGTCTTTGCCAAACATTGGTAAAGCTGCGACATTACACACCTCCTGAGACACAGGCACGCACAAGACCTGAAGTCTTTGCCAAACATTACACACCGCCTGAGACACAGGCGTGCGCATAATACCTGAACTATTTGCCAATCATTGGCAAAGCTACGGCATTACACAGCCACCTGAGACACATGTGCGCGCATTAGACCTTTGTTTGGCAAAGCTACGGCATTACACGCCGCCCGAGACACAGGCGTGCATGACCTGAAGTCTTTGCAAAACATTGGCAATGCTACGGCATTACACGACGCCTGAGACACAGCGCGTACACAAGACCTGAAGTCTTTGCAAAACATTCGCAAAGCTATGGCATTACATGCCGCCAAAGACAGAGGCGCGCGCACAAGTCTTTAACTACATGCCAAACATTAGCAATGCTACGGTATTACACGCCGCCTGAGACACATGCGCGCGCAAATATCTTGAAGTCTTTGCCAATCATTGGCAAAGCTACGGCATTACACGCCGTCTAATACACATGCGCGCGCACAAGACCTGAAGTCTTTGCCAATCATTGGCAAAGCTACGGCATTACACGCCGCCTGAGACACTTGCGCATGCACACGACCTGAAGTCTTTGCCAAACATTGGCAAAGGTAGGAAATTACACGCCGCCTGGGTTACATGCGCGGGCACAAGACCTGAACTCTTTGCCACACTTTGGCAAAGCTACAGCATTACACGCCGCCTGAGACACAGGCGTGCGCCCAAGACCTGTGTTTGGCAAAGCTAAAGTATTACACGCCCCAGAGACACAGTCGCGCGCACAAGACCTGAAGTCCTTGCCAAGCATTAGCAAAGATACGGCATTACACGCCTCCTGAGACACTTGCGCATGCACAGGACCTGAAGTCTTTGCCAAACATTGGCAAAGCTACGAAATTACAAACAGCCTGGGTTACATGCGCGCGCACAAGACCTGAACTCTTTGCCACACTTTGGCAAAGCTACGGCATTACACGCCGCCTGAGACACAGGCGCGCACAAGACCGGAACTCTTTGCAAAAATTTGGAAAAGCTACGGCATTACACGCTGCCTGAGACACAGGCGCGCGCACAAGACCTGAAGTCTTCACCAAACATTGCCAAAACTACGGCATTACATGCATCCGGAGGCATAGGCGCACGCACAAGACGTGTAGTCTTTGCCAAACATTGGCAAAGCTACGACATTACACGCCTCTTGAGACACAGGCACGCACAAGACCTGTAGTCTTTGCCAAACATTTGCAAAGGTATGGCATTACACGTCGCTTGAGACACAGGCGTGCGCCCAAGACCTGTGTTTGGCAAAGCTAAAGTATTACACGCCCCTGAGACACAGTCGCGCGCACAAGACCTGAAGTCCCTGCCAAGCATTAGCAAAGATACGGCATTACACGCCTCCTGAGACACTTGCGCATGCACAGTACCTGAAGTCTTTGCCAAACATTGGCAAAGCTACGAAATTACAAACAGCCTGGGTTACATGCGCGCGCACAAGACCTGAACTATTTGCCACAGTTTGCAAAGCTACGGCATTACACGCCGCCTGAGACACATGCGCGCGCACAAGACCTGAAGTCTTTGCCAAACATTGGAAAAGCTACGGCATTACACGCCGCCTGAGACACACGAGCACGCACAAGACATGTAGTCTTTGCCAAACATTGGCAAAGCTGCGACATTACATGCCTCCTGAGACACAGGTACGCACAAGACCTGATGTCTTTGCCAAACATTACACACCGCCTGAGACACAGGCGTGCGCGCAATACCTGAACTATTTGCCAATCATTGGCAAAGCTACGGCATTACACAGCCACCTGAGACACATGTGCGCACATTAGACCTTTGTTTGGCAAAGCTACGGCATTACACGCCGCCTGAGACACAGGCGTGCAAGACCTGAAGTCTTTGCAAAACATTGGCAATGCTACGGCATTACACGACGCCTGAGACACAGCGCGTACACAAGACCTGAAGTCTTTGCAAAATATTCGCAAAGCTATGGCATTACATGCCGCCAAAGACAGAGGCGCGCGCACAAGTCTTTAACTACATGCCAAACATTAGCAAAGCTACGGTATTACACGCCGCCTGAGACACATGCGCGCGCAAAAATCTTGAAGTCTTTGCCAATCATTGGCAAAGCTACGGCATTACACGCCGTCTAATACACATGCGCGCGCACAAGACCTGAAGTCTTTGACAATCATTGGCAAAGCTACGGCATTACACGCCGCCTGAGACACTTGCGCATGCACACGACCTGAAGTCTTTGACAAACATTGGCAAAGCTAGCAAATTACACGCTGCCTGGGTTACATGCGCGGGCACAGGACCTGAACTCTTTGCCACACTTTGGCAAAGCTACGGCATTACACCCCGCCTGAGACACAGGCGCGCGCACAAGACCGGAACTCTTTGCAAAAATTTGGAAAAGCTACGGCATTACACGCTGCCTGAGACACAGGCACGCACAAGACCTGAAGTCTATGCCACACATTGACAAAGCTACGGCATTACACGCGGCCTGAGACACAGGCGCGCGCACAAGACCTGAAGTCTTCGCCAAACATTGCCAAAACTACGCCATTACATGCATCCGGAGACACAGGCGCACGCACAAGATGTGTAGTCTTTGCCAAACATTGGCAAAGCTACGACATTACACGCCTCTTGAGACTCAGGCACGCACAAGACCTGTAGTCTTTGCCAAACATTTGAAAAGGTATGGCATTACACGTCGCTTGAGACACAGGCGTGCGCCCAAGACCTGTGTTTGGCAAAGCTACAGTATTACACGCCCCTGAGACACAGTCGCGCGCACAAGGCCCGAAGTCCTTGCCAAGCATTAGCAAAGCTACGGCATTACACGCCTCCTGAGACACTTGCGCATGCACAGGACCTGAAGTCTTTGCCAAACATTGGCAAAGCTACGAAATTACAAACAGCCTGGGTTACATGCGCGCGCACAAGACCTGAACTATTTGCCACAGTTTGCAAAGCGACGGCATTACACGCCGCCTGAGACACAGGCGCGCGTACTAGACCATAACTCTTTGAAGAATTTTGGAAAAGCTATGACCTTACACGCAGCCTGAGACACATGCGCGCACAAGACCTGAAGTATGTGCCAAACGTTGGCAAAGCGACGGCATTACACGCCGCCTGAGACACAGGCGCGCGCACAAGACCTGAAGACATTGCCAAACATTGGAAAAGCTACGGAATTACACGCCTCCTGAGACACACGCGCATGCACAAGACATGTAGTCTTTGCCAAACATTGGCAAAGCTGCGAAATTACACACCTCCTGAGACACAGGCACGCACAAGACCTGAAGTCTTTGCCAAACATTACACACCGCCTGAAACACAGGCGTGCGCACAATACCTGAACTATTTTCCAATCATTGGCAAAGCTACGGCATTACACGCCACCTGAGACACATGCGCGCGCATAAGACCTTTGTTTGGCAAAGCTACGACATTACACGCCGCCTGAGACACAGGCGCGCAAGACCTGAAGTCTTTGCAAAACATTGGCAATGCTACGACTTTACACGACGCCTGAGACACAGCGCGTACACAAGACCTGAAGTCTTTGCAAAACATTGGCAAAGCTACGGCGTTACACGCCGCCAAAGACACAGGCGCGCGCCCAAGACTTGAACTACATGCCAAACATTAGCAAAGTTACGGTATTACACGCCGCCTGAGACACATGCGCGCGCAAAAATCTTGAAGTCTTTGCCAATCATTGGCAAAGCTACGGCATTACACGCCGTCTGATATACATCCGCGCGCACAAGACCTGAAGTCTTTGCCAATCATTGGCAAAGCTATGACATTACACGTCCCCTGAGATACTTGCGCTTGCACACGACCTGAAGTCTTTGCCAAACATTGGCAAAGCTAGGAACTTACACGCCGCCTGGGTTACATGCGCGGGCACAAGACCTAAACTCTTTGCCACACTTTGGCAAAGCTACGGCATCACACGCCGCCTGAGACACAGGCGCGCGCACAAGACCTGTACTCTTTGCAAAACTTTGGAAAAGCAACGGCATTACACGCTGCCTGAGACACAGGCGCGCAAAAGACCTGAAGTCTGTGCCAAACATTGACAAAGCTACGGCATTACACGCCGCCTGAGACACAGGCGCGCGCACTAGACCTGAAGTCTTTGCCAAACATTGGCAAAGCTAGGAAATTACACGCCGCCTGGGTTACATGTGCGGGCACAAGACCTGAACTCTTTGCCACACTTTGGCAAAGCTACGGCATCACACGCCGCCTGAGACACAGGCGCGCGCACAAGACCAGTACTCTTTGCAAAACTTTGGAAAAGCTACGGCATTACACGCTGCCTGAGACACAGGCGCGCAAAAGACCTGAAGTCTGTGCCAAACATTGACAAAGCTACGGCATTACACGCCGCCTGAGACACAGGCGCGCGCACAAGACCTGAAGTCTTTGCCAAACATTGGCAAAGCTACGGCATTACACGCATCCGGAGACACAGGCGAACGCACAAGACATGTAGTCTTTGCCAAACATTGGCAAAGCTACGACATTACACGCCTCCTGAGACACAGGCATGCGCACTAGACCTGAACTCTTTGCCAATCATTGGCAAAGCGACGGCATTACACGCCGCCTGAGACACATGCGCGCACAAGACCTGAAGTATGTGCCAAACGTTGGCAAAGCTACGGCATTACACGCCGCCTGAGACACAGGCGCGCGCACAAGACCTGAAGACTTTGCCAAACATTGGAAAAAGCTACGGCATTACACGCCTCCTGAGACACACGCGCATGCACAAGACATGTAGTCTTTGCCAAACATTGGCAAAGCTGCGAAATTACACACCTCCTGAGACACAGGCACGCACAAGACCTGAAGTCTTTGCCAAACATTACACACCGCCTGAAACACAGGCGTGCGCACAATACCTGAACTATTTGCCAATCATTGGCAAAGCTACGGCATTACACGCCACCTGAGACACATGCGTGCGTATAAGACCTTTATTTGGCAAAGCTACGGCATTACACGCCGCCTGAGACACAGGCGCGCAAGACCTGAAGTCTTTGCAAAACATTGGCAATGCTACGACATTACACGACGCCTGAGACACAGCGCGTACACAAGACCTGAAGTCTTTGCAAAACATTGGCAAAGCTACGGCGTTACACGCCACCAAAGACACAGGCGCGCGCCCAAGACTTGAACTACATGCCAAACATTAGCAAAGCTACGGTATTACACGCCGCCTGAGACACATGCGCGCGCAAAAATCTTGAAGTCCTTGCCAATCATTGGCAAAGCTACGGCATTACACGCCGTCTGATACACATCCGCGCGCACAAGACCTGAAGTCTTTGCCAATCATTGGCAAAGCTCTGACATTACACGTCGCCTGAGATACTTGCGCTTGCACACGACCTGAAGTCTTTGCCAAACATTGGCAAAGCTAGGAAATTACACGCCGCCTGGGTTACATGCGCGGGCACAAGACCTAAACTCTTTGCCACACTTTGGCAAAGCTACGGCATCACACGCCGCCTGAGACACAGGCGCGCGCACAAGACCAGTACTCTTTGCAAAACTTTGGAAAAGCTACGGCATTACACGCTGCCTGAGACACAGGCGCGCAAAAGACCTGAAGTCTGTGCCAAACATTGACAAAGCTACGGCATTACACGCCGCCTGAGACACTGGCGCGCGCACAAGACCTGAAGTCTTTGCCAAACATTGGCAAAGCTACGGCATTACACGCATCCGGAGACACAGGCGAACGCACAAGACATGTAGTCTTTGCCAAACATTGGCAAAGCTACGACATTACACGCCTCCTGAGACACAGGCATGCGCACTAGACCTGAACTCTTTGCCAATCATTGGCAAAGCGACGGCATTACACGCCGCCTGAGACACAGGCGCGCGTACTAGACCAGAACTCTTTGCAAATCTTTGGAAAAGCTATGACCTTACACGCAGCCTGAGACACATTCGCGCACAAGACCTGAAGTATGTGCCAAACGTTGGCAAAGCTACGGCATTACACGCCGCCTGAGACACAGGCGCGCGCACAAGACCTGAAGTCTTTGCCAAACATTGGAAAAGCTACGGCATTACACGCCACCTGAGACACACGTGCACGCACAAGACATGTAGTCTTTGCCAAACATTGGTAAAGCTGCGACATTACACACCTCCTGAGACACAGGCACGCACAAGACCTGAAGTCTTTGCCAAACATTACACACCGCCTGAGACACAGGCGTGCGCACAATACCTGAACTATTTGGCAATCATTGGCAAAGCTACGGCATTACACAGCCACCTGAGACACATGTGCGCGCATTAGACCTTTGTTTGGCAAAGCTACGGCATTACACGCCGCCCGAGACACAGGCGTGCAAGACCTGAAGTCTTTGCAAAACATTGGCAATGCTACGGCATTACACGACGCCTGAGACACAGCGCGTACACAAGACCTGAAGTCTTTGCAAAACATTCGCAAAGCTATGGCATTACATGCCGCCAAAGACAGAGGCGCGCGCACAAGTCTTTAACTACATGCCAAACATTAGCAAAGCTACGGTATTACACGCCGCCTGAGACACATGCGCGCGCAAAAATCTTGAAGTCTTTGCCAATCATTGGCAAAGTTACGGCATTACACGCCGTCTAATACACATGCGCGCGCACAATACCTGAAGTCTTTGCCAATCATTGGCAAAGCTACGGCATTACACGCCGCCTGAGACACTTGCGCATGCACACGACCTGAAGCCTTTGCCAAACATTGGCAAAGGTAGGAAATTACACGCCGCCTGGGTTACATGCGCGGGCACAAGACCTGAACTCTTTGCCACACTTTGGCAAAGCTACGGCATTACACGCCGCCTGAGGCACAGGCGTGCGCCCAAGACCTGTGTTTGGCAAAGCTAAAGTATTACACGCCCCTGAGACACAGTCGCGCGCACAAGACCTGAAGTCCTTGCCAAGCATTAGCAAAGATACGGCATTACACGCCTCCTGAGACACTTGCGCATGCACAGGACCTGAAGTCTTTGCCAAACATTGGCAAAGCTACGAAATTACAAACAGCCTGGGTTACATGCGCGCACACAAGACCTGAACTCTTTGCCACACTTTGGCAAAGCTACGGCATTACACGCCGCCTGAGACACAGGCGCGCACAAGACCGGAACTCTTTGCAAAAATTTGGAAAAGCTACGGCATTACACGCTGCCTGAGACACAGGCACGCACAAGACCTGATGTCTATGCCACACATTGACAAAGCTACGGCATTACACGCCGCCTGAGACACAGGCGCGCGCACAAGACCTGAAGTCTTCACCAAACATTGCCAAAACTACGGCATTACATGCATCCGGAGGCATAGGCGCACGCACAAGACGTGTAGTCTTTGCCAAACATTGGCAAAGCTACGACATTACACGCCTCTTGAGACACAGGCACGCACAAGACCTGTAGTCTTTGCCAAACATTTGCAAAGGTATGGCATTACACGTCGCTTGAGACACAGGCGTGCGCCCAAGACCTGTGTTTGGCAAAGCTAAAGTATTACACGCCCCTGAGACACAGTCGCACGCACAAGACCTGAAGTCCCTGCCAAGCATTAGCAAAGATACGACATTACACGCCTCCTGAGACACTTGCGCATGCACAGGACCTGAAGTCTTTGCCAAACATTGGCAAAGCTACGAAATTACAAACAGCCTGGGTTACATGCGCGCGCACAAGACCTGAACTATTTGCCACAGTTTGCAAAGCTACGGCATTACACGCCGCCTGAGACACATGCGCGCGCACAAGACCTGAAGTCTTTGCCAAACATTGGAAAAGCTACGGCATTACACGCCGCCTGAGACACACGAGCACGCACAAGACATGTAGTCTTTGCCAAACATTGGCAAAGCTGCGACATTACATGCCTCCTGAGACACAGGTACGCACAAGACCTGAAGTCTTTGCCAAACATTACACACCGCCTGAGACACAGGCGTGCGCGCAATACCTGAACTATTTGCCAATCATTGGCAAAGCTACGGCATTACACAGCCACCTGAGACACATGTGCGCGCATTAGACCTTTGTTTGGCAAAGCTACGGCATTACACGCCGCCTGAGACACAGGCGTGCAAGACCTGAAGTCTTTGCAAAACATTGGCAATGCTACGGCATTACACGACGCCTGAGACACAGCGCGTACACAAGACCTGAAGTCTTTGCAAAATATTCGCAAAGCTATGGCATTACATGCCGCCAAAGACAGAGGCGCGCGCACAAGTCTTTAACTACATGCCAAACATTAGCAAAGCTACGGTATTACACGCCGCCTGAGACACATGCGCGCGCAAAAATCTTGAAGTCTTTGCCAATCATTGGCAAAGCTACGGCATTACACGCCGTCTAATACACATGCGCGCGCACAAGACCTGAAGTCTTTGACAATCATTGGCAAAGCTACGGCATTACACGCCGCCTGAGACACTTGCGCATGCACACGACCTGAAGTCTTTGACAAACATTGGCAAAGCTAGGAAATTACACGCTGCCTGGGTTACATGCGCGGGCACAGGACCTGAACTCTTTGCCACACTTTGGCAAAGCTACGGCATTACACGCCGCCTGAGACACAGGCGCGCGCACAAGACCGGAACTCTTTGCAAAAATTTGGAAAAGCTACGGCATTACACGCTGCCTGAGACACAGGCACGCACAAGACCTGAAGTCTATGCCACACATTGACAAAGCTACGGCATTACACGCGGCCTGAGACACAGGCGCGCGCACAAGACCTGAAGTCTTCGCCAAACATTGCCAAAACTACGCCATTACATGCATCCGGAGACACAGGCGCACGCACAAGATGTGTAGTCTTTGCCAAACATTGGCAAAGCTACGACATTACACTCCTCTTGAGACTCAGGCACGCACAAGACCTGTAGTCTTTGCCAAACATTTGAAAAGGTATGGCATTACACGTCGCTTGAGACACAGGCGTGCGCCCAAGACCTGTGTTTGGCAAAGCTACAGTATTACACGCCCCTCAGACACAGTCGCGCGCACAAGACCCGAAGTCCTTGCCAAGCATTAGCAAAGCTACGGCATTACACGCCTCCTGAGACACTTGCGCATGCACAGGACCTGAAGTCTTTGCCAAACATTGGCAAAGCTACGAAATTACAAACAGCCTGGGTTACATGCGCGCGCACAAGACCTGAACTATTTGCCACAGTTTGCAAAGCTACGGCATTACACGCCGCCTAAGACACAGGCGCGCGCACATGACCAGAACTCTTTGCAAAACTTTGGAAAAGCTATGACCTTACACCCAGCCTGAGACACATGCGCGCACAAGACCTGAAGTATGTGCCAAACGTTGGCAAAGCTACGGCATTACACGCCGCCTGAGACACAGGCGCGCGCACAAGACCTGAAGTCTTTGACAAACATTGGCAAAGCTACGGCATTACACGCATCCGGAGACACAGGCGAACGCACAAGACATGTAGTCTTTGCCAAACATTGGCAAAGCTACGACATTACACGCCTCCTGAGACACAGGCATGCGCACTAGACCTGAACTCTTTATCAATCATTGGCAAAGCGACGGCATTACACGCCGCCTGAGACCTAGGCGCGCGCACAAGACCAGAACTCTTTGCAAAACTTTGGAAAAGCTACGACCTTTCGCGCAGCCTGAGACACATGCGCGCACAAGACCTGAAGTATGTGCCAAACGTTGGCAAAGCTACGGCATTACACGCCGCCTGAGACACCGGCGCGCGCACAAGACCTGAATTCTTTGCCAAACATTGGAAAAGCTACGGCATTACACGCCTCCTGAGACACACGCGCACGCACAAGACATGTAGTCTTTGCCAAACATTGGCAAAGCTGCGACATTACACGCCTCCTGAGACACAGGCACGCACAAGACCTGAAGTCTTTGCCAATCATTGGCAATGCTACGACATTACACGACGCCTGAGACACAGCGCGTACACAAGACCTGAAGTCTTTGCAAAACATTGGCAAAGCTACGGCATTACACGCCGCCAAAGACACAGGCGCGCGCCCAAGACTTGAACTACATGCCAAACATTAGCAAAGCTACGGTATTACACGCCGCCTGAGACACATGCGCGCGCAAAAATCTTGTAGTCTTTGCCAATCATTGGCAAATCTACGGCATTACACGCCGTCTGATACACATGCGCGCGCACAAGACCTGAAGTCTTTGCCAATCATTGGCAAAGCTATGACATTACACGCCGCCTAAGACACTTGCGCTTGCACACGACCTGAAGTCTTTGCCAAACATTGGCAAAGCTAGGAAATTACACGCCGCCTGGGTTATATGCGCGGGCACAAGACCTGAACTCTTTGCCACACTTTGGCAAAGCTACGGCATCACACGCCGCCTGAGACACAGGCGCGCGCACAAGACCAGTACTCTTTGCAAAACTTTGGAAAAACTACGGCATTACACGCTGCCTGAGACACAGGCGCGCAAAAGACCTGAAGTCTGTGCCAAACATTGACAAAGCTACGGCATTACACGCCGCCTGAGACACAGGCGCGCGCACAAGACCTGAAGTCTTTGCCAAACATTGGCAAAGCTACGGCATTACACGCATCCGGAGACACAGGCGAACGCACAAGACATGTAGTCTTTGCCAAACATTGGCAAAGCTACGACATTACACGCCTCCTGAGACACAGGCATGCGCACTAGACCTGAACTCTTTGCCAATCATTGGCAAAGCGACGGCATTACACGCCGCCTGAGACACAGGCGCGCGTACTAGACCAGAACTCTTTGCAAAACTTTGGAAAAGCTATGACCTTACACGCAGCCTGAGACACATGCGCGCACAAGACCTGAAGTATGTGCCAAACGTTGGCAAAGTTACGGCATTACAAGCCCGCCTGAGACACAGGCGCGCGCACAAGACCTGAAGTCTTTGCCAAACATTGGAAAAGCTACGGCATTACACGCCGCCTGAGACACACGCGCACGCACAAGACATGTAGTCTTTGCCAAACATTGGCAAAGTTGCGACATTACACGCCTCCTGAGACACAGGCACGCACAAGACCTGAAGTCTTTGCCAAACATTACACACCGCCTGAGACACAGGCGTGCGCACAATAACTGAACTATTTGCCAATCATTGGCAAAGCTACGGCATTACACAGCCACCTGAGACACATGTGCGCGCATTAGACCTTTGTTTGGAAAAGCTACGGCATTACACGCCGCCTGAGACACAAGCGTGCAAGACCTGAAGTCTTTGCAAAACATTGGCAATGCTACGGCATTACACGACGCCTGAGACACAGCGCGTACACAAGACATGAAGTCTTTGCAAAACATTCGCAAAGCTATGGCATTACATGCCGCCAAAGACAGAGGCGCGCGCACAAGTCTTTAACTACATGCCAAACATTAGCAAAGCTACGGTATTACACGCCGCCTGAGACACATGCGCGCGCAAAAATCTTGAAGTCTTTGCCAATCATTGGCAAAGCTACGGCATTACACGCCGTCTAATACACATGCGCGCGCACAGGACCTGAAGTCTTTGCCAATCATTGGCAAAGCTACGGCATTACACGACGCCTGAGACACTTGCGCATGCACACGACCTGAAGTCTTCGCCAAACTTTGCCAAAACTACGACATTACATGCATCCGGAGACACAGGCGCACGCACAAGACGTGTAGTCTTCGCCAAACATTGGCAAAGCTACGACATTACACGCCTCTTGAGACACAGGCACGCACTAGACCTGTAGTCTTTGCCAAACATTTGCAAAGGTATGGCATTACACGTCGCTTGAGACACAGGCGTGCGCCCAAGACCTGTGTTTGGCAAAGCTACAGTATTACACGCCCCTGAGACACAGTCGCGCGCACAAGACCTGAAGTCCTTGCCAAGCATTAGCAAATCTACGGCATTACACGCCTCCTGAGACACTTGCACATGCACAGGACCTGAAGTCTTTGCCAAACATTGGCAAAGCTACGAAATTACAAACAGCCTGGGTTACATGCGCGCGCACAAGACTTGAACTCTTTGCCACAGTTTGCAAAGCTACGGCATTACACGCCGCCTGAGACACAGGCGCGCGCACATGACCAGAACTCTTTGCAAAACTTTGGAAAAGCTACGGCATTACACGCTGCCTGAGACACAGGAGCGCACAAGACCTGAAGTCTGTGCCAAACATTGGCAAAGCTACGGCATTACATGCCGCCTGAGACACAGGCGCGCGCACAAGACATGTAGTCTTTTCCAAACATTGGCAAAGCTACGACATTACACGCCTCCTGAAACACAGGCGCGCACAAGACCTGAACTATATGCCAAACATTGGCAAAGCTACGGCCTGAGACACATGCGCGCGCAAAAGTCCTGAAGTCTTTGCCAATCATTGGCAAAGCTACGACATTACACGCCGCCTGAGACACAGGCGCGCGCACAAGACTCGAAGTCTTTGCCAAACATTGGCAAAGCTACTGCATTACACGCCGTCTGATACACATGCGCGCACAAGACCTGAAGTCTTTTCCAATCATTGGCAGAGCTACGGGATTACACGCCGCCTGAGACACAGGCGCACGCACAAGACCTGAACTATATTCCAAACATTGGCAAAGCTACGGCATTACACGCCTTCTGAGACACACGCGCACGCACAAGACATGTAGTCTTTGCCAAACATTGGCAAAGCTACGACATTACATGCCTCCTGAGACACAGGCACGCACAAGACCTGAAGTCTTTGCCAAACATTTCACACCTCCTGAGACACAGGCATGCGCACTAGACCGGAACTCTTTGCCAATCATTGGCAAAGCGACAGCATTACACGCCACCTGAGACACATGCGCGCGCATAAGACCTTTGTTTGGCAAGGCTACGGCATTACACGCCGCCTGAGACACAGGCGCGCAAGACCTGAAGTCTTTGCAAAACATTGGCAATGCAACGGCATTACACGACGCCTGAGACACAGCGCGTACACAAGACCTGAAGTCTTTGCAAAACATTGGCAAAGCTACGGCATTACACGCCGCCAAAGACACAGGCGCGCGCCCAAGACTTGAACTACATGCCAAACATTAGCAAAGCTACGGTATTACACGCCGCCTGAGACACATGCGCGCGCAAAAATCTTGAAGTCTTTGCCAATCATTGGCAAAGCTACGGCATTACACGCCGTATGATAAACATGCGCGCGCACAAGACCTGAAGTGTTTGCCAATCATTGGCAAAGCTATGACATTACACGCCGCCTGAGACACTTGCGCTTGCACATGACCTCAAGTCTTTGCCAAACATTGGCAAAGCTAGGAAATTACACGCCGCCTGGGTTACATGCGCGGGCACAAGACCTGAACTCTTTGCCACACTTTGGCAAAGCTACGGCATTACACGCCGCCTGAGACATAGGCGCGCACACAAGACCAGTACTCTTTGCAAAACTTTGGAAAAGCTACGGCATTGCACGCTGCCTGAGACACAGGCGCGCAAAAGACCTGAAGTTTGTGCCAAACATTGACAAAGCTACGGCATTACACGCCGCCTGAGACACATGCGCGCGCACAAGACCTGAAGTCTTTGCCGAACATTGGCAAAGCTAGGAAATTACATGCCGCCTGGGTTACATGCGTGGGCACAAGACCTGAACTCTTTGCCACATTTTGGCAAAGCTACGGCATCACACGCCGCCTGAGACACAGGCGCGCGCACAAGACCAGTACTCTTTGCAAAACTTTGGAAAAGCTACGGCATTACACGCTGCCTGAGACACAGGCGCGCAAAAGACCTGAATTCTGTGCCAAACATTGACAAAGCTACGGCATTACACGCTGCCTGAGACACAGGCGCGCGCACAAGACCTGAAGTCTTTGCCGAACATTGGCAAAGCTACGGCATTACACGCATCCGGAGACACAGGCGAACGCACAAGACATGTTGTCTTTGCCAAACATTGGCAAAGCTACGACATTACACGCCTCCTGAGACACAGGCATGCGCACTAGACCTGAACTCTTTGCCAATCATTGGCAAAGCGACGGCATTACACGCCGCCTGAGACACAGGCGCGCGCACAAGACCAGAACTCTTTGCAAAACTTTGGAAAAGCTACGACCTTACACGCAGCCTGAGACACATGCGCGCACAAGACCTGAAGTATGTGCCAAACGTTGGCAAAGCTACGGCATTACACGCCGCCTGAGACACAGGCGCGCGCACAAGACCTGAAGTCTTTGCCAAACATTGGAAAAGCTACGGCATTACACGCCTCCTGAGACACACGCGCACGCACAAGACATGTAGTCTTTGCCAAACATTGGCAAAGCTGTGACTTTACACGCCTCCTGAGACACAGGCACGCACAAGACCTGAAGTCTTTGGCAAACATTACACACCGCCTGAGACACAGGCGTGCGCACAATACCTGAACTATTTGCCAATCATTGGCAAAGCTACGACATTACACAGCCACCTGACACACATGCGCGCGCATTAGACCTTTGTTTGGCAAAGCTACGGCATTACACGCCGCTTGAAACACAGGCGCGCAAGACCTGAAGTCTTTGCAAAACATTGGCAATGCTACGGCATTACACGACGCCTGAGACACAGCGCGTACACAAGACCTGAAGTCTTTGCAAAACATTTGCAAAGCTATGGCATTACACGCCGCCAAAGACAGAGGCGCGCGCACAAGTCTTGAACTACATGCCAAACATTAGCAAAGTTACGGTATTACACGCCGCCTGAGACACATGCGCGCGCAAAAATCTTGAAGTCTTTGCCAATCATTGGCAAAGCTACGGCATTACACGCCGTCTGATATACATCCGCGAGCACAAGACCTGAAGTCTTTGCCAATCATTGGCAAAGCTATGACATTACACGTCCCCTGAGATACTTGCGCTTGCACACGACCTGAAGTCTTTGCCAAACATTGGCAAAGCTAGGAAATTACACGCCGCCTGGGTTACATGCGCGGGCACAAGACCTAAACTCTTTGCCACGCTTTGGCAAAGCTACGGCATCACACGCCGCCTGAGACACAGGCGCGCGCACAAGACCAGTACTCTTTGCAAAACTTTGGAAAAGCAACGGCATTACACGCTGCCTGAGACACAGGCGCGCAAAAGACCTGAAGTCTGTGCCAAACATTGACAAAGCTACGGCATTACACGCCGCCTGAGACACAGGCGCGCGCACTAGACCTGAAGTCTTTGCCAAACATTGGCAAAGCTAGGAAATTACACGCCGCCTGGGTTACATGTGCGGGCACAAGACCTGAACTCTTTGCCAAACTTTGGCAAAGCTACGGCATCACACGCCGCCTGAGACACAGGCGCGCGCACAAGACCAGTACTCTTTGCAAAACTTTGGAAAAGCTACGGCATTACACGCTGCCTGAGACACAGGCGCGCAAAAGACCTGAAGTCTGTGCCAAACATTGACAAAGCTACGGCATTACACGCCGCCTGAGACACAGGCGCGCGCACAAGACCTGAAGTCTTTGCCAAACATTGGCAAAGCTACGGCATTACACGCATCCGGAGACACAGGCGAACGCACAAGACATGTAGTCTTTGCCAAACATTGGCAAAGCTACGACATTACACGCCTCCTGAGACACAGGCATGCGCACTAGACCTGAACTCTTTGCCAATCATTGGCAAAGCGACGGCATTACACGCCGCTTGAGACACATGCGCGCACAAGACCTGAAGTATGTGCCAAACGTTGGCAAAGCTACGGCATTACACGCCGCCTGAGACGCAGGCGCGCGCACAAGACCTGAAGACTTTGCCAAACATTGGAAAAGCTACGGCATTACACGCCTCCTGAGACACACGCGCATGCACAAGACATGTAGTCTTTGCCAAACATTGGCAAAGCTGCGAAATTACACACCTCCTGAGACACAGGCACGCACAAGACCTGAAGTCTTTGCCAAACATTACACACCGCCTGAAACACAGGCGTGCGCACAATACCTGAACTATTTGCCAATCATTGGCAAAGCTACGGCATTACACGCCACCTGAGACACATGCGTGCGTATAAGACCTTTGTTTGGCAAAGCTACGGCATTACACGCCGCCTGAGACACAGGCGCGCAAGACCTGAAGTCTTTGCAAAACATTGGCAATGCTACGACATTACACGACGCCTGAGACACAGCGCGTACACAAGACCTGAAGTCTTTGCAAAACATTGGCAAACCTACGGCGTTACATGCCACCAAAGACACAGGCGCGCGCCCAAGACTTGAACTACATGCCAAACATTAGCAAAGCTACGGTATTACACGCCGCCTGAGACACATGCGCGCGCAAAAATCTTGAAGTCCTTGCCAATCATTGGCAAAGCTACGGCATTACACGCCGTCTGATACACATCCGCGCGCACAAGACCTGAAGTCTTTGCCAATCATTGGCAAAGCTCTGACATTACACGTCGCCTGAGATACTTGCGCTTGCACACGACCTGAAGTCTTTGCCAAACATTGGCAAAGCTAGGAAATTACACGCCGCCTGGGTTACATGCGCGGGCACAAGACCTAAACTCTTTGCCACACTTTGGCAAAGCTACGGCATCACACGCCGCCTGAGACACAGGCGCGCGCACAAGACCAGTACTCTTTGCAAAACTTTGGAAAAGCTACGGCATTACACGCTGCCTGAGACACAGGCGCGCAAAAGACCTGAAGTCTGTGCCAAACATTGACAAAGCTACGGCATTACGCGCCGCCTGAGACACTGGCGCGCGCACAAGACCTGAAGTCTTTGCCAAACATTGGCAAAGCTACGGCATTACACGCATCCGGAGACACAGGCGAACGCACAAGACATGTAGTCTTTGCCAAACATTGGCAAAGCTACGACATTACACGCCTCCTGAGACACAGGCATGCGCACTAGACCTGAACTCTTTGCCAATCATTGGCAAAGCGACGGCATTACACGCCGCCTGAGACACAGGCGCGCGTACTAGACCAGAACTCTTTGCAAATCTTTGGAAAAGCTATGACCTTACACGCAGCCTGAGACACATTCGCGCACAAGACCTGAAGTATGTGCCAAACGTTGGCAAAGCTACGGCATTACACGCCGCCTGAGACACAGGCGCGCGCACAAGACCTGAAGTCTTTGCCAAACATTGGAAAAGCTACGGCATTACACGCCACCTGAGACACACGTGCACGCACAAGACATGTAGTCTTTGCCAAACATTGGTAAAGCTGCGACATTACACACCTCCTGAGACACAGGCACGCACAAGACCTGAAGTCTTTGCCAAACATTACACACCGCCTGAGACACAGGCGTGCGCACAATACCTGAACTATTTGGCAATCATTGGCAAAGCTACGGCATTACACAGCCACCTGAGACACATGTGCGCGCATTAGACCTTTGTTTGGCAAAGCTACGGCATTACACGCCGCCCGAGACACAGGCGTGCAAGACCTGAAGTCTTTGCAAAACATTGGCAATGCTACGGCATTACACGACGCCTGAGACACAGCGCGTACACAAGACCTGAAGTCTTTGCAAAACATTCGCAAAGCTATGGCATTACATGCCGCCAAAGACAGAGGCGCGCGCACAAGTCTTTAACTACATGCCAAACATTAGCAAAGCTACGGTATTACACGCCGCCTGAGACACATGCGCGCGCAAAAATCTTGAAGTCTTTGCCAATCATTGGCAAAGCTACGGCATTACACGCCGTCTAATACACATGCGCGCGCACAAGACCTGAAGTCTTTGCCAATCATTGGCAAAGCTACGGCATTACACGCCGCCTGAGACACTTGCGCATGCACACGACCTGAAGTCTTTGCCAAACATTGGCAAAGGTAGGAAATTACACGCCGCCTGGGTTACATGCGCGGGCACAAGACCTGAACTCTTTGCCACACTTTGGCAAAGCTACGGCATTACACGCCGCCTGAGGCACAGGCGTACGCCCAAGACCTGTGTTTGGCAAAGCTAAAGTATTACACGCCCCTGAGACACAGTCGCGCGCACAAGACCTGAAGTCCTTGCCAAGCATTAGCAAAGATACGGCATTACACGCCTCCTGAGACACTTGCGCATGCACAGGACCTGAAGTCTTTGCCAAACATTGGCAAAGCTACGAAATTACAAACAGCCTGGGTTACATGCGCGCACACAAGACCTGAACTCTTTGCCACACTTTGGCAAAGCTACGGCATTACACGCCGCCTGAGACACAGGCGCGCACAAGACCGGAACTCTTTGCAAAAATTTGGAAAAGCTACGGCATTACACGCTGCCTGAGACACAGGCACGCACAAGACCTGTTGTCTATGCCACACATTGACAAAGCTACGGCATTACACGCCGCTGAGACACAGGCGCGCGCACAAGACCTGAAGTCTTCACCAAACATTGCCAAAACTACGGCATTACATGCATCCGGAGGCATAGGCGCACGCACAAGACGTGTAGTCTTTGCCAAACATTGGCAAAGCTACGACATTACACGCCTCTTGAGACACAGGCACGCACAAGACCTGTAGTCTTTGCCAAACATTTGCAAAGGTATGGCATTACACGTCGCTTGAGACACAGGCGTGCTCCCAAGACCTGTGTTTGGCAAAGCTAAAGTATTACACGCCCCTGAGACACAGTCGCGCGCACAAGACCTGAAGTCCCTGCCAAGCATTAGCAAAGATACGACATTACACGCCTCCTGAGACACTTGCGCATGCACAGGACCTGAAGTCTTTGCCAAACATTGGCAAAGCTACGAAATTACAAACAGCCTGGGTTACATGCGCGCGCACAAGACCTGAACTATTTGCCACAGTTTGCAAAGCTACGGCATTACACGCCGCCTGAGACACATGCGCGCGCACAAGACATGAAGTCTTTGCCAAACATTGGAAAAGCTACGGCATTACACGCCGCCTGAGACACACGAGCACGCACAAGACATGTAGTCTTTGCCAAACATTGGCAAAGCTGCGACATTACATGCCTCCTGAGACACAGGTACGCACAAGACCTGAAGTCTTTGCCAAACATTACACACCGCCTGAGACACAGGCGTGCGCGCAATACCTGAACTATTTGCCTATCATTGGCAAAGCTACGGCATTACACAGCCACCTGAGACACATGTGCGCGCATTAGACCTTTGTTTGGCAAAGCTACGGCATTACACGCCGCCTGAGACACAGGCGTGCAAGACCTGAAGTCTTTGCAAAACATTGGCAATGCTACGGCATTACACGACGCCTGAGACACAGCGCGTACACAAGACCTGAAGTCTTTGCAAAATATTCGCAAAGCTATGGCATTACATGCCGCCAAAGACAGAGGCGCGCGCACAAGTCTTTAACTACATGCCAAACATTAGCAAAGCTACGGTATTACACGCCGCCTGAGACACATGCGCGCGCAAAAATCTTGAAGTCTTTGCCAATCATTGGCAAAGCTACGGCATTACACGCCGTCTAATACACATGCGCGCGCACAAGACCTGAAGTCTTTGACAATCATTGGCAAAGCTACGGCATTACACGCCGCCTGAGACACTTGCGCATGCACACGACCTGAAGTCTTTGACAAACATTGGCAAAGCTAGGAAATTACACGCTGCCTGGGTTACATGCGCGGGCACAGGACCTGAACTCTTTGCCACACTTTGGCAAAGCTACGGCATTACACGCCGCCTGAGACACAGGCGCGCGCACAAGACCGGAACTCTTTGCAAAAATTTGGAAAAGCTACGGCATTACACGCTGCCTGAGACACAGGCACGCACAAGACCTGAAGTCTATGCCACACATTGACAAAGCTACGGCATTACACGCGGCCTGAGACACAGGCGCGCGCACAAGACCTGAAGTCTTCGCCAAACATTGCCAAAACTACGCCATTACATGCATCCGGAGACACAGGCGCACGCACAAGATGTGTAGTCTTTGCCAAACATTGGCAAAGCTACGACATTACACTCCTCTTGAGACTCAGGCACGCACAAGACCTGTAGTCTTTGCCAAACATTTGAAAAGGTATGGCATTACACGTCGCTTGAGACACAGGCGTGCGCCCAAGACCTGTGTTTGGCAAAGCTACAGTATTACACGCCCCTCAGACACAGTCGCGCGCACAAGACCCGAAGTCCTTGCCAAGCATTAGCAAAGCTACGGCATTACACGCCTCCTGAGACACTTGCGCATGCACAGGACCTGAAGTCTTTGCCAAACATTGGCAAAGCTACGAAATTACAAACAGCCTGGGTTACATGCGCGCGCACAAGACCTGAACTATTTGCCACAGTTTGCAAAGCTACGGCATTACACGCCGCCTAAGACACAGGCGCGCGCACATGACCAGAACTCTTTGCAAAACTTTGGAAAAGCTATGACCTTACACCCAGCCTGAGACACATGCGCGCACAAGACCTGAAGTATGTGCCAAACGTTGGCAAAGCTACGGCATTACACGCCGCCTGAGACACAGGCGCGCGCACAAGACCTGAAGTCTTTGACAAACATTGGCAAAGCTACGGCATTACACGCATCCGGAGACACAGGCGAACGCACAAGACATGTAGTCTTTGCCAAACATTGGCAAAGCTACGACATTACACGCCTCCTGAGACACAGGCATGCGCACTAGACCTGAACTCTTTATCAATCATTGGCAAAGCGACGGCATTACACGCCGCCTGAGACCTAGGCGCGCGCACAAGACCAGAACTCTTTGCAAAACTTTGGAAAAGCTACGACCTTTCGCGCAGCCTGAGACACATGCGCGCACAAGACCTGAAGTATGTGCCAAACGTTGGCAAAGCTACGGCATTACACGCCGCCTGAGACACCGGCGCGCGCACAAGACCTGAATTCTTTGCCAAACATTGGAAAAGCTACGGCATTACACGCCTCCTGAGACACACGCGCACGCACAAGACATGTAGTCTTTGCCAAACATTGGCAAAGCTGCGACATTACACGCCTCCTGAGACACAGGCACGCACAAGACCTGAAGTCTTTGCCAATCATTGGCAATGCTACGACATTACACGACGCCTGAGACACAGCGCGTACACAAGACCTGAAGTCTTTGCAAAACATTGGCAAAGCTACGGCATTACACGCCGCCAAAGACACAGGCGCGCGCCCAAGACTTGAACTACATGCCAAACATTAGCAAAGCTACGGTATTACACGCCGCCTGAGACACATGCGCGCGCAAAAATCTTGTAGTCTTTGCCAATCATTGGCAAATCTACGGCATTACACGCCGTCTGATACACATGCGCGCGCACAAGACCTGAAGTCTTTGCCAATCATTGGCAAAGCTATGACATTACACGCCGCCTAAGACACTTGCGCTTGCACACGACCTGAAGTCTTTGCCAAACATTGGCAAAGCTAGGAAATTACACGCCGCCTGGGTTACATGCGCGGGCACAAGACCTGAACTCTTTGCCACACTTTGGCAAAGCTACGGCATCACACGCCGCCTGAGACACAGGCGCGCGCACAAGACCAGTACTCTTTGCAAAACTTTGGAAAAACTACGGCATTACACGCTGCCTGAGACACAGGCGCGCAAAAGACCTGAAGTCTGTGCCAAACATTGACAAAGCTACGGCATTACACGCCGCCTGAGACACAGGCGCGCGCACAACACCTGAAGTCTTTGCCAAACATTGGCAAAGCTACGGCATTACACGCATCCGGAGACACAGGCGAACGCACAAGACATGTAGTCTTTGCCAAACATTGGCAAAGCTACGACATTACACGCCTCCTGAGACACAGGCATGCGCACTAGACCTGACCTCTTTGCCAATCATTGGCAAAGCGACGGCATTAAACGCCGCCTGAGACACCTGCGCGCGTACTAGACCAGAACTCTTTGCAAAACTTTGGAAAAGCTATGACCTTACACGCAGCCTGAGACACATGCGCGCACAAGACCTGAAGTATGTGCCAAACGTTGGCAAAGTTACGGCATTACAAGCCCGCCTGAGACACAGGCGCGCGCACAAGACCTGAAGTCTTTGCCAAACATTGGAAAAGCTACGGCATTACACGCCGCCTGAGACACACGCGCACGCACAAGACATGTAGTCTTTGCCAAACATTGGCAAAGTTGCGACATTACACGCCTCCTGAGACACAGGCACGCACAAGACCTGAAGTCTTTGCCAAACATTACACACCGCCTGAGACACAGGCGTGCGCACAATAACTGAACTATTTGCCAATCATTGGCAAAGCTACGGCATTACACAGCCACCTGAGACACATGTGCGCGCATTAGACCTTTGTTTGGAAAAGCTACGGCATTACACACCGCCTGAGACACAAGCGTGCAAGACCTGAAGTCTTTGCAAAACATTGGCAATGCTACGGCATTACACGACGCCTGAGACACAGCGCGTACACAAGACATGAAGTCTTTGCAAAACATTCGCAAAGCTATGGCATTACATGCCGCCAAAGACAGAGGCGCGCGCACAAGTCTTTAACTACATGCCAAACATTAGCAAAGCAACGGTATTACACGCCGCCTGAGACACATGCGCGCGCAAAAATCTTGAAGTCTTTGCCAATCATTGGCAAAGCTACGGCATTACACGCCGTCTAATACACATGCGCGCGCACAAGACCTGAAGTCTTTGCCAATCATTGGCAAAGCTACGGCATTACACGACGCCTGAGACACTTGCGCATGCACACGACCTGAAGTCTTCGCCAAACTTTGCCAAAACTACGACATTACATGCATCCGGAGACACAGGCGCACGCACAAGACGTGTAGTCTTCGCCAAACATTGGCAAAGCTACGACATTACACGCCTCTTGAGACACAGGCACGCACTAGACCTGTAGTCTTTGCCAAACATTTGCAAAGGTATGGCATTACACGTCGCTTGAGACACAGGCGTGCGCCCAAGACCTGTGTTTGGCAAAGCTACAGTATTACACGCCCCTGAGACACAGTCGCGCGCACAAGACCTGAAGTCCTTGCCAAGCATTAGCAAATCTACGGCATTACACGCCTCCTGAGACACTTGCACATGCACAGGACCTGAAGTCTTTGCCAAACATTGGCAAAGCTACGAAATTACAAACAGCCTGGGTTACATGCGCGCGCACAAGACTTGAACTCTTTGCCACAGTTTGCAAAGCTACGGCATTACACGCCGCCTGAGACACAGGCGCGCGCACATGACCAGAACTCTTTGCAAAACTTTGGAAAAGCTACGGCATTACACGCTGCCTGAGACACAGGAGCGCACAAGACCTGAAGTCTGTGCCAAACATTGGCAAAGCTACGGCATTACATGCCGCCTGAGACACAGGCGCGCGCACAAGACATGTAGTCTTTTCCAAACATTGGCAAAGCTACGACATTACACGCCTCCTGAAACACAGGCGCGCACAAGACCTGAACTATATGCCAAACATTGGCAAAGCTACGGCCTGAGACACATGCGCGCGCAAAAGTCCTGAAGTCTTTGCCAATCATTGGCAAAGCTACGACATTACACGCCGCCTGAGACACAGGCGCGCGCACAAGACTCGAAGTCTTTGCCAAACATTGGCAAAGCTACTGCATTACACGCCGTCTGATACACATGCGCGCACAAGACCTGAAGTCTTTTCCAATCATTGGCAGAGCTACGGGATTACACGCCGCCTGAGACACAGGCGCACGCACAAGACCTGAACTATATTCCAAACATTGGCAAAGCTACGGCATTACACGCCTTCTGAGACACACGCGCACGCACAAGACATGTAGTCTTTGCCAAACATTGGCAAAGCTACGACATTACATGCCTCCTGAGACACAGGCACGCACAAGACCTGAAGTCTTTGCCAAACATTTCACACCTCCTGAGACACAGGCATGCGCACTAGACCGGAACTCTTTGCCAATCATTGGCAAAGCGACAGCATTACACGCCACCTGAGACACATGCGCGCGCATAAGACCTTTGTTTGGCAAGGCTACGGCATTACACGCCGCCTGAGACACAGGCGCGCAAGACCTGAAGTTTTTGCAAAACATTGGCAATGCAACGGCATTACACGACGCCTGAGACACAGCGCGTACACAAGACCTGAAGTCTTTGCAAAACATTGGCAAAGCTACGGCATTACACGCCGCCAAAGACACAGGCGCGCGCCCAAGACTTGAACTACATGCCAAACATTAGCAAAGCTACGGTATTACACGCCGCCTGAGACACATGCCCGCGCAAAAATCTTGAAGTCTTTGCCAATCATTGGCAAAGCTACGGCATTACACGCCGTATGATAAACATGCGCGCGCACAAGACCTGAAGTGTTTGCCAATCATTGGCAAAGCTATGACATTACACGCCGCCTGAGACACTTGCGCTTGCACATGACCTCAAGTCTTTGCCAAACATTGGCAAAGCTAGGAAATTACACGCCGCCTGGGTTACATGCGCGGGCACAAGACCTGAACTCTTTGCCACACTTTGGCAAATCTACGGCATTACACGCCGCCTGAGACATAGGCGCGCACACAAGACCAGTACTCTTTGCAAAACTTTGGAAAAGCTACGGCATTGCACGCTGCCTGAGACACAGGCGCGCAAAAGACCTGAAGTTTGTGCCAAACATTGACAAAGCTACGGCATTACACGCCGCCTGAGACACATGCGCGCGCACAAGACCTGAAGTCTTTGCCGAACATTGGCAAAGCTAGGAAATTACATGCCGCCTGGGTTACATGCGTGGGCACAAGACCTGAACTCTTTGCCACATTTTGGCAAAGCTACGGCATCACACGCCGCCTGAGACACAGGCGCGCGCACAAGACCAGTACTCTTTGCAAAACTTTGGAAAAGCTACGGCATTACACGCTGCCTGAGACACAGGCGCGCAAAAGACCTGAATTCTGTGCCAAACATTGACAAAGCTACGGCATTACACGCCTCCTGAAACACAGGCGCGCACAAGACCTGAACTATATGCCAAACATTGGCAAAGCTACGGCCTGAGACACATGCGCGCGCAAAAGTCCTGAAGTCTTTGCCAATCATTGGCAAAGCTACGACATTACACGCCGCCTGAGACACAGGCGCGCGCACAAGACTCGAAGTCTTTGCCAAACATTGGCAAAGCTACTGCATTACACGCCGTCTGATACACATGCGCGCACAAGACCTGAAGTCTTTTCCAATCATTGGCAGAGCTACGGGATTACACGCCGCCTGAGACACAGGCGCACGCACAAGACCTGAACTATATTCCAAACATTGGCAAAGCTACGGCATTACACGCCTTCTGAGACACACGCGCACGCACAAGACATGTAGTCTTTGCCAAACATTGGCAAAGCTACGACATTACATGCCTCCTGAGACACAGGCACGCACAAGACCTGAAGTCTTTGCCAAACATTTCACACCTCCTGAGACACAGGCATGCGCACTAGACCGGAACTCTTTGCCAATCATTGGCAAAGCGACAGCATTACACGCCACCTGAGACACATGCGCGCGCATAAGACCTTTGTTTGGCAAGGCTACGGCATTACACGCCGCCTGAGACACAGGCGCGCAAGACCTGAAGTTTTTGCAAAACATTGGCAATGCAACGGCATTACACGACGCCTGAGACACAGCGCGTACACAAGACCTGAAGTCTTTGCAAAACATTGGCAAAGCTACGGCATTACACGCCGCCAAAGACACAGGCGCGCGCCCAAGACTTGAACTACATGCCAAACATTAGCAAAGCTACGGTATTACACGCCGCCTGAGACACATGCCCGCGCAAAAATCTTGAAGTCTTTGCCAATCATTGGCAAAGCTACGGCATTACACGCCGTATGATAAACATGCGCGCGCACAAGACCTGAAGTGTTTGCCAATCATTGGCAAAGCTATGACATTACACGCCGCCTGAGACACTTGCGCTTGCACATGACCTCAAGTCTTTGCCAAACATTGGCAAAGCTAGGAAATTACACGCCGCCTGGGTTACATGCGCGGGCACAAGACCTGAACTCTTTGCCACACTTTGGCAAATCTACGGCATTACACGCCGCCTGAGACATAGGCGCGCACACAAGACCAGTACTCTTTGCAAAACTTTGGAAAAGCTACGGCATTGCACGCTGCCTGAGACACAGGCGCGCAAAAGACCTGAAGTTTGTGCCAAACATTGACAAAGCTACGGCATTACACGCCGCCTGAGACACATGCGCGCGCACAAGACCTGAAGTCTTTGCCGAACATTGGCAAAGCTAGGAAATTACATGCCGCCTGGGTTACATGCGTGGGCACAAGACCTGAACTCTTTGCCACATTTTGGCAAAGCTACGGCATCACACGCCGCCTGAGACACAGGCGCGCGCACAAGACCAGTACTCTTTGCAAAACTTTGGAAAAGCTACGGCATTACACGCTGCCTGAGACACAGGCGCGCAAAAGACCTGAATTCTGTGCCAAACATTGACAAAGCTACGGCATTACACGCTGCCTGAGACACAGGCGCGCGCACAAGACCTGAAGTCTTTGCCGAACATTGGCAAAGCTACGGCATTACACGCATCCGGAGACACAGGCGAACGCACAAGACATGTTGTCTTTGCCAAACATTGGCAAAGCTACGACATTACACGCCTCCTGAGACACAGGCATGCGCACTAGACCTGAACTCTTTGCCAATCATTGGCAAAGCGACGGCATTACACGCCGCCTGAGACACAGGCGCGCGCACAAGACCAGAACTCTTTGCAAAACTTTGGAAAAGCTACGACCTTACACGCAGCCTGAGACACATGCGCGCACAAGACCTGAAGTATGTGCCAAACGTTGGCAAAGCTACGGCATTACACGCCGCCTGAGACACAGGCGCGCGCACAAGACCTGAAGTCTTTGCCAAACATTGGAAAAGCTACGGCATTACACGCCTCCTGAGACACACGCGCACGCACAAGACATGTAGTCTTTGCCAAACATTGGCAAAGCTGTGACTTTACACGCCTCCTGAGACACAGGCACGCACAAGACCTGAAGTCTTTGGCAAACATTACACACCGCCTGAGACACAGGCGTGCGCACAATACCTGAACTATTTGCCAATCATTGGCAAAGCTACGACATTACACAGCCACCTGACACACATGCGCGCGCATTAGACCTTTGTTTGGCAAAGCTACGGCATTACACGCCGCTTGAGACACAGGCGCGCAAGACCTGAAGTCTTTGCAAAACATTGGCAATGCTACGGCATTACACGACGCCTGAGACACAGCGCGTACACAAGACCTGAAGTCATTGCAAAACATTCGCAAAGCTATGGCATTACACGCCGCCAAAGACAGAGGCGCGCGCACAAGTCTTGAACTACATGCCAAACATTAGCAAAGTTACGGTATTACACGCCGCCTGAGACACATGCGCGCGCAAAAATCTTGAAGTCTTTGCCAATCATTGGCAAAGCTACGGCATTACATGCCGTCTGATATACATCCGCGCGCACAAGACCTGAAGTCTTTGCCAATCATTGGCAAAGCTATGACATTACACGTCCCCTGAGATACTTGCGCTTGCACACGACCTGAAGTCTTTGCCAAACATTGGCAAAGCTAGGAAATTACACGCCGCCTGGGTTACATGCGCGGGCACAAGACCTAAACTCTTTGCCACGCTTTGGCAAAGCTACGGCATCACACGCCGCCTGAGACACAGGCGCGCGCACAAGACCAGTACTCTTTGCAAAACTTTGGAAAAGCAACGGCATTACACGCTGCCTGAGACACAGGCGCGCAAAAGACCTGAAGTCTGTGCCAAACATTGACAAAGCTACGGCATTACACGCCGCCTGAGACACAGGCGCGCGCACTAGACCTGAAGTCTTTGCCAAACATTGGCAAAGCTAGGAAATTACACGCCGCCTGGGTTACATGTGCGGGCACAAGACCTGAACTCTTTGCCAAACTTTGGCAAAGCTACGGCATCACACGCCGCCTGAGACACAGGCGCGCGCACAAGACCAGTACTCTTTGCAAAACTTTGGAAAAGCTACGGCATTACACGCTGCCTGAGACACAGGCGCGCAAAAGACCTGAAGTCTGTGCCAAACATTGACAAAGCTACGGCATTACACGCCGCCTGAGACACAGGCGCGCGCACAAGACCTGAAGTCTTTGCCAAACATTGGCAAAGCTACGGCATTACACGCATCCGGAGACACAGGCGAACGCACAAGACATGTAGTCTTTGCCAAACATTGGCAAAGCTACGACATTACACGCCTCCTGAGACACAGGCATGCGCACTAGACCTGAACTCTTTGCCAATCATTGGCAAAGCGACGGCATTACACGCCGCCTGAGACACATGCGCGGACAAGACCTGAAGTATGTGCCAAACGTTGGCAAAGCTACGGCATTACACGCCGCCTGAGACACAGGCGCGCGCACAAGACCTGAAGACTTTGCCAAACATTGGAAAAGCTACGGCATTACACGCCTCCTGAGACACACGCGCATGCACAAGACATGTAGTCTTTGCCAAACATTGGCAAAGCTGCGAAATTACACACCTCCTGAGACACAGGCACGCACAAGACCTGAAGTCTTTGCCAAACATTACACACCGCCTGAAACACAGGCGTGCGCACAATACCTGAACTATTTGCCAATCATTGGCAAAGCTACGGCATTACACGCCACCTGAGACACATGCGTGCGTATAAGACCTTTGTTTGGCAAAGCTACGGCATTACACGCCGCCTGAGACACAGGCGCGCAAGACCTGAAGTCTTTGCAAAACATTGGCAATGCTACGACATTACACGACGCCTGAGACACAGCGCGTACACAAGACCTGAAGTCTTTGCAAAACATTGGCAAAGCTACGGCGTTACATGCCACCAAAGACACAGGCGCGCGCCCAAGACTTGAACTACATGCCAAACATTAGCAAAGCTACGGTATTACACGCCACCTGAGACACATGCGCGCGCAAAAATCTTGAAGTCCTTGCCAATCATTGGCAAAGCTACGGCATTACACGCCGTCTGATACACATCCGCGCGCACAAGACCTGAAGTCTTTGCCAATCATTGGCAAAGCTCTGACATTACACGTCGCCTGAGATACTTGCGCTTGCACACGACCTGAAGTCTTTGCCAAACATTGGCAAAGCTAGGAAATTACACGCCGCCTGGGTTACATGCGCGGGCACAAGACCTAAACTCTTTGCCACACTTTGGCAAAGCTACGGCATCACACGCCGCCTGAGACACAGGCGCGCGCACAAGACCAGTACTCTTTGCAAAACTTTGGAAAAGCTACGGCATTACACGCTGCCTGAGACACAGGCGCGCAAAAGACCTGAAGTCTGTGCCAAACATTGACAAAGCTACGGCATTACACGCCGCCTGAGACACTGGCGCGCGCACAAGACCTGAAGTCTTTGCCAAACATTGGCAAAGCTACGGCATTACACGCATCCGGAGACACAGGCGAACGCACAAGACATGTAGTCTTTGCCAAACATTGGCAAAGCTACGACATTACACGCCTCCTGAGACACAGGCATGCGCACTAGACCTGAACTCTTTGCCAATCATTGGCAAAGCGACGGCATTACACGCCGCCTGAGACACAGGCGCGCGCACAAGACCAGAACTCTTTGCAAAACTTTGGAAAAGCTACGACCTTACACGCAGCCTGAGACACATGCGCGCACAAGACCTGAAGTATGTGCCAAACGTTGGCAAAGCTACGGCATTACACGCCGCCTGAGACACAGGCGCGCGCACAAGACCTGAAGTCTTTGCCAAACATTGGAAAAGCTACGGCATTACACGCCTCCTGAGACACACGCGCACGCACAAGACATGTAGTCTTTGCCAAACATTGGCAAAGCTGTGACTTTACACGCCTCCTGAGACACAGGCACGCACAAGACCTGAAGTCTTTGGCAAACATTACACACCGCCTGAGACACAGGCGTGCGCACAATACCTGAACTATTTGCCAATCATTGGCAAAGCTACGACATTACACAGCCACCTGACACACATGCGCGCGCATTAGACCTTTGTTTGGCAAAGCTACGGCATTACACGCCGCTTGAGACACAGGCGCGCAAGACCTGAAGTCTTTGCAAAACATTGGCAATGCTACGGCATTACACGACGCCTGAGACACAGCGCGTACACAAGACCTGAAGTCTTTGCAAAACATTCGCAAAGCTATGGCATTACACGCCGCCAAAGACAGAGGCGCGCGCACAAGTCTTGAACTACATGCCAAACATTAGCAAAGTTACGGTATTACACGCCGCCTGAGACACATGCGCGCGCAAAAATCTTGAAGTCTTTGCCAATCATTGGCAAAGCTACGGCATTACACGCCGTCTGATATACATCCGCGCGCACAAGACCTGAAGTCTTTGCCAATCATTGGCAAAGCTATGACATTACACGTCCCCTGAGATACTTGCGCTTGCACACGACCTGAAGTCTTTGCCAAACATTGGCAAAGCTAGGAAATTACACGCCGCCTGGGTTACATGCGCGGGCACAAGACCTAAACTCTTTGCCACGCTTTGGCAAAGCTACGGCATCACACGCCGCCTGAGACACAGGCGCGCGCACAAGACCAGTACTCTTTGCAAAACTTTGGAAAAGCAACGGCATTACACGCTGCCTGAGACACAGGCGCGCAAAAGACCTGAAGTCTGTGCCAAACATTGACAAAGCTACGGCATTACACGCCGCCTGAGACACAGGCGCGCGCACTAGACCTGAAGTCTTTGCCAAACATTGGCAAAGCTAGGAAATTACACGCCGCCTGGGTTACATGTGCGGGCACAAGACCTGAACTCTTTGCCAAACTTTGGCAAAGCTACGGCATCACACGCCGCCTGAGACACAGGCGCGCGCACAAGACCAGTACTCTTTGCAAAACTTTGGAAAAGCTACGGCATTACACGCTGCCTGAGACACAGGCGCGCAAAAGACCTGAAGTCTGTGCCAAACATTGACAAAGCTACGGCATTACACGCCGCCTGAGACACAGGCGCGCGCACAAGACCTGAAGTCTTTGCCAAACATTGGCAAAGCTACGGCATTACACGCATCCGGAGACACAGGCGAACGCACAAGACATGTAGTCTTTGCCAAACATTGGCAAAGCTACGACATTACACGCCTCCTGAGACACAGGCATGCGCACTAGACCTGAACTCTTTGCCAATCATTGGCAAAGCGACGGCATTACACGCCGCCTGAGACACATGCGCGCACAAGACCTGAAGTATGTGCCAAACGTTGGCAAAGCTACGGCATTACACGCCGCCTGAGACACAGGCGCGCGCACAAGACCTGAAGACTTTGCCAAACATTGGAAAAGCTACGGCATTACACGCCTCCTGAGACACACGCGCATGCACAAGACATGTAGTCTTTGCCAAACATTGGCAAAGCTGCGAAATTACACACCTCCTGAGACACAGGCACGCACAAGACCTGAAGTCTTTGCCAAACATTACACACCGCCTGAAACACAGGCGTGCGCACAATACCTGAACTATTTGCCAATCATTGGCAAAGCTACGGCATTACACGCCACCTGAGACACATGCGTGCGTATAAGACCTTTGTTTGGCAAAGCTACGGCATTACACGCCGCCTGAGACACAGGCGCGCAAGACCTGAAGTCTTTGCAAAACATTGGCAATGCTACGACATTACACGACGCCTGAGACACAGCGCGTACACAAGACCTGAAGTCTTTGCAAAACATTGGCAAAGCTACGGCGTTACATGCCACCAAAGACACAGGCGCGCGCCCAAGACTTGAACTACATGCCAAACATTAGCAAAGCTACGGTATTACACGCCACCTGAGACACATGCGCGCGCAAAAATCTTGAAGTCCTTGCCAATCATTGGCAAAGCTACGGCATTACACGCCGTCTGATACACATCCGCGCGCACAAGACCTGAAGTCTTTGCCAATCATTGGCAAAGCTCTGACATTACACGTCGCCTGAGATACTTGCGCTTGCACACGACCTGAAGTCTTTGCCAAACATTGGCAAAGCTAGGAAATTACACGCCGCCTGGGTTACATGCGCGGGCACAAGACCTAAACTCTTTGCCACACTTTGGCAAAGCTACGGCATCACACGCCGCCTGAGACACAGGCGCGCGCACAAGACCAGTACTCTTTGCAAAACTTTGGAAAAGCTACGGCATTACACGCTGCCTGAGACACAGGCGCGCAAAAGACCTGAAGTCTGTGCCAAACATTGACAAAGCTACGGCATTACACGCCGCCTGAGACACTGGCGCGCGCACAAGACCTGAAGTCTTTGCCAAACATTGGCAAAGCTACGGCATTACACGCATCCGGAGACACAGGCGAACGCACAAGACATGTAGTCTTTGCCAAACATTGGCAAAGCTACGACATTACACGCCTCCTGAGACACAGGCATGCGCACTAGACCTGAACTCTTTGCCAATCATTGGCAAAGCGACGGCATTACACGCCGCCTGAGACACAGGCGCGCGCACAAGACCAGAACTCTTTGCAAAACTTTGGAAAAGCTACGACCTTACACGCAGCCTGAGACACATGCGCGCACAAGACCTGAAGTATGTGCCAAACGTTGGCAAAGCTACGGCATTACACGCCGCCTGAGACACAGGCGCGCGCACAAGACCTGAAGTCTTTGCCAAACATTGGAAAAGCTACGGCATTACACGCCTCCTGAGACACACGCGCACGCACAAGACATGTAGTCTTTGCCAAACATTGGCAAAGCTGTGACTTTACACGCCTCCTGAGACACAGGCACGCACAAGACCTGAAGTCTTTGGCAAACATTACACACCGCCTGAGACACAGGCGTGCGCACAATACCTGAACTATTTGCCAATCATTGGCAAAGCTACGACATTACACAGCCACCTGACACACATGCGCGCGCATTAGACCTTTGTTTGGCAAAGCTACGGCATTACACGCCGCTTGAGACACAGGCGCGCAAGACCTGAAGTCTTTGCAAAACATTGGCAATGCTACGGCATTACACGACGCCTGAGACACAGCGCGTACACAAGACCTGAAGTCTTTGCAAAACATTCGCAAAGCTATGGCATTACACGCCGCCAAAGACAGAGGCGCGCGCACAAGTCTTGAACTACATGCCAAACATTAGCAAAGTTACGGTATTACACGCCGCCTGAGACACATGCGCGCGCAAAAATCTTGAAGTCTTTGCCAATCATTGGCAAAGCTACGGCATTACACGCCGTCTGATATACATCCGCGCGCACAAGACCTGAAGTCTTTGCCAATCATTGGCAAAGCTATGACATTACACGTCCCCTGAGATACTTGCGCTTGCACACGACCTGAAGTCTTTGCCAAACATTGGCAAAGCTAGGAAATTACACGCCGCCTGGGTTACATGCGCGGGCACAAGACCTAAACTCTTTGCCACGCTTTGGCAAAGCTACGGCATCACACGCCGCCTGAGACACAGGCGCGCGCACAAGACCAGTACTCTTTGCAAAACTTTGGAAAAGCAACGGCATTACACGCTGCCTGAGACACAGGCGCGCAAAAGACCTGAAGTCTGTGCCAAACATTGACAAAGCTACGGCATTACACGCCGCCTGAGACACAGGCGCGCGCACTAGACCTGAAGTCTTTGCCAAACATTGGCAAAGCTAGGAAATTACACGCCGCCTGGGTTACATGTGCGGGCACAAGACCTGAACTCTTTGCCAAACTTTGGCAAAGCTACGGCATCACACGCCGCCTGAGACACAGGCGCGCGCACAAGACCAGTACTCTTTGCAAAAATTTGGAAAAGCTACGGCATTACACGCTGCCTGAGACACAGGCGCGCAAAAGACCTGAAGTCTGTGCCAAACATTGACAAAGCTACGGCATTACACGCCGCCTGAGACACAGGCGCGCGCACAAGACCTGAAGTCTTTGCCAAACATTGGCAAAGCTACGGCATTACACGCATCCGGAGACACAGGCGAACGCACAAGACATGTAGTCTTTGCCAAACATTGGCAAAGCTACGACATTACACGCCTCCTGAGACACAGGCATGCGCACTAGACCTGAACTCTTTGCCAATCATTGGCAAAGCGACGGCATTACACGCCGCCTGAGACACATGCGCGCACAAGACCTGAAGTATGTGCCAAACGTTGGCAAAGCTACGGCATTACACGCCGCCTGAGACACAGGCGCGCGCACAAGACCTGAAGACTTTGCCAAACATTGGAAAAGCTACGGCATTACACGCCTCCTGAGACACACGCGCATGCACAAGACATGTAGTCTTTGCCAAACATTGGCAAAGCTGCGAAATTACACACCTCCTGAGACACAGGCACGCACAAGACCTGAAGTCTTTGCCAAACATTACACACCGCCTGAAACACAGGCGTGCGCACAATACCTGAACTATTTGCCAATCATTGGCAAAGCTACGGCATTACACGCCACCTGAGACACATGCGTGCGTATAAGACCTTTGTTTGGCAAAGCTACGGCATTACACGCCGCCTGAGACACAGGCGCGCAAGACCTGAAGTCTTTGCAAAACATTGGCAATGCTACGACATTACACGACGCCTGAGACACAGCGCGTACACAAGACCTGAAGTCTTTGCAAAACATTGGAAAAGCTACGGCGTTACATGCCACCAAAGACACAGGCGCGCGCCCAAGACTTGAACTACATGCCAAACATTAGCAAAGCTACGGTATTACACGCCACCTGAGACACATGCGCGCGCAAAAATCTTGAAGTCCTTGCCAATCATTGGCAAAGCTACGGCATTACACGCCGTCTGATACACATCCGCGCGCACAAGACCTGAAGTCTTTGCCAATCATTGGCAAAGCTCTGACATTACACGTCGCCTGAGATACTTGCGCTTGCACACGACCTGAAGTCTTTGCCAAACATTGGCAAAGCTAGGAAATTACACGCCGCCTGGGTTACATGCGCGGGCACAAGACCTAAACTTTTTGCCACACTTTGGCAAAGCTACGGCATCACACGCCGCCTGAGACACAGGCGCGCGCACAAGACCAGTACTCTTTGCAAAACTTTGGAAAAGCTACGGCATTACACGCTGCCTGAGACACAGGCGCACAAAAGACCTGAAGTCTGTGCCAAACATTGACAAAGCTACGGCATTACACGCCGCCTGAGACACTGGCGCGCGCACAAGACCTGAAGTCTTTGCCAAACATTGGCAAAGCTACGGCATTACACGCATCCGGAGACACAGGCGAACGCACAAGACATGTAGTCTTTGCCAAACATTGGCAAAGCTACGACATTACACGCCTCCTGAGACACAGGCATGCGCACTAGACCTGAACTCTTTGCCAATCATTGGCAAAGCGATGGCATTACACGCCGCCTGAGACACAGGCGCGCGTACTAGACCAGAACTCTTTGCAAATCTTTGGAAAAGCTATGACCTTACACGCAGCCTGAGACACATTCGCGCACAAGACCTGAAGTCTTTGCCAAACATTGGAAAAGCTACGGCATTACACGCCACCTGAGACACACGTGCACGCACAAGACATGTAGTCTTTGCCAAATATTGGTAAAGCTGCGACATTACACACCTCCTGAGACACAGGCACGCACAAGACCTGAAGTCTTTGCCAAACATTACACACCGCCTGAGACACAGGTGTGCGCACAATACCTGAACTATTTGGCAATCATTGGCAAAGCTACGGCATTACACAGCCACCTGAGACACATGTGCGCGCATTAGACCTTTGTTTGGCAAAGCTACGGCATTACACGCCGCCCGAGACACAGGCGTGCAAGACCTGAAGTCTTTGCAAAACATTGGCAATGCTACGGCATTACACGACGCCTGAGACACAGCGCGTACACAAGACCTGAAGTCTTTGCAAAACATTCGCAAAGCTATGGCATTACATGCCGCCAAAGACAGAGGCGCGCGCACAAGTCTTTAACTACATGCCAAACATTAGCAAAGCTACGGTATTACACGCCGCCTGAGACACATGCGCGCGCAAAAATCTTGAAGTCTTTGCCAATCATTGGCAAAGCTACGGCATTACACGCCGTCTAATACACATGCGCGCGCACAAGACCTGAAGTCTTTGCCAATCATTGGCAAAGCTACGGCATTACACGCCGCCTGAGACACTTGCGCATGCACACGACCTGAAGTCTTTGCCAAACATTGGCAAAGGTAGGAAATTACACGCCGCCTGGGTTACATGCGCGGGCACAAGACCTGAACTCTTTGCCACACTTTGGCAAAGCTACGGCATTACACGCCGCCTGAGGCACAGGCGTGCGCCCAAGACCTGTGTTTGGCAAAGCTAAAGTATTACACGCCCCTGAGACACAGTCGCGCGCACAAGACCTGAAGTCCTTGCCAAGCATTAGCAAAGATACGGCATTACACGCCTCCTGAGACACTTGCGCATGCACAGGACCTGAAGTCTTTGCCAAACATTGGCAAAGCTACGAAATTACAAACAGCCTGGGTTACATGCGCGCACACAAGACCTGAACTCTTTGCCACACTTTGGCAAAGCTACGGCATTACACGCCGCCTGAGACACAGGCGCGCACAAGACCGGAACTCTTTGCAAAAATTTGGAAAAGCTATGGCATTACACGCTGCCTGAGACACAGGCACGCACAAGACCTGATGTCTATGCCACACATTGACAAAGCTACGGCATTACACGCCGCCTGAGACACAGGCGCGCGCACAAGACCTGAAGTCTTCACCAAACATTGCCAAAACTACGGCATTACATGCATCCGGAGGCATAGGCGCACGCACAAGACGTGTAGTCTTTGCCAAACATTGGCAAAGCTACGACATTACACGCCTCTTGAGACACAGGCACGCACAAGACCTGTAGTCTTTGCCAAACATTTGCAAAGGTATGGCATTACACGTCGCTTGAGACACAGGCGTGCGCCCAAGACCTGTGTTTGGCAAAGCTAAAGTATTACACGCCCCTGAGACACAGTCGCGCGCACAAGACCTGAAGTCCCTGCCAAGCATTAGCAAAGATACGACATTACACGCCTCCTGAGACACTTGCGCATGCACAGGACCTGAAGTCTTTGCCAAACATTGGCAAAGCTACGAAATTACAAACAGCCTGGGTTACATGCGCGCGCACAAGACCTGAACTATTTGCCACAGTTTGCAAAGCTACGGCATTACACGCCGCCTGAGACACATGCGCGCGCACAAGACATGAAGTCTTTGCCAAACATTGGAAAAGCTACGGCATTACACGCCGCCTGAGACACACGAGCACGCACAAGACATGTAGTCTTTGCCAAACATTGGCAAAGCTGCGACATTACATGCCTCCTGAGACACAGGTACGCACAAGACCTGAAGTCTTTGCCAAACATTACACACCGCCTGAGACACAGGCGTGCGCGCAATACCTGAACTATTTGCCAATCATTGGCAAAGCTACGGCATTACACAGCCACCTGAGACACATGTGCGCGCATTAGACCTTTGTTTGGCAAAGCTACGGCATTACACGCCGCCTGAGACACAGGCGTGCAAGACCTGAAGTCTTTGCAAAACATTGGCAATGCTACGGCATTACACGACGCCTGAGACACAGCGCGTACACAAGACCTGAAGTCTTTGCAAAATATTCGCAAAGCTATGGCATTACATGCCGCCAAAGACAGAGGCGCGCGCACAAGTCTTTAACTACATGCCAAACATTAGCAAAGCTACGGTATTACACGCCGCCTGAGACACATGCGCGCGCAAAAAACTTGAAGTCTTTGCCAATCATTGGCAAAGCTACGGCATTACACGCCGTCTAATACACATGCGCGCGCACAAGACCTGAAGTCTTTGACAATCATTGGCAAAGCTACGGCATTACACGCCGCCTGAGACACTTGCGCATGCACACGACCTGAAGTCTTTGACAAACATTGGCAAAGCTAGGAAATTACACGCTGCCTGGGTTACATGCGCGGGCACAGGACCTGAACTCTTTGCCACACTTTGGCAAAGCTACGGCATTACACGCCGCCTGAGACACAGGCGCGCGCACAAGACCGGAACTCTTTGCAAAAATTTGGAAAAGCTACGGCATTACACGCTGCCTGAGACACAGGCACGCACAAGACCTGAAGTCTATGCCACACATTGACAAAGCTACGGCATTACACGCGGCCTGAGACACAGGCGCGCGCACAAGACCTGAAGTCTTCGCCAAACATTGCCAAAACTACGCCATTACATGCATCCGGAGACACAGGCGCACGCACAAGATGTGTAGTCTTTGCCAAACATTGGCAAAGCTATGACATTACACTCCTCTTGAGACTCAGGCACGCACAAGACCTGTAGTCTTTGCCAAACATTTGAAAAGGTATGGCATTACACGTCGCTTGAGACACAGGCGTGCGCCCAAGACCTGTGTTTGGCAAAGCTACAGTATTACACGCCCCTCAGACACAGTCGCGCGCACAAGACCCGAAGTCCTTGCCAAGCATTAGCAAAGCTACGGCATTACACGCCTCCTGAGACACTTGCGCATGCACAGGACCTGAAGTCTTTGCCAAACATTGGCAAAGCTACGAAATTACAAACAGCCTGGGTTACATGCGCGCGCACAAGACCTGAACTATTTGCCACAGTTTGCAAAGCTACGGCATTACACGCTGCCTAAGACACAGGCGCGCGCACATGACCAGAACTCTTTGCAAAACTTTGGAAAAGCTATGACCTTACACCCAGCCTGAGACACATGCGCGCACAAGACCTGAAATATGTGCCAAACGTTGGCAAAGCTACGGCATTACACGCCGCCTGAGACACAGGCGCGCGCACAAGACCTGAAGTCTTTGACAAACATTGGCAAAGCGACGGCATTACACGCATCCGGAGACACAGGCGAACGCACAAGACATGTAGTCTTTGCCAAACATTGGCAAAGCTACGACATTACACGCCTCCTGAGACACAGGCATGCGCACTAGACCTGAACTCTTTATCAATCATTGGCAAAGCGACGGCATTACACGCCGCCTGAGACATAGGCGCGCGCACAAGACCAGAACTCTTTGCAAAACTTTGGAAAAGCTACGACCTTTCGCGCAGCCTGAGACACATGCGCGCACAAGACCTGAAGTATGTGCCAAACGTTGGCAAAGCTACGGCATTACACGCCGCCTGAGACACCGGCGCGCGCACAAGACCTGAATTCTTTGCCAAACATTGGAAAAGCTACGGCATTACACGCCTCATGAGACACACGCGCACGCACAAGACATGTAGTCTTTGCCAAACATTGGCAAAGCTGCGACATTACACGCCTCCTGAGACACAGGCACGCACAAGACCTGAAGTCTTTGCCAATCATTGGCAATGCTACGACATTACACGACGCCTGAGACACAGCGCGTACACAAGACCTGAAGTCTTTGCAAAACATTGGCAAAGCTACGGCATTACACGCCGCCAAAGACACAGGCGCGCGCCCAAGACTTGAACTACATGCCAAACATTAGCAAAGCTACGGTATTACACGCCGCCTGAGACACATGCGCGCGCAAAAATCTTGTAGTCTTTGCCAATCATTGGCAAATCTACGGCATTACACGCCGTCTGATACACATGCGCACGCACAAGACCTGAAGTCTTTGCCAATCATTGGCAAAGCTATGACATTACACGCCGCCTAAGACACTTGCGCTTGCACACGACCTGAAGTCTTTGCCAAACATTGGCAAAGCTAGGAAATTACACGCCGCCTGGGTTACATGCGCGGGCACAAGACCTGAACTCTTTGCCACACTTTGGCAAAGCTACGGCATCACACGCCGCCTGAGACACAGGCGCGCGCACAAGACCAGTACTCTTTGCAAAACTTTGGAAAAACTACGGCATTACACGCTGCCTGAGACACAGGCGCGCAAAAGACCTGAAGTCTGTGCCAAACATTGACAAAGCTACGGCATTACACGCCGCCTGAGACACAGGCGCGCGCACAAGACCTGAAGTCTTTGCCAAACATTGGCAAAGCTACGGCATTACACGCATCCGGAGACACAGGCGAACGCACAAGACATGTAGTCTTTGCCAAACATTGGCAAAGCTACGACATTACACGCCTCCTGAGACACAGGCATGCGCACTAGACCTGAACTCTTTGCCAATCATTGGCAAAGCGACGGCATTACACGCCGCCTGAGACACAGGCGCGCGTACTAGACCAGAACTCTTTGCAAAACTTTGGAAAAGCTATGACCTTACACGCAGCCTGAGACACATGCGCGCACAAGACCTGAAGTATGTGCCAAACGTTGGCAAAGTTACGGCATTACAAGCCCGCCTGAGACACAGGCGCGCGCACAAGACCTGAAGTCTTTGCCAAACATTGGAAAAGCTACGGCATTACACGCCGCCTGAGACACACGCTCACGCACAAGACATGTAGTCTTTGCCAAACATTGGCAAAGTTGCGACATTACACGCCTCCTGAGACACAGGCACGCACAAGACCTGAAGTCTTTGCCAAACATTACACACCGCCTGAGACACAGGCGTGCGCACAATAACTGAACTATTTGCCAATCATTGGCAAAGCTACGGCATTACACAGCCACCTGAGACACATGTGCGCGCATTAGACCTTTGTTTGGAAAAGCTACGGCATTACACGCCGCCTGAGACACAAGCGTGCAAGACCTGAAGTCTTTGCAAAACATTGGCAATGCTACGGCATTACACGACGCCTGAGACACAGCGCGTACACAAGACATGAAGTCTTTGCAAAACATTCGCAAAGCTATGGCATTACATGCCGCCAAAGACAGAGGCGCGCGCACAAGTCTTTAACTACATGCCAAACATTAGCAAAGCTACGGTATTACACGCCGCCTGAGACACATGCGCGCGCAAAAATCTTGAAGTCTTTGCCAATCATTGGCAAAGCTACGACATTACACGCCGTCTAATACACATGCGCGCGCACAAGACCTGAAGTCTTTGACAATCATTGGCAAAGCTACGGCATTACACGACGCCTGAGACACTTGCGCATGCACACGACCTGAAGTCTTCGCCAAACTTTGCCAAAACTATGACATTACATGCATCCGGAGACACAGGCGCACGCACAAGACTTGTAGTCTTCGCCAAACATTGGCAAAGCTATGACATTACACGCCTCTTGAGACACAGGCACGCACTAGACCTGTAGTCTTTGCCAAACATTTGCAAAGGTATGGCATTACACGTCGCTTGAGACACAGGCGTGCGCCCAAGACCTGTGTTTGGCAAAGCTACAGTATTACACGCCCCTGAGACACAGTCGCGCGCACAAGACCTGAAGTCCTTGCCAAGCATTAGCAAATCTACGGCATTACACGCCTCCTGAGACACTTGCACATGCACAGGACCTGAAGTCTTTGCCAAACATTGGCAAAGCTACGAAATTACAAACAGCCTGGGTTACATGCGCGCGCACAAGACTTGAACTCTTTGCCACAGTTTGCAAAGCTACGGCATTACACGCCGCCTGAGACACAGGCGCGCGCACATGACCAGAACTCTTTGCAAAACTTTGGAAAAGCTACGGCATTACACGCTGCCTGAGACACAGGAGCGCACAAGACCTGAGACACACGCGCACGCACAAGACATGTAGTCTTTGCCAAACATTGGCAAAGCTGCGAAATTACACACCTCCTGAGACACAGGCACGCACAAGACCTGAAGTCTTTGCCAAACATTACACACCGCCTGAGACACAGGCGTGCGCACAATACGTGAACTATTTGCCAATCATTGGCAAAGCTACGGCATTACACGCCTCCTGAGACACAGGCACGCACATGACCTGAAGTCTTTGCCAAACATTACACACCGCCTGAGACACAGGCATGCGCACTAGACCGGAACTCTTTGCCAATCATTGCCAAAGCGACGGCATTACACGCCACCTGAGACACATGCGCGCGCATAAGACCTTTGTTTGGCAAAGCTACGGCATTACACGCCGCCTGAGACACAGGCGCGCAAGACCTGAAGTCTTTGCAAAACATTGGCAATGCTACGGCATTACACGACGCCTGAGACACAGCGCGTACACAAGACCTGAAGTCTTTGCAAAACATTTGCAAAGCTATGACATTACATGCCGCCAAAGACAGAGGAGCGCGCACAAGTCTTGAACAACATGCCAAACATTAGCAAAGCTACGGTATTACACGCCGCCTGAGACACATGCGCGCGCAAAAATCTTGAAGTCTTTGCCAATCATTGGCAAAGCTACGGCATTACACGCCGTCTGATACACATGCGCGCGCACAAGACCTGAAGTCTTTGCCAATCATTGGCAAAGCTACGGCATTACACGCCGCCTGAGACACTTGCGCATGCACACGACTTGAAGTCTTTGCCAAACATTGGCAAGGCTAGGAAATTACACGCCACCTGGGTTACATGCGCGGGCACAAGACCTGAACCCTTTGCCATACTTTGGCAAAGCTACGGCATTACACGCCGCCTGAGACACAGGCGCGCGCACAAGACCGGAACTCTTTGCAAAAATTTGGAATAGCTACGGCATTACACGATGCCTGAGACACAGGCACGCACAAGACCTGAAGTCTATGCCACACATTGACAAAGCTACGGCATTACACGCCGCCTGAGACACAGGCGCGCGCACAAGACCTGAAGTCTTCGCCAAACATTGCCAAAACTACGGCATTACATGCATCCGGAGACACAGGCGCACGCACAAGACGTGTAGTCTTTGCCAAACATTGGCAAAGCTACGACATTACACGCCTCTTGAGTTACAGGCACGCACAAGACCTGTAGTCTTTGCCAAACATTTGCAAAGGTATGGCATTACACGTCGCTTGAGACACAGGCGTGCGCCCAAGACCTGTGTTTGGCAAAGCTACAGTATTACACGCCCCTGAGACACAGTCGCGCGCACAAGACCTGAAGTCCTTGCCAAGCATTAGCAAAGCTACGGCATTACACGCCTCCTGAGACACTTGCGCATGCACAGGACCTGAAGTCTTTGCCAAACATTGGCAAAGCTAGGAAATTACAAGCAGCCTGGGTTACATGCACGCGCACAAGACCTGAACTCTTTGCCACAGTTTGCAAAGCTACGGCATTACACGCCGCCTGAGACACAGGCGCCCGCACATGACCAAAACTCTTTGCAAAACTTTGGAAAAGCTATGACCTTACACCCAGCCTGAGACACATGCGCTCACAAGAATTGAAGTATGTGCCAAACGTTGGCAAAGCTACGGCATTACACGCCGCCTGAAACACAGGCGCGCGCACAAGACCCGAAGTCTTTGACAAACATTGGCAAAGCTACGGCATTACACGCATCCGGAGACACAGGCGAACGCACAAGACATGTAGTCTTCGCCAAACATTGGCAAAGCTACGACATTACACGCCTCCTGAGACACAGGCATGCGCACTAGACCTGAACTCTTTGTCAATCATTGGCAAAGAGACGGCATTACACGCGGACATAGGCGCGCGCACAAGACCAGAACTCTTGGCAAAACTTTGGAAAAGCTACGACCTTACACGCAGCTTGAGACACATGCGCGCACAAGACCTGAAGTATGTGCCAAACGTTGGCAAAGCTACGGCATTACACGCCGCCTGAGACACAGGGGCGCGCACAAGACCTGAATTCTTTGCCATACATTGGAAAAGCTACGGCATTACACGCCTCCTGAGACACACGCGCACGCACAAGATATGTAGTCTTTGCCAAACATTGGCAAAGCTGCGACATTACACGCCTCCTGAGACACAGGCATGCACAAAACCTGAAGTCTTTGCTAATCATTGGCAATGCTACGACATTACACGACGCCTGAGACACAGCGCGTACACAAGACCTGAAGTCTTTGCAAAACATTGGTAAAGCTATGGAATTACACGCCGCCAAAGACACAGGCGCGCGCCCAAGACTTGAACTACATGCCAAACATTAGCAAAGCTACGGTATTACACGCCGCCTGAGACACATGCGCGCGCAAAAATCTTGAAGTCTTTGCCAATCATTGGCAAAGCTACGGCATTACACGCCGTCTGATACACATGCGCGCGCACAAGACCTGAAGTCTTTGCCAATCATTGGCAAAGCTATGACATTAAACGCCGCCTGAGATACTTGCGCTTGCACACGACCTGAAGTCTTTGCCAAACATTGGCAAAGCTAGGAAATTACACGCCGCCTGGGTTACATGCGCGGGCACAAGACCTTAACTCTTTGCCACACTTTGGCAAAGCTACGGCATCACACGCCGCCTGAGACACAGGCGCGCGCACAAGACCAGTACTCTTTGCAAAACTTTGGAAAAGCTACGGCATTACACGCTGCCTGAGACACAGGCGCGCAAAAGACCTGAAGTCTATGCCAAACATTGACAAAGCTACGGCATTACACGTCGCCTGAGACACAGGCGCGCGCACAAGATCTGAAGTCTTTGCCAAACATTGGCAAAGCTACGGCATTACACGCATCCGGAGACACAGGCGAACGCACAAGACATGTAGTCTTTGCCAAACATTGGCAAAGCTACGACATTACATGCCTCCTGAGACACAGGCATGCGCACTAGACCTGAACTCTTTGCCAATCGTTGGCAAAGCGACGGCATTACACGCCGCCTGAGACACAGGCGCGCGCACAAGACCAGAACTCTTTGCAAAACTTTGGAAAAGCTACGACCCTACACGCAGCCTGAGACACATGCGCGCACAAGACCTGAAGTATGTGCCAAACGTTGGCAAAGCTACGGCATTACACGCCGCCTGAGACACAGGCGCGCGCACAAGACCTGAAGTCTTTGCCAAACATTGGAAAAGCTACGACATTACACGCCACCTGAGACACACGCGCACGCACAAGACATGTAGTCTTTGCCAAACATTGGCAAAGCTGCGAAATTACACACCTCCTGAGACACAGGCACGCACAAGACCTGAAGTCTTTGCCAAACATTACACACCGCCTGAGACACAGGCGTGCGCACAATACGTGAACTATTTGCCAATCATTGGCAAAGCTACGGCATTACACGCCTCCTGAGACACAGGCACGCACATGACCTGAAGTCTTTGCCAAACATTACACACCGCCTGAGACACAGGCATGCGCACTAGACCGGAACTCTTTGCCAATCATTGCCAAAGCGACGGCATTACACGCCACCTGAGACACATGCGCGCGCATAAGACCTTTGTTTGGCAAAGCTACGGCATTACACGCCGCCTGAGACACAGGCGCGCAAGACCTGAAGTCTTTGCAAAACATTGGCAATGCTACGACATTACACGACGCCTGAGACACAGCGCGTACACAAGACCTGAAGTCTTTGCAAAAAATTGGCAAAGCTACGGCATTACACGCCGCCAAAGACACAGGCGCACGCCCAAGACATGAACTACATGCCAAACATTAGCAAAGCTACGGTATTACACGCCGCCTGAGACACATGCGCGCGCAAAAATCTTGAAGTCTTTGCCAATCATTGGCAAAGCTACGGCATTACACGCCGTCTGATACACATCCGCGCGCACAAGACATGAAGTCTTTGCCAATCATTGGCAAAGCTATGACATTACACGCCGCCTGAGATACTTGCGCTTGCACACGACCTGAAGTCTTTGCCAAACATTGGCAAAGCTAGGAAATTACACGCCGCCTGGGTTACATGCACGGGCACAAGACCTGAACTCTTTGCCACACTTTGGCAAAGCTACGGCATCACACGCCGCCTGAGACACAGGCACGCGCACAAGACCAGTACTCTTTGCAAAACTTTGGAAAAGCTACGGCATTACACGCTGCCTGAGACACAGGCGGGCAAAAGACCTGAAGTCTGTGCCAAACATTGACAAAGCTACGGCATTACACGCCGCCTGAGACACAGGCGCGCGCACAAGACCTGAAGTCTTTGCCAAACATTGGCAAAGCTACGGCATTACACGCATCCGGAGACACAGGCGAACGCACAAGACATGTAGTCTTTGCCAAACATTGGCAAAGCTACGACATTACACACCTCCTGAGACACAGGCATGCGCACTAGACCTGAACTCTTTGCCAATCATTGGCAAAGCGACGGCATTACACGCCGCTTGAGACACAGGCGCGCGTACTAGACCAGAACTCTTTGCAAAACTTTGGAAAAGCTATGACCTTACACGCAGCCTGAGACACATTCACGCACAAGACCTGAAGTATGTGCCAAACGTTGGCAAAGCTACGGCATTACACGCCGCCTGAGACACAGGCGCGCGCACAAGACCTGAAGTCTTTGCCAAACATTGGAAAAGCTACGGCATTACACGCCGCCTGAGACACACGTGCACGCACAAGACATGTAGTCTTTGCCAAACATTGGTAAAGCTGCGACATTACACACCTCCTGAGACACAGGCACGCACAAGACCTGAAGTCTTTGCCAAACATTACACACCGCCTGAGACACAGGCGTGCGCACAATACCTGAACTATTTGCCAATCATTGGCAAAGCTACGACATTACACAGCCACCTGAGACACATGTGCGCGCATTAGACCTTTGTTTGGCAAAGCTACGGCATTACACGCCGCCCGAGACACAGGCGTGTAAGACCTGAAGTCTTTGCAAAACATTGGCAATGCTACGGCATTACACGACGCCTGAGACACAGCGCGTACACAAGACCTGAAGTCTTTGCAAAACATTCGCAAAGCTATGGCATTACATGCCGCCAAAGACAGAGGTGCGCACACAAGTCTTTAACTACATGCCAAACATTAGCAAAGCTACGGTATTACACGCCGCCTGAGACACATGCGCGCGCAAAAATCTTGAAGTCTTTGCCAATCATTGGCAAAGCTACGGCATTACACGCCGTCTAATACACATGCGCGCGCACAAGACCTGAAGTCTTTGCCAATCATCGGCAAAGCTATGACATTACACGCCGCCTGAGATACTTGCGCTTGCACACGACCTGAAGTCTTTGCCAAACATTGGCAAAGCTAGGAAATTACACGCCGCCTTGGTTACATGCGCGGGCACAATACCTGAACTCTTTGCCACACTTTGGCAAAGCTACGGCATCACACGCCGCCTGAGACACAGGCGCGCGCACAAGACTAGTACTCTTTGCAAAACTTTGGAAAAGCTACGGCATTACACGCTGCCTGAGACACAGGCGCGCAAAAGACCTGAAGTCTGTGCCAAAGATTGACAAAGCTACGGCATTACACGCCGCCTGAGACACAGGCGCGCGCACAAGACCTGAAGTCTTTGCCAAACATTGGAAAAGCTACGGCATTACACGCCTCCTGAGACACACGCGCACGCACAAGACATGTAGTCTTTGCCAAACATTGGCAAAGCTGCGAAATTACACACCTCCTGAGACACAGGCACGCACAAGACCTGAAGTCTTTGCCAAACATTACACACCGCCTGAGACACAGGCGTGCGCACAATACCTAAACTATTTGCCAATCATTGGCAAAGCTACGACATTACACGCCTCCTGAGACACAGGCACGCACAAGACCCGAAGTCTTTGCCAAACATTACACACCGCCTGAGACACAGGCATGCGCACTAGACCGGAACTCTTAGCCAATCATTGGCAAAGCGACGGCATTACACGCCACCTGAGACACATGCGCGCGCATAAGACCTTTGTTTGGCAAAGCTACGACATTACACGCCGCCTGAGACACAAGCGCGCAAGACCTGAAGTCTTGGCAAAACATTGGCAATGCTACGACATTACACGACGCCTGAGACACAGCGCGTACACAAGACCTGAAGTCTTTGTAAAACATTGGCAAAGCTACGGCATTACACGCCGCCAAAGACACAGGCGCGCGCCCAAGACTTGAACTACATACCAAACATTAGCAAAGCTATGGTATTACACGCCGCCTGAGACACATGCGCGCGCAAAAATCTAGAAGTCTTTGCCAATCATTGGCAAAGCTACGGCATTACACGCCGTCTGATACACATCCGCACGCACAAGACCTGGAGTCTTTGCCAATCATTGGCAAAGCTATGACATTACACGCCTCCTGAGACACAGGCACGCACAAGACCTGATGTCTTTGCCAAACATTACACACCGCCTGAGACACAGGCATGCGCACTAGACCGGAACTCTTTGCCAATCATTGGCAAAGCGACGGCATTACACGCAACCTGAGACACATGCGCACGCATAAGACCTTTGTTTGGCAAAGATATGGCATTACACGCTGCCTGAGACACAGGTGCGCAAGACCTGAAGTCTTTGCAAAACATTGGCAATGCTACGACATTACACGACGCCTGAGACACAGCGCGTACACAAGACCTGAAGTCTTTGCAAAACATTGGCAAAGCTACGGCATTACACGCCGCCAAAGACACAGGCGCGCGCCCAAGACTTGAACTACATGCCAAACATTAGCAAAGCTACGGTATTACACGCCGCCTGAGACACATGCGCGCGCAAAAATCTTGAAGTCTTTGCCAATCATTGGCAAAGCTACGGCATTACACGCCGTCTGATACACATCCGCGCGCACAAGACCTGAAGTCTTTGCCAATCATTGGCAAAGCTATGACATTACACGCCGCCTGAGATACTTGCGCTTGCACACGACCTGAAGTCTTTGCCAAACATTGGCAAAGCTAGGAAATTACACGCCGCCTGGGTTACATGCGCGGGTACAAGACCTGAACTCTTTGCCACACTTTGGCAAAGCTACGGCATCACACGCCGCCTGAGACACAGGCGCGCGCACAAGACCAGTACTCTTTGCAAAACTTTGGAAAAGCTACGGCATTACACGCTGCCTGAGACACAGGCGCGCAAAAGACCTGAAGTCTGTGCCAAACATTGACAAAGCTACGGCATTACACGCCGCCTGAGACACAGGCGCGCGCACAAGACCTGAAGTCTTTGCCAAACATTGGAAAAGCTACGGCATTACACGCCGCCTGAGACACACGCGCACGCACAAGACATGTAGTCTTTGCCAAACATTGGCAAAGCTACGACATTACACGCCTCCTGAGACACAGGCATGCGCACTAGACCTGAACTCTTTGCCAATCATTGGCAAAGCGACGACATTACACGCCGCCTGAGACACAGGCGCGCGTACTAGACCAGAACTCTTTGCAAAACTTTGGAAAAGATATGACCTTACATGCAACCTGAGACACATGCGTGCACAAGACCTGAAGTATGTGCCAAACGTTGGCAAAGCTACGGCATTACACGCCGCCTGAGACACAGGCGCGCGCACAAGACCTGAAGTCTTTGTCAAACATTGGAAAAGCTACGGCATTACACGCCGCCTGAGACACACGCGCACGCACAAGACATGTAGTCTTTGCCAAACATTGGCAAAGCTGCGACATTACACGCCTCCTGAGACACAGGCACGCACAAGACCTGAAGTCTTTGCCAAACATTACACACCGCCTGAGACACAGGCGTGCGCACAATACCTGAACTATTTGCCAATCATTGGCAAATCTACGGCATTACACAGCCACCTGAGACACATGTGCGCGCATTAGACCTTTGTTTGGCAAAGCTACGACATTACACGCCGCCTGAGACACAGGCATGCAAGACCAGAAGTCTTTGCAAAACATTGGCAATGCTACGGCATTACACGACGCCTGAGACAGAGCGCGTACACAAGACCTGAAGTCTTTGCAAAACATTTGCAAAGCTACGGCATTACACGCCGCCTGAGACACAGGCGCGCGCACAAGACCTGAAGTCTTTGCCAAACATTGGCAAAGCTACGGCATTACACGCATCCGGAGACACAGGCGAACGCACAAGACATGTAGTCTTTGCAAAACATTGGCAAAGCTACGACATTACACGCCTCCTGACACACAGGCATGCGCACTAGACCTGAACTCTTTGGCAATCATTGGCAAAGCAACGGCATTACACGCCGCCTGAGACACAGGCGCGCGCACAAGACCAGAACTCTTTGCAAAACTTTGGAAAAGCTACGACCCTACACGCAGCCTGAGACACATGCGCGCACAAGACCTGAAGTATGTGCCAAACGTTGGCAAAGCTACGACATTACACGCCGCCTGAGACACAGGCGCGCGCACAAGACCTGAAGTCTTTGCCAAATATTGGAAAAGCTACGGCATTACACGCCTCCTGAGACACACGCGCACGCACAAGACATGTAGTCTTTGCCAAACATTGGCAAAGCTGCGAAATTACACACCTCCTGAGACACAGGCACGCACAAGACCTGAAGTCTTTGCCAAACATTACACACCGCCTGAGACACAGGCGTGCGCACAATACCTAAACTATTTGCCAATCATTGGCAAAGCTACGACATTACACGCCTCCTGAGACACAGGCGCGCACAAGACCCGAAGTCTTTGCCAAACATTACACACCGCCTGAGACACAGGCATGCGCACTAGACCGGAACTCTTTGCCAATCATTGGCAAATCGAAGGCATTACACGCCACCTGAGACACATGCGCGCGCATAAGACCTTTGTTTGGCAAAGCTACGGCATTACACGCCGCCTGAGACACAAGCGCGCAAGACCTGAAGTCTTGGCAAAACATTGGCAATGCTACGACATTACACGACGCCTGAGACACAGCGCGTACACAAGACCTGAAGTCTTTGTAAAACATTGGCAAAGCTACGGCATTACACGCCGCCAAAGACACAGGCGCGCGCCCAAGACTTGAACTACATACCAAACATTAGCAAAGCTATGGTATTACACGCCGCCTGAGACACATGCGCGCGCAAAAATCTAGAAGTCTTTGCCAATCATTGGCAAAGCTACGGCATTACACGCCGTCTGATACACATCCGCACGCACAAGACCTGGAGTCTTTGCCAATCATTGGCAAAGCTATGACATTACACGCCTCCTGAGACACAGGCACGCACAAGACCTGATGTCTTTGCCAAACATTACACACCGCCTGAGACACAGGCATGCGCACTAGACCGGAACTCTTTGCCAATCATTGGCAAAGCGACGGCATTACACGCAACCTGAGACACATGCGTGCGCATAAGACCTTTGTTTGGCAAAGATATGGCATTACACGCTGCCTGAGACACAGGTGCGCAAGACCTGAAGTCTTTGCAAAACATTGGCAATGCTACGACATTACACGACGCCTGAGACACAGCGCGTACACAAGACCTGAAGTCTTTGCAAAACATTGGCAAAGCTACGGCATTACACGCCGCCAAAGACACAGGCGCGCGCCCAAGACTTGAACTACATGCCAAACATTAGCAAAGCTACGGTATTACACGCCGCCTGAGACACATGCGCGCGCAAAAATCTTGAAGTCTTTGCCAATCATTGGCAAAGCTACGGCATTACACGCCGTCTGATACACATCCGCGCGCACAAGACCTGAAGTCTTTGCCAATCATTGGCAAAGCTATGACATTACACGCCGCCTGAGATACTTGCGCTTGCACACGACCTGAAGTCTTTGCCAAACATTGGGAAAGCTAGGAAATTACACGCCGCCTGGGTTACATGCGCGGGTACAAGACCTGAACTCTTTGCCACACTTTGGCAAAGCTACGGCATCACACGCCTGAGACACAGGCGCGCGCACAAGACCAGTACTCTTTGCAAAACTTTGGAAAAGCTACGGCATTACACGCTGCCTGAGACATAGGCGCGCAAAAGACCTGAAGTCTGTGCCAAACATTGACAAAGCTACGGCATTACACGCCGCCTGAGACACAGGCGCGCGCACAAGACCTAAAGTCTTTGCCAAACATTAGCAAAGCTACGGCATTACACGCATCCGGAGACACAGGCGAACGCACAAGACATGTAGTCTTTGCCAAACATTGGCAAAGCTACGACATTACACGCCTCCTGAGACACAGGCATGCGCACTAGACCTGAACTCTTTGCCAATCATTGGCAAAGCGACGACATTACACGCCGCCTGAGACACAGGCGCGCGTACTAGACCAGAACTCTTTGCAAAACTTTGGAAAAGCTATGACCTTACATGCAACCTGAGACACATGCGTGCACAAGACCAGAAGTATGTGCCAAACGTTGGCAAAGCTACGGCATTACACGCCGCCTGAGACACAGGCGCGCGCACAAGACCTGAAGTCTTTGCCAAACATTGGAAAAGCTACGGCATTACACGCCGCCTGAGACACACGCGCACGCACAAGACATGTAGTCTTTGCCAAACATTGGCAAAGCTGCGACATTACACGCCTCCTGAGACACAGGCACGCACAAGACCTGAAGTCTTTGCCAAACATTACACACCGCCTGAGACACAGGCGTGCGCACAATACCTGAACTATTTGCCAATCATTGGCAAAACTACGGCATTACACAGCCACCTGAGACACATGTGCGCGCATTAGACCTTTGTTTGGCAAAGCTACGACATTACACGCCGCCTGAGACACAGGCATGCAAGACCTGAAGTCTTTGCAAAACATTGGCAATGCTACGGCATTACACGACGCCTGAGACAGAGCGCGTACACAAGACCTGAAGTCTTTGCAAAACATTTGCAAAGCTATGACATTACATGCCGCCAAAGACAGAGGAGCGCGCACAAGTCTTGAACAACATGCCGAACATTAGCAAAGCTACGGTATTACACGCCGCCTGAGACACATGCGCGCACAAAAATCTTGAAGTCTTTGCCAATCATTGGCAAAGCTACGGCATTACACGCCGTCTGATACACATGCGCGCGCACAAGACCTGAAGTCTTTGCCAATCATTGGCAAAGCTACGGCATTACACGCCGCCTGAGACACTTGCGCATGCACACGACCTGAAGTCTTTGCCAAACATTGGCAAGGCTAGGAAATTACACGCCACCTGGGTTACATGCGCGCGCACAAGACCAGAACTCTTTGCCATACTTTGGCAAAGCTACGGCATTACACGCCGCCTGAGACACAGGCGCGCGCACAAGACCGGAACTCTTTGCAAAAATTTGGAATAGCTACGGCATTACACGATGCCTGAGACATAGGCACGCACAAGACCTGAAGTCTATGCCACACATTGACAAAGCTATGGCATTACACGCCGCCTGAGACACAGGCGCGTGCACAAGACCTGAAGTCTTCGCCAAACATTGCCAAAACTACATCATTACATGCATCCGGAGACACAGGCGCACGCACAAGACGTGTAGTCTTTGCCAAACATTGGCAAAGCTACGACATTACACGCCTCTTGAGTCACAGGCACGCACAAGACCTGTAGTCTTTGCCAAACATTTGCAAAGGTATGGCATTACACGTCGCTTGAGACACAGGCGTGCGCCCAAGACCTGTGTTTGGCAAAGCTACAGTATTACACGCCCCTGAGACACAGTCGTGCGCACAAGACCTGAAGTCCTTGCCAAGCATTAGCAAAGCTACGGCATTACACGCCTCCTGAGACACTTGCGCATGCACAGGACCTGAAGTCTTTGCCTAACATTGGCAAAGCTACGAAATTACAAACAGCTTGGGTTACATGCGCGCGCACAAGACCTGAACTCTTTTGCCACAGTTTGAAAAGGTACGGCATTACACGCCGCCTGAGACACAGGCACGCGCACATGACCAAAACTCTTTGCAAAACTTTGGAAAAGCTATGACCTTACACCCAGCCTGAGACACATGCGCTCACAAGAACTGAAGTATGTGCCAAACGTTGGCAAAGCTACGGCATTACACGCCGCCTGAGACACAGGCGCGCGCACAAGACCCGAAGTCTTTGACAAACATTGGCAAAGCTACGGCATTACACGCATCCGGAGACACAGGCGAACGCACAAGACATGTAGTCTTCGCCAAACATTGGCAAAGCTACGACATTACACGCCTCCTGAGACACAGGCATGCGCACTAGACCTGAACTCTTTGTCAATCATTGTCAAAGAGACGGCATTACACGCGGACATAGGCGCGCGCACAAGACCAGAACTCTTGGCAAAACTTTGGAAAAGCTACGACCTTACACGCAGCCTGAGACACATGCGCGCACAAGACCTGAAGTATGTGCCAAACGTTGGCAAAGCTACGGCATTACACGCCGCCTGAGACACAGGCGCGCGCACAAGACCTGAATACTTTGCCAAACATTGGAAAAGCTACGGCATTACACGCCTCCTGAGACACACGTGCACGCACTAGACATGTAGTCTTTGCCAAACGTTGGCAAAGCTGCGACATTACACGCCTCCTGAGACACAGGCACGCACAAGACCTGAAGTCTTTGCCAATCATTGGCAATGCTACGACATTACACGACGCCTGAGACACAGCGCGTACACAAGACCTGAAGTCTTTGCAAAACATTGGCAAAGCTACGGCATTACATGTCGCCAAAGACACAGGCGCGCGCCCAAGACTTGAACTACATTCCAAACATTAGCAAAGCTACGGTATTACACGCCGCCTGAGACACATGCGCGCGCAAAAATCTTGAAGTCTTTGCCAATCATTGGCAAAGCTACGGCATTACACGCCGTCTGATACACATCCGCGCGCACAAGACCTGAAGTCTTTGCCAATCATTGGCAAAGCTATGACATTACACGCCGCCTGAGATACTTGCGCTTGCACACGACCTGAAGTCTTTGCCAAACATTGGCAAAGCTAGGAAATTACACGCCGTCTGGGTTACATGCGCAGGCACAAGACCTGAACTCTTTGCCACACTTTGGCAAAGCTACGGCATCACACGCCGCTTGAGACACAGGCGCGCGCACAAGACCAGTACTCTTTGCAAAACTTTGGAAAAGCTACGGCATTACACGTTGCCTGAGACACAGGCGCGCAAAAGTCCTGAAGTCTGTGCCAAACATTGACAAAGCTACGGCATTACACGCCGCCTGAGACACAGGCGCGCGCACAAGACCTGAAGTCTTTGCCAAACATTGGCAAAGCTACGGCATTACACGTATCCGGAGACACAGGCGAACGCACAAGACATGTAGTCGTTGCCAAACATTGGCAAAGCTACGACATTACACGCCTCCTGAGACACAGGCATGCGCACTAGACCTGAACTCTTTGGCAATCATTGGCAAAGCGAGGGCATTACACGCCGCCTGAGACACAGGCGCGCGCACAAGACCAGAACTCTTTGCAAAACTTTGGAAAAGCTACGACCCTACACGCAGCCTGAGACACATGCGCGCACAAGACCTGAAGTATGTGCCAAACGTTGGCAAAGCTACGACATTACACGCCGCCTGAGACACAGGCGCGCGCACAAGACCTAAAGTCTTTGCCAAACATTGGAAAAGCTACAGCATTACACGCCTCCTGAGACACACGCGCACGCACAAGACATGTAGTCTTTGCCAAACATTGGCAAAGCTGCGAAAATACACACCTCCTGAGACACAGGCACGCACAAGACCTGAAGTCTTTGCCAAACATTACACACCGCCTGAGACACAGGCGTGCGCACAATACCTAAACTATTTGCCAATCATTGGCAAAGCTACGGCATTACACGCCTCCTGAGACACAGGCATGCACAAGACCCGAAGTCTTTGCCAAACATTACACACCGCCTGAGACATAGGCATGCGCACTAGACCGGAACTCTTTGCCAATCATTGGCAAAGCGACGGCATTACACGCCACCTGAGACACATGCGCGCACATAAGACCTTTGTTTGGCAAAGCTACGACATTACACGCCGCCTGAGACACAAGCGCGCAAGACCTGAAGTCTTTGCAAAACATTGGCAATGCTACGACATTACACGACGCCTGAGACACAGCGCGTACACAAGACCTGAAGTCTTTGTAAAACATTGGCAAAGCTACGGCATTACACGCTGCCAAAGACACAGGCGCGCGCCCAAGACTTGAACTACATGCCAAAAATTAGCAAAGCTACGGTATTACACGCCGCCTGAGACACATGCGCCCGCAAAAATCTTGAAGTCTTTGCCAATCATTGGCAAAGCTACGACATTACACGCCGTCTGATACACATCCGCGCGCACAAGACCTGGAGTCTTTGCCAATCATTGGCAAAGCTATGACATTACACGCCGCCTGAGATACTTGCGCTTGCACACGACCTGAAGTCTTTGCCAAACATTGGCAAAGCTAGGAAATTACACGCCGCCTGGGTTACATGCGCGGGCACAAGACCTGAACTCTTTGCCACACTTTGGCAAAGCTACGGCATCACACGCCGCCTGAGACACAGGCGCGCGCACAAGACCAGTACTCTTTGCAAAACTTTGGAAAAGCTACGGCATTACACGCTGCCTGAGACACAGGCGCGCAAAAGACCTGAAGTCTGTGCCAAACATTGACAAAGCTACGGCATTACACGCCGCCTGAGACACAGGCGCGCGCACAAGACCTAAAGTCTTTGCCAAACATTGGCAAAGCTACGGCATTACACGCATCCGGAGACACAGGCGAACGCACAAGACATGTAGTCTTTGCCAAACATTGGCAAAGCTACGACATTACACGCCTCCTGAGACACAGGCATGCGCACTAGACCTGAACTCTTTGCCAATCATTGGCAAAGCGATGGCATTACACGCCGCCTGAGACACAGGCGCGCGTACTAGACCAGAACTCTTTGCAAAACTTTGGAAAAGCTATGACCTTACACGCAGCCTGAGACACATTCGCGCACAAGACCTGAAGTATGTGCCAAACGTTGGCAAAGCTACGGAATTACACGCCGCCTGAGACACAGGCGCGCGCACAAGAACTGAAGTCTTTGCCAAACATTGGAAAAGCTACGGCATTACACGTCTCCTGAGACACACGCGCACGCACAAGACATGTAGTCTTTGCCAAACATTGGCAAAGCTGCGACATTACACGCCTCCTGAGACACAGGCACGCACAAGACCTGAAGTCTTTGCCAATCATTGGCAATGCTACGACATTACACGACGCCTGAGACACAGCGCGTACACAAGACCTGAAGTCTTTGCAAAACATTGGCAAAGCTACGGCATTACACGTCGCCAAAGACACAGGCGCGCGCCGAAGACTTGAACTACATGCCAAAAATTAGCAAAGCTACGGTATTACACGCCGCCTGAGACACATGCGCGCGTAAAAATCTTGAAGTCTTTGCCAATCATTGGCAAAGCTACGGCATTACACGCCGTCTGATACACATCCGCGCGCACAAGACCTGGAGTCTTTGCCAATCATTGGCAAAGCTATGACATTACACGCCTCCTGAGATACTTGCGCTTACACACGACCTGAAGTCTTTGCCAAACATTGGCAAAGCTAGGAAATTACACGCCGCCTGGGTTACATGCGCGGGCACAAGACCTGAACTCTTTGCCACACTTTGGCAAAGCTACGGCATCACACGCCGCCTGAGACACAGGCGCGCGCACAAGACCAGTACTCTTTGCAAAACTTTGGAAAAGCTACGGCATTACACGCTGCCTGAGACACAGACGCGCAAAAGACCTGAAGTCTGTGCCAAACATTGACAAAGCTACGGCATTACACGCCGCCTGAGACACAGGCGCGCGCACAAGACCTGAAGTCTATGCCAAACATTGGCAAAGCTACGGCATTACACGCATCCGGAGACACAGGCGAACGCACAAGACATGTAGTCTTTGCCAAACATTGGCAAAGCTACGACATTACACGCCTCCTGAGACACAGGCATGCGCACTAGACCTGAACTCTTTGCCAATCATTGGCAAAGCGACGGCATTACACGCCGCCTGAGACACAGGCGCGCGTACTAGACCAGAACTCTTTGCAAAACTTTGGAAAATCTATGACCTTACACGCAGCCTGAGACACAAGCGCGCACAAGACCTGAAGTATGTGCCAAACGTTGGCAAAGCTACGGCATTACACGCCGCCTGAGACACAGGCGCGCGCACAAGCCCCGAAGTCTTTGCCAAACATTGGAAAAGCTACGGCATTACACGCCGCCTGAGACACACGTGCACGCACAAGACATGTAGTCTTTGCCAAACATTGGTAAAGCTGCGACATTACACACCTCCTGAGACACAGGCACGCACAAGACCTGAAGTCTTTGCCAAACATTACACACCGCCTGAGACACAGGCGTGCGCACAATACCTGAACTATTTGCCAATCATTGGCAAAACTACGGCATTACACAGCCACCTGAGACACATGTGCGCGCATTAGACCTTTGTTTGACAAAGCTACGGCATTACACGCCGCCCGAGACACAGGCGTGCAAGACCTGAAGTCTTTGCAAAACATTGGCAATGCTACGGCATTACACGACGCCTGAGACACAGCGCGTACACAAGACCTGAAGTCTTTGCAAAACATTCGCAAAGCTATGGCATTACATGCCACCAAAGACAGAGGTGCGCGCACAAGTCTTTAACTACATGCCAAACATTAGCAAAGCTATGGTATTACACGCCGCCTGAGACACATGCGCGCGCAAAAATCTTGAAGTCTTTGCCAATCATTGGCAAAGCTACGGCATTACACGCCGTCTAATACACATGCGCGCGCACAAGACCTGAAGTCTTTGCCAATCATTGGCAAAGCTATGACATTACACGCCGCCTGAGATACTTGCGCTTGCACACGACCTGAAGTCTTTGCCAAACATTGGCAAAGTTAGGAAATTACACGCCGCCTTGGTTGCATGCGCGGGCACAAGACCTGAACTCTTTGCCACACTTTGGCAAAGCTACGGCATCACACGCCGCCTGAGACACAGGCGCGCGCACAAGACCAGTACTCTTTGCAAAACTTTGGAAAAGCTACGGCATTATACGCTGCCTGAGACACAGGCGCGCAAAAGACCTGAAGTATGTGCCAAACATTGACAAAGCTACGGCATTACACGCCGCCTGAGACACAGGCGCGCGCACAAGACCTGAAGTCTTTGCCAAACATTGGCAAAGCTACGACATTACACGCATCCGGAGACACAGGCGAACGCACAAGACATGTAGTCTTTGCCAAACATTGGCAAAGCTACGACATTACACGCCTCCTGAGACACAGGCATGCGCACTAGACCTGAACTCTTTGGCAATCATTGGCAAAGCGACGGCATTACACGCCGCCTGAGACACAGGCGCGCGCACAAGACCAGAACTCTTTGCAAAACTTTGGAAAAGCTACGACCCTACACGCAGCCTGAGACACATGCGCGCACAAGACCTGAAGTATGTGCCAAACGTTGGCAAAGCTACGACATTACACGCCGCCTGAGACACAGGCGCGCGCACAAGACCTGAAGTCTTTGCCAAACATTGGAAAAGCTACAGCATTACACGCCTCCTGAGACACACGCGCACGCACAAGACATGTAGTCTTTGCCAAACATTGGCAAAGCTGCGAAATTACACACCTCCTGAGACACAGGCACGCACAAGACCTGAAGTCTTTGCCAAACATTACACACCGCCTGAGACACAGGCGTGCGCACAATATCTAAACTATTTGCCAATCATTGGCAAAGCTACGGCATTACACGCCTCCTGAGACACAGGCACGCACAAGACCCGAAGTCTTTGCCAAACATTACACACCGCCTGAGACACAGGCATGCGCACCAGACCGGAACTCTTTGCCAATCATTGGCAAAGCGACGGCATTACACGCCACCTGAGACACATGCGCGCACATAAGACCTTTGTTTGGCAAAGCTACGGCATTACACGCCGCCTGAGACACAAGCGCGCAAGACCTGAAGTCTTTGCAAAACATTGGCAATGCTACGACATTACACGACGCCTGAGACACAGCGCGTACACAAGACCTGAAGTCTTTGTAAAACATTGGCAAAGCTACGGCATTACACGCCGCCAAAGACACAGGCGCGCGCCCAAGACTTGAACTACATGCCAAAAATTAGCAAAGCTACGGTATTACACGCCGCCTGAGACACATGCGCGCGCAAAAATCTTGAAGTCTTTGCCAATCATTGGCAAAGCTACGGCATTACACGCCGTCTGATACACATCCGCGCGCACAAGACCTGGAGTCTTTGCCAATCATTGGCAAAGCTATGACATTACACGCCGCCTGAGATACTTGCGCTTGCACACGACCTGAAGTCTTTGCCAAACTTGGCAAAGCTAGGAAATTACACGCTGCCTTGGTTACATGCGCGGGCACAAGACCTGAACTCTTTGCCACACTTTGGCAAAGCTACGGCATCACACGCCGCCTGAGACACAGGCGCGCGCACAAGACCAGTACTCTTTGCAAAACTTTGGAAAAGCTACGGCATTACACGCTGCCTGAGACACAGGCGCGCAAAAGACCTGAAGTCTGTGCCAAACATTGACAAAGCTACGGCATTACACGCCGCCTGAGACACAGGTGCGCGCACAAGACCTGAAGTCTTTGCCAAACATTGGCAAAGCTACGGCATTACACGCATCCGGAGACACAGGCGAACGCACAAGACATGTAGTCTTTGCCAAACATTGGCAAAGCTACGAAATTACACGTCGCCTTGGTTACATGCGCGGGCACACGACCTGAACTCTTTGCCACACCTTGGCAAAGCTACGGCATCACACGCCGCCTGAGACACAGGCGCGCGTACTAGACCAGAACTCTTTGCAAAACTTTGGAAAAGCTATGACCTTACACGCAGCCTGAGACACATTCGCGCACAAGACCTGAAATATGTGCCAAACGTTGGCAAAGCTACGGCATTACACGCCGCCTGAGACACAGGCGCGCGCACAAGAACTGAAGTCTTTGCCAAACATTGGAAAAGCTACGGCATTACACGCCTCCTGAGACACACGCGCACGCACAAGACATGTAGTCTTTGCCAAACATTGGCAAAGCTGCGACATTACACGCCTCCTGAGACACAGGCACACACAAGACCTGAAGTCTTTGCCAATCATTGGCAATGCTACGACATTACACGACGCCTGAGGCACAGCGTGTACACAAGACCTGAAGTCTTTGCAAAACATTGGCAAAGCAACGGCATTACACGTCGCCAAAGACACAGGCGCGCGCCCAAGACTTGAACTACATTCCAAACATTAGCAAAGCTACGGTATTACACGCCGTCTGATACACATCCGCGCGCACAAGACCTGAAGTCTTTGCCAATCATTGGCAAAGCTATGACATTACACGCCGCCTGAGATACTTGCGCTTGCACACGACCTGAAGTCTTTGCCAAACATTGGCAAAGCTAGGAAATTACACGCCCTCTAGGTTACATGCGCGGGCACAAGACCTGAACTCTTTGCCACACTTTGGCAAAGCTACGACATCACACGCCGCCTGAGACACAGGCGCGCGCACAAGACCAGTACTCTTTGCAAAACTTTGGAAAAGCTACGGCATTACACGCTGCCTGAGACACAGGCGCGCAAAAGTCCTGAAGTCTGTGCCAAACATTGACAAAGCTACGGCATTACACGCCGCCTGAGACACAGGCGCGCGCACAAGACCTGAAGTCTTTGCCAAACATTGGCAAAGCTACGGCATTACACGCATCCGGAGACACAGGCGAACGCACAAGACATGTAGTCTTTGCCAAATATTGGCAAAGCTACGACATTACACGCCTCCTGAGACACAGGCATGCGCACTAGACCTGAACTCTTTGCCAATCATTGGCAAAGCGACGGCATTACACGCCGCCTGAGACACAGGCGCGCGTACTAGACCAGAACTCTTTGCAAAACTTTGGAAAAGCTATGACCTTACACGCAGCCTGAGACACATTCGCGCACAAGACCTGAAGTATGTGCCAAACGTTGGCAAAGCTACGGCATTACACGCCGCCTGAGACACAGGCGCGTGCACAAGACCTGAAGTCTTTGCCAAACATTGGAAAAGCTACGGCATTACACGCCGCCTGAGACACACGTGCACGCAAAAGACATGTAGTCTTTACCAAACATTGGTAAAGCTGCGACATTACACACCTCCTGAGACACAGGCACGCACAAGACCTGAAGTCTTTGCCAAACATTACACACCGCCTGAGACACAGGCGTGCGCACAATACCTGAACTATTTGCCAATCATTGGCAAAGCTACGGCATTACACATCCACCTGAGACACATGTGCGCGCATTAGACCTTTGTTTGGCAAAGCTACGGCATTACACGCCGCCCGAGACACAGGCGTGCAAGACCTGAAGTCTTTGCAAAACATTGGCAATGCTACGGCATTACACGACGCTTGAGACACAGCGCCTACACAAGACCTGAAGTCTTTGCAAAACATTCGCAAAGCTATGGCATTACATGCCGCCAAAGACAGAGGTGCGCGCACAAGTCTTTAACTACATGCCAAACATTAGCAAAGCTACGGTATTACACGCCGCCTGAGACACATGCGCGCGCAAAAATCTTGAAGTCTTTGCCAATCATTGGCAAAGCTACGGCATTACACGCCGTCTAATACACATGCGCGCGCACAAGACCTGAAGTCTTTGCCAATCATTGGCAAAGCTATGACATTACACGCCGCCTGAGATACTTGCGCTTGCACACGACCTGAAGTCTTTGCCAAACATTGGCAAAGCTAGGAAATTACACGCCGCCTTGGTTACATGCGCGAACACAAGACCTGAACTCTTTGCCACACTTTGGCAAAGCTACGGCATCACACGCCGCCTGAGACACAGGCGCGCGCACAAGACCAGTACTCTTTGCAAAACTTTGGAAAAGCTACGGCATTACACGCTGCCTGAGACACAGGCGCGCAAAAGACCTGAAGTCTGTGCTAAACATTGACAAAGCTACGGCATTACACGCCGCCTGAGACACAGGCGCGCGCACAAGACCTGAAGTCTTTGCCAAACATTGGCAAAGCTACGGCATTACACGCATCCGGAGACACAGGCGAACGCACAAGACATGTAGTCTTTGCCAAACATTGGCAAAGCTACGACATTACACGCCTCCTGAGACACAGGCATGCGCACTAGACCTGAACTCTTTGCCAATCATTGGCAAAGCGATGGCATTACACGCCGCCTGAGACACAGGCGCGCGTACTAGACCAGAACTCTTTGCAAAACTTTGGAAAAGCTATGACCTTACACGCAGCCTGAGACACATTCGCGCACAAGACCTGAAGTATGTGCCAAACGTAGGCAAAGCTACGGCATTACACGCCGCCTGAGACACAGGCGCGCGCACAAGAACTGAAGTCTTTGCCAAACATTGGAAAAGCTACGGCATTACACGCCTCCTGAGACACACGCGCACGCACAAGACATGTAGTCTTTGCCAAACATTGGCAAAGCTGCGACATTACACGCCTCCTGAGACACAGGCACGCACAAGACCTGAAGTCTTTGCCAATCATTGGCAATGCTACGACATTACACGACGCCTGAGACACAGCGCGTACACAAGACCTGAAGTCTTTGCAAAACATTGGCAAAGCTACGGCATTACACGTCGCCAAAGACACAGGCGCGCGCCCAAGACTTGAACTACATGCCAAACATTAGCAAAGCTACGGTATTACACGCCGCCTGAGACACATGCGCGCGCAAAAATCTTGAAGTCTTTGCCAATCATTGGCAAAGCTACGGCATTACACGCCGTCTGATACACATCCGCGCGCACAAGACCTGAAGTCTTTGCCAATCATTGGCAAAGCTATGACATTACACTCCGCCTGAGATACTTGCGCTTGCACACGACCTGAAGTCTTTGCCAAACATTGGCAAAGCTAGGAAATTACACGCCGTCTGGGTTACATGCGCAGGCACAAGACCTGACCTCTTTGCTACACTTTGGCAAAGCTACGGCATCACACGCCGCCTGAGACACAGGCGCGCGCACAAGACCAGTACTCTTTGCAAAACTTTGGAAAAGCTACGGCATTACACGCTGCCTGAGACACAGGCGCGCAAAAGTCCTGAAGTCTGTGCCAAACATTGACAAAGCTACGGCATTACACGCCGCCTGAGACACAGGCGCGCGCACAAGACCTGAAGTCTTTGCCAAACATTGGCAAAGCTACGGCATTACACGCATCCGGAGACACAGGCGAACGCACAAGACATGTAGTCTTTGCCAAATATTGGCAAAGCTACGACATTACACGCCTCCTGAGACACAGGCATGCGCACTAGACCTGAACTCTTTGCCAATCATTGGTAAAGCGACGGCATTACACGCCGCCTGAGACACAGGCGCGCGTACTAGACCAGAACTCTTTGCAAAACTTTGGAAAAGCTATGACCTTACACGCAGCCTGAGACACATTCGCGCACAAGACCTGAAGTATGTGCCAAACGTTGGCAAAGCTACGGCATTACACGCCGCCTGAGACACAGGCGCGCGCACAAGACCTGAAGTCTTTGCCAAACATTGGAAAAGCTATGGCATTACACGCCGCCTGAGACACACGTGCACGCAAAAGACATGTAGTCTTTGCCAAACATTGGTAAAGCTGCGACATTACACACCTCCTGAGACACAGGCACGCACAAGACCTGAAGTCTTTGCCAAACATTACACACCGCCTGAGACACAGGCGTGCGCACAATACCTGAACTATTTGCCAATCATTGGCAAAGCTACGGCATTACACAGCCACCTGAGACACATGTGCGCGCATTAGACCTTTCTTTGGCAAAGCTACGGCATTACACGCCGCCCGAGACACAGGCGTGCAAGACCTGAAGTCTTTGCAAAACATTGGCAATGCTACGGCATTACACGACGCCTGAGACACAGCGCGTACACAAGACCTGAAGTCTTTGCAAAACATTCGCAAAGCTATGGCATTACATGCCGCCAAAGACAGAGGTGCGCGCACAAGTCTTTAACTACATGCCAAACATTAGCAAAGCTACGGTATTACACGCCGCCTGAGACACATGCGCGCGCAAAAATCTTGAAGTCTTTGCCAATCATTGGCAAAGCTACGGCATTACACGCCGTCTAATACACATGCGCGCGCACAAGACCTGAAGACTTTGCCAATCATTGGCAAACCTATGACATTACACGCCGCCTGAGATACTTGCGCTTGCACACGACCTGAAGTCTTTGCCAAACATTGGCAAAGCTAGGAAATTACACGCCGCCTTGGTTACATGCGCGGGCACAAGACCTGAACTCTTTGCCACACTTTGGCAAAGCTACGGCATCACACGCCGCCTGAGACACAGGCGCGCGCACAAGACCTGTACTCTTTGCAAAACTTTGGAAAAGCTACGGCATTACACGCTGCCTGAGACACAGGCGCGCAAAAGTCCTGAAGTCTGTGCCAAACATTGACAAAGCTACGGCATTACACGCCGCCTGAGACACAGGCGCGCGCACAAGACCTGAAGTCTTTGCCAAACATTGGCAAAGCTACGGCATTACACGCATCCGGAGACACAGGCGAACGCACAAGACATGTAGTCTTTGCCAAATATTGGCAAAGCTACGACATTACATGCCTCCTGAGACACAGGCATGCGCACTAGACCTGAACTCTTTGCCAATCATTGGCAAAGCGACGACATTACACGCCGCCTGAGACACAGGCGCGCGTACTAGACCAGAACTCTTTGCAAAACTTTGGAAAAGCTATGACCTTACACGCAGCCTGAGACACATTCGCGCACAAGACCAGAAGTATGTGCCAAACGTTGGCAAAGCTACGGCATTACACGCCGCCTGAGACACAGGCTCGTGAACAAGACCTGAAGTCTTTGCCAAACATTGGAAAAGCTACGGCATTACACGCCGCCTGAGACACACGTGCACGCAAAAGACATGTAGTCTTTACCAAACATTGGTAAAGCTGCGACATTACACACCTCCTGAGACACAGGCACGCACAAGACCTGAAGTCTTTGCCAAACATTACACACCGCCTGAGACACAGGCGTGCGCACAATACCTGAACTATTTGCCAATCATTGGCAAAGCTACGGCATTACACAGCCACCTGAGACACATGTGCGCGCATTAGACCTTTGTTTGGCAGAGCTACGGCATTACACGCCGCCCGAGACACAGGCGTGCAAGACATGAAGTCTTTGCAAAACATTGGCAATGTTACGGCATTACACGACGCCTGAGACACAGCGCGTACACAAGACCTGAAGTCTTTGCAAAACATTCGCAAAGCTATGGCATTACATGCCGCCAAAGACAGAGGTGCGCGCACAAGTCTTTAACTACATGCCAAACATTAGCAAAGCTACGGTATTACACGCCGCCTGAGACACATCTGCGCGCAAAAATCATGAAGTCTTTGCCAATCATTGGCAAAGCTACGGCATTACACGCCGTCTAATACACATGCGCGCGCACAAGACCTGAAGTCTTTGCCAATCATTGGCAAAGCTATGACATTACACGCCGCCTGAGATACTTGCGCTTGCACACGACCTGAAGTCTTTGCCAAACATTGGCAAAGCTAGGAAATTACACGCCGCCTTGGTTACATGCGCGGGCACAAGACCTGAACTCTTTGCCACACTTTGGCAAAGCTACGGCATCACACGCCGCCTGAGACACAGGCGCGCGCACAAGACCTGTACTCTTTGCAAAACTTTGGAAAAGCTACGGCATTACACGCTGCCTGAGACACAGGCGCGCAAAAGTCCTGAAGTCTGTGCCAAACATTGACAAAGCTACGGCATTACACGCCGCCTGAGACACAGGCGCGCGCACAAGACCTGAAGTCTTTGCCAAACATTGGCAAAGCTACGGCATTACACGCATCCGGAGACACAGGCGAACGCACAAGACATGTAGTCTTTGCCAAATATTGGCAAAGCTACGACATTACATGCCTCCTGAGACACAGGCATGCGCACTAGACCTGAACTCTTTGCCAATCATTGGCAAAGCGACGACATTACACGCCGCCTGAGACACAGGCGCGCGTACTAGACCAGAACTCTTTGCAAAACTTTGGAAAAGCTATGACCTTACACGCAGCCTGAGACACATTCGCGCACAAGACCAGAAGTATGTGCCAAACGTTGGCAAAGCTACGGCATTACACGCCGCCTGAGACACAGGCTCGTGAACAAGACCTGAAGTCTTTGCCAAACATTGGAAAAGCTACGGCATTACACGCCGCCTGAGACACACGTGCACGCAAAAGACATGTAGTCTTTACCAAACATTGGTAAAGCTGCGACATTACACACCTCCTGAGACACAGGCACGCACAAGACCTGAAGTCTTTGCCAAACATTACACACCGCCTGAGACACAGGCGTGCGCACAATACCTGAACTATTTGCCAATCATTGGCAAAGCTACGGCATTACACAGCCACCTGAGACACATGTGCGCGCATTAGACCTTTGTTTGGCAGAGCTACGGCATTACACGCCGCCCGAGACACAGGCGTGCAAGACATGAAGTCTTTGCAAAACATTGGCAATGTTACGGCATTACACGACGCCTGAGACACAGCGCGTACACAAGACCTGAAGTCTTTGCAAAACATTCGCAAAGCTATGGCATTACATGCCGCCAAAGACAGAGGTGCGCGCACAAGTCTTTAACTACATGCCAAACATTAGCAAAGCTACGGTATTACACGCCGCCTGAGACACATCTGCGCGCAAAAATCATGAAGTCTTTGCCAATCATTGGCAAAGCTACGGCATTACACGCCGTCTAATACACATGCGCGCGCACAAGACCTGAAGTCTTTGCCAATCATTGGCAAAGCTATGACATTACACGCCGCCTGAGATACTTGCGCTTGCACACGACCTGAAGTCTTTGCCAAACATTGGCAAAGCTAGGAAATTACACGCCGCCTTGGTTACATGCGCGGGCACAAGACCTGAACTCTTTGCCACATTTTGGCAAAGCTACGGCATCACACGCCGCCTGAGACACAGGCGCGCGCACAAGACCAGTACTCTTTGCAAAACTTTGGAAAAGCTACGGCATTACACGCTGCCTGAGACACAGGCGCGCAAAAGACCTGAAGTCTGTGCTAAACATTGACAAAGCTACGGCATTACACGCCGCCTGAGACACAGGCGCGCGCACAAGACCTGAAGTCTTTGCCAAACATTGGCAAAGCTACGGCATTACACGCATCCGGAGACACAGGCGAACGCACAAGACATGTAGTCTTTGCCAAACATTGGCAAAGCTACGACATTACACGCCTCCTGAGACACAGGCATGCGCACTAGACCTGAACTCTTTGCCAATCATTGGCAAAGCGATGGCATTACACGCCGCCTGAGACACAGGCGCGCGTACTAGACCAGAACTCTTTGCAAAACTTTGGAAAAGCTATGACCTTACACGCATCCTGAGACACATTCGCGCACAAGACCTGAAGTATGTGCCAAACGTAGGCAAAGCTACGGCATTACACGCCGCCTGAGACACAGGCGCGCGCACAAGAACTGAAGTCTTTGCCAACCATTGGAAAAGCTACGGCATTACACGCCTCCTGAGACACACGCGCACGCACAAGACATGTAGTCTTTGCCAAACATTGGCAAAGCTGCGACATTACACGCCTCCTGAGACACAGGCACGCACAAGACCTGAAGTCTTTGCCAATCATTGGCAATGCTACGACATTACACGATGCCTGAGACACAGCGCGTACACAAGACCTGAAGTCTTTGCAAAACATTGGCAAAGCTACGGCATTACACGTCGCCAAAGACACAGGCGCGCGCCCAAGACTTGAACTACATGCCAAACATTAGCAAAGCTACGGTATTACACGCCGCCTGAGACACATTCGCGCGCAAAAATCTTGAAGTCTTTGCCAATCATTGGCAAAGCTACGGCATTACACGCCGTCTGATACACATCCGCGCGCACAAGACCTGAAGTCTTTGCCAATCATTGGCAAAGCTATGACATTACACGCCGCCTGAGATACTTGCGCTTGCACACGACCTGAAGTCTTTGCCAAACATTGGCAAAGCTAGGAAATTACACGCCGTCTGGGTTACATGCGCAGGCACAAGACCTGAACTCTTTGCCACACTTTGGCAAAGCTACGGCATCACACGCCGCTTGAGACACAGGCGCGCGCACAAGACCAGTACTCTTTGCAAAACTTTGGAAAAGCTACGGCATTACACGTTGCCTGAGACACAGGCGCGCAAAAGTCCTGAAGTCTGTGCCAAACATTGACAAAGCTACGGCATTACACGCCGCCTGAGACACAGGCGCGCGCACAAGACCTGAAGTCTTTGCCAAACATTGGCAAAGCTACGGCATTACACGCATCCGGAGACACAGGCGAACGCACAAGACATGTAGTCTTTGCCAAATATTGGCAAAGCTACGACATTACACGCCTCCTGAGACACAGGCATGCGCACTAGACCTGAACTCTTTGCCAATCATTGGCAAAGCGACGGCATTACACGCCGCCTGAGACACAGGCGCGCGTACTAGACCAGAACTCTTTGCAAAACTTTGGAAAAGCTATGACCTTACACGCAGCCTGAGACACATTCGCGCACAAGACCTGAAGTATGTGCCAAACGTTGGCAAAGCTACGGCATTACACGCCGCCTGAGACACAGGCGCGCGCACAAGACCTGAAGTCTTTGCCAAACATTGGAAAAGCTATGGCATTACACGCCGCCTGAGACACACGTGCACGCAAAAGACATGTAGTCTTTGCCAAACATTGGTAAAGCTGCGACATTACACACCTCCTGAGACACAGGCACGCACAAGACCTGAAGTCTTTGCCAAACATTACACACCGCCTGAGACACAGGCGTGCGCACAATACCTGAACTATTTGCCAATCATTGGCAAAGCTACGGCATTACACAGCCACCTGAGACACATGTGCGCGCATTAGACCTTTCTTTGGCAAAGCTACGGCATTACACGCCGCCCGAGACACAGGCGTGCAAGACCTGAAGTCTTTGCAAAACATTGGCAATGCTACGGCATTACACGACGCCTGAGACACAGCGCGTACACAAGACCTGAAGTCTTTGCAAAACATTCGCAAAGCTATGGCATTACATGCCGCCAAAGACAGAGGTGCGCGCACAAGTCTTTAACTACATGCCAAACATTAGCAAAGCTACGGTATTACACGCCGCCTGAGACACATGCGCGCGCAAAAATCTTGAAGTCTTTGCCAATCATTGGCAAAGCTACGGCATTACACGCCGTCTAATACACATGCGTGCGCACAAGACCTGAAGTCTTTGCCAATCATTAGCAAAGCTATGACATTACACGCCGCCTGAGATACTTGCGCTTGCACACGACCTGAAGTCTTTGCCAAACATTGGCAAAGCTAGGAAATTACACGCCGCCTTGGTTACATGCGCGGGCACAAGACCTGAACTCTTTGCCACACTTTGGCAAAGCTACGGCATCACACGCCGCCTGAGACACAGGCGCGCGCACAAGACCAGTACTCTTTGCAAAACTTTGGAAAAGCTACGGCATTACACGCTGCCTGAGACACAGGCGCGCAAAAGACCTGAAGTCTGTGCCAAACATTGACAAAGCTACGGCATTACACGCCGCCTGAGACACAGGCGCGCGCACAAGACCTGAAGTCTTTGCCAAACATTGGCAAAGCTACGGCATTACACGCATCCGGAGACACAGGCGAACGCACAAGACATGTAGTCTTTGCCAAACATTGGCAAAGCTACGACATTACACGCCTCCTGAGACACAGGCATGCGCACTAGACCTGAACTCTTTCCCAATCATTGGCAAAGCGACGGCATTACACGCCGCCTGAGACACAGGCGCGCGTACTAGACCAGAACTCTTTGCAAAACTTTGGAAAAGCTATGACCTTACACGCAGCCTGAGACACATTCGCGCACAAGACCTGAAGTATGTGCCAAACGTTGGCAAAGCTACGGCATTACACGCCGCCTGAGACACAGGCGCGCGCACAAGAACTGAAGTCTTTGCCAAACATTGGAAAAGCTACGGCATTACACGCCTCCTGAGACCCACGCGCACGCACAAGACATGTAGTCTTTGCCAAACATTGGCAAAGCTGCGACATTACACGCCTCCTGAGACACAGGCACGCACAAGACCTGAAGTCTTTGCCAATCATTGGCAATGCTACGACATTACACGACGCATGAGACACAGCGCGTACACAAGACCTGAAGTCTTTGCAAAACATTGGCAAAGCTACGGCATTACACGTCGCCAAAGACACAGGCGCGCCCAAGACTTGAACTACATGCCAAACATTAGCAAAGCTACGGTATTACAGGCCGCCTGAGACACATGCGCGCGCAAAAATCTTGAAGTCTTTGCCAATCATTGGCAAAGCTACGGCATTACACGCCGTCTGATACACATCCGCGCGCACAAGACCTGAAGTCTTTGCCAATCATTGGCAAAGCTATGACATTACACGCCGCCTGAGATACTTGCGCTTGCACACGACCTGAAGTCTTTGCCAAACATTGGCAAAGCTAGGAAATTACACGCCGTCTGGGTTACATGCGCGGGCACAAGACCTGAACTCTTTGCCACACCTTGGCAAAGCTACGGCATCACACGCCGCCTGAGACACAGGCGCGCGCACAAGACCAGTACTCTTTGCAAAACTTTGGAAAAGCTACGGCATTACACGCTGCCTGAGACACAGGCGCGCAAAAGTCCTGAAGTCTGTGCCAAACATTGACAAAGCTACGGCATTACACGCCGCCTGAGACACAGGCGCGCGCACAAGACCTGAAGTCTTTGCCAAACATTGGCAAAGCTACGGCATTACACGCATCCGGAGACACAGGCGAACGCACAAGACATGTAGTCTTTGCCAAACATTGGCAAAGCTACGACATTACACGCCTCCTGAGACACAGGCATGCGCACTAGACCTGAACTCTTTGCCAATCATTGGCAAAGCGATGGCATTACACGCCGCCTGAGACGCAGGCGCGCATACTAGACCAGAACTCTTTGCAAAACTTTGGAAAAGCTATGACCTTACACGCAGCCTGAGACACATTCGCGCACAAGACCTGAAGTATGTGCCAAACGTTGGCAAAGCTACGGCATTACACGCCGCCTGAGACACAGGCGCGCGCACAAGAACTGAAGTCTTTGCCAAACATTGGAAAAGCTACGGCATTACACGCCTCCTGAGACACACGCGCACGCACAAGACATGTAGTCTTTGCCAAACATTGGCAAAGCTGCGACATTACACGCCTCCTGAGACACAGGCACGCACAAGACCTGAAGTCTTTGCCAATCATTGGCAATGCTACGACATTACACGACGCCTGAGACACAGCGCGTACACAAGACCTGAAGTCTTTGCAAAACATTGGCAAAGCTACGGCATTACACGTCGCCAAAGACACAGGCGCGCGCCCAAGACTTGAACTACATGCCAAACATTAGCAAAGCTACGGTATTACACGCCGCCTGAGACACATGCGCGCGCAAAAATCTTGAAGTCTTTGCCAATCATTGGCAAAGCTACGGCATTACACGCCGTCTGATACACATCCGCGCGCACAAGACCTGAAGTCTTTGCCAATCATTGGCAAAGCTATGACATTACACGCCGCCTGAGATACTTGCGCTTGCACACGACCTGAAGTCTTTGCCAAACATTGGCAAAGCTAGGAAATTACACGCCGTCTGGGTTACATGCGCGGGCACAAGACCTGAACTCTTTGCCACACCTTGGCAAAGCTACGGCATCACACGCCGCCTGAGACACAGGCGCGCGCACAAGACCAGTACTCTTTGCAAAACTTTGGAAAAGCTACGGCATTACACGCTGCCTGAGACACAAGCGCGCAAAAGTCCTGAAGTCTGTGCCAAACATTGACAAAGCTACGGCATTACACGCCGCCAGAGACACAGGCGCGCGCACAAGACCTGAAGTCTTTGCCAAACATTGGCAAAGCTACGGCATTACACGCATCCGGAGACACAGGCGAACGCACAAGACATGTAGTCTTTGCCAAATATTGGCAAAGCTACGACATTACACGCCTCCTGAGACACAGGCATGCGCACTAGACCTGAACTCTTTGCCAATCATTGGCAAAGCGACGGCATTACACGCCGCCTGAGACACAGGCGCGCGTACTAGACCAGAACTCTTTGCAAAACTTTGGAAAAGCTATGACCTTACACGCAGCCTGAGACACATTCGCGCACAAGACCTGAAGTATGTGCCAAACGTTGGCAAAGCTACGGCAATACACGCCGCCTGAGACACAGGCGCGCGCACAAGACCTGAAGTCTTTGCCAAACATTGGAAAAGCTACGGCATTACACGCCGCCTGAGACACACGTGCACGCAAAAGACATGTAGTCTTTGCCAAACATTGGTAAAGTTGCGACATTACACACCTCCTGAGACACAGGCACGCACAAGACCTGAAGTCTTTGCCAAACATTACACACCGCCTGAGACACAGGCGTGCGCACAATACCTGAACTATTTGCCAATCATTGGCAAAGCTACGGCATTACACAGCCACCTGAGACACATGTGCGCGCATTAGACCTTTCTTTGGCAAAGCTACGCCATTACACGCCGCCCGAGACACAGACGTGCAAGACCTGAAGTCTTTGCAAAACATTGGCAATGCTACGGCATTACACGACGCCTGAGACACAGCGCGTACACAAGACCTGAAATCTTTGCAAAACATTCGCAAAGCTATGGCATTACATGCCGCCAAAGACAGAGGTGCGCGCACAAGTCTTTAACAACATGCCAAACATTAGCAAAGCTACGGTATTACACGCCGCCTGAGACACATGCGCGCGCAAAAATCTTGAAATCTTTGCCAATCATTGGCAAAGCTACGGCATTACACGCCGTCTAATACACATGCGCGCGCACAAGACCTGAAGTCTTTGCCAATCATTGGCAAAGCTATGACATTACACGCCGCCTGAGATACTTGCGCATGCACACGACCTGAAGTCTTTGCCACACATTGGCAAAGCTAGGAAATTACACGCCGCCTTGGTTACATGCGCGGGCACAAGGCCTGAACTCTTTGCCACACTTTGGCAAAGCTACGGCATCACACGCCGCCTAAGACACAGGCGCGCGCACAAGACCAGTACTCTTTGCAAAACTTTGGAAAAGCTACGGCATTACACGCTGCCTGAGACACAGGCGCGCAAAAGACTTGAAGTCTGTGCCAAACATTGACAAAGCTACGGCATTACACGCCGCCTGAGACACAGGCGCGCGCACAAGACCTGAAGTCTTTGCCAAACATTGGCAAAGCTACGGCATTACACGCATCCGGAGACACAGGCGAACGCACAAGACATGTAGTCTTTGGCAAACATTGGCAAAGCTACGACATTACACGCCTCCTGAGACACAGGCATGCGCACTAGACCTGAACTCTTTGCCAATCATTGGCAAAGCGATGGCATTACACGCCGCCTGAGACACAGGCGCGCGTACTAGACCAGAACTCTTTGCAAAACTTTGGAAAAGCTATGACCTTACACGCAGCCTGAGACACATTCGCGCACAAGACCTGAAGTATGTACCAAACGTTGGCAAAGCTACGGCATTACACGCCGCCTGAGACACAGGCGCGCGCACAAGAACTGAAGTCTTTGTCAAACATTGGAAAAGCTACGGCATTACACGCCTCCTGAGACACACGCGCACGCACAAGACATGTAGTCTTTGCCAAACATTGGCAAAGCTGCGACATTACACGCCTCCTGAGACACAGGCACGCACAAGACCTGAAGTCTTTGCCAATCATTGGCAATGCTACGACATTACACGACGCCTGAGACACAGCGCGTACACAAGACCTGAAGTCTTTGCAAAACATTGGCAAAGCTACGGCATTACACGTCGCCAAAGACACAGGCGCGCGCCGAAGACTTGAACTACATGCCAAACATTAGCAAAGCTACGGTATTACACGGCGCCTGAGACACATGCGCGCGCAAAAATCTTGAAGTCTTTGCCAATCATTGGCAAAGCTACGGCATTACACGCCGTCTGATACACATCCGCGCGCACAAGACCTGAAGTCTTTGCCAATCATTGGCAAAGCTATGACATTACACGCCGCCTGAGATACTTGCGCTTGCACACGACCTGAAGTCTTTGCCAAACATTGGCAAAGCTAGGAAATTACACGCCGTCTGGGTTACATGCGCGGGCACAAGACCTGAACTCTTTGCCACACTTTGGCAAAGCTACGGCATCACACGCCGCCTGAGACACAGGCGCGCGCACAAGACCAGTACTCTTTGCAAAACTTTGGAAAAGCTACGGCATTACACGCTGCCTGAGACACAGGCGCGCAAAAGTCCTGAAGTCTGTGCCAAACATTGACAAAGCTACGGCATTACACGCCGCCTGAGACACAGGCGCGCGCACAAGACCTGAAGTCTTTGCCAAACATTGGCAAAGCTACGGCATTACACGCATCCGGAGACACAGGCGAACGCACAAGACATGTAGTCTTTGCCAAATATTGGCAAAGCTACGACATTACACACCTCCTGAGACACAGGCATGCGCACTAGACCTGAACTCTTGCCAATCATTGGCAAAGCGACGGCATTACACGCCGCCTGAGACACAGGCGCGCGTACTAGACCAGAACTCTTTGCAAAACTTTGGAAAAGCTATGACCTTACACGCAGCCGGAGACACATTCGCGCACAAGACCTGAAGTATGTGCCAAACGTTGGCAAAGCTACGGCATTACACGCCGCCTGAGACACAGGCGCGCGCACAAGACTTGTAGTCTTTGCCAAACATTGGAAAAGCTACGGCATTACACGCCGCCTGAGACACACGTGCACGCAAAAGACATGTTGTCTTTGCCAAACATTGGTAAAGCTACGACATTACACACCTCCTAAGACACAGGCACGCACAAGACCTGAAGTCTTTGCCAAACATTACACACCGCCTGAGACACAGGCGTGCGCACAATACCTGAACTATTTGCCAATCATTGGCAAAGCTACGGCATTACACAGCCACCTGAGACACATGTGCGCGCATTAGACCTTTCTTTGGCAAAGCTACGGCATTACACGCCGCCCGAGACACAGGCGTGCAAGACCTGAAGTCTTTGCAAAACATTGGCAATGCTACGACATTACACGACGCCTGAGACACAGCGCGTACACAAGACCTGAAGTCTTTGCAAAACATTCGCAAAGCTATGGCATTACATGCCGCCAACGACAGAGGTGCGCGTACAAGTCTTTAACTACATACCAAACATTAGCAAAGCTACGGTATTACACGCCGCCTGAGACACATGCGCGCGCAAAAATTTTGAAGTCTTTGCCAATCATTGGCAAAGCTATGGCATTACACGCCGTCTAATACACATGCGCGCGCACAAGACCTGAAGTCTTTGCCAATCATTGGCAAAGCTATGACATTACACGCCGCCTGAGATACTTGCGCTTGCACACGACCTGAAGTCTTTGCCAAACATTGGCAAAGCTAGGAAATTACACGCCGCCTTGGTTACATGCGCGGGCACAAGACCTGAACTCTTTGCCACACTTTGGCAAAGCTACGGCATCACACGCCGCCTGAGACACAGGCGCGCGCACAAGACCAGTACTCTTTGTAAAACTTTGGAAAAGCTACGGCATTACACGCTGCCTGAGACACAGGCGCGCAAAAGACCTGAAGTCTGTGCCAAACATTGACAAAGCTACGGCATTACACGCCGCCTGAGACACAGGCGCGCGCACAAGACCTGAAGTCTTTGCCAAACATTGGCAAAGCTACGGCATTACACGCATCCGGAGACACAGGCGAACGCACAAGACATGTAGTCTTTGCCAAACATTGGCAAAGCTACGACATTACACGCCTCCTGAGACACAGGCATGCGCACTAGACCTGAACTCTTTCCCAATCATTGGCAAAGCGACGGCATTACACGCCGCCTGAGACACAGGCGCGCGTACTAGACCAGAACTCTTTGCAAAACTTTGGAAAAGCTATGACCTTACACGCAGCCTGAGACACATTCGCGCACAAGACCTGAAGTATGTGCCAAACGTTGGCAAAGCTACGGCATTACACGCCGCCTGAGACACAGGCGCGCGCACAAGAACTGAAGTCTTTGCCAAACATTGGAAAAGCTACGGCATTACACGCCTCCTGAGACCCACGCGCACGCACAAGACATGTAGTCTTTGCCAAACATTGGCAAAGCTGCGACATTACACGCCTCCTGAGACACAGGCACGCACAAGACCTGAAGTCTTTGCCAATCATTGGCAATGCTACGACATTACACGACGCATGAGACACAGCGCGTACACAAGACCTGAAGTCTTTGCAAAACATTGGCAAAGCTACGGTATTACACGTCGCCAAAGACACAGGCGCGCCCAAGACTTGAACTACATGCCAAACGTTAGCAAAGCTACGGTATTACACGCCGCCTGAGACACATGCGCGCGCAAAAATCTTGAAGTCTTTGCCAATCATTGGCAAAGCTACGGCATTACACGCCGTCTGATACACATCCGCGCGCACAAGACCTGAAGTCTTTGCCAATCATTGGCAAAGCTATGACATTACACGCCGCCTGAGATACTTGCGCTTGCACACGACCTGAAGTCTTTGCCAAACATTGGCAAAGCTAGGAAATTACACGCCGTCTGGGTTACATGCGCGGGCACAAGACCTGAACTCTTTGCCACACCTTGGCAAAGCTACGGCATCACACGCCGCCTGAGACACAGGCGCGCGCACAAGACCAGTACTCTTTGCAAAACTTTGGAAAAGCTACGGCATTACACGCTGCCTGAGACACAGGCGCGCAAAAGTCCTGAAGTCTGTGCCAAACATTGACAAAGCTACGGCATTACACGCCGCCTGAGACACAGGCGCGCGCACAAGACCTGAAGTCTTTGCCAAACATTGGCAAAGCTACGGCATTACACGCATCCGGAGACACAGGCGAACGCACAAGACATGTAGTCTTTGCCAAACATTGGCAAAGCTACGACATTACACGCCTCCTGAGACACAGGCATGCGCACTAGACCTGAACTCTTTGCCAATCATTGGCAAAGCGATGGCATTACACGCCGCCTGAGACGCAGGCGCGCATACTATACCAGAACTCTTTGCAAAACTTTGGAAAAGCTATGACCTTACACGCAGCCTGAGACACATTCGCGCACAAGACCTGAAGTATGTGCCAAACGTTGGCAAAGCTACGGCATTACACGCCGCCTGAGACACAGGCGCGCGCACAAGAACTGAAGTCTTTGCCAAACATTGGAAAAGCTACGGCATTACACGCCTCCTGAGACACACGCGCACGCACAAGACATGTAGTCTTTGCCAAACATTGGCAAAGCTGCGACATTACACGCCTCCTGAGACACAGGCACGCACAAGACCTGAAGTCTTTGCCAATCATTGGCAATGCTACGACATTACACGACGCCTGAGACACAGCGCGTACACAAGACCTGAAGTCTTTGCAAAACATTGGCAAAGCTACGGCATTACACGTCGCCAAAGACACAGGCGCGCGCCCAAGACTTGAACTACATGCCAAACATTAGCAAAGCTACGGTATTACACGCCGCCTGAGACACATGCGCGCGCAAAAATCTTGAAGTCTTTGCCAATCATTGGCAAAGCTACGGCATTACACGCCGTCTGATACACATCCGCGCGCACAAGACCTGAAGTCTTTGCCAATCATTGGCAAAGCTATGACATTACACGCCGCCTGAGATACTTGCGCTTGCACACGACCTGAAGTCTTTGCCAAACATTGGCAAAGCTAGGAAATTACACGCCGTCTGGGTTACATGCGCAGGCACAAGACCTGAACTCTTTGCCACACTTTGGCAAAGCTACGGCATCACACGCCGCCTGAGACACAGGCGCGCGCACAAGACCAGTACTCTTTGCAAAACTTTGGAAAAGCTACGGCATTACACGCTGCCTGAGACACAAGCGCGCAAAAGTCCTGAAGTCTGTGCCAAACATTGACAAAGCTACGGCATTACACGCCGCCTGAGACACAGGCGCGCGCACAAGACCTGAAGTCTTTGCCAAACATTGGCAAAGCTACGGCATTACACGCATCCGGAGACACAGGCGAACGCACAAGACATGTAGTCTTTGCCAAATATTGGCAAAGCTACGACATTACACGCCTCCTGAGACACAGGCATGCGCACTAGACCTGAACTCTTTGCCAATCATTGGCAAAGCGACGGCATTACACGCCGCCTGAGACACAGGCGCGCGTACTAGACCAGAACTCTTTGCAAAACTTTGGAAAAGCTATGACCTTACACGCAGCCTGAGACACATTCGCGCACAAGACCTGAAGTATGTGCCAAACGTTGGCAAAGCTACGGCAATACACGCCGCCTGAGACACAGGCGCGCGCACAAGACCTGAAGTCTTTGCCAAACATTGGAAAAGCTACGGCATTACACGCCGCCTGAGACACACGTGCACGCAAAAGACATGTAGTCTTTGCCAAACATTGGTAAAGCTGCGACATTACACACCTCCTGAGACACAGGCACGCACAAGACCTGAAGTCTTTGCCAAACATTACACACCGCCTGAGACACAGGCGTGCGCACAATACCTGAACTATTTGCCAATCATTGGCAAAGCTACGGCATTACACAGCCACCTGAGACACATGTGCGCGCATTAGACCTTTCTTTGGCAAAGCTACGGCATTACACGCCGCCCGAGACACAGACGTGCAAGACCTGAAGTCTTTGCAAAACATTGGCAATGCTACGGCATTACACGACGCCTGAGACACAGCGCGTACACAAGACCTGAAGTCTTTGCAAAACATTCGCAAAGCTATGGCATTACATGCCGCCAAAGACAGAGGTGCGCGCACAAGTCTTTAACAACATGCCAAACATTAGCAAAGCTACGGTATTACACGCCGCCTGAGACACATGCGCGCGCAAAAATCTTGAAGTCTTTGCCAATCATTGGCAAAGCTACGGCATTACACGCCGTCTAATACACATGCGCGCGCACAAGACCTGAAGTCTTTGCCAATCATTGGTAAAGCTATGACATTACACGCCGCCTGAGATACTTGCGCATGCACACGACCTGAAGTCTTTGCCACACATTGGCAAAGCTAGGAAATTACACGCCGCCTTGGTTACATGCGCGGGCACAAGGCCTGAACTCTTTGCCACACTTTGGCAAAGCTACGGCATCACACGCCGCCTAAGACACAGGCGCGCGCACAAGACCAGTACTCTTTGCAAAACTTTGGAAAAGCTACGGCATTACACGCTGCCTGAGACACAGGCGCGCAAAAGACTTGAAGTCTGTGCCAAACATTGACAAAGCTACGGCATTACACGCCGCCTGAGACACATGCGCGCGCACAAGACCTGAAGTCTTTGCCAAACATTGGCAAAGCTACGGCATTACACGCATCCGGAGACACAGGCGAACGCACAAGACATGTAGTCTTTGGCAAACATTGGCAAAGCTACGACATTACACGCCTCCTGAGACACAGGCATGCGCACTAGACCTGAACTCTTTGCCAATCATTGGCAAAGCGATGGCATTACACGCCGCCTGAGACACAGGCGCGCGTACTAGACCAGAACTCTTTGCAAAACTTTGGAAAAGCTATGACCTTACACGCAGCCTGAGACACATTCGCGCACAAGACCTGAAGTATGTGCCAAACGTTGGCAAAGCTACGGCATTACACGCCGCCTGAGACACAGGCGCGCGCACAAGAACTGAAGTCTTTGTCAAACATTGGAAAAGCTACGGCATTACACGCCTCCTGAGACACACGCGCACGCACAAGACATGTAGTCTTTGCCAAACATTGGCAAAGCTGCGACATTACACGCCTCCTGAGACACAGGCACGCACAAGACCTGAAGTCTTTGCCAATCATTGGCAATGCTACGACATTACACGACGCCTGAGACACAGCGCGTACACAAGACCTGAAGTCTTTGCAAAACATTGGCAAAGCTACGGCATTACACGTCGCCAAAGACACAGGCGCGCGCCCAAGACTTGAACTACATGCCAAACATTAGCAAAGCTACGGTATTACACGCCGCCTGAGACACATGCGCGCGCAAAAATCTTGAAGTCTTTGCCAATCATTGGCAAAGCTACGGCATTACACGCCGTCTGATACACATCCGCGCGCACAAGACCTGAAGTCTTTGCCAATCATTGGCAAAGCTATGACATTACACGCCGCCTGAGATACTTGCGCTTGCACACGACCTGAAGTCTTTGCCAAACATTGGCAAAGCTAGGAAATTACACGCCGTCTGGGTTACATGCGCGGGCACAAGACCTGAACTCTTTGCCACACTTTGGCAAAGCTACGGCATCACACGCCGCCTGAGACACAGGCGCGCGCACAAGACCAGTACTCTTTGCAAAACTTTGGAAAAGCTACGGCATTACACGCTGCCTGAGACACAGGCGCGCAAAAGTCCTGAAGTCTGTGCCAAACATTGACAAAGCTACGGCATTACACGCCGCCTGAGACACAGGCGCGCGCACAAGACCTGAAGTCTTTGCCAAACATTGGCAAAGCTACGGCATTACACGCATCCGGAGACACAGGCGAACGCACAAGACATGTAGTCTTTGCCAAATATTGGCAAAGCTACGACATTACACACCTCCTGAGACACAGGCATGCGCACTAGACCTGAACTCTAGCCAATCATTGGCAAAGCGACGGCATTACACGCCGCCTGAGACACAGGCGCGCGTACTAGACCAGAACTCTTTGCAAAACTTTGGAAAAGCTATGACCTTACACGCAGCCGGAGACACATTCGCGCACAAGACCTGAAGTATGTGCCAAACGTTGGCAAAGCTACGGCATTACACGCCGCCTGAGACACAGGCGCGCGCACAAGACTTGAAGTCTTTGCCAAACATTGGAAAAGCTACGGCATTACACGCCGCCTGAGACACACGTGCACGCACAAGACATGTTGTCTTTGCCAAACATTGGTAAAGCTACGACATTACACACCTCCTGAGACACAGGCACGCACAAGACCTGAAGTCTTTGCCAAACATTATACACCGCCTGAGACACAGGCGTGCGCACAATACCTGAACTATTTGCCAATCATTGGCAAAGCTACGGCATTACACAGCCACCTGAGACACATGTGCGCGCATTAGACCTTTCTTTGGCAAAGCTACTGCATTACACGCCGCCCGAGACACAGGCGTGCAAGACCTGAAGTCTTTGCAAAACATTGGCAATGCTACGACATTACACGACGCCTGAGACACAGCGCGTACACAAGACCTGAAGTCTTTGCAAAACATTCGCAAAGCTATGGCATTACATGCCGCCAAAGACAGAGGTGCGCGTACAAGTCTTTAACTACATGCCAAACATTAGCAAAGCTACGGTATTACACGCCGCCTGAGACACATGCGCGCGCAAAAATTTTGAAGTCTTTGCCAATCATTGGCAAAGCTATGGCATTACACGCCGTCTAATACACATGCGCGCGCACAAGACCTGAAGTCTTTGCCAATCATTGGCAAAGCTATGACATTACACGCCGCCTGAGATACTTGCGCTTGCACACGACCTGAAGTCTTTGCCAAACATTGGCAAAGCTAGGAAATTACACGCCGCCTTGGTTACATGCGCGGGCACAAGACCTGAACTCTTTGCCACACTTTGGCAAAGCTACGGCATCACACGCCGCCTGAGACACAGGCGCGCGCACAAGACCAGTACTCTTTGCAAAACTTTGGAAAAGCTACGGCATTACATGCTGCCTGAGACACAGGCGCGCAAAAGACCTGAAGTCTGTGCCAAACATTGACAAAGCTACGGCATTACACGCCGCCTGAGACACAGGCGCGCGCACAAGACCTGAAGTCTATGCCAAACATTGGCAAAGCTACGGCATTACACGCATCCGGAGACACAGGCGAACGCACAAGACATGTAGTCTTTGCCAAACATTGGCAAAGCTACGACATTACACGCCTCCTGAGACACAGGCATGCGCACTAGACCTGAACTCTTTGGCAATCATTGGCAAAGCGACGGCAATACACGCCGCCTGAGACACAGGCGCGCGCACAAGACCAGAACTCTTTGCAAAACTTTCGAAAATCTACGACCCTACACGCAGCCTGAGACACATGCGCGCACAAGACCTGAAGTATGTGCCAAACGTTGGCAAAGCTACGACATTACACGCCGCCTGAGACACAAGCGCGCGCACAAGACCTGAAGTCTTTGCCAAACATTGGAAAAGCTACGGCATTACACGCCTCCTGAGACACACGCGCACGCACAAGACATGTAGTCTCTGCCAAACATTGGCAAAGCTGCGAAATTACACACCTCCTGAGACACAGGCACGCACAAGACCTGAAGTCTTTGCCAAACATTACACACCGCCTGAGACACAGGCGTGCGCACAATACCTAAACTATTTGCCAATCATTGGCAAAGCTACGGCATTACACGCCTCCTGAGACACAGGCACGCACAAGACCCGAAGTCTTTGCCAAACATTACACACCGCCTGAGACACAGGCATGCGCACTAGACCGGAACTCTTTGCTAATCATTGGCAAAGCGACGGCATTACACGCCACCTGAGACACATGCGCGCACATAAGACCTTTGTTTGGCAAAGCTACGGCATTACACGCCGCCTGAGACACAAGCGCGCAAGACCTGAAGTCTTTGCTAAACATTGGCAATGCTACGACATTACACGACGCCTGAGACACAGCGCGTACACAAGACCTGAAGTCTTTGTAAAACATTGGCAAAGCTACGGCATTACACGCCGCCAAAGACACAGGCGCGCGCCCAAGACTTGAACTACATGGCAAAAATTAGTAAAGCTACGGTATTACACGCCGCCTGAGACACATGCGCGCGCAAAAATCTTGAAGTCTTTGCCAATCATTGGCAAAGCTACGGCATTACACGCCGTCTGATACACATCCGCGCGCACAAGACCTGGAGTCTTTGCCAATCATTGGCAAAGCTATGACATTACACGCCGCCTGAGATACTTGCGCTTGCACACGACCTGAAGTCTTTGCCAAACATTGGCAAAGCTAGGAAATTACACGCCGCCTTGGTTACATGCGCGGGCACAAGACCTGAACTCTTTGCCACACTTTGGCAAAGCTACGGCATCACACGCCGCCTGAGACACAGGCGCGCGCACAAGACCAGTACTCTTTGCAAAACTTTGGAAAAGCTACGGCATTACACGCTGCCTGAGACACAGGCGCGCAAAAGACCTGAAGTCTGTGCCAAACATTGACAAAGCTACGGCATTACACGCCGCCTGAGACACAGGCGCGCGCACAAGACCTGAAGTCTATGCCAAACATTGGCAAAGCTACGGCATTACACGCATCCGGAGACACAGGCGAACGCACAAGACATGTAGTCTTTGCCAAACATTGGCAAAGCTACGACATTACACGCCTCCTGAGACACAGGCATGCGCACTAGACCTGAACTCTTTGGCAATCATTGGCAAAGCGACGGCAATACACGCCGCCTGAGACACAGGCGCGCGCACAAGACCAGAACTCTTTGCAAAACTTTCGAAAAGCTACGACCCTACACGCAGCCTGAGACACATGCGCGCACAAGACCTGACGTATGTGCCAAACGTTGGCAAAGCTACGACATTACACGCCGCCTGAGACACAAGCGCGCGCACAAGACCTGAAGTCTTTGCCAAACATTGGAAAAACTACGGCATTACACGCCTCCTGAGACACACGCGCACGCACAAGACATGTAGTCTCTGCCAAACATTGGCAAAGCTGCGAAATTACACACCTCCTGAGACACAGGCACGCACAAGACCTGAAGTCTTTGCCAAACATTACACACCGCCTGAGACACAGGCGTGCGCACAATACCTAAACTATTTGCCAATCATTGGCAAAGCTACGGCATTACACGCCTCCTGAGACACAGGCACGCACAAGACCCGAAGTCTTTGCCAAACATTACACACCGCCTGAGACACAGGCATGCGCACTAGACCGGAACTCTTTGCTAATCATTGGCAAAGCGACGGCATTACACGCCACCTGAGACACATGCGCGCACATAAGACCTTTGTTTGGCAAAGCTACGGCATTACACGCCGCCTGAGACACAAGCGCGCAAGACCTGAAGTCTTTGCTAAACATTGGCAATGCTACGACATTACACGACGCCTGAGACACAGCGCGTACACAAGACCTGAAGTCTTTGTAAAACATTGGCAAAGCTACGGCATTACACGCCGCCAAAGACACAGGCGCGCGCCCAAGACTTGAACTACATGGCAAAAATTAGTAAAGCTACGGTATTACACGCCGCCTGAGACACATGCGCGCGCAAAAATCTTGAAGTCTTTGCCAATCATTGGCAAAGCTACGGCATTACACGCCGTCTGATACACATCCGCGCGCACAAGACCTGGAGTCTTTGCCAATCATTGGCAAAGCTATGACATTACACGCCGCCTGAGATACTTGCGCTTGCACACGACCTGAAGTCTTTGCCAAACATTGGCAAAGCTAGGAAATTACACGCCGCCTTGGTTACATGCGCGGGCACAAGACCTGAACTCTTTGCCACACTTTGGCAAAGCTACGGCATCACACGCCGCCTGAGACACAGGCGCGCGCACAAGACCAGTACTCTTTGCAAAACTTTGGAAAAGCTACGGCATTACACGCTGCCTGAGACACAGGCGCGCAAAAGACCTGAAGTCTGTGCCAAACATTGACAAAGCTACGGCATTACACGCCGCCTGAGACACAGGCGCGCGCACAAGACCTGAAGTCTATGCCAAACATTGGCAAAGCTACGGCATTACACGCATCCGGAGACACAGGCGAACGCACAAGACATGTAGTCTTTGCCAAACATTGGCAAAGCTACGACATTACACGCCTCCTGAGACACAGGCATGCGCACTAGACCTGAACTCTTTGGCAATCATTGGCAAAGCGACGGCAATACACGCCGCCTGAGACACAGGCGCGCGCACAAGACCAGAACTCTTTGCAAAACTTTCGAAAAGCTACGACCCTACACGCAGCCTGAGACACATGCGCGCACAAGACCTGACGTATGTGCCAAACGTTGGCAAAGCTACGACATTACACGCCGCCTGAGACACAAGCGCGCGCACAAGACCTGAAGTCTTTGCCAAACATTGGAAAAGCTACGGCATTACACGCCTCCTGAGACACACGCGCACGCACAAGACATGTAGTCTCTGCCAAACATTGGCAAAGCTGCGAAATTACACACCTCCTGAGACACAGGCACGCACAAGACCTGAAGTCTTTGCCAAACATTACACACCGCCTGAGACACAGGCGTGCGCACAATACCTAAACTATTTGCCAATCATTGGCAAAGCTACGGCATTACACGCCTCCTGAGACACAGGCACGCACAAGACCCGAAGTCTTTGCCAAACATTACACACCGCCTGAGACACAGGCATGCGCACTAGACCGGAACTCTTTGCTAATCATTGGCAAAGCGACGGCATTACACGCCACCTGAGACACATGCGCGCACATAAGACCTTTGTTTGGCAAAGCTACGGCATTACACGCCGCCTGAGACACAAGCGCGCAAGACCTGAAGTCTTTGCTAAACATTGGCAATGCTACGGCATTACACGACGCCTGAGACACAGCGCGTACACAAGACCTGAAGTCTTTGTAAAACATTGGCAAAGCTACGGCATTACACGCCGCCAAAGACACAGGCGCGCGCCCAAGACTTGAACTACATGGCAAAAATTAGTAAAGCTACGGTATTACACGCCGCCTGAGACACATGCGCGCGCAAAAATCTTGAAGTCTTTGCCAATCATTGGCAAAGCTACGGCATTACACGCCGTCTGATACACATCCGCGCGCACAAGACCTGGAGTCTTTGCCAATCATTGGCAAAGCTATGACATTACACGCCGCCTGAGATACTTGCGCTTGCACACGACCTGAAGTCTTTGCCAAACATTGGCAAAGCTAGGAAATTACACGCCGCCTTGGTTACATGCGCGGGCACAAGACCTGAACTCTTTGCCACACTTTGGCAAAGCTACGGCATCACACGCCGCCTGAGACACAGGCGCGCGCACAAGACCAGTACTCTTTGCAAAACTTTGGAAAAGCTACGGCATTACACGCTGCCTGAGACACAGGCGCGCAAAAGACCTGAAGTCTGTGCCAAACATTGACAAAGCTACGGCATTACACGCCGCCTGAGACACAGGCGCGCGCACAAGACCTGAAGTCTATGCCAAACATTGGCAAAGCTACGGCATTACACGCATCCGGAGACACAGGCGAACGCACAAGACATGTAGTCTTTGCCAAACATTGGCAAAGCTACGACATTACACGCCTCCTGAGACACAGGCATGCGCACTAGACCTGAACTCTTTGGCAATCATTGGCAAAGCGACGGCAATACACGCCGCCTGAGACACAGGCGCGCGCACAAGACCAGAACTCTTTGCAAAACTTTCGAAAAGCTACGACCCTACACGCAGCCTGAGACACATGCGCGCACAAGACCTGACGTATGTGCCAAACGTTGGCAAAGCTACGACATTACACGCCGCCTGAGACACAAGCGCGCGCACAAGACCTGAAGTCTTTGCCAAACATTGGAAAAGCTACGGCATTACACGCCTCCTGAGACACACGCGCACGCACAAGACATGTAGTCTCTGCCAAACATTGGCAAAGCTGCGAAATTACACACCTCCTGAGACACAGGCACGCACAAGACCTGAAGTCTTTGCCAAACATTACACACCGCATGAGACACAGGCGTGCGCACAATACCTAAACTATTTGCCAATCATTGGCAAAGCTACGGCATTACACGCCTCCTGAGACACAGGCACGCACAAGACCCGAAGTCTTTGCCAAACATTACACACCGCCTGAGACACAGGCATGCGCACTAGACCGGAACTCTTTGCTAATCATTGGCAAAGCGACGGCATTACACGCCACCTGAGACACATGCGCGCACATAAGACCTTTGTTTGGCAAAGCTACGGCATTACACGCCGCCTGAGACACAAGCGCGCAAGACCTGAAGTCTTTGCTAAACATTGGCAATGCTACGACATTACACGACGCCTGAGACACAGCGCGTACACAAGACCTGAAGTCTTTGTAAAACATTGGCAAAGCTACGGCATTACACGCCGCCAAAGACACAGGCGCGCGCCCAAGACTTGAACTACATGGCAAAAATTAGTAAAGCTACGGTATTACACGCCGCCTGAGACACATGCGCGCGCAAAAATCTTGAAGTCTTTGCCAATCATTGGCAAAGCTACGGCATTACACGCCGTCTGATACACATCCGCGCGCACAAGACCTGGAGTCTTTGCCAATCATTGGCAAAGCTATGACATTACACGCCGCCTGAGATACTTGCGCTTGCACACGACCTGAAGTCTTTGCCAAACATTGGCAAAGCTAGGAAATTACACGCCGCCTGGGTTACATGCGCGGGCACAAGACCTGAACTCTTTGCCACACTTTGGCAAAGCTACGGCATCACACGCCGCCTGAGACACAGGCGCGCGCACAAGACTAGTACTCTTTGCAAAACTTTGGAAAAGCTACGGCATTACACGCTGCCTGAGACACAGGCGCGCAAAAGACCTGAAGTCTGTGCCAAACATTGACAAAGCTACGGCATTACACGCCGCCTGAGACACAGGCGCGCGCACAAGACCTGAAGTCTTTGCCAAACATTGGCAAAGCTACGGCATTACACGCATCCGGAGACACAGGCGAACGCACAAGACATGTAGTCTTTGCCAAACATTGGCAAAGCTACGACATTACACGCCTCCTGAGACACAGGCATGCGCACTAGACCTGAACTCGTTGCCAATCATTGGCAAAGCGACGGCATTACACGCCGCCTGAGACACAGGCGCGCGTACTAGACCAGAACTCTTTGCAAAACTTTGGAAAAGCTATGACCTTACACGCAGCCTGAGACACATGCGCGCACAAGACCTGAAGTATGGGCCAAACGTTGGCAAAGCTACGGCATTACACGCCGCCTGAGACACAGGCGCGCGCACAAGACCTGAAGACTTTGCCAAATATTGGAAAAGCTACGGCATTACACGCCTCCTGAGACACACGCGCACGCACAAGACATGTAGTCTTTGCCAAACATTGGCAAAGCTGCGAAATTACACACCTCCTGAGACACAGGCACGCACAAGACCTGAAGTCTTTGCCAAACATTACACACCGCCTGAGACACAGGCGTGCGCACAATACCTGAACTATTTGCCAATCATTGGCAAAGCTACGGCATTACACGCCTCCTGAGACACAGGCACGCACAAGACCTGATGTCTTTGCCAATCATTACACACCGCCTGAGACACAGGCATGCGCACTAGACCGGAACTCTTTGCCAATCATTGGCAAAGCGACGGCATTACACGCCACCTGAGACACATGCGCGTGCATAAGACCTTTGTTTGGCAAAGCTACGGCATTACACGCCGCCTGAGACACAGGCGCGCAAGACCTGAAGTCTTTGCAAAACAATGGCAATGCTACGACATTACACGACGCCTGAGACACAGCGCGTACACAAGACCTGAAGTCTTTGCAAAACATTGGCAAAGCTACGGCATTACACGCCGCCAAAGACACAGGCGCGCGCCCAAGACTTGAACTACATGCCAAACATTAGCAAAGCTACGGTATTACACGCCGCCTGAGACACATGCGCGCGCAAAAATCTTGAAGTCTTTGCCAATCATTGGCAAAGCTACGGCATTACACGCCGTCTGATACACATCCGCGCGCACAAGACCTGAAGTCTTTGCCAATCATTGGCAAAGCTATGACATTACACGCCGCCTGAGATACTTGCGCTTGCACACGACCTGAAGTCTTTGCCAAACATTGGCAAAGCTAGGAAATTACACGCCGCCTGGGTTACATGCGCGGGCACAAGACCTGAACTCTTTGCCACACTTTGGCAAAGCTACGGCATCACACGCCGCCTGAGACACAGGCGCGCGCACAAGACCAGTACTCTTTGCAAAACTTTGGAAAAGCTACGGCATTACACGCTGCCTGAGACACAGGCGCGCAAAAGACCTGAAGTCTGTGCCAAACATTGACAAAGCTACGGCATTACACGCCGCCTGAGACACAGGCGCGCGCACAAGACCTGAAGTCTTTGCCAAACATTGGCAAAGCTACGGCATTACACGCATCCGGAGACACAGGCGAACGCACAAGACATGTAGTCTTTGCTAAACATTGGCAAAGCTACGACATTACACGCCTCCTGAGACACAGGCATGCGCACTAGACCTGAACTCTTTGCCAATCATTGGCAAAGCGACGGCATTACACGCCGTCTGAGACACAGGCGCGCGTACTAGACCAGAACTCTTTGCAAAACTTTGGAAAAGCTATGACCTTACACGCAGCCTGAGACACATTCGCGCACAAGACCTGAAGTATGTGCCAAACGTTGGCAAAGCTACGGCATTACACGCCGCCTGAGACACAGGCGCGCGCACAAGAACTGAAGTCTTTGCCAAACATTGGAAAAGCTACGGCATTACACGCCTCTTGAGACACACGCGCACGCACAAGACATGTAGTCTTTGCCAAACATTGGCAAAGCTGCGACATTACACGCCTCCTGAGACACAGGCACGCACAAGACCTGAAGTCTTTGCCAATCATTGGCAATGCTACAACATTACACGACGCCAGAGACACAGCGCGTACACAAGACCTGAAGTCTTTGCAAAACATTGGCAAAGCTACGGCATTACACGTCGCCAAAGACACAGGCGCGCGCCCAAGACTTGAACTACATGCCAAACATTAGCAAAGCTACGGTATTACACGCCGCCTGAGACACATGCGCGCGCAAAAATCTTGAAGTCTTTGCCAATCATTGGCAAAGCTACGGCATTACACGCCGTCTGATACACATCCGCGCGCACAAGACCTGAAGTCTTTGCCAATCATTGGCAAAGCTATGACATTACACGCCGCCTGAGATACTTGCGCTTGCACACGACCTGAAGTCTTTGCCAAACATTGGCAAAGCTAGGAAATTACACGCCGCCTGGGTTACATGCGCGGGCACAAGACCTGAACTCTTTGCCACACTTTGGCAAAGCTACGGCATCACACGCCGCCTGAGACACAGGCGCGCGCACAAGACCAGTACTCTTTGCAAAACTTTGGAAAAGCTACGGCATTACACGCTGCCTGAGACACAGGCGCGCAAAAGACCTGAAGTCTGTGCCAAACATTGACAAAGCTACGGCATTACACGCCGCCTGAGACACAGGCGCGCGCACAAGACCTGAAGTCTTTGCCAAACATTGGCAAAGCTACGGCATTACACGCATCCGGAGACACAGGCGAACGCACAAGACATGTAGTCTTTGCCAAACATTGGCAAAGCTACGACATTACACGCCTCCTGAGACACAGGCATGCGCACTAGACCTGAACTCTTTGCCAATCATTGGCAAAGCGACGGCATTACACGCCGTCTGAGACACAGGCGCGCGTACTAGACCAGAACTCTTTGCAAAACTTTGGAAAAGCTATGACCTTACACGCAGCCTGAGACACATTCGCGCACAAGACCTGAAGTATGTGCCAAACGTTGGCAAAGCTACGGCATTACACGCCGCCTGAGACACAGGCGCGCGCACAAGAACTGAAGTCTTTGCCAAACATTGGAAAAGCTACGGCATTACACGCCTCCTGAGACACACGCGCACGCACAAGACATGTAGTCTTTGCCAAACATTGGCAAAGCTGCGACATTACACGCCTCCTGAGACACAGGCACGCACAAGACCTGAAGTCTTTGCCAATCATTGGCAATGCTACAACATTACACGACGCCAGAGACACAGCGCGTACACAAGACCTGAAGTCTTTGCAAAACATTGGCAAAGCTACGGCATTACACGTCGCCAAAGACACAGGCGCGCGCCCAAGACTTGAACTACATGCCAAACATTAGCAAAGCTACGGTATTACACGCCGCCTGAGACACATGCGCGCGCAAAAATCTTGAAGTCTTTGCCAATCATTGGCAAAGCTACGGCATTACACGCCGTCTGATACACATCCGCGCGCACAAGACCTGAAGTCTTTGCCAATCATTGGCAAAGCTATGACATTACACGCCGCCTGAGATACTTGCGCTTGCACACGACCTGAAGTCTTTGCCAAACATTGGCAAAGCTAGGAAATTACACGCCGTCTGGGTTACATGCGCGGGCACAAGACCTGAACTCTTTGCCACACTTTGGCAAAGCTACGGCATCACACGCCGCCTGAGACACAGGCGCGCGCACAAGACCAGTACTCTTTGCAAAACTTTGGAAAAGCTACGGCATTACACGCTGCCTGAGACACAGGCGCGCAAAAGTCCTGAAGTCTGTGCCAAACATTGACAAAGCTACGGCATTACACGCCGCCTGAGACACAGGCGCGCGCACAAGACCTGAAGTCTTTGCCAAACATTGGCAAAGCTACGGCATTACACGCATCCGGAGACACAGGCGAACGCACAAGACATGTAGTCTTTGCCAAATATTGGCAAAGCTACGACATTACACACCTCCTGAGACACAGGCATGCGCACTAGACCTGAACTCTTGCCAATCATTGGCAAAGCGACGGCATTACACGCCGCCTGAGACACAGGCGCGCGTACTAGACCAGAACTCTTTGCAAAACTTTGGAAAAGCTATGACCTTACACGCAGCCGGAGACACATTCGCGCACAAGACCTGAAGTATGTGCCAAACGTTGGCAAAGCTACGGCATTACACGCCGCCTGAGACACAGGCGCGCGCACAAGACTTGAAGTCTTTGCCAAACATTGGAAAAGCTACGGCATTACACGCCGCCTGAGACACACGTGCACCCAAAAGACATGTTGTCTTTGCCAAACATTGGTAAAGCTACGACATTACACACCTCCTGAGACACAGGCACGCACAAGACCTGAAGTCTTTGCCAAACATTACACACCGCCTGAGACACAGGCGTGCGCACAATACCTGAACTATTTGTCAATCATTGGCAAAGCTACGGCATTACACAGCCACCTGAGACACATGTGCGCGCATTAGACCTTTCTTTGGCAAAGCTACGGCATTACACGCCGCCCGAGACACAGGCGTGCAAGACCTGAAGTCTTTGCAAAACATTGGCAATGCTACGACATTACACGACGCCTGAGACACAGCGCGTACACAAGACCTGAAGTCTTTGCAAAACATTCGCAAAGCTATGGCATTACATGCCGCCAAAGACAGAGGTGCGCGTACAAGTCTTTAACTACATGCCAAACATTAGCAAAGCTACGGTATTACACGCCGCCTGAGACACATGCGCGCGCAAAAATTTTGAAGTCTTTGCCAATCATTGGCAAAGCTATGGCATTACACGCCGTCTAATACACATGCGCGCGCACAAGACCTGAAGTCTTTGCCAATCATTGGCAAAGCTATGACATTACACGCCGCCTGAGATACTTGCGCTTGCACACGACCTGAAGTCTTTGCCAAACATTGGCAAAGCTAGGAAATTACACGCCGCCTTGGTTACATGCGCGGGCACAAGACCTGAACTCTTTGCCACACTTTGGCAAAGCTACGGCATCACACGCCGCCTGAGACACAGGCGCGCGCACAAGACCAGTACCCTTTGCAAAACTTTGGAAAAGCTACGGCATTACAAGCTGCCTGAGACACAGGCGCGCAAAAGACCTGAAGTCTGTGCCAAACATTGACAAAGCTACGGCATTACACGCCGCCTGAGACACAGGCGCGCGCACAAGACCTGAAGTCTATGCCAAACATTGGCAAAGCTACGGCATTACACGCATCCGGAGACACAGGCGAACGCACAAGACATGTAGTCTTTGCCAAACATTGGCAAAGCTACGACATTACACGCCTCCTGAGACACAGGCATGCGCACTAGACCTGAACTCTTTGGCAATCATTGGCAAAGCGACGGCAATACACGCCGCCTGAGACACAGGCGCGCGCACAAGACCAGAACTCTTTGCAAAACTTTCGAAAAGCTACGACCCTACACGCAGCCTGAGACACATGCGCGCACAAGACCTGAAGTATGTGCCAAACGTTGGCAAAGCTACGACATTACACGCCGCCTGAGACACAGGCGCGCGCACAAGACCTGAAGTCTTTGCCAAACATTGGAAAAGCTATGGCATTACACGCCTCCTGAGACACACGCGCACGCACAAGACATGTAGTCTTTGCCAAACATTGGCAAAGCTGCGAAATTACACACCTCCTGAGACACAGGCACGCACAAGACCTGAAGTCTTTGCCAAACATTACACACCGCCTGAGACACAGGCGTGCGCACAATACCTAAACTATTTGCCAATCATTGGCAAAGCTACGGCATTACACGCCTTCTGAGACATAGGCACGCACAAGACCCGAAGTCTTTGCCAAACATTACACACCGCCTGAGACACAGGCATGCGCACTAGACCGGAACTCTTTGCTAATCATTGGCAAAGCGACGGCATTACACGCCACCTGAGACACATGCGCGCACATAAGACCTTTGTTTGGCAAAGCTACGGCATTACACGCCGCCTGAGACACAAGCGCGCAAGACCTGAAGTCTTTGCTAAACATTGGCAATGCTACGACATTACACGACGCCTGAGACACAGCGCGTACACAAGACCTGAAGTCTTTGTAAAACATTGGCAAAGCTACGGCATTACACGCCGCCAAAGACACAGGCGCGCGCCCAAGACTTGAACTACATGCCAAAAATTAGTAAAGCTACGGTATTACACGCCGCCTGAGACACATGCACGCGCAAAAATCTTGAAGTCTTTGCCAATCATTGGCAAAGCTACGGCATTACACGCCGTCTGATACACATCCGCGCGCACAAGACCTGGAGTCTTTGCCAATCATTGGCAAAGCTATGACATTACACGCCGCCTGAGATACTTGCGCTTGCACACGACCTGAAGTCTTTGCCAAACATTGGCAAAGCTAGGAAATTACACGCCGTCTGGGTTACATGCGCGGGCACAAGACCTGAACTCTTTGCCACACTTTGGCAAAGCTACGGCATCACACGCCGCCTGAGACACAGGCGCGCGCACAAGACCAGTACTCTTTGCAAAACTTTGGAAAAGCTACGGCATTACACGCTGCCTGAGACACAGGCGCGCAAAAGTCCTGAAGTCTGTGCCAAACATTGACAAAGCTACGGCATTACACGCCGCCTGAGACACAGGCGCGCGCACAAGACCTGAAGTCTTTGCCAAACATTGGCAAAGCTACGGCATTACACGCATCCGGAGACACAGGCGAACGCACAAGACATGTAGTCTTTGCCAAATATTGGCAAAGCTACGACATTACACACCTCCTGAGACACAGGCATGCGCACTAGACCTGAACTCTTGCCAATCATTTGCAAAGCGACGGCATTACACGCCGCCTGAGACACAGGCGCGCGTACTAGACCAGAACTCTTTGCAAAACTTTGGAAAAGCTATGACCTTACACGCAGCCGGAGACACATTCGCGCACAAGACCTGAAGTATGTGCCAAACGTTGGCAAAGCTACGGCATTACACGCCGCCTGAGACACAGGCGCGCGCACAAGACTTGAAGTCTTTGCCAAACATTGGAAAAGCTACGGCATTACACGCCGCCTGAGACACACGTGCACGCAAAAGACATGTTGTCTTTGCCAAACATTGGTAAAGCTACGACATTACACACCTCCTGAGACACAGGCACGCACAAGACCTGAAGTCTTTGCCAAACATTACACACCGCCTGAGACACAGGCGTGCGCACAATACCTGAACTATTTGCCAATCATTGGCAAAGCTACGGCATTACACAGCCACCTGAGACACATGTGCGCGCATTAGACCTTTCTTTGGCAAAGCTACGGCATTACACGCCGCCCGAGACACAGGCGTGCAAGACCTGAAGTCTTTGCAAAACATTGGCAATGCTACGACATTACACGACGCCTGAGACACAGCGCGTACACAAGACCTGAAGTCTTTGCAAAACATTCGCAAAGCTATGGCATTACATGCCGCCAAAGACAGAGGTGCGCGTACAAGTCTTTAACTACATGCCAAACATTAGCAAAGCTACGGTATTACACGCCGCCTGAGACACATGCGCGCGCAAAAATTTTGAAGTCTTTGCCAATCATTGGCAAAGCTATGGCATTACACGCCGTCTAATACACATGCGCGCGCACAAGACCTGAAGTCTTTGCCAATCATTGGCAAAGCTATGACATTACACGCCGCCTGAGATACTTGCGCTTGCACACGACCTGAAGTCTTTGCCAAACATTGGCAAAGCTAGGAAATTACACGCCGCCTTGGTTACATGCGCGGGCACAAGACCTGAACTCTTTGCCACACTTTGGCAAAGCTACGGCATCACACGCCGCCTGAGACACAGGCGCGCGCACAAGACCAGTACCCTTTGCAAAACTTTGGAAAAGCTACGGCATTACACGCTGCCTGAGACACAGGCGCGCAAAAGACCTGAAGTCTGTGCCAAACATTGACAAAGCTACGGCATTACACGCCGCCTGAGACACAGGCGCGCGCACAAGACCTGAAGTCTATGCCAAACATTGGCAAAGCTACGGCATTACACGCATCCGGAGACACAGGCGAACGCACAAGACATGTAGTCTTTGCCAAACATTGGCAAAGCTACGACATTACACGCCTCCTGAGACACAGGCATGCGCACTAGACCTGAACTCTTTGGCAATCATTGGCAAAGCGACGGCAATACACGCCGCCTGAGACACAGGCGCGCGCACAAGACCAGAACTCTTTGCAAAACTTTCGAAAAGCTACGACCCTACACGCAGCCTGAGACACATGCGCGCACAAGACCTGAAGTATGTGCCAAACGTTGGCAAAGCTACGACATTACACGCCGCCTGAGACACAGGCGCGCGCACAAGACCTGAAGTCTTTGCCAAACATTGGAAAAGCTACGGCATTACACGCCTCCTGAGACACACGCGCACGCACAAGACATGTAGTCTTTGCCAAACATTGGCAAAGCTGCGAAATTACACACCTCCTGAGACACAGGCACGCACAAGACCTGAAGTCTTTGCCAAACATTACACACCGCCTGAGACACAGGCGTGCGCACAATACCTAAACTATTTGCCAATCATTGGCAAAGCTACGGCATTACACGCCTCCTGAGACACAGGCACGCACAAGACCCGAAGTCTTTGCCAAACATTACACACCGCCTGAGACACAGGCATGCGCACTAGACCGGAACTCTTTGCTAATCATTGGCAAAGCGACGGCATTACACGCCACCTGAGACACATGCGCGCACATAAGACCTTTGTTTGGCAAAGCTACGGCATTACACGCCGCCTGAGACACAAGAGCGCAAGACCTGAAGTCTTTGCTAAACATTGGCAATGCTACGACATTACACGACGCCTGAGACACAGCGCGTACACAAGACCTGAAGTCTTTGTAAAACATTGGCAAAGCTACGGCATTACACGCCGCCAAAGACACAGGCGCGCGCCCAAGACTTGAACTACATGCCAAAAATTAGTAAAGCTACGGTATTACACGCCGCCTGAGACACATGCGCGCGCAAAAATCTTGAAGTCTTTGCCAATCATTGGCAAAGCTACGGCATTACACGCCGTCTGATACACATCCGCGCGCACAAGACCTGGAGTCTTTGCCAATCATTGGCAAAGCTATGACATTACACGCCGCCTGAGATACTTGCGCTTGCACACGACCTGAAGTCTTTGCCAAAGATTGGCAAAGCTAGGAAATTACACGCCGCCTGGGTTACATGCGCGGGCACAAGACCTGAACTCTTTGCCACACTTTGGCAAAGCTACGGCATCACACGCCGCCTGAGACACAGGCGCGCGCACAAGACCAGTACTCTTTGCAAAACTTTGGAAAAGCTACGGCATTACACGCTGCCTGAGACACAGGCGCGCAAAAGACTTGAAGTCTGTGCCAAACATTGACAAAGCTACGGCATTACACGCCGCATGAGACACAGGCGCGCGCACAAGACCTGAAGTCTTTGCCAAACATTGGCAAAGCTACGGCATTACACGCATCCGGAGACACAGGCGAACGCACAAGACATGTAGTCTTTGCCAAACATTGGCAAAGCTACGACATTACACGCCTCCTGAGACACAGGCATGCGCACTAGACCTGAACTCGTTGCCAATCATTGGCAAAGCGACGGCATTACACGCCGCCTGAGACACAGGCGCGCGTACTAGACCAGAACTCTTTGCAAAACTTTGGAAAAGCTATGACCTTACACGCAGCCTGAGACACATGCGCGCACAAGACCTGAAGTATGGGCCAAACGTTGGCAAAGCTACGGCATTACACGCCGCCTGAGACACAGGCGCGCGCACAAGACCTGAAGACTTTGCCAAACATTGGAAAAGCTACGGCATTACACGCCTCCTGAGACACACGCGCACGCACAAGACATGTAGTCTTTGCCAAACATTGGCAAAGCTGCGAAATTACACACCTCCTGAGACACAGGCACGCACAAGACCTGAAGTCTTTGCCAAACATTACACGCCGCCTGAGACACAGGCGCGCGCACAAGACCTGAAGTCTTTTCCAAACATTGGCAAAGCTACGGCATTACACGAATCCGGACACACAGGCGAACGCACAAGACATGTAGTCTTTGCCAAACATTGGCAAAGCTACGACATTACACGCCTCCTGAGACACAGGCATGCGCACTAGACCTGAACTCTTTGCCAATCATTGGCAAAGCGATGGCATTACACGCCGCTTGAGACACAGGCGCGCGTACTAGACCAGAACTCTTTGCAAAACTTTGGAAAAGCTATGACCTTACACGCAGCCTGAGACACATTCGCGCACAAGACCTGAAGTATGTGCCAAACGTTGGCAAAGCTACGGCATTACACGCCGCCTGAGACACAGGCGCGCGCACAAGAACTGAAGTCTTTGCCAAACATTGGAAAAGCTACGGCATTACACGCCTCCTGAGACACACGCGCACGCACAAGACATGTAGTCTTTGCCAAACATTGGCAAAGCTGCGACATTACACGCCTCCTGAGACACAGGCACGCACAAGATCTGAAGTCTTTGCCAATCATTGGCAATGCTACGACATTACACGACGCCTGAGACACAGCGCGTACACAAGACCTGAAGTCTTTGCAAAACATTGGCAAAGCTACGGCATTACACGTCGCCAAAGACACAGGCGCGCGCCTAAGACTTGAACTACATGCCAAACATTAGCAAAGCTACGGTATTACACGCCGCCTGAGACACATGCGCGCGCAAAAATCTTGAAGTCTTTGCCAATCATTGGCAAAGCTACGGCATTACACGCCGTCTGATACACATCCGCGCGCACAAGACCTGAAGTCTTTGCCAATCATTGGCAAAGCTATGACATTACACGCCGCCTGAGATACTTGCGCTTGCACACGACCTGAAGTCTTTGCCAAACATTGGCAAAGCTAGGAAATTACACGCCGTCTGGGTTACATGCGCAGGCACAAGACCTGAACTCTTTGCCACGCTTTGGCAAAGCTACGGCATCACCCGCCGCCTGAGACACAGGCGCGCGCACAAGACCAGTACTCTTTGCAAAACTTTGGAAAAGCTACGGCCTTACACGCTGCCTGAGACACAGGCGCGCAAAAGTCCTGAAGTCTGTGCCAAACATTGACAAAGCTACGGCATTACACGCCGCCTGAGACACATGCGCGCGCACAAGACCTGAAGTCTTTGCCAAACATTGGCAAAGCTACGGCATTACACGCATCCGGAGACACAGGCGAACGCACAAGACATGTAGTCTTTGCCAAATATTGGCAAAGCTACGACATTACACGCCTCCTGAGACACAGGCATGCGCACTAGACCTGAACTCTTTGCCAATCATTGGCAAAGCGACGGCATTACACGCCGCCTGAGACACAGGCGCGCGTACTAGACCAGAACTCTTTGCAAAACTTTGGAAAAGCTATGACCTTACACGCAGCCTGAGACACATTCGCGCACAAGACCTGAAGTATGTGCCAAACGTTGGCAAAGCTACGGCATTACACGCCGCCTGAGACACAGGCGCGCGCACAAGACCTGAAGTCTTTGCCAAACATTGGAAAAGCTACGGCATTACACGCCGCCTGAGACACACGTGCACGCAAAAGACATGTAGTCTTTGCCAAATATTGGTAAAGCTGCGACATTACACACCTCCTGAGACACAGGCACGCACAAGACCTGAAGTCTTTGCCAAACATTACACACCGCCTGAGACACAGGCGTGCGCACAATACCTGAACTATTTGCCAATCATTGGCAAAGCTACGGCATTACACAGCCACCTGAGACACATGTGCGCGCATTAGACCTTTCTTTGGCAAAGCTGCGACATTACACGCCTCCTGAGACACAGGCACGCACAAGACCTGAAGTCTTTGCCAATCATTGGCAATGCTACGACATTACACGACGCCTGAGACACAGCGATTACACAAGACCTGAAGTCTTTGCAAAACATTGGCAAAGCTACGGCATTACACGTCGCCAAAGACACAGGCGCGCGCCTAAGACTTGAACTACATGCCAAACATTAGCAAAGCTACGGTATTACACGCCGCCTGAGACACATGCGCGCGCAAAAATCTTGAAGTCTTTGCCAATCATTGGCAAAGCTACGGCATTACACGCCGTCTGATACACATCCGCGCGCACAAGACCTGAAGTCTTTGCCAATCATTGGCAAAGCTATGACATTACACGCCGCCTGAGATACTTGCGCTTGCACACGACCTGAAGTCTTTGCCAAACATTGGCAAAGCTAGGAAATTACACGCCGTCTGGGTTACATGCGCAGGCACAAGACCTGAACTCTTTGCCACGCTTTGGCAAAGCTACGGCATCACCCGCCGCCTGAGACACAGGCGCGCGCACAAGACCAGTACTCTTTGCAAAACTTTGGAAAAGCTACGGCCTTACACGCTGCCTGAGACACAGGCGCGCAAAAGTCCTGAAGTCTGTGCCAAACATTGACAAAGCTACGGCATTACACGCCGCCTGAGACACAGGCGCGCGCACAAGACCTGAAGTCTTTGCCAAACATTGGCAAAGCTACGGCATTACACGCATCCGGAGACACAGGCGAACGCACAAGACATGTAGTCTTTGCCAAATATTGGCAAAGCTACGACATTACACGCCTCCTGAGACACAGGCATGCGCACTAGACCTGAACTCTTTGCCAATCATTGGCAAAGCGACGGCATTACACGGCGCCTGAGACATAGGCGCGCGTACTAGACCAGAACTCTTTGCAAAACTTTGGAAAAGCTATGACCTTACACGCAGCCTGAGACACATTCGCGCACAAGACCTGAAGTATGTGCCAAACGTTGGCAAAGCTACGGCATTACACGCCGCCTGAGACACAGGCGCGCGCACAAGACCTGAAGTCTTTGCCAAACATTGGAAAAGCTACGGCATTACACGCCGCCTGAGACACACGTGCACGCAAAAGACATGTAGTCTTTGCAAAATATTGGTAAAGCTGCGACATTACACACCTCCTGAGACACAGGCACGCACAAGACCTGAAGTCTTTACCAAACATTACACACCGCCTGAGACACAGGCGTGCGCACAATACCTGAACTATTTGCCAATCATTGGCAAAGCTACGGCATTACACAGCCACCTGAGACACATGTGCGCGCATTAGACCTTTCTTTGGCAAAGCTGCGACATTACACGCCTCCTGAGACACAGGCACGCACAAGACCTGAAGTCTTTGCCAATCATTGGCAATGCTACGACATTACACGACGCCTGAGACACAGCGCGTACACAAGACCTGAAGTCTTTGCAAAACATTGGCAAAGCTACGGCATTACACGTCGCCAAAGACACAGGCGCGCGCCTAAGACTTGAACTACATGCCAAACATTAGCAAAGCTACGGTATTACACGCCGCCTGAGACACATGCGCGCGCAAAAATCTTGAAGTCTTTGCCAATCATTGGCAAAGCTACGGCATTACACGCCGTCTGATACACATCCGCGCGCACAAGACCTGAAGTCTTTGCCAATCATTGGCAAAGCTATGACATTACACGCCGCCTGAGATACTTGCGCTTGCACACGACCTGAAGTCTTTGCCAAACATTGGCAAAGCTAGGAAATTACACGCCGTCTGGGTTACATGCGCAGGCACAAGACCTGAACTCTTTGCCACGCTTTGGCAAAGCTACGGCATCACCCGCCGCCTGAGACACAGGCGCGCGCACAAGACCAGTACTCTTTGCAAAACTTTGGAAAAGCTACGGCCTTACACGCTGCCTGAGACACAGGCACGCAAAAGTCCTGAAGTCTGTGCCAAACATTGACAAAGCTACGGCATTACACGCCGCCTGAGACACAGGGGCGCGCACAAGACCTGAAGTCTTTGCCAAACATTGGCAAAGCTACGGCATTACACGCATCCGGAGACACAGGCGAACGCACAAGACATGTAGTCTTTGCCAAACATTGGCAAAGCTACGACATTACACGCCTCCTGAGACACAGGCATGCGCACTAGACCTGAACTCTTTGCCAATCATTGGCAAAGCGACGGCATTACACGCCGCCTGAGACACAGGCGCGCGTACTAGACCAGAACTCTTTGCAAAACTTTGGAAAAGCTATGACCTTACACGCAGCCTGAGACACATTCGCGCATAAGACCTGAAGTATGTGCCAAACGTTGGCAAAGCTACGGCATTACACGCCGCCTGAGACACAGGCGCGCGCACAAGACCTGAAGTCTTTGCCAAACATTGGAAAAGCTACGGCATTACACGCCGCCTGAGACACACGTGCACGCAAAAGACATGTAGTCTTTGCCAAGTATTGGTAAAGCTGCGACATTACACACCTCCTGAGACACAGGCACGCACAAGACCTGAAGTCTTTGCCAAACATTACACACCGCCTGAGACACAGGCGTGCGCACAATACCTGAACTATTTGCCAATCATTGGCAAAGCTACGGCATTACACAGCCACCTGAGACACATGTGCGCGCATTAGACCTTTCTTTGGCAAAGCTGCGACATTACACGCCTCCTGAGACACAGGCACGCACAAGACCTGAAGTCTTTGCCAATCATTGGCAATGCTACGACATTACACGACGCCTGAGACACAGCGCGTACACAAGACCTGAAGTCTTTGCAAAACATTGGCAAAGCTACGGCATCACACGCCGCCTGAGACACAGGCGCGCGCACAAGACCAGTACTCTTTGCAAAACTTTGGAAAAGCTACGGCATTACACGCTGCCTGAGACACAGGCGCGCAAAAGACCTGAAGTCTGTGCCAAACATTGACAAAGCTACGGCATTACACGCCGCCTGAGACACAGGCGCGCGCACAAGACCTGAAGTCTTTGCCAAACATTGGCAAAGCTACGGCATTACACGCATCCGGAGACACAGGCGAACGCACAAGACATGTAGTCTTTGTCAAACATTGGCAAAGCTACGACATTACACGCCTCCTGAGACACAGGCATGCGCACTAGACCTGAACTCTTTGCCAATCATTGGCAAAGCGATGGCATTACACGCCGCCTGAGACACAGGCGCGCGTACTAGACCAGAACTCTTTGCAAAACTTTGGAAAAGCTATGACCTTACACGCAGCCTGAGACACATTCGCGCACAAGACCTGAAGTATGTGCCAAACGTTGGCAAAGCTACGGCATTACACGCCGCCTGAGACACAGGCGCGCGCACAAGAACTGAAGTCTTTGCCAAACATTGGAAAAGCTACGGCATTACACGCCTCCTGAGACACATGCGCACGCACAAGACATGTAGTCTTTGCCAAACATTGGCAAAGCTGCGACATTACACGCCTCCTGAGACACAGGCACGCACAAGACCTGAAGTCTTTGCCAATCATTGGCAATGCTACGACATTACACGACGCCTGAGACACAGCGCGTACACAAGACCTGAAGTCTTTGCAAAACATTGGCAAAGCTACGGCATTACACGTCGCCAAAGACACAGGTGCGCGCCCAAGACTTGAACTACATGCCAAACATTAGCAAAGCTACGGTATTACACGCCGCCTGAGACACATGCGCGCGCAAAAATCTTGAAGTCTTTGCCAATCATTGGCAAAGCTACGGCATTACACGCCGTCTGATACACATCCGCGCGCACAAGAACTGAAGTCTTTGCCAATCATTGGCAAAGCTATGACATTACACGCCGCCTGAGATACTTGCGCTTGCACACGACCTGAAGTCTTTGCCAAACATTGGCAAAGCTAGGAAATTACACGCCGTCTGGGTTACATGCGCGGGCACAAGACCTGAACTCTTTGCCACACTTTGGCAAAGCTACGGCATCACACGCCGCCTGAGACACAGGCGCGCGCAGAAGACCAGTACTCTTTGCAAAACTTTGGAAAAGCTACGGCATTACACGCTGCCTGAGACACAGGCGCGCAAAAGTCCTGAAGTCTGTGCCAAACATTGACAAAGCTACGGCATTACACGCCGCCTGAGACACAGGCGCGCGCACAAGACCTGAATCTTTGCCAAACATTGGCAAAGCTACGGCATTACACGCATCCGGAGACACAGGCGAACGCACAAGACATGTAGTCTTTGCCAAATATTGGCAAAGCTACGACATTACACACCTCCTGAGACACAGGCATGCGCACTAGACCTGAACTCTTTGCCAATCATTGGCAAAGCGACGGCATTACACGCCGCCTGAGACACAGGCGCGCGTACTAGACCAGAACTCTTTGCAAAACTTTGGAAAAGCTATGACCTTACACGCAGCCTGAGACACATTCGCGCACAAGACCTGAAGTATGTGCCAAACGTTGGCAAAGCTACGGCATTACACGCCGCCTGAGACACAGGCGCGCGCACAAGACCTGAAGTCTTTGCCAAACATTGGAAAAGCTACGGCATTACACGCCGCCTGAGACACACGTGCACGCAAAAGACATGTTGTCTTTGCCAAACATTGGTAAAGCTGCGACATTACACACCTCCTGAGACACAGGCACGCACAAGACCTGAAGTCTTTGCCAAACATTACACACCGCCTGAGACACAGGCGTGCGCACAATACCTGAACTATTTGCCAATCATTGGCAAAGCTACGGCATTACACAGCCACCTGAGACACATGTGCGCGCATTAGACCTTTCTTTGGCAAAGCTACGGCATTACACGCCGCCCGAGACACAGGCGTGCAAGACCTGAAGTCTTTGCAAAACATTGGAAATGCTACGACATTACACGACGCCTGAGACACAGCGCGTACACAAGACCTGAAGTCTTTGCAAGACATTCGCAAAGCTATGGCATTACATGCCGCCAAAGACAGAGGTGCGCGCACAAGTCTTTAACTACATGCCAAACATTAGCAAAACTACGGTATTACACGCCGCCTGAGACACATGCGCGCGCAAAAATCTTGAAGTCTTTGCCAATCATTTGCAAAGCTACGGCATTACACGCCGTCTAATACACATGCGCGCGCACAAGACCTGAAGTCTTTGCCAATCATTGGCAAAGCTATGACATTACACGCCGCCTGAGATACTTGCGCTTGCACACGACCTGAAGTCTTTGCCAAACATTGGCAAAGCTAGGAAATTACACGCCGCCTTGGTTACATGCGCGGGCACAAGACCTGAACTCTTTGCCACACTTTGGCAAAGCTACGGCATCACACGCCGCCTGAGACACAGGCGCGCGCACAAGACCAGTACTCTTTGCAAAACTTTGGAAAAGCTACGGCATTACACGCTGCCTGAGACACAGGCGCGCAAAAGACCTGAAGTCTGTGCCAAACATTGACAAAGCTACGGCATTACACGCCGCCTGAGACACAGGCGCGCGCACAAGACCTGAAGTCTATGCCAAACATTTGCAAAGCTACGGCATTACACGCATCCGGAGACACAGGCGAACGCACAAGACATGTAGTCTTTGCCAAACATTGGCAAAGCTACGACATTACACGCCTCCTGAGACACAGGCATGCGCACTAGACCTGAACTCTTTGGCAATCATTGGCAAAGCGACGGCATTACACGCCGCCTAAGACACAGGCGCGCGCACAAGACCAGAACTCTTTGCAAAACTTTCGAAAAGCTACGACCCTACACGCAGCCTGAGACACATGCGCGCACAAGACCTGAAGTATGTGCCAAACGTTGGCAAAGCTACGACATTACACGCCGCCTGAGACACAGGCGCGCGCACAAGATTTGAAGTCTTTGCCAAACATTGGAAAAGCTACGGCATTACACGCCTCCTGAGACACACGCGCACGCACAAGACATGTAGTCTTTGCCAAACATTGGCAAAGCTGCGAAATTACACACCTCCTGAGACACAGGCACGCACAAGACCTGAAGTCTTTGCCAAACATTACACACCGCCTGAGACACAGGCGTGCGCACAATACCTAAACTATTTGTCAATCATTGGCAAAGCTACGGCATTACACGCCTCCTGAGACATAGGCACGCACAAGACCCGAAGTCTTTGCCAAACATTACACACCGCCTGAGACACAGGCATGCGCACTAGACCGGAACTCTTTGCCAATCATTGGCAAAGCGACGGCATTACACGCCACCTGAGACACATGCGCGCACATAAGACCTTTGTTTGGCAAAGCTACGGCATTACACGTCGCCTGAGACACAAGCGCGCAAGACCTGAAGTCTTTGCAAAACATTGGCAATGCTACGACATTACACGACGCCTGAGACACAGCGCGTACACAAGACCTGAAGTCTTTGTAAAACATTGGCAAAGCTACGGCATTACACGCCGCCAAAGACACAGGCGCGCGCCCAAGACTTGAACTACATGCCAAAAATTAGCAAAGCTACGGTATTACACGCCGCCTGAGACACATGCGCGCGCAAAAATCTTGAAGTCTTTGCCAATCATTGGCAAAGCTACGGCATTACACGCCGTCTGATACACATCCGCGCGCACAAGACCTGAAGTCTTTGCCAATCATTGGCAAAGCTATGACATTACACGCCGCCTGAGATATTTGCGCTTGCACACGACCTGAAGTCTTTGCCAAACATTGGCAAAGCTAGGAAATTACACGCCGCCTGGGTTACATGCGCGGGCACAAGACCTGAACTCTTTGCCACACTTTGGCAAAGCTACGGCATCACACGCCGCCTGAGACACAGGCGCGCGCACAAGACCAGTACTCTTTGCAAAACTTTGGAAAAGCTACGGCATTACACGCTGCCTGAAACACAGGCGCGCAAAAGACCTGAAGTCTGTGCCAAACATTGACAAAGCTACGGCATTACACGCCGCCTGAGACACAGGCGCGCGCACAAGACCTGAAGTCTTTGCCAAACATTGGCAAAGCTACGGCATTACACGCATCCGGAGACACAGGCGAACGCACAAGACATGTAGTCTTTGCCAAACATTGGCAAAGCTACGACATTACACGCCTCCTGAGACACAGGCATGCGCACTAGACCTGAACTCGTTGCCAATCATTGGCAAAGCGACGGCATTACACGCCGCCTGAGACACAGGCGCGCGTACTAGACCAGAACTCTTTGCAAAACTTTGGAAAAGCTATGACCTTACACGCAGCCTGAGACACATGCGCGCACAAGACCTGAAGTATGTGCCAAACGTTGGCAAAGCTACGGCATTACACGCCGCCTGAGACACAGGCGCGCGCACAAGACCTGAAGACTTTGCCAAACATTGGAAAAGCTACGGCATTACACGCCTCCTGAGACACACGCGCACGCACAAGACATGTAGTCTTTGCCAAACATTGGCAAAGCTGCGAAATTATATACCTCCTGAGACACAGGCACGCACAAGACCTGAAGTCTTTGCCAAACATTACACACCGCCTGAGACACAGGCGTGCGCACAATACCTGAACTATTTGCCAATCATTGGTAAAGCTACGGCATTACACGCCTCCTGAGACACAGGCACGCACAAGACCTGATGTCTTTGCCAAACATTACACACCGCCTGATACACAGGCATGCGCACTAGACCGGAACTCTTTGCCAATCATTGGCAAAGCGACGGCATTACACGCCACCTGAGACACATGCGCGCGCATAAGACCTTTCTTTGGCAAAGCTACGGCATTACATGCCGCCTGAGACACAGGCGCGCAAGACCTGAAGTCTTTGCAAAACATTGGCAATCCTACGACATTACACGACGCCTGAGACACAGCGCGTACACAAGACCTGAAGTCTTTGCAAAACATTGGCAAAGCTACGGCATTACACGCCGCCAAAGACACAGGCGCGCGCCCAAGACTTGAACTACATGCCAAACATTAGCAAAGCTACGGTATTACACGCCGCCTGAGACACATGCGCGCGCAAAAATCTTGAAGTCTTTGCCAATCATTGGCAAAGCTACGGCATTACACGCCGTCTGATACACATCCGCGCGCACAAGACCTGAAGTCTTTGCCAATCATTGGCAAAGCTATGACATTACACGCCGCCTGAGATACTTGCGCTTGCACACGACCTGAAGTCTTTGCCAAACATTGGCAAAGCTAGGAAATTACACGCCGCCTGGGTTACATGCGCGGGCACAAGACCTGAACTCTTTGCCACACTTTGGCAAAGCTACGGCATCACACGCCGCCTGAGACACAGGCGCGCGCACAAGACAAGTACTCTTTGCAAAACTTTGGAAAAGCTACGGCATTACACGCTGCCTGAGACACAGGCGCGCAAAAGACCTGAAGTCTGTGCCAAACATCGACAAAGCTACGGCATTACACGCCGCCTGAGACACAGGCGCGCGCACAAGACCTGAAGTCTTTGCCAAACATTGGCAAAGCTACGGCATTACACGCATCCGGAGACACAGGCGAACGCACAAGACATGTAGTCTTTGCCAAACATTGGCAAAGCTACGACATTACACGCCTCCTGAGACACAGGCATGCGCACTAGACCTGAACTCTTTGCCAATCATTGGCAAAGCGACGACATTACACGCCGCCTGAGACACAGGCGCGCGTACTAGACCAGAACTCTTTGCAAAACTTTGGAAAAGCTATGACCTTACACGCAGCCTGAGACACATTCGCGCACAAGACCTGAAGTATGTGCCAAACGTTGGCAAAGCTACGGCATTACACGCCGCCTGAGACACAGGCGCGCGCACAAGACCTGAAGTCTTTGCCAAACATTGGAAAAGCTACGGCATTACACGCCGCCTAAGACACACTTGCACGCAAAAGACATGTAGTCTTTGGCAAACATTGGTAAAGCTGCGACATTACACACCTCCTGAGACACAGGCACGCACAAGACCTGAAGTCTTTGCCAAACATTACACACCGCCTGAGACACAGGCGTGCGCACAATACCTGAACTATTTGCCAATCATTGGCAAAGCTACGGCATTACACGCCTCCAGAGACACAGGCACGCACAAGACCTGATGTCTTTGCCAAACATTACACACCGCCTGAGACACAGGCATGCGCACTAGACCGGAACTCTTTGCCAATCATTGGCAAAGCGACGGCATTACACGCCACCTGAGACACATGCGCGCGCATAAGACCTTTCTTTGGCAAAGCTACGGCATTACACGCCGCCTGAGACACAGGCGCGCAAGACCTGAAGTCTTTGCAAAACATTGGCAATGCTACGACATTACACGACGCCTGAGACACAGCGCGTACACAAGACCTGAAGTCTTTGCAAAACATTGGTAAAGCTACGGCATTACACGCCGCCAAAGACACAGGCGCGCGCCCAAGACTTGAACTACATGCCAAACATTAGCAAAGCTACGGTATTACACGCCGCCTGAGACACATGCGCGCGCAAAAATCTTGAAGTCTTTGCCAATCATTGGCAAAGCTACGGCATTACACGCCGTCTGATACACATCCGCGCGCACAAGACCTGAAGTCTTTGCCAATCATTGGCAAAGCTATGACATTACACGCCGCCTGAGATACTTGCGCTTGCACACGACCTGAAGTCTTTGCCAAACATTGGCAAAGCTAGGAAATTACACGCCGCCTGGGTTACATGCGCGGGCACAAGACCTGAACTCTTTGCCACACTTTGGCAAAGTTACGGCATCACACGCCGCCTGAGACACAGGCGCGCGCACAAGACCAGTACTCTTTGCAAAACTTTGGAAAAGCTACGGCATTACACGCTGCCTGAGACACAGGCGCGCAAAAGACCTGAAGTCTGTGCCAAACATTGACAAAGCTACGGCATTACACGCCGCCTGAGACACAGGCGCGCGCACAAGACCTGAAGTCTTTGCCAAACATTGGCAAAGCTACGGCATTACACGCATCCGGAGACACAGGCGAACGCACAAGACATGTAGTCTTTGCCAAACATTGGCAAAGCTACGACATTACACGCCTCCTGAGACACAGGCATGCGCACTAGACCTGAACTCTTTGCCAATCATTGGCAAAGCGACGGCTTTACACGCCGCCTGAGACACAGGCGCGCGTACTAGACCAGAACTCTTTGCAAAACTTTGGAAAAGCTATGACCTTACACGCAGCCTGAGACACATTCGCGCACAAGACGTGAAGTATGTGCCAAACGTTGGCAAAGCTACGGCATTACACGCCGCCTGAGACACAGGCGCGCGCACAAGAACTGAAGTCTTTGCCAAACATTGGAAAAGCTACGGCATTACACGCCTCCTGAGACACACGCGCACGCATAAGACATGTAGTCTTTGCCAAACATTGGCAAAGCTGCGACATTACACGCCTCATGAGACACAGGCACGCACAAGACCTGAAGTCTTTGCCAATCATTGGCAATGCTACGACATTACACGACGCCTGAGACACAGCGCGTACACAAGACCTGAAGTCTTTGCAAAACATTGGCAAAGCTACGGCATTACACGTCGCCAAAGACACAGGCGCGCGCCCAAGACTTGAACTACATGCCAAACATTAGCAAAGCTACGGTATTACACGCCGCCTGAGACACATGCGCGCGCAAAAATCTTGAAGTCTTTGCCAATCATTGGCAAAGCTACGGCATTACACGCCGTCTGATACACATCCGCGCGCACAAGACCTGAAGTCTTTGCCAATCATTGGCAAAGCTATGACATTACACGCCGCCTGAGATACTTGCGCTTGCACACGACCTGAAATCTTTGCCAAACATTGGCAAAGCTAGGAAATTACACGCCGTCTGGGTTACATGCGCAGGCACAAGACCTGAACTCTTTGCCACACTTTGGCAAAGCTACGGCATCACACGCCGCCTGAGACACAGGCGCGCGCACAAGACCAGTACTCTTTGCAAAACTTTGGAAAAGCTACGGCATTACACGCTGCCTGAGACACAGGCGCGCAAAAGTCCTGAAGTCTGTGCCAAACATTGACAAAGCTACGGCATTACACGCCGCCTGAGACACAGGCGCGCGCACAAGACCTGAAGTCTTTGCCAAACATTGGCAAAGCTACGGCATTACACGCATCCGGAGACACAGGCGAACGCACAAGACATGTAGTCTTTGCCAAATATTGGCAAAGCTACGACATTACACGCCTCCTGAGACACAGGCATGCGCACTAGACCTGAACTCTTTGCAAAACTTTGGAAAAGCTATGACCTTACACGCAGCCTGAGACACATTCGCGCACAAGACCTGAAGTATGTGCCAAACATTGGCAAAGCTACGGCATTACACGCCGCCTGAGACACACGTGCACGCAAAAGACATGTAGTCTTTGCCAAACATTGGTAAAGCTGCGACATTACACACCTCCTGAGACACAGGCACGCACAAGACCTGAAGTCTTTGCCAAACATTACACACCGCCTGTAGACACAGGCGTGCGCACAATACCTGAAGTCTATTTGCCAATCATTGGCAAAGCTACGGCATTACACAGCCACCTGAGACACATGTGCGCGCATTAGACCTTTCTTTGGCAAAGCTACGGCATTACACGTCGCCCGAGACACAGGCGTGCAAGACCTGAAGTCTTTGCAAAACATTGGCAATGCTACGGCATTACACGACGCCTGAGACACCGCGCGTACACAAGACCTGAAGTCTTTGCAAAACATTCGCAAAGCTATGGCATTACATGCCGCCAAAGACAGAGGTGCGCGCACAAGTCTTTAACTACATGCCAAACATTAGCAAAGCTACGGTATTACACGCCGCCTGAGACACATGCGCGCGCAAAAATCTTGAAGTCTTTGCCAATCATTGGCAAAGCTACGGCATTACACGCCGTCTAATACACATGCGCGCGCACAAGACCTGAAGTCTTTGCCAATCATTGGCAAAGCTATGACATTACACGCCGCCTGAGATACTTGCGCTTGCACACGACCTGAAGTCTTTGCCAAACATTGGCAAAGCTAGGAAATTACACGCCGCCTTGGTTACATGCGCGGGCACAAGACCTGAACTCTTTGCCACACTTTGGCAAAGCTACGGCATCACACGCCGCCTGAGACACAGGCGCGTGCACAAGACCAGTACTCTTTGCAAAACTTTGGAAAAGCTACGGCATTACACGCTGCCTGAGACACAGGCGCGCAAAAGACCTGAAGTCTGTGCCAAACATTGACAAAGCTACGGCATTACACGCCGCCTGAGACACAGGCGCGCGCACAAGACCTGAAGTCTTTGCCAAACATTGGCAAAGCTACGGCATTACACACATCCGGAGACACAGGCGAACGCACAAGACATGTAGTCTTTGCCAAACATTGGCAAAGCTGCGACATTACACGCCTCCTGAGACACAGGCACGCACAAGACCTGAAGTCTTTGCCAATCATTGGCAATGCTACGACATTACACGACGCCTGAGACACAGCGCGTACACAAGACCTGAAGTCTTTGCAAAACATTGGCAAAGCTACGGCATTACACGTCGCCAAAGACACAGGCGCGCGCCCAAGACTTGAACTACATGCCAAACATTAGCAAAGCTACGGTATTACACGCCGCTTGAGACACATGCTCGCGCAAAAATCTTGAAGTCTTTGCCAATCATTGGCAAAGCTACGGCATTACACGCCGTCTGATACACATCCGCGCGCACAAGACCTGAAGTCTTTGCCAATCATTGGCAAAGCTATGACATTACACGCCGCCTGAGATACTTGCGCTTGCACACGACCTGAAGTCTTTGCCAAACATTGGCAAAGCTAGGAAATTACACGCCGTCTGGGTTACATGCGCGGGCACAAGACCTGAACTCTTTGCCACACTTTGGCAAAGCTACGGCATCACAAGCCGCCTGAGACACAGGCGCGCGCACAAGACCAGTACTCTTTGCAAAACTTTGGAAAAGCTACGGCATTACACGCTGCCTGAGACACAGGCACGCAAAAGACCTGAAGTCTGTGCCAAACATTGACAAAGCTACGGCATTACACGCCGCCTGAGACACAGGCGCGCGCACAAGACCTGAAGTCTTTGCCAAACATTGGCAAAGCTACGGCATTACACGCATCCGGAGACACAGGCGAACGCACAAGACATGTAGTCTTTGCCAAACATTGGCAAAGCTACGACATTACACGCCTCCTGAGACACAGGCATGCGCACTAGACCTGAACTCTTTGCCAATCATTGGCAAAGCGACGGCTTTACACGCCGCCTGAGACACAGGCGCGCGTACTAGACCAGAACTCTTTGCAAAACTTTGGAAAAGCTATGACCTTACACGCAGCCTGAGACACATTCGCGCACAAGACGTGAAGTATGTGCCAAACGTTGGCAAAGCTACGGCATTACACGCCGCCTGAGACACAGGCGCGCGCACAAGAACTGAAGTCTTTGCCAAACTTTGGAAAAGCTACGGCATTACACGCCTCCTGAGACACACGCGCACGCATAAGACATGTAGTCTTTGCCAAACATTGGCAAAGCTGCGACATTACACGCCTCCTGAGACACAGGCACGCACAAGACCTGAAGTCTTTGCCAATCATTGGCAATGCTACGACATTACACGACGCCTGAGACACAGCGCGTACACAAGACCTGAAGTCTTTGCAAAACATTGGCAAAGCTATGGCATTACACGTCGCCAAAGACACAGGCGCGCGCCCAAGACTTGAACTACATGCCAAACATTAGCAAAGCTACGGTATTACACGCCGCCTGAGACACATGCGCGCGCAAAAATCTTGAAGTCTTTGCCAATCATTGGCAAAGCTACGGCATTACACGCCGTCTGATACACATACGCGAGCACAAGACCTGAAGTCTTTGCCAATCATTGGCATAGCTATGACATTACACGCCGCCTGAGATACTTGCGCTTGCACACGACCTGAAGTCTTTGCCAAACATTGGCAAAGCTAGGAAATTACACGCTGTCTGGGTTACATGCGCGGGCACAAGACCTGAACTCTTTGCCACACTTTGGCAAAGCTACGGCATCACACGCCGCCTGAGACACAGGCGCGCGCACAAGACCAGTACTCTTTGCAAAACTTTGGAAAAGCTACGGCATTACACGCTGCCTGAGACACAGGCGCGCAAAAGTCCTGAAGTCTGTGCCAAACATTGACAAAGCTACGGCATTACACGCCGCCTGAGACACAGGCGCGCGCACAAGACCTGAAGTCTTTGCCAAACATTGGCAAAGCTACGGCATTACACGCATCCGGAGACACAGGCGAACGCACAAGACATGTAGTCTTTGCCAAACATTGGCAAAGCTACGACATTACACGCCTCCTGAGACACAGGCATGCGCACTAGACCTGAACTCTTTGCCAATCATTGGCAAAGCGATGGCATTACACGCCGCCTGAGACACAGGCGCGCGTACTAGACCAGAACTCTTTGCAAAACTTTGGAAAAGCTATGACCTTACACGCAGCCTGAGACACATTCGCGCACAAGACCTGAAGTATGTGCCAAACGTTGGCAAAGCTACGGCATTACACGCCGCCTGAGACACAGGCGCGCGCACAAGAACTGAAGTCTTTGCCAAACATTGGAAAAGCTACGGCATTACACGCCTCCTGAGACACACGCGCACGCACAAGACATGTAGTCTTTGCCAAACATTGGCAAAGCTGCGACATTACACGCCTCCTGAGACACAGGCACGCACAAGACCTGAAGTCTTTGCCAATCATTGGCAATGCTACGACATTACACGACGCCTGAGACACAGCACGTACACAAGACCTGAAGTCTTTGCAAAACATTGGCAAAGCTACGGCATTACACGTCGCCAAAGACACAGGCGCGCGCCCAAGACTTGAACTACATGCCAAACATTAGCAAAGCTACGGTATTACACGCCGCCTGAGACACATGCGCGCGCAAAAATCTTGAAGTCTTTGCCAATCATTGGCAAAGCTACGGCATTACACGCCGTCTGATACACATCCGCGCGCACAAGACCTGAAGTCTTTGCCAATCATTGGCAAAGCTATGACATTACACGCCGCCTGAGATACTTGCGCTTGCACACGACCTGAAATCTTTGCCAAACATTGGCAAAGCTAGGAAATTACACGCCGTCTGGGTTACATGCGCGGGCACAAGACCTGAACTCTTTGCCACACTTTGGCAAAGCTACGGTATCACACGCCGCATGAGACACAGGCGCGCGCACAAGACCAGTACTCTTTGCAAAACTTTGGAAAAGCTACGGCATTACACGCTGCCTGAGACACAGGCACGCAAAAGACCTGAAGTCTGTGCCAAACATTGACAAAGCTACGGTATTACACGCCGCCTGAGACACAGGCGCGCGCACAAGACCTGAAGTCTTTGCCAAACATTAGCAAAGCTACGGCATTACACGCATCCGGAGACACAGGCGAACGCACAAGACATGTAGTCTTTGCCAAACATTGGCAAAGCTACGACATTACACGCCTCCTGAGACACATGCATGCGCACTAGACCTGAACTCTTTGCCAATCATTGGCAAAGCGATGGCATTACACGCCGCCTGAGACACAGGCGCGCGTACTAGACCAGAACTCTTTGCAAAACTTTGGAAAAGCTATGACCTTACACGCAGCCTGAGACACATTCGCGCACAAGACCTGAAGTATGTGCCAAACGTTGGCAAAGCTACGGCATTACACGCCGCCTGAGACACAGGCGCGCGCACAAGAACTGAAGTCTTTGCCAAACATTGGAAAAGCTACGACATTACACGCCTCCTGAGACACACGCGCACGCACAAGACATGTAGTCTTTGCCAAACATTGGCAAAGCTGCGACATTACACGCCTCCTGAGACACAGGCACGCACAAGACCTGAAGTCTTTGCCAATCATTGGCAATGCTACGACATTACACGACGCCTGAGACACAGCGCGTACACAAGACCTGAAGTCTTTGCAAAACATTGGCAAAGCTACGGCATTACACGTCGCCAAAGACACAGGCGCGCGCCCAAGACTTGAACTACATGCCAAACATTAGCAAAGCTATGGTATTACACGTCGCCTGAGACACATGCGCGCGCAAAAATCTTGAAGTCTTTGCCAATCATTGGCAAAGCTACGGCATTACACGCCGTCTGATACACATCCGCGCGCACAAGACCAGAAGTCTTTGCCAATCATTGGCAAAGCTATGACATTACACGCCGCCTGAGATACTTGCGCTTGCACACGACCTGAAGTCTTTGCCAAACATTGGCAAAGCTAGGAAATTACACGCCGTCTGGGTTACATGCGCGGGCACAAGACCTGAACTCTTTGCCACACTTTGGCAAAGCTACGGCATCACACGCCGCCTGAGACACAGGCGCGCGCACAAGACCAGTACTCTTTGCAAAACTTTGGAAAAGCTACGGCATTACACGCTGCCTGAGACACAGGCGCGCAAAAGTCCTGAAGTCTGTGCCAAACATTGACAAAGCTACGGCATTACACGCCGCCTGAGACACAGGCGCGCGCACAAGACCTGAAGTCTTTGCCAAACGTTGGCAAAGCTACGGCATTACACGCATCCGAAGACACAAGCGAACGCACAAGACATGTAGTCTTTGCCAAACATTGGCAAAGCTACGACATTACACGCCTCCTGAGACACAGGCATGCGCAATAGACCTGAACTCTTTGCCAATCATTGGCAAAGCGACGGCATTACACGCCGCCTGAGACACAGGCGCGCGTACTAGGCCAGAACTCTTTGCAAAACTTTGGAAAAGCTATGACCTTACACGCAGCCTGAGACACATGCGCGCACAAGACCTGAAGTATGTGCCAAACGTTGGCAAAGCTACGGCATTACACGCATCCGGAGACACAGGCGAACGCACAAGACATGTAGTCTTTGCCAAATATTGGCAAAGCTACGACATTACACGCCTCCTGAGACACAGGCATGCGCACTAGACCTGAACTCTTTGCCAATCATTGGCAAAGCGACGGCATTACACGCCGCCTGAGACACAGGCGCGCGTACTAGACCAGAACTCTTTGCAAAACTTTGGAAAAGCTATGACCATACACGCAGCCTGAGACACATTCGCGCACAAGACCTGAAGTATGTACCAAACGTTGGCAAAGCTACGGCATTACACGCCGCCTGAGACACAGGCGCGCGCACAAGACCTGAAGTCTTTGCCAAACATTGGAAAAGCTACGGCATTACACGCCGCCTGAGACACACGTGCACGCAAAAGACATGTAGTCTTTGCCAAACATTGGTAAAGCTGCGACATTACACACCTCCTGAGACACAGGCACGCACAAGACCTGAAGTCTTTGCCAAACATTACACACCGCCTGAGACACAGGCGTGCGCACAATACCTGAACTATTTGCCAATCATTGGCAAAGCTACGGCATTACACAGCCACCTGAGACACATGTGCGCGCATTAGACCTTTCTTTGGCAAAGCTACGGCATTACACGCCGCCCGAGACACAGGCGTGCAAGACCTGAAGTCTTTGCAAAACATTGGCAATGCTACGGCATTACACGACGCCTGAGACACAACGCGTACACAAGACCTGAAGTCTTTGCAAAACATTCGCAAAGCTATGGCATTACATGCCGCCAAAGACAGAGGTGCGCGCACAAGTCTTTAACTACATGCCAAACATTAGCAAAGCTACGGTATTACACGCCGCCTGAGACACATGCGCGCGCAAAAATCTTGAAGTCTTTGCCAATCATTGGCAAAGCTACGGCATTACACGCCGTCTAATACACATGCGCGCGCACAAGACCTGAAGTCTTTGCCAATCATTGGCAAAGCTATGACATTACACGCCGCCTGAGATACTTGCGCTTGCACACGACCTGAAGTCTTTGCCAAACATTGGCAAAGCTAGGAAATTACACGCCGCCTGGGTTACATGCGCGGGCACAAGACCTGAACTCTTTGCCACACTTTGGCAAAGCTACGGCGTCACACGCCGCCAGAGACACAGGCGCGCGCACCAGACCAGTACTATTTGCAAAACTTTGGAAAAGCTACGGCATTACACGCTGCCTGAGACACAGGCGCGCAAAAGACCTGAAGTCTGTGCCAAACATTGACAAAGCTACGGCATTACAAGCCGCCTGAGACACAGGCGCGCGCACAAGACCTGAAGTCTTTTCCAAACATTGGCAAAGCAACGGCATTACACGCATCCGGAGACACAGGCGAACGCACAAGACATGTAGTCTTTGCCAAACATTGGCAAAGCTACGACATTCCACGCCTCCTGAGACACAGGCATGCGCACTAGACCTGAACTCTTTGCCAATCATTGGCAAAGCGACGGCATTACACGCCGCCTGAGACACAGGCGCGCGTACTAGACCAGAACTCTTTGCAAAACTTTGGAAAAGCTATGACCTTACACGCAGCCTGAGACACATGCGCGCACAAGACCTGAAGTATGTGCCAAACGTTGGCAAAGCTACGGCATTACACGCCGCCTGAGACACAGGCGCGCGCACAAGACCTGAAGACTTTGCCAAACATTGGAAAAGCTACGGCATTACACGCCTCCTGAGACACACGCGCACGCACAAGACATGTAGTCTTTGCCAAACATTGGCAAAGCTGCGAAATTACACACCTCCTGAGACACAGGCACGCACAAGACCTGAAGTCTTTGCCAAACATTACACACCGCCTGAGACACAGGCGTGCGCACAATACCTGAACTATTTGCCAATCATTGGCAAAGCTACGGCATTACACGCCTCCTGAGACACAGGCACGCACAAGACCTGATGTCTTTGCCAAACATTACACACCGCCTGAGACACAGGCATGCGCACTAGACCGGAACTCTTTGCCAATCATTGGCAAAGCTACGGCATTACACGCCTCCTGAGACACATGCGCGCGCATAAGACCTTTGTTTGGCAAAGCTACGGCATTACACGCCGCCTGAGACATAGGCACGCACAAGACCTGAAGTCTTTGCCAAACATTACACACCGCCTGAGACACAGGCATGCGCACTAGACCGGAACTCTTTGCCAATCATTGGCAAAGCGACGGCATTACACGCCACCTGAGACACATGCGCGCGCATAAGACCTTTGTTTGGCAAAGCTACGGCATTACACGCCGCCTGAGACACAGGCGCGCAAGACCTGAAGTCTTTGCAAAACATTGGCAATGCTACGACATTACACGACGCCTGAGACACAGCGCGTACACAAGACCTGAAGTCTTTGCAAAACATTGGCAAAGCTACGGCCTTACACGCCGCCAAAGACACAGGCACGCGCCCAAGACTTGAACTACATGCCAAACATTAGCAAAGCTACGGTATTACACGCCGCCTGAGACACATGCGCGCGCAAAAATCTTGAAGTCTTTGCCAATCATTGGCAAAGCTACGGCATTACACGCCGTCTGATACACATCCGCGCGCACAAGACCTGAAGTCTTTGCCAATCATTGGCAAAGCTATGACATTACACGCCGCCTGAGATACTTGCGCTTGCACACGACCTGAAGTCTTTGCCAAACATTGGCAAAGCTAGGAAATTACACGCCGCCTGGGTTACATTCGCGGGCACAAGACCTGAACTCTTTGCCACACTTTGGCAAAGCTACGGCATCACACGCCGCCTGAGACACAGGCGCGCGCACAAGACCAGTACTCTTTGCAAAACTTTGGAAATGCTACGGCATTACACGCTGCCTGAGACACAGGCGCGCAAAAGACCTGAAGTCTGTGCCAAACATTGACAAAGCTACGGCATTACACGCCGCCTGAGACACAGGCGCGCGCACAAGACCTGAAGGCTTTGCCAAACATTGGCAAAGCTACGGCATTACACGCATCCGGAGACAAAGGCGAACGCACAAGACATGTAGTCTTTGCCAAACATTGGCAAAGCTACGACATTACACGCCTCCTGAGACACAAGCATGCGCACTAGACCTGAACTCTTTGCCAATCATTGGCAAAGCGATGGCATTACACGCCGCCTGAGACACAGGCGCGCGTACTAGACCAGAACTCTTTGCAAAACTTTGGACAAGCTATGACCTTACACGCAGCCTGAGACACATTCGCGCACAAGACCTGAAGTATGTGCCAAACATTGGAAAAGCTACGGCATTACACGCCTCCGGAGACACACGCGCACGCACAAGACATGTAGTCTTTGCCAAACATTGGCAAAGCTGCGACATTACACGCCTCCTGAGACACAGGCACTCACAAGACCTGAAGTCTTTGCCAATCATTGGCAATGCTACGACATTACACGACGCCTGAGACACAGCGCGTACACAAGACCTGAAGTCTTTGCAAAACATTGGCAAAGCTACGGCATTACACGCCGCCAAAGACACAGGCGCGCGCCCAAGACTTGAACTACATGCCAAACATTAGCAAAGCTACGGTATTACACGCCGCCTGAGACACATGCGCGCGCAAAAATCTTGAAGTCTTTGCCAATCATTGGCAAAGCTACGGCATTACACGCCGTCTGATTCACATCCGCGCGCACAAGAGCTGAAGTCTTTGCCAATCATTGGCAAAGCTATGACATTACACGCCGCCTGAGATACTTGCGCTTGCACACGACCTGAAGTCTTTGCCAAACATTAGCAAAGCTAGGAAATTACACGCCGCCTGGGTTACATGCGCGGGCACAAGACCTGAACTCTTTGCCACACTTTGGCAAAGCTACGGCATCACACGCCGCCTGAGACACAGGCGCGCGCACAAGACCAGTACTCTTTGCAAAACTTTGGAAATGCTACGGCATTACACGCTGCCTGAGACACAGGCGCGCAAAAGACCTGAAGTCTGTGCCAAACATTGACAAAGCTACGGCATTACACGCCGCCTGAGACACAGGCGCGCGCACAAGACCTGAAGTCTTTGCCAAACATTGGCAAATCTACGGCATTACACGCATCCGGAGACACAGGCGAACGCACAAGACATGTAGTCTTTGCCAAACATTGGCAAAGCTACGACATTACACGCCTCCTGAGACACAGGCATGCGCACTAGACCTGAACTCTTTGCAATCATTGGCAAAGCGATGGCATTACACGCCGCCTGAGACACAGGCGCGCGTACTAGACCAGAACTCTTTGCAAAACTTTGGAAAAGCTATGACCTTACACGCAGCCTGAGACACATTCGCGAACAAGACCTGAAGTATGTGCCAAACGTTGGCAAAGCTACGGCATTACACGCCGCCTGAGACACAGGCGCGCGCACAAGACCTGAAGTCTTTGCCAAACATTGGAAAAGCTACGGCATTACACGCCTCCTGAGACACACGCGCACGCACAAGACATGTAGTCTTTGCCAAACATTGGCAAAGCTGTGACATTACACGCCTCCTGAGACACAGGAACGCACAAGACCTGAAGTCTTTGCGAATCATTGGCAATGCTACGACATTACACGACGCCTGAGACACAGCGCGTACACAAGACCTGAAGTCTTTGCAAAACATTGGCAAAGCTACGACATTACACGCCGTCAAAGACACAGGCGCGCGCCCAAGACTTGAACTACATGCCAAACATTAGCAAAGCTACGGTATTACACGCCGCCTGAAACACATGCGCGCGCAAAAATCTTGTAGTCTTTGCCAATCATTGGCAAATCTACGGCATTACACGCCGCCTGAGATACTTGCGCTTGCACACGACCTGAAGTCTTTGCCAAACATTGGCAAAGCTAGGAAATTACACGCCGCCTTGGTTACATGCGCGGGCACAAGACCTGAACTCTTTGCCACACTTTGGCAAAGCTACGGCATCACACGCCGCCTGAGACACAGGCGCGCGCACAAGACCAGTACTCTTTGCAAAACTTTGGAAAAGCTACGGCATTACACGTTGCCTGAGACACAGGCGCGCAAAAGACCTGAAGTCTGTGCCAAACATTGGCAAAGCTACGGCATTACACGCATCCGGAGACACAGGCGAACGCACAAGCATTGTAGTCTTTGCCAAACATTGGCAAAGCTACGACATTACACGCCTCCTGAGACACAGGCATGCGCACTAGACCTGAACTCTTTGGCAATCATTGGCAAAGCGACGGCATTACATGCCGCCTGAGACACAGGCGCGCGCACAAGACCAGAACTCTTTGCAAAACTTTGGAAAAGCTACGACCCTACACGCAGCCTGAGACACATGCGCGCACAAGACCTGAAGTATGTGCCAAACGTTGGCAAAGCTACGACATTACACGCCGCCTGAGACACAGGCGCGCGCACAAGACCTGAAGTCTTTGCCAAACATTGGAAAAGCTACGGCATTACACGCCTCCTGAGACACACGCGCACGCACAAGACATGTAGTCTTTGCCAAACATTGGCAAAGCTGCGAAATTACACACCTCCTGAGACACAGGCACGCACAAGACCTGAAGTCTTTGCCAAACATTACACACCGCCTGAGACACAGGCGTGCGCACAATACCTAAACTATTTGCCAATCATTGGCAAAGCTACGGCATTACACGCCTCCTGAGACACAGGCACGCACAAGACCCGAAGTCTTTGCCAAACATTACAGACCGCCTGAGACACAGGCATGCGCACTAGACCAGAACTCTTTGCGAATCATTGGCAAAGCGACGGCATTACACGCCACCTGAGACACATGCGCGCGCATAAGACCTTTGTTTGGCAAAGCTACGGCATTACACGCCGCCTGAGACACAAGCGCGCAAGACCTGAAGTCTTTGCAAAACATTGGCAATGCTACGACATTACACGACGCCTGAGACACAGCGCGTACACAAGACCTGAAGTCTTTGTAAAACATTGGCAAAGCTACGGCATTACACGCCGCCAAAGACACAGGCGCGCGACCAAGACTTGAACTACATGCGCGCGCAAAAATCTTGAAGTCTTTGCCAATCATTGGCAAAGCTACGGCATTACATGCCGTCTGATACACATCCGCGCGCACAAGACCTTAAATCTTTGCCAATCATTGGCAAAGCTATGACATTACACGCCGCCTGAGATACTTGCGCTTGCACACGACCTGAAGTCTTTGCCAACCATTGGCAAAGCTAGGAAATTACACGCCGCCTGGGTTACATGCGCGGGCACAAGACCTGAACTCTTTGCCACACTTTGGCAAAGCTACGGCATCACACGCCGCCTGAGACACAGGCGCGCGCACAAGACCAGTACTATTTGCAAAACTTTGGAAAAGCTACGGCATTACACGCTGCCTGAGACACAGGCGCGCAAAAGTCCTGAAGTCTGTGCCAAACATTGACAAAGCTACGGCATTACACGTCGCCTGAGACACAGGCGCGCGCACAAGACCTGAAGTCTTTGCCAAACATTGGCAAAGCTACGGCATTACACGCATCCGGAGACACAAGCGAACGCACAAGACATGTAGTCTTTGCCAAACATTGGCAAAGCTACGACATTACACGCCTCCTGAGACACAGGCATGCGCACTAGACCTGAACTCTTTGCCAATCATTGGCAAAGCGACGGCATTACACGCCGCCTGAGACACAGGCGCGCGTACTAGACCAGAACTCTTTGCAAAACTTTGGAAAAGCTATGACCTTACACGCAGCCTGAGACACATGCGCGCACAAGACCTGAAGTATGTGCCAAACGTTGGCAAAGCTACGACATTACACGCCGCCTGAGACACAGGCGCGCGCACAAGACCTGAAGTCTTTGCCAAACATTGGAAAAGCTACGGCATTACACGCCTCCCGAGACACACGCGCACGCACAAGACATGTAGTCTTTGCCAAACATTGGCAAAGCTGCGAAATTACACACCTCCTGAGACACAGGCACGCACAAGACCTGAAGTCTTTGCCAAACATTACACACCGCCTGAGACACAGGCGTGCGCACAATACCTAAACTATTTGCCAATCATTGGCAAAGCTACGGCATTACACGCCTCCTGAGACACAGGCACGCACAAGACCCGAAGTCTTTGCCAAACATTACAGACCGCCTGAGACACAGGCATGCGCACTAGACCAGAACTCTTTGCGAATCATTGGTAAAGCGACGGCATTACACGCCACCTGAGACACATGCGCGCGCATAAGACCTTTGTTTGGCAAAGCTACGGCATTACACGCCGCCTGAGACACAAGCGCGCAAGACCTGAAGTCTTTGCAAAACATTGGCAATGCTACGACATTACACGACGCCTGAGACACAGCGCGTACACAAGACCTGAAGTCTTTGTAAAACATTGGCAAAGCTACGGCATTACACGCCGCCAAAGACACAGGCGCGCGACCAAGACTTGAACTACATGCGCGCGCAAAAATCTTGAAGTCTTTGCCAATCATTGGCAAAGCTACGGCATTACATGCCGTCTGATACACATCCGCGCGCACAAGACCTTAAATCTTTGCCAATCATTGGCAAAGCTATGACATTACACGCCGCCTGAGATACTTGCGCTTGCACACGACCTGAAGTCTTTGCCAACCATTGGCAAAGCTAGGAAATTACACGCCGCCTGGGTTACATGCGCGGGCACAAGACCTGAACTCTTTGCCACACTTTGGCAAAGCTACGGCATCACACGCCGCCTGAGACACAGGCGCGCGCACAAGACCAGTACTATTTGCAAAACTTTGGAAAAGCTACGGCATTACACGCTGCCTGAGATACAGGCGCGCAAAAGACCTGAAGTCTGTGCCAAACATTGACAAACCTACGGCATTACACGCCGCCTGAGACACAGGCGCGCGCACAAGACCTGAAGTCTTTGCCAAACATTGGCAAAGCTACGGCATTACACGCATCCGGAGACACAAGCGAACGCACAAGACATGTAGTCTTTGCCAAACATTGGCAAAGCTACGACATTACACGCCTCCTGAGACACAGGCATGCGCACTAGACCTGAACTCTTTGCCAATCATTGGCAAAGCGACGGCATTACACGCCGCCTGAGACACAGGCGCGCGTACTAGACCAGAACTCTTTGCAAAACTTTGGAAAAGCTATGACCTTACACGCAGCCTGAGACACATGCGCGCACAAGACCTGAAGTATGTGCCAAACGTTGGCAAAGCTACGGCATTACACGCCGCCTGAGACACAGGCGCGCGCACAAGACCTGAAGACTTTGCCAAATATTGGAAAAGCTACGGCATTACACGCCTCCTGAGACACACGCGCACGCACAAGACATGTAGTCTTTGCCAAACATTGGCAAAGCTGCGAAATTACACACCTCCTGAGACACAGGCACGCACAAGACCTGAAGTCTTTGCCAAACATTACACACCGCCTGAGACACAGGCGTGCGCACAATACCTGAACTATTTGCCAATCATTGGCAAAGCTACGGCATTACACGCCTCCTGAGACACAGGCACGCACAAGACCTGATGTCTTTGCCAAACATTACACACCGCCTGAGACACAGGCATGCGCACTAGACCGGAACTCTTTGCCAATCATTGGCAAAGCGACGGCATTACACGCCACCTGAGACACATGCGCGCGCATAAGACCTTTGTTTGGTAAAGCTACGGCATTACACGCCGCCTGAGACACAGGCGCGCAAGACCTGAAGTCTTTGCAAAACATTGGCAATGCTACGACATTACACGACGCCTGAGACACAGCGCGTACACAAGACCTGAAGTCTTTGCAAAACATTGGCAAAGCTACGGCATTACACGCCGCCAAAGACACAGGCGCGCGCCCAAGACTTGAACTACATGCCAAACATTAGCAAAGCTACGGTATTACACGCCGCCTGAGACACATGCGCGCGCAAAAATCTTGAAGTCTTTGCCAATCATTGGCAAAGCTACGGCATTACACGCCGTCTGATACACATCCGCGCGCACAAGACTTGAAGTCTTTGCCAATCATTGGCAAAGCTATGACATTACACGCCGCCTGAGATACTTGCGCTTGCACACGACCTGAAGTCTTTGCCAAACATTGGCAAAGCTAGGAAATTACACGCCGCCTGGGTTACATGCGCGGGCACAAGACCTGAACTCTTTGCCACACTTTGGCAAAGCTACGGCATCACACGCGCCTGAGACACAGGCGCGCGCACAAGACCAGTACTCTTTGCAAAACTTTGGAAAATCTACGGCATTACACGCTGTCTGAGACACAGGCACGCAAAAGACCTGAAGTCTGTGCCAAACATTGACAAAGCTACGGCATTACACGCCGCCTGAGACACAGGCGCGCGCACAAGACCTGAAGTCTTTGCCAAACATTGGCAAAGCTACGGCATTACACGCATCCGGAGACACAGGCGAACGCACAAGACATGTAGTCTTTGCCAAACATTGGCAAAGCTACGACATTACACGCCTCCTGAGACACAGGCATGGGCACTAGACCTGAACTCTTTGCCAATCATTGGCAAAGCGATGGCATTACACGCCGCCTGAGACACAGGCGCGCGTACTAGACCAAAACTCTTTGCAAAACTTTGGAAAAGCTATGACCTTACACGCAGCCTGAGACACATTCGCGCACAAGACCTGAAGTATGTGCCAAACGTTGGCAAAGCTACGGCATTAAACGCCGCCTGAGACACAGGCGCGCGCACAAGACCTGAAGTCTTTGCCAAACATTGGAAAAGCTACGGCATTACACGCCTCCTGAGACACACGCGCACGCACAAGACATGTAGTCTTTGCCAAACATTGGCAAAGCTGCGACATTACACGCCTCCTGAGACACAGGCACTCACAAGACCTGAGGTCTTTGCCAATCATTGGCAATGCTACGACATTACACGACGCCTGAGACATAGCGCGTACACAAGACCTGAAGTCTTTGCAAAACATTGGCAAAGCTACGGCATTACACGCCGCCAAAGACACAGGTGCGCGACCAAGACTTGAACTACATTCGCGCGCAAAAATCTTGAAGTCTTTGCCAATCATTGGCAAAGCTACGGCATTACACGCCGTCTGATACACATCCGCGCGCACAAGACCTGGAGTCTTTGCCAATCATTGGCAAAGCTATGACATTACACGCCGCCTGAGATACTTGCGCTTGCACACGACCTGAAGTCTTTGCCAAACATTGGCAAAGCTAGGAAATTACATGCCGCCTTGGTTACATGCGCGGGCACAAGACCTGAACTCTTTGCCACACTTTGGCAAAGCTACGGCATCACACGCCGCCTGAGACACAGGCGCGCGCACAAGACCAGTACTCTTTGCAAAACTTTGGAAAAGCTACGGCATTACACGCTGCCTGAGACACAGGCGCGCAAAAGACCTGAAGTCTGTGCCAAACATTGACAAAGCTACGGCATTACACGCCGCCTGAGACACAGGCGCGCGCACAAGACCTGAAGTCTTTGCCAAACATTGGCAAAGCTACGGCATTACACGCATCCGGAGACACAGGCGAACGCACAAGACATGTAGTCTTTGCCAAACATTGGCAAAGCTACGACATTACACGCCTCCTGAGACACAGGCATGCGCACTAGACCTGTACTCTTTGGCAATCATTGGCAAAGCGACGGCATTACACGCCGCCTGAGACACAGGCGCGCGCACAAGACCAGAACTCTTTGCAAAACTTTGGAAAAGCTACGACCCTACACGCAGCCTGAGACACATGCGCGCACAAGACCTGAAGTATGTGCCAAACGTTGGCAAAGCTACGACATTACACGCCGCCTGAGACACAGGCGCGCGCACAAGACCTGAAGTCTTTGCCAAACATTGGAAAAGCTACGGCATTACACGCCTCCTGAGACACACGTGCACGCAAAAGACATGTAGTCTTTGCCAAACATTGGCAAAGCTGCGAAATTACACACCTCCTGAGACACAGGCACGCACAAGACCTGAAGTATTTGCCAAACATTACACACCGCCTGAGACACAGGCGTGCGCACAATACCTAAACTATTTGCCAATCATTGGCAAAGCTACGGCATTACACGCCTCCTGAGACACAGGCACGCACAAGACCCGAAGTCTTTGCCAAACATTACACATCGCCTGAGACACAGGCATGCGCACTAGACCAGAACTCTTTGCCAATCATTGGTAAAGCGACGGCATTACACGCCACATGAGACACATGCGCGCGCATAAGACCTTTGTTTGGCAAAGCTACGGCATTACACGCCGCCTGAGACACAAGCGCAAGACCTGAAGTCTTTGCAAAACATTGGCAATGCTACTACATTACACGACGCCTGAGACACAGCGCGTACACAAGACCTGAAGTCTTTGTAAAACATTGGCAAAGCTACGGCATTACACGCCGCCAAAGACACAGGCGCGCGACCAAGACTTGAACTACATTCGCGCGCAAAAATCTTGAAGTCTTTGCCAATCATTGGCAAAGCTACGGCATTACACGCCGTCTGATACACATCCGCACGCACAAGACCTGGAGTCTTTGCCAATCATTGGCAAAGCTATGACATTACACGCCGCCTGAGATACTTGCGCTTGCACACGACCTGAAGTCTTTGCCAAACATTGGCAAAGCTAGGAAATTACACGCCGCCTGGGTTACATGCGCGGGCACAAGACCTGAACTCTTTGCCACACTTTGGCAAAGCTACGGCATCACACGCCGCCTGAGACACAGGCGCGCGCACAAGACCAGTACTATTTGCAAAACTTTGGTAAAGCTACGGCATTACACGCTGCCTGAGACACAGGCGCGCAAAAGACCTGAAGTCTGTGCCAAACATTGACAAAGCTATGGCATTACACGCCGCCTGAGACACAGGCGCGCGCACAAGACCTGAAGTCTTTGCCAAACGTTGGCAAAGCTACGGCATTACACGCATCCGGAGACACAAGCGAACGCACAAGACATGTAGTCTTTGCCAAACATTGGCAAAGCTACGACATTACACGCCTCCTGAGACACAGGCATGCGCACTAGACCTGAACTCTTTGCCAATCATTGGCAAAGCGACGGCATTACACGCCGCCTGAGACACAGGCGCGCGTACTAGACCAGAACTCTTTGCAAAACTTTGGAAAAGCTATGACCTTACACGCAGCCTGAGACACATGCGCGCACAAGACCTGAAGTATGTGCCAAACGTTGGCAAAGCTACGACATTACACGCCGCCTGAGACACAGGCGCGCGCACAAGACCTGAAGACTTTGCCAAACATTGGAAAAGCTACGGCATTACACGCCTCCTGAGACACACGCGCACGCACAAGACATGTAGTCTTTGCCAAACATTGGCAAAGCTGCGAAATTACACACCTCCTGAGACACAGGCACGCACAAGACCTGAAGTCTTTGCCAAACATTACACACCGCCTGAGACACAGGCGTGCGCACAATACCTGAACTATTTGCCAATCATTGGCAAAGCTACGGCATTAAACGCCTCCTGAGACACAGGCACGCACAAGACCTGATGTCTTTGCCAAACATTACACACCGCCTGAGACACATGCATGCGCACTAGACCGGAACTCTTTGCCAATCATTGGCAAAGCGACGGCATTACACGCCACCTGAGACACATGCGCGCGCATAAGACCTTTGTTTGGTAAAGCTACGGCATTACACGCCGCCTGAGACACAGGCACGCAAGACCTGAAGTCTTTGCAAAACATTGGCAATGCTACGACATTACACGACGCCTGAGACACAGCGCGTACACAAGACCTGAAGTCTTTGCAAAACATTGGCAAAGCTACGGCATTACACGCCGCCAAAGACACAGGCGCGCGCCCAAGACTTGAACTACATGCCAAACATTAGCAAAGCTACGGTATTACACGCCGCCTGAGACACATGCGCGCGCAAAAATCTTGAAGTCTTTGCCAATCATTGGCAAAGCTACGGCATTACACGCCGTCTGATACACATCCGCGCGCACAAGACCTGAAGTCTTTGCCAATCATTGGCAAAGCTATGACATTACACGCCGCCTGAGATACTTGCGCTTGCACACGACCTGAAGTCTTTGCCAAACATTGGCAAAGCTAGGAAATTACACGCCGCCTGGGTTACATGCGCGGGCACAAGACCTGAACTCTTTGCCACACTTTGGCAAAGCTACGGCATCACACGCCGCCTGAGACACAGGCGCGCGCACAAGACCAGTACTATTTGCAAAACTTTGGAAAAGCTACGGCATTACACGCTGCCTGAGACACAGGCGCGCAAAAGACCTGAAGTCTGTGCCAAACATTGACAAAGCTACGGCATTACACGCCGCCTGAGACACAGGCGCGCGCACAAGACCTGAAGTCTTTGCCAAACGTTGGCAAAGCTACGGCATTACACGCATCCGGAGACACAGGCGAACGCACAAGACATGTAGTCTTTGCCAAACATTGGCAAAGCTACGACATTACACGCCTCCTGAGACACAGGCATGCGCACTAGACCTGAACTCTTTGCCAATCATTGGCAAAGCGACGGCATTACACGCCGCCTGAGACACAGGCGCGCGTACTAGACTAGAACTCTTTGCAAAACTTTGGAAAAGCTATGACCTTACACGCAGCCTGAGACACATGCGCGCACAAGACCTGAAGTATGTGCCAAACGTTGGCAAAGCTACGGCATTACACGCCGCCTGAGACACAGGCGCGCGCACAAGACCTGAAGACTTTGCCAAACATTGGAAAAGCTACGGCATTACACGCCTCCTGAGACACACGCGCACGCACAAGACATGTAGTCTTTGCCAAACATTGGCAAAGCTGCGAAATTACACACCTGCTGAGACACAGGCACGCACAAGACCTGAAGTCTTTGCCAAACATTACACACCGCCTGAGACACAGGCGTGCGCACAATACCTGAACTATTTGCCAATCATTGGCAAAGCTACGGCATTACACGCCTCCTGATACACAGGCACGCACAAGACCTGATGTCTTTGCCAAACATTACACACCGCCTGAGACACAGGCATCCGCACTAGACCGGAACTCTTTGCCAATCATTGGCAAAGCGACGGCATTACACGCCACCTGAGACACATGCGCGCGCATAAGACCTTTGTTTGGTAAAGCTACGGCATTACACGCCGCCTGAGACACAGGCGCGCAAGACTTGAAGTCTTTGCAAAACATTGGCAATGCTACGACATTACACGACGCCTGAGACACAGCGCGTACACAAGACCTGAAGTCTTTGCAAAACATTGGCAAAGCTACGGCATTACACGCCGCCAAAGACACAGGCGCGCGCCCAAGACTTGAACTACATGCCAAACATTAGCAAAGCTACGGTATTACACGCCGCCTGAGACACATGCGCGCGCAAAAATCTTGAAGTCTTTGCCAATCATTGGCAAAGCTACGTCATTACACGCCGTCTGATACACATCCGCGCGCACAAGACCTGAAGTCTTTGCCAATCATTGGCAAAGCTATGACATTACACGCCGCCTGAGATACTTGCGCTTGCACACGACCTGAAGTCTTTGCCAAACATTGGCAAAGCTAGGAAATTACACGCCGCCTGGGTTACATGCGCGGGCACAAGACCTGAACTCTTTGCCACACTTTGGCAAAGCTACGGCATCACACGCGCCTGAGACACAGGCGCGCGCACAAGACCAGTACTCTTTGCAAAACTTTGGAAAATCTACGGCATTACACGCTGTCTGAGACACAGGCGTGCAAAAGACCTGAAGTCTGTGCCAAACATTGACAAAGCTACGGCATTACACGCCGCCTGAGACACAGGAGCGCGCACAAGACCTGAAGTCTTTGACAAACATTGGCAAAGCTACGGCATTACACGCATCCGGAGACACAGGCGAACACACAAGACATGTAGTCTTTGCCAAACATTGGCAAAGCTACGACATTACACGCCTCCTGAGACACAGGCATGCGCACTAGACCTGAACTCTTTGCCAATCATTGGCAAAGCGATGGCATTACACGCCGCCTGAGACACATGCGCGCGTACTAGACCAAAACTCTTTGCAAAACTTTGGAAAAGCTATGACCTTACACGCAGCCTGAGACACATTCGCGCACAAGACCTGAAGTATGTGCCAAACGTTGGCAAAGCTACGGCATTAAACGCCGCCTGAGACACAGGCGCGCGCACAAGACCTGAAGTCTTTGCCAAACATTGGAAAAGCTACGGCATTACACGCCTCCTGAGACACACGCGCACGCACAAGACATGTAGTCTTTGCCAAACATTGGCAAAGCTGCGACATTACACGCCTCCTGAGACACAGGCACTCACAAGACCTGAGGTCTTTGCCAATCATTGGCAATGCTACGACATTACACGACGCCTGAGACACAGCGCGTACACAAGACCTGAAGTCTTTGCAAAACATTGGCAAAGCTACGGCATTACACGCCGCCAAAGACACAGGCGCGCGCCCAAGACTTGAACTACATGCCAAACATTAGCAAAGCTACGGTATTACACGCCGCCTGAAACACATGCGCGCGCAAAAATCTTGTAGTCTTTGCCAATCATTGGCAAATCTACGGCATTACACGCCGACTGATACACATGCGCGCGCACAAGACCTGAAGTCTTTGCCAATCATTGGCAAAGCTATGACATTACACGCCGCCTGAGATACTTGCGCTTGCACACGACCTGAAGTCTTTGCCAAACATTGGCAAAGCTAGGAAATTACACGCCGCCTTGGTTACATGCGCGGGCACAAGACCTGAACTCTTTGCCACACTTTGGCAAAGCTACGGCATCACACGCCGCCTGAGACACAGGCGCGCGCACAAGACCAGTACTCTTTGCAAAACTTTGGAAAAGCTACGGCATTACACGCTGCCTGAGACACAGGCGCGCAAAAGACCTGAAGTCTGTGCCAAAGATTGACAAAGCTACGGCATTACACGCCGCCTGAGACACAGGAGCGCGCACAAGACCTGAAGTCTTTGACAAACATTGGCAAAGCTACGGCATTACACGCATCCGGAGACACAGGCGAACACACAAGACATGTAGTCTTTGCCAAACATTGGCAAAGCTACGACATTACACGCCTCCTGAGACACAGGCATGCGCACTAGACCTGAACTCTTTGCCAATCATTGGCAAAGCGATGGCATTACACGCCGCCTGAGACACATGCGCGCGTACTAGACCAAAACTCTTTGCAAAACTTTGGAAAAGCTATGACCTTACACGCAGCCTGAGACACATTCGCGCACAAGACCTGAAGTATGTGCCAAACGTTGGCAAAGCTACGGCATTAAACGCCGCCTGAGACACAGGCGCGCGCACAAGACCTGAAGTCTTTGCCAAACATTGGAAAAGCTACGGCATTACACGCCTCCTGAGACACACGCGCACGCACAAGACATGTAGTCTTTGCCAAACATTGGCAAAGCTGCGACATTACACGCCTCCTGAGACACAGGCACTCACAAGACCTGAGGTCTTTGCCAATCATTGGCAATGCTACGACATTACACGACGCCTGAGACACAGCGCGTACACAAGACCTGAAGTCTTTGCAAAACATTGGCAAAGCTACGGCATTACACGCCGCCAAAGACACAGGCGCGCGCCCAAGACTTGAACTACATGCCAAACATTAGCAAAGCTACGGTATTACACGCCGCCTGAAACACATGCGCGCGCAAAAATCTTGTAGTCTTTGCCAATCATTGGCAAATCTACGGCATTACACGCCGACTGATACACATGCGCGCGCACAAGACCTGAAGTCTTTGCCAATCATTGGCAAAGCTATGACATTACACGCCGCCTGAGATACTTGCGCTTGCACACGACCTGAAGTCTTTGCCAAACATTGGCAAAGCTAGGAAATTACACGCCGCCTTGGTTACATGCGCGGGCACAAGACCTGAACTCTTTGCCACACTTTGGCAAAGCTACGGCATCACACGCCGCCTGAGACACAGGCGCGCGCACAAGACCAGTACTCTTTGCAAAACTTTGGAAAAGCTACGGCATTACACGCTGCCTGAGACACAGGCGCGCAAAAGACCTGAAGTCTGTGCCAAAGATTGACAAAGCTACGGCATTACACGCCGCCTGAGACACAGGCGCGCGCACAAGACCTGAAGTCTTTGCCAAACATTGGCAAAGCTACGGCATTACACGCATCCGGAGACACAGGCGAACGCACAAGACATGTAGTCTTTGCCAAACATTGGCAAAGCTACGACATTACACGCCTCCTGAGACACAGGCATGCGCACTAGACCTGAACTCTTTGGCAATCATTGGCAAAGCGACGGCATTACACGCCGCCTGAGACACAGGCGCGCGCACAAGACCAGAACTCTTTGCAAAACTTTGGAAAAGCTACGACCCTACACGCAGCCTGAGACACATGCGCGCACAAGACCTGAAGTATGTGCCAAACGTTGGCAAAGCTACGACATTACACGCCGCCTGAGACACAGGCGCGCGCACAAGACCTGAAGTCTTTGCCAAACATTGGAAAAGCTACGGCATTACACGCCTCCTGAGACACACGTGCACGCAAAAGACATGTAGTCTTTGCCAAACATTGGCAAAGCTGCGAAATTACACACCTCCTGAGACACAGGCACGCACAAGACCTGAAGTCTTTGCCAAACATTACACACCGCCTGAGACACAGGCGTGCGCACAATACCTAAACTATTTGCCAATCATTGGCAAAGCTACGGCATTACACGCCTCCTGAGACACAGGCACGCACAAGACCCGAAGTCTTTGCCAAACATTACACATCGCCTGAGACACAGGCATGCGCACTAGACCAGAACTCTTTGCCAATCATTGGCAAAGCGACGGCATTACACGCCACCTGAGACACATGCGCGCGCATAAGACCTTTGTTTGGCAAAGCTACGACATTACACGCCGCCTGAGACACAAGCGCGCAAGACCTGAAGTCTTTGCAAAACATTGGCAATGCTACGACATTACACGACGCCTGAGACACAGCGCGTACACAAGACCTGAAGTCTTTGTAAAACATTGGCAAAGCTACGGCATGACACGCCGCCAAAGACACAGGCGCGCGACCAAGACTTGAACTACATTCGCGCGCAAAAATCTTGAAGTCTTTGCCAATCATTGGCAAAGCTACGGCATTACACGCCGTCTGATACATATCCGCGCGCACAAGACCTGGAGTCTTTGCCAATCATTGGCAAAGCTATGACATTACACGCCGCCTGAGATACTTGCGCTTGCACACGACCTGAAGTCTTTGCCAAACATTGGCAAAGCTAGGAAATTACACGCCGCCTGGGTTACATGCGCGGGCACAAGACCTGAACTCTTTGCCACACTTTGGCAAAGCTACGGCATCACACGCCGCCTGAGACACAGGCGCGCGCACAAGACCAGTACTATTTGCAAAACTTTGGAAAAGCTACGGCATTACACGCTGCCTGAGACACAGGCGCGCAAAAGACCTGAAGTCTGTGCCAAACATTGACAAAGCTACGGCATTACACGCCGCCTGAGACACAGGCGCGCGCACAAGACCTGAAGTCTTTGCCAAACGTTGGCAAAGCTACGGCATTACACGCATCCGGAGACACAAGCGAACGCACAAGACATGTAGTCTTTGCCAAACATTGGCAAAGCTACGACATTACACGCCTCCTGAGACACAGGCATGCGCACTAGACCTGAACTCTTTGCCAATCATTGGCAAAGCGACGGCATTACACGCCGCCTGAGACACAGGCGCGCGTACTAGACCAGAACTCTTTGCAAAACTTTGGAAAAGCTATGACCTTACACGCAGCCTGAGACACATGCGCGCACAAGACCTGAAGTATGTGCCAAACGTTGGCAAAGCTACGGCATTACACGCCGCCTGAGACACAGGCGCGCGCACAAGACCTGAAGACTTTGCCAAACATTGGAAAAGCTACGGCATTACACGCCTCCTGAGACACACGCGCACGCACAAGACATGTAGTCTTTGCCAAACATTGGCAAAGCTGCGAAATTACACACCTCCTGAGACACAGGCACGCACAAGACCTGAAGTCTTTGCCAAACATTACACACCGCCTGAGACACAGGCGTGCGCACAATACCTGAACTATTTGCCAATCATTGGCAAAGCTACGGCATTACACGCCTCCTGAGACACAGGCACGCACAAGACCTGATGTCTTTGCCAAACATTACACACCGCCTGAGACACAGGCATGCGCACTAGACCGGAACTCTTTGCCAATCATTGGCAAAGCGACGGCATTACACGCCACCTGAGACACATGCGCGCGCATAAGACCTTTGTTTGGTAAAGCTACGGCATTACACGCCGCCTGAGACACAGGCGCGCAAGACCTGAAGTCTTTGCAAAACATTGGCAATGCTACGACATTACACGACGCCTGAGACACAGCGCGTACACAAGACCAGAAGTCTTTGCAAAACATTGGCAAAGCTACGGCATTACACGCCGCCAAAGACACAGGCGCGCGCCCAAGACTTGAACTACATGCCAAACATTAGCAAAGGTACGGTATTACACGCCGCCTGAGACACATGCGCGCGCAAAAATCTTGAAGTCTTTGCCAATCATTGGCAAATCTACGGCATTACACGCCGTCTGATACACATCCGCGCGCACAAGACCTGAAGTCTTTGCCAATCATTGGCAAAGCTATGACATTACACGCCGCCTGAGATACTTGCGCTTGCACACGACCTGAAGTCTTTGCCAAACATTGGCAAAGCTAGGAAATTACACGCCGCCTGGGTTACATGCGCGGGCACAAGACCTGAACTCTTTGCCACACTTTGGCAAAGCTACGGCATCACACGCCGCCTGAGACACAGGCGCGCGCACAAGACCAGTACTATTTGCAAAACTTTGGAAAAGCTACGGCATTACACGCTGCCTGAGACACAGGCGCGCAAAAGACCTGAAGTCTGTGCCAAACATTGACAAAGCTACGGCATTACACGCCGCCTGAGACACAGGCGCGCGCACAAGACCTGAAGTCTTTGCCAAACGTTGGCAAAGCTACGGCATTACACGCATCCGGAGACACAAGCGAACGCACAAGACATGTAGTCTTTGCCAAACATTGGCAAAGCTACGACATTACACGCCTCCTGAGACACAGGCATGCGCAATAGACCTGAACTCTTTGCCAATCATTGGCAAAGCGACGGCATTACACGCCAACTGAGACACAGGCGCGCGTACTAGACCAGAACTCTTTGCAAAACTTTGGAAAAGCTATGACCTTACACGCAGCCTGAGACACATGCGCGCACAAGACCTGAAGTATGTGCCAAACGTTGGCAAAGCTACGGCATTACACGCCGCCTGAGACACAGGCGCGCGCACAAGACCTGAAGACTTTGCCAAACATTGGAAAAGCTACGGCATTACACGCCTCCTGAGACACACGCGCACGCACAAGACATGTAGTCTTTGCCAAACATTGGCAAAGCTGCGAAATTACACACCTCCTGAAACACAGGCACGCACAAGACCTGAAGTCTTTGACAAACATTACACACCGCCTGAGACACAGGCGTGCGCACAATACCTGAACTATTTGCCAATCATTGGCAAAGCTACAGCATTACACGCCTCCTGAGACACAGGCACGCACAAGACCTGATGTCTTTGCCAAACATTACACACCGCCTGAGACACAGGCATGCGCACTAGACCAGAACTCTTTGCCAATCATTGGCAAAGCGACGGCATTACACGCCACCTGAGACACATGCGCGCGCATAAGACCTTTGTTTGGTAAAGCTACGGCATTACACGCCGCCTGAGACACAGGCGCGCAAGACCTGAAGTCTTTGCAAAACATTGGCAATGCTACGACATTACACGACGCCTGAGACACAGCGCGTACACAAGACCTGAAGTCTTTGCAAAACATTGGCAAAGCTACGGCATTACACGCCGCCAAAGACACAGGCGCGCGCCCAAGACTTGAACTACATGCCAAACATTAGCAAAGCTACGGTATTACACGCCGCCTGAGACACATGCGCGCGCAAAAATCTTGAAGTCTTTGCCAATCATTGGCAAAGCTACGGCATTACACGCCGTCTGATACACATCCGCGCGCACAAGACCTGAAGTCTTTGCCAATCATTGGCAAAGCTATGACATTACACGCCGCCTGAGATACTTGCGCTTGCACACGACCTGAAGTCTTTGCCAAACATTGGCAAAGCTAGGAAATTACACGCCGCCTGGGTTACATGCGCGGGCACAAGACCTGAACTCTTTGCCACACTTTGGCAAAGCTACAGCATCACACGCGCCTGAGACACAGGCGCGCGCACAAGACCAGTACTCTTTGAAAAACTTTGGAAAATCTACGGCATTACACGCTGTCTGAGACACAGGCGCGCAAAAGACCTGAAGTCTGTGCCAAACATTGACAAAGCTACGGCATTACACGCCGCCTGAGACACAGGCGCGCGCACAAGACCTGAAGTCTTTGCCAAACATTGGCAAAGCAACGGCATTACACGCATCCGGAGACACAGGCGAACGCACAAGACATGTAGTCTTTGCCAAACATTGGCAAAGCTACGACATTACACGCCTCCTGAGACACAGGCATGCGCACTAGACCTGAACTCTTTGCCAATCATTGGCAAAGCGATGGCATTACACGCCGCCTGAGACACAGGCACGCGTACTAGACCAAAACTCTTTGCAAAACTTTGGAAAAGCTATGACCTTACACGCAGCCTGAGACACATTCGCGCACAAGACCTGAAGTATGTGCCAAACGTTGGCAAAGCTACGGCATTAAACGCCGCCTGAGACACAGGCGCGCGCACAAGACCTGAAGTCTTTGCCAAACATTGGAAAATCTACGGCATTACACGCCTCCTGAGACACACGCGCACGCACAAGACATGTAGTCTTTGCCAAACATTGGCAAAGCTGCGACATTACACGCCTCCTGAGACACAGGCACTCACAAGACCTGAGGTCTTTGCCAATCATTGGCAATGCTACGACATTACACGACTCCTGAGACACAGCGCGTACACAAGACCTGAAGTCTTTGCAAAACATTGGCAAAGCTACGGCATTACACGCCGCCAAAGACACAGGCGCGCGCCCAAGACTTGAACTACATGCCAAACATTAGCAAAGCTACAGTATTACACGCCGCCTGAAACACATGCGCGCGCAAAAATCTTGTAGTCTTTGCCAATCATTGGCAAATCTACGGCATTACATGCCGTCTGATACACATGCGCGCGCACAAGACCTGAAGTCTTTGCCAATCATTGGCAAAGCTATGACATTACACGCCGCCTGAGATACTTGCGCTTGCACACGACCTGAAGTCTTTGCCAAACATTGGCAAAGCTAGGAAATTACACGCCGCCTTGGTTACATGCGCGGGCACAAGACCTTAACTCTTTGCCACACTTTGGCAAAGCTACGGCATCACACGCCGCCTGAGACACAGGCGCGCGCACAAGACCAGTACTCTTTGCAAAACTTTGGAAAAGCTACGGCATTACACGCTGCCTGAGACACAGGCGCGCAAAAGACCTGAAGTCTGTTCCAAACATTGACAAAGCTACGGCATTACACGCCGCCTGAGACACAGGCGCGCGCACAAGACCTGAAGTCTTTGCCAAACATTGGCAAAGCTACGGCATTACACGCATCCGGAGACACAGGCGAACGCACAAGACATGTAGTCTTTGCCAAACATTGGCAAAGCTACGACATTACACGCCTCCTGAGACACAGGCATGCGCACTAGACCTGAACTCTTTGGCAATCATTGGCAAAGCGACGGCATTACACGCCGCCTGAGACACAGGCGCGCGCACAAGACCAGAACTCTTTGCAAAACTTTGGAAAAGCTACGACCCTACACGCAGCCTGAGACACATGCGCGCACAAGACCTGAAGTATGTGCCAAACGTTGGCAAAGCTACGACATTACACGCCGCCTGAGACACAGGCGCGCGCACAAGACCTGAAGTGTCACACCCCGCCAAGGCGGAAACGCGAGGCGCAACGTTCATGGTTTCCAAAGCATATGATTACCGCAAACACATACATGATAAATGGATACATTAACAAGTTTAATGTTTTACATTACAAAACATAATCTGAGTTTACAAAAAGTTAAGATTTCACAAATATGACTCAACTCAATGAGTTATACAAGGGAAATCCTCCTTGAGTAGTATCCATCGTGCATGCATGTAATCTATATTGCTAACCTTGAAATCACGTTCAGTTACCTGAAAAACATACTTAAAATCGTCAACACGAAGTTGGTGAGTTCACAGGTTTAATCAAATAGTTCTTTGTAAAATTCAATTGTTCGTAAATAGTTTCAGTTGTATGTGATAAACAGAATAAGAATTGTTGACCCATTTGTAAACTAGCTAGGAATACAAATAATATGTTCATACATGGGGCGTAACCAAACCTTGACATGTGTGAGCCCCTATTAAGCGTTATCAGATTCTATGCGGCCATAAATCCTCCAGATTGTGGTTAGAGCGACTAACCATGACCGGGAGACGTCACTCTCCATAGTACTATTCATAGGACCCTAGGCTACAGTTAATGGTTACTATGTTGTTCCAGGGGACTTTCGCGGCCTCCATTGTGTTGTTTTCATCCCATGTAAACATAAAAGTCGTGTCTTATTCTCTTGTTATCCCATAAAATAGTTGAAGTATGTTTTTCCCCCAAATATTAGAAAGCAGTAAAAAGAAAGGGGCCGTGAAACTCACCTTGTGTTTGTGTATATACTTGTAATAATATTTGTTGTAGTCAACCTTGACTGTTTGTACCCTAGATACCAAGGGTAAATTGTTGTTAAGACCAACGTCTTAATTGTAAATTGTTCACCGACCTTGTAAATCTGACTATGTTTGTTTAAATATCGTTTTAGTTTTCCAACACATGTTTTGTTATAAAATAGTTTTGAGTTACTGCCCAACTGGGACTGTGGTACAGGTGTCGAAACTTCTTAGTTTCGATTGGGCATATGTGTGTCGAAACTACTTAGTTTCGATGGAGTATATGTGTGTCGAAACTACTTAGTTTCGATGGAGTGGTCAGGAGTCGAAACAACCTAGTTTCGATTGAGAAAAGGTATCGAAACTACCTAGTTTCGATTGAGTATTTGCTATCGAAACTACCTAGTTTCGATTGAGTAAAAGGTATCGAAACTACCTAGTTTCGATTGAGTATTTGCTATCGAAACTACCTAGTTTCGATTGAGTAAAAGGCATCGAAACTCCTAGTTTCGATGGATCAACAGGTATCGAAACTCCTAGTTTCGATTGAGTTAACTGGTATCGAAACTCCTAGTTTCGATTACTGGACTTCTGTTTGACATAATCAGTCCTGCATATTTTTATGTTTTAAACTTGAATTCGACACACTCTTCTTGTTATCTTTCTTGCGTTTAAATAAGATGTAAGTTTAGCTACGGTTTTAAAGAAACTAATGTGAAAATGTCGAGTTTTTACCTTAAAACCGAGATGAAGATGATGAAATAAAACAGAGATGATCTCGACTCCTTTGCAGAAACACTTGAGATTCTTCTTAAAATACTGGATTGTGGTAGGATTTCACCTTAAAACTCGGCTTCGGGATTGTGGTAGGATTTCACCTTAAAACTCGGCTTCGGGATGAAGAGAAATGGAGAATTTACGTATGAAATGAGTGATAAAGTGAAAATTGTGAGAGTTTTTGATTGAAAAGAGTATGGGTTATATCTGAATTCTCGCAAGTAGGAGATATGGGTTTTGGAATAAAAATTTGAATGTGAGGTAAATGGGGACGTGAGAGTGGGATGGCTTTTCTCTGGCTTCGGCCGAGAAAGTCAAGGGTAAGTGGGTTGGATTAGGTTAATTTTTGAGTAATAATTAGATTTTACCACTACTTTATTTATGGTATTAATATCAATTAGAGTTTTAAAGGGGTAGTTTAATTCGGTTTATTTTCCCCACAGTATTATAATTTTATTCTAAAAATAATTTATTGACCAATTTAAAATTTGTGTAATATATATATGCCTGGATATTTAATTTATCCACTATTGTTCGGATTTGTCGGTGTATATAACACGTGATCCGGTAACTCCTAGAATTACCAAATATGAAGTGAGACCATGTACGGTTTTTGATGGACCTTAATGTCCTTGTTTGTGAAATTACGTAAATCACAAAAATAATTATAATGTAAACTTGTTTATTGTAATGTAAACTTGTTCATAATGTGTACGGATATTGACCTGAAATGTCGGGTGTCACATTCTCCCCTTGTTAAAAGAATTTCGTCCCGAAATTCAATTCGTGTCCTCTCGAACTGGTGTATCCTTAAACAAGGATGGGTATTTTGTTTTCATTTGGTCCTCTCGTTCCCATGTATACTCAGGACCACGCTTTGAGTTCCAACGTACTTTAATCAGTTTGATCCGACTACGTCTCAGCTTTTGAACCTTCCAATCTGAAATCTCAATCGGTTCCTCGATGAAGTGAAGTTTATCGTCAATATGAATCTCGTCAGACGGTATAATTAGTGTCTCGTCTGATAAACACTTCTTGAGATTTGATACATGAAACGTATCATGTATATTGTTTAGTTCTTGTGGTAGCTTGAGTTTGTAAGCTACAGGGCCAACCCTAGCCAGTATTTCGAACGGACCAACGTATCTAGGGTTGAGCTTACCACGGTTACCAAACCTTGCAACGCCTTTCCATGGTGAGACTTTTAACATTACTCGGTCGCCAATTTGAAACTCTAATGGTTTTCGTCTGTTGTCAGCATAGCTCTTTTGTCTGTCTCGGGCCGCTTTCAAACGATCCTTAATTTTGAAAATCTTATCAGTGGTTTCCTGGACAATCTCAGGGCCTGTCAAATGTTTTTCACCAACTTCCGCCCAACATAACGGTGAGCGGCATTTACGACCATATAAAGCTTCAAACGGTGCTGCTTTAATGCTCGTATGGTAGCTGTTATTATAGGAAAACTCAGCTAATGGTAAATGAGTATCCCAATTTCCTCCGAAATCAATTACACATGCACGGAGCATATCTTCTAATGTCTGAATGGTCCTTTCGCTTTGACCATCTGTTTGTGGGTGATATGCCGTGCTCATGTCAAGACGTGTGCCCATTGCTTCTTGTAATGATTTCCAGATCCTAGACACGAATCTGCTGTCTCTATCGGAGATAATAGAAATTGGCACTCCGTGTCTTGCCACAATTTCTTTAACATAGAGTCTTGTAAGTTTCTCTGTCTTGTCAGTTTCTTTCATTGGCAGAAAGTGAGCAGATTTTGTTAATCGGTCGACAATAACCCATATGGTATCATAACCACTAGACGTCCTGGGTAATTTCGTGATGAAATCCATAGAAATCTGTTCCCATTTCCATTGGGGAATTTCAGGTTGTTGTAACAAACCAGACGGTTTCTGATGTTCGGCTTTTACTTTTGAACACGTTAAGCATTTACTGACATATGTGGCAATATCTCCTTTCATATTGGGCCACCAATATAATTCTTTTAGATCTTTATACATTTTATCTGAACCCGGGTGAATGGAGTACCTGGACTTGTGGGCTTCGTCCATAACTAACTCCCGTAAGTTACCAAAACGCGTCACCCAAATTCTATTCATGAAGTATAAAGTGTCATCTGACTTTGGCTCCAATTGCTTTATCATTCCTCGTAAAGCTTCATTCTGAATGTTTTCTTCTTTGATTGCCTCATGTTGTGCCATCCGAATTTGAGTAGTAAGATTCGTATGAATTGTCAATCCTAAGGCACGAACACGAAGAGTTTTAACTCGTTCTTTGCGACTTAAAGCGTCCGCTACGACATTGGCTTTCCCGGGATGGTACTTGATATCACAAGCATAATCGTTTAGTAGTTCTACCCAGCGACGTTGTCTCATGTTAAGTTCCTTTTGATCAAAGATATGTTGAAGACTCTTGTGATCAGTAAAGATAGTACATCTTGTACCGTAGAGATAATGTCTCCAAATCTTGAGCGCAAACACAACTGCACCCAATTCCAAGTCGTGAGTGGTATAATTCTTTTCGTGCACTTTTAGTTGTCGTGAGGCATATGCGATGACTTTGTCTCTTTGCATTAACACACAACCAAGTCCTTGGTGTGATGCATCGCAGTATACGACAAAATTTTCGATTCCCTCCGGAAGGGATAAGATTGGTGCACTACACAGCTTCCGCTTCAGTAACTGAAAAGCTGACTCTTGCTTGTCACTCCAATCATACCTCTTTTCTTTCTGGGTTAATGTGGTTAAAGGCAAGGCTATTTTTGAAAAATTCTCGATGAATCGTCTGTAATAACCGGCCAAACCTAAAAATTGACGTACTTCTGTCGGAGTCTTTGGTGCTTCCCAGTTTTTGATCGCTTCAATTTTAGATGGATCAACGTGAATTCCTTCCTTGTTGATGACATGTCCAAGAAAATGCACTTCTCGGATCCAAAACTCACACTTAGAGAATTTAGCGTAAAGTTTCTCGTTTCTGAGTAGTTCTAAGATTAATTTAAGATGATGTTCATGATCCTCCTTAGTTCGTGAATATATTAATATGTCATCGATAAATACAATCACGAATTTATCCAAGTATGGCTTGCACACGCGGTTCATGAGATCCATGAAGACAGCTGGTGCGTTTGTCAAACCAAACGGCATAACTAGGAATTCGTAGTGGCCATATCGAGTCCTAAATGCTGTCTTTGGTACATCTTCTTCTTGGATTCTTAATTGGTGATATCCCGAACGTAGGTCGATTTTAGAATAGAAGCTAGCACCTTGTAGTTGATCGAACAAATCGTCTATTCGAGGAAGTGGGTATCGGTTCTTGATTGTAAGCTTGTTTAATTCTCGGTAATCAATACACATCCTAAAGGTTCCATCCTTTTTCTTTACAAATAGGACCGGAGCTCCCCAAGGTGAGAAACTCGCTCTTATGAAACCTTTATCAAGCAACTCTTGAAGTTGATTTGATAATTCCTGCATTTCAGAAGGTGCTAATCGATATGGTGATCGCGCAACCGGGGCGGCTCCTGGTATCAAATCGATTCGAAATTCGACTTGCCTAGGTGGTGGTAAACCAGGTAAGTCTTCAGGAAAAACTTCAGGATATTCCTTAACGATTGGTATATCCTCAAGTCGACGTTCCTCGGGTTTCTTCTCGACGACGTGAGCCAAGAATACGTAATAGCCTTTGCGTAGGTACTTACGAGTTTTCATGCAGTTTATCATCCTTAACGCTACTCCACTCTTCTCACCTTGAATCGAAAGAACTTCTCCGTTTGGGAGTGGAATTTGGACAATCTTCTCAAAACAAACAATCTCTGCATGATTCTTTGACAACCAATCCATGCCAATAACAACGTCAAAGCTTCCTAAGTCAACAGGTAACAGATCTATACTAAATGTGTGATTTTTAAGATATAAGGTACAACCTTGAATGACCTCTCCGGTATTAATTAATTTTCCGTTCGCTAATTCAATTGTATACTTTTGTTCTAGTTTGCTGGGCTTAATACCGAGTAGGGACTTAAAGTCATTTGACACAAAACTCAAATCAGCACCCGTATCGAAAAGTATAGAGGCATAGTGATTATTTATCGGGAACGTACCAGTGACAATGTTCGGATCTTGTCGTGCGTCACCAGCTTCCATCACAAATGCTCTTCCACGGGCCTGATTGTCGTTTCGGTTCTTCAACTTTGGACAGCCTTTTCTGAAGTGCTTTGGATCTCCACATTCAAAGCATCCTTGATTCATCCTTTCTGTTCCTGGGTTGACTTTTCCTGCTACTTGATTTATCTTGTTAGGGTTTGTATTGCTCCCACAGTCATGGGCTAGATGTCCATACTTTTTACATTTTCCACATTGGGTACACTTTCCACTGTGATGATATCCACAATTGTCACACCTTGGTCGTGCTCCAAGGTATCCTTTTTGTTCCACAGTGTTGGCGACAAAGGCTTTCATAGTTTCAGGTCTCTTGTAACTTTGATTCCTGTTTTGATTACTTGGTTTTCCAAACCATTTCCTCTTTTCTCCCGACCTTCCTTCCTCGGTCTCCTTCTTCTTAAACAAACCATCACGTACAGCATTATCCCTTAGTTTGAAAGCCAGAGTTATGGCGCTCTTGGCATCCATAGGGTTCGATGAAGTCACCAGACCTCGGATTTGAGGTGCGAGACCCCACAAGTATCTTTCAACCTTCTTGTATTCTGGGGTGACCATGTGTGGAACCAAGATTGCTAACTCATTGAATTGGTCAGTGTAGCCAGCAACATCATCTCCTGTCATTTGTAAATTCCACATTTCAGATTCGATCTTTTGCAACTCATTTCGAGGACAGTATTCCTCGATCATCATGGCTTTTAAGTCTTCCCATGACAACTCATATGATGTCTGCCTTCCCAAAGTCTTTACTTGTGAATTCCACCAGGTTAAAGCTTTATCAGTGAGTGAGCATGTAGAATACTTCACCATGCAGTCAGCGGTGCATTCACTAATATCAATCACCGATTCCATCTTCTCTATCCATCTCATTAGTCCAACTGCACCCTCGGTGCCATTGAAGTTACGGGGTTTGCAAGACAGAAAGGTCTTGTAGGAGCACTTTCTAATTGGAGCATCTGTAGAATTACAAGTCATAACGTCATTAATTCGAATCATGACTATATGTTATGGCTTATTTATTTTATTACCTCCGGAACCTCCAGCTGTACCGCTACCTCCTGCACCTCCGGAACCTCCAGCTGTACCGCTACCTCCTACACCTCCTCCACTATTTCGATTGGCTTCATACTGCTCCATGGCAGCAGCTACTCGTTGTGCTATAAGTTGTTCCACATTTGGGGAAATCGCCTCGTTGTTGTCACCAGTAGTGTTACGGGTTGTCCTACGCTTAGGTGCCATGACGTTCTTTCTAACATATCAATTAAAAAGAAACAACATTATATGACAATAATGATAGCTCATGACATAAGGATACAACAACGTCAAATGTAAACAACCATTATCACAACATAAACCATTACATACATAGTCAAAACATTCATAGTACATTGTTCCAAAAGACAAGGATACAAAAGAGATGGGTTCACATGACCTCATCAGTACTAAAGTTTTAAACTACTTAATGTACTACGGGCACAACCCGCCCGTAATAGGTTTAAAAGAAGAAGTGAGAGTACAATCCAATCATCATGGCAAGTCCTGCCATGACAAAACTAGCTCTCGCCACAAATTCTGCAGCCAACGTCCTTTCTTCCAGAGCCTCCACCATGTCTCGGACCGTAACTGTGAACTGCCAGTCCATGTCAGCTCTCAACTCTAGATAGTTAGTGGCATCCTATATGTTTCGGGTGCGGTCATCTAGAGTCTGAACTCGAGATCCGAGTCCTTGACGAAGTCGCGTGGCTGCATCCCCCTGTGCCCGGATGTCATCTAGGAGATCATCAAGACGATCCTCATGCGTACGAACGCGAGCTACCAAGGAAGGCACAGTGAGCTCTATGGCTTCCCCAGTGTGGGGTAGGGGTGTTGGGGAGTTAGAAGACTCTCCAAGCTCAAAGGTAGATGGAATGCTCTCCATCTCCCTCCAACGTGCCAGGGTACGAGGCATCCAACGGATGGTTCCCACAGTAGGGTGGTAGCAGGGTCTTTGCCTAGGTGGTTCTTCACCAGCCACCAAGTCTTCTGGGTCACGGGCTGCTAGATTCCTTTTGCGTGGAAGTCGAACCTTCTTCCTAGCGCTTTGCACCTTAACTGGTCCTCCGCTTTTCTTTCGGTAGACGATAGGCGGTTTTCCCAAGGCGACTTTAGGTGGTGTGGAGCTACGGGTTTGTACTTGATTTTTGGGACGTGAGGCGGAAAATTCCTCATTTGATTCAGTGTCAGAGACGGGATCAGAATGTGAATGTGACGACATGCTTGTGACTACAATATCCATATGACAAAATGACTGGTCATGCAATGCTTATGCAATGAAAACGTTTTAGTGAGTCATTTAGATTATAGACTAGGTTCCAATTTAGATTCCTAGTTCACTATAATCAATGGCTCTGATACCAGTTCTGTCACACCCCGCCAAGGCGGAAACGCGAGGCGCAACGTTCATGGTTTCCAAAGCATATGATTACCGCAAACACATACATGATAAATGGATACATTAACAAGTTTAATGTTTTACATTACAAAACATAATCTGAGTTTACAAAAAGTTAAGATTTCACAAATATGACTCAACTCAATGAGTTATACAAGGGAAATCCTCCTTGAGTAGTATCCATCGTGCATGCATGTAATCTATATTGCTAACCTTGAAATCACGTTCAGTTACCTGAAAAACATACTTAAAATCGTCAACACGAAGTTGGTGAGTTCACAGGTTTAATCAAATAGTTCTTTGTAAAATTCAATTGTTCGTAAATAGTTTCAGTTGTATGTGATAAACAGAATAAGAATTGTTGACCCATTTGTAAACTAGCTAGGAATACAAATAATATGTTCATACATGGGGCGTAACCAAACCTTGACATGTGTGAGCCCCTATTAAGCGTTATCAGATTCTATGCGGCCATAAATCCTCCAGATTGTGGTTAGAGCGACTAACCATGACCGGGAGACGTCACTCTCCATAGTACTATTCATAGGACCCTAGGCTACAGTTAATGGTTACTATGTTGTTCCAGGGGACTTTCGCGGCCTCCATTGTGTTGTTTTCATCCCATGTAAACATAAAAGTCGTGTCTTATTCTCTTGTTATCCCATAAAATAGTTGAAGTATGTTTTTCCCCCAAATATTAGAAAGCAGTAAAAAGAAAGGGGCCGTGAAACTCACCTTGTGTTTGTGTATATACTTGTAATAATATTTGTTGTAGTCAACCTTGACTGTTTGTACCCTAGATACCAAGGGTAAATTGTTGTTAAGACCAACGTCTTAATTGTAAATTGTTCACCGACCTTGTAAATCTGACTATGTTTGTTTAAATATCGTTTTAGTTTTCCAACACATGTTTTGTTATAAAATAGTTTTGAGTTACTGCCCAACTGGGACTGTGGTACAGGTGTCGAAACTTCTTAGTTTCGATTGGGCATATGTGTGTCGAAACTACTTAGTTTCGATGGAGTATATGTGTGTCGAAACTACTTAGTTTCGATGGAGTGGTCAGGAGTCGAAACAACCTAGTTTCGATTGAGAAAAGGTATCGAAACTACCTAGTTTCGATTGAGTATTTGCTATCGAAACTACCTAGTTTCGATTGAGTAAAAGGTATCGAAACTACCTAGTTTCGATTGAGTATTTGCTATCGAAACTACCTAGTTTCGATTGAGTAAAAGGCATCGAAACTCCTAGTTTCGATGGATCAACAGGTATCGAAACTCCTAGTTTCGATTGAGTTAACTGGTATCGAAACTCCTAGTTTCGATTACTGGACTTCTGTTTGACATAATCAGTCCTGCATATTTTTATGTTTTAAACTTGAATTCGACACACTCTTCTTGTTATCTTTCTTGCGTTTAAATAAGATGTAAGTTTAGCTACGGTTTTAAAGAAACTAATGTGAAAATGTCGAGTTTTTACCTTAAAACCGAGATGAAGATGATGAAATAAAACAGAGATGATCTCGACTCCTTTGCAGAAACACTTGAGATTCTTCTTAAAATACTGGATTGTGGTAGGATTTCACCTTAAAACTCGGCTTCGGGATTGTGGTAGGATTTCACCTTAAAACTCGGCTTCGGGATGAAGAGAAATGGAGAATTTGCGTATGAAATGAGTGATAAAGTGAAAATTGTGAGAGTTTTTGATTGAAAAGAGTATGGGTTATATCTGAATTCTCGCAAGTAGGAGATATGGGTTTTGGAATAAAAATTTGAATGTGAGGTAAATGGGGACGTGAGAGTGGGATGGCTTTTCTCTGGCTTCGGCCGAGAAAGTCAAGGGTAAGTGGGTTGGATTAGGTTAATTTTTGAGTAATAATTAGATTTTACCACTACTTTATTTATGGTATTAATATCAATTAGAGTTTTAAAGGGGTAGTTTAATTCGGTTTATTTTCCCCACAGTATTATAATTTTATTCTAAAAATAATTTATTGACCAATTTAAAATTTGTGTAATATATATATGCCTGGATATTTAATTTATCCACTATTGTTCGGATTTGTCGGTGTATATAACACGTGATCCGGTAACTCCTAGAATTACCAAATATGAAGTGAGACCATGTACGGTTTTTGATGGATCTTAATGTCCTTGTTTGTGAAATTACGTAAATCACAAAAATAATTATACTGTAAACTTGTTTATTGTAATGTAAACTTGTTCATAATGTGTACGGATATTGACCTGAAATGTCGGGTGTCACATGAAGTCTTTGCCAAACATTGGAAAAGCTACGGCATTACACGCCTCCTGAGACACACGTGCACGCAAAAGACATGTAGTCTTTGCCAAACATTGGCAAAGCTGCGAAATTACACACCTCCTGAGACATAGGCACGCACAAGACCTGAAGTCTTTGCCAAACATTACACACCGCCTGAGACACAGGCGTGCGCACAATACCTAAACTATTTGCCAATCATTGGCAAAGCTACGGCATTACACGCCTCCTGAGACACAGGCACGCACAAGACCCGAAGTCTTTGCCGAACATTACACACCGCCTGAGACACAGGCATGCGCACCAGACCAGAACTCTTTGCCAATCATTGGCAAAGCGACGGCATTACACGCCACCTGAGACACATGCGCGCGCATAAGACCTTTGTTTGGCAAAGCTACGGCATTACACGCCGCCTGAGACACAAGCGCGCAAGACCTGAAGTCTTTGCAAAACATTGGCAATGCTACGACATTACACGACGCCTGAGACACAGCGCGTACACAAGACCTGAAGTCTTTGTAAAACATTGGCAAAGCTACGGCATTACACGCCGCCAAAGACACAGGCGCGCGACCAAGACTTGAACTACATTCGCGCGCAAAAATCTTGAAGTCTTTGCCAATCATTGGCAAAGCTACGGCATTACACGCCGTCTGATACACATCCGCGCGCACAAGACCTGGAGTCTTTGCCAATCATTGGCAAAGCTATGACATTACACGCCGCCTGAGATACTTGCGCTTGCACACGACCTGAAGTCTTTGCCAAACATTGGCAAAGCTAGGAAATTACACGCCGCCTGGGTTACATGCGCGGGCACAAGACCTGAACTCTTTGCCACACTTTGGCAAAGCTACGGCATCACACGCCGCCTGAGACACAGGCGCGCGCACAAGACCAGTACTATTTGCAAAACTTTGGAAAAGCTACGGCATTACACGCTGCCTGAGACACAGGCGCACAAAAGACCTGAAGTCTGTGCCAAACATTGACAAAGCTACGGCATTACACGCCGCCTGAGACACAGGCGCGCGCACAAGACTAGAAGTCTTTGCCAAACGTTGGCAAAGCTACGACATTACACGCATCCGGAGACACAAGCGAATGCACAAGACATGTAGTCTTTGCCAAACATTGGCAAAGCTACGACATTACACGCCTCCTGAGACACAGGCATGCGCACTAGACCTGAACTCTTTGCCAATCATTGGCAAAGCGACGGCATTACACGCCGCCTGAGACACAGGCGCGCGTACTAGACCAGAACTCTTTGCAAAACTTTGGAAAAGCTATGACCTTACACGCAGCCTGAGACACATGCGCGCACAAGACCTGAAGTATGTGCCAAACGTTGGCAAAGCTACGGCATTACACGCCGCCTGAGACACACGCGCGCGCACAAGACCTGAAGACTTTGCCAAACATTGGAAAAGCTACGGCATTACACGCCTCCTGAGACACACGCGCACGCACAAGACATGTAGTCTTTGCCAAACATTGGCAAAGCTGCGAAATTACACACCTCCTGAGACACAGGCACGCACAAGACCTGAAGTCTTTGCCAAACATTACACACCGCCTGAGACACAGGCATGCGCACAATACCTGAACTATTTGCCAATCATTGGCAAAGCTACGGCATTACACGCCTCCTGAGACACAGGCACGCACAAGACCTGATGTCTTTGCCAAACATTACACACCGCCTGAGACACAGGCATGCGCACTAGACCGGAACTCTTTGCCAATCATTGGCAAAGCGACGGCATTACACGCCACCTGAGACACATGCGCGCGCATAAGACCTTTGTTTGGTAAAGCTACGGCATTAAACGCCGCCTGTGACACAGGCGCGCAAGACCTGAAGTCTTTGCAAAACATTGGCAATGCTACGACATTACACTACGCCTGAGACACAGCGCGTACACAAGACCTGAAGTCTTTGCAAAACATTGGCAAAGCTACGGCATTACACGCCGCCAAAGACACAAGCGCGCGCCCAAGACTTGAACTACATGCCAAACATTAGCAAAGCTACGGTATTACACGCCGCCTGAGACACATGCGCGCGCAAAAATCTTGAAGTCTTTGCCAATCATTGGCAAAGCTACGGCATTACACGCCGTCTGATACACATCCGCGCGCACAAGACCTGAAGTCTTTGCCAATCATTGGCAAAGCTATGACATTACACGCCGCCTGAGATACTTGCGCTTGCACACGACCTGAAGTCTTTGCCAAACATTGGCAAAGCTAGGAAATTACACGCCGCCTGGGTTACATGCGCGGGCACAAGACCTGAACTCTTTGCCACACTTTGGCAAAGCTACGGCATCACACGCGCCTGAGACACAGGCGCGCGCACAAGACCAGTACTCTTTGCAAAACTTTGGAAAATCTACGGCATTACACGCTGTCTGAGACACAGGCGCGCAAAAGACCTGAAGTCTGTGCCAAACATTGACAAAGCTACGGCATTACACGCCGCCTGAGACACAGGCGCGCGCACAAGACCTGAAGTCTTTGCCAAACATTGGCAAAGCTACGGCATTACACGCATCCGGAGACACAGGCGAACGCACAAGACATGTAGTCTTTGCCAAACATTGGCAAAGCTACGACATTACACGCCTCCTGAGACACAGGCATGCGCACTAGACCTGAACTCTTTGCCAATCATTGGCAAAGCGATGGCATTACACGCCGCCTGAGACACAGGCACGCGTACTAGACCAAAACTCTTTGCAAAACTTTGGAAAAGCTATGACCTTACACGCAGCCTGAGACACATTCGCGCACAAGACCTGAAGTATGTGCCAAACGTTGGCAAAGCTACGGCATTAAACGCCGCCTGAGACACAGGCGCGCGCACAAGACCTGAAGTCTTTGCCAAACATTGGAAAAGCTACGGCATTACACGCCTCCTGAGACACACGCGCACGCACAAGACATGTAGTCTTTGCCAAACATTGGCAAAGCTGCGACATTACACGCCTCTTGAGACACAGGCACTCACAAGACCTGAGGTCTTTGCCAATCATTGGCAATGCTACGACATTACACGACGCCTGAGACACAGCGCGTACACAAGACCTGAAGTCTTTGCAAAACATTGGCAAAGCTACGGCATTACACGCCGCCAAAGACACAGGCGCGCGCCCAAGACTTGAACTACATGCCAAACATTAGCAAAGCTACGGTATTACACGCCGCCTGAAACACATGCGCGCGCAAAAATCTTGTAGTCTTTGCCAATCATTGGCAAATCTACGGCATTACACGCCGTCTGATACACATGCGCGCGCACAAGACCTGAAGTCTTTGCCAATCATTGGCAAAGCTATGACATTACACGCCGCCTGAGATACTTGCGCTTGCACACGACCTGAAGTCTTTTCCAAACATTGGCAAAGCGAGGAAATTACACGCCGCCTTGGTTACATGCGCGGGCACAAGACCTGAACTCTTTGCCACACTTTGGCAAAGCTACGGCATCACACGCCGCCTGAGACACAGGCGCGCGCACAAGACCAGTACTCTTTGCAAAACTTTGGAAAAGCTACGGCATTACACGCTGCCTGAGACACAGGCGCGCAAAAGACCTGAAGTCTGTGCCAAACATTGACAAAGCTACGGCATTACACGCCGCCTGAGACACAGGCGCGCGCACAAGACCTGAAGTCTTTGCCAAACATTGGCAAAGCTACGGCATTACACGCATCCGGAGACACAGGCGAACGCACAAGACATGTAGTCTTTGCCAAACATTGGCAAAGCTACGACATTACACGCCTCCTGAGACACAGGCATGCGCACTAGACCTGAACTCTTTGGCAATCATTGGCAAAGCGACGGCATTACACGCCACCTGAGACACAGGCGCGCGCACAAGACCAGAACTCTTTGCAAAACTTTGGAAAAGCTACGACCCTACACGCAGCCTGAGACACATGCGCGCACAAGACCTGAAGTATGTGCCAAACATTGGCAAAGCTACGACATTACACGCCGCCTGAGACACAGGCGCGCGCACAAGACCTGAAGTCTTTGCCAAACATTGGAAAAGCTACGGCATTACACGCCTCCTGAGACACACGTGCACGCAAAAGACATGTAGTCTTTGCCAAACATTGGCAAAGCTGCGAAATTACACACCTCCTGAGACACAGGCACGCACAAGACCTGAAGTCTTTGCCAAACATTACACACCGCCTGAGACACAGGCGTGCGCACAATACCTAAACTATTTGCCAATCATTGGCAAAGCTACGGCATTACACGCCTCCTGAGACACAGGCACGCACAAGTCCCGAAGTCTTTGCCGAACATTACACACCGCCTGAGACACAAGCATGCGCACTAGACCAGAACTCTTTGCCAATCATTGGCAAAGCGACGGCATTACACGCCACCTGAGACACATGCGCGCGCATAAGACCTTTGTTTGGCAAAGCTACGGCATTACACGCCGCCTGAGACACAAGCGCGCAAGACCTGAAGTCTTTGCAAAACATTGGCAATGCTACGACATTACACGACGCCAGAGACACAGCGCGTACACAAGACCTGAAGTCTTTGTAAAACATTGGCAAAGCTACGGCATTACACGCCGCCAAAGACACAGGCGCGCGACCAAGACTTGAACTACATTCGCGCGCAAAAATCTTGAAGTCTTTGCCAATCATTGGCAAAGCTACGGCATTACACGCCGTCTGATACACATCCGCGCGCACAAGACCTGGAGTCTTTGCCAATCATTGGCAAAGCTATGACATTACACGCCGCCTGAGATACTTGCGCTTGCACACGACCTGAAGTCTTTGCCAAACATTGGCAAAGCTAGGAAATTACACGCCGCCTGGGTTACATGCGCGGGCACAATACCTGAACTCTTTGCCACACTTTGGCAAAGCTACGGCATCACACGACGCCTGAGACACAGGCGCGCGCACAAGACCAGTACTATTTGCAAAACTTTGGAAAAGCTACGGCATTACACGCTGCCTGAGACACAGGCGCACAAAAGACCTGAAGTCTGTGCCAAACATTGACAAAGCTACGGCATTACACGCCGCCTGAGACACAGGCGCGCGCACAAGACCAGAAGTCTTTGCCAAACGTTGGCAAAGCTACGACATTACACGCATCCGAAGACACAAGCGAACGCACAAGACATGTAGTCTTTGCCAAACATTGGCAAAGCTACGACATTACACGCCTCCTGAGACACAGGCATGCGCACTAGACCTGAACTCTTTGCCAATCATTGGCAAAGCGACGGCATTACACGCCGCCTGAGACACAGCCGCGCGTACTAGACCAGAACTCTTTGCAAAACTTTGGAAAAGCTATGACCTTACACGCAGCCTGAGACACATGCGCGCACAAGACCTGAAGTATGTGCCAAATGTTGGCAAAGCTACGGCATTACACGCCGCCTGAGACACAGGCACGCGCACAAGACCTGAAGACTTTGCCAAACATTGGAAAAGCTACGGCATTACACGCCTCCTGAGACACACGCGCACGCACAAGACATGTAGTCTTTGCCAAACATTGGCAAAGCTGCGAAATTACACACCTCCTGAGACACAGGCACGCACAAGACCTGAAGTCTTTGCCAAACATTACACACCGCCTGAGACACAGGCGTGCGCACAATACCTGAACTATTTGCCAATCATTGGCAAAGCTACGGCATTACACGCCTCCTGAGACACAGGCACGCACAAGACCTGATGTCTTTGCCAAACATTACACACCGCCTGAGACACAGGCATGCGCACTAGACCGGAACTCTTTGCCAATCATTGGCAAAGCGACGGCATTACACGCCACCTGAGACACATGCGCGCGCATAAGACCTTTGTTTGGTAAAGCTACGGCATTACACGCCGCCTGAGACACAGGCGCGCAAGACCTGAAGTCTTTGCAAAACATTGGCAAAGCTACGGCATTACACGCCGCCAAAGACACAGGCGCGCGCCCAAGACTTGAACTACATGCCAAACATTAGCAAAGCTACGGTATTACACGCCGCCTGAGACACATGCGCGCGCAAAAATCTTGAAGTCTTTGCCAATCATTGGCAAAGCTACGGCATTACACGCCGTCTGATACACATCCGCGCGCACAAGACCTGAAGTCTTTGCCAATCATTGGCAAAGCTATGACATTACACGCCGCCTGAGATACTTGCGCTTACACACGACCTGAAGTCTTTGCCAAACATTGGCAAAGCTAGGAAATTACACGCCGCCTGGGTTACATGCGCGGGCACAAGACCTGAACTCTTTGCCACACTTTGGCAAAGCTACGGCATCACACGCCGCCTGAGACACAGGCGCGCGCACAAGACCAGTACTCTTTGCAAAACTTTGGAAAATCTACGGCATTACACGCTGCCTGAGACACAGGCGCACAAAAGACCTGAAGTCTGTGCTAAACATTGACAAAGCTACGGCATTACACGCCGCCTGAGACACAGGCGCGCGCACAAGACCTGAAGTCTTTGCCAAACGATGGCAAAGCTACGGCATTACACGCATCCGGAGACACAAGCGAACGCACAAGACATGTAGTCTTTGCCAAACATTGGCAAAGCTACGACATTACACGCCTCCTGAGACACAGGCATGCGCACTAGACCTGAACTCTTTGCCAATCATTGGCAAAGCGACGGCATTACACGCCGCCTGAGACACAGGCGCGCGTACTAGACCAGAACTCTTTGCAAAACTTTGGAAAAGCTATGACCTTACACGCAGCCTGAGACACATGCGCGCACAAGACCTGAAGTATGTGCCAAACGTTGGCAAAGCTACGGCATTACACGCCGCCTGAGACACAGGCGCGCGCACAAGACCTGAAGACTTTGCCAAACATTGGAAAAGCTACGGCATTACACGCCTCCTGAGACACACACGCACGCACAAGACATGTAGTCTTTGCCAAACATTGGCAAAGCTGCGAAATTACACACCTCCTGAGACACAGGCACGCACAAGACCTGAAGTCTTTGCCAAACATTACACACCGCCTGAGACACAGGCGTGCGCACAATACCTGAACTATTTGCCAATCATTGGCAAAGCTACGGCATTACACGCCTCCTGAGACACAGGCACGCACAAGACCTGATGTCTTTGCCAAACATTACACAACGCCTGAGACACAGGCATGCGCACTAGACCGGAACTCTTTGCCAATCATTGGCAAAGCGACGGCATTACACGCCACCTGAGACACATGCGCGCGCATAAGACCTTTGTTTGGTAAAGCTACGGCATTACACGCCGCCTGAGACACAGGCGCGCAAGACCTGAAGTCTTTGCAAAACATTGGCAATGCTACGACATTACACGACGCCTGAGACACAGCGCGTACACAAGACCTGAAGTCTTTGCAAAACATTGGCAAAGCTACGACATTACACGCCGCCAAAGACACAGGCGCGCGCCCAAGACCTGAACTACATGCCAAACATTAGCAAAGCTACGGTATTACACGCCGCCTGAGACACATGCGCGCGCAAAAATCTTGAAGTCTTTGCCAATCATTGGCAAAGCTACGGCATTACACGCCGTCTGATACACATCCGCGCGCACAAGACCTGAAGTCTTTGCCAATCATTGGCAAAGCTATGACATTACACGCCGCCTGAGATACTTGCGCTTGCACACGACCTGAAGTCTTTGCCAAACATTGGCAAAGCTAGGAAATTACACGCCGCCTGGGTTACATGCGCGGGCACAAGACCTGAACTCTTTGCCACCCTTTGGCAAAGCTACGGCATCACACGCCGCCTGAGACACAGGCGCGCGCACAAGACCAGTACTCTTTGCAAAACTTTGGAAAATCTACGGCATTACACGCTGCCTGAGACACAGGCGCGCAAAAGACCTGAAGTCTGTGCCAAACATTGACAAAGCTACGGCATTACACGCCGCCTGAGACACAGGCGCGCGCACAAGACCTGAAGTCTTTGCCAAACATTGGCAAAGCTACGGCATTACACGCATCCGGAGACACAGGCGAACGCACAAGACATGTAGTCTTTGCAAAACATTGGCAAAGCTACGACATTACACGCCTCCTGAGACACAGCCATGCGCACTAGACCTGAACTCTTTGCCAATCATTGGCAAAGCGATGGCATTACACGCCGCCTGAGACACAGGCGCGCGTACTAGACCAAAACTCTTTGCAAAACTTTGGAAAAGCTATGACCTTACACGCAGCCTGAGACACATTCGCGCACAAGACCTGAAGTATGTGCCAAACGTTGGCAAAGCTACGGCATTAAACGCCGCCTGAGACACAGGCGCGCGCACAAGACCTGAAGTCTTTGCCAAACATTGGAAAAGCTACGGCATTACACGCCTCCTGAGACACACGCGCACGCACAAGACATGTAGTCTTTGCCAAACATTGGCAAAGCTGCGACATTACACGCCTCCTGAGACACAGGCACTCACAAGACCTGAGGTCTTTGCCAATCATTGGCAATGCTACGACATTACACGACGCCTGAGACACAGCGCGTACACAAGACCTGAAGTCTTTGCAAAACATTGGCAAAGCTACGGCATTACACGCCGCCAAAGACACAGGCGCGCGCCCAAGACTTGAACTACATGCCAAACATTAGCAAAGCTACGGTATTACACGCCGCCTGAGACACATGCGCTCGCAAAAATCTTGTAGTCTTTGCCAATCATTGGCAAATCTACGGCATTACACGCCGTCTGATAAACATGCGCGCGCACAAGACCTGAAGTCTTTGCCAATCATTGGCAAAGCTATGACGTTACACGCCGCATGAGATACTTGCGCTTGCACACGACCTGAAGTCTTTGCCAAACATTGGCAAAGCTAGGAAATTACACGCCGCCTGGGTTACATGCGCGGGCACAAGACCTGAACTCTTTGCCACACTTTGGCAAAGCTACGGCATCACACGCCACCTGAGACACAGGCGCGCGCACAAGACCAGTACTCTTTGCAAAACTTTGGAAAAGCTACGGCATTACACGCTGCCTGAGACACAGGCGCGCAAAATACCTGAAGTCTGTGCCAAACATTGACAAAGCTACGGCATTACACGCCGCCTGAGACACAGGCGCGCGCACAAGACCTGAAGTCTTTGCCAAACATTGGCAAAGCTACGGCATTACACGCATCCGGAGACACAGGCGAACGCACAAGACATGTAGTCTTTGCCAAATATTGGCAAAGCTAAGACATTACACGCCTCCTAAGACACAGGCATGTGCACTAGACCTGAACTCTTTGCCAATCATTGGCAAAGCGACGGCATTACACGCCGCCTGAGACACAGGCGCGCGTACTAGGCCAGAAGTCTTTGTAAAACTTTGGAAAAGCTATGACCTTACACGCAGCCTGAGACACATTCGCGCACAAGACCTGAAGTATGTGCCAATCGTTGGCAAAGCTACGGCATTACACGCCGCCTGAGACACAGGCGCGCGCACAAGACCTGAAGTCTTTGCTAAACATTGGAAAAGCTACGGCATTACACGCCGCCTGAGACACACGCGCACGCACAAGACATGTAGTCTTTGCCAAACTTTGGCAAAGCTGCGACATTACACGCCTCCTGAGACACAGGCACGCACAAGACCTGAAGTCTTTGCCAAACATTACACACCGCATGAGACACTGGCGTGCGCACAATACCTGAACTATTTGCCAATCATTGGCAAATCTACGGCATTACACAGCCACCTGAGACACATGTGCGCGCATTAGACCTTTGTTTGGCAAAGCTACGGCATTACACGCCGCCTGAGACACAAGCGTGCAAGACCTGAAGTCTTTGCAAAACATTGGCAATGCAACGGCATTACACGACGCCTGAGACACAGCGCGTACACAAGACCTGAAGTCTTTGCAAAACATTCGCAAAGCTATGGCATTACATGCCGCCAAAGACAGAGGCGCACACACAAGTCTTTAACTACATGCCAAACATTAGCAAAGCTACGGTATTACACGCCGCCTGAGACACATGCGCGCGCAAAAATATTGAAGTCTTTGCCAATCATTGGCAAAGCTACGGCATTACACGCCGTCTAATACACATGCGCGCGCACAAGACCTGAAGTCTTTGCCAATCATTGGCAAAGCTACGGCATTACACGCCGCCTGAGACACTTGCGCATGCACACGACCTGAAGTCTTTGCCAAACATTGGCAAAGCTAGGAAAATACACGCCGCCTGGGTTACATGCGCGGGCACAAGACCTGAACTCTTTGCCACACTTTGGCAAAGCTACGGCATCACACGCCGCCTGAGACACAGGCGCGCGCACAAGACCAGTACTCTTTGCAAAACTTTGGAAAAGATACGGCATTACACGCTGCCTGAGACACAGGCGCGCAAAAGACCTGAAGTCTGTGCCAAACATTGACAAAGCTACGGCATTACACGCCGCCTGAGACACAGGCGCGCGCACAAGACCTGAAGTCTTTGCCAAACATTGGCAAAGCTACGGCAATACACGCATCCGGAGACACAGGCGAACGCACAAGACATGTAGTCTTTGCCAAACATTGGCAAAGCTACGACATTACACGCCTCCTGAGACACAGGCATGGGCACTAGACCTGAACTCTTTGCCAATCATTGGCAAAGCGACGGAATTACACGCCGCCTGAGACACAGGCGCGCGTACTAGACCAGAACTATTTGCAAAACTTTGGAAAAGCTATGACCTTACACGCAGCCTGAGACACATTCGCGCACAAGACCTGAAGTATGTGCCAAACGTTGGCAAAGCTACGGCATTACACGCCGCCTGAGACACAGGCGCGCGCACAAGACCTGAAGTCTTTGCCAAACATTGGAAAAGCTACGGCATTACACGCATCCTGAGACACACGCGCACGCACAAGACATGTAGTCTTTGCCAAACATTGGCAAAGCTGCGACATTACACGCCTCCTGAGACACAGGCACGCACAAGACCTGAAGACTTTGCCAATCATTGGCAATGCTACGACATTACACGACGCCTGAGACACAGCGCGTACACAAGACCTGAAGTCTTTGCAAAACATTGGCAAAGCTACGGCATTACACGCCGCCAAAGACACAGGCGCGCGCCCAAGACTTGAACTACATGCCAAACATTAGCAAAGCTACGGTATTACACGCCGCCTGAGACACATGCGCGCGCAAAAATCTTGTAGTCTTTGCCAATCATTGGCAAATCTACGGCATTACACGCCGTCTGATACACATGCGCGCGCACAAGACCTGAAGTCTTTGCCAATCATTGGCAAAGCTATGACGTTACACGCCGCCTGAGATACTTGCGCTTGCACACGACCTGAAGTCTTTGCCAAACATTGGCAAAGCTAGGAAATTACACGCCGCCTGGGTTACATGCGCGGGCACAAGACCTGAACTCTTTGCCACACTTTGGCAAAGCTACGGCATTACACGCATCCGGAGACACAGGCGAACGCACAAGACATGTAGTCTTTGCCAAATATTGGCAAAGCTAAGACATTACACGCCTCCTGAGACACAGGCATGTGCACTAGACCTGAACTCTTTGCCAATCATTGGCAAAGCGACGGCATTACACGCCGCCTGAGACACAGGCGCGCGTACTAGGCCAGAACTCTTTGTAAAACTTTGGAAAAGCTATGACCTTACACGCAGCCTGAGACACATTCGCGCACAAGACCTGAAGTATGTGCCAATCGTTGGCAAAGCTACGGCATTACACGCCGCCTGAGACACAGGCGCGCGCACAAGACCTGATGTCTTTGCTAAACATTGGAAAAGCTACGGCATTACACGCCGCCTGAGACACACGCGCACGCACAAGACATGTAGTCTTTGCCAAACATTGGCAAAGCTGCGACATTACACGCCTCCTGAGACACAGGCACGCACAAGACCTGAAGTCTTTGCCAAACATTACACACCGCCTGAGACACTGGCGTGCGCACAATACCTGAACTATTTGCCAATCATTGGCAAAGCTACGGCATTACACAGCCACCTGAGACACATGTGCGCGCATTAGACCTTTGTTTGGCAAAGCTACGGCATTACACGCCGCCTGAGACACAAGCGTGCAAGACCTGAAGTCTTTGCAAAACATTGGCAATGCTACGGCATTACACGACGCCTGAGACACAGCGCGTACACAAGACCTGAAGTCTTTGCAAAACATTCGCAATGCTATGGCATTACATGTCGCCAAAGACAGAGGCGCGCACACAAGTCTTTAACTACATGCCAAACATTAGCAAACCTACGGTATTACACGCCGCCTGAGACACATGCGCGCGCAAAAATCTTGAAGTCTTTGCCAATCATTGGCAAAGCTACGGCATTACACGCCGTCTAATACACATGCGCGCGCACAAGACCTGAAGTCTTTGCCAATCATTGGCAAAGCTACGGCATTACACGCCGCCTGAGACACTTGCGCATGCACACGACCTGAAGTCTTTGCCAAACATTGGCAAAGCTAGGAAAATACACGCCGCCTGGGTTACATGCGCGGGCACAAGACCTGAACTCTTTGCCACACTTTGGCAAAGCTACGGCATCACACGCCGCCTGAGACACAGGCGCGCGCACAAGACCAGTACTCTTTGCAAAACTTTGGAAAAGATACGGCATTACATGCTGCCTGAGACACAGGCACGCAAAAGACCTGAAGTCTGTGCCAAACATTGACAAAGCTATGGCATTACACGCCGCCTGAGACACAGGCGCGCGCACAAGACCTGAAGTCTTTGCCAAACATTGGCATAGCTACGGCATTACACGCATCCGGAGACACAGGCGAACGCACAAGACATGTAGTCTTTGCCAAACATTGGCAAAGCTACGACATTACACGCCTCCTGAGACACAGGCATGCGCACTAGACCTGAACTCTTTGCCAATCATTGGCAAAGCGACGGAATTACACGCCGCCTGAGACACAGGCGCGCGTACTAGACCAGAACTATTTGCAAAACTTTGGAAAAGCTATGACCTTACACGCAGCCTGAGACACATTCACGCACAAGACCTGAAGTATGTGCCAAACGTTGGTAAAGCTACGGCATTACACGCCGCCTGAGACACAGGCGCGCGCACAAGACCTGAAGTCTTTGCCAAACATTTGAAAAGCTACGGCATTACACGCATCCTGAGACACACGCGCAAGCACAAGACATGTAGTCTTTGCCAAACATTGGCAAAGCTGCGACATTACACGCCTCCTGAGACACAGGCACGCACAAGACCTGAAGTCTTTGCCAATCATTGGCAATGCTACGACATTACACGACGCCTGAGACACAGCGCGTACACAAGACCTGAATTCTTTGCAAAACATTGGCAAAGCTACGGCATTACACGCCGCCAAAGACACAGGCGCGCGCCCAAGACTTGAACTACATGCCAAACATTAGCAAAGCTACGGTATTACACGCCGCCTGAGACACATGCGCGCGCAAAAATCTTCTAGTCTTTGCCAATCATTGGCAAATCTACGGCATTACACGCCGTCTGATACACATTCGCGCGCACAAGACCTGAAGTCTTTGCCAATCATTGGCAAAGCTATGACGTTACACGCCGCCTGAGATACTTGCGCTTGCACACGACCTGAAGTCTTTGCCAAACATTGGCAAAGCTAGGAAATTACACGCCGCCTGGGTTACATGCGCGGGCACAAGACCTGAACTCTTTGCCACACTTTGGCAAAGCTACGGCATCACACGCCACCTGAGACACAGGCGCGCGCACAAGACCAATACTCTTTGCAAAACTTTGGAAAAGCAACGGCATTACACGCTGCCTGAGACACAGGCGCGCAAAAGACCTGAAGTCTGTGCCAAACGTTGACAAAGCTACGGCATTACAAGCCGCCTGAGACACAGGCGCGCGCACAAGACCTGAAGTGTTTGCCAAACATTGGCAAAGCTACGGCATTACACGCATCCGGAGACACAGGCGAACGCACAAGACATGTAGTCTTTGCCAAATATTAGCAAAGCTACGACATTACACGCCTCTTGAGACACAGGCATGCGCACTAGACCTGAACTATTTGCCAATCATTGGCAAAGCTACGGCATTACACAGCCACCTGAGACACATGTGCGCGCATTAGACCTTTGTTTGGCAAAGCTACGGCATTACACGCCGCCTGAGACACAAGCGTGCAAGACCTGAAGTCTTTGCAAAACATTGGCAATGCTACGGCATTACACGACGCCTGAGACACAGCGCGTACACAAGACCTAAAGTCTTTGCAAAACATTCGCAAAGCTATGGCATTACTTGCCGCCAAAGACAGAGGCGCGCACACAAGTCTTTAACTACATGCCAAACATTAGCAAAGCAACGGTATTACACGCCGCCTGAGACACATGCGCGCGCAAAAATATTGAAGTCTTTGCCAATCATTGGCAAAGCTACGGCATTACACGCCGTCTAATACACATGCGCGCGCACAAGACCTGAAGTCTTTGCCAATCATTGGCAAAGCTACGGCATTACACGCCGCCTGAGACACTTGCGCATGCACACGACCTGAAGTCTTTGCCAAACATTGGCAAAGCTAGGAAAATACACGCCGCCTGGGTTACATGCGCGGGCACAAGACCTGAACTCTTTGCCACACTTTGGCAAAGCTACGGCATCACACGCCGCCTGAGACACAGGCGCGCGCACAAGACCAGTACTCTTTGCAAAACTTTGGAAAAGATACGGCATTACACGCTGCCTGAGACACAGGCGCGCAAAAGACCTGAAGTCTGTGCCAAACATTGACAAAGCTACGGCATTACACGCCGCCTGAGACACAGGCGCGCGCACAAGACCTTAAGTCTTTGCCAAACATTGGCAAAGCTACGGCATTACACGCATCCGGAGACACAGGCGAACGCACAAGACATGTAGTCTTTGCCAAACATTGGCAAAGCTACGACATTACACGCCTCCTGAGACACAGGCATGGGCACTAGACCTGAACTCTTTGCCAATCATTGGCAAAGCGACGGAATTACACGCCGCCTGAGACACAGGCGCGCGTACTAGACCAGAACTATTTGCAAAACTTTGGAAAAGCTATGACCTTACACGCAGCCTGAGACACATTCGCGCACAAGACCTGAAGTATGTGCCAAACGTTGGCAAAGCTACGGCATTACACGCCGCCTGAGACACAGGCGCGCGCACAAGACCTGAAGTCTTTGCCAAACATTGGAAAAGCTACGGCATTACACGCATCCTGAGACACACGCGCACGCACAAGACATGTAGTCTTTGCCAAACATTGGCAAAGCTGCGACATTACACGCCTCCTGAGACACAGGCACGCACAAGACCTGAAGACTTTGCCAATCATTGGCAATGCTACGACATTACACGACGCCTGAGACACAGCGCGTACACAAGACCTGAAGTCTTTGCAAAACATTGGCAAAGCTACGGCATTACACGCCGCCAAAGACACAGGCGCGCGCCCAAGACTTGAACTACATGCCAAACATTAGCAAAGCTACGGTATTACACGCCGCCTGAGACACATGCGCGCGCAAAAATCTTGTAGTCTTTGCCAATCATTGGCAAATCTACGGCATTACACGCCGTCTGATACACATGCGCGCGCACAAGACCTGAAGTCTTTGCCAATCATTGGCAAAGCTATGACGTTACACGCCGCCTGAGATACTTGCGCTTGCACACGACCTGAAGTCTTTGCCAAACATTGGCAAAGCTAGGAAATTACACGCCGCCTGGGTTACATGCGCGGGCACAAGACCTGAACTCTTTGCCACACTTTGGCAAAGCTACGGCATTACACGCATCCGGAGACACAGGCGAACGCACAAGACATGTAGTCTTTGCCAAATATTGGCAAAGCTAAGACATTACACGCCTCCTGAGACACAGGCATGTGCACTAGACCTGAACTCTTTGCCAATCATTGGCAAAGCGACGGCATTACACGCCGCCTGAGACACAGGCGCGCGTACTAGGCCAGAACTCTTTGTAAAACTTTGGAAAAGCTATGACCTTACACGCAGCCTGAGACACATTCGCGCACAAGACCTGAAGTATGTGCCAATCGTTGGCAAAGCTACGGCATTACACGCCGCCTGAGACACAGGCGCGCGCACAAGACCTGAAGTCTTTGCTAAACATTGGAAAAGCTACGGCATTACACGCCGCCTGAGACACACGCGCACGCACAAGACATGTAGTCTTTGCCAAACATTGGCAAAGCTGCGACATTACACGCCTCCTGAGACACAGGCACGCACAAGACCTGAAGTCTTTGCCAAACATTACACACCGCCTGAGACACTGGCGTGCGCACAATACCTGAACTATTTGCCAATCATTGGCAAAGCTACGGCATTACACAGCCACCTGAGACACATGTGCGCGCATTAGACCTTTGTTTGGCAAAGCTACGGCATTACACGCCGCCTGAGACACAAGCGTGCAAGACCTGAAGTCTTTGCAAAACATTGGCAATGCTACGGCATTACACGACGCCTGAGACACAGCGCGTACACAAGACCTGAAGTCTTTGCAAAACATTCGCAATGCTATGGCATTACATGTCGCCAAAGACAGAGGCGCGCACACAAGTCTTTAACTACATGCCAAACATTAGCAAAGCTACGGTATTACACGCCGCCTGAGACACATGCGCGCGCAAAAATCTTGAAGTCGTTGCCAATCATTGGCAGAGCTACGGCATTACACGCCGTCTAATACACATGCGCGCGCACAAGACCTGAAGTCTTTGCCAATCATTGGCAAAGCTACGGCATTACACGCCGCCTGAGACACTTGCGCATGCACACGACCTGAAGTCTTTGCCAAACATTGGCAAAGCTAGGAAAATACACGCCGCCTGGGTTACATGCGCGGGCACAAGACCTGAACTCTTTGCCACACTTTGGCAAAGCTACGGCATCACACGCCGCCTGAGACACAGGCGCGCGCACAAGACCAGTACTCTTTGCAAAACTTTGGAAAAGATACGGCATTACATGCTGCCTGAGACACAGGCACGCAAAAGACCTGAAGTCTGTGCCAAACATTGACAAAGCTACGGCATTACACGCCGCCTGAGACACAGGCGCGCGCACAAGACCTGAAGTCTTTGCCAAACATTGGCATAGCTACGGCATTACACGCATCCGGAGACACAGGCGAACGCACAACACATGTAGTCTTTGCCAAACATTGGCAAAGCTACGACATTACACGCCTCCTGAGACACAGGCATGCGCACTAGACCTGAACTCTTTGCCAATCATTGGCAAAGCGACGGAATTACACGCCGCCTGAGACACAGGCGCGCGTACTAGACCAGAACTATTTGCAAAACTTTGGAAAAGCTATGACCTTACACGCAGCCTGAGACACATTCACGCACAAGACCTGAAGTATGTGCCAAACGTTGGCAAAGCAACGGCATTACACGCCGCCTGAGACACAGGCGCGCGCACAAGACCTGAAGTCTTTGCCAAACATTGGAAAAGCTACGGCATTACACGCATCCTGAGACACACACGCACGCACAAGACATGTAGTCTTTGCCAAACATTGGCAAAGCTGCGACATTACACGCCTCCTGAGACACAGGCACGCACAAGACCTGAAGTCTTTGCCAATCATTGGCAATGCTACGACATTACACGACGCCTGAGACACAGCGCGTACACAAGACCTGAATTCTTTGCAAAACATTGGCAAAGCTACGGCATTACACGCCGCCAAAGACACAGGCGCGCGCCCAAGACTTGAACTATATGCCAAACATTAGCAAAGCTACGGTATTACACGCCGCCTGAGACACATGCGCGCGCAAAAATCTTGTAGTCTTTGCCAATCATTGGCAAATCTACGGCATTACACGCCGTCTGATACACATTCGCGCGCACAAGACCTGAAGTCTTTGCCAATCATTGGCAAAGCTATGACGTTACACGCCGCCTGAGATACTTGCGCTTGCACACGACCTGAAGTCTTTGCCAAACATTGGCAAAGCTAGGAAATTACACGCCGCCTGGGTTACATGCGCGGGCACAAGACCTGAACTCTTTGCCACACTTTGGCAAAGCTACGGCATCACACGCCACCAGAGACACAGGCGCGCGCACAAGACCAGTACTCTTTGCAAAACTTTGGAAAAGCAACGGCATTACACGCTGCCTGAGACACAGGCGCGCAAAAGACCTGAAGTCTGTGCCAAACATTGACAAAGCTACGGCATTACACGCCGCCTGAGACACAGGCGCGCGCACAAGACCTGAAGTGTTTGCCAAACATTGGCAAAGCTACGGCATTACACGCATCCGGAGACACAGGCGAACGCACAAGACATGTAGTCTTTGCCAAATATTAGCAAAGCTACGACATTACACGCCTCTTGAGACACAGGCATGCGCACTAGACCTGAACTATTTGCCAATCATTGGCAAAGCTACGGCATTACACAGCCACCTGAGACACATGTGCGCGCATTAGACCTTTGTTTGGCAAAGCTACGGCATTACACGCCGCCTGAGACACAAGCGTGCAAGACCTGAAGTCTTTGCAAAACATTGGCAATGCTACGGCATTACACGACGCCTGAGACACAGCGCGTACACAAGACCTGAAGTCTTTGCAAAACATTCGCAAAGCTATGGCATTACTTGCCGCCAAAGACAGAGGCGCGCACACAAGTCTTTAACTACATGCCAAACATTAGCAAAGCTACGGTATTACACGCCGCCTGAGACACATGCGCGCGCAAAAATCTTGAAGTCTTTGCCAATCATTGGCAAAGCTACGGCATTACACGCCGTCTAATACACATGCGCGCGCACAAGACCTGAAGTCTTTGCCAATCATTGGCAAAGCTACGGCATTACACGCCGCCTGAGACACTTGCGCATGCACACGACCTGAAGTCTTTGCCAAACATTGGCAAAGCTAGGAAAATACACGCCGCCTGGGTTACATGCGCGGGCACAAGACCTGAACTCTTTGCCACACTTTGGCAAAGCTACGGCATCACACGCCGCCTGAGACACAGGCGCGTGCACAAGACCAGTACTCTTTGCAAAACTTTGGAAAAGATACGGCATTACACGCTGCCTGAGACACAGGCGCGCAAAAGACCTGAAGTCTGTGCCAAACATTGACAAAGCTACGGCATTACACGCCGCCTGAGACACAGGCGCGCGCACAAGACCTGAAGTCTTTGCCAAACATTGGCAAAGCTACGGCATTACACGCATCCGGAGACACAGGAGAACGCACAAGACATGTAGTCTTTGCCAAACATTGGCAAAGCTACGACATTACACGCCTCCTGAGACACAGGCATGCGCACTAGACCTGAACTCTTTGCCAATCATTGGCAAAGCGATGGAATTACACGCCGCCTGAGACACAGGCGCGCGTACTAGACCAGAACTCTTTGCAAAACTTTGGAAAAGCTATGACCTTACACGCAGCCTGAGACACATTCGCGCACAAGACCTGAAGTATGTGCCAAACGTTGGCAAAGCTACGGCATTACACGCCGCCTGAGACACCGACGCGCGCACAAGACCTGAATTCTTTGCCAAACATTGGAAAAGCTACGGCATTACACGCCTCCTGAGACACACGCGCACGCACAAGACATGTAGTCTTTGCCAAACATTGGCAAAGCTGCGACATTACACGCCTCCTGAGACACAGGCACGCACAAGACCTGAAGTCTTTGCCAATCATTGGCAATGCTACGACATTACACGACGCCTGAGACACAGCGCGTACACAAGACCTGAAGTCTTTGCAAAACATTGGCAAAGCTACGACATTACACGCCGCCAAAGACACAAGCGCGCGCCCAAGACTTGAACTACATGCCAAACATTAGCAAAGCTACGGTATTACACGCCGCCTGAGACACATGCGCGCGCAAAAATCTTGTAGTCTTTGCCAATCATTGGCAAATCTACGGCATTACACGCCGTCTGATACACATGCGCGCGCACAAGACCTGAAGTCTTTGCCAATCATTGGCAAAGCTATGACGTTACACGCCGCCTGAGATACTTGCGCTTGCACACGACCTGAAGTCTTTGCCAAACATTGGCAAAGCTAGGAAATTACACGCCGCCTGGGTTACATGCGCGGGCACAAGACCTGAACTCTTTGCCACACTTTGGCAAAGCTACGGCATCACACGCCACCTGAGACACAGGCGCGCGCACAAGACCAGTACTCTTTGCAAAACTTTGGAAAAGCAACGGCATTACACGCTGCCTGAGACACAGGCGCGCAAAAGACCTGAAGTCTGTGCCAAACATTGACAAAGCTACGGCATTACACGCCGCCTGAGACACAGGCGCGCGCACAAGACCTGAGTTGTTTGCCAAACATTGGCAAAGCTACGGCATTACACGCATCCGGAGACACAGGCGAACGCACAAGACATGTAGTCTTTGCCAAATATTAGCAAAGCTACGACATTACACGCCTCTTGAGACACAGGCATGCGCACTAGACCTGAACTATTTGCACGCCGCCTGAGACACATGCCAAACATTAGCAAAGCTACGGTATTACACGCCGCCTGAGACACATGCGCGCGCAAAAATCTTGTAGTCTTTGCCAATCATTGGAAAATCTACGGCATTACACGCCGTCTGATACACATGCGCGCGCACAAGACCTGAAGTCTTTGCCAATCATTGGCAAAGCTATGACGTTACACGCCGCCTGAGATACTTGCGCTTGCACACGACCTGAAGTCTTTGCCAAACATTGGCAAAGCTAGGAAATTACACGCCGCCTGGGTTACATGCGCGGGCACAAGACCTGAACTCTTTGCCACACTTTGGCAAAGCTACGGCATCACACGCCGCCTGAGACACAGGCGCGCGCACAAGACCAGTACTCTTTGCCAAACATTGGCAAAGCTACCGCATTACACGCATCCGGAGACACAGGCGAACGCACAAGACAAGTAGTCTTTGCCAAACATTGGCAAAGCTACGACATTACACGCCTCCTGAGACACAGGCATGCGCACTAGACCTGAACTCTTTGCCAATCATTGGCAAAGCGACGGCATTACACGCCGCCTGAGACACAGGCGCGTGTACTAGACCATAACTCTTTGCAAAACTTTGGAAAAGCTATGACCTTACACGCAGCCTGAGACACATTCGCGCACAAGACCTGAAGTATGTGCCAAAGGTTGGCAAAGCTACGGCATTACACGCCGCCTGAGACACAGGCGCGCGCAGAAGACCTGAAGTCTTTGCCAAACATTGGAAAAGCTACGGCATTACACGCCGCCTGAGACACACGCGCACGCACAAGACATGTAGTCTTTGCCAAACATTGGCAAAGCTGCGACATTACACGCCTGCTGAGACACAGGCACGCACAAGACCTGAAGTCTTTGCAAAACATTACACACCGCCTGAGACACAGGCGTGCGCACAATACCTGAACTATTTGCCAATCATTGGCAAAGCTACGGCATTACACAGCCACCTGAGACACATGTGCGCGCATTAGACCTTTGTTTGGCAAAGCTACGGCATTACACGCCGCCTGAGACACATGCGCGCGCACAAGACCTGAAGTCTTTGCCAATCATTGGCAAAGCTACGGCATTACACGCCGCCTGAGACACGACCTGAAGTCTTTGCCAAACATTGGCAAAGCTAGGAAATTACACGCCGCCTGGGTTACATGCGCGGGCACAAGACCTGAACTCTTTGCCACACTTTGGCAAAGCTACGGCATTACACGCCGCCTGAGACACAGGCGCGCGCACAAGACCAGAACCCTTTGCAAAAATTTGGAAAAGCTACGGCATTACACGCTGCCTGAGACACAGGCGCGCACAAGACCTGAAGTCTATGCCACACATTGACAAAGCTATGGCATTACACGCCGCCTGAGACACAGGCGCGCGCACAAGACCAGAAGTCTTCGCCAAACATTGCCAAAACTACGGCATTACATGCATCCAGAGACACAGGCGCACGCACAAGACGTGTAGTCTTTGCCACACATTGGCAAAGCTACGACATTACACGCCTCTTGAGACACAGGCACGCACAAGACCTGTAGTCTTTGCCAAACATTTGCAAAGGTATGGCATTACACGTCGCTTGAGACACAGGCGTGCGCCCAAGACCTGTGTTTGGCAAAGCTACAGTATTACACGCCCCTGAGACACAGTCGCGCGCACAAGACCTGAAGTCCTTGCCAAGCATTAGCAAAGCTACGGCATTACACGCCTCCTGAGACACTTGCCCATGCACAGGACCTGAAGTCTTTTCTAAACATTGGCAAAGCTACGAAATTACAAACAGCATGGGTTACATGCGCGCGCACAAGACCTGAACTCTTTGCCACAGTTTGCAAATCTACGGCATTACACGCCGCCTGAGACACAGGCGCGCGCACATGACCAGAACTCTTTGCAATACTTTGGAAAAGCTATGACCTTACACCCAGCCTGAGACACATGCGCGCACAAGACCTGAAGTATGTGCCAAACGTTGGCAAAGCTACGGCATTACACGCCGCCTGAGACACAGGCGCGCGCACAAGACCTGAAGTCTTTGCCAAACATTGGAAAAGCTACGGCATTACACGCTTCCTGAGACACACGCGCACGCACAAGACATGTAGTCTTTGCCAAACATTGGCAAAGCTGCGACATTACACGCCTCCTGAGACACAGGCACGCACAAGACCTGAAGTCTTTGGCAAACATTACACACCGCCTGAGACACAGGCGTGCGCACAATACCTGAACTATTTGCCAATCATTGGCAAAGCTACGACATTACACAGCCACCTGAGACACATGCGCGCGCATTAGACCTTTGTTTGGCAAAGCTACGGCATTACACGCCGCCTGAGACACAGGCGCGCAAGAACTGAAGTCTTTGCAAAACATTGGCAATGCTACGGCATTACACGACGCCTGAGACACAGCGCGTACACAAGACCTGAAGTCTTTGCAAAACATTCGCAAAGCTATGGCATTACACGCCGCCAAAGACAGAGGCGCGCGCACAAGTCTTGAACTACATGCCAAACATTAGCAAAGCACCGGTATTACACGCCGCCTGAGACACATGCACGCGCAAAAATCTTGAAGTCTTTGCCAATCATTGGCAAAGCTACGGCATTACACGCCGTCTGATACACATGCGCGCGCACAAGACCTGAAGTCTTTGTCAATCATTGGCAAAGCTACGGCATTACACGCCGCCTGAGACACGACCTGAAGTCTTTGCCAAACATTGGCAAAGCTAGGAAATTACACGCCGCCTGGGTTACATGCGCGGGCACAAGACCTGAACTCTTTGCCACACTTTGGCAAAGCTACGGCATTACACGCCGCCTGAGACACAGGCGCGCGCACAAGACCAGAACTCTTTGCAAAAATTTGGAAAAGCAAAGGCATTACACGCTGCCTGAGACACAGGCGCGCACAAGACCTGAAGTCTATGGCAAATATTGACAAAGCTATGGCATTACACGCCGCTTGAGACACAGGCGCGCACAAGACCTGAAGTCTTCGCCAAACATTGCCAAAACTACGGCATTACATGCATCCGGAGACACAGGCGCACGCACAAGACATGTAGTCTTTGCCAAACATTGGCAAAGCTACGACATTGCACGCCTCTTGAGACACAGGCACGCACAAGACCTGTTGTCTTTGCCAAACATTTGCAAAGGTATGGCATTACACGTCGCTTGAGACACAGGCGTGCGCCCAAGACCTGTGTTTGGCAAAGCTACAGTATTACACGCCCCTGAGACACAGTCGCGCACACAAGACCTGAAGTCCTTGCCAAGCATTAGCAAAGCTACGGCATTACACGCCTCCTGAGACACTTGCACATGCACAGGACCTGAAGTCTTTGCCAAACATTGGCAAAGCTACGAAATTAGAAACAGCCTGAGTTACATGCACGCGCACAAGACCTGAACTCTTTGCCGCAGTTTGCAAAGCTACGGCATTACACGCCGCCTGAGACACAGGCGCGCGCACATGACCAGAACACTTTGCAAAACTTTGGAAAATCTACGGCATTACACGCTGCCTGAGACACAGGCGCGCACAAGACCTGAAGTCTGTGCCAAACACTTGCAAAGCTTCGGCATTACACGCCGCCTGAGACACAGGCGCGCGCATAAGACCTGAAGTCTTCCCAAACATTGGCAAAGCTACGGCATTACACGCCTCCTGAGACACAGGCGCACGCACAAGACATGTAGTCTTTGCCAAACATTAGCAAAGCTACGACATTACACGCCTCTTGAGACACAGGCACGCACAAGACCTGTAGTCTTTGCCAAACATTTGCAAAGGTATGGCATTACACGTCGCTTGAGACACAGGCGTGCACCCAAGACCTGTGTTTGGCAAAGCTACAGTATTACACGCCCCTGAGACACAGTCGCGCGCACAAGACCTGAAGTCCTTGCCAAGCATTAGCAAAGCTACGGCATTACACGCCTCTTGAGACACTTGCGCATGCACAGGACCTGAAGTCTTTGCCAAACATTGGCAAAGCTACGAAATTATAAACAGCCTGGGTTACATGCGCGCGCACAAGACTTGAACTCTTTGCCACAGTTTGCAAAGCTACGGCATTACACGCCGCCTGAGACACAGGCGCGCGCACATGACCAGAACTCTTTGCAAAACTTTGGAAAAGCTACGGCATTACACGCTGCCTGAGACACAAGAGCGCACAAGACCTGAAGTCTGTGCCAAACATTGGGAAAGCTACGGCATTACATGCCGCCTGAGACACAGGCGCACGCACAAGACATGTAGTCTTTTCCAAACATTGGCAAGGCTACGACATTACACGCCTCCTGAGACACAGGCGCGCACAAGACCTGAACTATATGCCAAACATTGGCAAAGCTACGGCCTGAGACACATGCGCGCGCAAAAGTCCTGAAGTCTTTGCCAATCATTGGCAAAGCTACGACATTACACGCCGCCTGAGACACAGGCGCGCGCACAAGACTCGAAGTCTTTGCCAAACATTGGCAAAGCTACTGCATTACACGCCGTCTGATACACATGCGCGCGCACTAGACCTGAAGTCTTTTCCAATCATTGGCAAAACTACGGGATTACACGCCGCCTGAGACACAGGCGCGCGCACAAAACCTGAACTATATTCCAAACATTGGCAAAGCTACGGCATTACACGCCTTCTGAGACACACGCGCACGCACAAGACATGTAGTCTTTGCCAAACATTGGCAAAGCTACGACATTACACGCCTCCTGAGACACAGGCACGCACAAGACCTGAAGTCTTTGCCAAACATTTCACACCTCCTGAGACACAGGCATGCGCACTAGACCGGAACTCTTTGCCAATCATTGGCAAAGCGACGGCATTACACGCCACCTGAGACACATGCGCGCGCATAAGACCTTTGTTTGGCAAAGCTACGGCATTACACGCCGCCTGAGACACATGCGCGCAAGACCTGAAGTCTTTGCAAAACATTGGCAATGCTACGGCATTACACGACGCCTGAGACACAGCGCGTACACAAGACCTGAAGTCTTTGCAAAACATTGGCAAAGCTACGGCATTACACGCCGCCAAAGACACAGGCGCGCGCCCAAGACTTGAACTACATGCCAAACATTAGCAAAGCTACGGTATTACACGCCGCCTGAGACACATGCGCGCGCAAAAATCTTGAAGTCTTTGCCAATCATTGGCAAAGCTACGGCATTACACGCCGTCTGATAAACATGCGCGCGCACAAGACCTGATGTCTTTGCCAATCATTGGCAAAGCTATGACATTACACGCCACCTGAGACACTTGCGCTTGCACACGACCTAAAGTCTTTGCCAAACATTGGCAAAGCTAGGAAATTACACGCAGCCTGGGTTACATGCGCGGGCACAAGACCTGAACTTTTTGCCACACTTTGGCAAAGCTACGGCATTACACGCCGCCTGAGACACAGGCGCGCACACAAGACCAGTACTCTTTGCAAAACTTTGGAAAAGCTACGGCATTACACGCTGCTTGAGACATAGGCGCGCAAAAGACCTGAAGTCTGTGCCAAACATTGACAAAGCTACGGCATTACACGCCGCCTGAGACACTGGTGCGCGCACAAGACCTGAAGTCTTTGACAAACATTGGCAAAGCTACGGCATTACACGCATCCGGAGACACAGGCGAACGCACAAGACATGTAGTCTTTGCCAAACATTGGCAGAGCTATAACATTACACGCCTCCTGAGACACAGGCATGCGCACTAGACCTGAACTCTTTGTCAATCATTGGCAAAGCGACGGCATTACACGCCGCCTGAGACATAGGCGCGCGCACAAGACCAGAACTCTTTGCAAAACTTTGGAAAAGCTACGACCTTACACGCAGCCTGAGACACATGCGCGCACAAGACCTGAAGTATGTGCCAAACGTTGGCAAAGCTACGGCATTACACGCCGCCTGAGACACACGCGCACGCACAAGACATGTAGTCTTTGCCAAACATTGGCAAAGCTGCGACATTTCACGCCTCCTGAGACACAGGCACGCACAAGACCTGAAGTCTTTGGCAAACATTACACACCGCTTGAGACACAGGCGTGCGCACAATACCTGAACTATTTGCCAATCATTGGCAAAGCTACGACATTACACAGCCACCTGAGACACATGCGCGCGCATTAGACCTTTGTTTGGCAAAGCTACGGCATTACACGCCGCCTGAGACACAGGCGCGCAAGACCTGAAGTCTTTGCAAAACATTGGCAATGCTACGGCATTACACGACGCCTGAGACACAGCGCGTACACAAGACCTGAAGTCTTTGCAAAACATTGGCAAAGCTACGGCATTACACGCCGCCAAAGACACAGGCGCGCGCCCAAGACTTGAACTACATGCCAAACATTAGCAAAGCTACGGTATTACACGTCGCCTGAGACACATGCGCGCGCAAAAATCTTGAAGTCTTTGCCAATCATTGGCAAAGCTACGGCATTACACGCCGTCTGATACACATGCGCGCGCACAAGACCTGAAGTCTTTGTCAATCATTGGCAAAGCTACGGCATTACACGCCGCCTGAGACACGACCTGAAGTCTTTGCGAAACATTGGCAAAGCTAGGAAATTACACGCCGCCTGGGTTACATGCGCGGGCACAAGACCTGAACTCTTTGCCACACTTTGGCAAAGCTACGGCATTACACGCCGCCTGCGACACAGGCGCGCGCACAAGACCAGAACTCTTTGCAAAAATTTGGAAAAGCAAAGGCATTACACGCTGCCTGAGACACAGGCGCGCACAAGACCTGATGTCTATGGCAAACATTGACAAAACTACGACATTACACGCCGCCTGAGACACAGGCGCGCACAAGACCTGAAGTCTTCGCCAAACATTGCCAAAACTACGGCATTACATGCATCCGGAGACACAGGCGCACGCACAAGACATGTAGTCTTTGCCAAACATTGGCAAAGCTACGACATTGCACGCCTCTTGAGACACAGGCACGCACAAGACCTGTTGTCTTTGCCAAACATTTGCAAAGGTATGGCATTACACGTCGCTTGAGACACAGGCGTGCGCCCAAGACCTGTGTTTGGCAAAGCTACAGTATTACACGCCCCTGAGACACAGTCGCGCGCACAAGACCTGAAGTCCTTGCCAAGCATTAGCAAAGCTACGGCATTACACGCCTCCTGAGACACTTGCGCATGCACAGGACCTGAATTCTTTGCCAAACATTGGCAAAGCTACGAAATTACAAATAGCCTGAGTTACATGCGCGCGCACAAGACCTGAACTCTTTGCCACAGTTTGCAAAGCTACGGCATTACACGCCGCCTGAGACACAGGCGCGCGCACATGACCAGAACTCTTTGCAAAACTTTGGAAAATCTACGGCATTACACGCTGCCTGAGACACAGGCGCGCACAAGACCTGAAGTCTGTGCCAAACACTGGCAAAGCTTCGGCATTACACGCCGCCTGAGACACAGGCGCGCGTACAAGACCTGAAGTCTTCCCAAACATTGGCAAAGCTACGGCATTACACGCCTCCTGGGACACAGGCGCACGCACAAGACATGTAGTCTTTGCCAAACATTGGCAAAGCTACGACATTACACGCCTCTTGAGACACAGGCACGCACAAGACCTGTAGTCTTTGCCAAACATTTGCAAAGGTATGGCATTACACGTCGCTTGAGACACAGGCATGCACCCAAGACCTGTGTTTGGCAAAGCTACAGTATTACACGCCCCTGAGACACAGTCGCGCGCACAAGACCTGAAGTCCTTGCCAAGCATTAGCAAAGCTACGGCATTACACGCCTCCTGAGACACTTGCGCATGCACAGGACCTGAAGTCTTTGCCAAACATTGGCAAAGCTACGAAATTACAAACAGCCTGGGTTACATGCGCGCGCACAAGACTTGAACTCTTTGCCACAGTTTGCAAAGCTACGGCATTACACGCCGCCTGAGACACAGGCGCGCGCACATGACCAGAACTCTTTGCAAAACTTTGGAAAAGCTACGGCATTACACGCTGCCTGAGACACAGGAGCGCACAAGACCTGAAGTCTGTGCCAAACATTGGCAAAGCTACGGCATTACATGCCGCCTGAGACACAGGCGCGCGCACAAGACATGTAGTCTTTTCCAAACATTGGCAAAGCTACGACATTACACGCCTCCTGAGACACAGGCGCGCACAAGACCTGAACTATATGCCAAACATTGGCAAAGCTACGGCCTGAGACACACGCGCGCGCAAAAGTCCTGAAGTCTTTGCCAATCATTGGCAAAGCTACGACATTACACGCCGCCTGAGACACAGGCGCGCACACAAGACTCGAAGTCTTTGCCAAACATTGGCAAAGCTACTGCATTACACGCCGTCTGATACACATGCGCGCGCACTAGACCTGAAGTCTTTTCCAATCATTGGCAAAGCTACGGGATTACACGCCGCCTGAGACACAGGCGCGCGCACAAAACCTGAACTATATTCCAAACATTGGCAAAGCTACGGCATTACACGCCTTCTGAGACACACGCGCACGCACAAGACATGTAGTCTTTGCCAAACATTGGCAAAGCTACGACATTACACGCCTCCTGAGACACAGGCACGCACAAGACCTGAAGTCTTTGCCAAACATTTCACACCTCCTGAGACACAGGCATGCGCACTAGACCGGAACTCTTTGCCAATCATTGGCAAAGCGACGGCATTACACGCCACCTGAGACACATGCGCGCGCATAAGACCTTTGTTTGGCAAAGCTACGGCATTACACGCCGCCTGAGACACAGGCGCGCAAGACCTGAAGTCTTTGCAAAACATTGGCAATGCTACGGCATTACACGACGCCTGAGACACAGCGCGTACACAAGACCTGAAGTCTTTGTCAATCATTGGCAAAGCTACGGCATTACACGCCGCCTGAGACACGACCTGAAGTCTTTGCGAAACATTGGCAAAGCTAGGAAATTACACGCCGCCTGGGTTACATGCGCGGGCACAAGACCTGAACTCTTTGCCACACTTTGGCAAAGCTACGGCATTACACGCCGCCTGCGACACAGGCGCGCGCACAAGACCAGAACTCTTTGCAAAAATTTGGAAAAGCAAAGGCATTACACGCTGCCTGAGACACAGGCGCGCACAAGACCTGATGTCTATGGCAAACATTGACAAAACTACGACATTACACGCCGCCTGAGACACAGGCGCGCACAAGACCTGAAGTCTTCGCCAAACATTGCCAAAACTACGGCATTACATGCATCCGGAGACACAGGCGCACGCACAAGACATGTAGTCTTTGCCAAACATTGGCAAAGCTACGACATTGCACGCCTCTTGAGACACAGGCACGCACAAGACCTGTTGTCTTTGCCAAACATTTGCAAAGGTATGGCATTACACGTCGCTTGAGACACAGGCGTGCGCCCAAGACCTGTGTTTGGCAAAGCTACAGTATTACACGCCCCTGAGACACAGTCGCGCGCACAAGACCTGAAGTCCTTGCCAAGCATTAGCAAAGCTACGGCATTACACGCCTCCTGAGACACTTGCGCATGCACAGGACCTGAATTCTTTGCCAAACATTGGCAAAGCTACGAAATTACAAATAGCCTGAGTTACATGCGCGCGCACAAGACCTGAACTCTTTGCCACAGTTTGCAAAGCTACGGCATTACACGCCGCCTGAGACACAGGCGCGCGCACATGACCAGAACTCTTTGCAAAACTTTGGAAAATCTACGGCATTACACGCTGCCTGAGACACAGGCGCGCACAAGACCTGAAGTCTGTGCCAAACACTGGCAAAGCTTCGGCATTACACGCCGCCTGAGACACAGGCGCGCGTACAAGACCTGAAGTCTTCCCAAACATTGGCAAAGCTACGGCATTACACGCCTCCTGGGACACAGGCGCACGCACAAGACATGTAGTCTTTGCCAAACATTGGCAAAGCTACGACATTACACGCCTCTTGAGACACAGGCACGCACAAGACCTGTAGTCTTTGCCAAACATTTGCAAAGGTATGGCATTACACGTCGCTTGAGACACAGGCATGCACCCAAGACCTGTGTTTGGCAAAGCTACAGTATTACACGCCCCTGAGACACAGTCGCGCGCACAAGACCTGAAGTCCTTGCCAAGCATTAGCAAAGCTACGGCATTACACGCCTCCTGAGACACTTGCGCATGCACAGGACCTGAAGTCTTTGCCAAACATTGGCAAAGCTACGAAATTACAAACAGCCTGGGTTACATGCGCGCGCACAAGACTTGAACTCTTTGCCACAGTTTGCAAAGCTACGGCATTACACGCCGCCTGAGACACAGGCGCGCGCACATGACCAGAACTCTTTGCAAAACTTTGGAAAAGCTACGGCATTACACGCTGCCTGAGACACAGGAGCGCACAAGACCTGAAGTCTGTGCCAAACATTGGCAAAGCTACGGCATTACATGCCGCCTGAGACACAGGCGCGCGCACAAGACATGTAGTCTTTTCCAAACATTGGCAAAGCTACGACATTACACGCCTCCTGAGACACAGGCGCGCACAAGACCTGAACTATATGCCAAACATTGGCAAAGCTACGGCCTGAGACACACGCGCGCGCAAAAGTCCTGAAGTCTTTGCCAATCATTGGCAAAGCTACGACATTACACGCCGCCTGAGACACAGGCGCGCACACAAGACTCGAAGTCTTTGCCAAACATTGGCAAAGCTACTGCATTACACGCCGTCTGATACACATGCGCGCGCACTAGACCTGAAGTCTTTTCCAATCATTGGCAAAGCTACGGGATTACACGCCGCCTGAGACACAGGCGCGCGCACAAAACCTGAACTATATTCCAAACATTGGCAAAGCTACGGCATTACACGCCTTCTGAGACACACGCGCACGCACAAGACATGTAGTCTTTGCCAAACATTGGCAAAGCTACGACATTACACGCCTCCTGAGACACAGGCACGCACAAGACCTGAAGTCTTTGCCAAACATTTCACACCTCCTGAGACACAGGCATGCGCACTAGACCGGAACTCTTTGCCAATCATTGGCAAAGCGACGGCATTACACGCCACCTGAGACACATGCGCGCGCATAAGACCTTTGTTTGGCAAAGCTACGGCATTACACGCCGCCTGAGACACAGGCGCGCAAGACCTGAAGTCTTTGCAAAACATTGGCAATGCTACGGCATTACACGACGCCTGAGACACAGCGCGTACACAAGACCTGAAGTCTTTGCAAAACATTGGCAAAGCTACGGCATTACACGCCGCCAAAGACACAGGCGCGCGCCCAAGACTTGAACTACATGCCAAACATTAGCAAAGCTACGGTATTACACGCCGCCTGAGACACATGCGCGCGCAAAAATCTTGAAGTCTTTGCCAATCATTGGCAAAGCTACGGCATTACACGCCGTCTGATAAACATGCGCGCGCACAAGACCTGATGTCTTTGCCAATCATTGGCAAAGCTATGACATTACACGCCGCCTGAGACACTTGCGCTTGCACACGACCTAAAGTCTTTGCCAAACATTGGCAAAGCTAGGAAATTACACGCAGCCTGGGTTACATGCGCGGGCACAAGACCTGAACTCTTTGCCACACTTTGGCAAAGCTACGGCATTACACGCCGCCTGAGACACAGGCGCGCACACAAGACCAGTACTCTTTGCAAAACTTTGGAAAAGCTACGGCATTACACGCTGCCTGAGACACAGGCGCGCAAAAGCCTGAAGTCTGTGCCAAACATTGACAAAGCTACGGCATTACACGCCGCCTGAGAAACAGGTGCGCGCACAAGACCTAAAGTCTTTGACAAACATTGGCAAAGCTACGGCATTACACGCATCCGGAGACTTAGGCGAACGCACAAGACATGTATTCTTTGCCAAACATTGGCAGAGCTATGACATTACACGCCTCCTGAGACATAGGCATGCGCATTAGAGTTGAACTCTTTGTCAATCATTGGCAAAGCGACGGCATTACACGCCGCCTGAGACATAGGCGCGCGCACAAGACCAGAACTCTTTGCAAAACTTTGGAAAAGCTACGACCTTACACGCAGCCTGAGACACATGCGCGCACAAGACCTGAAGTATGTGCCAAACGTTGGCAAAGCTACGGCATTACACGCCGCCTGAGACACAGGCGCGCGCACAAGACCTGAAGTCTTTGCCAAACATTGGAAAAGCTACGGTATTACACGCCTCCTGAGACACACGCGCACGCACAAGACATGTAGTCTTTGCCAAACTTTGGTAAAGCTGCGACATTTCACGCCTCCTGAGACACAGGCACGCACAAGACCTGAAGTCTTTGGCAAACATTACACACCGCCTGAGACACAGGCGTGCGCACAATACCTGAGCTATTTGCCAATCATTGGCAAAGCTACGACATTACACAGCCACCTGAGACACATGCGCGCGCATTAGACCTTTGTTTGGCAAAGCTACGGCATTACACGCCGCCTGAGACACAGGCGCGCAAGACCTGAAGTCTTTGCAAAACATTGGCAATGCTACGGCATTACACGACGCGTGAGACACAGCGCGTACACAAGACCTGAAGTCTTTGCAAAACATTCGCAAAGCTATGGCATTACACGCCGCCAAAGACAGAGGCGCGCGCACAAGTCTTGAACTACATGCCAAACATTAGCAAAGCAACGGTATTACACGCCGCCTGAGACACATGCACACGCAAAAATCTTGAAGTCTTTGCCAATCATTGGCAAAGCTACGGCATTACACGCCGTCGGATACACATGCGCGCGCACAAGACCTGAAGTCTTTGTCAATCATTGGCAAAGCTACGGCATTACACGCCGCCTGAGACACGACCTGAAGTCTTTGCCAAACATTGGCAAAGCTAGGAAATTACACGCTGCCTGGGTTACATGCGCGGGCACAAGACCTGAACTCTTTGCCACACTTTGGCAAAGCTACGGCATTACACGCCGCCTGAGACACAGGCGCGCACACAAGACCAGAACTCTTTGCAAAAATTTGGAAAAGCAAAGGCATTACACGCTGCCTGAGACACAGGCGCGCACAAGACCTGAAGTCTATGGCAAACATTGACAAAGCTACTGCATTACACGCCGCCTGAGACACAGGCGCGCACAAGACCTGAAGTCCTCGCCAAACATTGCCAAAACTACGGCATTACATGCATCCAGAGACACAGGCGCACGCACAAGACATGTAGTCTTTGCCAAACATTGGCAAAGCTACGACATTGCACGCCTCTTGAGACACAGGCACGCACAAGACCTGTTGTCTTTGCCAAACATTTGCAAAGGTATGGCATTACACGTCACTTGAGACACAGGCGTGCGCCCAAGACCTGTGTTTGGCAAAGCTACAGTATTACACGCCCCTGAGACACAGTCGCGCGCACAAGACCTGAAGTCCTTGCCAAGCATTAGCAAAGCTACGGCATTACACGCCTCCTGAGACACTTGCGCATGCACAGGACCTGAAGTCTTTGCCAAACATTGGCAAAGCTACGAAATTAGAAACAGCCTGAGTTACATGCGCGCGCACAAGACCTGAACTCTTTGCCACAGTTTGCAAAGCTACGGCATTACACGCCGCCTGAGACACAGGCGCGCGCACATGACCAGAACTCTTTGCAAAACTTTGGAAAATCTACGGCATTACACGCTGCCTGAGACACAGGCGCGCACAAGACCTGAAGTCTGTGCCAAACACTTGCAAAGCTTCGGCATTACACGCCGCCTGAGACACAGGCGCGCGCATAAGACCTGAAGTCTTCCCAAACATTGGCAAAGCTACGGCATTACACGCCTCCTGAGACACAGGCGCACGCACAAGACATGTAGTCTTTGCCAAACATTGGCAAAGCTACGACATTACACGCCTCTTGAGACACAGGCACGCACAAGACCTGTAGTCTTTGCCAAACATTTGCAAAGGTATGGCATTACACGTCGCTTGAGACACAGGCGTGCACCCAAGACCTGTGTTTGGCAAAGCTACAGTATTACACGCCCCTGAGACACAGTCGCGCGCACAAGACCTGAAGTCCTTGCCAAGCATTAGCAAAGCTACGGCATTACACGCCTCCTGAGACACTTGCGCCTGCACAGGACCTGAAGTCTTTGCCAAACATTGGCAAAGCTACGAAATTACAAACAGCCTGGGTTACATGCGCGCGCACAAGACTTGAACTCTTTGCCACAGTTTGCAAAGCTACGGCATTACACGACGCCTGAGACACAGGCGCGCGCACATGACCAGAACTCTTTGCAAAACTTTGGAAAAGCTACGGCATTACACGCTGCCTGAGACACAGGAGCGCACAAGACCTGAAGTCTGTGCCAAACATTGGCAAAGCTACGGCATTACATGCAGCCTGAGACACAGGCGCGCGCACAAGACATGTAGTCTTTTCCAAACATTGGCAAAGCTACGACATTACACGCCTCCTGAGACACAGGCGCGCACAAGACCTGAACTATATGCCAAACATTGGCAAAGCTACGGCCTGAGACACACGCGCGCGCAAAAGTCCTGAAGTCTCTGCCAATCATTGGCAAAGCTACGACATTACACGCCGCCTGAGACACAGGCGCGCGCACAAGACTTGAAGTCTTTGCCAAACATTGGCAAAGCTACTGCATTACACGCCGTCTGATACACATGCGCGCGCACAAGACCTGAACTCTTTTCCAATCATTGGCAAAGCTACGGGATTACACGCCGCCTGAGACACAGGCGCGCGCACAAGACCTGAACTATATTCCAAACATTGGCAAAGCTACGGCATTACACGCCTTCTGAGACACACGCACACGCACAAGACATGTAGTCTTTGCCAAACATTGGCAAAGCTACGACATTACACGCCTCCTGAGACACAGGCACGCACAAGACCTGAAGTCTTTGCCAAACATTTCACACCTCCTGAGACCCAGGCATGCGCACTAGACCGGAACTCTTTGCCAATCATTGGCAAAGCGACGGCATTACACGCCACCTGAGACACATGCGCGCGCATAAGAACTTTGTTTGGCAAAGCTACGGCATTACACGCCGCCTGAGACACAGGCGCGCAAGACCTGAAGTCTTTGCAAAACATTGGCAATGCTACGGCATTACACGACGCCTAAGACACAGCGCGTGCACAAGACCTGAAGTCTTTGCAAAACATTGGCAAAGCTAAGGCATTACACGCCGCCAAAGACACAGGCGCGCGCCCAAGACTTGAACTACATGCCAAACATTAGCAAAGCTACGGTATTACACGCCGCCTGAGACACATGCGCGCGCAAAAATCTTGAAGTCTTTCCCAATCATTGGCAAAGCTACGGCATTACACGCCGTCTGATAAACATGCGCGCGCACAAGACCTGAAGTCTTTGCCAATCATTGGCAAAGCTATGACATTACACGCCGCCTGAGACACTTGCGCTTGCACACGACCTAAAGTTTTTGCCAAACATTGGCAAAACTAGGAAATTACACGCAGCCTGGGATACATGCGCGGGCACAAGACCTGAACTCTTTGCCACACTTTGGCAAAGCTACGACATTACACGCCGCCTGAGACACAGGCGCGCACACAAGACCAGTACTCTTTGCAAAACTTTGGAAAAGCTACGGCATTACACGCTGCCTGAGACACAGGCGCGCAAAAGACCTGAAGTCTGTGCCAAACATTGACAAAGCTACGGCATTACACGCCGACTGAGACACAGGTGCGCGCACAAGACCTGAAGTCTTTGCCAAACATTGGCAAAGCTAGGAAATTACACGCCGCCTGGGTTACATGCGCGGGCACAAGACCTGAACTCTTTGCCACACTTTGGCAAAGCTACGGCATTACACGCCGCCTGAGACACAGGCGCGCGCACAAGACCAGAACTCTTTGCAAAAATTTGGAAAAGCAAAGGCATTACACGCTGCCTGAGACACAGGCGCGCACAAGACCTGAAGTCTATGGCAAACATTGACAAAGCTACTGCATTACACGCCGCCTGAGACACAGGCGCGCACAAGACCTGAAGTCTTCGCCAAACATTGCCAAAACTACGGCATTACATGCATCCGGAGACACAGGCGCACGCACAAGACATGTAGTCTTTGCCAAACATTGGCAAAGCTACGACATTGCACGCCTCTTGAGACACAGGCACGCACAAGACCTGTTGTCTTTGCCAAACATTTGCAAAGGTATGGCATTACACGTCGCTTGAGACACAGGCGTGCGCCCAAGACCTGTGTTTGGCAAAGCTACAGTATTACACGCCCCTGAGACACAGTCGCGCGCACAAGACCTGAAGTCCTTGCCAAGCATTAGCAAAGCTACGGCATTACACGCCTCCTGAGACACTTGCGCATGCACAGGACCTGAAGTCTTTGCCAAACATTGGCAAAGCTACGAAATTAGAAACAGCCTGAGTTACATGCGCGCGCACAAGACCTGAACTCTTTGCCACAGTTTGCAAAGCTACGGCATTACACGCCGCCTGAGACACAGGCGCGCGCACATGACCAGAACTCTTTGCAAAACTTTGGAAAATCTACGGCATTACACGCTGCCTGAGACACAGGCGCGCACAAGACCTGAAGTCTGTGCCAAACACTTGCATAGCTTCGGCATTACACGCCGCCTGAGACACAGGCGCGCGCATAAGACCTGAAGTCTTCCCAAACATTGGCAAAGCTACGGCATTACACGCCTCCCGAGACACAGGCGCACGCACAAGACATGTTGTCTTTGCCAAACATTGGCAAAGCTACGACATTACACGCCTCTTGAGACACAGGCACGCACAAGACCTGTAGTCTTTGCCAAACATTTGCAAAGGTATGGCATTACACGTCGCTTGAGACACAGGCGTGCACCCAAGACATGTGTTTGGCAAAGCTACAGTATTACACGCCCCTGAGACACAGTCGCGCGCACAAGACCTGAAGTCCTTGCCAAGCATTAGCAAAGCTACGGCATTACACGCCTCCTGAGACACTTGCGCCTGCACAGGACCTGAAGTCTTTGCCAAACATTGGCAAAGCTACGAAATTACAAACAGCCTGGGTTACATGCGCGCGCACAAGACTTGAACTCTTTGCCACAGTTTGCAAAGCTACGGCATTACACGCCGCCTGAGACACAGGCGCGCGCACATGACCAGAACTCTTTGCAAAACTTTGGAAAAGCTACGGCATTACACGCTGCCTGAGACACAGGAGCGCACAAGACCTGAAGTCTGTGCCAAACATTGGCAAAGCTACGGCATTACATGCAGCCTGAGACACAGGCGCGCGCACAAGACATGTAGTCTTTTCCAAACATTGGCAAAGCTACGACATTACACGCCTCCTGAGACACAGGCGCGCACAAGACCTGAACTATATGCCAAACATTGGCAAAGCTATGGCCTGAGACACACGCGCGCGCAAAAGTCCTGAAGTCTCTGCCAATCATTGGCAAAGCTACGACATTACACGCCGCCTGAGACACAGGCGCGCGCACAAGACTTGAAGTCTTTGCCAAACATTGGCAAAGCTACTGCATTACACGCCGTCTGATACACATGCGCGCGCACAAGACCTGAACTCTTTTCCAATCATTGGCAAAGCTACGGGATTACACGCCGCCTGAGACACAGGCGCGCGCACAAGACCTGAACTATATTCCAAACATTGGCAAAGCTACGGCATTACACGCCTTCTGAGACACACGCACACGCACAAGACATGTAGTCTTTGCCAAACATTGGCAAAGGTACGACATTACACGCCTCCTGAGACACAGGCATGCACAAGACCTGAAGTCTTTGCCAAACATTTCACACCTCCTGAGACCCAGGCATGCGCACTAGACCGGAACTCTTTGCCAATCATTGGCAAAGCGACGGCATTACACGCCACCTGAGACACATGCGCGCGCATAAGACCTTTGTTTGGCAAAGCTACGGCATTACACGCCGCCTGAGACACAGGCGCGCAAGACCTGAAGTCTTTGCAAAACATTGGCAATGCTACGGCATTACACGACGCCTAAGACACAGCGCGTGCACAAGACCTGAAGTCTTTGCAAAACATTGGCAAAGCTAAGGCATTACACGCCGCCAAAGACACAGGCGCGCGCCCAAGACTTGAACTACATGCCAAACATTAGCAAAGCTACGGTATTACACGCCGCCTGAGACACATGCGCGCGCAAAAATCTTGAAGTCTTTCCCAATCATTGGCAAAGCTACGGCATTACACGCCGTCTGATAAACATGCGCGCGCACAAGACCTGAAGTCTTTGCCAATCATTGGCAAAGCTATGACATTACACGCCGCCTGAGACACTTGCGCTTGCACACGACCTAAAGTTTTTGTCAAACATTGGCAAAACTAGGAAATTACACGCAGCCTGGGATACATGCGCGGGCACAAGACCTGAACTCTTTGCCACACTTTGGCAAAGCTACGACATTACACGCCGCCTGAGACACAGGCGCGCACACAAGACCAGTACTCTTTGCAAAACTTTGGAAAAGCTACGGCATTACACGCTGCCTGAGACACAGGCGCGCAAAAGACCTGAAGTCTGTGCCAAACATTGACAAAGCTACGGCATTACACGCCGACTGAGACACAGGTGCGCGCACAAGACCTGAAGTCTTTGACAAACATTGGCAAAGCTACGGCATTACACGCATCCGGAGACACAGGCGAACGCACAAGACATGTAGTCTTTGCCAAACATTGGCAGAGCTATGACATTACACGCCTCCTGAGACACAGGCATGCGCACTAGACTTGAACTCTTTGTCAATCATTGGCAAAGCGACGGCATTACACGCCGCCTGAGACATAGGCGCGCGCACAAGACCAGAACTCTTTGCAAAACTTTGGAAAAGCTACGACCTTACACGCTGCCTGAGACACATGCGCGCACAAGACCTGAAGTATGTGCCAAACGTTGGCAAAGCTACGGCATTACACGCCGCCTGAGACACAGGCGCGCGCACAAGACCTGAAGTCTTTGCCAAACATTGGAAAAGCTATGGTATTACACGCCTCCTGAGACACACGCGCACGCACAAGACATGTAGTCTTTGCCAAACATTGGCAAAGCTGCGACATTTCACGCCTCCTGAGACACAGGCACGCACAAGACCTGAAGTCTTTGGCAAACATTACACACCGCCTGAGACACAGGCGTGCGCACAATACCTAAACTATTTGCCAATCATTGGCAAAGCTACGACATTACACAGCCACCTGAGACACATGCGCGCGCATTAGACCTTTGTTTGGCAAAGCTACGGCATTACACGCCGCATGAGACACAGGCGCGCAAGACCTGAAGTCTTTGCAAAACATTGGCAATGCTACGGCATTACACGACGCCTGAGACACAGCGCGTACACAAGACCTGAAGTCTTTGCAAAACATTCGCAAAGCTATGGCATTACACGCCGCCAAAGACAGAGGCGCGCGCACAAGTCTTGAACTGCATGCCAAACATTAGCAAAGCAACGGTATTACACGCCGCCTGAGACACATGCGCGCGCAAAAATCTTGAAGTCTTTGCCAATCATTGGCAAAGCTACGGCATTACACGCCGTCTGATAAACATGCGCGCGCACAAGACCTGATGTCTTTGCCAATCATTGGCAAAGCTATGACATTACACGCCGCCTGAGACACTTGCGCTTGCACACGACCTAAAGTCTTTGCCAAACATTGGCAAAGCTAGGAAATTACACGCAGCCTGGGTTACATGCGCGGGCACAAGACCTGAACTCTTTGCCACACTTTGGCAAAGCTACGGCATTACACGCCGCCTGAGACACAGGCGCGCACACAAGACCAGTACTCTTTGCAAAACTTTGGAAAAGCTACGGCATTACACGCTGCCTGAGACACAGGCGCGCAAAAGCCTGAAGTCTGTGCCAAACATTGACAAAGCTACGGCATTACACGCCGCCTGAGAAACAGGTGCGCGCACAAGACCTAAAGTCTTTGACAAACATTGGCAAAGCTACGGCATTACACGCATCCGGAGACTCAGGCGAACGCACAAGACATGTATTCTTTGCCAAACATTGGCAGAGCTATGACATTACACGCCTCCTGAGACATAGGCATGCGCATTAGAGTTGAACTCTTTGTCAATCATTGGCAAAGCGACGGCATTACACGCCGCCTGAGACATAGGCGCGCGCACAAGACCAGAACTCTTTGCAAAACTTTGGAAAAGCTACGACCTTACACGCAGCCTGAGACACATGCGCGCACAAGACCTGAAGTATGTGCCAAACGTTGGCAAAGCTACGGCATTACACGCCGCCTGAGACACAGGCGCGCGCACAAGACCTGAAGTCTTTGCCAAACATTGGAAAAGCTACGGTATTACACGCCTCCTGAGACACACGCGCACGCACAAGACATGTAGTCTTTGCCAAACTTTGGTAAAGCTGCGACATTTCACGCCTCCTGAGACACAGGCACGCACAAGACCTGAAGTCTTTGGCAAACATTACACACCGCCTGAGACACAGGCGTGCGCACAATACCTGAGCTATTTGCCAATCATTGGCAAAGCTACGACATTACACAGCCACCTGAGACACATGCGCGCGCATTAGACCTTTGTTTGGCAAAGCTACGGCATTACACGCCGCCTGAGACACAGGCGCGCAAGACCTGAAGTCTTTGCAAAACATTGGCAATGCTACGGCATTACACAACGCGTGAGACACAGCGCGTACACAAGACCTGAAGTCTTTGCAAAACATTCGCAAAGCTATGGCATTACACGCCGCCAAAGACAGAGGCGCGCGCACAAGTCTTGAACTACATGCCAAACATTAGCAAAGCAACGGTATTACACGCCGCCTGAGACACATGCACACGCAAAAATATTGAAGTCTTTGCCAATCATTGGCAAAGCTACGGCATTACACGCCGTCGGATACACATGCGCGCGCACAAGACCTGAAGTCTTTGTCAATCATTGGCAAAGCTACGGCATTACACGCCGCCTGAGACACGACCTGAAGTCTTTGCCAAACATTGGCAAAGCTAGGAAATTACACGCTGCCTGGGTTACATGCGCGGGCACAAGACCTGAACTCTTTGCCACACTTTGGCAAAGCTACGGCATTACACGCCGCCTGAGACACAGGCGCGCGCACAAGACCAGAACTCTTTGCAAAAATTTGGAAAAGCAAAGGCATTACACGCTGCCTGAGACACAGGCGCGCACAAGACCTGAAGTCTATGGCAAACATTGACAAAGCTACTGCATTACACGCCGCCTGAGACACAGGCGCGCACAAGACCTGAAGTCCTCGCCAAACATTGCCAAAACTACGGCATTACATGCATCCAGAGACACAGGCGCACGCACAAGACATGTAGTCTTTGCCAAACATTGGCAAAGCTACGACATTGCACGCCTCTTGAGACACAGGCACGCACAAGACCTGTTGTCTTTGCCAAACATTTGCAAAGGTATGGCATTACACGTCACTTGAGACACAGGCGTGCGCCCAAGACCTGTGTTTGGCAAAGCTACAGTATTACACGCCCCTGAGACACAGTCGCGCGCACAAGACCTGAAGTCCTTGCCAAGCATTAGCAAAGCTACGGCATTACACGCCTCCTGAGACACTTGCGCATGCACAGGACCTGAAGTCTTTGCCAAACATTGGCAAAGCTACGAAATTAGAAACAGCCTGAGTTACATGCGCGCGCACAAGACCTGAACTCTTTGCCACAGTTTGCAAAGCTACGGCATTACACGCCGCCTGAGACACAGGCGCGCGCACATGACCAGAACTCTTTGCAAAACTTTGGAAAATCTACGGCATTACACGCTGCCTGAGACACAGGCGCGCACAAGACCTGAAGTCTGTGCCAAACACTTGCAAAGCTTCGGCATTACACGCCGCCTGAGACACAGGCGCGCGCATAAGACCTGAAGTCTTCCCAAACATTGGCAAAGCTACGGCATTACACGCCTCCTGAGACACAGGCGCACGCACAAGACATGTAGTCTTTGCCAAACATTGGCAAAGCTACGACATTACACGCCTCTTGAGACACAGGCACGCACAAGACCTGTAGTCTTTGCCAAACATTTGCAAAGGTATGGCATTACACGTCGCTTGAGACACAGGCGTGCACCCAAGACCTGTGTTTGGCAAAGCTACAGTATTACACGCCCCTGAGACACAGTCGCGCGCACAAGACCTGAAGTCCTTGCCAAGCATTAGCAAAGCTACGGCATTACACGCCTCCTGAGACACTTGCGCCTGCACAGGACCTGAAGTCTTTGCCAAACATTGGCAAAGCTACGAAATTACAAACAGCCTGGGTTACATGCGCGCGCACAAGACTTGAACTCTTTGCCACAGTTTGCAAAGCTACGGCATTACACGCCGCCTGAGACACAGGCGCGCGCACATGACCAGAACTCTTTGCAAAACTTTGGAAAAGCTACGGCATTACACGCTGCCTGAGACACAGGAGCGCACAAGACCTGAAGTCTGTGCCAAACATTGGCAAAGCTACGGCATTACATGCAGCCTGAGACACAGGCGCGCGCACAAGACATGTAGTCTTTTCCAAACATTGGCAAAGCTACGACAATACACGCCTCCTGAGACACAGGCGCGCACAAGACCTGAACTATATGCCAAACATTGGCAAAGCTACGGCCTGAGACACACGCGCGCGCAAAAGTCCTGAAGTCTCTGCCAATCATTGGCAAAGCTACGACATTACACGCCGCCTGAGACACAGGCGCGCGCACAAGACTTGAAGTCTTTGCCAAACATTGGCAAAGCTACTGCATTACACGCCGTCTGATACACATGCGCGCGCACAAGACCTGAACTCTTTTCCAATCATTGGCAAAGCTACGGGATTACACGCCGCCTGAGACACAGGCGCGCGCACAAGACCTGAACTATATTCCAAACATTGGCAAAGCTACGGCATTACACGCCTTCTGAGACACACGCACACGCACAAGACATGTAGTCTTTGCCAAACATTGGCAAAGCTACGACATTACACGCCTCCTGAGACACAGGCACGCACAAGACCTGAAGTCTTTGCCAAACATTTCACACCTCCTGAGACCCAGGCATGCGCACTAGACCGGAACTCTTTGCCAATCATTGGCAAAGCGACGGCATTACACGCCACCTGAGACACATGCGCGCGCATAAGAACTTTGTTTGGCAAAGCTACGGCATTACACGCCGCCTGAGACACAGGCGCGCAAGACCTGAAGTCTTTGCAAAACATTGGCAATGCTACGGCATTACACGACGCCTAAGACACAGCGCGTGCACAAGACCTGAAGTCTTTGCAAAACATTGGCAAAGCTAAGGCATTACACGCCGCCAAAGACACAGGCGCGCGCCCAAGACTTGAACTACATGCCAAACATTAGCAAAGCTACGGTATTACACGCCGCCTGAGACACATGCGCGCGCAAAAATCTTGAAGTCTTTCCCAATCATTGGCAAAGCTACGGCATTACACGCCGTCTGATAAACATGCGCGCGCACAAGACCTGAAGTCTTTGCCAATCATTGGCAAAGCTATGACATTACACGCCGCCTGAGACACTTGCGCTTGCACACGACCTAAAGTTTTTGTCAAACATTGGCAAAACTAGGAAATTACACGCAGCCTGGGATACATGCGCGGGCACAAGACCTGAACTCTTTGCCACACTTTGGCAAAGCTACGACATTACACGCCGCCTGAGACACAGGCGCGCACACAAGACCAGTACTCTTTGCAAAACTTTGGAAAAGCTACGGCATTACACGCTGCCTGAGACACAGGCGCGCAAAAGACCTGAAGTCTGTGCCAAACATTGACAAAGCTACGGCATTACACGCCGACTGAGACACAGGTGCGCGCACAAGACCTGAAGTCTTTGACAAACATTGGCAAAGCTACGGCATTACACGCATCCGGAGACACAGGCGAACGCACAAGACATGTAGTCTTTGCCAAACATTGGCAGAGCTATGACATTACACGCCTCCTGAGACACAGGCATGCGCACTAGACTTGAACTCTTTGTCAATCATTGGCAAAGCGACGGCATTACACGCCGCCTGAGACATAGGCGCGCGCACAAGACCAGAACTCTTTGCAAAACTTTGGAAAAGCTACGACCTTACACGCTGCCTGAGACACATGCGCGCACAAGACCTGAAGTATGTGCCAAACGTTGGCAAAGCTACGGCATTACACGCCGCCTGAGACACAGGCGCGCGCACAAGACCTGAAGTCTTTGCCAAACATTGGAAAAGCTATGGTATTACACGCCTCCTGAGACACACGCGCACGCACAAGACATGTAGTCTTTGCCAAACATTGGCAAAGCTGCGACATTTCACGCCTCCTGAGACACAGGCACGCACAAGACCTGAAGTCTTTGGCAAACATTACACACCGCCTGAGACACAGGCGTGCGCACAATACCTAAACTATTTGCCAATCATTGGCAAAGCTACGACATTACACAGCCACCTGAGACACATGCGCGCGCATTAGACCTTTGTTTGGCAAAGCTACGGCATTACACGCCGCATGAGACACAGGCGCGCAAGACCTGAAGTCTTTGCAAAACATTGGCAATGCTACGGCATTACACGACGCCTGAGACACAGCGCGTACACAAGACCTGAAGTCTTTGCAAAACATTCGCAAAGCTATGGCATTACACGCCGCCAAAGACAGAGGCGCGCGCACAAGTCTTGAACTGCATGCCAAACATTAGCAAAGCAACGGTATTACACGCCGCCTGAGACACATGCGCGCGCAAAAATCTTGAAGTCTTTGCCAATCATTGGCAAAGCTACGGCATTACACGCCGTCTGATAAACATGCGCGCGCACAAGACCTGATGTCTTTGCCAATCATTGGCAAAGCTATGACATTACACGCCGCCTGAGACACTTGCGCTTGCACACGACCTAAAGTCTTTGCCAAACATTGGCAAAGCTAGGAAATTACACGCAGCCTGGGTTACATGCGCGGGCACAAGACCTGAACTCTTTGCCACACTTTGGCAAAGCTACGGCATTACACGCCGCCTGAGACACAGGCGCGCACACAAGACCAGTACTCTTTGCAAAACTTTGGAAAAGCTACGGCATTACACGCTGCCTGAGACACAGGCGCGCAAAAGACCTGAAGTCTGTGCCAAACATTGACAAAGCTACGGCATTACACGCCGACTGAGACACAGGTGCGCGCACAAGACCTGAAGTCTTTGACAAACATTGGCAAAGCTACGGCATTACACGCATCCGGAGACACAGGCGAACGCACAAGACATGTAGTCTTTGCCAAACATTGGCAGAGCTATGACATTACACGCCTCCTGAGACACAGGCATGCGCACTAGACTTGAACTCTTTGTCAATCATTGGCAAAGCGACGGCATTACACGCCGCCTGAGACATAGGCGCGCGCACAAGACCAGAACTCTTTGCAAAACTTTGGAAAAGCTACGACCTTACACGCTGCCTGAGACACATGCGCGCACAAGACCTGAAGTATGTGCCAAACGTTGGCAAAGCTACGGCATTACACGCCGCCTGAGACACAGGCGCGCGCACAAGACCTGAAGTCTTTGCCAAACATTGGAAAAGCTATGGTATTACACGCCTCCTGAGACACACGCGCACGCACAAGACATGTAGTCTTTGCCAAACATTGGCAAAGCTGCGACATTTCACGCCTCCTGAGACACAGGCACGCACAAGACCTGAAGTCTTTGGCAAACATTACACACCGCCTGAGACACAGGCGTGCGCACAATACCTAAACTATTTGCCAATCATTGGCAAAGCTACGACATTACACAGCCACCTGAGACACATGCGCGCGCATTAGACCTTTGTTTGGCAAAGCTACGGCATTACACGCCGCATGAGACACAGGCGCGCAAGACCTGAAGTCTTTGCAAAACATTGGCAATGCTACGGCATTACACGACGCCTGAGACACAGCGCGTACACAAGACCTGAAGTCTTTGCAAAACATTCGCAAAGCTATGGCATTACACGCCGCCAAAGACAGAGGCGCGCGCACAAGTCTTGAACTGCATGCCAAACATTAGCAAAGCAACGGTATTACACGCCGCCTGAGACACATGCGCGCGCAAAAATCTTGAAGTCTTTGCCAATCATTGGCAAAGCTACGGCATTACACGCCGTCTGATAAACATGCGCGCGCACAAGACCTGATGTCTTTGCCAATCATTGGCAAAGCTATGACATTACACGCCGCCTGAGACACTTGCGCTTGCACACGACCTAAAGTCTTTGCCAAACATTGGCAAAGCTAGGAAATTACACGCAGCCTGGGTTACATGCGCGGGCACAAGACCTGAACTCTTTGCCACACTTTGGCAAAGCTACGGCATTACACGCCGCCTGAGACACAGGCGCGCACACAAGACCAGTACTCTTTGCAAAACTTTGGAAAAGCTACGGCATTACACGCTGCCTGAGACACAGGCGCGCAAAAGCCTGAAGTCTGTGCCAAACATTGACAAAGCTACGGCATTACACGCCGCCTGAGAAACAGGTGCGCGCACAAGACCTAAAGTCTTTGACAAACATTGGCAAAGCTACGGCATTACACGCATCCGGAGACTCAGGCGAACGCACAAGACATGTATTCTTTGCCAAACATTGGCAGAGCTATGACATTACACGCCTCCTGAGACATAGGCATGCGCATTAGAGTTGAACTCTTTGTCAATCATTGGCAAAGCGACGGCATTACACGCCGCCTGAGACATAGGCGCGCGCACAAGACCAGAACTCTTTGCAAAACTTTGGAAAAGCTACGACCTTACACGCAGCCTGAGACACATGCGCGCACAAGACCTGAAGTATGTGCCAAACGTTGGCAAAGCTACGGCATTACACGCCGCCTGAGACACAGGCGCGCGCACAAGACCTGAAGTCTTTGCCAAACATTGGAAAAGCTACGGTATTACACGCCTCCTGAGACACACGCGCACGCACAAGACATGTAGTCTTTGCCAAACTTTGGTAAAGCTGCGACATTTCACGCCTCCTGAGACACAGGCACGCACAAGACCTGAAGTCTTTGGCAAACATTACACACCGCCTGAGACACAGGCGTGCACACAATACCTGAGCTATTTGCCAATCATTGGCAAAGCTACGACATTACACAGCCACCTGAGACACATGCGCGCGCATTAGACCTTTGTTTGGCAAAGCTACGGCATTACACGCCGCCTGAGACACAGGCGCGCAAGACCTGAAGTCTTTGCAAAACATTGGCAATGCTACGGCATTACACGCCGTCTGATAAACATGCGCGCGCACAAGACCTGATGTCTTTGCCAATCATTGGCAAAGCTATGACATTACACGCCGCCTGAGACACTTGCGCTTGCACACGACCTAAAGTCTTTGCCAAACATTGGCAAAGCTAGGAAATTACACGCAGCCTGGGTTACATGCGCGGGCACAAGACCTGAACTCTTTGCCACACTTTGGCAAAGCTACGGCATTACACGCCGCCTGAGACACAGGCGCGCACACAAGACCAGTACTCTTTGCAAAACTTTGGAAAAGCTACGGCATTACACGCTGCCTGAGACACAGGCGCGCAAAAGCCTGAAGTCTGTGCCAAACATTGACAAAGCTACGGCATTACACGCCGCCTGAGAAACAGGTGCGCGCACAAGACCTAAAGTCTTTGACAAACATTGGCAAAGCTACGGCATTACACGCATCCGGAGACTCAGGCGAACGCACAAGACATGTATTCTTTGCCAAACATTGGCAGAGCTATGACATTACACGCCTCCTGAGACATAGGCATGCGCATTAGAGTTGAACTCTTTGTCAATCATTGGCAAAGCGACGGCATTACACGCCGCCTGAGACATAGGCGCGCGCACAAGACCAGAACTCTTTGCAAAACTTTGGAAAAGCTACGACCTTACACGCAGCCTGAGACACATGCGCGCACAAGACCTGAAGTATGTGCCAAACGTTGGCAAAGCTACGGCATTACACGCCGCCTGAGACACAGGCGCGCGCACAAGACCTGAAGTCTTTGCCAAACATTGGAAAAGCTACGGTATTACACGCCTCCTGAGACACACGCGCACGCACAAGACATGTAGTCTTTGCCAAACTTTGGTAAAGCTGCGACATTTCACGCCTCCTGAGACACAGGCACGCACAAGACCTGAAGTCTTTGGCAAACATTACACACCGCCTGAGACACAGGCGTGCACACAATACCTGAGCTATTTGCCAATCATTGGCAAAGCTACGACATTACACAGCCACCTGAGACACATGCGCGCGCATTAGACCTTTGTTTGGCAAAGCTACGGCATTACACGCCGCCTGAGACACAGGCGCGCAAGACCTGAAGTCTTTGCAAAACATTGGCAATGCTACGGCATTACACGACGCGTGAGACACAGCGCGTACACAAGACCTGAAGTCTTTGCAAAACATTCGCAAAGCTATGGCATTACACGCCGCCAAAGACAGAGGCGCGCGCACAAGTCTTGAACTACATGCCAAACATTAGCAAAGCAACGGTATTACACGCCGCCTGAGACACATGCACACGCAAAAATATTGAAGTCTTTGCCAATCATTGGCAAAGCTACGGCATTACACGCCGTCGGATACACATGCGCGCGCACAAGACCTGAAGTCTTTGTCAATCATTGGCAAAGCTACGGCATTACACGCCGCCTGAGACACGACCTGAAGTCTTTGCCAAACATTGGCAAAGCTAGGAAATTACACGCTGCCTGGGTTACATGCGCGGGCACAAGACCTGAACTCTTTGCCACACTTTGGCAAAGCTACGGCATTACACGCCGCCTGAGACACAGGCGCGCGCACAAGACCAGAACTCTTTGCAAAAATTTGGAAAAGCAAAGGCATTACACGCTGCCTGAGACACAGGCGCGCACAAGACCTGAAGTCTATGGCAAACATTGACAAAGCTACTGCATTACACGCCGCCTGAGACACAGGCGCGCACAAGACCTGAAGTCCTCGCCAAACATTGCCAAAACTACGGCATTACATGCATCCAGAGACACAGGCGCACGCACAAGACATGTAGTCTTTGCCAAACATTGGCAAAGCTACGACATTGCACGCCTCTTGAGACACAGGCACGCACAAGACCTGTTGTCTTTGCCAAACATTTGCAAAGGTATGGCATTACACGTCACTTGAGACACAGGCGTGCGCCCAAGACCTGTGTTTGGCAAAGCTACAGTATTACACGCCCCTGAGACACAGTCGCGCGCACAAGACCTGAAGTCCTTGCCAAGCATTAGCAAAGCTACGGCATTACACGCCTCCTGAGACACTTGCGCATGCACAGGACCTGAAGTCTTTGCCAAACATTGGCAAAGCTACGAAATTAGAAACAGCCTGAGTTACATGCGCGCGCACAAGACCTGAACTCTTTGCCACAGTTTGCAAAGCTACGGCATTACACGCCGCCTGAGACACAGGCGCGCGCACATGACCAGAACTCTTTGCAAAACTTTGGAAAATCTACGGAATTACACGCTGCCTGAGACACAGGCGCGCACAAGACCTGAAGTCTGTGCCAAACACTTGCAAAGCTTCGGCATTACACGCCGCCTGAGACACAGGCGCGCGCATAAGACCTGAAGTCTTCCCAAACATTGGCAAAGCTACGGCATTACACGCCTCCTGAGACACAGGCGCACGCACAAGACATGTAGTCTTTGCCAAACATTGGCAAAGCTACGACATTACACGCCTCTTGAGACACAGGCACGCACAAGACCTGTAGTCTTTGCCAAACATTTGCAAAGGTATGGCATTACACGTCGCTTGAGACACAGGCGTGCACCCAAGACCTGTGTTTGGCAAAGCTACAGTATTACACGCCCCTGAGACACAGTCGCGCGCACAAGACCTTAAGTCCTTGCCAAGCATTAGCAAAGCTACGGCATTACACGCCTCCTGAGACACTTGCGCCTGCACAGGACCTGAAGTCTTTGCCAAACATTGGCAAAGCTACGAAATTACAAACAGCCTGGGTTACATGCGCGCGCACAAGACTTGAACTCTTTGCCACAGTTTGCAAAGCTACGGCATTACACGCCGCCTGAGACACAGGCGCGCGCACATGACCAGAACTCTTTGCAAAACTTTGGAAAAGCTACGGCATTACACGCTGCCTGAGACACAGGAGCGCACAAGACCTGAAGTCTGTGCCAAACATTGGCAAAGCTACGGCATTACATGCAGCCTGAGACACAGGCGCGCGCACAAGACATGTAGTCTTTTCCAAACATTGGCAAAGCTACGACATTACACGCCTCCTGAGACACAGGCGCGCACAAGACCTGAACTATATGCCAAACATTGGCAAAGCTACGGCCTGAGACACACGCGCGCGCAAAAGTCCTGAAGTCTCTGCCAATCATTGGCAAAGCTACGACATTACACGCCGCCTGAGACACAGGCGCGCGCACAAGACTTGAAGTCTTTGCCAAACATTGGCAAAGCTACTGCATTACACGCCGTCTGATACACATGCGCGCGCACAAGACCTGAACTCTTTTCCAATCATTGGCAAAGCTACGGGATTACACGCCGCCTGAGACACAGGCGCGCGCACAAGACCTGAACTATATTCCAAACATTGGCAAAGCTACGGCATTACACGCCTTCTGAGACACACGCACACGCACAAGACATGTAGTCTTTGCCAAACATTGGCAAAGCTACGACATTACACGCCTCCTGAGACACAGGCACGCACAAGACCTGAAGTCTTTGCCAAACATTTCACACCTCCTGAGACCCAGGCATGCGCACTAGACCGGAACTCTTTGCCAATCATTGGCAAAGCGACGGCATTACACGCCACCTGAGACACATGCGCGCGCATAAGAACTTTGTTTGGCAAAGCTACGGCATTACACGCCGCCTGAGACACAGGCGCGCAAGACCTGAAGTCTTTGCAAAACATTGGCAATGCTACGGCATTACACGACGCCTAAGACACAGCGCGTGCACAAGACCTGAAGTCTTTGCAAAACATTGGCAAAGCTAAGGCATTACACGCCGCCAAAGACACAGGCGCGCGCCCAAGACTTGAACTACATGCCAAACATTAGCAAAGCTACGGTATTACACGCCGCCTGAGACACATGCGCGCGCAAAAATCTTGAAGTCTTTCCCAATCATTGGCAAAGCTACGGCATTACACGCCGTCTGATAAACATGCGCGCGCACAAGACCTGAAGTCTTTGCCAATCATTGGCAAAGCTATGACATTACACGCCGCCTGAGACACTTGCGCTTGCACACGACCTAAAGTTTTTGCCAAACATTGGCAAAACTAGGAAATTACACGCAGCCTGGGATACATGCGCGGGCACAAGACCTGAACTCTTTGCCACACTTTGGCAAAGCTACGACATTACACGCCGCCTGAGACACAGGCGCGCACACAAGACCAGTACTCTTTGCAAAACTTTGGAAAAGCTACGGCATTACACGCTGCCTGAGACACAGGCGCGCAAAAGACCTGAAGTCTGTGCCAAACATTGACAAAGCTACGGCATTACACGCCGACTGAGACACAGGTGCGCGCACAAGACCTGAAGTCTTTGCCAAACATTGGCAAAGCTAGGAAATTACACGCCGCCTGGGTTACATGCGCGGGCACAAGACCTGAACTCTTTGCCACACTTTGGCAAAGCTACGGCATTACACGCCGCCTGAGACACAGGCGCGCGCACAAGACCAGAACTCTTTGCAAAAATTTGGAAAAGCAAAGGCATTACACGCTGCCTGAGACACAGGCGCGCACAAGACCTGAAGTCTATGGCAAACATTGACAAAGCTACTGCATTACACGCCGCCTGAGACACAGGCGCGCACAAGACCTGAAGTCTTCGCCAAACATTGCCAAAACTACGGCATTACATGCATCCGGAGACACAGGCGCACGCACAAGACATGTAGTCTTTGCCAAACATTGGCAAAGCTACGACATTGCACGCCTCTTGAGACACAGGCACGCACAAGACCTGTTGTCTTTGCCAAACATTTGCAAAGGTATGGCATTACACGTCGCTTGAGACACAGGCGTGCGCCCAAGACCTGTGTTTGGCAAAGCTACAGTATTACACGCCCCTGAGACACAGTCGCGCGCACAAGACCTGAAGTCCTTGCCAAGCATTAGCAAAGCTACGGCATTACACGCCTCATGAGACACTTGCGCATGCACAGGACCTGAAGTCTTTGCCAAACATTGGCAAAGCTACGAAATTAGAAACAGCCTGAGTTACATGCGCGCGCACAAGACCTGAACTCTTTGCCACAGTTTGCAAAGCTATGGCATTACACGCCGCCTGAGACACAGGCGCGCGCACATGACCAGAACTCTTTGCAAAACTTTGGAAAATCTACGGCATTACACGCTGCCTGAGACACAGGCGCGCACAAGACCTGAAGTCTGTGCCAAACACTTGCATAGCTTCGGCATTACACGCCGCCTGAGACACAGGCGCGCGCATAAGACCTGAAGTCTTCCCAAACATTGGCAAAGCTACGGCATTACACGCCTCCTGAGACACAGGCGCACGCACAAGACATGTTGTCTTTGCCAAACATTGGCAAAGCTACGACATTACACGCCTCTTGAGACACAGGCACGCACAAGACCTGTAGTCTTTGCCAAACATTTGCAAAGGTATGGCATTACACGTCGCTTGAGACACAGGCGTGCACCCAAGACATGTGTTTGGCAAAGCTACAGTATTACACGCCCCTGAGACACAGTCGCGCGCACAAGACCTGAAGTCCTTGCCAAGCATTAGCAAAGCTACGGCATTACACGCCTCCTGAGACACTTGCGCCTGCACAGGACCTGAAGTCTTTGCCAAACATTGGCAAAGCTACGAAATTACAAACAGCCTGGGTTACATGCGCGCGCACAAGACTTGAACTCTTTGCCACAGTTTGCAAAGCTACGGCATTACACGCCGCCTGAGACACAGGCGCGCGCACATGACCAGAACTCTTTGCAAAACTTTGGAAAAGCTACGGCATTACTCGCTGCCTGAGACACAGGAGCGCACAAGACCTGAAGTCTGTGCCAAACATTGGCAAAGCTACGGCATTACATGCAGCCTGAGACACAGGCGCGCGCACAAGACATGTAGTCTTTTCCAAACATTGGCAAAGCTACGACATTACACGCCTCCTGAGACACAGGCGCGCACAAGACCTGAACTATATGCCAAACATTGGCAAAGCTACGGCCTGAGACACACGCGCGCGCAAAAGTCCTGAAGTCTCTGCCAATCATTGGCAAAGCTACGACATTACACGCCGCCTGAGACACAGGCGCGCGCACAAGACTTGAAGTCTTTGCCAAACATTGGCAAAGCTACTGCATTACACGCCGTCTGATACACATGCGCGCGCACAAGACCTGAACTCTTTTCCAATCATTGGCAAAGCTACGGGATTACACGCCGCCTGAGACACAGGCGCGCGCACAAGACCTGAACTATATTCCAAACATTGGCAAAGCTACGGCATTACACGCCTTCTGAGACACACGCACACGCACAAGACATGTAGTCTTTGCCAAACATTGGCAAAGGTACGACATTACACGCCTCCTGAGACACAGGCATGCACAAGACCTGAAGTCTTTGCCAAACATTTCACACCTCCTGAGACCCAGGCATGCGCACTAGACCGGAACTCTTTGCCAATCATTGGCAAAGCGACGGCATTACACGCCACCTGAGACACATGCGCGCGCATAAGACCTTTGTTTGGCAAAGCTACGGCATTACACGCCGCCTGAGACACAGGCGCGCAAGACCTGAAGTCTTTGCAAAACATTGGCAATGCTACGGCATTACACGACGCCTAAGACACAGCGCGTGCACAAGACCTGAAGTCTTTGCAAAACATTGGCAAAGCTAAGGCATTACACGCCGCCAAAGACACAGGCGCGCGCCCAAGACTTGAACTACATGCCAAACATTAGCAAAGCTACGGTATTACACGCCGCCTGTGACACATGCGCGCGCAAAAATCTTGAAGTCTTTCCCAATCATTGGCAAAGCTACGGCATTACACGCCGTCTGATAAACATGCGCGCGCACAAGACCTGAAGTCTTTGCCAATCATTGGCAAAGCTATGACATTACACGCCGCCTGAGACACTTGCGCTTGCACACGACCTAAAGTTTTTGTCAAACATTGGCAAAACTAGGAAATTACACGCAGCCTGGGATACATGCGCGGGCACAAGACCTGAACTCTTTGCCACACTTTGGCAAAGCTACGACATTACACGCCGCCTGAGACACAGGCGCGCACACAAGACCAGTACTCTTTGCAAAACTTTGGAAAAGCTACGGCATTACACGCTGCCTGAGACACAGGCGCGCAAAAGACCTGAAGTCTGTGCCAAACATTGACAAAGCTACGGCATTACACGCCGACTGAGACACAGGTGCGCGCACAAGACCTGAAGTCTTTGACAAACATTGGCAAAGCTACGGCATTACACGCATCCGGAGACACAGGCGAACGCACAAGACATGTAGTCTTTGCCAAACATTGGCAGAGCTATGACATTACACGCCTCCTGAGACACAGGCATGCGCACTAGACTTGAACTCTTTGTCAATCATTGGCAAAGCGACGGCATTACACGTAGCCTGAGACATAGGCGCGCGCACAAGACCAGAACTCTTTGCAAAACTTTGGAAAAGCTACGACCTTACACGCTGCCTGAGACACATGCGCGCACAAGACCTGAAGTATGTGCCAAACGTTGGCAAAGCTACGGCATTACACGCCGCCTGAGACACAGGCGCGCGCACAAGACCTGAAGTCTTTGCCAAACATTGGAAAAGCTATGGTATTACACGCCTCCTGAGACACACGCGCACGCACAAGACATGTAGTCTTTGCCAAACATTGGCAAAGCTGCGACATTTCACGCCTCCTGAGACACAGGCACGCACAAGACCTGAAGTCTTTGGCAAACATTACACACCGCCTGAGACACAGGCGTGCGCACAATACCTAAACTATTTGCCAATCATTGGCAAAGCTACGACATTACACAGCCACCTGAGACACATGCGCGCGCATTAGACCTTTGTTTGGCAAAGCTACGGCATTACACGCCGCATGAGACACAGGCGCGCAAGACCTGAAGTCTTTGCAAAACATTGGCAATGCTACGGCATTACACGACGCCTGAGACACAGCGCGTACACAAGACCTGAAGTCTTTGCAAAACATTCGCAAAGCTATGGCATTACACGCCGCCAAAGACAGAGGCGCGCGCACAAGTCTTGAACTGCATGCCAAACATTAGCAAAGCAACGGTATTACACGCCGCCTGAGACACATGCACGCGCAAAAATCTTGAAGTCTTTGCCAATCATTGGCAAAGCTACGCCATTACACGCCGTCTGATACACATGCGCGCGCACAAGACCTGAAGTCTTTGCCAATCATTGGCAAAGCTACGGCATTACACGCCGCCTGAGACACGACCTGAAGTCTTTGCCAAACATTGGCAAAGCTAGGAAATTACACGCCGCCTGGGTTACATGCGCGGGCACAAGACCTGAACTCTTTGCCACACTTTGGCAAAGCTACGGCATTACACGCCGCCTGAGACACAGGCGCGCGCACAAGACCAGAACTCTTTGCAAAAAATTGGAAAAGCTACGGCATTACACGCTGCCTGAGACACAGGCGCGCACAAGACCTGAAGTCTATGGCAAACATTGACAAAGCTACGACATTACACGCCGCCTGAGACACAGGCGCGCACAAGACCTGAAGTCTTCGCCAAACATTGCCAAAACTACGGCATTACATGCATCCGGAGACACAGGCGCACGCACAAGACATGTAGTCTTTGCCAAACATTGGCAAAGCTACGACATTGCACGCCTCTTGAGACACAGGCACGCACAAGACCTGTTGTCTTTGCCAAACATTTGCAAAGGTATGGCATTACACGACGCTTGAGACACAGGCGTGCGCCCAAGAACTGCGTTTGGCAAAGCTACAGTATTACACGCCCCTAAGACACAGTCGCGCGCACAAGACCTGAAGTCCTTGCCAAGCATTAGCAAAGCTACGGCATTACACGCTCTTGAGACACTTGCGCATGCACAGGACCTGAAGTCTTTGCCAAACATTGGCAAAGCTACGAAATTACAAACAGCCTGAGTTACATGCGCGCGCACAAGACCTGAACTCTTTGCCACAGTTTGCAAAGCTACGGCATTACACGCCGCCTGAGACACAGGCGCGCGCACATGACCAGAACTCTTTGCAAAACTTTGGAAAATCTACGGCATTACACGCTGCCTGAGACACAGGCGCGCACAAGACCTGAAGTCTGTGCCAAACACTGGCAAAGCTTCGGCATTACACGCCGCCTGAGACACAGGCGCGCGCACAAGACCTGAAGTATTCCCAAACATTGGCAAAGCTACGGCATTACACGCCTCCTGAGACACAGGCGCACGCACAAGACATGTAGTCTTTGCCAAACATTGGCAAAGCTACGACATTACACGCCTCTTGAGACACAGGCACGCACAAGACCTGTAGTCTTTGCCAAACATTTGCAAAGGTATGGCATTACACGTCGCTTGAGACACAGGCGTGCGCCCAAGACCTGTGTTTGGCAAAGCTACAGTATTACACGCCCCTGAGACACAGTCGTGCGCACAAGACCTGAAGTCCTTGCCAAGCATTAGCAAAGCTACGGCATTACACGCCTCCTGAGACACTTGCGCATGCACAGGACCTGAAGTCTTTGCCAAACATAGCTACGAAATTACAAACAGCCTGGGTTACATGCGCGCGCACAAGACCTGAACTCTTTGCCACAGTTTGCAAAGCTACGGCATTACACGCCGCCTGAGACACAGGCGCGCGCACATGACCAGAACTCTTTGCAAAACTTTGGAAAAGCTATGACCTTACACCCAGCCTGAGACACATGCGCACACAAGACCTGAAGTATGTGCCAAACGTTGGCAAAGCTACGACATTACACGCCGCCTGAGACACAGGCGCGCGCACAAGACCTGAAGTCTTTGACAAACATTGGCAAAGCTACGGCATTACACGCATCCGGAGACACAGGCGAACGCACAAGACATGTAGTCTTTGCCAAACATTGGCAAAGCTACGACATTACACGCCTCTTGAGACACAGGCATACGCACTAGACCTGAACTCTTTGTCAATCATTGGCAAAGCGACGGCATTACACGCCGCCTGAGACATAGGCGCGCCCACAAGACCAGAACTCTTTGCAAAACTTTGGAAAAGCTACGACCTTACACGCAGCCTGAGACACATGCGCGCACAAGACCTGAAGTATGTGCCAAACGTTGGCAAAGCTACGGCATTACACGCCGCCTGAGAGACCGGTGAGCGCACAAGACCTGAATTCTTTGCCAAACATTGGAAAAGCTACGGCATTACACGCCTCCTGAGACACACGCGCACGCACAAGACATGTAGTCTTTGCCAAACATTGGCAAAGCTACGACATTACACGCCTCCTGAGACACAGGCACGCACAAGACCTGAAGTCTTTGCCAATCATTGGCAATGCTACGACATTACACGACGCCTGAGACACATGTGCGCGCACAAGACCTGAAGTCTTTGCCAATCATTGGCAAAGCTATGACATTACACGCCGCCTGAGACACTTGCGCTTGCACACGACTTGAAGTCTTTGCCAAACATTGGCAAAGCTAGGAAATTACACGCCGCCTAGGTTACATGCGCGGGCACTATACCTGAACTCTTTGCCACACTTTGGCAAAGCTACGGCATCACACGCCGCCTGAGACACAGGCGCGCGCACAAGACCAGTACTCTTTGCAAATCTTTGGAAAAGCTACGGCATTACACGCTGCCTGAGACACAGGCGCGCAAAAGACCTGAAGTCTGTGCCAAACATTGACAAAGCTACGGCATTACACGCCGCCTGAGACACAGGCGCGCGCACATGACCTGAAGTCTTTGCCAAACATTGGCAAAGCTACGGCATTACACGCATCCGAAGACACAGGCGAACGCACAAGACAAGTAGTCTTTGCCAAACATTGGCAAAGCTACGACATTACACGCCTCCTGAGACATAGGCATGCGCACTAGACCTGAACTCTTTGCCAATCATTGGCAAAGCGACGGCATTACACGCCGCCTGAGACACATGCGCGCGTACTAGACCAGAACTCTTCGCAAAACTTTGGAAAAGCTATGACCTTACACGCAGCCTGAGACACATTCGCGCACAAGACCTGAAGTACGTGCCAAACGTTGGCAAAGCTACGGCATTACACGCCGCGTGAGACACAGGCGCGCGCACAAGACCTGAAGTCTTTGCCAAGCATTGGAAAAGCTACGGCATTACACGCCGCCTGAGACACACTCGCACGCACAAGACATGTAGTCTTTGCCAAACATTGGCAAAGCTACGACATTACACGCCTCCTGAGACACAGGCACGCACAAGACCTGTAGTCTTTGCCAAACATTTGCAAAGGTATGGCATTACACGTCGCTGAGACACAGGCGTGCGCCCAAGACCTGTGTTTGGCAAAGCTACAGTATTACACGCCCCTGAGACACAGTCGCGCGCACAAGACCTGAAGTCCTTGCCAAGCATTAGCAAATCTACGACATTACACGCTCCTGAGACAATTGCGCATGCATAGGACCTGAAGTCTTTGCCAAACATTGGCAAAGCTACGAAATTACAAACAGCCTGGGTTACATGCGCGCGCACAAGACGTGAACTCTTTGCCACAGTTTGCAAAGCGACGGCATTAAACGCCGCCTGAGACACAGGTGCGCGCACATGACCAGAACTCTTTGCAAAACTTTGGAAAAGCTACGGCATTACACGCTGCCTGAGACACAGGAGCGCACAAGACCTGAAGTCTGTGCCAAACATTGGCAAAGCTACGGCATTACATGCCGCCTGAGACACAGGCGCGCGCACAAGACATGTAGTCTTTTCCAAACATTGGCAAAGCTACGACATTACACGCCTCCTGAGACACAGGCGCGCACAAGACCTGAACTATATGCCAAACATTGGCAAAGCTACGGCCTGAGACACATGCGCGCGCAAAAGTCCTGAAGTCTTTGCCAATCATTGGCAAAGCTACGACATTACACGCCGCCTGAGACACAGGCGCGCGCACAAGACTCGAAGTCTTTGCCATGCATTGGCAAAGCTACTGCATTACACGCCGTCTGATACACAAGCGCGCGCACAAGACCTGAAGTCTTTTTTCAATCATTGGCAAAGCTACGGGATTACACGTCGCCTGAGACACAGGCGCGCGCACAAGACCTGAACTATATTCCAAACATTGGCAAGGCTACGGCATTACACGCCTTCTGAGACACACGCGCACGCACAAGACATGTAGTCTTTGCCAAACATTGGCAAAGCTACGACATTACACGCCTCCTGAGACACAGGCACGCACAAGACCTGAAGTCTTTGCCAATCATTTCACACCTCCTGAGACACAGGCATGCGCACTAGACCGGAACTCTTTGCCAATCATTGGCAAAGCGACGGCATTACACGCCACCTGAGACACATGCGCGCGCATAAGACCTTTCTTTGGCAAAGCTACGGCATTACACGCCGCATGAGACACAGGCGCGCAAGACCTGAAGTCTTTGCAAAACATTGGCAATGCTACGGCATTACACGACGCCTGAGACACAGCGCGTACACAAGACCTGAAGTCTTTGCAAAACATTGGCAAAGCTACGGCATTACACGCCGCCAAAGACACAGGCGCGCGCCCAAGACTTGAACTACATGCCAAACATTAGCAAAGCTACGGTATTACACGCCGCCTGAGACACATGCGCGCGCAAAAATCTTGAAGTCTTTGCCAATCATTGGCAAAGCTACGACATTACACGCCGTCTGATAAACATGCGCGCGCACAAGACCTGAAGTCTTTGCCAATCATTGGCAAAGCTATGACATTACACGCCGCCTGAGACACTTGCGCTTGCACACGACCTAAAGTCTTTGCCAAACATTGGCAAAGCTAGGAAATTACACGCAGCATGGGTTACATGCGCGGGCACAAGACCTGAACTCTTTGCCACACTTTGGCAAAGCTACGGCATTACACGCCGCCTGAGACACAGGCACGCACACAAGACCAGTACTCTTTGCAAAACTTTAGAAAAGCTACGGCATTACACGCTGCCTGAGACACAGGCGCGCAAAAGACCTGAAGTCTGTGCCAAACATTGACAAACCTACGGCATTACACGCCGCCTGAGACACAGGTGCGCGCACAAGATCTGAAGTCTTTGACAAACACTGGCAAAGCTACGGCATTACACGCTTCCGGAGACACAGGCAAACGCACAAGACATGTAGTCTTTGCCAAACATTGGCAGAGCTATGACATTACACGCCTCCTGAGACACAGGCATGCGCACTAGACTTGAACTCTTTGTCAATCATTGGCAAAGCGACGGCATTACACGCCGCCTGAGACATAGGCGCGCGCACAAGAACAGAACTCTTTGCAAAACTTTGGAAAAGCTACGACCTTACACGCAGCCTGAGACACATGCGCGCACAAGACCTGAAGTATGTGCCAAACGTTGGCAAAGCTACGGCATTACACGCCGTCTGATACACATGCGCGCGCACAAGACCTGAAGTCTTTGCCAATCATTGGCAAAGCTACGGCATTACACGCCGCCTGAGACACGACCTGAAGTCTTTGCCAAATATTGGCAAAGCTAGGAAATTACACGCCGCCTGGGTTACATGCGCGGGCACAAGACCTGAACTCTTTGCCACACTTTGGCAAAGCTACGGCATTACACGCCGCCTGAGACACAGGCGCGCGCACAAGCCCAGAACTCTTTGCAAAAATTTGGAAAAGCTACGGCATTACACGCTGCCTGAGACACAGGCGCGCACAAGACCTGAAGTCTATGGCAAACATTGAAAAAGCTACGGCATTACACGCCGCCTGAGACACAGGCACGCACAAGACCTGAAGTCTTCGCCAAACATTGCCAAAACTACGGCATTACATGCATCCGGAGACACAGGCGCACGCACAAGACATGTAGTCTTTGCCAAACATTGGCAAAGCTACGACATTGCACGCCTCTTGAGACACAGGCACGCACAAGACCTGTTGTCTTTGCCAAACATTTGCAAAGGTATGGCATTACACGTCGCTTGAGACACAGGCGTGCGCCCAAGAACTGTGTTTGGCAAAGCTACAGTATTACACGCCCCTAAGACACAGTCGCGCGCACAAGACCTGAAGTCCTTGCCAAGCATTAGCAAAGCTACGGCATTACACGCTCCTGAGACACTTGCGCATGCACAGGACCTGAAGTCTTTGCCAAACATTGGCAAAGCTACGAAATTACAAACAGCCTGAGTTACATGCGCGCGCACAAGACCTGAACTCTTTGCCACAGTTTGCAAAGCTACGGCATTACACGCCGCCTGAGACACAGGCGCGCGCACATGACCAGAACTCTTTGCAAAACTTTGGAAAAGCTATGACCTTACACCCAGCCTGAGACACATGCGCGCACAAGACCTGAAGTATGTGCCAAACGTTGGAAAAGCTACGGCATTACACGCCGCCTGAGACACAGGCGCGCGCACAAGACCTGAAGTCTTTGACAAACATTGGCAAAGCTACGGCATTACACGCATCAGGAGACACAGGCGAACGCACAAGACATGTAGTCTTTGCCAAACATTGGCAAAGCTACGACATTACACGCCTCTTGAGACACAGGCATGCGCACTAGACCTGAACTCTTTGTCAATCATTGGCAAAGCGACGGCATTACACGCCGCCTGAGACATAGGCGCGCGCACAAGACCAGAACTCTTTGCAAAACTTTGGAAAAGCTACGACCTTACACGCAGCCTGAGACACATGCGCGCACAAGACCTGAAGTATGTGCCAAACGTTGGCAAAGCTACGGCATTACACGCCGCCTGAGACACCGGTGCGCGCACAAGACCTGAATTCTTTGCCAAACATTGGCAAAGCTGCGACATTACACGCCTCCTGAGACACACGCACGCACAAGACCTGAAGTCTTTGCCAATCATTGGCAATGCTACGACATTACACGACGCCTGAGACACAGCGCGTACACAAGACCTGAAGTCTTTGCAAAACATTGGCAAAGCTACCGCATTACACGCCGCCAAAGACACAAGCGCGCGCCCAAGACTTGAACTACATGCCAAACATTAGCAAAGCTACGGTATTACACGCCGCCTGAGACACATGCGCGCGCAAAAATCTTGTAGTCTTTGCCAATCATTGGCAAATCTACGGCATTACACGCCGTCTGATACACATGTGCGCGCACAAGACCAAAAGTCTTTGCCAATCATTGGCAAAGCTATGACATTACACGCCGCCTGAGACACTTGCGCTTGCACACGACCTGAAGTCTTTGCCAAACATTGGCAAAGCTAGGAAATTACACGCCGCCTTGGTTACATGCGCGGGCACAATACCTGAACTCTTTGCCACACTTTGGCAAAGCTACGGCATCACACGCCGCCTGAGACACAGGCGCGCGCACAAGACCAGTACTCTTTGCAAAACTTTGGAAAAGCTACGGCATTACATGCTGCCAGAGACACAGGCGCGCAAAAGACCTGAAGTCTGTGCCAAACATTGACAAAGCTACGGCATTACACGCCGCCTGAGACACTGGCGCGCGCACATGAGCTGAAGTCTTTGCCAAACATTGGCAAAGCTACGGCATTACACGCATCCGAAGACACAGGCGAAGACACAGGCGAACGCACAAGACAAGTAGTCTTTGCCAAACATTTGCAAAGCTACGACATTACACGCCTCCTGAGACATAGGCATGCGCACTAGACCTGAACTCTTTGCCAATCATTGGCAAAGCGACGGCATTACACGCCGCCTGAGACACATGCGCGCGTACTAGACCAGAACTCTTTGCAAAACTTTGGAAAAGCTATGACCTTACACGCAGCCTGAGACACATTCGCGCACAAGACCTGAAGTATGTGCCAAACGTTGGCAAAGCTACGGCATTACACGCCGCCTGAGACACAGGCGCGCGCACAAGACCTGAAGTCTTTGCCAAACATTGGAAAAGCTACGGCATTACACGCCGCCTGAGACACACGCGCACGCACAAGACATGTAGTCTTTGCCAAACATTGGCAAAGCTACGACATTACACGCCTCCTGAGACACAGGCACGCACAAGACCTGTAGTCTTTGCCAAACATTTGCAAAGGTATGGCATTACACGTCGCTGAGACACAGGCGTGTGCCCAAGACCTGTGTTTGGCAAAGCTACAGTATTACACGCCCCTGAGACACAGTCGCGCGCACAAGACCTGAAGTCCTTGCCAAGCATTAGCAAATCTACGGCATTACACGCCTCCTAAGACAATTGCGCATGCACAGGACCTGAAGTCTTTGCCAAACATTGGCAAAGCTACGAAATTACAAACAGCCTGGGTTACATGCGCGCGCACAAGACTTGAACTCTTTGCCACAGTTTGCAAAGCTACGGCATTAAACGCCGCCTGAGACACAGGTGCGCGCACATGACCAGAACTCTTTGCAAAACTTTGGAAAAGCTACGGCAATACACGCTGCCTGAGACACAGGAGCGCACAAGACCTGAAGTCTGCGCCAAACATTGGCAAAGCTACGGCATTACATGCCGCCTGAGACACAGGCGCGCGCACAAGACATGTAGTCTTTTCCAAACATTGGCAAAGCTACGACATTACACGCCTCCTGAGACACAGGCGCGCACAAGACCTGAACTATATGCCAAACATTGGCAAAGCTACGGCCTGAGACACATGCGCGCGCAAAAGTCCTGAAGTCTTTGCCAATCAATGGCAAAGCTACGACATTACACGCCGCCTGAGACACAGGCGCGCGCACAAGACTCGAAGTCTTTGCCAAACATTGGCAAAGCTACTGCATTACACGCCGTCTGATACACATGCGCGCGCACAAGACCTGAAGCCTTTTCCAATCATTGGCAAAGCTACGGGATTACACGCCGCCTGAGACACAGGCGCGCGCACAAGACCTGAACTATATTCCAAACATTGGCAAAGCTACGGCATTACACGCCTTCTGAGACACACGCGCACGCACAAGACATGTAGTCTTTGCCAAACATTGGCAAAGCTACGACATTACACGCATCCTGAGACACAGGCACGCACAAGACCTGAAGTCTTTGCCAAACATTTCACACCTCCTGAGACACAGGCATGCGCACTAGACCGGAACTCTTTGCCAATCATTGGCAAAGCGACGGCATTACACGCCACCTGAGACACATGCGCGCGCATAAGACCTTTGTTTGGCAAAGCTACGGCATTACACGCCGCCTGAGACACAGGCGCGCAACACCTGAAGTCTTTGCAAAACATTGGCAATGCTACGGCATTACACGACGCCTGAGACACAGCGCGTACACAAGACCTGAAGTCTTTGCAAAACATTGGCAAAGCTACGGCATTACACGCCGCCAAAGACACAGGCGCGCGCCCAAGGCTTGAACTACATGCCAAACATTAGCAAAGCTACGGTATTACACGCCGCCTGAGACACATGCGCGAGCAAAAATCTTGAATTCTTTGCCAATCATTGGCAAAGCTACGGCATTACTCGCCGTCTGATAAACATGCGCGCGCACAAGACCTGAAGTCTTTGCTAATCATTGGCAAAGCTATGACATTACACGCCGCCTGAGACACTTGCGCTTGCACACGACCTAAAGTCTTTGCCAAACATTGGCAAAGCTAGGAAATTACACGTCGCCTGGGTTACATGCGCGGGCACAAGACCTGAACTCTTTGCCACACTTTGGCAAAGCTACGGCATTACACGCCGCCTGAGACACAGGCGCGCGCACAAGACCAGAACTCTTTGCAAAACTTTGGAAAAGCTACGACCTTACACGCAGCCTGAGACACATGCGCGCACAAGACCTGAAGTATGTGCCAAACGTTGGCAAAGCTACGGCATTACACGCCGCCTGAGACACAGGCGCGCGCACAAGACCTGAAGTCTTTGCCAAACATTGGAAAAGCTACGGCATTACACGCCTCCTGAGACACACGCGCACGCACAAGACATGTAGTCTTTGCCAAACATTGGCAAAGCTGCGACATTACACGCCTCCTGAGACACAGGCACGCACAAGACCTGAAGTCTTTGGCAAACATTACACACCGCCTGAGACACAGGCGTGCGCACAATACCTGAACTATTTGCCAATCATTGGCAAAGCTAAGACATTACACAGCCACCTGAGACACATGCGCGCGCATTAGACCATTGTTTGGCAAAGCTACGACATTACACGCCGCCTGAGACACAGGCGCGCAAGACCTGAAGTCTTTGCAAAACATTGGCAATGCTACGGCATTACACGACGCCTGAAACACAGCGCGTACACAAGACCTGAAGTCTTTGCAAAACATTCGCAAAGCTATGGAATTACACGCCGCCAAAGACAGAGGCGCGCGCACAAGTCTTCAACTACATGCCAAACATTAGCAAAGCAACGGTATTACACGCCGCCTGAGACACATGCACGCGTAAAAATCTTGAAGTCTTTGCCAATCATTGGCAAAGCTACAGCATTACACGCCGTCTGATACACATGCGCGTGCACAAGACCTGAAGTCTTTGCCAATCATTGGCAAAGCTACGGCATTACACGCCGCCTGAGACACGACCTGAAGTCTTTGCCAAACATTGGCAAAGCTAGGAAATTACACGCCGCCTGGGTTACATGCGCGGGCACAATACCTGAACTCTTTGGCACACTTTGGCAAAGCTACGGCATTACACGCCGCCTGAGACACAGGCGCGCGCACAAGACCAGAACTCTTTGCAAATATTTGGAAAAGCTACGGCATTACACGCTGCCTGAGACACAGGCGCGCACAAGACCTGAAGTCTATGGCAAACATTGACAAAGCTACGACATTACACGCCGCCTGAGACACAGGCGCGCACAAGACCTGAAGTCTTCGCCAAACATTGCCAAAACTACGGCATTACATGCATCCGGAGACACAGGCGCACGCACAAGACATGTAGTCTTTGCCAAACATTGGCAAAGCTACGACATTGCACGCCTCTTGAGACACAGGCACGCACAAGACCTGTTGTCTTTGCCAAACATTTGCAAAGGTATGGCATTACACGTCGCTTGAGACACAGGCGTGCGCCCAAGACCTGTGTTTGGCAAAGCTATAGTATTACACGCCCCTGAGACACAGTCGCGCGCACAAGACCTGAAGTCCTTGCCAAGCATTAGCAAAGCTACGGCATTACACGCCTCCTGAGACACTTGCGCATGCACAGGACCTGAAGTCTTTGCCAAACATTGGCAAAGCTACGAAATTACAAACAGCCTGAGTTACATGCGCGCGCATAAGACATGAACTCTTTGCCACAGTTTGCAAAGCTACGGCATTACACGCCGCCTAAGACACAGGCGCGCGCACATGACCAGAACTCTTTGCAAAACTTTGGAAAATCTACGGCATTACACGCTGCCTGAGACACAGGCGCGCACAAGACCTGAAGTCTGTGCGAAACACTGGCAAAGCTACGGCATTACACGCCGCCTGAGACACAGGCGCGCGCACAAGACCTGAAGTCTTCCCAAACATTGGCAAAGCTATGGCATTACACGCCTCCTGAGACACAGGCGCACGCACAAGACATGTAGTCTTTGCCAAACATTGGCAAAGCTACGACATTACAAGCCTCCTGAGACACAGGCGCGCACAAGACCTGAACTATATGCCAAACATTTTCAAAGCTACGGCCTGAGACACATGCGCGCGCAAAAGTCCTGAAGTCTTTGCCAATCATTGGCAAAGCTACGACATTACACGCCGCCTGAGACACAGGCGCGCGCACAAGACCTGAAGTCTTTGCCAAACATTGGCAAAGCTACTGCATTACACGCCGTCTAATACACATGCGCGCGCACAAGACCTGAAGTCCTTTACAATCATTGGCAAAGCTACGGGATTACACGTCGCCTGAGACACAGGCGCGCGCACAAGACCTGAACTATATTCCAAACATTGGCAAAGCTACGGCATTACACACCTTCTGAGACACACGCGCACGCATAAGACATGTAGTCTTTGCCAAACATTGGCAAAGCTACGACATTACACGCCGCCTGAGACACAGGCACACACAATACCTGAAGTCTTTGCCAAACATTACACACCGCCTGAGACACAGGCATGCGCACTAGACCGGAAATCTTTGCCAATCATTGGCAAAGCGACGGCATTACACGCCACCTGAGACACAGGCGCGCAAGACCTGAAGTCTTTGCAAAACATTGGCAATGCTACGGCATTACACGACGCCTGAGACACAGCGCGTACACAAGACCTGAAGTCTCTGCAAAACATTGGCAAAGCTATGACATTACACGCCGCCTGAGACACTTGCGCTTGCACACGACCTAAAGTCTTTGCCAAACATTGGCAAAGCTAGGAAATTACACGCCGCCTGGGTTACATGCGCTGGCACAATACCTGAACTCTTTGGCACACTTTGGCAAAGATACGGCATTACACGCCGCCTGAGACACAGGCGCGCGCACAAGACCAGAAATCTTTGCAAATATTTGGAAAAGCTACGGCATTACACGCTGCCTGAGACACAGGAGCGCACAAGACCTGAAGTCTATGGCAAACATTGACAAAGCTACGACATTACACGCCGCCTGAGACACAGGCGCGGACAAGACCTGAAGTCTTCGCCAAACATTGCCAAAACTATGGCATTACATGCATCCGGAGACACAGGCGCACGCACAAGACATGTAGTCTTTGCCAAACATTGGCAAAGCTACGACATTGCACGCCTCTTGAGACACAGGCACGCACAAGACCTGTTGCCTTTGCCAAACATTTGCAAAGGTATGGCATTACACGTCGCTTGAGACACAGGCGTGCGCCCAAGACCTGTGTTTGGCAAAGCTACAGTATTACACGCCCCTGAGACACAGTCGCGCGCACAAGACCAGAAGTCCTTGCCAAGCATTAGCAAAGCTACGGCATTACACGCCTCCTGAGACACTTGCGCATGCACAGGACCTGAAGTCTTTGCCAAACATTGGCAAAGCTACGAAATTACAAACAGCCTGGTTTACATGCGCGCGCACAAGGCCTGAACTCTTTGCCACAGTTTGCAAAGCTACGGCATTACACGCCGCCTAAGACACAGGCGCGCGCACATGACCAGAACTCTTTGCAAAACTTTGGAAAATCTACGGCATTACACGCTGCCTGAGACACAGGCGCGCACAAGACCTGAAGTCTGTGCCAAACACTGGCAAGGCTACGGCATTACACGCCGCCTGAGACACAGGCGCGCGCACAAGACCTGAAGTCTTCCCAAACATTGGCAAAGCTATGGCATTACACGCCTCCTGAGACACAGGCGCACGCACAAGACATGTAGTCTTTGCCAAACATTGGCAAAGCTACGACATTACAAGCCTCCTGAGACACAGGCGTGCACAAGACCTGAACTATATGCCAAACATTTGCAAAGCTACGGCCTGAGACACATGCACGCGCAAAAGTCCTGAAGTCTTTGCCAATCATTGGCAAAGCTACGACATTACACGCCGCCTGAGACACAGGCGCGCGCACAAGACCTGAAGTCTTTGCCAAATATTGGCAAAGCTACTGCATTACACGCCGTCTAATACACATGCGCGCGCACAAGACCTGAAGTCCTTTACAATCATTGGCAAAGCTACAGGATTACACGTCGCCTAGACACAGGCGCGCGCACAAGACCTGAACTATATTCCAAACATTGGCAAAGCTACGGCATTACACACCTTCTGAGACACACGCGCACGCATAAGACATGTAGTCTTTGCCAAACATTGGCAAAGTTACGACATTACACGCCGCCTGAGACACAGGCACACACAATACCTGAAGTCTTTGCCAAACATTACACACCGCCTGAGACACAGGCATGCGCACTAGACCGGAACTCTTTGCCAATCATTGGCAAAGCGACGGCATTACACGCCACCTGAGACACAGGCGCGCAAGACCTGAAGTCTTTGCAAAACATTGGCAATGCTACGGCATTACACGACGCCTGAGACACAGCGCGTACACAAGACCTGAAGTCTTTGCAAAACATTCGCAAAGCTACGATATTACACGCCGCCAAAGACACGGGCGCGCGCACAAGACTTGAACTACATGCCAAACATTAGCAAAGCTACGGTATTACACGCCGCCTGAGACAAATGCGCGCGCAAAAATCTTGAAGTCTTTGCCAATCATTGGCAAAGCTACGGCATTACACGCCGTCTGATACACATGCGCGCGCACAAGACCTGAAGTCTTTGCCAATCATTGGCAAAGCTATGACATTACACGCCGCCTGAGACACTTGCGCTTGCACACGACCTGAAGTCTTTGCCAAATATTGGCAAAGCTAGGAAATTACACGCCGCCTGGGTTACATGCGCGGGCACAGGACCTGAACTCTTTGCCACACTTTGGCAAAGCTACGGCATTACACGCCGCCTGAGACACAGGCGCGCGCACAAGACCAGTACTCTTTGCAAAACTTTGGAAAAGCTACCACATTACACGCTGCCTGAGACACAGGCGCGCAAAAGACCTGAAGTCTGTGCCAAACATTGACAAAGCTACGGCATTACACGCCGCCTGAGACACAGGCGCGCGCATTAGACCTTTGTTTGTCAAAGCTACGGCATTGCACGCCGCCTGAGACACAGGCGCGCAAGACCTGAAGTCTTTGCAAAACATTGGCAATGCTACGGCATTACACGACGCCTGAGACACAGCGCGTACACAAGACCTGAAGTCTTTGCAAAACATTCGCAAAGCTATGGCATTACATGCCGAAAAGGACAGAGGCGCGCGCACAAGTCTTGAACTACATGCCAAACATTAGCAAAGCTAAGGTATTACATGCCGCCTGAGACACATGCGCGCGCAAATATCTTGAAGTCTTTGCCAATCATTGGCAAAGCTACGGCATTACACGCCGTCTGATACACATGCGCGCGCACAAGACCTGAAGTATTTGCAAATCATTGGCAAAGCTACGGCATTACACGCCGCCTGAGACACTTGCGCATGCACACGACCTGAAGTGTTTGCCAAACATTGGCAAAGCTAGGAAATTACACGCCGCCTGGGTTACATGCGCGGGCACAAGACCTGAACTCTTTGCCACACTTTGGCAAAGCTACGGCATTACACGCCGCCTGAGACACAGGCGCGCGCACAAGACCAGAACTCTTTGCAAAAATTTGGAAAAGCTACGGCATTACACGCGGCCTGAGACACAGGCGAGGACAAGACCTGAAGTCTATGCCAAACATTGACAAAGCTACGGCATTACACGCCGCCTGAGACCCAGGCGCGCGCACAAGACCTGAAGTCTTCGCCAAACATTGCCAAAACTACGGCATTACATGCATTCGGAGACACAGCACAAGACATGTAGTCTTTGCCTAACATTGGCAAAGCTACGACATTACACGCCTCTTGAGACACAGGCACGCACAAGACCTGTAGTCTTTGCCAAACATTTGCCAAGGTATGGCATTACACGTCGCTTGAGACACAGGCTTGCGCCCAAGACCTGTGTTTGGCAAAGCTATAGTATTACACGCCCCTGAGGCACAGTCGCGCGCACAAGACCTGAAGTCCTTGCCAAGCATTAGCAAAGCTACTGCATTACACGCCTCCTGAGACACTTGCGCATGCACAGGACCTGAAGTCTTTGCCAAACATTGGCAAAGCTACGAAATTACAAACAGCCAGGGTTACATGCGCGCGCACAAGACCTGAACTCTTTGCCACGGTTTGCAAAGATACGGCATTACACGCCGCCTGAGACACAGGCGCGCGCACATGACCAGAACTCTTTGCAAAACCTTGGAAAATCTACGGCATTACACGCTGCCTGAGACACAGGCGCGCACAAGACCTGAAGTCTGTGCCAAACACTGGCAAAGCTACGACATTACACGCCGCCTGAGACACAGGCGCGCGCACAAGACCTGAAGTCTTTCCCAAACATTGGCAAAGCTACGGCATTACACGCCTCCTGAGACACAGGCGCACGCACAAGACATGTAGTCTTTGCCAAACATTGGCAAAGCTACGACATTACATGCCTCTTGAGACACAGGCGCGCACAAGACCTGAACTATATGCCTAACATTGGCAAAGCTACGGCCTGAGACACATGCGCGCGCAAAAGTCCTGAAGTCTTTGCCAATCATTGGCAAAGCTACGACATTACACGCCGCCTGAGACACAGGCGCGCGCACAAGACCTGAAGTCTTTGCCAAACATCGGCAAAGCTACTGCATTACACGCCGTCTGATACACAAGCGCGCGCACAATACCTGAAGTCTTTTCCAATCATTGGCAAAGCTACGGGATTACACGCCGCCTGATACACAGGCGCGCGCACAAGACCTGAACTATATTCCAAACATTGGCAAAGCTACGGCATTACACGCCTTCTGAGACACACGCGCACGCACAAGACATGTAGTCTTTGCCAAACATTGGCAAAGCTACGACATTACACGCCTCCTGAGACACAGGCACGCACAAGACCTGAAGTCTTTGCCAAACATTACACACCGCCTGAGACACAGGCGCGCACAAGACCTGAAGTCTATGCCAAACATTGACAAAGCTACGGCATTACACGCCGCCTGAGACACAGGCGCGCGCACAAGACCTGAAGTCTTCGCCAAACATTGCCAAAACTACGGCATTACATGCATCCGGAGACACAGCACAAGACATGTAGTCTTTGCCAAACATTGGCAAAGCTACGACATTACACGCCTCTTGAGACACAGGCACGCACAAGACCTGTAGTCTTTGCCAAACATTTGCCAAGGTATGGCATTACACGTCGCTTGAGACACAGGCTTGCGCCCAAGACCTGTGTTTGGCAAAGCTACAGTATTACACGCCCTTGAGACACAGTCGCGCGCACAAGACCTGAAGTCCTTGCCAAGCATTAGCAAAGCTACTGCATTACACGCCTCCTGAGACACTTGCGCATGCACAGGACCTGAAGTCTTTGCCAAACATTGGCAAAGCTACGAAATTACAAACAGCCAGGGTTACATGTGCGCGCACAAGACCTGAACTCTTTGCCACAGTTTGCAAAGATACGGCATTACACGCCGCCTGAGAAACAGGCGCGCGCACATGACCAGAACTCTTTGCAAAACCTTGGAAAATCTACGGCATTACACGCTGCCTGAGACACAGGCGCGCACAAGACCTGAAGTCTGTGCCAAACACTGGCAAAGCTACGACATTACACGCCGCCTGAGACACATGCGCGCGCATAAGACCTTTGTTTGGCAAAGCTACGGCATTACACGCCGCCTGAGACACAGGCGCGCAAGACCTGAAGTCTTTGCAAAACATTGGCAATGCTACGGCATTACACGACGCCTGAGACACAGCGCGTACACAAGACCTGAAGTCTTTGCAAAACATTGGCAAAGCTACGGCATTACACGCCGCCAAAGACACAGGCGCGCGCACAAGACTTGAACTATATGCCAAACATTAGCAAAGCTACGGTATTACACGCCGCCTGAGACAAATGCGTGCGCAAAAATCTTGAAGTCTTTGCCAATCATTGGCAAAGCTACGGCATTACACGCCGTCTGATACACATGCGCGTGCACAAGACATGAAGTATTTGCCAATCATTGGCAAAGCTATGACATTACACGCCGCCTGAGACACTTACGCTTGCACACGACCTGAAGTCTTTGCCAAACATTGGCAAAGCTAGGAAATTACACGCCGCCTGGGTTACATGCGCGGGCACAAGACCTGATCTCTTTGCCACACTTTGGCAAAGCTACGGCATTACACGCCGCCTGAGACACAGGCGCGCGCACAAGACCAGTACTCTTTGCAAAACTTTGGAAAAGCTACGGCACTACACGCTGCCTGAGACACAGGCGCGCAAAAGACCTGAAGTGTGTGCCAAACATTGACAAAGCTACGGCATTACACGCCGCCTGAGACACAGGCGCGCGCACAAGACCTTAAGTCTTTGCCAAACCTTGGCAAAGCTACGGCATTACACTCATCCGGAGACACAGGCGAACGCACAAGACATGTAGTCTTTGCCACACATTGGCAAAGCTACGACATTACACACCTGCAGAGACACAGGCATGCGCACTAGACCTGAACTCTTTGCCAATCATTGGCAAAGCTACGACATTACACGCCGCCTGAGACACATGCGCGTGCATAAGACCTTTGTTTGGCAAAGCTACGGCATTACACGCCGCCTGAGACACAGGCGCGCAAGACCTGAAGTCTTTGCAAAACATTGGCAATGCTACGGCATTACACGACGCCTGAGACACAGCGCGTACACAAGACCTGAAGTCTTTGCAAAACATTGGAAAAGCTACGGCAGTACACGCCGCCAAAGACACAGGCGCGCGCACAAGACTTGAACTATATGCCAAACATTAGCAAAGCTACGGTATTACACGCCGCCTGAGACAAATGCGCGCGCAAAAATCTTGAAGTCTTTGCCAATCATTGGCAAAGCTACGGCATTACACGCCGTCTGATACACATGCGCGTGCACAAGACATGAAGTATTTGCCAATCATTGGCAAAGCTATGACATTACACGCCGCCTGAGACACTTGCGCTTGCACACGACCTGAAGTCTTTGCCAAACATTGGCAAAGCTAGGAAATTACACGCCGCCTGGGTTACATGCGCGGGCACAAGACCTGATCTCTTTGCCACACTTTGGCAAAGCTACGGCATTACACGCCGCCTGAGACACAGGCGCGCGCACAAGACCAGTACTCTTTGCAAAACTTTGGAAAAGCTACGGCATTACACGCTGCCTGAGACACAGGCGCGCAAAAGACCTGAAGTGTGTGCCAAACATTGACAAAGCTACGGCATTACACGCCGCCTGCGACACAGGCGCGCGAACAAGACCTTAAGTCTTTGCCAAACCTTGGCAAAGCTACGGCATTACACTCATCCGGAGACACAGGCGAACGCACAAGACATGTAGTCTTTGCCAAACATTGGCAAAGCTACGACATTACACGCCTCCAGAGACACAGGCATACGCACTAGACCTGAACTCTTTGCCAAACATTGGCAAAGCTATGGCATTACACGCCGCCTGAGACACAGGCGCGCGCACAAGACCTGAAGTCTTTGCCAAACGTTGGAAAAGCTACGGCATTACACGCCACCTGAGACACACGCGCACGCACAAGACATGTAGTCTTTGCCAAACATTGGCAAAGCTGCGACATTACACGCCTCCTGAGACACAGGCACGCACAAGACCTGAAGTCTTTGCCAAACATTACACACCGCCTGAGACACAGGCGTGCGCACAATACCTGAACTATTTGCCAATAATTGGCAAAGCTACGGCATTACACAGCCACCTGAGACACATGCGCGCGCATTAGACCTTTGTTTGTCAAAGCTACGGCATTGCACGCCGCCTGAGACACAGGCGCGCAAGACCTGAAGTCTTTGCAAAACATTGGCAATGCTACGGCATTACACGATGCCTGAGACACAGCGCGTACACAAGACCTGAAGTCTTTGCAAAACATTCGCAAAGCTATGGCATTACACGCCGCAAAAGACAGAGGCGCGCGCACAAGTCTTGAACTACATGCCAAACATTAGCAAAGCTAAGGTATTACACGCCGCCTGAGACACATGCGCGCGCAAATATCTTGAAGTCTTTGCCAATCATTGGCAAAGCTACGGCATTACACGCCGTCTGATACACATGCGCGCGCACAAGACCTGAAGTCTTTGCCAATCATTGGCAAAGCTACGGCATTACACACCGCCTGAGACACTTGCGCATGCACACGACCTGAAGTGTTTGCCAAACATTGGCAAAGCTAGGAAATTACACGCCGCCTGGGTTACATGCGCGGGCACAAGACCTGAACTCTTTGCCACACTTTGGCAAAGCTACGGCATTACACGCCGCCTGAGACACAGGCGCGCGCACAAGACCAGAACTCTTTGCAAAAATTTGGAAAAGCTACGGCATTACACGCGGCCTGAGACACAGGCGCGCACAAGACCTGAAGTCTATGCCAAACATTGACAAAGCTACGGCATTACACGCCGCCTAAGACATAGGCGCGCGCACAAGACCTGAAGTCTTCGCCAAACATTGCCAAAACTACGGCATTACATGCATCCGGAGACACAGCACAAGACATGTAGTCTTTGCGAAACATTGGCAAAGCTACGACATTACACGCCTCTTGAGACACAGGCACGCACAAGACCTGTAGTCTTTGCCAAACATTTACCAAGGTATGGCATTACACGTCGCTTGAGACACAGGCTTGCGCCCAAGACCTGTGTTTGGCAAAGCTACAGTATTACACGCCCCTGAGACACAGTCGCGCGCACAAGACCTGAAGTCCTTGCCAAGCATTAGCAAAGCTACTGCATTACACGCCTCCTGAGACACTTGCGCATGCACAGGACCTGAAGTCTTTGCCAAACATTGGCAAAGCTACGAAATTACAAACAGCCAGGGTTACATGCGCGCGCACAAGACCTGAACTCTTTGCCACAGTTTGCAAAGATACGGCATTACACGCCGCCTGAGACACAGGCGCGCGCACATGACCAGAACTCTTTGCAAAACCTTGGAAAATCTACGGCATTACACGCTGCCTGAGACACAGGCGCGCACAAGACCTGAAGTCTGTGCCAAACACTGGCAAAGATACGACATTACACGCCGCCTGAGACACGGGCGCGCGCACAAGACCTGAAGTCTTTCCCAAACATTGGCAAAGCTACGGCATTACACGCCTCCTGAGACACAGGCGCACGCACAAGACATGTAGTCTTTGCCAAACATTGGCAAAGCTACGACATTACACGCCTCCTGAGACACAGGCGCGCACAAGACCTGAACTATATGCCAAACATTGGCAAAGCTACGGCCTAAGACACATGCGCGCGCAAAAGTCCTGAAGTCTTTGCCAATCATTGGCAAAGCTACGACATTACACGCCGCCTGAGACACAGGCGCGCGCACAAGACCTGAAGTCTTTGCCAAACATTGGCAAAGCTACGGCATTACACGCCGTCTGATACACAAGCGCGCGCACAAGACATGTAGTCTTTGCCAAACATTGGCAAAGCTACGACATTACACGCCTCCTGAGACACAGGCACGCACAAGACCTGAAGTCTTTGCCAAACATTACACACCGCCTGAGACACAGGCATGCGCACTAGACCGGAACTCTTTGCCAATCATTGGCAAAGCAACGGCATTACACGCCACCTGAGACACATGCGCGCGCATAAGACCTTTGTTTGGCAAAGCTACGGCATTACACGCCGCAAGACCTGAAATCTTTGCAAAACATTGGCAATGCTACGGCATTACACGACGCCTGAGACACAGCGCGTACACAAGACCTGAAGTCTTTGCAAAACATTGGCAAAGCTACGGCATTACACGCCGCCAAAAACAGAGGCTCGCGCACAAGACTTGAACTACATGCCAAAAATTAGTAAAGCTACGGTATTACACGCCGCCTGAGACACATGCGCGCGCAAAAATCTTGAAGTCTTTGCCAATCATTGGCAAAGCTACGGCATTACACGGCGTCTGATACACATGCGCGCGCACAAGACCTGAAGTCTTCGCGAATCATTGGCAAAGCTACGGCATTACACGCCGCCTGAGACACTTGCGCATGCACACGACCTGAAGTCTTTGCCAAACATTGGCAAAGCTAGGAAATTACACGCCGACTGGGTTACATGCGCGGGCACAAGACCTGAACTCTTTGCCACACTTTGGCAAAGCTACGGCATTACACGCCGCATGAGACACAGGCGCGCAAAAGACCTGAAGTCTGTGCCAAACAATGACAAAGCTACGGCATTACACGCCGCCTGAGACACAGGCGCGCGCACAAGACCTTAGGTATTTGCCAAACATTGGCAAAGCTACGGCATTACACGCATCCGGAGACACAGGCGAACGCACAAGACATGTAGTCTTTGCCAAACATTGGCAAAGCAACGACATTACACGCCTCCTGAGACACAGTCATGCGCACTAGACCTGAACTCTTTGCTAATCATTGGCAAAGCGACGGCATTACACGCCGCCTGAGACACAGGCGCGCGCACAAGACCAGAACTCTTTGCAAAACTTTGGAAAAGCTACTACCTTACACGCAGCCTGAGACACATGCGCGCACAAGACCTGAAGTATGTGCCAAACCTTGGCAAAGCAACGGCATTACACGCCGCCTGAGACACAGGCGCGCGCCCAAGACCTGAAGTCTTTGCCAAACATTGGAAAAGCTACGGCATTACACGCCTCCTCAGACACACGCGCACGCACAAGTCATGTTGTCTTTGCCAAACATTGGCAAAGCTGCAACATTACACGCCTCCTGAGACACAGGCACGCACAAGACCTGAAGCTTTGCCAAACATTACACACCGCCTGAGACACAGGCGTGCGCACAATACTAGAACTATTTGCCAATCATTGGCAAAGCTACGGCATTACACAGCCACCTGAGACACATGCGCGCGCATTAGACCTTTGTTTGGCAAAGCTACGGCATTACACGCCGCCTGAGACACAGGCGCGCAAGACCTGAAGTCTTTGCTAAATATTGCCAATGCTACGGCATTACACGACGCCTGAGACACAGCGCGTACACATGACCTGAAGTCTGTGCAAAACATTCGCAAAGCTATGGCATTACACGCCGCCAAAAACAGAGGCGCGCGCACAAGTCTTGAACTACATGCCAAACATTAGCAAAGCTACGGTAATACACGTCGCCTGAGACACATGCGCGCGCAAAAATCTTGAAGTCTTTGCCAATCATTGGCAAAGCTACGGCATTACACGCCGTCTGATACACATGCGCGCGCACAAGACCTGAAGTCTTCGCCAATCATTGGCAAAGCTACGGCATTACACGCCGCCTGAGACACTTGCGCATGCACACGACCTGAAGTCTTTGCCAAACATTGGCAAAGCTAGGAAATTACACGCCGACTGGGTTACATGCGCGGGCACAAGACCTGAACTCTTTGCCACACTTTGGCAAAGCTACGTCATTACACGCCGCATGAGACACAGGCGCGCGCACAAGACCAGTACTCTTTGCAAAACTTTGGAAAAGCTACGGCATTACACGCTGCCTGAGACACAGGCGCGCAAAAGACCTGAAGTCTGTGCCAAACAATGACAAAGCTACGGCATTACACGCCGCCTGAGACACAGGCGCGCGCACAAGACCTTAGGTATTTGCCAAACATGGGCAAAGCTATGGCATTACACGCATCCGGAGACACAGGCGAACGCACAAGACATGTAGTCTTTGCCAAACATTGGCAAAGCAACGACATTACACGCCTCCTGAGACACAGTCATGCGCACTAGACCTGAACTCTTTGCTAATCATTGGCAAAGCGACGGCATTACACGCCGCCTGAGACACAGGCGCGCGCACAAGACCAGAACTCTTTGCAAAACTTTGGAAAAGCTACTACCTTACACGCAGCCTGAGACACATGCGCGCACAAGACCTGAAGTATGTGCCAAACGTTGGCAAAGCTACGGCATTACACGCCGCCTGAGACACAGGCGCGCGCACAAGACCTGAAGTCTTTGCCAAACATTGGAAAAGCTACGGCATTACACGCCTCCTGAGACACACGCGCACGCACAAGACATGTAGTCTTTGCCAAACATTGGCAAAGCTGCGACATTACACGCCTCCTGAGACACAGGCACGCACAAGACCTGAAGTCTTTGCCAAACATTACACACCGCCTGAGACACAGGCGTGCGCACAATACCTGAACTATTTGACAATCATTGGCAAAGCTACGGCATTACACAGCCACCTGAGACACATGCGCGCGCATTAGACCCTTGATTGGCAAAGCTACGGCATTACACGCCGCCTGAGACACATGCGCGCAAGACCTGAAGTCTTTGTAAAACATTGGCAATGCTACGGCATTACACGACGCCTGAGACATTGGCGCGTACACAAGACCTAAAGTCTTTGCAAAACATTCGCAAAGCTATGGCATAACACGCCGCCAAAGACAGAGGCGCGCGCACAAGTCTTGAACTACATGCCAAACATTAGCAAAGCTACGGTATTACACGCCGCCTGATACACATGCGCGCGGAAAAATATTGAATTCTTTGCCAATCATTGGCAATGCTACGGCATTACACGCCGCCTGAGACACTTGCGCATGCACACGACCTGAAGTCTTTGCCAAACATTGGCAAAGCTAGGAAATTACACGCCGCCTGGGTTACATGCGCGGGCACAAGACCTGAACTCTTTGCCACACTTTGGCAAAGCTACGACATTACACGCCGCCTGAGACACAGGAGCGCGCACAAGACCAGTACTCTTTGCAAAAATTTTGGAAAAGCTACGGCATTACACGCTGCCTGAGACACAGGCGCGCCAAAGACCTGAAGTCTGTGCCAAACATTGACAAAGCTACGGCATTATACGCCGCCTGAGACACATGCGCGTGCACAAGACCTTAAGTCTTTGCCAAACATTGGCAAAGCTACGGCATTACACGCATCCGGAAACATAGGCGAATGCACAAGACATGTAGTCTTTGCCAAACATTGGCAAAGCTACGACATTACACGCCTCCTGAAACACAGGCATGCGCACTAGACCTGAACTATTTGCCAATCATTGGCAAAGCGACGGCATTACACGCCGCCTGAGACACAGGCGCGCGCACAAGACCAGAACTCTTTGCAAAACTTTGGAAAAGCTACGACCTTACACGCAGCCTGAGACACATGCGCGCACAAGACCTGAAGTATGTGCCAAACGTTGGCAAAGCAACGGCATTACACGCCGCCTGAGACACAGGCGCGCGCCCAAGACCTGAAGTCTTTGCCAAACATTGGAAAAGCTACGGCATTACACGCCTCCTGAGACACACGCGCACGCACAAGTCATGTTGTCTTTGCCAAACATTGGCAAAGCTGCGACATTACACGCCTCCTGAGACACATGCGCGTGCATAAGACCTTTGTTTGGCAAAGCTACGGCATTACACGCCGCCTGAGACACAGGCGCGCAAGACCTGAAGTCTTTGCAAAACATTGGCAATGCTACGGCATTACACGACGCCTGAGACACAGCGCGTACACAAGACCTGAAGTCTTTGCAAAACATTGGAAAAGCTACGGCAGTACACGCCGCCAAAGACACAGGCGCGCGCACAAGACTTGAACTATATGCCAAACATTAGCAAAGCTACGGTATTACACGCCGCCTGAGACAAATGCGCGCGCAAAAATCTTGAAGTCTTTGCCAATCATTGGCAAAGCTACGGCATTACACGCCGTCTGATACACATGCGCGTGCACAAGACATGAAGTATTTGCCAATCATTGGCAAAGCTATGACATTACACGCCGCCTGAGACACTTGCGCTTGCACACGACCTGAAGTCTTTGCCAAACATTGGCAAAGCTAGGAAATTACACGCCGCCTGGGTTACATGCGCGGGCACAAGACCTGATCTCTTTGCCACACTTTGGCAAAGCTACGGCATTACACGCCGCCTGAGACACAGGCGCGCGCACAAGACCAGTACTCTTTGCAAAACTTTGGAAAAGCTACGGCATTACACGCTGCCTGAGACACAGGCGCGCAAAAGACCTGAAGTGTGTGCCAAACATTGACAAAGCTACGGCATTACACGCCGCCTGAGACACAGGCGCGCGCACAAGACCTTAAGTCTTTGCCAAACCTTGGCAAAGCTACGGCATTACACTCATCCGGAGACACAGGCGAACGCACAAGACATGTAGTCTTTGCCAAACATTGGCAAAGCTACGACATTACACGCCTCCAGAGACACAGGCATGCGCACTAGACCTGAACTCTTTGCCAATCATTGGCAAAGCGACGGCATTACACGCCGCCTGAGACACAGGCGCGCGCACAAGATCAGAACTCTTTGCAAAACTTTGGAAAAGCTACGACCTTACACGCAGCCTGAGACACATGAGCGCACAAGACCTGAAGTATGTCCAAACATTGGCAAAGCTATGGCATTACACGCCGCCTGAGACACAGGCGCGCGCACAAGACCTGAAGTCTTTGCCAAACATTGGAAAAGCTACGGCATTACACGCCACCTGAGATACACGCGCACGCACAAGACATGTAGTCTTTGCAAAACATTGGCAAAGCTGCGACATTACACGCCTCCTGAGACACAGGCACGCACAAGACCTGAAGTCTTTGCCAAACATTACACACCGCCTGAGACACAGGCGTGCGCACAATACCTGAACTATTTGCCAATAATTGGCAAAGCTACGGCATTACACAGCCACCTGAGACACATGCGCGCGCATTAGACCTTTGTTTGTCAAAGCTACGGCATTGCACGCCGCCTGAGACACAGGCGCGCAAGACCTGAAGTCTTTGCAAAACATTGGCAATGCTACGGCATTACACGATGCCTGAGACACAGCGCATACACAAGACCTGAAGTCTTTGCAAAACATTCGCAAAGCTATGGCATTACACGCCGCAAAAGACAGAGGCGCGCGCACAAGTCTTGAACTACATGCCAAACATTAGCAAAGCTAAGGTATTACACGCCGCCTGAGACACATGCGCGCGCAAATATCTTGAAGTCTTTGCCAATCATTGGCAAAGCTACGGCATTACACGCCGTCTGATACACATGCGCGCGCACAAGACCTGAAGTCTTTGCCAATCATTGGCAAAGCTACGGCATTACACACCGCCTGAGACACCTGCGCATGCACACGACCTGAAGTGTTTGCCAAACATTGGCAAAGCTAGGAAATTACACGCCGCCTGGGTTACATGCGCGGGCACAAGACCTGAACTCTTTGCCACACTTTGGCAAAGCTACGGCATTACACGCCGCCTGAGACACAGGCGCGCGCACAAGACCTGAAGTCTTCGCCAAACATTGCCAAAACTACGGCATTACATGCATCCGGAGACACAGCACAAGACATGTAGTCTTTGCCAAACCTTGGCAAAGCTACGACATTACACGCCTCTTGAGACACAGGCACGCACAAGACCTGTAGTCTTTGCCAAACATTTGCCAAGGTATGGCATTACACGTCGCTTGAGACACAGGCTTGCGCCCAAGACCTGTGTTTGGCAAAGCTACAGTATTACACGCCCCTGAGACACAGTCGCGCGCACAAGACCTGAAGTCCTTGCCAAGCATTAGCAAAGCTACTACATTACACGCCTCCTGAGACACTTGCGCATGCACAGGACCTGAAGTCTTTGCCAAACATTGGCAAAGCTACGAAATTACAAACAGCCAGGGTTACATGCGCGCGCACAAGACCTGAACTCTTTGCCACAGTTTGCAAAGATACGGCATTACACGCCGCCTGAGACACAGGCGCGCGCACATGACCAGAACTCTTTGCAAAACCTTGGAAAATCTACGGCATTACACGCTGCCTGAGACACAGGCGCGCACAAGACCTGAAGTCTGTGCCAAACACTGGCAAAGCTACGACATTACACGCCGCCTGAGACACGGGCGCGCGCACAAGACCTGAAGTCTTTCCCAAACATTGGCAAAGCTACGGCATTACACGCCTCCTGAGACACAGGCGCACGCACAAGACATGTAGTCTTTGCCAAACATTGGCAAAGCTACGACATTACACGCCTCCTGAGACACAGGCGCGCACAAGACCTGAACTATATGCCAAACATTGGCAAAGCTACGGCCTAAGACACATGCGCGCGCAAAAGTCCTGAAGTCTTTGCCAATCATTGGCAAAGCTACGACATTACACGCCGCCTGAGACACAGGCGCGCGCACAAGACCTGAAGTCTTTGCCAAACATTGGCAAAGCTACGGCATTACACGCCGTCTGATACACAAGCGCGCGCACAAGACATGTAGTCTTTGCCAAACATTGGCAAAGCTACGACATTACACGCCTCCTGAGACACAGGCACGCACAAGACCTGAAGTCTTTGCCAAACATTACACACCGCCTGAGACACAGGCATGCGCACTAGACCGGAACTCTTTGCCAATCATTGGCAAAGCAACGGCATTACACGCCACCTGAGACACATGCGCGCGCATAAGACCTTTGTTTGGCAAAGCTACGGCATTACACGCCGCAAGACCTGAAATCTTTGCAAAACATTGGCAATGCTACGGCATTACACGACGCCTGAGACACAGCGCGTACACAAGACCTGAAGTCTTTGCAAAACATTGGCAAAGCTACGGCATTACACGCCGCCAAAAACAGAGGCGCGCGCACAAGACTTGAACTACATGCCAAAAATTAGCAAAGCTACGGTATTACACGCCGCCTGAGACACATGCGCGCGCAAAAATCTTGAAGTCTTTGCCAATCATTGGCAAAGCTACGGCATTACACGGCGTCTGATACACATGCGCGCGCACAAGACCTGAAGTCTTCGCCAATCATTGGCAAAGCTACGGCATTACACGCCGCCTGAGACACTTGCGCATGCACACGACCTGAAGTCTTTGCCAAACATTGGCAAAGCTAGGAAATTACACGCCGACTGGGTTACATGCGCGGGCACAAGACCTGAACTCTTTGCCACACTTTGGCAAAGCTACGGCATTACACGCCGCATGAGACACAGGCGCGCAAAAGACTTGAAGTCTGTGCCAAACAATGACAAAGCTACGGCATTACACGCCGCCTGAGACACAGGCGCGCGCACAAGACCTTAGGTATTTGCCAAACATTGGCAAAGCTACGGCATTACACGCATCCGGAGACACAGGCGAACGCACAAGACATGTAGTCTTTGCCAAACATTGGCAAAGCAACGACATTACACGCCTCCTGAGACACAGTCATGCGCACTAGACCTGAACTCTTTGCTAATCATTGGCAAAGCGACGGCATTACACGCCGCCTGAGACACATGCGCGCGCACAAGACCAGAACTCTTTGCAAAACTTTGGAAAAGCTACTACCTTACACGCAGCCTGAGACACATGCGCGCACAAGACCTGAAGTATGTGCCAAACCTTGGCAAAGCAACGGCATTACACGCCGCCTGAGACACAGGCGCGCGCCCAAGACCTGAAGTCTTTGCCAAACAATGGAAAAGCTACGGCATTACACGCCTTCTGAGACACACGCGCACGCACAAGTCATGTTGTCTTTGCCAAACATTGGCAAAGCTGCAACATTACACGCCTCCTGAGACACAGGCACGCACAAGACCTGAAGCTTTGCCAAACATTACACACCGCCTGAGACACAGGCGTGCGCACAATAGCAGAACTATTTGCCAATCATTGGCAAAGCTACGGCATTACACAGCCACCTGAGACACATGCGCGCGCATTAGACCTTTGTTTGGCAAAGCTACGGCATTACACGCCGCCTGAGACACAGGCGCGCAAGACCTGAAGTCTTTGCTAAATATTGCCAATGCTACGGCATTACACGACGCCTGAGACACAGCGCGTACACATGACCTGAAGTCTGTGCAAAACATTCGCAAAGCTATGGCATTACACGCCGCCAAAAACAGAGGCGCGCGCACAAGTCTTGAACTACATGCCAAACATTAGCAAAGCTACGGTAATACACGTCGCCTGAGACACATGCGCGCGCAAAAATCTTGAAGTCTTTGCCAATCATTGGCAAAGCTACGGCATTACACGTCGTCTGATACACATGCGCGCGCACAAGACCTGAAGTCTTCGCCAATCATTGGCAAAGCTACGGCATTACACGCCGCCTGAGACACTTGCGCATGCACACGACCTGAAGTCTTTGCCAAACATTGGCAAAGCTAGGAAATTACACGCCGACTGGGTTACATGCGCGGGCACAAGACCTGAACTCTTTGCCACACTTTGGCAAAGCTACGTCATTACACGCCGCATGAGACACAGGCGCGCGCACAAGACCAGTACTCTTTGCAAAACTTTGGAAAAGCTACGGCATTACACGCTGCCTGAGACACAGGCGCGCAAAAGACCTGAAGTCTGTGCCAAACAATGACAAAGCTACGGCATTACACGCCGCCTGAGACACAGGCACGCGCACAAGACCTTAGGTATTTGCCAAACATTGGCAAAGCTATGGCATTACACGCATCCGGAGACACAGGCGAACGCACAAGACATGTAGTCTTTGCCAAACATTGGCAAAGCAACGACATTACACGCCTCCTGAGACACAGTCATGCGCACTAGACCTGAACTCTTTGCTAATCATTGGCAAAGCGACGGCATTACACGCCGCCTGAGACACAGGCACGCGCACAAGACCAGAACTCTTTGCAAAACTTTGGAAAAGCTACTACCTTACACGCAGCCTGAGACACATGCGCGCACAAGACCTGAAGTATGTGCCAAACGTTGGCAAAGCTACGGCATTACACGCCGCCTGAGACACAGGCGCGCGCACAAGACCTGAAGTCTTTGCCAAACATTGGAAAAGCTACGGCATTACACGCCTCCTGAGACACACGCGCACGCACAAGACATGTAGTCTTTGCCAAACATTGGCAAAGCTGCGACATTACACGCCTCCTGAGACACAGGCACGCACAAGACCTGAAGTCTTTGCCAAACATTACACACCGCCTGAAACACAGGCGTGCGCACAATACCTGAACTATTTGACAATCATTGGCAAAGCTACGGCATTACACAGCCACCTGAGACACATGCGCGCGCATTAGACCCTTGATTGGCAAAGCTACGGCATTACACGCCGCCTGAGACACATGCGCGCAAGACCTGAAGTCTTTGTAAAACATTGGCAATGCTACGGCATTACACGACGCCTGAGACATTGGCGCGTACACAAGACCTAAAGTCTTTGCAAAACATTCGCAAAGCTATGGCATAACACGCCGCCAAAGACAGAGGCGCGCGCACAAGTCTTGAACTACATGCCAAACATTAGCAAAGCTACGGTATTACACGCCGCCTGATACACATGCGCGCGGAAAAATATTGAATTCTTTGCCAATCATTGGCAATGCTACGGCATTACACGCCGCCTGAGACACTTGCGCATGCACACGACCTGAAGTCTTTGCCAAACATTGGCAAAGCTAGGAAATTACACGCCGCCTGGGTTACATGCGCGGGCACAAGACCTGAACTCTTTGCCACACTTTGGCAAAGCTACGACATTACACGCCGCCTGAGACACAGGAGCGCGCACAAGACCAGTACTCTTTGCAAAAATTTTGGAAAAGCTACGGCATTACACGCTGCCTGAGACACAGGCGCGCCAAAGACCTGAAGTCTGTGCCAAACATTGACAAAGCTACGGCATTATACGCCGCCTGAGACACATGCGCGTGCACAAGACCTTAAGTCTTTGCCAAACATTGGCAAAGCTACGGCATTACACGCATCCGGAAACATAGGCGAATGCACAAGACATGTAGTCTTTGCCAAACATTGGCAAAGCTACGACATTACACGCCTCCTGAAACACAGGCATGCGCACTAGACCTGAACTATTTGCCAATCATTGGCAAAGCGACGGCATTACACTCCGCCTGAGACACAGGCGCGCGCACAAGACCAGAACTCTTTGCAAAACTTTGGAAAAGCTACGACCTTACACGCAGCCTGAGACACATGCGCGCACAAGACCTGAAGTATGTGCCAAACGTTGGCAAAGCAACGGCATTACACGCCGCCTGAGACACAGGCGCGCGCCCAAGACCTGAAGTCTTTGCCAAACATTGGAAAAGCTACGGCATTACACGCCTCCTGAGACACACGCGCACGCACAAGTCATGTTGTCTTTGCCAAACATTGGCAAAGCTGCGACATTACACGCCTCCTGAGACACAGGCACGCACAAGACCTAAAGTCTTTGCCAAACATTACACACCGCCTGAGACACAGGCGTGCGCACAATACCTGAACTATTTGCCAATCATTGGCAAAGCTACGGCATTACACGCCGCCTGAGACACATGCGCGAAAGACCTGAAGTCTTTGTAAAACATTGGCAATGCTACGGCATTACACGACGCCTGAGACACAGCGCGTACACAAGACCTAAAGTCTTTGCAAAACATTCGCAAAGCTATGGCATAACACGCCGCCAAAGACAGAGGCGCGCGCACAAGTCTTGAACTACATGCCAAACATTAGCAAAGCTACGGTATTACACGCCGCCTGATACACATGCGCGCGCAAAAATATTGAATTCTTTGCCAATCATTGGCAATGCTACGGCATTACACGCCGCCTGAGACACTTGCGCATGCACACGACCTGAAGTCTTTGCCAAACATTGGCAAAGCTAGGAAATTACACGCCGCCTGGGTTACATGCGCGGGCACAATACCTGAACTCTTTGCCACACTTTGGCAAAGCTACGACATTACACGCCGCCTGAGACATAGGAGCGCGCACAAGACCAGTACTCTTTGCAAAAATTTTGGAAAAGCTACGGCATTACACGCTGCCTGAGACACAGGCGCGCCAAAGACCTGAAGTCTGTGCCAAACATTGACAAAGCTACGGCATTACACGCCGCCTGAGACACATGCGCGTGCACAAGACCTTAAGTCTTTGCCAAACATTGGCAAAGCTACGGCATTACACGCATCCGGAAACATAGGCGAACGCACAAGACATGTAGTCTTTGCCAAACATTGGCAAAGCTACGACATTACACGCCTCCTGAAACACAGGCATGCGCACTAGACCTGAACTATTTGCCAATCATTGGCAAAGCGACGGCATTACACGCCGCCTGAGACACAGGCGCGCGCACAAGACCAGAACTCTTTGCAAAACTTTGGAAAAGCTACGACCTTACACGCAGCCTGAGACACATGCGCGCACAAGACCTGAAGTATGTGCCAAACGTTGGCAAAGCAACGGCATTACACGCCGCCTGAGACACAGGCGCGCGCCCAAGACCTGAAGTCTTTGCCAAACATTGGAAAAGCTACGGCATTACACGCCTCCTGAGACACACGCGCACGCACAAGTCATGTTGTCTTTGCCAAACATTGGCAAAGCAGCGACATTACACGCCTCCTGAGACACAGGCACGCACAAGACCTGAAGTCTTTGCCAAACATTACACACCGCCTGAGACACAGGCGTGCGCACAATACCAGAACTATTTGCCAATCATTGGCAAAGCTACGGCATTACACAGTCACCTGAGACACATGCGCGCGCATTAGACCTTTGTTTGGCAAAGCTACGGCATTACACGCTGCCTGAGACACAGGCGCGCAAGACCTGAAGTCTTTGCTAAACATTGGCAATGCTACGGCATTACACGACGCCTGGGACACAGCGCGTACACAAGACCTGAAGACTTTGCAAAACATTCGCAAAGCTATGGCATTACACGCCGCCAAAAACAGAGGCGCGCGCACAAGTCTTGAACTACATGCCAAACATTAGCAAAGCTACGGTATTAAACGCCGTCTGAGACACATGCGCGCGCAAAAATCTTGAAGTCTTTGCCAATCATTGGCAAAGCTACGGCATTACACGCCGTCTGATACACATGCGCGCGCACAAGACCTGAAGTCTTTGCCAATCATTGGCAAAGCTACGGCATTACACGCCGCCTGAGACACTTGCGCATGCACACGACCTGAAGTCTTTGCCAAACATTGGCAAAGCTAGGAAATTACACGCCGCCTGGGTTACATGCGCGGGCACAAGACCTAAACTCTTTGCCACACTTTGGCAAAGCTACGGCATTACACGCCGCCTGAGACACAGGCGCGCGCACAAGACCAGTACTCTTTACAAAACTTTGGAAAAGCTACGGCATTACACGCTGCCTGAGACACAGGCGCGCTAAAGACCTGAAGTATGTGCCAAACATTGACAAAGCTACGGCATTACACGCCGCCTGAGACACAGGCGCGTGCACAAGACCTTAAGTCTTTGCCAAACATTGGCAAAGCTACGGCATTACACGCATCCGGAGACATAGGCGAACGCACAAGACATGTAGTCTTTGCCAAACTTTGGCAAAGCTATGACATTACACGCCTCCTGAGACACAGGCATGCGCACTAGACCTGAACTCTTTGCTAATCATTGGCAAAGCCACGGCATTACACGTCGCCTGAGACACAGGCGCGCGCACAAGACCAGAACTCTTTGCAAAACTTTGGAAAAGCTACGACCTTACACGCAGCCTGAGACACATGCGCGCACAAGTCCTGAAGTATGTGCCAAACATTGGCAAAGCTACGGCATTACACGCCGCCTGAGACACAGGCGCGCGCACAAGACCTGAAGTCTTTGCCAAACATTGGAAAAGCTACGGCATTACACGCCTCCTGAGACACACGCGCACGCACAAGACATGTAGTCTTTGCCAAACATTGGCAAAGCTGCGACATTACACGCCTTCTGAGACACAGGCACGCACAAGACCTGAAGTCTTTGCCAAACATTACACACCGCCTGAGACACAGGCGTGCGCACAATACCTGAACTATTTGCCAATCATTGGCAAAGCTACGGCATTACACAGCCACCTGAGACACATGCGCGTGCATTAGACCCTTGATTGGCAAAGCTACGGATTTACACGCCGCCTGAGACACATGCGCGCAAGACCTGAAGTCTTTGTAAAACATTGGCAATGCTACGGCATTACACGACGCCTGAGACACAGCGCGTACACAAGACCTAAAGTCTTTGCAAAACATTCGCAAAGCTATGGCATTACACGCCGCCAAAGACAGAGGCGCGCGCACAAGTCTTGAACTACATGCCAAACAATAGCAAAGCTACGGTATTACACGCCGCCTGATACACATGCGCGGGCAAAAATCTTGAATTCTTTGCCAATCATTGGCAATGCTACGGCATTACACGCCGCCTGAGACACTTGCGCATGCACTCGACCTGAAGTCTTTGCCAAACATTGGCAAAGCTAGGAAATTACACGCCGCCTGGGTTACATGCGCGGGCACAAGACCTGAACTCTTTGCCACACTTTGGCAAAGCTACGACATTACACGCCGCCTGAGACACAGGAGCGCGCACAAGACCAGTACTCTTTGCAAAAATTTTGGAAAAGCTACGGCATTACATGCTGCCTGAGACACAGGCGCGCCAAAGACCTGAAGTCTGTGCCAAACATTGACAAAGCTACGGCATTACACGCCACCTGAGACACATGCGCGTGCACAAGACCTTAAGTCTTTGCCAAACATTGGCAAAGCTACGGCATTACACGCATCCGGAAACATAGGCGAACGCACAAGACATGTAGTCTTTGCCAAACATTGGCAAAGCTACGACATTACACGCCTCCTGAAACACAGGCATGCGCACTAGACCTGAATTATTTGGCAATCATTGGAAAAGCGACGGCATTACACGCCGCCTGAGACACAGGCGCGCGCACAAGACCAGAACTCTTTGCAAAACTTTGGAAAAGCTACGACCTTACATGCAGCCTGAGACACATGCGCGCACAAGACCTGAAGTATGTGCCAAACGTTGGCAAAGCAACGGCATTACACGCCGCCTGAGACACAGGCGCGCGCCCAAGACCTGAAGTCTTTGCCAAACATTGGAAAAGCTACGGCATCACACGCCTCCTGAGACACACGCGCACGCACAAGTCATGTTGTCTTTGCCAAACATTGGCAAAGCTGCGACACTACACGCCTCCTGAGACACAGGCACGTACAAGACCTGAAGTCTTTGCCAAACATTACACACCGCCTGAGACACAGGCGTGCGCACAATACCAGAACTATTTGCCAATCATTGGCAAAGCTACGGCATTACACAGTCACCTGAGACACATGCGCGCGCATTAGACCTTTGTTTGGCAAAGCTACGGCATTACACGCCGCCTGAGACACAGGCGCGCAAGACCTGAAGTCTTTGCTAAACATTGGCAATGCTACGGCATTACACGACGCCTGGGACACAGCGCGTACACAAGACCTGAAGACTTTGCAAAACATTCGCAAAGCTATGGCATTACACGCCGCCAAAAACAGAGGCGCGCGCACAAGTCTTGAACTACATGCCAAACATTAGCAAAGCTACGGTATTAAACGCCGTCTGAGACACATGCGCGCGCAAAAATCTTGAAGTCTTTGCCAATCATTGGCAAAGCTACGGCATTACACGCCGTCTGATACACATGCGCGAGCACAAGACCTGAAGTCTTCGCCAATCATTGGCAAAGCTACGGCATTACACGCCGCCTGAGACACTTGCGCATGCACACGACCTGAAGTCTTTGCCAAACATTGGCAAAGCTAGGAAATTACACGCCGCCTGGGTTACATGCGCGGGCACAAGACCTGAACTCTTTGCCACACTTTGGCAAAGCTACGGCATTACACGCCGCCTGAGACACAGGCGCGCGCACAAGACCAGTACTCTTTGCAAAACTTTGGAAAAGCTACGGCATTACACGCTGCCTGAGACACAGGCGCGCCAAAGACCTGAAGTCTGTGCCAAACATTGACAAAGCTACGGCATTACACGCCGCCTGAGACACAGGCGCGTGCACAAGACCTTAAGTCTTTGCCAAACATTGGCAAAGATACGGCATTACACGCATCCGGAGACATAGGCGAACGCACAAGACATGTAGTCTTTGCCAAACATTGGCAAAGCTATGACATTACACGCCTCCTGAGACACAGGCATGCGCACTAGACCTGAACTCTTTGCTAATCATTGGCAAAGCGACGGCATTACACGTCGCCTGAGACACAGGCGCGCGCACAAGACCAGAACTCTTTGCAAAACTTTGGAAAAGCTACGACCTTACACGCAGCCTGAGACACATGCGCGCACAAGTCCTGAAGTATGTGCCAAACATTGGCAAAGCTACGGCATTACACGCCGCCTGAGACACAGGCGCGCGCACAAGACCTGAAGTCTTTGCCAAACATTGGAAAAGCTACGGCATTACACGCCTCCTGAGACACACGCGCACGCACAAGACATGTAGTCTTTGCCAAACATTGGCAAAGCTGCGACATTACACGCCTTCTGAGACACAGGCACGCACAAGACCTGAAGTCTTTGCCAAACATTACACACCGCCTGAGACACAGGCGTGCGCACAATACCTGAACTATTTGCCAATCATTGGCAAAGCAACGGCATTACACAGCCACCTGAGACACATGCGCGCGCATTAGACCCTTGATTGGCAAAGCTACGGCATTACACGCCGCCTGAGACACATGCGCGCAAGACCTGAAGTCTTTGTAAAACATTGGCAATGCTACGGCATTACACGACGCCTGAGACACAGCGCGTACACAAGACCTAAAGTCTTTGCAAAACATTCGCAAAGCTATGGCATTACACGCCGCCAAAGACAGAGGCGCGCGCACAAGTCTTGAACTACATGCCAAACATTAGCAAAGCTACGGTATTACACGCCGCCTGATACACATGCGCGCGCAAAAATCTTGAATTCTTTGCCAATCATTGGCAATGCTACGGCATTACACGCCGCCTGAGACACTTGCGCATGCACTCGACCTGAAGTCTTTGCCAAACATTGGCAAAGCTAGGAAATTACACGCCGCCTGGGTTACATGCGCGGGCACAAGACCTGAACTCTTTGCCACACTTTGGCAAAGCTACGACATTACACGCCGCCTGAGACACAGGAGCGCGCACAAGACCAGTACTCTTTGCAAAAATTTTGGAAAAGCTACGGCATTACATGCTGCCTGAGACACAGGCGCGCCAAAGACCTGAAGTCTGTGCCAAACATTGACAAAGCTACGGCATTACACGCCGCCTGAGACACATGCGCGTGCACAAGACCTTAAGTCTTTGCCAAACATTGGCAAAGCTACGGCATTACACGCATCCGGAAACATAGGCGAACGCACAAGACATGTAGTCTTTGCCAAACATTGGCAAAGCTACGACATTACACACCTCCTGAAACACAGGCATGCGCACTAGACCTGAATTATTTGCCAATCATTGGAAAAGCGACGGCATTACACGCCGCCTGAGACACAGGCGCGCGCACAAGACCAGAACTCTTTGCAAAACTTTGGAAAAGCTACGACCTTACACGCAGCCTGAGACACATGCGCGCACAAGTCCTGAAGTATGTGCCAAACATTGGCAAAGCTACGGCATTACACGCCGCCTGAGACACAGGCGCGCGCACAAGACCTGAAGTCTTTGCCAAACATTGGAAAAGCTACGGCATTACACGCCTCCTGAGACACACGCGCACGCACAAGACATGTAGTCTTTGCCAAACATTGGCAAAGCTGCGACATTACACGCCTTCTGAGACACAGGCACGCACAAGACCTGAAGTCTTTGCCAAACATTACACACCGCCTGAGACACAGGCGTGCGCACAATACCTGAACTATTTGCCAATCATTGGCAAAGCAACGGCATTACACAGCCACCTGAGACACATGCGCGCGCATTAGACCCTTGATTGGCAAAGCTACGGCATTACACGCCGCCTGAGACACATGCGCGCAAGACCTGAAGTCTTTGTAAAACATTGGCAATGCTACGGCATTACACGACGCCTGAGACACAGCGCGTACACAAGACCTAAAGTCTTTGCAAAACATTCGCAAAGCTATGGCATTACACGCCGCCAAAGACAGAGGCGCGCGCACAAGTCTTGAACTACATGCCAAACATTAGCAAAGCTACGGTATTACACGCCGCCTGATACACATGCGCGCGCAAAAATCTTGAATTCTTTGCCAATCATTGGCAATGCTACGGCATTACACGCCGCCTGAGACACTTGCGCATGCACTCGACCTGAAGTCTTTGCCAAACATTGGCAAAGCTAGGAAATTACACGCCGCCTGGGTTACATGCGCGGGCACAAGACCTGAACTCTTTGCCACACTTTGGCAAAGCTACGACATTACACGCCGCCTGAGACACAGGAGCGCGCACAAGACCAGTACTCTTTGCAAAAATTTTGGAAAAGCTACGGCATTACATGCTGCCTGAGACACAGGCGCGCCAAAGACCTGAAGTCTGTGCCAAACATTGACAAAGCTACGGCATTACACGCCGCCTGAGACACATGCGCGTGCACAAGACCTTAAGTCTTTGCCAAACATTGGCAAAGCTACGGCATTACACGCATCCGGAAACATAGGCGAACGCACAAGACATGTAGTCTTTGCCAAACATTGGCAAAGCTACGACATTACACACCTCCTGAAACACAGGCATGCGCACTAGACCTGAATTATTTGCCAATCATTGGAAAAGCGACGGCATTACACGCCGCCTGAGACACAGGCGCGCGCACAAGACCAGAACTCTTTGCAAAACTTTGGAAAAGCTACGACCTTACACGCAGCCTGAGACACATGCGCGCACAAGACCTGAAGTATGTGCCAAACGTTGGCAAAGCAACGGCATTACACGCCGCCTGAGACACAGGCGCGCGCCCAAGACCTGAAGTCTTTGCCAAACATTGGAAAAGCTACGGCATTACACGCCTCCTGAGACACACGCGCACGCACAAGTCATGTTGTCTTTGCCAAACATTGGCAAAGCTGCGACATTACACGCCTCCTGAGACACAGGCACGCACAAGACCTGAAGTCTTTGCCAAACATTACACACCGCCTGAGACACAGGCGTGCGCACAATACCAGAACTATTTGCCAATCATTGGCAAAGCTACGGCATTACACAGCCACCTGAGACACATGCGCACGCATTAGACCTTTGTTTGGCAAAGCTACAGCATTACACGCCGCCTGAGACACAGTCGAGCAAGACCTGAAGTCTTTGCTAAACATTGGCAATGCTACGGCATTACACGACGCCTGGGACACAGCGCGTACACAAGACCTGAAGACTTTGCAAAACATTCGCAAAGCTATGGCATTACACGCCGCCAAAAACAGAGGCGCGCGCACAAGTCTTGAACTACATGCCAAACATTAGCAAAGCTACGGTATTAAACGCCGCCTGAGACACATGCGCGCGCAAAAATCTTGAAGTCTTTGCCAATCATTAGCAAAGCTACGGCATTACACGCCGTCTGATACACATGCGCGAGCACAAGACCTGAAGTCTTCGCCAATCATTGGCAAAGCTACGGCATTACACGCCGCCTGAGACACTTGCGCATGCACACGACCTGAAGTCTTTGCCAAACATTGGCAAAGCTAGGAAATTACACGCCGCCTGGGTTACATGCGCGGGCACAAGACCTGAACTCTTTGCCACACTTTGGCAAAGCTACGGCATTACACGCCGCCTGAGACACAGGCGCGCGCACAAGACCAGTACTCTTTGCAAAACTTTGGAAAAGCTACGGCATTACACGCCGCCTGAGACACAGGCGCGTGCACAAGACCTTAAGTCTTTGCCAAACATTGGCAAAGCTACGGCATTACACGCATCCGGAGACATAGGCGAACGCACAAGACATGTAGTCTTTGCCAAACATTGGCAAGGCTATGACATTACACGCCTCCTGAGACACAGGCATGCGCACTAGACCTGAACTCTTTGCTAATCAATGGCAAAGCGACGGCATTACACGTCGCCTGAGACACAGGCGCGCGCACAAGACCAGAACTCTTTGCAAAACTTTGGAAAAGCTACGACCTTACACGCAGCCTGAGACACATGCGCGCACAAGTCCTGAAGTATGTGGCAAACGTTGGCAAAGCTACGGCATTACACGCCGCCTGAGACACAGGCGCGCGCACAAGACCTGAAGTCTTTGCCAAACATTGGAAAAGCTATGGCATTACACGCCTCCTGAGACACACGCGCACGCACAAGACATGTAGTCTTTGCAAAACATTGGCAAAGCGGCGACATTACACGCCTCCTGAGACACAGGCACGCACAAGACCTGAAATCTTTGCCATACATTACACACCGCCTGAGACACAGGCGTGCGCACAATACCTGAACTATTTGCCAATCATTGGCAAAGCTACGGCTTTACACAGCCACCTGAGACACATGCGCGCGCATTAGACCTTTGTTTGGCAAAGCTACGGCAATACACGCCGCCTGAGACACAGGCGCGCAAGACCTGAAGTCTTTGCAAAACATTGGCAATGCTACGGCATTACACGACGCCTGAGACACAGCGCGTACACAAGACCTAAAGTCTTTACAAAACATTCGCAAAGCGCGCGCACAAGTCTTGAACTACATGCCAAAGATTAGCAAAGCTACGGTATTACACGCCGCCTGAGACACATGCGCGCGCAAAAATCTTGAAGTCTTTGCCAATCATTGGCAAAGCTACGGCATTACACGCCGTCTGATACACATGCGCGCGCACAAGACCTGAAGTCTTTGCCAATCATTGGCAAAGCTACGGCATTACACGCCGCCTGAGACAATTGCGCATGCACACGACCTGAAGTCTTTGCCAAACATTGGCAAAGCTAGGAAATTACACGCCGACTGGGTTACATGCGCGGGCACAAGACCTGAACTCTTTGCCACACTTTGGCAAAGCTACGGCATTACACACCGCCTGAGACACAGGCGCGCGCACAAGACCAGTACTCTTTGCAAAACTTTGGAAAAGCTACGGCATTACACGCTGCCTGAGACACATGCGCGCACAAGACCTGAAGTATGTGCCAAACGTTGGCAAATCTACGGCATTACACGCCGCCTGAGACACAGGCGCGCGCACAAGAGCTGAAGTCTTTGCCAAACATTGGCAAAGCTACGACATTACACGCCTCCTGAGACACAGGCATGCGCACTAGACCTGAACTATTTGCCAATCTTTGGCAAAGCGACGGCATTACACGCCGCCTGAGACACAGGCGCGCGCACAAGACCAGAACTCTTTGTAAAACTTTGGAAAAGCTACGACCTTACACGCAGCCTGAGACACATGGGCGCACAAGACCTGAAATCTTTGCCAAACATTGGAAATGCTACGACATTACACGCCTCCTGAGACACATGCGCACGCACAAGACATGTTGTCTTTGCCAAACATTGGCAAAGCTGCGACATTACACGCCTCCTGAGACACAGGCACGCACAAGACCTGAAGTCATTGCCAAACATTACACACCGCCTGAGACACAGGCGTGCGCACAATACCTGAACTATTTGCCAATCATTGGCAAAGCTACGGCTTTACACAGCCACCTGAGACACATGCGCGCGCATTAGACCTTTGTTTGGCAAAGCTACGGCATTACACGCCGCCTGAGACACAGGCGCGCAAGACCTGAATTCTTTGCAAAACATTGGCAATGCTACGGCATTACACTACGCCTGAGACACAGCGCGTACACAAGACCTGAAGTCTTTCCAAAACATTCGCAAAGATATGGCATTACACGCCGCCAAAGACAGAGGCGCGCGCACAAGTCTTGAACTACATGCCAAACATTAGCAAAGCTACGGTATTACACGCCGCCTGAGACACATGCGCGCCCAAAAATCTTGAAGTCTTTGCCAATCAGTGGCAAAGCTACGGCATTACACGCCGTCTGATACACATGCGCGCGCACAAGACCTGAAGTCTTTGCCAATCATTGGCAAAGCTACGGCATTACACGCCGCCTGAGACACTTGCGCATGCACACGACCTGAAGTCTTTGCCAAACATTGGCAAAGCTAGGAAATTACACGCCGCCTGGGTTACATGCGCGGGCACAAGACCTGAACTCTTTGCCACACTTTGGCAAAGTTACGGCATTACACGCCGCCTGAGACACAGGCGCGCGCACAAGACCAGAACACTTTGCAAAAATTTGGAAAAGCTACGGCATTACACGCTGCCTGAGACACAGGCGCGCACAAGACCTGAAGTCTATGCCAAACATTGACAAAGCTACGGCATTACACGCCGCCTGAGACACAGGCGCGCGCACAAGACCTGAAGTCTTCGCCAAACATTGCCAAAACTACGGCATTACATGCATCCAGAGACACAGGCGCACGCACAAGACATGTAGTCTTTGCCAAACATTGGCAAAGCTACGACATTACACGCCTCTTGAGACACAGGCACGCACAAGACCTGTAGTCTTTGCCAAACATTTGCAAAGGTATGGCATTACACGTCGCTTGAGACACAGGCGTGCGCCCAAGACCTGTGTTTGGCAAAACTACAGTATTACACGCCCCTGAGACACAGTCGCGCGCACAAGACTTGAAGTCTTTGCCAAGCATTAGCAAAGCTACGGCATTACACGCCTCCTGAGACACTTGCGCATGCACAGGACCTGAAGTCTTTGCCAAACATTGGCAAAGCTACGAAATTACAAACAGCCTGGGTTACATGCACGCGCACAAGACCTGAACTCTTTGCCACAGTTTGCAAAGCTATGGCATTACACGCCGCCAGAGACACAGGCGCGCGCACATGACCAGAACTCTTTGCAAAACTTTGGAAAATCTACGGCATTACACGCCGCCTGAGACACAGGCGCGCGCACAAGACCAGTACTCTTTGCAAAACTTTGGAAAAGCTACGGCATTACACGCTGCGTGAGACACAGGCGCGCCAAAGACCTGAAGTCTGTGCCAAACATTGACAAAGCTACGGCATTACACGCCGCCTGAGACACAGGCGCGTGCACAAGACCTTAAGTCTTTGCCAAACATTGGCAAAGCTACGGCATTACACGCATCCGGAGACATAGGCGAACGCACAAGACATGTAGTCTTTGCCAAACATTGGCAAAGCTATGACATTACACGCCTCCTGAGACACAGGCATGCGCACTAGACCTGAACTCTTTGCTAATCATTGGCAAAGCGACGGCATTACACGCCGCCTGAGACACAGGCACGCGCACAAGACCAGAACTCTTTGCAAAACTTTGGAAAAGCTACGACCTTACACGCAGCCTCAGACACATGCGCGCACAAGACCTGAAGTATGTGCCAAACGTTGGCAAAGCTACGGCATTACACGCCGCCTGAGACACAGGCGCGCGCACAAGACCTGAAGTCTTTGCCAAACATTGGAAAAGCTACGGCATTACACGCCTCCTGAGACACACGCGCACGCACAAGACATGTAGTCTTTGCCAAACATTGGCAAAGCTGCGACATTACACGCCTCCTGAGACACAGGCACGCACAAGACCTGAAGTCTTTGCCAAACATTACACACCGCCTGAGACACAGGCGTGCACACAATACCTGAACTATATGCCAATCATTGGCAAAGCTACGGCTTTACACAGCCACCTGAGACACAGGCGCGCGCACAAGACCTGAAATCTTTGCCAAACATTGGAAAAGCTACGGCATTACACGCCTCCTGAGACACATGCGCACGCACAAGACATGTTGTCTTTGCCAAACATTGGCAAAGCTGCGACATTACACGCCTCCTGAGACACAGGCACGCACAAGACCTGAAGTCTTTGCCAAACATTACACACCGCCTGAGACACAGGCGTGCGCACAATACCTAAACTATTTACCAATCATTCGCAAAGCTACGGCTTTACACAGCCACCTGAGACACAAGCGCGCGCATTAGACCTTTGTTTGACAAAGCTACGGCTTTACACGCCGCCTGAGACACAGGCGCGCAAGACCTGAATTCTTTGCAAAACATTGGCAATGCTACGGCATTACACGACGCCTGAGACACAGCGCGTACACAAGACCTGAAGTCTTTGCAAAACATTCGCAAAGCTATGGCATTACACGCCGCCAAAGACAGAGGCGCGCGCACAAGTCTTGAACTACATGCCAAACATTAGCAAAGCTACGGTATTACACGCCGCCTGAGACACTTGCGCGCGCAAAAAACTTGAAGTCTTTGCCAATCATTGGCAAAGCTACGGCATTACACACCGTCTGATACACATGCGCGCGCACAAGACCTGAAGTCTTTGCCAATCATTGGCAAAGCTACGGCATTACACGCCGCCTGAGATACTTGCGCATGCTCACTACCTGAAGTCTTTGCCAAACATTGGCAAAGCTAGAAATTACACGCCGCCTGGGTTACATGCGCGGGCACAAGACCTGAACTCTTTGCCACACTTTGGCAAAGCTACGGCATTACACGCCGCATGAGACACAGGCGCGCGCACAAGACCAGAACTCTTTGCAAAAATTTGGAAAAGCTACGGCATTACACGCTGCCTGAGACACAGGCGCGCACAAGACCTGAAGTCTATGCCAAAAATTGACAAAGCTACGGCATTACAAGCCTCTTGAGACACAGGCACGCACAAGACCTGTAGTCTTTGCCAAACATTTGCAAAGGTATGGCATTACACGTCGCTTGAGACACAGGCGTGCGCCCAAGACCTGTGTTTGGCAAAACTACAGTATTACACGCCCCTGAGACACAGTCGCGCGCACAAGACCTGAAGTCCTTGCCAAGCATTAGCAAAGCTACGGCATTACACGCCTCCTGAGACACTTGCGCATGCACAGGACCTGAAGTCTTTGCCAAACATTGGCAAAGCTACGAAATTACAAACAGCCTGGGTTACATGCAAGCGCACAAGACCTGAACTCTTTGCCACAGTTTGCAAAGCTACGGCATTACACGCTGCCAGAGAGACAGGCGCGCGCACATGACCAGAACTCTTTGCAAAACTTTGGAAAATCTACGGCATTACACGCTGCCTGAGACACAGGCGCGCACAACAAATAAAGTCTGTGCCAAACATTGGCAAAGCTACGGCATTACACGCCTCCTGAGACACAGGCGCACGCACAAGACATGTAGTCTTTGCCAAACATTGGCAAAGCTACGACATTACACGCCTCCAGAGACACAGGCGCGCACATGACCTGATCTATATGCCAAACATTGTCAAAGCTACGGCCTGAGACACATGCGCGCACAAAAGTCCTGAAGTCTTTGCGAAACATTGGCAAAGCTACGACATTACGCGCCGCCTGAGACACAGGCGCGCGCACAAGACCTGAAGTCTTTGCCAAACATTGGCAAAGCTACTGCATTACACGCCGTCTGATACACATGCGCGCGCACAAGACCTGAAGTCTTTTCCAATCATTCGCAAAGCTACGGGATTACACTCCGCCTGAGACACAGGCGCGCGCACAAGACCTGAACTATATTCCAAACATTGGCAAAGCTACGACATTACACGCCTTCTGAGACACACGCGCATGCACAAGACATGTAGTCTTTGCCAAACATTGGCAAAGCTACGACATTACACGCCTCCTGAGACACAGGCACGCACAAGACCTGAAGTCTTTGCCAAACATTACACACCGCCTGAGACACAGGCATGCGCACTAGACCGGAACTCTTTGCCAATCATTGGCAAAGCGACGGCATTACACGCCACCTGAGACACATGCGCGCGCCTAAGACCTTTGTTTGGCAAAGCTACGGCATTACACGCCGCCTGAGACACAGGCGCGCAAGACCTGAAGTCTTTGCAAAACACTGGCAATGCTACGGCATTACACGACGCCTGAGACACAACGCGTACACAAGACTTAAAGTCTTTGCAAAACATTGGCAAAGCTACGGCAATACACGCCGCCAAAGACACAGGCGCGCGCACAAGACTTGAACTACATGCCAAACATTAGCAAAGCTACGGTATTACACGCCGCCTGAGACACATGCGCGCGCAAAAATCTTGAAGTCTTTGCCAATCATTGGCAAAGCTACGGCATTACACGCCGTCTGATACACATGCGCGCGCACAAGACCTGAAGTCTTTGCCAATCATTGGCAAAGCTATGACATTACACGCCGCCTGAGACACTTGCGTTTGCACACGACCTGAAGTCTTTGCAAAACATTGGCAAAGCTAGGAAATTACACGCCGCCTGGGTTACATGCGCGGGCACAAGACCTGAACTCTTTGCCACACTTTGGCAAAGCTACGGCATTACACGCCGCCTGAGACACAGGCGCGCGACAAGACCAGTGCTCTTTGCAAAACTTTGGAAAAGCTACGGCATTACACGCTGCCTGAGACACAGGCGCGCAAAAGACCTGAAGTCTGTGCCAAACATTGACAAAGCTAAGGCATTACACGCCGCCTGAGACACAGGCGCGCGCACAAGACCTGAAGTCTTTGCCAAACGTTGGCAAAGCTACGACATTACACGCCTCCTGAGACACAGGCATGCGCACTAGACCTGAACTATTTGCCAATCATTGGCAAAGCGACGGCATTACACGCCGCCTGAGACACAGGCGCGTGCACAAGACCAGAACTCTTTGCAAAACTTTGGAAAAGCTACGACCTTACACGCAGCCTGAGACACATGGGCGCACAAGACCTGAAGTATGTGCCAAACGTTGGCAAAGCTACGGCATTACACGCCGCCAGAGACACATGCGCGCGCAAAAGTCCTGAAGTCTTTGCCAATCATTGGCAAAGCTACGACATTACACGCCGCCTGAGACACAGGCGTGCGCACAAGACCTGAAGTCTTTGCCAAACATTGGCAAAGCTACTGCATTACACGCCGTCTGATACACATGCGCGCGCACAAGACCTGAAGTCTTTTCCAATCATTCGCAAAGCTACGGGATTACACGCCGCCTGAGACACAGGCGCGCGCACAAGACCTGAACTATATTCCAAACATTGGCAAAGCTACGGCATTACACGCCTTCTGAGACACACGCGCACGTACAAGACATGTAGTCTTTGCCAAACATTGGCAAAGCTACGACATTACACTCCTCCGGAGACACAGGCACGCACAAGACCTGAAGTCTTTGCCAAACATTACACTCCGCCTGAGACACAGGCATGCACACTAGACCGGAACTCTTTGCCAATCATTGGCAAAGCGACGGCAATACACGCCACCTGAGACACATGCGCGCGCCTAAGACCTTTGTTTGGCAAAGCTATGGCATTACACGCCGCCTGACACACAGGCGCGCAAGACCTGAAGTCTTTGCAAAACATTGGCAATGCTACGGCATTACACGACGCCTGAGACACAGCGCGTACACAAGACTTAAAGTCTTTGCAAAACATTGGCAAAGCTACGGCATTACACGCCGCCAAAGACACAGGCGCGCGCACAAGACTTGAACTACATGCCAAACATTAGCAAAGCTACGGTATTACACGCCGCCTGAGACACATGCGCGCGCAAAAATCTTGAAGTCTTTGCCAATCATTGGCAAAGCTACGGCATTACACGCCATCTGATACACATGCGCGTGCACAAGACCTGAAGTCTTTGTCAATCATTGGCAAAGCTATGACATTACACGCCGCCTGAGACACTTGCGTTTGCACACGACCTGAAGTCTTTGCAAAACATTGGCAAAGCTAGGAAATTACACGCCGCCTGGGTTACATGCGCGGGCACAAGACCTGAACTCTTTGCCACACTTTGGCAAAGCTACGGCATTACACGCCGCCTGAGACACAGGCGCGCGACAAGACCAGTACTCTTTGCAAAACTTTGGAAAAGCTACGGCATTACACGCTGCCTGAGACACAGGCGCGCAAAAGACCTGAAGTCTGTGCCAAACATTGACAAAGCTACGGCATTACATGCATCCGGAGACATAGGCTAACGCACAAGACATGTAGTCTTTGCCAAACATTGGCAAAGCTACGACATTACACGCCTCCTGAGACACAGGCATGCGCACTAGACCTGAACTATTTGCCAATCATTGGCAAAGCGACGGCATTACACGCCGCCTGAGACACAGGCGCTCGCACAAGACCAGAACTCTTTGCAAAACTTTGGAAAAGCTACGACCTTACACGCAGCCTGAGACACATGGGCGCACAAGACCTGAAGTATGTGCCAAACGTTGGCAAAGCTACGGCATTACACGCCGCCTGAGACACATGCGCGCGCAAAAGTCCTGAAGTCTTTGCCAATCATTGGCAAAGCTACGACATTACACTCCGCCTGAGACACAGGCGCGCGCACAAGACCTGAAATCTTTGCCAAACATTGGCAAAGCTACTGCATTACACGCCGTCTGATACACATGCGCGCGCACAAGACCTGAAGTCTTTTCCAATCATTCGCAAAGCTACGGGATTACACGCCGCCTGAGACACAGGCGCGCGCACAAGACCTGAACTATATTCCAAACATTGGCAAAGCTACGGCATTACACGCCTTCTGAGACACACGCGCACGCACAAGACATGTAGTCTTTGCCAAACATTGGCAAAGCTACGACATTGCACGCCTCCTGAGACACAGGCACGCACAAGACCTGATGTCTTTGCCAAACATTACACAACGCCTGAGACACAGGCATGCACACTAGACCGGAACTCTTTGCCAATCATTGGCAAAGCGACGGCATTACACGCCACCTGAGACACATGCGCGCGCCTAAGACCTTTGTTTGGCAAAGCTACGGCATTACACGCCGCCTGAGACACACGCGCGCAAGACCTGAAGTCTTTGCAAAACATTGGCAATGCTACGGCATTACACGACGCCTGAGACACAGCGCGTACACAAGACTTGAACTACATGCCAAACATTAGCAAAGCTACGGTATTACACGCCGCCTGAGACACATGCGCGCGCAAAAATCTTGAAGTCTTTGCCAATCATTGGCTAAGCTACGGCATTACACGCCGTCTGATACACATGCGCGCGCACAAGACCTGAAGTCTTTGCCAATCATTGGCAAAGCTATGACATTACACGCCGCCTAAGACACTTGCGTTTGCACACGACCTAAAGTCTTTGCAAAACATTGGCAAAGCTAGGAAATTACACGCCGCCTGGGTTAAATGCGCGGGCACAAGACCTGAACTCTTTGCCACACTTTGACAAAGCTACGGCATCACACGCCGCCTGAGACACAGGCGCGCGCACAAGACCAGTACTCTTTGCAAAACTTTGGAAAAGCTACGGCATTACACGCTGCCTGAGACACAGGCGCGCAAAAGACCTGAAGTCTGTGCCAAACATTGACAAAGCTACGGCATTACACGCCGCCTGAGACACAGGCGCGCGCACAAGACCTGAAGTCTTTGCCAAACATTGGCAAAGCTACGGCATTACACGCCTCCTGAGACACAAGCATGCGCACTAGACCTGAACTATTTGCCAATCATTGGCAAAGCGACGACATTACACGCCGCCTGAGACACAGGCGCGCGCACAAGACCAGAACTCTTTGCAAAACTTTGGAAAAGCTACGACCTTACACGCAGCCTGAGACACATGGGCGCACAAGACCTGAAGTATGTGCCAAACGTTGGCAAAGCTACGGCATTACACGCCGCCTTAGACACAGGCGCGCGCACAAGACTTGAAGTCTTTGTCAAACATTGGAAAAGCTACGGCATTACACGCCTCCTGAGACACACGCGCACGCACAAGACATGTTGTCTTTGCCAAACATTGGCAAAGCTGCGACATTACTCGCTTCCTGAGACACAGGCACGCACAAGACCTGAAGTCTTTGCCAAACATTACACACCGCCTGAGACACAGGCGTGCGCACAATACCAGAACTATTTTCCAATCATTGACAAAGCTACGGCATTACACGCCGCCTGAGACACAGGCGCGCGCACAAGACCTTAAGTCTTTGCCAAACATTGGCAAAGCTACGGCATTACACGCATCCGGAGACACAGGCGAACGCACAAGACATGTAGTCTTTGCCAAACATTGGCAAAGCTACGACATTACACACCTCCTGAGACACAGGCATGCGCACTAGACCTGAACTCTTTGCCAATCATTGGCAAAGCGACGGCATTACACGCCGCCAGAGACACAGGCGCGCGCACAAGACCATAACTCTTTGCAAAACTTTGGAAAAGCTACGACCTTACACGCAGCCTGAGATACATGCGCGCACAAGACCTGAAGTATGTGCCAAACGTTGGGAAATCTACGGCATTACACGCTGCCTGAGACACAGGCGCGCGCACAAGACCTGAAGTCTTTGCCAAACATTGGCAAAGCTACGACATTACACGCCTCCTGAAACACAGGCATGCGCACTAGACCTGAACTATTTGCCAATCATTGGCAAAGCGACGGCATTACACGGCGCCTGAGACACAGGCGCGCGCACAAGACCTGAAGTCTTTGCCAAACATTGGAAAAGCTACGGCATTACACGCCTCCTGAGACACACGCGCACGCACAAGACATGTTGTCTTTGCCAAACATTGGCAAAGCTGCGACATTACACGCCTCCTGAGACACAGGCACGCACAATACCTGAAGTCTTTGCCAAACATTACACACCGCCTGAGACACAGGCGTGCGCACAATACCTGAACTATTTGCCAATCATTGGCAAAGCTACGGCTTTACACAGCCACCTGAGACACATGCGCGCGCATTAGACCTTTGTTTGGCAAAGCTACGGCATTACACGCCGCCTGAGACACAGGCGCGCAAGACCTGAATTCTTTGCAAAACATTGGCAATGCTACGGCATTACACGACGCCTAAGACACAGCGCGTACACAAGACCTAAAGTCTTTGCAAAACATTCGCAAAGCTATGGCATTACACGCCGCCAAAGATAGAGGCGCGCGCACAAGTCTTGAACTACATGCCAAACATTAGCAAAGCTATGGTATTACACGCCGCCTGAGACACATGCGCGCGCAAAAATCTTGAAGTCTTTGCCAATCATTGGCTAAGCTACGGCATTACACGCCGTCTGATACACATGCGCGCGCACAAGACCTGAAGTCTTTGCCAATCATTGGCAAAGCTATGACATTACACGCCGCCTAAGACACTTGCGTTTGCACACGACCTAAAGTCTTTGCAAAACATTGGCAAAGCTAGGAAATTACACGCCGCCTGGGTTAAATGCGCGGGCACAAGACCTGAACTCTTTGCCACACTTTGACAAAGCTACGGCATCACACGCCGCCTGAGACACAGGCGCGCGCACAAGACCAGTACTCTTTGCAAAACTTTGGAAAAGCTACGGCATTACACGCTGCCTGAGACACAGGCGCGCAAAAGACCTGAAGTCTGTGCCAAACATTGACAAAGCTACGGCATTACACGCCGCCTGAGACACAGGCGCGCGCACAAGACCTGAAGTCTTTGCCAAACATTGGCAAAGCTACGGCATTACACGCCTCCTGAGACACAAGCATGCGCACTAGACCTGAACTATTTGCCAATCATTGGCAAAGCGACGACATTACACGCCGCCTGAGACACAGGCGCGCGCACAAGACCAGAACTCTTTGCAAAACTTTGGAAAAGCTACGACCTTACACGCAGCCTGAGACACATGGGCGCACAAGACCTGAAGTATGTGCCAAACGTTGGCAAAGCTACGGCATTACACGCCGCCTTAGACACAGGCGCGCGCACAAGACTTGAAGTCTTTGTCAAACATTGGAAAAGCTACGGCATTACACGCCTCCTGAGACACACGCGCACGCACAAGACATGTTGTCTTTGCCAAACATTGGCAAAGCTGCGACATTACTCGCTTCCTGAGACACAGGCACGCACAAGACCTGAAGTCTTTGCCAAACATTACACACCGCCTGAGACACAGGCGTGCGCACAATACCAGAACTATTTTCCAATCATTGACAAAGCTACGGCATTACACGCCGCCTGAGACACAGGCGCGCGCACAAGACCTTAAGTCTTTGCCAAACATTGGCAAAGCTACGGCATTACACGCATCCGGAGACACAGGCGAACGCACAAGACATGTAGTCTTTGCCAAACATTGGCAAAGCTACGACATTACACACCTCCTGAGACACAGGCATGCGCACTAGACCTGAACTCTTTGCCAATCATTGGCAAAGCGACGGCATTACACGCCGCCAGAGACACAGGCGCGCGCACAAGACCATAACTCTTTGCAAAACTTTGGAAAAGCTACGACCTTACACGCAGCCTGAGATACATGCGCGCACAAGACCTGAAGTATGTGCCAAACGTTGGGAAATCTACGGCATTACACGCTGCCTGAGACACAGGCGCGCGCACAAGACCTGAAGTCTTTGCCAAACATTGGCAAAGCTACGACATTACACGCCTCCTGAAACACAGGCATGCGCACTAGACCTGAACTATTTGCCAATCATTGGCAAAGCGACGGCATTACACGGCGCCTGAGACACAGGCGCGCGCACAAGACCTGAAGTCTTTGCCAAACATTGGAAAAGCTACGGCATTACACGCCTCCTGAGACACACGCGCACGCACAAGACATGTTGTCTTTGCCAAACATTGGCAAAGCTGCGACATTACACGCCTCCTGAGACACAGGCACGCACAATACCTGAAGTCTTTGCCAAACATTACACACCGCCTGAGACACAGGCGTGCGCACAATACCTGAACTATTTGCCAATCATTGGCAAAGCTACGGCTTTACACAGCCACCTGAGACACATGCGCGCGCATTAGACCTTTGTTTGGCAAAGCTACGGCATTACACGCCGCCTGAGACACAGGCGCGCAAGACCTGAATTCTTTGCAAAACATTGGCAATGCTACGGCATTACACGACGCCTAAGACACAGCGCGTACACAAGACCTAAAGTCTTTGCAAAACATTCGCAAAGCTATGGCATTACACGCCGCCAAAGATAGAGGCGCGCGCACAAGTCTTGAACTACATGCCAAACATTAGCAAAGCTATGGTATTACACGCCGCCTGAGACACATGCGCGCACAAAAATCTTGAAGTCTCTGCCAATCATTGGCAAAGCTACGGCATTACACGCCGTCTGATACACATGCGCGCGCACAAGACCTGAAGTCTTTGCCAATCATTGGCAAAGCTACGGCATTACACGCCGCCTGAGACACTTGCGCATGCACACGACTTGAAGTCTTTGCCAAACATTGGCAAAGCTAGGAAATTACACACCGCCTGGGTTACATGCGCGGGCACAAGACCAGTACTCTTTGCAAAACTTTGGAAAAGCTACGGCATTACACACGCCGGCTAAGACACAGGCGCGCACAAGACCTGAAGTATGTGCCAAACGTTGGGAAAGCTACGGCATTACACGCCGCCTGAGACACAGGCACGCGCACAAGACCAGAACTCTTTGCAAAACTTTGGAAAAGCTACGACCTTACACGCAGCCTGAGACACATGGGCGCACAAGACCTGAAGTATGTTCCAAACGTTGGCAAAGCTACGGCATTACACGCCGCCTTAGACACAGGCGCGCGCACAAGACCTGAAGTCTTTGCCAAACATTGGAAAAGCTACGGCATTACACGCCTCCTGAGACACACGTGCACGTACAAGACATGTTGTCTTTGCCAAACATTGGCAAAGCTGCGACATTACTCGCCTCCGGAGACACAGGCACGCACAAGACCTGAAGTCTTTGCCAAACATTACACACCGCCTGAGACACAGGCGTGCGCACAATAGCAGAACTATTTGCCAATCATTGACAAAGCTACGGCATTACACGCCGCCTGAGACACAGGCGCGCGCACATGACCTTAAGTCTTTGCCAAACATTGGCAAAGCTACGGCATTACACGCTTCCGGAGACACAGGCGAACGCACAAGACATGTAGTCTTTGCCAAACATTGGCAGAGCTACGACATTACACACCTCCTGAGACACAGGCATGCGCACTAGACCTGAACTCTTTGCCAATCATTGGCAAAGCGACGGCATTACACGCAGCTAGAGACACAGGCGCGCGCACAAGACCAGAACTCTTTGCAAAACTTTGGAAAAGCTACGACCTTACACGCAGCCTGAGATACATGCGCGCACAAGACCTGAAGTATGTGCCAAACGTTGGCAAATCTACGGCATTACACGCCGCCTGAGACACAGGCGCGAGCACAAGACCTGAAGTCTTTGCCAAACATTGGCAAAGCTATGACATTACACGCCTCCTGAGACACAGGCATGCGCACTAGACCTGAACTATTTGCCAATCATTGGCAAAGCGACGGCATTACACGCCGCCTGAGACACAGGCGCGCGCACAAGACCAGAACTCTTTGCAAAACTTTGGAAAAGCTACGACCTTACAAGCAGCCTGAGACATATGGGCGCACAAGACCTGAAGTATGTGCCAAACGTTGGCAAAGCTACGGCATTACACGCCGCCTGAGACACAGGCGCGCGCACAAGACCTGAAGTCTTTGCCAAACATTGGAAAAGCTACGGCATTACACGCCTCCTGAGACACACGGGCACGCACAAGACATGTTGTCTTTGCCAAACATTGGCAAAGCTGCGACATTATACGCCTCCTGAGACACAGGCACGCACAAGACCTGAAGTCTTTGCCAAACATTACACACCGCCTGAGACACCGGCGTGCGCACAATACCTGAACTATTTGCCAATCATTGGCAAAGCTACGGCTTTACACAGCCACCTGAGACACATGCGCGCGCATTAGACCTTTGTTTGGCAAAGCTACGGCATTACACGCCGCCTGAGACACAGGCGCGCAAGACCTGAAGTCTTTGCAAAACATTGGCAATGCTACGGCATTACACGACGCCTGAGACACAGCGCGTACACAAGACCTAAAGTCTTTGCAAAACCTTCGCAAAGCTATGGCATTACACGCCGCCAAAGACAGAGGCGCGCGCACAAGTCTTGAACTACATGCCAAACATTAACAAAGCTACGGTATTACACGCCGCCTGAGACACATGCGCGCGCAAAAATCTTGAAGTCTTTGCCAATCATTGGCAAAGCTACGGCATTACACGCCGTCTGATACACATGCGCGCGCACAAGACCTGAAGTCTTTGCCAATCATTGGCAAAGCTACGGCATTACACGCCGCCTGAGAAACTTGCGCATGCACACGACCTGAAGTCTTTGCCAAACATTGGCAAAGCTAGGAAATTACAAGCCGCCTGGGTTACATGCGCGGGCACAAGACCTGAACTCTTTGCCACACTTTGGCAAAGCTACGGCATTACACGCCGCCTAAGACACAGGCGCGCGCACAAGACCAGAACTCTTTGCAAAAATTTGGAAAAGCTATGGCATTACACGCTGCCTGAGACACAGGCGCGCACAAGACCTGAAGTCTATGCCAAACATTGACAAAGCTACGGCATTACACTCCGCCTGAGACACAGGCGCGCGCACAAGACCTGAAGTCTTCGCCAAATATTGCCAAAACTACGGCATTACATGCATCCGGAGACACAGGCGCACGCACAAGACATGTAGTCTTTGCCAAACATTGGCAAAGCTACGACATTACACGCCTCTTGAGACACAGGCGCGCACAAGACCTAAAGTCTTTGCCAAACATTGGAAAAGCTACGGCATTACACGCCTCCTAAGACACACGCGCACGCTCAAGACATGTTTTCTTTGCCAAACATTGGCAAAGCTGCGACATTACTCGCCTCCTGAGACACAGGCACGCACAAGACCTGAAGTCTTTGCCAAACATTACACACCGCCTGAGACACAGGCGTGCGCACAATACCTGAACTGTTTGCCAATCATTGGCAAAGCTACGGCTTTACACAGCCACCTGAGACGCATGCGCGCGCATTAGACCTTTGTTTGGCAAAGCTACGGCATTACACGCCGCCTAAGACACAGGCGCGCAAGACCTGAAGTCTTTGCAAAACATTGGCAATGCTACGGCATTACACGACGCCTGAGACACAGCGCGTACACAAGACCTAAAGTCTTTGCAAAACATTCGCAAAGCTATGGCATTACACGCCGCCAAAGACAGAGGCGCGCACACAAGTCTTGAACTACATGCCAAACATTAGCAAAGCTATGGTATTACACGCCGCCTGAGACATATGCGCGCGCAAAAATCTTGAAGTCTTTGCCAATCATTGGCAAAGCTACGGCATTACACGCCGTCTGATACACATGCGCGCGCACAAGACCTGAAGTCTTTGCCAATCATTGGCAAAGCTACGGCATTACACGCCGCCTGAGACACTTGCGCATGCACACGACCTGAAGTCTTTGCCAAACATTGGCAAAGCTAGGAAATTACACGCCGCCTGGGTTACATGCGCGGGCACAAGACCTGAACTCTTCGCCACACTTTGGCAAAGCTACGGCATTACACGCCGCCTGAGACACAGTTGCGCGCACAAGACCAGAACTCTTTGCAAAAATTTGGAAAAGCTACGGCATTACACGCTGCCTGAGACACAGGCACGCACAAGACCTGAAGTCTATGCCAAACATTGACAAAGCTACGGCATTACACGCCGCCTGAGACACAGGCGCGCGCACAAGACCTGAAGTCTTCGCCAAACATTGCCAAAAGTACGGCATTACATGCATCCGGAGACACAGGCGCACGCACAAGACATGTAGTCTTTGCCAAACATTTGCAAAGCTACGACATTACACGCCTCTTGAGACACAGGCACGCACAAGACCTGTAGTTTTTGCCAAACATTTGCAAAGGTATGGCATTACACGTCGCTTGAGACACAGGCGTGTGCCCAAGACCTGTGTTTGGCAAAGCTACAGTATTACATGCCCCTGAGACACAGTCGCGCGCACAAGACCTGAAGTCCTTGCCAAGCATTAGCAAAGCTACGACATTACACGCTTCCTGAGACACTTGCGCATGCACAGGACCTGAAGTCTTTGCCAAACATTGGCAAAGCTATGAATTTACAAACAACTTGGGTTACATGCGCGCGCACAGGACCTGAACTCTTTGCCACAGTTTGCAAAGCAACGGCATTACACGCCGCCTGAGACACAGGAGCGCGCACATGACCAGAACTCTTTGCAAAACTTTGGAAAAGCTACGGCATTACACGCTGCCTGAGACACAGGCGTGCACAAGACCTGAAGTCTGTGCCATACATTGGCAAAGCTACGGCATTACACGCCGCCTGAGACACAGGCGCGCGCACAAGACCTGAAATCTTTCCCAAACATTGGCAAAGCTACGGCATTACACGCCTCCTGAGACACAGGCGCACGCACAAGACATGTAGTCTTTGCCAAACATTGGCAAAGCTACGACATTACACGCCTCCTGAGACACAGGCGCGCACAAGACCTGAAGTATTTGCCAAACATTTGCAAAGGTACGGCATTACACGTCGCCTGAGACACTGTGTTTGGCAAAGCTACGGTATTACACGCCGCCTGAGACACCGTCGGGCGCACAAGACCTGAAGTCCTTGCCAAACATTAGCAAAGCTACGGCGTTACACACCGCCTCAGACACAGGGGCGCGCACAAGACCGGAAGTCTTTGCCTAACATTGGCAAACCTACGGCATTACACCCCGCATGAAACACATGCGCGCGCACAAGACCTGTAGTCTTTGCCACTCATTGGCAAAGATACGACATTACACGCCGCCTGAGAAGCATGCGCGCACACAAGACCTGAAGTCTTTGCCAAACATTACACAACGCCTGAGACACAAGCGTGCGCACAAGACCTGAACTCTTTGCAAAACATTGGTAAAGCTATGACATTACACGCCGCCTGAGACACAGACGCGCGAACAAGACCTGAACTATATGCCAAACATTGGCAAAGCTACGGCCTGAGACACATGCGCGCGCAAAAGTCCTGAAGTCTTTGCCATTGATTGGCAAAGCTACGACATTACACGCCGCCTGAGACACAGGCGCGCGCACAAGACCTGAAGTCTTTGCCAAACATTGGCAAAGCTACTGCATTACACGCCGTCTGATACACATGCGCGCGCACAAGACCTGAAGTCTTTTCCAATCATTGGCAAAGCTACGGGATTACACGCCGCCTGAGACACAGGCGCACGCTCAAGACCTGAACTATATTCCAAACATTGGCAAAGCTACGGCATTACACGCCTTCTGAGACACACGCGCATGCACAAGACATGTAGTCTTTGCCAAACATTGGCAAAGCTACGGCGTTACACGCCGCCAAAGACACAGGCGCGCGCACAAGACTTGAACTACATGCCAAACATTAGCAAAGCTACGGTATTACACGCCGCTTGAGACACATGCGCGCGCAAAAATCTTGAAGTCTTTTCCAATCATTGGCAAAGCTACGGCATTACACGCCGTCTGATACACATGCGCGCGCACAAGACCTGAAGTCTTTGCCAATCATTGGCAAAGCTATGACATTACACGCCGCCTGAGACACTTGCGCATGCACACGACCTGAAGTATTTGCCAAACATTGGCAAAGCTAGGAAATTACACGCCGCCTGGTTACATGCGCGGGCACAAGACCTGAACTCTATGCCACACTTTGGGAAAGCTACGGCATTACACGCCGCCTGAGACTCAGGCACGCGCACAAGACCAGTACTCTTTGCAAAACTTTGGAAAAGCTATGACATTACACGCTGCCTGAGACACAGGCGCGCACAAGACCTGAAGTCTGTGCCAAACATTGACAAAGCTACAGCATTACACGCCGCCTGAGACACATGCGCGCGCACAAGACCTGAAGTCTTTGCCAAACATTGGCAAAGCTACGGCATTACACGCATCCGGAGATATAGGCGCACGCACAAGACATGTAGTCTTTGCCAAACATTGGCAAAGCTACGACATTACACGCCTCCAGAGACCCAGGCATGCGCACTAGACCTGAACTCTTTGCAATCATTGGCAAAGCGACGGCATTACACGCCACCTGAGACACATGCGCGCGCATAAACCATTGTTTGGCAAAGCTACGGCATTACACGCCGCCTGAGACACAGGCGCGCAAGACCTGATGTCACACCCCCATATTTTATTTACTTATTAAATAAATACAGGTTGTAACGATTGGTTCATTACACGATAGCGGAAGCTGTAATAATGATTTCTAAGACTTGATTACATATACAATTACTAAAACAAAGAAATACTATGATCTAAGTTCTTCTAGATCAACGACAGACTTGAGACTTGATATTCTACGTCCTTCCAGCTACTAGGAACTGATCCAACATAGCTAGCCTATTCCAACCGCGCCAGGGCTAGAGGTCACCTGAGAAACATACTTGAAAGTGTCAACACAAAGGTTGGTGAGTTCACAGAGTTAGTTATATTAGTGCTTATAGTTTTTCCCCGAAAACCTGTTCATGACTTTACCGTCATAAAACTAAGTAGTTTTCATTTGAAAACATTATCATGACTTAACCGTCATAAAATATGTTTAAACCTGATCACTTTAACCTGATCAGAACCCTTTGTTTATACCTGATCACTTTAACCTGATCAGAACCCTTTGTTTAAATTCAATTGTTCGTAAATAGTTTCAGGTGTATGTGATAAACAGAATAAGAATTGTTGACCCATTTGTAAACTAGCTAGGAATACAAATAATATGTTCATACATGAGGCGTAACCAAACCATGACAATTTGTACACACCCCTAATTTCGTTATCCGGTTCTATGCGGCCATAAATCCTCCAGATTGTGGTTAGCGCGACTAACCATGACCGGGAGACGTCACTCTCCATAGTACTATTCATAGGACCCTAGGCTACAGTTAATGGTTACTACATTGTTCCAGGGGACTTTAGCTCAACTCGTTGTTCTCATCTCATGTAAACATAAAAGTCATGCCTTATTCTCTTGTTATCCCATAAAATAATTGTAAGTATGTGTTTCCCCCAATCGTTGAGTGTTGTTCATCCGAACAATCGTTGTGTGTTGTTCATCCGAACAATCGTTGTGTGTTGTTCATCCGAACAATCGTTGTGTGTTCTTGTGTCCAGCTCTTTAGTTGAGCAAGTTTTCTCCCCGTTTGTTTAAAAACTAGTAGTAAAAGTGGGGCTGGGAGACTCACAAGAAGTTAAACCAAAACGTTCATATTGTCAAACGTATAAACAATGTAATTCATGTTTTCAAAACATAACAAGTAAGTATGTTTCTCCCCCGATGTTTACAAAACAGTAAAGAGTTAAAAGGGGGCCGTGAACTCACCTTGGGTTTGTGTATGCTTGCAATGATAATTGTTCTAGTCAACTTGACCATTCGTACCCTAATTTCAAAAAAAGGGTAATTCGTGTTATGACCGAATGTCTTATATTGCAAATTGTTCACCGACTTTGTAAATCTGGTTGCTTTTGTTTAAAATATCCTCTTAGTTGTTCAATACTTGTTTTGTTATAAAACAGATCTTAGTTACTGCCCAATGTGACTGATGAACAGATGTCGAAACTTCCTAGTTTCGATTGGGCAATTGAGTATCAAAACTTCATAGTTTCGATTGAGTAGTTGGGTATCGAAACTACCTAGTTTCGATTGAACAACTAGTATCGAAACTCCTAGTTTTGATTGGGTAAACTGGTATCGAAACTCCTAGTTTCGATTGAATAGGTATCGAAACTCCTAGTTTCGATTGAATAACAGGTATCGAAACTCCTAGTTTCGATTGAACAGGAATCGAAACTACTAGTTTCGATTACTGCACTTTGATTGACAGAATTCGTCGTGTATATTTTTATGTTCAAATCTTGAATTTGACACACTTTTCTTGTTATCTTACTTGCGATTGAACCTTTTGTATGCTTAGATACGGTTTTAAAGAAAATAAAGCGGATAATATCGAGTTTTTACCTCTGGACAGAGATGACGATTTTTGAGAGAAAAAGAGAATGATCTTGACTCCTCCTGCTAAAACCCTTTGAGAAAACACTTGGAACTCTCCTTATAGCACCGAAATAAAGGATTCGAGTCTTCGATTATGGAAGAACCCCAAAAGAAAGTGGAGATAGGTATTCTTGTTGTTGTCGTAGAAGAAGAGAGAGATGACAGGGGTTGAGGGTTTTTGCTCTTGATGAATTGATAGAAAATGAGGTGGTATGGGAGATTGCTTAAGAAAGTAGATGATGTTGAAATTTAGGGTGTGGGTGGACCCACATGGCCTTGAGGCCGAGATTTCTGGTCAATGGGAGTGGGTGGGGTTAAATAAATCAAACAATTTGATTTAAGTGTAAATTTAACCACTAGTGTTCGTGTTTAGTCGGGTTATCCTGGTACGTGAACCGGTAACTCCTAGAATTACCAGAACATGAAAAGAGACCCTGTACGATTTTTGTTAGACCTTAATGTCCTTGTTTGTGAAATTAAGTAAATCACAAAACAATTATAATTTAAACTTGTTTATAACATGTACGGATATTGACCTGAAATGTCGGGTGTCACATTCTCCCCATGTTAAAAGAATTTCGTCCCGAAATTCAATTTGTGTCCTCTTGAACTGTTGTATCCTTAAACAAGGATGGGTATTTTTGTTTTCATTTGATCCTCTCATTCAAATGGTTCAACGTACCTAGGATTAAGCTTGCCACGGTTGCCAAATTTTGCCACTCTTTTCCAAGGTGAGACCTTCATCGTGACTTTGTCTATCACTTGGAATTCTAATGGTTTTCGTCTGTTGCTAGCTCCACTCTCTTTCGTCTGTCTTGAGTGGCTTTCAGACGATCTTTTATTTCGACGATCTTGTCAGTGGTTTCCTAGCCAATATCAGGACCAGTCAAATGCTTTTCGCTAACCCCCGCCCAACATAGCGATGAGTGACACTTATAACCATACAAAGACTCAACGGAGTGGCTTTAATGCTGGTATGGTAGTTGATATTATATGAAAACTCATCCAACGGCGGTGAGTATCCCTATTTCTTCGGAAATCGATTACGCACACACGGAGCACATCTTTTAAAGTTTGGATAGTCCTTTTACTTTGACCGTTCATCTGGGGATGATATGCAGTGGTCATGTAAAGGCGTGTGCTCAAGGCTTCTTGTACAGACTGTCAGGTTCTTGACATGAATCGACTGTCCCTTTTTGTGAAAATGGAAACTGGCATACCATGCCTAGCCTTAATTCCCTTAATATTTAGCCTTGCACGCGTCTTACTTTTATCTGTCTCCTTTATTGGTAGGGAATGCGCGGATTTCGTCAAACGACTGACGATTATCATATAGTATCATAGTTGCTAGGTGTTCTGGGTAACTTTGAAATAAAATCCATTGAAATTTGTTCCCATTTCCATTGAGGTATCTCGGGTTGTTATAACAATCCCGACGGTTTCTGATGTTCTGCCTTTACCTTTGAACATGTCAGGCATTTACTGTCGTAAATAGCAATTTCTCCTTTCATGTTCGGTCACAAGTAGAGTTCTGTCAGATCCTTATACATTTTATCCGAACCTGGGTGAATGGAGTACCTGGACTTGTGGGCTTCGTCCATAACCAACTCCCGTAAGTTACCAAAACATGGCACCCAAATTCTATTTGCAAAGTATATAGTATCATCTGATTTTGGCTCTAAATGTCTGATCATTCCTCAAATAGCTTCACTCTGAATGTTTTCTTCTTTGATTGCCTCCTGTTGTGCCATCCGGATTTGAGTCGTGAGACTCGCATGAATTGTCAATCCTAAGGCACGAACACGAAGAGTTTTAACTCGTTCTTTGCGACTTAAAGCGTCCGCTACGACATTGGCTTTCCCGGGATGGTACTTGATATCACAATCATAATCGTTTAGTAGTTCTACCCAACGACGTTGTCTCATGTTAAGTTCCTTTTGATCAAGGATATGTTGGAGACTCTTGTGATCAGTAAAGATAGTACATCTTGTACCGTAAAGGTAATGTCTCCAAATTTTGAGCGCAAACACAACTGCACCCAATTCCATGTCGTGGGTCGTATAATTCTTTTCGTGCACTTTTAGTTGTCCTGAGGCATATGCGATGACTTTGTCTCTTTGCATTAACACACAACCCAGTCCTTGGTGTGATGCATCGCAGTATACGACAAAATTGTCGATTCCCTCAGGAAGGGATAGAATTGGTGCACTACACAGCTTCTGCTTTAGTAATTGAAAAGCTGACTCTTGCTTGTCATTCCAATCATACTTCTTTTCTTTCTGGGTTAATTTGGTTAAAGGCAGGGCTATTTTTGAAAAATTCTCGATGAATCGTCTGTAATAGCCGGCCAAACCTAAAAATTGACGTACTTCTGTCGGAGTCTTTGGTGCTTCCCAGTTTTTGATCGCTTCAATTTTAGATGGATCAACGTGAATTCCTTCCTTGTTGATGACATGTCCAAGAAAATGCACTTCTCGGATCCAAAACTCACACTTAGAGAATTTAGCGTAAAGTTTCTCGTTTCTGAGTAGTTCTAAGATTAATTTCAGGTGATGTTCATGATCCTCCTTGGTTCGTGAATATATTAATATGTCATCGATAAACACAATCACGAATTTATCCAAGTATGGTTTGCACACGCGGTTCATGAGATCCATGAAGACAGCTGGTGCGTTCGTCAAACCAAATGGCATAACTAGGAACTCGTAGTGACCGTAACGAGTCCTAAATGCTGTCTTTGGTACATCTTCTTCTTGGATTCTTAATTGATGATACCCTGAACGTAGATCAATTTTTGAATAGAAGCTAGAACCTTGTAGTTGATCGAACAAATCGTCTATTCGAGGTAGTGGGTATCGGTTTTTGATTGTAAGCTTGTTCAACTCCCGATAATTGATGCACCTTCTAAAGGTTCCATCCTTTTTCTTTACAAACAGGACCGGAACTCCCCATGGTGAGAAACTCGGTCTTATGAAAAAAAATTACTCGACGAGGTGTCCAAGTTTTTGTTGTATATTGGGTAGAAATGAAAAAGTATGAAAATGAAACTTTATGTTTGTCCCTCTTATGCTTTCCAAAAGCATTTTCCCGGACTAAGACTTTTCTCTTATTTCAGGTTTCATGTTTTCTAGGATTTTCCTCTCCATGTGCCTTCATGGAGCTAGGAATTGATGTTCCTCGGGAGCTCTTATTTGCAAACTTCGAGTCTAATCACTACTTTACCCCTTTGTTTGCACTACTTTTCAAGGCATACTAGCCTTTGGGTTGTAGCGTCTTGATATGTAAACTCATGTCTCGACTACCATACCTTTGAAGAATGTAAGCCATACGAAGTTCGATGTTTGTTTGGAATATTCACATTCCGTCTAGCTGAGGGAATGAATGGTAATACTGTGAGAATGGTCTCATCGAATTAGTGCTTTCCCCAAAATGGGCTTTGGGCTTGTCCACCCATTGACTTGGCTGAGATGTTTTAGGAGTTTCACAATTTCCATTTTGTAGTCATTCAGTGTATCTGCACTTCCTTAGGGTTTGAATGGTACTTTGGTGACATACCATTACGTATTCCACTCATTCAGGTTATAGCCTCAAAATCCTTAGCACAAGGATAAACTGGAGGTAGTAAGTGTTGAACGTCGAGACTTTTATATTCTAACTGAGTCTACTCCAAGAGATCATTTCTTAACAATAGATGCTCTAGAGCTTCCCAATTATAGAAAACTAGGAGTGAAAGATGCAATCACACCTCTCTTCTAGGCTAAATCTGGGATCTATCCAACAAGATGAACTTTGGGAAAGTGCGAGTATAAAAGAGTAATAAATTATTCTTCTCAACTCTTTGTGGACAGTGGCTTGTTGTGAATAGCTCGAGCTTACGTCCTTTATGCATATCATGAGCTAATGAGATTAGCATGAAATTCTGCATTTGGGACTCCTTTAAGAGTTTTGCTTGTCGTTTTGGTTAGTGCGACAATAGTCGTTAGTCCACACTTAGGTTTCTTTGGCATTTGCTTGAGCATCAACCCCGGCTTATCCATTGTAGAGAGAATAGTCAGACTTAAAGATATATTGAATGTCAATGGCTGCGAGAGCAATCCTGTTTGACCGACATTCTGAAATGTCCGATTTCCTACTTGTCTCATGTCGAGCTTCCACAATATCCATAGGTGCCATGTGTATGCGGGTCAGAATAATATCCTGCCCTATTACTGAAGTTAGTGCATAACACTCTTGACGCAACTTTCAAGCAATTGTGAGATTAAACTGTATAATGGATCCTGAGATTATGCTATAATCTCCCACAATAGTTGTGCAATTATTGTAAGCGTGGGTTGTGGTAATGCTCAATTTAGGGCTATCTTGACCAGTAGAATCTCAAGGAATGAATGTGTGGATTCCTTCGCCGTTCAGGATTCACTAAGGATTGGTTGAATTCAATTTGAATTTCTCTCGTTCCTCCAAAACTAGGAGAATGCTTTGTGAGCACCTAATTGAGAAGTCTGATTTGTTGAGATCCAATCCTTAATCAAGTGATTGAGAACATGAGTTGATCATCAGCTTAGACAGCAAGACTCACTAAAGTTCCCATGCACTGCAAATTATGATTACGTGTGCACCCGTAATGATAATTTGCCTTGCCTGATCCCTATAGTGTTTCTTCTATCCCTAGTTTTTAAATCAAAAGGGACTTGAAATAATCATTAGATTGCGTGTGCACATTTGTACAGGAGTGTGTATTGTTTTATCGAATTACTCTTAATTATGTGTACCAATACTCATGAATCTGCCGAATATGGCAGTTGTCAAATGAGGCTAATGGTAGAGAGGCACCACCAGTGTCTCTTAAAAAAATGTGCATGGTGAAGTTCAGGCACTATGTGTTGGGCAGAGATCCTCAAACGAGTGTCGAGCAACTCATGCTCCAAGTCTGTATATATGCATGGATCCACATGATCCTGATGTATGTCTGGGTCTCCTGACCCTTGGAGTTCTCTCCCATTTAGTCCTGCTTATTCACCTTGAATTCCCTTCTGTCTGGGCAATCATGCCTGCCATACATCATGGCGAGAGTCTAGGCATCCGATCCGACAACTTATGAAGGAGATTATTTATACCGTACTTACGTTAGGAAGATAATTGCCTCCAAGGCTAGAGTAGTTGTGGTGCAGGTATAGGTACAGATTCTGGTACGAGTTCAGCCTGTTGTGATACCAAGATCGGTAACTGACGATCGTTGTCGTCGAAGTCCAAGCTCGGCTCGTAACTCGATCTTCTAAGGTTGCAGTATGTTGAGTACCCGTTATTCTTGACTCGTAATCCGAACAGTAACATGTTGTAAGTGTTTATTGTTTTCACATTGTTGTATGTGTTTAGGTGTTCATTACATGTGCTATGTAATTGTATTAGTGTAGCTAATGGTACCCTAGTGTAACTCCATACACTAATAGTCTACACAAATTGTTCGGCAACGGTTGGAATTCCTATGCTCAAGTCTTGGGTGTTTTTAGTGTGATGCAAGTCTTAGAAATCTTGGTCCCTAGATGAGTCCGGTTAGAGCCTAGGTATCACTAAGGACACCTAATTCGCTAAAACCATTGCTCTGATACCAATCTGTCACACCCCCATATTTTATTTACTTATTAAATAAATACAGGTTGTAACGATTGGTTCATTACACGATAGCGGAAGCTGTAATAATGATTTCTAAGACTTGATTACATATACAATTACTAAAACTAAGAAATACTATGATCTAAGTTCTTCTAGATCAACGACAGACTTGAGACTTGATATTCTACGTCCTTCCAGCTACTAGGAATTGATCCAACATAGCTAGCCTATTCCAACCGCGCCATGGCTAGAGGTCACCTGAGAAACATACTTGAAAGTGTCAACACAAAGGTTGGTGAGTTCACAGAGTTAGTTATATTAGTGCTTATAGTTTTTCCCCGAAAACCTGTTCATGACTTTACCGTCATAAAACTAAGTAGTTTTCATTTGAAAACATTATAATGACTTAACCGTCATAAAATATGTTTAAACCTGATCACTTTAACCTGATCAGAACCCTTTGTTTATACCTGATCACTTTAACCTGATCAGAACCCTTTGTTTATACCTGATCACTTTAACCTGATCAGAACCCTTTGTTTAAATTCAATTGTTCGTAAATAGTTTCAGGTGTATGTGATAAACATAATAAGAATTGTTGACCCATTTGTAAACTAGCTAGGAATACAAATAATATGTTCATACATGAGGCGTAACCAAACCATGACAATTTGTACACGCCCCTAATTTTGTTATCCGGTTCTATGCGGCCATAAATCCTCCAGATTGTGGTTAGCGCGACTAACCATGACCGGGAGACGTCACTCTACACAGTACTATTCATAGGACCCTAGGCTACAGTTAATGGTTACTACATTGTTCCAGGGGACTTTAGCTCAACTCGTTGTTCTCATCTCATGTAAACATAAAAGTCATGCCTTATTCTCTTGTTATCCCATAAAATAATTGTAAGTATGTGTTTCCCCCAATCGTTGAGTGTTGTTCATCCGAACAATCGTTGTGTGTTGTTCATCCGAACAATCGTTGTGTGTTGTTCATCCGAACAATCGTTGTGTGTTGTTCATCCGAACAATCGTTGTGTGTTGTTCATCCGAACAATCGTTGTGTGTTCTTGTGTCCAGCTCTTTAGTTGAGCAAGTTTTCTCCCCGTTTGTTTAAAAACAATTTAAAAACTAGTAGTAAAAGTGGGGCTGGGAGACTCACAAGAAGTTAAACCAAAACGTTCATATTGTCAAACGTATAAACAATGTAATTCATGTTTTCAAAACATAACAAGTAAGTATGTTTCTCCCCCGATGTTTGCAAAACAGTAAAGAGTTAAAAGGGGGCCGTGAACTCACCTTGGGTTTGTGTATGCTTGCAATGATAATTGTTCTAGTCAACTTGACCATTCGTACCCTAATTTCAAAAAAAGGGTAATTCGTGTTATGACCGAATGTCTTATATTGCAAATTGTTCATCGACTTTGTAAATCTGGTTGCTTTTGTTTAAAATATCCTCTTAGTTGTTCAATACTTGTTTTGTTATAAAACAGATCTTAGTTACTGCCCAATGTGACTGATGAACAGATGTCGAAACTTCCTAGTTCCGATTGGGCAATTGAGTATCGAAACTTCATAGTTTCGATTGAGTAGTTGGGTATCGAAACTACCTAGTTTCGATTGAGTAGTTGGGTATCGAAACTACCTAGTTTCGATTGAACAACTAGTATCGAAACTCCTAGTTTCGATTGGGTAAACTGGTATCAAAACTCCTAGTTTCGATTGAATAGGTATCGAAACTCCTAGTTTCGATTGAATAACAGGTATCGAAACTCCTAGTTTCGATTGAACAGGAATCGAAACTCCTAGTTTCGATTACTGCACTTTGATTGACAGAATTCGTCCTGTATATTTTTATGTTCAAATCTTGAATTTGACACACTTTTCTTGTTATCTTACTTGCGATTGAACCTTTTGTATGCTTAGATACGGTTTTAAAGAAAATAAAGCGGATAATATCGAGTTTTTACCTCTAGACAGAGATGACGATTTTTGAGAGAAAAAGAGAATGATCTTGACTCCTCCTGCTAAAAACCTTTGAGAAAACACTTGGAACTCTCCTTATAGCACCGAAATAAAGGATTCGAGTCTTCGATTATGGAAGAACCCCAAAAGAAAGTGGAGATAGGTATTCTTGTTGTTGTCGTAGAAGAAGAGAGAGATGACAGGGGTTGAGGGTTTTTGCTCTTGATGAATTGATAGAAAATGAGGTGGTATGGGAGATTGCTTAAGAAAGTAGAAGATGTTGAAATTTAGGGTGTGGGATGGACCCACATGGCCTTGAGGCCGAGATTTCTGGTCAATGGGAGTGGGTGGGGTTAAATAAATCAAACAATTTGATTTAAGTGTAAATTTAACCACTAGTGTTCGTATTTAGTCGGGTTATCCTGGTACGTGAACCGGTAACTCCTAGAATTACTAGAACATGAAAAGAGACCCTGTACGATTTTTGTTAGACCTTAATGTCCTTGTTTGTGAAATTAAGTAAATCACAAAACAATTATAATTTAAACTTGTTTATAACATGTACGGATATTGACCTGAAATGTCGGGTGTCACACCTGAAGTCTTTGAAAAACATTGGCAATGCTACGGCATTACACGACGCCTGAGACACAGCGCGTACACAAGACCTGAAGTCTTTGCAAAACATTGGCAAAGCTACGGCATTACACGCCGCCAAAGACACAAGCGCGCGCACAAGACTTGAACTACATGCCAAACATTAGCAAAGCTACGGTATTACACGCCGCCTGAGACACATCGCGCGCGCAAAAATCTTGAAGTCTTTGCCAATCATTGGCAAAGCTATGGCATTACACGCCGTCTGATACACATGCGCGCGCACAAGACCTGAAGTCTTTGCTAGTCATTGGTAAAGCTATGACATTACACGCCGCCTGAGACACTTGCGCATGCACACGACCTGAAGTCTTTGCCAAACATTGGCAAAGCTAGGAAATTACACGCCGCCTGGGTTACATGCGCGGGCACAAGACCTGAACTCTTTGCCACACTTTGGCAAAGCTACGGCATTACATGCCGCCTGAGACACAGGCGCGCGTACAAGACCAGTACTCTTTGCAAAACTTTGGAAAAGCTACGGCATTACACGCTGCCTGAGACACAGGCGCGCACAAGACCTGAAGTCTGTGCCAAACATTGACAAAGCTACGACATTACACGCCGCCTGAATCACAGGCGCGCGCACAAGACCTGAAGTCTTTGCCAAACATTGGCAAAGCTACTGCATTACACGCCGTCTGATACACATGCGCGCGCACAAGACCTGAAGTCTTTTCCAATCATTGGCAAAGCTACGGGATTACACGCCGCCTGAGACACAGGCGCACGCTCAAGACCTGAACTATATTCCAAACATTGGCAAAGCTACGGCATTACACGCCTTCTGAGACACACACGCACGCACAAGACATGTAGTCTTTGCCAAACATTGGCAAAGCTACGGCGTTACACGCCGCCAAAGACACAGGCGCGCGCACAAGACTTGAACTACATGCCAAACATTAGCAAAGCTACGGTATTACACGCCGCTTGAGACACATGCGCGCGCAAAAATCTTGAAGTCTTTGCCAATCATTGGCAAAGCTACGACATTACACGCCGTCTGATACACATGCGCGCGCACAAGACCTGAAGTCTTTGCCAAACATTTGCAAAGGTACGACATTACACGTCCCTTGAGACACAGGCGTGCGCCCAAGACCCGTGTTTAGCAAAGCTACGGTATTACACGCCGCCTGAGACACAGTCGCGCGCACAAGACCTGAAGTCCTTGCCAAACATTAGCAAAGCTACGGCGTTACACAGTGCCTCAGTCACAGCGGCGCGCACAAGACCTGAAGTCTTAGCCTAACATTGGCAAACCTACGGCATTACACCCCACATGAAACACATGCGCGCGCACAAGACCTGAAGTCTTTGCCAATCATTGGCAAAGAAACGACATTACACGCCGCCTGAGTCACAGGCGCACGAACAAGACCTGAACTATATGCCAAACATTGGCAAAGCTACGGCATTACACGCCGCCTGAGACATATGCTCACGCAAAAGTCCTGAAGTCTTTGCCAATCATTGGCAAAGCTACGGCATTACACGCCGCCTGAGACACATGCGCCTGCACAAGACCTGAAGTCTTTGCCAATCATTGGCAAATCTACGGCATTGCACGCCGCCTGAGACACTTGCGCATGCACAAGACCTGAAGTCTTTGCAAAACGTTGGCAAAGCTACGAAATTACACGTCGCCTGTGTTACATGCGCGCGCACAAGACCTGAACTCTTTGCCACACTTTGGCAAAGCTACGGCATTACACGCCGCCTGAGACACAGGCGCGCGCACAAGACAGAACTCTTTGCAAAACTTTGGAAAAGCTACGGCATTACACGCTGCCTGAGACACAGGCGCGCACAAGACCTGAAGTCTGTGCTAAACATTGACAAAGCAACGGCATTACACGCCGCCTGAGACACAGGCGCGCGCACAAGACCTGAAGTCTTTGCCAAACATTGGCAAAGCTACGACATTACACGCCTCCTTAGACAAAGGCACGCACAAGACCTGAAGTCTTTGCCAAACATTTGCAAATGTATGGCATTACACGTCACTTGAGACATAGGCGTGCGCCCAAGACCTGTGTTTGGCAAAGCTACAGTTTTACACGCCCCTGAGACACAGTCGCGCGCACAAGACCTGAAGTCCTTGCCAAGAATTAGCAAAGCTACGGCATTACACGCCGCCTGAGACAATTGCGCATGCACAGGACCAGAAGTCTTTGCCAAACATTGGCAAAGCTACGAAATTACAAACCGCCTGGGTTACATGCGCGCGCACAAGACCTGAACTCTTTGCCACAGTTTGCAAACCTACGGCATTACACGCCGCCTGAGACACAGGCGCGCGCACAAGACCAGAACTCTTTGCAAAACTTTGGAAAAGCTACGGCATTACACGCTGCCTGACACACAGGCACGCACAAGACCTGAAGTCTGTGCCAAACATTGGCAAAGCTACGACATTACACTCCTCCTGAGACACAGGCGCACGCACAAGACATGTAGTCTTTGCCAAACATTGGCAAAGCTACGACATTACACGCCTCCTGAGACACAGGCGCGCACAAGACCTGAAGTCTTTGCCAAACATTTGCAAAGGTACGGCGTTACACGTCGCTTGAGACACAGTGTTTGGCAAAGCTACGGTATTACACGCCGCCTGAGACACAATGTTTGGCAAAGCTACGGTATTACACGCCGCCTAAGACACAGTCGCGCGCACAAGACCTGACGTCCTTGCCAAACATTAGCAAAGCTACGGCGTTACACACCGCCTCAGACACAGGGGCGCGCACAAGACCGGAAGTCTTTGCCTAACATTGGCAAACCTACGACATTACTCCCCGCATGAAACACATGCGCGCGCACAAGACCTGAAGTCTTTGCTAATCATTGGCAAAGATACGACATTACACGCCGCCTGAGACGCATGCGCGCACACCAGACCTGAAGTCTTTGCCAAACATTACACAACGCCTGAGACACAGGCGTACCCACAAGACCTGAACTCTTTGCAAAACATTGGTAAAGCTACGAAATTACACACCGCCTGAGACACAGGCAGGCGAACATGACGTGAACTATATGCCAAACATTGGCAAAGCTACGGCCTGAGACACATGCGCGCGCAAAAGTCCTGAAGTCTTTGCCAATCGTTGGCAAAGCGACGACATTACACGCCGCCTGAGACACAGGCGCGCGCACAAGACCTGAAGTCTTTGCCAAACATTGGCAAAGCTATGGCATTACATGCCTCCTGAGACACAGGCGCACGCACAAGACATGTAGTCTTTGCCAAACATTGGCAAAGCTACCACATTACACGCCTCCTAAGACACAGGCACGCACAAGATCTGAAGTCTTTGCCAAACATTTGCAAAGGTACGGCGTTACACGTCGCTTGAGACACAGTGTTTGGCAAAGTTACGGTATTACACGCCGCCTGAGACACAGTGTTTGGCAAAGCTACGGTATTACACGCCGCCTGAGACACAGTCGCGCGCACAAGACCTGACGTCCTTGCCAAACATTAGCAAAGCTACGGCGTTACACACCGCCTCAGACACAGGGGCGCGCACAAGACCGGAAGTCTTTGCCTAACATTGGCAAACCTACGACATTACTCCCCGCATGAAACACATGCGCGCGCACAAGACCTGAAGTCTTTGCTAATCATTGGCAAAGATACGACATTACACGCCGCCTGAGACGCATGCGCGCACACCAGACCTGAAGTCTTTGCCAAACATTACACAATGCCTGAGACACAGGCGTACGCACAAGACCTGAACTCTTTGCAAAACATTGGTAAAGCTACGAAATTACACACCGCCTGAGACACAGGCAGGCGAACATGACGTGAACTATATGCCAAACATTGGCAAAGCTACGGCCTGAGACACATGCGCGCGCAAAAGTCCTGAAGTCTTTGCCAATCGTTGGCAAAGCGACGACATTACACGCCGCCTGAGACACAGGCGCGCGCACAAGACCTGAAGTCTTTGCCAAACATTGGCAAAGCTATGGCATTACATGCCTCCTGAGACACAGGCGCACGCACAAGACATGTAGTCTTTGCCAAACATTGGCAAAGCTACAACATTACACGCCTCCTAAGACACAGGCACGCACAAGACCTGAAGTCTTTGCCAAACATTTGCAAAGGTACGACATTACACGTCCCTTGAGACACAGGCGTGCACCCAAGACCCGTGTTTAGCAAAGCTATGGTATTACACGCCGCCTGAGACACAGTCGTGCGCACAAGATCGGAAGTCCTTGCCAAACATTAGCAAAGCTACGGCGTTACACACCGCCTCAGACACAGGGGCGCGCACAAGACCTGAAGTCTTAGCCTAACATTGGAAAACCTACGGCATTACACCCCGCATGAAACACATGCGCGCGCACAAGACCTGAAGTCTTTGCCAATCATTGGCAAAGAAACGACATTACACGCCGCCTGAGACACATGCGCACGAACAAGACCTGAACTATATGCCAAACGTTGGCAAAGCTACGGCATTACACGCCGCCTGAGACACATGCTCACGCAAAAGTCCTGAAGTCTTTGCCAATCATTGGCAAAGCTACGGCATTACACGCCGCCTCAGACACATGCGCGTGCACAAGACCAGAACTCTTTGCAAAACTTTGGAAAAGCTATGGCATTACACGCTGCCTGAGACACAAGCGCGCACAAGACCTGAAGTCTGTGCCAAACATTGGCAAAGCTATGGCATTACACGCCGCCTGAGACACATGCGCGCACACAAGACCTGAAGTATTTGCAAAACATTGCCAAAGCTACGACATTACACGCCGCCTGACACACAGGCGCGCGCACAAGACCTGAACTATATGCCAAACATTGGCAAAGCTACGGCATTACACGCCGCCTGAGACACATGCGCGCGCACAAGCACTAAAGTCTTTGCCAATTATTGTCAAAGCTACGGCATTACACGCCGCCTGAGACACATGCGCGAACACAAGACATGAAGTCTTTGCCAAACATTGGCAAAGCTACGACATTACACACCGCCTGAGACATAGGCACGCGCACAAGACCAGAACTCTTTGCCAAACATTGGAAAAGCTACGGCATTACACGCCGCCTGAGACACAGGCGCGCGCACAAGACCTGAAGTCTTTGCCAAACATTGGCAAAGCTACGGCATTACACGCCTCCTGACTCACAGGGGCGCGCATAAGACATGTAGTCTTTGCCAAACATTGGCAAAGCTACGAAATTACACGCCTCCTGACTCACAGGGGCGCGCATAAGACATGTAGTCTTTGCCAAACATTGGCAAAGCTACGAAATTACACGCCTCCTGAGACACAGGCGTGCACAACACCTGAAGTCTTTGCCAAACATTGGAAAAGCTACGGCATTACACGCCGCCTGAGACACAGGGGCGCGCACAAGACCTGTAGTCTTTGCCAAACATTGGCAAAGCTACGGCATTACACGCCTCCTGAGACACAGGCGCGCGCATAAGACATGTAGTCTTTGCCAAACATTGTCAAATCTACTAAATTACACGCCTCCTGAGACACAGGCGTGCACAACACCTGAAGTCTTTGCCAAACAGTTGCAAATGTACGGCATTACACGACGCCTGAGACACAGGCGTCCACCCAATACATGTGTTTGCCAAACTACGGTATTACACACCGCCTGAGACACAGGCGCGCGCACAAGGCCTGAAGACTTTGCCAAACATTAGCAAAGCTACGGCATTACACGCCGCCTCAGACACAGGCGCGCGCACAAGACCCTAAGTCTTTGCCAAACATTGGCAAACCTATGGCATTACACGCCGCATGAGACACAGGCGCGTGCACAAGACCTGAACTATATCCCAAACATTGGCAAAGATACGATATTACACGCCGCCTGAGACACATGCGCGGACACAAACCTAAAGTCTTTGCCAAACATTTAACACCTCTATTGACACAGGCGTGCACATAAGACCTGAACTCTTTGCCAATCATTGGAAAAGCTACGACATTACACGCCTCCTGAGACACAGGCGCGCGCATAAGACCTTTGTTTGGCAAAGCTACGACATTACACGCCGCCTGAGACACAGGCGTGCACACAAGACTTGAACTCATTGCCAATCATTTGCAAAGCTATGACATTACACGCCGCCTGAGACACTGGCGCGCACATAAGACCTTTGTTTGGCAAAGCTACGGTATTACACGCCGGCTGAGACACTGGCGCAAGACCTAAAGTCTTTGCCAAACATTGGCAATGCTACGGCATTACACGACGCCTGAGACACAATGCGCACACAAGACCTGAAGTCTTTGCAAAACATTGGCTATGCTATGGCGTTACACGCCGCCTGAAACACTGGCTCGCGCACAAGACCTGAACTCTATACCTAACATTGGCAAAGCTACGTCATTACACGCCGCTTGAGACACAGGCGTGGAAACAAACCTGAAGTCTTTGCCAAACATTAAACACCTCCTGAGACACAGGCGTGCACACAAGACCTGAACTCTTTGCCAATCATTGGCAAAGCTACGACGTTACACGCCGCCTGAGACACAGGCGCGCGCATAAGACTTTTTTTTGGCAAAGCTACGTCATTACACGCCGCCTGAGACACAGGCGCGCAAGACCTGAAGTCTTTGCCAAACATTGGCAATGCTACGGCATTACACGACGCCTGAGACACATCGCGCACACAAGACCTGAAGTCTTTGCAAAACGTTGGCAAAGCTACGGCATTACATGCCGTCTGAGACACAGGCGTGCGCACAAGACCCGAACTATATGCCAAACATTGGCAAAGCTACGGCATTACACGCCGCCTGAGACACATGCGCACGCAAAAGTCCTGAAGTCTTTGCCAATCATTGGCAAATCTAGGGCATTACATGCCACCTTAGACACAGGCGCGCGCACAAGACCAGAACTCGTTGACAAACATCGGAAAAGGTACGGCATTACACGCCGCCTGAGACACTAGCGCGCGCACAAAACCTGAAGTCTTTCCAAACATTGGCAAAGCTACGGCATTATGCGCACAAGACCTGAAGTCTTTGCCAAACATTTGCAAAGGTACAGGCATTACACGCCGCCTGAGACACAGGCGTGCGCACAAGCACTGAAGACTTTGCCAATTATTGGCAAAGCTACGACATTACACGCTGCCCGAGACACAGGCGCGCACACAAGACCAGAACTCTTTGCCAAACATTCGAAAAGCTACGACATTACACGCGTCCTGAGACACAGTCGCGCGCACAAGACCTGAAGTGTTTGCCAAACATTGGCAAAGCTACGGCATTACACGCCTCCTGAGACACAGTCGCGCGCACAGGACATGTAGTCTTTGCCAAACATTGGCAAAGCTACGAAATTACACGCCTCCTGAGACACAGGCGCGCACAACACCTGAAGTCTTTGCCAAACATTTGCAAATGTATGGCATTACACGCCGCCTTAGACACAGGCGTCCACCCAATACCTGTGTTTTCCAAAGCTACGGTATTACACGCCGCCTAAGACACAGGCGTCCACCCAATACCTGTGTTTGCCAAAGCTACGGTATTACATGCCGCCTAAGACACTGGCGCGCGCACAAGACCTGAAGTCTTTGCCAAACATTGGCAAAGCTACGGCATTACACGCCGCCTGAGACACAGGCGCGCGCACAAGACCTAAAGTCCTTGCCAAACTTTAGCAAAGGTACGGCATTACACGCCGCCTGAGACACATGCGCGCGCACAAGACCTGAAGTCTTTGCCAATCATTGGTAAAGCTACGGCATTACACGCCGCCGAGACACATGCGCGCGCACAAGACCTGAAGTCTTTGCCAAACATTAGCAAAGCTAGGACATTACACGCCGCCTGGGTTACATGCGCGCGCACAAGAACTGAACTCTTTGCCACACTATGGCAAAGCTACGGCATTACAAGCCGCCTGAGACACAGGCGCGCGCACAAGACCAGAACTCTTTGCCAAACATTGGAAAAGGTACGGCATTACACGCTGGCTGAGACACAGGCGCGCACAAGACCTTAAGTCTTTGCCAAACATTGGCAAAGCTACGGCATTACATGCCGCCTGAGACACAGGGCCGAGCACAAGACCTGAAGTCTTTGCCAAACATTGGCAAAGCTACGACATTACACGCCTCTTAAGACACAGGCGCGCGCACAAGACATGTAGTCTTTGCCAAACATTGGCAAACCTACGGCATTACACCCCGCATGAAACACATGCGCGCGCACAAGACCTGAAGTCTTTGCCAATCATTGGCAAAGATACGACATTACACGCCGCCTGAGACACATGCTCACGCAAAAGTCCTGAAGTCTTTGCCAATCATTGTCAAAGCTACGGCATTACACGCCGCCTGAGACACATGCGCGTGCACAAGACCTGAAGTCTTTGCCAATCATTGGCAAAGCTACGGCATTACACGCCGCCTGAGACACTTACGCATTAACAAGACCTGAAGACTTTGCCAAACATTGGCAAAGCTACGAAATTACACGCCGCCTGGGTTACATGCGCGCGCACAAGACCTGAACTCTTTGCCACACTTTGGAAAAGCTACGGCATTACACGCCGCCAGAGACACAGGCGCGCGCACAAGACCAGAACTCTTTGCAAAACTTTGGAAAAGCTACGGCATTACACGCTGCCTGAGACACAGGCGTGCACAAGACCAGAAGTCTGTTCAAAACATTGGCAAAGCTATGGCATTACACGCCGCCTTAGACACATGCGCGCACACAAGACCTGAAATCTTTGCCAAACATTTGCAAAGGTACGGCATTACACGCCGCCTGAGACACATGCGCGCGCACAAGCACTGAAGACTTTGCCAATTATTGGCAAAGCTACGACATTACACGCTGCCCGAGACACAGGCGCGCACACAAGACCAGAACTCTTTGCCAAACATTCGAAAAGCTACGACATTACACGCGTCCTGAGACACAGTCGCGCGCACAAGACCTGAAGTGTTTGCCAAACATTGGCAAAGCTACGGCATTACACGCCTCCTGAGACACAGTCGCGCGCACAGGACATGTAGTCTTTGCCAAACATTGGCAAAGCTACGAAATTACACGCCTCCTGAGACACAGGCGCGCACAACACCTGAAGTCTTTGCCAAACATTTGCAAATGTATGGCATTACACGCCGCCTTAGACACAGGCGTCCACCCAATACCTGTGTTTTCCAAAGCTACGGTATTACACGCCGCCTAAGACACAGGCGTCCACCCAATACCTGTGTTTGCCAAAGCTACGGTATTACATGCCGCCTAAGACACTGGCGCGCGCACAAGACCTGAAGTCTTTGCCAAACATTGGCAAAGCTACGGCATTACACGCCGCCTGAGACACAGGCGCGCGCACAAGACCTAAAGTCCTTGCCAAACTTTAGCAAAGGTACGGCATTACACGCCGCCTGAGACACAAGCGCACGCACAAGACCTGAAGTCTTTGCCAATCATTGGCAAAGCTACGGCATTACACGCCGCCCGAGACACATGCGCGCGCACAAGACCTAAAGTCTTTGCCAAACATTAGCAAAGCTAGGACATTACACGCCGCCTGGGTTACATGCGCGCGCACAAGACCTGAAATCTTTGCCACACTATGGCAAAGCTACGGCATTACAAGCCGCCTGAGACACAGGCGCGCGCACAAGACCAGAACTCTTTGCCAAACATTGGAAAAGGTACGGCATTACACGCTGGCTGAGACACAGGCGCGCACAAGACCTTAAGTCTTTGCCAAACATTGGCAAAGCTACGGCATTACATGCCGCCTGAGACACAGGGCCGAGCACAAGACCTGAAGTCTTTGCCAAACATTGGCAAAGCTACGACATTACACGCCTCTTAAGACACAGGCGCGCGCATAAGACATGTAGTCTTTGGCAAACATTGGCAAAGCTACGGCATTACACGCCTCCTAAGACACAGGCGCGCACAAGACCTGAAGTCTTTGCCAAACATTTGCAAAGGTACGGCATTACACGCCGCCTGAGACACAGGCGTGCGCACAAGACCTGTGTTTGGCAAAGCTACGGCATTGCACGGCGCCTTAGGCACAGGCGCGCGCACAAGAACTGAAGTCTTTGCCATAGATTGGCAAAGCGACGACATTATACGCCGCCTGAGACATAGGCGTGCGCACAAGACCTGAAGTCCTTTCCAAAAATTTGCAAAGCTACGGCATTACAAGCCGCCTCAGATACAGGCGCGCGCACAAGACCTGAAGTCTTTGCCAAACATTGTGAAACCTATGGCATTACACGCCACATGAGACACAGGCGCGCGCACAAGACCTGAACTATATGCCAAACATTGGCAAAGATACGATATTACATTCCGCTTGAGACACATGCGTAGACACAAGACGTGAAGTCTTTGCCAAACATTACGCACCGCCTGAGACACAGGCGTTCACACAAGACATGAACTCTTTGCCAATCATTGGCAAAGCTACGGCATTACACGCCGCCTGAGACACAGGCGCGCACATAAGACCTCTGTTTGGCAAAGCTACGACATTACACGACTCCTGAGACACAGGCGCGCACAAGACCTGAAGTCTTTGCCAAACATTTGCAAAGGTACGGCATTACACGTCCCTTGAGACACAGGCGTGCGCCCAAGACCCGTGTTTTGCAAAGCTACGGTATTACACGCCGACTGAGACACAGTCGCGCGCACAAGACCTGAAGTCCTTGCCAAACATTAGCAAAGCTACAGCGTTACACACCGCATCAGACACAGGGGCGCGCACAAGACCTGAAGTCTTAGCCTAACATTGGCAAACCTACGGCATTACACCCCGCATGAAACACATGCGCGCGCACAAGACCTGAAGTCTTTGCCAATCATTGGCAAAGATACGACATTACACGCCGCCTGAGACACATGCTCACGCAAAAGTCCTGAAGTCTTTGCCAATCATTGTCAAAGCTACAGCATTACACGCCGCCTGAGACACATGCGCGTGCACAAGACCTGAAGTCTTTGCCAATCATTGGCAAAGCTACGGCATTACACGCCGCCTGAGACACTTACGCATTAACAAGACCTGAAGACTTTGCCAAAGATTGGCAAAGCTACGAAATTACACGCCGCCTGGGTTACATGCGCGCGCACAAGACCTGAACTCTTTGCCACACTTTGGAAAAGCTACGGCATTACACGCCGCCAGAGACACAGGCGCGCGCACAAGACCAGAACTCTTTGCAAAACTTTGGAAAAGCTACGGCATTACACGCTGCCTGAGACACAGGCGCGCACAAGACCAGAAGTCTGTGCCAAACATTGGCAAAGCTATGGCATTACACGCCGCCTCAGACACATGCGCGCACACAAGACCTGAAGTCTTTGCCAAACATTTGCAAAGGTACGGCATTACACGCCGCCTGAGACACATGCGCGCGCACAAGCACTGAAGTCTTTGCCAATTATTGGCAAAGCTACGACATTGCACGCTGCCCGAGACACAGGCGCGCACACAAGACCAGAACTCTTTGCCAAACATTGGAAAAGCTACGACATTACACGCGTCCTGAGACACAGTCGCGCGCAAAAGACCTGAAGTGTTTGCCAAACATTGGCAAAGCTACGGCATTACACGCCTCCTGAGACACAGTCGCGCGCACAGGACATGTAGTCTTTGCCAAACATTGGCAAAGCTACGAAATTACACGCCTCCTGAGACACAGGCGCGCACAACACCTGAAGTCTTTGCCAAACATTTGCAAATGTACGGCATTACACGCCGCCTTAGACACAGGCGTCCACCCAATACCTGTGTTTTCTAAAGCTACGGTATTACACGCCGCCTAAGACACAGGCGTCCACCCAATACCTGTGTTTGCCAAAGCTACGGTATTACATGCCGCCTAAGACACTTACGCATTAACAACACCTGAAGACTTTGCCAAACATTGGCAAAGCTACGAAATTACACGCCGCCTGGGTTACATGCGCGCGCACAAGACCTGAACTCTTTGCCACACTTTGGAAAAGCTACGGCATTACACGCCGCCAGAGACACAGGCGCGCGCACAAGACCAGAACTCTTTGCAAAACTTTGGAAAAGCTACGGCATTACACGCTGCCTGAGACACAGGCGTGCACAAGACCAGAAGTCTGTTCAAAACATTGGCAAAGCTATGGCATTACACGCCGCCTTAGACACATGCGCGCACACAAGACCTGAAATCTTTGCCAAACATTTGCAAAGGTACGGCATTACACGCCGCCTGAGACACATGCGCGCGCACAAGCACTGAAGACTTTGCCAATTATTGGCAAAGCTACGACATTACACGCTGCCCGAGACACAGGCGCGCACACAAGACCAGAACTCTTTGCCAAACATTCGAAAAGCTACGACATTACACGCGTCCTGAGACACAGTCGCGCGCACAAGACGTGAAGTGTTTGCCAAACATTGGCAAAGCTACGGCATTACACGCCTCCTGAGACACAGTCGCGCGCACAGGACATGTAGTCTTTGCCAAACATTGGCAAAGCTACGAAATTACACGCCTCCTGAGACACAGGCGCGCACAACACCTGAAGTCTTTGCCAAACATTTGCAAATGTATGGCATTACACGCCGCCTTAGACACAGGCGTCCACCCAATACCTGTGTTTTCCAAAGCTACGGTATTACACGCCGCCTAAGACACAGGCGTCCACCCAATACCTGTGTTTGCCAAAGCTACGGTATTACATGCCGCCTATGACACTGGCGCGCGCACAAGACCTGAAGTCTTTGCCAAACATTGGCAAAGCTACGGCATTACACGCCGCCTGAGACACAGGCGCGCGCACAAGACCTAAAGTCCTTGCCAAACTTTAGCAAAGGTACGGCATTACACGCCGCCTGAGACACATGCGCACGCACAAGACCTGAAGTCTTTGCCAATCATTGGCAAAGCTACGGCATTACACGCCGCCCGAGACACATGCGCGCGCACAAGACCTAAAGTCTTTGCCAAACATTAGCAAAGCTAGGACATTACACGCCGCCTGGGTTACATGCGCGCGCACAAGACCTGAAATCTTTGCCACACTATGGCAAAGCTACGGCATTACAAGCCGCCTGAGACACAGGCGCGCGCACAAGACCAGAACTCTTTGCCAAACATTGGAAAAGGTACGGCATTACACGCTGGCTGAGACACAGGCGCGCACAAGACCTTAAGTCTTTGCCAAACATTGGCAAAGCTACGGCATTACATGCCGCCTGAGACACAGGGCCGAGCACAAGACCTGAAGTCTTTGCCAAACATTGGCAAAGCTACGACATTACACGCCTCTTAAGACACAGGCGCGCGCACAAGACATGTAGTCTTTGGCAAACATTGGCAAAGCTACGGCATTACACGCCTCCTAAGACACAGGCGCGCACAAGACCTGAAGTCTTTGCCAAACATTTGCAAAGGTACGGCATTACACGCCGCCTGAGACACAGGCGTGCGCACAAGACCTGTGTTTGGCAAAGCTACGGCATTGCACGGCGCCTTAGGCACAGGCGCGCGCACAAGAACTGAAGTCTTTGCCATAGATTGGCAAAGCGACGACATTATACGCCGCCTGAGACATAGGCGTGCGCACAAGACCTGAAGTCCTTGCCAAAAATTTGCAAAGCTACGGCATTACAAGCCGCCTCAGACACAGGCGCGCGCACAAGACCTGAAGTCTTTGCCAAACATTGTGAAACCTACGGCATTACACGCCACATGAGACACAGGCGCGCGCACAAGACCTGAACTATATGCCAAACATTGGCAAAGATACGATATTACATTCCGCTTGAGACACATGCGTAGACACAAGACGTGAAGTCTTTGCCAAACATTACGCACCGCCTGAGACACAGGCGTTCACACAAGACATGAACTCTTTGCCAATCATTGGCAAAGCTACGACATTACACGCCGCCTGAGACACAGGCGCGCACATAAGACCTCTGTTTGGCAAAGCTACGACATTACACGACTCCTGAGACACAGGCGCGCACAAGACCTGAAGTCTTTGCCAAACATTTGCAAAGGTACGGCATTACACGTCCCTTGAGACACAGGCGTGCGCCCAAGACCCGTGTTTTGCAAAGCTACGGTATTACACGCCGACTGAGACACAGTCGCGCGCACAAGACCTGAAGTCCTTGCCAAACATTAGCAAAGCTACGGCGTTACACACCGCATCAGACACAGGGGCGCGCACAAGACCTGAAGTCTTAGCCTAACATTGGCAAACCTACGGCATTACACCCCGCATGAAACACATGCGCGCGCACAAGACCTGAAGTCTTTGCCAATCATTGGCAAAGATACGACATTACACGCCGCCTGAGACACATGCTCACGCAAAAGTCCTGAAGTCTTTGCCAATCATTGTCAAAGCTACGGCATTACACGCCGCCTGAGACACATGCGCGTGCACAAGACCTGAAGTCTTTGCCAATCATTGGCAAAGCTACGGCATTACACGCCGCCTGAGACACTTACGCATTAACAAGACCTGAAGACTTTGCCAAAGATTGGCAAAGCTACGAAATTACACGCCGCCTGGGTTACATGCGCGCGCACAAGACCTGAACTCTTTGCCACACTTTGGAAAAGCTACGGCATTACACGCCGCCAGAGACACAGGCGCGCGCACAAGACCAGAACTCTTTGCAAAACTTTGGAAAAGCTACGGCATTACACGCTGCCTGAGACACAGGCGCGCACAAGACCAGAAGTCTGTGCCAAACATTGGCAAAGCTATGGCATTACACGCCGCCTCAGACACATGCGCGCACACAAGACCTGAAGTCTTTGCCAAACATTTGCAAAGGTACGGCATTACACGCCGCCTGAGACACATGCGCGCGCACAAGCACTGAAGTCTTTGCCAATTATTGGCAAAGCTACGACATTGCACGCTGCCCGAGACACAGGCGCGCACACAAGACCAGAACTCTTTGCCAAACATTGGAAAAGCTACGACATTACACGCGTCCTGAGACACAGTCGCGCGCAAAAGACCTGAAGTGTTTGCCAAACATTGGCAAAGCTACGGCATTACACGCCTCCTGAGACACAGTCGCGCGCACAGGACATGTAGTCTTTGCCAAACATTGGCAAAGCTACGAAATTACACGCCTCCTGAGACACAGGCGCGCACAACACCTGAAGTCTTTGCCAAACATTTGCAAATGTACGGCATTACACGCCGCCTTAGACACAGGCGTCCACCCAATACCTGTGTTTTCTAAAGCTACGGTATTACACGCCGCCTAAGACACAGGCGTCCACCCAATACCTGTGTTTGCCAAAGCTACGGTATTACATGCCGCCTAAGACACTGGCGCGCGCACAAGACCTGAAGTCTTTGCCAAACATTGGCAAAGCTACGGCATTACACGCCGCCTGAGACACAGGCGCGCGCACAAGACCTGAAGTCTTTGCCAATCATTGGCAAAGCTACGGCATTACACGCCGCCCGAGACACTTGCGCGCGCACAAGACCTGAAGTCTTTGCCAAACATTAGCAAAGCTAGGACATTACACGCCGCCTGGGTTACATGCGCGCGCACAAGACCTGAACTCTTTGCCACACTATGGCAAAGCTACGGCATTACAAGCCGCCTGAGACACAGGCGCGCGCACAAGACCAGAACTCTTTGCCAAACATTGGAAAAGGTACGGCATTACACGCTGGCTGAGACACAGACTTGCACAAGACCTGAAGTCTTTGCCAAACATTGGCAAAGCTACGGCATTACATGCCGCCTGAGACAAAGGGCCGAGCACAAGACCGGAAGTCTTTGCCAAACATTGGCAAAGCTACGACATTACACGCCTCTTAAGACACAGGCGCGCGCACAACACATGTAGTCTTTGCCAAACATTGGCAAAGCTACGGCATTATACGCCTCCTGAGACACAGGCGAGCACAAGACCTGAAGTCTTTGCCAAACGTTTGCAAAGGTACGGCATTACACGCCGCCTGAGACACAGGCGTGCGCACAAGACCTGTGTTTGGCAAAGCTACGGCATTGCACGCCGCCTTAGGCACAGGCGTGCGCACAAGAACTGAAGTCTTTGCCAAAGATTGGCAAAGCGACGACATTATACGCCGCCTGAGACATAGGCGTGCGCAGAAGACCTGAAGTCCTTGCCAAACATTTGCAAAGCTACGGCATTACAAGCCGCCTCAGAAACAGGCGCGCGCACAAGACCTGAAGTCTTTGCCAAACATTGGGAAACCTACGGCATTACACGCCACATGAGACACAGGCGCGCGCACAAGACCTGAACTAGATGCCAAACATTGGCAAACATACGATATTAGACGCCGCTTGAGACACATGCGCAGACACAAGACCTGAAGTCTTTGCCAAACATTACACACCGCCTGAGACACAGGCGTGCACACAAAACCTGAACTCTTTGCCAATCATTGGCAAAGCTACGGCATTACACGCCGCCTGAGACACAAGCGCACACATAAGACCTTTGTTTGGCAAAGCTACGACTTTACACGCCTCCTGAGACACAGGCGCGCACAAGACCTGAAGTCTTTGCCAAACATTTGCAAAGGTACGGCATTACACGTCCCTTGAAACACAGGCGTGCGCCCAAGACCCGTGTTTGGCAAAGCTACGGTATTACACGCCGCCAGAGACACAGTCGCGCGCACAAGACCTGCAGTCCTTGCCAAACATTAGCAAAGGTACGGTGTTACACACCGCCTCAGTTACAGGGGCGCGCATAAGACCTGAAATCTTAGCCTAACATTGGCAAACCTACGGCATTACACCCCACATGAAACACATGCACGCGCACAAGTCCTGAAGTCTTTACCAATCATTGGCAAAGATACGACATTACACGCCACCTGAGACATAGGCGCGTGAACAAGACCTGAACTATATGCCAAACATTGGCAAAGCTAAGACATTACACGCCGCCTGAGACACATGCTCACGCAAAAGACCTGAAGTCTTTGCCAAACATTGGCAAAGCTACGACATTACACGCCTCCTGAGACACAGGCGCGCACAGGACCTGAATTCTTTGCCAAACATTTGCAAAGGTACGGCATTACACGCTGCCTGAGACACAGGCGTGCGCACAAGACCTGCGTTTGGCAAAGCTCCGGCATTACACGCCGCCTTAGGCACAGGAGCGCGCACAAGACCAGAAGTCTGTGCCAAACATTGGCAAAGCGATGGCATTACACGCCGCCTCAAACACATGCGCGCATACAATACCTGAAGTCTTTGCCAAACATTTGCAAAGGTACGGCATTACACGTCGCCTGAGACACATGCGCGCGCACAAGCACTGAAGTCTTTGCCAATTATTGGCAAAGCTACGACATTACACGCTGCCCGAGACACAGGCGCGCGCACAAGACCAGAACTCTTTGCCAAACATTGGAAAAGCTACGACATTACACGCCTCCAGAGACACAGTCGCGCGCACAAGACCTGTAGTCTTTGCCAAACATTGGCAAAGCTACGGCATTACACGCCTCCTGAGACACAGTCGCGCGCACAGGACATGTAGTCTTTGCCAAACATTGTCAAAGCTACGAAATTACACGCCTCCTGAGACACAGGCGCGCACAACACCTGAAGTCTTTGCCAAACATTTGCAAATGTACGGCATTACACGACGCCTGAGACACAGGCGTCCACCCAATACCTGTGTTTGCCAAACTACGGTATTACACGCCGCCTGAGACACTGGCGCGCGCACAAGGCCTGAAGTCTTTGCCAAACATTGGCAAAGCTACGGCATTACACGCCGCCTGAGACACAGGCGCGCGCACAAGACCTGAAGTCCTTGCCAAACATTAGCAAAGCTACGGCATTACACGCCGCCTGAGACACATGCGCGCGCACAAGACCTGAAGTCTTTGCCAATCATTGGCAAAGCTACGGCATTACACGCCGCCTGAGACACATGCGCGCGCACAAGACCTGAAGTCTTTGCCAAACATTGGCAAAGCTACGACATTACACGCCGCATGGGTTACATATGCGCGCACAAGACCTGAACTCTTTGCCACACTATGGCAAAGGTACGGCATTACACGCCGCCTGAGACACAGGCGCGCGCACAAGACCAGAACTCTTTGCCAAACATTGGAAAAGCTACGGCATTACACGCCGCCTGAGACACAGGCGCGCGCACAAGACCGGAAGTCTTTGCCAAACATTGGCAAAGCTACGACATTACACGCCTCTTAAGACACAGGCGCGCGCACAACACATGTAGTCTTTGCCAAACATTGGCAAAGCTACGGCATTATACGCCTCCTGAGACACAGGCGAGCACAAGACCTGAAGTCTTTGCCAAACGTTTGCAAAGGTACGGCATTACACGCCGCCTGAGACACAGGCGTGCGCACAAGACCTGTGTTTGGCAAAGCTACGGCATTGCACGCCGCCTTAGGCACAGGCGTGCGCACAAGAACTGAAGTCTTTGCCAAAGATTGGCAAAGCGACGACATTATACGCCGCCTGAGACATAGGCGTGCGCAGAAGACCTGAAGTCCTTGCCAAACATTTGCAAAGCTACGGCATTACAAGCCGCCTCAGAAACAGGCGCGCGCACAAGACCTGAAGTCTTTGCCAAACATTGGGAAACCTACGGCATTACACGCCACATGAGACACAGGCGCGCGCACAAGACCTGAACTAGATGCCAAACATTGGCAAACATACGATATTAGACGCCGCTTGAGACACATGCGCAGACACAAGACCTGAAGTCTTTGCCAAACATTACACACCGCCTGAGACACAGGCGTGCACACAAAACCTGAACTCTTTGCCAATCATTGGCAAAGCTACGGCATTACACGCCGCCTGAGACACAAGCGCACACATAAGACCTTTGTTTGGCAAAGCTACGACTTTACACGCCTCCTGAGACACAGGCGCGCACAAGACCTGAAGTCTTTGCCAAACATTTGCAAAGGTACGGCATTACACGTCCCTTGAAACACAGGCGTGCGCCCAAGACCCGTGTTTGGCAAAGCTACGGTATTACACGCCGCCAGAGACACAGTCGCGCGCACAAGACCTGCAGTCCTTGCCAAACATTAGCAAAGGTACGGTGTTACACACCGCCTCAGTTACAGGGGCGCGCATAAGACCTGAAATCTTAGCCTAACATTGGCAAACCTACGGCATTACACCCCACATGAAACACATGCACGCGCACAAGTCCTGAAGTCTTTACCAATCATTGGCAAAGATACGACATTACACGCCACCTGAGACATAGGCGCGTGAACAAGACCTGAACTATATGCCAAACATTGGCAAAGCTAAGACATTACACGCCGCCTGAGACACATGCTCACGCAAAAGACCTGAAGTCTTTGCCAAACATTGGCAAAGCTACGACATTACACGCCTCCTGAGACACAGGCGCGCACAGGACCTGAATTCTTTGCCAAACATTTGCAAAGGTACGGCATTACACGCTGCCTGAGACACAGGCGTGCGCACAAGACCTGCGTTTGGCAAAGCTCCGGCATTACACGCCGCCTTAGGCACAGGAGCGCGCACAAGACCAGAAGTCTGTGCCAAACATTGGCAAAGCGATGGCATTACACGCCGCCTCAAACACATGCGCGCATACAATACCTGAAGTCTTTGCCAAACATTTGCAAAGGTACGGCATTACACGTCGCCTGAGACACATGCGCGCGCACAAGCACTGAAGTCTTTGCCAATTATTGGCAAAGCTACGACATTACACGCTGCCCGAGACACAGGCGCGCGCACAAGACCAGAACTCTTTGCCAAACATTGGAAAAGCTACGACATTACACGCCTCCAGAGACACAGTCGCGCGCACAAGACCTGTAGTCTTTGCCAAACATTGGCAAAGCTACGGCATTACACGCCTCCTGAGACACAGTCGCGCGCACAGGACATGTAGTCTTTGCCAAACATTGTCAAAGCTACGAAATTACACGCCTCCTGAGACACAGGCGCGCACAACACCTGAAGTCTTTGCCAAACATTTGCAAATGTACGGCATTACACGACGCCTGAGACACAGGCGTCCACCCAATACCTGTGTTTGCCAAACTACGGTATTACACGCCGCCTGAGACACTGGCGCGCGCACAAGGCCTGAAGTCTTTGCCAAACATTGGCAAAGCTACGGCATTACACGCCGCCTGAGACACAGGCGCGCGCACAAGACCTGAAGTCCTTGCCAAACATTAGCAAAGCTACGGCATTACACGCCGCCTGAGACACATGCGCGCGCACAAGACCTGAAGTCTTTGCCAATCATTGGCAAAGCTACGGCATTACACGCCGCCTGAGACACATGCGCGCGCACAAGACCTGAAGTCTTTGCCAAACATTGGCAAAGCTACGACATTACACGCCGCATGGGTTACATATGCGCGCACAAGACCTGAACTCTTTGCCACACTATGGCAAAGGTACGGCATTACACGCCGCCTGAGACACAGGCGCGCGCACAAGACCAGAACTCTTTGCCAAACATTGGAAAAGCTACGGCATTACACGCCGCCTGAGACACAGGCGCGCGCACAAGACCTGAAGTCTTTGCCAAACATTGGCAAAGCTACGGCATTACACGCCGCCTGAGACACAGGCGCGCGCATAAGACATGTAGTCTTTGCCAAACATTGGCAAAGCTACAAAATTACACGCCTCCTGAGACACAGGCGCGCGCACAAGACCTGTAGTCTTTGCCAAACATTGGCAAAGCTACGGCATTACACGCCTCCTGAGACACAGGCGCACACAAGACCTGAAGTCTTTGCCAAACATTTGCAAAGGTACGGCATTACACGCGGCCTGAGACACAGGCGTGCGCACAAGACCTGTGTTTGGCAAAGCTACGGCATTACACGCCGCCTTAGGCACAGGCGCGCGCACAAGAGCTGAAGTTTTTGCCAAACATTGGCAAAGCGACGACATTATACGCCGCCTGAGACATAGGCGTGCGCACAAGACCTGAAGTCCTTGCCAAACATTAGCAAAGCTACGGCATTACACGCCGCCTCAGACACAGGCGTGCGCACAAGACCTGAAGTCTTTGCCAAACATTGGCAAACCTACGGCATTACACGCCGCATGAGACACAGGCGCGTGCACAAGACCTGAACTATATCCCAAACATTGGCAAAGATACGATATTACACGCCGCCTCAGACACATGCGCGGACACAAACCTGAAGTCTTTGCCAAACATTTAACACCTCTTGAGACACAGGCGTGCACACAAGACCTGAACTCTTTGCCAATCATTGGCAAAGCTACGACATTACACGCCTCCTGAGACACAGGCGCGCGCATAAGACCTTTGTTTGGCAAAGCTACGACATTACACGCCGCCTGAGACACAGGCGTGCACACAAGACCTGAAGTCATTGCCAATCATTTGCCAAGCTATGACATTACACGCCGCCTGAGACACTGGCGCGCACATAAGACCTTTGTTTGGCAAAGCTACGGTATTACACGCCGGCTGAGACACTGGCGCAAGACCTAAAGTCTTTGCCAAACATTGGCAATGCTACGGCATTACACGACGCCTGAGACACAACGCGCACACAAGGCCTGAAGTCTTTGCAAAACATTGGCTATGCTATGGCGTTACACGCCGCCTGAAACACTGGCTCGCGCACAAGACCTGAACTCTTTGCCAATCATTGGCAAAGCTACGGCGTTACACGCCGCCTGAGACACAGGCGCGCGCATAAGACTTTTGTTTGGCAAAGCTACGTCATTACACGCCGCCTGAGACACAGGCGCTCAAGACCTGAAGTCTTTGCCAAACGTTGGCAATGCTACAGCATTACATGATGCCCGAGACACATCGCGCACACAAGACCTGAAGTCTTTGCAAAACGTTGGCAAAGCTACGGCATTACACGCCGTCTGAGACACAGGCGTGCGCACAAGACCTGAACTATATGCCAAACATTGGCAAAGCTACGGCATTACACGCCGCTTGAGACACATGCGCACGCAAAAGTCCTGAAGACTTTGCCAATCATTGGCAAAGCTAGGGCATTACACGCCGCCTGAGACACAGGCGCACGCACAAGACCAGAACTCTTTGACAAACATTGGAAAAGGTACGGCATTACACGCCGCCTGAGACACTGGCGCGCGCACAAAACCTGAAGTCTTTCCAAACATTGGCAAAGCTACGGCATTACGCGCACAAGACCTGAAGTCTTTGCCAAACATTTGCAAAGGTACGGCATTACACGCTGCCTGAGACACAGGCGTGCGCACAAGAGATGTGTTTGGCAAAGCTACGGCATTACACGCCGCCTGAGACACAGGGGCGCACACTAGAACTGAAGTCTTTGCCAAACATTGGCAAAGCTACACCATTATAAGCCGCCTCAGACACAGGCACGCGCACAAGACCTGAAGTCCTTGCCAAACATTAGCAAAACTACGGCATTACACGCCGCCTCAGACACAGGCGCGGGCACAAGACCTGAACTCTTTGCCAAACATTGTTAAACCTACCGCATTACACGCCGTATTAGACACAGGCGCGGGCACAAGACCTGAACTATATGCCAAACATTGGCAAAGGTATGATATTACATTCCGCCTGAGACACATGCGCAGACACAAGACCTGAAGTCTTTGCCAAACATTACACACCGCCTGAGACACAGGCGTTCACACAAGACCAGAACTCTTTGCCAATCATTGGCAAAGCTACGGCATTACACGCCGCCTGAGACACAGGCGCGCACATAAGACCTTTGTTTGGCAAAGCTACGACATTACACGACTCCTGAGACACAGGCGCGCACAAGACCTGAAGTCTTTGCCAAACATTTGCAAAGGTACAGCTTTACACGTCCCTTGAGACACAGGCGTGCGCCCAAGACCCGTGTTTGGCAAAGCTACGGTATTACACGCCGCCTGAGACACAGTCGCGCGCACAAGACCTGAAGTCCTTGCCAAATATTAGCAAAGCTACGGCGTTACACACCGCCTCAGACACAGGGGCGCGCACAAGACCTGAAGTCTTTGCCTAACATTGGCAAACCTACGGCATTACACCCCGCATGAAACACATGCGCGCGCACAAGACCTGAAGTCTTTTCCAATCATTGGCAAAGATACGACATTACACGCCACCTGAGACACATGCTCACGCAAAAGTCCTGAAGTCTTTACCAATCATTGTCAAAGCTACGGCATTACACGCCGCCTGAGACACATGCGCGTGCACAAGACAAGAAGTCTTTGCCAATCATTGGCAAAGCTACGGCATTACACGCCGCCTGAGACACTTACGCATGCACAAGACATGAAGACTTTGCCAAACATTGGCAAAGCTACGAAATTACACGCCGCCTGGGTTACATGCGCGCGCACATGACCTGAACTCTTTGCTACACTTTGGAAAAGCTACGGCATTACACGCCGCCAGAGACACAGGCGCGCGCACAAGACCAGAACTCTTTGCAAGACTTTGGAAAAGCTACGGCATTACACGCTGCCTGAGACACAGGCGCGCACAAGACCAGAAGTCTGTGCCAAACATTGGCAAAGCTATGGCATTACACGCCGCCTCAGACACATGCGCGGATACAATACCTGAAGTCTTTGCCAAACATTTGCAAAGGTACGGCATTACACGCCGCCTGAGACACATGCGCGCGCACAAGCACTGAAGTCTTTGCCAATTATTGGCAAAGCTACGACATTACACGCTGCCCGAGACACAGGCGCGCGCACAAGACCAGAACTCTTTGCCAAACATTGGAAAAGCTACGACATTACACGCCTCCTGAGACACAGTCGCGCGCACAAGACCTGAAGTCTTTGCCAAACATTGGCAAAGCTACGGCATTACACGCCTCCTGAGACACAGTCGCGCGCACAGGACATGTAGTCTTTGCCAAACATTGGCAAAGCTACGAAATTACACGCCTCCTGAGACACAGGCGCGCACAACACCTGAAGTCTTTGCCAAACATTTGCAAATGTACGGCATTACACGCCGCCTTAGACACAGGCGTCCACCCAATACCTGTGTTTTCCAAAGCTACGGTATTACACGCCGCCTGAGACACTGGCGCGCGCACAAGGCCTGAAGTCTTTGCCAAACATTGGCAAAGCTACGGCATTACACGCCGCCTGAGACACAGGCGCGCGCACAAGACCTGAAGTCCTTGCCAAACATTAGCAAAGCTACGGCATTACACGCCGCCTGAGACACATGCGCGCGCACAAGACCTGAAGTCTTTGCCAATCATTGGCAAAGCTACGGCATTACACGCCGCCTGAGACACATGCGCGCGCACAAGACCTGAAGTCTTTGCCAAACATTGGCAAAGCTACGACATTACACGCCGCATGGGTTACATATGCGCGCACAAGACCTGAACTCTTTGCCACACTATGGCAAAGGTGCGGCATTACACGCCGCCTGAGACACAGGCGCGCGCACAAGACCAGAACTCTTTGCCAAACATTGGAAAAGCTACGGCATTACACGCCGCCTGAGACACAGGCGCGCGCACAAGACCTGAAGTCTTTGCCAAACATTGGCAAAGCTACGGCATTACACGCCGCCTGAGACACAGGCGCGCGCATAAGACATGTAGTCTTTGCCAAACATTGGCAAAGCTACAAAATTACACGCCTCCTGAGACACAGGCGCGCGCACAAGACCTGTAGTCTTTGCCAAACATTGGCAAAGCTACGGCATTACACGCCTCCTGAGACACAGGCGCACACAAGACCTGAAGTCTTTGCCAAACATTTGCAAAGGTACGGCATTACACGCGGCCTGAGACACAGGCGTGCGCACAAGACCTGTGTTTGGCAAAGCTACGGCATTACACGCCGCCTTAGGCACAGGCGCGCGCACAAGAGCTGAAGTTTTTGCCAAACATTGGCAAAGCGACGACATTATACGCCGCCTGAGACATAGGCGTGCGCACAAGACCTGAAGTCCTTGCCAAACATTAGCAAAGCTACGGCATTACACGCCGCCTCAGACACAGGCGTGCGCACAAGACCTGAAGTCTTTGCCAAACATTGGCAAACCTACGGCATTACACGCCGCATGAGACACAGGCGCGTGCACAAGACCTGAACTATATCCCAAACGTTGGCAAAGATACGATATTACACGCCGCCTCAGACACATGCGCGGACACAAACCTGAAGTCTTTGCCAAACATTTAACACCTCTTGAGACACAGGCGTGCACACAAGACCTGAACTCTTTGCCAATCATTGGCAAAGCTACGACATTACACGCCTCCTGAGACACAGGCGCGCGCATAAGACCTTTGTTTGGCAAAGCTACGACATTACACGCCGCCTGAGACACAGGCGTGCACACAAGACCTGAAGTCATTGCCAATCATTTGCCAAGCTATGACATTACACGCCGCCTGAGACACTGGCGCGCACATAAGACCTTTGTTTGGCAAAGCTACGGTATTACACGCCGGCTGAGACACTGGCGCAAGACCTAAAGTCTTTGCCAAACATTGGCAATGCTACGGCATTACACGACGCCTGAGACACAACGCGCACACAAGGCCTGAAGTCTTTGCAAAACATTGGCTATGCTATGGCGTTACACGCCGCCTGAAACACTGGCTCGCGCACAAGACCTGAACTCTTTGCCAATCATTGGCAAAGCTACGGCGTTACACGCCGCCTGAGACACAGGCGCGCGCATAAGACTTTTGTTTGGCAAAGCTACGTCATTACACGCCGCCTGAGACACAGGCGCTCAAGACCTGAAGTCTTTGCCAAACGTTGGCAATGCTACCGCATTACATGACGCCCGAGACACATCGCGCACACAAGACCTGAAGTCTTTGCAAAACGTTGGCAAAGCTACGGCATTACACGCCGTCTGAGACACAGGCGTGCGCACAAGACCTGAACTATATGCCAAACATTGGCAAAGCTACGGCATTACACGCCGCTTGAGACACATGCGCACGCAAAAGTCCTGAAGACTTTGCCAATCATTGGCAAAGCTAGGGCATTACACGCCGCCTGAGACACAGGCGCACGCACAAGACCAGAACTCTTTGACAAACATTGGAAAAGGTACGGCATTACACGCCGCCTGAGACACTGGCGCGCGCACAAAACCTGAAGTCTTTCCAAACATTGGCAAAGCTACGGCATTACGCGCACAAGACCTGAAGTCTTTGCCAAATATTTGCAAAGGTACGGCATTACACGCTGCCTGAGACACAGGCGTGCGCACAAGAGATGTGTTTGGCAAAGCTACGGCATTACACGCCGCCTGAGACACAGGGGCGCACACTAGAACTGAAGTCTTTGCCAAACATTGGCAAAGCTACACCATTATAAGCCGCCTCAGACACAGGCACGCGCACAAGACCTGAAGTCCTTGCCAAACATTAGCAAAACTACGGCATTACACGCCGCCTCAGACACAGGCGCGGGCACAAGACCTGAACTCTTTGCCAAACATTGTTAAACCTACCGCATTACACGCCGCATTAGACACAGGCGCGGGCACAAGACCTGAACTATATGCCAAACATTGGCAAAGGTATGATATTACATTCCGCCTGAGACACATGCGCAGACACAAGACCTGAAGTCTTTGCCAAACATTACACACCGCCTGAGACACAGGCGTTCACACAAGACCAGAACTCTTTGCCAATCATTGGCAAAGCTACGGCATTACACGCCGCCTGAGACACAGGCGCGCACATAAGACCTTTGTTTGGCAAAGCTACGACATTACACGACTCCTGAGACACAGGCGCGCACAAGACCTGAAGTCTTTGCCAAACATTTGCAAAGGTACAGCATTACACGTCCCTTGAGACACAGGCGTGCGCCCAAGACCCGTGTTTGGCAAAGCTACGGTATTACACGCCGCCTGAGACACAGTCGCGCGCACAAGACCTGAAGTCCTTGCCAAATATTAGCAAAGCTACGGCGTTACACACCGCCTCAGACACAGGGGCGCGCACAAGACCTGAAGTCTTTGCCTAACATTGGCAAACCTACGGCATTACACCCCGCATGAAACACATGCGCGCGCACAAGACCTGAAGTCTTTTCCAATCATTGGCAAAGATACGACATTACACGCCACCTGAGACACATGCTCACGCAAAAGTCCTGAAGTCTTTACCAATCATTGTCAAAGCTACGGCATTACACGCCGCCTGAGACACATGCGCGTGCACAAGACAAGAAGTCTTTGCCAATCATTGGCAAAGCTACGGCATTACACGCCGCCTGAGACACTTACGCATGCACAAGACATGAAGACTTTGCCAAACATTGGCAAAGCTACGAAATTACACGCCGCCTGGGTTACATGCGCGCGCACATGACCTGAACTCTTTGCTACACTTTGGAAAAGCTACGGCATTACACGCCGCCAGAGACACAGGCGCGCGCACAAGACCAGAACTCTTTGCAAGACTTTGGAAAAGCTACGGCATTACACGCTGCCTGAGACACAGGCGCGCACAAGACCAGAAGTCTGTGCCAAACATTGGCAAAGCTATGGCATTACACGCCGCCTCAGACACATGCGCGGATACAATACCTGAAGTCTTTGCCAAACATTTGCAAAGGTACGGCATTACACGCCGCCTGAGACACATGCGCGCGCACAAGCACTGAAGTCTTTGCCAATTATTGGCAAAGCTACGACATTACACGCTGCCCGAGACACAGGCGCGCGCACAAGACCAGAACTCTTTGCCAAACATTGGAAAAGCTACGACATTACACGCCTCCTGAGACACAGTCGCGCGCACAAGACCTGAAGTCTTTGCCAAACATTGGCAAAGCTACGGCATTACACGCCTCCTGAGACACAGTCGCGCGCACAGGACATGTAGTCTTTGCCAAACATTGGCAAAGCTACGAAATTACACGCCTCCTGAGACACAGGCGCGCACAACACCTGAAGTCTTTGCCAAACATTTGCAAATGTACGGCATTACACGCCGCCTTAGACACAGGCGTCCACCCAATACCTGTGTTTTCCAAAGCTACGGTATTACACGCCGCCTGAGACACAGGCGTCCACCCAATACCTGTGTTTGCCAAAGCTACGGTATTACATGCCGCCTGAGACACTGGCGCGCGCACAAGACCTGAAGTCTTTGCCAAACATTGGCAAAGCTACGGCATTACACGCCGCCTGAGACACAGGCGCGCGCACAAGACCTAAAGTCCTTGCCAAACTTTAGCAAAGCTACGGCATTACACGCCGCCTGAGACACATGCGCGCACACAAGACCTGAAGTCTTTGCCAATCATTGGAAAAGCAACGGCATTACACGTCGCCCGAGACACATGCGCGCGCACAAGACCTGAAGTCTATGCCAAACATTAGCAAAGCTAGGACATTACACGCCGCCTGGGTTACATACGCACGCACAAGACCTGAACTCTTTGCCACACTATGGCAAAGCTACGGCATTACAGACCGCCTGAGACACAGGCGCGCGCACAAGACCATAACTCTTTGCCAAACATTGGAAAAGGTACGGCATTACACGCTGGCTGAGACACAGGCGCGCACAAGACCTGAAGTCTTTGCCAAACATTGGCAAAGCTACGGCATTACATGCCGCCTGAGACACAGGGCCGAGCACAAGACCTGAAGTCTTTGCCAAACATTGGCAAAGCTACGACATTACACGCCACTTAAGACACAGGCGCGCGCACAAGACATGTAGTCTTTGCCAAACGTTGGCAAAGCTACGACATTACACACCTCCTGAGACACAGGCGCTCACAAGACCTGAAGTCTTTGCCAAACATTTGCAAAGGTACGGCATTACACGCCGCCTGAGACACATGCGCGCACACAAGACCTGAAGTCTTTGCCAATCATTGGAAAAGCTACGGCATTACACGTCGCCCGAGACACATGCGCGCGCACAAGACCTGAAGTCTATGCCAAACATTAGCAAAGCTAGGACATTACACGCCGCCTGGGTTACATACGCACGCACAAGACCTGAACTCTTTGCCACACTATGTCAAAGCTACGGCATTACAGGCCGCCTGAGACACAGGCGCGCGCACAAGACCAGAACTCTTTGCCAAACATTCGAAAAGGTACGGCATTACACGCTGGCTGAGACACAGGCGCGTACAAGACCTGAAGTCTTTGCCAAACATTGGCAAAGCTACGGCATTACATGCCGCCTGAGACACAGGGCCGAGCACAAGACCTGAAGTCTTTGCCAAACATTGGCAAAGCTACGACATTACACGCCACTTAAGACACAGGCGCGCGCACAAGACATGTAGTCTTTCCCAAACGTTGGCAAAGCTACGACAATACACACCTCCTGAGACACAGGCGCTCACAAGATCTGAAGTCTTTGCCAAACATTTGCAAAGGTACGGCATTACACGCCGCCTGAGACACAGGCGTACGCACAAGACCTGTGTTTGGCAAAGCTACGGCATTACACGCCGCCTTAGGCACAGGCGCGCGCACAAAAACTGAAGTCTTTGCCAAAGATTGGCAAAGCGACGACATTATACGCCGCCTGAGACACATGCGCGCGCACAAGACCTGAAGTCTTTGCCAAACATTGGCAAAGCTACGACATTACACGCCGCCTGGGTTACATATGCGCGCACAAGACCTGACCTCTTTGCCACACTATGGCAAAGCTACGGCATTACACGCCGCCTGAGACACAGGCACGCGCACAAGACTAGAACCCCTTTGCCAAACATTGGAAAAGCTACGGCATTACACGCCGCCTGAGACACAGGCGCGCGCACAAGACCTGTAGTCTTTGCCAAACATTGGCAAAGCTACGGCATTACACGCCTCCTGAGACACAGGCGCGCGCATAAGACATGTAGTCTTTGCCAAACATTGTCAGAGCTACTAAATTACACGCCTCCTGAGACACAAGCGTGCACAACACCTGAAGTCTTTGCCAAACATTTTCAAATGTACGGCATTACACGACGCCTGAGACACAGGCGTCCACCCAATACCTGTGTTTGCCAAACTACGGTATTACACGCCGCCTGAGACACTGGCGCGCGCACAAGGCCTGAAGTCTTTGCCAAACATTGGCAAAGCTACGGCATTACACGCCGCCTGAGACACAGGCGCGCGCACAAGGCCTGAAGTCCATGCCAAACATTAGCAAACCTACGGCATTACACGCTGCCTGAGACACAGGCGCGCGCACAAGGCCTGAAGTCTTTGCCAAACATTGGCAAAGCTACGGCATTACATGCCGCCTGAGACACAAGCGCGCGCACAAGACCTGAACTCTTTGCCACACTATGGCAAAGGTACGGCATTACACGCCGCCTGAGACACAGGCGCGCGCACAAGACCAGAACTCTTTGCCAAACATTGGAAAAGCTACGGCATTACACGCCGCCTGAGACACAGGCGCGCGCACAAGACCTGAAGTCTTTGCCAAACATTGGCAAAGCTACGGCATTACACTCCTCCTGAGACAGAGGCGCGCGCATAAGACATGTAGTCTTTGCCAAACATTGGCAAAGCTACGAAATTACACGCCTCCTGTGACACAGGCGCGCGCACAAGACCTGTAGTCTTTGCCAAACATTGGCAAAGCTACGGCATTACACGCCTCCTGAGACATAGGCGCGCACAAGACCTGAAGTCTTTGCCAAACATTTGCAAAGGTACGGCATTACACGCGGCCTGAGACACAGGCATGCGCACAAGACCTGTGTTTGGCAAAGCTACGGCATTACACGCCGCCTTAGGCACAGGCGCGCGCACAAGACTTGAATTTTTTGCCAAACATTGGCAAAGCGACGACATTATACGCCGCCTGAGACATAGGCGTGCGCACAAGACCTGAAGTCCTTGCCAAACATTAGCAAAGCTACGGCATTACAAGCCGCCTCAGACACAGGCGCGCGCACAAGACTTGAAGTCTTTGCCAAACATTGGGAAACCTACGGCATTACACGCCACATGAGACACAGGCGCGCGCACAAGACCTGAACTAGATGCCAAACATTGGCAAAGATACGATATTAGACGCCTCTTGAGACACATGCGCAGTCACAAGACCTGAAGTCTTTGCCAAACATTACACACCGCCTGAGACACAGGCGTGCACACAAAACCTGAACTCTTTGCCAATCATTGGCAAAGCTACGGCATTACACGCCGCCTGAGACACAGGCGCACACATAAGACCTTTGTTTGGCAAAGCTACGACTTTACATGCCTCCTGAGACACAGGCGCGCACAAGACCTGAAGTCTTTGCCAAACATTTGCAAAGGTACGGCATTACACGTCCCTTGAGACACAGGCGTAAGCCCAAGACCCGTGTTTGGCAAAGCTACGGTATTACACGCCGCCAGAGACACAGTCGCGCGCACAAGACCTGAAGTCCTTGCCAAACATTAGCAAAGGTACGGCGTTACACACCGCCTCAGTTACAGGGGCGCGCATAAGACCTGAAATCTTAGCCTAACATTGGCAAACCTACGGCATTACACCCCACATGAAACACATGCACGCGCACAAGTCCTGAAGTCTTTACCAATCATTGGCAAAGATACGACATTACACGCCACCTGAGACATAGGCGCGTGAACAAGACCTGAACTATATGCCAAACATTGGCAAAGCTACGACATTACACGCCGCCTGAGACACATGCTTACGCAAAAGACCTGAAGTCTTTGCCAAACATTGGCAAAGCTACGACATTACACGCCTCCTGAGACACAGGCGCGCACAGGACCTGAATTCTTTGCCAAACATTTGCAAAGGTACGGCATTACACGCTGCCTGAGACACAGGCGTGCGCACAAGACCTGCGTTTGGCAAAGCTACGGCATTACACGCCGCCTTAGGCACAGGCGCGCGCACAAGATCTGAAGTCTTTGCCAAGCATTGGCAAAGCGACGACATTATACGCCGCCTGAGACACATGCGCGCGCACAAGACCTGAATTCTTTGCCAAACATTGGCAAAGCTACGACATTACACGCCGCCTGGGTTACATATGCGCGCACAAGACCTGACCTCTTTGCCACACTATGGCAAAGCTACGGCATTACACGCCGCCTGAGACACAGGCACGCGCACAAGACCAGAACTCTTTGCCAAACATTGGAAAAGCTACGGCATTACACGCCGCCTGAGACACAGGCGCGCGCACAAGACCTGTAGTCTTTGCCAAACATTGGCAAAGCTACGGCATTACACGCCTCCTGAGACACAGGCGCGCGCATAAGACATGTAGTCTTTGCCAAACATTGTCAAAGCTACTAAATTACACGCCTCCTGAGACACAAGCGTGCACAACACCTGAAGTCTTTGCCAAACATTTTCAAATGTACGGCATTACACGACGCCTGAGACACAGGCGTCCACCCAATACCTGTGTTTGCCAAACTACGGTATTACACGCCGCCTGAGACACTGGCGCGCGCACAAGGCCTGAAGTCTTTGCCAAACATTGGCAAAGCTACGGCATTACACGCCGCCTTAGACACAAGCGCGCGCACAAGGCCTGAAGTCCTTGCCAAACATTAGCAAAGCAACGGCATTACACGCCGCCTGAGACACATGCGCGCGCACAAGACCAGAAGTCTTTGCCAATCATTGGCAAAGCTACGGCATTACACGCCGCCTGAGACACATGCGCGCGCACAAGACCTGAAGTCTTTGCCAAACATTGGCAAAGCTACGACATTACATGCCGCCTGGGTTACATATGCGCGCACAAGACCTGAACTCTTTGCCACACTATGGCAAAGGTACGGCATTACACGCCGCCTGAGACACAGGCGCGCGCACAAGACCAGAACTCTTTGCCAAACATTGGAAAACCTACGGCATTACACGCCCCCTGAGACACAGGCGCGCGCACAAGACCTGAAGTCTTTGCCAAACATTGGCAAAGCGACGGCATTACACGCCTCCTGAGACACAGGCGCGCGCACAAGACCTAAAGTCCTTGCCAAACTTTAGCAAAGCTACGGCATTACACGCCGCCTGAGACACATGCGCGCACACAAGACCTGAAGTCTTTGCCAATCATTGGAAAAGCTACGGCATTACACGTCGCCCGAGACACATGCGCGCGCACAAGACCTGAAGTCTATGCCAAACATTAGCAAAGCTAGGACATTACACGCCGCCTGGGTTACATACGCACGCACAAGACCTGAACTCTTTGCCACACTATGGCAAAGCTACGGCATTACAGACCGCCTGAGACACAGGCGCGCGCACAAGACCATAACTCTTTGCCAAACATTGGAAAAGGTACGGCATTACACGCTGGCTGAGACACAGGCGCGCACAAGACCTGAAGTCTTTGCCAAACATTGGCAAAGCTACGGCATTACATGCCGCCTGAGACACAGGGCCGAGCACAAGACCTGAAGTCTTTGCCAAACATTGGCAAAGCTACGACATTACACGCCACTTAAGACACAGGCGCGCGCACAAGACATGTAGTCTTTGCCAAACGTTGGCAAAGCTACGACATTACACACCTCCTGAGACACAGGCGCTCACAAGACCTGAAGTCTTTGCCAAACATTTGCAAAGGTACGGCATTACACGCCGCCTGAGACACATGCGCGCACACAAGACCTGAAGTCTTTGCCAATCATTGGAAAAGCTACGGCATTACACGTCGGACGAGACACATGCGCGCGCACAAGACCTGAAGTCTATGCCAAACATTAGCAAAGCTAGGACATTACACGCCGCCTGGGTTACATACGCACGCACAAGACCTGAACTCTTTGCCACACTATGGCAAAGCTACGGCATTACAGGCCGCCTGAGACACAGGCGCACGCACAAGACCAGAACTCATTGCCAAACATTCGAAAAGGTACGGCATTACACGCTGGCTGAGACACAGGCGCGCACAAGACCTGAAGTCTTTGCCAAACATTGGCAAAGCTACGGCATTACATGCCGCCTGAGACACAGGGCCGAGCACAAGACCTGAAGTCTTTGCCAAACATTGGCAAAGCTACGACATTACACGCCACTTAAGACACAGGCGCGCGCACAAGACATGTAGTCTTTCCCAAACGTTGGCAAAGCTACGACATTACACACCTCCTGAGACACAGGCGCTCACAAGACCTGAAGTCTTTGCCAAACATTTGCAAAGGTACGGCATTACACGCCGCCTGAGACACAGGCGTACGCACAAGACCTGTGTTTGGCAAAGCTACGGCATTACACGCCGCCTTAGGCATAGGCGCGCGCACAAAAACTGAAGTCTTTGCCAAAGATTGGCAAAGCGACGACATTATACGCCGCCTGAGACACATGCGCGCGCACAAGACCTGAAGTCTTTGCCAAACATTGGCAAAGCTACGACATTACACGCCGCCTGGGTTACATATGCGCGCACAAGACCTGACCTCTTTGCCACACTATGGCAAAGCTACGGCATTACACGCCGCCTGAGACACAGGCACGCGCACAAGACTAGAACCCCTTTGCCAAACATTGGAAAAGCTACGGCATTACACGCCGCCTGAGACACAGGCGCGCGCACAAGACCTGTAGTCTTTGCCAAACATTGGCAAAGCTACGGCATTACACGCCTCCTGAGACACAGGCGCGCGCATAAGACATGTAGTCTTTGCCAAACATTGTCAAAGCTACTAAATTACACGCCTCCTGAGACACAAGCGTGCACAACACCTGAAGTCTTTGCCAAACATTTTCAAATGTACGGCATTACACGACGCCTGAGACACAGGCGTCCACCCAATACCTGTGTTTGCCAAACTACGGTATTACACGCCGCCTGAGACACTGGCGCGCGCACAAGGCCTGAAGTCTTTGCCAAACATTGGCAAAGCTACGGCATTACACGCCGCCTGAGACACAGGCGCGCGCACAAGGCCTGAAGTCCTTGCCAAACATTAGCAAAGCTACGGCATTACACGCTGCCTGAGACACATGCGCGCCCACAAGACCTGAAGTCTTTGCCAATCATTGGCAAAGCTACGGCATTACATGCCGCCTGAGACACAGGCGCGCGCACAAGACCTGAAGTCTTTGCCAAACATTGGCAAAGCTACGACATTACACGCCGCCTGGGTTACATATGCGCGCACAAGACCTGAACTCTTTGCCACACTATGGCAAAGGTACGGCATTACACGCCGCCTGAGACACAGGCGCGCGCACAAGACCAGAACTCTTTGCCAAACATTGGAAAAGCTACGGCATTACACGCCGCCTGAGACACAGGCGCGCGCACAAGACCTGAAGTCTTTGCCAAACATTGGCAAAGCTACGGCATTACACTCCTCCTGAGACAGAGGCGCGCGCATAAGACATGTAGTCTTTTCCAAACATTGGCAAAGCTACGAAATTACACGCCTCCTGAGACACAGGCGCGCGCACAAGACCTGTAGTCTTTGCCAAACATTGGCAAAGCTACGGCATTACACGCCTCCTGAGACACAGGCGCGCACAAGACCTGAAGTCTTTGCCAAACATTTGCAAAGGTACGGCATTACACGCGGCCTGAGACACAGGCATGCGCACAAGACCTGTGTTTGGCAAAGCTACGGCATTACACGCCGCCTTAGGCACAGGCGCGCGCACAAGACTTGAATTTTTTGCCAAACATTGGCAAAGCGACGACATTATACGCCGCCTGAGACATAGGCGTGCGCACAAGACCTGAAGTCCTTGCCAAACATTAGCAAAGCTACGGCATTACAAGCCGCCTCAGACACAGGCGCGCGCACAAGACTTGAAGTCTTTGCCAAACATTGGGAAACCTACGGCATTACACGCCACATGAGACACAGGCGCGCGCACAAGACCTGAACTAGATGCCAAACATTGGCAAAGATACGATATTAGACGCCTCTTGAGACACATGCGCAGTCACAAGACCTGAAGTCTTTGCCAAACATTACACACCGCCTGAGACACAGGCGTGCACACAAAACCTGAACTCTTTGCCAATCATTGGCAAAGCTACGGCATTACACGCCGCCTGAGACACAGGCGCACACATAAGACCTTTGTTTGGCAAAGCTACGACTTTACATGCCTCCTGAGACACAGGCGCGCACAAGACCTGAAGTCTTTGCCAAACATTTGCAAAGGTACGGCATTACACGTCCCTTGAGACACAGGCGTTAGCCCAAGACCCGTGTTTGGCAAAGCTACGGTATTACACGCCGCCAGAGACACAGTCGCGCGCACAAGACATGAAGTCCTTGCCAAACATTAGCAAAGGTACGGCGTTACACACCGCCTCAGTTACAGGGGCGCGCATAAGACCTGAAATCTTAGCCTAACATTGGCAAACCTACGGCATTACACCCCACATGAAACACATGCACGCGCACAAGTCCTGAAGTCTTTACCAATCATTGGCAAAGATACGACATTACACGCCACCTGAGACATAGGCGCGTGAACAAGACCTGAACTATATGCCAAACATTGGCAAACCTACGACATTACACGGCGCCTGAGACACATGCTTACGCAAAAGACCTGAAGTCTTTGCCAAACATTGGCAAAGCTACGACATTACACGCCTCCTGAGACACAGGCGCGCACAGGACCTGAATTCTTTGCCAAACATTTGCAAAGGTACGGCATTACACGCTGCCTGAGACACAGGCGTGCGCACAAGACCTGCGTTTGGCAAAGCTACGGCATTACACGCCGCCTTAGGCACAGGCGCGCGCACAAGATCTGAAGTCTTTGCCAAGCATTGGCAAAGCGACGACATTATACGCCGCCTGAGACACATGCGCGCGCACAAGACCTGAATTCTTTGCCAAACATTGGCAAAGCTACGACATTACACGCCGCCTGGGTTAGATATGCGCGCACAAGACCTGACCTCTTTGCCACACTATGGCAAAGCTACGGCATTACACGCCGCCTGAGACACAGGCACGCGCACAAGACCAGAACTCTTTGCCAAACATTGGAAAAGCTACGGCATTACACGCCGCCTGAGACACAGGCGCGCGCACAAGACCTGTAGTCTTTGCCAAACATTGGCAAAGCTACGGCATTACACGCCTCCTGAGACACAGGCGCGCGCATAAGACATGTAGTCTTTGCCAAACATTGTCAAAGCTACTAAATTACACGCCTCCTGAGACACAAGCGTGCACAACACCTGAAGTCTTTGCCAAACATTTTCAAATGTACGGCATTACACGACGCCTGAGACACAGGCGTCCACCCAATACCTGTGTTTGCCAAACTACGGTATTACACGCCGCCTGAGACACTGGCGCGCGCACAAGGCCTGAAGTCTTTGCCAAACATTGGCAAAGCTATGGCATTACACGCCGCCTTAGACACAGGCGCGCGCACAAGGCCTGAAGTCCTTGCCAAACATTAGCAAAGCAACGGCATTACACGCCGCCTGAGACACATGCGCGCGCACAAGACCAGAAGTCTTTGCCAATCATTGGCAAAGCTACGGCATTACACGCCGCCTGAGACACATGCGCGCGCACAAGACCTGAAGTCTTTGCCAAACATTGGCAAAGCTACGACATTACATGCCGCCTGGGTTACATATGCGCGCACAAGACCTGAACTCTTTGCCACACTATGGCAAAGGTACGGCATTACACGCCGCCTGAGACACAGGCGCGCGCACAAGACCAGAACTCTTTGCCAAACATTGGAAAAGCTACGGCATTACACGCCCCCTGAGACACAGGCGCGCGCACAAGACCTGAAGTCTTTGCCAAACATTGGCAAAGCGACGGCATTACACGCCTCCTGAGACAGAGGCGCGCGCATAATACATGTAGTCTTTGCCAAACATTGGCAAAGCTACGAAATTACACGCCTCCTGAGACACAGGCGCGCGCACAAGACCTGTAGTCTTTGCCAAACATTGGCAAAGCTACGGCATTACACGCCTCCTGAGACACAGGCGCGCACAAGACCTGAAGTCTTTGCCAAACATTTGCAAAGGTACGGCATTACACGCGGCCTGAGACACAGGCATGCGCACAAGACCTGTGTTTGGCAAAGCTACGGCATTACACGCCGCCTTAGGCACAGGCGCGCGCACAAGACTTGAATTTTTTGCCAAACATTGGCAAAGCGACGACATTATACGCCGCCTGAGACATAGGCGTGCGCACAAGACCTGAAGTCCTTGCCAAACATTAGCAAAGCTACGGCATTACAAGCCGCCTCAGACACAGGCGCGCGCACAAGACTTGAAGTCTTTGCCAAACATTGGGAAACCTACGGCATTACACGCCACATGAGACACAGGCGCGCGCACAAGACCTGAACTAGATGCCAAACATTGGCAAAGATACGATATTAGACGCCTCTTGAGACACATGCGCAGTCACAAGACCTGAAGTCTTTGCCAAACATTACACACCGCCTGAGACACAGGCGTGCACACAAAACCTGAACTCTTTGCCAATCATTGGCAAAGCTACGGCATTACACGCCGCCTGAGACACAGGCGCACACATAAGACCTTTGTTTGGCAAAGCTACGACTTTACATGCCTCCTGAGACACAGGCGCGCACAAGACCTGAAGTCTTTGCCAAACATTTGCAAAGGTACGGCATTACACGTCCCTTGAGACACAGGCGTTAGCCCAAGACCCGTGTTTGGCAAAGCTACGGTATTACACGCCGCCAGAGACACAGTCGCGCGCACAAGACATGAAGTCCTTGCCAAACATTAGCAAAGGTACGGCGTTACACACCGCCTCAGTTACAGGGGCGCGCATAAGACCTGAAATCTTAGCCTAACATTGGCAAACCTACGGCATTACACCCCACATGAAACACATGCACGCGCACAAGTCCTGAAGTCTTTACCAATCATTGGCAAAGATACGACATTACACGCCACCTGAGACATAGGCGCGTGAACAAGACCTGAACTATATGCCAAACATTGGCAAACCTACGACATTACACGGCGCCTGAGACACATGCTTACGCAAAAGACCTGAAGTCTTTGCCAAACATTGGCAAAGCTACGACATTACACGCCTCCTGAGACACAGGCGCGCACAGGACCTGAATTCTTTGCCAAACATTTGCAAAGGTACGGCATTACACGCTGCCTGAGACACAGGCGTGCGCACAAGACCTGCGTTTGGCAAAGCTACGGCATTACACGCCGCCTTAGGCACAGGCGCGCGCACAAGATCTGAAGTCTTTGCCAAGCATTGGCAAAGCGACGACATTATACGCCGCCTGAGACACATGCGCGCGCACAAGACCTGAATTCTTTGCCAAACATTGGCAAAGCTACGACATTACACGCCGCCTGGGTTAGATATGCGCGCACAAGACCTGACCTCTTTGCCACACTATGGCAAAGCTACGGCATTACACGCCGCCTGAGACACAGGCACGCGCACAAGACCAGAACTCTTTGCCAAACATTGGAAAAGCTACGGCATTACACGCCGCCTGAGACACAGGCGCGCGCACAAGACCTGTAGTCTTTGCCAAACATTGGCAAAGCTACGGCATTACACGCCTCCTGAGACACAGGCGCGCGCATAAGACATGTAGTCTTTGCCAAACATTGTCAAAGCTACTAAATTACACGCCTCCTGAGACACAAGCGTGCACAACACCTGAAGTCTTTGCCAAACATTTTCAAATGTACGGCATTACACGACGCCTGAGACACAGGCGTCCACCCAATACCTGTGTTTGCCAAACTACGGTATTACACGCCGCCTGAGACACTGGCGCGCGCACAAGGCCTGAAGTCTTTGCCAAACATTGGCAAAGCTATGGCATTACACGCCGCCTTAGACACAGGCGCGCGCACAAGGCCTGAAGTCCTTGCCAAACATTAGCAAAGCAACGGCATTACACGCCGCCTGAGACACATGCGCGCGCACAAGACCAGAAGTCTTTGCCAATCATTGGCAAAGCTACGGCATTACACGCCGCCTGAGACACATGCGCGCGCACAAGACCTGAAGTCTTTGCCAAACATTGGCAAAGCTACGACATTACATGCCGCCTGGGTTACATATGCGCGCACAAGACCTGAACTCTTTGCCACACTATGGCAAAGGTACGGCATTACACGCCGCCTGAGACACAGGCGCGCGCACAAGACCAGAACTCTTTGCCAAACATTGGAAAAGCTACGGCATTACACGCCCCCTGAGACACAGGCGCGCGCACAAGACCTGAAGTCTTTGCCAAACATTGGCAAAGCGACGGCATTACACGCCTCCTGAGACAGAGGCGCGCGCATAATACATGTAGTCTTTGCCAAACATTGGCAAAGCTACGAAATTACACGCCTCCTGAGACACAGGCGCGCGCACAAGACCTGTAGTCTTTGCCAAACATTGGCAAAGCTACGGCATTACACGCCTCCTGAGACATAGGCGCGCACAAGACCTGAAGTCTTTGCCAAACATTTGCAAAGGTACGGCATTACACGCGGCCTGAGACACAGGCGTGCGCACAAGACTTGTGTTTGGCAAAGCTACGGCATTACACGCCGCCTTAGGCACAGGCGCGCGCACAAGACCTGAAGTTTTTTGCCAAACATTGGCAAAGCGACGACATTATACGCCGCCTGAGACATAGGCGTGCGCACAAGACCTGAAGTCCTTGCCAAACATTAGCAAAGCTACGGCATTACAAGCCGCCTCAGACACAGGCGCGCGCACAAGACTTGAAGTCTTTGCCAAACATTGGGAAACCTACGGCATTACACGCCACATGAGACACAGGCGCGCGCACAAGACCTGAACTAGATGCCAAACATTGGCAAAGATACGATATTAGACGCCGCTTGAGACACATGCGCAGTCACAAGACCTGAAGTCTTTGCCAAACATTACACACCACCTGAGACACAGGCGTGCACACAAAACCTGAACTCTTTGCAATCATTGGCAAAGCTACGGCATTACACGCCGCCTGAGACACAGGCGCACACATAAGACCTTTGTTTAGCAAAGCTACGACTTTACATGCCTCCTGAGACACAGGCGCGCACAAGACCTGAAGTCTTTGCCAAACATTTGCAAAGGTACGGCATTACACGTCCCTTGAGACACAGGCGTGCGCCCAAGACCCGTGTTTGGCAAAGCTACGGTATTACACGCCGCCAGAGACACAGTCGCGCGCACAAGACCTGAAGTCCTTGCCAAACATTAGCAAAGGTACGGCGTTACACACCGCCTCAGTTACAGGGGCGCGCATAAGACCTGAAATCTTAGCCTAACATTGGCAAACCTACGGCATTACACCCCACATGAAACACATGCACGCGCACAAGTCCTGAAATCTTTACCAATCATTGGCAAAGATACGACATTACACGCCACCTGAGACATAGGCGCGTGAACAAGACCTGAACTATATGCCAAACATTGGCAAAGCTACGACATTACACGCCGCCTGAGACACATGCTCACGCAAAAGACATGAAGTCTTTGCCAAACATTGGCAAAGCTACGACATTACACGCCTCCTGAGACACAGGCACGCACAAGACCTGAATTCTTTGCCAAACATTTGCAAAGGTACGGCATTACACGCTGCCTGAGACACAGGCGTGCGCACAAGACCTGCGTTTGGCAAAGCTACGGCATTACACGCCGCCTTAGGCACATGCACGCGCACAAGATCTGAAGTCTTTGCCAAGCATTGGCAAAGCGACGACATTATACGCCGCCTGAGACACATGCGCGCGCACAGGACCTGAAGTCTTTGGCAAACATTGGCAAAGCTACGACATTACACGCCGCCTGGGTTACATATGCGCGCACAAGACCTGACCTCTTTGCCACACTATGGCAAAGCTACGGGATTACACGCCGCCTGAGACACAGGCACGCGCACAAGACCAGAACTCTTTGCCAAACATTGGAAAAGCTACGGCATTACACGCCGCCTGAGACACAGGCGCGCGCACAAGACCTGTAGTCTTTGCCAAACATTGGCAAAGCTACGGCATTACACGCCTCCTGAGACACAGGCGCGCGCATAAGACATGTAGTCTTTGCCAAACATTGTCAAAGCTACTAAATTACACGCCTCCTGAGACACAAGCGTGCACAACACCTAAAGTCTTTGCCAAACATTTTCAAATGTACGGCATTACACGACGCCTGAGACACAGGCGTCCACCCAATACCTGTGTTTGCCAAACTACGGTATTACACGCCGCCTGAGACACTGGCGCGCGCACAAGGCCTGAAGTCTTTGCCAAACATTGGCAAAGCTACGGCATTACACGCCGCCTTAGACACAGGCGCGCGCACAAGGCCTGAAGTCCTTGCCAAACATTAGCAAAGCTACGGCATTACACGCCGCCTGAGACACATGCGCGCGCACAAGACCAGAAGTCTTTGCCAATCATTGGCAAAGCTACGGCATTACACGCCGCCTGAGACACATGCGCGCGCACAAGACCTGAAGTCTTTGCCCAACATTGGCAAAGCTACGACATTACACGCCGCCTGGGTTACATATGCGCGCACAAGACCTGAACTCTTTGCCACACTATGGCAAAGGTACGGCATTACACGCCGCCTGAGACACAGGCGCGCGCACAAGACCAGAACTCTTTGCCAAACATTGGAAAAGCTACGGCATTACACGCCCCCTGAAACACAGGCGCGCGCACAAGACCTGAAGTCTTTGCCAAACATTGGCAAAGCTACGGCATTACACGCCTCCTGAGACAGAGGCGCGCGCATAAGACATGTAGTCTTTGCCAAACATTGGCAAAGCTACGAAATTACACGCCTCCTGAGACACAGGCGCGCGCACAAGACCTGTAGTCTTTGCCAAACATTGGCAAAGCTACGGCATTACACGCCTCCTGAGACACAGGCGTGCACACAAGACCTGAGTTTGGCAAAGCTACGGCATTACACGCCGCCTTAGGCACAGGCGCGCGCACAAGATCTGAAGTTTTTTGCCAAACATTGGCAAAGCGACGACATTATACGCCGCCTGAGACATAGGCGTGCGCACAAGACCTGAAGTCCTTGCCAAACATTAGCAAAGCTACGGCATTACAAGCCGCCTCAGACACAGGCGCGCGCACAAGACTTGAAGTCTTTGCCAAACATTAGGAAAGCTACGGCATTACACGCCGCCTGAGACACATGCGCGCGCACAAGACCAGAAGTCTTTGCCAATCATTGGCAAAGCTACGGCATTACACGCCGCCTGAGACACATGCGCGCGCACAAGACCTGAAGTCTTTGCCAAACATTGGCAAAGCTACGACATTACACGCCGCCTGGGTTACATATGCGCGCACAAGACCTGAACTCTTTGCCACACTATGGCAAAGGTACGGCATTACACGCCGCCTGAGACACAGGCGCGCGCACAAGACCAGAACTCTTTGCCAAACATTGGAAAAGCTACGGCATTACACGCCCCCTGAGACACAGGCGCGCGCACAAGACCTGAAGTCTTTGCCAAACATTGGCAAAGCTACGGCATTACACGCCTCCTGAGACAGAGGCGCGCGCATAAGACATGTAGTCTTTGCCAAACATTGGCAAAGCTATGAAATTACACGCCTCCTGAGACACAGGCGCGCGCACAAGACCTGTAGTCTTTGCCAAACATTGGCAAAGCTACGGCATTACACGCCTACTGAGACACAGGCGCGCACAAGACCTGAAGTCTTTGCCAAACATTTGCAAAGGTACGGCATTACACGCGGCCTGAGACACAGGCGTGCACACAAGACCTGAGTTTGGCAAAGCTACGGCATTACACGCCGCCTTAGGCACAGGCGCGCGCACAAGATCTGAAGTTTTTTGCCAAACATTGGCAAAGCGACGACATTATACGCCGCCTGAGACATAGGCGTGCGCACAAGACCTGAAGTCCTTGCCAAACATTAGCAAAGCTACGACATTACAAGCCGCCTCAGACACAGGCGCGCGCACAAGACTTGAAGTCTTTGCCAAACATTGGGAAACCTACGGCATTACACGCCACATGAGACACAGGCGCGCGCACAAGACCTGAACTAGATGCCAAACATTGGCAAAGATACGATATTAGACGCCGCTTGAGACACATGCGCAGTCACAAGACCTGAAGTCTTTGCCAAACATTACACACCGCCTGAGACACAGGCGTGCACACAAAACCTGAACTCTTTGCCAATCATTGGCAAAGCTACGGCATTACACGCCGCCTGAGACACAGGCGCACACATAAGACCTTTGTTTGGCAAAGCTACGACTTTACATGCCTCCTGAGACACAGGCGCGCACAAGACCTGAAGTCTTTGCCAAACATTGGCAAAGCTACGACATTACACGCCGCCTGGGTTACATATGCGCGCACAAGACCTGACCTCTTTGCCACACTATGGCAAAGCTACGGCATTACACGCCGCCTGAGACACAGGCACGCGCACAAGACCAGAACTCTTTGCCAAACATTGGAAAAGCTACGGCATTACACGCCGCCTGAGACACAGGCGCGCGCACAAGACCTGTAGTCTTTGCCAAACATTGGCAAAGCTACGGCAATACACGCCTCCTGAGACACAGGCGCGCGCATAAGACATGTAGTCTTTGCCAAACATTGTCAAAGCTACTAAATTACACGCCTCCTGAGACACAAGCGTGCACAACACCTGAAGTCTTTGCCAAACATTTTCAAATGTACGGCATTACACGACGCCTGAGACACAGGCGTCCACCCAATACCTGTGTTTGCCAAACTACGGTATTACACGCCGCCTGAGACACTGGCGCGCGCACAAGACCTGAAGTCTTTGCCAAACATTGGCAAAGCTACGGCATTAAACGCCGCCTTAGACACAGGCGCGCGCACAAGGCCTGAAGTCCTTGCCAAACATTAGCAAAGCTACGGCATTACACGCCGCCTGAGACACATGCGCGCGCACAAGAGCAGAAGTCTTTGCCAATCATTGGCAAAGCTACGGCATTACATGCCGCCTGAGACACATGCGCGCGCACAAGACCTGAAGTCTTTGCCAAACATTGGCAAAGCTACGACATTACACGCCGCCTGGGTTACATATGCGCGCACAAGACCTGAACTCTTTACCACACTATGGCAAAGGTACGGCATTACACGCCGCCTGAGACACAGGCGCGCGCACAAGACCAGAACTCTTTGCCAAACATTGGAAAAGCTACAGCATTACACGCCGCCTGAGACACAGGCGCGCGCACAAGACCTGAAGTCTTTGCCAAACATTGGCAAAGCTACGGCATTACACGCCTCCTGAGACAGAGGCGCGCGCATAAGACATGTAGTCTTTGCCAAACATTGGCAAAACTATGAAATTACACGCCTCCTGAGACACAGGCGCGCGCACAAGACCTGTAGTCTTTGCCAAACATTGGCAAAGCTACGGCATTACACGCCTCCTGAGACACAGGCGCGCACAAGACCTGAAGTCTTTGCCAAACATTTGCAAAGGTACGGCATTACACGCGGCCTGAGACACAGGCGTGCGCACAAGACCTGTGTTTGGCAAAGCTACGGCATTACACGCCGCCTTAGGCACAGGCGCGCGCAAAAGACCTGAAGTTTTTTGCCAAACATTGGCAAAGCGACGACATTATTCGCCGCCTGAGACATAGGCGTGCGCACAAGACCTGAAGTCCTTGCCAAACATTAGCAAAGCTACGGCATTACAAGCCGCCTCAGACACAGGCGCGCGCACAAGACTTGAAGTCTTTGCAAAACATTGGGAAACCTACGGCATTACACGCCACATGAGACACAGGCGCGCGCACAAGACCTGAACTAGATGCCAAACATTGGCAAAGATACGATATTAGACGCCGCTTGAGACACATGCGCAGTCACAACACCTGAAGTCTTTGCCAAACATTACACACCGCCTGAGACACAGGCGTGCACACAAAACCTGAACTCTTTGCCAATCATTGGCAAAGCTACGGCATTACACGCCGCCTGAGACACAGGCGCACACATAAGACCTTTGTTTGGCAAAGCTACGACTTTACATGCCTCCTGAGACACAGGCGCGCACAAGACCTGAAGTCTTTGCCAAACATTTGCAAAGGTACGGCATTACACGTCCCTTGAGACACAGGCGTGCGCCCAAGACCCGTGTTTGGCAAAGCTACGGTATTACACGCCGCCAGAGACACAGTCGCGCGCACAAGACCTGAAGTCCTTGCTAAACATTAGCAAAGGTACGGCGTTACACACCGCCTCAGTTACAGGGGCGCGCATAAGACCTGAAATCTTAGCCTAACATTGGCAAACCTACGGCATTACACCCCACATGAAACACATGCACGCGCACATGTCCTGAAGTCTTTACCAATCATTGGCAAAGATACGACATTACACGCCACCTGAGACATAGGCGCGTGAACAAGACCTGAACTATATGCCAAACATTGGCAAAGCTACGACATTACACGCCGCCTGAGACACATGCTCACGCAAAAGACCTGAAGTCTTTGCCAAACATTGGCAAAGCTACGACATTACACGCCTCCTGAGACACAGGCACGCACAAGACCTGAATTCTTTGCCAAACATTTGCAAAGGTACGGCATTACACGCTGCCTGAGACACAGGCGTGCGCACAAGACCTGCATTTGGCAAAGCTACGGCATTACACGCCGCCTTAGGCACAGGCACGCGCACAAGATCTGAAGTCTTTGCCAAGCATTGGCAAAGCGACGACATTATACGCCGCCTGAGAGACATGCGCGCGCACAAGACCTGAAGTCTTTGCCAAACATTGGCAAAGCTACGACATTACACGCCGCCTGGGTTACATATGCGCGCACAAGACCTGACCTCTTTGCCAAACATTGGAAAAGCTACAGCATTACACGCCGCCTGAGACACAGGCGCGCGCACAAGACCTGTAGTCTTTGCCAAACATTGGCAAAGCTACAGCATTACACGCCTCCTGAGACACAGGCGCGCGCATAAGACATGTAGTCTTTGCCAAACATTGTCAAACCTACTAAATTACACGCCTCCTGAGACACAGGCGTGCACAACACCTGAAGTCTTTGCCAAACATTTTCAAATGTACGGCATTACACGACGCCTGAGACACAGGCGTCCACCCAATACCTGTGTTTGCCAAACTACGGTATTACACGCCGCCTGAGACACTGGCGCGCGCACAAGGCCTGAAGTCTTTGCCAAACATTGGCAAAGCTACGGCATTACACGCCGCCTGAGACACAGGCGCGCGCACAAGGCCTGAAGTCCTTGCCAAACATTAGCAAAGCTACGGCATTACACGCCGCCTGAGACACATGCGCGCGCATAAGACCTGAAGTCTTTGCCAATCATTGGCAAAGCTACGGCATTACACGCCGCCTGAGACACATGCGCGCGCACAAGACCTGAAGTCTTTGCCAAACATTGGCAAAGCTACGACATTACACGCCGCCTGAGACACATGCGCGCGCACAAGACCTGAACTCTTTGCCACACTATGGCAAAGGTACGGCATTACACGCCGCCTGAGACACAGGCGCGCGCACAAGACCAGAACTCTTTGCCAAACATTGGAAAAGCTACGGCATTACACGCCGCCTGAGACACAGGCGCGCGCACAAGACCTGAAGTCTTTGCCAAACATTGGCAAAGCTACGGCATTACACGCCTCGTGAGACAGAGGCGCGCGCATAAGACATGTAGTCTTTGCCAAACATTGGCAAAGCTACGAAATTACACGCCTCGTGAGACACAGGCGCGCGCACAAGACCTGTAGTCTTTGCCAAACATTGGCAAAGCTACGGCATTACACGCCTCCTGAGACACAGGCGCGCACAAGACCTGAAGTCTTTGCCAAACATTTGCAAAGGTACGGCATTACACGCGGCCTGAGACACAGGCGTGCGCACAAGACCTGTGTTTGGCAAAGCTACGGCATTACACGCCGCCTTAGGCACAGGCGCGCGCACAAGACCTGAAGTTTTTGCCAAACATTGGCAAAGCGACGACATTATACGCCGCCTGAGACATAGGCGTGCGCACAATACCTGAAGTCCTTGCCAAACATTAGCAAAGCTACGGCATTACACGCCGCCTCAGACTCAGGCACGCGCACAAGACCTGAAGTCTTTGCCAAACATTGGCAAACCTACGGCATTACACGCCGCATGAGACAAAGGCGCGTGCACAAGACCTGAACTATATCCCAAACATTGGCAAAGATACGATATTACACGCCGCCTGAGACACATGTGCGGACACAAACCTGAAGTCTTTGCCAAACATTTAACACCTCTTGAGACACAGGCGTGCACACAAGACCTGAACTCTTTGCCAATCATTGGCAAAGCTACGACATTACACGCCTCCTGAGACACAGGCGCGCGCATAAGACCTTTGTTTGGCAAAGCTACGACATTACACGCCGCCTTAGACACAGGCGTGCACACAAGACCTGAACTCATTGCCAATCATTTGCCAAGCTATGACATTACACGCCGCCTGAGACACTGGCGCGCACATAAGACCTTTGTTTGGCAAAGCTACGGTATTACACGCCGGCTGTGACATTGGCGCAAGACCTAAAGTCTTTGCCAAACATTGGCAATGCTACGGCATTACACGACGCCTGAGACACAACGCGCACACAAGGCCTGAAGTCTTTGCAAAACATTGGCTATGCTATGGCGTTACACGCCGCCTGAAACACTGGCTCGCGCACAAGACCTGAACTCTTTGCCAATCATTGGCAAAGCTACGGCGTTACACGTCGCCTGAGACACAGGCGCGAGCATAAGACTTTTGTTTGGCAAAGCTACGTCATTACACGCCGCCTGAGACACAGGCGCGCAAGACCTGAAGTCTTTGCCAAACATTGGCAATGCTACGGCATTACATGACGCCCGAGACACATCGCGCACACAAGACCTGAAGTCTTTGCAAAACGTTGGCAAAGCTACGGCATTACACGCCGTCTGAGACACAGGCGTGCCCACAAGACCTGAACTATATGCCAAACATTGGCAAAGCTACGGCATTACATGCCGCCTGAGACACATGCGCGCGCACAAGACCTGAAGTCTTTGCCAAACATTGGCAAAGCTACGACATTACACGCCGCCTGGGTTACATATGCGCGCACAAGACCTGAACTCTTTACCACACTATGGCAAAGGTACGGCATTACACGCCGCCTGAGACACAGGCGCGCGCACAAGACCAGAACTCTTTGCCAAACATTGGAAAAGCTACAGCATTACACGCCGCCTGAGACACAGGCGCGCGCACAAGACCTGAAGTCTTTGCCAAACATTGGCAAAGCTACGGCATTACACGCCTCCTGAGACAGAGGCGCGCGCATAAGACATGTAGTCTTTGCCAAACATTGGCAAAACTATGAAATTACACGCCTCCTGAGACACAGGCGCGCGCACAAGACCTGTAGTCTTTGCCAAACATTGGCAAAGCTACGGCATTACACGCCTCCTGAGACACAGGCGCGCACAAGACCTGAAGTCTTTGCCAAACATTTGCAAAGGTACGGCATTACACGCGGCCTGAGACACAGGCGTGCGCACAAGACCTGTGTTTGGCAAAGCTACGGCATTACACGCCGCCTTAGGCACAGGCGCGCGCACAAGACCTGAAGTTTTTTGCCAAACATTGGCAAAGCGACGACATTATTCGCCGCCTGAGACATAGGCGTGCGCACAAGACCTGAAGTCCTTGCCAAACATTAGCAAAGCTACGGCATTACAAGCCGCCTCAGACACAGGCGCGCGCACAAGACTTGAAGTCTTTGCAAAACATTGGGAAACCTACGGCATTACACGCCACATGAGACACAGGCGCGCGCACAAGACCTGAACTAGATGCCAAACATTGGCAAAGATACGATATTAGACGCCGCTTGAGACACATGCGCAGTCACAACACCTGAAGTCTTTGCCAAACATTACACACCGCCTGAGACACAGGCGTGCACACAAAACCTGAACTCTTTGCCAATCATTGGCAAAGCTACGGCATTACACGCCGCCTGAGACACAGGCGCACACATAAGACCTTTGTTTGGCAAAGCTACGACTTTACATGCCTCCTGAGACACAGGCGCGCACAAGACCTGAAGTCTTTGCCAAACATTTGCAAAGGTACGGCATTACACGTCCCTTGAGACACAGGCGTGCGCCCAAGACCCGTGTTTGGCAAAGCTACGGTATTACACGCCGCCAGAGACACAGTCGCGCGCACAAGACCTGAAGTCCTTGCCAAACATTAGCAAAGGTACGGCGTTACACACCGCCTCAGTTACAGGGGCGCGCATAAGACCTGAAATCTTAGCCTAACATTGGCAAACCTACGGCATTACACCCCACATGAAACACATGCACGCGCACATGTCCTGAAGTCTTTACCAATCATTGGCAAAGATACGACATTACACGCCACCTGAGACATAGGCGCGTGAACAAGACCTGAACTATATGCCAAACATTGGCAAAGCTACGACATTACACGCCGCCTGAGACACATGCTCACGCAAAAGACCTGAAGTCTTTGCCAAACATTGGCAAAGCTACGACATTACACGCCTCCTGAGACACAGGCACGCACAAGACCTGAATTCTTTGCCAAACATTTGCAAAGGTACGGCATTACACGCTGCCTGAGACACAGGCGTGCGCACAAGACCTGCATTTGGCAAAGCTACGGCATTACACGCCGCCTTAGGCACAGGCACGCGCACAAGATCTGAAGTCTTTGCCAAGCATTGGCAAAGCGACGACATTATACGCCGCCTGAGAGACATGCGCGCGCACAAGACCTGAAGTCTTTGCCAAACATTGGCAAAGCTACGACATTACACGCCGCCTGGGTTACATATGCGCGCACAAGACCTGACCTCTTTGCCAAACATTGGAAAAGCTACAGCATTACACGCCGCCTGAGACACAGGCGCGCGCACAAGACCTGTAGTCTTTGCCAAACATTGGCAAAGCTACAGCATTACACGCCTCCTGTGACACAGGCGCGCGCATAAGACATGTAGTCTTTGCCAAACATTGTCAAACCTACTAAATTACACGCCTCCTGAGACACAGGCGTGCACAACACCTGAAGTCTTTGCCAAACATTTTCAAATGTACGGCATTACACGACGCCTGAGACACAGGCGTCCACCCAATACCTGTGTTTGCCAAACTACGGTATTACACGCCGCCTGAGACACTGGCGCGCGCACAAGGCCTGAAGTCTTTGCCAAACATTGGCAAAGCTACGGCATTACACGCCGCCTGAGACACAGGCGCGCGCACAAGGCCTGAAATCCTTGCCAAACATTAGCAAAGCTACGGCATTACACGCCGCCTGAGACACATGCGCGCGCATAAGACCTGAAGTCTTTGCCAATCATTGGCAAAGCTACGGCATTACACGCCGCCTGAGACACATGCGCGCGCACAAGACCTGAAGTCTTTGCCAAACATTGGCAAAGCTACGACATTACACGCCGCCTGAGACACATGCGCGCGCACAAGACCTGAACTCTTTGCCACACTATGGCAAAGGTACGGCATTACACGCCGCCTGAGACACAGGCGCGCGCACAAGACCAGAACTCTTTGCCAAACATTGGAAAAGCTACGGCATTACACGCCGCCTGAGACACAGGCGCGCGCACAAGACCTGAAGTCTTTGCCAAACATTGGCAAAGCTACGGCATTACACGCCTCGTGAGACAGAGGCGCGCGCATAAGATATGTAGTCTTTGCCAAACATTGGCAAAGCTACGAAATTACACGCCTCGTGAGACACAGGCGCGCGCACAAGACCTGTAGTCTTTGCCAAACATTGGCAAAGCTACGGCATTACACGCCTCCTGAGACACAGGTGCGCACAAGACCTGAAGTCTTTGCCAAACATTTGCAAAGGTACGGCATTACACGCGGCCTGAGACACAGGCGTGCGCACAAGACCTGTGTTTGGCAAAGCTACGGCATTACACGCCGCCTTAGGCACAGGCGCGCGCACAAGACCTGAAGTTTTTGCCAAACATTGGCAAAGCGACGACATTATACGCCGCCTGAGACATAGGCGTGCGCACAATACCTGAAGTCCTTGCCAAACATTAGCAAAGCTACGGCATTACACGCCGCCTCAGACTCAGGCACGCGCACAAGACCTGAAGTCTTTGCCAAACATTGGCAAACCTACGGCATTACACGCCGCATGAGACAAAGGCGCGTGCACAAGACCTGAACTATATCCCAAACATTGGCAAAGATACGATATTACACGCCGCCTGAGACACATGTGCGGACACAAACCTGAAGTCTTTGCCAAACATTTAACACCTCTTGAGACACAGGCGTGCACACAAGACCTGAACTCTTTGCCAATCATTGGCAAAGCTACGACATTACACGCCTCCTGAGACACAGGCGCGCGCATAAGACCTTTGTTTGGCAAAGCTACGACATTACACGCCGCCTTAGACACAGGCGTGCACACAAGACCTGAACTCATTGCCAATCATTTGCCAAGCTATGACATTACACGCCGCCTGAGACACTGGCGCGCACATAAGACCTTTGTTTGGCAAAGCTACGGTATTACACGCCGGCTGTGACACTGGCGCAAGACCTAAAGTCTTTGCCAAACATTGGCAATGCTACGGCATTACACGACGCCTGAGACACAACGCGCACACAAGGCCTGAAGTCTTTGCAAAACATTGGCTATGCTATGGCGTTACACGCCGCCTGAAACACTGGCTCGCGCACAAGACCTGAACTCTTTGCCAATCATTGGCAAAGCTACGGCGTTACACGTCGCCTGAGACACAGGCGCGAGCATAAGACTTTTGTTTGGCAAAGCTACGTCATTACACGCCGCCTGAGACACAGGCGCGCAAGACCTGAAGTCTTTGCCAAACATTGGCAATGCTACGGCATTACATGACGCCCGAGACACATCGCGCACACAAGACCTGAAGTCTTTGCAAAACGTTGGCAAAGCTACGGCATTACACGCCGTCTGAGACACAGGCGTGCCCACAAGACCTGAACTATATGCCAAACATTGGCAAAGCTACGGCATTACACGCCGCCTGAGACACATGCGCACGCAAAAGTCCTGAAGACTTTGCCATTCATTGGAAAAGCTAGGGCATTACACGCCGCCTGAGACACAGGCGCGCGCACAAGACCAGAAATCTTTGACAAACATTGGAAAAGGTACGGCATTACACGCCGCCTGAGACACTGGCGCGCGCACAAAACCTGAAGTCTTTCCAAACATTGGCAAAGCTACGACATTACGCGCACAAGACCTGAAGTCTTTGCCAATCATTGGCAAAGCTACGGCATTACACGCCGCCTGAGACACAGGGGCGCACACTAGAACTGAAGACTTTGCCAAACATTGGCAAAGCTACAACATTATAAGCCGCCTCAGACACAGGCGCGCGCACAAGACCTGAAGTCCTTGCCAAACATTAGCAAAACTATGGCATTACACGCCGCCTCAGACACAGGCGCGGGCACAAGACCTGAAGTCTTTGCCAAACATTGTGAAACCTACCGCATTACATGCCGCATGAGACACAGGCGCGCGCACAAGACCTGAACTATATGGCAAACATTGGCAAAGATACGATATTACATTCCGCCTGAGACACATGCGCAGACACAAGACCTGAAGTCTTTGCCAAACATTACACTCCGCCTGAGACACAGGCGTTCACACAAGACCAGAACTCTTTGCCAATCATTGGCAAAGCTACGGCATTACACGCCGCCTGAGACACAGGCGCGCACATAAGACCTATGTTTGGCAAAGCTACGACATTACACGACTCCTGAGACACAGGCGCGCACAAGACCTGAAGTCTTTGCCAAACATTTGCAAAGGTACGACATTACATGTCCCTTGAGACACAGGCGTTCGCCAAAGACCCGTGTTTGGCAAAGCTACGGTATTACACGCCGCCTGAGACACAGTCGCGCGCACAAGACCTGAAGTCCTTGCCAAACATTGGCAAAGCTACGGCATTACACGCCTCGTGAGACAGAGGCGCGCGCATAAGACATGTAGTCTTTGCCAAACATTGGCAAAGCTACGAAATTACACGCCTCGTGAGACACAGGCGCGCGCACAAGACCTGTAGTCTTTGCCAAACATTGGCAAAGCTACGGCATTACACGCCTCCTGAGACACAGGTGCGCACAAGACCTGAAGTCTTTGCCAAACATTTGCAAAGGTACGGCATTACACGCGGCCTGAGACACAGGCGTGCGCACAAGACCTGTGTTTGGCAAAGCTACGGCATTACACGCCGCCTTAGGCACAGGCGCGCGCACAAGACCTGAAGTTTTTGCCAAACATTGGCAAAGCGACGACATTATACGCCGCCTGAGACATAGGCGTGCGCACAATACCTGAAGTCCTTGCCAAACATTAGCAAAGCTACGGCATTACACGCCGCCTCAGACTCAGGCACGCGCACAAGACCTGAAGTCTTTGCCAAACATTGGCAAACCTACGGCATTACACGCCGCATGAGACAAAGGCGCGTGCACAAGACCTGAACTATATCCCAAACATTGGCAAAGATACGATATTACACGCCGCCTGAGACACATGTGCGGACACAAACCTGAAGTCTTTGCCAAACATTTAACACCTCTTGAGACACAGGCGTGCACACAAGACCTGAACTCTTTGCCAATCATTGGCAAAGCTACGACATTACACGCCTCCTGAGACACAGGCGCGCGCATAAGACCTTTGTTTGGCAAAGCTACGACATTACACGCCGCCTTAGACACAGGCGTGCACACAAGACCTGAACTCATTGCCAATCATTTGCCAAGCTATGACATTACACGCCGCCTGAGACACTGGCGCGCACATAAGACCTTTGTTTGGCAAAGCTACGGTATTACACGCCGGCTGTGACACTGGCGCAAGACCTAAAGTCTTTGCCAAACATTGGCAATGCTACGGCATTACACGACGCCTGAGACACAACGCGCACACAAGGCCTGAAGTCTTTGCAAAACATTGGCTATGATATGGCGTTACACGCCGCCTGAAACACTGGCTCGCGCACAAGACCTGAACTCTTTGCCAATCATTGGCAAAGCTACGGCGTTACACGTCGCCTGAGACACAGGCGCGAGCATAAGACTTTTGTTTGGCAAAGCTACGTCATTACACGCCGCCTGAGACACAGGCGCGCAAGACCTGAAGTCTTTGCCAAACATTGGCAATGCTACGGCATTACATGACGCCCGAGACACATCGCGCACACAAGACCTGAAGTCTTTGCAAAACGTTGGCAAAGCTACGGCATTACACGCCGTCTGAGACACAGGCGTGCCCACAAGACCTGAACTATATGCCAAACATTGGCAAAGCTACGGCATTACACGCCGCCTGAGACACATGCGCACGCAAAAGTCCTGAAGACTTTGCCATTCATTGGAAAAGCTAGGGCATTACACGCCGCCTGAGACACAGGCGCGCGCACAAGACCAGAAATCTTTGACAAACATTGGAAAAGGTACGGCATTACACGCCGCCTGAGACACTGGCGCGCGCACAAAACCTGAAGTCTTTCCAAACATTGGCAAAGCTACGACATTACGCGCACAAGACCTGAAGTCTTTGCCAATCATTGGCAAAGCTACGGCATTACACGCCGCCTGAGACACAGGGGCGCACACTAGAACTGAAGACTTTGCCAAACATTGGCAAAGCTACAACATTATAAGCCGCCTCAGACACAGGCGCGCGCACAAGACCTGAAGTCCTTGCCAAACATTAGCAAAACTATGGCATTACACGCCGCCTCAGACACAGGCGCGGGCACAAGACCTGAAGTCTTTGCCAAACATTGTGAAACCTACCGCATTACATGCCGCATGAGACACAGGCGCGCGCACAAGACCTGAACTATATGGCAAACATTGGCAAAGATACGATATTACATTCCGCCTGAGACACATGCGCAGACACAAGACCTGAAGTCTTTGCCAAACATTACACTCCGCCTGAGACACAGGCGTTCACACAAGACCAGAACTCTTTGCCAATCATTGGCAAAGCTACGGCATTACACGCCGCCTGAGACACAGGCGCGCACATAAGACCTATGTTTGGCAAAGCTACGACATTACACGACTCCTGAGACACAGGCGCGCACAAGACCTGAAGTCTTTGCCAAACATTTGCAAAGGTACGACATTACATGTCCCTTGAGACACAGGCGTTCGCCAAAGACCCGTGTTTGGCAAAGCTACGGTATTACACGCCGCCTGAGACACAGTCGCGCGCACAAGACCTGAAGTCCTTGCCAAACATTAGCAAAGTTATGGCGTTACACACCGCCTCAAACACAGGGGCGCGCACAAGACCTGAAGTCTTAGCCTAACATTGGCAAACCTACGGCATTACACCCCACATGAAACACATGCGCGCGCACAAGACCTGAAGTCTTTGCCAATCATTGATAAAGATACGACATTACACGCTGCCTGAGACACAGGCGCGCGAACAAGACCTGAACTATATGCCAAACATTGGCAAAGCTACGGCATTACACGCCGCCTGAGACACATGCTCACGCAAAAGTCCTGAAGTCTTTGCCAATCATTGTCAAAGCTACGGCATTACACGCCGCCTGAGACACATGCGCGTGCATAAGACCTGAAGTCTTTGCCAATCATTGGCAAAGGTACGGCATTACACGCCGCCTGAGACACTTGCGCATGCACAAGACGTGAAGTCTTTGACATTGGCAAAGCTACGAAATTACACGCCGCCTGGGTTACATGCGCACGCACAAGACCTGAACTCTTTGCCACACTTTGGAAAAGCTACGGCATTACACGCCGCCTGAGACACAGGCGCGCGCACAAGACCAGAACTCTTTGCAAAACTTTAGAAAAGCTACGGCATTACACGTTGCCTGAGACACAGGCGCGCACAAGACCAGAAGTCTGTGCCAAACATTGGCAAAGCTATGGCATTACACGCCTCCTCATATACATGCGCGCACACAAGACCTGAAGTATTTGCAAAACATTTGCAAATGTACGGCTTTACACGCCGCCTGAGACACAGGCGTGCGCACAAGAGCTGTGTTTGGCAAAGCTACGGCATTACACGCCGCCTGAGACACAGACGCGCACACCAGAACTGAAGTCTTTACCAAACATTGGCAAAGCTACAACATTATAAGCCGCCTCAGACACAGGCGCGCGCACAAGACCTGAAGTCCTTGCCAAACATTAGCAAAACTACGCCATTACACGCCGCCTCAGACACAGGCGCGGGCACAAGACCTGAAGTCTTTGCCAAACATTGTGAAACCTACGTCATTACACGCCGCATGAGACACAGGCGTGCGCACAAGACCTGAACTATATGCCAAACATTGGCAAATATACGATATTACATTCCGCCTGAGACACATGCGCAGACACAAGACCTGAAGTCTTTGCCAAACATTACACACCGCCTGAGACACAGGCGTTCACACAAGACCTGAACTCTTTGCCAATCATTGGCAAAGCTATAGCATTACACGCCGCCTGAGACACAGGCGCGCACATAAGACCTTTGTTTGGCAAAGCTACGACATTACACGCCTCCTGAGACACAGGCGCGCACAAGACCTGAAGTCTTTGCCAAACATTTGCAAAGGTAAGGCATTACACGTCCCTTGAGACACAAGCGTGCGCCCAAGACCCGTGTTTGCCAAACTACGGTATTACACGCCGCCTGAGACACTGGCGCGCGCACAAGGCCTGAAGTCTTTGCCAAAAATTGGCAAAGATACGACATTACACGCCGCCTGAGACACAGGCGCGCGAACAAGACCTGAACTATATGCCAAACATTGGCAAAGCTACGGCATTACACGCCGCCTGAGACACATGCTCACGCAAAAGTCCTGAAGTCTTTGCCAATCATTGTCAAAGCTACGGCATTACACGCCGCCTGAGACACATGCGCGTGCACAAGACCTGAAGTCTTTGCCAATCATTGGCAAAGGTACGGCATTACACGCCGCCTGAGACACTTGCGCATGCACAAGACCTGAAGTCTTTGCCAAACATTGGCAAAGCTACGAAATTACACGCCGCCTGGGTTACATGCGCACGCACAAGACCTGAACTCTTTGCCACACTTTGGAAAAGCTACGGCATTACACGCCGCCTGAGACACAAGCGCGCGCACAAGACCAGAACTCTTTGCAAAACTTTAGAAAAGCTACGGCATTACACGCTGCCTGAGACACAGGCGCGCACAAGACCAGAAGTCTGTGCCAAACATTGGCAAAGCTATGGCATTACACGCCTCCTCATATACATGCGCGCACACAAGACCTGAAGTCTTTGCCAAACATTTGCAAAGGTACGGCTTTACACGCCGCCTGAGACACAGGCGTGCGCACAAGAGCTGTGTTTGGCAAAGCTACGGCATTACACGCCGCCTGAGACACAGGCGCGCACACCAGAACTGAAGTCTTTGCCAAACATTGGCAAAGCTACAACATTATAAGCCGCCTCAGACACGGGCGCGCGCACAAGACCTGAAGTCCTTGCCAAACATTAGCAAAACTACACCATTACACGCCGCCTCAGACATAGGCGCGGGCACAAGACCTGAAGTCTTTGCCAAACATTGTGAAACCTACGTCATTACACGCCGCATGAGACACAGGCGCGCGCACAAGACCTGAACTATATGCCAAACATTGGCAAAGATACGATATTACATTCCGCCTGAGACACATGCGCAGACACAAGACCTGAAGTCTTTGCCAAACATTACACACCGCCTGAGACACAGGCGTTCACACAAGACCTGAACTCTTTGCCAATCATTGGCAAAGCTATAGCATTACACGCCGCCTGAGACACAGGCGCGCACATAAGACCTTTGTTTGGCAAAGCTACGACATTACACGCCTCCTGAGACACAGGCGCGCACAAGACCTGAAGTCTTTGCCAAACATTTGCAAAGGTAAGGCATTACACGTCCCTTGAGACACAGGCGTGCGCCCAAGACCCGTGTTTGGCAAAGCTACGGTATTACACGATGCCTGAGACACAGTCGCGCGCACAAGACTGAAGTCCTTGCCAAACATTAGCAAAGCTACGGCGTTACACACCGCCTCAGACACAGGGGCGCGCACAAGACCTGAACTCTTAGCCTAACATTGGCAAACCTACGGCATTACACCCCGCATGAAACACATGCGCGCGCACAAGACCTGAAGTCTTTGCCAATCATTGGCAAAGATACGACATTACACGCCGCCTGAGACACAGGCGCGCGTACAAGACCTGAACTATATGCCAAACATTGGCAAAGCTACGGCATTACACGCCGCCTGAGACACATGCTCACGCAAAAGTCCTGAAGTCCTTGCCAATCATTGTCAAAGCTACGACATTACACGCCGCCTAAGACACATGCGCGTGCAAAAGACCTGAAGTCTTTGCCAATCATTGGCAAAGCTACGGCATTACACGCCGCCCGAGACACTTACGCATGCACAAGACTTGAAGTCTTTGCCAAACATTGGCAAAGCTACGAAATTACACGCCGCCTGGGTTACATGCGCGCGCACAAGACCTGAACTCTTTGCCACACTTGCCAAACATTAGCAAAGCTACGACGTTACACACCGCCTCAGAGACAGGGGTACGCACAAGACCTGAAGTCTTAGCCTAACATTGGCAAACCTACGGCATTACACCCCGCATGAAACACATGTGCGCGCACAAGACCTAAAGTCTTTGCCAATCATTGGCAAAGATAAGACACTACACGCCGCCTGAGACACAGGTGCGCGAATAAGACCCGAACTATATGCCAAACATTAGCAAAGCTACGGTATTACACGCCGCCTGAGACACATGCTCACGCAAAAGTCCTGAAGTCTTTGCCAATCATTGGCAAAGCTACGGCATTACACGCCGCTTGAGACATGCGCGCGCACAAGACCAGAACTCTTTGCAAAACTTTGGAAAAGCTACGGCATTACATGCTGCAAGAGACACAGGCGCGCGCACAAGACCTGAACTATATGGCAAACATTGGCAAAGATACGATATTACATTCCGCCTGAGACACATGCGCAGACACAAGACCTGAAGTCTTTGCCAAACATTACACTCCGCCTGAGACACAGGCGTTCACACAAGACCAGAACTCTTTGCCAATCATTGGCAAAGCTACGGCATTACACGCCGCCTGAGACACAGGCGCGCACATAAGACCTATGTTTGGCAAAGCTACGACATTACACGACTCCTGAGACACAGGCGCGCACAAGACCTGAAGTCTTTGCCAAACATTTGCAAAGGTACGACATTACATGTCCCTTGAGACACAGGCGTTCGCCAAAGACCCGTGTTTGGCAAAGCTACGGTATTACACGCCGCCTGAGACACAGTCGCGCGCACAAGACCTGAAGTCCTTGCCAAACATTAGCAAAGTTATGGCGTTACACACCGCCTCAAACACAGGGGCGCGCACAAGACCTGAAGTCTTAGCCTAACATTGGCAAACCTACGGCATTACACCCCACATGAAACACATGCGCGCGCACAAGACCTGAAGTCTTTGCCAATCATTGATAAAGATACGACATTACACGCTGCCTGAGACACAGGCGCGCGAACAAGACCTGAACTATATGCCAAACATTGGCAAAGCTACGGCATTACACGCCGCCTGAGACACATGCTCACGCAAAAGTCCTGAAGTCTTTGCCAATCATTGTCAAAGCTACGGCATTACACGCCGCCTGAGACACATGCGCGTGCATAAGACCTGAAGTCTTTGCCAATCATTGGCAAAGGTACGGCATTACACGCCGCCTGAGACACTTGCGCATGCACAAGACCTGAAGTCTTTGACATTGGCAAAGCTACGAAATTACACGCCGCCTGGGTTACATGCGCACGCACAAGACCTGAACTCTTTGCCACACTTTGGAAAAGCTACGGCATTACACGCCGCCTGAGACACTGGCGCGCGCACAAGACCAGAACTCTTTGCAAAACTTTAGAAAAGCTACGGCATTACACGTTGCCTGAGACACAGGCGCGCACAAGACCAGAAGTCTGTGCCAAACATTGGCAAAGCTATGGCATTACACGCCTCCTCATATACATGCGCGCACACAAGACCTGAAGTCTTTGCCAAACATTTGCAAATGTACGGCTTTACACGCCGCCTGAGACACAGGCGTGCGCACAAGAGCTGTGTTTGGCAAAGCTACGGCATTACACGCCGCCTGAGACACAGGCGCGCACACCAGAACTGAAGTCTTTACCAAACATTGGCAAAGCTACAACATTATAAGCCGCCTCAGACACAGGCGCGCGCACAAGACCTGAAGTCCTTGCCAAACATTAGCAAAACTACGCCATTACACGCCGCCTCAGACACAGGCGCGGGCACAAGACCTGAAGTCTTTGCCAAACATTGTGAAACCTACGTCATTACACGCCGCATGAGACACAGGCGTGCGCACAAGACCTGAACTATATGCCAAACATTGGCAAAGATACGATATTACATTCCACCTGAGACACATACGCAGACACAAGACCTGAAGTCTTTGCCAAACATTACACACCGCCGAGACACAGGCGTTCACACAAGACCTGAACTCTTTGCCAATCATTGGCAAAGCTATAGCATTACACGCCGCCTGAGACACAGGCGCGCACATAAGACCTTTGTTTGGCAAAGCTACGACATTACACGCCTCCTGAGACACAGGCGCACAAGACCTGAAGTCTTTGCCAAACATTTGCAAAGGTAAAGCATTACACGTCCCTTGAGACACAAGCGTGCGCCCAAGACCCGTGTTTGCCAAACTACGGTATTACACGCCGCCTGAGACACTGGCGCGCGCACAAGGCCTGAAGTCTTTGCCAAAAATTGGCAAAGATACGACATTACACGCCGCCTGAGACACAGGCGCGCGAACAAGACCTGAACTATATGCCAAACATTGGCAAAGCTACGACATTACACGCCGCCTGAGACACATGCTCACGCAAAAGTCCTGAAGTCTTTGCCAATCATTGTCAAAGCTACGGCATTACACGCCGCCTGAGACACAGGCGCGCGAACAAGACCTGAACTATATGCCAAACATTGGCAAAGCTACGGCATTACACGCCGCCTGAGACACATGCTCACGCAAAAGTCCTGAAGTCTTTGCCAATCATTGTCAAAGCTACGGCATTACACGCCGCCTGAGACACATGCGCGTGTACAAGACCTGAAGTCTTTGCCAATCATTGGCAAAGGTACGGCATTACACGCCGCCTGAGACACTTGCGCATGCACAAGACCTGAAGTCTTTGCCAAACATTGGCAAAGCTACGAAATTACACGCCGCCTGGGTTACATGCGCACGCACAAGACCTGAACTCTTTGCCACACTTTGGAAAAGCTACGGCATTACACGCCGCCTGAGACACAGGCGCGCGCACAAGACCAGAACTCTTTGCAAAACTTTTGAAAAGCTACGGCATTACACGCTGCCTGAGACACAGGCGCGCACAAGACCAGAAGTCTGTGCCAAACATTGGCAAAGCTATGGCATTACACGCCTCCTCATATACATGCGCGCACACAAGACCTGAAGTCTTTGCCAAACATTTGCAAAGGTACGGCTTTACACGCCGCCTGAGACACAGGCGTGCGCACAAGAGCTGTGTTTGGCAAAGCTACGGCATTACACGCCGCCTGAGACACAGGCGCGCACACCAGAACTGAAGTCTTTGCCAAACATTGGCAAAGCTACAACATTATAAGCCGCCTCAGACACAGGCGCGCGCACAAGACCTGAAGTCCTTGCCAAACATTAGCAAAACTACGCCATTACACGCCGCCTCAGACATAGGCGCGGGCACAAGACCTGAAGTCTTTGCCAAACATTGTGAAACCTACGTCATTACACGCCGCATGAGACACAGGCGCGCGCACAAGACCTGAACTATATGCCAAACATTGGCAAAGATACGATATTACATTCCGCCTGAGACACATGCGCAGACACAAGACCTGAAGTCTTTGCCAAACATTACACACCGCCTGAGACACAGGCGTTCACACAAGACCTGAACTCTTTGCCAATCATTGGCAAAGCTATAGCATTACACGCCGCCTGAGACACAGGCGCGCACATAAGACCTTTGTTTGGCAAAGCTACGACATTACACGCCTCCTGAGACACAGGCGCGCACAAGACCTGAAGTCTTTGCCAAACATTTGCAAAGGTAAGGCATTACACGTCCCTTGAGACACAGGCGTGCGCCCAAGACCCGTGTTTGGCAAAGCTACGGTATTACACGCCGCCTGAGACACAGTCGCGCGCACAAGACTGAAGTCCTTGCCAAACATTAGCAAAGCTACGGCGTTACACACCGCCTCAGACACAGGGGCGCGCACAAGACCTGAACTCTTAGCCTAACATTGGCAAACCTACGGCATTACACCCCGCATGAAACACATGCGCGCGCACAAGACCTGAAGTCTTTGCCAATCATTGGCAAAGATACGACATTACACGCCGCCTGAGACACAGGCGCGCGTACAAGACCTGAACTATATGCCAAACATTGGCAAAGCTACGGCATTACACGCCGCCTGAGACACATGCTCACGCAAAAGTCCTGAAGTCTTTGCCAATCATTGTCAAAGCTACGACATTACACGCCGCCTAAGACACATGCGCGTGCAAAAGACCTGAATTCTTTGCCAATCATTGGCAAAGCTACGGCATTACACGCCGCCTGAGACACTTACGCATGCACAAGACTTGAAGTCTTTGCCAAACATTGGCAAAGCTACGAAATTACACGCCGCCTGGGTTACATGCGCGCGCACAAGACCTGAACTCTTTGCCACACTTGCCAAACATTAGCAAAGCTACGACGTTACACACCGCCTCAGAGACAGGGGTACGCACAAGACCTGAAGTCTTAGCCTAACATTGGCAAACCTACGGCATTACACCCCGCATGAAACACATGTGCGCGCACAAGACCTAAAGTCTTTGCCAATCATTGGCAAAGATAAGACACTACACGCCGCCTGAGACACAGGTGCGCGAATAAGACCCGAACTATATGCCAAACATTAGCAAAGCTACGGTATTACACGCCGCCTGAGACACATGCTCACGCAAAAGTCCTGAAGTCTTTGCCAATCATTGGCAAAGCTACGGCATTACACGCCGCCTGAGACATGCGCGCGCACAAGACCAGAACTCTTTGCAAAACTTTGGAAAAGCTACGGCATTACATGCTGCAAGAGACAAAGGCGCGCACAAGACCTGAAGTCTGTGCCAAACATTGGCAAAGGTACGGCATTACACGCCGCCTCAGACACATGCGCGCACACAAGACATGAAGTCTTTGCAAATCATTGGCAAAGCTACAACATTACACGCCGCCTGACACACAGGCGCGCGCACAAGACCTGAACTATATGCCTAACATTGTCAAAGCTACGGCATTACACGCCGCCTGAGACACATGCGTGCGCACAAGCACTGAAGTCTTTGCCAATTATTGGCAAAGCTACGGCATTACACGCCGCCTGAGACACATGCGCGCACACAAGACCTGAAGTCTTTGCCAAACATTGGCAAAGCTACGACATTACACGCCGTCTTGGTTACATGCGCGCGCACAAGATCTGAACTCTATGCCACACTTTGGTAAAGCTACGACATTACACGCCGCCTGAGACACAGGCACACGCACAAGACCAGAACTCTTTGCCAAACACTGGAAAAGCTACGGCATTACACGCCGCCTGAGACACAGTCGCGCGCACAAGACATGTAGTCTTTGCCAAACATTGGCAAAGCTACGGCATAACACACCTCCTGAGACACAGCGCGCGCACAAGACATGCCTCCTGCAACACAGGCGCGCACAACACCTAAAGTCTTTGCCAAACATTTGCAAATGTACGGCATTACACGACGCCTGAGACACAGGCGTCCACCCAATACCTGTGTTTGCCAAAGCTACGGTATTACACGCCGCCTGAGACAAGACCTGAAGTCTTTGCCAAACATTGGCAAAGCTACGGCATTACACGCCGCCTGAGACACAGGCGTGCGCACAAGACCTGATGTCCTTGCCAAACATTAGCAAAGCTACGGCATTACACGCCGCCTTTGACACAGTCGCGCACCCAAGACCTGAAGTCTTTTCCAATCATTGGCAAAGCTACGGCATTACACGCCGCCTGAGACACATGCGCGCGCACAAGACCTGAATTCTTTGCCAACCATTGGCAAAGCTACGACATTACACGCCGCTTGGGTTACATGCGCGTGCACAAGACCTGAACTCTTTGCCACACTATGGCAAAGCTATGGCGTTACACGCCGCCTGAGACACAGGCGCCCGTACAAGACCAGAACTCTTTGCCAAACATTGGAAAAGGTACGACATTACACGTTGCCTGAGACACAGGCGCGCATAAGACCTGAAGTCTTTGCCAAACATTGGCAAAGCTACGGCATTACACGCCGCCTGAGACACAGGCGCGCGCACAAGACTTGAAGTCTTTGCCAAACATTGGCAAAGCTACGACATTACACGCCTCCTGAGACACACGCGCGCGCACAAGACCTGAAGTCTTTGCCAAACATTGGCATAGCGACGACATTATACGCCGCCTAAGACATAGGCGTGCACACAAGACCTGAAGTCCTTGCCAAACATTAGCAAAGCTACGGCATTACACGCCGCCTCCGAAACAGGCGCGCGCACAAGACCTGAAGTCTTTGCCAAAAATTGGCAAACCTACGGCATTACACGCCGCATGAGACATAGGCGCGAGCACAAGTCCTGAACTATATGCCAAACATTGGCAAAGATACGATATTACACGCCCCTTGAGACACATGCGCGGACACAAACCTGAAGTCATTGGCAAAGCTAAGACATTACACACCGCCTGAGACACAGGCGCGTGCATAAGGCCTTTGTTTGGCAAAGCTACAACATTACACGCCGCCTGAGACATAGGCGTGCACACAAGACCTGAACTCATTGCCAACCATTTTCAAAGCTATGACATTACACGCCGCCTGAGACACAGGCGCGCACATAAGACCTTTGTTTGGCAAAGCTACGGCATTACACGCCGCCTGAGACACTGGCGCGCAAGACCTAAAGTCTTTTCCAAACATTGGCAATGCTACGGCATTACACGATGCCTGAGACACAACGCACACACAAGACCTGAAGTCTTTGCAAAACATTGGCTAAGGTACGGCGTTACACGCCTCCTAAAACATAGGCGTGCGCACAAGACCTGAACTCTATTCCAAACATTGGCAAAGCTACGTCATTACACGTCGCTTGAGACACAGGCGTGCGCATAAGATCTTTGTTTGGCAAAGCTACGGCATTACACGCTGCCTGAGACACAGGCGCGCAAGACCTGAAGTCTTTGCCAAACATTGGCAATGCTACGGCATTACACGACGCCTGAGACACATGCGCGCACACAAGACCTAAAGTATTTGCCAAACATTGCCAAAGCTACGACATTACACGCCGCCTGGGTTTCATGCGCGCGCACAAGACCTGAACTCTTTCCCATACTATGGCAAAGCTAGGGCATTACACGCCGCCTGAGACACAGGCGCGCGCACAAGACCAGAACTCTTTGACATACATTGGCAAAGCTACGGCATTACACGCCGCCTGAGACACATGCGCGCGCACAAGACCTGAAGTCATTGCCAATCATTGGCAAAGCTACTGTCACACCCCGACCGATGGCGGAATCATCGGGGCGAGACATGTAAGACTGTTCATAGCTCATGGTTGACTAAATTGAAATATATTAAAGTTAAATTTCCATTACAAATAATCCGAGTACAAACCAAATTCAAACAAGAAACATAAAACAATTCATAAAGTTCTTGATTTAAATTGCTAAGTCCAAATCCTTTGTTGAACACGTCTTGAATCAATCTCACATATTGGGGCCTGAAACATGAATAAAATAAAGTCAACTAAAAAGTTGGTGAGTATAACACAGTTGAATGTAGATAGCATATAGTTGAACACAAATCCTTTACAAAACATGATAAAATAAGGCATTTATGGGGAGCGGCTATTGTGTAACCATGTACAACCAAACCTTGTGACTAGCATGCAAAAATTATGTTGTCGGTTTCAATCACCGCGCACCATGGGTGGGTTTGTCAGACTCAATAGATCTATCATTGAAAACCGTCGGCTTGTATAGTTAATGATTGCACATAAGAGCATACAAAGGTTAGCACACCTAGCACTCGGGCACAAAGCTCAAATTTTGCACACATGTATGTAAAAAGGATTTTTGCACTTGTGTTGTTTGTGTAAATGTAAATGTGTAATGTGTAATGTGTATAGAGTTCATGTTCCACCCCAAAAGTGTAAAAGAGTAAAAAGGGGTTGTGAATACTCACTTGGTATGGAAGTGTAGCTAACAAGGATTATAGATAGCAAATATGATCCTCGAAATGCACAATTTAACCTAAAGAGTAATGTGTATTGAATCAAATAGATGCATAAAGTTTAAGTCTAAATGAAAGTTGAATTTGTGTATAAAACTATTGATTTGTATTTAAAAGTATTGAATAAAATATATAGAGTTTGAAGTAAAAATATTTTTGAAACAACTTGATTAGATTTGAATTGGATAATTGAATAAATATATAATTATAGTTTATGAAATAATGTAAATATTAATTGTAATTAAGTATAAATAAATAAATGATTTTGATTTAAATGTAAATTAAATAAATAATCATTATCTTATTATTTATAAATTTTGTAACTTAATTATTTAAAATATCATTTAAGTGTAAGATAATAAATATAAATTTAATTTTTTTTATAAACTTTTAAATAAATTATAATTATGTCAATATTAAACTTTTAATCCATTTTTAAATACAGTAAACATATTTTTATAAAATCAAAACATTTATTGATCGAAAAATATAAAATTATAATTCTGTTACAGTTTCTGAGTCACACACGACCGTGCCTCGGAAGGGCACGATCGTGCTCAAGCCAGGGGTGCAACCGCGCTAGTCGGGGCACGACCGGGTTGATCAACATAGGGCACAAACTAGACCAGTCAATAGGCACCACCGTGCCTTGGCCCGGCACGGTCGTGTCTATGATCTTTAGACACAACAGAGACTAACCCAGAGGGCATGACAAGGTCTGGACAGGAGAACACGACCGCGCTGCTAGTCGGCACGACCGCGCTCTATGAGGCACGGCCGCGCTAGATGATTAGCGCGACCGTGTCTCTTCCAAATTAGACACGAATTGACAAATTCTTGTATTTTAACCGCTGGAATTGTTAGGGCTTTTGATTAATGGGTTATTACGAGTCTTTTCATATGACTTAATTGCATGTACATCGTGTTTAAGCAGGGATTCGATTAAATCATCTTTTTATAAAACATGAGTTCTGATTGGGACGATTTCTGTAATGAAAGCCCAGATTGATCGGGGGCTTTTGATATATGGACCGAAACGAAAAGGAGGGATGATTCAATTACCTCAAACAGTAAGGAATTTATAGCGATCGGTAGGAGGGAGTTCCGGCGTCGACGGCTTGAGTTCTGGAGATCTTTACTGCAACTCCGGCCAATCCAAATAGCCTGGGAACTTCAGGGATGATTGGGTATCGAGTCTCTGCTGCTGGATTGAGAGGATTCGGATCGAACAGTGGATTCTAGTTTCTTGGAAAGCTTGAGAGAGTTTTTCGAAATTGGTAATATGAAACTGAGGCGTTTGTGAAATTTGAAAATGGTAATACATTCGTTAAGGGGAAAAGAAACGTATGGATTTTACGGATTTAACGATCGGTGATTAAACTGCATTTACGTTTCAACTGTTACGCAGGCGCGACCGTGCCAAAGAGAAGCGCGACCGTGCCTAGGCACCGGGCGCGATCGTTCCAGGACCAGTCGCGCGATCGTGCCGAGGCACTTGGCGCGACCGTGCCAGGACGAAGCACGACCGTGCTAATTAGGGTTTCTTGCTAAATTTTCAACTTTAGTCCTTAACCTTTCAGGTTTAATTAGTTTGAAACAAATAGTTACTTGTATAGCGTTTAAGTGTATATAATCGAGCAAAACTTGTAAATTTGAATTGAATCATTGCATTTAATTTATGGCGAAAAGTATAATAAGACAGTGCACAAGTATTGAGTTTGAAATGCATTACATTGAATCGAAATATGAATACTAGATTCAGAGATGTTACAGTCTCCCCATGTTGAGAGAATTTCGTCCCGAAATTTTAGCTAGAGGATACAACAGTATCGGTAAAAAGATGAGGGTACTTGAGCTTCATTTGGTCTTCTCGTTCCCAAGTGAACTCAGGACCACGCTTAGATTCCCAACGAACTTTGACAATGGGAATGCGACTTCGCTTGAGCTGTTTGACTTCACGATCCATAATTTCCACGGGCTTCTCAATGAAGTGCATCGTTTCATCAATGCGCACGTCGTCAAGCGGTATATGGAGATTTTCATCAGCGAGACATTTCTTCAGATTAGATATATGAAATGTAGGATGCACATTGCCAAGAGATGGAGGTAACTCGAGCTTGTAAGCCACTTTCCCAATCCTTTCAAGGATCTTGAATGGGCCAACATAGCGAGGTGCTAACTTGCCTTTCTTTCCAAAACGGATCACGCCCTTCCATGGAGAAGAACAAGATCACCGACTTGGAATTCCGACTTGGAATTCCAAGGGTTTTCGACGTTTGTGGGCATAACTCTTTTGCCGACTCCTCGCTACTCGAATATTGTCACGGATTTGAATAATCTTGTCGGATGTTTCTTGAATTAACTCGGGACCGGTGATTTGTGCTTCACCAATCTCGTTCCAACAGATAGGAGAACGACACTTGCGACCATAGAGAGCTTCGAATGGAGCCATGTTGATACTTGTGTGGTAGCTATTGTTGTACGAAAACTCAATAAGGGATAAATGTGAATCCCAATTGCCACCAAAATCGATTACACAAGCTCTAAGCATGTCTTCAAGAGTTTGGATTGTTCGCTCGGTTTGACCATCAGTTTGGGGATGGTAAGCCGTGCTCAAATCTAATCGAGTACCAAGAGCCTTTTGTAGAGATTGCCAAAATCGAGACGTGAACCGAGCGTCTATATCGGATATTATGTTCAAGGGAACACCATGACGGCTCACAATTTCATCAATGTAAATTCGGGCTAATTTCTCCACTTTGAAGTCTTCACGTATAGGCAAGAAGTGAGCAGATTTGGTGAGTCGATCAATGATCACCCAAATACCATCATAACCACTCGAGGTGCGAGGGAGATTGGTAATAAAATCCATAGCTAGATTCTCCCATTTCCACACGGGAATTTCTGGTTGTTCGAGTAGACCAGATGGACGTTGATGTTCGGCTTTGACTTTGGAACAGGTTAAGCATTTGGCCACATAAAGAGCAATGTCTTTCTTCATACCGGGCCACCAATAAAGTTGGCAAAGATCTTTGTACATTTTATCCGCACCAGGATGAATAGAATAACGAGTCTTATGAGCCACGTTCATGAGAAATGTACGGAGATCGTCGCGATCGGGAATCCAAATACGGTTCAAGTAATAAAGTAAGCCATTGGGCTTTGATTCAAGAAGAAGTTCAACACCACACGACATTTCTTCATACATGTTACCCTCGGTTACCGAGACGTGTTGAGCTTCTAAGATACGGGTTTGAATATCAGTTTTAATACGGGCACAATGAAGCATAACATGGTCCTTTCGACTCAAAGCATCGGCTACAACATTCGTTTTGCTGGGATGGTAGCGAATCTAGCAGTCGTAGTCGTTAAGGAGTTCGACCCAACGTCGTTGCCTCATATTGAGTTCTTTTTGGTTGAAGATATGTTGAAGACTTTTGTGGTCGGTGAATACCACACATTTCGTGCCACATAGGTAATGTCTCCAAATCTTTAACGCGAATACGACCGCACCCAACTCGAGATCGTGCGTCATATAATTCTTCTCATGAACTTTGAGTTGCCTAGATGCATAAGCGATTACTTTGCCTCGTTGCATGAGAACACAACCAAGACCTTGGTTAGAAGCATCACAATAGACAACTAAATCATCATTTCCATCGGGGAGAGTCAAAATGGGAGCATTGCACAACTTTTGCTTGAGGGTTTGAAAAGCTTCTTCTTGTTTCGGTCCCCATGCATAAGTCTTACCCTTGTGGGTCAAAGCGGTAAGAGGGACAACAATCTTTGACAAGTTTGAGATGAAACGACGATAATAACCCGCAAGACCAAGAAATGAACGAACTTCGGTAGGAGTCTTCGAGGCATTCCAATTCTTAACCGTTTCAATCTTAGCAGGATCAACATGAATACCCTTGTCATTGACGATGTGACCAAGAAATTGAACTTCTTTTAACTAAAATTCACACTTGGAGAATTTGGCATATAGTTGTTCTTTCTTTAAAAGGTCCAAAACCAATCTAAGGTGTTCTTCATGGTCGGCTTTAGTCTTGGAATAGATTAAGATATCATCAATGAAAACGATCACGAATTTATCAAGGTACGGTTTGCACACACGATTCATGAGATCCATGAAAACTGCGGGTGCATTGGATAGCCCGAAAGGCATAACCATGAACTCGTAATGACCATACCTTGTTCGAAAAGCAGTCTTAGGAATGTCATCTTCTTGAACACGAAGCTGATGATAACCGGATCGAAGATCGATCTTCGAGAAGCAAGTAGAACCTTGAAGTTGATCAAAGAGATCATCGATTCTAGGCAAAGGTTAGCGGTTCTTGATAGTAAGTTTATTGAGTTAGCGGTAGTCAATACACATGCAAAATGATCCATCCTTCTTCTTAACAAATAAGACGGGTGCACCCCACGGTGAATGACTCGGACGGATGAATCCCTTGTCGGAGAGTTCTTGAATTTGACTTGCAAGTTCTTGCATTTCAGAAGGTGCAAGACGATAGGGAGCTCTAGCAACGGGGTTAGCTCCCGGTATAAGATCAATACGGAACTCTACTTGACGAACGGGAGGAAGACCGGATAAATCCTTAGGAAAAACTTCGGGGAAATCCCGAATGATCGGAATGTCTTGGATACTCTTCTCCTTGACATCCTTTTGAACAATATGAGCTAAGAAAGCAATGTACTTCTTTCGTAAGTACTTTTGAACGGTAGTACACGACATCAACTTAAGTTCCTTGCAAGGCTTTTCACCAAAAACTCTTAAGGTTTCTCCCGATGGTAGCGGAATTTGGATACACTTTTCAAAGCAAATGACTTCGGCATGATGATTTGATAGCCAATCCATACCTATGATAATATCAAAGCTTCCTAGTGGCATTGGAACAAGGTTGATTGGAAATGTGTGATCATTAAGTTCTAAAGAGCAATCATAGATAATGGACTCAATTGTAAGGGAGTCACCATTTGCTACTTCAACGGTAAATGTTTTCTCTAATTGGGACCGAGTCTTTGCAAGTAAAGGTTCAAAATTAAGTGACACAAAACTTTTATCGGCTCCGGTATCGAATAAAATGGAGGCATATTGACTATTAACAAGAAACGTACCAATGACCACGTCATTGTTGGCTTGAGCTTCGTTGGCGTTTATGTTGAACGCACGCCCACGAGCTCCACCTTGTCTAGCATTTGCAAGTCTTGGACATTGATCACGAAAATGGTTCGGGTCACCACACTCATAACAAGCACGCCCATTAGCAATGGCGGGAGCACCTTGGTTAGCCACTTGAGGTACGGTTCGGTTTGGAGGGTTGACTTGGCCCGTAAGAGCTTTGGTCCTACAAACACTAACCGTATGACCATATCTCCCACAATAAGTACAAAGGCGACATGGGATGTTTTGAGGATGATGAAAATTGCAGGTGGCACAAAGAAGGTAGATCCCAACATATGGCTTTTTAGCCGGCATTTGAACCATAGGTGCAGCTTGGTTGACGGGAACAGCAGTAGTAACCACAACAAAATTTCTAACCTTCCTCTTTCTATTATTGCGAGAGGGCTTGGTTGTGGCTTCTTTGTTGTGAGTGGAGGGGTTATGGTTTTAGAAACTTTCTTAGAACCCTTTTTGGTAAGAGTTCCAGCTTTCACATGATTATCAGTTAAAGTAGCGGCTAGACGAATAGCATCCTCCAGAGTAGCAGGATTTCTACCTAAGACAGTATCTTGGATTTGTCTTGGTAGCCCACCAATATACTTCTCGATACATCGGGACAAAGGAGTGACCATGTGGGCCACTAGAAGACTCAACTCATGGAACCGAGTTGTATATGCTAAGCTTTCCCCACTATCTTGGGCAAGATCCCAAAATTCAGCTTCTAGCTTTTTCACTTCATTTCGAGGACAGAACTCCTCGGTCATAAGCCTTTTGACCTCATCCCAAGGTAAGGCCATAGCTATGTCAACACCCCTATTCCTTTTCTCCCCATTCCACCATGTAAGTGCCCGTTTTTGTAGGACACTTGTAGCATGACGAACACAGAGATTGTCGGGACAGTCACTATTGAGAAAGGTATTCTCAATGCTTTCAAACCATTGAAGGAGTCCAGTAGCTCCTTCGGTTCCATAAAACTTGAGGGGATTGCACGAGTTGAAGTGCTTGAAGGTGCATTGAGATGGATTATTACCACCATTTCCACCATTATTACCACTATTGCTTCCATTTCCACCATTGTTGCCATTGGTGGCACCATTGGCTTGGGTGAGTTGTGTCACCAATTGGGTGAGAATAGCAGCAATGTCGGTGTTGGCGTTGGTTGCGGGAGCACGACGAGGAGGCATTCTACATATTGTCACAAGACAAGAAAAATTGTGAGAACTTATGAGATTTGATAGGATTTAATAGAATGAGGTAACAAAAATAAAAATAGATATTCTTAGTTTGGATTGTACTCAAAAGTGACAAAATCACTTGAATACCATGACACATTAAGGTTAATTAAACTTATATAATTTTCAAAGAGACATGCTTTAGCCTGTAAGTAAACACTCATCTCGGGAATTCCCAGGAAAGCATACGGGTCCCTCGGTTGATTGGGATTTATGCGAAATGCTTTCCTAGACAGAAAACCCAAAATACAGGTGTCACCCTTCCAGATTGCACGTGTCCTCAAATAATTTAACAAGTTTAAAAACCTTAACGAAGAAATAAAAAGATTTTTGCTTCAAGAATTTTCCACATGCTAAGAAAGGATAAAGATAGAAAAGAAGATAGAAATATTATGAGGTTTTAGAATATAGGAGAAGATATTATTTATTTAATTATTAAGAATATCCTAATAAGTCATGGATTTAAAGCACATAAGTCATCATAATGCAATAATAAGTAATCATACTATACATGTAACATATAACATATAGCACATAGCATGTAACACATAGCACAAAAATCATGAAGCATAGTATAAGTGGGTGTCCTAAAGTTATAGTCTAGGTCAAGGTGTCTTATAACCTAATTCCCTATAACCAAGGCTCTGATACCAATCTGTCACACCCTGACCGATGGCGGAATCATCGGGGCGGGACATGTAAGACTGTTCATAGCTCATGGTTGACTAAATTGAAATATATTAAAGTTAAATTTCCATTACAAATAATCCGAGTACAAACCAAATTCAAACAAGAAACATAAAACAATTCACAAAGTTCTTGATTTAAATTGCTAAGTCCAAATCCTATGTTGAACACGTCTTGAATCAATCTCACATATTGGGGCCTGAAACATTAATAAAATAAAGTCAACTAAAAAGTTGGTGAGTATAACACAGTTGTATGTAGATAGCATATAGTTGAACACAAATCCTTTACAAAACATGATAAAATAAGGCATTTATGGGGAGCGGCTATTGTGTAACCATGTACAACCAAACCTTGTGACTAGCATGCAAAAATTGTGTTGTCGGTTTCAATCACCGCGCACCATGGGTGGGTTTGTCAGACTCAATAGATCTATCATTGAAAACCGTCGGCTTGTATAGTTAATGATTGCACATAAGAGCATACAAAGGTTAGCACACCTAGCACTCGGGCACAAAGCTCAAATTTTGCACACATGTAAGTAAATAGGATTTTTGCACTTGTGTTGTTTGTGTAAATGTAAATGTGTAATGTGTAATGTGTATAGAGTTCATGTTCACCCCAAAAGTGTAAAAGAGTAAAAAGGGGTTGTGAATACTCACTTGGTATGGAAGTGTAGCTAACAAGGATTATAGATAGCAAATATGATCCTCGAAATGCACAATTTAACCTAAAGAGTAGTGTGTATTGAATCAAATAGATGCATAAAGTTTAAGTCCAAATGAAAGTTGAATTTGTGTATAAAACTATTGATTTGTATTTAAAAGTATTGAATAAAATATATAGAGTTTGAAGTAAAAATATTTTTGAAACAACTTGATTAGATTTGAATTGGATAATTGAATAAATATATAATTATAGTTTATGAAATAATGTAAATATTAATTGTAATTAAGTATAAATAAATAAATGATTTTGATTTAAATGTAAATAAAATAAATAATCATTATCTTAATTATTTATAAATTTTGAAACTTAATTATTTAAAATATCATTTAAGTGTAAGACAATAAATATAAATTTAATTTTTTTTATAAACTTTTAAATAAATTATATTTATGTCAAGATTAAACTTTTAATCCATTTTTAAATACAGTAAATATATTTTTATAAAATCGAAACATTTATTGATCGAAAAATATAAAATTATAATTCTGTTACAGTTTCTGAGTCACACACGACCGTGCCTTGGAAGGCCACGATCGTGCTCAAGCCAGGGGCGCGACCGTGCTAGTCGGGGCACGACCGGGTTGATCAACAGAGGGCACAAACTACCCAAGTCAACAGGCACGACCGTGCCTTGCCCCGGCACGGTCGTGTCTATGATCTTTAGACACAACAGAGACTAGCCTAGAGGGCATGACAAGGTCTGGACAGGAGAACACGACCGCGCTCTATGAGGCACGGCCGCGCTCTATGAGGCACGGCCGCGCTCTATGAGGCACGGCCGCGCTAGATGATTAGCGCGACCGTGTCTCTTCCAAATCAGACACGAATTGACAAATTCTTGTATTTTAACCGCTGGAATTGTTAGGGCTTTTGATTAATGGGTTATTACGAGTCTTTTCATATGACTTAATTGCATGTACATCGTGTTTAAGTAAGGATTCGATTAAATCATCTTTTTATAAAACATGAGTTCTGATTGGGACGATTTCTGTAATGAAAGCCCAGATTGATAAGGGGCTTTTGATATATGGACCGAAACGCAAAGGAGGGATGATTCAATTACCTCAAACAGTAAGGAATTTATAGCGATCGGTAGGAGGGAGTTCCGGCGTCGACGGCTTGAGTTCTGGAGATCTTTACTGCAACTCCGGCCAATCCAAATAGCCTGGGAACTTCAGGGATGATTGGGTATCGAGTCTCTGCTGCTGGATTGAGAGGATTCGGATTGAACAGTGGATTCTATTTTCTTGGAAAGCTTGAGAGAGTTTTTCGAAATTGGTAATATGAAACTGAGGCGTTTGTGAAATTTGAAAATGGTAATACATTCGTTAAGGGGAAAAGAAACGAATGGATTTTACGGATTCGAACGATCGGTGATTAAACTGCATTTACGTTTCAACTGTTACGCAGGCGCGACCGTGCCTAGGCACTGGGCGCGATCGTTCCAGGACCAGTAGCGCGATCGTGCCGAGGCACTTGGCGCGACCGTGCCAGGACGAAGCACGACCGTGCTAATTAGGGTTTCTTGCTAAATTTTCAACTTTAGTCCTTAACCTTTCAGGTTTGATTAGTTTGAAACAAATAGTTACTTGTATAGCGTTTAAGTGTATATAATCGAGCAAAACTTGTAAATTTGTATTGAATCATTGCATATAATTTATGGCGAAAAGTATAATAAGACAGTGCACGAGTATTGAGTTTGAAATGCATTACATTGAATCGTAATATGAATACCAGATTCAGAGATGTTACAGCTACGGCATTACACGCCGCCTGAGACACATGCGCGCGCACAAGACATGAAGTGTTTGCCAAACATTGGCAAAGCTACGACATTACACGCCGCCTGGGTTTCATGCGCGCGCACAAGACCTGAACTCTTTGCCACACTATGGCAAAGCTAGGGCATTACACGCCGCCTGAGACATAGGCGCGCACACAAGACTAGAACTCTTTGACAAACATTGGAAAAGGTACGGCATTACACGCCGCCTAAGACACTAGCGCGCGCACAAGACCTAAGTCTTTGCCAAACATTGGCAAAGCTACGGCATTACACGCCTCCTAAGACACAGGCGCGCGCACAAGACATGTAGTCTTTGGCAATCATTGGCAAAGCTACGGCATTACACGCCTCCTGAGACACAGGCGCGCACAAGACCTGAAGTCTTTGCCAAACATTTGCAAAGGTACGGCATTACACTCCGCCTGAGACACAGGTGTGCGCACAAGACCTGTGTTTCGCAAAGCTACGGCATTACACGCTGCCTGAGACACAGGCGCGCGCACAAGACCTGAAGTCTTTGCCAAACATTGGCAAAGCTACAACATTATACGCCGCATCAGACACAGGCGCGCGCACAAGACCTGAAGTCCTTGCCAAACATTAGCAAAACTATGGCATTACACGCTGCCTCAGACACAGGCGCGCGCACAAGACCTGAAGTCTTTGCCAAACATTTGGAAACCTACGGCATTACACGCCACATGAGACACAGGCGCGCGCACAAGACCTGAACTATATGCCAAACATTGGCAAAGATACGATATTACACGCCGCCTAAGTCACATGCGCAGACACAAGACCTGAAGTCTTTGCCAAACATTACATACTGCCTGAGACACAGGCGTGCACACAAGACCTGAACTCTTTGCCAATCATTGGCAAAGCAACGGCATTACACGCCGCCTGAGACACAAGCGCGCACATTAGACCTTTGTTTGGCAAAGCTACGACATTACACGCCGCCTGAGACACACGCGCGCAAGACCTGAAGTCTTTACCAAACATTGGCAATGCTACGGCATTACACGACGCCTGAGACACAGCGCGCACACAAGACCTGAAGTCTTTGCAAAACATTGGCAAAGCCATGACATTACACGCCGCCTGACACACAGGCGCGCGCACAAGACCTGAACTATATGCCAAACATTGGCTAAGCTACGGCGTTACACGCCTCCTGAAACATAAGCGTGCGCACAAGACCTGAACTCTATTCCAAACATTGGCAAAGCTACGTCATTACACGCCGCTTGAGACACAGGCGTGCGCATAAGACCTTTGTTTGGCAAAGCTACGGCATTACACGTCGCCTGAGACACAGGCGCGCAAGACATGAAGTCTTTGCCAAACATTGGCAATGCTACGGCATTACACGACGCCTGAGACACATGCACGCACACAAGACCTGAAGTCTTTGCCAAACATTGGCAAAGCTACGACATTACACGCCGCCTGGGTTTCATGCGCGCGCACAAGACCTGAACTCTTTTCCACACTATGGCAAAGCTAGGGCATTACACGCCGCCTGAGACACAGGCGCGCGCACAAGACCAGAACTCTTTGACATACATTGGCAAAGCTTCGGCATTACACGCCGCCTGAGACACATGCGCGCGCACAAGACCTGAAGTCTTTGCCCATCATTGGCAAAGCTACGGCATTACACGCCGCCTGAGACACATTCACGCGCACAAGACAAGAAGTCTTTGCCAAACATTGGCAAAGATACGACATTACACGCCGCCTGAGACACATGCGCAGACACAAGACCTGAAGTCTTTGCCAAACATTACACACTGCCTAAGACACAGGCGTGCACACAAGACCTGAACTCTTTGCCAATCATTGGCAAAGCTACGGCATTACACGCCGCCTAAGACACAGGGGCGCACATTAGACCTTTGTTTGGCAAAGCTACGGCATTACACGCCGCCTGAGACACAGGCGCGCAAGACCTGAAGTCTTTGCCAAACATTGGCAATGCTACGGCATTACATGACGCCTGAGACACAGCGCGCACACAAGACCTGAAGTCTTTGCAAAACATTGGCAAAGCTACGACATTACACGCCGCCTGACACACAGGCGCGCGCACAAGACCGGAACTCTTTGAAATACATTGGCTAAGCTACGGCGTTACACGCCTCCTGAAACATAGGCGTGCGCACAAGACCTGAACTCTATTCCAAATATTGGCAAAGCTACGTCATTACACGCCGCTTGAGACACAGGCGTGCGCATAAGACCTTTGTTTGGCAAAGCTACGGCATTACACGCCGCCTGAGACACAGGCGCGCAAGACCTGAAGTCTTTGCCAAACATTGGCAATGCTACGGCATTACACGACGCCTGAGACACATGCGCGCACACAAGACCTGAAGTCTTTGCCAAACATTGGCAAAGCTACGACATTACACGCGGCCTGGGTTTCATGCGCGCGCACAAGACCTGAACTCTTTCCCACACGATGGCAAAGCTAGGGCATTACACGCCGCCTGAGACACAGGCGCGCGCACAAGACCGGAACTCTTTGAAATACATTGGCAAAGCTATGGCATTACACGCCGCCTGAGACACATGCGCGCGCACAAGACCTAAGTCTTTGCCAAACATTGGCAAAGCTACGGCATTACACGCCTCCTAAGACACAGGCGCGCGCACAAGACATGTAGTCTTTGGCAATCATTGGCAAAGCTACGGCATTACACGCCTCCTGAGACACAGGCGCGCACAAGACCTGAAGTCTTTGCCAAACATTTGCAAAGGTACGGCATTACACTCCGCCTGAGACACAGGTGTGCGCACAAGACCTGTGTTTCGCAAAGCTACGGCATTACACGCTGCCTGAGACACAGGCGCGCGCACAAGACCTGAAGTCTTTGCCAAACATTGGCAAAGCTACAACATTATACGCCGCATCAGACACAGGCGCGCGCACAAGACCTGAAGTCCTTGCCAAACATTAGCAAAACTATGGCATTACACGCCGCCTCAGACACAGGCGCGCGCACAAGACCTGAAGTCTTTGCCAAACATTTGGAAACCTACGGCATTACACGCCACATGAGACACAGGCGCGCGCACAAGACCTGAACTATATGCCAAACATTGGCAAAGATACGATATTACACGCCGCCTGAGTCACATGCGCAGACACAAGACCTGAAGTCTTTGCCAAACATTACATACTGCCTGAGACACAGGCGTGCACACAAGACCTGAACTCTTTGCCAATCATTGGCAAAGCAACGGCATTACACGCCGCCTGAGACACAAGCGCGCACATTAGACCTTTGTTTGGCAAAGCTACGACATTACACGCCGCCTGAGACACACGCGCGCAAGACCTGAAGTCTTTACCAAACATTGGCAATGCTATGGCATTACACGACGCCTGAGACACAGCGCGCACACAAGACCTGAAGTCTTTGCAAAACATTGGCAAAGCCATGACATTACACGCCGCCTGACACACAGGCGCGCGCACAAGACCTGAACTATATGCCAAACATTGGCTAAGCTACGGCGTTACACGCCTCCTGAAACATAAGCGTGCGCACAAGACCTGAACTCTATTCCAAACATTGGCAAAGCTACGTCATTACACGCCGCTTGAGACACAGGCGTGCGCATAAGACCATTGTTTGGCAAAGCTACGGCATTACACGTCGCCTGAGACACAGGCGCGCAAGACCTGAAGTCTTTGCCAAACATTGGCAATACTACGGCATTACACGACGCCTGAGACACATGCACGCACACAAGACCTGAAGTCTTTGCCAAACATTGGCAAAGCTACGACATTACACGCCGCCTGGGTTTCATGCGCGCGCACAAGACCTGAACTCTTTCCCGCACTATGGCAAAGCTAGGGCATTACACGCCGCCTGAGACACAGGCGCGCGCACAAGACCAGAACTCTTTGACATACATTAGCAAAGCTTCGGCATTACACGCCGCCTGAGACACATGCGCGCGCACAAGACCTGAAGTCTTTGCCCATCATTGGCAAAGCTACGGCATTACACGCCGCCTGAGACACATTCGCGCGCACAAGACAAGAAGTCTTTGCCAAACATTGGCAAAGATACGACATTACACGCCGCCTGAGACACATGCGCAGACACAAGACCTGAAGTCTTTGCCAAACATTTGCAAAGGTACGGCATTACATTCCGCTTGAGACACAGGCGTGCGCACAAGACCTGTGTTTCGCAAAGCTACGGCATTACTCGCTGCCTGAGACACAGGCGCGCGCACAAGACCTGAAGTCTTTGCCAAACATTGGCAAAGCTACAACATTATAAGCCGCCTCAGACACAGGCGCGCGCACAAGACCTGAAGTCCTTGCCAAACATTAGCAAAACTACGGCATTACACGCCGCCTCAGACACAGGCGCGCGCACAAGACATGGAGTCTTTGCCAAACATTGGGAAACCTACGGCATTACACGCCGCATGAGACACAGGCGCCCGCACAAGACCTGAACTATATGCCAAACATTGGAAAAGATACGATATTACACGCCGCCTGAGACACATGCGCAGACACAAGACCTGAAGTCTTTGCCTAACATTACACACTGCCTGAGACACAGGCGTGCACACAAGACCCAAACTCTTTGCCAATCATTGGCAAAGCTACGGCATTACACGCCGCCTGAGACACAGGCGCGCACATTAGATCTTTGTTTGGCAAAGCTACGACATTACACGCCGCCTGAGACACAGGCGCGCAAGACCTGAAGCCTTTGCCAAACATTGGCAATGCTACGGCATTACACGACGCCTAAGACACAGCGCGCACACAAGACCTGAAGTCTTTGCAAAACATTGGCAAAGCTATGACATTACACGCCGGCTGACACACAGGCGCGCACAAGACCTGAACTATATGCCAAACATTGGCTAAGCTACGGCGTTACACGCCTCCTGAAACATAGGCGTGCGCACAAGACCTGAACTCAATTCCAAACATTGGCAAAGCTACGTCATTACACGCCGCTTGAGACACAGGCGTGCGCATAAGACCTTGGTTTGGCAAAGCTACGGCATTACACGCCGCCTGAGACACAGGCGCGCAAGACCTGAAGTCTTTGCCAAACATTGGCAATGCTACGGCATTACACGACGCCTGAGACACATGCACGCACACAAGACCTGAAGTCTTTGCCAAACATCGGCAAAGCTACGACATTACACGCCGCCTGGGTTTCATGCGCGCGCACAAGACCTGAACTCTTTCCCACACTATGGCAAAGCTAGGGCATTACACGCCGCCTGAGACACAGGCGCACGCACAAGACCAGAACTCTTTGACATACATTGGCAAAGCTACGGCATTACACGCCGCCTGAGACACATGCGCGCGCACAAGACCTGAAGTCTTTGCCAAACATTGGCAAAGCTACAACATTATAAGCCGCCTCAGACACAGGCGCGCGCACAAGACCTGAAGTCCTTGCCAAACATTAGCAAAACTACGGCATTACACGCCGCCTCAGACACAGGCGCGCGCACAAGACATGGAGTCTTTGCCAAACATTGGGAAACCTACGGCATTACACGCCGCATGAGACACAGGCGCCCGCACAAGACCTGAACTATATGCCAAACATTGGAAAAGATACGATATTACACGCCGCCTGAGACACATGCGCAGACACAAGACCTGAAGTCTTTGCCTAACATTACACACTGCCTGAGACACAGGCGTGCACACAAGACCCAAACTCTTTGCCAATCATTGGCAAAGCTACGGCATTACACGCCGCCTGAGACACAGGCGCGCACATTAGATCTTTGTTTGGCAAAGCTACGACATTACACGCCGCCTGAGACACAGGCGCGCAAGACCTGAAGCCTTTGCCAAACATTGGCAATGCTACGGCATTACACGACGCCTAAGACACAGCGCGCACACAAGACCTGAAGTCTTTGCAAAACATTGGCAAAGCTATGACATTACACGCCGGCTGACACACAGGCGCGCACAAGACCTGAACTATATGCCAAACATTGGCTAAGCTACGGCGTTACACGCCTCCTGAAACATAGGCGTGCGCACAAGACCTGAACTCAATTCCAAACATTGGCAAAGCTACGTCATTACACGCCGCTTGAGACACAGGCGTGCGCATAAGACCTTGGTTTGGCAAAGCTACGGCATTACACGCCGCCTGAGACACAGGCGCGCAAGACCTGAAGTCTTTGCCAAACATTGGCAATGCTACGGCATTACACGACGCCTGAGACACATGCACGCACACAAGACCTGAAGTCTTTGCCAAACATCGGCAAAGCTACGACATTACACGCCGCCTGGGTTTCATGCGCGCGCACAAGACCTGAACTCTTTCCCACACTATGGCAAAGCTAGGGCATTACACGCCGCCTGAGACACAGGCGCACGCACAAGACCAGAACTCTTTGACATACATTGGCAAAGCTACGGCATTACACGCCGCCTGAGACACATGCGCGCGCACAAGACCTGAAGTCTTTGCCCATCATTGGCAAAGCTACGGCATTACACGCCGCCTGAGACACATGCGCGCGCACAAGACAAGAAGTCTTTGCCAAACATTGGCAAAGCTACGACATTACACGCCGCCTGGGTTTCATGCGTGCGCACAAGACCTGAACTCTTTGCCACACTATGCCAAAGCTAGGGCATTACACGCCGCCTGAGACATAGGCGCGCGCACAAGACTAGAACTCTTTGACAAACATTGGAAAAGGTACGGCAATACACGCCACCTAAGACACTGGCGCGCGAACAAGACCTAAGTCTTTGCCAAACATTGGCAAAGCTACGGCATTACACGCCTCCTAAGACACAGGCGCGCGCACAAGACATGTAGTCTTTGGCAATCATTGGCAAAGCTACGGCATTACATGCCTCCTGAGACACAGGCGCGCACAAGACCTGAAGTCTTTGCCAAACATTTGCAAAGGTACGGCATTACACTCCGCCTGAGACACAGGCGTGCGCACAAGACCTGTGTTTCGCAAAGCTACGGCATTACACGCTGCCTGAGACACAGGCGCGCGCACAAGACCTGAAGTCTTTGCCAAACATTGGCAAAGCTACAACATTATAAGCCGCCTCAGACACAGGCGCGCGCACAAGACCTGAAGTCCTTGCCAAACATTAGCAAAACTAAGGCATTACACGCCGCCTCAGACACAGGCGCGCGTACAAGACCTGAAGTCTTTGCCAAACATTGGCAAAGCTACGACATTACACGCCGCCTGGGTTTCATGCGCGCGCACAAGACCTGAACTCTTTCCCACACTATGGCAAAGCTAGGGTATTACACGCCGCCTGAGACACAGGCGCGCGCACAAGACCAGAACTCTTTGACATACATTGGCAAAGCTTCGGCATTACACGCCGCCTAAGACACATGCGCGCGCACAAGAACTGAAGTCTTTGCCCATCATTGGCAAAGCTACGGCATTACACGCCGCCTGAGACACATTCGTGCGCACAAGACAAGAAGTCTTTGCCAAACATTGGCAAAGATACGACATTACACTCCGCCTGAGACACATGCGCAGACACAAGACCTGAAGTCTTTGCCAAACATTACACACTGCCTAAGACACAGGCGTGCACACAAGACCTGAACTCTTTGCCAATCATTGGCAAAGCTACGGCATTACACGCCGCCTAAGACACAGGGGCGCATATTAGACCTTTGTTTGGCAAAGCTACGGCATTACACGCCGCCTGAGACACAGGCGCGCAAGACCTGAAGTCTTTGCCAAACATTGGCAATGCTACGGCATTACACGACGCCTGAGACACAGCGCGCACACAAGACCTGAAGTCTTTGCAAAACATTGGCAAAGCTACGACATTACACGCCGCCTGACACACAGGCGCGCGCACAAGACCGGAACTCTTTGAAATACATTGGCAAAGCTATGGCATTACACGCCGCCTGAGACACATGCGCGCGCACAAGACCTAAGTCTTTGCCAAACATTGGCAAAGCTACGGCATTACACGCCTCCTAAGACACAGGCGCGCGCACAAGACATGTAGTCTTTGGCAATCATTGGCAAAGCTACGGCATTACACGCCTCCTGAGACACAGGCGCGCACAAGACCTGAAGTCTTTGCCAAACATTTGCAAAGGTACGGCATTACACTCCGCCTGAGACACAGGTGTGCGCACAAGACCTGTGTTTCGCAAAGCTACGGCATTACACGCTGCCTGAGACACAGGCGCGCGCACAAGACCTGAAGTCTTTGCCAAACATTGGTAAAGCTACAACATTATACGCCGCATCAGACACAGGCGCGCGCACAAGACCTGAAGTCCTTGCCAAACATTAGCAAAACTATGGCATTACACGCCGCCTCAGACACAGGCGCGCGCACAAGACCTGAAGTCTTTGCCAAACATTTGGAAACCTACGGCATTACACGCCACATGAGACACAGGCGCGCGCACAAGACCTGAACTATATGCCAAACATTGGCAAAGATACGATATTACACGCCGCCTGAGTCACATGCGCAGACACAAGACCTGAAGTCTTTGCCAAACATTACATACTGCCAGAGACACAGGCGTGCACACAAGACCTGAACTCTTTGCCAATCATTGGCAAAGCAACGGCATTACACGCCGCCTGAGACACAAGCGCGCACATTAGACCTTTGTTTGGCAAAGCTACGACATTACACGCCGCCTGAGACACACGCGCGCAAGACCTGAAGTCTTTACCAAACATTGGCAATGCTACGACATTACACGACGCCTGAGACACAGCGCACACACAAGACCTGAAGTCTTTGCAAAACATTGGCAAAGCCATGACATTACACGCCGCCTGACACACAGGCGCGCGCACAAGACCTGAACTATATGCCAAACATTGGCTAAGCTACGGCGTTACACGCCTCCTGAAACATAAGCGTGCGCACAAGACCTGAACTCTATTCCAAACATTGGCAAAGCTACGTCATTACACGCCGCTTGAGACACAGGCCTGCGCATAAGACCTTTGTTTGGCAAAGCTACGGCATTACACGTCGCCTGAGACACAGGCGCGCAAGACCTGAAGTCTTTGCCAAACATTGGCAATGCTACGGTATTACACGACGCCTGAGACACATGCACGCACACAAGACCTGAAGTCTTTGCCAAACATTGGCAAAGCTACGACATTACACGCCGCCTGGGTTTCATGCGCGCGCACAAGACCTGAACTCTTTTCCACACTATGGCAAAGCTAGGGCATTACACGCCGCCTGAGACACAGGCGCGCGCACAAGACCAGAACTCTTTGACATACATTGGCAAAGCTTCGGCATTACACGCCGCCTGAGACACATGCGCGCGCACAAGACCTGAAGTCTTTGCCCATCATTGGCAAAGCTACGGCATTACACGCCGCCTGAGACACATTCACGCGCACAAGACAAGAAGTCTTTGCCAAACATTGGCAAAGATACGACATTACACGCCGCCTGAGACACATGCGCAGACACAAGACCTGAAGTCTTTGCCAAACATTACACACTGCCTAAGACACAGGCGTGCACACAAGACCTGAACTCTTTGCCAATCATTGGCAAAGCTACGGCATTACACGCCGCCTAAGACACAGGGGCGCACATTAGACCTTTGTTTGGCAAAGCTACGGCATTACACGCCGCCTGAGACACAGGCGCGCAAGACCTGAAGTCTTTGCCAAACATTGGCAATGCTACGGCATTACACGACGCCTGAGACACAGCGCGCACACAAGACCTGAAGTCTTTGCAAAACATTGGCAAAGCTACGACATTACACGCCGCCTGACACACAGGCGCGCGCACAAGACCGGAACTCTTTGAAATACATTGGCTAAGCTACGGCGTTACACGCCTCCTGAAACATAGGCGTGCGCACAAGACCTGAACTCTATTCCAAATATTGGCAAAGCTACGTCATTACACGCCGCTTGAGACACAGGCGTGCGCATAAGACCTTTGTTTGGCAAAGCTACGGCATTACACGCCGCCTGAGACACAGGCGCGCAAGACCTGAAGTCTTTGCCAAACATTGGCAATGCTACGGCATTACACGACGCCTGAGACACATGCGCGCACACAAGACCTGAAGTCTTTGCCAAACATTGGCAAAGCTACGACATTACACGCGGCCTGGGTTTCATGCGCGCGCACAAGACCTGAACTCTTTCCCACACGATGGCAAAGCTAGGGCATTACACGCCGCCTGAGACACAGGCGCGCGCACAAGACCGGAACTGTTTGAAATACATTGGCAAAGCTATGGCATTACACGCCGCCTGAGACACATGCGCGCGCACAAGACCTAAGTCTTTGCCAAACATTGGCAAAGCTACGGCATTACACGCCTCCTAAGACACAGGCGCGCGCACAAGACATGTAGTCTTTGGCAATCATTGGCAAAGCTACGGCATTACACGCCTCCTGAGACACAGGCGCGCACAAGACCTGAAGTCTTTGCCAAACATTTGCAAAGGTACGGCATTACACTCCGCCTGAGACACAGGTGTGCGCACAAGACCTGTGTTTCGCAAAGCTACGGCATTACACGCTGCCTGAGACACAGGCGCGCGCACAAGACCTGAAGTCTTTGCCAAACATTGGCAAAGCTACAACATTATACGCCGCATCAGACACAGGCGCGCGCACAAGACCTGAAGTCCTTGCCAAACATTAGCAAAACTATGGCATTACACGCCGCCTCAGACACAGGCGCGCGCACAAGACCTGAAGTCTTTGCCAAACATTTGGAAACCTACGGCATTACACGCCACATGAGACACAGGCGCGCGCACAAGACCTGAACTATATGCCAAACATTGGCAAAGATACGATATTACACGCCGCCTGAGTCACATGCGCAGACACAAGACCTGAAGTCTTTGCCAAACATTACATACTGCCTGAGACACAGGCGTGCACACAAGACCTGAACTCTTTGCCAATCATTGGCAAAGCAACGGCATTACACGCCGCCTGAGACACAAGCGCGCACATTAGACCTTTGTTTGGCAAAGCTACGACATTACACGCCGCCTGAGACACACGCGCGCAAGACCTGAAGTCTTTACCAAACATTGGCAATGCTATGGCATTACACGACGCCTGAGACACAGCGCGCACACAAGACCTGAAGTCTTTGCAAAACATTGGCAAAGCCATGACATTACACGCCGCCTGACACACAGGCGCGCGCACAAGACCTGAACTATATGCCAAACATTGGCTAAGCTACGGCGTTACACGCCTCCTGAAACATAAGCGTGCGCACAAGACCTGAACTCTATTCCAAACATTGGCAAAGCTACGTCATTACACGCCGCTTGAGACACAGGCGTGCGCATAAGACCATTGTTTGGCAAAGCTACGGCATTACACGTCGCCTGAGACACAGGCGCGCAAGACCTGAAGTCTTTGCCAAACATTGGCAATGCTACGGCATTACACGACGCCTGAGACACATGCACGCACACAAGACCTGAAGTCTTTGCCAAACATTGGCAAAGCTACGACATTACACGCCGCCTGGGTTTCATGCGCGCGCACAAGACCTGAACTCTTTCCCGCACTATGGCAAAGCTAGGGCATTACACGCCGCCTGAGACACAGGCGCGCGCACAAGACCAGAACTCTTTGACATACATTAGCAAAGCTTCGGCATTACACGCCGCCTGAGACACATGCGCGCGCACAAGACCTGAAGTCTTTGCCCATCATTGGCAAAGCTACGGCATTACACGCCGCCTGAGACACATTCGCGCGCACAAGACAAGAAGTCTTAGCCAAACATTGGCAAAGATACGACATTACACGCCATCTGAGACACATGCGCAGACACAAGACCTGAAGTCTTTGCCAAACATTTGCAAAGGTACGGCATTACATTCCGCTTGAGACACAGGCGTGCGCACAAGACCTGTGTTTCGCAAAGCTACGGCATTACTCGCTGCCTGAGACACAGGCGCGCGCACAAGACCTGAAGTCTTTGCCAAACATTGGCAAAGCTACAACATTATAAGCCGCCTCAGACACAGGCGCGCGCACAAGACCTGAAGTCCTTGCCAAACATTAGCAAAACTACGGCATTACACGCCGCCTCAGACACAGGCGCGCGCACAAGACCTGGAGTCTTTGCCAAACATTGGGAAACCTACGGCATTACACGCCGCATGAGACACAGGCGCCCGCACAAGACCTGAACTATATGCCAAACATTGGAAAAGATACGATATTACACGCCGCCTGAGACACATGCGCAGACACAAGACCTGAAGTCTTTGCCTAACATTACACACTGCCTGAGACACAGGCGTGCACACAAGACCCAAACTCTTTGCCAATCATTGGCAAAGCTACGGCATTACACGCCGCCTGAGACACAGGCGCGCACATTAGATCTTTGTTTGGCAAAGCTACGACATTACACGCCGCCTAAGACACAGGCGCGCAAGACCTGAAGCCTTTGCCAAACATTGGCAATGCTACGGCATTACACGACGCCTAAGACACAGCGCGCACACAAGACCTGAAGTCTTTGCAAAACATTGGCAAAGCTATGACATTACACGCCGGCTGACACACAGGCGCGCACAAGACCTGAACTATATGCCAAACATTGGCTAAGCTACGGCGTTACACGCCTCCTGAAACATAGGCGTGCGCACAAGACCTGAACTCAATTCCAAACATTGGCAAAGCTACGTCATTACACGCCGCTTGAGACACAGGCGTGCGCATAAGACCTTGGTTTGGCAAAGCTACGGCATTACACGCCGCCTGAGACACAGGCGCGCAAGACCTGAAGTCTTTGCCAAACATTGGCAATGCTACGGCATTACACGACGCCTGAGACACATGCACGCACACAAGACCTGAAGTCTTTGCCAAACATTGGCAAAGCTACGACATTACACGCCGCCTGGGTTTCATGCGCGCGCACAAGACCTGAACTCTTTCCCACACTATGGCAAAGCTAGGGCATTACACGCCGCCTGAGACACAGGCGCACGCACAAGACCAGAACTCTTTGACATACATTGGCAAAGCTACGGCATTACACGCCGCCTGAGACACATGCGCGCGCACAAGACCTGAAGTCTTTGCCCATCATTGGCAAAGCTACGGCATTACACGCCGCCTGAGACACATGCGCGCGCACAAGACAAGAAGTCTTTGCCAAACATTGGCAAAGCTACGACATTACACGCCGCCTGGGTTTCATGCGTGCGCACAAGACCTGAACTCTTTGCCACACTATGCCAAAGCTAGGGCATTACACGCCGCCTGAGACATAGGCGCGCGCACAAGACTAGAACTCTTTGACAAACATTGGAAAAGGTACGGCAATACACGCCACCTAAGACACTGGCGCGCGAACAAGACCTAAGTCTTTGCCAAACATTGGCAAAGCTACGGCATTACACGCCTCCTAAGACACAGGCGCGCGCACAAGACATGTAGTCTTTGGCAATCATTGGCAAAGCTACGGCATTACATGCCTCCTGAGACACAGGCGCGCACAAGACCTGAAGTCTTTGCCAAACATTTGCAAAGGTACGGCATTACACTCCGCCTGAGACACAGGCGTGCGCACAAGACCTGTGTTTCGCAAAGCTACGGCATTACACGCTGCCTGAGACACAGGCGCGCGCACAAGACCTGAAGTCTTTGCCAAACATTGGCAAAGCTACAACATTATAAGCCGCCTCAGACACAGGCGCGCGCACAAGACCTGAAGTCCTTGCCAAACATTAGCAAAACTAAGGCATTACACGCCGCCTCAGACACAGGCGCGCGTACAAGACCTGAAGTCTTTGCCAAACATTGGCAAAGCTACGACATTACACGCCGCCTGGGTTTCATGCGCGCGCACAAGACCTGAACTCTTTCCCACACTATGGCAAAGCTAGGGTATTACACGCCGCCTGAGACACAGGCGCGCGCACAAGACCAGAACTCTTTGACATACATTGGCAAAGCTTCGGCATTACACGCCGCCTAAGACACATGCGCGCGCACAAGAACTGAAGTCTTTGCCCATCATTGGCAAAGCTACGGCATTACACGCCGCCTGAGACACATTCGTGCGCACAAGACAAGAAGTCTTTGCCAAACATTGGCAAAGATACGACATTACACTCCGCCTGAGACACATGCGCAGACACAAGACCTGAAGTCTTTGCCAAACATTACACACTGCCTAAGACACAGGCGTGCACACAAGACCTGAACTCTTTGCCAATCATTGGCAAAGCTACGGCATTACACGCCGCCTAAGACACAGGGGCGCATATTAGACCTTTGTTTGGCAAAGCTACGGCATTACACGCCGCCTGAGACACAGGCGCGCAAGACCTGAAGTCTTTGCCAAACATTGGCAATGCTACGGCATTACACGACGCCTGAGACACAGCGCGCACACAAGACCTGAAGTCTTTGCAAAACATTGGCAAAGCTACGACATTACACGCCGCCTGACACACAGGCGCGCGCACAAGACCGGAACTCTTTGAAATACATTGGCAAAGCTATGGCATTACACGCCGCCTGAGACACATGCGCGCGCACAAGACCTAAGTCTTTGCCAAACATTGGCAAAGCTACGGCATTACACGCCTCCTAAGACACAGGCGCGCGCACAAGACATGTAGTCTTTGGCAATCATTGGCAAAGCTACGGCATTACACGCCTCCTGAGACACAGGCGCGCACAAGACCTGAAGTCTTTGCCAAACATTTGCAAAGGTACGGCATTACACTCCGCCTGAGACACAGGTGTGCGCACAAGACCTGTGTTTCGCAAAGCTACGGCATTACACGCTGCCTGAGACACAGGCGCGCGCACAAGACCTGAAGTCTTTGCCAAACATTGGTAAAGCTACAACATTATACGCCGCATCAGACACAGGCGCGCGCACAAGACCTGAAGTCCTTGCCAAACATTAGCAAAACTATGGCATTACACGCCGCATCAGACACAGGCGCGCGCACAAGACCTGAAGTCTTTGCCAAACATTTGGAAACCTACGGCATTACACGCCACATGAGACACAGGCGCGCGCACAAGACCTGAACTATATGCCAAACATTGGCAAAGATACGATATTACACGCCGCCTGAGTCACATGCGCAGACACAAGACCTGAAGTCTTTGCCAAACATTACATACTGCCAGAGACACAGGCGTGCACACAAGACCTGAACTCTTTGCCAATCATTGGCAAAGCAACGGCATTACACGCCGCCTGAGACACAAGCGCGCACATTAGACCTTTGTTTGGCAAAGCTACGACATTACACGCCGCCTGAGACACACGCGCGCAAGACCTGAAGTCTTTACCAAACATTGGCAATGCTACGACATTACACGACGCCTGAGACACAGCGCACACACAAGACCTGAAGTCTTTGCAAAACATTGGCAAAGCCATGACATTACACGCCGCCTGACACACAGGCGCGCGCACAAGACCTGAACTATATGCCAAACATTGGCTAAGCTACGGCGTTACACGCCTCCTGAAACATAAGCGTGCGCACAAGACCTGAACTCTATTCCAAACATTGGCAAAGCTACGTCATTACACGCCGCTTGAGACACAGGCCTGCGCATAAGACCTTTGTTTGGCAAAGCTACGGCATTACACGTCGCCTGAGACACAGGCGCGCAAGACCTGAAGTCTTTGCCAAACATTGGCAATGCTACGGTATTACACGACGCCTGAGACACATGCACGCACACAAGACCTGAAGTCTTTGCCAAACATTGGCAAAGCTACGACATTACACGCCGCCTGGGTTTCATGCGCGCGCACAAGACCTGAACTCTTTCCCACACTATGGCAAAGCTAGGGCATTACACGCCGCCTGAGACACAGGCGCGCGCACAAGACCAGAACTCTTTGACATACATTGGCAAAGCTACGGCATTACACGCCGCCTGAGACACATGCGCGCGCACAAGACCTGAAGTCTTTGCCCATCATTGGCAAAGCTACGGCATTACACGCCGCCTGAGACACATTCGCGCGCACAAGACAAGAAGTCTTTGCCAAACATTGGCAAAGATACGACATTACACGCCGCCTGAGACACATGCGCAGACACAAGACCTGAAGTCTTTGCCAAACATTACACACTGCCTAAGACACAGGCGTGCACACAAGACCTGAACTCTTTGCCAATCATTGGCAAAGCTACGGCATTACACGCCGCCTAAGACACAGGGGCGCACATTAGACCTTTGTTTGGCAAAGCTTCGGCATTACACGCCGCCTGAGATACATGCGCGCGCACAAGACCTGAAGTCTTTGCCCATCATTGGCAAAGCAACGGCATTACACGCCGCCTGAGACACAAGCGCGCACATTAGACCTTTGTTTGGCAAAGCTACGACATTACACGCCGCCTGAGACACACGCGCGCAAGACCTGAAGTCTTTACCAAACATTGGCAATGCTACGACATTACACGACGCCTGAGACACAGCGCGCACACAAGACCTGAAGTCTTTGCAAAACATTGGCAAAGCCATGACATTACACGCCGCCTGACACACAGGCGCGCGCACAAGACCTGAACTATATGCCAAACATTGGCTAAGCTACGGCGTTACACGCCTCCTGAAACATAAGCGTGCGCACAAGACCTGAACTCTATTCCAAACATTGGCAAAGCTACGTCATTACACGCCGCTTGAGACACAGGCGTGCGCATAAGACCTTTGTTTGGCAAAGCTACGGCATTACACGTCGCCTGAGACACAGGCGCGCAAGACCTGAAGTCTTTGCCAAACATTGGCAATGCTACGGCATTACACGACGCCTGAGACACATGCACGCACACAAGACCTGAAGTCTTTGCCAAACATTGGCAAAGCTACGACATTACACGCCGCCTGGGTTTCGTGCGCGCGCACAAGACCTGAACTCTTTCCCACACTATGCCAAAGCTAGGGCATTACACGCCGCCTGAGACACAGGCGCGCGCACAAGACCAGAACTCTTTGACATACATTGGCAAAGCTACGACATTACACGCCGCCTGAGACACAGGCACGCGCACAAGACCAGAACTCTTTGCAAAACATTGGAAAAGCTACGGCATTACACGCCGCCTGAGACACATGTGCGCGCACAAGACCTAAAGTCTTTGCCAAACATTGGCAAAGCTACGGCATTACACGCCTCCTGAGACACAGGCGCGCGCACAAGACATGTAGTCTTTGCCAAACATTGGCAAAGCTACGAAATTACACGCCTCCTGAGACACAGGCACGCACAACACCTGAAGTCATTGCCAAACATTTGCAAATGTACGGCATTACACGCCGCCTGAGACACAGGCGTCCACCCAAGACCTGTGTTTGCCAAAGCTACGGTAATACACGCCGCCTAAGACACAGCGCGCGCACAAGACCTGAAGTCCTTTCCAAACAACAGCAAAGCTACGGCACTACACGCCGCCTCAGACACAGGCGCGCGCACAAGACCTGAAGTCTTTGCCTAACATTGGCAAACCTACGGCATTACACCCCGCCTTAAACACATGCGCGCTTACAAGACCTGAAATCTTTGCCAATCATTGGCAAAGATACGACATTACACGCCGCCTGAGACACATGTGCGCACACAAGACCTGAAGTCTTTGCCAAACATTACACCCCGCCAGAGACACACGCGTGCGCACAAGTCCTGAACTCTTTGCCAATCACAAGCAAAGCTACGGCATTACACACCGACTGAGACACAGGCGTGCGCACAAGACCTGAACGCTTTGCCAAACATTGGCAAAGCTACTGCATTATACGGCGCCTGAGACACAGGCGTGCGCACAAGACCTGTGTTTGGCAAACCTACGGCATTACACGTCGCCAGAGACACAGGCGCGCAAGACCTAAAGTCTTTTCCAAACATTGGCAAAGGTACGGCATTACACGCCGCCTAAGACACAGGCGTGCGCACAAGACCTGTGTTTTGCAAAGGTACGAAATTACAAGCCTCCTGAGACACAGGCGCGCACAAGACCTGAAGTCTTTGCCAAACATTGGGAAACCTACTGCATTACACGCCGCAAGAGACACAGGCGCGCGCACAAAACCTGTGTTTGGCAAAGCTACGGCATTACACGCTGCCTGAGACACAGCCGCGCGCACAAGACCTGAAGTCTTTGTCAAACATTGGCAAAGCTACAACATTATAAGCCGCCTCAGACACAGGCGCCCGCACAAAACCTGAAGTCCTTGCCAAACATTAGCAAAACCACGGCATTACATGCCGCCTCAGACACGGGCGCGCGCACAAGACCTGAAGTCTTTGCCTAACATTGGCAAACCTACGGCATTACACCCCGCCTTAAACACATGCGCGCTTATAAGACCTGAAGTCTTTGCCAAACATTGGCAAAGCTACGACATTACACGCCTCCTGAGACACAGGCGCGCGCACAAGACATATAGTCTTTGCCAAACATTGGCAAAGATACGAAATTACACGCCTCCTAACACACAGGCGCGCACAACACCAGAAGTCTTTGCAAAACATTTGCAAATGTACGGCATTACACGCCGCCTGAGACACAGGCGTCCACCCAAGACCTGTGTTTGCTAAAGCTACGGTATTACACGCCGCCTGAGACACAGGCGCGCGTACAAGACCTGAAGTCTTTGCAAAACATTGGCAAAGCTACGGCATTACACGCCGCCTGAGACACACGCGCGCGCACAAGACCTAAAGTCCTTGCCAAACAAAAGCAAAGCTACAGCATTACACGCCGCCTCAGACACAGGCGCGGGTACAAGACCTGAAGTCTTTGCCTAACATTGGAAAACCTACGGCATTACACCCCGCCTTAAACACATGCGCCCTTACAAGACCTGAAGTCTTTGCCAATCATTGGCAAAGATACGACATTACACGCCGCCTGAGACACATGCGTGCGCACAAGACCTGTGTTTGGCAAATCTACGACATTACACGCCGCCAGAGACACAGGCGCGCAAGACCTGAAGTCTTTTCCAAACATTGGCAAAGGTACGGTATTACACGCCGCCTGAGACACAGGCGTGCGCACAAGACCTGTGTTTGCAAAGCTACGGCATTACACGCCGCCTGAGACACAGGCGCACGCATAAGACCTGAAGTCCTTGCCAAACATTGGCAAAGCTACAACATTATAAGCCGCCTCAGACTCAGGCGCGCGCACAAGACCTGAAGTCCTTGCCAAACATTAGCAAAACTACGGCATTACACGCCGCCTCAGACACAGGCGCGCACACAAGACCTGAAGTCTTTGCCAAACATTGGGAAACCTACGGCATTACACGCCGCAAGAGACACAGGCGCGCGCACAAGACCTGAACTATATGCCAAACATTGGCAAAGATACGATTTTACACGCCGCCTGAGACACATGCGCAGACACAAGACCTGAAGTCTTTGCCAAACATTACACACCGCCTGAGAGACGCACACAAGACCTGAACTCTTTGCCAATCATTGGCAAAGGTATGGCATTACACGCCGCCTGAGACACAGGCGCGCACATAAGACCTTTGTTTGGCAAAGCTACGGCATTACACGCCGCCTGAGACACAGGCGCGCAAGAACTGAAGTCTTTACCAAAGATTGGCAATGCTACGGCATTACACGACGCTAAAGACACATCACGCACACAAAACCTGAAGTATTTGCAAAACATTGGCAAAGCTACGACATTAGATGCCGCCTGACACACAGGCGCGCGCACAAGACCTGAACTATATGCCAAACATTGGAAAAGCTACGACATTACACGCCGCCTGAGACACATCCGCGCGCACAAGCACTGAAGTCTTTGCTAATCATTGGCAAAGCTACGGCATTACACGCCGCCTGAGACACATGCGCACACACAAAGACCTGAAGTCTTTGCCAAACATTGGCAAAGCTACGACATTACACGCCGCCTGAGACACCGGCACGCGCACAAGACCAGAACTCTTTGCAAAACATTGGAAAAGCTACGGCATTACACGCCGCCTGAGACACAAGCGCGCAAGACCTGAAGTCGTTGCCAAACATTGGCAATGCTACGGCATTACACGACGCCTGACACACATCCCGCACACAAGACCTGAAGTATTTGCAAAACATTGGCAAAGCTACGACATTACATGCCGCCTGACACACAGGCGCGCGCACAAGACTTGAACTATACGCCAAACATTAGAAAATCTACGACATTACACGCCGCCTGAGACACATGCGCGCGCACAAGCACTGAAGTCTTTGCCAATCATTGGCAAAGCTACGGCATTACACACCGCTTGAGACACATGCGCGCACACAAGACCTGAAGTCTTTGCCAAACATTGGCAAAGCTACGACATTACACGCCCCCTGAGACACAGGCACGCGCACAAGACCAGAACTCTTTGCAAAACATTGGAAAAGCTACGGCATTACACGCCGCCTGAGACACAGGCGCGCGCACAAGACCTGAAGTCTTTGCCTAACATTGGCAAAGCTACGGCATTACACGCCTCCTGAGACACAGGCGCGCGCACAAGACATGTAGTCTTTGCCAAACATTGGCAAAGCTATGAAATTACACGCCTCCTGAGACACAGCCGCGCACAACACCTGAAGTCTTTGCCAAACATTTGCAAATGTACGGCATTACACGCCGCCTGAGACACAGGCGTCCACCCAAAACCTGTGTTTGCCAAAGCTACGGTACTACACGCTGCCTGAGACACAGCGCGCGCACAAGACCAGAAGTCCTTTCCAAACAATAGCAAAGCTACGGCATTACACGCCGCCTCAGACACAGGCGCGCGCACAAGACCTGAAGTCTTTGCCTAACATTGGCAAACCTACGGCATTACACCCTGCCTTAAACACATGCGCGCTTACAAGACCTGAAGTCTTTGCCAATCATTGGCAAAGATACGACATTACTGGCCGCCTGAGACACATGCGCGCACACAAGACCTGAAGTCTTTGCCAAACATTACACCCCGCCTGAGACATACGCGTGCGCACAAGTCCTGAACTCTTTGCCAATCACTAGCAAAGCTACGACATTACACGCCGCCTGAGACACAGGCGTGCGCACAAGACCTAAACGCTTTGCCAAACATTGGCAAAGCTACTGCATTATACGGCGCCTGAGACACCGGCGTGTGCACAAGACCTGTGTTTGGCAAATCTACGGCATTACACGCCGCCTAAGACACCGGCGCGCAAGACCTGAAGTCTTTGCCAAACATTGGCAATGCTACGGCATTACACGACGCCTGAGACACAGCGCGTACACAAGACCTGAAGTCTTTGCAAAACATTGGCAAAGCTACGACATTACACGCCGCCTGACAGACAGGCGCGCGCACAAGACCTGAACTATATGCCAAACATTGGCAAAGTACGACATTACACGCCGCCTGAGACACATGCGCGCTCACAAGCACAGAAGACCTTGCCAATCATTGGCAAAGCTACGGCATTACACGCCGCCTGAGACACTTGCGCGCACACAAGACCTGAAGTCTTTGCCAAACATTGGCAAAGCTACGACATTACACGCCGCCTGGGTTACATGCGCGTGCACAAGACCTGAATTCTTTGCCACACTTTGGCAAAGCTACGACATTACACGCCGCCTGAGACACAGGCACGCGCACAAGACCAGAACTCTTTGCCAAACATTGGAAAAGCTACGGCATTACACGCCGCCTGAGACACAGGCGCGCGCACAAGACCTGAAGACTTTGCCAAACATTGGTAAAGCTACCGCATTACACGCCTCCTGAGACACAGTCGCGCGCACAAGACAAGTAGTCTTTTCCAAACATTGGCAAAGCTACGAAATTACACGCCTCCTGAGACACAGGCGCGCAAGACCTGAAGTCTTTGCCAAACATTGGCAAAGGTACGGCATTACACGCCTCTTGAGACACAGGCGTGCGCACAAGACCTGTGTTTGGCAAAGCTACGGCATTACACGCCGCCTGAGACACATGCGCAAACACAAGAACTGAAGTCTTTGCCAAACATTACACACCGCCTGAGACACCGGCGTGCACACAACACATGAACTCTTTGCGAATCATTGGCAAAGCTCCGGCATTACACGCCGCCTGAGACACAGGCGCGCACATAAGACCTTTGTTTGGCAAAGCTACGGCATTACACGCCGCGTGAGACACAGGCGCGCAAGACCTGAAGTCTTTGCCAAACATTGGCAATGCTACGGCATTACACGACGCCTGAGACACATCGCGCACACAAGACCTGAAGTATTTGCAAAACATTGGCAAAGCTACGACATTACATGCCGCCTGACACACAGGCGTGCGCACAAGACCTGAACTATATGCCAAACATTGGAAAAGCTACGACATTACACGCCGCCTGAGACACATGCGCGCGCACAAGCACTGAAGTCTTTGCCAATCATTGGCAAAGATACGGCATTACACGCCGCCTGAGACACATGCGCGCACACAAGACCTGAAGTCTTTGCCAAACATTGGCAAAGCTACGACATTACACGTCGCCTGAGACACAGGCACGCGCACAAGACCAGAACTCTTTGCAAAACATTGGAAAAGCTACGGCATTACACGCCGCCTGAGACACAGGCGCGCACACAAGACCTGAAGTCTTTGCCAAACATTGGCAATGCTACGGCATTACACGCCTCCTGAGACACAGGCGCGCGCACAAGACATGTACTCTTTTCCAAACATTGGAAAAGCTACGAAATTACACGCCTCCTGAGACACAGGGGCGCACAACACCTGAAGTCTTTTCCAAACAATTGCAAATGTACGGCATTACATGGCGCCAGAGACACAGGCGTCCACCAAAGACCTGTGTTTGCCAAAGCTACGGAATTACGCGCCGCCTGAGATACATGCATGCGTAAAAGACTTGAAGTCTTTACCAAACATTGGCAAAGCTACGACATTACACGCCGCCTGAGACACAGGCGCGCACACCAGACCTGCAGACCTTGCCAAACATTAGCAAAGCTACGACATTACACACCGCCTCAGACACAGGCGCGCGCACAAGACCTGAAGTCTTTGCCTAACATTGGCAAACCTACGGCATTACACCCCACCTTAAACACATGCGCGCTTACAAGACCTGAAGTCTTTGCCAATCATTGGCAAGATGCGACATTACACGCCGCCTGAGGCACATGCGCGCACACAACACCTGAAGTCTTTGCCAAACATTACACCCCGCCTGAGACATACGCGTGCGCACAAGTCCTGAACTCTTTGCCATTCACTAGCAAAGCTACGACATTACACGCCGCCTGAGACACAGGCGTGCGCACAAGACCTAAACGCTTTGCCAAACATTGGCAAAGCTACTGCATTATACGGCGGCTGAGACACTGGCGTGCGCACAAGACCTGTGTTTGGCAAATCTACGGCATTACACGCCGCCTAAGACACCGGCGCGCAAGACCTGAAGTCTTTGCCAAACATTGGCAATGCTACGGCATTACACGACGCCTGAGACACAGCAAGTATACAAGACCTGAAGTCTTTGCAAAACATTGGCAAAGCTACGACATTACACGCCGCCTGAAAGACAGGCGCGCGCACAAGACCTGAACTATATGCCAAACATTGGCAAAGTACGACATTACACGCCGCCTGAGACACATTCGCGCTCACAAGCACAGAAGACTTTGCCAATCATTGGCAAAGCTACGGCATTACACGCCGCCTGAGACACATGCGCGCACACAAGACCTGAAGTCTTTGCCAAACATTGGCAAAGCTACGACATTACACGCCGCCTGGGTTACATGCGCGTGCACAAGACCTGAATTCTTTGCCATACTTTGCCAAAGCTACGACATTACACGCCGCCTGAGACACAGGCACGCGCACAAGACCAGAACTCTTTGCCAAACATTGGAAAAGCTACGGCATTACACGCCGCCTGAGACACAGGCGCGCGCACAAGACCTAAAGACTTTGCCAAACATTGGTAAAGCTACCGCATTACACGCCTCCTGAGACACAGTCGCGCGCACAAGACACGTAGTCTTTTCCAAACATTGGCAAAGCTACGAAATTACACGCCTCCTGAGACACAGGCGCGCAAGACCTGAAGTCTTTGCCAAACATTGGCAAAGGTACGGCATTACACGCCTCCTAAGACACAGGCATGCGCACAAGACCTGTGTTTGGCAAAGCTACGACATTACACGCCGCCTGAGACACATGCGCAAACACAAGAACTGAAGTCTTTGCCAAACATTACACACCGCCTGAGACACCGGCGTGCACACAACACAAGAACTCTTTGCCAATCATTGGCAAAGCTCCGGCATTACACGCCGCCTGAGACACAGGCGCGCACATAAGACCTTTGTTTGGCAAAGCTACGGCATTACACGCCACGTGAGACACAGGCGCGCAAGACCTGAAGTCTTTGCCAAACATTGGCAATGCTACGGCATTACACGACGCCTGAGACAAAGCGCGCACACAAGACTGGAAGTCTTTGCAAAACATTGGCAAAGATACGACATTACACGCCGCCTGAGACACATGCGCGCGTACAGGACTTGAAGTCTTTGCCAAATATTACACCCCGCTTGAGACACACGCGTGCGCACAAGTCCTGAACTCTTTGCCAATCACAAGCAAAGCTACGGCATTACACACCACCAGAGACACAGGCGTGCGCACAAGACCTAAACACTTTGCCAAACATTGGCAAAGCTACTGTATTATACGGCGCCTGAGACACAGGCGTGCGCATAAGACCTGTGTTTGGCAAATCTACGGCATTACACGCCGCCAGAGACAGAGGCGCGCAAGACCTGAAGTCTTTTCCAAACATTGGCAAAGGTACGGCATTACACGCCGCCTGAGACAGGCGTGCGCACAAGACCTGTGTTTGGCAAAGCTACGGCATTACACGCCGCCTGAGACACAGGCGCGCGCACAAGACCTGAAGTCTTTGCCAAACATTGGCAAAGCTACAACATTATAAGCCGCCTCAGACACAGGCGCGCGCACAAGACCTGAAGTCCTTGCCAAACATTAGTAAAACTATGGCATTACACGCCGCCTCAGACACAGGCGTGCACACAAGACCTGAAGTCTTTGCCAAACATTGGGAAACCTACGGCATTACACGCCGCAAGAGACACAGGCGTGCACACAAGACCTAAACTATATGCCAAACATTGGCAAAGATACGATTTTACACGCCGCCTGAGACACATGCGCAGACACAAGACCTGAAGTCTTTGCCAAACATTACACACCGACTGAGAGACGCACACAAGACCTGAACTCTTTGCCAATCATTGGCAAAGGTACGACATTACACGCCGCCTGAGACACAGGCGCGCACATATGACCTTTGTTTGGCAAAGCTACGGCATTACACGCCGCCGGAGACACAGGCGCGCAAGACCTGAAGTCTTTGCAAAACATTGGCAAAGCTACGGCATTACACGACGCCTGAGACACATCGCGCACACAAGACCTGAAGTATTTGCAAAACATTGGCAAAGCTACGACATTACATGCCGCCTGACACACAGGCGCGGGCACAAGACCTGAACTATATGCCAAACATTGGAAAAGCTACGACATTACACGCCGCCTGAGACACATGCGCGCGCACAAGCACTGAAGTCTTTGCCAATCATTGGCAAAGCTATTGCATTACACGCCGCCTGAGACACATGCGCGCACAGAAGACCTGAAGTCTTTGCCAAACATTGGCAAAGCTACGACATTACACGCCGCCTGAGACACAGGCACGCGCACAAGACCAGAACTCTTTGCAAAACATTGGAAAAGCTACGGCATTACACGCCGCCTGAGACACATGTGCGCGCACAAGACCTAAAGTCTTTGCCAAACATTGGCAAAGCTACGGCATTACACGCCTCCTGAGACACAGGCGCGCGCACAAGACATGTAGTCTTTGCCAAACATTGGCAAAGCTATGAAATTACACGCCTTCTGAGACACAGGCGCGCACAACACCTGAAGTCATTGCCAAACATTTGCAAATGTACGGAATTACACGCCGCCTGAGACACAGGCGTCCACCCAAGACCTGTGTTTGCCAAAGCTACGGTAATACACGCCGCCTAAGACACAGCGCGCGCACAAGACCTGAAGTCCTTTCCAAACAACAGCAAAGCTACGGCACTACACGCCGCCTCAGACACAGGCGCGCGCATAAGACCTGAAGTCTTTGCCTAACATTGGCAAACCTACGGCATTACACCCCGCCTTAAACACATGCGCGCTTACAAGACCTGAAGTCTTTGCCAATCATGGGCAAAGATACGACATTACACGCCGCCTGAGACACATGTGCGCACACAAGACCTGAAGTCTTTGCCAAACATTACACCCCGCCTGAGACACACGCCTGCGCACAAGTCCTGAACTCTTTGCCAATCACAAGCAAAGCTACGCATTACACACCGACTGAGACACAGGCGTGCGCACAAGACCTGAACGCTTTGCCAAACATTGGCAAAGCTACTGCATTATACGGCGCCTGAGACACAGGCGTGCGCACAAGACCTGTGTTTGGCAAACCTACGGCATTACACGCCGCCAGAGACACAGGCGCGCAAGACCTAAAGTCTTTTCCAAACATTGGCAAAGGTACGGCATTACACGCCGCCTAAGACACAGGCGTGCGCACAAGACCTGTGTTTGGCAAAGGTACGAAATTACAAGCCTCCTGAGACACAGGCGCGCACAAGACCTGAAGTCTTTGCCAAACATTGGGAAACCTACTGCATTACACGCCGCAAGAGACACAGGCGCGCGCACAAAACCTGTGTTTGGCAAAGCTACGGCATTACACGCTGCCTGAGACACAGCCGCGCGCACAAGACCTGAAGTCATTGTCAAACATTGGCAAAGCTACAACATTATAAGCCGCCTCAGACACAGGCGCCCGCACAAAACCTGAAGTCCTTGCCAAACATTAGCAAAACCACGGCATTACATGCCGCCTCAGACACGGGCGCGCGCACAAGACCTGAAGTCTTTGCCTAATATTGGCAAACCTACGGCATTACACCCCGCCTTAAACACATGCGCGCTTACAAGACCTGAAGTCTTTGCCAAACATTGGCAAAGCTACGACATTACACGCCTTCTGAGACACAGGCGCGCGCACAAGACATGTAGTCTTTGCCAAACATTGGCAAAGATACGAAATTACACGCCTCCTAACACACAGGCGCGCACAACACCAGAAGTCTTTGCAAAACATTTGCAAATGTACGGCATTACACGCCGCCTGAGACACAGGCGTCCACCCAAGACTTGTGTTTGCTAAAGCTACGGTATTACACGCCGCCTGAGACACAGGCGCGCGTACAAGACCTGAAGTCTTTGCCAAACATTGGCAAAGCTACGGCATTACACGCCGCCTGAGACACACGCGCGCGCACAAGACCTAAAGTCCTTGCCAAACAAAAGCAAAGCTACAGCATTACACGCCGCCTCAGACACAGGCGCGTGTACAAGACCTGAAGTCTTTGCCTAACATTGGCAAACCTACGGCATTACACCCCGCCTTAAACACATGCGCCCTTACAAGACCTGAAGTCTTTGCCAATCATTGGCAAAGATACGACATTACACGCCGCCTGAGACACATGCGTGCGCACAAGACCTGTGTTTGGCAAATCTACGGCATTACACGCCGCCAGAGACACAGGCGCGCAAGACCTGAAGTCTTTTCCAAACATTGGCAAAGGTACGGCATTACACGCCGCATGAGCCACAGGCGTGCGCACAAGACCTGTGTTTGCAAAGCTACGGCATTACACGGCGCCTGAGACACAGGCGCACGCATAAGACCTGAAGTCTTTGCCAAACATTGGCAAAGCTACAACATTATAAGCCGCCTCAGACACAGGCGCGCGCACAAGACCTGAAGTCCTTGCCAAACATTAGCAAAACTACGGCATTACACGCCGCCTCAGACACAGGCACGCACACAAGACCTGAAGTCTTTGCCAAACATTGGGAAACCTACGGCATTACACGCCGCAAGAGACACAGGCGTGCACACAAGACCTAAACTATATGCCAAACATTGGCAAAGATACGATTTTACACGCCGCCTGAGACACATGCGCAGACACAAGACCTGAAGTCTTTGCCAAACATTACACACCGACTGAGAGACGCACACAAGACCTGAACTCTTTGCCAATCATTGGCAAAGGTACGGCATTACACGCCGCCTGAGACACAGGCGCGCACATATGACCTTTGTTTGCAAAGCTACGGCATTACACTCCGCCGGAGACACAGGCGCGCAAGACCTGATGTCTTTGCAAAACATTGGCAATGCTACGGCATTACACGACGCCTGAGACACATCGCGCACACAAGACCTGAAGTATTTGCAAAACATTGGCAAAGCTACGACATTACATGCCGCCTGACACACAGGCGCAGGCACAAGACCTGAACTATATGCCAAACATTGGAAAAGCTACGACATTACACGCCGCCTGAGACACATGCGCGCGCACAAGCACTGAAGTCTTTGCCAATCATTGGCAAAGCTACGGCATTACACGCCGCCTGAGACACATGCGCGCACAGAAGACCTGAAGTCTTTGCCAAACATTGGCAAAGCTACGACATTACACGCCGCCTGAGACACAGGCACGCGCACAAGACCAGAACTCTTTGCAAAACATTGGAAAAGCTACGGCATTACACGCCGCCTGAGACACATGTGCGCGCACAAGACCTAAACTCTTTGCCAAACATTGGCAAAGCTACGGCATTACACGCCTCCTGAGACACAGGCGCGCGCACAAGACATGTAGTCTTTGCCAAACATTGGCAAAGCTACGAAATTACACGCCTCCTGAGACACAGGCGCGCACAACACCTGAAGTCATTGCCAAACATTTGCAAATGTACGGCATTACACGCCGCCTGAGACACAGGCGTCCACCCAAGACCTGTGTTTGCCAAAGCTACGGTAATACACGCCGCCTAAGACACAGCGCGCGCACAAGACCTGAAGTCCTTTCCAAACAACATCAAAGCTACGGCACTACACGCCGCCTCAGATACAGGCGCGCGCACAAGACCTGAAGTCTTTGCCTAACATTGGCAAACCTACGGCATTACACCCCGCCTTAAACACATGCGCGCTTACAAGACCTGAAGTCTTTGCCAATCATTGGCAAAGATACGACATTACACGCCGCCTGAGACACATGTGCGCACACAAGACCTGAAGTCTTTGCCAAACATTACACCCCGCCTGAGACACACGCGTGTGCACAAGTCCTGAACTCTTTGCCAATCACAAGCAAAGCTACGGCATTACACACCGACTGAGACACAGGCGTGCGCACAAGACCTGAACGCTTTGCCAAACATTGGCAAAGCTACTGCATTATACGGCGCCTGAGACACAGGCGTGCGCACAAGACCTGTGTTTGGCAAACCTACGGCATTACACGCCGCCAGAGACACAGGCGCGCAAGCCCTAAAGTCTTTTCCAAACATTGGCAAAGGTACGGCATTACACGCCGCCTAAGACACAGGCGTGCGCACAAGACCTGTGTTTGGCAAAGGTACGAAATTACAAGTCTCCTGAGACACAGGCGCGCACAAGACCTGAAGTCTTTGCCAAACATTGGGAAACCTACTGCATTACACGCCGCAAGAGACACAGGCGCGCGCACAAAACCTGTGTTTGGCAAAGCTACGGCATTACACGCTGCCTGAGACACAGCCGCGCGCACAAGACCTGAAGTCTTTGTCAAACATTGGCAAAGCTACAACATTATAAGCCACCTCAGACACAGGCGCCCGCACAAAACCTAAAGTCCTTGCCAAACATTAGCAAAACCACGGCATTACATGCCTCCTCAGACACGGGCGCGCGCACAAGACCTGAAGTCTTTGCCTAACATTGGCAAACCTACGGCATTACACCCCGCCTTAAACACATGCGCGCTTACAAGACCTGAAGTCTTTGCCAAACATTGGCAAAGCTACGACATTACACGCCTCCTGAGACACAGGCGCGCGCACAAGACATGTAGTCTTTGCCAAACATTGGCAAAGATACGAAATTACACGCCTCCTAACACACAGGCGCGCACAACACCAGAAGTCTTTGCAAAACATTTGCAAATGTACGGCATTACACGCCGCCTGAGACACAGGCGTCCACCCAAGACCTGTGTTTGCTAAAGCTACGGTATTACACGCCGCCTGAGACACAGGCGCGCGTACAAGACCTGAAGTCTTTTCCAAACATTGGCAAAGCTACGGCATTACACGCCGCCTAAGACACACGCGCGCGCACAAGACCTAAAGTCCTTACCAAACAAAAGCAAAGCTACAGCATTACACGCCGCCTCAGACACAGGCGCGTGTACAAGACCTGAAGTCTTTGCCTAACATTGGCAAACCTACGGCATTACACCCCGCCTTAAACACATGCGCCCTTACAAGACCTGAAGTCTTTGCCAATCATTGGCAAAGATACGACATTACACGCCGCCTGAGACACATGCGTGCGCACAAGACCTGTGTTTGGCAAATCTACGGCATTACACGCCGCCAGAGACACAGGCGCGCAAGACCTGAAGTCTTTTCCAAACATTGGCAAAGGTACGGCATTACACGCCGCATGAGACACAGGCGTGCGCAAAAGACCTGTGTTTGCAAAGCTACGGCATTACACGCCGCCTGAGACACAGGCGCACGCATAAGACCTGAAGTCTTTGCCAAACATTGGCAAAGCTACAACATTATAAGCCGCCTCAGACACAGGCGCGCGCACAAGACCTGGAGTCCTTGCCAAACATTAGCAAAATTACGGCATTACACGCCGCCTCAGACACAGGCACGCACACAAGACCTGAAGTCTTTGCCAAACATTGGGAAACCTACGGCATTACACGCCGCAAGAGACACAGGCGTGCACACAAGACCTATACTATATGCCAAACATTGGCAAAGATACGATTTTACACGCCGCCTGAGACACATGCGCAGACACAAGACCTGAAGTCTTTGCCAAACATTACACACCGCCTGAGAGACGCACACAAGACCTGAACTCTTTGCCAATCATTGGCAAAGGTATGGCATTACACGCCGCCTGAGACACAGGCGCGCACATAAGACCTTTGTTTGGCAAAGCTACGGCATTACACGCCGCCTGAGACACAGGCGCGCAAGAACTGAAGTCTTTGCCAAAGATTGGCAATGCTACGGCATTACACGACGCCTGAGACACATCGCGCACACAAAACCTGAAGTATTTGCAAAACATTGGCAAAGCTACGACATTAGATGCCGCCTGACACACAGGCGCGCGCACAAGACCTGAACTATATGCCAAACATTGGAAAAGCTACGACATTACACGCCGCCTGAGACACATGCGCGCGCACAAACACTGAAGTCTTTGCTAATCATTGGCAAAGCTACGGCATTACACGCCGCCTGAGACACATGCGCGCACACAAAGACCTGAAGTCTTTGCCAAACATTGGAAAAGCTACGACATTACACGCCGCCTGAGACACAGGCACGCGCACAAGACCAGAACTCTTTGCAAAACATTGGAAAAGCTACGGCATTACACGCCGCCTGAGACACAAGCGCGCAAGACCTGAAGTCGTTGCCAAACATTGGCAATGCTACGGCATTACACGACGCCTGAGACACATCGCGCACACAAGACCTGAAGTATTTGCAAAACATTGGCAAAGCTACGACATTACATGCCGCCTGACACACAGGCGCGCGCACAAGACTTGAACTATACGCAAACATTAGAAAATCTACGACATTACACGCCGCCTGAGACACATGCGCGCGCACAAGCACTGAAGTCTTTGCCAATCATTGGCAAAGCTACGGCATTACACACCGCTTGAGACACATGCGCGCACACAAGACCTGAAGTCTTTGCCAAACATTGGCAAAGCTACGACATTACACGCCCCCTGAGACACAGGCACGCGCACAAGACCAGAACTCTTTGCAAAACATTGGAAAAGCTACGGCATTACACGCCGCCTGAGACACAGGCGCGCGCACAAGACCTGAAGTCTTTGCCTAACATTGGCAAAGCTACGGCATTACACACCTCCTGAGACACAGGCGCGCGCACAAGACATGTAGTCTTTGCCAAACATTGGCAAAGCTATGAAACTACACGCCTCCTGAGACACAGGCGCGCACAACACCTGAAGTCTTTGCCAAACATTTGCAAATGTACGGCATTACACGCCGCCTGAGACACAGGCGTCCACCCAAAACCTGTGTTTGCCAAAGCTACGGTGCTACACGCTGCCTGAGACACAGCGCGCGCACAAGACCTGAAGTCCTTTCCAAACAATAGCAAAGCTACGGCATTACACGCCGCCTCAGACACAGGCGCGCGCACAAGACATGAAGTCTTTGCCTAACATTGGCAAACCTACGGCATTACACCCTGCCTTAAACACATGCACGCTTACAAGACCTGAAGTCTTTGCCAATCATTGGCAAAGATACGACATTACTGGCCGCCTGAGACACATGCGCACACACAAGACCTGAAGTCTTTGCCAAACATTACACCCCGCCTGAGACACACGCGTGCGCACAAGTCCTGAACTTTTTGCCAATCACAAGCATAGCTACGGCATTACACACCGACTGAGACACAGGCGTGCGCACAAGACCTGTGTTTGGTAAATCTACGGCATTACACGCCGCCAGAGACACAGGCGCGCAAGACCTGAAGTCTTTTCCAAACTTTGGCAAAGGTACGGCATTACTCGCCGCCTGAGACACAGGCGTGCGCACAAGACCTGTGTTTGGCAAAGCTACGAAATTACAAGCCTCCTGAGACACAGACGCGCACAAGACCTGAAGTCTTTGCCAAACATTGGGAAACATACGGCATTACACGCCGCAAGAGACACAGGCGCGCTCACAAAACCTGTGTTTGGCAAAGCTACGGCATTACAAGCTGCCTGAGACACAGCCGCGCGCACAAGACCTGAAGTCTTTGTCAAACATTGGCAAAGCTACAACATTATAAGCCGCCTCAGACACAGGCGCGCGCACAAAACCTGAAGTCCTTGCCAAACATTAGCAAAACCACGGCATTACACCCCGCCTTAAACACATGCGCGCTTACAAGACCTGAAGTCTTTGCCAAACATTGGCAAAGCTACGACATTACACGCCTCCTGAGACACAGGCGCGCGCACAAGACATGTAGTCTTTGCCAAACATTGGCAAAGATACGAAATTACACGCCTCCTAACACACAGGCGCGCACAACACCGGAAGTCTTTGCAAAACATTTGCAAATGTACGGCATTACACGCCGCCTGAGACACAGGCGTCCACCCAAGACCTGTGTTTGCTAAAGCTACGGTATTACACGCCGCCTGAGACACAGGCGCGCGTACAAGACCTGAAGTCTTTGCCAAACATTGGCAAAGCTACGGCATTACACGCCGCCTGAGACACAGGCGCGCGCACAAGACCTAAAGTCCTTGCCAAACAAAAGCAAAGCTACAGCATTACTCGCCGCCTCAGACACAGGCGCGCGCACAAGACTTGAAGTCTTTGCCTAACATTGGCAAACCTACGGCATTACACCCCGCCTTAAACACATGCGCCCTTACAAGACCTGAAGTCTTTGCTAATCATTGGCAAAGATACGACATTACACGCCGCTTGAGACACATGCGTGCGCACAAGACCTGTGTTTGGCAAATCTACGGCATTACACGCCGCCAGAGACACAGGCGCGCAAGACCTGAAGTCTTTTCCAAACATTGGCAAAGGTACGGCATTACACGCCGCCTGAGACACAGGCGTGCGCACAAGACCTGTGTTTGCAAAGCTACGGCATTACACGCCGCCTGAGACACAGGCGCACGCATAAGACCTAAAGTCTTTGCCAAACATTGGCAAAGCTACAACATTATAAGCCGCCTCAGACACAGGCGCACGCACAAGACCTGAAGTCCTTGCCAAACATTAGCAAAACTACGACATTACACGCCGCCTCAGACACAGGCGCGCACACAAGACCTGAAGTCTTTGCCAAACATTGGGAAACCTACGGCATTACACGCCGCAAGAGACACAGGCACGCGCACAAGACCTGAACTATATGCCAAACATTGGCAAAGATACGATTTTACACGCCGCCTGAGACACATGCGCAGACACAAGACCTGAAGTCTTTGCCAAACATTACACACCGCCTGAGAGACGCACACAAGACCTGAACTCTTTGCCAATCATTGGCAATGGTATGGCATTACACGCCGCCTGAGACACAGGCGCGCACATAAGACCTTTGATTGGCAAAGCTACGGCATTACATGCCGCCTGAGACACAAGCGCGCAAGACCTGAAGTCTTTGCCAAACATTGGCAATGCTACGGCATTACACGACGCCAAAGACACATCGCGTAAACAAGACCTGAAGTATTTGCAAAACATTGGCAAAGCTACGACATTACATGCCGCCTGACACACAGGCGCGCGCACAAGACCTGAACTATACGCCAAACATTGGAAAAGCTACAACATTACACGCCGCCTGAGACACATGCGCGCGCACAAGCACTGAAATCTTTGCCAATCATTGGCAAAGCTACGGCATTACACGCCGCCTGAGACACATGCGCGCACACAAGACCTGAAGTCTTTGCCAAACATTGGCAAAGCTACGACATTACACGCCCCCTGAGACACAGGCACGCGCACAAGACCAGAACTATTTGCAAAACATTGGAAAAGCTACGGCATTACACGCCGCCTAAGACACAGGCGCGCGCACAAGACCTGAAGTCTTTGCCTAACATTGGCAAAGCTACGACATTACACGCCTCCTGAGACACAGGCGCGCGCACAAGACATGTAGTCTTTGCCAAACATTGGCAAAGCTACGAAATTACACGCCTCCTGAGACACAGGCGCGCACAACACCTGAAGTCTTTGCCAAACATTTGCAAATGTACGGCATTACACGCCGCCTGAGACACAGACGTCCACCCAAAACCTGTGTTTGCCAAAGCTACGGTACTACACGCCGCCTGAGACACAGCGCGCGCACAAGACCTGAAGTCCTTTCCAAACAATAGCAAAGCTACGGCATTACACGCCGCCTCAGACACAGGCGCGCGCACAAGACCAGAAGTCATTGCCTAACATTGGCAAACCTACGGCATTACACCCCGCCTTAAACACATGCGCGCTTACAAGACCTGAAGTCTTTGCCAATCATTGGCAAAGATACGACAATACTGGCCGCCTGAGACACATGCGCGCAAACAAGACCTGAAGTCTTTGCCAAACATTACACCCCGCCTGAGACACACGCGTGCGCACAAGTCCTGAACTCTTTGCAAATCACAAGCAAAGCTACGGCATTACACACCGACTGAGACACAGGCGTGCGCACAAGACCTGTGTTTGGCAAATCTACGGCATTACACGCCGCCAGAGACACAGGCGCGCAAGACCTGAAGTCTTTTCCAAACATTGGCAAAGGTACGGCATTACTCGCCGCCTGAGACACAGGCGTACGCACAAGACCTGTGTTTGGCAAAGCTACGAAATTACAAGCCTCCTGAGACACAGGCGCGCACAAGACCTGAAGTCTTTGCCAAACATTGGGAAACCTACGGCATTACACGCCGCAAGAGACACAGGCGCGCGCACAAAACCTGTGTTTGGCAAAGCTATGGCATTACACGCTGCCTGAGACACAGCCGCGCGCACAAGACCTGAAGTCTTTGTCAAACATTGGCAAAGCTACAACATTATAAGCCGCCTCAGACACAGGCGCGCGCACAAAACCTGAAGTCCTTGCCAAACATTAGCAAAACCACGGCATTACACGCCGCCTCAGACACGGGCGCGCGCACAAGACCTGTAGTCTTTGCCTAACATTGGCAAACCTATGGCATTACACCCCGCCTTAAACACATGCGCGCTTACAAGACCTGAAGTCTTTGTCAAACATTGGCAAAGCTACGACATTACACATCGCCTGGGTTACATGCGCCCGCGCAAGACCTAAACTCTTTGCCACACTTTGGCAAAGCTACGACATTATACGCCGCCTGAGAGACAGGCACGCGCACAAGACCAGAACTCTTTGCAAAACAATGGAAAAGCTACGGCATTACACGCCGCCTGAGACACAGGCACAAGACCTGAAGTCTTTGCCAAACATTGGCAAAGCTACGGCATTACACGCCTCCTGAGACACAGGCGCGCGCGCAAGGCACGTAGTCTTTGCCAAACATTGGCAAAGATACGAAATTACACGCCTCCTGACACACAGGCGCGCACAACACCGGAAGTCTTTGCAAAACATTTGCAAATGTACGGCATTACACGCCGCCTGAGACACTGGCGTCCACCCAAGACCTGTGTTTGCCAAAGCTACGGTATTACACGCCGCCTGAGACACAGGCGCGCGTACAAGACCTGAAGTCTTTGCCAAACATTGGCAAAGCTACGGCATTACACGCCGCCTGAGACACAGGCGTGCGCACAAGACCTAAAGTCCTTGCCAAACAAAAGCAAAGCTACAGCATTACACGCCGCCTCAGACACAGGCGCGCGCACAAGACCTGAAGTCTTTGCCTAACATTGGCAAACCTACGTCATTACACCCCGCCTTAAACACATGCGCCCTTACAATACCTGAAGTCTTTGCCAATCATTGGCAAAGATACGACATTACACGCCGCCTGAGACACATGCGTGCGCACAAGACCTGTTATTGGCAAATCTACGGCATTACATGCCGCCAGAGACACAGGCGCTCAAGACCTGAAGTCTTTTCCAAACATTGGCAAAGGTACGGCATTACACGCCGCCTGAGACACAGGCGTGCGCACAAGACCTGTGTTTGGCAGAGCTACGGCATTACACGCCGCCTGAGACACAGGCGCGCGCATAAGACCTGAAGTCTTTGCCAAACATTGGCAAAGCTACAACATTATAAGCCGCCTCAGACACAGGCGCGCGCACAAGACCTGAAGTCCTAGCCAAACATTAGCAAAACTACGGCATTAGACGCCGCCTCAGACACACGTGCGCACACAAGACCTGAAGTCTTTTCCAAACAATGGGAAACCTACGGCATTACACGCCGCAAGAGACACAGGCGCGCGCACAAGACCTGAACTATATGCCAAACATTGGCAAAGATACGATTTTACACGCCGTCTGAGACACATGCGCAGACACAAGACCTTAAGTCTTTGCCAAAGATTACACACCGCCTGAGAGACGCAAAGGTACGGCATTACACGCCGCCTGAGACACAGGCGCGCACATAAGACCTTTGTTTGGCAAAGCTACGGCATTACACGCCGCCTGAGACACAGGCGCGCAAGACCTGAAGTCTTTGCCAAACATTGGCAATGCTACGGCATTACACGACGTCTGAGACACATCGCGCACACAAGACATGAAGTATTTGCAAAACATTGGCAAAGCTACGACATTACATGCCGCCTGACACACAGGCACGCGCACAAGACCTGAACTATATGCCAAACATTGGAAAAGCTACGACATTACACGCCGCCTGAGACACGTGCGCGCGCACAAGCACTGAAGTCTTTGCCAATCATTGGCAAAGCTACGGCATTACACGCCGCCTGAGACACATGCGCGCACACAAGAACTGAAGTCTTTGCCAGACATTGGCAAAGCTACGACATTACACGCAGCCTGAGACACAGGCACGCGCACAAGACCAGAACTCTTTGCAAAACATTGGAAAAGCTACGGCATTACACGCCGCCTGAGACACAGGCGCGCGCACAAGACCTGTGTTTGGCAAAGCTACGGCATTACACGCCGCCTGAGACACAGGCGCTTGCATAAGACCTGAAGTCTTTGCCAAACATTGGCAAAGCTACAACATTATAAGCCGCCTCAGACACAGGCGCGCGCACAAGACCTGAAGTCCTTGCCAAACATTAGCAAAACTACGGCATTACACGCCGCCTCAGACACAGGCGCGCACACAAGACCTGAAGTCTTTGCCAAACATTGGGAAACCTACGGCATTACACGCCGCAAGAGACACAGGCGCGCGCACAAGACCTGAACTATATGCCAAACATTTGCAAAGATACGATTTTACACGCCGCCTGAGACACATGCGCAGACACAAGACCTGAAGTCTTTGCCAAACATTACACACCGCCTGAGAGACGCACACAAGACCTGAACTCTTTGCCATTCATTGGCAAAGGTACGGCATTACACGCCGCCTGAGACACAGGCACACACATAAGGCCTTTGTTTGGCAAAGCTACGACATTACACGCCGCCTGAGACACAGGCGCGCAAGACTTGAAGTCTTTGCCAAACATTGGCAATGCTACGGCATTACACGACGCCTGAGACACATCGCGCACACAAGACCTGAAGTATTTGCAAAACATTGGCAAAGCTACGACATTACATGCCGCCTGACACACAGGCGCGCGCACAAGAGCTAAACAATATGCCAAACATTGGAAAAGCTACGACATTACACGCCGCCTGAGACACATGCGCGCGCACAAGCACTGAAGTCTTTGCCAATCATTGGCAAAGCTACGGCATTACACGCCGCCTGAGACACATGCGCGCACACAAGACCTGAAGTCTTTGTCAAACATTGGCAAAGCTACGACATTACACGCCGCCTGAGACACAGGCACGCGCACAAGACCAGAACTCTTTGCAAAACATTGGAAAAGCTACGGCATTACACGCCGCCTAAGACACAGGCGCGCGCACAAGACCTGAAGTCTTTGCCTAACATTGGCAAAGCTACGACATTACACGCCTCCTGAGACACAGGCGCGCGCACAAGACATGTAGTCTTTGCCAAACATTGGCAAAGCTACGAAATTACACGCCTCCTGAGACACAGGCGCGCACAACACCTGAAGTCTTTGCCAAACATTTGCAAATGTACGGCATTACACGCCGCCTGAGACACAGACGTCCACCCAAAACCTGTGTTTGCCAAAGCTACAGTACTACACGCCGCCTGAGACACAGCGCGCGCACAAGACCTGAAGTCCTTTCCAAACAATAGCAAAGCTACGGCATTACACGCCGCCTCAGACACAGGCGCGCGCACAAGACCAGAAGTCATTGCCTAACATTGGCAAACCTACGGCATTACACCCCGCCTTAAACACATGCGCGCTTACAAGACCTGAAGTCTTTGCCAATCATTGGCAAAGATACGACAATACTGGCCGCCTGAGACACATGCGCGCAAACAAGACCTGAAGTCTTTGCCAAACATTACACCCCGCCTGAGACACACGCGTGCGCACAAGTCCTGAACTCTTTGCAAATCACAAGCAAAGCTACGGCATTACACACCGACTGAGACACAGGCGTGCGCACATGTCACACCCCCATATTTTATTTACTTATTAAATAAATACAGGTTGTAACGATTGGTTCATTACACGATAGCGGAAGCTGTAATAATGATTTCTAAGACTTGATTACATATACAATTACTAAAACTAAGAAATACTATGATCTAAAATCTTCTAGATCAACAACAGACTTGAGACTTGATATTCTACGTCCTTCCAGCTACTAGGAATTGATCCAACATAGCTAGCCTATTCCAACCGCGCCATGGCTAGAGGTCACCTGAGAAACATACTTGAAAGTGTCAACACAAAGGTTGGTGAGTTCACAGAGTTAGTTATAATAGTGCTTATAGTTTTTCCCAAAAACATGTTCATGACTTTACCGTCATAAAACTAAGTAGTTTGTGACAGATTGGTATCAGAGCAATGGTTTTAGCGAATTAGGTGTCCTTAGTGATACCTAGGCTCTAACCGGACTCATCTAGGGACCAAGATTTCTAAGACTTGCATCACACTAAAAACACCCAAGACTTGAGCATAGGAATTCCAACCGTTGCCGAACAATTTTTGTAGACTATTAGTGTATGGAGTTACACTAGGGTACCATTAGCTACACTAATACAATTACATAGCACATGTAATGAACACTTAAACACATACAACAATGTGAAAACAATAAACACTTACAACATGTTACTGTTCGGATTACGAGTCAAGAGTAACAGGTACTCAACATACTGTAACCTTAGAAGATCGAGTTACGAGCTGAGCTTGGATTTCGACGACAACGATCGTCAGTTACCGATCTTGGTATCGCAACAGGTTGAACTCGTACCAGAATCTGTACCTATACCTGCACCACAACTACTCCAGCCATGGAGGCAACTATCTTTCTAACGTATTTGCGATATAAATACTCTCCTTCATAAGTTGTCGGAACGGATGCCTAGACTCTCGCCATGATATATGGCAGGCATGATTGCCCAGACAGAAGGGAATTCAAGGTGAATAAGCAGGACTAAATGGGAGAGAACTCCAAGGGTCAGGAGACCCAGACATACATCAGGATCATGTGGATCCATGCATATATACAGACTTGGAGCATGAGTTGCTCGACACTCGTTTGAGGATCTCTGCCCAACACATAGTGCCTGAATTTCACCATGCACATTTTTTAAGAGACACTGGTGGTGCCTCTCTACCCTTAGCCTCATCCGACAACTGCCATATTCAGCAGATTCATGAGTATTGGTACACATAATTAACAGTAATCCGATAAAACAATACACACTCCTGTACAAATGTGCAAACGCAATCTAATGATCGTTTCAAATCACTTTTGATTAAAAGCTAGGGATAGAAGAAACACTATAGGGATCAGGCAAGGCAAATCATCATTACGGGTGCACACGTAATCATAATTTGCAGTGCATGGGAACTTTAGTGAGTCTTGCTGTCTAAGCTGATAATCAACTCATGTTCTCAATCACTTGATTAAGGATTGGATCTCAACAAATCAGACTTCTCAATTTGGTGCTCACAAGGCATTCTCCTAGTTTTGGAGGAACGAGAGAAATTCAAATTGAATTCAACCAATCCTTAGTAAATCCTGAACGACGAAGAAATTCGCACATCTCTTTGAGATTCTACTTGTCAGGAATGCTTCAAATTGAGCGTTACCACAACTAACACTTACAGTAATTGTACAACTATTGTGGGAGATTATGGCATAATCTCAGGATCCATCATACAGTTCAATCTCACAATTGTTTGAAAGTTACGCCAAGAGTGTTATGCACTAACTTCAGTAATAGGGCATGGTATTATTCTGACCCGCATACACATGGCACTTATGAATATTGTGGAAGCTCGTCATGAGACAAGTAGGAAATCGGACATTTCAGAATGTCGGTCAAACAGGATTGCTCTCGCAGCCATTGACATTCAATATACCTTTAAGTCTAACTATTCTCTCGGTAATGGATAAGCCGGGTTTGATGCTCGAGCGAATGCCAAAGAAACCTAAGTGTGGACTAACGACTATTGTCGCACTAACCAAAACGACATGCAAAACCCTTAAAGGAGTCCCAAATGCGGAATCTCATGCTAATCTCATTAGCTCATGATATGCATAAAGGACGTAAACTCGAACTATTCACAATAGGCCACTGTCCACAAAGAGTTGAGAAGAATAATTTATTACTCTTTTATACTCGCACTTCCCCAAAGTTCATCTTGTTGGATGGATCCCAGATTTAGCCTAGAAAAGATGTGTGATTGCATCTTTCACTCCTAGTTTTCTATAATTGGGAAGCTCTAGAGCATCTATTGTTAAGAAATGATCTCTTAGAGTAGACTCAGTTAGAATACAAAAGCCTCGACGTTCAACACTCATTACCTCAAGTTTATCCTTGTGCTAAGGATTTTAAGGCTATAACCTGAATGAGTGGGATACGTAATGGTAAGTCACCAAAGTACCATTCAAACACTAAGGGAGTGCATACACACCGTATGACTAATAGTTGACTATCAACTCTTTCTGCCAACTTAATGAGTTGACAAACCCATAGCCCATTTTGGGGAAAACACTAATTCGATGAGACCATTCTTACAGTATTATTATTCATTCCCTCAGCTAGACGGAATATGAATATCCCAAACAAACATCAAACTTCGTATGGCTTACATACCTTGAAGGTATGGTAGTCGAGACATGAGTTTACATATCAGGACGCTACAACCCAAAGGCTAGTCTGCCTCGAAAGGTAGGGCGAGCAAAGGGGTAAAGTGGTGATTAGACTCGAAGTTCGCAAATAAGAGCTCCCAAGGAACATCAATTCCTAGCTCCATGAAGGCACATGGAGAGGAAAATCATAGAAAACATGAAACCTGAAATAAGAGAAAAGTCTTAGTCCGGGAAAATGCTTTCGAAAAGCATAAGAGGGACAAACATAAAGTTTCATTTTCATACTTTTTCATTTCTACCCAATATACAACAAAAACTTGGACACCTCGTCGAGTAAATTTTTTTCATAAGACCGAGTTTCTCACCATGGGGAGTTCCGGTCCTGTTTGTAAAGAAAAAGGATGGAACCTTTAGAAGGTGCATCAATTATCGGGAGTTGAACAAGCTGACAATCAAAAACCGGTATCTTCTTCCTCGAGTAGACGATTTGTTTGATCAACTTCAAGGGTCCAGTTTCTATTCTAAAATTGATATACAATCAGGATATCCTCAACTGAAAATTTAGGAAGAAGATATACCAAAAACGACTTTTAGGACTCGTTACGGTCACTACGAGTTCCTAGTTATGCCATTTGGCTTGACTAATGCACCGGCTGTTTTCATGGATCTAATGAACCGCGTGTGCAAGCCATACTTGAATAAATTCGTGATTGTATTTATCGATGACATATCAATATATTCACAAACCAATGAGGAACATGAACATCATTTGAAATCAATCTTGGAACTACTCCGGAATGAGAAGCGTTATGCCAAATTCTCTAAGTGTGAGTTTCGGATTCAAGAGGTTCACTTTCTCGGACATGTCATCAATAAGAAGGGTGTTCACGTAATCCCAACCAAGATTGAAGCTATCAAAACTGGGAAGCACCAAGAACTCCGACTGAGGTGCGTCAATTTCTGTGTTCGGCAGGATATTACAGGCGATTTATCGAGAATTTTTCAAAGGTAGCCTTGCCTTTGACCACGTTAACTCAGAAGGACAAAAAGTTTGATTGGACTGATAAACAAGAATCAGCGTTTCAATTGTTGAAGCAAAAACTTTGCAGTGCACCAATCATATCCCTTCCCGAAGGAACTGACAATTCCATCGTGTACTGCGACGCATCACACCAAGGTCTGGGATGTGTATTGATGCAGGAAGAAAAAGTCATAGCGTATGTATCCAGACAGCTAAAAGTACCTGAGAAAAATTATACGACTCACAATCTGGAATTGGGTGCTGTCGTGTTTGCACTCAAGATTTGGAGACATTTCTTATATGGTACAAAATGTACTATCTTTACAAACCACAAGAGTCTCCAACACATCTTTAATCAGAAAGAACTCAACATGAGTCAACGTCGTTGAGAAGAACTACTGAATGATTACGACTGTGATATCAAGTATCACCCTGGTAAGGCAAATGTCGTAGCAGATGCCTTGAGTCGTAAGGAACGGGTTAAAACACTCCGTGTTCGTGCCCTAGGATTGACAATTCATGCGAGTCTCACGACTCAAATCCGGATGGCACAACAGGAGGCAATCAAAGAAGAAAACATTCAGAGTGAAGCTATACGAGGAATGATCAGACAATTAGAGACAAAATCAGATGATACTTTATACTTTGCAAATAGAATTTGGGTGCCATGTTTTGGTAACTTACAGGAGTTGGTTATGGACGAAGCCCACAAGTCCAGGTACTCCATTCACCCAGGTTCGGATAAAATGTATAAGGATCTGAAAGAACTCTACTGGTGGCCGAACATGAAAGGAGAAATTGTTATTTACGTCGGTAAATGCCTGACATGTTCAAAGGAAAAGGCAGAACATCAGAAACCGTCGGGATTGTTATAACAACCCGAGATACCTCAATGGAAATGGGAACAAATTTCAATGGATTTCATTTCAATGTTACCCAGAACACCTAGCAACTATGATACTATATGATAATCGTCAGTCGTTTGACGAAATCCGCGCATTCCCTACCAATAAAGGAGATAGATAAAAGTAAGACGCGTGCAAGGCTAAATATTAAGGGAATTAAGGCTAGGCATGGTATGCCAGTTTCCATTTTCACAAAAAGGGACAGTCGATTCATGTCAAGAACCTGACAGTCTGTACAAGAAGCCTTGAGCACATGCCTTTACATGACCACTGCATATCATCCCCAGATGAACGGTCAAAGTAAAAGGACTATCCAAACTTTAAAAGATGTGCTCCGTGTGTGCGTAATCGATTTCAGAAGAAATAGGGATACTCACCGCCGTTGGATGAGTTTTCATATAATATCAACTACCATACCAGCATTAAAGCCGCTCCGTTGAGTCTTTGTATGGTTATAAGTGTCACTCATCGCTATGTTGGGCGGGGGATAGCGAAAAGCATTTGACTGGTCCTGATATTGGCTAGGAAACCACTGACAAGATCGTCGAAATAAAAGATAGTCTGAAAGCCACTCAAGACAGACGAAAGAGAGTGGAGCTAGCAACAGACGAAAACCATTAGAATTCCAAGTGATAGACAAAGTCACGTTGAAGGTCTCACCTTGGAAAAGAGTGGCAAAAATTGGCAACCGTGGCAAGCTTAACCCTAAGTGCGTTGAACCATTTGAACGAGAGGATCAAATGAAAACAAAAATACCCATCTTTGTTTAAGGATACAACAGTTCAAGAGGACACAAATTGAATTTCGGGACGAAATTCTTTTAACATGGGGAGAATGTGACACCCGACAATTCAGGTCAATATCCGTACATGTTATAAACAAGTTTACATTATAATTATTTTTGTGATTTACTTAATTTCACAAACAAGGACATTAAGGCCTAACAAAAACCGTACATGGTCTCAGTTCATATTTTGGTAATTCTAGGAGTTACCGGTTCACGTACCAGGATAACCCGACTAAATACGAACACTAGTGGTTAAAATTACACTTAAATCAAATGGTTTGATTTATTTAAATCCCAACCCACTTGCTTGACTTTCTCGACCGAAAGTCAGGGGAGCCATTCCCCCACTTGCTAATTCACTCAAATTCAGATAAAAACCATACCTCCTCAATCGAAATCCCACAATCCCTTTCATACTTCTCATTTTCTTACGGCAAATTCCCAATTCTCCTTCAAGTCGAAGTCCAGTTTAAGGTAAAAATCCACCGTATTTCGGTGCTATAAGAAGAGTTCCAAGTGTTTTCTCAAAGGGTTTTAGCAGGAGAAGTCAAGATCATTCTCTTTTTCTCTAAAAAAATCGTCATCTCTGTCCAGAGGTAAAAACTCGATATTATCCATTTCATTTTCTTTAAAATCGTAGCTGAACATACAAATCGTTCAAACGCAAGTAAGATAACAAGAAAAGTGTGTCAAATTCAAGATTTGAACATAAAAATATACAGGACGAATTCTGTCAATCAAAGTGCAGTAATCGAAACTAGGAGTTTCGATACCTGTTATTCAATCGAAACTAGGAGTTTCGATACCTATTCAATCGAAACTAGGAGTTTCGATACTAGATTACTCAATCGAAACTGGTAGTTTCGATACTAGTTGTTCAATCGAAACTAGGTAGTTTCGATACATATTGCTCAATCGAAACTAGATAGTTTCGATACCCTTCTTGCCAATCGAAACTAGATAGTTTCGATACCTAACTACTCAATCGAAACTATGAAGTTTCGATACTCAATTGCCCAATCGAAACTAGGAAGTTTCGACATCTGTTCATCAGTCACATTGGGCAGTAACTTAGAACTGTTTTTATAGCAAAACAAGTGTTGAAAATCTAAGAAGATATTTAAACAAAAGCAACTAGATTTACTAGGTCGATGAACAATTTGCAATATGAGACGTTCGGTCTTAACACAGTTTACCCTTTGGTATCTAGGGTACGAATAGTCAAGTTCGGCTAGAACAATTATCATTGCAAGCATACACAAACTCAAGGTGAGTTCACGGCCCCCTTTTAACTCTTTACTGTTTTGTAAACATCGGGGGAGAAACATACTTACTCGTTATGTTTTGAAAACATGAATTACATTGTTTATACGTTTGACAATATGAACATTTTGGTTTAACTTCTTGTGAGTCTCCCAACCCCACTTTTACTACTGGTTTTTAAATTGTTTTTAAACAAACGGGGAGAAAACTTGCTCAACTAAACAGATGGACACAACAACACACAACGATTGTTCGGATGAACAACACACAACGATTGTTCGGATGAACAACACTCAACGATTGGGGGAAACACATACTTACAATTATTTTATGGGATAACAAGAGAATAAGACACGACTTTATGTTTACATGGGATGAGAACAACACATTGGAGGCCGCTAAAGTCCCCTGGAACAACATAGTAACCATTAACTGTAGCCTAGGGTCCTATGAATAGTACTATGGAGAGTGACGTCTCCCGGTCATGGTTAGTCGCGCTAACCACAATCTGGAGGATTTATGGCCGCATAGAATCTGATAACGCTTAATAGGGGCTCACACATGTCATGGTTTGGTTACGCCTCATGTATGAACATATTATTTGTATTCCTAGCTAGTTTACAAATGGGTCAACAATTCTTATTCTGTTTATCACATACACCTGAAACTATTTACGAACAATTGAATTTAAACAAAGGGTTCTGATCAGGTTAAAGTGATCAGTTATAAACAAAGGGTTCTGATCAGGTTAAAGTGATCAGGTTTAAACAAAAGAGTTTTGATCCGGATAAAGTGATCATGTTTATACAAAAGGGTTCTGATTAGTTAAATCGATCAGGTTTAAACATGTTTGGCAAATCCACGGCATTACACGCCGCCAGAGACACAGGCGCGCAAGACCAGAAGTCTTTTCCAAACATTAGCAAAGGTACGGCATTACACGCCGCCTGAGACACAGGCCTGCGCACAAGACCTGTGTTTGGCAAAGCTACGCATTTACAAGCCTCCTGAGACACAGGCGCGCACAAGACCTGAAGTCTTTGCCAAAAATTGGGAAACCTACGGCATTAGACGCCGCAAGAGACACAGGCGCGTGCACAAAACCTGTGTTTGGCAAAGCTACGACATTACACGCTGCCTGAGACACAGCCGCGCGCACAAGACCTGAAGTCTTTGTCAAACATTGGCAAAGCTACAACATTATAAGCCGCCTCAGACACAGGCGCGCGCACAAAACCTGAAGTCCTTGCCAAACATTAGCAAAACCACGGCATTACACGCCGCCTCAAACACGGGCGCGCGCACAAGACCTGTAGTCTTTGCCTAACATTGGCAAACCTACGGCATTACACCCCGCCTTAAACACATGCGCGCTTACAAGACCTGAAGTCTTTGCCAAACATTGGCAAAGCTACGACATTACACGCCTCCTGAGACACAGGCGCGCGCACAAGACATGTAGTCTTTGCCAAACATTGGCAAAGATACGAAATTACACGCCTCCTAACACACAGGCGCGCACAACACCGGAAGTCTTTGCAAAACATTTGCAAATGTACGGCATTACACGCCGCCTGAGACACAGGCGTCCACCCAAGACCTGTGTTTGCTAAAGCTACGGTATTACACGCCGCCTGAAACATAGGCGCGCGTACAAGACCTGAAGTCTTTGCCAAACATTGGCAAAGCTACGGCATTACACGCCGCCTGAGACACAGGCGCGCGCACAAGACCTAAAGTCCTTGCCAAACAAAAGCAAAGCTACAGCATTACACGCCGCCTCAGACACAGGCGCGCGCACAAGACCTGAAGTCTTTGCCTAATATTGGCAAACCTACGGCATTACACCCCGCCTTAAACACATGCGCCCTTACAAGACCTGAAGTCTTTGCCAATCATTGGCAAAGATACGACATTACACGCCGCTTGAGACACATGCGTGCGCACAAGACCTGTGTTTGGCAAATCTACGGCATTACACGCCGCCAGAGACACAGGCGCGCAAGACCTGAAGTCTTTTCCAAACATTGGCAAAGGTACGGCATTACACGCCGCCTGAGACACAGGCGTGCGCACAAGACCTGTGTTTGCAAAGCTACGGCATTACACGCCGCCTGAGACACAGGCGCACGCATAAGACCTGAAGCCTTTGCCAAACTTTGGCAAAGCTACAACATTATAAGCCGCCTCAGACACAGGCGCGCGGACAATACCTGAAGTCCTTGCCAAACATTAGCAAAACTACGGCATTACACGCCGCCTCAGACACAGGCGCGCACACAAGACCTGAAGTCTTTGCCAAACATTGGGAAACCTACGGCATTACACGCCGCAAGAGACACAGGCGCGCGCACAAGACCTGAACTATATGCCAAACATTGGGAAAGATACGATTTTACACGCCGCCTGAGACACATGCACAGACACAAGACCTGAAGTCTTTGCCAAACATTACACACCGCCTGAGAGACGCACACGAGACCTGAACTCTTTGCCAATCATTGGCAAAGGTATGGCATTACACGCCGCCTGAGACACAGGCGCGCACATAAGACCTTTGTTTGGCAAAGCTACGGCATTACACGCCGCCTGAGACACAGGCGCGCAAGACCTGAAGTCTTTGCCAAACATTGGCAGTGCTACGGCATTACACGACGCCAAAGACACATCGCGCACACAAGACCTGAAGTATTTGCAAAACATTGGCAAAGCTACGACATTACAAGCCGCCTGACACACAGGCGCGCGCACAAGACCTGAACTATATGCCAAACATTGGAAAAGCTACGACATTACACGCCGCCTGAGACACATGCGCGCGCACAAGCACTGAAGTCTTTGCTAATCATTGGCAAAGCTACGGCATTACACGCCGCCTGAGACACAAGCGCGCACACAAGACCTGAAGTCTTTGCCAAACATTGGCAAAGCTACGACATTACACGCCGCCTAAGACACAGGCACGCGCACAAGACCAGAACTCTTTGCAAAACATTGGAAAAGCTACGGCATTACACGCTGTCACACCCCGAAAACGACGATTCGCAGCGGAAACGAGACGTAAGCATGGTGGTCACATAAGTTGGAGCCCAATGATAATAAGCAAACACATTTAATTTAAAACATCGGAAATGTTCAACGAGATAAAAGATAAGTCTTACAATTATCCAAACTTGAAAGCATTAAAATTTAAAACACGAGTTTTAATGATCCAACACACGAGGATCCAAAATAAAGTTTAAAATGTCCCAACAGAAATCCGATGCAAGCGTTTGCCCAAAAGCCCGTTTTCATAACCGCGCGAGAGCATCTAAGTACCTGAAAAACATGCTTAAAAACATCAACATAAAGTTGAGCGAGTTTCACGGGTTTAACGATAACATAAACGAATTTAACGAACTATCAAGTAACTTGGACAAACATGTGATATGTCATAAGCTTGCAAGGAATACAACATGATGACAGTACCTAGAGCTTATAATCAAACCGAGACACGAATCCAACATATCCCCACAAATCCTTTCAAAATATATTCTCTCGTACGAACGACCGATCAGCGCTACTGATCACGAGAGTGGGCAGTCAGTCCCAAATAGATCTATCAACACACCTTGCGGCCTACACGAGGCTAATGATTATAACGGCGGGGCTATTCATGAACGACATACATGAACACATAACGAAAGCCCTTACTCGAGACCATCAAACGAACACATAACGTAAGTCCAGTATCATGATAAACGAACGAAAGCATGTTCTTCCCCCATAGTTTATAAAGCAACAAAATAGTTTAAAAAGGGGCCGTGAAAACTCACCTTGATAACGAACGGCGGAAAAACGAGTGTTAGCAAAAATACGCCCACGAACGCTAACGGTGCCCTAAACATGAGGGGTACATTACTAATTGAAACTCACGTCTTACTAGCAAGTTGTTCACCCAACCTACTTAGACTTGTAATATTTTTAAGAAAATATTTATTTGAACGACCCGTTGGTGACTTCGACGCGCGGTTATGTTTTTAACGAAAAATGGTGTATCATACACACATACGAAGACTTCAAGTGTTATTACCTAACAACGATCAACATGAAAGTATGAAACTAGTAACATATATATATCTACTCATACATATGCTTATAGTTCTAAATCACATGTGAAAACACTAAAGTCACAATATTTGCACATAAGCACCTTTCAAGCAAAACGACTAACTTTTAAGGAACAAACTTCCAAATTTCTAATGCATGAGTTCATATAACATCATATATCATCAAAATATACTTAATAAAATATATTTCATCAAACAAAACAATCTTTCATTATTTTGACATAAAGTACCTATACATTGCAATTTCTAGCACATATGCGATAACCGAAACATCATACCACATAAGTAAACACATGGGTCATAACACTAACTCATCATATACATTATTAGCTGAAAATATGTCATAAAATAAGTTTAATTTGCTGTTTGAAATCAGACCTAACTAGCATTCATTTTTCAAGGCGAAAAACACCGATTTTACGACTAGTCATGCCTAAAATGTTATCCAAAAGCATCAAAACACCAAGGATCATATAATTTATTAAAAATATGGATTTTTAACATAAAATATAATCTTTTTACAGCCATATAATCAGACCTAACTTATCCATCATTTTACATGTAATAATCCATCATTTAAGCACCCTTTTTGTAACAAATCATGGTCAAAACTCTAGCTAATCATCACAACATAAAATACCCTTTTAGAGCTGATCATTATACATAAAATACATCATATTTATCACCTTATTTCCAGATTTCAAATAATCCTAACAATTCATGTACAAACCTAGCTTTTATCATGCTTTTTAAACCACAATCTTTAGTAACAAGCATCCAAACGTAGGGGTTTAAGATCCATACATAAAATAACAAGTTTTTATGTAATAATACACTTTATTTTTCTGTTTTAACTTGGTCATAACAAAATATTTGTTTGCATGCAAGAATCTAGCATCATTCATCAACATTTTGCAAGATATAAACACATAAACACACATTCATTTACATGACTACTTGCATGCATATATAGACACTAAAACCTTTTATAAAAACTCTTATTTGCTGAATTTTAATGGTTTATAAAAAGTCTTTTAGTTGGTGATGAACAACTCTTGCAAAGATCACTATTTTATCAAAGAAAAAGAATAAAGAAAGAAATAAAGAAAGATAAGGTTCATACCTCTTGAACTTAATCAAGGAGAATACTAGAACAAATAGAAGATGATTTCTTGAATACTTTCTCCAAACAAGCTTGAATCTTCAACAAAACTCCAAGAACACAAGAACACTTGAAGGATTTTTGGGAGAAAGCTAGAGAGAATACTAGAGAAATTTTGTGATGGAAATGGTGTATGGTGGTGGTGGGTTCGGTTTTAAGAGGGAGAGAGGAGAGAGATGGAGTAGTTCCAAGGCCATGCACACTTGAGTGTGGTGGTTGAGTGTGGTTTTAAATAAAAGTTGTAAGAAATCAAATGATGGTGCTTTATTGATGATTTGAGTGGGGTCCACCCCTTGGGTTCGAAAATTAGAGAGAGAGAGGCAATTTTTAGTTGTATTTTTCTTTATAAAAACTCCCACACACATGTAGGTGATCTTTTATAAAAATCACAACACTTTTATAAAATTCTACCACTTTAAACATGGTTTTTCATCAAAATAAAAATATATAAAATATCCACTAATTATTTGCTATCATAATTAGTAAAAATAATAATTTTTACTAACAGTTCATTTTAACTCATCCGGTACGCGATTGTACCGGGTAAAACGCAACGAAAATCGCCAAAAGCGATATTTAACACATAACACATAAATTTCACACATAATCCAATAATATAGACCAGTTTATATAATTTTCATCAAAACTGATATTTTTAAGGTTAACCGGGTCGTCACCAACGTTAAATACGGACATTTTACCGATACGCGGTATCGAAATTTCTGAAATTTCACGAAATGCAAACCTATGCATACGAAGGGCTTTGCTAGACTTTATAATAACCTAATTGACTGAAATTAAGTCTAAGACACACACAATTAAATTGCAAACGCGTTCTAAGGTTTAACGGTAAATAACCTGAAAATTGCCGGATGTCACAGCCTCCCCTCCTTAAAGAAATTTCGTCCCGAAATTTTACGCTACGAAGCCTGGTTACGTGCAGACTTAAACAATTGAGGGTACTTCCGTTTCATCTCATCTTCACGTTCCCACGTGAACTCGAGACCACGCTTTGAATTCCATCTGACCTTGACCAACTTAATACGGCTTCGCCTGGTCTTGTGAATCTTCCAATCCGAAACCTCTACGGGCTCTTCACGAAAATGGAGCTTGTCATCAACACATACTTCACTTGGAGGTATCATGAGTGTCTCATCAGACAGACACTTTTTCAGATTGGACACATGGAATACGTTATGAACTCCACTCAGTTCTCGCGGTAACTGCAGTCGGTAAGCAACTGGCCCTACACAAGCAATAATCTTGTAAGGTCCAATGTAGCGGGGGCTAAGCTTATCATGCTTGCCAAACCTAGCTACCCCCTTCCAAGGAGAGACCCTCAGCATAACTCTGTCTCCCACTTGGAATGCTAATGGTTTCCTTCTTCTATCAGCGTATTTCTTCTGACGGTCCTGGGCAACCTTCAAACGATCACGGATCTTGAAAACCTTATCGGTAGTTTCCTGGATAAGCTCTGGTCCAGTTATATGCTTGTCACCAACTTCTGCCCAACAAAGCGGTGAGCGACATTTTCTCCCATACAGGGCTTCAAACGGAGCGGCTTTCAATCCAGTTTGGTAACTGTTATTATAAGAGAACTCAGCCAACGGTAGGTGAGTATCCCAACTTCCACCAAAGTCAATTACGCAGGCACGGAGCATGTCTTCTAAAATCTGGATGGTCCTCTCACTTTGACCATCACTCTGTGGATGATACGCAGTGCTTAAATCCAAACGAGTACCCAAGGCTTTTTGTAGTGACCGCCAAAACTTCGATGTGAAACGACTATCTCTATCGGAGATGATCGAAGTCGGAACACCATGTCGGGATACTACTTCCTTAAGGTATATGCTGGCCAATTTCTTCATTCGGTAAGATTCTTTCACGGGTAGGAAATGTGCCGATTTCGTCAAACGATCCACAATTACCCAGATGGAATCATAGCCACTAGACGTTCGGGGTAATTTGGTGATGAAATCCATGGCAATACAGTCCCATTTCCACTGCGGAATCTCCGGTTGTTGCAGAAGTCCAGAAGGCTTTTGGTATTCGTTCTTGACTTTTGCGCAAGTCAAACATTTACCAACGTATGAAGCAATATCACCCTTCATGTTCGGCCACCAGTAGTGCTCCTTGATATCCTTATACATTTTTTTCGATCCTGGGTGAATCGAATATCTTGATTTATGGGCCTCATCCAAAACCATTTCTCGTAAATTGCCTGCCAGAGGCACCCATATTCTATCCATGAAGTACAAGGCATCGTCAGACTTGGGTATAAGTTCTCTAACCATACCACGAAGATTTTCATCCTTTAAATTCTCTTCCTTTAGAGCTTCTTGTTGTGCATCACGAATCTGAGCTGTGAGGTTTGTGTGAATGGTCAATCCTAACGCACGCACGCGTAAGGGCTTGACTCGCTCCTTCCTACTCAAGGCATCGGCCACGACATTAGCCTTGCCTGGGTGATAACGAATATCACAATCGTAGTCATTGAGCAATTCCATCCAACGTCTCTGCCTCATATTCAGCTCTTTCTGGTAAAAAATGTGCTGGAGACTCTTATGATCTGTAAAAATTGTGCACTTAGTACCGTAAAGGTAGTGCCTCCAAATTTTGAGTGCAAAAACCACCGCACCCAGTTCCAAATCATGTGTCGCATAATTCTGTTCATGCACCTTGAGTTGACGAGACGCATAAGCTATGACCTTTCCATTCTGCATTAGGACACAACCAAGACCTTGGCGAGAGGCATCACAGTACACCACGAATCCATCTGTCCCCTCAGGAAGAGACAAGATAGGGGCACTGCACAGCTTCTTTTTCAACAATTGAAACGCTGCCTCTTGCTTTTCTCCCCAGATATACTCCTTGTCCTTCTGGGTCAATAGCGTTAGGGATTGCGCTATCTTGGAGAAATTCTCAATAAACCTTCGATAGTAACCCGCCAAACCTAGGAATTGTCGTACCTCGGTCGGACTCTTCGGCGCTTCCCAATTTTTAATTGCCTCAATCTTTGCTGGGTCCACGTGTATACCCTTCTCATTGATAACGTGTCCAAGAAAATGAACTTCTCGGATCCAGAACTCGCATTTGGAAAGTTTAGCATATAGCTTCTCATTCCTCAACATCTCCAAAATCAGCTTCAGATGGTGCTCGTGCTCTTCCTTGGTCCGTGAATAGATGAGTATATCATCGATAAACACTATCACGAACTTGTCCAAGTATGGTCTGCACACTCTATTCATGAGATCCATGAATACCGCAGGAGCGTTTGTCAAACCAAAAGGCATGACCAAAAACTCGTAATGACCATACCGGGTTCGGAATGCAGTCTTCGGAATATCTTCTTCAACAATCCTCAATTGATGGTAGCCTGAACGTAAATCGATCTTCGAATAATAACTCGATCCTTGCAGCTGATCGAACAAGTCGTCGATTCTCGGTAATGGATACCGATTCTTGATGGTAAGCTTGTTCAATTCTCGATAATCGATACACATCCGCATGGAACCATCTTTCTTTTTCACGAATAAAACCAACAATTCTTGCAATTGCTTGGATAGCTCTTGCATTTCAGATGGTGCCAAACGATAAGGAGATCGAGCTATCGGCGCTGCTCCGGACACTAGGTCAATCCTGAACTCGACTTGCCTTTGCGGTGGCAATCCAGGTAACTCTTCAGGAAATACCTCCGGATAATCACGAACTACAGGGATCTCTTCAAGCTTCTGCTCCTCAACCCTAGTGTCAACCACGTGGGCTAAGTATGCTGGGTATCCTTTTCGCAAATACTTCTGAGCTTTCATCATATTAACGATTCTCAAAGGGGCACTCTCATCACCTTGAATTTCCAACGGTTCACCAGTCGAAGGTAGAAGACGAACTATCTTCTTATCGCACACAATCTCTGCATGATTCTTTGATAACCAATCCATGCCAATAACGACATCGAAACTTCCAAGTTCTACTGGTAAAAGGTCAATACTATACATACGATCTCCCAAACGCAAGGTACACTCACGAAAAACTTCGTCGGCTTCTATTAATTTTCCGTTAGCTAACTCTATAGAATACTTAACATCTAATTTACTTGATTTTGAGCTAAGAAAAGGCTCAAAGTTTTTGGAAACAAAACTTTTATCGGCTCCGGTATGAAATAAAATGTAAGCATAACGGTCATTTACGAGAAACGTACCGGTAACAACCGATGGATCCTTTCGTGCTTTCTTGGCCTCCATCACGAATGCTCTGCCACGATTTCCCTGGTTCTTCAGTTTTGGGCAATCCTTCCTAAAATGCCCTACTGTTCCACATTCAAAACATCCATGGTTCGATTCTTCTTTCTTCACACCCAATTTCACACGGCAGGTTTGGGCTTGATGTCCAAATTTGCCGCAACGTTCACAGACGTTGCACTGACCAGTGTGAAAACAACCACATTTGTTGCACTTTGGGTTAGGACCCTGATACCTTCTTGTTTCCATGGTGTTGGCTGCATACATCCTTCCCTGATTCCTCCTTTTGTTCTAAGAGTTACTAGCATGACTCCCAGATCCTTCAGACCACTTACGCTTTCCTTCAGTTGGCAGTTTTCCTTTCTCAGTCGTTTTATCAACAACTTCCACTGGCTTCTTCCCTGAACCACTCTTCTTCAATGTCCCCATACGAACAGCATCGTCAGTCAGGGAGTGTGCTAACTGCACAGCACTCTGAATAGTCGTAGGGTTTGCTAACGTCACCATGCTACGGATCTGAGATGCCAAGCCCCAGATATAACGCTCAATTCTTTTGTGCTCCGGTGTTACGAGATGGGGTACAAGTCGTGCCAATTGATGAAACTTGGACGTGTATTCCCTTACCTCAGCATCTACCATGGTCAAATTCCAGAATTCCGCTTCTAATTTTTGAATTTCGTTGCGTGGACAATACTCACGCAGCAACATTTCCTTCAACTGATCCCAAGTGAGACCATAGGCATTAGCCTCACCGAGACCCTGAATTTGAGTATTCCACCAGGTTAGAGCTTCATCCTGAAATGAACTTGTTGCATACTTCACGCGTTGAGCTGCAGTACAGTTACTTATGATCATCACAGACTCCATTTTCTCAATCCAGCGGACAATGCCGATTGGTCCTTCAGTTCCAGAAAAGAGTCGGGGCTGACATGCTTGAAAGGTCTTGTAAGAGCACCCTTCAATATGGTTCGCCTGGTTCACGTTCCGGTTGGCCGCTTCGTTAGCAAGGGCGGTGTTGACATGTTGCGAAATCAACTGGGCCAATTCCTCGGCCGTAGTGGGGAGTGGGTTTGTATTTTGGTTTTCTCTTCGTGGCGGCATATTCCTTTTTCCAATACAAACAATACAACGAGTGAGACAATATATATCACGCAATATCCATGCCATTCATGTATGTACGAAAATAACTTAACAAACACCACGATAAACCAAAATCAACCACTTCATGTCATTTTTGTTAAAAATTAGAGTTCAAACTTAGATACATCATTAAACCAAATGATTACAAAAATGGGCGTGGTATACGACCAAACCCTAACAAGTTTCTCTAATATAACAAAATGAAAAGACATGAAATCAAAAGAAACAACATCCCCAAAGACATGAACTAACGGGTGTGGCGCGGGAAAACACCGATGCGAGCAACAGTGGCGGCGATCAGAACAAACGTAACTGCAAGGGCTAGAGAGTCCTCGAGGCGCTTCTCAAGTGCATCCACACGCTGTAAGGCCTCAACCTCTCTGACTTCCGCTTCCATGGCTCTCGTGGTAGCCTCCTCGGCCATCTTTATTGCTTCTTCGGCCTTCTTCTCGCTCCCTTCCAACCTTCTCCTCAATTCAGCCATATCTTCTCGGGCCTGAACTTGATCTTTCTTCATAAGTTTCACATAGCCATCCACACGCTTAAACCTACGAGTAATCCTATCCATGCTAACTCCAATGGAATCTATCCTCGACTCCTCACGGGCACATCGAGCAGCTAGCAAGGGCACTGTGCGCTCGATGGGCTGACCAGTGAGGGGTAGCACCCTCTGAGAAGAAGAGGACTCACCAATATGGCGAATAATCGGTACGCCCTCTTCATTCGCCCATTCACGCACTTGCTCGGACAGCCAATCCCATTTTCCGGCGACAAAAGGTCTTGTCCTCTTAGGAGGACGCTCAACGATATAACCAACGGTTGCCGAATCATCATCATCTCTTTCGGCTAGCTTTCTCTTCTTAGCCGGTGACACTGATTTCCTAGCAGTAAACTTCAGAAGTGGACCTTCAGGATGTTCACGATAAGATCGATGAGATGGAAAACGTAATTCTACCGTTGTTGACCTAACAGGCTCAATGGCAGTCATAGCGTCATCGTTCTCATGGACAGGGCTAATAGTCTCGGGGATCACTGGAATAGGCTCAACACTAGCTGGAGTCTCCTCCATAGGTTTCTTAACCAAAGGACTTGTCTCAACTGGCTCTTCCTCACTAGACTCCTTTTCATCATCAGATTCCTCTTCGCTAGGCTCTTCTTCATTAGATGGTACCTCTTCATCTTCAGATTCTCCTATCCACCCATTCCCATAATACGGGTGATTAGCAAAATCTGGCATGTTCGGGTCAAATCCGAAATCAAATACCGAATCTGGAGACATCGGTGAAACTGGTGTGAACTCTGGCTCACTATCAGACGAGATCGAGATGACGGAAGGTGAAAGAGACATCTGTGACATGAAATATATACATGGTGTGAATAATTTTGCCAATAAATGTAAGCACGTACGTATGCAACACATTTAAGGCACGTAAGGGGTAAAGAGGATATCTTATACGTAAGCACATACGCATGCATACAACTAATGCACATAAGGAACAAAGGAATATTCTATTATATCTAATTAATAATAACACTTACTCCTAATATAAGATGCATGCGGTATGAAAACGTCTTTAACCCAAAAACCCAATTTTAAAAGTTATAGTCTAGATTTTTAAGAAAAACATTTTCTAGTTCGCTATAACCATGGGCTCTGATACCAACTTCTGTCACACCCCGAAAACGACGATTCGCAGCGGAAACGAGACGTAAGCATGGTGGTCACATAAGTTGGAGCCCAATGATAATAAGCAAACACATTTAATTTAAAACATCGGAAATGTTCAACGAGATAAAAGATAATTCTTACAATTATCCAAACTTGAAAGCATTAAAATTTAAAACACGAGTTTTAATGATCCAACACACGAGGATCCAAAATAAAGTTTAAAATGTCCCAACAGAAATCCGATGCAAGCATTTGCCCAAAAGCCCGTTTTCATAACCGCGCGAGAGCATCTAAGTACCTGAAAAACATGCTTAAAAACATCAACATAAAGTTGAGCGAGTTTCACGGGTTTAACGATAACATAAACGAATTTAACGAACTATCAAGTAACTTGGACAAACATGTGATATGTCATAAGCTTGCAAGGAATACAACATGATGACAGTACCTAGAGCTTATAATCAAACCGAGACACGAATACAACATATCCCCACGAATCCTTTCAAAATATATTCTCTCGTACGAATGACCGATCAGCGCTACTGATCACGAGAGTGGGCAGTCAGTCCCAAATAGATCTATCAACACACCTTGCGGCCTACACGAGGCTAATGATTATAACGGCGGGGCTATTCATGAACGACATACATGAACACATAACGAAAGCCCTTACTCGAGACCATCAAACGAACACATATCGTAAGTCCAGTATCATGATAAACGAACGAAAGCATGTTCTTCCCCCATAGTTTATAAAGCAACAAAATAGATTAAAAAGGGGCCGTGAAAACTCACCTTGATAACGAACGGCGGAAAAACGAGTGTTAGCAAAAATACGCCCACGAACGCTAACGGTGCCCTAAACATGAGGGGTACATTACTAATTGAAACTCACGTCTTACTAGCAAGTTGTTCACCCAACCTACTTAGACTTGTAATATTTTTAAGAAAATATTTATTTGAACGACCCGTTGGTGACTTCGACACGCGGTTATGTTTTTAACGAAAAATGGTGTATCATACACACATACGAAGACTTCAAGTGTTATTACCTAACAACGATCAACATGAAAGTATGAAACTAGTAACATATATATATCTACTCATACATATGCTTATAGTTCTAAATCACATGTGAAAACACTAAAGTCACAATATTTGCACATAAGCACCTTTCAAGCAAAACGACTAACTTTTAAGGAACAAACTTCCAAATTTCTAACGCATGAGTTCATATAACATCATATATCATCAAAATATACTTAATAAAATATATTTCATCAAACAAAACAATCTTTCATTATTTTGACATAAAGTACCTATACATGGCAATTTCTAGCACATATGCGATAACCGAAACATCATACCACATAAGTAAACACATGGGTCATAACACTAACTCATCATATACATTATTAGCTGAAAATATGTCATAAAATAAGTTTAATTTGCTGTTTGAAATCAGACCTAACTAGCATTCATTTTTCAAGGCGAAAAACACCGATTTTACGACTAGTCATGCCTAAAATGTTATCCAAAAGCATCAAAACACCAAGGATCATATAATTTATTAAAAATATGGATTTTTAACATAAAATATAATCTTTTTACAGCCATATAATCAGACCTAACTTATCCATCATTTTACATGTAATAATCCATCATTTAAGCACCCTTTTTGTAACAAATCATGGTCAAAACTCTAGCTAATCATCACAACATAAAATACCCTTTTAGAGCTGATCATTATACATAAAATACATCATATTTATCACCTTATTTCCAGATTTCAAATAATCCTAACAATTCATGTACAAACCTAGCTTTTATCATGCTTTTTAAACCACAATCTTTAGTAACAAGCATCCAAACGTAGGGGTTTAAGATCCATACATAAAATAACAAGTTTTTATGTAATAATACACTTTATTTTTCTGTTTTAACTTGGTCATAACAAAATATTTGTTTGCATGCAAGAATCTAGCATCATTCATCAACATTTTGCAAGATATAAACACATAAACACACATTCATTTACATGACTACTTGCATGCATATATAGACACTAAAACCTTTTATAAAAACTCTTATTTGCTGAATTTTAATGGTTTATAAAAAGTCTTTTAGTTGGTGATGAACAACTCTTGCAAAGATCACTATTTTATCAAAGAAAAAGAATAAAGAAAGAAATAAAGAAAGATAAGGTTCATACCTCTTGAACTTAATCAAGGAGAATACTAGAACAAATAGAAGATGATGGATGATGATTTCTTGAATACTTTCTCCAAACAAGCTTGAATCTTCAACAAAACTCCAAGAACACAAGAACACTTGAAGGATTTTTGGGAGAAAGCTAGAGAGAATACTAGAGAAATTTTGTGATGGAAATGGTGTATGGTGGTGGTGGGTTCGGTTTTAAGAGGGAGAGAGGAGAGAGATGGAGTAGTTCCAAGGCCATGCACACTTGAGTGTGGTGGTTGAGTGTGGTTTTAAATAAAAGTTGTAAGAAATCAAATGATGGTGCTTTATTGATGATTTGAGTGGGGTCCACCCCTTGGGTTCGAAAATTAGAGAGAGAGAGGCAATTTTTAGTTGTATTTTTCTTTATAAAAACTCCCACACACATGTAGGTGATCTTTTATAAAAACCACAACACTTTTATAAAATTCTACAACTTTAAACATGGTTTTTCATCAAAATAAAAATATATAAAATATCCACTAATTATTTGCTATCATAATTAGTAAAAATAATAATTTTTACTAACAGTTCATTTTAACTCATCCGGTACGCGATTGTACCGGGTAAAACGCAACGAAAATCGCCAAAAGCGATATTTAACACATAACACATAAATTTCACACATAATCCAATAATATAGACCAGTTTATATAATTTTCATCAAAACTGATATTTTTAAGGTTAACCGGGTCGTCACCAACGTTAAATACGGACATTTTACCGATACGCGGTATCGAAATTTCTGAAATTTCACGAAATGCAAACCTATGCATACGAAGGGCTTTGCTAGACTTTATAATAACCTAATTGACTGAAATTAAGTCTAAGACACACACAAATAAATTGCAAACGCGTTCTAAGGTTTAACGGTAAATAACCTGAAAATTGCCGGATGTCACACACGCCGCCTTACGCAAGACCTGAAGTCTTTGCCAAACATTGGCAATGCTACGGCATTACACGACGCCAAAGACACATCGCGCACACAAGACCTGAAGTATTTGCAAAACATTGGCAAAGCTACGACATTACATGCCGCCTGACACACAGGCGCGCGCACAAGACCTGAACTATACGCCAAACATTGGAAAAGCTACAACATTACACGCCGCCTGAGACACATGCGCGCGCACAAGCACTGAAGTTTTTGCCAATCATTGGCAAAGCTACGGCATTACACGCCGCCTGAGACACATGCGCGCACACAAGACCTGAAGTCTTTGCCAAACATTGGCAAAGCTACGACATTACACGCCCCCTGAGACACAGGCACGCGCACAAGACCAGAACTCTTTGCAAAACATTGGAAAAGCTACGGCATTACACGCCGCCTGAGACACAGGCGCGCGCACAAGACCTGAAGTCTTTGCCTAACATTGGCAAAGCTACGACATTACACGCCTCCTGAGACACAGGCGCGCGCACAAGACATGTAGTCTTTGCCAAAGATTGGCAAAGCTATGAAATTACACGCCTCCTGAGACACAGGCACGCACAACACCTGAAGTCTTTGCCAAACATTTGCAAATGTACGGCATTACACGCCGCCTGAGACACAGACGTCCACCCAAAACCTGTGTTTGCCAAAGCTACGGTACTACACGCCGCCTGAGACACAGCGCGCGCACAAGACCTGAAGTCCTTTCCAAACAATAGCAAAGCTACGGCATTACACGCCGCCTCAGACACAGGCGCGCGCACAAGACCTGAAGTCATTGCCTAACATTGGCAAACCTACGGCATTACACCCCGCCTTAAACACATGCGCGCTTACAAGACCTGAAGTCTTTGCCAATCATTGGCAAAGATACGACATTACTGGCCGCCTGAGACACATGCGCGCACACAAGACCTGAAGTCTTTGCCAAACATTACACCCCGCCTGAGACACACGCGTGCGCACAAGTCCTGAACTCTTTGCCAATCACAAGCAAAGCTACGGCATTACACACCGACTGAGACACAGGCGTGCGCACAAGACCTGTGTTTGGCAAATCTACGGCATTACACGCCGCCAGAGACACAGGCGCGCAAGACCTGAAGTCTTTTCCAAACATTGGCAAAGGTACGGCATTACTCGCCGCCTGAGACACAGGCGTGCGCACAAGACCTGTGTTTGGCAAAGCTACGAAATTACAAGCCTCCTGAGACACAGGCGCGCACAAGACCTGAAGTCTTTGCCAAACATTGTGAAACCTACGGCATTACACGCCGCAAGAGACACAGGCGCGCGCACAAAACATGTGTATGGCAAAGCTACGGCATTACAAGCTGCCTGAGACACAGCCGCGCGCACAAGACCTGAATTCTTTGTCAAACATTGGCAAAGCTACAACATTATAAGCCGCCTCAGACACAGGCGCGCGCACAAAACCTGAAGTCCTTGCCAAACATTAGCAAAACCACGGCATTACACGCCGCCTCAGACACGGGCGCGCGCACAAGACCTGTAGTCTTTACCTAACATTGGCAAACCTACGGCATTACACCCCGCCTTAAACACATGCGCGCTTACAAGACCTGAAGTCTTTGTCAAACATTGGCAAAGCTACGACATTACACATCGCCTGGGTTACATGCGCCCGCGCAAGACCTAAACTCTTTGCCACACTTTGGCAAAGCTACGACATTATACGCCGCCTGAGAGACAGGCACGCGCACAAGACCAGAACTCTTTGCAAAACAATGGAAAAGCTACGGCATTACACGCCGCCTGAGACACAGGCGCGCGCACAAGTCCTGAAGTCTTTGCCAAACATTGGCAAAGCTACGGCATTACACGCCTCCTGAGACACAGGCGCGCGCGCAAGGCACGTAGTCTTTGCCAAACACTGGCAAAGATACGAAATTACACGCCTCCTGACACACAGGCGCGCACAACACCGGAAGTCTTTGCAAAACATTTGCAAATGTACGGCATTACACGCCGCCTGAGACACTGGCGTCCACCCAAGACCTGTGTTTGCCAAAGCTACGGTATTACACGCCGCCTGAGACACAGGCGCGCGTACAAGACCTGAAGTCTTTGCCAAACATTGGCAAAGCTACGGCATTACACGTCGCCTGAGACACAGGCGTGCGCACAAGACCTAAAGTCCTTGCCAAACAAAAGCAAAGCTACAGCATTACACGCCGCCTCAGACACAGGCGCGCGCACAAGACCTGAAGTCTTTGCCTAACATTGGCAAACCTACGTCATTACACCCCGCCTTAAACACATGCGCCCTTACAAGACCTGAAGTCTTTGCCAATCATTGGCAAAGATACGACATTACACGCCGCCTGAGACACATGCGTGCGCAAAAGACCTGTGTTTGGCAAATCTACGGCATTACACGCCGCCAGAGACACAGGCGCTCAAGACCTGAAGTCTTTTCCAAACATTGGCAAAGGTACGGCATTACACGCCGCCTGAGACACAGGCGTGCGCACAAGACCTGTGTTTGGCAGAGCTACGGCATTACACGCCGCCTGAGACACAGGCACGCGCATAAGACCTGAAGTCTTTGCCAAACATTGGCAAAGCTACAACATTATAAGCCGCCTCAGACACAGGCGCGCGCACAAGACCTGAAGTCCTTGCCAAACATTAGCAAAACTACGGCATTACACGCCGCCTCAGACACACGCGCGCACACAAGACCTGAAGTCTTTGCCAAACAATGGGAAACCTACGGCATTACACGCCGCAAGAGACACAGGCGCGCGCACAAGACCTGAACTATATGCCAAACATTGGCAAAGATACGATTTTACACGCCGTCTGAGACACATGCGCAGACACAAGACCTTAAGTCTTTGCCAAAGATTACACACCGCCTGAGAGACGCACACAAGACCTGAACTCTTTGCAAATCATTGGCAAAGGTACGGCATGACACGCCGCCTGAGACACAGGCGCGCACATAAGACCTTTATTTGGCAAAGCTACGGCATTACACGCCGCCAGAGACACAGGCGCGCAAGACCTGAAGTCTTTGCCAAACATTGGCAATGCTACGGCATTACACGACGTCTGAGACACATCGCGCACACAAGACATGAAGTATTTGTAAAACATTGGCAAAGCTACGACATTACATGCCGCCTGACACACAGGCACGCGCACAAGACCTGAACTATATGCCAAACATTGGAAAAGTTACGACATTACACGCCGCCTGAGACACGTGCGCGCGCACAAGCACTGAAGTCTTTGCCAATCATTGGCAAAGCTACGACATTACACGCCGCCTGAGACACATGCGCGCACACAAGAACTGAAGTCTTTGCCAAACATTGGCAAAGCTACGACATTACACGCAGCCTGAGACACAGGCACGCGCACAAGACCAGAACTCTTTGCAAAACATTGGAAAAGCTACGGCATTACACGCCGCCTGAGACACAGGCGCGCGCACAAGACCTGTGTTTGGCAAAGCTACGGCATTACACGCCGCCTGAGACACAGGCGCTTGCATAAGACCTGAAGTCTTTGCCAAACATTGGCAAAGCTACAACATTATAAGCCGCCTCAGACACAGGCGCGCGCACAAGCCTTGAAGTCCTTGCCAAACATTAGCAAAACTACGGCATTACACGCCGCCTCAGACACAGGCGCGCACACAAGACCTGAAGTCTTTGCCAAACATTGGGAAACCTACGACATTACACGCCGCAAGAGACACAGGCGCGCGCACAAGACCTGAACTATATGCCAAACATTGGCAAAGATACGATTTTACACGCCGCCTGAGACACATGCGCAGACACAAGACCTTAAGTCTTTGCCAAACATTACACACCGCCTGAGAGACGCACACAAGACCTGAACTCTTTGCCATTCATTGGCAAAGGTACGGCATTACACGCCGCCTGAGACACAGGCGCGCACATAAGACCTTTGTTTGGCAAAGCTACGACATTACACGCCGCCTGAGACACAGGCGCGCAAGACTTGAAGTCTTTGCCAAACATTGGCAATGCTACGGCATTACACGACGCCTGAGACACATCGCGCACACAAGACCTGAAGTATTTGCAAAACATTGGCAAAGCTACGACATTACATGCCGCCTGACACACAGGCGCGCGCACAAGAGCTAAACAATATGCCAAACATTGGAAAAGCTACGACATTACACGCCGCCTGAGACACATGCGCGCGCACAAGCACTGAAGTCTTTGCCAGTCATTGGCAAAGCTACGGCATTACACGCCGCCTGAGACACATGCGCGCACACAAGACCTTAAGTCTTTGCCAAACATTGGCAAAGCTACGACATTACACGCCGCCTGAGACACAGGCACGCGCACAAGACCAGAACTCTTTGCAAAACATTGGAAAAGCTACGACATTACACGCCGCCTGAGACACAGGCGCGCGCACAAGACCTGAAGTCTTTGCCAAACATTGGCAAAGCTACGGCATTGCACGCCTCCTGAGACACAGGGGCGCGCAAAAGACACGTAGTCTTTGCCAAACATTGGCAAAGCTACGAAATTACACGCCTCCTGAGACACAGGCGTGCACAACACCGGAAGTCTTTGCCAAACATTTGCAAATGTACGGCATTACACGCCGCCTGAGACACAGGCGTCCACCCAAGACCTGTGTTTGCCAAAGCTACGGTACTACACGCCGCCTGAGACACAGCGCGCGCACAAGACCTGAAGTCCTTTCCAAACAATAGCAAAGCTACGGCATTACATGCCACCTCAGACACAGGCGCGCGCACAAGACCTGAAGTCTTTGCCTAACATTGGCAAACCTACGGCATTACTCCCCGCCTTAAACACATGCGCGCTTACAAGACCTTAAGTCTTTGCCAATCATTGGCAAAGATACGACATTACACGCCGCCTGAGACACATGCGCGCACACAAGACCTGAAGTCTTTGCCAAACATTACACCCCGCATGAGACATACGCGTGCGCACAAGTCCTGAACTCTTTGCCAATCACAAGCAAAGCTACGGCATTACACACCGACTGAGACACATGCGTGCGCACAAGACCTGAACGCTTTGCCAAACATTGGCAAAGCTACTGCATTATACAGCGCCAGAGACACAGGCGTGCGCACAAGACCTGTGTTTGGCAAATCCACGGCATTACACGCCGCCAGAGACACAGGCGCGCAAGACCAGAAGTCTTTTCCAAACATTAGCAAAGGTACGGCATTACACGCCGCCTGAGATACAGGTGATATTGTGCGAAAGCACATGTCTTTATTCCGTTGTTTTAATGTGTTTTTAGTTAGTTTTATATTTGTTTTGAGTCGTTTTTATGTACAATTGAGTCTTTATCATATTTGTAGGAGTTCGTATGGAATACAAGTGAATACATGAAGAAAACGAGCAAAGGAACCAAGCCCGAAAAAGTCCAAGCTCTAGAAGACAATTTTCTAGATTTTATGTCTCTCGCGGTACGCGAGAGAGGAGTGGAGAAGTCTCGCGGTACGCGAAGATCTTCAAAAGCGCGCCCGACTAAATTGGCTCTCGCGGTACGCGAGGGGCTGGCCCAAATTCTCTCGCGGTACGCGAGAGAGTCGTAAATCCGGAAAAATTGGATTTTTAGGTTTTTATTGATGATGTCGGCTGTTATTGAAAAAGTGGATTCCAGCCGTCAAGTTAGAGCCTTTTGGCGATTTTGAGGAAGAAGAAGGCTAGTGGAGCAAGGAGTTGGAGTTTTGGAACCCGAATTGGTTATTCGTGATCGTTCGGTTTCTGATTCTTCTTCTTTTATCTTTACTTTGTTTAATTGAACCTATGACTATGTTTATTACTTCTGTTTTGGTTGTTTTGAACATGTTTGTTGGCTAGATTTTGCAAACTGCCTAGGTTTAAGATGATTGCATGTTAAAGTTTCGATTTTTATTCGGTTTTTGGATTTGAATGTTGGATTTATGATTTAGTAAAGGTTTGAGTTTGTTTATGTGTGATGTTAGTGCATGTTTAATTCTGATTATGTGGTTGTTTGTGATTTCCTGCGTTGATTGTGGTTGTCTGCCAGTTTGATCTTCGTTTTGTGGTCATAGATCTTAGGGTTTGTGATTGTGAGTGGTTTCTAGACGTAGTAGCCATAGGAATTCATAAGTGATTACTGATTAGAAGTGAATGTGTGTCCTAGTTCAATACCCGAGAGGTGAGAATTAGTCGTTTAGTCTTCGTCATTAGGAATCCGAGTATTAACAGTCTGAGAGGACGTTAGTGTTAGGTGTCTAGTGATTATAGCTATCCGAATCATAGTAGTTAGCTTGAGATTACCCCGTGCATTCCTTGAGTGTATGGTAGACGGTGAGACTGAGAAGTAATCCGTTTATTAGGGTACTTGTCATAGTTGGAAATACCTGAGAAGTGATCCAATTATCTGGTGAGTTTAATACGCTTTAGGTAGCTGAGTTGGTGACATCCCGAGACCGAGAGTGATCAGGAATCCATTAGGTTATCTAGAGTTGTTTCATTAGAAACCCAGATCCATCATAGTTTTCAGAACCGATAGAAGTTATACTTTGCAAGTAAGATTCTTAACCTAGGTAGTGCCTTCCCTATTCTTGAATTCGTTTAAAGAGTTCTGCTTGATAGTTGAGTGTCGTTAGTTAGAAAGTTTACATTAAGTTACAACACAAAATCCCCCAATATATTTCAGTTTAGTTAGTTGAGTCAGAGTCTAGGTAGGGTTATTGCTAGTGTCTCGTGGGTTCGACATCCGGACTTCATTAGGCTTTACTACATTGATCGGTACACTTGCCGGTTGTGTGGTCTAGTATTAGATTGAGTCTAGATTTATAAATTTAAAGCTAGAGAGTCTAGGTTAGGTTTTATATAGTTATTTTTATAGACCGTCCGAGCGACATCAAGTTTTTGGCGCCGTTGCCGGGGACACTTAGGCGATAGCGTATCTAACTTTGATTGAACTTATCTGATTATTTGGTCTTTTGTGTTTTGAGTCTTTTCTATTTTGTTGAGTCTAGTTTGTGTGTCCTTTAGTGAGTCTTTGTTTTTAGTGTGTCTAGCTTGTATCTTGAGTCTGCTTAATTAAATTTTTTTTTTTTTTTTTTATTTAATTTTTATTAATTTTTTTCATTATGTGTGATATCTGTGGAGGACCCCATTTTACTTGTCGTTGCCCATATTCATCGGGGGAATCTGCAAACTACTATGAGTATGCTTATCCGCAGGTACAGCCACAGGCGGAATACAGAACTCGAGAGGAGTTGAATGCCTGGTGCAAAGAGGCAAACGAGCAGTACGAGAGGGATATCCAAGCAATATTAGCTCGCATTGGATCACACCGGCCTACAAATATAGATCGTGTGGTTTACGATCAAGATGGGAATGAGATTGGGATCGAAACTGCATCAGGGGAGTTAATACTGGGGAATACAATGGACGACGTGCAAAGCACAGTGACAGAAGGTGAAGCACAAGTCCCACCTCCAGGTATATATTCTGACCCTGATTATATTACTGATGTTGGTGTGTCAACTTCTACCCAAGATAACACAGTTCATTATGATACTTTACACTTGTCTTGTGAGAATGAGTTGGTGCAGGAAATAAGGAATGAAGATATAATCAAGGAGGAGCAGAGGAAGGTGCAAGATATCATGAAAAATCAATGGCACCTGATAACTAGAGCCGAACAATTACACTTTCTAGAAGAAAATGGGAGGCTCATGGATGAGCTAGAAAGTATCAAGCTACAACAGGAAGAGGAACTTCCGGAACCGAGGACAAAAATGGGCGTAGTAGTCCCACCCTCGGACCTGCAGGGTCTTAAGCAAATTCGGCCGGGTGTCTATGAATTCTCTTGGGATGAGAGTGACAATGATAGCTTTTGGAGCGATGATGAAGATGTGATTGATGATGAAGAGAATATTGAAATCCCTAAAACCCCGATTGAAGATGAATGCTTTGAAGAGGGATTAGCCGGGTTGTTCGAGACTGATGATAATAGTGAGGATGAGCTTTTAGTTATGATTGTTGATGAGGCGTCATGGGAAGAAGAGTTTGGTGACGAGTTGGTGGGTTTGCCAACTTTTGAAGAAGATGGAGAATATGACCCACTTGGCGATCTAAAACTTCTTGAAGATCTATTATATCAAGAGCCAAGTGTGGGGATAGAAGAAGAGGTGAAAGTGCAAGAGGTTATCAACGAACCACGAACCGAGCTGGTGTCGGACCTTAAGCTTTTCACCCAAGATAGAGAGAGGCAAGAGCCCGTGGAGGAAGTAGATGGTGGATCGCCACCCTTATCAGCACGACCACGGGACAGGGCGAGAAGACGTATGGACCGGCATGTTATGAAGGTCCTGGGATGGTCATACAAGGACCATAGGAAGGAGTATACTGGAGATGACCAATCACCGCACTACATGCCCCGTATCAGGTTTGGTCCAGGTAAGTTTAAATATTGGTGGACCGACCCGTTTACATTTTTAAAAATAAATTTAAGGTCTGCCACCCATGTTTGTCAAATCGGTGGTAGACCAATCATACTAAACGGGCCGGATGGGGGCAGCATAAAGGAGAAGCCTCCTGATAGGCTTGCTTGAGTCTCGGGCAAGTGCCCGGGATGTAGAGTTTGTGTGCATTCGTTGGTGTGAGTCCGTGTCTGTTTTTATGTTTTTTTGGTATGTGTTTTGTTTGTGTCGTGTTGTGCAGGGAATTCGTGCTTGATTCGGTGAGGAAAATCATCGGGAGTGAAGTTCCAAGTATGTTTACATATGTTTTTATGCTTGGGACGGGTTTTAGTGAGTTTGGGTAATGAAAAATTTTAATGGGTGAAAAATATTCTAAGTATAAAAATTGGAAAATTTTCCAAACTTTCTGTGAAGAACACCCTCTCGCGGTACGCGAGAAAAATCTGTCCAGGTCTTCGCGGTACGCGAAGGACAAAATTCCTGGCCGACGATGATTTTTGTTCCTCGCGGTACGCGAGGAATAGAATCCTCCCTTCTCGCGATACGCGAGGAAATGCTGGATTTGCCCTTCCTCCTTTGTTTCCCATGGTTCTCCATACCCACTATCACCACTACCACAAACACTACTACTCTTTTATCACCACCATTTTCATTATCATACACCTCCCATCCACCTCATCTATCCAACATCCATTGTTATCACCACCACCATCCACTATCATCCATATCACCACTATCATTCACCACCCCCTTCATACAATCCGACCACCACTACCATCATCCATCATCCACCACGACCATGGGAGACCTAGAAACTGTTCGTGACCGGTGATCTACTTGCTGTGGCATTCATGTCTATGTGTTTGCCACCCGTTGAGTACGTTTATCTGCATGCCATCTATCTTGAGTCTTTTAGTTTTTCGTAAGTCATTCGAGTCTTTATTTTTTATTTTATTTGAGTCAGTTTGATGCTGCGGGTATGTTTGAGGTTTATTTTGCAGGTTTTATCATCTCGCCCGTACTCAATCTCCATTCGGGCGGGTTTGATCATCACCATTACCAGTTTGTAAAGGCAACCCGTCAGTGAGATGTGCAAGCCGCGAAGGAAATGCTATACGGTGCACACAAGGAAGAACGAAGCTGCATATTAGTTTGCATCTACATTACCAGCTAAGTCGATTCCTGTTCTTTTTTTTTCTTGTTTTATTTTTGCATTTTCATTTTTAGTTGTGTTTTGCTTCACATTGAGGACAATGTGTCTTTCAAGTGTGGGGATGTGAGTGTCTAGTTTGTTTAGTTTGTGTCTTTAAAAAAAAAAAAAAAAAAAAAAAATTGAAAAATTTGGAAAAATGTTCTTGAAAATAATTGCATATATTTGGAAAATGATAGTAGAACTGGATCTATTTATGAGTTTAAAAGATTAAATAATTGAAAACGTGTCTAATTAGTGATGTTTTGGTAGACCCAGCTAACTAGTAGAGCTTAAATATCCTGTTTGTGTTATTTAGGATTAATCACGGAATAAAATCATGATATCTTGTGGGTATTCATCTTAGAGTAATGGTAATACTGAAACTGTCAATATAGGGTGATAGGTACCACGATTAAGTTAAAATTTAAAGGTTTTTGAAATTTTTTATGGCACACCATTCTCTTTTTATGAGAATAAATCCGAGTTTCGGTGGCGCCCGCATTCCATAATCCATGTTATTCCATAATTTATGAGCTATACTGAGTTTTGCTTATGTGTTACCCTTTGGGATAGCGACTTGGAGGATACACCCCTAAGTAAGATTTATGTGCTTCATTGATAGAATGTAGTTTATGTGTTACCCTCCGGGATAGTGACTTGGTTGAAACGCCTCTAGACGAAAGTTCTTTTGCTTATTATGCTCATTATCATCCATTCATTCATGATTTCATCTGATTTCTAAAAACCTGTAAATAGTAGTTTAACGTGGTAGGGTAAATCTATATGGTTTAATCCGTGCCTAAACATGACCTTGAGACGGGATTAGGTAGAGCTGAAACTTCTAAGTGTGAGTCACATAGATTGATTGATATGTTGTATAAAATGGATTTAGAACACGTAACGGGGGCTTGAAAGTTAGTGCTTGGGTTTAATCGGACAGAAATACTAATTGTTGCTTTTTAACACGTGAGTATGTTTTGAAAATTGAAATTTATGTTTGTTGAGTTAGATGCCAGTTATGATTCCATTTGCATATTTTTCGAGGACGAAAATAGGTTAAGTGTGGGGATATTTGATATTGTGCGAAAGCACATGTCTTTATTCCGTTGTTTTAATGTGTTTTTAGTTAGTTTTATATTTGTTTTGAGTCGTTTTTATGTACAATTGAGTCTTTATCATATTTGTAGGAGTTCGTATGGAATACAAGTGAATACATGAAGAAAACGAGCAAAGGAACCAAGCCCGAAAAAGTCCAAGCTCTAGAAGACAATTTTCTAGATTTTATGTCTCTCGCGGTACGCGAGAGAGGAGTGGAGAAGTCTCGCGGTACGCGAAGATCTTCAAAAGCGCGCCCGACTAAATTGGCTCTCGCGGTACGCGAGGGGCTGGCCCAAATTCTCTCGCGGTACGCGAGAGAGTCGTAAATCCGGAAAAATTGGATTTTTAGGTTTTTATTGATGATGTCGGCTGTTATTGAAAAAGTGGATTCCAGCCGTCAAGTTAGAGCCTTTTGGCGATTTTGAGGAAGAAGAAGGCTAGTGGAGCAAGGAGTTGGAGTTTTGGAACCCGAATTGGTTATTCGTGATCGTTCGGTTTATGATTCTTCTTCTTTTATCTTTACTTTGTTTAATTGAACCTATGACTATGTTTATTACTTCTGTTTTGGTTGTTTTGAACATGTTTGTTGGCTAGATTTTGCAAACTGCCTAGGTTTAAGATGATTGCATGTTAAAGTTTCGATTTTTATTCGGTTTTTGGATTTGAATGTTGGATTTATGATTTAGTAAAGGTTTGAGTTTGTTTATGTGTGATGTTAGTGCATGTTTAATTCTGATTATGTGGTTGTTTGTGATTTCCTGCGTTGATTGTGGTTGTCTGCCAGTTTGATCTTCGTTTTGTGGTCATAGATCTTAGGGTTTGTGATTGTGAGTGGTTTCTAGACGTAGTAGCCATAGGAATTCATAAGTGATTACTGATTAGAAGTGAATGTGTGTCCTAGTTCAATACCCGAGAGGTGAGAATTAGTCGTTTAGTCTTCGTCATTAGGAATCCGAGTATTAACAGTCTGAGAGGACGTTAGTGTTAGGTGTCTAGTGATTATAGCTATCCGAATCATAGTAGTTAGCTTGAGATTACCCCGTGCATTCCTTGAGTGTATGGTAGACGGTGAGACTGAGAAGTAATCCGTTTATTAGGGTACTTGTCATAGTTGGAAATACCTGAGAAGTGATCCAATTATCTGGTGAGTTTAATACGCTTTAGGTAGCTGAGTTGGTGACATCCCGAGACCGAGAGTGATCAGGAATCCATTAGGTTATCTAGAGTTGTTTCATTAGAAACCCAGATCCATCATAGTTTTCAGAACCGATAGAAGTTATACTTTGCAAGTAAGATTCTTAACCTAGGTAGTGCCTTCCCTATTCTTGAATTCGTTTAAAGAGTTCTGCTTGATAGTTGAGTGTCGTTAGTTAGAAAGTTTACATTAAGTTACAACACAAAATCCCCCAATATATTTCAGTTTAGTTAGTTGAGTCAGAGTCTAGGTAGGGTTATTGCTAGTGTCTCGTGGGTTCGACATCCGGACTTCATTAGGCTTTACTACATTGATCGGTACACTTGCCGGTTGTGTGGTCTAGTATTAGATTGAGTCTAGATTTATAAATTTAAAGCTAGAGAGTCTAGGTTAGGTTTTATATAGTTATTTTTATAGACCGTCCGAGCGACATCAACAGGCGTGCGCACAAGACCTGTGTTTGGCAAAGCTACGCATTTACAAGCCTCCTGAGACACAGGCGCGCACAAGACCTGAAGTCTTTGCCAAAAATTGGGAAACCTACGGCATTACACGCCGCAAGAGACACGGGCGCGTGCACAAAACCTGTGTTTGGCAAAGCTACTACATTACACGCTGCCTGAGACACAGCCGCGCGCACAAGACCTGAAGTCTTTGTCAAACATTGGCAAAGCTACAACAATATAAGCCGCCTCAAAAACATGCGCGTGCACAAAACCTGAAGTCCTTGCCAAACATTAGCAAAACCACGGCATTACACGCCGCCTCAGACACGGGCGCGCGCACAAGACCTGAAGTCTTTGCCTAACATTGGCAAACCTACGGCATTACACCCCGCCTTAAACACATGCACGCTTACAAGACCTGAAGTCTTTGTCAAACATTGGCAAAGCTACGACATTACACATCGCCTGGGTTACATGCGCGAGCGCAAGACCTGAACTCTTTGCCACACTTTGGCAAAGCTACGACATTACACGCCGCCTGAGACACAGGCGCGCGCACAAGACCTGAAGTCTTTGCCAAACATTGGCAAAGCTACGGCATTACACGCCTCCTGAGACACAGGCGCGCGCACAAGACATGTAGTCTTTGCCAAACATTGGCAAAGATACGAAATTACACGCCTCCTGACACACAGGCGCGCACAACACCGGAAGTCTTTGCAAAACATTTGCAAATGTACGGCATTACACGCCGCCTGAGACACAGGCGTCCACCCAAGACCTGTGTTTGCCAAAGCTACGGTATTACACGCCGCCGGAGACACAGGCGCGCGTACAAGACCTAAAGTCTATGCCAAACATTGGCAAAGCTACGGCATTACACGCCGCCTGAGACACATGCGCGCGCACAAGACCTAAAGTCCTTGCCAAACAAAAGCAGAGCTACAGCATTACACGCCGCCTCAGACACAGGCGCGCGCACAAGACCTGAAGTCTTTGCCTAACATTGGCAAACCTACGGCATTACACCCCACCTTAAACACATGCGCGCTTACAAGACCTGAAGTCTTTGCCAATCATTGACAAAGATACGACATTACACGCCGCCTGAGACACATGTGTGCGCACAAGACCTGTGTTTGGCAAATATACGGCATTACACACCGCCAGAGACACAGGCGCGCAAGACCTGAAGTCTTTTCCAAACATTGGCAAAGGTACGGCATTACACGCCGCCTGAGACACAGGCGTGCACACAAGACCTGTGTTTGGCAAAGCTACGGCATTACACGCCGCCTGAGACACAGGTGCGCACATAAGACCTGAAGTCTTTGCCAAACATTGGCAAAGCTACAACATTATAAGCCGCCTCAGACACAGGCGCGCGCACAAGACCTGAAGTCCTTGCCAAACATTAGCAAAACTACGGCATTACACGCCACCTCAGACACAGGCGCGCACACAAGACCTGAAGTCTTTGCCAAACATTGGGAAACCTACGGCATTACACGCCGCATGAGACACAGGCGCGCGCACAAGACCTGAACTATATGCCAAACTTTGGCAAAGATACGATTTTACACGCCGCCTGAGACACATGCGCAGACACAAGACCTGAAGTCTTTGCCAAACATTACACACCGCCTGAGACACAGGCGTGCACACAAGACCTGAACTCTTTGCCAATCATTGGCAAAGGTACGGCAATACACGCCGCCTGATACACAGGCGTGCACATAAGACCTTTGTTTGGCAAAGCTACGGCATTACACGCCGCCTGAGACACAGGCGCGCAAGACCTAAAGTCTTTGCCAAACATTGGCAATGCTACGGCATTACACGACGCCTGAGACACATCGCGCACACAAGACCAGAACTCTTTGCAAAACATTGGAAAAGCTACGGCATTACACGCCGCCTGAGACACAGGCTCACGCACAAGACCTGTGTTTGGCAAAGCTACGGCATTACACGCCGCCTGAGACACAGGCGCGCGCATAAGACCTGAAGTCTTTGCCAAACATTGGCAAAGCTACAACATTATAAGCCGCCTCAGACACAGGCGCGCGCACAAGACCTGAAGTCCTTGCCAAACATTAGCAAAACTACGGCATTACACGCCGCCTCAGACACAGGCGCGCACACAAGACCTGAAGTCTTTGCCAAACATTGGGAAACCTACGGCATTACACGCCGCAAGAGACCCAGGCGCGCGCACAAGACCTGAACTATATGCCAAACATTGGCAAAGATACGATTTTACACGCCGCCTGAGACACATGCGCAGACACAAGACCATAAGTCTTTGCCAAACATTACACACCGCCTGAGAGACGCACACAAGACCTGAACTCTTTGCCATTCATTGGCAAAGGTACGGCATTACACGCCGCCTGAGACACAGGCGCGCACATAAGACCTTTGTTTGGCAAAGCTACGACATTACACGCCGCCTGAGACACAGGCGCGCAAGACCTGAAGTCTTTGCCAAAAATTGGCAATGCTACGGCATTACACGACGCCTGAGACACATCGCGCACACAAGACCTGAAGTATTTGCAAAACATTGGCAATGCTATGACATTACATGCCGCCTGACACATAGGCGCGCGCATAAGACCTGAACTATATGCCAAACATTGGAAAAGCTACGACATTACACGCCGCCTGAGACACATGCGCGCGCACAAGCACTGAAGTCTTTGCTAATCATTGGCAAAGCTACGGCATTACACGCCGCCTGAGACACATGCGCGCACACAAGACCTGAAGTCTTTGCCAAACATTGGCAAAGCTACGACATTACACGCCGCCTGAGTCACAGGCACGCGCACAAGACCAGAACTCTTTGCAAAACGTTGGAAAAGCTACGGCATTACACGCCGCCTGAGGCATAGGCGCGCGCACAGGTCCTGAAGTCTTTACCAAACATTGGCAAAGCTACCGCATTACACGCCTCCTGAGACAGAGGTGCGCGCACAAGACATGCAGTCTTTGCCAAACATTGGCAAAGCTACGAAATTACACGCCTCCTGAGACACAGGTGCGCACAACACCAGAAGTCTTTGCTAAACATTTGCAAATGTACGGCATTACACGCCGCCTGAGACACAGGCGTCCACCCAAGACCTGTGTTTGCCAAAGCTACGGTACTACACGCCGCCTGAGACACAGGCGCGCGCACAAGACCTGAAGTCCTTTCCAAACAATAGCAAAGCTACGGCATTACACGCCGCCTCAGACAGAGGCGCGCGCACAAGACCTGAAGTCTTTGCCTAACATTGGCAAACCTACGGCATTACACCCCGCCTTAAACACATGCGCGCTTACAAGACCTGAAGTCTTTGCCAATCATTGGCAAATATGCGACATTACACGCCGCCTGAGACACATGCGCGCACACAAGACCTGAAGTCTTTGCCAAACATTACACCCCGCCTGAAACACACGCGTGCGCACAAGTCCTGAACTCTTTGCCAATCACAAGCAAAGCTACGGCATTACACACCGCCTTAGACACAGGCGTGCGCACAAGACCCGAACGCTTTGCCAAACATTGGCAAAGCTAATGCATTATACGGCGCCTGAGACACAGGCGTGCGCACAAGACCTGTGTTTGGAAAATCTACGGCATTACACGCCACCTGAGACACAGGCGCGCAAGACCTGAAGTCTTTGCCACACATTGGCAATGCTACGGCATTACACGACGCATGAGACACGGCGTGCTCACAAGACCTGAAGTCGTTGCAAAACATTGGCAAAGCTACGACATTACACGCTGCCTGACACACAGGCGCGCGCACAAGACCTGAACTATATGCCAAACATTGGCAATGCTACGGCATTATACGACGCATGAGACACAGAACGCACACAAGAGCTGAAGTCTTTGCAAAACATTGGCAAAGCTACGGCGTCACACGCCGCCTGAGACGCAGGCGCGCACAAGACCTGAACTCTATGCCAAACAATGGCAAAGCTAAGTCATTACACGCCGCCTGAGACATAGGCGTGCGAATAATACCTTTGTTTGGGAAAGCTACGGCATTACACGACGCCTGAGACACAGGCCTGCGCACAAGACCTGAACTCTTTGCCAATCATTGGCAAAGCTACAGCATTACACGCCGCCTGAGACACAGGCGCGCACATAAGACCTTTGTTTGGCAAAGCTACGACATTACATGCCGCCTGAGACACAGGCGTGCAAGACCTGAAGTCTTTGCCAAACACGCGCACAAATCCTGTACTCTTTGCCAATCACTAGAAAAACTACGACATTACAAGCCGCCTGAGACACAGGCGTGCGCACAAGACCTGAATGCTTTGCCAAACATTGGCAAAGCTACTGCATTATACGGCGCCTGAGACACATGCGTGCACACAAGACATGTGTTTGGCAAATCTACGGCATTACACGTCGCCTGAGACACAGGCGCGCAAGACCCGAAGTCTTTGCCAAACATTGGCAATGCTACGGCATTACACGACGCATGAGACACAGAACGCACACAAGAGCTGAAGTCTTTGCAAAACATTGGCAAAGCTACGGCGTCACACGCCGCCTGAGACGCAGGCGCGCACAAGACCTGAACTCTATGCCAAACAATGGCAAAGCTAAGTCATTACACGCCGCCTGAGACATAGGCGTGCGAATAATACCTTTGTTTGGGAAAGCTACGGCATTACACGACGCCTGAGACACAGGCGTGCGCACAAGACCTGAACTCTTTGCCAATCATTGGCAAAGCTACAGCATTACACGCCGCCTGAGACACAGGCGCGCACATAAGACCTTTGTTTGGCAAAGCAACGGCATTACATGCCGCCTGAGACACAGGCGTGCAAGACCTGAAGTCTTTGCCAAACATTGGCAATGCTATGGCATTACACGACGCCTAAGACACATCGCGCACACAAGACCTGAAGTCTTTGCAAAACATTGGCAAAGCTAGGCATTACACGCCGCCTGAGACACAGGCGCCCTTAAGACCTGAACTATATGCCAAAAATTGGTAAAGCTACGGCATTAAACGCTGCTTGAGACACATGCGCGCGCAAAAGTCCTGATGTCTTTGCCAATCATTGGCAAAGCTACGACATTACACACCGCCTGAGACACATGCGCGCACAAGGCCTGAAGTCTTTGCCAAACATTGGCAAAGCTTCGGCATTACACACCGCCTGAGACACATGCGCGCACAAGACCTGAAGTCTTTGCCAAACATTGGCAAAGCTACGACATTACACGCCGCCTGGGTTACATGCGCGCGCACAAGACCTGAACTCTTTGCAACACTTTGGTAAAGCTATGACATTACACGCCGCCTGAGGCACAGGCACGCGCACAAGTACAGAACTCTTTGCCAAACATTGGAAAAGCTACGGCATTACACGCCGCCTAAGACACAGGCGCGCGCACAAGACCTAAAGTCTTTGCCAAACATTGGCAAAGCTACGGTATTACACGCCTCCTGAGATACAGGCGCGCGCACAAGACATGTAGTCTTTGCCAAACATTGGCAAAGCTACAAAATTACACGCCTCCTGAGACACAAGCGCGCACAACACCTGAAGTCTTTGCCAAACATTTGCAAATGTACGGAATTACACGCCGCCTGAGACACATGCATCCACCCAAGATCTGTGTTTGCCAAAGCTACGTTACTACACGCCGCCTGAGACACAGGCGCGCGCACAAGACCTGAAGTCTTTGCCAAACATTGGCAAAGCTGTGACATTACACGCCGCCTGAGTTACATGCGCGCGCACAAGACCTGAACTCTTTGCAACACTTTGGTAAAGCTATGACATTACACGCCGCCTGAGACACAGGCACGCGCACAAGACCAGAACTCTTTGCCAAACATTGGAAAATCTACGGCATTACACGCCGCCTGAGACACAGGCGCGCGCACAAGACCTAAAGTCTTTGCCAAACATTGGCAAAGCTACGGCATTACACGCCTCCTGAGACACAGGCGCGCGCACAAGACATGTAGTCTTTGCCAAACATTGGCAAAGCTACGAAATTACACGCCTCCTGAGACACAAGCGCGCACAACACCTGAAGTCTTTGCCAAACATTTGCAAATGTACGAAATTACACGCCGCCTGAGACACATGCATCCACCCAAGACCTGTGTTTGCCAAAGCTATGGTACTACACGCCGCCTGAGACACAGGCGCGCGCACAAGACCTGAACTCTTTGCCACACTATGGCAAAGCTACGTCATTACACGCTGCCTGAGACACAGGCGCGCGCACAAGACCTGAAGTCTTTGCCAAACATTGGCAAAGCTACGGCATTACACGCCTCCTGAGACACAGGCGCGCGCACAAGACATGTGTTCTTTGCCAAACATTGGCAAAGCTACGGCATTACACGCCTCCTGAGACACAGGCATGCACAAGACCTGAAGTCTTTGCCCATCATTGGCAAAGATACGACATTACACGCCGCCTGAGACACATGCGCGCAAACAAGACCTGAAGTCCTTGCCAAACATTGGTAAAGCTACGGCATTACACGCCACCTGAGACACATGCGCGGACACAAACCTGAAGTCTTTGCCAAACATTAAATACCTCCTGACACACAGGCGTGCACACAAAACCTGAACTCTTTGCCAATCATTGGCAAAGCTAAGACATTACACGCTGCCTGAGACACAGGCGCGCGCATAAGACCTCTGTTTGGCAGAGCTACGACATTACACGCCGCCTAAGACACATGCGGGCACACAAGACCGGAACTCATTGCCAATCATTGGCAAAGCTATGACATTGCACGCCGCCAGAGACACAGGCGCGCACATAAGACCTTTGTTTGGCAAAGCTACAGCATTACACGCCGCCTGAGACACTGGCGCACAAGACCTAAAGTCTTTGCCAAACAGTGGCAATGCTACGACATTACACAACGCCTGAGACACAACGTGCACACAAGACCTAAAGTCTTTGCCAAACATTGGCAAAGGTACGACATTACACGCCGCCTGAGACACAGGTGTGCGCACAAGACCTGTGTTTGGCAAAGCTACGGCATTACACGCCGCCTGAGACACATGCGCAGACACAAGAACTGAAGTCTTTGCCAAACATTACACACCGCCTGAGACACAGGCATGCACACAACACCTGAACTCTTTGCCAATCATTGGCAAAGCTACGGCATTACACGCCGCCTGAGACACAGGCGCGCACATAAGACCTTTGTTTGGGAAAGCTACGGCATTACACGACGCCTGAGACACAGGCGTGCGCACAAGACCTGAACTCTTTGCCAATCATTGGCAAAGCTACAGCATTACACGCCGCCTGAGACACAGGCGCGCACATAAGACCTTTGTTTGGCAAAGCTACGGCATTACATGCCGCCTGAGACACAGGCGTGCGCACAAGACCTGAATGCTTTGCCAAACATTGGCAAAGCTACTGCATTATACGGCGCCTGAGACACATGCGTGCACACAAGACATGTGTTTGGCAAATCTACGGCATTACACGCCGCCTGAGACACAGGCGCGCAAGACCCGAAGTCTTTGCCAAACATTGGCAATGCTACGGCATTACACGACGCATGAGACACAGAACGCACACAAGAGCTGAAGTCTTTGCAAAACATTGGCAAAGCTACGGCGTCACACGCCGCCTGAGACGCAGGCGCGCACAAGACCTGAACTCTATGCCAAACAATGGCAAAGCTAAGTCATTACACGCCGCCTGAGACATAGGCGTGCGAATAATACCTTTGTTTGGGAAAGCTACGGCATTACACGACGCCTGAGACACAGGCGTGCGCACAAGACCTGAACTCTTTGCCAATCATTGGCAAAGCTACAACATTACACGCCGCCTGAGACACAGGCGCGCACATAAGACCTTTGTTTGGAAAAGCTACGGCATTACATGCCGCCTGAGAGACAGGCGTGCAAGATCTGAAGTATTTGCCAAACATTGGCAATGCTATGGCATTACACGACGCCTGAGACACATCGCGCACACAAGACCTGAAGTCTTTGCAAAACATTGGCAAAGCTAGGCATTACACGCCGCCTGAGACACAGGCGCCCTTAAGACCTGAACTATATGCCAAAAATTGGTAAAGCTACGGCATTAAACGCTGCTTGAGACACATGCGCGCGCAAAAGTCCTGATGTCTTTGCCAATCATTGGCAAAGCTACGACATTACACACCGCCTGAGACACATGCGCGCACAAGGCCTGAAGTCTTTGCCAAACATTGGCAAAGCTTCGGCATTACACACCGCCTGAGACACATGCGCGCACAAGACCTGAAGTCTTTGCCAAACATTGGCAAAGCTACGACATTACACGCCGCCTGGGTTACATGCGCGCGCACAAGACCTGAACTCTTTGCAACACTTTGGTAATGCTATGACATTACACGCCGCCTGAGGCACAGGCACGCGCACAAGTACAGAACTCTTTGCCAAACATTGGAAAAGCTACGGCATTACACGCCGCCTAAGACACAGGCGCGCGCACAAGACCTAAAGTCTTTGCCAAACATTGGCAAAGCTACGGTATTACACGCCTCCTGAGATACAGGCGCGCGCACAAGACATGTAGTCTTTGCCAAACATTGGCAAAGCTACAAAATTACACGCCTCCTGAGACACAAGCGCGCACAACACCTGAAGTCTTTGCCAAACATTTGCAAATGTACGGAATTACACGCCGCCTGAGACACATGCATCCACCCAAGATCTGTGTTTGCCAAAGCTATGTTACTACACGCCGCCTGAGACACAGGCGCGCGCACAAGACCTGAAGTCTTTGCCAAACATTGGCAAAGCTGTGACATTACACGCCGCCTGAGTTACATGCGCGCGCACAAGGCCTGAACTCTTTGCAACACTTTGGTAAAGCTATGACATTACACGCCGCCTGAGACACAGGCACGCGCACAAGACCAGAACTCTTTGCCAAACATTGGAAAATCTACGACATTACACGCCGCCTAAGACACAGGCGCGCGCACAAGACCTAAAGTCTTTGCCAAACATTGGCAAAGCTACGGCATTACACGCCTCCTGAGACACAGGCGCACGCACAAGACATGTAGTCTTTGCCAAACATTGGCAAAGCTACGAAATTACACGCCTCCTGAGACACAAGCGCGCACAACACCTGAAGTCTTTGCCAAACATTTGCAAATGTACGGAATTACACGCCGCCTGAGACACATGCATCCACCCAAGACCTGTGTTTGCCAAAGCTATGGTACTACACGCCGCCTGAGACACAGGCGCGCGCACAAGACCTGAACTCTTTGCCACACTATGGCAAAGCTACGTCATTACACGCTGCCTGAGACACAGGCGCGCGCACAAGACCTGAAGTCTTTGCCAAACATTGGCAAAGCTACGGCATTACACGCCTCCTGAGACACAGGCGCGCGCACAAGACATGTGTTCTTTGCCAAACATTGGCAAAGCTACGGCATTACACGCCTCCTGAGACACAGGCATGCACAAGACCTGAAGTCTTTGCCCATCATTGGCAAAGACACGACATTACACGCCGCCTGAGACACATGCGCGCAAACAAGACCTGAAGTCCTTGCCAAACATTGGTAAAGCTACGGCATTACACGCCACCTGAGACACATGCGCAGACACAAACCTGAAGTCTTTGCCAAACATTAAATACCTCCTGAGACACAGGCGTGCACACAAAACCTGAACTCTTTGCCAATCATTGGCAAAGCTAAGACATTACACGCTGCATGAGACACAGGCGCGCGCATAAGACCTCTGTTTAGCAGAGCTACGACATTACACGCCGCCTAAGACACATGCGGGCACACAAGACCTGAACTCATTGCCAATCATTGGCAAAGCTATGACATTGCACGCCGCCAGAGACACAGGCGCGCACATAAGACCTTTGTTTGGCAAAGCTACAGCATTACACGCTGCCTGAGACACTGGCGCACAAGACCTAAAGTCTTTGCCAAACAGTGGCAATGCTACGGCATTACACAACGCCTGAGACACAACGTGCACACAAGACCTAAAGTCTTTGCCAAACATTGGCAAAGGTACGACATTACACGCCGCCTGAGACACAGGTGTGCGCACAAGACCTGTGTTTGGCAAAGCTACGGCATTACACGCCGCCTGAGACACATGCGCAGACACAAGAACTGAAGTCTTTGCCAAACATTACACACCGCCTGAGACACAGGCAGGCACACAACACCTGAACTCTTTGCCAATCATTGGCAAAGCTACGGCATTACACGCCGCCTGAGACACAGGCGCGCACATAAGACCTTTGTTTGGAAAAGCTACAGCATTACACGTCGCCTGAGACACAGGCGCGCAAGACCTGAAGTTTTTGCCAAACATTGGCAATGCTACGGCATTACACGACGCCTGAGATACAGCGCCCACACAAGACTTGAAGTCATTGCAAAATATTGGCAAAGCTACGACATTACACGCTGCCTGACACACAGGCGCGCGTACAACACCTGAACTATATGCCAAACATTGGCAAAGCTATGACATTACACGCCACCTGAGACACATGCGCGCGCACAAGTACTGAAGTCTTTGCCAATCATTGGCAAAGCTACAGCATTACACGTCGCCTGAGACACATGCGCGTACATAAGACCTGAAGTCTTTGCCAAACATTTGCAAAGCTACGACATTACACGCCGCCTGGGACACATGCGCGCGCGCAACACCTGAACTCTTTGCCGCACTTTGGTAAAGCTACGACATTACACGCCGCCTGAGACACAGGAACGCGCACAAGACCAGAACTCTTTGCCAAACATTGGAAAAGCTACGGCATTACACGCCGCCTGAGACACAGGCGCGTGCACAAGACCTGAAGACTTTGCCAAACATTGGTAAAGCTACGGCATTACACGCCTCCTGAGACACAGGGGCGCGCACAAGACATGTAGTCTTTTCCAAACATTGGCAAAGCTACGAAATTACACGCCTCCTGAGACACAGGCGCGCACAACACCTGAAGTCTTTTCCAAACAATTGCAAATGTACGGCATTACACGCCGCCAGAGACACAGGCGTCCACCCAAGACCTGTGTTTGCTAAAGCTACGGTATTACACGCCGCCTGAGACACAGGCGCGCGTACAAGACCTGAAGTCTTTGCCAAACATTGGCAAAGCTACGGCATTACACGCCGCCTGAGACACACGCGCGCACACAAGACCTGAAGTCTTTGCCAAACAATGGGAAACCTACGGCATTACACGCCGCAAGAGACACAGGCGCGCGCACAAGACCTGAACTATAGGCCAAACATTGGCAAAGATACGATTTTACACGCCGTCTGAGACACATGCGCAGACACAAGACCTTAAGTCTTTGCCAAAGATTACACACCGCCTGAGAGACGCACACAAGACCTGAACTCTTTGCCAATCATTGGCAAAGGTACGGCATGACACGCCGCCTGAGACACAGGCACGCGCACAAGACCTGAACTATATGCCAAACAATGGAAAAGCTACGACATTACACGCCGCCTGAGACACGTGCGCGCGCACAAGCACTGAAGTCTTTGCCAATCATTGGCAAAGCTACGGCATTACACGCCGCCTGAGACACATGCGCGCACACAAGAACTGAAGTCTTTGCCAAACATTGGCAAAGCTACGACATTACACGCAGCCTGAGACACAGGCACGCGCACAAGACCAGAACTCTTTGCAAAACATTGGAAAAGCTACGGCATTACACGCCGCCTGAGACACAGGCGCGCGCACAAGACCTGTGTTTGGCAAAGCTACGGCATTACACGCCGCCAGAGACACAGGCGCTTGCATAAGACCTGAAGTCTTTGCCAAACATTGGCAAAGCTACAACATTATAAGCCGCCTCAGACACAGGCGCGCGCACAAGCCTTGAAGTCCTTGCCAAACAATAGCAAAACTACGGCATTACACGCCGCCTCAAACACAGGCGCGCACACAAGACCTGAAGTCTTTGCCAAACTTTGGGAAACCTACGGCATTACACGCCGCAAGAGACACAGGCGCGCGCACAAGACCTGAACTATATGCCAAACATTGGCAAAGATACGATTTTACACGCCGCTTGAGACACATGCGCAGACACAAGACCTTAAGTCTTTGCCAAACATTACACACCGCCTGAGAGACGCACACAAGACCTGAACTCTTTGCCATTCATTGGCAAAGGTACGGCATTACACGCCGCCTGAGACACAGGCGCGCACATAAGACCTTTGTTTGGCAAAGCTACGACATTACACGCCGCCTGAGACACAGGCGCGCAAGACTTGAAGTCTTTGCCAAACATTGGCAATGCTACGGCATTACACGACGCCTGAGACACATCGCGCACACAAGACCTGAAGTATTTGCAAAACATTGGCAAAGCTACGACATTACATGCCGCCTGACACACAGGCGCGCGCACAAGAGCTAAACAATATGCCAAACATTGGAAAAGCTACGACATTACACGCCGCCTGAGACACATGCGCGCGCACAAGCACTGAAGTCTTTGCCAATCATTGGCAAAGCTACGGCATTACACGCCGCCTGAGACACATGCGCGCACACAAGACCTGAAGTCTTTGCCAAACATTGGCAAAGCTACGACATTACACGCCGCCTGAGACACAGGCACGCGCACAAGACCAGAACTCTTTGCAAAACATTGGAAAAGCTACGGCATTACACGCCGCCTGAGACACAGGCGCGCGCACAAGACCTGAAGTCTTTGCCAAACATTGGCAAAGCTACGGCATTGCACGCCTCCTGAGACACAGGCGCGCACACAAGACATGTAGTCTTTGCCAAACATTGGCAAAGCTACGAAATTACACGCCTCCTGAGACACAGGCGCGCACAACACCGGAAGTCTTTGCCAAACATTTGCAAATGTACGGCATTACACGCCGCCTGAGACACAGGCGTCCACCCAAGACCTATGTTTGCCAAAGCTACGGTACTACACGCCGCCTGAGACACAGCGCGCGCACAAGACCTGAAGTCCTTTCCAAACAATAGCAAAGCTACGGCATTACATGCCACCTCAGACACAGGCGCGCGCACAAGACCTGAAGTCTTTGCCTAACATTGGCAAACCTACGGCATTACTCCCCGCCTTAAACACATGCGCGCTTACAAGACCTTAAGTCTTTGCCAATCATTGGCAAAGATACGACATTACACGCCGCCTGAGACACATGCGCGCACACAAGACCTGAAGTCTTTGCCAAACATTACACCCCGCATGAGACATACGCGTGCGCACAAGTCCTGAACTCTTTGCCAATCACAAGCAAAGCTACGGCATTACACACCGACTGAGACACATGCGTGCGCACAAGACCTGAACGCTTTGCCAAACATTGGCAAAGCTACTGCATTATACGGCGCCAGAGACACAGGCGTGCGCACAAGACCTGTGTTTGGCAAATCCACGGCATTACACGCCGCCAGAGACACAGGCGCGCAAGACCAGAAGTCTTTTCCAAACATTAGCAAAGATACGGCATTACCCGACGCCTGAGACACAGGCGTGCGCACAAGACCTGTGTTTGGCAAAGCTACGCATTTACAAGCCTCCTGAGACACAGGCGCGCACAAGACCTGAAGTCTTTGCCAAAAATTGGGAAACCTACGGCATTACACGCCGCAAGAGACACAGGCGCGTGCACAAAACCTGTGTTTGGCAAAGCTACTACATTACACGCTGCCTGAGACACAGCCGCGCGCACAAGACCTGAAGTCTTTGTCAAACATTGGCAAAGCTACAACAATATAAGCCGCCTCAGACACAGGCGCGCGCACAAAACCTGAAGTCCTTGCCAAACATTAGCAAAACCACGGCATTACACGCCGCCTCAGACACAGGCGCGCGCACAAGACCTGAAGTCTTTGCCTAACATTGGCAAACCTACGGCATTACACCCCGCCTTAAACACATGCGCGCTTACAAGACTTGAAGTCTTTGTCAAACATTGGCAAAGCTACGACATTACACATCGCCTGGGTTACATGCGCGCGCGCAAGACCTGAACTCTTTGCCACACTTTGGCAAAGCTACGACATTACACGCCGCCTGAGACACAGGCGCGCGCACAAGACCTGAAGTCTTTGCCAAACATTGGCAAAGCTACGGCATTACACGCCTCCTGAGACACAGGCGCGCGCACAAGACATGTAGTCTTTGCCAAACATTGGCAAAGATACGAAATTACACGCCTCCTGACACACAGGCGCGCACAACACCGGAAGTCTTTGCAAAACATTTGCAAATGTACGGCATTACACGCCGCCTGAGACACAGGTGTCCACCCAAGACCTGTGTTTGCCAAAGCTACGGTATTACACGCCGCCGGAGACACAGGCGCGCGTACAAGACCTAAAGTCTATGCCAAACATTGGCAAAGCTACGGCATTACACGCCGCCTGAGACACATGCGCGCGCACAAGACCTAAAGTCCTTGCCAAACAAAAGCAGAGCTACAGCATTACACGCCACCTCAGACACAGGCGCGCGCACAAGACCTGAAGTCTTTGCCTAACATTGGCAAACCTACGGCATTACACCCCACCTTAAACACATGCGCGCTTACAAGACCTGAAGTCTTTGCCAATCATTGACAAAGATACGACATTACACGCCGCCTGAGACACATGTGTGCGCACAAGACCTGTGTTTGGCAAATATACGGCATTACACACCGCCAGAGACACAGGCGCGCAAGACCTGAAGTCTTTTCCAAACATTGGCAAAGGTACGGCATTACACGCCGCCTGAGACACAGGCGTGCACACAAGACCTGTGTTTGGCAAAGCTACGGCATTACACGCCGCCTGAGACACAGGTGCGCACATAAGACCTGAAGTCTTTGCCAAACATTGGCAAAGCTACAACATTATAAGCCGCCTCAGACACAGGCGCGCGCACAAGACCTGAAGTCCTTGCCAAACATTAGCAAAACTACGGCATTGCACGCCACCTCAGACACAGGCGCGCACACAAGACCTGAAGTCTTTGCCAAACATTGGGAAACCTACGGCATTACACGCCGCATGAGACACAGGCGCGCGCACAAGACCTGAACTATATGCCAAACTTTGGCAAAGATACGATTTTACACGCCGCCTGAGACACATGCGCAGACACAAGACCTGAAGTCTTTGCCAAACATTACACACCGCCTGAGACACAGGCGTGCACACAAGACCTGAACTCTTTGCCAATCATTGGCAAAGGTACGGCAATACACGCCGCCTGATACACAGGCGCGCACATAAGACCTTTGTTTGGCAAAGCTACGGCATTACACGCCGCCTGAGACACAGGCGCGCAAGACCTAAAGTCTTTGCCAAACATTGGCAATGCTACGGCATTACACGACGCCTGAGACACATCGCGCACACAAGACCAGAACTCTTTGCAAAACATTGGAAAAGCTACGGCATTACACCCCGCCTGAGACACAGGCGCGCGCATAAGACCTGAAGTCTTTGCCAAACATTGGCAAAGCTACAACATTATAAGCCGCCTCAGACACAGGCGCGCGCACAAGACCTGAAGTCCTTGCCAAACATTAGCAAAACTACGGCATTACACGCCGCCTCAGACACAGGCGCGCACACAAGACCTGAAGTCTTTGCCAAACATTGGGAAACCTACGGCATTACACGCCGCAAGAGACCCAGGCGCGCGCACAAGACCTGAAGTATATGCCAAACATTGGCAAAGATACGATTTTACACGCCGCCTGAGACACATGCGCAGACACAACACCATAAGTCTTTGCCAAACATTACACACCGCCTGAGAGACGCACACAAGACCTGAACTCTTTGCCATTCATTGGCAAAGGTACGGCATTACACGCCGCCTGAGACACAGGCGCGCACATAAGACCTTTGTTTGGCAAAGCTACGACATTACACGCCGCCTGAGACACAGGCGCGCAAGACCTGAAGTCTTTGCCAAACATTGGCAATGCTACGGCATTACACGACGCCTGAGACACATCGCGCACACAAGACCTGAAGTATTTGCAAAACATTGGCAATGCTATGACATTACATGCCGCCTGACACATAGGCGCGCGCATAAGACCTGAACTATATGCCAAACATTGGAAAAGCTACGACATTACACGCCGCCTGAGACACATGCGCGCGCACAAGCACTGAAGTCTTTGCTAATCGTTGGCAAAGCTACGGCATTACACGCCGCCTGAGACACATGCGCGCACACAAGACCTGAAGTCTTTGCCAAACATTGGCAAAGCTACGACATTACACGCCGCCTGAGTCACAGGCACGCGCACAAGACCAGAACTCTTTGCAAAACATTGGAAAAGCTACGGCATTACACGCCGCCTAAGGCATAGGCGCGCGCACAGGTCCTGAAGTCTTTACCAAACATTGGCAAAGCTACCGCATTACACGCCTCCTGAGACAGAGGTGCGCGCACAAGACATGCAGTCTTTGCCAAACATTGGCAAAGCTACGAAATTACACGCCTCCTGAGACACAGGTGCGCACAACACCAGAAGTCTTTGCCAAACATTTGCAAATGTACGGCATTACACGCCGCCTGAGACACAGGCGTCCACCCAAGACCTGTGTTTGCCAAAGCTACGGTACTACACGCCGCCTGAGACACAGGCGCGCGCACAAGACCTGAAGTCCTTTCCAAACAATAGCAAAGCTACGGCATTACACGTCGCCTCAGACACAGGCGCGCGCACAAGACCTGAAGTCTTTGCCTAACATTGGCAAACCTACGGAATTACACCCCGCCTTAAACACATGCGCGCTTACAAGACCTGAAGTCTTTGCCAATCATTGGCAAATATGCGACATTACACGTCGCCTGAGACACATGCGCGCACACAAGACCTGAAGTCTTTGCCAAACATTACACCCCGCCTGAAACACACGCGTGCGCACAAGTCCTGAACTCTTTGCCAATCACAAGCAAAGCTACGGCATTACACACCGCCTTAGACACAGGCGTGCGCACAAGACCCGAACGCTTTGCCAAACATTGGCAAAGCTACTGCATTATACGGCGCCTGAGACACAGGCGTGCGCACAAGACCTGTGTTTGGAAAATCTACGGCATTACACGCCACCTGAGACACAGGCGCGCAAGACCTGAAGTCTTTGCCACACATTGGCAATGCTACGGCATTACACGACGCCTGAGACACGGCGTGCTCACAAGACCTGAAGTCGTTGCAAAACATTGGCAAAGCTACGACATTACACGCTGCCTGACACACAGGCGCGCGCACAAGACCTGAACTATATGCCAAACATTGGAAAAGCTACGACATTACACGCCGCCTAAGACACATGCGCGCGCAAGCACTGAAGTCTTTGCCAATCATTGGCAAAGCTACGGCATTACACGCCGCCTGAGACACAGGCGCGCGCACAAGACCTAAAGTCCTTGCCAAACATTAGCAAAGCTAAGGCATTACACGCCGCCTTAGACACAGGCGCGTGCACAAGACCTGAAGTCTTTGCCTAAAATTGGCAAACCTACGGCATTACACCTCGCCTTAAACACATGCACGCTTACAAGACCTGAAGTCTTTGCCAATCATTGGCAAAGATACGACGTTACACGCCGCCTGAGACACATGCGCGCAAACAAGACCTGAAGTCTTTGCCAAACATTGGCAAAGCTACGTTATTACACTCCTCCTGAGACACAGGCGCGCGTACAAGACATGTAGTCTTTGCCAAACATTGGCAAAGCTACGAAATTACACGCCTCCTGAGACACAGGCGCGCACAACACCTGAAGTCTTTGCCAAACATTTGCAAATGTAACGCATTACACGCCGCCTGAGACACAGGCGTCCACCCAAGACCTGTGTTTGCCAAAGCTACGGTATTACACGCCGCCTGAGACACAGGCGCGCGTACAAGTCCTGAAGTCTATGCCAAACATTGGCAAAGCTACGGCATTACACGCCGCCTGAGACACAGGCGCGCGCAGAAGACCTGAAGTGCTTGCCAAACATTAGCAAAGCTACGGCATTACACGCCGCCTCAGACACAGGCGCTCACACAAGATCTGAAGTCTTTGCGTAACTTTGGCAAACCTACGGCATTACACCCCGCCTTAAACACATGCGCGCTTACAAGACCCGAAGTCTTTGCCAATCATTGGTAAAGATACGACATTACACGCCGCCTGAGACACATGCGCGCAAACAAGACCTGAAGTCTTTGCCAAACATTACACCCCGCCTGAGACACACGCGCGCGCACAAATCCTGTACTCTTTGCCAATCACTAGAAAAACTACGACATTACAAGCCGCCTGAGACACAGGCGTGCGCACAAGACCTGAATGCTTTGCCAAACATTGGCAAAGCTACTGCATTATACGGCGCCTGAGACACATGCGTGCACACAAGACATGTGTTTGGCAAATCTACGGCATTACACGCCGCCTCAGACACAGGCGCGCAAGACCCGAAGTCTTTACCAAACATTGGCAATGCTACGGCATTATACGACGCATGAGACACAGAACGCACACAAGAGCTGAAGTCTTTGCAAAACATTGGCAAAGCTACGGCGTCACACGCCGCCTGAGACGCAGGCGCGCACAAGACCTGAACTCTATGCCAAACAATGGCAAAGCTAAGTCATTACACGCCGCCTGAGACATAATCGTGCGAATAATACCTTTGTTTGGGAAAGCTACGGCATTACACGACGCCTGAGACACAGGCGTGCGCACAAGACCTGAACTCTTTGCCAATCATTGGCAAAGCTACATCATTACACGCCGCATGAGACACAGGCGCGCACATAAGACCTTTGTTTGGCAAAGCTACGGCACTACATGCCGCCTGAGACACAGGCGTGCAAGACCTGAAGTCTTTGCCAAACACGCGCACAAATCCTGTACTCTTTGCCAATCACTAGAAAAACTACGACATTACAAACCGCCTGAGACACAGGCGTGCGCACAAGACCTGAATGCTTTGCCAAACATTGGCAAAGCTACTGCATTATACGGCGCCTGAGACACATGCGTGCACACAAGACATGTGTTTGGCAAATCTACGGCATTACACGCTGCCTGAGACACAGGCGCGCAAGACCCGAAGTCTTTGCCAAACATTGGCAATGCTACGGCATTACACGACGCATGAGACACAGAACGCACACAAGAGCTGAAGTCTTTGCAAAACATTGGCAAAGCTACGGCGTCACACGCCGCCTGAGACGCAGGCGCGCACATGACCTGAACTCTATGCCAAACAATGGCAAAGCTAAGTCATTACACGCCGCCTGAGACATAGGCGTGCGAATAATACCTTTGTTTGGGAAAGCTACGGCATTACACGACGCCTGAGACACAGGCGTGCGCACAAGACCTGAACTCTTTGCCAATCATTGGCAAAGCTACAGCATTACACGCCGCCTGAGACACAGGCGCGCACATAAGACCTTTGTTTGGCAAAGCTACGGCATTACATGCCGCCTGAGACACAGGCGTGCAAGACCTGAAGTCTTTGCCAAACATTGGCAATGCTATGGCATTACACGACGCCTGAGACACATCGCGCACACAAGACCTGAAGTCTTTGCAAAACATTGGCAAAGCTAGGCATTACACGCCGCCTGAGACACAGGCGCCCTTAAGACCTGAACTATATGCCAAAAATTGGTAAAGCTACGGCATTAAACGCTGCTTGAGACACATGCCCGCGCAAAAGTCCTGATGTCTTTGCCAATCATTGGCAAAGCTACGACATTACACACCGCCTGAGACACATGCGCGCACAAGGCCTGAAGTCTTTGCCAAACATTGGCAAAGCTTCGGCATTACACACCGCCTGAGACACATGCGCGCACAAGACCTGAAGTCTTTGCCAAACATTGGCAAAGCTACGACATTACACGCCGCCTGGGTTACATGCGCGCGCACAAGACCTGAACTCTTTGCAACACTTTGGTAAAGCTATGACATTACACGCCGCCTGAGGCACAGGCACGCGCACAAGTACATAACTCTTTTCCAAACATTGGAAAAGCTACGGCATTACACGCCGCCTAAGACACAGGCGCGCGCACAAGACCTAAAGTCTTTGCCAAACATTGGCAAAGCTACGGTATTACACGCCTCCTGAGATACAGGCGCGCGCACAAGACATGTAGTCTTTGCCAAACATTGGCAAAGCTACAAAATTACACGCCTCCTGAGACACAAGCGCGCACAACACCTGAAGTCTTTGCCAAACATTTGCAAATGTACGGAATTACACGCCGCCTGAGACACATGCATCCACCCAAGATCTGTGTTTGCCAAAGCTATGTTACTACACGCCGCCTGAGACACAGGCGCGCGCACAAGACCTGAAGTCTTTGCCAAACATTGGCAAAGCTGTGACATTACACGCCGCCTGAGTTACATGCGCGCGCACAAGACCTGAACTCTTTGCAACACTTTGGTAAAGCTATGATATTACACGCCGCCTGAGACACAGGCACGCGCACAAGACCAGAACTCTTTGCCAAACATTGGAAAAGCTACGGCATTGGCAAAGCTACGGCATTACACGCCTCCTGAGACACAGGCATGCACAAGACCTGAAGTCTTTGCCCATCATTGGCAAAGATACGACATTACACGCCGCCTGAGACACATGCGCGCAAACAAGACCTGAAGTCCTTGCCAAACATTGGTAAAGCTACGGCATTACACGCCACCTGACACACATGCGCGGACACAAACCTGAAGTCTTTGCCAAACATTAAATACCTCCTGAGACACAGGCGTGCACACAAAACCTGAACTCTTTGCCAATCATTGGCAAAGCTAAGACATTACACGCTGCCTGAGACACAGGCGCGCGCATAAGACCTCTGTTTGGCAGAGCTACGACATTACACGCCGCCTAAGACACATGCGGGCACACAAGACCTGAACTCATTGCCAATCATTGGCAAAGCTATGACATTGCACGCCGCCAGAGACACAGGCGCGCACATAAGACCTTTGTTTGGCAAAGCTATGACATTGCACGCCGCCAGAGACACAGGCGCGCACATAAGACCTTTGTTTGGCAAAGCTACAGCATTACACGCCGCCTGAGACACTGGCGCACAAGACCTAAAGTCTTTGCCAAACAGTGGCAATGCTACGGCATTACACAACGCCTGAGACACAACGTGCACACAAGACCTAAAGTCTTTGCCAAACATTGGCAAAGGTACGACATTACACGCCGCCTGAGACACAGGTGTGCGCACAAGACCTGTGTTTGGCAAAGCTACGGCATTACACGCCGCCTGAGACACATGCGCAGACACAAGAACTGAAGTCTTTGCCAAACATTACACACCGCCTGAGACACAGGCATGCACACAACACCTGAACTCTTTGCCAATCATTGGCAAAGCTACGGCATTACACGCCGCCTGAGACACAGGCGCGCACATAAGACCTTTGTTTGGCAAAGCTACGGCATTACACGTCGCCTAAGACACAGGCGCGCAAGACCTGAAGTTTTTGCCAAACATTGGCAATGCTATGGCATTACACGACGCCTGAGATACAGCGCGCACACAAGACTTGAAGTCATTGCAAAATATTGGCAAAGCTACGACATTACACGCTGCCTGACACACAGGCGCGCGTACAACACCTGAACTATATGCCAAACATTGGCAAAGCTATGACATTACACGCCACCTGAGACACATGCGCGCGCACAAGTACTGAAGTCTTTGCCAATCATTGGCAAAGCTACAGCATTACACGTCGCCTGAGACACGTGCGCGTACATAAGACCTGAAGTCTTTGCCAAACATTTGCAAAGCTACGACATTACACGCCGCCTGGGACACATGCGCGCGCGCAACACCTGAACTCTTTGCCGCACTTTGGTAAAGCTACGACATTACACGCCGCCTGAGACACAGGAACGCGCACAAGACCAGAACTCTTTGCCAAACATTGGAAAAGCTACGGCATTACACGCCGCCTGAGACACAGGCGCGTGCACAAGACCTGAAGACTTTTCCAAACATTGGTAAAGCTACGGCATTACACGCCTCCTGAGACACAGGGGCGCGCACAAGACATGTAGTCTTTTCCAAACATTGGCAAAGCTACGAAATTACACGCCTCCTGAGACACAGGCGCGCACAACACCTGAAGTCTTTTCCAAACAATTGCAAATGTACGGCATTACACGCCGCTAGATACACAGGCGTCCACCCAAGACCTGTGTTTGCCAAAGCTACGTATTACACGCCGCCTGAGACACAGGCGTGCGTACAAGACTTGAAGTCTTTATCAAACATTGGCAAAGCTACGACATTACACGCCGCCTGAGACACAGGCGCGCACACAAGACATGTAGACCTTGCCAAACATTAGCAATGCTACGGCAATACACGCCGCCTCAGACACAGGCGCGCGCACAAGACCTGAAGTCTTTGCCTAATATTGGCAAACCTACGGCATTACACCCCGCCATAAACACATGCGCGCTTACAAGACCTGAAGTCTTTGCCAATCATTGGCAAGATGCGACATTACACGCCGCCTGAGACACATGCGCGCACACAACACCTGAAGTCTTTGCCAAACATTACACCCCGCCTGAGACACACGCGTGCTCACAAGTCCTGAACTCTTTGCCAATCACTAGCAAAGCTACGACATTACACGCCGCCTGACACACAGGCGTGTGCACAAGACCTAAACGCTTTGCCAAACATTGGCAAAGCTACTGCATTATACGGCGCCTGATACACTGGCGTGCGCACAAGACCTGTGTTTGGCAAATCTACGGCATTACACGCCGCCTGAAACACAGGCGCGCAAGACCTGAAGTCTTTGCCAAACATCGGCAAAGGTACGGCAATACACGCCGCCTGAGACACAAGCGTGCGCACAAGACCTGTGTTTGGCAAAGCTACGGCATTACACGCCGCCTAAGACACATGCGCAGACACAAGAACTGAAGTCTTTGCCAAACATTACACACCGCCTGAGACACAGGCGTGCACACAACACCTGAACTCTTTGCAAATCATTGGCAAAGCTACGGCATTACACGCCGCCAGAGGCACAGGCGCGCACATAAGACCTTTGTTTGGCAAAGCTTCGGCATTACACGCCGCCTGAGACACAGGCGCGCAAGACCTGAAGTCTTTGCCAAACATTGGCAATGCTACGGTATTACACGACGCCTGAGACACAGCGCGCACACAAGACTTGAAGTCTTTGCAGAACATTGGCAAAGCTACGACATTACACGCTGCCTGACACACAAGCGCGCGTACAAGACCTAAACTATATGCCAAACATTGGCAAAGCTACGACATTGCACGCCGCCTGAGACACATGCGCGCGCACAAGCACTAAAGTCTGCCAATCATTGGCAAAGCTACAGCATTACACGTCGCCTGAGACACATGCGCGCACACAAGACCTGAAGTCTTTGCCAAACATTTGCAAAGCTACGACATTACACGCCGCCTGGGTTACATGCGCGCGCGTAGGACCTGAACTCTTTGCCACACTTTGGCAAAGCTACGACATTACACGCCGCCTGAGACACATGTACGTGCACAAGACCAGAACTCCTTGTAAAACATTGGAAACGCTACGGCATTACACGCCGCCTGAGACACAGGCGTGCACACAAGACCTGAAGTCTTTGCCAAACATTGGCAAAGCTACGGCATTACACGCCTCCGGAGACACAGACGCGCGCATAAGACATGTAGTCTTTGCTAAAATTGGCAAAGCTACGAAATTACACGCCTCCTGAAACATAGGCGCGCACAACACCTGAAGTCTTTACCAAACATTTGCAGATGCACGCCATTACACGCCGCCTGAGACACAGGTGTCCACCCAAGACCTGTGTTTGCCAAAGCTACGGTATTACACGCCGCCTGAGACACAGACGCGCGTACAAGACCTGAAGTCTTTGCTAAACATTGGCAAAGCTACGGCATTACACGTCGCCTGAGACACAGACGCGCGTACAAGACCTGAAGTCTTTGCTAAACATTGGCAAAGCTATGACATTACATGCCGCCTGACACACAGGCGCGCGCACAAGACCTGAACTATATGCCAAACATTGGAAAAGCTACGACATTACACGCCGCCTGAGACACATGCGCGCGCACAAGCACTGAAGTCTTTGCCAATCATTGGCAAAGCTATGGCATTACACGCCGCCTGAGACACATGCGCGCACACAAGACCTGAAGTCTTTGCCAAACATTGGCAAAGCTATGACATTACACGCCGCCTGAGACACAGTCACGCGCAAAAGACCGGAACTCTTTGCAAAACATTAGAAAAGCTACGGCATTACACGCCGCCTGAGACACAGGCGCGCGCACAAGACCTGAAGTCTTTGCCAAACATTGGCAAAGCTACGGCATTACACGCCTCCTGAGACACAGGCGCGCGCACAAGACATGTAGTCTTTGCCAAACATTGGCAAAGCTACGAAACTACACGCCTCTTGAGACACAGGCGCGCACAACACCTGAAGTCTTTGCCAAACATTTGCAAATGTACGGCATTACACGCCGACTGAGACACAGGCGTCCACCCAAGACATGTGTTTGCCAAAGCTACGGTACTACACGCCGCCTGAGACACAGGCGCGCGCACAAAGCCTGAGGTCCTTTCCAAACAATAGCAAAGCTACGGCATTACACGTCGCCTCAGACACAGGCGCGCGCACAAGACCTGAAGTCTTTGCCTAACATTGGCAAACCTACGACATTACACCCCGCCTTAAACACATGCGCGCTTACAAGACCTGAAGTATTTGCCAATCATTACACCCCGCCTGAGACACACGCGTGCGCACTAGTCCTGAACTATTTGCCAATCACAAGCAAAGCTACGGCATTACACACCGCCTGAGACACAGGCGTGCGCACAAGACCTTAACGCTTTGCCAAACATTGGCAAAGCTACTGCACTATACGGCGCCTGAGACACAGCCGTGCGCACAAGAAATGTGTTTGGCAAATCTATGGCATTACACGCCGCCAGAGACACAGGCGCGCAAGACCTGAAGTCTTTCCAAACATTGGCAAAGGTACGGCATTACACGCCGCCTGAGACACAGGCGTGCGCACAAGACCTGTGTTTGGCAAAGCTACGGCATTACACGCCGCCTGATACACAGGAGCGTGCACAAGACCTGAAGTCTTTGCCAAACATTGGCAAAGCTACAACATTATAAGCCGGCTCAGACACAGGCGCGCGCACAATACCTGAAGTCCTTGCCAAACATTAGCAAAACTACGGCATTACACGCCGCCTCAGACACAGGCGCGCTCACAAGGCCTGAAGTCTTTGCCAAACTTTGGGAAACCTACGGCATTACACGCCGCATGAGACACAGGCGCACGCACAAAACCTGAACTATATGCTAAACATTGGCAAAGATACGATATTACACGCCGCCTGAGACACATGCGCAGACACAAGACCTGAAGTCTGTGCCAAACATTACACACCGCCTGAGACACAGGCGTGCACACAAGACCTGAAGTCTGTGCCAAACATTATACGCCGCCTGAGACACAGGCGCGCACATAAGACCTTTGTTTGGCAAAGCTACGGCATTACACGCCGCATGAGACACAGGCGCGCAAGACCTGAAGTCTTTGCCATACATTGGCAGTGCTACGGCATTACACGATGCCTGAGACACAGCGCGCACACAAGACATGAAGTCTTTGCAAAACATTGGCAAAGCTACGACATTACACGCCGCATGACACACAGGCGCGCGCACAAGACCAGAACTATATGCCAAACATTGGAAAAGCTACGACATTACACGCCGCCTGAGACACATGCGCGCGCACAAGCGCTGAATTCTTTGCCAATCATTGGCAAAGCCACGGCATTACACGCTGCCTGAGACACATGCGCGCACACAAGACCAGAACTCTTTGCCAAACATTGGAAAGGCTACGGCATTACACGCCGCCTGAGACACAGGCGCGCGCACAAGACCTAAAGTCTTTGCCAAACATTGGCAAAGCTACGGCATTACACGCCTCCTGAGACACAGGCGCGCGCACAAGACATGTAGTCTTTGCCAAACATTGGCAAAGCTATGAAATTACACGCCTCTTGAGACACATGCGCGCACAACACCTGAAGTCTTTGCCAAACATTTGCAAATGTACGGAATTACACGCCGCCTGAGACACATGCATCCACCCAAGACCTGTGTTTGCCAAAGCTATGGTACTACACGCCGCCTGAGACACAGGCGCGCGCACAAGACCTGAAGTCCTTGCCAAACAATAGCAAAGCTACGGCATTACACGCCGCCACAGACACAGGCGCGTGCACAAGACCTGAAGTCTTTGCCTAACATTGGCAAACCTACGGCATTACACCCCGCCTTAAACACATGCACGCTTATAAGACCTGAAGTCTTTGCCAATTATTGGCAAAGATACGACAATACATGCCGCCTGAGACACATGCGCGCACACAAGACCTGAAGTCTTTGCCAAACATTACACACCGCCTGAGACACAGGCGTGCACACAACACCTGAACTCTTTGCAAATCATTGGCAAAGTTACGGCATTACACGCCGCCTTAGACACAGGCGCGCACATAAGACCTTTGTTTGGCAAAGCTTCGGCATTACACGCCGCCTGAGACACAGGCGCGCAAGACCTGAAGTCTTTGCCAAACATTAGCAATGCTACGGCATTACACGACGCCTGAGACACAGCGCGCACACAAGACTTGAAGACTTTGCAAAACATTGGCAAAGCTACGACATTACACGCTGCCTGACACACAAGCGCGCATACAAGACCTGAACTATATGCCAAACATTGGCAAAGCTACGACATTACACGCCGCCTGAGACACATGCGCGCGCACAAGCACTGAAGTCTGCCAATCATTGGCAAAGCTACAGCATTACACGTCGCCTGAGACACATGCGCGCACACAAGACCTGAAGTCTTTTCCAAACATTTGCAAAGCTATGACATTACACGCTGCCTGGGTTACATGCGCGCGCGCAAGACCTGAACTCTTTGCCACACTTTGGCAAAGCTACGACATTACATGCCGCCTGAGACACAGGCACGCGCACATGACCAGAACTCTTTGCAAAACATTGGAAAAGCTACGGCATTACACGCCGCCTGAGACACAGGCGTGCGCACAAGACTTGAAGTCTTTGCCAAACATTGGCAAAGCTACGGCATTACACGCCTCCTGAGACACAGGCGCGCGCACAAGACATGTAGTCTTTGCTAAAATTGGCAAAGCTACAAAATTACACGCCTCCTGAAACACAGGCGCGCACAACACCTGAAGTCTTTACCAAACATTTGCAAATGTACGGCATTACACGCCGCCTGAGACACAGGCGTCCACCCAAGACCTGTGTTTGCCAAAGCTACGGTATTACACGCCGCCTGAGACACAAGCGCGCGTACAAGACCTGAAGTCTTTGCCAAACGTTGGCAAAGCTACAGCATTACACGCCGCCTGAGACACAGGCGTGTGCACAAGACCTGAAGTCCTTGCCAAACAATAGCAAAGCTACAGCATTACACGCCGCCTCAGACACAGGCGCGCGCACAAGACCTGAAGTCTTTGCCTAACATTGGCAAACCTACGGCATTACACCCCGCCTTAAACACATACACGCTTACAAGACCTGAAGTCTTTGCCAATCATTGGCAAAGATATGACATTACACGCCGCCTGGGTTACCTGCGCGCGCGCAAGACCTAAACTCTTTGCCACACTTTGGCAAAGCTACGACATTACACGCCGCCTGAGACACAGGTACGCGCACAAGACCAGAACTCTTTGCAAAACATTGGAAAAGCTACGGCATTACACGCCGCCTGAGACACAGGCGCGCGCACAAGACCTGAATTCTTTGCCAAACATTGGCAAAGCTACGGCATTACACGCCTCCTGAGACACAGGCGCGCGCACTAGACATGTAGTCTTAGACAAACATTGGCAAAGCTACGAAATTACACGCCTCCTGAGACACAGGCGCGCACAACACCTGAAGTCTTTGCAAAACATTTGCAAATGTACGGCATTACACGACGCCTGAGACACAGGCGTCCACCCAAGACCTGTGTTTGCCAAAGCTACGGTATTACACGCCGCCTGAGACACAAGCGCGCGTACAAGACCTGAAGTCTTTGCCAAACGTTGGCAAAGCTACAGCATTACACGCCGCCTGAGACACAAGCGTGCGCACAAGACCTAAAGTCCTTGCCAAACAATAGCAAAGCTACAGCATTACACGCCGCCTCAGACACATGCGCGCGCACAAGACCTGAAGTCTTTGCCTAACATTGGCAAACCTACGGCATTACACCCCGCCTTAAACACATACGCGCTTACAAGACCTGAAGTCTTTGCCAATCATTGGCAAAGATACGACATTACACGCCGCCTGAGACACATGCGCGCACACAAGACCTGAAGTCTTTGCCAAACATTACAGCCCGCCTGAGACACACGCGTGCGCACAAGTCCTGAACTCTTTGCCAATCACAAGCAAAGCTACGGCATTACACACCGCCTGAGACACAGGCGTGCGCACAAGACCTGAACGCTTTGCAAAACATTGGCAAAGCTACTGCATTATACGGCGCCTGAGACACATGCGTGCGCACAAGACCTGTGTTTAGCAAATCTACGAGATTACACGCAGCCAGAGACACAGGCGCGCAAGACCTGAAGTCTTTCCAAACATTGGCAAAGGTACGGCATTACACGCCGCCTGAGACACAGGCGTGCGCACAAGACCTGTGTTTGGCAAAGCTACGACATTACACGCCGCCTGAGACACAGGCGCGCGCACAAGACCTGAAGTCTTTGCCAAACATTGGCAAAGCTACAACATTATAAGCCGCCTCAGACACAGGCGCGCGCACAAGACCTGAAGTCCTTGCCAAACATTAGCAAAACTACAGCATTACACGCCGCCTCAGACATAGGCGCGCACACAAGACCTGAAGTATTTGCCAAACATTGGGAAACCTACGGCATTACACGCCGCATGAGACACAGGCGCGCGCACAAGACCTGAACTATATTCCAAACATTGGCAAAGATACGATTTTACACGCCGCCTGAGACACATGCGCAGACACAAGACCTGAAGTCTTTGCCAAACATTACACACCGCCTGAGACACAGGCGTGCACACAAGACCTGAACTCTTTACCAATCATTGGCAAAGGTACGGCATTACACGCCGACTGAGACACAGGCGCGCACATAAGACCTTTGTTTAGCAAAGCTACGGCATTACACGCCGCCTGAGACACAGGCGCGCAAGACCTGAAGTCTTTGCCAAACGTTGGCAATGCTACGGCATTATACGACGCCTGAGACACATCGCGCACACAAGACCTGAAGTATTTGCAAAACATTGGCAAAGCTACGACATTACATGCCGCCTGACACACAGGGCGCGCACAAGACCTGAACTACATGCCAAACATTGGAAAAGCTACGACATTACACGCCGCCTGAGACACATGTGCGCGCACAAGCACTGAAGTCTTTGCCAATCATTGGCAAAGCTATGGCATTACACGCCGACTGAGACACATGCGCGCACACAAGACCTGAAGTCTTTGCCAAAAATTGGCAAAGCTACGACATTACACGCCGCCAGAGACACAGTCACGCGCACAAGACCGGAACTCTTTGCAAAACATTGGAAAAGCTACGGCATTACACGCCGCCTGAGACACAGGCGCGCGCACAAGACCTGAAGTCTTTGCCAAACATTGGCAAAGCTACGGCATTACACGCCTCCTGAGACACAGGCGCGCGCACAAGACATGTAGTCTTTGCCAAACATTGGCAAAGCTACGAAACTACACGCCTCCTGAGACTTTGGCGCGCACAACACCTGAAGTCTTTGTCAAACATTTGCAAATGTACGGAATTACATGCCGACTGAGACACAGGCGTCCACCCAAGACATGTGTTTGCCAAAGCTACGGTACTACACGCCGCCTGAGACACAGGCGCGCGCACAAAGCCTGAGGTCCTTTCCAAACAATAGCAAAGCTACGGCATTACACGCCGCCTCAGACACAGGCGCGCGCACAAGACCTGAAGTCTTTGCCTAACATTGGCAAACCTACGGCATTACACCCCGCCTTAAACACATGCGCGCTTACAAGACCTGAAGTCTTTGCCAATCATTACACCCCGCCTGAGACACACGCGTGCGCACTAGTCCTGAACTATTTGCAAATCACAAGCAAAGCTACGGCATTACACACCGCCTGAGACACAGGCGTGCGCACAAGACCTTAACGCTTTGCCAAACATTGGCAAAGCTACTGCACTATACGGCGCCTGAGGCACAGCCGTGCGCACAAGAAATGTGTTTGGCAAATCTACGGCATTACACGCCGCCAGAGACACAGGCGCGCAAGACCTGAAGTCTTTCCAATCATTGGCAAAGGTACGGCATTACACGCCGCCTGAGACACAGGCGTGCGCACAAGACCTGTGTTTGGCAAAGCTACGGCATTACACGCCGCCTGAGACACATGAGCGTGCACAAGACCTGAAGTCTTTGCCAAACATTGGCAAAGCTACAACATTATAAGCCGGCTCAGACACAGGCGCGCGCACAATACCTGAAGTCCTTGCCAAACATTAGCAAAACTACGGCATTACACGCCGCCTCAGACACAGGCGCGCTCACAAGGCCTGAAGTCTTTGCCAAACTTTGGGAAACCTACGGCATTACATGCCGCATGAGACACAGGCGCACGCACAAAACCTGAACTATCAGCTAAACATTGGAAAAGATACGATATTACACGCCGCATGAGACACATGCGCATACACAAGACCTGAAGTCTGTGCCAAACTTTACACACCGCCTGAGACACAGGCGTGCATACAAGACCTGAACTCTTTGCCAACCATTGGCAAAGCTACGGCATTATACGCCGCCTGAGACACAGGCGCGCACATAAGACCTTTGTTTGGCAAAGCTACGGCATTACACGCCGCCTTAGACACAGGCGCGCAAGACCTGAAGTCTTTGCCATACATTGGCAGTGCTACGGCATTACACGACGCCTGAGACACAGCGCGCACACAAGACATGAAGTCTTTGCAAAACATTGGCAAAGCTACGACATTACACGCCGCATGACACACAGGCGCGCGCACAAGACCAGAACTATATGCCAAACATTGGAAAAGCTACGACATTACACGCCGCCTGAGACACATGCGCGCGCACAAGCGCTGAATTCTTTGCCAATCATTGGCAAAGCCACGGCATTACACGCCGCCTGAGACACATGCGCGCACACAAGACCAGAACTCTTTGCCAAACATTGGAAAAGCTACGGCATTACACGCCGCCTGAGACACAGGCGCGCGCACAAGACCTAAAGTCTTTGCCAAACATTGGCAAAGCTACGGCATTACACGCCTCCTGAGACACAGGCGCGCGCACAAGACATGTAGTCTTTGCCAAACATTGGCAAAGCTATGAAATTACACGCCTCTTGAGACACATGCGCGCACAACACCTGAAGTCTTTGCCAAACATTTGCAAATGTACGGAATTACACGCCGCCTGAGACACATGCATCCACCCAAGACCTGTGTTTGCCGAAGCTATGGTACTACACGCCGCCTGAGACACAGGCGCGCGCACAAGACCTGAAGTCCTTGCCAAACAATAGCAAAGCTACGGAATTACACGCCGCCACAGACACAGGCGCGCGCACAAGACCTGAAGTCTTTGCCTAACATTGGCAAACCTACGGCATTACACCCCGCCTTAAACACATGCGCGCTTATAAGACCTGAAGTCTTTGCCAATTATTGGCAAAGATACGACAATACACGCCGCCTGAGACACATGCGCGCACACAAGACCTGAAGTCTTTGCCAAACATTACACCCCGCCTGAGACACACGCGTGCGCACAAGTCCTGAACTCTTTGCCAATCATTGGCAAAGCTACGGCATTACACGCTGCCTGAGACACAGGCGCGCACATAAGACCTTTGTTTGGCAAAGCTACGGCATTACACGCCGCCTTAGACACAGGCGCACAAGTCCTGAACTCTTTGCCAATCACAAGCAAAGCTACGGCATTACACACCGCCTGAGACACAGGCGTGCGCACAAGACCTGAACGCTTTGCCAAACATTGGCAAAGCTACTGCAATATACGGCGCCTGAGACACAGGCGTGCGCACAAGACCTGTATTTGGCAAATCTACGGCATTACACGCCGCCAGAGACACACGCGCGCAAACCTTAAGTCTTTTCCAAACATTGCCAAAGGTAGGGCATTACACGCCGCCTGAGACACAGGCGTGCGCACAACACCTGTGTTTGACAAAGCAACGAAATTACACGCCTCCTGAGACACAGGCGCGCACAACACCTGAAGTCTTTGCCAAACATTTGCAAATGTACGGCATTACACGCCGCCTGAGACACAGGCGTCCACCCAAGACCTGTGTTTGCCAAAGCTACGGCATTACACGCCGCATGAGACACAGCTGCGCGCACAAGACCTAAAGTCTTTATCATACTATGGTAAAGCTACGACATTACACGCTGCCTGAGACACAGGCGCGCGCACAAGACCTGAAGTCTTTGCCAAACATTGGCAAAGCTACGACATTACACGCCTCCTGAGACACAGGCGCGCGCACAAGACATGTGTTCTTTGCCAAACATTGGCAAAGCTACGGCATTACACGCCTCCTGAGACACAGGCGTGCACAAGACCTGAAGTCTTTGCCAATCATTGGCAAAGATACGACATTTCACGCCGCCTGAGATACATGCGCGCAAACAAGACCTGAAGTCTTTGCCAAACATTGGCAAATCTACGGCATTACACGCCGCCAGAGACACAGGCGCGCAAGACCTGAAGTCTTTCCAAACATTGGCAAAGGTACGGCAATACACGCCGCCTGAGACACAGGCGTGCGCACAAGACCTGTGTTTGGCAAAGCTACGGCATTACACGCCGCCTGAGACACATGAGCGTGCACAAGACCTGAAGTCTTTGCCAAACATTGGCAAAGCTACAACATTATAAGCCGGCTCAGACACAGGCGCGCGCACAATACCTGAAGTCCTTGCCAAACATTAGCAAAACTACGGCATTACACGCCGCCTCAGACACAGCCGCGCACACAAGGCCTGAAGTCTTTGCCAAACATTGGGAAACCTACGGCATTACACGCCGCATGAGACACAGGCGCACGCACAAAACCTGAACTATCAGCTAAACATTGGCAAAGATACGATATTACACGCCGCCTGAGACACATGCGGAGACACAAGACCTGAAGTCTGTGCCAAACATTATACACCGCCTGAGACACAGGCATGCATACAAGACCTGAACTCTTTGCCAATCATTGGCAAAGCTACGGCATTATACGCCGCCTGAGACACAGGCGCGCACATAAGACCTTTGTTTGGCAAAGCTACGACATTACACGCCGCCTGAGACACAGGCGCGCAAGACCTGAAGTCTTTGCCATACATTGGCAGTGCTATGGCATTACACGACGCCTGAGACTCAGCGCGCACACAAGACATGAAGTCTTTGCAAAACATTGGCAAAGCTACGACATTACACGCCGCATGACACACAGGCGCGCGCACAAGACCAGAACTATATGCCAAACATTGGAAAAGCTACGACATTACACGCCGCCTGAGACACATGCGCGCGCACAAGCACTGAATTCTTTGCCAATCATTGGCAAAGCCACGGCATTACACGTCGCCTGAGACACATGCGCGCACACAAGACCAGAACTCTTTGCCAAACATTGGAAAAGCTACGGCATTACACGCCGCCTGAGACACAGGCGCGCGCACAAGACCTAAAGTCTTTGCCAAACATTGGCAAAGCTACGGCATTACACGCCTCCTGAGACACAGGCGCGCGCACAAGACATGTAGTCTTTGCCAAACATTGGCAAAGCTATGAAATTACACGCCTATTGAGACACATGCGCGCACAACACCTGAAGTCTTTGCCAAACATTTGCAAATGTACGGAATTACACGCCGCCTGAGACACATGCATCCACCCAAGCCCTGTGTTTGCCAAAGCTATGGTACTACACGCCGCCTGAGACACAGGCGCGCGCACAAGACCTGAAGTCCTTGCCAAACAATAGCAAAGCTACGGCATTACACGCCGCCTCAGACACAGGCGCGCGCACAAGACCTGAAGTCTTTGCCTAACATTGGCAAACCTACGGCATTACACCCCGCCTTAAACACATGCGCGCTTATAAGACCTGAAGTCTTTGCCAATTATTGGCAAAGATACGACATTACACGCCGCCTGAGACACATGAGCGCACACAAGACCTGAAGCCTTTGCCAAACATTACACCCCGCCTGAGACACACGCGTGCCCACAAGTCCTGAACTCTTTGCCAATCATTGGCAAAGCTACGACATTACACGCTGTGACACCCGACATTTCAGGTCAATATCCGTATACATTATGAACAAGTTTACATTACAATAAACGAGTTTACATTATAATTATTTTTGTGATTTACGTAATTCCACAAACAAAGACATGAAGGTCTAACGAAAACCGAACATTGTCTCATTTTATATTTTTGGTAATTCTGGGAATTACCGGTTCACATACACTTATAACCCGACTTAATTCGAACACTAGTGGTTAATTTAAATAACCAGAGAAATATATATTTTATTTCCACAAACTTTGTGTAGAACAATAAATTATTTTCAGAATAAGTTTATAATACCGTGGAGGATCTAAACCGGATTTATTTACCCCTTTAAAACTCTAATTAATACCTAAATCTAATTATTTTATTCAAATTATCCCAAACCACTTTTATTGACTTTCTCGGCCGAAGCCAGAGAAAGCCACTCCCACGATCATCTTACTCAAAACCCATACCTCCTATTGCGAAAAACTCAGAACATAACCATACTCCTTTCAATCAAAAACCTCACAATCCTCATTTTTCTCTCATTTTCATACGGCAAACTTCCATTTCTCTTCAAAATCGAAGCCGAGTTTTCAAGGCAAAATCCTACCACAAACCAGTATTTTAAGAAGAAAATTCAAGTGTTTCTGCAAAAGAGTCGAGATCATCTCTGTTTTATTTCATCATCTTCATCTCGGTTTTAAGGTAAAAACTCGACATTTTCACATTAGTTTCTTTAAAACCGTAGCTAAACTTACATCTTATTTAAACGCAAGAAAGACAACAAGAAGAGTGTGTCGAATTCAAGTTTAAAACATAAAAATATGCAGGACTGATTCTGTGAAACAGAAGTCCAGTACTCGAAACTAGGAGTTTCGATACCAGTTAACTCAATCGAAACTAGGTAGTTTCGATACCTTGTCTCAATCGAAACTAGGTAGTTTCGATAGCAAATACTCAATCGAAACTAGGAGTTTCGATACCTGTTTCTCAATCGAAACTAGGAGTTTCGATACCTGTTTCTCAATCGAAACTAGGTAGTTTCGATACCTTTTCTCAATCGAAACTAGGTAGTTTCGATAGCAAATATTCAATCGAAACTAGGTAGTTTCGATACCTTTTCTCAATCGAAACTAGGTAGTTTCGATAGCAAATATTCAATCGAAACTAGGTAGTTTCGATATCCTTTTCTCAATCGAAACTAGGTTGTTTCGACTCCTGACCACTTCATCGAAACTAAGTAGTTTCGACACACATATGCTCAATCGAAACTAAGAAGTTTCGACACCTGTACAACAGTCCCAGTTGGGCAGTAACTCAAAACTATTTTATAACAAAACATGTGTTGGAAAACTAAAACGATATTTAAACAAACATAATCAGATTTACAAGGTCGGTGAACAATTTACAATTAAGACGTTGGTCTTAACAACAATTTACCCTTGGTATCTAGGGTACGAATAGTCAAGGTTGACTACAACAAGTTTTATCACAAGTATATACACAAACTCAAGGTGAGTTTCACGGCCCCTTTCTTTTTACTGCTTTCTAATATTTGGGGGAAAAACATACTTCAACTATTTTATGGGATAACAAGAGAATAAGACACGACTTTTATGTTTACATGGGATGAGAACAACACAATGGAGGCCGCGAAAGTCCCCTGGAACAACATAGTAACCATTAACTGTAGCCTAGGGTCCTATGAATAGTACTATGGAGAGTGACGTCTCCCGGTCATGGTTAGTCGCGCTAACCACAATCTGGAGGATTTATGGCCGCATAGAACTGAATAACGAAATTAGGGGCGTGTACACATGTCAAGGTTTGGTTACGCCCCATGTATGAACATATTATTTGTATTCCTAGCTAGTTTACAAATGGGTCAACAATTCTTATTCTGTTTATCACATACAACTGAAACTATTTACGAACAATTGAATTTTACAAAGAACTATTTGATTAAACCTGTGAACTCACCAACTTCGTGTTGACGATTTTAAGTATGTTTTTCAGGTAACTGAACGTGATTTCAAGGTTAGCAATGTAGATTACATGCATGCACGATGGATACTACTCAAGGAGGATTTCCCTTGTATAACTCATTGAGTTGAGTCATATTTGTGAAATCTTAACTTTTTGTAAACTCAGATTATGTTTTGTAATGTAAAACATTAAACTTGTTAATGTATCCATTTATCATGTATGTGTTTGCGGTAATCATATGCTTTGGAAACCATAAACGTCGCGCCTCGCGTTTCCGCCTTGGCGGGGTGTGACAGAACTTGGTATCAGAGCCATTGATTATAGTGAACTAGGAATCTAAATTGGAACCTAGTCTATAATCTAAATGACTCACTAAAACGTTTTCATTGCATGACCAGTCATTTTGTCATATGGATATTGTAGTCACAAGCATGTCGTCACATTCACATTCTGATCCCGTCTCTGACACTGAATCAAATGAGGAATTTTCCGCCTCACGTCCCAAAAATCAAGTACAAACCCGTAGCTCCACACCACCTAAAGTCGCCTTGGGAAAACCGCCTATCGTCTACCGAAAGAAAAGCGGAGGACCAGTTAAGGTGCAAAGCGCTAGGAAGAAGGTTCGACTTCCACGCAAAAGGAATCTAGCAGCCCGTGACCCAGAAGACTTGGTGGCTGGTGAAGAACCACCTAGGCAAAGACCCTGCTACCACCCTACTGTGGGAACCATCCGTTGGATGCCTCGTACCCTGGCACGTTGGAGGGAGATGGAGAGCATTCCATCTACCTTTGAGCTTGGAGAGTCTTCTAACTCCCCAACACCCCTACCCCACACTGGGGAAGCCATAGAGCTCACTGTGCCTACCTTGGTAGCTCGTGTTCGTACGCACGAGGAGCGTCTTGATGATCTCCTAGATGATATTCGGGCACATAGGGATGCAGCCATGCGCTTACGTCAAGGATTCGGATCTCGAGTTCAGACTCTAGATGACCGCACCCGAAACATACAGGATGCCACTAACTATCTAGAGTTGAGAGCTGACATGGACTGGCAGTTCACAGTTACGGTCCGAGACATGGTGGAGGCTCTGGAAGAAAGGACGTTGGCTGCAGAATTTGTGGCGAGAGCTAGTTTTGTCATGGCAGGACTTGCCATGATGATTGGATTGTACTCTCACTTCTTCTTTTAAACCTATTACGGGCGGGTTGTGCCCGTAGTACATTAAGTAGTTTAAAACTTTAGTACTGATGAGGTCATGTGAACCCATCTCTTTTGTATCCTTGTCTTTTGGAACAATGTACTATGAATGTTTTGACTATGTATGTAATGGTTTATGTTGTGATAATGGTTGTTTACATTTGACGTTGTTGTATCCTTATGTCATGAGCTATCATTATTGTCATATAATGTTGTTTCTTTTTAATTGATATGTTAGAAAGAACGTCATGGCACCTAAGCGTAGGACAACCCGTAACACTACTGGTGACAACAACGAGGCGATTTCCCCAAATGTGGAACAACTTATAGCACAACGAGTAGCTGCTGCCATGGAGCAGTATGAAGCCAATCGAAATAATGGAGGAGGCGTAGGAGGTAGCGGTACAGCTGGAGGTTCCGGAGGTGCAGGAGGTAGCGGTACAGCTGGAGGTTCCGGAGGTAATAAAATAAATAAGCCATAACATATAGTCATGATTCGAATTAATGACGTTATGACTTGTAATTCTACAGATGCTCCAATTAGAAAGTGCTCCTACAAGACCTTTCTGTCTTGCAAACCCCGTAACTTCAATGGCACCGAGGGTGCAGTTGGACTAATGAGATGGATAGAGAAGATGGAATCGGTGATTGATATTAGTGAATGCACCGCTGACTGCATGGTGAAGTATTCTACATGCTCACTCACTGATAAAGCTTTAACCTGGTGGAATTCACAAGTAAAGACTTTGGGAAGGCAGACATCATATGAGTTGTCATGGGAAGACTTAAAAGCCATGATGATCGAGGAATACTGTCCTCGAAATGAGTTGCAAAAGATCGAATCTGAAATGTGGAATTTACAAATGACAGGAGATGATGTTGCTGGCTACACTGACCGATTCAATGAGTTAGCAATCTTGGTTCCACACATGGTCACCCCAGAATACAAGAAGGTTGAAAGATACTTGTGGGGTCTCGCACCTCAAATCCGAGGTCTGGTGACTTCATCGAACCCTATGGATGCCAAGAGCGCCATAACTCTGGCTTTCAAATTAAGGGATAATGCTGTACGTGATGGTTTGTTTAAGAAGAAGGAGACCGAGGAAGGAAGGTCTGGGGAAAAGAGGAAATGGTTTGGAAAACCAATTAACCAAAACAAGAATCAAATTTACAAGAGACCTGAAACTACGAAAGCCTTTGTCGCCAACACTGTGGGACAAAATGTATATCTTGGAACATTACCGAGGTGTGACAAGTGTGGATATCATCACAGCGAAAAGTGTATCCAATGTGGGAAATGTAAAAAGTATGGACATCTAGCCCATAACTGTAGGAGCAATACGAACCCTAACAAGATAAATCAAGTAGCAGGAAAAGTCAACCCAGGAACAGAAAGGATGAATCAAGGATGCTTTGAATGTGGAGATCCAAAGCACTTCAGAAAAGACTGTCCAAAGTTGAAGAATCGAAACGACAATCAGGCCCGTGGAAGAGCATTTGTGATGGGAGCTGGTGACGCACGACAAGATCCGAACATTGTCACTGGTACGTTCCCGATAAATAATCACTATGCCTCTATACTTTTCGATACGGGTGCTGATTTGAGTTTTGTGTCAAATGACTTTAAGTCCCTACTCGGTATTAAGCCCAGCAAACTAGAACAAAAGTATACAATTGAATTAGCGAACGGAAAATTAATTAATACCGGAGAGGTCATTCAAGGTTGTACCTTATATCTTAAAAATCACACATTTAGTATAGATCTGTTACCTGTTGACTTAGGAAGCTTTGACGTTGTTATTGGCATGGATTGGTTGTCAAAGAATCATGCAGAGATTGTTTGTTTTGAGAAGGTTGTCCAAATTCCACTCCCAAACGGCGAAGTTCTTTCGATTCAAGGTGAGAAGAGTGGAGTAGCGTTAAGGATGATAAACTGCATGAAAACTCGTAAGTACCTACGCAAAGGCTATTACGTATTCTTGGCTCACGTCGTCGAGAAGAAACCCGAGGAACGTCGACTTGAGGATATACCAATCGTTAAGGAATATCCTGAAGTTTTTCCTGAAGACTTACCTGGTTTACCACCACCTAGGCAAGTCGAATTTCGAATCGATTTGGTACCAGGAGCCGCCCCGGTTGCGCGATCACCATATCGATTAGCACCTTCTGAAATGCAAGAGTTATCAAATCAACTACAAGAGTTGCTTGATAAAGGTTTCATAAGACCGAGTTTCTCACCTTGGGGAGCTCCGGTTCTATTTGTAAAGAAAAAGGATGGAACCTTTAGGATGTGTATTGATTACCGAGAATTAAACAAGCTTACAATCAAAAACCGATACCCACTACCTCGAATAGATGATTTGTTTGATCAACTACAAGGTTCTAGCTTCTATTCAAAAATTGATCTACGTTCAGGGTATCATCAATTAAGAATCCAAGAAGAAGATGTACCAAAGACAGCATTTAGGACTCGTTACGGTCACTACGAGTTCCTAGTTATGCCATTTGGTTTGACGAACGCACCAGCTGTCTTCATGGATCTCATGAACCGCGTGTGCAAGCCATACTTGGATAAATTCGTGATTGTATTCATCGATGACATATTAATATATTCACGAACCAAGGAGGATCATGAACATCATCTTAAATTAATCTTAGAACTACTCAGAAACGAGAAACTTTACGCTAAATTCTCTAAGTGTGAGTTTTGGATCCGAGAAGTGCATTTTCTTGGACATGTCATCAACAAGGAAGGAATTCACGTTGATCCATCAAAAATTGAAGCGATCAAAAACTGGGAAGCACCAAAGACTCCGACAGAAGTACGCCAATTTTTAGGTTTGGCCGGTTATTACAGACGATTCATCGAGAATTTTTCAAAAATAGCCTTGCCTTTAACCACATTGACCCAGAAAGAAAAGAAGTATGATTGGAGTGACAAACAGGAGTCAGCTTTCCAATTACTGAAACAGAAGCTGTGTAGTGCACCAATCCTATCCCTTCCGGAGGGAATCGAAAATTTTGTCGTATACTGCGATGCATCACACCAAGGACTTGGTTGTGTGTTAATGCAAAGAGACAAAGTCATCGCATATGCCTCACGACAACTAAAAGTGCACGAAAAGAATTATACGACTCACGACTTGGAATTGGGTGCAGTTGTGTTTGCGCTCAAGATTTGGAGACATTATCTTTACGGTACAAGATGTACTATCTTTACTGATCACAAGAGTCTTCAACATATCTTTGATCAAAAGGAACTTAACATGAGACAACGTCGTTGGGTAGAACTACTAAACGACTATGATTGTGATATCAAGTACCATCCCGGAAAAGCCAATGTCGTAGCAGACGCCTTAAGTCGCAAAGAACGAGTTAAAACTCTTCGTGTTCGTGCCTTAGGATTGACAATTCATACGAATCTTACTACTCAAATTCGGATGGCACAACATGAGGCAATCAAAGAAGAAAACATTCAGAATGAAGCTTTACGAGGAATGACAAAGCAATTGGAGCCAAAGTCAGATGACACTTTATACTTCATGAATAGAATTTGGGTGACACGTTTTGGTAACTTACGGGAGTTAGTTATGGACGAAGCCCACAAGTCCAGGTACTCCATTCACCCAGGTTCAGATAAGATGTATAAGGATCTAAAAGAATTATATTGGTGGCCCAATATGAAAGGAGATATTGCCACATATGTCAGTAAATGCCTAACGTGTTCAAAAGTAAAAGCCGAACATCAGAAACCGTCTGGTTTACTACAGCAACCTGAAATTCCCCAATGGAAATGGGAACAGATTTCTATGGATTTCATCACGAAATTACCCAGGACGTCTAGTGGTTATGATACCATATGGGTTATTGTCGACCGATTAACAAAATCTGCTCACTTTCTGCCAATGAAAGAAACTGACAAAACCGAGAAACTTGCAAAGCTTTATATCAAGGAAATTGTGGCTAGGCATGGAGTGCCAATTTCTATTATCTCCGATAGAGATAGCAGATTTGTGTCTAGAATCTGGAAATCATTACAAGAAGCCATGGGCACACGTCTTGACATGAGCACGGCATATCACCCACAAACAGATGGTCAAAGTGAACGGACTATCCAGACATTAGAAGATATGCTCCGTGCATGTGTAATTGATTTCGGAGGAAATTGGGATACTCATTTACCATTAGCTGAGTTTTCCTATAATAACAGCTATCATACGAGCATTAAAGCAGCACCGTTTGAAGCTTTATATGGTCGTAAATGCCGCTCACCGCTATGTTGGGCGGAAGTTGGTGAAAAACATTTGACAGGCCCTGAGATTGTCCAGGAAACCACTGATAAGATTTTCAAAATTAAGGACCGTTTGAAAGCGGCCCGAGATAGACAAAAGAGCTATGCTGACAACAGACGAAAACCATTAGAATTTCAAATTGGCGACCGAGTAATGTTAAAAGTCTCACCATGGAAAGGCGTTGCAAGGTTTGGTAACCGTGGTAAGCTCAACCCTAGATACGTTGGTCCGTTCGAAATACTGGCTAGGGTTGGCCCTGTAGCTTACAAACTCAAGCTACCACAAGAACTAAACAATATACATGATACGTTCCATGTATCAAATCTCAAGAAGTGTTTATCAGACGAGACACTAATTATACCGTCTGACGAGATTCATATTGACGATAAACTTCATTTCATCGAGGAACCGATTGAGATTTCAGATTGGAAGGTTCAAAAGCTGAGACGTAGTCGGATCAAACTGATTAAAGTACGTTGGAACTCAAAGCGTGGTCCTGAGTATACATGGGAACGAGAGGACCAAATGAAAACAAAATACCCATCCTTGTTTAAGGATACACCAGTTCAAGAGGACACGAATTGAATTTCGGGACGAAATTCTTTTAACAAGGGGAGAATGTGACACCCGACATTTCAGGTCAATATCCGTATACATTATGAACAAGTTTACATTACAATAAACGAGTTTACATTATAATTATTTTTGTGATTTACGTAATTCCACAAACAAAGACATGAAGGTCTAACAAAAACCGAACATTGTCTCATTTTATATTTTTGGTAATTCTGGGAATTACCGGTTCACATACACTTATAACCCGACTTAATTCGAACACTAGTGGTTAATTTAAATAACCAGAGAAATATATATTTTATTTCCACAAACTTTGTGTAGAACAATAAATTATTTTCAGAATAAGTTTATAATACCGTGGAGGATCTAAACCGGATTTATTTACCCCTTTAAAACTCTAATTAATACCTAAATCTAATTATTTTATTCAAATTATCCCAAACCACTTTTATTGACTTTCTCGGCCGAAGCCAGAGAAAGCCACTCCCACGATCATCTTACTCAAAACCCATACCTCCTATTGCGAAAAACTCAGAACATAACCATACTCCTTTCAATCAAAAACCTCACAATCCTCATTTTTCTCTCATTTTCATACGGCAAACTTCCATTTCTCTTCAAAATCGAAGCCGAGTTTTCAAGGCAAAATCCTACCACAAACCAGTATTTTAAGAAGAAAATTCAAGTGTTTCTGCAAAAGAGTCGAGATCATCTCTGTTTTATTTCATCATCTTCATCTCGGTTTTAAGGTAAAAACTCGACATTTTCACATTAGTTTCTTTAAAACCGTAGCTAAACTTACATCTTATTTAAACGCAAGAAAGACAACAAGAAGAGTGTGTCGAATTCAAGTTTAAAACATAAAAATATGCAGGACTGATTCTGTGAAACAGAAGTCCAGTACTCGAAACTAGGAGTTTCGATACCAGTTAACTCAATCGAAACTAGGTAGTTTCGATACCTTGTCTCAATCGAAACTAGGTAGTTTCGATAGCAAATACTCAATCGAAACTAGGAGTTTCGATACCTGTTTCTCAATCGAAACTAGGAGTTTCGATACCTGTTTCTCAATCGAAACTAGGTAGTTTCGATACCTTTTCTCAATCGAAACTAGGTAGTTTCGATAGCAAATATTCAATCGAAACTAGGTAGTTTCGATACCTTTTCTCAATCGAAACTAGGTAGTTTCGATAGCAAATATTCAATCGAAACTAGGTAGTTTCGATACCCTTTTCTCAATCGAAACTAGGTTGTTTCGACTCCTGACCACTTCATCGAAACTAAGTAGTTTCGACACACATATGCTCAATCGAAACTAAGAAGTTTCGACACCTGTACAACAGTCCCAGTTGGGCAGTAACTCAAAACTATTTTATAACAAAACATGTGTTGGAAAACTAAAACGATATTTAAACAAACATAATCAGATTTACAAGGTCGGTGAACAATTTACAATTAAGACGTTGGTCTTAACAACAATTTACCCTTGGTATCTAGGGTACGAATAGTCAAGGTTGACTACAACAAGTTTTATCACAAGTATATACACAAACTCAAGGTGAGTTTCACGGCCCCTTTCTTTTTACTGCTTTCTAATATTTGGGGGAAAAACATACTTCAACTATTTTATGGGATAACAAGAGAATAAGACACGACTTTTATGTTTACATGGGATGAGAACAACACAATGGAGGCCGCGAAAGTCCCCTGGAACAACATAGTAACCATTAACTGTAGCCTAGGGTCCTATGAATAGTACTATGGAGAGTGACGTCTCCCGGTCATGGTTAGTCGCGCTAACCACAATCTGGAGGATTTATGGCCGCATAGAACTGAATAACGAAATTAGGGGCGTGTACACATGTCAAGGTTTGGTTACGCCCCATGTATGAACATATTATTTGTATTCCTAGCTAGTTTACAAATGGGTCAACAATTCTTATTCTGTTTATCACATACAACTGAAACTATTTACGAACAATTGAATTTTACAAAGAACTATTTGATTAAACCTGTGAACTCACCAACTTCGTGTTGACGATTTTAAGTATGTTTTTCAGGTAACTGAACGTGATTTCAAGGTTAGCAATGTAGATTACATGCATGCACGATGGATACTACTCAAGGAGGATTTCCCTTGTATAACTCATTGAGTTGAGTCATATTTGTGAAATCTTAACTTTTTGTAAACTCAGATTATGTTTTGTAATGTAAAACATTAAACTTGTTAATGTATCCATTTATCATGTATGTGTTTGCGGTAATCATATGCTTTGGAAACCATAAACGTCGCGCCTCGCGTTTCCGCCTTGGCGGGGTGTGACACACGCCGCCTGAGACACAGGCTCGCACATAAGACCTTTGTTTGGCAAAGCTACGGCATTACACGACGCCTGAGACACAGGCGCACAAGTCCTGAACTCTTTGCCAATCACAAGCAAAGCTACGGCATTACACACCGCCTGAGACACAGGCGTGCGCACAAGACCTGAACGCTTTGCCAAACATTGGCAAAGCTACTGCAATATACGGCGCCTGAGACACAGGCGTGCGCACAAGACCTGTGTTTGGCAAATCTACGGCATTACACGCCGCCAGAGACACAGGCGCGCAAACCTGAAGTCTTTTCCAAACATTGCCAAAGGTAGGGCATTACACGCCGCCTGAGACACAGGCGTGCGCACAACACCTGTGTTTGACAAAGCTACGAAATTACACGCCTCCTGAGACACAGGCGCGCACAAGACCTGAAGTCTTTGCCAAACATTTGCAAATGTACGGCATTACATGCCGCCTGAGACACAGGCGTCCACCCAAGACCTGTGTTTGGCAAAGCTACGGCATTACACGCCGCCTGAGACACAGCTGCGCGCACAAGACCTGAAGTCTTTGTCATACTATGGCAAAGCTACGGCATTACACGCTGCCTGAGACACAGGCGCGCGCACAAGACCTGAAGTCTTTGCCAAACATTGGCAAAGCTACGACATTACACGCCTCCTGAGACACAGGCGCGCGCACAAGACATGTGTTCTTTGCCAAACATTGGCAAAGCTACGGCATTACACGCCTCCTGAGACACAGGCGTGCACAAGACCTGAAGTCTTTGCCAATCATTGGCAAAGATACGACATTTCACGCCGCCTGAGATACATGCGCGCAAACAAGACCTGAAGTCTTTGCCAAACATTGGCAAATCTACGGCATTACACGCCGCCAGAGACGCAGGCGTGCAAGACCTGAAGTCTTTCCAAACATTGGCAAAGGTACGGCAATACACGCCGCCTTAGACACATGCGTGCGCACAAGACCTGTGTTTGGCAAAGCTACGGCATTACACGCCGCCTGAGACACATGAGCGTGCACAAGACCTGAAGTCTTTGCCAAACATTGGCAAAGCTACAACATTATAAGCCGGCTCTGACACAGGCGCGCGCACAATACCCGAAGTCCTTGCCAAACATTAGCAAAACTACGGCATTACACGCCGCCTCAGACACAGGCGCGCACACAAGGCCTGAAGTCTTTGCCAAACATTGGGAAACCTACGGCATTACACGCCGCATGAGACACAGGCGCACGCACAAAACCTGAACTATATGCTAAACATTGGCAAAGATACGATATTACACGCCGCCTGAGACACATGCGGAGACACAAGACCTGAAGTCTTTGCCAAACATTACACAACGCCTGAGACACAGGCGTGCATACAAGACCTGAACTCTTTGCCAATCATTGGCAAAGCTACGGCATTATACGCCGCCTGAGACACAGGCGCGCACATAAGACCTTTGTTTGGCAAAGCTACGGCATTACACGCCGCCTGAGACACAGGCGCGCAAGACCTGAAGTCTTTGCCATACATTGGCAGTGCTATGGCATTACACGACGCCTGAGACTCAGCGCGCACACAAGACATGAAGTCTTTGCAAAACATTGGCAAAGCTACGACATTACACGCCGCATGACACACAGGCGCGCGCACAAGACCAGAACTATATGCCAAACATTGGAAAAGCTACGACATTACACGCCGCCTGAGACACATGCGCGCGCACAAGCACTGAATTCTTTGCCAATCATTGGCAAAGCCACGGCATTACACGCCGCCTGAGACACATGCGCGCACACAAGACCAGAACTCTTTGCCAAACATTGGAAAAGCTACGGCATTACACGCCGCCTGAGACACAGGCGCGCGCACAAGACCTAAAGTCTTTGCCAAACATTGGCAAAGCTACGGCATTACACGCCTCCTGAGACACAGGCGCGCGCACAAGACATGTAGTCTTTGCCAAACATTGGCAAAGCTATGAAATTACACGCCTATTGAGACACATGCGCGCACAACACCTGAAGTCTTTGCCAAACATTTGCAAATGTACGGAATTACACGCCGCCTGAGACACATGCATCCACCCAAGCCCTGTGTTTGCCAAAGCTATGGTACTACACGCCGCCTGAGACACAGGCGCGCGCACAAGACCTGAAGTCCTTGCCAAACAATAGCAAAGCTACGGCATTACACGCCGCCTCAGACACAGGCGCGCGCACAAGACCTGAAGTCTTTGCCTAACATTGGCAAACCTACGGCATTACACCCCGCCTTAAACACATGCGCGCTTATAAGACCTGAAGTCTTTGCCAATTATTGGCAAAGATACGACATTACACGCCGCCTGAGACACATGAGCGCACACAAGACCTGAAGCCTTTGCCAAACATTACACCCCGCCTGAGACACACGCGTGCCCACAAGTCCTGAACTCTTTGCCAATCATTGGCAAAGCTACGACATTACACGCCGCCTGAGACACAGGCTCGCACATAAGACCTTTGTTTGGCAAAGCTACGGCATTACACGACGCCTGAGACACAGGCGCACAAGTCCTGAACTCTTTGCCAATCACAAGCAAAGCTACGGCATTACACACCGCCTGAGACACAGGCGTGCGCACAAGACCTGAACGCTTTGCCAAACATTGGCAAAGCTACTGCAATATACGGCGCCTGAGACACAGGCGTGCGCACAAGACCTGTGTTTGGCAAATCTACGGCATTACACGCCGCCAGAGACACAGGCGCGCAAACCTGAAGTCTTTTCCAAACATTGGCAAAGGTAGGGCATTACACGCCGCCTGAGACACAGGCGTGCGCACAACACCTGTGTTTGACAAAGCTACGAAATTACACGCCTCCTGAGACACAGGCGCGCACAAGACCTGAAGTCTTTGCCAAACATTTGCAAATGTACGGCATTACATGCCGCCTGAGACACAGGCGTCCACCCAAGACCTGTGTTTGGCAAAGCTACGGCATTACACGCCGCCTGAGACACAGCTGCGCGCACAAGACCTGAAGTCTTTGTCATACTATGGCAAAGCTACGGCATTACACGCTGCCTGAGACACAGGCGCGCGCACAGGACCTGAAGTCTTTGCCAAACATTGGCAAAGCTACGACATTACACGCCTCCTGAGACACAGGCGCGCGCACAAGACATGTGTTCTTTGCCAAACATTGGCAAAGCTACGGCATTACACGCCTCCTGAGACACAGGCGTGCACAAGACCTGAAGTCTTTGCCAATCATTGGCAAAGATACGACATTTCACGCCGCCTGAGATACATGCGCGCAAACAAGACCTGAAGTCTTTGCCAAACATTGGCAAATCTACGGCATTACACGCCGCCAGAGACGCAGGCGTGCAAGACCTGAAGTCTTTCCAAACATTGGCAAAGGTACGGCAATACACGCCGCCTTAGACACATGCGTGCGCACAAGACCTGTGTTTGGCAAAGCTACGGCATTACACGCCGCCTGAGACACATGAGCGTGCACAAGACCTGAAGTCTTTGCCAAACATTGGCAAAGCTACAACATTATAAGCCGGCTCTGACACAGGCGCGCGCACAATACCCGAAGTCCTTGCCAAACATTAGCAAAACTACGGCATTACACGCCGCCTCAGACACAGGCGCGCACACAAGGCCTGAAGTCTTTGCCAAACATTGGGAAACCTACGGCATTACACGCCGCATGAGACACAGGCGCACGCACAAAACCTGAACTATATGCTAAACATTGGCAAAGATACGATATTACACGCCGCCTGAGACACATGCGGAGACACAAGACCTGAAGTCTTTGCCAAACATTACACAACGCCTGAGACACAGGCGTGCATACAAGACCTGAACTCTTTGCCAATCATTGGCAAAGCTACGGCATTATACGCCGCCTGAGATACAGGCGTGCACATAAGACCTTTGTTTGGCAAAGCTACGGCATTACACGCCGCCTGAGACACAGGCGCGCAAGACCTGAAGTCTTTGCCATACATTGGCAGTGCTACGGCATTACACGACGCCTGAGACTCAGCGCGCACACAAGACATGAAGTCTTTGCAAAACATTGGCAAAGCTACGACATTACACGCCGCATGACACACAGGCGCGCGCACAAGACCAGAACTATATGCCAAACATTGGAAAAGCTACGACATTACACGCCGCCTGAGACACATGCGCGCGCACAAGCACTGAATTCTTTGCCAATCATTGGCAAAGCCACGGCATTACACGCCGCCTGAGACACATGCGCGCACACAAGACCAGAACTCTTTGCCAAACATTGGAAAAGCTACGGCATTACACGCCGCCTGAGACACAGGCGCGCGCACAAGACCTAAAGTCTTTGCCAAACATTGGCAAAGCTACGGCATTACACACCTCCTGAGACACAGGCGCGCGCACAAGACATGTAGTCTTTGCCAAACATTGGCAAAGCTATGAAATTACACGCCTCTTGAGACACATGCGCGCACAACACCTGAAGTCTTTGCCAAACATTTGCAAATGTACGGAATTACACGCCGCCTGAGACACATGCATCCACCCAAGCCCTGTGTTTGCCAAAGCTATGGTACTACACGCCGCCTGAGACACAGGCGCGCGCACAAGACCTGAAGTCCTTGCCAAACAATAGCAAAGCTACGGCATTACACGCCGCCTCAGACACAGGCGCGCGCACAAGACCTGAAGTCTTTGCCTAACATTGGCAAACCTACGGCATTACACCCCGCCTTAAACACATGCGCGGTTATAAGACCTGAAGTCTTTGCCAATTATTAGCAAAGATACGACATTACACGCCGCCTGAGACACATGAGCGCACACAAGACCTGAAGTCTTTGCCAAACATTACACCCCGCCTGAGACACACGCGTGCCCACAAGTCCTGAACTCTTTGCCAATCATTGGCAAAGCTACGACATTACACGCCGCCTGAGACACAGGCTCGCACATAAGACCTTTGTTTGGCAAAGCTACGGCATTACACGACGCCTGAGACACAGGCGCACAAGTCCTGAACTCTTTGCCAATCACAAGCAAAGCTACGGCATTACACACCGCCTGAGACACAGGCGTGCGCACAAGACCTGAACGCTTTGCCAAACATTGGCAAAGCTACTGCAATATACGGCGCCTGAGACACAGGCGTGCGCACAAGACCTGTGTTTGGCAAATCTACGGCATTACACGCCGCCAGAGACACAGGCGCGCAAACCTGAAGTCTTTTCCAAACATTGGCAAAGGTAGGGCATTACACGCCGCCTGAGACACAGGCGTGCGCACAACACCTGTGTTTGACAAAGCTACGAAATTACACGCCTCCTGAGACACAGGCGCGCACAAGACCTGAAGTCTTTGCCAAACATTTGCAAATGTACGGCATTACATGCCGCCTGAGACACAGGCGTCCACCCAAGACCTGTGTTTGGCAAAGCTACGGCATTACACGCCGCCTGAGACACAGCTGCGCGCACAAGACCTGAAGTCTTTGTCATACTATGGCAAAGCTACGGCATTACACGCTGCCTGAGACACAGGCGCACGCACAAGACCTGAAGTCTTTGCCAAACATTGGCAAAGCTACGACATTACACGCCTCCTGAGACACAGGCGCGCGCACAAGACATGTGTTCTTTGCCAAACATTGGCAAAGCTACGGCATTACACGCCTCCTGAGACACAGGCGTGCACAAGACCTGAAGTCTTTGCCAATCATTGGCAAAGATACGACATTTCACGCCGCCTGAGATACATGCGCGCAAACAAGACCTGAAGTCTTTGCCAAACATTGGCAAATCTACGGCATTACACGCCGCCAGAGACACAGGCGTGCAAGACCTGAAGTCTTTCCAAACATTGGCAAAGGTACGGCAATACACGCCGCCTTAGACACAGGCGTGCGCACAAGACCTGTGTTTGGCAAAGCTACGGCATTACACGCCGCCTGAGACACATGAGCGTGCACAAGACCTGAAGTCTTTGCCAAACATTGGCAAAGCTACAACATTATAAGCCGGCTCAGACACAGGCGCGCGCACAATACCTGAAGTCCTTGCCAAACATTAGCAAAACTACGGCATTACACGCCGCCTCAGACACAGGCGCGCACACAAGGCCTGAAGTCTTTGCCAAACATTGGGAAACCTACGGCATTACACGCCGCATGAGACACAGGCGCACGCACAAAACCTGAACTATATGCTAAACATTGGCAAAGATACGATATTACACGCCGCCTGAGACACATGCGGAGACACAAGACCTGAAGTCTTTGCCAAACATTACACAACGCCTGAGACACAGGCGTGCATACAAGACCTGAACTCTTTGCCAATCATTGGCAAAGCTACGGCATTATACGCCGCCTGAGATACAGGCGTGCACATAAGACCTTTGTTTGAAAAAGCTACGGCATTACACGCCGCCTGAGACACAGGCGCGCAAGACCTGAAGTCTTTGCCATACATTGGCAGTGCTACGGCATTACACGACGCCTGAGACTCAGCGCGCACACAAGACATGAAGTCTTTGCAAAACATTGGCAAAGCTACGACATTACACGCCGCATGACACACAGGCGCGCGCACAAGACCAGAACTATATGCCAAACATTGGAAAAGCTACGACATTACACGCCGCCTGAGACACATGCGCGCGCACAAGCACTGAATTCTTTGCCAATCATTGGCAAAGCCACGGCATTACACGCCGCCTGAGACACATGCGCGCACACAAGACCAGAACTTTTTGCCAAACATTGGAAAAGCTACGGCATTACACGCCGCCTGAGACACAGGCGCGCGCACAAGACCTAAAGTCTTTGCCAAACATTGGCAAAGCTACGGCATTACACGCCTCCTGAGACACAGGCGCGCGCACAAGACATGTAGTCTTTGCCAAACATTGGCAAAGCTATGAAATTACACGTCTCTTGAGACACATGCGCGCACAACACCTGTAGTCTTTGCCAAACATTTGCAAATGTACGGAATTACACGCCGCCTGAGACACATGCATTACACGACGCCTGAGACACAGGCGTGCGCACAAGACCTGAACTCTTTGCCAATCATTGGCAAAGCTACATCATTACACGCCGCATGAGACACAGGCGCGCACATAAGACCTTTGTTTGGCAAAGCTACGGCATTACATGCCGCCTGAGACACAGGCGTGCAAGACCTGAAGTCTTTGCCAAACACGCGCACAAATCCTGTACTCTTTGCCAATCACTAGAAAAACTACGACATTACAAACCGCCTGAGACACAGGCGTGCGCACAAGACCTGAATGCTTTGCCAAACATTGGCAAAGCTACTGCATTATACGGCGCCTGAGACACATGCGTGCACACAAGACATGTGTTTGGCAAGTCTACGGCATTACACGCCGCCTGAGACACAGGCGCGCAAGACCCGAAGTCTTTGCCAAACATTGGCAATGCTACGGCATTACACGACGCATGAGACACAGAACGCACACAAGAGCTGAAGTCTTTGCAAAACATTGGCAAAGCTACGGCGTCACACGCCGCCTGAGACGCAGGCGCGCACATGACCTGAACTCTATGCCAAACAATGGCAAAGCTAAGTCATTACACGCCGCCTGAGACATAGGCGTGCGAATAATACCTTTGTTTGGGAAAGCTACGGCATTACACGACGCCTGAGACACAGGCGTGCGCACAAGACCTGAACTCTTTGCCAATCATTGGCAAAGCTACAGCATTACACGCCGCCTGAGACACAGGCGCGCACATAAGACCTTTGTTTGGCAAAGCTACGGCATTACATGCCGCCTGAGACACAGGCGTGCAAGACCTGAAGTCTTTGCCAAACATTGGCAATGCTATGGCATTACACGACGCCTGAGACACATCGCGCACACAAGACCTGAAGTCTTTGCAAAACATTGGCAAAGCTAGGCATTACACGCCGCCTGAGACACAGGCGCCCTTAAGACCTGAACTATATGCCAAAAATTGGTAAAGCTACGGCATTAAACGCTGCTTGAGACACATGCGCGCGCAAAAGTCCTGATGTCTTTGCCAATCATTGGCAAAGCTACGACATTACACACCGCCTGAGACACATGCGCGCACAAGGCCTGAAGTCTTTGCCAAACATTGGCAAAGCTTCGGCATTACACACCGCCTGAGACACATGCGCGCACAAGACCTGAAGTCTTTGCCAAAAATTGGCAAAGCTACGACATTACACGCCGCCTGGGTTACATGCGCGCGCACAAGACCTGAACTCTTTGCAACACTTTGGTAAAGCTATGACATTACACGCCGCCTGAGGCACAGGCACGCGCACAAGTACATAACTCTTTTCCAAACATTGGAAAAGCTACGGCATTACACGCCGCCTAAGACACAGGCGCGCGCACAAGACCTAAAGTCTTTGCCAAACATTGGCAAAGCTACGGTATTACACGCCTCCTGAGATACAGGCGCGCGCACAAGACATGTAGTCTTTGCCAAACATTGGCAAAGCTACAAAATTACACGCCTCCTGAGACACAAGCGCGCACAACACCTGAAGTCTTTGCCAAACATTTGCAAATGTACGGAATTACACGCCGCCTGAGACACATGCATCCACCCAAGATCTGTGTTTGCCAAAGCTATGTTACTACACGCCGCCTGAGACACAGGCGCGCGCACAAGACCTGAAGTCTTTGCCAAACATTGGCAAAGCTGTGACATTACACGCCGCCTGAGTTACATGGGCGCGCACAAGACCTGAACTCTTTGCAACACTTTGGTAAAGCTATGACATTACACGCCGCCTGAGACACAGGCACGCGCACAAGACCAGAACTCTTTGCCAAACATTGGAAAAGCTACGGCATTGGCAAAGCTACGGCATTACACGCCTCCTGAGACACAGGCATGCACAAGACCTGAAGTCTTTGCCCATCATTGGCAAAGATACGACATTACACGCCGCCTGAGACACATGCGCGCAAACAAGACCTGAAGTCCTTGCCAAACATTGGTAAAGCTACGGCATTACACGCCACCTGAGACACATGCGCGGACACAAACCTGAAGTCTTTGCCAAACATTAAATACCTCCTGAGACACAGGCGTGCACACAAAACCTGAACTCTTTGCCAATCATTGGCAAAGCTAAGACATTACACGCTGCCTGAGACACAGGCGCGCGCATAAGACCTCTGTTTGGCAGAGCTACGACATTACACGCCGCCTAAGACACATGCGGGCACACAAGACCTGAACTCATTGCCAATCATTGGCAAAGCTATGACATTGCACGCCGCCAGAGACACAGGCGCGCACATAAGACCTTTGTTTGGCAAAGCTATGACATTGCACGCCGCCAGAGACACAGGCGCGCACATAAGACCTTTGTTTGGCAAAGCTACAGCATTACACGCCGCCTGACACACTGGCGCACAAGACCTAAAGTCTTTGCCAAACAGTGGCAATGCTACGGCATTACACAACGCCTGAGACACAACGTGCACACAAGACCTAAAGTCTTTGCCAAACATTGGCAAAGGTACGACATTACACGCCGCCTGAGACACAGGTGTGCGCACAAGACCGGTGTTTGGCAAAGCTACGGCATTACACGCCGCCTGAGACACATGCGCAGACACAAGAACTGAAGTCTTTGCCAAACATTACACACCGCCTGAGACACAGGCATGCACACAACACCTGAACTCTTTGCCAATCATTGGCAAAGCTACGGCATTACACGCCGCCTGAGACACAGGCGCGCACATAAGACCTTTGTTTGGCAAAGCTACGGCATTACACGTCGCCTGAGACACAGGCGCGCAAGACCTGAAGTTTTTGCCAAACATTGGCAATGCTATGGCATTACACGACGCCTGAGATACAGCGCGCACACAAGACTTGAAGTCATTGCAAAATATTGGCAAAGCTACGACATTACACGCTGCCTGACACACAGGCGCGCGTACAACACCTGAACTATATGCCAAACATTGGCAAAGCTATGACATTACACGCCACCTGAGACACATGCGCGCGCACAAGTACTGAAGTCTTTGCCAATCATTGGCAAAGCTACAGCATTACACGTCGCCTGAGACACATGCGCGTACATAAGACCTGAAGTCTTTGCCAAACATTTGCAAAGCTACGACATTACACGCCGCCTGGGACACATGCGCGCGCGCAACACCTGAACTCTTTGCCGCACTTTGGTAAAGCTACGACATTACACGCCGCCTGAGACACAGGAACGCGCACAAGACCAGAACTCTTTGCCAAACATTGGAAAAGCTACGGCATTACACGCCGCCTGAGACACAGGCGCGTGCACAAGACCTGAAGACTTTTCCAAACATTGGTAAAGCTACGGCATTACACGCCTCCTGAGACACAGGGGCGCGCACAAGACATGTAGTCTTTTCCAAACATTGGCAAAGCTACGAAATTACACGCCTCCTGAGACACAGGCGCGCACAACACCTGAAGTCTTTTCCAAACAAGTGCAAATGTACGGCATTACACGCCGCCAGATACACAGGCGTCCACCCAAGACCTGTGTTTGCCAAAGCTACGGTATTACACGCCGCCTGAGACACAGGCGTGCGTACAAGACTTGAAGTCTTTATCAAACATTGGCAAAGCTACGACATTACACGCCGCCTGAGACACAGGCGCGCACACAAGACATGTAGACCTTGCCAAACATTAGCAATGCTACGGCAATACACGCCGCCTCAGACACAGGCGCGCGCACAAGACCTGAAGTCTTTGCCTAATATTGGCAAACCTACGGCATTACACCCCGCCATAAACACATGCGCGCTTACAAGACCTGAAGTCTTTGCCAATCATTGGCAAGATGCGACATTACACGCCGCCTGAGACACATGCGCGCACACAACACCTGAAGTCTTTGCCAAACATTACACCCCGCCTGAGACACACGCGTGCTCACAAGTCCTGAACTCTTTGCCAATCACTAGCAAAGCTACGACATTACACGCCGCCTGACACACAGGCGTGTGCACAAGACCTAAACGCTTTGCCAAACATTGGCAAAGCTACTGCATTATACGGCGCCTGATACACTGGCGTGCGCACAAGACCTGTGTTTGGCAAATCTACGGCATTACACGCCGCCTGAAACACAGGCGCGCAAGACCTGAAGTCTTTGCCAAACATCGGCAAAGGTACGGCAATACACGCCGCCTGAGACACAAGCGTGCGCACAAGACCTGTGTTTGGCAAAGCTACGGCATTACACGCCGCCTAAGACACATGCGCAGACACAAGAACTGAAGTCTTTGCCAAACATTACACACCGCCTGAGACACAGGCGTGCACACAACACCTGAACTCTTTGCAAATCATTGGCAAAGCTACGGCATTACACGCCGCCAGAGGCACAGGCGCGCACATAAGACCTTTGTTTGGCAAAGCTTCGGCATTACACGCCGCCTGAGACACAGGCGCGCAAGACCTGAAGTCTTTGCCAAACATTGGCAATGCTACGGTATTACACGACGCCTGAGACACAGCGCGCACACAAGACTTGAAGTCTTTGCAGAACATTGGCAAAGCTACGACATTACACGCAGCCTGACACACAAGCGCGCGTACAAGACCTAAACTATATGCCAAACATTGGCAAAGCTACGACATTGCACGCCGCCTGAGACACATGCGCGCGCACAAGCACTAAAGTCTGCCAATCATTGGCAAAGCTACAGCATTACACGTCGCCTGAGACACATGCGCGCACACAAGACCTGAAGTCTTTGCCAAACATTTGCAAAGCTACGACATTACACGCCGCCTGGGTTACATGCGCGCGCGTAGGACCTGAACTCTTTGCCACACTTTGGCAAAGCTACGACATTACACGCCGCCTGAGACACATGTACGCGCACAAGACCAGAACTCCTTGTAAAACATTGGAAACGCTACGGCATTACACGCCGCCTGAGACACAGGCGTGCACACAAGACCTGAAGTCTTTGCCAAACATTGGCAAAGCTACGGCATTACACGCCTCCGGAGACACAGACGCGCGCATAAGACATGTAGTCTTTGCTAAAATTGGCAAAGCTACGAAATTACACGCCTCCTGAAACATAGGCGCGCACAACACCTGAAGTCTTTACCAAACATTTGCAGATGCACGCCATTACACGCCGCCTGAGACACAGGTGTCCACCCAAGACCTGTGTTTGCCAAAGCTACGGTATTACACGCCGCCTGAGACACAGACGCGCGTACAAGACCTGAAGTCTTTGCTAAACATTGGCAAAGCTACGGCATTACACGTCGCCTGAGACACAGACGCGCGTACAAGACCTGAAGTCTTTGCTAAACATTGGCAAAGCTATGACATTACATGCCGCCTGACACACAGGCGCGCGCACAAGACCTGAACTATATGCCAAACATTGGAAAAGCTACGACATTACACGCCGCCTGAGACACATGCGCGCGCACAAGCACTGAAGTCTTTGCCAATCATTGGCAAAGCTATGGCATTACACGCCGCCTGAGACACATGCGCGCACACAAGACCTGAAGTCTTTGCCAAACATTGGCAAAGCTACGACATTACACGCCGCCTGAGACACAGTCACGCGCACAAGACCGGAACTCTTTGCAAAACATTGGAAAAGCTACGGCATTACACGCCGCCTGAGACACAGGCGCGCGCACAAGACCTGAAGTCTTTGCCAAACATTGGCAAAGCTACGGCATTACACGCCTCCTGAGACACAGGCGCGCGCACAAGACATGTAGTCTTTGCCAAACATTGGCAAAGCTACGAAACTACACGCCTCTTGAGACACAGGCGCGCACAACACCTGAAGTCTTTGCCAAACATTTGCAAATGTACGGCATTACACGCCGACTGAGACACAGGCGTCCACCCAAGACATGTGTTTGCCAAAGCTACGGTACTACACGCCGCCTGAGACACAGGCGCGCGCACAAAGCCTGAGGTCCTTTCCAAACAATAGCAAAGCTACGGCATTACACGTCGCCTCAGACACAGGCGCGCGCACAAGACCTGAAGTCTTTGCCTAACATTGGCAAACCTACGACATTACACCCCGCCTTAAACACATGCGCGCTTACAAGACCTGAAGTATTTGCCAATCATTACACCCCGCCTGAGACACACGCGTGCGCACTAGTCCTGAACTATTTGCCAATCACAAGCAAAGCTACGGCATTACACACCGCCTGAGACACAGGCGTGCGCACAAGACCTTAACGCTTTGCCAAACATTGGCAAAGCTACTGCACTATACGGCGCCTGAGACACAGCCGTGCGCACAAGAAATGTGTTTGGCAAATCTACGGCATTACACGCCGCCAGAGACACAGGCGCGCAAGACCTGAAGTCTTTCCAAACATTGGCAAAGGTACGGTATTACACGCCGCCTGAGACACAGGCGTGCGCACAAGACCTGTGTTTGGCAAAGCTACGGCATTACACGCCGCCTGATACACAGGAGCGTGCACAAGACCTGAAGTCTTTGCCAAACATTGGCAAAGCTACAACATTATAAGCCGGCTCAGACACAGGCGCGCGCACAATACCTGAAGTCCTTGCCAAACATTAGCAAAACTACGGCATTACACGCCGCCTCAGACACAGGCGCGCTCACAAGGCCTGAAGTCTTTGCCAAACTTTGGGAAACCTACGGCATTACACGCCGCATGAGACACAGGCGCACGCACAAAACCTGAACTATATGCTAAACATTGGCAAAGCTACGACATTACACACCGCCTGAGACACATGCGCGCACAAGGCCTGAAGTCTTTGCCAAACATTGGCAAAGCTTCGGCATTACACACCGCCTGAGACACATGCGCGCACAAGACCTGAAGTCTTTGCCAAAAATTGGCAAAGCTACGACATTACACGCCGCCTGGGTTACATGCGCGCGCACAAGACCTGAACTCTTTGCAACACTTTGGTAAAGCTATGACATTACACGCCGCCTGAGGCACAGGCACGCGCACAAGTACATAACTCTTTTCCAAACATTGGAAAAGCTACGGCATTACACGCCGCCTAAGACACAGGCGCGCGCACAAGACCTAAAGTCTTTGCCAAACATTGGCAAAGCTACGGTATTACACGCCTCCTGAGATACAGGCGCGCGCACAAGACATGTAGTCTTTGCCAAACATTGGCAAAGCTACAAAATTACACGCCTCCTGAGACACAAGCGCGCACAACACCTGAAGTCTTTGCCAAACATTTGCAAATGTACGGAATTACACGCCGCCTGAGACACATGCATCCACCCAAGATCTGTGTTTGCCAAAGCTATGTTACTACACGCCGCCTGAGACACAGGCGCGCGCACAAGACCTGAAGTCTTTGCCAAACATTGGCAAAGCTGTGACATTACACGCCGCCTGAGTTACATGGGCGCGCACAAGACCTGAACTCTTTGCAACACTTTGGTAAAGCTATGACATTACACGCCGCCTGAGACACAGGCACGCGCACAAGACCAGAACTCTTTGCCAAACATTGGAAAAGCTACGGCATTGGCAAAGCTACGGCATTACACGCCTCCTGAGACACAGGCATGCACAAGACCTGAAGTCTTTGCCCATCATTGGCAAAGATACGACATTACACGCCGCCTGAGACACATGCGCGCAAACAAGACCTGAAGTCCTTGCCAAACATTGGTAAAGCTACGGCATTACACGCCACCTGAGACACATGCGCGGACACAAACCTGAAGTCTTTGCCAAACATTAAATACCTCCTGAGACACAGGCGTGCACACAAAACCTGAACTCTTTGCCAATCATTGGCAAAGCTAAGACATTACACGCTGCCTGAGACACAGGCGCGCGCATAAGACCTCTGTTTGGCAGAGCTACGACATTACACGCCGCCTAAGACACATGCGGGCACACAAGACCTGAACTCATTGCCAATCATTGGCAAAGCTATGACATTGCACGCCGCCAGAGACACAGGCGCGCACATAAGACCTTTGTTTGGCAAAGCTATGACATTGCACGCCGCCAGAGACACAGGCGCGCACATAAGACCTTTGTTTGGCAAAGCTACAGCATTACACGCCGCCTGACACACTGGCGCACAAGACCTAAAGTCTTTGCCAAACAGTGGCAATGCTACGGCATTACACAACGCCTGAGACACAACGTGCACACAAGACCTAAAGTCTTTGCCAAACATTGGCAAAGGTACGACATTACACGCCGCCTGAGACACAGGTGTGCGCACAAGACCGGTGTTTGGCAAAGCTACGGCATTACACGCCGCCTGAGACACATGCGCAGACACAAGAACTGAAGTCTTTGCCAAACATTACACACCGCCTGAGACACAGGCATGCACACAACACCTGAACTCTTTGCCAATCATTGGCAAAGCTACGGCATTACACGCCGCCTGAGACACAGGCGCGCACATAAGACCTTTGTTTGGCAAAGCTACGGCATTACACGTCGCCTGAGACACAGGCGCGCAAGACCTGAAGTTTTTGCCAAACATTGGCAATGCTATGGCATTACACGACGCCTGAGATACAGCGCGCACACAAGACTTGAAGTCATTGCAAAATATTGGCAAAGCTACGACATTACACGCTGCCTGACACACAGGCGCGCGTACAACACCTGAACTATATGCCAAACATTGGCAAAGCTATGACATTACACGCCACCTGAGACACATGCGCGCGCACAAGTACTGAAGTCTTTGCCAATCATTGGCAAAGCTACAGCATTACACGTCGCCTGAGACACATGCGCGTACATAAGACCTGAAGTCTTTGCCAAACATTTGCAAAGCTACGACATTACACGCCGCCTGGGACACATGCGCGCGCGCAACACCTGAACTCTTTGCCGCACTTTGGTAAAGCTACGACATTACACGCCGCCTGAGACACAGGAACGCGCACAAGACCAGAACTCTTTGCCAAACATTGGAAAAGCTACGGCATTACACGCCGCCTGAGACACAGGCGCGTGCACAAGACCTGAAGACTTTTCCAAACATTGGTAAAGCTACGGCATTACACGCCTCCTGAGACACAGGGGCGCGCACAAGACATGTAGTCTTTTCCAAACATTGGCAAAGCTACGAAATTACACGCCTCCTGAGACACAGGCGCGCACAACACCTGAAGTCTTTTCCAAACAATTGCAAATGTACGGCATTACACGCCGCCAGATACACAGGCGTCCACCCAAGACCTGTGTTTGCCAAAGCTACGGTATTACACGCCGCCTGAGACACAGGCGTGCGTACAAGACTTGAAGTCTTTATCAAACATTGGCAAAGCTACGACATTACACGCCGCCTGAGACACAGGCGCGCACACAAGACATGTAGACCTTGCCAAACATTAGCAATGCTACGGCAATACACGCCGCCTCAGACACAGGCGCGCGCACAAGACCTGAAGTCTTTGCCTAATATTGGCAAACCTACGGCATTACACCCCGCCATAAACACATGCGCGCTTACAAGACCTGAAGTCTTTGCCAATCATTGGCAAGATGCGACATTACACGCCGCCTGAGACACATGCGCGCACACAACACCTGAAGTCTTTGCCAAACATTACACCCCGCCTGAGACACACGCGTGCTCACAAGTCCTGAACTCTTTGCCAATCACTAGCAAAGCTACGACATTACACGCCGCCTGACACACAGGCGTGTGCACAAGACCTAAACGCTTTGCCAAACATTGGCAAAGCTACTGCATTATACGGCGCCTGATACACTGGCGTGCGCACAAGACCTGTGTTTGGCAAATCTACGGCATTACACGCCGCCTGAAACACAGGCGCGCAAGACCTGAAGTCTTTGCCAAACATCGGCAAAGGTACGGCAATACACGCCGCCTGAGACACAAGCGTGCGCACAAGACCTGTGTTTGGCAAAGCTACGGCATTACACGCCGCCTAAGACACATGCGCAGACACAAGAACTGAAGTCTTTGCCAAACATTACACACCGCCTGAGACACAGGCGTGCACACAACACCTGAACTCTTTGCAAATCATTGGCAAAGCTACGGCATTACACGCCGCCAGAGGCACAGGCGCGCACATAAGACCTTTGTTTGGCAAAGCTTCGGCATTAGACGCCGCCTGAGACACAGGCGCGCAAGACCTGAAGTCTTTGCCAAACATTGGCAATGCTACGGTATTACACGACGCCTGAGACACAGCGCGCACACAAGACTTGAAGTCTTTGCAGAACATTGGCAAAGCTACGACATTACACGCAGCCTGACACACAAGCGCGCGTACAAGACCTAAACTATATGCCAAACATTGGCAAAGCTACGACATTGCACGCCGCCTGAGACACATGCGCGCGCACAAGCACTAAAGTCTGCCAATCATTGGCAAAGCTACAGCATTACACGTCGCCTGAGACACATGCGCGCACACAAGACCTGAAGTCTTTGCCAAACATTTGCAAAGCTACGACATTACACGCCGCCTGGGTTACATGCGCGCGCGTAGGACCTGAACTCTTTGCCACACTTTGGCAAAGCTACGACATTACACGCCGCCTGAGACACATGTACGCGCACAAGACCAGAACTCCTTGTAAAACATTGGAAACGCTACGGCATTACACGCCGCCTGAGACACAGGCGTGCACACAAGACCTGAAGTCTTTGCCAAACATTGGCAAAGCTACGGCATTACACGCCTCCGGAGACACAGACGCGCGCATAAGACATGTAGTCTTTGCTAAAATTGGCAAAGCTACGAAATTACACGCCTCCTGAAACATAGGCGCGCACAACACCTGAAGTCTTTACCAAACATTTGCAGATGCACGCCATTACACGCCGCCTGAGACACAGGTGTCCACCCAAGACCTGTGTTTGCCAAAGCTACGGTATTACACGCCGCCTGAGACACAGACGCGCGTACAAGACCTGAAGTCTTTGCTAAACATTGGCAAAGCTACGGCATTACACGTCGCCTGAGACACAGACGCGCGTACAAGACCTGAAGTCTTTGCTAAACATTGGCAAAGCTATGACATTACATGCCGCCTGACACACAGGCGCGCGCACAAGACCTGAACTATATGCCAAACATTGGAAAAGCTACGACATTACACGCCGCCTGAGACACATGCGCGCGCACAAGCACTGAAGTCTTTGCCAATCATTGGCAAAGCTATGGCATTACACGCCGCCTGAGACACATGCGCGCACACAAGACCTGAAGTCTTTGCCAAACATTGGCAAAGCTACGACATTACACGCCGCCTGAGACACAGTCACGCGCACAAGACCGGAACTCTTTGCAAAACATTGGAAAAGCTACGGCATTACACGCCGCCTGAGACACAGGCGCGCGCACAAGACCTGAAGTCTTTGCCAAACATTGGCAAAGCTACGGCATTACACGCCTCCTGAGACACAGGCGCGCGCACAAGACATGTAGTCTTTGCCAAACATTGGCAAAGCTACGAAACTACACGCCTCTTGAGACACAGGCGCGCACAACACCTGAAGTCTTTGCCAAACATTTGCAAATGTACGGCATTACACGCCGACTGAGACACAGGCGTCCACCCAAGACATGTGTTTGCCAAAGCTACGGTACTACACGCCGCCTGAGACACAGGCGCGCGCACAAAGCCTGAGGTCCTTTCCAAACAATAGCAAAGCTACGGCATTACACGTCGCCTCAGACACAGGCGCGCGCACAAGACCTGAAGTCTTTGCCTAACATTGGCAAACCTACGACATTACACCCCGCCTTAAACACATGCGCGCTTACAAGACCTGAAGTATTTGCCAATCATTACACCCCGCCTGAGACACACGCGTGCGCACTAGTCCTGAACTATTTGCCAATCACAAGCAAAGCTACGGCATTACACACCGCCTGAGACACAGGCGTGCGCACAAGACCTTAACGCTTTGCCAAACATTGGCAAAGCTACTGCACTATACGGCGCCTGAGACACAGCCGTGCGCACAAGAAATGTGTTTGGCAAATCTACGGCATTACACGCCGCCAGAGACACAGGCGCGCAAGACCTGAAGTCTTTCCAAACATTGGCAAAGGTACGGTATTACACGCCGCCTGAGACACAGGCGTGCGCACAAGACCTGTGTTTGGCAAAGCTACGGCATTACACGCCGCCTGATACACAGGAGCGTGCACAAGACCTGAAGTCTTTGCCAAACATTGGCAAAGCTACAACATTATAAGCCGGCTCAGACACAGGCGCGCGCACAATACCTGAAGTCCTTGCCAAACATTAGCAAAACTACGGCATTACACGCCGCCTCAGACACAGGCGCGCTCACAAGGCCTGAAGTCTTTGCCAAACTTTGGGAAACCTACGGCATTACACGCCGCATGAGACACAGGCGCACGCACAAAACCTGAACTATATGCTAAACATTGGCAAAGATACGATATTACACGCCGCCTGAGACACATGCGCAGACACAAGACCTGAAGTCTGTGCCAAACATTACACACCGCCTGAGACACAGGCGTGCACACAAGACCTGAAGTCTGTGCCAAACATTATACGCCGCCTGAGACACAGGCGCGCACATAAGACCTTTGTTTGGCAAAGCTACGGCATTACACGCCGCATGAGACACAGGCGCGCAAGACCTGAAGTCTTTGCCATACATTGGCAGTGCTACGGCATTACACGATGCCTGAGACACAGCGCGCACACAAGACATGAAGTCTTTGCAAAACATTGGCAAAGCTACGACATTACACGCCGCATGACACACAGGCGCGCGCACAAGACCAGAACTATATGCCAAACATTGGAAAAGCTACGACATTACACGCCGCCTGAGACACATGCGCGCGCACAAGCGCTGAATTCTTTGCCAATCATTGGCAAAGCCACGGCATTACACGCTGCCTGAGACACATGCGCGCACACAAGACCAGAACTCTTTGCCAAACATTGGAAAGGCTACGGCATTACACGCCGCCTGAGACACAGGCGCGCGCACAAGACCTAAAGTCTTTGCCAAACATTGGCAAAGCTACGGCATTACACGCCTCCTGAGACACAGGCGCGCGCACAAGACATGTAGTCTTTGCCAAACATTGGCAAAGCTATGAAATTACACGCCTCTTGAGACACATGCGCGCACAACACCTGAAGTCTTTGCCAAACATTTGCAAATGTACGGAATTACACGCCGCCTGAGACACATGCATCCACCCAAGACCTGTGTTTGCCAAAGCTATGGTACTACACGCCGCCTGAGACACAGGCGCGCGCACAAGACCTGAAGTCCTTGCCAAACAATAGCAAAGCTACGGCATTACACGCCGCCACAGACACAGGCGCGTGCACAAGACCTGAAGTCTTTGCCTAACATTGGCAAACCTACGGCATTACACCCCGCCTTAAACACATGCACGCTTATAAGACCTGAAGTCTTTGCCAATTATTGGCAAAGATACGACAATACATGCCGCCTGAGACACATGCGCGCACACAAGACCTGAAGTCTTTGCCAAACATTACACACCGCCTGAGACACAGGCGTGCACACAACACCTGAACTCTTTGCAAATCATTGGCAAAGTTACGGCATTACACGCCGCCTTAGACACAGGCGCGCACATAAGACCTTTGTTTGGCAAAGCTTCGGCATTACACGCCACCTGAGACACAGGCGCGCAAGACCTGAAGTCTTTGCCAAACATTAGCAATGCTACGGCATTACACGACGCCTGAGACACAGCGCGCACACAAGACTTGAAGACTTTGCAAAACATTGGCAAAGCTACGACATTACACGCTGCCTGACACACAAGCGCGCATACAAGACCTGAACTATATGCCAAACATTGGCAAAGCTACGACATTACACGCCGCCTGAGACACATGCGCGCGCACAAGCACTGAAGTCTGCCAATCATTGGCAAAGCTACAGCATTACACGTCGCCTGAGACACATGCGCGCACACAAGACCTGAAGTCTTTTCCAAACATTTGCAAAGCTATGACATTACACGCTGCCTGGGTTACATGCGCGCGCGCAAGACCTGAACTCTTTGCCACACTTTGGCAAAGCTACGACATTACATGCCGCCTGAGACACAGGCACGCGCACATGACCAGAACTCTTTGCAAAACATTGGAAAAGCTACGGCATTACACGCCGCCTGAGACACAGGCGTGCGCACAAGACTTGAAGTCTTTGCCAAACATTGGCAAAGCTACGGCATTACACGCCGCCTGAGACACAGGCGCGCGCACAAGACATGTAGTCTTTGCTAAAATTGGCAAAGCTACAAAATTACACGCCTCTTGAAACACAGGCGCGCACAACACCTGAAGTCTTTACCAAACATTTGCAAATGTACGGCATTACACGCCGCCTGAGACACAGGCGTCCACCCAAGACCTGTGTTTGCCAAAGCTACGGTATTACACGCCGCCTGAGACACAAGCGCGCGTACAAGACCTGAAGTCTTTGCCAAACGTTGGCAAAGCTACAGCATTACACGCCGCCTGAGACACAGGCGTGTGCACAAGACCTGAAGTCCTTGCCAAACAATAGCAAAGCTACAGCATTACACGCCGCCTCAGACACAGGCGCGCGCACAAGACCTGAAGTCTTTGCCTAACATTGGCAAACCTACGGCATTACACCCCGCCTTAAACACATACACGCTTACAAGACCTGAAGTCTTTGCCAATCATTGGCAAAGATATGACATTACACGCCGCCTGGGTTACCTGCGCGCGCGCAAGACCTAAACTCTTTGCCACACTTTGGCAAAGCTACGACATTACACGCCGCCTGAGACACAGGTACGCGCACAAGACCAGAACTCTTTGCAAAACATTGGAAAAGCTACGGCATTACACGCCGCCTGAGACACAGGCGCGCGCACAAGACCTGAATTCTTTGCCAAACATTGGCAAAGCTACGGCATTACACGCCTCCTGAGACACAGGCGCGCGCACTAGACATGTAGTCTTAGACAAACATTGGCAAAGCTACGAAATTACACGCCTCCTGAGACACAGGCGCGCACAACACCTGAAGTCTTTGCAAAACATTTGCAAATGTACGGCATTACACGACGCCTGAGACACAGGCGTCCACCCAAGACCTGTGTTTGCCAAAGCTACGGTATTACACGCCGCCTGAGACACAAGCGCGCGTACAAGACCTGAAGTCTTTGCCAAACGTTGGCAAAGCTACAGCATTACACGCCGCCTGAGACACAAGCGTGCGCACAAGACCTAAAGTCCTTGCCAAACAATAGCAAAGCTACAGCATTACACGCCGCCTCAGACACATGCGCGCGCACAAGACCTGAAGTCTTTGCCTAACATTGGCAAACCTACGGCATTACACCCCGCCTTAAACACATACGCGCTTACAAGACCTGAAGTCTTTGCCAATCATTGGCAAAGATACGACATTACACGCCGCCTGAGACACATGCGCGCACACAAGACCTGAAGTCTTTGCCAAACATTACAGCCCGCCTGAGACACACGCGTGCGCACAAGTCCTGAACTCTTTGCCAATCACAAGCAAAGCTACGGCATTACACACCGCCTGAGACACAGGCGTGCGCACAAGACCTGAACGCTTTGCAAAACATTGGCAAAGCTACTGCATTATACGGCGCCTGAGACACATGCGTGCGCACAAGACCTGTGTTTAGCAAATCTACGAGATTACACGCAGCCAGAGACACAGGCGCGCAAGACCTCAAGTCTTTCCAAACATTGGCAAAGGTACGGCATTACACGCCGCCTGAGACACAGGCGTGCGCACAAGACCTGTGTTTGGCAAAGCTACGACATTACACGCCGCCTGAGACACAGGCGCGCGCACAAGACCTGAAGTCTTTGCCAAACATTGGCAAAGCTACAACATTATAAGCCGCCTCAGACACAGGCGCGCGCACAAGACCTGAAGTCCTTGCCAAACATTAGCAAAACTACAGCATTACACGCCGCCTCAGACACAGGCGCGCACACAAGACCTGAAGTATTTGCCAAACATTGGGAAACATACGGCATTACACGCCGCATGAGACACAGGCGCGCGCACAAGACCTGAACTATATTCCAAACATTGGCAAAGATACGATTTTACACGCCGCCTGAGACACATGCGCAGACACAAGACCTGAAGTCTTTGCCAAACATTACACACCGCCTGAGACACAGGCGTGCACACAAGACCTGAACTCTTTGCCAATCATTGGCAAAGGTACGGCATTACACGCCGACTGAGACACAGGCGCGCACATAAGACCTTTGTTTGGCAAAGCTACGGCATTACACGCCGCCTGAGACACAGGCGCGCAAGACCTGAAGTCTTTGCCAAACGTTGGCAATGCTACGGCATTATACGACGCCTGAGACACATCGCGCACACAAGACCTGAAGTATTTGCAAAACATTGGCAAAGCTACGACATTACATGCCGCCTGACACACAGGGCGCGCACAAGACCTGAACTACATGCCAAACATTGGAAAAGCTACGACATTACACGCCGCCTGAGACACATGTGCGCGCACAAGCACTGAAGTCTTTGCCAATCATTGGCAAAGCTATGGCATTACACGCCGCCTAAGACACATGCGCGCACACAAGACCTGAAGTCTTTGCCAAAAATTGGCAAAGCTACGACATTACACGCCGCCAGAGACACAGTCACGCGCACAAGACCGGAACTCTTTGCAAAACATTGGAAAAGCTACGGCATTACACGCCGCCTGAGACACAGGCGCGCGCACAAGACCTGAAGTCTTTGCCAAACATTGGCAAAGCTACGGCATTACACGCCTCCTGAGACACAGGCGCGCGCACAAGACATGTAGTCTTTGCCAAACATTGGCAAAGCTACGAAACTACACGCCTCCTGAGACTTTGGCGCGCACAACACCTGAAGTCTTTGTCAAACATTTGCAAATGTACGGCATTACATGCCGACTGAGACACAGGCGTCCACCCAAGACATGTGTTTGCCGAAGCTACGGTACTACACGCCGCCTGAGACACAGGCGCGCGCACAAAGCCTGAGGTCCTTTCCAAACAATAGCAAAGCTACGGCATTACACGCCGCCTCAGACACAGGCGCGCGCACAAGACCTGAAGTCTTTGCCTAACATTGGCAAACCTACGGCATTACACCCCGCCTTAAACACATGCGCGCTTACAAGACCTGAAGTCTTTGCCAATCATTACACCCCGCCTGAGACACACGCGTGCGCACTAGTCCTGAACTATTTGCAAATCACAAGCAAAGCTACGGCATTACACACCGCCTGAGACACAGGCGTGCGTACAAGACCTTAACGCTTTGCCAAACATTGGCAAAGCTACTGCACTATACGGCGCCTGAGGCACAGCCGTGCGCACAAGAAATGTGTTTGGCAAATCTACGGCATTACACGCCGCCAGAGACACAGGCGCGCAAGACCTGAAGTCTTTCCAAACATTGGCAAAGGTACGGCATTACACGCCGCCTGAGACACAGGCGTGCGCACAAGACCTGTGTTTGGCAAAGCTACGGCATTACACGCCGCCTGAGACACATGAGCGTGCACAAGACCTGAAGTCTTTGCCAAACATTGGCAAAGCTACAACATTATAAGCCGGCTCAGACACAGGCGCGCGCACAATACCTGAAGTCCTTGCCAAACATTAGCAAAACTACGGCATTACACGCCGCCTCAGACACAGGCGCGCTCACAAGGCCTGAAGTCTTTGCCAAACTTTGGGAAACCTACGGCATTACACGCCGCATGAGACACAGGCGCACGCACAAAACCTGAACTATCAGCTAAACATTGGAAAAGATACGATATTACACGCCGCATGAGACACATGCGCATACACAAGACCTGAAGTCTGTGCCAAACTTTACACACCGCCTGAGACACAGGCGTGCATACAAGACCTGAACTCTTTGCCAACCATTGGCAAAGCTACGGCATTATACGCCGCCTGAGACACAGGCGCGCACATAAGACCTTTGTTTGGCAAAGCTACGGCATTACACGCCGCCTGAGACACAGGCGCGCAAGACCTGAAGTCTTTGCCATACATTGGCAGTGCTACGGCATTACACGACGCCTGAGACACAGCGCGCACACAAGACATGAAGTCTTTGCAAAACATTGGCAAAGCTACGACATTACACGCCGCATGACACACAGGCGCGCGCACAAGACCAGAACTATATGCCAAACATTGGAAAAGCTACGACATTACACGCCGCCTGAGACACATGCGCGCGCACAAGCGCTGAATTCTTTGCCAATCATTGGCAAAGCCAGGGCATTACACGCCGCCTGAGACACATGCGCGCACACAAGACCAGAACTCTTTGCCAAACATTGGAAAAGCTACGGCATTACACGCCGCCTGAGACACAGGCGCGCGCACAAGACCTAAAGTCTTTGCCAAACATTGGCAAAGCTACGGCATTACACGCCTCCTGAGACACAGGCGCGCGCACAAGACATGTAGTCTTTGCCAAACATTGGCAAAGCTATGAAATTACACGCCTCTTGAGACACATGCGCGCACAACACCTGAAGTCTTTGCCAAACATTTGCAAATGTACGGAATTACACGCCGCCTGAGACACATGCATCCACCCAAGACCTGTGTTTGCCGAAGCTATGGTACTACACGCCGCCTGAGACACAGGCGCGCGCACAAGACCTGAAGTCCTTGCCAAACAATAGCAAAGCTACGGAATTACACGCCGCCACTGACACAGGCGCGCGCACAAGACCTGAAGTCTTTGCCTAACATTGGCAAACCTACGGCATTACACCCCGCCTTAAACACATGCGCGCTTATAAGACCTGAAGTCTTTGCCAATTATTGGCAAAGATACGACAATACACGCCGCCTGAGACACATGCGCGCACACAAGACCTGAAGTCTTTGCCAAACATTACACCCCGCCTGAGACACACGCGTGCGCACAAGTCCTGAACTCTTTGCCAATCATTGGCAAAGCTACGGCATTACACGCTGCCTGAGACACAGGCGCGCACATAAGACCTTTGTTTGGCAAAGCTACGGCATTACACGCCGCCTTAGACACAGGCGCACAAGTCCTGAACTCTTTGCCAATCACAAGCAAAGCTACGGCATTACACACCGCCTGAGACACAGGCGTGCGCACAAGACCTGAACGCTTTGCCAAACATTGGCAAAGCTACTGCAATATACGGCGCCTGAGACACAGGCGTGCGCACAAGACCTGTATTTGGCAAATCTACGGCATTACACGCCGCCAGAGACACACGCGCGCAAACCTTAAGTCTTTTCCAAACATTGCCAAAGGTAGGGCATTACACGCCGCCTGAGACACAAGCGTGCGCACAACACCTGTGTTTGACAAAGCAACGAAATTACACGCCTCCTGAGACACAGGCGCGCACAACACCTGAAGTCTTTGCCAAACATTTGCAAATGTACGGCATTACACGCCGCCTGAGACACAGACGTCCACCCAAGACCTGTGTTTGCCAAAGCTACGGCATTACACGCCGCATGAGACACAGCTGCGCGCACAAGACCTAAAGTCTTTATCATACTATGGTAAAGCTACGACATTACACGCTGCCTGAGACACAGGCGCGCGCACAAGACCTGAAGTCTTTGCCAAACATTGGCAAAGCTACGACATTACACGCCTCCTGAGACACAGGCGCGCGCACAAGACATGTGTTCTTTGCCAAACATTGGCAAAGCTACGGCATTACACGCCTCCTGAGACACAGGCGTGCACAAGACCTGAAGTCTTTGCCAATCATTGGCAAAGATACGACATTTCACGCCGCCTGAGATACATGCGCGCAAACAAGACCTGAAGTCTTTGCCAAACATTGGCAAATCTACGGCATTACACGCCGCCAGAGACACAGGCGCGCAAGACCTGAAGTCTTTCCAAACATTGGCAAAGGTACGGCAATACACGCCGCCTGAGACACAGGCGTGCGCACAAGACCTGTGTTTGGCAAAGCTACGGCATTACACGCCGCCTGAGACACATGAGCGTGCACAAGACCTGAAGTCTTTGCCAAACATTGGCAAAGCTACAACATTATAAGCCGGCTCAGACACAGGCGCGCGCACAATACCTGAAGTCCTTGCCAAACATTAGCAAAACTACGGCATTACACGCCGCCTCAGACACAGCCGCGCACACAAGGCCTGAAGTCTTTGCCAAACATTGGGAAACCTACGGCATTACACGCCGCATGAGACACAGGCGCACGCACAAAACCTGAACTATCAGCTAAACATTGGCAAAGATACGATATTACACGCCGCCTGAGACACATGCGGAGACACAAGACCTGAAGTCTGTGCCAAACATTATACACCGCCTGAGACACAGGCATGCATACAAGACCTGAACTCTTTGCCAATCATTGGCAAAGCTACGGCATTATACGCCGCCTGAGACACAGGCGCGCACATAAGACCTTTGTTTAGCAAAGCTACGGCATTACACGCCGCCTGAGACACAGGCGCGCAAGACCTGAAGTCTTTGCCATACATTGGCAGTGCTATGGCATTACACGACGCCTGAGACTCAGCGCGCACACAAGACATGAAGTCTTTGCAAAACATTGGCAAAGCTACGACATTACACGCCGCATGACACACAGGCGCGCGCACAAGACCAGAACTATATGCCAAACATTGGAAAAGCTACGACATTACACGCCGCCTGAGACACATGCGCGCGCACAAGCACTGAATTCTTTGCCAATCATTGGCAAAGCCACGGCATTACACGCCGCTTGAGACACATGCGCGCACACAAGACCAGAACTCTTTGCCAAACATTGGAAAAGCTACGGCATTACACGCCGCCTGAGACACAGGCGCGCGCACAAGACCTAAAGTCTTTGCCAAACATTGGCAAAGCTACGGCATTACACGCCTCCTGAGACACAGGCGCGCGCACAAGACATGTAGTCTTTGCCAAACATTGGCAAAGCTATGAAATTACACGCCTATTGAGACACATGCGCGCACAACACCTGAAGTCTTTGCCAAACATTTGCAAATGTACGGAATTACACGCCGCCTGAGACACATGCATCCACCCAAGCCCTGTGTTTGCCAAAGCTATGGTACTACACGCCGCCTGAGACACAGGCGCGCGCACAAGACCTGAAGTCCTTGCCAAACAATAGCAAAGCTACGGCATTACACGCCGCCTCAGACACAGGCGCGCGCACAAGACCTGAAGTCTTTGCCTAACATTGGCAAACCTACGGCATTACACCCCGCCTTAAACACATGCGCGCTTATAAGACCAGAAGTCTTTGCCAATTATTGGCAAAGATACGACATTACACGCCGCCTGAGACACATGAGCGCACACAAGACCTGAAGCCTTTGCCAAACATTACACCCCGCCTGAGACACACGCGTGCCCACAAGTCCTGAACTCTTTGCCAATCATTGGCAAAGCTACGACATTACACGCCGCCTGAGACACAGGCTCGCACATAAGACCTTTGTTTGGCAAAGCTACGGCATTACACGACGCCTGAGACACAGGCGCACAAGTCCTGAACTCTTTGCCAATCACAAGCAAAGCTACGGCATTACACACCGCCTGAGACACAGGCGTGCGCACAAGACCTGAACGCTTTGCCAAACATTGGCAAAGCTACTGCAATATACGGCGCCTGAGACACAGGCGTGCGCACAAGACCTGTGTTTGGCAAATCTACGGCATTACACGCCGCCAGAGACACAGGCGCGCAAACCTGAAGTCTTTTCCAAACATTGGCAAAGGTAGGGCATTACACGCCGCCTGAGACACAGGCGTGCGCACAACACCTGTGTTTGACAAAGCTACGAAATTACACGCCTCCTGAGACACAGGCGCGCACAACACCTGAAGTCTTTGCCAAACATTTGCAAATGTACGGCATTACACGCCGCCTGAGACACAGGCGTCCACCCAAGACCTGTGTTTGCCAAAGCTACGGCATTACACGCCGCATGAGACACAGCTGCGCGCACAAGACCTAAAGTCTTTATCATACTATGGTAAAGCTACGACATTACACGCTGCCTGAGACACAGGCGCGCGCACAAGACCTGAAGTCTTTGCCAAACATTGGCAAAGCTACGACATTACACGCCTCCTGAGACACAGGCGCGCGCACAAGACATGTGTTCTTTGCCAAACATTGGCAAAGCTACGGCATTACACGCCTCCTGAGACACAGGCGTGCACAAGACCTGAAGTCTTTGCCAATCATTGGCAAAGATACGACATTTCACGCCGCCTGAGATACATGCGCGCAAACAAGACCTGAAGTCTTTGCCAAACATTGGCAAATCTACGGCATTACACGCCGCCAGAGACACAGGCGCGCAAGACCTGAAGTCTTTCCAAACATTGGCAAAGGTACGGCAATACACGCCGCCTGAGACACAGGCGTGCGCACAAGACCTGTGTTTGGCAAAGCTACGGCATTACACGCCGCCTGAGACACATGAGCGTGCACAAGACCTGAAGTCTTTGCCAAACATTGGCAAAGCTACAACATTATAAGCCGGCTCAGACACAGGCGCGCGCACAATACCTGAAGTCCTTGCCAAACATTAGCAAAACTACGGCATTACACGCCGCCTCAGACACAGCCGCGCACACAAGGCCTGAAGTCTTTGCCAAACATTGGGAAACCTACGGCATTACACGCCGCATGAGACACAGGCGCACGCACAAAACCTGAACTATCAGCTAAACATTGGCAAAGATACGATATTACACGCCGCCTGAGACACATGCGGAGACACAAGACCTGAAGTCTGTGCCAAACATTATACACCGCCTGAGACACAGGCATGCATACAAGAGCTGAACTCTTTGCCAATCATTGGCAAAGCTACGGCATTATACGCCGCCTGAGACACAGGCGCGCACATAAGACCTTTGTTTGGCAAAGCTACGGCATTACACGCCGCCTGAGACACAGGCGCGCAAGACCTGAAGTCTTTGCCATACATTGGCAGTGCTATGGCATTACACGACGCCTGAGACTCAGCGCGCACACAAGACATGAAGTCTTTGCAAAACATTGGCAAAGCTACGACATTACACGCCGCATGACACACAGGCGCGCGCACAAGACCAGAACTATATGCCAAACATTGGAAAAGCTACGACATTACACGCCGCCTGAGACACATGCGCGCGCACAAGCACTGAATTCTTTGCCAATCATTGGCAAAGCCACGACATTACACGCCGCTTGAGACACATGCGCGCACACAAGACCAGAACTCTTTGCCAAACATTGGAAAAGCTACGGCATTACACGCCGCCTGAGACACAGGCGCGCGCACAAGACCTAAAGTCTTTGCCAAACATTGGCAAAGCTACGGCATTACACGCCTCCTGAGACACAGGCGCGCGCACAAGGCATGTAGTCTTTGCCAAACATTGGCAAAGCTATGAAATTACACGCCTATTGAGACACATGCGCGCACAACACCTGAAGTCTTTGCCAAACATTTGCAAATGTACGGAATTACACGCCGCCTGAGACACATGCATCCACCCAAGCCCTGTGTTTGCCAAAGCTATGGTACTACACGCCGCCTGAGACACAGGCGCGCGCACAAGACCTGAAGTCCTTTCCAAACAATAGCAAAGCTACGGCATTACACGCCGCCTCAGACACAGGCGCGCGTACAAGACCTGAAGTCTTTGCCTAACATTGGCAAACCTACGGCATTACACCCCGCCTTAAACACATGCGCGCTTATAAGACCTGAAGTCTTTGCCAATTATTGGCAAAGATACGACATTACACGCCGCCTGAGACACATGAGCGCACACAAGACCTGAAGCCTTTGCCAAACATTACACCCCGCCTGAGACACACGCGTGCCCACAAGTCCTGAACTCTTTGCCAATCATTGGCAAAGCTATGACATTACACGCCGCCTGAGACACAGGCTCGCACATAAGACCTTTGTTTGGCAAAGCTACGGCATTACACGACGCCTGAGACACAGGCGCACAAGTCCTGAACTCTTTGCCAATCACAAGCAAAGCTACGGCATTACACACCGCCTGAGACACAGGCGTGCGCACAAGACCTGAACGCTTTGCCAAACATTGGCAAAGCTACTGCAATATACGGCGCCTGAGACACAGGCGTGCGCACAAGACATGTGTTTGGCAAATCTACGGCATTACACGCCGCCAGAGACACAGGCGCGCAAACCTGAAGTCTTTTCCAAACATTGGCAAAGGTAGGGCATTACACGCCGCCTGAGACACAGGCGTGCGCACAACACCTGTGTTTGACAAAGCTACGAAATTACACGCCTCCTGAGACACAGGCGCGCACAAGACCTGAAGTCTTTGCCAAACATTTGCAAATGTACGGCATTACATGCCGCCTGAGACACAGGCGTCCACCCAAGACCTGTGTTTGGCAAAGCTACGGCATTACACGCCGCCTGAGACACAGCTGCGCGCACAAGACCTGAAGTCTTTGTCATACTATGGCAAAGCTACGGCATTACACGGTGCCTGAGACACAGGCGCGCGCACAAGACCTGAAGTCTTTGCCAAACATTGGCAAAGCTACGACATTACACGCCTCCTGAGACACAGGCGCGCGCACAAGACATGTGTTCTTTGCCAAACATTGGCAAAGCTACGGCATTACACGCCTCCTGAGACACAGGCGTGCACAAGACCTGAAGTCTTTGCCAATCATTGGCAAAGATACGACATTTCACGCCGCCTGAGATACATGCGCGCAAACAAGACCTGAAGTCTTTGCCAAACATTGGCAAATCTACGGCATTACACGCCGCCAGAGACGCAGGCGTGCAAGACCTGAAGTCTTTCCAAACATTGGCAAAGGTACGGCAATACACGCCGCCTTAGACACATGCGTGCGCACAAGACCTGTGTTTGGCAAAGCTACGGCATTACACGCCGCCTGAGACACATGAGCGTGCACAAGACCTGAAGTCTTTGCCAAACATTGGCAAAGCTACAACATTATAAGCCGGCTCTGACACAGGCGCGCGCACAATACCCGAAGTCCTTGCCAAACATTAGCAAAACTACGGCATTACACGCCGCCTCAGACACAGGCGCGCACACAAGGCCTGAAGTCTTTGCCAAACATTGGGAAACCTACGGCATTACACGCCGCATGAGACACAGGCGCACGCACAAAACCTGAACTATATGCTAAACATTGGCAAAGATACGATATTACACGCCGCCTGAGACACATGCGGAGACACAAGACCTGAAGTCTTTGCCAAACATTACACAACGCCTGAGACACAGGCGTGCATACAAGACCTGAACTCTTTGCCAATCATTGGCAAAGCTACGGCATTATACGCCGCCTGAGATACAGGCGTGCACATAAGACCTTTGTTTGGCAAAGCTACGGCATTACACGCCGCCTGAGACACAGGCGCGCAAGACCTGAAGTCTTTGCCATACATTGGCAGTGCTACCGCATTACACGACGCCTGAGACTCAGCGCGCACACAAGACATGAAGTCTTTGCAAAACATTGGCAAAGCTACGACATTACACGCCGCATGACACACAGGCGCGCGCACAAGACCAGAACTATATGCCAAACATTGGAAAAGCTACGACATTACACGCCGCCTGAGACACATGCGCGCGCACAAGCACTGAATTCTTTGCCAATCATTGGCAAAGCCACGGCATTACACGCCGCCTGAGACACGTGCGCGCACACAAGACCAGAACTCTTTGCCAAACATTGGAAAAGCTACGGCATTACACGCCGCCTGAGACACAGGCGCGCGCACAAGACCTAAAGTCTTTGCCAAACATTGGCAAAGCTACGGCATTACACACCTCCTGAGACACAGGCGCGCGCACAAGACATGTAGTCTTTGCCAAACATTGGCAAAGCTATGAAATTACACGCCTCTTGAGACACATGCGCGCACAACACCTGAAGTCTTTGCCAAACATTTGCAAATGTACGGAATTACACGCCGCCTGAGACACATGCATCCACCCAAGCCCTGTGTTTGCCAAAGCTATGGTACTACACGCCGCCTGAGACACAGGCGCGCGCACAAGACCTGAAGTCCTTGCCAAACAATAGCAAAGCTACGGCATTACACGCCGCCTCAGACACAGGCGCGCGCACAAGACCTGAAGTCTTTGCCTAACATTGGCAAACCTACGGCATTACACCCCGCCTTAAACACATGCGCGCTTATAAGACCTGAAGTCTTTGCCAATTATTAGCAAAGATACGACATTACACGCCGCCTGAGACACATGAGCGCACACAAGACCTGAAGTCTTTGCCAAACATTACACCCCGCCTGAGACACACGCGTGCCCACAAGTCCTGAACTCTTTGCCAATCATTGGCAAAGCTACGACATTACACGCCGCCTGAGACACAGGCTCGCACATAAGACCTTTGTTTGGCAAAGCTACGGCATTACACGACGCCTGAGACACAGGCGCACAAGTCCTGAACTCTTTGCCAATCACAAGCAAAGCTACGGCATTACACACCGCCTGAGACACAGGCGTGCGCACAAGACCTGAACGCTTTGCCAAACATTGGCAAAGCTACTGCAATATACGGCGCCTGAGACACAGGCGTGCGCACAAGACCTGTGTTTGGCAAATCTACGGCATTACACGCCGCCAGAGACACAGGCGCGCAAACCTGAAGTCTTTTCCAAACATTGGCAAAGGTAGGGCATTACACGCCGCCTGAGACACAGGCGTGCGCACAACACCTGTGTTTGACAAAGCTACGAAATTACACGCCTCCTGAGACACAGGCGCGCACAAGACCTGAAGTCTTTGCCAAACATTTGCAAATGTACGGCATTACATGCCGCCTGAGACACAGGCGTCCACCCAAGACCTGTGTTTGGCAAAGCTACGGCATTACACGCCGCCTGAGACACAGCTGCGCGCACAAGACCTGAAGTCTTTGTCATACTATGGCAAAGCTACGGCATTACACGCTGCCTGAGACACAGGCGCGCGCACAAGACCTGAAGTCTTTGCCAAACATTGGCAAAGCTACGACATTACACGCCTCCTGAGACACAGGCGCGCGCACAAGACATGTGTTCTTTGCCAAACATTGGCAAAGCTACGGCATTACACGCCTCCTGAGACACAGGCGTGCACAAGACCTGAAGTCTTTGCCAATCATTGGCAAAGATACGACATTTCACGCCGCCTGAGATACATGCGCGCAAACAAGACCTGAAGTCTTTGCCAAACATTGGCAAATCTACGGCATTACACGCCGCCAGAGACGCAGGCGTGCAAGACCTGAAGTCTTTCCAAACATTGGCAAAGGTACGGCAATACACGCCGCCTTAGACACAGGCGTGCGCACAAGACCTGTGTTTGGCAAAGCTACGGCATTACACGCCGCCTGAGACACATGAGCGTGCACAAGACCTGAAGTCTTTGCCAAACATTGGCAAAGCTACAACATTATAAGCCGGCTCAGACACAGGCGCGCGCACAATACCTGAAGTCCTTGCCAAACATTAGCAAAACTACGGCATTACACGCCGCCTCAGACACAGGCGCGCACACAAGGCCTGAAGTCTTTGCCAAACATTGGGAAACCTACGGCATTACACGCCGCATGAGACACAGGCGCACGCACAAAACCTGAACTATATGCTAAACATTGGCAAAGATACGATATTACACGCCGCCTGAGACACATGCGGAGACACAAGACCTGAAGTCTTTGCCAAACATTACACAACGCCTGAGACACAGGCGTGCATACAAGACCTGAACTCTTTGCCAATCATTGGCAAAGCTACGGCATTATACGCCGCCTGAGATACAGGCGTGCACATAAGACCTTTGTTTGAAAAAGCTACGGCATTACACGCCGCCTGAGACACAGGCGCGCAAGACCTGAAGTCTTTGCCATACATTGGCAGTGCTACGGCATTACACGACGCCTGAGACTCAGCGCGCACACAAGACATGAAGTCTTTGCAAAACATTGGCAAAGCTACGACATTACACGCCGCATGACACACAGGCGCGCGCACAAGACCAGAACTATATGCCAAACATTGGAAAAGCTACGACATTACACGCCGCCTGAGACACATGCGCGCGCACAAGCACTGAATTCTTTGCCAATCATTGGCAAAGCCACGGCATTACACGCCGCCTGAGACACATGCGCGCACACAAGACCAGAACTTTTTGCCAAACATTGGAAAAGCTACGGCATTACACGCCGCCTGAGACACAGGCGCGCGCACAAGACCTAAAGTCTTTGCCAAACATTGGCAAAGCTACGGCATTACACGCCTCCTGAGACACAGGCGCGCGCACAAGACATGTAGTCTTTGCCAAACATTGGCAAAGCTATGAAATTACACGTCTCTTGAGACACATGCGCGCACAACACCTGTAGTCTTTGCCAAACATTTGCAAATGTACGGAATTACACGCCGCCTGAGACACATGCATCCACCCAAGCCCTGTGTTTGCCAAAGCTATGGTACTACACGCCGCCTGAGACACAGGCGCGCGCACAAGACCTGAAGTCCTTGCCAAACAATAGCAAAGCTACGGCATTACACGCCGCCTCAGACACAGGCGCGCGCACAAGACCTGAAGTCTTTGCCTAACATTGGCAAACCTACGGCATTACACCCCGCCTTAAACACATGCGCGCTTATAAGACCTGAAGTCTTTGCCAATTATTGGCAAAGATACGACATTACACGCCGCCTGAGAGACATGAGCGCACACAAGACCTGAAATCTTTGCCAAACATTACACCCCGCCTGAGACACACGCGTGCGCACAAGTCCTGAACTCTTTGCCAATCATTGGCAAAGCTACGGCATTACACGCCGCCTGAGACACAGGCGCGCACATAAGACCTTTTTTTGGCAAAGCTACGGCATTACACGCCGCTTGAGACACAGGCGCACAAGTCCTGAACTCTTTGCCAATCACAAGCAAAGCTACGGCATTACACACCGCCTGAGACACAGGCGTGCGCACAAGACCTGAACGCTTTGCCAAACATTGGCAAAGCTACTGCAATATACGGCGCCTGAGACACAGGCGTGCGCACAAGACCTGTGTTTGGCAAATCTACGGCATTACACGCCGCCAGAGACACACACGCGCAAACCTGAAGTCTTTTCCAAACATTGGCAAAGGTAGGGCATTACACGCCGCCTGAGACACAGGCGTGCGCACAACACCTGTGTTTGACAAAGCTACGAAATTACACGCCTCCTGAGACACAGGCGCGCACAAGACCTGAAGTCTTTGCCAAAAATTTGCAAATGTACGGCATTACACGCCGCCTGAGACACAGGCGTCCACCCAAGACCTGTGTTTGGCAAAGCTATGGCATTACACGCCGCATGAGACACAGCTGCGCGCACAAGACCTAAAGTCTTTATCATACTATGGCAAAGCTACGGCATTACACGCTGCCTGAGACACAGGCGCGCGCACAAGACCTGAAGTCTTTGCCAAACATTGGCAAAGCTACGACATTACACGCCTCCTGAGACACAGGCGCGCGCACAAGACATGTGTTCTTTGCCAAACATTGGCAAAGCTACGGCATTACACGCCTCCTGAGACACAGGCGTGCACAAGACCTGAAGTCTTTGCCAATCATTGGCAAAGATACGACATTTCACGCCGCCTGAGATACATGCGCGCAAACAAGACCTGAAGTCTTTGCCAAACATTGGCAAATCTACGGCATTACACGCCGCCAGAGACACAGGCGCGCAAGACCTGAAGTCTTTCCAAACATTGGCAAAGGTACGGCAATACACGCCGCCTGAGACACAGGCGTGCGCACAAGACCTGTGTTTGGCAAAGCTACGGCATTACACGCCGCCTGAGACACATGAGCGTGCACAAGACCTGAAGTCTTTGCCAAACATTGGCAAAGCTACAACATTATAAGCCGGCTCAGACACAGGCGCGCGCACAATACCTGAAGTCCTTGCCAAACATTAGCAAAACTACGGCATTACACGCCGCCTCAGACACAGCCGCGCACACAAGGCCTGAAGTCTTTGCCAAACATTGGGAAACCTACGGCATTACACGCCGCATGAGACACAGGCGCACGCACAAAACCTGAACTATATGCTAAACATTGGCAAAGATACGATATTACACGCCGCCTGAGACACATGCGGAGACACAAGACCTGAAGTCTGTGCCAAACATTACACACCGCCTGAGACACAGGCGTGCATACAAGACCTGAACTCTTTGCCAATCATTTGCAAAGCTACGGCATTATACGCCGCCTGAGACACAGGCGCGCACATAAGACCTTTGTTTGGCAAAGCTACGGCATTACACGCCGCCTGAGACATAGGCGCGCAAGACCTGAAGTCTTTGCCATACATTGGCAGTGCTACGGCATTACACGACGCCTGAGACTCAGCGCGCACACAAGACATGAAGTCTTTGCAAAACATTGGCAAAGCTACGACATTACACGCCGCATGACACACAGGCGCGCCAACAAGACCAGAACTATATGCCAAACATTGGAAAAGCTACGACATTACACGCCGCCTGAGACACATGCGCGCGCACAAGCACTGAATTCTTTGCCAATCATTGGCAAAGCCATGGCATTACACGCCGCCTGAGACACATGCGCGCACACAAGACCAGAACTCTTTGCCAAACATTGGAAAAGCTACGGCATTACACGCCGCCTGAGACACAGGCGCGCGCACAAGACCTAAAGTCTTTGCCAAACATTGGCAAAGCTACGGCATTACACGCCTCCTGAGACACAGGCGCGCGCACAAGACATGTAGTCTTTGCCAAACATTGGCAAAGCTATGAAATTACACGCCTCTTGAGACACATGCGCGCACAACACCTGAAGTCTTTGCCAAACATTTGCAAATGTACGGAATTACACGCCGCCTGAGACACATGCATCCACCTAAGCCCTGTGTTTGCCAAAGCTATGGTACTACACGCCGCCTGAGACACAGGCGCGCGCACAAGACCTGAAGTCCTTGCCAAACAATAGCAAAGCTACGGCATTACACGCCGCCTCAGACACAGGCGCGCGCACAAGACCTGAAGTCTTTGCCTAACATTGGCAAACCTACGGCATTACACCCCGCCTTAAACACATGCGCGCTTATAAGACCTGAAGTCTTTGCCAATTATTGGCAAAGATACGACATTACACGCCGCCTGAGACACATGAGCGCACACAAGACCTGAAGTCTTTGCCAAACATTACACCCCGCCTGAGACACACGCGTGCGCACAAGTCCTGAACTCTTTGCCAATCATTGGCAAAACTACGGCATTACACGCCGCCTGAGACACAGGCGCGAACATAAGACCTTTGTTTGGCAAAGCTACGGCATTACACGCCGCCTGAGACACAGGCGCACAAGTCCTGAACTCTTTGCCAATCACAAGCAAAGCTACGGCATTACACACCGCCTGAGACACAGGCGTGCGCACAAGACCTGAACGCTTTGCCAAACATTGGCAAAGCTACTGCAATATACGGCGCCAGAGACATAGGCGTGCGCACAAGACCTGTGTTTGGCAAATCTACGGCATTACACGCCGCCAGAGACACAGGCGCGCAAACCTGAAGTCTTTTCCAAACATTGGCAAAGGTAGGGCATTACACGCAGCCTGAGACACAGGCGTGCGCACAACACCTGTGTTTGACAAAGCTACGAAATTACACGCCTCCTGAGACACTGGCGCGCACAAGACCTGAAGTCTTTGCCAAACATTTGCAAATGTACGGCATTACATGCCGCCTGAGACACAGGCGTCCACCCAAGACCTGTGTTTGGCAAAGCTACGGCATTACACGCCGCCTGAGACACAGATGCGCGCACAAGACCTGAAGTCTTTGTCATACTATGGCAAAGCTACGGCATTACACGCTGCCTGAGACACAGGCGCGCGCACAAGACCTGAAGTCTTTGCCAAACATTGGCAAAGCTACGACATTACACGCCTCCTGAGACACAGGCGCGCGCACAAGACATGTGTTCTTTGCCAAACATTGGCAAAGCTACGGCATTACACGCTTTCTGAGACACAGGCGTGCACAAGACCTGAAGTCTTTGCCAATCATTGGCAAATATACGACATTTCACGCCGCCTGAGATACATGCGCGCAAACAAGACCTGATGTCTTTGCCAAACATTGGCAAAGCTACGGCATTACACGCCTCCTGAGACACATGCGCGGACACAAACCTGAAGTCTTTGCCAAACATTAAACACCTCCTGAGACACAGGCGTGCACACAAGACCTGAACCCTTTGCCAATCATTGGCAAAGCTAAGACATTACACGCGGCCTGAGACACAGGCGTGCGCATAAGACCTTTGTTTGGCAAAGCTACGACATTACACGCCGCCTGAGACACATGCGTGCACACAAGACCTGAACTCATTGCCAATCATTGGCAAAGCTATGACATTACACGCCGCCTGAGACACAGGCGCGCACATAAGACCTTTGTTTGGCAAAGCTACGGCATTATACGCCGCCAGAGACACTGGCGCACAAGACCTAAAGTCTTTGCCAAACATTGGCAATGCTACGGCATTACACAACGCCTAAGACACAACGTGCACACAAGACCTGAAGTCTTTGCAAAACATTGGCTAAGCTACGGCGTTACACGCCGCCTGAAACACAGGCGTGCACAAGACCTGAACTCTATTCCAAACATTGGCAAAGCTACAACATTAGAAGCCGCCTCAGACACAGGCGCGCGCACAAGACCTGAAGTCCTTGCCAAACATTAGCAAAACTACGACATTACACGACGCCTCAGACACAGGCGCGCGCACAAGATCTGAAGTCCTTGCCAAACATTGGGAAACCTACGGCATTACACGCCGCATGAGACACAGGCGCGTGCACTAGACCTGAACTATATGCCAAACATTGGCAAAGATACGATATTACACGCCGCCTGAGACACATGCGCAGACACAAGACCTGAAGTCTTTGCCAAACATTACACACCACCTGAGACACAGGTGTGCACACAAGACCTGAACTCTTTGCCAATCATTGGCAAAGCTACGGCATTACACGCCGCCTGAGACACAGGCGCGCACATAAGACCTTTGTTTGGCAAAGCTACGGCATTACACGCCGCTTGAGACACAGGCGCGCAAGACCTGAAGTCTTTGCCAAACATTGGCAATGCTACGGCATTACACGACGCCTAAGACACAGCGCGCACACAAGACCTGAAGTCTTTGCAAAACATTGGCAAAGCTACGACATTACACGCCGCCTGAGACACAGGCGCGCGCACAAGACCTGAACGCTTTGTCAAACATTGGCAAAGCTACTGCATTATACGGCGCCGGAGACACAGGCGTGCGCACAAGACCTGTGTTTGGCAAATCTACCGCATTACACGCCGCCAGAGACACAGGCGCGCAAACCTGAAGTCTTTTCCAAACATTGGCAAAGGTAGGGCATTACACGCCGCCTGAGACACACGCGTGCGCACAACACCTGTGTTTGGCAAAGCTACGAAATTACACGCCTCCTGAGACACATGCGCGCACAAGACCTGAAGTCTTTGCCAAACATTTGCAAATGTACGGCATTACACGCCGCCTGAGACACAGGCGTCCACCCAAGACCTGTGTTTGGCAAAGCTACGGCATTAAACGCCGCCTGAGACACAGCTGCGCGCACAAGACCTGAAGTCTTTGTCATACTATGGCAAAGCTACGGCATTACACGCTGCCTGAGACACAGGCGCGCGCACAAGACCTGAAATCTTTGCCAAACATTGGCAAAGCTACGACATTACACGCCTCCTGAGACACAGGCGCGCGCACAAGACATGTGTTCTTTGCCAAACATTGGCAAAGCTACGGCATTACACGCCTCCTGAGACACAGGCGTGCACAAGACCTGAAGTCTTTGCCAATCATTGGCAAAGATACGACATTTCACGCCGCCTGAGACACATGCGCGCAAACAAGACCTGAAGTCTTTTCCAAACATTAGCAAAGCTACGGCATTACACGCCTCCTGAGACACATGCGCGGACACAAACCTGAAGTCTTTGCCAAACATTAAACACCTCCTGAGACACAGGCGTGCACACAAGACCTGAACTCTATTCCAATCATTGGCAAAGCTAAGACATTACACGCCGCCTGAGACACAGGCGTGCGCATAAGACCTTTGTTTGGCAAAGCTACGACATTACACGCCGCCTGAGACACATGCGTGCACACAAGACCTGAACTCATTGCCAATCATTGGCAAAGCTATGACATTACACGCCGCCTGAGACACAGGCGCGCACATAAGACCTTTGTTTGGCAAAGCTACGACATTATACGCCGCCAGAGACACTGGCGCACAAGACCTAAAGTTTTTGCCAAACATTGGCAATGCTACGGCATTACACAACGCCTAAGACACAATGTCCACACAAGACCTGAAGTCTTTGCAAAACATTGGCTAAGCTACGGCGTTACACGCCGCCTGAAACACAGGCGTGCACAAGACCTGAACTCTATTCCAAACATTGGCAAAGCTACAACATTATAAGCCGCCTCAGACACAGGCGCGCGCACAAGACCTGAAGTCCTTGCCAAACATTAGCAAAACTACGACATTACACGACGCCTCAGACACAGGCGCGCGCACAAGATCTGAAGTCCTTGCCAAACATTGGGAAACCTACGGCATTACACGCCGCATGACACACAGGCGCGTGCACTAGACCTGAACTATATGCCAAACATTGGCAAAGATACGATATTACACGCCGCCTGAGACACATGCGCAGACACAAGACCTGAAGTCTTTGCCAAACATTACACACCGCCTGAGACACAGGTGTGCACACAAGACCTGAACTCTTTGCCAATCATTGGCAAAGCTACGGCATTACACGCCGCCTGAGACACAGGCGCGCACATAAGACCTTTGTTTGGCAAAGCTACGGCATTACACGCCGCTTGAGACACAGGCGCGCAAGACCTGAAGTCTTTGCCAAACATTGGCAATGCTACGGCATTACACGACGCCTAAGACACAGCGCGCACACAAGACCTGAAGTCTTTGCAAAACATTGGCAAAGCTACGACATTTCACGCCGCCTGAGACACAGGCGCGCGCACAAGACCTGAACGCTTTGTCAAACATTGGCAAAGCTACTGCATTATACGGCGCCTGAGACACAGGCGTGCGCACAAGACCTGTGTTTGGCAAATCTACCGCATTACACGCCGCCAGAGACACAGGCGCGCAAACCTGAAGTCTTTTCCAAACATTGGCAAAGGTAGGGCATTACACGCCGCCTGAGACACACGCGTGCGCACAACACCTGTGTTTGGCAAACCTACGAAATTACACGCCTCCTGAGACACAGGCGCGCACAAGACCTGAAGTCTTTGCCAAATATTTGCAAATGTACGGCATTACACGCCGCCTGAGACACAGGCGTCCACCCAAGACCTGTGTTTGGCAAAGCTACGGCATTAAACGCCGCCTGAGACACAGCTGCGCGCACAAGACCTGAAGTCTTTGTCATACTATGGCAAATCTACGGCATTACACGCTGCCTGAGACACATGCGCGCGCACAAGACCTGAAATCTTTGCCAAACATTGGCAAAGCTACGACATTACACGCCTCCTGAGACACAGGCGCGCGCATAAGACATGTGTTCTTTGCCAAACATTGGCAAAGCTACGGCATTACACGCCTCCTGAGACACAGGCGTGCACAAGACCTGAAGTCTTTGCCAATCATTGGCAAAGATACGACATTTCACGCCGCCTAAGACACAAGCGCGCAAACAAGACCTGAAGTCTTTTCCAAACATTAGCAAAGCTACGGCATTACACGCCTCCTGAGACACATGCGCGGACACAAACCTGAAGTCTTTGCCAAACATTAAACACCTCCTGAGACACAGGCGTGCACACAAGACCTGAACTCTTTGCCAATCATTGGCAAAGCTAAGACATTACACGCCGTCTGAGACACAGGCGCGCGCATAAGACCTTTGTTTGGCAAAGCTACGACATTACGCCGCCTGAAACACAGGCGTGCACAAGACCTGAACTCTATTCCAAACATTGGCAAAGCTACAACATTATAAGCCGCCTCAGACACAGGCGCGCGCACAAGACCTGAAGTCCTTGCCAAACATTAGCAATGCTATGACATTACACGCCGCCTAAGTTACATGCGCGCGCACAAGACCTGAACTCTTTGCCACACTTTGGCAAAGCCACGGTATTACACGCCTCCTGAGACACAGGCGCGCGCACAAGACCAGAACTCTTTGCCAAACATTAGAAAAGCTACGGCATTACACGCTGCTTGAGACACAGGCGCGCACAAGGCCTGAAGTCTTTGCTAAACATTGGCAAAGCTACGGCATTACACGCCGCCTGAGACACATGCGCGCACACAAGACCTGAAGTCTTTGCCAAACATTGGCAAAGCTACGGCATTACACGCCTCCTGAGACACAGGCGCGCACACAAGACATGAAGTCTTTGCCAAACATTTGCAAAGGTACAGAATTACACACCGCCTGAGACACAGGCGTGCGCACAAGTCCTGTGTTTGGCAAAGCTACGGCATTACACGTCACCTGAGACATAGACGCGCACAGAAGACCTAAAGTCTTTGCCAATCATTGACAAGGATACGACATTACACGCAGCCTGAGACACATGCGCGCACACAAGACCTGAAGTCTTTGCCAAACATTTGCAAAGCTACGCCATTACACGCTACCTGAGACACAGACATTGGAAAAGCTACGGCATTACACGCTGCCTGAGACATAGGCGCGCACAAGACCTGAAGTCTTTCCGAAACATTGGCAAAGCTACGGCATTACACGCCGCTTGAGACACATGCGCGCACACAAGACCTGAAGTCTTTGCCAAACATTACACACCGCCTGAGACACAGGCGTGCGCACAAGACCAAAACTCTTTGCCAAACATTGGCAAAGCTACGGCATTACACGCCGCCTGAGACACAGGCGCGCGCATAAGACCTTTGTTTCGCAAAGCTACGACATTACACACTGCCTGAGACACAGGCGTGCAGGACCTGAAGTCTTTGCCAAACATTGGCAATGCTACGGCATTACATGACGCCTGAGACACAGCGCGCACAAAAGACCTGAAGTCTTTGCGAAACATTAGCAAAGCTACGGCATTACACGCCGCTTAACACACAGGCGCGCGCGCAAGACCTTAACTATATGCCAAACATTCGCAAAGCTACGGCATTACACGCCGCCTGAGACAGATGCGCGTGCAAAAGTCTTGAAGTCTTTGCCATTCATTGGCAAAGCTACGGAATTACATGCCGTCTGAGAAACATGTGCGCGCACAAGACCAGAAGTCTTTTCCAATCATTGGCAATGCAACGGCATTACACGCCGCCTGAGACACATGTGCGCGCACAAGACCGGAAGTCTTTTCCAAACATTGGCAAAGCTACGACATTACACGCCGCCTGGGTTACATGCGCGCGCACAAGACCTGAACATTTTGCCACGCTTTGGCAAAGCCACGGCATTACACGCCTACTGAGACACAGGCGCGCGCACAAGACCAGAACTCTTTGCCAAACATTGAAAAAGCTACGGCATTACACGCTGCCTGAGACATAGGCGCGCACAAGGACTAAAGTCTTTGCCAAACATTGGCAAAGCTACGGCATTACACGCCGCCTGAGACACATGCGCGCACACAAGACCTGAAGTCTTTTCCAGACATTGGCAAAGCTACGGCATTACACGCCACCTGAGACACACGCGTTCGGACAAGACATGAAGACTTTGCCAAACATTGGCAATGCTACGGCATTACATGCCTCCTGAGACACAGGCGCGCGCACAAGACCTGAATTCTTTGCTAAACATTGGCAAAGCTACAGCATTACACGCCGCCTGAGACACAGGCGTGCGCACAAGTCCTGTGTATGGCAAAGCTACGACATTACACGTCACCTGAGACATACACGCACGCGCATTACGACATTACACGCCGCCTGAGACACATGCGCGCGCACGAGACCTGAAGTCTTTGCCAAACATTAGCGAAGCTACGGCATTACACGCCGCCTGAGACACAGGTACGCGCAGAAGACCTGAAGTCTTTGCCAGACATTGGAAAAGCTACGGCATTACACGCTGCCTGAGACACAGGCGCGCACAAGACCTGAAGTCTTTCCCAAACATTGGCAATGCTATGGCATTACACGCCGCCTGAGACACATGCGCGCACACAAGACCAGAAGTCTTTGCCAAACATTACACACCGCCTGAGACACAGGCGTGCGCACAAGACCTGAACTCTTTGCCAAACATTGGCAAAGCTACGGCATTACACGCCGCCTGAGACACTAGCGAGAATAAGACCTTTGTTTGGCAAAGCTACGACATTACACGCTGCCGGAGACACAGGCGTGCCAGACATGAATTCTTTGCCAAACATTGGCAATGCTACGGCATTACATGACGCCTGAGACACATCGCGCACAGAAGACCTGAAGTCTTTGCAAAACATTGGCAAAGCTACGGCATTACACGCCGCCTGAGACACACGCGCGCGCACAAGACCTTAACTATATGCCAAACATTCGCAAAGCTACGGCATTACACGACGCCTGAGACACCTGCCACGCAATAGTTTTGAAGTCTTTGCCAATCTTTGGCAAAGATACGGTATTACATGCCGCCTGAGAAACATGCGCACGCACAAGACCTGAAGTCTTTGCCAATCATTGGAAAAGCTACGGTATTACACGCCGCCTGACATAGATGTGCGCGCACAAGACCTGAAGTCTTTGCCAAACATTGGCAAAGCTACGACATTACACGCCGCTTGGGTTACATGCGCGCGCACAGGACATGAACTCTTTGCCACACTTTGGCAAAGCTACGACATTACATGCCTCCTGAGACACAGGCATGCGCACAAGACCAGAACTCTTTTCCAAACATTGGAAAAGCTACGGCATTACACGCTGCCTGAGACACAGGCGCGCACAAGACCTGAAGTCTTTGCCAAACATTGGCAAAGCTACGGCATTACACGCCGCCTGAGACACATGCGCGTACACAAGACCTAAAGTCTTTGCCAAACATTGGCAGAGCTACGGCATTACACGCCTCCTGAGACACAAGCGCGCGCACAAGACATCAAGTCTTTGCCAAACATTGGCAAAGCTACGGCATTACACGCCACATGAGACACAGGCGCTTCAAGACCTGAAGTATTTGCCAAACATTTGCAAAGGTACAGCGTTACACGCCGCCTGAGACACAGGCGTGCGCACAAGACCTGTGTTTGGCAAAGCTACGGCATTACACGTCACCTGAGACATAGACGCGCGCACAAGACCTAAAGTCTTTGCCAATCATTGGCAAGGATACGACATTACACGCCGCATGAGACACATGTGCGCGCACAAGACCTGAAGTCTTTGCCAAACATTAGCAAAGCTAAGGCATTACACGCTGCCTTAGACACAGGCGTGTGCAGAAGACCTGAAGTCTTTGCAGACAATGGCAAAGCTACAGCATTACACGTCGCCTGAGACACAGGCGCGCGCACCAAACCTGAAGTATTTGCGATACATTGGCAATGCTACGGCATTACACGCCGCCTGAGACACACGCGCGCACACAAGACCTGAAGTCTTTGCCAAACATTACACACCGCCTGAGACACAGGCGTGCGCACAAGACCAAAACTCTTTGCCAAACATTGGCAAAGCTACGGCATTACACGCCGCCTGAGACATAGGCGCGCGCATAAGACCTCTGTTTGGCAAAGCTACGACATTACACACTGCCTGAGACACAGGCGTGCAGGACCTGAAGTCTTTGCCAAACATTGGCAATGCTACGGCATTACATGACGCCTGAGACACAGCGCGCACAAAAGACCTGAAGTCTTTGCAAAACATTAGCAAAGCTACGGCATTACACGCCGCTTGACACACAGGCGCGCGCAAGACCTTAACTATATGCCAAACATTCGCAAAGCTACGGCATTACACGCCGCCTGAGACAGATGCGCGTGCAAAAGTCTTGAAGTCTTTGCCATTCATTGGCAAAGCTACGGAATTACATGCCGTCTGAGAAACATGTGCGCGCACAAGACCAGAAGTCTTTTCCAATCATTGGCAATGCAACGGCATTACACGCCGCCTGAGACACATGTGCGCGCACAAGACCGGAAGTCTTTTCCAAACATTGGCAAAGCTACGACATTACACGCCGCCTGGGTTACATGCGCGCGCACAAGACCTGAACTTTTTGCCACGCTTTGGCAAAGCCACGGCATTACACGCCTCCTGAGACACAGGCGCGCGCACAAGACCAGAACTCTTTGCCAAACATTGAAAAAGCTACGGCATTACACGCTGCCTGAGACATAGGCGCGCACAAGGCCTAAAGTCTTTGCCAAACATTGGCAAAGCTACGGCATTACACGCCGCCTGAGACACATGCGCGCACACAAGACCAGAAGTCTTTTCCAGACATTGGCAAAGCTACGGCATTACACGCCACCTGAGACGCACGCGTTCGGACAAGACATGAAGACTTTGCCAAACATTGGCAATGCTACGGCATTACATGCCTCCTGAGACACAGGCGCGCGCACAAGACCTGAATTCTTTGCTAAACATTGGCAAAGCTACAGCATTACACGCCGCCTGAGACACAGGCGTGCGCACAAGTCCTGTGTATGGCAAAGCTACGACATTACACGTCACCTGAGACATAAACGCGCGCACAAGACCTGAAGTCTTTGCCAATCATTGGCAAGGATACGACATTACACGCCGCCTGAGACACATGCGCGCGCACAAGACCTGAAGTCTTTGCCAAACATTAGCAAAGCTACGGCATTACACGCCGCCTGAGACACAGGCACGCGCAGAAGACCTGAAGTCTATGCTAGACATTGGAAAAGCTACGGCATTACACGCTGCCTGATACACAGGCGCGCACAAGACCTGAAGTCTTTCCCAAACATTGGCAAAGCTATGGCATTACACGCCGCCTGAGACACATGCGCGCACACAAGACCTGAAGTCTTTGCCAAACATTACACACCGCCTGAGACACAGGCGTGCGCACAAGACCTGAACTCTTTGCCAAACATTGGCAAAGCAACGGCATTACACGCCGCCTGAGACACAGGCGCGCGCATAAGACCTTTGTTTAGCAAAGCTACGACATTACACGCTTCCTGAGACACAGGCGTGCCAGACCTGAATTCTTTGCCAAACATTGGCAATGCTACGGCATTACATGACGCCTGAGACACAGCGCGCACAGAAGACCTGAAGTCTTTGCAAAACATTGGCAAAGCTACGGCATTACACGCCGCCTGATACACAGGTGTACGCACAAGACCGTAACTATATGCCAAACAATCGCAAAGCTACGGCATTACACGCCGCCTGAGACACCTGCCCGCGCAAAAGTCCTGAAGTCTTTGCAATCATTGGCAAAGATACGGCATTACATGCCGCCTGAGAAACATGCGCGCGCACAAGACCTGAAGTCTTTGCCAATCATTGGAAAAGCTACGGCATTACACACCGCCTAAGACACATGTGCGCGCACAAGACCTGAAGTCTTTGCCAAACATTGGCAAAGCTACGACATTACACGCCGCTTGGGTTACATGCGCGCGCACAAGACCTGAACTCTTTGCCACACTTTGGCAAAGCTACGACATTACATGCCTCCTGAGACACAAGCGCGCGCACAAGACCATAACTCTTTGCCAAACATTGGAAAAGCTACGGCATTACACGCTGCTTGAGACACAGCCGCGCACAAGACCTGAAGTCTTTGCCAAACATTGGCAAAGCTACGGCATTACACGCCACCTGAGACACATGCGCGCACACAAGACCTGAAGTCTTTGCCAAACATTGGCAGAACTACGGCATTACACGCCTCCTGAGACACAGGCGTGCGCACAAGACATGAAGTCTTTGCCAAACATTGGCAAAGCTACGGCATTACACGCCTCCTGAGACACAGGCGCGCACAAGACCTGAAGTCTTTGCCAAACATTTGCAAAGGTACAGCATTACACGCCGCCTAAGACACAGGCGCGCGCACAAGACCTGTGTTTGGCAAAGCTACGTCATTACACGTCATGTAACATTTCTGATTTTTTTAGTAACCATATTTCGATTCAATGTAATGCATTTCAAACTCAATACTCGTGCACTGTCTTATTATACTTTTCGCCATAAATTAAATGCAATGATTCAATACAAATTTACAAGTTTTGCTCGATTATATACACTTAAACGCTATACAAGTAACAATTTGTTTCAAACTAATCAAACCTGAAAGGTTAAGGACTAAAGTTGAAAATTTATCAAGAAACCCTAATTAGCACGGTCGTGCTTCGTCCTGGCACGGTCGCACCAAGTGCCTCGGCACGATCGCGCGACTGGTCCTGGAACGATCGTGCCCGGTGCCTAGGCACGGTCGCGCCTCTCTTGGGCACGGTCGCGCCTGTGTAACAGCTGAAACGTAAATGCAGTTTAATTACCCGATCGTTCGAATCCGTAACATCCATACGTTTCTTTTCCCCTTAACGAATGTATTACCATTTTCAAATTTTACAAACGCTTCAGTTTCATACCATCAATCTCGAAATCTCTCTCAAGCAATTCAAGCAAAAAAACTCGAATCCTCCTCTAAACCCAAATCCTCCCAATCAAGAAAGGAATTCGCATCTCCTGAATCTCGTCAAGTCTCTAGACTCTCTGGCCTAGCCGGAATTGCAACCAAAGTCGCCGGAAGCCGCTACCCGCCGACGTCGGAACTCCCTCCTACCGATCGCTATCAATTCCTTACTGTTTGAGGTAATTGAATCATCCCTCCTTTTCGTTTCGGTCCATATAACAAAAGCCCCCTATCAATCTGGGCTTTCATTACAGAAATCGTCCGAATCAGAACTCATGTTTTATAAAAAGATGATTTAATCGAATCCCTGCTTAAACACGATGTACATGCAATTAAGTCATATGAAAAGACTCGTAATAACCCATTAATCAAAAGACCTAACAATTCCAGCGTTTAAAATACAAGCATTTGTCAATTCGTGTATGATTTGGAAGAGACACGGTCGCGCTAATCGTCTAGCGCGGCCGTGTCTCATAGAGCGCGGTCGTGTCGACTAGCAGCGCGGTCGTGTCCTCCTGTCCAGACCTTGTCATGTCCTCTGGGCTCGTCTCTGTTGTGTCTAGGAATCATAGACACGACTGTGCCGGTCCAAGGCACGGTCGTGCTTGTTGACTTGTCTAGATTGTGCTCCTGTTGATCAACCCGGTCGCGCCCCGACTAGCGCGGTCGCGCCCGTGGCTTGATCACGATCGTGCCCTTTCGAGGCACGGTCGTGTGAGACTCAGAACCTTTAACAGAATTATAAATTTTTATATTTTAATCAGTAAATGTTTCAGATTTTATAAAAATATGTTTTCTGTATTTAAAAATGGATTAAAAGTTTAATCTTGGCATAAATATAATTTATTTAAAAATTTATGAAAATTTAATTTATATTTATTATCTTACACTTAAATGATATTTTAAATAATTAAGTTACAAAATTTATAAATAAATGAAATAAAGATTATTTATTTAATTTACATTTTAAATCAAAATCATTTATTTATTTATACTTAATTACAAATAATATTTACATTATTTCATAAACTATAATTATATATTTATTCAATTATTCAATTCAAACCTAATCAAATTGTTTCAAAAATATTTTACTTCAAACTCTATATATTCTATTCAATACTTTTTAAATACAAATCCATAGTTTTATACACAAATTCAACTTTCATTTTAGACTTAAACTTATGCGTCTATTTGATTCAATACACATTACTCTTTAGGTTAAATTATGCATTTCGAGGATCATATTTGCTATCTATAATCTTTGTTAGCTACACTTCCATACCAAGTGAGTATTCACAACCCCTTTTTACTCTTTTACACTCTTGGGGTGGAACATGAACTCTATACACATTACACATTACACATTACACATTTACATTTACACAAACAACACAAGTGCAAAAATCCTATTTACATACATGTGTGCAAAATTTGAGCTTTATGCCCGAGTGCTAGGTGTGCTAACCTTTGTATGCTCTTATGTGCAATCATTAACTATACAAGCCGACGGTTTTCAATGATAGATCTATTGAGTCTGACAAACCCACCCATGGTGCGCGGTGATTGAAACAGACCACACAATTTTTGCATGCTAGTTACAAGGTTTGGTTGTACATGGTTACACAATAGCTGCTCCCCATAAATGCCTTATTTTATCATGTTTTGTAAAGGATTTGTTTTCAACTATATGCTATCTACATACAACTGTGTTATACTCACCAACTTTTTAGTTGACTTTATTTTATTCATGTTTCAGGCCCCAATATGTGAGATTGATTCAAGACGTGTTCAACATAGGATTTGGACTTAGCAATTTAAATCAAGAAGTTTATGAATTGTTTTATGTTTCTTGTTTGAATTTGGTTTGTACTTGGATTATTTGTAATGGAAATTTAACTTTAATATATTTCAATTTAGTCAACCATGTGCTATGAATAGTCTTACATGTCCCGCCCCGATGATTCCGCCATCGGTCGGGGTGTGACAGGTCACCTGAGACATAGACGCGCACACAAGACCTGAAGTCTTTGCCAATCATTGGCAAGGATACGACATTACACGCCGCCTGAGACACATGCGCGCGCACAAGACCTGAAGTCTTTGCCAAAAATTAGCAACGCTACGGCATTACACGCCGCCTGAGACACAGGCGCGCGCAGAAGACCTGAAGTCTTTGACAGACATTGGCAAAGCTACGGCATTACACGCCGCCTAAGACACAGGCGCACGCACCAAACCTGAAGTATTTGCGAAACATTGGCAATGCTACGGCATTACACGCAGCCTGAGACACACGAGCGCGCACAAGACATGAAGTCTTTTCCAAACATTGGCAAATCTACGACATTACACGCCGCCTGAGACACATGCGCGCGCAAAAGACCTGTGTTTGGCAAAGCTACGGCATTACACGCCGCCTGAAACACAGGCGCGCGCACAAGACCTGAATTCTTTGCTAAACATTGGCAAAGCTAGAGCATTACACGCTGCCTGAGACACAGGTGCGCGCACAAGACCTGAAGTCCTTGCCAAACATTGGCAAAGCTACGGCATTATGCACCGCCTCAGACACAGGCGCGCGCACAAGACATGTAGTCTTTGCCAAACATTGGCAAAGCTAAGACATTACACGCCTCCTGAACCCACAGGCGCGCGCACAAGACATGTAGTGTTTGCCAAACATTGGCAAAGCTACGACATTACACGCCTCCTGAGACACAGGCGCGCACAAGACCTGAAGTCTTCGCCAAACTTTTGCAAAGGTACGGCATTACACGCCGCCTAAGACACAGGCGTGCACCCAAGACCTGTGTTTGGCAAAGCTACGGTATTACACGCCGCCTGAGACACAGGCGCGCGCACAAGACCTGAAGTCTTTGGCAAACATTGGCAAAGCTACGGCATTACACGTCGCCTGAGACACGGTCGCGCACAAGACCTGAAGTCGTTGCAAAACATTAGCAAGCGCGCGCACAAGACTGAAGTCTTTGCCTAACTTTGGCAAACCTATGGCATTACACCCCGCCTGAAACACATGCGCGCGCACAAGACCTGAAGTCCTTGCCAAACATTAGCAAAGCTATGTCATTACAAGCCACCACAGACACAGGCACGCGAAGAAGACCTGAAGTCTTTTCAAGACCTTACACACCGCCTGAGACACAGGCGTGCGCACAAGACCTGAAGTCTTTCCCAAACATTGGCAAAGTTACAACATTACACATCGCCTGAGACACAGGCGTGAACAAGACCTGAAGTCCTTGACAAACATTAGCGAAGCTACGTCATTACACGCCGCCTCAGACACAGGCGCGGGCACAAGACTGAAGTCTTTGCCTAACATTGGCAAACCTACGGCATTACACCCCGCCTGAAACACATGCGCGCGCACAAGACCTGAAGTCTTTGCTAATCATTGGCAAAGCTACGGCATTACACGTCGCCTGAGACACATGTGCGCGAACAAGACCTGAAGTCTTTGCCAAACATTCGCAAAGCTACGACATTACACGCGCGCCTGGATTACATGCGCGCGCACTAGACCTGAACTCTTTGCCACGCTTTGGCAAAGCTACGGCATTACACGCCTCCTAAGACACAGGCGCGCGCACAAGACCAGAACTCTTTGCCAAACTTTGAAAAACTACGGCATTACACGTCGCCTGAGACACAGGCGCGCACAAGACCTAAAGTCGTTGCCAAACATTAGCAAAGCTACGTCATTACACGCCTCCTCAGACACAGGCGCGCGCACAAGACTGAAGTCTTTGCCTAACTTTGGCAAACCTACGGCATTACACCCCGCCTAAAACACATGCGCGCGCACAAGACCTGAAGTCCTTGCCAAACATTAGCAAAGCTATGTCACTACAAGCCACCTCAGACACAGGAACGCGAAGAAGACCTGAAGTCTTTGCAAGACCTTACACACCGCCTGAGACACAGGCGTGCGCACAAGACCTGAAGTCTTACCCAAACATTGGCAAAGCTACGACATTACACATCGTCTGAGACACAGGCGCGCACAAGACCTGAAGTCCTTGCCAAACATTAGCAAAGCTACATCATTACACGCCGCCTCAGACACAGGTGCGCGCACAAGACTGAAATCTTTGCCTAACATTGGCAAACCTACGGCATTACACCCCGCCTGAAACACATGCGCGCGTACAAGACCTGAAGTCTTTGCTAATCATTGGCAAAGCTACGGCATTACACGTCGCCTAAGACACATGTGCGCGAACATGACCTGAAGTCTTTGCCAAACATTGGCAAAGCTACGACATTACACGCGCGCCTGGATTACATGCGCGCGCACAAGACCTGAACTCTTTGCCACGCTTTGGCAAAGCAACGACATTACACGCCTCCTAAGATACAGGCGCGCGCACAAGACCAGAACTCTTTGCCAAACATCGGAAAAACTACGGCATTACACGCTGGCTGAGACACAGGCGCACGCACCAAACCTGAAGTTTTTGCGAAACATTGGCAATGCTACGGCATTACACGCAGCCTGAGACACACGAGCGCGCACAAGACATGAAGTCTTTTCCAAACATTGGCAAATCTACGACATTACACGCCGCCTGAGACACATGCGCGCGCACAAGACCTGTGTTTGGCAAAGCTACAGCATTACACGCCGCCTGAAACACAGGCGCGCGCACAAGACCTGAATTCTTTGCTAAACATTGGCAAAGCTACAGCATTACACGCCGCCTGAGACACAGGCGTGCGCACAAGACCTGAAGTCCTTACCTAAACATTGGCAAAGCTACGGCATTACGCACCGCCTCAGACACAGGCGCGCGCCCAAGACATGTAGTCTTTGCCAAACATTGGCAAAGCTACACAATTACACGCCTCCTGAACCCACAGGCGCGCGCACAAGACATGTAGTGTTTGCCAAACATTGGCAAAGCTACGACATTACACGCCTCCTGAGACACAGGCGCGCACAAGACCTGAAGTCTTCGCCAAACTTTTGCAAAGGTATGGCATTACACGCCGCCTGAGACAAAGGCGTGCACCCAAGACCTGTGTTTGGCAAAGCTACGATATTACACGCCGCCTGAGACACAGGCGCGCGCACAAGACCTGAAGTCTTTGCCAAACATTGGCAAAGCTACGGCATTACACGTCGCCTGAGACACAGGCGCGCACAAGACCTGAAGTCGTTGCAAAACATTAGCAAAGCTACGTCATTACACGCCGCCTCAGACACAGGCGCGCGCACAAGACTGAAGTCTTTGCCTAACTTTGGCAAACCTATGGCATTACACCCCGCCTGAAACACATGCGCGCGCACAAGACCTGTAGTCCTTGACAAACATTAGCAAAGATATGTCATTACAAGCCACCTCAGACACAGGCACACGAAGAAGACCTGAAGTCTTTGCAAGACCTTACACACCGCCTGAGACACAGGCGTGCGCACAAGACCTGAAGTCTTTCCCAAACATTGGCAAAGCTACAACATTAAACATCGCCTGAGACACAGGCGTGAACAAGACCTGAAGTCCTTGCCAAACATTAGCAAAGCTACGTCATTACACGCCGCCTCAGACACAGGCGCGCGCACAAGACTGAAGTCTTTGCCTAACATTGGCAAACCTACGGCATTACACCCCGCCTGAAACACATGCGCGCGCACAAGACCTGAAGTCTTTGCTAATCATTGGCAAAGCTACGGCATTACACGTCGCCTGAGACACACGAGCGCGCACAAGACATGAAGTCTTTTCCAAACATTGGCAAATCTACGACATTACACGCCGCCTGAGACACATGCGCGCGCACAAGACCTGTGTTTGGCAAAGCTACAGCATTACACGCCGCCTGAAACACAGGCGCGCGCACAAGACCTGAATTCTTTGCTAAACATTGGCAAAGCTACAGCATTACACGCCGCCTGAGACACAGGCGTGTGCACAAGACCTGAAGTCCTTACCTAAACATTGGCAAAGCTACGGCATTACGCACCGCCTCAGACACAGGCGCGCGCCCAAGACATGTAGTCTTTGCCAAACATTGGCAAAGCTACAACATTAGACGCCTCCTGAACCCACAGGCACGCGCACAAGACATGTAGTGTTTGCCAAACATTGGCAAAGCTACGACATTACACGCCTCCTGAGACACAGGCGCGCACAAGACCTGAAGTCTTCGCCAAACTTTTGCAAAGGTACGGCATTACACGCCGCCTGAGACAAAGGCGTGCACCCAAGACCTGTGTTTGGCAAAGCTACGATATTACACGCCGCCTGAGACACAGGCGCGCGCACAAGACCTGAAGTCTTTGCCAAACATTGGCAAAGCTACGGCATTACACGTCGCCTGAGACACAGGCGCGCACAAGACCTAAAGTCGTTGCAAAACATTAGCAAAGCTACGTCATTACACGCCGCCTTAGACACAAGCGCGCGCACAAGACTGAAGTCTTTGCCTAACTTTGGCAAACCTATGGCATTACACCCCGCCTGAAACACATGCGCGCGCACAAGACCTGTAGTCCTTGACAAACATTAGCAAAGATATGTCATTACAAGCCACCTCAGACACAGGCACGCGAAGAAGACCTGAAGTCTTTGCAAGACCTTACACACCGCCTGAGACACAGGCGTGCGCACAAGACCTGAAGTCTTTCCCAAACATTGGCAAAGCTACAACATTAAACATCGCCTGAGACACAGGCGTGAACAAGACCTGAAGTCCTTGCCAAACATTAGCAAAGCTACGTCATTACACGCCGCCTCAGACACAGGCGCGCGCACAAGACTGAAGTCTTTGCCTAACATTGGCAAACCTACGGCATTACACCCCGCCTGAAACACATGCGCGCGCACAAGACCTGAAGTCTTTGCTAATCATTGGCAAAGCTACGGCATTACACGTCGCCTGAGACACATGTGCGCGAACAAGACCTGAAGTCTTTGCCAAACATTGGCAAAGCTACGACATTACACGCGCACCTGGATTACATGCGCGCGCACAAGACCTGAACTCTTTGCCACGCTTTGGCAAAGCTACGGCATTACACGCCTCCTAAGATACAGGTGCGCACACAAGACCAGAACTCTTTGCCAAACATTGGAAAACTACGGCATTACACGTCGCCTGAGACACAAGCGCGAACAAGACCTGAAGTCGTTGCCAAACATTAGTAGAGTTACGTCATTACACGCCGCCTTAGACAAAGGCGCTCGCACAAGACTGAAGTCTTTGCCTAACTTTGGCAAACCTACGGCATTACACCTCGCCTAAAACACATGCGCGGGTACAAGACCTGAAATCCTTGCCAAACATTAGCAAAGCTATGTCATTACAAGCCACCTCTGACACAGGCACGCGAAGAAGACCTTACACACCGCCTGAGACACAGGCGCGCACAAGACCTGAAGTCCATGCTAAACATTAGCAAAGCTACGTCATTACACGCCGCCTCAGACACAGGAGCGCGCACAAGACTGAAGTCTTTGCCTAACATTAGCAAACCTACGGCATTACACCCTGCCTGAAACACATGCGCGCGCACAAGACCTGAAGTCTTTGCTAATCATTGGCAAAGCTACGACATTACACGTCGCCTGAGACACATGTGCGCGAACAATACCTGAAGTCTTTGCCAAACATTGGCAAAGCTACGACATTACACTTGCGCCTGGATTACATGCGCGCGCACAAGACCTGAACTCTTTGCCACGCTTTGGCAAAGCTACGGCATTACACGCCTCCTAAGATACAGGCGCGCGCACAAGACCAGACCTCTTTGCCAAACATGGGAAAAACTATGGCATTACACGCTGCCTGAGACACAGGCGCGCACAAGACCTGATGTCTTTGCCAAACCTTGGCAAAGCTACGGCATTACACGCTGCCTGAGACACATGCGCGCACAAGACCTGAAGTCTTTGCCAAACATTGGCAAAGCTACGGCATTACACGCCTTCTGAGTCACAGGGGCGCCCAGAAGACATGTAGTCTTTGCCAAACATTGGCAAAGCTACGACATTACACGCCTCCTGAAACACAGGCGCGCACAAGACCTGAAGTCTTTGCCAAACATTTGCAAAGGTACAGCATTACACACCGCCTAAGACACAGGCGTGCGCACAAGACCTGTGTTTGGCAAAGCTACGACATTACACGTCGCCTGAGACATAGGCGCGCGCACAAGACTGAAGTCTTTGCCTAACTTTGGTAAACCTACGGCATTACACCCAGCCTGAAACACATGCGTGCGCACAAGACCTGAAGTCCTTGCCAAACATTAGCAAAGCTATGTCTTTACAAGCCACCTCAGACACAGGCACGCGAAGAAGACCTGAAGTCTTTGCAAGACCTTACACACCGCCTGAGACACAGGCGTGCGCACAAGACCTGAAGTCTTTCCCAAACATTAGCAAAGTTACGTCATTACACGCCGCCTCAGACACAGGCGCGCGCACAAGACTGAAGTCTTTGCCTAACATTGGCAAACCTACGGCATTACACCCTGCCTGAAACACATGCGCGCGCACAAGACATGAAGTCTTTGCTAATCATTGGCAAAGCTACGGCATTACACGTCGCCTGAGACACATGTGCGCGAACAAGACCTGAAGTCTTTGCCAAACATTGGCAAAGCTACGACATTACACTCGCGCCTGGATTACATGCGCGCGCACAAAACCTGAACTCTTTGCCACGCTTTGGCAAAGCTACGGCATTACACGCCTCCTAAGATACAGGCGCGCGCACAAGACCAGAACTCTTTGCAAAACATTGGAAAAACTACGGCATTACACGCTGCCTGAGACACAGGCGCGCACAAGACCTGAAGTCTTTGCCAAACCTTGGCAAAGCTACGGCATTAGACGCTGCCTGAGACACATGCGCGCACAAGACCAGAAGTCTTTGCCAAACATTGGCAAAGCTACGGCATTACACGCCTTCTGAGTCATAGGGTCGCCCAGAAGACATGTAGTCTTTGCCAAACATTGGCAAAGCTACGACATTACACGCCTCCTGAGACAAAGGCGCGCACAAGACCTGAAGTCTTTGCCAAACATTTGCAAAGGTACAGCATTACACACCGCCTAAGACACAGGTGTGCGCACAAGACCTGTGTTTGACAAAGCTACGACATTACATGTCGCCTGAGACATAGGCGTGTGCACAAGACTGAAGTCTTTGCCTAACTTTGGCAAACCTACGGCATTACACCCAGCCTGAAACACATGCGTGCGCACAAGACCTGAAGTCCTTGCCAAACATTAGCAAAGCTATGTCATTACAAGCCACCTCAGACACAGTCACGCGAAGAAGACCTGAAGTCTTTGCAAGACCTTACACACCGCCTGAGACACAGGCGTGCGCACAAGACCTGAAGTCTTTCCCAAACATTGGCAAAGCTACGACATTACACATCGCCTGAGACACAGGCGCGCACAAGACCTAAAGTCCATGCCAAACACTAGCAAAGCTACGTCATTACACGCCGCCTCAGACACAGGCGCGCGCACAAGACTGAAGTCTTTGCATAACATTGGCAAACCTACGGCATTACACCCCGCCTGAAACACATGCGCGCGCACAAGACCTGAAGTCTTTGCTAATCATTGGCAAAGCTACGGCATTACACGTCGCCTAAGACACATGTGCATGAACAAGACCTGAAGTCTTTGCCAAACATTGGCAAAGCTACGACATTACACGCGCTCCTGGATTACGTGCGCGCGCACAAGACCTGAACTCTTTGCCACGCTTTGGCAAAGCTACGGCATTACACGCTACCTAAGATACAGGCGCGCGCACAAGACCAGAACTCTTTGCCAAACATTGGAAAAACTACGGCATTACACGCTGCCTGAGACACAGGCGCGCACAAGACCTGAAGTCTTTGCCAAACCTTGGCAAAGCTACGGCATTACACGCTGCCTGAGACACATGCGCGCACAAGACCTGAAGTCTTTGCCAAACATTGGCAAAGCTACGGCATTACACGCCTTCTGAGTCACAGGGGCGCCCAGAAGACATGTAGTCTTTGCCAAACATTGGCAAAGCTAGGGCATTACACGCCTCCTGAGACACAGGCGCGCACAAGACATGGAGTCTTTGCCAAACATTTACAAAGGTACAGCATTACACGCCGCCTAAGACACAGGCGTGCGCACAAGACCTGTGTTTGGCAAAGCTACGGCATTACACGTCGCCTGAGACATAGGCGCGCGCACAAGACTGAAGTCTTTGCCTAACTTTGGCAAACCTACGGCATTACACCCAGCCTGAAACACATGCGCGCGCACAAGACCTGAAGTCCTTGCCAAACATTAGCAAAGGTATGTCATTACAAGCCACCTCAGACACAGGTACGCGAAGAAGACCTGAAGTCTTTGCAAGACCTTACACACCGCCTGAGACACAGGCGTGCGCACAAAACCTGAAGTCTTTCCCAAACATTGGCAAAGCTACGACATTACACATCGCCTGAGACACAGGCGCGCACAAGACCTGAAGTCCTTGCCAAACATTAGCAAAGCTACGTCATTACACGCCACCTCAGACACAGGCGCGCGCACAAGACTGAAGTCCTTGCCTAGCAAGGATACGACATTACACGCCGCCTGAGACACATGTGCGCGCACAAGACCTGAAGTCTTTGCCAAACATTAGCAAATCTATGGAATTACACACCGCCAGAGACACAGACGCGCGCAGAAGACCTGAAGTCTTTGCCGGATATTGGCAAAGCTACGGCATTACACGCCGCCTGAGACACAGGCGCGCACACCAAACCTGAAGTATTTGCGAAACATTGGTAATGCTACGGCATTACATGTCGCATGAGACACACGCACGCACAAGACATGAAGTCTTTTCCAAACAATGGCAAATCTATGACATTAGACGCCGCATGAGACACATGCGCGCGCACAGAACCTGTGTTTGGCAAAGCTACGTCATTACACGCCGCCTAAGACACAGGCGCGCACACAAGACCTGAATTATTTGCTAAACATTGGCAAAGCTACAGCATTACACACCGCCTGAGACACAGGCGCGCGCACAAGACCTGAAGTCCTTGCCAAACATTGGCAAAGCTACATCATTACGCACCGCCTCAGACACAGGCGCGCGCACAGAACATGTATTATTTGCCAAACATTGGCAAAGCTACGGCATTACACGCCTCCTAAACCTACAGGCGCGCGCACAAGACATGTAGTCTTTGCCAAACATTGGAAAAGCTACGACATTACACGCCTCCTAAGACACAGGCGTGCACAAGACCTGAAGTCTTTGCCAAATATTTGCAAAGGTACGGCATTACACGCCGCCTGAGACACAGGCGTGCACCCAAGACCTGTGTTTGGCAAAGCTACGGTATTACACGCCGCCTGAGACACAAGCGCGCGCACAAGACCTGAAGTCTTTGTCAAACATTGGCAAAGCTACGGCATTACACGTCGCCTGAGACACAGGCGCGCGCACAAGACCTGAAGTCCTTGCCAAACATTAGCAAAGCTATGTCATTACACGCCGCCTCAGACACAGGCGCGGGAACGAGACTGAAGTCTTTGCCTAAAATTGGCAAACCTACGACATTACACTCCGCCTGAAACACATACGCGCGCACAAGACCTGAAGTTTTTGCCAATCATTGGCAAAGATACAACATTACACGTCGCCTGAGACACATGCGCGCGCACAAGACCTGAATTCTTTGCCAAACATTACACACCGCCTGAGACACAGGCGTACGCACAAGACCTGAACTCTTTGCCAAACATTGGCAAAGGTACAGCATTACACACCGCCTAAGACACAGGTGTGCGCACAAGACCTGTGTTTGGCAAAGCTACGACATTACATGTCGCCTGAGACATAGGCGTGCGCACAAGACTGAAGTCTTTGCCTAACTTTGGCAAACCTACGGCATTACACCCAGCCTGAAACACATGCGTGCGCACAAGACCTGAAGTCCTTGCCAAACATCAGCAAAGCTATGTCATTACAAGCCACCTCAGACACAGGCACGCGAAGAAGACCTGAAGTCTTTGCAAGACCTTACACACCGCTTGAGACACAGGCGTGCGCACAAGACCTGAAGTCTTTCCCAAACATTGGCAATGCTACGACATTACACATCGCCTGAGACACAGGCGCGCACAAGACCTGAAGTCCATGCCAAACACTAGCAAAGCTACGTCATTACACGCCGCCTCAGACACAGGCGCGCGCACAAGACTGAAGTCTTTGCATAACATTGGCAAACCTACGGCATTACACCCCGCCTGAAACACATGCGCGAGCACAAGACCTGAAGTCTTTGCTAATCATTGGCAAAGGTACGGCATTACACGTCGCCTAAGACACATGTGCACGAACAAGACCAGAAGTCTTTGCCAAACATTGGCAAAGCTACGACATTACACGCGCGCCTGGATTACATGCGCGCGCACAAGACCTGAACTCTTTGCCACGCTTTGGCAAAGCTACGGCAATACACGCCTTCTAAGATACAGGCGCGCGCACAAGACCAGAACTCTTTGCCAAACATTGGAAAAACTATGGCATTACACGCTGCCTGAGACACAGGCGCGCACAAGACCTGAAGTCTTTGCCAAACCTTGGCAAAGCTATGGCATTACACGCTGCCTGAGACACATGCACGCACAAGACCAGAAGTCTTTGCTAAACATTGGCAAAGCTACGGCGTTACACGCCTTCTGAGTCACAGGGGCGCCCAGAAGGCATGTAGTCTTTGCCAAACATTGGCAAAGCTACGACATTACACGCCTCCTGAGACACAGGCGCGCACAAGACATGAAGTCTTTGCCAAACATTTGCAAAGGTACAGCATTACACGCCGCCTAAGACACAGGCGTGCGCACAAGACCTGTGTTTGGCAAAGCTACGACATTACACGTCGCCTGAGACATAGGCACGCGCACAAGACCTGAAGTCTTTGCCAATCATTGGCAAGGATACGACATTACACGCCGCCTGAGACACATGTGCGCGCACAAGACCTGAATTCTTTGCCAAACATTAGCAAATCTATGGAATTACACACCGCCAGAGACACAGACGCGCGTTGAAGACCTGAAGTCTTTGCCGGATATTGGCAAAGCTACGGCATTACACGCCGCCTGAGACACAGGCGCGCACACCAAACCTGAAGTATTTGCGAAACATTGGTAATGCTACGGCATTACATGTCGCATGAGACACACGCGCGCACAAGACATGAAGTCTTTTCCAAACAATGGCAAATCTATGACATTAGACGCCGCATGAGACACATGCGCGCGCACAGAACCTGTGTTTGGCAAAGCTACGTCATTACACGCCGCCTAAGACACAGGCGAGCACACAAGACCTGAATTATTTGCTAAACATTGGCAAAGCTACAGCATTACACACCGCCTGAGACACAGGCGCGCGCACAAGACCTGAAGTCCTTGCCAAACATTGGCAAAGCTACAGCATTACGCACCGCCTCAGACATAGGCGCGCGCACAAGACATGTATTATTTGCCAAACATTGGCAAAGCTACGGCATTACACGCCTCCTGAACCTACAGGCGCGCGCACAAGACATGTAGTCTTTGCCAAACATTGGAAAAGCTACGACATTACACGCCTCCTGAGACACAGGCGCGCACAAGACCTGAAGTCTTTGCCAAATATATGCAAAGGTACGGCATTACACGCCGCCTGAGACACAGGCGTGCACCCAAGACCTGTGTTTGGCAAAGCTACGGTATTACACGCCGCCTGAGACACAAGCGCGCGCACAAGACCTGAAGTCTTTGTCAAACATTGGCAAAGCTACGGCATTACACGTCGCCTGAGACACAGGCGCGCGCACAAGACCTGAAGTCCTTGCCAAACATTAGCAAAGCTATGTCATTACACGCCGCCTCAGACACAGGCGCGGGAACGAGACTGAAGTCTTTGCCTAAAATTGGCAAACCTACGACATTACACTCCGCCTGAAACACATACGCGCGCACAAGACCTGAAGTCTTTGCCAATCATTGGCAAAGATACAACATTACACGTCGCCTGAGACACATGCGCGCGCACAAGACCTGAATTCTTTGCCAAACATTACACACCGCCTGAGACACAGGCGTACGCACAAGACCTGAACTCTTTGCCAAACATTGGCAAAGGTACAGCATTACACACCGCCTAAGACACAGGTGTGCGCACAAGACCTGTGTTTGGCAAAGCTACGACATTACATGTCGCCTGAGACATAGGCGTGCGCACAAGACTGAAGTCTTTGCCTAACTTTGGCAAACCTACGGCATTACACCCAGCCTGAAACACATGCGTGCGCACAAGACCTGAAGTCCTTGCCAAACATTAGCAAAGCTATGTCATTACAAGCCACCTCAGACACAGGCACGCGAAGAAGACCTGAAGTCTTTGCAAGACCTTACACACCGCTTGAGACACAGGCGTGCGCACAAGACCTGAAGTCTTTCCCAAACATTGGCAATGCTACGACATTACACATCGCCTGAGACACAGGCGCGCACAAGACCTGAAGTCCATGCCAAACACTAGCAAATCTACGTCATTACACGCCGCCTCAGACACAGGCGCGCGCACAAGACTGAAGTCTTTGCATAACATTGGCAAACCTACGGCATTACACCCCGCCTGAAACACATGCGCGAGCACAAGACCTGAAGTCTTTGCTAATCATTGGCAAAGGTACGGCATTACACGTCGCCTAAGACACATGTGCACGAACAAGACCAGAAGTCTTTGCCAAACATTGGCAAAGCTACGACATTACACGCGCGCCTGGATTACATGCGCGCGCACAAGACCTGAACTCTTTGCCACGCTTTGGCAAAGCTACGGCAATACACGCCTTCTAAGATACAGGCGCGCGCACAAGACCAGAACTCTTTGCCAAACATTGGAAAAACTACGGCATTACATGCTGCCTGAGACACAGGCGCGCACAAGACATGAAGTCTTTGCCAAACCTTGGCAAAGCTATGGCATTACACGCTGCCTGAGACACATGCACGCACAAGACCAGAAGTCTTTGCTAAACATTGGCAAAGCTACGGCGTTACACGCCTTCTGAGTCACAGGGGCGCCCAGAAGGCATGTAGTCTTTGCCAAACATTGGCAAAGCTACGACATTACACGCCTCCTGAGACACAGGCGCGCACAAGACATGAAGTCTTTGCCAAACATTTGCAAAGGTACAGCATTACACGCCGCCTAAGACACAGGCGTGCGCACAAGACCTGTGTTTGGCAAAGCTACGACATTACACGTCGCCTGAGACATAGGCACGCGCACAAGACCTGAAGTCTTTGCCAATCATTGGCAAGGATACGACATTACACGCCGCCTGAGACACATGTGCGCGCACAAGACCTGAATTCTTTGCCAAACATTAGCAAATCTATGGAATTACACACCGCCAGAGACACAGACGCGCGTAGAAGACCTGAAGTCTTTGCCGGATATTGGCAAAGCTACGGCATTACACGCCGCCTGAGACACAGGCGCGCACACCAAACCTGAAGTATTTGCGAAACATTGGTAATGCTACGGCATTACATGTCGCATGAGACACACGCGCGCACAAGACATGAAGTCTTTTCCAAACAATGGCAAATCTATGACATTAGACGCCGCATGAGACACATGCGCGCGCACAGAACCTGTGTTTGGCAAAGCTACGTCATTACACGCCGCCTAAGACACAGGCGCGCACACAAGACCTGAATTATTTGCTAAACATTGGCAAAGCTACAGCATTACACACCGCCTGAGACACAGGCGCGCGCACAAGACCTGAAGTCCTTGCCAAACATTGGCAAAGCTACAGCATTACGCACCGCCTCAGACATAGGCGCGCGCACAAGACATGTATTATTTGCCAAACATTGGCAAAGCTACGGCATTACAAGCCTCCTGAACCTACAGGCGCGCGCACAAGACATGTAGTCTTTGCCAAACATTGGAAAAGCTACGACATTACACGCCTCCTGAGACACAGGCGCGCACAAGACCTGAAGTCTTTGCCAAATATTTGCAAAGGTACGGCATTACACGCCGCCTGAGACACAGGCGTGCACCCAAGACCTGTGTTTGGCAAAGCTACGGTATTACACGCCGCCTGAGACACAAGCGCGCGCACAAGACCTGAAGTCTTTGTCAAACATTGGCAAAGCTACGGCATTACACGTCGCCTGAGACACAGGCGCACGCACAAGACCTGAAGTCCTTGCCAAACATTAGCAAAGCTATGTCATTACACGCCGCCTCAGACACAGGCGCGGGAACGAGACTGAAGTCTTTGCCTAAAATTGGCAAACCTACGACATTACACTCCGCCTGAAACACATGCGCGCGCACAAGACCTGAAGTCTTTGCCAATCATTGGCAAAGATACAACATTACACGTCGCCTGTGACACATGCGCGCACACAAGACCTGAATTCTTTGCCAAACATTACACACCGCCTGAGACACAGGCGTACGCACAAGACCTGAACTCTTTGCCAAACATTGGCAAAGCTACGGTATTACACGCCGCCTGAGACACAGGCGCGTGCATAAGACATTTGTTTGGCAAAGCTACGGCATTACACGCCGCCTGAGACAATGGTGCGCAAGACCTGAAGTCTTTGCCAAACATTGGCAAAGCAACGGCATTACACGCCGCCGGAGAAACATGATCGCGCACAAGACCTAAACTCTTTGCCAATCATTAGCAAAGCTACGGCATTACACGCCGCCTGAGACACATGCGCGCGCACCAGACCTGAAGTCTTTGCCAAACATTGGCAAAGCTACGACATTATACGCCGCCTGGGTTACATGCGCGGGCACAAGACCCGAACTCTTTGCCATGCTTTGGCGAAGCTATGACATTACACGCCTCCTGAGACACATGCGCGCACACAAGACCAGAACTCTTTGCCAAACATTGGAAATGCTACGGCATTACACGCTGCCTGAGAAACAGGCGTGCACAAGACCTGAAGTCTTTGCCAAAAATTGGCAAAGCTACGGCATTACATGCCTCCTGAGACACATGCGCGCACACAAGACATGTAGTCTTTGCCAAACATTGGCAAAGCTACGGCATTACACGCATCCTGAGACATAGGCGCGCACAAGACCTGATGTCTTTGCCAAACATTTGCAAAGGTACAGCATTACACGCCGCCTGAGACACAGGCGTGCGCTCAGGACCCGTGTTTGGCAAAGCTACGGCATTACACGTCTCCTGAGACACAGGCGCATGCACAAGACCTGAAGTCTTTGCCAATCATTGGCAAAGATACGATATTACATGCCGCCTGAGACACATGCGCTCGCACAAGACCTGAAGTCTTTGCCAAACATTAGCAAAGCTATGGCATTACACGCCACTTGAGACACAGGCGCACGCAGAAGTCCTGAAGTCTTTGCCAGACAATGGCAAAGCTACGGCATTACATGCCGCCTGAGACACAGGCGCGCGCACCAAACCTGAAGTATTTGTGAAACATTGGCTATGCTACGACATTACACGCCGCCTGATACACACGCGCGCGCACAAGACTGAAGTCTTTTCCAAACATTGGCAAATATACGACATTACACGTCGCCTGAGACACATGCGCGCGCACAAGACCTTTGTTTTGCAAAGCTACGGCATTACACGCCGCCTGAGACACAGGCACGTGCACAAGACCTGAATTCTTTGATAAACATTTACAAAGCAACAGCATTACACGTCGCCTGAGACACAGGCGCGCGCATAAGACCAGAAGTCCTTGCCAAACATTATCAAAGCTACGGCATTACACACCGCCTCAGACACAGGCGCGAGCACAAGATATGTAGTCTTTGCCAAACATTGGCAAAGCTACGGCATTACACGCCTCCTGAACCCACAGGCGCGCGCACAGGACATGTAGTCTTTGCCAAACATTGCCAAAGCTACGACATTACACGCCTCCTGAGACACATGCGCGCACAAGACCTGAAGTCTTTGCCAAACATTTGCAAAGATACGGAATTACACGCCGCCTGAGACACGGGCGTGCACCCAAGACCTGTGTTTGGCAAAGCTATAGTATTACACGCCGCCTGAGACCCAGGGGTGCGCACAAGACCTGAAGTCTTTGCCAAACATTGGAAAAACTACGGCATTACACGTCGCCTGAGACACAGGCGTGCGCACAAGACCTGAAGTCCTTGCCAAACATTAGCAAAGCTACGTCAATACACGCCGCCTCAGACACAGCCGCGCGCGCAATACCTGAAGTCTTTGCCTACATTGGCAAACCTACGGCATTACACCCCGCCTGAAACACATGTGCGCGCACAAGACCTGAAGTCTTTGCCAATCATTGGCAAAGATACAACATTACACGCCGCCTGAGACACATGCGCGCACACAAGACCTGAAGTCTTTGCCAAACAGTACACACCGCCTGAGACCCAGGCGTGCGCACAAAACCTGAACTCTTTGCCAAACATTGGCAAAGCTACGGCATTACACGCCGCCGAAGGCACATGCGCGCGTAAAAGTCGTCAAGTCGTTGCCAATCATTGGCAAAGATACGGCATTACACGCCGCCTAAGAAACATGCGCGCGCAAGAAATGTAGTCTTTGCCAAACCTTGGCAAAGCTACGGCATTACACGTCGCCTGAGACACAGGCGTGCGCACAAGACCTGTGTTTGGCAAAGCTACGGCATTACACGTCGCCTGAGACACAGGCGCGCACACAAGACCTAAAGCCTTTTCCAATCATTGGCAAAGATACGACATTACACGCCGCATGAGACACAGGCGCACGCACAAGACCTGAAGTATTTACCAAACATTAGCAAAGCTACGGCATTACTTGCCGCCTGAGACACAGGCGCGCGCAGAAGACCTGAAGTCCTTGCCAAACATTAGCAAAGCAACGTCATTACACGCCGCCTCAGACACAGGTGCGCGCACAAGACCTGAAGTCTTTGCCTACATTATCCAACCTACGACATTACACCCCGCCTGAAACACATGCGCGCGCACAAGACCTGAACTCTTTGCCAAACATTGGCAAAGCTACGGCATTACACGCCGCCTGAGACACAGGCGCGTGCATAAGACATTTGTTTGGCAAAGCTACGGCATTACACGCCGCCTGAGACAATGGTGTGCAAGACCTGAAATCTTTGCCAAACATTGGCAAAGCAACGGCATTACACGCCGCCTGATAAACATGATCGCGCTCAAGACCTGAACTCTTTGCCAATCATTAGCAAAGCTACGGCATTAAATGCCGCCTGAGACACATGCGCTTGCACCAGACCTGAAGTCTTTGCCAAACATTGGCAAAGCTACGACATTACACGCCGCCTGGGTTACATGCGCGGGCACAAGACCCGAACTCTTTGCCACGCTTTGGCAAAGCTATGACATTACACGCCTCCTGAGACACAGGCGCGCACACAAGACCAGAACTCTTTGCCAAACATTGGAAATGCTACGGCATTACACGCAGCCTGAGAAACAGGCGTGCACAAGACCTGAAGTCTTTGCCAAACATTGGCAAAGCTACGGCATTAGACGCTGCCTGAGACACATGCGCGCACAAGACCAGAAGTCTTTGCCAAACATTGGCAAAGCTACGGCATTACACGCCTTCTGAGTCATAGGGTCGCCCAGAAGACATGTAGTCTTTGCCAAACATTGGCAAAGCTACGGCATTACACGCCTCCTGAGACAAAGGCGCGCACAAGACCTGAAGTCTTTGCCAAACATTTGCAAAGGTACAGCATTACACACCGCCTAAGACACAGGTGTGCGCACAAGACCTGTGTTTGACAAAGCTACGACATTACATGTCGCCTGAGACATAGGCGTGCGCACAAGACTGAAGTCTTTGCCTAACTTTGGCAAACCTACGGCATTACACCCAGCCTGAAACACATGCGTGCGCACAAGACCTGAAGTCCTTGCCAAACATTAGCAAAGCTATGTCATTACAAGCCACCTCAGACACAGTCACGCGAAGAAGACCTGAAGTCTTTGCAAGACCTTACACACCGCCTGAGACACAGGCGTGCGCACAAGACCTGAAGTCTTTCCCAAACATTGGCAAAGCTACGACATTACACATCGCCTGAGACACAGGCGCGCACAAGACCTAAAGTCCATGCCAAACACTAGCAAAGCTACGTCATTACACGCCGCCTCAGACACAGGCGCACGCACAAGACTGAAGTCTTTGCATAACATTGGCAAACCTACGGCATTACACCCCGCCTGAAACACATGCGCGCGCACAAGACCTGAAGTCTTTGCTAATCATTGGCAAAGCTACGGCATTACACGTCGCCTAAGACACATGTGCATGAACAAGACCTGAAGTCTTTGCCAAACATTGGCAAAGCTACGACATTACACGCGCTCCTGGATTACATGCACGCGCACAAGACCTGAACTCTTTGCCACGCTTTGGCAAAGCTACGGCATTACACGCCTCCTAAGATACAGGCGCGCGCACAAGACCAGAACTCTTTGCCAAACATTGGAAAAACTACGGCATTACACGCTGCCTGAGACACAGGCGCGCACAAGACCTGAAGTCTTTGCCAAACCTTGGCAAAGCTACGGCATTACACGCTGCCTGAGACACATGCGCGCACAAGACCTGAAGTCTTTGCCAAACATTGGCAAAGCTACGGCATTACACGCCTTCTGAGTCACAGGGGCGCCCAGAAGACATGTAGTCTTTGCCAAGCATTGGCAAAGCTAGGGCATTACACGCCTCCAGAGACACAGGCGCGCACAAGACATGGAGTCTTTGCCAAACATTTACAAAGGTACAGCATTACACGCCGCCTAAGACACAGGCGTGCGCACAAGACCTGTGTTTGGCAAAGCTACGGCATTACACGTCGCCTGAGACATAGGCGCGCGCACAAGACTGAAGTCTTTGCCTAACTTTGGCAAACCTACGGCATTACACCCAGCCTGAAACACATGCGCGCGCACAAGACCTGAAGTCCTTGCCAAACATTAGCAAAGGTATGTCATTACAAGCCACCTCAGACACAGGTACGCGAAGAAGACCTGAAGTCTTTGCAAGACCTTACACACCGCCTGAGACACAGGCGTGCGCACAAAACCTGAAGTCTTTCCCAAACATTGGCAAAGCTACGACATTACACATCGCCTGAGACACAGGCGCGCACAAGACCTGAAGCCCTTGCCAAACATTAGCAAAGCTACGTCATTACACGCCACCTCAGACACAGGCGCGCGCACAAGACTGAAGTCTTTGCCTAACATTGGCAAAGCTACGGCATTACACCCCGCCTGAAACACATGCGCGAGCACAAGACCTGAAGTCTTTGCTAATCATTGGCAAAGGTACGGCATTACACGTCGCCTGAAACACATGTGCACGAACAAGACCAGAAGTCTTTGCCAAACATTGGCAAAGCTACGACATTACACGCGCGCCTGGATTACATGTGCGCGCACAAGACCTGAACTCTTTGCCACGCTTTGGCAAAGCTACGGCATTACACGCCTTCTAAGATACAGGCGCGCGCACAAGACCAGAACACTTTGCCAAACATTGGAAAAACTACGGCATTACACGCTGCCTGAGACACAGGCGCGCACAAGACCTGAAGTCTTTGCCAAACCTTGGCAAAGCTATGGCATTACATGCTGCCTGAGACACATGCACGCACAAGACCAGAAGTCTTTGCCAAACATTGGCAAAGCTACGACATTACACGCCTTCTGAGTCACAGGGGCGCCCAGAAGGCTTGTAGTCTTTGCCAAACATTGGCAAAGCTACGACATTACACGCCTCCTGAGACACAGGCGCGCACAAGACCTGAAGTCTTTGCCAAACATTTGCAAAGGTACAGCATTACACGCCGCCTAAGACACAGGCGTGCGCACAAGACCTGTGTTTGGCAAAGCTACGACATTACACGTCGCCTGAGACATAGGCACGCGCACAAGACCTGAAGTCTTTGCCAATCATTGGCAAGGATACGACATTACACGCCGCCTGAGACACATGTGCGCGCACAAGACCTGAAGTCTTTGCCAAACATTAGCAAATCTATGGAATTACACACCGCCAGAGACACAGACGCGCGCAGAAGACCTGAAGTCTTTGCCGGATATTGGCAAAGCTACGGCATTACACGCCGCCTGAGACACAGGCGCGCACACCAAACCTGAAGTATTTGCGAAACATTGGTAATGCTACGGCATTACATGTCGCATGAGACACACGCACGCACAAGACATGAAGTCTTTTCCAAACAATGGCAAATCTATGACATTAGACGCCGCATGAGACACATGCGCGCGCACAGAACCTGTGTTTGGCAAAGCTACGTCATTACACGCCGCCTAAGACACAGGCGCGCACACAAGACCTGAATTATTTGCTAAACATTGGCAAAGCTACAGCATTACACACCGCCTGAGACACAGGCGCACGCACAAGACCTGAAGTCCTTGCCAAACATTGGCAAAGCTACATCATTACGCACCGCCTCAGACACAGGCGCGCGCACAGGACATGTATTATTTGCCAAACATTGGCAAAGCTACGGCATTACACGCCTCCTAAACCTACAGGCGCGCGCACAAGACATGTAGTCTTTGCCAAACATTGGAAAAGCTACGACATTACACGCCTCCTAAGACACAGGCGCGCACAAGACCTGAAGTCTTTGCCAAATATTTGCAAAGGTACGGCATTACACGCCGCCTGAGACACAGGCGTGCACCCAAGACCTGTGTTTGGCAAAGCTACGGTATTACACGCCGCCTGAGACACAAGCGCGCGCACAAGACCTGAAGTCTTTGTCAAACATTGGCAAAGCTACGGCATTACACGTCGCCTGAGACACAGGCGCGCGCACAAGACCTGAAGTCCTTGCCAAACATTAGCAAAGCTATGTCATTACACGCCGCCTCAGACACAGGCGCGGGAACGAGACTGAAGTCTTTGCCTAAAATTGGCAAACCTACGACATTACACTCCGCCTGAAACACATGCGCGCGCACAAGACCTGAAGTCTTTGCCAATCATTGGCAAAGATACAACATTACACGTCGCCTGAGACACATGCGCGCGCACAAGACCTGAATTCTTTGCCAAACATTACACACCGCCTGAGACACAGGCGTACGCACAAGACCTGAACTCTTTGCCAAACATTGGCAAAGGTACAGCATTACACACCGCCTAAGACACAGGTGTGCGCACAAGACCTGTGTTTGGCAAAGCTACGACATTACATGTCGCCTGAGACATAGGCGTGCGCACAAGACTGAAGTCTTTGCCTAACTTTGGCAAACCTACGGCATTACACCCAGCCTGAAACACATGCGTGCGCACAAGACCTGAAGTCCTTGCCAAACATTAGCAAAGCTATGTCATTACAAGCCACCTCAGACACAGGCACGCGAAGAAGACCTGAAGTCTTTGCAAGACCTTACACACCGCTTGAGACACAGGCGTGCGCACAAGACCTGAAGTCTTTCCCAAACATTGGCAAAGCTACGACATTACACATCGCCTGAGACACAGGCGCGCACAAGACCTGAAGTCCATGCCAAACACTAGCAAAGCTACGTCATTACACGCCGCCTCAGACACAGGCGCGCGCACAAGACTGAAGTCTTTGCATAACATTGGCAAACCTACGGCATTACACCCCGCCTGAAACACATGCGCGAGCACAAGACCTGAAGTCTTTGCTAATCATTGGCAAAGGTACGGCATTACACGTCGCCTAAGACAGATGTACACGAACAAGACCAGAAGTCTTTGCCAAACATTGGCAAAGCTACGACATTACACGCGCGCCTGGATTACATGCGCGCGCACAAGACCTGAACTCTTTGCCACGCTTTGGCAAAGCTACGGCATTACACGCCTTCTAAGATACAGGCGCGCGCACAAGACCAGAACTCTTTGCCAAACATTGGAAAAACTACGGCATTACACGCTGCCTGAGACACAGGCGCGCACAAGACCTGAAGTCTTTGCCAAACCTTGGCAAAGCTATGGCATTACACGCTGCCTGAGACACATGCACGCACAAGACCAGAAGTCTTTGCTAAACATTGGCAAAGCTACGGCGTTACACGCCTTCTGAGTCACAGGGGCGCCCAGAAGGCATGTAGTCTTTGCCAAACATTGGCAAAGCTACGACATTACACGCCTCCTGAGACACAGGCGCGCACAAGACATGAAGTCTTTGCCAAACATTTGCAAAGGTACAGCATTACACGCCGCCTAAGACACAGGCGTGCGCACAAGACCTGTGTTTGGCAAAGCTACGACATTACACGTCGCCTGAGACATAGGCACACGCACAAGACCTGAAGTCTTTGCCAATCATTGGCAAGGATACGACATTACACGCCGCCTGAGACACATGTGCGCGCACAAGACCTGAATTCTTTGCCAAACATTAGCAAATCTATGGAATTACACACCGCCAGAGACACAGACGCGCGTAGAAGACCTGAAGTCTTTGCCGGATATTGGCAAAGCTACGGCATTACACGCCGCCTGAGACACAGGCGCGCACACCAAACCTGAAGTATTTGCGAAACATTGGTAATGCTACGGCATTACATGTCGCATGAGACACACGCGCGCACAAGACATGAAGTCTTTTCCAAACAATGGCAAATCTATGACATTAGACGCCGCATGAGACACATGCGCGCGCACAGAACCTGTGTTTGGCAAAGCTATGACATTACACGCCTCCTGAGACACAGGCGCGCACACAAGACCAGAACTCTTTGCCAAACATTGGAAATGCTACGGCATTACACGCAGCCTGAGAAACAGGCGTGCACAAGACCTGAAGTCTTTGCCAAACATTGGCAAAGCTACAGCATTACGCACCGCCTCAGACACAGGCGCGCGCACAAGACATGTATTATTTGCCAAACATTGGCAAAGCTACGGCATTACACGCCTCCTGAACCTACAGGCGCGCGCACAAGATATGTAGTCTTTGCCAAACATTGGAAAAGCTACGACATTACACGCCTCCTGAGACACAGGCGCGCACAAGACCTGAAGTCTTTGCCAAATATTTGCAAAGGTACGGCATTACACGCCGCCTGAGACACAGGCGTGCACCCAAGACCTGTGTTTGGCAAAGCTAAGGTATTACACGCCGCCTGAGACACAAGCGCGCGCACAAGACCTGAAGTCTTTGTCAAACATTGGCAAAGCTACGGCATTACACGTCGCCTGAGACACAGGCGCGCGCACAAGACCTGAAGTCCTTGCCAAACATTAGCAAAGCTATGTCATTACACGCCGCCTCAGACACAGGCGCGGGAACGAGACTGAAGTCTTTGCCTAAAATTGGCAAACCTACGACATTACACTCCGCCTGAAACACATGCGCGCGCACAAGACCTGAAGTCTTTGCCAATCATTGGCAAAGATACAACATTACACGTCGCCTGTGACACATGCGCGCACACAAGACCTGAATTCTTTGCCAAACATTACACACCGCCTGAGACACAGGCGTACGCACAAGACCTGAACTCTTTGCCAAACATTGGCAAAGCTACGGTATTACACGCCGCCTGAGACACAGGCGCGTGCATAAGACATTTGTTTGGCAAAGCTACGGCATTACACGCCGCCTGAGACAATGGTGCGCAAGACCTGAAGTCTTTGCCAAACATTGGCAAAGCAACGACATTACACGCCGCCGGAGAAACATGATCGCGCACAACACCTAAACTCTTTGCCAATCATTAGCAAAGCTACGGCATTACACGTCGCCTGAGACACATGCGCGCGCACCAGACCTGAAGTCTTTGCCAAACATTGGCAAAGCTACGACATTATACGCCGCCTGGGTTACATGCGCGGGCACAAGACCCGAACTCTTTGCCATGCTTTGGCGAAGCTATGACATTACACGCCTCCTGAGACACATGCGCGCACACAAGACCAGAACTCTTTGCCAAACATTGGAAATGCTACGGCATTACACGCTGCCTGAGAACAGGCGTGCACAAGACCTGAAGTCTTTGCCAAAAATTGGCAAAGCTACGGCATTACATGCCTCCTGAGACACATGCGCGCACACAAGACATGTAGTCTTTGCCAAACATTGGCAAAGCTACGGCATTACACGCATCCTGAGACATAGGCGCGCACAAGACCTGATGTCTTTGCCAAACATTTGCAAAGGTACAGCATTACACGCCGCCTGAGACACAGGCGTGCGCTCAGGACCCGTGTTTGGCAAAGCTACGGCATTACACGTCTCCTGAGACACAGGCGCATGCACAAGACCTGAAGTCTTTGCCAATCATTGGCAAAGATACGATATTACACGCTGCCTGAGACACATGCGCTCGCACAAGACCTGAAGTCTTTGCCAAACATTAGCAAAGCTATGGCATTACATGCCACTTGAGACACAGGCGCACGCAGAAGTCCTGAAGTCTTTGCCAGACAATGGCAAAGCTACGGCATTACATGCCGCCTGAGACACAGGCGCGCGCACCAAACCTGAAGTATTTGCGAAACATTGGCTATGCTACGACATTACATGCCGCCTGATACACACGCGCGTGCACAAGACTGAAGTCTTTTCCAAACATTGGCAAATCTACGACATTACACGTCGCCTGAGACACATGCGCGCGCACAAGACCTTTGTTTTGCAAAGCTACGGCATTACACGCCGCCTGAGACACAGGCACGTGCACAAGACCTGAATTCTTTGATAAACATTTACAAAGCAACAGCATTACACGTCGCCTGAGACACAGGCGCGCGCATAAGACCAGAAGTCCTTGCCAAACATTATCAAAGCTACGGCATTACACACCGCCTCAGACACAGGCGCGAGCACAAGATATGTAGTCTTTGCCAAACATTGGCAAAGCTACGGCATTACACGCCTCCTGAACCCACAGGCCCGCGCACAGGACATGTAGTCTTTGCCAAACATTGCCAAAGCTACGACATTACACGCCTCCTGAGACACATGCGCGCACAAGACCTGAAGTCTTTGCCAAACATTTGCAAAGATACGGAATTACACGCCGCCTGAGACACGGGCGTGCACCCAAGACCTGTGTTTGGCAAAGCTACAGTATTACACGCCGCCTGAGACCCAGGGGCGCGCACAAGACCTGAAGTCTTTGCCAAACATTGGAAAAACTACGGCATTACACGTCGCCTGAGACACAGGCGTGCGCACAAGATCTGAAGTCCTTGCCAAACATTAGCAAAGCTACGTCAATACACGCCGCCTCAGACACAGCCGCGCGCGCAATACCTGAAGTCTTTGCCTACATTGGCAAACCTACGGCATTACACCCCGCCTGAAACACATGTGCGCGCACAAGACCTGAAGTCTTTGCCAATCATTGGCAAAGATACAACATTACACGCCGCCTGAGACACATGCGCGCACACAAGACCTGAAGTCTTTGCCAAACAGTACACACCGCCTGAGACCCAGGCGTGCGCACAAAACCTGAACTCTTTGCCAAACATTGGCAAAGCTACGGCATTACACGCCGCCGAAGGCACATGCGCGCGTAAAAGTCGTGAAGTCGTTGCCAATCATTGGCAAAGATACGGCATTACACGCCGCCTAAGAAACATGCGCGCGCAAGAAATGTAGTCTTTGCCAAACCTTGGCAAAGCTACGGCATTACACGTCGCCTGAGACACAAGCGTGCGCACAAGACCTGTGTTTGGCAAAGCTACGGCATTACACGTCGCCTGAGACACAGGCGCGCACACAAGACCTAAAGCCTTTTCCAATCATTGGCAAAGATACGACATTACACGCCGCATGAGACACAGGCGCACGCACAAGACCTGAAGTCTTTACCAAACATTAGCAAAGCTACGGCATTACTTGCCGCCTGAGACACAGACGCGCGCAGAAGACCTGAAGTCCTTGCCAAACATTAGCAAAGCAACGTCATTACACGCCGCCTCAGACACAGGTGCGCGCACAAGACCTGAAGTCTTTGCCTACATTATCCAACCTACGACATTACACCCCGCCTGAAACACATGCGCGCGCACAAGACCTGAACTCTTTGCCAAACATTGGCAAAGCTACGGCATTACACGCCGCCTGAGACACAGGCGCGTGCATAAGACATTTGTTTGGCAAAGCTACGGCATTACACGCCGCCTGAGACAATGGTGTGCAAGACCTGAAATCTTTGCCAAACATTGGCAAAGCAACGGCATTACACGCCGCCTGATAAACATGATCGCGCTCAAGACCTGAACTCTTTGCCAATCATTAGCAAAGCTACGGCATTAAATGCCGCCTGAGACACATGCGCTTGCACCAGACCTGAAGTCTTTGCCAAACATTGGCAAAGCTACGACATTACACGCCGCCTGGGTTACATGCGCGGGCACAAGACCCGAACTCTTTGCCACGCTTTGGCAAAGCTATGACATTACACGCCTCCTGAGACACAGGCGCGCACACAAGACCAGAACTCTTTGCCAAACATTGGAAATGCTACGGCATTACACGCAGCCTGAGAAACAGGCGTGCACAAGACCTGAAGTCTTTTCCAAACATTGGCAAAGCTACGGCATTACACGCCGCCTGAGACACATGCGCGCACACAAGACATGTAGTCTTTGCCAAACATTGGCAAAGCTACGGCATTACACGCATCATGAGACATAGGCGCGCACAAGACCTGATGTCTTTGCCAAACATTTGCAAAGGTACAGCATTACACGCCGCCTTAGAGATAGGCGTGCGCTCAAGACCCGTGTTTGGCAAAGCTACGGCATTACACGTCTCCTGAGACACAGGCGCATGCACAAGACCTGAAGTCTTTGCCAAACATTAGCAAAGCTATGGCATTACACGCCGCTTGAGACACAGGCGCACGCAGAAGTCCTGAAGTCTTTGCCAGACACTGGCAAAGCTACGGCATTACATGCCGCCTGAGACACAGGCGCGTGCACCAAACTTGAAGTATTTGCGAAACATTGGCTATGCTACGACATTACACGCCGCCTGATACACACGCGCGCGCACAAGACTGAAGTCTTTTCCAATCATTGGCAAATCTACGACATTACACGTCGCCTGAGACACATGCGCGCGCACAAGACCTTTGTTTTGCAAAGCTACGGCATTACACACCGCCTGAGACACAGGCACGTGCACAAGTCCTGAATTCTTTGATAAACATTTACAAAGCAATAGCATTACACGTCGCCTGAGACACAGGCGCGCGCATAAGACCTGAAGTCCTTGCCAAACATTATCAAAGCTACAGCATTACGCACCGCCTCAGACACAGGCGCGCGCACAAGATATGTAGTCTTTGCCAAACATTGGCAAAGCTACGGCATTACACGCCTCCTGAACCCACAGGCGCGCGCACAGGACATGTAGTCTTTGCCAAACATTGCCAAAGCTACGACATTACACGCCTCCTGAGACACATGCGCGCACAAGACCTGAAGTCTTTGCCAAACATTTGCAAAGATACGGAATTACACGCCGCCTGAGACACGGGCGTGCACCCAAGACCTGTGTTTGGCAAAGCTACAGTATTACACGCCGCCTGAGACCCAGGAGCGCGCACAAGACCTGAAGTCTTTGCCAAACATTGGAAAAACTACGGCATTACACGTCGCCTAAGACACAGGCGTGCGCACAAGACCTGAAGTCCTTGCCAAACATTGGCAAAGCTACGTCAATACACGCCGCCTCAGACACAGCCTCGCGCGCAATACCTGAAGTCTTTGCCTACATTGGCAAACCTACGGCATTACACCCCGCCTGAAACACATGTGCGCGCACAAGACCTGAAGTCTTTGCCAATCATTGGCAAAGATACAACATTACACGCCGCCTGAGACACATGCGCGCACACAAGACCTGAAGTCTTTGCCAAACAGTACACACCGCCTGAGACCCAGGCGTGCGCACAAAACCTGAACTCTTTGCCAAACATTGGCAAAGCTACGGCATTACACGCCGCCGGAGGCACATGTGCACGTAAAAGTCGTGAAGTCGTTGCCAATCATTGGCAAAGATACGGCATTACACGCCGCCTAAGAAACATGCGCGCGCAAGAAATGTAGTCTTTGCCAAACCTTGGCAAAGCTACGGCATTACACGTCGCCTGAGACACAAGCGTGCGCACAAGACCTGTGTTTGGCAAAGCTACGACATTACACGTCGCCTGAGACACAGGCGCGCACACAAGACCTAAATCCTTTTCCAATCATTGGCAAAGATACGACATTACACGCCGCATGAGACACAGGCGCGCGCACAAGACCTGAAGTCTTTACCAAACATTAGCAAAGCTACGGCATTACTTGCAGCCTGAGACACAGGCGCGCGCAGAAGACCTGAAGTCCTTGCCAAACATTAGCAAAGCTACGTCATTACACGCCGCCTCAGACACAGGTGCGCGCACAAGACCTGAAGTCTTTGCCTACATTATCCAACCTACGACATTACACCCCGCCTGAAACACATGCGCGTGCACAAGACCTGAACTCTTTGGCAAACACAGGCAAAGCTACGGCATTACACGCCGCCTGAGACACAGGCGCGTGCATAAGACATTTGTTTGGCAAAGCTACGGCATTACACGCCGCCTGAGACAATGGTGCGCAAGACCTGAAATCTTTGCCAAACATTGGCAAAGCAACGGCATTACACGCCGCCTGAGAAACCTGATCGCGCTCAAGACCTGAACTCTTTGCCAATCATTGGCAAAGCTACGGCATTAAACGCCGCCTGAGACACATGCGCGCGCACCAGACCTGAAGTCTTTGCCAAACATTGGCAAAGCTACGACATTACACGCCGGCTGGGTTACATGCGCGGGCACAAGACCCGAACTCTTTGCCACGCTTTGGCAAAGCTATGACATTACACGCCTCCTGAGACACAGGCGCGCACACAAGACCAGAACTCTTTGCCAAACATTGGAAATGCTACGGCATTACACGCAGCCTGAGAAACAGGCGTGCACAAGACCTGAAGTCTTTGCCAAACATTGGCAAAGCTACGGCATTACACGCCGCCTGAGACACATGCGCGCACACAAGACATGTAGTCTTTCCCAAACATTGGCAAAGATACGGCATTACACGCATCATGAGACATAGGCGCGCACAAGACCTGATGTCTTTGCCAAACATTTGCAAAGGTACAGCATTACACGCCGCCTTAGAGACAGGCGTGCGCTCAAGACCCGTGTTTGGCAAAGCTACGGCATTACACGTCTCCTGAGACACAGGCGCATGCACAAGACCTGAAGTCTTTGCCAATCATTGGCAAAGATACGACATTACACGCCGCCTGAGACACATGCGCTCGCACAAGACCTGAAGTCTTTGCCAAACATTAGCAAAGCTATGGCATTACACGCCGCTTGAGACACAGGCGCACGCAGAAGTCCTGAAGTCTTTGCCAGACATTGGCAAAGCTACGGCATTACATGTCGCCTGAGACACAGGCGCGCGCACCAAACCTGAAGTATTTGCGAAACATTGGCTATGCTATGACATTACACGCCGCCTGAGACACACGCGCGCGCACAAGACCTGAAGTCTTTTCCAAACATTGGCAAATATACGACATTACACGTCGCCTGAGACACATGCGCGCGCACAAGACCTTTGTTTTGCAAAGCTACGGCATTACACGCCGCCTGAGACACAGGCACGTGCACAAGACCTGAATTCTTTGATAAACATTTACAAAGCAACTGCATTACACGTCGCCTGAGACAGAGGCGCGCGCATAAGACCTGAAGTCCTTGCCAAACATTATCAAAGCTACGGCATTACGCACCGCCTCAGACACAGGCGCGCGCACAAGATATGTAGTCTTTGCCAAACATTGGCAAAGCTACGGCATTACACGCCTCCTGAACCCACAGGCGCGCGCACAGGACATGTAGTCTTTGCCAAACATTGCGAAAGCTACGACATTACACGCCTCCTAAGACACATGCACGCACAAGACCTGAAGTCTTTGCCAAACATTTACAAAGATACGGAATTACACACCGCCTGAGACACGGGCGTGCACCCAAGACCTGTGTTTGGCAAAGCTACAGTATTACACGCCGCCTGAGACCTAGGCGCGCGCACAAGACCTGAAGTCTTTGCCAAACATTGGAAAAACTACGACATTACACGTCGCCTGAGACACAGGCGTGCGCACAAGACCTGAAGTCCTTGCCAAACATTAGCAAAGCAACGTCAATACACGCCGCCTCAGACACAGCCGCGCGCGCAAGACCTGAAGTCTTTGCCTACATTGGCAAACCTACGACATTACACCCTGCCTGAAACACATGCGCGTGCACAAGACTTGAAGTCTTTGCCAATCATTGGCAAAGATACAACATTACACGCCGCCTGAGACACATGCGCGCACACAAGACCTGAAGTCATTGCCAAACAGTACACACCGCCTGAGACCCAGGCGTGCGCACAAAACCTGAACTCTTTGCCAAACATTGGCAAAGCTACGACATTACACGCCGCCGGAGGCACATGCGCACGTAAAAGTCATGAAGTCTTTGCCAATCATTGGCAAAGCTACGGCATTACACGCCACCTGAGAAACATGCGCGCGCAAGACATGTAGTCTTTGCCAAACCTTGGCAAAGCTACGGCATTACACGCCGCCTGAGACACAGGCGTGCACACAAGACCTGTGTTTGGCAAAGCTACGGCATTACACGTCGCCTGAGACACAGGCGCGAACACAAGACCTAAAGCCTTTTCCAATCATTGGCAAAGATACGACATTACACGCCGCCTGAGACACATGCGCGCGCACAAGACCTGAAGTCTTTACCAAACATTAGCAAAGCTACGGCATTACATGCCGCCTGAGACACGGGCGCGCTTTGAAGACCTGAAGTCCTTGCCAAACATTAGCAAAGCTACGTCATTACACGCCGCCTCAGACACAGGTGCGCGCACAAGACCTGAAGGCTTTGCCAACATTATCCAACCTACGACATTACACCCCGCCTGAAACACATGCGCGCGCACAAGACCTGAAGTCTTTGCCAATCATTGGCAAAGATACAACATTACACGCCGCCTGAGACACATGCGCGCACACAAGACCTGAAGTCTTTGCCAAACATTACACACCGCCTGAGACACAGACGTGCGCACAAGACCTGAACTCTTTGCCAAAAATTGGCAAAGCTGCGGCATTACACGCCGCCTGAGACACAGGCGCGCGCATAAGACATTTGTTTGGCAAAGCTATGGCATTACACGCCGCCTGAGACACTGGTGCAAGACCTGAAGTCTTTGCCAAACACTGGCAATGCTACGGCATTACACGACACCTGAGACACAGCCTGCACACAAGACCTGAAGTCTTTGCAAAACATTGGCAAAGCTTCGGCATTACACGCCGCCTGAGACACAGGCGCGCGCACAAGACCTGACCTCTATGCCAAACATTGGCAAAGCTACGTCATTACACACCGCCTGAGACACAGGCGTGCACATAAGACCTTTGTTTGGCAAAGCTACGGCATTACACGCCGCCTGAGACACAGGCGTGCAAGACCTGAAGTCTTTGCCAAACATTGGCAATGCTCCGGCATTACATGACGCCTGAGACACACCACGCATAGAAGACCTGAAGTCTTTGCAAAACATTGGCAAAGCTACGGAATTACACGCCGCTTGAGAAACATGATCGCGCACAAGACCTGAAGTCTTTGCCAATCATTGGCAAAGCCACGGCATTACACGCCGCCTGAGACACATGCGCGCGCACAAGACCTGAAGTCTTTGCCAAACATTGGCAAAGCTACGACAATATAAGCCGCCTGGGTTACATGCGCGCGCACAAGACTTGAACTCTTTGCCACACTTTGGCAAAGCTACGGCATTACACGCCTCCTGAGACACAGGCGCGCACACAAGACCAGAACTCTTTGCCAAACATTAGAAAAGCTACGGCATTACACGCTGCCTGAGACACAGACGCGCACAAGACCTGAAGTCTTTGCCAAACATTAGCAAAGCTACGGCATTACACGCCGCCTGAGACACATGCGCGCACACAAGACCTGAAGTCTTTGCCAAACATTGCTAAAGCTACGGCATTACACGCCTCCTGAGACATAGGCGCGCGCACAAGGCATGTAGTCTTTGCCAAACATTAGCAAAGCTACGGCATTACACGCCTTCTGAGACACAGGCGCGCACAAGACCTGAAGTCTTTGCCAAACATTTGCAAAGGTACAGCATTACACGCCGCCTGAGACACAGATGTGCGCACAAGACATGTGTTTGGCAAAGCTACGACATTACACGTCTCCTGAGACACAGGCGCGAGCACAATACATGAAGTCTTTGCCAATTATTGGCAAAGTTACTACATAACACGCCGCCTGAGACACATGCGCTTTCACATGACCTGAAGTCTTTGCCAAACATTAGCAAAGCTACGACATTACACGCCGCCTGAGACACAGGCGCGCGCACCAAGCCTGAAGTATTTGCGAAACATTGGCAATGCTACGACATTACACGCAGCCTGAGACACACGCGCGCGCACAAGACATGCAGTCTTTTCCAAACATTGGCAAATCTACGACATTACACGTCGCCTGAGACACATACGCGTGCACAAGTCCTTTGTTTTGCAAAGCTACGGCATTACACGCCGCCTGAGACACAGGCGCGCGCACAAGACCTGAATTCTTTGATAAACATTTACAAAGCAAGAACATTACACACCGCCTGAGACACAGGCGCGCGCACAAGACCTGAAATCCTTGCCAAACATTATCAAAGCTACGGCATTACGCACCGCCTCAGACACAGGCGCGCGCACAAGATATGTAGTCTTTGCCAAACATTGGCAAAGCTACGGCATTACACGCCTCCTGAACCCACAGGCGCGTGCACAGGACATGTAGTCTTTGCCAAACATTGTCAAAGCTACGACATTACACGCCTCTTGAGACACAGGTGAACACAAGACCTGAAGTCTTTGCCAAACATTTGCAAAGGTACGGAATTACACGCCACCTGAGACACGGGCGTGCACCCAAGACCTGTGTTTGGCAAAGCTACGGTATTACACGCCGCCTGAGACACAAGCGCGCGCACAAGACCTGAATTCTTTGCCAAACATTGGAAAAACTACGGCATTACACGTCGCTTGAGACACAGCCGCGCGCGCAAGATCTGAAGTCTTTGCCTACATCGGCAAACCTACGGCATTACACCCCGCCTATAACACATGCGCGCGCACAAGACCTGAAGTCTTTGCGATTCATTTGCAAAGATACAACATTACACGCCGCCTGAGACACATGCGCGCACACAAGACCTGAAGTCTTTGCCAAACATTACACACCGCCCGAGACCCAGGCGTGCACAGAAGACCTGAACTCTTTGCCAAACATTGGTAAAGCTACAACATTACACGCCGCCTAAGACACATGCGTGCACAAAAGTCGTGAAGTCTTTGCCAATCATTGGCAAAGCTACGGCATTACACGCTGCCTGAGACACAGGCGCGCACACAAGACCAGAACTCTTTGCCAAACATTAGAAATGCTACGGCATTACACGCAGCCTGAGAAACATGCGCGCGCAAGACATGTAGTCTTTGCCAAACATTGGCAAAGCTACGGTATTACACGCCGCCTGAGACACAGGCGTGCGAACAAGACTTGTGTTTGGCAAAGGTACGGCATTACACGTCGCCTGAGACACAGGCGCGCGCACAAGACCTGAAGCCTTTTCCAATCATTGGCAAAGATACAACATTACACGCCGCCTGAAACACTTGCGCGCGCACAAGACCTGAAGTCTTTGCCAAACATTAGCAAAGCTACGGCATTACACGCCGCCTGAGACACAGGCGCGCGAACAAGACCTATGTTTGGCAAAGCTACGGCATTACTCGTCTCCTGAGACACAGGCGCGCGCACAAGACCTGAAGTCTTTGCCAATTATTGGCAAAGATACGACATTACACGCCGCCTGAGACACATGCGCTTGCACAAGACCTGAAGTCTTTGCCAAACATTAGCAAAGCAACGGCATTACACGCCGCCTGAGACACAGGCGCGCGAAGAAGTCCTGAAGTCTTTGCCAGACATTGGCAAAGCTATGGCATCACATGCCGCCTGAGACATAGGCGCGCGCACCAAACCTGAAGTATTTGCGAAACATTGGCAATGCTACGACATTACACGCCGCCTGAGACACACGCGCGCGCACAAGACATGCAGTCTTTTCCAAACATTGGCAAATCTATGCCATTACACGTCGCCTGAGACACATGCGCGCACACAAGACCTTTGTTTTGCAGAGCTACGGCCTTACACGACGCCTGAGACACAGGCGCGCGCACAAGACCTGAATTCTTTGATAAACATTTGCAAAGCAATAGCATTACACACCGCCTGAGACACAGGCGCGCGCACAAGACCTGAAGTCCTTGCCAAACATTATCAAATCTATGACATTACGCACCGCCTCAGACACAGGCGCGGGCACAAGATATGTACTCTTTGCCAAACATTGGCAAAGCTAAGGCATACACGCCTCCAGAACCAACAGGCGCGCGCACAGAATATGTAGTCTTTGCCAAACATTGCCAAAGCTACGACATTACACACCGCCTAAGACACGGGCGTGCACCCAAGACCAGTGTTTGGCAAAGCTATGGTATTACACGCCGCCTGAGACACAAGTGCGTGCACAAGACCTGAAGTCATTGCCAAACATTGGCAAAACTACGGTATTACACGCCGCCTGAGACACAGGCGCGCGCACAAGACCTGAATTCTTTGCCAAACATTGGCAAAACTACGATATTACACGTCGCTTGAGACACAGCCACGCGCGCAAGATCTGAAGTCTTTGCCTACATCGGCAAACCTACGGCATTACACCCCGCCTATAACACATGCGCGCACACAAGACCTGAAGTCTTTGCCAAACATTACACACCGCCTGAGACCCAGGCGTGCGCACAAGACCTGAACTCTTTGCCAAACATTGGCGAAGCTACGGCATTACACGCCGCCTGAGACACATGCACGCACAAAAGTCATGAAGTCTTTGCCAATCATTGGCAAAGCTACGGCATTACACGCCGTTGAGACACAGGCGCGCGCAAAAGACCTGAACTCTTTGCCAAACATTGGCAAAGCTACGGCATCACACGCCGCCTGAGGCACATGCGCGTAAAAGTCGTGGAGTCTTTGCCAATCATTGGCAAAGCTACGGCATTACACGCCGCCTGAGAAACAGGCGCGCGCACAAGACCTGAAGTCTTTGCCAATCATTGGCAAAGCTACGGCATTACACGCCGCCTGAGAGACATGCGCGCGCACAAGACCCGAAGTCTTTGTCAAACTTTGGCAAAGCTACGACATTACACGCCACCTGGATTACATGCGCGCGCACAAGACCTGAACTCTTTGCCACTCTTTCGCAAAGCTTCGGCATTACACGCCGCCTGAGACACAGGCGCACGCACAAGACCAGAACTCTTTGCCAAACATTGGAAAAGCTACGGCATTACACGCTGCCCGAGACACAGGCGCGCACAAGACTTGAAGTCTTTGGCAAACATTGGCAAAGCTACGGCATTACACGCCGCCTGAGACACATGCGCGCACACAGGACCTGAAGTCGTTGCCAAACATTGGCAAAGCTACGGCATTACACGCCTCCTGAGAAACAGGCGCGCATAAGACATGTAGTCTTTGCCAAACATTGGCAAAGCTACGACATTACACGCTGCCTGAAACACAGGCGTGCGCACAAGACATGAGTTTGGCAAAGCCACGGTATTACACGTCGCCGGAGACACAGGCGCGCGCACAAGACCTAAAGCCTTTTCCAATCATTGGTAAAGATACGACATTACACGCCTCCTGAGACACATGCGCGCGCCTGAGACACATGCGCGCGCCTGAGACACATGCGCGCGCCCAAGACCTGAAGTCTTTGCCAAACATTAGCAAAGCTACGGCATTACACGCCGCCTGAGACACAGGCGCGCGCAGAAGACCTAAAGTCCTTGCCAAACATTAGCAAATCTACGTCATTACACGCCGCCTCAGACACAGGTGCGCGACAAGACCTGAAGTCTTTTCCTACATTGGCAAACCTACGACATTACACCCCGCCTGAAACACATGCGCGCGCACAAGACCTGAAGTCTTTGCCAATCATTGGCAAAGATACAACATTACACGCCGCCTGAGACACATGCGCGCACACAAGACCTGAAGTCTTTGCCAAACATTACACACCACCTGAGACACAGACGTGCGCACAAGACCTGAACTCTTTGCCAAAAATTGGCAACGCTGCGGTATTACACGCCGCCTGAGACACAGGCGCGCGCATAAGACATTTGTTTGGCAAAGCTATGGCATTACACGCCGCCTGAGACACTGGTGCAAGACCTGAAGTCTTTGCCAAACACTGGCAATGCTACGGCATTACACGACACCTGAGACACAGCCTGCACACAAGACCTGAAGTCTTTGCAAAACATTGGCAAAGCTTCGGCATTACACGCCGCCTGAGACACAGGTGCGCGCACAAGACCTGACCTCTATGCCAAACATTGGCAAAGCTACGTCATTACACACCGCCTGAGACACAGGCGTGCACATAAGACCTTTGTTTGGCAAAGCTACGGCATTACACGCCGCCTGAGACACAGGCGTGCAAGACCTGAAGTCTTTGCCAAACATTGGCAATGCTCCGGCATTACATGACGCCTGAGACACACCACGCATAGAAGACCTGAAGTCTTTGCAAAACATTGGCAAAGCTACGGAATTACACGCCGCCTGAGAAACATGATCGCGCACAAGACCTGAAGTCTTTGCCAATCATTGGCAAAGCCACGGCATTACACGCCGCCTGAGACACATGCGCGCGCACAAGACCTGAAGTCTTTGCCAAACATTGGCAAAGCTACGACAATATAAGCCGCCTGGGTTACATGCGCGCGCACAAGACCTGAACTCTTTGCCACACTTTGGCAAAGCTACGGCATTACACGCCTCCTGATACACAGGCGCGCACACAAGACCAGAACTCTTTGCCAAACATTAGAAAAGCTACGGCATTACACGCTGCCTGAGACACAGACGCGCACAAGACCTGAAGTCTTTGCCAAACATTAGCAAAGCTACGGCATTACACGCCGCCTGAGACACATGCGCGCACACAAGACCTGAAGTCTTTGCCAAACATTGCTAAAGGTACGGCATTACACGCCTCCTGAGACATAGGCGCGCGCACAAGGCATGTAGTCTTTGCCAAACATTATCAAAGCTATGGCATTACACGCCTTCTGAGACACAGGCGCGCACAAGACCTGAAGTCTTTGCCAAACATTTGCAAAGGTACAGCATTACACGCCGCCTGAGACACAGGTGTGCGCACAAGACCTGTGTTTGGCAAAGCTACGGCATTACACGTCTCCTGAGACACAGGCGCGAGCACAATACATGAAGTCTTTGCCAATTATTGGCAAAGTTACGACATAACACGCCGCCTGAGACACATGCGCTTTCACATGACCTGAAGTCTTTGCCAAACATTAGCAAAGCTACGACATTACACGCCGCCTGAGACACAGGCGCGCGCACCAAGCCTGAAGTATTTGCGAAACATTGGCAATGCTACGACATTACACGCAGCCTGAGACACACGCGCGCGCACAAGACATGCAGTCTTTTCCAAACATTGGCAAATCTACGACATTACACGTCGCCTGAGACACATGCGCGTGCACAAGTCCTTTGTTTTGCAAAGCTACGGCATTACACGGCGCCTGAGACACAGGCGCGCGCACAAGACCTGAATTCTTTGATAAACATTTACAAAGCAAGAACATTACACACCGCCTGAGACACAGGCGCGCGCACAAGACCTGAAATCCTTGCCAAACATTATCAAAGCTACGGCATTACGCACCGCCTCAGACACAGGCGCGCGCACAAGATATGTAGTCTTTGCCAAACATTGGCAAAGCTACGGCATTACACGCCTCCTGAACCCACAGGCGCGTGCACAGGACATGTAGTCTTTGCCAAACATTGTCAAAGCTACGACATTACACGCCTCTTGAGACACAGGTGAACACAAGACCTGAAGTCTTTGCCAAACATTTGCAAAGGTACGGAATTACACGCCACCTGAGACACGGGCGTGCACCCAAGACCTGTGTTTGGCAAAGCTACGGTATTACACGCCGCCTGAGACACAAGCGCGCGCACAAGACCTGAATTCTTTGCCAAACATTGGAAAAACTACGGCATTACACGTCGCTTGAGACACAGCCGCGCGCGCAAGATCTGAAGTCTTTGCCTACATCGGCAAACCTACGGCATTACACCCCGCCTATAACACATGCGCGCGCACAAGACCTGAAGTCTTTGCGATTCATTTGCAAAGATACAATATTACACGCCGCCTGAGACACATGCGCGCACACAAGACCTGAAGTCTTTGCCAAACATTACACACCGCCCGAGACCCAGGCGTGCACAGAAGACCTGAACTCTTTGCCAAACATTGGCAAAGCTACAACATTACACGCCGCCTAAGACACATGCGCGCACAAAAGTCGTGAAGTCTTTGCCAATCATTGGCAAAGCTACGGCATTACACGCTGCCTGAGACACAGGCGCGCACACAAGACCAGAACTCTTTGCCAAACATTGGAAATGCTACGGCATTACACGCAGCCTGAGAAACATGCGCGCGCAAGACATGTAGTCTTTGCCAAACATTGGCAAAGCTACGGTATTACACGCCGCCTGAGACACAGGCGTGCGAACAAGACTTGTGTTTGGCAAAGGTACGGCATTACACGTCGCCTGAGACACAGGCGCGCGCACAAGACCTGAAGCCTTTTCCAATCATTGGCAAAGATACAACATTACACGCCGCCTGAGACACATGCGCGTGCACAAGTCCTTTGTTTTGCAAAGCTACGGCATTACACGCCGCCTGAGACACAGGCGCGCGCACAAGACCTGAATTCTTTGATAAACATTTGCAAAGCAATAGCATTACACACCGCCTGAGACACAGGCGCGCGCACAAGACCTGAAGTCCTTGCCAAACATTATCAAATCTATGACATTACGCACCGCCTCAGACACAGGCGCGGGCACAAGATATGTACTCTTTGCCAAACATTGGCAAAGCTAAGGCATACACGCCTCCAGAACCAACAGGCGCGCGCACAGAATATGTAGTCTTTGCCAAACATTGCCAAAGCTACGACATTACACGCCGCCTAAGACACGGGCGTGCACCCAAGACCTGTGTTTGGCAAAGCTATGGTATTACACGCCGCCTGAGACACAAGTGCGTGCACAAGACCTGAAGTCATTGCCAAACATTGGCAAAACTACGGTATTACACGCCGCCTAAGACACAGGCGCGCGCACAAGACCTGAATTCTTTGCCAAACATTGGCAAAACTACGATATTACACGTCGCTTGAGACACAGCCACGCGCGCAAGATCTGAAGTCTTTGCCTACATCGGCAAACCTACGGCATTACACCCCGCCTATAACACATGCGCGCACACAAGACCTGAAGTCTTTGCCAAACATTACACACCGCCTGAGACCCAGGCGTGCGCACAAGACCTGAACTCTTTGCCAAACATTGGCGAAGCTACGGCATTACACGCCGCCTGAGACACATGCACGCACAAAAGTCATGAAGTCTTTGCCAATCATTGGCAAAGCTACGACATTACACGCTGCCTGAAACACAGGCGTGCGCACAAGACATGAGTTTGGCAAAGCCACGGCATTACACGTCGCCGGAGACACAGGCGCGCGCACAAGACCTAAAGCCTTTTCCAATCATTGGTAAAGATACGACATTACACGCCTCCTGAGACACATGCGCGCGCCTGAGACACATGCGCGCGCCCAAGACCTGAAGTCTTTGCCAAACATTAGCAAAGCTACGGCATTACACGCCGCCTGAGACACAGGCGCGCGCAGAAGACCTAAAGTCCTTGCCAAACATTAGCAAATCTACGTCATTACACGCCGCCTCAGACACAGGTGCGCGACAAGACCTGAAGTCTTTTCCTACATTGGCAAACCTACGACATTACACCCCGCCTGAAACACATGCGCGCGCACAAGACCTGAAGTCTTTGCCAATCATTGGCAAAGATACAACATTACACGCCGCCTGAGACACATGCGCGCACACAAGACCTGAAGTCTTTGCCAAACATTACACACCACCTGAGACACAGACGTGCGCACAAGACCTGAACTCTTTGCCAAAAATTGGCAAAGCTGCGGCATTACACGCCGCCTGAGACACAGGCGCGCGCATAAGACATTTGTTTGGCAAAGCTATGGCATTACACGCCGCCTGAGACACTGGTGCAAGACCTGAAGTCTTTGCCAAACACTGGCAATGCTACGGCATTACACGACACCTGAGACACAGCCTGCACACAAGACCTGAAGTCTTTGCAAAACATTGGCAAAGCTTCGGCATTACACGCCGCCTGAGACACAGGCGCGCGCACAAGACCTGACCTCTATGCCAAACATTGGCAAAGCTACGTCATTACACACCGCCTGAGACACAGGCGTGCACATAAGACCTTTGTTTGGCAAAGCTACGGCATTACACGCCGCCTGAGACACAGGCGTGCAAGACCTGAAGTCTTTGCCAAACATTGGCAATGCTCCGGCATTACATGACGCCTGAGACACACCACGCATAGAAGACCTGAAGTCTTTGCAAAACATTGGCAAAGCTACGGAATTACACGCCGCCTGAGAAACATGATCGCGCACAAGACCTGAAGTCTTTGCCAATCATTGGCAAAGCCACGGCATTACACGCCGCCTGAGACACATGCGCGCGCACAAGACCTGAAGTCTTTGCCAAACATTGGCAAAGCTACGACAATATAAGCCGCCTGGGTTACATGCGCGCGCACAAGACCTGAACTCTTTGCCACACTTTGGCAAAGCTACGGCATTACACGCCTCCTGATACACAGGCGCGCACACAAGACCAGAACTCTTTGCCAAACATTAGAAAAGCTACGGCATTACACGCTGCCTGAGACACAGACGCGCACAAGACCTGAAGTCTTTGCCAAACATTAGCAAAGCTACGGCATTACACGCCGCCTGAGACACATGCGCGCACACAAGACCTGAAGTCTTTGCCAAACATTGCTAAAGCTACGGCATTACACGCCTCCTGAGACATAGGCGCGCGCACAAGGCATGTAGTCTTTGCCAAACATTAGCAAAGCTATGGCATTACACGCCTTCTGAGACACAGGCGCGCACAAGACCTGAAGTCTTTGCCAAACATTTGCAAAGGTACAGCATTACACGCCGCCTGAGACACAGGTGTGCGCACAAGACCTGTGTTTGGCAAAGCTACGGCATTACACGTCTCCTGAGACACAGGCGCGAGCACAATACATGAAGTCTTTGCCAATTATTGGCAAAGTTACGACATAACACGCCGCCTGAGACACATGCGCTTTCACATGACCTGAAGTCTTTGCCAAACATTAGCAAAGCTACGACATTACACGCCGCCTGAGACACAGGCGCGCGCACCAAGCCTGAAGTATTTGCGAAACATTGGCAATGCTACGACATTACACGCAGCCTGAGACACACGCGCGCGCACAAGACATGCAGTCTTTTCCAAACATTGGCAAATCTACGACATTACACGTCGCCTGAGACACATGCGCGTGCACAAGTCCTTTGTTTTGCAAAGCTACGGCATTACACGCCGCCTGAGACACAGGCGCGCGCACAAGACCTGAATTCTTTGATAAACATTTACAAAGCAAGAACATTACACACCGCCTGAGACACAGGCGCGCGCACAAGACCTGAAATCCTTGCCAAACATTATCAAAGCTACGGCATTACGCACCGCCTCAGACACAGGCGCGCGCACAAGATATGTAGTCTTTGCCAAACATTGGCAAAGCTACGGCATTACACGCCTCCTGAACCCACAGGCGCGTGCACAGGACATGTAGTCTTTGCCAAACATTGTCAAAGCTACGACATTACACGCCTCTTGAGACACAGGTGAACACAAGACCTGAAGTCTTTGCCAAACATTTGCAAAGGTACGGAATTACACGCCACCTGAGACACGGGCGTGCACCCAAGACCTGTGTTTGGCAAAGCTACGGTATTACACGCCGCCTGAGACACAAGCGCGCGCACAAGACCTGAATTCTTTGCCAAACATTGGAAAAACTACGGCATTACACGTCGCTTGAGACACAGCCGCGCGCGCAAGATTTGAAGTCTTTGCCTACATCGGCAAACCTACGGCATTACACCCCGCCTATAACACATGCGCGCGCACAAGACCTGAAGTCTTTGCGATTCATTTGCAAAGATACAATATTACACGCCGCCTGAGACACATGCGCGCACACAAGACCTGAAGTCTTTGCCAAACATTACACACCGCCCGAGACCCAGGCGTGCACAGAAGACCTGAACTCTTTGCCAAACATTGGCAAAGCTACAACATTACACGCCGCCTAAGACACATGCGCGCACAAAAGTCGTGAAGTCTTTGCCAATCATTGGCAAAGCTACGGCATTACACGCTGCCTGAGACACAGGCGCGCACACAAGACCAGAACTCTTTGCCAAACATTGGAAATGCTACGGCATTACACGCAGCCTGAGAAACATGCGCGCGCAAGACATGTAGTCTTTGCCAAACATTGGCAAAGCTACGGTATTACACGCCGCCTGAGACACAGGCGTGCGAACAAGACTTGTGTTTGGCAAAGGTACGGCATTACACGTCGCCTGTGACACATGCGCGCGCACAAGACCTGAAGCCTTTTCCAATCATTGGCAAAGATACAACATTACACGCCGCCTGAGACACATGCGCGTGCACAAGTCCTTTGTTTTGCAAAGCTACGGCATTACACGCCGCCTGAGACACAGGCGCGCGCACAAGACCTGAATTCTTTGATAAACATTTGCAAAGCAATAGCATTACACACCGCCTGAGACACAGGCGCGCGCACAAGACCTGAAGTCCTTGCCAAACATTATCAAATCTATGACATTACGCACCGCCTCAGACACAGGCGCGGGCACAAGATATGTACTCTTTGCAAACATTGGCAAAGCTAAGGCATACACGCCTCCAGAACCAACAGGCGCGCGCACAGAATATGTAGTCTTTGCCAAACATTGCCAAAGCTACGACATTACACGCCGCCTAAGACACGGGCGTGCACCCAAGACCTGTGTTTGGCAAAGCTATGGTATTACACGCCGCCTGAGACACAAGTGCGTGCACAAGACCTGAAGTCATTGCCAAACATTGGCAAAACTACGGTATTACACGCCGCCTAAGACACAGGCGCGCGCACAAGACCTGAATTCTTTGCCAAACATTGGCAAAACTACGATATTACACGTCGCTTGAGACACAGCCACGCGCGCAAGATCTGAAGTCTTTGCCTACATCGGCAAACCTACGGCATTACACCCCGCCTATAACACATGCGCGCACACAAGACCTGAAGTCTTTGCCAAACATTACACACCGCCTGAGACCCAGGCGTGCGCACAAGACCTGAACTCTTTGCCAAACATTGGCGAAGCTACGGCATTACACGCCGCCTGAGACACATGCACGCACAAAAGTCATGAAGTCTTTGCCAATCATTGGCAAAGCTACGACATTACACGCTGCCTGAAACACAGGCGTGCGCACAAGACATGAGTTTGGCAAAGCCACGGCATTACACGTCGCCGGAGACACAGGCGCGCGCACAAGACCTAAAGCCTTTTCCAATCATTGGTAAAGATACGACATTACACGCCTCCTGAGACACATGCGCGCGCCTGAGACACATGCGCGCGCACAAGACCTGAAGTCTTTGCCAAACATTAGCAAAGCTACGGCATTACACGCCGCCTGAGACACAGGCGCGCGCAGAAGACCTAAAGTCCTTGCCAAACATTAGCAAATCTACGTCATTACACGCCGCCTCAGACACAGGTGCGCGACAAGACCTGAAGTCTTTTCCTACATTGGCAAACCTACGACATTACACCCCGCCTGAAACACATGCGCGCGCACAAGACCTGAAGTCTTTGCCAATCATTGGCAAAGATACAACATTACACGCCGCCTGAGACACATGCGCGCACACAAGACCTGAAGTCTTTGCCAAACATTACACACCACCTGAGACACAGACGTGCGCACAAGACCTGAACTCTTTGCCAAAAATTGGCAAAGCTGCGGCATTACACGCCGCCTGAGACACAGGCGCGCGCATAAGACATTTGTTTGGCAAAGCTATGGCATTACACGCCGCCTGAGACACTGGTGCAAGACCTGAAGTCTTTGCCAAACACTGGCAATGCTACGGCATTACACGACACCTGAGACACAGCCTGCACACAAGACCTGAAGTCTTTGCAAAACATTGGCAAAGCTTCGGCATTACACGCCGCCTGAGACACAGGCGCGCGCACAAGACCTGACCTCTATGCCAAACATTGGCAAAGCTACGTCATTACACACCGCCTGAGACACAGGCGTGCACATAAGACCTTTGTTTGGCAAAGCTACGGCATTACACGCCGCCTGAGACACAGGCGTGCAAGACCTGAAGTCTTTGCCAAACATTGGCAATGCTCCGGCATTACATGACGCCTGAGACACACCACGCATAGAAGACCTGAAGTCTTTGCAAAACATTGGCAAAGCTACGGAATTACACGCCGCCTGAGAAACATGATCGCGCACAAGACCTGAAGTCTTTGCCAATCATTGGCAAAGCCACGGCATTACACGCCGCCTGAGACACATGCGCGCGCACAAGACCTGAAGTCTTTGCCAAACATTGGCAAAGCTACGACAATATAAGCCGCCTGGGTTACATGCGCGCGCACAAGACCTGAACACTTTGCCACACTTTGGCAAAGCTACGGCATTACACGCCTCCTGATACACAGGCGCGCACACAAGACCAGAACTCTTTGCCAAACATTAGAAAAGCTACGGCATTACACGCTGCCTGAGACACAGACGCGCACAAGACCTGAAGTCTTTGCCAAACATTAGCAAAGCTACGGCATTACACGCCGCCTGAGACACATGCGCGCACACAAGACCTGAAGTCTTTGCCAAACATTGCTAAAGCTACGGCATTACACGCCTCCTGAGACATAGGCGCGCGCACAAGGCATGTAGTCTTTGCCAAACATTAGCAAAGCTATGGCATTACACGCCTTCTGAGACACAGGCGCGCACAAGACCTGAAGTCTTTGCCAAACATTTGCAAAGGTACAGCATTACACGCCGCCTGAGACACAGGTGTGCGCACAAGACCTGTGTTTGGCAAAGCTACGGCATTACACGTCTCCTGAGACACAGGCGCGAGCACAATACATGAAGTCTTTGCCAATTATTGGCAAAGTTACGACATAACACGCCGCCTGAGACACATGCGCTTTCACATGACCTGAAGTCTTTGCCAAACATTAGCAAAGCTACGACATTACACGCCGCCTGAGACACAGGCGCGCGCACCAAGCCTGAAGTATTTGCGAAACATTGGCAATGCTACGACATTACACGCAGCCTGAGACACACGCGCGCGCACAAGACATGCAGTCTTTTCCAAACATTGGCAAATCTACGACATTACACGTCGCCTGAGACACATGCGCGTGCACAAGTCCTTTGTTTTGCAAAGCTACGGCATTACACGCCGCCTGAGACACAGGCGCGCGCACAAGACCTGAATTCTTTGATAAACATTTACAAAGCAAGAACATTACACACCGCCTGAGACACAGGCGCGCGCACAAGACCTGAAATCCTTGCCAAACATTATCAAAGCTACGGCATTACGCACCGCCTCAGACACAGGCGCGCGCACAAGATATGTAGTCTTTGCCAAACATTGGCAAAGCTACGGCATTACACGCCTCCTGAACCCACAGGCGCGTGCACAGGACATGTAGTCTTTGCCAAACATTGTCAAAGCTACGACATTACACGCCTCTTGAGACACAGGTGAACACAAGACCTGAAGTCTTTGCCAAACATTTGCAAAGGTACGGAATTACACGCCACCTGAGACACGGGCGTGCACCCAAGACCTGTGTTTGGCAAAGCTACGGTATTACACGCCGCCTGAGACACAAGCGCGCGCACAAGACCTGAATTCTTTGCCAAACATTGGAAAAACTACGGCATTACACGTCGCTTGAGACACAGCCGCGCGCGCAAGATCTGAAGTCTTTGCCTACATCGGCAAACCTACGGCATTACACCCCGCCTATAACACATGCGCGCGCACAAGACCTAAAGTCTTTGCGATTCATTTGCAAAGATACAACATTACACGCCGCCTGAGACACATGCGCGCACATAAGACCTGAAGTCTTTGCCAAACATTACACACCGCCCGAGACCCAGGCGTGCACAGAAGACCTGAACTCTTTGCCAAACATTGGCAAAGCTACAACATTACACGCCGCCTAAGACACATGCGCGCACAAAAGTCGTGAAGTCTTTGCCAATCATTGGCAAAGCTACGGCATTACACGCTGCCTGAGACACAGGCGCGCACACAAGACCAGAACTCTTTGCCAAACATTGGAAATGCTACGGCATTACACGCAGCCTGAGAAACATGCGCGCGCAAGACATGTAGTCTTTGCCAAACATTGGCAAAGCTACGGTATTACACGCCGCCTGAGACACAGGCGTGCGAACAAGACTTGTGTTTGGCAAAGGTACGGCATTACACGTCGCCTGAGACACAGGCGCGCGCACAAGACCTGAAGCCTTTTCCAATCATTGGCAAAGATACAACATTACACGCCGCCTGAAACACTTGCGCGCTCACAAGACCTGAAGTCTTTGCCAAACATTAGCAAAGCTACGGCATTACACGCCGCCTGAGACACAGGCGCGCGAACAAGACCTATGTTTGGCAAAGCTATGGCATTACTCGTCTCCTGAGACACAGGCGCGCGCACAAGACCTGAAGTCTTTGCCAATTATTGGCAAAGATACGACATTACACGCCGCCTGAGACACATGCGCTTGCACAAGACCTGAAGTCTTTGCCAAACATTAGCAAAGCTACGGCATTACACGCCGCCTGAGACACAGGCGCGCGCAGAAGTCCTGAAGTCTTTGCCAGACATTGGCAAAGCTATGGCATCACATGCCGCCTGAGACATAGGCGCGCGCACCAAACCTGAAGTATTTGCGAAACATTGGCAATGCTACGACATTACACGCCGCCTGAGACACACGCGCGCGCACAAGACATGCAGTCTTTTCCAAACATTGGCAAATCTATGACATTACACGTCGCCTGAGACACATGCGCGCACACAAGACCTTTGTTTTGCAGAGCTACGGCCTTACACGACACCTGAGACACAGGCGCGCGCACAAGACCTGAATTCTTTGATAAACATTTGCAAAGCAATAGCATTACACACCGCCTGAGACACAGGCGCGCGCACAAGACCTGAAGTCCTTGCCAAACATTATCAAATCTATGACATTACGCACCGCCTCAGACACAGGCGCGGGCACAAGATATGTACTCTTTGCCAAACATTGGCAAAGCTAAGGCATACACGCCTCCAGAACCAACAGGCGCGCGCACAGAATATGTAGTCTTTGCCAAACATTGCCAAAGCTACGACATTACACGCCGCCTAAGACACGGGCGTGCACCCAAGACCTGTGTTTGGCAAAGCTATGGTATTACACGCCGCCTGAGACACAAGTGCGTGCACAAGACCTGAAGTCATTGCCAAACATTGGCAAAACTACGGTATTACACGCCGCCTAAGACACAGGCGCGCGCACAAGACCTGAATTCTTTGCCAAACATTGGCAAAACTACGATATTACACGTCGCTTGAGACACAGCCACGCGCGCAAGATCTGAAGTCTTTGCCTACATCGGCAAACCTACGGCATTACACCCCGCCTATAACACATGCGCGCACACAAGACCTGAAGTCTTTGCCAAACATTACACACCGCCTGAGACCCAGGCGTGCGCACAAGACCTGAACTCTTTGCCAAACATTGGCGAAGCTACGGCATTACACGCCGCCTGAGACACATGCACGCACAAAAGTCATGAAGTCTTTGCCAATCATTGGCAAAGCTACGGCATTACACGCCGTTGAGACACAGGCGCGCGCAAAAGACCTGAACTCTTTGCCAAACATTGGCAAAGCTACGGCATCACACGCCGCCTGAGACACATGCGCGTAAAAGTCGTGGAGTCTTTGCCAATCATTGGCAAAGCTACGGCATTACACGCCGCCTGAGAAACAGGCGCGCGCACAAGACCTGAAGTCTTTGCCAATCATTGGCAAAGCTACGGCATTACACGCCGCCTGAGAGACATGCGCGCGCACAAGACCCGAAGTCTTTGTCAAACTTTGGCAAAGCTACGACATTACACGCCACCTGGATTACATGCGCGCGCACAAGACCTGAACTCTTTGCCACTCTTTCGCAAAGCTTCGGCATTACACGCCGCCTGAGACACAGGCGCACGCACAAGACCAGAACTCTTTGCCAAACATTGGAAAAGCTACGGCATTACACGCTGCCCGAGACACAGGCGCGCAAAAGACTTGAAGTCTTTGGCAAACATTGGCAAAGCTACGGCATTACACGCCGCCTGAGACACATGCGCGCACACAGGACCTGAAGTCGTTGCCAAACATTGGCAAAGCTACGGCATTACACGCCTCCTGAGAAACAGGCGCGCATAAGACATGTAGTCTTTGCCAAACATTGGCAAAGCTACGACATTACACGCTGCCTGAAACACAGGCGTGCGCACAAGACATGTGTTTGGTAAAGCCACGGCATTACACGTCGCCGGAGACACAGGCGCGCGCACAAGACCTAAAGCCTTTTCCAATCATTGGCAAAGATACGACATTACACGCCTCCTGAGACACATGCGCGCGCCTGAGACACATGCGCGCGCCTGAGACACATGCGCGCGCCCAAGACCTGAAGTCTTTGCCAAACATTAGCAAAGCTACGGCATTACACGCCGCCTGAGACACATGCGCGCACACAGGACCTGAAGTCGTTGCCAAACATTGGCAAAGCTACGGCATTACACGCCTCCTGAGAAACAGGCGCGCATAAGACATGTAGTCTTTGCCAAACATTGGCAAAGCTACGACATTACACGCTGCCTGAAACACAGGCGTGCGCACAAGACATGTGTTTGGCAAAGCCACGGCATTACACGTCGCCGGAGACACAGGCGCGCGCACAAGACCTAAAGCCTTTTCCAATCATTGGCAAAGATACGACATTACACGCCTCCTGAGACACATGCGCGCGCCTGAGACACATGCGCGCGCCCAAGACCTGAAGTCTTTGCCAAACATTAGCAAAGCTACGGCATTACACGCCGCCTGAGACACAGGCGTGCGCAGAAGACCTAAAGTCCTTGCCAAACATTAGCAAATCTACGTCATTACACGCCGCCTCAGACACAGGTGCGCGACAAGACCTGAAGTCTTTTCCTACATTGGCAAACCTACGACATTACACCCCGCCTGAAACACATGCGCGCGCACAAGACCTGAAGTCTTTGCCAATCATTGGCAAAGATACAACATTACACGCCGCCTGAGACACATGCGCGCACCAAGACCTGAAGTCTTTGCCAAACATTACACACCGCCTGAGACACAGGCGTGCGGACAAGACCAGAACTCTTTGCCAAACATTGGCAAAGCTATGGCATTACACACCGCCTAAGACACTGGCGCGTGCATAAGACATTTGTTTGGCAAAGTTTTGGCATTACACGCCGCCTGAGACACTGGCGCGCAAGACCTAAAGTCTTTGCCAAACATTGGCAATTCTACGGCATTACACGACACCTGAGACATAGGCGCGCGCACAAGACCTGATGTTGGAGCGTATTCTGGTGACAACGACCTGATGTTGGAGCATTACACGCCGCCTGGTCTATCAGAGGCGAACTTAATAAGTTCGCTGGTCTATCAGAGGCGAACTTAATAAGTTCGCTTAAGTCTATCAGGGGCGAACTTAATAAGTTCGCTTAAGTCTATCAGAGGCGAACTTATTAAGTTCGCTTAGTCTGTTAGAGGCGAACTTGCAGAACAGTGCTTATATATTGACATAAAAGATTCTGTTGAGGTAGTGGAGAGATATAAGACGATATCAGAGTAGACGAGAGAGAATTCTTGTACCCTGATATTGGTGGAATACAAAGAGTTTATTTACACAGTTGTTGTTGATTGAGTCACACGAGCAGATTGATCATGGATTCCGCACGTTATCACCGTGTCGTATCGCGAGTCTAGAGATCCGTCACGCAACGAATTAGGGACTTACAAGTGACCTCTATGCCAAACATTGGCAAAGCTACGTCATTACACACCGCCTGAGACACAGGTGTGCACATAAGACCTTTTTTGGCAAAGCTACGACATTACAAGCCGCCTGAGACACAGGCGTGCAAGACCTGAAGTCTTTGCCAAACATTAGCAATGCTCCGGCATTACATGACGCTTGAGACACACCACGCACAGAAGACCTGAAGTCTTTCCAAAACATTGGCAAAGCTACGACATTACACGCCGCCTGGGTTAGATGTGCGCACACAAGACCTGAAGTCTTTGCCAAACATTGGCAAAGATAGGGCATTACATGCCGCCTTAGACACAGGCGCGCGCACAAGACCTGAAGTCCATGCCAAGCATTGGCAAAGCTACGGCATTACACGCCGCCTCAGACACAGTCGCCCGCACAAGACCTGAAGTCTTTGCCAAACATTGGAAAATCTACGGCATTACACGACGCCTGAGACACATGCGCACACACAAGACCTGAATTCTTTGCCAAACATTCGCAAAGCTACGGCATTACACACCTCCTGAGACATAGGCGCGCTCACAAGACATGTAGTCTTTGCCAAACATTTGCAAAAGGCATTACACGTCGCCTGCGACACTGGCGCGCGCACAAGACCTGAAGTCTTTACCAATCATTGGCAAAGATACAACATTACACGCCGCCTGAGACACATGCGCGCGCACAAGACCTGAAGTCTTTGCCAAACATTAGCAAAGCTACGGCATTACACGCCGCATGAGACACAGGCGCGCGCACCAAACTTGAAGTATTTGTGAAACATTGGCAATGCTATGGCATTACACAAAAACTATGAAATCTTTCAAGTTCAAGAGCAAACCATAGAGAAGTTGAGTTAGAGTTGAAGATTCAAGAAAGGTTTGGAGTCTAAGAGTCTAGTTTTGTAGCATCACGAGCCTCTACTATCTTTCTACTTGTTCATCACCTATCTTGTCTGGTGGTATGAACTCGACACCACATATTGTTCTGTAATTTTAACCAGCCCCGAAAACCGAAAGAAGACCAAAATCCCGTAACTCAGTTTCTGGCAGATTTTTGGGTCAACTTTACAAGACCATATCTCCTTCGTTACTTGGCCAAATCGGTCCATTTTTCTTCTAGAATTGAGCTCCATGTTAAGAAGGAAGAACCCAAGTGGAATCACTCGAATCCATGGAGTATTCGACCTCCAAACAGCCGGCGCAAGAATACCGCTCAGTGCAGGTCGAATCTGGATATCTCTTTCCATTTTTCTGTTTTGAGGTACCTACACAACTCCAAACGTAGTAATTCTTTTTCACATCTCCTCTGGTTTCAATAAACTTGATTATAGAAGAAAACCCCAAGTCATTTGGTCTTCTAAAACCATCTAAAAGTCTATTCGAATTATGCCTAAAAATCTGAGTTTTCAAGGACGAAATAAAACATAAAAGTCTTGATGAGTTTTGGCGTTATTTCTTCATAAGTCATGTTTGAGTACATATATTTAATACACGTACATGTTCATACATAAAATACCAAACTACAAGGACCATGGACAAGAAAAGGACACATCAAATATAAACTACATATATATACTATCACATAAAATAAACACTTGGATGTTGGTGTTCATCACAAACCCTTCATTCCATTCATGTGTTATGTTGAAGGATACATGTTCGTGAAGTTATATGATCATGTGTGACTTACCTGGCAAGACCCAAGGTAGTGTCCTATGATTCAAGAAGACATACGAACGATTATCATCAACATATGAACGTGAAAGGTGTTACTAAAAGTATAGGTTTATGGATAAAATTATGATATATATGTGTTGATGTACGGTTTTGGTTAAATCATGGAAATGTTCTAAGAATTAAAGATTAGTATCCTAATATGAACATTGGATATATGTACATGGAACATATGAAGAGATTCGGTTAAAAATAAATAATCACGAGACATCGTGGAACATAAGTGAATATATTTTAAGTACCAAAAATAATATTCATTTTTGGTACACTTAATAAGTCACCAATAGGGAAACATATTATTTTCTCGGAAAATATGTAAGCGTCTAGACTGGAATAATAATCACCAACGAGTCGTAAATAAAAACACTATTTTTACTAAACAAAGGCGTATTTAACGGGATTTGTTAAGTCGGATATAAGACGGGTAGTTTTAACACATTAGTACCCTTGTGTGATTAGGGTACGGATAGACAAGAACTAGCACAAGTTTGTTTGCTAGGATTTCATCGAACACAAGGTGAGTTCACGGCCACCTTTTAACTTTTTAATGTTTTGTAAACATCGGGGGGAGAAACATACTTACTTGTTATGTTTGAAAACATGAATTACATTTGCTTACAAGTTTGACATCATGAACATTCAGGTCTAACTCCTTGTGAGTTTCACTAATTCCCCTTTTTCTAAGTTTTTGAAATGATTTGGGGTGGAAACATACTTGTAAAAGACTTTTGTGTGTAAATGAATTGAACTAATGATCTGACCGTATGTGTATATTGAGAGAAAAGTAAAGCGCTTAAAGTCCTCTGAATAAGTTAGTAACCATTAGCTATTTTAGCCCGGGATTATATGGATAGTACTATTGGGGGTGACGCCTCCGGTCATGGTTAGTCGCGGTAACCAAGGGTCAAAAGGGCCGAATGACCGCATATTGTCTTACTCGCAAAAAGGCGAGGGGGAGGCACAAAAGGTCGGGGTTTGGTTACGGTCTCGTACATTACATACTATTTTGTATTCCTTGCAAGCTTACAAATGGGGTTAATAGATCGGATTAGTATTCAAATTCATTGGTAATACATGCAAAAGGGTTCTGATCAGGTTAAAGTGATCAGGTTTTAAGCAAAAGAGTTCTGATCAGGTTAAAGTGATCAGGTTTTAAGCAAAAGAGTTTTTATCAGGTTTTAAGCAAAAGAGTTCTGATCAGGTTAAAGTGATCAGGTTTTAAGCAAAAGAGTTCTGATCAGGTTAAAGTGATCAGGTTTTAAACAAAAGAGTTCTGATCAGGTTAAAGTGATCAGGTTTTAAGCAAAAGAGTTCTGATCAGGTTAAAGTGATAAGGTTTTAAACAAAAGAGTTCTGATCAGGTTAAAGTGATCAGGTTTAAAACAAAAGAGTTCTCATCAGGTTAAAGTGATCAGGTTTTAAGAAAAAGAGTTCTCATCAGGTTAAAGTGATCAGGTTTTAAACAAAAGAATTCTGATCAGGTTAAAATGATCAAGTTTTAAACAAAAGAGTTCTGATCAGGTTAAAATGATCAGGTTTTAAACAAAAGAGTTTTTGATCAGAAAATGATCATGTTTAAACATTGGATTCATGACGGTTAAGTCATGGTAATGTTTTCAAAGGAAAAACTACATATTTTATGACGGTAAAGTCATGGACACGTTTTCAAATGTAAACTACTCATTATTATGACGGTTAAGTCATGTATAGTTTTTCGGGGAAAACTACTTAGTTTTATGACGGTAAAGTCATGTACATGTTTTCGGGAAGAACTATAAGCACTGATATAACTAACTCTGTGAACTCACCAACCTTTGTGTTGACACTTTCAAGTATGTTTCTCAGGTAACCTTTAGCTATGGCGAGGTTGGAATAGGCTAGCTATGTTGGATCAATTTCCTAGTAGCTGGAAGGACGTAGAATATCAAGTCTCAAGTCTATCGTTGATCTAGAAGAACTTAGATCATAGTATTACTTAGTTTAGTAATTGTATATGTAATCAAGTCTTAGAAATCACAATTACCGCTTCCGCTATCGTGTAATGAACCAATCGTTGCAACCTGTATTTTTTATTAAGTAAATAAATTTGGGGTTGTGACAATACGGCGTTACACGCCGCCTTAGACACATGCGCACGCACAAGACCTGAAGTATTTGCGAAACATTGGCAATGCTACGGATTTACACGCCGCGCGAGACACACGCGCGCGCACCAGATCTGAAGTATTTGGGAAACATTGGCAATGCAACGGCTTTACATGCCACCTGAGACACACGCGCCCGCACAAGACCCGAAGTCTTTACAAATCATTGGCAAAGCTACGGCATTACACACCGCCTGAGACATAGGTATTACACGGCGCCTGAGACATAGGCGCGCAAGACCTAAAGTCTTTGCCAAACATTGGCAAAGATACGGCAATACACGTCGCCTTAGACACAGGCGCGCGCACAAGACCTGAAGTCCTTGCCAAGCATTGGCAAAGCTACGACATTATACGCCGCCTCAGATACAGTCGCCCGCACAAGACCTGAAGTCTTTGCCAAACATTGGCAAATCTACGACATTACACGCCGCCTGAGACACATGCGCGCGCACAAGACCTGTGATTGGCAAAGCTACGGCATTACACGTTGCCTGAGACACATGCGCGCGCACAAGACCTGAATTCTTTGCTAAACATTGGCAAAGCTACATCATTACACACCGCCTGAGACACAGGCGCGCGCACAAGACCTGAAGTCCTTGCCAAACATTGGCAAAGCTACGGCATTACGCACCGCCTCAGACACAGGCGCGCGCACAAGACCTAAAGTCTTTGCCAAACATTGACAAAGCTACGACACTACGCCCCGATTGAAACACATGCGCGCGCACAATACCTGAAGTCTTTGCCAATCATTGACAAAGCTACGAAATTACACGCCGCCTGAGACACATACGCGCGCACAAGACATGAATTCTTTGCCAAACATTGACAAAGCTACGGCATTACATGCCACCTGAGACACAGGCGCATGCAGTAGACCTGAAGTCTTTGCCAAACATTGGCAAAGCTACGGCATTACACGCCATTGAGACACAGGCGCGCGCACAAGACCTGATGTCTTTGCCAAACATTGGCAATGATACGGCATTACACGCCGCCTGAGACACACGCGCGCGCACAAGACCTGAAGTTTTTGCCAAACATTGGCAAAGCTACGGCATTACATGCCGCCTGAGACACAGGCGCGCGCACCAGACCTGAACTCTATGCCAAACATTGGCAAAGCTACGGCATTACACGCCGCCTGAGACACAGCCGTGCGCACAAGACCTGTTGTCACACCCCGCCAAGGCGGAAACGCGAGGCGTGACGTTCACTGGTTTCCAAAGCATATGATTACCGCAAACACATACATGATAAATGGATACATAAACAAATTTAAAGTTTTATATTACAAAAATATAATCTGAGTTTACAAAAAGTTAAGATTTCACAAATATGACTCAATTTAATGAGTTATACAGGGGAAATCCTCCTTGAGTAGTATCCATCGTGCATGCATGTAATCTACATTGCTAACCTTGAAATCACGTTCAGTTACCAGAAAAACATACTTAAAATTGTCAACACGAGGTTGGTGAGTTCACAGGTTTAATCAAATAGTTCTTTGCAAAATTTCATCGTTCGTAAATAGTTTCAGTTGTATGTGATAAACAGAATAAGAATCGTTGACCCATTTGTAAACTAGCTAGGAATACAAATAATATGTTCATACATGAGGCGTAACCAAACCATGACATGTGTGAGCCCCTATTAAGCGTTATCAGATTCTATGCTGTGACACCCAGCATTTCAGGTCAATATCCACATTTCATAAACGCACGTTCATAATTATTATTTCCTGATATTTTATTTTGACTAAGTAAAGTCAAGAAGTCTAGCAAAGAAGTTTGTTCCAAGTCTAGTAAACCGTAAAGAGTTACTAGAAAAAGTAAGCAGGATAACCCGACTTAATGCGAACGTAAATGGTTAAATAAAATAACCAGAAAAATATATATATATATTACACAAAATTTACGTTGAGCCAAGATTCTAATATTTTCTTCAACGAGCCATAAAATGGTTAAAAATTATAATACCGTGAAGAATCGAAACTGAATTAAATTACCCCTTTAAAACTCTAATTGATACTAATACCATAATAAATTAATATTTAAAAATTGGTTATCATTAACCCCTAAACAACTTCTTGACTTTCTTGGCCGAGAGTCAGGGGAGCCATGCTCCCACTTGCCTGATTCACTTTGATTCAGATGAAAACCATACTCTTCAGACGAAACTTCACCATTCCTTTCAAACCTTCTCTTTTCTTACGGCAAATTCCCAATTCCCTTTCAAATCGAAGTCCAGTTTTAAAGCGAAAATCACCATAATTCGGTGTCATAAGGAGAATTTCAAGTGTTCTTGAAGAAAGCTCAAAAGATTCAAGACTACTTCTCTGTTTTTCTCTAAAGATCGCCATTCTCGGTTTGAGGTAAAAACTCGATACCATCCATATTATTTGCTTTAAAACCGTAACTAAACATACAAATCGTTCAAACGCAAGTAAGATAACAAGAAAACTGTGTCAAACTCAAGATTTGAACATAAAAATATACAGAGTGAATTCTGTAAATCAAAGTGCAGATATCGAAACTATAGTTTCGATACCTGTTAGTCAATCGAAACTGGGAGTTTCGATACCTATTGATCGAAACTAGGAGTTTCGATACCAGTTATTCAATCGAAACTAGGAGTTTCGATACCGGTTGTTCTATCGAAACTAGGAGTTTCGATATCTATTTACTCAATCGAAACTAGGAAGTTTCGATACCTGTGTACAATCGAAACTAGGTAGTTTCGATACTATTCTTGCCAATCGAAACTAGGTAGTTTCGATACCTATTTCACTCAGTCGAAACTAGGAAGTTTCGACATCTGTTCTGTTCAATCGAAACTAAGAAAGCTTAGATACCTGTTCATCAGCCCCTTAAGGCAGTAACTCAGAACTATTTTCGTAACAAAACAAGGTTGGAAAAACTAAAAAGATAATTAAAACAAAAGTAATCAGATCGGCTAGGTCAAATGAACAAATTGCGTTTAAGACGAGTAGTCTTAACGTGTATGTTATCCTTGTGTAAATAGGATACGGATAGGCGAATCTGCCGTCATTCAAATTTTTGCTAGCATTCATACTGTCGAGGTGAGTTTCACTAATCCCCTTTTTTTTAAGTTTTTGAAATGATTTGGGGTGGAAACATACTTGTAAAAGACTTTTGTGTATAAATGAATGGAACTAATGATCTGACCGTATGTATGTATTGAGGGAACAATAAAGCGCTTAAAGTCCTCGTAATAAATTAGTAACCATTAGCTATGGATTTAGCCCGGGATTATATGAATAGTACTATTGGGGGTGACGCCTCCGGTCATGGTTAGTCGCGCTAACCAGGGGTCAAAATGGCCGAATGACCGCATATTGTCTTACTCGCAGAAAGGCGAGGGGAGGCACAGAAAGTTGGGGTTTGGTTACGGTCTCGTACATTACATACTATTTTGTATTCCTTGCAAGCTTACAAATGGGGTCAATAGATCGGATTAGTAATCATATTCATTGGTAATACATACAAAAGAGTTCTGATCAGGGTAAAATGATCAGGTTTATCAAAAGAGTTCTGATCAACGTAAAGTGATCAGGTTTTACACAAAAGAGTTCTGATCAGGGTAAAGTGATCAGGTTTATCAAAAGAGTTCTGATCAGGTTAAAATGATCAGGTTTTACACAAAAGTGTTCTGATCAGGGTAAAGTGATCAGGTTTAAAGTAAAGAATTCTGATCAGGTTAAAGTGATCAGGTTTAAACGAAAGAGTACTGATTAGGTTAAAATGATCAGGTTTAACAAAGAGTTTTGATCGGCAAAAAGATCAGATTTAAACATTGGGTTTATGATAACTCTTTATAATAACTTGTGAACTCACCAACCTCGTGTTGACAGTTTTAAGTATGTTTTCAGGAAATTGAACGTGGTCATCAGGTTAGCAATGTAGGTTACATGCATGCACGTGGATACGGCTTTTGGGAGGATTTCTCTTGTATAACTCATGGTCTTGAGTCATATTTGCGAAATCTTAAACATTTGTAAACTCAAATTGATATTTTGTAACGTAAATATTTTAAATTCAGTTATGTATCCAATTACATGTATGTGTTTGCGGTAATCATATGCTTTGGAAACCAGTGAAAGTCGCGCCTCGCGTTTCCGCCCTGGCGGGGTGTGACAGAACTTGGTATCAGAGCCATTGATTATAGCGAACTAGGTGTCTAAAACGGAACCTAGTCTATAATTACAATGACTCACTAAAATGTTTTCATTGCATAAGCATTGTATAACCAGTCATCATGTCATGTGGATATTGTAGTCACAAGTATGTCGTCACATTCACACTCTGACCCCGTCTCTGACTCTGAATCCAACGAGGAACTTTCCGCCTCACGCCCTAAAAATCGAGTACAAGTTCGCAGCTCGACACCACCCAATGTCGCTCTGGGAGAACCGCCCATCGTCTACCGAAAGAAAAACGGAGGACCAGTTAAGGTGCAAAGTGCTAGGAAGAAGGTTCGACTTCCGCGCAAGAGAAACCTGGCAGCCCGTGACCCGAAAGACTTGGAGACCGATGAGGAACCACCGAGGCAACGACCCTGCTACCACCCTACCGTGGGAACCATCCGTTGGATGCCTCGTACCCTGGCACGTTGGAGGGAGATGGAGAGCATCCCATCTACCTTTGAGCTTGGAGAGTCTTCTAACTCCCCAACACCCCTACCCCACACTGGGGAAGCCATAGAACTCACTGTGCCTACCTTGGTAGCTCGCGTTCATACGCATGAGGAGCGTCTTGATGATCTCCTAGATGACATCCGGGCCCAGGGGGATGCAGCCACGCGACTTCGTCAAGGGCTTGGATCTCGAGTTCAGACTCTGGAAGACCACACCCGAGACATACAAGGTGCCACAAACTATCTAGAGTTAAGAGCTGACATGGACTGGCAGTTCACTGTCACGGTCCGAGACATGGTGGAGGCGCTGGAGGAGAGGACTTTGGCTGCAGAATTTGTGGCAAGAGCTAGCTTTGTTATGGCAGGACTAGCCATGATGATTGGGTTGTACTCCCACTTCTTCCTTTAAACCTATTATGGGCGGGTTGTGCCCATAGTACATTATGTAGTTTAAAACGTTAGTACTGATGAGGTCATGTGAACCCATCTCTTTTGTATCCTCGTCTTTTGGGAACAATGTACTATGTATGTTTTGACTATGTATGTAATGGTTTATGTTGTAATGATAGTTGTTCATGTTTGATGTTGTGGTATCCTTATGTCATGATCTATCATTATTGATATATGATGTTGTTTCTTTTTAATTGACATGTTAGAAGGAACGTCATGGCACCTAAGCGTGGGACACCCCGTAACACTACTGGTGACAACAACGAGACAATTTCCCCAAACATGGAACAACTAATAGCACAGCGAGTAGCTGCCACTATGGAGCAGTATGAAGCAAACCGAAATAGCGGAGGAGGTGCAGGAGGTAGCGGTACCGCAGGGGGTAGCGGTACAGCAGGAGGTTCCGGAGGTAATAAAAAAATAAATAAGCCATAACACATAGTCATGATCCGAATTAATGACGTTATGACTTGTGATCCTGCAGATGCTCCAAATAGGAAGTGTACCTACAAGGCCTTCCTATCCTGCAAACCCCGCAGTTTTAATGGCACCGAGGGTGCAGTAGGACTAATGAGATGGATAGAACATATGGAGTCGGTGATTGATATAAGTGAATGCACCGCTGATTGCGTAGTGAAGTATTCTACCTGCACACTCACTGATAAAGCTTTAACTTGGTGGAATACTCAAATGAAGACTTTGGGGAGAGAGACAGCGTACCAATTGTCTTGGGAAGATTTGAAAAACATGATGATTGAGGAATACTGTCCTCGGAACGAATTGCAAAAGATTGAAACTGAGATGTGGAACCTACAGATGATAGGAGATGATGTAGCGGGATACACCGACCGCTTCAATGAATTGGCACTTCTGGTACCGCATATGGTCACACCAGAACATAAGCGTGTGGAGAGGTATCTTTGGGGCCTTGCGCCTCAAATTCGTAGCATGGTAACATCATCTAATCCAATAGATGCCAAGAGTGCTATAACTTTAGCATTCAAACTAAAGGATGATGCAGTACGTAATGAATTGTTTGTGAGGAAGGAGAATGAGGAAGGTAGATCTGGGGAGAAAAGAAAATGGATGGGAAATTCAAGTAACAAATCTGGAAAACAAGAGTTTAAGAAACAAGGAACTGTGAAGGCTTTTGCAGCCAACACAGTGGAAAGAAAGGAGTATGATAGGGGCCTACCGAGATGTAAGAGGTGTGGAAATCATCATGCCGGTGTTTGCATCAAGTGTGGAAAATGCGACAAGTTTGGTCACACCACTCAAGCATGTCGAACTAACAACCGATTGGGGAAAATCAAACCGGGATGTTTTGTATGTGGTGATCTAAAACACTTCAAGAAGGATTGTCCCAAGTGGAAGAATCAGAACAACGCTCAGGCACCAGGGAGGGCATTTGTGATGGGTGCAAGGGACGCACGCCAGGACCCGAACATCGTCACTGGTACATTCCCGATAAATAATCACTATGCCTCTGTACTTTTTGATTCGGGTGCGGATATGAGCTTTGTGTCGAATGATTTTAAATCCTTACTCGGTATTAAGGCCAGCAAACTAGATCAACGTTATACAATTGAATTAGCAAATGGGAAATTAATAGAAACCGGAGAGGTCTTTAGGGGTTGTACTTTATGTTTAGAAAACCGTACATTCAGTATAGACCTTCTACCTATCGAGTTAGGGAGTTTTGATATTGTTATTGGTATGGATTGGTTAACCAAGAATCGTGCCGAGATAGTATGCTTCGAGAAGATTGTACGTATTCCCCTACCAAGCGGAGAAATTCTTTCAATTCAAGGCGAAAGGTGTATAACGATGTTAAAAACGATAAACTGCATGAAAGCTCATAAGTATCTACGCAAGGGTTATTGTGCATTCCTGGCTCACATCGTCGAGAAGAAACCCGAAGAACGTCGACTTGAGGACATACCAGTCGTCAGAGATTATTCGGAAGTATTTCCCGAAGACTTACCAGGAATACCACCATCAAGACAAGTCGAGTTTCGGATCGACCTAGTACCAGGGGCCGCACCAGTTGCACGATCTCCGTATCGTCTAGCCCCTTTTGAGATGCAGGAACTGTCGAGTCAACTACAAGAATTACTTGACAAAGGTTTCATAAGACCGAGTTTCTCACCATGGGGAGCTCCGGTCCTATTTGTAAAGAAAAAGGATGGAACCTTTAGAATGTGCATTGATTATCGAGAGTTGAACAAACTGACAATCAAAAATCGGTATCCTCTTCCTCGAATAGACGATTTGTTTGATCAACTTCAAGGTTCCAGTTTCTATTCTAAAATTGATCTACGATCAGGGTATCATCAACTGAAAATTCAGGAAGAAGATATACCAAAAACGGCTTTTAGGACTCGTTACGGTCACTACGAATTCCTAGTTATGCCATTTGGCTTGACTAATGCACCAGCTGTTTTCATGGATCTCATGAACCGCGTGTGCAAGCCGTACTTGGATAAATTCGTGATTGTGTTTATCGATGACATATTGATATATTCACGAACCAAGGAGGAACATGAATATCATTTAAAATTAATCTTGGAACTACTCAGGAATGAGAAGCTTTATGCTAAATTCTCTAAGTGTGAGTTTTGGATCCAAGAGGTTCACTTTCTCGGACATGTCATCAATAAGAATGGTATCCATGTGGATCCATCTAAGATTGAAGCTATCAAAAACTAGGAAGCACCAAGAACTCCGACTGAGGTGCGTCAATTTCTGGGTTTGGCAGGCTATTACAGGCGATTTATCGAGAATTTTTCAAAGATAGCCTTGCCTTTGACCACGTTAACCCAGAAGGACAAAAAAATTTGATTGGACTGATAAACAAGAATCAGCTTTTCAATTGTTGAAGCAAAAACTTTACAGTGCACCAATCCTATCCCTTCCCGAAGGGACTGACAATTTCATTGTGTACTGTGACGCATCACACCAAGGTTTAGGATGTGTATTGATGCAGAGAGAAAAAGTCATAGCATATGCATCCAGACAACTAAAGGTGCACGAAAAGAATTATACGACCCACGACTTGGAATTGGGTGCAGTCGTGTTTGCACTCAAGATTTGGAGACATTACTTATACGGTACAAAATGTACTATATTTACAGACCACAAGAGTCTCCAGCACATCTTTAATCAGAAAGAACTCAACATGAGGCAACGTCGTTGGGTAGAACTACTGAATGATTACGACTGTGATATCAAGTATCACCCTGGTAAGGCAAACGTCGTAGCAGATGCCTTGAGTCGTAAAGAACGACTTAAAACACTCCGTGTTCGTGCCCTAGAATTGACAATTCATACGAGTCTCACGACTCAAATTCGGATGGCACAACAAGAGGCAATCAAAGAGGAAAACAGTCAGAATGAAGCTTTACGAGGAATGATAAAGCAGTTGGAACCAAAGCCAGATGACACTTTATACTTCATGAATAGAATTTGGGTGCCATGTATTGGTAACTTACGTGAGTTGGTTATGGACGAAGCCCACAAGTCCAGGTACTCCATTCATCCAGGTTCGGATAAAATGTATAAGGATCTGAAAGAATTCTACTGGTGGCCGAACATGAAAGGAGAAATTGCTATTTATGTCGGTAAATGCCTGACATGTTCAAAAGTAAAAGCAGAACATCAGAAACCGTCGGGATTGTTACAACAACCCGAGATACCTCAATGGAAATGGGAACAGATTTCCATGGATTTCATTACAAAGTTACCCAAGACGTCGAGCGGGTATGACACTATATGGGTAATCGTCGATCGTTTGACGAAATCAGCTCATTTTCTACCCATCAAAGAAACGGATAAAACCGAGAAACATGCAAAGCTTTATATTAAGGAAATTGTGGCTAGGCATGGAGTACCAATTTCTATTATCTCTGATAGAGACAGCAGATTCGTGTCTAGAATCTGGAAATCATTACAAGAAGCCATGGGCACACGTCTTGACATGAGCACGGCATATCACCCACAAACAGATGGTCAAAGTGAAAGAACTATTCAAACATTAGAGGATATGCTCCGTGCGTGTACAATTGACTTCGGTGGAAATTGGGATACTCATTTGCCACTAGCTGAATTTTCATACAATAATAGTTACCACACCAGCATCAAAGCCGCTCCGTTTGAGGCTTTGTATGGTCGAAAATGTCGTTCACCGCTTTGTTGGGCAGAAGTTGGCGACAAACATTTAACCGGTCCTGAAGTTATTCAAGAGACCACAGATAAGATTTTCAAAATCAAGGATCGTCTGAAGGCCGCCCGTGACAGACAAAAGAGTTACGCGGATAACAGACGAAGACCTTTAGAATTCCAAGTAGGAGACAAAGTCATGTTAAAGGTCTCACCTTGGAAAGGAGTTGCAAGATTTGGCAACCGTGGCAAGCTTAACCCTAGGTACGTTGGACCGTTTGAAATATTGGCTAGGGTTGGCCCTGTAGCTTACAAACTCAAGTTGCCACAAGAACTAAGCAATGTACATGATACGTTTCATGTATCAAATCTCAAGAAGTGTTTATCAGACGAGACGTTAATTATACCGCCTGATGAGATTCACATAGACGACAAGTTGCACTTCATTGAGGAACCTATGGAAGTCACAGATTGGAAGGTTCAGAGAACAAGACGCAGCCGTGTTAAGCTGGTCAAGGTACGTTGGAATTCAAAGCGCGGCCCCGAGTATACGTGGGAGCGGGAAGATAAAATGAAATCCAAGTACCCGTCACTGTTTACAAAAACACCAAGTCAGAGTGACAAGAACTGAATTTCGGGACGAAATTCTCTGTAACATGGGGAGAATGTGACACCCAGCATTTCAGGTCAATATCCACATTTCATAAACGCACGTTCATAATTATTATTTCCTGATATTTTATTTTGACTAAGTAAAGTCAAGAAGTCTAGCAAAGAAGTTTGTTCCAAGTCTAGTAAACCGTAAAGAGTTACTAGAAAAAGTAAGCAGGATAACCCGACTTAATGCGAACGTAAATGGTTAAATAAAATAACCAGAAAAATATATATATATATATATTACACAAAATTTACGTTGAGCCAAGATTCTAATATTTTCTTCAACGAGCCATAAAATGGTTAAAAATTATAATACCGTGAAGAATCGAAACTGAATTAAATTACCCCTTTAAAACTCTAATTGATACTAATACCATAATAAATTAATATTTAAAAATTGGTTATCATTAACCCCTAAACAACTTCTTGACTTTCTTGGCCGAGAGTCAGGGGAGCCATGCTCCCACTTGCCTGATTCACTTTGATTCAGATGAAAACCATACTCTTCAGACGAAACTTCACCATTCCTTTCAAACCTTCTATTTTCTTACGGCAAATTCCCAATTCCCTTTCAAATCGAAGTCCAGTTTTAAAGCGAAAATCACCATAATTCGGTGTCATAAGGAGAATTTCAAGTGTTCTTGAAGAAAGCTCAAAAGATTCAAGACTACTTCTCTGTTTTTCTCTAAAGATCGCCATTCTCGGTTTGAGGTAAAAACTCGATACCATCCATATTATTTGCTTTAAAACCGTAACTAAACATACAAATCGTTCAAACGCAAGTAAGATAACAAGAAAACTGTGTCAAACTCAAGATTTGAACATAAAAATATACAGAGTGAATTCTGTAAATCAAAGTGCAGATATCGAAACTATAGTTTCGATACCTGTTAGTCAATCGAAACTGGGAGTTTCGATACCTATTGATCGAAACTAGGAGTTTCGATACCAGTTATTCAATCGAAACTAGGAGTTTCGATACCGGTTGTTCTATCGAAACTAGGAGTTTCGATATCTATTTACTCAATCGAAACTAGGAAGTTTCGATACCTGTGTACAATCGAAACTAGGTAGTTTCGATACTATTCTTGCCAATCGAAACTAGGTAGTTTCGATACCTATTTCACTCAGTCGAAACTAGGAAGTTTCGACATCTGTTCTGTTCAATCGAAACTAAGAAAGCTTAGATACCTGTTCATCAGCCCCTTAAGGCAGTAACTCAGAACTATTTTCATAACAAAACAAGGTTGGAAAAACTAAAAAGATAATTAAAACAAAAGTAATCAGATCGGCTAGGTCAAATGAACAAATTGCGTTTAAGACGAGTAGTCTTAACGTGTATGTTATCCTTGTGTAAATAGGATACGGATAGGCGAATCTGCCGTCATTCAAATTTTTGCTAGCATTCATACTGTCGAGGTGAGTTTCACTAATCCCCTTTTTTTTAAGTTTTTGAAATGATTTGGGGTGGAAACATACTTGTAAAAGACTTTTGTGTATAAATGAATGGAACTAATGATCTGACCGTATGTATGTATTGAGGGAACAATAAAGCGCTTAAAGTCCTCGTAATAAATTAGTAACCATTAGCTATGGATTTAGCCCGGGATTATATGAATAGTACTATTGGGGGTGACGCCTCCGGTCATGGTTAGTCGCGCTAACCAGGGGTCAAAATGGCCGAATGACCGCATATTGTCTTACTCGCAGAAAGGCGAGGGGAGGCACAGAAAGTTGGGGTTTGGTTACGGTCTCGTACATTACATACTATTTTGTATTCCTTGCAAGCTTACAAATGGGGTCAATAGATCGGATTAGTAATCATATTCATTGGTAATACATACAAAAGAGTTCTGATCAGGGTAAAATGATCAGGTTTATCAAAAGAGTTCTGATCAACGTAAAGTGATCAGGTTTTACACAAAAGAGTTCTGATCAGGGTAAAGTGATCAGGTTTATCAAAAGAGTTCTGATCAGGTTAAAATGATCAGGTTTTACACAAAAGTGTTCTGATCAAGGTAAAGTGATCAGGTTTAAAGTAAAGAATTCTGATCAGGTTAAAGTGATCAGGTTTAAACGAAAGAGTACTGATTAGGTTAAAATGATCAGGTTTAACAAAGAGTTTTGATCGGCAAAAAGATCAGATTTAAACATTGGGTTTATGATAACTCTTTATAATAACTTGTGAACTCACCAACCTCGTGTTGACAGTTTTAAGTATGTTTTCAGGAAATTGAACGTGGTCATCAGGTTAGCAATGTAGGTTACATGCATGCACGTGGATACGGCTTTTGGGAGGATTTCTCTTGTATAACTCATGGTCTTGAGTCATATTTGCGAAATCTTAAACATTTGTAAACTCAAATTGATATTTTGTAACGTAAATATTTTAAATTCAGTTATGTATCCAATTACATGTATGTGTTTGCGGTAATCATATGCTTTGGAAACCAGTGAAAGTCGCGCCTCGCGTTTCCGCCCTGGCGGGGTGTGACATATGCAGCCATAAATCCTCCAGATTGTGGTTAGCGCGACTAACAATGACCGGGAGACGTCACTCTCCATAGTACTATTCATAGGACCCTAGGCTACAGTTAATGGTTACTATGTTGTTCCAGGGGACTTTAGCGGCCTCCAATGTTGTTCTCATCCCATGTAAACATAAAGTCGTGTCTTATTCTCTTGTTATCCCATAAAATAGTTGAAGTATGTTCTTCCCCCAAATATTAGAAAACAGTAAAAAGAAAGGGGCCGTGAAACTCACCTTGAGTTTGTGTATATACTTATACTTGTTGTAGTCAACCTTGACTATTTGTACCCTAGATACCAAGGGTAAATTGTTGTTAAGACCAACGTCTTAATTGTAAATTGTTCACCGACCTTGTAAATCTGATTGTGTTTGTTTAAATATCGTTTTAGTTTTCCAACACATGTTTTGTTATAAAATAGTTTTGAGTTACTGCCCAACTGGGATTGTTGTACAGGTGTCGAAACTTCTTAGTTTCGATTGGGCATATGTGTGTCGAAACTACTTAGTTTCGATGGAGTGGTCAGGAGTCGAAACAACTTAGTTTCGATTGAGAAAAGGTATCGAAACTACCTAGTTTCGATTGAGTATTTGCTATCGAAACTACCTAGTTTCAATTGAGTAAAAGACATCAAAACTCCTAGTTTCGATGGATCAACAGGTATCGAAACTCCTAGTTTCGATTGAGTTAACTGGTATCGAAACTCCTAGTTTCGATTGAGTTAACTGGTATCGAAACTCCTAGTTTTGATTACTGGACTTCTGTTTGACAGAATCAGTCCTGCATATTTTTATGTTTTAAACTTGAATTCGACACACTCTTCTTGTTATCTTTCTTGCGTTTAAATAAGATGTAAGTTTAGCTACGGTTTTAAAGAAACTAATGTGAAAATGTCGAGTTTTTACCTTAAAACCAAGATGAAAATGATGAAGAAAACAGAGAAGATCTCGACTCTTTTGCAGAAACACTTGAAATTCTTCTTAAAATACTGGTTTGTGGTAGGATTTTGCCTTGAAACTGGACTTCGAATTGAAGAGAATTGGAATGTTTGCCGTATGAAAATGAGAGTGATGAAAGGAATTATGAGAAAAGTGATGCAAGTGAGTATGGTTATGTCTGAGTTTTTCGCAATAGGAGGTATGGGTTTTGAGTAAAATAATTCGGATATGAGTGAAAGATGATCGTGGGAGTGGCTTTCTCTGGCTTCGGCCGAGAAAGTCAATAAAAGTGGTTTGGGATAATTTGAATAAAATAATTAGATTTAGGTATTAATTAGAGTTTTAAAGGGGTAAATAAATCCGGTTTAGATCCTCCACGGTATTATAAATTTATTCCAAAATAATTTACTGCTCCTCGTAAAGTTTGTGTAAAATAATATATATATGTATATATATATTTTTCTGGTTATTTATTTTAACCACTAGTGTTCGAATTTAGTCGGGTTATAAGTGTATGTGAACCGGTAATTCCCAGAATTACCAAAAATATAAAATGAGACAATGTTCGGTTTTTGTTAGACCTTCATGTCCTTGTTTGTGAAATTAAGTAAATCACAAAAATGATTATAATGTAAACTTGTTTATAATGTGTACGGATATTGACCTGAAATGTCGGGTGTCACATTCTCCCCTTGTTAAAAGAATTTCGTCCCGAAATTCAATTCGTGTCGTCTTGAACTGGTGTATCCTTAAATAAGGATGGGTATTTTGTTTTCATTTGGTCCTCTCGTTCCCATGTATACTCAGGACCACGCTTTGAGTTCCAACGTACTTTAACCAGTTTGATTCGACTACGTCTCAGCTTTTGAACCTTCCAATCTGAAATCTCAATCGGTTCCTCGATGAAGTGAAGTTTATCATCAATGTGGATCTCGTCAGGCGGTATAATTAGTGTCTCGTCTGATAAACACTTCTTGAGATTTGATACATGAAACGTATCATGTACATTGTTTAGTTCTTGTGGTAGCTTGAGTTTGTAAGCTACAGGGCCAACCCTAGCCAGTATTTCGAACGGACCAACGTATCTAGGGTTGAGCTTACCACGGTTACCAAACCTTGCAACGCCTTTCCATGGTGAGACTTTTAACATTACTCGGTCGCCAATTTGAAATTCTAATGGTTTTCGTCTGTTGTCAGCATAGCTCTTTTGTCTATCTCGGGCCGCTTTCAAACGGTCCTTAATTTTGAAGATCTTATCAGTGGTTTCCTGGACAATCTCAGGGCCTGTCAAATGTTTTTCACCAACTTCCGCCCAACATAACGGTGAGCGGCATTTACGACCATATAAAGCTTCAAACGGAGCTGCCTTAATGCTCGTATGGTAACTGTTATTGTAGGAAAACTCAGCTAATGGTAAATGAGTATCCCAATTTCCTCCGAAATCAATTACACACGCACGGAGCATATCTTCTAGTGTCTGGATAGTCCGTTCACTTTGACCATCTGTTTGTGGGTGATATGCCGTGCTCATGTCAAGACGTGTGCCCATGGCTTCTTGTAATGATTTCCAGATTCTAGACACGAATCTGCTATCTCTATCCGAGATAATAGAAATTGGCACTCCATGCCTAGCCACAATTTCCTTGATATAAAGCTTTGCAAGTTTCTCGGTTTTGTCAGTTTCTTTCATTGGCAGAAAGTGAGCAGATTTTGTTAATCGGTCGACAATAACCCATATGGTATCATAACCCTTGGAAGTCCTGGGTAATTTTGTGATAAAATCCATAGAAATTTGTTCCCATTTCCATTGGGGAATTTCAGGTTGTTGTAACAAACCAGACGGTTTCTGATGTTCGGCTTTTACTTTTGAACATGTTAAGCACTTACTGACATATGTGGCAATATCTCCTTTCATATTGGGCCACCAATATAATTCTTTTAGATCCTTATACATTTTATCTGAACCTGGGTGAATGGAGTACCTAGACTTGTGGGCTTCGTCCATAACAAACATTCGTAAGTTACCGTTACTCGGCACCCAGATTCTGTCCATGAAGTAAAATGTATCATCCGACTTAGACTCCAATTGTTTGATCATCCCACGTAGTGCTTCATTTTGGATGTTATTTTCTTTAAGTGCCTCTTGTTGTGCCAATCGGATTTGAGTAGTAAGATTCGTATGAATTGTCAATCCTAAGGCACGAACACGAAGAGTTTTCACTCGTTCTTTGCGACTTAAAGCGTCCGCTACGACATTGGCTTTCCCGGGATGGTACTTGATATCACAATCATAATCGTTTAGTAGTTCTACCCAACGACGTTGTCTCATGTTAAGTTCCTTTTGATCAAAGATATGCTGGAGACTCTTGTGATCAGTAAAGATAGTACATCTTGTACCGTAAAGGTAATGTCTCCAAATTTTGAGCGCAAACACAACTGCACCCAATTCCAAGTCGTGGGTCGTATAATTCTTTTCGTGCACTTTTAGTTGTCGTGAGGCATATGCGATGACTTTGTCTCTTTGCATTAACACACAACCCAGTCCTTGGTGTGATGCATCGCATTATACGACAAAATTGTCGATTCCCTCAGGAAGGGATAGAATTGGTGCACTACACAGCTTCTGCTTTAGTAATTGGAAAGTTGACTCTTGCTTGTCATTCCAATCATACTTCTTTTCTTTCTGAGTTAATGTGGTCAAAGGCAAGGCTATTTTTGAAAAATTCTCGATGAATCGTCTGTAATAACCGGCCAAACCTAAAAATTGACGCACTTCTGTCGGAGTCCTTGGTGCTTCCCAGTTTTTGATCGCTTCAATTTTAGATGGATCAACGTGAATTCCTTCCTTGTTGATAACATGTCCAAGAAAATGCACTTCTCGGATCCAAAACTCACACTTTGAGAATTTAGCATAAAGCTTCTCATTCCTGAGTAGTTCTAAGATTAATTTCAGGTGATGTTCATGATCCTCCTTGGTTCGTGAATATATTAATATGTCATCGATAAACACAATCACGAATTTATCCAAGTATGGTTTGCACACGCGGTTCATGAGATCCATGAAAACAGCTGGTGCGTTTGTCAAACCAAATGGCATAACTTGGAATTCGTAGTGACCATAACGAGTCCTAAATGCTGTCTTTGGTACATCTTCTTCTTGGATTCTTAGTTGATGATACCCTGACCGTAGATCGATCTTAGAGTAGAAGCTAGAACCTTGTAGTTGATCGAACAAATCATCTATCCGAGGAAGTGGGTATCGGTTTTTGATTGTAAGCTTGTTTAATTCTCGGTAATCTATACACATCCTAAAGGTTCCATCCTTTTTCTTTACGAATAGGACCGGAGCTCCCCAAGGTGAGAAACTCGGTCTTATGAAACCTTTATCAAGCAACTCTTGTAGTTGATTTGATAATTCTTGCATTTCAGAAGGTGCTAATCGATATAGTGATCGCGCAATTGGTGCGGATCCTGGTACCAAATCGATTCGGAATTCGACTTGCCTCGGTGGTGGTAAACCAGGTAAGTCTTCAGGGAAAACTTCAGGATAATCCTTAACGATTGATATATCCTCAAGTCGACGTTCCTTGGGTTTCTTTTCGACGACGTGAGCCAGGAATACGTAATAGCCTTTACGTAGATACTTACGAGTTTTCATGCAGTTTATCATCCTTAATGTTACTCCACTCTTCTCACCTTGAATCGAAAGAACTTCTCCGTTTGGGAGTGGGATTTGGACAATTTTCTCAAAACAAACAATCTCGGCGTGATTATTCGACAACCAATCCATACCAATTACTACGTCAAAACTTCCCAAGTCAACAGGTAGTAGGTCTATACTAAATGTGTGGTTCTTAAAACATAAGGTACAATCCTGAATGACTTCTTCGGTGTTAATTAATTTCCCGTTTGCTAATTCAATTGTATAATTTTGATCTAGTTTGCTGGGCTTAATACCGATTAGGGACTTAAAGTCATTTGACACAAAACTCAAATCAGCACCCGTATCGAAAAGTATAGAGGCATAGTGATTATTTATCGGGAACGTACCAGTGACAATGTTTGGATCTTGTCGTGCGTCACCAGCTCCCATCACAAATGCTCTTCCACGGGCCTGATTGTCGTTTCGGTTCTTCAACTTTGGACAGTCTTTTCTGAAGTGCTTTGGATCTCCACACTCAAAGCATCCTTGATTCATCCTTTCTGTTCCTGGGTTGACTTTTCCTACTACTTGATTTATCTTGTTAGGGTTCGCATTGCTCCTACAGTTATGGGCTAGGTGTCCATACTTTTTACATTTTTCACATTGGGTACACTTTCCACTGTGATGATATCCACACTTGTCACACCTTGGTCGTGCTCCAACGTATCCTTTTTGTTCCACAGTGTTGGCAACAAAGGCTTTCATAGTTTCAGGTCTCTTGTAAATTTGATTCTTGTTTTGATTAATTGATTTTCCAAACCATTTCCTCTTTTCTCCAGATTTCCCTCCTTCGGTCTCCTTCCTCTCAAACAAACCATCACGAACAGCATTATCCCTTAGCTTGAAAGCTAAAGTTATGGCGCTCTTGGCGTCCATAGGGTTCGATGAAGTCACCAGACTTCGGATTTGAGGTGCGAGACCCCACAAATATCTTTCAACCTTCTTGTATTCCGGGGTGACCATGTGTGGAACCAAGATTGCTAACTCATTGAATCGGTCAGTGTAGCCAGCAACATCATCTCCTGTCATTTGCAAGTTCCACATTTCAGATTCGATCTTTTGCAACTCATTTCGAGGACAATATTCCTCGATCATCATGGCCTTCAGGTCTTCCCATGACAACTCATATGCTGTCTGCCTTCCCAAGGTCTTTACTTGTGAATTCCACCAAGTTAAAGCTTTATCAGTGAGTGAGCATGTAGAATACTTCACCATGCAGTCAGCGGTGCATTCACTAATATCAATCACCGATTCCATCTTCTCTATCCATCTCATTAGTCCAACTGCACCCTCGGTGCCATTGAAGTTACGGGGTTTGCAGGATAGAAAGGTCTTGTAGGAGCACTTCCTAATTTGAGCAACTGTAGAATTACAAGTCATAACGTCATTAATTCGGATCATGACTAGGTGTTACGACTTATTTATTCTATTACCTCCGGAACCTCCGGAACCTCCAGCTGTACCGCTACCTCCTGCACCTCCTCCGCCGGTACCACTGCCGTTTCCTCCTCCACTATTTCGGTTTGCCTCATACTGTTGCATGGCAGCAGCTACTCGCTGTGCTATGAGTTGTTCTACATTTGGAGAAATCGTCTCATTGTTGTCTCCAGTAGTGTTACGGGGTGTGCTACGCTTTGGTGCCATGACGTTCTTTCTAACACATCAATTAAAAAGAAATAACATTATATGACAATAATGATAGCACATGGCATAAGGATACGACAACATCAAAACATAAACCCTTATATACATAGTTAAAACATTCATAGTACATTGTTCCCAAAAGAAACGGATACAAAAGTGATGGGTTCTCATGACCTCATCAGTACTAAAGTTTTAAACTACATAATGTACTATGGGCACAACCCGCCCATATTAGGTTTAGAAGAAGAAGTGAGAGTACAATCCAATCATCATGGCAAGTCCTGCCATAACAAAGCTTGCTCTAGCCACAAATTCTGCAGCCAACGTCCTTTCTTCTAGCGCCTCCACCATGTCTCGGACCGTAACTGTGAACTGCCAGTCCATGTCAGCTCTCAACTCTAGATAGTTAGTGGCATCCTGTATGTTTCGGGTGCGGTCATCTAGAGTCTGAACTCGAGATCCAAGCCCTTGACGAAGTCGCGTGGCTGCATCCCCCTGTGCCCGGATGTCATCTAGGAGATCATCAAGACGCTCCTCATGCGTACGAACGCGTGCTACTAGTGTAGGCACTGTGAGCTCCATGACTTCCCCAGTGTGAGGTAGGGGTGTTGGGGAGTTAGAAGACTCTCCAATCTCAAAGGTAGATGGGATGCTCTCCATATCCCTCCATCGGGCCAGAGTATGTGGCATCCAACGGATAGTTCCCACAGTCGGGTGGTAGCAGGGTCGTTTCCTAGATGGCTCTTCATCAGTCTCTAAGTTCTGCGGGTCACGGGCTGCTAGAGTCCTCTTGTGCGGAAGTCGAAACTTCTTTCTAGCACCTTCACTGGTCCTCCGCTTTTCTTTCGGTAGAAAATAGGCGGTTCTCCCAAGGCGACATTTGGTGGCGTGGAACTACGGATTTGTACTCGATTTTTGGGATGTGAGGCGGAACGTTCCTCGTTTGATTCAGTGTCAGAGACGGGATCAGAATGTGAATGTGACGACATGCTTATGACTACAATATCCATATGACAAAATGACTGGTTATACAATGCTTATGCAGTGAAAACGTTTTAGTGAGTCATTTAGATTATAGACTAGGTTCCAATTTAGATTCCTAGTTCGCTATAAAAACCTGGCTCTGATACCAATTTCTGTCACACCCCGCCAAGGCGGAAACGCGAGGCGCGACGTTCACTGGTTTCCAAAGCATATGATTACCGCAAACACATACATGATAAATGGATACATAAACAAATTTAAAGTTTTATATTACAAAAATGTAATCTGAGTTTACAAAAAGATAAGATTTCACAAATATGACTCAATTTAATGAGTTATACAGGGGAAATCCTCCTTGAGTAGTATCCATCGTGCATGCATGTAATCTACATTACTAACCTTGAAATCACGTTCAGTTACCTGAAAAACATACTTAAAATTGTCAACACGAGGTTGGTGAGTTCACAGGTTTAATCAAATAGTTCTTTGCAAAATTTCATCGTTCGTAAATAGTTTCAGTTGTATGTGATAAACAGAATAAGAATCGTTGACCCATTTGTAAACTAGCTAGGAATACAAATAATATGTTCATACATGAGGCGTAACCAAACCATGACATGTGTGAGCCCCTATTAAGCGTTATCAGATTCTATGCGGCCATAAATCCTCCAGATTGTGGTTAGCGCGACTAACCATGACCGGGAGACGTCACTCTCCATAGTACTATTCATAGGACCCTAGGCTACAGTTAATGGTTACTATGTTGTTCCAGGGGACTTTAGCGGCCTCCAATGTTGTTCTCATCCCATGTAAACATAAAGTCGTGTCTTATTCTCTTGTTATCCCATAAAATAGTTGAAGTATGTTCTTCCCCCAAATATTAGAAAACAGTAAAAAGAAAGGGGCCGTGAAACTCACCTTGAGTTTGTGTATATACTTATACTTGTTGTAGTCAACCTTGACTATTTGTACCCTAGATACCAAGGGTAAATTGTTGTTAAGACCAACGTCTTAATTGTAAATTGTTCACCGACCTTGTAAATCTGATTGTGTTTGTTTAAATATCATTTTAGTTTTCCAACACATGTTTTGTTATAAAATAGTTTTGAGTTACTGCCCAACTTGGACTGTTGTACAGGTGTCGAAACTTCTTAGTTTCGATTGGGCATATGTGTGTCGAAACTACTTAGTTTCGATGGAGTGGTCAGGAGTCGAAACAACTTAGTTTCGATTGAGAAAAGGTATCAAAACTATCTAGTTTCGATTGAGTATTTGCTATCGAAACTACCTAGTTTCGATTGAGTAAAAGACATCAAAACTCCTAGTTTCGATGGATCAACAGGTATCGAAACTCCTAGTTTCGATTGAGTTAACTGGTATCGAAACTCCTAGTTTCGATTGAGTTAACTGGTATCGAAACTCCTAGTTTCGATTACTGGACTTCTGTTTGACAGAATCAGTCCTGCATATTTTTATGTTTTAAACTTGAATTCGACACACTCTTCTTCTTATCTTTCTTGCATTTAAATAAGATGTAAGTTTAGCTATGGTTTTAAAGAAACTAATGTGAAAATGTCGAGTTTTTACCTTAAAACCAAGATGAAAATGATGAAGAAAACAGAGAAGATCTCGACTCTTTTGCAGAAACACTTGAAATTCTTCTTAAAATACTGGTTTGTGGTAGGATTTTGCCTTGAAACTGGACTTCGAATTGAAGAGAATTGGAATGTTTGCCGTATGAAAATGAGAGTGATGAAAGGAATTATGAGAAAAGTGATGCAAGTGAGTATGGTTATGTCTGAGTTTTTCGCAATAGGAGGTATGGGTTTTGAGTAAAATAATTCGGATATGAGTGAAAGATGATCGTGGGAGTGGCTTTCTCTGGCTTCGGCCGAGAAAGTCAATAAAAGTGGTTTGGGATAATTTGAATAAAATAATTAGATTTAGGTATTAATTAGAGTTTTAAAGGGGTAAATAAATCCGGTTTAGATCCTCCACGGTATTATAAATTTTTTCCAAAATAATTTACTGCTCCTCGTAAAGTTTGTGTAAAATAATATATATATGTATATATATATTTTTCTGGTTATTTATTTTAACCACTAGTGTTCGAATTTAGTCGGGTTATAAGTGTATGTGAACCGGTAATTCCCAGAATTACCAAAAATATAAAATGAGACAATGTTCGGTTTTTGTTAGACCTTCATGTCCTTGTTTGTGAAATTAAGTAAATCACAAAAATGATTATAATGTAAACTTGTTTATAATGTGTACGGATATTGACCTGAAATGTCGGGTGTCACACCTGTGTTTGGCAAAGCGACTTTATTACATGCCGCCTGAGACATAGGAGCGCAAGACCTGAAGTCTTTGCCAAACATTGGGAAAGATACGGCATTACACGCCACCTTAGACACAGGCGCACGCACAAGACCAGAAGACCTTGCCAAAAACTGGCAAAGCAACGGCATTACATGCCGCCTCAGACACAGTCGCGCGCACAAGACCTGAAGTCTCTACCAAACATTGGCAAACCTACGGCATTACACCCCGACTGAAACACACGCGCGCGCACAAGACCTGAAGTCTTTGCCAAACATTGGTAAAGCTACGACATTATACGCCCGAGACACATGCGTGCAAAAGACCTGAACTCTTTGCCAAACATTGGCAAAGTTACGGCATTACACCTCGCCTGAGACACAGCAGCGCACAAGACATAATGTCTTTGCCAAACATTGGTAAAGCTACGACATTGCATGTCGCCTGTGAAACCTGCGCGCGCAAAAGACCTGAAGCCTCTGCTAAACATCGGCAAAGCTACGGCATTACACGCCTCCTGAGACACATGCGCGCGCACAAGACCTGAAGTCGTTGCCAAGCATTGGCAAAGCTACGACAATACACACCGCCTGTGACACAAGCGTGCGCACAAGACCTGAACTCTTTTCCTATCAATGGCAAAGCAACGGCATTACACGCCACTTGAGACACAGGAGCACGCAGAAGACCTGAAGTCTGTGCCAAACATTTGCAAAGCTACGACGTTACACGCCACCTGCGACACAGGAGCACGCTGAAGACCTGAAGTCTTTGCCAAACATTTGCAAAGCTACGACATTACACGCCGCCTGAGACAAAGGCGAGCACACAAGACCTGAAGTCTTTGCCAAACATTGGCAATGCTACTGCATTACACGCCGCCTGAGACACACGCGCGCGCACAAGACCTGAAGTCGTTGCCAAACATTGGCAAAGCTACGGCATTACACGCCGCCTGAAACACAGGCGCGCGCACCAGACCTGTGTTTGGCAAAGCTACGACATTACACGTCACCTGAGACATAGGCACGCAAGACCTGAAGACTTTGCCAAAAATTGGCAAAGATACGGCGTTACACGCCGCCTTAGACACATTCGCACGCACCAGACCTGAATTATTTGCGAAACATTGGCAATGCTATGGCTTTACACGCCGCCTGAGACACACGCGCGCGCACCAGATCTGAAGTATTTGGGAAACATTGGCAATGCAACGGCTTTACACGCCGCTTGAGACACACGCGCGCGCACAAGCCCTGAAGTCTTTACAAATCATTAGCAAAGCTACGGCATTACACGCCGCCTGAGACATAGGTATTACACGCCGCCTGAGACATAGGCACGCAAGACCTAAAGTCTTTGCCAAACATTGGCAAAGATACGGCATTACACGCCGCCTTAGACATCTGCGCGCGCAAAAGACCTGAAGTCCTTGCCAAGCATTGGCAAAGCTACGGCATTACACGCCGCCTCAGACACAGTCGCCCGCACAAGACCTGAAGTCTTTGCCAAACATTGGAAAATCTACGACATTACACGCCGCCTGAGACACATGCGCGTGCACAAGACCTGTGTTTGGCAAAGCTACGGCATTACACGCTGCCTGAGATACATGCGCGCGCACAAGACCTGAATTATTTGCTAAACATTGGCAAAGCTACATCATTACACACCGCCTGAGACACAGGCGCACGCACAAGACCTGAAGTCCTTGCCAAACATTGGCAAAGCTACGGCATTACGCACCACCTCAGACACAGGCGTGCACACAAGATCTGAAGTCTTCGCCAAACATTGACAAAGCTACGACATTACGCCCCGATTGAAACACATGCGAAAGCACAATACCTGAAGTCTTTGCAAATCATTGACAAAGCTACGACATTACACGCCGCCTGAGAAACATGCGTGCGCACATGACTTGAATTCTTTGCCAAACATTGGCAAAGCTACGGCATTACATGCCACCTGAGACACAGGCGCACACAGTAGACCTGAAGTCTTTGCCAAACATTGGCAAAGCTACGGCATTACACGCCTTTGAGACACAGACGCGCGCACAAGACCTGATGTCTTTGCCAAACATTGGCAATCTACGGCATTACACGCCGCCTGAGACACACGCGCGCGCACAAGACCTGAAGTTTTTGCCAAATATGGGCAAAGCTACGGCATTACACGCCGCCTGAGACACAGGCGCGCGCACCAGACCTGAACTCTATTCCAAACATTGGTAAAGCTACGGCATTACACGACGCCTGAGACACAGCCGTGCGCACAAGACCTGTGTTTGGCAAAGCGACGGCATTACATGCCGCCTGAGACATAGGCGCGCAAGACCTGATCTCTTTGCCAAACATTGGGAAAGATACGGCATTACACGCCGCCTTAGACACAGGCGCACGCACAAGACCAGAATTCCTTGCCAAAAACTGGCAAAGCAACGGCATTACATGCCGCCTCAGACACAGTCGCGCGCACAAGACCTGAAGTCTCTGCCAAACATTGGCAAACCTACGGCATTACACCCCGCCTGAAACACATGCGCGCGGACAGGACCTGAAGTCTTTGCCAAACATTGGTAAAGCTACGACATTATACGCCCGAGACACATGCGTGCAAAAGACCTGAACTCTTTGCCAAACATTGGCAAAGCTACGGCATTACACCTCGCCTGAGACACAGCAGCGCACAAGACATAATGTCTTTGCCAAACATTGGTAAAGCTACGACATTGCATGTCGCCTGTTAAACTTGCGCGCGAAAAAGACCTGAAGCCTCTGCCAAACATCGGCAAAGCTACGGCATTACACGCCGCCTGAGACACATGCGCGCGCACAAGACCTGAAGTCGTTGCCAAGCATTGGCAAAGCTACGACAATACACACCGCCTGTGACACAAGCGTGCGCACAAGACCTGAACTCTTTTCCTATCAATGGCAAAGCAATGGCATTACACGCCACGTGAGACATAGGAGCACGCAGAAGACCTGAAGTTTTTGCCAAACATTTGCAAAGCTACGACATTACACGCCACCTGAGACACAGGAGCACGCTGAAGACCTGAAGTCTTTGCCAAACATTTGCAAAGCTACGACATTACACGCCGCCTGAGACAAAGGCGAGCACACAAGACCTGAAGTCTTTGCCAAACATTGGCAATGCTACTGCATTACACGCCGCCTGAGACACACGCGCGCGCACAAGACCTGAAGTCATTGCCAAACATTGGCAAAGCGACGGCATTACGCACCACCTCAGACACAGGCGCGCGCACAAGACCTGAAGTCTTTGCCAAACATTGACAAAGCTACGACACTACGCCTCGATTGAAACACATGCGCGCGCTCAATACCTGAAGTCTTTGCCAATCATTGACAAAGCTATGACATTACACGCCGCCTGAGAAACATGCGTGCGCACAAGACTTGAATTCTTTGCCAAACATTGGCAAAGCTACGGCATTACACGCCACCTGACACACAGGCGCACGCAGTAGACCTGAAGTCTTTGCCAAACATTGGCAAAGCTACGGCATTACACGCCGTTGAGACACAGGCGTGCGCACAAGACCTGATGTCTTTGCCAAACATTGGCAATGATACGGCATTACACGCCGCCTGAGACACACGCGCGCGCACAAGACCTGAAGTTTTTGCCAAACATTGGCAAAGCTACGGCATTACATGCCGCCTGAGACACTGGCGCGCGCACCAGACCTGAACTCTTTGCCAAACATTGGCAAAGCTACGGCATTACACGCCGCCTGAGACACAGCCGTGCGCACAAGACCTGTGTTTGGCAAGCGACGGCATTACATGCCGCCTGAGACATAGGCGCGCAAGACCTGAAGTCTTTGCAAAACATTGGGAAACATTCGGCATTACACGCCGCCTTAGACACCGGCGCACGCACAAGACCAGAAGTCCTTGCCAAAAACTGGCAAAGCAACGGCATTACATGCTGCCTCAGACACAGTCGCGCGCACAAGACCTGAAGTCTCTGCCAAACATTGGCAAACCTACGGCATTACACCCCGCCTGAAACACATGTGCGCGCACAGGACCTGAAGTCTTTGCCAAACATTGGTAAAGCTACGACATTATACGCCCGAGACACATGCGTGCAAAAGACCTGAACTCTTTGCCAAACATTGGCAAAGCTACGGCATTACACCTCGCCTGAGACACAGCAGCGCACAAGACATAATGTCTTTGCCAAACATTGGTAAAGCTACGACATTGCATGTAGCCTGTGAAACTTGCGCGCGCAAAAGACCTGAAGCCTCTGCCAAACATCGGCAAAGCTACGGCATTACACGCCGCCTGAGACACATGCGCGCGCACAAGACCTGAAGTCGTTGCCAAGCATTGGCAAAGCTACGACAATACACACCGCCTGTGACACAAGCGTGCGCACAAGACCAGAACTCTTTTCCTATCAATGGCAAAGCAACGGCATTACACGCCACTTGAGACACAGGAGCACGCAGAAGACCTGAAGTCTTTGCCAAACATTTGCAAAGCTACGACATTACACGCCACCTGAGACACAGGAGCACGCTGAAGACCTGAAGTCTTTGCCAAACATTTGCAAAGCTACGACATTACACGCCGCCTGAGACAAAGGCGAGCACACAAGACCTGAAGTCTTTGCCAAACATTGGCAATGCTACTGCATTACACGCCGCCTGAGACACACGCGCGAGCACAAGACCTGAAGTCGTTGCCAAACATTGGCAAAGCTACGGCATTACACGCCGCCTGAAACACAGGCGCGCGCACCAGACCTGTGTTTGGCAAAGCTACGACATTACACGTCGCCTGAGACATAGGCACGCAAGACCTGAAGACTTTGCCAAAAATTGGCAAAGATACGACGTTACACGCCGCCTTAGACACATTCGCACGCACCAGACCTGAATTATTTGCGAAACATTGGCAATGCTACGGCTTTACACGCCGCCTGAGACACACGCGCGCGCACCAGATCTGAAGTATTTGGGAAACATTGGCAATGCAACGGCTTTACACGCCGCCTGAGACACACGCGCGCGCACAAGCCCTGAAGTCTTTACAAATCATTGGCAAAGCTACGGCATTACACGCCGCCTGAGACATAGGTATAACACGCCGCCTGAGACATAGGCGCGCAAGACCTAAAGTCTTTGCCAAACATTGGCAAAGATACGGCATTACACGCCGCCTTAGACACATGCGCGCGCACAAGACCTGAAGTCCTTGCCAAGCATTGGCAAAACTACGGCATTACACGCCTCCTCAGACACAGTCGCCCGCACAAGACCTGAAGTCTTTGCCAAACATTGGAAAATCTACGACATTACACGCCGCCTAAGACACATGCGCGCGCACAAGACCTGTGTTTGGCAAAGCTACGGCATTACACGCTGCCTGAGATACATGCGCGCGCACAAGACCTGAATTATTTGCTAAACATTGGCAAAGCTACATCATTACACACCGCCTGAGACACAGGCGCGAGCACAAGACCTGAAGTCCTTGCCAAACATTGGCAAAGCTATGGCATTACGCACCGCCTCAGACACAGGCGTGCGCACAAGACCTGTAGTCTTTGCCAAACATTGACAAAGCTACGACATTACGCCCCGATTGAAACACATGCGCGCGCACAATACCTGAAGTCTTTGCCAATCATTGACAAAGCTACGACATTACACGCCGCCTGAGAAAAATGCGTGCGCACAAGACTTGAATTCATTGCCAAACATTGGCAAAGCTACGGCATTACATGCCACCTGAGACACAGGCGCACGCAGTAGACCTGAAGTCTTTGCCAAACATTAGCAAAGTTACGGCATTACACGCCGTTGAGACACAGACGCGCGCACAAGACCTGATGTCTTTTCCAAACATTGGCATTGCTACGGCATTACACGCCACCTGAGACACACGCTCGCGCACAAGACCTGAAGTTTTTGCCAAACATTGGCAAAGCTACGGCATTACACGCCGCCTGAGACACAGGCGCGCGCACCAGACCTAAACTCTATTCCAAACATTGGCAAAGCTACGACATTACACGACGCCTGAGACTCAGCCGTGCGCACAAGACCTGTGTTTGGCAAAGCGACGGCATTACATGCCGCCTGAGTCATAGGCGCGCAAGACCTGATCTCTTTGCCAAACATTGGGAAAGATACGACATTACACGCCGCCTTAGACACAGGCGCATGCACAAGACCTGAAGTCCTTGCCAAAAACTGGTAAAGCAACGGCATTACATGCCGCCTTAGACACAGTCGCGCGCACAAGACCTGAAGTCTCTGCCAAACATTGGCAAACCTACGGCATTACACCCCGCCTGAAACACATGCGCGTGCACAGGACCTGAAGTCTTTGCCAAACATTGGTAAAGCTATGACATTATACGCCCGAGACACATGCGCACAAAAGACCTGAACTCTTTGCCAAACATTGGCAAAGCTACGACATTACACCTCGCCTGAGACACAGCAGTGCACAAGACCTAATGTCTTTGCCAAACATTGGTAAAGCAACGACATTGCATGTCGCCTGTGACACATGCGCGTGCAAAAGACCTGAAGCCTATGCCAAACATCGGCAAAGCAACGGCATTACACGCCGCCTGAGACACATGCGCGTGCACAACACCTGAAGTCGTTGCCAAACATTGGCAAAGCTACGGCAATACACACCGCCTGTGACACAAGCGTGCGCACAAGACCTGAACTCTTTGCCTATCATTGGCAAAGCTACGGCATTACACGCCACCTGAGACACAGGAGCACGCAGAAGACCTGATGTCTTTCCCAAACGTTTGCAAAGCTACGACATTACACGTCACCAGAGACACAGGAGCACGCAGAAGACCTGAAGTCTTTGCCAAACATTTGCAAAGCTACGACATTACACGCCGCCTGAGACAAAGGAGAGCACACAAGACCTGAAGTCTTTGCCAAACATTGGCAATGCTACTGCATTACACGCCGCCTGAGACACACGCTCGCGCACCAGACCTGAACTCGTTGCCAAACATTGGCAAAGCTACGACATTACACGCCGCCTGAGACACAGGCGTGCTCACAAGACCTGTGTTTGGCAAAGCTACGGCATTACACGCCGCCTGAGACACAAGCGTGCGCACAAGACCTGTGTTTGGCAAAGCTACGGCATTACACGCCGCCTGAGACATAGGCACGCAAGACCTGAAGTCTTTGCCAAAAATTGGGAAAGATACGGCGTTACACGCCGCCTTAGACACATGCGCGCGCACCACACCTGAACTCTACGCCAAACATTTGCAAAGCTACGGCATTACACGTCGCCTAAGACGCAGGCGGGCGAACAAGACCTATGTTTTGCAAAGCTACGGCATTACACGCCGCCAGAGACACATGCCCGCGCAAAACACCTGAACTCTTTGCCAAACATTGGGAAAGCCACGGTATTACACCTCGCCTGAGACACAGGAGCGTACAAGACATAAAGTCTTTGCAAAACATTGACAAAGCTACGGACAAGACCTGAAGTCTTTGCAAAACATTGGCAAAGCTACGAAATTTCACGTCGCCTAAGAAACATGCGCGCGCAAAAGACCTGAAGTCATTGCCAAACATCAGCAAAGCTACGGCATTACACGCCGCCTGAGACACATGCGCGAGCACAAGACCTGAAGTCATTGCCAAACATTGGCAAAGCTTCGGCATTACACGCCTCCTGAGACACAGGCGCGCGCACAAGACCTGAATTCTTTACCGAACATTGGCAAAGCTACGGCATTACACGCCGCCTGAGACACAGGCACGCGCACCAGACCTGAACTCTACGCCAAACATTTGCAAAGCTACGGCATTACACGTCGCCTAAGACACAGGCGGGCGCACAAGACCTGTGTTTGGCAAAGCTACGGCATTACACGCCGCCTGAGACATAGGCACGCAAGACCTGAAGTCTTTGCCAAAAATTTGGAAAGATACGGCGTTACACGCCGCCTTAGACACATGCGCACGCACCAGACCTGAAGTTTTTGCGAAACATTGGCAATGCTACGGCTTTACACGCCGCCTGAGACACATGCGCGCGCACCAGACCTGAAGTATTTGGGAAACATTGGCAATGCAACGGCTTTGCACGCCGCCTGAGACACACGCGCGCACAAGACCTGAAGTCTTTACCAATCATTGGCAAAGCTACGGCATTACACGCCGCCTGAGACATAGGCGCGCAAGACCTAAAGTCTTTGCCAAACATTGGAAAAGATACAGCATTACATGCCCCCTTAGACACAGGCGCGCGCACAAGACCTGAAGTCCTTGCCAAGCATTGGTAAAGCTACGGCATTACACGCCGCCTCAAACACAGTCGCCCGCACAATACCTGAAGTCTTTGCCAAACATTGGCAAATCTACGACATTACACGTCGCCTGAGACACATGCGCGCGCCCAAGACCTGTGTTTGGCAAACCTACGGCATTACACGCTGCCTGAGACACATGCGCGCGCACAAGACATGAATTCTTTGCTAAAAATTGGCAAAGCTACATCATTACACACCGCATGAGACACAGGCGCGCGCACAAGACCTAAACTCTTTGCCAAACATTGGCAAAGCTACGGCATTACACGCCACCTGAGACATAGGCTTGAGCACAAGACCTGTGTTTGGCAAAGCTACGGCATTACACGCCTCCTGAGACAGAGGCGCATGCACAAGACCTGAATTCTTTGCCAATCATTGGCAAAGCTACGGCATTACACGCCGCCTGAGACACAGGCGCGCGCACCACACCTGAACTCTACGCCAAACATTTGCAAAGCTACGGCATTACACGTCGCCTAAGACGCAGGCGGGCGAACAAGACCTGTGTTTGGCAAAGCTACGGCATTACACGCCGCCTGAGACACATGCCCGAGCAAAACACCTGAACTCTTTGCCAAACATTGGGAAAGCCACGGCATTACACCTCGCCTGAGACACAGGAGCGTACAAGACATAAAGTCTTTGCAAAACATTGACAAAGCTACGGACAAGACCTGAAGTCTTTGCAAAACATTGGCAAAGCTATGAAATTTCACGTCGCCTAAGAAACATGCGCGCGCAAAAGACCTGAAGTCATTGCCAAACATCAGCAAAGCTACGACATTACACGCCGCCTGAGACACATGCGCGAGCACAAGACCTGAAGTCATTGCCAAACATTGGCAAAGCTTCGGCATTACACGCCTCCTGAGACACAGGAGCGCGCACAAGACCTGAATTCTTTACCGAACATTGGCAAAGCTACGGCATTACACGCCGCCTGAGACACAGGCACGAGCACCAGACCTGAACTCTACGCCAAACATTTGCAAAGCTACGGCATTACACGTCGCCTAAGACACAGGCGGGCGCACAAGACATGTGTTTGGCAAAGCTACGGCATTACACGCCGCCTGAGACACAAGCGTGCGCACAAGACCTGTGTTTGGCAAAGCTACGGCATTACACGCCGCCTGAGACATAGGCACGCAAGACCTGAAGTCTTTGCCAAAAATTGGCAAAGATACGGCGTTACACGCCGCCTTAGACACATGCGCACGCACCAGACCTGAATTATTTGCGAAACATTGGCAATGCTATGGCTTTACACGCCGCCTAAGACACATGCGCGCGCACCAGACCTGAAGTATTTGGGAAACATTGGCAATGCAACGGCTTTACACACCGCCTGAGACACACGCGCGCGCACAAGCCCTGAAGTCTTTACAAATAATTGGCAAAGCTACGGCATTACACGCCGCCTGAGACATAGGCGCGCAAGACCTAAAGTCTTTGCCAAACATTGGCAAATATACAGCATTACATGCCCCCTTAGACACAGGCGCGCGCACAAGACCTGAAGTCCTTGCCAAGCATTGGTAAAGCTACGGCATTACACGCCGCCTCAAACACAGTCGCCCGCACAAGACCTGAAGTCTTTGCCAAACATTGGAAAATCTACGACATTACACGCCGCCTGAGACACATGCGCGCGCACAAGACCTGTGTTTGGCAAAGCTACGGCATTACACGCTGCCTGAGATACATGCGCGCGCACAAGACCTGAATTATTTGCTAAACATTGGCAAAGCTACATCATTACACACCGCCCGAGACACAGGCTCGCGCACAAGACCTAAAGTCTTTGCCAAACATTGACAAAGCTACGGCATTACACCCCGATTGAAACACATGCGCGCGCACAATACCTGAAGTCTTTGCCAATCATTGACAAAGCTACGACATTACACGCCGCCTAAGAAACATGCGTGCGCACAAGACTTGAATTCTTTGCCAAACATTGGCAAAGCTACGGCATTACATGCCACCTGAGACACAGGCGCACGCAGTAGACCTGAAGTCTTTGCCAAACATTGGCAAAGCTACGGCATTACACGCCGTTGAGACACAGACGCGCGCACAAGACCTGATGTCTTTTCCAAACATTGGCAATGCTACGGCATTACACGTCGCCTGAGACACATGCGCGCGCACAAGACCTGAAGTTTTTGCCAAACATTGGCAAAGCTACGGCATTACACGCCGCCTGAGACACAGGCGCGCGCACCAGACCTGAACTCTATTCCAAACATTGGCAAAGCTACGACATTACACGACGCCTGAGACACAGCCGTGCGCACAAGACCTGTGTTTGGCAAAGCGACGGCATTACATGCCGCCTGAGACAAAGGCGCGCAAGACCTGATCTCTTTGCCAAACATTGGGAAAGATACGGCATTACACGCCGCCTTAGACACAGGCGCACGCACAAGACCTGAAGTCCTTGCCAAAAACTGGCAAAGCAACGGCATTACATGCCGCCTCAGACACAGTCGCGCGCACAAGACCTGAAGTCTCTGCCAAACATTGGCAAACCTACGGCATTACACCCCGCCTGAAACACATGCGCGTGCACAGGACCTGAAGTCTTTGCCAAACATTGGTAAAGCTACGACATTATACGCCCGAGACACATGCGCGCAAAAGACCTGAACTCTTTGCCAAACATTGGCAAAGCTACGGCATTACACCTCGCCTGAGACACAGCAGTGCACAAGACCTAATGTCTTTGCCAAACATTGGTAAAGCTACGACATTGCATGTCGCCTGTGACACATGCGCGTGCAAAAGACCTGAAGCCTATGCCAAACATCGGCAAAGCCACGGCATTACACGCCGCCTGAGACACATGCGCGTGCACAACACCTGAAGTCGTTGCCAAACATTGGCAAAGCTACGGCAGTACACACCGCCTGTGACACAAGCGTGCGCACAAGACCTGAACTCTTTGCCTATCATTGGCAAAGCTACGGCATTACACGCCACCTGAGACACAGGAGCACGCAGAAGACCTGATGTCTTTCCCAAACATTTGCAAAGCTACGACATTACACGTCACCTGAGACACAGGAGCACGCAGAAGACCTGAAGTCTTTGCCAAACATTTGCAAAGCTACGACATTACACGCCGCCTGAGACAAAGGAGAGCACACCAGACCTGAAGTCTTTGCCAAACATTGGCAATGCTACTGCATTACACGCCGCCTAAGACACACGCGCGCGCACCAGACCTGAACTCGTTGCCAAACATTGGCAAAGCTATGACATTACACGCCGCCTGAGACACAGGCGTGCGCACAAGACCTGTGTTTGGCAAAGCTACTGCATTACACGCCGCCTGAGACACAAGCGTGCGCACAAGACCTGTGTTTGGCAAAGCTACGGCATTACACGCCGCCTGAGACATAGGCATGCAAGACCTGAAGTCTTTGCCAAAAATTGGGAAAGATACGGCGTTACACGCCGCCTTAGACACATTCGCACGCACCAGACCTGAAGTTTTTGCGAAACATTGGCAATGCTACGGCTTTACACGCCGCCTGAGACACACGCGCGCGCACCTGACCTGAAGTATTTGGGAAACATTGGCAATGCAACGGCTTTACACGCCGCCTGAGACACACGCGCGCACAAGACCTGAAGTCTTTACCAATCATTGGCAAAGCTACGGCATTACACGCCGCCTGAGACATAGGTATTACACGCCGCCTGAGACATAGGCGCGCAAGACCTAAAGTCTTTGCCAAACATTGGCAAAGATACAGCAGTACATGCCCCCTTAAACACAGGCGCGCGCACAAGACCTGAAGTCCTTGCCAAGCATTGGTAAAGCTACGGCATTACACGCCGCCTCAAACACAGTCGCCCGCACAATACCTGAAGTCTTTGCCAAACATTGGCAAATCTACGACATTACACGCCGCCTGAGACACATGCGTGCGCACAAGACTTGTGTTTGGCAAAGCTACGGCATTACACGCTGCCTGAGACACATGCGCGCGCACAAGACCTGAATTCTTTGCTAAACATTGGCAAAGCTACATCATTACACACCGCATGAGACACAGGCGCGCGCACAAGACCTAAAGTCTTTGGCAAACATTGGTAAAGCTACGGCATTACACGCCACCTGAGACATAGGCGTGAGCACAAGACCTGTGTTTGGCAAAGCTACGACATTACACGCCTCCTGAGACAGAGGCGCACGCACAAGACCTGAATTCTTTGCCCAACATTGGCAAAGGTACGGCATTACACGCCGCCTGAGACACAGGCGCGCGCACCACACCTGAACTCTACGCCAAACATTTGCAAAGTTACGGCATTACACGTCGCCTAAGACGCAGGCGGGCGAACAAGACCTGTGTTTTGCAAAGCTACGGCATTACACGCCGCCTGAGACACATGCCCGCGCAAAACACCTGAACTCTTTGCCAAACATTGGAAAGCCACGGCATTACACCTCGCCTGAGACACAGGAGCGTACAAGACATAAAGTCTTTGTAAAACATTGACAAAGCTACGGACAAGACCTGAAGTCTTTGCAAAACATTGGCAAAGCTACGAAATTTCACGTCGCCTAAGAAACATTCGCGCGCAAAAGACCTGAAGTCATTGCCAAACATCAGCAAAGCTACGGCATTACACGCCGCCTGAGACACATGCGCGAGCAAAAGACCTGAAGTCATTGCCAAACATTGGCAAAGCTTCAGCATTACACGCCTCCTGTGACACAGTCGCGCGCACAAGACCTGAATTCTTTACCGAACATTGGCAAAGCTACGGCATTACACGCCGCCTGAGACACAGGCACGCGCACCAGACCTGAACTCTACGCCAAACATTTGCAAAGCTACGGCATTACACGTCGCCTAAGACACAGGCGGGCGCACAAGACCTGTGTTTGGCAAAGCTACGGCATTACACGCCGCCTTAGACACATGCGCGCGCAAAACACCTTAACTCTTTGCCAAACATTGGGAAAGCCACGGCATTACACCTTTCCTGAGACACAGGAGCGTACAAGACATAAAGTCTTTGCCAAACATTGGCAAAGCTACGGACATGACCTGAAGTCTTTGCGAAACATTGGCAAAGCTACGACATTGCACGTCGCCTGAGAAACATGCGCGCGCAAAAGACCTGAAGTCTTTGCCAAACATCAGCAAAGCTACGCCATTACACGCCGCCTGAGACACATGCGCGAGTGCAAGACCTAAAGTCATTGCCAAACATTGGCAAAGCTACGGCATTACACACCGCCTGAGACACAAGCGTGCGCATAAGACCTAAACTCTTTGCCAATCATTGGCAAAGCTACGGCATTACACACTGCCTGAGACACAGGCGTGCGCACAAGACCTAAACTATTTGCCAAACATTGGCAAAGCTACGGCTTTACACGCCACGTGACACAGGCGCGCGCACAAGGCCTGAACTCTACGCCAAACATTTGCAAAGCTAAGTCAATACTCGTCGCCTAAGACACAGGCGGGCGCACAAGACCTGTGTTTGGCAAAGCTACGGCATTACATGCCGCCTGAGACATAGGCGCGCGTAAAACACCTGAAGTCTTTGCCAAACATTGGCAAAGCTACGGCATTACACGCCGCCTGAGACACAGGCGCGAGCACCAGACCTGAACTCTGCGCCAAACATTTACAAAGCTACGGCATTACACGTCGCCTAAGACACAGGCGGGCGCACAAGACCTGTGTTTGGCAAAGCTACGGCATTACACGCCGCCTGAGACCAATGCGCGCGCAAAACACCTGAACTCTTTGCCAAACATAGGGAAAGCTACGGCATTACACCTCGCCTGAGACACAGGAGCGCACAAGACTTAAAGTCTTTGCCAAACATTGGCAAGGCTACGGACAAGACATGTAGTCTTTGCCAAACATTGACAAAGCTACGACTTTGCACGTCGCCTGAGAAACATGCGCGCGTAAAAGACCTGAAGTCTTTGCCAAACGTCGGCAAAGCTTCAGCATTACACGCCGCCTGAGACACATGCGCGCGCACAAGACCCGAAGTCATTGCCAAACAATGGCAAAGCTTCGACATTACACGCCGCCTAGGTTACATTCTCGCGCACAAGACATGAACTCTTTGCCAAATATTGGCAAAGCTACGGAATTACACGCCGCCTGAGACACAGGCGGGCGCACAAGACCAGAACTCTTTGCCAAACATTGGCAAAGCTACGACATTACACGCTGCCTGAGACGTAGGCGCGCACAAGACCTGAAATCTTTGCCAAACATTGGCAAAGCTACGGCATTACACGCCGCCGGAGACATAGGCGCGTGCACACTACCTGATGTCTTTGCCAAACATTGGCAAAGCTACGGCATTACACGCCTCCTGAGACACAGGCGCACGCACAAGACCTAAAGTCTTTGCCAAACATTGGCAAAGCTACGGCATTACACGCCACCTGAGACATAGGCGTGAGCACAAGACCTGTGTTTGGCAAAGCTACGGCATTACACGCCTCCTGAGACACAGGCACGCGCACAAGACCTGAATTCTTTCCCAAACATTGGCAAAGCTACGGCATTACACGCCGCCTGAGACACAGGCGCGAGCACCAAACCTGAACTCTACGCCAAACATTTACAAAGCTACGGCATTACACGTCGCCTAAGACACAGGAGGGCGCACAAGACCTGTGTTTGGCAAAGGTACGGCATTACACGCAGCCTGAGACACATGCGCGCGCAAAGCACCTGAAGTCTTTGCCAAACATTGGGAAAGCCACGGCATTACACCTCTCCTGAGACACAGGAGCGTACAAGAGCTAAAGTCTTTGCCAAACATTGGCAAAGTTACGGACAAGACCTGAAGTCTTTGCCAAACATTGGCAAAGCTACGACATTGCACGTTGCCTGAGAAACATGCACGCGGAAAAGACCTGAAGTCTTTGCCAAACATCAGCAAAGCTACGGCATTACATGCCGCCTGAGACACAAGCGTGCGCATAAGACCTGAACTCTTTGCCAATCATTGGCAAAGCTACGGCATTACATGCCGCCTGAGACACAGGCGGGCGCACAAGACCTGAAGTCTTTGCCAAACATTGGCAATGCTACGGCATTACACGCCACCTGAGACATAGGCGTGAGCACAAGACCTGTGTTTGGAAAAGCTACGGCATTACACGCCTCCTGAGACACAGGCGCGCGCAAAATACCTGAACTCTTTGCCAAACATTGGGAAAGCTACGGCATTACACCTCGCCTGAGACACAGGAGCGCACAAGACCTAAAGTCTTTGCCAAACATTGGCAAGGCTACGGACAAGACCTGTAGTCTTTGCCAAACATTGATAAAGCTATGACTTTGCACGTCGCCTGAGAAACATGCGCGCGCAAAAGACCTGAAGTCTTTGCCAAACATCGGCAAAGCTTCAGCATTACACGCCGCCGGAGACACATGCGCGCGCACAAGACCTGAAGTCTTTGCCAAACAATGGCAAAGCTTTGACATTACACGCCGACCGGGTTACATGCCCGCGCACAAGACCTAAAGTCTTTGCCAAACATTGGTAAAGCTACGACATTACACGCCACCTGAGACATTGGTGTGAGCACAAGACCTGTTTTTGGCAAAGCTACGGCATTACACGCCTCCTGAGACACAGGCGCGCGCACAAGACCTGAATTCTTTGCCAAACATTGGCAAAGCTACGGCATTACACGCCGCCTAAGACACAGGCGCTCGCACCAGACCTGAACTCTACGCCAAACATTTGCAAAGCTACGGCATTACACGTCGCCAAAGACGCAGGCGGGCGCACAAGACCTGTGTTTGGCAAAGGTACGGTAATACACGCCGCCTGAGACACATGCGCGCGAAAAACACCTGAACTCTTTGCCAAACATTGGGAAAGCTACGGCATTACACCTCGCCTGAGACACAGGAGCGCACAAGACCTAAAGTCTTTGCCAAACATTGGCAAGGCTACGGACAAGACCTGTAGTCTTTGCCAAACATTGAAAAAGCTACGACTTTGCACGTCGCCTGAGAAACATGCGCGCACAAAAGACCTGAAGTCTTTGCCAAACATAAGCAAAGCTACGGCATTACACGCCGCCTGAGACACATGCTCGAGCACATGACCTGAAGTCATTGCCAAACATTGGCAAAGCTACGGCATTACACGCCTCCTGAGACACAGGCGCGCGCACAAGACCTGAATTCTTTGCCAAACATTGTCAAAGCTACGGCATTACACGCCGCCCGAGACACAGGCGCACGCACCAGACCTGAACTCTACGCCAAACATTTGCAAAGCTACGGAATTACACGTCGCCTAAGACACAGGCGGGCGCACAAGACCTGTGTTTGGCAAAGCTACGACATTACACGCCGCCTTAGACACATGGGCGCGCAAAACACCTGAACTCTTTGCCAAACATTGGGAAAGCCATGGCATTACACCTCGCCTGAGACATACGAGCGTACAAGACATAAAGTCTTTGCCAAACATTGGCAAAGCTACGGACAAGACCTGAAGTCTTTGCCAAACATTGGCAAAGCTACAACATTGCACGTCGCCAGAGAAACATGCGCGCGTAAAAGTCCTGAAGTCTTTGCCAAACATCAGCAAAGTTACGGCATTACACGTCGCCTGAGATACATGCGCGAGCACAAGACCTGAAGTAATTGCCAAACATTGGCAAAGCTACGGCATTACACACCGCCTGAGACACAAGCGTGCGCATAAGACCTGAACTCTTTGCCAATCACTGGCAAAGCTACGGCATTACACGCCGCCTGAGACACAGGCGTGCGCACAAGACCTAAACTATTTGCCAAACATTGGCAAAGCTACGGCATTACACGCCACGTGACACAGGCGTGCGCACCAGACCTGAACTCTACGCCAAACATTTGCAAAGCTACGGCAATACACGTCGCCTAAGACACAGGCGGGCGCACAAGACCTGTGTTTGGCAAAGCTACGGCATTACATGCCGCCTGAGACATAGGCCCGCGCAAAACACCTGAAGTCTTTGCCAAACATTGGCAAAGCTACGGCATTACACGCCACCTGAGACACAGGCGCGCACACAAGACCTAAAGTCTTTGCCAAACATTGACAAAGCTACGGCATTACACGCCACCTGAGACATAGGCGTGAGCACAAGAAATGTGTTTGGCAAAGCTACGGCATTCTCCTGAGACACAGGCGCGCGCACAAGACCTGAATTCTTTGCCAAACATTGGCAAAGCTACGGCATTACACGCCGCCTGAGACACAGGCGCGCGCACCAGACCTGAACTCTACGCCAAACATTTGCAAAGCTACGGCATTACACGTCGCCTAAGAGACAGGCAGGCGCACAAGACCTGTGTTTGGCGAAGCTACGGCATTACACGCCGCCTGAGACACATGCGCGCGCAAAACACCTGAACTCTTTGCCAAACATTGGGAAAGCTACGGCATTACACCTCGCCTGAGACACAGGAGCGCACAAGACCTAAAGTCTATGCCAAACATTGGCAAGGCTACGGACAAGACCTGTAGTCTTTGCCAAACATTGAAAAAGCTACGACTTTGCACGTCGCCTGAGAAACATGCGCGCGCAAAAGACCTGAAGTCTTTGCCAAACATCGGCAAAGCTTCAGAATTACACGCCGCCTGAGACACATGCGCGCGCACAAGACCTGAAGTCATTGCCAAACAATGGCAAAGCTTCGACATTACACGCCGCCTGGGTTACATGCCCGCGCACAAGACCTGAACTCTTTGCCAAATATTGGCAAAGCTACGGCATTACTCGCCGCCAGAGACACAGGCGTGCGCACAAGACCAGAACTCTTTGCCAAACATTGGCAAAGCTACGGCATTACACGCTGCCTGAGATATAGGCGCGCACAAGACCTGAAATCTTTACCAAACATTGGCAAAGCTACGGCATTACACGCCGCCGGAGACATAGGCGCGCACACACGACATGAAGTCTTTGCCAAACATTGGTAAAGCTACGGCATTACATGCCGCCTGAGACACAGGCGCGCACACAAGAACTGAAGTCATTGCCAAACATTGGCAAAGCTACGGCATTACACGCCACCTGAGACACAGGCGCGCGCACAAGAGCTAAAGTCTTTGCCAAACATTGGCAAAGCTACGGCATTACACGCCACCTAAGACATAGGCGTGAGCACAAGACCTGTGTTTGGCAAAGCTACGGCATTACATGCCTCCTGAGACACAGGCGCGCGCACAAGACCTGAATTCTTTCCCAAACATTGGCAAAATTACGGCATTACACGCCGCTTGAGACACATGCGCGAGCACCAGACCTGAACTTTGCGCCAAACATTTGCAAAGCTACGGCATTACACGTCGCCTAAGACACAGGCGGGCGCACAAGACCTGTGTTAGGCAAAGCTACGACATTACACGCCGCCTGAGACACATGCGCGCGCGAAACACCTGAACTCTTTGCCAAACATTGGGAAAGCCACGGCATTACACCTCTCCTTAGACACAGGAGTGTACAAGACCTAAAATCTTTGCCAAACATTGGCAAAGTTACGGACAAGACCTGAAGTCTTTGCTAAACATTGGCAAAGCTACGACATTGCACGTTGCCTGAGAAACATGCACGCGCAAAAGACCTGAAGTCTTTACCAAACATCAGCAAAGCTACGGCATTACATGCCGCCTGAGACACATGCGCGCGCACAAGACCTGAAGTCGTTGCCAAACATTGGCAAAGCTACGGTATTACACACCGCCTGAGACACAAGCGTGCGCATAAGACCTAAACTTTTTGCCAATCATTGGCAAAGCTACGGAATTACACGCCGCCTGAGACATATGCGTGCGCACAAGACCTAAAATCTTTGCCAAACATTGGCAAAGCTACGGCATTACACGCCACGTGACACTGGCGCGCGCACCAGACCTGAACTCTATGCCAAACATTTGCAAATCTACGGCAATACACGTCGCCTAAGACACAGGCGGGCGCACAAGACCTGTGTATGGCAAAGCTACAGCATTACATGCCGCCTGAGACACAAGAGCGCGCAAAAAACCTGAAGTCTTTGCCAAACATTGGCAAAGCTACGGCATTACACGCCACCTGAGACACAGGCACGCGCACAAGACCTAAAGTCTTTGCCAAACATTGGCAAAGCTATGGCACTACACGCCACCTGAGACATAGGCGCGAGCACAAGACCTGTGTTTGGCAAAGCTACGGCATTACACGCCTCCTGAGACACAGGCGCACGCACAATACCTGAATTCTTTGCCAAACATTGGCAAAGCTACGGCATTACACGCCGCCTGAGACACAGGCGCGCACACCAGACCTGAACTCTACGCCAAACATTTGCAAAGCTACGGTGTAGGATCGTGAGAATACAAGATGGTTCTGTTCTTAGTTGAGATTGGCGGAAACAAAATCAACTACACAATTTATAATCAAGTAAACACAAAGAATACTGATAAACACTGTTGTATTAAGCTTTTGTGAATGCAAAGATTACAAGTGAGAAACTCAATGAATAAGTATGACAAGCACTACTAGCACTTTCAAGACACACTCAAGTCCCACTTACAATGAAGTGGCAACTCAGTTTTTATAGTAACTTAGAATCAAGACAGACCCTTGAATCTAACGATCAGATCGAACACAAGCCGTTGATCTTGTTTATTAATTTACATTACACGTAAAGGCTAATCTAGTTAACTTTACTGAAACGTTTTCTTTATTCATGATTGTTTGCATGCTTGGAGAAGTGTATTGTTGTCCGTCATTGGTTGACCATAGTGGTTCCTTCTGCTTTGAGTCTGTCAGTTGCTTTTGCAGAAAGGTGTCAGAGACGCTTGGCCTGGATAGTCAGCTGCAACGTTTGGTCTTCAGTGAATAAGGCTATCAGCTGCAAAGAGTGAAGGTTGCTGCTGGTAAGCCTATCAGCAGCAAACATGGATGACCGCTGCTGATAAGCCTATCAGCAGCAACTTGTACAGAATGCTGCTGATAAGCCTATCAGCAGCAACAAGTGTTGAATGCTGCTGATAAGCCTATCAGCAGCATTTGTACTTAGAATAATTTGGTAGCAATCAGTCTTTGGTTCTACAAACTCCCCCTAGACTGATGCAACCAAAAATTCTTCTAATCACTTTGCTGCTGAAGCTTTTGCATGTGGCTGACTATCCTTTCAACCTCATAGCCTCTTGGATCCTTGCTGGGATTGTTCAGTGGAAGTTCAGACAGAGTCTTGATGTCTTTGTGTTGCATTTTGTAGATTGCTTTGCTTGAACATCTCATCTGCTGCTTCTTTACATCAGTCAGTGTGAACTCATCCAAATCAGCATTGTAGGTCCAAGATACAAATGGAGAGTGGGACTTGAGTGGTTTGATGTTTATGATCACATCTTTGCTAGGGTTGAAGTAGTGTTTGATTGCTAGCACAAGACGTTTCCCACTCTCATTTGCAGGCTCATTAGCTTCACCCAGCTCTAAAATTCTTTGAAGATCAGAATCAGGTAGTTGCAGAACCTCATCAACAGACCTGTAAGTGGATCTTCTTTTCTCAGTTCTCCCCCTGAATATCTCAAACACTTGATCTTGTGAATTGTGGAACCAGTTAACTATATTTCTTGAGTCTTCTGGTTTAGGAGTGGGTTTGGGTATCTTCAAGGGAGGTTGTTGATGAGTGGGAGCTGGGTGGGATGACTTGGACTTTTTGGGTGGAGGAGTGGAAGGTTTGGGGAGGAGAGTGGAAGGATGATGGACTGAGGAAGAGGTAGGTGAGGGAGAAGGCTTGGGTTTCTTTGTCTTTGGTTCTTCATCTTCTTTGATAAGTACCCTTTTCTTGGAGCCCTTCTTCCCTAGTCTTTCTTCCTCATCCTTTTTAACTTTAAAGTAGAGGGCTTGCAGGTTCATGAAATTCATAGGACCTAGCCTCTTTCCACTATCTACTCTAGCCTTAAGGAAGTCGATCATGACCTTCCTTTCTTCATGGGTCCTTTTATTGAAGGCATTGGTCTTTTTGGACTGTTGTTTGGCTTTTTCTTCTTCTTCAGCCTTTTTCTTCTTTGCCAACTGACCTTGCTGACCCATGAAGGCTCTGTAGATCTCTTTGTTTGAAAGTTTTTCAAGGTAGTCTTCATCCTCACCTTGAGAGATCAGAGCTTCAGTCCACTCCTCCCTTAATTCTTTTGCTAATTTAGAATCAGTGATTCTAAACTTAGCATCTTCCTTCCTTTTCTCTTTAGCTTCTTCTTCTTCTTCTTTTGCAAACTGTTCCTGCAGCTGTCTAGCAAGTTGTTCATCTTCCTCAACTTGAGACCCTGCAAGGACTTTTACCTTCATTTCATCCAGCTGTTTGGCATACAGCTGGATTGTCTGTTGTCTGAGAAGTATGGCTGCCTTTCTATCTTCATGCCTTTGGTTTTGAGCCATCTCTTCAGCCAACTCTTCTTCTTCTCTTTTCCTTCTTCTCTCTTCTTTCTCTTTCTTTTCCTTTTGCAACCTCTCTTCATCCTCTTTTGTCATGATGCCCTTCCCTTTATTAACATTGGATGCCTCTGCTCTGGCTTCACTGATCACAGAAACAGCTGATTGTTGTGCTGTTGGGATCTCTGCCTCGGCTTCATTGGCAATTTGAGATGTGAATAGTGGAAGGTCATCGTCTTCATCAAGTTGATACTCAGGACCTTCTATTTCTCTCAGTTTTTCTTTGATAGTTGATCTTGACTCATAAGCTGCAGTGCAGATGTTAACTCGAGGGGAAGCTGAGTCAGTGTCAGTGTCAGAGTTTGACACATATACTGCCTCAGTAATTCTTCCTACTTGTTCAAGTTTGGCTCTGACAGTATCTATCATTGCCTGGCTTTCAAGTGAGTTGACATTGCAGATGTTTGTTCTGAGTTGATAGATCTTGAGGAGAAAGTCTGAGGGCAGATGAAGGATGTTTCTGGTGTTGATGATGAGAGAGGAGCCGTTGCTGAGCAGAAAAGTGTGGTCAAGATACTTAGTGCTCACCCAACCTAGCACATCCAAGTCCTTGACCAGGAAGGCATACAGGAATCTTCGAAGGCCCAGAACTTCTTCTTTAGTGAGAAGACTGCTCCTTGTTATTTCAAGATTGCTAGGAGTCAGTCTTCTTTCTGCGGCCGCCGAGGATTCAGGATAAGCTACCCGATGTGCTGCTTGTAGGAATCTTTGGAACCTGGGTAGATTATCCTCCATCAGGTCATGGAACCTGCCAATGGCAAGTTCAGCTGAGAGATCTGCTGAAGTGTTGATGCAGTCAGTTAGATGCAGTTCTAGGACTTGGAGGGCATTGAGAGAGTTCCAGTTCAGTTCTTCTACTCCGCTGAACTCCCATCCAATCCAAAACCTCTCAGCTAATCCATCATACCCCCAAGCTAGAATAGAGTCAAACTCTAGCTTCTTTGAAGATTTGAAGATTTAGGGGGTAGTGGATTGACCTATGATGGCTGCTGCTTGTGGAAGGATGCTGAATGATGCTTTTGTTTGTTCTGTGTCTTCAGCATCATTCAGCATTTCATCGACAGCCCTGACGACCAACTGCCAGTCTTCAGATATCTCTTCGTCTTCGTTATCTGGGGCTGGCAGGTCATGAACTTGGACAAAAGCTGGCTTGTATTGTGAGCTTTGAAGTACAAACTGCTCTTGAATCCAGTCGTCAAGACTGTCTGTATCATCTTCCATAGAAACCATCTCCCCCTTTTTGGTTGCATCAGCAGACAGGTAAGCATTAGTTTGGGTGCCTACTGATACAAGAGAGAGAGAGGCTAAAGTTGGGCATTGATGGGCTTCATGCATAGCGACTTTGTGTCTTAGTTTGGACATTTCAGCCTCTAGCATAGCCACCCTGGCCGTCAATTCCATGTTATGAAGTTTCCGTCTGTCCTCATCCACAGTTGTGGAATCCTTGGACCCAGATGGGGCCGTAGGCCTAGCCTCAGCATCCCCATCACCCGCGGTTTCTTGGCGCCTGGGATTCCTCTCAGTGAAGGGAGTTTCCAAAGAAACACCCTCACCGTGAGTTGCCGTGGTTGAGGTCTTAAAGATGTTGTCACTGTCCTCCTGGTCAGTTGATGGACCAGCAGTAGTGACAGCCTCGTCCACATCCACTCTTTCAATACTCCTAGAGTGGACCTTCAAGGGTGAGGAACTTGGGTTGGGTGTTTCGGAAGCAAGACCAATCAGTACCTCCTTGATAGTGGTAGTTGGAGAAGGTACATCACTTTGGTCAGGTTCCTCTACACTTAAGTTCAAAGAAGAGAGGAATGGCTCGAAGGGCTGTTCTATGGATCCGGGAAGTGATCCTAATCCTAATAGAGAGACTTCTGAAGGAGTCTCCCTAGCAATGTGGCTTTCCCTTATGATATTCTCACTAGAATGTTATGATTCTGAGTGAGGGATGTTGGCTTGGGTTTGGGCCTTGGAGGCAAGAGAAGAAGGAGTTCTCTTGCCTCTCTTCCTTGTATACTTGGCTGCAACCGGGGCCCTGTGTTCCGGTTGAGCAATCAAACTGGGGGTGAGTAATGTATGTGCCTGTGCATCCTCAGTAGAATGCACAGGGGTTCGATCAAGGGAAACAGTAGGTTGAGTTTGTGGCAGTGAGGTGGAGGGTGTGGGATCAGTATCAGCTGGGTTTGCTGAACTGTCACCCTGGGCACTATGTGTGTTCAACATTGTAGATAACAATGGAACATCGGCCCCTGAGAACTTTGATGAAACTGTTCTCATGCTTTGAAAAATGTTGTTCTTATGTCCCAGTATTGAGTAGATTCTTGCAGTTTTTGAAAGATCTTGGTGCTCAAGATTGAACACTTCCTGCAAGAATCTTGGGTACATGAAGAACTGTGATTTCACCCCTTCTTGAAGGTTGTATCTCAAACCTTCAAGAATGAGGTGGGAAAAATTGAAACCTGCTCCTGTTATCATACCGTGAACTGCCGACGCAAGTCCGGAGCTGAGTTGGTTCCAGCCACTCCTCTTTTGAGATAAGCATTGGAGAAGAGTGTGGCAGAGATACTTCCATTTGGGACCCATGAGTGCCTTCTCTATCGTATACTCTGTTTGATTCCCAGTGTACCCTATGGATACAAAGGTCCTCATGTATACGTCTCTTGGGTAAGAGAGGGCGTCCCCTTCATCCTGAAGCTTGAGGTGTTGGCGGAGTTTTGCTTCAGTGATGATCATTTCCTTACCGTCAACAGTGCCACTGATTTGAGGAGTGCCCTGTTCAGTAGAATACACGGCTGAGCTCTAAAAATCTTCCATGTGTGAAGTATATATGGTTGGGTTGACGGTTAGGGCATGGTAAATTTTGGACCGACAGAGGAAGTCGATCATACCGTCGAAACCTTCGGATTTCTTACCCTTGATTAGGTATGCAGTTAGGTTGTGATATGGGGAGAACTTATCGTTGGGGTTGTTTATGTCTGCGCCTGCCATTTTTATGGATTCGGAGGGTGTTTGAATGGTGGTTAATTGTGGAGGGCTTTGAATGTTGTGGGGACGGGAGAGAAAGTGATGGGAGATAGGTTTGAAATAGAATGTGAAGAGGTAGAGGGATGATTTGAGTTGGTGATATAACGGCAGACGGAGAAAAAGCAACTCTACTTGTACAGTACAACCTGTTTCACTTTTCATTGTTACAGCTGTAAAACACTCGAGCAGTCATGGTGAAGACTGACGATATTTACTTTTACAGCGGGTAAAAGTTAATTTAGATTTATGTTCACCCATCAGCAGCAAACTTGGTTGCTGCTGAAAGATAAGAGTATCCGCAGCAAAATTGGTTACAGCCGATGGATAAGCCTATCCGCTGCAAACTTGGTTGCTGCGGAGAGATAAATCTGTCAGCAGCAGATTTTGCTGCTGAACGGTTTGAAGATATGCAGCAAAGAAATTGCTGCTGAAAGCCTTAAAGCTATCCGCAGAAAACATGTACCTGCTGATAACTTAAAGCTATCAGTGGCAAAATTTTTGCTGCTGATGCTTTTACATGTCAGCAGCTGAAGGACAAAAATGCTGCTGACCCATAACTTTTATTTACAACAAGGGACAAAAAGACACATTTTAAGGAGAAACTTGAGATGGATTTTAATAAAAGTTCATCATACCAATTGATTCAACTAAATATCTGAATCTAGCTTCAACAAAAGGTTTTGTAAACAGATCAGCATATTGCTCATTTGTATGAACTTTGGTTAAAATAATTCTCCTTTTCTCAGCTTGATCTCTTATGAAATGGTACCTGATGTCGATGTGCTTTGTCTTTGAGTGCTGCACCGGATTGTTTGTGATAGAGATAGCACTCATGTTGTTAATGTGAATTGGAGTCTGCATGAAGGTCATTCCATAGTCAAGCATTTGATTTTGGATCCAGATGACCTGTGCACAGCAGCTTGGAGCTGCAATGTATTCTGCTTCAGCTGTTGAAGTAGAAACACATGTTTGCTTTTTGCATTGCCATGAGATGAGCCTTCCTCCAAGAAATTGACATCCCCCAGATGTGGACTTTTTGTCCAAGTTACAACCCCCATAGTCACTGTCAGTGTAGGCATAGAGATTGACATTTTCATTCTTTGGATACCATAGCCCAAGTTTTGGAGCTCCCTTTAGGTATCTAAGGATCCTTTTGACAGCTTGAAGATGAGACACTTTTGGAGCTGCTTGAAATCTTGCGCAGAGACAAACTGCAAACATGATATCTGGTCTTGAGGCAGTGAGGTACATGAGAGACCCTATCATTGCTCGGTACTGATGTTGATCAGTGTCTTGTCCTTCTTTATCCGGAGATAATTGATGGTGCACTTGCATAGGAGTTCTTGCAGCAGAGTAGTCAGTCATTTTGAACCTCTCCAAGATGCTTTTGACATACTTGGATTGACTTATGAAGATTCCAGTTGGTACCTGTTTGTTTTGAAGTCCTAAAAAGAAATTTAGTTCACCCATTGAACTCATTTCAAATTTGGAATGCATCAGAACTTCAAAGTCTTTGCAGAGCTTCTTTCTTGTAGATCCAAAGATAATGTCATCAACATAAATCTGGACCAACAAAATTTCGCCCCCTTCATCTTTGATGAAAAGAGTCTGATCAATGGCCCCCCTTCTGAAGTTGTTACTAAGTAGATATCCAGATAAAGTTTCATACCAGGCTCTTGGGGCTTGGTGTAAGCCATAGAGAGCTTTCTCCAGTTTTAAGACTTTATTTGGATGTGCAGGATCTACAAAGCCTGGAGGCTGTTTGACATAGACCTCTTCATCAATCGTGCCATACAGAAAGGCACTCTTCACATCCATTTGATAGACCGTAAAGTTTTTGGATGCTGCATAAGCCAGAAAAATTCTAATGGCTTCCAGACGGGCAACAGGAGCAAAAACTTCATCATAGTCAATGCCTTCTTCTTGAGTGTAACCTTGAGCTACCAGTCTGGCTTTGTTCTTGACTACGATGCCCCTCTCATCTTGCTTGTTTCTGAAAACCCATCTTGTTCCAATGGCTGTTTGACCAGGTGGAAGATCAACAAGCTTCCAAACATCTTGTCTTTTGAATTGCAGCAATTCTTCCTGCATTGCTTCAATCCAGCTGTTGTGCTTGAGAGCTTCATCAATCCTTTTGGGTTCCACCTGTGATAGAAAGCAGGAGAACAAACAAATGTTGGCTTCATGAGACTTACTTCTTGTCTGGATGCCTGTGTGGACTTGGCCAATGATGTTTTCCAGAGGATGCTCTTTGTTTATTCTCTGAGCAAGTATCACATCCAGCCGTATTCCCTCTTCAAGATTACTGTGGTTTAGATCAGTATTGTCTTCAGATGTGTGGAGAGGAGCTTGGAGGATTTGATCATTGTGTTCCACATAGTCAGCAGCATTAGCATCAGAGGCCTCTTCATCATGAATTGAGGAGGCTTCATTTAGGATTTCATTGTCAGAGAGATTGCTGCTTGTGGTGTTGGATGTACCGGCTTCACCTGCACTGGCTTCAATAGCTTCTGCCATTGATGGAGGATCAATGGATGGCCTTTTCATCCTGATGTAGGGACTGGGAAACGCCAGTCTGTAGTCAAAAGAAGAGGTTGAGGTAGAAGGTGTTGAGTTTGAAGAAGGAGGCTCCATATTTGAGAATATGAGGGGCTCAAATATCTGGGTGAAGGAGTCTATATCAAAAAGCCAGTTGGGACCTTTGCCTTGTTCACAGACAACGTGTTCCCTGCATTCCACATTAGCAGATTCTTCCACAATCCGAGTCCTAGAATTGAACACTCGGTAGGCCTTCGATTGAGAGGAGTAACCCACAAAGTAACCTTCATCAGACTTTGCACCGAATTTAGGAAGAACTCCATGTGTGATGAGGATGGTACATGGACATCCAAAGGGCTTCAGGAAGCCAATGTAGGGAACTCTTTTGAGCCACAGTTCATAGGGAGTTTTATGGAGAGGCTTAACAATAAGGACTCTATTCTGCACATAACAAGCTGTGCTTACTGCTTCTGCCCAGAAAGTAAGGGGCAGCTTTGAGTCAGCCAGCATAGATCTTGCTGATTCAATCAGAGTCCTGTTTCTTCTTTCAGCAACCCCATTTTGTTGAGGAGTTCTTGGAGCACTGTACTGCCTTTCAATGCCCTTGCTCTCACAGAAACTGTTCAAAGTGTGATTTTTGAACTCTGTTCCCTGATCACACCTTATGATCTTTACCTTCAGATTGCTTTGATTCTCTACCCTGAGAATATAGGATTTGAGAATCTCAGCAGTTTCATCTTTTGTTCTTAGGAAGAATACCCAAGAGAATCTGGAGAAGTCATCAGTGATCACTAGACAGTAGGACTTTTTGCCCATTGACATGACATTTGTAGGACCAAAGAGATCCATATGCAGTAGCTGGAGAGGAGTGTCATTTGTGTTCAATGTCTTGGGCTTATGGGAACTTTTGTGTTGTTTTCCCTTCAAGCAGGCAATGCAATGATCGTCTAGTTGGAATTCTTTGTCAGGAAGCCCTCTGACAAGATTGTCCTTCACTAATTTATTGATTATTTTGATGTTAACATGGCTTAACCTCCTGTGCCAGAGAGCGGATTCATCAACTGATGCCTTTGACAGAAAACATGAAACACTACCAGATGGAGTGACTTCATTCATGTCAAGCACATATAAGTTGTCCTTTCAATTAGCAGTTAGGAGAATCTTCTCTGGGGGGGGGGTTTAGATAGGCCAGGAGCTAACACGAAACATTCTTTGTCAGTGAACAACATCCAATGCTTTTGATCACATACTTGAGAAACACTCATGAGATTGAAGTCAAGTTCTTTAACATAGTTGACTTTTTCAATACTCATCCTTTCATTGGACACAGTGCCTTGTCCAGTGATAGATCCACCTTTTGAGTCACTCCCAAAGGCAACATATCCTCCATTGAAATGTCTGAAGTTGGACCTGTTGCCTGTCATGTGCCTGGAACAGCCGCTATCTACCACCCAGGTGTTATTCTTGTTACCTGGCTGTCCCTGCACATGAAAGAGATTTAGTTAGTGGGAGTGGTCCAAGAGCTCTCCTTTTTGAAGAAAAGAGTTCTTGGACATTCTGATTCATCATGCGTGCATTCAACAGCACCGATGATGATTTTGCTGACAGGAGCAGAGATTTTGGCTTTCCATTGCTTAAGTAGTGGTTTTCCAGTTCTCTTTTCTTTATCGGCTGCGGATTTGGCTTTGGCAGCTGATGAATTTGCTCTATCAGCAGCTGATTTTCCTGCTTGAGGTTTTGGCCTGTCAGCAGGGGCAGGTTTTGCTGCTGATGGCTTCAGCTTATCAGCTGCAGATGTTGCTGCTGATGACCTTGGCCTTTCAGCAGCAGATTTTGCTTTTGCTGCTGAGGGCTTATTTTGAGCAGCAGCAGATTTAGTTTTTGCTGCTGACTGCTTTGTTTGAGTAGCAGCAGATTTGGTGGCTGCTGAAGGCTTTGCCTTTTGCTGCTGCTTGTGTTTTTCTGCAGTTTCAACTCTTCTACTGGCTGCAGATGGCCTATCAACTGAAGTATGCTGATCCTTCTTTTGTTTATGCGCTGATTGAAGAAGGATATGGTTGAAGGGGTTAACCTGACATTTTGCAGCAAAGTGGTTTGATTCCCCACATATGATGCAGGACTGCTGAACTTTGGGCTGCTGCTTCCTTGGTGGAGAAGAAGAGTTTCTGAACTGAGTTTTCTTGGTCGTAACTCTTCTAACCTGTTGCTGATTCTTCTGATTTGGCATGAACTGAGACTTGGAGTTTGTGGGTCCTGATGTTTGTCCCTTTTCAGTGTTTAGCTTTCTTCCACCTGGAGGATAGCTGATCCTTATCTGTTTGAATGGTACAGGGGCTGGAACAGCTGGGAGAACAGTAGGGACTGGGACTCTATTCAGAACAGCTTCAGATGAGGCTGTACTAGTTTCATCATGGTCTGAGAGAGTTAACTCAGATTCTGATGAGGTAGTGCAGTCTTTAACAAGGGGTTCATCCATTGAAGGATCAAGATTTTTGTTTGCAGTGTCGAGTTTTGCAACATCGAAGCTTGGTTCATAGATGGCAACATAGTCAGCTGGATGAGGAACAGTATTGTACTGTTCCTTGCCATATCCAAGTCCTCCAAGCTTTACCTTTTCATGGACTTGAATATCTAGAAGTCTCTGTAGCTTTTTAGAAGAAAATTCATATTTTTCAACATGAACTTTCTGTTCTGCCAGATCAGCTCTGGTTGATTTAAGTTTTACTAATAGATCATCAATCTGAGTTTCAAGATTGGTTTGCTCATGTTTTAGAGATGAAATCTCTTTCTTAAGGCATTCAATTTTTTCTTTGTAAGTGATTTCAACCTTTTTGAACTCAGATTTCATTTGAAGAAACTCTTCATTTTGATCTATAAGGTTTTGGTTATGTTTTCTATAACCTAAAACTTTATCAATGCAAGCTTGAGAGCATAGATGTTCAAATACCTGAGGTGGTATCTCTGCAGTGTCTGCCATAAGTGCTTGGTTGGAGACAGGAACATCTTCATATTGAAAACTCCAGTCGAATTCTGCAGTTCCAACATTTGCACAGGCTGCAGTTTGTGCTGGGGGAGTTTGTTGCTGCTGCTGCTGTTGTCTGGGCTGACTTTGGTAGGCTTGTCTTTGATGGCCGGCACCCTGATTGGCTTTAGGTGCCTTGCACTACCTAGCAAAGTGACCCATTTGGTTACAATTGTAACAACGGATCTTGCTTTTATCAAGCCCAACTCTGCTGTTTGAGTTGTTGCTTGGAAATGATCTTCCGGTTCTAGAATAGAACCTTTTTGCTCTGAGGGAGAGCATGGCATATGAGTGCTGAATATCCATTTCTTCAAGATCATCTGGATGAAAGCATTCCAGATCCTCTTTTATGAAATACATGCTGCTTGAGTTGTCAGAGACAAAAGCAGTAGAGGTTGCCTGGTGAGGAGGTGCCTCAAGAAGAAATGGTGATGAGTTAGATTGTGAAGCGGTTGGGGTCTGAGGGTGAGTAACAATGGGAGGATAGTAGCTGCTTGCACTAGGACCGGAATGATCAGAGTGAAGCGCTGAGGAGGTAGTGGAGGAAGTGGTAGCTGATTGATAACTGGAGCTCCTTTCTTTAGCTTGAATCATTTCTAATTCATAGGTTTTGAGCATGCCAAAGAGCTCAGTCATCTGAAGAGTCTTCAGATTCTCTGTTCTTCTGATGGACACAGTGTATAATGTCCAACAACTAGGAAGAGATCTTATGAACTTCTTGAGAATGTCTTCGTTCTCCAGCTTTACCTTGGAGCACTGCAGTTCACCTACAAGATAGGTAAATATGTTATATAAAATAGTTAAGGACTCACCTTCCCTCCAAACGAAGTTCTCATACTGCTGCTTCAGTATGTCCCTTCTGTTCTCTTTGACTTCTTCAGAGCCAACAAACATCTTCTCCAGCGCCTCCCAGAGCTCCTTGGCAGTTTTGTAGCTTCTGAAGTTGTGAAAAACTTCATTCGGAAGGCACATTTAGATGGCTCCAAGTGCCTTGAAGTCCACCTCCATTTTCTTGATGTCCTCTTCAGAGTACTTGGAGGTTTCCTTCGGGACTTGTATCCCTCCACCATCAGCAGAGGCCACCATGGGAATATATGGACCCTGCTTGATGGATCTCCACATTCCGTATTCTTGGTAACAGAAGAAGCTTTCCATGCGATTTTTCCACATGTCATAGTCTTCTCCAGATACCAACCTTGGTGGTCGGTTGATGCTGCCAATATCTTCAAAGCCATTGCTCTGTGCCATTTTTGTTTTGATTTTGGGTGACTTGTTCAAAGAGAGAGTTTAGAATAGAACCAGAGATGATTAAACAAATGTTAGTTTGTTTAATCTGAGCCAAAGCTCTGATACCACTTGTAGGATCGTGAGAATACAAGATGGTTCTGTTCTTAGTTGAGATTGGCGGAAACAAAATCAACTACACAATTTATAATCAAGTAAACACAAAGAATACTGATAAACACTGTTGTATTAAGCTTTTGTGAATGCAAAGATTACAAGTGAGAAACTCAATGAATAAGTATGACAAGCACTACTAGCACTTTCAAGACACACTCAAGTCCCACTTACAATGAAGTGGCAACTCAGTATTTATAGTAACATAGAATCAAGACAGACCCTTGATTCTAAGGATCAGATTGAACACAAGCCGTTGATCTTGTTTATTAATTTACATTACACGTAAAGGATAATCTAGTTAACTTTACTGAAACGTTTTCTTTATTCATGATTGTTTGCATGCTTGGAGAAGTGTATTGTTGTCCGTCATTGGTTGACCACAGCGGTTCCTTCTGCTTTGAGTCTGTCAGTTTCTTTTGCAGAAAGGTGTCAGAGACGCTTGGCCTGGATAGTCAGCTGCAACGTTTGGCCTTCAGTGAATAAGGCTATCAGCTGCAAAGAGTGAAGGTTGTTGCTGGTAAGCCTATCAGCAGCAAACATGGATGACCGCTGCTGATAAGCCTATCAGCAGCAACTTGTACAGAATGCTGCTGATAAGCCTATCCGCAGCAACAAGTGTTGAATGCTGCTGATAAGCCTATCAGCAGCATTTGTACTTAGAATAATTTGGTAGCAATCAGTCTTTGGTTCTACATACGGCATTACACGTCGCCTAAGAGACAGGCAGGCGCACAAGACCTGTGTTTGTCAAAGCTACGGCATTACACGCCGCCTGAGACACATGCGCGCGCAAAACACCTGAACTCTTTGCCAAACATTGGGAAAGCTACGGCATTACACCTCGCCTGAGACACAGGAGCGCACAAGACCTAAAGTCTTTGCCAAACATTGGCAAGGCTACGGACAAGACCTGTAGTCTTTGCCAAACATTTACAAAGCTACGACTTTGCACGTCGCCTGGGAAACATGCGCGCGCAAAAGACCTGAAGTCTTTGCCAAACATCGGCAAAGCTTCAGCATTACACGCCCCCTGAGACACATGCGCGCTCACAAGAGCTGAAGTCATTGCCAAACAATGGCAAAGCTTCGACATTACACGCCGCCTGGGTTACATGCCCGCGCACAAGACCTGAACTCTCTGCCAAATATTGGCAAAGCTACGGCATTACACGCTGCCTGAGACATAGGCGCGCACAAGACCTGAAATCTTTGCCAACCATTGGCAATGCTACGGCATTACACGCCGCCGGAGACATAGGCGCGCGCACACGACCTGAAGTCTTTGCCAAACATTGGTAAAGCTACGGCATTACATGCCGCCTGAGACACAGGCGCGCACACAAGACCTGAAGTCTTTGCCAAACATTGGCAAACCTACGGCATTACACGCCACCTGAGACACAGGCGCGCGCACAAGAGCTAAAGTCTTTGCCAAACATCGGCAAAGCTTCAGCATTACACGCCGCCGGAGACACATGCGCGCGCACAAGACCTGAAGTCTTTGCCAAACAATGGCAAAGCTTTGACATTACACGCCGCCTGGGTTACATGCCCGCGCACAAGACCTAAAGTCTTTGCCAAACATTGGCAAAGCTACGACATTACACGCCACCTGAGACATAGGCGTGAGCACAAGACCTGTGTTTGGCAAAGCTACGGCATTACACGCCTCCAGAGACACAGGCGCGCGCACAAGACCTGAATTCTTTGCCAAACATTGGCAAAGCTACGGCATTACACGCCGCCTGAGACACAGGCGCGCGCACCAGACCTGAACTCTACGCCAAACATTTGCGAAGCTACGGCATTACACGTCGCCTAAGACGCAGGCGGGCACACAAGACCTGTGTTTGGCAAAGGTACGGCAATACACGCCGCCTGAGACACATGCGCGCGAAAAACACCTGAACTCTTTGCCAAACATTGGGAAAGCCACGGCATTACACCTCACCTGAGACACAGGAGCGTACAAGACATAAAGTCTTTGCCAAACTTTGGCAAAGCTACGGACAAGACCTGAAGTGTTTGCCAAACATTGGCAAAGCTACGACATTGCACGTCGCCTGAGAAACATGCACGCACAAAAGACCTGAAGTCTTTGCCAAACATCAGCAAAGCTATGGCATTACACGCTGCCTGAGACACATGCTCGAGCACAAGACCTGAAGTCATTGCCAAACATTGGCAAAGCTACGGCATTACACGCCACCTGAGATACATGCGCGCGCACAAGACCTGAAGTCTTTGCCAAACAATGGCAAAGCTTTGACATTACACGCCGCCTGGGTTACATGCCCGCGCACAAGACCTAAGGTCTTTGCCAAACATTGGCAAAGCTACGACATTACACGCCACCTGAGACATAGGCGTGAGCACAAGACCTGTGTTTGGCAAAGCTACGGCATTACACGCCTCCTGAGACACAGGCGCGCGCACAAGACCTGAATTCTTTGCCAAACATTGGCAAAGCTACGGCATTACACGCCGCCTGAGACACAGGCGCGCGCACCAGACCTGAACTCTACGCCAAACATTTGCGAAGCTACGGCATTACACGTCGCCTAAGACGCAGGCGGGCACACAAGACCTGTGTTTGGCAAAGGTACGGCAATACACGCCGCCTGAGACACATGCGCGCAAAAAACACCTGAACTCTTTGCCAAACATTGGGAAAGCCACGGCTTTACACCTCGCCTGAGACACAGGAGCGTACAAGACATAAAGTCTTTGCCAAACTTTGGCAAAGCTACGGACAAGACCTGAAGTGTTTGCCAAACATTGGCAAAGCTACGACATTGCACGTCGCCTGAGAAACATGCGCGCGCAAAAGACCTGAAGTCTTTGCCAAACATCAGCAAAGCTACGGCATTACACGCCGCCTGAGACACATGCTCGAGCACAAGACCAGAAGTCATTGCCAAACATTGGCAAAGCTACGGCATTACACGCCTCCTGAGACACAGGCGCGCGCACAAGACCTGAATTCTTTGCCAAACATTGTCAAAGCTATGGCATTACACGCCGCCTGAGACACAGGCGCACGCACCAGACCTGAACTCTACGCCAAACATTTGCAAAGCTACGGAATTACACGTCGCCTAAGAGACAGGCAAGCGCACAAGACCTGTGTTTGGCAAAGCTAGGGCATTATACGCCGCCTGAGACACATGCGCGCGCAAAACACCTGAACTCTTTGCCAAACATTGGGAAAGCTACGGCATTACACCTCGCCTGAGACACAGGAGCGCACAAGACCTAAAGTCTTTGCCAAACATTGGCAAGGCTACGGACACGACCTGTATTTTTGCCAAACATTGAAAAAGCTACGACTTTGCACGTCGCCTGAGAAACATGTGCGCGCAAAAGACCTGAAGTCTTTGCCAAACATCGGCAAAGCTTCAGCATTACACGCCGCCTGAGACACATATGCGGGCACAAGACCTGAAGTCATTGCCAAACAATGGCAAAGTTTCGACATTACACGCCGCCTGGGTTACATGCCCGCGCACAAGACCTGAACTCTTTGCCAAATATTGGCAAAGCTACGGCATTACACGCCGCCTGAGACACAGGCGCGCGCACAAGACCAGAACTCTTTGCCAAACATTGGCAAAGCTACGACATTACACGCTGCCTGAGATATAGGCGCGCACAAGACCTGAAATCTTTGCCAAACATTGGCAAAGCTACGGCATTACACGCCGCCGGAGACATAGGCACGCACACACGACACGAAGTCTTTGCGAAACATTGGTAAAGCTACGGCATTACATGCCGCCTGAGACACAGGCGTGCACACAAGACCTGAAGTCTTTGAAAACATTGGCAAAGCTACGGCATTACACGCCCCCTGAGACACAGGCGCGCGCACAAGAGCTAAAGTCTTTGCCAAACATTGGCAAAGCTACGGCATTACACGCCACCTGAGACATAGGCGTGAGGACAAGACCTGTGTTTGGCAAAGCTACGGCATTACACGCCTCCTGAGACACAGGCGCGCGCACAAGACCGGAATTCTTTCCCAAACATTGGGAAAATTACGGCATTACACGCCGCTTGAGACACATGCGTGAGCACCAGACCTGAACTTTGCGCTAAACATTTGCAAAGCTACGGCATTACACGTCACCTAAGACACAGGCGGGCGCACAAGACCTGTGTTTGGCAAAGCTACGACATTACACTCCGCCTGAGACACATGCGCGCGCAAAACACCTGAACTCTTTGCCAAACATTGGGAAAGCCACGGCATTACACCTCTCCTTAGACACAGGAGTGTACAAGACCTAAAATCTTTGCCAAACATTGGCAAAGTTACGGACAAGACCTGAAGTCTTTGCCAAACATTGGCAAAGCTTCGACATTGCATGTTGCCTGAGAAACATGCACGCGCAAAAGACATGAAGTCTTTACCAAACATCAGCAAAGCTACGGCATTACATGCCGCCTGAGACACATGCGCGCGCACAGGACCTGAAGTCGTTGCCAAACATTGGCAAAGCTACGGCATTACACACCGCCTGAGACACAAGCGTGCGCATAAGACCTAAACTCTTTACCAATCATTGGCAAAGCTACTGCATTACACGCCGCCTGAGACACAGGCGTGCGCACAAGACCTAAACTCTTTGCCAAACATTGGCAAAGCTACGGCATTACACGCCACGTGACACAGGCGCGCGCACCAGACCTGAACTCTATGCCAAACATTTGCAAAGCTACGGCAATACACGTCGCCTAAGACACAGGCGGGCGCACAAGACCTGTGTATGGCAAAGCTACAGCATTACATGCCGCCTGAGACACAGGAACGCGCAAAAAACCTGAAGTCTTTGCCAAACATTGGCAAAGCTACGGCATTACACGCCACCTGAGACACAGGCACGCGCACAAGACCGAAAGTCTTTGCCAAACAGTGGCAAAGCTATGGCACTACACGCCACCTGAGACATAGGCGCGAGCACAAGACCTGTGTTTGGCAAAGCTACGGCATTACACACCTCCTGAGACACAGGCGCGCGCACCAGACCTGAACTCTACGCCAAACATTTGCAAAGCTACGGCATTACACGTCGCCTAAGTGACAGGCAGGCGCACAAGACCTGTGTTTGGCAAAGCTACGACATTACACGCCGCCTGAGACACATGCGCGCGCAAAACACCTGAACTCTTTGCCAAACATTAGGAAAGATACGGCATTACACCTCGCCTGAGACACAGGAGCGCACAAGACCTAAAGTCTTTGCCAAACATTGGCAAGGCTACGGACAAGACCTGTAGTCTTTGCCAAACATTGACAAAGCTACGACTTTGCAAGTCGCCTGGGAAACATGCGCGCGTAAAAGACCTGAAGTCTTTGCCAAACATCAGCAAAGCTTCAGCATTACACGCCGCCTGAGACACATGCGCGCTCACAAGAGCTGAAATCATTGCCAAACAATGGCAAAGCTTCGACATTACACGCCGCCTGGGTTACATGCCCGCGCACAAGACCTGAACTCTCTGCCAAATATTGGCAAAGCTACGGCATTACACGCTGCCTGAGACATAGGCGCGCACAAGACCTGAAATCTTTGCCAACCATTGGCAAAGCTACGGTATTACACGCCGCCGGAGACATAGGCGCGCGCACACGACCTGAAGTCTTTGCCAAACATTGGTAAAGCTACGGCATTACATGCCGCCTGAGACACAGGCGCGCACACAAGACCTGAAGCCTTTGCCAAACATTGGCAAAGCTACGGCATTACACGCCACCTGAGACACAGGCGCGCGCACAAGAGCTAAAGTCTTTGCCAAACATTGGCAAAGCTACGGCATTACAAGCCACCTGAGACATAGGCGTGAGCACAAGACCTGTGTTTGGCAAAGCTACGGCATTACACGCCTCCTGAGACACATGCGCGAGCACAAGACCTGAATTCTTTCCCAAACATTGGCAAAGCTACGGCATTACACGCCACCTGAGACACAGGCGCACGCACAAGAGCTAAAGTCTTTGCCAAACATTGGCAAAGCTACGGCATTACAAGCCACCTGAGACATAGGCGTGAGCACAAGACCTGTGTTTGGCAAAGCTACGGCATTACACGCCTCCTGAGACACAGGCGCGCGCACAAGACCTGAATTCTTTGCCAAACATTGTCAAAGCTATGGCATTACACGCCGCCTGAGACACAGGCGCACGCACCAGACCTGAACTCTACGCCAAACATTTGCAAAGCTACGGAATTACACGTCGCCTAAGACACAGGCGGGCGCACTAGACCTGTGTTTGGCAAAGCTACGGCATTACACGCCGCCTTAGACACATGGGCGCGCAAAACACCTGAACTCTTTGCCAAACATTGGGAAAGCCACGGCATTACACCTCGCCTGAGACACACGAGCGTACAAGACATAAAGTCTTTGCCAAACATTGGCAAAGCTACGGACAAGACCTGAAGTCTTTGCCAAACATTGGCAAAGCTACAACCTTGCACGTCGCCTGAGAAACATGCGCGCGCAAAAGTCCTGAAGTCTTTGCCAAACATCAGCAAAGTTACGGCATTACACGCCGCCTGAGATACATGCGCGAGCACAAGACCTGAGGTCATTGCCAAACATTGGCAAAGCTACGGCATTACACACCGCCTGAGACACAAGCGTGCGCATAAGACCTGAACTCTTTGCCAATCATTGGCAAAGCTACGGCATTACACGCCGCCTGAGACACAGGCGTTCGCACAAGACCTAAACTATTTGCCAAACATTGGCAAAGCTACGGCATTACACGCCACATGACACAGGAGCGCGCACCAGACCTGAACTCTACGCCAAACATTTGCAAAGCTACGGCAATACACGTCGCCTAAGACACAGGCGGGCGCACAAGACCTGTGTTTGGCATATCTACGGCATTACATGCCGCCTGAGACACAGGCCCACGCAAAACACCTGAAGTCTTTGCCAAACATTGGCAAAGCTACGGCATTACACGGCACCTGAGACACAGGCGCGCGCACAAGACCTAAAGTCTTTGCCAAACATTGGCAAAGCTACGACATTACACGCCACTTGAGACATAGGCGTGAGCACAAGACCTGTGTTTGGCAAAGCTACGGCATTCTCCTGAGACACAGGCACGCACACAAGACCTGAATTCTTTGCCAAACATTGGCAAAGCTACGGCATTACACGCCGCCTGAGACACAGGCGCGCGCACCAGACCTGAATTCTACGCCAAACATTTGCAAAGCTACGGCATTACACGTCGCCTAAGAGACAGGCAGGCGCACAAGACCTGTGTTTGGCAAAGCTAGGGCATTATACGCCGCCTAAGACACATGCGCGCGCAAAACACCTGAACTCTTTGCCAAACATTGGGAAAGCTACGGCATTACACCTCGCCTGAGACACAGGAGCGCACAAGACCTAAAGTCTTTGCCAAACATTGGCAAGGCTACGGACACGACCTGTAGCCTTTGCCAAACATTGAAAAAGCTACGACTTTGCACGTCGCCTGAGAAACATGCGCGCGCAAAAGACCTGAAGTCTTTGCCAAACATCAGCAAAGCTTCAGCATTACACGCCGCCTGAGACACATATGCGGGCACAAGACCTGAAGTCATTGCCAAACAATGGCAAAGTTTCGACATTACACGCCGCCTGGGTTACATGCCCGCGCACAAGACCTGAACTCTTTGCCAAATATTGGCAAAGCTACGGCATTACACACCGCCTGAGACACATGCGCGCGCAAAATACCTGAACTCTTTGCCAAACATTGGGAAAGCCACGGCATTACACCTCTCCTTAGACACAGGAGTGTACAAGACCTAAAATCTTTGCCAAACATTGGCAAAGTTACGGACAGGACCTGAAGTCTTTGCCAAACATTGGCAAAGCTTCGACATTGCACGTTGCCTGAGAAACATGCACGCGCAAAAGACCTGAAGTCTTTACCAAACATCAGCAAAGCTACGGCATTACATACCGCCTGAGACACATGCGCGCGCACAGGACCTGAAGTCGTTGCCAAATATTGGCAAAGCTACGGCATTACACACCGCCTGAGACACAAGCGTGCGCATAAGACCTAAACTCTTTGCCAATCATTGGCAAAGCTACGGCATTACACGCCGCCTGAGACACAGGCGTGCGCACAAGACCTAAACTCTTTGCCAAACATTGGCAAAGCTATGGCATTACACGCCACGTGACACAGGCGCGCGCACCAGACCTGAACTCTATGCCAAACATTTGCAAAGCTACGGAAATACACGTCGCCTAAGACACAGGCGGGCGCACAAGACCTGTGTATGGCAAAGCTACAGCATTACATGCCGCCTGAGACACAGGAACGCGCAAAAAACCTGAAGTCTTTGCCAAACATTGGCAAAGCTACGGCATTACACGCCACCTGAGACACAGGCACGCGCACAAGACATAAAGTCTTTGCCAAACAGTGGCAAAGCTATGGCACTACACGCCACCTGAGACATAGGCGCGAGCACAAGACCTGTGTTTGGCAAAGCTACGGCATTACACACCTCCTGAGACACAGGCGCGCACACAATACCTTAATTCTTTGCCAAACATTGGCAAAGCTACGGCATTACACGCCGCCTGAGACACAGGCGCGCGCACCAGACCTGAACTCTACGCCAAACATTTGCAAAGCTACGGCATTACACGTCGCCTAAGAGACAGGCAGGCGCACAAGACCTGTGTTTGGCAAAGCTACGACATTACACGCCGCCTGAGACACATGCGCGCGCAAAACACCTGAACTCTTTGCCAAACATTGGGAAAGATACGGCATTACACCTCGCCTGAGACACAGGAGCGCACAAGACCTAAAGTCTTTGCCAAACATTGGCAAGGCTACGGACAAGACCTGTAGTCTTTGCCAAACATTGACAAAGCTACGACTTTGCAAGTCGCCTGGGAAACATGCGCGCGTAAAAGACCTGAAGTCTTTGCCAAACATCAGCAAAGGTTCAGCATTACACGCCGCCTGAGACACATGCGCGCTCACAAGAGCTGAAGTCATTGCCAAACAATGGCAAAGCTTCGACATTACACGCCGCCTGGGTTACATGCCCGCGCACAAGACCTGAACTCTCTGCCAAATATTGGCAAAGCTACGGCATTACACGCTGCCTGAGACATAGGCGCGCACAAGACCTGAAATCTTTGCCAACCATTGGCAAAGCTACGGTATTACACGCCGCCGGAGACATAGGCGCGCGCACACGACCTGAAGTCTTTGCCAAACATTGGTAAAGCTACGGCATTACATGCCGCCTGAGACACAGGCGCGCACACAAGACCTGAAGCCTTTGCCAAACATTGGCAAAGCTACGGCATTACACGCCACCTGAGACACAGGCGCGCGCACAAGAGCTAAAGTCTTTGCCAAACATTGGCAAAGCTACGGCATTACAAGCCACCTGAGACATAGGCGTGAGCACAAGACCTGTGTTTGGCAAAGCTACGGCATTACACGCCTCCTGAGACACATGCGCGAGCACAAGACCTGAATTCTTTCCCAAACATTGGCAAAGCTACGGCATTACACGCCACCTGAGACACAGGCGCACGCACAAGAGCTAAAGTCTTTGCCAAACATTGGCAAAGCTACGGCATTACAAGCCACCTGAGACATAGGCGTGAGCACAAGACCTGTGTTTGGCAAAGCTACGGCATTACACGCCTCCTGAGACACAGGCGCGCGCACAAGACCTGAATTCTTTGCCAAACATTGTCAAAGCTACGGCATTACACGCCGCCTGAGACACAGGCGCACGCACCAGACCTGAACTCTACGCCAAACATTTGCAAAGCTACGGAATTACACGTCGCCTAAGACACAGGCGGGCGCACTAGACCTGTGTTTGGCAAAGCTACGGCATTACACGCCGCCTTAGACACATGGGCGCGCAAAACACCTGAACTCTTTGCCAAACATTGGGAAAGCCACGGCATTACACCTCGCCTGAGACACACGAGCGTACAAGACATAAAGTCTTTGCCAAACATTGGCAAAGCTACGGACAAGACCTGAAGTCTTTGCCAAACATTGGCAAAGCTACAACCTTGCACGTCGCCTGAGAAACATGCGCGCGCAAAAGTCCTGAAGTCTTTGCCAAACATCAGCAAAGTTACGGCATTACACGCCGCCTGAGATACATGCGCGAGCACAAGACCTGAGGTCATTGCCAAACATTGGCAAAGCTACGGCATTACACACCGCCTGAGACACAAGCGTGCGCATAAGACCTGAACTCTTTGCCAATCATTGGCAAAGCTACGGCATTACACGCCGCCTGAGACACAGGCGTTCGCACAAGACCTAAACTATTTGCCAAACATTGGCAAAGCTACGGCATTACACGCCACATGACACAGGAGCGCGCACCAGACCTGAACTCTACGCCAAACATTTGCAAAGCTACGGCAATACACGTCGCCTAAGACACAGGCGGGCGCACAAGACCTGTGTTTGGCATATCTACGGCATTACATGCCGCCTGAGACACAGGCCCACGCAAAACACCTGAAGTCTTTGCCAAACATTGGCAAAGCTACGGCATTACACGGCACCTGAGACACAGGCGCGCGCACAAGACCTAAAGTCTTTGCCAAACATTGGCAAAGCTACGACATTACACGCCACTTGAGACATAGGCGTGAGCACAAGACCTGTGTTTGGCAAAGCTACGGCATTCTCCTGAGACACAGGCACGCACACAAGACCTGAATTCTTTGCCAAACATTGGCAAAGCTACGGCATTACACGCCGCCTGAGACACAGGCGCGCGCACCAGACCTGAATTCTACGCCAAACATTTGCAAAGCTACGGCATTACACGTCGCCTAAGAGACAGGCAGGCGCACAAGACCTGTGTTTGGCAAAGCTAGGGCATTATACGCCGCCTAAGACACATGCGCGCGCAAAACACCTGAACTCTTTGCCAAACATTGGGAAAGCTACGGCATTACACCTCGCCTGAGACACAGGAGCGCACAAGACCTAAAGTCTTTGCCAAACATTGGCAAGGCTACGGACACGACCTGTAGCCTTTGCCAAACATTGAAAAAGCTACGACTTTGCACGTCGCCTGAGAAACATGCGCGCGCAAAAGACCTGAAGTCTTTGCCAAACATCAGCAAAGCTTCAGCATTACACGCCGCCTGAGACACATATGCGGGCACAAGACCTGAAGTCATTGCCAAACAATGGCAAAGTTTCGACATTACACGCCGCCTGGGTTACATGCCCGCGCACAAGACCTGAACTCTTTGCCAAATATTGGCAAAGCTACGGCATTACACACCGCCTGAGACACATGCGCGCGCAAAATACCTGAACTCTTTGCCAAACATTGGGAAAGCCACGGCATTACACCTCTCCTTAGACACAGGAGTGTACAAGACCTAAAATCTTTGCCAAACATTGGCAAAGTTACGGACAGGACCTGAAGTCTTTGCCAAACATTGGCAAAGCTTCGACATTGCACGTTGCCTGAGAAACATGCACGCGCAAAAGACCTGAAGTCTTTACCAAACATCAGCAAAGCTACGGCATTACATACCGCCTGAGACACATGCGCGCGCACAGGACCTGAAGTCGTTGCCAAACATTGGCAAAGCTACGGCATTACACACCGCCTGAGACACAAGCGTGCGCATAAGACCTAAACTCTTTGCCAATCATTGGCAAAGCTACGGCATTACACGCCGCCTGAGACACAGGCGTGCGCACAAGACCTAAACTCTTTGCCAAACATTGGCAAAGCTATGGCATTACACGCCACGTGACACAGGCGCGCGCACCAGACCTGAACTCTATGCCAAACATTTGCAAAGCTACGGAAATACACGTCGCCTAAGACACAGGCGGGCGCACAAGACCTGTGTATGGCAAAGCTACAGCATTACATGCCGCCTGAGACACAGGAACGCGCAAAAAACCTGAAGTCTTTGCCAAACATTGGCAAAGCTACGGCATTACACGCCACCTGAGACACAGGCACGCGCACAAGACATAAAGTCTTTGCCAAACAGTGGCAAAGCTATGGCACTACACGCCACCTGAGACATAGGCGCGAGCACAAGACCTGTGTTTGGCAAAGCTACGGCATTACACACCTCCTGAGACACAGGCGCGCACACAATACCTTAATTCTTTGCCAAACATTGGCAAAGCTACGGCATTACACGCCGCCTGAGACACAGGCGCGCGCACCAGACCTGAACTCTACGCCAAACATTTGCAAAGCTACGGCATTACACGTCGCCTAAGAGACAGGCAGGCGCACAAGACCTGTGTTTGGCAAAGCTACGACATTACACGCCGCCTGAGACACATGCGCGCGCAAAACACCTGAACTCTTTGCCAAACATTGGGAAAGATACGGCATTACACCTCGCCTGAGACACAGGAGCGCACAAGACCTAAAGTCTTTGCCAAACATTGGCAAGGCTACGGACAAGACCTGTAGTCTTTGCCAAACATTGACAAAGCTACGACTTTGCAAGTCGCCTGGGAAACATGCGCGCGTAAAAGACCTGAAGTCTTTGCCAAACATCAGCAAAGGTTCAGCATTACACGCCGCCTGAGACACATGCGCGCTCACAAGAGCTGAAGTCATTGCCAAACAATGGCAAAGCTTCGACATTACACGCCGCCTGGGTTACATGCCCGCGCACAAGACCTGAACTCTCTGCCAAATATTGGCAAAGCTACGGCATTACACGCTGCCTGAGACATAGGCGCGCACAAGACCTGAAATCTTTGCCAACCATTGGCAAAGCTACGGTATTACACGCCGCCGGAGACATAGGCGCGCGCACACGACCTGAAGTCTTTGCCAAACATTGGTAAAGCTACGGCATTACATGCCGCCTGAGACACAGGCGCGCACATAAGACCTGAAGCCTTTGCCAAACATTGGCAAAGCTACGGCATTACACGCCACCTGAGACACAGGCGCGCGCACAAGAGCTAAAGTCTTTGCCAAACATTGGCAAAGCTACGGCATTACAAGCCACCTGAGACATAGGCGTGAGCACAAGACCTGTGTTTGGCAAAGCTACGGCATTACACGCCTCCTGAGACACATGCGTGAGCACAAGACCTGAATTCTTTCCCAAACATTGGCAAAGCTACGGCATTACACGCCACCTGAGACACAGGCGCACGCACAAGAGCTAAAGTCTTTGCCAAACATTGGCAAAGCTACGGCATTACAAGCCACCTGAGACATAGGCGTGAGCACAAGACCTGTGTTTGGCAAAGCTACGGCATTACACGCCTCCTGAGACACAGGCGCGCGCACAAGACCTGAATTCTTTGCCAAACATTGTCAAAGCTATGGCATTACACGCCGCCTGAGACACAGGCGCACGCACCAGACCTGAACTCTACGCCAAACATTTGCAAAGCTACGGAATTACACGTCGCCTAAGACACAGGCGGGCGCACTAGACCTGTGTTTGGCAAAGCTACGGCATTACACGCCGCCTTAGACACATGGGCGCGCAAAACACCTGAACTCTTTGCCAAACATTGGGAAAGCCACGGCATTACACCTCGCCTGAGACACACGAGCGTACAAGACATAAAGTCTTTGCCAAACATTGGCAAAGCTACGGACAAGACCTGAAGTCTTTGCCAAACATTGGCAAAGCTACAACCTTGCACGTCGCCTGAGAAACATGCGCGCGCAAAAGTCCTGAAGTCTTTGCCAAACATCAGCAAAGTTACGGCATTACACGCCGCCTGAGATACATGCGCGAGCACAAGACCTGAGGTCATTGCCAAACATTGGCAAAGCTACGGCATTACACACCGCCTGAGACACAAGCGTGCGCATAAGACCTGAACTCTTTGCCAATCATTGGCAAAGCTACGGCATTACACGCCGCCTGAGACACAGGCGTTCGCACAAGACCTAAACTATTTGCCAAACATTGGCAAAGCTACGGCATTACACGCCACATGACACAGGAGCGCGCACCAGACCTGAACTCTACGCCAAACATTTGCAAAGCTACGGCAATACACGTCGCCTAAGACACAGGCGGGCGCACAAGACCTGTGTTTGGCATATCTACGGCATTACATGCCGCCTGAGACACAGGCCCACGCAAAACACCTGAAGTCTTTGCCAAACATTGGCAAAGCTACGGCATTACACGGCACCTGAGACACAGGCGCGCGCACAAGACCTAAAGTCTTTGCCAAACATTGGCAAAGCTACGACATTACACGCCACTTTAGACATAGGCGTGAGCACAAGACCTGTGTTTGGCAAAGCTACGGCATTCTCCTGAGACACAGGCGCGCACACAAGACCTGAATTCTTTGCCAAACATTGGCAAAGCTACGGCATTACACGCCGCCTGAGACACAGGCGCGCGCACCAGACCTGAATTCTACGCCAAACATTTGCAAAGCTACGGCATTACACGTCGCCTAAGAGACAGGCAGGCGCACAAGATCTGTGTTTGGCAAAGCTAGGGCATTATACGCCGCCTAAGACACATGCGCGCGCAAAACACCTGAACTCTTTGCCAAACATTGGGAAAGCTACGGCATTACACCTCGCCTGAGACACAGGAGCGCACAAGACCTAAAGTCTTTGCCAAACATTGGCAAGGCTACGGACACGACCTGTAGTCTTTGCCAAACATTGAAAAAGCTACGACTTTGCACGTCGCCTGAGAAACATGCGCGCACAAAAGACCTGAAGTCTTTGCCAAACATCAGCAAAGCTTCAGCATTACACGCCGCCTGAGACACATATGCGGGCACAAGACCTGAAGTCATTGCCAAACAATGGCAAAGTTTCGACATTACACGCCGCCTGGGTTACATGCCCGCGCACAAGACCTGAACTCTTTGCCAAATATTGGCAAAGCTACGGCATTACACGCCGCCTGAGACACATGCGCGCGCAAAATACCTGAACTCTTTGCCAAACATTGGGAAAGCCACGGCATTACACCTCTCCTTAGACACAGGAGTGTACAAGACCTAAAATCTTTGCCAAACATTGGCAAAGTTACGGACAGGACCTGAAGTCTTTGCCAAACATTGGCAAAGCTTCGACATTGCACGTTGCCTGAGAAACATGCACGCGCAAAAGACCTGAAGTCTTTACCAAACATCAGCAAAGCTACGGCATTACATACCGCCTGAGACACATGCGCGCGCACAGGACCTGAAGTCGTTGCCAAACATTGGCAAAGCTACGGCATTACACACCGCCTGAGACACAAGCGTGCGCATAAGACCTAAACTCTTTGCCAATCATTGGCAAAGCTACGGCATTACACGCCGCCTGAGACACAGGCGTGCGCACAAGACCTAAACTCTTTGCCAAACATTGGCAAAGCTACGGCATTACACGCCACGTGACACAGGCGCGCGCACCAGACCTGAACTCTATGCCAAACATTTGCAAAGCTACGGAAATACACGTCGCCTAAGACACAGGCGGGCGCACAAGACCTGTGTATGGCAAAGCTACAGCATTACATGCCGCCTGAGACACAGGAACGCGCAAAAAACCTGAAGTCTTTGCCAAACATTGGCAAAGCTACGGCATTACACGCCACCTGAGACACAGGCACGCGCACAAGACATAAAGTCTTTGCCAAACAGTGGCAAAGCTATGGCACTACACGCCACCTGAGACATAGGCGCGAGCACAAGACCTGTGTTTGGCAAAGCTACGGCATTACACACCTCCTGAGACACAGGCGCGCACACAATACCTTAATTCTTTGCCAAACATTGGCAAAGCTACGGCATTACACGCCGCCTGAGACACAGGCGCGCGCACCAGACCTGAACTCTACGCCAAACATTTGCAAAGCTACGGCATTACACGTCGCCTAAGAGACAGGCAGGCGCACAAGACCTGTGTTTGGCAAAGCTACGACATTACACGCCGCCTGAGACACATGCGCGCGCAAAACACCTGAACTCTTTGCCAAACATTGGGAAAGATACGGCATTACACCTCGCCTGAGACACAGGAGCGCACAAGACCTAAAGTCTTTGCCAAACATTGGCAAGGCTACGGACAAGACCTGTAGTCTTTGCCAAACATTGACAAAGCTACGACTTTGCAAGTCGCCTGGGAAACATGCGCGCGTAAAAGACCTGAAGTCTTTGCCAAACATCAGCAAAGGTTCAGCATTACACGCCGCCTGAGACACATGCGCGCTCACAAGAGCTGAAGTCATTGCCAAACAATGGCAAAGCTTCGACATTACACGCCGCCTGGGTTACATGCCCGCGCACAAGACCTGAACTCTCTGCCAAATATTGGCAAAGCTACGGCATTACACGCTGCCTGAGACATAGGTGCGCACAAGACATGAAATCTTTGCCAACCATTGGCAAAGCTACGGCATTACACGCCGCCGGAGACATAGGCGCGCGCACACGACCTGAAGTCTTTGCCAAACATTGGTAAAGCTACGGCATTACATGCCGCCTGAGACACAGGCGCGCACACAAGACCTGAAGCCTTTGCCAAACATTGGCAAAGCTACGGCATTACACGCCACCTAAGACACAGGCGCGCGCACAAGAGCTAAAGTCTTTGCCAAACATTGGCAAAGCTACGGCATTACAAGCCACCTGAGACATAGGCGTGAGCACAAGACCTGTGTCTGGCAAAGCTACGGCATTACACGCCTCCTGAGACACATGCGCGAGCACAAGACCTGAATTCTTTCCCAAACATTGGCAAAGCTACGGCATTACACGACGCTTGAGACACAGGCGCGAGCACCATACCTGAACTCTGCGCCAAACATTTGCAAATCTATGGCATTATACGTCGCCTAAGACACAGGCGGGCGCACAAGTACTGTGTTTGGCAAAGCTACGACATTACACGCCGCCTGAGACACATGCGCGCAAAACACCTAAACTCTTTGCCAAACATTGGGAAAGCCACGGCATTACACCTCTCCTGAGACACAGGAGCGTACAAGACCTAAAGTCTTTGCCGAACATTGGCAAAGTTACGGACAAGACCTGAAGTCTTTGCCTAACATTGGCAAAGCTACGACATTGCACGTTGCCTGAGAAACATGCGCGCGCAAAAGAGCTGAAGTCTTTGCCAAACATCAGCAAAGCTACGGCATTACATGCCGCCTGAGACACATGCACGCGCATAAGATTTGAAGTCGTTGCCAAACATTGGCAAAGCTACGACATTACACACCGCCTGAGACACAAGCGTGCGCATAAGACCTGAACTCTTTGCCAATCATTGGTAAAGCTACGGCAATACACGCCGCCTGAGACACATGCGTGTGCACAAGACCTAAACTCTTTGCGAAACATTGGAAAAGCTACGGCATTACACGCCACGTGACACAGGCGCGCGCACCAGACCTAAACTCTATGCCAAACATTTGCAAAGCTACGGCAATACACGTCGCCTAAGACACAGTCGGGCGCACAAGTCCTGTGTATGGCAAAGCTACGGCATTACATGCCGCCTGAGACACAGGAACGCGCAAAACACCTGAAGTCTTTGCCAAACAATGGCAAAGCTACGGCATTACACGCCACCTGAGACACAGGCACGCGGACAAGACCTAAAGTCTTTGCCAAACATTGGCAAAGCTATGGCATTACACGCCACCTGAGACATAGGCATGAGCACAAGACCAGTGTTTGGCAAAGCTACGGCATTACACGCCTCCTAATACACAGGCGTGCGCACAAGACCTAAATTCTTTGCCAAACATTGGCAAAGCTACGGCATTACACGCCGCCTGAGATACAGGCGTGCGCACCAGACCTGAACTCTACGCCAAACATTTGCAAAGCTACGGCATTACACGTCGCCTAAGACACGGGCGGGGCACAAGACCTGTGTTTGGCAAAGCTACGGCATTACACGCCGCCTGAGACACATGCGCGCGCAAAACACCTGAACTATTTGCCAAACATTGGGAAAGCCATGGCATTACACCTCGCCTGAGACACAGAAGCGTACAAGACCTAAAGTCTTTGCCAAACATTGGCAAAGCTACGGACAAGACCTGAAGTCTTTACCAAACATTGGCAAAGCTACGACATTGCACGTCGCCTGAGAAACATGCGCGCGCAAAAGACCTGAATTCTTTGCCAAACATCAGCAAAGCTACGACATTACACGCCGCCTGAGACACATGCGCGCACAAGACCTGAAGTCGTTGCCAAACATTGGCAAAGCTACGACATTACACATCTCCTGAGACACAAGCGTGCACATAAGACCTGAACTCTTTGCCAATCATTGGCAAAGCTACTGCATTACACGCCGCCTGAGACACAGGTGTGCGCACAAGACCTAAACTCTTTGCCAAACATTGGCAAAGCTACGACATTACACGCCACGTGACACAGGCGCGCGCACCAGACCTGAAATCTACGCCAAACATTTGCAAAGCTACGGCAATACACGTCGCCTAAGACACAGGCGGCGCACAAGACCTGTGTTTGGAAAAGCTACGGCATTACACGCCGCCTGAGACACATGCGCGCGCAAAACACCTGAACTCTTTGCCAAACATTGGGAAAGCTGTGACACCCAGTAATTCAGGTCAATATCCATATTTCATAAATACACGTTCATAACGTATATTTCCTGAAGTTTTATTTTGACTAAGTAAAGTCAAGGAGTCTAGCAAAGGAAATTATATCAAAATAGTAATTTTTAGGACTTACTAGAAAAATAAACAGTAATAACCCGCAATGTACGGTCCTTGGTGATTAACAAGAACTTGACGATAAAAGTCTAGGGAGACGCTTTAACATAAAAACATAAATATTGGTGACTAAACTTTTATAAAAAGTTGACATATAAATAATTGTTACATGGCTCTATGTTATTTTGCGTATACATTATAATATAGTTCAAGTAATAACTACATCGGGAATTCACGAGCAGATTATTAAAGCTAGTCAATCTACACAAAATGTAGGACGTTTTAATAATTAAATATATTAAAACGGGTATTATTTTCGAGTAGTATACCGCGTCTAAATCAATAACATCATCATGATTTCTTTGCTTACACAACACTTAAGCGTCATAATCATCATGATTATGACCAAGAGTGCAAGCAACCTCAAAGATCACATCACCATCATTATATCTTTGCTTATACTCCACTCCAACGTCAAGGCGTAATGATGGTGACTTGTTGAGTTCTACACTCAACCCCCTTTTCATCAAATAATTATATATATACGTGTATATATATGTATGTATATATATATAATAGCTAGGTATATAGATATATAAAGTTTTAACCATTAAAAAGTCATACACTGAGTATTAGATCACAAGATCACCTACCGGGTATACACTACCTAAAAACCAATCAACTAATACATGGAATGATGACTCGTGATGTGACAAGACCCAACCCCCACCCCATGCCCAATCATGGCCGAAATGTGTGGGACCACCCACACACCCACTCCACCATCATGTCCATGATGATTGTCATAGGAGGCCATACCCTATTAACCAAGTGTGCAAGCAAGGGTCAATCCATCAAGTCAACCATCCCTTGTCGTGATTAGGTTGAATGCAACACCCAAACCCCCACCCTAACCCTTGGTTCGGCCGAGAATAGAGGGCCCCACCCACCTCACATCACCTCACCACTTCCATACTCATGTCATAAGAAGACCATGCTTCTTTGAGTGTAGACCATACCAACATCAAATACATCACATTTAATACACCCTCTTACACACTCAATCTCTCACTCTCTCATATATATATCGACATATGCACACACATAATCACTTTGCATCTTTCAAATTCAAGAGCAAAAACCATAGAGAAGTTTGAGTTAGAGTTGAAGATTCAAGGAAGGTTGGAGTCTAGGAGTCGGTACTTGATAACAACACGAGCACCTAGCGTCTTCCATACGTTTTTCTTTACCTAGCTTGTCTAGTGGTACGAAACAGTCATCCATCTTTTATGTTTTCTTTACTTCCTTAAATTAAGCATGTTGTTCATCCTAATAATTAAAGGAGGTTTAAAAAGCTAAAGAGTTTTATAAAGTTTAACATTATTATGATTAAAAACTAGATTTTATAATAAAAAGATGTATGAAATTTGAAAATGATAAGCTCTTATACGTAGATTCTTATCTTAACATATTTATGAGATATTTGTTAGTTTGAATTCATGATGCTAAATTAAGAATTGATAAACTAAAAAGATGTGTGTAAATATATATATACATATATATGTGTAACCGAAATTTGTATGTATAAGTATATAAGTGATTGTTTTGATCCTATAATGATAGTTGTATATATTAAAAGCATGATTAACATTAGATAAAAAGGTTTGAACATGAATACATATCCATGATTAGAGATGTAAACCGGAAATAATCAAGTGTAATATTTAAAAAGAAATCGTGATATATGTATGTTCAAATGTATGTTCATAAAGTGTTAACTTGTTGAATTGAGAATTATTGAAACATATGCATGCTTGATAAGAACCGAAATATATGTCCAGAAATGTATGCATACAAGAGTAAATATGGTACATGAGTAAAATGATATATATATATATATATACATATATATATGGAAGCTAAAAAGTATATATGGAGACATAATTATAATCGTATCTTGAAAGTAAATTATGGATAATATTGTATTGTTGTGTATTGACATGAAATTTGTTATGATTAAAGTGTTTGGGACATTTGGTAACAATAAAAAGCATACATGCACATATCATGAAATAACCATAGATACGTTCATGTGCACGAAATTAAAGATGTTTCAGTTAAAAATAAATAAGTGTATGTTGAAATGTAGTTATACTTGTGTGTATATATATTTGTAAGGAAATATAAATACATGTCGAACTGAAACAAGTTAATAAATATCGTACGGAACAAGTAATTGTATATGCATATAGAGATAAACATACATAGAAAATACATGAACGATACTTGCATATTTATTAGAAAGAAGTAATTATGTGTTTATACATGGATTATAGTATAAATATATTACAAGACGTTGAAAAATAATATTTATTTTTGACAAACATAACGAGTCACCAATATGGAAATATAATAGTTTTTCCGAAAAATAAATAAAGCGTCTAGACTGGAATAATAATCACCAACGAGTCGTCATGAGAAAATATTGTTTTAAATAAACAAAGCCGTGCTTAACAAGAATAGTTAAGTCGGGTGAACAACTTGCGTTTAAGACAGGTAGTCTTAACGTGTTTAGTACCCTTGTGTGATTAGGGTACGGATAGACAGGAACTATTAGCACAAGGTTGTTGCTAGGATTTCATTGAACACAAGGTGAGTTCACGGCCCCCTTTTAACTTTTTAATGTTTTGTAAACATCGGGGGAGAAACATACTTACTTGTTATGTTTTGAAAATATAAATTACATTTGCTTACACGTTTGACATCATGAACATTCAGGTTTAACTCCTTGTGAGTTTCACTAATCCCCCTTTTTCTAAAGTTTTTGAAATGATTTGGGGTGAAAACATACTTGTAAAAGAATTTTGTATGTAAATGAATGAACTAATGATTTGACCGTATATGTGTATTGAGGGAAAAGTAAAGCGCTTAAAGTCCTCTGAATAAGTTAGTAACCATTAGCTATTTTAGCCCGGGATTATATGGATAGTACTATTGGGGGTGACGCCTCCGGTCATGATTAGTCGGGCTAACCAGGGGTCCAAATGGCCGAATGACCGCATATTGTCTTACTCGCAGAAAGGCGGGGGGAGGCATAGAATGTTGGGGTTTGGTTACGGTCTCGTACATTACATACTATTTTGTATTCCTTGCAAGCTTACAAATGGGGTCAATAGATCGGATTAGTATTCAGATTCATTGGTAATACATGCAAAAGAGTTTTGATCAGGTTAAAGTGATCAGGTTTAAACAAAGGGTTCTGATCAGGTTAAAGTGATCCGGTTTAAACAAAAGAGTTTTGATCAGGTTAAAGTGATCAGGTTTAAACAAAGGGTTCTGATCAGGTTAAAGTGATCAGGTTTCAACAAAAGAATTTTGATCAGGTTAAAGTGATCAGGTTTAAGCAAAGGGTTCTGATCAGGTTAAAGTGATCAGGTTTAAACAAAAGAGTTTTGATCAAGTTAAAGTGATCAGGTTTATACAAAGGGTTCTGATCAGGTTAAAGTGACAAGGTTTAAACAAAGGGTTTTGATCAGGTTAAAGTGATCAGGTTTAAACAAAGGGTTTTGATCAGGTTAAAGTGATCAGGTTTAAACAAAGGGTTTTGATCAGGTTAAAATGATCAGGTTTATACAAAGAGTTTTGATCAGGTTAAAATGATCATGTTTAAACATTGGATTTATGACGGTTAAGTCATGGTAATGTTTTCAAAGAAAAACTACATATTTTATGACGGTATAGTCATGGGCATGTTTTCAAATGAAAACTACTTATTATTTATGAAGGTTAAGTCATGTATAGTTTTACGGGGAAAACTACTTAGTTTTATGACGGTAAAGTCATGTACATGTTTTCGGGAAAAACTATAAGCACTGATATAACTAACTCTGTGAACACACCAACCTTTGTGTTGACACTTTCAAGTATGTTTCTCAGGTAACCTTTAGCCATGGCGCGGTTGGAATAGGCTAGCTATGTTGGATCAATTCCTAGTAGCTGGAAGGACGTAGAATATCAAGTCTCAAGTCTATCGTTGATCTAGAAGAACTTAGATCATAGTATTACTTAGTTTTAGTAATTGTATATGTAATCAAGTCTTAGAAATCACAATTACCGCTTCCGCTATCATGTAATGAACCAATCGTTGCAACCTGTATTTATTTATTAAGTAAATAAATTTAGGGGTGTGACAGATTGGTATCAGAGCAATGGTTTTAGCGAATTAGGTTTCCTTAGTGATACCTAGGCTCTAACCGGACTCATTTAGGGACCAAGATTTCTAAGACTTGCATCACACTAAAAATACCCAAGACTTGAGTATAGGAATTCCAACCGTTGCCGAACAATTTGTGTAGACTATTAGTGTATGGAGTTACACTAGGGTACCATTAGCTACACTAATACAATTACATGGCACATGTAATGAACACTTAAACACATACAACAATGTGAAAATAATAAACACTTACAACATGTTACTGTTCGGATTACGAGTCAAGAATAACGGGTACTCAGCATACTGCAACCTTAGAAGATGGAGTTACGAGCTGAGCTTAGACTACGACGACAGCGATCGTCAGTTACCGATCTTGGTATCACAATAGGCCGAACCCGTACCAGAATCTGTACCTATACCTGCACCACTACTACTCCAGCCATGGAGGCAACTATCTTCCTAAAGTATGTACGGTATAAATACTCTCCTTCATAAGTTGTCGGATCGGATGCCTAGACTCTCGCCATGATATATGGCAAACATGATTGCCCAGACAGAAGGGAATTCAAGGTAAATAAGCAGGACTAAATGGGAGAGAACTCCAAGGGTCAGGAGACCCAGACATACATCAGGATCATGTGGATCCATGCATATATACAGACTTGGAGCAAGAGTTGCTCGACACTCATTTGAGGATCTCTACCTAACACATAGTGCCTGAATTTCACCATACACATTTTATTTTAAGAGACACTGGTGGTGCCTCTCTACCATTAGCCTCATCCGACAACAGCCATATTCGGCAGAGTCATGAGTATTGGTACACATAATTAAGAGTAATCCGATAAAACAATACACACTCTTGTACAAATGTGCAAACGCAATCTAATGATTATTTCAAATCCCTTTTGATTAAAAGCTAGGGATAGAAGAAACACTATAGGGATCAGCAAGGCAAATTATCATTACGGGTGCACACGTAATCATAATTTGCAGTGCATGGGAACTTTAGTGAGTCTTACTGTCTAAGCTAATGATCAACCCATGTTGTCAATCACTTGATTAAGGATTGGATCTTAACAAATCAGACTTCTCAATTAGGTGCTCACAAAGCATTCTCCTAGTTTTGGAGGAACGAGAGAAATTCAAATTGAATTCAACCAATCCTTAGTAAATCCTGAACGACGAAGGAATTCGCACATTCATTCTTTGAGATTCTACTTGTCAGGAATGCCTCAAATTGAGCGTTACCGCAACTAACACTTACAGTAATTGCACAACTATTGTGGGAGATTATAGCGTAATCTCATGATCCACCATACAGTTCAATCTCACAATTGCTTGAAAGTTACGCCAAGAGTGTTATGCACTAACTTCAGTAATAGGGTAGGATATTATTCTGACCCGCATACACATGGCACCTATGGATATTGTGGAAGCTCGACATGAGATAAGTAGGAAATCGGACATTTCAGAATGTCGGTCAAACAGGATTGCTCTCGCAGCCATTGTCATTCAATATACCTTTAACTCTGACTATTCTCTCTGCAATGGATAAGCCAGGGTTGATTCTCAAGCGAATGCCAAAGAAACCTAAGTGTGGACTAATGACTATTGTCGCACTAACCGGAAAACGACATGCAAAACTCTTAAAGGAGTCCCAAATGCGGAATTTCATGCTAATTTCATTAGCTCATGATATGCATAAGGGGCGTAAGCTCGAGCTATTCACAACAGGCCACTGTCCACAAAGAGTTGAGAAGAATAATTTATTACTCTTTTGTACTCGCACTTCCCAAAGGTTCATCTTGATGGATGGATCCCAGATTTAGCGTAGAAGAGAGGTGTGATTGCATCTTTCACTCCTAGTTTTCTATAATTGGGAAGCTCAAGAGCATCTATTGTTAAGAAATGATCTCTTGGAGTACTCTCAGTTAGAATACAAAAGTCTCGACGTTCAACACTCCTTACCTCAAGTTTATCCTTGTGCTAAGGATTTTGAGGCTATAACCTGAACGAGTGGAATACGTAATGGTAAGTCACCAAAGTACCATTCAAACACTAAGGGAGTGCATACACACTGTATGACTAATAGTTGGCTATCAACCCTTTCTACCAACTTAATGGGTTGACAAACCCATAGCCTATTTTGGGGAAAGCACTAATTCGATGAGACCATTCTCATAGTATTACTATTCATTCCCTCAGCTAGACGGAATGTGAATATTCCAAACAAACATCGAACTTCGTATGGCTTACATACTTTGAAGGTATGGTAGTCGAGACATGAGTTTACATATCAGGACGCTACAACCCAAAGGCTAGTCTGCCTCGAAAGGTAGTGCAAGCAAAGGGGTAAAGTGGTGATTAGACTCGAAGTTCGCAAATAAGAGCTCCCAAGGAGCATCAATTCCTAGCTCCATGAAGGCACATGGAGAGGAAAATCCTAGAAAACATGTAACCTGAAATAAGAGAAAAGTCTTAGTCCGGGAAAATGCTTTCGAAAAGCATAAGAGGGACAAACATAAAATTTCAATTTCATACTGTTTCATTACAACCCAATATACAACAAAAACTTGGACACCTCGTCGAGTAATTTTTTCATAAGACCTATAGTGCGTAGACGAATAGAGAGTATGTGTCAACATACGCTCAAGATTCGCAGGCACAATTCCTTTCATTACCAGGAATGAGCATCACATAATCCTACCATATTGAGGGTATTCAAATAAAGGGATTCTTGCACGTTTAATATCGTTAGTCGGGGAAGTATTCGCTTTGCTTTCGAATACCGACTACCAAGTAAATGGAATCAAACAATTGAAGCCTAAGTTGGATGATACAGATATAATTTGGGTACCAGGTATCGGTAACCTATGTGGGAGGTTATGGATGAAGTCCATAAGCCCAAGTACTCCGTTCATCCAGAATTGAATGAAACGTATAAGGACCCCGAGGAACTCCATTATGTGGCCAAACATGAGATAAGAAATAGCTATCTATGCTAGGAGATACTTGGCAGTACAAGTAGAATGTTAGGAATCACCTGAGTGATCACAACAAACTCATATTTATCAATGGGAAAGGGAAGAGAATTCGATGGATTTCATTACAAATCCACCCAGAACACCTAGCGACTATGATACTATATGGTAATCGTCATTCGTTTGACGAAATCCGCGCATTCCCTACCAATAAAGGAGACAGATAAAAGTAAGAAGCGTGCAAGGCTAAATATTAAGGGAATTAAGGCTAGGCATGGTATGCCAGTTTCCATTTTCTCTAAAAGAGACAGTCGATTCATGTCAAGAACTTGGCAGTCTGTACAAGAAGCCTTGGGCACACGCCTTTACATGAGCACTGCATATCATCCCCAGATGAACGGTCAAAGTAAAAGGACCATCCAAACTTTAAAAGATGTGTTTCGTGCGTGTGTAATCGATTTCAGAGGAACTAGGGATACTCACCGCCGTTGGCTGAGTTTTCATATAATACCAACTACCATACCAGCATTAAAGCCGCTCCATTGAGGCTTCGTATGGTTGTAAGTGTCACTCATCGCTATGTTGGGCGGAGGTTGGCGAAAAGCATTTGACTGGTCCTGATATTGGCTAGGAAACCACTGACAAGATCGTCGAAATAAAAGATCATCTGAAAGCAACTCAAGACAGACGAAACAGAGTTGTGCTAGCAACAGAAGAAAGCCATTAAAATTCCAAGTGGGAGACAAAGTAATGTTAAAGGTCTCATCTTGGAAAGGAGTTGCAAGATTTGGCAACCGTGGCAAGCTTAACCCTAGGTACGTTGAACCATTTGAAATTTTGACTAGGGTTGGCCCTGTAGCATACAAGCTCAAGTTGCCACAAGATCTAAGCAATGTACATGATACGTTTCATGTATCAAATCTCAAGAAGTGCTTATCAGACGAGACATTAATTATACCGCCTGATGAGATTCACATAGATAACAAGCTACACTTCGTTGAGGAACCCATTGAAGTCTTAGATTGGAAGGTTCAGAAAACAAGGCGTAGCCGGATTAAATTGGTTAAGGTACGTTGGGATTCAAAGCGCGGCCCCGAGTATACGTGGGAGCGGGAAGATAAAATGAAAGCCAAGTATCCGTCCTTGTTCACGAACACTCCAAGTAAAGATGACAAGAACTGAATTTCGGGACGAAATTCTCTTTAACATGGGGAGAATGTGACACCGAATAATTCAGGTCAATATCCATATTTCATAAATACACGTTCATAACGTATATTTCCTGAAGTTTTATTTTGACTAAGTAAAGTCAAGGAGTCTAGCAAAGGAAATTATATCAAAATAGTAATTTTTAGGAATTACTAGAAAAATAAACAGTAATAACCCGCAAAGTACGGTCGTTGGTGATTAACAAGAACTTGACAATAAAAGTCTAGGGAGACGCTTTAACATAAAAACATAAATATTGGTGACTAAACTTTTATAAAAAGTTGACATATAAATAATTGTTACATGGCTCTATGTTATTTTGCGTATACATGTATAATATAGTTCAAGTAATAACTACATCGGGAATTCACTAGCAGATTATTAAAGCTATTCAATCTACACAAAATGTAGGACGTTTTAATAATTAAATATATTAAAACAGGTATTAATTTCGGGTAGTATACCGCGTCTAAATCAATCACATCATCATCATGATTGCTTTGCTTACACAACACTCAAGCGTCATAATCATCATGATTATGACCAAGAGTGCAAGCAACCTCAAAGATCACATCACCATCATTATATCTTTGCTTATACTCCACTCCAACGTCAAGGCGTAATGATGGTGACTTGTTGAGTTCTACACTCAACCCCCTTTTCATCAAATAATTATATATATATATATGTGTATATATATGTATGTATATATATATAATATCTAGGTATATAGATATATAAAGTTTAAACCATTAAGAAGTCATACATTGAGTATTAGATCACGGGATCACCTACCGGGTATACACTACCTAAAAACCAATCAACTAATACATGGAATGATGACTCGTGATGTGACAAGACCCAACCCCCACCCCATGCCCAATCATGGCCGAAATGTGTGGGACCACCCACACACCCACTCCACCATCATGTCCATGATGATTGTCATAAGAGGCCATACCCTATTAACCAAGTGTGCAAGCAAGGGTCAATCCATCAAGTCAACCATCCCTTGCCATGATTAGGTTGAATGCAACACCCAAACCCCCACCCTAACCCTTGGTTTGGCCGAGAATAGAGGGCCCCACCCACCTCACATAACCTCACCACTTCCATACTCATGTCATAAGAAGACCATGCTTCTTTGAGTGTAGACCATACCAACATCAAATCCATCACATTTAATACACCCTCTTACACACTCAAGTTCTCACTCTCTCATATATATATCGACATATGCACACACATAATCACTTTGCATCTTTCAAATTCAAGAGCAAAAACCATAGAGAAGTTTGAGTTAGAGTTGAAGATTCAAGGAAGGTTGGAGTCTAGGAGTCGGGACTTGATAACAACACGAGCACCTAGTGTCTTCCGTACGTTTTTCTTCACCTAGCTTGTCTAGTGGTACGAAACCGTCATCCATATTTTATGTTTTCTTTACTTCCTTAAATTAAGCATGTTGTTCATCCTAATAATTAAAGGAGGTTTAAAAAGCTAAAGAGTTTTATAAAGTTTAACATTATTATGATTAAAAACTAGATTTTATAATAAAAAGATGTATGAAATTCGAAAATGATAAGCTCTTATACATAGATTCTTATCTTAACATATATTATGAGATATTTGTTAATTTGAATTCATGATGCTAAATTAAGAATTGATAAACTAAAAAGATGTGTGTAAATATATATATATACATATACATGTGTAACCGAAATTTGTATGTATAAGTGTATAAGTGATTGTTTTGATCCTATAATGATAGTTGTAGATATTAAAAGCATGATTAACATTAGATAAAAAGGTTTGAACATGAATACATATCCATGATTAGAGATGTAAACCGGAAATAATCAAGTGTATTATTTAAAAAGAAATCTTGACATATGTATGTTCAAATGTATGTTCATAAAGTGTTAACTTGTTGAATTGAGAATTATTGAAACATATGCATGCTTGATAAGAACCGAAATATATGTCCAGAAATGTATGCATACAAGAGTAAATATGGTACATGAGTAAAATGATATATATATATATATATATATATATATATATGGAAGCTAAAAAGTATATATGGAGACATAATTATCATCGTATCTTGAAAGTAAATTATGGATAATATTGTATTGTTGTGTATTGACATGAAATTTGTTATGATTAAAGTGTTTGGGACATTTGGTAACAATAAAAAGCATACATGCACATATCATGAAATAACCATAGATACGTTGATGTGCACGAAATTAAAGATGTTTCAGTTAAAAATAAATAAGTGTATGTTGAAATATAGTTATACTTGTGTATATATATATTTGTAAGGAAATATAAATACATGTCGAACTGAAACAAGTTAATAAATATCGTTCGGAACAAGTAATTGTATATGCATATAGAGATAAACATACATAGAAAATACATGAACGATACTTGCATATTTATTGGAAAGAAGTAATTATGTGTTTATACATGGATTATAGTATAAATATATTACAAGACGTTGCAAAAATAATATTTATTTTTGACAAACTAACGAGTCACCAATATGGAAATATAATAGTTTTTCCGGAAAATAAATAAAGCGACTAGACTGGAATAATAATCACCAACGAGTCGTCATGAGAAAACATTGTTTTAAATAAACAAAGCCGTGCTTAACATGAATAGTTAAGTCGGGTGAACAACTTGCGTTTAAGACAGGTAGTCTTAACGTGTTTAGTACCCTTGTGTGATTAGGGTACGGATAGACAAGAACTATTAGGACAAGGTCGTTGCTAGGATTTCATCGAACACAAGGTGAGTTCACGACCCCCTTTTAACATTTTAATGTTTTGTAAACATCGGGGGAGAAACATACTTACCTGTTATGTTTTGAAAATATAAATTACATTTGCTTACACGTTTGACATCATGAACATTCAGGTTTAATTCCTTGTGAGTTTCACTAATCCCCCTTTTTCTAAAGTTTTTGAAATGATTTGGGGTGGAAACATATTGTAAAAGACTTTTGTATGTAAATGAATGAACTAATGATTTGACCGTATGTGTGTATTGAGGGAAAAGTAAAGCTCTTAAAGTCCTCTGAATAAGTTAGTAACCATTAGCTATTTTAGCCCGGGATTATATAGATAGTACTATTGGGGGTGACGCCTCCGGTCATGGTTAGTCGGGCTAACCAGGGGTCCAAATGGCCGAATGATCGCATATTGTCTTACTCGCAGAAAGGCGGGGGGAGGCACAGAATGTTAGGGTTTGGTTACGGTCTCGTACATTAAATACTATTTTGTATTCCTTGCAAGCTTACAAATGGGGTCAATAGATCGGATTAGTATTCAGATTCATTGGTAATACATGCAAAAGAGTTTTGATCAGGTTAAAGTGATCAGGTTTAAACAAAGGGTTCTAATCAGGTTAAAGTGATCAGTTTTAAACAAAAGAGTTTTGATCAGGTTAAAGCGACCAGGTTTAAACAAAGGGTTCTGATCAGGTTAAAGTGATCAGGTTTAAACAAAAGAGTTTTGATCAGGTTAAAGTGATCAGGTTTAAACAAAGGGTTCTGATCAGGTTAAAGTGATCAGGTTTAAACAAAAGAGTTTTGATCAGGTTAAAGTGATCAGGTTTATACAAAGGGTTCTGATCAGGTTAAAGTGATCAGGTTTAAACAAAGGGTTTTGATCAGGTTAAAGTGATCAGGTTTAAACAAAGGGTTTTGATCAGGTTAAAGTGATCAGGTTTAAACAAAGGGTTCTGATCAGGTTAAAGTGATCAAGTTTAAACAAAGGGTTTTGATCAGGTTAAAATGATCAGGTTTATACAAAGAGTTTTGATCAGGTTAAAATGATCATGTTTAAACATTGGATTTATGACGGTTAAGTCATGGTAATGTTTTCAAAGAAAAACTACATATTTTATGACGGTATAGTCATGGGCATGTTTTCAAATGAAAACTACTTATTATTTATGACGGTTAAGTCATGTATAGTTTTTCCGGGAAAACTACTTAGTTTTATGACGGTAAAGTCATGTACATGTTTTCGAGAAAAACTATAAGCACTGATATAACTAACTCTGTGAACTCACCCACCTTTGTGTTGACACTTTCAAGTATGTTTCTTAGGTAACCTTTAGCCATGGCGCGGTTGGAATAGGCTAGCTATGTTGGATCAATTCCTAGTAGCTGGAAGGACGTAGAATATCAAGTCTCAAGTCTATCGTTGATCTAGAAGAACTTAGATCATAGTATTACTTAGTTTTAGTAATTGTATATGTAATCAAGTCTTAGAAATCACAATTACCGCCTCCGCTATCGTGTAATGAACCAAACGTTGCAACCTGTATTTATTTATTAAGTAAATAAATTTGGGGGTGTGACAAAAGCTATGTCATTACACCTCGCCTGAGACACAGGAGCGCACAAGACCTAAAGTCTTTGCCAAACATTGGCAAAGCTACGGACAAGACCTGTAGTCTTTGCCAAACATTGGCAAACATACGACTTTGCACGTCGCCTGAGGAACATGCGCGCGCAAAAGACCTGAAGTCTTTGCCAAACATCGGCAAAGCTTCAACATTACACGCCGCCTGAGACACATGCGCGTGCACAAGACCTGAAGTCTTTGCCAAAACTGGCAAAGCTTCGACATTACACGCCGCCTAGGTTACATTCCCGCGCACAAGACCTGAACTCTTTGCCAAATATTGGCAAAGCTACGGCATTACACGCCGCCTGAGACACAGGCGCTTGCACAAGACCAGAACTCTTTGCCAAACATTGGCAAAGCTACGACATTACACGCTGCATGAGACTTAGGCGCGCGCACGACCTGAAATCTTTGACAAACATTGGCAAAGCTACGACATTACACCCCACCTGAGACACAGGCGCGTGCACAAGACCTAAAGTCTTTGCCAAACATTGGCAAAGCTACGGCATTACACGCCACCTGAGACATAGGCGTGAGCACAAGACCTGTGTTTGGCAAAGCTACGGCATTACACCCCGCCTGAGACACAGGCGCGCGCACAAGACCTGAATTCTTTGCCAAACATTGGCAAAGCTACGGCATTACACGCCGCTTGAGACACAGGCGCGCGTACCAGACCTAAACTCTACGCCAAACATTTGTTAAGCTACGGCATTACATGTCGCCTAAGACACAGGCAGGCGCACAAGACTTGTGTTTGGAAAAGCTACGGCATTACACGCCGCCTGAGACACATGCGCACGCAAAACACCTGAACTCTTTGCCAAACATTGGGAAAGCCACGGCATTACACCTCGCCTGAGACACAGGAGCGCACAAGACCTAAAGTCTTTGCCAAACATTGGCAAAGCTACGGACAAGACCTGCAGTCTTTGCCAAACATTGGCAAAGCTACGACTTTGCACAGCGCCTGAGAAACATGCGCGCAAAAGAACTGAAGTCTTTGCCAAACGTCGGCAAAGCTTCGGTATTACACACCGCCTGAGACACATACGCGCGCACAAGACCTGAAGTCTTTGCCAAACAATGGCAAAGCTTCGACATTACACGCCGCCTGGGTTACATGCCCGCGCAGAAGACCTGAACTCTTTGCCAAATATTGGCAAAGCTACGGCATTACACGCCGCCTGAGACACAGGCGCAAGCACAAGACCAGAAATCTTTGCCAAACATTGGCAAAGCTACGGCATTACACGCTGCCTGAGACATAGGCGCGCACAAGACCTGAAATCTTTGCCAAACATTGGCAAAGCTACGGCATTACACGCCGCCGGAGACATAGGCGCGCGCACACGAACTGAAGTCTTTGTCAAACATTGGTAAAGCTACTGTATTACATGCCTCCTGAGACACATGTGCGCACACAAGACCTGAAGTCTTTGCCAAACATTGGCAAAGCTACGACATTACACGCCACCTGAGACACAGGCGCGCGCACAAGACCTAATGTCTTTGGGGGTGTAACATCCGGCCCCTCGTACCAACAATATTGTCCTAATGATCTGATCGTATGTGTGTATTGAGGGAAAAATAAAGCGCTTAAAGTCCTCTGAATAAATTAGTAACGATTAGCTATGGACTTAGCCCGGGATTATATGAATAGTACTATTGGGGGTGTAACATCCGGCCCCTCGTACCAACAATATTGTCCGCTTTGCCCACTAAGAGCTCACAGATTTGTTTTTGGTTGCCCGGGTAAAAACTTGCCAGGGGGTCACCCATCCCTGGATTACTCCCACCCGAGCACGCTTAACTGTGGAGTTCTCCTCTCATCCACTACATTAAGCCCCAAAACGCGTTGTTGATTTAAGAGGCAGGACATTTCTTATGAACCAAGGATCTCTCTTGTGCACGGCCGATGTGGGATTCGCCTAGGGTGTTACAATCACCCCCCCTTTTGGACTCATCGTCCTCGATGAGGTTTGCCCCACCATCCAATTCAGGGATGTGGGATTCGCCTAAGGTGTCCTTCTGAACACCCCCGGGGACTCAACCGTGATCGCTGAGGTTTGCCCCACCATCCCGAATGACACAAGAGTGGCTCTGATACCATTTGTAACATCCGGCCCCTCGTACCAATAATATTGTCCGCTTTGCCCACTAAGAGCTCACGGATTTGTTTTTGGTTGCCCGGGTGAAAACTTCCCAGGGGTCACCCATCCCTGGATTACTCCCACCCGAGCACGCTTAACTGTGGAGTTCTCCTCTCATCCACTACATTAAGCCCCAAAACGCGTTGTTGATTTAAGAGGCAGGACATTTCTTATGAACCAAGGATCTCTCTTGTGCACGACCGATGTGGGATTCGCTAGGGTGTTACAGGGGGTGACGCCTCCGGTCATGGTTAGTCGCGCTAACCAGGGGTCCAAATGGCCAAATGATCGCATATTATCTTACTCACAGAAAGGCGAGGGGAGGCACTAAATTGTTGGGGTTTGGTTACGGTCTCGTACATTACATACATTTTTGTATTCCTTGCAAGTTTACAAATGGGGTCAATTGATGGGATTAGTATTCGGATTCATTGGTAATACATACAAAGAGTTTTGATCGGAAAATGATCAGGTTTATACATTGGGTTTATGATAACTCTTTATAATAACTTGTGAACTCACCAACCTCGTGTTGACATTTTTAAGTATGTTTTCAGGAAATTGAACGTGGTCGTCAGGTTAGCAAAGTAGGTTACATGCATGCACATGGATACGGCTTTTGGGAGGATTTCTCTTCTATAACTCATGGTCTTGAGTCATATTTGCAAAATCTTAAACTTTTGTAAATTCAAGTTGATATTTTGTGATGTAAATATTTTAAACTCGATTATTTATCCAATTACATGTATGCGTTTGCGGTAATCATATGCTTAGGAAACCAGTGAATGTTACGCCTTGCGTTTCCGCCTTGGCGGGGTATGACAGAACTTTGTATCAGAGCCATTGATTATAGTGAACTAGGAGCCTAAAACGGAACCTAGTCTATAATTTGAATGACTCACTAAAACGTTTTCATTGCATAAGCATTGCATAACAGGTCATCATGTCATATGGATATTGTAGTCACGCCATGTCACACACTAACCCCACTTAAACTCCATAGTTAGGAAACGTCTTACACTAAAATGGCTGAATCCACTGGAGAGACCATGCCCAGAGGACCAAGGATCGACGTATCATACTGGGAATGGCTTTTCCATGTAGTTCAAATGTGGAGGGTGGAGGAGGACCTTCCTGCGACTTTGTCGGATTAACATTCGAATCACAACTAGTACCGCTCACCGGGGAGTGCGCAGAATGTACCATCCTTCTACTTGTGTCCTGAAGCAGTAAGCAGGGGATAGAGATTGATCTCTTGGAAAGGGATGTGAAATCCATCCGAAGGGACTTGGTAACTCTTCCAACTGTAGTGGAAAATGTTAATGGGATAGTGGAGGATCAGAGATTAATCGACCAATCTCTTCAGCATGCATCCAGTCACATGATGGAGTTCGAGAAGAGATTGGAAGAGATGGAGAGGAGGACCACCGCAGCCGAACGGAGGGCAGAGGTAGCCGAGCAGAGGGCGATAGATGCTGAACTCCGGGCTACTCTAGCTGAGGCACGTGTGGAGCAGATGCTGACCTCAGCTACTGTTCCGACAGGAACGCTTTCCTATTTCTAGACCTATTACGGGCGGGTTGTGCCTGTAACGCATTATGTAGTTTGAAACTTTGGTACTGATGTGGTCATGTGAACCCATCCCTTTTGTATCCTTGTCTTTTGGAACAATGTACTATGTATGTTTTAACAATGTAAGTGATGGTTTATGTTGTGATGATGGTTGTTTACGTTTGATGTTGTTGTATCCTTATGTCATGTTCTATCATTATTTCTGAATTCTTTGCCAAACATTGGCAAAGCTACGGCATTACACGCCTCCTAAGACACATGCGCGCGCAAAAACACCTGAACTCTTTGCCAAACATTGGGAAAGCTACGGCGTTACACCTCGCCTGAGACACAGGAGCGTACAAGACCTAAAGTCTTTGCCAAACATTGGCATAGCTACGGACAAGACCTGTAGTCTTTGCCAAACATTGGCAAAGCTACGACTTTGCACGTCGCCTGAGAAACATGCGCGCGCAAAAGACCTGAAGTCTTTGTCAAACATCGACAATGCTTCGGCATTACACGCTGCCTGAGACACATGCGCGCGCACAAGACCTGAAGTCTTTGCCAAACAATGGCAAAGCTTCGACATAACACGCCGCCTGGGTTACATGCCCGCGCAGAAGACCTGAACTCTTTGCCAAATATTGGCAAAGCTATGGCATTACATGCCGCCTCAAACACAGGCGCGCGCACACTACCTGAAGTCATTGCCAAACATTGGTAAAGCTAGGGCATTACATGCCGCCTGAGACACAAGCACGCAAAAAAGACCTGAAGTCTTTGCCAAACATTGGCAAAGCTAAGGCATTACACGCCACCTGAGACACAGGCGCGCACACAAGACCTAAAGTCTTTGCCAAACATTGGCAAAGCTACGACATTACACGCCACCTGAGACACAGGCATGAGCATAAGACCTGTGTTTAGCAAAGCTACGGCATTACACGCCGCCTGAGACACAGGCGCGTGCACAAGACCTGAATTCTTTGCCAAACATTGGCAAAGCTACGGCATTACACGCCGCCTGAGACACATGCGCGCGCAAAAACACCTGAACTCTTTGCCAAACATTGGGAAACCTACGACGTTACACCTCGCCTGAGACACAGGAGCGCACAAGACCTAAAGGCTTTTCCAAACATTGGCATAGCTACGGACAAGACCTGTAGTCTTTGCCAAACATTGGCAAAGCTACGACTTTGCACGTCGCCTGAGAAACATGCGTGCGCAAAAGACCTGAAATCTTTGCCAAACATCGGCAAAGCTTCGGAATTACACGCCGCCTGAGACACATGCGCGCGCACAAGACCTGAAGTCTTTGCCAAACAATGGCAAAGCTTCGACATTACACGCCGCCTGGGTTACATGCCCGCGCACAAGACCTGAACTCTTTGCCAAATATTGGCAAAGCTACGGCATTACATGCCGCCTCAAACACAGGCGCTCGCACACGAGCTGAAGTCTTTGCCAAACATTGGTAAAGCTACGGCATTACATGCCGCCTGAGACACAGGCACGCACAAAAGACCTGAAGTCTTTGCCAAACATTGGAAAAGCTAAGGCATTACACGCCACCTGAGACACAGGCATGCGCACAAGACCTAAAGTCTTTGCCAAACATTGGCAAAGCTACGACATTACACGCCACCTGAGACACAGGCGTGAGCACAAGACCTGTGTTTAGCAAAGCTACGGCATTACACGCCGCCTGAGAGACAGGCGCACGCACAAGACCTGAATTCTTTGCCAAACATTGGCAAAGCAACGGCATTACACGCCGCCTGAGACACATGCGCGCGCAAGAACACCTGAACTCTTTGCCAAACATTGGGAAACCTACGACGTTACACCTCGCCTGAGACACAGGAGCGCACAAGACCTAAAGGCTTTGCCAAACATTGGCATAGCTACGGACAAGACCTGTAGTCTTTGCCAAACATTGGCAAAGCTACGACTTTGCACGTCGCCTGAGAAACATGCGTGCGCAAAAGACCTGAAGTCTTTGCCAAACATCGGCAAAGCTTCGGAATTACACGCCGCCTGAGACACATGCGCGCACACAAGACCTGAAGTGTTTGCCAAACAATGGCAAAGCTTCGACATTACACGCCGCCTGGGTTACATGCCCGCGCAGAAGACCTGAACTCTTTGCCAAATATTGGCAAAGCTATGGCATTACATGCCGCCTCAAACACAGGCGCGCGCACACTACCTGAAGTCATTGCCAAACATTGGTAAAGCTAGGGCATTACATGCCGCCTGAGACACAAGCACGCACAAAAGACCTGAAATCATTGCCAAACATTGGTAAATCTAGGGCATTACATGCCGCCTAAGACACAGGCACGCACACAAGACCTGAAGTCTTTGCCAAACATTGGCAAAGCTACGACATTACACGCCACCTGAGACACAGGCGTGAGCACAAGACCTGTGTTTAGCAAAGCTACGGCATTACACGCCGCCTGAGACACAGGCGCGCGCACAAGACCTGAATTCTTTGCCAAACATTGGCAAAGCAACGGCATTACACGCCGCCTGAGACACATGCGCGCGCAAAAACACCTGAACTCTTTGCCAAACATTGGGAAACCTACGACGTTACACCTCGCCTGAGACACAGGAGCGCACAAGACCTAAAGGCTTTGCCAAACATTGGCATAGCTACGGACAAGACCTGTAGTCTTTGCCAAACATTGGCAAAGCTACGACTTTGCACGTCGCTTGAGAAACATGCGTGCGCAAAAGACCTGAAGTCTTTGCCAAACATCGGCAAAGCTTCGGAATTACATGCCGCCTGAGACACATGCGCGCGCACAAGACCTGAAGTCTTTGCCAAACAATGGCAAAGCTTCGACATTACACGCCGCCTGGGTTACATGCCCGCGCACAAGACCTGAACTCTTTGCCAAATATTGGCAAAGCTACGGCATTACATGCCGCCTCAAACACAGGCGCTCGCACACGACCTGAAGTCTTTCCCAAACATTGGTAAAGCTACGGCATTACATGCCGCCTGAGACATAGGCGCGCACACAAGACCTGAAGTCTTTGCCAAATATTGGCAAAGCTACGGCATTACACGCCGCCTGAGACACAGGCGCGCACACAAGACCAGAACTCTTTGCCAAACATTGGCAAAGCTACGACAATACACGCTGCCTGAGACATAGGCACGCACATGACCTGAAATCTTTGCCAAACATTGGCAAAGCTACAGCATTACGCGCCATCGGAGACATAGGCGCGCGCACACGACCTGAAGTCTTTGCCAAACATTGGCAAAGCTACGGCATTACACGCCCCCTGAGACACAGGCGCGCGCACAAGACCTAAAGTCTTTGCCAAACATTGGCAAAGCTACGACATTACACGCCACCTGAGACACAGGCGTGAGCACAAGACCTGTGTTTGGCAAAGCTACGGGATTACACGCCGCCTGAGACACAGGCGCGCGCACAAGACCTTAATTCTTTGCCAATCATTGGCAAAGCTACGGCATTACACACCTCCTGAGACACATGCGCGCGCAAAAACACCTGAACTCTTTGCCAAACATTGGGAAAGCTACGGCGTTACACCTCGCCTGAGACACAGGAGCACACAAGACCTAAAGTCTTTGCCAAACATTGGCATAGCTACGGACAAGACCTGTAGTCTTTGCCAAACATTGGCAAAGCTATGACTTTGCACGTCGCGTGAGAAACATGTGCGCGCAAAAGAGCTGAAGTCTTTGCCAAACATCGGCAAAGCTTCGGCATTACACGCTGCCTGAGACACATGCGCGCGCACAAGACCTGAAGTCTTTGCCAAACAATGGCAAAGCTTCGACATTACACGACGCCTGGGTTACATGCCCGCGCACAAGAGCTGAACTCTTTGCCAAATATTGGCAAAGCTACGACATTACACGCCGCCTCAAACACAGGCGCGCGCACACTACCTGAAATCTTTGCCAAATATTGGTAAAGCTAGGGCATTACATGCCGCCTAAGACACAGGCACGCACACAAGACCTGAAGTCTTTGCCAAACATTGGCAAAGCTACGGCATTACACGCCGCCTGAGACACATGCGCGCGCACAAGACCTGAATTCTTTGCCAAACATTGGCAAAGCTACGGCATTACACGCCGCCTGAGACACATGCGCGCGCAAAAACACCTGAACTCTTTGCAAAACATTGGGAAACCTACGACGTTACACCTCGCCTGAGACACAGGAGCGCACAAGACCTAAAGGCTTTGCCAAACATTGGCATAGCTACGGACAAGACCTGTAGTCTTTGCCAAACATTGGCAAAGCTACGACTTTGCACGTCGCCTGAGAAACATGCGTGCGCAAAAGACCTGAAGTCTTTGCCAAATATCGGCAAAGCTTCGGAATTACACGCCGCCTGAGACACATGCGCGCGCACAAGACCTGAAGTCTTTGCCAAACAATGGCAAAGCTTCGACATTACACGCCGCCTGGGTTACATGCCTGCGCACAAGACCTGAACTCTTTGCCAAATATTGGCAAAGCTACGGCATTACACGCTGCCTGAGACACAAGCGCGCGCACAAGACCAGAACTCTTTGCCAAACATTGGCAAAGCTACGACATTACACGCTGCCTGAGACATAGGCACGCACATGACCTGAAATCTTTGCCAAACATTGGCAAAGCTACAGCATTACGCGCCATCGGAGACATAGGCACGCGCACACGACCTGAAATCTTTGCCAAACATTGGCAAAGCTACGGCATTACACGCCCCCTGAGACACAGGCGCGCGCACAAGACCTAAAGTCTTTGCCAAACATTGAAAAAGCTATGACATTACACGCCACCTGAGACACAGGCGTGAGCACAAGACCTGTGTTTGGCAAAGCTACGGGATTACACGCCGCCTGAGACACAGGCGCGCGCACAAGACCTTAATTCTTTGCCAATCATTGGCAAAGCTACGGCATTACACACCTCCTGAGACACATGCGCGCGCAAAAACACCTGAACTCTTTGCCAAACATTGGGAAAGCTACGGCGTTACACCTCGCCTGAGACACAGGAGCACACAAGACCTAAAGTCTTTGCCAAACATTGGCATAGCTACGGACAAGACCTGTAGTCTTTGCCAAACATTGGCAAAGCTATGACTTTGCACGTCGCCTGAGAAACATGTGCGCGTAAAAGACCTGAAGTCTTTGCCAAACATCGGCAAAGCTTCGGCATTACACGCTGCCTGAGACACATGCGCGCGCACAAGACCTGAAGTCTTTGCCAAACAATGGCAAAGCTTCGACATTACACGCCGCCTGGGTTACATGCCCGCGCACAAGAGCTGAACTCTTTGCCAAATATTGGCAAAGCTACGGCATTACACGCCGCCTCAAACACAGGCGCGCGCACACTACCTGAAATCTTTGCCAAATATTGGTAAAGCTAGGGCATTACATGCCGCCTAAGACACAGGCACGCACACAAGACCTGAAGTCTTTGCCAAACATTGGCAAAGCTACGGCATTACACGCCGCCTGAGACACATGCGCGCGCACAAGACCTGAATTCTTTGCCAAACATTGGCAAAGCTACGGCATTACACGCCGCCTGAGACACATGCGCGCGCAAAAACACATGAACTCTTTGCCAAACATTGGGAAACCTACGACGTTACACCTCGCCTGAAACACAGGAGCGCACAAGACCTAAAGGCTTTGCCAAACATTGGCATAGCTACGGACAAGACCTGTAGTCTTTGCCAAACATTGGCAAAGCTACGACTTTGCACGTCGCCTGAGAAACATGCGTGCGCAAAAGACCTGAAGTCTTTGCCAAATATCGGCAAAGGTTCGGAATTACACACCGCCTGAGACACATGCGCGCGCACAAGACCTGGAGTCTTTGCCAAACAATGGCAAAGCTTCGACATTACACGCCGCCTGGGTTACATGCCTGCGCACAAGACCTGAACTCTTTGCCAAATATTGGCAAAGCTACGGCATTACACGCCGCCTGAGACACAGGCGCGCGCACAAGACCAGAACTCTTTGCCAAACATTGGCAAAGCTACGACATTACACGCTGCCTGAGACATAGGCACGCACATGACCTGAAATCTTTGCCAAACATTGGCAAAGCTACAGCATTACGCGCCATCGGAGACATAGGCGCGCGCACACGACCTGAAGTCTTTGCCAAGCATTGGCAAAGCTACAGCATTACACGCCCCCTGAGACACAGGCGCGCGCACAAGACCTAAAGTCTTTGCCAAACATTGGCAAAGCTACGACATTACACGCCACCTGAGACACAGGCGTGAGCACAAGACCTGTGTTTGGCAAAGCTACGGGATTACACGCCGCCTGAGACACAGGCGCGCGCACAAGACCTTAATTCTTTGCCAATCATTGGCAAAGCTACGGCATTACACACCTCCTGAGACACATGCGCGCGCAAAAACACCTGAACTCTTTGCCAAACATTGGGAAAGCTACGGCGTTACACCTCGCCTGAGACACAGGAGCACACAAGACCTAAAGTCTTTGCCAAACATTGGCATAGCTACGGACAAGACCTGTAGTCTTTGCCAAACATTGGCAAAGCTATGACTTTGCACGTCGCCTGAGAAACATGTGCGCGCAAAAGACCTGAAGTCTTTGCCAAACATCGGCAAAGCTTCGGCATTACACACTGCCTGAGACACATGCGCGCGCACAAGACCTGAGGTCTTTGCCAAACAATGGCAAAGCTTCGACATTACACGCCGCCTGGGTTACATGCCCGCGCACAAGAGCTGAACTCTTTGCCAAATATTGGCAAAGCTACGGCATTACACGCCGCCTCAAACACAGGCGCGCGCACACTACCTGAAATCTTTGCCAAATATTGGTAAAGCTAGGGCATTACATGCCGCCTAAGACACAGGCACGCACACAAGACCTGAAGTCTTTGCCAAACATTGGCAAAGCTACGGCATTACACGCCGCCTGAGACACATGCGCGCGCACAAGACCTGAATTCTTTGCCAAACATTGGCAAAGCTACGGCATTACACGCCGCCTGAGACACATGCGCGCGCAAAAACACCTGAACTCTTTGCCAAACATTGGGAAACCTACGACGTTACACCTCGCCTAAGACACAGGAGCGCACAAGACCTAAAGGCTTTGCCAAACATTGGCATAGCTACGGACAAGACCTGTAGTCTTTGCCAAACATTGGCAAAGCTACGACTTTGCACGTCGCCTGAGAAACATGCGTGCGCAAAAGACCTGAAGTCTTTGCCAAATATCGGCAAAGCTTCGAAATTACACGCCGCCTGAGACACATGCGCGCGCACAAGACCTGGAGTCTTTGCCAAACAATGGCAAAGCTTCGACATTACACGCCGCCTGGGTTACATGCCTGCGCACAAGACCTGAACTCTTTGCCAAATATTGGCAAAGCTACGGCATTACACGCCGCCTGAGACACAGGCGCGCGCACAAGACCAGAACTCTTTGCCAAACATTGGCAAAGCTACGACATTACACGCTGCCTGAGACATAGGCACGCACATGACCTGAAATCTTTGCCAAACATTGGCAAAGCTACAGAATTACGCGCCATCGGAGACATAGGCGCGCGCACACGACCTGAAGTCTTTGCCAAGCATTGGCAAAGCTACAGCATTACACGCCCCCTGAGACACAGGCGCGCGCACAAGACCTAAAGTCTTTGCCAAACATTGGCAAAGCTACGACATTACACGCCACCTGAGACACAGGCGTGAGCACAAGACCTGTGTTTGGCAAAGCTACGGGATTACACGCCGCCTGAGACACAGGCGCGCGCACAAGACCTTAATTCTTTGCCAATCATTGGCAAAGCTACGGCATTACACACCTCCTGAGACACATGCGCGCGCAAAAACACCTGAACTCTTTGCCAAACATTGGGAAAGCTACGGCGTTACACCTCGCCTGAGACACAGGAGCACACAAGACCTAAAGTCTTTGCCAAACATTGGCATAGCTACGGACAAGACCTGTAGTCTTTGCCAAACATTGGCAAAGCTATGACTTTGCACGTCGCCTGAGAAACATGTGCGCGCAAAAGACCTGAAGTCTTTGCCAAACATCGGCAAAGCTTCGGCATTACACGCTGCCTGAGGCACATGCGCGCGCACAAGACCTGAAGTCTTTGCCAAACAATGGCAAAGCTTCGACATTACACGCCGCCTGGGTTACATGCCCGCGCACAAGACCTGAACTCTTTGCCAAATATTGGCAAGGCTACGGCATTACATGCCGCCTCAAACACAGGCGCGCGCACACTACCTGAAATCTTTGCCAAATATTGGTAAAGCTAGGGCATTACATGCCGCCTAAGACACAGGCACGCACACAAGACCTGAAGTCTTTGCCAAACATTGGCAAAGCTACGGCATTACACGCCGCCTGAGACACATGCGCGCGCACAAGACCTGAATTCTTTGCCTAACATTGGCAAAGCTACGGCATTACACGCCGCCTGAGACACATGCGCGCGCAAAAACACCTGAACTCTTTGCCAAACATTGGGAAACCTACGGCGTTACACCTCGCCTGAGACACAGGTGCACACAAGACCTAAAGTCTTTGCCAAACATTGGCATAGCTACGGACAAGACCTGTAGTCATTGCCAAACATTGGCAAAGCTATGACTTTGCACGTCGCCTGAGAAACATGTGCGCGCAAAAGAGCTGAAGTCTTTGCCAAACATCGGCAAAGCTTCGGCATTACACGCTGCCTGAGACACATGCGCGCGCACAAGACCTGAAGTCTTTGCCAAACAATGGCAAAGCTTCGACATTACACGCCGCCTGGGTTACATGCCCGCGCACAAGAGCGGAACTCTTTGCCAAATATTGGCAAAGCTACGGCATTACACGCCGCCTCAAACACAGGCGCGCGCACACTACCTGAAATCTTTGCCAAATATTGGTAAAGCTAGGGCATTACATGCCGCCTAAGACACAGGCACGCACACAAGACCTGAAGTCTTTGCCAAACATTGGCAAAGCTACGGCATTACACGCCGCCTGAGACACATGCGCGCGCACAAGACCTGAATTCTTTGCCAAACATTGGCAAAGCTACGGCATTACACGCCGCCTGAGACACATGCGCGCGCAAAAACACCTGAACTCTTTGCCAAACATTGGGAAACCTACGACGTTACACCTCGCCTGAGACACAGGAGTGCACAAGACCTAAAGGCTTTGCCAAACATTGGCATAGCTACGGACAAGACCTGTAGTCTTTGCCAAACATTGGCAAAGCTACGACTTTTCACGTCGCCTGAGAAACATGCGTGCGCAAAAGACCTGAAGTCTTTGCCAAATATCGGCAAAGCTTCGGAATTACACGCCGCCTGAGACACATGCGCGCGCACAAGACCTGAAGTCTTTGCCAAACAATGGCAAAGCTTCGACATTACACGCCGCCTGGGTTACATGCCTGCGCACAAGACCTGAACTCTTTGCCAAATATTGGCAAAGCTACGGCATTACACGCTGCCTGAGACACAAGCGCGCGCACAAGACCAGAACTCTTTGCCAAACATTGGCAAAGCTACGACATTACACGCTGCCTGAGACATAGGCACGCACATGACCTGAAATCTTTGCCAAACATTGGCAAAGCTACAGCATTACGCGCCATCGGAGACATAGGCACGCGCACACGACCTGAAATCTTTGCCAAACATTGGCAAAGCTACGGCATTACACGCCCCCTGAGACACAGGCGCGCGCACAAGACCTAAAGTCTTTGCCAAACATTGAAAAAGCTATGACATTACACGCCACCTGAGACACAGGCGTGAGCACAAGACCTGTGTTTGGCAAAGCTACGGGATTACACGCCGCCTGAGACACAGGCGCGCGCACAATACCTTAATTCTTTGCCAATCATTGACAAAGCTACGGCATTACACACCTCCTGAGACACATGCGCGCGCAAAAACACCTGAACTCTTTGCCAAACATTGGGAAAGCTACGGCGTTACACCTCGCCTGAGACACAGGAGCACACAAGACCTAAAGTCTTTGCCAAACATTGGCATAGCTACGGACAAGACCTGTAGTCTTTGCCAAACATTGGCAAAGCTATGACTTTGCACGTCGCCTGAGAAACATGTGCGCGCAAAAGACCTGAAGTCTTTGCCAAACATCGGCAAAGCTTCGGCATTACACGCTGCCTGAGGCACATGCGCGCGCACAAGACCTGAAGTCTTTGCCAAACAATGGCAAAGCTTCGACATTACACGCCGCCTGGGTTACATGCCCGCGCACAAGACCTGAACTCTTTGCCAAATATTGGCAAGGCTACGGCATTACATGCCGCCTCAAACACAGGCGCGCGCACACTACCTGAAATCTTTGCCAAATATTGGTAAAGCTAGGGCATTACATGTCGCCTAAGACACAGGCACGCACACAAGACCTGAAGTCTTTGCCAAACATTGGCAAAGCTACGGCATTACACGCCGCCTGAGACACATGCGCGCGCACAAGACCTGAATTCTTTGCCTAACATTGGCAAAGCTACGGCATTACACGCCGCCTGAGACACATGCGCGCGCAAAAACACCTGAACTCTTTGCCAAACATTGGGAAACCTACGGCGTTACACCTCGCCTGAGACACAGGTGCACACAAGACCTAAAGTCTTTGCCAAACATTGGCATAGCTACGGACAAGACCTGTAGTCATTGCCAAACATTGGCAAAGCTATGACTTTGCACGTCGCCTGAGAAACATGTGCGCGCAAAAGAGCTGAAGTCTTTGTCAAACATCGGCAAAGCTTCGGCATTACACGCTGCCTGAGACACATGCGCGCGCACAAGACCTGAAGTCTTTGCCAAACAATGGCAAAGCTTCGACATTACACGCCGCCTGGGTTACATGCCCGCGCACAAGAGCTGAACTCTTTGCCAAATATTGGCAAAGCTACGGCATTACACGCCGCCTCAAACACAGGTGCGCGCACACTACCTGAAATCTTTGCCAAATATTGGTAAAGCTAGGGCATTACATGCCGCCTAAGACACAGGCACGCACACAAGACCTGAAGTCTTTGCCAAACATTGGCAAAGCTACGGCATTACACGCTGCCTGAGACACATGCGCGCGCACAAGACCTGAATTCTTTGCCAAACATTGGCAAAGCTACGGCATTACACGCCGCCTGAGACACATGCGCGCGCAAAAACACCTGAACTCTTTGCCAAACATTGGGAAACCTACGACGTTACACCTCGCCTGAGACACAGGAGCGCACAAGACCTAAAGGCTTTGCCAAACATTGGCATAGCTACGGACAAGACCTGTAGTCTTTGCCAAACATTGGCAAAGCTACGACTTTGCACGTCGCCTGAGAAACATGCGTGCGCAAAAGACCTGAAGTCTTTGCCAAATATCGGCAAAGCTTCGGAATTACACGCCGCCTGAGACACATGCGCGCGCACAAGACCTGAAGTCTTTGCCAAACAATGGCAAAGCTTCGACATTACACGCCGCCTGGGTTACATGCCTGCGCACAAGACCTGAACTCTTTGCCAAATATTGGCAAAGCTACGGCATTACACGCTGCCTGAGACACAAGCGCGCGCACAAGACCAGAACTCTTTGCCAAACATTGGCAAAGCTACGACATTACACGCTGCCTGAGACATAGGCACGCACATGACCTGAAATCTTTGCCAAACATTGGCAAAGCTACAGCATTACGCGCCATCGGAGACATAGGCACGCGCACACGACCTGAAATCTTTGCCAAACATTGGCAAAGCTACGGCATTACACGCCCCCTGAGACACAGGTGCGCGCACAAGACCTAAAGTCTTTGCCAAACATTGAAAAAGCTATGACATTACACGCCACCTGAGACACAGGCGTGAGCACAAGACCTGTGTTTGGCAAAGCTACGGGATTACACGCCGCCTGAGACACAGGCGCGCGCACAAGACCTTAATTCTTTGCCAATCATTGGCAAAGCTACGGCATTACACACCTCCTGAGACACATGCGCGCGCAAAAACACCTGAACTCTTTGCCAAACATTGGGAAAGCTACGGCGTTACACCTCGCCTGAGACACAGGAGCACACAAGACCTAAAGTCTTTGCCAAACATTGGCATAGCTACGGACAAGACCTGTAGTCTTTGCCAAACATTGGCAAAGCTATGACTTTGCACGTCGCCTGAGAAACATGTGCGCGTAAAAGACCTGAAGTCTTTGCCAAACATCGGCAAAGCTTCGGCATTACACGCTGCCTGAGGCACATGCGCGCGCACAAGACCTGAAGTCTTTGCCAAACAATGGCAAAGCTTCGACATTACACGCCGCATGGGTTACATGCCCGCGCACAAGACCTGAACTCTTTGCCAAATATTGGCAAGGCTACGGCATTACATGCCGCCTCAAACACAGGCGCGCGCACACTACCTGAAATCTTTGCCAAATATTGGTAAAGCTAGGGCATTACATGCCGCCTAAGACACAGGCACGCACACAAGACCTGAAGTCTTTGCCAAACATTGGCAAAGCTACGGCATTACACGCCGCCTGAGACACATGCGCGCGCACAAGACCTGAATTCTTTGCCTAACATTGGCAAAGCTACGGCATTACACGCCGCCTGAGACACATGCGCGCGCAAAAACACCTGAACTCTTTGCCAAACATTGGGAAACCTACGGCGTTACACCTCGCCTGAGACACAGGTGCACACAAGACCTAAAGTCTTTGCCAAACATTGGCATAGCTACGGACAAGACCTGTAGTCATTGCCAAACATTGGCAAAGCTATGACTTTGCACGTCGCCTGAGAAACATGTGCGCGCAAAAGAGCTGAAGTCTTTGCCAAACATCGGCAAAGCTTCGGCATTACACGCTGCCTGAGACACATGCGCGCGCACAAGACCTGAAGTCTTTGCCAAACAATGGCAAAGCTTCGACATTACACGCCGCCTGGGTTACATGCCCGCGCACAAGAGCTGAACTCTTTGCCAAATATTGGCAAAGCTACGGCATTATACGCCGCCTCAAACACAGGCGCGCGCACACTACCTGAAATCTTTGCCAAATATTGGTAAAGCTAGGGCATTACATGCCGCCTAAGACACAGGCACGCACACAAGACCTGAAGTCTTTGCCAAACATTGGCAAAGCTACGGCATTACACGCCGCCTGAGACACATGCGCGCGCACAAGACCTGAATTCTTTGCCAAACATTGGCAAAGCTACGGCATTACACGCCGCCTGAGACACATGCGCGCGCAAAAACACCTGAACTCTTTGCCAAACATTGGGAAACCTACGACGTTACACCTCGCCTGAGACACAGGAGCGCACAAGACCTAAAGGCTTTGCCAAACATTGGCATAGCTACGGACAAGACCTGTAGTCTTTGCCAAACATTGGCAAAGCTACGACTTTGCACGTCGCCTGAGAAACATGCGTGCGCAAAAGACCTGAAGTCTTTGCCAAATATCGGCAAAGCTTCGGAATTACACGCCGCCTGAGACACATGCGCGCGCACAAGACCTGAAGTCTTTGCCAAACAATGGCAAAGCTTCGACATTACACGCCGCCTGGGTTACATGCCTGCGCACAAGACCTGAACTCTTTGCCAAATATTGGCAAAGCTACGGCATTACACGCTGCCTGAGACACAAGCGCGCGCACAAGACCAGAACTCTTTGCCAAACATTGGCAAAGCTACGACATTACACGCTGCCTGAGACATAGGCACGCACATGACCTGAAATCTTTGCCAAACATTGGCAAAGCTACAGCATTACGCGCCATCGGAGACATAGGCACGCGCACACGACCTAAAATCTTTGCCAAACATTGGCAAAGCTACGGCATTACACGCCCCCTGAGACCCAGGCGCGCGCACAAGACCTAAAGTCTTTGCCAAACATTGAAAAAGCTATGACATTACACGCCACCTGAGACACAGGCGTGAGCACAAGACCTGTGTTTGGCAAAGCTACGGGATTACACGCCGCCTGAGACACAGGCGCGCGCACAAGACCTTAATTCTTTGCCAATCATTGGCAAAGCTACGGCATTACACACCTCCTGAGACACATGCGCGCGCAAAAACACCTGAACTCTTTGCCAAACATTGGGAAAGCTACGACGTTACACCTCGCCTGAGACACAGGAGCACACAAGACCTAAAGTCTTTGCCAAACATTGGCATAGCTACGGACAAGACCTGTAGTCTTTGCCAAACATTGGCAAAGCTATGACTTTGCACGTCGCCTGAGAAACATGTGCGCGCAAAAGACCTGAAGTCTTTGCCAAACATCGGCAAAGCTTCGGCATTACACGCTGCCTGAGACACATGCGCGCGCACAAGACCTGAAGTCTTTGCCAAACAATGGCAAAGCTTCGACATTACACGCCGCCTGGGTTACATGCCCGCGCACAAGAGCTGAACTCTTTGCCAAATATTGGCAAAGCTACGGCATTACACGCCGCCTCAAACACAGGCGCGCGCACACTACCTGAAATCTTTGCCAAATATTGGTAAAGCTAGGGCATTACATGCCGCCTAAGACACAGGCACGCACACAAGACCTGAAGTCTTTGCCAAACATTGGCAAAGCTACGGCATTACACGCCGCCTGAGACACATGCGCGCGCACAAGACCTGAATTCTTTGCCAAACATTGGCAAAGCTACGGCATTACACGCCGCCTGAGACACATGCGCGCGCAAAAACACCTGAACTCTTTGCCAAACATTGGGAAACCTACGACGTTACACCTCGCCTGAGACACAGGAGTGCACAAGACCTAAAGGCTTTGCCAAACATTGGCATAGCTACGGACAAGACCTGTAGTCTTTGCCAAACATTGGCAAAGCTACGACTTTGCACGTCGCCTGAGAAACATGCGTGCGCAAAAGACCTGAAGTCTTTGCCAAATATCGGCAAAGGTTCGGAATTACACACCGCCTGAGACACATGCCCGCGCACAAGACCTGGAGTCTTTGCCAAACAATGGCAAAGCTTCGACATTACACGCCGCCTGGGTTACATGCCTGCGCACAAGACCTGAACTCTTTGCCAAATATTGGCAAAGCTACGGCATTACACGCCGCCTGAGACACAGGCGCGCGCACAAGACCAGAACTCTTTGCCAAACATTGGCAAAGCTACGACATTACACGCTGCCTGAGACATAGGCACGCACATGACCTGAAATCTTTGCCAAACATTGGCAAAGCTACAGCATTACGCGCCATCGGAGACATAGGCGCGCGCACACGACCTGAAGTCTTTGCCAAGCATTGGCAAAGCTACAGCATTACACGCCCCCTGAGACACAGGCGCGCGCACAAGACCTAAAGTCTTTGCCAAACATTGGCAAAGCTACGACATTACACGCCACCTGAGACACAGGCGTGAGCACAAGACCTGTGTTTGGCAAAGCTACGGGATTACACGCCGCCTGAGACACAGGCGCGCGCACAAGACCTTAATTCTTTGCCAATCATTGGCAAAGCTACGGCATTACACACCTCCTGAGACACATGCGCGCGCAAAAACACCTGAACTCTTTGCCAAACATTGGGAAAGCTACGGCGTTACACCTCGCCTGAGACACAGGAGCACACAAGACCTAAAGTCTTTGCCAAACATTGGCATAGCTACGGACAAGACCTGTAGTCTTTGCCAAACATTGGCAAAGCTATGACTTTGCACGTCGCCTGAGAAACATGTGCGCGCAAAAGACCTGAAGTCTTTGCCAAACATCGGCAAAGCTTCGGCATTACACACTGCCTGAGACACATGCGCGCGCACAAGACCTGAAGTCTTTGCCAAACAATGGCAAAGCTTCGACATTACACGCCGCCTGGGTTACATGCCCGCGCACAAGAGCTGAACTCTTTGCCAAATATTGGCAAAGCTACGGCATTACACGCCGCCTCAAACACAGGCGCGCGCACACTACCTGAAATCTTTGCCAAATATTGGTAAAGCTAGGGCATTACATGCCGCCTAAGACACAGGCACGCACACAAGACCTGAAGTCTTTGCCAAACATTGGCAAAGCTACGGCATTACACGCAGCCTGAGACACATGCGCGCGCACAAGACCTGAATTCTTTGCCAAACATTGGCAAAGCTACGGCATTACACGCCGCCTGAGACACATGCGCGCGCAAAAACACCTGAACTCTTTGCCAAACATTGGGAAACCTACGACGTTACACCTCGCCTGAGACACAGGAGCGCACAAGACCTAAAGGCTTTGCCAAACATTGGCAAAGCTACGGCATTACACGCCGCCTGAGACACATGCGCGCGCAAAAACACCTGAACTCTTTGCCAAACATTGGGAAACCTACGACGTTACACCTCGCCTGAGACACAGGAGCGCACAAGACCTAAAGGCTTTGCCAAACATTGGCATAGCTACGGACAAGACCTGTAGTCTTTGCCAAACATTGGCAAAGCTACGACTTTGCACGTCGCCTGAGAAACATGCGTGCGCAAAAGACCTGAAGTCTTTGCCAAATATCGGCAAAGCTTCGGAATTACACGCCGCCTGAGACACATGCGCGCGCACAAGACCTGGAGTCTTTGCCAAACAATGGCAAAGCTTCGACATTACACGCCGCCTGGGTTACATGCCTGCGCACAGGACCTGAACTCTTTGCCAAATATTGGCAAAGCTACGGCATTACACGCCGCCTGAGACACCGGCGCGCGCACAAGACCAGAACTCTTTGCCAAACATTGGCAAAGCTACGACATTACACGCTGCCTGAGACATAGGCACGCACATGACCTGAAATCTTTGCCAAACATTGGCAAAGCTACAGCATTACGCGCCATCGGAGACATAGGCGCGCGCACACGACCTGAAGTCTTTGCCAAGCATTGGCAAAGCTACAGCATTACACGCCCCCTGAGACACAGGCGCGCGCACAAGACCTAAAGTCTTTGCCAAACATTGGCAAAGCTACGACATTACACGCCACCTGAGACACAGGCGTGAGCACAAGACCTGTGTTTGGCAAAGCTACGGGATTACACGCCGCCTGAGACACAGGCGCGCGCACAAGACCTTAATTCTTTGCCAATCATTGGCAAAGCTACGGCATTACACACCTCCTGAGACACATGCGCGCGCAAAAACACCTGAACTCTTTGCCAAACATTGGGAAAGCTACGGCGTTACACCTCGCCTGAGACACAGGAGCACACAAGACCTAAAGTCTTTGCCAAACATTGGCATAGCTACGGACAAGACCTGTAGTCTTTGTCAAACATTGGCAAAGCTATGACTTTGCACGTCGCCTGAGAAACATGTGCGCGCAAAAGACCTGAAGTCTTTGCCAAACATCGGCAAAGCTTCGGCATTACACGCTGCCTGAGGCACATGCGCGCGCACAAGACCTGAAGTCTTTGCCAAACAATGGCAAAGCTTCGACATTACACGCCGCCTGGGTTACATGCCCGCGCACAAGACCTGAACTCTTTGCCAAATATTGGCAAGGCTACGGCATTACATGCCGCCTCAAACACAGGCGCGCGCACACTACCTGAAATCTTTGCCAAATATTGGTAAAGCTAGGGCATTACATGCCGCCTAAGACACAGGCACGCACACAAGACCTGAAGTCTTTGCCAAACATTGGCAAAGCTACGGCATTACACGCCGCCTGAGACACATGCGCGCGCACAAGACCTGAATTCTTTGCCTAACATTGGCAAAGCTACGGCATTACACGCCGCCTGAGACACATGCGCGCGCAAAAACACCTGAACTCTTTGCCAAACATTGGGAAACCTACGACGTTACACCTCGCCTGAGACACAGGAGCGCACAAGACCTAAAGGCTTTGCCAAACATTGGCATAGCTACGGACAAGACCTGTAGTCTTTGCCAAACATTGGCAAAGCTACGACTTTGCACGTCGCCTGAGAAACATGCGTGCGCAAAAGACCTGAAGTCTTTGCCAAACATCGGCAAAGCTTCGGAATTACACGCCGCCTGAGAAACATGTGCGCGCAAAAGACCTGAAGTCTTTGCCAAACATCGGCAAAGCTTCGGCATTACACGCTGCCTGAGGCACATGCGCGCGCACAAGACCTGAAGTCTTTGCCAAACAATGGCAAAGCTTCGACATTACACGCCGCCTGGGTTACATGCCCGCGCACAAGACCTGAACTCTTTGCCAAATATTGGCAAGGCTACGGCATTACATGCCGCCTCAAACACAGGCGCGCGCACACTACCTGAAATCTTTGCCAAATATTGGTAAAGCTAGGGCATTACATGCCGCCTAAGACACAGGCACGCACACAAGACCTGAAGTCTTTGCCAAACATTGGCAAAGCTACGGCATTACACGCCGCCTGAGACACATGCGCGCGCACAAGACCTGAATTCTTTGCCTAACATTGGCAAAGGTACGGCATTACACGCCGCCTGAGACACATGCGCGCGCAAAAACACCTGAACTCTTTGCCAAACATTGGGAAACCTACGACGTTACACCTCGCCTGAGACACAGGAGCGCACAAGACCTAAAGGCTTTGCCAAACATTGGCATAGCTACGGACAAGACCTGTAGTCTTTGCCAAACATTGGCAAAGCTACGACTTTGCACGTCGCCTGAGAAACATGCGTGCGCAAAAGACCTGAAGTCTTTGCCAAACATCGGCAAAGCTTCGGAATTACACGCCGCCTGAGACACATGCGCGCGCACAAGACCTGAAGTCTTTGCCAAACAATGGCAAAGCTTCGACATTACACGCCGCCTGGGTTACATGCCCGCGCACAAGACCTGAACTCTTTGCCAAATATTGGCAAAGCTACGGCATTACACGCTGCTTGAGACACAGGCGCGCGCACAAGACCAGAACTCTTTGCCAAAAATTGGCAAAGCTACGACATTACACGCTGCCTGAGACATAGGCACGCACATGACCTGAAATCTTTGCCAAACATTGGCAAAGCTACAGCATTACGCGCCATCGGAGACATAGGCGCGCGCACACGACCTGAAGTCTTTGCCAAACATTAGTAAAGCTAAGGCGTTACATGCCGCCTGAGACACAGGCGCGCACACAAGACCTGAAGTCTTTGCCAAACATTGGCAAAGCTACGGAATTACACGCCATCTAAGACACAGGCGCGCGCTGTAGGTCCTAATTTAGTCGAAATCACACTGATATGATCGATTGAACACACACACAGGCGAAAACTGTGTATGTGTAGGTGAAACAGATAATAGAAACAGTATTGGTGAAGATAACCAGCTAACCACAGTTTGAATCAACAATCAAAAGGTATGAAAATGTATGAACACAGTGAATAAACAACTGCAGATTTGTATTGATTCAAGCAAAATGTGAAAGAGAAGGTTCAGGGTTACAGCCGCTACTCACACCCTAAACAATCTCAAACTAGGCTATTTATAGTAGTGACAGGTATCGAAACTATAGTCAATCAAAACTACTAGTTTCGATTGACCATTTACAATTGATATACAGACTGTCGAAACTACCATCTATCAAAACTACTAGTTTCGATTGAACAGACTCAATCGAAACTAAGTAGTTTCGATGGCCCAGACTTAACTAATTACAGAAAACTGAAATTACAATAATGAAATGACAGAAAGTAAACTAGTCTAAAATTGTTTAAACATACAATAAATGACAACAGCTTATACAAAATATATGACTCTACAATCTCCCCCTAAGCTGTTGCACTACTGTCTTCAGCTCTTCATGAAGCAGCTGGTCCTTCAGATGTCTTTGGGATGAAAGGTTTGACATGGAGAGATACAATTCTTTGATAGGCTTTGGCATCAGCTTCATCTTCATCACTATAAGCCTGAATGTGATTCTGGAATAGCACCTCCAGATCTTCAGGTTGAAATTTCAGCAGCTCCATTGGATCAAAGATGGTGATGTCTTCCTTGTCCTCACATTCAATAACTGCACTGCCAATGACTGGGTTATAGAACCACTTTATGAAAGTTTGTAGCTGGACAGGTACAGATTTTGGAATAGTGATAGTCTTATGTGTTTGGGCAGGCTTGTATCTTAGGAACACATATGGCTTTTTAGTCTTAGGATGAAACCTAGTCTTTGATATCTTTTCTGAGTTTTCCTAGGCTTCATTCCTTTGAAATCATTGTTGACTTGAGAATGCAGAAACCTCTCAAAGTCATAAGCCATCATGACCTTCCCAGGGTTTTGAAGTGGAAGTTTTGCTAAATCCCTGAGGTCATAAAAAGGAAGGGTCTGGAAGTCAGACATGTTCTTGAAGTGCTGAACTCCCCCTCTATATCGTCTGATGATAAAGAGCTTCCATTCAGCATCGTATTTCCATCCAATTGGAGGCCTTTTCAGTTCTTGATGCTCGGCTATCTACTCATAAGTTTGAGGAGTCTCTTCTGGAATGATCTTTTTAAACCAAGACTTCCTTGAAATAGGAGGTTCAGGTGTAGTTGAAGGTTGATCTTGAGTTGGAATTGACTCAGAGATTGGAATGGTTGGTTTAGGAATGATAGTCTTGATGAGATTAATCTGAACATCTTCTTCATCTGATAGGGTTGGAATTTCATCTCCTTCTTCAGTAAAATATCTAGTTTGTTCAGTTTCTTTCTCTTCAGTAGTTAAAATTTCTGGATGAAGGTCATTGTATCCAAAGTTGTCAATCTCATCTAGAAGAGCATTCAGCTCATCATCTGATGGGATGTCTTCTTCATCTAGAATCACTGTTTCAATATTAGCCATAGCTCCCTTCCCTCTCTTCCTTGCTTCTCTTCTTTCATGAGCTGAGGGAAGGACAGACTCTGTTTCTTCAACCTTTACTTCAACAGACTCCTTTGTCATGGCACCGTGGCCAGTATACACGGTTAATGCAGATTTTGGATCAGTGACAAAGGTAGGAGACGGTGGTTCAAGTTCAGATGTAGTCTCCCCCTGAGCCTTTGAAGTGGTTGGCTGTTGTGGAGTAGGTTTGTTGACAGAGTCTTTGAGCTGCTTAACTATTTCAGCTAAGGCTTTAAAGTCTTCTTGTTGCCTTATGATTAGTCTTTGTTGAGTTTTCAGCTGAGTCTGCTAACTATCTATTTGAGTATGTATGCCCCCAACCTCCAGCTTCAAGTCTTTGACTTCCTCCTTAACTTCTTTTAGCTTAGACTTCAAGCCGTCAATCTCTGTATCTTTCTTTTGAATATTGTCTTGAAGTTTCTTTATTTCAAGACTTAGAGTCTTTACTCTCGGTACAGGAGAGGTTGAATCATGGTGTGGAGATGCAGGAGGTGTATGGATGGGTGATTGTTGTGGAGATGTAGGAGGTGTAGGGATAGGTAATTGTTGTGGAGATGTAGGAGGTGTAGGGATAGGTAATTGTTGTGGAGATGTAGGAGGTATATGGATGGGAGATTGTTGTGGAGTAGGATGATGAGATGGTTCTGGAGTGGTGAATGAAGACTCTGACGAGGATGACAAATCCTCCAATCCAGTCTTTATATTTTTAGCCCTAGGCTCCTCCTCTTCAAAATCAGATCCTGACTCAATTTTTCTTTTTGAGAAAGATGCAAGTTGCTCTATTCTTTCATCTGAATCAGACTTGTAATAGTCTGATCCATAAATTCCTGCATCTAGAGTCCCACTTGACTCTGCCACTTCTTCTTCATCCTCCTGTAAGCCAGCTTCAACATTTACTGCTGGTTCTTGAACTATCTGTATTTCTTCAACAAAAGTAGCCTCTATCACAGGCTCAATTACATGTTGCTCTTCTTCTTGAACAATAGGTATGTCTACCTCAATCTCAGCTTCATCAATAGGTGGATTACCTTGATTTTGTTCAGCTTCCAGCTCTTCTTCATCTGATGATAAGTTTTCTTCTTCAAGATCAGGATCAATGTCAGGGATAAACTCTTCTTCTTCTCCAATGATATGTCCGAACAGGGGAACGTCGTCTATCGCCCAGTTGGTCCTTTTGTTGGTACTTTTCATGTAGCTGAGTGTTTTAGCTATCATATTATCAAATACAAAGGTGTTTCCACCTTGTTGAAGCTCAGGAAGAAGATGATTGATGATAATTTGTATAAATCTAGGATATGCTAGAAACTTTTCCTTCACTGCTCCAGTTAAGTTATCCTTTAGCTGAGTGAATATGAAACCAGAAAAGTTGTAGTCTCTTCCCTTTATTAATCCCAAAATAGCTGATCCCAGAGTACTGTTAGCTGAATCAAAACCCCCTTTCCTTATTGATAGGCAGTGAAAAAACACAAGCACTATATATCTCCAATGGCTTGGTAAGGAGTTCTTGATAATCTGACCACTCTTGAACTCATTAGGATGACCCATTCTTCTGAAGCATTCTTTCACATAGTAGATTTGAAAATCAAAGGGTGCTTCTGGGTTGTCATTTAACTGCAGTACCTCTCTCACAGTGTCTTCAGAAAATAATACTTCTTGGCCATGTACAGTTGCTCTAATGTGTTGCACATTTTCAACTGTGATTATCTCTGCAGTTTCCCAAAATTGTCTAATAGTTGCCTCAAACACCGGTAGGTTATGGCTTATAGCAAAACTTATGTTGGAGTTTGCCAGAAAGTTTAAGACCGGAATGAACTCAGCAGCTTTCGGATCATTGCTATTAAGAAATGCACATACATTGTGCCTTTTCACGAATACGAGATCCATACCTGTAAAATTCATCAGTTTTGCACAATAAGTAAAGGTTCTGAATATGGTCAATCGAAACTAAGTATTTCAACACTTAGGAAAAATCAGAAATCCTTATTGTCGAAACTAAGTAGTTTCGATAGAGATGAACTTATCGAAACTAACTAGTTTCGATAGAAGCAATAAGCTTTGATCAACACTTATAAAATTTCTGAAATCAACACTGTTGAAACTAAGTAGTTTCGATAGAGATGAACTTATCGAAACTAACTAGTTTCGATAGAGGAAATAAGCCTTGATCAACACTTATAAAATTTCTGAAATCAACACTGTCGAAACTAAGTAGTTTCGATAGAGATGAACTTATCGAAACTAAGTAGTTTCGATAGAGATGAACTTATCGAAACAAGTACTTTCGATAGAGAAAAAACTTATCGAAACAAGTAGTTTCGATAGAGAAATTAGGTCGTGTTTGGGTGTCGAAACCAGTAGTTTCGATTAAAAATTTTGAGAAATTTTGAAAGAGTTGAACTCTTTTATCGAAACTACTTCGTTTTGAAACCCAAACCCCTTTTGATTCACTATACACAGACTAAAATAAACAGTTTAATGAAGGGTTTAGATTGGCCTGTAAATGACGGAATGTCATCTTACCAAATGCGAGACTGTTATCTGCAATAAAACACAATAATCGTGAGTTCTAAGAATATAAAGATGTTTGCAAACACGGATATGCACACAACGACTGTTATTATGAAGATTCAGTCGAACAATTTGAACTTTTGAAACCCTAGGTCTGTTGATTCGCAAGAATCATTCAAATGAAATAGTGAGACGTTACCTTATGGTGAAGACGATGGTGACAACGGGGTTAATCAGGTGATTAACCATGATAATTTGCAACTCAGACCAAGGCTTGAGAAATTTTATGTGTGTCGGAGAAGATGAAAGGGTTGCGAAAAAGACGAGTGAAGAAGATATGAAGGGAGAGATTTATTTATGAAGGCATTTAAATTGCGAGGAACAAAAGACAAAAATGCCCCCGTCGAAACAACTAGTTTCGATAGGGCAAACTAGTTTCGATATTTACAGAGTAGTTTCGATAGGGCAAAGTAGTTTCGATATGAACATAGTAGTTTCGATATGTCAAAGTAGTTTCGATATGAACATAGTAGTTTCGATATGTCAAAGTAACAGAAATAAGACTAACATATATACACAAGATATTTACACTTTTCTTCTTGAAAAAGATCCAACATGAGATCAGATCTGGTCAGTCTCTTGAAACACTTCCTTTTGCAATTAACTACTGTGAGTCCCTGAAGATAGCTGATATTTGTGCAAAGTAAACCCGAACATTTGTTTGTATTTTGATTTCATGTGATTAAAAGGTACCATTTAAGCACTATACAAGGTGTACCCCACATATTAAAATAAAATGATTTTGAAAACGTATCAATCCTCAAGAAGTACCCATCTTCATCCTATCATCTCTTTCTGATTAACCGAGGTACCGTCTTAGTAATGTCAAAGTACCACCAAAATAAAATAAGGTATCCAAGTGGATTTAGAAAATTAAAATAAAAAATATCCAAGTAGATATTAAAAAGGTACGAGCATTCTAGATCTTTGCGTAAGCAAAACAGTAGAAGTCGTAAAATTATCCAAGCGGATAGAAAAATGTTGAACACCCGAGATCTCTGCGTAAGCAAAACAGACGGGGTCAAATCATCCAAGTGGATGGGAAAAGGATGAGCACCTGAGATCTTTACGTAAGCAAAACATACGGGGTCATCGGTGGTAAATATCGTTATATTGACGGTCACTTGGCGTATGAATAGGAATCCAATACGTAAGCATGTATCTGATTGAATTGGTTTTCTTAGATATAAAAATGGGTTAGATGTTTCAATAATGGGTTCAAACACACAAGTATGAGATATATATTAGAGTTTTCACACTACTTACAAGTTTTAACCATATGTCGGGCCTACCATCTATACCTCAGTAAACACCATCGCTTTTGGTCCATTCCATGTCTAAGAGATGAGATCAGACACTATCATTTCTCAAAGGTCATATTCAATTCTTCCTGCAACTCAAAACCACTTGTAAAATTTTATACACAGCATTTCTTTTCAATATAATATTTCTCCCCCAAAAGAGTTGCGTAAAAACTGTTCATAAAAATAAAATCTTTTTGGAATTTTCTTTGACAAGTAAACGGAAAAAAAATAAAAAAGAATAAAATAAAAAAATAAGAAAGTTTCTGAAACCGTAACCCCTCCTACTCACAGCAAAGAAGCCACAACCGAGCCCTCTCGCAATAATAGAAAGAGGAAAGTTAGAAATTTTGCTGTGGTTACTCCTGCTGTTCCCGTCAACCAAGCTGCACCTATGGTTCAAGCACCGGTCAAAAAGCCATATGGTTGAATCTACCCACTTTGTGCCACCTACAACTACCATCATCCCCAAAGCATCCCATGTCGCCTTTGTACTTATTATGGGAGATATGGTCATACGGTTAGTGTTTGTAGGACCAAAGCTCTTACGGGCCAAGTCAACCCTCCAAACCGAACCGTACCTCAAGTGGCTAACCAACGTGCTCCCGCCATTGCTAATGGGTGTGCTTGTTATGAGTGTGGTGACCCGAACCATTTTCGTAATCAATGTCCAAGACTTGCAAATGCTAGACAAGGTGGAGCTCGTGGGCGTGCATTCAACATAAACGCCAACGAAGCTCAAGCCAACAACGACGTTGTTAATGGTACGTTCCTTGTTAATAGTCAATATGCCTCCATTTTGTTCGATACCGGTGCCGATAAAAGTTTTGTGTCACTTAATTTTGAGCCTTTACTTGCAAAGACACGATCCCAATTAGAGAAAAACCTTCACCGTTGAAATAGCAAATGGTGACTCCCTTACCATTGAGTCCATTATTTATGATTGCTCCTTAGAACTAAATGACCATTCATTCCCAATCAACCTTGTTCCAATGCCACTAGGAAGCTTTGATATTATCATAGGTATGGATTGGCTATCAAATCATCATGCCGAAGTCATTTGCTTTGAAAAGTGTATCCGAATTCCGCTACCATCAGGAGAAACCTTAAGGGTTTTTGGTGAAAAGCCTTGCAAGGGACTTAAGTTGATGTCATGCACTACCGCTCAAAAGTACTTACGAAAGAAGTACATTGCTTTCTTAGCTCACATTTTTCAAAAGGATGTTAAGGAGAAGAGTATCCAAGACATTCCCATTATTCGAGATTTTCCCGAGGTTTTTCCTAAGGATTTATCCGGTCTTCCTCCCGTTCGTCAAGTAGAGTTCCGTATTGATCTTATACCTGGAGCTAACCCCGTTGCTAGAGCTCCCTATCGTCTTGCACCTTCTGAATTGCAAGAACTTGCAAGTCAACTTCAAGAACTCTCCGACAAGGGATTCATCCGTCCGAGTCATTAACCGTGGGGTGCACCCGTCTTATTTGTTAAGAAGAAGGATGGATCATTTCGCATGTGTATTGACTACCGCGAACTTAACAAGCTTACTATCAAGAACCATTATCCTTTGCCTAGAATCGATGACCTCTTTGATCAACTTCAAGGTTCTACTTGTTTCTCAAAGATTGATCTTCGATCCGGTTATCATCAGCTTCATGTTCAAGAAGATGACATTCCTAAGACTGCTTTTCGAACAAGGTATGGTCATTACGAGTTCATGGTTATGCCTTTCGGGTTGACCAATGCACCCGCAGTTTTCATGGATCTCATGAATCGTGTGTGCAAACCGTACTTTGATAAATTCGTGATCGTTTTCATTGATGACATCTTAATCTATTCCAAGACTAAAGCCGACCTTGAAGAACATCTTAGACTGGTTTTGGATCTCTTGAGAAAAGAACAACTATATGCCAAATTCTCCAAATGCAAATTTTGGCTAAAAGAAGTTCAATTTCTTGGTCACATCGTTAACGACAAGGGTATTCATGTCGATCCTGCTAAGATTGAAACGGTTAAGAATTGGAATGCCCCGAAGACTCCTACCGAAGTTCGTTCATTTCTTGGTCTTGCGGGTTATTATCATCGTTTCATCTCAAACTTCTCAAAGATTGCTGTCCCTCTTACCGCCTTGACCCACAAGGGTAAGACTTATGAATGGGGACCGAAACAAGAAGAAGCTTTCCAAACCCTCAAGCAAAAGTTGTGCAATGCTCCCATATTGACTCTCCCCGATGGAAATGATGATTTAGTTGTCTACTGTGATGCTTGTAACCAAGGTCTTGGTTGTGTCCTCATGCAACGAGGCAAAGTAATCGCTTATGCATCAAGGTAACTCAAAGTTCATGAGAAGAATTATACGACGCACGATCTCTAGTTGGGTGCGGTCGTATTCGCGTTAAAGATTTGGAGACATTACCTATATGGCACAAAATGTGTGGTGTTCACCGACCACAAAAGTCTTCAACATATCTTCAACCAAAAAGAACTTAATATGAGGCAACGACGTTGGGTCGAGCTCCTTAACGACTACGACTGCGAGATTCGTTACCATCCCGGCAAAGCGAATGTTGTAGCCGATGCTTTGAGTCGAAAGGACCATGTTTTGCTTCATTGTGCCCGTATTCAAACCGATATTCAAACCCGTATCTTAGAAGCTCAACACGTCTCGGTAACCGAGGGTAACATGTATGAAGAAATGTCGTGTGGTGTTGAACTTCTTCTTGAATCAAAACCCAATGGCTTACTCTATTACTTGAACCGTATTTGGGTTCCCGATCGCGACGATCTCCGTGCATTTCTCATGAATGAGGCTCATAAGACTCGTTATTCTATTCATCCTGGTGCGGATAAAATGTACCAAGATCTTCGCCAACTTTATTGGTGGCCCGGTATGAAGAAAGACATTGCTCTTTATGTGGCCAAATGCTTAACTTGTTCCAAAGTCAAAGCCGAACATCAACGTCCATCTGGTTTACTCGAACAACCAGAAATTCCCGTATGGAAATGGGAGAATCTAGCTATGGATTTTATTACCAAGCTCCCTCGCACCTCGAGTGGATATGATAGTATTTGGGTGATCATTGATCGTCTCACTAAATCCGCTCATTTCTTGCCTATCCGCGAAGACTTCAAAGTGGAGAAACTAGCCCGAATTTACATTGATGAAGTTGTGAGCCGTCATGGTGTTCCCATGAACATAATATCCGATAGAGACGCTCGGTTCACTTCTCGATTTTGGCAATCTCTCCAAAAGGCTCTTGGTACTCGATTGGATTTGAGCACGGCTTACCATCCGCAAACTGATGGTCAAACCGAGCGAACAATCCAAACTCTTGAAGACATGCTTAGAGCTTGTGTAATCGATTTTGGTGGCAATTGGGATTCACATCTATCCCTCATTGAGTTTTCTTACAACAATAGCTACCACACAAGTATCAACATGGCTCCATTCGAAGCTCTCTATGGTCGCAAGTGTCGTTCCCCTATCTGTTGGAACGAGATTGGTGAAGCACAAATCACTGGTCCCGAGTTAATTCAAGAAACATCCGACAAGATTATTCAAATCCGTGACAATATTCAAGTAGCGAGGAGTCGGCAAAAGAGTTATGCCGACAAACGTCGAAAACCCTTGGAATTCCAAGTCGGTGATCTTGTTCTTCTTAAGTTGTCTCCATGGAAGGGCGTGATCCGCTTTGGAAAGAAAGGCAAGTTAGCACCTCGTTATGTTGGTCCATTCAAAATCCTTGAAAGGATTGGGAAAGTGGCTTACAAGCTCGAGTTAACTCCATCTCTTGGAAATGTGCATCCTACATTTCATATATCTAATCTGAAGAAGTGTCTCGCTGATGAAAATCTCCATATACCACTTGACGACGTGCGCATTGATGAAACGATGCACTTCGTTGAGAAGCCGGTGGAAATTATGGATCGTGAAGTCAAACAGCTCAAGCGAAGTCGCATTCCTATCGTCAAAGTTCGTTGGGAATCTAATCGTGGTCCTGAGTTCACTTGGGAGCGAGAGGACCAAATGAAGCTCTTGTACTCCCATCTTTTTACTAATACTGTTGTATCCTCTAGCTAAATTTCGGGACGAAATTCTCTCAACATGGGGAGACTGTAACATCTCTGAATTTAGTATTCATATCTCAATTCAATGTAATGCAATTTCAAATTCAAAGTTCGTGCACTGCCTTATTATTTTGCTTACCTTAAACGAAATGCAATGATTCAATACAAATTTACAAGTTTTGCTCGATTATATACATTTAAACACTATGCAAGAAACTATTTAATTCAAACACATTAAACCTAAAAAGTCAAGGACTAAAGTTGAAAAATGTCAAGAAACCCTAGTCTAGCACGGTCGTGCTTCGTTCTGGCACGGTCGCGCCAAGTGCCTCGACACGATCGCGCGACTGGTCCTGGAACGATGCCTAGGCACGGTCGCGCCATATTTGGGCAGGGTCGCGCCTGCGTAACAGTCGAAACGTAAATGAGATTTCAAAACGCTCGATCGTTCAAATTCAAATCCGATTACGTTTCATTTTCATTAACAAAGAAAATAACTCAGTTGATTATAATTATTATTATCAAAACTCTCTCAAAACCATCGATCTTCTCCCTCAAGGCTCAATCCTAAAATTCGATCAAATTCCTCTCAAGCAATCAAGAAATTCTATTCAGCAATCTTCCCTGTTATTATTGGACTCTCTGGCCTAGCCGGAATTGCAGCCGAAGTCGCCGGAAGCCGTTATCGCCGTCGCCGGAACTCCCTTCTACCGATCGCTATCGATTCCTTTCTGTTTGAGGTAATTGAATCATCCCTCCCTTTCGTTTCGGTCCATATATCAAAAGCCCCCTATCAATCTGGGCTTTCATTACAGAAATCGTCCGAATCAGAACTTATATTTTTAATAAAAAGGATTTAATCGATTTCACTCTTAAACACGAGTTACATACAATTAATTTATACTGATAGACTCGTATCGTCTCAGTAATCAAAAGCCCTATCAATTCCAACACTATAAATACAAGAATTGTTCAATTCGTGTCTGATTTGGAAGAGACACGGTCGCGCTAATCATCTAGCGCGGCCGTGCCTCATGAAACGCGGTCGTGCCGATTAGCAGCGCGGTCGTGCCCTCCTGTCCAGACCTTGTCATGCCCTCTGGGCTAGTCTCTGTTGTGTCTAAAGATCATAGACACGACCGTGCCGGGCCAAGGCACGGTCGTGCCTGTTGACTTGTCTAAATTGTGCTCCTGTTGATCAACCCGGTCGTGCCCCGACTAGCGCGGTCGCGCCCCTGGCTTGAGCACGATCGTGCCCTTCCGAGGCACGGTCGTGTGTGACTCAGAAATTGTAACAGAATTATAATTTTTCATTTTTCGATCAATAAATGTTTTGTTTTTATAAAAATATGTTTTCTGTATTTAAAAATGGATTAAAAGTTTAATCTTGGCATAAATATAATTTATTTAAAAGTTTATGAAAATTAAATTTGTATTTATTATCTTACACTTAAATGATATTTTAAATAATTAAGTTACAAAATTTATAAATAAATAAGATAATGATTATTTATTTAATGTACATTTTAAATCAAAATCATTTATTTATTTATACTTAATTACAATTAATATTTATATTATTTCATAAACTATAATTATATATTTATTCAATTATTCAATTCAAACCTAATCAAATTGTTTCAAAAATATTTTATTTCAAACTCTATATATTTTATTCAATACTTTTAAATACAAATCAATAGTTTTATACACAAATTCAACTTTCATTTTAGACTTAAACTTTATGCATCTAATTGATTCAATACACATTACTCTTTAGGTTAAATTGTGCATTTCGAGGATCATATTTGCTATCTATAATCTTTGTTAGCTACACTTCCATACCAAGTGAGTATTCACAACCCCTTTTTACTCTTTTACACTTTTGGGGTGGAACATGAACTCTATACACATTACACATTACACATTACATTTACACAAACAACACAAAGTACAAATCCTATTTACTTTCATGTGTGCAAATTTGAGCTTTATGCCCGAGTGCTAGGTGTGCTAACCTTTGTATGCGATTATGTGCAATCATTAACTATACAAGCCGACGGTTTTCAATGATAGATCTATTGAGTCTGACAAACCCACCCATGGTACGCGGTGATTGAAACCGACAATACAATTTTTGCATGCTAGTTACAAGGTTTGGTTGTACATGGTTAGACAATAGCTGCTCCCCATAAATGCCTTATTTATCATGATATGTAAAGGATTTGTTTTCAACTATATGCTATCTACATACAACTGTGTTATACTCACCAACTATTTAGTTGACTTTATTTTATTCATGTTTCAGGCCCCAATATGTGAGATTGATTGAAGACGTGTTCAACATAGGATTTGGACTTAGCAATTTAAATCGAGTACTTTATGAGTTATTTTATGTTTCTTGTTTGAATTTGGTTTGTACTTGGATTATTTGTAATGGAAATTTAACTTTAATATATTTCAATTTAGTCAACCATGTGCTATGAACAGTCTTACATGTCCCGCGAATCAAAACCGAATTAAATTGCCATTTGGAACTCTAATTGATACTAATATCATTAATAAATTTATGCTTAAAAATAGTTATCATTAACCCTAAGCTACTTTCTTGACTTTCTCGGTCGAGAGTCAGGGGAGCCATTCCCCTACTTGCTAATTCACTCAAATTTCTGATAAAAACCATACCTCCTCAGTACCAAATCTCTCAATCCCTTTCAAACCTTCTCGTTTTCTTACGACAATTTCCCAATTCTCCTTCAAATCGAAGTCCAGTTCAAGGCAAAAATTCACCAGATTTCGGTGCTATAAGAAGAGTTCCCAGTGTTTTCTCAAGAATCAAGCTAAGGAGCTCAAGATCATTCTCTGTTTCTCTAGAAATCACCATTCTCTGTTTGAGGTAAAAACTCAATATTACCCATTTCATTTTCTTTAGAACCGTAGCTGAACATACAAAACGTTCAAACGCAACTAAGATAACAAGAAAAGTGTGTCAAATTCAAGATTTGAACATAAAAATATACAGGACGAATTCTGTCAATCAAAGTGCAATAATCGAAACTATAGTTTCGATACCTGTTATTCAATCGAAACTAGGAGTTTCAATACCTGTCAATCAAAACTGGGAGTTTCGATACCAGTTGTTCAATCGAAACTAGGAGTTTCGATACTTATTTACTCAATCGAAACTAGGAGTTTCGATACCTATTTACAATCGAAACTAAGTAGTTTCGATACCGATTGCCCAATCGAAACTAGGTAGTTTCAATACTATTTTTGCTAATCGAAACTAGGTAGTTTCGATACCCAATTTACTCAATCGAAACTAAGTAGTTTCGACATCTGTTCTGTTCAATCGAAACTAAGAAAGTTTCGATACCTGTTCATCAGCCCCATAAGGCAGTAACTCAGAACTATTTTTATAACAAAACAAGTGTTGGGAAAAACTAAAAAGATAATTAAAACAAAAGCAATCAGATCGGCTAAGTCAAGTGAACAATTTGCGTTTAAGACGGGTAGTCTTAACGTGTATGTTATCCTTGTGTAATTAGGATACGGATAGGCGAATCTGCTGTTATTCAAAAATTTGCTAACATTCAAATTGTCGAGGTGAGTTTCACTAATCCCCCTTTTTCTAAAGTTTTGAAATGATTTGGGGTGGAAACATACTTGTAAAAGACTTTTGTGTATAAATGAATTGAACTAATGATCTGACCGTATGTGTGTATTGAGGGAAAAGTAAAGCGCTTAAAGTCCTCTGAATAAATTAGTAACCATTAGCTATGGATTTAGCCCGGGATTATATGAATAGTACTATTGGGGGTGACGCCTCCGGTCATGGTTAGTCACGCTAACCAAGGGTCAAAATGGCCGAATGACCGCATATTGTCTTACTCGCAGAAAGGCGAGGGGAGGCACAAAATGTTGGGGTTTGGTTACGGTCTCGTACATTACATACTATTTTGTATTCCTTGCAAGCTTACAAATGGGGTCAATAGATCAGATTAGTATTCATATTCATTGGCAATACGTATAAAAGAGTTCTGATCTGGTTAAAGTGATCAGGTTTTACACAAAAGAGTTCTGATCAGGTTAAAGTGATCAGGTTTAAACAAAAGAGTTCTGATCAGGTTAAAGTGATCAGGTTTTACATAAAAGAGTTCTGATCAGGTTAAAGTGATCAGGTTTTACACAAAAGAGTTCTGATCAGGTTAAAGTGATCAGGTCTTACACAAAAGAGTTCCGATCAGGTTATAGTGATCAGGTTTTAAACAAAAGAGTTCTGATCAGGTTAAAGTGATCAGGTTTAACAAGGAATTTTGATCGGAAAATGATCAGATTTAAACATTGGGTTTATGATAACTCTTTATAATAACTTGTGAACTCACCAACCTCGTGTTGACAGTTTTAAGTATGTTTTCAGGAAATTGAACGTGGCCATCAGGTTAGCAATGTAGGATTCATGCATGCACGTGGATACGGCTTTTGAGAGGATTTCTCTTGTATAACTCATGGCCTTGAGTCATATTTGCGAAATCTTAAACTTTTGTAAACTCAAGTTGATATTTTGTGATGTAAATATTTTAAACTCGATTATGTATCCAATTACATGTATGTGTTTGCAATAATCATATGCTTTGGAAACAAGTGAACGTTGCGCCTCGCGTTTCCGCCCTGGCAAAGCTACGAGATTACACGTCGCCTGGGTTACATGCCCGCGCACAAGAGCTGAACTCTTTGCCAAATATTGGCAAAGCTACGGCATTACACGCCACCAGAGAAACAGGCGCGCGCACAAGACTAGAACTCTTTACCAAACATTGGCAAAGCTACGGCATTACATGCTGCCTGAGATATAGGCGCGCACAAGACCTGAAATCTTTGCCAAACATTGGCAAAGCTACGGCATTACACGCTGCCTGAGACACAGGCGCGCACACAAGACCTGAAGTCTTTGCCAAACATTGGAAAAGCTAGGACATTACACCTCGCCTTAGACACAGGCGCGCACACAAGACCTGAAGTCTTTGCCAAACATTGGCAAAGCTACAGCATTACACGCCGCCTGAGACACAAGCGCGCGCACAAGACCTGAAGTCCTTGCCAAACATTGGCAAAGCTACAGCATTACACGCCGCCTCAAACACAGGCGCGCGCACAAGACGTGAAGTCTTTGCCAAACATTGGAAAAGTTACGACATTACACCCCGATTGAAACACATGCGCGCGCACAAGACCTGGTGTCTTTGCCAAGCATTGATAAAGCTACGACATTACATGCCGCGTGAGACACATGCGCGCGCACAAGGCATGACGTCTTGGCCAAACATTTCTAAGCTACGACATTGCACGTCGCCTGAGAAACATGCGCGAGCAAAAGACCTAAAGTCTTTGTCAAACATCGACAAAGCTTCGGCATTACACGCCGCCTGAGACACATGCGCGCGCACAAGACCTGAAGTCTGTGCCAAACATTGGCAAAGCTACGACATTACACGCCGCCTGGGTTACATGCCCGCGCACCAGACCTGAACTCTATGCCAAATATTGGCAAAGCTACGGCATTACACGCCGCCGAAGAAACAGGCGCGCGCACAAGACCTGAAGTCTTTGCCAAACATTGGCAAAGCTACGGCATTACACGCCGATTGAAACACATGCGCGCGCATAAGACCTGGTGTCTTTGCCAAGCATTGATAAAGCTACGATATTACATGCCGCGTGAGACACATGCGCGCGCACAAGGCCTGACGTCTTTGCCAAACATTTCTAAGCTACGACATTGCACGTCGCCTGAGAAACATGCGCACGCAAAAGACCTAAAGTCTTTGTCAAACATCGACAAAGCTTCGGCATTACACGCCGCCTGAGACACATGCGCGCGCACAAGACCTGAAGTCTGTGCCAAACATTGGCAAAGCTATGACATTACACGTTGCCTGGGTTACATGCCCGCGTACAAGACCTGAACTCTTTGCCAAATATTGGCAAAGCTACGGTATTACACGCCACCGGAGAAACAGGCGCGCACACAAGACTAGAACTCTTTACCAAACATTGGCAAAGCTATGGCATTACACGCTGCCTGAGATATAGGTGCGCGCACAAGACCTGAAGTCTTTGCCAAACATTGAAAAAGCTACGGCATTACACGTCGCCTGAGACACATGCGCGCGCACAAGACCTGAAGTCTGTGCCAAACATTGGCAAAGCTAGGAGATTACACGTCGCCTGGGTTACATGCCCGCGCACAAGAGCTGAACTCTTTGCCAAATATTGGCAAAGCTACGGCATTACACGCCACCAGAGAAACAGGCGCGCGCACAAGACTAGAACTCTTTACCAAACATTGGCAAAGCTACGGCATTACACGCTGCCTGAGATATAGGCGTGCACAAGACCTGAAATCTTTACCAAACATTGGCAAAGCTACGGCATTACACGCTGCCTGAGACACAGGCGCGCGCACAAGACCTGAAGTCTTTGCCAAACATTGGAAAAGCTACAACATTACACGTCGCCTGAGACACAGGCGCGCACACAAGACCTGAAGTCTTCGCCAAACATTGGCAAAGCTACAGCATTACACGCCGCCTGAGACACAAGCGCGCGCACAAGACCTGAAGTCCTTGCCAAACATTGGCAAAGCTACAGAATTACACGCCGCCTCAAACACAGGCGCGCGCACAAGACGTGAAGTCTTTGCCAAACATTGGAAAAGTTACGACATTACACCCCGATTGAAACACATGCGCGCGCACAAGACCTGGTGTCTTTGCCAAGCATTGATAAACCTACGACATTACATGCCGCGTGAGACACATGCGCGCGCACAAGTCCTGACGTCTTGGCCAAACATTTCTAGGCTACGACATTGCACATCGCCTGAGAAACATGCGCGCGCAAAAGACCTAAAGTCTTTGTCAAACATCGACAAAGCTTCGGCATTACACGCCGCCTGAGACACATGCGCGCGCACAAGACCTGAAGTCTGTGCCAAACATTGGCAAAGCTACGACATTACACGCCGCCTGGGTTACATGCCCGCGCACAAGACCTGAACTCTATGCCAAATATTGGCAAAGCTACGGCATTACACGCCGCCGAAGAAACAGGTGCGCGCACAAGACTAGAACTTTTTGCCAAACATTGGCAAAGCTACGGCATTACACGTTGCCTTAGATATAGGCACGCACAAGACCTAAATATTTGCCAAACATTGGCAAAGCTACGGCATTACACGCCGCCTAAGACACAGGCGCGCGCACATGACCTGAAGTCTTTGCCAAACATTGGAAAAGCTACGGCATTACACGTCGCCTGAGACACAGGCGCGCACACAAGACCTGAATTCCTTGCCAAACATTGGCAAAGCTACAGCATTACACGCCGCCTCAAACACAGGCGTGCGCACAAGACGTGAAGTCTTTCCCAAACATTGGCAAAGCTACGACATTACACCCCGATTGAAACACATGCGCGCGCACAAGACCTGGTGTCTTTGCCAAGCATTGGCAAAGCTACGACATTACACGCCGCGGGAGACACATGCGCGCGCACAAGGCCTGAAGTCTTTGCCAAACATTGGCAAAGCTACAGCATTACACGCCGCCTCAAACACAGGCGCGCGCACAAGACCTGAAGTCTTTGCCAAACATTGGTAAATTTACGACATTACACCCCGATTGAAACACATGAGCGCGCACAAGACCTGGTGTCTTTGCCAAGCATTGATAAAGCTACGACATTACATGCCGCGTGAGACACATGCGCGCGCACAAGGCCTGACGTCTTTGCCAAACATTTCTAAGCTACGACATTGCACGTCGCCTGAGAAACATGCGCAAGCAAAAGACCTAAAGTCTTTGTCAAACATCGACAAAGCTTCGGCATTACACGCCGCCTGAGACACATGCGCGCGCACAAGACCTGAAGTCTGTGCCAAACATTGGCAAAGCTATGACATTACACGTCGCCTGGGCTACATGCACGCGCACAAGACCTGAACTCTTTGCCAAATATTGGCAAAGCTACGGTATTACACGCCACCGGAGAAACAGGCGCGCACACAAGACTAGAACTCTTTACCAAACATTGGCAAAGCTATGGCATTACACGCTGCCTGAGATATAGGCGCGCGCACAAGACCTGAAGTCTTTGCCAAACATTGGAAAAGCTACGGCATTACACGTCGCATGAGACACATGCGCGCGCACAAGACCTGAAGTCTGTGCCAAACATTGGCAAAGCTACGAGATTACACGTCGCCTGGGTTATATGCCCGCGCACAAGAGCTTAACTCTTTGCCAAATATTGGCAAAGCTACGGCATTACACGCCACCAGAGAAACAGGCGCGCGCACAAGACTAGAAATCTTTACCAAACATTGGCAAAGCTACGGCATTACACGCTGCCTGACATATAGGCGCGCACAAGACCTGAAATCTTTGCCAAACATTGGCAAAGCTACGACATTACACGCTGCCTGAGACACAGGCGCGCGCACAAGACCTGAAGTCTTTGCCAAACATTGGAAAAGCTACGACATTACACGTCGCCTGAGACACAGGCGCGCACACAAGACCTGAAGTCTTTGCCAAACATTGGCAAAGCTACAGCATTACACGCCGCCTCAAACACAGGCGCGCGCACAAGACGTGAAGTCTTTGCCAAACATTGGCAAAGCTACGACATTACACCCCGATTGAAACACATGCGCGCGCACAAGACCTGGTGTCTTTGCCAAGCATTGGTAAAGCTACGACATTACACGCCGCGTGAGACACATGCTCGCGCACAAGGCCTGAAGTCTTTGCCAAACATTGGCAAAGCTACAGCATTACACGCCGCCTGAGACACAAGCGCGCGCACAAGACCTGAAGTCCTTGCCAAACATTGGCAAAGCTACAGCATTACACGCCGCCTCAAACACAGGCGCGCGCACAAGACGTGAAGTCTTTGCCAAACATTGGCAAAGCTACAGCATTACACGCCGCCTCAAACACAGGCGCGCGCACAAGACGTGAAGTCTTTGCCAAACATTGGGAAAGTTACGACATTACACCCCGATTGAAACACATGCGCGCGCACAAGACCTGGTGTCTTTGCCAAGCATTGTTAAAGCTACGACATTACATGCCGCGTGAGACACATGCGCGCGCACAAGGCCTGACGTCTTTGCCAAACATTTCTAAGCTACGACATTGCACGTCGCCTGAGAAACATGCGCACGCAAAAGACCTAAAGTCTTTGTCAAACATCGACAAAGCTTCGGCATTACACGCCGCCTGAGACACATGCGCGCGCACAAGACCTGAAGTCTGTGCCAAACATTGGCAAAGCTACGACATTACATGCCGCCTGGGTTACATGAACGCGCACAAGACCTGAACTCTATGCCAAATATTGGCAAAGCTACGGCATTACACGCCGCCGAAGAAACAGGCGCGCGCACAAGACTAGAACTCTTTGCCAAACATTGGCAAAGCTACGGCATTACACGCTGCCTTAGATATAGGCGCGCACAAGACCTGAAATATTTGCCAAACATTGGCAAAGCTACGGCATTACACGCCGCCTAAGACACAGGCGCGCGCACATGACCTGAAGTCTTTGCCAAACATTGGAAAAGCTACGGCATTACACGTCGCCTAAGATACAGGCGTGCACACAAGACCTGAAGTCCTTGCCAAACATTGGCAAAGCTACAGCATTACACGCCGCCTCAAACACAGGCGCGCGCACAAGACGTGAAGTCTTTGCCAAACATTGGCAAAGCTACGACATTACACCCCGATTGAAACACATGCGCGCGCACAAGACCTGGTGTCTTTGCCAAGCATTGATAAAGCTACGACATTACATGTCGCGTGAGACACATGCGCGCGCACAAGGCCTGACGTCTTTGCCAAACATTTCTAAGCTACGACATTGCACGTCGCCTGAGAAACATGCGCACGCAAAAGACCTAAAGTCTTTGTCAAACATCGACAAAGCTTCGGCATTACACGCCGCCTGAGACACATGCGCGCGCACAAGACCTGAAGTCTGTGCCAAACATTGGCAAAGCTATGACATTACACGTCGCCTGGGTTACATGCCCGCGTACAAGACCTGAACTCTTTGCCAAATATTGGCAAAGCTACGGTATTACACGCCACCGGAGAAACAGGCGCGCACACAAGACTAGAACTCTTTACCAAACATTGGCAAAGCTATGGCATTACACGCTGCCTGAGATATAGGTGCGCGCACAAGACCTGAAGTCTTTGCCAAACATTGAAAAAGCTACGGCATTACACGTCGCCTGAGACACATGCGCGCGCACAAGATCTGAAGTCTGTGCCAAACATTGGCAAAGCTACGAGATTACACGTCGCCTGGGTTACATGCCCGCGCACAAGAGCTGAACTCTTTGCCAAATATTGGCAAAGCTACGGCATTACACGCCACCAGAGAAACAGGCGCGCGCACAAGACTAGAACTCTTTACCAAACATTGGCAAAGCTACGGCATTACACGCTGCCTGAGATATAGGCGCGCACAAGACCTGAAATCTTTGCCAAACATTGGCAAAGCTACGGCATTACACGCTGCCTGAGACACAGGAGCGCGCACAAGACCTGAAGTCTTTGCCAAACATTGGAAAAGCTACGACATTACACGTCGCCTGAGACACAGGCGCGCACACAAGACCTGAAGTCTTCGCCAAACATTGGCAAAGCTACAGCATTACACGCCGCCTGAGACACAAGCGCGCGCACAAGACCTGAAGTCCTTGCCAAACATTGGCAAAGCTACAGAATTACACGCCGCCTCAAACACAGGCGCGCGCACAAGACGTGAAGTCTTTGCCAAACATTGGAAAAGTTACGACATTACACCCCGATTGAAACACATGCGCGCGCACAAGCCCTGGTGTCTTTGCCAAGCATTGATAAACCTACGACATTACATGCCGCGTGAGACACATGCGCGCGCACAAGTCCTAACGTCTTGGCCAAACATTTCTAGGCTACGACATTGCACATCGCCTGAGAAACATGCGCGCGCAAAAGACCTAAAGTCTTTGTCAAACATCGACAAAGCTTCGGCATTACACGCCGCCTGAGACACATGCGCGCGCACAAGACCTGAAGTCTGTGCCAAACATTGGCAAAGCTACGACATTACACGCCGCCTGGGTTACATGCCCGCGCACAAGACCTGAACTCTATGCCAAATATTGGCAAAGCTACGGCATTACACGCCGCCGAAGAAACAGGCGCGCGCACAAGACTAGAACTTTTTGCCAAACATTGGCAAAGCTACGGCATTACACGCTGCCTTAGATATAGGCGCGCACAAGACCTAAATATTTGCCAAACATTGGCAAAGCTACGGCATTACACGCCGCCTAAGACACAGGCGCGCGCATATGACCTGATGTCTTTGCCAAACATTGGAAAAGCTAAGGCATTACACGTCGCCTGAGACACAGGCGCGCACACAAGACCTGAATTCCTTGCCAAACATTGGCAAAGCTACAGCATTACACGCCGCCTCAAACACAGGCGTGCGCACAAGACGTGAAGTCTTTGCCAAACATTGGCAAAGCTACGACATTACACCCCGATTGAAACACATGCGCGCGCACAAGACCTGGTGTCTTTGCCAAGCATTGGCAAAGCTACGACATTACACGCCGCGGGAGACACATGCGCGCGCACAAGGCCTGAAGTCTTTGCCAAACATTGGCAAAGCTACAGCATTACACGCCGCCTGAGACACAAGCGCGCGCACAAGACCTGAAGTCCTTGCCAAACATTGGCAAAGCTACATCATTACACGCCGCCTCAAACACAGGCGCGCGCACAAGACGTGAAGTCTTTGCCAAACATTGGTAAATTTACGACATTACACCCCGATTGAAACACATGCGCGCGCACAAGACCTGGTGTCTTTGCCAAGCATTGATAAAGCTACGACATTACATGCCGCGTGAGACACATGCGCGCGCACAAGGCCTGACGTCTTTTCCAAACATTTCTAAGCTACGACATTGCACATCGCCAGAGAAACATGCGCAAGCAAAAGACCTAAAGTCTTTGTCAGACATCGACAAAGCTTCGGCATTACACGCCGCCTGAGACACATGCGCGCGCACAAGACCTGAAGTCTGTGCCAAACATTGGCAAAGCAATGACATTACACGTCGCCTGGGCTACATGCCCGCGCTCAAGACCTGAACTCTTTGCCAAATATTGGCAAAGCTACGGTATTACACGCCACCGGAGAAACAGGCGCGCACACAAGACTAGAACTCTTTACCAAACATTGGCAAAGCTATGGCATTACACGCTGCCTGAGATATAGGTGCGCGCACAAGACCTGAAGTCTTTGCCAAACATTGAAAAAGCTACGGCATTACACGTCGCCTGAGACACATGCGCGCGCACAAGATCTGAAGTCTGTGCCAAACATTGGCAAAGCTACGAGATTACACGTCGCCTGGGTTACATGCCCGCGCACAAGAGCTGAACTCTTTGCCAAATATTGGCAAAGCTACGGCATTACACGCCACCAGAGAAACAGGCGCGCGTACAAGACTAGAACTCTTTACCAAACATTGGCAAAGCTACGGCATTACACGCTGCCTGAGATATAGGCGCGCACAAGACCTGAAATCTTTGCCAAACATTGGCAAAGCTATGGCATTACACGCTGCCTGAGACACAGGCGCGCGCACAAGACCTGAAGTCTTTGCCAAACATTGGAAAAGCTACGACATTACACGTCGCCTGAGACACAGGCACGCACACAAGACCTGAAGTCTTCGCCAAACATTGGCAAAGCTACAGCATTACACGCCGCCTGAGACACAAGCGCGCGCACAAGACCTGAAGTCCTTGCCAAACATTGGCAAAGCTACAGCATTACACGCTGCCTCAAACACAGGCGCGCGCACAAGACGTGAAGTCTTTGCCAAACATTGGAAAAGTTACGACATTACACCCCGATTGAAACACATGCGAGCGCACAAGACCTGGTGTCTTTGCCAAGCATTGATAAGGCTACGACATTACATGCCGCGTGAGACACATGCGCGCGCACAAGGCCTGACGTCTTGGCCAAACATTTCTAGGCTACGACATTGCACGTCGCCTGAGAAACATGCGCGCGCAAAAGACCTAAAGTCTTTGTCAAACATCGACAAAGCTTCGGCATTACACGTCGCCTGAGACACATGCGCGCGCACAAGACCTGAAGTCTGTGCCAAACATTGGCAAAGCTACGACATTACACGCCGCCTGGGTTACATGCCCACGCACAAGACCTGAACTCTATGCCAAATATTGGCAAAGCTACGGCATTACACGCCGCCGAAGAAACAGGCGCGCGCACAAGACTAGAATTCTTTGCCAAACATTGGCAAAGCTACGGCATTACACGCTGCCTTAGATATAGGCGCGCACAAGACCTGAAATATTTGCCAAACATTGGCAAAGCTACGGCATTACACGCCGCCTAAGACACAGGCGCGCGCACATGACCTGAAGTCTTTGCCAAACATTGGAAAAGCTACGGCATTACACGTCGCCTGAGACACAGGCGCGCACACAAGACCTGAAGTCCTTGCCAAACATTGGCAAAGCTACTGCAATACACGCCGCCTCAAACACAGGCGCGCGCACAAGACGTGAAGTCTTTGCCAAACATTGGCAAAGCTACGGTATTACACGCCACCGGAGAAACAGGCGCGCACACAAGACTAGAACTCTTTACCAAACATTGGCAAAGCTATGGCATTACACGCTGCCTGAGATATAGGCGCGCGCACAAGACCTGAAGTCTTTGCCAAACATTGGAAAAGCTACGGCATTACACGTCGCATGAGACACATGCGCGCGCACAAGACCTGAAGTCTGTGCCAAACATTGGCAAAGCTACGAGATTACACGTCGCCTGGGTTACATGCCCGCGCACAAGAGCTGAACTTTTTGCCAAATATTGGCAAAGCTACGGCATTACACGCCACCAGAGAAACAGGCGCGCGTACAAGACTAGAACTCTTTACCAAACATTGGCAAAGCTATGGCATTACACGCTGCCTGAGATATAGGCGCGCGCACAAGACCTGAAGTCTTTGCCAAACATTGGAAAAGCTACGGCATTACACGTCGCATGAGACACATGCGCGCGCACAAGACCTGAAGTCTGTGCCAAACATTGGCAAAGCTACGAGATTACACGTCGCCTGGGTTACATGCCCGCGCACAAGAGCTGAACTCTTTGCCAAATATTGGCAAAGCTACGGCATTACACGCCACCAGAGAAACAGGCGCGCGTACAAGACTAGAACTCTTTACCAAACATTGGCAAAGCTACGGCATTACACGCTGCCTGAGATATAGGCGCGCACAAGACCTGAAATCTTTGCCAAACATTGGCAAAGCTATGGCATTACACGCTGCCTGAGACACAGGCGCGCGCACAAGACCTGAAGTCTTTGCCAAACATTGGAAAAGCTACGACATTACACGTCGCCTGAGACACAGGCGCGCACACAAGACCTGAAGTCTTCGCCAAACATTGGCAAAGCTACAGCATTACACGCCGCCTGAGACACAAGCGCGCGCACAAGACCTGAAGTCCTTGCCAAACATTGGCAAAGCTACAGCATTACACGCTGCCTCAAACACAGGCGCGCGCACAAGACGTGAAGTCTTTGCCAAACATTGGAAAAGTTACGACATTACACCCCGATTGAAACACATGCGAGCGCACAAGACCTGGTGTCTTTGCCAAGCATTGATAAGGCTACGACATTACATGCCGCGTGAGACACATGCGCGCGCACAAGGCCTGACGTCTTGGCCAAACATTTCTAGGCTACGACATTGCACGTCGCCTGAGAAACATGCGCGCGCAAAAGACCTAAAGTCTTTGTCAAACATCGACAAAGCTTCGGCATTACACGTCGCCTGAGACACATGCGCGCGCACAAGACCTGAAGTCTGTGCCAAACATTGGCAAAGCTACGACATTACACGCCGCCTGGGTTACATGCCCACGCACAAGACCTGAACTCTATGCCAAATATTGGCAAAGCTACGGCATTACACGCCGCCGAAGAAACAGGCGCGCGCACAAGACTAGAACTCTTTGCCAAACATTGGCAAAGCTACGGCATTACACGCCGCCTAAGACACAGGCGCGCGCACATGACCTGAAGTCTTTGCCAAACATTGGAAAAGCTACGGCATTACACGTCGCCTGAGACACAGGCGCGCACACAAGACCTGAAGTCCTTGCCAAACATTGGCAAAGCTACTGCATTACACGCCGCCTCAAACACAGGCGCGCGCACAAGACGTGAAGTCTTTGCCAAACATTGGCAAAGCTACGACATTACACCCCGATTGAAACACATGCGCGCACACAAGACCTGAGGTCTTTGCCAATCATTGATAAAGCTACGACATTACATGCCGCGAGAGACACACGCGCGCGCACAAGGCCTGACGTCTTTGCCAAACATTGGCTAAGCTACGACATTGCACGTCGCCTGAGAAACATGTGCGCGCAAAAGACCTGAAGTCTTTGTCAAACATCGACAAAGCTTCGACATTACACGCCGCCTGAGACACATGCGCGCGCACAAGACCTGAAGTCTGTGCCAAACATTGGCAAAGCTACGAGATTAAACGTCGCCTGGGTTACATGCCCGCGCACAAGAGCTGAACTCTTTGCCAAATATTGGCAAAGCTACGGCATTACACGCCACCAGCGAAACAGGCGCGCGCACAAGACTAGAAATCTTTACCAAACATTGGCAAAGCTACGGCATTACACGCTGCCTGAGATATAGGCGCGCACAAGACCTGAAATCTTTGCCAAACATTGGCAAAGCTACGACATTACACGCTGCCTGAGACACAGGCGCGCGCACAAGACCTGAAGTCTTTGCCAAACATTGGAAAAGCTACGACATTACACGTCGCCTGAGACACAGACGCGCACACAAGACCTGAAGTCTTTGCCAAACATTGGCAAAGTTACAGCATTACACGCCGCCTCAAACACAGGCGCGCGCACAAGACGTGAAGTCTTTGCCAAACATTGGCAAAGCTACGACATTACACCCCGATTGAAACACATGCGCGCGCACAAGACCTGGTGTCTTTTCCAAGCATTGGTAAAGCTACGACATTACACGCCGCGTGAGACACATGATCGCGCACAAGGCCTGAAGTCTTTGCCAAACATTGGCAAAGCTACAGCATTACACGCCGCCTGAGACACAAGCGCGCGCACAAGACCTGAAGTCCTTGCCAAACATTGGCAAAGCTACAGCATTACACGCCGCCTCAAACACAGGCGCGCGCACAAGACGTGAAGTCTTTGCCAAACATTGGAAAAGTTACGACATTACACCCCGATTGAAACACATGCGCGCGCACAAGTCCTGGTGTCTTTGCCAAGCATTGTTAAAGCTACGACATTACATGCCGCGTGAGACACATGCGCGCGCACAAGGCCTGACGTCTTTGCCAAACATTTCTAAGCTACGACATTGCACGTCGCCTGAGAAACATGCGCACGCAAAAGACCTAAAGTCTTTGTCAAACATCGACAAAGCTTCGGCATTACACGTCGCCTGAGACACATGCGCGCGCACAAGACCTGAAGTCTGTGCCAAACATTGGCAAAGCTACGACATTACACGCCGCCTGGGTTACATGCCCACGCACAAGACCTGAACTCTATGCCAAATATTGGCAAAGCTACGGCATTACACGCCGCCGAAGAAACAGGCGCGCGCACAAGACTAGAATTCTTTGCCAAACATTGGCAAAGCTACGGCATTACACGCTGCCTTAGATATAGGCGCGCACAAGACCTGAAATATTTGCCAAACATTGGCAAAGCTACGGCATTACACGCCGCCTAAGACACAGGCGCGCGCACATGACCTGAAGTCTTTGCCAAACATTGGAAAAGCTACGGCATTACACGTCGCCTGAGACACAGGCGCGCACACAAGACCTGAAGTCCTTGCCAAACATTGGCAAAGCTACTGCAATACACGCCGCCTCAAACACAGGCGCGCGCACAAGACGTGAAGTCTTTGCCAAACATTGGCAAAGCTACGGTATTACACGCCACCGGAGAAACAGGCGCGCACACAAGACTAGAACTCTTTACCAAACATTGGCAAAGCTATGGCATTACACGCTGCCTGAGATATAGGCGCGCGCACAAGACCTGAAGTCTTTGCCAAACATTGGAAAAGCTACGGCATTACACGTCGCATGAGACACATGCGCGCGCACAAGACCTGAAGTCTGTGCCAAACATTGGCAAAGCTACGAGATTACACGTCGCCTGGGTTACATGCCCGCGCACAAGAGCTGAACTCTTTGCCAAATATTGGCAAAGCTACGGCATTACACGCCACCAGAGAAACAGGCGCGCGTACAAGGCTAGAACTCTTTACCAAACATTGGCAAAGCTACGGCATTACACGCTGCCTGAGATATAGGCGCGCACAAGACCTGAAATCTTTGCCAAACATTGGCAAAGCTATGGCATTACACGCTGCCTGAGACACAGGCGCGCGCACAAGACCTGAAGTCTTTGCCAAACATTGGAAAAGCTACGACATTACACGTCGCCTGAGACACAGGCGCGCACACAAGACCTGAAGTCTTCGCCAAACATTGGCAAAGCTACAGCATTACACGCCGCCTGAGACACAAGCGCGCGCACAAGACCTGAAGTCCTTGCCAAACATTGGCAAAGCTACAGCATTACACGCTGCCTCAAACACAGGCACGCGCACAAGACGTGAAGTCTTTGCCAAACATTGGAAAAGTTACGACATTACACCCCGATTGAAACACATGCGAGCGCACAAGACCTGGTGTCTTTGCCAAGCATTGATAAGGCTACGACATTACATGCCGCGTGAGACACATGCGCGCGCACAAGGCCTGACGTCTTGGCCAAACATTTCTAGGCTACGACATTGCACGTCGCCTGAGAAACATGCGCGCGCAAAAGACCTAAAGTCTTTGTCAAACATCGACAAAGCTTCGGCATTACACGTCGCCTGAGACACATGCGCGCGCACAAGACCTGAAGTCTGTGCCAAACATTGGCAAAGCTACGACATTACACGCCGCCTGGGTTACATGCCCACGCACAAGACCTGAACTCTATGCCAAATATTGGCAAAGCTACGGCATTACACGCCGCCGAAGAAACAGGCGCGCGCACAAGACTAGAACTCTTTGCCAAACATTGGCAAAGCTACGGCATTACACGCCGCCTAAGACACAGGCGCGCGCACATGACCTGAAGTCTTTGCCAAACATTGGAAAAGCTACGGCATTACACGTCGCCTGAGACACAGGCGCGCACACAAGACCTGAAGTCCTTGCCAAACATTGGCAAAGCTACTGCATTACACGCCGCCTCAAACACAGGCGCGCGCACAAGACGTGAAGTCTTTGCCAAACATTGGCAAAGCTACGACATTACACCCCGATTGAAACACATGCGCGCACACAAGACCTGAGGTCTTTGCCAATCATTGATAAAGCTACGACATTACATGCCGCGAGAGACACACGCGCGCGCACAAGGCCTGACGTCTTTGCCAAACATTGGCTAAGCTACGACATTGCACGTCGCCTGAGAAACATGTGCGCGCAAAAGACCTGAAGTCTTTGTCAAACATCGACAAAGCTTCGACATTACACGCCGCCTGAGACACATGCGCGCGCACAAGACCTGAAGTCTGTGCCAAACATTGGCAAAGCTACGAGATTAAACGTCGCCTGGGTTACATGCCCGCGCACAAGAGCTGAACTCTTTGCCAAATATTGGCAAAGCTACGGCATTACACGCCACCAGCGAAACAGGCGCGCGCACAAGACTAGAAATCTTTACCAAACATTGGCAAAGCTACGGCATTACACGCTGCCTGAGATATAGGCGCGCACAAGACCTGAAATCTTTGCCAAACATTGGCAAAGCTACGACATTACACGCTGCCTGAGACACAGGCGCGCGCACAAGACCTGAAGTCTTTGCCAAACATTGGAAAAGCTACGACATTACACGTCGCCTGAGACACAGACGCGCACACAAGACCTGAAGTCTTTGCCAAACATTGGCAAAGTTACAGCATTACACGCCGCCTCAAACACAGGCGCGCGCACAAGACGTGAAGTCTTTGCCAAACATTGGCAAAGCTACGACATTACACCCCGATTGAAACACATGCGCGCGCACAAGACCTGGTGTCTTTTCCAAGCATTGGTAAAGCTACGACATTACACGCCGCGTGAGACACATGATCGCGCACAAGGCCTGAAGTCTTTGCCAAACATTGGCAAAGCTACAGCATTACACGCCGCCTGAGACACAAGCGCGCGCACAAGACCTGAAGTCCTTGCCAAACATTGGCAAAGCTACAGCATTACACGCCGCCTCAAACACAGGCGCGCGCACAAGACGTGAAGTCTTTGCCAAACATTGGAAAAGTTACGACATTACACCCCGATTGAAACACATGCGCGCGCACAAGTCCTGGTGTCTTTGCCAAGCATTGTTAAAGCTACGACATTATATGCCGCGTGAGACACATGCGCGCGCACAAGGCCTGACGTCTTTGCCAAACATTTCTAAGCTACGACATTGCACGTCGCCTGAGAAACATGCGCACGCAAAAGACCTAAAGTCTTTGTCAAACATCGACAAAGCTTCGGCATTACACGCCGCCTGAGACACATGTGCGCACACAAGACCTGAAGTCTGTGCCAAACATTGGCAAAGCTACGACATTACACGCCGCCTGGGTTACATGAACGAGCACAAGACCTGAACTCTATGCCAAATATTGGCAAAGCTACGGCATTACACGCCGCCGAAGAATCAGGCACGCGCACAAGACTAGAACTCTTTGCCAAACATTGGCAAAGCTACGGCATTACACGCTGCCTTAGATATAGGCGCGCACAAGACCTGAAATATTTGCCAAACATTGGCAAAGCTACGGCATTACACGCCACCTAAGACACAGGCGCGCGCACATGACCTGAAGTCTTTGCCAAACATTGGAAAAGCTACGGCATTACACGTCGCCTGAGACACAGGAGCGCACACAAGACCTGAAGTCCTTGCCAAACATTGGCAAAGCTACAGCATTCCACGCCGCCTCAAACACAGGCGCGCGCATAAGACGTGAAGTCTTTGCCAAACATTGGCAAAGCTACGACATTACACCCCGATTGAAACACATGCGCGCGCACAAGACCTGGTGTCTTTGCCAAGCATTGGCAAAGCTACGACATTACACGCCGCGTGAGACACATGCGCGCGCACAAGGACTGAAGTCGTTGCCAAACATTGGCAAAGCTACAGCATTACACGCCGCCTGAGACACAAGCGCGAGCACAAGACCTGAAGTCCTTGCCAAACATTGGCAAAGCTACAGCATTACACGCCGCCTCAAACACAGGCGCGCGCACAAGACGTGAAGTCTTTGCCAAACATTGGCAAAGTTACGACATTACACCCCGATTGAATCACATGCGCGCGCACAAGACCTAGTGTCTTTGCCAAGCATTGATAAAGCTACGACATTACATGTCGCGTGAGACACATGCGCGCGCACAAGGCCTGACGTCTTTGCCAAACATTTCTAAGCTACGACATTGCACGTCGCCTGAGAAACATGCGCACGCAAAAGACCTAAAGTCTTTGTCAAACATCGACAAAGCTTCGGCATTACACGCCGCCTGAGACACATGCGCGCGCACAAGACCTGAAGTTTGTGCCAAACATTGGCAAAGCTATGACATTACACGTCGCCTGGGTTACATGCCCGCGTACAAGACCTGAACTCTTTGCCAAATATTGGCAAAGCTACGGTATTACACGCCACCGGAGAAACAGGCGCTCACACAAGACTAGAACTCTTTACCAAACATTGGCAAAGCTATGGCATTACACGCTGCCTGAGATATAGGCGCGCACAAGACCTGAAATCTTTGCCAAACATTGGCAAAGCTATGGCATTACACGCTGCCTGAGACACAGGCGCGCGCACAAGACCTGAAGTCTTTGCCAAACATTGGAAAAGCTACGACATTACACGTCGCCTGAGACACAGGCACGCACACAAGACCTGAAGTCTTCGCCAAACATTGGCAAAGCTACAGCATTACACGCCGCCTGAGACACAAGCGCGCGCACAAGACCTGAAGTCCTTGCCAAACATTGGCAAAGCTACAGCATTACACGCTGCCTCAAACACAGGCGCGCGCACAAGACGTGAAGTCTTTGCCAAACATTGGAAAAGTTACGACATTACACCCCGATTGAAACACATGCGAGCGCACAAGACCTGGTGTCTTTGCCAAGCATTGATAAGGCTACGACATTACATGCCGCGTGAGACACATGCGCGCGCACAAGGCCTGACGTCTTGGCCAAACATTTCTAGGCTACGACATTGCACGTCGCCTGAGAAACATGCGCGCGCAAAAGACCTAAAGTCTTTGTCAAACATCGACAAAGCTTCGGCATTACACGTCGCCTGAGACACATGCGCGCGCACAAGACCTGAAGTCTGTGCCAAACATTGGCAAAGCTACGACATTACACGCCGCCTGGGTTACATGCCCACGCACAAGACCTGAACTCTATGCCAAATATTGGCAAAGCTACGGCATTACACGCCGCCGAAGAAACAGGCGCGCGCACAAGACTAGAATTCTTTGCCAAACATTGGCAAAGCTACGGCATTACACGCTGCCTTAGATATAGGCGCGCACAAGACCTGAAATATTTGCCAAACATTGGCAAAGCTACGGCATTACACGCCGCCTAAGACACAGGCGCGCGCACATGACCTGAAGTCTTTGCCAAACATTGGAAAAGCTACGGCATTACACGTCGCCTGAGACACAGGCGCGCACACAAGACCTGAAGTCCTTGCCAAACATTGGCAAAGCTACTGCAATACACGCCGCCTCAAACACAGGCGCGCGCACAAGACGTGAAGTCTTTGCCAAACATTGGCAAAGCTACGGTATTACACGCCACCGGAGAAACAGGCGCGCACACAAGACTAGAACTCTTTACCAAACATTGGCAAAGCTATGGCATTACACGCTGCCTGAGATATAGGCGCGCGCACAAGACCTGAAGTCTTTGCCAAACATTGGAAAAGCTACGGCATTACACGTCGCATGAGACACATGCGCGCGCACAAGACCTGAAGTCTGTGCCAAACATTGGCAAAGCTACGAGATTACACGTCGCCTGGGTTACATGCCCGCGCACAAGAGCTGAACTTTTTGCCAAATATTGGCAAAGCTACGGCATTACACGCCACCAGAGAAACAGGCGCGCGTACAAGACTAGAACTCTTTACCAAACATTGGCAAAGCTACGGCATTACACGCTGCCTGAGATATAGGCGCGCACAAGACCTGAAATCTTTGCCAAACATTGGCAAAGCTATGGCATTACACGCTGCCTGAGACACAGGCGCGCGCACAAGACCTGAAGTCTTTGCCAAACATTGGAAAAGCTACGACATTACACGTCGCCTGAGACACAGGCACGCACACAAGACCTGAAGTCTTCGCCAAACATTGGCAAAGCTACAGAATTACACGCCGCCTGAGACACAAGCGCGCGCACAAGACCTGAAGTCCTTGCCAAACATTGGCAAAGCTACAGCATTACACGCTGCCTCAAACACAGGCGCGCGCACAAGACGTGAAGTCTTTGCCAAACATTGGAAAAGTTACGACATTACACCCCGATTGAAACACATGCGAGCGCACAAGACCTGGTGTCTTTGCCAAGCATTGATAAGGCTACGACATTACATGCCGCGTGAGACACATGCGCGCGCACAAGGCCTGACGTCTTGGCCAAACATTTCTAGGCTACGACATTGCACGTCGCCTGAGAAACATGCGCGCGCAAAAGACCTAAAGTCTTTGTCAAACATCGACAAAGCTTCGGCATTACACGTCGCCTGAGACACATGCGCGCGCACAAGACCTGAAGTCTGTGCCAAACATTGGCAAAGCTACGACATTACACGCCGCCTGGGTTACATGCCCACGCACAAGACCTGAACTCTATGCCAAATATTGGCAAAGCTACGGCATTACACGCCGCCGAAGAAACAGGCGCGCGCACAAGACTAGAATTCTTTGCCAAACATTGGCAAAGCTACGGCATTACACGCTGCCTTAGATATAGGCGCGCACAAGACCTGAAATATTTGCCAAACATTGGCAAAGCTACGGCATTACACGCCGCCTAAGACACAGGCGCGCGCACATGACCTGAAGTCTTTGCCAAACATTGGAAAAGCTACGGCATTACACGTCGCCTGAGACACAGGCGCGCACACAAGACCTGAAGTCCTTGCCAAACATTGGCAAAGCTACTGCAATACACGCCGCCTCAAACACAGGCGCGCGCACAAGACGTGAAGTCTTTGCCAAACATTGGCAAAGCTACGGTATTACACGCCACCGGAGAAACAGGCGCGCACACAAGACTAGAACTCTTTACCAAACATTGGCAAAGCTATGGCATTACACGCTGCCTGAGATATAGGCGCGCGCACAAGACCTGAAGTCTTTGCCAAACATTGGAAAAGCTACGGCATTACACGTCGCATGAGACACATGCGCGCGCACAAGACCTGAAGTCTGTGCCAAACATTGGCAAAGCTACGAGATTACACGTCGCCTGGGTTACATGCCCGCGCACAAGAGCTGAACTCTTTGCCAAATATTGGCAAAGCTACGGCATTACACGCCACCAGAGAAACAGGCGCGCGTACAAGACTAGAACTCTTTACCAAACATTGGCAAAGCTACGGCATTACACGCTGCCTGAGATATAGGCGCGCACAAGACCTGAAATCTTTGCCAAACATTGGCAAAGCTATGGCATTACACGCTGCCTGAGACACAGGCGCGCGCACAAGACCTGAAGTCTTTGCCAAACATTGGAAAAGCTACGACATTACACGTCGCCTGAGACACAGGCGCGCACACAAGACCTGAAGTCTTCGCCAAACATTGGCAAAGCTACAGCATTACACGCCGCCTGAGACACAAGCGCGCGCACAAGACCTGAAGTCCTTGCCAAACATTGGCAAAGCTACAGCATTACACGCTGCCTCAAACACAGGCGCGCGCACAAGACGTGAAGTCTTTGCCAAACATTGGAAAAGTTACGACATTACACCCCGATTGAAACACATGCGAGCGCACAAGACCTGGTGTCTTTGCCAAGCATTGATAAGGCTACGACATTACATGCCGCGTGAGACACATGCGCGCGCACAAGGCCTGACGTCTTGGCCAAACATTTCTAGGCTACGACATTGCACGTCGCCTGAGAAACATGCGCGCGCAAAAGACCTAAAGTCTTTGTCAAACATCGACAAAGCTTCGGCATTACACGTCGCCTGAGACACATGCGCGCGCACAAGACCTGAAGTCTGTGCCAAACATTGGCAAAGCTACGACATTACACGCCGCCTGGGTTACATGCCCACGCACAAGACCTGAACTCTATGCCAAATATTGGCAAAGCTACGGCATTACACGCCGCCGAAGAAACAGGCGCGCGCACAAGACTAGAACTCTTTGCCAAACATTGGCAAAGCTACGGCATTACACGCCGCCTAAGACACAGGCGCGCACATGACCTGAAGTCTTTGCCAAACATTGGAAAAGCTACGGCATTACACGTCGCCTGAGACACAGGCGCGCACACAAGACCTGAAGTCCTTGCCAAACATTGGCAAAGCTACTGCATTACACGCCGCCTCAAACACAGGCGCGCGCACAAGACGTGAAGTCTTTGCCAAACATTGGCAAAGCTACGACATTACACCCCGATTGAAACACATGCGCGCACACAAGACCTGAGGTCTTTGCCAATCATTGATAAAGCTACGACATTACATGCCGCGAGAGACACACGCGCGCGCACAAGGCCTGACGTCTTTGCCAAACATTGGCTAAGCTACGACATTGCACGTCGCCTGAGAAACATGTGCGCGCAAAAGACCTGAAGTCTTTGTCAAACATCGACAAAGCTTCGACATTACACGCCGCCTGAGACACATGCGCGCGCACAAGACCTGAAGTCTGTGCCAAACATTGGCAAAGCTACGAGATTAAACGTCGCCTGGGTTACATGCCCGCGCACAAGAGCTGAACTCTTTGCCAAATATTGGCAAAGCTACGGCATTACACGCCACCAGCGAAACAGGCGCGCGCACAAGACTAGAAATCTTTACCAAACATTGGCAAAGCTACGGCATTACACGCTGCCTGAGATATAGGCGCGCACAAGACCTGAAATCTTTGCCAAACATTGGCAAAGCTACGACATTACACGCTGCCTGAGACACAGGCGCGCGCACAAGACCTGAAGTCTTTGCCAAACATTGGAAAAGCTACGACATTACACGTCGCCTGAGACACAGACGCGCACACAAGACCTGAAGTCTTTGCCAAACATTGGCAAAGTTACAGCATTACACGCCGCCTCAAACACAGGCGCGCGCACAAGACGTGAAGTCTTTGCCAAACATTGGCAAAGCTACGACATTACACCCCGATTGAAACACATGCGCGCGCACAAGACCTGGTGTCTTTTCCAAGCATTGGTAAAGCTACGACATTACACGCCGCGTGAGACACATGATCGCGCACAAGGCCTGAAGTCTTTGCCAAACATTGGCAAAGCTACAGCATTACACGCCGCCTGAGACACAAGCGCGCGCACAAGACCTGAAGTCCTTGCCAAACATTGGCAAAGCTACAGCATTACACGCCGCCTCAAACACAGGCGCGCGCACAAGACGTGAAGTCTTTGCCAAACATTGGAAAAGTTACGACATTACACCCCGATTGAAACACATGCGCGCGCACAAGACCTGGTGTCTTTGCCAAGCATTGTTAAAGCTACGACATTACATGCCGCGTGAGACACATGCGCGCGCACAAGGCCTGACGTCTTTGCCAAACATTTCTAAGCTACGACATTGCACGTCGCCTGAGAAACATGCGCACGCAAAAGACCTAAAGTCTTTGTCAAACATCGACAAAGCTTCGGCATTACACGCCGCCTGAGACACATGTGCGCACACAAGACCTGAAGTCTGTGCCAAACATTGGCAAAGCTACGACATTACACGCCGCCTGGGTTACATGAACGAGCACAAGACCTGAACTCTATGCCAAATATTGGCAAAGCTACGGCATTACACGCCGCCGAAGAATCAGGCACGCGCACAAGACTAGAACTCTTTGCCAAACATTGGCAAAGCTACGGCATTACACGCTGCCTTAGATATAGGCGCGCACAAGACCTGAAATATTTGCCAAACATTGGCAAAGCTACGGCATTACACGCCACCTAAGACACAGGCGCGCGCACATGACCTGAAGTCTTTGCCAAACATTGGAAAAGCTACGGCATTACACGTCGCCTGAGACACAGGAGCGCACACAAGACCTGAAGTCCTTGCCAAACATTGGCAAAGCTACAGCATTCCACGCCGCCTCAAACACAGGCGCGCGCATAAGACGTGAAGTCTTTGCCAAACATTGGCAAAGCTACGACATTACACCCCGATTGAAACACATGCGCGCGCACAAGACCTGGTGTCTTTGCCAAGCATTGGCAAAGCTACGACATTACACGCCGCGTGAGACACATGCGCGCGCACAAGGACTGAAGTCGTTGCCAAACATTGGCAAAGCTACAGCATTACACGCCGCCTGAGACACAAGCGCGCGCACAAGACCTGAAGTCCTTGCCAAACATTGGCAAAGCTACAGCATTACACGCCGCCTCAAACACAGGCGCGCGCACAAGACGTGAAGTCTTTGCCAAACATTGGCAAAGTTACGACATTACACCCCGATTGAATCACATGCGCGCGCACAAGACCTAGTGTCTTTGCCAAGCATTGATAAAGCTACGACATTACATGTCGCGTGAGACACATGCGCGCGCACAAGGCCTGACGTCTTTGCCAAACATTTCTTAGCTACGACATTGCACGTCGCCTGAGAAACATGCGCACGCAAAAGACCTAAAGTCTTTGTCAAACATCGACAAAACTTCGGCATTACACGCCGCCTGAGACACATGCGCGCGCACAAGACCTGAAGTCTGTGCCAAACATTGGCAAAGCTATGACATTACACGTCGCCTGGGTTACATGCCCGCGCACAAGACCTGAACTCTTTGCCAAATATTGGCAAAGCTACGGTATTACACGCCACCGGAGAAACAGGCGCTCACACAAGACTAGAACTCTTTACCAAACATTGGCAAAGCTATGGCATTACACGCTGCCTGAGATATAGGCGCGCGCACAAGACCTGAAGTCTTTACCAAACATTGGAAAAGCTACGACATTACACGTCGCCTGAGACACAGGCGCGCACACAAGACCTGAAGTCTTCGCCAAACATTGGAAAAGCTACGACATTACACGTCGCCTGAGACACAGGCGCGCACACAAGACCTGAAGTCTTCGCCAAACATTGGCAAAGCTACAGCATTACACGCCGCCTGAGACACAAGCGCGCGCACAAGACCTGAAGTCCTTGCCAAACATTGGCAAAGCTACAGCATTACACGCTGCCTCAAACACAGGCGCGCGCACAAGACGTGAAGTCTTTGCCAAACATTGGAAAAGTTACGACATTACACCCCGATTGAAACACATGCGAGCGCACAAGACCTGGTGTCTTTGCCAAGCATTGATAAGGCTACGACATTACATGCCGCGTGAGACACATGCGCGCGCACAAGGCCTGACGTCTTGGCCAAACATTTCTAGGCTACGACATTGCACGTCGCCTGAGAAACATGCGCGCGCAAAAGACCTAAAGTCTTTGTCAAACATCGACAAAGCTTCGGCATTACACGTCGCCTGAGACACATGCGCGCGCACAAGACCTGAAGTCTGTGCCAAACATTGGCAAAGCTACGACATTACACGCCGCCTGGGTTACATGCCCACGCACAAGACCTGAACTCTATGCCAAATATTGGCAAAGCTACGGCATTACACGCCGCCGAAGAAACAGGCGCGCGCACAAGACTAGAACTCTTTGCCAAACATTGGCAAAGCTACGGCATTACACGCCGCCTAAGACACAGGCGCGCGCACATGACCTGAAGTCTTTGCCAAACATTGGAAAAGCTACGGCATTACACGTCGCCTGAGACACAGGCGCGCACACAAGACCTGAAGTCCTTGCCAAACATTGGCAAAGCTACTGCATTACACGCCGCCTCAAACACAGGCGCGCGCACAAGACGTGAAGTCTTTGCCAAACATTGGCAAAGCTACGACATTACACCCCGATTGAAACACATGCGCGCACACAAGACCTGAGGTCTTTGCCAATCATTGATAAAGCTACGACATTACATGCCGCGTGAGACACACGCGCGCGCACAAGGCCTGACGTCTTTGCCAAACATTGGCTAAGCTACGACATTGCACGTCGCCTGAGAAACATGTGCGCGCAAAAGACCTGAAGTCTTTGTCAAACATCGACAAAGCTTCGACATTACACGCCGCCTGAGACACATGCGCGCGCACAAGACCTGAAGTCTGTGCCAAACATTGGCAAAGCTACGAGATTAAACGTCGCCTGGGTTACATGCCCGCGCACAAGAGCTGAACTCTTTGCCAAATATTGGCAAAGCTACGGCATTACACGCCACCAGCGAAACAGGCGCGCGCACAAGACTAGAAATCTTTACCAAACATTGGCAAAGCTACGGCATTACACGCTGCCTGAGATATAGGCGCGCACAAGACCTGAAATCTTTGCCAAACATTGGCAAAGCTACGACATTACACGCTGCCTGAGACACAGGCGCGCGCACAAGACCTGAAGTCTTTGCCAAACATTGGAAAAGCTACGACATTACACGTCGCCTGAGACACAGACGCGCACACAAGACCTGAAGTCTTTGCCAAACATTGGCAAAGTTACAGCATTACACGCCGCCTCAAACACAGGCGCGCGCACAAGACGTGAAGTCTTTGCCAAACATTGGCAAAGCTACGACATTACACCCCGATTGAAACACATGCGCGCGCACAAGACCTGGTGTCTTTGCCAAGCATTGGTAAAGCTACGACATTACACGCCGCGTGAGACACATGATCGCGCACAAGGCCTGAAGTCTTTGCCAAACATTGGCAAAGCTACAGCATTACACGCCGCCTGAGACACAAGCGCGCGCACAAGACCTGAAGTCCTTGCCAAACATTGGCAAAGCTACAGCATTACACGCCGCCTCAAACACAGGCGCGCGCACAAGACGTGAAGTCTTTGCCAAACATTGGAAAAGTTACGACATTACACCCCGATTGAAACACATGCGCGCGCACAAGACCTGGTGTCTTTGCCAAGCATTGTTAAAGCTACGACATTACATGCCGCGTGAGACACATGCGCGCGCACAAGGCCTGACGTCTTTGCCAAACATTTCTAAGCTACGACATTGCACGTCGCCTGAGAAACATGCGCACGCAAAAGACCTAAAGTCTTTGTCAAACATCGACAAAGCTTCGGCATTACACGCCGCCTGAGACACATGTGCGCACACAAGACCTGAAGTCTGTGCCAAACATTGGCAAAGCTACGACATTACACGCCGCCTGGGTTACATGAACGAGCACAAGACCTGAACTCTATGCCAAATATTGGCAAAGCTACGGCATTACACGCCGCCGAAGAATCAGGCGCGCGCACAAGACTAGAACTCTTTGCCAAACATTGGCAAAGCTACGGCATTACACGCTGCCTTAGATATAGGCGCGCACAAGACCTGAAATATTTGCCAAACATTGGCAAAGCTACGGCATTACACGCCACCTAAGACACAGGCGCGCGCACATGACCTGAAGTCTTTGCCAAACATTGGAAAAGCTACGGCATTACACGTCGCCTGAGACACAGGAGCGCACACAAGACCTGAAGTCCTTGCCAAACATTGGCAAAGCTACAGCATTCCACGCCGCCTCAAACACAGGCGCGCGCATAAGACGTGAAGTCTTTGCCAAACATTGGCAAAGCTACGACATTACACCCCGATTGAAACACATGCGCGCGCACAAGACCTGGTGTCTTTGCCAAGCATTGGCAAAGCTACGACATTACACGCCGCGTGAGACACATGCGCGCGCACAAGGACTGAAAGTCGTTGCCAAACATTGGCAAAGCTACAGCATTACACGCCGCCTGAGACACAAGCGCGCGCACAAGACCTGAAGTCCTTGCCAAACATTGGCAAAGCTACAGCATTACACGCCGCCTCAAACACAGGCGCGCGCACAAGACTTGAAGTCTTTGCCAAACATTGGCAAAGTTACGACATTACACCCCGATTGAATCACATGCGCGCGCACAAGACCTAGTGTCTTTGCCAAGCATTGATAAAGCTACGACATTACATGTCGCGTGAGACACATGCGCGCGCACAAGGCCTGACGTCTTTGCCAAACATTTCTAAGCTACGACATTGCACGTCGCCTGAGAAACATGCGCACGCAAAAGACCTAAAGTCTTTGTCAAACATCGACAAAACTTCGGCATTACACGCCGCCTGAGACACATGCGCGCGCACAAGACCTGAAGTCTATGCCAAACATTGGCAAAGCTATGACATTACACGTCGCCTGGGTTACATGCCCGCGCACAAGACCTGAACTCTTTGCCAAATATTGGCAAAGCTACGGTATTACACGCCACCGGAGAAACAGGCGCTCACACAAGACTAGAACTCTTTACCAAACATTGGCAAAGCTATGGCATTACACGCTGCCTGAGATATAGGCGCGCGCACAAGACCTGAAGTCTTTACCAAACATTGGAAAAGCTACGGCATTACACGTCGCCTGAGACACATGCGCGCGCACAAGACCTGAAGTCTGTGCCAAACATTGGCAAAGCTACGAGATTACACGTCGCCTGGGTTACATGCCCGCGCACAAGAGCTGAACTCTTTGCCAAATATTGGCAAAGCTACGGCATTACACGCCACCAGAGAAACAGGCGCGCGCACAAGACTAGAACTCTTTACCAAACATTGGCAAAGCTACGGCATTACACGCTGCCTGAGATATAGGCGCGCACAAGACCTGAAATCTTTGTCAAACATTGGCAAAGCTACGGCATTACACGCCGCCTAAGACACAGGCGCGCGCACATGACCTGAAGTCTTTGCCAAACATTGGAAAAGCTACGGCATTACACGTCGCCTGAGACACAGGCGCGCACACAAGACCTGAAGTCCTTGCCAAACATTGGCAAAGCTACAGCATTACACGCCGCCTCAAACACAGGCGCGCGCACAAGACGTGAAGTCTTTGCCAAACATTGGCAAAGCTACGACATTACACCCCGATTGAAACACATGCGCGCGCACAAGACCTGAGGTCTTTGCCAATCATTGATAAAGCTACGACATTACATGCCACGTGAGACACACGCGCGCGCACAAGGCCTGACGTCTTTGCCAAACATTGGCTAAGCTACGACATTGCACGTCGCCTGAGAAACATGTGCGCGCAAAAGACCTGAAGTCTTTGCCAAACATCGACAAAGCTTCGGCATTACACGCCGCCTGAGACACATGCGAGCGCACAAGACCTGAAGTCTGTGCCAAACATTGGCAAAGCTACGAGATTACACGTCGCCTGGGTTACATGCCCGCGCACAAGAGCTGAACTCTTTGCCAAATATTGGCAAAGCTACGGCATTACACGCCACCAGAGAAACAGGCGCGCGCACAAGACTAGAAATCTTTACCAAACATTGGCAAAGCTACGGCATTACACGCTGTCAGAGATATAGGCGCGCACAAGACCTGAAATCTTTGCCAAACGTTGGCAAAGCTACGGCATTACACGCTGCCTGAGACACAGGCGCGCGCACAAGACCTGAAGTCTTTGCCAAACATTGGAAAAGCTACGGCATTACACGTCGCCTGAGACACAGGCGCGCACACAAGATCTGAAGTCTTTGCCAAACATTGGCAAAGCTACAGCATTACACGCCGCCTGAGACACAAGCGCGCGCACAAGACCTAAAGTCCTTGCAAAACATTGGCAAAGCTATAGCATTACACGCCGCCTCAAACACAGGCGCGCGCACAAGACGTGAAGTCTTTGCCAAACATTGGCAAAGCTACGACATTACACCCCGATTGAAACACATGCGCGCGCACAAGACCTGGTGTCTTTGCCAAGCATTGGCAAAGCTACGACATTACACGCCGCGTGAGACACATGCGCGCGCACAAGGCCTGAAGTCTTTGCTAAACATTGGCAAAGCTACAGCATTACACGCCGCCTGAGACACATGCGCGCGCACAAGACCTGAAGTCCTTGCCAAACATTGGCAAAGCTACAGCATTACACGCCGCCAGAAACACAGGCGCACGCACAAGACCTGGTGTCTTTGCCAAGCATTGGCAAAGCTACGACATTACACGCCGCGTGAGACACATGCGCGCGCACAAGGCCTGAAGTCTTTGCCAAACATTGGCAAAGCTACAGCATTACAGGCCGCCTGAGACACAAGCGCGCACACAAGACCTGAAGTCCTTGCCAAACATTGGCAAAGCTACAGCATTACACGCCGCCTCAAACACAGGCGCGCGCATAAGACGTGAAGTCTTTGCCAAACATTGGCAAAGCTACGACATTACACCCCGATTGAAACACATGCGCGCGCACAAGACCTGGTGTCTTTGCCAAGCATTGGCAAAGCTACGACATTACACGCCGCGTGAGACACATGCGCGCGCACAAGGACTGAAGTCGTTGCCAAACATTGGCAAAGCTACAGCATTACACGCCGCCTGAGACACAAGCGCGCGCACAAGACCTGAAGTCCTCGCCAAACATTGGCAAAGCTACAGCATTACACGCCGCCTCAAACACAGGCGCGCGCACAAGACGTGAAGTCTTTGCCAAACATTGGCAAAGTTACGACATTACACCCCGATTGAAACACATGCGCGCGCACAAGACCTAGTGTCTTTGCCAAGCATTGATAAAGCTACGACATTACATGTCGCGTGAGACACATTCGCGCGCACAAGGCCTGACGTCTTTGCCAAACATTTCTAAGCTACGACATTGCACGTCGCCTGAGAAACATGCGCACGCAAAAGACCTAAAGTCTTTGTCAAACATCGACAAAACTTCGGCATTACACGCCGCCTGAGACACATGCGCGCGCACAAGACCTGAAGTCTGTGCCAAACATTGGCAAAGCTATGACATTACACGTCGCCTGGGTTACATGCCCGCGCACAAGACCTGAACTCTTTGCCAAATATTGGCAAAGCTACGGTATTACACGCCACCGGAGAAACAGGCCCGCACACAAGACTAGAACTCTTTACCAAACATTGGCAAAGCTATGGCATTACACGCTGCCTGAGATATAGGCGCGCACAAGACCTGAAATCTTTGTCAAACATTGGCAAAGCTACGGCATTACACGCCGCCTAAGACACAGGCGCGCGCACATGACCTGAAGTCTTTGCCAAACATTGGAAAAGCTACGGCATTACACGTCGCCTGAGACACAGGCGCGCACACAAGACCTGAAGTCCTTGCCAAACATTGGCAAAGCTACAGCATTACACGCCGCCTCAAACACAGGCGCGCGCACAAGACGTGAAGTCTTTGCCAAACATTGGCAAAGCTACGACATTACACCCCGATTGAAACACATGCGCGCGCACAAGACCTGAGGTCTTTGCCAATCATTGATAAAGCTACGACATTACATGCCACGTGAGACACACGCGCGCGCACAAGGCCTGACGTCTTTGCCAAACATTGGCTAAGCTACGACATTGCACGTCGCCTGAGAAACATGTGCGCGCAAAAGACCTGAAGTCTTTGCCAAACATCGACAAAGCTTCGGCATTACACGCCGCCTGAGACACATGCGAGCGCACAAGACCTGAAGTCTGTGCCAAACATTGGCAAAGCTACGAGATTACACGTCGCCTGGGTTACATGCCCGCGCACAAGAGCTGAACTCTTTGCCAAATATTGGCAAAGCTACGGCATTACACGCCACCAGAGAAACAGGCGCGCGCACAAGACTAGAAATCTTTACCAAACATTGGCAAAGCTACGGCATTACACGCTGTCAGAGATATAGGCGCGCACAAGACCTGAAATCTTTGCCAAACGTTGGCAAAGCTACGGCATTACACGCTGCCTGAGACACAGGCGCGCGCACAAGACCTGAAGTCTTTGCCAAACATTGGAAAAGCTACGGCATTACACGTCGCCTGAGACACAGGCGCGCACACAAGATCTGAAGTCTTTGCCAAACATTGGCAAAGCTACAGCATTACACGCCGCCTGAGACACAAGCGCGCGCACAAGACCTAAAGTCCTTGCAAAACATTGGCAAAGCTATAGCATTACACGCCGCCTCAAACACAGGCGCGCGCACAAGACGTGAAGTCTTTGCCAAACATTGGCAAAGCTACGACATTACACCCCGATTGAAACACATGCGCGCGCACAAGACCTGGTGTCTTTGCCAAGCATTGGCAAAGCTACGACATTACACGCCGCGTGAGACACATGCGCGCGCACAAGGCCTGAAGTCTTTGCTAAACATTGGCAAAGCTACAGCATTACACGCCGCCTGAGACACATGCGCGCGCACAAGACCTGAAGTCCTTGCCAAACATTGGCAAAGCTACAGCATTACACGCCGCCAGAAACACAGGCGCACGCACAAGACCTGGTGTCTTTGCCAAGCATTGGCAAAGCTACGACATTACACGCCGCGTGAGACACATGCGCGCGCACAAGGCCTGAAGTCTTTGCCAAACATTGGCAAAGCTACAGCATTACAGGCCGCCTGAGACACAAGCGCGCACACAAGACCTGAAGTCCTTGCCAAACATTGGCAAAGCTACAGCATTACACGCCGCCTCAAACACAGGCGCGCGCATAAGACGTGAAGTCTTTGCCAAACATTGGCAAAGCTACGACATTACACCCCGATTGAAACACATGCGCGCGCACAAGACCTGGTGTCTTTGCCAAGCATTGGCAAAGCTACGACATTACACGCCGCGTGAGACACATGCGCGCGCACAAGGACTGAAGTCGTTGCCAAACATTGGCAAAGCTACAGCATTACACGCCGCCTGAGACACAAGCGCGCGCACAAGACCTGAAGTCCTCGCCAAACATTGGCAAAGCTACAGCATTACACGCCGCCTCAAACACAGGCGCGCGCACAAGACGTGAAGTCTTTGCCAAACATTGGCAAAGTTACGACATTACACCCCGATTGAAACACATGCGCGCGCACAAGACCTAGTGTCTTTGCCAAGCATTGATAAAGCTACGACATTACATGTCGCGTGAGACACATTCGCGCGCACAAGGCCTGACGTCTTTGCCAAACATTTCTAAGCTACGACATTGCACGTCGCCTGAGAAACATGCGCACGCAAAAGACCTAAAGTCTTTGTCAAACATCGACAAAACTTCGGCATTACACGCCGCCTGAGACACATGCGCGCGCACAAGACCTGAAGTATGTGCCAAACATTGGCAAAGCTATGACATTACACGTCGCCTGGGTTACATGCCCGCGCACAAGACCTGAACTCTTTGCCAAATATTGGCAAAGCTACGGTATTACACGCCACCGGAGAAACAGGCCCGCACACAAGACTAGAACTCTTTACCAAACATTGGCAAAGCTATGGCATTACACGCTGCCTGAGATATAGGCGCGCGCACAAGACCTGAAGTCTTTACCAAACATTGGAAAAGCTACGGCATTACACGTCGCCTGAGACACATGCGCGCGCACAAGACATGAAGTCTGTTGATATTGTGCGAAAGCACACGTCTTTATTCCTTTGTTTTAATGTGTTCTAAGTAGTTTTATATTAGTTTTGAGTCAATTTTATGTACATTTGAGTCGTTGGTCTTATTTGTAGGAACTCGGGAATATTAATGAAGAATACGTGAAGAAAACGAGCGAAGAAACGAAGCCCGGAAAAGTCCAAAGATCAAAAGACAATTTTCTGAAATTTAGGTCTCTCGCGGTACGCGAGAGACGAGTGTAATATTTCTCGCGGTACGCGGGAAACTCCAGGAATCCGCCCGACTATTTTGGTCCTCGCGGTACGCGAGGATCCAGTCAACATTCTCTCGCGGTACGCGAGAGGGCCGTTTTCCGCAAAACCCTAATTTTCTAAATTAAAAAGATTTAAACGGCCATTATGAGAGAGTTGGATTCTAAGCCGTTCCAGGGAAGAAAAAGAGGCGATTTTGAGCTTGGAAGTCAATTGAAGCTGAAGATTGAAGCTTTTGGATTCCGGGTTTGTGTAGTTGCATTCTAGGGTTTAAAGATTCAAACTTTATCTTTGATTTTGTGTTTTGAACCTATGGATCTTGCTATTTGCTTCTGTGTAGATGTTCTTAGTATGATTCTAGGCTAGATCCTTGATCTACCTAGGTCAATATGATGATTATGTGTTAAAGTTTCGATTTTTATTCGGTTTTTGGATTTGAATGTTGGATTTATGATTTAGTAAAGGTTTGAGTTTGTTTATGTGTGATGTTAGTGCATGTTTAATTCTGATTATGTGGTTGATTATGCTTTTCTGCGTTGATTGTGGTTGTCTGCCAGTTTGATCTTCGTTTCTGGTTCATAGACTTTAGGGTTTGTGAGTTAGAATGGTGTCTAGACGTAGTAGCCATAGAAAACCTAGTTAATTACTGATTAGAAGTGAATGTGTGTCCTAGTTCAATACCTGAGAGGTGAGAATTAGTCGTTTAGTCTTCGTCATTAGGAATCCGAGTGTCAGCTGTCTGAGAGGAAGTTGGTATTAGGTGTCTAGTGATAGTTGCTATCCGAATCATAGTATCCATTCTAGAACTACCCCATGCATTCCTTGAGTGTATGGTAAGCGGTGAGACTGAGAGGTAATCCGTTTATTAGGGTACTTGTCATAGTAGGAAATACCCGAGAGGTGATCCGATCATCTGGTGAGTTAATATCCTTAGGTTGTCTTCTGGTCACATCCCGAGACCGAGAGTGATCGGGAATCCACTAGATATCTTTTAGGTGTTATATCTTTAGAAACCCAGATCCAACCTAGTTCCAAAACCGATAGAAGTTGAGCTTTACACATAGGATTCCGACCTAGGTAGTGACTTCTCCATTCTTGATTTCATCTTTAGTTTACTCTTGATAGCTTGAATTGTCCTTAGTTTATTGCATTCTTAGTTAATCTTTAGTGTAGTAAACCCCCCCAACCAATCAAATCATACTTAAGTCCTAGTTGAGTCTAATTTAGTTATTCAGTGTCTTTTGGGTTCGATATCCGGACTTCGTTAGGCTATATTGCATTGATCGGTACACTTGCCGGTTGTGTGGTCTAGTTTTAGGTCGAGTCTAGGTTTTATAAATTTAAAGCTAGAGAGTCTAGATTAGGTTTTATTTGATAGTTTTTATAGACCGTCTGGACGACATCAAGTTTTTGGCGCCGCTGCCGGGGACACTTGGCAATAGCAATATTAGCTTTGACTAGTTCTTTGTTTGATTTTTGGTTTATTTGAGTCTTTTGTTTTCTTTTGAGTCTTGTGTGCTACTTGTGAGTCTTTATTCTGTTTCCTTCTTAGAGTCTTTCTGTTTATGCCCAATACTCGTTCGCAAGGATCACCATCTTTTGCAGCTTTTCAAGAGCCCGAACGAGAGCTTCACGAGCGCACCCGCGACTTTCGGGAGCGTTTAGAGGAGCTGGTTAAATCTAAGGTACGTTCTACTAGCCCAGTTCCAATTTCTATCATGGGCGACGCTGATCCTCCAGCGAGGCGTACAGTACACCAGAGGGCCAGTGAGGGGGTCACGGGCGCGAGATCTTCGATCACACGCCCCACTATACCGAACACCAATTCTTGGCAGATCCCATCACATGTCATGAGTACGATCACTCATGCCACTCAATTCCATGGCCTCGAGGATGAGGATGCACCCGGACATTTGTCCCGCTTCGCGCGGATATGTGATACATTTAATATCACGGGTGTATCTAAGGACGCAATCTACTTGCGTCTCTTTCCATTCTCTCTTTCTGGGCGTGCATCTACTTGGCTCGACACTCTTCCCGACAATTCTATCACCACATGGGAGGATCTCGAAGCCAAGTTCTTCAAGAAATACTTTCCACCTTCCAGGGCCGCTCGCATTCGGGACCAAATCCATTCGTTTCGGATGGATCCCGACGAGCCTTACCACATGGCCTGGGAGCGGTTCAACGCGCTGTTGAGCCGATGTCCCCAGCACGGTCTCCCCGACTGGGCACTAGTGGAGAAGTTCTATAATGGCCTCACCTTCGAGACGCAGCAAATGTTCAACACAGCTGCAGGAGGCCATATCATGGATAGACTCGAGCCTGAGGAGTGCGAGGATATGTTCGAGAGCTTCGCTCAAGCCGAACAGCAGCACCCACGTTCTGTTAGGGATTCCATCCCTAATGCTAGGTCACACGCCTCTTCTCCTAGAGGTGTGCATCAGGTCACTCCTGATACTAGCGTGGCTGCTGCCCTCGCCTCGATGGCGAATGAGATAAAGGAGCTCAAGCTCAGTGCTTTGAGGTGTCAGGTGTGCAGGGGAGGACACGACACCCGAGATTGCCCGGTAAATAATCAAGAGCATGTGAGCTATGCTGGCAACCAATACCAGAACCGAAATTACAACAATTCTAATACTTTTGGTTCGGGATGGAGATCTGGATTCACTGGTCGTCAGCAACAGTATGGAGGAGCAGAAGAAGGAGCGAGTTCTGGGAGCACTGTTGGGTCACGAAGGATTGAGGAGATGATGGAGACTCAGACACAGTTGCTTGCCCAGCTGGTGCAGAATAACAAGGATGCTCGGCTAAGACTGGATAGCCATGACACTTTGATGAAGAATCAGCAATCGGCGTTCCAGGATTTGCAACGCACGGTAGGAGACATTGCTAGGAGCATACATGATAGACAAGGAAGCCCTTCTACGGGCCCGAACGCTTCAGTGATGGCCGTGTCTATAGAGAGTGTGGAGAGTAAAGTGGTTGAAGAGGTTGACTCCCACTCTAAGGAGCATAATATTCCCTCAGTGGAGGAAGTGAACAAGATTGACTGGGAAGCTCGATTTGCTGAGATCGATGCTAGGATGCTAAAAGAGACCGAGTCGAATGCTGTTTCGACGAGGAGCATGATAGAGAAGGAGGATGAGAGCCCACCGGTAGTAGTAGAAGAAGAGCCGGTGGAGGAGGAGATAGTAGTTGAGATGCCTACCAAGAGGGTAGAGGAGAAGAAAAAGGGGGTGGAGATGAAGTCCCCCGAGATTGACCTGAGCCGTATTCCTTATCCCACACGTGTGTTGCCACATAAACACGCTAAGGAATACGGTCACTTCCTTGATATGTTCAAACAACTCAAGGTCAATCTCCCGTTTGTAGAGGTCCTCCAGCATATGCCCAAATATGCCAAGTTCTTAAAAGGCCTTCTTTCCAACAAGAAGAAACTTGAGGAGGTCTCTGGAGTCTCACTTGGTGAGCAATGCTCGGCAGTGGTGCAAAATCATTTGCCAGAAAAGTTGTCTGATTCGGGTCGGTTCACGATCCCGTGCTTGTTGGGCAACCTACCATTACACCACGCGTTGGCCGACCTAGGCGCTAGCATCAATTTGATGCCCTATTCATTGTACAAGCAGCTGGACCTAGGTGAACCACAACCAACGCGCATGAGCATTTCCTTGGCTGACCGCTCAGTCAAGTATCCACGGGGAATAGTGGAAAATCTATTAGTGAAAGTGGGCAATTTTGTTTTCCCCGTGGATTTTGTGATTCTAGATATGGAGGTGGATGACAAGGTCCCACTCATCTTAGGGCGCCCGTTCCTACGGACCGCAAAGGCGATGATTGATGTCTTTGACGGGAAGCTCACACTTCGTGTGGGGGATGAGGCCCTTACATTCAATGCTGTAGAGTCCGGGAAGGATGTTGGCGAGCACAGCCATTCCGTGTGCATGCTCGACTCTTTCATAGACCACCATTGGGACTCCGATCCGATGTTAGAAGTTGGTGAACCCGCCCCGAATATAGAAGAACCATCTGAGTGGGCGTTGGAGTTAGAAAGGTTGTTAGGGGAGCCGGATGATTACGGTGATGATGAGATGCCCGATGATGTACTGAACATAATGGCTGAATTTGAAGATGTCATGGGCAAAACCCCAAGTGTGGGGAAGTTAGTAGATATCGTGGAGGATACCTATGATGATCCTGGTGAGAGTGAAGAAGCCATACCGCTGAAAATATCTATTCCTGAACCTTCACATGTCCTCACCCTTGTTTGTGCTGAGGGGAGAATTGAAAAACCGACCCCAAATTCTAATCCCCCTAGATCTAGGCCACCACGTAAGAGAACCCGCGAGTCGAGAGAGGTAGAGTTGAAGATGGAGCAAACCCCAAGTGTGGGGATATGTAAAGATGACAGTACACTCGGTTATTTGAACAATGTTATCTTCGGTCCGGGTAGGTTTAAGTTGTGGTGGAAGGACTGGATTGCTACATGTGATATGAGTTTAATGTTTGAGAGTAGTAGTTGTTTGCTAGAGGTATGGAGGACCCGGAGGCCGCGCAGGATGAAGGCGGTACCGGTTAGGATCAAGGAGAAGCCCCCTGATAGGCTTGCTTGAGTCATGGGCAAGTGCCCGGGATGTAGAGTTTGTATGATTTCATTGGGTTGAGTCCGTGTCTTTTTCTTTGTTTTTCGGTTTGTGTTTTGGTTGTGTCAAGTTTTGCAGGAATCCATGCTTGATTCGGTAAGGAAAATCGTCGGGAATGAAGCCCCAGGTATGGTTACATGTGTTTTTATGCTTGGGACAAGGTTTTAAGGAAGTTGGGTAAAAATTTTTTGTACAAAAATTGGAAAAACTTAAAATTGGAAAAACTTAAAAACTTTCTGTTAACGACACCCTCCCGCGGTACGCGAAGAACGAGAGGAATATCTCTCGCGGTACGCGAGAGACAAAAGTCTCGGCCGGCCTAACTTTTTGGCCTTCGCGGTACGCGAAGAATATCCCCTTCGACTTACGCGGTACGCGAGAGACTGCTGGTGTCACCCTATTTCCTTTGTTTCCCATGGTTTCCCGTACCCGTTTCTGTCCCCGTTTTCACTCACCACCACTATTCATCACCTACCTTCGTACCACCACTACCATGAAGCATCACCTTTAACCACCATCATCCATCACATTAATTCACCCACCTACCACCATCCGACCACCGTGACCATGGGAAACTAGAAACCGTTTATGACCGATGTTCGAACTTGCTGTGGTATTCATGTCTTTGTGTTTGCCACATGTCGAGTATGTTTTCTCTGCATCTATCTATCTTGAGTCTTTTAGTTTTCTTGAGTCTATCTAGTCTCTATATTTTATTTGAGTCAGTTTAATGCTGTGGGTTTGTATGAGGTGTATTTTGCAGGTTTTATCATTCTGTCCGTACTCAATCTCCATTCGGGCGGGTTTGATGATTACCATTACTATCTTGTAAAGGCAACCCAACAGCTGATGTGTAACCGCGACCGAAATGCTATACGGTGCACACAAGGAAGAACGAAGCTGCATACTAGATTGCATCTACATTACCAGCTAAGTCGCTTCCTGTTCTGTTTTGTTTTTTTTTATTTTTATTTTTGCATTTTTTTTAGTTGTGTTTTGCTTCACATTGAGGACAATGTGTCTTTCAAGTGTGGGGATGTGAGTGTCTAGTTTGTTTAGTTTGTGTCTTTAAAAATTCAAAAATACAAAAAAAATTGAAAAATTTGAAAAATGTTCTTGAAAATAATTGCATATATTTGGAAAATGATAGTAGAACTGGATCTATTTATGAGTTTAAAAGATTAAATAATTGAAAACGTGTCTAATTAGTGATGTTTTGGTAGACCCAGCTAACTAGTAGAGCTTAAATATCCTGTTTGTGTTATTTAGGATTAATCACGGAATAAAATCATGATATCTTGTGGGTATTCATCTTAGAGTAATGGTAATACTGAAACTGTCAATATAGGGTGATAGGTACCACGATTAAGTTAAAATTTAAAGGTTTTTGAAATTTTTTATGGCACACCATTCTCTTTTTATGAGAATAAATCCGAGTTTCGGTGGCGCCCGCATTCCATAATCCATGTTATTCCATAATTTATGAGCTATACTGAGTTTTGCTTATGTGTTACCCTTTGGGATAGCGACTTGGAGGATACACCCCTAAGTAAGATTTATGTGCTTCATTGATAGAATGTAGTCTATGTGTTACCCTCCGGGATAGTGACTTGGTTGAAACGCCTCTAGACGAAAGTTCTTTTGCTTATTATGCTCATTATCATCCATTCATTCATGATTTCATCTGATTTCTAAAAACCTGTAAATAGTAGTTTAACGTGGTAGGGTAAATCTATATGGTTTAATCCGTGCCTAAACATGACCTTGAGACGGGATTAGGTAGAGCTGTAACTTCTAAGTGTGAGTCACATAGATTGATTGATATGTTGTATAAAATGGATTTAGAACACGTAACGGGGGCTTGAAAGTTAGTGCTTGGGTTTAATCGGACAGAAATACTAATTGTTGCTTTTTAACACGTGAGTATGTTTTGAAAATTGAAATTTATGTTTGTTGAGTTAGATGCCAGTTATGATTCCATTTGCAGATTTTTCGAGGACGAAAAAAGGTTAAGTGTGGGGATATTTGATATTGTGCGAAAGCACACGTCTTTATTCCTTTGTTTTAATGTGTTCTAAGTAGTTTTATATTAGTTTTGAGTCAATTTTATGTACATTTGAGTCGTTGGTCTTATTTGTAGGAACTCGGGAATATTAATGAAGAATACGTGAAGAAAACGAGCGAAGAAACGAAGCCCGGAAAAGTCCAAAGATCAAAAGACAATTTTCTGAAATTTAGGTCTCTCGCGGTACGCGAGAGACGAGTGTAATATTTCTCGCGGTACGCGGGAAACTCCAGGAATCCGCCCGACTATTTTGGTCCTCGCGGTACGCGAGGATCCAGTCAACATTCTCTCGCGGTACGCGAGAGGGCCGTTTTCCGCAAAACCCTAATTTTCTAAATTAAAAAGATTTAAACGGCCATTATGAGAGAGTTGGATTCTAAGCCGTTCCAGGGAAGAAAAAGAGGCGATTTTGAGCTTGGAAGTCAATTGAAGCTGAAGATTGAAGCTTTTGGATTCCGGGTTTGTGTAGTTGCATTCTAGGGTTTAAAGATTCAAACTTTATCTTTGATTTTGTGTTTTGAACCTATGGATCTTGCTATTTGCTTCTGTGTAGATGTTCTTAGTATGATTCTAGGCTAGATCCTTGATCTACCTAGGTCAATATGATGATTATGTGTTAAAGTTTCGATTTTTATTCGGTTTTTGGATTTGAATGTTGGATTTATGATTTAGTAAAGGTTTGAGTTTGTTTATGTGTGATGTTAGTGCATGTTTAATTCTGATTATGTGGTTGATTATGCTTTTCTGCGTTGATTGTGGTTGTCTGCCAGTTTGATCTTCGTTTCTGGTTCATAGACTTTAGGGTTTGTGAGTTAGAATGGTGTCTAGACGTAGTAGCCATAGAAAACCTAGTTAATTACTGATTAGAAGTGAATGTGTGTCCTAGTTCAATACCTGAGAGGTGAGAATTAGTCGTTTAGTCTTCGTCATTAGGAATCCGAGTGTCAGCTGTCTGAGAGGAAGTTGGTATTAGGTGTCTAGTGATAGTTGCTATCCGAATCATAGTATCCATTCTAGAACTACCCCATGCATTCCTTGAGTGTATGGTAAGCGGTGAGACTGAGAGGTAATCCGTTTATTAGGGTACTTGTCATAGTAGGAAATACCCGAGAGGTGATCCGATCATCTGGTGAGTTAATATCCTTAGGTTGTCTTCTGGTCACATCCCGAGACCGAGAGTGATCGGGAATCCACTAGATATCTTTTAGGTGTTATATCTTTAGAAACCCAGATCCAACCTAGTTCCAAAACCGATAGAAGTTGAGCTTTACACATAGGATTCCGACCTAGGTAGTGACTTCTCCATTCTTGATTTCATCTTTAGTTTACTCTTGATAGCTTGAATTGTCCTTAGTTTATTGCATTCTTAGTTAACTTTAGTGTAGTAAACCCCCCCCAACCAATCAAATCATACTTAAGTCCTAGTTGAGTCTAATTTAGTTATTCAGTGTCTTTTGGGTTCGATATCCGGACTTCGTTAGGCTATATTGCATTGATCGGTACACTTGCCGGTTGTGTGGTCTAGTTTTAGGTCGAGTCTAGGTTTTATAAATTTAAAGCTAGAGAGTCTAGATTAGGTTTTATTTGATAGTTTTTATAGACCGTCTGGACGACATCATCTGTGCCAAACATTGGCAAAGCTACGAGATTACACGTCGCCTGGGTTACATGCCCGCGCACAAGAGCTGAACTCTTTGCCAAATATTGGCAAAGCTACGGCATTACACGCCACCAGAGAAACAGGCGCGCGCACAAGACTAGAACTCTTTACCAAACATTGGCAAAGCTACGGCATTACACGCTGCCTGAGATATAGGCGCGCACAAGACCTGAAATCTTTGCCAAACATTGGCAAAGCTACGGCATTACACGCCGCCTAAGACACAGGCGCGCGCACATGACCTGAAGTCTTTGCCAAACATTGGAAAAGCTACGGCATTACACGTCGCCTGAGACACAGGCGCGAACACAAGACCTGAAGTCCTTGCCAAACATTGGCAAAGCTACAGCATTACACGCCGCCTCAAACACAGGCGCGCGCACAAGACGTGAAGTCTTTGCCAAACATTGGCAAAGCTACGACATTACACCCCGATTGAAACACATGCGCGCGCACAAGACCTGAGGTCTTTGCCAATCATTGATAAAGCTACGACATTACATGCCACGTGAGACACACGCGCGCGCACAAGGCCTGACGTCTTTGCCAAACATTGGCTAAGCTACGACATTGCACGTCGCCTGAGAAACATGTGCGCGCAAAAGACCTGAAGTCTTTGCCAAACATCGACAAAGCTTCGGCATTACACGCCGCCTGAGACACATGCGCGCGCACAAGACCTGAAGTCTGTGCCAAACATTGGCAAAGCTACGAGATTACACGTCGCCTGGGTTACATGCCCGCGCACAAGAGCTGAACTCTTTGCCAAATATTGGCAAAGCTACGGCATTACACGCCACCAGAGAAACAGGTGCGCGCACAAGACTAGAAATCTTTACCAAACATTGGCAAAGCTACGGCATTACACGCTGTCAGAGATATAGGCGCGCACAAGACCTGAAATCTTTGCCAAACGTTGGCAAAGCTACGGCATTACACGCTGCTTGAGACACAGGCGCGCGCACAAGACCTGAAGTCTTTGCCAAACATTGGAAAAGCTACGGCATTACACGTCGCCTGAGACACAGGCGCGCACACAAGACCTGAAGTCTTTGCCAAACATTGGCAAAGCTACAGCATTACACGCCGCCTGAGACACAAGCGCGCGCACAAGACCTAAAGTCCTTGCCAAACATTGGCAAAGCTATAGCATTACACGCCGCCTCAAACACAGGCGCGCGCACAAGACGTGAAGTCTTTGCCAAACATTGGCAAAGCTACGACATTACACCCCGATTGAAACACATGCGCGCACACAAGACCTGGTGTCTTTGCCAAGCATTGGCAAAGCTACGACATTACACGCCGCGTGAGACACATGCGCGCGCACAAGGCCTGAAGTCTTTGCTAAACATTGGCAAAGCTACAGCATTACACGCCGCCTGAGACACATGCGCGCGCACAAGACCTGAAGTCCTTGCCAAACATTGGCAAAGCTATAGCATTACACGCCGCCAGAAACACAGGCGCACGCACAAGACCTGGTGTCTTTGCCAAGCATTGGCAAAGCTACGACATTACACGCCGCGTGAGACACATGCGCGCGCACAAGGCCTGAAGTCTTTGCCAAACATTGGCAAAGCTACAGCATTACAGGCCGCCTGAGACACAAGCGCGCACACAAGACCTGAAGTCTTTGCCAAACATTGGCAAAGCTACAGCATTACACGTCGCCACAGACACATGCGCGCGCACAAGACCTGGTGTCTTTGCCAAGCATTGGCAAATCTACGGCATTACACGCCGCCAAAGAAACAAGCGAGCGCACAAGACTAGAACTCTTTGCCAAACTTTGGCAAAGCTACGGCATTACACGCTGCCTGAGACATAGGCGCGCACAAGACCTGAAATCTTTGCCAAACATTGGAAAAGCTACGGCATTACATGTCGCCTGAGACACAAGCGCGCACACAAGACCTGAAGTCTTTGCCAAACATTGGCAAAGCTACAGCATTACACGTCGCCAGAGACACATGCGCGCGCACAAGACCTGGTGTCTTTGCCAAGCATTGGTAAAGCTACGACATTACACGCCGCGTGAGACACATGCGCGCGCACAAGGCCTGAAGTCTTTGCCAAACATTGGCAAAGCTACAGCATTACATGTCGCCTGAGACACAAGCGCGCACACAAGACCTGAAGTCTTTGCCAAACATTGGCAAAGCTACAGCATTACACGTCGCCAGAGACACATGCGCGCGCACAAGACCTGGTGTCTTTGCCAAGCATTGGCAAAGCTACGACATTACACGCCGCGTGAGACACATGCGCGCGCACAAGGCCTGAAGTCTTTGCCAAACATTGGCAAAGCTACAGCATTACACGCCGCCTGAGACACAAGCGCGTGCACAAGACCTGAAGTCCTTGCAAAACATTGGCAAAGCTACAGCATTACACGCCGCCTCAAACACAGGCGCGCGCACAAGACGTGAAGTCTTTGCCAAACATTGGAAAAGTTACGACATTACACCCCGATTGAAACACATGCGCGCGCACAAGACCTGGTGTCTTTGCCAAGCATTGTTAAAGCTACGACATTACATGCCGCGTGAGACACATGTGCGCGCACAAGGCCTGACGTCTTTGCCAAACATTTCTAAGCTACGACATTGCACGTCGCCTGAGAAACATGCGCACGCAAAAGACCTAATGTCTTTGTCAAACATCGACAAAGCTTCGGCATTACACGCCGCCTGAGACACATGCGCGCGCACAAGACCTGAAGTCTGTGCCAAACATTGGCAAAGCTACGACATTACACGCCGCCTGGGTTACGTGCCCGCGCACAAGACCTGAACTCTATGCCAAATATTGGCAAAGCTACGGCATTACACGCCGCCGAAGAAACAGGCGCCCGCGCAAGACTAGAACTCTTTGCCAAACATTGGCAAAGCTACGGCATTACACGCTGCCTTAGATATAGGCGTGCACAAGACCTGAAATATTTGCCAAACATTGGCAAAGCTACGGCATTACACGCCGCCTAAGACACAGGCGCGCGCACATGACCTGACGTCTTTGCCAAACATTGGAAAAGCTACGGCATTACACGTCGCCTGAAACACAGGCGCGCACACAATACCTGAAGTCCTTGCCAAACATTGGCAAAGCTACAGCATTACACGCCGCCTCAAACACAGGCGCGCGCACAAGACGTGAAGTCTTTGCCAAACATTGGCAAAGCTACGACATTACACCCCGATTGAAACACATGCGCGCGCACAAGACCTGAGGTCTTTGCCAATCATAGATAAAGCTACGACATTACATGCCACGTGAGACACACGCGCGCGCACAAGGACTGACGTCTTTGCCAAACATTGGCTAAGCTACGACATTGCACGTCGCCTGAGAAACATGCGCACGCAAAAGACCTAAAGTCTTTGTCAAACATCGACAAAGCTTCGGCATTACACGCCGCCTGAGACACATGCGCGCGCACAAGACCTGAAGTCTGTGCCAAACATTGGCAAAGCTACGACATTACACGCCGCCTGGGTTACATGAACGCGCACAAGACCTGAACTCTATGCCAAATATTGGCAATGCTACGGCATTACACGCCGCCGAAGAAACAGGCGCGCGTACAAGACTAGAACTCTTTGCCAAACATTGGCAAAGCTACGGCATTACACGCTGCCTTAGATATAGGTGCGCACAAGACCTGAAATATTTGCCAAACATTGGCAAAGCTACGGCATTACACGCCGCCTAAGACACAGGCGCGCGCACATGACCTGAAGTCTTTGCCAAACATTGGAAAAGCTACGGCATTACACGTCGCCTGAGACACAGGCGCGCACACAAGACCTGAAGTCCTTGCCAAACATTGGCAAAGCTACAGCATTACACGCCGCCTCAAACACAGGCGCACGCACAAGACGTGAAGTCTTTGCCAAACATTTGCAAAGCTACGACATTACACCCCGACTGAAACACATGCGCGCGCACAAGACCTGGTGTCTTTGCCAAGCATTGGCAAAGCTACGACAATACAGGCCGCGTGAGACACATGCGCGCGCACAAGGCCTGAAGTCGTTGCCAAACATTGGCAAAGCTACAGCATTACACGCCGCCTGAGACACAAGCGCGCGCACAAGACCTGAAGTCCTTGCCAAACATTGGCAAAGCTACAGCATTACACGCCGCCTCAAACACAGGCGCGCGCACAAGACGTGAAGTCTTTGCCAAACATTGGCAAAGTTACGAGATTACACCCCGATTGAAACACATGCGCGCGCACAAGACCTAGTGTCTTTGCCAAGCATTGATAAAGCTACGACATTACATGTCGCGTGAGACACATGCGCGCGCACAAGGCCTGACGTCTTTGCCAAACATTTCTAAGCTACGACATTGCACGTCGCCTGAGAAACATGCGCACGCAAAAGACCTAAAGTCTTTGTCAAACATCGACAAAGCTGCGGCATTACACGCCGCCTGAGACACATGCGCGCGCACAAGACCTGAAGTCTGTGCCAAACATTGGCAAAGCTATGACATTACACGTCGCCTGGGTTACATGCCCGCGCAAAAGACCTGAACTCTTTGCCAAATATTGGCAAAGCTACGGTATTACACGCCACCGGAGAAACAGGCGCGCACACAAGACTAGAACTCTTTACCAAACATTGGCAAAGCTATGGCATTACACGCTGCCTGAGATATAGGCGCGCGCACAAGACCTGAAGTCTTTACCAAACATTGGAAAAGCTACGGCATTACACGTCGGCTGAGACACATGCGCGCGCACAAGACCTGAAGTCTGTGCAAAACATTGGCAAAGCTACGAGATTACACGTCGCCTGGGTTACATGCCCGCGCACAAGAGCTGAACTCTTTGCCAAATATTGGCAAAGCTACGGCATTACACGCCACCAGAGAAACAGGTGCGCGCACAAGACTAGAACTCTTTACCAAACATTGGCAAAGCTACGGCATTACACGCTGCCTGAGATATAGGCGCGCACAAGACCTGAAATCTTTGCCAAACATTGGCAAAGCTACGGCATTACACGCCGCCTAAGACACAGGCGCGCGGACATGACCTGAAGTCTTTGCCAAACGTTGGAAAAGCTACGGCATTACACGTCGCCTGAGACACAGGCGCGCACACAAGACCTGAAGTCCTTGCCAAACATTGGCAAAGCTACAGCATTACACGCCGCCTCAAACACAGGCGCGCGCACAAGACGTGAAGTCTTTGCCAAACATTGGCAAAGCTACGACATTACACCCCGATTGAAACACATGCGCGCGCACAAGACCTGAGGTCTTTGCCAATCATTGATAAAGCTACGACATTACATGCCACGTGAGACACACGCGCGCGCACAAGGCCTGACGTCTTTGCCAAACATTGGCTAAGCTACGACATTGCACGTCGCCTGAGAAACATGTGCGCGCAAAAGACCTGAAGTCTTTGTCAAACATCGACAAAGCTTCGGCATTACACGCCGCCTGAGACACATGCGCGCGCACAAGACCTGAAGTCTGTGCCAAACATTGGCAAAGCTACGAGATTACACGTCGCCTGGGTTACATGCCCGCGCACAAGAGCTGAACTCTTTGCCAAATATTGGCAAAGCTACGGCATTACACGCCACCAGAGAAACAGGCGCGCGCACAAGACTAGAAATCTTTACCAAACATTGGCAAAGCTACGGCATTACACGCTGCCAGAGATATAGGCGCGCACAAGACCTGAAATCTTTGCCAAACGTTGGCAAAGCTACGGCATTACACGCTGCCTGAGACACAGGCGCGCGCACAAGACCTGAAGTCTTTGCCAAACATTGGAAAAGCTACAGCATTACACGTCGCCTGAGACACAGGCGCGCACACAAGACCTGAAGTCTTTGCCAAACATTGGCAAAGCTACAGCATTACACGCCGCCTGAGACACAAGCGCGCGCACAAGACCTAAAGTCCTTGCCAAACATTGGCAAAGCTATAGCATTACACGCCGCCTCAAACACAGGCGCGCGCACAAGACGTGAAGTCTTTGCCAAACATTGGCAAAGCTACGACATTACACCCCGATTGAAACACATGCGCGCGCACAAGACCTGGTGTCTTTGCCAAGCATTGGCAAAGCTACGACATTACACGCCGCGTGAGACACATGCGCGCGCACAAGGCCTGAAGTCTTTGCTAAACATTGGCAAAGCTACAGCATTACACGCCGCCTGAGACACATGCGCGCGCACAAGACCTGAAGTCCTTGCCAAACATTGGCAAAGCTACAGCATTACACGCCGCCAGAAACACAGGCGCGCGCACAAGACCTGGTGTCTTTGCCAAGCATTGGCAAAGCTACGACATTACACGCCGCGTGAGACACATGCGCGCGCACAAGGCCTGAAGTCTTTGCCAAACATTGGCAAAGCTACAGCATTACGCGCCGCCTGAGACACAAGCGCGCACACAAGACCTGAAGTCTTTGCCAAACATTGGCAAAGCTACAGCATTACACGTCGCCAGAGATACATGCGCGCGCACAAGACCTGGTGTCTTTGCCAAGCATTCGCAAATCTACGGCATTACACGACGCCAAAGAAACAAGCGAGCGCACAAGACTAGAACTCTTTGCCAAACTTTGGCAAAGCTACGGCATTACACGCTGCCTGAGACATAGGCGCGCACAAGACCTGAAATCTTTGCCAAACATTGGAAAAGCTACGGCATTACATGTCGCCAGAGACACATGCGCGCGCACAAGACCTGGTGTCTTTGCCAAGCATTGGCAAAGCTACGACATTACACGCCGCGTGAGACACATGCGCGCGCACAAGGCCTGAAAGTCTTTGCCAAACATTGGCAAAGCTACAGCATTACACGCCGCCTGAGACACAAGCGCGCGCACAAGACCTGAAGTCCTTGCAAAACATTGGCAAAGCTATAGCATTACACGCCGCCTCAAACACAGGCGCGCGCACAAGACGTGAAGTCTTTGCCAAACATTGGAAAAGTTACGACATTACACCCCGATTGAAACACATGCTCGCGCACAAGACCTGGTGTCTTTGCCAAGCATTGTTAAAGCTACGACATTACATGCCGCGTGAGACACATGTGCGCGCACAAGGCCTGACGTCTTTGCCAAACATTTCTAAGCTACGACATTGCACGTCGCCTGAGAAACATGCGCACGCAAAAGACCTAATGTCTTTGTCAAACATCGACAAAGCTTCGGCATTACACGCCGCCTGAGACACATGCGCGCGCACAAGACCTGAAGTCTGTGCCAAACATTGGCAAAGCTATGACATTACACGTCGCCTGGGTTACATGCCCGCGCACAAGACCTGAACTCTTTGCCAAATATTGGCAAAGCTACGGTATTACACGCCACCGGAGAAACAGGCGCGCACACAAGACTAGAACTCTTTACCAAACATTGGCAAAGCTATGGCATTACACGCTGCCTGAGATATAGGCGCGCGCACAAGACCTGAAGTCTTTACCAAACATTGGAAAAGCTACGGCATTACACGTCGCCTGAGACACATGCGCGCGCACAAGACCTGAAGTCTGTGCAAAACATTGGCAAAGCTACGAGATTACACGTCGCCTGGGTTACATGCCCGCGCACAAGAGCTGAACTCTTTGCCAAATATTGCTAAAGCTACGGCATTACACGCCACCAGAGAAACAGGTGCGCGCACAAGACTAGAACTCTTTACCAAACATTGGCAAAGCTACGGCATTAAACGCTGCCTGAGATATAGGCGCGCACAAGACCTGAAATCTTTGCCAAACATTGGCAAAGCTACGGCATTACACGCCGCCTAAGACACAGGCGCGCGGACATGACCTGAAGTCTTTGCCAAACGTTGGAAAAGCTACGGCATTACACGTCGCCTGAGACACAGGCGCGCACACAAGACCTGAAGTCCTTGCCAAACATTGGCAAAGCTACAGCATTACACGCCGCCTCAAACACAGGCGCGCGCACAAGACGTGAAGTCTTTTCCAAACATTGGCAAAGCTACGACATTACACCCCGATTGAAACACATGCGCGCGCACAAGACCTGAGGTCTTTGCCAATCATTGATAAAGCTACGACATTACATGCCACGTGAGACACACGCGCGCGCACAAGGCCTGACGTCTTTGCCAAACATTGGTTAAGCTACGACATTGCACGTCGCCTGAGAAACATGTGCGCGCAAAAGACCTGAAGTCTTTGTCAAACATCGACAAAGCTTCGGCATTACACGCCGCCTGAGACACATGCGCGCGCACAAGACCTGAAGTCTGTGCCAAACATTGGCAAAGCTACGAGATTACACGTCGCCTGGGTTACATGCCCGCGCACAAGAGCTGAACTCTTTGCCAAATATTGGCAAAGCTACGGCATTACACGCCACCAGAGAAACAGGCGCGCGCACAAGACTAGAAATCTTTACCAAACATTGGCAAAGCTACGGCATTACACGCTGCCAGAGATATAGGCGCGCACAAGACCTGAAATCTTTGCCAAACGTTGGCAAAGCTACGGCATTACACGCTGCCTGAGACACAGGCGCGCGCACAAGACCTGAAGTCTTTGCCAAACATTGGAAAAGCTACAGCATTACACGTCGCCTGAGACACAGGCGCGCACACAAGACCTGAAGTCTTTGCCAAACATTGGCAAAGCTACAGCATTACACGCCGCCTGAGACACAAGCGCGCGCACAAGACCTAAAGTCCTTGCCAAACATTGGCAAAGCTATAGCATTACACGCCGCCTCAAACACAGGCGCGCGCACAAGACGTGAAGTCTTTGCCAAACATTGGCAAAGCTACGACATTACACCCCGATTGAAACACATGCGCGCGCACAAGACCTGGTGTCTTTGCCAAGCATTGGCAAAGCTACGACATTACACGCCGCGTGAGACACATGCGCGCGCACAAGGCCTGAAGTCTTTGCTAAACATTGGCAAAGCTACAGCATTACACGCCGCCTGAGACACATGCGCGCGCACAAGACCTGAAGTCCTTGCCAAACATTGGCAAAGCTACAGCATTACACGCCGCCAGAAACACAGGCGCGCGCACAAGACCTGGTGTCTTTGCCAAGCATTGGCAAAGCTACGACATTACACGCCGCGTGAGACACATGCGCGCGCACAAGGCCTGAAGTCTTTGCCAAACATTGGCAAAGCTACAGCATTACACGCCGCCTGAGACACAAGCGCGCACACAAGACCTGAAGTCTTTGCCAAACATTGGCAAAGCTACAGCATTACACGTCGCCAGAGATACATGCGCGCGCACAAGACCTGGTGTCTTTGCCAAGCATTGGCAAATCTATGGCATTACACGACGCCAAAGAAAGAAGCGAGCGCACAAGACTAGAACTCTTTGCCAAACTTTGGCAAAGCTACGGCATTACACGCTGCCTGAGACATAGGCGCGCACAAGACCTGAAATCTTTGCCAAACATTGGAAAAGCTACGGCATTACATGTCGCCTGAGACACAAGCGCGCACACAAGACCTGAAGTCTTTGCCAAACATTGGCAAAGCTACAACATTACACGTCGCCAGAGACACATGCGCGCGCACAAGACCTGGTGTCTTTGCCAAGCATTGGCAAAGCTACGACATTACACGCCGCGTGAGACACATGCGCGCGCACAAGGCCTGAAAGTCTTTGCCAAACATTGGCAAAGCTACAGCATTACACGCCGCCTGAGACACAAGCGCGCGCACAAAACCTGAAGTCCTTGCAAAACATTGGCAAAGCTACAGCATTACACGCCGCCTCAAACACAGGCGCGCGCACAAGACGTGAAGTCTTTGCCAAACATTGGAAAAGTTACGACATTACACCCCGATTGAAACACATGCTCGCGCACAAGACCTGGTGTCTTTGCCAAGCATTGTTAAAGCTACGACATTACATGCCGCGTGAGACACATGTGCGCGCACAAGGCCTGACGTCTTTGCCAAACATTTCTAAGCTACGACATTGCACGTCGCCTGAGAAATATGCGCACGCAAAAGACCTAATGTCTTTGTCAAACATCGACAAAGCTTCGGCATTACACGCCGCCTGAGACACATGCGCGCGCACAAGACCTGAAGTCTGTGCCAAACATTGGCAAAGCTACGACATTACACGCCGCCTGGGTTACATGCCCGCGCACAAGACCTGAACTCTATGCCAAATATTGGCAAAGCTACGGCATTACACGCCGCCGAAGAAACAGGCGCGCGCACAAGACTAGAACTCTTTGCCAAACATTGGCAAAGCTACGGCATTACACGCTGCCTTAGATATAGGCGTGCACAAGACCTGAAATATTTGCCAAACATTGGCAAAGCTACGGCATTACACGCCGCCTAAGACACAGGCGCGCGCACATGACATGAAGTCTTTGCCAAACATTGGAAAAGCTACGGCATAACACGTCGCCTGAGACACAGGCGCGCACACAAGACCTGAAGTCCTTGCCAAACATTGGCAAAGCTACAGCATTACACGCCGCCTCAAACACAGGCGCGCGCACAAGACGTGAAGTCTTTGCGAAACACTGGCAAAGCTACGACATTACACCCCGATTGAAACACATGCGCGCGCACAAGACCTGAGGTCTTTGCCAATCATTGATAAAGCTACGACATTACATGCCACGTGAGACACACGCGCACGCACAAGGCCTGACGTCTTTGCCAAACATTGGCTAAGCTACGACATTGCACGTCGCCTGAGAAACATGTGCGCGCAAAAGACCTGAAGTCTTTGTCAAACATCGACAAAGCTTCGGCATTACACGCCGCCTGAGACACATGCGCGCGCACAAGACCTGAAGTCTGTGCCAAACGTTGGCAAAGCTACGAGATTACACGTCGCCTGGGTTACATGCCCGCGCACAAGAGCTGAACTCTTTGCCAAATATTGGCAAAGCTACGGCATTACACGCCACCAGAGAAACAGGCGCGCGCACAAGACTAGAAATCTTTACCAAACATTGGCAAAGCTACGGCATTACACGCTGCCTGAGATATAGGCGCGCACAAGACCTGAAATCTTTGCCAAACATTGGCAAAGCTACGACATTACAAGCTGCCTGAGACACAGGCGCGCACACAAGACCTGAAGTCTTTGCCAAACATTGGAAAAGCTACGACATTACACGTCGCCTGAGACACAGGCGCGTACACAAGACCTGAAGTCTTTGCCAAACATTGGCAAAGCTACAGCATTACACGCCGCCTGAGACACAAGCGCGCGTACAAGACCTGAAGTCCTTGCCAAACATTGGCAAGGCTACAGCATTACACGCCGCCTCAAACACAGGCGCGCGCACAAGACGTGAAGTCTTTGCCAAACATTGGCAAAGCTACGACATTACACCCCGATTGAAACACATGCGCGCATACAAGACCTGGTGTCTTTGCCAAGCATTGGCAAAGCTACGACATTACACGCCGCGCGAGACACATGCGCGCGCACAAGGCCTGAAGTCTTTGCCAAACATTGGCAAAGCTACAGCATTACACGCCGCATGAGACACAAGCGCGCGCACAAGACCTGAAGTCCTTGCCAAACATTGGCAAAGCTACAGCATTACACGCCGCCTCAAACACAGGCGCGCGCACAAGACGTGAAGTCTTTGCCAAACATTGGAAAAGTTACGACATTACACCCCGATTGAAACACATGCGCGCACAAGACCTGGTGTCTTTGCCAAGCATTGATAAAGCTACGACATTACATGCCGTGTGAGACAGATGCGCGCGCACAAGGCCTGACGTCTTTGCCAAACATTTCTAAGCTACGACATTGCACGTCGCCTGAGAAACATGCGCACGCAAAAGACCTAAAGTCTTTGTCAAACATCGACAAAGCTTCGGCATTACACGCCGCCTGAGACACATGCGCGCGTACAAGACCTGAAGTCTGTGCCAAACATTGGCAAAGCTACGACATTACACGCCGCCTGGGTTACATGCCCGCGCACAAGACCTGAACTCTATACCAAATATTGGCAAAGCTACGGCATTACACGCCGCCGAAGAAACAGGCGCGCGCACAAGACTAGAACTCTTTGCCAAACATTGGCAAAGCTACGGCATTACACGCTGCCTTAGATATAGGCGCGCACAAGACCTGAAATATTTGCCAAACATTGGCAAAGCTACGGCATTACACGCCGCCTAAGACACAGGCGCGCGCACATGACCTCAAGTCTTTGCCAAACATTGGAAAAGCTACGGCATTACACGTCGCCTGAGACACAGGCACGCACACAAGACCTGAAGTCCTTGCCAAACATTGGCAAAGCTACAGCATTACACGCCGCCTCAAACACAGGCGCGCGCACAAGACGTGAAGTCTTTGCCAAACATTGGCAAAGCTACGACATTACACCCCGATTGAAACACATGCGCGCGCACAAGACCTGAGGTCTTTGCCAATCATTGATAAAGCTACGACATTACATGCCGCGTGAGACACACGCGCGCGCACAAGGGCTGACGTCTTTGCCAAACATTGGCTAAGCTACGACATTGCACGTCGCCTGAGAAACATGCGCGCGCAAAAGACCTGAAGTCTTTGTCAAACATCGACAAAGCTTCGGCATTACACGCCGCCTGAGACACATGCGCGCGCACAAGACCTGAAGTCTGTGCCAAACATTGGCAAAGCTACGAGATTGCACGTCGCCTGGGTTACATGCCCGCGCACAAGAGCTGAACTCTTTGCCAAATATTGGCAAAGCTACGGCATTACACGCCACCAGAGAAACAGGCGCGCGCACAAAACTAGAAATCTTTACCAAACATTGGCAAAGCTACGGCATTACACGCTGCCTGAGATATAGGTGCGCACAAGACCTGAAATCTTTGCCAAACGTTGGCAAAGCTACGACATTACACGCTGCCTGAGACACAGGCGCGCGCACAAGACCTGAAGTCTTTGCCAAACATTGGAAAAGCTACGGCATTACACGTCGCCTGAGACACAAGCGCGCACACAAGACCAGAAGTCTTTGCCAAACATTGGCAAAGCTACAGCATTACACGCCGCCTGAGACCCAGGCGCGCGCACAAGACGTGAAGTCTTTGTCAAACATTGGCAAAGCTACAGCATTACACCCCGATTGAAACACATGCGCGCGCACAAGACCTGGTGTCTTTGCCAAGCATTGGCAAAGCTACGACATTACACGCCGCGTGAGACACAAGCGCGCACAAGGCCTGACGTCTTTGCCAAACATTGGCAAAGCTACGGCATTACAAGCCACCTGAGACACAGGCGTGAGCACAACACGTGATGTCTTTGCTAAACATTGGAAAAGCTACGGCATTACACGCTGCCTCAAACACAGGCGCGCGCACAAGACGTGAAGTGTTTGCCAAACATTGGCAAATCTACGACATTACACGTCGCGTGAGACACATGCGCCCGCACAAGGCCTGACGTCTTTGCCAAACATTGACAAAGCTACAGCATTACACGCCGCGTCAAACACAGGCGCGCGCACAAGACGTGAAGTCTTTGCCAAACATTGGCAAAGCTAAGACATTACACCCCGATGGAAACACATGCGCGCGCACAAGACTTGGTGTCTTTGCCAATCATTGGCAAAGCTACGACATTACACGCCGCGTGAGACACATGCGCGCGCACAAGGCCTGACGTCTTTGCCAAACATTGGCAAAGCTACGACATTGCACGTCGCCTGAGAAACATGCGCGCGCAAAAGACCTGAAGTCTTTGCCAAACATCGACAAAGCTTTGGCATTACACGCCGCCTGAGACACACGCGCGCGCACAAGACCTGAAGTCTGTGCCAAACATTGGCAAAGCTACGAGATTACACTCCGCCTGGGTTACATGCCCGTGCACAAGACCTGAACTATTTGCCAAGTATTGGCAAATCTACGGCATTACACGCCGCCGAAGAAACAGGCGAGCGCACAAGACTAGAACTCTTTGCCAAACATTGGCAAAGCTACGGCATTACACGCTGCCTGAGACATAGGTGCGCACAAGACCTGAAATCTTTGCCAAACATTGGAAAAGCTACGGCATTACATGTCGCCTGAGACACAAGCGCGCACACAAGACCTGAAGTCTTTGCCAAACATTGGCAAAGCTACAGCATTACACGCCGCCTGAGACACAAGCGCGCGCACAAGACCTGAAGTCCTTGCCAAACATTAGCAAAGCTATGGCATTACAAGCCACGTGAGACACAGGCATGAGCACAACACGTGATGTCTTTGCCAAACATTGGAAAAGCTACGGCATTACACCCCGATTGAAACACATGCGCGCGCACAAGACCTGATGTCTTTGCCAATCATTGGCAAAGCTACGACATTACATGCCGCGTGAGACACATGCGCGCGCACAATACCTGACTTCTTTGCCAAACATTGGCAAAGCTACGACATTGCACGTTGCCTGAGAAACATGCGCGCGCAAAAGACCTGAAATCTTTGCAAAACATCGACAAAGCTTCAGCATTACACGCCGCCTGAGACACATGCGCGCGCCCAAGACCTGAAGTCTGTGCCAAACATTGGCAAAGCTACGAGATTACACGTCGCCTGGGTTACATGCCCGCGCACAAGAGCTGAACTCTTTGCCAAATATTGGCAAAGCTACGGGATTACACGCCACCAGAGAAACAGGCGCGCGCACAAAACTAGAAATCTTTACCAAACATTGGCAAAGCTACGGCATTACACGCTGCCTGAGATATAGGCGCACACAAGACCTGAAATCTTTGCCAAACGTTGGCAAAGCTACGACATTACACGCTGCCTGAGACACAGGCGCGCGCACAAGACCTGAAGTCTTTGCCAAACATTGGAAAAGCTACGGCATTACACGTCGCCTGAGACACAAGCGCGCACACAAGACCTGAAGTCTTTGCCAAACATTGGCAAAGCTACAGCATTACACGCCGCCTGAGACCCAGGCGCGCGCACAAGACGTGAAGTCTTTGTCAAACATTGGCAAAGCTACAGCATTACACCCCGATTGAAACACATGCGCGCGCACAAAACCTGGTGTCTTTGCCAAGCATTGGCAAAGCTACGACATTACACGCCGCGTGAGACACATGCGCGCACAAGGCCTGACGTCTTTGCCAAACATTGGCAAAGCTACGGCATTACAAGCCACCTGAGACACAGGCGTGAGCACAACACGTGATGTCTTTGCTAAACATTGGAAAAGCTACGGCATTACACGCCGCCTCAAACACAGGCGCGCGCACAAGACGTGAAGTGTTTGCCAAACATTGGCAAAGCTACGACATTACACGTCGCGTGAGACACATGCGCGCGCACAAGGCCTGACGTCTTTGCCAAACATTGGCAATGCTACGACATTACACGCCGCGTGAGACACATGCGCGCGCACAAGGACTGACGTCTTTGCCAAACATTGGCAAAGCTACGACATTGCATGTCGCCTGTGAAACATGCGCGCGCAAAAGTCCTGAAATCTTTGCCAAACATCGACAAAGCTTCAGCATTACACGCCGCCTGAGACACAAGCGCGCGCACAAGACCTGAAGTCCTTGCCAAACATTGGCAAAGCTACAGCATTACACGCCGCGTCAAACACAGGCGCGCGCACAAGACGTGAAGTCTTTGCCAAACATTGGCAAAGCTAAGACATTACACCCCGATGGAAACACATGCGCGCGCACAAGACTTGGTGTCTTTGCCAATCATTGGCAAAGCTACGACATTACACGCCGCGTGAGACACATGCGCGCGCACAAGGCCTGACGTCTTTGCCAAACATTGGCAAAGCTACGACATTGCACGTCGCCTGAGAAACATGCGCGCGCAAAAGACCTGAAGTCTTTGCCAAACATCGACAAAGCTTTGGCATTACACGCCGCCTGAGACACACGCGCGCGCACAAGACCTGAAGTCTGTGCCAAACATTGGCAAAGCTACGAGATTACACTCCGCCTGGGTTACATGCCCGTGCACAAGACCTGAACTATTTGCCAAGTATTGGCAAATCTACGGCATTACACGCCGCCGAAGAAACAGGCGAGCGCACAAGACTAGAACTCTTTGCCAAACATTGGCAAAGCTACGGCATTACACGCTGCCTGAGACATAGGCGCGCACAAGACCTGAAATCTTTGCCAAACATTGGAAAAGCTACGGCATTACATGTCGCCTGAGACACAAGCGCGCACACAAGACCTGAAGTCTTTGCCAAACATTGGTAAAGCTACAGCATTACACGCCGCCTGAGACACAAGCGCGCGCACAAGACCTGAAGTCCTTGCCAAACATTAGCAAAGCTACGGCATTACAAGCCACGTGAGACACAGGCGTGAGCACAACACGTGATGTCTTTGCCAAACATTGGAAAAGCTACGGCATTACACCCCGATTGAAACACATGCGCGCGCACAAGACCTGATGTCTTTGCCAATCATTGGCAAAGCTACGACATTACAAACCGCGTGAGACACATGCGCGCGCACAATACCTGACTTCTTTGCCAAACATTGGCAAAGCTACGACATTGCACGTTGCCTGAGAAACATGCGCGCGCAAAAGACCTGAAATCTTTGCAAAACATCGACAAAGCTTCAGCATTACACGCCGCCTGAGACACATGCGCGCGCACAAGACCTGAAGTCTGTGCCAAACATTGGCAAAGCTACGAGACTACACGTCGCCTGGGTTACATGCCCGCGCACAAGAGCTGAACTCTTTGCCAAATATTGGCAAAGCTACGGCATTACACGCCACTAGAGAAACAGGCGCGCGCACAAAACTAGAAATCTTTACCAAACATTGGCAAAGCTACGGCATTACACGCTGCCTGAGATATAGGCGCGCACAAGACCTGAAATCTTTGCCAAACGTTGGCAAAGCTATGACATTACACGCTGCCTGAGACACATGCGCGCGCACAAGACCTGAAGTCTTTGCCAAACATTGGAAAAGCTACGGCATTACACGTCGCCTGGGACACAAGCGCGCACACAAGACCTGAAGTCTTTGCCAAACATTGGCAAAGCTACAGCATTACACGCCGCCTGAGACCCAGGCGCGCGCACAAGACGTGAAGTCTTTGTCAAACATTGGCAAAGCTACAGCATTACACCCCGATTGAAACACATGCGCGCGCACAAGACCTGGTGTCTTTGCCAAGTGTCACACCCCGCCAAGGCGGAAACGCGAGGCGCGACGTTTATGGTTTCCAAAGCATATGATTACCGCAAACACATACATGATAAATGGATACATTAACAAGTTTAATGTTTTACATTACAAAACATAATCTGAGTTTACAAAAAGTTAAGATTTCACAAATATGACTCAACTCAATGAGTTATACAAGGGAAATCCTCCTTGAGTAGTATCCATCGTGCATGCATGTAATCTACATTGCTAACCTTGAAATCACGTTCAGTTACCTGAAAAACATACTTAAAATCGTCAACACGAAGTTGGTGAGTTCACAGGTTTAATCAAATAGTTCTTTGTAAAATTCAATTGTTCGTAAATAGTTTCAGTTGTATGTGATAAACAGAATAAGAATTGTTGACCCATTTGTAAACTAGCTAGGAATACAAATAATATGTTCATACATGAGGCGTAACCAAACCATGACATGTGTGAGCCCCTATTAAGCGTTATCAGATTCTATGCGGCCATAAATCCTCCAGATTGTGGTTAGCGCGACTAACCATGACCGGGAGACGTCACTCTCCATAGTACTATTCATAGGACCCTAGGCTACAGTTAATGGTTACTATGTTGTTCCAGGGGACTTTCGCGGCCTCCATTGTGTTGTTCTCATCCCATGTAAACATAAAAGTCGTGTCTTATTCTCTTGTTATCCCATAAAATAGTTGAAGTATGTTTCTCCCCCAAATATTTGAAAACAGTAAAAAGAAAGGGGCCGTGAAACTCACCTTGTGTTTGTGTATATACTTGTAATAATATTTGTTGTAGTCAACCTTGACTGATTGTACCCTAGATACCAAGGGTAAATTGTTGTTAAGACCAACGTCTTAATTGTAAATTGTTCACCGACCTTGTAAATCTGATTATGTTTGTTTAAATATCGTTTTAGTTTTCCAACACATGTTTTGTTATAAAATAGTTTTGAGTTACTGCCCAACTGGGACTGTTGTACAGGTGTCGAAACTTCTTAGTTTCGATTGGGCATATGTGTGTCGAAACTACTTAGTTTCGATGGAGTGGTCAGGAGTCGAAACAACCTAGTTTCGATTGAGAAAAGGTATCGAAACTACCTAGTTTCGATTGAGTATTTGCTATCGAAACTACCTAGTTTCGATTGAGTAAAAGGTATCGAAACTACCTAGTTTCGATTGAGTATTTGCTATCGAAACTACCTAGTTTCGATTGAGTAAAAGGTATCGAAACTCCTAGTTTCGATTGAGAAACAGGTATCGAAACTCCTAGTTTCGATTGAGAAACAGGTATCGAAACTTCTAGTTTCGATTGAGCAACAGGTATCGAAACTCCTAGTTTCGATTGAGAAACAGTCGAAACTCCTAGTTTCGATTGAGAAACAGGTATCGAAACTCCTAGTTTCGAGTACTGGACTTCTGTTTGACAGAATCAGTCCGGCATATTTTTATGTTTTAAACTTGAATTCGACACACTCTTCTTGTTATCTTTCTTGCGTTTAAATAAGATGTAAGTTTAGCTACGGTTTTAAAGAACATAATATGAAAATATCGAGTTTTTACCTTTAAAACCGAGATGAGAATGATGAAGAAAACAGAGATGATCTCGACTCTTTTGCAGAAACACTTGAAATTTCTTCTTAAAATACTGGTTTGTGGTAGGATTTTGCCTTGAAACTGGACTTCGAATTGAAGAGAATTGGAATGTTTGCCGTATAAAAATGAGAGTGATGAAAGGAATTATGAGAAAAGTGATGGAGTGAGTATGGTTATGTCTGAGTTTTTCGCAATAGGGGGTATGGGTTTTGAGTAAGACGATCGTGGGAGTGGCTTTCTCTGGCTTCGGCCGAGAAAGTCAAATAAAAGTGGTTTGGGATAATTTGAATAAAATAATTAGATTTAGGTATTAATTAGAGTTTTAAAGGGGTAAATAAATCCGGTTTAGATCCTCCACGGTATTATAAACTTATTCTGAAAATAATTTATTGTTCTACGCAAAGTTTGTGGAAATAAAATATATATTTCTCTGGTTATTTAAATTAACCACTAGTGTTCGAATTTGTCGGTGTATATAACACGTGATCCGGTAACTCCTAGAATTACCAAATATGAAGTGAGACCCTGTACGGTTTTTGATGGACCTTAATGTCCTTGTTTGTGAAATTACGTAAATCACAAAAATAATTATAATGTAAACTCGTTTATTGTAATGCAAACTTGTTCATAATGTGTACGGATATTGACCTGAAATGTCGGGTTGTCACATTCTCCCCATGTTAACAGAATTTCGTCCCGAAATTCAATTCGTGTCCTCTTGAACTGGGGCATCCTCAAACAAGGATGGGTATTTTGTTTTCATTTGGTCCTCTCGTTCCCATGTATACTCAGGACCACGCTTTGAGTTCCAACGTACTTTAACCAGTTTGATTCGACTACGTCTCAGCTTTTGAACCTTCCAATCTGATATCTCAATTGGTTGCTCGATGAAATGAAGTTTATCGTCAATATGAATCTCGTCAGGCGGTATAATTAGTGTCTCGTCTGATAAACACTTCTTGAGATTTGATACATGAAACGTATCATGTATATTGTTTAGTTCTTGTGGTAGCTTGAGTTTGTAAGCTACAGGGCCAACCCTAGCCCGTATTTCGAACGGACCAACGTATCTAGGGTTGAGCTTACCACGGTTACCAAACCTTGCAACGCCTTTCCATGGTGAGACTTTTAACATTACTCGGTCGCCAATTTGAAATTCTAATGGTTTTCGTCTGTTGTCAGCATAGCTCTTTTGTCTATCTCGGGCCGCTTTCAAACGGTCCTTAATTTTGAAAATCTTATCAGTGGTTTCCTGGACAATCTCAGGGCCTGTCAAATGTTTTTCACCAACTTCCGCCCAACATAACGGTGAGCGGCATTTACGACCATATAAAGCTTCAAACGGTGCTGCTTTAATGCTCGTATGGTAGCTGTTATTATAGGAAAACTCAGCTAATGGTAAATGAGTATCCCAATTTCCTCCGAAATCAATTACACATGCACGGAGCATATCTTCTAATGTCTGAATGGTCCTTTCGCTTTGACCATCTGTTTGTGGGTGATATGCCGTGCTCATGTCAAGACGTGTGCCCATTGCTTCTTGTAATGATTTCCAGATCCTAGACACGAATCTGCTGTCTCTATCGGAGATAATAGAAATTGGCACTCCATGCCTAGCCACAATTTCCTTGATATAAAGCTTTGCAAGTTTCTCGGTTTTGTCAGTTTCTTTCATTGGCAGAAAGTGAGCAGATTTTGTTAATCGGTCGACAATAACCCATATGGTATCATAACCACTAGAAGTCCTGGGTAATTTTGTGATGAAATCCATAGAAATCTGTTCCCATTTCCATTGGGGAATTTCAGGTTGTTGTAACAAACCAGACGGTTTCTGATGTTCGGCTTTTACTTTTGAGCACGTTAGGCATTTACTGACATATGTGGCAATATCTCCTTTCATATTGGGCCACCAATATAATTCTTTTAGATCCTTATACATCTTATCTGAACCTGGGTGAATGGAGTACCTGGACTTGTGGGCTTCGTCCATAACTAACTCCCGTAAGTTACCAAAACGTGTCACCCAAATTCTATTCATGAAGTATAAAGTGTCATCTGACTTTGGCTCCAATTGCTTTATCATTCCTCGTAAAGCTTCATTCTGAATGTTTTCTTCTTTGATTGCCTCATGTTGTGCCATCCGAATTTGAGTAGTAAGATTCGTATGAATTGTCAATTCTAAGGCACGAACACGAAGAGTTTTAACTCGTTCTTTGCGACTTAAAGCGTCCGCTACGACATTGGCTTTCCCGGGATGGTACTTGATATCACAATCGTAATCGTTTAGTAGCTCTACCCAACGACGTTGTCTCATGTTAAGTTCCTTTTGATCAAAGATATGCTGGAGACTCTTGTGATCAGTAAAGATAGTACATCTTGTACCGTAAAGGTAATGTCTCCAAATTTTGAGCGCAAACACAACTGCACCCAATTCCAAGTCGTGAGTCGTATAATTCTTTTCGTGCACTTTTAGTTGTCGTGAGGCATATGCGATGACTTTATCTCTTTGCATTAACACACAACCCAGTCCTTGGTGTGATGCATCGCAGTATACGACAAAATTTTCGATTCCCTCCGGAAGGGATAGGATTGGTGCACTACACAGTTTCTGTTTCAGTATTTGAAAAGCTGACTCTTGCTTGTCATTCCAATCATACTTATTTTCTTTCTGGGTTAATTTGGTTAAAGGCAGGGCTATTTTTGAAAAATTCTCGATGAATCGTCTGTAATAACCGGCCAAACCTAAAAATTGACGTACTTCTGTCGGAGTCTTTGGTGCTTCCCAGTTTTTGATCGCTTCAATTTTTGATGGATCAACGTGAATTCCTTCCTTATTGATGACATGTCCAAGAAAATGCACTTCTTGGATCCAAAACTCACACTTAGAGAATTTAGCGTAAAGTTTCTCGTTTCTGAGTAGTTCTAAGATTAATTTAAGATGATGTTCATGATCCTCCTTGGTTCGTGAATATATTAATATGTCATCGATAAATACAATCACGAATTTATCCAAGTATGGCTTGCACACGCGGTTCATGAGATCCATGAAGACAGCTGGTGCGTTTGTCAAACCAAACGGCATAACTAGGAATTCGTAGTGGCCATATCGAGTCCTAAATGCTGTCTTTGGTACATCTTCTTCTTGGATTCTTAATTGGTGATATCCCGAACGTAGGTCAATTTTTGAATAGAAGCTAGAACCTTGTAGTTGATCAAACAAATCATCTATTCGAGGAAGTGGGTATCGGTTTTTGATTGTGAGCTTGTTTAATTCTCGGTAATCTATACACATCCTAAAGGTTCCATCCTTTTTCTTTACGAATAAGACCGGAGCTCCCCAAGGTGAGAAACTCGGTCTTATGAAACCTTTATCAAGCAACTCTTGTAGTTGATTTGATAATTCCTGCATTTCAGAAGGTGCTAATCGATATGGTGATCGCGCAACCGGGGCGGCTCCTGGTACCAAATCGATTCGAAATTCGACTTGCCTAGGTGGTGGTAAACCAGGTAAGTCTTCAGGAAAAACTTCAGGATATTCCTTAACGATTGGTATATCCTCAAGTCGACGTTCCTCGGGTTTCTTCTCGACGACGTGAGCCAGGAATACGCAATAGCCTTTACGTAGATACTTACGAGTTTTCATGCAGTTTATCATCCTTAATGTTACTCCACTCTTCTCACCTTGAATCGAAAGAACTTCTCCGTTTGGGAGTGGGATTTGGACAATTTTCTCAAAACAAACAATCTCGGCGTGATTCTTCGACAACCAATCCATGCCAATAACAACGTCAAAGCTTCCTAAATCAACGGGTAACAGATCTATACTAAATGTGTGGTTTTTAAGACATAAGGTACAACCTTGAATGACCTCTCCGGTATTAATTAATTTTCCATTCGCTAATTCAATTGTATACTTTTGTTCTAGTTTGCTGGGCTTAATACCGAGTAAGGACTTAAAGTCATTTGACACAAAACTCAAATCAGCACCCGTATCGAAAAGTATAGAGGCATAGTGATTATTTATCGGGAACGTACCAGTGACAATGTTTGGATCTTGTCGTGCGTCACCAGCCCCCATCACAAATGCTCTTCCACGGGCCTGATTGTCGTTTCGGTTCTTCAACTTTGGACAGTCTTTTCTGAAGTGCTTTGGATCTCCACACTCAAAGCATCCTTGATTCATCCTTTCTGTTCCTGGGTTGACTTTTCCTGCTACTTGATTTATCTTGTTAGGGTTCGCATTGCTCCTACAGTCAAGGGCTAGATGTCCATACTTTTTACATTTTCCACATTGGGTACACTTCCCACTGTGATGATATCCACAATTGTCACACCTTGGTCGTGCTCCAAGGTATCCTTTTTGTTCCACAGTGTTGGCGACAAAGGCTTTCATAGTTTCAGGTCTCTTGTAAATTTGATTCTTGTTTTGATTAATTGGTTTTCCAAACCATTTCCTCTTTTCCCCAGATTTCCCTCCTTCTGTCTCCTTCTTCTCAAACAAACCATCACGTACAGCATTATCCCTTAGCTTGAAAGCCAGAGTTATGGCGCTCTTGGCATCCATAGGGTTCGATGAAGTCACCAGACCTCGGATTTGAGGTGCGAGACCCCACAAGTATCTTTCAACCTTCTTGTATTCTGGGGTGACCATGTGTGGAACCAAGATTGCTAACTCATTGAATCGGTCAGTGTAGCCAGCAACATCATCTCCTGTCATTTGTAAATTCCACATTTCAGATTCGATCTTTTGCAACTCATTTCGAGGACAGTATTCCTCGATCATCATGGCTTTTAAGTCTTCCCATGACAACTCATATGATGTTTGCCTTCCCAAAGTCTTTACTTGTGAATTCCACCAGGTTAAAGCTTTATCAGTGAGTGAGCATGTAGAATACTTCACCATGCAGTCAGCGGTGCATTCACTAATATCAATCACCGATTCCATCTTCTCTATCCATCTCATTAGTCCAACTGCACCCTCGGTGCCATTGAAGTTACGGGGTTTGCAAGACAGAAAGGTCTTGTAGGAGCACTTTCTAATTGGAGCATCTGTAGAATTACAAGTCATAACGTCATTAATTCGAATCATGACTATATGTTATGGCTTATTTATTTTATTACCTCTGGAACCTCCAGCTGTACCGCTACCTCCTGCACCTCCGGAACCTCCAGCTGTACCGCTACCTCCTACACCTCCTCCACTATTTCGATTGGCTTCATACTGCTCCATGGCAGCAGCTACTCGTTGTGCTATAAGTTGTTCCACATTTGGGGAAATCGCCTCGTTGTTGTCACCAGTAGTGTTACGGGTTGTCCTACGCTTAGGTGCCATGACGTTCTTTCTAACATATCAATTAAAAAGAAACAACATTATATGACAATAATGATAGCTCATGACATAAGGATACAACAACGTCAAATGTAAACGACCATTATCACAACATAAACCATTACATACATAGTCAAAACATTCATAGTACATTGTTCCAAAAGACAAGGATACAAAAGAGATGGGTTCACATGACCTCATCAGTACTAAAGTTTTAAACTACTTAATGTACTACGGGCACAACCCGCCCGTAATAGGTTTAAAAGAAGAAGTGAGAGTACAATCCAATCATCATGGCAAGTCCTGCCATGACAAAACTAGCTCTCGCCACAAATTCTGCAGCCAACGTCCTTTCTTCCAGAGCCTCCACCATGTCTCGGACCGTAACAGTGAACTGCCAATCCATGTCAGCTCTCAACTCTAGATAGTTAGTGGCATCCTGTATGTTTCGGGTGCGGTCATCTAGAGTCTGAACTCGAGATCCGAGTCCTTGACGAAGTCGCGTGGCTGCATCCCCCTGGGCCCGGATGTCATCTAGGAGATCATCAAGACGCTCCTCATGCGTACGAACGCGAGCTACCAAGGTAGGCACAGTGAGCTCTATGGCTTCCCCAGTGTGGGGTAGGGGTGTTGGGGAGTTAGAAGACTCTCCAAGCTCAAAGGTAGATGGGATGCTCTCCATCTCCCTCCAACGTGCCAGGGTACGGGGCATCCAACGGATAGTTCCCACAGTAGGGTGGTAGCAGGGTCTTTGCCTAGGTGGTTCTTCACCAGCCACCAAGTCTTCTGGGTCACGGGCTGCTAGATTCCTTTTGCGTGGAAGTCGAGCCTTCTTCCTAGCGCTTTGCACCTTAACTGGTCCTCCGCTTTTCTTTCGGTAGACGATAGGCGGTTTTCCCAAGGCGACTTTAGGTGGTGTGGAGCTACGGGTTTGTACTTGATTTTTGGGACGTGAGGCGGAAAATTCCTCATTTGATTCAGTGTCAGAGACGGGATCAGAATGTGAATGTGACGACATGCTTGTGACTACAATATCCATATGACAAAATGACTGGTCATGCAATGCTTATGCAATGAAAACGTTTTAGTGAGTCATTTAGATTATAGACTAGGTTCCAATTTAGATTCCTAGTTCACTATAATCAATGGCTCTGATACCAAGTTCTGTCACACCCCGCCAAGGCGGAAACGCGAGGCGCGACGTTTATGGTTTCCAAAGCATATGATTACCGCAAACACATACATGATAAATGGATACATTAACAAGTTTAATGTTTTACATTACAAAACATAATCTGAGTTTACAAAAAGTTAAGATTTCACAAATATGACTCAACTCAATGAGTTATACAAGGGAAATCCTCCTTGAGTAGTATCCATCGTGCATGCATGTAATCTACATTGCTAACCTTGAAATCACGTTCAGTTACCTGAAAAACATACTTAAAATCGTCAACACGAAGTTGGTGAGTTCACAGGTTTAATCAAATAGTTCTTTGTAAAATTCAATTGTTCGTAAATAGTTTCAGTTGTATGTGATAAACAGAATAAGAATTGTTGACCCATTTGTAAACTAGCTAGGAATACAAATAATATGTTCATACATGAGGCGTAACCAAACCATGACATGTGTGAGCCCCTATTAAGCGTTATCAGATTCTATGCGGCCATAAATCCTCCAGATTGTGGTTAGCGCGACTAACCATGACCGGGAGACGTCACTCTCCATAGTACTATTCATAGGACCCTAGGCTACAGTTAATGGTTACTATGTTGTTCCAGGGGACTTTCGCGGCCTCCATTGTGTTGTTCTCATCCCATGTAAACATAAAAGTCGTGTCTTATTCTCTTGTTATCCCATAAAATAGTTGAAGTATGTTTCTCCCCCAAATATTTGAAAACAGTAAAAAGAAAGGGGCCGTGAAACTCACCTTGTGTTTGTGTATATACTTGTAATAATATTTGTTGTAGTCAACCTTGACTGATTGTACCCTAGATACCAAGGGTAAATTGTTGTTAAGACCAACGTCTTAATTGTAAATTGTTCACCGACCTTGTAAATCTGATTATGTTTGTTTAAATATCGTTTTAGTTTTCCAACACATGTTTTGTTATAAAATAGTTTTGAGTTACTGCCCAACTGGGACTGTTGTACAGGTGTCGAAACTTCTTAGTTTCGATTGGGCATATGTGTGTCGAAACTACTTAGTTTCGATGGAGTGGTCAGGAGTCGAAACAACCTAGTTTCGATTGAGAAAAGGTATCGAAACTACCTAGTTTCGATTGAGTATTTGCTATCGAAACTACCTAGTTTCGATTGAGTAAAAGGTATCGAAACTACCTAGTTTCGATTGAGTATTTGCTATCGAAACTACCTAGTTTCGATTGAGTAAAAGGTATCGAAACTCCTAGTTTCGATTGAGAAACAGGTATCGAAACTCCTAGTTTCGATTGAGAAACAGGTATCGAAACTTCTAGTTTCGATTGAGCAACAGGTATCGAAACTCCTAGTTTCGATTGAGAAACAGTCGAAACTCCTAGTTTCGATTGAGAAACAGGTATCGAAACTCCTAGTTTCGAGTACTGGACTTCTGTTTGACAGAATCAGTCCGGCATATTTTTATGTTTTAAACTTGAATTCGACACACTCTTCTTGTTATCTTTCTTGCGTTTAAATAAGATGTAAGTTTAGCTACGGTTTTAAAGAACATAATATGAAAATATCGAGTTTTTACCTTTAAAAACGAGATGAGAATGATGAAGAAAACAGAGATGATCTCGACTCTTTTGCAGAAACACTTGAAATTTCTTCTTAAAATACTGGTTTGTGGTAGGATTTTGCCTTGAAACTGGACTTCGAATTGAAGAGAATTGGAATGTTTGCCGTATAAAAATGAGAGTGATGAAAGGAATTATGAGAAAAGTGATGGAGTGAGTATGGTTATGTCTGAGTTTTTCGCAATAGGGGGTATGGGTTTTGAGTAAGACGATCGTGGGAGTGGCTTTCTCTGGCTTCGGCCGAGAAAGTCAAATAAAAGTGGTTTGGGATAATTTGAATAAAATAATTAGATTTAGGTATTAATTAGAGTTTTAAAGGGGTAAATAAATCCGGTTTAGATCCTCCACGGTATTATAAACTTATTCTGAAAATAATTTATTGTTCTACGCAAAGTTTGTGGAAATAAAATATATATTTCTCTGGTTATTTAAATTAACCACTAGTGTTCGAATTTGTCGGTGTATATAACACGTGATCCGGTAACTCCTAGAATTACCAAATATGAAGTGAGACCCTGTACGGTTTTTGATGGACCTTAATGTCCTTGTTTGTGAAATTACGTAAATCACAAAAATAATTATAATGTAAACTCGTTTATTGTAATGCAAACTTGTTCATAATGTGTACGGATATTGACCTGAAATGTCGGGTTGTCACACCAAGCATTGGCAAAGCTACGACATTACACGCCGCGTGAGACACATGCGCGCACAAGGCCTGACGTCTTTGCCAAACATTGGCAAAGCTACGGCATTACAAGCCACCTGAGACACAGGCGTGAGCACAACACGTGATGTCTTTGCTAAACATTGGAAAAGCTACGGCATTACACGCCGCCTCAAACACAGGCGCGCGCACAAGACGTGAAGTGTTTGCCAAACATTGGCAAAGCTACGACATTACACGTCGCGTGAGACACATGCGCGCGCACAAGGCCTGACGTCTTTGCCAAACATTGGCAATGCTACGACATTACACGCCGCGTGAGAGACATGCGCGCGCACAAGGACTGACGTCTTTGCCAAACATTGGCAAAGCTACGACATTGCATGTCGCCTGTGAAACATGCGCGCGCAAAAGTCCTGAAATCTTTGCCAAACATCGACAAAGCTTCGGCATTACACGCCGCCTGAGACACAAGCGCGCGCACAAGACCTGAAGTCCTTGCCAAACATTGGCAAAGCTACAGCATTACACGCAGCGTCAAACACAGGCGCGCGCACAAGACGTGAAGTCTTTGCCAAACATTGGCAAAGCTAAGACATTACACCCCGATGGAAACACATGCGCGCGCACAAGACTTGGTGTCTTTGCCAATCATTGGCAAAGCTACGACATTACACGTCGCGTGAGACACATGCGCGCGCACAAGGCCTGACGTCTTTGCCAAACATTGGCAAAGCTACGACATTGCACGTCGCCTGAGAAACATGCGCGCGCAAAAGACCTGAAGTCTTTGCCAAACATCGACAAAGCTTTGGCATTACACGCCGCCTGAGACACACGCGCGCGCACAAGACCTGAAGTCTGTGCCAAACATTGGCAAAGCTACGAGATTACACTCCGCCTGGGTTACATGCCCGTGCACAAGACCTGAACTATTTGCCAAGTATTGGCAAATCTACGGCATTACACGCCGCCGAAGAAACAGGCGAGCGCACAAGACTAGAACTCTTTGCCAAACATTGGCAAAGCTACGGCATTACACGCTGCCTGAGACCCAGGCGCGTGCACAAGACGTGAAGTCTTTGTCAAACATTGGCAAAGCTACAGCATTACACCCCGATTGAAACACATGCGCGCGCACAAGACCTGGTGTCTTTGCCAAGCATTGGCAAAGCTACGACATTACACGCCGCGTGAGACACATGCGCGCACAAGGCCTGACGTCTTTGCCAAACATTGGCAAAGCTATGGCATTACAAGCCACCTGAGACACAGGCGTGAGCACAACACGTGATGTCTTTGCTAAACATTGGAAAAGCTACGGCATTACACGCCGCCTCAAACACAGGCGCGCGCACAAGACGTGAAGTGTTTGCCAAACATTGGCAAAGCTACGACATTACACGTCGCATGAGACACATGCGCGCGCACAAGGCCTGACGTCTTTGCCAAACATTGGCAATGCTACGACATTACACGCCGCGTGAGACACATGCGCGCGCACAAGGACTGACGTCTTTGCCAAACATTGGCAAAGCTACGACATTGCATGTCGCCTGTGAAACATGCGCGCGCAAAAGTCCTAAAATCTTTGCCAAACATCGACAAAGCTTCGGCATTACACGCCGCCTGAGACACAAGCGCGCGCACAAGACCTGAAGTCCTTGCCAAACATTGGCAAACTACAGCATTACACGCCGCGTCAAACACAGGCGCGCGCACAAGACGTGAAGTCTTTGCCAAACATTGGCAAAGCTAAGACATTACACCCCGATGGAAACACATGCGCGCGCACAAGACTTGGTGTCTTTGCCAATCATTGGCAAAGCTACGACATTACACGCCGCGTGAGACACATGCGCGCGCACAAGGCCTTACGTCTTTGCCAAACATTGGCAAAGCTACGACATTGCACGTCGCCTGAGAAACATGCGCGCGCAAAAGACCTGAAGTCTTTGCCAAACATCGACAAAGCTTTGGCATTACACGCCGCCTGAGACACACGCGCGCGCACAAGACCTGAAGTCTGTGCCAAACATTGGCAAAGCTACGAGATTACACTCCGCCTGGGTTACATGCCCGTGCACAAGACCTGAACTATTTGTCAAGTATTGGCAAATCTACGGCATTACACGCCGCCGAAGAAACAGGCGAGCGCACAAGACTAGAACTCTTTGCCAAACATTGGCAAAGCTACGGCATTACACGCTGCCTGAGACATAGGCGCGCACAAGACCTGAAATCTTTGCCAAACATTGGAAAAGCTACGGCATTACATGTCGCCTGAGACACAAGCGCGCACACAAGACCTGAAGTCTTTGCCAAACATTGGTAAAGCTACAGCATTACACGCCGCCTGAAACACAAGCGCGCGCACAAGACCTGAAGTCCTTGCCAAACATTAGCAAAGCTACGGCATTACAAGCCACGTGAGACACAGGCGTGAGCACAACACGTGATGTCTTTGCCAAACATTGGAAAAGCTACGGCATTACACCCCGATTGAAACACATGCGCGCGCACAAGACCTGATGTCTTTGCCAATCATTGGCAAAGCTACGACATTACAAACCGCGTGAGACACATGCGCGCGCACAATACCTGACTTCTTTGCCAAACATTGGCAAAGCTACGACATTGCACGTTGCCTGAGAAACATGCGCGCGCAAAAGACCTGAAATCTTTGCAAAACATCGACAAAGCTTCAGCATTACACGCCGCCAGAGACACATGCGCGCGCACAAGACCTGAAGTCTGTGCCAAACATTGGCAAAGCTACGAGATTACACGTCGCCTGGGTTACATGCCCGCGCACAAGAGCTGAACTCTATGCCAAATATTGGCAAAGCTACGGCATTACACGCCACCAGAGAAACAGGCGCGCGCACAAAACTAGAAATCTTTACCAAACATTGGCAAAGCTACGGCATTACACGCTGCCTGAGATATAGGCGCGCACAAGACCTGAAATCTTTTCCAAACGTTGGCAAAGCTATGACATTACACGCTGCCTGAGACACAGGCGCGCGCACAAGACGTGAAGTCTTTGTCAAACATTGGCAAAGCTACAGCATTACACCGCGATTGAAACACATGCGCACGCACAAGACCTGGTGTCTTTGCCAAGCATTGGCAAAGCTACGACATTACACGCCGCGTGAGACCCAGGCGCGCGCACAAGACGTGAAGTCTTTGTCAAACATTGGCAAAGCTACAGCATTACACCCCGATTGAAACACATGCGCGCGCACAAGACCTGGTGTCTTTGCCAAGCATTGACAAAGCTACGACATTACACGCCGCGTGAGACACATGCGCGCACAAGGCCTGACGTCTTTGCCAAACATTGGCAAAGCTACGGCATTACAAGCCACCTGAGACACAGGCGTGAGCACAACACGTGATGTCTTTGCTAAACATTGGAAAAGCTACGGCATTACACGCCGCCTCAAACACAGGCGCGCGCACAAGACGTGAAGTGTTTGCCAAACATTGGCAAAGCTACGACATTACACGTCGCGTGAGACACATGCGCGCGCACAAGGCCTGACGTCTTTGCCAAACATTGGCAATGCTACGACATTACACGCCGCGTGAGACACATGCGCGCGCACAAGGACTGACGTCTTTGCCAAACATTGGCAAAGCTACGACATTGCATGTCGCCTGTGAAACATGCGCGCGCAAAAGTCCTGAAATCTTTGCCAAACATCGACAAAGCTTCGGCATTACACGCCGCCTGAGACACAAGCGCGCGCACAAGACCTGAAGTCCTTGCCAAACATTGGCAAAGCTACAGCATTACACGCCGCGTCAAACACAGGCGCGCGCACAAGACGTGAAGTCTTTGCCAAACATTGGCAAAGCTAAGACATTACACCCCGATGGAAACACATGCGCGCGCACAAGACTTGGTGTCTATGCCAATCATTGGCAAAGCTACGACATTACACGCCGCGTGAGACACATGCGCGCGCACAAGGCCTTACGTCTTTGCCAAACATTGGCAAAGCTACGACATTGCACGTCGCCTGAGAAACATGCGCGCGCAAAAGACCTGAAGTCTTTGCCAAACATCGACAAAGCTTTGGCATTACACGCCGCCTGAGACACACGCGCGCGCACAAGACCTGAAGTCTGTGCCAAACATTGGCAAAGCTACGAGATTACACTCCGCCTGGGTTACATGCCCGTGCACAAGACCTGAACTATTTGCCAAGTATTGGCAAATCTACGGCATTACACGCCGCCGAAGAAACAGGCGAGCGCACAAGACTAGAACTCTTTGCCAAACATTGGCAAAGCTACGGCATTACACGCTGCCTGAGACATAGGCGCGCACAAGACCTGAAATCTTTGCCAAACATTGGAAAAGCTACGGCATTACATGTCGCCTGAGACACAAGCGCGCACACAAGACCTGAAGTCTTTGCCAAACATTGGTAAAGCTACAGCATTACACGCCGCCTGAGACACAAGCGCGCGCACAAGACCTGAAGTCCTTGCCAAACATTAGCAAAGCTACGGCATTACAAGCCACGTGAGACACAGGCGTGAGCACAACACGTGATGTCTTTGCCAAACATTGGAAAAGCTACGGCATTACACCCCGATTGAAACACATGCGCGCGCACAAGACCTGATGTCTTTGCCAATCATTGGCAAAGCTACGACATTACAAACCGCGTGAGACACATGCGCGCGCACAATACCTGACTTCTTTGCCAAACATTGGCAAAGCTACGACATTGCACGTTGCCTGAGAAACATGCGCGCGCAAAAGACCTGAAATCTTTGCAAAACATCGACAAAGCTTCAGCATTACACGCCGCCAGAGACACATGCGCGCGCACAAGACCTGAAGTCTGTGCCAAACATTGGCAAAGCTACGAGATTACACGTCGCCTGGGTTACATGCCCGCGCACAAGAGCTGAACTCTATGCCAAATATTGGCAAAGCTACGGCATTACACGCCACCAGAGAAACAGGCGCGCGCACAAAACTAGAAATCTTTACCAAACATTGGCAAAGCTACGGCATTACACGCTGCCTGAGATATAGGCGCGCACAAGACCTGAAATCTTTTCCAAACGTTGGCAAAGCTATGACATTACACGCTGCCTGAGACACAGGCGCGCGCACAAGACGTGAAGTCTTTGTCAAACATTGGCAAAGCTACAGCATTACACCCCGATTGAAACACATGCGCGCGCACAAGACCTGGTGTCTTTGCCAAGCATTGGCAAAGCTACGACATTACACGCCGCGTGAGACCCAGGCGCGCGCACAAGACGTGAAGTCTTTGTCAAACATTGGCAAAGCTACAGCATTACACCCCGATTGAAACACATGCGCGCGCACAAGACCTGGTGTCTTTGCCAAGCATTGACAAAGCTACGACATTACACGCCGCGTGAGACACATGCGCGCACAAGGCCTGACGTCTTTGCCAAACATTGGCAAAGCTACGGCATTACAAGCCACCTGAGACACAGGCGTGAGCACAACACGTGATGTCTTTGCTAAACATTGGAAAAGCTACGGCATTACACGCCGCCTCAAACACAGGCGCGCGCACAAGACGTGAAGTGTTTGCCAAACATTGGCAAAGCTACGACATTACACGTCGCGTGAGACACATGCGCGCGCACAAGGCCTGACGTCTTTGCCAAACATTGGCAATGCTACGACATTACACGCCGCGTGAGACACATGCGCGCGCACAAGGACTGACGTCTTTGCCAAACATTGGCAAAGCTACGACATTGCATGTCGCCTGTGAAACATGCGCGCGCAAAAGTCCTGAAATCTTTGCCAAACATCGACAAAGCTTCGGCATTACACGCCGCCTGAGACACAAGCGCGCGCACAAGACCTGAAGTCCTTGCCAAACATTGGCAAAGCTACAGCATTACACGCCGCGTCAAACACAGGCGCGCGCACAAGACGTGAAGTCTTTGCCAAACATTGGCAAAGCTAAGACATTACACCCCGATGGAAACACATGCGCGCGCACAAGACTTGGTGTCTATGCCAATCATTGGCAAAGCTACGACATTACACGCCGCGTGAGACACATGCGCGCGCACAAGGCCTTACGTCTTTGCCAAACATTGGCAAAGCTACGACATTGCACGTCGCCTGAGAAACATGCGCGCGCAAAAGACCTGAAGTCTTTGCCAAACATCGACAAAGCTTTGGCATTACACGCCGCCTGAGACACACGCGCGCGCACAAGACCTGAAGTCTGTGCCAAACATTGGCAAAGCTACGAGATTACACTCCGCCTGGGTTACATGCCCGTGCACAAGACCTGAACTATTTGCCAAGTATTGGCAAATCTACGGCATTACACGCCGCCGAAGAAACAGGCGAGCGCACAAGACTAGAACTCTTTGCCAAACATTGGCAAAGCTACGGCATTACACGCTGCCTGAGACATAGGCGCGCACAAGACCTGAAATCTTTGCCAAACATTGGAAAAGCTACGGCATTACATGTCGCCTGAGACACAAGCGCGCACACAAGACCTGAAGTCTTTGCCAAACATTGGTAAAGCTACAGCATTACACGCCGCCTGAGACACAAGCGCGCGCACAAGACCTGAAGTCCTTGCCAAACATTAGCAAAGCTACGGCATTACAAGCCACGTGAGACACAGGCGTGAGCACAACACGTGATGTCTTTGCCAAACATTGGAAAAGCTACGGCATTACACCCCGATTGAAACACATGCGCGCGCACAAGACCTGATGTCTTTGCCAATCATTGGCAAAGCTACGACATTACAAACCGCGTGAGACACATGCGCGCGCACAATACCTGACTTCTTTGCCAAACATTGGCAAAGCTACGACATTGCACGTTGCCTGAGAAACATGCGCGCGCAAAAGACCTGAAATCTTTGCAAAACATCGACAAAGCTTCAGCATTACACGCCGCCAGAGACACATGCGCGCGCACAAGACCTGAAGTCTGTGCCAAACATTGGCAAAGCTACGAGATTACACGTCGCCTGGGTTACATGCCCGCGCACAAGAGCTGAACTCTATGCCAAATATTGGCAAAGCTACGGCATTACACGCCACCAGAGAAACAGGCGCGCGCACAAAACTAGAAATCTTTACCAAACATTGGCAAAGCTACGGCATTACACGCTGCCTGAGATATAGGCGCGCACAAGGCCTGAAATCTTTTCCAAACGTTGGCAAAGCTACGACATTACACGCTGCCTGAGACACAGGCGCGCGCACAAGACGTGAAGTCTTTGTCAAACATTGGCAAAGCTACAGCATTACACCCCGATTGAAACACATGCGCGCGCACAAGACCTGGTGTCTTTGCCAAGCATTGGCAAAGCTACGACATTACACGCCGCGTGAGACCCAGGCGCGCGCACAAGACGTGAAGTCTTTGTCAAACATTGGCAAAGCTACAGCATTACACCCCGATTGAAACACATGCGCGCGCACAAGACCTGGTGTCTTTGCCAAGCATTGACAAAGCTACGACATTACACGCCGCGTGAGACACATGCGCGCACAAGGCCTGACGTCTTTGCCAAACATTGGCAAAGCTACGGCATTACAAGCCACCTGAGACACAGGCGTGAGCACAACACGTGATGTCTTTGCTAAACATTGGAAAAGCTACGGCATTACACGCCGCCTCAAACACAGGCGCGCGCACAAGACGTGAAGTGTTTGCCAAACATTGGCAAAGCTACGACATTACACGTCGCGTGAGACACATGCGCGCGCACAAGGCCTGACGTCTTTGCCAAACATTGGCAATGCTACGACATTACACGCCGCGTGAGACACATGCGCGCGCACAAGGACTGACGTCTTTGCCAAACATTGGCAAAGCTACGACATTGCATGTCGCCTGTGAAACATGCGCGCGCAAAAGTCCTGAAATCTTTGCCAAACATCGACAAAGCTTCGGCATTACACGCCGCCTGAGACACAAGCGCGCGCACAAGACCTGAAGTCCTTGCCAAACATTGGCAAAGCTACAGCATTACACGCCGCGTCAAACACAGGCGCGCGCACAAGACGTGAAGTCTTTGCCAAACATTGGCAAAGCTAAGACATTACACCCCGATGGAAACACATGCGCGCGCACAAGACTTGGTGTCTTTGCCAATCATTGGCAAAGCTACGACATTACACGCCGCGTGAGACACATGCGCGCGCACAAGGCCTTACGTCTTTGCCAAACATTGGCAAAGCTACGACATTGCACGTCGCCTGAGAAACATGCGCGCGCAAAAGACCTGAAGTCTTTGCCAAACATCGACAAAGCTTTGGCATTACACGCCGCCTGAGACACACGCGCGCGCACAAGACCTGAAGTCTGTGCCAAACATTGGCAAAGCTACGAGATTACACTCCGCCTGGGTTACATGCCCGTGCACAAGACCTGAACTATTTGCCAAGTATTGGCAAATCTACGGCATTACACGCCGCCGAAGAAACAGGCGAGCGCACAAGACTAGAACTCTTTGCCAAACATTGGCAAAGCTACGGCATTACACGCTGCCTGAGACATAGGCGCGCACAAGACCTGAAATCTTTGCCAAACATTGGAAAAGCTACGGCATTACATGTCGCCTGAGACACAAGCGCGCACACAAGACCTGAAGTCTTTGCCAAACATTGGTAAAGCTACAGCATTACACGCCGCCTGAGACACAAGCGCGCGCACAAGACCTGAAGTCCTTTGCAAACATTAGCAAAGCTACGGCATTACAAGCCACGTGAGACACAGGCGTGAGCACAACACGTGATGTCTTTGCCAAACATTGGAAAAGCTACGGCATTACACCCCGATTGAAACACATGCGCGCGCACAAGACCTGATGTCTTTGCCAATCATTGGCAAAGCTACGACATTACAAACCGCGTGAGACACATGCGCGCGCACAATACCTGACTTCTTTGCCAAACATTGGCAAAGCTACGACATTGCACGTTGCCTGAGAAACATGCGCGCGCAAAAGACCTGAAATCTTTGCAAAACATCGACAAAGCTTCAGCATTACACGCCGCCAGAGACACATGCGCGCGCACAAGACCTGAAGTCTGTGCCAAACATTGGCAAAGCTACGAGATTACACGTCGCCTGGGTTACATGCCCGCGCACAAGAGCTGAACTCTATGCCAAATATTGGCAAAGCTACGGCATTACACGCCACCAGAGAAACAGGCGCGCGCACAAAACTAGAAATCTTTACCAAACATTGGCAAAGCTACGGCATTACACGCTGCCTGAGATATAGGCGCGCACAAGACCTGAAATCTTTTCCAAACGTTGGCAAAGCTACGACATTACACGCTGCCTGAGACACAGGCGCGCGCACAAGACGTGAAGTCTTTGTCAAACATTGGCAAAGCTACAGCATTACACCCCGATTGAAACACATGCGCGCGCACAAGACCTGGTGTCTTTGCCAAGCATTGGCAAAGCTACGACATTACACGCCGCGTGAGACCCAGGCGCGCGCACAAGACGTGAAGTCTTTGTCAAACATTGGCAAAGCTACAGCATTACACCCCGATTGAAACACATGCGCGCGCACAAGACCTGGTGTCTTTGCCAAGCATTGACAAAGCTACGACATTACACGCTGCGTGAGACACATGCGCGCACAAGGCCTGACGTCTTTGCCAAACATTGGCAAAGCTACGGCATTACAAGCCACCTGAGACACAGGCGTGAGCACAACACGTGATGTCTTTGCTAAACATTGGAAAAGCTACGGCATTACACGCCGCCTCAAACACAGGCGCGCGCACAAGACGTGAAGTGTTTGCCAAACATTGGCAAAGCTACGACATTACACGTCGCGTGAGACACATGCGCGCGCACAAGGCCTGACGTCTTTGCCAAACATTGGCAATGCTACGACATTACACGCCGCGTGAGACACATGCGCGCGCACAAGGACTGACGTCTTTGCCAAACATTGGCAAAGCTACGACATTGCATGTCGCCTGTGAAACATGCGCGCGCAAAAGTCCTGAAATCTTTGCCAAACATCGACAAAGCTTCGGCATTACACGCCGCCTGAGACACAAGCGCGCGCACAAGACCTGAAGTCCTTGCCAAACATTGGCAAAGCTACAGCATTACACGCCGCGTCAAACACAGGCGCGCGCACAAGACGTGAAGTCTTTGCCAAACATTGGCAAAGCTAAGACATTACACCCCGATGGAAACACATGCGCGCGCACAAGACTTGGTGTCTTTGCCAATCATTGGCAAAGCTACGACATTACACGCCGCGTGAGACACATGCGCGCGCACAAGGCCTTACGTCTTTGCCAAACATTGGCAAAGCTACGACATTGCACGTCGCCTGAGAAACATGCGCGCGCAAAAGACCTGAAGTCTTTGCCAAACATCGACAAAGCTTTGGCATTACACGCCGCCTGAGACACACGCGCGCGCACAAGACCTGAAGTCTGTGCCAAACATTGGCAAAGCTACGAGATTACACTCCGCCTGGGTTACATGCCCGTGCACAAGACCTGAACTATTTGCCAAGTATTGGCAAATCTACGGCATTACACGCCGCCGAAGAAACAGGCGAGCGCACAAGACTAGAACTCTTTGCCAAACATTGGCAAAGCTACGGCATTACACGCTGCCTGAGACATAGGCGCGCACAAGACCTGAAATCTTTGCCAAACATTGGAAAAGCTACGGCATTACATGTCGCCTGAGACACAAGCGCGCACACAAGACCTGAAGTCTTTGCCAAACATTGGTAAAGCTACAGCATTACACGCCGCCTGAGACACAAGCGCGCGCACAAGACCTGAAGTCCTTGCCAAACATTAGCAAAGCTACGGCATTACAAGCCACGTGAGACACAGGCGTGAGCACAACACGTGATGTCTTTGCCAAACATTGGAAAAGCTACGGCATTACACCCCGATTGAAACACATGCGCGCGCACAAGACCTGATGTCTTTGCCAATCATTGGCAAAGCTACGACATTACAAACCGCGTGAGACACATGCGCGCGCACAATACCTGACTTCTTTGCCAAACATTGGCAAAGCTACGACATTGCACGTTGCCTGAGAAACATGCGCGCGCAAAAGACCTGAAATCTTTGCAAAACATCGACAAAGCTTCAGCATTACACGCCGCCAGAGACACATGCGCGCGCACAAGACCTGAAGTCTGTGCCAAACATTGGCAAAGCTACGAGATTACACGTCGCCTGGGTTACATGCCCGCGCACAAGAGCTGAACTCTATGCCAAATATTGGCAAAGCTACGGCATTACACGCCACCAGAGAAACAGGCGCGCGCACAAAACTAGAAATCTTTACCAAACATTGGCAAAGCTACGGCATTACACGCTGCCTGAGATATAGGCGCGCACAAGACCTGAAATCTTTTCCAAACGTTGGCAAAGCTACGACATTACACGCTGCCTGAGACACAGGCGCGCGCACAAGACGTGAAGTCTTTGTCAAACATTGGCAAAGCTACAGCATTACACCCCGATTGAAACACATGCGCGCGCACAAGACCTGGTGTCTTTGCCAAGCATTGGCAAAGCTACGACATTACACGCCGCGTGAGACCCAGGCGCGCGCACAAGACGTGAAGTCTTTGTCAAACATTGGCAAAGCTACAGCATTACACCCCGATTGAAACACATGCGCGCGCACAAGACCTGGTGTCTTTGCCAAGCATTGACAAAGCTACGACATTACACGCCGCGTGAGACACATGCGCGCACAAGGCCTGACGTCTTTGCCAAACATTGGCAAAGCTACGGCATTACAAGCCACCTGAGACACAGGCGTGAGCACAACACGTGATGTCTTTGCTAAACATTGGAAAAGCTACGGCATTACACGCCGCCTCAAACACAGGCGCGCGCACAAGACGTGAAGTGTTTGCCAAACATTGGCAAAGCTACGACATTACACGTCGCGTGAGACACATGCGCGCGCACAAGGCCTGACGTCTTTGCCAAACATTGGCAATGCTACGACATTACACGCCGCGTGAGACACATGCGCGCGCACAAGGACTGACGTCTTTGCCAAACATTGGCAAAGCTACGACATTGCATGTCGCCTGTGAAACATGCGCGCGCAAAAGTCCTGAAATCTTTGCCAAACATCGACAAAGCTTCGGCATTACACGCCGCCTGAGACACAAGCGCGCGCACAAGACCTGAAGTCCTTGCCAAACATTGGCAAAGCTACAGCATTACACGCCGCGTCAAACACAGGCGCGCGCACAAGACGTGAAGTCTTTGCCAAACATTGGCAAAGCTAAGACATTACACCCCGATGGAAACACATGCGCGCGCACAAGACTTGGTGTCTTTGCCAATCATTGGCAAAGCTACGACATTACACGCCGCGTGAGACACATGCGCGCGCACAAGGCCTTACGTCTTTGCCAAACATTGGCAAAGCTACGACATTGCACGTCGCCTGAGAAACATGCGCGCGCAAAAGACCTGAAGTCTTTGCCAAACATCGACAAAGCTTTGGCATTACACGCCGCCTGAGACACACGCGCGCGCACAAGACCTGAAGTCTGTGCCAAACATTGGCAAAGCTACGAGATTACACTCCGCCTGGGTTACATGCCCGTGCACAAGACCTGAACTATTTGCCAAGTATTGGCAAATCTACGGCATTACACGCCGCCGAAGAAACAGGCGAGCGCACAAGACTAGAACTCTTTGCCAAACATTGGCAAAGCTACGGCATTACACGCTGCCTGAGACATAGGCGCGCACAAGACCTGAAATCTTTGCCAAACATTGGAAAAGCTACGGCATTACATGTCGCCTGAGACACAAGCGCGCACACAAGACCTGAAGTCTTTGCCAAACATTGGTAAAGCTACAGCATTACACGCCGCCTGAGACACAAGCGCGCACACAAGACCTGAAGTCCTTGCCAAACATTAGCAAAGCTACGGCATTACAAGCCACGTGAGACACAGGCGTGAGCACACGTGATGTCTTTGCCAAACATTGGAAAAGCTACGGCATTACACCCCGATTGAAACACATGCGCGCGCACAAGACCTGATGTCTTTGCCAATCATTGGCAAAGCTACGACATTACAAACCGCGTGAGACACATGCGCGCGCACAATACCTGACTTCTTTGCCAAACATTGGCAAAACTACGACATTGCACGTTGCCTGAGAAACATGCGCGCGCAAAAGACCTGAAATCTTTGCAAAACATCGACAAAGCTTCAGCATTACACGCCGCCAGAGACACATGCGCGCGCACAAGACCTGAAGTCTGTGCCAAACATTGGCAAAGCTACGAGATTACACGTCGCCTGGGTTACATGCCCGCGCACAAGAGCTGAACTCTATGCCAAATATTGGCAAAGCTACGGCATTACACGCCACCAGAGAAACAGGCGCGCGCACAAAACTAGAAATCTTTACCAAACATTGGCAAAGCTACGGCATTACACGCTGCCTGAGATATAGGCGCGCACAAGACCTGAAATCTTTTCCAAACGTTGGCAAAGCTACGACATTACACGCTGCCTGAGACACAGGCGCGCGCACAAGACGTGAAGTCTTTGTCAAACATTGGCAAAGCTACAGCATTACACCCCGATTGAAACACATGCGCGCGCACAAGACCTGGTGTCTTTGCCAAGCATTGGCAAAGCTACGACATTACACGCCGCGTGAGACCCAGGCGCGCGCACAAGACGTGAAGTCTTTGTCAAACATTGGCAAAGCTACAGCATTACACCCCGATTGAAACACATGCGCGCGCACAAGACCTGGTGTCTTTGCCAAGCATTGACAAAGCTACGACATTACACGCTGCGTGAGACACATGCGCGCACAAGGCCTGACGTCTTTGCCAAACATTGGCAAAGCTACGGCATTACAAGCCACCTGAGACACAGGCGTGAGCACAACACGTGATGTCTTTGCTAAACATTGGAAAAGCTACGGCATTACACGCCGCCTCAAACACAGGCGCGCGCACAAGACGTGAAGTGTTTGCCAAACATTGGCAAAGCTACGACATTACACGTCGCGTGAGACACATGCGCGCGCACAAGGCCTGACGTCTTTGCCAAACATTGGCAATGCTACGACATTACACGCCGCGTGAGACACATGCGCGCGCACAAGGACTGACGTCTTTGCCAAACATTGGCAAAGCTACGACATTGCATGTCGCCTGTGAAACATGCGCGCGCAAAAGTCCTGAAATCTTTGCCAAACATCGACAAAGCTTCGGCATTACACGCCGCCTGAGACACAAGCGCGCGCACAAGACCTGAAGTCCTTGCCAAACATTGGCAAAGCTACAGCATTACACGCCGCGTCAAACACAGGCGCGCGCACAAGACGTGAAGTCTTTGCCAAACAATGGCAAAGCTAAGACATTACACCCCGATGGAAACACATGCGCGCGCACAAGACTTGGTGTCTTTGCCAATCATTGGCAAAGCTACGACATTACACGCCGCGTGAGACACATACGCGCGCACAAGGCCTTACGACTTTGCCAAACATTGGCAAAGCTACGACATTGCACGTCGCCTGAGAAACATGCGCGCGCAAAAGACCTGAAGTCTTTGCCAAACATCGACAAAGCTTTGGCATTACACGCCGCCTGAGACACACGCGCGCGCACAAGACCTGAAGTCTGTGCCAAACATTGGCAAAGCTACGAGATTACACTCCGCCTGGGTTACATGCCCGTGCACAAGACCTGAACTATTTGCCAAGTATTGGCAAATCTACGGCATTACACGCCGCCGAAGAAACAGGCGAGCGCACAAGACTAGAACTCTTTGCCAAACATTGGCAAAGCTACGGCATTACACGCTGCCTGAGACATAGGCGCGCACAAGACCTGAAATCTTTGCCAAACATTGGAAAAGCTACGGCATTACATGTCGCCTGAGACACAAGCGCGCACACAAGACCTGAAGTCTTTGCCAAACATTGGTAAAGCTACAGCATTACACGCCGCCTGAGACACAAGCGCGCGCACAAGACCTGAAGTCCTTGCCAAACATTAGCAAAGCTACGGCATTACAAGCCACGTGAGACACAGGCGTGAGCACAACACGTGATGTCTTTGCCAAACATTGGAAAAGCTACGGCATTACACCCCGATTGAAACACATGCGCGCGCACAAGACCTGATGTCTTTGCCAATCATTGGCAAAGCTACGACATTACAAACCGCGTGAGACACATGCGCGCGCACAATACCTGACTTCTTTGCCAAACATTGGCAAAGCTACGACATTGCACGTTGCCTGAGAAACATGCGCGCGCAAAAGACCTGAAATCTTTGCAAAACATCGACAAAGCTTCAGCATTACACGCCGCCAGAGACACATGCGCGCGCACAAGACCTGAAGTCTGTGCCAAACATTGGCAAAGCTACGAGATTACACGTCGCCTGGGTTACATGCCCGCGCACAAGAGCTGAACTCTATGCCAAATATTGGCAAAGCTACGGCATTACACGCCACCAGAGAAACAGGCGCGCGCACAAAACTAGAAATCTTTACCAAACATTGGCAAAGCTACGGCATTACACGCTGCCTGAGATATAGGCGCGCACAAGACCTGAAATCTTTTCCAAACGTTGGCAAAGCTACGACATTACACGCTGCCTGAGACACAGGCGCGCGCACAAGACGTGAAGTCTTTGTCAAACATTGGCAAAGCTACAGCATTACACCCCGATTGAAACACATGCGCGCGCACAAGACCTGGTGTCTTTGCCAAGCATTGGCAAAGCTACGACATTACACGCCGCGTGAGACCCAGGCGCGCGCACAAGACGTGAAGTCTTTGTCAAACATTGGCAAAGCTACAGCATTACACCCCGATTGAAACACATGCGCGCGCACAAGACCTGGTGTCTTTGCCAAGCATTGACAAAGCTACGACATTACACGCCGCGTGAGACACATGCGCGCACAAGGCCTGACGTCTTTGCCAAACATTGGCAAAGCTACGGCATTACAAGCCACCTGAGACACAGGCGTGAGCACAACACGTGATGTCTTTGCTAAACATTGGAAAAGCTACGGCATTACACGCCGCCTCAAACACAGGCGCGCGCACAAGACGTGAAGTGTTTGCCAAACATTGGCAAAGCTACGACATTACACGTCGCGTGAGACACATGCGCGCGCACAAGGCCTGACGTCTTTGCCAAACATTGGCAATGCTACGACATTACACGCCGCGTGAGACACATGCGCGCGCACAAGGACTGACGTCTTTGCCAAACATTGGCAAAGCTACGACATTGCATGTCGCCTGTGAAACATGCGCGCGTAAAAGTCCTGAAATCTTTGCCAAACATCGACAAAGCTTCGGCATTACACGCCGCCTGAGACACAAGCGCGCGCACAAGACCTGAAGTCCTTGCCAAACATTGGCAAAGCTACAGCATTACACGCCGCGTCAAACACAGGCGCGCGCACAAGACGTGAAGTCTTTGCCAAACATTGGCAAAGCTAAGACATTACACCCCGATGGAAACACATGCGCGCGCACAAGACTTGGTGTCTTTGCCAATCATTGGCAAAGCTACGACATTACACGCCGCGTGAGACACATGCGCGCGCACAAGGCCTTACGTCTTTGCCAAACATTGGCAAAGCTACGACATTGCACGTCGCCTGAGAAACATGCGCGCGCAAAAGACCTGAAGTCTTTGCCAAACATCGACAAAGCTTTGGCATTACACGCCGCCTGAGACACACGCGCGCGCACAAGACCTGAAGTCTGTGCCAAACATTGGCAAAGCTACGAGATTACACTCCGCCTGGGTTACATGCCCGTGCACAAGACCTGAACTATTTGCCAAGTATTGGCAAATCTACGGCATTACACGCCGCCGAAGAAACAGGCGAGCGCACAAGACTAGAACTCTTTGCCAAACATTGGCAAAGCTACGGCATTACACGCTGCCTGAGACATAGGCGCGCACAAGACCTGAAATCTTTGCCAAACATTGGAAAAGCTACGGCATTACATGTCGCCTGAGACACAAGCGCGCACACAAGACCTGAAGTCTTTGCCAAACATTGGTAAAGCTACAGCAATACACGCCGCCTGAGACACAAGCGCGCACACAAGACCTGAAGTCCTTGCCAAACATTAGCAAAGCTACGGCATTACAAGCCACGTGAGACACAGGCGTGAGCACACGTGATGTCTTTGCCAAACATTGGAAAAGCTACGGCATTACACCCCGATTGAAACACATGCGCGCGCACAAGACCTGATGTCTTTGCCAATCATTGGCAAAGCTACGACATTACAAACCGCGTGAGACACATGCGCGCGCACAATACCTGACTTCTTTGCCAAACATTGGCAAAACTACGACATTGCACGTTGCCTGAGAAACATGCGCGCGCAAAAGACCTGAAATCTTTGCAAAACATCGACAAAGCTTCAGCATTACACGCCGCCAGAGACACATGCGCGCGCACAAGACCTGAAGTCTGTGCCAAACATTGGCAAAGCTACGAGATTACACGTCGCCTGGGTTACATGCCCGCGCACAAGAGCTGAACTCTATGCCAAATATTGGCAAAGCTACGGCATTACACGCCACCAGAGAAACAGGCGCGCGCACAAAACTAGAAATCTTTACCAAACATTGGCAAAGCTACGGCATTACACGCTGCCTGAGATATAGGCGCGCACAAGACCTGAAATCTTTTCCAAACGTTGGCAAAGCTACGACATTACACGCTGCCTGAGACACAGGCGCGCGCACAAGACGTGAAGTCTTTGTCAAACATTGGCAAAGCTACAGCATTACACCCCGATTGAAACACATGCGCGCGCACAAGACCTGGTGTCTTTGCCAAGCATTGGCAAAGCTACGACATTACACGCCGCGTGAGACCCAGGCGCGCGCACAAGACGTGAAGTCTTTGTCAAACATTGGCAAAGCTACAGCATTACACCCCGATTGAAACACATGCGCGCGCACAAGACCTGGTGTCTTTGCCAAGCATTGACAAAGCTACGACATTACACGCCGCGTGAGACACATGCGCGCACAAGGCCTGACGTCTTTGCCAAACATTGGCAAAGCTACGGCATTACAAGCCACCTGAGACACAGGCGTGAGCACAACACGTGATGTCTTTGCTAAACATTGGAAAAGCTACGGCATTACACGCCGCCTCAAACACAGGCGCGCGCACAAGACGTGAAGTGTTTGCCAAACATTGGCAAAGCTACGACATTACACGTCGCGTGAGACACATGCGCGCGCACAAGGCCTGACGTCTTTGCCAAACATTGGCAATGCTACGACATTACACGCCGCGTGAGACACATGCGCGCGCACAAGGACTGACGTCTTTGCCAAACATTGGCAAAGCTACGACATTGCATGTCGCCTGTGAAACATGCGCGCGCAAAAGTCCTGAAATCTTTGCCAAACATCGACAAAGCTTCGGCATTACACGCCGCCTGAGACACAAGCGCGCGCACAAGACCTGAAGTCCTTGCCAAACATTGGCAAAGCTACAGCATTACACGCCGCGTCAAACACAGGCGCGCGCACAAGACGTGAAGTCTTTGCCAAACATTGGCAAAGCTAAGACATTACACCCCGATGGAAACACATGCGCGCGCACAAGACTTGGTGTCTTTGCCAATCATTGGCAAAGCTACGACATTACACGCCGCGTGAGACACATGCGCGCGCACAAGGCCTTACGTCTTTGCCAAACATTGGCAAAGCTACGACATTGCACGTCGCCTGAGAAACATGCGCGCGCAAAAGACCTGAAGTCTTTGCCAAACATCGACAAAGCTTTGGCATTACACGCCGCCTGAGACACACGCGCGCGCACAAGACCTGAAGTCTGTGCCAAACATTGGCAAAGCTACGAGATTACACTCCGCCTGGGTTACATGCCCGTGCACAAGACCTGAACTATTTGCCAAGTATTGGCAAATCTACGGCATTACACGCCGCCGAAGAAACAGGCGAGCGCACAAGACTAGAACTCTTTGCCAAACATTGGCAAAGCTACGGCATTACACGCTGCCTGAGACATAGGCGCGCACAAGACCTGAAATCTTTGCCAAACATTGGAAAAGCTACGGCATTACATGTCGCCTGAGACACAAGCGCGCACACAAGACCTGAAGTCTTTGCCAAACATTGGTAAAGCTACAGCATTACACGCCGCCTGAGACACAAGCGCGCGCACAAGACCTGAAGTCCTTGCCAAACATTAGCAAAGCTACGGCATTACAAGCCACGTGAGACACAGGCGTGAGCACAACACGTGATGTCTTTGCCAAACATTGGAAAAGCTACGGCATTACACCCCGATTGAAACACATGCGCGCGCACAAGACCTGATGTCTTTGCCAATCATTGGCAAAGCTACGACATTACAAACCGCGTGAGACACATGCGCGCGCACAATACCTGACTTCTTTGCCAAACATTGGCAAAGCTACGACATTGCACGTTGCCTGAGAAACATGCGCGCGCAAAAGACCTGAAATCTTTGCAAAACATCGACAAAGCTTCAGCATTACACGCCGCCAGAGACACATGCGCGCGCACAAGACCTGAAGTCTGTGCCAAACATTGGCAAAGCTACGAGATTACACGTCGCCTGGGTTACATGCCCGCGCACAAGAGCTGAACTCTATGCCAAATATTGGCAAAGCTACGGCATTACACGCCACCAGAGAAACAGGCGCGCGCACAAAACTAGAAATCTTTACCAAACATTGGCAAAGCTACGGCATTACACGCTGCCTGAGATATAGGCGCGCACAAGACCTGAAATCTTTTCCAAACGTTGGCAAAGCTACGACATTACACGCTGCCTGAGACACAGGCGCGCGCACAAGACGTGAAGTCTTTGTCAAACATTGGCAAAGCTACAGCATTACACCCCGATTGAAACACATGCGCGCGCACAAGACCTGGTGTCTTTGCCAAGCATTGGCAAAGCTACGACATTACACGCCGCGTGAGACCCAGGCGCGCGCACAAGACGTGAAGTCTTTGTCAAACATTGGCAAAGCTACAGCATTACACCCCGATTGAAACACATGCGCGCGCACAAGACCTGGTGTCTTTGCCAAGCATTGACAAAGCTACGACATTACACGCCGCGTGAGACACATGCGCGCACAAGGCCTGACGTCTTTGCCAAACATTGGCAAAGCTACGGCATTACAAGCCACCTGAGACACAGGCGTGAGCACAACACGTGATGTCTTTGCTAAACATTGGAAAAGCTACGGCATTACACGCCGCCTCAAACACAGGCGCGCGCACAAGACGTGAAGTGTTTGCCAAACATTGGCAAAGCTACGACATTACACGTCGCGTGAGACACATGCGCGCGCACAAGGCCTGACGTCTTTGCCAAACATTGGCAATGCTACGACATTACACGCCGCGTGAGACACATGCGCGCGCACAAGGACTGACGTCTTTGCCAAACATTGGCAAAGCTACGACATTGCATGTCGCCTGTGAAACATGCGCGCGCAAAAGTCCTGAAATCTTTGCCAAACATCGACAAAGCTTCGGCATTACACGCCGCCTGAGACACAAGCGCGCGCACAAGACCTGAAGTCCTTGCCAAACATTGGCAAAGCTACAGCATTACACGCCGCGTCAAACACAGGCGCGCGCACAAGACGTGAAGTCTTTGCCAAACATTGGCAAAGCTAAGACATTACACCCCGATGGAAACACATGCGCGCGCACAAGACTTGGTGTCTTTGCCAATCATTGGCAAAGCTACGACATTACACGCCGCGTGAGACACATGCGCGCGCACAAGGCCTTACGTCTTTGCCAAACATTGGCAAAGCTACGACATTGCACGTCGCCTGAGAAACATGCGCGCGCAAAAGACCTGAAGTCTTTGCCAAACATCGATAAAGCTTTGGCATTACACGCCGCCTGAGACACACGCGCGCGCACAAGACCTGAAGTATGTGCCAAACATTGGCAAAGCTACGAGATTACACTCCGCCTGGGTTACATGCCCGTGCACAAGACCTGAACTATTTGCCAAGTATTGGCAAATCTACGGCATTACACGCCGCCGAAGAAACAGGCGAGCGCACAAGACTAGAACTCTTTGCCAAACATTGGCAAAGCTACGGCATTACACGCTGCCTGAGACATAGGCGCGCACAAGACCTGAAATCTTTGCCAAACATTGGAAAAGCTACGGCATTACATGTCGCCTGAGACACAAGCGCGCACACAAGACCTGAAGTCTTTGCCAAACATTGGTAAAGCTACAGCATTACACGCCGCCTGAGACACAAGCGCGCGCACAAGACCTGAAGTCCTTGCCAAACATTAGCAAAGCTACGACATTACAAGCCACGTGAGACACAGGCGTGAGCACAACACGTGATGTCTTTGCCAAACATTGGAAAAGCTACGGCATTACACCCCGATTGAAACACATGCGCGCGCACAAGACCTGATGTCTTTGCCAATCATTGGCAAAGCTACGACATTACAAACCGCGTGAGACACATGCGCGCACACAATACCTGACTTCTTTGCCAAACATTGGCAAAGCTACGACATTGCACGTTGCCTGAGAAACATGCGCGCGCAAAAGACCTGAAATCTTTGCAAAACATCGACAAAGCTTCAGCATTACACGCCGCCAGAGACACATGCGCGCGCACAAGACCTGAAGTCTGTGCCAAACATTGGCAAAGCTACGAGATTACACGTCGCCTGGGTTACATGCCCGCGCACAAGAGCTGAACTCTATGCCAAATATTGGCAAAGCTACGGCATTACACGCCACCAGAGAAACAGGCGCGCGCACAAAACTAGAAATCTTTACCAAACATTGGCAAAGCTACGGCATTACACGCTGCCTGAGATATAGGCGCGCACAAGACCTGAAATCTTTTCCAAACGTTGGCAAAGCTACGACATTACACGCTGCCTGAGACACAGGCGCGCGCACAAGATGTGAAGTCTTTGTCAAACATTGGCAAAGCTACAGCATTACACCCCGATTGAAACACATGCGCGCGCACAAGACCTGGTGTCTTTGCCAAGCATTGGCAAAGCTACGGCATTACACGCTGCCTGAGACCCAGGCGCGTGCACAAGACGGGAAGTCTTTGTCAAACATTGGCAAAGCTACAGCATTACACCCCGATTGAAACACATGCGCGCGCACAAGACCTGGTGTCTTTGCCAAGCATTGACAAAGCTACGACATTACACGCCGCGTGAGACACATGCGCGCACAAGGCCTGACGTCTTTGCCAAACATTGGCAAAGCTACGGCATTACAAGCCACCTGAGACACAGGCGTGAGCACAACACGTGATGTCTTTGCTAAACATTGGAAAAGCTACGGCATTACACGCCGCCTCAAACACAGGCGCGCGCACAAGACGTGAAGTGTTTGCCAAACATTGGCAAAGCTACGACATTACACGTCGCGTGAGACACATGCGCGCGCACAAGGCCTGACGTCTTTGCCAAACATTGGCAATGCTACGACATTACACGCCGCGTGAGACACATGCGCGCGCACAAGGACTGACGTCTTTGCCAAACATTGGCAAAGCTACGACATTGCATGTCGCCTGTGAAACATGCGCGCGCAAAAGTCCTGAAATCTTTGCCAAACATCGACAAAGCTTCGGCATTACACGCCGCCTGAGACACAAGCGCGCGCACAAGACCTGAAGTCCTTGCCAAACATTGGCAAAGCTACAGCATTACACGCCGCGTCAAACACAGGCGCGCGCACAAGACGTGAAGTCTTTGCCAAACATTGGCAAAGCTAAGACATTACACCCCGATGGAAACACATGCGCGCGCACAAGACTTGGTGTCTTTGCCAATCATTGGCAAAGCTACGACATTACACGCCGCGTGAGACACATGCGCGCGCACAAGGCCTTACGTCTTTGCCAAACATTGGCAAAGCTACGACATTGCACGTCGCCTGAGAAACATGCGCGCGCAAAAGACCTGAAGTCTTTGCCAAACATCGACAAAGCTTTGGCATTACACGCCGCCTGAGACACACGCGCGCGCACAAGACCTGAAGTCTGTGCCAAACATTGGCAAAGCTACGAGATTACACTCCGCCTGGGTTACATGCCCGTGCACAAGACCTGAACTATTTGCCAAGTATTGGCAAATCTACGGCATTACACGCCGCCGAAGAAACAGGCGAGCGCACAAGACTAGAACTCTTTGCCAAACATTGGCAAAGCTACGGCATTACACGCTGCCTGAGACATAGGCGCGCACAAGACCTGAAATCTTTGCCAAACATTGGAAAAGCTACGGCATTACATGTCGCCTGAGACACAAGCGCGCACACAAGACCTGAAGTCTTTGCCAAACATTGGTAAAGCTACAGCATTACACGCCGCCTGAGACACAAGCGCGCGCACAAGACCTGAAGTCCTTGCCAAACATTAGCAAAGCTACGGCATTACAAGCCACGTGAGACACAGGCGTGAGCACAACACGTGATGTCTTTGCCAAACATTGGAAAAGCTACGGCATTACACCCCGATTGAAACACATGCGCGCGCACAAGACCTGAGGTCTTTGCCAATCATTGGCAAAGCTACGACATTACAAACCGCGTGAGACACATGCGCGCGCACAATACCTGACTTCTTTGCCAAACATTGGCAAAGCTACGACATTGCACGTTGCCTGAGAAACATGCGCGCGCAAAAGACCTGAAATCTTTGCAAAACATCGACAAAGCTTCAGCATTACACGCCGCCAGAGACACATGCGCGCGCACAAGACCTGAAGTCTGTGCCAAACATTGGCAAAGCTACGAGATTACACGTCGCCTGGGTTACATGCCCGCGCACAAGAGCTGAACTCTATGCCAAATATTGGCAAAGCTACGGCATTACACGCCACCAGAGAAACAGGCGCGCGCACAAAACTAGAAATCTTTACCAAACATTGGCAAAGCTACGGCATTACACGCTGCCTGAGATATAGGCGCGCACAAGACCTGAAATCTTTTCCAAACGTTGGCAAAGCTACGACATTACACGCTGCCTGAGACACAGGCGCGCGCACAAGACGTGAAGTCTTTGTCAAACATTGGCAAAGCTACAGCATTACACCCCGATTGAAACACATGCGCGCGCACAAGACCTGGTGTCTTTGCCAAGCATTGGCAAAGCTACGACATTACACGCCGCGTGAGACCCAGGCGCGCGCACAAGACGTGAAGTCTTTGTCAAACATTGGCAAAGCTACAGCATTACACCCCGATTGAAACACATGCGCGCGCACAAGACCTGGTGTCTTTGCCAAGCATTGACAAAGCTACGACATTACACGCCGCGTGAGACACATGCGCGCACAAGGCCTGACGTCTTTGCCAAACATTGGCAAAGCTACGGCATTACAAGCCACCTGAGACACAGGCGTGAGCACAACACGTGATGTCTTTGCTAAACATTGGAAAAGCTACGGCATTACACGCCGCCTCAAACACAGGCGCGCGCACAAGACGTGAAGTGTTTGCCAAACATTGGCAAAGCTACGACATTACACGTCGCGTGAGACACATGCGCGCGCACAAGGCCTGACGACTTTGCCAAACATTGGCAATGCTACGACATTACAGGCCGCGTGAGACACATGCGCGCGCACAAGGACTGACGTCTTTGCCAAACATTGGCAAAGCTACGACATTGCATGTCGCCTGTGAAACATGCGCGCGCAAAAGTCCTGAAATCTTTGCCAAACATCGACAAAGCTTCGGCATTACACGCCGCCTGAGACACAAGCGCGCGCACAAGACCTGAAGTCCTTGCCAAACATTGGCAAAGCTACAGCATTACACGCCGCGTCAAACACAGGCGCGCGCACAAGACGTGAAGTCTTTGCCAAACATTGGCAAAGCTAAGACATTACACCCCGATGGAAACACATGCACGCGCACAAGACTTGGTGTCTTTGCCAATCATTGGCAAAGCTACGACATTACACGCCGCGTGAGACACATGCGCGCGCAAGGCCTGACGTCTTTGCCAAACATTGGCAAAGCTACGGCATTACAAGCCACCTGAGACACAGGCGTGAGCACAACACGTGATGTCTTTGCTAAACATTGGAAAAGCTACGACATTGCATGTGCGCAAGGCCTGACATTACACGCCGCGTGAGACACATGCGCGCGCACAAGGACTGACGTCTTTGCCAAACATTGGCAAAGCTACGACATTGCATGTCGCCTGTGAAACATGCGCGCGCAAAAGTCCTGAAATCTTTGCCAAACATCGACAAAGCTTCGGCATTACACGCCGCCTGAGACACAAGCGCGCGCACAAGACCTGAAGTCCTTGCCAAACATTGGCAAAGCTACAGCATTACACGCCGCGTCAAACACAGGCGCGCGCACAAGACGTGAAGTCTTTGCCAAACATTGGCAAAGCTAAGACATTACACCCCGATGGAAACACATGCGCGCGCACAAGACTTGGTGTCTTTGCCAATCATTGGCAAAGCTACGACATTACACGCCGCGTGAGACACATGCGCGCGCAAGGCCTGACGTCTTTGCCAAACATTGGCAAAGCTACGGCATTACAAGCCACCTGAGACACAGGCGTGAGCACAACACGTGATGTCTTTGCTAAACATTGGAAAAGCTACGACATTACACCCCGATTGAAACACATGCGCGCGCACAAGACCTGATGTCTTTGCCAATCATTGGCAAAGCTACGACATTACAAACCGCGTGAGACACATGCGCGCGCACAATACCTGACTTCTTTGCCAAACATTGGCAAAGCTACGACATTGCACGTTGCCTGAGAAACATGCGCGCGCAAAAGACCTGAAATCTTTGCAAAACATCGACAAAGCTTCAGCATTACACGCCGCCAGAGACACATGCGCGCGCACAAGACCTGAAGTCTGTGCCAAACATTGGCAAAGCTACGAGATTACACGTCGCCTGGGTTACATGCCCGCGCACAAGAGCTGAACTCTTTGCCAAATATTGGCAAAGCTACGGCATTACACGCCACCAGAGAAATAGGCGCGCGCACAAAACTAGAAATCTTTACCAAACATTGGCAAAGCTACGGCATTACACGCTGCCTGAGATATAGGCGCGCACAAGACCTGAAATCTTTTCCAAACGTTGGCAAAGCTACGACATTACACGCTGCCTGAGACACAGGCGCGCGCACAAGACGTGAAGTCTTTGTCAAACATTGGCAAAGCTACAGCATTACACCCCGATTGAAACACATGCGCGCGCACAAGACCTGAAGTCTTTGCCAAACATTGGCAAAGCTACAGCATTACACGCCGCCTGAGACCCAGGCGCGCGCACAAGACGTGAAGTCTTTGTCAAACATTGGCAAAGCTACAGCATTACACCCCGATTGAAACACATGCGCGCGCACAAGACCTGGTGTCTTTGCCAAGCATTGGCAAAGCTACGACATTACACGCCGCGTGAGACACATGCGCGCACAAGGCCTGACGTCTTTGCCAAACATTAGCAAAGCTACGGCATTACAAGCCACCTGAGACACAGGCGTGAGCACAACACGTGATGTCTTTGCTAAACATTGGAAAAGCTACGGCATTACACGCCGCCTCAAACACAGGCGCGCGCACAAGACGTGAAGTGTTTGCCAAACATTGGCAAAGCTACGACATTACACGTCGCGTGAGACACATGCGCGCGCACAAGGCCTGACGTCTTTGCCAAACATTGGCAATGCAACGACATTACACGCCGCGTGAGACACATGCGCGCGCACAAGGACTGACGTCTTTGCCAAACATTGGCAAAGCTACGACATTGCATGTCGCCTGTGAAACATGCGCGCGCAAAAGTCCTGAAATCTTTGCCAAACATCGACAAAGCTTCGGCATTACACGCCGCCTGAGACACAAGCGCGCGCACAAGACCTGAAGTCCTTGCCAAACATTGGCAAAGCTACAGCATTACACGCCGCGTCAAACACAGGCGCGCGCACAAGACGTGAAGTCTTTGCCAAACATTGGCAAAGCTAAGACATTACACCCCGATGGAAACACATGCGCGCGCACAAGACTTGGTGTCTTTGTCAAACATTGGCAAAGCTACAACATTACACCCCGATTGAAACACATGCGCGCGCACAAGACCTGGTGTCTTTGCCAAGCATTGGCAAAGCTACGACATTACACGCCGCGTGAGACCCAGGCGCGCGCACAAGACGTGAAGTCTTTGTCAAACATTGGCAAAGCTACAGCATTACACCCCGATTGAAACACATGCGCGCGCACAAGACCTGGTGTCTTTGCCAAGCATTGGCAAAGCTACGACATTACAAGCCACCTGATACACAGGCGTGAGCACAACACGTGATGTCTTTGCTAAACATTGGAAAAGCTACGGCATTACACGCCGCCTCAAACACAGGCGCGCGCACAAGACGTGAAGTGTTTGCCAAACATTGGCAAAGCTACGACATTACACGTCGCGTGAGACACATGCGCGCGCACAAGGCCTGACGTCTTTGCCAAACATTGGCAATGCTACGACATTACACGCCGCGTGAGACACATGCGCGCGCACAAGGACTGACGTCTTTGCCAAACATTGGCAAAGCTACGACATTGCATGTCGCCTGTGAAACATGCGCGCGCAAAAGTCCTGAAATCTTTGCCAAACATCGACAAAGCTTCGGCATTACACGCCGCCTGAGACACAAGCGCGCGCACAAGACCTGAAGTCCTTGCCAAACATTGGCAAAGCTACAGCATTACACGCCGCGTCAAACACAGGCGCGCGCACAAGACGTGAAGTCTTTGCCAAACATTGGCAAAGCTAAGACATTACACCCCGATGGAAACACATGCGCGCGCACAAGACTTGGTGTCTTTGCCAATCATTGGCAAAGCTACGACATTACACGCCGCGTGAGACACAAGCGCGCGCACAAGGCCTGACGTCTTTGCCAAACATTGGCAAAGCTACGACATTGCACGTCGCCTGAGAAACATGAGCGCGCAAAAGACCTGAAGTCTTTGCCAAACATCGACAAAGCTTTGGCATTACACGCCGCCTGAGACACACGCGCGCGCACAAGACCTGAAGTCTGTGCCAAACATTGGCAAAGCTACGAGATTACACTCCGCCTGGGTTACATGCCCGTGCACAAGACCTGAACTATTTGCCAAGTATTGGCAAATCTACGGCATTACACGCCGCCGAAGAAACAGGCGAGCGCACAAGACTAGAACTCTTTGCCAAACATTGGCAAAGCTACGGCATTACACGCTGCCTGAGACATAGGCGCGCACAAGACCTGAAATCTTTGCCAAACATTGGAAAAGCTACGGCATTACATGTCGCCTGAGACACAAGCGCGCACACAAGACCTGAAGTCTTTGCCAAACATTGGCAAAGCTACAGCATTACACGCCGCCTGAGACACAAGCGCGCGCACAAGACCTGAAGTCCTTGCCAAACATTAGCAAAGCTACGGCATTACAAGCCACGTGAGACACAGGCGTGAGCACAACACGTGATGTCTTTGCCAAACATTGGAAAAGCTACGGCATTACACCCCGATTGAAACACATGCGCGCGCACAAGACCTGATGTCTTTGCTAATCATTGGCAAAGCTACGACATTACAAACCGCGTGAGACACATGCGCGCGCACAATACCTGACTTCTTTGCCAAACATTGGCAAAGCTACGACATTGCACGTTGCCTGAGAAACATGCGCGCGCAAAAGACCTGAAATCTTTGCAAAACATCGACATTACAAACCGCGTGAGACACATGCGCGCGCACAAGACCTGATGTCTGTGCGAAACAATGGCAAAGCTACGACATTACATGCCGCCTGGGTTACATGCCCGCGCACAAGACCTGAACACTTTGCCAAATATTGGCAAACCTACGGTATTACACGCTGCCGGAGAAACAGGCGCGCGCACAAGACTAGAACTCTTTGTCAAACATTGGCAAAGCTACGGCATTACACGCTGCCTGAGACATAGGCGCGCACAAGACCTGAAATCTTTGCCAAACATTGGCAAAGCTACGGCATTACACGCCGCATGAGACACAGGCGCGCGCACAAGACCTGAAGTCTGTGCCAAACATTGGCAAAGCTACGAGATTACACTCAGCCTGGGTTACATGCCCGTGCACAAGACCTGAACTATTTGCCAAGTGTTGGAAAATCTAAGGCATTACACGCCGCCGGAGAAACAGGCGAGCGCACAAGACTTTAACTCTTTGCCAAACATTGGCAAAGCTACGGCATTACACGCTGCCTGAGACATAGGCGCGCACAAGACCTGAAATCCTTGCCAAACATTGGCAAAGCTTCGGCATTACTCGCCGCCTGAGACACATGCGCGCGGACAAGACCTAAAATCCTTGCCAAACATTGGCAAAGCTACAGCATTACACGCCGCCTCAAACACAGGCGCGCGCACAAGACGTGAAGTCTTTGCCAAACATTGGCAAAGCTACGACGTTACACCCCGATTGAAACACATGCGCGCGCACAAGACCTGTTGTCTTTGCCAATCATTGGCAAAGCTACGACATTACACGCCGTGTGAGACACATGCGCGCGCACAAGGCCTGATGTCTTTGCCAAACATTGGCTAAGCTACGACATTGCACGTCGCCTGAAAAACATGCGCGCGCAAAAGACCTGAAGTCTTTGTCAAACATCGACAAAGCTTCAGCATTACACGCCGCCTGAGACACATGCGCGCGCACAAGACCTGAAGTCTGTGCCAAACATTGGAAAAGCTATGACATTACACGTCACCTGGGTTACATGCCCGCGCACAAGACCTGAACTCTTTGCCAAATATTGGCAAAGCTACGGCATTACACGCCACCAGAGAAACAGACGCTCGCACAAGAACTCTTTACCAAACATTGGCAAAGCTACAGCATTACACGCTGCCTGAGATATAGGCGCGCACAAGACCTGAAATCTTTGCCAAACATTGGCAAAGCTACGGCATTACATGCCGCCTGAGACACAGGCGCGAGCACAAGACCTGAAGTCTGTGCCAAACATTGGCAAAGCTACGAGATTACACTCTGCCTGGGTTACATGCCCGTGCACATGACCTGAACTATTTGCCAAGTGTTGGCAAATCTACGGCATTACACGCCGCCGGAGAAACAGGCGAGCGCACAGGACTAGAACTCTTTGCCAAACATTGGCAAAGCTACGACATTACACGCTGCCTGAGACATAGGCGCGCACAAGACCTGAAATCCTTGCCAAACATTGGCAAAGCTTCGGCATTACACGCCGCCTGAGACACATGCGCGCGCACAAGACCTGAAGTCCTTGCCAAACATTGGCAAAGCTACAGCATTACACGCCGCCTCAAACACAGGCGCGCGCACAAGACGTGAAGTCTTTGCCTAACATTGGCAAAGCTACGACATTACACCCCGATTGAAACACATGCGCGCGCACAAGACATGTTGTCTTTGCCAATCATTGGCAAAGCTACGACATTACACGCCGCGTGAGACACATGCGCGCGCACAAGGCCTGACGTCTTTGCCAAACATTGGCTAAGCTATGACATTGCACGTCGCCTGAGAAACATGCGCGCGCAAAAGACCTGAAGTCTTTGTCAAACATCGACAAAGCTTCGGCATTACACGCCGCCTGAGACACATGCGCGCGCACAAGACCTGAAGTCTGTGCCAAACATTGGCAAAGCTACGACATTACACGTCGCATGGGTTACATGCCCGCGCACAAGAGTTGAACTCTTTGCCAAATATTGGCAACGCTACGGCATTACACGCCACCAGAGAAACAGGCGCGCGCACAAGACTAGAACTCTTTACCAAACATTGGCAAAGCTACGGCATTACACACTGCCAGAGATATAGGCGCGCACAAGACCTGAAATCTTTGCCAAACGTTGGCAAAGCTACGGCATTACACGCTGCCTGAGACACAGGCGCGCGCATAAGACCTGAAGTCTTTGCCAAACATTGGAAAAGCTACGGCATTACACGTCGCCTGAGACACAGGCGCGCACACAAGACCTGAAGTCTTTGCCAAACATTGGCAAAGCTACGACATTGCATGTCGCCTGTGAAACATGCGCGCGCAAAAGTCCTGAAATCTTTGCCAAACATCGACAAAGCTTCGGCATTACACGCCGCCTGAGACACAAGCGCGCGCACAAGACCTGAAGTCCTTGCCAAACATTGGCAAAGCTACAGCATTACACGCCGCGTCAAACACAGGCGCGCGCACAAGACGTGAAGTCTTTGCCAAACATTGGCAAAGCTAAGACATTACACCCCGATGGAAACACATGCGCGCGCACAAGACTTGGTGTCTTTGTCAAACATTGGCAAAGCTACAAAATTACACCCCGATTGAAACACATGCGCGCGCACAAGACCTGGTGTCTTTGCCAAGCATTGGCAAAGCTACGACATTACACGCCGCGTGAGACCCAGGCGCGCGCACAAGACGTGAAGTCTTTGTCAAACATTGGCAAAGCTACAGCATTACACCCCGATTGAAACACATGCGCGCGCACAAGACCTGGTGTCTTTGCCAAGCATTGGCAAAGCTACGACATTACAAGCCACCTGATACACAGGCGTGAGCACAACACGTGATGTCTTTGCTAAACATTGGAAAAGCTACGGCATTACACGCCGCCTCAAACACAGGCGCGCGCACAAGACGTGAAGTGTTTGCCAAACATTGGCAAAGCTACGACATTACACGTCGCGTGAGACACATGCGCGCGCACAAGGCCTGACGTCTTTGCCAAACATTGGCAATGCTACGACATTACACGCCGCGTGAGACACATGCGCGCGCACAAGGACTGACGTCTTTGCCAAACATTGGCAAAGCTACGACATTGCATGTCGCCTGTGAAACATGCGCGTGCAAAAGTCCTGAAATCTTTGCCAAACATCGACAAAGCTTCGGCATTACACGCCGCCTGAGACACAAGCGCGCGCACAAGACCTGAAGTCCTTGCCAAACATTGGCAAAGCTACAGCATTACACGCCGCGTCAAACACAGGCGCGCGCACAAGACGTGAAGTCTTTGCCAAACATTGGCAAAGCTAAGACATTACACCCCGATGGAAACACATGCGCGCGCACAAGACTTGGTGTCTTTGCCAATCATTGGCAAAGCTACGACATTACACGCCGCGTGAGACACAAGCGCGCGCACAAGGCCTGACGTCTTTGCCAAACATTGGCAAAGCTACGACATTGCACGTCGCCTGAGAAACATGAGCGCGCAAAAGACCTGAAGTCTTTGCCAAACATCGACAAAGCTTTGGCATTACACGCCGCCTGAGACACACGCGCGCGCACAAGACCTGAAGTCTGTGCCAAACATTGGCAAAGCTACGAGATTACACTCCGCCTGGGTTACATGCCCGTGCACAAGACCTGAACTATTTGCCAAGTATTGGCAAATCTACGGCATTACACGCCGCCGAAGAAACAGGCGAGCGCACAAGACTAGAACTCTTTGCCAAACATTGGCAAAGCTACGGCATTACACGCTGCCTGAGACATAGGCGCGCACAAGACCTGAAATCTTTGCCAAACATTGGAAAAGCTACGGCATTACATGTCGCCTGAGACACAAGCGCGCACACAAGACCTGAAGTCTTTGCCAAACATTGGCAAAGCTACAGCATTACACGCCGCCTGAGACACAAGCGCGCGCACAAGACCTGAAGTCCTTGCCAAACATTAGCAAAGCTACGGCATTACAAGCCACGTGAGACACAGGCGTGAGCACAACACGTGATGTCTTTGCCAAACATTGGAAAAGCTACGGCATTACACCCCGATTGAAACACATGCGCGCGCACAAGACCTGATGTCTTTGCTAATCATTGGCAAAGCTACGACATTACAAACCGCGTGAGACACATGCGCGCGCACAATACCTGACTTCTTTGCCAAACATTGGCAAAGCTACGACATTGCACGTTGCCTGAGAAACATGCGCGCGCAAAAGACCTGAAATCTTTGCAAAACATCGACATTACAAACCGCGTGAGACACATGCGCGCGCACAAGACCTGATGTCTGTGCGAAACAATGGCAAAGCTACGACATTACATGCCGCCTGGGTTACATGCCCGCGCACAAGACCTGAACACTTTGCCAAATATTGGCAAACCTACGGTATTACACGCTGCCGGAGAAACAGGCGCGCGCACAAGACTAGAACTCTTTGTCAAACATTGGCAAAGCTACGGCATTACACGCTGCCTGAGACATAGGCGCGCACAAGACCTGAAATCTTTGCCAAACATTGGCAAAGCTACGGCATTACACGCCGCATGAGACACAGGCGCGCGCACAAGACCTGAAGTCTGTGCCAAACATTGGCAAAGCTACGAGATTACACTCAGCCTGGGTTACATGCCCGTGCACAAGACCTGAACTATTTGCCAAGTGTTGGAAAATCTAAGGCATTACACGCCGCCGGAGAAACAGGCGAGCGCACAAGACTTTAACTCTTTGCCAAACATTGGCAAAGCTACGGCATTACACGCTGCCTGAGACATAGGCGCGCACAAGACCTGAAATCCTTGCCAAACATTGGCAAAGCTTCGGCATTACTCGCCGCCTGAGACACATGCGCGCGCACAAGACCTAAAATCCTTGCCAAACATTGGCAAAGCTACAACATTACACGCCGCCTCAAACACAGGCGCGCGCACAAGACGTGAAGTCTTTGCCAAACATTGGCAAAGCTACGACGTTACACCCCGATTGAAACACATGCGCGCGCACAAGACCTGTTGTCTTTGCCAATCATTGGCAAAGCTACGACATTACACGCCGTGTGAGACACATGCGCGCGCACAAGGCCTGATGTCTTTGCCAAACATTGGCTGAGCTACGACATTGCACGTCGCCTGAAAAACATGCGCGCGCAAAAGACCTGAAGTCTTTGTCAAACATCGACAAAGCTTCAGCATTACACGCCGCCTGAGACACATGCGCGCGCACAAGACCTGAAGTCTGTGCCAAACATTGGAAAAGCTATGACATTACACGTCACCTGGGTTACATGCCCGCGCACAAGACCTGAACTCTTTGCCAAATATTGGCAAAGCTACGGCATTACACGCCACCAGAGAAACAGACGCTCGCACAAGAACTCTTTACCAAACATTGGCAAAGCTACAGCATTACACGCTGCCTGAGATATAGGCGCGCACAAGACCTGAAATCTTTGCCAAACATTGGCAAAGCTACGGCATTACATGCCGCCTGAGACACAGGCGCGAGCACAAGACCTGAAGTCTGTGCCAAACATTGTCAAAGCTACGAGATTACACTCTGCCTGGGTTACATGCCCGTGCACATGACCTGAACTATTTGCCAAGTGTTGGCAAATCTACGGCATTACACGCCGCCGGAGAAACAGGCGAGCGCACAGGACTAGAACTCTTTGCCAAACATTGGCAAAGCTACGACATTACACGCTGCCTGAGACATAGGCGCGCACAAGACCTGAAATCCTTGCCAAACATTGGCAAAGCTTCGGCATTACACGCCGCCTGAGACACATGCGCGCGCACAAGACCTGAAGTCTTTGCCAAACATTGGCAAAGCTACAGCATTACACGCCGCCTCAAACACAGGCGCGCGCACAAGACGTGAAGTCTTTGCCTAACATTGGCAAAGCTACGACATTACACCCCGATTGAAACACATGCGCGCGCACAAGACATGTTGTCTTTGCCAATCATTGGCAAAGCTACGACATTACACGCCGCGTGAGACACATGCGCGCGCACAAGGCCTGACGTCTTTGCCAAACATTGGCTAAGCTATGACATTGCACGTCGCCTGAGAAACATGCGCGCGCAAAAGACCTGAAGTCTTTGTCAAACATCGACAAAGCTTCGGCATTACACGCCGCCTGAGACACATGCGCGCGCACAAGACCTGAAGTCTGTGCCAAACATTGGCAAAGCTACGACATTACACGTCGCATGGGTTACATGCCCGCGCACAAGAGCTGAACTCTTTGCCAAATATTGGCAACGCTACGGCATTACACGCCACCAGAGAAACAGGCGCGCGCACAAGACTAGAACTCTTTACCAAACATTGGCAAAGCTACAGCATTACACACTGCCAGAGATATAGGCGCGCACAAGACCTGAAATCTTTGCCAAACGTTGGCAAAGCTACGGCATTACACGCTGCCTGAGACACAGGCGCGCGCATAAGACCTGAAGTCTTTGCCAAACATTGGAAAAGCTACGGCATTACACGTCGCCTGAGACACAGGCGCGCACACAAGACCTGAAGTCTTTGCCAAACATTGGCAAAGCTACAGCATTACACGCCGCCTGAGACACAAGCGCGCGCACAAGACCTAAAGTCCTTGCCAAACATTGGCAAAGCTATAGCATTACACGCCGCCTCAAACACAGGCGCGCGCACAAGACGTGAAGTCTTTGCCAAACATTGGCAAAGCTACGACATTACACCCCGATTGAAACACATGCGCGCGCACAAGACCTGGTGTCTTTGCCAATCATTGGCAAAGCTACGACATTACACGCCGCTTGAGACACATGCGCGCGCACAAGGCCTGACGTCTTTGCCAAACATTGGCAAAGCTACGACATTGCACGTCGCCTGAGAAACATTCGCGCGCAAAAGACCTGAAGTCTTTGCCAAACATCGACAAAGCTTCGGCAATACACGCCGCCTGAGACACACGCGCGCGCACAAGACCCGAAGTCTGTGCCAAACATTGGCAAAGCTACGAGATTACACTCCGCCTGGGTTACATGCCCGTGCACAAGACCTGAACTATTTGCAAGTATTGGCAAATCTACGGCATTACACGCCGCCGAAGAAACAGGCGAGCGCACAAGACTAGAACTCTTTGCCGAACATTGGCAAAGCTACGGCATTACACGCTGCCTGAGACATAGGCGCGCACAAGACCTGAAATCTTTGCCAAACATTGGAAAAGCTACGGCATTACATGTCGCCTGAGACACAAGCGCGCATACAAGACCTGAAGTCTTTGCCAAACATTGGCAAAGCTACAGCATTACACGCCGCCTGAGACACAAGCGCGCGCACAAGACCTGAAGTCCTTGCCAAACATTAGCAAAGCTACGGCATTACAAGCCACGTGAGACACAGGTGTGAGCACAACACGTGATGTCTTTGCCAAACATTGGAAAAGCTACGGCATTACACCCCGATTGAAACACATGCGCGCGCACAAGACCTGATGTCTTTGCCAATAATTGGCAAAGCTACGACATTACAAACCGAGTGAGACACATGCGCGCGCACAAGACCTGACTTCTTTGCCAAACATTGGCAAAGCTACGACATTGCACGTTGCCTGAGAAACATGCGCGCGCAAAAGACCTGAAATCTTTGCAAAACATCGACATTACAAACCGCGTGAGACACATGCGCGCGCACAAGACCTGATGTCTGTGCGAAACAATGGCAAAGCTACGACATTACATGCCGCCTGGGTTACATGCCCGCGCACAAGACCTGAACACTTTGCCAAATATTGGCAAACCTACGGTATTACACGCTGCCGGAGAAACAGGCGCGCGCACAAGACTAGAACTCTTTGTCAAACATTGGCAAAGCTACGGCATTACACGCTGCCTGAGACATAGGCGCGCACAAGACCTGAAATCTTTGCCAAACATTGGCAAAGCTACGGCATTACACGCCGCATGAGACACAGGCGCGCGCACAAGACCTGAAGTCTGTGCCAAACATTGGCAAAGCTACGAGATTACACTCAGCCTGGGTTACATGCCCGTGCACAAGACCTGAACTATTTGCCAAGTGTTGGAAAATCTAAGGCATTACACGCCGCCGGAGAAACAGGCGAGCGCACAAGACTTTAACTCTTTGCCAAACATTGGCAAAGCTACGGCATTACACGCTGCCTGAGACATAGGCGCGCACAAGACCTGAAATCCTTGCCAAACATTGGCAAAGCTTCGGCATTACTCGCCGCCTGAGACACATGCGCGCGCACAAGACCTAAAATCCTTGCCAAACATTGGCAAAGCTACAGCATTACACGCCGCCTCAAACACAGGCGCGCGCACAAGACGTGAAGTCTTTGCCAAACATTGGCAAAGCTACGACGTTACACCCCGATTGAAACACATGCGCGCGCACAAGACCTGTTGTCTTTGCCAATCATTGGCAAAGCTACGACATTACACGCCGTGTGAGACACATGCGCGCGCACAAGGCCTGATGTCTTTGCCAAACATTGGCTAAGCTACGACATTGCACGTCGCCTGAAAAACATGCGCGCGCAAAAGACCTGAAGTCTTTGTCAAACATCGACAAAGCTTCAGCATTACACGCCGCCTGAGACACATGCGCGCGCACAAGACCTGAAGTCTGTGCCAAACATTGGAAAAGCTATGACATTACACGTCACCTGGGTTACATGCCCGCGCACAAGACCTGAACTCTTTGCCAAATATTGGCAAAGCTACGGCATTACACGCCACCAGAGAAACAGACGCTCGCACAAGAACTCTTTACCAAACATTGGCAAAGCTACAGCATTACACGCTGCCTGAGATATAGGCGCGCACAAGACCTGAAATCTTTGCCAAACATTGGCAAAGCTACGGCATTACATGCCGCCTGAGACACAGGCGCGAGCACAAGACCTGAAGTCTATGCCAAACATTGGCAAAGCTACGAGATTACACTCTGCCTGGGTTACATGCCCGTGCACATGACCTGAACTATTTACCAAGTGTTGGCAAATCTACGGCATTACACGCCGCCGGAGAAACAGGCGAGCGCACAGGACTAGAACTCTTTGCCAAACATTGGCAAAGCTACGACATTACACGCTGCCTGAGACATAGGCGCGCACAAGACCTGAAATCCTTGCCAAACATTGGCAAAGCTTCGGCATTACACGCCGCCTGAGACACATGCGCGCGCACAAGACCTGAAGTCCTTGCCAAACATTGGCAAAGCTACAGCATTACACGCCGCCTCAAACACAGGCGCGCGCACAAGACGTGAAGTCTTTGCCTAACATTGGCAAAGCTACGACATTACACCCCGATTGAAACACATGCGCGCGCACAAGACATGTTGTCTTTGCCAATCATTGGCAAAGCTACGACATTACACGCCGCGTGAGACACATGCGCGCGCACAAGGCCTGACGTCTTTGCCAAACATTGGCTAAGCTATGACATTGCACGTCGCCTGAGAAACATGCGCGCGCAAAAGACCTGAAGTCTTTGTCAAACATCGACAAAGCTTCGGCATTACACGCCGCCTGAGACACATGCGCGCGCACAAGACCTGAAGTCTGTGCCAAACATTGGCAAAGCTACGACATTACACGTCGCATGGGTTACATGCCCGCGCACAAGAGCTGAACTCTTTGCCAAATATTGGCAACGCTACGGCATTACACGCCACCAGAGAAACAGGCGCGCGCACAAGACTAGAACTCTTTACCAAACATTGGCAAAGCTACGGCATTACACACTGCCAGAGATATAGGGGCGCACAAGACCTGAAATCTTTGCCAAACGTTGGCAAAGCTACGGCATTACACGCTGCCTGAGACACAGGCGCGCGCATAAGACCTGAAGTCTTTGCCAAACATTGGAAAAGCTACGGCATTACACGTCGCCTGAGACACAGGCGCGCACACAAGACCTGAAGTCTTTGCCAAACATTGGCAAAGCTACAGCATTACACGCCGCCTGAGACACAAGCGCGCGCACAAGACCTAAAGTCCTTGCCAAACATTGGCAAAGCTATAGCATTACACGCCGCCTCAAACACAGGCGCGCGCACAAGACGTGAAGTCTTTGCCAAACATTGGCAAAGCTACGACATTACACCCCGATTGAAACACATGCGCGCGCACAAGACCTGGTGTCTTTGCCAATCATTGGCAAAGCTACGACATTACACGCCGCTTGAGACACATGCGCGCGCACAAGGCCTGACGTCTTTGCCAAACATTGGCAAAGCTACGACATTGCACGTCGCCTGAGAAACATTCGCGCGCAAAAGACCTGAAGTCTTTGCCAAACATCGACAAAGCTTCGGCAATACACGCCGCCTGAGACACACGCGCGCGCACAAGACCTGAAGTCTGTGCCAAACATTGGCAAAGCTACGAGATTACACTCCGCCTGGGTTACATGCCCGTGCACAAGACCTGAACTATTTGCAAGTATTGGCAAATCTACGGCATTACACGCCGCCGAAGAAACAGGCGAGCGCACAAGACTAGAACTCTTTGCCGAACATTGGCAAAGCTACGGCATTACACGCTGCCTGAGACATAGGCGCGCACAAGACCTGAAATCTTTGCCAAACATTGGAAAAGCTACGGCATTACATGTCGCCTGAGACACAAGCGCGCATACAAGACCTGAAGTCTTTGCCAAACATTGGCAAAGCTACAGCATTACACGCCGCCTGAGACACAAGCACGCGCACAAGACCTGAAGTCCTTGCCAAACATTAGCAAAGCTACGGCATTACAAGCCACGTGAGACACAGGTGTGAGCACAACACGTGATGTCTTTGCCAAACATTGGAAAAGCTACGGCATTACACCCCGATTGAAACACATGCGCGCGCACAAGACCTGATGTCTTTGCCAATAATTGGCAAAGCTACGACATTACAAACCGAGTGAGACACATGCGCGCGCACAAGACCTGACTTCTTTGCCAAACATTGGCAAAGCTACGACATTGCATGTCGCCTGAGAAACATGCGCGCGCAAAAGACCTGAAATCTTTGAAAAACTTCGACAAAGCTTCAGCATTACACGCCGCCTGAGACACATGCGCGCGCACAAGACTTGATGTCTGTGCGAAACAATGGCAAAGCTACGACATTACACGCCGCCTGGGTTACATGCCCGCGCACAAGACCTGAACACTTTGCCAAATATTGGCAAACCTACGGTATTACACGCTGCCGGAGAAACAGGCGCGCGCACAAGACTAGAACTCTTTGCCAAACATTGGTAAAGCTACGGCATTACACGCTGCCTGAGACATAGGCGCGCACAAGACCTGAAATCTTTGCCAAACATTGGCAAAGCTACGGCATTACACGCCGCATGAGACACAGGCGCGCGCACAAGACCTGAAGTCTGTGCCAAACATTGGCAAAGCTACGAGATTACACTCCGCCGGGGTTACATGCCCGTGCACAAGACCTGAACTATTTGCCAAGTGTTGGCAAATCTAAGGCATTACACGCCGCCGGAGAAACAGGCGAGCGCACAAGACAATAACTCTTTGCCAAAAATTGGCAAACCTACGGCATTACACGCTGCCTGAGACATAGGCGCGCACAAGACCTGAAATCCTTGCCAAACATTGGCAATGCTTCGGCATTACACGCCGCCTGAGACACATGCGCGCGCACAAGACCTGAAATCCTTGCCAAACATTGGCAAGGCGACAGCATTACACCCCGATTGAAACACATGCGCGCGCACAAGACCTGTTGTCTTTGCCAATCATTGGCAAAGCTACGACATTACACGCCGGGTGAGACACATGCGCGCGCACAAGACCTGACGTCTTTGCCAAACATTGGCTAAGCTACGACATTGCACGTCGCCTGAGAAACATGCGCGCGCAAAAGACCTGAAGTCTTTGTCAAACATCGACAAAGCTTCGGCATTACACACCGCCTGAGACACATGCACGCGCACAAGACCTGAAGTCTGTGCCAAACATTGGCAAAGCTACGACATTACACTCCGCCTGGGTTACATGCCCGTGCACAAGACCTGAACTATTTGCCAAGTATCGGCAAATCTACGGCATTACACGCCGCCGAAGAAACAGGCGAGCGCACAAGACTAGAACTCTTTGCCAAACATTGGCAAAGCTACGACATTACACGCTGCCTGAGACACAGGCGCGCACACAAGACCTAAAGTCTTTCCAAACATTGGCAAAGCTACAGCATTACACGCCGCCTGAGACACAAGCGCGCGCACAAGACCTGAAGTCCTTGCCAAACATTGGTAAAGCTACAGCATTACACGCCGCCTCAAACACAGGCGCGCGCACATGACGTGAAGTCTTTGCTAAACATTGGCAAAGCTACGACATTACACCCCGATTGAAACACATGCGCGCGCACAAGACCTGGTGTCTTTGCCAAGCATTGGCAAAGCTACGACATTACACGCCGCGTAAGACACATGCGCGCGCACAAGTCCTGACGTCTTTGCCAAACATTGGCAAAGTTACGGCATTACAAGCCACCTGAGACACAGGCGTGAGCACAACACGTGATGTGTTTGCCAAACATTAGAAAAGCTACGGCATTACACGCCGCCTCAAGCACAGGCGCGCGCACAAGACGTGATGTCTTTGCCAAACATTGGCAAAGCTACGACATTACACGCCGCGTGAGACACATGCGCGCGCACAAGGCCTGACGTCTTTGCCAAACATTGGCAAAGCTACGACATTACTCGCCGCGTGAGACACATGCGCGCGCACAAGGACTGACGTCTTTGCCAAACACTGGCAAAGCTACGACATTGCACGACGCCTGAGAAACATGCGCGCGCAAAAGACCTGAAGTCTTTGCCAAACATCGACAAAGCTTCGGCATTACACGTCGCCTGAGACACAAGCGCGTGCACAAGACCTGAAGTCCTTGCCAAACATTGGCAAAGCTACAGCATTACACGCCGCCTTAAACACAAGCGCGCGCACAAGACGTGAAGTCTTTGCCAAACATTGGCAAAGATAAGACATTACACCTCGATTGAAACACATGCGCGCGCACAAGACTTGGTGTCTTTGCCAATCATTGGCAAAGCTACGACATTACACGTTGCGTGAGACATATGCGCGCGTACAAGGCCTGACGTCTTTGCCAAACATTAGCAAAGCTACGACATTGCACGTCGCCTGAGAAACATGCGCGCGCAAAAGACCTGAAGTCTTTGCCAAACATCGACAAAGCTTCGGCATTACACGCCGCCTGAGACACATGCACGCGCACAAGACCTGAAGTCTGTGCCAAACATTGGCAAAGCTACGAGATTACACACCGCCTGGGTTACATGCCCGTGCACAAGACCTGAACTATTTGCCAAGTATTGGCAAATCTACGGCATTACACGCCGCCGGAGAAACAGGCGAGCGCACAAGACTAGAACTCTTTGCCAAAGATTGGCAAAGCTACGGCATTACACGCTGCCTGAGTCATAGGTGCGCACAAGACCTGAAATCTTTGCCAAACATTGGAAAAGCTACGGCATTACATGTCGCCTGAGACACAAGCGCGCACACAAGACCTGAGGTCTTTGCTAAACATTGGCAAAGCTACAGCATTACACGCCGCCTGAGACACAAGCGCACGCACAAGACCTGAAGTCCTTGCTAAACATTGGCAAAGCTACGTCATTACAAGCCACCTGAGACACAGGCGTGAGCACAACACGTTATGTCTTTGCCAAACATTGGAAAAGCTACGGCATTACACCCCGATTGAAACACATGCGCGCGCACAAGACCTGATGTCTTTGCCTATCATTGGCAAACCTACGACATTACAAACCGCGTGAGACACATGCGAGCGCACAAGGCCTGACTTCTTTGCCAAACATTGGCAAAGCTACGACATTGCACGTCGCCTGAGAAACATGCGGGCGCAAAAGACCTGAAATCTTTGCCAAACATCGACAAAGCTTCAGCATTACACGCCGCCTGAGACACATGCGCGCGCACAAGACCTGAAGTCTGTGCGAAACATTGGCAAAGCTACGACATTACACTCCGCCTGGGTTACATGCCCGTGCACAAGACCTGAACTATTTGCCAAGTATCGGCAAATCTACGGCATTACACGCCACCGAAGAAACAGGCGAGCGCACAAGACTAGAACTCTTTGCCAAACATTGGCAAAGCTACGGCATTACACGCTGCCTGAGACACAGGCGCGCACACAAGACCTAAAGTCTTTCCAAACATTGGCAAAGCTACAGCATTACACGCCGCCTGAGACACAAGCTCGCGCACAAGACCTGAAGTCCTTGCCAAACATTGGCAAAGCTACAGCATTACACGCTGCCTGAGAAACATGCACGCGCAAAAGACCTGAAGTCTTTGTCAAACATCGACAAAGCTTCGGCATACACGCCGCCTGAGACACAAGCGCGCGCACAAGACCTGAAGTCCTTGCCAAACATTGGCAAAGCTACAGCATTACACGCAGCCTCAAACACAGGTGCGCGCACAAGACGTGAAGTCTTTGCCAAACATTGGCAAAGCTAAGACATTACACCCCGATTGAAACACATGCGCGCGCACAAGACTTGGAGTCTTTGCCAATCATTGGCAAAGCTACAACATTACACGCCGCATGAGACACATGCGCGCGCACAAGGCCTGACGTCTTTGCCAAACATTGGCAAAGCTACGACATTGCACGTCGCCTGAGAAACATGCGCGCGCAAAAGACCTGAAGTCTTTGCCGAACATCGACAAAGCGTCGGCATTACACGTCGCCTGAGACACATGGGCGCGCACAAGACCTGAAGTCTGTGCCAAACATTGGCAAAGCTACGAGATTACACTCCGCCTGGGTTACATGCCCGTGCACAAGACCTGAACTATTTGCCAAGTATTGGCAAATCTACGGCATTACACGCCGCTGAAGAAACAGGCGAGCGCACAAGACTAGAACTCGTTGCCAAACATTGGCAAAGCTACGGCATTACACGCTGCCTGAGACATAGGCGCGCACAAGACCTGAAATCTTTGCCAAACATTGGAAAAGCTACGGCATTACATGTCGCCTGAGACACAAGCGCGCACACAAGACCTGAAGTCTTTGCCAAACATTGGCAAAGCTACAGCATTACACGCCGCCTGAGACACAAGCGCGCCCATAAGACCTGAAGTCCTTGCCAAACATTGGCAAAGCTACGGTATTACAAGCCACGTGAGACACCGGCGTGAGCACAACACGTTATGTCTTTGCCAAACATTGGAAAAGCTACGGCATTACACCCCGATTGAAACACATGCGCGCGCACAAGACCTGATGTCTTTGCCAATCATTGGCAAAGCTACGACATTACAAACCGCGTGAGACACATGCGCGCGCACAAGGCCTGACTTCTTTGCCAAACATTGGCAAAGCTTCGACATTGCACGTCGCCTGAGAAACATGCGCGCGCAAAAGACCTGAAATCTTTGCCAAACATCGACAAAGCTTCAGCATTACACGCCGCCTGAGACACATGCGCGCGCACAAGACCTGATGTCTGTGCGAAACATTGGTAAAGCTACGACATTACACGCCGCCTGGGTTACATGCCCGCGCACAAGACCTGAACTCTTTGACAAATATTGGCAAACCTACGGCATTACACGCCGCCGGAGAAACAGGCGCGCGCACAAGACTAGAACTCTTTGCCAAACATTGGCAAAGCTACGGCATTACACGCTGCCTGAGACATAGGCGCGCACAAGACCTGAAATCTTTGCCAAACATTGGCATAGCTACGGCATTACACGCCGCCTGAGACACAGGCGCGCGCACAAGTCCTGAAGTCTGTGCCAAACATTGGCAGAGCTACGAGATTACACTCTGCCTGGGTTACATGCCCGTGCACAAGACCTGAACTATTTGCCAAGTGTTGGCAAATCTACGGCATTACACGTCGCCGGAGAAACAGGCGAGCGCACAAGACTAGAACTCTTTGCCAAACATTGGCAAAGCTACGGCATTACACGCTGCCTGAGACATAGGCGCGCACAAGACCTGAAATCCTTGCCAAACATTGGCAAAGCTTCGGCATTACACGCCGCCTGAGACACATGCGCGCGCACAAGACCTGAAGTCCTTGCCAAACATTGGCAAAGCTACAGCATTACACGCCGCCTCAAACACAGGCGCGCGCACAAGACGCGAAGTCTTTGCCAAACATTGGCAAAGCTACGACATTACACCCCGATTGAAACACATGCGCGCGCACAAGACATGTTGTGTTTGCCAATCATTGGCAAAGCTACGACATTACACGCCGCGTGAGACACATGCGCGCGCACAAGGCCTGACGTCTTTGCCAAACATTGGCAAAGCTACGGCATTACAAGCCACCTGAGACACAGGCGCGCGCACAAGACCTGAAGTCCTTCCCAAACATTGGCAAAGCTACGGCATTACAAGCCACCTGACACACAGGTGTGAGCACAACACGTGATGTCTTTGCCAAACATGGGAAAAGCTATGGCATTACACCCCGATTGAAACACATGCGCGCGCACAAGACCTGATGTCTTTGCCGATCATTGGCAAAGCTACGACATTACAAACTGCGTGAGACACATGCGAGCGCACAAGGCCTGACTTCTTTGCCAAACGTTGGCAAAGCTACGACATTGCACGTCGCCTGAGAAACATGCGCGCGCAAAAGACCTGAAGTCTTTGTCAAACATCGACAAAGCTTCGGCATTACACGCCGCCTGAGACACATGCGCGCGCACAAGACCTGAAGTCCGTGCCAAACATTGGCAAAGCTACGACATTACACGTCGCCTGGGTTACATGCCCGCGCACAAGACCTGAACTCTTTGCCAAATATTGGCAAAGCTACGGCATTACACGCCACCAGAGAAACAGGCGCGCGCACAAGAGTAGAACTCTTTACCAAACATTGGCAAAGCTACAGCATTACACGCTGCCTGAGATATAGGCGCGCACAAGACCTGAAATCTTTGCCAAACTTTGGCAAAAACATTGGAAAAGCTACGGCATTACACGTCGCCTGAGACACAGGCGCGCACACAAGACCTAAAGTCTTTCCAAACATTGGCAAAGCTACAGCATTACACGCCGCCTGAGACACAAGCGCACGCACAAGACCTGAAGTCCTTGCCAAACATTGGCAAAGCTACAGCATTACACGCCGCCTCAAACACAGGCTCGCGCACATGACGTGAAGTCTTTGCCAAACATTGGCAAAGCTACGACATTACACCCCGATTGAAACACATGCGCGCGCACAAGACCTGGAGTCTTTGCCAAGCATTGGCAAAGCTACGACATTACACGCCGCGTAAGACACATGCGCGCGCACAAGTCCTGACGTCTTTGCCAAACATTGGCAAAGCTACGGCATTACAAGCCACCTGAGACACAGGCGTGAGCACAACACGTGATGTGCTTGCCAAACATTAGAAAAGCTACGGCATTACACGCCGCCTCAAACACAGGCGCGCGCACAAGACGTGATGTCTTTGCCAAACATTGGCAAAGCTACGACATTACACGCCGCGTGAGACACATGCGCGCGCACAAGGCCTGACGTCTTTGCCAAACATTTGCAAAGCTACGACATTACTCGCCGCGTGAGACACATGCGCGCGCACAAGGACTGACGTCTTTGCCAAACACTGGCAAAGCTACGACATTGCACGACGCCTGAGAAACATGCGCGCGCAAAAGACCTGAAGTCTTTGCCAAACATCGACAAAGCTTCGGCATTACACGTCGCCTGAGACACAAGCGCGTGCACAAGACCTGAAGTCCTTGCCAAACATTGGCAAAGCTACAGCATTACACGCCGCCTTAAACACAAGCGCGCGCACAAGACGTGAAGTCTTTGCCAAACATTGGCAAAGATAAGACATTACACCTCGATTGAAACACATGCGCGCGCACAAGACTTGGTGTCTTTGCCAATCATTGGCAAAGCTACGACATTACACGTTGCGTGAGACATATGCGCGCGCACAAGGCCTGACGTCTTTGCCAAACATTAGCAAAGCTACGACATTGCACGTCGCCTGAGAAACATGCGCGCACAAAAGACCTGAAGTCTTTACCAAACATCGACAAAGCTTCGGCATTACACGCCGCCTGAGACACACGCACGCGCACAAGACCTGAAGTCTGTGCCAAACATTGGCAAAGCTACGAGATTACACACCGCCTGGGTTACATGCCCGTGCACAAGACCTGAACTATTTGCCAAGTATTGGCAAATCTACGACATTACACGCCGCCAGAGAAACAGGCGAGCGCACAAGACTAGAACTCTTTGCCAAAGATTGGCAAAGCTACGGCATTACACGCTGCCTGAGTCATAGGTGCGCACAAGACCTGAAATCTTTGCCAAACATTGGAAAAGCTACGGCATTACATGTCGCCTGAGTCACAAGCGCGCACACAAGACCTGAGGTCTTTGCTAAACATTGGCACAGCTACAGCATTACACGCCGCCTGAGACACAAGCGCGCGCACAAGACCTGAAGTCCTTGCTAAACATTGGCAAAGCTACGTCATTACAAGCCACCTGAGACACAGGCGTGAGCACAACACGTTATGTCTTTGCCAAACATTGGAAAAGCTACGGCATTACACCCCGATTGAAACACATGCGCGCGCACAAGACCTGATGTCTTTGCCAATCATTGGCAAACCTACGACATTACAAACCGCGTGAGACACATGCGAGCGCACAAGGCCTGACTTCTTTGCCAAACATTGGCAAAGCTACGACATTGCACGTCGCCTGAGAAACATACGGGCGCAAAAGACCTGAAATCTTTGCCAAACATCGACAAAGCTTCAGCATTACACGCCGCCTGAGACACATGCGCGCGCACAAGACCTGAAGTCTGTGCGAAACATTGGCAAAGCTACGACATTACACGCCGCCTGGGTTACATGCCCGCGCACAAGACCTGAACTCTTTGCCAAATATTGGCAAACCTACGGCATTACACGCCGCCGGAGAAACAGGCGCGCGCACAAGATTAGAACTCCTTGCCAAACATTGGCAAAGCTACGGCATTACACGCTGCCTGAGACATAGGCGCGCACAAGACCTGAAATCTTTGCCAAACATTGGCAAAGCTACGGCATTACACGCCGCCTGAGACACAGGCGCGCGCATAAGACCTGAAGTCTGTGCCAAACATTGGCAAAGCTACGAGATTACACTACGCCTGGGTTACATGCCCGTGCACAAGACCTGAACTATTTGCCAAGTATTGGAAAATCTACGGCATTACACGCCGCCGGAGAAACAGGCGAGCGCACAAGACTAGAACTCTCTGCCAAACATTGGCAAAGCTACGGCATTACACGCTGCCTGAGACATAGGCGCACACAAGACCTGAAATCTTTGCCAAACTTTGGAAAAGCTACGGCATTACATGTCGCCTGAGACACAAGAGCGCACACAAGACCTGAAGTCTTTGCTAAACATTGGCAAAGCTACAGCATTACACGCCGCCTGAGACACAAGCGCGCGCACAAGACCTGAAGTCCTTGCCAAACATTGGCAAAGCTACGGCATTACACGCCGCCTCAAAAACAAGCGCGCGCACAAGACGTGAAGTCTTTACCAAACATTGGAAAAGCTACGACATTACACCCCGATTGAAACACATGCGCACGCACAAGACCTGGTGTCTTTGCCAATCATTGGCAAAGCTACGACATTACAAACCGCGTGAGACACATGCGAGCGCACAAGGCCTGACTTCTTTGCCAAACATTGGCAAAGCTACGACATTGCACGTCGCCTGAGAAACATGCGGGCGCAGAAGACCTGAAATCTTTGCCAAACATCGACAAAGCTTCAGCATTACACGCCGCCTGAGACACATGCGCGCGCACAAGACCTGAAGTTTGTGCGAAACATTGGCAAAGCTACGACATTACACGCCGCCTGGGTTACATGCCCGCGCACAAGACCTGAACTCTTTGTCAAATATTGGCAAACCTACGGCATTACACGCCGCCGGAGAAACAGGCGCGCGCAGAAGACTAGAACTCTTTGCCAAACATTGGCAAAGCTACGGCATTACACGCTGCCCGAGACATAGGCGCGCACAAGACCTGAAATCTTTGCCTAACATTGGCAAAGCTACGGCATTACACGCCGCCTGAGACACAGGCGCGCGCACAAGACTTGAAGTCTGTTCCAAACATTGGCAAAGCTACAAGATTACACTCCGCCAGGGTTACATGCCCGTGCAAAAGACCTGAACTATTTGCCAAGTATTGGCAAATCTACGGCATTACACGCCGCCGTAGAAACAGGCGAGCGCACAAGACAAGAACTCTTTGCCAAACATTGGCAAAGCTACGGCATAACACGCTGCCTGAGACATAGGCGCACACAAGACCTGAAATCTTTTCCAAACATTGGCAAAGCTACGGCATTACACGCCGCCTCAAAAACAAGCGCGCGCACAAGACGTGAAGTCTTTACCAAACATTGGAAAAGCTACGACATTACACCCCGATTGAAACACATGCGCACGCACAAGACCTGGTGTCTTTGCCAATCATTGGCAAAGCTACGACATTACAAACCGCGTGAGACACATGCGAGCGCACAAGGCCTGACTTCTTTGCCAAACATTGGCAAAGCTACGACATTGCACGTCGCCTGAGAAACATGCGGGCGCAAAAGACCTGAAATCTTTGCCAAACATCGACAAAGCTTCAGCATTACACGCCGCCTGAGACACATGCGCGCGCACAAGACCTGAAGTTTGTGCGAAACATTGGCAAAGCTACGACATTACACGCCGCCTGGGTTACATGCCCGCGCAGAAGACCTGAACTCTTTGTCAAATATTGGCAAACCTACGGCATTACACGCCGCCGGAGAAACAGGCGCGCGCACAAGACTAGAACTCTTTGCCAAACATTGGCAAAGCTACGGCATTACACGCTGCCTTAGACATAGGCGCGCACAAGACCTGAAATCTTTGCCAAACATTGGCAAAGCTACGGCATTACACGCCGCCTGAGACACAGGCGCGCGCATAAGACCTGAAGTCTGTGCCAAACATTGGCAAAGCTACGAGATTACACTACGCCTGGGTTACATGCCCGTGCACAAGACCTGAACTATTTGCCAAGTATTGGAAAATCTACGGCATTACACGCCGCCGGAGAAACAGGTGAGCGCACAAGACTAGAACTCTTTGCCAAACATTGGCAAAGCTACGGCATTACACGCTGCCTGAGACATAGGCGCACACAAGACCTGAAATCTTTGCCAAACATTGGAAAAGCTACGACATTACATGTCGCGTGAGACACAAGAGCGCACACAAGACCTGAAGTCTTTGCTAAACATTGGCAAAGCTACAGCATTACACGCCGCCTGAGACACAAGCGCGCGCACAAGACCTGAAGTCCTTGCCAAACATTGGCAAAGCTACGGCATTACACGCCGCCTCAAAAACAAGCGCGCGCACAAGACGTGAAGTCTTTACCAAACATTGGAAAAGCTACGACATTACACCCCGATTGAAACACATGCGCACGCACAAGACCTGGTGTCTTTGCCAATCATTGGCAAAGCTACGACATTACAAACCGCGTGAGACACATGCGAGCGCACAAGGCCTGACTTCTTTGCCAAACATTGGCAAAGCTACGACATTGCACGTCGCCTGAGAAACATGCGGGCGCAAAAGACCTGAAATCTTTGCCAAACATCGACAAAGCTTCAGCATTACACGCCGCCTGAGACACATGCGCGCGCACAAGACCTGAAGTCTGTGCGAAACATTGGCAAAGCTACGACATTACACGCCGCCTGGGTTACATGCCCGCGCACAAGACCTGAACTCTTTGTCAAATATTGGCAAACCTACGGCATTACACGCCGCCGGAGAAACAGGCGCGCGCACAAGACTAGAACTCTTTGCCAAACATTGGCAAAGCTACGGCATTACACGCTGCCCGAGACATAGGCGCGCACAAGACCTGAAATCTTTGCCTAACATTGGCAAAGCTACGGCATTACACGCCGCCTGAGACACAGGCGCGCGCACAAGACTTGAAGTCTGTTCCAAACATTGGCAAAGCTACAAGATTACACTCCGCCAGGGTTACATGCCCGTGCACAAGACCTGAACTATTTGCCAAGTATTGGCAAATCTACGGCATTACACGCCGCCGTAGAAACAGGCGAGCGCACAAGACAAGAACTCTTTGCCAAACATTGGCAAAGCTACGGCATAACACGCTGCCTGAGACATAGGCGCACACAAGACCTGAAATCTTTGCCTAACATTGGCAAAGCTACGGCATTACACGCCGCCTGAGACACAGGCGCGTGCACAAGACTTGAAGTCTGTGCCAAACATTGGCAAAGCTACGAGATTACACTCCGCCAGGGTTACATGCCCGTGCACAAGACCTGAACTATTTGCCAAGTATTGGCAAATCAACGGCATTACACGCCGCCGTAGAAACAGGCGAGCGCACAAGACTAGAACTCTTTGCCAAACATTGGCAAAGCTACGGCATTACACGCTGCCTGAGACATAGGCGCGCACAAGACCTGAAATCTTTGCCTAACATTGGCAAAGCTACGGCATTACACGCCGCCTGAGACACAGGCGCGCGCACAAGACTTGAAGTCTGTTCCAAACATTGGCAAAGCTACAAGATTACACTCCGCCAGGGTTACATGCCCGTGCACAAGACCTGAACTATTTGCCAAGTATTGACAAATCTACGGCATTACACGCCGCCGTAGAAACAGGCGAGCGCACAAGACAAGAACTCTTTGCCAAACATTGGCAAAGCTACGGCATAACACGCTGCCTGAGACATAGGCGCACACAAGACCTGAAATCTTTTCCAAACATTGGAAAAGCTACGGCATTACATGTCGCCTGAGACACAAGCGCGCACACAAGACCTGAAGTCTTTGCTAAACATTGGCAAAGCTACAGCATTACACGCCGCCTGAGACACAAGCGCGCGCACAAGACCTGAAGTCCTTGCCAAACATTGGCAAAGCTACGGCATTACAAGCCACCTGACACACAGGCGTGAGCACAACACGTGATGTCTTTGCCAAACATTGGAAAAGCTACGGCATTACACCCCGATTGAAACACATGCGCGCGCACAAGACCTGATGTCTTTGCCAATCATTGGCAAAGCTACGACATTACAAACCGCGTGAGACACATGCAAGCGCACAAGGCCTGACTTCTTTGCCAAACGTTGGCAAAGCTACGATATTGCACGTCGCTGAGAAACATGCGCGCGCAAAAGACCTGAAGTCATCGACAAAGCTTCGGCATTACACGCCGCCTGAGACACATGCGCGCGCACAAGACCTGAAGTCTGTGAGAAACATTGGCAAAGATACGACGTAACACGCCGCCTGGGTTACATGCCCGCGCACAAGACCTGAACTCTTTGTCAAATATTGGCAAACCTACGGCATTACACGCCGCCGGAGAAACAGGCGCGCGCACAAGACTAGAACTCTTTGCCAAACATTGGCAAAGCTACGGCATTACACGCTGCCTGAGACATAGGCGCGCACAAGACCTGAAATCTTTGCCAAACATTGGCAAAGCTACGGCATTACACGCCGCCTGAGACACAGGCGCGCGCACAAGACCTGAAGTCTGTGCCAAACATTGGCAAAGCTACGAGATTACACTCCGCCTGGGTTACATGCCCGTGCACAAGACCTGAACTATTTGCCAAGTATTGGCAAATCTACGGCATTACACGCCGCCGTAGAAACTGGCGAGCGCACAAGACTAGAACTCTTTGCCAAACATTGGCAAAGCTACGGCATTACACGCTGCCTGTGACATAGGCGCACACAAGACCTGAAATCTTTGCCAAACATTGGAAAAGCTACGGCATTACATGTCGCCTGAGACACAAGCGCGCACACAAGACCTGAAGTCTTTGCTAAACATTGGCAACGCTACCGCATTACACGCCGCCTGAGACACAAGCGCGCGCACAAGACCTGAAGTCCTTGCCAAACATTGGCAAAGCTACGGCATTACGAGCCACCGGACACACAGGCGTGAGCACAACACGTGATGTCTTTGCCAAACATTGGAAAAGCTACGACATTACACCCCGATTGAAACACATGCGCACGCACAAGACCTGGTGTCTTTGCCAATCATTGGCAAAGCTACGACATTACAAACCGCGTGAGACACATGCGAGCGCACAAGGCCTGACTTCTTTGCCAAACATTGGCAAAGCTACGACATTGCACGTCGCCTGAGAAACATGCGGGCGCAAAAGACCTGAAATCTTTGCCAAACATCGACAAAGCTTCAGCATTACACGCCGCCTGAGACACATGCGCGCGCACAAGACCTGAAGTTTGTGCGAAACATTGGCAAAGCTACGACATTACACGCCGCCTGGGTTACATGCCCGCGCAGAAGACCTGAACTCTTTGTCAAATATTGGCAAACCTACGGCATTACACGCCACCGGAGAAACAGGCGCGCGCACAAGACTAGAACTCTTTGCCAAACATTGGCAAAGCTACGGCATTACACGCTGCCTGAGACATAGGCGCGCACAAGACCTGAAATCTTTGCCTAACATTGGCAAAGCTACGGCATTACACGTCGCCTGAGACACAGGCGCGCGCACAAGACTTGAAGTCTGTGCCAAACATTGGCAAAGCTACGAGATTACACTCCGCCAGGGTTACATGCCCGTGCACAAGACCTGAACTATTTGCCAAGTATTGGCAAATCTACGGCATTACACGCCGCCGTAGAAACAGGCGAGCGCACAAGACTAGAACTCTTTGCCAAACATTGGCAAAGCTACGGCATAACAAGCTGCCTGAGACATAGGCGCACACAAGACCTAAAATCTTTTCCAAACATTGGAAAAGCTACGGCATTACATGTCGCCTGAGACACAAGCGCGCACACAAGACCTGAAGTCTTTTCTAAACATTGGCAAAGCTACAGCATTACACGCCGCCTGAGACACAAGCGCGCGCACAAGACCTGAAGTCCTTGCCAAACATTGGCAAAGCTACGGCATTACAAGCCACCTGACACACAGGCGTGAGCACAACACGTGATGTCTTTGCCAAACATTGGAAAAGCTACGGCATTACACCCCGATTGAAACACATGCGCGCGCACAAGACCTGATGTCTTTGCCAATCATTGGCAAAGCTACGACATTACAAACCGCGTGAGACACATGCGAGCGCACAAGGCCTGACTTCTTTGCCAAACGTTGGCAAAGCTACGATATTGCACGTCGCCTGAGAAACATGCGCGCGCAAAAGACCTGAAGTCATCGACAAAGCTTCGGCATTACACGCCGCCTGAGACACATGCGCGCGCACAAGACCTGAAGTCTGTGAGAAACATTGGCAAAGCTACGACATAACACGCCGCCTGGGTTACATGCCCGCGCACAAGACCTGAACTCTTTGTCAAATATTGGCAAACCTACGGCATTACACGCCGCCGGAGAAACAGGCGCGCGCACAAGACTAGAACTCTTTGCCAAACATTGGCAAAGCTACGGCATTACACGCTGCCTTAGACATAGGCGCGCACAAGACCTGAAATCTTTGCCAAACATTGGCAAAGCTACGGCATTACACGCCGCCTGAGACACAGGCGCGCGCATAAGACCTGAAGTCTGTGCCAAACATTAACAAAGCTACGAGATTACACTACGCCTGGGTTACATGCCCGTGCACAAGACCTGAACTATTTGCCAAGTATTGGAAAATCTACGGCATTACACGCCGCCGGAGAAACAGGCGAGCGCACAAGACTAGAACTCTTTGCCAAACATTGGCAAAGCTACGGCATTACACGCTGCCTGAGACATAGGCGCACACAAGACCTGAAATCTTTGCCAAACATTGGAAAAGCTACGGCATTACATGTCGCCTGAGACACAAGAGCGCACACAAGACCTGAAGTCTTTGCTAAACATTGGCAAAGCTACAGCATTACACGCCGCCTGAGACACAAGCGCGCGCACAAGACCTGAAGTCCTTGCCAAACATTGGCAAAGCTACGGCATTACACGCCGCCTCAAAAACAAGCGCGCGCACAAGACGTGAAGTCTTTACCAAACATTGGAAAAGCTACGACATTACACCCCGATTGAAACACATGCGCACGCACAAGACCTGGTGTCTTTGCCAATCATTGGCAAAGCTACGACATTACAAACCGCGTGAGACACATGCGAGCGCACAAGGCCTGACTTCTTTGCCAAACATTGGCAAAGCTACGACATTGCACGTCGCCTGAGAAACATGCGGGCGCAAAAGACCTGAAATCTTTGCCAAACATCGACAAAGCTTCAGCATTACACGCCGCCTGAGACACATGCGCGCGCACAAGACCTGAAGTCTGTGCGAAACATTGGCAAAGCTACGACATTACACGCCGCCTGGGTTACATGCCCGCGCACAAGACCTGAACTCTTTGTCAAATATTGGCAAACCTACGGCATTACACGCCGCCGGAGAAACAGGCGCGCGCACAAGACTAGAACTCTTTGCCAAACATTGGCAAAGCTACGGCATTACACGCTGCCTGAGACATAGGCGCGCACAAGACCTGAAATCTTTGCCTAACATTGGCAAAGCTACGGCATTACACGTCGCCTGAGACACAGGCGCGCGCACAAGACTTGAAGTCTGTGCCAAACATTGGCAAAGCTACTAGATTACACTCCGCCAGGGTTACATGCCCGTGCACAAGACCTGAACTATTTGCCAAGTATTGGCAAATCTACGGCATTACACGCCGCCGTAGAAACAGGCGAGCGCACAAGACTAGAACTCTTTGCCAAACATTGGCAAAGCTACGGCATAACAAGCTGCCTGAGACATAGGCGCACACAAGACCTGAAATCTTTTCCAAACATTGGAAAAGCTACGGCATTACATGTCGCCTGAGACACAAGCGCGCACACAAGACCTGAAGTCCTTGCTAAACATTGGCAAAGCTACAGCATTACACGCCGCCTGAGACACAAGCGCGCGCACAAGACCTGAAGTCCTTGCCAAACATTGGCAAAGCTACGGCATTACAAGCCACCTGACACACAGGCGTGAGCACAACACGTGATGTCTTTGCCAAACATTGGAAAAGCTACGGCATTACACCCCGATTGAAACACATGCGCGCGCACAAGACCTGATGTCTTTGCCAATCATTGGCAAAGCTACGACATTACAAACCGCGTGAGACACATGCGAGCGCACAAGGCCTGACTTCTTTGCCAAACGTTGGCAAAGCTACGATATTGCACGTCGCCTGAGAAACATGCGCGCGCAAAAGACCTGAAGTCATCGACAAAGCTTCGGCATTACACGCCGCCTGAGACACATGCGCGCGAACAAGACCTGAAGTCTGTGAGAAACATTGGCAAAGCTACGACATAACACGCCGCCTGGGTTACATGCCCGCGCACAAGACCTGAACTCTTTGTCAAATATTGGCAAACCTACGGCATTACACGCCGCCGGAGAAACAGGCGCGCGCACAAGACTAGAACTCTTTGCCAAACATTGGCAAAGCTACGGCATTACACGCTGCCTTAGACATAGGCGCGCACAAGACCTGAAATCTTTGCCAAACATTGGCAAAGCTACGGCATTACACGCCGCCTGAGACACAGGCGCGCGCATAAGACCTGAAGTCTGTGCCAAACATTGGCAAAGCTACGAGATTACACTACGCCTGGGTTACATGCCCGTGCACAAGACCTGAACTATTTGCCAAGTATTGGAAAATCTACGGCATTACACGCCGCCGGAGAAACAGGCGAGCGCACAAGACTAGAACTCTTTGCCAAACATTGGCAAAGCTACGGCATTACACGCTGCCTGAGACATAGGCGCACACAAGACCTGAAATCTTTGCCAAACATTGGAAAAGCTACGGCATTACATGTCGCCTGAGACACAAGAGCGCACACAAGACCTGAAGTCTTTGCTAAACATTGGCAAAGCTACAGCATTACACGCCGCCTGAGACACAAGCGCGCGCACAAGACCTGAAGTCCTTGCCAAACATTGGCAAAGCTACGGCATTACACGCCGCCTCAAAAACAAGCGCGCGCACAAGACGTGAAGTCTTTACCAAACATTGGAAAAGCTACGACATTACACCCCGATTGAAACACATGCGCACGCACAAGACCTGGTGTCTTTGCCAATCATTGGCAAAGCTACAACATTACAAACCGCGTGAGACACATGCGAGCGCACAAGGCCTGACTTCTTTGCCAAACATTGGCAAAGCTACGACATTGCACGTCGCCTGAGAAACATGCGGGCACAAAAGACCTGAAATCTTTGCCAAACATCGACAAAGCTTCAGCATTACACGCCGCCTGAGACACATGCGCGCGCACAAGACCTGAAGTCTGTGCGAAACATTGGCAAAGCTACGACATTACACGCCGCCTGGGTTACATGCCCGCGCAGAAGACCTGAACTCTTTGTCAAATATTGGCAAACCTACGGCATTACACGTCGCCGGAGAAACAGGCGCGCGCACAAGACTAGAACTCTTTGCCAAACATTGGCAAAGCTACGGCATTACACGCTGCCTGAGACATAGGCGCGCACAAGACCTGAAATCTTTGCCTAACATTGGCAAAGCTACGGCATTACACGCCGCCTGAGACACAGGCGCGTGCACAAGACTTGAAGTCTGTGCCAAACATTGGCAAAGCTACGAGATTACACTCCGCCAGGGTTACATGCCCGTGCACAAGACCTGAACTATTTGCCAAGTATTGGCAAATCAACGGCATTACACGCCGCCGTAGAAACAGGCGAGCGCACAAGACTAGAACTCTTTGCCAAACATTGGCAAAGCTACGGCATTACACGCTGCCTGAGACATAGGCGCGCACAAGACCTGAAATCTTTGCCTAACATTGGCAAAGCTACGGCATTACACGCCGCCTGAGACACAGGCGCGCGCACAAGACTTGAAGTCTGTTCCAAACATTGGCAAAGCTACAAGATTACACTCCGCCAGGGTTACATGCCCGTGCACAAGACCTGAACTATTTGCCAAGTATTGACAAATCTACGGCATTACACGCCGCCGTAGAAACAGGCGAGCGCACAAGACAAGAACTCTTTGCCAAACATTGGCAAAGCTACGGCATAACACGCTGCCTGAGACATAGGCGCACACAAGACCTGAAATCTTTTCCAAACATTGGAAAAGCTACGGCATTACATGTCGCCTGAGACACAAGCGCGCACACAAGACCTGAAGTCTTTGCTAAACATTGGCAAAGCTACAGCATTACACGCCGCCTGAGACACAAGCGCGCGCACAAGACCTGAAGTCCTTGCCAAACATTGGCAAAGCTACGGCATTACAAGCCACCTGACAGACAGGCGTGAGCACAACACGTGATGTCTTTGCCAAACATTGGAAAAGCTACGGCATTACACCCCGATTGAAACACATGCGCGCGCACAAGACCTGATGTCTTTGCCAATCATTGGCAAAGCTACGACATTACAAACCGCGTGAGACACATGCGAGCGCACAAGGCCTGACTTCTTTGCCAAACGTTGGCAAAGCTACGATATTGCACGTCGCTGAGAAACATGCGCGCGCAAAAGACCTGAAGTCATCGACAAAGCTTCGGCATTACACGCCGCCTGAGACACATGCGCGCGCACAAGACCTGAAGTCTGTGAGAAACATTGGCAAAGCTACGACATAACACGCCGCCTGGGTTACATGCCCGCGCACAAGACCTGAACTCTTTGTCAAATATTGGCAAACCTACGGCATTACACGCCGCCGGAGAAACAGGCGCGCGCACAAGACTAGAACTCTTTGCCAAACATTGGCAAAGCTACGGCATTACACGCTGCCTGAGACATAGGCGCGCACAAGACCTGAAATCTATGCCAAACATTGGCAAAGCTACGGCATTACACGCCGCCTGAGACACAGGCGCGCGCACAAGACCTGAAGTCTGTGCCAAACATTGGCAAAGCTACGAGATTACACTCCGCCTAGGTTACATGCCCGTGCACAAGACCTGAACTATTTGCCAAGTATTGGCAAATCTACGGCATTACACGCCGCTGTAGAAACTGGCGAGCGCACAAGACTAGAACTCTTTGCCAAACATTGGCAAAGCTACGGCATTACACGCTGCCTGTGACATAGGCGCACACAAGACCTGAAATCTTTGCCAAACATTGGAAAAGCTACGGCATTACATGTCGCCTGAGACACAAGCGCGCACACAAGACTTGAAGTCTTTGCTAAACATTGGCAACGCTACCGCATTACACGCCGCCTGAGACACAAGCGCGCGCACAAGACCTGAAGTCCTTGCCAAACATTGGCAAAGCTACGGCATTACGAGCCACCAGACACACAGGCGTGAGCACAACACGTGATGTCTTTGCCAAACATTGGAAAAGCTACGGCATTACACCCCGATTGAAACACATGCGCGCGCACAAGACCTGATGTCTTTGCCAATCATTGGCAAAGCTACGACATTACAAACGGCGTGAGACACATGCGAGCGCACAAGGCCTGACTTCCTTGCCAAACGTTGGCAAAGCTACGACATTGCACGTCGCCTGAGAAACATGCGCGCGCAAAAGACCTGAAATCTTTGCCAAACATCGACAAAGCTTCAGCATTACACGCCGCCTGAGACACATGCGCGCGCACAAGATCTGAAGTCTGTGCGAAACATTGGCAAAGCTACGACATTACACGCCGCCTGGGTTACATGCCCGCGCACAAGACCCAAACTCTTTGCCAAATATTGGCAAACCTACGGCATTACACGCCGCCGGAGAAACAGGCGCGCGCACAAGACTAGAAGTCTTTGCCAAGCATTGGCAAAGCTACGACATTACACGCTGCCTGAGACATAGGCGCGCACAAGACCTGAAATCTTTGCCAAACATTGGCAAAGCTACGGCATTACACGCCGCCTGAGACACAGGCGCGCGCACAAGACTTGAAGTCTGTGCCAAACATTGGCAAAGCTACGAGATTACACTACGCCTGGGTTACATGCCCGTGCACAAGACCTGAACTATTTGCCAAGTATTGGAAAATCTACGGCATTACACGCCGCCGGAGAAACAGGCGAGCGCACAAGACTAGAACTCTTTGCCAAACATTGGCAAAGCTACGGCATTACACGCTGCCTGAGACATAGGCGCACACAAGACCTGAAATCTTTGCCAAACATTGGAAAAGCTACGGCATTACATGTCGCCTGAGACACAAGAGCGCACACAAGACCTGAAGTCTTTGCTAAACATTGGCAAAGCTACAGTATTACACGCCGCCTGAGACACAAGCGCGCGCACAAGACCTGAAGTCCTTGCCAAACATTGGCAAAGCTACGGCATTACACGCCGCCTCAAAAACAAGCGCGCGCACAAGACGTGAAGTCTTTACCAAACATTGGAAAAGCTACGACATTACACCCCGATTGAAACACATGCGCACGCACAAGACCTGGTGTCTTTGCCAATCATTGGCAAAGCTACGACATTACAAACCGCGTGAGACACATGCGAGCGCACAAGGCCTGACTTCTTTGCCAAACATTGGCAAAGCTACGACATTGCACGTCGCCTGAGAAACATGCGGGCGCAAAAGACCTGAAATCTTTGCCAAACATCGACAAAGCTTCAGCATTACACGCCGCCTGAGACACATGCGCGCGCACAAGACCTGAAGTCTGTGCGAAACATTGGCAAAGCTACGACATTACACGCCGCCTGGGTTACATGCCCGCGCACAAGACCTGAACTCTTTGTCAAATATTGGCAAACCTACGGCATTACACGCCGCCGGAGAAACAGGCGCGCGCACAAGACTAGAACTCTTTGCCAAACATTGGCAAAGCTACGGCATTACACGCTGCCTGAGACATAGGCGCGCACAAGACCTGAAATCTTTGCCTAACATTGGCAAAGCTACGGCATTACACGCCGCCTGAGACACAGGCGCGCGCACAAGACTTGAAGTCTGTGCCAAACATTGGCAAAGCTACGAGATTACACTCCGCCAGGGTTACATGCCCGTGCACAAGACCTGAACTATTTGCCAAGTATTGGCAAATCTACGGCATTACACGCCGCCGTAGAAACAGGCGAGCGCACAAGACTAGAACTCTTTGCCAAACATTGGCAAAGCTACGGCATAACACGCTGCCTGAGACATAGGCGCACACAAGACCTGAAATCTTTTCCAAACATTGGAAAAGCTACGGCATTACATGTCGCCTGAGACACAAGCGCGCACACAAGACCTGAAGTCTTTGCTAAACATTGGCAAAGCTACAGCATTACACGCCGCCTGAGACACAAGCGCGCGCACAAGACCTGAAGTCCTTGCCAAACATTGGCAAAGCTACGGCATTACAAGCCACCTGACACACAGGCGTGAGCACAACACGTGATGTCTTTGCCAAACATTGGAAAAGCTACGGCATTACACCCCGATTGAAACACATGCGCGCGCACAAGACCTGATGTCTTTGCCAATCATTGGCAAAGCTACGACATTACAAACCGCGTGAGACACATGCGAGCGCACAAGGCCTGACTTCTTTGCCAAACGTTGGCAAAGCTACGATATTGCACGTCGCCTGAGAAACATGCGCGCGCAAAAGACCTGAAGTCATCGACAAAGCTTCGGCATTACACGCCGCCTGAGACACATGCGCGCGCACAAGACCTGAAGTCTGTGAGAAACATTGGCAAAGCTACGACATAACACGCCGCCTGGGTTACATGCCCGCGCACAAGACCTGAACTCTTTGTCAAATATTGGCAAACCTACGGCATTACACGCCGCCGGAGAAACAGGCGCGCGCACAAGACTAGAACTCTTTGCCAAACATTGGCAAAGCTACGGCATTACACGCTGCCTGAGACATAGGCGCGCACAAGACCTGAAATCTTTGCCAAACATTGGCAAAGCTACGGCATTACACGCCGCCTGAGACACAGGCGCGCGCATAAGACCTGAAGTCTGTGCCAAACATTGGCAAAGCTACGAGATTACACTACGCCTGGGTTACATGCCCGTGCACAAGACCTGAACTATTTGCCAAGTATTGGAAAATCTACGACATTACACGCCGCCGGAGAAACAGGCGAGCGCACAAGACTAGATCTCTTTGCCAAACATTGGCAAAGCTACGGCATTACACGCTGCCTGAGACATAGGCGCACACAAGACCTGAAATCTTTGCCAAACATTGGAAAAGCTACGGCATTACATGTCGCCTGAGACACAAGAGCGCACACAAGACCTGAAGTCTTTGCTAAACATTGGCAAAGCTACAGCATTACACGCCGCCTGAGACACAAGCGCGCGCACAAGACCTGAAGTCCTTGCCAAACATTGGCAAAGCTACGGCATTACACGCCGCCTCAAAAACAAGCGCGCGCACAAGACGTGAAGTCTTTACCAAACATTGGAAAAGCTACGACATTACACCCCGATTGAAACACATGCGCACGCACAAGACCTGGTGTCTTTGCCAATCATTGGCAAAGCTACGACATTACAAACCGCGTGAGACACATGCGAGCGCACAAGGCCTGACTTCTTTGCCAAACATTGGCAAAGCTACGACATTGCACGTCGCCTGAGAAACATGCGGGCGCAAAAGACCTGAAATCTTTGCCAAACATCGACAAAGCTTCAGCATTACACGCCACCTGAGACACATGCGCGCGCACAAGACCTGAAGTCTGTGCGAAACATTGGCAAAGCTACGACATTACACGCCGCCTGGGTTACATGCCCTCGCACAAGACCTGAACTCATTGTCAAATATTGGCAAACCTATGGCATTACACGCCGCCGGAGAAACAGGCGCGCGCACAAGACTAGAACTCTTTGCCAAACATTGGCAAAGCTACGGCATTACACGCTGCCTGAGACATAGGCGCGCACAAGACCTGAAATCTTTGCCTAACATTGGCAAAGCTACGGCATTACACGCCGCCTGAGACACAGGCGCGCGCACAAGACTTGAAGTCTGTGCCAAACATTGGCAAAGCTACGAGATTACACTCCGCCAGGGTTACATGCCCGTGCACAAGACCTGAACTATTTGCCAAGTATTGGCAAATCTACGGCATTACACGCCGCCGTAGAAACAGGCGAGCGCACAAGACTAGAACTCTTTGCCAAACATTGGCAAAGCTACGGCATAACACGCTGCCTGAGACATAGGCGCACACAAGACCTGAAATCTTTTCCAAACATTGGAAAAGCTACGGCATTACATGTCGCCTGAGACACAAGCGCGCACACAAGACCTGAAGTCTTTGCTAAACATTGGCAAAGCTACAGCATTACACGCCGCCTGAGACACAAGCGCGCGCACAAGACCTGAAGTCCTTGCTAAACATTGGCAAAGCTACGGCATTACAAGCCACCTGACACACAGGCGTGAGCACAACACGTGATGTCTTTGCCAAACATTGGAAAAGCTACGGCATTACACCCCGATTGAAACACATGCGCGCGCACAAGACCTGATGTCTTTGCCAATCATTGGCAAAGCTACGACATTACAAACCGCGTGAGACACATGCGAGCGCACAAGGCCTGACTTCTTTGCCAAACGTTGGCAAAGCTACGATATTGCACGTCGCCTGAGAAACATGCGCGCGCAAAAGACCTGAAGTCATCGACAAAGCTTCGGCATTACACGCCGCCTGAGACACATGCGCGCGCACTAGACCTGAAGTCTGTGAGAAACATTGGCAAAGCTACGACATAACACGCCGCCTGGGTTACATGCCCGCGCACAAGACCTGAACTCTTTGTCAAATATTGGCAAACCTACGGCATTACACGCCGCCAGAGAAACAGGCGCGCGCACAAGACTAGAACTCTTTGCCAAACATTGGCAAAGCTACGGCATTACACGCTGCCTGTGACATAGGCGCACACAAGACCTGAAATCTTTGCCAAACATTGGAAAAGCTACGGCATTACACGCCGCCTGAGACACAAGCGCGCGCACAAGACCTGAAGTCCTTGCTAAACATTGGCAAAGCTACGGCATTACAAGCCACCTGACACACAGGCGTGAGCACAACACGTGATGTCTTTGCCAAACATTGGAAAAGCTACGGCATTACACCCCGATTGAAACACATGCGCGCGCACAAGACCTGATGTCTTTGCCAATCATTGGCAAAGCTACGACATTACAAACCGCGTGAGACACATGCGAGCGCACAAGGCCTGACTTCTTTGCCAAACGTTGGCAAAGCTACGATATTGCACATCGCCTGAGAAACATGCGCGCGCAAAAGACCTGAAGTCATCGACAAAGCTTCGGCATTACACGCCGCCTGAGACACATGCGCGCGCACTAGACCTGAAGTCTGTGAGAAACATTGGCAAAGCTACGACATAACACGCCGCCTGGGTTACATGCCCGCGCACAAGACCTGAACTATTTGCCAAGTATTGGAAAATCTACGGCATTACACGCCGCCGGAGAAACAGGCGAGCGCACAAGACTAGAACTCTTTGCCAAACATTGGCAAAGCTACGGCATTACACGCTGCCTGAGACATAGGCGCACACAAGACCTGAAATCTTTGCCAAACATTGGAAAAGCTACGGCATTACATGTCGCCTGAGACACAAGAGCGCACACAAGACCTGAAGTCTTTGCTAAACATTGGCAAAGCTACAGCATTACACGCCGCCTGAGACACAAGCGCGCGCACAAGACCTGAAGTCCTTGCCAAACATTGGCAAAGCTACGGCATTACACGCCGCCTCAAAAACAAGCGCGCGCACAAGACGTGAAGTCTTTACCAAACATTGGAAAAGCTACGACATTACACCCCGATTGAAACACATGCGCACGCACAAGACCTGGTGTCTTTGCCAATCATTGGCAAAGCTACGACATTATAAACCGCGTGAGACACATGCGAGCGCACAAGGCCTGACTTCTTTGCCAAACATTGGCAAAGCTACGACATTGCACGTCGCCTGAGAAACATGCGGGCGCAAAAGACCTGAAATCTTTGCGAAACATCGACAAAGCTTCAGCATTACACGCCGCCTGAGACACATGCGCGCGCACAAGACCTGAAGTCTGTGCGAAACATTGGCAAAGCTACGACATTACACGCCGCCTGGGTTACATGCCCGCGCACAAGACCTGAACTCTTTGTCAAATATTGGCAAACCTACGGCATTACACGCCGCCGGAGAAACAGGCGCGCGCACATGACTAGAACTCTTTGCCAAACATTGGCAAAGCTACGGCATTACACGCTGCCTGAGACATAGGCGCGCATAAGACCTGAAATCTTTGCCTAACATTGGCAAAGCTACGGCATTACACGCCGCCTGAGACACAGGCGCGCGCACAAGACTTGAAGTCTGTGCCAAACATTGGCAAAGCTACAAGATTACACTCCGCCAGGGTTACATGCCCGTGCACAAGACCTGAACTATTTGCCAAGTATTGGCAAATCTACGGCATTGCACGCCGCCGTAGAAACAGGCGAGCGCACAAGACTAGAACTCTTTGCTAAACATTGGCAAAGCTACGGCATAACACGCTGCCTGAGACATAGGCGCACACAAGACCTGAAATCTTTTCCAAACATTGGAAAAGCTACGGCATTACATGTCGCCTGAGACACAAGCGCGCACACAAGACCTGAAGTCTTTGCTAAACATTGGCAAAGCTACAGCATTACACGCCGCCTGAGACACAAGCGCGCGCACAAGACCTGAAGTCCTTGCCAAACATTGGCAAAGCTACGGCATTACAAGCCACCTGACACACAGGCGTGAGCACAACACGTGATGTCTTTGCCAAACATTGGAAAAGCTACGGCATTACACCCCGATTGAAACACATGCGCGCGCACAAGACCTGATGTCTTTGCCAATCATTGGCAAAGCTACGACATTACAAACCGCGTGAGACACATGCGAGCGCACAAGGCCTGACTTCTTTGCCAAACGTTGGCAAAGCTACGATATTGCACGTCGCTGAGAAACATGCGCGCGCAAAAGACCTGAAGTCATCGACAAAGCTTCGGCATTACACGCCGCCTGAGACACATCCGCGCGCACAAGACCTGAAGTCTGTGAGAAACATTGGCAAAGCTACGACATAACACGCCGCCTGGGTTACATGCCCGCGCACAAGACCTGAACTCTTTGTCAAATATTGGCAAACCTACGGCACTACACGCCGCCGGAGAAACAGGCGCGCGCACAAGACTAGAACTCTTTGCCAAACATTGGCAAAGCTACGGCATTACACGCTGCCTGAGACATAGGCGCGCACAAGACCTGAAATCTTTGCCAAACATTGGCAAAACTACGGCATTACACGCCGCCTGAGACACAGGCGCGCGCACAAGGCCTGAAGTCTGTGCCAAACATTGGCAAAGCTACGAGATTACACTCCGCCTGGGTTACATGCCCGTGCACAAGACCTGAACTATTTGCCAAGTATTGGCAAATCTACGGCATTACACGCCGTCGTAGAAACTGGCGAGCGCACAAGACTAGAACTCTTTGCCAAACATTGGCAAAGCTACGGCATTACACGCTGCCTGTGACATAGGCGCACACAAGACCTGAAATCTTTGCCAAACATTGGAAAAGCTACGGCATTACACGCCGCCTGAGACACAAGCGCGCGCACAAGACCTGAAGTCCTTGCTAAACATTGGCAAGGCTACGGCATTACAAGCCACCTGACACACAGGCGTGAGCACAACACGTGATGTCTTTGCCAAACATTGGAAAAGCTACGACATTACACCCCGATTGAAACACATGCGCGCGCACAAGACCTGATGTCTTTGCCAATCATTGGCAAAGCTACGACATTACAAACCGCGTGAGACACATGCGAGCGCACAAGGCCTGACTTCTTTGCCAAACGTTGGCAAAGCTACGATATTGCACGTCGCCTGAGAAACATGCGCGCGCAAAAGACCTGAAGTCATCGACAAAGCTTCGGCATTACACGCCGCCTGAGACACATGCGCGCGCACTAGACCTGAAGTCTGTGAGAAACATTGGCAAAGCTACGACATAACACGCCGCCTGGGTTACATGCCCGCGCACAAGACCTGAACTCTTTGTCAAATATTGGCAAACCTACGGCATTACACGCCGCCGGAGAAACAGGCGCGCGCACAAGACTAGAACTCTTTGCCAAACATTGGCAAAGCTACGGCATTACACGCTGCCTGAGACATAGGCGCGCACAAGACCTGAGATCTTTGCCAAACATTGGCAAAGCTACGGCATTACACGCCGCCTGAGACACAGGCGCGCGCATAAGACCTGAAGTCTGTGCCAAACATTGGCAAAGCTACGAGATTACACTACGCCTGGGTTACATGCCCGTGCACAAGACCTGAACTATTTGCCAAGTATTGGAAAATCTACAGCATTACACGCCGCCGGAGAAACAGGCGAGCGCACAAGACTAGAACTCTTTGCCAAACATTGGCAAAGCTACGGCATTACACGCTGCCTGAGACATAGGCGCACACAAGACCTGAAATCTTTGCCAAACATTGGAAAAGCTACGGCATTACATGTCGCCTGAGACACAAGAGCGCACACAAGACCTGAAGTCTTTGCTAAACATTGGCAAAGCTACAGCATTACACGCCGCCTGAGACACAAGCGCGCGCACAAGACCTGAAGTCCTTGCCAAACATTGGCAAAGCTACGGCATTACACGCCGCCTCAAAAACAAGCGCGCGCACAAGACGTGAAGTCTTTACCAAACATTGGAAAAGCTACGACATTACACCCCGATTGAAACACATGCGCACGCACAAGACCTGGTGTCTTTGCCAATCATTGGCAAAGCTACGACATTATAAACCGCGTGAGACACATGCGAGCGCACAAGGCCTGACTTCTTTGCCAAACATTGGCAAAGCTACGACATTGCACGTCGCCTGAGAAACATGCGGGCGCAAAAGACCTGAAATCTTTGCGAAACATCGACAAAGCTTCAGCATTACACGCCGCCTGAGACACATGCGCGCGCACAAGACCTGAAGTCTGTGCGAAACATTGGCAAAGCTACGACATTACACGCCGCCTGGGTTACATGCCCGCGCACAAGACCTGAACTCTTTGTCAAATATTGGCAAACCTACGGCATTACACGCCGCCGGAGAAACAGGCGCGCGCACATGACTAGAACTCTTTGCCAAACATTGGCAAAGCTACGGCATTACACGCTGCCTGAGACATAGGCGCGCATAAGACCTGAAATCTTTGCCTAACATTGGCAAAGCTACGGCATTACACGCCGCCTGAGACACAGGCGCGCGCACAAGACTTGAAGTCTGTGCCAAACATTGGCAAAGCTACAAGATTACACTCCGCCAGGGTTACATGCCCGTGCACAAGACCTGAACTATTTGCCAAGTATTGGCAAATCTACGGCATTGCACGCCGCCGTAGAAACAGGCGAGCGCACAAGACTAGAACTCTTTGCTAAACATTGGCAAAGCTACGGCATTACACGCTGCCTGTGACATAGGCGCACACAAGACCTGAAATCTTTGCCAAACATTGGAAAAGCTACGGCATTACACGCCGCCTGAGACACAAGCGCGCGCACAAGACCTGAAGTCCTTGCTAAACATTGGCAAGGCTACGGCATTACAAGCCACCTGACACACAGGCGTGAGCACAACACGTGATGTCTTTGCCAAACATTGGAAAAGCTACGACATTACACCCCGATTGAAACACATGCGCGCGCACAAGACCTGATGTCTTTGCCAATCATTGGCAAAGCTACGACATTACAAACCGCGTGAGACACATGCGAGCGCACAAGGCCTGACTTCTTTGCCAAACGTTGGCAAAGCTACGATATTGCACGTCGCCTGAGAAACATGCGCGCGCAAAAGACCTGAAGTCATCGACAAAGCTTCGGCATTACACGCCGCCTGAGACACATGCGCGCGCACTAGACCTGAAGTCTGTGAGAAACATTGGCAAAGCTACGACATAACACGCCGCCTGGGTTACATGCCCGCGCACAAGACCTGAACTCTTTGTCAAATATTGGCAAACCTACGGCATTACACGCCGCCGGAGAAACAGGCGCGCGCACAAGACTAGAACTCTTTGCCAAACATTGGCAAAGCTACGGCATTACACGCTGCCTGAGACATAGGCGCGCACAAGACCTGAGATCTTTGCCAAACATTGGCAAAGCTACGGCATTACACGCCGCCTGAGACACAGGCGCGCGCATAAGACCTGAAGTCTGTGCCAAACATTGGCAAAGCTACGAGATTACACTACGCCTGGGTTACATGCCCGTGCACAAGACCTGAACTATTTGCCAAGTATTGGAAAATCTACGGCATTACACGCCGCCGGAGAAACAGGCGAGCGCACAAGACTAGAACTCTTTGCCAAACATTGGCAAAGCTACGGCATTACACGCTGCCTGAGACATAGGCGCACACAAGACCTGAAATCTTTGCCAAACATTGGAAAAGCTACGGCATTACATGTCGCCTGAGACACAAGAGCGCACACAAGACCTGAAGTCTTTGCTAAACATTGGCAAAGCTACAGCATTACACGCCGCCTGAGACACAAGCGCGCGCACAAGACCTGAAGTCCTTGCCAAACATTGGCAAAGCTACGGCATTACACGCCGCCTCAAAAACAAGCGCGCGCACAAGACGTGAAGTCTTTACCAAACATTGGAAAAGCTACGACATTACACCCCGATTGAAACACATGCGCACGCACAAGACCTGGTGTCTTTGCCAATCATTGGCAAAGCTACGACATTATAAACCGCGTGAGACACATGCGAGCGCACAAGGCCTGACTTCTTTGCCAAACATTGGCAAAGCTACGACATTGCACGTCGCCTGAGAAACATGCGGGCGCAAAAGACCTGAAATCTTTGCGAAACATCGACAAAGCTTCAGCATTACACGCCGCCTGAGACACATGCGCGCGCACAAGACCTGAAGTCTGTGCGAAACATTGGCAAAGCTACGACATTACACGCCGCCTGGGTTACATGCCCGCGCACAAGACCTGAACTCTTTGTCAAATATTGGCAAACCTACGGCATTACACGCCGCCGGAGAAACAGGCGCGCGCACATGACTAGAACTCTTTGCCAAACATTGGCAAAGCTACGGCATTACACGCTGCCTGAGACATAGGCGCGCATAAGACCTGAAATCTTTGCCTAACATTGGCAAAGCTACGGCATTACACGCCGCCTGAGACACAGGCGCGCGCACAAGACTTGAAGTCTGTGCCAAACATTGGCAAAGCTACAAGATTACACTCCGCCAGGGTTACATGCCCGTGCACAAGACCTGAACTATTTGCCAAGTATTGGCAAATCTACGGCATTGCACGCCGCCGTAGAAACAGGCGAGCGCACAAGACTAGAACTCTTTGCTAAACATTGGCAAAGCTACGGCATAACACGCTGCCTGAGACATAGGCGCACACAAGACCTGAAATCTTTTCCAAACATTGGAAAAGCTACGGCATTACATGTCGCCTGAGACACAAGCGCGCACACAAGACCTGAAGTCTTTGCTAAACATTGGCAAAGCTACAGCATTACACGCCGCCTGAGACACAAGCGCGCGCACAAGACCTGAAGTCCTTGCCAAACATTGGCAAAGCTACGGCATTACAAGCCACCTGACACACAGGCGTGAGCACAACACGTGATGTCTTTGCCAAACATTGGAAAAGCTACGGCATTACACCCCGATTGAAACACATGCGCGCGCACAAGACCTGATGTCTTTGCCAATCATTGGCAAAGCTACGACATTACAAACCGCGTGAGACACATGCGAGCGCACAAGGCCTGACTTCTTTGCCAAACGTTGGCAAAGCTACGATATTGCACGTCGCTGAGAAACATGCGCGCGCAAAAGACCTGAAGTCATCGACAAAGCTTCGGCATTACACGCCGCCTGAGACACATCCGCGCGCACAAGACCTGAAGTCTGTGAGAAACATTGGCAAAGCTACGACATAACACGCCGCCTGGGTTACATGCCCGCGCACAAGACCTGAACTCTTTGTCAAATATTGGCAAACCTACGGCACTACACGCCGCCGGAGAAACAGGCGCGCGCACAAGACTAGAACTCTTTGCCAAACATTGGCAAAGCTACGGCATTACACGCTGCCTGAGACATAGGCGCGCACAAGACCTGAAATCTTTGCCAAACATTGGCAAAACTACGGCATTACACGCCGCCTGAGACACAGGCGCGCGCACAAGGCCTGAAGTCTGTGCCAAACATTGGCAAAGCTACGAGATTACACTCCGCCTGGGTTACATGCCCGTGCACAAGACCTGAACTATTTGCCAAGTATTGGCAAATCTACGGCATTACACGCCGTCGTAGAAACTGGCGAGCGCACAAGACTAGAACTCTTTGCCAAACATTGGCAAAGCTACGGCATTACACGCTGCCTGTGACATAGGCGCACACAAGACCTGAAATCTTTGCCAAACATTGGAAAAGCTACGGCATTACACGCCGCCTGAGACACAAGCGCGCGCACAAGACCTGAAGTCCTTGCTAAACATTGGCAAGGCTACGGCATTACAAGCCACCTGACACACAGGCGTGAGCACAACACGTGATGTCTTTGCCAAACATTGGAAAAGCTACGACATTACACCCCGATTGAAACACATGCGCGCGCACAAGACCTGATGTCTTTGCCAATCATTGGCAAAGCTACGACATTACAAACCGCGTGAGACACATGCGAGCGCACAAGGCCTGACTTCTTTGCCAAACGTTGGCAAAGCTACGATATTGCACGTCGCCTGAGAAACATGCGCGCGCAAAAGACCTGAAGTCATCGACAAAGCTTCGGCATTACACGCCGCCTGAGACACATGCGCGCGCACTAGACCTGAAGTCTGTGAGAAACATTGGCAAAGCTACGACATAACACGCCGCCTGGGTTACATGCCCGCGCACAAGACCTGAACTCTTTGTCAAATATTGGCAAACCTACGGCATTACACGCCGCCGGAGAAACAGGCGCGCGCACAAGACTAGAACTCTTTGCCAAACATTGGCAAAGCTACGGCATTACACGCTGCCTGAGACATAGGCGCGCACAAGACCTGAGATCTTTGCCAAACATTGGCAAAGCTACGGCATTACACGCCGCCTGAGACACAGGCGCGCGCATAAGACCTGAAGTCTGTGCCAAACATTGGCAAAGCTACGAGATTACACTACGCCTGGGTTACATGCCCGTGCACAAGACCTGAACTATTTGCCAAGTATTGGAAAATCTACGGCATTACACGCCGCCGGAGAAACAGGCGAGCGCACAAGACTAGAACTCTTTGCCAAACATTGGCAAAGCTACGGCATTACACGCTGCCTGAGACATAGGCGCACACAAGACCTGAAATCTTTGCCAAACATTGGAAAAGCTACGGCATTACATGTCGCCTGAGACACAAGAGCGCACACAAGACCTGAAGTCTTTGCTAAACATTGGCAAAGCTACAGCATTACACGCCGCCTGAGACACAAGCGCGCGCACAAGACCTGAAGTCCTTGCCAAACATTGGCAAAGCTACGGCATTACACGCCGCCTCAAAAACAAGCGCGCGCACAAGACGTGAAGTCTTTACCAAACATTGGAAAAGCTACGACATTACACCCCGATTGAAACACATGCGCACGCACAAGACCTGGTGTCTTTGCCAATCATTGGCAAAGCTACGACATTATAAACCGCGTGAGACACATGCGAGCGCACAAGGCCTGACTTCTTTGCCAAACATTGGCAAAGCTACGACATTGCACGTCGCTTGAGAAACATGCGGGCGCAAAAGACCTGAAATCTTTGCGAAACATCGACAAAGCTTCAGCATTACACGCCGCCTGAGACACATGCGCGCGCACAAGACCTGAAGTCTGTGCGAAACATTGGCAAAGCTACGACATTACACGCCGCCTGGGTTACATGCCCGCGCACAAGACCTGAACTCTTTGTCAAATATTGGCAAACCTACGGCATTACACGCCGCCGGAGAAACAGGCGCGCGCACATGACTAGAACTCTTTGCCAAACATTGGCAAAGCTACGGCATTACACGCTGCCTGAGACATAGGCGCGCATAAGACCTGAAATCTTTGCCTAACATTGGCAAAGCTACGGCATTACACGCCGCCTGAGACACAGGCGCGCGCACAAGACTTGAAGTCTGTGCCAAACATTGGCAAAGCTACAAGATTACACTCCGCCAGGGTTACATGCCCGTGCACAAGACCTGAACTATTTGCCAAGTATTGGCAAATCTACGGCATTGCACGCCGCCGTAGAAACAGGCGAGCGCACAAGACTAGAACTCTTTGCTAAACATTGGCAAAGCTACGGCATAACACGCTGCCTGAGACATAGGCGCACACAAGACCTGAAATCTTTTCCAAACATTGGAAAAGCTACGGCATTACATGTCGCCTGAGACACAAGCGCGCACACAAGACCTGAAGTCTTTGCTAAACATTGGCAAAGCTACAGCATTACACGCCGCCTGAGACACAAGCGCGCGCACAAGACCTGAAGTCCTTGCCAAACATTGGCAAAGCTACGGCATTACAAGCCACCTGACACACAGGCGTGAGCACAACACGTGATGTCTTTGCCAAACATTGGAAAAGCTACGGCATTACACCCCGATTGAAACACATGCGCGCGCACAAGACCTGATGTCTTTGCCAATCATTGGCAAAGCTACGACATTACAAACCGCGTGAGACACATGCGAGCGCACAAGGCCTGACTTCTTTGCCAAACGTTGGCAAAGCTACGATATTGCACGTCGCTGAGAAACATGCGCGCGCAAAAGACCTGAAGTCATCGACAAAGCTTCGGCATTACACGCCGCCTGAGACACATCCGCGCGCACAAGACTTGAAGTCTGTGAGAAACATTGGCAAAGCTACGACATAACACGCCGCCTGGGTTACATGCCCGCGCACAAGACCTGAACTCTTTGTCAAATATTGGCAAACCTACGGCACTACACGGCGCCGGAGAAACAGGCGCGCGCACAAGACTAGAACTCTTTGCCAAACATTGGCAAAGCTACGGCATTACACGCTGCCTGAGACATAGGCGCGCACAAGACCTGAAATCTTTGCCAAACATTGGCAAAACTACGGCATTACACGCCGCCTGAGACACAGGCGCGCGCACAAGGCCTGAAGTCTGTGCCAAACATTGGCAAAGCTACGAGATTACACTCCGCCTGGGTTACATGCCCGTGCACAAGACCTGAACTATTTGCCAAGTATTGGCAAATCTACGGCATTACACGCCGTCGTAGAAACTGGCGAGCGCACAAGACTAGAACTCTTTGCCAAACATTGGCAAAGCTACGGCATTACACGCTGCCTGTGACATAGGCGCACACAAGACCTGAAATCTTTGCCAAACATTGGAAAAGCTACGGCATTACATGTCGCCTGAGACACAAGCGCGCACACAAGACCTGAAGTCTTTGCTAAACATTGGCAACGCTACCGCATTACACGCCGCCTGAGACACAAGCGCGCGCACAAGACCTGAAGTCCTTGCCAAACATTGGCAAAGCTACGGCATTACAAGCCACCGGACACACAGGCGTGAGCACAACACGTGATGTCTTTGCCAAACATTGGAAAAGCTACGGCATTACACCCCGATTGAAACACATGCGCGCGCACAAGACCTGATGTCTTTGCCAATCATTGGCAAAGCTACGACATTACAAACGGCGTGAGACACATGCGAGCGCACAAGGCCTGACTTCCTTGCCAAACGTTGGCAAAGCTACGACATTGCACGTCGCCTGAGAAACATGCGCGCGAAAAAGACCTGAACTCCTTGCCAAATATTGGCAAACCTACGGCATTACACGCCGCCGGAGAAACAGGCACGCGCACAAGACTAGAACTCTTTGCCAAACATTGGCAAAGCTACGGCATTACACGCTGCCTGAGACATAGGCGCGCACAAGACCTGAAATCTTTGCCAAACATTGGCAAAGCTACGGCATTACACGCCGCCTGAGACACAGGCGCGCGCACAAGAGCTGAAGTCTTTGCCAAACATTGGAAAAGCTACGGCATTACACGTCGCCTGAGACACAGGCGCGCACACAAGACCTGAAGTCTTTGCCAAACATTGGCAAAGCTACAGCATTACACGCCGCCTGAGACACAAGCGCGCGCACAAGACCTGAAGTCCTTGCCAAACATTGGCAAAGCTACGGCATTACACGCCGCCTCAAACACAAGCGCGCGCACAAGACGTGAAGTCTTTGCCAAACATTAGCAAAGCTACGACATTACACCCCGTTTGAAACACATGCGCTTGCACAAGACCTGATGTCTTTGCCAATCATTGGCCAAGCTACGACATTATACGCCGCGTGAGACTCATGCGCGCGCACAAGGCCTGACGTCTTTTCCAAACATTGGCAAAGCTACGACATTGCACTCCGCCTGAGAAACATGCGCTCGCAAAAGACCTGAAGTCTTTGCCAAACATTGACAGAGCTTGGGCATTACACGTCGCCTGAGACACATGCGCGCGCACAAGACCTGAAGTCTGTACCAAACATTGGCAAAGCTACGACATTACACGCCGCCTGGGTTACATGCCCGCGCACAAGACCTGAACTCTATGCCAAATATTGGCAAAGCTACAGCATTACACGCCGCCTGAGACACATGCGCGCGCAAAAGACCTGAAATCTTTGCCAAACATTGGAAAAGCTACGGCATTACTGATGTCGTCCAGACGGTCTATTAAAAACTAACAAATAAAACCTATTCTAGACTTTCTAGCTTTAAATTTATAAAACCTAGACTCGACCTAATACTAGACCACACAACCGGCAAGTGTACCGATCAATGTAATATAGCCTAAACGAAGTCCGAGTTATCGAACCCAAAAGACACTGAATAACTAAATTAGACTCAACTAGGACTTAAGTATGATTTGATTGGTTTGGGGGATTACTACACTACTAATTATCTAAGAATGCAATAAACTAAGGACAATTCAAGCTATCAAGAGTAAACTAAAGATGAAATCAAGAATGGAGAAGTCACTACCTAGGTCGGAATCCTATGTGTAAAGCTCAACTTCTATCGGTTTTGGAACTAGGTTGGATCTGGGTTTCTAAAGATATAACACCTAAAAGATATCTAGTGGATTCCCGATCACTCTCGGTCTCGGGATGTGACCAGAAGACAACCTAAGGATATTAACTCACCAGATGATCGGATCACCTCTCGGGTATTTCCTACTATGACAAGTACCCTAATAAACGGATTACCTCTCAGTCTCACCGCTTACCATACACTCAAGGAATGCATGGGGTAGTTCTAGAATGGATACTATGATTCGGATAGCAACTATCACTAGACACCTAATACCAACTTCCTCTCAAACAGCTGACACTCGGATTCCTAATGACGAAGACTAAACGACTAATTCTCACCTCTCGGGTATTGAACTAGGACACACATTCACTTCTAATCAGTAATTAACTAGGTTTTCTATGGCTACTACGTCTAGACACCACTCTAACTCACAAACCCTAAAGTCTATGAACCAGAAACGAAGATCAAACTGGCAGACAACCACAATCAACGCAGAAAAGCATAATCAACCACATAATCAGAATTAAACATGCACTAACATCACACATAAACAAACTCAAACCTTTACTAAATCATAAATCCAACATTCAAATCCAAAAACCGAATAAAAATCGAAACTTTAACACATAATCATCATATTGACCTAGGTAGATCAAGGATCTAGCCTAGAATCATACTAAGAACATCAACACAGAAGCAAATAGCAAGATCCATAGGTTCAAAACATAAAATCAAAGATAAAAATCTAGTCTTTAAAACCTAGAACGTATAACTACGAACCCGGAATCCAAAGCTTTAATCTTTAAGCTTCAATCTTCTTCCAAACTCCCAAAATCGCCTCTTTTCTTCCCTGGAACGGCTTAGAATCCAACTCTCTCATAATGGCCGTTTAAATCTTTTTAATTTAGAAAATTAGGGTTTTGCGGAAAACGGCCCTCTCGCGTACCGCGAGAGAATGTTGACTGGATCCTCGCGTACCGCGAGGACCAAAATAGTCGGGCGGATTCCTGGAGTTTCCCGCGTACCGCGAGAATTATTACACTCGTCTCTCGCGTACCGCGAGAGACCTAAATTTCAGAAAATTGTCTTTTGATCTTTGGACTTTTCCGGGCTTCGTTTCTTCGCTCGGTTTCTTCACGTATTCTTCATTAATATTCCCGAGCTCCTACAAATAAGACCAACGACTCAAATGTACATAAAATTGACTCAAAACTAATATAAAACTACTTAGAACACATTAAAACAAAGGAATAAAGACTTGTGCTTTCGCACCCTATCAAATATCCCCACACTTAACCTTTTTTCGTCCTCGAAAAATCTGCAAATGGAATCATAACTGGCATCTAACTCAACAAACATAAATTTCAATTTTCAAAACATACTCACGTGTTAAAAAGCAACAATTAGTATTTCTGTCCGATTAAACCCAAGCACTAACTTTCAAGCCCCCGTTACGTGTTCTAAATCCATTTTATACAACAAATCAATCAATCTATGTGACTCACACTTAGAAGTTACAGCTCTACCTAATCCCGTCTCAAGGTCATGTTTAGGCACGGATTAAACCATATAGATTTACCCTACCACGTTAAACTACTATTTACAGGTTTTTAGAAATCAGATGAAATCATGAATGAATGGATGATAATGAGCATAATAAGCAAAAGAACTTTCGTCTAGAGGCGTTTCAACCAAGTCACTATCCCGGAGAGTAACACATAGACTACATTCTATCAATGAAGCACATAAATCTTACTTAGGGGTGTATCCTCCAAGTCTCTATCCCAAAGGGTAACACATAAGCAAAACTCAGTATAGCTCATAAATTATGGAATAACATGGATTATGGAATGCGGGCGCCACCGAAACTCGGATTTATTCTCATAAAAAGAGAATGGTGTGCCATAAAAAATTTCAAAAACCTTTAAATTTTAACTTAATCGTGGTACCTATCACCCTATATTGACAGTTTCAGTATTACCATTACTCTAAGATGAATACCCACAAGATATCATGATTTTATTCCGTGATTAATCCTAAATAACACAAACAGGATATTTAAGCTCTACTAGTTAGCTGGGTCTACCAAAACATCACTAATTAGACACGTTTTCAATTATTTAATCTTTTAAACTCATAAATAGATCCAGTTCTACTATCATTTTCCAAATATATGCAATTATTTTCAAGAACATTTTTCAAATTTTTCAATTTTTTTTTGTATTTTTGAATTTTTAAAGACACAAACTAAACAAACTAGACACTCACATCCCCACACTTGAAAGACACATTGTCCTCAATGTGAAGCAAAACACAACTAAAAAAAAAATGCAAAAATAAAAAAAACAAAACAGAACAGGAAGCGACTTAGCTGGTAATGTAGATGCAATCTAGTATGCAGCTTCGTTCTTCCTTGTGTGCACCGTATAGCATTTCGGTCGCGGTTACACATCAGCTGTTGGGTTGCCTTTACAAGATAGTAATGGTAATCATCAAACCCGCCCGAATGGAGATTGAGTACGGACAGAATGATAAAACCTGCAAAATAAACCTCATACAAACCCACAGCATTAAACTGACTCAAATAAAATATAGAGACTAGACAGACTCAAGAAAACTAAAAGACTCAAGATAGATAGATGCAGAGAAAACATACTCGACATGTGGCAAACACAAAGACATGAATACCACAGCAAGTTCGAACATCGGTCATAAACGGTTTCTAGTTTCCCATGGTCACGGTGGTCGGATGGTGGTAGGTGGGTGAATTAATGTGATGGATGATGGTGGTTAAAGGTGATGCTTCATGGTAGTGGTGGTACGAAGGTAGGTGATGAATAGTGGTGGTGAGTGAAAACGGGGACAGAAACGGGTACGGGAAACCATGGGAAACAAAGGAAATAGGGTGACACCAGCAGTCCCTCGCGTACCGCGTAAGTCGAAGGGGATATTCTTCGCGTACCGCGAAGGCCAAAAAGTTAGGCCGGCCGAGACTTTTGTCTCTCGCGTACCGCGAGAGATCTTCCACTCGTTCTTCGCGTACCGCGGGAGGGTGTCGTTAACAGAAAGTTTTGAAGTTTTTTTTTTTTCAATTTTGTACTTAGAAAAATTTTTTGCCATTTAAGAAAAAATTTTCACCCACTTCCTTAAAACCTTGTCCCAAGCATAAAAACACATGTAACCATACCTGGGGCTTCATTCCCGACGATTTTCCTTACCGAATCAAGCATGGATTCCTGCAAAACTTGACAAAAACAAAACACAAACCGAAAAACAAAGAAAAAGACACGGACTCAACCCAATGAAATCATACAAACTCTACATCCCGGGCACTTGCCCATGACTCAAGCAAGCCTATCAGGGGGCTTCTCCTTGATCCTAACCGGTACCGCCTTCATCCTGCGCGGCCTCCGGGTCCTCCATACCTCTAGCAAACAACTACTACTCTCAAACATTAAACTCATATCACATGTAGCAATCCAGTCCTTCCACCACAACTTAAACCTACCCGGACCGAAGATAACATTGTTCAAATAACCGAGTGTACTGTCATCTTTACATATCCCCACACTTGGGGTTTTGCCCATGACATCTTCAAATTCAGCCATTATGTTCAGTACATCATCGGGCATCTCATCATCACCGTAATCATCCGGCTCCCCTAACAACCTTTCTAACTCCAACGCCCACTCAGATGGTTCTTCTATATTCGGGGCGGGTTCACCAACTTCTAACATCGGATCGGAGTCCCAATGGTGGTCTATGAAAGAGTCGAGCATGCACACGGAATGGCTGTGCTCGCCAACATCCTTCCCGGACTCTACAGCATTGAATGTAAGGACCTCATCCCCCACACGAAGTGTGAGCTTCCCGTCAAAGACATCAATCATCGCCTTTGCGGTCCGTAGGAACGGGCGCCCTAAGATGAGTGGGACCTTGTCATCCACCTCCATATCTAGAATCACAAAATCCACGGGGAAAACAAAATTGCCCACTTTCACTAATAGATTTTCCACTATTCCCCGTGGATACTTGACTGAGCGGTCAGCCAAGGAAATGCTCATGCGCGTTGGTTGTGGTTCACCTAGGTCCAGCTGCTTGTACAATGAATAGGGCATCAAATTGATGCTAGCACCTAGGTCGGCCAACGCGTGGTGTAATGGTAGGTTGCCCAACAAGCACGGGATCGTGAACCGACCCGAATCAGACAACTTTTCTGGCAAATGATTTTGCACCACTGCCGAGCATTGCTCACCAAGTGAGACTCCAGAGACCTCCTCAAGTTTCTTCTTGTTGGAAAGAAGGCCTTTTAAGAACTTGGCATATTTGGGCATATGCTGGAGGACCTCTACAAACGGGAGATTGACCTTGAGTTGTTTGAACATATCAAGGAAGTGACCGTATTCCTTAGCGTGTTTATGTGGCAACACACGTGCGGGATAAGGAATACGACTCAAGTCAATCTCGGGGGACTTCATCTCCACCCCCTTCTTCTTCTCCTGTGCCTTCTTGGTAGGCACCTCAACCACTATCTCCTCCTCCACCGGCTCTTCTTCTACTACTACCGGTGGGCTCTCATCCTCCTTCTCTATCATGCTCCTCGTCGAAACAGCATTCGACTCGGTCTCTTTTAGCATCCTAGCATCGATCTCAGCAAATCGAGCTTCCCAGTCAATCTTGTTCACCTCCTCCACTGAGGGAATATTATGCTCCTTAGAGTGGGGGTCAACCTCTTCAACCACTTTACTCTCCACACTCTCTATAGACACGGCCATCACTGAAGCGTTCGGGCCCGTAGAAGGGCTTCCTTGTCTATCATGTATGCTCCTAGCAATGTCTCCTACCGTGCGTTGCAAATCCTGGAACGCCGATTGCTGATTCTTCATCAAAGTGTCATGGCTATCCAGTCTTAGCCGAGCATCCTTGTTATTCTGCACCAGCTGGGCAAGCAACTGTGTCTGAGTCTCCATCATCTCCTCAATCCTTCGTGACCCAACAGTGCTCCCAGAACTCGCTCCTTCTTCTGCTCCTCCATACTGTTGCTGACGACCAGTGAATCCAGATCTCCATCCCGAACCAAAAGTATTAGAATTGTTGTAATTTCGGTTCTGGTATTGGTTGCCAGCATAGCTCACATGCTCTTGATTATTTACCGGGCAATCTCGGGTGTCGTGTCCTCCCCTGCACACCTGACACCTCAAAGCACTGAGCTTGAGCTCCTTTATCTCATTCGCCATCGAGGCGAGGGCAGCAGCCACGCTAGTATCAGGAGTGACCTGATGCACACCTCTAGGAGAAGAGGCGTGTGACCTAGCAGTAGGGATGGAATCCCTAACAGAACGTGGGTGCTGCTGTTCGGCTTGAGCGAAGCTCTCGAACATATCCTCGCACTCCTCAGGCTCGAGTCTATCCATGATATGGCCTCCTGCAGCTGTGTTGAACATTTGCTGCGTCTCGAAGGTGAGGCCATTATAGAACTTCTCCACTAGTGCCCAGTCGGGGAGACCGTGCTGGGGACATCGGCTCAACAGCGCGTTGAACCGCTCCCAGGCCATGTGGTAAGGCTCGTCGGGATCCATCCGAAACGAATGGATCTGGTCCCGAAGGCGAGCGGCCCTGGAAGGTGGAAAGTATTTCTTGAAGAACTTGGCTTCGAGATCCTCCCATGTGGTGATAGAATTGTCGGGAAGAGTGTCGAGCCAAGTAGATGCACGCCCAGAAAGAGAGAATGGAAAGAGACGCAAGTAGATTGCGTCCTTAGATACACCCGTGATATTAAATGTATCACATATCCGCGCGAAGCGGGACAAATGTCCGGGTGCATCCTCATCCTCGAGGCCATGGAATTGAGTGGCATGAGTGATCGTACTCATGACATGTGATGGGATCTGCCAAGAATTGGTGTTCGGTATAGTGGGGCGTGTGATCGAAGATCTCGCGCCCGTGACCCCCTCACTGGCCCTCTGGTGTACTGTACGCCTCGCTGGAGGATCAGCGTCGCCCATGATAGAAATTGGAACTGGGCTAGTAGAACGTACCTTAGATTTAACCAGCTCCTCTAAACGCTCCCGAAAGTCGCGGGTGCGCTCGTGAAGCTCTCGTTCGGGCTCTTGAAAAGATGCAAAAGATGGTGATCCTTGCGAACGAGTATTGGGCATAAACAGAAAGACTCTAAGAAGGAAAAATAGAACAAAGACTCAAAAGAGAACAAAAGACTCAAATAAACCAAAAATCTAACAAAGAACTAGTCAAAGCTAATATTGCTATTGCCAAGTGTCCCCGGCAACGGCGCCAAAAACTTGATGTCGTCCAGACGGTCTATTAAAAACTAACAAATAAAACCTATTCTAGACTTTCTAGCTTTAAATTTATAAAACCTAGACTCGACCTAATACTAGACCACACAACCGGCAAGTGTACCGATCAATGTAATATAGCCTAAACGAAGTCCGAGTTATCGAACCCAAAAGACACTGAATAACTAAATTAGACTCAACTAGGACTTAAGTATGATTTGATTGGTTTGGGGGATTACTACACTACTAATTATCTAAGAATGCAATAAACTAAGGACAATTCAAGCTATCAAGAGTAAACTAAAGATGAAATCAAGAATGGAGAAGTCACTACCTAGGTCGGAATCCTATGTGTAAAGCTCAACTTCTATCGGTTTTGGAACTAGGTTGGATCTGGGTTTCTAAAGATATAACACCTAAAAGATATCTAGTGGATTCCCGATCACTCTCGGTCTCGGGATGTGACCAGAACACAACCTAAGGATATTAACTCACCAGATGATCGGATCACCTCTCGGGTATTTCCTACTATGACAAGTACCCTAATAAACGGATTACCTCTCAGTCTCACCGCTTACCATACACTCAAGGAATGCATGGGGTAGTTCTAGAATGGATACTATGATTCGGATAGCAACTATCACTAGACACCTAATACCAACTTCCTCTCAAACAGCTGACACTCGGATTCCTAATGACGAAGACTAAACGACTAATTCTCACCTCTCGGGTATTGAACTAGGACACACATTCACTTCTAATCAGTAATTAACTAGGTTTTCTATGGCTACTACGTCTAGACACCACTCTAACTCACAAACCCTAAAGTCTATGAACCAGAAACGAAGATCAAACTGGCAGACAACCACAATCAACGCAGAAAAGCATAATCAACCACATAATCAGAATTAAACATGCACTAACATCACACATAAACAAACTCAAACCTTTACTAAATCATAAATCCAACATTCAAATCCAAAAACCGAATAAAAATCGAAACTTTAACACATAATCATCATATTGACCTAGGTAGATCAAGGATCTAGCCTAGAATCATACTAAGAACATCAACACAGAAGCAAATAGCAAGATCCATAGGTTCAAAACATAAAATCAAAGATAAAAATCTAGTCTTTAAAACCTAGAACGTATAACTACGAACCCGGAATCCAAAGCTTTAATCTTTAAGCTTCAATCTTCTTCCAAACTCCCAAAATCGCCTCTTTTCTTCCCTGGAACGGCTTAGAATCCAACTCTCTCATAATGGCCGTTTAAATCTTTTTAATTTAGAAAATTAGGGTTTTGCGGAAAACGGCCCTCTCGCGTACCGCGAGAGAATGTTGACTGGATCCTCGCGTACCGCGAGGACCAAAATAGTCGGGCGGATTCCTGGAGTTTCCCGCGTACCGCGAGAATTATTACACTCGTCTCTCGCGTACCGCGAGAGACCTAAATTTCAGAAAATTGTCTTTTGATCTTTGGACTTTTCCGGGCTTCGTTTCTTCGCTCGGTTTCTTCACGTATTCTTCATTAATATTCCCGAGCTCCTACAAATAAGACCAACGACTCAAATGTACATAAAATTGACTCAAAACTAATATAAAACTACTTAGAACACATTAAAACAAAGGAATAAAGACGTGTGCTTTCGCACCCTATCAATTACACGTCGCCTGAGACACAGGCCCGCACACAAGACCTGAAGTCTTTGCCAAACATTGGCAAAGCTACAGCATTACACGCCGCCTGAGACACAAGCGCGCGCACAAGACCTGAAGTCCTTGCCAAACATTGGCAAAGCTACGGCATTACACGCCGCCTCTAAAACAAGTGCGCGCACAAGACGTGAAGTCTTTGCCAAACATTGGAAAAGCTACGACATTACACCCCGATTGAAACACATGCGCACGCACAAGACCTGGTGTCTTTGCCAATCATTGGCAAAGCTACGACATTACAAACCGCGTGAGACACATGCGAGCGCACAAGGCCTGACTTCTTTGCCAAACGTTGGAAAAGCTACGATATTGCACGTCGCCTGAGAAACATGCGCGCGCAAAAGACCTGAAGTCATCGACAAAGCTTCGGCATTACACGCCGCCTGAGACACATGCGCGCGCACAAGACCTGAAGTCTGTGAGAAACATTGGCAAAGCTACGACATAACTCGCCGCCTGGGTTACATGCCCGCGCACAAGACCTGAACTCTTTGTCAAATATTGGCAAACCTACGGCATTACACGCCGCCGGAGAAACAAGCGCGCGCACAAGACTAGAACTCTTTGCCAAACATTGGCAAAGCTACGGCATTACACGCTGCCTGAGACATAGGCGCGCACAAGACCTGAAATCTTTGCCAAACATTAGCAAAGCTACGGCATTACACGCCGCCTGAGACACAGGCGCGCGCACAAGACTTGAAGTCTGTGCCAAACATTGGCAAAGCTACGAGATTACACTCCGCCAGGGTTACATGCCCGTGCACAAGACCTGAACTATTTGCCAAGTATTGGCAAATCTACGGAATTACACGCCGCCGTAGAAACAGGCGAGCGCACAAGACTAGAACTCTTTGCCAAACATTGGCAAAGCTACGGCATAACACGCTGCCTGAGACATAGGCGCACACAAGACCTGAAATCTTTGCCAAACATTGGAAAAGCTACGGCATTACATGTCGCCTGAGACACAAGCGCGCACACAAGACCTGAAGTCTTTGCTAAACATTGGCAAAGCTACAGCATTACACGCCGCCTGAGACACAAGAGCGCGCACAAGACCTGAAGTCCTTGCCAAACATTGGCAAAGCTACGGCATTACAAGCCACCTGACACACAGGCGTGAGCACAACACGTGATGTCTTTGCCAAACATTGGAAAAGCTACGGCATTACACCCCGATTGAAACACATGCGCGCGCACAAGACCTGATGTCTTTGCCAATCATTGGCAAAGCTACGACATTACAAACCGCGTGAGACACATGCGAGCTCACAAGGCCTGACTTCTTTGCCAAACGTTGGCAAAGCTACGATATTGCACGTCGCCTGAGAAACATGCGCTCGCAAAAGACCTGAAGTCATCGACAAAGCTTCGGCATTACACGCCGCCTGAGCCACACGCGCGCGCACAAGACCTGAAGTCTGTGAGAAACATTGGCAAAGCTACGACATAACACGCCGCCTGGGTTACATGCCCACGCACAAGACCTGAACTCTTTGTCAAATATTGGCAAACCTACGGCATTACACGCCGCCGGAGAAACAGGCACGCGCACAAGACTAGAACTCTTTGCCAAACATTGGCAAAGCTACGGCATTACACGCTGCCTGAGACATAGGCGCGCACAAGACCTGAAATCTTTGCCAAACATTGGCAAAGCTACGGCATTACACGCCGCCTGAGACACAGGCGCGCGGACAAGACTTGAAGTCTGTGCCAAACATTGGCAAAGCTACGAGATTACACTCCGCCAGGGTTACATGCCCGTGCACAAGGCCTGAACTATTTGCCAAGTATTGGCAAATCTACGGCATTACACGCCGCCGTAGAAACAGGCGAGCGCACAAGACTAGAACTCTTTGCCAAACATTGGCAAAGCTACGGCAAAACACGCTGCCTGAGACATAGGCGCACACAAGACCTGAAATCTTTGCCAAACATTGGAAAAGCTACGGCATTACATGTCGCCTGAGACACAAGCGCGCACACAAGACCTGAAGTCTTTGCTAAACATTGGCAAAGCTACAGCATTACACGCCGCCTGAGACACAAGCGCGCGCACAAGACCTGAAGTCCTTGCAAACATTGGCAAAGCTACGGCATTACAAGCCACCTGACACACAGGCGTGAGCACAACACGTGATGTCTTTGCCAAACATTGGAAAAGCTACGGCATTACACCCCGATTGAAACACATGCGCGCGCACAAGACCTGATGTCTTTGCCAATCATTGGCAAAGCTACGACATTACAAACCGCGTGAGACACATGCGAGCGCACAAGGCCTGACTTCTTTGCCAAACGTTGGCAAAGCTACGATATTGCACGTCGCCTGAGAAACATGCGCGCGCAAAAGACCTGAAGTCATCGACAAAGCTTCGGCATTACACGCCGCCTGAGACACATGCGCGCGCACAAGACCTGAAGTCTGTGAGAAACATTGGCAAAGCTACCACATAACACGCCGCCTGGGTTACATGCCCGCGCACAAGACCTGAACTCTTTGTCAAATATTGGCAAACCTACGGCATTACACGCCGCCGGAGAAACAGGCGCGCGCACAAGACTAGAACTCTTTGCCAAACATTGGCAAAGCTACGGCATTACACGCTGCCTGAGACATAGGCACGCACAAGACCTGAAATCTTTGCCAAACATTGGAAAAGCTACGGCATTACATGTCGCCTGAGACACAAGCGCGCACACAAGACCTGAAGTCTTTGCTAAACATTGGCAACGCTACCGCATTACACGCCGCCTGAGACACAAGCGCGCGCACAAGACCAGAAGTCCTTGCCAAACATTGGCAAAGCTACGGCATTACAAGCCACCGGACACACAGGCGTGAGCACAACACGTGATGTCTTTGCCAAACATTGGAAAAGCTACGGCATTACACCCCGATTGAAACACATGCGCGCGCACAAGACCTGATGTCTTTGCCAATCATTGGCAAAGCTACGACATTACAAACGGCGTGAGACACATGCGAGCGCACAAGGCCTGACTTCTTTGCCAAACGTTGGCAAAGCTACGACATTGCACGTCGCCTGAGAAACATGCGCGCGCAAAAGACCTGAAATCTTTGCCAAACATCGACAAAGCTTCAGCATTACACGCCGCCTGAGACACATGCGCGCGCACAAGACCTGAAGTCTGTGCGAAACATTGGCAAAGCTACGACATTACACGTTGCCTGGGTTACATGCCCGCGCACAAGACCCGAACTCTTTGCCAAATATTGGCAAACCTAGGGCATTACACGCCGCCGGAGAAACAGGCGCGCGCACAAGACTAGAAGTCTTTGCCAAGCATTGGCAAAGCTACGGCATTACACGCTGCCTGAGACATAGGCGCGCACAAGACCTGAAATCTTTGCCAAACATTGGCAAAGCTACGGCATTACACGCCGCCTGAGACACAGGCGTGCGCACAAGACCTGAAGTCTGTGCCAAACATTGGCAAAGCTACGAGATTACACTTCGCCTGGGTTACATGCCCGTGCACAAGACCTGAACTATTTGCCAAGTATTGGCAAATCTACGGCATTACACGCCGCCGGAGAAACAGGCGAGCGCACAAGACTAGAACTCTTTGCCAAACATTGGCAAAGCTACGGCATTACACGCTGCCTGAGACATAGGCGCGCACAAGACCTGAAATCTTTGCAAAACATTGGCAAAGCTTCGGCATTACACGCCGCCTGATACACATGCACGCGCACAAGACTTGAAGTCTGTGCCAAACATTGGCAAAGCTACGAGATTACACTCCGCCAGGGTTAGATGCCCGTGCACAAGACCTGAACTATTTGCCAAGTATTGGAAAATCTACGGCATTACACGCCGCCGGAGAAACAGGCGAGCGCACAAGACTAGAACTCTTTGCCAAACTTTGGCAAAGCTACGGCATTACACGCTGCCTGAGACATAGGCGCGCACAAGACCTGAAATCTTTGCCAAACATTGGAAAAGCTATGGCATTACATGTCGCCTGAGACACAAGCGCGCACACAAGACCTGAAGTCTTTGCCAAACATTGGCAAAGCTACAGCATTACACGCCGCCTGAGACACAAGCGCGCGCACAAGACCTGAAGTCCTTGCCAAACATTGGCAAAGCTACGGCATTACAAGCCACCTGAGACACAAGCGTGAGCACAACACGTGATGTCTTTGCCAAACATTGGAAAAGCTACGGCATTACACCCCGATTAAAACACATGCGCACGCACAAGACCTGATGTCTTCGCCAATCATTGGCAAAGCTACGACATTACAAACCGCGTGAGACACATGCGCGCGCACAAGGCCTGACTTCTTTGCCAAACATTGGCAAAGCTAGGACATTGCACGTCGCCTGAAAAACATGCGCGCGAAAAAGACCTGAAATCTTTGCCAAACATCGACAAAGATTCAGCATTACACGCCGCCTGAGACACATGCGCGCGCACAAGACCAGAAGTCTGTGCGAAACATTGGCAAAGCTACGACATTACACGCCGCCTGGGTTACATGCCCACGCACAAGACCTGAACTACTTGCCAAATATTGGCAAACCTACGGCATTACACGCCGCCGGAGAAACAGGCACGCGCACAAGACTAGAACTCTTTGCCAAACATTGGCAAAGCTACGGCATTACACGCTGCCTGAGACATAGGCGCGCACAAGACCTGAAATCTTTGCCAAACATTGGCAAAGCTACGGCATTACACGCCGCCTGAGACACAGGCGCGCGCACAAGAACTGAAGTCTTTGCCAAACATTGGAAAAGCTACGGCATTACACGTCGCCTGAGACACAGGCGCGCACACAAGACCTGAAGTCTTTGCCAAACATTGGCAAAGCTACAGCATTACACGCCGCCTGAGACACAAGCGCGCGCACAAGACCTGAAGTCCTTGCCAAACATTGGCAAAGCTACGGCATTACACGCCGCCTCAAACACAAGCGCGCGCACAAGACGTGAAGTCTTTGCCAAACATTGGCAAAGCTACGACATTACACCCCGTTTGAAACACATGCGCTCGCACAAGACCTGATGTCTTTGCCAATCATCGGCCAAGCTACGACATTATACGCCGCGTGAGACACATGTGCGCGCACAAGGCCTGACGTCTTTTCCAAACATTGGCAAGGCTACGACATTGCACGCCGCCTGAGAAACATGCGCTCGCAAAAGACCTGAAGTCTTTGCCAAACATTGACAGAGCTTCGGCATTACACGTCGCCTGAGACACATGCGCGCGCACAAGACCTGAAGTCTGTACGAAACATTGGCAAAGCTACGACATTACACGCCGCCTGGGTTACATGCCCGCGCACAAGAACTGAACTCTATGCCAAATATTGGCAAAGCTACAGCATTACACGCCGCCTGAGACACATGCGCGCGCAAAAGACCTGAAATCTTTGCCAAACATTGGAAAAGCTACGGCATTACACGTCGCCTGAGACACAGGCCCGCACACAAGACCTGAAGTCTTTGCCAAACATTGGCAAAGCTACAGCATTACACGCCGCCTGAGACACAAGCGCGCGCACAAGACCTGAAGTCCTTGCCAAACATTGGCAAAGCTACGGCATTACACGCCGCCTCTAAAACAAGTGCGCGCACAAGACGTGAAGTCTTTGCCAAACATTGGAAAAGCTACGACATTACACCCCGATTGAAACACATGCGCACGCACAAGACCTGGTGTCTTTTCCAATCATTGGCAAAGCTACGACATTACAAACCGCGTGAGACACATGCAAGCGCACAAGGCCTGACTTCTTTGCCAAACGTTGGCAAAGCTACGATATTGCACGTCGCCTGAGAAACATGCGCGCGCAAAAGACCTGAAGTCATCGACAAAGCTTCGGCATTACACGCCGCCTGAGACACATGCGCGCGCACAAGACCTGAAGTCTGTGAGAAACATTGGCAAAGCTACGACATAACACGCCGCCTGGGTTACATGCCTGCGCCCAAGACCTGAACTCTTTGTCAAATATTGGCAAACCTACGGCATTACACGCCGCCGGAGAAACAAGCGCGCGCACAAGACTAGAACTCTTTGCCAAACATTGGCAAAGCTACGGCATTACACGCTGCCTGAGACATAGGCGCGCACAAGACCTGAAATCTTTGCCAAACATTGGCAAAGCTACGGCATTACACGCCGCCTGAGACACAGGCGCGCGCACAAGACTTGAAGTCTGTGCCAAACATTGGCAAAGCTACGAGATTACACTCCGCCAGGGTTACATGCCCGTGCACAAGACCTGAACTATTTGCCAAGTATTGGCAAATCTACGGCATTACACGCCGCCGTAGAAACAGGCGAGCGCACAAGACTAGAACTCTTTGCCAAACATTGGCAAAGCTACGGCATAACACGCTGCCTGAGACATAGGCGCACACAAGACCTGAAATCTTTGCCAAACATTGGAAAAGCTACGGCATTACATGTCGCCTGAGACACAAGCGCGCACACAAGAACTGAAGTCTTTGCTAAACATTGGCAAAGCTACAGCATTACACGCCGCCTGAGACACAAGCGCGCGCACAAGACCTGAAGTCCTTGCCAAACATTGGCAAAGCTACGGCATTACAAGCCACCTGACACACAGGCGTGAGCACAACACGTGATGTCTTTGCCAAACATTGGAAAAGCTACGGCATTACACCCCGATTGAAACACATGCGCGCGCACAAGACCTGATGTCTTTGCCAATCATTGGCAAAGCTACGACATTACAAACCGCGTGAGACACATGCGAGCGCACAAGGCCTGACTTCTTTGCCAAACGTTGGCAAAGCTACGATATTGCACGTCGCCTGAGAAACATGCGCTCGCAAAAGACCTGAAGTCATCGACAAAGCATCGGCATTACACGCCGCCTGAGCCACATGCGCGCGCACAAGACCTGAAGTCTGTGAGAAACATTGCCAAAGCAACGACATAACACGCCGCCTGGGTTACATGCACGCGCACAAGACCTGAACTCTTTGTCAAATATTGGCAAACGTACGGCATTACACGCCGCCGGAGAAACAGGCGCGCGCACAAGACTAGAACTCTTTGCCAAACATTGGCAAAGCTACGGCATTACACGCTGCCTGAGACATAGGCGCGCACAAGACCTGAAATCTTTGCCAAACATTGGCAAAGCTACGGCATTACACGCCGCCTGAGACACAGGCGCGCGCACAAGACTTGAAGTCTGTGCCAAACACTGGCAAAGCTACGAGATTACACTCCGCCAGGGTTACATGCCCGTGCACAAGGCCTGAACTATTTGCCAAGTATTGGCAAATCTACGGCATTACACGCCGCCGTAGAAACAGGCAAGCGCACAAGACTAGAACTCTTTGCCAAACATTGGCAAAGCTACGGCATAACACGCTGCCTGAGACATAGGCGCACACAAGACCTGAAATCTTTGCCAAACATTGGAAAAGCTACGGCATTACATGTCGCCTGAGACACAAGCGCGCACACAAGACCTGAAGTCTTTGCTAAACATTGGCAAAGCTACAGCATTACACGCCGCCTGAGACACAAGCGCGCGCACAAGACCTGAAGTCCTTGCCAAACATTGGCAAAGCTACGGCATTACAAGCCACCTGACACACAGGCGTGAGCACAACACGTGATGTCTTTGCCAAACATTGGAAAAGCTACGGCATTACACCCCGATTGAAACACATGCGCGCGCACAAGACCTGATGTCTTTGCCAATCATTGGCAAAGCTACGACATTACAAACCGCGTGAGACACATGCGAGCGCACAAGGCCTGACTTCTTTGCCAAACGTTAGCAAAGCTACGATATTGCACGTCGCCTGAGAAACATGCGCGCGCAAAAGACCTGAAGTCATCGGCAAAGCTTCGGCATTACACGCCGCCTGAGACACATGCGCGCGCACAAGACCTGAAGTCCTTGCCAAACATTGGCAAAGCTATAGCATTACACGCCGCTGTAGAAACTGGCGAGCGCACAAGACTAGAACTCTTTGCCAAACATTGGCAAAGCTATGGCATTACACGCTGCCTGTGACATAGGCGCACACAAGACCTGAAATCTTTGCCAAACATTGGAAAAGCTACGGCATTACATGTCGCCTGAGACACAAGCGCGCACACAAGACCTGAAGTCTTTGCTAAACATTGGCAACGCTACCGCATTACACGCCGCCTGAGACACAAGCGCGCGCACAAGACCTGAAGTCCTTGCTAAACATTGGCAAAGCTACGGCATTACAAGCCACCGGACACACAGGCGTGAGCACAACACGTGATGTCTTTGCCAAACATTAGAAAAGCTACGGCATTACACCCCGATTGAAACACATACGCGCGCACAAGACCTGATGTCTTTGCCAATCATTGGCAAATCTACGACATTACAAACGGCGTGAGACAAATGCGAGCGCAAAAGACCTGACTTCTTTGCCAAACGTTGGCAAAGCTACGCCATTGCACGTCGCCTGAGAAACATGCGCGCGCAAAAGACCTGAAATCTTTGCCAAACATCGACAAAGCTTCAGCATTACACGCCGCCTGAGACACATGCGCGCGCACAAGACCTGAAGTCTGTGCGAAACATTGGCAAAGCTACGACATTACACGCCGCCTGGGTTACATGCCCGCGCACAAGACCCGAACTCTTTGCCAAATATTGGCAAACCTACGGCATTACACGCCGCCGGAGAAACAGGCGCGCGCACAAGACTAGAAGTCTTTGCCAAGCATTGGCAAAGCTACGGCATTACACGCTGCCTGAGACATAGGCGCGCACAAGACCTGAAATCTTTTGCCAAACATTGGCAAAGCTACGGCATTACACGCCGCCTGAGACACAGGCGCGCGCACAAGACTTGAAGTCTGTGCCAAACATTGGCAAAGCTACGAGATTACACTCCGCCAGGGTTACATGCCCGTGCACAAGACCTGAACTATTTGCCAAGTATTGGCAAATCTACGGCACTACACGCCGCCGTAGAAACAGGCGAGCGCACAAGACTAGAACTCTTTGCCAAACATTGGCAAAGCTACGGCATAACACGCTGCCTGAGACATAGGTGCACACAAGACCTGAAATCTTTGCCAAACATTGGAAAAGCTACGGCATTACATGTCGCCTGAGACACAAGCGCGCACACAAGACCTGAAGTCTTTGCTAAACATTGGCAAAGCTACAGCATTACACGCCGCCTGAGACACAGGCGCGCGCACAAGACCTGAAGTCCTTGCCAAACATTGGCAAAGCTACGGCATTACAAGCCACCTGACACACAGGCGTGAGCACAACACGTGATGTCTTTGCCAAACATTGGAAAAGCTACGGCATTACACCCCGATTGAAACACATGCGCGCGCACAAGACCTGATGTCTTTGCCAATCATTGGCAAAGCTACGACATTACAAACCGCGTGAGACACATGCGAGCGCACAAGGCCTGACTTCTTTGCCAAACGTTGGCAAAGCTACGATATTGCACGTCGCCTGAGAAACTTGCGCGCGCAAAAGACCTGAAGTCATCGACAAAGCTTCGGCATTACACGCCGCCTGAGACACATGCGCGCGCACAAGACCTGAAGTCTGTGAGAAACATTGGCAAAGCTACGACATAACACGCCGCCTGGGTTACATGCCCGCGCACAAGACCTGAACTCTTTGTCAAATATTGGCAAACCTACGGCATTACACGCGGCCGGAGAAACAGGCGCGCGCACAAGACTAGAACTCTTTGCCAAACATTGGCAAAGCTACGGCATTACACGCTGCCTGAGACATAGGCGCGCGCACAAGACCTGAAGTCTGTGCCAAACATTGGCAAAGCTACGAGATTACACTCCGCCTGGGTTACATGCCCATGCACAAGACCTGAACTATTTGCCCAGTATTGGCAAATCTACGGCATTACACGCCGCCATAGAAACTGGCGAGCGCACAAGACTAGAACTCTTTGCCAAACATTGGCAAAGCTACGGCATTACACGCTGCCTGTGACATAGGCGCACACAAGACCTGAAATCTTTGCCAAACATTGGAAAAGCTACGGCATTACATGTCGCCTGAGACACAAGCGCGCACACAAGACCTGAAGTCTTTGCTAAACATTGGCAACGCTACCGCATTACACGCCGCCTGAGACACAAGCGCGCGCACAAGACCTGAAGTCCTTGCAAAACATTGGCAAAGCTACGGTATTACAAGCCACCGGACACACAGGCGTGAGCACAACACGTGATGTCTTTGCCAAACATTGGAAAAGCTACGGCATTACACCCCGATTGAAACACATGCGCGCGCACAAGACCTGATGTCTTTGCCAATCATTGGCAAAGCTACGACATTACAAACGGCGTGAGACACATGCGAGCGCACAAGGCCTGACCTCTTTGCCAAACGGTGGCAAAGCTACGACATTGCACGTCGCCTGAGAAACCTGCGCGCGCAAAAGACCTGAAATCTTTGCCAAACATCGACAAAGCTTCAGCATTACACGCCGCCTGAGACACATGCGCGCGCACAAGACCTGAAGTCTGTGCGAAACATTGGCAAAGCTACGACATTACACGCCGCCTGGGTTACATGCCCGCGCACAAGACCCGAACTCTTTGCCAAATATTGGCAAACCTACGGCATTACACGCCGCCGGAGAAACAGGCGCGCGCACAAGACTAGAAGTCTTTGCCAAGCATTGGCAAAGCTACGGCATTACACGCTGCCTGAGACATAGGCGCGCACAAGACCTGAAATCTTTGCCAAACATTGGCAAAGCTACGGCATTACACGCCGCCTGAGACACAGGCGTGCGCACAAGACCTGAAGTCTGTGCCAAACATTGGCAAAGCTACGAGATTACACTCCGCCTGGGTTACATGCCCGTGCACAAGACCTGAACTATTTGCCAAGTATTGGCAAATCTACGGCATTACACGCCGCCGGAGAAACAGGCGAGCGCACAAGACTAGAACTCTTTGCCAAACATTGGCAAAGCTACGGCATTACACGCTGCCTGAGACATAGGCGCGCACAAGACCTGAAATCTTTGCCAAACATTGGCAAAGCTTCGGCATTACACGCCGCCTGATACACATGCGCGCGCACAAGACTTGAAGTCTGTGCCAAACATTGGCAAAGCTACGAGATTACACTCCGCCAGGGTTAGATGCCCGTGCACAAGACCTGAACTATTTGCCAAGTATTGGAAAATCTACGGCATTACACGCCACCGGAGAAACAGGCGAGCGCACAAGACTAGAACTCTTTGCCAAACTTTGGCAAAGCTACGGCATTACACGCTGCCTGAGACATAGGCGCGCACAAGACCTGAAATCTTTGCCAAACATTGGAAAAGCTATGGCATTACATGTCGCCTGAGACACAAGCGCGCACACAAGACCTGAAGTCTTTGCCAAACATTGGCAAAGCTACAGCATTACACGCCGCCTGAGACACAAGCGCGCGCACAAGACCTGAAGTCCTTGCCAAACATTGGCAAAGCTACGGCATTACAAGCCACCTGAGACACAAGCGTGAGCACAACACGTGATGTCTTTGCCAAACATTGGAAATGCTACGGCATTACACCCCGATTAAAACACATGCGCACGCACAAGACCTGATGTCTTTGCCAATCATTGGCAAAGCTACGACATTACAAACCGCGTGAGACACATGCGCGCGCACAAGGCCTGACTTCTTTGCCAAACATTGGCAAAGCTAGGACATTGCACGTCGCCTGAAAAACATGCGCGCGCAAAAGACCTGAAATCTTTGCCAAACATCGACAAAGATTCAGCATTACACGCCGCCTGAGACACATGCGCGCGCACAAGACCAGAAGTCTGTGCGAAACTTTGGCAAAGCTACGACATTACACGCCGCCTGGGTTACATGCCCACGCACAAGACCTGAACTCCTTGCCAAATATTGGCAAACCTACGGCATTACACGCCGCCGGAGAAACAGGCACGCGCACAAGACTAGAACTCTTTGTCAAACATTGGCAAAGCTACGGCATTACACGCTGCCTGAGACATAGGCGCGCACAAGACCTGAAATCTTTGCCAAACATTGGCAAAGCTACGGCATTACACGCCGCCTGAGACACAGGCGCGCGCACAAGACCTGAAGTCTTTGCCAAACATTGGAAAAGCAACGGCATTACACGTCGCCTGAGACACAGGCGCGCACACAAGACCTGAAGTCTTTGCCAAACATTGGCAAAGCTACAGCAGTACACGCCGCCTGAGACACAAGCGCGCACACAAGACCTGAAGTCCTTGCCAAACATTGGCAAAGCTACGGCATTACACGCCGCCTCAAACACAAGCGCGCGCACAAGACGTGAAGTCTTTGCCAAACATTGGCAAAGCTACGACATTACACCCCGTTTGAAACACATGCGCTCGCACAAGACCTGATGTCTTTGCCAATCATTGGCCAAGCTACGACATTATACGCCGCGTGAGACACATGCGCGCGCACAAGGCCTGACGTCTTTGCCAAACATTGGCAAAGCTACGACATTGCACGCCCCCTGAGAAACATGCGCTCGCAAAAGACCTGAAGTCTTTGCCAAACATTGACAGAGCTTCGGCATTACACGTCGCCTGAGACACATGCGCGCGCACAAGACCTCAAGTCTGTACCAAACATTGGCAAAGCTACGACATTACACGCCGCCTGGGTTACATGCCCGCGCACAAGACCTGAACTCTATGCCAAATATTGGCAAAGCTACAGCATTACACGCCGCCTGAGACACATGCGCGCGCAAAAGACCTGAAATCTTTGCCAAACATTGGAAAAGCTACGGCATTACACGTCGCCTGAGACACAGGCCCGCACACAAGACCTGAAGTCTTTGCCAAACATTGGCAAAGCTACAGCATTACACGCCGCCTGAGACACAAGCGCGCGCACAAGACCTGAAGTCCTTGCCAAACATTGGCAAAGCTACGGCATTACACGCCGCCTCTAAAACAAGCGCGCGCACAAGACGTGAAGTCTTTGCCAAACATTGGAAAAGCTACGACATTACACCCCGATTGAAACACATGCGCACGCACAAGACCTGGTGTCTTTGCCAATCATTGGCAAAGCTACGACATTACAAACCGCGTGAGACACATGCGAGCGCACAAGGCCTGACTTCTTTGCCAAACGTTGGCAAAGCTACGATATTGCACGTCGCCTGAGAAACATGCGCGCGCAAAAGACCTGAAGTCATCGACAAAGCTTCGGCATTACACGCCGCCTGAGAATCATGCGCGCGCACAAGACCTGAAGTCTGTGAGAAACATTGGCAAAGCTACGACATAACACGCCGCCTGGGTTACATGCCCGCGCACAAGCCCTGAACTCTTTGTCAAATATTGGCAAACCTACGGCATTACACGCCGCCGGAGAAACAGGCGCGCGCACAAGACTAGAACTCTTTGCCAAACATTGGCAAAGCTACGGCATTACACGCTGCCTGAGACATAGGCGCGCACAAGACCTGAAATCTTTGCCAAACATTGGCAAAGCTACGGCATTACACGTCGCCTGAGACACAGGCGCGCGCACAAGACCTGAAGTCTGTGCCAAACATTGGCAAAGCTACGAGATTACACTCCGCCTGGGTTACATGCCCGTGCACAAGACCTGAACTATTTGCCAAGTATTGGCAAATCTACGGCATTACACGCCGCCGGAGAAACAGGCGAGCGCACAAGACTAGAACTCTTTGCCAAACATTGGCAAAGCTACGGCATTACACGCTGCCTGTGACATAGGCGCACACAAGACCTGAAATCTTTGCCAAACATTGGAAAAGCTACGGCATTACATGTCGCCTGAGACACAAGCGCGCACACAAGACCTGAAGTCTTTGCTAAACATTGGCAACGCTACCGCATTACACGCCGCCTGAGACACAAGCGCGCGCACAAGACCTGAAGTCCTTGCCAAACATTGGCAAAGCTACGGCATTACAAGCCACCGGACACACAGGCGTGAGCACAACACGTGATGTCTTTGCCAAACATTGGAAAAGCTACGGCATTACACCCCGATTGAAACACATGCGCGCGCACAAGACCTGATGTCTTTGCCAATCATTGGCAAAGCTACGACATTACAAACCGCGTGAGACACATGCGAGCGCACAAGGCCTGACTTCTTTGCCAAACGTTGGCAAAGCTACGACATTGCACGTCGCCTGAGAAACATGCGCGCGCAAAAGACCTGAAATCTTTGCCAAACATCGACAAAGCTTCAGCATTACACGCCGCCTGAGACACATGCGCGCGCACAAGACCTGAAGTCTGTGCGAAACATTGGCAAAGCTACGACATTACACACCGCCTGGGTTACATGCCCGCGCACAAGACCCGAACTCTTTGCCAAATATTGGCAAACCTACGGCATTACACGCCGCCAAAGAAACAGGCGCGCGCACAAGACTAGAAGTCTTAGCCAAGAATTGGCAAAGCTACGGCATTACACGCTGCCTGAGACATAGGCGCGCACAAGACCTGAAATCTTTGCCAAACATTGGCAAAGCTACGGCATTACACGCCGCCTGAGACACAGGCGTGCGCACAAGACCTGAAGTCTGTGCCAAACATTGGCAAAGCTACGAGATTACACTCCGCCTGGGTTACATGCCCGTGCACAAGACCTGAACTATTTGCCAAGTATTGGCAAATCTACGACATTACACGCCGCCGGAGAAACAGGCGAGCGCACAAGACTAGAACTCTTTGCCAAACATTGGCAAAGCTACGGCATTACACGCTGCCTGAGACATAGGCGCGCACAAGACCTGAAATCTTTGCCAAACATTGGCAAAGCTTCGGCATTACACGCCGCCTGATACACATGCGCGCGCACAAGACCTGAAGTCTGTGCCAAACATTGGCAAAGCTACGAAATTACACTCCGCCAGGGTTAGATGCCCGTGCACAAGACCTGAACTATTTGCCAAGTATTGGAAAATCTACGGCATTACACGCCGCCGGAGAAACAGGCGAGCGCACAAGACTAGAACTCTTTGCCAAGCTTTGGCAAAGCTACGGCATTACACGCTGCCTGAGACATAGGCGCGCACAAGACCTGAAATCTTTGCCAAACATTGGAAAAGCTATGGCATTACATGTCGCCTGAGACACAAGCGCGCACACAAGACCTGAAGTCTTTGCTAAACATTGGCAAAGCTACAGCATTACACGCCGCCTGAGACACAAGCGCGCGCACAAGACCTGAAGTCCTTGCCAAACATTGGCAAAGCTACGGCATTACAAGCCACCTGACACACAGGCGTGAGCACAACACGTGATGTCTTTGCCAAACATTGGAAAAGCTACGGCATTACACCCCGATTGAAACACATGCGCGCGCACAAGACCTGATGTCTTTGCCAATCATTGGCAAAGCTACGACATTACAAACCGCGTGAGACACATGCGAGCGCACAAGGCCTGACTTCTTTGCCAAACGTTGGCAAAGCTACGATATTGCACGTCGCCTGAGAAACATGCGCGCGCAAAAGACCTGAAGTCATCGACAAAGCTTCGGCATTACACGCCGCCTGAGACACATGCGCGCGCACAAGACCTGAAGTCTGTGAGAAACATTGGCAAAGCTACGACATAACACGCCGCCTGGGTTACATGCCCGCGCACAAGACCTGAACTCTTTGTCAAATATTGGCAAACCTACGGCATTACACGCCGCCGGAGAAACAGGCGAACGCACAAGACTAGAACTCTTTGCCAAACATTGGCAAAGCTACGGCATTACACGCTGCCTGAGACATAGGCGCGCACAAGACCTGAAATCTTTGCCAAACATTGGCAAAGCTACGGCATTACACGCCGCCTGAGACACAGGCGCGCGCACAAGACCTGAAGTCTGTGCCAAACATTGGCAAAGCTACGAGATTACAAACCGCGTGAGACACATGCGAGCGCACAAGGCCTGACTTCTTTGCCAAACGTTGGCAAAGCTACGACATTGCACGTCGCCTGAGAAACATGCGCGCGCAAAAGACCTGAAATCTTTGCCAAACATCGACAAAGCTTCAGCATTACACGCCGCCTGAGACACATGCGCGCGCACAAGACCTGAAGTCTGTGCGAAACATTGGCAAAGCTACGACATTACACACCGCCTGGGTTACATGCCCGCGCACAAGACCCGAACTCTTTGCCAAATATTGGCAAACCTACGGCATTACACGCCGCCAAAGAAACAGGCGCGCGCACAAGACTAGAAGTCTTAGCCAAGAATTGGCAAAGCTACGGCATTACACGCTGCCTGAGACATAGGCGCGCACAAGACCTGAAATCTTTGCCAAACATTGGCAAAGCTACGGCATTACACGCCGCCTGAGACACAGGCGTGCGCACAAGACCTGAAGTCTGTGCCAAACATTGGCAAAGCTACGAGATTACACTCCGCCTGGGTTACATGCCCGTGCACAAGACCTGAACTATTTGCCAAGTATTGGCAAATCTACGACATTACACGCCGCCGGAGAAACAGGCGAGCGCACAAGACTAGAACTCTTTGCCAAACATTGGCAAAGCTACGGCATTACACGCTGCCTGAGACATAGGCGCGCACAAGACCTGAAATCTTTGCCAAACATTGGCAAAGCTTCGGCATTACACGCCGCCTGATACACATGCGCGCGCACAAGACCTGAAGTCTGTGCCAAACATTGGCAAAGCTACGAAATTACACTCCGCCAGGGTTAGATGCCCGTGCACAAGACCTGAACTATTTGCCAAGTATTGGAAAATCTACGGCATTACACGCCGCCGGAGAAACAGGCGAGCGCACAAGACTAGAACTCTTTGCCAAGCTTTGGCAAAGCTACGGCATTACACGCTGCCTGAGACATAGGCGCGCACAAGACCTGAAATCTTTGCCAAACATTGGAAAAGCTATGGCATTACATGTCGCCTGAGACACAAGCGCGCACACAAGACCTGAAGTCTTTGCTAAACATTGGCAAAGCTACAGCATTACACGCCGCCTGAGACACAAGCGCGCGCACAAGACCTGAAGTCCTTGCCAAACATTGGCAAAGCTACGGCATTACAAGCCACCTGACACACAGGCGTGAGCACAACACGTGATGTCTTTGCCAAACATTGGAAAAGCTACGGCATTACACCCCGATTGAAACACATGCGCGCGCACAAGACCTGATGTCTTTGCCAATCATTGGCAAAGCTACGACATTACAAACCGCGTGAGACACATGCGAGCGCACAAGGCCTGACTTCTTTGCCAAACGTTGGCAAAGCTACGATATTGCACGTCGCCTGAGAAACATGCGCGCGCAAAAGACCTGAAGTCATCGACAAAGCTTCGGCATTACACGCCGCCTGAGACACATGCGCGCGCACAAGACCTGAAGTCTGTGAGAAACATTGGCAAAGCTACGACATAACACGCCGCCTGGGTTACATGCCCGCGCACAAGACCTGAACTCTTTGTCAAATATTGGCAAACCTACGGCATTACACGCCGCCGGAGAAACAGGCGAACGCACAAGACTAGAACTCTTTGCCAAACATTGGCAAAGCTACGGCATTACACGCTGCCTGAGACATAGGCGCGCACAAGACCTGAAATCTTTGCCAAACATTGGCAAAGCTACGGCATTACACGCCGCCTGAGACACAGGCGCGCGCACAAGACCTGAAGTCTGTGCCAAACATTGGCAAAGCTACGAGATTACACTCCGCCTGGGTTACATGCCCGTGCACAAGACCTGAACTATTTGCCAAGTATTGGCAAATCTACGGCATTACACGCCGCCGGAGAAACAGGCGAGCGCACAAGACTAGAACTCTTTGCCAAACATTGGCAAAGCTACGGCATTACACGCTGCCTGTGACATAGGCGCACACAAGACCTGAAATCTTTGCCAAACATTGGAAAAGCTACGGCATTACATGTCGCCTGAGACACAAGCGCGCACACAAGACCTGAAGTCTTTGCTAAACATTGGCAACGCTACCGCATTACACGCCGCCTGAGACACAAGCGCGCGCACAAGATCTGAAGTCCTTGCCAAACATTGGCAAAGCTACGGCATTACAAGCCACCGGACACACAGGCGTGAGCACAACACGTGATGTCTTTGCCAAACATTGGAAAAGCTATGGCATTACACCCCGATTGAAACACATGCGCGCGCACAAGACCTGATGTCTTTGCCAATCATTGGCAAAGCTACGACATTACAAACCGCGTGAGACACATGCGAGCGCACAAGGCCTGACTTCTTTGCCAAACGTTGGCAAAGCTACGACATTGCACGTCGCCTGAGAAACATGCGCGCGCAAAAGACCTGAAATCTTTGCCAAACATCGACAAAGCTTCAGCATTACACGCCGCCTGAGACACATGCGCGCGCACAAGACCTGAAGTCTGTGCGAAACATTGGCAAAGCTACGACATTACACGCCGCCTGGGTTACATGCCCGCGCACAAGACCCGAACACTTTGCCAAATATTGGCAAACCTACGGCATTACACGCCGCCGGAGAAACAGGCGCGCGCACAAGACTAGAAGTCTTTGCCAAGCATTGGCAAAGCTACGGCATTACACGCTGCCTGAGACATAGGCGCGCACAAGACCTGAAATCTTTGCCAAACATTGGCAAAGCTACGGCATTACACGCCGCCTGAGACACAGGCGTGCGCACAAGACCTGAAGTCTGTGCCAAACATTGGCAAAGCTACGAGATTACACTCCGCCTGGGTTACATGCCCGTGCACAAGACCTGAACTATTTGCCAAGTATTGGCAAATCTACGGCATTACACGCCGCCGGAGAAACAGGCGAGCGCACAAGACTAGAACTCTTTGCCAAACATTGGCAAAGCTACGGCATTACACGCTGCCTGAGACATAGGCGCGCACAAGACCTGAAATCTTTGCCAAACATTGGCAAAGCTTCGGCATTACACGCCGCCTGATACACATGCGCGCGCACAAGACCTGAAGTCTGTGCCAAACCTTGGCAAAGCTACGAGATTACACTCCGCCAGGGTTAGATGCCCGTGCACAAGACCTGAACTATTTCCCAAGTATTGGAAAATCTACGGCAGTACACGCCGCCGGAGAAACAGGCGAGCGCACAAGACTAGAACTCTTTGCCAGACTTTGGCAAAGCTACGGCATTACACGCTGCCTGAGACATAGGCGCGCACAAGACCTGAAATCTTTGCCAAACATTGGAAAAGCTATGGCATTACATGTCGCCTGAGACACAAGCGCGCACACAAGACCTGAAGTCTTTGCCAAACATTGGCAAAGCTACAGCATTACACGCCGCCTGAGACACAAGCGCGCGCACAAGACCTGAAGTCCTTGCCAAACATTGGCAAAGCTACGGCATTACAAGCCACCTGAGACACAAGCGTGAGCACAACACGTGATGTCTTTGCCAAACATTGGAAAAGCTACGGCATTACACCCCGATTAAAACACATGCGCACGCACAAGACCTGATGTCTTTGCCAATCATTGGCAAAGCTACGACATTACAAACCGCGTGAGACACATGCGCGCGCACAAGGCCTGACTTCTTTGCCAAACATTGGCAAAGCTAGGACATTGCACGTCGCCTGAAAAACATGCGCGCGCTAAAGACCTGAAATCTTTGCCAAACATCGACAAAGATTCAGCATTACACGCCGCCTGAGACACATGCGCGCGCACAAGACCAGAAGTCTGTGCGAAAACATTGGCAAAGCTACGACATTACACGCCGCCTGGGTTACAGGCGCATGCACAAGACGTGAAGTCTTTGCCAAACATTGGAAAAGCTACGACATTACACCCCGATTGAAACACATGCGCACGCACAAGACCTAGTGTCTTTGCAATCATTGGCAAAGCTACGACATTACACGCCGCGTGAGACACATGCAAGCGCACAAGGCCTGACGTCTTTGCCAAACATTGGCAAAGCTACGACATTGCACGTCGCCTGAGAAACATGCGCGCGCAAAAGACCTGAAATCTTTGCCAAACATCGACAAAGCTTCAGCATTACACGCCGCCTGAGACACATGCGCGCGCACAAGACCTGAAGTCTGTGCGAAACATTGGCAAAGCTACGACATTACACGCCGCCTGGGTTACATGCCCGCGCACAAGACCCGAACTCTTTGCCAAATATTGGCAAACCTACGGCATTACACGCCGCCGGAGAAACAGGCGCGCGCACAAGACTAGAAGTCTTTGCCAAGCATTGGCAAAGCTACGGCATTACACGCTGCCTGAGACATAGGCGCGCACAAGACCTGAAATCTTTGCCAAACATTGGCAAAGCTACGGCATTACACGCCGCCTGAGACACAGGCGTGCGCACAAGACCTGAAGTCTGTGCCAAACATTGGCAAAGCTACGAGATTACACTCCGCCTGGGTTACATGCCCGTGCACAAGACCTGAACTATTTGCCAAGTATTGGCAAATCTACGGCATTACACGCCGCCGGAGAAACAGGCGAGCGCACAAGACTAGAACTCTTTGCCAAACATTTGCAAAGCTACGGCATTACACGCTGCCTGTGACATCGGCGCACACAAGACCTGAAATCTTTGCCAAACATTGGAAAAGCTACGGCATTACATGTCGCCTGAGACACAAGCGCGCACACAAGACCTGAAGTCTTTGCTAAACATTGGCAACGCTACCGCATTACACGCCGCCTGAGACACAAGCGCGCGCACAAGATCTGAAGTCCTTGCCAAACATTGGCAAAGCTACGGCATTACAAGCCACCGGACACACAGGCGTGAGCACAACACGTGATGTCTTTGCCAAACATTGGAAAAGCTATGGCATTACACCCCGATTGAAACACATGCGCGCGCACAAGACCTGATGTCTTTGCCAATCATTGGCAAAGCTACGACATTACAAACCGCGTGAGACACATGCGAGCGCACAAGGCCTGACTTCTTTGCCAAACGTTGGCAAAGCTACGACATTGCACGTCGCCTGAGAAACATGTGCGCGCTAAAGACCTGAAATCTTTGCCAAACATCGACAAAGATTCAGCATTACACGCCGCCTGAGACACATGCGCGCGCACAAGACCAGAAGTCTGTGCGAAAACATTGGCAAAGCTACGACATTACACGCCGCCTGGGTTACAGGCGCGTGCACAAGACGTGAAGTCTTTGCCAAACATTGGAAAAGCTACGACATTACACCCCGATTGAAACACATGCGCACGCACAAGACCTGGTGTCTTTGCCAATCATTGGCAAAGCTACGACATTACACGCCGCGTGAGACACATGCAAGCGCACAAGGCCTGACGTCTTTGCCAAACATTGGCAAAGCTACGACATTGCACGTCGCCTGAGAAACATGCGCGCGTAAAAGACCTGAAATCTTTGCCAAACATCGACAAAGCTTCAGCATTACACGCCGCCTGAGACACATGCGCGCGCACAAGACCTGAAGTCTGTGCGAAACATTGGCAAAGCTAAGACATTACACGCCGCCTGGGTTACATGCCCGCGCACAAGACCCGAACTCTTTGCCAAATATTGGCAAACCTACGGCATTACACGCCGCCGGAGAAACAGGCGCGCGCACAAGACTAGAAGTCTTTGCCAAGCATTGGCAAAGCTACGGCATTACACGCTGCCTGAGACATAGGCGCGCACAAGACCTGAAATCTTTGCCAAACATTGGCAAAGCTACGGCATTACACGCCGCCTGAGACACAGGCGTGCGCACAAGACCTGAAGTCTGTGCCAAACATTGGCAAAGCTACGAGATTACACTCCGCCTGGGTTACATGCCCGTGCACAAGACCTGAACTATTTGCCAAGTATTGGCAAATCTACGGCATTACACGCCGCCGGAGAAACAGGCGAGCGCACAAGACTAGAACTCTTTGCCAAACATTTGCAAAGCTACGGCATTACACGCTGCCTGTGACATAGGCGCACACAAGACCTGAAATCTTTGCCAAACATTGGAAAAGCTACGGCATTACATGTCGCCTGAGACACAAGCGCGCTCACAAGACCTGAAGTCTTTGCTAAACATTGGCAACGCTACCGCATTACACGCCGCCTGAGACACAAGCGCGCGCACAAGATCTGAAGTCCTTGCCAAACATTGGCAAAGCTACGGCATTACAAGCCACCGGACACACAGGCGTGAGCACAACACGTGATGTCTTTGCCAAACATTGGAAAAGCTATGGCATTACACCCCGATTGAAACACATGCGCGCGCACAAGACCTGATGTCTTTGCCAATCATTGGCAAAGCTACGACATTACAAACCGCGTGAGACACATGCGAGCGCACAAGGCCTGACTTCTTTGCCAAACGTTGGCAAAGCTACGACATTGCACGTCGCCTGAGAAACATGCGCGCGCAAAAGACCTGAAATCTTTGCCAAACATCGACAAAGCTTCAGCATTACACGCCGCCTAAGACACATGCGCGCGCACAAGACCTGAAGTCTGTGCGAAACATTGGCAAAGCTACGACATTACACGCCGCCTGGGTTACATGCCCGCGCACAAGACCCGAACTCTTTGCCAAATATTGGCAAACCTACGGCATTACACGCCGCCGGAGAAACAGGCGCGCGCACAAGACTAGAAGTCTTTGCCAAGCATTGGCAAAGCTACGGCATTACACGCTGCCTGAGACATAGGCGCGCACAAGACCTGAAATCTTTGCCAAACATTGGCAAAGATACGGCATTACACGCCGCCTGAGACACAGGCGTGCGCACAAGACTTGAAATCTGTGCCAAACATTGGCAAAGCTACGAGATTACACTCCGCCTGGGTTACATGCCCGTGCACAAGACCTGAACTATTTGCCAAGTATTGGCAAATCTACGGCATTACACGCCGCCGGAGAAACAGGCGAGCGCACAAGACTAGAACTCTTTGCCAAACATTGGCAAAGCTACGGCATTACACGCTGCCTGAGACATAGGCGCGCACAAGACCTGAAATCTTTGCCAAACATTGGCAAAGCTTCGGCATTACATGCCGCCTGATACACATGCGCGCGCACAAGACCTGAAGTCTGTGCCAAACATTGGCAAAGCTACGAGATTACACTCCGCCAGGGTTAGATGCCCGTGCACAAGACCTGAACTATTTGCCAAGTATTGGAAAATCTACGGCAGTACACGCCGCCGGAGAAACAGGCGAGCGCACAAGACTAGAACTCTTTGCCAAACTTTGGCAAAGCTACGGCATTACACGCTGCCTGAGACATAGGCGCGCACAAGACCTGAAATCTTTGCCAAACATTGGAAAAGCTATGGCATTACATGTCGCCTGAGACACAAGCGCGCACACAAGACCTGAAGTCTTTGCCAAACATTGGCAAAGCTACAGCATTACACGCCGCCTGAGACACAAGTGCGCGCACAAGACCTGAAGTCATTGCCAAACATTGGCAAAGCTACGGCATTACAAGCCACCTGAGACACACGCGTGAGCACAACACGTGATGTCTTTGCCAAACATTGGAAAAGCTACGGCATTACACCCCGATTAAAACACATGCGCACGCACAAGACCTGATGTCTTTGCCAATCATTGGCAAAGTTACGACATTACAAACCGCGTGAGACACATGCGAGCGCACAAGGCCTGACTTCTTTGCCAAACGTTGGCAAAGCTACGATATTGCACGTCGCCTGAGAAACATGCGCGCGCAAAAGACCTGAAGTCATCGACAAAGCTTCGGCATTACACGCCGCCTGAGACACATGCGCGCGCACAAGACCTGAAGTCTGTGAGAAACATTGGCAAAGCTACGACATAACACGCCGCCTGGGTTACATGCCCGCGCACAAGACCTGAACTCTTTGTCAAATATTGGCAAACCTACGGCATTACACGCCGCCGGAGAAACAGGCGCGCGCACAAGACTAGAACTCTTTGCCAAACATTGGCAAAGCTACGGCATTACACGCTGCCTGAGACATAGGCGCGCACAAGACCTGAAATCTTTGCCAAACATTGGCAAAGCTACGGCATTACACGCCGCCTGAGACACAGGCGCGCGCACAAGACCTGAAGTCTGTGCCAAACATTGGCAAAGCTACGAGATTACACTCCGCCTGGGTTACATGCCCGTGCACAAGACCTGAACTATTTGCCAAGTATTGGCAAATCTACGGCATTACACGCCGCCGGAGAAACAGGCGAGCGCACAAGACTAGAACTCTTTGCCAAACATTGGCAAAGCTACGGCATTACACGCTGCCTGTGACATAGGCGCACACAAGACCTGAAATCTTTGCCAAACATTGGAAAAGCTACGGCATTACATGTCGCCTGAGACACAAGCGCGCACACAAGACCTGAAGTCTTTGCTAAACATTGGCAACGCTACCGCATTACACGCCGCCTGAGACACAAGCGCGCGCACAAGATCTGAAGTCCTTGCCAAACATTGGCAAAGCTACGGCATTACAAGCCACCGGACACACAGGCGTGAGCACAACACGTGATGTCTTTGCCAAACATTGGAAAAGCTATGGCATTACACCCCGATTGAAACACATGCGCGCGCACAAGACCTGATGTCTTTGCCAATCATTGGCAAAGCTACGACATTACAAACCGCGTGAGACACATGCGAGCGCACAAGGCCTGACTTCTTTGCCAAACGTTGGCAAAGCTACGACATTGCACGTCGCCTGAGAAACATGCGCGCGCAAAAGACCTGAAATCTTTGCCAAACATCGACAAAGCTTCAGCATTACACGCCGCCTGAGACACATGCGCGCGCACAAGACCTGAAGTCTGTGCGAAACATTGGCAAAGCTACGACATTACACGCCGCCTGGGTTACATGCCCGCGCACAAGACCCGAACTCTTTGCCAAATATTGGCAAACCTACGGCATTACACGCCGCCGGAGAAACAGGCGCGCGCACAAGACTAGAAGTCTTTGCCAAGCATTGGCAAAGCTACGACATTACACGCTGCCTGAGACATAGGCGCGCACAAGACCTAAAATCTTTGCCAAACATTGGCAAAGCTACGGCATTACACGCCGCCTGAGACACAGGCGTGCGCACAAGACCTGAAGTCTGTGCCAAACATTGGCAAAGCTACGAGATTACACTCCGCCTGGGTTACATGCCCGTGCACAAGACCTGAACTATTTGCCAAGTATTGGCAAATCTACGGCATTACACGCCGCCGGAGAAACAGGCGAGCGCACAAGACTAGAACTCTTTGCCAAACATTGGCAAAGCTACGGCATTACACGCTGCCTGAGACATAGGCGCGCACAAGACCTGAAATCTTTGCCAAACATTGGCAAAGCTTCGGCATTACACGCCGCCTGATACACATGCGCGCGCACAAGACCTGAAGTCTGTGCCAAACATTGGCAAAGCTACGAGATTACACTCCGCCAGGGTTAGATGCCCGTGCACAAGACCTGAACTATTTGCCAAGTATTGGAAAGTCTACGGCAGTACACGCCGCCGGAGAAACAGGCGAGCGCACAAGACTAGAACTCGTTGCCAAACTTTGGCAAAGCTACGGCATTACATGCTGCCTGAGACATAGGCGTGCACAAGACCTGAAATCTTTGCCAAACATTGGAAAAGCTATGGCATTACATGTCGCCTGAGACACAAGCGCGCACACAAGACCTGAAGTCTTTGCCAAACATTGGCAAAGCTACAGCATTACACGCCGCCTGAGACACAAGCGCGCGCACAAGACCTAAAGTCCTTGCCAAACATTGGCAAAGCTACGGCATTACAAGCCACCTGAGACACAAGCGTGAGCACAACACGTGATGTCTTTGCCAAACATTGGAAAAGCTACGGCATTACACCCCGATTATAACACATGCGCACGCACAAGACCTGATGTCTTTGCCAATCATTCGCAAAGCTACGACATTACAAACCGCGTGAGACACATGCGCGCGCACAAGGCCTGACTTCTTTGCCAAACATTGGCAAAGCTAGGACATTGCATGTCGCCTGAAAAACATGCGCGCGCTAAAGACCTGAAATCTTTGCCAAACATCGACAAAGATTCAGCATTACACGCCGCCTGAGACACATGCGCGCGCACAAGACCAGAAGTCTGTGCGAAAACATTGGCAAAGCTACGACATTACACGCCGCCTGTGTTACAGGCGCGTGCACAAGACGTGAAGTCTTTGCCAAACATTGGAAAAGCTACGACATTACACCCCGATTGAAACACATGCGCACGCACAAGACCTGGTGTCTTTGCCTATCATTGGCAAAGCTACGACATTACACGCCGCGTGAGACACATGCAAGCGCACAAGGCCTGACGTCTTTGCCAAACATTGGCAAAGCTACGACATTGCACGTCGCCTGAGAAACATGCGCGCGCAAAAGACCTGAAATCTTTGCCAAACATCGACAAAGCTTCAGCATTACACGCCGCCTGAGACACATGCGCGCGCACAAGACCTGAAGTCTGTGCGAAACATTGGCAAAGCTACGACATTACACGCCGCCTGGGTTACATGCCCGCGCACAAGACCTGAACTCTTTGCCAAATATTGGCAAACCTATGGCATTACACGCCGCCGGAGAAACAGGCGCGCGCACAAGACTATAACTCTTTGCCAAACATTGGCAAAGCTACGGCATTACACGCTGCCTGAGACATAGGCGCGCACAAGACCTGAAATCTTTGCCAAACATTGGCAAAGCTACGGCATTACACGCCGCATGAGACACATGCGCGCGCACAAGACCTGAAGTCTGTGCCAAACATTGGCAAAGCTACGAGATTACACTCCGCCTGGGTTACATGCCCGTACACAAGACCTGAACTATTTGCCAAATATTGGCAAATCTACGGCATTACACGCCGCCGGAGAAACAGGCGAGCGCAAAAGACTAGAACTCTTTGCCAAACATTGGCAAAGCTACGGCATTACACGCTGCTTGAGACATAGGCGCGCACAAGACTTGAAATCTTTGCCAAACATTGGCAAAGCTTCGGCATTACACGCCGCCTGAGACACATGCGCGCGCGTAAGACCTGAAGTCTGTGCCAAACATTGGCTAAGCTACGAGATTACACTCCGCCTGGGTTACATGCCCGTGCACAAGACCTGAACTATTTGCCAAGTATTGGAAAATCTACGGCATTACACGCCGCCGGAGAAACAGGCGAGCGCACAAGACTAGAACTCTTTGCCAAACATTGGCAAAGCTACGGCATTACACGCTGCCTGAGACATAGGCGCGCACAAGACCTGAAATCTTTGCCAAATATTGGAAAAGCTACGGCATTACGTGTCGCCTGAGACACAAGCGCGCACACAAGACCTGAAGTCTTTGCCAAACATTGGCAAAGCTACAGCATTACACGCCGCCTGAGACACAAGCGCGCGCACAAGACCTGAAGTCCTTGCCAAACATTGGCAAAGCTACGGCATTACAAGCCACCTGAGACACTGGCGTGAGCACAACACGTGATGTCTTAGCCAAACATTGGAAAAGCTACGGCATTACACCCCGATTGAAACACATGCGCGCGCACAAGACTTGATGTCTTTGCCAATCATTGGTAAAGCTACGACATTACAAACCGCGTGAGACACATGCGCGCGCACAAGGCCTGACTTCTTTGCCAAACATTGGCAAAGCTATGACATTGCACGTCGCATGAAAAACATGCGCGCGCAAAAGACCTGAAATCATTGCCAAACATCGACAAAGCTTCAGCATTACACGCCTCCTGAGACACATGCGCGTAAACAAGACCTGAAGTCTGTGCGAAACATTGGCAAAGCTACTACATTACACGCCGCCTGGGTTACATGCCCGTGCACAAGACCTGAACTCTTTGCCAAATATTGGTAAACCTACGGCATTACACGCCGCCAGAGAAACAGGCGCGCGCACAAGACTAGAACTCTTTGCCAAACATTGGCAAAGCTACGGCATTACACGTTGCCTAAGACATAGGCGCGCACAAGACCTGAAATCTTTGCCAAACATTGGCAAAGCTACGGCATTACACGCCGCCTGAGACACAGGCGCGCTCACAAGACATGAAGTCTTTGCCAAACATTGGAAAAGCTACGGCATTACACGTCGCCTGAGACACAGGCGCGCACACAAGACCTGAAGTCTTTGCCAAACATTGGCAAAGCTACAGCATTACACGCCGCCTGAGACACAAGCGCGCGCACAAGACCTGAAGTCCTTGCCAAACATTGGCAAAGCTACGGTATTACACGCCGCCTCAAACACAAGCGCGCGCACAAGACGTGAAATCTTTGCCAAACATTGGCAAAGCTATGACATTACACCCCTTTTGAAACACAAGCGCTAGCACAAGACCTGATGTCTTTGCCAATCATTGGCCAAGCTACGACATTAGACGCCGCGTGAGACACATGCGCGCGAACAAGGCCTGACGTCTTTGCCAAACATTGGCAAAGCTACGACATTGCACGCCGCCTGAGAAACATGCGCTCGCAAAAGACCTGAAGTCTTTGCCAAACATTGACAGAGCTTCGGCATTACACGTCGCCTGAGACACATGCGCGCGCACAAGACCTCTAGTCAGTACCAAACATTGGCAAAGCTACGACATTACACGCCGCCTGGGTTACATACAAGACCTGAACTCTATGCCAAATATTGGCAAAGCTACAGCATTACACGCCGCCTGAGACACATGCGCGCACAAAAGACCTGAAATCTTTGCCAAACATTGGAAAAGCTACGGCATTACACGTCGCCTGAGACACAGGCCCGCACACAAGACCTGAAGTCTTTGCCAAACATTGGCAAAGCTACAGCATTACACGCCGCCTGAGACACAAGCGCGCGCACAAGACCTGAAGTCCTTGCCAAACATTGGCAAAGCTACGGCATTACACGCCGCCTCAAAAACAAGCGCGCGCACAAGACGTGAAGTCTTTACCAAACATTGGAAAAGCTACGAGATTACACCCCGATTGAAACACATGCGCACGCACAAGACCTGGTGTCTTTGCCAATCATTGGCAAAGCTACGACATTACACGCCGCGTGAGACACATGCGCGCGCAAGGCCTGACGTCTTTGCCAAACATTGGCAAAGCTACGACATTGCACGTCGCCTGAGAAACATGCGCGCGCAAAAGACCAGAAATCTTTGCCAAACATCGACAAAGCTTCAGCATTACACGCCGCCTGAGACACATGCGCGCGCACAAGACCTGAAGTCTGTGCGAAACATTGGCAAAGCTACGACATTACACGCCGCCTGGGTTACATGCCCGCGCACAAGACCTGAACTCTTTGCCAAATATTGGCAAACCTATGGCATTACACGCCGCCGGAGAAACAGGCGCGCGCACAAGACTATAACTCTTTGCCAAACATTGGCAAAGCTACGGCATTACACGCTGCCTGAGACATAGGCGCGCACAAGACCTGAAATCTTTGCCAAACATTGGCAAAGCTACGGCATTACACGCCGCATGAGACACATGCGCGCGCACAAGACCTGAAGTCTGTGCCAAACATTGGCAAAGCTACGAGATTACACTCCGCCTGGGTTACATGCCCGTACACAAGACCTGAACTATTTGCCAAATATTGGCAAATCTACGGCATTACACGCCGCCGGAGAAACAGGCGAGCGCAAAAGACTAGAACTCTTTGCCAAACATTGGCAAAGCTACGGCATTACACGCTGCTTGAGACATAGGCGCGCACAAGACTTGAAATCTTTGCCAAACATTGGCAAAGCTTCGGCATTACACGCCGCCTGAGACACATACGCGCGCGTAAGACCTGAAGTCTGTGCCAAACATTGGCTAAGCTACGAGATTACACTCCGCCTGGGTTACATGCCCGTGCACAAGACCTGAACTATTTGCCAAGTATTGGAAAATCTACGGCATTACACGCCGCCGGAGAAACAGGCGAGCGCACAAGACTAGAACTCTTTGCCAAACATTGGCAAAGCTACGGCATTACACGCTGCCTGAGACATAGGCGCGCACAAGACCTGAAATCTTTGCCAAATATTGGAAAAGCTACGGCATTACGTGTCGCCTGAGACACAAGCGCGCACACAAGACCTGAAGTCTTTGCCAAACATTGGCAAAGCTACAGCATTACACGCCGCCTGAGACACAAGCGCGCGCACAAGACCTGAAGTCCTTGCCAAACATTGGCAAAGCTACGGCATTACAAGCCACCTGAGACACTGGCGTGAGCACAACACGTGATGTCTTAGCCAAACATTGGAAAAGCTACGGCATTACACCCCGATTGAAACACATGCGCGCGCACAAGACTTGATGTCTTTGCCAATCATTGGTAAAGCTACGACATTACAAACCGCGTGAGACACATGCGCGCGCACAAGGCCTGACTTCTTTGCCAAACATTGGCAAAGCTATGACATTGCACGTCGCATGAAAAACATGCGCGCGCAAAAGACCTGAAATCATTGCCAAACATCGACAAAGCTTCAGCATTACACGCCTCCTGAGACACATGCGCGTAAACAAGACCTGAAGTCTGTGCGAAACATTGGCAAAGCTACTACATTACACGCCGCCTGGGTTACATGCCCGTGCACAAGACCTGAACTCTTTGCCAAATATTGGTAAACCTACGGCATTACACGCCGCCAGAGAAACAGGCGCGCGCACAAGACTAGAACTCTTTGCCAAACATTGGCAAAGCTACGGCATTACACGTTGCCTAAGACATAGGCGCGCACAAGACCTGAAATCTTTGCCAAACATTGGCAAAGCTACGGCATTACACGCCGCCTGAGACACAGGCGCGCTCACAAGACATGAAGTCTTTGCCAAACATTGGAAAAGCTACGGCATTACACGTCGCCTGAGACACAGGCGCGCACACAAGACCTGAAGTCTTTGCCAAACATTGGCAAAGCTACAGCATTACACGCCGCCTGAGACACAAGCGCGCGCACAAGACCTGAAGTCCTTGCCAAACATTGGCAAAGCTACGGTATTACACGCCGCCTCAAACACAAGCGCGCGCACAAGACGTGAAATCTTTGCCAAACATTGGCAAAGCTATGACATTACACCCCTTTTGAAACACAAGCGCTAGCACAAGACCTGATGTCTTTGCCAATCATTGGCCAAGCTACGACATTAGACGCCGCGTGAGACACATGCGCGCGAACAAGGCCTGACGTCTTTGCCAAACATTGGCAAAGCTACGACATTGCACGCCGCCTGAGAAACATGCGCTCGCAAAAGACCTGAAGTCTTTGCCAAACATTGACAGAGCTTCGGCATTACACGTCGCCTGAGACACATGCGCGCGCACAAGACCTCTAGTCAGTACCAAACATTGGCAAAGCTACGACATTACACGCCGCCTGGGTTACATACAAGACCTGAACTCTATGCCAAATATTGGCAAAGCTACAGCATTACACGCCGCCTGAGACACATGCGCGCACAAAAGACCTGAAATCTTTGCCAAACATTGGAAAAGCTACGGCATTACACGTCGCCTGAGACACAGGCCCGCACACAAGACCTGAAGTCTTTGCCAAACATTGGCAAAGCTACAGCATTACACGCCGCCTGAGACACAAGCGCGCGCACAAGACCTGAAGTCCTTGCCAAACATTGGCAAAGCTACGGCATTACACGCCGCCTCAAAAACAAGCGCGCGCACAAGACGTGAAGTCTTTACCAAACATTGGAAAAGCTACGAGATTACACCCCGATTGAAACACATGCGCACGCACAAGACCTGGTGTCTTTGCCAATCATTGGCAAAGCTACGACATTACACGCCGCGTGAGACACATGCGCGCGCAAGGCCTGACGTCTTTGCCAAACATTGGCAAAGCTACGACATTGCACGTCGCCTGAGAAACATGCGCGCGCAAAAGACCAGAAATCTTTGCCAAACATCGACAAAGCTTCAGCATTACACGCCGCCTGAGACACATGCGCGCGCACAAGACCTGAAGTCTGTGCGAAACATTGGCAAAGCTACGACATTACACGCCGCCTGGGTTACATGCCCGCGCACAAGACCTGAACTCTTTGCCAAATATTGGCAAACCTATGGCATTACACGCCGCCGGAGAAACAGGCGCGCGCACAAGACTATAACTCTTTGCCAAACATTGGCAAAGCTACGGCATTACACGCTGCCTGAGACATAGGCGCGCACAAGACCTGAAATCTTTGCCAAACATTGGCAAAGCTACGGCATTACACGCCGCATGAGACACATGCGCGCGCACAAGACCTGAAGTCTGTGCCAAACATTGGCAAAGCTACGAGATTACACTCCGCCTGGGTTACATGCCCGTACACAAGACCTGAACTATTTGCCAAATATTGGCAAATCTACGGCATTACACGCCGCCGGAGAAACAGGCGAGCGCAAAAGACTAGAACTCTTTGCCAAACATTGGCAAAGCTACGGCATTACACGCTGCTTGAGACATAGGCGCGCACAAGACTTGAAATCTTTGCCAAACATTGGCAAAGCTTCGGCATTACACGCCGCCTGAGACACATACGCGCGCGTAAGACCTGAAGTCTGTGCCAAACATTGGCTAAGCTACGAGATTACACTCCGCCTGGGTTACATGCCCGTGCACAAGACCTGAACTATTTGCCAAGTATTGGAAAATCTACGGCATTACACGCCGCCGGAGAAACAGGCGAGCGCACAAGACTAGAACTCTTTGCCAAACATTGGCAAAGCTACGGCATTACACGCTGCCTGAGACATAGGCGCGCACAAGACCTGAAATCTTTGCCAAATATTGGAAAAGCTACGGCATTACGTGTCGCCTGAGACACAAGCGCGCACACAAGACCTGAAGTCTTTGCCAAACATTGGCAAAGCTACAGCATTACACGCCGCCTGAGACACAAGCGCGCGCACAAGACCTGAAGTCCTTGCCAAACATTGGCAAAGCTACGGCATTACAAGCCACCTGAGACACTGGCGTGAGCACAACACGTGATGTCTTAGCCAAACATTGGAAAAGCTACGGCATTACACCCCGATTGAAACACATGCGCGCGCACAAGACTTGATGTCTTTGCCAATCATTGGTAAAGCTACGACATTACAAACCGCGTGAGACACATGCGCGCGCACAAGGCCTGACTTCTTTGCCAAACATTGGCAAAGCTATGACATTGCACGTCGCATGAAAAACATGCGCGCGCAAAAGACCTGAAATCATTGCCAAACATCGACAAAGCTTCAGCATTACACGCCTCCTGAGACACATGCGCGTAAACAAGACCTGAAGTCTGTGCGAAACATTGGCAAAGCTACTACATTACACGCCGCCTGGGTTACATGCCCGTGCACAAGACCTGAACTCTTTGCCAAATATTGGTAAACCTACGGCATTACACGCCGCCAGAGAAACAGGCGCGCGCACAAGACTAGAACTCTTTGCCAAACATTGGCAAAGCTACGGCATTACACGTTGCCTAAGACATAGGCGCGCACAAGACCTGAAATCTTTGCCAAACATTGGCAAAGCTACGGCATTACACGCCGCCTGAGACACAGGCGCGCTCACAAGACATGAAGTCTTTGCCAAACATTGGAAAAGCTACGGCATTACACGTCGCCTGAGACACAGGCGCGCACACAAGACCTGAAGTCTTTGCCAAACATTGGCAAAGCTACAGCATTACACGCCGCCTGAGACACAAGCGCGCGCACAAGACCTGAAGTCCTTGCCAAACATTGGCAAAGCTACGGTATTACACGCCGCCTCAAACACAAGCGCGCGCACAAGACGTGAAATCTTTGCCAAACATTGGCAAAGCTATGACATTACACCCCTTTTGAAACACAAGCGCTAGCACAAGACCTGATGTCTTTGCCAATCATTGGCCAAGCTACGACATTAGACGCCGCGTGAGACACATGCGCGCGAACAAGGCCTGACGTCTTTGCCAAACATTGGCAAAGCTACGACATTGCACGCCGCCTGAGAAACATGCGCTCGCAAAAGACCTGAAGTCTTTGCCAAACATTGACAGAGCTTCGGCATTACACGTCGCCTGAGACACATGCGCGCGCACAAGACCTCAAGTCAGTACCAAACATTGGCAAAGCTACGACATTACACGCCGCCTGGGTTACATACAAGACCTGAACTCTATGCCAAATATTGGCAAAGCTACAGCATTACACGCCGCCTGAGACACATGCGCGCACAAAAGACCTGAAATCTTTGCCAAACATTGGAAAAGCTACGGCATTACACGTCGCCTGAGACACAGGCCCGCACACAAGACCTGAAGTCTTTGCCAAACATTGGCAAAGCTACAGCATTACACGCCGCCTGAGACACAAGCGCGCGCACAAGACCTGAAGTCCTTGCCAAACATTGGCAAAGCTACGGCATTACACGCCGCCTCAAAAACAAGCGCGCGCACAAGACGTGAAGTCTTTACCAAACATTGGAAAAGCTACGAGATTACACCCCGATTGAAACACATGCGCACGCACAAGACCTGGTGTCTTTGCCAATCATTGGCAAAGCTACGACATTACACGCCGCGTGAGACACATGCGCGCGCAAGGCCTGACGTCTTTGCCAAACATTGGCAAAGCTACGACATTGCACGTCGCCTGAGAAACATGCGCGCGCAAAAGACCAGAAATCTTTGCCAAACATCGACAAAGCTTCAGCATTACACGCCGCCTGAGACACATGCGCGCGCACAAGACCTGAAGTCTGTGCGAAACATTGGCAAAGCTACGACATTACACGCCGCCTGGGTTACATGCCCGCGCACAAGACCTGAACTCTTTGCCAAATATTGGCAAACCTACGGCATTACACGCCGCCGGAGAAACAGGCGCGCGCACAAGACTATAACTCTTTGCCAAACATTGGCAAAGCTACGGCATTACACGCTGCCTGAGACATAGGCGCGCACAAGACCTGAAATCTTTGCCAAACATTGGCAAAGCTACGGCATTACACGCCGCCTGAGACACATGCGCGCGCACAAGACCTGAAGTCTGTGCCAAACATTGGCAAAGCTACGAGATTACACTCCGCCTGGGTTACATGCCCGTGCACAAGACCTGAACTATTTGCCAAATATTGGCAAATCTACGGCATTACACGCCGCCGGAGAAACAGGCGAGCGCAAAAGACTAGAACTCTTTGCCAAACATTGGCAAAGCTACGGCATTACACGCTGCCTGAGACATAGGCGCGCACAAGACTTGAAATCTTTGCCAAACATTGGCAAAGCTTCGGCATTACACGCCGCCTGAGACACATGCGCGCGCATAAGACCTGAAGTCTGTGCCAAACATTGGCAAAGCTACGAGATTACACTCCCCCTGGGTTACATGCCCGTGCACAAGACCTGAACTATTTGCCAAGTATTGGAAAATCTACGGCATTACACGCCGCCGGAGAAACAGGCGAGCGCACAAGACTAGAACTCTTTGCCAAACATTGGCAAAGCTACGGCATTACACGCTGCCTGAGACATAGGCGCGCACAAGACCTGAAATCTTTGCCAAACATTGGAAAAGCTACGGCATTACGTGTCGCCTGAGACACAAGCGCGCACACAAGACCTGAAGTCTTTGCCAAACATTGGCAAAGCTACAGCATTACACGCCGCCAGAGACACAAGCGCGCGCACAAGACCTGAAGTCCTTGCCAAACATTGGCAAAGCTACGGCATTACAAGCCTCCTGAGACACTAGCGTGAGCACAACACGTGATGTCTTTCCCAAACATTGGAAAAGCTACGGCATTACACCCCGATTGAAACACATGCGCGCGCACTAGACTTGATGTCTTTGCCAATCATTGGCAAAGCTACGACATTACAAACCGCATGAGAAACATGCGCGCGCACAAGGCCTGACTTCTTTGCCAAACATTGGCAAAGCTACGACATTGAACGTCGCATGAAAAACATGCGCGCGCAAAAGACCTGAAATCATTGCCAAACATCGACAAAGCTTCAGCATTACACGCCTCCTGAGACACATGCGCGTAAACAAGACCTGAAGTCTGTGCGAAACATTGGCAAAGCTACTACATTACACGCCGCCTGGGTTACATGCCCGCGCACAAGACCTGAACTCTTTGCCAAATATTGGCAAACCTACGGCATTACACGCCGCCGGAGAAACAGGCGCGCGCACAAGACTAGAACTCTTTGCCAAGCATTGGCAAAGCTACGGCATTACACGCTGCCTGAGACATAGGCGCGCACAAGACCTGAAATCTTTGCCAAACATTGGCAAAGCTACGGCATTACACGCCGCCTGAGACACATGCGCGCGCACAAGACCATAAGTCTGTGCGAAACATTGGCAAAGCTACGACATTACACGCCGCCTGGGTTACATGCCCGCGCACAAGACCCGAACTCCTTGCCAAATATTGGAAAACCTACGGCATTACACGCCGCCGGAGAAACAGGCACGCGCACAAGACTAGAACTCTTTGCCAAACATTGGCAAAGCTACGGCATTACACGCTGCCTAAGACATAGGCGCGCACAAGACCTGAAATCTTTGCCAAACATTGGCAAAGCTACGGCATTACACGCCGCCTGAGACACAGGCGCGCGCACAAGACATGAAGTCTTTGCCAAACATTGGAAAAGCTACGGCATTACACGTCGCCTGAGACACAGGCGCGCACACAAGACCTGAAGTCTTTGCCAAACATTGGCAAAGCTACAGCATTACACGCCGCCTGAGACAAGCGCGCGCACAAGACCTGAAATCCTTGCCAAACATTGGCAAAGCTACGGCATTACACGCCGCCTCAAACACAAGCGCGCGCACAAGATGTGAAGTCTTTGCCAAACATTGGCAAAGCTACGACATTACACCCCTTTTGAAACACAAGCGCTCGCACAAGACCTGATGTCTTTGCCAATCATTGGCCAAGCTACGACATTATACGCCGCGTGAGACACATGCGCGCGCACAAGGCCTGACGTCTTTGCCAAACATTGGCAAAGCTACGACATTGCACGCCGCCTGAGAAACATGCGCTCGCAAAAGACCTGAAGTCTTTGCCAAACATTGACAGAGCTTCGGCATTACACGTCGCCTGAGACACATGCACGCGCACAAGACCTCAAGTCAGTACCAAACATTGGCAAAGCTACGACATTACACGCCGCCTGGGTTACATGCCCGCGCACAAGACCTGAACTCTATGCCAAATATTGGCAAAGCTACAGCATTACACGCTGCCTGAGACACATGCGCGCACAAAAGACCTGAAATCTTTGCCAAACATTGGAAAAGCTACGGCATTACACGTCGCCTAAGACACAGGCCCGCACATAAGACCTGAAGTCTTTGCCAAACATTGGCAAAGCTACAGCATTACACGCCGCCTGGGTTACATGCCCGCGCACAAGACCTGTACTCTTTGCCAAATATTGGCAAACCTACGGCATTACACGCCGCCGGAGAAACAGGCGCGCGCACAAGACTAGAACTCTTTGCCAAGCATTGGCAAAGCTACGGCATTACACGCTGCCTGAGACATAGGCGCGCACAAGATCTGAAAACTTTGCCAAACATTGGCAAAGCTAAGGCATTACACGCCGCCTGAGACACAGGCGCGCGCACAAGACCTGAAGTCTGTGCCAAACATTGGCAAAGCTACGAGATTACACTCCGCCTGGGTTACATGCCCGTGCACAAGACCTGAACTATTTGCCAAGTATTGGCAAATCTACGGCATTACACGCCGCCGGAGAAACAGGCGAGCGCAGAAGACTAGAACTCTTTGCCAAAGATTGGCAAAGCTACGGCATTACACGCTGCCTGAGACATAGGCGCGCACAAGACCTGAAATCTTTGCCAAACATTGGAAAAGCTACGGCATTACATGTCGCCTGAGACACAAGCGCGCACACAAGAGCTGAAGTCTTTGCTAAACATTGGCAAAGCTACAGCATTACACGCCGCCTGAGACACAAGCGCGCGCACAAGACCTGATGTCCTTGCCAATCATTGGCAAAGCTACGGCATTACAAGCCACCTGAGACACAGGCGTGAGCACAACACGTGATGTCTTTGCCAAACATTGGAAAAGCTACGGCATTACACCCCGATTGAAACACATGCGCGCGCACAAGACCTGATGTCTTTGCCAATCATTGGCAAAGCTACGACATTACAAACCGCGTGAGACACATGCGAGCGCACAAGGCCTGACTTCTTTGCCAAACATTGGCAAAGCTACGACATTGCACGTCGCCTGAGAAACATGCGGGCGCAAAAGACCTGAAATCTTTGCCAAACATCGACAAAGCTTCAGCATTACACGCCGCCTGAGACACATGCGCGCGCACAAGACCTGAAGTCTATGCCAAACATTGGCAAAGCTACGAGATTACACTCCGCCTGGGTTACGTGCCCGCGCACAAGACCTGAACTCTTTGCCAAATATTGGCAAACCTACGGCATTACACGCCGTCGAAGAAACAGGCGCGCGCACAAGACTAGAACTCTTTGCCAACCATTGGCAAAGCTACGGCATTACACGCTGCCTGAGACATAGGCGCGCACAAGACCTGAAATCTTTGCCAAACATTGGCAAAGCTACGGCATTACACGCCGCCTGAGACACAGGCGCGCGCACAAGACCTGAAGTCTGTGCCAAACATTGGAAAAGCTACGAGATTACACTCCGCCTGGGTTACATGCCCGTGCACAAGACCTGAACTATTTGCCAAGTATTGGCAAATATACGGCATTACACGCCGCCGGAGAAACAGGCGAGCGCACAAGACTAGAACTCTTTGCCAAAGATTGGCAAAGCTACGGCATTACACGCTGCCTGAGACATAGGCGCGCAAAAGACCTGAAATCTTTGCCAAACATTGGAAAAGCTACGGCATTACATGTCGCCTGAGACACAAGAGCGCGCACAAGACCTGAAGTCTTTGCTAAACATTGGCAAAGCTACAGCATTACACGCCGCCTGAGACACAAGCGCGCGCACAAGACCTGAAGTCCTTGCCAAACATTGGCAGAGATACGGCATTACAAGCCACCTGAGACACAGGCGTGAGCACAACACGTGATGTCTTTGCCAAATATTGGAAAAGCTACGGCATTACACCCCGATTGAAACACATGCACACGCACAAGACCTGATGTCTTTGCCAATCATTGGCAAAGCTACGACATTACAAACGGCGTGAGACACATGCGAGCGCACAAGGCCTGACTTCTTTGCCAAACATTGGCAAAGCTACGACATTGCACGTCGCCTGAGAAACATGCGGGCGCAAAAGACCTGAAATCTTTGCCAAACATCGACAAAGCTTCAGCATTACAAGCCGCCTGAGACACATGCGCGCGCACAAGACCTGAAGTCTGTGCGAAACATTGGCAAAGCTACGTCATTACACGCCGCCTGGGTTACTTGCCCGCGCACAAGAGCTGAACTCTTTGCCAAATATTGGCAAACCTACGGCATTACACGCCGCCGGAGAAACAGGCGCGCGCACAAGACTAGAACTCTTTGCCAAACATTGGCAAAGCTACGGCATTACACGCTGCCTGAGACATAGGCGCGCACAAGACCTGAAATCTTTGCCAAACATTGGCAAAGCTACGGCATTACACGCCGCCTGAGACACAGGCGCGCGCACAAGACCTGAAGTCTATGCCAAACATTTTCAAAGCTACGAGATTACACTCCGCCTGGGTTACATGCCCGTGCACAAGACCTGAACTATTTGCCAAGTATAGGCAAATCTACGGCATTACACGCCGCCGGAGAAACAGGCGAGCGCACAAGACTAGAACTCTTTGCCAAACATTGGCAAAGCTACGGCATTACATGCTGCCTGAGACATAGGCGCACACAAGACCTGAAATCTTTGCCAAACATTGGAAAAGCTACGGCATTACATGTCGCCTAAGACACAAGCGCGCACACAAGACCTGAAGTCTTTGCTAAACATTGGCAAAGCTACAGCATTACACGCCGCCTGAGACACAAGCGCGCGCACAAGACCTGAAGTCCTTGCCAAACATTGGCAAAGCTACGGCATTACTAGCCACCTGACACACAGGCGTGAGCACAACACGTGATGTCTTTGCCAAACATTGGAAAAGCTACGGCATTACACCCCGATTGAAACACATGAGCGCGCACAAGACCTGATGTCTTTGCCAATCATTGGCAAAGCTACGACATTACAAACGGCGTGAGACACATGCGAGCGCACAAGGCCTGACTTCTTTGCCAAACGTTGGCAAAGCTACGACATTGCACGTCGCCTGAGAAACATGCGCGCGCAAAAGACCTGAAATCTTTGCCAAACATCGACAAAGCTTCAGCATTACACGCCGCCTGAGACACATGCGCGCGCACAAGACCTGAGGTCTGTGCGAAACATTGGCAAAGCTACGACATTACACGCCGCATGGGTTACATGCCCGCGCACAAGACCTGAACTCTTTGCCAAATATTGGCAAACCTACGGCATTACACGCCGTCGAAGAAACAGGCGCGCGCACAAGACTAGAACTCTTTGCCAACCATTGGCAAAGCTACAGCATTACACGCTGCCTTAGACATAGGCGCGCACAAGACCTGAAATCTTTGCCAAACATTGGCAAAGCTACGGCATTACACGCCGCCTGAGACACAGGCGCGCGCACAAGACCTGAAGTCTGTGCCAAACATTGGCAAAGCTACGAGATTACACTCCGCCTGGGTTAAATGCCCGTGCACAAGACCTGAACTATTTGCCAAGTATTGGCAAATCTACGGCATTACACGCCGCCGGAGAAACAGGCGAGCGCACAAGACTAGAACTCTTTGCCAAAGATTGGCAAAGCTACGGCATTACACGCTGCCTGAGACATAGGCGCGCACAAGACCTGAAATCTTTGCCAAACATTGGAAAAGCTACGGCATTACATGTCGCCTGAGACACAAGCGCGCACACAAGACCTGAAGTCTTTGCTAAACATTGGCAAAGCTACAGCATTACACGCCGCCTGAGACACAAGCGCGCGCACAAGACCTGAAGTCCTTGCCAAACATTGGCAAAGCTACGGCATTACAAGCCACCTGAGACACAGCCGTGAGCACAACACGTGATGTCTTTGCCAAATATTGGAAAAGCTACGGCATTACACCCCGATTGAAACACATGCGCGCGCACAAGACCTGATGTCTTTGCCAATCATTGGCAAAGCTACGACATTACAAACCGCGTGAGACACACGCGAGCACACAAGGCCTGACTTCTTCGCCAAACGTTGGCAAAGCTACGACATTGCACGTCGCCTGAGAAACATGCGGGCGCAAAAGACCTGAAATCTTTGCCAAACATCGACAAAGCTTCAGCATTACACGCCGCCTGAGACACATGCGCGCGCACAAGACCTGAAGTCTGTGCGAAACATTGGCAAAGCTACGTCATTACACGCCGCCTGGGTTACATACCCGCGCACAAGACCAGAACTCTTTGCCAAATATTGGCAAACCAACGGCATTACACGCCGCCGGAGAAACAGGCGCGCGCACAAGACTAGAACTCTTTGCCAAACATTGGCAAAGCTACGACATTACACGCTGCCTGAGACATAGGCGCGCACAAGACCTGAAATCTTTGCCAAACATTGGCAAAGCTACGGCATTACACGCCGCCTGAGACACAGGCGCGCGCACAAGACCTGAAGTCTATGCCAAACTTTGGCAAAGCTACGAGATTACACTCCGCCTGGGTTACATGCCCGTGCACAAGACCTGAACTATTTGCCAAGTATTGGCAAATCTACGGCATTACACGCCGCCGGAGAAACAGGCGAGCGCACAAGACTAGAACTCTTTGCCAAACATTGGCAAAGCTACGACATTACACGCTACCTGAGACATAGGCGCACACAAGACCTGAAATCTTTGCCAAACATTGGAAAAGCTACGGCATTACATGTCGCCTAAGACACAAGCGCGCACACAAGACCTGAAGTCTTTGCTAAACATTGGCAAAGCTACAGCATTACACGCCGCCTGAGACACAAGCGCGCGCACAAGACCTGAAGTCCTTGCCAAACATTGGCAAAGCTACGGCATTACTAGCCACCTGACACACAGGCGTGAGCACAACACGTGATGTCTTTGCCAAACATTGGAAAAGCTACGGCATTACACCCCGATTGAAACACATGAGCGCGCACAAGACCTGATGTCTTTGCCAATCATTGGCAAAGCTACGACATTACAAACGGCGTGAGACACATGCGAGCGCACAAGGCCTGACTTCTTTGCCAAACGTTGGCAAAGCTACGACATTGCACGTCGCCTGAGAAACATGCGCGCGCAAAAGACCTGAAATCTTTGCCAAACATCGACAAAGCTTCAGCATTACACGCCGCCTGAGACACATGCGCGCGCACAAGACCTGAGGTCTGTGCGAAACATTGGCAAAGCTACGACATTACACGCCGCCTGGGTTACATGCCCGCGCACAAGACCTGAACTCTTTGCCAAATATTGGCAAACCTACGGCATTACACGCCGTCGAAGAAACAGGCGCGCGCACAAGACTAGAACTCTTTGCCAACCATTGGCAAAGCTACAGCATTACACGCTGCCTGAGACATAGGCGCGCACAAGACCTGAAATCTTTGCCAAACATTGGCAAAGCTACGGCATTACACGCCGCCTGAGACACAGGCGCGCGCACAAGACCTGAAGTCTGTGCCAAACATTGGCAAAGCTACGAGATTACACTCCGCCTGGGTTAAATGCCCGTGCACAAGACCTGAACTATTTGCCAAGTATTGGCAAATCTACGGCATTACACGCCGCCGGAGAAACAGGCGAGCGCACAAGACTAGAACTCTTTGCCAAAGATTGGCAAAGCTACGGCATTACACGCTGCCTGAGACATAGGCGCGCACAAGACCTGAAATCTTTGCCAAACATTGGAAAAGCTACGGCATTACATGTCGCCTGAGACACAAGCGCGCACACAAGACCTGAAGTCTTTGCTAAACATTGGCAAAGCTACAGCATTACACGCCGCCTGAGACACAAGCGCGCGCACAAGACCTGAAGTCCTTGCCAAACATTGGCAAAGCTACGGCATTACAAGCCACCTGAGACACAGCCGTGAGCACAACACGTGATGTCTTTGCCAAATATTGGAAAAGCTACGGCATTACACCCCGATTGAAACACATGCGCGCGCACAAGACCTGATGTCTTTGCCAATCATTGGCAAAGCTACGACATTACAAACCGCGTGAGACACATGCGAGCACACAAGGCCTGACTTCTTCGCCAAACATTGGCAAAGCTACGACATTACACGTCGCCTGAGAAACATGCGGGCGCAAAAGACCTGAAATCTTTGCCAAACATCGACAAAGCTTCAGCATTACACGCCGCCTGAGACACATGCGCGCGCACAAGACCTGAAGTCTGTGCGAAACATTGGCAAAGCTACGTCATTACACGCCGCCTGGGTTACATACCCGCGCACAAGACCAGAACTCTTTGCCAAATATTGGCAAACCTACGGCATTACACGCCGCCGGAGAAACAGGCGCGCGCACAAGACTAGAACTCTTTGCCAAACATTGGCAAAGCTACGACATTACACGCTGCCTGAGACATAGGCGCGCACAAGACCTGAAATCTTTGCCAAACATTGGCAAAGCTACGGCATTACACGCCGCCTGAGACACAGGCGCGCGCACAAGACCTGAAGTCTATGCCAAACTTTGGCAAAGCTACGAGATTACACTCCGCCTGGGTTACATGCCCGTGCACAAGACCTGAACTATTTGCCAAGTATTGGCAAATCTACGGCATTACACGCCGCCGGAGAAACAGGCGAGCGCACAAGACTAGAACTCTTTGCCAAACATTGGCAAAGCTACGACATTACACGCTACCTGAGACATAGGCGCACACAAGACCTGAAATCTTTGCCAAACATTGGAAAAGCTACGGCATTACATGTCGCCTGAGACACAAGCGCGCACACAAGACCTGAAGTCTTTGCTAAACATTGGCAAAGCTACAGCATTACACGCCGCCTGAGACACAAGCGCGGGCACAAGACCTGAAGTCCTTGCCAAACATTGGCAAAGCAACGACATTACAAGCCACCTGACACACAGGCGTGAGCACAACACGTGATGTCTTTGCCAAACATTGGAAAAGCTACGGCATTACACCCTGATTGAAACACATGCGCACGCACAAGACATGATGTCTTTGCCAATCATTGGCAAAGCTACGACATTACAAACGGCGTGAGACACATGCGAGCACACAAGGCCTGACTTCTTTGCCAAACGTTGGCAAAGCTACGACATTGCACGTCGCCTGAGAAACATGCGCGCGCAAAAGACCTGAAATCTTTGCCAAACATCGACAAAGCTTCAGCATTACACGCCGCCTGAGACACATGCGCGCGCACAAGACCTGAAGTCTGTGCGAAACAATGGCAAAGCTACGACATTACACGCCGCCTGGGTTACATGCTCGCGCACAAGACCTGAACTCTTTGCCAAATATTGGCAAACCTACGGCATTACACGCCGCCGAAGAAACAGGCGCGCGCACAAGACTAGAACTCTTTGCCAACCATTGGCAAAGCTACGGCATTACACGCTGCCTGAGACATAGGCGCGCACAAGACCTGAAATCTTTGCCAAACATTGGCAAAGCTACGGCATTACACGCCGCCTGAGACACAGGCGCGCGCACAAGACCTGAAGTCTGTGCCAAACATTGGCAAAGCTACGAGATTACACTCCGCCTGGGTTACATGCCCGTGCACAAGACCTGAGCTATTTGCCAAGTATTGGCAAATCTACGGCATTACACGCCGCCGGAGAAACAGGCGAGCGCACAAGACTAGAACTCTTTGCCAAAGATTGGCAAAGCTACGGCATTACACGCTGCCTGAGACATAGGCGCGCACAAGACCTGAAATCTTTGCCAAACATTGGAAAAGCTACGGCATTACATGTCACCTGAGACACAAGCGCGCACACAAGACGTGAAGTCTTTGCTAAACATAGGCAAAGCTACAGCATTACACGCCGCCTGAGACACAAGCGCGCACACAAGACCTGAAGTCCTTGCCAAACATTGGCAAAGCTACGGCATTACAAGCCAGCTGAGACACAGGCGTGAGCACAACACGTGATGTCTTTGCCAAATATTGGAAAAGCTACGGCATTACACCCCGATTGAAACACATGCGCGCGCACAAGACCTGATGTCTTTGCCAATCATTGGCAAAGCTACGACATTACAAACCGCGTGAGACACATGCGAGCGCACAAGGCCTGACTTCTTTGCCAAACATTGGCAAAGCTACGACATTGCACGTCGCCTGAGAAACATGCGGGCGCAAAAGACCTGAAATCTTTGCCAAACATCGACAAAGCTTCAGCAATACACGCCGCCTGAGACACATGCGCGCGCACAAGACCTGAAGTCTATGCGAAACATTGGCAAAGCTACGTCATTACACGCCGCCTGGGTTACTTGCCCGCGCACAAGACCTGAACTCTTTGCCAAATATTGGCAAACCTACGGCATTACACGCCGCCGAAGAAACAGGCGCGCGCACAAGACTAGAACTCTTTGCCAAACATTGGCAAAGCTACAACATTACACGCTGCCTGAGACATAGGCGCGCACAAGACCTGAAATCTTTGCCAAACATTGGCAAAGCTACGGCATTACACGCCGCCTGAGACACAGGCGCGCGCACAAGACCTGAAGTCTATGCCAAACATTTTCAAAGCTACGAGATTACACTCCGCCTGGGTTACATGCCCGTGCACAAGACCTGAACTATTTGCCAAGTATAGGCAAATCTACGGCATTACACGCCGCCGGAGAAACAGGCGAGCGCACAAGACTAGAACTCTTTGCCAAACATTGGCAAAGCTACGGCATAACACGCTGCCTGAGACATAGGCGCACACAAGACCTGAAATCTTTGCCAAACATTGGAAAAGCTACGGCATTACATGTCGCCTGAGACACAAGCGCGCACACAAGACCTGAAGTCTTTGCTAAACATTGGCAAAGCTACAGCATTACACGCCGCCTGAGACACAAGCGCGCGCACAAGACCTGAAGTCCTTGCCAAACATTGGCAAAGCTACGGCATTACAAGCCACCTGACACACAGGCGTGAGCACAACACGTGATGTCTTTGCCAAACATTGGAAAAGCTACGGCATTACACCCCGATTGAAACACATGAGCGCGCACAAGACCTGATGTCTTTGCCAATCATTGGCAAAGCTACGACATTACAAACGGCGTGAGACACATGCGAGCGCACAAGGCCTGACTTCTTTGCCAAACGTTGGCAAAGCTACGACATTGCACGTCGCCTGAGAAACATGCGCGCGCAAAAGACCTGAAATCTTTGCCAAACATCGACAAAGCTTCAGCATTACACGCCGCCTGAGACACATGCGCGCGCACAAGACCTGAGGTCTGTGCGAAAAATTGGCAAAGCTACGACATTACACGCCGCCTGGGTTACATGCCCGCGCACAAGACCTGAACTCTTTGCCAAATATTGGCAAACCTACGGCATTACACGCCGTCGAAGAAACAGGCGCGCGCACAAGACTAGAACTCTTTGCCAACCATTGGCAAAGCTACGGCATTACACGCTGCCTGAGACATAGGCGCGCACAAGACCTGAAATCTTTGCCAAACATTGGCAAAGCTACGGCATTACACGCCGCCTGAGACACAGGCGCGCGCACAAGACCTGAAGTCTGTGCCAAACATTGGCAAAGCTACGAGATTACACTCCGCCTGGGTTACATGCCCGTGCACAAGACCTGAACTATATGCCAAGTATTGGCAAATCTACGGCATTACACGCCGCCGGAGAAACAGGCGAGCGCACAAGACTAGAACTCTTTGCCAAACATTGGCAAAGCTACGACATTACACGCTGCCTGAGACATAGGCGCACACAAGACCTGAAATCTTCGCCAAACATTGGAAAGGCTACGGCATTACATGTCGCCTGAGACACAAGCGCGCACACAAGACCTGAAGTCTTTGCTAAACATTGGCAAAGCTACAGCATTACACGACGCCTGAGACACAAGCGCGCGCACAAGTCCTGAAGTCCTTGCCAAACATTGGCAAAGCTACGGCATTACAAGCCACCTGACACACAGGCGTGAGCACAACACGTGATGTCTTTGCCAAACATTGGAAAAGCTACGGCATTACACCCCGATTGAAACACATGAGCGCGCACAAGACCCGATGTCTTTGCCAATCATTGGCAAAGCTACGACATTACAAACGGCGTGAGACACATGCGAGCGCACAAGGCCTGACTTCTTTGCCAAACGTTGGCAAAGCTACGACATTGCACGTCGCCTGAGAAACATGCGCGCGCAAAAGACCTGAAATCTTTGCCAAACATCGACAAAGCTTCAGCATTACACGCCGCCTGAGACACATGCGCGCGCACAAGACCTGAGGTCTGTGCGAAAAATTGGCAAAGCTACGACATTACACGCCGCCTGGGTTACATGCCCGCGCACAAGACCTGAACTCTTTGCCAAATATTGGCAAACCTACGGCATTACACGCCGTCGAAGAAACAGGCGCGCGCACAAGACTAGAACTCTTTGCCAACCATTGGCAAAGCTACGGCATTACACGCTGCCTGAGACATAGGCGCGCACAAGACCTGAAATCTTTGCCAAACATTGGCAAAGCTACGGCATTACACGCCGCCTGAGACACAGGCGCGCGCACAAGACCTGAAGTCTGTGCTAAACATTGGCAAAGCTACGAGATTACACTCCGCCTGGGTTACATGCCCGTGCACAAGACCTGAACTATATGCCAAGTATTGGCAAATCTACGGCATTACACGCCGCCGGAGAAACAGGCGAGCGCACAAGACTAGAACTCTTTGCCAAACATTGGCAAAGCTACGACATTACACGCTGCCTGAGACATAGGCGCACACAAGACCTGAAATCTTTGCCAAACATTGGAAAGGCTACGGCATTACATGTCGCCTGAGACACAAGCGCGCACACAAGACCTGAAGTCTTTGCTAAACATTGGCAAAGCTACAGCATTACACGACGCCTGAGACACAAGCGCGCGCACAAGTCCTGAAGTCCTTGCCAAACATTGGCAAAGCTACGGCATTACAAGCCACCTGACACACAGGCGTGAGCACAACACGTGATGTCTTTGCCAAACATTGGAAAAGCTACGGCATTACACCCCGATTGAAACACATGCGCGCGCACAAGACCTGATGTCTTTGCCAATCATTGGCAAAGCTACGACATTACAAACGGCGTGAGACACATGCGAGCGCACAAGGCCTGACTTCTTTGCCAAACGTTGGCAAAGCTACGACATTGCACGTCGCTTGAGAAACATGCGCGCGCAAAAGACCTGAAATCTTTGACAAACATCGACAAAGCTTCAGCATTACACGCCGCCTGAGACACATGCGCGCGCACAAGACCTGAGGTCTGTGCGAAAAATTGGCAAAGCTACGACATTACACGCCGCCTGGGTTACATGCCCGCGCACAAGACCTGAACTCTTTGCCAAATATTGGCAAACCTACGGCATTACACGCCGTCGAAGAAACAGGCGCGCGCACAAGACTAGAACTCTTTGCCAACCATTGGCAAAGCTACGGCATTACACGCTGCCTGAGACATAGGCGCGCACAAGACCTGAAATCTTTGCCAAACATTGGCAAAGCTACGGCATTACACGCCGCCTGAGACACAGGCGCGCGCACAAGACCTGAAGTCTGTGCCAAACATTGGCAAAGCTACGAGATTACACTCCGCCTGGGTTACATGCCCGTGCACAAGACCTGAACTATATGCCAAGTATTGGCAAATCTACGGCATTACACGCCGCCGGAGAAACAGGCGAGCGCACAAGACTAGAACTCTTTGCCAAACATTGGCAAAGCTACGACATTACACGCTGCCTGAGACATAGGCGCACACAAGACCTGAAATCTTTGCCAAACATTGGAAAGGCTACGGCATTACATGTCGCCTGAGACACAAGCGCGCACACAAGACCTGAAGTCTTTGCTAAACATTGGCAAAGCTACAGCATTACACGCCGCCTGAGACACAAGCGCGCGCACAAGACCTGAAGTCCTTGCCAAACATTGGCAAAGCTACGGCATTACAAGCCACCTGACACACAGGCGTGAGCACAACACGTGATGTCTTTGCCAACCATTGGAAAAGCTACGGCATTACACCCCGATTGAAACACATGCGCGCGCACAAGACCTGATGTCTTTGCCAATCATTGGCAAAGCTACGACATTACAAACGGCGTGAGACACATGCGAGCGCACAAGGCCTGACTTCTTTGCCAAACGTTGGCAAAGCTACGACATTGCACGTCGCCTGAGAAACATGCGCGCGCAAAAGACCTGAAATCTTTGCCAAACATCGACAAAGCTTCAGCATTACACGCCGCCTGAGACACATGCGCGCGCACAAGACCTGAAGTCTGTGCGAAACAATGGCAAAGCTACGACATTACACGCCGCCTGGGTTACATGCTCGCGCACAAGACCTGAACTCTTTGCCAAATATTGGCAAACCTACGGCATTACACGCCGCCGAAGAAACAGGCGCGCGCACAAGACCTGAAATCTTTGCCAAACATTGGCAAAGCTACGGCATTACACGCTGCCTGAGACATAGGCGCGCGCACAAGACCTGAAGTCTGTGCCAAACATTGGCAAAGCTACGAGATTACACTCCGCCTGGGTTACATGCCCGTGCACAAGACCTGAGCTATTTGCAAAGTATTGGCAAATCTACGGCATTACACGCCGCCGGAGAAACAGGCGAGCGCACAAGACTAGAACTCTTTGCCAAAGATTGGCAAAGCTACGGCATTACACGCTGCCTGAGACATAGGCGCACACAAGACCTGAAATCTTTGCCAAACATTGGAAAAGCTACGGCATTACATGTCGCCTGAGACACAAGCGCGCACACAAGACCTGAAGTCTTTGCTAAACATTGGCAAAGCTACAGCATTACACGCCGCCTGAGACACAAGCGCGCGCACAAGACCTGAAGTCCTTGCCAAAATTGGCAAAGCTACGGCATTACAAGCCAGCTGAGACACAGGCGTGAGCACAACACGTGATGTCTTTGCCAAATATTGGAAAAGCTACGGCATTACACCCCGATTGAAACACATGCGCGCGCACAAGACCTGATGTCTTTGCCAATCATTGGCAAAGCTACGACATTACAAACCGCGTGAGACACATGCGAGCGCACAAGGCCTGACTTCTTTGCCAAACATTGGCAAAGCTACGACATTGCACGTCGCCTGAGAAACATGGGGGCGCAAAAGACATGAAATCTTTGCCAAACATCGACAAAGCTTCAGCAATACACGCCGCCTGAGACACATGCGCGCGCACAAGACCTGAAGTCTATGCGAAACATTGGCAAAGCTACGTCATTACACGCCGCCTGGGTTACTTGCCCGCGCACAAGACCTGAACTCTTTGCCAAATATTGGCAAACCTACGGCATTACACGCCGCCGAAGAAACAGGCGCGCGCACAAGACTAGAACTCTTTGCCAAACATTGGCAAAGCTACAACATTACACGCTGCCTGAGACATAGGCGCGCACAAGACCTGAAATCTTTGCCAAACATTGGCAAAGCTACGGCATTACACGCCGCCTGAGACACAGGCGCGCGCACAAGACCTGAAGTCTATGCCAAACATTTTCAAAGCTACGAGATTACACTCCGCCTGGGTTACATGCCCGTGCACAAGACCTGAACTATTTGCCAAGTATAGGCAAATCTACGGCATTACACGCCGCCGGAGAAACAGGCGAGCGCACAAGACTAGAACTCTTTGCCAAACATTGGCAAAGCTACGGCATAACACGCTGCCTGAGACATAGGCGCACACAAGACCTGAAATCTTTGCCAAACATTGGAAAAGCTACGGCATTACATGTCGCCTGAGACACAAGCGCGCACACAAGACCTGAAGTCTTTGCTAAACATTGGCAAAGCTACAGCATTACACGCCGCCTGAGACACAAGCGCGCGCACAAGACCTGAAGTCCTTGCCAAACATTGGCAAAGCTACGGCATTACAAGCCACCTGACACACAGGCGTGAGCACAACACGTGATGTCTTTGCCAAACATTGGAAAAGCTACGGCATTACACCCCGATTGAAACACATGAGCGCGCACAAGACCTGATGTCTTTGCCAATCATTGGCAAAGCTACGACATTACAAACGGCGTGAGACACATGCGAGCGCACAAGGCCTGACTTCTTTGCCAAACGTTGGCAAAGCTACGACATTGCACGTCGCCTGAGAAACATGCGCGCGCAAAAGACCTGAAATCTTTGCCAAACATCGACAAAGCTTCAGCATTACACGCCGCCTGAGACACATGCGCGCGCACAAGACCTGAGGTCTGTGCGAAAAATTGGCAAAGCTACGACATTACACGCCGCCTGGGTTACATGCCCGCGCACAAGACCTGAACTCTTTGCCAAATATTGGCAAACCTACGGCATTACACGCCGTCGAAGAAACAGGCGCGCGCACAAGACTAGAACTCTTTGCCAACCATTGGCAAAGCTACGGCATTACACGCTGCCTGAGACATAGGCGCGCACAAGACCTGAAATCTTTGCCAAACATTGGCAAAGCTACGGCATTACACGCCGCCTGAGACACAGGCGCGCGCACAAGACCTGAAGTCTGTGCCAAACATTGGCAAAGCTACGAGATTACACTCCGCCTGGGTTACATGCCCGTGCACAAGACCTGAACTATATGCCAAGTATTGGCAAATCTACGGCATTACACGCCGCCGGAGAAACAGGCGAGCGCACAAGACTAGAACTCTTTGCCAAACATTGGCAAAGCTACGACATTACACGCTGCCTGAGACATAGGCGCACACAAGACCTGAAATCTTTGCCAAACATTGGAAAGGCTACGGCATTACATGTCGCCTGAGACACAAGCGCGCACACAAGACCTGAAGTCTTTGCTAAACATTGGCAAAGCTACAGCATTACACGACGCCTGAGACACAAGCGCGCGCACAAGTCCTGAAGTCCTTGCCAAACATTGGCAAAGCTACGGCATTACAAGCCACCTGACACACAGGCGTGAGCACAACACGTGATGTCTTTGCCAAACATTGGAAAAGCTACGGCATTACACCCCGATTGAAACACATGAGCGCGCACAAGACCCGATGTCTTTGCCAATCATTGGCAAAGCTACGACATTACAAACGGCGTGAGACACATGCGAGCGCACAAGGCCTGACTTCTTTGCCAAACGTTGGCAAAGCTACGACATTGCACGTCGCCTGAGAAACATGCGCGCGCAAAAGACCTGAAATCTTTGCCAAACATCGACAAAGCTTCAGCATTACACGCCGCCTGAGACACATGCGCGCGCACAAGACCTGAGGTCTGTGCGAAAAATTGGCAAAGCTACGACATTACACGCCGCCTGGGTTACATGCCCGCGCACAAGACCTGAACTCTTTGCCAAATATTGGCAAACCTACGGCATTACACGCCGTCGAAGAAACAGGCGCGCGCACAAGACTAGAACTCTTTGCCAACCATTGGCAAAGCTACGGCATTACACGCTGCCTGAGACATAGGCGCGCACAAGACCTGAAATCTTTGCCAAACATTGGCAAAGCTACGGCATTACACGCCGCCTGAGACACAGGCGCGCGCACAAGACCTGAAGTCTGTGCTAAACATTGGCAAAGCTACGAGATTACACTCCGCCTGGGTTACATGCCCGTGCACAAGACCTGAAATATATGCCAAGTATTGGCAAATCTACGGCATTACACGCCGCCGGAGAAACAGGCGAGCGCACAAGACTAGAACTCTTTGCCAAACATTGGCAAAGCTACGACATTACACGCTGCCTGAGACATAGGCGCACACAAGACCTGAAATCTTTGCCAAACATTGGAAAGGCTACGGCATTACATGTCGCCTGAGACACAAGCGCGCACACAAGACCTGAAGTCTTTGCTAAACATTGGCAAAGCTACAGCATTACACGACGCCTGAGACACAAGCGCGCGCACAAGTCCTGAAGTCCTTGCCAAACATTGGCAAAGCTACGGCATTACAAGCCACCTGACACACAGGCGTGAGCACAACACGTGATGTCTTTGCCAAACATTGGAAAAGCTACGGCATTACACCCCGATTGAAACACATGCGCGCGCACAAGACCTGATGTCTTTGCCAATCATTGGCAAAGCTACGACATTACAAACGGCGTGAGACACATGCGAGCGCACAAGGCCTGACTTCTTTGCCAAACGTTGGCAAAGCTACGACATTGCACGTCGCTTGAGAAACATGCGCGCGCAAAAGACCTGAAATCTTTGACAAACATCGACAAAGCTTCAGCATTACACGCCGCCTGAGACACATGCGCGCGCACAAGACCTGAGGTCTGTGCGAAAAATTGGCAAAGCTACGACATTACACGCCGCCTGGGTTACATGCCCGCGCACAAGACCTGAACTCTTTGCCAAATATTGGCAAACCTACGGCATTACACGCCGTCGAAGAAACAGGCGCGCGCACAAGACTAGAACTCTTTGCCAACCATTGGCAAAGCTACGGCATTACACGCTGCCTGAGACATAGGCGCGCACAAGACCTGAAATCTTTGCCAAACATTAGCAAAGCTACGGCATTACACGCCGCCTGAGACACAGGCGCGCGCACAAGACCTGAAGTCTGTGCCAAACATTGGCAAAGCTACGAGATTACACTCCGCCTGGGTTACATGCCCGTGCACAAGACCTGAACTATATGCCAAGTATTGGCAAATCTACGGCATTACACGCCGCCGGAGAAACAGGCGAGCGCACAAGACTAGAACTCTTTGCCAAACATTGGCAAAGCTACGACATTACACGCTGCCTGAGACATAGGCGCACACAAGACCTGAAATCTTTGCCAAACATTGGAAAGGCTACGGCATTACATGTCGCCTGAGACACAAGCGCGCACACAAGACCTGAAGTCTTTGCTAAACATTGGCAAAGCTACAGCATTACACGCCGCCTGAGACACAAGCGCGCGCACAAGACCTGAAGTCCTTGCCAAACATTGGCAAAGCTACGGCATTACAAGCCACCTGACACACAGGCGTGAGCACAACACGTGATGTCTTTGCCAACCATTGGAAAAGCTACGGCATTACACCCCGATTGAAACACATGCGCGCGCACAAGACCTGATGTCTTTGCCAATCATTGGCAAAGCTACGACATTACAAACGGCGTGAGACACATGCGAGCGCACAAGGCCTGACTTCTTTGCCAAACGTTGGCAAAGCTACGACATTGCACGTCGCCTGAGAAACATGCGCGCGCAAAAGACCTGAAATCTTTGCCAAACATCGACAAAGCTTCAGCATTACACGCCGCCTGAGACACATGCGCGCGCACAAGACCTGAAGTCTGTGCGAAACAATGGCAAAGCTACGACATTACACGCCGCCTGGGTTACATGCTCGCGCACAAGACCTGAACTCTTTGCCAAATATTGGCAAACCTACGGCATTACACGCCGCCGAAGAAACAGGCGCGCGCACAAGACTAGAACTCTTTGCCAACCATTGGCAAAGCTACGGCATTACACGCTGCCTGAGACATAGGCGCGCGCACAAGACCTGAAGTCTGTGCCAAACATTGGCAAAGCTACGAGATTACACTCCGCCTGGGTTACATGCCCGTGCACAAGACCTGAGCTATTTGCAAAGTATTGGCAAATCTACGGCATTACACGCCGCCGGAGAAACAGGCGAGCGCACAAGACTAGAACTCTTTGCCAAAGATTGGCAAAGCTACGGCATTACACGCTGCCTGAGACATAGGCGCACACAAGACCTGAAATCTTTGCCAAACATTGGAAAAGCTACGGCATTACATGTCGCCTGAGACACAAGCGCGCACACAAGACCTGAAGTCTTTGCTAAACATTGGCAAAGCTACAGCATTACACGCCGCCTGAGACACAAGCGCGCGCACAAGACCTGAAGTCCTTGCCAAAATTGGCAAAGCTACGGCATTACAAGCCACCTGACACACAGGCGTGAGCACAACACGTGATGTCTTTGCCAAACATTGGAAAAGCTACGGCATTACACCCCGATTGAAACACATGAGCGCGCACAAGACCTGATGTCTTTGCCAATCATTGGCAAAGCTACGACATTACAAACGGCGTGAGACACATGCGAGCGCACAAGGCCTGACTTCTTTGCCAAACGTTGGCAAAGCTACGACATTGCACGTCGCCTGAGAAACATGCGCGCGCAAAAGACCTGAAATCTTTGCCAAACATCGACAAAGCTTCAGCATTACACGCCGCCTGAGACACATGCGCGCGCACAAGACCTGAGGTCTGTGCGAAACATTGGCAAAGCTACGACATTACACGCCGCCTGGGTTACATGCCCGCGCACAAGACCTGAACTCTTTGCCAAATATTGGCAAACCTACGGCATTACACGCCGTCGAAGAAACAGGCGCGCGCACAAGACTAGAACTCTTTGCCAACCATTGGCAAAGCTACGGCATTACACGCTGCCTGAGACATAGGCGCGCACAAGACCTGAAATCTTTGCCAAACATTGGCAAAGCTACGGCATTACACGCCGCCTGAGACACAGGCGCGCGCACAAGACCTGAAGTCTGTGCCAAACATTGGCAAAGCTACGAGATTACACTCCGCCTGGGTTACATGCCCGTGCACAAGACCTGAACTATTTGCCAAGTATTGGCAAATCTACGGCATTACACGCCGCCGGAGAAACAGGCGAGCGCACAAGACTAGAACTCTTGCCAAACATTGGCAAAGCTACGACATTACACGCTGCCTGAGACATAGGCGCACACAAGACCTGAAATCTTTGCCAAACATTGGAAAGGCTACGGCATTACATGTCGCCTGAGACACAAGCGCGCACACAAGACGTGAAGTCTTTGCTAAACATTGGCAAAGCTACAGCATTCCACGCCGCCTGAGACACAAGCGCGCACACAAGACCTGAAGTCCTTGCCAAACATTGGCAAAGCTACGGCATTACAAGCCAGCTGAGACACAGGCGTGAGCACAACACGTGATGTCTTTGCCAAATATTGGAAAAGCTACGGCATTACACCCCGATTGAAACACATGCGCGCGCACAAGACCTGATGTCTTTGCCAATCATTGGCAAAGCTACGACATTACAAACCGCGTGAGACACATGCGAGCGCACAAGGCCTGACTTCTTTGCCAAACATTGGCAAAGCTACGACATTGCACGTCGCCTGAGAAACATGCGGGCGCAAAAGACCTGAAATCTTTGCCAAACATCGACAAAGCTTCAGCAATACACGCCGCCTGAGACACATGCGCGCGCACAAGACCTGAAGTCTATGCGAAACATTGGCAAAGCTACGTCATTACACGCCGCCTGGGTTACTTGCCCGCGCACAAGACCTGAACTCTTTGCCAAATATTGGCAAACCTACGGCATTACACGCCGCCGAAGAAACAGGCGCGCGCACAAGACTAGAACTCTTTGCCAAACATTGGCAAAGCTACAACATTACACGCTGCCTGAGACATAGGCGCGCACAAGACCTGAAATCTTTGCCAAACATTGGCAAAGCTACGGCATTACACGCCGCCTGAGACACAGGCGCGCGCACAAGACCTGAAGTCTATGCCAAACATTTTCAAAGCTACGAGATTACACTCCGCCTGGGTTACATGCCCGTGCACAAGACCTGAACTATTTGCCAAGTATAGGCAAATCTACGGCATTACACGCCGCCGGAGAAACAGGCGAGCGCACAAGACTAGAACTCTTTGCCAAACATTGGCAAAGCTACGGCATAACACGCTGCCTGAGACATAGGCGCACACAAGACCTGAAATCTTTGCCAAACATTGGAAAAGCTACGGCATTACATGTCGCCTGAGACACAAGCGCGCACACAAGACCTGAAGTCTTTGCTAAACATTGGCAAAGCTACAGCATTACACGCCGCCTGAGACACAAGCGCGCGCACAAGACCTGAAGTCCTTGCCAAACATTGGCAAAGCTACGGCATTACAAGCCACCTGACACACAGGCGTGAGCACAACACGTGATGTCTTTGCCAAACATTGGAAAAGCTACGGCATTACACCCCGATTGAAACACATGAGCGCGCACAAGACCTGATGTCTTTGCCAATCATTGGCAAAGCTACGACATTACAAACGGCGTGAGACACATGCGAGCGCACAAGGCCTGACTTCTTTGCCAAACGTTGGCAAAGCTACGACATTGCACGTCGCCTGAGAAACATGCTCGCGCAAAAGACCTGAAATCTTTGCCAAACATCGACAAAGCTTCAGCATTACACGCCGCCTGAGACACATGCGCGCGCACAAGACCTGAAGTCTGTGCGAAACAATGGCAAAGCTACGACATTACACGCCGCCTGGGTTACATGCTCGCGCACAAGACCTGAACTCTTTGCCAAATATTGGCAAACCTACGGCATTACACGCCGCCGAAGAAACAGGCGCGCGCACAAGACTAGAACTCTTTGCCAACCATTGGCAAAGCTACGGCATTACACGCTGCCTGAGACATAGGCGCGCGCACAAGACCTGAAGTCTGTGCCAAACATTGGCAAAGCTACGAGATTACACTCCGCCTGGGTTACATGCCCGTGCACAAGACCTGAGCTATTTGCAAAGTATTGGCAAATCTACGGCATTACACGCCGCCGGAGAAACAGGCGAGCGCACAAGACTAGAACTCTTTGCCAAAGATTGGCAAAGCTACGGCATTACACGCTGCCTGAGACATAGGCGCACACAAGACCTGAAATCTTTGCCAAACATTGGAAAAGCTACGGCATTACATGTCGCCTGAGACACAAGCGCGCACACAAGACCTGAAGTCTTTGCTAAACATTGGCAAAGCTACAGCATTACACGCCGCCTGAGACACAAGCGCGCGCACAAGACCTGAAGTCCTTGCCAAAATTGGCAAAGCTACGGCATTACAAGCCACCTGACACACAGGCGTGAGCACAACACGTGATGTCTTTGCCAAACATTGGAAAAGCTACGGCATTACACCCCGATTGAAACACATGAGCGCGCACAAGACCTGATGTCTTTGCCAATCATTGGCAAAGCTACGACATTACAAACGGCGTGAGACACATGCGAGCGCACAAGGCCTGACTTCTTTGCCAAACGTTGGCAAAGCTACGACATTGCACGTCGCCTGAGAAACATGCGCGCGCAAAAGACCTGAAATCTTTGCCAAACATCGACAAAGCTTCAGCATTACACGCCGCCTGAGACACATGCGCGCGCACAAGACCTGAGGTCTGTGCGAAACATTGGCAAAGCTACGACATTACACGCCGCCTGGGTTACATGCCCGCGCACAAGACCTGAACTCTTTGCCAAATATTGGCAAACCTACGGCATTACACGCCGTCGAAGAAACAGGCGCGCGCACAAGACTAGAACTCTTTGCCAACCATTGGCAAAGCTACGGCATTACACGCTGCCTGAGACATAGGCGCGCACAAGACCTGAAATCTTTGCCAAACATTGGCAAAGCTACGGCATTACACGCCGCCTGAGACACAGGCGCGCGCACAAGACCTGAAGTCTGTGCCAAACATTGGCAAAGCTACGAGATTACACTCCGCCTGGGTTACATGCCCGTGCACAAGACCTGAACTATTTGCCAAGTATTGGCAAATCTACGGCATTACACGCCGCCGGAGAAACAGGCGAGCGCACAAGACTAGAACTCTTGCCAAACATTGGCAAAGCTACGACATTACACGCTGCCTGAGACATAGGCGCACACAAGACCTGAAATCTTTGCCAAACATTGGAAAGGCTACGGCATTACATGTCGCCTGAGACACAAGCGCGCACACAAGACGTGAAGTCTTTGCTAAACATTGGCAAAGCTACAGCATTCCACGCCGCCTGAGACACAAGCGCGCACACAAGACCTGAAGTCCTTGCCAAACATTGGCAAAGCTACGGCATTACAAGCCAGCTGAGACACAGGCGTGAGCACAACACGTGATGTCTTTGCCAAATATTGGAAAAGCTACGGCATTACACCCCGATTGAAACACATGCGCGCGCACAAGACCTGATGTCTTTGCCAATCATTGGCAAAGCTACGACATTACAAACCGCGTGAGACACATGCGAGCGCACAAGGCCTGACTTCTTTGCCAAACATTGGCAAAGCTACGACATTGCACGTCGCCTGAGAAACATGCGGGCGCAAAAGACCTGAAATCTTTGCCAAACATCGACAAAGCTTCAGCAATACACGCCGCCTGAGACACATGCGCGCGCACAAGACCTGAAGTCTATGCGAAACATTGGCAAAGCTACGTCATTACACGCCGCCTGGGTTACTTGCCCGCGCACAAGACCTGAACTCTTTGCCAAATATTGGCAAACCTACGGCATTACACGCCGCCGAAGAAACAGGCGCGCGCACAAGACTAGAACTCTTTGCCAAACATTGGCAAAGCTACAACATTACACGCTGCCTGAGACATAGGCGCGCACAAGACCTGAAATCTTTGCCAAACATTGGCAAAGCTACGGCATTACACGCCGCCTGAGACACAGGCGCGCGCACAAGACCTGAAGTCTATGCCAAACATTTTCAAAGCTACGAGATTACACTCCGCCTGGGTTACATGCCCGTGCACAAGACCTGAACTATTTGCCAAGTATAGGCAAATCTACGGCATTACACGCCGTCGGAGAAACAGGCGAGCGCACAAGACTAGAACTCTTTGCCAAACATTGGCAAAGCTACGGCATAACACGCTGCCTGAGACATAGGCGCACACAAGACCTGAAATCTTTGCCAAACATTGGAAAAGCTACGGCATTACATGTCGCCTGAGACACAAGCGCGCACACAAGACCTGAAGTCTTTGCTAAACATTGGCAAAGCTACAGCATTACACGCCGCCTGAGACACAAGCGCGCGCACAAGACCTGAAGTCCTTGCCAAACATTGGCAAAGCTACGGCATTACAAGCCACCTGACACACAGGCGTGAGCACAACACGTGATGTCTTTGCCAAACATTGGAAAAGCTACGGCATTACACCCCGATTGAAACACATGAGCGCGCACAAGACCTGATGTCTTTGCCAATCATTGGCAAAGCTACGACATTACAAACGGCGTGAGACACATGCGAGCGCACAAGGCCTGACTTCTTTGCCAAACGTTGGCAAAGCTACGACATTGCACGTCGCCTGAGAAACATGCGCGCGCAAAAGACCTGAAATCTTTGCCAAACATCGACAAAGCTTCAGCATTACACGCCGCCTGAGACACATGCGCGCGCACAAGACCTGAGGTCTGTGCGAAAAATTGGCAAAGCTACGACATTACACGCCGCCTGGGTTACATGCCCGCGCACAAGACCTGAACTCTTTGCCAAATATTGGCAAACCTACGGCATTACACGCCGTCGAAGAAACAGGCGCGCGCACAAGACTAGAACTCTTTGCCAACCATTGGCAAAGCTACGGCATTACACGCTGCCTGAGACATAGGCGCGCACAAGACCTGAAATCTTTGCCAAACATTGGCAAAGCTACGGCATTACACGCCGCCTGAGACACAGGCGCGCGCACAAGACCTGAAGTCTGTGCCAAACATTGGCAAAGCTACGAGATTACACTCCGCCTGGGTTACATGCCCGTGCACAAGACCTGAACTATATGCCAAGTATTGGCAAATCTACGGCATTACACGCCGCTGGAGAAACAGGCGAGCGCACAAGACTAGAACTCTTTGCCAAACATTGGCAAAGCTACGACATTACACGCTGCCTGAGACATAGGCGCACACAAGACCTGAAATCTTTGCCAAACATTGGAAAGGCTACGGCATTACATGTCGCCTGAGACACAAGCGCGCACACAAGACCTGAAGTCTTTGCTAAACATTGGCAAAGCTACAGCATTACACGACGCCTGAGACACAAGCGCGCGCAAAAGTCCTGAAGTCCTTGCCAAACATTGGCAAAGCTACGGCATTACAAGCCACCTGACACACAGGCGTGAGCACAACACGTGATGTCTTTGCCAAACATTGGAAAAGCTACGGCATTACACCCCGATTGAAACACATGAGCGCGCACAAGACCCGATGTCTTTGCCAATCATTGGCAAAGCTACGACATTACAAACGGCGTGAGACACATGCGAGCGCACAAGGCCTGACTTCTTTGCCAAACGTTGGCAAAGCTACGACATTGCACGTCGCCTGAGAAACATGCGCGCGCAAAAGACCTGAAATCTTTGCCAAACATCGACAAAGCTTCAGCATTACACGCCGCCTGAGACACATGCGCGCGCACAAGACCTGAGGTCTGTGCGAAAAATTGGCAAAGCTACGACATTACACGCCGCCTGGGTTACATGCCCGCGCACAAGACCTGAACTCTTTGCCAAATATTGGCAAACCTACGGCATTACACGCCGTCGAAGAAACAGGCGCGCGCACAAGACTAGAACTCTTTGCCAACCATTGGCAAAGCTACGGCATTACACGCTGCCTGAGACATAGGCGCGCACAAGACCTGAAATCTTTGCCAAACATTGGCAAAGCTACGGCATTACACGCCGCCTGAGACACAGGCGCGCGCACAAGACCTGATGTCTGTGCCAAACATTGGCAAAGCTACGAGATTACACTCCGCCTGGGTTACATGCCCGTGCACAAGACCTGAACTATATGCCAAGTATTGGCAAATCTACGGCATTACACGCCGCCGGAGAAACAGGCGAGCGCACAAGACTAGAACTCTTTGCCAAACATTGGCAAAGCTACGACATTACACGCTGCCTGAGACATAGGCGCACACAAGACCTGAAATCTTTGCCAAACATTGGAAAGGCTACGGCATTACATGTCGCCTGAGACACAAGCGCGCACACAAGACCTGAAGTCTTTGCTAAACATTGGCAAAGCTACAGCATTACACGACGCCTGAGACACAAGCGCGCGTACAAGTCCTGAAGTCCTTGCCAAACATTGGCAAAGCTACGGCATTACAAGCCACCTGACACACAGGCGTGAGCACAACACGTGATGTCTTTGCCAAACATTGGAAAAGCTACGGCATTACACCCCGATTGAAACACATGCGCGCGCACAAGACCTGATGTCTTTGCCAATCATTGGCAAAGCTACGACATTACAAACGGCGTGAGACACATGCGAGCGCACAAGGCCTGACTTCTTTGCCAAACGTTGGCAAAGCTACGACATTGCACGTCGCTTGAGAAACATGCGCGCGCAAAAGACCTGAAATCTTTGACAAACATCGACAAAGCTTCAGCATTACACGCCGCCTGAGACACATGCGCGCGCACAAGACCTGAGGTCTGTGCGAAAAATTGGCAAAGCTACGACATTACACGCCGCCTGGGTTACATGCCCGCGCACAAGACCTGAACTCTTTGCCAAATATTGGCAAACCTACGGCATTACACGCCGTCGAAGAAACAGGCGCGCGCACAAGACTAGAACTCTTTGCCAACCATTGGCAAAGCTACGGCATTACACGCTGCCTGAGACATAGGCGCGCACAAGACCTGAAATCTTTGCCAAACATTGGCAAAGCTACGGCATTACACGCCGCCTGAGACACAGGCGCGCGCACAAGACCTGAAGTCTGTGCCAAACATTGGCAAAGCTACGAGATTACACTCCGCCTGGGTTACATGCCCATGCACAAGACCTGAACTATATGCCAAGTATTGGCAAATCTACGGCATTACACGCCGCCGGAGAAACAGGCGAGCGCACAAGACTAGAACTCTTTGCCAAACATTGGCAAAGCTACGACATTACACGCTGCCTGAGACATAGGCGCACACAAGACCTGAAATCTTTGCCAAACATTGGAAAGGCTACGGCATTACATGTCGCCTGAGACACAAGCGCGCACACAAGACCTGAAGTCTTTGCTAAACATTGGCAAAGCTACAGCATTACACGCCGCCTGAGACACAAGCGCGCGCACAAGACCTGAAGTCCTTGCCAAACATTGGCAAAGCTACGGCATTACAAGCCACCTGACACACAGGCGTGAGCACAACACGTGATGTCTTTGCCAACCATTGGAAAAGCTACGGCATTACACCCCGATTGAAACACATGCGCGCGCACAAGACCTGATGTCTTTGCCAATCATTGGCAAAGCTACGACATTACAAACGGCGTGAGACACATGCGAGCGCACAAGGCCTGACTTCTTTGCCAAACGTTGGCAAAGCTACGACATTGCACGTCGCCTGAGAAACATGCGCGCGCAAAAGACCTGAAATCTTTGCCAAACATCGACAAAGCTTCAGCATTACACGCCGCCTGAGACACATGCGCGCGCACAAGACCTGAAGTCTGTGCGAAACAATGGCAAAGCTACGACATTACACGCCGCCTGGGTTACATGCTCGCGCACAAGACCTGAACTCTTTGCCAAATATTGGCAAACCTACGGCATTACACGCCGCCGAAGAAACAGGCGCGCGCACAAGACTAGAACTCTTTGCCAACCATTGGCAAAGCTACGGCATTACACGCTGCCTGAGACATAGGCGCGCGCACAAGACCTGAAGTCTGTGCCAAACATTGGCAAAGCTACGAGATTACACTCCGCCTGGGTTACATGCCCGTGCACAAGACCTGAGCTATTTGCAAAGTATTGGCAAATCTACGGCATTACACGCCGCCGGAGAAACAGGCGAGCGCACAAGACTAGAACTCTTTGCCAAAGATTGGCAAAGCTACGGCATTACACGCTGCCTGAGACATAGGCGCACACAAGACCTGAAATCTTTGCCAAACATTGGAAAAGCTACGGCATTACATGTCGCCTGAGACACAAGCGCGCACACAAGACCTGAAGTCTTTGCTAAACATTGGCAAAGCTACAGCATTACACGCCGCCTGAGACACAAGCGCGCGCACAAGACCTGAAGTCCTTGCCAAAATTGGCAAAGCTACGGCATTACAAGCCACCTGACACACAGGCGTGAGCACAACACGTGATGTCTTTGCCAAACATTGGAAAAGCTACGGCATTACACCCCGATTGAAACACATGAGCGCGCACAAGACCTGATGTCTTTGCCAATCATTGGCAAAGCTACGACATTACAAACGGCGTGAGACACATGCGAGCGCACAAGGCCTGACTTCTTTGCCAAACGTTGGCAAAGCTACGACATTGCACGTCGCCTGAGAAACATGCGCGCGCAAAAGACCTGAAATCTTTGCCAAACATCGACAAAGCTTCAGCATTACACGCCGCCTGAGACACATGCGCGCGCACAAGACCTGAGGTCTGTGCGAAACATTGGCAAAGCTACGACATTACACGCCGCCTGGGTTACATGCCCGCGCACAAGACCTGAACTCTTTGCCAAATATTGGCAAACCTACGGCATTACACGCCGTCGAAGAAACAGGCGCGCGCACAAGACTAGAACTCTTTGCCAACCATTGGCAAAGCTACGGCATTACACGCTGCCTGAGACATAGGCGCGCACAAGACCTGAAATCTTTGCCAAACATTGGCAAAGCTACGGCATTACACGCCGCCTGAGACACAGGCGCGCGCACAAGACCTGAAGTCTGTGCCAAACATTGGCAAAGCTACGAGATTACACTCCGCCTGGGTTACATGCCCGTGCACAAGACCTGAACTATTTGCCAAGTATTGGCAAATCTACGGCATTACACGCCGCCGGAGAAACAGGCGAGCGCACAAGACTAGAACTCTTGCCAAACATTGGCAAAGCTACGACATTACACGCTGCCTGAGACATAGGCGCACACAAGACCTGAAATCTTTGCCAAACATTGGAAAGGCTACGGCATTACATGTCGCCTGAGACACAAGCGCGCACACAAGACCTGAAGTCTTTGCTAAACATTGGCAAAGCTACAGCATTACACGCCGCCTGAGACACAAGCGCGCGCACAAGACCTGAAGTCCTTGCCAAACATTGGCAAAGCTACGGCATTACAAGCCACCTGACACACAGGCGTGAGCACAACACGTGATGTCTTTGCCAAACATTGGAAAGGCTACGGCATTACACCCCGATTGAAACACATGCGCGCGCACAAGACCTGATGTCTTTGCCAATCATTGGCAAAGCTACGACATTACAAACGGCGTGAGACACATGCGAGCGCACAAGGCCTGACTTCTTTGCCAAACGTTGGCAAAGCTACGACATTGCACGTCGCCTGAGAAACATGCGCGCGCAAAAGACCTGAAATCTTTGCGAAACATCGACAAAGCTTCAGCATTACACGCCGCCTGAGACACATGCGCGCGCACAAGACCTGAAGTCTGTGCGAAACATTGGCAAAGCTACGACATTACATGCCGCCTAGGTTACATGCCCGCGCACAAGACCTGAACTCTTTGCCAAACATTGGCAAACCTACGGCATTACACGCCGCCGAAGAAACAGGCGCGCGCAAGACTAGAACTCTTTGCCAACCATTGGCAAAGCTACGACATTACACGCTGCCTGAGACATAGGCGCGCACAAGACCTGAAATCTTTGCCAAACATTGGCAAAGTGTGACACCCGACATTTCAGGTTAATATCCGTACACGATATAAACAAGTTTATATTATATTTATGTTCGTGATTTACCTAATTGAATAAATTAGGGCATTAAAGTCTAAGAAAAGCCGTACATTGTTCCATTTCATATTTTGGTAATTCTAGGAATTACCGGATCACATACCCGTATAACCCGACTAAATACGAACGTTAGTGATTAAATCAAATACCCAGAAAAATATATATACATATATATTTTATTTTCACAAACTTTACGTAGAACAATAAATTATTTTCAGAATAAATTTATAATACCGTGGAGGATCTAAACCGGATTTATTTACCCCTTTAAAACTATAATTGATATTAATACCTAAATCTAATTATTATACTATCTAAACCCAACTTACCCTTGACTTTCTCGGCCGAAGTGCAGAGAAAACCTACACCTCGACCCATACCTCTCCTGAGAAAAACTCAAGTAAAAACCATACCACCTCACTCATTTTCCTCACAATTCCCATTTTATCACTCATTTTCTTACGGCAAATTCTCCATTTCTCTCCAATTCAAAGTCCAGTTTTAAGGCAAAATCCATCACGAATTCGATGTTTTAAGGAGAATTTCAAGTGTTTCTGAAAAGAGTTTAGCAAAAGATTCAAGATCATTCTCTGTTTTCTCTCATCATCTTCATCTCTGTTTTAAGGTAAAAACTCAATACTATCTACAATATTTTCTTTTAAAACCGTAGATAAGCATACAAAATATTCAAACGCAAGTAAGATAACAAGATAAGTGTGTCGAATTCAAGTTTAAAACATAAAAATATGCAGGACTGATTCTGTCAATCAGAATTGCAGTAATCGAAACTAGGAGTTTCGATACCTGTTTCTCAATCGAAACTAGGAGTTTCGATACCAGTTTGATCGAAACTAGGAGTTTCGATACCTATTTGATCGAAACTAGGAGTTTCGATACCTGTTTACTCAATCGAAACTAGGTAGTTTCGATAGCTATTATTCAATCGAAACTAGGAGTTTCGATACCTAGTACTCAATCGAAACTAGATAGTTTCGATACCCAGTTTGCTTAATCGAAACAAGGTAGTTTCGACATCTGTTCTGTTCTGTCCTGATTCAATCGAAACTAGGTAGTTTCGATACCTGGTCATCAGTCCCATTTAGCAGTAACTTAGAACTGTTTTTACTACAAATCAAGTGTTGAAAAACTAAGAAGATATTTTAAACAAAAGCAATCAGATTTACTAAGTCGATGAACAATTTACATATAAGACGTACGGTCTTAACAAGAATTACCCTTTTTGTAATTAGGGTACGAATAGTCAAGTTTGACTGGAACAATTATCGTTGCTAACATACACAAACTCAAGGTGAGTTTCACGGCCCCTTTTTACTGTTTTGTACTATTTGGGGGAAGAACATACTTATAACTATTTTTATATGATAACAAGAAAACAAGACCCGACCTTTATGTATGCATGAGTTGACACATTTGGAGCTCGTAAAGTCCCCTGATCATCATATATATAACCATTAGCTATAGATTAGCCTGAGATTCTATGGATAGTACTATTGGGTCTGACACCCCCGGTCATGGTTAGTCGCGCTAACCATGGGTCCCTCTGGCCAAATGACTGCATAGTGTTCTAATATTGCTCGTGAGGTACGAGTGAGGGGCAAAACACCTGGTCTTGGTTTGGTTATGCCTCATGTATGTACATATTATTTGTATTCCTAGCTAGTTTACAAATGGGTCAAACATTACTTGTTTTGTTTATCATATACGTAAAGATCATTTTCATGCAATTGGTTTGCTCATTGTATTCATATATAAAACCTGTGAACTCACCAACCTAGTGTTGACATTTTCAAGTATGTTTTTCAGGAAACTGATCGTGATAGCAAGAGTAATACTACATAGGGTTCATGCATACACGGTGGATACAACTTTTGAAGATTTTTCTTGTATAACCCATAATGTTCTGGTCATATTTGCAAAATCTTAATATTTTGTAACTTCAAATACTATTTTTGGGCTGTAAAACCTTAAATTTAATTCATGTATCCAGTTGTATGTGTGCGTTTGCAATAATTATATGCTTTGAAAAACCATGAACGTCGCGCCTCGCGTTTCCGCCTTGGCGGGGTGTGACAGATTGGTATCAGAGCCATTAATTATAGCGAACTAGGAGTCTAAAAACCGAACCTAGTCTATAATTTAAATGACTCACTGAGACGTTTTTCATTGCATATGCATGTCATAACTTATCATCATATTGTACGGATATCGTAGACACTGAACATCGTCACACACTAACCCCATTTCGACTTCAGACCCATGGCACCCAAAAGAAGGACACCGCGTGACACTACTGGTGAAAACAACACGACGATTTCTGCAGAAGTTGAGCAACTCATATCACAACGTGTAGCCGCCGCCTTGGAGCAGTACGAAGCCAATCGGAATAACGTCGGAGGAAATGGTAGTGGTAGCGGAGGAGGTGCAGGAGGCAGTGGCACTGCTGGAGGTTCTGGAGGTAACAGAATGTGTAATCACCTCTGTAACAGTCATGATCTAAGTTAACAACATTATTAAAAATATTGACTTGTGACCCTACAGATGCTTCGAGCAAGAAGTGCACTTATAAGGCTTTTCTCTCCTGCAACCCTCGCAACTTCAATGGCACCGAGGGTGCAGTAGGCCTGATGAGGTGGATTGAGAAGATGGAATCTGTGATTGATATCAGTGAATGCACCGCTGACTGTATGGTGAAATATGCCACATGCACGCTTGCTGACAAAGCATTAACCTGGTGGAATTCTCAGATGAAAACATTGGGAAGACAGACTGCCTACCAGCTATCTTGGGATGATCTAAAGACCATGATGATCGAGGAGTACTGTCCTCGAAATGAATTGCAGAAAATCGAAACTGAAATGTGGAACCTTCAAATGATAGGAGATGATGTGGCTGGTTACACTGACAAGTTCAATGAACTAGCAATCTTGGTGCCACACATGGTCACACCAGAGTACAAAAAGGTTGAAAGGTACTTGTGGGGTCTCGCACCTCAAATTCGTAGTATGGTGACTTCGTCGAACCCCATTGATACCAAGAGTGCCATAGTCTTAGCCTACAAACTAAGGGATGATGTTGTTCGTAATGGTTTGTTCGAGAAAAAGGAAACTGAGGAAAGAAAGTTAGGAGAAAAGAGGAAATGGGTGGGAAAACCAAATAACCAATTTAGGAATCAAGCCTATAAGAGACAAGAGACTGTGAAAGCTTTTGCTGCTAACGCTGTGGAGAAAAGGGGTTATGCTGGCCCCCAACCGAGGTGTGATAAGTGTGGGTATCACCATGTGGGGAAATGCACTCAATGTGAAAGGTGTAGAAAGTTTGGGCATCGAGCGCAGACATGTCGACTCAATGCCAACCCCACCGATAAGATTAAGCAAGGATGCTACGAATGTGGAGATCTGAAGCACTACAGGAAAGATTGCCCCAAGTTGAATAATCAGAATAACAATCAGGCCCGAGGAAGAGCGTTCGTGATGGGAGCTGGGGACGCACGCCAGGACCCTGACATTGTCACTGGTACGTTCCTGATAAACAATCATTATGCTTCTATACTTTTCGATACGGGTGCTGATATGAGTTTTGTGTCAAAAGACTTTAAGTCCCTACTTGGTATTAAGCCCAGCAAACTAGACCAAAATTATACAATTGAATTAGCAAACGGGAAATTAATTAAAACCGAAGAAGTCATTCAGGGTTGTACACTATGTTTGAAAGACCACACCTTTAGTATAGACCTGTTACCTATTGACTTGGGAAGCTTTGACGTTGTTATTGGTATGGATTGGTTGTCTAAGAATCACGCCGAGATCGTTTGTTTTGAGAAGATTGTTCATATTCCTCTCCCAAACGGAGAAATTCTTTCGGTACAAGGTGAGAAAAGTGGAGTGACATTGAAGATGATAAACTGCATGAAAGCTCGTAGGTACCTACGTAAAGGCTATTACGTATTCCTGGCTCACGTCATCGAGAAGAAACCCGAGAAACGTCGATTTGAAGACATACCAATCGTTAAGGATTACCCTGAAGTTTTTCCTGAAGACTTACCTGGATTACCACCACCAAGGCAAGTCGAATTCCGAATCGACTTTGTACCAGGAGCCGCACCAGTTGCGAGATCACCGTATCGACTAGCACCTTCCGAGATGCAGGAATTATCTAATCAACTGCAAGAATTGCTTGATAAAGGTTTCATAAGACCGAGTTTCTCACCCTGGGGAGCTCCGGTCTTGTTCGTAAAGAAAAAGGATGGAACCTTTAGGATGTGTATTGATTACCGAGAGTTAAACAAGCTTACAATAAAAAATCGATATCCACTTCCTCGAATAGACGATTTGTTCGATCAACTACAAGGTTCTAGCTTCTATTCTAAAATTGATCTACGATCAGGGTATCATCAACTGAAAATTCAGGAAGGAGATACACCAAAAACGGCTTTTAGGACTCGATATGGCCACTACGAATTTCTAGTTATGCCATTTGGTCTGACGAACGCACCAGCTGTTTTCATGGATCTCATGAACCGCGTATGCAAGCCATACTTGGATAAATTCGTGATAGTGTTTATTGATGACATATTAATATATTCGCGAACCAAGGAGGATCATGAACATCATTTGAAATTAATCTTAGAACTACTCAGGAATGAGAAGCTTTATGCTAAATTCTCTAAGTGTGAGTTTTGGATCCGAGAAGTGCATTTTCTTGGACATGTCATCAACAAGGAAGGAATTCACGTCGACCCATCCAAGATTGAAGCTATCAAAAACTGGGAAGCACCAAGAACTCCGACTGAAGTGCGTCAATTTCTGGGTTTGGCAGGCTATTACAGGCGATTCATCGAGAATTTTTCAAAGATAGCCCTGCCTTTAACCACACTAACCCAGAAAGAAAAGAAATTTGATTGGAATGACAAGCAAGAGTCAGCTTTTCAATTACTGAAGCAGAAGCTGTGTAGTGCACCGATCTTATCCCTTCCTGAGGGAATCGACAACTTTGTCGTATACTGCGATGCATCACACCAAGGACTTGGTTGTGTGTTAATGCAAAGAGACAAAGTCATCGCATATGCCTCACGACAACTAAAAGTGCACGAAAAGAATTATACGACCCATGACTTGGAGTTGGGCGCAGTTGTGTTTGCACTCAAGATTTGGAGACATTATCTTTACGGTACAAGATGCACTATCTTTACTGATCACAAGAGTCTTCAACATATCTTCGATCAAAAGGAACTCAACATGAGACAACGTCGTTGGGTAGAGCTACTGAATGATTACGACTGTGATATCAAGTATCACCCTGGTAAAGCCAATGTCGTAGCAGACGCCTTAAGTCGCAAGGATCGAGTTACAACTCTTCGTGTTCGTGCTCTAGGATTAACAATTCATACGAGTCTTACTACTCAAATCCGAGTGGCACAACAAGAAGCATTTAAGGAAAAGAACATCCAAAATGAAGCACTACGTGGAATGATCAAACAATTGGAGACAAAGTCAGATGACACTCTATACTTCATGAATAGAACTTGGGTGCCATGTTTTGGTAACTTACGGAAGTTGGTTATGGACGAAGCCCACAAGTCCAGATACTCCATTCACCCAGGTTCAAATAAGATGTATAAGGATCTAAAAGAATTATATTGGTGGCCCAATATGAAAGGAGATATTGCCACATATGTCAGTAAATGCTTAACGTGTTCAAAAGTAAAAGCCGAACATCAGAAACCGTCTGGTTTGTTACAACAACCCGAGATACCTCAATGGAAATGGGAACAAATTTCTATGGATTTCATCACGAAGTTACCCAGGACGTCCAGCGGTTATGACACAATATGGGTAATTGTCGATCGACTGACAAAATCGGCTCATTTTCTACCTATCAAAGAGACGGATAAAACCGAGAAACTTGCAAAGCTTTATATCAAGGAAATTGTGGCTAGGCATGGAGTGCCAATTTCTATTATCTCTGATAGAGACAGCAGATTCGTGTCTAGAATCTGGAAATCATTACAAGAAGCCTTAGGCACGCGCCTAGACATGAGCACAGCCTACCATCCACAAACGGACGGTCAAAGTGAAAGGACTATCCAAACATTAGAAGATATGCTTCGTGCGTGTGTAATTGATTTTGGAGGTAATTGGGATACTCATTTACCGTTGGCGGAGTTTTCCTATAATAACAGTTACCACACGAGCATTAATGCAGCTCCGTATGAAGCTTTATATGGTCGTAAGTGCCGCTCACCGCTATGTTGGGCGGAAGTTGGTGAAAAACATTTGACAGGTCCTGAGATTGTCCAGGAAACCACTGATAAGATCTTCAAAATTAAGGACCGTCTGAAAGCTGCCCGAGACAGACAAAAGAGCTATGCTGATAACAGACGGAAACCATTAGAATTTCAAATTGGTGACCGAGTAATGTTAAAAGTCTCACCATGGAAAGGCGTTGCAAGGTTTGGTAACCGTGGTAAGCTCAACCCTAGATACGTTGGACCTTTTGAAATACTGGCTAGGGTTGGCCCTGTAGCTTACAAGCTCAAGTTGCCACAAGAACTAAGCAATGTACATGATACGTTTCATGTATCAAATCTCAAGAAGTGTTTATTAGACGAGACGCTGATTATACCGCCAGACGAGATTCACATTGATGATAAACTTCATTTCATCGAGGAACCGATTGAGATTACAGATTGGAAAGTTCAAAGACTGAGACGCAGTCGAATCAAACTGGTTAAAGTACGTTGGAACTCAAAACGTGGTCCCGAGTATACATGGGAACGAGAGGATCAAATGAAGACGAAATACCCCTCCTTGTTTAAGGATGCATCAGTTCAAGATGGCACGAATTGAATTTCGGGACGAAATTCTTTTAACATAGGGAGAATGTGACACCCGACATTTCAGGTTAATATCCGTACACGATATAAACAAGTTTATATTATATTTATGTTCGTGATTTACCTAATTGAATAAATTAGGGCATTAAAGTCTAAGAAAAGCCGTACATTGTTCCATTTCATATTTTGGTAATTCTAGGAATTACCGGATCACATACCCGTATAACCCGACTAAATACGAACGTTAGTGATTAAATCAAATACCCAGAAAAATATATATACATATATATTTTATTTTCACAAACTTTACGTAGAACAATAAATTATTTTCAGAATAAATTTATAATACCGTGGAGGATCTAAACCGGATTTATTTACCCCTTTAAAACTATAATTGATATTAATACCTAAATCTAATTATTATACTATCTAAACCCAACTTACCCTTGACTTTCTCGGCCGAAGTGCAGAGAAAACCTACACCTCGACCCATACCTCTCCTGAGAAAAACTCAAGTAAAAACCATACCACCTCACTCATTTTCCTCACAATTCCCATTTTATCACTCATTTTCTTACGGCAAATTCTCCATTTCTCTCCAATTCAAAGTCCAGTTTTAAGGCAAAATCCATCACGAATTCGATGTTTTAAGGAGAATTTCAAGTGTTTCTGAAAAGAGTTTAGCAAAAGATTCAAGATCATTCTCTGTTTTCTCTCATCATCTTCATCTCTGTTTTAAGGTAAAAACTCAATACTATCTACAATATTTTCTTTTAAAACCGTAGATAAGCATACAAAATATTCAAACGCAAGTAAGATAACAAGATAAGTGTGTCGAATTCAAGTTTAAAACATAAAAATATGCAGGACTGATTCTGTCAATCAGAATTGCAGTAATCGAAACTAGGAGTTTCGATACCTGTTTCTCAATCGAAACTAGGAGTTTCGATACCAGTTTGATCGAAACTAGGAGTTTCGATACCTATTTGATCGAAACTAGGAGTTTCGATACCTGTTTACTCAATCGAAACTAGGTAGTTTCGATAGCTATTATTCAATCGAAACTAGGAGTTTCGATACCTAGTACTCAATCGAAACTAGATAGTTTCGATACCCAGTTTGCTTAATCGAAACAAGGTAGTTTCGACATCTGTTCTGTCCTGATTCAATCGAAACTAGGTAGTTTCGATACCTGGTCATCAGTCCCATTTAGCAGTAACTTAGAACTGTTTTTACTACAAATCAAGTGTTGAAAAACTAAGAAGATATTTTAAACAAAAGCAATCAGATTTACTAAGTCGATGAACAATTTACATATAAGACGTACGGTCTTAACAAGAATTACCCTTTTTGTAATTAGGGTACGAATAGTCAAGTTTGACTGGAACAATTATCGTTGCTAACATACACAAACTCAAGGTGAGTTTCACGGCCCCTTTTTACTGTTTTGTACTATTTGGGGGAAGAACATACTTATAACTATTTTTATATGATAACAAGAAAACAAGACCCGACCTTTATGTATGCATGAGTTGACACATTTGGAGCTCGTAAAGTCCCCTGATCATCATATTTATAACCATTAGCTATAGATTAGCCTGAGATTCTATGGATAGTACTATTGGGTCTGACACCCCCGGTCATGGTTAGTCGCGCTAACCATGGGTCCCTCTGGCCAAATGACTGCATAGTGTTCTAATATTGCTCGTGAGGTACGAGTGAGGGGCAAAACACCTGGTCTTGGTTTGGTTATGCCTCATGTATGTACATATTATTTGTATTCCTAGCTAGTTTACAAATGGGTCAAACATTACTTGTTTTGTTTATCATATACGTAAAGATCATTTTCATGCAATTGGTTTGCTCATTGTATTCATATATAAAACCTGTGAACTCACCAACCTAGTGTTGACATTTTCATGTATGTTTTTCAGGAAACTGATCGTGATAGCAAGAGTAATACTACATAGGGTTCATGCATACACGGTGGATACAACTTTTGAAGATTTTTCTTGTATAACCCATAATGTTCGGGTCATATTTGCAAAATCTTAATATTTTGTAACTTCAAATACTATTTTTGGGCTGTAAAACCTTAAATTTAATTCATGTATCCAGTTGTATGTGTGCGTTTGCAATAATTATATGCTTTGAAAAACCATGAACGTCGCGCCTCGCGTTTCCGCCTTGGCGGGGTGTGACACAAAGCTACGGCATTACACGCCGCCTGAGACACAGGCGCGCGCACAAGACCTGAAGTCTGTGCCAAACATTGGCAAAGCTACGAGATTACACTCCGCCTGGGTTACATGCCCGTGCACAAGACCTGAACTATTTGCCAAGTATTGGCAAATCTACGGCATTACACGCCACCGAAGAAACAGGCGAGCGCACAAGACTAGAACTCTTTGCCAAACATTGGCAAAGCTACGACATTACACGCTGCCTGAGACATAGGCGCACACAAGACCTGAAATCTTTGCCAAACATTGGAAAAGCTACGGCATTACATGTCGCCTGAGACACAAGCGCGCACACAAGACCTGAAGTCTTTGCTAAACATTGGCAAAGCTACAGCATTACACGCCGCCTGAGACACAAGCGCGCGCACAAGACCTGAAGTCCTTGCCAAACATTGGCAAAGCAACGGCATTACAAGCCACCTGACACACAGGCGTGAGCACAACACGTGATGTCTTTGCCAACCATTGGAAAAGCTACGGCATTACACCCCGATTGAAACACATGCGCGCGCACAAGACCTGATGTCTTTGCCAATCATTGGCAAAGCTACGACATTACAAACGGCGTGAGACACATGCGAGCGCACAAGGCCTGACTTCTTTGCCAAACGTTGGCAAAGCTACGACATTGCACGTCGCCTGAGAAACATGCGCGCGCAAAAGACCTGAAATCTTTGCCAAACATCGACAAAGCTTCAGCATTACACGCCGCCTGAGACACATGCGCGCGCACAAGACCTGAAGTCTGTGCGAAACAATGGCAAAGCTACGACATTACACGCCGTCTGGGTTACATGCTCGCGCACAAGACCTGAACTCTTTGCCAAATATTGGCAAACCTACGGCATTACACGCCGCCGAAGAAACAGGCGCGCGCACAAGACTAGAACTCTTTGCCAACCATTGGCAAAGCTACGGCATTACACGCTGCCTGAGACATAGGCGCGCACAAGACCTGAAATCTTTGCCAAACATTGGCAAAGCTACGGCATTACACGCCGCCTGAGACACAGGCGCGCGCACAAGACCTGAAGTCTGTGCCAAACATTGGCAAAGCTACGAGATTACACTCCGCCTGGGTTACATGCCCGTGCACAAGACCTGAGCTATTTGCCAAGTATTGGCAAATCTACGGCATTACACGCCGCCGGAGAAACAGGCGAGCGCACAAGACTAGAACTCTTTACCAAAGATTGGCAAAGCTACGGCATTACACGCTGCCTGAGACATAGGCGCACACAAGACCTGAAATCTTTGCCAAACATTGGAAAAGCTACGGCATTACATGTCGCCTGAGACACAAGCGCGCACACAAGACCTGAAGTCTTTGCTAAACATTGGCAAAGCTACAGCATTACACGCCGCCTGAGACACAAGCGCGCGCACAAGACCTGAAGTCCTTGCCAAACATTGGCAAAGCTACGGCATTACAAGCCACCTGACACACAGGCGTGAGCACAACACGTGATGTCTTTGCCAAACATTGGAAAAGCTACGGCATTACACCCCGATTGAAACACATGAGCGCGCACAAGACCTGATGTCTTTGCCAATCATTGGCAAAGCTACGACATTACAAACGGCGTGAGACACATGCGAGCGCACAAGGCCTGACTTCTTTGCCAAACGTTGGCAAAGCTACGACATTGCACGTCGCCTGAGAAACATGCGCGCGCAAAAGACCTGAAATCTTTGCCAAACATCGACAAAGCTTCAGCATTACACGCCGCCTGAGACACATGCGCGCGCACAAGACCTGAGGTCTGTGCGAAACATTGGCAAAGCTACGACATTACACGCCGCCTGGGTTACATGCCCGCGCACAAGACCTGAACTCTTTGCCAAATATTGGCAAACCTACGGCATTACACGCCGTCGAAGAAACAGGCGCGCGCACAAGACTACAACTCTTTGCCAACCATTGGCAAAGCTACGGCATTACATGCTGCCTGAGACATAGGCGCGCACAAGACCTGAAATCTTTGCCAAACATTGGCAAAGCTACGGCATTACACGCCGCCTGAGACACAGGCGCGCGCACAAGACCTGAAGTCTGTGCCAAACATTGGCAAAGCTACGAGATTACACTTCGCCTGGGTTACATGCCCGTGCACAAGACCTGAACTATTTGCCAAGTATTGGCAAATCTACGGCATTACACGCCGCCGGAGAAACAGGCGAGCGCACAAGACTAGAACTCTTTGCCAAAGATTGGCAAAGCTACGGCATTACACGCTGCCTGAGACATAGGCGCACACAAGACCTGAAATCTTTGCCAAACATTGGAAAAGCTACGGCATTACATGTCGCCTGAGACACAAGCGCGCACACAAGACCTGAAGTCTTTGCTAAACATTGGCAAAGCTACAGCATTACACGCCGCCTGAGACACAAGCGCGCGCACAAGACCTGAAGTCCTTGCCAAACATTGGCAAAGCTACGGCATTACAAGCCACCTGACACACAGGCGTGAGCACAACACGTGATGTCTTTGCCAAACATTGGAAAAGCTACGGCATTACACCCCGATTGAAACACATGAGCGCGCACAAGACCTGATGTCTTTGCCAATCATTGGCAAAGCTACGACATTACAAACGGCGTGAGACACATGCGAGCGCACAAGGCCTGACTTCTTTGCCAAACGTTGGCAAAGCTACGACATTGCACGTCGCCTGAGAAACATGCGCGCGCAAAAGACCTGAAATCTTTGCCAAACATCGACAAAGCTTCAGCATTACACGCCGCCTGAGACACATGCGCGCGCACAAGACCTGAGGTCTGTGCGAAACATTGGCAAAGCTACGACATTACACGCCGCCTGGGTTACATGCCCGCGCACAAGACCTGAACTCTTTGCCAAATATTGGCAAACCTACGGCATTACACGCCGTCGAAGAAACAGGCGCGCGCACAAGACTAGAACTCTTTGCCAACCATTGGCAAAGCTACGACATTACACGCTGCCTGAGACATAGGCGCGCACAAGACCTGAAATCTTTGCCAAACATTGGCGAAGCTACGGCATTACACGCCGCCTGAGACACAGGCGCGCGCACAAGACCTGAAGTCTGTGCCAAACATTGGCAAAGCTACGAGATTACACTCCGCCTGGGTTACATGCCCGTGCACAAGACCTGAACTATTTGCCAAGTATTGGCAAATCTACGGCATTACACGCCGCCGGAGAAACAGGCGAGCGCACAAGACTAGAACTCTTTGCCAAACATTGGCAAAGCTACGACATTACACGCTGCCTGAGACATAGGCGCACACAAGACCTGAAATCTTTGCCAAACATTGGAAAGGCTACGGCATTACATGTCGCCTGAGACACAAGCGCGCACACAAGACCTGAAGTCTTTGCTAAACATTGGCAAAGCTACAGCATTACACGCCGCCTGAGACACAAGCGCGCGCACAAGACCTGAAGTCCTTGCCAAACATTGGCAAAGCTACGGCATTACAAGCCACCTGACACACAGGCGTGAGCACAACACGTGATGTCTTTGCCAAACATTGGAAAAGCTACGGCATTACACCCCGATTGAAACACATGCGCGCGCACAAGACCTGATGTCTTTGCCAATCATTGGCAAAGCTACGACATTACAAACGGCGTGAGACACATGCGAGCGCACAAGGCCTGACTTCTTTGCCAAACGTTGGCAAAGCTACGACATTGCACGTCGCCTGAGAAACATGCGCGCGCAAAAGACCTGAAATCTTTGCCAAACATCGACAAAGCTTCAGCATTACACGCCGCCTGAGACACATGCGCGCGCACAAGACCTGAGGTCTGTGCGAAACATTGGCAAAGCTACGACATTACATGCCGCCTAGGTTACATGCCCGCGCACAAGACCTGAACTCTTTGCCAAACATTGGCAAACCTACGGCATTACACGCCGCCGAAGAAACAGGCGCGCGCAAGACTAGAACTCTTTGCCAACCATTGGCAAAGCTACGGCATTACACGCTGCCTGAGACATAGGCGCGCACAAGACCTGAAATCTTTGCCAAACATTGGCAAAGCTACGGCATTACACGCCGCCTGAGACACAGGCGCGCGCACAAGACCTGAAGTCTGTGCCAAACATTGGCAAAGCTACGAGATTACACTCCGCCTGGGTTACATGCCCGTGCACAAGACCTGAACTATTTGCCAAGTATTGGCAAATCTACGGCATTACACGCTGCCGAAGAAACAGGCGAGCGCACAAGACTAGAACTCTTTGCCAAACATTGGCAAAGCTACGACATTACACGCTGCCTGAGACATAGGCGCACACAAGACCTGAAATCTTTGCCAAACATTGGAAAAGCTACGGCATTACATGTCGCCTGAGACACAAGCGCGCACACAAGACCTGAAGTCTTTGCTAAACATTGGCAAAGCTACAGCATTACACGCCGCCTGAGACACAAGCGCGCGCACAAGACCTGAAGTCCTTGCCAAACATTGGCAAAGCAACGACATTACAAACGGCGTGAGACACATGCGAGCGCACAAGGCCTGACTTCTTTGCCAAACGTTGGCAAAGCTACGACATTGCACGTCGCCTGAGAAACATGCGCGCGCAAAAGACCTGAAATCTTTGCCAAACATCGACAAAGCTTCAGCATTACACGCCGCCTGAGACACATGCGCGCGCACAAGACCTGAAGTCTGTGCGAAACAATGGCAAAGCTACGACATTACACGCCGCCTGGGTTACATGCTCGCGCACAAGACCTGAACTCTTTGCCAAATATTGGCAAACCTACGGCATTACACGCCGCCGAAGAAACAGGCGCGCACACAAGAGTAGAACTCTTTGCCAACCATTGGCAAAGCTACGGCATTACACGCTGCCTGAGACATAGGCGCGCACAAGACCTGAAATCTTTGCCAAACATTGGCAAAGCTACGGCATTACACGCCGCCTGAGACACAGGCGCGCGCACAAGACCTGAAGTCTGTGCCAAACATTGGCAAAGCTACGAGATTACACTCCGCCTGGGTTACATGCCCGTGCACAAGACCTGAGCTATTTGCCAAGTATTGGCAAATCTACGGCATTACACGCCGCCGGAGAAACAGGCGAGCGCACAAGACTAGAACTCTTTGCCAAACATTGGCAAAGCTACGACATTACACGCTGCCTGAGACATAGGCGCACACAAGACCTGAAATCTTTGCCAAACATTGGAAAGGCTACGGCATTACATGTCGCCTGAGACACAAGCGCGCACACAAGACCTGAAGTCTTTGCTAAACATTGGCAAAGCTACAGCATTACACGCCGCCTGAGACACAAGCGCGCGCACAAGACCTGAAGTCCTTGCCAAACATTGGCAAAGCTACGGCATTACAAGCCACCTGACACACAGGCGTGAGCACAACACGTGATGTCTTTGCCAAACATTGGAAAAGCTACGGCATTACACCCCGATTGAAACACATGAGCGCGCACAAGACCTGATGTCTTTGCCAATCATTGGCAAAGCTACGACATTACAAACGGCGTGAGACACATGCGAGCGCACAAGGCCTGACTTCTTTGCCAAACGTTGGCAAAGCTACGACATTGCACGTCGCCTGAGAAACATGCGCGCGCAAAAGACCTGAAATCTTTGCCAAACATCGACAAAGCTTCAGCATTACACGCCGCCTGAGACACATGCGCGCGCACAAGACCTGAGGTCTGTGCGAAACATTGGCAAAGCTACGACATTACACGCCGCCTGGGTTACATGCCCGCGCACAAGACCTGAACTCTTTGCCAAATATTGGCAAACCTACGGCATTACACGCCGTCGAAGAAACAGGCGCGCGCACAAGACTAGAACTCTTTGCCAACCATTGGCAAAGCTACGACATTACACGCTGCCTGAGACATAGGCGCGCACAAGACCTGAAATCTTTGCCAAACATTGGCGAAGCTACGGCATTACACGACGCCTGAGACACAGGCGCGCGCACAAGACCTGAAGTCTGTGCCAAACATTGGCAAAGCTACGAGATTACACTCCGCCTGGGTTACATGCCCGTGCACAAGACCTGAACTATTTGCCAAGTATTGGCAAATCTACGGCATTACACGCCGCCGGAGAAACAGGCGAGCGCACAAGACTAGAACTCTTTGCCAAACATTGGCAAAGCTACGACATTACACGCTGCCTGAGACATAGGCGCACACAAGACCTGAAATCTTTGCCAAACATTGGAAAGGCTACGGCATTACATGTCGCCTGAGACACAAGCGCGCACACAAGACCTGAAGTCTTTGCTAAACATTGGCAAAGCTACAGCATTACACGCCGCCTAAGACACAAGCGCGCGCACAAGACCTGAAGTCCTTGCCAAACATTGGCAAAGCTACGGCATTACAAGCCACCTGACACACAGGCGTGAGCACAACACGTGATGTCTTTGCCAAACATTGGAAAAGCTACGGCATTACACCCCGATTGAAACACATGCGCGCGCACAAGACCTGATGTCTTTGCCAATCATTGGCAAAGCTACGACATTACAAACGGCGTGAGACACATGCGAGCGCACAAGGCCTGACTTCTTTGCCAAACGTTGGCAAAGCTACGACATTGCACGTCGCCTGAGAAACATGCGCGCGCAAAAGACCTGAAATCTTTGCCAAACATCGACAAAGCTTCAGCATTACACGCCGCCTGAGACACATGCGCGCGCACAAGACCTGAGGTCTGTGCGAAACATTGGCAAAGCTACGACATTACATGCCGCCTAGGTTACATGCCCGCGCACAAGACCTGAACTCTTTGCCAAACATTGGCAAACCTACGGCATTACACGCCGCCGAAGAAACAGGCGCGCGCAAGACTAGAACTCTTTGCCAACCATTGGCAAAGCTACGGCATTACACGCTGCCTGAGACATAGGCGCGCACAAGACCTGAAATCTTTGCCAAACATTGGCGAAGCTACGGCATTACACGCCGCCTGAGACACAGGCGCGCGCACAAGACCTGAAGTCTGTGCCAAACATTGGCAAAGCTACGAGATTACACTCCGCCTGGGTTACATGCCCGTGCACAAGACCTGAACTATTTGCCAAGTATTGGCAAATCTACGGCATTACACGCCGCCGGAGAAACAGGCGAGCGCACAAGACTAGAACTCTTTGCCAAACATTGGCAAAGCTACGACATTACACGCTGCCTGAGACATAGGCGCACACAAGACCTGAAATCTTTGCCAAACATTGGAAAGGCTACGGCATTACATGTCGCCTGAGACACAAGCGCGCACACAAGACCTGAAGTCTTTGCTAAACATTGGCAAAGCTACAGCATTACACGCCGCCTGAGACACAAGCGCGCGCACAAGACCTGAAGTCCTTGCCAAACATTGGCAAAGCTACGGCATTACAAGCCACCTGACACACAGGCGTGAGCACAACACGTGATGTCTTTGCCAAACATTGGAAAAGCTACGGCATTACACCCCGATTGAAACACATGAGCGCGCACAAGACCTGATGTCTTTGCCAATCATTGGCAAAGCTACGACATTACAAACGGCGTGAGACACATGCGAGCGCACAAGGCCTGACTTCTTTGCCAAACGTTGGCAAAGCTACGACATTGCACGTCGCCTGAGAAACATGCGCGCGCAAAAGACCTGAAATCTTTGCCAAACATCGACAAAGCTTCAGCATTACACGCCGCCTGAGACACATGCGCGCGCACAAGACCTGAGGTCTGTGCGAAACATTGGCAAAGCTACGACATTACACGCCGCCTGGGTTACATGCCCGCGCACAAGACCTGAACTCTTTGCCAAATATTGGCAAACCTACGGCATTACACGCCGTCGAAGAAACAGGCGCGCGCACAAGACTAGAACTCTTTGCCAACCATTGGCAAAGCTACGACATTACACGCTGCCTGAGACATAGGCGCGCACAAGACCTGAAATCTTTGCCAAACATTGGCGAAGCTACGGCATTACACGCCGCCTGAGACACAGGCGCGCGCACAAGACCTGAAGTCTGTGCCAAACATTGGCAAAGCTACGAGATTACACTCCGCCTGGGTTACATGCCCGTGCACAAGACCTGAACTATTTGCCAAGTATTGGCAAATCTACGGCATTACACGCCGCCGGAGAAACAGGCGAGCGCACAAGACTAGAACTCTTTGCCAAACATTGGCAAAGCTACGACATTACACGCTGCCTGAGACATAGGCGCACACAAGACCTGAAATCTTTGCCAAACATTGGAAAGGCTACGGCATTACATGTCGCCTGAGACACAAGCGCGCACACAAGACCTGAAGTCTTTGCTAAACATTGGCAAAGCTACAGCATTACACGCCGCCTGAGACACAAGCGCGCGCACAAGACCTGAAGTCCTTGCCAAAGATTGGCAAAGCTACGGCATTACAAGCCACCTGACACACAGGCGTGAGCACAACACGTGATGTCTTTGCCAAACATTGGAAAAGCTACGGCATTACACCCCGATTGAAACACATGCGCGCGCACAAGACCTGATGTCTTTGCCAATCATTGGCAAAGCTACGACATTACAAACGGCGTGAGACACATGCGAGCGCACAAGGCCTGACTTCTTTGCCAAACGTTGGCAAAGCTACGACATTGCACGTCGCCTGAGAAACATGCGCGCGCAAAAGACCTGAAATCTTTGCCAAACATCGACAAAGCTTCAGCATTACACGCCGCCTGAGACACATGCGCGCGCACAAGACCTGAGGTCTGTGCGAAACATTGGCAAAGCTACGACATTACATGCCGCCTAGGTTACATGCCCGCGCACAAGACCTGAACTCTTTGCCAAACATTGGCAAACCTACGGCATTACACGCCGCCGAAGAAACAGGCGCGCGCAAGACTAGAACTCTTTGCCAACCATTGGCAAAGCTACGGCATTACACGCTGCCTGAGACATAGGCGCGCACAAGACCTGAAATCTTTGCCAAACATTGGCAAAGCTACGGCATTACACGCCGCCTGAGACACAGGCGCGCGCACAAGACCTGAAGTCTGTGCCAAACATTAGCAAAGCTACGAGATTACACTCCGCCTGGGTTACATGCCCGTGCACAAGACCTGAACTATTTGCCAAGTATTGGCAAATCTACGGCATTACACGCTGCCGAAGAAACAGGCGAGCGCACAAGACTAGAACTCTTTGCCAAACATTGGCAAAGCTACGACGTTACACGCTGCCTGAGACATAGGCGCACACAAGACCTGAAATATTTGCCAAACATTGGAAAAGCTACGGCATTACATGTCGCCTGAGACACAAGTGCGCACACAAGACCTGAAGTCTTTGCTAAACATTGGCAAAGCTACAGCATTACACGCCGCCTGAGACACAAGCGCGCGCACAAGACCTGAAGTCCTTGCCAAACATTGGCAAAGCAACGACATTACAAACGGCGTGAGACACATGCGAGCGCACAAGGCCTGACTTCTTTGCCAAACGTTGGCAAAGCTACGACATTGCACGTCGCCTGAGAAACATGCGCGCGCAAAAGACCTGAAATCTTTGCCAAACATCGACAAAGCTTCAGCATTACACGCCGCCTGAGACACATGCGCGCGCACAAGACCTGAAGTCTGTGCGAAACAATGGCAAAGCTACGACATTACACGCCGCCTGGGTTACATGCTCGCGCACAAGACCTGAACTCTTTGCCAAATATTGGCAAACCTACGGCATTACACGCCGCCGAAAAAACAGGCGCGCACACAAGAGTAGAACTCTTTGCCAACCATTGGCAAAGCTACGGCATTACACGCTGCCTGAGACATAGGCGCGCACAAGACCTGAAATCTTTGCCAAACATTGGCAAAGCTACGGCATTACACGCCGCCTGAGACACAGGCGCGCGCACAAGACCTGAAGTCTGTGCCAAACATTGGCAAAGCTACGAGATTACACTCCGCCTGGGTTACATGCCCGTGCACAAGACCTGAGCTATTTGCCAAGTATTGGCAAATCTACGGCATTACACGCCGCCGGAGAAACAGGCGAGCGCACAAGACTAGAACTCTTTGCCAAACATTGGCAAAGCTACGACATTACACGCTGCCTGAGACATAGGCGCACACAAGACCTGAAATCTTTGCCAAACATTGGAAAGGCTACGGCATTACATGTCGCCTGAGACACAAGCGCGCACACAAGACCTGAAGTCTTTGCTAAACATTGGCAAAGCTACAGCATTACACGCCGCCTGAGACACAAGCGCGTGCACAAGACCTGAAGTCCTTGCCAAACATTGGCAAAGCTACGGCATTACAAGCCACCTGACACACAGGCGTGAGCACAACACGTGATGTCTTTGCCAAACATTGGAAAAGCTACGGCATTACACCCCGATTGAAACACATGCGCGCGCACAAGACCTGATGTCTTTGCCAATCATTGGCAAAGCTACGACATTACAAACGGCGTGAGACACATGCGAGCGCACAAGGCCTGACTTCTTTGCCAAACGTTGGCAAAGCTACGACATTGCACGTCGCCTGAGAAACATGCGCGCGCAAAAGACCTGAAATCTTTGCCAAACATCGACAAAGCTTCAGCATTACACGCCGCCTGAGACACATGCGCGCGCACAAGACCTGAAGTCTGTGCGAAACATTGGCAAAGCTACGACATTACATGCCGCCTAGGTTACATGCCCGCGCACAAGACCTGAACTCTTTGCCAAACATTGGCAAACCTACGGCATTACACGCCGCCGAAGAAACAGGCGCGCGCAAGACTAGAACTCTTTGCCAACCATTGGCAAAGCTACGGCATTACACACTGCCTGAGACATAGGCGCGCACAAGACCTGAAATCTTTGCCAAACATTGGCAAAGCTACGGCATTACACGCCGCCTGAGACACAGGCGCGCGCACAAGACCTGAAGTCTGTGCCAAACATTGGCAAAGCTACGAGATTACACTCCGCCTGGGTTACATGCCCGTGCACAAGACCTGAACTATTTGCCAAGTATTGGCAAATCTACGGCATTACACGCCGCCGAAGAAACAGGCGAGCGCACAAGACTAGAACTCTTTGCCAAACATTGGCAAAGCTACGACATTACACGCTGCCTGAGACATAGGCGCACACAAGACCTGAAATCTTTGCCAAACATTGGAAAAGCTACGGCATTACATGTCGCCTGAGACACAAGCGCGCACACAAGACCTGAAGTCTTTGCTAAACATTGGCAAAGCTACAGCATTACACGCCGCCTGAGACACAAGCGCGCGCACAAGACCAGAAGTCCTTGCCAAACATTGGCAAAGCAACGGCATTACAAGCCACCTGACACACAGGCGTGAGCACAACACGTGATGTCTTTGCCAACCATTGGAAAAGCTACGGCATTACACCCCGATTGAAACACATGCGCGCGCACAAGACCTGATGTCTTTGCGAATCATTGGCAAAGCTACGACATTACAAACGGTGTGAGACACATGCGAGCGCACAAGGCCTGACTTCTTTGCCAAACGTTGGCAAAGCTACGACATTGCACGTCGCCTGAGAAACATGCGCGCGCAAAAGACCTGAAATCTTTGCCAAACATCGACAAAGCTTCAGCATTACACGCCGCCTGAGACACATGCGCGCGCACAAGACCTGAAGTCTGTGCGAAACAATGGCAAAGCTACGACATTACACGCCGCCTGGGTTACATGCTCGCGCACAAGACCTGAACTCTTTGCCAAATATTGGCAAACCTACGGCATTACACGCCGCCGAAGAAACAGGCGCGCACACAAGACTAGAACTCTTTGCCAACCATTGGCAAAGCTACGGCATTACACGCTGCCTGAGACATAGGCGCGCACAAGACCTGAAATCTTTGCCAAACATTGGCAAAGCTACGGCATTACACGCCGCCTGAGACACAGGCGCGCGCACAAGACCTGAAGTCTGTGCCAAACATTGGCAAAGCTACAAGATTACACTCCGCCTGGGTTACATGCCCGTGCACAAGACCTGAGCTATTTGCCAAGTATTGGCAAATCTACGGCATTACACGCCGCCGGAGAAACAGGCGAGCACACAAGACTAGAACTCTTTGCCAAAGATTGGCAAAGCTACGGCATTACACGCTGCCTGAGACATAGGCGCACACAAGACCTGAAATCTTTGCCAAACATTGGAAAGGCTACGGCATTACATGTCGCCTGAGACACAAGCGCGCACACAAGACCTGAAGTCTTTGCTAAACATTGGCAAGCTACAGCATTACACGCCGCCTGAGACACAAGCGCGCGCACAAGACCTGAAGTCCTTGCCAAACATTGGCAAAGCTACGGCATTACAAGCCACCTGACACACAGGCGTGAGCACAACACGTGATGTCTTTGCCAAACATTGGAAAAGCTACGGCATTACACCCCGATTGAAACACATGCGCGCGCACAAGACCTGATGTCTTTGCCAATCATTGGCAAAGCTACGACATTACAAATGGCGTGAGACACATGCGAGCGCACAAGGCCTGACTTCTTTGCCAAACGTTGGCAAAGCTACGACATTGCACGTCGCCTGAGAAACATGCGCGCGCAAAAGACCTGAAATCTTTGCCAAACATCGACAAAGCTTCAGCATTACACGCCGCCTGAGACACATGCGCGCGCACAAGACCTGAGGTCTGTGCGAAACATTGGCAAAGCTACGACATTACATGCCGCCTAGGTTACATGCCCGCGCACAAGACCTGAACTCTTTGCCAAACATTGGCAAACCTACGGCATTACACGCCGCCGAAGAAACAGGCGCGCGCAAGACTAGAACTCTTTGCCAACCATTGGCAAAGCTACGGCATTACACGCTGCCTGAGACATAGGCGCGCACAAGACCTGAAATCTTTGCCAAACATTGGCAAAGCTACGGCATTACACGCCGCCTGAGACACAGGCGCGCGCACAAGACCTGAAGTCTGTGCCAAACATTGGCAAAGCTACGAGATTACACTCCGCCTGGATTACATGCCCGTGCACAAGACCTGAACTATTTGCCAAGTATTGGCAAATCTACGGCATTACACGCCGCCGAAGAAACAGGCGAGCGAACAAGACTAGAAGTCTTTGCCAAACATTGGCAAAGCTACGACATTACACGCTGCCTGAGACATAGGCGCACACAAGACCTGAAATCTTTGCCAAACATTGGAAAAGCTACGGCATTACATGTCGCCTGAGACACAAGCGCGCACACAAGACCTGAAGTCTTTGCTAAACATTGGCAAAGCTACAGCATTACACGCCGCCTGAGACACAAGCGCGCGCACAAGACCTGAAGTCCTTGCCAAACATTGGCAAAGCAACGACATTACAAACGGCGTGAGACACATGCGAGCGCACAAGGCCTGACTTCTTTGCCAAACGTTGGCAAAGCTACGACATTGCACGTCGCCTGAGAAACATGCGCGCGCAAAAGACCTGAAATCTTTGCCAAACATCGACAAAGCTTCAGCATTACACGCCGCCTGAGACACATGCGCGCGCACAAGACCTGAAGTCTGTGCGAAACAATGGCAAAGCTACGACATTACACGCCGCCTGGGTTACATGCTCGCGCACAAGACCTGAACTCTTTGCCAAATATTGGCAAACCTACGGCATTACACGCCGCCGAAGAAACAGGCGCGCACACAAGACTAGAACTCTTTGCCAACCATTGGCAAAGCTACGGCATTACACGCTGCCTGAGACATAGGCGCGCACAAGACCTGAAATCTTTGCCAAACATTGGCAAAGCTACGGCATTACACGCCGCCTGAGACACAGGCGCGCGCACAAGACCTGAAGTCTGTGCCAAACATTGGCAAAGCTACGAGATTACACTCCGCCTGGGTTACATGCCCGTGCACAAGACCTGAGCTATTTGCCAAGTATTGGCAAATCTACGGCATTACACGCCGCCGGAGAAACAGGCGAGCGCACAAGACTAGAACTCTTTGCCAAACATTGGCAAAGCTACGACATTACACGCTGCCTGAGACATAGGCGCACACAAGACCTGAAATCTTTGCCAAACATTGGAAAGGCTACGGCATTACATGTCGCCTGAGACACAAGCGCGCACACAAGACCTGAAGTCTTTGCTAAACATTGGCAAAGCTACAGCATTTCACGCCGCCTGAGACACAAGCGCGCGCACAAGACCTGAAGTCCTTGCCAAACATTGGCAAAGCTACGGCATTACAAGCCACCTGACACACAGGCGTGAGCACAACACGTGATGTCTTTGCCAAACATTGGAAAAGCTACGGCATTACACCCCGATTGAAACACATTCGCGCGCACAAGACCTGATGTCTTTGCCAATCATTGGCAAAGCTACGACATTACAAACGGCGTGAGACACATGCGAGCGCACAAGGCCTGACTTCTTTGCCAAACGTTGGCAAAGCTACGACATTGCACGTCGCCTGAGAAACATGCGCGCGCAAAAGACCTGAAATCTTTGCCAAACATCGACAAAGCTTCAGCATTACACGCCGCCTGAGACACATGCGCGCGCACAAGACCTGAAGTCTGTGCGAAACATTGGCAAAGCTACGACATTACATGCCGCCTAGGTTACATGCCCGCGCACAAGACCTGAACTCTTTGCCAAACATTGGCAAACCTACGGCATTACACGCCGCCGAAGAAACAGGCGCGCGCAAGACTTGAACTCTTTGCCAACCATTGGCAAAGCTACGGCATTACACACTGCCTGAGACATAGGCGCGCACAAGACCTGAAATCTTTGCCAAACATTGGCAAAGCTACGGCATTACACGCCGCCTGAGACACAGGCGCGCGCACAAGACCTGAAGTCTGTGCCAAACATTGGCAAAGCTACGAGATTACACTCCGCCTGGGTTACATGCCCGTGCACAAGACCTGAACTATTTGCCAAGTATTGGCAAATCTACGGCATTACACGCCGCCGAAGAAACAGGCGAGCGCACAAGACTAGAACTCTTTGCCAAACATTGGCAAAGCTACGACATTACACGCTGCCTGAGACATAGGCGCACACAAGACCTGAAATCTTTGCCAAACATTGGAAAAGCTACGGCATTACATGTCGCCTGAGACACAAGCGCGCACACAAGACCTGAAGTCTTTGCTAAACATTGGCAAAGCTACAGCATTACACGCCGCCTGAGACACAAGCGCGCGCACAAGACCAGAAGTCCTTGCCAAACATTGGCAAAGCAACGGCATTACAAGCCACCTGACACACAGGCGTGAGCACAACACGTGATGTCTTTGCCAACCATTGGAAAAGCTACGGCATTACACCCCGATTGAAACACATGCGCGCGCACAAGACCTGATGTCTTTGCCAATCATTGGCATAGCTACGACATTACAAACGGTGTGAGACACATGCGAGCGCACAAGGCCTGACTTCTTTGCCAAACGTTGGCAAAGCTACGACATTGCACGTCGCCTGAGAAACATGCGCGCGCAAAAGACCTGAAATCTTTGCCAAACATCGACAAAGCTTCAGCATTACACGCCGCCTGAGACACATGCGCGCGCACAAGACCTGAAGTCTGTGCGAAACAATGGCAAAGCTACGACATTACACGCCGCCTGGGTTACATGCTCGCGCACAAGACCTGAACTCTTTGCCAAATATTGGCAAACCTACGGCATTACACGCCGCCGAAGAAACAGGCGCGCACACAAGACTAGAACTCTTTGCCAACCATTGGCAAAGCTACGGCATTACACGCTTCCTGAGACATAGGCGCGCACAAGACCTGAAATCTTTGCCAAACATTGGCAAAGCTACGGCATTACACGCCGCCTGAGACACAGGCGCGCGCACAAGACCTGAAGTCTGTGCCAAACATTGGCAAAGCTACAAGATTACACTCCGCCTGGGTTACATGCCCGTGCACAAGACCTGAGCTATTTGCCAAGTATTGGCAAATCTACGGCATTACACGCCGCCGGAGAAACAGGCGAGCACACAAGACTAGAACTCTTTGCCAAAGATTGGCAAAGCTACGGCATTACACGCTGCCTGAGACATAGGCGCACACAAGACCTGAAATCTTTGCAAACATTGGAAAAGCTACGGCATTACATGTCGCCTGAGACACAAGCACGCACACAAGACCTGAAGTCTTTGCTAAACATTGGCAAAGCTACAGCATTACACGCCGCCTGAGACACAAGCGCGCGCACAAGACCTGAAGTCCTTGCCAAACATTGGCAAAGCTACGGCATTACAAGCCACCTGACACACAGGCGTGAGCACAACACGTGATGTCTTTGCCAAACATTGGAAAAGCTACGGCATTACACCCCGATTGAAACACATGAGCGCGCACAAGACCTGATGTCATTGCCAATCATTGGCAAAGCTACGACATTACAAACGGCGTGAGACACATGCGAGCGCACAAGGCCTGACTTCTTTGCCAAACGTTGGCAAAGCTACGACATTGCACGTCGCCTGAGAAACATGCGCGCGCAAAAGACCTGAAATCTTTGCCAAACATCGACAAAGCTTCAGCATTACACGCCGCCAGAGACACATGCGCGCGCACAAGACCTGAGGTCTGTGCGAAACATTGGCAAAGCTACGACATTACACGCCGCCTGGGTTACATGCCCGCGCACAAGACCTGAACTCTTTGCCAAATATTGGCAAACCTATGGCATTACACGCCGTCGAAGAAACAGGCGCGCGCACAAGACTAGAACTCTTTGCCAACCATTGGCAAAGCTACGGCATTACACGCTGCCTGAGACATAAGCGCGCACAAGACCTAAAATCTTTGCCAAACATTGGCAAAGCTACGGTATTACACGCCGCCTGAGACACAGGCGCGCGCACAAGACCTGAAGTCTGTGCCAAACATTGGCAAAGCTACGAGATTACACTCCGCCTGGGTTACATGCCCGTGCACAAGACCTGAACTATTTGCCAAGTATTGGCAAATCTACGACATTAGACGCCGCCGGAGAAACAGGCGAGCGCACAAGACTAGAACTCTTTGCCAAACATTGGCAAAGCTACGACATTACACGCTGCCTGAGACATAGGCGCACACAAGACCTGAAATCTTTGCCAAACATTGGAAAGGCTACGGCATTACATGTCGCCTGAGACACAAGCGCGCACACAAGACCTGAAGTCTTTGCTAAACATTGGCAAAGCTACAGCATTACACGCCGCCTGAGACACAAGCGCGCGCACAAGACCTGAAGTCCGTGCCAAACATTGGCAAAGCTACGGCATTACAAGCCACCTGACACACAGGCGTGAGCACAACACGTGATGTCTTTGCCAAACATTGGAAAAGCTACGGCATTACACCCCGATTGAAACACATGCGCGCGCACAAGACCTGATGTCTTTGCCAATCATTGGCAAAGCTACGACATTACAAACGGCGTGAGACACATGCGAGCGCACAAGGCCTGACTTCTTTGCCAAACGTTGGCAAAGCTACGACATTGCACGTCGCCTGAGAAACATGCGCGCGCAAAAGACCTGAAATCTTTGCCAAACATCGACAAAGCTTCAGCATTACACGCCGCCTGAGACACATGCGCGCGCACAAGACCTGAAGTCTGTGCGAAACATTGGCAAAGCTACGACATTACATGCCGCCTAGGTTACATGCCCGCGCCCAAGACCTGAACTCTTTGCCAAACATTGGCAAACCTACGGCATTACACGCCGCCGAAGAAACAGGCGCGTGCAAGACTAGAACTCTTTGCCAACCATTGGCAAAGCTACGGCATTACACGCTGCCTGAGACATAGGCGCGCACAAGACCTGAAATCTTTGCCAAACATTGGCAAAGCTACGGCATTACACGCCGCCTGAGACACAGGCGCGCGCACAAGACCTGAAGTCTGTGCCAAACATTGGCAAAGCTACGAGATTACACTCCGCCTGGGTTACATGCCCGTGCACAAGACCTGAACTATTTGCCAAGTATTGGCAAATCTACGGCATTACACGCCGCCGGAGAAACAGGCGAGCGCACAAGACTAGAACTCTTTTCCAAACATTGGCAAAGCTACGACATTACACGCTGCCTGAGACATAGGCGCACACAAGACCTGAAATCTTTGCCAAACTGTCACACCCCGCCAAGGCGGAAACGCGAGGCGCGACGTTTATGGTTTCCAAAGCATATGATTACCGCAAACACATACATGATAAATGGATACATTAACAAGTTTAATGTTTTACATTACAAAACATAATCTGAGTTTACAAAAAGTTAAGATTTCACAAATATGACTCAACTCAATGAGTTATACAAGGGAAATCCTCCTTGAGTAGTATCCATCGTGCATGCATGTAATCTACATTGCTAACCTTGAAATCACGTTCAGTTACCTGAAAAACATACTTAAAATCGTCAACACGAAGTTGGTGAGTTCACAGGTTTAATCAAATAGTTCTTTGTAAAATTCACTTGTTCGTAAATAGTTTCAGTTGTATGTGATAAACAGAATAAGAATTGTTGACCCATTTGTAAACTAGCTAGGAATACAAATAATATGTTCGTACATGAGGCGTAACCAAACCATGACATGTGTGAGCCCCTATTAAGCGTTATCAGATTCTATGCGGCCATAAATCCTCCAGATTGTGGTTAGCGCGACTAACCATGACCGGGAGACGTCACTCTCCATAGTACTATTCATAGGACCCTAGGCTACAGTTAATGGTTACTATGTTGTTCCAGGGGACTTTAGCGGCCTCCAATGTGTTGTTCTCATCCCATGTAAACATAAAGTCGTGTCTTATTCTCTTGTTATCCCATAAAATAGTTGAAGTATGTTTCTCCCCCAAATATTTGAAAACAGTAAAAAGAAAGGGGCCGTGAAACTCACCTTGTGTTTGTGTATATACTTGTAATAATATTTGTTGTAGTCAACCTTGACTGTTTGTACCCTAGATACCAAGGGTAAATTGTTGTTAAGACCAACGTCTTAATTGTAAATTGTTCACCGACCTTGTAAATCTGATTATGTTTGTTTAAATATCGTTTTAGTTTTCCAACACATGTTTTGTTATAAAATAGTTTTGAGTTACTGCCCAACTGGGACTGTTGTACAGGTGTCGAAACTTCTTAGTTTCGATTGGGCATATGTGTGTCGAAACTACTTAGTTTCGATGGAGTGGTCAGGAGTCGAAACAACCTAGTTTCGATTGAGAAAAGGTATCGAAACTACCTAGTTTCGATTGAGTATTTGCTATTGAAACTACCTAGTTTCGATTGAGTATTTGCTATCGAAACTACCTAGTTTCGATTGAGTAAAAGGTATCGAAACTACCTAGTTTCGATTGAGTATTTGCTATCGAAACTACCTAGTTTCGATTGAGTAAAAGGTATCGAAACTCCTAGTTTCGATTGAGCAACAGGTATCGAAACTCCTAGTTTCGATTGAGAAACAGTCGAAACTCCTAGTTTCGATTGAGAAACAGGTATCGAAACTCCTAGTTTCGATTGAGTTAACTTGTATCGAAACTCCTAGTTTCGAGTACTGGACTTCTGTTTGACAGAATCAGTCCGGCATATTTTTATGTTTTAAACTTGAATTCGACACACTCTTCTTGTTATCTTTCTTGCGTTTAAATAAGATGTAAGTTTAGCTACGGTTTTAAAGAACATAATATGAAAAATATCGAGTTTTTACCTTTAAAACCGAGATGAGAATGATGAAGAAAACAGAGATGATCTCGACTCTTTTGCAGAAACACTTGAAATTTCTTCTTAAAATACTGGTTTGTGGTAGGATTTTGCCTTGAAACTGGACTTCGAATTGAAGAGAATTGGAATGTTTGCCGTATAAAAATGAGAGTGATGAAAGGAATTATGAGTAAAGTGATGGAGTGAGTATGGTTATGTCTGAGTTTTTCGCAATAGGAGGTATGGGTTTTGAGTAAGATGATCGTGGGAGTGGCTTTCTCTGGCTTCGGCCGAGAAAGTCAAATAAAAGTGGTTTGGGATAATTTGAATAAAATAATTAGATTTAGGTATTAATTAGAGTTTTAAAGGGGTAAATAAATCCGGTTTAGATCCTCCCCGGTATTATAAACTTATTCTGAAAATAATTTATTGTTCTACGCAAAGTTTGTGGAAATAAAATATATATTTCTCTGGTTATTTAAATTAACCACTAGTGTTCGAATTTGTCGGTGTATATAACACGTGATCCGGTAATTCCTAGAATTACCAAATATGAAGTGAGACCCTGTACGGTTTTTGATGGACCTTAATGTCCTTGTTTGTGAAATTACGTAAATCACAAAAATAATTATAATGTAAACTCGTTTATTGTAATGTAAACTTGTTCATAATGTGTACGGATATTGACCTGAAATGTCGGGTTGTCACATTCTCCCCATGTTAACAGAATTTCGTCCCGAAATTCAATTCGTGTCCTCTTGAACTGGGGCATCCTCAAACAAGGATGGGTATTTTGTTTTCATTTGGTCCTCTCGTTCCCATGTATACTCAAGACCACGCTTTGAGTTCCAACGTACTTTAACCAGTTTGATCCGACTACGTCTCAGCTTTTGAACCTTCCAATCTGATATCTCAATTGGTTGCTCGATGAAATGAAGTTTATCGTCAATGTGAATCTCGTCAGACGGTATAATTAGTGTCTCGTCTGATAAACACTTCTTGAGATTTGATACATGAAACGTATCATGTATATTGTTTAGTTCTTGTGGTAGCTTGAGTTTGTAAGCTACAGGGCCAACCCTAGCCCGTATTTCGAACGGACCAACGTATCTAGGGTTGAGCTTACCACGGTTACCAAACCTTGCAACGCCTTTCCATGGTGAGACTTTTAACATTACTCGGTCGCCAATTTGAAATTCTAATGGTTTTCGTCTGTTGTCAGCATAGCTCTTTTGTCTATCTCGGGCCGCTTTCAAACGGTCCTTAATTTTGAAAATCTTATCAGTGGTTTCCTGGACAATCTCAGGGCCTGTCAAATGTTTTTCACCAACTTCCGCCCAACATAACGGTGAGCGGCATTTACGACCATATAAAGCTTCAAACGGTGCTGCTTTAATGCTCGTATGGTAGCTGTTATTATAGGAAAACTCAGCTAATGGTAAATGAGTATCCCAATTTCCTCCGAAATCAATTACACATGCACGGAGCATATCTTCTAATGTCTGAATGGTCCTTTCGCTTTGACCATCTGTTTGTGGGTGATATGCCGTGCTCATGTCAAGACGTGTGCCCATTGCTTCTTGTAATGATTTCCAGATCCTAGACACGAATCTGCTGTCTCTATCGGAGATAATAGAAATTGGCACTCCATGCCTAGCCACAATTTCCTTGATATAAAGCTTTGCAAGTTTCTCGGTTTTGTCAGTTTCTTTCATTGGCAGAAAGTGAGCAGATTTTGTTAATCGGTCGACAATAACCCATATGGTATCATAACCACTAGACGTCCTAGGTAATTTCGTGATGAAATCCATAGAAATCTGTTCCCATTTCCATTGGGGAATTTCAGGTTGTTGTAACAAACCAGACGGTTTCTGATGTTCGGCTTTTACTTTTGAACACGTTAAGCATTTACTGACATATGTGGCAATATCTCCTTTCATATTGGGCCACCAATATAATTCTTTTAGATCTTTATACATTTTATCTGAACCCGGGTGAATGGAGTACCTGGACTTGTGGGCTTCGTCCATAACTAACTCCCGTAAGTTACCAAAACGTGTCACCCAAATTCTATTCATGAAGTATAAAGTGTCATCTGACTTTGGCTCCAATTGCTTTATCATTCCTCGTAAAGCTTCATTCTGAATGTTTTCTTCTTTGATTGCCTCATGTTGTGCCATCCGAATTTGAGTAGTAAGATTCGTATGAATTGTCAATTCTAAGGCACGAACACGAAGAGTTTTAACTCGTTCTTTGCGACTTAAAGCGTCCGCTACGACATTGGCTTTCCCGGGATGGTACTTGATATCACAATCATAATCGTTTAGTAGTTCTACCCAGCGACGTTGTCTCATGTTAAGTTCCTTTTGATCAAAGATATGTTGGAGACTCTTGTGATCGGTAAAGATAGTGCATCTTGTACCGTAAAGATAATGTCTCCAAATCTTGAGCGCAAACACAACTGCACCCAATTCCAAGTCGTGAGTCGTATAATTCTTTTCGTGCACTTTTAGTTGTCGTGAGGCATATGCGATGACTTTGTCTCTTTGCATTAACACACAACCAAGTCCTTGGTGTGATGCATCGCAGTATACGACAAAATTTTCGATTCCCTCCGGAAGGGATAGGATTGGTGCACTACACAGCTTCTGTTTCAGTAATTGGAAAGCTGACTCTTGCTTGTCATTCCAATCATACTTATTTTCTTTCTGGGTTAATTTGGTTAAAGGCAGGGCTATTTTTGAAAAATTCTCGATGAATCGTCTGTAATAGCCGGCCAAACCTAAAAATTGACGTACTTCTGTCGGAGTCTTTGGTGCTTCCCAGTTTTTGATCGCTTCAATTTTAGATGGATCAACGTGAATTCCTTCCTTGTTGATGACATGTCCAAGAAAATGCACTTCTTGGATCCAAAACTCACACTTAGAGAATTTAGCGTAAAGTTTCTCGTTTCTGAGTAGTTCTAAGATTAATTTAAGATGATGTTCATGATCCTCCTTGGTTCGTGAATATATTAATATGTCATCGATAAACACAATCACGAATTTATCCAAGTATGGTTTGCACACGCGGTTCATGAGATCCATGAAAACAGCTGGTGCGTTTGTCAAACCAAATGGCATAACTAGGAATTCGTAGTGACCATAACGAGTCCTAAACGCTGTCTTTGGTACATCTTCTTCTTGGATTCTTAGTTGATGATACCCTGACCGTAGATCGATCTTAGAGTAGAAGCTAGAACCTTGTAGTTGATCGAACAAATCATCTATTCGAGGTAGTGGGTATCGGTTTTTGATTGTAAGCTTGTTTAATTCTCGGTAATCTATACACATCCTAAAGGTTCCATCCTTTTTCTTTACGAATAAGACCGGAGCTCCCCAAGGTGAGAAACTCGGTCTTATGAAACCTTTATCAAGCAACTCTTGTAGTTGATTTGATAACTCTTGCATTTCAGAAGGTGCTAATCGATACGGCGATCGCGCAATCGGTGCGGATCCTGGTACCAAATCGATTCGGAATTCGACTTGCCTCGGTGGTGGTAATCCAGGTAAGTCTTCAGGGAAAACTTCAGGATAATCCTTAACGATTGGTATATCCTCAAGTCGACGTTCCTCGGGTTTCTTCTCGACGACGTGAGCCAGGAATACGCAATAGCCTTTACGTAGATACTTACGAGTTTTCATGCAGTTTATCATCCTTAATGTTACTCCACTCTTCTCACCTTGAATCGAAAGAACTTCTCCGTTTGGGAGTGGGATTTGGACAATTTTCTCAAAACAAACAATCTCGGCGTGATTCTTCGACAACCAATCCATGCCAATAACAACGTCAAAGCTTCCTAAATCAACGGGTAACAGATCTATACTAAATGTGTGGTTTTTAAGACATAAGGTACAACCCTGAATGACTTCTTCGGTATTAATTAATTTTCCGTTTGCTAATTCAATTGTATACTTTTGGTCTAGTTTACTGGGCTTAATACCGAGTAGGGACTTAAAGTCATTTGACACAAAACTCAAATCAGCACCCGTATCGAAAAGTATAGAGGCATAGTGATTATTTATCGGGAACGTACCAGTGACAATGTTTGGATCTTGTCGTGCGTCACCAGCCCCCATCACAAATGCTCTTCCACGGGCCTGATTGTCGTTTCGGTTCTTCAACTTTGGACAGTCTTTTCTGAAGTGCTTTGGATCTCCACACTCAAAGCATCCTTGATTCATCCTTTCTGTTCCTGGGTTGACTTTTCCTGCTACTTGATTTATCTTGTTAGGGTTTGTATTGCTCCTACAGTCAAGGGCTAGATGTCCATACTTTTTACATTTTCCACATTGGGTACACTTCCCACTGTGATGATATCCACAATTGTCACACCTTGGTCGTGCTCCAAGGTATCCTTTTTGTTCCACAGTGTTGGCGACAAAGGCTTTCATAGTCTCAGGTCTCTTGTAAATTTGATTCTTGTTTTGATTAATTGGTTTTCCAAACCATTTCCTCTTTTCCCCAGATTTCCCTCCTTCTGTCTCCTTCTTCTCAAACAAACCATCACGTACAGCATTATCCCTTAGCTTGAAAGCCAGAGTTATGGCGCTCTTGGCATCCATAGGGTTCGATGAAGTCACCAGACCTCGGATTTGAGGTGCGAGACCCCACAAGTATCTTTCAACCTTCTTGTATTCTGGGGTGACCATGTGTGGAACCAAGATTGCTAACTCATTGAATCGGTCAGTGTAGCCAGCAACATCATCTCCTGTCATTTGTAAATTCCACATTTCAGATTCGATCTTTTGCAACTCATTTCGAGGACAGTATTCCTCGATCATCATGGCTTTTAAGTCTTCCCATGACAACTCATATGATGTTTGCCTTCCCAAAGTCTTTACTTGTGAATTCCACCAGGTTAAAGCTTTATCAGTGAGTGAGCATGTAGAATACTTCACCATGCAGTCAGCGGTGCATTCACTAATATCAATCACCGATTCCATCTTCTCTATCCATCTCATTAGTCCAACTGCACCCTCGGTGCCATTGAAGTTACGGGGTTTGCAAGACAGAAAGGTCTTGTAGGAGCACTTTCTAATTGGAGCATCTGTAGAATTACAAGTCATAACGTCATTAATTCGAATCATGACTATATGTTATGGCTTATTTATTTTATTACCTCCGGAACCTCCAGCTGTACCGCTACCTCCTGCACCTCCGGAACCTCCAGCTGTACCGCTACCTCCTACACCTCCTCCATTATTTCGATTGGCTTCATACTGCTCCATGGCAGCAGCTACTCGTTGTGCTATAAGTTGTTCCACATTTGGGGAAATCGCCTCGTTGTTGTCACCAGTAGTGTTACGGGTTGTCCTACGCTTAGGTGCCATGACGTTCTTTCTAACATATCAATTAAAAAGAAACAACATTATATGACAATAATGATAGCTCATGACATAAGGATACAACAACGTCAAATGTAAACAACCATTATCACAACATAAACCATTACATACATAGTCAAAACATTCATAGTACATTGTTCCAAAAGACAAGGATACAAAAGAGATGGGTTCACAGGACCTCATCAGTACTAAAGTTTTAAACTACTTAATGTACTACGGGCACAACCCGCCCGTAATAGGTTTAAAAGAAGAAGTGAGAGTACAATCCAATCATCATGGCAAGTCCTGCCATGACAAAACTAGCTCTCGCCACAAATTCTGCAGCCAACGTCCTTTCTTCCAGAGCCTCCACCATGTCTCGGACCGTAACTGTGAACTGCCAATCCATGTCAGCTCTCAACTCTAGATAGTTTGTGGCACCCTGTATGTCTCGGGTGCGGTCATCTAGAGTCTGAACTCGAGATCCGAGTCCTTGACGAAGTCGCGTGGCTGCATCCCCCTGTGCCCGGATGTCATCTAGGAGATCATCAAGACGCTCCTCATGCGTACGAACGCGAGCTACCAAGGTAGGCACAGTGAGCTCTATGGCTTCCCCAGTGTGGGGTAGGGGTGTTGGGGAGTTAGAAGACTCTCCAAGCTCAAAGGTAGATGGGATGCTCTCCATCTCCCTCCAACGTGCCAGGGTACGAGGCATCCAACGGATGGTTCCCACAGTAGGGTGGTAGCAGGGTCTTTGCCTAGGTGGTTCTTCACCAGCCACCAAGTCTTCTGGGTCACGGGCTGCTAGATTCCTTTTGCGTGGAAGTCGAACCTTCTTCCTAGCGCTTTGCACCTTAACTGGTCCTCCGCTTTTCTTTCGGTAGACGATAGGCGGTTTTCCCAAGGCGACTTTAGGTGGTGTGGAGCTACGGGTTTGTACTTGATTTTTGGGACGTGAGGCGGAAAATTCCTCATTTGATTCAGTGTCAGAGACGGGATCAGAATGTGAATGTGACGACATGCTTGTGACTACAATATCCATATGACAAAATGACTGGTCATGCAATGCTTATGTAATGAAAACGTTTTAGTGAGTCATTTAGATTATAGACTAGGTTCCAATTTAGATTCCTAGTTCACTATAATCAATGGCTCTGATACCAAGTTCTGTCACACCCCGCCAAGGCGGAAACGCGAGGCGCGACGTTTATGGTTTCCAAAGCATATGATTACCGCAAACACATACATGATAAATGGATACATTAACAAGTTTAATGTTTTACATTACAAAACATAATCTGAGTTTACAAAAAGTTAAGATTTCACAAATATGACTCAACTCAATGAGTTATACAAGGGAAATCCTCCTTGAGTAGTATCCATCGTGCATGCATGTAATCTACATTGCTAACCTTGAAATCACGTTCAGTTACCTGAAAAACATACTTAAAATCGTCAACACGAAGTTGGTGAGTTCACAGGTTTAATCAAATAGTTCTTTGTAAAATTCACTTGTTCGTAAATAGTTTCAGTTGTATGTGATAAACAGAATAAGAATTGTTGACCCATTTGTAAACTAGCTAGGAATACAAATAATATGTTCGTACATGAGGCGTAACCAAACCATGACATGTGTGAGCCCCTATTAAGCGTTATCAGATTCTATGCGGCCATAAATCCTCCAGATTGTGGTTAGCGCGACTAACCATGACCGGGAGACGTCACTCTCCATAGTACTATTCATAGGACCCTAGGCTACAGTTAATGGTTACTATGTTGTTCCAGGGGACTTTAGCGGCCTCCAATGTGTTGTTCTCATCCCATGTAAACATAAAGTCGTGTCTTATTCTCTTGTTATCCCATAAAATAGTTGAAGTATGTTTCTCCCCCAAATATTTGAAAACAGTAAAAAGAAAGGGGCCGTGAAACTCACCTTGTGTTTGTGTATATACTTGTAATAATATTTGTTGTAGTCAACCTTGACTGTTTGTACCCTAGATACCAAGGGTAAATTGTTGTTAAGACCAACGTCTTAATTGTAAATTGTTCACCGACCTTGTAAATCTGATTATGTTTGTTTAAATATCGTTTTAGTTTTCCAACACATGTTTTGTTATAAAATAGTTTTGAGTTACTGCCCAACTGGGACTGTTGTACAGGTGTCGAAACTTCTTAGTTTCGATTGGGCATATGTGTGTCGAAACTACTTAGTTTCGATGGAGTGGTCAGGAGTCGAAACAACCTAGTTTCGATTGAGAAAAGGTATCGAAACTACCTAGTTTTGATTGAGTATTTGCTATTGAAACTACCTAGTTTCGATTGAGTATTTGCTATCGAAACTACCTAGTTTCGATTGAGTAAAAGGTATCGAAACTACCTAGTTTCGATTGAGTATTTGCTATCGAAACTACCTAGTTTCGATTGAGTAAAAGGTATCGAAACTCCTAGTTTCGATTGAGCAACAGGTATCGAAACTCCTAGTTTCGATTGAGAAACAGTCGAAACTCCTAGTTTCGATTGAGAAACAGGTATCGAAACTCCTAGTTTCGATTGAGTTAACTTGTATCGAAAATCCTAGTTTCGAGTACTGGACTTCTGTTTGACAGAATCAGTCCGGCATATTTTTATGTTTTAAACTTGAATTCGACACACTCTTCTTGTTATCTTTCTTGCGTTTAAATAAGATGTAAGTTTAGCTACGGTTTTAAAGAACATAATATGAAAAATATCGAGTTTTTACCTTTAAAACCGAGATGAGAATGATGAAGAAAACAGAGATGATCTCGACTCTTTTGCAGAAACACTTGAAATTTCTTCTTAAAATACTGGTTTGTGGTAGGATTTTGCCTTGAAACTGGACTTCGAATTGAAGAGAATTGGAATGTTTGCCGTATAAAAATGAGAGTGATGAAAGGAATTATGAGTAAAGTGATGGAGTGAGTATGGTTATGTCTGAGTTTTTCGCAATAGGAGGTATGGGTTTTGAGTAAGATGATCGTGGGAGTGGCTTTCTCTGGCTTCGGCCGAGAAAGTCAAATAAAAGTGGTTTGGGATAATTTGAATAAAATAATTAGATTTAGGTATTAATTAGAGTTTTAAAGGGGTAAATAAATCCGGTTTAGATCCTCCCCGGTATTATAAACTTATTCTGAAAATAATTTATTGTTCTACGCAAAGTTTGTGGAAATAAAATATATATTTCTCTGGTTATTTAAATTAACCACTAGTGTTCGAATTTGTCGGTGTATATAACACGTGATCCGGTAATTCCTAGAATTACCAAATATGAAGTGAGACCCTGTACGGTTTTTGATGGACCTTAATGTCCTTGTTTGTGAAATTACGTAAATCACAAAAATAATTATAATGTAAACTCGTTTATTGTAATGTAAACTTGTTCATAATGTGTACGGATATTGACCTGAAATGTCGGGTTGTCACACAAACATTGGAAAAGCTACGGCATTACATGTCGCCTGAGACACAAGCGCGCACACAAGACCTGAAGTCTTTGCTAAACATTGGCAAAGCTACAGCATTACACGCCGCCTGAGACACAAGCGCGCGCACAAGACCTGAAGTCCTTGCCAAACATTGGCAAAGCAACGGCATTACAAGCCACCTGACACACAGGCGTGAGCACAACACGTGATGTCTTTGCCAACCATTGGAAAAGCTACGGCATTACACCCCGATTGAAACACATGCGCGCGCACAAGACCTGATGTCTTTGCCAATCATTGGCAAAGCTACGACATTACAAACGGCGTGAGACACAAGCGAGCGCAAAAGGCCTGACTTCTTTGCCAAACGTTGGCAAAGCTACGACATTGCACGTCGCCTGAGAAACATGCGCGCGCAAAAGACCTGAAATCTTTGCCAAACATCGACAAAGCTTCAGCATTACACGCCGCCTGAGACACATGCGCGCGCACAAGACCTGAAGTCTGTGCGAAACAATGGCAAAGCTACGACATTACACGCCGCCTGGGTTACATGCTCGCGCACAAGACCTGAACTCTTTGCCAATTATTGGCAAACCTACGGCATTACACGCCGCCGAAGAAACAGGCTCGCGCACAAGACTAGAACTCTTTGCCAACCATTGGCAAAGCTACGGCATTACACGCTGCCTGAGACATAGGCGCGCACAAGACCTGAAATCTTTGCCAAACATTGGCAAAGCTACGGCATTACACGCCGCCTTAGACACAGGCGCGCGCACAAGACCTGAAGTCTGTGCCAAACATTGGCAAAGCTACGAGATTACACTCCGCCTGGGTTACATGCCCGTGCACAAGACCTGAGCTATTTGCCAAGTATTGGCAAATCTACGGCATTACACGCCGCCGGAGAAACAGGCGAGCGCACAAGACTAGAACTCTTTTCCAAAGATTGGCAAAGCTACGGCATTACACGCTGCCTGAGACATAGGCGCGCACAAGACCTGAAATCTTTGCCAAACATTGGAAAAGCTACGGCATTACATGTCACCTGAGACACAAGCGCGCACACAAGACGTGAAGTCTTTGCTAAACATTGGCAAAGCTACAGCATTACACGCCGCCTGAGACACAAGCGCGCGCACAAGACCTGAAGTCCTTGCCAAACATTGGCAAAGCTACGGCATTACAAGCCACCTGAGACACAGGCGTGAGCACAACACGTGATGTCTTTGCCAAATATTGGAAAAGCTACGGCATTACACCCCGATTGAAACACATGCGCGCGCACAAGACCTGATGTCTTTGCCAATCATTGGCAAAGCTACGACATTACAAACCGCGTGAGACACATGCGAGCGCACAAGGCCTGACTTCTTTGCCAAACATTGGCAAAGCTACGACATTGCACGTCGCCTGAGAAACATGCGAGCGCAAAAGACCTGAAATCTTTGCCAAACATCGACAAAGCTTCAGCATTACACGCCGCCTGAGACACATGCGCGCGCACAAGACCTGAAGTCTATGCGAAACATTGGCAAAGCTACGTCATTACACGCCGCCTGGGTTACTTGCTCGTGCACAAGACCAGAACTCTTTGCCAAATATTGGCAAACTTACGGCATTACACGCCGCCGGAGAAACAGGCGCGCGCACAAGACTAGAACTCTTTGCCAAACATTGGCAAAGCTACGGCATTACACGCTGCCTGAGACGTAGGCGCGCACAAGACCTGAAATCTTTGCCAAACATTGGCAAAGCTACGGCATTACACGCCGCCTGAGACACAGGCGCGCGCACAAGACCTGAAGTCTATGCCAAACATTTTCAAAGCTACGAGATTACACTCCGCCTGGGTTACATGCCCGTGCACAAGACCTGAACTATTTGCCAAGTATAGGCAAATCTACGGCATTACACGCCGCCGGAGAAACAGGCGAGCGCACAAGACTAGAATTCTTTGCCAAACATTGGCAAAGCTACGGCATTACACGCTGCCTGAGACATAGGCGCACACAAGACCAGAAATCTTTGCCAAACATTGGAAAAGCTACGGCATTACATGTCGCCTGAGACACAAGCGCGCACACAAGACCTGAAGTCTTTGCTAAACATTGGCAAAGCTACAGCATTACACGCCGCCTGAGACACAAGCGCGCGCACAAGACCTGAAGTCCTTGCCAAACATTGGCAAAGCTACGGCATTACAAGCCACCTGACACACAGGCGTGAGCATAACACGTGATGTCTTTGCCAAACATTGGAAAAGCTACGGCATTACACCCCGATTGAAACACATGCGCGCGCACAAGACCTGATGTCTTTGCCAATCATTGGCAAAGCTACGACATTACAAACGGCGTGAGACACATGCGAGCGCACAAGGCCTGACTTCTTTGCCAAACGTTGGCAAAGCTACGACATTGCACGTCGCCGGAGAAACATGCGCGCGCAAAAGACCTGAAATCTATGCCAAACATCGACAAAGCTTCAGCATTACACGCCGCCTGAGACACATGCGCGCGCACAAGACCTGAGGTCTGTGCGAAACATTGGCAAAGCTACGACATTACACGCCGCCTGGGTTACATGCCCGCGCACAAGACCTGAACTCTTTGCCAAATATTGGCAAACCTACGGCATTACACGCCGTCGAAGAAACAGGCGCGCGCACAAGACTAGAACTCTTTGCCAACCATTGGCAAAGCTACGGCATTACACGCTGCCTGAAACATAGGCGCGCACAAGACCTGAAATCTTTGCCAAACATTGGCAAAGCTACGGCATTACACGCCGCCTGAGACACAGGCGCGCGCACAAGACCTGAAGGCTGTGCCAAACATTGGCAAAGCTACGAGATTACACTCCGCCTGGGTTACATGCCCGTGCACAAGACCTGAACTATTTGCCAAGTATTGGCAAATCTACGGCATTACACGCCGCCGGAGAAACAGGCGAGCGCACAAGACTAGAACTCTTTGCCAAAGATTGGCAAAGCTACGGCATTACACGCTGCCTGAGACATAGGCGCGCACAAGACCTGAAATCTTTGCCAAACATTGGAAAAGCTACGGCATTACATGTCGCCTGAGACACAAGCGCGCACACAAGACCTGAAGTCTTTGCTAAACATTGGCAAAGCTACAGCATTACACGCCGCCTGAGACACAAGCGCGCGCACAAGACCTGAAGTCCTTGCCAAACATTGGCAAAGCAACGGCATTACAAGCCACCTGACACACAGGCGTGAGCACAACACGTGATGTCTTTGCCAACCATTGGAAAAGCTACGGCATTACACCCCGATTGAAACACATGCGCGCGCACAAGACCTGATGTCTTTGCCAATCATTGGCAAAGCTACGACATTACAAACGGCGTGAGACACAAGCGAGCGCAAAAGGCCTGACTTCTTTGCCAAACGTTGGCAAAGCAACGACATTGCACGTCGCCTGAGAAACATGCGCGCGCAAAAGACCTGAAATCTTTGCCAAACATCGACAAAGCTTCAGCATTACACGCCGCCTGAGACACATGCGCGCGCACAAGACCTGAAGTCTGTGCGAAACAATGGCAAAGCTACGACATTACACGCCGCCTGGGTTACATGCTCGCGCACAAGACCTGAACTCTTTGCCAAATATTGGCAAACCTACGCCATTACACGCCGCCGAAGAAACAGGCGCGCGCACAAGACTAGAACTCTTTGCCAACCATTGGCAAAGCTACGGCATTACACGCTGCCTGAGACATAGGCGCGCACAAGACCTGAAATCTTTGCCAAACATTGGCAAAGCTACGGCATTACACGCCGCCTTAGACACAGGCGCGCGCACAAGACCTGAAGTCTGTGCCAAACATTGGCAAAGCTACGAGATTACACTCCGCCTGGGTTACATGCCCGTGCACAAGACCTGAGCTATTTGCCAAGTATTGGCAAATCTACGGCATTACACGCCGCCGGAGAAACAGGCGAGCGCACAAGACTAGAACTCTTTTCCAAAGATTGGCAAAGCTACGGCATTACACGCTGCCTGAGACATAGGCGCGCACAAGACCTGAAATCTTTGCCAAACATTGGAAAAGCTACGGCATTACATGTCACCTGAGACACAAGCGCGCACACAAGACGTGAAGTCTTTGCTAAACATTGGCAAAGCTACAGCATTACACGCCGCCTGAGACACAAGCGCGCGCACAAGACCTGAAGTCCTTGCCAAACATTGGCAAAGCTACGGCATTACAAGCCACCTGAGACACAGGCGTGAGCACAACACGTGATGTCTTTGCCAAATATTGGAAAAGCTACGGCATTACACCCCGATTGAAACACATGCGCGCGCACAAGACCTGATGTCTTTGCCAATCATTGGCAAAGCTACGACATTACAAACCGCGTGAGACACATGCGAGCGCACAAGGCCTGACTTCTTTGCCAAACATTGGCAAAGCTACGACATTGCACGTCGCCTGAGAAACATGCGAGCGCAAAAGACCTGAAATCTTTGCCAAACATCGACAAAGCTTCAGCATTACACGCCGCCTGAGACACATGCGCGCGCACAAGACCTGAAGTCTATGCGAAACATTGGCAAAGCTACGTCATTACACGCCGCCTGGGTTACTTGCTCGCGCACAAGACCAGAACTCTTTGCCAAATATTGGCAAACCTACGGCATTACACGCCGCCGGAGAAACAGGCGCGCGCACAAGACTAGAACTCTTTGCCAAACATTGGCAAAGCTACGGCATTACACGCTGCCTGAGACATAGGCGCGCACAAGACCTGAAATCTTTGCCAAACATTGGAAAAGCTACGGCATTACATGTCGCCTGAGACACAAGCGCGCACACAAGACCTGAAGTCTTTGCTAAACATTGGCAAAGCTACAGCATTACACGCCGCCTGAGACACAAGCGCGCGCACAAGACCTGAAGTCCTTGCCAAACATTGGCAAAGCTACGGCATTACAAGCCACCTGACACACAGGCGTGAGCATAACACGTGATGTCTTTGCCAAACATTGGAAAAGCTACGGCATTACACCCCGATTGAAACACATGCGCGCGCACAAGACCTGATGTCTTTGCCAATCATTGGCAAAGCTACGACATTACAAACGGCGTGAGACACATGCGAGCGCACAAGGCCTGACTTCTTTGCCAAACGTTGGCAAAGCTACGACATTGCACGTCGCCGGAGAAACATGCGCGCGCAAAAGACCTGAAATCTATGCCAAACATCGACAAAGCTTCAGCATTACACGCCGCCTGAGACACATGCGCGCGCACAAGACCTGAGGTCTGTGCGAAACATTGGCAAAGCTACGACATTACACGCCGCCTGGGTTACATGCCCGCGCACAAGACCTGAACTCTTTGCCAAATATTGGCAAACCTACGGCATTACACGCCGTCGAAGAAACAGGCGCGCGCACAAGACTAGAACTCTTTGCCAACCATTGGCAAAGCTACGGCATTACACGCTGCCTGAAACATAGGCGCGCACAAGACCTGAAATCTTTGCCAAACATTGGCAAAGCTACGGCATTACACGCCGCCTGAGACACAGGCGCGCGCACAAGACCTGAAGGTTGTGCCAAACATTGGCAAAGCTACGAGATTACACTCCGCCTGGGTTACATGCCCGTGCACAAGACCTGAACTATTTGCCAAGTATTGGCAAATCTACGGCATTACACGCCGCCGGAGAAACAGGCGAGCGCACAAGACTAGAACTCTTTGCCAAAGATTGGCAAAGCTACGGCATTACACGCTGCCTGAGACATAGGCGCGCACAAGACCTGAAATCTTTGCCAAACATTGGAAAAGCTACGGCATTACATGTCGCCTGAGACACAAGCGCGCACACAAGACCTGAAGTCTTTGCTAAACATTGGCAAAGCTACAGCATTACACGCCGCCTGAGACACAAGCGCGCGCACAAGACCTGAAGTCCTTGCCAAACATTGGCAAAGCAACGGCATTACAAGCCACCTGACACACAGGCGTGAGCACAACACGTGATGTCTTTGCCAACCATTGGAAAAGCTACGGCATTACACCCCGATTGAAACACATGCGCGCGCACAAGACCTGATGTCTTTGCCAATCATTGGCAAAGCTACGACATTACAAACGGCGTGAGACACAAGCGAGCGCAAAAGGCCTGACTTCTTTGCCAAACGTTGGCAAAGCAACGACATTGCACGTCGCCTGAGAAACATGCGCGCGCAATAGACCTGAAATCTTTGCCAAACATCGACAAAGCTTCAGCATTACACGCCGCCTGAGACACATGCGCGCGCACAAGACCTGAAGTCTGTGCGAAACAATGGCAAAGCTACGACATTACACGCCGCCTGGGTTACATGCTCGCGCACAAGACCTGAACTCTTTGCCAAATATTGGCAAACCTACGGCATTACACGCCGCCGAAGAAACAGGCGCGCGCACAAGACTAGAACTCTTTGCCAACCATTGGCAAAGCTACGGCATTACACGCTGCCTGAGACATAGGCGCGCACAAGACCTGAAATCTTTGCCAAACATTGGCAAAGCTACGGCATTACACGCCGCCTTAGACACAGGCGCGCGCACAAGACCTGAAGTCTGTGCCAAACATTGGCAAAGCTACGAGATTACACTCCGCCTGGGTTACATGCCCGTGCACAAGACCTGAGCTATTTGCCAAGTATTGGCAAATCTACGGCATTACACGCCGCCGGAGAAACAGGCGAGCGCACAAGACTAGAACTCTTTTCCAAAGATTGGCAAAGCTACGGCATTACACGCTGCCTGAGACATAGGCGCGCACAAGACCTGAAATCTTTGCCAAACATTGGAAAAGCTACGGCATTACATGTCACCTGAGACACAAGCGCGCACACAAGACGTGAAGTCTTTGCTAAACATTGGCAAAGCTACAGCATTACACGCCGCCTGAGACACAAGCGCGCGCACAAGACCTGAAGTCCTTGCCAAACATTGGCAAAGCTACGGCATTACAAGCCACCTGAGACACAGGCGTGAGCACAACACGTGATGTCTTTGCCAAATATTGGAAAAGCTACGGCATTACACCCCGATTGAAACACATGCGCGCGCACAAGACCTGATGTCTTTGCCAATCATTGGCAAAGCTACGACATTACAAACCGCGTGAGACACATGCGAGCGCACAAGGCCTGACTTCTTTGCCAAACATTGGCAAAGCTACGACATTGCACGTCGCCTGAGAAACATGCGAGCGCAAAAGACCTGAAATCTTTGCCAAACATCGACAAAGCTTCAGCATTACACGCCGCCTGAGACACATGCGCGCGCACATGACCTGAAGTCTATGCGAAACATTGGCAAAGCTACGTCATTACACGCCGCCTGGGTTACTTGCTCGCGCACAAGACCAGAACTCTTTGCCAAATATTGGCAAACCTACGGCATTACACGCCGCCGGAGAAACAGGCGCGCGCACAAGACTAGAACTCTTTGCCAAACATTGGCAAAGCTACGGCATTACACGCTGCCTGAGACATAGGCGCGCACAAGACCTGAAATCTTTGCCAAACATTGGCAAAGCTACGGCATTACACGCCGCCTGAGACACAGGCGCGCGCACAAGACCTGAAGTCTATGCCAAACATTTTCAAAGCTACGAGATTACACTCCGCCTGGGTTACATGCCCGTGCACAAGACCTGAACTATTTGCCAAGTATAGGCAAATCTACGGCATTACACGCCGCCGGAGAAACAGGCGAGCGCACAAGACTAGAATTCTTTGCCAAACATTGGCAAAGCTACGGCATTACACGCTGCCTGAGACATAGGCGCACACAAGACCAGAAATCTTTGCCAAACATTGGAAAAGCTACGGCATTACATGTCGCCTGAGACACAAGCGCGCACACAAGACCTGAAGTCTTTGCTAAACATTGGCAAAGCTACAGCATTACACGCCGCCTGAGACACAAGCGCGCGCACAAGACCTGAAGTCCTTGCCAAACATTGGCAAAGCTACGGCATTACAAGCCACCTGACACACAGGCGTGAGCATAACACGTGATGTCTTTGCCAAACATTGGAAAAGCTACGGCATTACACCCCGATTGAAACACATGCGCGCGCACAAGACCTGATGTCTTTGCCAATCATTGGCAAAGCTACGACATTACAAACGGCGTGAGACACATGCGAGCGCACAAGGCCTGACTTCTTTGCCAAACGTTGGCAAAGCTACGACATTGCACGTCGCCGGAGAAACATGCGCGCGCAAAAGACCTGAAATCTATGCCAAACATCGACAAAGCTTCAGCATTACACGCCGCCTGAGACACATGCGCGCGCACAAGACCTGAGGTCTGTGCGAAACATTGGCAAAGCTACGACATTACACGCCGCCTGGGTTACATGCCCGCGCACAAGACCTGAACTCTTTGCCAAATATTGGCAAACCTACGGCATTACACGCCGTCGAAGAAACAGGCGCGCGCACAAGACTAGAACTCTTTGCCAACCATTGGCAAAGCTACGGCATTACACGCTGCCTGAAACATAGGCGCGCACAAGACCTGAAATCTTTGCCAAACATTGGCAAAGCTACGGCATTACACGCCGCCTGAGACACAGGCGCGCGCACAAGACCTGAAGGCTGTGCCAAACATTGGCAAAGCTACGAGATTACACTCCGCCTGGGTTACATGCCCGTGCACAAGACCTGAACTATTTGCCAAGTATTGGCAAATCTACGGCATTACACGCCTCCGGAGAAACAGGCGAGCGCACAAGACTAGAACTCTTTGCCAAAGATTGGCAAAGCTACGGCATTACACGCTGCCTGAGACATAGGCGCGCACAAGACCTGAAATCTTTGCCAAACATTGGAAAAGCTACGGCATTACATGTCGCCTGAGACACAAGCGCGCACACAAGACCTGAAGTCTTTGCTAAACATTGGCAAAGCTACAGCATTACACGCCGCCTGAGACACAAGCGCGCGCACAAGACCTGAAGTCCTTGCCAAACATTGGCAAAGCAACGGCATTACAAGCCACCTGACACACAGGCGTGAGCACAACACGTGATGTCTTTGCCAACCATTGGAAAAGCTACGGCATTACACCCCGATTGAAACACATGCGCGCGCACAAGACCTGATGTCTTTGCCAATCATTGGCAAAGCTACGACATTACAAACGGCGTGAGACACAAGCGAGCGCAAAAGGCCTGACTTCTTTGCCAAACGTTGGCAAAGCTACGACATTGCACGTCGCCTGAGAAACATGCGCGCGCAAAAGACCTGAAATCTTTGCCAAACATCGACAAAGCTTCAGCATTACACGCCGCCTGAGACACATGCGCGCGCACAAGACCTGAAGTCTGTGCGAAACAATGGCAAAGCTACGACATTACACGCCGCCTGGGTTACATGCTCGCGCACAAGACCTGAACTCTTTGCCAAATATTGGCAAACCTACGGCATTACACGCCGCCGAAGAAACAGGCGCGCGCACAAGACTAGAACTCTTTGCCAACCATTGGCAAAGCTACGGCATTACACGCTGCCTGAGACATAGGCGCGCACAAGACCTGAAATCTTTGCCAAACATTGGCAAAGCTACGGCATTACACGCCGCCTTAGACACAGGCGCGCGCACAAGACCTGAAGTCTGTGCCAAACATTGGCAAAGCTACGAGATTACACTCCGCCTGGGTTACATGCCCGTGCACAAGACCTGAGCTATTTGCCAAGTATTGGCAAATCTACGGCATTACACGCCGCCGGAGAAACAGGCGAGCGCACAAGACTAGAACTCTTTTCCAAAGATTGGCAAAGCTACGGCATTACACGCTGCCTGAGACATAGGCGCGCACAAGACCTGAAATCTTTGCCAAACATTGGAAAAGCTACGGCATTACATGTCACCTGAGACACAAGCGCGCACACAAGACGTGAAGTCTTTGCTAAACATTGGCAAAGCTACAGCATTACACGCCGCCTGAGACACAAGCGCGCGCACAAGACCTGAAGTCCTTGCCAAACATTGGCAAAGCAACGGCATTACAAGCCACCTGACACACAGGCGTGAGCACAACACGTGATGTCTTTGCCAACCATTGGAAAAGCTACGGCATTACACCCCGATTGAAACACATGCGCCCGCACAAGACCTGATGTCTTTGCCAATCATTGGCAAAGCTACGACATTACAAACCACGTGAGACACATGCGAGCGCACAAGGCCTGACTTCTTTGCCAAACATTGGCAAAGCTACGACATTGCACGTCGCCTGAGAAACATGCGGGCGCAAAAGACCTGAAATCTTTGCCAAACATCGACAAAGCTTCAGCATTACACGCCGCCTGAGACACATGCGCGCGCACAAGACCTGAAGTCTATGCGAAACATTGGCAAAGCTACGTCATTACACGCTGCCTGGGTTACTTGCCCGCGCACAAGACCTGAACTCTTTGCCAAATATTGGCAAACCTACGGCATTACACGCCGCCGGAGAAACAGGCGCGCGCACAAGACTAGAACTCTTTGCCAAACATTGGCAAAGCTACGGCATTACACGCTGCCTGAGACATAGGCTCGCACAAGACCTGAAATCTTTGCCAAACATTGGCAAAGCTACGGCATTACACGCCGCCTGAGACACAGGCGCGCGTACAAGACCTGAAGTCTATGCCAAACATTTTCAAAGCTACGAGATTACACTCCGCCTGGGTTACATGCCCGTGCACAAGACCTGAACTATTTGCCAAGTATAGGCAAATCTACGGCATTACACGCCGCCGGAGAAACAGGCGAGCGCACAAGACTAGAACTCTTTGCCAAACATTGGCAAAGCTACGGCATTACACGCTGCCTGAGACATAGGCGCACACAAGACCTGAAATCTTTGCCAAACATTGGAAAAGCTACGGCATTACATGTCGCCTGAGACACAAGCGCGCACACAAGACCTGAAGTCTTTGCTAAACATTGGCAAAGCTACAGCATTACACGCCGCCTGAGACACAAGCGCGCGCACAAGACCTGAAGTCCTTGCCAAACATTGGCAAAGCTACGGCATTACAAGCCACCTGACACACAGGCGTAAGCACAACACGTGATGTCTTTGCCAAACATTGGAAAAGCTACGGCATTACACCACGATTGAAACACATGAGCGCGCACAAGACCTGATGTCTTTGCCAATCATTGGCAAAGCTACGACATTACAAACGGCGTGAGACACATGCGAGCGCACAAGGCCAGACTTCTTTGCCAAACGTTGGCAAAGCTACGACATTGCACGTCGCCTGAGAAACATGCGCGCGCAAAAGACCTGAAATCTTTGCCAAACATCGACAAAGCTTCAGCATTACACGCCGCCTGAGACACATGCGCGCGCACAAGACCTGAGGTCTGTGCGAAACATTGGCAAAGCTATGACATTACACGCCGCCTGGGTTACATGCCCGCGCACAAGACCTGAACTCTTTGCCAAATATTGGCAAACCTACGGCATTACACGCCGTCGAAGAAACAGGCGCGCGCACAAGACTAGAACTCTTTGCCAACCATTGGCAAAGCTACGGCATTACACGCTGCCTGAGACATAGGCGCGCACAAGACCTGAAATCTTTGCCAAACATTGGCAAAGCTACGGCATTACACGCCGCCTGAGACACAGGCGCGCGCACAAGACCTGAAGTCTGTGCCAAACATTGGCAAAGCTACGAGATTACACTCCGCCTGGGTTACATGCCCGTGCACAAGACCTGAACTATTTGCCAAGTATTGGCAAATCTACGGCATTACACGCCGCCGGAGAAACAGGCGAGCGCACAAGACTAGAACTCTTTGCCAAAGATTGGCAAAGCTACGGCATTACACGCTGCCTGAGACATAGGCGCGCACAAGACCTGAAATCTTTGCCAAACATTGGAAAAGCTACGGCATTACATGTCGCCTGAGACACAAGCGCGCACACAAGACCTGAAGTCTTTGCTAAACATTGGCAAAGCTACAGCATTACACGCCGCCTGAGACACAAGCGCGCGCACAAGACCTGAAGTCCTTGCCAAACATTGGCAAACCTACGGCATTACAAGCCACCTGAGACACAGGCGTGAGCACAACATGTGATGTCTTTGCCAAATATTGGAAAAGCTACGGCATTACACCACGATTGAAACACATGCGCGCGCACAAGACCTGATGTCTTTGCCAATCATTGGCAAAGCTACGACATTACAAACCGCGTGAGACACATGCGAACGCACAAGGCCTGACTTCTTTGCCAAACATTGGCAAAGCTACCACATTGCACGTCGCCTGAGAAACATGCGGGCGCAAAAGACCTGAAATCTTTGCCAAACATCGACAAAGCTTCAGCATTACACGCCGCCTGAGACACATGCGCGCGCACAAGACCTGAAGTCTATGCGAAACATTGGCAAAGCTACGTCATTACACGCCGCCTGGGTTACTTGCCCGCGCACAAGACCAGAACTCTTTGCCAAATATTGGCAAACCTACGGCATTACACGCCGCCGGAGAAACAGGCGCGCGCACAAGACTAGAACTCTTTGCCAAACATTGGCAAAGCTACGGCATTACACGCTGCCTGAGACATAGGCTCGCACAAGACCTGAAATCTTTGCCAAACATTGGCAAAGCTACGGCATTACACGCCGCCTGAGACACAGGCGCGCGCACAAGACCTGAAGTCTATGCCAAACATTTTCAAAGCTACGAGATTACACTCCGCCTGGGTTACATGCCCGTGCACAAGACCTGAACAATTTGCCAAGTATAGGCAAATCTACGGCATTACACGCCGCCGGAGAAACAGGCGAGCGCACAAGACTAGAACTCTTTGCCAAACATTAGCAAAGCTACGGCATTACACGCTGCCTGAGACATAGGCGCACACAAGACCTGAAATCTTTGCCAAACATTGGAAAAGCTACGGCATTACATGTCACCTGAGACACAAGCGCGCACACAAGACCTGAAGTCTTTGCTAAACATTGGCAAAGCTACAGCATTACACGCCGCCTGAGACACAAGCGCGCGCACAAGACCTGAAGTCCTTGCCAAACATTGGCAAAGCTACGGCATTACAAGCCACCTGACACACAGGCGTGAGCACAACACGTGATGTCTTTGCCAAACATTGGAAAAGCTACGGCATTACACCCCGATTGAAACACATGAGCGCGCACAAGACCTGATGTCTTTGCCAATCATTGGCAAAGCTACGACATTACAAACGGCGTGAGACACATGCGAGCGCACAAGGCCAGACTTCTTTGCCAAACGTTGGCAAAGCTACGACATTGCACGTCGCCTGAGAAACATGCGCGCGCAAAAGACCTGAAATCTTTGCCAAACATCGACAAAGCTTCAGCATTACACGCCGCCTGAGACACATGCGCGCGCACAAGACCTGAGGTCTGTGCGAAACATTGGCAAAGCTATGACATTACACGCCGCCTGGGTTACATGCCCGCGCACAAGACCTGAACTCTTTGCCAAATATTGGCAAACCTACGGCATTACACGCCGTCGAAGAAACAGGCGCGCGCACAAGACTAGAACTCTTTGCCAACCATTGGCAAAGCTACGGCATTACACGCTGCCTGAGACATAGGCGCGCACAAGACCTGAAATCTTTGCCAAACATTGGCAAAGCTACGGCATTACACGCCGCCTGAGACACAGGCGCGCGCACAAGACCTGAAGTCTGTGCCAAACATTGGCAAAGCTACGAGATTACACTCCGCCTGGGTTACATGCCCGTGCACAAGACCTGAACTATTTGCCAAGTATTGGCAAATCTACGGCATTACACGCCGCCGGAGAAACAGGCGAGCGCACAAGACTAGAACTCTTTGCCAAAGATTGGCAAAGCTACGGCATTACACGCTGCCTGAGACATAGGCGCGCACAAGACCTGAAATCTTTGCCAAACATTGGAAAAGCTACGGCATTACATGTCGCCTGAGAAACAAGCGCGCACACAAGACCTGAAGTCTTTGCTAAACATTGGCAAAGCTACAGCATTACACGCCGCCTGAGACACAAGCGCGCGCACAAGACCTGAAGTCCTTGCCAAACATTGGCAAAGCTACGGCATTACAAGCCACCTGAGACACAGGCGTGAGCACAACACGTGATGTCTTTGCCAAATATTGGAAAAGCTACGGCATTACACCACGATTGAAACACATGCGCGCGCACAAGACCTGATGTCTTTGCCAATCATTGGCAAAGCTACGACATTACAAACCGCGTGAGACACATGCGAGCGCACAAGGCCTGACTTCTTTGCCAAACATTGGCAAAGCTACGACATTGCACGTCGCCTGAGAAACATGCGGGCGCAAAAGACCTGAAATCTTTGCCAAACATCGACAAAGCTTCAGCATTACACGCCGCCTGAGACACATGCGCGCGCACAAGACCTGAAGTCTATGCGAAACATTGGCAAAGCTACGTCATTACACGCCGCCTGGGTTACTTGCCCGCGCACAAGACCTGAACTCTTTGCCAAATATTGGCAAACCTACGGCATTACACGCCGCCGGAGAAACAGGCGCGCGCACAAGACTAGAACTCTTTGCCAAACATTGGCAAAGCTACGGCATTACACGCTGCCTGAGACATAGGCTCGCACAAGACCTGAAATCTTTGCCAAACATTGGCAAAGCTACGGCATTACACGCCGCCTGAGACACAGGCGCGCGCACAAGACCTGAAGTCTATGCCAAACATTTTCAAAGCTACGAGATTACACTCCGCTGGGTTACATGCCCGTGCACAAGACCTGAACTATTTGCCAAGTATTGGCAAATCTACGGCATTACACGCCGCCGGAGAAACAGGCGAGCGCACAAGACTAGAACTCTTTGCCAAACATTGGCAAAGCTACGACATTACACGCTGCCTGAGACATAGGCGCACACAAGACCTGAAATCTTTGCCAAACATTGGAAAAGCTACAGCATTACATGTCGCCTGAGACACAAGCGCGCACACAAGACCTGAAGTCTTTGCTAAACATTGGCAAAGCTACAGCATTACACGCCGCCTGAGACACAAGCGCGCGCACAAGACCTGAAGTCCTTGCCAAACAATGGCAAAGCAACGGCATTACAAGCCACCTGACACACAGGCGTGAGCACAACACGTGATGTCTTTGCCAAACATTGGAAAAGCTACGGCATTACACCCCGATTGAAACACATGCGCGCGCACAAGACCTGATGTCTTTGCCAATCATTGGCAAAGCTACGACATTACAAATGGCGTGAGACACATGCGAGCGCACAAGGCCTGACTTCTTTGCCAAACGTTGGCAAAGCTACGACATTGCACGTCGCCTGAGAAACATGCGCGCGCAAAAGACCTGAAATCTTTGCCAAACATCGACAAAGCTTCAGCATTACACGCCGCCTGAGACACATGCGCGCGCACAAGACCAGAAGTCTGTGCGAAACAATGGCAAAGCTACGCCATTACACGCCGCCTGGGTTACATGCTCGCGCACAAGACCTGAACTCTTTGCCAAATATTGACAAACCTACGGCATTACACGCCGCCGAAGAAACAGGCGCGCGCACAAGACTAGAACTCTTTGCCAACCATTGGTAAAGCTACGGCACTACACGCTGCCTGAGACATAGGCGCGCACAAGACCTGAAATCTTTGCCAAACATTGGCAAAGCTACGGCATTACACGCCGCCTGAGACACAGGCGCGCGCACAAGACCTGAAGTCTGTGCCAAACATTGGCAAAGCTACGAGATTACACTCCGCCTGGGTTACATGCCCGTGCACAAGACCTGAGCTATTTGCCAAGTATTGGCAAATCTACGGCATTACACGCCGCCGGAGAAACAGGCGAGCGCACAAGACTAGAACTCTTTGCCAAAGATTGGCAAAGCTACGGCATTACACGCTGCCTGAGACATAGGCGCGCACAAGACCTGAAATCTTTGCCAAACATTGGAAAAGCTACGGCATTACATGTCACCTGAGACACAAGCGCGCACACAAGACCTGAAGTCTTTGCTAAACATTGGCAAAGCTACAGCATTACACGCCGCCTGAGACACAAGCGCGCGCACAAGACCTGAAGTCCTTGCCAAACATTGGCAAAGCTACGGCATTACAAGCCACCTGACACACAGGCGTGAGCACAACACATGATGTCTTTGCCAAACATTGGAAAAGCTACGGCATTACACCCCGATTGAAACACATGCGCGCGCACAAGACCTGATGTCTTTGCCAATCATTGGCAAAGCTACGACATTACAAACGGCGTGAGACACATGCGAGCGCACAAGGGCTGACTTCTTTGCCAAACATTGGCAAAGCTACGACATTGCACGTCGCCTGAGAAACATGCGCGCGCAAAAGACCTGAAATCTTTGCCAAACATCGACAAAGCTTCAGCATTACACGCCGCCTGAGACACATGCGCGCGCACAAGACCTGAAGTCTATGCCAAACATTGGCAAAGCTACGAGATTACACTCCGCCTGGGTTACGTGCCCGCGCACAAGACCTGAACTCTTTGCCAAATATTGGCAAACCTACGGCATTACACGCCGCCGAAGAAACAGGCGCGCGCACAAGACTAGAACTCTTTGCCAAGCATTGGCAAAGCTACGGCATTACACGCTGCCTGAGACATAGGCGCGCACAAGACCTGAAATCTTTGCCAAACATTGGCAAAGCTACGGCATTAAACGCCGCCTAAGACACAGGCACGCGCACAAGACCTGTAGTCTGTGCCAAACATTGGCAAAGCTACGAGATTACAATCCGCCTGGGTTACATGCCCGTGCACAAGACCTGAACTATTTGCCAAGTATTGGCAAATCTACGGCATTACACGCCGCCGGAGAAACATGCGTGCGCACAAGACTAGAACCCTTTGCCAAACATTGGCAAAGCTACGGCATTACACGCTGCCTGAGACATAGGCGCGCACAAGACATGAAATCTTTGCCAAACATTGGCAAAGCTTCGGCATTACACGCCGCCTGATACACATGCGTGCGCACAAGACCTGGAGTCTGTGCCAAACATTGGCAAAGCTACGAGATTACACTCCGCCTAGGTTAGATGCCCGTGCACAAGACCTGAACTATTTGCCAAGTATTGGAAAATCTACGGCATTACACGCCGCCAGAGAAACAGGCGAGCGCACAAGACTAGAACTCTTTGCCAAACTTTGGCAAAGCTACGGCATTACACGCTGCTTGAGACATAGGCGCGCACAAGACCTGAAATCTTTGCCAAACATTGGAAAAGCTATGGCATTACATGTCGCCTGAGACACAAGCGCGCACACAAGACCTGAAGTCTTTGCCAAACATTGGCAAAGCTACAGCATTACACGCCGCCTGAGACACAAGCGCGCGCACAAGACCTAAAGTCCTTGCCAAACATTGGCAAAGCTACGGCATTACAAGCCACCTGAGACACAGGCGTGAGCACAACACGTGATGTCTTTACCAAACATTGGAAAAGCTACGGCATTACACACCGATTAAAACACATGCGCGCGCACAAGACCTGATGTCTTTGCCAATCATTGGCAAAGCTATGACATTACAAACCGCGTGAGATACATGCGCGCGCGCAAGGCCTGACTTCTTTGCCAAACATTGGCAAAGCTAGGACATTGCACGTCGCCTGAAAAACATGCGCGCGCAAAAGACCTGAAATCTTTGCCAAACATCGACAAAGCTTCAGCATTACACGCCGCCTGAGACACATGCGCGCGCACAAGACCAGAAGTCTGTGCGAAACATCGGCAAAGCTACGACATTACACGCCGCCTGGGTTACATGCCCGCGCACAAGACCTGAACTCCTTGCCAAATATTGGCAAACCTACGGCATTACACGCCGCCGGAGAAACAGGCACGCACACAAGACTAGAACTCTTTGCCAAACATTGGCAAAGCTACGGCATTACACGCCGCCTGAGACACAGGCGCGCGCACAAGACCTGAAGTCTTTGCAAAACATTGGAAAAGCTACGGCATTACACGTCGTCTGAGACACAGGCGCGCACACAAGACCTGAAGTCTTTGCCAAACATTGGCAAAGCTACAGCATTACACGCCGCCTGAGACACAAGCGCGCGCACAAGACCTGAAGTCCTTGCCAAACATTGGCAAAGCTACAGCCTTACACGCCGCCTGAGACACAAGCGCGCGCACAAGACCTGAAGTCCTTGCCAAACATTGGCAAAGCTACGGCATTACAAGCCACCTGAGACACAGGCGTGAGCACAACACGTGATGCCTTTGCCAAACACTGGAAAAGCTACGGCATTACACCCCGATTGAAACACATGCGCGCGCACAAGACCTGATGTCTTTGCCAATCATTGGCAAAGCTACGACATTACAAACCGCGTGAGACACATGCGAGCGCACAAGGCCTGACTTCTTGGCCAAACATTGGAAAAGCTACGGCATTACACGCTGCCTGAGACATAGGCGCGCACAAGACCTGAAATCTTTGCCAAACATTGGAAAAGCTACGGCATTACATGTCGCCTGAGACACATGCGCGCACACAAGACCTGAAGTCTTTGCCAAACATTGGCAAAGCTACAGCATTACACGCCGCCTGAGACACAAGCGCGCGCACAAGACCTGAAGTCCTTGCCAAACATTGGCAAAGCTACGGCATTACACGCCGCCTCAAACATAAGCGCGCGCACAAGACGTGAAGTCTTTGCCAAACATTGGCAAAGCTACGGCATTACACGCTGCCTGAGACATAGGCGCGCACAAGACCAGAAATCTTTGCCAAACATTGGAAAAGCTACGGCATTACATGTCACCTGAGACACAAGCGCGCACACAAGACCTGAAGTCTTTGCTAAACATTGGCAAAGCTACAGCATTACACGCCGCCTGAGACACAAGCGCGCGCACAAGACCTGAAGTCCTTGCCAAACATTGGCAAAGCTACGGCATTACAAGCCACCTGAGACACAGGCGTGAGCACAACACGTGATGCCTTTGCCAAACACTGGAAAAGCTACGGCATTACACCCCGATTGAAACACATGCGCGCGCACAAGACCTGATGTCTTTGCCAATAATTGGCAATGCTACGACATTACAAACCGCGTGAGACACATGCGAGCGCACAAGGCCTGACTTCTTTGCCAAACATTGGCAAAGCTACGACATTGCACGTCGCCTGAGAAACATGCGGGCGCAAAAGACCTGAAATCTTTGCCAAACATCGACAAAGCTTCAGCATTACACGCCGCCTGAGACACATGCGCGCGCACAAGACATGAAGTCTGTGCGAAACATTGGCAAAGCTACGTCATTACACGCCGCCTGGGTTACATGCCCGCGCACAAGACCTGAACTCTTTGCCAAATATTGGCAAACCTACGGCATTACACGCCGCCGGAGAAACAGGCACACGAGGTGGCTTGTAATGCCGTAGCTTTGCCAATGTTTTGCAAGGACTTCAGGTCTTGTGCGCGCGCTTGTGTCTCAGGCGGCGTGTAATGCTGTAGCTTTGCCAATGTTTGGCAAAGACTTCAGGTCTTGTGTGCGCGCATGTGTCTCAGGCGACATGTAATGCCGTAGCTTTTCCAATGTTTGGCAAAGATTTCAGGTCTTGTGCGCGCCTATGTCTCAGGCAGCGTGTAATGCCGTAGCTTTGCCAATGTTTGGCAAAGAGTTCTAGTCTTGTGCGCTCGCCTGTTTCTCCGGCGGCGTGTAATGCCGTAGATTTTCCAATACTTGGCAAATAGTTCAGGTCTTGTGCACGAGAATGTAACCCAGGCAGAGTGTAATCTCGTAGCTTTGCCAAGGTTTGGCACAGACTTCAGGTCTTGTGCGCGCGCATGTGTCTCAGGCGGCGTGTAATGCCGAAGCTTTGCCAATGTTTGGCAAAGATTTCAGGTCTTGTGCGCGCCTATGTCTCAGGCATCGTGTAATGCCGTAGCTTTGCCAATGTTTAGCATAGAGTTCTAGTTTTGTGCTCTCGCCTGTTTCTCCGGCGGCGTGTAATGCCGTAGATTTGCCAATACTTGGCAAATCGTTCAGGTCTTGTGCACGGGCATGTAACCCAGGCGGAGTGTAATCTCGTAGCTTTGCCAATGTTTGGCACAGACTTCAGGTCTTGTGCGCGCGCCTGTGTCTCAGGCGGCGTGTAATGCCGTAGCTTTGCCAATGTTTGGCAAAGATTTCAGGTCTTGTGCGCGCCTATGTCTCAGGCAGCGTGGAATGCCGTAGCTTTGCCAATGTTTGGCAAAGAGTTATAGTCCTGTGCGCGCGCCTGTTTCTCAGGCGGCGTGTAATGCCGTAGGTTTGCCAATATTTGGCAAAGAGTTCAGGTCTTGTGCGCGGGCATGTAACCCAGGCGGCGTGTAATGTCGTAGCTTTGCCAATGTTTCGCACAGACTTCAGGTCTTGTGCGCGCGCATGTGTCTCAGGCGGCGTGTAATGCTAAGGCTTTGTCGATGTTTGGAAAAGATTTCAGGTCTTTTGCGCGCGCATGTTTCTCAGGCGACGTGCAATGTCGTAGCTTTGCCAATGTTTGGCAAAGACATCAGGCCTTGTGCGCGCGCATGTGTCTCACGCGGCGTGTAATGTCGTAGCTTTGCCAATGATTGGCAAAGACACCAGGTCTTGTGCGTGCGCATGTGTTTCAATCGGGGTGTAATGTTGTAGCTTTTCCAATGTTTGGCAAAGACTTCACGTCTTGTGCGCGCGCTTGTATTTGAGGCGGCGTGTAATGCCGTAGCTTTGCCAATGTTTGGCAAGGACTTCAGGTCTTGTGCGCGCGCTTGTGTCTCAGGCGGCGTGTAATGCTGTAGCTTTGTCAATGTTTGGCAAAGACTTCAGGTCTTGTGGGCGCGCCTGTGTCTCAGGCGATGTGTAATGCCGTAGCTTTTCCAATGTTTGGCAAAGACTTCAGGTCTTGTGCGTGCGCCTGTGTCTCAGGGGGCGTGTAATGCCGTAGCTTTGCTAATGTTTGGCAAAGATTTCAGGTCTTGTGCGCGCATATGTCTCAGGCAGCATGTAATGTCGTAGCTTTGCCAATGTTTGGCAAAGAGTTCTCGTCTTGTGCGCGCGCCTGTTTCTCCGGCGGCGTGTAATGCCGTAGGTTTGCCAATATTTGTAAAAGAGTTCAGGTCTTGTGCGCGGGCATGTAACCTAGGCGGCGTGTAATGTCGTAGCTTTGCCAATGTTTCGCACAGACTTCAGGTCTTGTGCGCGCGCATGTGTCTCTGGCGGCGTGTAATGCTGAAGCTTTGTCGATGTTTGGCAATGATTTCAGGTCTTTTGTGCGCGCATGTTTTTCAGGCGACGTGCAATGTCGTAGCTTTGCCAATGTTTGGCAAAGAAGTCAGGCCTTGTGCGCGCGCATGTGTCTCACGCGGTTTGTAATGTCGTAGCTTTACCAATGATTGGCAAAGACATCAGGTCTTGTGCGCGCGCATGTGTTTCAATCGGGGTGTAATGCCGTAGCTTTTCCAATGTTTGGCAAAGACATCACGTGTTGTGCTCACGCCTGTGTCTCAGGTGGCTTGTAATGCCGTAGCTTTGCCAATGTTTGGCAAGGACTTCAGGTCTTGTGCGCGCGCTTGTGTCTCAGGCGGCGTGTAATGCTGTAGCTTTGCCAATGTTTGGCAAAGACTTCAGGTCTTGTGTGCGCGCTTGTGTCTCAGGCGACATGTAATGCCGTAGCTTTTCTAATGTTTGGCAAAGATTTCAGGTCTTGTGCGTGCCTATGTCTCAGGCAGGGTGTAATGCCGTAGCTTTGCCAATGTTTGGCAAAGAGTTCTAGTCTTGTGCGCTCGCCTGTTTCTCCGGCGGCGTGTAATGCCGTAGATTTGCCAATACTGGGCAAATAGTTCAGGTCTTGTGCACGGGCATGTAACCCAGGCGGAGTGTAATCTCGTAGCTTTGTCAATGTTTGGCACAGACTTCAGGTCTTGTGCGCGCGCATGTGTCTCAGGCGGCGTGTAATGCCGTAGCTTTGCCAATGTTTGGCAAAGATTTCAGGTCTTGTGCGCGCCTATGACTCAGGCAGCGTGTAATGCCGTAGCTTTGCCAATGTTTGGCAAAGAGTTATAGTCTTGTGCGCGCGCCTGTTTCTCCGGCGGCGTGTAATGCCGTAGGTTTGCCAATATTTGGCAAAGAGTTCAGGTCTTGTGCGCGGGCATGTAACCCAGGCGGCGTGTAATGTCGTAGCTTTGCCAATGTTTCGCATAGACTTCAGGTCTTGTACGCGCGCATATGTCTCAGGCGGCGTGTAATGCTGAAGCTTTGTCGATGTTTGGCAAAGATTTCAGGTCTTTTGCGCGCGTATGTCTCTTAGGCGACGTGCAATGTCGTAGCTTTGCCAATATTTGGCAAAGACGTCAGGTCTTGTGCGCGCGCATGTGTATCACGCGGCGTGTAATGTCGTAGCTTTGCCAATGATTGGCAAAGACACCAGGTCTTGTGCGTGCGCATGTGTTTCAATCGGGGTGTAATGTCGTAGCTTTTCCAATGTTTGGCAAAGACTTCACGTCTTGTGCGCGCGCTTGTGTTTGAGGCGGCGTGTAATGCCGTAGCTTTGCCAATGTTTGGCAAGGACTTCAGGTCTTGTGCGCGCGCTTGTGTCTCAGGCGGCGTGTAATGCTGTAGCTTTGCCAATGTTTGGCAAAGACTTCAGGTCCTGTGTGCGCGCCTGTGTCTCAGGCGACGTGTAATGCCGTAGCTTTTCCAATGTTTGGCAAAGATTTCAGGTCTTTTGCGCGCGCATGTGTGTAATGCTGTAGCTTTGCCAATATTTGGCATAGAGTTCAGGTCTTGTGCGCGGGCATGTAACCCAGGCGGCGTGTAATGTCGTTGCTTTGCCAATGTTTGGTACAGACTTGAGGTCTTGTGCGCGCGCATGTGTCTCAGGCGACGTGTAATGCCGAAGCTCTGTCGATGTTTGGCAAAGACTTCAGGTCTTTTGCGCGCGCATGTTTCTCAGGCGGCGTGCAATGTCGAAGCTTTGCCAATGTTTGGCAAAGACGTCAGGCCTTGTGCGCGCGCATGTGTCTCACGCGACGTATAATGTCGTAGCTTTGCCAATGATTGGCAAAGACATCAGGTCTTGTGCGAGCGCATGTGTTTCAAACGGGGTGTAATGCCGTAGCTTTGCCAATGTTTGGCAAAGACTTCACGTCTTGTGCGCGCGCTTGGGTTTGAGGCGGCGTGTAATGCGCTAGCTTTGCCAATGTTTGGCAAGGACTTCAGGTCTTGTGCGCGCGCTTGTGTCTCAGGCGGCGTGTAATGCTGTAGCTTTGCCAATGTTTGGCAAAGACTTCAGGTCTTGTGTGCGCGCCTGTGTCTCTGGCGACATGTAATGCCGTAGCTTTTCCAATGTTTGGCAAAGACTTCAGGTCTTGTGCGCGCGCCTGTGTCTCACGCGGCGTGTAATGCCGTAGCTTTGCCAATGTTTGGCAAAGATTTCAGGTCTTGTGCGCGCCTATGTCTCAGGCAGCGTGTAATGCCGTAGCTTTGCCAATGTTTGGCAAAGAGTTCTAGCCTTGTGCGCGCGCCTGTTTCTCCGGCAGCGTGTAATGCCGTAGGTTTGCCAATATTTGGCAAAGAGTTCAGGTCTTGTGCGCGGGCATGTAACCCAGGCGGCGTGTAATGTAGTAGCTTTGCCAATGATTCGCACAGACTTCAGGTCTTGTGCGCGTGCATGTGTCTCAGGCGGCGTGTAATGCTGAAGCTTTGTCGATGTTTGGCAAAGATTTCAGGTCTTTTGCGCCCGCATGTTTCTCAAGCGACGTTCAATGTCGTAGCTTTGCCAATGTTTGGCAAAGAAGTCAGGCCTTGTGCGCGCGCATGTGTCTCACGCGGTTTGTAATGTCGTAGCTTTGCCAATGATTGGCAAAGACATCAAGTCTTGTGCGCGCGCATGTGTTTCAATCGGGGTGTAATGCCGTAGCTTTTCAAATGTTTGGCAAAGAAGTCAGGCCTTGTGCGCGCGCATGTGTCTCACGCGGTTTGTAATGTCGTAGCTTTGCCAATGATTGGCAAAGACATCAGGTCTTGTGCGCGCGCATGTGTTTCAATCGGGGTGTAATGCCGTAGCTTTTCCAATGTTTGGCAAAGACATCACGTGTTGTGCTCACGCCTGTGTCTCAGGTGGCTTGTAATGCCGTAGCTTTGCCAATGTTTGGCAAGGACTTCAGGTCTTGTGCGCGCGCTTGTGTCTCAGGCGGCGTGTAATGCTGTAGCTTTGCCAATGTTTGGCAAAGACTTCAGGTCTTGTGTGCGCGCTTGTGTCTCAGGCGACATGTAATGCCGTAGCTTTTCCAATGTTTGGCAAAGATTTCAGGTCTTGTGCGTGCCTATGTCTCAGGCAGGGTGTAATGCCGTAGCTTTGCCAATGTTTGGCAAAGAGTTCTAGTCTTGTGCGCTCGCCTGTTTCTCCGGCGGCGTGTAATGCCGTAGATTTGCCAATACTGGGCAAATAGTTCAGGTCTTGTGCACGGGCATGTAACCCAGGCGGAGTGTAATCTCGTAGCTTTGTCAATGTTTGGCACAGACTTCAGGTCTTGTGCGCGCGCATGTGTCTCAGGCGGCGTGTAATGCCGTAGCTTTGCCAATGTTTGGCAAAGATTTCAGGTCTTGTGCGAGCCTATGTCTCAGGCAGCGTGTAATGCCGTAGCTTTGCCAATGTTTGGCAAAGAGTTATAGTCTTGTGCGCGCGCCTGTTTCTCCGGCGGCGTGTAATGCCGTAGGTTTGCCAATATTTGGCAAAGAGTTCAGGTCTTGTGCGCGGGCATGTAACCCAGGCGGCGTGTAATGTCGTAGCTTTGCCAATGTTTCGTATAGACTTCAGGTCTTGTACGCGCGCATATGTCTCAGGCGGCGTGTAATGCTGAAGCTTTGTCGATGTTTGGCAAAGATTTCAGGTCTTTTGCGCGCGTATGTCTCTCAGGCGACGTGCAATGTCGTAGCTTTGCCAATATTTGGCAAAGACGTCAGGCCTTGTGCGCGCGCATGTGTATCACGCGGCGTGTAATGTCGTAGCTTTGCCAATGATTGGCAAAGACACCAGGTCTTGTGCGTGCGCATGTGTTTCAATCGGGGTGTAATGTCGTAGCTTTTCCAATGTTTGGCAAAGACTTCACGTCTTGTGCGCGCGCTTGTGTTTGAGGCGGCGTGTAATGCCGTAGCTTTGCCAATGTTTCGCAAGGACTTCAGGTCTTGTGCGCGCGCTTGTGTCTCAGGCGGCGTGTAATGCTGTAGCTTTGCCAATGTTTGGCAAAGACTTCAGGTCCTGTGTGCGCGCCTGTGTCTCAGGCGACGTGTAATGCCGTAGCTTTTCCAATGTTTGGCAAAGATTTCAGGTCTTTTGCGCGCGCATGTGTGTAATGCTGTAGCTTTGCCAATATTTGGCATAGAGTTCAGGTCTTGTGCGCGGGCATGTAACCCAGGCGGCGTGTAATGTCGTTGCTTTGCCAATGTTTGGTACAGACTTGAGGTCTTGTGCGCGCGCATGTGTCTCAGGCGACGTGTAATGCCGAAGCTCTGTCGATGTTTGGCAAAGACTTCAGGTCTTTTGCGCGCGCATGTTTCTCAGGCGGCGTGCAATGTCGTAGCTTTGCCAATGTTTGGCAAAGACGTCAGGCCTTGTGCGCGCGCATGTGTCTCACGCGACGTATAATGTCGTAGCTTTGCCAATGATTGGCAAAGACATCAGGTCTTGTGCGAGCGCATGTGTTTCAAACGGGGTGTAATGCCGTAGCTTTGCCAATGTTTGGCAAAGACTTCACGTCTTGTGCGCGCGCTTGGGTTTGAGGCGGCGTGTAATGCGCTAGCTTTGCCAATGTTTGGCAAGGACTTCAGGTCTTGTGCGCGCGCTTGTGTCTCAGGCGGCGTGTAATGCTGTAGCTTTGCCAATGTTTGGCAAAGACATCAGGTCTTGTGTGCGCGCCTGTGTCTCTGGCGACATGTAATGCCGTAGCTTTTCCAATGTTTGGCAAAGACTTCAGGTCTTGTGCGCGCGCCTGTGTCTCACGCGGCGTGTAATGCCGTAGCTTTGCCAATGTTTGGCAAAGATTTCAGGTCTTGTGCGCGCCTATGTCTCAGGCAGCGTGTAATGCCGTAGCTTTGCCAATGTTTGGCAAAGAGTTCTAGCCTTGTGCGCGCGCCTGTTTCTCCGGCAGCGTGTAATGCCGTAGGTTTGCCAATATTTGGCAAAGAGTTCAGGTCTTGTGCGCGGGCATGTAACCCAGGCGGCGTGTAATGTAGTAGCTTTGCCAATGATTCGCACAGACTTCAGGTCTTGTGCGCGTGCATGTGTCTCAGGCGGCGTGTAATGCTGAAGCTTTGTCGATGTTTGGCAAAGATTTCAGGTCTTTTGCGCCCGCATGTTTCTCAGGCGACGTGCAATGTCGTAGCTTTGCCAATGTTTGGCAAAGAAGTCAGGCCTTGTGTCTCACGCGGTTTGTAATGTCGTAGCTTTGCCAATGATTGGCAAAGACATCAAGTCTTGTGCGCGCGCGTGTGTTTCAATCGGGGTGTAATGCCGTAGCTTTTCCAATGTTTGGCAAAGACATCACGTGTTGTGCTCACGCCTGTGTGTCAGGTGGCTTGCAATGCCGTAGCTTTGCCAATGTTTGGCAAGGACTTCAGGTCTTGTGCGCGCGCTTGTGTCTCAGGCGGCGTGTAATGCTGTAGCTTTGCCAATGTTTGGCAAAGACTTCAGGTCTTGTGTGCGCGCTTGTGTCTCAGGCGACATGTAATGCCGTAGCTTTTCCAATGTTTGGCAAAGATTTCAGGTCTTGTGCGCGCCTATGTCTCATGCAGCGTGTAATGCCGTAGCTTTGCCAATGTTTGGCATAGAGTTCTAGTCTTGTGCGCTCGCCTGTTTCACCGGCGGCGTGTAATGCCGAAGATTTTCCAATACTTGGCAAATAGTTCAGGTCTTGTGCACGGGCATGTAACCCAGGCGGAGTGTAATCTCGTAGCTTTGCCAATGTTTGGCACAGACTTCAGGTCTTATGCCCGCGCATGTGTCTCAGGCGGCGTGTAATGCTGAAGCTTTGCCAATGTTTGGCAAAGATTTCAAGTCTTGTGCGCGCCTATGTCTCAGGCAGCGTGTAATGCCGTAGCTTTGCCAATGTTTGGCAAAGAGTTCTAGTCTTTTGCGCTCGCCTGTTTCTCCGGCGGCGTGTAATGCCGTAGATTTGCCAATACTTGGCAAATAGTTAAGGTCTTGTGCACGGGCATGTAACCCAGGAGGAGTGTAATCTCGTAGCTTTGCCAATGTTTGGCACAGACTTCAGGTCTTGTGCGCGCGCATGTGTCTCAGGCGGCGTGTAATGCCGTAGCTTTGCCAATGTTTGGCAAAGATTTCAGGTCTTGTGCGCGCCTATGTCTCAGGCAGCGTGTAATGCCGTAGCTTTGCCAATGTTTGGCAAAGAGTTCTAGCCTTGTGCGCGTGCCTGTTTCTCCGGCAGCGTGTAATGCCGTAGTTTTGCCAATATTTGGCAAAGAGTTCAGGTCTTGTGCGCGGGCATGTAACCCAGGCGGCGTGTAATGTAGTAGCTTTGCCAATGTTTCGCACAGACTTCAGGTCTTGTGCGCGCGCATGTGTCTCAGGCGGCGTGTAATGCTGAAGCTTTGTCGATGTTTGGCAATGATTTCAGGTCTTTTGCGCGCGCATGTTTTTCAGGCGACGTGCAATGTCGTAGCTTTGCCAATGTTTGGCAAAGAAGTCAGGCCTTGTGCGCGCGCATGTGTCTCACGCGGTTTGTAATGTCGTAGCTTTGCCAATGATTGGCAAAGACATCAAGTCTTGTGCGCGCGCATGTGTTTCAATCGGGGGGTAATGCCGTAGCTTTTCCAATGTTTGGCAAAGACATCACGTGTTGTGCTCACGCCTGTGTCTCAGGTGGCTTGTAATGCCGTAGCTTTGCCAATGTTTAGCAAGGACTTCAGGTCTTGTGCGTGCGCTTGTGTCTCAGGCGGCGTGTAATGCTGTAGCTTTGCCAATGTTTGGCAAAGACTTCAGGTCTTGTGTGCGCGCTTGTGCCTCAGGCGACATGTAATGCCTTAGCTTTTCCAATGTTTGGCAAAGATTTTAGGTCTTGTGTGCGCCTATGTCTCAGGCAGCGTGTAATGCCGTAGCTTTTCCAATGTTTGGCAAAGAATTCACGTCTTGTGCGCGCGCTTGTATTTGAGGCGGCGTGTAATGCCGTAGCTTTGCCAATGTTTGGCAAGGACTTCAGGTCTTGTGCGCGCGCTTGTGTCTCAGGCGGCGTGTAATGTTGTAGCTTTGCCAATGTTTGGCAAAGACTTCAGGTCTTGTGGGCGCGCCTGTGTCTCAGGCGACGTGTAATGCCGTAGCTTTTCCAATGTTTGGCAAAGACTTCAGGTCTTGTGCGCGCGCCTGTGTCTCAGGCGGCGTGTAATGCCGTAGCTTTGCTAATGTTTGGCAAAGATTTCAGGTCTTGTGCGCGCATATGTCTCAGGCAGCATGTAATGTCGTAGCTTTGCCAATGTTTGGCAAAGAGTTCTCGTCTTGTGCGCGCGCCTGTTTCTCCGTCGGCGTGTAATGCCGTAGGTTTGCCAATATTTGGCAAAGAGTTCAGGTCTTGTGCGCGGGCATGTAACCCAGGCGGCGTGAAATGTCGTAGCTTTGCCAATGTTTCGCACAGACTTCAGGTCTTGTGCGCGCGCATGTGTCTCTGGCGGCGTGTAATGCTGAAGCTTTGTCGATGTTTGGCAATGATTTCAGGTCTTTTGTGCGCGCATGTTTTTCAGGCGACGTGCAATGTCGTAGCTTTGCCAATGTTTGGCAAAGAAGTCAGGCCTTGTGCGCGCGCATGTGTCTCACGCGGTTTGTAATGTCGTAGCTTTGCCAATGATTGGCAAAGACATCAGGTCTTGTGCGCGCGCATGTGTTTCAATCGGGGTGTAATGCCGTAGCTTTTCCAATGTTTGGCAAAGACATCACGTGTTGTGCTCACGCCTGTGTCTCAGGTGGCTTGTAATGCCGTAGCTTTGCCAATGTTTGGCAAGGACTTCAGGTCTTGTGCGCGCGCTTGTGTCTCAGGCGGCGTGTAATGCTGTAGCTTTGCAAATGTTTGGCAAAGACTTCAGGTCTTGTGTGCGCGCTTGTGTCTCAGGCGACATGTAATGCCGTAGCTTTTCCAATGTTTGGCAAAGATTTCAGGTCTTGTGCGTGCCTATGTCTCAGGCAGGGTGTAATGCCGTAGCATTGCCAATGTTTGGCAAAGAGTTCTAGTCTTGTGCGCTCGCCTGTTTCTCCGGCGGCGTGTAATGCCGTAGATTTTCCAATACTTGGCAAATAGTTCAGGTCTTGTGCACGGGCATGTAACCCAGGCGGAGTGTAATCTCGTAGCTTTGCCAATGTTTGGCACAGACTTCAGGTCTTATGCGCACGTATGTGTCTCAGGCGGCGTGTAATGCCGAAGCTTTGCCAATGTTTGGCAAAGATTTCAGGTCTTGTGCGCGCCTATGTCTCAGGCAACGTGTAATGCCGTAGCTTTGCCAATGTTTGGCAAAGAGTTCTAGTCTTGTGCGCTCGCCTGTTTCTCCGGCGGCGTGTAATGCCGTAGATTTGCCAATACTGGGCAAATAGTTCAGGTCTTGTGCACGGGCATGTAACCCAGGCGGAGTGTAATCTCGTAGCTTTGCCAATGTTTGGCACAGACTTCAGGTCTTGTGCGCGCGCATGTGTTTCAGGCGGCGTGTAATGCCGTAGCTTTGCCAATGTTTGGCAAAGATTTCAGGTCTTGTGTGCGCCTATGTCTCAGGCAGCGTGTAATGCCATAGCTTTGCCAAAGTTTGGCAAAGAGTTATAGTCTTGTGCGCGCGCCTGTTTCTCCGGCGGCGTGTAATGCCGTAGGTTTGCCAATATTTGGCAAAGAGTTCAGGTCTTGTGCGCGGGCATGTAACCCAGGCGGCGTGTAATGTCGTAGCTTTGCCAATGTTTCGCATAGACTTCAGGTCTTGTACGCGCGCATATGTCTCAGGCGGCGTGTAATGCTGAATCTTTGTCGATGTTTGGTAAAGATTTCAGGTCTTTTGCACGCGTATGTCTCTCAGGCGACGTGCAATGTCGTAGCTTTGCCAATATTTGGCAAAGACGTCAGGCCTTGTGCGCGCGCATGTGTATCACGCGGCGTGTAATGTCGTAGCTTTGCCAATGATTGGCAAAGACACCAGGTCTTTTGCGTGCGCATGTGTTTCAATCGGGGTGTAATGTCGTAGCTTTTCCAATGTTTGGCAAAGACTTCACGTCTTGTGCGCGCGCTTGTGTTTGAGGCGGCGTGTAATGCCGTAGCTTTGCCAATGTTTAGCAAGGACTTCAGGTCTTGTGCGCGCGCTTGTGTCTCAGGCGGCGTGTAATGCTGTAGCTTTGCCAATGTTTGGCAAAGACTTGAGGTCTTGTGTGCGCGCCTGTGTCTCAGGCGACGTGTAGTGCCGTAGCTTTTCCAATGTTTGGCAAAGATTTCAGGTCTTTTGCGCGCGCATGTGTCTCAGGCGGCGTGTAATGCTGTAGCTTTGCCAATATTTGGCATAGAGTTCAGGTCTTTTGCGCGGGCATGTAACCCAGGCGGCGTGTAATGTCGTTGCTTTGCCAATGTTTGGTACAGACTTGAGGACTTGTGCGCGCGCATGTGTCTCAGGCGACGTGTAATGCCGAAGCTCTGTCGATGTTTGGCAAAGACTTCAGGTCTTTTGCGTGCGCATGTTTCTCAGGCGGCGTGCAATGTCGTAGCTTTGCCAATGTTTGGCAAAGACGTCAGGCCTTGTGCGCGCGCATGTGTCTCACGCGGCGTATAATGTCGTAGCTTTGCCAATGATTGGCAAAGACATCAGGTCCTGTGCGAGCGCATGTGTTTCAAACGGGGTGTAATGCCGTAGCTTTGCCAATGTTTGGCAAAGACTTCACGTCTTGTGCGCGCGCTTGTGTTTGAGGTGGCGTGTAATGCCGTAGCTTTGCCAATGTTTGGCAAGGACTTCAGGTCTTGTGCGCGCGCTTGTGTCTCAGGCGGCGTGTAATGCTGTAGCTTTCCCAATGTTTGGCAAAGACTTCAGGTCTTGTGTGCGCGCCTGTGTCTCTGGCGACATGTAATGCCGTAGCTTTTCCAATGTTTGGCAAAGACTTCAGGTCTTGTGCGCGCGCCTGTGTCTCAGGCGGCGTGTAATGCCGTAGCTTTGCCAATGTTTGGCAAAGAGTTCTAGCCTTGTGCGCGCGCCTGTTTCTCCGGCAGCGTGTAATGCCGTAGGTTTGCCAATATTTGGCAAAGAGTTAAGGTCTTGTGCGCGGGCATGTAACCCAGGCGGCGTGTAATGTAGTAGCTTTGCCAAAGTTTCGCACAGACTTCAGGTCTTGTGCGCGCTCATGTGTCTCAGGCGGCGTGTAATGCTGAAGCTTTGTCGATGTTTGGCAATGATTTCAGGTCTTTTGTGCGCGCATGTTTTTCAGGCGACGTGCAATGTCGTAGCTTTGCCAATGTTTGGCAAAGAAGTCAGGCCTTGTGCGCGCGCATGTGTCTCACGCGGTTTGTAATGTCGTAGCTTTGCCAATGATTGGCAAAGACATCAGGTCTTGTGCGCGCGCATGTGTTTCAATCGGGGTGTAATGCCGTAGCTTTTCCAATGTTTGGCAAAGACATCACGTGTTGTGCTCACGCCTGTGTCTCAGGTGGCTTGTAATGCCGTAGCTTTGCCAATGTTTGGCAAGGACTTCAGGTCTTGTGCGTGCGCTTGTGTCTCAGGCGGCGTGTAATGCTGTAGCTTTGCAAATGTTTGGCAAAGACTTCAGGTCTTGTGTGCGCGCTTGTGTCTCAGGCGACATGTAATGCCGTAGCTTTTCCAATGTTTGGCAAAGATTTCAGGTCTTGTGCGTGCCTATGTCTCAGGCAGGGTGTAATGCCGTAGCTTTGCCAATGTTTGGCAAAGAGTTCTAGTCTTGTGCGCTCGCCTGTTTCTCCGGCGGCGTGTAATGCCGTAGATTTTCCAATACTTGGCAAATAGTTCAGGTCTTGTGCACGGGCATGTAACCCAGGCGGAGTGTAATCTCGTAGCTTTGCCAATGTTTGGCACAGACTTCAGGTCTTATGCGCGCGTATGTGTCTCAGGCGGCGTGTAATGCCGAAGCTTTGCCAATGTTTGGCAAAGATTTCAGGTCTTGTGCGCGCCTATGTCTCAGGCAACGTGTAATGCCGTAGCTTTGCCAATGTTTGGCAAAGAGTTCTAGTCTTGTGCGGTCGCCTGTTTCTCCGGCGGCGTGTAATGCCGTAGATTTGCCAATACTGGGCAAATAGTTCAGGTCTTGTGCACGGGCATGTAACCCAGGCGGAGTGTAATCTCGTAGCTTTGTCAATGTTTGGCACAGACTTCAGGTCTTGTGCGCGCGCATGTGTCTCAGGCGGCGTGTAATGCCGTAGCTTTGCCAATGTTTGGCAAAGATTTCAGGTCTTGTGCGCGCCTATGTCTCAGGCAGCGTGTAATGCCATAGCTTTGCCAATGTTTGGCAAAGAATTATGGTCTTGTGCGCGCGCCTGTTTCTCCGGCGGCGTGTAATGCCGTAGGTTTGCCAATATTTGGCAAAGAGTTCAGGTCTTGTGCGCGGGCATGTAACCCAGGCGGCGTGTAATGTCGTAGCTTTGCCAATGTTTCGCATAGACTTCAGGTCTTGTACGCGCGCATATGTCTCAGGCGGCGTGTAATGCTGAAGCTTTGTCGATGTTTGGTAAAGATTTCAGGTCTTTTGCGCGCGTATGTCTCTCAGGCGACGTGCAATGTCATAGCTTTGCCAATGTTTGGCAAAGACGTCAGGCCTTGTGCGCGCGCATGTGTATCACGCGGTGTGTAATGTCGTAGCTTTGCCAATGATTGGCAAAGACACCAGGTCTTGTGCGTGCGCATGTGTTTCAATCAGGGTGTAATGTCGTAGCTTTTCCAATGTTTGGCAAAGACTTCACGTCTTGTGCGCGCGCTTGTGTTTGAGGCGGCGTGTAATGCCGTAGCTTTGCCAATATTTGGCAAGGACTTCAGGTCTTGTGCGCGCGCTTGTGTCTCAGGCGGCGTGTAATGTTGTAGCTTTGCCAATGTTTGGCAAAGACTTCAGGTCTTGTGTGCGCGCCTGTGTCTCAGGCGACGTGTAATGCCGTAGCTTTTCCAATGTTTGGCAAAGATTTCAGGTCTTTTGCGCGCGCATGTGTCTCAGGCGGCGTGTAATGCTGTAGCTTTGCCAATATTTGGCATAGAGTTCAGGTCTTGTGCGCGGGCATGTAACCCAGGCGGCGTGTAATGTCGTTGCTTTGCCAATGTTTGGTACAGACTTGAGGACTTGTGCACGCGCATGTGTCTCAGGCGACGTGTAATGCCGAAGCTCTGTCGATGTTTGGCAAAGACTTCAGGTCTTTTGCGCGCGCATGTTCCTCAGGCGGGGTGCAATGTCATAGCTTTGCCAATGTTTGGCAAAGACGTCAGGCCTTGTGCGCGCGCATGTGTCTCACGCGGCGTATAATGTCGTAGCTTTGCCAATGATTGGCAAAGACATCAGGTCTTGTGCGAGCGCATGTGTTTCAAACGGGGTGTAATGCCGTAGCTTTGCCAATGTTTGGCAAAGACTTCACATCTTGTGCGCGCGCTTGTGTTTGAGGCGGCGTGTAATGCCGTAGCTTTGCCAATGTTTGGCAAGGACTTCAGGTCTTGTGCGCGCGCTTGTGTCTCAGGCGGCGTGTAATGCTGTAGCTTTGCCAATATTTGGCAAAGACTTCAGGTCTTGTGTGCGCGCCTGTGTCTCTGGCGACATGTAATGCCGTAGCTTTTCCAATGTTTGGCAAAGACTTCAGGTCTTGTGCGCGCGCCTGTGTCTCAGGCGGCGTGTAATGTCGTAGCTTTGCCAATGTTTGGCAAAGAGTTCTAGCCTTGTGCGCGCGCCTGTTTCTCCGGCAGCGTGTAATGCCGTAGGTTTGCCAATATTTGGCAAAGAGTTCAGGTCTTGTGCGCGGGCATGTAACCCAGGCGGCGTGTAATGTAGTAGCTTTGCCAATGTTTCGCACAGACTTCAGGTCTTGTGCGCGTGCATGTGTCTCAGGCGGCGTGTAATGCTGAAGCTTTGTCGATGTTTGGCAATGATTTCAGGTCTTTTGCGCGCGCATGTTTTTCAGGCGACGTGCAATGTCGTAGCTTTGCCAATGTTTGGCAAAGAAGTCAGGCCTTGTGCGCGCGCATGTGTCTCACGCGGTTTGTAATGTCGTAGCTTTGCCAATGATTGGCAAAGACATCAAGTCTTGTGCGCGCGCATGTGTTTCAATCGGGGTGTAATGCCGTAGCTTTTCCATTGTTTGGCAAAGACATCACGTGTTGTGCTCACGCCTGTGTCTCAGGTGGCTTGTAATGCCGTAGCTTTGCCAATGTTTGGCAAGGACTTCAGGTCTTGTGCGCGCGCTTGTGTCTCAGGCGGCGTGTAATGCTGTAGCTTTGCCAATGTTTGGCAAAGACTTCAGGTCTTGTGTGCGCGCTTGTGTCTCAGGCGACATGTAATGCCGTAGCTTTTCCAATGTTTGGCAAAGATTTCAGGTCTTGTGCGCGCCTATGTCTCATGCAGCGTGTAATGCCGTAGCTTTGCCAATGTTTGGCATAGAGTTCTAGTCTTGTGCGCTCGCCTGTTTCACCGGCGGCGTGTAATGCCGAAGATTTTCCAATACTTGGTAAATAGTTCAGGTCTTGTGCACGGGCATGTAACCCAGGCGGAGTGTAATCTCGTAGCTTTGCCAATGTTTGGCACAGACTTCAGGTCTTATGCCCGCGCATGTGTCTCAGGCGGCGTGTAATGCCGAAGCTTTGCCAATGTTTGGCAAAGATTTAAAGTCTTGTGCGCGCCTATGTCTCAGGCAGCGTGTAATGCCGTAGCTTTGCCAATGTTTGGCAAAGAGTTCTAGTCTTTTGCGCTCGCCTGTTTCTCCGGCGGCGTGTTATGCCGTAGATTTGCCAATACTTGGCAAATAGTTAAGGTCTTGTGCACGGGCATGTAACCCAGGCGGAGTGTAATCTCGTAGCTTTCCCAATGTTTGGCACAGACTTCAGGTCTTGTGCGCGCGCATGTGTCTCAGGCGGCGTGTAATGCCGTAGCTTTGCCAATGTTTGGCAAAGATTTCAGGTCTTGTGCGAGCCTATGTCTCAGGCAGCGTGTACTGCCGTAGCTTTGCCAATGTTTGGCAAAGGGTTATAGTCTTGTGCGCGCGCCTGTTTCTCCGGCGGCGTGTAATGCCGTAGGTTTGCCAATATTTGGCAAAGACTTCAGGTCTTGTGCGTGGGCATGTAACCCAGGCGGCGTGTAATGTCTTAGCTTTGCCAATGTTTCGCACAGACTTCAGGTCTTGTGCGCGCGCATGTGTCTCAGGTGGCGTGTAATGCTGAAGCTTTGTCGATGTTTGGCAAAGATTTCAGGTCTTTTGCGCGCGCATGTTTCTCAGGCGACGTGCAATGTCGTAGCTTTGCCAATGTTTGGCAAAGACGTCAGGCCTTGTGCGCGCGCATGTGTCTCACGCGGCGTGTAATGTCGTAGCTTTGCCAATGATTGGCAAAGACACCAGGTCTTGTGCGTGCGCATGTGTTTCAATCGGGGTGTAATGTCGTAGCTTTTCCAATGTTTGGCAAAGACTTCACGTCTTGTGCGCGCGCTTGTGTTTGAGTCGGCGTGTAATGCCGTAGCTTTGCCAATGTTTGGCAAGGACTTCAGGTCTTGTGCGCGCGCTTGTGTCTCAGGCGGCGTGTAATGCTGTAGCTTTGCCAATGTTTGGCAAAGACTTCAGGTCTTGTGTGCGCGCCTGTGTCTCAGGCGACGTGTAATGCCGTAGCTTTTCCAATGTTTGGCAAAGATTTCAGGTCTTTTGCGCGCGCATGTGTCTCAGGCGGCGTGTAATGCTGTAGCTTTGCCAATATTTGGCATAGATTTCAGGTCTTGTGCGCGGGCATGTAACCCAGGCGGCGTGTAATGTCGTTGCTTTGCCAATGTTTGGTACAGACTTGAGGTCTTGTGCGCGCGCATGTGTCTCAGGCGACGTGTAATGCCGAAGCTCTGTAGATGTTTGGCAAAGACTTCAGGTCTTTTGCGCGCGCATGTTTCTCAGGCGGCGTGCAATGTCGTAGCTTTGCCAATGTTTGGCAAAGACGTCAGGCCTTGTGCGCGCGCATGTGTCTCACGCGGCGTATAATGTCGTAGCTTTGCCAATGATTGGCAAAGACATCAGGTCTTGTGCGAGCGCATGTGTTTCAAACGGGGTGTAATGCCGTAGCTTTGCCAATGTTTGGCAAAGACTTCACGTCTTGTGCGCGCGCTTGTGTTTGAGGCGGCGTGTAATGTCGTAGCTTTGCCAATGTTTGGCAAGGACTTCAGGTCTTGTGCGCGCGCTTGTGTCTCAGGCGGCGTGTAATGCTGTAGCTTTGCCAATATTTGGCAAAGACTTCAGGTCTTGTGTGCGCGCCTGTGTCTCTGGCGACATGTAATGCCGTAGCTTTTCCAATGTTTGGCAAAGACTTCAGGTCTTGTGCGCGCGCCTGTGTCTCAGGCGGCGTGTAATGCCGTAGCTTTGCCAATGTTTGGCAAAGATTTCAGGTCTTGTGCGCGCCTATGTCTCAGGCAGCGTGTAATGCCGTAGCTTTGCCAATGTTTGGCAAAGAGTTCTAGCCTTGTGCGCGCGCCTGTTTCTCCGGCAGCGTGTAATGCCGTAGGTTTGCCAATATTTGGCAAAGAGTTCAGGTCTTGTGCGCGGGCATGTAACCCAGGCGGCGTGTAATGTAGTAGCTTTGCCAATGTTTCGCACAGACTTCAGGTCTTGTGCGCGCGCATGTGTCTCAGGCGGCGTGTAATGCTGATGCTTTGTCGATGTTTGGCAATGATTTCAGGTCTTTTGCGCGCGCATGTTTTTCAGGCGACGTGCAATGTCGTAGCTTTGCCAATGTTTGGCAAAGAAGTCAGGCCTTGTGCGCGCGCATGTGTCTCACGCGGTTTGTAATGTCGTAGCTTTGCCAATGATTGGCAAAGACATCAAGTCTTGTGCGCGCGCATGTGTTTCAATCGGGGTGTAATGCCGTAGCTTTTCCAATGTTTGGCAAAGACATCACGTGTTGTGCTCACGCCTGTGTCTCAGGTGGCTTGTAATGCCGTAGCTTTGCCAATGTTTGGCAAGGACTTCAGGTCTTGTGCGCGCGCTTGTGTCTCAGGTGGCGTGTAATGCTGTAGCTTTGCCAATGTTTGGCAAAGACTTCAGCTCTTGTGTGCGCGCTTGTGTCTCAGGCGACATGTAATGCCGTAGTTTTTCCAATGTTTGGCAAAGATTTCAGGTCTTGTGCGCGCCTATGTCTCAGGCAGCGTGTAATGCCGTAGCTTTGCCAATGTTTCGCACAGACTTCAGGTCTTGTGCGCGCGCATGTGTCTCAGGCGGCGTGTAATGCTGAAGCTTTGTCGATGTTTGGCAAAGATTTCAGGTCTTTTGCGCGCGCATGTTTCTCAGGCGACGTGCAATGTCGTAGCTTTGCCAATGTTTGGCAAAGCTACGACATTACACGCCGCCTGGGTTACATGCCCGCGCACAAGACCTGAACTCTATGCCAAATATTGGCAAAGCTACGGCATTACACGCCGCCGGAGAAACAGGCGCGCGCACAAGACTAGAACTCTTTGCCAAACATTGGCAAAGCTACGGCATTACACGCTGCCTTAGATATAGGCGCGCACAAGACCTGAAATATTTGCCAAACATTGGCAAAGCTACGGCATTACACGCCGCCTAAGACACAGGCGCGCGCACATGACCTGAAGTCTTTGCCAAACTTTGGAAAAGCTACGGCATTACACGTCGCCTGAGACACAGGCGCGCACACAAGACCTGAAGTCCTTGCCAAACATTGGCAAAGCTACAGCATTACATGCCGCCTCAAACACAGGCGCGCGCACAAGACGTGAAGTCTTTGCCAAACATTGGCAAAGCTATGACATTACACCCCGATTGAAACACATGCGCGCGCACAAGACCTGATGTCTTTGCCAATCATTGGCAAAGCTACGACATTACACGCCGCGTGAGACACATGCGCGCGCACAAGGCCTGACGTCTTTGCCAAACATTGGCTAAGCTACGACATTGCACGTCGCCTGAGAAACATGCGTGCGCAAAAAACCTGAAGTCTTTGTAAAACATCGACAAAGCTTCGGCATTACACGCCGCCTGAGACACATGCGCGCGCGCAAGACCTGAAGTCTGTGCCAAACATTGGCAAAGCTACGACATTACACGTCGCCTGGGTTACATGCCCGCGCACAAGATCTAAACTCTTTGCCAAATATTGGCAAAGCTACGGCATTACACGCCACCAGAGAAACAGGCGCGCGCACAAGACTAGAACCCTTTACCAAACATTGGCAAAGCTACGGCATTACACGCTGCCTGAGATATAGGCGGTCACAAGACCTGAAATCTTTGCCAAACATTGGCAAAGCTACGGCGTTACACGATGCCTGAGACATAGGCGCGCGCACAAAACCTGAAATGTTTGCCAAACATTGGAAAAGCTACGGCATTACACGTCGCCTGAGACACAGGCGCGCCCACAAGACCTGAAGTCTTTGCCAAACATTGGCAAAGCGACAGCATTACACGCCGCCTGAGACACAAGCGCGCGCACAAGACCTGAAGTCCTTTCGAAACATTGGCAAAGCTACAGCATTACACGCCGCCTCAAACACAGGCGAGCGCACAAGACGTGAAGACTTTGCCAAACATTGGCAAAGCTACGACATTACACCCCGATTGAAACACATGTGCTCGCACAAGACCTAGTGTCTTTGCTAAGCAATGGCAAAGCTACGACATTACATGCCGCGTGAGACACATGCGCGCGCACAAGGCCTGACGTCTTTTCCAAACATTGGCTAAGCTACGACATTGCACGTCGCCTGAGCAACATGCGCGCGCAAAAGACCTAAAGTCTTTGTCAAACATCGACAAAGCTTTGGCATTACACGCCGCCTGAGACACATGCGCGCGCACAAGACCTGAAGTCTGTGCCAAACATTGGCAAAGCTACGACATTACACGCCGCCTGGGTTACATGCCCGCACACAAAACCTGAACTCTATGCCAAATATTGGCAAAGCTACGGCATTACACGTCGCCGGAAAAACAGGCGCGCGCACAAGACTAGAACTCTTTGCCAAACATTGGCATAGCTACGGCATTACACGCTGCCTTAGATATAGGCGCGCACAAGACCTGAAATATTTGCCAAACATTGGCAAAGCTACGGCATTACACGCCGCCTGAGACACAGGCGCGCGCACATGACCTGAAGTCTTTGCCAAACGTTAGAAAAGCTACGGCATTACACGTCGCCTGAGACACAGGCGCGCACAGAAGACCGGAAGTCCTTGCCAAACATTGGCAAAGCTACAACATTACACGCCGACTCAAACACAGGCGCGCGCACAAGACGTGAAGTCTTTGCCAAACATTGGCAAAGCTACGACATTACACCCCGATTGAAACACATGCGCGCGCACAAGACCTGATGTCTTTGCCAATCATTGGCAAAGCTACGACATTACACGCCGCGTGAGACACATGTGCGCGAACGAAGCCTGACGTCTTTGCCAAATATTGGCTAAGCTATGACATTGCACGTCGCCTGAGAAACATGCGCGCACAAAAGACCTGAAGTCTTTGTCAAACATCGACAAAGCTTCGGCATTACACGCCGCCTGAGACACATGCGCGCGCACAAGACCTGAAGTCTGTGCCAAACATTGGCAAAGCTACGACATTACACGTCGCCTGGGTTACATGCCCGCGCACAAGACCTGAACTTTTTGCCAAATATTGGCAAAGCTACGGCATTACACGCCACCGGAGAAATAGGCGCGCGCACAAGACTAGAACCCTTTACCAAACATTGGCAAAGTTACGACATTACACGCTGCATGAGATATAGGCGCTTACAAGACCTGAAATCTTTGCCAAACGTTGGCAAAGCTACGGCATTACACGCTGCCTGAGACACAGGCGCGCGCCCAAGACCTGAAGTCTTTGCCAAACATTGGAAAACCTATGGCATCACACGTCGCCTGAGACAAAGGCGCGCACACAAGACCTGAAGTCTTTGCCAAACATTGGCAAAGCCACAGCATTACACGCCGCCTGAGACACAAGCGCGCGCACAAGACCTGAAGTCCTTGCCAAACATTGGCAAAGCTACAGCATTACACGCCGCCTCAAACACAGGCGCGCGTACAAGACGTGAAGTCTTTGCCAAACATTGGCAAAGCTACGACATTACACCCCGATTGAAACACTTGCGCGCGCACAAGACCTGGTGTCTTTGCCCAGCTTTGATAAAGCTACGACATTACATGCCGCGTGAGACACATGCGCGCGCACAAGGCCTGACGTCTTTGCCAAACATTGGCTAAGCTACGACATTGCACGTCGCCTGAGAAACATGCGCGCGCAAAAGACCTAAAGTCTTTGTCAAACATCGACTAAGCTTCGGCATTACACGCCGCCTGAGACACATGCGCGCGCACAAGACCTGAAGTCTGTGCCAAACATTGGCAAAGCTACCACATTACACGCCGCCTGGGTTACATGCCCGCGCACAAGACCTGAACTCTATGCCAAATATTGGCAAAGCTACGGCATTACACGCCGCCGGAGAAACAGGCGCGCGCACAAGACTAGAACTCTTTGCCAAACATTGGCAAAGCTACGGCATTACACGCTGCCTTAGATATAGGCGCGCACAAGACCTGAAATATTTGCCAAACATTGGCAAAGCTACGACATTACACGCCGCCTAAGACACAGGCGCGCGCACATGACCTAAAGTCTTTGCCAAACATTGGAAAAGCTACGGCATTACACGTCGCCTGAGATACAGGCGCGCACACAAGACCTGAAGTCCTTGCCAAACATTGGCAAAGCTACAGCATTACACGCCGCCTCAAACACAGGCGCGCGCACAAGACGTGAAGACTTTGCCAAACATTTGCAAAGCTACGACATTACACCCCGATTGAAACACATGCGAGCGCACAAGACCTGATGTCTTTGCCAATCATTGGCAAAGCTACGACATTACACGCCGCGTGAGACACATGCGCGCACAAGGCCTGACGTCTTTGCCAAACATTGGCTAAGCTACGACATTGCACGTCGCCTGAGAAACATGCGCGCGCAAAAGACCTGAAGTGTTTGTCAAACATCGACAAAGCTTCGGCATTACACGTCGCCTGATACACATGCGCGCGCACAAGACCTGAAGTCTGTGCCAAACATTGGCAAAGCTACGACATTACACGTCGCCTGGGTTACATGCCCGCGCACAAGACCTGAACTCTTTGCCAAATATTGGCAAAGCTACGGCATTACACGCCACCGGAGAAACAGGCGCGCACACAAGACTACAACTCTTTACCAAACATTGGAAAAGCTACGGCATTACACGCTGCCTGAGATATTGGCGCGCACAAGACCTGAAATCTTTGCCAAACATTGGCAAAGCTACGGCATTACACGCTGCCTGAGACACAGGCGCGCGCACAAGACCTGAAGTCTTTGCCAAACATTGGAAAAGCTACGGCATTACACGTCGCCTGAGACACAGGCGCACACACAAGACCTGAAGTCTTTGCCAAACATTGGCAAAGCTACAGCATTACACGCCGCTTGAGACACAAGCGCGCGCACAAGACCTAAAGTCCTTGCCAAACATTGGCAAAGCTACAGCATTACACGCCGCCTCAAACACAGGCGCGCGTACAAGACGTGAAGTCTTTGCCAAACATTGGCAAAGCTACGACATTACACCCCGATTGAAACACTTGCGCGCGCACAAGACCTGGTGTCTTTGCCAAGCATTGATAAAGCTACGACATTACATGCCGCGTGAGACACATGCGCGCGCACAAGGCCTGACGTCTTTGCCAAACATTGGCTAAGCTACGACATTGCACGTCGCCTGAGAAACATGCGCGCGCAAAAGACCTAAAGTCTTTGTCAAACATCGACTAAGCTTCGGCATTACACGCCGCCTGAGACACATGCGCGCGCACAAGACCTGAAGTCTGTGCCAAACATTGGCAAAGCTACGACATTACACGCCGCCTGGGTTACATGCCCGCGCACAAGACCTGAACTCTATGCCAAATATTGGCAAAGCTACGGCATTACACGCCGCCGGAGAAACAGGCGCGCGCACAAGACTAGAACTCTTTGCCAAACATTGGCAAAGCTACGGCATTACACGCTGCCTTAGATATAGGCGCGCACAAGACCTGAAATATTTGCCAAACATTGGCAAAGCTACGACATTACACGCCGCCTAAGACACAGGCGCGCGCACATGACCTAAAGTCTTTGCCAAACATTGGAAAAGCTACGGCATTACACGTCGCCTGAGACACAGGCGCGCACACAAGACCTGAAGTCCTTGCCAAACATTGGCAAAGCTACAGCATTACACGCCGCCTCAAACACAGGCGCGCGCACAAGACGTGAAGACTTTGCCAAACATTTGCAAAGCTACGACATTACACCCCGATTGAAACACATGCGAGCGCACAAGACCTGATGTCTTTGCCAATCATTGGCAAAGCTACGACATTACACGTCGCGTGAGACACATGCGCGCACAAGGCCTGACGTGTTTGCCAAACATTGGCTAAGCTACGACATTGCACGTCGCCTGAGAAACATGCGCGCGCAAAAGACCTGAAGTCTTTATCAAACATCGACAAAGCTTCGGCATTACACGTCGCCTGAGACACATGCGCGCGCACAAGACCTGTAGTCTGTGCCAAACATTGGCAAAGCTACGACATTACACGTCGCCTGGGTTACATGCCCGCGCACAAGACCTGAACTCTTTGCCAAATATTGGCAAAGCTACGGCATTACACGCCACCGGAGAAACAGGCGCGCACACAAGACTACAACTCTTTACCAAACATTGGAAAAGCTACGGCATTACACGCTGCCTGAGATATTGGCGCGCACAAGACCTGAAATCTTTGCCAAACATTGGCAAAGCTACGGCATTACACGCTGCCTGAGACACAGGCGTGCGCACAAGACCTGAAGTCTTTGCCAAACATTGGAAAAGCTACGGCATTACACGTCGCCTGAGACACAGGCGCACACACAAGACCTGAAGTCTTTGCCAAACATTGGCAAAGCTACAGCATTACACGCCGCTTGAGACACAAGCGCGCGCACAAGACCTGAAGTCCTTGCCAAACATTGGCAAAGCTACAGCATTACACGCCGCCTCAAACACAGGCGCGCGTACAAGACGTGAAGTCTTTGCCAAACATTGGCAAAGCTACGACATTACACCCCGATTGAAACACTTGCGCGCGCACAAGACCTGGTGTCTTTGCCAAGCATTGATAAAGCTACGACATTACATGCCGCGTGAGACACATACGCGCGCACAAGGCCTGACGTCTTTGCCAAACATTGGCTAAGCTACGACATTGCACGTCGCCTGAGAAACATGCGCGCGCAAAAGACCTAAAGTCTTTGTCAAACATCGACTAAGCTTCGGCATTACACGCCGCCTGAGACACATGCGCGCGCACAAGACCTGAAGTCCGTGCCAAACATTGGCAAAGCTACGACATTACACGCCGCCTGGGTTACATGCCCGCGCACAAGACCTGAACTCTATGCCAAATATTGGCAAAGCTACGGCATTACACGCCGCCGGAGAAACAGGCGCGCGCACAAGACTAGAACTCTTTGCCAAACATTGGCAAAGCTACGGCATTACACGCTGCCTTAGATATAGGCGCGCACAAGACCTGAAATATTTGCCAAACATTGGCAATGCTACGACATTACACGCCGCCTAAGACACAGGCGCGCGCACATGACCTGAAGTCTTTGCCAAACATTGGAAAAGCTACGGCATTACACGTCGCCTGAGACACAGGCGCGCACACAAGACCTGAAGTCCTTGCCAAACATTGGCAAAGCTACAGCATTACACGCCGCCTCAAACACAGGCGCGCGCACAAGACGTGAAGACTTTGCCAAACATTTGCAAAGCTACGACATTACACCCCGATTGAAACACATGCGAGCGCACAAGACCTGATGTCTTTGCCAATCATTGGCAAAGCTACGACATTACACGCCGCGTGAGACACATGCGCGCACAAGGCCTGACGTGTTTGCCAAACATTGGCTAAGCTACGACATTGCACGTCGCCTGAGAAACATGCGCGCGCAAAAGACCTGAAGTCTTTATCAAACATCGACAAAGCTTCGGCATTACACGTCGCCTGAGACACATGCGCGCGCACAAGACCTGAAGTCTGTGCCAAACATTGGCAAAGCTACGACATTACACGTCGCCTGGGTTACATGCCCGCGCACAAGACCTGAACTCTTTGCCAAATATTGGCAAAGCTACGGCATTACACGCCACCGGAGAAACAGGCGCGCACACAAGACTACAACTCTTTACCAAACATTGGAAAAGCTACGGCATTACACGCTGCCTGAGATATTGGCGCGCACAAGACCTGAAATCTTTGCCAAACATTGGCAAAGCTACGGCATTACACGCTGCCTGAGACACAGGCGCGCGCACAAGACCTGAAGTCTTTGCCAAACATTGGAAAAGCTACGGCATTACACGTCGCCTGAGACACAGGCGCACACACAAGACCTGAAGTCTTTGCCAAACATTGGCAAAGCTACAGCATTACACGCCGCTTGAGACACAAGCGCGCGCACAAGACCTGAAGTCCTTGCCAAACATTGGCAAAGCTACAGCATTACACGCCGCCTCAAACACAGGCGCGCGTACAAGACGTGAAGTCTTTACCAAACATTGGTAAAGCTACGACATTACACCCCGATTGAAACACTTGCGCGCGCACAAGACCTGGTGTCTTTGCCAAGCATTGATAAAGCTACGACATTACATGCCGCGTGAGACACATGCGCGCGCACAAGGCCTGACGTCTTTGCCAAACATTGGCTAAGCTACGACATTGCACGTCGCCTGAGAAACATGCGCGCGCAAAAGACCTAAAGTCTTTGTCAAACATCGACTAAGCTTCGGCATTACACGCCGCCTGAGACACATGCGCGCGCACAAGACCTGAAGTCTGTGCCAAACATTGGCAAAGCTACGACATTACACGCCGCCTGGGTTACATGCCCGCGCACAAGACCTGAACTCTATGCCAAATATTGGCAAAGCTACGGCATTACACGCCGCCGGAGAAACAGGCGCCCGCACAAGACTAGAACTCTTTGCCAAACATTGGCAAAGCTACAGCATTACACGCTGCCTTAGATATAGGCACGCACAAGACCTGAAATATTTGCCAAACATTGGCAAAGCTACGACATTACACGCCGCCTAAGACACAGGCGCGCGCACATGACCTAAAGTCTTTGCCAAACATTGGGAAAGCTACGGCATTACACGTCGCCTGAGACACAGGCGCGCACACAAGACCTGAAGTCCTTGCCAAACATTGGCAAAGCTACAGCATTACACGCCGCCTCAAACACAGGCGCGCGCACAAGACGTGAAGACTTTGCCAAACATTTGCAAAGCTACGACATTACACCCCGATTGAAACACATGCGAGCGCACAAGACCTGATGTCTTTGCCAATCATTGGCAAAGCTACGACATTACACGCCGCGTGAGACACATGCGCGCACAAGGCCTGACGTGTTTGCCAAACATTGGCTAAGCTACGACATTGCACGTCGCCTGAGAAACATGCGCGCGCAAAAGACCTGAAGTCTTTATCAAACATCGACAAAGCTTCGGCATTACACGTCGCCTGAGACACATGCGCGCGCACAAGACCTGAAGTCTGTGCCAAACATTGGCAAAGCTACGACATTACACGTCGCCTGGGTTACATGCCCGCGCACAAGACCTGAACTCTTTGCCAAATATTGGCAAAGCTACGGCATTACACGCCACCGGAGAAACAGGCGCGCACACAAGACTACAACTCTTTACCAAACATTGGAAAAGCTACGGCATTACACGCTGCATGAGATATTGGCGCGCACAAGACCTGAAATCTTTGCCAAACATTGGCAAAGCTACGGCAGTACACGCTGCCTGAGACACAGGCGTGCGCACAAGACCTGAAGTCTTTGCCAAACATTGGAAAAGCTACGGCATTACACGTCGCCTGAGACACAGGCGCACACACAAGACCTGAAGTCTTTGCCAAACATTTGCAAAGCTACAGCATTACACGCCGCTTGAGACACAAGCGCGCGCACAAGACCTGAAGTCCTTGCCAAACATTGGCAAAGCTACAGCATTACACGCCGCCTCAAACACAGGCGCGCGTACAAGACGTGAAGTCTTTGCCAAACATTGGCAAAGCTACGACATTACACCCCGATTGAAACACTTGCGCGCGCACAAGACCTGGTGTCTTTGCCAAGCATTGATAAAGCTACGACATTACATGCCGCGTGAGACACATACGCGCGCACAAGGCCTGACGTCTTTGCCAAACATTGGCTAAGCTACGACATTGCACGTCGCCTGAGAAACATGCGCGCGCAAAAGACCTAAAGTCTTTGTCAAACATCGACTAAGCTTCGGCATTACACGCCGCCTGAGACACATGCGCGCGCACAAGACCTGAAGTCTGTGCCAAACATTGGCAACGCTACGACATTACACGCCGCCTGGGTTACATGCCCGCGCACAACACCTGAACTCTATGCCAAATATTGGCAAAGCTACGGCATTACACGCCGCCGGAGAAACAGGCGCGCGCACAAGACTAGAACTCTTTGCCAAACATTGGCAAAGCTACGGCATTACACGCTGCCTTAGATATAGGCGCGCACAAGACCTGAAATATTTGCCAAACATTGGCAAAGCTACGACATTACACGCCGCCTAAGACACAGGCGCGCGCACATGACCTGAAGTCTTTGCCAAACATTGGAAAAGCTACGGCATTACACGTCGCCTGAGACACAGGCGCGCACACAAAACCTGAAGTCCTTGCCAAACATTGGCAAAGCTACAGCATTACACGCCGCCTCAAACACAGGCGCGCGCACAAGACGTGAAGACTTTGCCTAACATTTGCAAAGCTACGACATTACACCCCGATTGAAACACATGCGAGCGCACAAGACCTGATGTCTTTGCCAATCATTGGCAAAGCTACGACATTACACGCCGCGTGAGACACATGCGCGCACAAGGCCTGACGTGTTTGCCAAACATTGGCTAAGCTACGACATTGCACGTCGCCTGAGAAACATGCGCGCGCAAAAGACCTGAAGTCTGTGCCAAACATTGGCAAAGCTACGACATTACACGTCGCCTGGGTTACATGCCCGCGCACAAGACCTGAACTCTTTGCCAAATATTGGCAAAGCTACGGCATTACACGCCACCGGAGAAACAGGCGCGCACACAAGACTACAACTCTTTACCAAACATTGGAAAAGCTACGGCATTACACGCTGCCTGAGATATTGGCGCGCACAAGACCTGAAATCTTTGCCAAACATTGGCAAAGCTACGGCATTACACGCTGCCTGAGACACAGGCGTGCGCACAAGACCTGAAGTCTTTGCCAAACATTGGAAAAGCTACGGCATTACACGTCGCCTGAGACACAGGCGCACACACAAGACCTGAAGTCTTTGCCAAACATTGGCAAAGCTACAGCATTACACGCCGCTTGAGACACAAGCGCGCGCACAAGACCTGAAGTCCTTGCCAAACATTGGCAAAGCTACACAATTACACGCCGCCTCAAACACAGGCGCGCGTACAAGACGTGAAGTCTTTGCCAAACATTGGCAAAGCTACAACATTACACCTCGATTGAAACACTTGCGCGCGCACAAGACCTGGTGTCTTTGCCAAGCATTGATAAAGCTACGACATTACATGCCGCGTGAGACACATGCGCGCGCACAAGGCCTGACGTCTTTGCCAAACATTGGCTAAGCTACGACATTGCACGTCGCCTGAGAAACATGCGCGCGCAAAAGACCTAAAGTCTTTGTCAAACATCGACTAAGCTTCGGCATTACACGCCGCCTGAGACACATGCGCGCGCACAAGACCTGAAGTCTGTGCCAAACATTGGCAAAGCTACGACATTACACGCCGCCTGGGTTACATGCCCGCGCACAAGACCTGAACTCTATGCCAAATATTGGCAAAGCTACGGCATTACACGCCGCCGGAGAAACAGGCGCGCGCACAAGACTAGAACTCTTTGCCAAACATTGGCAAAGCTACGGCATTACACGCCGCCTAAGACACAGGCGCGCGCACATGACCTGAAGTCTTTGCCAAACATTGGAAAAGCTACGGCATTACACGTCGCCTGAGACACAGGCGCGCACACAAGACCTGAAGTCCTTGCCAAACATTGGCAAAGCTACAGCATTACATGCCGCCTCAAACACAGGCGCGCGCACAAGACGTGAAGTCTTTGCCAAACATTGGCAAAGCTATGACATTACACCCCGATTGAAACACATGCGCGTGCACAAGACCTGATGTCTTTGCCAATCATTGGCAAAGCTACGACATTACACGCCGCGTGAGACACATGCGCGCGCACAAGGCCTGACGTCTTTGCCAAACATTGGCTAAGCTACGACATTGCACGTCGCCTGAGAAACATGCGCGCGCAAAAGACCTGAAGTCTTTGTAAAACATCGACAAAGCTTCGGCATTACACGCCGCCTGAGACACATGCGCGCGCGCAAGACCTGAAGTCTGTGCCAAACATTGGCAAAGCTACGACATTACACGTCGCCTGGGTTACATGCCCGCGCACAAGATCTAAACTCTTTGCCAAATATTGGCAAAGCTACGGCATTACACGCCACCAGAGAAACAGGCGTGCGCACAAGACTAGAACCCTTTACCAAACATTGGCAAAGCTACGGCATTACACGCTGCCTGAGATATAGGCGGTCACAAGACCTGAAATCTTTGCCAAACATTGGCAAAGCTACGGCGTTACACGCTGCCTGAGACACAGGCCCGCGCACAAGACCTGAAGTGTTTGCCAAACATTGGAAAAGCTACGGCATTACACGTCGCCTGAGACACAGGCGCGCCCACAAGACCTGAAGTCTTTGCCAAACATTGGAAAAGCGACAGCATTACATGCCGCCTGAGACACAAGCGCGCGCAGAAGACCTGAAGTCCTTTCGAAACATTGGCAAAGCTACAGCATTACACGCCGCCTCAAACACAGGCGAGCGCACAAAACGTGAAGACTTTGCCAAACATTGGCAAAGCTACGACATTACACCCCGATTGAAACACATGTGCTCGCACAAGACCTGGTGTCTTTGCCAAGCATTGGCAAAGCTACGACATTACATGCCGCGTGAGACACATGCGCGCGCACAAGGCCTGACGTCTTTTCCAAACATTGGCTAAGCTACGACATTGCACGTCGCCTGAGAAACATGCGCGCGCAAAAGACCTAAAGTCTTTGTCAAACATCGACAAAGCTTCGGCATTACACGCCGCCTGAGACACATGCGCGCGCACAAGACCTGAAGTCTGTGCCAAACATTGGCAAAGCTACGACATTACACGCCGCCAGGGTTACATGCCCGCGCACAAAACCTGAACTCTATGCCAAATATTGGCAAAGCTACGGCATTACACGTCGTCGGAAAAACAGGCGCGCGCACAAGACTAGAACTCTTTGCCAAACATTGGCAAAGCTACGGCATTACACGCTGCCTTAGATATAGGCGCGCACAAGACCTGAAATATTTGCCAAACATTGGCAAAGCTACGGCATTACACGCCGCCTGAGACACAGGCGCGCGCACATGACCTGAAGTCTTTGCCAAACGTTGGAAAAGCTACGGCATTACACGTCGCCTGAGACACAGGCGCGCACAGAAGACCGGAAGTCCTTGCCAAACATTGGCAAAGCTACAACATTACACGCCGACTCAAACACAGGCGCGCGCACAAGACGTGAAGTCTTTGCCAAACATTGGCAAAGCTACGACATTACACCCCGATTGAAACACATGCGCGCGCACAAGACCTGATGTCTTTGCCAATCATTGGCAAAGCTACGACATTACACGCCGCGTGAGACACATGTGCGCGCACGAAGCCTGACGTCTTTTCCAAACATTGGCTAAGCTATGTCATTGCACGTCGCCTGAGAAACATGCGCGCGCAAAAGACCTGAAGTCTTTGTCAAACATCGACAAAGCTTCGGCATTACACGCCGCCTGAGACACATGCGCGCGCACAAGACCTGAAGTCTGTGCCAAACATTGGCAAAGCTACGACATTACACGTCGCCTGGGTTACATGCCCGCGCACAAGACCTGAACTTTTTGCCAAATATTGGCAAAGCTACGCCATTACACGCCACCGGAGAAACAGGCGCGCGCACAAGACTAGAACCCTTTACCAAACATTGGCAAAGCTACGACATTACACGCTGCCTGAGATATAGGCGTTCACAAGACCTGAAATCTTTGCCAAACGTTGGCAAAGCTACGGCATTACACGCTGCCTGAGACACAGGCGCGCGCACAAGACCTGAAGTCTTTGCCAAACATTGGAAAACCTATGGCATTACACGTCGCCTGAGACAAAGGCGCGCACACAAGACCTGAAGTCTTTGCCAAACATTGGCAAAGCTACAGCATTACACGCCGCCTGAGACACAAGCGCGCGCACAAGACCTGAAGTCCTTGCCAAACATTGGCAAAGCTACAGCATTACACGCCGCCTCAAACACAGGCGCGCGCACAAGACGTGAAGTCTTTGCCAAACATTGGCAAAGCTACGACATTACACCCCGATTGAAACACATGCGCGCGCACAAGACCTGGTGTCTTTGCCAAGCATTGGCAAAGCTACGACATTACATGCCGCGTGAGACACATGCGCGCGCGCAAGGCCTGACGTCTTTGCCAACCATTGGCTAAGCTACGACATTGCACGTCGCCTGAGAAACATGCGCGCGCAAAAGACCTAAAGTCTTTGTCAAACATCGACAAAGCTTCGGCATTACACGCCGCCTGAGACACATGCGCGCGCATAAGACCTGAAGTCTGTGCCAAACATTGGCAAAGCTACGACATTACACGCCGCCTGGGTTACATGCCCGCGCACAAGACCTGAACTCTATGCCAAATATTGGCAAAGCTACGGCATTACACGGCGCCGGAAAAACAGGCGCGCGCATAAGACTAGAACTATTTGCCAAACATTGGCAAAGCTACGACATTACACGCTGCCTTAGATATAGGCTCGCACAAGACCTAAAGTCTTTGTCAAACATCGACAAAGCTACGACATTAAACGCCGCCTGAGACACAGGCGCGTGCACATGACCTGAAGTCTTTGCCAAACATTGGAAATGCTACGGCATTACACATCGCCAGAGACACAGCCGCGCACACAACACCTGAAGTCCTTGCCAAATATTGGCAAAGCTACAGCATTACACGCCGCCTCAAACACAGGCGGCGCACAAGACGTGAAGTCTTTGCCAAACATTGGCAAAGCTACGAAATTACACCCCGATTGAAACACATGCGCGCGCAGAAGAACTGGTGTCTTTGCCAAGCATTGGCAAAGCTACGACATTACACGCCGCGTGAGACACATGCGCGCGCACAAGGCCTGATGTCTTTGCCAAACATTGGCTAAGCTACGACATTGCACGTCACCTGAGAAACATGCGCGCGCAAAAGACCTGAAGTCCTTGTCAAACATCGACAAAGCTTCGTCATTACACGCCGCCTGAGACACATGCGCGCGCACAAGACATGAAGTCTGTGCCAAACATTGGCAAAGCTACGACATTACACGTCGCCTGGGTTACATGCCCGCGCACAAGACCTGAACTCTTTGCCAAATATTGGCAAAGCTACGGCATTACACGCCACTGGAAAAACAGGCGCGCGCACAAGACTAGAACTCTTTACCAAACATTGGCAAAGCTACGGCATTACACGCTGCCTGAGATATAGGCGCGCACAAGACCTGAAATATTTGCCAAACATTGGCAAAGCTACGGCATTACACGCTGCCTGAGACACAGGCGCGCGCACAAGACCTGAAATCTTTACCAAAAATTGGAAAAGCTACGGCATTACACGTCGCCTGAGACACAGGCGCGCACACAAGACCTGAAGTCTTTGCCAAACATTGGTAAAGCTACAGCATTACATGCCGCCTGAGACACAAGCGCGCGCACAAGACCTGAAGTCCTTGCCAAACATTGGCAAAGCTACAGCATTACACGCCGCCTCAGACACAGGCGCGCGCACAAGACGTGAAGTCTTTGCCAAACATTGGCAAAGCTACGACATTACACCCCGATTAAAACACATGCGCGCGCACAAGACCTGGTGTCTTTGCCAAGCATTGGCAAAGCTACGACATTACACGACGCGTGAGACACATGCGCGCGCACAAGGCCTGACGTCTTTGCCAAACATTGGCAAAGCTACGACATTGCACGTCGCCAGAGAAACATGCGCGCGCAAAAGACCTGAAGTCTTTGCCAAACATCGACAAAGCTTCGGCATTACACGCCGCCTGAGTCACATGCACGCGCACAAGACCTGAAGTCTGTGCCAAACATTGGCAAAGCTACGAGATTACACTCCGCCTGGGGTACATGCCCGCTCACAAGACCTGAACTATTTGCCAAGTATTGGCAAATCTACGGCATTACATGCCGCCGGAGAAACAGGCGAGCGCACAAGACTAGAACTCTTTGCCAAACATTGGCAAAGCTACGGCATTACACGCTGCCTGAGACATAGACGCGCACAAGACCTGAAATATTTGCCAAACATTGGAAAAGCTACGGCATTACACGTCGCCTGAGACACAAGCGCGCACACAAGACCTGAAGTCTTTGCCAAACATTGGCAAAGCTACAGCATTACACGCCGCCTGAGACACAAGCGCGCGCACAAGTCCTGAAGTCCTTGCCAAACATTGGCATAGCTGCGGCATTACAAGCCACCTGAGACACAGGTGTGAGCACAACACGTGATGTCTTTGGCAAACATTGGAAAAGCTACGGCATTACACGCCGCCTCAAACACAGGCGCGCACACAAGACGTGAAGTCTTTGCCAAACATTGGCAAAGCTACGACATTACACGCCGCGTAAGACACATGCGCGCGCACAAGGCCTGACGTCTTTGCCAAACATTGGCAAAGCTACGACATTACACGCCGCGTGAGACACATGTGCGCGCACATGGACTGACGTCTTTGCCAAACATTGGCAAAGCTATGACATTGCACGTCGCCTGAGAAACATGCGCGCGCAAAACACCTGAAGTCTTTGCCAAACATCGACAAAGCTTCGGCATTACACCCCGCCTGAGACACAAGCGCGCACAAGACCTGAAGTCCTTGCCAAACATTGGCAAAGCTACAGCATTACACGCCGCCTCAAACACAGGCGCGCACACAATACGTGAAGTCTTTGCCAAACATTGGCAAAGCTAAGACATTACACCCCGATTGAAACACATGCGCGCGCACAAGACTTGTTGTCTTTGCCAAACATTGGCAAAGCTACGACATTACACGCCACGTGAGACACATGCGCGCGCACATGGCCTCACGTCTTTGCCAAACATTGGCAAAGCTACGACATTGCACGTCGCCTGAGAAACATGCGCGCGCACAAGACCTGAAGTCTGTGCCAAACATTGGCAAAGCTACGAGATTACACTCCGCCTGGGTTACATGCCCGTGCACAAGACCTGAACTATTTGCCAAGTATTAGCAAATTTACGGCATTACACGCCGCCGGAGAAACAGGCGAGCGCACAAGACTAGAACTCTTTGCCAAACATTGGCAAAGCTACGACATTACACGCTTCCTGAGATATAGGCGCGCACAAGACCTGAAATCTTTGCCAAACATTGGAAAACCTACCGCATTACATGTCGCATGAGACACAAGCACGCACACAAGACCTGAAGTCTTTGCCAAACATTGGCAAAGCTACAGCATTACACACCGCCTGAGACACAAGCGCGCGCACAAGACCTGAAGTCCTTGCCAAACATTGGCAAAGCTACGGCATTACAAGCCACCTAAGACACAGGCGTGAGCACAACACGTGATGTCTTTGCCAAACATCAGAAAAGTACGGCATTACACCCCGATTGAAACACATGCACGCGCACAAGACCTGATGTCTTTGCCAATCATTGGCAAAGCTACGACATTACAAACCGCGTGAGACACATGCACGCGCACAAGGACTGACTTCTTTGCCAAACATTGGCAAAGCTACGACCTTGCACGTCGCCTGAGACACAGGCGCGCGCACATGACCTGAAGTCTTTGCCAAACATTGGAAAAGCTACGGCATTACACGTCGCCTGAGACACAGGCGCACACACAAGACCTGAAGTCCTTGCCAAAAATTGGCAAAGCTACAGCATTACACGCCGCCTCAAACACAGGCGCGCGCACAAGACGTGAAGTCTTTGCCAAACATTGGCAAAGCTACGACATTACACCCCGATTGAAACACATGCGTGCGCACAAGACCTGATGTCTTTGCCAATCATTGGCAAAGCAACGACATTACACGCCGCGTGAGACACATGCGCGCGCACAAGGCCTGATGTCTTTGCCAAACATTGGCTAAGCTACGACATTGCACGTCGCCTGAGAAACATGCGCGCGCAAAAGACCTGAAGTCTATGTCAAACATCGACAAAGCTTCGGCATTACACGCCGCCTGAGACACATGCGCGCGCACAAGACATGAAGTCTGTGCCAAACATTGGCAAAGCTACGACATTACACGTCGCCTGGGTTACATGCCCGCGCACAAGACCTGAACTCTTTGCCAAATATTGGCAGAGCTACGGCATTACACGCCACCGGAGAAACAGGCGCGCGCACAAGACTAGAACTCTTTACCAAACATTGGCAAAGCTACGGCATTACACGCTGCCTGAGATATAGGCGCGCACAAGACCTGAAATCTTTGCCAAACGTTGGCAAAGCTACGGCATTACACGCTGCCTGAGACACAGGCGCGCGAACAAGACCTGAAGTGTTTGCCAAACATTGCAAAAGCTACGGCATTACACGTCGCCTGAGACACAGGCGCGCATACAAGACCTGAAGTCTTTGCCAAACATTGGCAAAGCTACAGCATTACACGCCGCCTGAGACACAAGCGCGCGCACAAGACCTGAAGTCCTTGCCAAACATTGGCAAAGCTACAACATTACACGCCGCCTCAAACACAGGCGCGCGCACAAGACGTGAAGTCTTTGCCAAACATTGGCAAATCTACGACATTACACCCCGATTGAAACACATGCGCTAGCACAAGACCTGGTGTCTTTGCCAAGCATTGGCAAAACTACGACATTACATGCCGCGTGAGATACATGCGCGCGCACAGGCCTGACATCTTTGCCAAACATTGGCTAAGCTACGACATTGCACGTCGCCTGAGAAACATGCACGCGCAAAAGACCTAAAGTCTTTGTCAAACATCGACAAAGCTTCGGCATTACACGCCGCCTGAGACATATGCGCCCGCACAAGAACTGAAGTCTGTTCCAAACATTGGCAAAGCTACGACATTACACGCCGCCTGGGTTACATGCCCGCGCACATGACCTGAACTCTATGCCAAATATTGGCAAAGCTACGGCATTACACGCCGCCGGAAAAACAGGCGCGCGCACAAGACTAGAACTCTTTGCCAAACATTGGCAAAGCTACGGCATTACACGCTGCCTTAGATATAGGCGCGCACAAGACCTGAAATATTTGCCAAACATTGGCAAGGCTACGACATTACACGCTGTGACACCCGACATTTCAGGTCAATATCCGTACATGTATTAAACAAGTTTACGTTATAATTATTTTTGTGATTTATATAATTTCACAAACAAGGACATTAAGGTCTAACAAAAACCGCACATTGTCTCATTTTATACTTTGGTAATTCTAGGAGTTACCACTTCCCATCGCAAATGACCAGAAAAATATATAGGTATATATATTACACAAACTTTAGGTGGAACAATAATTTATTTTAAGAATAAATTTATAATACCGTGGAGAACCTAAACCGAATTAAATTACCCCTTTAAAACTATAATTGATATTAATACCTAAATCTAATTATTACTCAAAAATTAACCCAACCCACTTACCCTTGGCTTTCTCTGCCGAAGCCAGAGAAAACCCACCCCACTCTCACGTCCCCATTTACCTCACATTCAAATTCTTTATTCCAAAACCCATATCTCCTACTTGCGAGAATTCAGATATAACCCATACCCCTTTCAATCAAAACTCTCACAAACCATTTTATCACTCATTTTCTTACAGCAATTTCCCCATTTCTCTTCAAAATTGTAATCAAGTTTTAAGGAAAAACCTACCACAATTCGGTGTTTTAAGAAGATTTCAAGTGTTTCTAAAGAAAAGTTAGCAAGAGATTCAAGATCATCTCTGTTTTCTCTCATCATCATCGTCACTGTTTTAAGGTAAAAACTCAAAATTATCTACTTTATTTTCTTTAAAAATCGTATCTAAGCATACAAAATGTTCAATCGCAAGTAAGGTAACAAGAAAAGTGTGTCAAATCAAGATTTAAAACATAAATATGCAGGACTGATTCTGTCAAACAGAAGTCCAGTAATCAAAACTAGGAGTTTTGATACCAGTTAACTCAATCGAAACTATAGTTTCGATACTTATCACTCAATCAAAACTAGGTAGTTTCGATACCTGTCTACTCAATCGAAACTAGGAAGTTTCGATACCTATTGACCAATCGAAACTAGGTAGTTTCGATACATATTGCTCAAATCAAAACTAGGAAGTTTCGATGTCTAATCTGCACAATCGAAACTAGGAAGTTTCGACAACTGTCCTACTCAATCGAAACTAGGTAGTTTCGATACCTAACTACTCAATCAAAACTAGGAAGTTTCGGCACTCAATTGCCCAATCGAAACTATGAAGTTTCGATACCTGTGTAAGTCCCCTTTTGGGCAGTAACTCAGATCTGTTTTATAACGAAACAAGTGTTGAACAACTAAGAGGATATTTTAAACAAAAGCAACCAAATTTACAAAGTCGGTGAACAATTTGCAATATAAGACGTTCGGTCTTAACACATTTTACCCTTGGTATCTAGGGTACAAATAGTCAAGGTTGACTACAACACGTATCATACAAGTATACACAAACTCAAGGTGAGTTTCACGGCCCCTTTTTACTGTTTTCTATATTTGGGGGAAAAACATACTTACAACTATTTTATGGGATAACTTTATGTTTACATGAGATGAGAACTACGAGTTGAGGCCGCTAAAGTCCCCTGGAACAACGTAGTAACCATTAACTGTAGCCTAGGGTCCTATGAATAAGGCACGACGTTTATGTTTACATGAGATGAGAACAACGAGTTGAGGCCGCTAAAGTCCGCTGGAACAACGTAGTAACCATTAACTGTAGCATAGGGTCCTATGAATAGTACTATGGAGAGTGACGTCTCCCGGTCATGGTTAGTCGCGCTAACCACAATCTGGAGGATTTATGGCCGCATAGAACCGGATAACGAAATTAGGGGCATGTATAATTGTCATGGTTTGGTTACGCCTCATGTATGAACATATTATTTGTATTCCTAGCTAGTTTACAAATGGGTCAACAATTCTTATTCTGTTTATCACATACAACTGATCTATTTATGAACAAACGAAGTTTACAAAGAACTATTTGATTAAACCTGTGAACTCACCAACCTCGTGTTGACAATTTTAAGTATGTTTTTCAGGAAACTGAACGTGATTTCAAGGTTAGCAATGTAGATTACATGCATGCACGATGGATACTACTCAAGGAGGATTTCCCCTGTATAACTCATTAAATTGAGTCATATTTGTGAAATCTTAATTTTTTTTTTGTAAACTCCGATTACATTTTGGAATGTAAACCATTAAACTTATTTATGTATCCATTTATCATGTATGTGTTTGTGGTAATCATATGCTTTGAAAACCATGAACGTCGCGCCTCGAGTTTCTGCCTTGGCGGGGTGTGACAGACTTGGTATCAGAGCCATTGATTATAGTGAACTATGAATCTAAATTGGAACCTAGTCAATAATCTAAATGACTCACTAGAACGTTTTCATTGCATAAGCATTTCATAACCAATCAACATGTCATATGGATATTGTAGTCACAAGCATGTCGTCACATTCACATTCTGATCCCGTCTCTAACACTGAATCAAACGAGGAACTTTCCGCCTCACGTCCCAAAAATCGAGTACAAACCCGTAGCTCCACACCACCTAATGTCGCCCTGGGAGAACCACCTATCGTCTACCGAAAGAAAAGCGGAGGACCAGTTAAGGTGCAAAGCGCTAGAAAGAAGGTTCGACTTCCACGCAAAAGGACTCTAGCAGCCCGTGACCCGAAAGACTTGGAGACTAATGAGGAACCATCTAGGAAACGACCCTGTTACCACCCTACCGTGGGAACTATCCGTTGGATGCCCAGTACCTTGGCACGATGGAGGGAGATGGAGAGCATCTCATCTACCTTTGAGCTCGGAGAGTCTTCCAACTCCCCAACACCTCAACCCCACACTGGGGAAGCCATGGAGCTCACATTGCCTACATTAGTAGCACGAGTTCGTACGCATGAGGAGCGTCTTGATGATCTCCTAGATGACATCCGGGCACATGGGGACGCAGCCACGCGCTTACGTCAAGGGCTCGGAACTCGAATACAGACTCTGGAGAACCGCACCCGAGACATACAGGGTGCCACCAACTATCTAGAGTTAAGAGCTGACATGGACTGGCAGTTCACTGTTACGGTCCGAGACATGGTGGAGGCGCTGGAAGAAAGGACCTTGGCTGTAGAATTTGTGGCGAGAGCTAGCTTTGTCATGGCAGGACTTGCCATGATGATTGGATTGTACTCCCACTTCTTCTTTTAAACCTAGTACGGGCGGGTTGTGCCCGTAGTACATTATGTAGTTTAAAAACTTTAGTACTGATGTGGTCATGTGAACCCATCCCTTTTGTATCCTTATCTTTTGGGAACAATGTACTATATATGTTTTAACTATGTATGTAATGGTTTATATTGTAATGATGGTTGGTTATGTTTGATGTGGTTGTATCCTTATGTCATGTGCTATCATTATTGTTATATAATGTTGTTTCTTTTTAATTGATATGTTAGAAAGAACGTCATGGCACCTAAGCATAGGACAACCCGTAACACTACTGGTGACAACAACGAGACAATTTCTCCAAATGTGGAACAACTCATAGCACAGCGAGTAGCTGCTGCCATGGAGCAGTATGAGGCAAATCGAAATAGTGAAGGAGGAAACGGCAGCGGTACCGGCGGAGGAGGTGCAGGAGGTAGCGGTACAGCCGGAGGTTCTGGAGGTAATAGAATAAATAAGCCGTAACACATAGTCATGATCCGAATTAATGACGTTATGACTCGTAAATCTACAGATGCTTCAAATAGGAAGTGCTCCTACAAGACCTTTCTATCTTGCAAACCCCGTAACTTCAATGGCACCGAGGGTGCAGTTGGACTAATGAGATGGATAGAGAAGATGGAATTAGTGATTGATATTAGTGAATGCACCGCTGACTGCATGGTGAAGTATTCTACATGCTCACTCACTGATAAAGCGTTAACCTGGTGGATTTCACAAGTAAAGACTTTGGGAAGGCAGACAGCATATGAGTTGTCATGGGAAGACCTAAAGGCCATGATGATTGAGGAATACTGTCCTCGAAATGAGTTGCAAAAGATCGAATCTGAAATGTGGAATTTACAAATGACAGGAGATGATGTTGCTGGTTACACTGACCGATTCAATGAGTTAGCAATCTTGGTTCCACACATGGTCACACCAGAATACAAGAAAGTTGAAAGATATTTGTGGGGTCTTGCTCCTCAAATCCGAAGCCTGGTAACTTCATCGAACCCTATGGATGCCAAGAGCGCTATAACTCTAGCTTCCAAACTAAGAGATAATGATGTGCGTGATGGTTTGTTTGAGAAGAAGGAGACCGAGGAAGGAAGGTCTGGGGAAAAAAGGAAATGGTTTGGAAAACCCAGTAATCAAAACAAGAATCCAGCTTACAAGAGACCTGAAACTATGAAGGCCTATGCTGCCAACCTTGAAGGACAAAGTGGATATCTTGGAACATGACCAAAGTGTGACAAGTGTGGATATCATCACAGTGAAAGGTGTATCCAATGTGGAAAATGTAAAAAGTATGGGCATATGACCCATAACTGTTGGAGCAATGCAAATCCTAATAAGATTAATCAAACAGCAGGAAAGGTCAAACCAGGAACAGGAAGGATGAATTAGGGATGCTTTGATTGTGGAGATCCAAAGCACATCAGAAAAGACTGTCCAAAGTTGAAGAACCGAAATGACAATCAGGCCCGTGGAAGAGCATTTGTGATGGGGCTGGTGACGCACGACAAGATCCGAACATTGTCACTGGTACGTTCCCGATAAATAATCACTATGCCTCTATACTTTTCGATACGGGTGCTGATATGAGTTTTGTGTCAAATGACTTTAAGTCCTTACTCGGTATTAAGCCCAGCAAACTAGACCAAAATTATACAATTGAATTAGCAAACGGGAAATTAATTAAAACTGGGGAAGTCATTCAGGGTTGTACCTTATGTTTTAAGAACCACACATTTAGTATAGACCTACTACCTGTTGACTTGGGAAGTTTTGACGTTGTTATTGGTATGGATTGGTTGTCGAAGAATCACGCCGAGATTGTTTGTTTTGAGAAGATTGTTCATATTCCTCTCCCGAACGGAGAAGTTCTTTCGGTTCAAGGTGAGAAGAGTGGAGTGACATTGAGGATGATAAACTGCATGAAAGCTCGTAAGTACCTACGTAAAGGCTATTGCGTATTCCTGGCTCACGTCGTCGAGAAGAAACACGAGGAACGTCGACTTGAGGATATACCAATCGTTAAGTGTTATCCTGAAGTTTTTCCTAAAGACTTACATGGATTATCGCCACCGAGGCAAGTCGAATTCCGAATCGACTTAGTACCAGGAGCCGCACCAGTTGCACGATCACCGTATCGATTAGCACCTTCTGAAATGCAGGAATTATCAAATCAACTCCAGGAGTTGCTTGATAAAGGTTTCATAAGACCGAGTTTCGCACCTTGGGGAGCTCCGGTCCTATTCGTAAAGAAGAAGGATGGAACCTTTAGGATGTGTATAGATTACCGAGAATTAAACAAACTTACAATCAAAAACCGATACCCACTTCCTCGAATAGATGATTTGTTTGATCAACTACAAGGTTCTAGCTTCTACTCTAAGATCGATTTATGTTCAGGGTATCATCAACTAAGAATCCAAGAAGAAGATGTACCAAAGACAGCGTTTAGGACTCGTTATGGCCACTACGAATTTCTAGTTATGTCGTTTGGTTTGACGAACGCACCAGCTGTTTTCATGGATCTCATGAACCGCGTGTGCAAACCATACTTGGATAAATTCGTGATAGTATTTATCGACGATATGTTAATATATTCACGAACCAAGGAGGATCATGAACATCATCTGAAATTAATCTTAGAACTACTCAGGAATGAGAAGCTTTATGCTAAATTCTCAAAGTGTGAGTTTTGGATACGAGAAGTGCATTTTCTTGGACATGTCATCAACAAGGAAGGAATTCACGTTGATCCATCAAAAATTGAAGCGATCAAAAACTGGGAAGCACCAAAGACTCCGACAGAAGTGCGTCAATTTTTAGGCTTGGCCGGTTATTACAGGCGATTCATTGAGAATTTTTCAAAAATAGCCCTGCCTTTAACCACACTAACTCAGAAAGAAAAGAAGTTTGATTGGACTGACAAACAAGAGTCAGCTTTTCAATTACTAAAGCAGAAGCTGTGTAGTGCAGCAATCTTATCCCTTCCTGAGGGAATCGACAATTTTGTTGTGTACTGCGATGCATCACACCAAGGACTTGGTTGTGTGTTAATGCAAAGAGACAAAGTCATCGCATATGCCTCACGACAACTAAAAGTGCACGAAAAGAATTATACGACCCATGACTTAGAGTTGGGTGGAGTTGTGTTTGCACTCAAGATTTGGAGACATTATCTTTACGGTACAAGATGCACTATCTTTACTGATCACAAGAGTCTTCAACATATCTACGATCAAAAGGAACTTAACATGAGACAACGTCGTTGGGTAGAACTACTGAATGATTACGACTGTGATATCAAGTATCACCCTGGTAAAGCGAACGTCGTAGCAAATGCCTTGAGTCGTAAGGAACGGATTAAAACTCTTCGTGTTCGTGCCCTAGGATTAACAATTCATATGAGTCTCACGACTCAAATCCGGATGGCACAACAAGAGGCAATCAGAGAAGAAAACGTTCAGAATGAAGCTTTACGAGGAATGATCAGACAATTAGAGCCAAAATCAGATGATACTTTATACTTTGCAAATAGAATTTGGGTGCCGTGTTTTGGTAATTTACGGGAATTAGTTATGGACGAAGCCCACAAGTCCAGGTACTCCATTCACCCAGGTTCAGATAAGATGTATAAGGATCTAAAAGAATTATATTGGTGGCCTAATATGAAAGGAGATATTGCCACATATGTCAGTAAATGCTTAACATGTTCAAAAGTAAAAGCCGAACATCAGAAACCGTCTGGTTTGTTACAACAACCTGAAATTCCCCAATGGAAATGGGAACAAATTTCTATGGATTTTATCACGAAATTGCCCAAGACGTCCAGTGGTTATGATACCATATGGGTAATTGTCGATCGTTTAACAAAATCAGATCATTTCCTACCTATCAAAGAAACGGATAAAACCGAGAAACTTGCAAAGCTTTATATCAAGGAAATTGTGGCTAGGCATGGAGTGCCAATTTCTATTATCTCTGATAGAGACAGCAGATTCGTGTCTAGAATCTGGAAATCATTACAAGAAGCCATGGGCACACGTCTTAACATGAGTACGGCATATCACCCACAAACAGATGGTCAAAGCGAGAGGACTATTCAAACTTTAGAGGATATGCTCCGTGCATGTGTAATTGATTTCGGAAGAAATTGGGATACTCATTTACCGTTAGCGGAGTTTTCCTATAATAACAGCTACCACACGAGCATTAAGGTAGCTCCGTTTGAAGCTTTATATGGTCGTAAATGCCGCTCACCGTTATGTTGGGCGAAAATTGGTGAAAAACATTTGACAGGCCCTGAGATTGTCCAGGAAACCACTGATAAGATCTTCAAAATTAAGGACCGTCTGAAAGCGGCCCGAGACAGACAGAAGAGCTATGCCGATAACAGACGGAAACCATTAGAATTTCAAGTTGGTGACCGAGTAATGTTAAAAGTCTCACCATGGAAAGGCGTTGCAAGGTTTGGTAACCGTTGTAAGCTCAACCCTAGATACGTTGGACCTTTTGAAATACTGGCTAGAGTTGGCCCTGTAGCTTACAAGCTCAAACTCCCACAAGAACTAAGCAACGTACATGATACGTTTCATGTATCAAATCTCAAGAAGTGTTTATCAGACGAGACGTTAATTATACCACCTGATGAGATTCACATAGACGACAGGTTGCATTTCATCGAGGAACCGATTGAGATTTCAGATTGGAAAGTTCAAAAGCTGAGACGTAGTCGAATCAAACTGGTTAAAGTACGTTGGAACTCAAAACGTGGTCCTAAGTATACATGGGAACGAGAAGATCAAATAAAGACGAAATACCCCTCCTTGTTTAAGGATACACCAATTCAAGAAGACACGAATTGAATTTCGGGACGAAATTCTTTTAACATGGGGAGAATGTGACACCCGACATTTCACGTCAATATCCGTACATGTATTAAACAAGTTTACGTTATAATTATTTTTGTGATTTATATAATTTCACAAACAAGGACATTAAGGTCTAACAAAAACCGCACATTGTCTCATTTTATACTTTGGTAATTCTAGGAGTTACCAGTTCCCATCGCAAATGACCAGAAAAATATATAGGTATATATATTACACAAACTTTAGGTGGAACAATAATTTATTTTTAGAATAAATTTATAATACCGTGGAGAACCTAAACCGAATTAAATTACCCCTTTAAAACTATAATTGATATTAATACCTAAATCTAATTATTACTCAAAAATTAACCCAACCCACTTACCCTTGACTTTCTCGGCCGAAGCCAGAGAAAACCCACCCCACTCTCACGTCCCCATTTACCTCACATTCAAATTCTTTATTCCAAAACCCATATCTCCTACTTACGAGAATTCAGATATAACCCATACCCCTTTCAATCAAAACTCTCACAAACCATTTTATCACTCATTTTCTTACGGCAATTTCCCCATTTCTCTTCAAAATTGAAGTCAAGTTTTAAGGAAAAACCTACCACAGTTCGGTGTTTTAAGAAGATTTCAAGTGTTTCTAAAGAAAAGTTAGCAAGAGATTCAAGATCATCTCTGTTTTCTCTCATCATCATCGTCACTGTTTTAAGGTAAAAACTCAAAATTATCTACTTTATTTTCTTTAAAAACCGTATCTAAGCATACAAAATGTTCAATCGCAAGTAAGGTAACAAGAAAAGTGTGTCAAATTCAAGATTTAAAACATAAATATGCAGGACTGATTCTGTCAAACAGAATTCCAGTAATCGAAACTAGGAGTTTCGATACCAGTTAACTCAATCGAAACTATGGTTTCGATACTTATCACTCAATCGAAACTAGGTAGTTTCGATACCTGTCTACTCAATCGAAGCTAGGAAGTTTCGATACCTATTGACCAATCGAAACTAGGTAGTTTCGATACATATTGCTCAAATCGAAATTAGGAAGTTTCGATGTCTAATCTGCACAATCGAAACTAGGAAGTTTCGACAACTGTCCTACTCAATCGAAACTAGGTAGTTTCGATACCTAACTACTCAATCGAAACTAGGAAGTTTCGGCACTCAATTGCCCAATCGAAACTATGAAGTTTCGATACCTGTGTCAGTCCCCTTTTGGGCAGTAACTCAGATCTGTTTTATAACGAAACAAGTGTTGAACAACTAAGACGATATTTTAAACAAAAGCAACCAAATTTACAAAGTCGGTGAACAATTTGCAATATAAGACGTTCGGTCTTAACACAATTTACCCTTGGTATCTAGGGTACAAATAGTCAAGGTTGACTACAACACGTATCATACAAGTATACACAAACTCAAGGTGAGTTTCACGGCCCCTTTTTACTGTTTTCTATATTTGGGGGAAAAACATACTTACAACTATTTTATGGGATAACAAGAGAATAAGGCAATTTTATGTTTACATGAGATGAGAACAACGAGTTGAGGCCGCTAAAGTCCCCTGGAACAACGTAGTAACCATTAACTGTAGCCTAGGGTCCTATGAATAGTACTATGGAGAGTGACGTCTCCCGGTCATGGTTAGTCGCGCTAACCACAATCTGGAGGATTTATGGCCGCATAGAACCGGATAACAAAATTAGGGGCATGTACAATTGTCATGGTTTGGTTACGCCTCATTATGAACATATTATTTGTATTCCTAGCTAGTTTACAAATGGGTCAACAATTCTTATTCTGTTTATCACATACAACAGATCTATTTATGAACAAACGAAGTTTATAAAGAACTATTTGATTAAACCTGTGAACTCACCAACCTCGTGTTGACAATTTTAAGTATGTTTTTTCGGAAACTGAACGTGATTTCAAGGTTAGCAATGTAGATTACATGCATGCACAATGGATACTACTCAAGGAGGATTTCCCCTGTATAACTCATTAAATTGAGTCATATTTGTGAAATCTTAATTTTTTTTTTGTAAACTCCGATTACATTTTGGAATGTAAACCATTAAACTTATTTATGTATCCATTTATCATGTATGTGTTTGCGGTAATCATATGCTTTGAAAACCATGAACGTCGCGACTCGCGTTTCCGCCTTGGCGGGGTGTGACACACGCCGCCTGAGACACAGGCGCGCGCACATGATCTGAAGTCTTTGCCAAACATTGGAAAAGCTACGGCATTACACGTCGCCTGAGACACAGGCGCGCACACAAGACCTGAAGTCTTTGCCAAACATTGGCAAAGCTACAGCATTACACGCCGCCTGAGACACAAGCGCGCGCACAAGACCTGAAGTCCTTGCCAAACATTGGCAAAGCTACAGCATTACACGCCGCCTCAAACACAGGCGCACGCACAAGACGTGAAGTCTTTGCCAAACATTGGCAAAGCTACGACATTACACCCCGATTGAAACACATGCGCGCGAACAAGACCTGGTGTCTTTGCCAAGCATTGGCAAAGCTACAACATTACATGCCGCGTGAGACACATGCGCGCGCACAAGGCCTGACGTCTTTGCCAAACATTGGCTAAGCTACGACATTGCACGTCGCCTGAGAAACATGCGCGCGCAAAAGACCTAAAGTCTTTGTCAAACATCGACAAAGCTTCGGCATTACACGCCGCCTGAGACACATGCGCGCGCACAAGACCTGAAGTGTGTGCCAAACATTGGCAAAGCTACGACATTACACGCCGCCTGGGTTACATGCCCGCGCACAAGACCTGAACTCTATGCCAAATATTGGCAAAGCTACGGCATTACACGCCGCCGGAAAAACAAGCGCGCGCACAAGACTAGAACTCTTTGCCAAACATTGGCAAAGCTACGGCATTACACGCTGCCTTAGATATAGGCGCGCACAAGACTTGAAATATTTGCCAAACATTGGGAAAGCTACGGCATTACACGCCGCATGAGACACAGGCGCGCGCACATGACCTGAAGTCTTTGCCAAACATTGGAAAAGCTACGGCATTACACGTCGCCTGAGACACAGGCGCGCACACAAGACCTGAAGTCCTTGCCAAACATTGGCAAAGCTACAGCATTACACGCCGCCTCAAACACAGGCGCGCGCACAAGACGTGAAGTCTTTGCCAAACATTGGCAAAGCTACGACATTACACCCCGATTGAAACACATGCGCGCGCACAAGACCTGATGTCTTTGCCAATCATTAGCAAAGCTACGACATTACACGTCGCGTAAGACACATGCGCGCGCACAAGGCCTGATGTCTTTGCCAAACATTGGCTAAGCTACGACATTGCACGTCGCCTGAGAAACATGCGCGCGCAAAAGACCTGAAGTGTTTGTCAAACATCGACAAAGCTTCGGCATTAAATGCCGCCTGAGACACATGCGCGCGCACAAGACATGAAGTATGTGCCAAACATTGGCAAAGCTACGACATTACACGTCGCCTGGGTTACATACCCGCGCACAAGACCTGAACTCTTTGCCAAATATTGGCAAAGCTACGGCATTACACGCCACCGGAGAAACAGACGCGCGCACAAGACTAGAACTCTTTACCAAACATTGGCAAAGCTACGGGATTACACGCTGCCTGAGATATAGGCGCGCACAGGACTTGAAATCTTTGCCAAACATTGGCAAAGCTACAGCATTACACGCTGCCTGAGACACAGGCGCGCGCACAAGACCTGAAGTCTTTGCCAAACATTGGAAAAGCTACGGCATTACACGTCGCCTGAGACACAGGCGCGCACACAAGACCTGAAGTCTTTGCCAAACATTGGCAAAGCTACAGCATTACATGCCGCCTGAGACACAAGCGCGCGCACAAGACCTGAAGTCCTTGCCAAACATTGGCAAAGCTACAGCATTACACGCCGCCTCAAATACAGGCGCGCGCACAAGACGTGAAGTCTTTGCCAAACATTGGCAAAGCTACGACATTACACCCAGATTGAAACACATGCGCACGCACAAGACCTGGTGTCTTTGCCAAGCATTGGCAAAGCTACGACATTGCACGACGAGTGAGACACATGCGCGCGCACAAGACCTGGTGTCTTTGCCAAGCATTGGCAAAGCTACGACATTACACGATTCGTGAGACACATGCGCGCGCACAAGGCCTGACGTCTTTGCCAAACATTGGCTAAGCTACGACATTGCACGTCGCCTGAGAAACATGCGCGCGCAAAAGACCTAAAGTCTTTGCCAAACATCGACAAAGCCTCGGCATTACACGCTGCCTGAGACACATGCGCGCACACAAGACCTGAAGTCTGTGCCAAACATTGGCAAAACTACGACATTACACGCCGCCTGGGTTACATGCCCGCGCACAAGACCTGAACTCTTTGCCAAATATTGGCAAAGCTACGGCATTACACGCCACCGGAGAAACAGGCGAGCGCACAAGACTAGAACACTTTACCAAACATTGGCAAAGCTACGGCATTACACGCTGCCTGAGATATAGGCGCGCACAGGACCTGAAATCTTTGCCAAACATTGGCAAAGCTACGGCATTACACGCTGCCTGAGACACAGGCGCGCGCACAAGACCTGAAGTCTTTGCCATACATTGGAAAAGCTACGACATTACACGTCGCCTGAGACACAGGCGCGCACACAAGACCTGAAGTCTTTGCCAAACATTGGCAAAGCTACAGCATTAAATGCCGCCTGAGACACAAGCGCGCACACAAGACCTGTAGTCTTTCCCAAACATTGGCAAAGCTACAGCATTACACGCCGCCAGAGACACAAGCGCGCGCACAAGACCTGAAGTCCTTGCCAAACATTGGCAAAGCTACAGCATTACACGCCGCCTCAAACACAAGCGCGCGCACAAGACGTGAAGTCTTTGCCAAACATTGGCAAAGCTAAGACATTACACCCCGATTGAAACACATGCGCGCGCACAAGACTTGGTGTCTTTGCCAATCATTGGCAAAGCTACGACATTACACGCCGCGTGAGACACATGCGCGTGCACAAGGCCTGACGTCTTTGCCAAACATTGGCAAAGCTACGACATTGCACGTCGCCTGAGAAACATGCGCGCGCAAAAGACCTGAAGTCTTTGCCAAACATCGACAAAGCTTCGGCATTACACGCCGCCTGAGACACATGCGCACGCACAAGACCTGAAGTCTGTGCCAAACATTGGCAAAGCTACGAGATTACACTCCGCCTGGGGTATATGCCCGCGCACAAGACCTGAACTATTTGCAAAGAATTGCCAAATCTACGGCATTACACGCCGCCGGAGAAACAGGCGAGCGCACAAGACTAGAACTCTTTGCCAAACATTGGCAAAGCTACGGCATTACACGCTACCTGAGACATAGACGCGCACAAGACCTGAAATCTTTGCCAAACATTGGAAAAGCTACGGCATTACACGTCGCCTGAGACACAAGCGCGCACACAAGACCTGAGGTCTTTGCCAAACATTGGCAAAGCTACAGCATTACACGCCGCCTGAGACACAAGCGCGCGCACAAGTCCTGAAGTCCTTGCCAAACATTGGCAAAGCAACGGCATTACAAGCCACCTGAGACATAGGCGTGAGCACAACACGTGATGTCTTTGGCAAACATTGGAAAAGCTACGGCATTACACGCCGCCTCAAACACAGGCGCGCGCACAAGACGTGAAGTCTTTGCCAAACATTGGCAAAGCTACGACATTACACGCCGCGTAAGACACATGCGCGCACAAGGCCTTTCGTCTTTGCCAAACATTGGCAAAGCTACGACATTACACGCCGCGTGAGACACATGCGCGCGCACAAGGACTGACGTCTTTGTCAAACATTGGCAAAGCTACGACATTGCACGTCGCCTGAGAAACATGCGCGCGCAAAAGACCTGAAGTCTTTGCCAAACATCGACAAAGCTTCGGCATTACACCCCGCCTGAGCAACAAGCGCGCGCACAAGACCTGAAGTCCTTGCCAAACATTGGCAAAGCTACAGCATTACACGCCGCCTCAAACACAGGCGCGCGCACAATACGTGAAGTCTTTGCCAAACATTGGCAAAGCTAAGACATTACACCCCGATTGAAACACATGTGCGCGCACAAGACTTGGTGTCTTTGCCAATCATTGGCAAAGCTACGACATTACACGCCACGTGAGACACATGCGCGCACACAAGGCCTCACGTCTTTGCCAAACATTGGCAAAGCTACGACATTGCACGTCGCATGAGAAACATGCGCGCGCAAAAGACCTGAAGTCTTTGCCAAACATCGACAAAGCTTCGGCATTACACGCCGCCTGAGACACAGGCGCGCACACAAGTCCTGAAGTATGTGCCAAACATTGGCAAAGCTACGAGATTACTCTCCGCCTGGGTTACATGCCCGTGCACAAGACCTGGACTATTTGCCAAGTATTGGCAAATTTACGTTATTACACGCCGCCGGAGAAACAGGCGAGCGCACAAGACTAGAACTCTTTGCCAAACATTGGCAAAGCTACGGCATTACACGCTGCCTGAGACATAGGCGCGAACAAGACCTGAAATCTTTGCCAAACATTGGAAAAGCTACGGCATTACATGTCGCCTGAGACACAAGCGCGCACACAAGACCTGAAGTCTTTGCCAAACATTGGCAAAGCTACAGCATTACACGCCGCCTGAGACACAAGCACGCGCACAAGACCTGAAGTCCTTGCCAAACATTGGCAAAGCTACGGCATTACAAGCCACCTAATACACAGGCGTGAGCACAACACGTGATGTCTTTGCCAAACATTGGAAAAGCTACGGCATTACACGACGCCTCAAACACAGGAGCGCGCACAAGACGTGAAGTCTTTGCCAATCATTGGCAAAGCTACGACATTACACGCCGCGTAAGACACATGCGCGCACAAGGCCTGACTTCTTTGCCAAACATTGGCAAAGCTACGACATTGCACGTCGCCTGAGACACAGGCGCGCGCACATGACCTGAAGTCTTTGCCAAACATTGGAAAAGCTACGGCATTACACGTCGCCTGAGACACAGGCGCGAACACAAGACCTGAAGTCCTTGCCAAACATTGGCAAAGCTACAGCATTTCACGCCGCCTCAAACATAGGCGCGCGCACAAGACGTGTAGTCTTTGCCAAACATTGGCAAAGCTACGACATTACACCCCGATTGAAACACATGCGCGCGCACAAGACCTGATGTCTTTGCCAATCATTGGCAAAGCTACGACATTACACGACGCGTGAGACACATGCGCGCGCACAAGGCCTGACGTCTTTGCCAAACATTGGAAAAGCTACGGCATTACACGTCGCCTGAGACACAGGCGCGCACCGAAGACCTGAAGTCTTTGCCAAACATTGGCAAAGCTACAGCATTACACGCCGCCTGAGACACAAGCGCGCGCACAAGACCTGAAGTGCTTGCCAAACATTGGCAAAGCTACAACATTACACGCCGCCTCAAACACATGCGCGCGCACAAGACGTGAAGTCTTTGCCAAACATTGCCAAAGCTACGACATTACACCCCGATTAAAACACATACGCGCGCACAAGACCTGGTGTCTTTGCCAAGCATTGGCAAAGCTACGACATTACATACCGCGTGAGACACATGCGCGCGCACAAGGCCTGACGTCTTTGCCAAACATTGGCTAAGCTACGACATTGCACGTCGCCTGAGAAACATGTGCGCGCAAAAGACCTAAAGTCTTTGTCAAACATCGACAAAGCTTCGGCATTACACGCCGCCTGAGACACATGCGCGCGCACAAGACCTGAAGTCTGTGCCAAACATTGGAAAAGCTACGACATTACACGCCGCCTGGGTTACATGCCCGCGCACAAGACCTGAACTCTATGCCAAATATTGCCAAAGCTACGGCATTACACGCCGCCGGAGAAACAGATGCGCGCACAAGACTAGAACTCTTTGCCAAACATTGGCAAAGCTACGGCATTACCCGCTGCCTTAGATATAGGCGCGCACAAGACCTGAAATATTTTCCAAACATTGGCAAAGCTACGGCATTACACGCCGCCTAAGACACAGGCGCGCGCACATGACCTGAAGTCTTTGCCAAACATTGGAAAAGCTACGGCATTAAACGTCGCCAGAGACACAGGCGCGCACACAAGACCTGAAGTCCTTGCCAAACATTGGCAAAGCTACAGCATTACACGCCGCCTCAAACACAGGCGCGCGCACAAGACGTGAAGTCTTTGCCAAACATTGGCAAAGCTACGACATTACACCCCGATTGAAACACATGCGCGCGCACAAGACCTGATGTCTTTGCCAATCATTGGCAAAGCTACGACATTACACGCCGCGTGTGACACATGTGCACGCACAAGGCCTGACGTCTTTGCCAAACATTGGCTAAGCTACGACATTGCACGTCGCCTGAGAAACATGTGCGCGCAAAAGACCTGAAGTTTTTATCAAACATCAACAAAGCTTCGGCATTACACGCCGCCTGAGATACATGCGCGCGCCCAAGACCTTAAGTCTGTGCCAAACATTGGCAAAGCTATGACATTACACGCCGCCTGGGTTACATGCCCGCGCACAAGACCTGAATTCTTTGCCAAATATTGGCAAAGCTACGGCATTACACGCCACCAGAGAAACAGGCGCGCACAAGACTAGAACTCTTTACCAAACATTAGCAAAGCTACGGCATTACACGCTGCCTGATATATAGGCGCGCACAAGACCTGAAATCTTTGCCAAACATTGGCAAAGCTACGGCATTACACGCTGCCTGAGACACAGGCGCGCGCACAAGACATGAAGTCTTTGCCAAACATTGGAAAAGCTACGACATTACACGTCGCCTGAGACACAGGCACGCACACAAGACCTGAAGTCTTTGCCAAACGTTAGCAAAGCTACAGCATTACACGCCGCCTGAGACACAAGCGCGCGCACAAGAACTGAAGTCCTTGCCAAACATTGGCAAAGCTACAGTATTACACGCCGCCTCAAACACAGGCGAGCGCACAAGACGTGAAGTCTTTGCCAAACATTGGCAAAGCTACGACATTACACCCTGATTGAAACACATGCGCGCGCACAAGACCTGGTGTCTTTGCCAAGCATTGGCAAAGCTACGACATTACATGCCGCGTGAGACACATGCGCGCGCACAGGCCTGACGTCTTTGCCAAACATTGGCTAAGCTACGACATTGCACGTCGCCTGAGAAACATGCGCGCGCAAAAGACATGAAGTCTTTGTCAAACATCGACAAAGCTTCGGCTTTACACGCCGCCTGAGACACATGCGCGCGCACAAGACATGAAGTCTGTGCCACACATTGGTAAAGCTACGACATTACACGTCGCCTGGGCTACATGCCCGCGCACAAGACCTGAACTCTTTGCCAAATATTGGCAAAGCTACGGCATTACACGCCACCGGAGAAACAGGCACGCGCACAAGGCTAGAACACTTTACCAAACATTAGCAAAGCTACGGCATTACACGCTGCCTGAGATTTAGGCGCGCACAAGACCTGAAATCTTTGCCAAACATTGGCAAAGCTACGGCATTACACGCTGCCTGAGACACAGGCGCGCGCACAAGACCTGAAGTCTTTGCCAAACATTGGAAAAGCTACGGCATTACACGTCGCCAGAGACACAGGCGCGCACACAAGACCTAAAGTCTTTGCCAAACATTGGCAAAGCTACAGCATTACATGCCGCCTGAGACACAAGCGCGCGCACAAGACCTGAAGTCCTTGCCAAACATTGGCAAAGCTACAGCATTACACGTCGCCTCAAACACAGGCGCGCGCTCAAGACGTGAAATCTTTGCCAAACATTGGCAAAGCTACGACATTACACCCCGATTGAAACACATGTGCGCGCACAAGAACTGATGTCTTTGCCAATCATTGGCAAAGCTACGACATTACACGCCGCGTGAGACACATGCGCGCGCACAAGGCCTGACGTCTTTGCCAAACATTGGCTAAGCTAGGACATTGCACGTCGCCTGAGAAACATGCACGCGCAATAGACCTTAAGTCTTTGTCAAACATCGACAAAGATTCGGCATTACACGCCGCCTGAGACACATGCGCGTGCACAAGACCTGAAGTCTGTGCCAAACATTGGCAAAGCTACGACATTACACGTCGCCTGGGTTACATGCCCGCGCACAAGACCTGAACTCTTTGCCAAATATTGGCAAAGCTACGGCATTACACGCCACCGGAGAAACAGGCGCGCACACAAGACTAGAACTCTTTACCAAACATTAGCAAAGCTACGGCATTACACGCTGCCTGATATATATAGGCGCGCACAAGACCTGAAATCTTTGCCAAACATTGGCAAAGCTACGGCATTACACGCTGCCTGAGACACAGGCGCGCGCACAAGACCTGAAGTCTTTGCCAAACATTGGAAAAGCTACGACATTACACGTCGCCTGAGACACAGGCACGCACACAAGACCTGAAGTCTTTGCCAAACGTTAGCAAAGCTACAGCATTACACGCCGCCTGAGACACAAGCGCGCGCACAAGAACTGAAGTCCTTGCCCAACATTGGCAAAGCTACAGTATTACACGCCACCTCAAACACAGGCGAGCGCACAAGACGTGAAGTCTTTGCCAAACATTGGCAAAGCTACGACATTACACCCTGATTGAAACACATGCGCGCGCACAAGACCTGGTGTCTTTGCCAAGCATTGGCAAAGCTACGACATTACATGCCGCGTAAGACACATGCGCGCGCACAGGCCTGACGTCTTTGCCAAACATTGGCTAAGCTACGACATTGCACGTCGCCTGAGAAACATGCGCGTAAAATACCTAAAGTCTTTGTCAAACATCGACAAATCTTCGGCATTACACACCTCCTGAGACACAAGCGCGCGCACAAGACCTGAAGTCTGTGCCAAACATTGGCAAAGCTACGACATTACACGCCGCCTAGGTTACATGCCCGCGCACAAGACCTGAACTCTATGCCAAATATTGGTAAAGCTACGGCATTACACGCCGCCGGAAAAACTGGCGTGCGCACAAGACTAGAACTCTTTGCCAAACATTGGCAAAGCTACGGCATTACACGCTGCCTTAGATATAGGCGCGCACAAGACCTGAAATATTTGCCAAACATTGGCAAAGCTACGGCATTACACGCCGCCTGAGACACAGGCGCGCGCACATGACCTGAAGTCTTTGCCAAACATTGGAAAAGCTACGGCATTACACGTCGCCTGAGACCCAGGCGCGCACACAAGACCTGAATTCCTTGCCAAACATTGGCAAAGCTACAGCATTACACGCCGCCTCAAACCCAAGCGCGCGCACAAGACGTGAAGTCTTTGCCAAACATTGGCAAAGCTTCGACATTACACCCCGATTGAAACACATGCGCGCGCACAAGACCTGATGTCTTTGCCAATCATTGGCAAAGCTACGACATTACACGCCGCGTGAGACACATGCGCGCGCACAAGGCCTGACGTCTTTGCCATACATTGGCTAAGCTATGACATTGCCCGTCGCCTGAGAAACATGCGCGCGCAAAAGACCTGAAGTCTTTGACAAACATCGACAAAGCTTCGGTATTACACGCCGCCTGAGACACATGCGCACGCACAAGACCTGAAGTTTGTGACAAAAATTGGCAAAGCTACGACATTACACGTCGCCTGGGTTACATGCCCGCGCACAAGACCTGAACTCTTTGCCAAATATTGGCAAAGCTACGACATTACACGCCACCGGAGAAACAGGCGCGCGCATAAGACTAGAATTCTTTACCAAACATTGGCAAAGCTACGGCATTACACGCTGCCTGAGATATAGGCGCGCACAAGTCCTGAAATCTTTGCCAAACATTGGCAAAGCTACGGCATTACACGCTGCCTGAGACACAGGCGCGAGCACAAGACCTGAAGTCTTTGCCAAACATTCGAAAAGCTACGGCATTACACGTCGCCTGAGACACAGGCGCGCACCCAAGACCTGAAGTCTTTGCCAAACATTGGCAAAGCTACATCATTACACGCCGCCTGAGACACAAGTGCGCGCACAAGACCTGAAGTGCTTGCCAAACATTGGCAAAGCTACAGCATTACACGCCGCCTCAAACACATGCGCTCGCACAAGACGTGAAGTCTTTGCCAAACATTGGCAAAGCTACGACAATACACCCCGATTAAAACACATACGCGCGCACAAGACCTGGTGTCTTTGCCAAGCATTGGCAAAGCTACGACATTACATGCCGCGTGAGACACATGCGCGCGCACAAGGCCTGACGTCTTTGCCAAACATTGGCTAAGCTACGACATTACACGTCGCCTGAGAAACATGTGCGCGCAAAAGACCTAAAGTCTTTGTCAAACATCGACAAAGCTTCGGCATTACACGCCGCCTGAGACACATGCGCGCGCACAAGACCTGAAGTCTGTGCCAAACATTGGAAAAGCTACGACATTACACGCCGCCTGGGTTACATGCCCGCGCACAAGACCTGAACTCTATGCCAAATATTGCCAAAGCTACGGCATTACACGCCGCCGGAGAAACAGGCGCGCGCACAAGACTAGAACTCTTTGCCAAACATTGGCAAAGCTACGGCATTACCCGCTGCCTTAGATATAGGCGCGCACAAGACCTGAAATATTTTCCAAACATTGGCAAAGCTACGGCAATACACGCCGCCTAAGACACAGGCGCGCGCACATGACCTGAAGTCTTTGCCAAACATTGGAAAAGCTACGGCATTACACGTCGCCAGAGACACAGGCGTGCACACAAGACCTGAAGTCCTTGCCAAACATTGGCAAAGCTACAGCATTACACGCCGCCTCAAACACAGGCGCGCGCACAAGACGTGAAGTCTTTGCCAAACATTGGCAAAGCTACGACATTACACCCCGATTGAAACACATGCGCGCGCACAAGACCTGATGTCTTTGCCAATCATTGGCAAAGCTACGACATTACACGCCGCGTGAGACACATGCGCGCGCACAAGGCCTAACGTCTTTGCCAAACATTGGCTAAGCTACGACATTGCACGTCGCCTGAGAAACATGTGCGCGCAAAAGACCTAAAGTCTTTGTCAAACATCGACAAAGCTTCGGCATTACACGCCGCCTGAGACACATGCGCGCGCACAAGACCTGAAGTCTGTGCCAAACATTGGAAAAGCTACGACATTACACGCCGCCTGGGTTACATGCCCGCGCACAAGACCTGAACTCTATGCCAAATATTGCCAAAGCTACGGCATTACACGCCGCCGGAGAAACAGATGCGCGCACAAGACTAGAACTCTTTGCCAAACATTGGCAAAGCTACGGCATTACCCGCTGCCTTAGATATAGGCGCGCACAAGACCTGAAATATTTTCCAAACATTGGCAAAGCTACGGCATTACACGCCGCCTAAGACACAGGCGCGTGCACATGACCTGAAGTCTTTGCCAAACATTGGAAAAGCTACGGCATTACACGTCGCCAGAGACACAGGCGCGCACACAAGACCTGAAGTCCTTGCCAAACATTGGCAAAGCTACAGCATTACACGCCGCCTCAAACACAGGCGCGCGCACAAGACGTGAAGTCTTTGCCAAACATTGGCAAAGCTACGACATTACACCCCGATTGAAACACATGCGCGCGCACAAGACCTGATGTCTTTGCCAATCATTGGCAAAGCTACGACATTACACGCCGCGTGTGACACATGTGCACGCACAAGGCCTGACGTCTTTGCCAAACATTGGCTACGCTACGACATTGCACGTCGCCTGAGAAACATGTGCGCGCAAAAGACCTGAAGTTTTTATCAAACATCGACAAAGCTTCGGCATTACACGCCGCCTGAGATACATGCGCGCGCCCAAGACCTTAAGTCTGTGCCAAACATTGGCAAAGCTATGACATTACACGCCGCCTGGGTTACATGCCCGCGCACAAGACCTGAATTCTTTGCCAAATATTGGCAAAGCTACGGCATTACACGCCACCAGAGAAACAGGCGCGCAGAAGACTAGAACTCTTTACCAAACATTAGCAAAGCTACGGCATTACACGCTGCCTGATATATAGGCGCGCACAAGACCTGAAATCTTTGCCAAACATTGGCAAAGCTACGGCATTACACGCTGCCTGAGACACAGGCGCGCGCACAAGACCTGAAGTCTTTGCCAAACATTGGAAAAGCTACGACATTACACGTCGCCTGAGACACAGGCACGCACACAAGACCTGAAGTCTTTGCCAAACGTTAGCAAAGCTACAGCATTACACGCCGCCTGAGACACAAGCGCGCGCACAAGAACTGAAGTCCTTGCCAAACATTGGCAAAGCTACAGTATTACACGCCGCCTCAAACACAGGCGAGCGCACAAGACGTGAAGTCTTTGCCAAACATTGGCAAAGCTACGACATTACACCCTGATTGAAACACATGCGCGCGCACAAGACCTGGTGTCTTTGCCAAGCATTGGCAAAGCTACGACATTACATGCCGCGTGAGACACATGCGCGCGCACAGGCCTGACGTCTTTGCCAAACATTGGCTAAGCTACGACATTGCACGTCGCCTGAGAAACATGCGCGCGCAAAAGACATGAAGTCTTTGTCAAACATCGACAAAGCTTCGGCTTTACACGCCGCCTGAGACACATGCGCGCGCACAAGACATGAAGTCTGTGCCACACATTGGTAAAGCTACGACATTACACGTCGCCTGGGCTACATGCCCGCGCACAAGACCTGAACTCTTTGCCAAATATTGGCAAAGCTACGGCATTACACGCCACCGGAGAAACAGGCACGCGCACAAGGCTAGAACACTTTACCAAACATTAGCAAAGCTACGGCATTACACGCTGCCTAAGATATAGGCGCGCACAAGACCTGAAATCTTTGCCAAACATTGGCAAAGCTACGGCATTACACGCTGCCTGAGACACAGGCGCGCGCACAAGACCTGAAGTCTTTGCCAAACATTGGAAAAGCTACGGCATTACACGTCGCCAGAGACACAGGCGCGCACACAAGACCTAAAGTCTTTGCCAAACATTGGCAAAGCTACAGCATTACATGCCGCCTGAGACACAAGCGCGCGCACAAGACCTGAAGTCCTTGCCAAACATTGGCAAAGCTACAGCATTACACGTCGCCTCAAACACAGGCGCGCGCTCAAGACGTGAAGTCTTTGCCAAACATTGGCAAAGCCACGACATTACACCCCGATTGAAACACATGCGCGCGCACAAGAACTGATGTCTTTGCCAATCATTGGCAAAGCTACGACATTACACGCCGCGTGAGACACATGCGCGCGCACAAGGCCTGACGTCTTTGCCAAACATTGGCTAAGCTAGGACATTGCACGTCGCCTGAGAAACATGCACGCGCAATAGACCTTAAGTCTTTGTCAAACATCGACAAAGATTCGGCATTACACGCCGCCTGAGACACATGCGCGTGCACAAGACCTGATGTCTGTGCCAAACATTGGCAAAGCTACTACATTACACGTCGCCTGGGTTACATGCCCGCGCACAAGACCTGAACTCTTTGCCAAATATTGGCAAAGCTACGGCATTACACGCCACCGGAGAAACAGGCGTGCACACAAGACTAGAACTCTTTACCAAACATTGGCAAAGCTACGGCATTACACGCTGCCTGATATATAGGCGCGCACAAGACCTGAAATCTTTGCCAAACATTGGCAAAGCTACGGCATTAGACGCTGCCTGAGACACAGGCGCGCGCACAAGACCTGAAGTCTTTGCCAAACATTGGAAAAGCTACGGCATTACACGTCGCCTGAGACACAGGCGCGCATACAAGACCAGAGGTCTTTGCCAAACATTGGCAAACCTAGAGCATTAAACGCCGCCTGAGACACAAGCGCGCGCACAAGACCTGAAGTCCTTTCCAAACATTGGCAAAGCTACTGCATTACACGCCGCCTCAAACACAGGCGCGCGCACAAGACGTGAAGTCTTTGCCAAACATTGGCAAAGCTTCGACATTACACCCCGATTGAAACACATGCGCGCGCACAAGACCTGATGTCTTTGCCAATCATTGGCAAAGCTACGACACTACACGCCGCGTGAGACACATGCGCGCGCACAAGGCCTGACGTCTTTGCCATACATTGGCTAAGCTATGACATTGCCCGTCGCCTAAGAAACATGCGCGCGCAAAAGACCTGAAGTCTTTGACAAACATCGACAAAGCTTCGGTATTACACGCCGCCTGAGACACATGCGCACGCACAAGACCTGAAGTTTGTGCCAAAAATTGGCAAAGCTACGACATTACACGTCGCCTGGGTTACATGCCCGCGCACAAGACCTGAACTCTTTGCCAAATATTGGCAAAGCTACGACATTACACGCCACCGGAGAAACAGGCGCGCGCATAAGACTAGAACTCTTTACCAAACATTGGCAAAGCTACGGCATTACACGCTGCCTGAGATATAGGCGCGCACAAGTCCTGAAATCTTTGCCAAACATTGGCAAAGCTACGGCATTACACGCTGCCTGAGACACAGGCGCGCGCACAAGACCTGAAGTCTTTGCCAAACATTCGAAAAGCTACGGCATTACACGTCGCCTGAGACACAGGCGCGCACCCAAGACCTGAAGTCTTTGCCAAACATTGGCAAAGCTACATCATTACACGCCGCCTGAGACACAAGTGCGCGCACAAGACCTGAAGTGCTTGCCAAACATTGGCAAAGCTACAGCATTACACGCCGCCTCAAACACAGGCGCGCGCACAAGACGTGAAGTCTTTGCCAAACATTGGCAAAGCTATGACAATACACCCCGATTAAAACACATACGCGCGCACAAGACCTGGTGTCTTTGCCAAGCATTGGCAAAGCTACGACATTACATGCCGCGTGAGACACATGCGCGCGCACAAGGCCTGACGTCTTTGCCAAACATTGGCTAAGCTACGACATTGCACGTCGCCTGAGAAACATGTGCGCACAAAAGACCTAAAGTCTTTGTCAAACATCGACAAAGCTTCGGCATTACACGCCGCCTGAGACACATGCGCGCGCACAAGACCTGAAGTCTGTGCCAAACATTGGAAAAGCTACGACATTACACGCCGCCTGGGTTACATGCCCGCGCACAAGACCTGAACTCTATGCCAAATATTGCCAAAGCTACGGCATTACACGCCGCCGGAGAAACAGGCGCGCGCACAAGACTAGAACTCTTTGCCAAACATTGGCAAAGCTACGGCATTACCCGCTGCCTTAGATATAGGCGCGCACAAGACCTGAAATATTTTCCAAACATTGGCAAAGCTACGGCAATACACGCCGCCTAAGACACAGGCGCGCGCACATGACCTGAAGTCTTTGCCAAACATTGGAAAAGCTACGGCATTACATGTCGCCTGAGACACAGGCGCGCACACAAGACCTGAGGTCCTTGCCAAACATTGGCAAAGCTACAGCATTACACGCCGCCTCAAACACAGGCGCGCGCACAAGACGTGAAGTCTTTGCCAAACATTGGCAAAGCTACGACATTACACCCCGATTGAAACACATGCGCGCGCACAAGACCTGATGTCTTTGCCAATCATTGGCAAAGCTACGACATTACACGCCGCGTGTGACACATGTGCACGCACAAGGCCTGACGTCTTTGCCAAACATTGGCTAAGCTACGACAATGCACGTCGCCTGAGAAACATGTGCGCGCAAAAGACCTGAAGTCTTTATCAAACATCGACAAAGCTTCGGCATTACACGCCGCCTGAGATACATGCGCGCGCCAAAGACCTGAAGTCTGTGCCAAACATTGGGAAAGCTACGACATTACACGCCGCCTGGGTTACATGCCCGCGCACAAGACCTGAACTCTTTGCCAAATATTGGCAAAGCTACGGCATTACACGCCACCAGAGAAACAGGCGCGCACAAGACTAGAACTCTTTACCAAACATTGGCAAAGCTACGGCATTACACGCTGCCTGATATATAGGCGCGCACAAGACCTGAAATCTTTGCCAAACATTGGCAAAGCTACGGCATTACACGCTGCCTGAGACACAGGCGCGCGCACAAGACCTGAAGTCTTTGCCAAACATTGGAAAAGCTACGGCATTACACGTCGCCTGAGACACAGGCACGCACACAAGACCTGAAGTCTTTGCCAAACATTAGCAAAGCTACAGCATTACACGCCGCCTGAGACACAAGCGCGCGCACAAGAACTGAAGTCCTTGCCAAACATTGTCAAAGCTACAGCATTACACGCCGCCTCAAACACAGGCGAGTGCACAAGACGTGAAGTCTTTGCCAAACATTGGCAAAGCTACGACATTACACCCCGATTGAAACATATGCGCGCGCACAAGACCTGGTGTCTTTGCCAAGCATTGGCAAAGCTACGACATTACATGCTGCGTGAGACACATGCGCGCGCACAGGCCTGACGTCTTTGCCAAACATTGGCTAAGCTACGAAATTACACATCGCCAGAGAAACATGCGCGCGTAAAAGACATGAAGTCTTTGTCAAACATTTAGACACAAACTAAATATTTACATAAAAACATAAAGACAATAAGATCTAAACTATTACAAAGCTTTTGCCATACAATCTATGTCCTAATAGACTCCCCCTTGACAATAGTTTGATCTTTTGTCTTCAGTCTTCATGATGAGCTCTTCCAGTTATCTGGTAATCTGTTGCCTGCATGCACTCCATATCTTCCACAAATCTCTAACACTCTTTTGTACTGCAATCCTTGTTCTTTCCATTCATCAGTAAACATGATCTCATTCTTTTTTAATGTTCTCTGATCTTTCTTTGAGAAATTAATAAGATTCATTGCATCGTAGAAACTAACAACGACCTTATTATCCTTATCATCAATCCTAGCTTCACCAGTATTCACATCTACATACCACCATTTCATATTACCCAGAAAATCTTGTGGAATTTTCTTCAATGGTATCTTCTGTACAGCACGTACCGGCTTGAACTTGTACTTCCAAGTCACTTTAGTCTTTTGATCTACAAGCTTCATTCTTTTACCCTTCTGTGGTTTTAACCTTTCATACTTCCCTGATACACCTTCTCTCTTTATCAAATTGGCAATCACATCGGCTAATCCACAATTTGATCTATTAATCAATGGTTTAGTAGCCAAACCATTAATTTCAAACCTTGGCAAGGTATTGAAATACTTGATCCTAGGCTTTAGGTACTTAACACCATCAGATCTTTTAAGAGCAAACAACTTTGTCTCATTATCATAGAACCAACTTATGATCTTTCCGATACACCTCTCTTTATTCACATATCTTTCTTTTTGAGCAGGTTGTACAGGTGACTTTGGTAGTACTTTCATCCAACTGTTCACCACTTCTCTCCACTGTCTCTAGTCATACCTGTATCTCTATACATCACAGGTTCTTCATTCAGCTTAGGAGACACAGTACGAGTAGTATCAACATCAGAATCTATCTTGGATTTAGCAATATCATCAGGTGTAGTGATATCTTCAACAGAGTCCATAGAATCTGTTACTTCATCATAGGAAAACTCAGGAATAACATCATCTTGGATGAAATTATACGAAACATTCAGACCATCACTTCCTTCATATGTAATCTTAGATTTACTCTTTTCTACCTCAATCTCTACAATCTCTCCTTATTATCAGACATATTCTCTTCAACATCATCAAATAATTCGTCAATATCATCTAGACACTCTAACTTCTCAGCTTCGTCTTCTTCAGAGTCTTGAAAGAATTCCAATAATAGTATTTCTTCATTCACTCCAGAATCATGAGTAGTGGTTCTTTCAATAGATTGTGATGTCGACTCCCCCTGAATTCTTGATATAGGATTCACGTCAGCGTATTGACGATCACCCTCAACATTACCACGAGGATCATTGTCTTCATCATCCTTTCATTGAATTGATTGAGTATGGCACGTATCAGGTATCCTTAACTCCCCTGAGCGTCAAGACGTTTAACAAGTGTAGACACCAATAACTGCATGTCGACAATCTGTTGTGCTTGAGTTTGAAGGACCAATTATCTCTGAGAATCAACAGACACAAGAGTATCCACCTGAGTCTGTAATGCTAGCACCAGGGATTCAAGGAAAGTAATTCTTTCAGAATCAGACGGCTTTGAAGGACCAGCATCGGATGAAGTAGGAACATTTGGAGAAAGCACCGAAGATTGATGCCTAGAAGGAGGAGGTGTAAACAGTAGAGATGAAATAAAAGTAGCATCCTCAACTCCTTGAGATGATTGAGCAGCAGCAATAGAAGCAGACATAAGCTTCTGAGCATTAGGAACTGGAATAAAATCACTACTCGAGTCAGAACTTTCATCAAGCAAAGTTCTTTTGCCAAGTACTGATCCAGAAGGAGGATTCCGAACAGACTTACGCCTCGGCTTTCTGGCTTTAGATTTAATGCGTTTTCCTGCATTTGCCAACGGTATCTTAGCCAAACTTTCATAATGATCTGAGCTAAAGTCTCTAGACGAATCAGACTCAGTAGCCTTAGAATCAGGTAAGACAGTATTACTGGAACTCGTATCTTCAACTTTACCTTCAGCCTCATGAATCGGTGAGTTCACAGCATCATGATCAAAATCATCCATATTCATACCCAAATCTTGTTCATTATCATGAGCCATCTCTTCTTGAACTGGTTCATTAACAGGAATTTGAACCTGTACGTGTGGAATAGGAACATTTTGCTGTTGTGGAGCAGGCACTTGTTGTTGTTGTTGTTGAGCAGGAACTTGTTGTACTTGAGCTTGAAGTGGTTGTTGAATTGGAACTTGATTCTGCACCTGTCGTTGGTCTAACTCCTCAGGATGAAACCAATGATCATTAGGTGGCTCAACAAAATCAGGATTGATTAAGTGACCAAACAACGAAGTTGGAACAGGAATTAGAGCAGCATTTTGGTGTTTCACCTTTGTACAATCAACAAAGATCCTTTTTGACATCGGAGTCAAAGCCAAATGGATTAGATGCTGAGGTAAATCCGGAATTAAATGATTCAAAATCATTTGCACGAACCTAGGATACATCAGAAATCCTTGACCTTCAAGAGGTTTTATTTGCATGACTAACTCACGGTAGATGTATAAAGCGAAATTAAATCGTTTATTGAGTGTCAAAGAAACCATAGAAGCTTGTAGTGCACTCTTCAAACCATCAGTACCAGCCTTCCTTGGAGACAGACATTGTATGATAACATGCATAAAATATCTCCATTCGCCAACCAAACCTCCTTTTCTTGCTTGTGTATCATTCGGCCTTCCTCTATAACTCATCCGCTGAAAAGATCCCATAATCAAGGTTCCAGGATATGACATCGGATCATCAATAGCACCTCCTAATGCCAAAGCTGTACGAATAGTTTCTACTGAAATAGCGACCTCCGTATTATTTACCGTAGCCCAAAGAACGTGAGGTTCCACATCTGTGTCTTGATGAACGGTATCCCAGAATTGTTGAATATAAGGTAAACTTATATACGGATTAGCAGATAAAGCAACATTCAAACGTGAACGATTCATGTAGATCCCTCGGGTGTGGCGGATCGTCACATGCAAGTGGGTCTACTTTTCAGACCGGGTGCGGAATGCCCGTGACTAGGTGGATAGTCTAACTAAACAAAGTAAACCGACAAGAGAAAACACTTTAAATGTTCTTTGTATTATAAACACTTGAAGGTTACAGAGAGAAGCACTGAGATTACAGTCTGCGTATTTGCTATTATGCTTGCGTAGTTAACTTTTGTCAACCTATCCTATCTATACAAGACCTAATGCCTGCACACTTAGCAAGTGCGCAGGGCAAAATGCTCTTGCTAATTAGCAAGTACGCAAAGATATTCTTGCGTACTTGCTAAGTACGCAGGAGCTTTCTCCTGCGCACTTACAAGTGCGCAAAACATTTAGAGAAAAATGCAACATTCAATATGTAAAAGTAAATACAACTCAATAAACTAATACATAAAGACTCTTACATACAAAGACAATTACAAACAAGAAAATACAAACTAAGACTCTATCCAGAGTGTTTGTCACACGAAAGTACTTCAACAAACTCCCCCATGACAACAGCTCTGGATAATCTTTAGTCTTCAGTCTTCACATCTTCAGTCTTCACAGCACTTGATCTTTAGCTTCCATCTTCTTCTTGTAATCAAGGCGGAACTTAATCACCTTGTCATATTTAGAAGCAAGGAGCTTTGTCTATTCATCGGTGTAGACACAATACATGTCTGCTAGTGCCTCCAGATCTTTCACAGAAAAGTTGATGAAGCAGACTTCATCAAATATTCTGATCAGTTCCTTTGACACTATGTTCCTGCTCTCTGAACGTACCTTACCCATGATCACAGCCTCGCCCGTCTTTGGATCTATGTACCAGTACCACATGTCACCAAGAATATCCTGAGATAACTTGCTAAGGGGAATCTTAGTTTCACATCGCACTGGCTTGTATACCAATTTCTTTAAGTGCTTCTTAGTCACAGGATGTCTAGCATTCTTATCCTTGACTCTCTCGGGCACTTGAGGCTTGAACATCTCGAATTTCCCAGATCTTGCTTCTCGCTGCAGAACCACCCACAAACCCATCGCCACTGCGTGATTGGAATGACCCAGCAGCTCTCGGTTTGCTAGGTTCACAAGGTCGTATTTGGGTAAGGAGCTGCACGCTTCACTGGTGGGTTTCAAGTATTGAACCCCGCCAGATCTTTTGATTGCGAACAGCTGCTTATCCTCCTCGAACCTTATAGCCAAGATCATCCTTGTTGCTCCGTGTTTGTCTATTATAGACGTCTTTTGCCACACAGGAGCTGAACCCTTTGATGAAGTAGAAGGCATATCAGTTTCTTTTTGTGCCTCTGGGTCCACAGGTGCAGGGTCAACTGGGGAGGCCTCAGTCGAGGCTTCCACATTACTAGCATGCTCGACTGAACCTGTGTCGAGCGGAGCTTCGAAGGATGGAAATTCAAAGATCTCTCCATCTTCTAACTCGTACTCTCCTTCCCCGTCACCCTTGGGAATTTCAATTACAACGTCCTCGTCATCATCATCCCAATCGTCACCAGAGTCGATCTCTCCTTCTTCCAGATTAAAGAGAGCATCGATCTGTGCTTCGTTGGAATAGTCAGGCTCTAGGTATAGGATCTCATCATCAGATAAGTCCTTAAGCACTTCAGCCACTGACTTTCCTTTGTCACCACCACCACCACCAGAGGTATCACCACCCTCTTGATGAGTAGACCCCCCCTGAGCCATTGGAACAGCAGAGATGGGCACGATTGCTAAAGCTTGGAGCTCACCTCCACTAGGACCGGCTTCGGGATCCTTGTCTTTGTCGTCATCCTTAGTTAAGTCGACAGGATGACACGCCTCATCACCAGTAGTCCTCTTTTCTTTCTCTTTCTCCTTCTCTTTCTCTTTCTCTTTCTCTTTCTCCCCCCTGAGCTTCAAGCTTCTTGGTCAGATCAGTAATCAGTTTGACCATCAGCTCATGCTCTTTCCTTTGAGTATCAAACCGTAGCTCCAAGGAAGACCCGTGACCCATAAGCATTTCATTTGTCTTGATTAGGAGCTCGTTATGGGCCATGTCGTTCTTCAGTCGTTCATCAGTCCCCGTTCTCTCGCTACGTAGGATTCTAACTTCGTCTACCAAAGAGTTAATCTGTGCTTGTTGAGCGTCAGACTCCTCCTTTGATTTCCGAATAGTCTCCAGTAATCCAGCAACTTGGGTTTCCAGAACATCTATCCTTGCATCATTCGGATCAGGATGTCTGGATGAGGACGCCTCGGCATTGTGAATGGGGGAGGAGAATATGGTCTCGAAGTCAAACCCTTGTGTGAAATCTCCATAATTGAAGGGTTGACTTAGAGGCTAAATGGTGGTGGTTGGGATGGACGATGGGTGTTATAGTAGGGGTGATGGTGACTGACTCCGTGAGAATTGGAGTAGTCACCGCCACCTGAGAAGTTGTGGTAGGGAGGGTCACTATCACAAAGTGACGGCCACTTCACGTTGCACCTGTGGCCTTCTCCTCCTACGGTACAGTTGTTGTGAAGGTGGGGTGGAGGCTGAATCAGGACTAGCAGCTGAAACTTGTACTTGTTGCTAAGCCTCCACCTCACTGAGGATAGAAAGTTGTTGCCTATCGCCCCTGTTCTTGTGAATGCTTTCCCGTCGTTTTCTTTGTATAGCAGCGTCAGAGTCAGAGTCTGGCTCGTATTCGCTGCTAGAAGACTGTCGCTTTCTCTTGGAGGACGACTCAGGTAGGGTTACCTTTGCCGTTCTCCTCGGGTGTACCTGCGACGGTGCATCATCAGAATCAGAAGAATCTGACTCGGTCTCTTCTGAGTCGGATCCCTCAGCACCATCATTTCCTCCTTCGTCGTCTCCATCATCAGACGATCCATCATCACTCTCCATTTCCTCTTGTTGTTGTTGCTATTGAGAGAAAGGCCAACCATGGCTGCTGCAAGGTCATGACCCATGGCATCTTTACCAGCTTTCCTTGATGTGATGCACATGATCATGACATGGGCGAAGTATCTCCATTGGTCTAACACCCACATCTTCTTATAGGAAGCATAGTCCCTCGCACCGACATATCCCATTCTTTGTCTCCAACAGCCGTCCACAAAGTAGTCTGGATAGGCTGTCGGGTAGGTCGAGAGATCTCTGAATTGAAGGACCCTTCTAATAATATCTTCAGAGAAAGCGATAGCACGATCAGCAATGGTAGCCCTTATAACGTTGGGGGTTACCGTGCAATCGTGCTCCGCAGTCTCCCAAAACTGCTCGAGATAGGGTCTTGACACTATCGGGTCAGCAGAAATGGCGTAGCTGATTCTTGAACGGTTCAAGAAATCAACTATGTCTCTGTACTGCAATCCATTCTGGTTCAGTGTTAGCTAACAGGTTGAATTCGTTAGTAAACGCCCGAGCCATGATCTGCAAAAACACACAGAAAACATAATCAGAACAACACGTATCATTGGAAATGAATAAACATGACTCAGTATAGCAGTTACTCTTTAAACTGAATTTTCAGACTTAGAATTTGTTGCCAAGTGTTGGTCCTGCGTACTTAACAAGTACGCAGGATTTTCCTCTTGCGTACTTAACAAGTACACATGAAGTGCTTCTTGTGTACTTGTTAAGTGCGCAGGAAACGCACTTGGTGAAAAATTCCAGAAGTTTGAAATTCAACTGATGTTAATCGGTGTGTATTGGGTCACCACTAGGTTGGAATCAATGATTCTAGCCTATGGGACCAACAACAACACCAAATACCTGCTAAACTTGACCGATTTTGACCTAACACGGTCGACCGAACCACTGACGGTTCGAATTCAAGCACAGGGTCAGAATTAAAGAAGAAATTGGACGATTAAGGTCTCATAGGTGATCGATTAATGATTCTTAACAAGTTTTAATTATTAGGTTTTACACAAACAACCCAAAAATTGTCTAAAAATCTTGAACAAAAACCTAAGATGAATTGGTCCAAAATCACGAGTTTTTGCGGATGGATTGAGCCTAGATTCTCACCAAATCGATGTTATAAGATGATGAAACTTGTAATGGGACGAAAAATCGGATTAGGAACACTTGGATTTTGAGTATAAGTTTGCAGAGGGAAAAAATTGATTTAAATGTGATGAAAAACTCAGAAATTTTCTAAGTCCTCTATTTATACCCAACACTAAACAGTCGTGCGTACTTGCTAAGTGCGCACGGTTTAACTCTTGCGTACTTGCTAAGTGCGCAAGCTTTAACTCCTGCGTACTTACAAGTGCGCAAGACTTAACTCTTGCGTACTTTTTAAGTACGCAGGGCTTACTTCATGCACACTTACAAGTACGCACTAACCCTTAAGTGCGCAAACTTTCAACTCAAATTTATGAAGTTTTTCAAGTCAAATAACGAACAAGATAAAAAATATTCAATCAGGAGGATTCAAATATAATTCAGAAAGGTTAAACACAAATATTTTTTTGGTTTTTCTGAATAAAATTGAACTATGCATAAACTTAAAATCTTTTTTATCTTTTCTAATAAAAATATACACGTATTCACACAAACTATTTTTGATCAAAGAGGCTATCTTTTAGCAAAAACGATACGATATAAACATCAAAGAATATGGGATCATGTCATGGATTACTATTTATTCATACATAATAAGCACATTAACAAGTAATTCAAGTTGACATTATTATAAGATTTGAAACTATAAGCATCTTTGTATCACGTTCTTGTGTATTAAGGTATTAATTATAAGATATACGACGTGTACCCCACTGATATGCTACAATAATGTAAATTGCACTATCTCAAGGCATCTAAGATTTTCCCAGTGATTTTCTAAATTTTCATAATGAAGTTACATCTATTAGCACAGGAAAAATCAAACAGAATCCATAAGGATTATCAGGAATCATAAGATTCAGAATCGAGTGATTCATTTGTCTTGGTTTCATTTGATTTTCTTCATTGAATATCGGTATGATGATTCAGGATAATATATATGGTGTTTGAGTTTTAAGGTAATGGGATCCAACTTTTATCTAGATTTGATTTCAATGAATCAGGAGTGATTCAAGGGTGAATACATGCTCAACGGTTAATGTAGAGACATGTCTTGATTCAATCTTTCCTTGCATACTTGTGAGTATGGGCAGTGAGATGAACCGCATTAATTGTGCTAACGACATAACCCGAAACTGACCTCAAAAGAAAATTATTGCCAAAATATAACATCCTTTATCCGATAATGATCTTTTCTATTCTTTTACGCACACACACTTGCAAACATGGGTTCAAATCACAGTTGCAATTTAGATTAAGTTTCCACACTACTAGTGATTCAAAGACGCATACAGCCTACTCACAATTCAAATTACTTGTAAATAAGCAGATTAAAAACATAATAATTTAAACAATTAAGTAAGCATGACGCAATCATTTCCCATATGAGCAGTCTGTGACGTTTAGATCATTTCTGATGTACTATCATTTCCTCTTTTCTCAAGTTAACTTTGAAATTTTCTCCATTTTCTATTTTTGTTTTTGTTTTTGTAAAATATTTTGAAAATTAAAAGAACTATACAGAAAATTTAAAAGAAATAAAATTTAACTTCCATGAATTGAATTGATTTAAGAAAAATTAATTTTCACTCAGGATTGAACATTCCTATCAAGTTGACAAGATGCTCAAAACGGAATCGATCAAATGCCTTTGTGAAAAGGTCAGCAAGATTGTCATCTGTGTGAGCTTTTACAAGTTCAATTAAATGCTTTTCAGCACAATCACGGATGAAATGATGGCGAATCTCTATATGTTTAAATTTGGAATGTCTCACCGGGTTATTTGTGATGGACATGGTGGCATTGTTGTCAGTGAATAAAGGAATTCCAGTGAAGTTCAAGCTGTAGTCTCTCAATTGCTGCTGAATCCACAATATCTGAGAACAACCGCTCGCCGCAGCAATGTATTCCAGAAGAAGAGGATTCAATGTTAGTTGGATCAGCTGGAGCTTCATTTCCTACAATTGTGTTAGGATTGGCTTGAGCGTCATTTCCATCAACATGAGCATCTTCACTGTTATCACTATCATGAGTTCCAGATGCAGATGCAGCATTGGAATCAGGAATTACAATCAGTACAGTAGCACGAGTAGAGAAAATGGAGTCATTGTCGCCACCCAACAATTCATAAACATTTACGGCGTCAACTGCAGATAGATCAGGAAGATTGAATGACTTGAATAGCACATCATAATCAAAACCCCAAGCTGGACCTGTTGGTTCGGGTGGAATGCTGTGTTTACTACAATCGACAGTACGAGTTCCTATGTTGTACACTCTCTTGCAAGGCGAGTTGGCAACATATCCTAAGAAGATGCCTTCCACCACTTTTGCATGAAACTTAGACTGGCGGTCTTTATACTGTAGCAACACGGAACAGGGACTACCAAAAGGAACTATGTAATCAAGATTGGGAAGTCGATTGTTGATCAACTCGTAACAAGTCTTGTTGTGGCTCTTCATAACCAGGACTCTGTTTAAGACTTGACAAGCTGTATTAACGGCCTCTGCCCAGAAAGTGACAGGAAGCTTTGCATCCGACAGCATAGTCCTTGCAGTCTCAATCAGAGTTCTGTTCTTCCGTTCAGCAACTCCATTTTGCTGAGGCGTGTACGGCGCGGTGAATTCGTGATGGATCCCTTTCTTGAGACAGAAAAGCTCCATCAAATTATTCTTGAACTCAGTTCCGTTGTCACTCCTTATTCTTCTAACTTTCAGCTTGCAAAGAGATTCCAAGCTCAGGATCAAGTATTGAAGAATATCAGCAGTCTCGTCTTTAGTACCTAAAAAATGCACCAAAGAAAAACGTGAGAAATCATTAGTTACAACTAGACAGAACAACTTTCCTCCAATACTCCTGATACTTATGGGGCCAAACAGATCCATGAGTAATAGCTCCAAAGGGATATCAATAGAGTTTTGGAGCTTGGGCTTGTGAGACTTCCGTTGTTGTTTACCCTTTTTACAAGGCATACAGTCATCTGCAACGGTAAATCTCAGCTTAGGAACCCCGGTTACTAAACCGTTTCGGACAAGATGATTCATTTTACGATAAGAAATATGTCCGAGTTTCCTATGCCACAAGATAGAGTCAAGCTATGTCGCTTTTGTAAGCAAACAACTAGCAACTGATGAGGTGGTTGTTACCACGCTCATATCGATCTGATAGGTGTCGTTTGTTCTTGGCGCTCTCATCAGAATCCAGTCTTCGGGAAATTCAAAACTAGGTTTGAGAATCAGGCATTCTGACTTGTCAAACATCACCGAGTACTCCTTATCACACATTTAGGAGACACTCAACAGGTTATGCTTTAGCTGCTCGCAAAAGTTGACATTGTCAAAGCTGACACAACCGTTCGAAACCACGCCTTGACACGTGATGCTGCCGCCTTTTTCTCCGGCAAAGGCCACATAGCCGCCTCTGAATGGTTTAACATCTTGAAGCAAGGCCATGTTTCCTGTCATGTGCCGGGAGCATCCACTATCTACATACCAGCGGTTAGAGATAGTACCCTTCGGACGTCCCTGCACGAGTCACAAAAGAATTAGTTAGATTTGGAGACCCAAGCCATTGTGGTCTTGGGTCGTCCATCCTTTTCAAAGTAAACTACTTCCTTTAACTCACAGTCGTGATGACTGTTCAAAACGGATGAATCTTTTAAAGAATTAGGACTAGGAGATTGAGAAGTTTTGGATTTGGCAGTCCATGATCTCTTCTGTTTCTTAACTGGAACAGGAGACTTTGGTTCAACAACAGCAGGTGAACTTGTGGAAGCTTCACCTGATTGAACTGAAGTCAGCTGTTCTAGCTTTCTCAACCTCTTGTTCCTTCTCCTTCTCTGTGGCTTAGAGAGTCTCGCCACAGGTTTCTCACCAGTACGTGTACTACTAGAGGTAGATACACAAGGTACAGCTGGTTGCGTTACCTTTCTCGAAACAGATGGTTTAGCTTCAGATTTGATCTTAGGCTTTACCATCGGTTTGACTGGTGGTTTCACCACATTTTGTTTTGGATGTTTGGGAGGTTTCACTGATGGCGACCTAGGGATAACAGCTGGTTGTGAAACAACAGGCCGTTTTCCCTTGGTTCTTTGAAGGACAGTTCACAAGAATGTGACCAACCAAGCCACAGTGAAAACAATTCCTCTTGTCTATATAAGTTCTCTTGTAAGGCTCATTAGATCTGGACTTAGATAAGTCAGCCTTATGAGCAGGATGAGTTGGTTTATGAACAGGAGTCTGAACATTTACAGTTTGGTTTTTGAGAGTATAATATTTTTGCAAATTTTCTTTATACCCAAGCCCATAATGAGCTGAAAAAGCTTCTTTCTTTGCTTGGTTAAGACTTTTATAACCCCCATAGAGCATTACCTTTAGATTATCATTTGTTTCAATGATATCGGGTTCAGTTAAAATGCAATTATCACCATTAGTGATAACGTTTTTCTTTACCTTTTGTTCAGTGAACAACTCCTCAGATACTGCTCCTTCAGGGAAAGTGTTAACCGACCCATCTTCAGAAGCAGTAACAAACTCCTCACTAGATTTGGAGTTAGCCTTACTTGAGGATTCATCCTTTTTAGGGGAATCATCCTTATCAGAGGACTCATCTAGACAAGTGAGATCAATGTCTATCAAGCTATTGACAAACTTCCTGCTTACTGGTGGAGGAATGGCATTAGTACCCAGCCCTAACCTATTCAATTGTCTCACTACAGATTCGTAGTGTTCCACCACAAAACGAGAGTTTTTCAATTTCTCATTAGTACATTTTAGCTGCAAGATCTCATTTTGCAGTTTGTTGATTTCATTGTTCCGTTTTTCCAACCCCCTATATGCAACATCTAAATGAAGCTGTTGATAGCTTATTTTTAGAGAATATTCACATTTTTTCCTTTTTTTACGTTTCAATAGAATCTTTAAAACGTTTTTCGTTTTCTTTATAGTTTAGAGCTGCCATACTTAGGGGTTCGATTTTGTCTTGGAGCCTAGAATTTTCAAGTTTTAGGCCTAGACATTTAGAACATGAAATAACATAGAAAGGATTAGAATCTACCTCAGAAGATGAACTTGTTGCTTCTCTAATGGCCATGAAAGCAACAGTAGTAGTTGATTCCTCCTCATCAGCTACAGAAGCTTCCTTTTCTTCAGCTTCCTTCACCTCCTCTGTAGCAGCAGTAGTAGATTCTTCTAAGTTAGCCATAGAAGCTTCCCTTTTCTCTGCTTCCATCATCTCCATGATCTCAGCCATGAGATCAACCTGGGTTTGTGCGATGATGACATCCTCCAGATGAACACCCCAATCAAAGCTTTCGTCCTGTTGGGCTACCAGTGCATTGGACGTTCCACTTTGGCTATGATTGTGGTGGTTTGGGTTTTTGTGGCCATGACTGTTTCCTTGGTTAGGTCCGGTAAAACCAGAGGCCGGTGCTCTGTCTTTCTGACACTCACGAGCAAAGTGTCCATAGTTCAGACACTTGTAGCATTTGGCCTTAGATTTGTCAAACCTGACCTTGGCATTAGAATGCCCGCCAATGAACTTTCTTCCTGTTCAGTTCAGGAAACGCTTGGCTCTCCTCAATAGCATGGCCATATTCCATTGAATATCCATGTCCTCAATGTCATCAGGATCCACTTGATTAAAATCTTCTTCAATCGTCTTGGGATCTGTAAGCTTGCCGCCAATGAAGTTCTCATAGGCAAGCATACATGATGAGAATAATGCTACATGATCTTCAGCTATTTTGGCGATAGCTGATTGATTAGCTGAAGTTGTAGCGGGAGGATTTCTAGATGTATGTTGATGATGAGACCCCAACCCTGATCTAGATGCATAGCATGCATGACCACCACAACCATTTGAGTGGTCATCATCAGTAGAGTTTCCAGTGAAGAGGGTAATTCCAGAGCCCGATGACTTGGATGTAGAAGTCGTCCCATGATACATTGAAGGGTCTTGTATCTGGGGTCTTCTTGAGCTCTCCTTTATTTTTAGGTTCATGTCATGAGCTTGAACCTTTCCTATTGCCTCCTCTACTGTCAACTCATAGAATTTAGGATTTTCCCTCATCAGGGTTGTGTACATATCAAATTTGGGTTGCAAAGCATCCAAAAACTTTTCCACCATCTCTTCATCTGGATACCTGAGTTCAAAAGCCTTCAACTCAGTCTGTAGATGATAGAATCTAGAGATGAGGTCATCTAAAGATTCGTTCTATAAAAATCTGAAGCACTCATACTGCTTCCTGAGAAGATCCCTCTTACTCTTCTTGATGTCACTATTTCCTTCGAATCTTTTCTGTAAAGCTTTCCAAAGATCCTTGGAATTGTCATAACCTCGGAAACTGTGGAACAATTCCCGAGTTAATGCCATAGTGATCGAACCAAGTGCCTTCTTTTCTCGATCATAAGCTTTCTTTTCTTCGTCGAAAAGCTTTGAGATAGGTTTGGGCATGGTTTCATCAAGAATGATGTGTGCGGGATGCTTATATCCCTCAAGGATCGGTATCCATAGCGATGAGTCGGTATAAGAATGTAGTGCTCAAAACGTGCTTTCCAATTAGAATAATCGTTCACGTTCAGCAACTTTGGCAGTTTCTGTGGTGTACCGATCTCATTATCATAGTTTAACAGGTTTCCAAGATTCTTAAGATTCAACATAGTGAACACTTAGTCAAATTTCAGAAAAATCAGACATAGTTGCGCACTTGATTTTGGCCTTGCGTACTTGAGAAATGGTCTTGCGTATTTAGATTTGCTCTTGCGTACTTGTAAGTACGCAGGAGTAAATAATAAGTACGCAGGATATAACTTAAGTTCGCACAAGATCAGTCTTGCGTACTTGTAAGTACGCATGAGATTAGTCTTGTGTATTTAGTAAGTACGCACCAGAACTGAACTTTTTTCCAGAAATGGTAAGTACGCACAAGACCTTTTTCAGCAACTCTCACCTAACTATTCCGGTCATTGGAAATTCGTCGGAGATGGTAAAAGTTGGACTGATGATCAATGCAAATGAGCCAAAGGGTCAGAAACTTGTTTCTAACCAACCTTTGATGCTCAAAACACTCAAATACACAATAAAAATCAGTTTTTTGAGTGATTTTTGCTTCTAAAATAGTGCTCAAGAGCTACCCCTATTTTATCACAAAAATCAACAAAAATACCTCTTTTTGCTTGTAAAAACTCGGTAGAAACTCTCCAAACTCACTCACAACATTCGAAATCAGGAGCAATGCTCTGATACCACTTGTAGGTCCCTCGGGTGTGGCGGATCGTCACATGCAAGTGGGTCTACTAGTCGGACCGGGTGCGGAATGCCCGTGACTAGGTGGAGAGTCTAACTAAACAAAGTAAATCGACAAGAGAAAACACTTTAAACGTTCTTTTTATTATAAACACTTGAAGGTTACAGAGAGAAGCACTGAGATTACAGTCTGCGTATTTGCTATTATGCCTGCGTACTTAACTTCTGTCAACCTATCCTATTTATACAAGACCTGATGCATGCGCACTTAGCAAGTGCGCAGGGCAAAATGCTCTTGCGTACTTAGCAAGTACGCAAAGGTATTCTTGCGTACTTGCTAAGTACGCAGGAGCTTTCTCTTGCGCACTTACAAGTGCGCAAAACACTTAGAGAAAAATGCAACATTCAATATGTAACAGTAAATACAACTCGATAAACTAATACATAAAGACTCTTACATACAAAGACAATTACAAACAAGAAAATACAAACTAAGACTCTATCCAGAGTGTTTGTCATAGGAAAGTGCTTCAACAATTCAGAAAGTTGATAAAACCTTGAAAATGAGCAGCTTCAGACATATTAGGATCCAATAACGCCACTTGATTATGTTTGTACTCAACACGACGAGCCATCTGAAATGTAGAGGACAAAAACACATTATTAAGCAAAACAAATAAAAAAATTAAAAAAAAAATTTTTAAATTTTCAACAAAACAGAAAAAATCACAAGTCCCAAACACCACTGAGCCCCTAGGCGAACTTACTAAGTTCGCTTAATGTTGCAAGAGGTGAACATAATAAGTTCGCCTAGACAAGTTCGCCTGAACAGGTCTGTCGATACAAATTCCACACATAATCACAAACTTGTCTGAATCAAGCAAAAAATCCCAATTCAAGCTTAACAATAGCATCGATTAAGATTCACGACACATTGTCAATCATCAATTTCAAATGTTAATGTAGAAACCATGTTCAAATTTCAGAAAAACGTGAAAATTTAAACCGAATAAACACAGATTAAAGCTTGCAAAATCTAGAAGATTTACCGTATATAAATCGATGAAATTACTCTAGAATGACTCGCAATTGAAAACCGATTTAGAAACAACAACAAAAAAACCGAACAGAAAGATCTGAAATTATAAGATTTCTAGAAAAGTCCATAAGTTCGCTCGTATAAGTTCGCTCAAACAGTGAAGAGGATAAATGAATAAGTTCACCTGAACACAAAACTAAAACACCATTAAGTTCGCTCCATTAGGCGAACTTGTTAAGTTCGCTTAACAATCCTCAGGCGAACATATTAAGTTCGCTTACTCAGAACCAAGCGAACATGTTATATTTGCTCCAAACCTTCTCCTTGGAACAAAATTCTTCACTTTCAACATGACACATTCTTGTTAACATCCATATGTAGCATATCTACGATCCAATCCCAAAACATTTTAGAATTAAAATTTTCATGGAAGATAGAAACAAAATATTTTTGGATTTTATCTATACAAACGTAATCGCATATTTTTGGTTTTTAAATGAGCAAACTAAAATGCATATTTTTGGATGAACATCATGAGCAAGAAGATCATATCAGTATATGAGCAATTCATCACACGGTCTATTAATAACTATGGGTAACCTATGATATGAAACAATCAAACTTATTCTTATGTAATACAAATAGTTTACAATTTTCTGAAATTTTTGCAATCCCTTTGAATATAACTTGAAATGATACGCGATAAATTTCAAAGTAAACAAGATCAGGTTATGAAATGCTCAATTATTCATTCCGAATTTGCAAAACAAAGCATGAAATTTTACATTGTCAATATTTTATGATTTGAAACTATAAGCATTTTTCTTCCAAATTCATGTGAGTTAGTACCATTTAGATGAAAAACATCGTGTACCCACATATATGCCAACAGAAATTTAAATTTGCACTATCTTCAAGACATACACAGTTTATTGTAAGATTAGATCAATCTCCAAGATGAAATTATCTCTATTAGCACAAGATAGAATAGCAGATCTCAAAGGATAAAAGAATCATGATGATTCAGAATCAGAAGATTCTAATGAATTGGCTGTATATTGAGAATCAATAGATTCAGGTAGGAGGATCCAACTATTATCTGAATAAACTTCAATGAAATCAGAATACATAATGTATCTAACTGATCCAAGGGTGAATATATGTCCCAACAGATGTTGTGAGAAACATATCTTAGTTAAGCAACACATTGCATGTTTTTCGAGGCATGGGCAGTGAAGTGAACTGAAAAAGATTGTGCTAAAGACATAATTCGATATTGGTCTCATGAAATTCTTAAAACCATATATTCTATATCTGATAATGATCTTTTACACACACACTCAGGCATATAATGGATTCAAATCACAGATGTAATCATATCATATTTTATTTTCTCACTACTATTGGTTCAAAAACGCTTCTAGTCTATTGACAATTCAAGTTTCAAACTCATATTCAAATTAAAACATGTTATCAAGATTAGAGTATTCAAAGACACTATCATTTCTCATTTATGCAGACTTTGAAATTTAGATCAAATCAAATTATTTAAACTTTCATATATCAAAGGTCTACTGAGGTCATATGTAAAGAACTATTCACTGATGTACTATCATTTCTTCTATAACTTCAAATGATGTCAATTTTATATTTTTCATTTTGTTTTGAATTTTTATAAATAACAAATTTTGACTAAAATGTAAAATGCAAAAATGTAATCAAGCAATAAAAGAAATTAAAAACAAAATCTCCCATGAAAATTGCTTTGAAAAACTTTTATTTGGGATTGATCATACCAATCATTTTGATCAGAAATTCAAACCTGGTACGATCAAATGCTTTGGTAAAAAGATCAGCAAAATTATCATCGGTATGTACCTTTACCAGCTCAATCAACTTCTTATCTGCACAATCACGAATAAAATGATATCTAATTTCAATGTGCTTTGTTTTACTGTGCTTTTGTAATAGACATTGTAGCATTATTATAAATAAACATGGGGGTTCCTGTAAAATTCAAACCGTAGTCTCTTAATTGTTGTTGTATCCACAAGATTTGTGAACAACAACTTGCAGCAGCAATGTATTCTGCTTCGCATGTGGAAATGGAGACCGTAGTCTGCTTTTTGCATTGCCAGGAAACTAGACGATTACCCAAGAACTGGCAACCACCTGTAGTAGATTTCCTGTCCGAACAACAACCACCAAAATCAGAATCAGTGTAAGCATTGAATTCAAAGTTAGAACCATGAGGAAACCATAGTCCCAATCTTTGTTTTCCTTTAAGATAACGAAAGATTCTCTTTACTGCAATCAAATGAGACTCTTTTGGTTTTGCTTGGAACCTGGAACAAATACACACAGCAAACATTATGTCTGGCCTTGAAGCGGTTAAGTACATGAGAGATCCAATCATTGCACGGTAGAGTCGGCAATCAACTTCCTTTCTATCCGCATCAGAATTCAATTTATGATTGACCGGTATCGGAGTATCATATGGGGTACAGTCCTCCATCTTGAACCGGCTCAAGATGTCCTTTACGTACTTGGACTGATGAATAAAGAAACCATCTTCCTTCTGATTAACTTGAAGACCTAAGAAAAATGATAACTCTCCCATAGCTGACATCTCAAACTTAGATTTCATAACACTCTCAAAATCTTTGCACAACCCTTCATTTGTAGAGCCAAAAATAATATCATCTACATATATCTGCACCAGTAGGTATTCTCCCCCTGCTTTCTTAATGAATAAAGTCGAGTCAATTTTCCCACGAACAAAATCATTTTCCAAAAGATGTGCAGACAATGTTTCATACCACGCTCGAGGAGCTTGATGAAGACCATAGAGAGCTTTATAAAGCTTGAAAACTTTAGACGGATTAAGCGGATCTTCAAACCCCGGCGGCTGACACACATAAACTTCCTCCTTGACTTTACCATATAAGAAAGCACTTTTTACATCTAATTGAAACACCTTAAACCCTTTGTAAGAAGCAAAAGCCAGAGACAACCTTATAGCTTCAAGCCTAGCAAGGATTGAAACCTTGTACAACTTAAACACCTTAAACCCTTTGTAAGAAGCAAAAGACAGAAACACCTTAAACAAAAATCCCCAAACTCAAGGATTGAAACCTTGTACAACTAGTCTAGCCTTATTTCTTACCACAACACCTCGATCGTCTTTCTTGCATTTAAACACCCACTTTGTACCAATTGGATACATACCCTTCGAAAGATCAACAAGATTCCAAACCTTGAGTTTGTCAAACTGAGCAAGTTCCTCCTGGATGGCCTCTATCCAATAGTTATCACTTAACGCCATTTCGACATTCTTTGGTTCGACTTGAGAAATAAAACAGGAATGTGAGCAAACATCAAGAACACCAGAATCTTTAATACCTGTATACAAGCAAGTATTGTCAATAATAGAACGCGTTTGCACTCCATCTCGCAAATTCCCAATTATATTCGTCACCGGATGATCTTTGAGTTCCTTGATTGATGCAACTTCAGGAACCAGCAACACATTAACTTGAGTTGTATAAGATTTATAAGACATATCCTGATTAATTGGTATCTCCGAGTCCAAATTTGTAGGAATCTCCCCCTGAGCCTATGTCAAATTAGAAGGTTCATCAACCAACAAAGGATCAATAGAAGAATCTTGGAAAATAACATTTTCATCTTCACTATCAGTAGAAGAATCTTGGAAAATAACATTTTCATCTTCACTATCAGACTCTTGTGGTCCAGAACAAGAAGCAACATTAGGATCGGGAACAGAAGTTGATGGAACAGATGACTGTGGAACTGCATTTGGTAGAAAACCACTATTCTGTCCATCCTGACATGAATCAATTAATACAATAGCTTCCTCAGGAGAAATATCAGAAGGTAAATGAAAAGACTTGAATAAATTGTCATAATCAAAAGCCCAGGCTGGTCCAATCGCCATTTGAGGTAAAGACCGATTAGAACAGTCAATATGATACCATTCTTCAACTTGGCAAGTCTCTTTGTTATAAACCCTTTTGGTAGTAGAATTTGCAACATACCCCAGAAAGATCCCTTCAATAGGCTTAGCACTGAACTTGGTTGGGAAATCTCGAACTTTCAAAAGGGTGCATGGATTACCAAAAGGTAGTAAATATTCCAGATTCGGCTTAAGTTTATTAAGCAACTCGTAGCATGTCTTGTTGTGTCGCTTAACGGTCAAGACTCGATTCAAAACGTGACACGCAGTATTCACAACCTCAGCCCAAAAAGTAACTGGAAGCTTAGAATCTGCAAGCATCATACGTTCCGTTTCAACCAAAGTCCTGTTCTTTCGTTCAGAAACCCCATTTTGTTGAGGTACATAGGGAGCACTGAATTCATGATGAATTCCCTTTTGAAGACAGAATAAACCCATCTTCCTATTTTTAAATTCACTGCCATTGTCACTCCTAATTCTTCTGACTTTCTGTTTGAACAAATTCTCTAAACCCAGGATTAAGAATTGTACCAACTCTGTGGTTTCGGCTTTAGAAGCAAGGAACTTAACCCATGAAAATCTAGAGAAATCATATGTTACGACCAGGTAGTAAGATTTAACGCCAAGGCTCCTGATACTAATCGGTCCAAACAAATCCATATGCAGTAGCTCCAAAGAAGTTACAATAGAATTCTTTGTCTTAGATTTATGGGACTTCTTGTGTTGTTTCCCCTTCTTGCAAGGAATACAGTCATCAGGAACTGAATATTTCATTTTCGGAACACCAAAACCAGATAATTCATTTTCCGATAGTTGATATGAGCAAGTTTCCTGTGCCACAAAATAGAATCTGACTCAGACGCCTTGGAGAGTAGACAAGTAGGAATTGAATCCGTAGTAGTAGCAACACTCATGTCAAGGACATATGTGTCATTTCTCCTCGGAGCCTTCATTAGAATCCATTCATCAGGAATTACAAAGCTCGGTTTCAAGATATAACATTCCGAATCATTGAAATGAAATGAGAACTTCTTGTCACACACTTGAGATACACTCAAAAGATTGTGTTCAAGTTGTTCCACATATTTCACTTTCTCAAATTTAACTTTTTCGTTCTTTAAAGTACCCTGACCTGTTATGTACCCGTCTTTATTTCCCGCAAAAGCGACATAACCACCATCAATCTTAATCACATCTTCCAACAAACTAATATTCCCTGTTATATGTCGAGAACAACCACTATCTACATACCATGTATTATTGATAGTCCTCCTTGGTTGCCCCTACATAAATAAAGAAAATCAGTTAGAAATAGGAACCCAAGCCATTGTCGTCTTGGGTCGTCCAGATGGATCAAAATAAACAACTTCAAGTAATTCACAATTAACATTGTCATCAACCTTTGGAACATAAGATTTATTATTTAACTTTCTCAAAGAAGACATATTTTGATTTATTGGAAAAACATTTTTAGATTTATTATTATCAGATTCAGTTATTTCCAAAATTTTCTTCAATTTCCTATTACGTCTTCTTCGTTGTGGTCTAGAAAGTTTGACCTCAGGTTGAGACTCCTTTGAAATTCCAACATGTGGAATCTCAAACTTCTGTTGAAAAACAATTGGATTAGAACTATGTTTGTCATGCTGCTTAAATCCCGAAGATTTATCAAATGATTGACAAGGCACATTCTTTGCACCACTAGAAGTAGGCTTTCCCTCATTTGGTCTATTCAGAATCGACACCACTTTTTGTTGTGGGGGAGCGATCTTTAATTTGCTTTGGTTCTTATAAGGACAATGAATTAGAATGTGACCAGCCTCATTACAATGAAAACAAACTCTTCTATCATGATGATTTTCGACGTAAGGAGTTTTTCTTGAATTTGATGAATCTGCCGATGAACAAGCTTCAGAAGAATTTACTGAACAGTTAACCGGCTTCTTTTGAAAATAAATTTGTGTAGGCACCTTTGATGAAAGCGGATTTTGATAACCAGCAGCAACAAAACCACTTGATTGTAACATTTTTGACAGCTTAGGTTGTTCAACTTTCACCTCATCAGGTTCTATCAAAATGCATCTATCACGGGTAACATTTTTCACTATCTTTGGATCATCAAGTTGCACTTCCTTTCGAATGCCCTCAACCTTCTTATCATCAAAAACCTCATCCTCAGAATCATAATCATATATCATATCTTCACCAGTTACTGGATTCACTTTCAACACTGTCTTTGGATCTATTTCCTCTTCATGAATAATTTCAGGTTCAACCACATAATTTGCATTGAATGGTGGAGGAACAAATCCAATCCCAGCAACCCTCTTAGTAGGATCAGCATTAGCATTAAAATAATCCAATACTACAGATGAATTTTCAAAATTTTCCAGCTTTCGATGTAGTTTGATCAATTCAGATTCTTTATCAGAAATTTCTTTGTTCTTTTGAGCGACAATTTCATTTCGCTTCTCAATCTCAGCATAAGCCATATCCAGATGATATGCGTGTTCCTTATATTTCAACCCCAAAGAATTTAAATCTCTTTTCAAAGATTCAATTCTATCGACACACAGTTTATTATCTTTCGGTTTTTGATTAATTGAATGCATCGATTTCATATCACAAATTAATTTTGTGTTATCATCCATGACTTTTTGCATTTTATCCTTTACACTAATGCAATTTGAACAATAAATGTGACAGACAGAATCTTTTACCTTTGAAGGATCGGACATATCTGCCATGAATACTTTTGCAATAGGAATATTCTCTGAATCAGCACCATCAGAAGAATTTTGAGTTAAAACAATATAATCTTCAGAAACACCAGAAGTAATATCAGATGCAACTTTCTGTACTTGATCACGCTCTTCATCAGTACTCGGCAAACTCTCACCATCACTTGAGCTATCATCATCAGTTGACTCTTCAAATTGTGTAGAATGAATCTCAGCTACAAACGCTTGACTTACCGAACCAACCAAATCTTCAAGATGAATACCCCAGTCATAATTGTCATCATTCTGAGCTACCAAAGTAGATGACGTAGAAGCATGATTAGAATTTCCAGTACTAGAGGGACCATGTGACTGATTCCGATTGTTCTGAAAGTTATTAGGCTTCTTCCGAGAATCAAACTCAACTTTTGGCTTCACACATTCTTTGGCGAAATGACCATACTCCTGACAATTATAGAAACGAACTTTGGTTTTGTCAAATCCCATACGTGAACGACTGTTAAACCCAATATACTTTCTTCGAGTCTTTTTTAAAAAATCCTTTGCTTGTCGCATCAGCATAGCCATGTTCCATTGTATATTCATCTCTTCCAGATCAACAGGATCAATCTGTCTAAAATCTTCTTCAATAACCTCTAGATCATGAATCTTCCCACCAATAAAATTTTCATAAGACGCCATGAAGGAAGAAAACATTGCTAAATAATCATCAACAACTTTTTGACTCATATTATGTGTTCCGGATGATGACGAAGATGAATTTGCAGAGAAACCTGAATGACTTGGAATTCCAGAACAATGATCATGAGAAACCTCTTGAGTATCACCAGAAAAGAATGCAACCCCTGTACCAGTTTTGCCAGAAGACTTAGCAAAATACATTGAAGGATCATGGATATGCTCCATATTGGTTTCCTTCTTCTTCATATTTAAATCATGTGACTGAATCTTGCCAAGTACCTCCTCAAGAGACATAGTTTTATACTTGATATTCTCTTTAATCAAAACTGTATACACATCAAATTTTGATGGTAATGCCTCCAAGAATTTATCATTTATCTCCTCAGTCTCATAAACCACTGAAGCACTCGACAAATCACTTAGCAAATGATATAATCTAGTTGCAAGATCATCTAAAGATTCATTTTGAAAGTGCTTGAACACTAAGAATTGCTTTTTCAATAATTCTTTTCGGCTTTTCTTAACATCCAAACTCCATTCACACCTCTTTTGCAGCGCCTCCCATAATTGTTGAGAAGTCCTGAATTGTTTAAAGCTGTGATAAATTTCTTTTGGAAGAGACATTGAGATACTAGCCATTGCCTTCTTTTCTCTATCAAACAATATTTTTTCTTCTATGGTTAACGCAGGTACTGATTTACGAACATCATCCTTCTTTCCCCATCCAAGTATATGTCGGATGCGTATAACCTTCTAAGATTGGAATCCATAAAATTGTATCATTAAAAGATACGAACTGATCAAACCGATCTTTCCAATTCGAATAATCTGCAAGACCTAACAATTTGGGCGGTTTCTGAGATGTACCAATCTCGTTGTCGTAATTCAACATATTTGTCACTTGTATCATATTTGCCCTTATTCGAAAAAAAATTTCAAGTGTTGAAAAAAAAGCCCCTTAGGCGAAGATAACAAGTTCGACTCAAACAAGCAGATTTGATATAAGTTCGCTTATCCAAGAAACTTCAGTAAGTTCGCCTAAACTGACAGGAGCGAACTTAATAAGTTCGCTTGCTAAGTTCGGCTGCAACAACTTTCAGCAAGTTCGCTTAAAACAGCTGAAACAAACTCAGTAAGAACTTTAACCCAAACACGAACAAAAATCCCCAAAAATCATCATTTCAAGCAGATTTAGAAAGAATTATAAGAAATTGAACCGTAGGATATCGTATTTTATCAATTCGAACACTTCTATTGGATTAATTTCATCAAAATTCACCTCAAATCCACAAAATCAGCAGTAAAATCAGTTTCAAGAACTTGAAAACTCCATGGATACAAAATCTTCAAAAATGTCCAATTTCTTGTCAAATTGTACACAAAAACCGTCTCTAATCAACAAAAATCAACCACAAATCATGAGAAAACGCTCTGATACCACTTGTAGGTCCTCATTACACATCTTAGATTGATCTCGTGATAAGACGTCTTGATAACACAGCATGTAAATAAAGCTTTCTCTTTGTATTCACAAACACGGAGTTTACAGAATTCTTGTTCGATCAGTCTCACTTGTCTTTTCTAAACAGACTTTGTAACTCTATTTATAGACACATGTTCTGCACCAGGCGAACTTAACAAGTTCGCTTCAAAGATGCTTAGGCGAACTTAACAAGTTCGCCTCTGATAGACCAGGCGAACTTATCAAGTTCGCCTCTGGCAGAACTTGTACAAATACTTAGACAAAAACTAAACATTTACATAAAAACATAAAGACAATAAGATCTAAACTATTACAAAGCTTTTGTCATACAATCTATGTCCTAACAGGTAGAGATAGTAGATTTACCTCTCGATTTGGCAAAGTTTCCACAAAGCTCTTGGTACTAAATTAAATCTTAGCACTGCCAACCTTCCTCAGACGGACGGGCAGAGCGAAAGAACAATTCAAACTCTAGAAGATATGTTAAGAGCTTGCGTCATTGATCTTGGAGGAAGTTAGGATGACCACCTATCTCTAATAGAATTCTCCTACAATAAAAGTTATCATACGAGTATACAGGCCGCTCCTTTTGAAGCCTTATACGGTCGTAAATGTCGAACTCCAATCTGTTGGGTCTGAAATAGGATAAAATCAGTTGTCTGGACCTGAAATAGTCCTGGAAACAACTGAGAAAGTTATCCAGATAAAAGATAGATTAAAAGCGGCTCGTGATCGTCAAAAGAGTTATGATAATAAGAGACAAAACCCATAAGAATTCAACGTCGGTGATAAAGTTCTGTTGAAAGTTTCACCCTGGAAAGGGGTTGTAAGATTTGGAAAGAAAGGGAAATTAAGTCCTAGATTCGTAGGACCATTCAAAATTCTGAAAAGAGTTAGGCCTGTGGCCTATCAACTCGAACTACCAGATGAAATGAATGGAGTACACGATGTATTCCACGTGTCAAATCTGCGCAAGTGTTTGGCAGATGGATCTCTGGTAATGCCCCTACCAGATGTAGAGGTAGATGAAAAGTTAAGATTTGTGGAACAACCTTTGCAAATCGAAGACAGACAGGAAAAGAGATTGAAAAGAAAGAAATTGATTATTGTGAAAGTGAAATGGAACTCCAGACATGGACTTGAGTACACGTGAAAACTGGAGACTGAAATGAAAAAGAAATATCCACACATGTTTGAGTAAACTCGAGGATGAGTTTAAAACAAAGTGGGGAGGATGTAACCCCTGCCATGAAAATGTCCAAGATTTGTCAAAAGGTAAACCCTAGGGATTATAAGTGTAAATACACCAAAGTTTAGGGTTTAAAATAAGAGAAATCTAGACATTTAATAAATGTCGAACCGATAAATCGACACCCATTTCATATCGGTCTGACATATACTGAACCAAAGCTGAAGTGAGTTAGATACCGGACTAACAAATCGACATCCAAAATTTATGTCGGTCCGACATAAGTTGCTAAGTCAGATGTCGGACCGACATGGATCCGTAACAGTCCGACAACCTCCTCTCAGCCGCAATTTGTGGTGCTGACGTGTCCGATGACTCGGCCCTGATGGGTCTGGATGTCTGACCGACATGGTCCATATATCTGTCCGACATGCCACCAAAAAGGTTCGGTCCAATCAGACAACGACATCTAGGGCTAACGTAGACTAAAGTCGGATGTCGGACCGACATCCCCAGACACCCCAAACTTGTCGGTCCGACACGAACCCAAATTTTAGCCTATAAATAAGCTTTGACTCTAGAGGGAAATCAAGTTAAGAAGCTAGACATTAAGCTTTAACTCTAGAGGCTCATTCCTACAAACAAGGTGAATACTTTATCGCTTTTAAAACTCATGTCAAACATTTTATTTACGAAAAGGACCAAATAAAGGTTAATGAAGTAATGCTCAACGTTCTTCTACGAACAAGCATTCAGGCCATGGGTATACGTAAAACTTGCAAGGGATACACGGGTCTCAGGTGAAATTTCGGAATTACGGGTGGTGCTTATTTTATAACAAATGAAGGACATGGAGTTCTCGTTGTTATAAAATATGACGCCAGTGTATATTGTGGGGCGATTGAACAGGACGGGCCTGCTGAGTGTGTAGATTGAACATGAAGTTGTAATTATGAAATTAATACTTGTTTGTGCCAAAATGATTTTATGTCAATATATTGAATTCACTAGCGTTCGCGCTGACGTTTTATTTTCAAAATGTTTTCCAGGTAATGATTAAAATATGATGAGAAGGGTATACGGGCAGACGTGAGATCTAACCCTGGAAAAAGGATGGAATGCACGTAGGATTCTCATGCCTCGTGTAAAGGGAAATCCTAAAATAAAGGAGATAGGACCAGGGAACTGACCAACCCTGTGTTGGAACTATTTCCAGTGGCTCATCATGTATTTGATTTCAAACTTGTTTTGTAATCAAATGAGAAGGGTATTGAAAACCCTATGTTTATAAAGTAAATACAAGGCTTTTGTTTTCCAACTGAGTTTTGGTATTTACAAATACAACCCTTGGGGTTTAAAGAATAATGAAACAATCCTTTGAAAATGACTTCCGCTGTATTATATAAAACTCTGAAATCATGTAACCAAAGCGATACCAATCGGGCTCGCACACGTCCAGGGGGTGCCTGAGACGAGGTGTGACATTATCCATAGAGTATGTTTCATTGATGGGTATGAAATGGGCTGACTTGTTCAGTCTTTTGACCACGACCCATATTGCATTATGCCCTTTCTTAGTTCTTGGTAGTTTAGTTACAAAGTCTATTGTAATGCGATCCCATTTCTAGATAGGTATTTCTATTTGTTGTAGTTGACCTACCGGTTTCTGGTGGTCAGTCTTAACTTAAAGACAAGTTAAACATTTGTCTATATATTGAGCTATTGTTCTCTTCATTTTTGGCCACCAATAATGTGTTTTTAAGTCCTTGTACATTTTATTTGCACTATGATGCATAGAATATCTTGACTTATGTGCTTCATCTAACACCTTCTTTTGAACATTTCCATGCCTTAGAATCTAGATTCTTTGATCGAATCTCATGATTCCATCATCTCTTTTGGCAAGCACTTTCTGTTTCCCAATCATACGTTCTTTATCGACATTCCCTTCTTCTAAGGCTCATGGTTGGATTTCTTTAATTTGTTCTAGCAAATCTAACTTCAAATCTAATTGTAGTGCTTTTACTTTAGTTGGTTGGCTTCGTTCTTTCCAATTTAGAGCATCTGCCACTACATTAGCTTTCACGGGATGGTATTTGATTTCACAATCGTCATCATTGATGAATTCCATCCACCTTCTTTGCCTTATATTTAAATTTTTCTGGTTAAAAATAGAGTAAATTACAAATTGTGTCCTTTAACTATTATTCAAATTACAAGTTATGTCCTTTGGCTTCATTAATTACACTCCATGTCCTTTTTTTGAAACCTTTGCACACTTTATGTCCTTTTGACTAACCCCCATCCAATTCATCCGTTAAGTCTTGGCATGTGCCCCTCACATGAGGGGCATTTTCATCTTTTTAACCCCTGCTTTAATGTCAGACCACATTTCCCTCTCAAATACTCAATCGACGATCAATTACACTCACGCTTCCAACAAAAAAAACACCCTAATTCACCTCTGGAGAAGACAAGCGACTGGCGATGGTGTTCTGCACCTATGGAAAACAAGCGATTATTAGAACTTCAAGAAATCCTGGTCGTCGGTTTTACGGGTGTCCAGAACTGGTAATGTTCAAAAAAAATTTTGTTATTTCTACTTCATCTACGCTGAATGTGTTCAATGGTGAATCAGGGATCAAAATGTCATTTCATAGGATGGTTTGATCCTGAGATGTGCCAAAGATCAGTTGAAATCATACCAGGACTGTTAAGATCAATGAATGAAGTTGAAATTAAACTCCAAGAAAGTGTAGCAGAGTCAAAGAAATTGAAGAAGAAGCTCATCATGAGCTGGATATGCTTTTTTGTTGTATTAATAGCAATTTTAATGCACTAAGAATATTAGGGTTTTGTTATGTATTTTCTGCATTTCCTAATGTAATTTATTTTGGTTATGGAAATTGGAATGAATGTTGGTATTACTGAATGTTGGTATTACTGAATTGGAATTAAGACAGAGAGTATGGCGTGGAAATTAGAATTTTTTGGAATGCAGTGGTATTACAATGGAAATTGGAATTTTGGTCATTCACAAATTTGTGATTTAACAAAGCAGTGGAAATTAACAAATGCAGTGAGTTTTTAAACAAAGTTAAGTGAGTTTTTGGTATGCATGACAGCAAATGCAGTGAGTTTTTAACAAATGAAGTGAGTTTTTGGTTCTTATGAAAGCAAATGCAATGGTCATTAACATATGACACCAAATGTAGCCCTGACTATATGCAGTGGTCAGTGAGTTTTGTTAATGACCAGCTTTGGTTCATATGACACTAAATGCAATTTTGCTATTACCAAATTACAGTAAATGCACAAATGGTTCATATTAAATGATCTACCTGTATAGAAACTAAATAAATGCCATAGCATAAAAAATAACAAATGAAACTAAATGCCATGGCATAAAAAATAAATGCAGGTCAAACCAAAATGTAGGTTAAATCCCTGCAGTGATTTAAAACCAAAATGCAGGTCAAACCAAAATGCATTAACAAATGCAGTTTAAAACCAGCCCATATGCAGTTTATCTAACAAATGCAGTTTACCTAACAAATGCAGTCAAACTAAAATACAGGTCAAACCAAAATACATTCCAAAAGATAGATCATTCAAATTACAAAACAACCAAAGAGACAGATCATTCAAATTACAAAACTACCAAAAGACAGATCATCCAAATGACATTAAACACCAACATTAGATAACTTAAACTTGTTCTTGGCCCTTGCAAGTCCTGCTGTTGTGTCCCTTCTTCTTACACTTCACACAAGTGACTGTTGTACCCTTCTTTGATAACCTCCCACCTCTGATGGCATCATCCAATTCAAATGCAGACTTCTTCCTTACCTTCTTAGGCCTACCCACAGGCTTATGATGAGTTGGTGGTGTTATGATTGTTGGGACTAGGGACTTTGGCCACAAAGACTCATTCACATCAGAATCAGACCCACTATCCAATATTTCATTATTCAACACCTCTTGCTCTATTTCCTCATCAGCCTCATTGGATTGGTTATTAATGTTCTCAACATCAAGGTCAATGTTCATCCTAAAATCCCTCATGTCAACCTCAACATCATCTATACAATTGTCATCACCTTCAAAATCACTGTCACCTTCTTCATTCACATCCTCATTATCTTCATGGACCTCATCATTATATTCATGGACTTCCTCATTATCTTCATGGACTTCCTCATCCTCACCCAATCCCTCATTAACATTTTCATTATCACCCATAATATCATCTTGAATGTTTGCATTCTTACCTAAGTTATCATCAACCCCAAAGAAAATCTCAAATCTATCATCATCTAATAAATCCATGAAAGTTAGGTCTTCATGTGTCTTACCCATGACATCATGTTCAATGCTTGCATTCTTAATGACTGCTTCTTCTTGATGACAATTCCCACTAGACTCTACTATATCATTAACTATTTCATGGTATCCCAACAGTAACTTACTTGAACTCCTCTTGTTAACCACATTGTTCTCTACCACATCATCACTTACTTCTTCAATCCTCCATTTGGAAGGGGAGCAGAAATATGTATGCACAGTTGTAGTATCAAACTCAGTGTATACATTAATTAGCTTATGATCAGTAATGTATTTTGAAAAGGCCAAGACATTTGAATCACTACCTAAAGCTTGAAGTCCAAAATCTAAATCTGTGTTAGGTACTAGATAGTGGTAATACCTTACTATTTTCATTGGATAACCTAACATCGTCATCACAAAATCCAACTCATGCACAGAGAACCTTTCAATATCAAGCAAATCAAGATAATCTACCTTGCCTTCCACATACATACGGTCTGGAAATCTAGTAAACCTACCCCCATGATGCAACTTAATGGAAAATAGATGAGGGTGTTCACGAATGCAAAATCCTTCTGCATTTTAAGAAGATTACATATCATTCAAAATTTGTATGTTTTAATCACATAAAAATCAGCAATGAACCGAAACAAATGTGAAGATAGCTTACCGTAAAATGCATCCACTTCAGCTTGATCAAGATGTTTTCGAATGAAGAACCCACCTGCCATCGCCAGTCGCTTGTCTTCTTCAGAGGTGAATTAGGGTTTTTTTTTTGGAAGCGTGAGTGTAATTGATCGTCGATTAAGTATTTGAGAGGGAAATGTGGTCTGACATTAAAGCATGGGTTAAAAAGATGAAAATGCCCCTCTTGTGAGGGGCACATGCCAAGACTTAACGGATGAATTGGATGGGGTTAGTCAAAAGGACATAAAGTGTGCAAAGGTTTCAAAAAAAGGACATGGAGTGTAATTAATGAAGCCAAAGGACATAACTTGTAATTTGAATAATAGTTAAAGGACACAATTTGTAATTTACTCTTAAAAATATGTTGGAGGCTTTTGTGGTTTGATATATCACACATTTGGTACCATACAGATAGTGTCTCAGGATCTTTAGAGCAAATACTATGGCACCAAGTTCAACATCATGTATGGCATAGTTCTTCTCATGAACTTTAAGTTGGTATGATTCGTAGGCAATAACCTTGTCTCGCTGCATCAACACACAACCCACACCAGTTCGGTAAGCGTCACAACCAATTACAAAGTCATCATTTCCTTCAGGTAATGCTAAGATCGGTGTATGACTAAGCTTATCTTTAAGAACGTTGGATGCTTCTTCTTTTTTTACACCTCATTCAAATTTTGTTGCTTTCTGAGTTAAAGCAGTTAAAGGTATAGCAATCTTGGAGAAGTCTTTAATAAATCTTATGTATTAGCCAGCAAGTCTAATAAAGCTTCTGATTTCTGTCGGAGTCTTTGGGGCTTCCCATTTCATAACGGCTTCAATATTAATTGGGTCTACTTGTATCCCATGCTCATTCACAGTATGCCCAAGAAACCATACTTCTCATTTCCAAAATTCATATTTTGAAAACTTAGCGTACAATCTTTCTTTTTTCAGGGTTTCCAAAATGATTTTAAGATGCTCAGCATGTTCCTCTGGCATCGGGAGAAGATAAGAATATCATCGATGAAAACGATGACGAATTTATCAAGGAATGGTTTAGAAACCATGTTCATTAAGTCCATGAATGTTGCGGGGGCAATCGTTAGACCAAATGACATGACAAGGAATTCATAGTGACCATATCGGGTTCTGAAAGCAGTCTTAGGTACGTCCTATTCTTGTACCTTTAACTTATGATATCCTGATCTAAGATAGATTTTTGAGAAATACTTGGCTCCTTGTAGCTGATCGAATAGATCATCTATTCTAGGCAATGGATATCTGTTCTTTATAGTGAGTTTTTTAATTCCCGATAGTCAATGGACATTCTCATGTTTCCATCTTTCTTCTTCACGAATAGTACTGGTATTCCCCAAGGTGAGGTGCTAGCACGAATGAACCCTTTGTCTAAGAGCTCTGGAATTTGTTTCATGAGTTCTTTTAGTTCAGAAGGAGCTAGTCGATAAGACTTTGCAACAGGGTAAACTCCAGGAATGAGTTCAATTCGGAATTCAATCTGACGATCGGGTGGATGACCAAGTAATTCTTCCGGAATGACATCCGGGTGATCACAGACTACGGGAATATCCTCAACCTATCCTTTTGGTTTAACGTTTAAAGCATGGAGTAAGAATATACCGTCTCCCTTAATCAGTTCTTTCATAGATTTTGCTATTGAAATAATTTCAATCTTACTAGACTTACTATCACCTAGAATTATCAAACTAGTTTCATCGGGTTTTTTAATCTTGACCGTTCTCTGGTCACAATCAATTTGGGCCTGGTATTGGTTTAACCAGTCCATCCCTAGGATAACTTCATATTTGTTTAGGTTCATTGCCATTAGTGTAACTAATACCTCGTCACCAAAATTGATGACACATTCAGGGTATAATTTGGTTATCCTAATTTGTTCGCCACTTGCCATTTCAACGACAAAGGAATGAATAAGTGGAATCGGTTTTACGCCTAAATATGGGGTGAATGCACATGAAATGAAACTTCTATTCGCTCCTATATCAAATAAAATTTGGGCGTAAATGTTATTAACTAAGTGGAATTGATTTTACCTGCCACTTCCTTAGCTTTACCTTGCTGTTCATCTCCACTTCCTAAGACGAATACTCATCCTGATCCCTTTTTTTACCACTCATTATGGGTTTAAGTGGCTTAGGACACGAAGTCCTATATTCTCTATCTCTCCACAGCTAAAACATTTAACATTTGAGCACTGGATTGCCAGGTGACCAAACTTCTGGCAAGTCTGGCACTACATTCCTTGGGTAGTTCTATCAGGGTTAGGATTAACTCCTCCTCTTCGGGGAAATTTACTGTTTCCCGGTTTAAACTTATAAAAAACCTCATCAGGCTTCCTTTTGTGATCAGTCTTTGGTGGCTCTTGGGCTGCCACCCCGTCGAACATTATCGTACTCTTTTCAACGGCCATACCAATCGTCTCAGGTGCAATAGATTTTACTAGGGTACGAACCTTAGGAGGTAAACCTTGAATATAACATTGACTCTTCGTGATTCAGGAGTAACCAAATGTGGCACCATCTTGGTCATCTCATTGAATTTAGTCGTGTACTCCTGATGAGTCACGATTCCTGCTTTGAATCGTGGGACGCTATATCTTCACAATCAAAGACTTGAGACCATCCTAAGTCATTCTATGGGTTACATCTTCTCCCTTTGTATGTTTGACTAACTCCCACCAGTCAAGAGCCTCCTCTTAAAAGGAGTAAGCAGCAAACTTCACAGCTTGATTCGCTATGCATTCGCTCATCTTGATTATTGCTTCCATAAACGTGATCCATTGCAAGGCTGCAATGGCATCCTTCTTTCCATTAAATTACATGGGTGACTGATGTGCTTCGTGAATTAAGTTTAAAAATATAAGTAAATATATTTTTAGGATGGTTTCACAAGATCAGGTTTTAAATTTATAAAATGACAATTACTTTAACTTAAAACACACACAATAGGCAAATGTACCTATCGGAGCGTAATATAGTTTAGGTAAGAACCAAGTATCAAACCAATGGACACGGCCGGATTAATTAGTGAGTAGGTTTTGTGTGCTTGTGAACCAGAAAAGTAAATGATAGTAAAGTAAATAACATAAAAGTAAAAATGTGCGTGATGTGTGTAACAGAAATGTAACTAGCAGAATAGTAAATATTAGAAAAGTAAATAAGGCGAAAATGATCAAATTACAGATAGTATTACTTCGGGTTTCGAATCAGCTTGGTACGTGATAATGTTAGGTTGACTAATTCAGTGGTATGACTACTACAAACTTGTGACCCAGATCACCCCTAAAGTCTCATCCTCACTACATTTGATTCAATAATTATAATCTTTAAATTAAAATAGCAGTGCCTCCCGTTGGGGACAACAGTTACCCTCAACTCATCAAATGGTCATCTCCGTGTTGGTTTAAGACATCGAACTTAAAATGCTTTATATTAAAGTTAAGTAGGTGATTATATTTTGCTCACCAGGAGGTAGTATAACAATGGGACCAATTATAAATACGTACTGTTTCCAACATGAGTTCACCAATTCTTGGTTACATAATAAGCTCGTATAAAGACGTACGATCTTAAATGTATAGACCAAGCCTTGGCTTACCAATCTCTACTTGTATAAAGACGTACGAGTTTCAAAGAAAGTTTGATTAAAAAGGGTTTTACGATCTTACTCTTTAAAAATCAAGACACTCACAAATATAAAGACGGATTTAGACATTGATAAAATCCCACCGAAGGGTTGTTTTTAAGAGCGAAGTAGTTAAATACATAAACATACCACTAAATTAATACTTTAAACATTAACATGCACCAAACATCATCTTCACCCTAGCAATACAAAGAAATTTTAGCCACGAATGGCCATAACGACTAGCGTGACGATGAGTTTCGTAGGCTCCCCTATTACGGAACAAGGAGGAAGAGCCCCTCTACTCTCTACTCTAACTATAAGAATGCTCTCTTTTGAAGTGTTCTTGAGGTATGGATGGGTGTGTGGAATGAATAACCCAAGCCCTGTATTTATAGGCCTCAAAATAAGCAACGCACGTCCGTGCATTGGTTTGCACTAGCGTGCAAACACTTCGGGAATCAAACAGGGTACAAGGGACATTGTACTGGAGTCCGTGGGGAACAAGACATGCCATGCACAGCCATGCATGGCAAGGCACGGCCGTGCCTTGCCCCTGTCTACTCCCTGCTTCATCTTTTAGATGTTGTTGACTTCCTGTTGACCAATTTTGACTCCCTGGGGTCAATGCTTGGGAATGATCTTCCAAAAGGCTTGATTTCTGGGTGTTTTTGATATGATTTAGCTTGATTTATATTTCCAACACCGAATAACCTACAATTACAAAATATAAACATTTTAAGCATCAATTGTAAGGTTATTATTCAATTAGTACCATAATATGAGGATTATTATGCACGTAAAATATGTATAAATTATGACATATCAGTGACAATCGCTGAAATTCTTGTAGTTGCATCCTTAGCCATGAACTCTTGTGCTCTGATTTGTCATTCCAACTGTTTCATGGGTTCGGGTTGTGCCTATATTGTTTCTGCTAGAGTGGTATGAAGGATATCTTTTGTTCGGGGAACAACACCACTAGTTCCTTCGTTCCAGTTTCCCAAACTATTATGATTCTCCCATCTCCTAAGGGCATTATCAAGGATTCCAGATAGAGTTGTTTGAATCACACGGGTGACCTCAGATGTCACTTCTCCTTGGAATTGGCCTTCAGTCATAATGACTTCTTCCATAGGTTACTCGGATTTAGTATTTGTATTCACGTTCTCATTGGTATTAGGATTCGTGTTGGTCGTATTGCTGGTATTGGACCTAGTATTGCGCATCCTACCCGTACCTCTTCCTTGTCCTCAAGCTCGTCTTTCCATTTGTACCTACATACAGATGTATAACATCAGAATTCGTATAACCGGTCATAATCCAGAAATTCAGAAATTAATAACACTTGGCCAAAATGCCTTTAATTATCTAATTTCTAGGTATTTCCCGTTACAGGTCGTACTTAATGTATACACCTAACTTATCCTGAGGCATTCCAGACTAATCTCATAGTCCTAGTTTAAGTCTAGACAATATTCCTAGAGTATCTAAATCCCGTAAACCGAGGCTCTGATACCAACTTGTCAAGGCCGTAACAAAAATCAGTTCTCTAACTAGAGTAGTACCTCCAACAGATATGTTTCTAAGTAAGAGTGACGGGTCTAGGAGAGATTTATACACCTCTCTTTTCTGGACAGAACATTCCGTTTGTCAGATAACTACTTACTGGTTAGAAGCTAATCTTTTAGTTACTGTGACGTTGATATCAAAAACACACAGCAGAAGACTAAACCATCAACTTTTATTTAAACATTAAAATAGTGTTTACATCATGTTCTTATAAAAGTTACATCATATGTTGCTAACAAGGAACAAGTCAGTCGGGACTTATAGTTCCTGGCATGCCCATCATGTGGATAGTTCATCATCTAGTCCTGGAATGCACTGTCTAATGACTACTTGTGATGCGGTCAAAAACATTTGTTAAAACATGGATCAGCACAAAGCTAGTGAATTCATAAACTAAAATAATTTTTTAAAATGACTCGCCAAAGTATCTTAAACACATTCCTGGGCTTCAACACCGAAATTCATAGATAACTATGAATAATTATTCAGTATATATATAACTAAAGACCGTTCCACGGGTCCTGTACAACATGTCGTTCCATGGGCAAGTGAAATACGAAAAGCGTTTAGAATACGTTACATACAAACAATTGGTACAATCACTTCAAGATACTAAAAATGATTCATAAATCAATCATGTTAGACAAGCTCATGATTGGGTTCATACATCACAGTTTAAGAACTCATATTGGCAGTATTTCGGCTTAGTAATCAGTAATGTGGTAAACACCTTAGGTAGGGCTCCTAGATAAAATATGACATTAATTAGTTACACAAATCTAGCCTAATGGTAAATAACCAAAGTTTAATGGGAGGTCGGAACCTTACCTTAGCACTATCTACGACAATTTATAGTCGAAATGATGGAAACCGGACTCTCGTACGCGAACCGGGACTTGGGATTGGATCACTAGAGATTGTGTGTGTGTATTAAGGTGTAATTGTGTGTGTGAGAAATATTTGGAATCGACCATCTATTTATAGGGGCAAAGTCACACCCGTAGCGGACTGCTACGCTAGGTGGTGGCGGCTGCCACCCCTTGAGGCGGCCTATTTGGCTTCACGCACAAATTGCGACCGTCATGGTCAGGCATAGCGGTCCGCCACCCATTCCACGTGTCAGATTCCAATTTCTGAGTCACGGGACAAGTATCGTCTCCCGAGTGTGTCCTTAGTCAACACGTAGCGGACCGCTAAGGTTCTGGGTAGCGGTCCGCTACCCCTTTGTTTTTCAGAAATTTGGCAATTTTAACTCTTTAATTTCTAGGGAATTTTCGAGGTGTTACGTAAATATACCAAAGTTCAAGGATCAAAAAGTTGAAAATGTGTAGGTCCTCATGGCGCTTCTAGGACCGATCTCGTGATAAGACGTGACGTTAACTCGGAGTGCGGAATCCACCGAATCAATGTTTATATGCATAAAAGACAATGTAGTCAATCACGTAAATAACCTTCACAATTGTATTCCAAATCACAGTAGAGTTTACAGACTCAATCAGACTAATTCGATAATTCTCTGTTCTCTTTGTTCTAATTCGACTGACTCTGTAAACACTTATATAGACATCCGACCTGATATAAGCGAACTTATTAAGTTCGCCTCTAATAGGCTAAGCGAACTTGATAAGTTCGCCTCAGATAGACTAAGCGAACTTAACAAGTTCGCCTCTGATAAACCAGGCGAACTTATTAAGTTCGCCACTCTAATAGGCTAGGCTAGGCGAACTTATTAAGTTCGCCTCTGATAGAACTTACACAGAATTTTATCAACAGTTACAAAACATGTCCTAACAGACTCCCCTTTAACTGTTGCTAACAATTCTATCAATTACATGTCAAAGACTCTAAGACTAAGACATAATATCTTCAAGCTCGTTGTCACCAGAATAGGCTCCAACAGACTCCCCCTTGACAACAGCTTTAGAAGATTGTCATCCGTCTTCATATATCATCAAACAAGTTGTAGTCTTCGTCTTGTTCATCTGCACACTCTCTCTTTCTATCTAGAAGAAAACTTAGGAGAAGGACCCCTTATCAACTTATGTCTGCAATATTCAGTTTATGCAAAGGAGAACAACCAAGAATAACCAACAATTAAGATTTCCATGGAAGCTGGAAAAAATAAAATCTTTTTGGTTTTTCAAACATAAGAAACACAAAATATTTTTGGTTTTTCTCTATATAAACTGAAATGTAAAATACAAAATCACATCTTTTTGGTCGAACATCACGAGTAAGAAGATCATATCAGTATATATGAGATATCAATCACACATCTTGGATATAAAATCCATATAATATCAAATGGTATCCTATGTCATTCTTTCAAGCCTTGACGAATCAAACCAATATCTTTCAAGATTATCAAACTCTATCTTTTCAAGACTTTCATATTGCATGATATGATACATGATAAACATTCAAAGAAAATAGGATCATGCTATGACACACAAATTCAAATTGTCAATATTATAAGATTTGAAACTAAAGCATCTCATTCTCACTTTCTTGTGAGTTAAGGTACCATTTAAGTATGAAATACAACGTGTACCCCACTAGTATGCCAATAGAAAATAAATGCACTATCTTCAAGACATATGATATTTTACTAAAGATTATCCGAATTTCCAGAATGAGGACACATCACTTAGCACATGAATAGCATAATCCAAATTGGATTGTATAGGAATCAATGAGATTCAGAATCGAATGATTCAATGTCTTGGCTTATATATGTGGAATCATAAGATTCAGGTATGTGGATCCAACTGTTATCTGGATTATGAATTCAATGAAATCAGTAAAGATGATTTATCAATATGATCCAAGGGCTAGTATATGTTTGACAGATGTTGTCAAGTACATATCTTGATTATACTTCAAATTGCATGCTTTTCGGGACATGGGAACTGAAGCAAATCGAATGAATAGTGCTAAGGACATAACCCGAAACTGATCTCATAAGACAATCCTTATTAAAAGATAATATTCTATATCTGATAGTGATCTTTTAACGCACACACCCAGGCATAAAATGGGTTCAAATCACAGTTGTAACATATGCAATTATATTTTCACACTACTAATGGTTCAGTGACGCTTTTAGTCTACTGACAATTCAAATTATACGCATACACAACACTATCATTTCCTATTTGTGCAGTCTCTAAAGTTTAGATCAAAACATATAATTCAGATATATTAACATAAAGCACCAACCAGTCAATCTAAGGTCATGTGTGAAAGAACATCTACTGATGTACTATCATCTCTTCTTTAACTTCAAGTAATGTCGATTTTATCTTTTTCAATTTGTTTGGCTTTTTCAAAATCTTTTTCAAAGAAAGTAAAACAAACGAAAATAAAATCTTCTATGAAAACATTTTACTTGGTTACTCAGGATTAAGCAAGTCAATCAATTAAAAACTCAAACCTGTAATTGAATGTCTTTGCCTTTGTCACCAACACAGTTCTGTGCTCCCCCTGTCCTGTAGACTTCCCCTCAACTAGTCAAATGGTTGCATCAATGACTTTATGCTCACCATCGTCATCCTAAGTTTCAGGTTATCATTTGGACTTTGTAAAACAATTTCCAAAACATGGTGTGTGACATATTCTCCCCCTTGAGCATCAAGTCGTTGAATCAAATAGATTTCTCAGTTATCAACAACTCTTTACTGTTGCAGATGTTATTTCCTGTCATGTGCTTAGAACCACCACTATCAACAACCAAAATGGTATTAATAGTCTCTCTTGGTTATTCATGCACATCTAACAAGAAACATTAATTTGAAATTGGGACCCAAGCCATGGTAGTCATGGGTCTTCCATTTGTATCAAAATAATAAACCTCACTCCATTCACAATCAAATCTCTCATCAATTTTCGGAGATTGTTCCGACGAGTCAGAAACAGAAACTTTAGATTTCCAAACATACTTATGTTCATTAAGTTCTTTTTGCTTAAAATGTGAAGTGTTTGAACATTTTCTTTCATTTGAAAATTGATTTGATTGTGAAAACTCTTGTTGTTCTAAAAGTTTTCTCAATCTTCTGTTTCTCCTTCGTCTTTGAGGTCTAGAAAGCCTCTTCTCAGATTTTGAATTACCCTTTGGTGTAACATGAGGTTTAACCACATTTGGGTTAACATAAGGCTTACCATGAGTTCTTACCTTTTCTGGAGTAACATGTCGGTTACCTTTGGCGTTGTGAGGACAAGCAATCCTAATGTGACCTACAAGACCACAAGAAAAGCAAGATCTCGTCTCACGATAATCTCTCATATAAAGAATCTTCACATGATTAGATACACTTGAAGAAGATTCTCCTACATGAACTTCTTTTGGAGTTTGAGACTGAACAAACTTTTTCTCAACGGGTTTTTATTCAAGCTTCATCTTCTCAGGAACTACATGCTTCTTCCCTTTATTTTTGTAACGACAGTTCACCACAATGTGTCCTATCGCATTACAATGAAAGCATGTACGCCTGTCTTTATAATCTCTGACATATGGAACTCTCCTTGAATTTGAAGAACTTCCAAATGTATTTTTACCAGATGAATTTGAATCAACCTTTAAGTCTTCTTTCTTAATCTCTTTCGGAATCCCCTCTACCTTAGCTTCATCAAAATATTCATCATCACTTTCATCAGAATACACCATATCTTCACCTGTGACTGGATTCACCTTCAACACAGTCTTAGGATCTAAATCCTCAACTTTTATAATCTCAGGTGTAACAGAATAATTTCCGTTGAATGGTGGAGGAACATAACCAATACCACTAGTTCCCTTCCCCTCTTTAGTATTATTATGATAATGTTCTAATAAGAATGATGAATTTCCAAAGCTTTCTAACTTTCTATGTAATCTGATAACCTCTGCTTTAGATTCAGCTAGTTCCTTATCTTTCTCAACTAGATCATTATTTCTTTTCTCAATTTCTGCAAAGGACATATTCAGGTGATATGCCTGCTCTTTGATCTTCAGAGTCAGAGAACTTATATCCCTCTTCAGTGATTCTATCCTTTCAATACACACATTCTCATTATCCTTTAATTTCTGGTTTACAGTGTGCATCGATTTCAAATGAGGTTTACGTTGTCATCCATAACCCTCATCATTTTATCCTTAACTGAAACACAGTTAGAACAAAACGTCTCAGAGTTAGAAAATACCTCAGGTTTTACTTCTGAAGAAGATGCACCAGGAGCCATGAAAACGTCATCATCAGCTTCACTCTTTTGTTCAACAATAACAGGCTCTGCATCAGTTTCTAATTCACTCAGATCATCTTCAACTGTTTGGAAGCTTACTTCAGTATCTACATCACTCTCGGTAGACTGAGTACTTTCACCAGATCTAATACTCTCACTATCACTTAACTCGGTAGAAGAATCACTTTCAGAAACACTCTGCTTTACTACTTCTTCTTTGATCAAGACCACAAACGCTTGAGAATTTGCTTCACCCTTTTTCTTTAAAGCTTCCCATAGTTCTCTTGAAGTTGGACACTTCCCGAGACTATGAATGATTTCTTTTGGTAAAGACAACGTTAAAGTTTCACGCGTCTTCATCTCTCGATCAAACTTCTGCTTTTCTAGTTTACAAAGAGCTGTCATTGGTTTAGGAGCATCATAATATCCCATATAGTCATAAGTAGGATGCACATATCCTTCAAATATGGATGTCCAAAAGTTTTAATCAGTTTCTGATACGAACTGTTCGAACCGGACTTTCCAGCTACGAAAATATGATATGCACAAAAGTCTCGGTGGCATAGTTTCAATCTCATTATCATCACATGAAATTGACATTTTGAAATTTTTGCAAAAATATCCGGAAAAAATTTCCCGCCAAAATACTCTTTTTTAAAAATTTTAAAATTTCAAAAATGATTCAAAACGACCATATAAGCTTTCCCTAAAAAATTTGGACAAGAAGAATTTTTTTTTTTTAAGAACACCAGCAAACAGATAAGTTCGCCTGATACTGTACAAGCGAACTTAATAAGTTCACCTAAGAGACACCCAAGCGAACTTAATGTGAAGCGAACTTAATAAGTTCGCTTAAACCAGAAACTTGAAATCTGCTTAAGTTCGCTTAAATCAGAATCCAACAATCTGATTAAGTTCGCATAAAATAAGTTCGCTTAAACCTGTGAGAAGCGAACTTGACAAGTTCGCCTGCTAAGTTCGCCTGCACACTAATCAGCAAGTTCGCTTGCAGTAACAGAATCAAGATCAAGAACACTTCAGACCAAATTCGCGAACAAGAAACATACTGAAATCATCATTAATCACTGATTTGAAGGAATTAATCAAAATTGGACCATAGGATTGTGTAATTTCGCAATTAGAACCTTTCTATCGGATCAATTTCTTCAAAATCCTCTTCAAAAACACCAAATCAGAACCAAATTAAGCTTGAAAACTCCATTTTTATCAAGAACACAAAAAAGATGAAAAATCTTCAAAATCTCTGAAATTTGATGTTGATTGGACACGAAAACACCACGAATCTTCTGCTAATCAATAGCAAAATCTCTGATACCACTTGTAGGTCCTCATAGCGCTTCTACGGATCGATCTCGTGATAAGACGTGACGTTAACTGGAAGTGCGGAATCCAACGAATCAACGTTTATACGCACAAAAGACAATGTAAACAATCAAGTAAATAACATTCTCAATTGTATTCCAAATCACAATGGTGTTTACAGACTCAATCAGACTTATCATTGTGTTCTCTGTTTTCTGTGTTCTAATTCGACTGACTCTGTAAACACTTATATAGACATCTGACCTGATATAAGCAAACTTAATAGGCTAAGCGAACTTAATAAGTTCGCCTCAAATAGACTAAGCGAACTTAACAAGTTCGCCTCAGGCGAACTTATTAAGTTCGCCTCTCTAATAGGATAGGCGAACTTATTAAGTTCGCCTCTGATAGAACTTACATAGAATTTTATCAACAGTTACAAACACATGTCCTAACAAAATGTGAAAATCCATCGGTAACAGACCGTCTGCCACGGGTCCAGTGACTAATGGGCAAATTCTGAAACGTGGAAACCTTATAGCAGACTGTCACGCATGGTAACGGTCCGTCACAGCCGCAAAACTATAAGGGTGCGCCACGTCTCAATCCCTAACGGACCGTCACGCCGCTAACTTACCAGAGGGCGACACATGTCTGTAGACTTGTGAAACCCTAATCTGGTGACAGACGGTCACCACCTTTAACGGTCCGTCACAGACCTTGGCCAGACCCTATAAATAGATGCTCTAGTTCATTCACTTTCCTCATACCACAAACGATTCGAACATCCATTTCCTTGTTCCAGAGACCCATTAGCCCGACCCCGGAGCTTTCGATTCGATTCCCGCTAGTTGTAGTGCCCGGTTAACAAAGAAACGATCGTAAAAAGGTCAAAACGCTAGATTAACCAAGATAAGAGGTTGATTGTATAAATTCCCAACTTAGAGGCTCATTCCTATTATCAAGGTGAATACTTTATCTATTTCAAAACTTGTGTTAAACATGTACATTTACAAAAATGGTCAAATAAATGTTAATGGAAATAATGCTCAACGTTCTACTACGTGTAAGCATTCGGGACATAAGTTTACGTAAAACTTGCACGGGATACACGAGCCGGGCGAAAGTCCCGGTCCCTTTATAACAAACTAGCTTAGACCCCGTGTAATACACACAGGGTGAAAAATATCAACACGTGAATTTCTCAAATTTTATTTATGTATTTTACAGTTGTAAAAATATATTACTATACATATATTAATGATAGAAAACAAAATTCAAAATATGTAAAAAATAATATATAATTGGGTTTTGAAAATACGTCAATTACTATTTAATGTAATTTGACTTTTATTTACTATCTGATTGAAAATTAAAATTACATAATTAGGTTTCAAAGTTTTTTTTATAATAAAGGACCATTTAAAATAAATTTGTTATATTAATATAATTAGTAATTTATTAAAAGATATGAGTACATTTAATAAGAGAGAAGCGAGAAAAAAATGATGAGATTGAATATGCTGACGACACGTGGCATACAAAAACCTTTATTTATTATATAGTATAGATGTGGCGGCATTGGCCTGCCCGTTGTTAATAAAGACATACTACTAGTGTAGTCAGGACATGGGCATGTTGAATGTATAGATTGAACATAAAAGTTGTGATTATCATATTAATACTTGTTTATGCCGTAATGCTTTTTATGTCAAGATAATTGTATTCACCAGCGTTCGCGTTAACGTTTCATTTTCAAAATGTTTTTACGTAATCAATAAAAGTTTTGATGAAAAAGGGATAGGACAGTGGCCCATGAAATGATATGTGAAAAGGATATTGTGCACGTTGGATTCTTAGACCTCGTGTATTGATAATCCTAAAAGGTGAAAAGGAGATAAGACCGGGGAATTGATCAATCCTGGATAGTACTATTTCCGGTGGCTATATATGTATTTGGTTTCTAACTCTGTTTTATAATCAAATCAAGAAAGGTATTTAAATCCCTGTGTCTATAAAAGTAAATGCAAGACTTTTGTTTTTCAACTGAGTTTTGATTTTTACAAATACAACCCTTAAGGTTGAAACAAATGTTGAAAAAATCCTTATGAAAAGACTTCCGTTGTATTTTATAAACCTCTAAAATCAAAGCAGGTATCAATCGAGCTCGCACACGTCTAGGAGGTACCTGAGGCGGGGTGTGACATGATGTGCGAAAGGTGGTGAACTAGGGGTGGTGGTGGGGAAGAGAATGGGAATAACTATAAGTGACCAAGTAGTGCGGTTGGGGAATGAAGTGTTGTGTTGTTGGAGATATTGCCATAAGGAAATTCATTTTCAACAAATTCAACAAGTCTAGAGGTGTGGAGTTTATTTGTAAGTGGGTTAAGCGCATAATAAGCACTTTGGGATGGTGAATAGCCAACAAAAGTACATGGTTTGGATTTTGGGTGGAGTTTGTGTGGTGAGTAGGGACGAAGCCAAGGTAACAAAAGCATCCAAAACTTCTAAGTTTATTGTAGTTTGGATGTTTGTTAAACAAACGATAATATGGGGAATCGTTTTGTAGAGTTGGTGTGGGAAGACGGTTTATAAGATAGGCGGTTGTGGTAAGGGCGAATGACAAGTAATGAAGGGGTAATTTGGCATGTGATAGGAAGGAAAGACTAGTTTTGACTATATGACAATGTTTATATTCGGTGTAGCCGTTGTGTTCGAGTGTGTTTGGGGGGAGGGGGGGTGAGATGATGTAAGGCCCTAAACCCGGGAGGCCACACTTTTTGGATTTACTCATTTACAAACAGTTCTTAAACTTTGAATATCAAAATAACGCAGCAGAATCATTCATTCAACATAATTAAAACTTGTTCAAACATGCGGAAGCGTAATATTGTCTTAAACATAAAACATAACATAAATGAAACATAACGGGATGCCAGTCTTCATATCATCTGGGTAACTCATCAAGCCGCCCAGCATCACCGTCCATCATCATAACATGCCCTTAACCTGAATGTGCATAATAAAAGTCAGCTACGCGGGTGAGTTCTAGTTTTACATAAAACCTTAACATAAACATTTAGCCAAAAATATAACATACATTTGTTTAACAAAAGCGTACGTAAAACATGCAATAACTTAACATCATCATAACATCGTAACATAAGTCAACATGAATCGAATCTGCGCCTTCTCGTAACCGTCAATTCCATACATCGCATACCAACGGATGAACTTAAGGCTCGTTACCTCTAAGTCATCCGTCACCCAGGTCTCCTAAGGCTCGTTACCTCTAGGTGGACCAAACACATGTCTCCTAAGGCTCGTTACCTCTAGGTAGATAGAACATAACTTAGGCACTATTTCCCCGCAAGGAATAGTACCTTCCATCGGGATCCCGGTAATCCCATGGGTGACCGTCGTCACCCCATCATCAACCAGTTGTACAATCGTTAGCCAGCCACAAAGGCCCCCCGTAAGGGTGAGGCCAATACATACATACATACCTTAGCTCCCATAGGAACTCGTGGCAGATTCGTTCATTCGTGACTTTGATAAAACCTTTTACCTCATTTTAGTTAAAGCATTCGTACGTTTTATTAAACAAAACATCATCTCTTTCGTAAACCTTTCGTAAACTTCATTTGGAAAAACATTTCATAAACATCATCTCGTAAACATCATTTCGTAAACATCATATCGTAAACATCATTTCGTAAACCTCATTTTAAAAACATCATTCCGTATGTATGCACACCAGCCCAAAAACATTTAATTAAAACAGTTAACGAAGGGCTTCTAGAACTCACCTGATAAGCTAATCTGGGTTGTCCTAAACAAAGGTCCAACAACGTCATTTCCGATCTGAATTGATTAGTTAAATACACATCAGACCAATCCTGACTCTAACGGTTTAACCATTCTGAATTAGGCGAACATACTGACTTTACTAACCAGCTGATGCTTGCGCACTTAGCAAGTGCGCAAGGCCTTGTTCTTGCGTACTTAATAAGTGCGCAGACTTCGCTTCATGCGTGCTTGATAAGTACGCAGGCTTTGCTTCATGCGTACTTGATAAGTACGCAGAACCTTCTTCTTGCAAAAAACCCTAACTTTTTGAACGCAGATCTGATCACGTCAAGATCCTGACTTTTTGTTCAAAACATTCGTTTTTCCTTCTAGATGCTAGATCTATGCTCATTTTCAAGTTTTATGTGTAAAAATGTTACCTTTTCATCCAAAACCCGAAAAACCCCAAAACGAACAAAAACTCAGATCTTGACAAGATCTTTACCTGTATCGAGCTTCTGATTCGGAGGTTCTTCTCACGAGCTATGGAGCAACACTTTTTTTGGAATCTCGGGCCGATCCGTCTACTTTCTCTCTCTTCGGTTTCTCTCTCTAGAACTTGTAAAATGAGAAAAGAGAGATGGGCTAGGGTATTTATAGGGAGAGACTACCCTTGAGCCCATACGCTCACAAGCCCATAGCCGGCCCATTCCACGCTCGTTTGCCGTTCGTCTCGTGTTAAACCCGTTTCCATTTATTGTCGTTTATTATTTTCGGGATGTTACAAGTCTACCCCCCTTACAATAGGTTTCGTCCCCGAAACCTATCATAAGTCAAATAGTTGAGGGTACGACTCCCTCATTTCCGTCTCCGTTTCCCAAGTAGATTTTGATCCCTTACGGTGCTTCCATTGGACTTTAAACAATTGAATAATCTTATTACGCAAACGCTTCTCCTTTCTGTCTAAGATGGCCACGGGTTCTTCGATGTAGTTAAGACTGTTGTCGACCTCGATGTCAGTAAGTGGTACGTGAGCCGACTCATCCTCCAAACACTTTCACAAGTGTGATACATGGAAGGTAGGATGAGTCCCACTTAACTCATCAGGCAACTCTAACCGATAAGCGACTTCACCAACCCGTGCTATTATCCTGAATGGTCCGACAAACCTCAGACTTAACTTTCCTCTCTTTCTGAATCGCATGATTCCCTTCCAGTGTGACACTTTCAACATTACTCTGTCCCCAACATCCAACTCAATAGGCCTTCGTCGTTTATCCGCATTGGATTTCTGTCGATCTTGTGCGGCCTTCATTCGTGCTTTGATTTGATCAAACTTTTTTGACGTTTCTCTTATGACTTCAAGACTTCCTAATTCCTTCTGTCCAATCTCACCCCAACAAACCGGGGTCCTGCATCTTCTCTCATACAACATTTCGTAAAGTGGCAGCCTATCGTCGTGTGATGACTATTGTTGTAGGAGAATTCGGCTAACGGCAGATGACTGTCCCAACTGCCGCCAAAATCGATAATACAAGCACGAAGCATATCCTCCAATGTCTGAATGGTATTTATGGGTGGTATGCCATGCTAACATTGAGTCTCGTGCCCATCGCCTCGTGAAATCTTTTCCATAACCTGAATGTGAATCGTGTGTCCCGGTCAGATACGATCGTCAAAGGCATCCCATGCCGTGCTACTACTTCGTTAATAAATACTTCTGCTAACCTTTCCGACGAGAACGCCTCGCGAATAGGTAGGAAATGAGCACTCTTCGTTAAACGGTCCACAATTACCCAAATGGTGTCATGACCTTTAGTTGTGCGAGGTAGCTTGGTTATGAAGTCCATGGTAATGTGTTCCCACTTCCATTCCGGTATATCAAGAGGTTGAATCTTTCCATAAGGTTTCTGGTGTTCAGCCTTTACTTACGAGCTAGTCAAGCACTTGCTTACGTACTTTGTCACTTCGTGTTTCATTCCAGGCCACCAGTATTCCTTCCTCAGATCTTGGTACAATTTGTTGGTACCGGGATGGATAGAGTAACGAGACTTATGAGCCTCATCCAAGATTTTGGTCCTAACTCGCCACCCATAGGTATCCATACCTGCCCAAAACGTGTCATAACACCAAGGGTGTTATATTCCAACTTGTCCTGTTGGCCAACCATTATTTCCTTCTTTATGTTTTCTTCCTTAAGTGCTTCATCTTGAGCTCTTTCAATTTCCCTCATCACATCTGATGTTACCACCAACTGGCATGCTTTCACTCTAATAGGAGCAGGCACATCCTTTCGGCTTAGAGCGTCAGCCACCACGTTTGCCTTTCCAGGATGGTATATTATTTCACAGGCATAGTCTTTCAATAGTTCCAACCATCGTCTCTGCCTCATATTAAGTTCCCTTTGTTCGAAGAAATACTTCAAACTCTCGTGGTCGGAGTAAATAGTAAACTTCACCCCGTAAAGGTAGTGCCTCCAGATTTTTAATGCGAATACGACAGCAGCAAGTTCCATATCGTGAGTCGGATAATTGGCTTCGTGAATCTTCAACTGCTGTGACGCATACGCGATCACTCTCCCGCGTTGCATCAATACGCATCCAAATCCCTGACCCGAAGCTTCAGAGTATACCACTAAGTCTTCATTACCCTCAGGAAGGGCCAAGACTGGAGCTTTGGTTAGCTTCTCCTTCAATTCCTTAAACGCCTCGTCCTTGGTCGAACCCCATTCGTACTTTACCTCCTTCCGAGTCAACTTTGTCAACGGCGAAGCTATTTTCGAGAAATCCTGGACGAATCTCCGATAGTAGCCTGCCAATCCCAAGAAACTGTGAATTTCAGTTGGCGTCTTAGGAATGTTCCATTCCCTTACCGTCATTATCTTTGCTGGGTCAACCATAATGTCGTTCGGGTTAATGACGTGACTTAGGAATTGGACTTCCCGAAGCCATAACGCGCATTTGAAGAACTTAGCATACAACTTTTCCTTCTTCAGAGCTTCCAATACCTCTTTCAAGTGACATGCGTGATCACCCTCATTCTTGGAGTAGATAGGATATCATCGATGAACACGATTACCGATCGATCCAGCATTGGTCGACAAACTCTATTCATCAAATCCATGAACGCTGCGGGGGCGTTCGTCAATCCCAAAGACATTACGCGGAACTCGAAATGTCCATAACGCATGTGAAATGCAGTTTTCGGTATGTCTTCTTCCATCACCTTACAGATGGTACCCGGATCGAAGGTCAATTTTTGAAAACCAACTTGCGCCTTGCAATTGATCGAACAGGTCGTCGATCCTTGGTAAATGGTACTTGTTCTTCACCGTACGTTTGTTCAACTCGCGATAATCAATACACATTCTCATCGAACCATCTTTCTTCTTCACAAACAACACCGGAGCACCCCACGGCGAGAAGCTCGGTTGGATAAACCCTTTCTCAAGTAACTCGTCTAGTTGTGCCATTATCTCTTTCATCTCCACTGGTGCTAGTCGATATCGAGCTTTAGCCACGGGCTGGGCATCTGGTACTAAGTCAATTCGGAACTCAATTTCTCTGTCTGGTGCTATCCCAGGCAAGTCCTCTAGAAACACCTTTGGGTACTCACGTATCGTTTAGTTCCTTCACTTCCTTACACTTGTCAATCACGTACACCAAATAAGCCTCGCATCCGCGCCTCAGGTAATCTGCTGCCTTGATCATTGAGATGACGTTAGGCATCGGGGCGTCATGATATCCAAAAACCTCGACTTCGCTACCATCTGAAGCCTTGAGTCGGATTATCTTTCGTTTGCATATAATTTGCGCTTCATTGGCAATTAGCCAATCCATACCTAACACGACATCAAACCCACCCAAAACCGTAACAAACAACCGGACGGGGAATCTATGGCCTTCTATTTTTATCGTGGAATTGTCAACTACATCAGTCACCCTCGCAGTTCTACCCTCAACGGTTTCTACGCTAAAAGCCCTTTTCTAGCTTACTCACAGCGTACTTTACTCTTTTTCAAAAAGTCGCATATATAAAACTCTTACTGGCACCTGAATCAAATAACACAGATACGAAAGTGTTGTCCAGGATAAACGTACCTGACGCCACATCGGGGTCCACCCTGGCCTGTTCCTGTGTCAGCGCATAGGCTCGAGTCTTCGCTCGGGGCCTGTCTTCTTTCTTTTCGGGGCCTTTCCCTTTTCCCGCTTCACCCATTCTTAGTTTGGTGCATTCCCGGCTCATATGGCCACTTTCACCACAATTAAAGCATTTAATGCCTTGCATGCATTCACGGGAGTAGTGCCCAGTCTTGCCACATTTGTAGCACAGATTTGTCTCTAGCCGACATTCACCCGCATGTCTTACCCCACATTTTCCACAGACTGTCGTCTCGCCTACCCTGGCCTGTTTGTCCCGATCCCTAAACAACTTCTCAGCAGATCGCTTAGCGGGAAAACTCAGCTTCTTCTTAAGCTCTTCAATGGCAACGACATTCAGCGCCAGATCATCAAATACCACGCCGCTCAGTTCTACTACCGAATCATAGGTAGTAGGGGCGTTTGCCTTAACATAGGTGCGGACCTGTTCCGGCAGCCCTTGAATGTAGCAGGCAATCTTTCTTTCCTCAGTCGTGACAAGGTGTGGCACCAGATGTGCCAGTTCATTGAACTGTGTGGTGTATTGCCGGTGCGTCATGTTCCCAGCCTTAATCCCCATAAATTCCCTTTCTACCTTTTCGATCTTATTCCTTGGACAGAAATTCTTGATCACCAAAGTTTTCCAGTCAGTCCACATCATCGCATCCACAGCCTCGTCCCCGTTGGTTTGACGTACACCTTCCCACCAATGGGATGCTTCCTCTCTGAAGGAGTTAGCAGCAAATTTCACAACTTGATTCGCTCGACACTCGTTTAGATGAATGGCAGCTTCCGTACGGATTACCCAATCAAAAGTAGCCACCACGTCCTTCTTCCCAGTCAGGACCGGCGGGTCACATGCTTTAAAGGACTTATAGTCGCAACCACGGGTAAGCGGTGCGTTAACTGCCTCAGTGTTCGGGGTACCAACCGTCGTGTTAGACCCATCCGTCTCACTAGCCTTCTTTAACGCTTCTGCCAACAGTCCTGGCAAAGAAGCCTTCATCAACTCAGTAACCTCGCGTGCCAAGGCCGCTTACACTTCCGGTTCGAAAGTGCAGTGTTGATCTCCCACGGGAGTCCGTTCAGTTCCATGCATGCTGATTTCTGGCTACGTGTGGACACTTCCTTCTTCACTGTACTCCTGACGAGCAGGAGTCCTATTACGACCACCGGTACGGCCCCCACCACGCCTTCCGCTCTTTCGTCCCGCCATGTCGTTCTATAAGACAAGGAATCTAATGTCATCACGCTAGTTAACAAATATAATTCAACAAGCACTGTAAGATGTTAATATACACTAGCCATCTGCAATTAACCATTACACTACATTTCGATTTCTATTTGACCACCTTTGTGATTTCATCAGAACACAAGTCCTTACCTAACCCTTTCTAAGGCATACTATATATGTAAATATATACTACCTTCATACCTGATGCTGTGGCTTGAGTTACCCGTGCTGGCATCCGCTTTCGGTCCCTTTTCACAGTTTAAGTTCAGACAATGGGAGTGTACGAATCTCTTAAACTATTGCTCTGATACCAACTTGTAATTCCCCAAACCCGGGAGGCCTCACTTGTTGGATTTACTCATTCACAAACAGTTCTTAAACTTTGAATATCAAAATAACGTAGCAGAATCATTCATTCAACATAATTAAAACTTGTTCAAACATGCGGAAGCGTAACATTGTCTTAAACATAAAACATAACATAAATGAAACATAACGGAATGCCAGTCTTCATATCATCCGGGTAACTCATCAAGCCGCCCAGCATTACCGTCCATCATCATAACCTGCCCTTAACCTGAATGTGAATACTAAAAGTCAGCTACGCTGGTGAGTTCTAACTTTACATAAAACCTTAACATAAACATTTAGCCAAAAACATAACATACATTTGTTTAACAAAAGCGTACGTAAAACATTCAATAACTTAACATCATAACATCGTAACATAGCATCATAACATAAGTCAACATGAATCGAATCTGCGCCTTCTCGTAACCGTCAATTCCATACATCACATACCAGCGGATGAACTTAAGGCTCGTTACCTCTAAGTCATCCGTCACCCAGGTCTCCTAAGGCTCGTTACCTCTAGGTGGACCAAACACATGTCTCCTAAGGCTCGTTACATCTAGGTAGATAGAACATAACTTAGGCACTATTTCCTCGCAAGGAATAGTACCTTCCATCGGGATCCCGGTAATCCCATGGGTGACCGTCGTCACCCCATCATCAACCAGTTGTACAACCGTTAGCCAGCCACAAAGGCCCCCGTAAGGGTGAGGCCAATACATACATACATACCTTAGCTCCCGTAGGAACTCGTGGCAGATTCGTTCATTCGTGACTTTCATAAAACCTTTACCTCATTTTAGTTAAAGCATTTGTACGTTTTATTAAACAAAACATCATCTCTTTCGTAAACCTTTCGTAAACTTCATTTGACAAAACATTTCATAAACATCATCTCGTAAACATCATATCGTAAACATCGTTTCGTAAACATCATTTCGTAAAGCTCATTTTAAAAACATCATTCTGTATGTATGCACACCAGCCAAAAAATATTTAATTAAAACATTTAAAGAATGGCTTCTAGAACTCACCTGATAAGCTAATATGAATTGTCCTAAACAAAGGTCCAACAACGTCACTTCCGATCTGAATTCATTAGTTAAATACACATCAGACCAATCCCGACTCTAACAGTTTAACCATTCTGAATTAGGCGAACATACTGACTTTACTAACCAGCTGATGCTTGCGCACCTAGCAAGTGCGCAAGGCCTTGTTCTTGCGTACTTAATAAGTACGCAGACTTCGCTTGATGCGTACTTGATAAGTACGCAGGCTTTGCTTCATGCGTATTTGATAAGTACGCATGACCTTCTTCTTGCGTACTTGATAAGTACGCATGACCTTCTTCTTGCAAAAACCCTAACTTTTTGAACGCGGATCTGATCACGTCAAGATCCCGACTTTTTGTTCAAAACGTTCGTTTTTCCTTCTAGATGCTAGATCTATGCTCATTTTCAAGTTTTATACGTAAAAACGTTACCTTTTCATTCAAAACCCAAAAAACCTCAAAACGAACAAAAACTCAGATCTAGACCAGATCGTTACCTGTATCGAGCTTCTGTTTCGGAGGTTCTTCTCACGAGCTATGAAGCAACACTTTGCTGGAATCTCGGGTCGATCCGTCTATTTTCACTCTCTTCGGTTTCTCTCTCTAGAACTTGTAAAATGAGAGAAGAGAGATGGGCTAGGGTATTTATAGGAAGAGACTACCCTTGAGCCCATACACTCGCAAGGCCATAGCCGGCCCATTCTACACTCGTTTATTCCGTTCGTCTCACGTTAAACCCGTTTCCATTTATTGTCGTTTATTATTTTCGGGATGTTACAGATGAGACACTCCATTGGATTGGAGGTGAGATGTGAGTTTTACATATTCTCTTGGATATTGGTTTGAAAATAATTTTCAACTAGGTTTTGGGATCGAGTGAAGGTAGTTAAGGAATCATATTTCTTTTTAAGTGGATATAGCCATATATATTTATTATTATGGTTAACAAATATGATGTAATATTTAAAGCCATCAAATGAGGTAATTGGTGAGGACCAAATATCAAAAAATATTAAGTCTAGAGGAGCTTTAAAAGATAAAGTTGATTGATAAAATGGTAATTCGTGGCTCTTGTTTATACGAAAAGAGTTACAATTATTATTGAAATTGAAAATGCAAGAAATAAAACTTGATAAGGTTTGCAAGACTTTATTGTTTGGATGTCCCAAGCGTGATGCTAATACTTGGATGTAGTCTTTTGTAAGGAGAAAGTAGTGGGAGGATGCAATAAGCGTGAAGAGTGAATCTCATATATCTCGTTTCTTGCCATCCCTTTGAGAAGGGGGAGTTTGGAACTTCGATCATTTATGATAAAAACGAAATCTAAAATTTGATTAGAAAATTATTGTAATCAGATAAGTGGGAGATTGAAAAAATGTTTCGAGAAGGAGATGGAACACAAAACACTTGTTTTAAAACTAACTAGTATTTGTGCCCGGCGCGTTGCGACAGAAACAAATGTTTGGCAAAAAACCAACCCATATTTGGCAGGAGGTTTTCGATAGAATTTTATGGGTCTACAACACAGTCTAATAGATAATACTTGATAATAACCAAAACATGAATTTTTTTTGTGGAAACGGCTTCTAACACCTGTTACATGAGGATGCAAACCATAAGATGGCATATATAAGAAAAAGGATTTGCCTATGGTTAGTTAAAGAAAGAGTATACACCTAGAACATGGACAAACTAAACAATTAATTGAAAAAAAATACTTGAAATTCATTTTAACAAAATCTCAATGTCTTGGTATGACATGATAACCCGCCATGATTAATTCAAATTATATGGAGTATGATTGATAGCACAATTCAAATGCAAACTAACTCCTATGGATTTTCAACTCCAATCTACAGTGCTTGTAACCTATCTTTGTTATTGATTGTGTACACCTATAAGTAGTTTTTTTTTACAAAACCCAACAGATTCAATTGTTTGCATACCGATTCAATTATATAGAAGATGAAATGGCGCGATTGAGATAAAATGACCTTAAATATAATAAGATAATTTACAATGATTTAAAACACTACCAACAACAAAACAGAATTTTTTTGAGATTACAGCAGAAAGTATATGCTAAACCAACTTAACAATACGTACTTGTATCGCAGCAGATTGTTAAGTTTATAAGGAGTCTATCAAAAATTGTAGACAGTAGTAGTCACTGTCAAACGTTTATATACTACAAACACAAAAAAGGAAAAGCAGAAATAACATAAATGAAAAGATAAAACAAAGAGACCTAAATCAAATTAACAAAATTTTAACAATTTAGCAAACAATTTGAATACTTCCTTATATACCAGATACTAATGTTCAATCACACTAAAAATATTTCCATGTGTAGTTTTATTGAAATTACCAGGTATGTTCCAATCAACAAATAATGATGGCAACTTCTACAATCTCCATAATCATAAATTCATAGTGAAGTTTGATAAGGAAATTTGATGGCAACTTTGCATAGTTTCTGATATCCATTAAATTTCTAATTTAAAGACGTTATATCCCTAAATCCCTAATTCCTAAAAAACATTGTCATTCCTAATGAAACACTAAAATAAAACAGTTTTCATACATCTAAACATCTATTCAGAAAGTAGCATCGACCACCGGCGCTGATATTATTGTTTGCTGGGAAAGATTCAGATTTGCTTCTTCCATCCGCTTTCGTTTATATATTCCTGTGATGACTTCCATTTGCAGGTGAAGCGAAATTGGTTATCTTGATGGGAAATTTTGTTATAGCCTAACGACCCTGGCCCAACGGGTTTAGATTGAATTTCTTGATATGCTCATATATTTAATGTTGTTTCTAACATAGTTGTTTTAGTAATTTGTTTCCTATTTATGATTCACGGAAAAAAAATGTCTTTTATTTTATATTTACATTGTACTACTGTTTTAAAATAAATTGTAGCTGATTTTTGATTTTATATTTGACTTTAGAAGTCAAAGTTAGTACGTTCTAAATGCAAAATCAGAAGAAATTCAGTCATTCCAATAAAGACACTGCATTAGTTATAAATATCAAAATCAAAAGCTTATAGTTTGACTTTGAAATAACATTTTGAAAGTCCAAAAGAAATATGCCATAGAAGAACCAAATTACTATCGGCCTTAATCCCTGTCATAATTTTTTGCATTAATGTATCAATGCTAAATCAACCCTCCAAGATTTTTCTAAATGCACTTGAAAATTGGTGTTTGAACCTCAAATGATCTCAGCGTTGCTCACTCACACACTTATCAATTGACCAATTTTTATCTCAGTGTCGTATTAATTCTGATTTAGTGTTAGTTTGGGTTAGTTTCACTAAAATTAATTTGATCATTTTAGATTAAAATTATTTAACCCTTACCATACTTACTTAATTTATACCCTTTGGATTTCTAAATCCTAATAATACTACTACCAGCCTAAATGCCTCATCATCAATTTTGCATTAACTGATCATTGCTAAATCAACCCTCCAAGTCCTTTTCTAACTGCACCTGATAACTGGTGTTTCAAACTCCAAAGATCTCATTGTTGCTCACTTACACACATATCAATTGACCAAAATTCTACTCGGTATCATGTTATTTCTGAGTTAGTGTTACTGTGGGTTGATTTCACTAAAATTAATTTCACATTTTAGATTAAAATTATTTAACCTTACCATACTTACTCACTGAATTTATACCCTTACTATACATACTACAGGAATGCAGAGGATTAATTTTTAGTTCTGTTCATTTCTAAGTTTTTACATACATAAACTATTTAAGAAAAGTTAGAACATGCAACACTATCCAAAACTATTTTAAGAAACAGCTATGTTTTCCAAAACAGATATAAACCTAATGACTGGAATTAGAATATATAGAAATTACATACCTGAGTAAATTAAATCTGAAAGGTGTGGAGAATGAGCACCGTGATGATGACTACGGAAATATTCTGAAACATTCAGAAGAGGATTTCGAATAGTTTATAATTTAGGGAAAATCTTAGCCTGTGATGTCTTCCATTTGCAGGTGAAGCGAAATTGGTTATGTTACTGGGAAATTTTGTTATAGCCTAACTACCCTGGCCCACTGGGTTTAGATTGAATTTCTTAATAAGCTCATACATTTAATGTTGTGATAATGTTGTTTCTAACATAGTTGTTTTAGTAATTTGTTTTCTATTTATGTTTCACTAAAAATTGTGTCTTTTATTTTATATTTAAAATGTACTACTTTTTAAAAATAATTGTAGCTGATTTTTTATTTATATTATGCAGTTGTTGTTTTTGGCAAGAAGAGGGGCCAAACTCTTCATAGAATAAGCTACTCACTTAAAATATTCATCATGTAATATTTTATTTACTTTGGTGCTACAAACTTTGTTTTGTAAATCAAACCTAATCAGTCAGCGACCATAAATTATTTTATGGTGGTTGTGATTTGAACAATGGAATGCACCTGGTTAGTTTGATTAATTTTCTGAATTTCTCACTTTAGTGTTTAATTATTATTATATTTAATTATAAATATCATAACACACACCAATTTAATCAAAAGTAGAAGTGTTAGCTGATGCCAAGATTCAAAATGGCAGATTGGCAGTGTAGGAAGAAAAAAGCTAACGTTATGGTTTTGTTCAGCAAAACAGATTTAATCTTGATTCAGCAGCAACGTTAACAAAACCTGTTTATGGGACCTGATAGCCTAATTAATCATGTGGTTTATAAGGCAGCAAACACAAAATGCATTGTACTTAACATTCCCTATGGTTTTGTTCAATAATACTACTACCAGCCTTAATCCCTGTCATAAATTTGCATTAACTGATCAATGCTAAATCAACCCTGGAAGATCTTTGTAAATGCACTTGAAAATTGGTGTTTGAAAGTCAAAAGATCTGTGTTGCTCACTCACACACTTATCAATTGACCAATTTCTATTTCGGTATCTTATTATTTCTGAGTTAGTGTTAGTTTGGGTTGATTTCACTAAAATTAATTTGATCATTTTAGATTAAAATTATTTAACCCTTACCATGCTTACTTACTGAATACGTTAGGATTTCTAAATCCTAATAATAATACTACCAGCCTAAATGCCTTATCATCAATTTTGCATTAACTGATCATTGCTAAATCAACCCTCCAAGTCCTCTTCTACTGAATTTATACCCTTACCATACTTACAGGAATGCAGAGAATTATTTTTCATGTTATGTTCATTTCTGAGTTTTTACATACATAATTATTTAAGAATAGTCAGAACATGCAACACTATCAAACTATTTTAAGAAACAACCATGTTTGTAATATGCAGAAAAATAGATAAAATTTTCGAATTGTCATGTTACTTTATAAAAAAGGTGGTCTTTTATGGAGAAGAAAACACAGAAGCCTTGAAATTGATTAGGCAAAACATATATAAACCTAATGACTGCAATTAGAATATATAGAAATTACATACCTGAGTAAATTAAATCTGAAAAGTATGGAGAATGAGCACCATGGTGATGACTATGGAGATATTCTGAAACATTCAGAAGAGGATTTCGAATTAGTTTATAATTTAGGGAAAATCAGATGAGATTTCGATGTGAGTTTATAATTTAGGGTTAATCGTTCCAGATTGAAGAGATGACATACCTGATGTGAAATCCAATCGGAAATCTGACAATTCGGAAGTGTGTGATGATGTAGAAGATGGCGACCGCGACGGAATGTATTGAAGAGAAATCGGAAACGGATATTGGGGAGGGAAAGAAAACATATGTGAAACGGTTATGGCGGTTTGTTTAAGGCGGAGAAGGGAGGAAACGGAGATACTGACGGAGGAGATGGACGGAGGAGTGGGTGACGCCCAAATGGAGGGGATGAAACCGTCAAATAGTACGGAGGGAGTAACGGAAGGGGTGAAAGCCACGCTTTTTAAGGTTTTGTTAATGGTTTGTTTCGTGTGTGGATTACGACCGAACCGATATGAGTTTTGGTAAGTGACGAACCATCACTTATTATAAGCTCGTCGGTACCATCATATGGTGCACGGAGGGACAATGCATTTAGGTCATTTATCACATGGTGTGATGCACCATTATCAAGTAACCAGTTGGTTTGGTTTGAGTTGGTTTGGCATGAACCCTCATCATATGCACTTGTGGAGATGTTTTTTAAACCTACACATTACAAGTAAAGGGCGGTTTAGCCACATTAGGGAATATCTTTTTGAATGAATTGCAATTTGTAATTGTGTGACCTCGGGTGTGACACCACTGGCAACAACCAAGAAATGGTTGGTTTCCATTAGAAGGATCTGTGTTCGGGGGATTAGGCAGCAAGGGTGGGTAGACCAATTTTTCTTTGTGGAGCGGTTGTGAGCCATGAACACAGAGGCTGATTGGTGTGAGGCAGTAGTGTTGGTGGTTTGGGCAAGGGATAGCTCTTGATTGATGAGTTTTTCATGCAACTCGTTAAAGGATATGGGAGTATCCCTAGCATGAACGGCATTTATGGTAGACTTGTAAGCCTCCTGATCCAATCCGTTTCACTTATTCAAGCTTACAAGTGAAGGTGATTTCGTATGGATTTTATCTAGTTATCACCCCTCAACTTAACATGCATGTGCTATAAAATTCATAAAACCATTTTATAAACTTCAACTTTAGACTCGTTTATATATAAATAAATATATACATAGTGATATTCTATGACATAAAAACCATAAGTCATACACCTAAAAATATTAACTAGTTCGTATATACTAAATATATACCTAGTGGTATTCTATGACATAAAAACCATAAGTTATACACCTAAAAATATTAACTAGTTCGTATATACTAGTACTAGTAACATTTATGAACTTTTATTTAAAAATTAAATACATGAGGATAAGGATTAACTCAAGTCAAAGACAATATCTTACACCATCTTAACCTTCCAAATCAACCTAACTACCCAACCCCTCATCTCACCTCTCCCTCGGCTTTAACCCCTCACAACCCACACCTTTCTTGATGGTTGATCACTTAAACACTCAAACACACCTCTTTCTTTGACTTTATGGCAAGTTGAAATCAAATAAATATCTAGGTGTGAGAATACTTGATCATTTCTACTCCTCAAACGGCAACAAAAAAAAAATCGGTTCACTCTCCCTCTTTCTCTCGTTGGACCCGAGAACCCACACACAAATTCGATTTTGCTAAGAATTGAATCCAAGGAACTCAAGATCCTCCATCAAACCTTCATCTACTTGAGGTATAAACCTTAATCTTGCTTTATTTTGAGTTCTCTTGATCATTTTACAATTCTAGAATCAAAAGCCATCTAGGTGTATATATATATATATAATGGAAACTATATATATAGGGGAGGGTTCAAGAGAAAACCACAAGTTAGACGAAAACCAAGAAAACCACTAAAAAAACCAATTTTAACCAATCATATAATAATATTTATTTTTTATTTTATTTTATTTATAAAAGTATCAATATAATATTAAACATTTTTACCAAAAAACGTTTTTACACATAGTGTTACGTATACGTAAACAAAAAACAAAAAAATTACAGTTACGTATACGTAAATCAAAAAAAAATTCTTTTGAATACGTATACGTAAATAAAAAACTGTCTGAAATGATGTGGTTTTCTCGGTTTTCACCTAAATTTGTGGTTTTTTTGTTGATTCTTCCCATATATATATATATATATATATATATATATATATATATATATATATATATATATATATAATATAAGATCATGGTGTTATAATAAAAGGTTTTAAACCCATAGGATAACCTATTTTGAACATTAATCATATTATTTTACTAGGCAAGCGTTAAAGAAAAGTTTTCTAATTAGTATGGCAAATTATAAAAGTATATGGTTACATTTTTATAAAATATGATGTCGGACTAAAAAATTTTAAGACATCACCAATGGCTTGATTTATAAATTTATACAAAAGAATATAAATATATACATAGGATACAATGAAATCCTAACCACAATGGATGTATGTTATATATTATGACAACTCGAGAATGTATTTTTGACTACGGATTTATAGCAGGCATTATTAACGAACTTTCAAACATATAAATTCCATATCCATCGTAATAATAATATGTTAGTTCATGTAAGTATTATAGATGAGGTTTAAGTTATTAAATCATGATGTCGTCTAAATCAAGCTTTGACTAATAAGAGTCATCATCATATTATGCATATTAGCAAGGTTGGTTATGACACGCTAGACATGCATGGAAACATTAAGGTTGGTCTTTAGTCTCAATAGTATATATTTACTTTTGTAACACGTGAATAGGACCAGACCTGTTAATCATTGTGTGGATTGCAGTTCACATTCAAGAGGAAATTCAAGTGAGTTCACGGCCCCTCTTTTAACTTTTAAATGTTTTAGAAACATCGGGAGAGAAACATACTTGCTTCATACGTTTAAATACATGAAACATACATACTTAATACATTTGGAAAACATGAAACATGCTTGCTTAACATGTTTTGAAAACATGAAACATCATCGTTTGATACATTTGAAAACATCATTGTTTGATACATTTGAGAACATCATTACGTGATACATTTGAGAAAACATGAAACATATTTGCTTTATACGTAGAAACAATGAATCATGACCGACCAATTATGTTTACATGAGACAATCGTGGAAGAGCTCGTAAAGTCCCCTACGTGAACAATTTATTAAATATTAACTCGTATAACTGGGATATTGTGAATAGTACTATTAGGATTGACACTTCAGGTCATGGTTAGTCGCGCTAACCAAGGGTCCATATGACCCAATGACTGCACATTGTCTTAACTTGTGAGCCCGTGGGGAATGGGAGAAGGGCAAAACACATGTGTTTGGTTTGGTTAAAACTCATGAAGAATAAACTTCGTATACATGGCTAGTTATGATGGGTCAAACTTGATATGACTGCCTTGTTTTGTTTATCATATATATTGAATCGTTTTTGTGTAGATGGATCTGCCAATCGTTTTTGTGCAAACTGGTTTCGCCAATTGGTTAAATATAAATGGTTTTTGCCATTCGTTCATTTGCAAATGTTTTGTCAATGGTTTCCAGGAAAACTGTTTCATATTATGGTCGTACACGCAATTTAAATATTTTCAAGGAAAACTGTTTTATATTATGGCCACGTATACATTTTCAATGTTTTCAAGGAAAACTACTGTACATTGAGACAACTACACCTATGAACTCACCAACCTTTGTGTTGACACTTTAAAGTATGTTTTTCAGGTATTTCATAACTATGACACGATTGAGATATGTTAGCCATTTGGATTAAACCCTAGAAGCCCGAAGAAGCATGATTATCAAACCTTGAGACGGTTTTGACCTATATGGTTCTTGGACAATGTACTAGTTTGTTTTAGTTTTTTTCTGCAGTGGTGTTCAATACTTTAGCTTTCGATGTTGTGTAATGTTACCAATCGTTGCAACCTTGATTTAACATGATTCTTCGTTGCAACCTTGATGTGACACAGAAAGTAGGCGGTTATGGTGTAGAAGAGCATTTCAAGCTCCGATACCATTATGAATAAATGATATTTTGGTAAAATACAATTTTCTCGTTGATCAAATTTAAACATTTATACAGAGATTGACATGATTGTAGGGATTGAGATATTATTACAATAATTACTCATAACTACATAATACATTTTATAAATGGGTCGAGGGGGGGCGTTGAATTTTACTATCTAAATCTTCGGATACGGTTACATATTCAGATATTAATTCGGATATCCGACATCTGAAAAAAATACTAATTTGAAAATCTTAGTTTCCGTTTTGTAAATCTGAAAACAAATTAGTAAATTTCACTCAAAAAATCTTAGTTTCCGTTCAACATTTCATCATGTTTAGATTATCTGGGAATCTGTTCAACGATTTGAAAAATTAGTAAATCTCACTCAGAAACCTAACTGCGATAATTGTAATGAAAGATAGATAGAGGGAGGGAGGGCATTGTTTTGCGATACAAAAACCTACCTGCCATATATCTATTGTAATAAAGGATATATCATTCGAATAAAAAATCTATTCGATTCACAAATCATGAATTATCTCCTTGGTTACACGCCCTTTTAAAAACTAAAAAAAGGCCTACGAACACAAACGTGAAGGATGAAAGCGAGTTGATATAAATATATAAATATAATACTTCAGGTTGGGATTTAAATGTTATTTTTAACTTATAAAAATAATTAAAAAAGTATATATATATATATATATAATATTTCGGATATTCGGATACTGAGATATCTGGATTTTTTTAAAATCATTGTCTGAATCCAAATTTGAAAATTCGGATATCCAATTTTTTTGATAATTCGGATTCAAGATTTCTGATAATTCGGGTTCAATTTTGGATTTGGATTTTTTGAACACCCCTACTACCAACAACTTGAAGATCGACCATCAATCGGAGATAGGCTTTGACACCACTTATTTAATAAGAGACGTGGGTAGCGGGTCACACGGTCAATCACTGGACAACATAACAAACCTAACCAAAGAACAACTATCGGTTTGCACAAGACTCGTGCCACTGCTTTTGGATTAATTACTTCCAAACGAATACAATGAATATCAAACGAAAACTAACTAAGATTTTATACTAACTAACTTGTTTTCCAAGCTATTAGATCAATATTCAAAATATAACTCAAAAGCAATAAACAAAATTAACTTAAAAGAAGAGGAGATTCTTTGTATCTTAATCTTCTCCTTTATTCTAGGAGTTTAATTCTTTTCAAATCCCGTGCATCAGAGGTTTTGTACATTTAATAAGGGTTGCCTCATCATACCTTTTCTTTATTAGAAACTATAAATAACTATTTGACATGTTAGAAGTTGGATTTAAGGGGAGGATTGAAATATATAAACACAAGCATTTAGTCTTTAGTTCAAGAAAGCTTTGGTTTTTGTGCTTGTTGTTTTATAGGACTTGAACTCAAAGAATGTTAAAGCATTATGTGTATGTTAACATACAAACTTGACAATGTAAAAGAGTTAAAAATGCAATGTGTAAGTAGTTAAGTTGTTGTAGTTTCAAAGTTGAGGGAGTTTAGTGCAATAAGTGTAAAAGGGTGTGTGTAAAATATAAAGGGATTTTAGGTTTTCATTTTTTATATTTTTTAACTTGACAATAATACACATACACACCTTTCTCTTTGTTCTTCAGAATTTGTGCATAATTGTTTGAATTCTTTATCGTTTTGTTGAAGATTTGAATCATCGTTTAGAATATGTGTTGTTTGCATGACTACTTATACCATAGCTATGTATTTTGTTTTTCTTTTTCTTAATTGGCAGGAGAATATATGTGATCTTAAGTTCTTTGTTACACTATACAACTAAATTGTATTTTTCTACAATATATGTGATCTAGAATATTACTTTAAAAGAATCAAGTTATTGTGGGACAAAGAGTGACACATGGATGACTTGTCTTTAACTAAATTTGTGGTCAACTAAATTGTTAAAGAAAAGCACAATATTAGAAGTTGTACATTAAGAAAAATAAACATAAATTACATCTAATGAATTTGAAGAAATTGAGAACGTTGTGAAGGGGAAGAGGAAGGGGAAGTCAGAGACGCACAAGGCTTCAACATACGAAGCATGAATGCACCACAGATGGCGCCAAGTGTTGGGGCTGTAAGATATATCCACAAACCCTGAAAATTAAACGACACGATCGCAGGTCCCAACGACCTCGCCGGATTCATTGATCCTCCTGATATCGGTCTAATACAAAAATGATTCTCAGTGTGGATATGAATATAATAGAAATGATATGTTGATGACAAGTTGTATACGATTACCCCGTGATTAGAACTCCAAGAGCAATGCCAACTGCTACAATAAATCCTGAAAATTGGGTTACCTAGAAGAATATTGTGGAAATAATTATAACTAATATTTATGAACTAGTATTTTACGAAACTAAACATTATTGAATTCAAACCTCAAATTACAAACACTTATAAATATAATAATAATAATAATAATAATAGTTAGAATCATAATGATGAAAATAATGATTAGAATCACGATAACAATAAAAGTAGGGGTTGACAAATTTTGTATGAAACAAAACATTATTATTATTATTATTATTATTATTATTATTATATATAGGGAAGAGATCTTTTAATAACCATCTGTAAGATCATTCACTGCGGCTTCTTTATATGTTTGTGAGTAAGTTTCATATATTTTCATGGGCTGTTTAAAGTGGTTGTAGTGCAGTAGACAAGGGCGGATTTACATAGTGCCAAGGGGGTTCATCGGAACCCCCGAGTTTCGAAATTGTAGTAGAAATCTATATAGAAAAATCAGGGTGAACCCCTTAAAAAAATATAGAGTGATCTCCTACAGAGATGAAAACTGACGAAATGCTTGAAATAAGAAAAAAAAATAGAAATAACATATACTTTAAATTTTCCGGCCAGTTGCAGAGATACGCCGGTCTTACGAGAGAGAAGAAGTGAACATGTGCATAAAGAATTTATCTTTATTTAATTATTATAGTCTTTTCTAAAAGCTCAAATACCAAAAAGAAGGGTATTGACTAGAAAACATGTCACGTTTACCTCCTTTAGGGTGTTGGGGGCGCATTACTCAGGCAAAATCTCAATCAAGTAAATGGGTACACCGTCCCCAACCAACCGAGTAGCCTTTCGAGTAGGCTTCCGGGTAGAATGCCCGAGTTGTTTTACTCGGGTGTGGTGGGTGGATGTAGCCGTTGGGGGTGGGGGTTTTAACAAAAAAAATTAATTCTCATCCATATATATATCTCAATCTCCTCTTTAAACAAATCACTCTTTTCATCCATATATTTTTGTAAAACTCCAATTTTTTTAACAAAATGTCTTCATCTGATTCTAGCATTCTTGGTTTGCCTTCGGTATTATCTGATTCTAGTGTTTTTGATGATTTTCTTTCCGACATTTTCGAATCAAGTGGCATTAAATTTTTGTCCAAAGTTGCGGCTAATGAGCTTGATGATACGGCAAAATCAAAGAAAAAATGTGTAAATCGTGATCGTGAAGTTGCTAATACAATTCTGTTGAAGGATTACTTCGTCGAACGCCCCAGGCACGACGTAGATACGTTTAGAGCGAGATTTTGCTTACCGAAAGATTTGTTTTTAAGCATTGTAAGGGATATAAGTACGGATTCAAGGTTTTCTTGGTTTCACGAAGGGTATAACGGGAGGTTAAAGAACAGCTTCACGCCGATTCAGAAATGCACTTCTGATATTCGTCAACTTGCTACAGGTAACCCTCCTGGTGAATATGATGAATATTTATCTATGTCCAGTAGGATTGCTCGTGAATGTTTAGAATACTTTTGCAATTCTTTTATTATGTTATACGGCAAAAAGTTTTAACGTAAACCTACAAGCCACGACATTGCACGTTTGTATAATGCGCATGAAACTAGATGGGGCCTTCTAAGGATGATCGGTAGCATCGATTGTACGCATGTCGTTTGGAGGATGTGTCCGACTAGTTTGCGTGCCCAATTTATGAGAGGTGATCACCAATACCCTACGATCATGAAGGAAGCAGTTGTGTCAAATGACTTATGGTTTTGACATGCGTTTTGTGGTCCTGCCGGTTCCAATAATGACATAAATGTTCTCAATCAATCCTCGTTGTTCAATAACGAAATGCATGAAACCGCCCCGAAGTGTCCTTTCCAAGTTAACGGTCGTGAATACAAACGTGGCTACTATATTGCGGATGAGATTTACCCCACTTGGTCTGTTTTTGTGAAATCATTTCCATTCCCTGTCGACCCAAAAGAAAAAAAGGTTTAAGAAAGTTCAAGAGTCGGCTAGAAAAGACGTCGAACGCGAGTTTGGTGTTTTAAAATCTAAATGGGGAATAATTAATTGTCCGTAATGGTCACATAAACGTCAAAAAATACAAAATGTGGTTTACGCATGTATCATATTGCACAATATGCTTTTAAAGCATGACGGAAATGCAATCTCACCCAGCTACGTGATGGACCCTCCAACCAATGAAATAGTAGACGATGGTGTAATTAATGAATTGCGGGATCAAGAGACACACTTTAGACTACGATATGATCTTGTTAAACATTTTGCTACACTACCGGAGTGGGCCAGCAGCGATTCGGAAGACGATTATGTTTAATTTCTCATTTTTTTTAATTTGTAACTTATTATTGTATTTTGTTATTTTTAGTTGTCTTTTGACTTTTTAATTAATAAAAAAGTATGTTTTTTTATTTAAATGTTTATTTATAAAAAAAAATTTGGTGAGTAAATGAGTAAATGAGTAGGGTGTTTCCAATAAAATCTAAGTAAATAATTAAATGGGTAGTTTTGAGGTGTCAGAATTCTATTAGGCAATTTTAATAAGTAAATAAGTAATGGGGTAAATAAACCCCGTCACCCTTACTAATTCAGTTTTCACTTTCTAACTGCTGTCCTACAATTTTTTTTAATTAAACTCATTACCTAATAGTTTTAGTTTTATTTGTTTATTGATAATTTTTATTTGTATGTGAATTTTGCTTTTCAGTTTTATTTTATATTGATAGATTATTTATTAGTTAATATATGTTATTATATTTACGATTTATTATTCCATATAATTGTTAGTCATAAATTTTTTTATATGTAGAAACGTTTGTTTATAAAGATATTTTGACTTATTAATTTTTGATTAAGTTTATTAGTTTATTGGTTATTGACTAATTGAAAGTCACGTTTTAAAGGCCCATTTTTACTAGTCGTGCAAGACATTTGAAATCTCAGGAACGACCCTGCATGGATATAATGAATTTTTGTTATAACAACTATCGTCGTATTAATAAATTTATATATATATACACACACACATAAAAAGGAACTCATTTATTTTTACTCGCACATGACACCCAAAATCTCAGGAATTTGACTAAATTACAATTTTTGTTCTTTAAGTTTGGCTAAATTATTAAATGAGTCATTTGAAAATTTGACTTTCACTCGGTGTCCTTTATTTGAAAAGTGTCATCGTTTTTTGTCCTTCTGACTAACTGGTGTTAAATATTTCTGTTTAGTTAATGATATTATTGTCTTTTTATCCACAAAGCACTATACTTATAAATGATAAAGTTTCTTTTTATTATTTTCTTTTCCTTTATTCTTCTTTTATTCATTTTTATCAATTTTATTAATTAACTAATCAACTTATTTACTTTATAAAAATATATATTTTTATTTAACTTTTTTTATTTTTGTTTATTTGATTAAGTTATTTACTTTTATTATTTTACAAATATAATACTTTTTTGTTTAGACTGACTATTAATTTCTTAAATAAAATATCATATTTAATAATTTAGGGAGAACAAAAACCGGAGGTGCTATTGTGTTTGCGGCTACATCAAGTCCGGATGAATTTTTTTTTAAGGTTAACGAGCTAAATAAATGGAAGCAATTAGTTTCTTTTTTTTATTGTTTCGTTGTTTAACGTGTCTCAACGTGCGACTGACCCAACTTTTGAAAAATTTATTCCCATATCGAATCTAATATTTACAAATAGAACTATTTGAGTACGAGCTTCAAAATTGACTCGCGAGACGAGCTTTACAAATGAACCTTTAAACGAATCGAGCTCGAGTTTAGATAAGCTTTGGTCGGCTTATTTACACCCTTATTTTTTATTATTATGTTATTATTTAATTATACTGTTATTATGCTATTATTTAACTATATTTACCTAAATCATTTTTAAATGCTTTAATATTTTAATTAACTATAATAACAAACTTAGTTTTTAAATGATATATTTGGGTAGGAGAGAGTTTTACAATGTTTTATCTTTCGTTAAACATTTTTTTAAGTCAGTTTTTTCGTGTTTTCTTAACATTAATTATTTAAGTCATGACATTTTCGTGATTTACAAATATACCATCATGACTTATTTTTTTTTATCTAGGTTTTGATGTTTAAAACCGAGTCGCCGCAACACGCGGATAACATTTTCTAGTTAGTAGTTAGATGTAACTTGGTTGCAAAAGTCGGTAATAAAATGCAACATGCTTTCATTTTGTGCATGTTTGAAAACTGGTTGCTAAAATAAAAAAAAATGTAGAGTGATTTTTCTTTTTCGTGCAGTATTTGTTTAAAAAATATAAGGTATGTGTCGACGAAGACAAAATTTATGTATTAAACTGATAGTCCTTGCATATAATTAATTGAAAATAGTTAATTATATTTGTAAAATAATAAATGTAAATAACTTAATAAAAAAAATAAATATATTTTATAAAATAAATAGTTTGATTAATTAATTAATTAATAAAGTTTTAAGAAAATAAATAAAAATGATAAAAAGAATAAAAAAAGAATAAAAGAAAAGAAAGAAAATAATAAAAACAAACTTTACCATTTACAAAATTTATGATTAAAAAGACAATAATACCCTTAACTTTAATAGAATTATTTAACATCAGTTAGTTAAAATGACAAAAAACGATAACACTTTTCAAATAAAGGACATTAAGTGAAAGTTAAATATTTAAATAACCCATTCCATAATTTGAGCAAACTTAAAAGACAAAATTTGTAATTTAGTCTTGAAAATAAGAGAAAAGATAGTGATTTTAGTGTAATTATAGGGATGGGGATAGGAAAACTGCTGTAAATACTCTAATTGTGTTAACCAAATTAATTTCGTTAAAATCAATTCAAATCATTATTTTTTTGTATTGAATTACACTATTACACCAATACAACGTCATATATTTTTTTCTGCTTTTTTGTAAATTTGCGAGCGGAAAGGAGTTTACACCAGTATAATTTTTTCTAGAAAAATATATTTTTATATTTTCAACAAATCTTTACACTGGTGTAAACTCCCTTACCCTTGTGATTTTACAAAAATACAAATAAGAACATGACATTGTATTGGTGTAATAATGTTATTCAATCTAAAACAATAATGATTTGGATTAATTTTGACGAAGTTAATTGGGTTAACACAATAACAGTAGGTTAACAATGGATCCTTACCCTATATATTTTCTCATTTTGGCCACAAATTTTCTTTCAGCTTTTGTATTTTTTTAAGATTTCAAATTTAGGTTTTTCTTTATTCACGTTATGTTTATTGTTGCGTCGGCGTATTTATTCATGTTTTTCGGTGTTCGCTTTTACAACGAAGTCCGCTTTCGGGGTTTACGACGGAGTGACGGTCACTTTTACGATGGAGTACTGTTTTTATGATGGAGTACACCTTTGGTTTTCACACCGGAGTGACGCTCACTTTTACGACCGGCTACACTTTAGGGTTTTATGTCGGAGTGACAACTGTGAAAATGTGTTTTTTTATTGCGTTTTGATATTGTAACACCCAATTTCTGAACAATAAGTTTGGATAATTGTCAGTTAAGAAACACGACAATAGAACGTAACCGGACACGAAACAAAAAGATGGTTCGAATAGAAAGAGCACAAAACTTAAAATATGCAAATCTCAGGATAGGAAATGAGTTACGGAAACCATAATATATGAAACACGGATGTCTTAGCGAGAAAAGCTGAAAAAGTGGGGCTAGCGGACCGCTAACCCAAGCTTAGCAGCCGCTATGTGCTCAAGAAGGCTGAATTAAGAGTTTGACGTGTGGAAAGCTGAATCATGTGAGCCTGGTCGGTAGTTGTCTGCTAAGTGCCCAGAATCAGCTTATAAATAGAACTTTAAGTAATCCATTTGGAATTCCAATTTAGTTTCTTCGGGAACGTTTTATTGTGAGAATCCTGAGCTTAAAATATCCATTTGAGTGTTATAAGCAAGTCATTTTAGGAGCAAGGGAAGACGAAACTCTACATCAACATGTCGTAGATAGTCTTTCGGTAAGTCGTCTCCCTTAGTTAGGATTGGGTAACCCCTAGGGTTGGCACAGAGAAAATGCCTGGGAAGTGTCAACTAGTAAAGACTATACTCGAAGGGTTGGCATGGGCATGAGGAAGTGCCCACATAATGCCAACAAAGATAGATTATAGGACAGGGATGACGAAGTATTCCTAAGAGTGTTATATTGGTTAAGATATATAGTAAATAGTATTATCGTGTGCATAGGATAACACCAGATAGTGGATTGCATGAAAGCAGTTGACAAAACCATCAATGTGAGTTTCTTTAAACTGGGGTGTGTATTTAAATTGTTTTACAAAATTGGTATCTTGGAACAATTGTTGCTCCATTAGTTGTATTTCCTTATTCCATTTATATATAACACGTAACTAGCGCTTATCACGTTCTGAAGTGGATGAAACTTACAGGTGGAACTGATCATACCATTATGTTTGTGCGATGTGTTGCAAGTGGCGGGAAAGTTATCAGTTATATAGATATATATATATATATATATATCTCAAAAGCTCATAGCCTGCCACTGGGTGGGAACATGGAAATAACTATTGGGTTTCAAATACACATTGGTTTTAAATGTAAATTTTAATATTTGTTTGTTTATGAACTCACCAAATTATATTGACCTAGTTTCTTTTAAATCTTTTTTATCACACATATCATGTGAGCGATAGTGAGGTTAGTTGGCATTCCAGATTTGAGCTTTTGATAAAGCAAGGCAAGTGGATGATGGTTGAAGGCATGTTTATAACAATAAGCCATATTGTTTAGATATCATGGAAAAGAATTAGTTGTATGTTGGATTAGTCTTTCATGTTAGATTGTAAATAAGTGGTTTATTAATGGAACAACTTTGTGATTTTAGCTTTCGCTGTGTGTTCTCTGTACCATTCGTCATGTCAAACCTGTGCATGGGACTAAGGTATGACAAGTTGGTATCAGAGACTTAGTTTAAGGGATTTAGATACTAAGAATTAGTATCTATACTTAAACTAGTATTCTGAGAATAGTTTGTTATGCCATAAGGATCATGAGAATAGTTTGGAATACCTTAGTTTGAGAGACTTGGGTACTTATTTGTTATCTAGATTTAAACTAGAACCCAAGGAACTAGTAGAAATACTAGTACAGATAGTCGGATGCCGGTCAAAAGATACATTAAGCATATAATGGAAGTAACCCTAGACACATGAGTGAAGATAAATAATTAATTGCAAACGTGCAGGTGTAATTGAGGTTTTGTCTTTACAAATATTGCTCGGGTTTCATCTGTTATGTGGTTTAGATGCAGTTGTATAGACGTGAATGTCTATTGATATGGTAATGATACCATAAGATGTCTGTAGAGACGGTTAATTAATGGAAGGCTGGAATGCCTTCTAGTGGATTGAATGCAGTAGTAATGTTTATGAAGGCATGTTTAGGCAGTTGGATACCAGTAAACATCGTTACCTTGTCGGTTAGAAAAGGAAATTAAGATATCAACAAATGGGTACAAAGCATGACGGGGAGTAATAGAAACACAGTTTGTCTAGTAAATGGCTAATAACATTCTAGATTCTATTATTAACAATTTGAAATAACAAAGTGTATTTAGAACCAGAAACCATAAGATTTTCAAACAAGTGTGCACCCTACACTTATCAACTTATTTGATGTTTCATTATAACTTCTTATTTGGTCATTAAGTAATGGGTGTTTGGGATTACTTATTGAAACTACTTATTAACTTATATAAGTTAAAATGGTGTTTGGATAATGTTACTTTTGTTATTACTTTTAGCTTTTTAAAGGGGAGGAAAAAGAGTTTTTGAAAAGTAAGAACTTACTTTTCAAAACTACTTTATTACTCTTTTGTAAAAAGTAATAAGGAGGCTAAATAAGTAATTCCAAACTTGCCCTAAATCTAGTTACATAAAATAACTAGATGACACTAAAATCACTAACATTTACTATGTATAGAATCCCTCAAGATAAGATCTCTAGGATGGAAACACGACTATGTGAACTCTATTTTCGAATTTTCCCTAAAAGTGCGAGTTTTATGCTTATATAGAAAAGATGAAGTGTTAGGTGTGCTCCTCATATGGAAAACCTGGTAAAAACTCATACATGCACAAGATCAAATATCTTTGCATAGAAAATTGTGGAAAACACAAAAATATCCTATTTAAAAGCGGTAAAGAACCAATATAACTTCGAGGTTGCTTGCAAAACATGAAATCAAAGAGAAGTTTTCAAAAACGCACTATGACAGTCAAGTGCAATCCACCTAGCAAAAGAGAAGGATACAATGCAAGGATGAAAGATAATGCTTTTGGTATCATTTTATACGAGAGATAATAGAAGAAGGCGAAGTAAAAATTCATAAAAATCATTGTTGAAGCAAAAGTACGTCACACAAGGATTTGGGCTAGTGATTCAACACAAAAAGGTTACAAAGAATGGCCTAGATAATGAGATATATACACAAGGTAGCAAACCATTAGCCTTGCCAGAATGAGAATGGAAGTTTCAACGTGAGGATGAATATTTTTATGAACATATTAAAATGAAAGTAAGTGATGGTCTTATCCCGTTTTAGCGCGCTGAGAAGCTCGGGCCAAGGACAAGAATCTATATTTGACAATGTCTTGAATTGCATAAGTCCTCATCTAGAGCCAAAGCTCTAGAGTGGCATACGTCTGGAGTTTGAGCTCCTATATGACGTATATTGGTTGGAGCCGAAACTTATGGGTGTTTCGAAGCAGGAGCTCGAGAGTTGTGAGGATCTGGAGCCTGAAGCTCCAAAGGACTATAATTTTGTCAGAGAATAAGCTACGAAACACGATTCTTGCCTTTAGTGGCCGTTGGGACGGAATTGTTATTCGGTGGTGGGTGTTTCTGGTCTTTGATAGTGCGAAGTAATTGAGGTGTTACCCCTTCGTCTATACCAATACAAAATCTTCTTGACTAGCTTCTTGACGAGACGGTTAACTTCAATGTTTGTTAGGACTTGATCAATGTTGTGACACCTTGAAGATCGTTTTCGAAACACCACTAATAATGGCCAATTAACATAGAGAAAAAGATGCACTAGTATTCATCCAACATTGTTGACTTCAAGCAACCCTTAGTATAGACACAAAAAACATAATACAAATACAACTAACGAGCAGAATCATTAGTCTTCCTGAAATCATGAATCTTTTTAACAAATATGAAAGTAGAGTAAGGGTATGCATACAGATGGAGGTGCATGAACCAACGAAGCAGTAAGAAACAGAACGAAGAAGGATGCCATGAACTCCGCCCAGAACGCTGCACTGTATCCAACAAGTGGTCTAGTCATCAGAACCTCTGATTTCATGCCGTACACCATCGTTCCTGCATACGTAGCTATCGTACAACCAGCTACTTGAGCCACTATATACAACGGAACCTTTTCCATTGAAAACGATCATTTGATTAGTATTTCAAGAACTAGATCATCACTTGGTGTAAAGAACAAAAAATAAAACAAGTACCCTTTTCCATGGAAATGGACCAACAGTAGCAAAAGCTATGGTGACTGCAGGGTTAACATGAGCACCAGATATGTGTCCGATAGAAAAAACCACCACAATCACTGCTAACCCCGCCGTGACCGCGTACTCAAGTAGACCTACACCTCTCATCAATTCTGTGCTTGCTATTATCCCACCTATGCTGAACATAACTATAAAACTTCCCAACATTTCTGCTACAAGCTGCAACATTGAAGTCATGTTAAATATCAATAGTTTTAACATATAACAAAGTGAATACAGGTTCTTACAATTCTAACTAGGTTTTTGTCCATTTGGATGGGAAGGCATACGGATGAGGAGCCTTTTTCTATGTCGTCTTCGATTTGGCCAGTTTGTAATGTGTTTGAAGAACCAGTTTCTTGATCAAAGTTTGATCGGTTGCTAGAGGATGCATCTCTTGATGCTTCACAATTAGATTGGTCGTCTTTAAACAAGGATGTCATTATTGAAATTGATCTCGACAGAAATGTGAATGGAATTAAAATGTAGGTAGCTATACTTGAATAACGAAAATGCGTGTAGAGTTGATTTTGATTTGAAATCACACAGTTGAAGTTGGGCTGAATAAAGGTTAATATTTAGGAATCTGGATGTGTTTCTGAAAGAATGTCGTTCAACTGTGCATTCAGCATGCTTGTTGCGTGTTGACTAGGACAAGAAATTGTGTCATGCAACTTTGTTGCCTTCTCCAAACGGAATTCAGTTTATATTATTTATGGCAACTTTTGAAGCAAACTTTAAGTGAAGTATTCTCATATGTAATAAAACGTAAAGGTTAATAGGTTTGTAATTCTTTATTCATACTTCCCGATTCATGAGAACCTAACCATCCATTAATATACGATATATCGAAAGGCTAAAGATTGGTTCCTTTGGTTTATAGTAATGAGAACCGTTAGAATAATGAATCAAATGAACCAATTTTTAACCATTTGGGATCTCTGTATCTTATGTCTTTTACACTCAATAAATCTTTACCACCCACTATTTTTGTATGTTCCATGCTCAAAATTTTGAAAACTGATCCACTTAACTTCTAATTAATTGATGATTCATGTCTAATTATTACATGACCGGTATATATATATTAAATGTAAACCACCTTTAAGTGTGTAAACCAAAAAACCAAATCATGGCGACATATTTATTATATACATATATATCTATCTAATATATATATATATATATATATATATATATATATATAAAATATCAAATATAAACCACCTTTAAGTGTGTAAACCAAGAAACCAAATCATGGCCACATATTTATTATATACATATATATATATATATATATATATATATATATATATATATATATAGGGGTGAGTTCACTAGAAAACTCATTTTCATGAGAAAACCAAAAAACTCCTACTGCATATGTGTAGTACACCTAAAAACCCCACCCCCACCCAAAAACCTAACCCCCCACCCCACCCACCCCCACCCAAAAACCTAAACCTAAACCCCCCACCCCACCCCCACCCAAAAACCTAAACCCCCACCCCACCCACCCCCACCCAAAAACCTAAACCCCCCACCCCACCCCCACCCAAAAACCTAAACCCCCCACCCCACCCCCACCCAAAAACCTAAAACCCCCCCACCCCCCCCCCCAAAACCTAAACCCCCACCCACCCCCTAAAAACCTAAACCCCCACCCCACCCCACCCTTCCAAAAACCTAAAATAAACCCAAAAACTAAATCAAAAAGCCTAACCTCCCACCCCCACCCAAAAACCTAACCCCCCACCCCCACCCAAAAACCTAACCCCATCCCACCAACCCCCTCAACAACCCCCAAAAACCTAACCCCCCCCCTCAACAACCCCCAAAAACCTAAACCCCCAACCCGCCCCCAAAAACCTAAACCTCCCACCTCACCCTTCCAAAAACCTAACCTAAAAGCTAAACTAAACCCACTACTTTTATTTTTGAACGAGAACGACGTGGAAAATAAGGTCTCCGAAGCAGTTTTTTAATTTTTGATTTAGTTTGTGAGTTATGATTTTTTTTACCTTAAATAAGTAGTTTTTTGGTTTTCTTATGAACATTGAGTTTTCTTATGATCCTTCCCCTATATATATATATATATATATATATATATATATATATATATATATATATATATATATATATATATATATATATATATATATATATATATATGGAAATGGTAGAAAAGAAACCCTTTTAAAATGAAGAAACCCTAGAAACCCTTTGAAAAAAAATAGTAAATTTTTTTAAAAAAAATTAGGATTGATTATTTATATAAAAAAAGCCCCGGTCGCAAAAAAAAATTAAAAAAACGCCGAAAAAAATAAAAATAAAAATATGTAAAAAATAACTAAATCATCGTTTTTTTCATACGTCAGCAATTACATATGTAAAAAAGGTCAGATTTTTTTAAAAAATATTAAAAAAAAACCACTCGGCGCTTTTTTATATTTTCCACCAAAAGTGATAAAATGGAATACAGAATCCATTTCAAAAATAAAAAAGTTTTTTTTGTTTTACGATGAGCGAGAGAGAGCGATGGAGGGAGGGCACTACGATGAGCACCATATATCACGGGGTTGTCTAGACGTCATGGTTGACCAAGGGTCAGCCATTCTATTCCGTTTATTAATAAGGATAACTGGTTTCATCGTGTCATGTACTCATCAGTGAGCGGCCCCAACTCCTGACATGTGGTATGCAACAAGTGCAAGTACTGGAGTTGCATTACTTTTCACTAAGGCTGCGCTAAAGTTATATGAGAGTATCTAGTAAACCCAAACGTCGCAACATAGACTTAGTAGATGTGATCTTAAAACATCTAGCATGTCATTTCTCCGCCACCAAAACATGGACGTTCTATGTATCGTTGGTCATCCGTGGCATCACCCAAAATAAAGGCTTTGCTTAAGGAATCATGCTTCGAAAATATTGGCTAAAGGGACACTCATTGTAATGTTGATCCTAGCGTGCATCGACCTCTCATCACCCCAGATAATTCTGTTGTTTTAGATCCTTATTGTTTTGAAATTTCGAGTCCAGTTTATAACGACCAATTTTCCCCTACAATCGGTTCGGTGGACACCCTCGTCCACTGTGGAAATTATCAGCCACCACTAACCACGTTAGACTTGTGACTTTGACATCCCGTCAAACTTTCGTATTTGACACACCAATTTGAATACCATCAACTAGTCATTCCCCAACAAATTCCGCCCTGCTCTGTATGTGTATTTGTTTATTTTCTTTGACAAGGCCACATTATGTCCTGCTCATTCTTTCAACTGATTGGTGGCGAATTTTACTTCATCTTCTTTACTGCATTGACACATGTCGAAGACCATTTCCATTGCATAAATCCATCTTTGACTTCCTAAAGTACTAACTGCTCCTATAAAATCTATCAGTTTGAATGTCATAAAATCTTGTACGTGCATCGAGTTGATTTAGCATCAACCTTCAGAAATTCATGTTCTCTATTATGAGGTTTCTTGATCTCCTTATGGTTCTCAAACCAACTTTCTAGAGAACTGTGTAGTTCTGTTTGCATAATCAGAATATTTGTGTCGAACGCTTTTCCTACTTCTAACTCGATTTGTCTCCCGATAACTTCCGGGACTTGTTCTACTTCATTTTCATCGGGAGATGGAGATGCAGCTCTACCATGACTCCTTTCATCATGGATTTCTACGTTCTGATGCTTAGCAATTTGTTTGTTGAGATACAAATTCATTTAATTCCTCACTCGTTTGCCTTAATCATAGTCTAGGGTTTCACATTACATACCTTATATCGTTCTAACCTTATTCAAGCATTCTAAGGTTTCACATAAGGCCCATTTATGCATTTCTACGCATGCATATTCACATTCCCGGCTTACTATTTGTTGATATAAGTTATCATATGATGTTTGCGATATCATGATGGTCTCATACATTGACTCTCATACGGATAAGTATCAGGCAATATATGTTATGCGTCATGATACTCCCAACTACCATATGAAGCTTATCTCAAACAAAATTCAGCCCACGTATACTCAAACTTTTCTGTCTAGCACTCGAATTTAAACATACATGTTTCCTCGGACGACCTCATATTGAATCCCTATTTATATCACGATCACATATGGTCTGAGTTTAACTACCTTCTTGATACTCAAATCTCTCAAACCTTGCTCTGATACCAACCTGAAACACCCTACTTTTTATCATTTAAAATAGCAGAGTTATAGCGTGGAAATCGTTCCCAGTTTTTCACAAAACCTTTTCACCGTGTTGACAGCCGTATATTTTTTTAAATACTGTTTTACAAATGATATTACATTATAAATATATGATCTAGGGATTCTTCGCTCCGACAGGCCACGTCCCTAGGAAGCTTCATTCACTTCGGTCCTTCTGCTACAATAAAATAGGTCCTTCCTCATGTAGGCTATGCACCTTTAACTAGGTCCTTCCGCCTGTAGGCTATGCACCCTTTCCATTTTCAGTCACAAGGTCCTTCCGTCCCGTAGACTGGGCACCTTTTTTTCATTCATAGGGTCCTTCCATCTCTTAGACTAGGCACTTTTTTAATTAACCTTGTAGGTTCATTTTGTTACAAGGCCCTTCCGCCCCGTAGGCTGGACTCCTTGTGTTCGATTGGGATCTTAAGTATCGTTGACTCACAGTCTCCCAATTTATCAAGCATTTATTCACAACGTACATGTTCACTTGGATCATGCACGTTTATGCTTGATTTATTCACTACAAGTCCTCACCTTAAAACTTTATAACGGTTTCTCCCCGATGCTTTAAAGATGTTTATATATTTATATATAGGGTGTACCAGCGACGTACTCATCACCCCTTTAACACTTCATGAATAATCCATTACTTCGTTTTAGGGTTTAGACTCGTTCACATCACACAATAGCACGTATTGTATGATTTCTTATCATGCATTCGCACATAGATATTCCTTACGTACGACATGATTTCTTGTCATGCATAACATGATCTCTTATCATGCTTTCACATCAATCACTGCTCTAATTCTTCATAAAGGTTTCTCCATGATACATTAAAGATGTTTATATATATAGGGTGTACCAGCGGTTTCTCCTTGATGTACTAAAGATGTTTATATATAGGGTGTACCAGCGACGTACTCATCGCCCCTTTAACACTTCGTGAATATTCTGTTACTTCATTTTAGGGTTTAGACTCGTTCACATCATACAATCACATTTACAACGTATTTCATGATTTCTTATCATGCATTCACACATTCATATTCCTTATGTATGGCATAATTTCTTAACATGATATGTTATCATGATTTCACATCAATCACTAGTCTAACTCCACGTAAATGTTTTTCCATGATACATTAAAGAGGTTTATATAATATAGGGTGTACGAGAGGCGTACCCACTACCTATTTAATGCCTAATGAATATTCATATACTTAGACTTAAGCTTCTATCACATATTCACATTTATTTACCATGCATTCCCGTCGTGTTATTTAACCTTTGTCCTTACCCTAAACCTTTGTAATTGTTTCACCCGAGGTATCGAAGAGGTTTGTATACAGGGTGTATTGTTCGGGTTTAGCGTTTAGACTAATTTACCATTCCCATGTACCATAGTGTCACACATAGCACATACCACATACCCCATAATCACATAAAAAACTTGAGTAGGTACGGTTCCATTGTACTTACGATAGTCTCGGGTTGTTTCCTACACTCGTTTCTTGCTTAAACGTTTCTCCGAAACCTAACCGCACTCGTAGCATACCGCACTCCTAGCATACCGCAATCGTACTTTAACGCGTCGCACCAGCTCCCCAATTTCTCCTTAGAATGTATATAAAGTGTTTGTATGTTTTGTTGCATTCAAAATGACCGGCACAATGCCTCTAATTATAGGTTGAGTTTGACACCCGTAGCGGACCACTAAGCAGGTCGGTAGCATCCTGTAAGACACCGACCCGGGCATCCTACAATTGGTTCTCATAACGGGTCATCCTCTTTTATATAACTATTATTAATCTAATTTCAGCGGAAGTTTTTCAAAAATGTTTAATTACTACTTAACGTCATTAATTTTACCTCACGAATGCCTGCACACCAATCCGAGTAGTACCACTCCCAAGCCAAAATACGTCAACACAAAGCTCACCTGCAAAACCAGCTAACGTACACACAAAGTCAGCTACGCTGAGTGATTTCTAATAGTTTAATTTAATTAAAAGCCAAATCGTCACAATAGTTATTTATAGTTTACTCAGGACTCTCGGTCCTTAGAGAATACTTTCACGTGTCCTTAACAAATAGATGACCCCCATTATCACATGATATCCCCTAACCGATCACCACCCGAGACTCATCCCATAATAATAACGATCCCGTAGTTTCATCGACACAGGTCGAACTTACTACACTAATAACACGTACTCTAGCACACGTATTAACTCGACACTTGGTTAACCCAACAAAACCCTAGATATCGACTTACTCAGCACTAATTACAGCTTCTTACAATTTAACTGACATGACAGTTGTACACGTCACGTCACAATCCTGACACACAGTCAATCTAACTCTACGTACCATTATAATATCATATACCTGTCACATTAACCTTACCATATTGACATTATCTACACGTCACAATAACATTGCCGCATTAACATCATCACATACATAATAAATATAGCTCAACGTTTGCATGCAATTCGACACGCATGTAAATACACACAGAAACACGTACCTTGTCACTGCACCCTCATTAGGGCGATCGACGTACCATGAGCTCGTCATTAACTTGCTAAGTATTGTCACTATTGGTGACATTCCGAATGACCTTGCCCTTCACAATTCCTGTTTGCCGTGCCATAAACATGACTATGAAAACACATCACCAGCCATGTCACAAGGACAATGACATACAAACACACAACTCAAATATAACATGTAACATCAATCTACACGTATATGACCCTTTAACTACGCCTACACCTCACACAATACATATGTCACACATGAAATCATAAGCATTTAGCTTAAGGCCCGACTCTCCCCGATCCACCCTTAACATGTCACGCATTAATAACTCTCGACTCTAGCTCACATAGTCCCCATAAACCACATCGGCTCTCTGACTCATTTATAATGGTTTTAGTGCATAAACACACCGGGTTAGAACCCAAAACTCTTATATCATTTAATGTAGTAAACACCTAATGCAAGTATGTACGATAGCCCCCAAAATTAGTAAAACGTTTAAAAAAAGGGAATTAGAAACTCACCGGTTATGTCGAGTCTCAATCCTTGCTCCACAACTCGCGTGTCCACACTCGAATCCCAAACCTGACAAACGTGTGATCACACGATCAGAACACGTTCCAAACATACGTTGCATAACTTATAATAAATAAACCCTAATACTCAGTCTTGAATACTCGCCACTCCAGCTTCTCAAATCCCTCCTACGAGTACACGTGATCCGGGTCGTCCTTGACCAGCTCAGAAACTAAATACTTAACCCGGACGTGCATGCATACACATACAAACCCTAACCCGAATTTCCTCTCCATGCCACCATGGCTCGTCACGAACCCGTACTCGAGTTCACCCATGTACGCACGTAGATGAGGCCATGCATGTCCTTGGTAAGGTAGAAAATTACTCGGCCATGCTACCACCCCCGTCTCCGCCCCGCGCATCACCTGGCCATCGACCACCAGTTTATTTCTCGTCCGACCTCCCTGGACCACCGTCCCCCACCATTCACTGCTGCTTCGCCACCGGGTCGTCACCTTCATGCCGTCGCACCCCTACGCTTGCTCGCGTATGTTGGGTTTTAACATGTCCTTTTAAAGAGTTTTGCAACAGAAGCGATTTAGACACGTTAAATCTAAACTTTTAGAAACCAAAATAAAACCGACCAAGGATCCATATGTAATTTCTTGAAATTAAAACAAAGACAACCATAGGGTGTTTAGAAATAACAACATTTGAAGCGAAGTGGTTGCAACAAGGTGGATGAACAAGGATTCAAGTGTCTCCTCTCCAAGAGTGAACACACCAAGCAAGCTTTTTCCAAGATGCTAGTCTTCAACCGAGTGTCAAGAACTTCACACACTCGCTAAACTCTCTATTTAAAGTGAATATAGGTGTGAAGGAATAAATTAAAACAACTTACAAGAACAATAATAAAACACTATATGAGACAAGTGATTTTAATGATGTTCTTGTGTGTTTTGCATTCTAGTTCTCAAATCTCCCTTTTCTTTTGTGCTCTCGGCTGGAACAAAATTTTCTCCTAGTGTTCTTTGTGCAAGTCCCCATTTAAAACGAAAGAAGGGAAAGGAATCAAAGACCTTTTGCACTAAGAACTTTTGTAACCTCAAAAATGTGTAATGCTTGGAACTTGTAAAAGATTATTTAGTCAAACAAGCCACATCCTTGGCTCCACATGCATGTTACAGCCGAAATCAACAAATAGAGAAAAGAAAATGTTGTTTTCAAATATACATTGGATAATAGGCATAAACATATTAATTAAATCATCTTGATTTAATTTAATAAGATTTATAAAAGATTTACAAATCTTTACATGTTTTATTTATATTAATCTTATAACCTTGTCTTATGAATGTTTTGGCAAAAGCGTACATTCCATTAACACATAAGATTACATATAAAACATTCAACATACATAATGCAATGCATATAATGATTAACAATGTAAATAATCATTTATATATGTATATATATATATATATATTTATGTACCTACATAAATATATTATTCATTGGTTATTCCATATTTATCATTTTGCTTAATGATAATATTCTTGACATAATAACCGGGTTGTACACGTTGAACTCGTATATAGAATATCTGCTTGGTGTGTGACCTTTTGGGATCATACATCAATGGAAACTATGTTATACGTTGTGTCTTGAGTATATAGGTCTAACAATCTCCCACTTGCACAAGATTCAACGTACATCAATGTAGACAGTGATGGACGTCTAGCAACATCTCACTACCCCCAATGATATAAGACTTAATATCATCCTCAACACCTATTTAGTTAAGCCTTCAGCTTAATAATAATAGTGTATGGTTAGCTATCATTTATCCCTCGAAAATGAGACATGGATTCTCATCAATCTCATATATCGTTCAACCATTATGATTCTCGGTCAAGATTCAACGTGAATTAAATCAAACACATGGTTGAGCACGTCCATGCATTTTAATCAGCTTAAATCATCGAGGGGTCCAAAGATATCAACCTTGTAAAGGTACAAATTCCTTGTTAACTACATACGCCTCTCACTACATTTCGCGTTGTTCCCAACAAAAGCCCTTATTACTGCCCGGTCAGAGAACAGTGTTAGGCAATATCAAAGAACAATGCTCCATGCAATCAAGCCCCAATATGTATCTCAGGTCAAAGGATACAAAGATACTACCATTTTTCAAAACACTTAAGAATCCGATCCATGAAGTGTCTTTGAAAGCCGTCACATCCAATATTCATCTCTCATGAATATTCGTGGTCTTTAGTTACTCTCTCTAAACTAAACGACCTACAATAGTCTTAATTCAAGGTTATTCCCATAACCTTGACTGATTATGCATATTTTGAAGAACTTAGTTATTCATGGATGTAATCGTGCTAATATAGAATACAGTATGCATAAAGTGACAATATGTTAGAATAAATGAAATGATACTGATATATAGTTCCAAAATATCCAAAGTACAAAATAGATCCAATCACTAGACATACAAAGATCTATAGATCTAGCATGTGCCTCATGTTTAGCTTGAGGCATGGGCTTAGTGAAAGGATCCGCCAAGTTATCATCCGTGTGTACTTTGCTAATGATGACATCTCCTCGTTCCACTATTTCTCGAATATAATGGAAAGTTCTCTGAATGTGCTTGTTTCTATGATGCGCCCTTGGTTCTTTCACTTGCGCTATAGAATCAAAGTTATCACAATAGATCTCAATAAGTTTCTCGATGCTCGGCACCACCTTAAGATCGGTGATTAATTTCTTCATCCATGCAGCCTCCTTGGTCGCCTCCGAAGCAGCAATGTACTCGGATTCAGTCGTGGACTGCGCAACCACCTTTTGCTTGGAACTTCTCTAGGTAACCGCTCCGCCATTAAGGGTGAAGACATATCCTGACTGCAACCGAGAATCATCTCAATCAGTATGGAAGCTAGCATCCGTGTAGCATCTCACAGTAAGTTCCTCTTCCACACCTCCATATACCAAGAACATGTCTTTAGTCCTCCGAAGATACTTGAGAATTTTCTTAACATCAATCCAATGCCTTTTTCCAGGATTCTGTTGGTAACGGCTTGTTATGCTTAGAGCATACGACACGTCCGGTCTAGTACACAACATGGCATACATAATGGATCCAATTGCCGAAGCATATTGAATCCCTTTCATTCTCTAAATCTCCTCATCCGAACTAGGACATTGAGATTTGTCTAGAACTGTGCCATGCGCCATAGGTAATAAATATTTCTTGGCGTCTTGCATTGAGAAGTGCTTGATAACCTTATCAATGTATGCACTTTGACTCAAGCCAATGAGCCGCTTAGATCTGTCTCGATAAATCTTGATTCTCAGAATGTACGCGGATTCTCCTAAATCTTTCATTGCAAAACACTTTCCTAACCAAGACTTAACGTCCTTCAAAGTTGGAATGTGATTACCAATGAGTAATATATCATCGACATATAAGATTAGGAATGCAACGGTGCTCGCACTAGTCTTCACGTAAACACATGGCTCATCTTTATTTTTTGTAAATCCACATTCCTTGATTTTTTCATCAAAATGAAGATTCTAGCTCCTTGATGCTTGCTTTAATCCATAAATTGATCTTTTAAGCTTGCATACTTTATCAGGATGTTTAGGATTGACAAAACCTTATGGCTAAACCATATAGACATCCTCAGTTAGATGTCCATTAAGGAAAGCCGTTTTGACATCCATTTGCCATATCTCATAATCGTGATAAGCGGCAATGGCAATCAATATCCTAATAGGTTTAGTCATGGCTACATGATATAAGGTATCGACATTGTCAATTATTTGAATTTGAGTGAATCCCTTCGTAACTAGCCGTGCCTTAAATATATGCACATTGCCATCCATGTCGGTTTTCTTCTTTAAAATCCACTTACTCTCTACGACCTTTCCATTGGGAGGAAGATCAACCAAATCCCAGACTTGGTTGTCATACATGGACTGCATCTTGGCGTCCATGGATTCAAGCCGTTTATAAGATTCTTTGTCTGATATAGCAGATTTGTAGGTGGTAGGTTCAAACTGATCCACCATATATACTTCATAATCACCATATCTCTTAGGTTTTTGACGAATTCTACATGATCTGCGGACGTCTTGTGTTACATTGGGTACTTGAACCAGCATAGGTTCAGGTTCAACAATATTTTGTTGAGCAGTGCTTCAAACCTCAGGTCCAGCATTGTGTGGTTCCCGAATTTCTTCAAGATCCACACTATTTCCACTTGGTTCTTTTGAAAGAAAATATTTTTACAAGAATATTCCACGTCGACTAATAAAGACTTTATTATCGATTAGATGATAGTGTAGGATCTGTGAATACAAGATGGTTATATTCTAGTTGAGATTGGCGGAAACAATCACAACTAAGCAATGTAAGCAAGTAAACAAGAAGAGTACTGATAAATGCAATTTGTATTAAGCTTCAAAGATTACAAGATTACAGAGAAAACTCTTAAGCAAAAGTACTAGTATACAATGACTTTAAGTACTACTTATATAGTAACTTAGAATCAAGATAGACCCTTGATTCTAAGGATCAGATCTAACACAAGCCGTTGATCTTGTATTGAATCTATTCTATATGTAACGACAATAAAAACTACAAAAGTTATCTTTATTCAAACGTCTTCTTAGGCATCATTGCTTTAGTCCTTGGAAGAAGAGCGTCGTTGTTTTTTATTGTCTTGCACCAGTACCATTATTTCTGCGTGGAGTGTGTCAGTGTTGCAGCAGAAAGTTGTCAGTGGTAATGGTTGTTTATCGAAGCCAGTCAGCTACGACGTTTGATCTTCAGTGGGAATGGCTATCAGCAGCAATGTTGTTGATCAGCAGCAAGACACAACTGTCCACAGCTGCTGATGATTTGCCTATCAGCAACAACTTTGGTCTTCAGCAGATAAGGCTATCCGCAGCAGATTTATTCTTCAGTAGAAGAACAAGTATCCACTGTAGATAATCTTATCCGCAGCAGTTTGTACTTAGAGAACTTTGTAGCCATCAATCTTTATTTCTACAAACTCCCCTAGACTGATGCTACCAAAACTCTCTTTACTGCTTTTGTAGCTGAAGCTTTTTCATGTTGCAGACAATCCTTTCTACCTCATAGCCTCTTGGGTCCTGGCTGGGATTGTTTAGAGGAAGCTCAAATAGAGTCTTTATGTCTTTGCTTGGCATTTTGAAGATGTCCTTGCTTGAACTTATCATCTTCTGTCCTTTAACATCAATCAGGATAAACTCGTTGGTATCAGCCTTGAAGGACCAACTGGTGAATGTAGAATGGGATTGAAGAGGTTTGGCATCAAAGATTACATCTTTACTAGGGTTGAAGTGATGTTTGATCACTAGCAAAAGATGTCTCCCACCTTCATTCTCTGGCTCATGGGCTTCACCCAACTCCATCATTCTTGTTAGATCTGAGTCTGGGAGTTGCAGTACCTCATCAACAGATTTATAGACTAATCTTTTCATTTATTCCTTTCCCCTGAAAACTTCAAACCATTTATCTTGGCTGTTATAGAACCAAACAATTATTTCTCTTGAGTCTTCTGGTGTGATGGTAGGTTTGGTTTTCTTCTTGGAAGGCTACTGATGAGGAGGAGCTGGGTGGAAGGATTTGGACTTTGTGGGTGGAGAGGAGGGAGGTCTAGGATTGAGAGTGGAAGGTTGTTAAATAGAGGAAGTGGTGGATGAGGGAGAAGGCTTGGGTTTCTTTTGTTTCCTTTCATCTTCTTGATTAATTTCCCTCTTCTTTGAGCCTTTCTTCCCCACTCTTTCTTCCTCTTCCTTCTTGAATTTAAAGTAAAGGGCTTGCAGGTTCATGAAACTCATGGGACCTAGCCTTTTTCCACTTTTTCCTCTAGCCTTTAGGAAGTCAATCATGACCTTCCTTTCTTCATGGGTTCTTCTGTTAAAGGCAATGGTCTTCTTGGATTTCTGTTTGGCTTTTTCTTCTTCTTCTTCAGCCCTTTTCTTAGTTGCAAATTGACTTTGCTGACCCATGAAGGCTCTGTAGATTTCTTTATTTGATAGTTTCTCAAGGTAGTCTGCATCCTCACCTTGAGAAATCAGAGCCTCTATCCACTCCTCTCTCATTTCTTTAGCTAGTTCAGAATCAGTTATTCTGAACTTAGCTTCTTCCTTTTTCTTCTTCTCACTTTCTTCTTCTTATTTATTGAATTGTTCCTGCAGTTGAAGAGCTAGAGCTTCATCTTCTTGAATTTGAAAAGCTGCAGGAATCTTGACTTTCAGATCACCTAACTGCTTAGCACAGAGCTGGATCTGTTGTTCTCTAAGGAGTATGGCCGTTTTTCTTTCTTGTGCTTTTCTTAATTCAGCCATCTCCTCCTCCTCTTCTTCTTCTTCTTTCCTCCCTTTCCTTCTTTTCTTTCAATAACCTTTCTTCATCTTCTTCTGTTATAGGTCTCTTCCCCTTGTCTTTGTTGGATGTCTCTACTTCAGCTTCATGGACCACAACAACAGATGTAAGAGATGCTGTTGGGATCTCAGCTTCAGCTTCATTGGCATTTTTTGGAATGGACAAGGGAAGAACTCTTTCTTCATCTTCTTTCCATTCAAGACCTGTCACTGCTTTCCATTCTTTCTTCATCTTTTCCTTTTCTCTTCTTCTGGATTCTTCTGCAGTGTTTAATCTGACAGTTGGAGAGGAAAGAAAGGATTCAAAGTTGGAGTCATCCATTGCAAGTTGTCCTTCCTTTTCAAGCTTAGCGTTGATGGTTTTTATCATTGCTTGACTCTCTAAGGAATTTACATTGCATATGTGTGTTCTGAGCTCGAAGAACTTGTGCAGGAAGTCTGAATTTAAGAGTAGGATCACATTGATGTTGATTGAGAGAGATGATCCATTACTTAGGAAGAATGTGAAGTCAGAAGACCTAGTGTTCGACCATCCTAGCACTTCCAAGTCTCTGACCACTATATTGTAGAGAAATCTTCTCCAACATAGAACTTCTTCTTCTGTTAAAGCACTGCTCCTGATCAAGGCAAGTCTTGGAGACAGTCTTTGTTATGATGTTGTTGAAGATTCTGCATGGTGTTTAGGATAGGCCACCCTGTTTACTTCTTCTAGGAGCCTTTTAAACCAGGGAAGATTATCCTCCATCAAGACGTAGAACTTGTCGATTGCAAGTTCTGTTGAGAGATCTGTAGAGTTGTTGGTGCAGCTGGATAGGTATAGTTCAAGCACTTGGAGTGGATTTAGTGCATTCCAGTTCAGCTCTTCTACCCCCTGAACTCCTTTCCAATCCAGAATCTCTCAGTTGAACCATCATAGCCCCAAGCTAGTATGGAGTCAAATTCTAGCTTATTTGAAGACAGTGTGAATTGAGGGGCAATGGTCTGTCTTGATATGGCTTCAGCAGTGGGAAGTATGCTGAATGATGAAGGTGTGTCTTCATTTTGACTTTCATTCTATAACACCTTATCAACAGCTCGGACAACTAACTTCCAGTCCTCAGTGATATCTTCCTCTTCATCTACTGAGTCTGGCAAGTCATGAACTTGAACAAAAGAAGGTCTGAATAGAGAACTTTGAAAGGCTGTCTGCTCTGGTATCCATTCATCGAGGCTGTCAGCATCGTCTTCCACAACAACTATCTCCCCCTTTTTGGTTGCATCAGTGCACAGAGTCTGGTCAGTTTGAGCCCACTGAGACAAGGGAGTAGTTATTGGAGGGCATTGATGGGTTTCATACATAGATACTTGGTGCCTTAGTTTTGACACTTCGGCCTCTAGCATTTCTACCCTGGCCGTCAATTCCAAGTTATGAAGTTTCAGTCTATCCTCATCCACAGTTGTGGAATCCTTAGATCCAGATGGGGCCTTAGGCCTAGCCTCTGCATCCCCATCACCCTGGTTTTCTTGGCACCTGGGATTCCTCTCAGTGAAGAGTGTTTCAAAGGAAACATCCTCACTGTTAGTTGCCGTGGTTAGGATCTTAATGATGTTATATCTGTCCTCCTTGTCAGTTGATGTACCAGGAGTAGTGACAGCACTTTCCAAATTCACTCTATCAGTACTCCCAGATTGAACCTTCTTGGGTGAAGAACTTGGGTTAGGTGCACCAGCACCCAAGTCAATCAACACCTCTGAGATAGTGGTTGTTGGAGAAGGTATATCATCTTGACAAGGTGCCTCTACAGTTAAGTTCAGAGAAGAAAAATAATGGAATGGCTCAGTGGGTTGTTCTATGGATCCGGGATGTGATCCTGATCCTAATAGAGAAGCTTCCAAGGAAGTCTCTCTAATGATGTGGCTATCCCTTTTGATATTCTCATCAGAATTTTGAGATTCTGAATGAGGGCTTTTAGGTTGGGATTGGGCCTTTGAGACAAGAAGAGAAGGAGTCTTCTTGCTCCTTTTTCTAGTATATTTTGCTGCAACTTGGGCCCTTTGTTCCAGTTGAACGATAACATCCAAAACATGTGTAAGTAATTTGTGTGCCTGTGCATCCTTAGTAGTATGCACAGGGGTTCGAACAGTGGAACCAGATTGTTGTTTATGATGAGAAGAGGAGGGTGTGGGTGCTGAAGTGTCACCCTGGGTACTTTGTATGTTCATCATTGTAGATAACAATGGAACATTGACCCCTGAGAACTTTTTGAAAACAGTTCTCATACTTTGAAAAATGTTACTTTTATGACCCAGCATAAGATAGATTTTTGCAGGTTTTGAAAGCTCTTTAAATTCATTGTTAAAAACATCCTGCAAGAACCTTGGGTACATATAAAATTGCTGCTTTACACCCTCTTAAAGGTTTTATCTTAAACCTTCAAAGATGAGATGTGCAAAGTTGAATCCTTAGCTAGTAACCATACCGTGAACAGCAGAGGCAAGTGCAGAGCTCACTTGATGCCATCCACTTCTCTTCTGAGATATGCATTGTAGAAGAGTGTGGTATAGATACTTCCATGGGGGCCCATCAGTGCCTTATCTATTGTGTACTCATTCTGATTTCCTGTGTACCCTATGGATACAAAGGTCCTCATATAGACTTCTTTTGAGTATGAAATGGCGGCCCCCTCGTCTTGAAGCTTGAGGTGTTTGTGGAGAGTAGCTTCAGAGATGGTGATGTCCTTGCCCTCTACCTTAGCTTTGATTTGGGGAATCCCATGTTCGGTAGAAAAGACGGCAGATTTCCAGAAATCCTCCATATGAGGAATTTAAATGGGTGGGTTGACGGTTAGGGAAAAATATATCTTTGATCGACAAAGAAAATCGATCATATCATCGAACCCCTCGGACTTCTTCCCTTTTATTAAGTATGCTGTGAGGTTGTGGTACATATAAAACTTATCATCGGGACGGTTTATGTCTACCTCTGCCATTTGTTGGGTTTGGAGGGAAGGATGAAGGTTTTGAAAGGTGGTTAAGTATGGAAGTGTAGGTCCACATGACTCATCTACAGATCGATCTCGTGACAGGACGTCTCGATAACACGGAGTGCGGAATCCTTCGTGTTAACGTATGTATATCAATTGACAATCGAAACAACAGGTAAATAAACTTTCTCTTTTATATCACCAAACATGGTTTATAGAATACTTGTTCTTTCAATCTCTCTCTATTCTGAATCTGTAAACTCCTATTTATAAACACCAGTTCTGCAGTAGGCAAACTTAACAAGTTCGCTTCAAAGATGCTTAGGCGAACTTAACAAGTTCGCCTCTAATAGACTAGGCGAACTTAACAAGTTTGCCTCTAGCAGAACTTGTTCTAATACTTAGACAAAATCTAAACAATTCCATAAAAAACATTAAGACAATAAGACCTAAACTATTACAAAGCTTTTATCATACAATCTATGTCCTAACAGACTCCCCCTTGACAATAGCTTGATCTTCTGTCTTCAGTCTTTATGACGAGCTCTTTCAGTTATCTGGTAATCTGCTTCCTAGATGCACTCCATATCTCTGACATATCTCCAACACTCTTTTATACTGCAATCCTTGTTCTCTCCATTCATCAGTAAACATAATCTCATTCTTTCTTAACGTCCTCTGATCTTTCTTTGAGAAATTAATAAGATTCATTGCATCATAGAAACTAACAATGACCTTATTATCTTTATCATCAATCCTAGCTTCACCAGTATTCACATCTACATACCACCATTTCATATTCTCCAGAAAATCTTGTGGTATTTTCTTCAATGGTATCTTCTGTACAGCACGTACTGGCTTGAACATATACTTCCAAGTCACAATCTCAGTCTTTTGATCTACAATCTTCACTCTTTTTCCTTTCTGTGGCTTTAATCTTTCATACTTCCCTGATTCATCTTCTCTTTTAATCAGGTTAGCAATCACATCAGCTAATCCACACTTTGATCTATTAATCAGTGGTTTCGTAGCTAGACCATTCATTTCCAACCTTGGCAAGGTATTGAAATACTTGATCCTCGGCTTTAAGTATTGAACACCATCAAATCTTTTAATAGCAAACAATTTCGTGTCATCATCATAAAACCAACTGATGATTCTTCCAATACACCTCTCTTTATTCACATATCTTTCTTTCTGAGCAGGTTGTATAGGAGACTTTGGTAGTACTTTCATCCAACTGTTAACTACTTTCCTCCACTGTTCTCTAGTCATTCCTATATTTCTATACATCACAGGTTCTTCATTTAGCTTAGGAGACACAGTATGAGTAGTATCAACATCAGAATCTATCTTGGATTGAGCAGTATCATCAGGTGTAGTGATATCTTCAACAGAGTTCATAGAATCTGTTACTCCAACATAAGAAAACTCAGGAATAACATCATCTTGGATGAAGTTATACGAAACATTCACACCATCACTTCCTTCATATGTAACTGTATCTTTACTCTTTTCTATCTCAATTTCTACAATCTCTCCTTCTTCAACTTCATCATCCATCACATCCTCTTCAACATCATCAAATAATTCGTCAATATCATCCAGACATTCTAACTTCTCAGCTTCTTCTTCTTCAGAATCTTGAAAGAATTCCAATAATAATATGTCTTCATTCACTCCAGAATCATTCTTGGTTCCTTCAATATTTCCTGATGTAGACTCCCCCTGAACTCTTGATATAGGATTCACATCAGCGTATTGACGATCACCCTCAATATTACCACTAGGATCATTGTCATCATCATTCTTTCTTTGAACAGAATCATCATGACACGTATCATGTATCCTTAACTCCCCCTGAGCGTCAAGACGCTCAACAAGTTTGGACACTAATAACTGCATGTCAGCAATCTGTGTAGCTTGAGCTTGAATAACCAACTGCCTCTGAGTATCAGTAGACACAAGAGTATCTACTTGAGTCTATAAATCTAGCACCTGTGATTCAAGGAAGGTAATTCTTTTAGAATCAGATGACTTTGAAGGACCAACTTCAGATGTGTGTGGAACATGTGGAGAAAGCACCGAAGATGGATGTTTAGAAGTAGGAGGTGTAATCAGTAAGGAAGCAACAAAAGTTGCATCCTCAACACCTTGAGATGAATGAGCAGCAGCAATAGAAGCAGACATAAGACTCTGAGCTTTTGGAACTGGAATATTATCACTATCCGAGTCAGAACTCTCATCAATTAAAGTTCTCTTGCCAAGTACTGTTCCAGAAGGAGGATTCCGAACAGACTTACGCCACGGTTTTCTTGCTTTAGATTTAATACGTTTCCCCGCATTAGCCAATGGTAACGTAGCCAACCTTTCATAATGATCTGAGCTAAAATCTCTAAACGAATCAGAACCAGTAGCTTCAGAATCAGGTAAGATAGTATCACCAGAACTCGTATCTACAACATTTCCTTCAGCTTCATGAATAGGTGAGTTCACAGCTTCATGATCAAAATCATCCATATTCATACCCAAATCTTATTCATTATCTTGAGCAATCTCTTCTTGAACTGGTTCATTAACTGGAATGTGAACCTGTTCTTGTGGAATAGGAACATGTTGTTGTTGTTGTTGTTAAACCTGAGCTTGAACTTGTTGCGTTTGTTGTTGCTGTTGAATAGGAACTTGTTGTTGTTGTTGTTGTGGAACTTGAACTTGTTGCTGTTGTTGTTGTTGTACTTGATTCTGGACTTGACCTTGAACTAACTCCTCAGGATGAAACCAATTATCATTAGGTGGCTCAACATAATTAGGATTGATTAAGTGACCAAACAAAGGAGTTGGAACATGAACTAAAGCATCATTTTGTTGTTTAACTTTAGTACAATCAGTAAAGATTCTTTTTGACATAGGAGTCAAGGTCAAACGGATTGGATGCTGAGGTAAATCCGGAATTAAATGGTTCAGAATCATTTGCACGAACCTAGAATACATAAGAAACCCTTGACCTTCTAGAGGATCGATTTGCATGACCACATCACGGTAGATATATAAAGCAATGTTAAACCGTTTGTTTAAGGTCAATGCAACCATTGCAGCTTGTAATGCACTCTTCAAACCATCAGTACCGGCCTTTCTTGGAGACAAACATTGTTTGATGACGTGCATAAAATACCTCCATTCTCCAATCAAACCTCCTTTTCTTTCTTGTGTATCATTTGGTCTTCCTCTGTAACCCATCCTCTGAAAACACCCCGTAATCAGTGTTCCAGGATAAGACATGTGATCATCAACAGCACCTCCTAATGCCAAAGCAGCACGAATAGTTTCCACTGAAATATCTACCTCCGTATTATTCACTGTAGCATGAAGTACGTGAGGTTCACCATCTGTATCTTGATGTACGGTATCCAGAATTGTTGAATATACGGTAAACTGATGTACGGATTAGCAGATAAGGCCACATGCAAACGTGCACGATTCAGAAAGTTGATAATTCCTTGAAAATGAACAGCTTCAGACATATTTGGATCTAATAACGCCACTTGATTATGTTTGTACTCAACATGACGAGCCATCTGTAATGTATCGGACAAAAACACACATTAGTAATCAAAACAAACAATTTTTTTTTTAAAATTTCAACAAACAAAAAAATCACAAGTCCAAAACACTACTGAGCCCTTAGGCGAACTTACTAAGTTCGCTTAGTGTTGCAAGAGGCGAACATAATAAGTTCGCCTAAACAAGTTCGCTTGAACAAGTTCGCCTAAACAAGTTCGCCGGAACCAGTTTGTCGATACAACTTCCACAACAGATTCTCAAACATGTCTAAATCATCAAAATTTCCAAATTAAACACATCATTAGCATCTATTAACAATCACGACACACTATTACATCATCAATTTCAAGATTGAAATCCAGAAGACCTTGTTTTTCTTAGAAAATGTAAGAATTTCAAAACCGATTAATACGGGTTAAAAAGAACAAGATTCCCATCGATTTAATGGATAAAAATATTTGAAATTACCTTATAAAGACTCGCAATCAAAAACCGATCCAGAAACAAACACCAAAATTTCGAATCTAAAACCCTAGATCAGAAAAACACAAGTTCGCTAAAAACTTCGTATGTTCGCTCTCACAGTGAACAAGATAAAATGAATAAGTTCGCCTGAACAAAATATTAAATCACAATTAAGTTCGCTTCATTAAGTTCGCTTAACAAGCCTTAGACGAACATATTAAGTTCGCTTAATCAGAACCAGACGAACATATTAAATTCGCTCCAAACCTTTTCCATGAACAATTTCTTCACTTTCAACACATCACATTCTTGTGAACTTCCATCTGTAGCATTTATCCGATCCAATCCAATCCCAAATCATATTAATAAAAATAAATTTCTCATGGGAGACATAAACAAAATATTTTTGGATTTTATCAGTACAAACGGAATCACATATTTTTGGTTTTTTTTATCTGAGCAAACTGAAAACACAAATTTTTTTTTTTGGATTTTATATAAGAAAACTAAAACATATTTTTGAATGAACATCATGAGCAAGAAGATCATATCAGTATAAGAGCAATTCATCACACAGTCTATTATCAACTATGGGAAACCTATGATATGAAACAATCAAACTCATTCTTATGTAACTCAAATCTTTTTCAATTTTATGTAACTTTTGCAATCAATTTGAATAATACTTGAATGATACGCGATAAATTTCAAAGTATATAAGATCAGGTTATGAAATGCTCAATTTTTCATTCCGAATTTGTAATACAAAGCATGAATTTTTATATTGTCAATATTATATAATTTGAAACTATAAGCATTTTTCTCCCAAATTCATGTGAGTTAGTACCATTTAGATGAAAAACATCGTGTACCCCACATATATGCCAACATAAATTAAATTTGCACTATCTTCAAGACATACACAGTTTATTGCAAGATTAGATCAATCTCCAAGATGAAATTATCTCTATTAGCACAAGTATAGAATAGCAGATCCCAAAGGATATAAGATTCAGAATGATTCAGAATCAAAAGATTCTAATGAATTGGCTTTATAATGAGAATCAATAGATTCAGGTAGGAGGCTCCGACTATTATCTGGATAAATTTCAATGAAATCAGAATAGATGATGTCACACCCCGACCGATGGCGGAATCATCGAGGCAGACAATGGAATGATTGTTCAAAAGCACATGATAGCTAAAAGGTTGCATAATTCATTAATTAAATTTAAAGACAACAAGATCCAAATACGATACATTTCAAATAACCTAGTCTAGTTCAAAACATTGATTTATTTAACTAGGTCCATAGTCCTTAAGTGGAGAAATCTTCGGCAAGTAGTCACATATCCAAACCTGAAACATTATTTAAATCAAGTGTCAACTAAAAAGTTGGTGAGTACACAGGTTTAGTAATTCCGGTAAATAGGAGTAGTAAATCGTTTTGCAACTCATTGTTTATCTTGTTAAACATAGTATGTATGATGTACCATTTATTTAATCACAATTCAAACCGAGTTTGACGCGCTTGAACAGAGCACAACAGCTAAGTCCGGTATGCTTGAATATAGTTACCCACTATATCCAATATGTTTGAATATAACACGCTGTTATATCCGAGTATGTAGTAATAAACACCCTAACCGGGTGGGCTGGTCAGGCACAATAGATCTATCAATATTACAGTTGGTTGTCTTGTGTTTAAATGTATGTACATCCAAAGAATAAGCATATAGTCTCATGTATAACACGTATAAACAATGTGAGTAGCATGTATAATGTTTCACCCCAAAACGTATAAAAATGTAAAATAGGGGCTATGTAACTCACCTTGCAAGCGGGTATTTTTCCACGCGTGTAGGTGATAAGTATGTGGAAGCCTAAGCACGTTAATACCCTATGTAGATAAATGGGTATCATTGTATGTTTACATGTGCGTATTAGTATTTAATTGTGTATAGGTTTATAATAGCATTTCTCAGTGTTATTTGCATAAAAGTTGGTCCAGATTTACTTGAAATTACTGATTTGATCAAAACCGTTTTATAGTCGTGACAGGTATCGAAACTATGTTCAATCGAAACTACTAGTTTCGATTGACCATTTATAAGTGATACACAGGCTGTCGAAACTACCATCTATCGAAACTACTAGTTTCGATTGATCATTTATAAGTGATATTCAGGCTGTCGAAACTACCATTTATTGAAACTACTAGTTTCGATTGATCATTTATAAGTGATACACAGGCTGTCGAAACTACCATCTATCGAAACTATTAGGTTCGATTGACCATTTACTCAATCGAAACTAAGTAGTTTCGATGGCCCAGACTTTAGCAATTAAAACAGTAATTCTTTTAGAACATTAGTTTGTCCGGTAATTGATGGTTTGGAGTCGTGACTTCGATTGGTTCGGTTTGCCTTATGATAACAGAAAGTAAAGAAACGAAGTTGAGGATTCTTACGTGGTCGCAAAGGGTCGAACGGCATAGCTTTTAATCCGAGAATATCAAGAATGGGAATTCAAGCTTCGGGATGGAATTGGCTCTAAGACTCTGGTCACAGCTTCACTCAGAGGCGACGAACACAATGCCTTCTTCAATTTGAGGTGAGAGTGGGTGAAAAAGGGGTCGCGAGCTCGAGCAGGTCCGAATATGGCTATTTATAGCCGAGCTTGATTTCTTTGTTAAAACGTGCAATTGGGAACGTTCCAACACTAGTCTGGACGAGACGAAACTACCCAGACATTCAACATGCGTGGAGGTGGTCTGTCGGGCACGAATTCGAACGTGGGTTTCTCGGCCACCAACAGGATCAGACGATCCTTATGTTGGGGAGACCAATTGGTCGGGGGGTCTTGTTCGCGTGGGGACGACGAAGCCAGAGGTGCCTTTAGCGGCTGTCGAGGTGCATGGAACAGCCCTGTCGGGGGTTCGCCGGAAAATGGCTTTACCCGCCGGACCAACGAAGGGGGTGACCGGATAAACGATTTGGGAATTGGCAGTTTTAGTCCCTGGAGTTTGGTTTGACTTAAATTAGCCCTTGAAATAAATACGGATGGGCCCTTGTAGTTTAAATTGTCCAGAAACAGCCCCTCAACCGATTTCAGTTTTAAAACCTTATAGTTTGATTAATTAAAAAACAACCCCTGAACTTTTATTAATTTAATTTCTTTTAAATCAAATTAATTTAAAAATATTTTTATAACTTATTTTATTCTTTATTATTATAAATAATTTTTTTTTATAATAGTTATTTATCTTATTTAAATAGGTTATTTTATTAAATATACAACTTTTTAACTTTAGATTTTTATATAAAACTTTATATTAATTTTAAAATTTATAAAATTCTAATTAGTTTAAATCCGTAAAATAAAATACCTATTTGTATAAAACCAAATAAAACTCTTACGCTTTTTTAAAATAGAGAATGATTACATGATAATTATAATACAAGTGCGAGAACGAAAAATCCGAAACGTCACAGTCTCCCCATGTTAGAGGAATTTCGCCCCGAAATTCAACTAGTGGAGGCTATGAAAAGAGATGCGGATACTTGGTCTTCATTTGGTCTTCACGTTCCCAAGTGAACTCGGGTCCACGTTTAGATTCCCAACGGACCTTGACAATGGAGATGCGGCTACGCTTGAGTTTCTTCACTTCTCGGTCCATGATTTCCACGGGTTTCTCAACAAAGTGCATTTTCCCGTCAATGTGCACTTCATCAAAAGGGATGTGGAGATTCTCGTCGGCTAGTCACTTTTTCAAATTAGGTACATGAAAAGTCGGATGAACGTTGATGAGTTCTGAAGGAAGATCGAGTTTGTAGGCAACTTTTCCTACCCTTTCGAGTATCTTGAATGGACCCACATATCGAGGTGCGAGTTTTCCTTTCTTTCCAAATCGGACTACGCCCTTCCAAGGTGATACCTTTAGGAGAACCATATCCCCAACTTGAAATTCCAAGGGTTTTCGTCTTTTATCGGCATAGCTCTTTTGCCGACTCCTTGCTACTCGAATGTTGTCACGAATAAGAAAGATTTTATCGGTGGTCTCTTGGATAAGCTCGGGACCGGTGATTTGTGCTTCACCAATTTCGTTCCAACAAATCGGTGAACGACATTTTTGTCCATAAAGAGCTTCAAACGGTGCCATGTTGATACTTGTGTGGTAGCTGTTGTTGTAGGAAAATTCGATCAGTGGTAGGTGAGAATTCCAATTGCCACCAAAGTCAATGACACAAGCTCTAAGCATATCCTTAAGAGTTTGGATTGTTCGCTCGGTTTGTCCATCGGTTTGAGGATGGTAAGCCGTACTTAGATCCAAGCGAGTACCAAGCGCAGATTGTAATGATTGCCAAAATCGGGAAGTAAAATGCGAATCTCGATCGGAGATGATGTTCAAAGGGATTCCGTGACGACTCACAATTTCATCAATGTAGATCCGAGCCAATTTCTCGACTCGATTGTCCTCACGAATAGGCAAGAAATGAGCAAACTTTGTAAGTCGGTCGATAATAACCCAGATAATATCGTGCCCACTAGAAGTGCGTGGGAGTTTGGTGATGAAGTCCATAGCAAGGTTCTCCCACTTCCACATGGGAATTTCAGGTTGTTCGAGGAGTCCGGAAGGATTTTGGTGTTCGGCCTTTACTTTAGAACAAGTTAAGCATTTTTCCACAAAGGGGGCAATATCCTTTTTCATGTCGGGCCACCAATATTGCTGACGAAGACCCATGTACATCTTATCAGCTCTGGGATGTACCGAATATCGAGTTTTGTGGACTCATTCATCAAAAATATACGAAGGTCGTCGCGATCGGGAACCCAGATACGGTCCAAGTAATACAATAAGCCGTTGGCTTTGGTTTCTAGTAATAGTTCTACACCACATGCCATCTCATGATACATGTTTCCCTCGGTAACCGAGGTGTGTTATGCTTGAAGAATACGGGCTTGGATATCGTTATGAATACAAACACTATGAAGCATGATACGTTCTTTACGACTCAAGGCGTCGGCTACAACATTTGCTTTGCCGGGGTGGTAGCGAATCTCGCAGTCGTAATCGTTAAGAAGTTCAACCCATCGTCGTTGCCTCATATTAAGCTCTTTTTGATTAAAAATATGTTGGAGACTTTTGTGGTCGGTGAAAACCACGCATTTGGTGCCATAAAGATAATGTCTCCAAATTTTCAAGGCGAAAACGACAGCACCAAGCTCGAGGTCATGGGTCGTATAGTTCTTCTCGTGGATTTTGAGCTGACGTGATGCGTATGCAATTACTTGGCCACGTTGCATTAGAACACAACCAAGACCTTGGTTGGATGCATCACAATAAACGACAAAGTCGTCATTACCACTAGGAAGAGTTAGAATAGGAGTATTGAAGAGCTTGAGTTTGAGAGTTTGAAAAGCTTCTTCTTGTTTGGGTCCCCACTCGTAAGGTTTACATTTGTGAGTCAAGGCAGTGAGCGGAACCGCAATCTTGGAGAAATTTGAGATGAAGCGACGATAGTAACCTGCTAGTCCAAGGAATGAACGAATCTCGGTAGGAGTCTTAGGAGTACTCCAATTATTTACTGCCTCGATCTTTGCCGGGTCCACATGAATTCCCTTATCGTTGACTATGTGTCCCAAAAATTGAACCTCTTTTAGCCAGAATTCACACTTGGAGAGCTTGGCGTATAGTTGTTCTTTCTTTAAGAGTTCTAAGATCAAACGAATATGTTGTTCATGCTCCGCTTTTGTTTTAGAATAGATGAGAATGTCGTCAATGAAAACGATCACGAACTTGTCCAAATAAGGTTTGCATACACGGTTCATGAGGTCAATGAAGACCGCAGGTGCATTAGTCAAACCGAATGGCATGACCATGAACTCGTAGTGACCGTATCTAGTCCGAAAGGCAGTCTTTGGAATGTCTTCATCGAGAACACGAAGTTGATGGTACCCGGAACGAAGGTCAATCTTGGAGAAGCATGTTGAACCTTGAAGCTGATCGAAAAGATCGTCGATACGGGGTAAAGGATAACGGTTCTTAATTGTAAGCTTGTTGAGTTCATGATAATCGATGCACATTCGAAACGATCCATCCTTTTTCTTTACGAACAGTACGGGAGCACCCCAAGGTGAATGGCTCGGGCGGATGAATCCTTTGGATGAGAGTTCTTGTAATTGAATTGCAAGCTCTTGCATTTCGGAGGGTGCAAGACGATAGGGGGCTTTTGCCACGGGAGTTGCCCCGGGCACAAGGTCGATACGAAACTCCACTTGTCTACGAGGAGGAAGACCGGGTAAATCCTCGGGGAATACCTCGGGAAAGTCTCGAATGATCGGAATATCTTGCAATTTCTTACCCTTATCTTTCGTGTCAACTACGTGGGCCAAGAAAGAAACGTACTTTTTCCGCAAGTACTTTTGTGCTAACGTGTAAGACATGAGTTGAAGACCACGACACGGTTTTTCACCGAAAATAACTAACGTGTCACCCGAAGGGAGAGGTATACGAATGCACTTTTCGTAGCAAATAACCTCGGCATGGTGCTTGGATAACCAGTCCATGCTAATTATAATATCGAAGCTTCCCAATTGCATTGGAAGGAGATCAACAGAGAAATTGTGATTATTAAGCTCGAGATTGCAGTCACGGATAACAGAATTTATAGTAATAGATTTTCCGTTTGCTATCTCCACGGAATAAGAATTGTCAAGTTTCGTTCTTTGTTTAGCAAGTCGAGATTCAAAGGTAAGAGATACAAAACTCATATCGGCACCAGTATCAAATAAAACGGATGCATATTGATTGTTTACGAGAAACGTACCGTTTATCACGTCGTTGTTTGCTTGAGCCTCATTAGCGTTTATGTTAAACGCTCATCCTTGAGGACCACCTTGGTAATGAAGTTTTGGGCATCGGTCACGGAAATGGTTTGGATATCCACATTTGTAACATGTCCGACCATTGAGAGGTGCCGGATAGATAGGACGGTTGGCTGGAGCAGCTTGATGGACGGGAGGACGAGTACGGCAAGTAGTGACCACGTGTCCATATCATCCGCAACTTGAACACAATCGGCATGGTAGGTTGGCAGGATGATGGTACTTGCAGGTCTGGCATTGGGGATTCGGGCCCTGATAAGTTTTCGGGTTTTGACCCAAAGGGGCCGCTTGAATAGCAGGCACAGCGGGAGTTACGGCTGCGAAGTTTTGACCCTTTCGTTTCTTGTTGCGGTTAGAAGACTCGGGTTTTACCTCTTTGACGGCCGCAAGGGTAGAAACAACCTTCTTGGAACCCTTTCTTGTTAAGGTTTCGGCTTTGACATGGTTGTCGGATAGTGTAGCAGATAGACGGATAGCAGCTTCAAGTGTAGGAGGATTGCTTCCTAGCACAACATCTTGAATTTGCATAGGCAGGCCGCCTATGTATTTTTCAATCCCCCGAGCAAGGGAAGTGATCATATGAGGCACCAGCAGACTTAGCTCTTGAAACCGGGTGGTGTAGGCCAGATTATCCCCGCTGTCTTGGGCAAGATCCCAAAACTCAGCCTCGAGCTTCCTCATTTCATTCCGAGGACAGAATTCATCAGTCATGGCCTTCTTCAGATCATCCCATGATAAGGATGTAGCAACCTCAGCACCCCGAGTGCGTTTCTCACCGTTCCACCAGGTGAGGGCTCCCTTTTGGAGTACACTTGTGGCATAACGAACCCGAAGATTATCGGGACAGTCGCTGTTTAGGAATGTGTTTTCCATGCTTTCAAACCATTGCAGTAGGCCGGTAGCACCTCCAGTCCCGAAGAATTTTGTAGGATTGCACGAGTTAAAGTGCTTAAACGTGCAGTGAGGCGGGTTGGTACCACCGTTCCCTTGGATGTTGTGAGACCCGTCACTGTTGTTGTTTGCTTGGGTCATTTGCCCTACCAGCTGGGTAAGAAGAGTAGCAAGATCCGGGTTGGAAGTGCTAGAGTTTGCATGTCGAGGAGGCATTCGAACACCATAAGAAAAGACAATGATATTTTAGATAAGATGGATACATATGAGTTATAGCGGGAAATAATGTAAGCAGAAAAACGGGATTCATCATGATGCGTGCCAGTGCATGTGTATTTATTCAAAGTTGATGGGGGGGGGGGGGAAGCAAAGCCATCTATTCCGGGTAGAACATGATGTTATAGATCATTATTCGTGTAATAGGAATTGCCGGGACTTGCATGCACTACAAATCGTTATTACGTGTGCACCCGTAATAATGATTTGCTTTGCATGTTCGTCTAGTTCTTCCTATCTTGCTATAATGTCCCCAAATTTTGAGTTGAAGTTCGGATCGTATCCTTGCGAATACATTGACTTATCAACGTTAAGTAATTCCTCAAAACTTTCAAAGAGACATGCTTTAGCCTATAGGTAAACACTCACTTCAGGAATTCCCAGGAAAGCATACGGGTCCGTTTATTTGGATTTATACGAAATGCTTTCCTAGATAGAAAACCCAATGTACAGGTGTCACCCTTCCAGATTGCACGTGTCCTTTACTGGTTTCAATAAATTAAGTCGTTGACGAGATTTTCAAGATTTTAATAGAATTGAGAGTTTATGTGTATAAAATGTGTAGGAATGTTGCAATTAATATGGATTAGGAAAAAGTATGGATAAGGATGGGTAGTGTGTTTGTTTGCATAAGTTTGTTTGTCAAATATGTATGTAAAGTATGTATCATGTATCAAAGTCTTGTATGTATGTGTATAAGTCTCATGTACCAAACTCGGGAAAATTCAAATAATACCTAACTACAAATAATTCAGATAGCAATTTATCATTTAGCACATAACACATAAAAGGGAGTCCTAAGGTTATAGTCTAGGTCATCGTGTCTAATAACCTAATTCCCTATAACCATGGCTCTGATACCAATCTGTCACACCCCGACCGATGGCGGAATCATCGAGGCGGACAATGGAATGATTGTTCAAAAGCACATGATAGCTAAAAGGTTTCATAATTCATTAATTAAATTTAAAGACAACAAGATCCAAATACGATACATTTCAAATAACCTAGTCTAGTTCAAAACATTGATTTATTTAACTAGGTCCATAGTCCTTAAGTGGAGAAATCTTCGGCAAGTAGTCACATATCCAAACCTGAAACATTATTTAAATCAAGTGTCAACTAAAAAGTTGGTGAGTACATAGGTTTAGTAATTCCGGTAAATAGGAGTAGTAAATCGTTTTGCAACTCATTGTTTATCTTGTTAAACATAGTATGTATGATGTACTATTTATTTAATCACAATTCAAACCGATTTTGACGCGCTTGAACAGAGCACAACAGCTAAGTCCGGTATGCTTGAATATAGTTACCCACTATATCCGATATGTTTGAATATAACACGCGGTTATATCCGAGTATGTAGTAATAAACACCCTAACCGGGTGGGCTGGTTAGGCACAATAGATCTATCAATATTACAGTTGGTTGTCTTGTGTTTAAATGTATGTACATCCAAAGAATAAGCATATAGTCTCATGTATAACACGTATAAACAATGTGAGTAGCATGTATAATGTTTCACCCCAAAACGTATAAAAATGTAAAATAGGGGCTATGTAACTCACCTTGCAAGCGGGTATTTTTCCACGCGTGTAGGTGATAAGTATGTGGAAGCCTAAGCACGTTGATACCCTATGTAGATAAATGGGTATCATTGTATGTTTACATGTGCGTATTAGTATTTAATTGTGTATAGGTTTATAATAGCATTTCTCAGTGTTATTTGCATAAAAGTTGGTCCAGATTTACTTGAAATTACTGATTTGATCGAAACCGTTTTATAGTCGTGACAGGTATTGAAACTATGTTCAATCGAAACTACTAGTTTCGATTGACCATTTATAAGTGATACACAGGCTGTCGAAACTACTAGTTTCGATTGATCATTTATAAGTGATATTCAGGCTGTCGAAACTACCATTTATCGAAACTACTAGTTTCGATTGATCATTTATAAGTGATACACAGGCTGTCGAAACTACCATCTATCGAAACTATTAGGTTCGATTGACCATTTACTCAATCGAAACTAAGTAGTTTCGATGGCCCAGACTTTAGCAATTAAAACAGTAATTCTTTTAGAACATTAGTTTGTCCAGTAATTGATGGTTTGGAGTCGTGACTTCGATTGGTTCGGTTTGCCTTATGATAACAGAAAGTAAAGAAACGAAGTTGAGGATTCTTACATGGTCGCAAAGGGTCGAACGACAGAGCTTTTAATCCGAGAATATCAAGAATGGGAATTCAAGCTTCGGGATGGAATTGGCTCTAAGACTCTGGTCACAGCTTCACTCAGAGGCGACAAACACAATGCCTTCTTCAATATGAGGTGATAGTGGGTGAAAAAGGGGTCGCGAGCTCGAGCAGGTCCGAATATGGCTATTTATAGCCGAGCTTGATTTCTTTGTTAAAACGTGCAATTGGGCACGTTCCGACACTAGTCTGGACGAGACGAAACTACCCAGACATTCAACATGCGTGGAGGTGGTCCGTCGGGCGCGAATTCGAACGTGGGTTTCTCGGCCACCAACAGGATCAGACGATCCTTATGTTGGGGAGACTAATTGGTCGGGGGGTCTTGTTCGCGTGGGGACGACGAAGCCAGAGGTGCCTTTAGCGGCTGTCGAGGTGCATGGAACAGCCCTGTCGGGGGTTCGCCGAAAAATGGCTTTACCCGCCGGACCAACGAAGGGGGTGACCGGATAAACGATTTGGGAATTGGCAGTTTTAGTCCCTGGAGTTTGGTTTGACTTAAATTAGCCCTTGAAATAAATACTGATGGGCCCTTGTAGTTTAAATTGTCCAGAAACAGCCCTTCAACCGATTTCAGTTTTAAAACCTTCTAGTTTGATTAATTACAAAACAACCCCTGAACTTTTATTAATTTAATTTCTTTTAAATCAAATTAATTTAAAAATGTTTTTATAACCTATTTTATTCTTTATTATTATAAATAATTTTTTTTTATAAAAGTTATTTATCTTATTTAAATAGGTTATTTTATTAAATATACAACTTTTTAACTTTAGATTTTTATATAAAACTTTATATTAATTTTAAAATTTATAAAATTCTAATTAGTTTAAATCTGTAAAATAAAATACCTATTTGTATAAAACCAAATAAAACTCTTACGCTTTATTAAAATAGAGAATGATTACACGATAATTATAATACAAGTGCGAGAACGAAAAATCCGAAACGTCACAGATGATGTATCTAACTAATCCAAGGGTGAATATATGTTTTAACAGATGTTGTCAGAAACATATATTAGTTCAGCAACACATTGCATGTTTTTCGGGGCATGGGCAGTGAAGTGAACTGAAAGTGATTGTGCTAAAGACATAATTCGATATTGGTCTCATGAAATTCTTAAAACCATATATTCTATTTATGATAATGATCTTTTACACACACACAAGCATATAATGGATTCAAATCACAGATGCAATCATGTCATATTTAATTTTCACACTACTATTGGTTCAAAAACGCCTCTATTCTATTGATAATTCAAGTTTCAAACTCATATTCAAATTAAAACATATTATCAAGATTAGAGCATTCGAAACACTATCATTTCTCATTTATGCAGACTTTGAAATCTGGATCAAATCAATTTACTTTAAACTAACATATATCAAAGGTCTACTATGGTCATGTGTAATGAACTATTCACTGATGTACTATCATTTCTTCTATAACATCAAATGATATCAATTTTATATTTTTCATTTTGTTTTGAATTTTTATAAATAACAATTTTTGACTGAAATTTAAAATGTTGAAATGTAATAAAGCAATAAAAGAAATTTAAAACAAAAACTACCATGAAAATTTGTTTTTGAAAAACTTTTTTTCGGGATTAATCATACCTATCATTTTGATCAGAAATTCAAACCTGGTACGATCAAATGCCTTGGTAAAAAGATCAGCAAAATTATCATCTGTATGTACCTTTACTAGCTCAATCAACTTTTTAATCTGCACAATCACGAATAAAATGATATCTAATTTCAATGTGCTTTGTTTTACTGTGCTTAACAGGATTATTTGTAATAGACATTGTAGCATTATTATCAATAAACATGGGGGTCCCTATAAAATTCAAACCGTAGTCTCTTAATTGCTGTTGGATCCACAAGATCTGTGAACAACAACTTGCAGCAGTAATGTATTCTTCTTCACATGTTGAAATGGAGACCGTAGTTTGCTTTTTTGCATTGCCAGGAAACTAGACGATTACCCAAGAACTAGCAACCACCTGTAGTAGATATCCTGTCCAAACAACAACCACCAAATTCAAAATCAGTGTATGCATTGAATTCAAAGTTAGAACCATGTGAAAACCATAGTCCCAATCTTTGTTTTCCTTTCAGATAATGAAAGATTCTCTTTACTACAATCAAAGGAGACTCTTTTGGTTTTGCTTGGAACTTGGAACAAATACACACAGCAAACATTATGTCTTGAAGCGGTTAAGTACATGAGAGATCCAATCATTGCACGGTAGAGTCGGCAATCAACTTCTTTTCCATCCGGGTCAGAATTCAATTTATGTTTGACCGGAATCGGAGTATCATATGGGGTACAGTCCTCCATCTTGAACAGGCTCAAGATGTCCTTTACATATTTGGATTGATGAATAAAGAAACCATCTTCCTTCTGATTAACTTAAAGACCTAGGAAAAATGATAACTCTCCCATAGCTGACATCTCAAACTTCGATTTCATAATACTCTCAAACTCTTTGCACAACCCTTCATTTGTAGAGCCAAAAATAATATCATCTACATATATCTCTACCTGTAGGTATTCTCCCCCTGCTTTCTTAATGAATAAAGTCGAGTCAATATGTCCACGAACAAAATCATTTTCCAAAAGATGTGCAGACAACGTTTCATACCACGCTCGAGGATCTTGATGAAGACCATAGAGAGCTTTATCAAGCTTGAAAACTTTAGACGGATTAATTGGATCTTCAAACCCCGACGGTTGACACACATAAACTTCCTCCTTGACTTTACCATATAAGAAATCACTTTTTAAATCTAATTGAAACACCTTAAACCCTTTGTATGAAGCAAAAGCAAGAAAAAACCGTATAGCTTCAAGCCTAGCATCAGGAGCATAAACCTCGGTGTAATCAATTCCCTCTTGTTGATTGAAACCTTGTACAACTAATCTTGCCTTATTTCTCACCACAACACCTCAATCGTCTTTCTTGCATTTAAACACCCACTTCGTACCAATTGGATAAACACCCTTTGGAAGATCAACAAGATTCCAAACTTTGAGTTTGTCAAACTGAGCAAGTTCTTCCTGCATGGCCTCTATCCAATTGTTATCATGTAACGCCATTTCGACATTCTTTGGTTCGACCTAAGAAATAAAACATGTATGTGAGCATACATAAAAAACACCAGTATCTTTAAAACCTGTATATAAGCAAGTGTTTTCAAGAATAGAACGCGTTTGCCCTCCATCTCGCAAATCCCCAATGATATTTGAAATCGGATGAGCTTTGAGTTTCTTGATTGATGCAACCTCAGGAAACGAAAACATATCAATTTGAGTTGTATCAGATTGATAAGACAGATTTTGATTAACTGGTATCTCCGAGTCTAGATTTGTAGGAATCTCCCCTTGACCCGGTGACAAATTAGAAGGTTCATAAACTATCAAAGGATCAGTAGAAGAATCTTGGAAAATAACATTTTCATCTTCACTACCAGACACTTGTGTTCTTGAACAAGAAGCAACATTAGGATCTGGAGCACATGTAGAAGGAACAGATGATTGTGGAACCACAGTCGGTAGAAAACCACTATTTTGTGCATCCTGACAGGATCATATAAAACAACAGCTTCCTCAGGAGAAATATCAGAAGGTAAATGAAAAGACTTGAATAAATTCTCATAATCAAAAGCCCAGTCTGGTCCAATCTCCATTTGAGGTAAAGACTGATTAGAACAGTCAATATGAAACCATTCTTCAACCTGGCGAGTCTCTTTGTTATAAACCCTCTTGGTAGTAGAATTTGCAACATACCCCAGAAAGATCTCTTCGACAGCCTTATCACTGAACTTGGTTGAGACATCTCGAACTTTCAAAAGTGTGCATGGATTACCAAAAGGTAGTAAATATTCCAGATTCGGCTTATGATTATTAAGCAACTCATAGCATGTCTTGTTGTGTCGCTTAACGGTCAAGACTCTGTTCAAAACGTGAGCACAGCCTCAGCCCAAAAAGTTACCGGAAGCTTAGAATCAGCAAGCATCGTACGTGCCGTTTCAACTAAAGTCCTGTTCTTTCGTTCAGCAACTCCATTTTGTTGAGGTACAAGTGGCGCACTGAATTCATGATGAATTCCCTTTTGAAGACAGAATAAACCCATCTTACTATTTTTAAACTCACTGCCATTGTCACTCCTAATTCTTCTGACTTTCTGTTTGAACAAATTCTCTAAATCCAGGATTAAGAATTGTACCAACTCTGTGGTTTCGGCTTTAGAAGCAAGGAACTTAACCCATGAAAATCTAGAGAAATCATCTGTTACTACCAGACAGTAAGATTTACCGCCAAAGCTCCTAATACTAATCGGTCCAAACAAATCCATATGCAGTAGCTCCAAAGGAGTTACAATTGAATTCTTTGACTTAGATTTGTGAGACTTCTTGTGTTGTTTCCCCTTCTGCAAGGAATACAGTCACCAGGAATTGAAAATTTCATTTTCGGAACACCAGAAAACAAGATCATTCTTCATGAGATAATTCATTTTCCGATAATTGATGTGAGCAAGTTTCCTGTGCCACAAAATAGAATCCGACTCAGACGCCTTGGAGAGTAGACAAGTAGGAATTGAATCCGTAGTAGTATCAACACTCATGTCTAGGACATATGTGTCATTTCTCCTCGGAGCCTTCATTATAATCCATTCGTTAGGAATCACAAATCCCGGTTTCAAGATATAACACTCAGAATCATTGAAATGAAATGAAAATTTCTTGTCACACACTTGAGATACACTCAAAATATTATGTTCAAGTTACTCCACATAGTTCACTTTCTCAAATTTGACTTTTTCGTTCTTTAAAGTACCCTGACCAGTTATGTACCCGCCTTTATTTCCAGCAAAAGCGACATAACCACCATCAATATTAATAACATCTTCCAACAAACGAATATTCCCTGTCATATGTTGAGAACAACCACTATCCACATACCACATATTGTTGATAGTCCTCCTTGGTTGTCCCTACATAAACAAAAAAAAATCAGTTAGAAATAGGAACCCAAGCCATTGTGGTCTTGGGTCGTCCAGATGGATCAAAATAAACAACTTCAAGTAATTCACAATCAACATTGTCATCAACCTTTGGAACATAATATTTACAGTTAGACCTTCTCAAAGAAGACATAGTATGATTAATTGGAAAAACATTATTAGAATTATGATTATCAGATTCAGGTATTTCCAAAAATTTCTTTAGTTTTATGTTACGTCTTCTTCGTTGTAGTCTACAAAGTTTGACATCAGGTTGAGACTCTTTTGGAATTCCAGCATGTGGAATCTCAAACTTCTTTTGAAAAGCAACTGGTCTAGAAATACGCTTATCATGTTGCTTAAATCCTGAAGATTTAGCAAATGATTGACAAGGCATATTCTTTACAACACTACACGTAGGCTTTTCCCCATTTTGTCTTTTCAGAATCGTCACCACCTGTTTTTGTGAGGGATCACTCTTCAATTTGCCTTAATTCTTTTAAGGACAGTGAATCAGAATATGACCCGTCTGATGAACAAGCTTCAGAAGATTTCTGATATAAGGAGTTTTTCTTGAATTTGATGACCCGTTCGATGAACAAGCTTCATAAGATTTTACTGAACAGTTAACTGACTTCTTTTGAACATAAACTTGTTTAGTCACCATTGATAAATTCTTCTTCTGATAACTAGTAGCAACAAAACCACTTGATTGTAACATTTTGGAAAGATTAGGTTGATCAACTTTCACCTCATCAGGTTCTGTTAAAATGCATCTATCACGGGTAACATTTTTCACTACCTTTGGTTCATCAATTTGCACTTCCTTAGGAATGCCTTAAACCTTTTCATCATCAAAAACGTCATCCCCAGAATCAGAATCATAGATCATATCTTCACCAGTTACTGGATTTACTTTCAACACAATCTTTGGATCAATTTCCTCTTCATGAATAATTTCTGGTTCAACAACATAATTTGCATTGAATGGTGGAGGAACAAATCCAATACTAGCAACCCTCTTAGTAGGATCAGCATTAGCATTAAAGTAATCCAATACCACAGATGAATTTTCAAAATTTTCCAGCTTTCTATGTAATTTGATCACTTCAGATTCTTTATCAGAAATTTCTTTGTTCTTCTGAGCGACAATTTCATTTCGCTTCTCAATCTCAGCATAAGCCAAATCTAGATGATATGCTTGTTCCTTATATTTCAATCCCAAAGAGCTCAAATCTCTTTTCAAAGACTCAATTCTATCTATACATAATTTATCATTATCTTTCAATTTTTGATTAACAGAATGCATCGATTTCATATCACAAATTAAATTTGTGTTATCATCCATTACTTTTTGCATTTTATCTTTTATACTTATGCAATTTGAGTAATAAAAGTGACAGACAGAATCTTTTTCCTTTGAAGGATCTGACATATCTGCCTTGAAGACTTTTGCAATCGGAATATTTTCAGAATCAGTTTCATCACTTGAATTTTGAGTTAAAATAATATCATCTTCAGATACACCAGATGCAACATCAGTCTCACCATTTTGTACTTGATCACGATCTTCATCAGCACTTGACAAACCCTCACCATCACTTGAGCTATCATCATCAGTTGACTCTTTAGATTTTACAAAATGAATTTCAGCTACAAAAGCTTGACTTACCGAACCAACCAAATCTTCAAGATGAATACCCCAGTCATAATTTTCATCATTCTGAGCAACCAAAGCAGAAGATGCAGATGCATGATTAGAATTTCCAGAGCCAGAGGAGCCATGTGACTGATTACGATTGTTCTGAAAGTTATTAGGCTTATTCTGAGAATCAAAATCAACTTTTGGTTTCACACATTCTTTGGCAAAATGACCATACTCCTGAAAATTATAGCAACGAACTTTGGTTTTATCAAATCCCATACGTGAACGACTGTTAGACCCGATATACTTTCTTCCAGTCTTCTTCAAAAAATCCTTTGCTTGTCGCATCAGCATAGCCATGTTCCGTTGAATGTTCATCTCTTCCAAATCAACAGGATCAATCTGTCTGAAATCCTCCTCAATAACATCTGGATCATGAATCTTTCCTCCAATAAAATTTTCATATGAAGCCATAAAGGAAGAAAACATCGCTAAATAATCATCAGTAACTCTTTGATTCATATTATGTGTTCCAGATGATGAAGAAGTTGTATTTGCAGAGAAACCCGAATGACTTGGAACCCCAGAACAATGATCAAGAGAAACATCTTGAGTATCACCAGAAAAGAACGCAACCCCTGCACCAGTTTTGCCAGAAGACTTAGCAAAATACATTGAAGGATCTTGAATATGCTCCATATTGGTTTCCTTCTTCTTCATATTCAAATCATGTGATTGAATCTTGCCAAGAACCTCTTCAAGATACATAGTTTTATACTTTACATTCTCTTTTATCAAAACTATATACACATCAAATTTAGATGGTAATGCCTCCAAAAACTTATCATTTATCTCTTCAGTCTCATAAACCACTGAAGCACTTGACAATTCACTCAGCAAATGATAGAATCTCGTTGCAAGATCATCTAAAGATTCATTTTGAAAGTGCTTGAATACTAAGAACTGCTTCTTCAGTAATTCTTTTCGGCTTTTCGTAACATCCAAACTACCTTCACACCGCTTTTGCAATGCTTCCCATAATTGTTGAGAAGTCCTGAATTGATTAAAGCTGTGATAAATTTATTTTGGAAGAGACATTGAGATACTAGCCATTGCCTTCTTTTCTCTATCAAACAATAATTTTTCTTCTATGGTTAACACATATACCGATTTAGGAACATCATACTTTCCCATCCAAGTGTATGTCGGATGCGTATAACCTTCCAAGATTGGAATCCATAAACTTGTATCCGTAAAAGACACGAACTGATCAAACTGATCTTTCCAGTTAGAATAATCTGCAAGACTTAACAATTTGGGTGGTTTCTGAGATGTACCAATCTCGTTATCGTAATTTAACATGTTAGTCACTTGCACCATATTTGCCATTTTCTGAAAAAAATTTCCAAGTGTTGAACAAAAACTCCCCTTAGGCCAAGATAATAAGTTCGCTTCAAAGCTAAACAAGCGAATTTGATATCAAGCGAACTTGATAAGTTCGCTTACACAAGAAGATCCGGTAAGTTAGCCTACTGATTAAGTTCGCCTAAATTGAGAAAAGCAAACTTAATAAGTTCGCTTGCTAAGTTCGCCTGCAACAACTTTCAGCAAGTTCGCTTATTGCAGCTGAAACAAACTCGTCAAGAACTTTAACCCAAAACGAACAAACATCACCAAAAATCATCATTTCTCACAGATTAGAAGGAATTTGAAGAAATTGGACCGTAGGATTTAGTATTTTATGAATTAGAACACTTCTATTGGATTAATTTCACCAAAATCAACTTCAAATCCATGAATTCAGCAGTAAAATCAGTTTCAAGAACTTGAAAACTCCATGGATACAAAAACTTCAAAAAGTGATCAATTTCTTGTCAAATTATACACAAAAACGTCACTAATCACCAAGAATCAAACACAAATCATGAGCAAAAGCTCTGATACCACTTGTAGGTCCACATGACTCATCTACAGATCGATCTCGTGACAGGACGTCTCGATAACACGGAGTGCGGAATCCTTCGTGTTAACGTATGTATATCAATTGACAATCGAAACAACAGGTAAATAAACTTTCTCTTTTATATCACCAAACAGAGTTTACAGAATACTTGTTCGTTTAATCTCTGATACCACTTGTAGGTCCACATGACTCATCTACATATCGATCTCGTGACAGGACGTCTCGATAACACGGAGTGCGGAATCCTTCGTGTTAACATATGTATATCAATTGACAATCGAAACAACATGTAAATAAACTTTCTCTTTTATATCACCAAACAGTGTTTACATAATACTTGTTCGTTCAATTTCTCTCTATTCTGAATCTGTAAACTCCTATTTATAAACACCAGTTCTGCAGTAGGCGAACTTAACAAGTTCGCTTCAAAGATGCTTAGGCGAACTTAACAAGTTCGCCTCTAATAGACTAGGCGAACTTATCAAGTTCGCCTATAGCAGAACTTGTTCTAATAGTTAGACAAAATCTAAACAATTACATAAAAACATAAAGACATTAAGACCTAAACTATTACAAAGCTTTTATCATACAATCTATGTCCTAACATGAAGGCTTTGAATGCTTATGGAGGTTTGAGAGAAAATGATGAGGGTTTGGTTGAAATTGAATGTGAAGAGGTTAAGGAGAAATTGATTTGAGTTATAACGGCAGAGGAGGGAAAAAGCAAACTTACTTGTACAGTACAACCTCATTCACTTTTTACTGTTACAGCTGTAATACACTATAGCAGTCATGGTAAAGACTGAAAGGAATTTTTACAGCGGGTAAAAGTTAATTTGGACTTATTTTTATCCATCAGCAGCAAACCTGGTTGCTGTGAATGGTTAATCCTATCCGATGTAAGCTTGGTTGCTGCGGATGGTTAAGTCTGTCAGCAGCAAACTCAATTGCTGCTGATAGATGCAATGATCTGCAGCAAGGATGTTGCTGCTGACAGCCTTAAAGCTATCCGCTGGAAAATTGTTCTTGCTGATAACTTAAAGCAGTCAGTGGCAAATTCTTTCCTGCGGATGGATGCAATAATCTGTAGCAAGGATGTTGCTGCTGACAGCCTTAAAGCTATCCGCAGGAAACTTGTTCCTGCTAATAACTTAAAGCAGTCAGTGGCAAAATCTTTGCTGCTAATGGTTAAACCTGTCAGCAGCAAGAAATGGATGCTGCTGACTTATAACTTTTATTTATAACAAAAGACAAACACATTTACAAAAACAAATTTTTAGAGACATATTTTAATAAAAGTTCACCATACCAATAGATTCAACTAAATATCTAAATCTAGCTTCATCAAAAGGTTTTGTAAACAAATCAGCATATTGCTCATTGGTATGAACTTTGGGTAAAATAATTCTCTTTTTCTCAGCTTGATCTCTTATGAAGTGATACCTGATGTCAATGTGCTTTGTCTTGGAGTGCTGCACCGGTGTGTTTGTGATTGATATAGCACTCATGTTGTCAATGTGAATTGGAGTTGCCATGAAAGTCATCCCATAATCGAGCATTTGATTTTGTATCCAGATGACTTGTGCACAACAACTTGAAGCTGCAATGTATTCTGCTTCTACTGTAGTTGAAACACATGTTTGCTTCTTGCACTGCCATGAGATCAGTCTCCCTCCCAGAAACTGACATCCCCCTGATGTGGACTTTTTGTCCAAGTTGCATCCCCCATAATCACTGTCGGTGTATGCATACAGATTGAACTTATTATTTTTTGAGTACCATAGCCCAAGTCTTAGGGCTCACTTTAGGTATCTAAAAATTCTCTTGACAGCTTGAAGATGTGAAATATTTAGAGCTGCTTGGAATCTTGCACAGAGACATACTACAAACATGATATCTTGCCTTGAGGCAGTGAGATACATGAGAGATGTAGAAATAAAGACTGATGGCTATAAAATTCTCTAAGTACAAATGCTGCTGATCTCAGAGTTTGCTGCTGGCCAACAGAGCTGCTGCGGATAAGCTTATCAGCAGCGGATATTTGTTCTTCTGCTGAAGAACAAATCTGCTGCGGATAGCCTTATCTGCTGAAGACCAGAGTTGCTACGGATAGTCTTCTCAGCAGATGCTGCTGATAGGCAAATCATCAGCAGCTCTGGATGGTCACATCTTGCTGCTGATCAACAACTCTACTGCTGATAGTTATTCATTCATTGAAGATCAAACGTTGCAGCTGACCAGCCTTGCAAGCGTCACTGACAACTTTCTGCAAAAACTAGTGACACAATCAAAGCAGAAGGAACCTCAATGGTGCAACCAATGAAGGACAACAATGCTCTTATCCAAGCATGCAAGTAATGATGCATAAAGAAGACGCTTCAATAAAGTTAGATAGCTTAGACTAAACTTGTATTGTTAGCTTTATACAAAAGATCAACGGTCTGTGTTAGATCTGATCCTTAGAATCAAGGGTCTGTCTTGATTCTAAGTTAGTGTAAATACTGTGTAAACACTTCATTGTATGTGTGCTTCTTGATAGAGTTTTCATTTGTAATCGTTTATTCGCAAAAGCTTAATACAACAGTGTTCTTATAAGTATTCTTTCTGTTTACTCGATTATACTTGTGTAGTTGCTATTGTTTCTGCCAATTTCAACTAAGAATAGAACCATCTTGTACTTTCACGATCCAACAAGTGGTATAAGAGCTTTGGCTCAGATTAAACAAACTCACACTTGTTTAATCACTTCTGGTTCTATTCTAAACTCTCTCTTTAATCAAGTCACCCGAAATCACAAAAACAAAGATGGCACAGAGCAATGGATTTGAAGACATCGGCAGCATCAACCGACCACAAGGTTGGTATCTTGGGAAGACTACGACATGTGGAAGAATCACATGGAAAGCTTCTTCTGTTATCAAGAGTATGGAATGTGGAAATCCATCAGGGATGGACCCTACACTCCCATGGTGGCCTCTGCTGATTCTGGAGGACCACTAGTCCCGAAGGAGCCCTCCAAGTACTCAGAAGAGGACATAAAGAAGATGGAGGTGGACTTCAAGGCACTAGGAGCTATCCAAATGTGCTTTCCAAATGAAGTTTTTTATAACTTCAGAAGTTACAAAACTGCTAAGGAGCTCTGGGAGGCTTTTGAGAAGATGTTTGCTGGCTCAGAGGAAGTCAAAGAAAACAGAAGGGACATCCTGAAGCAGCAGTACGAAAACTTCGTCTGGAAGGAAGGTGAGTCCCTAACTGTTTTATATAACAGATTCACTTATCTTGTAGGTGAGCTGCAGTGCTCAAAGGTGGAGATGGAAAATGAAGATATTCTAAAAAAATTCATTAGGTCTTTACCTAGCTGCTGGACACTCTACACAGTGTCCATCAGAAGAACTGAAAATCTGAAGACTCTCCAAATGACTGAGCTCTTTGGTATGCTAAAAACCTATGAACTAGAGATGATTCAGGCAAAAGAACGAAGCTCAAGCTATCAAAATGCCTCAACATCCACCACTACCTCTGCCCTCCACTCTGACCACTCAGGTCCTAGTTCTAGTAACTACTATCCTCCTATTGTCACCCATCCACAAACTCCAACCTCTCAAACAAACACCTCACCATTTCTCCTAGAAGCTCCTCCTCAAACCTCAACCTCTGCTGCTTTTGTTTCTGAAAACTCAAGCAACATGTCCTTTATCAAGGAGGATTTGGAATGCTTCCATCCAGATGACTTAGAAGAAATGGACATACAACACTTGTATGCCATGCTCTCTATGAGAGCAAAAAGGTTTTACTCTAGAACCGGAAGACCCATTCTAAGCAACAAATCAAACACCAGAGTTGGATTGGATAAAAGCAAACTAAAGTGTTACAACTGTAACCTACTGGGTCACTTTGATAGAGAATGCAAGGCACCAAGAGCCAATCCAGCTACTCCTCAATCAAGACAGGCTCACCAAGTACAACCCAGACAACAACAGCAACAAGCTACTCCTCCAGTTCAAGCTGCTACCTGTGCAACTGTTGGAACTTCTGAATTCGACTGGAGCTTCCAGTATGAAGAGCTGCCTCCCAACAACCAAGCGCTCATTCGACTGGAACTTCTGAATTCGTCTGGAACTTCTGAAAATAGTTACAAGGAAAAGTTTGATATATGTCATACGCCTGGAGAAAAAGTTCCATATGTTCAAAAGACCCTAGAAAAAGCCACTTTTGAACATAACAAAGCTCATCCATGGAACTTCAAGGATCTGTTCCATAGAAAGGACTATGTCTACCTCTCAAGAGACAAACTGGCGAGATCATGCTTTGTGTGTGGCAGATATAACCACACTGCCAGCACCTGCTTTCATTACCTGGAATACCAAAGAAATTCAAAGCAGCATGTCTTTGAAAAGACTAACAAAAACAAGAAGGTAAGAAGCTACGAGGCCAAAGCAACTAAGTTCAGGGAGTCTCTATCTCCCCCAAGAGTGAAAGGGTCAATACCTCAACAAACCTGTATCATTTGTGGTGAAATCAACCACTTTGCTGCCAAATGCAGATTTAATCCCTTCAACCAGATTGCAAACTGCTCATCTAGATTTACACCATCAGCAGTAAACAAAACAGCTGCTGATCTTGAAAAGTCTGGAAAAACAAAAGTTAAGCCTTCATCAGCAAAAATGTCTACTACGTATAAAGGGAAATCAAAGGCAAAGCCATCAGCAACAAGAGTGTCCACTGCTGATAAGGCAAAATCCAAGGCAAAGCCATCAACAGCAAAAGTGTCCACTGCTGATAAGGCAAAATCCAAGGCAAAGCCTTCAGTAGCCAAAAATGCTGCCACTCCAGCAAAGCCATCAGCAGCAGAATCTATTGTTGACAAGCCAGAAACATCAGTAGCAAAATCCGCTGCTGACAATGTGAGGAAAACTAGAAAATCACCAATAAAGCAATTGAAAGCCAAACCATCTCCAAGCATTATCATTGGTTCCATTGACTGCAAACATATTGATAAGGATAAACTAACAACCATCTTTTTCAAGTCTGCAGATTCTTGGGTTCCTCCCACTAATTAGATATCTATCATGTGCAGGGACAGCCAGGTCATAAGAATAACACCTGGGTGGTAGACAGTGGTTGTTCCAGACACATGACAGGCAACATATCCTTCCTCTCCAACTTTAGATTATTCAATGGAGGATATGTTGCCTTCGGAAGTGACTCAAAGGGAGGATCCATTACTGGACAAGGAACTATGTCCAACGAAAGAATGAGCATTGATAAGGTCAACTATGTCAAAGAATTGGACTTCAATCTCATGAGTGTTTCCCAGGTCTGTGACCAAAAGCATTGGATGCTCTTCACAGATAAAGAATGCTTTGTACTATCTCCAGGCTTATCCATACCTCCTCCAGAAAGCATTTTATTAACTGCTCAGAGAAAAGAAAATCTCTATGTACTGGACATGAATGAAGTCACTCCATCTGGGAGTGTTTCCTGTTTTCTATCAGAAGCCTCAGTTGATGAATCAACTCTCTGGCACAGGAGATTAAGCATGTTAATATCAAAACTATTAACAAATTGGCAAAGAATAATCTTGTCAGAGGGCTCCCTGACAAAGAATTCCAGCTAGAAGACCACTGCATTGCTTGCTTAAAGGGGAAGCAACCCAAGAGTTCTCACAAGCCCAAGACCTTGAATACAAATGACACTCCACTACAACTGCTGCATATGGATCTCTTCGGTCCTACAAATGTCATGTCAATGGGCAAGAAGTCATACTGTCTGGTGATAACTGATGACTACACCAGATTCTCATGGGTATACTTCTTGAGAACTAAAGATGAAACTGCTGAAATTCTCAAATCCTACATTCTTAGGGTAGAGAATCAAAGCAATCAAAAGGTGAAGATCATAAGGTGTGATCAGGGCACAGAGTTCAAGAACCACACTTTAAACTGTTTCTGTGAAAGCAAAGGGATAGAAAGACAATACAGTGCTCCAAGAACTCCTCAACAAAATGGAGTTGCTGAAAGGAGAAACAGAACTCTAATTGAGTCAGCAAGATCTATGTTGGCTGACTCAAAACTGCCTCTCACATTCTGGGCAGAAGCAGTTAGCACAGCCTGCTATGTGCAAAATAGAGTTCTCATTGTCAAACCCCTCAACAAGACACCTTATGAACTTTGGTTTCAAAGAGTTCCCTACATTGGGTTTCTAAAACCTGTTGGGTGTCCATGCACCATTATCATCACACATGGGGTTCTGCCTAAGTTTGGTGCCAAATCTGATGAAGGATATTTTGTGGGCTATTCCTCTCAATCAAAGGCCTATAGAGTATTCAATTCAAGAACAAGAATTATGGAAGAATCCGCAAATGTGGAATGTAGAGAACACTTTGTCTGTGAGCAGGGAAAAGGTCCAAACTGGCTCTTTGACATAGACTCCTTCTCCCAAATATTTGAGCCTCTCACCTTCTCAAAAATGGAGTCTACGTCTACACAAACACCTGCCTCCACTTCATCCACTGACTATAGACTGGATTTTCCAAAATCTTCTATCAGTCTGAGAAGACCATCAATTGATCCTCCATCAGTTGTGGAAGCAATTGAAGCAAGTGAATCCGAAATAAGACTGTCTAATGTAACCAGCAGCAGCATGTCTGAAACTGAAAATCTAAATGAAGACACTTCGATAAATGCTGTAGATGCTGATGATGCTATTGCTGAAAATATTGATGTGGGTAATGATGTGACACCCGACATTTCAGGTCAATATCCGTACATGTATTAAACAAGTTTACATTATAATTATTTTTGTGATTTACTTAATTTCACAAACAAGGACATTAAGGTCTAACAAAGACCGCACATTGTCTCATTTTATATTTTTGGTAATTCTAGGAGTTACCGGTTCACATACCAGTATCAACCGACTAATACGAACGTGAGTGATTAAACTAAATAACCAGAAAAATATATATATATTACACAAATTTTACAATCCAAGATTTCAATATTTTTCATCAACGAGACATAAAAGTGTTAAATTTATAATACCGTGAGAAACCTAAACCGAATTAAAATTTCCTTTGTAAAACTATAATTGATATTAATACCCTTAATAAACTTACACTTAAATCCTATTATACAATTAACCCAACCCACCTTTTTGACTTTCTTGGCCGAAGCCAGAGAAGACCACCCCCCCATTCTCACGTCCTATTTTACCATACTTCCTAATTGACTATTTTAAAACCCATACCACCTCAATTATCTTTATCACAATTCCTTTTCATATTTCTCATTTCTTACGACAAATTTTCCCCATTTCTCTCCAAATCGAAGTCAAGTTCTAAGGCAAAACCTACCATAATTCGGTGTTTTAAGAAGAATTTCAAGTGTTTCTAAAGGAAATTTAACAAAAGAATCAAGATCATTCTCTGTTTTCTCTCATCTTCTTCATCTCTGTTTTAAGGTAAAAACTCAATACTATCTACATTATTTTCTTTAAAACCGTAGCTAAACATACAAAGTATTCAAATGCAAGTAAGATAACAAGAAAAGTGTGTCAAATTCAAGATTTAAAACATAAAAATATGTAGGACTGATTCTGTCAAACAGAAGTCCAGTAATCGAAACTATAGTTTCGATACCTAGTACTCAATCGAAACTGGGAGTTTCGATACCAGTTAACTTAACCGAAACTAGGTAGTTTCGATACTCAACTACTCAATCGAAACTAGGTAGTTTCGATACTCAACTACTCAATCGAAACTAGGTAGTTTCGATACCCAACTACTAAATCGAAACTAGGTAGTTTCGATACCCAACTACTCAATCGAAACTAGGAAGTTTCGATACTCAATTGCCCAATCGAAACTAGGAAGTTTCGACTTCTGTTCTGTTCTGTTCAATCGAAACTATGTAGTTTCGATACCTGGTCATCAGTCCCATTTAGCAGTAACTAAGATCTGTTTTATAACAAAACAAGTGTTGAACAACTAAGAGTATATTTTAAACAAAAGCAACCAGATTTACAAAGTCGGTGAACAATTTGCAATATGAGACGTTCGGTCTTAACACAATTTACCCTTTGGTATCTAGGGTACGAATAGTCAAGTTTGACTACAACAAGTATCATTACAAGTATACACAAACTCAAGGTGAGTTTCACGGCCCCTTTTTACTGTTTTCTATATTTGGAGGAAAAACATACTTACAACTATTTTATGGGATAACAAGAGAATAAGACACGACTTTTATGTTTACATGAGATGAGAACAACAAGTTGAGGCCGCTAAAGTCCCCTGGAACAATGTAGTAACCATTAACTGTAGCCTAGGGTCCTATGAATAGTACTATGGAGAGTGACGTCTCCTGGAGGATTTATGGCCGCATAGAACCGGATAACGAAATTAGGGGCGTGTACAATTGTCATGGTTTGGTTACGCCTCATGTATGAACATATTATTTGTATTCCTAGCTAGTTTACAAATGGGTCAACAATTCTTATTCTGTTTATCACATGCACCTGAAACTATTTACGAACAATTGAATTTTACAAAGAACTATTTGATTAAACCTGTGAACTCACCAATCTCTTGTTGACAATTTTAAGTATGTTTTTCAGGAAATTGACGCGATCGCAAGGTTAGCAATGTAGATTATATGCATGCACGATGGATACAACTTTTGGGGGATTTCTCTTGTATAACTCATTGTAATAGAGTCATATTTGCGAAATCTTCACTTTTTGTAAACTCAATTTACATTTTTGAAATGTAAAACTTTAAACTTGTTTATGTATCCATTTATCATGTATGTGTTTGCGGTAATCATATGCTTTGGAAATCATGAACGTCGCGCCTCGCGTTTCCGCCTTGGCGGGGTGTGACAGAATTGGTATCAGAGCCATTGATTATAGTGAACTAGGAATCTAAATTGGAACCTAGTCTATAATTTAAATGACTCACTAGAACGTTTTCATTGCATAAGCATTGCATAACCAATCAACATGTCATATGGATATTGAAGTCACAAGCATGTCGTCACATTCACACTCTGACCCCGTCTCTGACACTGAATCAAACGAGGAACTTTCCGCCTCACGTCCCAAAAATCGAGTATAAGTTCGCATCTCCACAGCACCCAATCTTACTCTGGGAGAACCGCCTATCGTCTACCGAAAGAAAAGTGGAGGACCAGTTAAGGTGTAAAGTGCTAGGAAGAAGGTTCGACTTCCACGCAAAAGGACTCTAGCAGCCCGTGACCCGGAAGACTTGGAGACCGGTGAAGAACCACCTAAGCAACGACCCTGCTACCACCCTACTGTGGGAACTATCCGTTGGATGCCTCATACTCTGGCACGATGGAGGTAGATGGAGAGCATCCCATCTACCTTTGAGCTCGGAGAGTCTTCCAACTCCCCAACACCCCTACCCCACACCGGGGAAGCCATGGAGCTTACAGTGCCTACATTAGTAGCACTACTTCGTACGCACGAAGAGCGTCTTGATGATCTCCTAGATGATATTCGGGCACATGGGGATGCAGCCATGCGCTTACGTCAAGGACTCGGATCTCTAGTTCAGACTCTGGAGGACAACACCCGAGACATACAGGGTGCCACTGACTATCTAGAGTTGAGAGCCGACATGGACTGGCAGTTCATTGTCACGGTCCGAGACATGGTGGAGGCGCTGGAAGAAAGGACTTTGGCTGCAGAATTTGTGGCGAGAGCTAGTTTTGTCATGGCGGGACTTGCCATGATGATTGGGTTGTACTCCCACTTCTTCTTTTAAACCTATTATGGGCGGGTTGTGCCCATAGTACATTATGTAGTTTAAAACTTCAGTACTGATGTGGTCATGTGAACCCATCCCTTTTGTATCCTTGTCTTTTGGAACAATGTACTATGTATGTTTTAACTATGTATGTGATGGTTTATGTTGTATTGATGGTTGATTACGATTGATGTTGTTGTATCCTTATGTCATGATCTATCATTATTATTATATAATGTTGTTTCTTTTTAATTGATATGTTAGAAAGAACGTCATGGCACCTAACCGTAGGACAACCCGTGACACTACTGGTGACAACAACGAGGCGATTTCCCCAAATGTGGAACAACTCATAGCACAACGAGTAGCTGCTGCCATGGAGCAGTATGAGGCAAATCGAAATAGTGGAGGAGGAAACGGCAGTGGAACCGACGGAGGAGGTGCAGGAGGTAGCGGTACAGCCGGAGGTTCCGGAGGTAATAGAATGAATAAGCCATAACAAATAGTCATGATCCAAATTAATGACGTTATGACTTGTAAATCTACAGATGCTCCAAATAGGAAGTGCACCTACAAGGCCTTTCTATCTTGCAAACCCCGTAACTTCAATGGCACCGAGGGTGTAGTTGGGCTAATGAGATGGATAGAGAAGATGGAATTGGTGATTGATATTAGTGAATGCACCGCTGACTGCATGGTGAAGTATTCTACATGCTCACTCACTGATAAAGCTTTAACTTGGTGGAATTCACAAGTAAAGACTTTGGGAAGGCAGACAGCATATGAGTTGTCATGGGAAGACCTAAAAGCCATGATGATCGAGGAGTACTGTCCTCGAAATGAGTTGCAAAAGCTCGAATCTGAAATGTGGAATTTACAGATGATAGGAGATGATGTTGCTGGCTACACTGACCGATTCAATGAGTTAGCAATCTTGGTTCCACACATGGCTACCCCAGAATACAAGAAGGTTGAAAGATATTTGTGGGGTCTCGCACCTCAAATCCGAAGTCTGGTGACTCCATCGAACCCTATGGATGCCAAGAGCGCTATAACTCTAGCATTCAAGCTAAGGGATAATGCTGTGCGTGATGGTTTGTTTGGAAAGAAGGAGACCGAGGAAGGAAAATCTGGAGAAAATAGGAAATGGTTTGGAAAACCAAGTAATCAAAACAAGAATCAGGCTTACAAGAGACCTGAAACTATGAAAGCCTATGCTGCCAACATTGAAGGACAAAATGGATATCTTGGAACACGACCGAAGTGTGACAAATGTGGATATCATCACAGTGAAAAGTGTATCCAATGTGGAAAATGTAAAAAGTATGGGCATATGGCCCATAACTGTTGGAGCAATACAAATCCTAATAAGATTAATCAAGTAGCAGGAAAGGTCAAACCAGGAACAGGAAGGATGAATCAGGGATGCTTTGAGTGTGGAGATCCAAAGCACTTTAGAAAAGACTGTCCAAAGTTGAAGAACCGAAACGACAATCAGACCCGTGGAAGAGCATTTGTGATGGGGGCTGGTGACGCGCGACAAGATCCGAACATTGTCACTGGTACGTTCCCGATAAATAATCACTACGCCTCTATACTTTTCGATACAGGTGCTGATATGAGTTTTGTGTCAAATGACTTTAAGTCCCAACTCGGTATTAAGCCCAGCAAACTAGATCAAAATTTTACAATTGAATTAGCAAACGAGAAATTAATTAAAACTGGAGAAGTCATTTAGGGTTGTACCTTATGTTTTAAGAACCACACATTTAGTATAGACCTGTTACCCGTTGACTTGGGAAGTTTTGATGTTGTTATTGGTATGGATTGGTTGACGAAGAATCACGCCGAGATAGTTTGTTTTGAGAAGATTGTCCAAATCCCACTCCCAAACGGAGAAATTCTTTCGATTCAAGGTGAGAAGAGTGGAGTAACGTTAAGGATGATAAACTGCATGAAAGCTCGTAAGTACCTATGTAAAGGATATTGCGTATTCCTGACCCACGTCGTCGAGAAGAAACCCGGGGAACGTCGACTTGAGGATATACCCATCGTTAAGGATTATCCTGAAGTTTTTCCTGAAGACTTACCTGGATTACCACCACCGGGGCAAGTCGAATTCCGAATCGACTTAGTACCAGGAGCCGCACCGGTTGCGCGATCGCCGTATCGATTAGCACCTTCTGAAATGCAGGAATTATCTAATCAACTCCAGGAGTTGCTTGATAAAGGTTTCATAAGACCGAGTTTCTCACCTTGGGGAGCTCCGGTCCTATTCGTAAAGAAAAAGGATGGAACCTTTAGGATGTGTATTGATTACCGAGAATTAAACAAGCTTACAATCAAAAACCGATACCCACTTCCTTGAATAGATGATCTGTTCGATCAACTACAAGGTTCTAGCTTCTACTCTAAGATCGATCTACGTTCGGGGTATCATCAACTAAGAATCCAAGAAGAAGATGTACCAAAGACAACATTTAGGACTCGTTATGGCCACTACGAATTCCTAGTTATGCCGTTTGGTTTGACGAACGCACCAGCTGTTTTTATGGATCTCATGAACCGAGTGTGCAAGCCATACTTGGATAAATTCATGATAGTATTTATTGATGATATATTAATATATTCATGAACCAAAGAGGATCATGAACATCACCTGAAATTAATCTTAGAACTACTCAGAAACGAGAAACTTTACGCTAAATTCTCTAAGTGTGAGTTTTGGATCCGAGAAGTGCATTTTCTTGGACATGTCATCAACAAGGAAGGAATTCACGTTGATCCATCAAAAATAGAAGCGATCAAAAACTGGGAAACACCAAAGACTCCGACAGAAGTGCGTCAATTTCTGGGCTTGGCAGGCTACTACAGACGATTCATCGAGAATTTTTCAAAATTAGCCCTACCCTTAACCACATTAACCCAGAAAGAAAAGAAGTATGATTGGAGTGACAAGCAAGAGTCAGCTTTCCAATTACTGAAGCAGAAGCTGTGTAGTGCACCGATCTTATCTCTTCCTGAGGGAATCGACAATTTTGTCGTATACTGCGATGCATCACACCAAGGACTTGGTTGTGTGTTAAAGCAAAGAGACAAAGTCATCGCATATGCCTCACGACAACTAAAAGTGAACGAAAAGAATTATACGACCCATTGGGCGCGGTTGTGTTTGCACTCAAGATTTGGAGACATTATCTTTACGGTACAAGATGCACTATCTTTACTGATCACAAGAGTCTTCAACATATCTTCGATCAGAAAGAACTCAATATGAGGCAACGTCGTTGGGTAGAACTACTAAACGACTATGATTGTGATATCAAGTACTATCCCGAAAAAGCCAATGTCGTAGCAGACGCCTTAAGTCGCAAAGAACGAGTTAAAACTCTTCGTGTTCGTGCCCTCGGATTAACAATTCATACGAGTCTTACTACTCAAATCTGAATAGCACAACAAGACGCACTTAAAGAAAAGAACATCCAAAACGAAGCACTACGTGGAATGATCAAACAATTGGAGACAAAGTCAGATGACACTTTATACTTCATGAATAGAATTTGGGTGCCATGTTTTGGTAACTTACGGGAGTTAGTTTTGGACGAAGCCCACAAGTCCAGGTACTCAATTCACCCAGGTTCAGATAAGATGTATAAGGATCTAAAAGAATTATATTGGTGGCCCAATATGAAAGGAGATATTGCCACATATGTCAGTAAATGCTTAACGTGTTCAAAAGTAAAAGCCGAACATCAGAAACCGTCTGGCTTGTTACAACAACCTGAAATTCCCCAATGGAAATGGGAACAAATTTCTATGGATTTTATCACGAAATTACCCAAGACATCCAGTGGTTATGATACCATATGGGTAATTGTAGACCGTTTAACAAAATCAGCTCATTTTCTACATATCTTAGAGACGGATAAGACCGAGAAACTTGCAAAGCTTTATATCAAGGAAATTGTGGCTAGGTATGGAGTGCCAATTTCTATTATCTCTGATAGAGACAGCAGATTCGTGTCTAGAATCTGGAAATCATTACAAGAAGCCATGGGCACGCGTCTTGACATGAGCACGGCATATCACCCACAAACGGATGGTCAAAGCGAAAGGACCATTCAAACTTTAGAGGATATGCTCCGTGCGTGTGTAATTGATTTCGGAGGTAATTGGTATACTCATTTACCGTTGGCAGAGTTTTCCTATAATAACAGCTACCACACGAGCATTAAGGCAGCTCCGTTTGAAGCTTTATATGGTCGTAAATGCCGCTCACCGTTATGTTGGACGGAAGTTGGTGAAAAACATTTGACAGGCCCTGAGATTGTCCAGGAAACCACTGATAAGATCTTCAAAATTAAGGACCGTCTGAAAGCGGCCCGAGACAGACAGAAGAGCTATGCTGATAACAGACGGAAACCATTAGAATTTCAAATTGGCGACCGAGTAATGTTAAAAGTCTCACCATGGAAAGGCGTTGCGAGGTTTGGTAACCGTGGTAAACTCAACCCTAGATACGTTGGACCGTTGGAAATACTGGCTAGGGTTGGCCCTGTAGCTTACAAGCTCAAGTTGCCACAAGAACTAAGCAATGTACATGATACGTTTCATGTGTCAAATCTCAAGAAGTGTTTATCAGATGAGACATTAATTATACCGCCTGACGAGATTCACATAGACGACAGGTTGCATTTCATCGAGGAACCGATTGGGATTTCAGATTGGAAAATTCAAAGGCTGAGACGCAGTCGAATAAAACTGGTTAAGGTATGTTGGAACTCAAGACGTGGTCCAGAGTATACATGGGAACGAGAAGATCAAATGAAGACGAAATACCCCTCCTTGTTTAAGGATACACCAGTTCAAGACGACACGAATTGAATTTCAGGACGGAATTCTTTTAACATGGGGAGAATGTGACACCCGACATTTCAGGTCAATATCCGTACATGTATTAAATAAGTTTACATTATAATTATTTTTGTGATTTACTTAATTTCACAAACAAGGACATTAAGGTCTAACAAAGACCGCACATTGTCTCATTTTATATTTTTTGTAATTCTGGGAGTTACCGGTTCACATACCAGTATAAACCAACTAATACGAACGTGAGTGGTTAAATTAAATAACCAGAAATATATATATATTACACAAATTTTACAATCCAAGATTTCAATATTTTTCATCAACGAGACATAAAAGTGTTAAATTTATAATACCGTGAGAAACCTAAACCGAATTAAAATTTCCTTTGTAAAACTATAATTGATATTAATACCCTTAATAAACTTACACTTAAATCCTATTATACAATTAACCCAACCCACCTTTTTGACTTTCTCGGCCGAAGCCAGAGAAGACCACCCCCACATTCTCACGTCCCATTTTACCATACTTCCTAATTGACTATTTTAAAACCCATACCACCTCAATCATCTTTATCACAATTCCTTTTCATATTTCTCATTTCTTACGACAAATTTTCCCCATTTCTCTCCAAATCGAAGTCAAGTTCTAAGGCAAAACCTACCATAATTCGGTGTTTTAAGAAGAATTTCAAGTGTTTCTGAAGCAAATTTAATAGAAGAATCAAGATCATTCTCTGTTTTCTCTCATCATCTTCATCTCTGTTTTAAGGTAAAAACTCAATACTATCTACATTATTTTCTTTAAAACCGTAGCTAAACATACAAAGTATTCAAATGCAAGTAAGATAACAAGAAAAGTGTGTCAAATTCAAGTTTTAAAACATAAAAATATGTAGGACTGATTCTGTCAAAAAGAAGTCCAGTAATCGAAACTATAGTTTCGATACCTAGTACTCAATCGAAACTGGGAGTTTCGATACAGTTAACGTAACCGAAACTAGGTAGTTTCGATACTCAACTACTCAATCGAAACTAGGTAGTTTCGATACCCAACTACTCAATCGAAACTAGGAAGTTTCGATACTCAATTGCCCAATCGAAACTAGGAAGTTTCGACTTCTGTTCTGTTCTGTTCAATCGAAACTATGTAGTTTCGATACCTGGTCATCAGTCCCATTTAGCAGTAACTAAGTTCTGTTTTATAACGAAACAAGTGTTGAACAACTAAGAGTATATTTTAAACAAAAGCAACCAGATTTACAAAGTCGGTGAACCATTTGCAATATGAGACGTTCGGTCTTAACACAATTTACCCTTTGGTATCTAGGGTACGAATAGTCAAGTTTGACTATAACAAGTATCATTACAAGTATACACAAACTCAAGGTGAGTTTCACGGCACCTTTTTACTGTTTTCTATATTTGGGGGAAAAACATACTTACAACTATTTTATGGGATAACAAGAGAATAAGACACGACTTTTATGTTTACATGAGATGAGAACAACAAGTTGAGGCCGCTAAAGTCCCCTGGAACAATGTAGTAACCATTAATTGTAGCCTAGGGTCCTATGAATAGTACTATGGAGAGTGACGTTTCCCGGTCATGGTTAGTCGCGCTAACCACAATCTGGAGGATTTATGGCCGCGTAGAACCGGATAACGAAATTAGGGGCGTGTACAATTGTCATGGTTTGGTTACGCCTCATGTATGAACATATTATTTGTATTCCTAGCTAGTTTACAAATGGGTCAACAATTCTTATTCTGTTTATCACATGCACATGAAACTATTTACGACCAATTGAATTTTACAAAGAACTATTTGATTAAACCTGTGAACTCACCAACCTCGTTTGACAATTTTAAGTATGTTTTTCAGGAAATTGACGCGATCGCAAGGTTAGCAATGTAGATTACATGCATGCATGATGGATACAACTTTTGGGGGATTTCTCTTGTATAACTCATTGTAATAGAGTCATATTTGCGAAATCTTCACTTTTTGTAAACTCAATTTACATTTTTGAAATGTAAAACTTTAAACTTGTTTATGTATCCATTTATCATGTATGTGTTTGCAGTAATCATATGCTTTGGAAATCATGAACATCGCGCCTCGCGTTTTCGCCTTGGTGGGGTGTGACAAATGATGTTGAAGACTCTTCCACCATGAATGAAGAGACCCCTGATCAAAATCAAAGCAATCTGGAGCAAGGGATACAGCTGGAGGTGGTACTAGCATAGAGGATCCACAAAGAACATCCTCATGAAAATATTATTGGCCAAGTCCACTAAGGAGTACTCACAAGAAGCAAATCTCACGAGGCCAATATATGCTTGTTTTCATGTTTCCTATCTCAGGTGGAACCCAAGAAGATAGATGAAGCACTCAAACACAACAGATGGATTGAGGCAATGCAGGAAGAATTGCTACAATTCAAGAGGCAGGATGTCTGGAAACTTGTTGATCTTTCACCAGGTAAATATGCTATTGGCACATGATGGGTTTTCTGGAACAAGCAAGACGAGAGAGGTATTGTAGTCAAGAACAAAGCAAGACTTGTAGCTCAAGGCTACACTCAGGAAGAAGGAATTGACTATGATGAAGTCTTTGCTTCTGTTGCCAGGCTGGAGGCCATCAGAATCTTCCTAGCATATGCTGCATCCAAGAATTTCACTGTCTATCAAATGGACGTAAAAAGTGCCTTTCTGTATGGGAAGATTGGTGAGGAAGTATACGTCAAACAACCTCCAGGCTTTATAGATCCTGCACATCCTACTCAAGTGTTCAAACTAGACAAAGCTCTGTATGGCCTACATCAAGCACCAAGAGCCTGGTATGAAACCTTGTCAGGATATCTACTAAGCAATAACTTCAGAAGAGGTGCCATAGACCAGACCTTGTTTATCAAAGATGAAGGGGGAGAAATCTTACTAGTTCGAATTTATGTTGATGATATCATCTTTAGATCAACAAGGAAACAACTATGCAAAGACTTTGAGATTCTGATGCACTCAAAGTTTGAAATGAGTTCAATGGGTGAACTAAATTTCTTTTTGGGTCTACAAGTCAAACATGTCCCAAATGGAATCTTCATCAGCCAATCCAAATATGTATAGAGCATCTTGGAAAAATTCAAAATGGCTGACTGCTCTGCTGCAAGAACCCCTATGCAAATGCATCATCAGCTGACTCCAGACAAAGATGGCCAAGACACTGATCAACATCAGTACCGTGCAATGATAGGGTCTCTCATGTATCTCACTGCCTCAAGGCCAGATATCATGTTTGCAGTATGTCTCTGTGCAAGATTCAAGCAGCTCCAAAGACTTCACATCTTCAAGCCGTCAAGAGAATCTTCAAGACTTGGGCTATGGTACTCTAAAAATGACAAGTTTATTCTGTATGCGTACACTGACAGTGACTATGGGGGATGCAACTTGGACAAAAAGTCCACTTCAGGGGGATGTCAGTTTCTGGGAGGGAGACTGATTTCATGGCAGTGCAAGAAGCAAACATGTGTTTCAACTTCTACAACTGAAGCAGAATACATTGCAGCTTCAAGTTGCTGTGCACAAGCCATCTGGATACAAAATCAAATGCTGGATTACGGGATGACTTTCATGGCAACTCCAATTCACATTGACAACATGAGTGCTATATCAATCACAAACAATCCGGTGCAGCACTCCAAGACAAAGCACATTGACATCATTTGTCATTTCATAAGAGATCAAGCTGAGAAAAAGAGGATTATTTTAACCAAAGTTCATACGAATGAGCAATATGCTCATTTGTTTACAAAACCTTTTGATGAAGCTAGATTTAGATATTTAGTTTAATCCATTGGTATGCTGAACTTTGATTAAAATCTATCTCTAAAATTCTATTTTAAAATGTGTTTTGTCTTTTGTTGTAAATAAAAGTTATAAGTCAGCAGCATTTTTGTCCTTCAGCTGCTGACAGGTTTAATCTTCAGCAGCAAAAGATTTGCAACTGACTGCTTTAAGTTATCAGCAGGAACAGGTTTCCTGCGGATAACTTTAAGACTGTCAGCAGCAACATCCTTGCTGCGGATTATTAAATCCATCCGCAGCAGATGAGTTTGCTGCTGGCAGACTTAACCTTCCGCAGCAACCAAGTTTGCAGCGGACAGGGTTATTCATCCACAGCAACCAAGTTTGCTGCCGATGGATAAATTTAAGTCCAAATTAACTTTTACCCGCTGTAAAAATTAACGTCAGTCTTTACCATGACTGGCTCGGTGTATTACAGCTGTAACAGTAAAAGGTGAATGAGATTGTACTGTACAAGTTATTTTGCTTTTTCCCTCCTCTGCCGTTATAAGAACAAATCAAATTTCCTTACCACCTCTTCACCTTCAATTTCACCCTAAACCCACATCACTTTCTCTCAAGTCCCCACCACATTCAAGGCCCAACAAATCAAATTTCCTTACCACCTCTTCACCTTCAATTTCACCCTAAACCCACATCACTTTCTCTCAAGTCCCCACCACATTCAAGGCCCTTCATCCTTAAAACATTCCAAGCCTTCCATATTCTTAAAACCTTCAAACCTTCCCTCCAAAATCAAACAACAATGGCAGACATCAATAGCCCTGACGATAAGTTCTCCCCGTACCATAACCTCACAGCATACCTAACCAAGGGAAAGAAATCCAAAGGATTCAATGATATGATCGACTTCCTATGTCGATCAAAGATTCGTTTTGCCCTCAGAACCAACCCTACCATATATATCCCTCATATGGAGGATTTCTGGAATACCGCCGTTTACTCTACCGAACAGGGGATTCCCCAAATTAAAGCCAAGATAGACGGCAAGGATATCACCATCTCGGAAGCCACACTCCGAAAACATCTTAAGCTTCAAGATGAGGGAGCAGCCATCTCATACTCAAAGGACGAGTACATGAGGACCTTTGTATCCATAGGGTACACTGGAAATCAAAATGAGTATACAATAGAGAAGGCGCTGATTGGCCCTCCATGGAAGTATCTCTGCCACACTCTTCTCCAATGCATATCTCAGAAGAGAAGTGGATGGCATCAAGTGAGCTTCGCACTTGCCTCCGCCTTCCATGGTATGATTACTGGCCTAGGCTTCAACTTTGCACACCTCATCTTTGAGGGTTTGAGATATAACCTTCAAGAGGGTGCAAAGCAACAATTTTTTATGTACCCAAGATTCTTGCAGGAGGTTTTCAATCAAGAACTAAAAGAACTTTCAAAACCTGCAAGAATCTACATCATGTTGGGACATAAAAATAATATTTTTCAAAGCTTGAGAACTGTTTTCAAAAAGTTCTCAGGGGTCAATGTTCCTTTGTTATCTACAATACTGAACATACAAAGTACCCCGGGTGACAGTTCAGTAATCCCAGCTGATACTGATCCCACACCCTCCACCTCATATCCTGAACAACAGTCTGCTTCCACCATTCGAACCCCTGTGCATACTACTAAGGATTCACAGGTACAAAACTTACTTACACCTGTTTTGGATGTTATCGTTCAACCGGAACACAGGGCCCCGGTTGCAACGACATATACTAGAAAAAGGGGCAAGAGAACTCCTTCTTCTCTTGCCTCCGAGGCCCAAACCCAACCTCTAAGCCCTCATTCAGAATTCCAACATTCTGAAGAGAATATCAAAAGGGATAGCCACAACACTAGAGAGACTTCCTTGGAAGCCTCTATATTAGGATCAGGATCACATCCCGGATCCATAGAGCAATCCCCTGAGCCATTCCATTATTTCTCTTCTCTGAACCTAAGTGTAGAGGCACCTGGTCAAGATGATATACCTTCTCCAACAACCTTCCACTCTCCATCCTAGTCCTCCCTCCTCTCCACCCAAAAAGTCCAAATCCTCTCACCCAACTCCTACTTATCAACAACCTCCCAAGAAGAAAAGAAAACCTACTACCAAACCAGAAGACTCAAGAGAAATTGTCAACTGGTTCTACAGCACTAAAGATCAAAGGTTTGAAGTCTTCAGGGGAAGAACAGAAGAAAGAATATCACTCTATGCAACTGTTGATGAGATACTACAACTTCCAAATTCTGATCTCAGAAGAATAATGGAGCTGGGTGAAGCCAATGAGCCTGAGAATTAAGATGGGAGACATCTATTGCTGGTAATCAAACATTACTTTAACCCCAGAAAAGATGAAATCATTGATGCCAAACCTCTCCAATCCCACTCTCCATTCATCAGCTAGTCCTACAATGCTGAAAAGGATGAATTCACACTGACAGATGTTAAAGGACAGAAGATGAGGTGTTCAAGCAAGGTTATCTTCAAAATGGTAAGCCAAGACATCAAGAATCTTTCTGAGCTTCCTCTTAACAATCCCAGCAAGGACCAGAGAGGATATGAGGTTGAAAGAATTGTCAGCAACATGCAAAAGCTTCAGCAACAAAAGCAGTAAGAGAGTTTTGGTAGCATCAGTCTAGGGGGAGTTTGTAGAAATAAAGACTGATGGCTACAAAATTCTCTAAGTACAAATGCTGCTGATCTCAGAGTTTGTTGCTGACCAACAGAGCTGCTACGGATAAGCTTATCAGCAGCGGATACTTGTTCTTCTGCTGAAGAACAAATCTGCTGCGGATAGCCTTATCTGCTGAAGACTAGAGTTGCTGCGGATACGCTTCTCAGCATCAACACTTGATGCTGCTGATAGGCAAATCATCAGCAGCTCTGGATGGTCACATCTTACTGCTGATCAACAACCCTATTGCTGATAGTTATTCATTCATTGAAGATCAAACGTTGCAGCTGACCAGCCTTGCAAGCGTCACAGACAACTTTCTTCAAAAGCTACTGACACACTCAAAGCAGAAGGAACCTCAATGGTGCAACCAATGACGGACAACAATGCTCTTCTCCAAGCATGCAAGTAATGATTCATAAAGAAGACGCTTCAATAAAGTTAGCTAGCTTAGACTAAAGTTGTATTGTTAGCTTTATACAAAAGATCAACGGTCTGTGTTAGATCTGATCCTTAGAATCAAGGGTCTGTCTTGATTCTAAGTTAGTATAAATACTGTGTAAACACTTCATTGTATGTGTGCTTCTTGATATAATTTTCATTTGTAATCTTTTATTCGCAAAAGCTTAGTACAACAGTGTTCTTATAAGTATTCTTTCTGTTTACTCGATTATACTTGTGTAGTTGCTATTGTTTTCGCCAATTTCAACTAAGAACAGAACCATCTTGTACTTTCATTACACGGTACTGATGTTGATCAGTGTCTTGACCATCTTTGTCTAGAGTAGCTGATGGTGCACTTGCATAGGGGTTCTTGCAGCAGAGTAGTCAGCCATCTTGAATCTTTCCAGAATGCTCTTGACATATTTGGATTGGCTGATGAAGATTCCATTTGGAACTTGTTTGACTTGAAGACCCAGAAAGAAATTTAGTTTACCCATTAAACTCATTTCAAACTTTGAGTGTGTCAGGATCTCAAAGTCTTTACACAACTTCTTCCTTGTTGATCCAAAGATGATATCATCTACGTAAATTTGTACTTGTACGATTTCTCCCCCTTCATCTTTGATAAACAAGGTTTGGTCAATGGCACCTGTTCTGAAGTTGTTGCTTAGTAGATATCCAGACAAAGTTTCATACCAGGCTCTTGGGGCTTGATGTAAGCCATACAGAGCTTTGTCTAGTTTGAACACTTGGTTAGGATGTGAAGGATCTACAAAGCCTGGAGGCTGTTTGACATATACTTCTTCACCAATATTCCCATATAGAAATGCACTCTTGACATCCATTTGATAGACCATGAAATTCTTGGATGCAGCAAATGCCAAGAAGATTATGATGGCCTCCAGCCTGGCAACATGAGCAAAGACTTCTTCATAGTTAATTCCCTCTTCCTGAGTGTAGCCTTGAGCTACAAGTCTGGATTTGTTCTTGACTAAAATGCCTCTCTCATCTTGCTTGTTTCTAAATACCCATCTTGTGCCAATGGCAGATTGACCGGGTGGAAGATCAAAAAGTTTCCAGACATCCTGTCTCTTGAATTGCAGCAACTCTTCCTACATTTCCTCAATCCAACTGCTGTGTTTCAGAGCTTCATCTATCTTCTTGGGTTCCACCTGAGATAGAAAACATGAAAACAAACATATATTGGCCTCATGAGATTTGCTTCTTGTTAGAACTCCTTGGTGAACTTGGACAATAATATTTTCTAGAGGATGTTCCTTTTTGAGCCTTTGTGCTGGTACCACCTCCAGCTGTATCCCTTGCTCAAGATTGCTTTGATTTTGATTAGGGATTTATTCATTCATGGTTGAAGAGTCTTCAATATCAACAGCTACATCAGTATTATCAGCAATAGTATTTGCAGGATCTACAGCATTTATCGAAGAGTCTTCATTCAAATTTTCATTTTCAGACAGGCTGTTGCTGGTGACATTGGAGAGTCTGGTTCCGGCTTCACTTGCTTCAATGGCTTCCATAACAGATGAAGGATCAATGGATGGTCTTTTCAGACTGATAGAAGATTTAGGAAAATCCAGTCTGTAGTCAGAGGAGAAAGTGGAAGCAGGTGCTTGAGAAGAGGTAGAATCCATATTTGTGAAGATGAGAGGCTCAAATATTTGGGTGAAGGAGTCTATGTCAAAGAGCCAGTTTGGGCCTTTTCCCTGTTCACAGACAATGTGTTCTCTACATTCCACATTGGCTGATTCTTCCACAATTCTTGTTCTTGAGTTGAATACTCTATAGGCCTTTGATTGAGAGGAATAGCCCACAAAATATCCTTCATCAGATTTGGCACCAAACTTAGGAAGAACCCCATGTGTGATCAGAATTATGCATGGACATCCAAAAGGTTTTAGAAATCCAATGTAGGGAACTCTTTGGAACCATAGTTCATAAGGTGTCTTGTTGAGAGGCTTGATTATGAGAATTCTATTTTGCACATAGCATGCTGTGCTTACTGCTTCTGCCCAGAATGTGAGAGGCAGTTTTGAGTCAGCCAACATAGATCCTGCTGACTCAATTAGAGTTCTGTTTCTTCTTTCAGCAACTCCATTTTGTTGAGGAGTTCTTAGAGCACTGTATTGCCTTTCTATTCCCTTGCTCTCACAGAAACAGTTCAAAGTGTGGTTCTTGAACTCTGTGCCCTGATCACACCTTATTATCTTTACCTTCTGATTGCTTTGATTCTTTACCATAAGGATGTAGGATTTGAGAATTTCAGCAGTTTCATCTTTTGTTCTCAAGAAATATACCTATGAGAATCTGGTGTAGTCATCAGTTATCACTAACAGTATGACTTGTTACCCATTGACATAATATTTGTTGGACCAAAGAGATCCATATTCAACAGCTGTAGTGGAGTATCATTTGTATTCAAAGTCTTGGGCTTGTGAGAAATCTTGTGTTGCTTCCCCTTCAAACAAGCAATGCAATGATCTTCTAGCTGGAATTCTTTGTCAGGATGTCCTCTGACAAGATTATCCTTCACCAATTTGTTTATGGTTTTGATGTTAACATGGCTTAATCTCCTGTGCCAGAGAGCTGATTCGTAAACTGAAGCTTTTGACAGAAAATAAGATACACTGCCAGATGGAATGACCTCATTCATGTCAAGAACAAAAAAGATTTTATTTTCTCAGAGTAGTTAACAAAATCTTTTCTGGAGGAGGTTTGGATAAGCCAGGAGACAGTACAAGGTATTCTTTATCTGTGAAGAGCATCCAATGCTTCTGATCACAGACCTGGGAAACACTCATGAGATTGAAGTCCAATTCTTTGACATAGTTTACCTTTTTAATACTCATTCTTTCATTAGACACAGTTCCTTGTCCAGTAATAGATCCTCCTTTTGAGTCACTTCCAAAGGTAACATATTCTCCATTGAAATGTTTGAAGTTGGAGAGGATGGATCTGTTGCCTATCATGTGCCTGGAACAACCACTGTCTACCACCCAGGTGTTATTCTTGTGACTTGGCTGTCCCTACACATGAGAGAGATCTAGTTAGTGTGTCACACCCCCAAATTTATTTACTTACTGAATAAATAAATAAATTAAGGTTGCAACGATTGGTAACATTACACAACAGCGGAAGTTAAAGTAAAGACTTCTGAATATTGAACACCATTACAAATACTATAATAAACTTGTACATTGTCCTAGAACCATGTATAGGTGAAAGCCATCTTGAGGTTTGACGATCATACTCCTTCGGCTTCTAGGGTTTAATCCAAAAGGCTAACCTATTCCAACCATGCCATGACTATGAATTACCTGAAAAACATACTTAAAAATGTCAACACAAAGGTTGGTGAGTTCACAGGTTTGATTGTTGCAATGTAAAGTGATTTTCCTTGAAAACATTGATATTGTGTACATGGCCATGATACGAAACTGTTTTCCTTGAAAACATTTAAAATATGTACACGGGTTTAATGTAAGGTTGTTTTCCTCGAAAACATGTGATGACTTCATAGTCATAAAATGAGTAGTTTTCCCAATGAAAACCTGTGATGACTTCATAGTCATAAAACGAGTAGTTTTCCCAATGAAAACATGTGATGACTTCATAGTCATAAAACGAGTAGTTTTCCCAATGAAAACATGTGATGACTTCATAGTCATAAAACGAGTAGTTTTCCCAATGAAAACATGTGATGACTTCATAGTCATAAAACGAGTAGTTTTCCCAATGAAAACATGTGATGACTTCATAGTCATAAAACGAGTAGTTTTCCCAATGAAAACCTGTGATGACTTCATAGTCATAAAACGAGTAGTTTTCCCAATGAAAACATGTGATGACTTCATAGTCATAAAACGAGAAGTTTTCCCAATGAAAACATGTGATGACTTCATAGTCATAAAACGAGTAGTTTTCCCAATGAAAACATGTGATGACTTCATAGTCATAAAACGAGTAGTTTTCCCAATGAAAACATGTGATGACTTCATAGTCATAAAATAAGTCGTTTTTCCTTAAAACATTGATAATGTGTACATGGCCATAATATGAAACTGTTTTCCTTGAAAACATTGATAAAAACATTTCCACGTAAACGAATGGCAAAACCATTGGTGTATAAGTGATTGGCAGATCCATCTGCACGAAAACGTTTCAATGAATATGATAAACAAAACAAGTAATGTTGACCCATTTGTAGACTAGCTAGGAATACAAATAATATGTACATACATGAGGCATAACCAAACCATGACACACATGTTTTGCCCCTCGCTCATACGTCACGAGCAATGTTTGAACACTATGCGATCATTTGGCCAGAGGGACCCATGGTTAGCGCGACTAACCATGACCGGGGGTGTCAATCCCAATAGTACTATCCATAGAATTCCAGGCTATCCTTAGCTAATGGTTATAAAATATGATGGTCAAGGGGCTTTACGAGCTCCAAACGTGTTCACTCATGCAAACATAAAGGTCGGGTCTTGTTTTCTTGTTACCATATGAAAATGTTTATAAGTATGTGTTCCATGTTTTCTAAGATGTATCAAGTAGTGATGTTTCGTGTTTTCAAACGTGTTATGGAAGTATGTTTCTCCCCCGATGTTTCTAAAACATTAAAAGTTAAAAGGGGACAGTGAACTCACCTCAAGTCCAGCAAATGCGATCACAAGCTCAACTGACAACAAGTGAGCGCAACGATCCTAAACGGTTCCTATTGTTCAAACAAGTGTTGTCAATATCAACAACAATATAACTAGGATCGTGCCCTAACATTATGGTTTCAAATCTAAACCCAACCCATGTTGAGGACATCTAAGTTGTAGAAACCAAATTCTTTATTTTTAACGAAAATTGGGCAGAGTCCCGTTTGTTTTTGGCTAAACCCGACAATATCCAATTGTCCAATTACAACACCAACTTACACCAATAATCCAATAAACCGCACTTTAGATCCTAATACTAAAGTCATACTTCAATTCGACAATTATTTGATAAATATATAAAAACTATATCATTATAATACAATTTAACGTGCCCGAAAAACGTTCTCAAAAGACGTCCCCGACAAAATTTATAGGTCCCGTGCTACTACCTGACAATAGATATATAAGTGTTTCGGGTCATACCTTAGCCTACAAGCCGTTCTAAGCGGTTTTGTACGAAAAGCTGAGCACGACGCGAGAAGAAACTTGTTTCGCTCATAACTTGATCATACGAACTCCGATTGAGGTGATTCAAGCGGCCATGAACTCGTCTCGCCAAGCCCCACCAACGCCGCCGGTCTCCGCTGCCGGCCGCCGCCACCGCCGTCGCCGGAAAACCGGACAGTGGCCGGATTTGGTGGTTTTGGCCGGAAAGCTTCACTTTTTCGACCCAAACTTCTTCGTATGCGTAGATCGGACCTTTAGGAACCCTTTTCTAGCAAAAGCCCCATTTGTCGAGGTCGCCGGAAAAGTGTTTTTGGCCGGAATCTCCACCACCGTCGCGATCTAGTGCAAACCACCACCACCATCGGACTCAGGACGTCGAGATCTATCAGATGAGGTGGTGCACTTGCAGCCACTCGCCGGTCCGCTGTGATCCGCCGCTGTGCGCCGCCGCCTCCTGATGCTGTCGCTGCGCCACCGTGCGCCGCTGCTCTCCGCCGTTGTTCTTCCGTTCATGCTCGCCGGAGGAGGCCGCCGAAAGGTGGCCGACCCCCCCTTCCTTTCTCTCGTTCTCTCTCTGAACACACACACACAAGTGTGTGTGTTTGTTGTGCAAATGAGGAAAAAGATGAGAAGATTTTATATATATATCTAGCGTTTTAAGTGGGTAGGCTACCTACCAGTAACGCGTGTCAAACCCAAAATATCGTCATGCATTTAGTTCCCGATTAATATTTGTCGTTCATAATATAAATATTAATACTAAAATAAATATTCAAATAATTTATTTTGTTAGCTTATTACCGGAGAATATTCGAGTCTGTATGAGCTGACAACGCGTGTGTGAGTCTGTTCGTCGGATTTATCGTTTCACTCTCCGGTTATTAGTAACATTTTTATTATAAACAAATATTTATAATATTTGTCGTATCAGTAATAACCGTACCGCTATCGTTAGTTTTACGAGGATCTAACGTGGTTTAACATTTGTATACACGTACTACACGTGTATTTATCCGAACAGTCTTTTCAAATGAATATTAATACTTAATATCAATAATTCATTAATTCATTTAATCGTTCTGTCGAATACCCGGTAAAAACCGTTGTTTAACACGTTTAACGTTTAGAATTTCTGAACCGCGTACGTTCTTATATCTTTTCTTAAATTCTCAGAATCGCGTAACGAGTCATTAAATGAAATCGTGTGACTAATATGATATTCGGATTGTGTAAATTTGGATTTCTAACGGGCTTGGATCCTTACCGGGCCTCAAATGGACTTGCCTTCCTATTGGGCCTTATTGGGCCTAGTTGGGTTTTAGCCCAACAACTGGGTTTTGGATTCTGAAATTTTGCAGGTGTCACATAGTGGGAGGAATCCAAGAGCTTGCATCCTTGTAAAAAAGGGTTCTCGGATTATCAGTATCAACATGTGTACATTCAATGGAACCAGTGATGATTCTTTGAGGAATTTTGGCTTTCCAATGTTGAATTGGTGGTTTTCTAGCTCTCTTTGCTTTGTTAGCAGCAGATGTTGCTTTGGCTGCTGACAGATTTGCTTGATCGCTACTGAGGACTTTGGCTTATCAGCAGCAGATTTTTTTGCTGCTGATTGTTTTACTTGAGCAACAACAGACTTGGTTGCTGCTGAAGGCTTGTCCTTTGGTTTCTTGGGCTTTACTTGATCAACAACATTTTTGCTGGCTGCTGATGGTTTAACAACAGATGTATGCCCATCTTTCTTTACGTTGTTACCAGATGTTCTTTTGTCGATAGGCTTTTGGTTAATCTGGTTGAAGGGATTAAATTTACAATTTGCAGCAAAGTGGTCTGATTCACCACAGATGATGCAAGATTGTTGAGGTTTTGGCAACTTCTTCCTTGGTGGGGAGTGGGAGTTTCTGAAATTAGTTGCTTGGCTTCAAAGCTTCTTACCTTTTTGTTCTCGTTCGTCTTTTCAAAAGCATGTTGCTTGAGGTTTCTTTGTTGCTGAAGGTAGTAGAAGCAGGTGCTGGCAGTATGATTGTATTTCTCACACACAAAGCATGATTTAGCCAGTTTGTCCCTTTGAAAGTACACATAGTCCTTTCTTTTGAACAAGTATTTGAAGTTCCAGGGGTGAGCTTTGTTGTGCTCAAAGGTGGCTTCTTCCAATGTCTTTTGAACATATGGAGCTCTCTCTCCAGGCGCGTGAAATATGTCAAACACCTTCCTTTTTTAGATTGAGGTTGAAGACTGTCCCCTTTCAATAGTTAGCCGTCTTCCTTCTAAAGGATAGTTGATTCTGATTTGTTTGGTTGGTTGAGGTACTGGTACTATTTTTGAAGGGAAGAAAGGGCTTGGGTTGTTAGCTTTAATAGCTTCATAGGTAGGAGGTGATGAAACTTTATTGGTTTCAGTGGAGTCTGAGCATGTTGACTCAAACTCTGATGAAGTAGTGCATTCTTGCAAAGGGGTTTCTTAGACAAGAGGGTTAAGATTTTGGTTGGCCATGTCAAGGTTGGAAAAATTGAAACTTGGTTCATGGATGGGAACATAGTCAGCGGGTGGAGGAACAACATTGTAGGGTTGTTCAGCTTGAAATCCAAGACCATCAGTTACCTTTTCATGAATTTGAGCATCCAAAAGTCTTTGCAGCTTTTTGGATGCAAATTCATATTTTTCCACATGGACCTTTTGGTCTGCTAATTCGGTCCTTGTAGCTTTTAACTTAACCAGAAGGTCATCAATTTGAGTTTCAAGGTTTGTTTGTTCATGTTTTAATGATGAAATTTCTTTCTTTAAACAATCAATCTTTTCCTTGTAACTGTTTTCAACCTTTTTAAATTCAGATTTCATTTGGTGAAATTCTTCATTTTGATCTATGAGATTCTGGTTATGTTTCCTGTATCCAAGGACCTTATCAATACAAGCTTGAGTACACAAATTTTCATATACCTGAGGTGGTAACTCTAATGTGTCTGCCATGAGGGCTTGATTGTTGGCAGGAATATCCTCATACTAGAAGCTCCAGTCAAAGTCAGCAGTTTCAACAGCTGCACAAGCTGCAGTTTGTGCAGTAGGAGTGGCCTGTTGCTGTCTTGGTTGAGCTTGGTGAGCTTGTCTGGTATAAGCAGCATCTGGGTTTGCCTTTGGTGCCTTGCATTCTCTAGCAAAATGGTTACAGTTGTAACACCTCAGTTTGCTTTTGTCCAAGCCAACCCTGGTGTTAGAGTTGTTGATTGGAACGGGTCTTCCTTTTCTTGAGAAGAACTTTTTTGCTCTTAGAGAGAGCATAGCATAGGGGGTGCTATATATCCATTTCTTCTAGATCATTTGGATGAAAACATTCCAGATCTTTGTTGATAAAGGACATATTGCTTGAGTTTTCAGAGACAAAAACAGCTGAGGTTGATGTTTGATGTGAGGCTTCAAGAATAAATGGTTAGTTGTTTGATTGAGAGGTTGGAGTTTGGGGATGAGTGACGATGGGAGGATAAAAGTTGCTTGAACTAGGACCTGAGTGGTCAGAGTGGAGGACAGAAGAGGTGGTGGTGGATGTTGATGCTGTTTGGTAACTTGAGCTTCTTTCCTTGGCCTGAATCATCTCTAATTCATAGGTCTTTAGCATACCAAACAACTCAGTCATCTGAAGAGTCTTCAGATTCTCAGTTCTTCTGATGGACACTGTGTAGAGTATCCAGCAACTAGGTAGAGACCTGATGCACTTCTTGAGAATATCTTCATTCTCAGCTTCACTTTTGAGCACTGCAGCTCACCTACAAGATAAGTATATCTGTTAAATAAAACAGTTAGAGACTCACCTTCCTTCCAGACAAAGTTTTCATATTGCTGCTTCAGGATGTCTCTTCTGTTTTCTTTTACTTCTTCTGAACCAGCAAACATCTTCTCAAGAGCTTCCCATAGCTTCTTTGTAGTTTTGTATCCTCTAAAGTTGTGAAAAACTTCATTTGGTAAGCACATCTGGATGGCTCCCAAGGCCTTGAAATCTATCTCCATTTCTTGATGTCTTCATCAGAGTATTTGGAGGATTCTTTGGGAACTAGTGTACCTCCGGAATCAGCGGAGGCCACCATGGGTATGTATGGTCCATCTTTTATGGATTTCCACATCCCATATTCTTGATAGCAGAAGAAGCTTTCCATTTTGTTCTTCCACATATCATAGTCTTCTCCAGACACCAGTCTTGGTGGTTTGCTGATGCTTCCAGTTTCTTCAACTCCATTGTTTTGTGCCATTTTTTTGATTTGTGATAATGGTTGACTTTAGAAAAGAGATAGTTTTGAAAAGTGTCACACCCCCAAATTTATTTACTTAATAAATAAATACAGGTTGCAACGATTGGTTCATTACACGATAGCGGAAGCTGTAATAGTGATTTCTAAGACTTGATTACATATACGATTACTAAAACTAAATAAATACAATGATCTAAGTCCTGCTAGTTCAATGGTCGACTTGAGACTTGATAATCTATGCCCGTCCGGTTACTAGGACTTGTTCCAACATAGCTAGCCTATTCCAACCGCGCCATGGCTAAAGGTTACCTGAGAAACATACTTGAAAGTGTCAACACAAAGGTTGGTGAGTTCACAGAGTTTGTTCATTTAGTACAGTTAGTTTTCCCTAAAAACGTATACATGACTTAATCGTCATAAAATAAGTAGTTTTCCTTTGAAAACATGCCCATGACTTTACCATCATAAAATAAGTAGTTTTCCTTTGAAAACATGCCCATGACTTTACCGTCATAAAATAAGTAGTTTTCCTTTGAAAACATGCCCATGACTTTACCATCATGAAATAAGTAGTTTTCCTTTGAAAACATGTCCATGACTTTACCGTCATAAAATAAGTAGTTTTCCTTTGAAAACATGCCCATGACTTTACCGTCATGAAATAAGTAGTTTTCTTTTGAAAAACATGTCCATGACTTAACCGTCATAAAATAAGTAGTTTTCCTTTGAAAACATGTCCATGACTTAACCGTCATAAAATATGTAGTTTTACTTTGAAAACATGTCCATGACTTAACCGTCATAAAATAAGTAGTTTTCCTTTGAAAACATATACATGACTTAACCGTCATCAAATAAGTAGTTTTCCTTTGAAAACATATACATGACTCAACCGTCATCAAATAGGTAGTTTTCCTTTGAAAACATATACATGACTTAACCGTCATCAAATAAGTAGTTTTCCTTTGAAAACATATACATGACTCAACCGTCATCAAATAAGTAGTTTTCCTTTGAAAACATATACATGACTCAACCGTCATCAAATAAGTAGTTTTCCTTTGAAAACATATACATGACTTAACTGTCATCAAATAAGTAGTTTTCTTTTGAAAACATGCCCATGACTTAACCGTCATAAAATATGTAGTTTTCCTTTGAAAACATATACATTGTTTAAACCTGATCATTTACCGATCAAAACTCTTTGTATGCATTACCAATGAATCCGAATACTAATCCGATCAATTGACCCCATTTGTAAACTTGCAAGGAATACAAAACCGTATGTAATGTACGAGACCGTAACCAAACCCCAACTTTCTGTGCCTCCCATCGCCTTTCTGCGAGTTAAGACAATATGCGGTCATTCGCCCATTTGGACCCCTGATTAGCGCGACTAATCATGACTGGAGGCGTCACCCCCAATAGTACTATCCATAAAATCCCGGGCTAAGTCCATAGCTAATGGTTACTAATTTTTATTCCGAGGACTTTAAGCGCTTCATTTTTCCCTCAATACACACATATGGTCTGATCATTAGTTCATTCATTTACATACACAAATTCTTTACAAGTATGTTTCAACCCCAAAATATTTCAAAAACTTAGAAAAAGGGGGTTAGTGAAACTGACATAGAGTTAAACCAGAATGTTCATATTGTCAAACGTATAAGCAATTGTATTTCATGTTTTCAAAACAAAACAAGTAAGTATGTTTTTCCCACGATGTTTACAAAACCGTAGAGAAATAAAAGGGGGCCGTGAACTCACCTTATGTCCGATGAAATCCTAGTAAATAATAGTGCGCTAAGAGTTCCTGTCTATCCGTACCCTAATCACACAAGGTACTAATGTGTTAAGACTACCCGTCTTATACGTAAGTTGTTCATCCGACTTAACGAATCCCGTTAAGTACGCATTTGTTTAGTAAAAATAGTGTTTTTATTTACGACTCATTGGTGATTATTATTTTTAACCGAATCTCTTCATATGTTCCATGTACATATATCAAATGTTCATATTAGTATACTAATATTTAATTCCTAGAACATTTCCATAATTTAACCAAAACTGTATACCAACATATATATATCACAAATTTTATCCATAAACATATATTTTTAGTAACACCTTTCACGTTCATATGTTGATGATAATCGTTCATATGTCTTCTTGAATCATAGGACACTACCTCGGGTCTTGCCAGGTAAGTCACACATGATCGTATAACTTCACGAACATGTATCCTTCAACATAACACATGAATGGAATGAAGGGTTTATGAAGAACACCATCATCCAAGTATTATTTTATATGATTTTATATATATATATGTAGTTTATATTTGATGTGTCCTTGTCTTGTCCATGGTCCTTCTAGTTTGGTATTTTATGTATGAACATGTACATGTTTAAATATATGTATTCGAACATGACTTATGAAGAAATAAAGCCAAAACTCATCAAGACTTTTATGTTTTATTTTGTTCTTGAAAACTCAGATTTTTAGGCGTACTCCGAGTAGATTTTTAGATGGTTTTAGAAGACCAAATGACTTGGGGCTTTCTTCTAAAATCAATTTTATTGAAATCAGATGAGATGTGAAAAAGATTTACTGGATTTGGAGTTGGGTAGGTACCTCAAAACAGAAAAATGAGAAGGGGTGTCCAGATTCGACCTGCACTGAGCGGTCTTCTTGCGCCGGCTGTTTGGAGGTCAAATACTCCATTGATTCGAGTGATTCCACTTGGGTTCTCCTCTGTTAACTTAGAGCTTCATTCTAGAAAAATAGTGGACTTATTTGGCCAAGCAACGAAGGATATATGGCCTTCCGAAGTTGACCGAAATTCTGGCAGAAACTGAGTTATGGGATTTTGGTCTTCTTTTGGTTTTTGGGGCTGGTTAAAATTAGAGAACAAGATGTGGTGTCGAGTTCATACCACTAGACAAGATAGGTGATGAACAACGAGTAGAAAGATGGTAGAGGCTCGTGATGCTACAAAACTCGACTCTTAGACTCCAAGACCTCCTTAAATCTCTAACTCTAACCCAAACTCTCTATACGTGTGTTTTTGGACTAAGGATGCAAAGTGTGCAAGTGTGCATGTGTGGATCGATTATATAGATGGAAAGAAAGATTGAGTTTGAGTGTTAAGTTTCACAAAATTAATGCAAGGTATGTCTTGAATAGATGGATATGACCTTTGTACAAGTTCTTGGTTGACTAAGCATGGTCCTATGACACAAGAGTGATGTGGTGGTTGATTTTTCAAGTGGGTGGCCCCCTCTAAGGCAATTCTCAGCTGAGAGGTGCACAAGGCAAATGGGTTTGAGTGTGATATCTCCCTAAATCATTGAAAGTATGACATGAAGAGATGGATTTGATGTTTAGCTTGGATTACACTTGAAATGGTATGGCTCCATTATGACACATGCATGGAACAAGATTGAAGTGGTCAAGGGGGTGTCCCCACCTTGATTCGACCGAGATTGGTTATGGGGGGTGGGGGTTGGTACTTGTTTTAAACACTAGTTGAAATCTAAGTATTTGTTAGATAGTTTTTAGGTAGTGTAAACCCGGTAGGTGCTCCCGTGATATAATACCCGGTGTAAAACTTTTAAATGATTCATTACTTATATGTTTTTGTGTGGTTTGACTAGTTTCAATATTTTACTAGTTAACCCGACATAGTCACTACTATACTATATTGTACATGTATACACATAAAATAACTTAGAGTTATGTAACTTATTTATGTGTCAACTTTTTATAAAAGTTAGTCACCAATATTTATGTTTTTATACTCAAACGTGACACTAGACTTTTCTGGAATAACATTCTTTTTAATCACCAACGATTGTATCTTGTGGGTTATAACTGTTTACTCTTCTAGTAATTCTTAAAATTACTAAAGTATGATACGTTTTATTTTGCTAGACTCCTTGACAATACTATGTCAAAGATAATATTCCAGGAATATAGAGTATGAACGTGCTAAAATAATATGGCTTTTGACCTGAAATACTGGGTGTCACATTCTCCCCATGTTAAAGAGAATTTCGTCCCGAAATTCAGTTCTTGTCATCTTGACTTGGAGTGTTCGTGAACAAGGACGGATATTTGGCTTTCATTTTATCTTCCCGCTCCCACGTATACTCGGGGCCGCGCTTTGATGCTGGTGTGGTAACTGTTATTGTATGAAAACTCAGCCAATGGCGGTGAGTATCCCTATTTCCTCTGAAATCGATTACACACGCACGGAGCACATCTTTTAATGTTTGGATGGTCCTTTTACCTCGACCATTCATCTGGGGATGATATGCAATGCTTATGTCAAGGCGTGAAGGCTTCTTTTACAGACTGCCAGATTCTTGACATGAATCAAATGTCCCTATTAGAGAAAATGGAAACTGGCATACCATGCCTAGCCTCAATTTCCTTAATATTTAGCCTTGCACGCTTCCTACTTTTATTTGTCTCCTTGATTGGTAGGGAGTGAGCGGATTTCGTCAAACGACTGATGATTACCCATATAGTATCATAGTCGCTAGATGTTCTGGGTAGATTTGTAACAAAATCTATGGAATTCTCCTCCCATTTCCATTGAGGAATCTGCGGTTTTTGTGTTCACTCAGGTTATTCCTAACATTCTGCTTTCACTGTCGGGTATCTCCCAACATAGATAGCAGTTTCTCCTTTCATGTTTTGCCACATAATGGAGTTCCTCGGGATCCTTATACGTTTTATTTGATTCTGGATGAATGGAGTACTTGGGCTTATGGACTTCATCCATAACCTCCCACATAGGCTACCGATACGTGGTACCCAAAATCTATTTGTATCATCCAACTTAGGCTTCAATTGTTTGATTCCATTTACTTGGTAGTCGGTATTCGAAAGCAAAGCGAATACTTCTCTTACTAACGATATTAAACGTGCAAGAACCCCTTTATTTGATTACCCTCAATATGGTAGGGTTATGTGATGCTCATTCCTGGTAATGAAAGGAATGGTGCCTGCGAATCTTGAGCGTATGTTGACACATACCTTCTATTCGTCTATGCACTTTGTCAAAAAAAGCAGATCTCTATAGATCTTAGGAAAGAATTACTTGACGAGGTGTCTAGGTTTTAGTTGAATATTGGGTAGTAATGACATAGTACGGAAATGAAACTTTATGTTTGTCCCTCTTATGCTTTTCGAAAGCATTTTCTCGGACTAAGACTTTATTCTTAATTCAGGTTTCGTGTTATCTATGATCTTTCGTTAAAATGGGTCATAATTGATTTAATATTTCAAGATTCCTTGTGTGCTCTCACTAGTAAAGTTCGAGTCTAATCACCACTTTACCCTTTGCTTGTATCACCTTTCTGAGGCAGACCAGCCTTTGGGTTGTAACGTCCTGATATGTAAACTCATGGCTTGACGACCATACTCTCGAAGTATGTAAGCCATACGAAGTTCTACGTTTGTTTGGAATATTCACATTTCATCTAGGTGAGGAAATGAAAAGTGATACTGTGAGAACGGTCTCATCGAATTAGTGCTTCCCCAAAATGGGCTATGGGTTTGTCAACCCATTAAGTTGGCAGAAAGGGTTGATAGCCAACTATTAGTCATAAAGTGTGTATGCACTTCCTTAGTGTTTAAATGGTGCTTTGGTGATTTACTGTTACGTATTCCACTCATATAGGTTATAGCCTCAAAATCCTTAGCACAAGGATAAAATTGAGGTAATGAGTGTTAAACATTGAAAACTTTATATTCTTACTGAGCCTGCGTTAAGAGTTCATTTCTTAACAATAGATGATCTAGAGCTTCCTAATTACAGAAAATTAGGAGCGAAAGATGTGATCACGCCTCTCCTCTAGGCTGAAATCTGGGATCCATTCAACAAGATGACCTTTGGGAAAGTGCGGGTATAAAGGGTATCAAACTATCCTTCTCGAATCTTTATGAACAGTGGTCTTTAGTGAACAACTCATGCTTACATCCCTTATGCATATCGAGAGCTAATGAGATTAGCAAGAAATTCCGCATTTGGGAAACCTTTAAAAGTTTTGTATGTCGTTTTTCTGTTAGTTCGACAATAGTCATCAGTCCACACTTAGGTTTCTTTGGCATTCGCTGGAGCATCATCCCCGACCTATTCATCACCAGGAGAATAATCGGACTTAAAGGTGTACTGAATGTCAATGGTTGCTAGAGCAACCCTGTTTGACCAATATTATGAAATGTTAGATTGCCTACTTGTCTCATGTCGAGCTTCCACAACACCCCATAGGTGCTATGTGTATGCGGGTCAGAAAGATTTTCTGCCCCATTACCGGAGCTAGTGTATAGCACTCCTGACGTAACTTTCAAGTAACTGTGAGACTAAATTGTACGATAGATCCCGAGATTACACTATAATCTCCCACAATAATTTTGCAATTATTGTAATTGTGGGTTGTGGTAATGCTTAATTTGAAGCCATCTTGATAAGCAGAATCTCAAAGAATGAATGTGCGAAATCCTTCGCCGTTCAGGATTCACTAAGGATTGGTTGAATTCAATTTGAATTTCTCTCGTTCCTCCCGAACTAGGAGAATACCTTGTGGACACCTATTTGAGAAGTCCGATTTGTTAAGATCCAATCCTTAATCAAGTGACTGAGAACATGGGTTGATCATTACCTTGGACAGCAAGACTCACTAAAGCTCCCGTACACTGCAAATCATGATAACGTTTGCACCCGTAATGATAATTTACTTTGCATGATCCCTGTAGTGTTCCTTCTATCCCCAACTTTTAGTTAAAAGGATTTGAAATGATCATTAGGTCTTGTTTGCACACTTGTGTAGGAGTGTGTATTGTTCTATCGGATTACTCTTGATTATGAGTACCAATACCCATGAGTCTGCCGAATCTGGTTGTTACCGGATGAGGTTAACGGTAGAGAGGCACCACCAGTGTCTCTCAAGAATAAAATGTGTATGGAAGTCAGGCACTATGTGTAGGGAAGAGATCCTCAAATTAGTGTCGAGCAACTCATGCTCCAAGTATGTATGTACGTATGGATCCGAATGATCCTGATGAATGTCTGGGTCTCCTGACCCATGGAGTTCTCCCCCATTTAGTCCTGCTTATCAACCTTGGATTCCCTTCGGTCCGGGCAATCTCGTCTGCCACATCTCATGGCGAAAGTCTATTCGTTCGATCAGGCAACTCTTGAATTATAGTTTTTATACTGCACATACGTTAGAAAGAAAGTTGCCTAGAGTAGTTGTCGGTGTGGTGCAGGTATAGGTACAGATTCTGGTACGGGTTCAGCCTGTTGTGATACCAAGATCAGTAACTGACGGTTGCTGCCGTCGTCGCCCAAGCTCAGCTCGTAACTCGATTTTCTAAGGTTGCAGTATGCTGAGTACCCGTTATTCTTGACTCGTAATCCGAACAGTAACATGTTGTAAGTGTTTTATTATTTCCACATTGTTGTATGTGTTTAAGTGTTCATTACATGTGCCATGTAATTGTATTAGTGTAGCTAATGATACCCTAGTGTAACTCCATACTCTAATAGTCTACACAAATTGTTCGGCAACAGTTGGAATTCCTATACTCAAGTCTTGGGTGTTCTTAGTGTGATGCAAGTCTTAGAAATCTTGGTCCCTAAATGAGTCTGGTTAGAGCCTAGGTGTCACTAAGGAAACCTAATTCACTAAAACCATTGCTCTGATACCAATCTGTCACACCCCCAAATTTATTTAATTAATAAATAAATACAGGTTGCAACGATTGGTTCATTACACGATAGCGGAAGCTGTAATAGTGATTTTTAAGACTTGATTACATATACGATTACTAAAACTAAATAAATACAATGATCTAAGTCCTGCTAGTTCAATGGTCGACTTGAGACTTGATAATCTATGCCCGTCCGGTTACTAGGACTTGTTCCAACATAGCTAGCCTATTCCAACTGCGCCATGGCTAAAGGTTACCTGAGAAACATACTTGAAAGTGTCAACACAAAGGTTGGTGAGTTCACAGAGTTTGTTCATTTAGTACAGTTAGTTTTCCCCGAAAACGTATACATGACTTAATCGTCATAAAATAAGTAGCTTTCCTTTGAAAACATACCCATGACTTTACCGTCATAAAATAAGTAGTTTTCCTTTGAAAACATGCCCATGACTTTACCGTCATAAAATAAGTAGTTTTCCTTTGAAAACATGCCCTTGACTTTACCATCATAAAATAAGTAGTTTTCCTTTGAAAACATGCCCATGACTTTACCGTCATGAAATAAGTAGTTTTCCTTTGAAAACATGCCCATGACTTTACCGTCATAAAATAAGTAGTTTTCCTTTGAAAACATGCCCATGACTTTACCGTCATGAAATAAGTAGTTTTCCTTTGAAAAACATGTCCATGACTTAACCGTCATAAAATAAGTAGTTTTCCTTTGAAAACATGTCCATGACTTAACCGTCATAAAATATGTAGTTTTCCTTTGAAAACAAGTCCATGACTTAACCGTCATAAAATAAGTAGTTTTCCTTTGAAAACATATACATGACTTAACCGTCATCAAATAAGTAGTTTTCCTTTGAAAACATATACATGACTCAACCGTCATCAAATAAGTAGTTTTCCTTTGAAAACATATACATGACTTAACCGTCATCAAATAAGTAGTTTTCCTTTGAAAACATATACATGACTTAACTGTCATCAAATAAGTAGTTTTCTTTTGAAAATATGCCCATGACTTAACCGTCATAAAATATGTAGTTTTCCTTTAAAAACATATACATTGTTTAAACCTGATCATTTACCGATCAAAACTCTTTGTATGTATTACCAATGAATCCGAATACTAATCCGATCAATTGACCCCATTTGTAAACTTGCAAGGAATACAAAACCGTATGTAATGTACGAGACCGTAACCAAACCCCAACTTTCTGTGCCTCCCCTCGCCTTTCTGTGAGTTAAGACAATATGCGGTCATTCGGCCATTTGGACCCCTGATTAGCGCGACTAATCATGACCGGAGGCGTCACCCCCAATAGTACTATCCATAAAATCCCGGGCTAAGTCCATAGCTAATGGTTACTAATTTTTATTCCGAGGACTTTAAGCGCTTCATTTTTCCCTCAATACACACATACGGTCTGATCATTAGTTCATTCATTTACATACAAAAATATTTCAAAAACATAGAAAAAGAGGGTTAGTGAAACTCACATAGAGTTAAACCAGAATGTTCATATTGTCAAACGTATAAGCAATTGTATTTCATGTTTTCAAAACCTAACAAGTAAGTATGTTTCTCCCCCGATGTTTACAAAACCGTAGAAAAATAAAAGGGGGCCGTGAACTCACCTTATGTCCGATGAAATCCTAGCAAATAACAGTGCGTTAAGAGTTCCTGTCTATCCGTACCCTAATCACACAAGGTACTAATGTGTTAAGACTACCCGTCTTATACGTAAGTTGTTCATCTGACTTAACGAATCCCGTTAAGTACACATTTGTTTAGTAAAAATAGTGTTTTTATTTACGACTCATTGGTGATTATTATTTTTAACCGAATCTCTTCATATGTTCCATGTACATATATCAAATGTTCATATTAGTATACTAATCTTTAATTCCTAGAACATTTCCATAATTTAACCAAAACTGTATCCCAACATATATATGTCACAAATTTTATCCATAAACATATATTTTTAGTAACACCTTTCACGTTCATATGTTGTTGATAATCGTTCGTATGTCTTCTTGAATCATAGGACACTACCTCGGGTCTTGCCAGGTAAGTCACACATGATCGTATAACTTCATGAACATGTATCCTTCAACATAACACATGAATGGAATGAAGGGTTTATGAAGAACACCATCATCCAAGTGTTATTTTATATGATTTTATATATATATGTAGTTCATATTTGATGTGTCCTTGTCTTGTCCATGGTCCTTCTAGTTTGGTATTTTATGTATGAACATGTACATGTTTAAATATATGTATTCGAACATGACTTATGAAGAAATAAAGCCAAAACTCATCAAGACTTTTATGTTTTATTTTGTTCTTGAAAACTCAGATTTTTAGGCGTACTCCGAGTAGATTTTTAGATGGTTTTAGAAGACCAAATGACTTGAGGCTTTCTTCTAAAATCAAGTTTATTGAAACCAGAGGAGATGTGAAAAAGAATTACTGGATTTGGAGATGGGTAGGTACATCAAAACAGAAAAATGAGAAGGGGTGTCCAGATTCGACCTGCACTGAGCGGTCTACTTGCGCCGACTGTTTGGAGGTCGAATACTCCATGGATTCGAGTGATTCCACTTGGGTTCTCCTCTTTTAACATAGAGCTTCATTCTAGAAAAATAATGGACTTATTTTGCCCAGTAACGGAAGAGATATGGCCTTCCGAAGTTGACCGAAATTCTGGCAGAAACTAAGTTACGGGATTTTGGTCTTCTTTCGGTTTTTGGGGCTGGTTAAAATTAGAGAACAAGATGTGGTGTCGAGTTCATACCACTAGAAAAGATAGATGATGAACAACGAGTAGAAATATGGTAGAGGATAGTGATGCTACAAAACTCGACTCTTAGACTCCAAGACCTCCTTAAATCTCTAACTCTAACCCAAACTCTCTACACTTGTGTTCTTGGACTAAGGATGCAAAGTGTGCAAGTGTGCATGTGTGGATCGATTATATAGATGGAAAGAAAGATTGAGTTTGAATGTTAAGTTTCACAAAATTAATGTAAGGTATGTCTTGAATAGATGGACATGACCTTTGTACAAGTTCTTGGTTGACTAAGCGTGGTCCTATGACACAAGAGTGATGTGGTGGTTGATTTTTCAAGTGGGTGGCCCCCTCTAAGGCAATTCTCAGCCGAGAGGTGCACAAGACAAATGGGTTTGAGTGTGATATCTCCCTAAATCATTGAAAGTATGACATGAAGAGATGGATTTGATGTTTAGCTTGGATTACACTTGAAATGGTATGGCTCCATTATGACACATGCATGGAACAAGATTGAAGTGGTCAAGGGGGTGTCCCCACCTTGATTCGGCCGAGATTGGTTATGGGGTTGGTACTTGTTTTAAACACTAGTTGAAATCTAAGTATTAGTTAGATAGGTTTTAGGTAGTGTAAACCCGGTATTTGCTCCCGTGATGTAATACCCGGTGTAAAACTTTTAAATGATTCATTACTTATATTTTTTTGTGTGGTTTGACTAGTTTCAATATTTTACTAGTTAACCCGACATAGTCACTACTATACTATATTGTACATGTATACACATAAAATAACTTAGAGTTATGTAACTTATTTATGTGTCAACTTTTTATAAAAGTTAGTCACCAATATTTATATTTTTATACTCAAACGTGACACTAGACTTTTCTGGAATAACATTTTTTTTAATCACCAACGACTGTATCTTGTGGGTTATAACTGTTTACTCTTCTAGTAATTCTTAAAATTACTAAAGTATGATACGTTTTATTTTGCTAGACTCCTTGACAATACTATGTCAAAGATAATATTCCAGGAATATGGAGTATGAACGTGCTAAAATAGTATGGCTTTTGACCTGAAATACTGGGTGTCACAAAAAGAACCAGAGAATGATTAAACAAGTGTGAGTTTGTTTAATATGTGAGCCAAAGCTCTGATACCACTTGTAGGATCTGTGAATACAAGATGGTTCTATTCTAATTGAGATTGGCGGAAACAATCACAACTAAGCAATGTAAGCAAGTAAACAAGAAGAATACGGATAAATGCAATTTGTATTAAGCTTCAAAGATTACAAGATTACAAAGAAAACTCTTAAGAAAAAGCACTAGTATACAATGAATCTAAGTACTACTTATATAGTAACTTAGAATCAAGATAGACCCTTGATTCTAAGGAACAGATTTAACACAAACCATTGATCTTGTATTAAAGCTATTCTACATGTAACGACTATAAAAACTACAAAAGTTATCTTTACTAAAACGTCTTCTTAGGCATCATTACTTGAGTCCTTGGAAGAAGAGCGTCGTTGTCTTTTATTGTCTTGCACCAGTACCATTCTTTCTGCGTGGAGTGTGTCAGTGTTGCACCAGAAAGTTGTCAGTGGTAATGGTTGCTTTATCGAAGCCAGTCAGCTGCAAGGTTTGATCTTCAGTGGGAATGGCTATCAGCAGCAAGACACAACTGTCCACAGCTGCTGATGATTTGCCTATCAGTAGCAACTTTGGTCTTCAGTAGATAAGGCTATCCGCAGCAGATTTGTTCTTCAGCAGAAGAACAAGTATCCGTTGCAGATAAGCTTATCCGCAACAGTTTGTACTTAGAGAACTTTGTAGCCATCAGTCTTTATTTCTACAGATAGAAATAATATGCCTTTGTTTCTTTAGGGTATTCGACGAAGATTACTTTATCGCCTCTGGGATCTAGCTTGTTGGAGGTTTCACGTTTAACATATGCCTCGCATCCCCATACCCTTAGGTAGGATAAATTTGGAGTTCTTCCATGCCATAATTCGTATGGTGTCTTATCCACCTTCTTTGTTGGAACCATGTTGACTATTCTAGCAGCTGTCTCCAAGGCGTAGCTCTAAAAGGAGTGAGGCAAGTTCGTACGACTCATCATGGAATGAACCAGATCAAGCAAGGTCTGATTTCTCCTTTCAGACACAACATTGTGTTGTGGTGTTCCTGGTGGAGTAAGTTGAGAAACTATCCCACAATTCTTGAGATGTTCATCAAAGTCGTAATTGAGATATTCACCACCACGGTCTGAACGGATGGCTTTTATCATTTTCCCAAGTTGATTTTGTACTTGATTTTGAAACACTTTGAAAACCTCAAATGCTTCATGTTTATGTTTTAAAAGATAAACACAACCATATCTACTGAAATCATCAGTAAATGTAATGAAGTACCTCTCACCACTTCTTGACATTTTTCTAAAAGGACCACACAAATCAGTATATATAAGTCCTAATGGTTCTGTAGCTCGTCCACCTGTACCAGTGAAAGGTGCTTTGGTAATCTTGCTACATAAACAATAAATCACATATGTCAAAGGATTCTGAATCGGTGGGCTCTAAGATTCCATCAGTTTGGAGTTTTGGCATACGTTTCTTGTTTACGTGGCCAAGTCTACAATGCCATAGATATGATTGGTTAAAGTTTGGTTTTTATCTTTTAGTGTTGAGAGTGTAAATAGAGTTATCACTGCATGAGCCATGAATATCTACTTCATAAATTCCATTATGAGGCCTAGCCTCAAAGTACATAACGTTGGATTTGAAAATCAAAATGTTTCCTTCATGGTAACCAAAAGTAAATCCTTTCTCATATAGTTAAACTAGGTACATAACAAACATTGTTCAAAACAAGATATAGGCCAGTTGGTAACAAAATGGAGTACTCTCCTACGGCTTCAACCGCTACATTTGCTCCGTTTCCAACGTGGAACACCAACTGGCCTTCTCTCAGTTGTCTAACCTTCTTTAACCCCTGAAGCTGAAGCCCCATTGGGGTTCTTCTTCATGTCAGCTTGAAACTTGGGGCAGTCCTTCCTCCAATGACCTACATCCCTACAATAGAAGCAATTAGGGTTCGTTAGAGGCTTAGCATGTGCCTTTGCTTTTGGTTTAGGGACCGACTTATTTTATTTGATAACAGCATTTGGCTTTGCCCTTGGACTCACCCACGGCTTCTTGCCCTTGCCTTTGCCTTGAGTAGTTGGCTTCTTGATTTGACTCGCCCTTATCATAAGGACCGGTTAAGACTTGGTGGTGATGTTCTTCTCGAAACCCTAAGCATGTTAAGAAGCTCCGAGATGGATTTCTCAAAACCATTCATTTTGTAAGTGATTACAAACTGGGTATACGACTTCGAAAGTGACCCTAGTATCAGATGATGGCTAGGTCATTCTGAAGTGGAGATCCAAGTCTCTTCAACCGTTCCACGTAGCCTTTCATTTTTTACACGTGAAGGCCTACAGGAGTTCCCTCTTGCATCCGGCAATTGGTAAGTGAGATCATGGTGTCACACCCCGACCGATGGCGGAATCATCGAGGCGGACAATGGAATGATTGTTCAAAAGCACATGATAACTAAGAGGTTGCATAATTCATTAATTAAATTTAAAGACAACAAGATCCAAATACAATACATTCCAAATAACCTAGTCTAGTTCAAAACATTGATTTATTTAACTAGGTCCATAGTTCTTAAGTGGAGAAATCTTCGGCAAGTAGTCACATATCCAAACCTGAAACATTATTTAAATCAAGTGTCAACTAAAAAGTTGGTGAGTACATAGGTTTAGTAAATCCGATAAATAGTAGTTGTAAATCGTTTTGCAACTCATTGTTTATCTTGTTAGACATAGTATGTATGATGTAACAATTATTTAATCACAATTCAAACCGAGTTTGACGCGCTTGAACAGAGCACAACAGCTAAGTCCGGTATGTTTGAATATAGTTACCCACTATATCCGATATGATTGAATATAACACGCGGTTATATCCGAGTATGCAGTAATAAACACCCTAACCGGGTGGGCTGGTCAGGCACAATAGTTCTATCAATATTATAGTTGGTTGTCTTGTGTTTAAATGTATGTACATCCAAAGAATAAGCATACAGTCTCATGTATAACACGTATAAACAATTTGATTGAGTAGCATGAAATAATGTTTCACCCCAAAGTATGTAAAAATGTAAAATAGGGTCTATGTAACTCACCTTGCAAGCGGGTATTTTTCCACACGTGTAGGTGATAAAGATGTTGAAGTCTAAGCACGTTGAAACCCTATGTAGATAAACGGGTATCATTGTATGTTTACATGTGCGTATTAGTATTCAATTGTGTATAAGTTTATGATAGCATTCCTCAGTGGTATTTGCATGGAAGTTGGTCCAGATTTACTTGAAATTACTGATTTGATCGAAACTGTTTTATAGATGTGACAGGTATCGAAACTATGTTCAATCGAAACTATGTTCAAGTATCGAAACTATGTTCAAGTATCGAAACTATGTTCAAGTATCGAAGCTATGTTCAATCGAAACTATGTTCAAGTATCGAAACTATGTTCAAGTATCGAAGCTATGTTCAATCGAAACTATGTTCAAGTATCGAAACTATGTTCAAGTATCGAAACTATGTTCAATCGAAACTATGTTCAAGTATCAAAACTATGTTCTAGTATCGAAACTATGTTCAAGTATCGAAACTATGTTCAATCGAAACTAGTAAACTACTAGTTTCGATTGACCACAGAACTGTCGAAACTACCATCTATCGAAACTATTAGTTTCGATTGACCATTTACTCAATCGAAACTAAGTAGTTTCGATGGCCCAGACTTTAGCAAATAAAACAGTAACATTAATTTGTCCAGAAATCGATGGTTTGGAGTTGTGACTTCGATTGGTTCAGTTTGTCTTATGATAACAGAAGGTAAAGAAACGAAGTTGAGGATTCTTACGTGGTCGTGAAGGGTCTGGTTGGCAAGGCTTTTAGTTCGAAAATACAAAGAACTTGAATTCCAGAATTCGAGTTGAATTGAGCCTTATAATCTGATCACGGCTTCACACAGGGATGGCGATTGTAATGGTGCCTTCAATTTGGAGTGAGATTGGGTGAAGGAGGGGTCGCGAGCTCGAGCAGGTCCGACCATAGCTATTTATAGCCGAGCTTGATTTCTTTGTTAAAACGTGCAATTGGGCACGTTCCGACACTAGTCTGGACGAGACGAAACTATACAGAAATTCAACATGCGTGGAGGTGGTCTGTCGGGTGTGAATTTGAAAGTGGGTTTCTCGGCCACCAACAGGATCAGACGATCCTTATGTTGGGGAGACCAATTGGTCGGGGGGTCATGTTCGCGTGGGAGAGACGAAGCCAGGGATGCCTGTAGCGGCTGTCGAGGTGCAGGGGACAGCCCTGTCGGGAGTTCGCCGGAAAATGGCTTTACCCGCCGGACCAACGAAGGGAGTGACCGGATAAACGATTTAGGAATTGGCAGTTTTAGTCCCTGGAGTTTGGGTTGACTTAAATTAGTCCTTGAAATAAATACGGATGGGTCCTTGTAGTTTAAATTGTCCAGAAACAGCCCCTCAACCGATTTCAGTTTTAAAACTTTCTAGTTTGATTAATCACAAAACAACCCCTTAACTTTTATTTAAATCAAATAAATTTAAAAATGTTTTTATAAACTTATTTTATTCTTTATTATTATAAATAATTTTTATAAAAGTTGTTTATCTTATTTAAATAGATTATTTTATTAAATATACAACTTTTCAACCTTAGGTTTTTATATAAAACTTTATATTAATTTTAAAATTTATAAAACTCTAATTAGTTTAAATCTGTAAAATAAAATACCTATTTGTATAAAACCAAATAAAACTCTTACGCTTTATTAAAATAGAGAATGATTACACGATAATTATGATACAAGTGCGAGAACGAAAAATCCGAAACGTCACAGTCTTCCCATGTTAGAGGAATTTCGCCCCGAAATTCAACTAGTGGAGGCTATGAAAAGAGATGCGGATACTTGGATTTCATTTGGTCTTCACGTTCCCAAGTGAACTTGGGTCCACGTTTAGATTCCCAACGGACCTTAACAATGGGGATGCGGCTACGCTTGAGTTTATTGACTTCTCGGTCCATGATTTCCACGGGTTTCTCAACAAAGTGCATTTTCTCGTCAATGCGCACTTCATCAAGAGGGATGTGGAGATTCTCGTCGGCTAGACAATTTTTCAAATTAGATACATGGAAAGTCGGATGAACGTTGATGAGTTCTGAAGGAAGATCGAGTTTGTAGGCCATTTTTCCTACCCTTTCGAGTATCTTGAATGGACCCACATATCGAGGTGCGAGTTTTCCTTTCTTTTCAAATCGGACTACGCCCTTCCAAGGTGATACCTTTAGGAGGACCATATCCCCAACTTGAAATTCCAAGGGTTTTCGTCTTTTATCGGCATAGCTCTTTTGCCGACTCCTTGCTACTCGAATGTTGTCACGAATAAGAAAGATTTTATCGATGGTTTCTTGGATAAGTTCGGGACCGGTGATTTATGCTTCACCAATTTCGTTCCAACAAATCGGTGAACGACATTTTCGTCCATAAAGAGCTTCAAACGGCGCCATGTTAATACTTGTGTGGTAGTTGTTGTTGTAGGAAAATTCGATCAGTGGTAGGTGAGAATTCCAATTGCCACCAAAGTCAATGACACAAGCTCTAAGCATATCCTCGAGAGTTTGGATTGTTCGCTCGGTTTGTCCATCTGTTTGAGGATGGTAAGCCGTACTTAAATCCAAACGAGTACCAAGTGCTGATTGCAATGATTGCCAAAATCGGGAAGTAAAACGCGAATCACGATCGGAGATGATGTTCAAAGGGATTCCGTGACGACTTACGATCTCATCAATGTAGATCCGAGCCAATTTCTCGACTCGATAGTCCTCACGAGTAGGCAAGAAATGAGCAGACTTTGTAAGTCGGTCGATAATAACTCAGATACTATCGTGCCCACTAGAAGTGCGTGGGAGTTTGGTGATGAAGTCCATAGCAAGGTTTTCCCACTTCCACATGGGAATTTCAGGTTGTTCGAGGAGTCTGGAAGGCTTCTGGTGTTCGGCCTTCACTTTAGAACAAGTTAGGCGTTTTGCCACAAAGAGGGCAATATCCTTTTTCATGTCGGGCCACCAATATTGCTGACGGAGACCCACGTACATCTTATCAGCTCCGGGATGTACCGAATATCGAGTTTTGTGGGACTCGTTCATCAAAAATATACGGAGATCGTCGCGATCGGGAACCCAGATACGGTCCAAGTAATACAATAGACCGTTGGCTTTGGTTTCTAGCAAGAGTTCTATGCCACACGCCATCTCTTGATACATGTTTCCCTCGGTAATCGAGGTGTGTTGTGCTTTGAGAATACGGGCTTGGATATCATTATGAATATGTACACTATGAAGCATGATACGTTCTTTACGACTCAAGGCGTCGGCTACAACGTTTGCTTTGCCGGGGTGGTAGCGGATCTCGCAGTCGTAGTCGTTTAGAAGTTCAACCCATCGTCGTTGCCTCATATTAAGCTCTTTTTGATTGAAAATATGTTGGAGACTTTTGTGGTCGGTGAAAACCACGCATTTGGTGCCATATAGATAGTGTCTCCAAATTTTCAAGGCGAAAACGACAGCACCAAGCTCGAGATCATGGGTCGTATAGTTCTTCTCATGGACTTTGAGTTGACGTGATGCGTATGCAATTACTTGACCTCGTTGCATAAGAACACAACCAAGACCTTGGTTGGATGCATCACAATAAACGACAAAGTCGTCATTACCACTAGGAAGAGTTAGAATAGGAGCATTGCAGAGCTTGTGCTTTAGAGTTTGGAAAGCTTCCTCTTGCTTGGGTCCCCACTCGTAGTGCTTAACTTTGTGAGTCAAGGCAGTGAGCGGAACCGCGATCTTGGAGAAATTTGAGATGAAACGACGATAGTAACCTGCTAGTCCAAGGAATGAACAAATCTCGGTAGGATTCTTAGGAGTACTCCAATTTTTTATCGCCTCAATCTTTGCCGGGTCCACATGAATTCCCTTATCGTTGACTATGTGTCCCAAAAATTGAACTTCCTTTAGCCAGAATTCACACTTGGAGAGCTTGGCGTATAGTTGTTCCTTCTTCAAGAGTTCCAAAATCAAGCGAAGATGTTGTTCATGCTCCGCTTTCGTTTTAGAATAGATGAGAATGTCGTCAATGAAAACGATCACGAACTTGTCCAAATAAGGTTTGCATACACGGTTCATAAGGTCCATGAAGACTGCAGGTGCATTAGTCAAACCAAATGGCATGACCATGAACTCGTAGTGACCATATCTAGTCCGGAAGGCAGTCTTCGGAATGTCTTCATCGAGAACACGAAGTTGATGGTATCCGGAACGAAGGTCAATCTTGGAGAAACATGTTGAACCTTGAAGTTGATCGAAAAGATCGTCGATACGGGGTAAGGGATAACGGTTCTTAATTGTAAGCTTGTTGAGTTCACAATAATCGATGTACATTCGAAACGATCCATCCTTTTTCTTTACGAACAGCACGGGAGCGCCCCAAGGTGAATGGCTCGGGCGGATGAATCCTTTAGATGAGAGTTCTTGTAATTGACTTGCAAACTCTTGCATCTCGGAAGGTGCAAGACGATAGGGGGATTTTGCCACAGGAGTTGCTCCAGGCACAAGGTCAATACGAAACTCCACTTGTCTAGGAGGAGGAAGGCCAGGTAAATCCTTGGGGAATATTTCGGGAAAATCTCGAATGATTGGAATGTCTTGCAATTTATTACCCTTGTCTTTCGTGTCAACTATGTGGGCCAAGAAGGCAACGTACTTTTTCCGCAAGTACTTTTGTGCCAATGTGCAAGACATGATTTGAAGATCACGACATGGTTTTTCACCGAACATAACTAACGTGTCGCCCGAAGAGAGAGGTATACGAATACACTTTTCGTAGCAAATAACCTCGGCATGGTGCTTGGATAACCAGTCCATGCCAATTATAATATCGAAGCTTCCCAATTGCATTGGAAGGAGATCAACAGAAAATTTGTGATTATTAAGCTCGAGATTGCAGTCGCGAATAACATAATTTATAGTAATAGATTTTCCGTTTGCTATCTCCACGGAATAAGAATTATCAAGTTTCGTTCTTTGTTTAGCAAGTCGAGATTCAAAGGTAAGAGATACAAAACTCCTATCGGCACCGGTATCAAATAAAACGGATGCATAATGATTGTTTACGAGAAACGTATCGTTTATCACGTCGTTGTTTGCTTGAGACTCATTAGCGTTTATGTTAAACGCTCGTCCTTGAGGACCACCTTGATGATGAAGTTTTGGACATCAGTCACGGAAATGGTTTGGGTCTCCACATTCGTAACATGCCCGACCATTGAGAAGTGCCGGGTAGTTTGGACGGTTGGTTGGAGCAGCTTGATGGACGGGAGGATGGGTACGGCAAGTAGTGACCACGTGTCCATATCGTCCGCAGCTTGAACACAATCGGCATGGTAGGTTGGCTGGATGATGGTACTTGCAGGTCTGGCATTGGGGATTCGGGCCCTGATAAGCTTTCAGGTTTTGACCCAAAGGGGCCGCTTGGATAGCAGGCACAGCGGGAGTTACGGCTGCGAAGTTTTGACCCTTTCGTTTCTTGTTGCGGTTAGAAGACTCGGGTTTTACATCTTTGACGGCCGCAAGAGTAGAAACAACCTTCTTGGAACCCTTTTTTGTTAAGGTTCCGGCTTTGACATGGTTGTCGGATAGTGTAGCAGCTAGACGGATAGCAGCTTCAAGTGTAGGAGGGTTGCTTCCTAGCACAACATCTTGAATTTGCATAGGCAGGCCGCCTATGTATTTTTCAATCCCCCGAGCAAGGGGAGTGATCATATGAGGCACCAGCAGACTTAGCTCTTGAAACCGGGTTGTGTAGGCCAGATTATCCCCACTGTCCTGGGCAAGATCCCAAAACTCAGCCTCGAGCTTCCTTATTTCATTCTTCAGATCATCCCATGATAAGAATTCATTAGTCATGGCCTTCTTCAGATCATCCCATGATAAGGATGTAGCAACCTCAGCACCACGAGTGCGTTTCTCACCGTTCCACCAGGTAAGGGCTCTCTTTTGGAGTACACTTGTGGCATAACGAACCCGAAGATTATCGGGACAGTCACTGTTTAGGAACGTGCTTTCCATGCTTTCAAACCATTGCAGTAGGCCGGTAGCACCTTCACTCCCGAATAATTTTGTAGGATTGCATGAGTTAAAGTGCTTAAACGTGCAGTGAGGCGGGTTGGTACCACCGTTCCCTTGGATGTTGTGAGACCCGTCACTGTTGTTATTTGCTTGAGTCATTTGCCCTACCAGCTGGGCAAAAAGAGAAGCAAGATCCGGGTTGGAAGTGCTAGAGTTTGCACGTCGAGGAGGCATTCTAACACCATAAGAAAAGACAATGATATTTTAGATAAGATGGATATATAGTGAGAAATAATGTAAGCAGAAAAACGGGATTCATCATGACGCGTGCCAGTGCATGTGTATTTATTCAAAGTTGATGGGAGAAACTAAGCCATCTATTCCGGATAGAACATGATGTTATAGATCGTTATTCGCGTAATAGGAATTGCCGGGACTTGCATGCACTACAAATCGTTATTACGTGTGCACCCGTAATAATGATTTGCTTTACATGTTCGTCTAGTTCTTCCTATCTTGCTATAATGTTCCCAAATTTTGAGTTTAAGTTCGGATCGTATCCTTGCGAATACATTGACGTATCAACGTTAAATAATCCCTCAAAACTTTCAAAGAGACATGCTTTAGCCTATAGGTAAACACTCACTTCAGGAATTCCCAGGAAAGCATACGGGTCCGTTTATTTGGATTTATACGAAATGCTTTCCCAGACAGAAAACCCAATGTACAGGTGTCACCCTTCCAGATTGCACGTGTCCTTTACTGGTTTCAATAAATTAAGTCGTTGACGAGATTTTTCAAGATTGAGAGTTTATGTGTATAAAATGTGTAGGAATGTTGTAATTAATACGGATTAGGAAAGAGTATGGATGAAGGTGGGTAGTGTATTTGTTTGCATAAGTTTGTTTGTCAAATGTGTATGTAAAGTATGAATCATGTATCAAAGCCTTGTATGTATGTGTATAAGTCTCATGTACCAAACTTGGAAAATTCAAATAATACCTAACTACAAATAATTCATATAGCAGATAATCATTTAGCACGTAACACATAAAAGGGAGTCCTAAGGTTATAGTCTAGGTCATTGTGTCTAATAACCTAATTCCCTATAACCATGGCTCTGATACCAATCTGTCACACCCCAACCGATGGCGGAATCATCGAGGCGGACAATGGAATGATTGTTCAAAAGCACATGATAGCTAAGAGATTGCATAATTCATTAATTAAATTTAAAGACAACAAGATCCAAATACAATACATTCCAAATAACCTAGTCTAGTTCAAAACATTGATTTATTTAACTAAGTCCATAGTTCTTAAGTGGAGAAATCTTCGGCAAGTAGTCACATATCCAAACCTGAAACATTATTTAAATCAAGTGTCAACTAAAAAGTTGGTGAGTACATAGGTTTAGTAAATCCGATAAATAGTAGTTGTAAATCGTTTTGCAACTCATTGTTTATCTTGTTAGACATAGTATGTATGATGTAACAATTATTTAATCACAATTCAATCCGAGTTTGACGCGCTTGAACAGAGCACAACAGCTAAGTCCGGTATGTTTGAATATAGTTACCCACTATATCCGATATGATTGAATATAACACGCGGTTATATCCGAGTATGCAGTAATAAACACCCTAACCAGGTGGGCTAGTCAGGCACAATAGATCTATCAATATTACAGTTGGTTGTCTTATGTTTAAATGTATGTACATCCAAAGAATAAGCATATAGTCTCATGTATAACACGTATAAACAATTTGATTGAGTAGCATGAAATAATGTTTCACCCCAAAGTATGTAAAAATGTAAAATAGGGGCTATGTAACTCACCTTGCAAGCGGGTATTTTTCCACGCGTGTAGGTGATAGAGATGTTGAAGTCTAAGCACGTTGAAACCCTATGTAGATAAACGGGTATCATTGTATGTTTACATGTGCGTATTAGTATTCAATTGTGTATAAGTTTATGATAGCATTCCTCAGTGGTATTAGCATGGAAGTTGGTCCAGATTTACTTGAAATTACTGATTTGATCGAAACTATTTTATAGATGTGACAGGTATCGAAACTATGTTCAATCGAAACTATGTTCAAGTATCGAAACTATGTTCAAGTATCGAAGTTATGTTCAATCGAAACTATGTTCAAGTATCGAAACTATGTTCAAGTATCGAAACTATGTTCAATCGAAACTATGTTCAAGTATCAAAACTATGTTCTAGTATCGAAACTATGTTCAAGTATCGAAACTATGTTCAATCGAAACTACTAGTTTCGATTGACCACAGAACTGTCGAAACTACCATCTATCGAAACTATTAGTTTCGATTGACCATTTACTCAATCGAAACTAAGTAGTTTCGATGGCCCAGACTTTAGCAAATAAAACAGCAACATTAATTTGTCCGGAAATCGATGGTTTGGAGTTGTGACTTCGATTGGTTCAGTTTGCCTTATGATAACAGAAGGTAAAGAAACGAAGTTGAGGATTCTTACGTGGTCGTGAAGGGTCTGGTTGGCAAGGCTTTTAGTTCAAAAATACCAAGAACTTGAATTCCAGAATTTGAGTTGAATTGAGCCTTATAATCTGATCACGGCTTCACACAGGGATGGCGATTGTAATGGTGCCTTAAATTTGGAGTGAGATTGGGTGAAGGAGGGGTCGCGAGCTCGAGCAGGTCCGACTATGGCTATTTATAGCCGAGCTTGATTTCTTTGTTAAAACGTGTAATTGGGCACGTTCCGACAATAGTCTGGACGAGACGAAACTATCCAGATATTCAACATGCGTGGAGGTGGTCTGTCGGGTGTGAATTTGAAAGTAGGTTTCTCGGCCACCAACAGGATCAGACGATCCTTATGTTGGGGAGACTAATTGGTCTGGGGGTCTTGTTCGCGTGGGAGAGACGAAGCCAGGGATGCCTGTAGCGGCTGTCGAGGTGCAGGGGACAGCCATGTCGGGAGTTTGCCGGAAAATGGCTTTACCCGCCGGACCAATGAAGGGGGTGACCGGATAAACGATTTAGGAATTGGCAGTTTTAGTCCCTGGAGTTTGGGTTGACTTAAATTAGTCCTTGAAATAAATACGGATGGGTCCTTGTAGTTTAAATTGTCCAGAAATAGCCCCTCAACCGATTTCAGTTTTAAAACTTTCTAGTTTGATTAATTACAAAACAACCCCTGAACTTTTATTTAAATAAATTAATTTAAATTTCTTTTAAATCAAATAAATTTAAAAATGTTTTTATAAACTTATTTTATTCTTTATTATTATAAATAATTTTTATAAAAGTTATTTATCTTATTTAAATAGATTATTTTATTAAATATACAACTTTTCAACCTTAGGTTTTTATATAAAACTTTATATTAATTTTAAAATTTATAAAACTCTAATTAGTTTAAATCCGTAAAATAAAATACCTATTTGTATAAAACCAAATAAAACTCTTACGCTTTATTAAAATAGAGAATGATTACACGATAATTATTATACAAGTGCGAGAACGAAAAATTCGAAACGTCACACATGGTGTCATAGATCTCTTGTCAGGCTTGATCTTGGAACATCACCTTGAGGAACAATGATGTTGAATGCCTTTTGGTGCTCCAAATCATGTTACAGATTTGGTTCCATAGTGGCAAGCATAAGAGATGCTACACTTTGTGCATCATCAAAGTGTTTAGCCCATGCATCCCTAGCATTTTGTGTCAGAGGGTCGGGGATGTGTCCCTCAAGAACGTACAACTTCTTGTCTTGCATAAGCACAATCCAAAGATTGCGATACCAATCCATGAAGTTTGCACCGTTGAGTTTCTCCCGATCCAAAATGGTTCGGAGAGCGAAAGAGTTTGAGGCGGGAATGATAGAGTTGGTTAGTGTTGTTGTCAACTAAAAAAACAAAGTTTTGATTTTAGTACTTTGATATTTTAATTCCTTTAATAATTAAGTACCCTCGTTTTAATGATTAAAAACTTAATTAGTACTTACGAAAGAAGTACGTGGCCTTTTTGGCCCATATCGTTCAAAAGGATGTTAAGAGGAAGAGTATTCAAGATATCCCCATTATCCGAGATTTTCCTGAAGTATTCCCCGAAGACTTATCCGGTCTTCCACCCGTTCGTCAAGTAGAATTTCGTATTGATCTTGTGCCCCGAGCTAACCCCGTGGCTAGAGCCCCTTATCGTCTTGCACCTTCTGAAATGCAAGAACTTGCAAGTCAACTTCAAGAGCTCTCCGATAAGGTATTCATCCGTCCGAGTCATTCACCGTGGGGTGCACCCGTTTTATTCGTCAAAAAGAAGGATGGATCATTTCACATGTGTATTGACTACCGCGAACTCAACAAGCTTACTATCAAAAACCGTTATCCTTTGCCTAGAATTGATGACCTCTTTGATCAACTTCAAGGTTCTACTTGTTTCTCAAAGATTGATCTTCGATCTGGTTATCACCAACTCCGTGTGCAAGAAGATGATATTCCAAAGACTGCCTTCCGAACAAGGTATGGTCATTACGAGTTCATGGTTATGCCTTTCGGGCTAACCAATGCACCCGCAGTTTTCATGGATCTCATGAATCGTGTGTGCAAACCATACCTTGATAAATTCGTGATCGTCTTCATTGACGATATCTTAATCTATTCCAAGACTAAAGCCGATCATGAACAACACCTTAGATTGGTTTTGGACCTCTTGAGAAAAGAACAACTATATGCCAAATTCTCCAAATGTGAATTTTGGCTAAAGGAAGTTCAATTTCTTGGTCATATTGTCAATGACAAGGGAATTCATGTTGATCCTGCTAAGATTGAAACGGTTAAGAATTGAAATGCCCCGAAGACTCCTACCGAAGTTCGTTCATTTCTTGGTCTTGCGGGTTATTATCGTCGTTTCATCTCAAACTTCTCAAAGAATGCTGTCCCTCTTACCGCTTTGACCCACAAGGGTAAGACTTATGAATGGGGACCGAAACAAGAAGAAGCTTTCCAAACCCTCAAGCAAAAGTTGTGCAATGCTCCCATATTGACTCTCCTCGATGGAAATGATGATTTAGTTGTCTATTGTGATGCTTCTAACCAAGGTCTTGGTTGTTTTCTCATGCAACCAGGCAAAGTAATCGCTTATGCATCAAGGTAACTCAAAGTTCATGAGAAGAATTATACGACGCATGATCTCGAGTTGGGTGCGGTCGTATTCGCGTTAAAGATTTGGAGACATTACCTATATGGCACGAAATGTGTGGTATTCACCGACCACAAAAGTCTTCAACATATTTTCAACCAAAAAGAACTCAATATGAGGCAACGACGTTGGGTCGAACTCCTTAACGACTACGACTGCGAGATTCGTTACCATCCCGACAAAGCGAATGTTGTAGCCGATGCTTTGAGTCGAAAGGACCATGTTATGCTTCATTGTGCCCGTATTCAAACCGATATTCAAACCCGTATCTTAGAAGCTCAACACGTCTCGGTAACCGAGGGTAACATGTACGAAAAAAATGTCATGTGGTGTTGAACTCCTTCTTGAATCAAAACCCAATGGCTTACTCTATTACTTGAACCGTATTTGGGTTCCCGATCGTGATGATATCCGTACATTTCTCATGAACGAGGCTCATAAGACTCGTTATTCTATTCATCCTGGTGCGGATAAAATGTACCAAGATCTTCGCCAACTTTATTGGTGGCCCGGTATAAAGAAAGACATTGCTCTTTATGTGGCCAAATGCTTAACATGTTCCAAAGTCAAAGCCGAACATCAACGTCCATCTGGTTTACTCGAACAACCAGAAATTCCCGTGTGGAAATGGGAGAATATAGTTATGGATTTCATTACCAAGCTCCCTCGCACCTCGAGTGGATATGATAGTATTTGGGTGATCATTGATCGTCTCACTAAATCCGCTCATTTCTTGCCTATCCGCGAAGACTTCAAAGTGGAGAAACTAGCCCGAATTTACATTGATGAAATTGTGAGCCGTCATGGTGTTCCCGTGAACATAATATCCGATAGAGACGCTCGGTTCACCTCTCGATTTTGGCAATCTCTCCAAAAGGCTCTTGGTACTCGATTGGATTTGAGCACGGCTTACCATCCGCAAACTGATGGTCAAACCGAGCGAACAATCCAAACTCTTGAAGACATGCTTAGAGCTTGTGTAATCGATTTTGGTGGCAATTGGGATTCACATCTATCCCTCATTGAGTTTTCTTACAACAATAGCTACCACACAAGTATCTACATGGCTCCATTTGAAGCTCTCTATGGTCGCAAGTGTCGTTTTCCTATCTGTTGGAACGAGATTGGTGAAGCACAAATCACCGGTCCTGAGTTAATTCAAGAAACATCAGACAAGATTATTCAAATCCGTGACAATATTCGAGTAGCGAGGAGTCGGCAAAAGAGTTATGCCGACAAACGTCGAAAACCCTTGGAATTCCAAGTCGGTGACCTTGTTCTTCTAAAGGTGTCCCCGTGGAAGGGCGTAATCCGCTTTGGAAAGAAAGGCAAGTTAGCACCTCGTTATGTTGGTCCATTCAAAATCCTTGAAAGGATTGGGAAAGTGGCTTGCAAGCTCGAGTTACCTCCATCTCTTGGCAATGTGCATCCTACATTTCATATATCTAATCTGAAGAAGTGTCTTGCTGATGAAAATCTCCATATACCGCTTGACGACGTGCGCATTGATGAAACGATGCACTTCATTGAGGAGCCGGTAGAAATTATGGATCGTGAAGTCAAACAGCTCAAGCGAAGTCGCATTCCTATTGTCAAAGTTCGTTGGGAATCTAAGTGTGGTCCTGAGTTCACTTGGGAACGAGAAGACCAAATGAAGCTCAAGTACCCTCATCTTTTTATTGATACTGTTGTTTCCTCTAGCTAAATTTCGGGACGAAATTCTCTCAACATGGGGAGACTGTAACATTTCTGATTTTTAGTATTCATATTTCAATTCAATGTAATGCAATTTTGAATTCAATACTCGTGAACTGTCTTATTATTTTTCTCACCGTAAACTAAACGCAATGATTCGATACAAATTCGCAAGTTTTACGCAATTATATACATTTAAACACTATGCAAGAAACTATTTAATTCAAACATATCAAACCTGAAAAGTCAAGGACTAAAGTTGAAAAATGTCAAGAAACCCTAGTCTAGCACGGTCGTACTTCGTCCTGGCACGATCGCGCGACTGGTCCTGGAACGATCGCGCCCGGTGCCTAGGCACGGTTGCGCCTCTATTGGGCACGATCGCGCCTGCGTAACTGTCAAAACGTAAATACACTTTTAATCACCGATCGTCGAGAATCCGTAACCGTCCACCGTTTCTTTTCCATTTACGTGAGTAATACAACTTTCGAATTCACAAACGCTCCAACTTAATCCTATCAATCTCGAAAAACCTCTCAAAACATTTCAAGAAAATTCAGAATACGCCTTTCAACCCGAATTCCCGCAATCCAGCAACAAAGTCACGATACTCAATCATCCCTGAAGCTCCCGGACTATCTGGATTGGCCGGAGTTGCAGTAAAGGTCGCCGGAACTCAAGCCGTCGACGCCGGAACTTCCTTCTACCGATCTCTATCAATTCTGTACTGTTTTGGGTAACTGAAACATTCCTCTCATTCATTTCAGTCCATATATCAAAAGCCCCATATTAATTTGGGTTTTCATTACAGAAATCATCCAGAAACAGAATCCTTTTCTTATTAAAAATGGTTTAATCAAATCCGGTTTTAATCATGTTCTTCATACAATTAAAATATCCCACAATACTCATAAAAACTCAATAAACAAAAGCTCTAACAATTCCAGCATTTGCAATACGAGAATTTGTCAATTCATGTTTGATTTGGAAGAGACACGGTCGCGCTAATCATCTAGCGCGATCGTGCCTCATGAAACGCGGTCGTGCCGATTATCAGCGCGGTCGTGTCCTCCTGTCCAGACCTAGTCATGCCCTTTGGGCTAGTCTCTGTTGTGTCTAAGAATCATAGACACGACCGTGCCTGGCCAAGGCACGGTCGTGCCTGTTGACTTGTCTAGTTTGTGCCATTTGTTGATCAACCCGGTCGCGTCCCGACTAGCGCGGTCGCGCCCGTGGCTTAAGCACGATCGTGCCCTTCATAGGCACGGTCGTGTGTGATTCAGAATGTTTGGCAGAATTGTAAATTTTATATTTTTCAATCAGTAAATGTTTCAGACTTTATAAAAAATGTGTTTTCTGTATTTAAAAAGGATTAAAAGTTTTAATCTTGGCATAAATATTATTTATTTAAAAGTTTATAAAAATTAAATTTATATTTATTGTAAAATCTTACACTTAAATGATATTTTAAATGTTTAAGTTACAAATTTTTATAAATGAATAAGATAATGACTATTTATTTAATTCATGTTTAAACAAAATCAATTATTTATTTATTTTCATAAGCAATAATATTATACTTTACTTAATTATTTATTCAAACTCAAACCTTAATCAAAATGTTTTGATAATATTCATTTTAAACTTTATATGTTATTCAACACATCCAAGTTCAAATCAATAACATTTTACTCAAGTCCAAACCATCATTTAACTTACACTTTTGCGCACACTATTTGATACAACATACATTACTCTTTAGGTTAATTTGTGCACCCGAGGATCTTTATTTTTCTATCTATTATCCTTGTTAGCTACACCTCCTTATCAAGTGAGTATTTCATAGCCCCTTTTACTATTTTACATTTTTGGGGTGAAACATGAACATTATTCAAATTACACGTTACATTTACACAAACAACACAAGTACAAATCCTATTCACATTCATGTGTGCAATTTGTTCTTTATGCCCGAGTGCTAGGTGTGCTAACCTTTGTATGCGATTATGTGCAATCATTAACTATACAAGCCGACGGTTTTCAATGATAGATCTATTGAGTCTGACAAACCCACCCAGGTGCGCGATGATTGAAACCGACAATACAATTTTTGCATGCTAGTTATAAAGGTTTGGTTGTACATGGTTACACAATAGCTGCTCCCCATAAATGCTTTATTTATCATGATTTGTAAAGGATTTGTTTTCGACTATATGCTATCTATATATAACTGTGTTATACTCACCAACTTTTTAGTTGACTTTATTTTATTCATGTTTCAGGCCCTAATATGTGAGAATGATTCAGAATGTGCTCAATATAGGATTTGGACTTAGCAATTTAAATCAAGAATTCTATGAGTTGTTTTATGTTTCTTTGTTTGAATTTGGTTTGTACCTGGATTATTTGTAATGGAAATTTGACTTTAATATATTTCAATCTAGTCAATCATGTGCTATGAACAGTCTTACATGTCCCGCCCCTTTGATTCCGCCATCGGTCGGGGTGTGACATAATGGGTTGTTTGGTGAATTGGAGTTTATCATCAACATGAACATCATCTAACGAGATTGCCTGATCGGGGTCTGCTAAGCACTTATGTAAACATGACATGTGGAACGTGTTATGAATACCTTGCAATGCTTTAGGCAATGCAAGTTTGTATGCTATAGCTCCAACTCTTTCTATGATTTTGTAAGGTCTAATATATCTTGGCCCTAATTTCCCACGTTTTCTAAAACGTACAACACCTTTCCAAGGTTAAACCTTTAACATCACATATTCTCCGACTTGGAATTCTAATGGTCGACGTCGTTTGTCAGCATAACTTTTCTGACGATCTTGAGCAATTTTTAATCATTGTATAATCTGGACTATCTTATCTCTAGTTTCCTGTATGACTTCAGGTCCAGATAATTGACTATCTCCTACTTCAGTCCAACAGACTGGGGTTCTTCATTTTCTTCCATAAAGTGCTTCGAATGGTGCAACTTTGATACTTGTGGTAACTGTTGTTATAGGAGAATTCGATTAACGGAAGGTGATTATCCCAATTACCTCCGAAATCTATAACACAAGCTCTTAGCATATCGTCAGTCTGAGGATGATATACAGTACTCATGGTAAGTCGAGTTCCCAAGTCTTTCTGAAAACTCGTCCAGAATCTAGATGTGAACCGATGTCTCTATCAGAAATAATAAACAGTGGTATGCCATGGTGGCTCACAATTTCATTGATATAGATTTTAGCTAACTTATCCATAGAGTATGTTTCATTGGTCAGTCTATCGACCATGACCCATATGGCATTATATCCTGTCTGGGTTCTGGGTATTTTAGTTACGAAGTCCATTGTAATTCGATCCCATTTCCAGACAGGTAATTCTATTTGTTGTAATTGTCGTGCTGGTTTCTGATGTGCAATCTTAACTTGGAGGCAAGTCAAGCATTTATCTATATACTGGGCTATTGATCTTTTCATGTTTGGCCACCAGTAATTAGCCTTCAGATCTTTGTACATCTTACTTGCACCAGGATGCATGGAATATCTTGATTTGGGTGCTTCATCTAATATTTTCTCTTGAATATCTCCAAACTTAGGACTCCAGATTCTTTGCTCGAATCTCATGATTCTGTCATCTCCTTTGGATAGTAACTTCTGTTTCCCAACCATATGTTCTTTCTTGATGTTTTCTTCTTCTAATGATTTTGGTTGGATTTCCTTAATCTGCTCCATTAAGACTAACTTCAGATTTAATCGTAGTGCTTTTACTTTAATCGGTTGGGTTCGTTCTTTCCGACTTAAAGCATCTGCTACTACATTTTTCTTACCAGAATGGTATTTGATTTCACAGTCATAATCATTGATAAGTTCCATCCACCTTCTTTGCCTCATATTTAAATCCTTCTGATTAAAAATATGTTGGAGGCTTTTATGGTCTGAATATATTACGCATTTGGTACCATATAAATAGTGTCTCCAAATCTTTAGAGCAAACACTATGGCACTAAGTTCAAGATCATGTGTAATATAGTTCTTCTCATGAACTTTAAGTTGGCTTGATGCGTAGGCAATAACCTTGTCTCGCTGCATCAATACACAACCTAGACAAGTTCGGGAAGCATCACAATAGATGACAAAATCATCATTTCCTTCAGGTGGCGCTAAAATCGGTGCATGACTAACCTTATCCTTGAGAATGTTGAAAGCTTCTTCCTGTTTTTTGCCCCATTCAAACTTTGCTGCTTTCTGAGTTAGAGCAGTTAAAGGTGTAGCAATTTTAGAGAAGTCCTTAATGAATCTTCTGTAATAGCCAGCTAGTCTAAGAAATCTTCTAATATTTTTCGGAGTCATTGGGGCTTCCCATTTCATAAAAGCTTCAATCTTACTTGGGTCTACTTGTATTCCATGTTCGTTCTCCACGTGCCAGAGAAATTGTACTTCTCGTTTCCAGAATTCATATTTTGAAAACTTATCGTACAATATTTCTCTTCTCAGGGTTTCCAAAATGATTTTAAGATGCTCAGCATGATCTTCCTTGCTTCGGGAGTAGATAAGGATATCATCAATGAAAACAATGACAAACTTATCAAGGAATGGTTTACAAACCCTATTCATTAGGTCCATAAATGTTGCATGGGCATTCGTTAGACCAAATGACATGACCAGGAATTCATAGTAACCATATCGGGTTCTAAAGGTAGTTTTAGGTACGTCCTCTTCTTGTACCTTTACCTGATGATATCCTAATCTAAGATTGATCTTTGAAAACTACTTGGCTCCTTGTAGTTGATCGAGCAGATCATCTATTCTAGGTAATGGATATCTGTTCTTTATAGTCAGCTTGTTTAATTCCCGATAGTCAATACACATCCTCATGCTTCCATTTTTCTTCTTTACGAATAGTACCGGGCTCCCTAAGGGGAAGTACTCGGGCGAATGAACCCTTTGTCTAAGAGTTCTTGAATTTGTTTCATAAGTTCTTTCGATTCGGAAGGAGCTAGACGATAAGGGGATTTTGCAACATGCTTAGCTCCATGAATGAGTTTGATTCGAAATTCACTTTGACGATCAAGTGGAAGACCGGTAATTCTTCCGGAAAGACATCCGGTTGATTACATATTATGGGAATATCCACAATCTGTCCTTCAGTTTTACCGTTTAAAGCATGGAGTAGGAATATACTGTTTCCCTTAATTAGTTCTTTCTTAGCTTTTCCTATTGAAATAGTTTCAATCTTACTGGATTTACTATCTCCCTGAATCATTAAACTAGATTCTTCTGGTTTCTTAATCTTAACCGTTCTCTAGTCACAATCAATCAGGGCTTGGTATTGGTTTAACCAATCCATCCCTAGGATAACCTCATATTCATTCAAATTCATAGGCATTAGTGTAACTAATACCTTATCGTCACCAAAACTGATAACACAATCAAGATATGATTCAGTTATCCTAATCTGTTCGCCACTAGCCGTTTCAACGACGTAGTCATTAGTAAGTGGAATCGGTCTTACGCCTAAATATGGGGTGAATGCACATGAAATAAAACTTCTATTCTCCCCTGTATCAAATAAAATCTTGGCGTAAATATTATTAACTAAGAAAGTACCTGCCACCTCCTTAGCTTTACCTTTTGGTTCATCTCCACTTCCTAAGACGAATACTCGTCCGGTGCCCTGTTTCTGACCACCTGACACTTGCTTAGGTGGTTTAGGGCAGGAAGTCTTATAATGCCCTATCTCTCCACAGTTAAAGCATTTAACATTTGGGCATTGGGTTACAAAATGTCCAAACTTCTGACAAGTTTGGCATTTTATTCCCTGATTAACTCTATTAGGGTTGGAATTGAATCCTCCTCTCCTTGGGAACTTACTGTTCCCTCGTTTGAATTTGTAAACAACCTCATCGGGTTTCCTCTTATGATCAACTTTCAGTGGTTCTTGAGCTGCCACTTCATCAAACATCACCGCACTCTTTTCCACAGCTAGATCAGTTGTCTCGGGTGTGATGGATTTTACTAAGGTACGCACCTTAGGAGGTAAACCATGAATATAACATTTGACTCTTCTTTACTCAGGAGTAACTAGATGTGGCACTAACTTGGACATCTCATTAAACTTAATTGTGTACTCCAGATGAGTCATGGTTCCAGCTTTGAACCGCAGAAATTCAGCTTCAATCTTGTCCACGACATTCTATGGATAATATCTTTTCAGAATCAAAGACTTGAGATCCTCCCAAGTCATCCTATCCTTCACAGCTTCACCCTTTGTCTCTAGTCAAGAACTTCTTCTTTGAAAGAATGTGCAGCAAACTTCACAGCTTGATCTTCTCTTCACTCACTCATCTTTATAACAGCTTCCATGGAAGTGATCCACTGTAAGGCTACAATGGCATCCTTCTTTCAATTATATGGCTTGGGATGGCAGTCACTGAAATTCTTATAATTGCATCCATGACCATGTATTCCAGTGCTCTTGTTTGTCATTCTAACTGTTTCATGGGTTCGTGTTGTGCCTATATTGTTTACTAGCGGAGTGGTATGAAGGATATCTTTTGTTCGAGGAACAACACCACTAGTTCCTTCATTTCGATTCCCAAACTGTTGTGATTCTCCCTTCTTCTAAGAGAATCATCAAGCATTCCAGGTAGAGTTGTTTGAAGCATACGGGTGGCCTTAGATGACACCGCTCCCTGGAACTGAGCTTCAGTCATAATGACTTCTTCCACAGGTTGTTGTGGTTCGACATTCGTATTTATGTTCTCATTTGGATCAATGTTTGTGTTTGTCGTATCGTGAGTACGGGACCTAGTATTAGGCATCCTACCCCTACCTCTTCCATGTGCTCTACCACGTCTTGCCATCTTGTACCTACATACAGGTGTATAACATCAGAATTCGTATAACCAGTCATAATCCAGAAATTCAGAAATTAACAACACTTGGCCAAGAATGCTCTAAATTATCTGATTTCTAGGTATTTCCCGTTATAGGTTGTACTTAATGTATACATCTAACTTATCCTGGGTCATTCCAGACTAATCTCAGAGTCTTTGTTTAAGTATAGACACTAGTCTTGTAGTATCTAAATCCCTTAAACTGAGGCTCTGATACCAACTTGTCACACCCGTAACACAGGACAGTTATCTAACTAGAGTTGTACCTCCAACAGATATGTTCCCAGGTAAGAGCGACGAGTCTAGGAGAGATTTATACACCGCTCTTTCCTAGACAGAACATTCCGTTTGTCAGATAACTAGTTAGTAGTCAGAAGGTCGCCTTCGAGTTACTGTGATGTTGATATCAAAAACACAGTAGAAAGACTAAATTATAACTTCTATTAATATCAAAATATTGTTTACATTATGGTTAATTAAAGTTACATCATTTGTACCTAACAAGGAACATATCATTCGGGACTTATAGTTCCTGGCATGCCCATCATCTGGATCGTTCGTCATTTCATTCAAGTCCTAGAATGCCATGTGTAATGGCTACCTGTGATGCGGTGAAAAACGTTTGATAAAACATGGGTCAACACAACGCTGGTGAATTAATAAACTAAAATAGTTTAATAAAATGACCCGCCAAAGTATCTTGAACACAGCCATGGGGTTCCACCCCCAAATTCATAGATAACGATGAACAATCAGCAGTATATATAACCAAAGACCATTCCACGGGTCCTGTCTAACATGTCGTTCCATGGTCAAGTGAAATACAATAAGTGTTTAGAATACGTTATATATAAACAATCAGTACAATCGTTTCAAGATACTCAAAATGTTTCATAAATCAATCATGACAGACAAGGTCATAATTGGGTTCATGCATCATAGTTTAGGAACTCACCTGGATAGTATTTCTTCTTATTAACCAGTAATATGGCAAACACCTCGGGCAGAGCTCCTAGATAATCATAACATTACTAAATTACATAATCATAGCTTAATGGTTCATAATCAAAACTTAATGGGAGGTTGGAACCTTACCTCGGCGCTACTTACAGCAATTTATGGACGAGTTGCGATAAACCAGACTCTCGTACGCGAACCAGGGCTCGAGATTGGAGTTTAAAGAGTATGTGTGTAGGAAGATGTGTTAGTGTGTGGAAAATGGCTGAGATCGATTACCTATTTATAGGGTAAAAATCGGGTCCATGTCGGACCGACATCCAAGAGCATAGCGGTCCGACATCCCCTATGTCGGCCTATTTGATTTGGCGCACACATATCGGACCGACATACGAAACTTATCGGTCCGACATCAAGCTGATCACCAGTTGAGTCATCGGACATGTGTTAACTCCTGGTTCATTACTTCCTCAACACATATCAGACCGGCGTGTAAAATGATATCGGTCCGATATCCGCCTCATTTTCATATTTCCTCTACACATATCGGACCGACATGAAAAAGGACATCGGTCCGATATCCACCTCATTTTCAGATTTTTCCCTTTAAGTCCCTCAACTTTAAAAACATACAATATAACCCCTAAACTTTAATTTTTGATACTTTTGGCCCTTATTTTACTTTGGAAATAGGCAGGTGTTACACAAACGTCGACGGTTTGGAGCTTGATTTCACCCAGAACATCGAAATCCCATTGTCCGATATATATTTTTTTATTGACCTTTAACTCATGAAACTTTTTGAAAAAGAGTGAAATGTTTGTTTGAAAATACATGGTTTGGGAAAAGATATTAGCCATAATGGTAAGGAAATAAGAGAAGGAAAAAGTGTGCTGGTCTCTGTGCTTGATTCAAAATAATGGTAAGAAAAGATATAGCGATAGGTAAGTGGAATATGTTGCAAATTTCAACCCAAAGACCGTTATTCATGGTGGTGGTTGTCACCGAAAATGACGTCTGAGATGGTGGTGGAGGACAAATATTGAAGTGGGTGTAGGTTTGGTGGGTCGCACATGTAGTAATATTTCTTTTTTTCCCTTTAAAACCAAGGGTATTTTAGTCATTTTAAAAAAATTAACGGCCAAAGTTAACTTCCATCCATGCCAGGGGCCAAACTTGTTACAATCGTGCAAACTATTGGGCCGAACTTGTAGTTTCCCATTCTTAGGGGCCAAAAGTGAAATTCGTGTAAACCACATGAGTCATTTGTGTAATTAATTCTTTATAATATATGTTTTATAATTTTTTTTTAACCTTGAGGTGTTTTGGTCATTTTTAACAAAAAAAAAGTGAAGTATCATCCACTCTAGGGACCAACACATTTTACCTTTATGTATAATTTGAGCCAGTCAATATAGTTTCTCAAATTTAGGGACTACATCCAAAATCTTGATATGCCGCAGGGAGTATCCGTGAACCTATGCACACTAAATAACTATGCAACCATATATAACTAATTACACGTAATAATAACGCAACATATATATAATAATTACTCAATGTAACATCCGTCAGGTCTTCCTCTTATCATTCATCTATATGTGTTACTAGTCAATGTGCATCGTTAAGACTTAGTTAAATATAAACTACGTCATGTTCTTTTTTATAGTTTTTTATAGGGTGTTGCTATTTGTACCATGTCTAGAACACTCTACTCTATAAATCATTAAAAACTCAATGATTAAATATTAACTAAGCCTTAAATGTTAGCTAAGCATTAAAAACCTATTTAATCATTCTTTGACTATTACTTAATTATTAGTCTTTAACTATTACTCATTTATTATTTATTATTTTAATGTTTTTTTGTACTTGTATATATATATATATATAAAACGAATTATATGAGGTAAATAATATTCTTATATAAATATCATTGAGAACATAAAACAAAAATATGAGTTAATAATTAACAACTAATCCTCAATGTGTATAAAAGCTTTTTCACGATTACAATGATTGAGTTATTTATAAAATTCTAGATGTTGCATATACATGTTTTTCCATCCAACTGCAAACGGGGCTCTGTGACGGACCCAATATGCCAAAATGCAAGGCATAGGGTACTCTCCTTCTAACTGTACCATCACATAATGGTTACCGTACACGTGTGCAATTGTAATCATCTGATGGTGATGAAAATCTTCCGGGCCTTTCCATAAAGGAAAGATAGTTACACAGCCTTGACTACTGAAATAATGAACGATGACCCCAAACTTGTTGGCAATCAGGATACTAGTCTCAGGCATAACCATCCAATGTTGTTGTGGTGTAGGTGAATTTGAGAACACCAATGAAGTGTATACTTCATTGATTCCACTGGTCAACACCGTTTCGTAGGCACTGTATGAGTTCAATAATTTGTCTAACAATTGTTCCCTAATGTAGAGCCATTGGTCTTCACCACGCCCAAGACAAACAGCGACTGCTCAAAATCCACAATTTTCATCACCCGTTACGTCTTGTATATGCATGATGTAAGGGTGAAAGATTTTTGGAATTTCTTTCATTAGTGTGTATGGGATATGCCTCGCCGGCTCGTCATTCAAGTCAATCATGTATAAATCTTCCTCTGGTGATTCTTCATTTAAGTCTACTGAAAATGAAATATGTCTTGCTGGTTCGTGACTTTTATCTTCAAATTTTAACCCGCTAAATTTTCACGTGTTTGAACAGCTGTGTCTGTGAGGAACTTGAGTTGGATGATCAACATTTTTCATTTTTGGGCGTCCACGATTATTTTTCTTAACCAAGGGTTCAACAATCAAATTTGTAGATGCATCAAAAATCCCTTTCATCTTTCTCAATAAGGACTTGACTGGTTTTGATTGCTTGTTAAAGGTTTCTTCAAACATTTCCACATTCTTATCATAACCAATATCACCATGTTCCACATTTATAGATGGTAACAAATCAAGCTTTGTCCAAAAAGGATCAATAGTACTTAATGGAATAGACATACCTTCATCGACATACATTGCAAGTTCGTGAGCACACTTTAACCCAAAACATGACCCGTAACTGACAACCACAATTGTCCAGAGTTAGCACAAACCTTTGTGACCGATCAAATTCAGCTAAGATTTTGCCCATGGCATAGTGTGAAACAAAACCGTGCAATTGTTGAAATCTTGGTTTATTATATTTAGGCTTGCGGATAATTCTGCTTCTTTCAAGACTTTCTTTAATAGCGCCGTCTTGTGATTTCAAAACTTCTTCAATAACAAGTACAAATCTGTCTAAATCACATTTTGATGTATCCAAGTACTTTTTTAGCTTGGAATGTTGACTCTCAACTCTGTTAGATGTTGAGTTTCCAAAGTTGAGATGCTTGTCTGTCCATAGTGACACAAACCTATGTGCAAATTTATCTAGCTAGACAGTCCGCAGGTAACTAAGACCAACTAAGAAGTGAAGATATATAAAAATAAAATCAATTAGATTAAATGAATAATTGTTAAATATATTATGGTTTCAATATATATGTATAGTACCTTGATAATCAAACAATAATGCTTGTAGGTCTGCATAATTTTGCATGTTTGCACTATTTGTTGGAGATGCAACTAATGTATTCCACTTTCAAAGAAAAGAAGCCCAAGTCTGTTGCGACCTAATACTTGGCCTGCAATGCTTTATGATATCATTTTGGATATGCCTTCTACAAAGTAAATGATCACTTTGTGGAAACACGTCTGCACATGCATCGGGGTTCTACCTGCTTTCTCGGTCATCCGAAACTTTTGACGAACATTGTATACTCTCTTAGAGAAGACATGTTATCCTCATTCTTTTTTTTCAATGTTGACAGAGTATCGCGTGGTTTTACATTTAACTTTGTCATATCTTGCACCAAACGAGTTTCATTTTCAGTCAAGCACATAGCATATGCATGACCTTCCATTTACAATACAGGTGGGTGATTATGTTCATCACGTATGACTCTTAAGTTCCAAACACCAAGCTTTTTTGAATACTTTCACACCAATTCGAATAGACAATTAATTTTTTTGGTTCCTATATCTTTACTAGGATTTTCATTTTTACATCGGGATACACCACCACGCTCACAACCAATTACGATATTAGAGACGTAGCCAAGAGGGCTTGATCTTGATCGTTTAGTAATGATAACAAAACCAAGAGAGCGTGCCACGTTCTGCACCCAAGTCGTTAGATCTTCACGAGACCGAAACACCTTAAATTGAGAAATATGTTATATTAAAAAAAGTACACAAGTAATCCAATTAATATATAATCGTATATAAGAACCGGTTAGTTAAAAATCTTGATGTACTAGTCATATTCTTTTTTTTGTGTGGATCTATACAAAAAATGATCTCAAGTTATATATAGTTTCTAAATGTAATAGAATAATGTAATAAAAAAAACACTACAAATGAAAATAATAGTCATTTAGATATAAGTTACCTTTGATAACATCAGAGATTGAGGGTCAGAAGAAAACAACCCACAAGATCTTCGAACATCTTGTTATATATAGTTTCTTTTTTTAATGACTTCGGTGCAGCAAGCTTTATATAGCAATGAATTAAAATTTGCATTTATATCTAGTCAAGATGCATTAATTGTTTTTGAATACATAGTCAATATTTAATGAATATAGCATCAATCCAATGCGTAATAAATGCTGTCAAACTTAATGAATATAGCATCATTCTAAGACACGTCTCAGGCGGCGTGTAATGCTGTAGCTTTGCCAATGTTTGGCAAAGACTTCGAGTCTTGTACGCGCGCCTGTGTCTGAGGCGGCGTGTAACGCCGTAGCTTTGCCAATGTTTGGCAAAGAGTTCTGGTCTTGTGCGCGCGCCTATGTCTCAGGCGGCGTGTAATGTCGTAGCTTTGCCAATGTTTGGCATAGAGTTCAGGTCTGGTGCGCGCGCCTGTATCTCAGGCGGTGTGTAATGCCGTAGCTTTGCCAACGTTTGGCAAAGAGTTCAGGTCTTGTGCGTGCGCCTGTGTCTCAGGCGGCGTGTAATGCCGTAGCTTTGCCAACGTTTGGCAAAGAGTTCAGGTCATGTGCGCACGCCTGTGTCTCAGGCGGCGTGTAATGCCGTAGCTTTGCCATTGTTTGGCAAAGAGTTCAGGTCATGTGCGCACGCCTGTGTCTCAGGCGGTGTGTAATGCCGTAGCTTTGCCAATGTTTGGCAAACACTTAAGGACTTGTGCGCGCATGTGTCTTAGGCGGCGTATAATGCCGTAGATTTGCCAATGCTTGGCAAAGACTTCAAGTCTTTTGCTCGTGCATGTTTCTAAGGCGGCGTGTAATGCCCTAGCTTTGCCAATGTTTGACAAAGACTTCAGGTCTTATGCGCGCGCATGTGTCTGAAGCGACGTGTAATGCCGTTGATTTGCCAATGTTTGGCAAAGACTTTAGGTCTTATGCAAGCGCCTGTGTCTCAGGTGCCGTGTAATGCCGTAGCTTTGCCAATGTTTGGCAAAGACATCAGGTCTTCTGCACGCGCCTGTGTCTCAGGCGGCGTGTAATGCCGTAGCTTTGCCAATGTTTGGCAAAGAGTTCAGGTCTTATGAGTGCGCCTGTGTCTCAGGCGGCGTGTAATGCCGTAGCTTTGCCAATGTTTGGCAAAGAGTTCAGGTATTGTGCGCACGCTTGTGTCTCAGGCGGCGTGTAATGCCGTAGCTTTGCCAATGTTTGGCAAAGAGTTCAGGCCTTGTGCGCGCGCCTGTGTCTCAGGCGTTGTGTAATGCCGTAGCTTTGCCAATGTTTGGCAAAGAGTTAAGGTCTTATCCGCACGCCTGTGTCTCAGGCGGCGTGTAATGCCGTAGCTTTGCCAATGTTTGACAAAGACTTCAGGTCTTATGTACGCGCATGTGTCTTAAGCGACGTGTAATGCCATTGCTTTGCCAATGTTTGGCAAAGACTTAAGGTCTTATGCAAGCGCCTGTGTCTCAGGCACCGTGTAATGCCGTAGCTTTGCCAATGTTTGGCAAAGACATCAGGTCTTCTACGCGCGCCTGTGTCTCAGGCAGCGTGTATTGCCGTAGCTTTGCTAATGTTTGGCAAAGAGTTCAGGTCTTGTGCGCGCGCATGTGTCTCGGGCGGCGTGCAATGTCGTAGTTTTGCCAATGTTTGGCCAAGAGTTCAGGTCTTGTGCGCACGCTTGTGTCACAAGCGGCGTGTTATGCCGTAGCTTTGTTAATGTTTGGCAAAGAGTTCAGGTCTTGTGCGCGTGCCGGTGTCTCAGTCGGTGTGTAATGCCATAGCTTTGCCAATGTTTGGCAAAAGAGTTTTGGTCTTGTGCGTACGCCTGTGTCTCAGGCGGTGTGTAATGCTGTAGCTTTGCCAATGTTTGGCAAAGACTTCAGGTCTTGTCCGCGCGATTGTGTCTCAGGCGGCGTGTAATGTCGTAGCTTTGCCAATGTTTGGCAAGGATATCAGGTCTTGTGCGCACGCCTATGTCTCAGGCGGCGTCTAATGCCGTAGCTTTGCCAATGTTTGGCAACGACTTCAGGTCTTGTGCGCGCGCCTGTGTTTCAGGAGGCATGTAATGTTGTAGCTTTACCAATATTTGGCAAAGACTTCAGGTATTGTGTGCGCGACTGTGTCTGAGGCGGCGTGTAATGCCGTAGGTTTGCTAGTGTTTGGCAAAGACTTCAGGCCTTGTGCGCGCGCCTGAGTCTCAGGCGGCGTGTAATGCCATAGCTTTGCAAATGTTTGGCAACGACTTTAGGTCTTGTGCGCGCGCATGTGTCTCAGGGGCGTGTAATGCCGTAGCTTTTGCCAATGTTTGGCAAAGACTTCAGCTCTTGTGCATGCGCTGTATCTCAGGCATCGTGTAATGCCGTAGCATTGCCAATGTTTGGGAAAGACTTCAGGTCTTGCGCGCCTATGTCTCAGGCGGCGTGTAATGCCGTAGCTTTGCCAAACACAGGTCTTGTCCGCACGCCTGTGTCTCAGGCGACGTGTAATGCCGTAGCTTTGCAAATGTATGGCATAGAGTTCAGGTCTGGTGCGCGCGCCTGTGTCACGCGGCGTGTAATGCCGTAGTTCTGCCAATGTTTGGCAAAGAGTTCAGGTCTTGTGCACACGCCTGTGTTTCAGGCGGCGTGTAATGCCATAGCTTTGCCAATGATTGGCAAAGAGTTCAGGTCTTGTGTGCACGCTTATGTCTCAGGCGGTGTGTAATGCCGTAGCTTTGCCAATATTTGGCAATGACTTCAGGTCTTGTGCGCGTGCATGTTCTCTGGCGGCGTGTAATGCCGTAGCTTTGCCGATGTTTGGCAAAGACTTTAGGTCAGTTGCGCGCACATGTTTGTCAGGCGACGTGCAATGTCGTAGCTTTGCCAATGTTTGGCAAAGACTTCAGATCTTGTCCGTAGCTTTGCCAATGTTTAGCAAAGACTTTAGGTCTTGTGCGCTCCTGTGTCTCAGGCGAGGTGTAATGCCGTAGCTTTTCCAATGTTTGGCAAAGACTTCACGTCCTGTGTGCGCGAGTGTGTCTCAGGCGGCGTGTAATGCCGTAGCATTGCCAATGTTTGGCAAATACTTTAGGTCTGGTGCCCGCGCCTGTGTCTCATGCGGCGTATAATGCCGTAGCTTCGCCAATGTTTTTAAAAAAGACTTCAGGTCTTCTGCGCGCGCCTGTTACTCAGGGGGCGTGTAATGCCATTGCTTTTCTAATGCTTGGCAAAGACATCAGGTCTTGTGTGCGCGCATGTGTTTCAGGCGGGGTGTAATGTCGTAGGTTTGCCAATGTTTGGCAAAGACTTCATGTCTTGTGCGCGCGACTGTGTCTAAGGCGGCGTGTAATGCCGTTGCTTTGCCAATGTTTGGCAAGGACTTCAGGTCTTGTGCGCGCGCCTGTGTCTCAGGCGGCGTGTAATGCCGTAGGTTTGCCAATTTTAGGCAAATACTTCAGGTCTGGTGCGCGTGAATGTGTCTCAGGCAGCGTGTAATTCCGTAGCTTTGCCAAAAACAGGTCTTGTGCGCACGCCTGTGTCTCAGGCAGCGTGTAATGCCTTAACTTTGCAATCGTTTGGCAAAAATATCAGGTGTTGTGCGCGCGCCTGTGTCTCAGGCGGCGTGTAATGCCGTAGCTTTGCCAATGTTTGGCAAAGACTACAGGTCTTGTACGTGCGCCTGTGTCTCAGGAGGCGTGTAATGCCGAAGCTTTGCCAATGTTTGGTAAAGACTTCAGGTCTTGTGCGCGCGCCTGTATCTCAGGCGGCGGGTAATGCCGTAGCTTTGCCAATGTTTAGCAAAGACTTCAGGTCTTGGGCGCGCACCTGTGTCTCAGGCGGCGTGTAATGTCATAGCTTGGCCAATGTTTGGCAAAGACTTTCGGTCTTGTGCGCTCTTGTGTCTCATGAGAGGTGTTATGTCAGAGCTTTGCAAATGTTTGGCATAAAGTTCAGGTTTGGTGCGCGCGCCTGTGTGTCATGCGACGTGTAATGCCGTAGCTTTGCCAATGTTTGTCAAAGTGTTCGGGTCTTGTGGGCACGCCTGTGTCTCAGGCGGCGTGTAATGCCGTAGCTTTGCCAATGATTGGCAACGGCTTCAGGTCTTGTGCGCGCGCATGTGTCTATGGCGGCGTGTAAAGCTGTAGCTTTGCAAATGTTTAGCAAAGACTTTAGGTCTTGTGCGCGTGCATGTGTCTCAGGCGGCGTGTAATGTCGTAGCTTTGTCAATGATTGGCAAAGACTTCAGGTCTTGTGCGCGCGCATGTGTTTCAATCGGGGTGTAATGCCGTAGCTTTGCCAATGTTTGGCAAAGACTTCAGGTCTTGTGCGCGCGCCTGTGTCTGAGGCGTTGTGTAATGCCGTAGCTTTGCCAATGTTTGGCAAGGACTTCATGTCTAGTGCGCGTGCCTGTATCTTAGGCGGCGTGTAATGCTGTAGCTTAGCCAATGTTTGGCAAAGAATTCAGGTCTTGTGCGCGCCTGTGTCTCTGGCGGCGTGTAATGCCGCAGCTTTGCCAAACACAGGTCTTGTGCGCACGCCTGTGTCTCAGGCGGCATGTAATGCCTTAGCTTTGCCAATGTTGGGCAAAGACTTTAGGTCTTGTGCGCACGCCTGTGTCTCAGGCGGCGTGTAATGCCGTGGCTTTGCCAATGTTTGGCAAAGACATCAGGTCTTGTGCGCGCGCCTGTGTCTCACGCGGTGTGTAATACCGTAGCTTTGCTAATGTTTGGCAAAGACTTCAGGTCTTGTGCTCGTCTATGTCTCAGGCAGCGTGTAATGCCGTATCTTTGCTAATGTTTTGCAAAGAGTTCTGGTCTTGTGCGCGCTCCTGTGTCTCAGGCGGCGTGCAATGACATAGATTTGCCAATGTTTGGCAAAGAGTTCATGTCTTATACGCGGGAATGTAACCAAGGCGGCGTGTAATGTCGTAGCTTTGCCAATGTTTGGCAAAGACTTCAGGTCTTGTGCGCGCACAAGTGTCTCTGGCGGCGTGTAATGCCGAAGCTTTGCCGAAGTTTGGCAAAGACTTCAGGCCTTTTGCGCGCACATGTTTCTCAGAAGACGTGCAATGTCGTAGCTTTTCCAATATTTGGAAAAGACTTCAGGTCTTGTCCGTAGCTTTGCCAATGTTTGGTAAAGACTTTACGTCTTGTGTGCTCCTGTGTCTCAAGCGAGCTGTAAAGCCGTAGCTTTGCCAATGTTTGACAAAGAGTTCAGGACTTTTGCGCGCGCCTGTGTCTGAGGCGTTGTGTAATGCCGTAGCTTTGCCAATGTTTGGCAAGGACTTCAGGTCTAGTGCGCGTGCCTGTGTCTCAGGCGGCGTGTAATGCTGTAGCTTAGCCAATGTTTGGCAAAGAATTCAGGTCTTGTGCGCGCGCCTGTGTCTCTGGCGGCGTGTAATGCCGTCGCTTTGCTAAACACAGGTCTTGTGCGCACGCCTGTGTCTCAGGCTATAATGCCTTAGCTTTGCCAATGTTGGGCAAAGACTTTAGGTCTTGTGCGCACGCCTGTGTCTCAGGCGGCGTGTAATGCCGTAGCTTTGCCAATGTTTGGCAAAGACTTCAGGTCTTGTGTGCGCGCCTGTGTCTCAAGCGGCGTGTAATACCGTAGCTTTGCCAATGTTTGGCAAAGACTTCAGGTCTTGTGCTCGCCTATGTCTCAGGCAGCGTGTAATGCCTTAGCTTTGCCAATGTTTTGCAAAGAGTTCTGGTCTTGTGCGCGCGCCTATGTCTCAGGCGGCGTTAATGCCATAGCTTTGCCAATGTTTGGCAGAGAGTTCATGTCTTGTGCGCGGGAATGTAACGCAGGAGGCGAGTAATGTCGTAGCTTTGCCAATGTTTGGCTAAGACTTCATGTCTTGTGCGCGCACATGTGTCTCAGGCGGCGTGTAATGCCGAAGCTTTGCCGAAGTTTAGCAAAGACTTCAGGCCTTTTGCGCGAGCATGTTTCTCAGGAGACGTGCAATGTCGTAGCTTTTCCAATATTTGAAAAAGACTTCAGCTCTTGTCCGTAGCTTTGCCAATGTTTGGCAAAGACTTTACGTCTTGTGTGCTCCTGTGTCTCAGGCGATGTGTAATGCCGTAGCTTTGCCAATGTTTGACAAAGAGTTCAGGTCTTTTGCGCGCACATGTGTCTCAGGTGGCGTGTAATGCCGTAGCTTTTCCAAACACAGGTCTCAGGCGAGGTGTAATGCCGTAGCTTTGCCAATGTATGGCAAAGACTTCAGGTCTTGTGTGTGCGCCTGTGTCTGAGGCATTGTGTAATGCCGTAGCTTTGCCAGTGTTTGGCAAGGACTTCAGGTATAGTGCGCGTGCCTGTGTCTCATGCGGAATGTAATACTGTAGCTTAGCCAATGTTCGGCAAAGAATTCAGGTCTTGTGCGCGCGCCTATGTCTCCTGCGGCGTGTAATGCCGTTGCTTTGCCAAACACAGGTTTTGTGGACACGCCTGTGTCTCAGGCGGCGTGTAATGCCTTAGTTTTGCCAATGTTGGGCAAAGACTTTAGGTCTTGTACGCACGCCTGTGTCTCAGGCGGCGTGTAATGCCGTAGCTTTGCCAATGTTTGGCAAAGACTTCAGGTCTTGTGTGCGCGCCTGTGTCTCAGGCGGCGTGTAATACCGTAGCTTTGCCAATGTTTGGCAAAGACTTCAGGTCTTGTGCTCGCCTATGTCTCAGGAAGCGTGTAATGCCGTAGCTTTGCCAATGTTTTGCAAGGAGTTCTGGTCTTGTGCGCGCGCCTATGTCTCAGGCGGCGTGTAATGCCATAGCTTTGCCAATGTTTGGCAAATAGTTCATGTCTTGTGCGCGGGAATGTAACGCAGGCGGCGTGTAATGTCGTAGCTTTGCCAATGTTTGGCTAAGACTTCAGGTCTTGTGCGCACACTTGTGTCTCAGGCAACGTGTAATGCCGAAGCTTTGCCGAAGTTTGGCAAAGACTTCAGGCCTTTTGCGCGAGCATGTTTATTAGGAGACGTGCAATGTCGCAGCTTTTCCAATATTTGGAAAAGATTTCAGGTCTTGTCCGTAGCTTTGCCAATGTTTGGCAAAGACTTTACGTCTTGTGTGCTCCTGTGTCTCAGGCGATGTGTAATGCCGTAGCTTTGCCAATGTTTGACAAAGAATTTAGGTCTTTTGCGCGCGCATGTGTCTCAGGTGGCGTGTAATGCCGTAGCTTTGCCAAACACAGGTCTCAGGCGAGGTGTAATGCCGTAGCTTTGCCAATGTTTGGCAAAGACTTCAGGTCTTGTGTGCGCGCCTGTGTCTGAGGAGTTGTGTAATGCCGTAGCTTTGCCAGTGTTTGGCAAGGACTTCAGGTCTAGTGCGCGTGCCTGTGTCTCAGGCGGAATGTAATACTGTAGCTTAGCCAATATTTGACAAAGAATTCAGGTCTTGTGCACGCGCCTATGTCTCTTGCGGCGTGTAATGCCGTAGCTTTGCCAAACACAGGTCTTGTGCACACGCATGTGTCTCAGGCGGCGTGTAATGCCTTAGCTTTGCCAATGTTGGGCAAACACTTTCGGTCTTGTGCGCACGCCTGTGTCTCAGGCGGCGTGAAATGCCGTAGCTTTGCCAATGTTTGGCAAAGACTTACGGTCTTGTGTGCGCTCCTGTGTCTCAGGCGGCATGTAATGCCGTAGCCTTGCCAATGTTTGGCAAAGACTTCAGGTCTTGTGCGCGCGCCTGTGTCTCAGTCGGCGTGTAATGTCGTAGCTTTGCCAATGTTTGGCAAAGACTTCAGGTCTTCTGCTCTCCTATGTCTCATGCAGAGTGTAATGCCGTAGCTTTGCCAATGTTTTGCAAAGAGTTCTGGTCTTGTGGGCGCGCCTGTGTCTCAGGAGGCGTGTAATGCCATAGCTTTGCCAATGTTTGGCAAAGAGTTCATGTCCTGTGCGCGGGAATGTAACCCAGGCGGCGTGTAATGTCGTAGCTTTGCCAATGTTTGGCAAAGACTTCAGGTCTTGTGCGCGCACATGTGTCTCAGGCGGCGTGTAATTCCGAAGCTTTGCCAAAGTTTGGCAAAGACTTCAGGCCTTTTGCGCGCCCATGTTTCTCAGGAGACGTGCAATGTCGTAGCTTTTCCAATATTTGGAAAAGACTTCAGGTCTTGTCCGTAGCATTGCCAATGTTTGGCAAAGACTTTACTTCTTGTGTGCTCCTGTGTGTCAGGCGAGGTGTAATGCCGTAGCTTTGCCAATGTTTGGCAAAGAGTTCAGGTCTTTTGCGCGCATGTGTCTCAGGCGGCGTGTAATGTCGTAGCTTTGCCAAACGCAGGTCTCAGGCGAGGTGTAATGCCGTAGCTTTGCCAATGTTTGGCAAAGACTTCAGGTCTTGTGTGCCCGCCTGTGTCTCAGGCGGCGTGTAATGCCGTAGCTTTGCCAATGTTCGGCAAAGACCTCCGGTCTTGTGCGCGCACATGTGTCTCAGGCGGCGTGTAATGCCGTAGCTTTGCCAATGTCTGGCAAAGACTTCAGGTCTTGTGCTCGCCTATGTCTCAGGCAGCGTGTAATGCCGTAGCTTTGCCAAGGTTTGGCAAACAGTTCTGGTCTTGTGCGCGCGCCTGTGTTTCAGGCGGCGTGTAATGCCATAGCTTTGCCAATGTTTGGCAAAGAGTTCAGGTCTTGTGCGTGGGAATGTAACCCAGGCGGCGTGTAATGTCGTAGCTTTGCCAATGTTTGGCAAAGACTACAGGTCTTGTGCGCGCACATGTGTCTCAGGCGGCGTGTAATGCCGAAGCTTTGCCGAAGTTTGGCAAAGACTTCAGGCCTTTTGCACGTGCATGTTTCTCAGGAGACGTGCAATGTCGTAGCTTAGCCAATGTTTGGAAAAGACTTCATGTCTTGTCCGTAGCTTTGCCAATTTTGGCAAAGACTTTACGTCTTGTGTGCTCCTGTGTCTCAGGCGAGGTGTAATGTCGTAACTTTGCCAATGTTTGGCAAGGAGTTCAGGTCTTTTGCGCGCGCATGTGTCTCAGGCGGCGTGTAATGCCGTAGCTTTGCCAAACACAGGTCTTGTGCGCACGCTTGTGTCTCAGGAGACGTGTAATGCCGTAGCTTTGCCAATGATTGCAAAGTGTTCAGGTCTTGTGGGCACGCATGTGTCTCAGGCGGCGTGTAATGCCGTAGCTTTGCCAATGATTGGCAAAGAGTTCAGGTCTTGTGCGCACGCCTGTGTCTCAGGCGGTGTGTAATGCCGTAGCTTTGCCAAAGTTTGGCAATGACTTCAGGTCTTGTGCGCGCGCATGTGTCTCTGGCGGCGTGTAATGCCATAGCTTTGCCAATGTTTAGCAAAGACTTCAGGTCTTGTGCGCGTGCATGTGTCTCAGGCGGCGTGTAATGTCGTAGCTTTGTCAATGATTGGCAAAGACTTCAGGTCTTGAGGGCGCGCATGAGTTTTAATCGGGGTGTAATGCCGTAGCTTTGCCAATGTTTGGCAAAGACCTCAGGTCTTGTGCGCGCACATGTGTCTCAGGCGGCGTGTAATGCCGTTGCTTTGCCAATGTCTGGCAAAGACTTCAGGTCTTGTGCTCGCCTATGTCTCAGGCAGCGTGTAATGCCGTAGCTTTGCCAATGTTTGGCAAACAGTTCTGGTCTTGTGCGCGCGCCTGTGTTTCAGGCGGCGTGTAATGCCATAGCTTTGCCAATGTTTGGCAAAGAGTTCAGGTCTTGTGCGTGGGAATGTAACCCAGGCGGCGTGTAATGTCGTAGCTTTGCCAATGTTTGGCAAAGACTTCAGGTCTTGTGCGCGCACATGTGTCTCAGGCGGCGTGTAATGCCGAAGCTTTGCCGAAGTTTGGCAAAGACTTCAGGCCTTTTGTGCGCGCATGTTTCTCAGGAGACGTGCAATGTCGTAGCTTAGCCAATGTTTGGAAAAGACTTCATGTCTTGTCCGTAGCTTTGCCAATGTTTGGCAAAGACTTTACGTCTTTGTGCTCCTGTGTCTCAGGCGAGGTGTAATGTCTTAACTTTGCCAATGTTTGGCAAGGAGTTCAGGTCTTTTGCGCGTGCATGTGTCTCAGGCGGCGTGTAATGCCGTAGCTTTGCCAAACGCAGGTCTTGTGCGCACGCTTGTGTCTCAGGAGACGTGTAATGCCGTAGCTTTGCCAATGATTGCAAAGAGTTCATGTCTTGTGGGCACGCCTGTGTCTCAGGCGGCGTGTAATGCCGTAGCTTTGCCAATGATTGGCAAAGAGTTCAGGTCTTGTGCGCACGCCTGTGTCTCAGGCGGTGTGTAATGCCGTAGCTTTGCCAAAGTTTGGCAATGACTCCAGGTCTTGTGCGCGCGCATGTGTCTCTGGCGGCGTGTAATGCCGTAGCTTTGCCAATGTTTAGCAAAGACTTCAGGTCTTGTGTGCGTGCATGTGTCTCAGGCGGCGTGTAATGTCGTAGCTTTGTCAATGATTGGCAAAGACTTCAGGTCTTGAGCGCGCGCATGTGTTTTAATCGGGGTGTAATGCCGTAGCTTTGCCAATGTTTGGAAAAGACCTCAGGTCTTGTGCGCGCACATGTGTCTCAGGCGGCGTGTAATGCCGTAGGTTTGCCAATGTCTGGCAAAGACTTCAGGTCTTGTGCTCGCCTACGTCTCAGGCAGCGTGTAATGCCGTAGTTTTGCCAATGTTTGGCAAACAGTTCTTGTCTTGTGCGCGCCTGTGTTTCAGGCGGCGTGTAATGCCATAGCTTTGCCAATGTTTGGCAAAGAGTTCAGGTCTTGTGCGTGGGAATGTTACCTAGGCGGCATGTAATGTCGTAGCTTTGCCAATGTTTGGCAAAGACTTCAGGTCTTGTGCGCGCACATGTGTCTCAGGCGGCGTGTAATGCCGAAGCATTGCCGAAGTTTGGCAAAGGCTTCAGGCCTTTTGCGCGCGCATGTTTCTCAAGAGACGTGCAATGTCGTAGCTTAGCCAATGTTTGGAAAAGACTTCATGTCTTGTCCGTAGCTTTGCCAATGTTTGGCAAAGACTTTACGTCTTGTGTGCTCCTGTGTCTCAGGCGAGGTGTAATGTCGTAAATTGGCCAATGTTTGGCAAGGAGTTCAGGTCTTTTGCGCGCGCATGTGTCTCAGGCGGCGTGTAATGCCGTAGCTTTGCCAAACACAGGTCTTGTGCGCACGCTTGTGTCTCAGGAGACGTGTAATGCCGTAGCTTTGCCAATGATTGCAAAGAGTTCAGGTCTTGTGGGCACGCCTGTGTCTCAGGCGGCGTGTAATGCCGTAGCTTTGCCAATGATTGGCAAAGAGTTCAGGTCTTGTGCGCACGCCTGTGTCTCAGGCGGTGTGTAATGCCGTAGCTTTGCCAAAGTTTGGCAATGACTTCAGGTCTCGTGCGCGCGCATGTGTCTCTGGCGGCGTGTAATGCCGTAGCTTTGCCAATGTTTAGCAAAGACTTAAGGTCTTGTGCGCGTGCATATGTCTCAGGCGGCGTGTAATGTCGTAGCTTTGTCAATGATTGGCAAAGACTTCAGGTCTTGAGCGCGCGCATGTGTTTCAATCGGGGTGTAATGCCGTAGCTGTGCCAATATTTGGCAAAGACTTCGGGTCTTGTCCGCGCGCCTGTGTCTGAGGTGTTGTGTAATGCCGTAGCTTTGCCAATTTTTGGAAAGGAGTTCAGGTCTTTTGCGCCTGCCTGTGTCACAGGCGGCGTGTAATGTTGTAATTTAGCCAATGTTTGGCAGAGAATTCAGGTCTTGTGCGCGCGCCTGTGTGTCTGGCGGCGTGTAATGCCGTAGCTTTGCCAAACACAGGTCTTGTGTGCACGCCTGTGTCTTAGGCGGCGTGTAATGCCGTAGCTTTGCCAATGTTGGGCAAAGACTTTAGGTGTTGTGCGCACGCCAGTTTCTGAAGCGACGTGTAATGCTGTAGTTTTGCCAACGTTTGGCAAAGACTTCAGGTCTTGTGTGCGCGCCTGTGTCTTAGGCGGCGTGTAATGCCGTAGCATTGCCAATGTTTGGCAAAGACTTCAGGACTTGTGCGCGCGCCTGTGTCTCAGGCGGTGTGTAATGCCGTAGCTTTGCCAATTTTTGGCAAAGACTTCAGATCTTGTGCGCGCCTATGTGTCAGGCAGCGTGTAATGCCATAGCTTTGCCAATGTTTGGCAAAGAGTTCTGGTCTTGTGCGCGCGCATGTGTCTCAGGCGGCGTGTAATGCCATAGCTTTGCCAATGTTTGGCAAAGAGTTCATGTCTTGTGCGCGGGAATGTTACCCAGGCAGCGTGTAATGTCGTAGCTTTGCCAATGTTTGGCAAAGACTTCAGGTCTTGTGCGCGCATGTGTCTCAGGCGGCGTGTAATGTCGTAGCTTTGCCAAACGCAGGTCTCAGGCGAGGTGTAATGCCGTAGCTTTGCCAAAGTTTGGCAATGACTTCAGGTCTTGTGCGCGCGCATGTGTCTCTGGCGGCGTGTAATGCCATAGCTTTGCCAATGTTTGGCAATGACTTCAGGTCTTGTGCGCGCGCATGTGTCTCTGGCGGCGTGTAATGCCATAGCTTTGCCAATGTTTAGCAAAGACTTCAGGTCTTGTGCGCGTGCATGTGTCTCAGGCGGCGTGTAGTGTCGTAGCTTTGTCAATGATTGGCAAAGACTTCAGGTCTTGAGGGCGCGCATGTGTTTTAATCGGGGTGTAATGCCGTAGCTTTGCCAATGTTTGGCAAAGACCTCAGGTCTTGTGCGCGCACATGTGTCTCAGGCGGCGTGTAATGCTGTTGCTTTGCCAATGTCTGGCAAAGACTTCAGGTCTTGTGCTCGCCTATGTCTCAGGCAGCGTGTAATGCCGTAGCTTTGCCAATGTTTGGCAAAGAGTTCAGGTCTTGTGCGTGGGAATGTAACCCAGGCGGCGTGTAATGTCGTAGCTTTGCCAATGTTTGGCAAAGACTTCAGGTCTTGTGCGCGCACATGTGTCTCAGGCGGCGTGTAATGCCGAAGCTTTGCCGAAGTTTGGCAAAGACTTCAGGCCTTTTGCGCGCGCATGTTTCTCAGGAGACGTGCAATGTCGTAGCTTAGCCAATGTTTGGAAAAGACTTCATGTCTTGTCCGTAGCTTTGCCAATGTTTGGCAAAGACTTTACGTCTTTGTGCTCCTGTGTCTCAGGCGAGGTGTAATGTCTTAACTTTGCCAATGTTTGGCAAGGAGTTCAGGTCTTTTGCGCGTGCATGTGTCTCAGGCGGCGTGTAATGCCGTAGCTTTGCCAAACGCAGGTCTTGTGCGCACGCTTGTGTCTCAGGAGACGTGTAATGCCGTAGCTTTGCCAATGATTGCAAAGAGTTCATGTCTTGTGGGCACGCCTGTGTCTCAGGCGGCGTGTAATGCCGTAGCTTTGCAAATGATTGGCAAAGAGTTCAGGTCTTGTGCGCACGCCTGTGTCTCAGGCGGTGTGTAATGCCGTAGCTTTGCCAAAGTTTGGCAATGACTCCAGGTCTTGTGCGCGCGCATGTGTCTCTGGCGGCGTGTAATGCCGTAGCTTTGCCAATGTTTAGCAAAGACTTCAGGTCTTGTGTGCGTGCATGTGTCTTAGGCGGCGTGTAATGTCGTAGCTTTGTCAATGATTGGCAAAGACTTCAGGTCTTGAGCGCGCGCATGTGTTTTAATCGGGGTGTAATGCCGTAGCTTTGCCAATGTTTGGAAAAGACCTCAGGTCTTGTGCGCGCACATGTGTCTCAGGCGGCGTGTAATGCCGTAGCTTTGCCAATGTCTGGCAAAGACTTCAGGTCTTGTGCTCGCCTACGTCTCAGGCAGCGTGTAATGCCGTAGTTTTGCCAATGTTTGGCAAACAGTTCTGGTCTTGTGCGCGCCTGTGTTTCAGGCGGCGTGTAATGCCATAGCTTTGCCAATGTTTGGCAAAGAGTTCAGGTCTTGTGCGTGGGAATGTTACCCAGGCGGCGTGTAATGTCGTAGCTTTGCCAATGTTTGGCAAAGACTTCAGGTCTTGTGCGCGCACATGTGTCTCAGGCGGCGTGTAATGCCGAAGCATTGCCGAAGTTTGGCAAAGGTTTCAGGCCTTTTGCGCGCGCATGTTTCTCAAGAGACGTGCAATGTCGTAGCTTAGCCAATGTTTGGAAAGACTTCATGTCTTGTCCGTAGCTTTGCCAATGTTTGGCAAAGACTTTACGTCTTGTGTGCTCCTGTGTCTTAGGCGAGGTGTAATGTCGTAAATTGGCCAATGTTTGGCAAGGAGTTCAGGTCTTTTGCGCGCGCATGTGTCTCAGGCGGCGTGTAATGCCGTAGCTTTGCCAAACACAGGTCTTGTGCGCACGCTTGTGTCTCAGGAGACGTGTAATGCCGTAGCTTTGCCAATGATTGCAAAGAGTTCAGGTCTTGTGGGCACGCCTGTGTCTCAGGCGGCGTGTAATGCCGTAGCTTTGCCAATGATTGGCAAAGAGTTCAGGTCTTGTGCGCACGCCTGTGTCTCAGGCGGTGTGTAATGCCGTAGCTTTGCCAAAGTTTGGCAATGACTTCAGGTCTCGTGCGCGCGCATGTGTCTCTGGCGGCGTGTAATGCCGTAGCTTTGCCAATGTTTAGCAAAGACTTCAGGTCTTGTGCGCGTGCATATTTCTCAGGCGGCGTGTAATGTCGTAGCTTTGTCAATGATTGGCAAAGACTTCAGGTCTTGAGCGCGCGCATGTGTTTCAATCGGGGTGTAATGCCGTAGCTGTGCCAATATTTGGCAAAGACTTCGGGTCTTGTCCGCGCGCCTGTGTCTGAGGTGTTGTGTAATGCCGTAGCTTTGCCAATTTTTGGAAAGGAGTTCAGGTCTTTTGCGCCTGCCTGTGTCTCACGCGGCGTGTAATGTTGTAATTTAGCCAATGTTTGGCAGAGAATTCAGGTCTTGTGCGCGCGCCTGTGTGTCTGGCGGCGTGTAATGCCGTAGCTTTGCCAAACACAGGTCTTGTGTGCACGCCTGTGTCTTAGGCGGCGTGTAATGCCGTAGCTTTGCCAATGTTGGGCAAAGACTTTAGGTGTTGTGCGCACGCCAGTTTCTGAAGCGGCGTGTAATGCTGTAGCTTTGCCAACGTTTGGCAAAGACTTCAGGTCTTGTGTGCGCGCCTGTGTCTTAGGCGGCGTGTAATGCCGTAGCATTGCCAATGTTTGGCAAAGACTTCAGGACTTGTGCGCGCGCCTGTGTCTCAGGCGGTGTGTAATGCCGTAGCTTTGCCAATTTTTGGCAAAGACTTCAGATCTTGTGCGCGCCTATGTGTCAGGCAGCGTGTAATGCCATAGCTTTGCCAATGTTTGGCAAAGAGTTCTGGTCTTGTGCGCGCGCATGTGTCTCAGGCGGCGTGTAATGCCATAGCTTTGCCAATGTTTGGCAAAGAGTTCATGTCTTGTGCGCGGGAATGTTACCCAGGCAGCGTGTAATGTCGTAGCTTTGCCAATGTTTGGCAAAGTCTTCAGGTCTTGTGCGCGCACATGTGTCTCAGGCAGCGTGTAATGCCAAAGCTTTGCCGAAGTTTGGCAAAGACTTCAGGCCTTTTGTGCGCGCATGTTTCTCAGGAGACGTGCAATGTCATAGCTTTTCCAATATTTGGAAAAGTCTTCAGGTCTTGTCCGTAGCTTTGCCAATGTTTGGCAAAGACTTTACGTCTTGTGTGCTCCTGTGTCTCAGGCGAGGTGTAATGTCGTAGGTTTGCCAATGTTTGACAAAGATTTCAGGTCTTTTGCGCGCGCATGTGTCTCAAGGGGCGTGTAATGCCGTAGCTTTGCAAAACACAGGTCTCAGGCGAGGTGTAATGCCGTAGCTTTGCCAATGTTTGGCAAAGACTTCAGGTCTTGTGCGCGCGCCTGTGTCTGAGGCGTTGTGTAATGCCGTAGCTTTGCCAATGTTTGGCAAGGACTTCAGGTCTAGTGCGCGTGCCTGTGTCTCAGGCGGCGCGTAATACTGTAGCTTAGCCAATGTTTGGCAAAGAATTCAGGTCTTGTGCGCGCGCCTGTGTCTCTGGCGAGGCGGCGTGTAATGATGTAGCTTTGCCAAACACAGGTCTTGTGCGCACGCCTGTGTCTCAGGCGGCGTGTAATGCCTTAGCTTTGTAAATGTTGGGCAAAGACTTTAGGTCTTGTGCGCACGCCTGTGTCTCAGGCGGCGTGTAATGCCGTAGCTTTGCCAATGTTTGGCAAAGACTTCAGGTCTTGTGTGCGCGCCTGTGTCTCAGGCGGCGTGTAATGCCGTAGCTTTGCCAATGTTTGGCCAAGACTTCTGATCTTGTACGCGTGCCTATGTCTCAGGCGGCGTGTAATGCCGTAGCTTTGCCAATGTTTCGAAAAGACTTCAGGTCTTGTGCTCGCATATGTCTCAGGCAGCGTGTAATGCCGTAGCTTTTCCAATGTTTTGCAAAGAGTTCTGTTCTTGTGCGCGCGCCTGCGTCTCAGGCGGCGTGTAATGCCATAGCTTTGCCAATGTTTGGCAAAGAGTTCATGTCTTGTGCGCGGGAATGTAACCCAGGCGGCGTGTAATGTCGTAGCTTTGCCAATGTTTGGCAAAGACTTCAGGTCTTGTGCGCGCACATGTGTCTCAGGCAGCGTGTAATGCCGAAGATTTGCCGAAGTTTGGCAAAGACTTCAGGCCTTTTGTGCGCGCATGTTTCTCAGGAGACGTGCAATGTCATAGCTTTTCCAATATTTGGAAAAGACTTCAGGTCTTGTCCGTAGCTTTGCCAATGTTTGGCAAAGACTTTACGTCTTGTGTGCTCCTGTGTCTCAGGCGAGGTGTAATGTCGTAGGTTTCCCAATGTTTGACAAAGATTTCAGGTCTTTTGCGCGCGCATGTGTCTCAGGGGGCGTGTAATGCCGTAGCTTTGCGAAACACAGGTCTCAGGCGAGGTGTAATGCCGTAGCTTTGTCAATGTTTGGCAAAGACTTCAGGTCTTGTGCGCGCGCCTGTGTCTGAGGCGTTGTGTAATGCCGTAGCTTTGCCAATGTTTGGCAAGGACTTCAGGTCTAGTGCGCGTGCCAGTGTCTCAGGCGGCGCGTAATACTGTAGCTTAGCCAATGGATGGCAAAGAATTCAGGTCTTGTGCGCGCGCCTGTGTCTCTGGCGAGGCGGCGTGTAATGCTGTAGCTTTGCCAAACACAGGTCTTGTGCGCACGCCTGTGTCTCAGGCGGCGTGTAATGCCTTAGCTTAGCCAATGTTGGGCAAAGACTTTAGGTCTTATGCGCACGCCTGTGTCTCAGGCGGCGTGTAATGCCGTAGCTTTGCCAATGTTTGGCCAAGACTTCTGATCTTGTACGCGTGCCTATGTCTCAGGCGGCGTGTAATGCCGTAGCTTTGCCAATGTTTCGAAAAGACTTCAGGTCTTGTGCTCGCATATGTCTCAGGCAGCGTGTAATGCCGTAGCTTTTCCAATGTTTTGCAAAGAGTTCTGTTCTTGTGCGCGCGCCTGCGTCTCAGGCGGCGTGTAATGCCATAGCTTTGCCAATGTTTGGCAAAGAGTTCATGTCTTGTGCGCGGGAATGTAACCCAGGCGGCGTGTAATGTCGTAGCTTTGCCAATGTTTGGCAAAGACTTCAGGTCTTGTGCGCGCACATGTGTCTCAGGCAGCGTGTAATGCCGAAGATTTGCCGAAGTTTGGCAAAGACTTCAGGCCTTTTGTGCGCGCATGTTTCTCAGGAGACGTGCAATGTCATAGCTTTTCCAATATTTGGAAAAGACTTCAGGTCTTGTCCGTAGCTTTGCCAATGTTTGGCAAAGACTTTACGTCTTGTGTGCTCCTGTGTCTCAGGCGAGGTGTAATGTCGTAGGTTTCCCAATGTTTGACAAAGATTTCAGGTCTTTTGCGCGCGCATGTGTCTCAGGGGGCGTGTAATGCCGTAGCTTTGCGAAACACAGGTCTCAGGCGAGGTGTAATGCCGTAGCTTTGTCAATGTTTGGCAAAGACTTCAGGTCTTGTGCGCGCGCCTGTGTCTGAGGCGTTGTGTAATGCCGTAGCTTTGCCAATGTTTGGCAAGGACTTCAGGTCTAGTGCGCGTGCCAGTGTCTCAGGCGGCGCGTAATACTGTAGCTTAGCCAATGGATGGCAAAGAATTCAGGTCTTGTGCGCGCGCCTGTGTCTCTGGCGAGGCGGCGTGTAATGCTGTAGCTTTGCCAAACACAGGTCTTGTGCGCACGCCTGTGTCTCAGGCGGCGTGTAATGCCTTAGCTTAGCCAATGTTGGGCAAAGACTTTAGGTCTTATGCGCACGCCTGTGTCTCAGGCGGCGTGTAATGCCGTAGCTTTGCCAATGTTTGGCAAAGACTTCAGGTCTTGTGTGCGCGCCTGTGTCTCTGGCGGCGTGTAATGCCGTAGCTTTGCCAAACACAGGTCTTAGGCGAGGTGTAATGCCGTAGCTTTGCCAATGTTTGGCAAAGACTTCAGGTCTTGTGTGCGAGCCTGTGTCTCAAGCGGCATGTAATGCGTAGCTTTGCCAATGTTTGGCAAAGACTTCAGGTCTTATGCGCGCACCTGTGTCTCAGGAGGCGTGTAATACTGCAGCTTAGCCAATGTTTGGCAAAGAGTTCAGGCCTTTTGCGCGCGCATGTTTTCAGGAGACGTGCAATGTCGTAGCTTTTCCAATATTTGGAAAATACTTCATGTCTTGTCCGTCTTTGCCAATGTTTGGAAAAGACTTTACGTCTTGTGTTCTCCTGTGTCTCAGGCGAGGTGTAATGCCGTAGCTTTGCCAATGTTTGGCAAAGAGTTCAGGTCTTTTGCGCGTGCATGTGTCTCAGGCGGCGTGTAATGCCGTAGCTTTGCCAAACACAGGTATCAGGCGAGGTGTAATGCCGTAGCTTTGCCAATGTTTGGTAAAAACTTCAGGTCTTGTGTGCGCGCCTGTGTCTCAGGCGGCGTGTAATGCCGTAGCTTTTCCAATGTTTGGCAAAGACTTCAGGTCCTGTGCGCGCACCTCTGTCTCAGGCGGTGTGTAATGCCGTAGCTTTGCCAATTCCTGGCAAAGACTTCAGGTCTTGTGCTCGCCTATGTCTCAGGCATCGTGTTTGGAAAAGAGTTCTGATCTTGTGCGCGCGCCAATGTCTCAGGCGGCGTGTAATGCCATAGCTTTGCCAATATTTGGCAAAGAGTTCAGCTCTTGTGCGCGGGAATGTAACCTAGGCGGCGTGTAATGTCGTACCTTTTCCAATGTTTGGCAAAGACTTCAGGTCTTGTGCGCGCACATGTGTCTCAGGCGGCGTGTAATGCCGAAGCTTTGCCTAAGTTTGGCAAAGACTTCAGGCCTTTTGCGCGCGCATGTTTCTCAGGAGACGTGCAAGGTCGTAGCTTTTCCAATATTTGGAAAAGACCTCATATCTTTTCCGTAGCTTTGCCAATGTTTGGCAAAGACTTTACGTCCTGTGTGCTCCTGTGTCTCAGGCGAGGTGTAATGCCATAGCTTTTCCAATGTTTGATAAAGAGTTCAGGTCTTTTGCGCGCGCATGTGTCTCAGGTGGCGTGTAATGCCATAGCTTTGCCAAACACAGGTCTCAGGCGAGGTGTAATGCCGTAGCTTTGCCAATGTTTGGCAAAGACTTCAGGTCTTGTGCGTGCGCCTGTGTCTGAGAAGTTGTGTAATGTCGTAGCTTTGCCAATGTTTGGCAAGGACTTCAGGTCTAGTGCGCATGCCTGTGTCTCAGGCGGCGTGTAATACTGTAGCTTTGCCAATGTTTGGAAAAGAATTCTGGTCTTGTGCGCGCGTCTGTGTCTCTGGCGGCGTGTAATGCCGTAGCTTTGCCAAACATAGGTCTTGTGCGCACGCCTGTGTCTCAGGCGACGTGTAATGCCTTAGCTTTACCAATGATGGGCAAAGACTTTAGGTCTTGTGCGCAAGCCTGTGTCTCAGGCGGCGTGTAATGCCGTAGCATTGCCAATGTTTGGCACACATTTCAGGTCTTGTGTGCGCGCCTGTGTCTCAGGCGACGTGTAATGCAGTAGCTTTGCCAATGTTTGGCAAAGACTTCAGGTCTTGTGCGCGCGCCTGTGTCTCAGGCGGCGTGTAATGCCGTAGCTTTGCCAATGTTTGGCAAAGACTTCAGGTCTTGTGCTCGCCAATGTCTCAGGCAGCGTGTAATGCCGTAGCTTTGCCAATGCTTTGCAAAGAGTTCTGGTCATATGCGCGCGCCTGTGTCTCAGGCGGCGTGTAATGCCATAGCTTTGCCAATGTTTGGCAAAGAGTTCATGTCTTGTGCGCGAGAATGTAACCCAGGCGGCGTGTAATGTCGTAGCTTTGCCAATGTTTGGCAAAGACATCAGGTCTTGTGCGCGCACATGTGTCTCAGGCGGTGTGTAATGCCGAAGCTTTGCCGAAGTTTGGCAAAGACTTCAGGCCTTTTGCGCGCGCTTGTTTCTCTGGAGACGTGCAATGTCGTAGCTTTTCCAATATTTGGAAAAGACTTCAGGTCTTGTCCGTAGCTTTGCCAATGCTTGGCAAAGACTTTACGTCTTGTGTGCTCCTGTGTCTCAGGCGAGGTGTAATGCCGTAGCTTTGCCAATGTTTAGCAAAAAGTTCAGGTCTTTTACGCGCGCATGTGTCTCAGGCGGCGTGTAATGCCGTAGATTTTCCAAACACAGGTCTCAGGCGAGGTGTAATGCCGTAGCTTTGCCAATGTTTGGCAAAGACTTCAGGTCTTGTGTGCGCTCCTATGTCTCAGGCGGCGTGTAATGCGTAGCTTTGCCAATGTTTGGCAAATACTTCAGGTCTTGTGCGCGCACCTGTGTCTCAGGCGGCGTGTAATGCCGTAGCTTTGCCCATGTCTGGCAAAGACATCAGGTCTTGTGCTCGCCTATGTCTCAGGCAGCGTGTAATGTCATAGCTTTGCCAATGTTTGGCAAAGAGTTCTGGTCTTGTGCGCGCCTGTGTATCAGGCGGCGTGTAATGCATAGCTTTGCCAATGTTTGGCAAAGAGTTCAGGTCTGGTGCGCGGGAATGTAACCCAGGCGGCGTGTAATGTCGTAGCTTTGCCAATGTTTGGCAAAGACTTCAAGTCTTGTGCGCGCACATGTGTCTCAGGTGGCGTGTAATGCCGAAGCTTTACCGAAGTTTGGCAAAGACTTCAGGCCTTTTGCGCGCGCATGTGTCTCAGGCGGCGTGTAATGCCGTAGCTTTGCCAAACACAGGTCTTGTGCGTACGCTTGTGTCTCAGGAGACGTGTAATGTCGTAGCTTTGCCAATGTTTGGCAAAGAGTTCAGGTCTTGTGGGCACGCCTGTGTCTCAGGCGGCGTGTAATGCCGTAGCTTTGCAAATGATTGGCAAAGAGTTCAGGTCTTGTGCGCACGCCTGTGTCTCAGGCGGTGTGTAATGCCGTAGCTTTGCCAAAGTTTGGCAACGACTTCAGGTCTTGTGCGCGTGCATGTGTCTCTGGCGGCGTGTAATGCCGTAGCTTTGCCAATGTTTAGCAAAGACTTCAGGTCTTGTGCGCGTGCGTGGGTCTCAGGCGGCGTGTAATGTCGTAGCTTTGTCAATGATTGGCAAAGACTTTAGGTCTTGAGCGCGCGCATATGTTTCAATCGGGGTGTAATGTCGTAGCTGTGGCAATGTTTGGCAAAGACTTCAGGTCTTGTGCGCGCGCCTGTGTCTGAGGCGTTTTGTAATGCCGTAGCTTTGCCAATTTTTGGCAAGGACTTCGGGTCTTGTGCGCCTGCCTGTGTCTCAGGCGGCCTGTAATGTTGTAGCTTAGCCAATGTTTGGCAAAGAATTTAGGTCTTGTGCGCGCGCCTGTGTGTCTTGCGGCGTGTAATGCCGTAGCTTTGCCAAACACAGGTCTTTTGCGCACGCCTGTGTCTTAGGCGGCGTGTAATGCCGTAGCTTTGCCAATGTTGGGCAAAGACTTTAGGTGTTGTGCGCACGCAATTGTCTCAGGCGGCGTGTAATGCCGAAGATTTGCCAACGTTTGGCAAAGACTTCAGGTCTTGTGTGCGCGCCTGTGTCTCAGGCGGCGTGTAATGGCGTAGCATTGCCAATGTTTGGAAAAGACTTCAGGTCTTATGCGCGCGCCTGTGTCTCAAGCGGTGTGTAATGCCGTAGCTTTGCCAATTCTTGGGAAAGACTTCAGATCTTGTGCGCGCCTATGTCTCAGGCAGCGTGTAATGCCATAGATTTGCCAATGTTTGGCAAAGAGTTCTGGTCTTGTGCGCGAGTCTGTGTCTCAGGCAGCGTGTAATGCCGTAGTTTTGCCAAACACAGGTCTTGTGCGCACGCTTGTGTCTCAGGAGACGTGTAATGCCTTAGCTTTGCAAATGTATGGCATAGAGTTCAGGTCGGGTGTGCGCGCCTGTGTCACGCGGCGTGTAATGTCGAAGCTTTGCCAATGTTTGGCAAAGACTTCAAGGCTTGTGCGCGCACATGTGTCTCAGGCGACGTGTAATGCCGAAGCTTTGCCGATGTTTGGCAAAGATTTCAGGCCTTTTGCGCGCGCATGTTTCTCAGGAGACGTGCAATGTCGTAGCTTTTCAAATGTTTGGAAAATAATTCAGGTCTTGTCCGTTGCTTTGCCAATGTTTGGCAAAGACTTTAGGTCTTGTGTGCTTCTGTGTCTCAGGCGAGGTGTAATGTCGTAGCTTTGCCAATGTTTGGCGAAGAGTTCAGGTCTTTTGAGCGCGCATGTGACTCAGGCGGCGTGTAATGCCGTAGATTTGCCAAACACAGGTCTTGTGCGCACGCCTGTGTCTTAGGCGGCGTGTAATGCCGTAGCTTTGCCAATGTTGGGCAAAGACTTTAGGTCTTCTACGCACGCCTGTGTCTCAGGCGTCGTGTAATGCCGTAGCTTTGCCAACGTTTGGCAAAGACTTCAGGTCTTGTGTGCGCGCCTATGTCTCAGGCGGCGTGTAATGCCGTAGCATTGCCAATGTTTGGCAAAGACTTCAGGTCTTGTGTGCGCGCCTGTGTCTCAGGCGGTGTGTAATGCCATAGCTTTGCCAATGTTTGGCAAATACTTCAGATCTTGTGCTCGCCTATGTCTCATGCAGCGTGTAATGCCGTAGCTTTGCCAATGTTTGGCAAAGAGTTCTGGTCTTGTGCGCGCGTCTGTGTCTTAGGCGGCGTGTAATGCCGTAGCTATGCCAATGTTTGGCAAAGAGTTCAGGTCTTGTGCGCGGGCATGTAACCCAGGCGGCGTATAATGTCGTAGTTTTGCCAATGTTTGGCAAAGACATCAGGTCTTGTGCGCACACATGTGTCTCAGGCGGCGTGTAATGTCGAAGCTTTGCCGATGTTTGGCAAACACTTCAGGCCTTTTGCGTGGGCATGTTTCTCAGTAGACGTGCAATGTCGTAGCTTTTCCAATGTTTGGAAAAGACTTTAGGTCTTGTCCGTAGCTTTGCCAATGTTTGGCAAAGACTTTAGGTCTTGTGTGCTCCTGTGTCTCAGGTGAGGTGTAATGCCGTAGCTTTGCCAATGTTTGGCAAAGAGTTCAGGTCTTTTGCGCGCGCATGTGTCTCAGGCGGCGTGTAATGCCGTAGCTTTGCCAAACACAGGTCTTGTGCGCACGCTTGTGTCTTAGGAGACGTGTAATGCCTTAGCTTTGCAAATGTATGGCATAGAGTTCAGGTCGGGTGTGCGCGCCTGTGTCACGCGACGTGTAATGTAGAAGCTTTGCCAATGTTTGGCAAAGACTTCAGGGCTTGTGCGCGCACATGTGTCTCAGGCGGCGTGTAATGCCGACGCTTTGCCGATGTTTGGCAAAGATTTCAGGCCTTTTGCGCGCGCATGTTTCTCAGGAGACGTGCAATGTCGTAGCTTTTCAAATGTTTGGAAAATAATTCAGGTCTTGTCCGTTGCTTTGCAAATGTTTGGCAAAGACTTTAGGTCTTGTGTGCTCCTATGTCTCAGGCGAGCTGTAATGCCGTAGCTATGCCAATGTTTGGCAAAGACTTCAGGTCTTTTGCGCGCGCATGTGACTCAGGCGGCGTGTAATGCCGTAGATTTGCTAAACACAGGTCTTGTGCGCACGCCTGTGTCATAAGCGGCGTGTAATGCCGTAGCTTTGCCAATGTTGGGCAAAGACTTTAGGTCTTGTGCGCACGCCTGTGTCTCAGGCGTCGTGTGATGCCGTAGCTTTGCCAACGTTTGGCAAACACTTCAGGTCTTGTGTGCGCGCCTGTGTCTCAGGCGGTGTATAATGCCGTAGCTTTGCTAATGTTTGGCAAAGACTTCAGATCTTGTGCGCGCGTATGTCTCAGGCAGCGTGTAATGCCGTAGCTTTGCCAATGTTTGGCACAGAGTTCTGGTCTAGTGCGCGCGTCTGTGTCTTAGGCGGCGTGTAATGCCGTAGCTATGCCAATGTTTGGCAAAGAGTTCAGGTCTTGTGCGTGGGCATGTAACCCAGGCGGCTTGTAATGTCGTAGCTTTTCCAATGTTTGGCAAAGACTTCAGGTCTTGTGCGCACACATGTGTCTCAGGCGTCGTGTAATGCCGTAGCTTTGCCAATGTTTGGCAAAGAGTTCAGGTCTTTTGCGCGCACATGTGTCTTAGGAGACGTGCAAATGTATGGCATAGAGTTCAGGTCAGGTGTGCGCGCCTGTGTCACGTGGCGTGTAATGTCGAAGCTTTGCCAATGTTTGGCAAAGACTTCAGGGCTTGTGCGCGTACATGTGTCTCAGGCGGCGTGTAATGCCGACGCTTTGCCGATGTTTGGTAAAGATTTCAGGACTTTTGCGCGCGCATGTTTCTCAGGATACGTGCAATGTCGTAGCTTTTCAAATGTTTGGAAAATAATTCAGGTCTTGTCCGTTGCTTTGCCAATGTTTGGCAAAGACTTTAGGTCTTGTGTGCTCCTGTGTCTCAGACGAGCGGTAATGCCGTAGCTTTGCCAATGTTTGGCAAAGACTTTAGGTCTTTTGCGCGCGTATGTGACTCAGGCGGCGTGTAATGCCATAGATTTGCCAAACACAGGTCTTGTGCGCACGCCTGTGTCTTAAGCGGCGTGTAATGTCGTAGCTTTGCCAATGTTGGGCAAAGACTTTAGGTCTTGTGCGCACGCCTGTGTCTTAGGCGTCATGTAATGCCGTAGCTTTGCCAACGTTTGGCAAACACTTCAGGTCTTGTGTGCTCGCCTGTGTCTCAGGCGGTGTGTAATGCCGTAGCTTTGCCAATGTTTGGCAAAGACTTCAGATCTTGTGCGCGCCTATGTCTCAGGCAGCGTGTAATGCCGTAGCTTTGCCAATGTTTGGCAAAGAGTTCTGGTCTTGTGCGCGCGTCTGTGTCTTAGGCGGCGTGTAATGCCGTAGCTATGCCAATGTTTGGTAAAGAGTTCAGGTCTTGTGCGCGGGCATGTAACCCAGGCGGCTTGTAATGTCGTAGCTTTTCCAATGTTTGGCAAAGACTTCAGGTCTTGTGCGCACACATGTGTCTCAGGCGGCGTGTAATGTTGAAGCTTTGCCGATGTTTGGCAAAGAATTCAGGCCTTTTGCGTGGGCATGTTTCTCAGTAGACGTGCAATGTCGTAGCTTTTCCAATGTTTGGAAAAGACTTTAGGTCTTGTCCGTAGCTTTGCCAATGTTTGGCAAAGACTTTAGGTCTTGTGTGATCCTGTGTCTCAGGCGAGGTGTAATGCCGTAGCATTGCCAATGTTTGGCAAAGACTTTAGGTCTTGTGTGCGCGCCTGTGTCTCAGGCGGTGTGTAATGCCATAGCTTTGCCAATGTTTGGCAAATACTTCAGATCTTGTGCTCGCCTATGTCTCATGCAGCGTGTAATGCCGTAGCTTTGCCAATGTTTGGCAAAGAGTTCTGGTCTTGTGCGCGCGTCTGTGTCTTAGGCGGCGTGTAATGCCGTAGCTATGCCAATGTTTGGCAAAGAGTTCAGGTCTTGTGCGCGGGCATGTAACCCAGGCGGCGTGTAATGTCGTAGTTTTGCCAATGTTTGGCAAAGACATCAGGTCTTGTGCGCACACATGTGTCTCAGGCGGCGTGTAATGTCGAATCTTTGCCGATGTTTGGCAAACACTTCAGGCCTTTTGCGTGGGCATGTTTCTCAGTAGACGTGCAATGTCGTAGCTTTTCCAATGTTTGGAAAAGACTTTAGGTCTTGTCCGTAGCTTTGCCAATGTTTGGCAAAGACTTTAGGTCTTGTGTGCTCCTGTGTCTCAGGTGAGGTGTAATGCCGTAGCTTTGCCAATGTTTGGCAAAGAGTTCAAGTCTTTTGCGCGCGCATGTGTCTCAGGCGGCGTGTAATGCCGTAGCTTTGCCAAACACAGGTCTTGTGCGCACGCTTGTGTCTTAGGAGACGTGTAATGCCTTAGCTTTGCAAATGTATGGCATAGAGTTCAGGTCGGGTGTGCGCGCCTGTGTCACGCGGCGTGTAATGTCGAAGCTTTGCCAATGTTTGGCAAAGACTTCAGGGCTTGTAAGCGCACATGTGTCTCAGGCGGCGTGTAATGCCGACGCTTTGCCGATGTTTGGCAAAGATTTCAGGCCTTTTGCGCGCGCATGTTTCTTAGGAGACGTGCAATGTCGTAGCTTTTCAAATGTTTGGAAAATAATTCAGGTATTGTCCGTTGCTTTGAAAATGTTTGGCAAAGACTTTAGGTCTTGTGTGCTCCTATGTCTCAGGCGAGCTGTAATGCCGTAGCTATGCCAATGTTTGGCAAAGACTTCAGGTCTTTTGCGCGCGCATGTTACTCAGGCGGCGTGTAATGCCGTAGATTTGCTAAACACAGGTCTTGTGCGCACGCCTGTGTCATAAGCGGCGTGTAATGCCGTAGCTTTGCCAATGTTGGGCAAAGACTTTAGGTCTTGTGCGCACGCCTGTGTCTCAGGCGTCGTGTGATGCCGTAGCTTTGCCAACGTTTGGCAAACACTTCAGGTCTTGTGTGCGCGCCTGTGTCTCAGGCGGTGTATAATGCCGTAGCTTTGCTAATGTTTGGCAAAGACTTCAGATCTTGTGCGCGCGTATGTCTCAGGCAGCATGTAATGCCGTAGCTTTGCCAATGTTTGGCACAGAGTTCTGGTCTTGTGCGCGCGTCTGTGTCTTAGGCGGCGTGTAATGCCGTAGCTATGCCAATGTTTGGCAAAGAGTTCAGGTCTTGTGCGCGGGCATATAACCCAGGCGGCTTGTAATGTCGTAGCTTTTCCAATGTTTCGCAAAGACTTCAGGTCTTGTGCGCACACATGTGTCTCAGGCGTCGTGTAATGCCGTAGCTTTGCCAATGTTTGGCAAAGAGTTCAGGTCTTTTGCGCGCGCATGTGTCTCAGGCGGCGTGTAATGCCGTAGCTTTTCCAAACACAGGTCTTGTGCGCACGCTTGTGTCTTAGGAGACGTGTAATGCCTTAGCTTTGCAAATGTATGGCATAGAGTTCAGGTCAGGTGTGCGCGCCTGTGTCACGTGGCGTGTAATGTCGAAGCTTTGCCAATGTTTGGCAAAGACTTCAGGGCTTGTGCGCGTACATGTGTCTCAGGCGGCGTGTAATGCCGACGCTTTGCCGATGTTTGGTAAAGATTTCAGGCCTTTTGCGCGCGCATGTTTCTCAGGATACGTGCAATGTCGTAGCTTTTCAAATGTTTGGAAAATAATTCAGGTATTGTCCGTTGCTTTGAAAATGTTTGGCAAAGACTTTAGGTCTTGTGTGCTCCTATGTCTCAGGCGAGCTGTAATGCCGTAGCTATGCCAATGTTTGGCAAAGACTTCAGGTCTTTTGCGCGCGCATGTTACTCAGGCGGCGTGTAATGCCGTAGATTTGCTAAACACAGGTCTTGTGCGCACGCCTGTGTCATAAGCGGCGTGTAATGCCGTAGCTTTGCCAATGTTGGGCAAAGACTTTAGGTCTTGTGCGCACGCCTGTGTCTCAGGCGTCGTGTGATGCCGTAGCTTTGCCAACGTTTGGCAAACACTTCAGGCTTGTGTGCGCGCCTGTGTCTCAGGCGGTGTATAATGCCGTAGCTTTGCTAATGTTTGGCAAAGACTTCAGATCTTGTGCGCGCGTATGTCTCAGGCAGCGTGTAATGCCGTAGCTTTGCCAATGTTTGGCACAGAGTTCTGGTCTTGTGCGCGCGTCTGTGTCTTAGGCGGCGTGTAATGCCGTAGCTATGCCAATGTTTGGCAAAGAGTTCAGGTCTTGTGCGCGGGCATATAACCCAGGCGGCTTGTAATGTCGTAGCTTTTCCAATGTTTCGCAAAGACTTCAGGTCTTGTGCGCACACATGTGTCTCAGGCGTCGTGTAATGCCGTAGCTTTGCCAATGTTTGGCAAAGAGTTCAGGTCTTTTGCGCGCGCATGTGTCTCAGGCGGCGTGTAATGCCGTAGCTTTTCCAAACACAGGTCTTGTGCGCACGCTTGTGTCTTAGGAGACGTGTAATGCCTTAGCTTTGCAAATGTATGGCATAGAGTTCAGGTCGGGTGTGCGCGCCTGTGTCACGCGGCGTGTAATGTCGAAGCTTTGCCAATGTTTGGCAAAGACTTCAAGGCTTGTGCGCGCACATGTGTCTCAGGCGACGTGTAATGCCGAAGCTTTGCCGATGTTTGGCAAAGATTTCAGGCCTTTTGCGCGCGCATGTTTCTCAGGAGACGTGCAATGTCGTAGCTTTTCAAATGTTTGGAAAATAATTCAGGTCTTGTCCGTTGCTTTGCCAATGTTTGGCAAAGACTTTAGGTCTTGTGTGCTTCTGTGTCTCAGGCGAGGTGTAATGTCGTAGCTTTGCCAATGTTTGGCGAAGAGTTCAGGTCTTTTGAGCGCGCATGTGACTCAGGCGGCGTGTAATGCCGTAGATTTGCCAAACACTGGTCTTGTGCGCACGCCTGTGTCTTAGGCGGCGTGTAATGCCGTAGCTTTGCCAATGTTGGGCAAAGACTTTAGGTCTTCTACGCACGCCTGTGTCTCAGGCGTCGTGTAATGCCGTAGCTTTGCCAACGTTTGGCAAAGACTTCAGGTCTTGTGTGCGTGTGACACCTGCAAATTTCAGAATCTGGAAACCTAATGTTGGGCTAAACCCAACTAGGCCCAATAGAAATTCAAGCCCTTTTAGGGCCCAATAAGGATCCAAGCCCATTAGAGGTCCAAAGTTTCACAATCCAAACATCATACTAGCCATTTGGTTTCGTCTAACAACTTGTTACATGATCCTGAGAATTCGAGGAAAGATACAAGAACGTACGCGATTCGATAATTTTAAACGTTAAACGCGTCAGACCTCGGTTTATTATCGGGTACTCGGCAAACCGATTAACAAAGATAACGAATTACTAATATTAAGTATAAATATTCATTGGAAAAACTATTCAGATTAATACGCGCGTAGTACGTTTATACGAACGTAAACCACGTCAGATGCTAGTAAGACTAATGATAGCAGCAATACCGACACGCTTAGTGATACGAAAAATAATGTAAAGACTCATTTTAATATCATTAGTGAAATAATAAACCCTAAACTCGGAGCGCGACATTCAAAATAACGAAAGCGTTATAAACGCGTACCGGTCCGTACATCAATTGAAATGGAGATTTCACAATTTAAAATACTTAAATAATAATATTTTTATTATTAACGTTTCATAATTCTAAGTATTATAAAATAATTATTTGGGAACTCGAGACGGATTAACACAAGAACGGGACGAGAACGAGTTAGTCACGTGACGTAAATGCGATAAAAACCCATCTATATATAGTGGAAACCCCCCTAATGCTCCTCATTCTTGCAAAACACAAACACACACTAAAGGTGTAGATGAGAGAAAGAGGGAGAGAGACCACCGGATCCGGCAGGTCGGCGGCGGAGCCACGGCGGCGATGGGGTGGCAGAACGGCGGAGCACGGCGGCGCCGCCATCGGCGGCGGCGAGTGACGGCGAGTGGTCTGCACATTCCGAGAGATCCCGTCATCCCCAACACGATCATGGTGACTGTTCTCGCTAGTCCTCGTCGAAAATGGCAGAAAATCCGGCCCAAAGGGTGACGACGGCTAGGGTTCCGCCACCACAGGCGAGTTTCCGGCGAGCCTGGCGGTTCCCGCTTTTCCGGCGAAGGCCCTGGCCTTCCGGCGATGGTTCAGACGAGCAAGGGTGGCGGCTGCGGTGGTTCTTAAGCAGGCCCGACCTTGTTTCCGACGAACACACCCCCCTTTTCCGGCAGAAATCGATAATCCAGCGACTCCTAGCGGCGGCGCTAGGGTTTCGGCGAGCTCCGGCGATGGAGATAGGGTTCCTAGAGGTCCGATCTACGCATACAAAGAAGTTTGGGTCGAAAAAGTGAAGCTTTCCGGCCAAAACCACCAAATCCGGCCACTGCCCGGTTTTCCGGTGACGGCGGCGGCGGCGGCCGGTGGCGGAGACCGGCGGAGCTGGTGGGGCTTGGCGAGACGAGTTCATGGCCGCTTGAATCACCTCAATCGGAGTTCGTATGGTCAAGTTATGGGCAAAACAAGTTTCTTCTCGCGTGGTGCTCAGCTTTTCGTACAAAACCGCTTAGAACGGCTTGTACGCCAAGGTATGACCCGAAACACTTATATATCTATTGTCGGGTAGTAGCACGGGACCTATAAATTTTGTCGGGGACGTCTTTTGAGAACGTTTTTCGGACACGTTAAATTGTATTATAATTATATAGTTTTTATATATTTATCAAATAATTGTCGAATTGAAGTATGACTTTAGTATTAGGATCTAAAGTGCGGTTTATTGGATTATTGGTGTAAGTTGATGTTGTAATTTGGACAATTGGATATTGTCGGGTTTAGCAAAAAAAAACAAACGGGACTCTGCCCAATTTTCGTTAAAAATAAAGAATTTGGTTTCTACAACTTAGATGTCCTCAACATGGGTTGGGTTTAGATTTGAAACCGTAATGTTAGGGCACGATCCTAGTTATATTGTTGTTGATATTGACAACACTTGTTTGAACAATAGGAACCGTTTAGGATCGTTGCGCTCACTTGTTGTCAGTTGAGCTTGTGATCGCATTAGCAGGACTTAAGGTGAGTTTCACGACCCCCTTTTAGCTTTTTAATGTTTTATAAACATCGGGGGAGAAGCATGCTTATACGACATATTTGAAAGAATGAAAAATATTTGTTTACACTCTGGATAACATGAACATTTTGGTTTAACTCTTTGTGAGTTTCACGACCCCTTTTTACTGTTTTCTATATTTGGGGAAAACATGTAAATTTCAAATGGTATGATAACTAGAAAACGAGAAACAAGCATCTGATTCCCTTGTGAGCATGAGTTAACACTAAAAGGTCCTCGGTATTTCGAACTATAACCATTAGCTATGGACTTAGCCGTAGATCGATATGAATAGTACTATTCGGGTTGACACCCCCAATCATGGTTAGTCGCGCTAACCCGACCAGCATGGTCAAATGATTGCATATTAGGTCTTGTTTTTCTCATTGTTTAAAGGGACAATGGGCTGGGGCAAATTTCGAGAATTCGTTAAAGGTTTGGTTATAGGCTTGTGCATCACATAATTCGTAAGTGCTAGCTAGACTTCGATGAATCAACCGCTAACTTGTTTTGTTTATCATATGCATAAAGTAAATTTCGTGCAAATGGTTTTTGCCTAAGGATTTTTGCCAAAGGATTTCGCATAAATGGTTTTTGCCAATGGTATACGTACCAATGGTTTTGCCAGTCAATTTCGAGAAAAGGCTTCTGCCAATGGTATACGTACCAATGGTTTTGCCAGTCAATTTCAAGAAAAGGCTTCTGCCAATGGTATACGTACCAATGGTTTTGCCAGTAAAATTCGAGCAAAGGCTTTTGCCAATGGTATACGTACCAATGGTTTTGCCAGTAAATTTCGAGCAAAGGATTTTGCCGATGGTACCCGTACAAACAGTTTTGTCAAACGTTTTCGTGCAAATGGTTTTTGCCGAAGGATTTCGTATAAATGGTTTTTGTCAAACGGTTTCATACATATGGTTTTGACAAATGTATTCATTTAAAACCCGTGAACTCACCAACATTGCGTTGACATTTTTGAGCATGTTTTTCAGGTAATATATATACGGCACGGTTGGAATAGGTTAAACATTTGGATTAAGCCCTTAGAAGATGAAGACGCAGGGTGTTCGACATATTTAGAAGTCTTTGTTTAGCTTCCGCTGTTGTGTAATGTTATCAATCGTTGCAACCCTAATTTATTTATTTATTTATTAAGTGAATAAATTTGGGGGTGTTACAGATTGGTATCAGAGCCAATGGTTTTAGCGAATTAGGTTTCCTTAGTGACACCTAGGCTCTAACCAGACTCGTTTAGGGACCAAGATTTCTAAGACCAGCATCACACTAAGAACAAGCAAGACCTGAGTATAGAAATTCCAACCGTTGCCGAACAACTTGAGTTGACCATTAGTGTATGTAGTTACACTAGCGTATTATTAGTTATATTAATACTAAATACAAATACGTGGCATACGTAATAAACACCTACTACGTACAACAATGTGGAAACAATAAACACCTACAACATGACCCAATAGAGTATCACTGTTCGGATTACGAACCAAGGATGACGGGTACTCAGCACACTGTAACCCTTGAAGGTCGAGTTACGAGTTGAACTTGGGCGACGATGGTAGTAATCGCCAGTTACCGATCTTGGTACCACAACCGGCTGAACTCGTACCTGAATCTGTACCTGTACCTACGCCACACCTACATCTACTCCAGCCGTGGAGTCAGTTTTTCTTTTCCGACATATGTCATTTTCATTCGGTGTGGTATATATATACTCTCTTTCATGAGTTGCTGAATTGGATGACAAAAACTTTCGCTATGAGATATGGCAGATGGAACTACCCGATCAGTAGGGAAACCGAGGTGGATAAGCAGGACTAAACGGGAGAGAACTCCATGGGTCAGGAGACCCAAACACTCATCGGGATCATGTGGATCCACACGTACATACAAACTTGGAGCATGAGTTGCTCGACACTGATTTGAGGATCTCTGCCCTAAACATAGTGCCTGACTTCCACCATACACATTCTATTATTTGAAGGCACCGGTAGTGCCTCTCTACCATTAACTCCATCCAGCAACAGCCTTAGTCGGAGATTCATGAGTATTGGTACACATGATTAAGAGTAATCCGATAGAACATACACACTCCTGCGCGAGAGCGCAACATTTCATATCCCTTTTAACTGAGAGCTTGGGATAGGAGAAACACTATAGGGACCATACAAAGTAAATTATTATTGCGGGTGCACACGTAATCATAATTTGCAGTGCATGAGAACTCTAGTGGGTCTTACTGTCCGAGCCAACGTTCATTATTAATCCGTATCCCTAATCGCAATTCAATCACTCGAATAATGATCGAAATCACCATAACCATAAGGGTTGAGCCAAAAGACATCAGGTGATGTGATGGGCTAACACAAGTGACGGGGAAATGTATATCATCTCCTTTATCTTCGAATTCTAAGGAATCCAAAACTCTTATTAGGATTTCATTGGCACGACAATTTTTAACCAAAACTCTGAAGAGATCTATTCTTGGCGATTTGACTTCAATATCTAGACTGAACATGGAAATTCCTTGTTGAGTACTGCTTCAACTTTTGAGGTTGCGCTATAGATTGCCTCTTTGCGATTTCGCTACTTATCAATAGACATATGTGGCCGATTTGCGGTCTAGCATGAATCAGACCTTAACAGTTCGGACTCCTCAAATAGAAGTTCACGAAACATTCTCGCGGTTCTGAACGAACCAGAGAAAATCAAATTGGATTTAACCAGCCTTTGGTGGATCCTGAGCAACGAATGATCTAGCCTATCCATTTCTACTTGTTAATTCATATCTCCCAAGATTTTACTTAAACTTCATGTTGATCCTTACAACAATCAACACTTGCAGTAATCGCACAACTGTTATTAGAAAATCACGACGTAACCTTAGGATCTGTCTTACGATCCGGTATCACACTTACACAAAGTTTACAATCGGAACTTCGGAAGTGCTATGCACTAACTTCTGTGATGGGATGGAAATTTACTCTGACTCCCTTACACCTGACACCTACAGGGTACTGCGGGAACCCGACTTGAGACTAGTGGATAATCTTACATCCTTTTGTGCTTGTATTTTCCTAGGAATCACTTGGTTGGCTGAGTCTCTGATTTCAGCCTGCAGGAGGAGACACGTTCACATCTCTTACTTCCAGCCTCATATAGTTAAAGAGCTTGAGAGCATCTATTGTTAGGAAATGACTTCTTAACACATGCTCATGGAAAATACAAAACTTCGACATTTAACACTTATTACCTCAATTTTATGACTTAAATCCTTGTGCTAAGGATATACCCGATATGAGTGAAATACATAATGGTAAGCCACGATAATACCATTAGAATGCTAGGGAGGTTGCAGACATACTGTAATATCAGTTGTTGACAAATTCTGAAACCTCTTGATCCTTTCTAACCAACTTTAGTGGGAAATTAAGGACCAAATTGAAAGTTGAGAACTTTATCATTTGAAAGATGCGTCCTACAATCATAGGAACGCAATTTTATGAATCTATTGCGGTGTTCTACGGTTGTTAACCGTTTTAAGCTGTACGCTACCAGAAAAATGAACAAAGGATGAATCATATCTGACCTTGCTCTTTTGGAGGTCTAAACATAAACATTTCTTTCGACTTCTCAACTTTCCTTCAAAATTTATATTCACTCTTCTCCAATATCTTTTGGGATGCCTATGTGTTATCCTTAAGGAACCTAAGGACACGACGTCCTCATATTTGGTAAATCCCCGAAGCTATACGTGTTTCTGGTATTATTTTCTGACATTTAAATTAAGGTGTCAAGCCCCTGACTATATTGAAAATGATATCATATTACAGTCTACCAACTTAATTAGTTGGCAAACCCATAATCAATTTCGGGGGACAATATTTCTATGAGACTATTTCCACGGTCCCACTGTTTACTTCCCCACCTAGACGAACTGTGGCTAACCTAAACGAATTTAGAGCTTCTTAAGACTTATCTGCCTCATGTCATGGACATGATAGTCAAGTCATGAATCTGCAAAACATGACAGTACAACCTAAATGCTAGACTGCGGTAGAAGTATAGTGCAATCAATGGTTAATGAAGTACTAAACCCAATCTTCGCCAGCGAGAGCCTACAAGAAATCCTGAAATCCTTGATCCATTACGGCCAATGTTAATGGAAGATTGTACATGACACAAAACCTAATTTGAGATTAGAATTTTAATCCCAGGAAATGCTTTCGAGTGGTATAAGGGAACAACCATAAAGTTTCATTTCTGAATTCTGGCACTGCTATCCGAGTACAAGAAGGTGATGGGTGTGCAGTTAGAAAATGAATATAAGTGAAACTACGTTACTAACACCTAGTAACTGGTTTGAGAACCATTCTCACTTTTCCTTGAACCCACCATGAAGATTTATTAATCTTTAGTATCTGTTGAGCCTAGTCAACTAAACTATTCTCAAATACTTTGATATTCTCTTTCTTCTTCATCTAGATTCACCCTCATCTATATATGAACCACAGAAATCTTGATGATTCAATATTAATGCCAGAATTGGATTACTCGAGTTATGGTTCGACAGCTATTTCATAAAGAGATCACATCTCCATAAAACCTTATTCCACATCTTAATTGTCTAATTCGCTATCTAGACAACTACTAATGGTCCCTCTAAACCATTCTGACTCAATTAAGAGAAATAGCATACGAGGATGTTGTTTTGTGGAACTCAATCGAATCGGTTTAACCTACATGCTGATCAAACCGATGAAATGTCAGTTAAAATCTTTGGTTCTAGAAAGATTGAATTCACCGAGACATTGACACGTTACGATAAACGATCAATTACCGGAGTACGAATTGACACATGAACTTTTCATCATACCGTTTGACACATCTTCACTCAACTCCCAATAAGACTACTTTAGATGTTATAATGGTTTGGTTTTCATGAGAGAAAACCGAGTATGAGTAAAGAGTGTGCGCCCACATACCTCAAAAATTCAGGTGTACGAATACACCTTTACCTTGCATTACCAATGATAAATGTCTTACAGCTCCACTATGATGATATAGATCACAGAATGAAATTCTTCGACATCTAATCCCTAACTAGTTAACTCAGTGTGTGAGTGGTTCCTTAGGTTTGTGAAACTCATTATTTTGGTTCACATCAATCCGACAATCTAGTAATGACATGGTCACTACAGGTATAGCCAACATCGTTCCTTTAGTCGATATATCCAAAGTACTTTCCTAAATCTACTCGTCTGATGTACTGAATGTTCAACGATACTGTTACACAGTTACATGATGTGACGATATCTCAAAATCAGTACACATCCAATATCTTCAGTGGATGAGATATTCACATTATCTTCATACCGACTGCCATTGGGAATAGCGAAAATTCTCCCAAAGAATACGAAAATGGAGCAAGGATACGAAATCTTAATCCAGGTACGTATAACAAATTTCGAGGACGAAATTTCTCTAAGGAGGGGAGAATGTGACACCTGCAAATTTCAGAATCTGGAAACCTAATGTTGGGCTAAACCCAACTAGGCCCAATAGAAATTCAAGCCCTTTTAGGGCCCAATAAGGATCCAAGCCCATTAGAGGTCCAAAGTTTCACAATCCAAACATCATACTAGCCATTTGGTTTCGTCTAACAACTTGTTACATGATCCTGAGAATTCGAGGAAAGATACAAGAACGTACGCGATTCGATAATTTTAAACGTTAAACGCGTCAGACCTCGGTTTATTATCGGGTACTCGGCAAACCGATTAACAAAGATAACGAATTACTAATATTAAGTATAAATATTCATTGGAAAAACTATTTAGATTAATACGCGCGTAGTACGTTTATACGAACGTAAACCACGTCAGATGCTAGTAAGACTAATGATAGCAGCAATACCGACACGCTTAGTGATACGAAAAATAATGTAAAGACTCATTTTAATATCATTAGTGAAATAATAAACCCTAAACTCGGAGCGCGACATTCAAAATAACGAAAGCGTTATAAACGCGTACCGGTCCGTACATCAATTGAAATGGAGATTTCACAATTTAAAATACTTAAATAATAATATTTTTATTATTAACGTTTCATAATTCTAAGTATTATAAAATAATTATTTGGGAACTCGAGACAGATTAACACAAGAACGGGACGAGAACGAGTTAGTCACGTGACGTAAATGCGATAAAAACCCATCTATATATAGTGGAAACCCCCCTAATGCTCCTCATTCTTGCAAAACACAAACACACACTAAAGGTGTAGATGAGAGAAAGAGGGAGAGAGACCACCGGATCCGGCAGGTCGGCGGCGGAGCCACGGCGGCGATGGGGTGGCAGAACGGCGGAGCACGGCGGCGCCGCCATCGGCGGCGGCGAGTGACGGCGAGTGGTCTGCACATTCCGAGAGATCCCGTCATCCCCAACACGATCATGGTGACTGTTCTCGCTAGTCCTCGTCGAAAATGGCAGAAAATCCGGCCCAAAGGGTGACGACGGCTAGGGTTCCGCCACCACAGGCGAGTTTCCGGCGAGCCTGGCGGTTCCCGCTTTTCCGGCGAAGGCCCTGGCCTTCCGGCGATGGTTCAGACGAGCAAGGGTGGCGGCTGCGGTGGTTCTTAAGCAGGCCCGACCTTGTTTCCGACGAACACACCCCCCTTTTCCGGCAGAAATCGATAATCCAGCGACTCCTAGCGGCGGCGCTAGGGTTTCGGCGAGCTCCGGCGATGGAGATAGGGTTCCTAGAGGTCCGATCTACGCATACAAAGAAGTTTGGGTCGAAAAAGTGAAGCTTTCCGGCCAAAACCACCAAATCCGGCCACTGCCCGGTTTTCCGGTGACGGCGGCGGCGGCGGCCGGTGGCGGAGACCGGCGGAGCTGGTGGGGCTTGGCGAGACGAGTTCATGGCCGCTTGAATCACCTCAATCGGAGTTCGTATGGTCAAGTTATGGGCAAAACAAGTTTCTTCTCGCGTGGTGCTCAGCTTTTCGTACAAAACCGCTTAGAACGGCTTGTACGCCAAGGTATGACCCGAAACACTTATATATCTATTGTCGGGTAGTAGCACGGGACCTATAAATTTTGTCGGGGACGTCTTTTGAGAACGTTTTTCGGACACGTTAAATTGTATTATAATTATATAGTTTTTATATATTTATCAAATAATTGTCGAATTGAAGTATGACTTTAGTATTAGGATCTAAAGTGCGGTTTATTGGATTATTGGTGTAAGTTGATGTTGTAATTTGGACAATTGGATATTGTCGGGTTTAGCAAAAAAAAACAAACGGGACTCTGCCCAATTTTCGTTAAAAATAAAGAATTTGGTTTCTACAACTTAGATGTCCTCAACATGGGTTGGGTTTAGATTTGAAACCGTAATGTTAGGGCACGATCCTAGTTATATTGTTGTTGATATTGACAACACTTGTTTGAACAATAGGAACCGTTTAGGATCGTTGCGCTCACTTGTTGTCAGTTGAGCTTGTGATCGCATTAGCAGGACTTAAGGTGAGTTTCACGACCCCCTTTTAGCTTTTTAATGTTTTATAAACATCGGGGGAGAAGCATGCTTATACGACATATTTGAAAGAATGAAAAATATTTGTTTACACTCTGGATAACATGAACATTTTGGTTTAACTCTTTGTGAGTTTCACGACCCCTTTTTACTGTCTTCTATATTTGGGGAAAACATGTAAATTTCAAATGGTATGATAACTAGAAAACGAGAAACAAGCATCTGATTCCCTTGTGAGCATGAGTTAACACTAAAAGGTCCTCGGTATTTCGAACTATAACCATTAGCTATGGACTTAGCCGTAGATCGATATGAATAGTACTATTCGGGTTGACACCCCCAATCATGGTTAGTCGCGCTAACCCGACCAGCATGGTCAAATGATTGCATATTAGGTCTTGTTTTTCTCATTGTTTAAAGGGACAATGGGCTGGGGCAAATTTCGAGAATTCGTTAAAGGTTTGGTTATAGGCTTGTGCATCACATAATTCGTAAGTGCTAGCTAGACTTCGATGAATCAACCGCTAACTTGTTTTGTTTATCATATGCATAAAGTAAATTTCGTGCAAATGGTTTTTGCCTAAGGATTTTTGCCAAAGGATTTCGCATAAATGGTTTTTGCCAATGGTATACGTACCAATGGTTTTGCCAGTCAATTTCGAGAAAAGGCTTCTGCCAATGGTATACGTACCAATGGTTTTGCCAGTCAATTTCAAGAAAAGGCTTCTGCCAATGGTATACGTACCAATGGTTTTGCCAGTAAAATTCGAGCAAAGGCTTTTGCCAATGGTATACGTACCAATGGTTTTGCCAGTAAATTTCGAGCAAAGGATTTTGCCGATGGTACCCGTACAAACAGTTTTGTCAAACGTTTTCGTGCAAATGGTTTTTGCCGAAGGATTTCGTATAAATGGTTTTTGTCAAACGGTTTCATACATATGGTTTTGACAAATGTATTCATTTAAAACCCGTGAACTCACCAACATTGCGTTGACATTTTTGAGCATGTTTTTCAGGTAATATATATACGGCACGGTTGGAATAGGTTAAACATTTGGATTAAGCCCTTAGAAGATGAAGACGCAGGGTGTTCGACATATTTAGAAGTCTTTGTTTAGCTTCCGCTGTTGTGTAATGTTATCAATCGTTGCAACCCTAATTTATTTATTTATTTATTAAGTGAATAAATTTGGGGGTGTTACAGTGCGCGGCTATGTCTCAGGCGGCGTGTAATGCCGTAGCATTGCCAATGTTTGGCAAAGACTTCAGGTCTTGTGTGCGCGCCTGTGTCTCAGGCGGTGTGTAATGCCATAGCTTTGCCAATGTTTGGCAAATACTTCAGATCTTGTGCTCGCCTATGTCTCATGCAGCGTGTAATGCCGTAGCTTTGCCAATGTTTGGCAAAGAGTTCTGGTCTTGTGCGCGCGTCTGTGTCTTAGGCGGCGTGTAATGCCGTAGCTATGCCAATGTTTGGCAAAGAGTTCAGGTCTTGTGCGCGGGCATGTAACCCAGGCGGCGTATAATGTCGTAGTTTTGCCAATGTTTGGCAAAGACATCAGGTCTTGTGCGCACACATGTGTCTCAGGCGGCGTGTAATGTCGAAGCTTTGCCGATGTTTGGCAAACACTTCAGGCCTTTTGCGTGGGCATGTTTCTTAGTAGACGTGCAATGTCGTAGCTTTTCCAATGTTTGGAAAAGACTTTAGGTCTTGTCCGTAGCTTTGCCAATGTTTGGCAAAGACTTTAGGTCTTGTGTGCTCCTGTGTCTCAGGTGAGGTGTAATGCCGTAGCTTTGCCAATGTTTGGCAAAGAGTTCAGGTCTTTTGCGCGCGCATGTGTCTCAGGCGGCGTGTAATGCCGTAGCTTTGCCAAACACAGGTCTTGTGCGCACGCTTGTGTCTTAGGAGACGTGTAATGCCTTAGCTTTGCAAATGTATGGCATAGAGTTCAGGTCGGGTGTGCGCGCCTGTGTCACGCGGCGTGTAATGTAGAAGCTTTGCCAATGTTTGGCAAAGACTTCAGGGCTTGTGCGCGCACATGTGTCTCAGGCGGCGTGTAATGCCGACGCTTTGCCGATGTTTGGCAAAGATTTCAGGCCTTTTGCGCGCGCATGTTTCTCAGGAGACGTGCAATGTCGTAGCTTTTCAAATGTTTGGAAAATAATTCAGGTCTTGTCCGTTGCTTTGCAAATGTTTGGCAAAGACTTTAGGTCTTGTGTGCTCCTATGTCTCAGGCGAGCTGTAATGCCGTAGCTATGCCAATGTTTGGCAAAGACTTCAGGTCTTTTGCGCGCGCATGTGACTCAGGCGGCGTGTAATGCCGTAGATTTGCTAAACACAGGTCTTGTGCGCACGCCTGTGTCATAAGCGGCGTGTAATGCCGTAGCTTTGCCAATGTTGGGCAAAGACTTTAGGTCTTGTGCGCACGCCTGTGTCTCAGGCGTCGTGTGATGCCGTAGCTTTGCCAACGTTTGGCAAACACTTCAGGTCTTGTGTGCGCGCCTGTGTCTCAGGCGGTGTATAATGCCGTAGCTTTGCTAATGTTTGGCAAAGACTTCAGATCTTGTGCGCGCGTATGTCTCAGGCAGCGTGTAATGCCGTAGCTTTGCCAATGTTTGGCACAGAGTTCTGGTCTAGTGCGCGCGTCTGTGTCTTAGGCGGCGTGTAATGCCGTAGCTATGCCAATGTTTGGCAAAGAGTTCAGGTCTTGTGCGTGGGCATGTAACCCAGGCGGCTTGTAATGTCGTAGCTTTTCCAATGTTTGGCAAAGACTTCAGGTCTTGTGCGCACACATGTGTCTCAGGCGTCGTGTAATGCCGTAGCTTTGCCAATGTTTGGCAAAGAGTTCAGGTCTTTTGCGCGCACATGTGTCTTAGGAGACGTGCAAATGTATGGCATAGAGTTCAGGTCAGGTGTGCGCGCCTGTGTCACGTGGCGTGTAATGTCGAAGCTTTGCCAATGTTTGGCAAAGACTTCAGGGCTTGTGCGCGTACATGTGTCTCAGGCGGCGTGTAATGCCGACGCTTTGCCGATGTTTGGTAAAGATTTCAGGACTTTTGCGCGCGCATGTTTCTCAGGATACGTGCAATGTCGTAGCTTTTCAAATGTTTGGAAAATAATTCAGGTCTTGTCCGTTGCTTTGCCAATGTTTGGCAAAGACTTTAGGTCTTGTGTGCTCCTGTGTCTCAGACGAGCGGTAATGCCGTAGCTTTGCCAATGTTTGGCAAAGACTTTAGGTCTTTTGCGCGCGCATGTGACTCAGGCGGCGTGTAATGCCATAGATTTGCCAAACACAGGTCTTGTGCGCACGCCTGTGTCTTAAGCGGCGTGTAATGTCGTAGCTTTGCCAATGTTGGGCAAAGACTTTAGGTCTTGTGCGCACGCCTGTGTCTTAGGCGTCATGTAATGCCGTAGCTTTGCCAACGTTTGGCAAACACTTCAGGTCTTGTGTGCTCGCCTGTGTCTCAGGCGGTGTGTAATGCCGTAGCTTTGCCAATGTTTGGCAAAGACTTCAGATCTTGTGCGCGCCTATGTCTCAGGCAGCGTGTAATGCCGTAGCTTTGCCAATGTTTGGCAAAGAGTTCTGGTCTTGTGCGCGCGTCTGTGTCTTAGGCGGCGTGTAATGCCGTAGCTATGCCAATGTTTGGTAAAGAGTTCAGGTCTTGTGCGCGGGCATGTAACCCAGGCGGCTTGTAATGTCGTAGCTTTTCCAATGTTTGGCAAAGACTTCAGGTCTTGTGCGCACACATGTGTCTCAGGCGGCGTGTAATGTCGAAGCTTTGCCGATGTTTGGCAAAGAATTCAGGCCTTTTGCGTGGGCATGTTTCTCAGTAGACGTGCAATGTCGTAGCTTTTCCAATGTTTGGAAAAGACTTTAGGTCTTGTCCGTAGCTTTGCCAATGTTTGGCAAAGACTTTAGGTCTTGTGTGATCCTGTGTCTCAGGCGAGGTGTAATGCCGTAGCATTGCCAATGTTTGGCAAAGACTTTAGGTCTTGTGTGCGCGCCTGTGTCTCAGGCGGTGTGTAATGCCATAGCTTTGCCAATGTTTGGCAAATACTTCAGATCTTGTGCTCGCCTATGTCTCATGCAGCGTGTAATGCCGTAGCTTTGCCAATGTTTGGCAAAGAGTTCTGGTCTTGTGCGCGCGTCTGTGTCTTAGGCGGCGTGTAATGCCGTAGCTATGCCAATGTTTGGCAAAGAGTTCAGGTCTTGTGCGCGGGCATGTAACCCAGGCGGCGTGTAATGTCGTAGTTTTCCCAATGTTTGGCAAAGACATCAGGTCTTGTGCGCACACATGTGTCTCAGGCGGCGTGTAATGTCGAATCTTTGCCGATGTTTGGCAAACACTTCAGGCCTTTTGCGTGGGCATGTTTCTCAGTAGACGTGCAATGTCGTAGCTTTTCCAATGTTTGGAAAAGACTTTAGGTCTTGTCCGTAGCTTTGCCAATGTTTGGCAAAGACTTTAGGTCTTGTGTGCTCCTGTGTCTCAGGTGAGGTGTAATGCCGTAGCTTTGCCAATGTTTGGCAAAGAGTTTAAGTCTTTTGCGCGCGCATGTGTCTCAGGCGGCGTGTAATGCCGTAGCTTTGCCAAACACAGGTCTTGTGCGCACGCTTGTGTCTTAGGAGACGTGTAATGCCTTAGCTTTGCAAATGTATGGCATAGAGTTCAGGTCGGGTGTGCGCGCCTGTGTCACGCGGCGTGTAATGTCGAAGCTTTGCCAATGTTTGGCAAAGACTTCAGGGCTTGTAAGCGCACATGTGTCTCAGGCGGCGTGTAATGCCGACGCTTTGCCGATGTTTGGCAAAGATTTCAGGCCTTTTGCGCGCGCATGTTTCTTAGGAGACGTGCAATGTCGTAGCTTTTCAAATGTTTGGAAAATAATTCAGGTATTGTCCGTTGCTTTGAAAATGTTTGGCAAAGACTTTAGGTCTTGTGTGCTCCTATGTCTCAGGCGAGCTGTAATGCCGTAGCTATGCCAATGTTTGGCAAAGACTTCAGGTCTTTTGCGCGCGCATGTTACTCAGGCGGCGTGTAATGCCGTAGATTTGCTAAACACAGGTCTTGTGCGCACGCCTGTGTCATAAGCGGCGTGTAATGCCGTAGCTTTGCCAATGTTGGGCAAAGACTTTAGGTCTTGTGCGCACGCCTGTGTCTCAGGCGTCGTGTGATGCCGTAGCTTTGCCAACGTTTGGCAAACACTTCAGGTCTTGTGTGCGCGCCTGTGTCTCAGGCGGTGTATAATGCCGTAGCTTTGCTAATGTTTGGCAAAGACTTCAGATCTTGTGCGCGCGTATGTCTCAGGCAGCGTGTAATGCCGTAGCTTTGCCAATGTTTGGCACAGAGTTCTGGTCTTGTGCGCGCGTCTGTGTCTTAGGCGGCGTGTAATGCCGTAGCTATGCCAATGTTTGGCAAAGAGTTCAGGTCTTGTGCGCGGGCATATAACCCAGGCGGCTTGTAATGTCGTAGCTTTTCCAATGTTTCGCAAAGACTTCAGGTCTTGTGCGCACACATGTGTCTCAGGCGTCGTGTAATGCCGTAGCTTTGCCAATGTTTGGCAAAGAGTTCAGGTCTTTTGCGCGCGCATGTGTCTCAGGCGGCGTGTAATGCCGTAGCTTTTCCAAACACAGGTCTTGTGCGCACGCTTGTGTCTTAGGAGACGTGTAATGCCTTAGCTTTGCAAATGTATGGCATAGAGTTCAGGTCAGGTGTGCGCGCCTGTGTCACGTGGCGTGTAATGTCGAAGCTTTGCCAATGTTTGGCAAAGACTTCAGGGCTTGTGCGCGTACATGTGTCTCAGGCGGCGTGTAATGCCGACGCTTTGCCGATGTTTGGTAAAGATTTCAGGCCTTTTGCGCGCGCATGTTTCTCAGGATACGTGCAATGTCGTAGCTTTTCAAATGTTTGGAAAATAATTCAGGTCTTGTCCGTTGCTTTGCCAATGTTTGGCAAAGACTTTAGGTCTTGTGTGCTCCTGTGTCTCAGACGAGCGGTAATGCCGTAGCTTTGCCAATGTTTGGCAAAGACTTCAGGTCTTTTGCGCGCGCATGTGACGCAGGCGGCGTGTAATGCCGTAGATTTGCCAAACACCGGTCTTGTGCGCACGCCTGTGTCTTAAGCGGCGTGTAATGTCGTAGCTTGGCCAATGTTGGGCAAAGACTTTAGGTCTTGTGCGCACGCCTGTGTCTTAGGCGTCGTGTAATGCCGTAGCTTTGCCGATGTTTGGCAAAGAATTCAGGCCTTTTGCATGGGCATGTTTCTCAGTAGACGTGCAATGTCGTAGCTTTTCCAATGTTTGGAAAAGACTTTAGGTCTTGTGTGCTCCTGTGTCTCAGGTGAGGTGTAATGCCGTAGCTTTGCCAATGTTTGGCAAAGAGTTCAGGTCTTTTGCGCGCGCATGTGTCTCAGGCGGCGTGTAATGCCGTAGCTTTGCCAAACACAGGTCTTGTGCGCACGCTTGTGTCTTAGGAGACGTGTAATGCCTTAGCTTTGCAAATGTATGGCATAGAGTTCTGGTCGGGTGTGCGCGCCTGTGTCACGTGGCGTGTAATGTAGAAGCTTTGCCAATGTTTGGCAAAGACTTCAGGGCTTGTGCGCGCACATGTGTCTCAGGCGGCGTGTAATGCCGACGCTTTGCCGATGTTTGGCAAAGATTTCAGGCCTTTTGCGCGCGCATGTTTCTCAGGAGACGTGCAATGTCGTAGCTTTTCAAATGTTTGGAAAATAATTCAGGTCTTGTCCGTTGCTTTGCAAATGTTTGGCAAAGACTTTAGGTCTTGTTTGCTCCTATGTCTCAGGCGAGCTGTAATGCCGTAGCTATGCCAATGTTTGGCAAAGACTTCAGGTCTTTTGCGCGCGCATGTGACTCAGGCGGCGTGTAATGCCGTAGATTTGCTAAACACAGGTCTTGTGCGAACGCCTGTGTCATAAGCGGCGTGTAATGCCGTAGCTTTGCCAATGTTGGGCAAAGACTTTAGGTCTTGTGCGCACGCCTGTGTCTCAGGCGTCGTGTGATGCCGTAGCTTTGCCAACGTTTGGCAAACACTTCAGGTCTTGTGTGCGCGCCTGTGTCTCAGGCGGTGTGTAATGCCGTAGCTTTGCCAATGTTTGGCAAAGACTTCAGATCTTGTGCGCGCGTATGTCTCAGGCAGCGTGTAATGCCGTAGCTTTGCCAATGTTTGGCACAGAGTTCTGGTCTTGTGCGCGCGTCTGTGTCTTAGGCGGCGTGTAATGCCGTAGCAATGCCAATGTTTGGCAAAGAGTTCAGGTCTTGTGCGCGGGCATGTAACCCAGGCGGCTTGTAATGTCGTAGCTTTTCCAATGTTTGGCAAAGACTTCAGGTCTTGTGCGCACACATGTGTCTCAGGCGTCGTGTAATGCCGTAGCTTTGCCAATGTTTGGCAAAGGGTTCAGGTCTTTTGCGCGCGCATGTGTCTCAGGCGGCGTGTAATGCCGTAGCTTTTCCAAACACAGGTCTTGTGCGCACGCTTGTGTCTTAGGAGACGTGTAATGCCTTAGCTTTGCAAATGTATGGCATAGAGTTCAGGTCAGGTGTGCGCGCCTGTGTCACGTGGCGTGTAATGTCGAAGCTTTGCCAATGTTTGGCAAAGACTTCAGGGCTTGTGCGCGTACATGTGTCTCAGGCGGCGTGTAATGCCGACGCTTTGCCGATGTTTGGTAAAGATTTCAGGACTTTTGCGCGCGCATGTTTCTCAGGATACGTGCAATGTCGTAGCTTTTCAAATGTTTGGAAAATAATTCAGGTCTTGTCCATTGCTTTGCCAATGTTTGCCAAAGACTTTAGGTCTTGTGTGCTCCTGTGTCTCAGACGAGCGGTAATGCCGTAGCTTTGCCAATGTTTGGCAAAGACTTCAGGTCTTTTGCGCGCGCATGTGACTCAGGCGGCGTGTAATGCCGTAGATTTGCCAAATACAGGTCTTGTGCGCACGCCTGTGTCTTAAGCGGCGTGTAATGTCGTAGCTTTGCCAATGTTGGGCAAAGACTTTAGGTCTTGTGCGCACGCCTGTGTCTTAGGCGTCGTGTAATGCCGTAGCTTTGCCAACGTTTGGCAAACACTTCAGGTCTTGTGTGCGCGCCTGTGTCTCAGGCGGTGTGTAATGCCGTAGCTTTGCCAATGTTTGGCAAAGACTTCAGATCTTGTGCGCGCCTACGTCTCAGGCAGCGTGTAATGCCGTAGCTTTGCCAATGTTTGGCAAAGAGTTCTGGTCTTGTGCGCGCGTCTGTGTCTTAGGCGGCGTGTAATGCCGTAGCTATGCCAATGTTTGGCAAAGAGTTCAGGTCTTGTGCGCGGGCATGTAACCCAGGCGGCTTGTAATGTCGTAGCTTTTCCAATGTTTGGCATAGACTTCAGGTCTTGTGCGCACACATGTGTCTCAGGCGGCGTGTAATGTCGAAGCTTTGCCGATGTTTGGCAAAGAATTCAGGCCTTTTGCGTGGGCATGTTTCTCAGTAGACGTGCAATGTCGTAGCTTTTCCAATGTTTGGAAAAGACTTTAGGTCTTGTCCGTAGCTTTGCCAATGTTTGGCAAAGACTTTAGGTCTTGTGTGATCCTGTGTCTCAGGCGAGGTGTAATGCCGTAGCATTGCCAATGTTTGGCAAAGACTTCAGGTCTTGTGTGCGCGCCTGTGTCTCAGGCGGTGTGTAATGCCATAGCTTTGCCAATGTTTGGCAAATACTTCAGATCTTGTGCTCGCCTATGTCTCATGCAGCGTGTAATGCCGTAGCTTTGCCAATGTTTGGCAAAGAGTTCTGGTCTTGTGCGCGCGTCTGTGTCTTAGGCGGCGTGTAATGCCGTAGCTATGCCAATGTTTGGCAAAGAGTTCAGGTCTTGTGCGCGGGCATGTAACCCAGGCGGCGTGTAATGTCGTAGTTTTGCCAATGTTTGGCAAAGACATCAGGTCTTGTGCGCACACATGTGTCTCAGGCGGCGTGTAATGTCGAAGCTTTGCCGATGTTTGGCAAACACTTCAGGCCTTTTGCGTGGGCATGTTTCTCAGTAGACGTGCAATGTCGTAGCTTTTCCAATGTTTGGAAAAGACTTTAGGTCTTGTCCGTAGCTTTGCCAATGTTTGGCAAAGACTTTAGGTCTTGTGTGCTCCTGTGTCTCAGGTGAGGTGTAATGCCGTAGCTTTGCCAATGTTTGGCAAAGAGTTCAGGTCTTTTGCGCGCGCATGTGTCTCAGGCGGCGTGTAATGCCGTAGCTTTGCCAAACACAGGTCTTGTGCGCACGCTTGTGTCTTAGGAGACGTGTAATGCCTTAGCTTTGCAAATGTATGGCATAGAGTTCAGGTCGGGTGTGCGCGCCTGTGTCACGCGGCGTGTAATGTCGAAGCTTTGCCAATGTTTGGCAAAGACTTCAGGGCTTGTAAGCGCACATGTGTCTCAGGCGGCGTGTAATGCCGACGCTTTGCCGATGTTTGGCAAAGATTTCAGGCCTTTTGCGCGCGCATGTTTCTTAGGAGACGTGCAATGTCGTAGCTTTTCAGATGTTTGGAAAATAATTCAGGTATTGTCCGTTGCTTTGAAAATGTTTGGCAAAGACTTTAGGTCTTGTGTGCTCCTATGTCTCAGGCGAGCTGTAATGCCGTAGCTATGCCAATGTTTGGCAAAGACTTCAGGTCTTTTGCGCGCGCATGTGACTCAGGCGGCGTGTAATGCCGTAGATTTGCTAAACACAGGTCTTGTGCGCACGCCTGTGTCATAAGCGGCGTGTAATGCCGTAGCTTTGCCAATGTTGGGCAAAGACTTTAGGTCTTGTGCGCACGCCTGTGTCTCAGGCGTCGTGTGATGCCGTAGCTTTGCCAACGTTTGGCAAACACTTCAGGTCTTGTGTGCACGCCTGTGTCTCAGGCGGTGTATAATGCCGTAGCTTTGCTAATGTTTGGCAAAGACTTCAGATCTTGTGCGCGCGTATGTCTCAGGCAGCGTGTAATGCCGTAGCTTTGCCAATGTTTGGCACAGAGTTCTGGTCTAGTGCGCGCGTCTGTGTCTTAGGCGGCGTGTAATGCCGTAGCTATGCCAATGTTTGGCAAAGAGTTCAGGTCTTGTGCGCGGGCATGTAACCCAGGCGGCTTGTAATGTCGTAGCTTTTCCAATGTTTCGCAAAGACTTCAGGTCTTGTGCGCACACATGTGTCTCAGGCGTCGTGTAATGCCGTAGCTTTGCCAATGTTTGGCAAAGAGTTCAGGTCTTTTGCGCGCGCATGTGTCTCAGGCGGCGTGTAATGCCGTAGCTTTTCCAAACACAGGTCTTGTGCGCACGCTTGTGTCTTAGGAGACGTGTAATGCCTTAGCTTTGCAAGTGTATGGCATAGAGTTCAGGTCAGGTGTGCGCGCCTGTGTCACGTGGCGTGTAATGTCGAAGCTTTGCCAATGTTTCGCAAAGACTTCAGGGCTTGTGCGCGTACATGTGTCTCAGGCGGCGTGTAATGCCGACGCTTTGCCGATGTTTGGCAAAGATTTCAGGCCTTTTGCGCGCGCATGTTTCTCAGGATACGTGCAATGTCGTAGCTTTTCAAATGTTTGGAAAATAATTCAGGTCTTGTCCGTTGCTTTGCCAATGTTTGGCAAAGACTTTAGGTCTTGTGTGCTCCTGTGTCTCAGACGAGCGGTAATGTCGTAGCTTTGCCAATGTTTGTCAAAGACTTCAGGTCTTTTGCGCGCGCATGTGACGCAGGCGGCGTGTAATGCCGTAGATTTGCCAAACACAGGTCTTGTGCGCACGCCTGTGTCTTAAGCGGCGTGTAATGTCGTAGCTTTGCCAATGTTGGGCAAAGACTTTAGGTCTTGTGCGCACGCCTGTGTCTTAGGCGTCGTGTAATGCCGTAGCTTTGCCAACGTTTGGCAAACACTTCAGGTCTTGTGTGCGCGCCTGTGTCTCAGTCGGTGTGTAATGCCGTAGCTTTGCCAATGTTTGGCAAAAACTTCAGATCTTGTGCGCGCCTATGTCTCAGGCAGCGTGTAATGCCGTAGCTTTGCCAATGTTTGGCAAAGAGTTCTGGTCTTGTGCGCGCGTCTGTGTCTTAGGCAGCGTGTAATGCCGTAGCTATGCCAATGTTTGGCAAAGAGTTCAGGTCTTGTGCGCGGGCATGTAACCCAGGCGCCGTGTAATGTCGTAGCTTTTCCAATGTTTTGCAAAGACTTCAGGTCTTGTGCGCACACATGTGTCTCAGGCGGCGTGTAATGTCGAAGCTTTGCCGATGTTTGGCAAACACTTCAGGCCTTTTGCGTGGGCATGTTTCTCAGTAGACGTGCAATGTCGTAGCTTTTCCAATGTTTGGAAAAGACTTTAGGTCTTGTCCGTAGCTTTGCCAATGTTTGGCAAAGACTTTAGGTCTTGTGTGCTCCTGTGTCTCAGGTGAGGTGTAATGCCGTAGCTTTGCCAATGTTTGGCAAAGAGTTCAGGTCTTTTGCGCGCGCATGTGTCTCAGGCGGCGTGTAATGCCGTAGCTTTGCCAAACACAGGTCTTTTGCGCACGCTTGTGTCTTAGGAGACGTGTAATGCCTTAACTTTGCAAATGTATGGCATAGAGTTCAGGTCGGGTGTGCGCGCCTGTGTCACGCGGCGTGTAATGTCGAAGCTTTGCCAATGTTTGGCAAAGACTTCAGGGCTTGTGCGCGCACATGTGTCTCAGGCGGCGTGTAATGCCGACGCTTTGCCGATGTTTGGCAAAGATTTCAGGCCTTTTGCGCGCGCATGTTTCTCAGGAGACGTGCAATGTCGTAGCTTTTCAAATGTTTGAAAAATAATTCAGGTCTTGTCCGTTGCTTTGCAAATGTTTGGCAAAGACTTTAGGTCTTGTGTGCTCCTATGTCTCAGGCGAGCTGTAAAGCCGTAGCTATGCCAATGTTTGGCAAAGACTTTAGGTCTTTTGCGCGCGCATGTGACTCAGGCGGCGTGTAATGCCGTAGATTTGCTAAACACAGGTCTTGTGCGCACGCCTGTGTCTTAAGCGGCGTGTAATGCCGTAGCTTTGCCAATGTTGGGCAAAGACTTTAGGTCTTGTGCGCACGCCTGTGTCTCAGGCGTCGTGTGATGCCGTAGCTTTGCCAACGTTTGGCAAACACTTCAGATCTTGTGCGCGCCTATGTCTCAGGCAGCGTGTAATGCCGTAGCTTTGCCAATGTTTGGCAAAGAGTTCTGGTCTTGTGCGCGCGTCTGTGTCTTAGGCGGCGTGTAATGCCGTAGCTATGCCATTGTTTGGCAAAGAGCTCAGGTCTTGTGCGCGGGCATGTAACCCAGGCGGCTTGTAATGTCGTAGCTTTTCCAATGTTTGGCAAAGACTTCAGGTCTTGTGCGAACACATGTGTCTCAGGCGGCGTGTAATGTCAAAGCTTTGCCGATGTTTGGCAAAGAATTCAGGCCTTTTGCGTGGGTATGTTTCTCAGTAGACGTGCAATGTCGTAGCTTTTCCAATGTTTGGAAAAGACTTTAGGTCTTGTCCGTAGCTTTGCCAATGTTTGGTAAAGACTTTAGGTCTTGTGTGATCCTGTGTCTCAGGCGAGGTGTAATGCCGTAGCTTTGCCAATGTTTGGCAAAGAGTTCAGGTCTTTTCCGCGCGCATGTGTCTCAGGCGGCGTGTAATGCCGTAGCTTTGCCAAACACAGGTCTTGTGCGCACGCCTGTGTCTTAAGCGGCGTGTAATGCCGTAGCTTTGCCAATGTTGGGCAAAGACTTTAGGTCTTGTGCGCACGCCTGTGTCTCTGGCGTCGTGTAATGCCGTAGCTTTGCCAACGTTTGGCAAACACTTCAGGTCTTGTGTGCGCGCCTGTGTCTCAGCCGGTGTGTAATGCCGTAGCTTTGCCAATGTTTGGCAAAGACTTCAGATCTTGTGCGTGCCTATGTCTCAGGCAGCGTGTAATGACATAGATTTGCCAATGTTTCGCAAAGAGTTCTGGTCTTGTGCGCGCGTCTGTGTCTCAGGCGGCGTGTAATGCCGTAGCTTTGCCAAACACAGGTCTTGTGCGCACGCTTGTGTCTCAGGAGACGTGTAATGCCTTAGCTTTGCAAATGTATGGCATAGAGTTCAGGTCGGGTGTGCACGCCTGTGTCACGCGGCGTGTAATGTCGAAGCTTTGCCAATGTTTGGCAAAGACTTCAAGGCTTGTGCGCGCACATGTGTCTCAGGCGGCGTGTAATGCCGAAGCTTTGCCGTTGTTTGGCAAAGATTTCAGGCCTTTTGTGCGTGCATGTTTCTCAGGAGACGTGCAATGTCGTAGCTTTTCAAATGTTTGGAAAATAATTCAGGTCTTGTCCGTTGCTTTGCCAATGTTTGTCAAAGACTTTAGGTCTTGTGTGCTCCTGTGTCTCAGGCGAGGTGTAATGTCGTAGCTTTGCTAATGTTTGGCGAAGAGTTCAGGTCTTTTGCGCGCGCATGTGACTAAGGCAGCGTGTAATGCCGTAGATTTGCCAAACACAGGTCTTGTGCGCACGCCTGTGTCTTAGGCGGCGTGTAATACGGTAGCTTTGTCAATGTTGGGCAAAGACTTGAGGTCTTGTGCGCACGCCTGTGTCTCAGGCGTCGTGTAATGCCGTAGCTTTGCCAACGTTTGACAAAGACTTCAGGTCTTGTGTGCGCGCCTATGTCTCAGGCGGCGTGTAATGCCGTAGCATTGCCAATGTTTGGCAAAGACTTCAGGTCTTGCGTGCGCGCCTGTGTCTCAGGCGGTGTGTAATGCCATAGCTTTGCCAATGTTTGGCAAATACTTCAGATCTTGTGCTCGCCTATGTCTCATGCAGCGTATAATGCCGTAGCTTTGCCAATGTTTGGCAAAGAATTCTGGTCTTGTGCGCGCGTCTGTGTCTTAGGCGGCGTGTAATGCCGTAGCTATGCCAATGTTTGGCAAAGAGTTCAAGTCTTGTGCGCGGGCATGAAACCCAGGCGGCGTGTAATGTCGTAGCTTTGCGAATGTTTGGCAAAGTCTTCAGGTCTTGTGCGCACACATGTGTCTCAGGCGGCGTGTAATGTCGAAGCTTTGCCGATGTTTGGCAAACACTTCAGCCCTTTTGCGTGGGCATGTTTCTCAGTAGACGTGCAATGTCGTAGCTTTTCCAATGTTTGGAAAAGACTTTAGGTCTTGTCCGTAGCTTTGCCAATGTTTGGCAAAGACTTTAGGTCTTGTGGGCTCCTGTGTCTCAGGTGAGGTGTAATGCCATAGCTTTGCCAATGTTTGGCAAAGAGTTCAGGTCTTTTGCGCGCGCATGTGTCTCAGGCGGCGTGTAATGCTGTAGCTTTGCCAAACACAGGTCTTGTGCGCACGCTTGTGTCTCAGGAGACATGTAATGCCTTAGCTTTGCAAATGTATGGCATAGAGTTCAGGTTGGGTGTGCGCGCCTATGTCACGCGGCGTGTAATGTCGAAGCTTTGCCAATGTTTGGCAAAGACTTCAGGGCTTGTGCGCGCACATGTGTCTCAGGCAGCGTGTAATGCCGACGCTTTGCCGATGTTTGGCAAAGATTTCAGGCCTTTTGCGCGCGCATGTTTCTCAGGAGACGTGCAATGTCGTAGCTTTTCAAATGTTTGGAAAATAATTCAGGACTTGTCCGTTGCTTTGCCAATGTTTGGCAAAGACTTTAGGTCCTGTGTGCTCCTGTGTCTCAGGCGAGCTGTAATGCCGTAGCTTTGCCAATGTTTGGCAAAGACTTCAGGTCTTTTGCGCGCGCATGTGACTCAGGCGGCGTGTATTGCCGTAGATTTGCGAAACACAGGTCTTGTGCGCACGCCTGTGTCTTAAGCGGCGTGTAATGTCGTAGCTTTTCCAATGTTTGGCAAAGACTTCAGGTCTTGTGCGCACACATGTGTCTCAGGCGGCGTGTAATGTCGAAGCTTTGCCGATGTTTGGCAAAGAATTCAGGCCTTTTGCATGGTCATGTTTTTCAGTAGACGTGCAATGTCGTAGCTTTTCCAATGTTTGGAAAAGACTTTAGGTCTTGTGTGCTCCTGTGTCTCAGGCGAGGTGTAATGCCGTAGCTTTGCCAATGTTTGGCAAAGAGTTCAGGTCTTTTGCGCGCGCATGTGTCTCAGGCGGCGTGTAATGCTGTAGCTTTGCCAAACACAGGTCTTGTGCGCACGCTTGTGTCTCAGGAGACGTGTAATTCCTTTGCTTTGCAAATGTATGGCATAGAGTTCAGGTCAGGTGTGCGCGCCTGTGTCACGCGGCGTGTAATGTCGTAGCGTTGCTAATGTTTGGAAAAGACTTCAGGTCTTGTGCGCGCACATGTGTCTCAGGTGGCGTGTAATGCCGAAGCTTTGCCGATGTTTGGCAAAGATTTCAGGCCATTTTCCGCGCTCATGTTTCTCAGGAGTCGTGCAATGTCGTAGCTTTTCAAATGTTTGGAAAATACTTTAGGTCTTGTCCGTTGCTTTGCCAATGTTTGGCAAAGACTTTAGGTCTTGTGTGCTCATGTGTCTCAAGCGAGGTGTAATGCCGTAGCTTTGCCAATGTTTGGCAAAGAGTTCAGGTCTTTTACGCGTGCATGTTGCCAAACACAGGTCTTGTGCGCACGCTTGTGTCTCAGGAGACGTGTAATGCCTTAGCTTTGCAAATGTATGGCATAGAGTTCAGATCGGGTGTGCGGGCCTGTGTCACGCGGCGTGTAATGTTGTAGCTTTGCCAATGTTTGGCATAGAGTCCAGGTCTGGTGCGCGTGCCTGTATCTCAGGCGGCGTCTAATGCCGTAGGTTTGCCAACGTTTGGAAAAGACTTCAGGTATTGTGCGCGCGCCTGTGTCTAAGGTGGCGTGTAATGCCGTAGCTTTGCCAATGTTTGGCAAACACTTCAGCTCTTGTGTGCGCGCATGTGTCTCAGGCGGCGTGTAATGCCGTAGCTTTGCCAATGTTTGGCAAAGAGTTCAAGTCCTGTGCGCGTGCATGTAACCCAGGGGGCGTGTAATGTCGTAGCGTTGCCAATGTTTGGCAAAGACTTCAGGTCTTGTGCGCGCAGATGTGTCTCATGCGGCGTGTAATGCCGTAGCTTTGCCAAACACAGGTCTTGTACGCACGCTTGTGTCTTAGGAGACGTGTAATGCCTTAGCTTTGCAAATGTATGGCATAGAGTTCAGGTCGGGTGTGCGGGCCTGTGTCACGCGGCGTGTAATGTTGTAGCTTTGCCAATGTTTGGCATAGAGTTCAGGTCTGGTGCGCGCGCCTGTATCTCAGGCGGCGTCTAATGCCGTAGGTTTGCCAACATTTGGCAAAGACTTCAGGTCTTGTACGCGCGCCTGTGTCTCAGGTGGCGTGTAATGCCGTAGCTTTGCCAATGTTTGGCAAACACTTCAGCTCTTTTGCGCGCGCATGTGTCTCAGGCGGCGTGTAATGCCGTAGCTTTGCCAATGTTTGGCAAAGAGGTCAGGTCCTGTGCGCGTGCATGTAACCCAGGGGGCATGTAATGTCGTAGCGTTGCCAATGTTTGGCAAAGACTTCAGGTCTTGTGCGCGCAGATGTGTCTCATGCGGCGTGTAATGTCGAAGCTTTGCCGATGTTTGGCAAAGACTTCAGGTGTGACACCCAGCATTTCAGGTCAATATCCACATTTCATAAACGCACGTTCATAATTATTATTTCCTGATATTTTATTTTGACTAAGTAAAGTCAAGAAGTCTAGCAAAGAAGTTTGTTCCAAGTCTAGTAAACCGTAAAGAGTTACTAGAAAAAGTAAGCAGGATAACCCGACTTAATGCGAACGTAAATGGTTAAATAAAATACCCAGAAAAATATATATATATATATATACTATACAAAATTTACGTTGAGCCAAGATTCTAATATTTTCTTCAACGAGCCATAAAATGGTTAAAAATTATAATACCGTGAAGAATCGAAACTGAATTAAATTACCCCTTTAAAACTCTAATTGATACTAATACCATAATAAATTAATATTTAAAAATTGGTTATCATTAACCCCTAAACAACTACTTGACTTTCTTGGCCGAGAGTCAGGGGAGCCATGCTCCCACTTGCCTGATTCACTTTGATTCAGATGAAAACCATACTCTTCAGACGAAACTTCACCATTCCTTTCAAACCTTCTCTTTTCTTACGGCAAATTCCCAATTCTCTTTCAAATCGAAGTCCAGTTTTATAGTGAAAATCAACATAATTCGGTGTCATAAGGAGAATTTCAAGTGTTCTTGAAGAAAGCTCAAAAGATTCAAGACTACTTCTCTGTTTTTCTCTAAAGATCGCCATTCTCGGTTTGAGGTAAAAACTCGATACCATCCATATTATTTGCTTTAAAACCGTAACTAAACATACAAATCGTTCAAACGCAAGTAAGATAACAAGAAAACTGTGTCAAACTCAAGATTTGAACATAAAAATATACAGAGTGAATTCTGTAAATCAAAGTGCAGATATCGAAACTATAGTTTCGATACCTGTTAGTCAATCGAAACTAGGAGTTTCGATACCTATTGATCGAAACTAGGAGTTTCGATACCAGTTATTCAATCGAAACTAGGAGTTTCGATACCGGTTGTTCTATCGAAACTAGGAGTTTCGATATCTATTTACTCAATCGAAACTAGGAAGTTTCGATACCAGTTGTTCAATCGAAACTAAGTAGTTTCGATACTGATTGCCCAATCGAAACTAGGCAGTTTCGATACTATTCTTGCCAATCGAAACTAGATAGTTTCGATACCTATTTCACTCAGTCGAAACTAGGAAGTTTCGACATCTGTTCTGTTCAATCGAAACTAAGATAGTTTCGATACCTGTTCATCAGCCCCTTAAGGCAGTAACTCAGAACTATTTTCATAACAAAACAAGGTTGGAAAAACTAAAAAGATAATTAAAACAAAAGTAATTAGATCGGCTAAGTCAAGTGAACAAATTGCGTTTAAGACGAGTAGTCTTAACGTGTATGTTATCCTTGTGTAAATAGGATACGGATAGGCGAATCTGCCGTCATTCAAATTTTTGCTAGCATTTATACTGTCGAGGTGAGTTTCACTAATCCCCCTTTTTCTAAGTTTTTGAAATGATTTGGGGTGGAAACATACTTGTAAAAGACTTTTGTGTATAAATGAATGGAACTAATGATCTGACCGTATGTATGTATTGAGGGAACAATAAAGCGCTTAAAGTCCTCGTAATAAATTAGTAACCATTAGCTATGGATTTAGCCCGGGATTATATGAATAGTACTATTGGGGGTGACGCCTCCGGTCATGGTTAGTCGCGCTAACCAGGGGTCAAAATGGCCGAATGACCGCATATTGTCTTACTCGCAGAAAGGCGAGGGGAGGCACAGAAAGTTGGGGTTTGGTTACGGTCTCGTACATTACATACTATTTTGTATTCCTTGCAAGCTTACAAATGGGGTCAATAGATCGGATTAGTAATCATATTCATTGGTAATACATACAAAAGAGTTCTGATCAGGGTAAAGTGATCAGGTTTATCAAAAGAGTTCTGATCAGGTTAAAATGATCAGGTTTTACACAAAAGGGTTCTGATCAGGTTAAAACGATCAGGTTTTACACAAAAGGGTTCTGATCAGGTTAAAGTGATCAGGTTTTACACAAAAGGGTTCTGATCAGGTTAAAATGATCAGGTTTTACACAAAAGGGTTCTGATCAGGTTAAAACGATCAGGTTTTACACAAAAGGGTTCTGATCAGGTTAAAGTGATCAGGTTTTACACAAAAGGGTTCTGATCAGGTTAAAATGATCAGGTTTTACACAAAAGGGTTCTGATCAGGTTAAAACGATCAGGTTTTACACAAAAGGGTTCTGATCAGGTTAAAGTGATCAGGTTTTACACAAAAGGGTTCTGATCAGGTTAAAATGATCAGGTTTTACACAAAAGGGTTCTGATCAGGTTAAAACGATCAGGTTTTACACAAAAGAGTTCTGATCAGGGTAAAGTGATCAGGTTTATCAAAAGAGTTCTGATCAGGTTAAAATGATCAGGTTTAACAAAGAGTTTTGATCGGCAAAAAGATCAGATTTAAACATTGGGTTTATGATAACTCTTTATAATAACTTGTGAACTCACCAACCTCGTGTTGACAGTTTTAAGTATGTTTTCAGGAAATTGAACGTGGTCATCAGGTTAGCAATGTAGGTTACATGCATGCACGTGGATACGGCTTTTGGGAGGATTTCTCTTGTATAACTCATGGTCTTGAGTCATATTTGCGAAATCTTAAACATTTGTAAACTCAAATTGATATTTTGTAATGTAAATATTTTAAATTCAGTTATGTATCCAATTACATGTATGTGTTTGCGGTAATCATATGCTTTGGAAACCAGTGAAAGTCGCGCCTCGCGTTTCCGCCCTGGCGGGGTGTGACAGAACTTGGTATCAGAGCCATTGATTATAGCGAACTAGGTGTCTAAAACGGAACCTAGTCTATAATTGGAATGACTCACTAAAATGTTTTCATTGCATAAGCATTGTATAACCAGTCATCATGTCATGTGGATATTGTAGTCACAAGTATGTCGTCACATTCACACTCTGACCCCGTCTCTGACTCTGAATCCAACGAGGAACTTTCCGCCTCACGCCCTAAAAATCGAGTACAAGTTCGCAGCTCGACACCACCCAATGTCGCTCTGGGAGAACCGCCCATCGTCTACCGAAAGAAAAGCGGAGGACCAGTTAAGGTGCAAAGTGCTAGGAAGAAGGTTCGACTTCCGCGCAAGAGAAACCTGGCAGCCCGTGACCCGAAAGACTTGGAGACCGATGAGGAACCACCGAGGCAACGACCCTGCTACCACCCTACCGTGGGAACCATCCGTTGGATGCCTCGTACCCTGGCACGTTGGAGGGAGATGGAGAGCATCCCATCTACCTTTGAGCTTGGAGAGTCTTCTAACTCCCCAACACCCCTACCCCACACTGGGGAAGCCATAGAGCTCACTGTGCCTACCTTGGTAGCTCGCGTTCGTACGCATGAGGAGCGTCTTGATGATCTCCTAGATGATATTCGGGCACAGGGGGATGCAACCAGGCGCTTACGTCAAGGGCTCGGATCTCGAGTACAGACTCTGGAGGATAGCACTCGAGACATACAGAGTGCCACTGACTACCTCGAGTTGAGAGCTGATATGGACTGGCAGTTCACTCTCACGGTCCGAGACATGGTGGAGGCGCTGGAGGAGAGGACTTTGGCTGCAGAATTTGTGGCAAGAGCTAGCTTTGTCATGGCGGGACTTGCCATGATGATTGGGTTGTACTCCCACTTCTTCTTTTAAACCTATTATGGGCGGGTTGTGCCCATAGTACATTATGTAGTTTAAAACGTTAGTACTGATGAGGTCATGTGAACCCATCTCTTTTGTATCCTCGTCTTTTGGGAACAATGTACTATGTATGTTTTGACTATGTATGTAATGGTTTATGTTGTAATGATAGTTGTTCATGTTTGATGTTGTGGTATCCTTATGTCATGATCTATCATTATTGATATATGATGTTGTTTCTTTTTAATTGACATGTTAGAAAGAACGTCATGGCACCTAAGCGTGGGACACCCCGTAACACTACTGGTGACAACAACGAGACAATTTCCCCAAACATGGAACAACTAATAGCACAACGAGTAGCTGCCGCCATAGAGCAGTATGAAGCAAACCGAAATAGCGGAGGAGGTGCAGGAGGTAGCGGTACCGCAGGGGGTAGCGGTACAGCAGGAGGTTCCGGAGGTTCCGGAGGTAATAAAAAAAAAAAAAAAAAATAAATAAATAAATAAATAAATAAGCCATAACACATAGTCATGATCCGAATTAATGACGTTATGACTTGTGATCCTGCAGATGCTCCAAATAGGAAGTGTACCTACAAGGCCTTCCTATCCTGCAAACCCCGCAGTTTTAATGGCACCGAGGGTGCAGTAGGACTAATGAGATGGATAGAACATATGGAGTCGGTGATTGATATAAGTGAATGCACCGCTGATTGCGTAGTGAAGTATTCTACCTGCACGCTCACTGATAAAGCTTTAACTTGGTGGAATACTCAAATGAAGACTTTGGGGAGAGAGACAGCGTACCAATTGTCTTGGGAAGATTTGAAAAACATGATGATTGAGGAATACTGTCCTCGTAACGAATTGCAAAAGATTGAAACTGAGATGTGGAACCTACAGATGATAGGAGATGATGTAGCGGGATACACCGACCGCTTCAATGAATTGGCACTTCTGGTACCGCATATGGTCACACCAGAACATAAGCGTGTTGAAAGGTATCTGTGGGGCCTTGCGCCTCAAATTCGTAGCATGGTAACATCATCTAATCCAATAGATGCCAAGAGTGCTATAACTTTAGCATTCAAACTAAAGGATGATGCAGTACGTAATGAATTGTTTGTGAGGAAGGAGAACGAGGAAGGTAAATCTGGGGAGAAAAGGAAATGGATGGGAAATTCAAGTAACAAATCTGGAAAACAAGAGTTTAAGAAACAAGGAACTGTGAAGGCTTTTGCAGCCAACACAGTGGAAAGAAAGGAGTATGATAGGGGCCTACCGAGATGTAAGAGGTGTGGAAATCATCATGCCGGTGTTTGCATCAAGTGTGGAAAATGCGACAAGTTTGGTCACACCACTCAAGCATGTCGAACTAACAACCGATTGGGGAAAATCAAACCGGGATGTTTTGTATGTGGTGATCTAAAACACTTCAAGAAGGATTGTCCCAAGTGGAAGAATCAGAACAACGCTCAGGCACCAGGGAGGGCATTTGTGATGGGTGCAAGGGACGCACGCCAGGACCCGAACATCGTCACTGGTACGTTCCCGATAAATAATCACTATGCCTCTGTACTTTTTGATTCGGGTGCGGATATGAGCTTTGTATCGAATGATTTTAAATCCTTACTCGGTATTAAGGCCAGCAAACTAGATCAACGTTATACAATTGAATTAGCAAATGGGAAATTAATAGAAACCGGAGAGGTCTTTAGGGGTTGTACTTTATGTTTAGAAAACCGTACATTCAGTATAGACCTTCTACCCGTCGAGTTAGGGAGTTTTGATATTGTTATTGGTATGGATTGGTTAACCAAGAATCGTGCCGAGATAGTATGCTTCGAGAAGATTGTACGTATTCCCCTACCAAGCGGAGAAATTCTTTCAATTCAAGGCGAAAGGTGTATAACGATGTTAAAAACGATAAACTGCATGAAAACTTATAAGTATCTACGCAAGGGTTATTGTGCATTCCTGGCTCACATCGTCGAGAAGAAACCCGAAGAACGTAGACTTGAGGACATACCAGTCGTCAGAGATTATTCGGAGGTATTTCCCGGAGACTTACCAGGAATACCACCATCAAGACAAGTCGAGTTTCGGATCGACCTAGTACCAGGAGCCGCACCAGTTGCACGATCTCCGTATCGTCTAGCCCCTTCCGAGATGCAGGAACTGTCGAGCCAACTACAAGAGTTACTTGACAAAGGTTTCATAAGACCGAGTTTCTCACCATGGGGAGCTCCGGTCCTATTTGTAAAGAAAAAGGATGGAACCTTTAGAATGTGCATTGATTATCGGGAATTGAACAAGCTGACAATCAAAAATCGGTATCCTCTTCCTCGAATAGACGATTTGTTTGATCAACTTCAAGGATCCAGTTTTTATTCTAAAATTGATCTACGATCAGGGTATCATCAACTGAAAATTCAGGAAGAAGACATACCAAAAACGGCTTTTAGGACTCGTTACGGTCACTACGAATTCCTAGTTATGCCATTTGGCTTGACTAATGCACCAGCTGTTTTCATGGATCTCATGAACCGCGTGTGCAAGCCGTACTTGGATAAATTCGTGATTGTGTTTATCGATGACATATTGATATATTCACGAACCAAGGAGGAACATGAATATCATTTGAAATTAATCTTGGAACTACTCAGGAATGAGAAGCTTTATGCTAAATTCTCTAAGTGTGAGTTTTGGATCCAAGAGGTTCACTTTCTCGGACATGTCATTAATAAGAAGGGTATCCATGTGGATCCATCCAAGATTGAAGCTATCAAAAACTGGGAAGCACCAAGAACTCCGACTGAGGTGCGTCAATTTCTGGGTTTGGCAGGCTATTACAGGAGATTTATCGAGAATTTTTCAAAGATAGCCTTGCCTTTGACCACGTTAACCCAGAAGGACAAAAAGTTTGATTGGACTGATAAACAAGAATCAGCTTTTCGATTGTTGAAGCAAAAACTTTGCAGTGCACCAATCCTATCCCTTCCCGAAGGGACTGACAATTTCATTGTGTACTGTGACGCATCACACCAAGGTTTAGGATGTGTATTGATGCAGAGAGAAAAAGTCATAGCATATGCATCCAGACAACTAAAGGTGCACGAAAAGAATTATACGACCCACGACTTGGAATTGGGTGCAGTCGTGTTTGCACTCAAGATCTGGAGACATTACTTATACGGTACAAAATGTACTATATTTACAGACCACAAGAGTCTCCAGCACATCTTTAATCAGAAAGAACTCAACATGAGGCAACGTCGTTGGGTAGAACTACTGAATGATTACGACTGTGATATCAAGTATCACCCTGGCAAAGCAAACGTCGTAGCAGATGCCTTAAGTCGTAAAGAACGAGTTAAAACACTCCGTGTTCGTGCCCTAGAATTGACAATTCATACGAGTCTCACGACTCAAATTCGGATGGCACAACAAGAGGCAATCAAAGAGGAAAACAGTCAGAATGAAGCTTTACGAGGAATGATAAAGCAGTTGGAACCAAAGTCAGATGACACTTTATACTTCATGAATAGAATTTGGGTGCCATGTTTTGGTAACATACGGGAGTTGGTTATGGACGAAGCCCACAAGTCCAGGTACTCCATTCACCCAGGTTCGGATAAAATGTATAAGGATCTGAAAGAATTCTACTGGTGGCCGAACATGAAAGGAGAAATTGCTATTTATGTCGGTAAATGCCTGACATGTTCAAAAGTAAAAGCAGAACATCAGAAACCGTCGGGATTGTTACAACAACCCGAGATACCTCAATGGAAATGGGAACAGATTTCCATGGATTTCATTACAAAGTTACCCAAGACGTCGAGCGGGTATGACACTATATGGGTAATCGTCGATCGTTTGACGAAATCAGCTCATTTTCTACCCATCAAAGAAACGGATAAAACCGAGAAACTTGCAAAGCTTTATATTAAGGAAATTGTGGCTAGGCATGGAGTACCAATTTCTATTATCTCTGATAGAGACAGCAGATTCGTGTCTAGAATCTGGAAATCATTACAAGAAGCCATGGGCACACGTCTTGACATGAGCACGGCATATCACCCACAAACAGATGGTCAAAGTGAAAGAACTATTCAAACATTAGAGGATATGCTCCGTGCGTGTGCAATTGACTTCGGTGGAAATTGGGATACTCATTTGCCACTAGCTGAATTTTCATACAATAATAGTTACCACACCAGCATCAAAGCCGCTCCGTTTGAGGCGTTGTATGGTCGAAAATGTCGTTCACCGCTTTGTTGGGCAGAAGTTGGCGACAAACATTTAACCGGTCCTGAAGTTATTCAAGAGACCACAGATAAGATTTTCAAAATCAAGGATCGTCTGAAGGCCGCCCGTGACAGACAAAAGAGTTACGCGGATAACAGACGAAGACCTTTAGAATTCCAAGTAGGAGACAAAGTCATGTTAAAGGTCTCACCTTGGAAAGGAGTTGCAAGATTTGGCAACCGTGGCAAGCTTAACCCTAGGTACGTTGGACCGTTTGAAATATTGGCTAGGGTTGGCCCTGTAGCTTACAAACTCAAGTTGCCACAAGAACTAAGCAATGTACATGATACGTTTCATGTATCAAATCTCAGGAAGTGTTTATCAGACGAGACGTTAATTATACCGCCTGATGAGATTCACATAGACGACAAGTTGCACTTCATTGAGGAACCTATGGAAGTCACAGATTGGAAGGTTCAGAGAACAAGGCGCAGCCGTGTTAAGCTGGTCAAGGTACGTTGGAATTCAAAGCGCGGCCCCGAGTATACGTGGGAGCGGGAAGATAAAATGAAATCCAAGTACCCGTCACTGTTTACAAAAACATCAAGTTAGAGTGACAAGAACTGAATTTCGGGACGAAATTCTCTGTAACATGGGGAGAATGTGACACCCAGCATTTCAGGTCAATATCCACATTTCATAAACGCACGTTCATAATTATTATTTCCTGATATTTTATTTTGACTAAGTAAAGTCAAGAAGTCTAGCAAAGAAGTTTGTTCCAAGTCTAGTAAACCGTAAAGAGTTACTAGAAAAAGTAAGCAGGATAACCCGACTTAATGCGAACGTAAATGGTTAAATAAAATACCCAGAAAAATATATATATATATATATATACTATACAAAATTTACGTTGAGCCAAGATTCTAATATTTTCTTCAACGAGCCATAAAATGGTTAAAAATTATAATACCGTGAAGAATCGAAACTGAATTAAATTACCCCTTTAAAACTCTAATTGATACTAATACCATAATAAATTAATATTTAAAAATTGGTTATCATTAACCCCTAAACAACTACTTGACTTTCTTGGCCGAGAGTCAGGGGAGCCATGCTCCCACTTGCCTGATTCACTTTGATTCAGATGAAAACCATACTCTTCAGACGAAACTTCACCATTCCTTTCAAACCTTCTCTTTTCTTACGGCAAATTCCCAATTCTCTTTCAAATCGAAGTCCAGTTTTATAGTGAAAATCAACATAATTCGGTGTCATAAGGAGAATTTCAAGTGTTCTTGAAGAAAGCTCAAAAGATTCAAGACTACTTCTCTGTTTTTCTCTAAAGATCGCCATTCTCGGTTTGAGGTAAAAACTCGATACCATCCATATTATTTGCTTTAAAACCGTAACTAAACATACAAATCGTTCAAACGCAAGTAAGATAACAAGAAAACTGTGTCAAACTCAAGATTTGAACATAAAAATATACAGAGTGAATTCTGTAAATCAAAGTGCAGATATCGAAACTATAGTTTCGATACCTGTTAGTCAATCGAAACTAGGAGTTTCGATACCTATTGATCGAAACTAGGAGTTTCGATACCAGTTATTCAATCGAAACTAGGAGTTTCGATACCGGTTGTTCTATCGAAACTAGGAGTTTCGATATCTATTTACTCAATCGAAACTAGGAAGTTTCGATACCAGTTGTTCAATCGAAACTAAGTAGTTTCGATACTGATTGCCCAATCGAAACTAGGCAGTTTCGATACTATTCTTGCCAATCGAAACTAGATAGTTTCGATACCTATTTCACTCAGTCGAAACTAGGAAGTTTCGACATCTGTTCTGTTCAATCGAAACTAAGATAGTTTCGATACCTGTTCATCAGCCCCTTAAGGCAGTAACTCAGAACTATTTTCATAACAAAACAAGGTTGGAAAAACTAAAAAGATAATTAAAACAAAAGTAATTAGATCGGCTAAGTCAAGTGAACAAATTGCGTTTAAGACGAGTAGTCTTAACGTGTATGTTATCCTTGTGTAAATAGGATACGGATAGGCGAATCTGCCGTCATTCAAATTTTTGCTAGCATTTATACTGTCGAGGTGAGTTTCACTAATCCCCCTTTTTCTAAGTTTTTGAAATGATTTGGGGTGGAAACATACTTGTAAAAGACTTTTGTGTATAAATGAATGGAACTAATGATCTGACCGTATGTATGTATTGAGGGAACAATAAAGCGCTTAAAGTCCTCGTAATAAATTAGTAACCATTAGCTATGGATTTAGCCCGGGATTATATGAATAGTACTATTGGGGGTGACGCCTCCGGTCATGGTTAGTCGCGCTAACCAGGGGTCAAAATGGCCGAATGACCGCATATTGTCTTACTCGCAGAAAGGCGAGGGGAGGCACAGAAAGTTGGGGTTTGGTTACGGTCTCGTACATTACATACTATTTTGTATTCCTTGCAAGCTTACAAATGGGGTCAATAGATCGGATTAGTAATCATATTCATTGGTAATACATACAAAAGAGTTCTGATCAGGGTAAAGTGATCAGGTTTATCAAAAGAGTTCTGATCAGGTTAAAATGATCAGGTTTTACACAAAAGGGTTCTGATCAGGTTAAAACGATCAGGTTTTACACAAAAGGGTTCTGATCAGGTTAAAGTGATCAGGTTTTACACAAAAGGGTTCTGATCAGGTTAAAATGATCAGGTTTTACACAAAAGGGTTCTGATCAGGTTAAAACGATCAGGTTTTACACAAAAGGGTTCTGATCAGGTTAAAGTGATCAGGTTTTACACAAAAGGGTTCTGATCAGGTTAAAATGATCAGGTTTTACACAAAAGGGTTCTGATCAGGTTAAAACGATCAGGTTTTACACAAAAGGGTTCTGATCAGGTTAAAGTGATCAGGTTTTACACAAAAGGGTTCTGATCAGGTTAAAATGATCAGGTTTTACACAAAAGGGTTCTGATCAGGTTAAAACGATCAGGTTTTACACAAAAGAGTTCTGATCAGGGTAAAGTGATCAGGTTTATCAAAAGAGTTCTGATCAGGTTAAAATGATCAGGTTTAACAAAGAGTTTTGATCGGCAAAAAGATCAGATTTAAACATTGGGTTTATGATAACTCTTTATAATAACTTGTGAACTCACCAACCTCGTGTTGACAGTTTTAAGTATGTTTTCAGGAAATTGAACGTGGTCATCAGGTTAGCAATGTAGGTTACATGCATGCACGTGGATACGGCTTTTGGGAGGATTTCTCTTGTATAACTCATGGTCTTGAGTCATATTTGCGAAATCTTAAACATTTGTAAACTCAAATTGATATTTTGTAATGTAAATATTTTAAATTCAGTTATGTATCCAATTACATGTATGTGTTTGCGGTAATCATATGCTTTGGAAACCAGTGAAAGTCGCGCCTCGCGTTTCCGCCCTGGCGGGGTGTGACATCAGGCCTTTTGCGTGGGCATGTTTCTCAGGAGACGTGCAATGTCGTAGCTTTTCCAATGTTTGGAAAAGACTTCAGGTCTTGTCCGTAGCTTTGCCAATGTGTGGCAAAGACTTTAGGTCTTGTGTGCTCCTGTGTCTCAGACAAGGTGTAATGCCATAGCTTTGCCAATGTTTGGCAAAGAGTTTAGGTCTTTTGCGCGCGCATGTGTCTCAGGCGGCGTGTAATGCCGTAGCTTTGCCAAACACAGGTCTTGTGCGCACGCTTGTGTCTCAGGAGACGTGTAATGCCTTAGCTTTGCAAATGTATGGCATAGAGTTCAGGTCGGGTGTACGCGCCTGTGTTACGCGGCGTGTAATGTCGTAGCTTTGCTAATGTTTGGAAAAGACTTCAGGTCTTGTGCGCGCACATGTGTCTCCGGTGGCGTGTAATGCCGAAGCTTTGCCGATGTTTGGCAAAGATTTAAGGCCTTTTGCGCGCGCATGTTTCTCAGGAGACGTGCAATGTCGTAGCTTTTCAAATGTTTGGAAAATACTTCAGGTCTTGTCCGTTGCTTTGCCAATGTTTGGCAAAGACTTTAGGTCTTGTGTGCTCCTGTGTCTCAAGCGAGGTGTAATGCCAAAGCTTTGCCAATGTTTGGCAAAGAGTTCAGGTCTTTTGCGCGCGCATGTGACTAAGACGGCGTGTAATGCCGTAGCTTTGCCAAACACAGGTCTTGTGCGCACACCTGTGTCTTAAGCGGCGTGTAATGTCGTAGCTTTTCCAATGTTTGGCAAAGACTTCAGGTCTTGTGCGCACACATGTGTCTCAGGCGGCGTGTAATGTCAAAGCTTTGCCGATGTTTGGCAAAGAATTCAGGCCTTTTGCATGGGCATGTTTCTCAGTAGACGTGCAATGTCGTAGCTTTTCCAATGTTTGGAAAAGACTTTAGGTCTTGTGTGCTCCTGTGTCTCAGGCGAGGTGTAATGCCGTAGCTTTGCCAATGTTTGGCAAAGAGTTCAGGTCTTTTGCGCGCGCATGTGTCTCAGGCGGCGTGTAATGCCGTAGCTTTGCCAAACACAGGTCTTGTGCGCACGCTTGTGTCTCAGGAGACGTGTAATTCCTTTGCTTTGCAAATGTATGGCATAGAGTTCAGGTCAGGTGTGCGCGCCTGTGTCACGCGGTGTGTAATGTCGTAGCGTTGCTAATGTTTGGAAAAGACTTCAGGTCTTGTGCGCGCACATGTGTCTCAGGTGGCGTGTAATGCCGAAGTTTTGCCGATGTTTGGCAAAGATTTCAGGCCATTTTCCGCGCTCATGTTTCTCAGGAGTCGTGCAATGTCGTAGCTTTTCAAATGTTTGGAAAATACTTTAGGTCTTGTCCGTTGCTTTGCCAATGTTTGGCAAAGACTTTAGGTCTTGTGTGCTCATGTGTCTCAAGCGAGGTGTAATGCTGATATTGTGCGAAAGCACATGTCTTTATTCCGTTGTTTTAATGTGTTTTTAGTTAGTTTTATATTTGTTTTGAGTCGTTTTTATGTACAATTGAGTCTTTATCATATTTGTAGGAGTTCGTATGGAATACAAGTGAATACATGAAGAAAACGAGCAAAGGAACCAAGCCCGAAAAAGTCCAAGCTCTAGAAGACAATTTTCTAGATTTTATGTCTCTCGCGGTACGCGAGAGAGGAGTGGAGAAGCCTCGCGGTACGCGAAGATCTTCAAAAGCGCGCCCGACTAAATTGGCTCTCGCGGTACGCGAGGGGCTGGCCCAAATTCTCTCGCGGTACGCGAGAGAGTCGTAAATCCGGAAAAATTGGATTTTTAGGTTTTTATTGATGATGTCGGCTGTTATTCTGAAAAAAAAGTCGATTCCAGCCGTCAAGTTAGAACCTTTTGGCGATTTTGAGGAAGAAGAAGGCTAGTGGAGCAAGGAGTTGGAGTTTTGGAACCCGAATTGGTTATTCGTGATCGTTCGGTTTATGATTCTTCTTCTTTTATCTTTACTTTGTTTAATTGAACCTATGACTATGTTTATTACTTCTGTTTTGGTTGTTTTGAACATGTTTGTTGGCTAGATTTTGCAAACTGCCTAGGTTTAAGATGATTGCATGTTAAAGTTATGATTTTTATTGGTTTTTGGATTCAATTGATGGGTTTATGATTTAGTAAGGATCTTTGGTTGATTATGTATGATGTTAGTATATATTTACTGCTGATCTTGTGGTTGTTTGTGATTTCCTGCGTTGATTGTGGTTGTCTGCCAGTTTGATCTTCGTTTTGTGGTCATAGATCTTAGGGTTTGTGATTGTGAGTGGTTTCTAGACGTAGTAGCCATAGGAATTCATAAGTGATTACTGATTAGAAGTGAATGTGTGTCCTAATTCAATACCCGAGAGGTGAGAATTAGTCGTTTAGTCTTCGTCATTAGGAATCCGAGTATTAACAGTCTGAGAGGACGTTAGTGTTAGGTGTCTAGTGATTATAGCTATCCGAATCATAGTAGTTAGCTTGAGATTACCCCATGCATTCCTTGAGTGTATGGTAGGCGGTGAGACTGAGAGGTAATCCGTTTATTAGGGTACTTGTCATAGTTGGAAATACCTGAGAAGTGCTCCAATTATCTGGTGAGTTTAATACGCTTTAGGTAGCTGAGTTGGTGACATCCCGAGACCGAGAGTGATCAGGAATCCATTAGGTTATCTAGAGTTGTTTCATTAGAAACCCAGATCCATCATAGTTTTCAGAACCGATAGAAGTTATACTTTGCAAGTAAGATTCTTAACCTAGGTAGTGCCTTCCCTATTCTTGAATTCGTTTAAAGAGTTCTGCTTGATAGTTAAGTGTCGTTAGTTAGAAAGTTTACATTAAGTTACAACACAAAATCCCCCAATATATTTCAGTTTAGTTAGTTGAGTCAGAGTCTAGGTAGGGTTATTGCTAGTGTCTCGTGGGTTCGATATCCGGACTTCATTAGGCTTTACTACATTGATCGGTACACTTGCCGGTTGTGTGGTCTAGTATTAGATTGAGTCTAGATTTATAAATTTAAAGCTAGAGAGTCTAGGTTAGGTTTTATATAGTTATTTTTATAGACCGTCCGAGCGACATCAAGTTTTTGGCGCCGTTGCCGGGGACACTTAGGCGATAGCGTATCTAACTTTGATTGAACTTATCTGATTATTTGGTCTTTTGTGTTTTGAGTCTTTTCTATTTTGTTGAGTCTAGTTTGTGTGTCCTTTAGTGAGTCTTTGTTTTTAGTGTGTCTAGCTTGTATCTTGAGTCTGCTTAATTAAAATTTTTTTATTTAATTTTTATTAATTTTTTCATTATGTGTGAAATCTGTGGAGGACCCCATTTTACTTGTCGTTGCCCATATTCATCGGGGGAATCTAAAAACTACTATGAGTATGCTTATCAGCAGGTACAGCCACATGAGAGATACAGAACTCGAGAAGAGTTGAATGCCTGGTGCAAAGAGGCAAACGAGCAGTACGAGAGGGATATCCAAGCAATATTAGCTCGCATTGGATCACACCGGCCTACAAATATAGATCGTGTGGTTTACGATCAAGATGGGAATGAGATTGGGATCGAAACTGCATCGGGGGAGTTAATACTGGGGACTACAATGGACGACGTGCAAAGCACAGTGACAGAAGGTGAAGCACAAGTCCTACCTCCAGGTAATTATTCTGACCTTGATTGCAATACTGATTTTTATTTGTCAACTTCTACACAAGATAGCACAGTTCATTGTGATACTTTACACTTGTCTTGTGAGAATGAGTTCGTGCAGGTAATACGGGATGAAGACACAATCAAGGAGGAGCAAAAGAAGGTGCAAGAAATCATGAACACTCAATGGCACCTGATAACTAGAGCCGAACAATTACACTTTCTAGAAGAAAATGGGAGGCTAATGGACGAGCTTGAAAATCTGAAGCTACAAAAGGAAGAGGCACCTCCGGAACCGAGGACAAAAACGGGCGTAATAGTCCCACCCTCGGACCTGCAGGGTCTTAAGCAAATTCGGCCGGGTGTCTATGAATTCTCTTGGGACGAGAGTGACAATGATAGTTTTTGGAGTGAAGATGAAGAGTTGACTGAAGAAGAAGAAGTAGAGATCCCTAAAACCCCAACTGAAGGCGATTGTCTAGAAGAAGGATTGGCAGGTTTATTCGAAGAAGAGGATGTTAGGGAATCTCAGCCTGTTGATCCATTGGTTGGGAGTGAGGACGATGTTATGCAAGAATTGCAAACAGAGCCGAGGACGAAAATGGACTTCTTCGTCCCACCCTCGGTTCTACAGGGTCTTAAGCAAACTCGGCCAGGCGTTTATGAATTCTCTTGGAGTGACTGTGATGAGGATGAGTCATTAGATGAAGATGAACGAGAAGATGTGGATTTATCTGACTCTATGGAATGGATGTTTAGTGAAGAGGGTCTGCTAGAGTTGGAAGAGAAAGAGAAGGAGATAGAAGGAGAACAGGTCCCATCCTGGGAGGATGAGTTTGGTGATGAGTTGTTGGACCTGCCGACTCCTAGTGAAGAAGGATTTGACCCACTTGGCGATCTAAGGCTCCTTGAAGATTTGCTATATCAAGAGCCAAGTGTGGGGATAGAAGAAGAGGTGAAAGTGCAAGAGGTTATCAACGAACCACGAACCGAGCTGGTGTCGGACCTTAAGCTTTTCACCCAAGATAGAGAGAGGCAAGAGCCCGTGGAGGAAGTAGATGGTGGATCGCCACCCTTATCAGCACGACCACGGGACAGGGCGAGAAGACGTATGGACCGGCATGTTATGAAGGTCCTGGGATGGTCATACAAGGACCATAGGAAGGAGTATACTGGAGATGACCAATCACCGCACTACATGCCCCGTATCAGGTTTGGTCCAGGTAAGTTTAAATATTGGTGGACCGACCCGTTTACATTTTTAAAAATAAATTTAAGGTCTGCCACCCATGTTTGTCAAATCGGTGGTAGACCAATCATACTAAACGGGCCGGATGGGGGCGGCATAAAGGAGAAGCCTCCTGATAGGCTTGCTTGAGTCTCGGGCAAGTGCCCGGGATGTAGAGTTTGTGTGCATTCGTTGGTGTGAGTCCGTGTCTGTTTTTATGTTTTTTGGTATGTGTTTTGTTTGTGTCGTGTTGTGCAGGGAATTCGTGCTTGATTCGGTGAGGAAAATCATCGGGAATGAAGTTCCAGGTATGTTTACATATGTTTTTATGCTTGGGACGGGGTTTTAGTGAGTTTGGGTAAAGAAAAATTTTAATGGGTGAAAAATATTCTAAGTATAAAAATTGGAAAATTTTCCAAACTTTCTGTGAAGAACACCCCCTCGCGGTACGCGAGAAAAATCTGTCCAGGTCTTCGCGGTACGCGAAGGACAAAACTCCTGGCCGGCGATGATATCTTGTTTCTCGCGGTACGCGAGGAATCGAATCTTCCCTTCTCGCGGTACGCGAGGAATTGCTGGACTTGCCCTTCCTCCCTTGTTTCCCATGGTTCTCCATACCCACTATCACCACTACCATAAACACTACTACTCTTTTATCACCACCATTTCCACTATCATTCACCACCCCCTTCATACAATCCGACCACCACTACCATCATCCATCATCCACCACGACCATGGGAGACCTAGAAACTGTTCGTGACCGGTGATCTACTTGCTGTGGCATTCATGTCTATGTGTTTGCCACCCGTTGAGTACGTTTATCTGCATGCCATCTATCTTGAGTCTTTTAGTTTTTCGTAAGTCATTCGAGTCTTTATTTTTTATTTTATTTGAGTCAGTTTGATGCTGCGGGTATGTTTGAGGTTTATTTTGCAGGTTTTATCATCTCGCCCATACTCAATCTCCATTCGGGCAGGATTGATCATCACCATTACCAGTTTGTAAAGGCAACCCGTCAGTGAGATGTGCAAGCCGCGAAGGAAATGCTATACGGTGCACACAAGGAAGAACGAAGCTGCATACTAGATTGCATCTACATTACCAGCTAAGTCGCTTCCTGTTCTGTTTTGTTTTTATTTTTGCATTTTCATTTTTAGTTGTGTTTTGCTTCACATTGAGGACAATGTGTCTTTCAAGTGTGGGGATGTGAGTGTTTAGCTAGTTTGTGTCTTTAAAAATTCAAAAATACAAAAAAAAAATTGAAAAATTTGAAAAATGTTCTTGGAAATAATTGCATATATTTGGAAAATGATAGTAGAACTGGATCTATTTATGAGTTTAAATGATTAAATAATTGAAAACGTGTCTAATTAGTGATGTTTTGGTAGACCCAGCTAACTAGTAGAGCTTAAATATCCTGTTTGTGTTATTTAGGATTAATCACGGAATAAAATCATGATATCTTGTGGGTATTCATCTTAGAGTAATGGTAATACTGAAACTGTCAATATAGGGTGATAGGTACCACGATTAAGTTAAAATTTAAAGGTTTTTGAAATTTTTTATGGCACACCATTCTCTTTTTATGAGAATAAATCCGAGTTTCGGTGGCGCCCGCATTCCATAATCCATGTTACTCCATAATTTATGAGCTATACTGAGTTTTGCTTATGTGTTACCCTTTGGGATAGCGACTTGGAGGATACACCCCTAAGTGAGATTTATGTGCTTCATTGATAGAATGTAGTCTATGTGTTACCCTCCGGGATAGTGACTTGGTTGAAACGCCTCTAGACGAAAGTTCTTTTGCTTATTATGCTCATTATCATCCATTCATTCATGATTTCATCTGATTTCTAAAAACCTGTAAATAGTAGTTTAACGTGGTAGGGTAAATCTATATGGTTTAATCCGTGCCTAAACATGACCTTGAGACGGGATTAGGTAGAGCTGTAACTTCTAAGTGTGAGTCACATAGACTGATTGATATGTTGTATAAAATGGACTTAGAACACGTAACGGGGGCTTGAAAGTTAGTGCTTGGGTTTAATCGGACAGAAATACTAATTGTTGCTTTTTAACACGTGAGTATGTTTTGAAAATTGAAATTTATGTTTGTTGAGTTAGATGCCAGTTATGATTCCATTTGCATATTTTTCGAGGACGAAAAAAGGTTAAGTGTGGGGATATTTGATATTGTGCGAAAGCACATGTCTTTATTCCGTTGTTTTAATGTGTTTTTAGTTAGTTTTATATTTGTTTTGAGTCGTTTTTATGTACAATTGAGTCTTTATCATATTTGTAGGAGTTCGTATGGAATACAAGTGAATACATGAAGAAAACGAGCAAAGGAACCAAGCCCGAAAAAGTCCAAGCTCTAGAAGACAATTTTCTAGATTTTATGTCTCTCGCGGTACGCGAGAGAGGAGTGGAGAAGCCTCGCGGTACGCGAAGATCTTCAAAAGCGCGCCCGACTAAATTGGCTCTCGCGGTACGCGAGGGGCTGGCCCAAATTCTCTCGCGGTACGCGAGAGAGTCGTAAATCCGGAAAAATTGGATTTTTAGGTTTTTATTGATGATGTCGGCTGTTATTCTGAAAAAAAAGTCGATTCCAGCCGTCAAGTTAGAACCTTTTGGCGATTTTGAGGAAGAAGAAGGCTAGTGGAGCAAGGAGTTGGAGTTTTGGAACCCGAATTGGTTATTCGTGATCGTTCGGTTTATGATTCTTCTTCTTTTATCTTTACTTTGTTTAATTGAACCTATGACTATGTTTATTACTTCTGTTTTGGTTGTTTTGAACATGTTTGTTGGCTAGATTTTGCAAACTGCCTAGGTTTAAGATGATTGCATGTTAAAGTTATGATTTTTATTGGTTTTTGGATTCAATTGATGGGTTTATGATTTAGTAAGGATCTTTGGTTGATTATGTATGATGTTAGTATATATTTACTGCTGATCTTGTGGTTGTTTGTGATTTCCTGCGTTGATTGTGGTTGTCTGCCAGTTTGATCTTCGTTTTGTGGTCATAGATCTTAGGGTTTGTGATTGTGAGTGGTTTCTAGACGTAGTAGCCATAGGAATTCATAAGTGATTACTGATTAGAAGTGAATGTGTGTCCTAATTCAATACCCGAGAGGTGAGAATTAGTCGTTTAGTCTTCGTCATTAGGAATCCGAGTATTAACAGTCTGAGAGGACGTTAGTGTTAGGTGTCTAGTGATTATAGCTATCCGAATCATAGTAGTTAGCTTGAGATTACCCCATGCATTCCTTGAGTGTATGGTAGGCGGTGAGACTGAGAGGTAATCCGTTTATTAGGGTACTTGTCATAGTTGGAAATACCTGAGAAGTGCTCCAATTATCTGGTGAGTTTAATACGCTTTAGGTAGCTGAGTTGGTGACATCCCGAGACCGAGAGTGATCAGGAATCCATTAGGTTATCTAGAGTTGTTTCATTAGAAACCCAGATCCATCATAGTTTTCAGAACCGATAGAAGTTATACTTTGCAAGTAAGATTCTTAACCTAGGTAGTGCCTTCCCTATTCTTGAATTCGTTTAAAGAGTTCTGCTTGATAGTTAAGTGTCGTTAGTTAGAAAGTTTACATTAAGTTACAACACAAAATCCCCCAATATATTTCAGTTTAGTTAGTTGAGTCAGAGTCTAGGTAGGGTTATTGCTAGTGTCTCGTGGGTTCGATATCCGGACTTCATTAGGCTTTACTACATTGATCGGTACACTTGCCGGTTGTGTGGTCTAGTATTAGATTGAGTCTAGATTTATAAATTTAAAGCTAGAGAGTCTAGGTTAGGTTTTATATAGTTATTTTTATAGACCGTCCGAGCGACATCAAATGCCGTAGCTTTGCCAATGTTTGGCAAAGAGTTCAGGTCTTTTACGCGTGCATGTTGCCAAACACAGGTCTTATGCGCACGCTTGTGTCTCAGGAGACGTGTAATGCCTTAGCTTTGCAAATGTATGGCATAGAGTTCAGGTCGGGTGTGCGGGCCTGTGTCACGCGGCGTGTAATGTTGTAGCTTTGCCAATGTTTGGCATAGAGTTCAGGTCTGGTGCGCGCGCCTGTATCTCAGGCGGCGTCTAATGCCGTAGGTTTGCCAACGTTTGGCAAAGACTTCAGGTATTGTGCGCGTGCCTGTGTCTCAGGTGGCGTGTAATGCCGTAGCTTTGCCAATGTTTGGCAAACACTTCAGCTCTTGTGCGCGCGCATGTGTCTCAGGCGGCGTGTAATGCCGTAGCTTTGCCAATGTTTGGCAAAGAGTTCAGGTCCTGTGCGCGTGCATGTAACCCAGGGGGCGTGTAATGTCGTAGCGTTGCCAATGTTTGGCAAAGACTTCAGGTCTTGTGCGCGCAGATGTGTCTCATGCGGCGTGTAATGCCGTAGCTTTGCCAAACACAGGTCTTGTGCGCACGCTTGTGTCTCAGGAGACGTGTAATGCCTTAGCTTTGCAAATGTATGGCATAGAGTTCAGGTCGGGTGTGCGGGCCTGTGTCACGCGGCGTGTAATGTTGTAGCTTTGCCAATGTTTGGCATAGAGTTCAGGTCTGGTGCGCGCGCCTGTATCTCAGGCGGCGTCTAATGCCGTAGGTTTGCCAACATTTGGCAAAGACTTCAGGTCTTGTACGCGCGCCTGTGTCTCAGGTGGCGTGTAATGCCGTAGCTTTGCCAATGTTTGGCAAACACTTCAGCTCTTTTGCGCGCGCATGTGTCTCAGGCGGCGTGTAATGCCGTAGCTTTGCCAATGTTTGGCAAAGAGTTCAAGTCCTGTGCGCGTGCATGTAACCCAGGGGGCGTGTAATGTCGTAGCGTTGCCAATATTTGGCAAAGACTTCAGGTCTTGTGCGCGCAGATGTGTCTCATGCGGCGTGTAATGTCGAAGCTTTGCCGATGTTTGGCAAAGACTTCAGGCCTTTTGCGTGGGCATGTTTCTCAGGAGACGTGCAATGTCGTAGCTTTTCCAATGTTTGGAAAAGACTTCAGGTCTTGTCCGTAGCTTTGCCAATGTGTGGCAAAGACTTTAGGTCTTGTGTGCTCCTGTGTCTCAGGCAAGGTGTAATGCCATAGCTTTGCCATTGTTTGGCAAAGAGTTTTGGTCTTTTGCGCGCGCATGTGTCTCAGGCGGCGTGTAATGCCGTAGCTTTGCCAAACACAGGTCTTGTGCGCACGCTTGTGTCTCAGGAGACGTGTAATGCCTTAGCTTTGCAAATGTATGGCATAGAGTTCAGGTCGGGTGTACGCGCCTGTGTTACGCGGCGTGTAATGTCGTAGCTTTGCTAATGTTTGGAAAAGACTTCAGGTCTTGTGCGCGCACATGTGTCTCCGGTGGCGTGTAATGCCGAAGCTTTGCCGATGTTTGGCAAAGATTTAAGGCCTTTTGCGCGCGCATGTTTCTCAGGAGACGTGCAATGTCGTAGCTTTTCAAATGTTTGGAAAATACTTCAGGTCTTCTCCGTTGCTTTGCCAATGTTTGGCAAAGACTTTAGGTCTTGTGTGCTCCTGTGTCTCAAGCGAGGTGTAATGCCAAAGCTTTGCCAATGTTTGGCAAAGAGTTCAGGTCTTTTGCGCGCGCATGTGACTCAGGCGGCGTGTAATGCCGTAGCTTTGCCAAACACAGGTCTTGTGCGCACGCCTGTGTCTTAAGCGGCGTGTAATGTCGTAGCTTTTCCAATGTTTGGCAAAGACTTCAGGTCTTGTGCGCACACATGTGTCTCAGGCGGCGTGTAATGTCGAAGCTTTGCCGATGTTTGGCAAAGAATTCAGGCCTTTTGCATGGGCATGTTTCTCAGTAGACGTGCAATGTCGTAGCTTTTCCAATGTTTGGAAAAGACTTTAGGTCTTGTGTGCTCCTGTGTCTCAGGCGAGGTGTAATGCCGTAGCTTTGCCAATGTTTGGCAAAGAGTTCAGGTCTTTTGCGCGCGCATGTGTCTCAGGCGGCGTGTAATGCCGTAGCTTTGCCAAACACAGGTCTTGTGCGCACGCTTGTGTCTCAGGAGACGTGTAATTCCTTTGCTTTGCAAATGTATGGCATAGAGTTCAGGTCAGGTGTGCGCGCCTGTGTCACGCGGCGTGTAATGTCGTAGCGTTGCTAATGTTTGGAAAAGACTTCAGGTCTTGTGCGCGCACATGTGTCTCAGGTGGCGTGTAATGCCGAAGCTTTGCCGATGATTGGCAAAGATTTCAGGCCATTTTCCGCGCTCATGTTTCTCAGGAGTCGTGCAATGTCGTAGCTTTTCAAATGTTTGGAAAATACTTCAGGTCTTGTCCGTTGCTTTGCCAATGTTTGGCAAAGACTTTAGGTCTTGTGTGCTCATGTGTCTCAAGCGAGGTGTAATGCCGTAGCTTTGCCATTGTTTGGCAAAGAGTTCAGGTCTTTTACGCGTGCATGTTGCCAAACACAGGTCTTGTGCGCACGCTTGTGTCTCAGGAGACGTGTAATGCCTTAGCTTTGCAAATGTATGGCATAGAGTTCAGGTCGGGTGTGCGGGCCTGTGTCACGCGGCGTGTAATGTTGTAGCTTTGCCAATGTTTGGCATAGAGTTCAGGTCTGGTGCGCGCGCCTGTATCGCAGGCGGCGTCTAATGCCGTAGGTTTGCCAACGTTTGGCAAAGACTCCAGGTATTGTGCGCGCGCCTGTGTCTCAGGTGGCGTGTAATGCCGTAGCTTTGCCAATGTTTGGCAAACACTTCAGCTCTTGTGCGCGCGCATGTGTCTCAGGCGGCGTGTAATGCCGTAGCTTTGCCAATGTTTGGCAAAGAGTTCAGGTCCTGTGCGCGTGCATGTAACCCAGGGGGCGTGTAATGTCGTGGCGTTGCCAATGTTTGGCAAAGACTTCAGGTCTTGTGCGCGCAGATGTGTCTCATGCGGCGTGTAATGCCGTAGCTTTGCCAAACACAGGTCTTGTGCGCACGCTTGTGTCTCAGGAGACGTGTAATGCCTTAGCTTTGCAAATGTATGGCATAGAGTTCAGGTCGGGTGTGCGGGCCTGTGTCACGCGGCGTGTAATGTTGTAGCTTTGCCAATGTTTGGCATAGAGTTCAGGTCTGGTGCGCGCGCCTGTATCTCAGGCGGCGCCTAATGCCGTAGGTTTGCCAACGTTTGGCAAAGACTTCAGGTCTTGTACGCGCGCCTGTGTCTCAGGTGGCGTGTAATGCCGTAGCTTTGCCAATGTTTGGCAAACCTTTCAGCTCTTTTGCGCGCGCATGTGTCTCAGGCGGCGTGTAATGCCGTAGCTTTGCCAATGTTTGGCAAAGAGGTCAGGTCCTGTGCGCGTGCATGTAACCCAGGGGGCGTGTAATGTCGTAGCGTTGCCAATGTTTGGCAAAGACTTCAGGTCTTGTGCGCGCAGATGTGTCTCATGCGGCGTGTAATGTCGAAGCTTTGCCGATGTTTGGCAAAGACTTCAGGCCTTTTGCGTGGGCATGTTTCTCAGGAGACGTGCAATGTCGTAGCTTTTCCAATGTTTGGAAAAGACTTCAGGTCTTGTCCGTAGCTTTGCCAATGTGTGGCAAAGACTTTAGGTCTTGTGTGCTCCTCTGTCTCAGGCAAGGTGTAATGCCATAGCTTTGCCAATGTTTGGCAAAGAGTTTAGGTCTTTTGCGCGCGCATGTGTCTCAGGCGGCGTGTAATGCCGTAGCTTTGCCAAACACAGGTCTTGTGCGCACGCTTGTGTCTCAGGAGACGTGTAATGCCTTAGCTTTGCAAATGTATGGCATAGAGTTCAGGTCGGGTGTACGCGCCTGTGTTACGCGGCGTGTAATGTCGTAGCTTTGCTAATGTTTGGAAAAGACTTCAGGTCTTGTGCGCGCACATGTGTCTCTGGTGGCGTGTAATGCCGAAGCTTTGCCGATGTTTGGCAAAGATTTAAGGCCTTTTGCGTGCGCATGTTTCTCAGGAGACGTGCAATATCGTAGCTTTTCAAATGTTTGGAAAATACTTCAGGTCTTGTCCGTTGCTTTGCCAATGTTTGGCAAAGACTTTAGGTCTTGTGTGCTCCTGTGTCTCAAGCGAGGTGTAATGCCAAAGCTTTGCCAATGTTTGGCAAAGAGTTCAGGTCTTTTGCGCGCGTATGTGACTCAGGCGGCGTGTAATGCCGTAGCTTTGCCAAACACAGGTCTTGTGCGCACGCTTGTGTCTCAGGAGACATGTAATGCCTTAGCTTTACAAATTTATGGCATAAAGTTCAGGTCGGGTGTGCGCGCCTGTGTCACGCGACGTGTAATGCTGTAGCTTTGCCAATGTTTGGCATAGAGTTCAGGTCTGGTGCGCGCGCCTGTATCTCAGGCGGCGTGTAATGCCGTAGGTTTGCCAACGTTTGTCAAAGACTTCAGGTCTTGTGCGCACGCCTGTGTCTCAGGTGGCGTGTAATGTCGTAGCTTTGTCAATGTTTGGCAAAAATTCAGCTCTTGTGCGCGCGCATGTGTCTTAGGCGGCGTGTAATGCCGTAGCTTTGCCAATGTTTGGCAAAGAGTTCAGGTCTTGTGCGCGTGCATGTAACCCAGGGGCGTGTAATGTCGTAGTGTTGCGAATGTTTGGCAAAGACTTTAGATCTTGTGCGCGCACATGTGTCTCAGGCGGCGTGTAATGCCGAAGCATTGCCGATGTTTTGCAAAAATTTCGGGCCTTGTGCGCGCGCATGTTTCTCTGGAGACGTGCAATGTCGTAGCTTTTCCAATGTTTGAAAAATACTTCAGGTCTTGACCGTAGCTCTGCCAATGTTTGGCAAAGACTTTAGGTCTTGTGTGCTCCTCTGTCTCTGGCGAGGTGTAATGTCGTAGCTTTGCCAATGTTTGGCAAAGAGTTCAGGCCTTTTGCGCTCGTATGTGTCTCAGGCGACGTGTAATGCCGTCGCTTTGCAAACGTTTAGCAAAGACTTAAGGTCTTGTACGCGCGCCTGTGTCTCAGGCGGCGTTTAATGTCGTAGCTTGGCCAATGTTTGGCAAAGACTTTAGGTCTTGTGCGCTCCTGTGTCTCAGGAGAGGTGTATTGTCGTAGTTTTGCAAATGTTTGGCATAGAGTTCAGGTCTGCTGCGCGCGCCTGTGTCACACGGCGTGTAATGCCGTAGCTTTACCAATGTTTGGAAAAGAGTTCAGGCCTTGTGCGCACGCCTGTGTCTCAAGCGGCGTGTAATGCCGTAGCTTTGCCAATGATTGGCAAAGAGTTCAGGTCTTGTGCGCACGCCTGTGTCTCAGGCGGTGTGTAATGCCGTAGCTTTGCCAATGTTTGGTAACGACTTCAGGTCTTGTGCGCGCACATGTGTCTCTTGCGGCGTGTAATGCCGTAGCTTTTCCAATGTTTAGCAAAGACTTCAGTCTTGGGCGCGTGCATGTGTCTCAGGCGGCGTGTAATGCCGTAGCTTTGCTAATGTTAGGCAAAGACTTCAGGTCTTGTGCGCACGCCTGTGTCTGAGGCGTTGTGTAATGCCGTAGCTTTGCCAATGTTTGGCAATGACTTCAGGTCTTGTGCGCGCGCCTGTGTCTCAGGCGACGTGTAATGCTGTAGCTTTGCCAATGTTGGGCAAAGACTTTTAGACTTGTGCGCATGCCTGTGTCTCAGGCGGCGTGTAATGTCGTAGCTTTGCCAATGATTGGGAAAGAGTTCAGGTCTTGTGTGCAAGCCTGTGTCTCAGGCGGCGTGTAATTTCGTAGCTTTGTCAATGTTTGGCAAAGACTTCAGGTCTTGTGCGCGCACATGTATCTCAGGCGGCGTGTAATGTCGTAGCTTTACCAATGTTTGGCAAAGACTTCAGGTCTTGTGCGCGCACATGTGTCTCAGGCGGCGTGTAATGCCGTAGCTTTGCCAATGTTTGGCAAAGAGTTCAGGTCTTGTGTGCGCGCATGTGTTTCAGGCGGGGTGTAATGCTATAGGTTTGCCAACGTTTGGCAAAGACTTCAGGTCTTGTGCGCGCGCCTGTGTCTCAGGCGGCGTGTAATGCCGTAGCTTTGCCAATGTTTGGCAAAGACTTCAGGTCTTGTGCGCGCCTTGTGTCTCAGGCGTCGTGTAATGCCGTAGCTTTGCCAATTTTTGGCAAAGAGTTCAAGTCTTGTGCGCGTGCATGTAACCCAGGCGACGTGTAAGGTCGTAGCTTTGCCAATGTTTGGCAAAGACTTCAGGTCTTGTGCGCGCACATGTGTCTCACGCGGCGTATAATGCCGAAGCTTTGCTGAAGTTTGGCAAAGACTTCAGGCCTTTTCACGCGCATGTTTCTCAGGAGACGTGCATTGTCGTAGCTTTTCCAACGTTTGAAAATGACTTCAGGTCTTGTCCGTAGCTATGCCAATGTTTGGCAAAGACTTTAGGTCTTGTGCGCTCCTGTGTTTCAGGAGAGGTGTAATGTCGTAGTTTTGCAAATGTTTGGCATAGAGTTAAGGTCTGGTGCGCGCGCCTGTGTCACGCGGCGAGGTGTAATGCCGTAGCTTTACCAATGTTTGGCAAAGAGTTCAGGTCTTGTTCGCACGCCAGTGTCTCAGGCGGCGTGTAAAGCCGTAGCTTTGCCAATGATTGGCAAAGAGTTCAGGTCTTGTGCGAACGCCTGTGTCTCAGGCGGTGTGTAATGCCGTAGCTTTGCCAATGTTTGGTAACGACTTCAGGTCTTGTGCGCGCACATGTGTCTCTGGCGGCGTGTAATGCCGTAGCTTTTCCAATGTTTAGCAAAGACTTCAGGTCTTGTGCATGTGCATGTGTCTCAGGCGGCGTGTAATGTCGTAACTTTGTCAATGATTGGCAAAGACTTCACGTCTTGTGCGCGCGCATGTGTTTCAATCGGGGTGTAATGCCGTAGCTTTGCCAATGTTTAGCAAAGACTTTAGGTCTTATGCGCGCACCTGTGTCTGAGGCAATGTGTAATGCCGTAGCTTAGCCAATGTTTGGCATGGACATTAGGTCTTGTGCGTGCGCCTGTGTCTCAGGCGGCGTGTAATGCTCTAGCTTAGCCAATGTTTGGCAAAGAATTCAGGTCTTGTGCGCGCGCCTGTGTCTCAGGCGGCGTGTAATGCCGTAGCTTTGCCAAACATAGGTCTTGTGCGCACGCCTGTGTCTCAAGCGGCGTTTAATTCCGTAGCTTTGCCAATGTTGGGCAAAGACTTTAGGTCTTATGCGAACGCCTATGTCTCAGGCGGCGTGTAATGCCGTAGCTTTGCCAATGATTGGCAAAGAGTTCAGGTCTTGTGCGCACGCTTGTGTCTCAGGCGGCGTGTAATGTCGTAGCTTTGCCAATGTTTGGCAAAGACTTCAGGTCTTGTGCGCGTATATGTGTCTCAGGCGGCGTGTAATGCCGAAGCTTTGCCGATGTTTGGCAAAGACGTCAGGTGTGACAACCGACTTTTCAGGTCAACATCCGTACACGATATAAACGAGTTTATATTCTATTTGTTTTCGTGATTTACATAATTGCATTAATTAGGACATTAAAGCCTAAGAAAAGCCGTACATTGTTTCATTTTATATTTTGGTAATTATAGGAGTTACCGGTTCACATACCCGTATAACTCGTCTAATACGAACGTTAGTAATTAAATTAAATAACGAGCAAAATATCTAGACATATATATTACACGAACTTTACGTTGGACAATAATTCATTTTTAGACTAAAATATATATATAATACGTAAAAGTAAACTAACGAACTCTTTCGAAGATATTACCTGGTAGCGTCAACTTTGGATATCTATACCTACAAATAATCGCCTCAACGAATATTACAATCCAAGATTTCAATATCTTTCATTAACAAGCCATAAACTTAATAAATTTATAATACCGTGGAAAACATAAACCAAATTAAATTACCATTTGAAACTCTAATTAATATTAATACACATAATGAATTAAATAATTTACACTTAAATCTAATTATTTGATTAATTAACCCAACCCACTCCCTTGACTTTCTTGACCAAAAATCCCAGGGAATGCCCCATTCTCATTTCCTACGACCCATACCTCATGTCTTCAAGATTTAGATAAAAACCATACCACCTCAATCAAAAATCTCACGAACCCTTTTATCTCTCTCATTTCATACGGCAATCTCCCCAATATTCTTCAAGATTGAATTCGAGTTTTAAGGCAAAATCCACCATATTTCGGTGATTATAAGAAGAGTTCCAAGTGTTTTTCTCAAGAATCAAGCTAAGGAGCTCAAGATCATTCTCTGTTTCTCTCAAAATCGTCATCTCTATCTAGAGGTAAAAACTCGATACCATCCATATTATTTTCTTTAAAACCATAGCTAAACATACAGTTTACTCGAACGTAAGAAAAATAACTAGAAAAGTGTGTCGAATTCAAGTTTGAAACATAAAAATATGCAGGACTGATTCTGTCAATCAGAATTGCAGTAATCGAAACTATAGTTTCGATACCTGTTTACTCAATCGAAACTAGGAGTTTCGATACCTGTTACTCAATCGAAACTAGGTAGTTTCGATACCTGTTTACTCAATCGAAACTAGGAAGTTTCGATACCTATTGCCCAATCGAAACTAGGAAGTTTTGATACCCAGCCTGCTCAATCGAAACTAGGAAGTTTCGACATCTGTTCTGTTCAATCGAAACTAAGTAGTTTCGATACCTGTTTCAGGCCCATTGGGCAGTAACTTAGAAATATTTTATAACGAAACAAGTGTTGAAAAACTAAAAAGATATTTAAACAAAAGCAATCAGATTTGCTAAGTCGGTGAACAATTTGCATATAAGGCATTCGGTCATAACACGAATTACCCTTTTTGTAATTAGGGTATGAATAGTCAAGTTTGACTAGAACAATTATCATCGCAAGCATACACAAACTCAAGGTGAGTTTCACGGCCCCTTTTTACTGTTTTGTATAATTTGGGGGAAGAACATACTTATAACTATTTTTATATGATAACAAGAAAACAAGACTCGACCTTTATGTTTGCATGAGTGAACACATTTGGAGCTCATAAAGTCCCCTGATCATCATATTTATAACCATTAGCTATAGATTAGCCTGAGATTCTATGGATAGTACTATTGGGTCTAACACCCCCGGTCATGGTTAGTCGCGCTAACCATGGGTCCCTCTGGCCAAATGACTGCATAGTGTTCTAATATTGCTCGTGAGGAACGAGTGAGGGGCAAAACACCTGGTCTTGGTTTGGTTATGCCTCATGTATGTACATATTATTTGTATTCCTTGCTAGTTTACAAATGGGTCAAACATTACTTGTTTTGTTTATCATATACGTAAAATAAATTTCATGCAATTGGTTTGCTCATTGTATTCATATATAAAACCTGTGAACTCACCAACCTAGTGTTGACATTTTCAAGTATGTTTTTTAGGAAATTAATCGCGGCAACAAGAGTAACACTACGTAGGGTTCATGCATACATGGTGGATACTACTTTTGAAGATTTTTCTTGTATAACCCATAATGTTTGGGTCATATTTGCAAAATCTTAATATTTTGTAACTTCAACTACTATTTTGGGCTGTAAAACCTTAAACTTAATTTATGTATCCAGTTGTATGTATGCGTTTGCAATAATTATATGCTTTAAAAAACCATGAACGTTACGCCTCGCGTTTCCGCCTTGGCGGGGTGTGACAGATTGGTATCAGAGCCATTGATTATAGCGAACTAGGAGTTTAAAAAAAAAAATCGAACCTAGTCTATAATTTAAATGACTCACTGAGACGTTTTTCATTGCATATGCATTTCATAACTTATCATCATATTGTACGGATATCGTAGACACTGAATATCGTCACACACTAACCCCATTTCGACTTCAGACCCATGGCACCCAAATGAAGGGCACCGCGTGACACTATTGGTGAAAACAACACGATGATTTCCGCAGAAGTTGAGCAACTCATATCGCAACGTGTAGCCGCCTCCTTGGAGCAGTACGAAGCCAATCGGAATAACGGCGGAGGAAATGGTAGTGGTAGCGGAGGAGGTGCAGGAGGCAGTGGCACTGCTGGAGGTTCTGGAGGTAACAGAATGTGTAAACACCTCTGTAACATAGTCACGATCTAAGTTAATAACATTATTAAAATATTGACTTGTGACCCTACAGATACTTCGAACAAGAAGTGCACTTATAAGGCCTTTCTATCCTGCAACCCTCCCAACTTCAATGGCACCGAGGGTGCAGTAGGCCTGATGAGATGGATTGAGAAGATGGAATATGTGATTGATATTAGTGAATGCATAGCTGACTGTATGGTGAAATATGCCACTTGCACACTTGCTGACAAAGCATTAACCTGGTGGAATTCTCAGATGAAAACATTGGGAAGACAGACTGCCTACCAGCTATCTTGGGATGATCTAAAGGCCATGATGATAGAGGAGTACTGTCCTCGAAATGAATTGCAGAAAATCGAAACTGAAATGTGGAACCTTCAAATGATAGGAGATGATGTGGTTGGTTACACTGACAGGTTCAATGAGCTGGCAATCTTGGTGCCACACATGGTCACGCCAGAGTACAAAAAGGTTGAAAGGTACTTGTGGGGTCTTGCACCCCAAATTCGTAGTATGGTGACTTCGTCGAACCCCATGGATACCAAGAGTGCCATAGTCTTAGCCTACAAACTAAGGGATGATGTTGTTCGTAATGGTTTGTTCTAGAAAAAGGAAACTGAGGAAAGAAAGTTAGGAGAAAAGAGGAAATGGGTGGGAAAACCAAATACCCAATTTAGGAATCAAGCCTATAAGAGACAGGAGACTGTGAAAGTTTTTGCTGCTAACACTGTGGAGAAAAGGGGTTATGCTGGCCCCCAACCGAGGTGTGATAAGTGCGGGTATCACCATGTGGGGAAATGCACTCAATGTGAAAGGTGTAGAAAGTTTGGACATCGAGCACAGACATGCCTACTCAATGCCAACCCCACCGATAAGATTAAGCAAGGATGCTATGAATGTGGAGATCTGAAGCACTACAGGAAAGATTGCCCCAAGTTGAATAATCAGAATAACAATCAGGCCCGAGGAAGAGCGTTCGTGATGGGAGCTGGGGACGCACGCCAGGACCCTAACATTGTCACTAGTACGTTCCTTATAAACAATCATTATGCTTCTATACTTTTCGATACGGGTGCTGATATGAGTTTTGTGTCAAATGACTTTAAGTCCCTACTCGGTATTAAGTCCAGCAAACTAGACCAAAATTATACAATTGAATTAGCAAACGGGAAATTAATTAAAACCGAAGAAGTCATTCAGGGTTGTACTCTATGTTTGAAAGACCACACCTTTAGTATAGACCTGTTACCTGTTGACTTGGGAAGTTTTGACGTTGTTATTGGTATAGATTGGTTGTCGAAGAATCACGCCGAGATCGTTTGTTTTGAGAAGATTGTTCATATTCCTATCCCAAACGGAGAAGTTCTTTCGGTACAAGGTGAGAAAAGTAGAGTGACATTGAAGATGATAAACTGCATGAAAGCTCGTAAGTATCTACGTAAAGGCTATTGCGTGTTCCTGGCTCACGTCGTCGAGAAGAAACCCGAGAAACGTCGACTTGAAGACCTACCAATCGTTAAGGATTACCCCGAAGTTTTTCCTGAAGACTTACCTGGATTACCACCACCGAGGCAAGTCGAATTCCGAATCGACTTAGTACCAGGAGCCGCCCCTGTTGCGCGATCACCGTATCGACTAGCACCTTCCGAGATGTGACACCCGACATTTCAGGTCAATATCCGTACACATTATGAACAAGTTTACATTACAATAAACGAGTTTACATTATAATTATTTTTTTGATTTACGTAATTTCACAAACAAGGACATTAAGGTCCATCAAAAACCGTACATGGTCTCACTTCATATTTGGTAATTCTAGGAGTTACCGGATCACGTGTTATATACACCGACAAATTCGAACACTAGTGGTTAATTTAAATAACCAGAGAAATATATATTTTATTTCCACAAACTTTGCGTAGAACAATAAATTATTTTCAGAATAAGTTTATAATACCGTGGAGGATCTAAACCGGATTTATTTACCCCTTTAAAACTCTAATTAATACCTAAATCTAATTATTTTATTCAAAATTATCCCAAACCACTTTTATTGACTTTCTCGGCCGAAGCCAGAGAAAGCCACTCCCACGATCATCTTTTACTCACATCCGAATTATTTTACTCAAAACCCATACCTCCTATTGCGAAAAACTCAGACATAACCATACTCACTTCCATCACTTTTCTCATAATTCCTTTCATCACTCTCATTTTCATACGGCAAACATTCCAATTCTCTTCAATTCGAAGTCCAGTTTCAAGGCAAAATCCTACCACAAACCAGTATTTTAAGAAGAAATTTCAAGTGTTTCTGCAAAAGAGTCGAGATCATCTCTGTTTTCTTCATCATTTTCATCTCGGTTTTAAGGTAAAAACTCGATATTTTTCATATTATGTTCTTTAAAACCGTAACTAAACTTACATCTTATTTAAACGCAAGAAAGATAACAAGAAGAGTGTGTCGAATTCAAGTTTAAAACATCAAAATATGCCGGACTGATTCTGTCAAAACAGAAGTCCAGTAATCGAAACTAGGAGTTTCGATACCTGTTTCTCAATCGAAACTAGGAGTTTCGATACCTGTTTCTCAATCGAAACTAGGAGTTTCGATACCTGTTTCTCAATCGAAACTAGGAGTTTCGATACCTGTTTCTCAATCGAAACTAGGAGTTTCGATACCTGTTGCTCAATCGAAACTAGGAGTTTCGATACCTGTTGGTCAATCGAAACTAGGAGTTTCGATACCTTTTACTCAATCGAAACTAGGTTGTTTCGACTCCTGACCACTCCATCGAAACTAAGTAGTTTCGACACACATATGCCCAATCGAAACTAAGAAGTTTCGACACCTGTACAACAGTCCCAGTTGGGCAGTAACTCAAAACTATTTTATAACAAAACATGTGTTGGAAAACTAAAACGATATTTAAACAAACATAATCAGATTTACAAGGTCGGTGAACAATTTACAATTAAGACGTTGGTCTTAACAACAATTTACCCTTGGTATCTAGGGTACAAACAGTCAAGGTTGACTACAACAAATATTATTACAAGTATATACACAAACTCAAGGTGAGTTTCACGGCCCCTTTCTTTTTTTTTACTGTTTTCAAATATTTGGGGGAGAAACATACTTCAACTATTTTATGGGATAACAAGAGAATAAGACACGACTTTATGTTTACATGGGATGAGAACAACACATTGGAGGCCGCTAAAGTCCCCTGGAACAACATAGTAACCATTAACTGTAGCCTAGGGTCCTATGAATAGTACTATGGAGAGTGACGTCTCCCGGTCATGGTTAGTCGCGCTAACCACAATCTGGAGGATTTATGGCCGCATAGAATCTGATAACGCTTAATAGGGGCTCACACATGTCAAGGTTTGGTTACGCCCCATGTATGAACATATTATTTGTATTCCTAGCTAGTTTACAAATGGGTCAACAATTCTTATTCTGTTTATCACATACAACTGAAACTATTTACGAACAATGAAATTTTGCAAAGAACTATTTGATTAAACCTGTGAACTCACCAACCTCGTGTTGACGATTTTAAGTATGTTTTTCAGGTAACTGAACGTGATTTCAAGGTTAGCAATATAGATTACATGCATGCACGATGGATACTACTCAAGGAGGATTTCCCTTGTATAACTCATTGAGTTGAGTCATATTTGTGAAATCTTAACTTTTTGTAAACTCAGATTATGTTTTGTAATGTAAAACATTAAACTTGTTAATATATCCATTTATCATGTATGTGTTTGCGGTAATCATATGCTTTGGAAACCATGAACGTTGCGCCTCGCGTTTCCGCCTTGGCGGGGTGTGACAGAACCTGGTATCAGAGCCATTGATTATAGTGAACTAGGAATCTAAATTGGAACCTAGTCTATAATCTAAATGACTCACTAAAACGTTTTCATTGCATAAGCATTGCATGACCAGTCATTTTGTCATATGGATATTGTAGTCACAAGCATGTCGTCACATTCACATTCTGATCCCGTCTCTGACACTGAATCAAACGAGGAACGTTCCGCCTCACATCCCAAAAATCGAGTACAAACCCGTAGCTCCACACCACCTAAAGTCGCCTTGGGAAAACCGCCTATCGTCTACCGAAAGAGAAACGGAGGACCAGTTAAGGTGCAAAGTGCTAAGAAGAAGTTTCGACTTCCACGCAAAAGGAATCTAGCAGCCCGTGACCCAGAAGACTTGGTGGCTGGTGAAGAACCACCTAGGCAAAGACCCTGCTACCACCCTACTGTGGGAACCATCCGTTGGATGCCTCGTACCCTGGCACGTTGGAGGGAGATGGAGAGCATTCCATCTACCTTTGAGCTTGGAGAGTCTTCTAACTCCCCAACACCCCTACCCCACACTGGGGAAGCCATAGAGCTCACTGTGCCTACCTTGGTAGCTCGCGTTCGTACGCATGAGGAGCGTCTTGATGATCTCCTAGATGACATCCGGGCACAGGGGGATGCAGCCACGCGACTTCGTCAAGGACTCGGATCTCGAGTTCAGACTCTAGATGACCGCACCCGAAACATACAGGATGCCACTAACTATCTAGAGCTGAGAGCTGACATGGATTGGCAGTTCACTGTTACGGTCCGAGACATGGTGGAGGCTCTGGAAGAAAGGACGTTGGCTGCAGAATTTGTGGCGAGAGCTAGTTTTGTCATGGCAGGACTTGCCATGATGATTGGATTGTACTCTCACTTCTTCTTTTAAACCTATTACGGGCGGGTTGTGCCCGTAGTACATTAAGTAGTTTAAAACTTTAGTACTGATGAGGTCATGTGAACCCATCTCTTTTGTATCCTTGTCTTTTGGAACAATGTACTATGAATGTTTTAACTATGTATATAATGGTTTATGTTTTGATGTTGTCGTATCCTTATGCCATGAGCTATCATTATTGTCATATAATGTTGTTTCTTTTTAATTGATATGTTAGAAAGAACGTCATGGCACCTAAGCGTAGGACAACCCGTAACACTACTGGTGACAACAACGAGGCGATTTCCCGAAATGTGGAACAACTTATAGAACAACGAGTAGCTGCTGCCATGGAGCAGTATGAAGCCAATCGAAATAATGGAGGAGGTGTAGGAGGTAGCGGTACAGCTGGAGGTTCCGGAGGTGCAGGAGGTAGCGGTACAGCTGGAGGTTCCGGAGGTAATAAAATAAATAAGCCATAACATATAGTCATGATTCGAATTAATGACGTTATGACTTGTAATTCTACAGATGCTCCAATTAGAAAGTGCTCCTACAAGACCTTTCTGTCTTGCAAACCCCGTAACTTCAATGGCACCGAGGGTGCAGTTGGACTAATGAGATGGATAGAGAAGATGGAATCGGTGATTGATATTAGTGAATGCACCGCTGACTGCATGGTGAAGTATTCTACATGCTCACTCACTGATAAAGCTTTAACCTGGTGGAATTCACAAGTAAAGACTTTGGGAAGGCAGACATCATATGAGTTGTCATGGGAAGACTTAAAAGCCATGATGATCGAGGAATACTGTCCTCGAAATGAGTTGCAAAAGATCGAATCTGAAATGTGGAATTTACAAATGACAGGAGATGATGTTGCTGGCTACACTGACCGATTCAATGAGTTAGCAATCTTGGTTCCACACATGGTCACCCCAGAATACAAGAAGGTTGAAAGATACTTGTGGGGTCTCGCACCTCAAATCCGAGGTCTGGTGACTTCATCGAACCCTATGGATGCCAAGAGCGCCATAACTCTGGCTTTCAAGCTAAGGGATAATGCTGTACGTGATGGTTTGTTTGAGAAGAAGGAGACCGAAGGAGGGAAATCTGGAGAAAAGAGGAAATGGTTTGGAAAACCAATTAATCAAAACAAGAATCAGATTTACAAGAGACCTGAAACTATAAAATCCTTTGTTGCCAACACTGTGGAACAAAAAGGATACCTTGGAGCACGACCAAGGTGTGACAATTGTGGATATCATCACAATGGGAAGTGTACCCAATGTGGAAAATGTAAAAAGTATGGACATCTAGCCCATGACTGTAGGAGCAATACAAACCCTAACAAGATAAATCAAGTAGCAGGAAAAGTCAACCCAGGAACAGAAAGGATGAATCAAGGATGCTTTGAATGTGGAGATCCAAAGCACTTCAGAAAAGACTGTCCAAAGTTGAAGAACCGAAACGACAATCAGGCCCGTGGAAGAGCATTTGTGATGGGGGCTGGTGACGCACGACAAGATCCAAACATTGTCACTGGTACGTTCCCGATAAATAATCACTATCCCTCTATACTTTTCGATACGGGTGCTGATTTGAGTTTTGTGTCAAATGACTTTAAGTCCCTACTCGGTATTAAGCCCAGCAAACTAGAACAAAAGAATACAATTGAATTAGCGAACGGAAAATTAATTAATACCGGAGAGGTCATTCAAGGTTGTACCTTATATCTTAAAAATCACACATTTAGTATAGATCTGTTACCTGTTGACTTAGGAAGCTTTGACGTTGTTATTGGCATGGATTGGATGTCAAAGAATCATGCAGAGATTGTTTGTTTTGAGAAGATTGTCCAAATTCCACTCCCAAACGGAGAAGTTCTTTCGATTCAAGGTGAGAAGAGTAGAGTAGCGTTAAGGATGATAAACTGCATGAAAACTCGTAAGTACCTACGCAAAGGCTATTACGTATTCCTGGCTCACGTCGTCGAGAAGAAACCCGAGGAACGTCGACTTGAGGATATACCAATCGTTAAGGAATATCCTGAAGTTTTTCCTGAAGACTTACCTGGTTTACCACCACCGAGGCAAGTCGAATTCCGAATCGACTTGGTACCAGGATCCGCACCGATTGCGCGATCGCCGTATCGATTAGCACCTTCTGAAATGCAAGAGTTATCAAATCAACTACAAGAGTTGCTTGATAAAGGTTTCATAAGACCGAGTTTCTCACCTTGGGGAGCTCCGGTCTTATTCGTAAAGAAAAAGGATGGAACCTTTAGGATGTGTATAGATTACCGAGAATTAAACAAGCTTACAATCAAAAACCGATACCCACTACCTCGAATAGATGATTTGTTCGATCAACTACAAGGTTCTAGCTTCTACTCTAAGATCGATCTACGGTCAGGGTATCATCAACTAAGAATCCAAGAAGAAGATGTACCAAAGACAGCATTTAGGACTCGTTATGGTCACTACGAATTCCTAGTTATGCCATTTGGTTTGACAAACGCACCAGCTGTTTTCATGGATCTCATGAACCGCGTGTGCAAACCATACTTGGATAAATTCGTGATTGTATTTATCGATGACATATTAATATATTCACGAACCAAGGAGGATCATGAACATCATCTTAAATTAATCTTAGAACTACTCAGAAACGAGAAACTTTACGCTAAATTCTCTAAGTGTGAGTTTTGGATCCAAGAAGTGCATTTTCTTGGACATGTCATCAACAAGGAAGGAATTCACGTTGATCCATCTAAAATTGAAGCGATCAAAAACTGGGAAGCACCAAAGACTCCGACAGAAGTACGTCAATTTTTAGGTTTGGCCGGCTATTACAGACGATTCATCGAGAATTTTTCAAAAATAGCCCTGCCTTTAACCAAATTAACCCAGAAAGAAAATAAGTATGATTGGAATGACAAGCAAGAGTCAGCTTTTCAAATACTAAAGCAGAAGCTGTGTAGTGCACCAATTCTATCCCTTCCTGAGGGAATCGACAATTTTGTCGTATACTGCGATGCATCACACCAAGGACTGGGTTGTGTGTTAATGCAAAGAGACAAAGTCATCGCATATGCCTCACGACAACTAAAAGTGCACGAAAAGAATTATACGGCCCACGACTTGGAATTGGGTGCAGTTGTGTTTGCGCTCAAGATTTGGAGACATTATCTTTACGGTACAAGATGCACTATCTTTACTGATCACAAGAGTCTTCAACATATCTTCGATCAAAAGGAACTTAACATGAGACAACGTCGTTGGGTAGAACTACTAAACGACTATGATTGTGATATCAAGTACCATCCCGGAAAAGCCAATGTCGTAGCAGACGCCTTAAGTCGCAAAGAACGAGTTAAAACTCTCCGTGTTCGTGCCCTAGAATTGACAATTCATACAAATCTCACTACTCAAATTCGGATGGCACAACAAGAGGCAATTAAAGAAGAAAACATTCAAAATGAAGCTCTACGAGGAATGATAAAGCATTTGGAGTCTGAGTCAGATGACACTTTATACTTCATGAATAGAATTTGGGTGCCATGTTTTGGTAACTTACGGGAGTTAGTTATGGACGAAGCCCACAAGTCCAGGTACTCCATTCACCCGGGTTCAGATAAAATGTATAAAGATCTAAAAGAATTATATTGGTGGCCCAATATGAAAGGAGATATTGCCACATATGTCAGTAAATGCTTAACGTGTTCAAAAGTAAAAGCCGAACATCAGAAACCGTCTGGTTTGTTACAACAACCTGAAATTCCCCAATGGAAATGGGAACAGATTTCTATGGATTTCATCACGAAATTACCCAGGACGTCTAGTGGTTATGATACCATATGGGTAATTGTCGACCGATTAACGAAATCTGCTCACTTTCTGCCAATGAAAGAAACTGACAAGACAGAGAAACTTACAAGACTCTATGTTAAAGAAATTGTGGCAAGACACGGAGTGCCAAATTCTATTATCTCCGATAGAGACAGCAGATTCGTGTCTAGGATCTGGAAATCATTACAAGAAGCAATGGGCACACGTCTTGACATGAGCACGGCATATCACCCACAAACAGATGGTCAAAGCGAAAGGACCATTCAGACATTAGAAGATATGCTCCGTGCGTGTGTAATTGATTTCGGAGGAAATTGGGATACTCATTTACCATTAGCTGAGTTTTCCTACAATAACAGTTACCATACGAGCATTAAGGCAGCTCCGTTTGAAGCTTTATATGGTCGTAAATGCCGCTCACCGTTATGTTGGGCGGAAGTTGGTGAAAAACATTTGACAGGCCCTGAGATTGTCCAGGAAACCACTGATAAGATTTTCAAAATTAAGGACCGTTTGAAAGCGGCCCGAGATAGACAAAAGAGCTATGCTGACAACAGACGAAAACCATTAGAATTTCAAATTGGTGACCGAGTAATGTTAAAAGTCTCACCATGGAAAGGCGTTGCAAGGTTTGGTAACCGTGGTAAGCTCAACCCTAGATACGTTGGCCCGTTCGAAATACTAGCTAGAGTTGGCCCTGTAGCTTACAAACTCAAGCTACCACAAGAACTAAGCAATGTACATGATACGTTTCATGTATCAAATCTCAAGAAGTGTTTATCAGATGAGACACTAATTATACCGCCTGACGAGATTCACATTGACGATAAACTTCACTTCATCGAGGAACCGATTGAGATTTCAGATTGGAAGGTTCAAAAGCTGAGACGTAGTCGGATCAAACTGGTGAAAGTACGTTGGAACTCAAAGCGTGGTCCTGAGTATACATGGGAACGAGAGGACCAAATGAAAACAAAATACCCATCCTTGTTTAAGGATACACCAGTTCAAGATAACACGAATTGAATTTCGGGACGAAATTCTTTTATCAAGGGGAGAATGTGACACCCGACATTTCAGGTCAATATCCGTACACATTATGAACAAGTTTACATTACAATAAACGAGTTTACATTATAATTATTTTTGTGATTTACGTAATTTCACAAACAAGGACATTAAGGTCCATCAAAAACCGTACATGGTCTCACTTCATATTTGGTAATTCTAGGAGTTACCGGATCACGTGTTATATACACCGACAAATTCGAACACTAGTGGTTAATTTAAATAACCAGAGAAATATATATTTTATTTCCACAAACTTTGCGTAGAACAATAAATTATTTTCAGAATAAGTTTATAATACCGTGGAGGATCTAAACCGGATTTATTTACCCCTTTAAAACTCTAATTAATACCTAAATCTAATTATTTTATTCAAAATTATCCCAAACCACTTTTATTGACTTTCTCGGCCGAAGCCAGAGAAAGCCACTCCCACGATCATCTTTTACTCACATCCGAATTATTTTACTCAAAACCCATACCTCCTATTGCGAAAAACTCAGACATAACCATACTCACTTCCATCACTTTTCTCATAATTCCTTTCATCACTCTCATTTTCATACGGCAAACATTCCAATTCTCTTCAATTCGAAGTCCAGTTTCAAGGCAAAATCCTACCACAAACCAGTATTTTAAGAAGAAATTTCAAGTGTTTCTGCAAAAGAGTCGAGATCATCTCTGTTTTCTTCATCATTTTCATCTCGGTTTTAAGGTAAAAACTCGATATTTTTCATATTATGTTCTTTAAAACCGTAACTAAACTTACATCTTATTTAAACGCAAGAAAGATAACAAGAAGAGTGTGTCGAATTCAAGTTTAAAACATCAAAATATGCCGGACTGATTCTGTCAAAACAGAAGTCCAGTAATCGAAACTAGGAGTTTCGATACCTGTTTCTCAATCGAAACTAGGAGTTTCGATACCTGTTTCTCAATCGAAACTAGGAGTTTCGATACCTGTTTCTCAATCGAAACTAGGAGTTTCGATACCTGTTTCTCAATCGAAACTAGGAGTTTCGATACCTGTTTCTCAATCGAAACTAGGAGTTTCGATACCTGTTGCTCAATCGAAACTAGGAGTTTCGATACCTGTTGGTCAATCGAAACTAGGAGTTTCGATACCTTTTACTCAATCGAAACTAGGTTGTTTCGACTCCTGACCACTCCATCGAAACTAAGTAGTTTCGACACACATATGCCCAATCGAAACTAAGAAGTTTCGACACCTGTACAACAGTCCCAGTTGGGCAGTAACTCAAAACTATTTTATAACAAAACATGTGTTGGAAAACTAAAACGATATTTAAACAAACATAATCAGATTTACAAGGTCGGTGAACAATTTACAATTAAGACGTTGGTCTTAACAACAATTTACCCTTGGTATCTAGGGTACAAACAGTCAAGGTTGACTACAACAAATATTATTACAAGTATATACACAAACTCAAGGTGAGTTTCACGGCCCCTTTCTTTTTTTTTACTGTTTTCAAATATTTGGGGGAGAAACATACTTCAACTATTTTATGGGATAACAAGAGAATAAGACACGACTTTATGTTTACATGGGATGAGAACAACACATTGGAGGCCGCTAAAGTCCCCTGGAACAACATAGTAACCATTAACTGTAGCCTAGGGTCCTATGAATAGTACTATGGAGAGTGACGTCTCCCGGTCATGGTTAGTCGCGCTAACCACAATCTGGAGGATTTATGGCCGCATAGAATCTGATAACGCTTAATAGGGGCTCACACATGTCAAGGTTTGGTTACGCCCCATGTATGAACATATTATTTGTATTCCTAGCTAGTTTACAAATGGGTCAACAATTCTTATTCTGTTTATCACATACAACTGAAACTATTTACGAACAATGAAATTTTGCAAAGAACTATTTGATTAAACCTGTGAACTCACCAACCTCGTGTTGACGATTTTAAGTATGTTTTTCAGGTAACTGAACGTGATTTCAAGGTTAGCAATATAGATTACATGCATGCACGATGGATACTACTCAAGGAGGATTTCCCTTGTATAACTCATTGAGTTGAGTCATATTTGTGAAATCTTAACTTTTTGTAAACTCAGATTATGTTTTGTAATGTAAAACATTAAACTTGTTAATATATCCATTTATCATGTATGTGTTTGCGGTAATCATATGCTTTGGAAACCATGAACGTTGCGCCTCGCGTTTCCGCCTTGGCGGGGTGTGACACGAGATGCAGGAATTATCTAATCAACTGCAAGAGTTGCTGGATAAAGGTTTCATAAGACCGAGTTTCTCACCCTGGGGAGCTCCGGTCTTGTTCGTAAAGAAAAAGGATGGAACCTTTAGGATGTGTATTGATTACCGAGAATTAAACAAGCTTACAATCAAAAACCGATATCCACTTCCTCGAATAGACGATTTGTTCGATCAACTACAAGGTTCTAGCTTCTACTCTAAGATCGATCTACGCTCGGGGTATCATCAACTAAGAATCCAAGAAGAAGATGTACCAAAGACGGCATTTAGGACTCGTAACGGCCACTACGAATTCCTAGTTATGTCGTTTGGTTTGACGAACGCACCAGCTGTTTTTATGGATCTCATGAACCGAGTGTGCAAGCCATACTTGGATAAATTCATGATAGTATTTATTGATGATATATTAATATATTCACGAACCAAGGAGGATCATGAACATCATCTGAAATTAATCTTAGAACTACTCAGGAATGGTATTCACGTAGACCCATCCAAGAATGAAGCTATCAAAAACTGGGAAGCACCAATGACTCCGACCGAAGTGCGTCAATTTTTGGGTTTGGCCGGCTATTACAGACGATTCATCGAGAATTTTTCAAAAATAGCCCTGCCTTTAACCACATTAACCCAGAAAGAAAAGAAGTTTGATTGGAGTGACAAGCAAGAGTCAGCTTTTCAATTACTGAAGCAGAACCTGTGTAGTGCACCGATCTTATCCCTTCCTGAGGGAATCGACAACTTTGCCGTATACTGCGATGCATCCCACCAGGGACTTGGTTGTGTGTTAGTGCAAAGAGACAAAGTCATCGCATATGCCTCACGACAACTAAAAGTGCACAAAAAGAATTATACGACCCATGACTTGTGTGACATTTCGGGTTTTTATTCACGCTTTTATATTATGTATCCTGTAAACATTTTTTTTTCTATTGGAATGCAAGTGATTTTATTTAAAATTTTATGCAAGTATATATATATATATATATATATATATATAATTTAGGGGTTTAAAATGAATAAAATTTTATAAGTTTTAAACTTATATAAAAAATCTAAATTTAAAAAGGGTCATTTATAAATAAAATAACCTATTTAAATAAAATAATTAACTTTTATAAAAATATTTATAATAATAATAAATAAGTTTTGTAAAATACAATTGAAATTAAAAAGAAATTTAACAAATTATTTTTTTATAAAAGTTAAAGGGCTGTTTTGAAAATTTTGAAACTAAAAGGGTTTAAAACATAAATCAGTTCAGGGACTAAACGTGGCCAAACTAAACCACAAGGACTCATCCGTAATTAATGCAAGGACTAAATTAAAACAGAAACAAACTCTAGGGATCATTCTTGCCAAAGTCCAATTCGTATTTCCGGTCATCCCTTTCCCTTTGTCCGGTTGTCCGAGGCTTTTTCTGGCGACACCCCGACAGGGCTGTTCCCTACACCTCGACAGCTGCTAAAGGCGGCTCTGGCCTCGTCGTCCCCACGCGAACAAAAGCCCTCGACCAATTTGTCGATTAATCATACGAAAAGTCGGATCGTGTCTATGGCCGAGAACCCACGCCACGATTTCGAGCCGGCAGTCAACCTCCACGCGTGCTTGATAGCTCGTTAGCTTCGTCTCGTCCAGACGAATGTCCAGACACCCTCAATTGCATATTTCATTATAGGGATTGGGTTCGGCTATAAATGGCCATTTACGGACCTGCACGAGCTCGCCACCCCTCTCTGTCTACTCTCTCTTTAAATTGAGGATACCACTGTGTTCGTTGCATCCAGACGAAGCTCCCCAGCCCCCTTTGAAGTTCCAATTTGGACCAGAACCCGAGTTCAGTTGTACACTTTTTCGAGTTTTTGTTCCAACTTGTCGGACCACTTTGATTCAGGTATTATCGCCGCATTTCATTCCTTTACCTTCGTTTTGCTAATGGCTAACTAATACATATCGGTTACCGAGCAAATTTTGACCATTTCCGAGCAATCAAAAGTTCTCGGTGACTTGGTCCTCAAGTTGCCGAGAACCAGCGACCAACTCGCATTGGGTTTATTAATTAAACGGTACACACAAAACCAGCGATGGGCAGTAGCCCGGCTAGTTATGCGTGTGTGTGTTTGTGTTGTAGGTCGCAGGTTCGATCCCGGTTGGCCTTCGGCCCATTTTTTTTTATCTTTTTTTATTCTGTTTGTATTTTAATTATTTATTCTAATTTATTTTAACATTCTTTTTATACAATAAAAACTGAAACAAGTCGGTTTACTCGTTCGTTTATTCCGGGAACCATTAAAATTCTTTTAAACATATTTAACCCACAAAAATTTTTATAAAATAATAAATGTTATATTTTTTAAAATAGTTTCAACTTACTAAAAATATATATAATAATAATATTAATAATAAATAAATAAATAGAAACTTTTATAAATACCTAATAAATACTTATTTAAAAATGTAATATTTAAACAATATATATATATATTTTTAAGTTAAAGTTTTACAAAACCATTATCATATACCTACCATATTTTATACAAATAAATATTTAGGAACATTATTATAAAACCTATATACATTTAAATACGAATACGCACATACAAACATACAATAATACTTATCTATCCACAAAGGATTCCATCGTGCTTAGGTTTCAACGTCCTTATCACCCGCACTCGTGGATTATCATATCCGCTAGCCAGGTGAGTTACATAGCCCCTATTTTACATTTTCATACGTTTTGGGGTGAAACATTATACATGCTACTCACATTGTTTATACGTGTTATACATGAGACTATATGCTTATTCTTTGGATGTACATACATTTAAACACAAGACAACCAACTGTAATATTGATAGATCTATTGTGCCTGACCAGCCCACCCGGTTAGGGTGTTTATTACTGCATACTCGGATATAACCGAGGGTTATATTCAAACATATCGGATATAGTGGGTAACTAAATTCAAACATACCGGACTTAGCTGTTGTGCTCTGTTCAAGCGCGTCAAACTCGGTTTGAATTGTGATTAAATAAATGATACATCATACATACTATGTTTAACAATATAAACAATGAGTTGCAAAACGATTTACAACTACTATTTACAGGAAATACTAAACCTATGTACTCACCAACTTTTTAGTTGACACTTGATTTAAATAATGTTTCTGGTTTGGATATGTGACTACTTGCCAAAGATTCTCCACTTAAGAACTATGGACCTAGTTAAATAAACCAATGTTTTGAACTAGACTAGGTTATTTGGAATGTATTGTATTTGGATCTTGTTGTCTTTAAACTTAATTAATGAATTATGCAACCATTAGCTATCATGTGCTTTTGAACAATCATCACATTGTCCGCCTCGATGATTCCGCCATCGGTCGGGGTGTGACAGATTTGTATCAGAGCCATGGTTATAGGGAATTAGGTTATTAGACACGATGACCTAGACTATAACCCTAGGACTCCCTTTTATGTGTTATGTGCTAAATGATTAATTGCTATGTGAATTATTTGTAGTTAGGTATTATTTGAATTTTCCCAAGTTTGGTACGTGAGACTCATACACATACATACAAGGCTTAAATACATGATACATACTTTACATACATATTTGACAAACAAACTTATGCAAACAAATACACTACTCATCCTTGTCCATACTCTTTCCTAATCCATGATTATTGCAACATTCCTACACATTTTATACTCATAGACTCTCAAGTGTATTAAAATCTTGAAAATCTCGTCAACGACTTAATTTCTTGAAACCAGTAAAGGACACGTGCAATCTGGAAGGGTGACACTTGTACATTGGGTTTTCTGTCTAGGAAAGCATTTCGTATAAATCCAAATAAACGGACCCGTATGCTTTCTTGGGAATTCCTGAAGTGAGTGTTTACCTATAGGCTAAATCATGTCTCCTTGAAAGTTTTGAGGAATTATTTAACGTTGATAAGTCAATGTATTCGCAAGGATACGATCCGAACTTAAACTCAAAATTTGGGGACATTATAGCAAGATAGGAAGAACTAGACGAACATGCAAAGCGAATCATTATTACGAGTGCACACGTAATAACGATTTGTAGTGCATGCAAGTCCCGGCAATTCCTATTACGCAAATAATGATCTATAACATCATGTCCTACCCGGAAAAGATGACTTAGTTTCCCCTATCAACTTAGAATAAATACACATGCACTGGCACGCGTCATGATAAATCTCGTATTTCTGCTTACATAATTTCCCGCTATAACTCATATTTATCCGTCTTATCTAAAATATCATTGTCTTTTCTTATGGTGTTAGAATGCCTCCTCGACGTGCAAACTCTAGCACTTCTAACCCGGATCTTGCTACTCTCCTTGCCCAGCTAGTAGGGCAAATGACCCAAGCAAATAACAACAGTGATGGGTCTCACAACATCCAAGGGAACGGTGGTACCAACCCGCCTCATTGCACGTTTAAGCACTTTAACAAGTGCAACCCTACTAAATTCTTCGGGACTGAAGGTGCTACCGGCCTACTTCAATGGTTTGAAAGCATGGAAAGCACATTCCTAAACAGCGACTGTCCCGATAATCTTCGGGTTTGTTATGCCACAAGTGTACTCCAAAAGAGAGCCCTCACCTGGTGGAACGGTGAGAAACGCCCTCGTGGTGTTGAGGTTGCTACATCCTTATCATGGGATGATCTGAAGAAGGCCATGACTGGTGAATTCTGTCCTCGGAATGAAATGAGGAAGCTCGAGGCTGAATTTTGGGATCTTGCCCAAGACAGCGGGGATAATCTGGCTTACACCACCCGGTTTCAAGAGCTAAGTCTGCTGGTGCCTCATATGATTACTCCCCTTGCTCGGGGAATTGAAAAATACATAGGCGGCCTGCCTATGCAAATTCAAGATGCTGTGCTAGGAAGCAATCCTCCTACTCTTGAAGCTGCTATCCGTCTATCTGCTACACTATCCGATAACCATGTCAAAGCCGGAACCTTAACAAGAAAGGGTTCCAAGAAGGTTGTGTCTACTCTTGCGGCCGTCAAAGATGTGAAACCCGAGTCTTCTAACCGCAACAAGAAACGTAAGGGTCGAAACTTCGCAGCCGTAACTCCCGCTGTACCTGTTATTCAAGCGGCCCCTTTGGGTCAAAACCCGAAGACTTATATGGGCCTGAATCCCCAATGCCAGACCTGCAAGTACCATCATCCTGCCAACCTACCATGCCGATTGTGCTCAAGCTGCGGGCGATATGGACATGTGGTCACTACTTACCGTACCCGTCCTCCCGTCCATCAAGCTGCTCCAGCCAACCGTCCCGTCTATCCGGCACCTCCCAATGGCCGGGCATGTTACGAATGTGGAGATCCAAACCATTTCCGTGATCGATGCCCAAAACTTCATCACCAAGGTGGTCCCCAAGGACGAGCGTTTAATATAAACGCTAATGAGGCACAAGCAAACAACGACGTGATAAACGGTACGTTTCTCGTAAACAATCATTATGCATCCATTTTATTTGATACCGGTGCCGATAGGAGTTTCGTGTCTCTTACCTTTGAATCTCGACTTTCTAAACAAAGAACGAAACTTGACAATCCTTATTCCGTGGAGATAGCAAACGGGAAATCTATTGCTATAAACTCTGTTATCTGCAACTGCAATCTCGAGCTTAATAATCATGAATTCTCTGTTGATCTACTTCCAATGCAATTGGGAAGCCTCGATATTATAATTGGCATGGACTGGTTATCCAAGCATCATGCCGAGGTTATTTGCTACGAAAAGTGCATTCGTATACCTCTCCCTTCGGGTGACACGTTAGTTATTTTTGGTGAAAAACCGTGTCGTGGTCTTCAACTCATGTCTTGCACATTGGCACAAAAGTACTTGCGGAAAAAGTACGTTGCCTTCTTAGCCCACGTAGTTGACACGAAAGACAAGGGTAAGAAATTGCAAGATATTCCGATCATTCAAGACTTTCCCGAGGTATTCCCCGAGGATTTACCCGGTCTTCCTCCCCCTAGACAAGTAGAGTTTCGTATTGACCTTGTGCCCGGAGCAACTCCCGTGGTAAGAGCTCCCTATCGTCTTGCACCTTCCGAGATGCAAGAGCTCGCAAGTCAATTACAAGAACTCTCATCTAAAGGATTCATCCGCCCGAGCCATTCACCTTGGGGTGCTCCGTGTTGTTCGTAAAGAAAAAGGATGGATCATTTCGAATGTGCATCGATTATCGTGAACTCAACAAGCTTACAATTAAGAACCGTTATCCTTTACCCCGTATCGACGATCTTTTCGATCAGCTTCAAAGTTCAACATGTTTCTCCAAGATTGACCTTCGTTCCGGATACTATCAACTTCGTGTTCTCGATGAAGACATTCCGAAGACTGCCTTTCGGACTAGATATGGTCACTACGAGTTCATGGTCATGCCCTTCGGTTTGACTAATGCACCTGCGGTCTTCATGGACCTCATGAACCATGTATGCAAACCTTATTTGGACAAGTTCGTGATCGTTTTCATTGACGACATTCTTATCTATTCTAAGACGAACGCGGAGGATGAACAACATCTTCGTTTGATTTTAGAACTCTTGAAGAAAGAACAACTATACGCCAAGTTCTCCAAGTGTGAATTCTGGCTAGAGGAAGTTCAATTTTTGGGACACATAGTCAACGATAAGGGAATTCATGTGGACCCGGCAAAAATCAAAGCGGTAAAGAATTGGAGTACTCCTAAGACTCCTACCGAGATTCGTTCCTTCCTTGGACTAGCGGGTTACTATCGTCGCTTCATCTCAAATTTCTCCAAGATTGCGGTTCCGCTCACTGCCTTGACTCATAAAGGTAAATCTTACGAGTGGGGACCCAAGCAAGAGGAAGCTTTTCAAACTCTCAAGCACAAGCTCTGCAATGCTCCTATTCTAACTCTTCCTAGTGGTAATGACGACCTTGTCGTTTATTGTGATGCATCCAACCAAGGTCTTGGTTGTGTTCTAATGCAACGTGGCCAAGTAATTGCATACGCATCACGTCAGCTCAAAATCCATGAGAAGAACTATACGACCCATGATCTCGAGCTTGGTGATGTCGTTTTCGCCTTGAAAATTTGGAGACACTATCTTTATGGCACCAAATGCGTGGTTTTCACCGACCACAAAAGTCTCCAACATATTTTCAATCAAAAAGAGCTTAATATGAGGCAACGACGATGGGTCGAACTTCTTAACGACTACGACTGCGAGATTCGCTACCACCCTGGCAAAGCAAACGTTGTAGGCGACGCTTTGAGTCGTAAAGAGCGTATCATGCTTCATAGTGTTCGTATTCATAACAATATCTAAGCCCGCATTCTCCAAGCACAACACACCTCGGTTACCGAGGGAAACATGTATCAAGAAATGGCATGTGGTGTAGAACTCTTGCTAGAAACCAAAGCCAACGGCCTATTGTATTACTTGGATCATATCTGGATTCCCGATCGCGACGACCTTCGTATATTTTTGATGAACGAGTCCCACAAAACTCGATATTTGGTACATCCCGGAGCTGATAAGATGTACATCGGTCTTCGTCAGCAATATTGGTGGCCCGACATGAAAAAGGATATTGCCCTCTTTGTGGCAAAATGCCTAACTTGTTCTAAAGTGAAGGCCGAACACCAAAAGCCTTCTGGACTCCTCGAACAACCTGAAATTCCCATGTGGAAGTGGGAGAACCTTGCTATGGACTTCATCACCAAACTCCCACGCACTTCTAGTGGGCACGATAGTATCTGGGTTATTATCGACCGACTTACAAAGTCTGCTCATTTCTTGCCTATTCGTGAGGACTATCGAGTCGAGAAATTGGCTCGGATCTACATTGATGAGATCGTAAGTCGTCACGGAATCCCTTTGAACATCATCTCCGATCGTGATTCGTGTTTTACTTCCCGATTTTGGCAATCATTACAATCTGCGCTTGGTACTCGTTTGGATTTAAGTACGGCTTACCATCCTCAAACTGATGGACAAACCGAGCGAACAATCCAAACTCTCGAGGATATGCTTAGAGCTTGTGTCATTGACTTTGGTGGCAATTGGAATTCTCACCTACCGCTGATCGAATTTTCCTACAACAATAGCTACCACACACGTATTAACATGGCACCGTTTGAAGCTCTTTATGGACGAAAATTTCGTTCACCGATTTGTTGGAACGAAATTGGTGAAGCACAAATCACCGGTCCCGAGCTTATCCAAGAGACCACCAATAAAATCTCTCTTATTCGTGACAACATTCGAGTAGCAAGGAGTCGGCAAAAGAGCTATGCCGATAATCGACGAAAACCCTTGGAATTCCAAGTTGGGGATATGGTTCTTCTAAAAGTATCACCTTGGAAAGGCGTAGTCCGATTTGGAAAGAAGGGAAAACTTGCACCTCGATATGTGGGCCCATTCAAGATAATCGAAAGGATAGGAAAAGTGGCCTACAAACTCGATCTTCCTTCAGAACTCAGCAACGTTCATCCGACTTTCCACGTATCTAATTTGAAAAAGTGCCTAGCCGACGAGAATCTCCACATCCCTCTTGATGAAGTGCGTATTGACGAGAAAATGCACTTTGTTGAGAAACCCACAGAAATCATGGACCGAGAAGTCAAGAAACTCAAGCGTAGCCGCATCCCCATTGTCAAGGTCCGTTGGGAGTCTAAACGTGGACCCGAGTTCACTTGGGAACGTGAAGACCAAATGAAATCCAAATATCCGTATCTCTTTTCATAGCCTCCATTAGTTAAATTTCGGGGCGAAATTCCTTTAACATGGGGAGACTGTGACATTTCGGGTTTTTATTCACGCTTTTATATTATGTATCCTGTAAACATTTTTTTTTCTATTGGAATGCAAGTGATTTATTTAAAATTTTATGCAAGTATATATATATATATATATATATATATATATATATATATATTTAATTTAGGGGTTTAAAATGAATAAAATTTTATAAGTTTTAAACTTATATAAAATTTTATATAAAAAATCTAAATTTAAAAAGGGTCATTTATAAATAAAATAACCTATTTAAATAAAATAATTAACTTTTATAAAAATATTTATAAAAATAATAAATAAGTTTTGTAAAATACAAATGAAATTAAAAAGAAATTTAACAAATTATTTTTTAATAAAAGTTAAAGGGCTGTTTTGAAAATTTTGAAACTAAAAGGGTTTAAAACATAAATCAGTTCAGGGACTAAACGTGGCCAAACTAAACCACAAGGACTCATCCGTAATTAATGCAAGGACTAAATTAAAACAGAAACAAACTCTAGGGACCATTCTTGCCAAAGTCCAATTCGTATTTCCGGTCATCCCTTTCCCTTTGTCCGGCGGTCCGAGGCTTTTTCCGGTGACACCCCGACAGGGCTGTTCCTTACACCTCGACAACTGCTAAAGGCTGCTCTGGCCTCGTCGTCCCCACGCGAACAAAAGCCCTCGACCAATTTGTCGATTAATCATACGAAAAGTCGGATCGTGTCTATGGCCGAGAACCCACGCCACGATTTCGAGCCGACAGTCAACCTCCACGCGTGCTTGATAGCTCGTTAGCTTCGTCTCGTCCAGACGAATGTCCTGACACCCTCAATTGCATATTTCATTATAGGGATTGGGCTCGGCTATAAATGGCCATTTACGTACCTGCATGAGCTCGCCACCCCTCTCTGTCTACTCTCTCTTTAAATTGAGGATACCACTGTGTTCGTTGCATCAAGACGAAGCTCCCTAGCCCCCTTTGAAGTTCCAATTTGGACCAGAACCCGAGTTCAGTTGTGCACTTTTTCGAGTTTTTGTTCCAACTTCTCGGACCACTTTGATTCAGGTATTATCGCCGCATTTCATTCCTTTACCTTCGTTTTGCTAATGGCTAACTAATACATATCAGTTACCGAGCAAATTTTGACCATTTCCGAGCAATCAGAAGTTCTCGATGACTTGGTCCGCGAGTTGCCGAGAACCAGCGACCAAATCGCATTGTGTTTATTAATTAAACGGTACACACATAACCAGCGATGGGCAGTAGTCCGGCTGGTTATGCGTGTGTGTGTTTGTGTTGTAGGTCGCGGGTTCGATTGTAATCCCCGAGGAATTCCGGCCTTATCTTAACTTCTCCGGCATTGTAAACTATTTATTTTTGTGAATATTTATACAATTTAATAAATTACTTGAATTCTTTCATATGCCCACATTTAATTCCATGATGTAACACAATTACATTTATCATTGTCTTAATAAATAAACATATACAATTATAAATATGTTAATGCAAATTTATAAACAAATTACAAAAATATTAAAGTATAATTATTAAATAATAAATTCATTTGAGAGAAATAGGATTTAACCATTAAAAATATGCTAAAACCATTAACTCAAATAATTAGTTTGAGTTATAGTTTTAATTTAAAATAAATCTATTACTTTTTTTTTATATTATCATTATAATTAAATAACTTATATAACTTTATAAAGATTTATAAATTTGCAAGTTTTTATGCTTTATAAAAGTTAGGGTTTGTTTTTGTAAAACATTGAAACTTAAACTAAAACCCAACTTTGTACATAAAATAATAAAACATTGAAAGTAGAGGGCCTGTTTTGCAAATTCTGAAACCTCAGGGACTATTCTGCAAATCCCGGATTTTTCTTTCTTCTCCAAACCGCTTACAAGTTCGAAACCTGTGGAGACCGGTTCTAGCATACCAAGCTATGATCTCACAACTGAGATGATGTCGATCGACTCTGAAACCAGCTAAACGTTCGCGACAATGAACCGATCCATCTCCACACGTTTAATCGGACTTTTATGATCGTGAAGACGGATAAACTCGTAACCGTGATATCCTTGAATGCTATTTATTCGATCGATTCGTTTCCCCCTTAATCATCTATAAATAATGGCTCAAATCCGTCGACGATACCCACATCAAGCTTACCGAACCTCGAATCCCTTCGCTAATCGTCGTCGGAGCTCAAATCCGGTCGAAGAACACGCCTCGGTTTGGCTCAGTCAACCCCGCGATCCACACAATTAACTAAGGTAAAAATTATATCATTCGAACCGTTGGAACTAGAGGATCAAAAGCCCTATGAATTTAGGCACGACTGTTAGCCGGATCTACCGAAATTGCGGGCTAGGGTTTCGGTTGGATTTGGGGAAGATGATGGTCGTGGCCTTCAGGGTAGACACTAACTCGAACCGCGTTTAGGACAAGGCATCATGCCAGTCTAGCGGTAAAGCGTGCGTGTTGGTGTTGAACCGGCAGAGAGCGCGGGTTCGAGTCCCGGCCCCTGCATAATTTTTTTAAGCCTTTTCTGTTTACCTTTTTATACATTTTAAATTCCTGAAAATTGTAAATAAAATTTATATAAATCCTAGAATCATAAGACTATAAATCTAAAACTTATAAAAATGACTTTTATTTATTCTAGGTATAAATAGGAATTTCTTTTAACTTTTAATATATTATTTAAATATTTAAAAATCCAATTAAATTAATTTTCAAATTATATTAATCTCTCCATTTTATAAATTAAAACCATAAACCTTTGTATTTATTTTTAAATTAAGAATACATTATAAACCCGTACAAATTCCTAAATAAATTAATTAGTTAGCCGAATTTACTAAATTATCTTATAAACTAATAATGTTTATTATTAGACATTATTAAAATCTTTTAAAACATAAAAATAATTATTTTTGACAAAGAATAATTATTTAAATACTTAAACGATTATTTTTAATAAATAATTATACAAATCTCTTTTATCTCACTTAAATCATACAAGTCCTTATTAACTTATTTGATTAGTCGTTTTAAAACTTACAAAACATTTTAGTTGAACCTAAATGTATAGAACTATATCATTTCAAAATTTCAAATTATGATATAAACTACTTTTCCCAAAACTTATATAACCTCATCCTCAACCTCAGACTTTACTATCTCATGCAAGCTATCTCAACCTTAGAACCCAATCTATCGTGTAGGTGTGTTGTGAGAAATTCTCACGATATCTATTCAACTTATCAAACTCAATCATCTTTAGCTCCTCATTCAAGTGAGTATTCATAGCCCCTTTTTACTGCTTTTGTTTTTGGGGTGAAACATGCATTAACTATCTTATCTACATGATTCATTAACTTGATTCTATGCTATGATCTACATGCTTATATCTTTAACTATTTGGTGACCATTGCATGAATGCATGCCAGTACGTTCATTAAGTTGTGTTGCAAGCCTAAGGTAGTACCTAACATGATCATTTATAGGGGAAACCGAAACTAAACTAAACTTACCACACGACCTTGGCGGGTTGTTGTTGGTGTGAACTATTGTCATGGGTGTATCTCCCCATGATGGATGTGAACTATTAGCATGGGTGTATCTCCCCATGTTGGACGTGAACTATAAAACTTCGGGTGTTATCTAACCTTTTTTTTTATCAAAACGGCAATCCGTGGGATTGTGGCAGCTAGATTTCATTTACCGGTGTTGAACTGTACGCTTGGAGCCTTATGTGTTCTTATATATGCTTTAGATCTGCATTTGAATCTTCTGAATCGTAAACTATATCTAAACTTTAGTTTGGTGTCAAAACGTATGTTGCTCACCAACTACTTGTAGTTGACATTTACTCGCATGTTTCAGGTGCACCTGCTTAAGGCCATTGCTGCTCATGTAGGACCTGGACCTAGATAAGGAATTGAAATTATATTATGTTAGACTTTTGACTTTTCATTGTTCTTGTAATGGATCATTTAATATGGATTAATAAATACTTTCGTATTAAATAGATGATCATGAGCTTTTGAACAACCGTGTCAGCCCCGGCGTATAATCCGCCACCGGCCGGGGTGTGACAGATTGGTATCAGAGCCATGGTTATAGGGAATTAGGCTATTAGACACATGACCTAGACTATAACCTAGGAGTCCCAAACATGAGTTTAACTCGTGTATTTTATTAGGAACTCCTCTATGCTATGCTTATCTACAACTATCTATTTCTAGCTACCAGATGCAACTACGTGAACTACAAGTGAGCTATACTCTTAGACTAAAAAGTCTAACCCAAACAAAACTCCCGAAGGTATGTGGGTTCTAACTAATGAATGGGGACTTGTGCAATCCGGAAGGGTGGATGCCTGTATTCTGGGAATTCTGTCTAGGAAAGCATTTCGTATAAATCCAAATCAACCGCTGGACCAGTTATGCTTTCCTGGGAATTCTTGGGATGAGTATCCACTTATAGGCTAAAGTATGACTCCTCAAACATTAAGATGAACCTACAGAGCCTTGCTAAGTCAATGTGCCCACTAGGGTACCATCCAGGTTTAAACCATTAACTTGCAGCTTATTTACAACTCTTCGTATCTTATGAACTCTCTATTCGTCCCTTTGTAGAATGCCTCCCCGTCGTGACCGCAGAAACAACCTCACTGACAGGATTATCCAGCAAATGACTACTATCCTGCCCACTATGGTCAATCAGCTGAATCAAAATGCTGCACCGAGAAACCCGGTGTGTACATTCAAGCATTTTAACTCCTGCAATCCTACAAAGTTCTACGGGAACGAAGGAGCCACTGGACTCCTCCAATGGTTTGAAAGCATCGAGGGAACTTTCATCAATGCTGACTGTCCTGAGAACCTGAAGGTTCGTTATGCTACTAGTGTCTTCCAGAAGAGGGCACTAACATGGTGGAATGGAGAAAAGCGTAACCGTAGGATAGAGGTTGCACTAGCCTTGCCTTGGGCTGATGTGAAGACACTCATGACAGATGAGTTTTGCCCCCATAATGAAGTCTAGAAGCTAGAAGCCGAATTTTGGGACTTGAAGCAAGATAGTGGTGAAAGTTTTGCCTACACCACTCGTTTCCATGAACTCAGTCTACTGGTGCCCCACATGGTCACTCCTCTCTCTCGAGCAATCGAGAAATACATCAATGGTCTGCCCATGCAGATTCAAGACACTGTCCTGGGTAGCAAACCGGCAACCCTTGAGGAGGCCATCCGTCTTGCTGCCACCCTATCAGACAATCACATCAAGGCTGGAACCCTATCCAAGAAGGGTGCCAAGAAAGTGTCTGAGAAGACCACTGCAGAATCTTCCAAGGAGACCCGGTCTGAGTCTTCTTTCAACAACAGGAAGAGGATGTGCAAGAACTTTGCCATTGTTACCCTAGCCGTTCCTCTGACCCAGGTAGCTCCAACTACCTCCAACCCCAACAAAAAGCAATATGTGGGAAACTCACCACTGTGTAACACCTGCAGACTACACCACCCTACCCAATCTCCATGCCGTTTGTGCACCCTATGCGGGCGTTATGGGCACTGGGCAGTTACCTGCCGCATCCCTCCAGCACCACAAGTTTACCAGCCTGCCGTTCCCGTTCCTGCTGTCCCGGTTCCTGCTGCTATCAACCAGGGTCGTGCCTGTTATGAGTGCGGTGACCCGAACCATTTCAGAAACCGCTGCCCTAGGTTGGTCATTGTAAACCAGGCCAACATGAACCAGGACAATATGATTCAAGGAAACATGAATCAAGGAAATATGAACCGAGGAAATGTGAACCAAGGAAATGCAAACCCCGCAGCTCGTGGACGTGCCTTCAACATTAATGCTAACGAGGCTCAAGCCAATAACGACGTGGTGAACGGTATGTACCTAATTAACCAGCAATATGCCTCTATCCTATTTGACACTAGTTCCGATAGAAGTTTCGTGTCCTTCGAATTTGAACCACAACTTGCTATGAGTCGAGCTAAATTAGACAAACCCTTTGACATTCTAGTAGCAGACGGTTATTCTGTCTCGTGTGACTCTATCATTAGAAACTGTACTCTGAACTTGAACGATCACGACTTCTCTATCAATCTTATTCCTATGGCACTCGGAGGTTTTGACATCATAGTAGGCATGGATTGGCTGACTGAGCACCATGCTGAAGTTATCTGCTTTGACAAGTATATTCGTATCCCTCTCGGCTCGGGCGACATTCTGGAAGTCTACGGTGAAAAGCCGTCGAATGGGCTAAAGCTCATGTCTTGCATCATTGCACGGAAGTTCCTACGAAAGAAGTGTGTGGCGTTCTTGGCCCATGTTGTGGATAAGAAAAGCAAAGACAAGAGTCCTCAAGATATTCCTGTGATCAAAGACTTTCCGGAAGTATTTCCCGAGGACTTACCTGGTCTTCCCCCAGTACGTCAAGTCGAATTCCGTATTGATCTAGTGCCTGGGACAAATCCTGTAGCAAAGTCTCCTTACCGTCTTGCACCGTCAGAAATGCAAGAACTCGCAAGCCAACTTCGGGAACTTTCTGACTAGGGATTTATCCGCCCTAGTGTTTCCCCTTGGGGAACACCTGTATTATTTGTCAAGAAGAAGGATGGTTCATTCCGGATGTGCATTGACTACCGAGAGCTCAACAAGCTTACTGTGAAGAACCGTTATCCACTTCCGAGGATTGATGATTTATTTGATCAACTTCAAGGCTCGACTTACTTCTCGAAGATTGATCTTCGTTCTGGTTACCACCAGTTACGAGTCCTCAAATCCGATATTCCAAAGACAGCCTTTCGTACAAGATACGGCCATTACGAATTCATGGTTATGCCCTTTGGTCTAACCAACGCACCCGCGATGTTAATGGACCTTATGAATCGCGTGTGCAAACCGTACTTGGATAAGTTCGTAATCGTCTTCATTGACGATATCCTAATCTATTCAAAATCAAAAGCAGAGCACGAGGAACATCTGCGTTTGGTTTTAGATCTCTTGAAGAAGGAGCAATTATACGCTAAGTTCTCCAAGTGTGAATTTTGGCTAAAAGAGGTCCAATTTTTGGGACACATAGTCAACGAAAAGGGTATTCACGTGGATCCCGCTAAGATTGAGGCGGTAAAGAACTGGCAAGCTCCAAAGACCCCTACCGAAGTCCGCTCATTTTTAGGTTTAGCGGGCTATTACCGTCGATTCATAGCGAATTTTTCAAAGATCGCGGTACCACTCACAGCCTTAACTCACAAAGGCAAACCCTACGAGTGGGGACCAAAACAGGAAGAGGCCTTTCAAACCCTGAAACAGAAACTATGTGACGCTCCTATCCTTATCCTTCCCGATGGAACCGAAGACTTTGTCGTTTATTGCGACGCTTCCCACTTAGGCCTAGGTTGTGTTCTAATGCAACGAGGCAAAGTGATCGCTTATGCGTCCCGACAACTCAAAATCCATGAGAAAAATTATACGACGCACGACCTTGAGCTGGGTGCGGTCGTATTCGCTCTCAAAATTTGGAGACACTACTTGTATGGCACTAAGTGTGAGATTTTCACCGACCATAAGAGTCTCCAGCATATCTTTAATCAGAAAGAACTCAACATGAGGCAAAGGCGTTGGGTTGAACTCTTAAATGACTACGACTGCAACATTCGTTATCATCCTGGTAAGGCGAATGTCGTGGCCGATGCTCTTAGTCGTAAAGAACCTATCAAGATCCATAGCATTCGTATCCAAAATGATATTCAAACTCGTATCCTGGAAGCACAACATCTCTCGGTTACAGAAGGGAACATGTACAACGAAATGTCATGCGGTGCAGAACTCCAGCTGGAAACCAAACCCAATGGGTTACTTTACTTTCTAAATCGTATCTGGATTCTGAATCGTGACAACCTTCGTACCTTTATCATGAACGAGGCACACAAGACGCGTTATTCTGTACATCCTGGTGCAGACAAAATGTACATGGATCTACGTACCCAATACTGGTGGCGTGGTATTAAGAAGGACATTGCCCTCTATGTGTCTAAATGCCTTACTTGTTTGAAGGTTAAAGCCGAGCACCAGCGCCCATCCGGATTACTTGAAGAACCCGAGATTCCCGTGTGGAAATGGGAGTGTATTGCCATGGATTTTATAACCAAAGTCCCACAAACATCTCGTGGGCATAATAGCATTTGGGTAATCATCGACCGCTTGACAAAATCTGCTCATTTCATACCCATACGTGAGGACTACCAAGTCGAGAAATTAGCTTGAATCTATATTGATGAGATCGTTAGTCGTCACGGTGTACCTCTCAACATTATTTCTGATCGTGATGGACGATTCACCTCTCGATTCTGGCAATCCTTACAATCAGCCTTGGGCACTCAGCTGAATCTTAGTACGGCTTACCATCCGCAAACCGATGGTCAGTCCAAACGAACGATTCAAACCCTCGAAGATATGCTTAGCGCCTGTGTCATTGACTTCAAGGGAAACTGGGATTTACACCTACCCCTAGTCGAGTTCTCATACAACAACAGTTATCACACAAGCATTAACATGGCTCCTTTTGAAGCACTTTATGGTCGGAAGTGTCGCTCTCCTGTCTGCTGGGCGGAAATCGGTGAATCACAAATCACTGGTCCTGAACTGATTCAAGAGACTTCCGACAAGATAATGTTAATCCGAGACAACCTTCTAGCAGCAAGAAGTCAGCAAAAGAGCTATGCCGACAAACGTCGAAAACCCTTAGAATTTCAGGTTGGCGATCTGGTTCTTCTCAAGGTATCCCCTTGGAAAGGCGTAGTTCGTTTTGGAAAGAAAGGGAAACTTGCGCCAAGATTCGTGGGCCCTTTTAAAATCCTTGAGCGGATTGGAAAAGTAGCCTATAAGTTGGACCTACCCGAAGGACTCAGTAACGTTCATCCGACATTTCATGTCTCGAACTTAAAGAAATGCTTAGCTGACGAGAATCTCCACATACCACTCGACGAGATTCACATTGACGAAACTATGCACTTCGTGGAGAAGCCCGTCGAGATCATGGACCGAGAAGTTAAGCAGCTCAAACGAAGCCGAATTCCAATTGTGAAGGTTCGATGGGAATCCAAACGTGGCCCTGAGTTCACTTGGGAACGTGAAGATCAAATGAAGGCCAAGTACCCTCACCTATTCCCAGGACCCTCCTCTTAGTAAATTTCGGGATGAAATCTCCTAAAGTAGGGGAGACTGTAATCCCCGAGGAATTCCGGCCTTATCTTAACTTCTCCGGCATTGTAAACTATTTATTTTTGTGAATATTTATACAATTTAATAAATTACTTGAATTCTTTCATATGCCCACATTTAATTCCATGATGTAACACAATTACATTTATCATTGTCTTAATAAATAAACATATACAATTATAAATATGTTAATGCAAATTTATAAACAAATTACAAAAATATTAAAGTATAATTATTAAATAATAAATTCATTTGAGAGAAATAGGATTTAACCATTAAAAATATGCTAAAACCATTAACTCAAATAATTAGTTTGAGTTATAGTTTTAATTTAAAATAAATCTATTACTTTTTTTTATATTATCATTATAATTAAATAACTTATATAACTTTATAAAGATTTATAAATTTACAAGTTTTTATGCTTTATAAAAGTTAGGGTTTGTTTTTGTAAAACTTTGAAACTTAAACTAAAACCCAACTTTGTACATAAAATAATAAAACATTGAAAGTTGAGGGCCTGTTTTTCAAATTCTGAAACCTCAGGGACTATTATGCAAATCCTGGATTTTTCTTTCTTCTCCAAACCGCTTACAAGTTCGAAATCTGTGGAGACCGGTTCTAGCATACCAAGCTATGATCTCACAACTGAGATGATGTCGATCGACTCTGAAACCAGCTAAACGTTCGCGACAATGAACCGATCCATCTCCTCACGTTTAATCGGACTTTTATGATCGTGAAGACGGATAAACTCGTAACCGTGATATCCTTGAATGCTATTTATTCGATTGATTCATTTCCCCCTGAATCATCTATAAATAATGGCTCAAATCCGTCGACGATACCCACATCAAGCTTACCGAACCTCGAATCCCTTCGCTAATCATCGCCGGAGCTCAAATCCAGTCGAAGAACACGCCGCGGTTTGGCTCAGTCAACCCCGCGATCCACACAATTAACTAAGGTAAAAATTATATCATTCGAACCGTTGGAAATAGAGGATCAAAAGCCCTATGAAAATAGGCACGACTGTTAGCCGGATCGACCGAAATTGCGGGCTAGGGTTTCGGTTGGATTTGGGGAAGATGATGGTCGTGCACTTCAGGGTAGACACTAACTCGAACCGCGTTTAGGACAAGGCATCATGCCCAGTCCAGCGGTAAAGCGTGCGTGTTGGTGTTGAACCGACAGAGAGCGCGGGTTCGAGTCCCGGCCCCTGCACAATTTTTTTAAGCCTTTTCTGTTTACCTTTTTATACATTTTAAATTCCTAAAAATTGTAAATAAAATTTATATAAATCCTAGAATCATAAAACTATAAATCTAAAACTTATAAAAATGACTTTTATTTATTCTAGGTATAAATAGGAATTTCTTTTAACTTTTAATATATTATTTAAATATTTAAAAATCCAATTAAATTAATTTTCAAATTATATTAATCTCTCCATTTTATAAATTAAAACCATAAACCTTTGTGTTTATTTTTAAATTAAGAATACATTATAAACCCGTACAAATTCCTAAATAAATTAATTAGTTAGTCGAATTTACTAAATTATCTTATAAACTAATAATGTTTATTATTAGACATTATTAAAATCTTTTAAAACATAAAAATAATTATTTTTGACAAAGAATAATTATTTAAATACTTAAACGATTATTTTTAATAAATAATTATACAAATCTCTTTTATCTCACTTAAATCATACAAGTCCTTATTAACTTATTTGATTTGTCGTTTTAAAACTTACAAAACATTTTAGTTGAACCTAAATGTATAGAACTATATCATTTCAAAATTTCAAATTATGATATAAACTACTTTTTCCAAAACTTATATAACCTCATCCTCAACCTCAGACTTTACTATCTCATGCAAGCTATCTCAACCTTAGAACCCAATCTATCTTGTAGGTGTGTTGTGAGAAATTCTCACGATATCTATTCAACTTATCAAACTCAATCATCTTTAGCTTCTCATTCAAGTGAGTATTCATAGCCCCTTTTTACTGCTTTGTTTTTGGGGTGAAACATGCATTAACTATCTTATCTACACGATTCATTAACTTGATTCTATGCTATGATCTACATGCTTATATCTTTAACTATTTGGTGACCATTGCATGAATGCATGCCAGTACGTTCATTAACTTGTGTTGCAAGCCTAAGGTAGTACCTAACATGATCATTTATAGGGGAAACCGAAACTAAACTAAACTTACCACACGACCTTGGCGGGTTGTTGTTGGTGTGAACTATTGTCATGGGTGTATCTCCCCATGATGGATGTGAACTATTAGCATGGGTGTATCTCCCCATGTTGGACGTGAACTATAAAACTTCGGGTGTTATCTAACCTTTTTTTTTATCAAAACGGCAATCCGTGGGATTGTGGCAGCTAGATTTCATTTACCAGGGTTGAACTGTACGCTTGGAGCCTTATGTGTTCTTATATATGCTTTAGATTTGCATTTGAATCTTTTGAATCGTAAACTATATCTAAACTTTAGTTTGGTGTCAAAACCTATGTTGCTCACCAACTACTTGTAGTTGACATTTACTCGCATGTTTCAGGTGCACCTGCTTAAGGCCATTGCTGCTCATGTAGGACCTGGACCTAGATAAGGAATTGAAGTTATAATATGTTAGACTTTTGACTTTTCATTGTTCTTGTAACGGATCATTTAATATGGATTAATAAATACTTTCGCATTAAATAGATGATCAAGAGCTTTTGAACAACCGTGTCAGCCCCGGTGTATAATCCGTCGCCGGCCGGGGTGTGACATCGATCCCGGTTGGCCTTTGGCCCATTTTTTTTACTTTATTTTATTCTGTTTGTATTATAATTATTTATTCTAATTTATTTTAACATTCTTTTTATACAATAAAAACTAAAACAAGTCGGTTTACTCGTTCGTTTATTCCGGGAACCATTAAAATTCTTTTAAACATATTTAACCCACAAATTTTTTTATAAAATAATAAATGTTATATTTGTTAAAATTGTTTCAACTTACTAAAAATATATATAATAATAATATTAATAATAAATAAATACATAGAAACTTTTAAAAATACCTAATAAATACTTATTTAAAAATGTAATATTTAAACAATATATATATATATTTTTAAGTTAAAGTTTTACAAAATCATTATCATATTCCTACCATATTTTATACAAATAAATATTTAGGAACATTATTATAAAACCTATATACATTTAAATACGAATACGCACATACAAACATACAATAATACTTATCTATCCACATAGGATTCCATCGTGCTTTGGTTTCAACGTCCTTATCACCCGCACTCGTGGATTATCATATCCGCTAGCCAGGTGAGTTACATAGCCCCTATTTTACATTTCATACGTTTTAGGTAGAAACATTATACATGCTACTTACATTGTTTATACGTGTTATATATGAGACTATATGCTTATTCTTTGGATGTACATACATTTAAACACAAGACAACCAATTGTAATATTGATAGATCTATTGTGCCTGACCAGCCCACCCGGTTAGGGTGTTTATTACTGCATACTCGGATATAACCGCGGGTTATATTCAAACATATCGGATATAGTGGGTAACTAAATTCAAACATACCGGACTTAGCTGTTGTGCTCTGTTCAAGCGCGTCAAACTCGGTTTGAATTGTGATTAAATAAATGATACATCATACATACTATGTTTAACAATATAAACAATGAGTTGCAAAATGATTTACAACTACTATTTACAGGAAATACTTAACCTATGTACTCACCAACTTTTTAGTTAACACTTGATTTAAATAATGTTTCAGGTTTGGATATGTGACTACTTGCCGAAGATTCTCCACTTAAGAACTATGGACCTAGTTAAATAAATAATGTTTTGAACTAGACTAGGTTATTTGGAATGTATTGTATTTGGATCTTGTTGTCTTTAAACTTAATTAATGAATTATGCAACCATTAGCTATCATGTGCTTTTGAACAATCATCACATTGTCCGCCTCGATGATTCCACCATCGGTCGGGGTGTGACAACTTGGAGTTGGGCGCAGTTGTGTTTGCACTCAAGATTTGGAGAGATTATCTTTACGGTACAAGATGCACTATCTTTACTGATCACAAGAGTCTTTAACATATCTTCGATCAAAAGGAACTTAACATGAGACAACGTCGTTGGGTAGAACTACTAAACGACTATGATTGTGATATCAAGTACCATCCCGGGAAAGCCAATGTCGTAGCAGACGCCTTAAGTCGCAAGGAACGAGTTAAAACTCTTTGTGTTAGTGCCCTAGGATTAACAATTCACACGAGTCTTACTACTCAAATCCGAATAGCACAACAAGAAGCACTTAAGGAAAAGAACATCCAAAATGAAGCACTACGTGGAATGATCAAACAATTGGAGTCTAAGTCAGATGATACATTTTACTTCATTGACAGAATTTGGGTGCCGAGTAATGTTAACTTACGTGAGTTGATTATGGATGAATCCCACAAGTCCAGGTACTCCATTCACCCAGGTTCAGATAAGATGTATAAGGATCTAAAAGAATTATATTGGTGGCCCAATATGAAAGGAGATATTGCCACATATGTCAGTAAATGCTTAACGTGTTCAAAAGTAAAAGCCGAACATCAGAAACCGTCTGGCTTGTTACAACAACCCGAAATTCCCTAATGGAAATGGGAACAGATTTCTATGGATTTCATCACGAAATTACCCAAGACGTCGAGCGGGTATAACACCATATGGGTAATTGTCGACCGTTTAACGAAATCTGCTCACTTTCTGCCAATTAAGAAACCGACAAGACAGAGAAACTTACAAGACTCTACATTAAAGAAATTATGGCAAGACACGGAGTGCCAGTTTCTATTATCTCTGATAGGGATAGCCGTTTCGTGTCAAGGATTTGGAAGTCGTTACAAGAAGCCTTAGGCACGCGCCTAGACATGAGCACCACCTACCATCCACAAACGGACGGTCAAAGTGAAAGGACTATCCAAACATTAGAAGATATGCTCCGTGCGTGTGTAATTGATTTCGGAGGAAATTGGGATACTCATTTACCATTGGCGGAGTTTTCCTATAATAACAGCTACCACACGAGCATTAAGGCAGCTCCGTTTGAAGCTTTATATGGTCGTAAATGTCGTTCACCGCTATGTTGGGTGGAGGTTGGTGAAAAACATTTGACAGGTCCTGAGATTGTCCAGGAAACCACTGATAAGATCTTCAAAATTAAGGACCGTCTGAAAGCGGCCCGAGACAGACAAAAGAGCTATGCTGATAACAGATGGAAACCATTAGAATTTCAAATTGGTGACCGAGTAATGTTAAAAGTCTCACCATGGAAAGGCGTTGCAAGGTTTGGTAACCGTGGTAAGCTCAACCCTAGATACGTTGGACCGTTTGAAATACTTGCTAGGGTTGGTCCGGTAGCTTACAAGCTCAAACTACCGCAAGAACTAAACAACGTACATGACACGTTTCACGTATCGAATCTCAAGAAGTGTTTGTCAGACGAGACCTTGATCATACCGCCAGATGAAATTCTTATTGATGATAAACTTCATTTCATCGAGGAACCGATTGAGATTACAAATTAGAAAGTTCAAAAGTTGAGACGTAGTCGAATCAAACTGGTTAAAGTACGTTCCTGAGTATACATAGGAACGAGAAAATCAAATGAAGACGAAATACCCCTCCTTGTTTAAGGATACACCAATTCAAGAAGACACGAATTGAATTTCGGGACGAAATTCTTTTAACATGGGGAGAATGTGACACCCGATATTTCAGGTCAACATCCGTACACGATATAAACGAGTTTATATTATATTTGTTTTCGTGATTTACCTAATTGCATTAATTAGGACATTAAAGCCTAAGAAAAGCGGTACATTGTTTCATTTTATATTTTGGTAATTCTAGGAGTTACCGGTTCACATACCCGTATAACTCGTCTAATACGAACGTTAGTAATTAAATTAAATAACTAGCAAAATATCTAGACATATATATTACACGAACTTTACGTTGGACAATAATTCATTTTTAGACTAAAATATATATATATATAATACGTAAAAGTAAACTAACGAACTCTTTCGAAGATATTACCTTGTAGCGTCAACTTTGGATATCTATACCTACAAATAATCACCTCAACGAATATTACAATCCAAGATTTCAATATCTTTCGTTAACAAGCCATAAACTTAATAAATTTATAATACCGTGGAAAACCTAAACCAAATTAAATTACCATTTGAAACTCTAATTAATATTAATACACATAATGAATTAAATAATTTACACTTAAATCTAATTATTTGATTAATTAACCCAACCCACTCCCTTGACTTTCTTGACCAAAAATCCCAGGGAATGCCCCATTCCCATTTCCTACGACCCATACCTCATGTCTTCAAGATTTAGATAAAAACCATACCACCTCAATCAAAAATCTCACGAACCCTTTTATCTCTCTCATTTCATACGATAATCTCCCCAATATTCTTCAAGATTGAATTCGAGTTTTAAGGCAAAATCCACCATATTTCGGTGATTATAAGAAGAGTTCCAAGTGTTTTTCTCAAGAATCAAGCTAAGGAGCTCAAGATCATTCTCTGTTTCTCTCAAAATCGTCATCTCTGTCTAGAGGTAAAAACTCGATAGCATCCATATTATTTTCTTTAAAACCGTAGCTAAACATACAGTTTACTCGAACGTAAGAAAAATAACCAGAAAAGTGTGTCGAATTCAAGTTTGAAACATAAAAATATGCACGACTGATTCTGTCAATCAGAATTGCAGTAATCGAAACTATAGTTTCGATACCTGTTTACTCAATCGAAACTAGGAGTTTCGATACCTATTAATCAATCGAAACTAGGTAGTTTCGATACCTGTTTACTCAATCGAAACTAGGAAGTTTCGATACCTATTGCCCAATCCAAACTAGGAAGTTTCGATACCCAGCTTGCTCAATCGAAACTAGGAAGTTTCGACATCTTTTCTGTTCAATCGAAACTAAGTAGTTTCGATACCTGTTTCAGGCCCATTGGGCAGTAACTTAGAAATATTTTATAATGAAACAAGTGTTGAAAAACTAAAAAGATATTTAAACAAAAGCAATCAGATTTGCTAAGTCGGTGAACAATTTGCATTTAAGGCATTCGGTCATAACACGAATTACCCTTTTTGTAATTAGGGTACGAATAGTCAAGTTTGACTAGAACAATTATCATCGCAAGCATACACAAACTCAGGGTGAGTTTCACGGCCCCTTTTTACTGTTTTGTATAATTTAGGGGAAGAACATACTTATAACTATTTTTATATGATAACAAGAAAACAAGACCCGACCTTTATGTTTGCATGAGTGAACACATTTGGAGCTCGTAAAGTCCCCTGATCATCATATTTATAACCATTAGCTATAGATTAGCCTGAGATTCTATGGATAGTACTATTGGGTCTGACACCCCCGGTCATGGTTAGTCGCGCTAACCATGGGTCCCTCAGGCCAAATGACTGCATAGTGTTCTAATATTGCTCGTGAGGAACGAGTGAGGGGCAAAACACCTGGTCTTGGTTTGGTTATGCCTCATGTATGTACATATTATTTGTATTCCTAGCTAGTTTACAAATGGGTCAAACATTACTTGTTTTGTTTATCATATACGTAAAATCATTTTCATGCAATTGGTTTGCTCATTGTATTCATATATAAAACCTGTGAACTCACCAACCTAGTGTTGACATTTTCAAGTATGTTTTTCTGGAAATTAATTGCGGCAACAAGAGTAACACCACGTAGGGTTCATGCATACATGGTGGATACTACTTTTGAAGATTTTTCTTGTATAACCCATAATGTTTGGGTCATATTTGTAAAATCTTAATATTTTGTAACTTCAACTACTATTTTGGGCTGTAAAACCTTAAACTTAATTTATGTATCCAGTTGTATGTATGCATTTGCAATAATTATATGCTTTGAAAAACCATGAACGTTACGCCTCGCGTTTCCGCCTTGGCGGGGTGTGACATCAGGCCTTTTGCGCGCGCATGTTTCTCAGGAGACGTGCAATGTCGTAGCTTTTCCAATGTTTGGAAAAGACTTCACGTCTTGTCCGTAGCTTTGCCAATGTTTGGCAAAGACTTTAGGTATTGTGTGCTCCTGTGTCTCAGGCTAGGTGTAATGCCGTAGCTTTGCCAATGTTTGGCAAAGAGTTCAGGTCTTTTGCGCACGCATGTGTCTCAGGCGGCGTGTAATGCCGTAGCTTTTCCAAACACAGGTCTTGTGCGCACGTGTGACACCCGACATTTCAGGTCAATATCCGTACATACTATAAACAAGTTTACATTTTAATTGTTTTTGTGATTTATTTAATTTTACAAACAAGGACATTAAGGTCTAACAAAAACCGAACATTGTCTCATTTCATATTTTGGTAATTCTAGGAGTTACCGGTTCACGTGTCATATAAACCGACTAAATACGAACGTTAGTGGTTAAATTAAATAACCAGAAAAATATATATACATATATATTACATAAACTTTACGTTGGTCAATAACTTATTTTTAGACTAAAACATACGGTATACGTAAAAGTAAAATAACGAACCCTTTCGAAGACGTTACCACGTATCGTCACCTTTAGGTACTTATACCTACAAATAATCACCTCAACGGATTATACAATCCAAGATTTCAATATTTTTCTTTTAACGAGCCATAAACTTACAAAATTTATAACACCGTGAAAAAACTAAACCGAATTAAATTACCATTTAAAAACTCTAAACAATATTAAGTTTACTTAAATCAAATGGTTTGATTTATTTAACCCAAACCCCAACCCAAATATTTTAATCGACCGAGACAATGGGTCTTCCCCCCCCCCCCCCACTTCCTTGACTTTCTCAACCAAACTTCAGAGAATGACCATACCTCATGCCTTCGAAATTCAAGTAAAACCATACCACCTCAATCATTTTCCTCACAATTCCTTTTTATCTTTCTCATTTTCTTACGGCAATTTTCCCCAATCCTCTCCAAATCGAAGTCAAGTTCTAAGGCAAAACCTACCATAATTCGGTGTTTTTAAGAAGAATTTCAAGTGTTTTTAAAGAAAATTTAACAGAAGAATCAAGATCATTCTCTGTTTTCTCTTATCATCTTCATCTCTGTTTTAAGGTAAAAACTCAATACTATCTACATTATTTTCTTTAAAAACCGTAGCTAAACATACAAAATATTCAAACGCAAGTAAGATAACAAGAAAAGTGTGCCAAATTCAAGATTTAAAACATAAAAATATGTAGGACTGATTCTGTCAAACAGAAGTCCAGTAATCAAAACTATAGTTTCGATACCAGTTAACTCAACCGAAACTAGGAGTTTCGATACCTGTCATACTCAATCGAAACTAGGTAGTTTCGATACCCAACTACTCAATCGAAACTAGGTAGTTTCGATACCCAACTACTCAATCGAAACTAGGAAGTTTCGATATCTAATCTGCGCAATCGAAACTAGGAAGTTTCGACAACTGTCATGTTCAATCGAAACTAGGTAGTTTCGATACCTATGTCAGTCCTCTTTGGGCAGTAACTAAGAACTGTTTTTATAACAAAACAAGTGTTGAAAATCTAAGAAGACATTTAAACAAAAGCAACCAGATTTACCAGGTCGGTGAACAATTTGCAATTTGAGACGTTCGGTCTTAACACAATTTACCCTTTGGTATCTAGGGTACGAATAGTCAAGTTTGACTACAACAAGTATCATTACATGTTTACACAAACTCAAGGTGAGTTTCACGGCCCCTTTTTACTGTTTTCTATATTTGGGGGAAAAACATACTAACAACTATTTTATGGGATAACAAGAGAATAAGGCACGACTTTTATGTTTACATGAGATGAGAACAACAAGTTGAGGCCGCTAAAGTCCCCTGGAACAACGTAGTAACCATTAACTGTAGCCTAGGGTCCTATGAATAGTACTATGGAGAGTGACGTCTCCCGGTCATGGTTAGTCGCGCTAACCACAATCTGGAGGATTTATGGCCGCATAGAACCGGATAACGAAATTAGGGGCGTGTACAATTGTCATGGTTTGGTTACGCCTCATGTATGAACATATTATTTGTATTCCTAGCTAGTTTACAAATGGGTCAACAATTCTTATTCTGATTATCACATGCAACTGGAACTATTTATGAACAATTGAATTTTACAAAGATCTATTTGATTTAAACCTGTGAACTCACCAACCTCGTGTTGACAATTTTAAGTATGTTTTTCAGGAAATTGAACGTGATCGCAAGGTTAGCAATGTAGATTACATGCATGCACGATGGATACAACTTTTGGGGGATTTCTCTTGTATAACTCATTGTAATAGAGTCATATTTGCGAAATCTTCACTTTTTGTAAACTGAATTTACATTTTTGAAATGTAAAACTTTAAACTTGTTTATGTATCCATTTTTCATGTATGTGTTTGCGGTAATCATATGCTTTGGAAATCATGAACGTCGCGCCTCGCGTTTCCGCCTTGGCGGGGTGTGACAGATTGATATCAGAGCCATTGATTATAGCGAACTAGGAGTCTACAATGGAGCCTAGTCTATAATTTAAATGACTCACTAAAACATTTTCATTGCATAAGCATTGCATAACGAGTCATCATGTTATATGGATATTGTAGTCACAAGCATGTCGTCACATTCACACTCTGACCCTGAATCAAACGAGGAACTTTCCGCCTCACGTCCCAAAAATCGAATACAAGTTCGCAGCTCCACACCACCTAATGTCGCCTTGGGAGAACCGCCTATCGTCTATCAAAAGAAAAGCGGAGGACCAGTTAAGGTGCAAAGTGCTAGGAAGAAGGTTCGACTTCCGCGCAAGAGAAACCTGGCAGCCCATGACCCGAAAGACTTAGAGACCGATGAAGAACCACCTAAGCAACGACCCTGCTACCACCCTACTGTGGGAACTATCTGTTGGATGCCTCGAACTCTGGCACGATGGAGGGAGATGGAGAGCATCCCATCTACCTTTATGCTCGGAGAGTCTTCCAACTCCCCAACACCCCTACCCGACACTGGGGAAGCCATGGAGCTCACAGTGCCTACATTAGTAGCACGCGTTCATACACATGAGGAGCGTCTTGATGAGCTCCTAGATGATATTCGAGCACATGGGGATGCAGCCACGCGCTTACGTCAAGGGCTCGGATCTCGAGTACAGACTTTGGAAGACAGCACTCGAGACATACAGTGTGCCACTGACCACCTCGAGTTGAGAGCTGACATGGACTGGCAGTTCACTGTTACGATCCGAGACATGGTGGAGGCGCTGGAAGAAAGGACTTTGGCTGCAGGATTTGTGGCGAGAGCTAGCTTTGTCATGGCGGGACTTGCCATGATGATTGGGTTGTACTCCCACTTCTTCTTTTAAACCTAGTACGGCGGGTTGTGCCCGTAGTACATTATGTAGTTTAAAACTTTGGTACTGATGTGGTCATGTGAACCCATCCCTTTTGTATCCTTGTCTTTTGGAACAATGTACTATGTATGTAATGGTTTATGTTGTAATGACGGTTGTTTACGTTGATGTTGTTGTATCCTTATGTCATGATCTATCATTATTTTTATATAATGTTGTTTCTTTTTAATTGATATGTTAGAAAGAACGTCATGGCACCTAAGCGTAGGACAACCCGTAACACTACTGGTGACAACAACGAGGCGATTTCCCCAAACGTGGAACAACTCATAGCACAACGAGTAGCTGCTGCCATGGAGCAGTATGAGGCAAATCAAAATAGTGGAGGAGGAAACGGCAGCGGTACCGGCAGAGGCGGTGCAGGAGGTTGCGGTACAGCCGGAGGTTCTGGAGGTAATAGAATAAATAAGCCATAACACATGGTCATGATCCGAATTAATGACGTTATGATTTGTAATTCTACAGATGCTCCAAATAGGAAGTGCACCTACAAGGCCTTTCTATCTTGCAAACCCCGCAACTTCAATGGCACCGAGGGTGTAGTAGGTCTAATGAGGTGGATAGAAAAGATGGAATCGGTAATCGATATTAGTGAATGCACCGCTGACTGCATGGTGAAGTATTCTACATGCCCACTCACTGATAAAGCTTTAACCTGGTGGAATTCACAAATAAAGACTTTGGGAAGGCAGACAACATATGAGTTGTCATGGGAAGACCTAAAAGCCATGATGATCGAGGAGTACTGTCCTCGAAATGAGTTGCAAAAGATCAAATCTGAAATGTGGAATTTACAAATGATAGGAAATGATGTGGCTGGTTACACTGACCGATTCAATGAGCTAGCAAGTTTGGTTCCACACATGGTTACCCCAGAATACAAGAAGGTTGAAAGATATTTGTGGGGTCTCGCACCTCAAATTCGAAGCATGGTGACTTCATCGAACCCCGTGGATGCCAAGAGCGCTATAACTCTAGCATTCAAGCTAAGGGATAATGCTGTGCATGATGGTTTGTTTGGAAAGAAGGAGACCGAGGAAGGAAAATCTGGAGAAAAGAGGAAATGGTTTGGAAAACCCAGTAATCAAAACAAGAATCAAGCTTACAAGAGACCCGAAACTATGAAAGCCTATGCTGCCAACATTGAAGGACAAAATGGATATCTTGGAACACTACCGAAGTGTGACAAGTGTGGATATCATCACAGTGGAAAGTGTACTCAATGTGGAAAGCGTAAAAAGTATGGGCATATGGCCCATAACTGTTAGAACAATACAAATCCTAATAAGATTAATCAAGTAGCCGGAAAGGTCAAACCAGGAACAGGAAGGATGAATCAAGGATGCTTTGAGTGTAGAGATCCAAAGCACGTTAGAAAAGACTGTCCAAAGTTGAAGAACCGAAACGATAATCAGTCCCGTGGAAGAGCATTTGTGATGGGGGCTGGTGACGCGCGACAAGATCCGAACATTGTCACTGGTACGTTCCCGATAAATAATCACTACGCCTCTATACTTTTCGATACGGGTGCTGATATGAGTTTTGTGTCAAATGACTTTAAGTCCCTACTCGGTATTAAGCCCAGCAAACTAGATCAAAATTTTACAATTGAATTAGCAAACGGGAAATTAATTAAAACTGGATAAGTCATTCAGGGTTGTACCTTATGTTTTAAGAACCACACATTTAGTATAGACTTGTTACCCGTTGACTTGGGAAGTTTTGATGTTGTTACTGGTATGGATTGGTTGACGAAGAATCACGCCGAGATAGTTTGTTTTGAGAAGATTGTCCAAATCCCACTCCCAAATAGAGAAATTCTTTTGATTCAAGGTGAGAAGAGTGGAGTAACGTTAAGGATGATAAACTGCATGAAAGCTCGTAAGTACCTACGTAAAGGATATTGCGTATTCCTGGCCCACGTCGTCGAGAAGAAACCCGGGGAACGTCGACTTGAGGATATACCCATCGTTAAGGATTATCCTGAAGTTTTTCCTGAAGACTTACCTGGATTACCACCACCGAGGCAAGTCGAATTCCGAATCAACTTAGTACCGGTAGACGCACCGGTTGCGCGATCGCCGTATCGATTAGCACCTTCTGAAATGCAGGAATTATCAAATCAACTCCAGGGGTTGCTTGATAAAGGTTTCATAAGACCAAGTTTCTCACCTTGGGGAGCTCCGGTCCTATTCGTAAAGAAAAAGGATGGAACCTTTAGGATGTGTATTGATTACCGAGAATTAAACAAGCTTACAATCAAAAACCGATACCCACTTCCTCGAATAGATGATCTGTTCGATCAACTACAAGGTTCTAGCTTCTACTCTAAGATCAATCTACGTTCGGGGTATCATCAACTAAGAATCCAAGAAGAAGATGTACCAAAGATAGCATTTAGGACTCGTTATGGCCACTACGAATTCCTAGTTATGCCGTTTGGTTTGACGAACGCACCAGCTGTTTTTATGGATCTCATGAACCGAGTGTGCAAGCCATACTTGGATAAATTTGTGATAGTATTTATTGATGATATATTAATATATTCACGAACCAAGGAGGATCATGAACATCATCTGAAATTAATCTTAGAACTACTCAGGAACGAGAAACTTTACGCTAAATTCTCTAAGTGTGAGTTTTGGATCTGAGAAGTGCATTTTCTTGGACATGTCATCAACAAGGAAGGAATTCACGTTGATCCATCAAAAATTGAAGCGATCAAAAACTGGGAAGCACCAAAGACTCCGACAGAAGTACGTCAATTTTTAGGCTTGGCCGGCTACTACCGACGATTCATTGAGAATTTTTCAAAAATAGCCTTGCCTTTAACCACATTAACCCAGAAAGAAAAGAAGTTTGATTGGAGTGACAAGCAAGAGTCAGCTTTCCAATTACTGAAGCAGAAGCTGTGTAGTGCACCGATTTTATCTCTTCCGGAGGGAATCGACAATTTTGTCGTATACTGCGATGCATCACACCAAGGACGTGGTTGTGTATTAATGCAAAGAGACAAAGTCATCGCATATGCCTCACGACAACTAAAAGTGCACGAAAAGAATTATACGACCCATGACTTGGAGTTGGGTGCAGTTGTGTTTGCACTCAAGATTTGGAGACATTATCTTTACGGTACAAGATGCACTATCTTTACTGATCACAAGAGTCTTCAACATATCTTCGATCAAAAGGAACTTAACATGAGACAACGTCGTTGGGTAGAACTACTAAACGACTATGATTGTGATATCAAGTACCATCCCGGGAAAGCCAATGTCGTAGCAGACGCCTTAAGTCGCAAAGAACGAGTTAAAACTCTTCGTGTTCGTGCCCATGGATTAACAATTCATACGAGTCTTACCACTCAAATCCGAATAGCACAACAAGAGACACTTAAAGAAAAGAACATCCAAAATGAAGCACTACGTGGAATGATCAAACAATTGGAGACTAAATCAGATGACACTTTATACTTCATGAACAGAATTTGGGTGCCATGTTTTGGTAACTTACGGGAGTTGGTTATGGACGAAGCCCACAAGTCCAGTTACTCCATTCACCCAGGTTCAGATAAGATGTATAAGGATCTAAAAGAATTATATTGGTGGCCCAATATGAAAGGAGATATTGCCACATATGTCAGTAAATGCCTAACGTGTTCAAAAGTAAAAGCCGAACATCAGAAATCGCCTGGCTTATTACAACAACCTGAAATTCCCCAATGGAAATGGGAACAAATTTCTATGGATTTCATCACGAAATTACCCAAGACGTCCAGTGGTTATGATACAATATGGGTAATTTTCGACCGTTTAACAAAATCAGCTCATTTTCTACCTATCAAAGAGACGGATAAAACCGAGAAACTTGCAAAGCTTTATATCAAGGAAATTGTGGCTAGGCATGGAGTGCCAATTTCTATTATCTCTGATAGAGACAGCAGATTCGTATCTAGAATCTGGAAATCATTACAAGAAGCCATGGGCACGCGTCTTGACATGAGCACGGCATATCACCCACAAACTGATGGTCAAAGCGAAACGACCATTCAAACTTTAGAGGATATGCTACGCGCGTGTGTAATTGATTTCGGAGGAAATTGGGATACTCATTTACAGTTGGCAGAGTTTTCCTATAATAACAGCTACCACACGAGCATTAAGGCAGCTCCGTTTGAAGCTTTATATGGTCGTAAATGCCGCTCACCGTTATGTTGGGCGGAAGTTGGTGAAAAACATTTGACAGGCCCTGAGATTGTCCAGGAAACCACTGATAAGATCTTCAAATTTAAGGACCGTCTGAAAGCGGCCCGAGACAGACAAAAGAGCTATGCTGATAACAGACGGAAACCATTAGAATTTCAAATTGGTGACCGAGTAATGTTAAAAGTCTCACCATGGAAAGGCGTTGCAAGGTTTGGTAACCGTGGTAAACTCAACCCTAGATACGTTGGACCGTTTGAAATACTGGCTAGGGTTGGCCCTGTAGCCTACAAGCTCAAGCTACCGCAAGAACTAAGCAACGTACACGATACATTTCATGTATCAAATCTCAAGAAGTGTTTATCAGACAAGACGCTAATTATACCGCCTGACGAGATTCACATAGACGACAGGTTGCATTTCATCGAGGAACCGATTAAGATTTCAGATTGGAAAGTTCAAAGGCTGAGACGTAGTAGGATCAAACTGGTTAAAGTACGTTGGAACTCAAAACGTGGTCCTGAGTATACATGGGAACAAGAGGATCAAATAAAAACCAAATACCCATCCTTGTTTAAGGATACACCAGTTCAAGAAGACACAAATTGAATTTCGGGACGAAATTCTTTTAACATGGGGAGAATGTGACACCCGACATTTCAGGTCGATATCCGTACATACTATAAACAAGTTTACATTTTAATTGTTTTTGTGATTTATTTAATTTCACAAACAAGGACATTAAGGTCTAACAAAAACCGAACATTGTCTCATTTCATATTTTGGTAATTCTAGGAGTTACCGGTTCACGTGTCATATAAACCGACTAAATACGAACGTTAGTGGTTAAATTAAATAACCAGAAAAATATATATACATATATATTACATAAACTTTACGTTGGTCAATAACTTATTTTTAGACTAAAACATACGGTATACGTAAAAGTAAAATAACGAACCCTTTCGAAGACGTTACCACGTATCGTCACCTTTAGGTACTTATACCTACAAATAATCACCTCAACGGATTATACAATCCAAGATTTCAATATTTTTCTTTTAACGAGCCATAAACTTACAAAATTTATAACACCGTGAGAAAACTAAAACGAATTAAATTATCATTTAAAAACTCTAAACAATATTAATTTACACTTAAATCAAATGGTTTGATTTATTTAACCCAAACCCCAACCCAAATATTTTAATCGACCGAGACAATGGGTCTTTTCCCCCCCTCACTTCCTTGACTTTCTCAACCAAACTTCAGAGAATGACCATACCTCATGCCTTCGAAATTCAAGTAAAACCATACCACCTCAATCATTTTCCTCACAATTCCTTTTTATCTTTCTCATTTTCTTACGGCAATTTTCCCCAATCCTCTCTAAATCGAAGTCAAGTTCTAAGGCAAAACCTACCATAATTTGGTGTTTTTAAGAAGAATTTCAAGTGTTTTTAAAGGAAATTTAACAGAAGAATCAAGATCTATTAGGACATAGTTTTGTAATGACAAAAGCTTGTAATAGTTAGATTTTATGTCTTTATGTTTTTGGTATGTAATTGTTTAAAAGTTGCTAGGTGTTTTACTAGTAAGCCTAGAGGCGAACTTGTTAAGTTCGCCTGCTCTAACAGAGGCGAACTTAATAAGTTCGCTTAGGCATAACTGAGGCGAACTTGTTAAGTTCGCTTAGACTGTTTCAGGCGAACTTAATAAGTTCGCTTACAGCAAGTTTGGTTCTATATATATGTGTTACATAGTCATTAGACAAGAGAGAACAGAGATCGATCTTAGAGAGAACAATTGTCTGATTGAGTCTGTAACCATTGTTATTTGGAATATAATCAAGAAGTTTATTTACGCGTGTTGTCGGTTAGTATACAAACGTTAATACGAAGGATTCCGCACTTCGTATTATAGAAACGTCATATCACGAGTTCGATCAGTAGTTGAGTTACCTGGACCTACAAGTGGTATCAGAGCTTATGCTCGTGAATTAAGTACGATTCTCGGTGATTAGTGACGGTTTTTGTGTACAATTCGACAAGAAATTCAACATTTTTGAAGTTTCTGCAACAATGGAGTTTTTCAAGTTCTTGAAGATTGTTTCTTTACTGAATTCATGATTTTGGAAGTGTTTTTGACGAAATTAGTCCGATAGAACTGTTCCATTTGTTAAAATTCATAATCCTACGGATCAATTTTCTTAAATTCCATCAATTCACTGAGAAATCATGAATTTTGAACATTTCGGTTCGTGTTTGGACGAAGACTCTGTTGATTCTGTTACAGCAGTTTAAGCGAACTTGCTGAGTTCCTGTTCAAGCGAACTTAGCAAGCGAACTTATTAAGTTCGCTTCTCACATTTCAAGCGAACTTAGCTGTTAAGCGAACTTACCAGATTTCCTCCTTAAGCGAACTTGTCTTGTTCGCCTGATATTAAGTTCGCTTAGTACTCCCTAAAGCGAACTTATTAAGTTCGCCAGAGGGTAAAAACAGTTCAATACTTAGAAATTTTTCAGAAAATATTTTTTTTAACATGGCAAATATGGTTCAAGTCACAAACATGTTCAATTATGACAATGAGATAGGTACATCTCAAAAACCTTCGAAGTTGCTGAATCTAGCTGATTATTCAAATTGGAAAGATCGGTTTGACCAATTCGTATCTTTTACCGATACTAGTTTGTGGATTCCAATTTTGGATGGATATACACACCCTACTTATTCATGGATGGGAAAAGATGATGTTCCAAAACCAGTGTCTGCTTTATCTACTGAAGAGAAGCTGTTATTTGATCGAGAAAAGAAAGCAATGGCTAGCATTTCGATGTCTCTACCAAAGGAAATTTATCACAGTTTTAAACAGTTCAAGTCTTCTCAACAGCTGTGGGAAGCTCTACAGAAAAGGTGTGAAGGGAGTTTAGATGTGAAGAAAAGTAGAAAAGAGTTACTAAAGAAGCAGTTCCTAGTTTTTAAACATTTTCAGAATGAATCTTTGGATGATCTTGCTACAAGATTCTATCATCTTCTTAGTGAACTGGATAGTGCATCTGTGGTATATGAGACTGAGGAAATCAATGATAAATTCTTGGAGGCTTTACCATCAAAGTTTGATGTGTATACGGTTTTGATCAAAGAAAATGTTAAGTACAAAATCATGTCTCTTGAAGAAGTCCTAGGGAAGATCCAGTCACATGACATGAATTTGAAAAAGAAAGAGACTAATTTGGAGCATATCCAGGATCCCTCAATGTATTTTTCCAAATCTGTTGATAAATCTGGTACTGGTGTGGCATTCTTTTCTGGTGATGCTCAAGAGTCTTCAAATGACCAGTGTTCTGGAGTTCCAATCTATTCTGGTCATACAAGCCATTCTGGATTTTTTGCTACTACTGCTTCAACATCATCTGGATCTCATGTGATCAGAAAGTTGCTGATGATTATTTGGCTATGTTTTCTTCATTCATGGCATCATATGAAAATTTCATTGGAGGAAAAATACATGATCCTGAGGTAATAGAAGATGATTTCAGACAGATTGACCCTGTTGATCTGGAAGAAATGAATATCCAATGGAATATGGCCATGTTAATGAGACAAGCTAAAGATTTCTTGAAGAGAACTGGGAGAAAATATATTGGTTCAAATAGTCGATCGCGTATGGGTTTTGATAAGAGCAAAGTTAGGTGTTACAACTGCCAAGAGTATGGTCACTTTGCTAAGGAGTGTGTGAAACCAAAGGTAGAATTTGATTCTCAAAAGAAGCAATCTAACTTTCAGCATAATAGGAATCAGCCTCATGGTTCATCTGGTAATCAAAATCATGGTCCTTCTGGTAATACAAATCATGCATCTGCATCATCAGCTCTAGTTGCTCAAAATGATTAAAACTATGATTGGGGCATTCATCTGGAAGATTTGGTGGGTGCTGTGAGTCAGGCTTTTGTTGCAGAAATTCATTCAGAAAAACCAGAAGAGTCTACTGATGATGAAAGTTCTAGTGATGATTCATGTGATGGTGATAGTGTTCCAAGCATGGATGATGAGGAAGAAAAAGGGCAAAGTAGTGATTCTGATGCTGTGACAGGGGTTGCTGAGGAAGAAATTGTTCTTACAGAAAATGCGTCAGTTGGTGAAGATTCAGAAAACATTCCGATTGCCAAAGTATTCATGGCAGACATGTCTGACCCGACTAAGGTAAAAGACTCTGTTTGTCATATATTTTGTACTAATTGCATTTCTGTTAAAGATAAACTACAAAAAGTCATGGATGATAACACCAATTTGATTTGTGACATGAAATCAATGAATTTAGTTAATCAAAAACTGAAAGATAATGATAAACTGTGCATTGATAGAATTGAATCTTTGAAAAGAGATTTAAATTCTCTTGGGTTAAAATACAAAGAGCAGGGTTATCATCTAGACATGGCTTATGCTGAAATTGAAAACCGTAATGAAGTAGTTGCTCAAAAGAACAAGGAGATTTCTGAAAAAGAATCTGAGGTGATAAAGTTACATAGAAAGTTGGAACAGTTTGAGAATTCATCTATAGTGTTGGATTATTTTAATGCTAATGCTGATCCCACAAAAAGAGTTGCTGGTATTGGGTTTGTTCCTCCTCCGTTCAATGGGAATTATGTAGTTGAACCTGAAATAATTCATGAAGAGGAGATTGATCCCAAGACAGTATTAAAAGTGAATCCAGTGACGGGTGAAGACATGGTGTATGATTCTGATACAGAAGATGAAGTGTTTGATGATTCAAAGGTTGAAGGCATTCCGAGAGAGGTGAAAATTGAGGAACCAAAGATTGTGAAGAATGTTACTCGGGATAGGTGCATTTTGACTGAACCTGAAGAGGTGAAAGTGGTTCAAACTAAACTTTCTCCAATCTTACAGTCAAGTGGGTTTGTGGTGGCTGGTTTTCAAAAGGTTAATTCTTCAAAGGTGCCAAAACAGACTTATGTTCCTAAGAAGCCGATAAATTGTTTAGGGCATTCCTCTGAAGCTTCTTCTTCTGATGGTTCTTCAAATTCAAAGAAAACATCTTATTTCAGAACTTATCAAGAAAGACGTGTGTGCTTTCATTGCAATGAGCCTGGTCATATTTTGATTAATTGTCCATACAAGAACAAGGGAAAACTGAAGACTGTTCCTTCACAACCGAAAGTGGTGAAGATTCTGAAAAGGAAAGATGAGGGAAAATCGTCTTCTAGTTTGGGAAAAGATATGACCGGACGATCTTTTGTTAATTCTCCTGGAATTAAATAACAGAATACATTGCATGCTAAATCTTTTGTATGCAGAGAAAATCTTGAGATTCCAAAAGTTGGGATTTCAAAAGATACTTTTCAAGAGGTTAAATTGTCCAAACCTCAAAGAAGAAGGAGAAACAGAAAATTAAAGAAAATTTTGGAAACATCTGAATCTGACAATAATTTTTCAAATAATGTTTCTAAAAATAATAAAAATGGTTCTTCTTTGAAAAGGTCTGATTGTCAAACTTCTGTTCCAACAGTGAATGATAAAATTGATTGTAAATTACAAGAAGTAGTTTATTTTGATCAATCCGGACGACCCAAGACCACGATGGCTTGGGTTCCACTTTCTAACTGATTCTCGTTGTTTATGTAGGGACAACCAAGGAGGACTATCAACAATACATGGTATGTGGATAGTGGTTGCTCTCGACATATGACAGGGAATGTGAAATTGCTTGAGGATGTGATTAAAATTGATGGTGGTTATGTCGCTTTTGCGGGTAATAAAGGCGGGTACATAACAGGACAGGGAACGTTAAAGAACGACAAAGTAAAATTTGAAATGGTGAATTATGTTGAGCAGCTGGAACACAATCTTTTAAGCGTATCACAAGTCTGTGACAAGAAGTTTTCGTTCCATTTCAACGATCATGAATGTTATATTCTGAAACCGGGTTTTATGATTCCTGATGAATGGATTCTTATGAAGGCTCCAAGGAGAAATGACACATATGTCCTTGACATGAGTGTCGCTACTACAACGGATTCAATTCGAACATGTTTACTCTCCAAGGCGTCGGAATCTGATTCAATATTGTGGCACAGGAAGCTAGCTCACATAAACTACAGGAAGATGAACTACATTGTTAGGAATGATCTTGTGCTTGGAGTTCCGAAAATGAAATTCTCAGTTCCTGATGATTGTATTCCGTTCAAGAAGGGGAAGCAAAGAAAGAAATCTCACAAATCGAAGTCGACGAATTCTATCGTAACTCCCTTGGAGTTGCTGCATATGGATTTGTTCGGTCCTATCAGTATTAGGAGCATTGGTGGGAAATCGTATTGTTTGGTCGTAACTGATGATTACTCCAGATTTTCATGGGTTAAGTTTCTTTCCTCTAAAGCTGAGACTACTGAGTTAGTACAGTACTTAATCCTGGGTTTGGAGAACTTATTAAATCTAAAAGTCAGAAGAATCAGGAGTGACAATGGCAGCGAATTTAAGAATAGCAAAATGGGCTTATTCTGTCTACAAAAAGGATGAATTCAGTGCGCCATATGTTCCTCAACAAAACGGTGTCGCTGAACGAAAGAACAGGACGTTGGTCGAAACAGCTCGCACGATGCTTGCAGATTCTAAGCTTCCAGTCACTTTTTGGGCTGAAGCTGTGAATACTGCGTGTCATGTTTTGAACCGGGTCTTGACCGTCAAGCGACATAACAAGACTTGCTATGAATTGTTAAACAATCGAAAGCCGAATCTGGAATACTTATTACCTTTTGGTAATCCGTGTACCCTACTGAAGGTTAGAGATGTCCCAACAAAATTCAGTGCAAAGGCTATTGAAGGGATTTTTCTGGGGTATGTGGCAAATTCAACTACCAAGAGGGTTTATAACAAAGAGACACGCCAAGTTGAAGAATGGTTCCATATTGACTGTTCAAATCGGTCTTTACCACAAATGGCGATTGGTCCGGATTGGGCATTTGATTATGAAAACTTATTCAAGTCTTTTCATTTACCTTCTGACATTTCTGATGAAGATACTGCTGTTCTTTATGATTCTTGTCAAGATGCAAAGCATAATGGATTTCTACCAAATGTAGTTCCCAATTCATCGATTCCATCTACTTCTACTCCAGATCAAAATGTTGCTTCTTGTTCCGGTCCGCAAGATTCAGAGAGTGAGGAGGATAATGCTATTTTTCAAGATTCTTCTGCTGATCCGCTGTTGAGTGATGATCCATTACCGTCGACACAGGCTCAGGGGGAGATTCCAACAAATTTAGACTCGGAAATTCCAATTCCTCAAGATTATTCTTATCAATCTGACTCTACTCAAGTTGATGTGTTGCCAGTTCCTGAGGTCGCATCCATCAAGGAACACAAAGATCATCCAGTAACAAATATAATTGGAAATTTACAGGATGGAGTGAAAACTCGTTCTCTTGTTGACAATACTTGTTTGTATACTTGCATTAAAGATTCTGGCGTTCTTGATGATTGCTCACATTCTTGCTTTATTTCATAGGTTGAACCCAAGAATGTCGAGATGGCTTTAACTGACAATAACTGGATAGAAGCTATGCAGGAAGAACTAGCTCAATTTGACAAACTGAAGGTTTGGAATCTTGTTGATTTACCGAAAGGTGCGTATCCGATAGGAACAAAATGGGTATTTAAATGTAAAAAGGACGATCGAGGTGTCGTTGTACGCAATAAGGCAAGATTAGTTGTCCAGGGCTTCAATCAACACGAAGGAATTGATTACACCGAAGTTTATGCGCCGGTTGCAAGGCTTGAAGCTATAAGGCTGTTTCTAGCTTTTGCTTCCTTTAAAGGTTTTAAGGTGTTTCAATTAGATGTCAAGAGTGCATTTTTATATGGAAAGGTCAAGGAGGAAGTCTATGTGTGTCAGCCGCCGGGGTTTGAAGATCCACTGAATCCGAACATGGTTTTCAAGCTAGATAAGGCCCTCTATGGTCTTCATCAGGCTCCTCGTGCGTGGTATGAGACTTTATCAACACATCTTTTGGCGAATGACTTTGTTCGTGGAAAGATAGACTCGACCTTATTCATAAAGAAATCAGGGGGAGATTACCTACTGGTACAGATTTATGTGGATGATATTATATTTGGCTCGACAAATGAAGGGTTGTGCAAAGAATTTGAGGGTGTTATGAAGTCAAAATTTGAAATGTCTGCGATGGGAGAGTTATCGTTTTTCTTAGGTTTACAAATAAATCAAAAGGAAGATGGTTTCTTTATTCATCAGTCCAAGTATGTCAAAGACATCTTGAGCCGGTTCAAGATGGAAGACTGTACTTCATACGATACTCCAATTCCGGTCAATCATAAGTTAAATTCTGACCCGGAAGGAAAAAATGTGGACTGTCGACTTTACAGAGCTATGATTGGATCTCTCATGTACTTAACCGCTTCAAGGCTGGATATAATGTTCGCCGTGTGTATCTGTTCCAGATTTCAGGCAAAGCCAAAAGAATCTCACTTAATTGCTGTGAAAAGAATCTTTCGGTATTTAAAAGGAAAACAACGTTTAGGGCTATGGTATCCTCATGGTTCTAACTTTGATTTCAATGCTTATACTGATTCTGATTTTGGTGGTTGTTGTCTGGACAGGAAATCTACAACAGGTAGTTGCCAGTTCTTAGGTAATCGACCTGTATCCTGGCAATGCAAAAAGAAAACCACAGTCTCGATTTCAACATGCGAAGCAGAATACATCGCTGCTGCAAGTTGCTGTTCACAGATCCTGTGGATACAACAACAATTGAGAGATTACGGTTTGAATTTCACAGGAACCCCTATGTTTATTGATAATAATGCTACTATGTCCATAACGAATAATCCTGTTAAACATAGTAAAACTAAGCACATTGAAATTCGATATCATTTTATACGTGATTGTGCAGAGAAAAGGTTGATTGAGCTGGTCAAGGTACATACTGAAGATAATTTTGCTGATTTGTTTACAAAGGCATTTGATCGTACCAGGTTTGAGTTCCTAATTAAAATGATTGGTATGATCAATCCCGAATAAAAATTTTTCAAAATCAGAATTTCATGGAAAATTTTTCTTTTAGGTTCTTTTATTGCTTTATTACATTTCTGCAGTTACATTTTCAGTCAAAAAGTCTAAATTATAAAAAGTCAAAACAAATTGAAAAATATAAAATTTGACATCATTTGAGGTTAGAGAAGAAATGATAGTACATCAGTGATTAGTTCATTTCACACGACCTTAGTAGACCTTGATATATGAATGATTAAAATAAGTTGATCTGATCTAAATTTCAAAGTCTGCATAAATAAGAAATGATAGTGTTATGAATGTTCTATTCTTGATAATTTGTTTTAAAATTTGTGTATAAAATTTGAAACTTGAATTGTCAATAGGCTAAAAGCGTTTTGAAACTAATAGTAGTGTGAAAATTAAATATAATATGATTACATCTGTGATTTAAACCCATTTTATGCCTGGGTGTGTGTGTTAAAAGATCACTATCAGATAAAGAATATTAGCTTTTAATAAGGATTTTCCTATGAGATCAGTTTCGGGTTATGTCCGTAGCACTATTCATTCGATTTGCTTCAGTGCCCATGTCCCGAAAAGCATGCAATTTGAAGTATAATCAAGATATGTACTTGACAACATCTGTCAATCATATAGTAGCCCTTGGATCATATTGATACATTATCTTTACTGATTCCATTGAATTCATAATCCAGATAATAGTTGGATCCTCGTACCTGAATCTTATGATTCCACAAATATAAGCCAAAACATTGAATCATTCGATTCTAAATCTCATTGATTCCTATACAATCCAATTTGGATTCTACTATTCATGTGCTAAGTGATGTCTCCTCATTCTGAATATTCGGAAAGTTTTTAGTAAAATCTTATATGTGTCTTGAAGATAGTGCATTTATTTTCTATTTGGCATATATGTGGGGTACACGATGTTTATCATCTAAATGGTACTAAATCACATGAATTTGGAGAATAAACGCTTATAGTTTCAAATAATATAATATTGACAATTTTAAGAATTCAGGCTTTATATTTCAAATTCGGTATAAATAAAAGAACATTTTATAACCTGATCTTATTTACTTTAAAATTTATCGCGTATCATTTCAAATATTATTCAAATTGAATGAGTTTCAAAATGAAAAAGATGCAATATGCACAAAATTGAGTTGAATGGTCTCTTACTACAGGTTACCCTTTGTTATTGAGAATATGTGTGATGAATTAATTGAATACTGATATGATCTTCTTGCTCATGATGTTCAAACCAAAAATATGTCATTTCAGTTTATTAAAAGAAAAATCAAAAATATGTGATTCTGTTTGTACAGAGAAAAATAAAAAATATGTGATTCTGTTTGTACAGAGAAAAATAAAAAATATGTGATTCTGTTTGTATAGAGAAAAACCAAAATATGTGTTTCCGTCTGTATAGATAAAATTCAAAAAGATTTTATTTTTACTTTCCATGAAAATTCTAAATTTTTATTAAAATCGTTCGGGATTGGATCAAATATGTGTTGTTGACGGAAGTTCAGATTTGAAAGGTTGAAGTTGGTAAAATTTGTGTTCAAGGCAAAAAGGTTGGAAAAGTAATTAAGTTCGCCTGTGAAAAGTGAAGCGAACTTAATATGTTCGCTTAAATCGGTGAAGCGAACTTAATTTTCTGTCAATGGTGAAGCGAACTTAAGGGCGAAGCGAACTTATCTTGTTCGCCGAAGGCTTGTTAAGCGAACTTAACAAGTTCGCTTAATCAAGCGAACTTAATCTGAATAAGTTTTGAATCAGGCGAACTTGACTCTCATCGTCTTCATCAGAAAATTAGGCGAACTTGGTCAAATTTCTCAAAATTTTAAATCTGTGTTGTGGGTGTTAATTTTTGGTTGCCTCTTGATCGGAATCACGTTGCGAATCTAACAAAGGTATTTTCGTTGGATTTCATGCGATAAATTGAGCGTATTCGATGCTTTTTAGTTTCGGTTTTTAGTCGGACTGTTTCCAGACCGTTTTTGACCTAAATTTTGACCTAACTATGAAATTGATCATCATTGTTGGTTATATTGTGTTATTCGATTGTTTGTTCATGGTTATTTCATGATAATGATCGATTTGCCGGAGTTTGAAAATTTCAGTGTTTGAATTTGAAACGTCTCAAGTTCAGGCGAACTTGTTCCAAGCGAACTTGTTCGAAGCGAACTTAGTTCGCCTCTTGCACTACTAAGCGAACTTATTAAGTTCGCCTAGGGGTCAAAACTGAAAAAGAGTTGTGATTTTTTTTGTGTTTGAATTTTTTTTAAAATTTTTTGTTTGAAATTTTTTTTTCATTTTTGTTGTTGTTTTATTTGTGTGTTTTATTAAATGTGTATCCTATATGTGTACGTGTTCTAATGTTTGTTAAGTTGTCCAATATTTTCACAGATGGCTTGTCATGTCGAATACAAGCATAATCAAGTGGCGTTGTTAGATCCAAATTTGCCTGAAGCAGTTCACTATCAAGGCATTATCAATTTTCTGAATAGATCAAGACTACATGTTGCATTATCTGTGGATCCTTTTATTAGCTTGGTGTACATCCAACAATTCTGGGATACTGTACATCAAGATATCGATGTGGAACCACATGTCCTTCGTGCAACAGTCAATAACACAGAGATTGCTATTTCAGAAGAGACTATTCGTGCTGCTCTAGTTTTGGGAGGCAATGCTGAAGATCCAATATCTTATCCCAATACTCTTATTATGGGTTGTTTTCAAAGGATGGGATATCGTGGAAGACAAAATGATACACAAGCTAGGAAAGGTGGATTAGTGGGAGAATGGAGGTACTTTATGCACGTGATTATACAATGCATTTCTCCGCGAAAGGCTGGTACTGATGGCTTGAAGATGGCTCTTCAAACAGCAATGGTGGCTTTAACTTTGAATAAAAGATTCAATTTTTCGCTTTATTTTTATCGGGAGATGGTAATGCAGATAAATCCGGCTGAAGGTCAAGGTTTCTTGATGTATCCACGATTCATTCAAATGATACTCAATCATCTTATTCCGGATCTTCCACAACATGCCATAAGTTTCTCTGTCTTGTCGGTTTCTTTAATTGGCAGAAAGTGAGCAGATTTCGTTAAACGATCGACAATTACCCATATGGTATCATAACCACTGGACGTCTTGGGTAATTTCGTGATGAAATCTGATGCATGTGAAACTATATATATTTTAATAGAGATTTATCACACAATATTAGTTTTAAAAAGGGTTTTCACCAAAGACTAATCACACACACATCGGGGAGTGTACCCGTCGGATAGCAATATAGTGAAGGTAAGAACCGGATATCAATCCGTGGACACGGTGGAATGCGATAATAAACCGGAACTAAAATCCAATCAAGTAAGGGTAAATATGTTTAAGTTGATTTTTAATTAAACTAATATGCAAGAATATAAAACTAAACTAAGAACACAAATCAAACAATCAAGGAAGGAATATCACTTCGGTCTCGAATCCATTTAGTAAACATTCAACAACAACTACAAATACATGACACGTGCACGATATATAAGTTGACTAAATTCTCGTCAAAGACATCTAATCAAATGATTCTTCGGAAAGTTAGAATGAATAACACAAACCAACCACCTAAAATCATACAATGAAGCTCACGTGCTATGAATACGTAAATGTTTAATAAAGATTGGACTAGCTTCCTGTCAAGGTTGGCTAATTCAACAACTAGTTGGAAAGATTACACGAATCAACACATAACCCACCTCAAGTTGATTAAAGTAAACAACAACATGCACTTCTTCAACATACAATGTTCATATCAAGATTACATAAACTAGAAGATTGCGTCAACAAGTCCTAGATGAACATAATACTAAACATGACACATCATAACAAGCACTTTGTCTTTCCAAACATAAGCACAAGGATGCACATTCAAGAGTTTTCAACCATAAACAAGACTTCATCCACCATTCCTAGTCAAAGGCCATAAACTAGCATACATACATACACTAATCAATGAATACATGCATAGACCATGGGTTTTCCAACATACAACGTCAATACATATACAAGTCTTGCAAACAATATCAACTCCCAAATACACAATATCATTGAGGAATAATCATGCCATTGTTATAACATTAACATAAACTATGCCAAAGATCCATAAATGTTGTCAAACGTTACTAAACTTCATCTAAACCAAAGTGATGTCAAGAGTTAGCTCATGGTGAGCATAAGAACAGGAACAAAACAAGGAAAAGTTACAAGACTCATAAAGAAATGCCAAGAATCAAACAACTTCCCCAAGCTAGATGATGATGATGATGTATGGTGATCCTCTTGATGTTGTAGTCCTCCCTAGAAGCTTGAAATGTGGCTAGAAACAAGGAAATTCGGAGCACAAAACAGTGCTAAGGGCTTCAACTCTCCAGGTCTCCAGACTTCTGATGTGAGGAAAACTTATGATATTTATAAAACAAGGGGCACGACCGTGCCTAGTGGGAAGGCACGACCGTGCCAGACAAGGGAACGCGACCGTGCGTAGTGGGAAGGCACGGTCGTGGGACAGGTGGTTGACCGATCTGCTTCTTTCATTGGCTCTCTTACTTCGAGGTGTCAGACTCACGGGTGTACATGCGACCGTGGGTAGCTAAGGCACGGTTGTGCCTTGGCTTTTGGCTTGGCGCGGTCGTGCAAGATGTGGACGCGACCGTGCCTAGGGTTTGCAAGCTTGGCACGACCGTGCCTCCATCACAGAAACCCTAAAACTTCACATGTTTATCCTGGAATCTTCTTGTTTATTCACCAAGCTTCACAAAAACCTAAAAAACAGGAAATGAAGCAAATAAGTGTATAAACGTTGAATATAACCAAGATTTGATCATTAAATGAGCGAAGTTTTGTGCCAAAAAGATGTGTAAATACTAACACATCAAACAACCCCACACTTGAACATTGCTTGTCCTCAAGCAAGAAATCAAAATGAAACAAAACTTCCAATAACACTATGGATCAATTCGGAAAACCGTAAGCATTAATAAATTTATAAAGGTTTGACAAGAGATGCAAAATTAACTAAATGAAACCCAATGAACCCAATGAAGTGACAACCGAATGAGCAAATGACTATGCCTAGGAAATCATTAGCATGCAACTTTATGCTTCTCACAATGTTCACACACACTCGGGTATATATATGATCATATAAGTAATGGTGTATGTATAGAACACTCAAATGCCAAGACAATTAACATGCATAAATCATAAGCTTGCTAAAAGATCAAATCTCTATCAACTAACATGAAACAAAGCACAAATCAAGAGGGCTTTAAACAGGTTGTAACTTGGCAATGGTTAAGGGTAAGGAAATGGAATTTAAAAGTGGCTAAATGGCTAAAAACCCGGCGGTTATGCTAATTCAAAAACTAAAACACTTCTAATATGAAAAATAAACTAACTAATACTTCCGTATATAGATAAGAGCTAACAACCGAATTCTTTCCATCTTTGCTCACAAAATTGCTCTAATCGACTATATTTCACCTGATTTTGGTGATATAATTTAAATATTTTTTTTTTTTTAACTATTTCTTTTCTTTTGAAGGGAACTAAGTCAATATGCATCTTTCCTTAGCTAAAAACTTCTCAAGAATTTGAAGATTACAACAAAGTAAAAGCTATAAAATTAACATTAGCCGACCGGATTTTTAACACGGGTGAAAAATAGAATAAATAAGTAAAAAGGCTAATGAAGGTTTAATGGCGGTGTAATGTGGGTAATAAAAGATAGAACATGGGATAGGCTCAACGTGGTTAACTAGTGGATGTGTTCGGGTGAGGGAAAACAAAGATAAAAGGCTAACAAAGTGGTTTATCCTAATGGCTCAATCATTTTTATGCAATATTTATGTTCATGATTTCGAAATGTATACTAAAAGCAAGTTCTAACAAACATGAAACATCCGGCACACTCAAATCCGCAAAAACGAGAGCAAACAATGTCTAAAGCTATCAAGGCTCAAAAATAAACTCACGGAAACGGAAGGGAATGGGTGTAAGCAAAAGGTTACATGCACTTCATTCGTTTAGCACACTAAAACTCATGGTTATCACAAAAAATTGGGTTTGACTCAATGGAATTTCTATCTCAATTGCTTTAGAAAAATCAAACCTCTATTATTTATAAAAATTGTGAATGCTAAACGGTTAACTTTTAATTTAGTGCCAATAAAAAATATGAAGGAATATTTTGCAAAAAAATGAATTGATAAAATGCTAAAAGGACAAACAATGCGCGAATACAATCCCACCCTACACTTAGAATTGTACATTGCCCTCAATATACAACAAAAAATAATGTAAAGCAAAGAATGAACACCCAACCCCACACTTAGAAACATACATTGCCCACAATGTATACAAAAACATGCAAAGCAAAATGGAATGCAATGCAATGGAGTGTGAAGGGAGAACTGAAACTTCCCTCGTGTCGATCATGGCACACGCAAAAAGCCTACCCACAAAAATGACGTTCCACGAAGTTCCACAATTCCAAGATCTAATCAATACTAACAACATCAAACACAGATCAGTAACATCAAGCCAAAATAGAAACATAAATGTAAAGACAAATATATATAACAGTACATGGAAACAAAAGTACAAGAAAACAACAACAAACGCCGAAGCGTGATAACAGAGTTTGTACAAAATACAACCAAGTACAACTCACAAAAATGATACCAAAAGGCAATGGGAGGTACTACTCCCACTGCACGCCCTCAAGGTCGACGTCGGAGGCCCCGCCTCCCTCGCCTCCTGCTGCTGGTGGTGATGGTGGTGGTGACTGGTGATGCGGTGGTGGCTGATGCTGTTGCTCTGGCTGCATAAAGAATGGAAGGGGAACCACGTATGGTGCCCCGCCAGCAGCAGCAGCGGCGCACTGGACCTCATACTGCCAGGCCCAGTAGCGCATGAATAAATCATGGGAGACGGTCACCAGAGGTGGTGGTGGAGGCGGAGGAGGTGGAGGAGGCGGAACAACTGGATCCTCGACATGATGCTCGTGGTGCTCCTGCTCCTGCTGAGCTGCGTGTGCCTGATGGGCGGCGGCTATAGCCTCGGCCTCGGCCTCGGCCTGGACAACATCGGGATCGGGGCCCGGACGGTCTGGATCCCACGTCCGTCCCCATCTATCTACCAATCTGATCCCTCCTGCGCCCCGACGAGCGACGTGCATGTTCCGCAGTGTCTGCACGGACATCACGACGGTCTCAGCCACAGGGGTCAGGTCCCCTATCAAATCATCGGTCAAAAGCTGGAAGTGCCTAGCCAGGTTGGTCACGAAGTGACCTCCACATATCGCGCTGGTGACGTCGCGCCCTGAGCTGTTTACCAAGTACCCCGCGATAGAATGCGCAAGATTGCAGGTGCGCGGGCGTACAAGGCAAAATAGGTAAAACAGCTCCCTAAGGTTCACTACTGTCTCCCCCTGACCTCTCCCAGAAATAGAATAAACAATACAACGATGGAGAACACGGTGCAAGGGATCCCGAAGGCTCGAAGCCTTGGTCAAACTCGGATCATACATCCCGAAACCATGGTCGTGCCAGAACTGGTCCTTGTCATCCTCGGTCGGGAACTCGGTGATACCATCGGTGAATATCTCAGTCTGAAGCTCCTGCCTCGTATACAAGCCCAATAATCTCCCAAACCTGGCGACAGACATCACTCGCCACTCCCCGCCTAACCTAAATCTAACAGTCTCGGGCTGCTCGAGGTCCGCGCAAGGATAATCAAACTCGTAAGTGGAGAAAAACTCCATCACGAGCTCGACGTATTGTATGGCGTGAAGCCTGAAAAACCGGTGCCAAGGGGCGGTGACAATGTCGTTCCACCGGTCCCGCTGACCGATGGCATCGATGGCGGCTGGCTCTAAACGACGAGCAGCTAGAATCCGGCCTCTGCGTGGCCACAAAACGTCCAAACGAGCCTCGTACTCGTGCTCGTTCATGTCAAACTCGAGGTACGGGTGGTCCCTGTTGCCTGCCATCTGCACGACAACAAAAATGAAATCAGAACAGTTATGAAGACGCTAGATGGAATTATGAAGTTTCTGACCAAAATTATGAAGGGGCACGGTCGCGCCTGGGAAGGGGCACGACCGCGCCTGGGCCAAAATCCAAGCCCACGGTCGCGCCTTGGTCGACCACGGGCAGTCCAAACCGGCAGGCACGGTCGCGCCAGGAAAGCGCCACGACCGCGCCAAGGCAAAAAATCTAGCCCACGGTCGCGCCTTGGGCGACCACGGGTAGTCCAAACCGGGAGGCACGGTCGCGCCAGGAAAGGGGCACGACCGCGCCTAAGCCAAAATCACTAGGCACGACCGCGCTCAACAGAGACACGGCCGCGCCTGACCAAACCTATTCCCTCCTGAAATTCAGAAGCCGAGCACGACCGCGCCTGGTCTTGAGCGCGACCGTGCTCACCCATTTTAGGGTTTCCAGAATTCAACAATTGTCCAGTTAAACACGTTTATGAAGGGGCTTTTGATACACTACAATTCTAGGGCATAAAACGACCTATTTCTACTAAATTATACCTAAAATGAAGTTCAAAAACAGAAAATCACTACAACCCTAGAAATTTAAAACGAAAAATAAAATTACGATCCTAACAATGAAAAGATTAGAATATCGGGGGCGTACCTGACTTCGAAGGAACGGAGATCAACAATGCGGAATAGAGGAAAATCGTATGTAGGGGGGGGGTTCTCGTTTTGGGGATCGTTTGGGGAGAAAATAAGTAAAAAAAATGAAGTCTGCCAAAACTTACTTAACCCTCCCAAAACTTCATTGGCACGGTCGCGCCTTGGGCCCAAGCACGACCGCGTCTAGGTCAAAAAGGCACGACCTCGCCTTTTGTTTGGCACGACCGTGTCTCATACCCAGCAGACACAGAAACCTAATTTTTTCATGAGGAGTATTCCAAACCCCACTGCGAATCTCCCAAGTTAATATTTCCAAAAATTCAGAAGACATACCTGTGACATTCCAAACATTGTCCCAAATCCGCTCGATCCAAAACACGTCCCGATAACCTTATCTCAAAAATAAATTGTAGAATTCTAGAAAAACAGAAAATAAAAACTAAGAAAATAATTGGAAGATAAAATGAACACACAAAACTAACGGGCGAAACCCGGACATGCTAAGGTTATTATCGAGTCATTAGCTAGACTCGTGTCCTTATGTGTGTCAATTTAGGACAAATGATGGGGCAAATCAACAAACGGGTGGCATATGATTCTTGAATACCCATCCGACCCGTTTGGTTTAATGCATTTACCACCGGCTAGTGACAACCAATAGTAAATGCAAAAACGAAGTGACGGGTCGTGCCACCAACACTTGTATTTGCCCGGACCGAACCTGAGGCACATGATGTAGTGAAGGAGGCGATCATCCCGGCAAGATAGTGTTGACTTGCCATGCTTTGTGGACCGATGTCGTGCCTTCCAAATCGGTTGGTCCGTGAAATGTCTCTCCTTCTCCCGCTGTTCGGATGACTCGTATGACGAATCGTGATCATGATCAGTCGCGGGCCGACTCTTCTCGGTGCACAACGGAGGATCGGGCGTCACCATAGTCATTGGTTCGTTGGTGAACCCATCCGTTTGCACATCTTCCTCGTGGTAACCCCATAGATCAAACGGGTACTCGTCACTGTAACTCCCATAGTCGCGATCCATGAAAATCACTGCAAAGAACACTCAAACAAAATGATCACGGGTACCAGATAAAAACAATAAAATAGAAAATAAAAATAAAAATACCATTCGAAACGCTATACACAAATATGAGATAAAAATAAAAAAATAAAAAAAATAAAAATAAAGATAAAGTTAAATAAAGAAAACTATTTACCAAGATATATACAAATATGTACTAAATGACTAAATAATAATTCCAATCGTTCTCGCACAAACCGTATCCCCGGCAACGGCGCCAAAAACTTGATGCGTGTGAAACTATATATATTTTATTAGAGATTTATCACACAGTATTAGTTTTAAAAATGGTTTTCACCAAAGACTAATCACACACACATCGGGCAGTGTACCCGTCGGATAGCAATATAGTGAAGGTAAGAACCGGATATCAATCCGTGGACACGGTGGAATGCGATAATAAACCGGAACTAAAATCCAATCAAGTAAGGGTAAATATGTTTAAGTTGATTTTTAATTAAACTAATATGCAAGAATATAAAACTAAACTAAGAACACAAATCAAACAATCAAGGAAGGAATATCACTTCGGTCTCGAATCCATTTAGTAAACATTCAACAACAACTACAAATACATGACACGTGCACGATATATAAGTTGACTAAATTCTCGTCAAAGACATCTAATCAAATGATTCTTCGGAAAGTTAGAATGAATAACACAAACCAACCACCTAAAATCATACAATGAAGCTCACGTGCTATGAATACGTAAATGTTTAATAAAGATTGGACTAGCTTCCTGTTAAGGTTGGCTAATTCAACAACTAGTTGGAAAGATTACACGAATCAACACATAACCCACCTCAAGTTGATTAAAGTAAACAACAACATGCACTTCTTCAACATACAATGTTCATATCAAGATTACATAAACTAGAAGATTGCGTCAACAAGTCCTAGATGAACATAATACTAAACATGACACATCATAACAAGCACGTTGTCTTTCCAAACATAAGCACAAGGATGCACATTCAAGAGTTTTCAACCATAAACAAGACTTCATCCACCATTCCTAGTCAAAGGCCATAAACTAGCATACATACATACACTAATCAATGAATACATGCATAGACCATGGGTTTTCCAACATACAACGTCAATACATATACAAGTCTTGCAAACAATATCAACTCCCAAATACACAATATCATTGAGGAATAATCATGCCATTGTTATAACATTAACATAAACTATGCCAAAGATCCATAAATGTTGTCAAACGTTACTAAACTTCATCTAAACCAAAGTGATGTCAAGAGTTAGCTCATGGTGAGCATAAGAACAGGAACAAAACAAGGAAAATTTACAAGACTCATAAAGAAATGCCAAGAATCAAACAACTTCCCCAAGCTAGATGATGATGATGATGTATGGTGATCCTCTTGATGTTGTAGTCCTCCCTAGAAGCTTGAAATGTGGCTAGAAACAAGGAAATTCGGAGCACAAAACAGTGCTAAGGGCTTAAACTCTCCAGGTCTCCAGACTTCTGATGTGAGGAAAACTTCTGATATTTATAAAACAAGGGGCACGACCGTGCCTAGTGGGAAGGCACGACCGTGCCAGACAAGGGAACGCGACCGTGCCTAGTGGGAAGGCACGGTCGTGGGACAGGTGGTTGACCGATCTGCTTCTTTCATTGGCTCTCTTGCTTCGAGGTGTCAGACTCACGGGTGTACACGCGACCGTGGGTAGCTATGGCACGGTTGTGCCTTGGCTTTTGGCTTGGCGCGGTCGTGCAAGATGTGGACGCGACCGTGCCTAGGGTTTGCAAGCTTGGCACGACCGTGCCAAATAGGGGCACGACCGTGCCTCCATCACAGAAACCCTAAAACTTCACATGTTTATCCTGGAATCTTCTTGTTTATTCACCAAGCTTCACAAAAACCTAAAAAACAGGAAATGAAGCAAATAAGTGTCTAAACGTTGAATATAACCAAGATTTGATCATTAAATGAGCGAAGTTTTGTGCCAAAAAGATGTGTAAATACTAACACATCAAACAACCCCACACTTGAACATTGCTTGTCCTCAAGCAAGAAATCAAAATGAAACAAAACTTCCAATAACACTATGGATCAATTCGGAAAACCGTAAGCATTAATAAATTTATAAAGGTTTGACAAGAGATGCAAAATTAACTAAATGAAACCCAATGAACCCAATGAAGTGACAACCGAATGAGCAAATGACTATGCCTAGGAAATCATTAGCATGCAACTTTATGCTTCTCACAATGTTCACACACACTCGGGTATATATATGATCATACAAGTAATGGTGTATGTATAGAACACTCAAATGCCAAGACAATTAACAGGCATAAATCATAAGCTTGCTAAAAGATCAAATCTCTATCAACTAACATGAAACAAAGCACAAATCAAGAGGGCTTTAAACAGGTTGTAACTTGGCAATGGTTAAGGGTAAGGAAATGGAATTTAAAAGTGGCTAAATGGCTAAAAACCCGGCGGTTATGCTAATTCAAAAACTAAAACACTTCTAATATGAAAAATAAACTAACTAATACTTCCGTATATAGATAAGAGCTAACAACCGAATTCTTTCCATCTTTGCTCACAAAATTGCTCTAATCGACTATATTTCACCTGATTTTGGTGATATAATTTAAATAATTTTTTTTTTTAACTATTTCTTTTCTTTTGAAGGGAACTAAGTCAATATGCATCTTTCCTTAGCTAAAAACTTCTCAAGAATTTGAAGATTACAACAAAGTAAAAGCTATAAAATTAACATTAGCCGACCGGATTTCTAACACGGGTGAAAAATAGAATAAATAAGTAAAAAGGCTAATGAAGGTTTAATGGCGGTGTAATGTGGGAAATAAAAGAAAGAACATGGGATAGGCTCAACGTGGTTAACTAGTGGATGTGTTCGGGTGAGGGAAAACAAAGATAAAAGGCTAACAAAGTGGTTTATCCTAATGGCTCAATCATTTTTATGCAATATTTATGTTCATGATTTCGAAATGTATACTAAAAGCAAGTTCTAACAAACATGAAACATCCGGCACACTCAAATCCGCAAAAACGAGAGCAAACAATGTCTAATTGAAACTGGCACTCCGTGCCTTGACACGAAACGACTATCCCTATCAGAGATAATAGAAACTGGCACTCCGTGTCTTGCCACAATTTCTTTAATGTAGAGTCTTGTAAGTTTCTCTGTCTTGTCGGTTTCTTTAATTGGCAGAATGTGAGCAGATTTCGTTAAACGCTCGACAATTACCCATATGGTATCATAACCACTGGACGTCTTGGGTAATTTCGTGATGAAATCCATAGAAATCTGTTCCCATTTCCATTGGGGAATTTTAGGTTGTTGTAACAAGCCAGACGGTTTCTGATGTTCGGCTTTTACTTTTGAACACGTTAAGCATTTACTGAGATATGTGGCAATATCTCCTTTCATATTGGGCCACCAATATAATTCTTTTAGATCCTTATACACCTTATCTGAACCTGGGTGAATGGAGTACCTGGACTTGTGGACTTCATCCATAATCAACCCACATAAGTTACCGTTACTCGGCACCCAAATTCTGTCCATGAAGTAAAACGTATCATCTGACTTAGACTCCAATTGTTTGATCATTCCACGTAGCGCTTCGTTTTGGATGTTCTTTTCTTTAAGTGCTTCTTGTTGTGCTATTCGGATTTGAGTAGTAAGACTCGTGTTAATGGTTAATCCTACGGCACGAACACGAAGAGTTTTAACTCGTTCCTTGCGACTTAAGGCGTCTGCTACGACATTGGCTTTTCTGGGATGGTACTTGATATCACAATCATAGTCGTTTAGTAGTTCTACCCAACGATGTTGTCTCATGTTAAGTTCTTTTTGATCAAAGATATGTTGGAGACTCTTGTGATCAGTAAAAATAGTGCATATCGTACCATAAAGATAATATCTCCAAATCTTGAGTGCAAACACAACTGCGCCCAACTCTAAGTCATGGGTCGTATAATTCTTTTCGTGCACTTTTAGTTGTCGTGAGGCATAAGCGATGACTTTGTCTCTTTGCATTAACACACAACCAAGTCCTTGGTGTGATGCATCGCAGTATACGTCAAAGTTGTCGATTCCCTCAGGAAGGGATAAGATCGGTGCACTACACAGCTTCTGCTTCAGTAATTGAAAAGATGATTCTTGTTTATCAGTCCAATCAAACTTTTTGTCCTTCTGAGTTAACGTGGTCAAAGGCAAGGCTATCTTTGAAAAATTCTCGATGAATCGCCTGTAATAGCCTGCTAAACCTAGAAATTGACGCACCTCAGTCGGAGTTCTTGGTGCTTCCCAGTTTTTGATAGCTTCAATCTTGGATGGGTCTACGTGAATACCATTCTTATTGATGACGTGTCCGAGAAAGTGAACCTCTAGGATCCAAAACTCACACTTAGAGAATTTAGCATAAAGCTTCTCATTCCTGAGTAGTTCTAAGATTAATTTCAGGTGATGTTCATGATCCTGGTTGGTTCGTGAATATATTAATATATCATCAATAAATACTATCACAAATTTATCCAAGTATGGCTTGCACACTCGGTTCATGAGATCCATAAAAACAGCTGGTGCGTTCGTCAAACCGAACGGCATAACTAGGAATTCGTAGTGGCCGTAACGAGTCCTAAATGCCATCTTTGGTACATCTTCTTCTTGGATTCTTAGTTGATGATACCCCGAGCGTAGATCGATCTTAGAGTAGAACCTATAACCTTGTAGTTGATCGAACAAATCGTCTATTCGAGGAAGTGGATATCGGTTTTTGATTGTAAGCTTGTTTAATTCTCGTTAATCAATACACATCCTAAAGGTTCCATCCTTTTTCTTTACGAACAAGACCGGAGCTCCACAGGGTGAGAAACTCGGTCTTATGAAACCTTTATCCAGCAACTCTTGCAGTTGATTAGATAATTCCTGCATCTCGGAAGGTGCTAGTCGATACGGTGATCGCGCAACCGGGGCGGCTCCTGGTACTAAGTCGATTCGGAATTCGACTTGCCTCGGTGGTGGTAATCCAGGTAAGTCTTCAGGAAAAAATTCGGGGTAATCCTTAACGATTGGTAGGTCCTCAAGTCGACGTTTCTCGGGTTTCTTCTCGACGACGTGAGCCAGGAATACGCAATAGCCTTTACGTAGATACTTACGAGCTTTCATGCAGTTTATCATCTTCAATGTCACTCTACTTTTCTCACCTTGTACCGAAAGAACTTCTCCGTTTGGGAGAGGAATATGAACAATCTTCTCAAAACAAACGATCTCGGCGTGATTCTTCGACAAACAATCCATACCAATAACAACGTCAAAACTTCCCAAGTCAACAGGTAACAGGTCTATATTAAAGGTGTGGTCTTTCAAACATAGAGTACAACCCTGAATGACTTCTTCGGTTTTAATTAATTTCCCGTTTGCTAATTCAATTGTATAATTTTGGTCTAGTTTGCCCGACTTAATACCGAGTAGGGACTTAATGTCATTTGACACAAAACTCATATCAGCACCCGTATCGAAAAGTATAGAAGCATAATGATTGTTTATCAGGAACGTACCAGTGACAATGTTAGGGTCCTGGCGTGCGTCCCCAGCTCCCATCACGAACGCTCTTCCTCGGGCCTGATTGTTATTCTGATTATTCAACTTGGGGCAATCTTTCCTGTAGTGCTTCAGATCTCCACATTCATAGCATCCTTGCTTAATCTTATCGGTGGGGTTGGCATTGAGTCGGCATGTCTGTGCTCGATGTCCAAACTTTCTACACCTTTCACATTGAGTGCATTTCCCCACATGGTGATACCCACACTTATCACACCTCGGTTGGGGGCCAACATAACCCCTTTTCTCCATAGTGTTAGCAGCAAAAACTTTCACAGTCTCCTGTCTCTTGTAGGCTTGATTCCTAAATTGGTAATTTGGTTTTCCCACCCATTTCCTCTTTTCTCCTAACTTTCTTTCCTCAGTTTCCTTTTTCTCGAACAAACCATTACGAACAACATCATCCCTTAGTTTGTAGGCTAAGACTATGGCACTCTTGGTATCCATGGGGTTCGACGAAGTCACCATACTACGAATTTGGGGTGCAAGACCCCACAAGTACCTTTGAACCTTTTTGTACTCTGGCGTGACCATGTGTGGCACCAAGATTGCCAGCTCATTGAACCTGTCAGTGTAACCTGCCACATCATCTCCTATCATTTGAAGGTTCCACATTTCAGTTTCGATTTTCTGCAATTCATTTCGAGGACAGTACTCCTCTATCATCATGGCCTTTAGATCATCCCAAGATAGCTTGTAGGCAGTCTGTCTTCCCAATGTTTTCATCTGAGAATTCCACCAGGTTAATGCTTTGTCAGCAAGTGTGCAAGTGGCATATTTCACCATACAGTCAGCTGTGCATTCACTAATATCAATCACAGATTCCATCTTCTCAATCCACCTCATCAGGCCTACTGCACCCTCGGTGCCATTGAAGTTGCGAGGGTTGCAGGATAGAAAGGCCTTATAAGTGCACTTCTTGTTCGAAGTATCTGGAGGGTCACAAGTCAATATTTTAATAATGTTATTAACTTAGATCGTGACTATGTTACAGAGGTGTTTACACATTCTGTTACCTCCAGAACCTCCGCTACCACTACCATTTCCTCCGCCGTTATTCCGATTGGCTTCGTACTGCTCCAAGGCGGCGGCTACACGTTGCGATATGAGTTGCTCAACTTCTGCGGAAATCGTCGTGTTGTTTTCACCAATAGTGCCACGCGGTGCCCTTCTTTTGGGTGCCATGGGTCTGAAGTCGAAATGGGGTTAGTGTGTGACGATATTCAGTGTCTACGATATCCGTACAATATGATGATAAGTTATGAAATGCATATGCAATGAAAAACTTCTCAGTGAGTCATTTAAATTATAGACTAGGTTCGATTTTTTTTTTACTCCTAGTTCGCTATAATCAATGGCTCTGATACCAATCTGTCACACCCCGCCAAGGCGGAAACGCGAGGCGTAACGTTCATGGTTTTTCAAAGCATATAATTATTGCAAACGCATACATACAACTGGATACATAAATAAGTTTAAGGTTTTACAGCCCAAAATAGTAGTTGAAGTTACAAAATATTAAGATTTTGCAATTATGACCCAACATTATGGGTTATACAAGAAAAATCTTCAAAAGTAGTATCCACCATGTATGCATGAACCCTACGTAGTGTTACTCTTGTTGCCGCGATTAATTTCCTGAAAAACATACTTGAAAATGTCAACACTAGGTTGGTGAGTTCACAGGTTTTATATATGAATACAATGAGCAAACCAATTGCATGAAAATGATTTTTACGTATATGATAAACAAAACAAGTAATGTTTGACCCATTTGTAAACTAGCTAGGAATACAAATAATATGTACATACATGAGGCATAACCAAACCAAGACCAGGTGTTTTGCCCCTCACTCGTTCCTCACGAGCAATATTAGAACACTATGCAGTCATTTGGCCAGAGGGACCCATGGTTAGCGTGACTAACCATGACCGGGGGTGTCAGACCCAATAGTACTATCCATAGAATCTCAGGCTAATCTATAGCTAATGGTTATAAATATGATGATCAGGGGACTTTACGAGCTCCAAATGTGTTCACTCATGCAAACATAAAGGTCGGGTCTTGTTTTCTTGTTATAATATAAAAATAGTTATAAGTACGTTCTTCCCCCAAATTATACAAAACAGTAAAAAGGGGCCGTGAAACTCACCTTGAGTTTGTGTATGCTTGCGATGATAATTGTTCTAGTCAAACTTGACTATTCATACCCTAATTACAAAAAGGGTAATTCGTGTTATGACCGAATGCCTTATATGCAAATTGTTCACCGACTTAGCAAATCTGATTGCTTTTGTTTAAATATCTTTTTAGTTTTTCAACACTTGTTTCGTTATAAAATATTTCTAAGTCACTGCCCAATGGGCCTGAAACAGGTATCGAAACTACTTAGTTTCGTTTGAACAAAAAAGATGTCGAAACTTCCTAGTTTCGATTGAGCAAGCTTTGTATCGAAACTTCCTAGTTTCGATTGGGCAATAGGTATCGAAACTTCCTAGTTTCGATTGAGTACACATGTATCGAAACTACCTAGTTTCGATTGAGTAATAGGTATCGAAACTCCTAGTTTCGATTGAGTAAACATGTATCGAAACTATAGTTTCAATTACTGCAATTCTGATTGACAGAATCAGTCCTGCATATTTTTATGTTTCAAACTTAATTAATCAAATAATTAGATTTAAGTGTAAATTATTTAATTCATTATGTGTATTAATATTAATTAGAGTTTCAAATGGTAATTTAATTTGGTTTAGGTTTTCCACGGTATTATAAATTTATTAAGTTTATGGCTTGTTAACGAAAGATATTGAAATCTTGGATTGTAATATTCGTTGAGGTGATTATTTGTAGGTATAGATATCCAAAGTTGACACTACCAGGTAATATATTCGAAAGAGTTCGTTAGTTTACTTTTACGTATTATATATATATTTTAGTCTAAAAATGAATTATTGTCCAACGTAAAGTTCGTGTAATATATATGTCTAGATATTTTGCTGGTTATTTAATTTAATTACTAATGTTCGTATTAGATGAGTTATACGGGTATGTGAACTGGTAACTCCTAGAATTACCAAAATATAAAATGAAACAATGTACGGCTTTTCTTAGGCTTTAATGTCCTAATTTATGCAATTAGGTAAATCACGAAAACAAATATAATATAAACTCGTTTATATCGTGTACGGATGTTGACCTGAAATGTCGGGTGTCACATTCTCCCCATGTTAAAAGAATTTCGTCCTGAAATTCAATTCGTGTCTTCTTGAATTGGTGTATCCTTAAACAAGGAGGGGTATTTAGTCTTTATTTGATCTTCTCGTTCCCATGTATACTCAGGACCACGTTTTGAGTTCCAACGTACTTTAACCAGTAAGATTCGACTACGTCTCAACTTTTGAACTTTCCAATCTGTAATCTCAATCGGTTCCTCGATGAAATGAAGTTTATCATCAATATGAATTTCATCTGGCGGTATGATCAAGGTCTCGTCTGACAAAACACTTCTTGAGATTCGATACGTGAAACGTGTCATGTACGTTGTTTAGTTCTTGCGGTAGTTTGAGCTTGTAAGCTACCAGACCAACCCTAGCCAGTATTTCAAACGATCCAACGTATCTAGGGTTGAGCTTACCACGGTTACCAAACCTTGCAACGCCTTTCCATGGTGAGACTTTTAACATTACTCGGTCACCAATTTGAAATTCTAATGGTTTCCGTCTATTATCAGCATAGCTCTTTTGTCTGTCTCGGGCCGCTTTCAGACGGTCCTTAATTTTGAAGATCTTATCAGTGGTGTCGTGGACAATCTCAGGGCCTGTCAAATGTTTTTCACCAACTTCCGCCCAACATAGCGGTGAGCGGCATTTACGACCATATAAAGCTTCAAACGGAGCTGCCGTAATGATCGTGTGGTAGCCGTTATTATAGGAAAACTCCGCCAATGGTAAATGAGTATCCCAATTTCCTCTGAAATCAATTACACACGCACGGAGCATATCTTCTAATGTTTGGATAGTCCTTTCACTTTGACCGTCCGTTTGTGGATGGTAGGCGATGCTCATTTCTAGGCGCGTGCCTAAGGCTTCTTGTAACGATTTCCAAATCCTTGACACGAAACGACTATCCCTATCAGAGATAATAGAAACTGGACTCCGTGTCTTGCCACAATTTCTTTAATGTAGAGTCTTGTAAGTTTCTCTGTCTTGTCGGTTTCTTTAATTGGCAGAATGTGAGCAGATTTCGTTAAACGGTCGACAATTACCCATATGGTATCATAACCACTGGACGTCTTGGGTAATTTCGTGATGAAATCCATAGAAATCTGTTCCCATTTCCATTGGGGAATTTTAGGTTGTTGTAACAAGCCAGACGGTTTCTGATGTTCGGCTTTTACTTTTGAACACGTTAAGCATTTACTGACATATGTGGCAATATCTCCTTTCATATTGGGCCACCAATATAATTCTTTTAGATCCTTATACACCTTATCTGAACCTGGGTGAATGGAGTACCTGGACTTGTGGGCTTCATCAATAATCAACCCACGTAAGTTACCGTTACTCGGCACCCAAATTCTGTCCATGAAGTAAAACGTATCATCTGACTTAGACTCCAATTGTTTGATCATTCCACGTAGCGCTTCGTTTTGGATGTTCTTTTCTTTAAGTGCTTCTTGTTGTGCTATTCGGATTTGAGTAGTAAGACTCGTGTGAATTGTTAATCCTAGGGCATGAACACGAAGAGTTTTAACTCGTTCCTTGCAACTTAAGGCGTCTGCTACGACATTGGCTTTTCCAGGATGGTACTTGATATGTACGTTCTTCCCCCAAATTATACAAAACAGTAAAAAGGGGCCGTGAAACTCACCTTGAGTTTGTGTATGCTTGCGATGATAATTGTTCTAGTCAAACTAGACTATTCATACCCTAATTACAAAAAGGGTAATTCGTGTTATGACCGAATGCCTTATATGCAAATTGTTCACCGACTTAGCAAATCTGATTGCTTTTGTTTAAATATCTTTTTAGTTTTTCAACACTTGTTTCGTTATAAAATATTTCTAAGTTACTGCCCAATGGGCCAGAAACAGGTATCGAAACTACTTAGTTTCGATTGAACAGAAAAGATGTCGAAACTTCCTAGTTTTGATTGAGCAAGCTGGGTATCGAAACTTCCTAGTTTCGATTGGGCAATAGGTATCGAAACTTCCTAGTTTCGATTGAGTACACAGGTATCGAAACTACCTAGTTTCGATTGAGTAATAGGTATCGAAACTCCTAGTTTTGATTGAGTAAACATGTATCGAAACTATAGTTTCGATTACTGCAATTCTGATTGACATAATCAGTCCTGCATATTTTTATGTTTCAAACTTGAATTCTACACACTTTTCTGGTTATTTTTCTTACGTTCGAGTAAACTGTATGTTTAGCTACGGTTTTAAAGAAAATAATATGGATGGTATCGAGTTTTTACCTCTAGACAGAGATGACGATTTTGAGAGAAACAGAGAATGATCTTGAGCTCCTTAGCTTGATTCTTGAGAAAAACACTTGGAACTCTTCTTATAATCACCGAAATATGGTGGATTTTGCCTTAAAACTCGACTACAATCTTGAAGAATATTGGGGAGATTGCCGTATGAAATGAGAGAGATAAAAGGGTTCGTGAGATTTTTTATTGAGGTGGTATGGTTTTTATCTAAATCTTGAAGACATGAGATGTATGGGTCGTAGGAAATGGGAATGGGGCATTCCCTGGGATTTTTGGTCAAGAAAGTCAAGGGAGTGGCTTGGGTTAATTAATCAAATAATTAGATTTAAGTGTAAATTATTTAATTCATTATGTGTATTAATATTAATTAGAGTTTCAAATGGTAATTTAATTTGGTTTAGGTTTTCCACGGTATTATAAATTTATTAAGTTTATGGCTTATTAACGAAAGATATTGAAATCTTGGATTGTAATATTCGTTGAGGTGATTATTTGTAGGTATAGATATCCAAAGTTGACGCTACCAGGTAATATCTTCGAAAGAGTTCGTTAGTTTACTTTTACGTATTATATATATATTTTAGTCTAAAAATGAATTATTGTCCAACGTAAAGTTCGTGTAATATATATGTCTAGATATTTTGCTGGTTATTTAATTTAATTACTAACGTTCGTATTAGACGAGTTATACAGGTATGTGAACCGGTAACTCCTAGAATTACCAAAATATAAAATGAAACAATGTACGGCTTTTCTAAGGTTTTAATGTCCTAATTTATGCAATTAGGTAAATCACGAAAACAAATATAATATAAACTAGTTTATATCGTGTACGGATGTTGACCTGAAATGTCGGGTGACATAATGTGTCTCAGGCGCCGTGTAATGCCGTAGCTTAGCCAAACACAGGTCTTGTGCGCACGCTTGTGTCTCAGGAGACGTGTAATGCCTTAACTTTGCAAATGTATGGCATAGAGTTCAGGTCGGGTGCGCGCGCCTATGTCACGCGGCGTGTAATGTCGTAGCTTTGCCAATGTTTGGCAAAGAGTTCAGGTCTTGTGTGCGCGCCTGTGTCTCAGGCGGGGTGTAATGCCGTAAGTTTGCAAATGTTTGGCGAAGACTTCAGGTCTTGTGCGCGCGCTTGTGTCTCAGGCCGCGTGTAATGCCGTAGCTTTGCCAATGTTTGGCAAAGACTTCGTGCTTGTGCGCGCGCCTGTGTCTTAGGAGGCGTGTAATGCCGTAGCTTTGCCAATGTTTGGCAAAGAGTTCAGGTCTTGTGCGCGTGAATGTAACCCAGGCGGCGTGTAATTTCGTAGCTTTGCCAATGTTTGGCAAAGACTTCAGGTCTTGTGCGCGCACATGTGTCTCAGGCGACGTGTAATGCCGAAGCATTGCCGACGTTTGGCAAAGTCTTAAGGCCTTTTGCGCACATGTTTCTCAGGAGACGTGCAATGTCATAGCTTTTCCAAAGTTTGAAAAAGACTTCAGGTCTTGTCCGTAGACTTTAGATCTTGTGTGCTCCTGTGTCTCAGGCGAGGTGTAATGCCATAGCTTTGCCAATATTTGGCAAAGAGTTCAGGTCTTTTGCCCGCGCATGTGTCTCAGGCGACGTGTAATGCCGTAGCTTTGCCAAACACAGGTCTTGTGCGCACGCTTGTGTCTCATGAGACGTGTAATGCCGTAGCTTTGCAAATGTATGGCATAGAGTTCAGGTCGGGTTCGCGCGCCTGTGTCAAGCGGCGTGTAATGCGGTAGCTTTGCCAATGTTTGGCAAGAAGTTCAGGTCTTGTCTGCGCGCATGTGTTTCAGGCGGGGTGTAATGCCGTAGGTTTGCCAATGTTTGGCAAAGACTTCAGGTCTTGTGCGCGTGACTGTGTCTGAGGCGGCGTGTAATGTTGTAGCTTTGCCAATGTTTAGTAGGACTTCAGGTCTAGTGCGCGCGTCTGTTTTTCAGGCGACGTGTAATGCCGTAGCTTTGCCAATGTTTGGCAAAGACTTCAGGTCTGGTGCGCGCGAATGTGTCTCAGGCGGCGTGTATTGCGTAGCTTTGCCAAACACAGGTCTTGTGCGCACGCCTGTGTCTCAGGCGGGGTGTAATGCCGTAACTTTGCAAACGTTTGGCAAAGACATCAGGTCTTGTGTGCGCGCTTGTGTCTCAAGCGGCGTGTAATGTCGTAGCTTTGCTAATGTTTGGCAAAGACTACAGGTCCTGTGCACGCGCCTGTGTCTCAGGAGGCGTGTAATGTCGTAGCTTTGCCAATGTTTGGAAAAGACTTCAAGTCTTGTGCGCGCGCTTGTATCTCAGGCGGCGGGTAATGCCGTAGCTTTGCCAATGTTTAGCAAAGACTTCAGGACTTGTGCGCGCGCCTGTGTCTTAGGCGGCATGTAATGTCGTAGCTTGGCCAATGTTTGTCAAAGACTTTAGGTCTTGTGCACTCATGTGTCTCAGGAGAGGTGTAATGTCGTAGCTTTGCAAATGTTTTGCATAGAGTTCAGGTCTGGTGCGTACGCCTGTGTCACGCGACGTGTAATGCCGTAGCTCTACCAATGTTTGGCAAAGAGTTCAGGTCTTGTGCGCACACCTGTTTCTCACGCGGCATGTAATGCCGTAGCTTTACCAATGATTGGCAAAGAGTTCAGGTCTTGTGCGCACGCCTGTGTCTCAGGCGATGTGTAATGCCGCAGCTTTGCCAATGTTTGGTAACCACTTCAGGTCTTGTGCGCACACATGTGTCTCTGGCGGCGTGAAATGCCATAGCTTTGCCAATGTTTAGTAGGACTTCAGGTCTAGAGGTGACGTGTGATGTCGTAGCTTTGCCAATGTTTGGCAAAGACTTCAGGTCTGGTGCGCGCGAATGTGTCTCAGGCGGCGTGTAATGCGTAGCTTTGCCAAACACAGGTCTTGTGCGCACGCCTATGTCTCAGGCGGCGTGTAAAGCCATAACTTTGCAAACGTTTGGCAAAGACATCTGGTCTTGTGCGCGCGCTTGTGTCTTAAGCGGCCTGTAATAACGTAGCTTTGCGAATGTTTGGCAAAGACTACAGGTCTTGTGCGCGCGCCTGTGTCTTAGGAGGCGTGTAAAGCCGTAGCTTTGCCAATGTTTGGCAAAGACTTCAAGTCTTGTGCGCGCACCTGTATCTCAGGCGGCGGGTAATGCCGTAGCTTTGCCAACGTTTAGCAAAGACTTCAGGTCTTGTGCGCGCGCATGTGTTTCAATCGGGGTGAAATGCCATCGCTTTGCCAATGTTTGGCAAAGACTTTACGTCTTGTGCGCGCGCCTGTGTCTGAGTTGTTGTGTAATGCCGTAGCTTTGCCAATGTTTGGCACGGACTTCAGGTCTTTTCCGCGCGCCTGTGTCTCACGCGGCATGTAATGCTGTAGCTTACCCAATGTTTGGCAAAGAATTCAGGTCTTGTGCGCGCGCCTGTGTCTCAGGCGGCGTGTGATGCCGTCGCTTTGCCAAACACAGGTCTTGTACGCACGCCTGTGTCTTAGGCGGCGTGTAATGCCGTAGCTTTGCCAGTGTTGGGCAATGACTTTAGGTCTTGTGCGCACGCCTGTGTCTCAGGCGGCGTGTAATGTCGTAGCTTTGCCAATGTTTGGCAAAGACTTCAGGTCTTGTGTGCGCGCCTGTGTCTCAGGCGGCGTGTAATGCAGTAGATTTGCCAATGTTTAGCAAATACTTCAGGTCTTGTGCGCGCGCCTGTGTCTTAGGCAGCGTGTAATGCAGTAACTTTGCCAATGTTTGGCAAATACTTTAGGTCTTGTGCGCGCCTATGTCTCAGGCAGCGTGTAATGCCGTAGCTTTGCCAATATTTGGCAAAGAGTTCTGATCTTGTGCGCGCGCCTGTGTCTCAGGCGGCATGTAATGCCGTAGATCTGCCAATGTTTGGCAAAGAGTTCAGGTCTTGTGCGCGGGAATGTAACCCAGGCGGCGTGTAATGTCGTAGCTTTGCCAATGTTTGGCAAAGACTTCAGGTCCTGTGCGCGCACGTGTGTCTCATGCGGCGTGTAATGCCGAAGCTTTGCCGATGTATGTCAAAGACTCCAGGCCTTTTGCGCGCGCATGTTTCTCAGGCGACGTGCAATGTCGTAGCTTTTCCAATGTTTGGCAAAGACTTCAGGTCTTGTCCGTAGCTTTGCCTATGTTTGGCAAAGACATTAGGTCTTGTGTGCTCCTGTGTCTCAGGCGAGGTGTAATGCTATAGCTTTGCCAATGTTTGGCAAAGAGTTCAGGTCTTTTGCGCACGCATGTGTCTCAGGCGCCGTGTAATGCCGAAGCTTTGCCGATGTTTGGCAAAGACTTCAGGCCTTTTGCGCGCGCATGTTTCTCAGGAGACGTGCAATGTCGTAGCTTTTCCAATGTTTGAAAAAGACTTCAGGTGTTGTCCGTAGCTTTGCCAATGTTTGGCAAAGACTTTAGGTCTTGTGTGCTCCTATGTCTCAGGCGAGGTGTAATGCCGTAGCTTTGCCAATGTTTGGCAAAGAGGTCAGGTCTTTTGCGCGCGCATGTGTCTCAGGCGACGTGTATTGCCGTAGCTTTGCCAAACACTGGTCTTGTGCGCACGATTGTGTCTCAGGAGATGTGTAATGCCTTAGCATTGCAAATATATGGCATAGATTTCAGGTCGGCTGCGCGCGCTTGTGTCATGCGGCGTGTAATACCGTAGCTTTGCCAATGTTTGGCAAAGAGTTCAGGTCTTTTGTGCGCGCATGTGTTTCAGGCGGGGTGTAATGCCGTAGGTTTGCCAACGTTTTGCAAAGACTTCGGGCCTTGTGCGCGCGCCTGTGTCTCAGGCGGCGTGTAATGCCGTAGCTTTGCCAATGTTTGGCAAAGACTTCAGGTCTTGTGCGCGCGCCTGTGTCTCAGGCGGCGTGTAATGTCGTAGCTTTGCCAATGTTTGGCAAAGAGTTCAGTTCTTGTGCGCGTGCATGTAACCCAGGCGGCGTGTAATGTCGTAGCTTTTCCAATGTTTGGCAAAGACTTCAGGTCTTGTGCTCGCACATGTGTCTCAAGCGGCGTGTAATGCCTAAGCTTTGCCGATGTTTGGCGAAGACTTCAGGCCTTTAGCGTGCATGTTTCTCAGGAGACGTGCAATGTCGTAGCTTTTCCAATGTTTGAAAAAGACTTCAGGTCTTGTCCGTAGCTTTGCCAATGTTTGGCAAAGACTTTAGGTCTTGTGTGCTCCTGCGTCTCAGGCGAGGTGTAATGCCGTAGCTCTGCCAAACACAGGTCTTGTACGCACGCCTGGGTCTCAGGCGACGTGTAATGTCGTAGCTTTGCCAGTGTTAGGCAATGACTTTAGGTCTTGTGCGCACGCCTATGTCTCAGGCGGCGTGTAATGTCGTAGCTTTGCCAATGTTTGGCAAAGACTTCAGGTCTTGTGCGCGCGCCTGTGTCTTAGGCAGCGTGTAATGCCGTAGCTTTGCGAATGTTTGGCAATGACTTCAGGTCTTGTGTGCGCGCATGAGTTTCAGGCGGGGTGTAATACCATAGCTTTAACAATGATTGTCAAAGCGTTCAGGTCTTGTGCGCACGCCTGTGTCTCAGGCGGCGTGTAATGTCGTAGCTTTGCCAATGTTTGGCAAAGACTTCAGGTCTTGTGCACGCACATGTGTCTCCGGCGGCGTGTAATGCCGAAGCTTTGCCGATGTTTGGCAAAGACTTCTGGCCTTTTGCGCGCGCATGATTCTCAGGAGGCGTGCAATGTCGTAGCTTTTCAAATGTTTGGAAAAGACTTCAGGTCTTGTCCGTAGCTTTGCCAATGTTTGGCAAAGACTTTAGGTCTTGTATGCTCCTGTGTCTCAGGCGAGGTGTAATGCCGTAGCTTTGCCAAAGTTTGGCAAATAGTTCAGGTCTTTTGCGCACGCATGTGTCTCAGGCGGCGTGTAATGCCGTAGCTTTGCCAAACACAGGTCTTGTGCGCACGCTTGTGTCTCAGGAGACGTGTAATGCCTTAGCTTTGCAAATGTATGGCATAGAGTTCAGGTCGGGTGCGCGCCTGCGTCACGCGGCGTGTAATGCCGTAGCTTTGCCAATGTTTGGCAGAGAGTTCAGGTCTTGTGTGCGCGCATGTGTTTCAGGCGGGGTGTAATGCCGTAGGTTTGCCAACGTTTGGCAAAGACTACAGGTCCTGTGCGCGCGCCTGTGTCTCAGGCGGCGTGTAATGCCGTAGCTTTGCCAATGTTTGGCAAAGAGTTCAGGTCTTGTGCGCGCGCCTGTGTCTCAGGCGACGTGTAATGCCGTAGCTTTGCCAATGTTTGGCAAAGAGTTCAGGTCTTGTGCGCGTGCATGTAACCGATGCGGCGTGTAATGTCGTAGCTTTGCCAATGTTTGGCAAAGACTTCAGGTCTTGTGCGCGCACATGTGTCTCAAGCGGTGTGTAATGCCGAAGCTTTGCCGATGTTTGGCAAAGACTTCAGGCCTTTTGCGCGCGCATGTTTCTCAGGAGACGTGCAATGTCGTAGCTTTTCCAATGTTTGAAAAAGACTTCAGGTCTTGTCCGTAGCTTTGCCAATGTTTGGCAAAGACTTTAGGTCTGGTGTGCTCCTATGTCTCAGGCGAGGTGTAATGCCGTAGCTTTGCCAATGTTTGGCAAAGTGGTCAGGTCTTTTGCGCGCGCATGTGTCTCAGGCGACGTGTATTGCCGTAGCTTTGCCAAACACTGGTCTTGTGCGCACGATTGTGTCTCAGGAGATGTGTAATGCCTTAGCTTTGCAAATATATGGCATAGATTTCAGGTCGGCTGCGCGCGCTTGTGTCATGCGGCGTGTAATGCCGTAGCTTTGCCAATGTTTGGCAAAGAGTTCAGGTCTTTTGTGCGCGCATGTGTTTCAGGCGGGGTGTAATGCCGTAGGTTTGCCAACGTTTGGCAAAGACTTCGGGCCTTGTGCGCGCGCCTGTGTCTCAGGCGGCGTGTAATGCCGTAGCTTTGCCAATGTTTGGCAAAGACTTCAGGTCTTGTGCGCGCGCCTGTGTCTCAGGCGGCGTGTAATGTCGTAGCTTTGCCAATGTTTGGCAAACAGTTCAGTTCTTGTTCGCGTGCATGTAACCCATGCGGCGTGTAATGTCGTAGCTTTTCCAATGTTTGGCAAAGACTTCAGGTCTTGTGCTCGCACATGTGTCTCAAGCGGCGTGTAATGCCGAAGCTTTGCCGATGTTTGGCGAAGACTTTAGGCCTTTAGCGTGCATGTTTCTCAAGAGACGTGCAATGTCGTAGCTTTTCCAATGTTTGAAAAAGACTTCAGGTCTTGTCCGTAGCTTTGCCAATGTTTGGCAAAGACTTTAGGTCTGGTGTGCTCCTATGTCTCAGGCGAGGTGTAATGCCGTAGCTTTGCCAATGTTTGGCAAAGTGGTCAGGTCTTTTGCGCGCGCATGTGTCTCAGGCGACGTGTATTGCCGTAGCTTTGCCAAACACTGGTCTTGTGCGCACGATTGTGTCTCAGGAGATGTGTAATGCCTTAGCTTTGCAAATATATGGCATAGATTTCAGGTCGGCTGCGCGCGCTTGTGTCATGCGGCGTGTAATGCCGTAGCTTTGCCAATGTTTGGCAAAGAGTTCAGGTCTTTTGTGCGCGCATGTGTTTCAGGCGGGGTGTAATGCCGTAGGTTTGCCAACGTTTGGCAAAGACTTCGGGCCTTGTGCGCGCGCCTGTGTCTCAGGCGGCGTGTAATGCCGTAGCTTTGCCAATGTTTGGCAAAGACTTCAGGTCTTGTGCGCGCGCCTGTGTCTCAGGCGGCGTGTAATGTCGTAGCTTTGCCAATGTTTGGCAAACAGTTCAGTTCTTGTTCGCGTGCATGTAACCCATGCGGCGTGTAATGTCGTAGCTTTTCCAATGTTTGGCAAAGACTTCAGGTCTTGTGCTCGCACATGTGTCTCAAGCGGCGTGTAATGCCGAAGCTTTGCCGATGTTTGGCGAAGACTTTAGGCCTTTAGCGTGCATGTTTCTCAAGAGACGTGCAATGTCGTAGCTTTTCCAATGTTTGAAAAAGACTTCAGGTCTTGTCCGTAGCTTTGCCAATGTTTGGCAAAGACTTTAGGTCTGGTGTGCTCCTATGTCTCAGGCGAGGTGTAATGCCGTAGCTTTGCCAATGTTTGGCAATGTGGTCAGGTCTTTTGCGCGCGCATGTGTCTCAGGCGACGTGTATTGCCGTAGCTTTGCCAAACACTGGTCTTGTGCGCACGATTGTGTCTCAGGAGATGTGTAATGCCTTAGCTTTGCAAATATATGGCATAGATTTCAGGTCGGCTGCGCGCGCTTGTGTCATACGGCGTGTAATGCCGTAGCTTTGCCAATGTTTGGCAAAGAGTTCAGGTCTTTTGTGCGCGCATGTGTTTCAGGCGGGGTGTAATGCCGTAGGTTTGCCAACGTTTGGGAAAGACTTCGGGCCTTGTGCGCGCGCCTGTGTCTCAGGCGGCGTGTAATGCCGTAGCTTTGCCAATGTTTGGCAAAGACTTCAGGTCTTGTGCGCGCGCCTGTGTCTCAGGCGGCGTGTAATGTCGTAGCTTTGCCAATGTTTGGCAAACAGTTCAGTTCTTGTGCGCGTGCATGTAACCCAGGCGGCGTGTAATGTCGTAGCTTTTCCAATGTTTGGCAAAGACTTCAGGTCTTGTGCTCGCACATGTGTCTCAAGCGGCGTGTAATGCCGAAGCTTTGCCGATGTTTGGCGAAGACTTCAGGCCTTTAGCGTGCATGTTTCTCAGGAGACGTGCAATGTCGTAGCTTTTCCAATGTTTGAAAAAGACTTCAGGTCTTGTCCGTAGCTTTGCCAATGTTTCGCAAAGACTTTAGGTCTTGTGTGCTCCTGCGTCTCAGGCGGGGTGTAATGCCGTAGCTTTGCCAAACACAGGTCTTGTGCGCACGCCTGGGTCTCAGGCGACATGTAATGCCGTAGCTTTGCTAGTGTTGGGCAATGACTTTAGGCCCTGTACGCACGCCTGTGTCTCAGGCGGCGTGTAATGTCGTAGCTTTGCCAATGTTTGTCAAAGACTTCATGTCTTGTGTGCGCGCCTGTGTCTCAGGCTGCGTGTAATGCCATAGCTTTCCCAATGTTTGGCAAAGACTTCAGGTCTTGTGCGCGCGCCTGTGTCTTAGGCAGCGTGTAATGCCGTAGTTTGCCAATGTTTGGCAAAGACTTTAGGTCTTGTGCGCGCCTATGTCTCAGGCAGCGTGTAATGCCGTAGCTTTGCCAATGTTTGGCAAAGAGTTCTGATCTTGTGCGCCCGCCTGTGTCTCAGGCGGCATGTAATGCCGTAGCTTTGCCAATGTTTGGCAAAGAGTTTAGGTCTTGTGCGCGGGAATGTAACCCAGGCGGCGTGTAATGTCGTAGCTTTGCCAATGTTTGGCAAAGACTTCAGGTCTTGTGCGCGCACATGTGTCTCACGCGGCGTGTAGTGCCGAAGCTTTGCCGATGTTTGGCAAAGACTCCAGGCCTTTTGCGCGTGCATGTTTCTCAGGCGACGTTCAATGTCGTAGCTTTTCCAAAGTTAGGCAAAGACTTCAGGTCTTGTTCGTAGCTTTGCCTATGTTTGGCAAAGACATTAGATCTTGTGTGCTCCTGTGTCTCAGGCGAGCTGTAATGCTGTAGCTTTGCCAGTGTTTGGCAATGAGTTCAGGTCTTTTTCGCGCGCATGTGTCTCAGGTGACGTGTAATGTCGTAGCTTTGCCAAAGACAGGTTTTGTGTGCACGCTTGTATCTCAGGAGACGTGTAATGCCGTAGCTTTGCAAATGTTTGGCATAGACCTCAGGTCGGGTGCACGCGCCTGTGTCACGCGGCGTGTAATGCCGTAGCTTTGCCAATGTTTGGCAGAGAGTTCAGGTCTTGTGTGCGCCCATGTGTTTCAGGCGGGGTGTAATGCCGTAGGTTTGCCAACGTTTGGCAAAGACTATAGGTCCTGTGCGCGCGCCTGTGTCTCAGGCGGTGTGTAATGCCGTAGCTTTGCAAAGTTTGGCAAAGAGTTCAGGAATTGTGCGCGCGCCTGTGTCTCAGGCGGCGTGTAATGCCGTAGCTTTGCCAATGTTTGGCAAAGAGTTCAGGTCTTGTGCGCGTGCATGTAACCGATGCGGCGTGTAATGTCGTAGCTTTGCCAATGTTTGGCAAAGACTTCAGGTCTTGTGCGCGCACATGTGTCTCAAGCGGTGTGTAATGCCGAAGCTTTGCCGATGTTTGGCAAAGACTTCAGGCCTTTTGCGCGCGCATGTTTCTCAAGAGACGTGCAATGTCGTAGCTTTTCCAATGTTTGAAAAAGACTTCAGGTCTTGTCCGTAGCTTTGTCAATGTTTGGCAAAGACTTTAGGTCTTGTGTGCTCCTATGTCTCAGGCGAGGTGTAATGCCGTAGCTTTGCCAATGTTTGGCAAAGAGGTCAGGTCTTTTGCGCGCGCATGTGTCTCAGGCGATGTGTATTGCCGTAGCTTTGCCAAACACTGGTCTTGTGCGCACGATAGTGTCTCAGGAGATGTGTAATGCCTTAGCTTTGCAAATATATGGCATAGATTTCAGGTCGGCTGCGCGCGCTTGTGTCATGCGGCGTGTAATGCCGTAGCTTTGCCAATGTTTGGCAAAGAGTTCAGGTCTTTTGTGTGTGCATGTGTTTCAGGAGGGGTGTAATGCCGTAGGTTTGCCAACGTTTGGCAAAGACTCCGGGCCTTGTGAGCGCGCCTGTGTCTCAGGCGGCGTGTAATGCCGTAGCTTTGCCAATGTTTGGCAAAGACTTCAGGTCTTGTGCGCGCGCCTGTGTCTCAGGCGGCGTGTAATGTCGTAGCTTTGCCAATGTTTGGCGAAGAGTTCAGTTCTTGTGCGCGTGCATGTAACCCAGGCGGCGTGTAATGTTGTAGCTTTTCCAATGTTTGGCAAAGACTTCAGGTCTTGTGCTCACACATGTGTCTCAAGCGGCGTGTAATGCCGAAGCTTTGCCGATGTTTGGCGAAGACTTCAGGCCTTTAGCGTGCATGTTTCTCCGGAGACGTGCAATGTCGTAGCTTTTCCAATGTTTGAAAAAGACTTCAGGTCTTGTCCGTAGCATTGCCAATGTTTGGCAAAGACTTTTGGTCTTGTGTGCTCCTGCGTCTCAGGCGAGGTGTAATCCCGTAGCTTTGCCAAACACAGGTCTTGTGCGCACGCCTGGGTCTCAGGCGACGTGTAATGCCGTAGCTTTGCCAGTGTTAGGCAATGACTTTAGGTCTTGTGCGCACGCCTGTGTCTCAGGCGGCGTGTAACGTCGTAGCTTTGCCAATGTTTGGCAAAGACTTCAGGTCTTGTGTGCGCGCCTGTGTCTCAGGCGGCGTGTAATGTCGTAGCTTTGCCAATGTTTGGCAAAGACTTCAGGTCTTGTGCGCGCGCCTGTGTCTTAGGCAGCGTGTAATGCCGTAGTTTGACAATGTTTGGCAAAGACTTTTGGTCTTGTGCGCGCCTATGTCTCAGGCAGCGTGTAATGCCGTAGCTTTGCCAATGTTTGGCAAAGAGTTCTGATGTTGTGCGCCCGCCTGTGTCTCATGCGGTGTGTAATGCCGTAGCTTTGCCAATGTTTGGTAACCACTTCAGGTCTTGTGGCACACATGTGTCTCTGGCGGCGTGTAATGCCGTAGCTTTGCCAACTTTTAGCAAAGACTTCAGGTCTTGTGCGCGTGCATGTGTCTCAGGCGGCGTGTAATGCTGTAACTTTGCCAATGTTTAGTAGGACTTCAGGTCTTGTGCGCGCCCCTATTTCTCAGGCGACGTATAATGCCGTAGCTTTGCCAATGTTTGGCAAAGACTTCAGGCCTGGTGCGCGCGAATGTGTCTCAGGCGGCATGTAATGCTGTAGCTTACCCAATGTTTGTTAAAGAATTCAGGTGTTGTGCGCTCGCCTGTGTCTCAGGCGGCGTGTAATGCCGTAGCTTTGCCAAACACAGGTCTTGTGTGCGCGCATGAGTTTCAGGCGGGGTGTAATGCCGTAGCTTTGCCAATGATTGGCAAAGAGTTCAGGTCTTGTGCGCACGCCTGTGTCTCAGGCGGCGTGTAATGTTGTAGCTTTGCCAATGTTTGGCAAAGACTTCATGTCTTGTGTGCGTGCCTGTGTCTCAGGTAGCGTGTAATGCCGTAGCTTTGCCAATGTTTGGCAAAGACTTCAGGTCTTGTGCGCGCGCCTGTGTCTTAGGCAGCGTGTAATGCCGTAGCTTTGCCAATGTTTGGCAAAGACTTTAGGTCTTGTGCGCGCCTATGTCTGAGGCAGCGTGTAATGCCGTAGCTTTGCCAATGTTTGGCAAAGAGTTCTGGTCTTGTGCGCGCGCCTGTGACTCAGGCGGCGTGTAATGCCGTAGATTTGCCAATGTTTGGCAAAGAGTTCAGGTCTTGTGCGTGGGAATGTAACCCAGGCGGCGTGTAATGTCGTAGCTTTGCCAATGTTTGGCAAAGACTTCAGGTCTTGTGCGCGCACATGTGTCTCACGCGGCGTGTAATGCCGAAGCTTTGCCGATGTTTGGCAAAGACTCCAGGCCTTTTGCGCACGCATGTTTCTCAGGCGACGCGCAATGTCGTAGCTTTTCCAATGTTTGGCAAAGACTTCAGGTCTTGTCCATAGCTTTGCCAATGTTTAGTAGGACTTCAGGTCTTGTGCGCGCGCCTGTTTCTCAGGCGACGTGTAATGCCGTAGCTTTGCCAATGTTTGGCAAATACTTCAGGGCTGGTGCGCGCGAATGTGTCTCAGGCGGCATGTAATGATGTAGCTTACCCAATGTTTGGCAAAGAATTCAGGTCTTGTGCGCTCGCCTGTGTCTCAGGCGGCGTGTAATGCCGTAGCTTTGCCAAACATTGAGTTGTCATGGGAAGACCTAAAAGCCATGATGATCGAGGAGTACTGTCCTCGAAATGAGTTACAAAAGATCGAATCTGAAATGTGGAATTTGCAAACGATAGGAGATGATGTTGCTGGCTACACTGACCGATTCAATGAGTTAGCAATCTTGGTTCCACACATGGTCACCCCAGAATACAAGAAGGTTGAAAGATACTTGTGGGGTCTCGCACCTCAAATCCGAAGTCTAGTGACTTCATCGAACCCTATGGATGCCAAGAGCGCTATAACTCTAGCATTTAAACTAAGGGATAACGCTGTGCGTGATGGTTTGTTTGGAAAGAAGGAGACCGAGGAAGGAAAATCTGGAGAAAAGAGGAAATGGTTTGGAAAACCAATTAATCAAAAGAAGAATCAAATTTACAAGAGACCTGAAACTATGAAAGCCTTTGTCGCCAACACTGTGGAACAAAATGGATACCTTGGAGCACGACCAAGGTGTGACAAGTGTGGATATCATCACAGTGGAAAGTGTACCCAATGTGGAAAATGTAAAAAGTATGGACATCTAGCCCATAAATGTAGGAGCAATGCGAACCCTAATAAGATAAATCAAGTAGCAGGAAAAGTCAACCTAGGAACAGAAAGGATGAATCAGGGATGCTTTGAGTGTGGAGATCCAAAGCACTTCAGAAAAGACTGTCCAAAGTTGAAGAACCGAAACGACAATCAGGCCCGTGGAAGAGCATTTGTGATGGGAGCTGGTGACGCACGACAAGATCCAAACATTGTCACTGGTACGTTCCTGATAAATAATCACTATGCCTCTATACTTTTCGATACGGGTGCTGATATGAGTTTTGTGTCAAATGACTTTAAGTCTCTACTCGATATTAAACCCAGCAAACTAGAACAAGAGTATACAATTGAATTAGCGAACGAAAAATTAATTAATACCGGAGAGGTCATTCAAGGTTGTACCTTATGTCTTAAAAACCACACATTTAGTATAGATCTGTTACCTGTTGACTTAGGAAGCTTTGACGTTGTTATTGGCATGGATTGGTTGTCAAAGAATCACGCCGAGATTGTTTGTTTTGAGAAGATTGTCCAAATCCCACTCCCAAACGGAGAAATTCTTTCGATTCAAGGTGAGAAGAATGGAGTAACGTTAAGGATGATAAACTGCATGAAAACTCGTAAGTACCTACGTAAAGGCTATTGCGTATTCCTGGCTCACGTCGTCAAGAAGAAACCCGAGGAACGTCGACTTGAGGATATACCAATCGTTAAGGATTACCCCGAAGTTTTTCCTGAAGACTTACCTGGATTACCACCACCGAGGCAAGTTGAATTCAGAATCGATTTGGTACCAGGAGCCGCCCCGGTTGCGCGATCACCATATCGATTAGCACCTTCTGAAATGCCGGAATTATCAAATCAACTCCAGGAGTTGCAAGATAAAGGTTTCATAAGACCGAGTTTCTCACCCTAGGGAGCTCCGGTCCTATTCGTAAAGAAAAAGGATGGAACCTTTAGGATGTGTATTGATTACCGAGAATTAAACAAGCTTACAATCAAAAACCGATACCCACTCCCTCGAATAGACGATTTGTTCGATCAACTACAAGGTTCTAGCTTCTATTCTTAGATCGATCTACGTTCGGGGTATCATCAACTAAGAATCCAAGAAGAATATGTACCAAAGACAGCATTTAGGACTCGATATGGCCACTACGAATTCCTAGTTATGCCATTTGGTTTGACGAACGCACCAGCTGTCTTCATGGATTTCATGAACCGAGTGTTCAAGCCATACTTGGATAAATTTGTGATTGTATTTATCGATGACATATTAATATATTCACGAACCAAGGAGGATCATGAACATCACCTGAAATTAATCTTAGAACTACTCAGAAACGAGAAACTTTACGCTAAATTCTCTAAGTGTGAGTTTTGGATCCGAGAAGTGCATTTTCTTGGACATGTCATCAACAAGGAAGGAATTCACGTTGATCCATCAAAAATTGAAGCGATCAAAAACTGGGAAGCACCAAAGACTCCGACAGAAGTGCGTCAATTTTTGGGCTTGGCCGGCTATTACAGACGATTCATCGAGAATTTTTCAAAAATAGCCTTGCCTTTAACCACATTAACCCAGAAAGAAAAGAAGTTTGATTGGAGTGACAAGCAAGAATTAGCTTTCCAATTACTGAAGCAGAAGCTGTGTAGTGCACCGATCTTATCCCTTCCTGAGGGAATTGACAATTTTGTCGTATACTGCGATGCATCACACCAGGGACTTGGTTGTGTGTTAATGCAAAGAGACAAAGTCATCGCATATGCCTCATGACAACTAAAAGTGCACGAAAAGAATTATACGACCCATGACTTGGAATTGGGTGCAGTTGTGTTTGCGCTCAAGATTTGGAGACATTATCTTTACGGTACAAGATGCACTATCTTTACTGATTACAAGAGTCTTCAACATATCTTTGATCAAAAGGAACTTAACATGAGAAAACGTCATTGGATAGAACTACTAAACGACTATGATTGTGATATCAAGTACCATCCCGGGAAAGCCAATGTCGTAGCAGACGCCTTAAGTCGTAAAGAACGAGTTAAAACACTCCGTATTCGTGCCCTAGAATTGACAATTCATACGAGTCTCACGACTCAAATTCGGATGGCACAACAAGAGGCAATCAAAGGAGAAAACATTCAGAATGAAGCTTTACAAGGAATGATAAAGCAGTTGGAGCCGAAGTCAGATGAAACTTTATACTTCATGAATAGAATTTGGGTGCCATGTTTTGGTAACTTACGGGAGTTAGTTATGGATGAAGCCCACAAGTCCAGGTACTCCATTCATCCAGGTTCAGATAAGATGTATAAGGATCTAAAAGAATTATATTGGTGGCCCAATATGAAAGGAGATATTGCCACATATGTCAGTAAATGCTTAACGTGTTCAAAAGTAAAAGCCGAACATCAGAAACCGTCTGGTTTGTTACAACAACCTGAAATTCCCCAATGGAAATGGGAACAAATTTCTATGGATTTTATCATGAAATTACCCAAGACGTCCAGTGGTTATGATACCATATGGGTGACTGTCGACCGTTTAACAAAATCAGCTCATTTCCTACCTATCAAAGAAACGGATAAAACCGAGAAACTTGCAAAGCTTTATATCAAGGAAATTGTGGCTAGGCATGGAGTGCCAATTTCTATTATTTCTGATAGAGACAGCAGATTCATGTCTAGAATCTGGAAATCATTACAAGAAGCCATGGGCACACGTCTTGACATGAGCACGGCATACCATCTACAAACAGATGGTCAAAGTGAAAGGACTATTCAAACATTAGAGGATATGCTCCGTGCGTGTGTAATTGATTTCGGAGGTAATTGGGATACTCATTTACCATTAGCGGAGTTTTCCTATAATAACAGCTACCACACGAGCATTAAGGCAGCTCCGTTTGAAGCTTTATATGGTCGTAAATGCCGCTCACCGCTATGTTGGGCGAAAGTTGGTGAAAAACATTAGACAGGCCCTGAGATTGTCCAGGAAACCACTTATAAGATCTTCAAAATTAAGGACCGTCTGAAAGCTGCCCGAGACAGACAAAAGAGCTATGCTGATAACAGACGGAAACCATTAGAATTTCAAATTGGTGACCAAGTAATGTTAAAAGTCTCGCCATGGAAAGGCGTTGCGAGGTTTGGTAACCGTGGTAAGCTCAACCCTAGATACGTTGGACCGTTTGAAATACTGGCTAGGGTTGGCCCTGTAGCTTACAAGCTCAAGTTGCCACAAGAACTAAGCAATGTACATGATACGTTTCATGTATCAAATCTCAAGAAGTGTTTATCAGACGAGACGCTAATTATACCACCTGACGAGATTCACATAGACGACAGGTTGCATTTCATCGAGGAACCGATTGAGATTTCTGATTGGAAAATTCAAAGGCTGAGACGTAGTCGAATCAAACTGGTTAAAGTACGTTGGAACTCAAAACGTGGTCCTGAGTATACATGGGAACGAGAGGACCAAATGAAAACAAAATACCCATCCTTGTTTAAGGATACACGAGCTCAAGATGACACAAATTGAATTTCGGGACGAAACTCTGTTAACATGGGGAGAATGTGACACCCGACATTTCAGGTCAATATCCGTACATGTATTAAACAAGTTTACATTATAATTATTTTTGTGATTTACTTAATTTCACAAACAAGGACATTAGGGTCTAACAAAGACTGCACATTGTCTCATTTTATATTTTTGGTAATTCTGGGAGTTACCGGTTCATATACCCGTATAAACCGACTAATACGAACGTTAGTGGTTAATTTAAATAACCAGAAAAATATATTGGCATATATATTACACAAAATTTACGTGGAACGATAAATTATTTTTAGAATAAATTTATAATACCGTGGAGAACCTAAACCGAATTAAATTACCCTTTTAAAACTATAATTGATATTAATACCTTTAATAAATTTTACACTTAAATCATGGTTTGATTTATTTTAACCCAAACCCCAACCCACTACTTTGACTTTCTCGGCCGAAGCCAGAGAAACCCCCCCCCCCATTCTCACGTCCCTATTTACCTCACATTCAAATTCTTTATACTAAAACCCATACAGCCTATTGCAAGAATTCAGATAAAACCATACCCCTTTCAATCAAAAGTCTCACTAAACCCTTTTATCACTCATTTTTCTTACGGCAATGTTCCCAATTCTCTACAATTTGAAGTCAAGTTTTAAGGCAAAAATCTACCATAGTTCAGTATTCAAGGATTTTCTCAAAGGTTTTCAGCAAAGAAATTCGAGATCATCTTCTTCTGTTTCTCTCATCATCTTCATCGCTGTTTTAAGGTAAAAACTCAATACTATCTACTTTATTCTCTTTAAAACCGTAGCTAAACATACAAAATGTTCAAACACAAGTAAGATAACAAGAAAAGTGTGTCAAATTCAAGATTAAAACATAAAAATATGCAGCACTGATTTTGTCAATCAAAGTGCAGTAATCGAAACTAGGAGTTTCGATACCTATACTTAATCAAAACTAGAAGTTTCGACACCTATACTCAATCGAAACTAGGAGTTTCGATGCCTGTTTACTCAATCGAAACTAGGTAGTTTCGATACCCTTCTTGCCAATCAAAACTAGGTAGTTTTGACACCAGTTAACTCAACCGAAACTAGGTAGTTTCGATATCCAACTACTCAATCGAAACAAGGTAGTTTCAATACCCATCTACTCAATCGAAACTAGGAAGTTTCGATACTCAATTGCCCAATCGAAACTAGGTAGTTTCGATACCTGTGTCAGTCCCCTTTGGGCAGTAACTAAGATCTGTTTTATAACGAAACCAGTATTGAACAACTAAGAGGATATATTAAACAAAAGCAACCAGATTTACAAAGTCGGTGAACAATTTGCATTATGAGACGTCCGGTCTTAACACAATTTACCCTTTGGTATCTAGGGTACGAATAGTCAAGTTTGACTACAACGAGTATCATCACAAGTATACACAAACTCAAGGTGAGTTTCACGGCCCCTTTTTACTGTTTTCAATATTTGGGGGAAGAACATACTTACAACTATTTTATGGGATAATAAGAGAATAAGACTCGACTTTTATGTTTACATGAGATGAGAACAACAATTTGAGGCCGCTAAAGTCCCCTGGAACAACGTAGTAACCATTAACTGTAGCCTAGGGTCCTATGGATAGTACTATGGAGAGTGACGTCTCCCGGTCATGGTTAGTCGCGCTAACCACAATCTGGAGGATTTATGGCCGCATAGAACCTGATAACGATTATTAGGGGCTCACACTTGTCATGGTTTGGTTACGCTTCATGTATGAACATATTATTTGTATTCCTAGCTAGTTTACAAATGGGTCACACTTTACTTATTCTGATTATCGCATACAACTGGAACTATTTATGAACAACAGAATTTTACAAAGAAATGTTTGATTAAACCTGTGAACTCACCAACCTCGTGTTGACAATTTTAAGTATGCTTTTCAGGAAATTGAACGTGATCGCAATGTTAGCAATGTAGATTACATGCATGCACGATGGATACGACTCAAGGAGGATTTCTCTCGTACAACTCATTGAATTGAGTCAGATTTGAGAAATCTTAACTTTTTGTAAACTCAGATTACATTTTGGAATGTAAAACATTAAACTTGTTTATGTATCCATTTATCATGTATGTGTTTGCGGTAATCATATGCTTTGGAAACCATGAACGTCGTGCCTCGCGTTTCCGCCTTGGCGGGGTGTGACATAAGGCCGTAGCTTTGCCAATGTTTGGCAAAGAGTTCAGGTCTTTTGCGCACGCATGTGTCTCAGGCGGCGTGTAATGCCGTAGCTTTGCCAAACACAGGTCTTGTGTGCACGCTTGTGTCTCTGGAGAGGTGTAATGCCTTAGCTTTGCAAATGTATGGCATAGAGTTCAGGTCGGGTGCGCGCGCCTGTGTTACGCGGCGTGTAATGCCGTAGCTTTGCCAATGTTTGGCAAAGAGTTCAGGTCTTGTGTGCGCGCATGTGTTTCAGGCGGGGTGTAATGCCATAGGTTTGCCAACGTTTGGCAAAGACTTCAGGTCTTGTGCGCGCGCCTGTGTCTCAGGCGGCGTGTAATGCCGTAGCTTTGCCAATGTTTGCAAAGACTTCAGGTCTTGTGCACGCGCCTGTGTCTCAGGCGGCGTGTAATGCCGTAGCTTTACCAATGTTTGGCAAAGAGTTCAGGTCTTGTGCGCGTGCATGTAACCCATGCGGCGTGTAATGTCGTAGCTTTGCCAATGTTTGGCAAAGCCTTCAGGTCTTGTGCGCGCAAATGTATCTCAGGCGGTGTGTAATGCCGAAGCTTTGCCGATGTTTGGCAAAGACTTCAGGCCTTTTGCGCGCGCAAGTTTCTCAGGAGACGTGCAATGTCGTAGCTTTGCCAATGTTTGGCAAAGAGTTCAGGTCTTGTGCGCGGGAATGTAACCCAGGCGGCGTGTAACGTCGTAGCTTTGCCAATGTTTGGCAAAGACTTCAGGTCTTGTGCGCGCACATGTGTCTCACGCGGCGTGTAATGTCGGAGCTTTGCCGATGTTTGACAAAGACTCCAGGCCTTTTGCGCGCACATGTTTCTCAGGCGACGTGCAATGTCGTAGCTTTTCCAATGTTTGGCAAAGACTTCATGTCTTGTCCATAGCTTTGCCAATGTTTGGCAAAGACATTAGGTCTTGTCTGCTCCTGTGTCTCAGGCGAGGTGTAATGCTGTAGCTTTGCCAATGTTTGGCAAAGAGTTCAGGTCTTTTGCGCGCGCATGTGTCTCAGGCGGCGTGTAATGCCGTAGCTTTGCCAAACACAGGTTTTGTGTGCACGCTTGTATCTCAGGAGACGTATAATGCCGTAGCTTTGCAAATGTTTGGCATAGACCTCAGGTCGGGTGCACGTGCCTGTGTCACGCGGCGTGTAATTCCGTAGCTTTGCCAATGTTTGGCAAAGAGTTCGGGTCTTGTGCGCACGCCTGTGTCTTAGGCGGCGTGTATTGCTGTAGCATTGCCAATGATTAGCAAAGAGTTCAGGTCTTGTGCGCACGCTTGTGTCTCAGGCCGTCTGTAATGTCGTAGCTTTGCCAATATTTGGCAACGAATTCAGGTCTTGTGTGCGTGCATGAGTTTCAGGCGGGGTGTAATGCCGTAGCTTTGCCAATGATTGGCAAAGAGTTCAGGTCTTGTGCGCACGCCTGTGTCTCAGGCGGCGTGTAATGTCGTAGCTTTGCCAATGTTTGGCAAAGACTTCAGGTCTTGTGCGCGCACTTGTGTCTCAGGCGGCGTGTAATGCCGAAGCTTTGCCGATGCTTTGCCGATGTTTGGCAAAGAATTCTGGCCTTTTGCGCTCGCATGATTCTCAGGAGGCGTGCAATGTCGTAGCTTTTCAAATGTTTGGAAAAGACTTCAGGTCTTGTCCATAGCTTTGCCAATGTTTGGCAAAGACTTTAGGTCTTGTGTGCTCCTGTGTCTCAAGCGAGGTGTAATGCCGTAGCTTTGCCAATGTTTGGCAAAGAGTTCAGGTCTTTTGCGCACGCATGTGTCTCAGGCGGCGTGTAATGCCGTAGCTTTGCCAAACACTGGTCTTGTGCGCACGCTTGTGTCTCAGGAGACGTGTAATGCCTTAGCTTTGCAAATGTATGGCATAGAGTTCAGGTCGGGTGCGCGCGCCTGTGTCACGAAGCGTGTAATGCCGTATCTTTGCCAATGTTTGGCAAAGAGTTCAGGTCTTGTGTGCGCGCATGTGTTTCAGGCGGGGTGTAATGCCATAGGTTTGCCAACGTTTGGCAAAGACTCCAGGTCCTGTGCGCGCGCCTGTGTCTTAGGCGGCGTGTAATGCCGTAGCTTTGCCAATGTTTGGCAAAGAGTTCAGGTCTTGTGCGCGCGCCTGTGTCTCAGGCGGCGTGTAATGCCGTAGCTTTGCCAATGTTTGGCAAAGAGTTCAGGTCTTGTGCGCGTGCATGTAACCCATGCGGCGTGTAATGTCGTAGCTTTGCCAATGTTTGGCAAAGACTTCAGGTCTTGTGCGCGCACATGTGTCTCAAGCGGTGTGTAATGCCGAAGCTTTGCCGATGTTTGGCAAAGACTTCAGTCCTTTTGCGCGCGCATGTTTTTCAGGAGACGTGCAATGTCGTAGCTTTTCCAATGTTTGAAAAAGACTTCAGGTCTTGTCCGTAGCTTTGCCAATGTTTGGCAAAGACTTTAGGTCTTGTGTGCTCCTATGTCTCAGGCGAGGTGTAATGCCGTAGCTTTGCCAATGTTTGTGTGACACCCGACATTTCTGGTCAATATCCGTACATGTATTAAACAAGTATACGTTATAATTATTTTTGTGATTTACTTAATTTCACAAACAAGGACATTGAGGTCTAACAAAGACTGCACATTGTCTTATTTTATATTTTTGGTAATTCTGGGAGTTACCGGTTCACATACCAGTATAAACCGAATTTAATTACCATTTGAAACTCTAAATTATATTAAACTAATACCTAAAACTAATTGTTTGATAAATCAAATTACCCAACCCACTTTTATTGACTTTCTCGGCCGAAGCCAGAGAAGGCCATTCCCACGATTATTTTTCACTCACATTCAAATTATTTATCATCAAACCCATACCTCCCACTTGTGAAAACTCAGGTAAAACCATACCCTTTCACTTTAAAACTCTCACAAACTCTATTATCACTCATTTTCTTACGAAAATCTTCCCCTATCTCTCCAAATCGAAGCCAAGTTTTAAGACAAGAACTACCATCATTCGGTGTTTTAAGAAAATTTCAAGTGTTTCTAAAGGAAATTTTACAGAAGAATCAAGATCATTCTCTGTTTTCTTTCATCATCTTCATTTCGGTTTTAAGGTAAAAACTCGATACTATCCACTTTATTTTCTTTAAAACCGTATCTAAGCATACAAAATGTTCAATCGCAAGTAAGATAACAAGAAAAGTGTGTCAAATTCAAGTTTTAAAACATAAATATGCAGGACTGATTCTGTCAAACAGAAGTCCAGTAATCGAAACTAGGAGTTTTGATACCAGTTAACTCAATCGACACTAGGAGTTTCGATACCTGTTGATCAATCGAAACTAGGTAGTTTCGATACCTTTTACTCAATCGAAACTAGGTTGTTTCGATAACAACTACTCAATCGAAACTAGGTTGTTTTGACACCAAACTACACAATCAAAACTAGGAAGTTTCGACACTCAGTTGCTCAATCTAAACTATGAAGTTTCGACACCTGGTCATCAGCCCCATTTGGGCAGTAACTTAGAACTATTTATTACAAAACAAGTGTTGAATAACTAAGGAAATATTTAAACAAAAACGACCAGATTTACAAAGTCGGTGAACAATTTGCAATATGAGACGTTCGGTCTTAACACAATTTACCCTTGGTATCTAGGGTACGAATAGTCAAGGTTGACTACAACAAGTATCATTACAAGTATACACAAACTCAAGGTGAGTTTCACGGCCCCTTTTTACTATTTTCTAATATTTGGGGGAAGAACATACTTCAACTATTTTATGTGATAACAAGAGAATAAGACACGACTTTATGTTTACATGGGATGAGAACAACACATTGGAGGCCGCTAAAGTCCCCTGGAACAACATAGTAACCATTAACTGTAGCCTAGGGTCCTATGAATAGTACTATGGAGAGTGACATCTCCCGGTCATGGTTAGTCGCGCTAACCACAATTTGGAGGATTTATGGCCGCATAGAACCTGATAACGATTATTAGGGGCTCACACATGTCATGGTTTGGTTACGCCTCATGTATGAACATATTATTTGTATTCCTAGCTAGTTTACAAATGGGTCAAACACTTCTTATTCTGCTTATCTCATGCTATTGAACTATTTATGAACAAACGAAGTTTACAAAGAACAATTTGATTAAACCTGTGAACTCACCAACCTAGTGTTGACAATTTTAAGTATGTTTTTCAGGTAACTGAACGTGATTTCAAGGTTAGCAATGTAGATTACATGCATGCACGATGGATACTACTCAAGGAGGATTTCCCTTGTATAACTCATTGATTTGAGTCATATTTGTGAAATCTTAACTTTTTGTAAACTCAGATTACATTTTTGTAATGTAAAACTTTAAATTTGTTTATGTATCCATTTATCATGTATGTGTTTGCGGTAATCATATGCTTTGGAAACCATGAACGTTGCACCTCGCGTTTCCGCCTTGGCGGGGTGTGACAGAACTTGGTATCAGAGCCATTGGTTATAGCGAACTAGGAGTCTACAATGGAACCTAGTCTATAATATAAATGACTCACTAAAACATTTTCATTGCATAAGCATTGCATAACCAGTCATCATGTCATATGGATATTGTAGTCACAAGCATGTCGTCACATTCACACTCTGACCCAGTCTCTGACACTGAATCAAACGAGGAACTTTCCGCCTCACGTCCCAAAAATCGAGTACAAACACGTAGCTCCACACCACCTAATGTCGCCTTGGGAGAATCGCCTATCGTCTACCTAAAGAAAAGCGGAGGACCAGTTAAGGTGCAAAGTGCTAGGAAGAAGGTTCGACTTCCGCGCAAGAGAAACCTGGCAGCCCGTGACCCGAAAGACTTGGAGACCAATGAGGAACCATCTAGGAAACGACCCTGCTACCACCCTACTGTGGGAACAATCCGTTGGATGCCTCGTACTCTGGCACGATGGAGGGAGATGGAGAACATCCCATCTACCTTTGAGCTCGGAGAGTCTTCCAACTCTCCAACACCCCTACCCCACACTGGGGAAGTCATGGAGCTCACAGTGCCTACCTTGGTAGCTCGCGTTTGTACACACGAAGAGCGTCTTGATGATCTCCTAGATGACATCCAGTCACATGGGGATGCAGCCACGCGACTTCATCAAGGGCTCGGATCTCGAGTTCAGACTCTGGAGGACCGCACCCGAGACATACAGGGTGCCACAAACTATCTAGATTTAAGAGCTGACATGGACTGGCAGTTCACTGTCATGGTCCAAGACATGGTGGAGGCGCTGGAAGAAAGGACTTTGGCTGCAGAATTTGTGTCGAGAGCTAGCTTTGTCATGGCGGGACTTGCCATGATGATTGGATTGTACTCCCACTTCTTCTTTTAAACCTAGTACGGGCCGGTTGTGCCCGTAGTACATTATGTAGTTTAAAACTTCAGTACTGATGTGGTCATGTGAACCCATCCCTTTTGTATCCTTATCTTTTGGGAACAATGTACTATATATGTTTTAACTATGTATGTAGTGGTTTATATTGTAATGATGGTTGTTTACGTTTGATGTTGTTGTATCCTTATGTCATGTGCTATCATTATTGTCATATAATGTTGTTTCTTTTTAATTGATATGTTAGAAAGAACGTCATGGCACCTAAGCGTAGGACAACCCGTAACACTACTGGTGACAACAACGAGGCGATTTCCCCAAACATGGAGCAACTCATAGCACAGCGAGTAGCTGCTGCTATGGAACAATATGAGGTAAATCGGAATAGTGGAGGAGGAAACGGCAGTGGTACCAGTGGAAGAGGTGCAGGAGGTAGCGGTACAGCCGGAGATTCCGGAGGTTCTGGAGGTAATAGAATAAATAAGCTGTAACACCTAGTCATGATCCGAATTAATAACATTATGAATTATAATTCTACAGATGCTCCGAATAGGAAGTGCACTTACAAGGCCTTTCTATCTTGCAACCCCCGTAACTTCAATGGCACCGAGGGTGCAGTTGGACTAATGAGATGGATAGAAAAGATGGAATCGGTGATTGATATTAGTGAATGCACCGCTAACTGCATGGTGAAGTATTCTACATGCTCACTCACTGATAAAGCTTTAACTTGGTGGAATTCACAAGTAAAAACTTTGGGAAGGCAGACAGCATATGAGTTGTCATGGGAAGACCTAAAAGCCATGATGATCAAGGAATACTGTCCTCGAAATGAGTTGCAAAAGATCAAATCTGAAATGTGGAATTTGCAAATGATAGGAGATGATGTTGCAGGCTACACTGACCGATTCAATGAGTTAGCAATCTTGGTTCCACACATGATCACCCCAGAATACAAGAAGGTTGAAAGATACTTGTCGGGTCTCGCACCTCAAATCCGAAGTCTGGTGACTTCATCGAACCCTATGGATGCCAAGAGCGCTATAACTCTAGCTTTCAAGCTGAGGGATAATGCTGTACGTGATGGTTTGTTTGAGAAGAAGGAGACCGAAGAAGGAAAATCTGGGGAAAAGAGGAAATGGTTTGGAAAACCAATTAATCAAAACAAGTATCAAATTTACAAGAAACCTGAAACTATGAAAGCCTTTGTCGCCAACACTGTGGAACAAAATGGATACCTTAGAGCACGACCAAGGTGTGACAATTGTGGATATCATCACAGTGGAAAGTGTACCCAATGTGGAAAATGTAAAAAGTATGGACATCTAGCCCATAACTGTAGGAGTAATGCGAACCCTAATAAGATAAATCAAGTAGCAGGAAAAGTCAACCCAGGAACAGGAAGGATGAATCAGGGATGCTTTGAGTGTGGAGATCCAAAGCACTTTAGAAAAGACTGTCCAAAGTTGAAGAACCGAAACGACAATCAGGCCCGTGGAAGAGCATTTGTGATGGGAGCTGGTGACGCGTGACAAGATCCAAACATCGTCACTGGTTCGTTCCCGATAAATAATCACTATGCCTCTATACTATTCGATACGGGTGCTGATATGAGTTTTGTGTAAAATGACTTTAAGTCCCTACTCGGTATTAAGCCCAGCAAACTAGACCACAACTATACAATTGAATTAGCAAACGGAAAACTAATTAATGCCGGAAAGGTCATTCAGGGTTGTACCTTATGTCTTAAAAACCACACATTTAGTATAGACCTATTACCTGTTGACCTAGGAAGTTTTGACGTTGTTATTAGTATGGATTGGTTGTCGTAGAATTACGCCGAGATTGTTTGTTTCGAGAAGATTGTTCATATTCCACTCCCGAACGGAGAAGTTCTTTCGATTCAAGGTGAGAAGAGCGAAGTGGCATTGATGATGATAAACTGCATGAAAGCTCGTAAGTATCTACGTAAAGGCTATTACGTATTCCTGGCTCACGTCGTCGAGAAGAAACCCGAGGAACGTCGACCTGAGGATATACCAATCGTTAAGGATTACCCTGAAGTTTTTCCTGAAGACTTACCTGGTCTACCACCACCAAGGCAAGTTGAATTCAGAATCGATTTGGTACCAGGAGCCGCCCCGGTTGCGCGATCACCATATCGATTAGCACCTTCTGAAATGCAGGAATTATCAAATCAACTCCAGGAGTTGCTTGATAAAGGTTTCATAAGACCGAGTTTCTCACCTTGGGGAGCTCCGGTCCTATTCGTAAAGAAAAAGGATGGAACCTTTAGGATGTGTATTGATTACCGAGAATTAAACAAACTTACAATCAAAAACCGATATCCACTCCCTTAAATAGACGATTTATTCGATCAACTACAAGGTTCTAGCTTCTATTCTAAGATCGATCTACGTTCGGGGTATCATCAACTAAGAATCCAAGAAGAAGATGTACCAAAGACAGGATTTAGGACTCGATATGGCCACTACGAATTCCTAGTTATGCCATTTGGTTTGATGAACGCACCAGCTGTTTTCATGGATCTCATGAATCGCGTGTGCAAACCATACCTGGATAAATTCGTGATTGTGTTTATCGATGACATATTAATATATTCACGAACCAAGGAGGATCATGAGCATCATCTAAAATTAATCTTAGAACTACTCAGGAACGAGAAACTTTACGCTAAATTCTCTAAGTGTGAGTTTTGGATCCGAGAAGTGCATTTTCTTGGACATGTCATCAACAAGGAAGGAATTCACGTTGATCCATCAAAAATTGAAGCGATCAAAAACTGGGAAGCATCAAAGACTCCGACAGAAGTACGTCAATTTTTAGGTTTGGCCGGTTATTACAGACGATTCATCGAGAATTTTTCAAAAATAGCCCTGCCTTTAACCACATTAACCCAGAAAGAAAAGAAGTATGATTGGAGTGACAAGCAAGAATCAGCTTTTCAATTACTAAAGCAGAAGCTGTGCAGTGCACCGATCTTATCCCTTCCTGAGGGAATCGACAATTTTGTCGTATACTGCGATGCATCACACCAAGGACTTGGTTGTGTATTAATGCAAAGAGACAAAGTCAACGCATATGCCTCACGACAACTAAAAGTGCACGAAAAGAATTATACGACCCATGACTTGGAGTTGGGTGCAGTTGTGTTTGCGCTCAAGATTTGGAGACATTATCTTTACGGTACAAGATGCACTATCTTTACTGATCATAAGAGTCTTCAACCTATCTTTGATCAAAAGGAACTTAACTTGAGAAAATGTCGTTGGGTAGAACTACTAAACGACTATGATTGCGATATCAATTACCATCCCGGAAAAGCCAATGTCGTAGCAGACGCCTTAAGTCGCAAAGAACGAGTTAAAACTCTTCGTGTTCGTGCCCTAGGATTGACAATTCATACGACTCTCACGACTCAAATTCGGATGGCACAACAAGAGGCAATCAAAGAAGAAAACATTCAGAATGAAGCTTTACGAGGAATGATAAAGCAATTGGAGTCTAAGTCAGATGACACTTTATACTTCATGAATAGAATTTGGGTGCCATATTTTGGTAACTTATGGGAGTTAGTTATGGACGAAGCCCACAAGTCCAGATACTCCATTCACCCGGGTTCAGATAAGATGTATAAGGATCTAAAAGAATTTTATTGGTGGCCCAATATGAAAGGAGATATTGCCACATATGTCGGTAAATGCCTGACGTGTACAAAGGTAAAGGCAGAACATCAGAAACCATCGGGATTGTTATAACAACCTGAAATTCCCCAATGGAAATGGGAACAAATTTCTATGGATTTTATCACGAAATTACCCAAGACGTCCAGTGGTTATGATACCATATGGGTAATTGTCGACCGTTTAACAAAATCAGCTCATTTCCTACCTATCAAAGAAACAGATAAAACCGAGAAACTTGCAAAGCTTTATATCAAAGAAATTGTGGCTAGGCATGGAGTGCCAATTTCTATTATCTCTGATAGAGACAGCAGATTCGTGGCTAGAATCTGGAAATCGTTACAAGAAGCCTTAGGCACGCGTCTTGACATGAGCACGGCGTACCATCCACAAACGGACGGTCAAAGTGAAAGGACTATCCAAACATTAGAAGATATGCTCCATGCGTGTGTAATTGATTTCGGAGGTAATTGGGATACTCATTTACCGTTGGCGGAGTTTTCCTATAATAACAGCTACCACACGAGCATTAAGGCAGCTCCGTTTGATGCTTTATATGGTCGTTAATGCCGCTCACCGCTATATTGGGCGGAAGTTGGTGAAAAACATTTTACAGGCCCTAAGATTGTCCAGGAAACCACTGATAAGATCTTCAAAATTAAGGACCGTCTGAAAGCGGCCCGAGACAGACAAAAGAGCTATGCTGATAACAGACGGAAACCATTAGAATTTCAAATTGGTGACCGAGTAATGTTAAAAGTCTCACCATGGAAAGGCATTGCAAGGTTTGGTAATCGTGGTTAGCTCAACCCTAGATACGTTGGACCATTTGAAATACTGACTAGAGTTGGCCCTGTAGCTTACAAGCTCAAGTTGCCACAAGAACTAAGCAACGTACATGATACGTTTCATGTATCAAATCTCAAGAAGTGTTTATCAGACGAGACGCTAATTATACCGCCTGACGAGATTCACATAGACAACAGGTTGCATTTCATCGAGGAACCGATTGAGATTTCAGATTGGAAAGTTCAAAGGCTGAGACGCAGTCGAATCAAACTGGTTAAGGTACGTTGGAACTCAAGACGTGGTCCTGAGTATACATGGGAACGGGAGGATCAAATGAAAACAATGTACCCATCCTTGTTTAAGGATATACCAGTTCAAGATGACGCAAATTGAATTTCGGGACGAAATTCTTTTAACATGGGGAGAATGTGACACCCGACATTTCAGGTCAATATCCTTACATGTATTAAACAAGTATACGTTATAATTATTTTTGTGATTTACTTAATTTCACAAACAAGGACATTAAGGTCTAACAAAGACTGCACATTGTCTCATTTTATATTTTTGGTAATTCTGGGAGTTACCGGTTCACATACCAGTATAAACCGAATTTAATTACCATTTGAAACTCTTAATAATATTAAACTAATACCTAAAACTAATTGTTTGATAAATCAAATTACCCAACCCACTTTTATTGACTTTCTCGGCCGAAGCCAGAGAAGGCCATTCCCACGATTATTTTTCACTCACATTCAAATTATTTATCATCAAACCCATACCTCCCACTTGTGAAAACTCAGGTAAAACCATACCCTTTCACTTTAAAACTCTCACAAACTCTATTATCACTCATTTTCTTACGAAAATCTTCCCCTTTCTCTCCAAATCGAAGCCAAGTTTTAAGACAAAAACTACCATCATTCGGTGTTTTAAGAAGATTTAAAGTGTTTCTAAAGGAAATTTTACAGAAGAATCAAGATCATTCTCTGTTTTCTTTCATCATCTTCATTTCGGTTTTAAGGTAAAAACTCAATACTATCCACTTTATTTTCTTTAAAACAGTATCTAAGCATACAAAATGTTCAATCGCAAGTAAGATAACAAGAAAAGTGTGTCAAATTCAAGTTTTAAAACATAAATATGCAGGACTGATTCTGTCAAACAGAAGTCCAGTAATCGAAACTAAGAGTTTCGATACCAGTTAACTCAATCGAAACTAGGAGTTTCGATACCTGTTGATCAATCGAAACTAGGTAGTTTCGATACCTTTTACTCAATTAAAACTAGGTTGTTTCGATAACAACTACTCAATCGAAACTAGGTTGTTTCGACACCAAACTACACAATCGAAACTAGGAAGTTTCGACACTCAATTGCTCAATCGAAACTATGAAGTTTCGACACCTGGTCATCAGCCCCATTTGGGCAGTAACTTAGAACTATTTATTACAAAACAAGTGTTGAATAACTAAGGAAATATTTAAACAAAAACGACCAGATTTACAAAGTCGGTGAACAATTTGCAATATGAGACGTTCGGTCTTAACACAATTTACCCTTGGTATCTAGGGTACGAATAGTCAAGGTTTACTACAACAAGTATCATTACAAGTATACACAAACTCAAGGTGAGTTTCACGGCCCCTTTTTACTGTTTTCTAATATTTGGGGGAAGAACATACTTCAACTATTTTATGGGATAACAAGAGAATAAGACACGACTTTATGTTTACATGGGATGAGAACAACACATTGGAGGCCGCTAAAGTCCCCTGGAACAACATAGTAACCATTAACTGTAGCCTAGGGTCCTATGAATAGTACTATGGAGAGTGACGTCTCCCGGTCATGGTTAGTCGCGCTAACCACAATCTGGAGGATTTATGGCCGCATAGAACCTGATAACGATTATTAGGGGCTCACACATGTCATGGTTTGGTTACGCCTCATGTCATGGTTTGGTTACGCCTCATGTTTGGTTACGCCTTCTTATTCTACTTATCTCATGCAATTGAACTATTTATGAACAAACGAAGTTTACAAAGAACAATTTGATTAAACCTGTGAACTCACCAACCTAGTGTTGACGATTTTAAGTATGTTTTTCAGGTAACTGAACGTGATTTCAAGGTTAGCAATGTAGATTACATGCATGAACGATGGATACTACTCAAGGAGGATTTCCCTTGTATAACTCATTGATTTGAGTCATATTTGTGAAATCTTAACTTTTTGTAAACTCAGATTACATTTTTGTAATGTAAAACTTTAAATTTGTTTATGTATCCATTTATCATGTATGTGTTTGCGGTAATCATATGCTTTGGAAACCATGAACGTTGCGCCTCGCGTTTCCGCCTTGGCGGGGTGTGACAGTTTGGCAAAGAGTTCAGGTCTTTTGCGCGCGCATGTGTCTCAGGCGACGTGTATTGCCGTAGCTTTTGCAAACACAGGTCTTCTACGCAAGATTGTGTCTCAGGAGATGTGTAATATCTTAGCTTTGCAAATATATGGCATAGAGTTCAGGTCGGGTGCGCGCGCCTGTGTCATGAGGCGTGTAATGCCGTAGCTTTGCCAATGTTTGGCAAAGAGTTCATGTCTTTTGTGTGCGCTCTCAGGCGGCGTGTAATGCCGTAGCTTTGCTAATGTTTGGCAAAGACTTCAGGTCTTGTGCGCGCGCCTGTGTCTCAGGCGACGTGTAACGTCGTAGCTTTGCCAATGTTTGGCAAAGAGTTCAGTTCTTGTGCGCGTGCATGTAACCCAGGCGGCGTGTAATGTCGTAACTTTGCCAATGTTTGGCAAAGACTTCAGGTCTTGTGCTCGCACAGGTGTCTCAAGCGGCGTGTAATGCCGAAGCTTTGCCGATGTTTGGCGAAGACTTCAGGCCTTTAGCGTGCATGATTCTCAGGAGACGTGCAATGTCGTAGCTTTTCCAATGTTTGAAAAAGACTTCAGGTCTTGTCCGTAGCTTTGCCAATGTTTGGCAAAGACTTTAAGTCTTGTGTGCTACTGCGTCTCAGGCGAGGTGTAATGCCGTAGCTTTGCCAATGTTTGGCAAAGAGTTCAGGTCTTTTGCGCGCGCATGTGTCTCAGGCGACGTGTATTTCCGTAGCTTTGCCAAACACAGGTCTTGTGCGCACGATTGTGCCTCAGGAGACGTGTAATGCCTTAGCTTTGAAAATATATGGCATAGAGTTCAGGCCGGGTGCGCGCGCCTGTGTCTTGCGGCGTGTAATGCCGTAGCTTTGCCAATGTTTGGCAAAGAGTTCAGGTCTTTTGTGCGCGCATGTGTTTCAGGCGGGGTGTAATGCCGTAGGTTTGCCAACGTTTGGCAAAGACTTCGGGTCTTGTGCGCGCACCTGTGTCTCAGGCGGCGTGTAATGCCGTAGCTTTGCCAATGTTTGGCAAAGACTTCAGGTCTTGTGCGCGCGCCTGTGTCTCAGGCGGCGTGTAATGCCGTAGCTTTGCCAATGTTTGGCAAAGAGTTCAATTCTTGTGCGCGTGCATGTAACCCAGGAGGCGTGTAATGTCGTAGCTTTGCCAATGTTTGGCAAAGACTTCAGGTCTTGTGCTCGCATATGTGTCTCAAGCGGCGTGTAATGCCGAAGCTTTGCCGATGTTTGGCGAAGACTTCAGGCCTTTTGCGCGCATGTTTCTCAGGAGACGTGCAATGTCGTAGCTTTTCCAATGTCTGAAAAAGACTTCAGGTCTTGTCCGTAGCTTTGCCAATGTTTGGCAAAGACTTTAGGTCTTGTGTGCTCCTGCGTCTCAGGCGAGGTGTAATGCAGTAGCTTTGCCAATTTTTGGCAAAGAGTTCAGGTCTTTTGCGCGCGCATGTGTATCAGGCGACGTGTATTGCCGTAGCTTTGCCAAACACAGGTCTTGTGCGCACGTTTGTGTCTCATGAGACGTGTTATGCCGTAGCTTTGCAAATGTACGGCATAGAGTTCAGGTCGGGTGCGCGCGCCTGTGTCACGCGGCGCGTAATGCCGTAGCTTTGCCAATGTTTGGCAAATAGTTCAGGACTTGTGTGCGCGCATGTGTTTCAGGCGGGGTGTAATGCCGTAGGTTTGCCAATGTTTGGCAAACACTTCAAGTCCTGTGCGCGCGACTGTGTCTGAGGCGCCGTGTAATGCCATAGCTTTGCCAATGTTTGGCAAGGACTTCTGGTCTAGTGCGCGCGCCTGTGTCTCAGGAGGCGTGTAATGCCGTAGCTTTGTCAATGTTTGGCAAAGACTTCAGGTCTTGTGCGCGCGCCTGTGTCTCAGGCGTCGTGTAATGTCGTAGCTTGGCCAATGTTTAGCAAAGACTTTAGGTCTTGTGCGCTCATGTGTCTCAGGAGAGGTGTAATGTCGTAGCTTTGCAAATGTTGGGCATAGAGTTCAGGTCTGGTGCGCGCGCCTTTGTCACGCGGCGTGTAATGCCGTAGCTTTACCAATGTTTGGCAAAGAGTTCAGGTCTTGTGCGCACGCCTGTGTCTCAGGCGGTGTGTAATGCCGTAGCTTTGCCAATGTTTGGTAACCACTTCAACACATGTGCGCGCACATGTGTTTCTGGCGGCGTGTATTGCCGTAGCTTTGCCAACTTCAGCTAAGACGTCAGGTTGTCTGCGCGTGCATGTGTCTCAGGCGGCGTGTAATGTCGCAGCTTTGTCAATGATTGGTAAAGACTTCAAGTCTTGTGCGCGCGCATGTGTTTCAATCGGGGTGAAATGTCGTAGCTTTGCCAATGTTTGGCAAAGACTTCAGGTCTTGTGCGCGCGCCTGTGTCTGAGGCGTTGTGTAATGCCGTAACTTTTCCAATGTTTGGCAAGGACTTAAGGTCTTGTGCGCGAGCCTGTGTCTCAGGCGGTGTGTAATGCTGTATCTTAGCCAACGTTTGGCAAAGAATTCAGGTCTTGTGCGCGCGCCTGTGTCTCAGGCGGCGTATAACGCCGTAGCTTTGCCAAACACAGGTCTTGTGCGCACGCCTGTGTCTTAGGCGCGTGTAATGCCGTAGCTTTGCCAATGTTGGGCAAAGACTTTAGATCTTGTGCGCATGCCTGTGTCTCAGGCGACGTCTAATGCCGTAGCTTTGCCAATGTTTGGCAAAGACTTCAGGTCTTGCGTGCGCGCCTGTGTCTCAGGCGGCGTGTAATGCCGTAGCTTTGCCAATGTTTGGCAAAGAGTTCAATTCTTGTACGCGTGCATGTAACCCAGGCGGCGTGTAATGCCGAAGCTTTGCCGATGTTTGGCGAAGACATCAGGCCTTTTGCGCGCATGTTTCTCGGGAGACGTGCAATGTCGTAGCTTTTCCAATGTTTGAAAAAGACTTCAGGTCTTGTCCGTAGCATTGCCAATGTTTGGCAAAGACTTCAGGTCTTTTGCGCGCGCATGTGTCTCAGGTGACGTGTATTGCCGTAGCTTTGCCAAACACAGGTCTTGTGCGCACGTTTGTGTCTCATGAGACGTGTTATGCCATAGCTTTGCAAATGTACGGCATAGAGTTCAGGTCGGGTGCGCGCGCCTGTGTCACTCGGCGTGTAATGCTGTAGCTTTGCCAATGTTTGGCAAAGAGTTCAGGACTTGTGTGCGCGCATGTGTTTCAGGCGGGGTGTAATGCCGTAGGTTTGCCAATGTTTGGCAAAGACTTCAGGTCTTGTGCGCGCGACTGTGTCTGAGGCGCCGTGTAATGCCATAGCTTTGCCAATGTTTGGCAAGGACTTCTAGTCTAGTGCGCGCGCCTGTGTCTCAGGAGGCGTGTTATGCCGTAGCTTTGTCAATGTTTGGCAAAGACTTCAGATCTTGTGCGCGCGCCTGTGTCTCAGGCGCGTGTAATGTCGTAGCTTGGCCAATGTTTGGCAAAGACTTTAGGTCTTGTGCGCTCATGTGTCTCAGGAGAGATGTACTGTCGTAGCTTTGCAAATGTTGGGCATAGAGTTCAGGTCTGGTGCGCGCGCCTTTGTCACGCGACGTGTAATGCCGTAGGTTTACCAATGTTTGGCAAAGAGTTCAGGTCTTATGCGCACGCCTGTGTCTCACGCGGCGTGTAATGCCGTAGCTTTGTCAATGATTGGCAAAGAGTTCAGGTCTTGTGTGCACGCCTGTGTCTCAGGCGGTGTGTAATGCCTTAGCTTTGCCAATGTTTGGTAACCACTTCAACACATGTGCGCGCACATGTGTTTCTGGCGGTGTGTATTGCCGTAGCTCTGCCAACTTTAGGAAAGACGTCAGGTCGTGTGCGCGTGAATGTGTCTCAGGCGGCGTGTAATGTCGCAGCTTTGTCAATGATTGGTAAAGACTTCAGGTCTTGTGCGCGCGCATGTGTTTCAATCGGGGTGAAATGTCGTAGCTTTGCCAATGTTTGGCAAAGACTTCTGGTCTTGTGCGCGCGCCTGTGTCTGAGGCGTTGTGTAATGCCGTAACTTTGCCAATGTTTGGCAAGGACTTCAGGTCTTGTGCGCGAGCCTGTGTCTCAGGAGGCGTGTAATGCTGTAGCTTAGCCAACGTTTGGCAAAGAATTCAGGTCTTGTGCGGGCGCCTGTGTCTCAGGCGGCGTATAATGCCGTAGCTTTGCCAAACACATGTCTTGTGCGCACGCCTGTGTCTTAGGCGGCGTGTAATGCCGAAGCTTTGCCGATGTTTGGCGAAGAATTCAGGCCTTTTGCGCGCATGTTTTTCAGGAGACGTGCAATGTCGTAGCTTTTCCAATGTTTGAAAAAGACTTCAGGTCTTATCAGTAGCTTTGCCAATGTTTGGCAAAGACTTTAGGTCTTGTGTGCTCCTGCGTCTCAGGCGAGGTGTAATGCCGTAGGTTTGCCAATGTTTGGCAAAGAGTTCAGGTCTTTTGCGCGCGCATGTGTCTCAGGTGACGTGTATTGCCATAGCTTTGCCAAACACAGGTCTTGTACGCACGATTGTGTCTCAGGACACGTGTAATGCCTTAGCTTTGCAAATATATGGCATAGAGTTCAGGCCAGGTGCGCGCGCCTGTGTCATGCGGCGTGTAATGCCGTAGCTTTGCCAATGTTTGGCAAAGAGTTCAGGTCTTTTGTGCGCGCATGTGTTTCAGGCGGGGTGTAATGCCGTAGATTTGCCAACCTTTGGCAAAGACTTCGGGTCTTGTGCGCGCGCCTGTGTCTCAGGCGGCGTATAATGCCGTAGCTTAGCCAATGCTTGGCAAAGACTTCAGGTCTTGTGCGCGCGCCTGTGTCTTAGGCGGCGTGTAATGCCGTAGCTTTGCCAATGTTTGGCAAAGAGTTCAGTTCTTGTGCGCGTGCATGTAACCCAGGCGGCGTGTAATGTCGTAGCTTTGCCAATGTTTGGCAAAGACTTCAGGTCTTGTGGTCGCACATGTGTCTCAAGCGCGTGCATGTAACCCAGGCGGCGTGTAATGTCGTAGCTTTTCCAATGTTTGAAAAAGACTTCAGGTCTTGTCCGTAGCTTTGCCAATGTTTGGCAAAGACTTTAGGTCTTGTGTGCTCCTGCGTCTCAGGCAAGGTGTAATGCAGTAGCTTTGCCAATGTTTGGCAAAGAGTTCAGGTCTTTTGCGCGCGCATGTGTCTCAGGCGACGTGTATTGCCGTAGCTTTGCCAATGTTTGGCAAGGACTTCTGGTCTAGTGCGCGCGCCAGTGTCTCAGGAGGCGTGTAATGCCGTAGCTTTGTCAATGTTTGGCAAAGACTTCAGGTCTTGTGCGCGCGCCTGTGTCTCAGGCGCCGTGTAATGTCGTAGCTTGGCCAATGTTTTTCAAAGACTTTAGGTCTTGTGCGCTCATGTGTCTCAGGAGAGGTGTAATGTCGTAGCTTTGCAAATGTTGGGCATAGAGTTCAGGTCTGGTGCACGCGCCTTTGTCACGCGGCGTGTAATGCCGTAGCTTTACCAATGTTTGTCAAAGAGTTCAGGTCTTGTGCGCACGCCTGTGTCTCACGCGGCGTGTAATGCCGTAGCTTTGCCAATGATTGGCAAAGAGTTCAGGTCTTGTGTGCACGCCTGTGTCTCAGGCGGTGTGTAATGCCGTAGCTTTGCCAATGTTTGGTAACCACTTCAACACATGTGCGCGCACATGTGTTTCTGGCGGCGTGTATTGCCGTAGCTCTGCCAACTTTAGCAAAGACGTCAGGTCGTGTGCGCGTGCATGTGTCTCAGGCGGCGTGTAATGTCGCAGCTTTGTCAATGATTGGTAAAGACTTCAGGTCTTGTGCGCGCGCATGTGTTTCAATCGAGGTGAAATGTCGTAGCTTTGCCAATGTTTGGCAAAGACTTCAGGTCTTGTGCGCGCGCCTGTGTCTGAGGCGTTGTGTAATGCCGTAACTTTGCCAATGTTTGGCAAGGACTTCAGGTCTTGTGCGCGAGCCTGTGTCTCAGGCGGCGTGTAATGCTGTAGCTTAGCCAACGTTTGGCAAAGAATTCAGGTCTTGTGCGCGCGCCTGTGTCTCAGGCGGCGTATAACGCCGTAGCTTTGCCAAACACAGGTCTTGTGCGCACGCCTGTGTCTTAGGCGGCGTGTAATGCCGTAGCTTTGCCAATGTTGGGCAAAGACTTTAGATCTTGTGCGCATGCCTGTGTCTCAGGCGGCGTCTAATGCCGTAGCTTTGCCAATGTTTGGCAAAGACTTCAGGTCTTGCGTGCGCGCCTGTGTCTCAGGCGTCGTGTAATGCCGTAGCTTTGCCAATGTTTGGCAAAGAGTTCAATTCTTGTGTGCGTGCATGTAACCCAGGCGGCGTGTAATGTCGTAGCTTTGACAATGTTTGGCAAAGACTTCAGGTGTTGTGCTCGCACATGTGTCTCAAGCGGCGTGTAATGCCGAAGCTTTGCCGATGTTTGGCGAAGACTTCAGGGCTTTTGCGCGCATGTTTCTCAAGAGACGTGCAATGTCGTAGCTTTTCCAATGTTTGAAAAAGACTTCAGGTCTTGTCCGTAGCTTTGCCAATGTTTGGCAAAGACTTTAGGTCTTGTGTGCTCCTGCGTCTCAGGCAAGGTGTAATGCAGTAGCTTTGCCAATGTTTGGCAAAGAGTTCAGGTCTTTTGCGCGCGCATGTGTCTCAGGCGACGTGTATTGCCGTAGCTTTGCCAAACACAGGTCTTGTGCGCACGTTTGTGTCTCATGAGACGTGTTATGCCGTAGCTTTGCAAATGTACGGCATAGAGTTCAGGTCGGGTGCGCGCGCCTGTGTCACGCGGCGTGTAATGCCGTAGCTTTGCCAATGTTTGGCAAAGAGTTCAGGACTTGTGTGCGCGCATGTGTTTCAGGCGGGGTGTAATGCCGTAGGTTTGCCAATGTTTGGCAAAGACTTCAGGTCTTGTGCGCGCGACTGTGTTTGAGGCGCCGTGTAATGCCATAGCTTTGCCAATGTTTGGCAAGGACTTCTGGTCTAGTGCGCGCGCCAGTGTCTCAGGAGGCGTGTAATACCGTAGCTTTGTCAATGTTTGGCAAAGACTTCAGGTCTTGTGCGCGCGCCTGTGTCTCAGGCGCCGTGTAATGTCGTAGCTTGGCCAATGTTTGGCAAAGACTTTAGGTCTTGTGCGCTCATGTGTCTCAGGAGAGGTGTAATGTCGTAGCTTTGCAAATGTTGGGCATAGAGTTCAGGTCTGGTGCACGCGCCTTTGTCACGCGGCGTGTAATGCCGTAGCTTTACCAATGTTTGTCAAAGAGTTCAGGTCTTGTGCGCACGCCTGTGTCTCACGCGGCGTGTAATGCCGTAGCTTTGCCAATGATTGGCAAAGAGTTCAGGTCTTGTGTGCACGCCTGTGTCTCAGGCGGTGTGTAATGCCGTAGCTTTGCCAATGTTTGGTAACCACTTCAACACATGTGCGCGCACATGTGTTTCTGGCGGCGTGTATTGCCGTAGCTCTGCCAACTTTAGCAAAGACGTCAGGTCGTGTGCGCGTGCATGTGTCTCAGGCGGCGTGTAATGTCGCAGCTTTGTCAATGATTGGTAAAGACTTCAGGTCTTGTGCGCGCGCATGTGTTTCAATCGAGGTGAAATGTCGTAGCTTTGCCAATGTTTGGCAAAGACTTCAGGTCTTGTGCGCGCGCCTGTGTCTGAGGCGTTGTGTAATGCCGTAACTTTGCCAATGTTTGGCAAGGACTTCAGGTCTTGTGCGCGAGCCTGTGTCTCAGGCGGCGTGTAATGCTGTAGCTTAGCCAACGTTTGGCAAAGAATTCCGGTCTTGTGCGCGCGCCTGTGTCTCAGGCGGCGTATAACGCCGTAGCTTTGCCAAACACAGGTCTTGTGCGCACGCCTGTGTCTTAGGCGGCGTGTAATGCCGTAGCTTTGCCAATGTTGGGCAAAGACTTTAGATCTTGTGCGCATGCCTGTGTCTCAGGCGGCGTCTAATGCCGTAGCTTTGCCAATGTTTGGCAAAGACTTCAGGTCTTGCGTGCGCGCCTGTGTCTCAGGCGTCGTGTAATGCCGTAGCTTTGCCAATGTTTGGCAAAGAGTTCAATTCTTGTGTGCGTGCATGTAACCCAAGCGGCGTGTAATGTCGTAGCTTTGCCAATGTTTGGCAAAGACTTCAGGTGTTGTGCTGGCACATGTGTCTCAAGCGGCGTGTAATGCCGAAGCTTTGCCGATGTTTGGCGAAGACTTCATGCCTTTTGCGCGCATGTTTCTCAAGAGACGTGCAATGTCGTAGCTTTTCCAATGTTTGAAAAAGACTTCAGGTCTTGTCCGTAGCTTTGCCAATGTTTGGCAAAGACTTTAGGTCTTGTGTGCTCCTGCGTCTCAGGCAAGGTGTAATGCAGTAGCTTTGCCAATGTTTGGCAAAGAGTTCAGGTCTTTTGCGCGCGCATGTGTCTCAGGCGACGTGTATTGCCGTAGCTTTGCCAAACACAGGTCTTGTGCGCACGTTTGTGTCTCATGAGACGTGTTATGCCGTAGCTTTGCAAATGTACGGCATAGAGTTCAGGTCGGGTGCGCGCGCCTGTGTCACGCGGCGTGTAATGCCGTAGCTTTGCCAATGTTTGGCAAAGAGTTCAGGACTTGTGTGCGCGCATGTGTTTCAGGCGGGGTGTAATGCCGTAGGTTTGCCAATGTTTGGCAAAGACTTCAGGTCTTGTGCGCGCGACTGTGTCTGAGGCGCCGTGTAATGCCATAGCTTTGCCAATGTTTGGCAAGGACTTCTGGTCTAGTGCGCGCGCCTGTGTCTCAGGAGGCGTGTAATGCCGTAGCTTTGTCAATGTTTGGCAAAGACTTCAGGTCTTGTGCGCGCGCCTGTGTCTCAGGCGCCGTGTAATGTCGTAGCTTGGCCAATGTTTGGCAAAGACTTTAGGTCTTGTGCGCTCATGTGTCTCAGGAGAGGTGTAATGTCGTAGCTTTGCAAATGTTGGGCATAGAGTTCAGGTCTGGTGCGCGCGCCTTTGTCACGCGGCGTGTAATGCCGTAGCTTTACCAATGTTTAACAAAGAGTTCAGGTCTTGTGCGCACGCCTGTGTCTCACGCGGCGTGTAATGCCGTAGCTTTGCCAATGATTGGCAAAGAGTTCAGATCTTGTGTGCACGCCAGTTTCTCAGGCGGTGTGTAATGCCGTAGCTTTGCCAATGTTTGGTAACCACTTCAACACATGTGCGCGCACATGTGTTTCTGGCGGCGTGTATTGCCGTAGCTCTGCCAACTTTAGCAAAGACGTCAGGTCGTGTGCGCGTGCATGTATCTCAGGCGGCGTGTAATGTCGCAGCTTTGTCAATAATTGGTAAAGACTTCAGGTCTTGTGCGAGCGCATGTGTTTCAATCGGGGTGAAATGTCATAGCTTTGCCAATGTTTGGCAAAGACTTCAGGTCTTGTGCGCGCGCCTGTGTCTAAGGCGTTGTGTAATGCCGTAACTTTTCCAATGTTTGGCACGGACTTCAGGTCTTGTGCGCGAGCCTGTGTCTCAGGCGGCGTGTAATGCTGTAGCTTAGCCAACGTTTGGCAAAGAATTCAAGTCTTGTGCGCGCGCCTGTGTCTCAGGCAGCGTATAACGCCGTAGCTTTGCCAAACACAGGTCTTGTGCGCACGCCTGTGTCTTAGGCGGCGTGTAATGCCGTAGCTTTGCCAATGTTGGGCAAAGACTTTAGATCTTGTGCGCATGCCTGGGTCTCAGGCGGCGTCTAATGCCGTAGTTTTGCCAATGTTTGGCAAAGACTTCAGGTCTTGCGTGCGCGCCTGTGTCTCAGGCGTCGTGTAATGTCGTAGCTTTGCCAATGTTTGGCAAAGAGTTCAATTCTTGTGTGCGTGCATGTAACCCAGGCGGCGTGTAATGTCGTAGCTTTGCCAATGTTTGGCAAAGACTTCAGGTGTTGTGCTCGCACATGTGTCTCAAGCGGCGTGTAATGCCGAAGCTTTGCCGATGTTTGGCGAAGACTTCAGGGCTTTTGCGCGCATGTTTGTCAAGAGACGTGCAATGTCGTAGCTTTTCCAATGTTTGAAAAAGACTTCAGGTCTTGTCCGTAGCTTTGCCAATGTTTGGCAAAGACTTTAGGTCTTGTGTGCTCCTGCGTCTCAGGCAAGGTGTAATGCAGTAGCTTTGCCAATGTTTGGCAAAGAGTTCAGGTCTTTTGCGCGCGCATGTGTCTCAGGCGACGTGTATTGCCGTAGCTTTGCCAATGTTTGGCAAGGACTTCTGGTCTAGTGCGCGCGCCAGTGTCTCAGGAGGCGTGTAATGTCGTAGCTTTGTCAATGTTTGGCAAAGACTTCAGGTCTTGTGCGCGCGCCTGTGTCTCAGGCGCCGTGTAATGTCGTAGCTTGGCCAATGTTTTTCAAAGACTTTAGGTCTTGTGCGCTCATGTGTCTCAGGAGAGGTGTAATGTCGTAGCTTTGCAAATGTTGGGCATAGAGTTCAGGTCTGGTGCACGCGCCTTTGTCACGCGGCGTGTAATGCCGTAGCTTTACCAATGTTTGTCAAAGAGTTCAGGTCTTGTGCGCACGCCTGTGTCTCACGCGGCGTGTAATGCCGTAGCTTTGCCAATGATTGGCAAAGAGTTCAGGTCTTGTGTGCACGCCTGTGTCTCAGGCGGTGTGTAATGCCGTAGCTTTGCCAATGTTTGGTAACCACTTCAACACATGTGCGCGCACATGTGTTTCTGGCGGCGTGTATTGCCGTAGCTCTGCCAACTTTAGCAAAGACGTCAGGTCGTGTGCGCGTGCATGTGTCTCAGGCGGCGTGTAATGTCGCAGCTTTGTCAATGATTGGTAAAGACTTCAGGTCTTGTGCGCGCGCATGTGTTTCAATCGAGGTGAAATGTCGTAGCTTTGCCAATGTTTGGCAAGGACTTCAGGTCTTGTGCGCGCGCCTGTGTCTGAGGCGTTGTGTAATGCCGTAACTTTGCCAATGTTTGGCAAGGACTTCAGGTCTTGTGCGCGAGCCTGTGTCTCAGGCGGCGTGTAATGCTGTAGCTTAGCCAACGTTTGGCAAAGAATTCAGGTCTTGTGCGCGCGCCTGTGTCTCAGGCGGCGTATAACGCCGTAGCTTTGCCAAACACAGGTCTTGTGCGCACGCCTGTGTCTTAGGCGGCGTGTAATGCCGTAGCTTTGCCAATGTTGGGCAAAGACTTTAGATCTTGTGCGCATGCCTGTGTCTCAGGCGGCGTCTAATGCCGTAGCTTTGCCAATGTTTGGCAAAGACTTCAGGTCTTGCGTGCGCGCCTGTGTCTCAGGCGTCGTGTAATGCCGTAGCTTTGCCAATGTTTGGCAAAGAGTTCAATTCTTGTGTGCGTGCATGTAACCCAGGCGGCGTGTAATGTCGTAGCTTTGACAATGTTTGGCAAAGACTTCAGGTGTTGTGCTCGCACATGTGTCTCAAGCGGCGTGTAATGCCGAAGCTTTGCCGATGTTTGGCGAAGACTTCAGGGCTTTTGCGCGCATGTTTCTCAAGAGACGTGCAATGTCGTAGCTTTTCCAATGTTTGAAAAAGACTTCAGGTCTTGTCCGTAGCTTTGCCAATGTTTGGCAAAGACTTTAGGTCTTGTGTGCTCCTGCGTCTCAGGCAAGGTGTAATGCAGTAGCTTTGCCAATGTTTGGCAAAGAGTTCAGGTCTTTTGCGCGCGCATGTGTCTCAGGCGACGTGTATTGCCGTAGCTTTGCCAAACACAGGTCTTGTGCGCACGTTTGTGTCTCATGAGACGTGTTATGCCGTAGCTTTGCAAATGTACGGCATAGAGTTCAGGTCGGGTGCGCGCGCCTGTGTCACGCGGCGTGTAATGCCGTAGCTTTGCCAATGTTTGGCAAAGAGTTCAGGACTTGTGTGCGCGCATGTGTTTCAGGCGGGGTGTAATGCCGTAGGTTTGCCAATGTTTGGCAAAGACTTCAGGTCTTGTGCGCGCGACTGTGTTTGAGGCGCCGTGTAATGCCATAGCTTTGCCAATGTTTGGCAAGGACTTCTGGTCTAGTGCGCGCGCCAGTGTCTCAGGAGGCGTGTAATACCGTAGCTTTGTCAATGTTTGGCAAACACTTCAGGTCTTGTGCGCGCGCCTGTGTCTCAGGCGCCGTGTAATGTCGTAGCTTGGCCAATGTTTGGCAAAGACTTTAGGTCTTGTGCGCTCATGTGTCTCAGGAGAGGTGTAATGTCGTAGCTTTGCAAATGTTGGGCATAGAGTTCAGGTCTGGTGCACGCGCCTTTGTCACGCGGCGTGTAATGCCGTAGCTTTACCAATGTTTGTCAAAGAGTTCAGGTCTTGTGCGCACGCCTGTGTCTCACGCGGCGTGTAATGCCGTAGCTTTGCCAATGATTGGCAAAGAGTTCAGGTCTTGTGTGCACGCCTGTGTCTCAGGCGGTGTGTAATGCCGTAGCTTTGCCAATGTTTGGTAACCACTTCAACACATGTGCGCGCACATGTGTTTCTGGCGGCGTGTATTGCCGTAGCTCTGCCAACTTTAGCAAAGACGTCAGGTCGTGTGCGCGTGCATGTGTCTCAGGCGGCGTGTAATGTCGCAGCTTTGTCAATGATTGGTAAAGACTTCAGGTCTTGTGCGCGCGCATGTGTTTCAATCGAGGTGAAATGTCGTAGCTTTGCCAATGTTTGGCAAAGACTTCAGGTCTTGTGCGCGCGCCTGTGTCTGAGGCGTTGTGTAATGCCGTAACTTTGCCAATGTTTGGCAAGGACTTCAGGTCTTGTGCGCGAGCCTGTGTCTCAGGCGGCGTGTAATGCTGTAGCTTAGCCAACGTTTGGCAAAGAATTCCGGTCTTGTGCGCGCGCCTGTGTCTCAGGCGGCGTATAACGTCGTAGCTTTGCCAAACACAGGTCTTGTGCGCACGCCTGTGTCTTAGGCGGCGTGTAATGCCGTAGCTTTGCCAATGTTGGGCAAAGACTTTAGATCTTGTGCGCATGCCTGTGTCTCAGGCGGCGTCTAATGCCGTAGCTTTGCCAATGTTTGGCAAAGACTTCAGGTCTTGCGTGCGCGCCTGTGTCTCAGGCGTCGTGTAATGCCGTAGCTTTGCCAATGTTTGGCAAAGAGTTCAATTCTTGTGTGCGTGCATGTAACCCAAGCGGCGTGTAATGTCGTAGCTTTGCCAATGTTTGGCAAAGACTTCAGGTGTTGTGCTCGCACATGTGTCTCAAGCGGCGTGTAATGCCGAAGCTTTGCCGATGTTTGGCGAAGACTTCAGGGCTTTTGCGCGCATGTTTCTCAAGAGACGTGCAATGTCGTAGCTTTTCCAATGTTTGAAAAAGACTTCAGGTCTTGTCCGTAGCTTTGCCAATGTTTGGCAAAGACTTTAGGTCTTGTGTGCTCCTGCGTCTCAGGCAAGGTGTAATGCAGTAGCTTTGCCAATGTTTGGCAAAGAGTTCAGGTCTTTTGCGCGCGCATGTGTCTCAGGCGACGTGTATTGCCGTAGCTTTGCCAAACACAGGTCTTGTGCGCACGTTTGTGTCTCATGAGACGTGTTATGCCGTAGCTTTGCAAATGTACGGCATAGAGTTCAGGTCGGGTGCGCGCGCCTGTGTCACGCGGCGTGTAATGCCGTAGCTTTGCCAATGTTTGGCAAAGAGTTCAGGACTTGTGTGCGCGCATGTGTTTCAGGCGGGGTGTAATGCCGTAGGTTTGCCAATGTTTGGCAAAGACTTCAGGTCTTGTGCGCGCGACTGTGTTTGAGGCGCCGTGTAATGCCATAGCTTTGCCAATGTTTGGCAAGGACTTCTGGTCTAGTGCGCGCGCCAGTGTCTCAGGAGGCGTGTAATACCGTAGCTTTGTCAATGTTTGGCAAACACTTCAGGTCTTGTGCGCGCGCCTGTGTCTCAGGCGCCGTGTAATGTCGTAGCTTGGCCAATGTTTGGGAAAGACTTTAGGTCTTGTGCGCTCATGTGTCTCAGGAGAGGTGTAATGTCGTAGCTTTGCAAATGTTGGGCATAGAGTTCAGGTCTGGTGCACGCGCCTTTGTCACGCGGCGTGTAATGCCGTAGCTTTACCAATGTTTGTCAAAGAGTTCAGGTCTTGTGCGCACGCCTGTGTCTCACGCGGCGTGTAATGCCGTAGCTTTGCCAATGATTGGCAAAGAGTTCAGGTCTTGTGTGCACGCCTGTGTCTCAGGCGGTGTGTAATGCCGTAGCTTTGCCAATGTTTGGTAACCACTTCAACACATGTGCGCGCACATGTGTTTCTGGCGGCGTGTATTGCCGTAGCTCTGCCAACTTTAGCAAAGACGTCAGGTCGTGTGCGCGTGCATGTGTCTCAGGCGGCGTGTAATGTCGCAGCTTTGTCAATGATTGGTAAAGACTTCAGGTCTTGTGCGCGCGCATGTGTTTCAATCGAGGTGAAATGTCGTAGCTTTGCCAATGTTTGGCAAAGACTTCAGGTCTTGTGCGCGCGCCTGTGTCTGAGGCGTTGTGTAATGCCGTAACTTTGCCAATGTTTGGCAAGGACTTCAGGTCTTGTGCGCGAGCCTGTGTCTCAGGCGGCGTGTAATGCTGTAGCTTAGCCAACGTTTGGCAAAGAATTCCGGTCTTGTGCGCGCGCCTGTGTCTCAGGCGGCGTATAACGCCGTAGCTTTGCCAAACACAGGTCTTGTGCGCACGCCTGTGTCTTAGGCGGCGTGTAATGCCGTAGCTTTGCCAATGTTGGGCAAAGACTTTAGATCTTGTGCGCATGCCTGTGTCTCAGGCGGCGTCTAATGCCGTAGCTTTGCCAATGTTTGGCAAAGACTTCAGGTCTTGCGTGCGCGCCTGTGTCTCAGGCGTCGTGTAATGCCGTAGCTTTGCCAATGTTTGGCAAAGAGTTCAATTCTTGTGTGCGTGCATGTAACCCAAGCGGCGTGTAATGTCGTAGCTTTGCCAATGTTTGGCAAAGACTTCAGGTGTTGTGCTCGCACATGTGTCTCAAGCGGCGTGTAATGCCGAAGCTTTGCCGATGTTTGGCGAAGACTTCATGCCTTTTGCGCGCATGTTTCTCAAGAGACGTGCAATGTCGTAGCTTTTCCAATGTTTGAAAAAGACTTCAGGTCTTGTCCGTAGCTTTGCCAATGTTTGGCAAAGACTTTAGGTCTTGTGTGCTCCTGCGTCTCAGGCAAGGTGTAATGCAGTAGCTTTGCCAATGTTTGGCAAAGAGTTCAGGTCTTTTGCGCGCGCATGTGTCTCAGGCGACGTGTATTGCCGTAGCTTTGCCAAACACAGGTCTTGTGCGCACGTTTGTGTCTCATGAGACGTGTTATGCCGTAGCTTTGCAAATGTACGACATAGAGTTCAGGTCGGGTGCGCGCGCCTGTGTCACGCGGCGTGTAATGCCGTAGCTTTGCCAATGTTTGGCAAAGAGTTCAGGACTTGTGTGCGCGCATGTGTTTCAGGCGGGGTGTAATGCCGTAGGTTTGCCAATGTTTGGCAAAGACTTCAGGTCTTGTGCGCGCAACTGTGTCTGAGGCGCCGTGTAATGCCATAGCTTTGCCAATGTTTGGCAAGGACTTCTGGTCTAGTGCGCGCGCCTGTGTCTCAGGAGGCGTGTAATGCCGTAGCTTTGTCAATGTTTGGCAAAGACTTCAGGTCTTGTGCGCACGCCTGTGTCTCAGGCGCCGTGTAATGTCGTAGCTTGGCCAATGTTTGGCAAAGACTTTAGGTCTTGTGCGCTCATGTGTCTCAGGAGAGGTGTAAAGTCGTAGTTTTGCAAATGTTGGGCATAGAGTTCAGGTCTGGTGCGCGCGCCTTTGTCACGCGGCGTGTAATGCCGTAGCTTTACCAATGTTTGGCAAAGAGTTCAGGTCTTGTGCGCACGCCTGTGTCTCACGCGGCGTGTAATGCCGTAGCTTTGCCAATGATTGGCAAAGAGTTCAGGTCTTGTGTGCACGCCTGTGTCTCAGGCGGTGTGTAATGCCGTAGCTTTGCCAATGTTTGGTAACCACTTCAACACATGTGCGCGCACATGTGTTTCTGGCGGCGTGTATTGCCGTAGCTCTGCCAACTTTAGCAAAGACGTCAGGTCGTGTGCGCGTGCATGTGTCTCAGGCGGCGTGTAATGTCGCAGCTTTGTCAATGATTGGTAAAGACTTCAGGTCTTGTGCGCGCGCATGTGTTTCAATCGGGGTGAAATGTCGTAGCTTTGCCAATGTTTGGCAAAGACTTCAGGTCTTGTGCGCGCGCCTGTGTCTGAGGCGTTGTGTAATGTCGTAACTTTTCCAAAGTTTGGCAAGGACTTCAGGTCTTGTGCGCGAGCCTGTGTCTCAGGCGGCGTGTAATGCTGTAGCTTAGCCAACGTTTGGCAAAGAATTCAGGTCTTATGCGCGCGCCTGTGTCTCAGGCGGCGTATAATGCCGTAGCTTTTCCAAACACAGGTCTTGCGCGCACGCCTGTGTCTTAGGCGGCGTGTAATGCCGAAGCTTTGCCGATGTTTGGCAAAGACTTCAGGCCTTTTGCGCGCATGTTTCTCAGGAGACGTGCAATGTCGTAGCTTTTCCAATGTTTGAAAAAGACTTCAGGTCTTGTCCGTAGCTTTGCCAATGTTTGGCAAAGACTTTAGGTCTTGTGTGCTCCTGCGTCTCAGGCGAGGTGTAATGTCGTTGCTTTGCCAATGTTTGGCAAAGAGTTTAGGTCTTTTGCGCGCGCATGTGTCTCATGTGACGTGTATTGCCATAGCTTTGCCAAACACAGGTCTTGTGCGCACGATTGTGTCTTAGGACACGTGTAATGCCTTAGCTTTGCAAATATATGGTATAGAGTTCAGGCCGGGTGCGCGCGCCTGTGTCATGCGGCGTGTAATGCCGTAGCTTTGCCAATGTTTGGCAAAGAGTTCAGGTCTTTTGTGCGCGCATGTGTTTCAGGCGGGGTGTAATGCCGTAGGTTTGCCAACGTTTGGCAAAGACTTCGGGTCTTGTGCGCGCGCCTGTCTCTCAGGCGGCGTATAATGCCGTAGCTTTGCCAATGCTTGGCAAAGACTTAAGGTCTTGTGCGCGCGCCTGTGTCTCAGGCGGCGTGTAATGCCGTAGCTTTGCCAATGTTTGGAAAAGAGTTCAGTTCTTGTGCGCGTGCATGTAACCCAGGCGGCGTGTAATGTCGTAGCTTTGCCAATGTTTGGCAAAGACTTCAGGTCTTGTGCTCGCACATGTGTCTCAAGCGACGTGTAATGCCAAAGCTTTGCCGATGTTTGGCGAAGACTTCAGGCCTTTTGCGCGCATGTTTCTCAGGAGACGTGCAATATCGTAGCTTTTCCAATGTTTGAAAAAGACTTCAGGTCTTGTCCGTAGCTTTGCCAATGTTTGGCAAAGACTTTAGGTCTTGTGTGCTCCTGCGTCTCAGGCGAGGTGTAATGCAGTAGCTTTGCCAATTTTTGGCAAAGAGTTCAGGTCTTTAGCACGCATGTGTCTCAGGCGACGTGTATTGCCGTAGCTTTGCCAAACACAGGTCTTGTGCGCACGTTTGTGTCTCTTGAGACGTGTTATGCCGTAGCTTTGCAAATGTACGGCATAGAGTTCAGGTCGGGTGCGCGCGCCTGTGTCACGCGACGTGTAATGCCGTGGCTTTGCCAATGTTTGGCAAAGAGTTCAGGACTTGTGTGCGCACATGTGTTTCAGGCGGGGTGTAATGCCGTAGGTTTGCCAATGTTTGGCAAAGACTTCAGGTCTTGTGCGCGCGACTGTGTCTGAGGCGCCGTGTAATGCCATAGCTTTGACAATGTTTGGCAAGGACTTCTGGTCTAGTGCGCGCGCCTGTGTCTCAGGAGGCGTGTAAAGCCGTAGCTTTGTCAATGTTTGTCAAAGAATTCAGGTCTTGTGCGCGCGCCTGTGTCTCAGGCGCCGTGTAATGTCGTAGCTTGGCCAATGTTTGGCAAAGACTTTAGGTCTTGTGCGCTCATGTGTCTCAGGAGAGGTGTAATGTCGTAGCTTTACAAATCTTGGGCATAGAGTTCAGGTCTGGTGCGCGCGCCTTTGTCACGCGGCGTGTAATGCCGTAGCTTTACCAATGTTTGGCAAAGAGTTCAGGTCTTGTGCGCACGCATGTGTCTCACGCGGCGTGTAATGCTGTAGCTTTGCCAATGATTGGCAAAGAGTTCAGGTCTTGTGTGCACGCCTGTTTCTCAGGCGGTGTGTAATGCCGTAGCTTTGCCAATGTTTGGTAACCACTTCAACACATGTACGCGCACATGTGTTTCTGGCGGCGTGTATTGCCGTAGCTTTGCCAACTTTAGCAAAGACGTCAGGTTGTGTGCGCGTGCATGTGTCTCAGGCGGCGTGTAATGTCGCAGCTTTGTCAATGATTGGTAAAGACTTCAGGTCTTGTGCGAGCTCATGTGTTTCAATCGGGGTGAAATGTCGTAGCTTTGCCAATGTTTGGCAAAGACTTCAGGTCTTGTGCGCGCGCCTGTGTCTGAGGCGTTGTGTAATGCCGTAACTTTGCCAATGTTTGGCAAGGACTTCAGGTCTTGTGCGCGAGCCTGTGTCTCAGGCGGCGTGTAATGTTGTAGCGTAGCCAACGTTTGGCAAAGAATTCAGGTCTTGTGCGCGCGCCTGTGTCTCAGGCGGCGTATAACGCCGTAGCTTTGCCAAACACAGGTCTTGTGCGCACGCCTGTGTCTTAGACGGCGTGTAATGCCGTAGCTTTGCCAATGTTGGGCAAAGACTTTAGATCTTGTGCGCATACCTGTGTCTCAGGCGGCGTCTAATGCCGTAGCTTTGCCAATGTTTGGCAAAGACTTCAGGTCTTGCGTGCGCGCCTGTGTCTCAGGCGTCGTGTAATGCCGTAGCTTTGCCAATGTTTGGCAAAGAGTTCAATTCTTGTGTGCGTGCATGTAACCCAGGCGGCGTGTAATGTCGTAACTTTGCCAATGTTTGGCAAAGACTTCAGGTGTTGTGCTCGCACATGTGTCTCAAGCGGCGTGTAATGCCGAAGCTTTGCCGATGTTTGGCGAAGACTTCAGGCCTTTTGCGCGCATGTTTCTCAAGAGACGTGCAATGTCGTAGCTTTTCCAATGTTTGAAAAAGACTTCAGGTCTTGTCTGTAGCTTTGCCAATGTTTGGCAAAGACTTTAAGTCTTGTGTGCTCCTGCGTCTCAGGCAAGGTGTAATGCAGTAGCTTTGCCAATGTTTGGCAAAGAGTTCAGGTCTTTTGCGCGCGCATGTGTCTCAGGCGACGTGTATTGCCGTAGCTTTGCCAAACACAGGTCTTGTGCGCACGTTTGTGTCTCATGAGACGTGTTATGCCGTAGCTTTGCAAATGTACGGCATAGAGTTCAGGTCGGGTGCGCGCGCCTGTGTCACGCGGCGTGTAATGCCGTAGCTTTGCCAATGTTTGGCAAAGAGTTCAGGACTTGTGTGCGCGCATGTGTTTCAGGCGGGGTGTAATGCCGTAGGTTTGCCAATGTTTGGCAAAGAGTTCAGGTCTTGTGCGCGCGACTGTGTTTGAGGCGCCGTGTAATGCCATAGCTTTGCCAATGTTTGGCAAGGACTTCTGGTCTAGTACGCGCGCCAGTGTCTCAGGAGGCGTGTAATGCCGTAGCTTTGTCAATGTTTGGCAAAGACTTCAGGTCTTGTGCGCGCGCCTATGTCTCAGGCGCCGTGTAATGTCGTAGCTTGGCCAATGTTTGGCAAAGACTTTAGGTCTTGTGCGCTCATGTGTCTCAGGAGAGGTGTAATGTCGTATCTTTGCAAATGTTGGGCATAGAGTTCAGGTCTGGTGCACGCGCCTTTGTCACGCGGCGTGTAATGCCGTAGCTTTACCAATGTTTGTCAAAGAGTTCAGGTCTTGTGCGCACGCCTGTGTCTCACGCGGCGTGTAATGCCGTAGCTTTGCCAATGATTGGCAAATAGTTCAGGTCTTGTGTGCACGCCTGTGTCTCAGGCGGTGTGTAATGCCGTAGCTTTGCCAATGTTTGGTAACCACTTCAACACATGTGCGCGCACATGTGTTTCTGGCGGCGTGTATTGCCGTAGCTCTGCCAACTTTAGCAAAGACGTCAGGTCGTGTGCGCGTGCATGTGTCTCAGGCGGCGTGTAATGTCGCAGCTTTGTCAATGATTGGTAAAGACTTCAGGTCTTGTGCGCGCGCATGTGTTTCAATCGGGGTGAAATGTCGTAGCTTTGCCAATGTTTGGCAAAGACTTCAGGTCTTGTGCGCGCGCCTGTGTCTGAGGCGTTGTGTAATACCGTAACTTTGCCAATGTTTGGCAAGGACTTCAGGTCTTGTGCGCGAGCCTGTGTCTCAGGCGGCGTGTAATGCTGTAGCTTAGCCAACGTTTGGCAAAGAATTCAGGTCTTGTGCGCGCGCCTGTGTCTCAGGCGGCGTATAACGCCGTAGCTTTGCCAAACACAGGTCTTGTGCGCACGCCTGTGTCTTAGGTGGCGTGTAATGCCGTAGCTTTGCCAATGTTGGCCAAAGACTTTAGATCTTGTGCGCATGCCTGTGTCTCAGGCGGCGTCTAATGCCGTAGCTTTGCCAATGTTTGGCAAAGACTTCAGGTCTTGCGTGCGCGCCTGTGTCTCAGGCGTCGTGTAATGCCGTAGCTTTGCCAATGTTTGGCAAAGAGTTCAATTCTTGTGTGCGTGCATGTAACCCAGGCGGCGTGTAATGTCGTAGCTTTGTCAATGTTTGGCAAAGACTTCAGGTGTTGTGCTCGCACATGTGTCTCAAGCGGCGTGTAATGCCGAAGCTTTGCCGATGTTTGGCGAAGACTTCAGGCCTTTTGCGCGCATGTTTCTCAAGAGACGTGCAATGTCATAGCTTTTCCAATGTTTGAAAAAGACTTCAGGTCTTGTCCGTAGCTTTGCCAATGTTTGGCAAAGACTTTAGGTCTTGTGTGCTCCTGCGTCTCAGGCAAGGTGTAATGCAGTAGCTTTGCCAATGTTTGGCAAAGAGTTCAGGTCTTTTGCGCGCGCATGTGTCTCAGGCGACGTGTATTGCCGTAGCTTTGCCAAACACAGGTCTTGTGCGCACGTTTGTGTCTCATGAGACGTGTTATGCCGTAGCTTTGCAAATGTACGACATAGAGTTCAGGTCGGGTGCGCGCACCTGTGTCACGCGGCGTGTAATGCCGTAGCTTTGCCAATGTTTGGCAAAGAGTTCAGGACTTGTGTGCGCGCATGTGTTTCAGGCGGGGTGTAATGCCGTAGGTTTGCCAATGTTTGGCAAAGACTTCAGGTCTTGTGCGCGCGACTGTGTCTGAGGCGCCGTGTAATGCCATAGCTTTGCCAATGTTTGGCAAGGACTTCTGGTCTAGTGCGCGCGCCAGTGTCTCAGGAGGCGTGTAATGCCGTAGCTTTGTCAATGTTTGGCAAAGACTTCAGGTCTTGTGCGCGCGCCTGTGTCTCAGGCGCCGTGTAATGTCGTAGCTTGGCCAATATTTGGCAAAGACTTTAGGTCTTGTGCCCTCATGTGTCTCAGGAGAGGTTTAATGTCGTAGCTTTGCAAATGTTGGGCATAGAGTTCAGGTCTGGTGCACGCGCCTTTGTCACGCGGCGTGTAATGCCGTAGCTTTACCAATGTTTGGCAAAGAGTTCAGGTCTTGTGCGCACGCCTGTGTCTCACGCGGCGTGTAATGCCGTAGCTTTGCCAATGATTGGCAAAGAGTTCAGGTCTTGTGTGCACGCCTGTGTCTCAGGCGGTGTGTAATGCCGTAGCTTTGCCAATGTTTGGTAACCACTTCAACACATGTGCGCGCACATCTGTTTCTGGCGGCGTGTATTGCCGTAGCTCTGCCAACTTTAGCAATGACGTCAGGTCGTGTGCGAGTGCATGTGTCTCAGGCGGCGTGTAATGTCGCAGCTTTGTCAATGATTGGTAAAGACTTCAGGTCTTGTGCGCGCGCATGTGTTTCAATCGGGGTGAAATGTCGTAGCTTTGCCAATGTTTGGCAAAGACTTCAGGTCTTGTGCGCGCGCCTGTGTCTTAGGCGTTGTGTAATGCCGTAACTTTGCCAATGTTTGGCAAGGACTTCAGGTCTTGTGCGCGAGCCTGTGTCTCAGGCGGCGTGTAATGCTGTAGCTTAGCCAACGTTTGGGAAAGAATTCAGGTCTTGTGCGCGCGCCTGTTTCTCAGGCGGCGTATAATGCCGTAGCTTTGCCAAACACAGGTCTTGTGCGCACGCCTGTGTCTTAGGCGGCGTGTAATGCCGAAGCTTTGCCGATGTTTGGCGAAGACTTCAGGCCTTTTGCGCGCATGTTTCTCAGGAGACGTGCAATGTCGTAGCTTTTCCAATGTTTGAAAAAGACTTCAGGTCTTGTCCGTAGCTTTGCCATTGTTTGGCAAAGACTTTAGGTCTTGTGTGCTCCTGCGTCTCAGGCCAGGTGTAATGCCGTTGCTTTGCCAATGTTTGGCAAAGAGTTCAGGTCTTTTGCGCGCCCATGTGTCTCAGGTGACGTGTATTGCCATAGCTTTGCCAAACACAGGTCTTGTGCGCACGATTGTGTCTCAGGACACGTGTAATGCCTTAGCTTTGCAAATATATGGCATAGAGTTCAGGCCGGGTGCGCGCGCCTGTGTCATGCGGCGTGTAATGCCGTAGCTTTGCCAATGTTTGGCAAAGAGTTCAGGTCCTTTGTGCGCGCATGTGTTTCAGGCGGGGTGTAATGCCGTAGGTTTGCCAACGTTTGGCAAAGACTTCGGGTCTTGGGCGCGCGCCTGTGTCTCAGGTGGTGTATAATGCCGTAGCTTTGCCAATGCTTGCCAAAGACTTCAGGTCTTGTGCGCGCGCCTGTGTCTCAGGCGGCGTGTAATGCCGTAGCTTTGCCAATCTTTGGCAAAGAGTTCAGTTCTTGTGCGCGTGCATGTAACCCAGGCGGCGTGTAATGTCGTAGCTTTGCCAATGTTTGGCAAAGACTTCCGGTCTTGTGCTCGCACATGTGTCTCAAGCGACGTGTAATGCCAAAGCTTTGCCGATGTTTGGAGAAGACTTCAGGCCTTTTGCGCGCATGTTTCTCAGGAGACGTGCAATGTCGTAGCTTTTCCAATGTTTGAAAAAGACTTCAGGTCTTGTCCGTAGCTTTGCCAATGTTTGGCAAAGACTTTAGGTCTTGTGTGCTCCTGCGTCTCAGGCGAGGTGTAATGCAGTAGCTTTGCCAATTTTTGGCAAAGAGTTCAGGTCTTTTGCGCGCGCATGTGTCTCAGGCGACGTGTATTGCCGTAGCTTTGCCAAACACAGGTCTTGTGCGCACGTTTGTGTCTCATGAGACGTGTTATGCCGTAGCTTTGCAAATGTACGGCATAGAGTTCAGGTCGGGTGCGCGCGCCTGTGTCACGCGGCGTGTAATGCCGTAGCTTTGCCAATGTTTGGCAAAGACTTCAGGTCTTGTGCGCGCGACTGTGTTTGAGGCGCCGTGTAATGCCATAGCTTTGCCAATGTTTGGCAAGGACTTCTGGTCTAGTGCGCGCGCCTGTGTCTCAGGAGGCGTGTAATGCCGTAGCTTTGTCAATGTTTGGCAAAGACTTCAGGTCTTGTGCGCGCGCCTGTGTCTCAGGCGCCGTGTAATGTCGTAGCTTGGCCAATGTTTGGCAAAGACTTTAGGTCTTGTGCGCTCATGTGTCTCAGGAGAGGTGTAATGTCATAGCTTTACAAATCTTGGGCATAGAGTTCAGGTCTGGTGCGCGCGCCTTTGTCACGCGGCGTGTAATGCCGTAGCTTTACCAATGTTTGGCAAAGAGTTCAGGTCTTGTGCGCACGCCTGTGTCTCACGCGGCGTGTAATGCCGTAGCTTTGCCAATGATTGGCAAAGAGTTCAGGTTTTGTGTGCACGCCTGTTTCTCAGGCGGTGTGTAATGCCGTAGCTTTGCCAATGTTTGGTAACCACTTCAACACATGTACGCGCACATGTGTTTCTGGCGGCGTGTATTGCCGTAGCTTTGCCAACTTTAGCAAAGACGTCAGGTCGTGTGCGCGTGCATGTGTCTCAGGTGGCGTGTAATGTCGCAGCTTTGTCAATGATTGGTAAAGACTTCAGGTCTTGTGCGAGCGCATGTGTTTCAATCGGGGTGAAATGTCGTAGCTTTGCCAATGTTTGGCAAAGACTTCAGGTCTTGTGCGCGCGCCTGTGTCTGAGGCGTTGTGTAATGCCGTAACTTTTCCATTGTTTGGCAAGGACTTCAGGTCTTGTGCGCGAGCCTGTGTCTCAGGCGGCGTGTAATGCTGTAGCTTAGCCAACGTTTAGCAAAGAATTCAGGTCTTGTGCGCGCGCCTGTGTCTCAGGCGGCGTATAACGCCGTAGCTTTGCCAAACACAGGTCTTGTGCGCACGCCTGTGTCTTAGGCGGCGTGTAATGCCGTAGCTTTGCCAATGTTGGGCAAAGACTTTAGATCTTGTGCGCATGCCTGTGTCTCAGGCGGCGTCTAATGCCGTAGCTTTGCCAATGTTTGGCAAAGACTTCAGGTCTTGCGTGCGCGCCTGTCTCTCAGGCGTCGTGTAATGCCGTAGCTTTGCCAATGTTTGGCAAAGAGTTCAATTCTTGTGTGCGTGCATGTAACCCAGGCGGTGTGTAATGTCGTAGCTTTGCCAATGTTTGGCAAAGACTTCAGGTCTTGTGCTCGCACATGTGTCTCATGCGGCGTGTAATGCCTAAACTTTGCCGATGTTTGGCGAAGACTTCAGGCCTTTTGCGCGCATGTTTCTCAAGAGACGTGCAATGTCGTAGTTTTTCCAATGTTTGAAAAAGACTTCAGGACTTGTCCGTAGCTTTGCCAATGTTTGGCAAAGACTTTAGGTCTTGTGTGCTCCTGCGTCTCAGGCAAGGTGTAATGCTGTAGCTTTGTCAATGTTTGGCAAAGAGTTCAGGCCTTATGCGCGCGCATGTGTCTCAGGCGCCGTGTAATGTCGTAGCTTGGCCAATGTTTGGCAAAGACTTTAGGTCTTGTGCGCTCATGTGTCTCAGGAGAGGTGTAATGTCGTAGCTTTGCAAATGTTGGGCATAGAGTTCAGGTCTGGTGCACGCGCCTTTGTCACGCGGTGTGTAATGCCGTAGCTTTACCAATGTTTGGCAAAGAGTTCAGGTCTTGTGCGCACGCCTGTGTCTCACGCGGCGTGTAATGCCGTAGCTTTGCCAATGATTGGCAAAGAGTTCAGGTCTTGTGTGCACGCCTGTGTCTCAGGCGGTGTGTAATGCCGTAGCTTTGCCAATGTTTGGTAACCACTTCAACACATGTGCGCGCACATGTGTTTCTGGCGGCGTGTATTGCCGTAGCTCTGCCAACTTTAGCAAAGACGTCAGGTCGTGTGCGCGTGCATGTGTCTCAGGCGGCGTGTAATGTCGCAGCTTTGTCAATGATTGGTAAAGACTTCAGGTCTTGTGCGCGCGCATGTGTTTCAATCGGGGTGAAATGTCGTAGCTTTGCCAATGTTTGGCAAAGACTTCAGGTCTTGTGCGCGCGCCTGTGTCTGAGGCGTTGTGTAATGCCGTAACTTTGCCAATGTTTGGCAAGGACTTCAGGTCTTGTGCGCGAGCCTGTGTCTCAGGCGGCGTGTAATGCTGTAGCTTAGCCAACGTTTGGCAAAGAATTCAGGTCTTGTGCGCGCGCCTGTTTCTCAGGCGGCGTATAATGCCGTAGCTTTGCCAAACACAGGTCTTGTGCGCACGCCTGTGTCTTAGGCGGCGTGTAATGCCGAAGCTTTGCCGATGTTTGGCAAAGACTTTAGGTCTTGTGTGCTCCTGCGTCTCAGGCAAGGTGTAATGCAGTAGCTTTGCCAATGTTTGGCAAAGAGTTCAGGTCTTTTGCGCGCGCATGTGTCTCAGGCGACGTGTATTGCCGTAGCTTTGCCAAACACAGGTCTTGTGCGCACGTTTGTGTCTCATGAGACGTGTTATGCCGTAGCTTTGCAAATGTATGACATAGAGTTCAGGTCGGGTGCGCGCGCCTGTGTCACGCGGCGTGTAATGCCGTAGCTTTGCCAATGTTTGGCAAAGAGTTCAGGACTTGTGTGCGCGCATGTGTTTCAGGCGGGGTGTAATGCCGTAGGTTTGCCAATGTTTGGCAAAGACTTCAGGTCTTGTGCGCGCAACTGTGTCTGAGGCGCCGTGTAATGCCATAGCTTTGCCAATGTTTGGCAAGGACTTCTGGTCTAGTGCGCGCGCCTGTGTCTCAGGAGGCGTGTAATGCCGTAGCTTTGTCAATGTTTGGCAAAGACTTCAGGTCTTGTGCGCGCGCCTGTGTCTCAGGCGCCGTGTAATGTCGTAGCTTGGCCAATGTTTGGCAAAGACTTTAGGTCTTGTGCGCTCATGTGTCTCAGGAGAGGTGTAAAGTCGTAGTTTTGCAAATGTTGGGCATAGAGTTCAGGTCTGGTGCGCGCGCCTTTGTCACGCGGCGTGTAATGCCGTAGCTTTACCAATGTTTGGCAAAGAGTTCAGGTCTTGTGCGCACGCCTGTGTCTCACGCGGCGTGTAATGCCGTAGCTTTGCCAATGATTGGCAAAGAGTTCAGGTCTTGTGTGCACGCCTGTGTCTCAGGCGGTGTGTAATGCCGTAGCTTTGCCAATGTTTGGTAACCACTTCAACACATGTGCGCGCACATGTGTTTCTGGCGGCGTGTATTGCCGTAGCTCTGCCAACTTTAGCAAAGACGTCAGGTCGTGTGCGCGTGCATGTGTCTCAGGCGGCGTGTAATGTCGCAGCTTTGTCAATGATTGGTAAAGACTTCAGGTCTTGTGCGCGCGCATGTGTTTCAATCGGGGTGAAATGTCGTAGCTTTGCCAATGTTTGGCAAAGACTTCAGGTCTTGTGCGCGCGCCTGTGTCTGAGGCGTTGTGTAATGTCGTAACTTTTCCAAAGTTTGGCAAGGACTTCAGGTCTTGTGCGCGAGCCTGTGTCTCAGGCGGCGTGTAATGCTGTAGCTTAGCCAACGTTTGGCAAAGAATTCAGGTCTTGTGCGCGCGCCTGTGTCTCAGGCGGCGTATAATGCCGTAGCTTTTCCAAACACAGGTCTTGCGCGCACGCCTGTGTCTTAGGCGGCGTGTAATGCCGAAGCTTTGCCGATGTTTGGCAAAGACTTCAGGCCTTTTGCGCGCATGTTTCTCAGGAGACGTGCAATGTCGTAGCTTTTCCAATGTTTGAAAAAGACTTCAGGTCTTGTCCGTAGCTTTGCCAATGTTTGGCAAAGACTTTAGGTCTTGTGTGCTCCTGCGTCTCAGGCGAGGTGTAATGTCGTTGCTTTGCCAATGTTTGGCAAAGAGTTTAGGTCTTTTGCGCGCGCATGTGTCTCAGGTGACGTGTATTGCCATAGCTTTGCCAAACACAGGTCTTGTGCGCACGATTGTGTCTTAGGACACGTGTAATGCCTTAGCTTTGCAAATATATGGTATAGAGTTCAGGCCGGGTGCGCGCGCCTGTGTCATGCGGCGTGTAATGCCGTAGCTTTGCCAATGTTTGGCAAAGAGTTCAGGTCTTTTGTGCGCGCATGTGTTTCAGGCGGGGTGTAATGCCGTAGGTTTGCCAACGTTTGGCAAAGACTTCGGGTCTTGTGCGCGCGCCTGTCTCTCAGGCGGCGTATAATGCCGTAGCTTTGCCAATGCTTGGCAAAGACTTAAGGTCTTGTGCGCGCGCCTGTGTCTCAGGCGGCGTGTAATGCCGTAGCTTTGCCAATGTTTGGAAAAGAGTTCAGTTCTTGTGCGCGTGCATGTAACCCAGGCGGCGTGTAATGTCGTAGCTTTGCCAATGTTTGGCAAAGACTTCAGGTCTTGTGCTCGCACATGTGTCTCAAGCGACGTGTAATGCCAAAGCTTTGCCGATGTTTGGCGAAGACTTCAGGCCTTTTGGGCGCATGTTTCTCAGGAGACGTGCAATATCGTAGCTTTTCCAATGTTTGAAAAAGACTTCAGGTCTTGTCCGTAGCTTTGCCAATGTTTGGCAAAGACTTTAGGTCTTGTGTGCTCCTGCGTCTCAGGCGAGGTGTAATGCAGTAGCTTTGCCAATTTTTGGCAAAGAGTTCAGGTCTTTAGCACGCATGTGTCTCAGGCGACGTGTATTGCCGTAGCTTTGCCAAACACAGGTCTTGTGCGCACGTTTGTGTCTCTTGAGACGTGTTATGCCGTAGCTTTGCAAATGTATGGCATAGAGTTCAGGTCGGGTGCGCGCGCCTGTGTCACGCGACGTGTAATGCCGTGGCTTTGCCAATGTTTGGCAAAGAGTTCAGGACTTGTGTACGCACATGTGTTTCAGGCGGGGTGTAATGCCGTAGGTTTGCCAATGTTTGGCAAAGACTTCAGGTCTTGTGCGCGCGACTGTGTCTGAGGCGCCGTGTAATGCCATAGCTTTGACAATGTTTGGCAAGGACTTCTGGTCTAGTGCGCGCGCCTGTGTCTCAGGAGGCGTGTAAAGCCGTAGCTTTGTCAATGTTTGTCAAAGAATTCAGGTCTTGTGCGCGCGCCTGTGTCTCAGGCGCCGTGTAATGTCGTAGCTTGGCCAATGTTTGGCAAAGACTTTAGGTCTTGTGCGCTCATGTGTCTCAGGAGAGGTGTAATGTCGTAGCTTTACAAATCTTGGGCATAGAGTTCAGGTCTGGTGCGCGCGCCTTTGTCACGCGGCGTGTAATGCCGTAGCTTTACCAATGTTTGGCAAAGAGTTCAGGTCTTGTGCGCACGCATGTGTCTCACGCGGCGTGTAATGCTGTAGCTTTGCCAATGATTGGCAAAGAGTTCAGGTCTTGTGTGCACGCCTGTTTCTCAGGCGGTGTGTAATGCCGTAGCTTTGCCAATGTTTGGTAACCACTTCAACACATGTACGCGCACATGTGTTTCTGGCGGCGTGTATTGCCGTAGCTTTGCCAACTTTAGCAAAGACGTCAGATTGTGTGCGCGTGCATGTGTCTCAGGCGGCGTGTAATGTCGCAGCTTTGTCAATGATTGGTAAAGACTTCAGGTCTTGTGCGAGCGCATGTGTTTCAATCGGGGTGAAATGTCGTAGCTTTGCCAATGTTTGGCAAAGACTTCAGGTCTTGTGCGCGCGCCTGTGTCTGAGGCGTTGTGTAATGCCGTAACTTTTCCAATGTTTGGCAAGGACTTCAGGTCTTGTGCGCGAGCCTGTGTCTCAGGCGGCGTGTAATGCTGTAGCTTAGCCAACGTTTGGCAAAGAATTCAGGTCTTGTGCGCGCGCCTGTGTCTCAGGCGGCGTATAACGCCGTAGCTTTGCCAAACACATGTCTTGTGCGCACGCCTGTGTCTTAGGCGGCGTGTAATGCCGTAGCTTTGCCAATGTTGGGCAAAGACTTTAGATCTTGTGCGCATGCCTGTGTCTCAGGCGGCGTCTAATGCCGTAGCTTTGCCAATGTTTGGCAAAGACTTCAGGTCTTGCGTGCGCGCCTGTGTCTCAGGCGTCGTGTAATGTCGTAGCTTTGCCAATGTTTGGCAAAGAGTTCAATTCTTGTGTGTGTGCATGTAACCCAGGCGGCGTGTAATGTCGTAGCTTTGCCAATGTTTGGCAAAGACTTCAGGTGTTGTGCTCGCACATGTGTCTCAAGCGGCGTGTAATGCCGAAGCTTTGCCGATGTTTGGCGAAGACTTCAGGGCTTTTGCGCGCATGTTTCTCAAGAGACGTGCAATGTCGTAGCTTTTCCAATGTTTGAAAAAGACTTCAGGTCTTGTCCGTAGCTTTGCCAATGTTTGGCAAAGACTTTAGGTCTTGTGTGCTCCTGCGTCTCAGGCAAGGTGTAATGCAGTAGCTTTGCTAATGTTTGGCAAAGAGTTCAGGTCTTTTGCGCGCGCATGTGTCTCAGGCGACGTGTATTGCCGTAGCTTTGCCAAACACAGGTCTTGTGCGCACGTTTGTGTCTCATGAGACGTGTTATGCCGTCGCTTTGCAAATGTACGGCATAGAGTTCAGGTCGGGTGCGCGCGCCTGTGTCACGCGGCGTGTAATGCCGTAGCTTTGCCAATGTTTGGCAAAGAGTTCAGGACTTGTGTGCGCGCATGTGTTTCAGGCGGGGTGTAATGCCGTAGGTTTGCCAATGTTTGGCAAAGACTTCAGGTCTTGTGCGTGCGACTGTGTTTGAGGCGCCGTGTAATGCCATAGCTTTGCCAATGTTTGGCAAGGACTTCTGGTCTAGTGCGCGCGCCAGTGTCTCAGGAGGCGTGTAATGCCGTAGCTTTGTCAATGTCTGGCAAAGACTTCAGGTCTTGTGCGCGTGCCTGTGTCTCAGGCGCCGTGTAATGTCGTAGCTTGGCCAATGTTTGGCAAAGACTTTAGGTCTTGTGCGCTCATGTGTCTCAGGAGAGGTGTAATGTCGTTGCTTTGCAAATGTTGGGCATAGAGTTCAGGTCTGGTGCACGCGCCTTTGTCACGCGGCGTGTAATGCCGTAGCTTTACCAATGTTTGTCAAAGAGTTCAGGTCTTGTGCGCACGCCTGTGTCTCACGCGGCGTGTAATGCCGTAGCTTTGCCAATGATTGGCAAAGAGTTCAGGTCTTGTGTGCACGCCTGTGTCTCAGGCGGTGTGTAATGCCGTAGCTTTGCCAATGTTTGGTAACCACTTCAACACATGTGCGCGCACATGTGTTTCTGGCGGCGTGTATTGCCGTAGCTCTGCCAACTTTAGCGAAGACGTCAGGTCGTGTGCGCGTGCATGTGTCTCAGGCGGCGTGTAATGTCGCAGCTTTGTCAATGATTGGTAAAGACTTCAGGTCTTGTGCGCGCGCATGTGTTTCAATCGGGGTGAAATGTGGTAGCTTTGCCAATGTTTGGCAAAGACTTCAGGTCTTGTGCGCGCGCCTGTGTCTGAGGCGTTGTGTAATGCCGTAACTTTGCCAATGTTTGGCAAGGACTTCAGGTCTTGTGCGCGAGCCTGTGTCTCAGGCGGCGTGTAATGTTGTAGCTTAGCCAACGTTTGGCAAAGAATTCAGGTCTTGTGCGCGCGCCTGTGTCTCAGGCGGCGTATAACGCCGTAGCTTTGCCAAACACAGGTCTTGTGCGCACGCCTGTGTCTTAGACGGCGTGTAATGCCGTAGCTTTGCCAATGTTGGGCAAAGACTTTAGATCTTGTGCGCATACCTGTGTCTCAGGCGGCGTCTAATGCCGTAGCTTTGCCATTGTTTGGCAAAGACTTCAGGTCTTGCGTGCGCGCCTGTGTCTCAGGCGTCGTGTAATGCCGTAGCTTTGCCAATGTTTGGCAAAGAGTTCAATTCTTGTGTGCGTGCATGTAACCCAGGCGGCGTGTAATGTCGTAGCTTTGCCAATGTTTGGCAAAGACTTCAGGTGTTGTGCTCGCACATGTGTCTCAAGCGGCGTGTAATGCCGAAGCTTTGCCGATGTTTGGCGAAGACTTCAGGCCTTTTGCGCGCATGTTTCTCAAGAGACGTGCAATGTCGTAGCTTTTCCAATGTTTGAAAAAGACTTCAGGTCTTGTCCGTAGCTTTGCCAATGTTTGGCAAAGACTTTAAGTCTTGTGTGCTCCTGCGTCTCAGGCAAGGTGTAATGCAGTAGCTTTGCCAATGTTTGGCAAAGAGTTCAGGTCTTTTGCGCGCGCATGTGTCTCAGGCGACGTGTATTGCCGTAGCTTTGCCAAACACAGGTCTTGTGCGCACGTTTGTGTCTCATGAGACGTGTTATGCCGTCGCTTTGCAAATGTACGGCATAGAGTTCAGGTCGGGTGCGCGCGCCTGTGTCACGCGGCGTGTAATGCCGTAGCTTTGCCAATGTTTGGCAAAGAGTTCAGGACTTGTGTGCGCGCATGTGTTTCAGGCGGGGTGTAATGCCGTAGGTTTGCCAATGTTTGGCAAAGACTTCAGGTCTTGTGCGTGCGACTGTGTTTGAGGCGCCGTGTAATGCCATAGCTTTGCCAATGTTTGGCAAGGACTTCTGGTCTAGTGCGCGCGCCAGTGTCTCAGGAGGCGTGTAATGCCGTAGCTTTGTCAATGTCTGGCAAAGACTTCAGGTCTTGTGCGCGTGCCTGTGTCTCAGGCGCCGTGTAATGTCGTAGCTTGGCCAATGTTTGGCAAAGACTTTAGGTCTTGTGCGCTCATGTGTCTCAGGAGAGGTGTAATGTCGTTGCTTTGCAAATGTTGGGCATAGAGTTCAGGTCTGGTGCACGCGCCTTTGTCACGCGGCGTGTAATGCCGTAGCTTTACCAATGTTTGTCAAAGAGTTCAGGTCTTGTGCGCACGCCTGTGTCTCACGCGGCGTGTAATGCCGTAGCTTTGCCAATGATTGGCAAAGAGTTCAGGTTTTGTGTGCACGCCTGTTTCTCAGGCGGTGTGTAATGCCGTAGCTTTGCCAATGTTTGGTAACCACTTCAACACATGTACGCGCACATGTGTTTCTGGCGGCGTGTATTGCCGTAGCTTTGCCAACTTTAGCAAAGACGTCAGGTCGTGTGCGCGTGCATGTGTCTCAGGCGGCGTGTAATGTCGCAGCTTTGTCAATGATTGGTAAAGACTTCAGGTCTTGTGCGAGCGCATGTGTTTCAATCGGGGTGAAATGTCGTAGCTTTGCCAATGTTTGGCAAAGACTTCAGGTCTTGTGCGCGCGCCTGTGTCTGAGGCGTTGTGTAATGCCGTAACTTTTCCATTGTTTGGCAAGGACTTCAGGTCTTGTGCGCGAGCCTGTGTCTCAGGCGGCGTGTAATGCTGTAGCTTAGCCAACGTTTAGCAAAGAATTCAGGTCTTGTGCGCGCGCCTGTGTCTCAGGCGGCGTATAACGCCGTAGCTTTGCCAAACACAGGTCTTGTGCGCACGCCTGTGTCTTAGGCAGCGTGTAATGCCGTAGCTTTGCCAATGTTGGGCAAAGACTTTAGATCTTGTGCGCATGCCTGTGTCTCAGGCGGCGTCTAATGCCGTAGCTTTGCCAATGTTTGGCAAAGACTTCAGGTCTTGCGTGCGCGCCTGTCTCTCAGGCGTCGTGTAATGCCGTAGCTTTGCCAATGTTTGGCAAAGAGTTCAATTCTTGTGTGCGTGCATGTAACCCAGGCGGTGTGTAATGTCGTAGCTTTGCCAATGTTTGGCAAAGACTTCAGGTCTTGTGCTCGCACATGTGTCTCATGCGGCGTGTAATGCCTAAGCTTTGCCGATGTTTGGCGAAGACTTCAGGCCTTTTGCGCGCATGTTTCTCAAGAGACGTGCAATGTCGTAGTTTTTCCAATGTTTGAAAAAGACTTCAGGACTTGTCCGTAGCTTTGCCAATGTTTGGCAAAGACTTTAGGTCTTGTGTGCTCCTGCGTCTCAGGCAAGGTGTAATGCTGTAGCTTTGTCAATGTTTGGCAAAGAGTTCAGGCCTTATGCGCGCGCATGTGTCTCAGGCGCCGTGTAATGTCGTAGCTTGGCCAATGTTTGGCAAAGACTTTAGGTCTTGTGCGCTCATGTGTCTCAGGAGAGGTGTAATGTCGTAGCTTTGCAAATGTTGGGCATAGAGTTCAGGTCTGGTGCACGCGCCTTTGTCACGCGGCGTGTAATGCCGTAGCTTTACCAATGTTTGGCAAAGAGTTCAGGTCTTGTGCGCACGCCTGTGTCTCACGCGGCGTGTAATGCCGTAGCTTTGCCAATGATTGGCAAAGAGTTCAGGTCTTGTGTGCACGCCTGTGTCTCAGGCGGTGTGTAATGCCGTAGCTTTGCCAATGTTTGGTAACCACTTCAACACATGTGCGCGTACATGTGTTTCTGGCGGCGTGTATTGCCGTAGCTCTGCTAACTTTAGCAAAGACGTCAGGTCGTGTGCGCGTGCATGTGTCTCAGGCGGCGTGTAATGTCGCAGCTTTGTCAATGATTGGTAAAGACTTCAGGTCTTGTGCGCGTGCATGTGTTTCAATCGGGGTGAAATGTCGTAGCTTTGCCAATGTTTGACAAAGACTTCAGGTCTTGTGCGCGCGCCTGTGTCTGAGGCGTTGTGTAATGCCGTAACTTTGCCAATGTTTGGCAAGGACTTCAGGTCTTGTGCGCGAGCCTGTGTCTCAGGCGGCGTGTAATGCTGTAGCTTAGCCAACGTTTGGCAAAGAATTCAGGTCTTGTGCGCGCGCCTGTTTCTCAGGCGGCGTATAATGCCGTAGCTTTGCCAAACACAGGTCTTGTGCGCACGCCTGTGTCTTAGGCGGCGTGTAATGCCGAAGCTTTGCCGATGTTTGGCGAAGACTTCAGGCCTTTTGCACGCATGTTTCTCAGGAGACGTGTAATGTCGTAGCTTTTCCAATGTTTGAAAAAGACTTCAGGTCTTGTCCGTAGCTTTGCCAATGTTTGGCAAAGACTTTAGGTCTTGTGTGCTCCTGCATCTCAGGCGAGGTGTAATGCCGTTGCTTTGCCAATGTTTGGCAAAGAGTTCAGGTCTTTTGCGCGCGCATGTGTCTCAGGTGACGTGTATTGCCATAGCTTTGCCAAACACAGGTCTTGTGCGCACGATTGTGTCTCAGGACACGTGTAATGCCTTAGCTTTGCAAATATATGGCATAGAGTTCAGGCCGGGTGCGCGCGCCTGTGTCATGCGGCGTGTAATGCCGTAGCTTTGCCAATGTTTGGCAAAGACTTCAGGTCTTGTGCGCGCGACTGTGTCTGAGGCGCCGTGTAATGCCATAGCTTTGCCAATGTTTGGCAAGGACTTCTGGTCTAGTGCGCGCGCCTGTGTCTCAGGAGGCGTGTAATGCCGTAGCTTTGTCAATGTTTGGCAAAGCCTTCAGGTCTTGTGCGCGCGCCTGTGTCTCAGGCGCCGTGTAATGTCGTAGCTTGGCCAAAGTTTGGCAAAGACTTTAGGTCTTGTGCGCTCATGTGTCTCAGGAGAGGTGTAATGTCGTAGCTTTACAAATCTTGGGCATAGAGTTCAGGTCTGGTGCGCGCGCCTTTGTCACGCGGCGTGTAATGCCGTAGCTTTACCAATGTTTGGCAAAGAGTTCAGGTCTTGTGCGCACGCCTGTGTCTCACGCGGCGTGTAATGCCGTAGCTTTGCCAATGATTGGCAAAGAGTTCAGGTCTTGTGTGCACGCCTGTTTCTCAGGCGGTGTGTAATGCCGTAGCTTTGCCAATGTTTGGTAACCACTTCAACACATGTACGCGCACATGTGTTTCTGGCGGCGTGTATTGCCGTAGCTTTGCCAACTTTAGCAAAGACGTCAGGTCGTGTGCGCGTGCATGTGTCTCAGGCGGCGTGTAATGTCGCAGCTCTGTCAATGATTGGTAAAGACTTCAGGTCTTGTGCGAGCGCATGTGTTTCAATCGGGGTGAAATGTCGTAGCTTTGCCAATGTTTGGCAAAGACTTCAGGTCTTGTGCGCGCGCCTGTGTCTGAGGCGTTGTGTAATGCCGTAACTTTTCCATTGTTTGGCAAGGACTTCAGGTCTTGTGCGCGAGCCTGTGTCTCAGGCGGCGTGTAATGCTGTAGCTTAGCCAACGTTTAGCAAAGAATTCAGGTCTTGTGCGCGCGCCTGTGTCTCAGGCGGCGTATAACGCCGTAGCTTTGCCAAACACAGGTCTTGTGCGCACGCCTGTGTCTTAGGCGGCGTGTAATGCCGTAGCTTTGCCAATGTTGGGCAAAGACTTTAGATCTTGTGCGCATGCCTGTGTCTCAGGCGGCGTCTAATGCCGTAGCTTTGCCAATGTTTGGCAAAGACTTCAGGTCTTGCGTGCGCGCCTGTGTCTCAGGCGTCGTGTAATGCCGTAGCTTTGCCAATGTTTGGCAAAGAGTTCAATTCTTGTGTGCGTGCATGTAACCCAGGCGGTGTGTAATGTCGTAGCTTTGCCAATGTTTGGCAAAGACTTCAGGTCTTGTGCTCGCACATGTGTCTCATGCGGCGTGTAATGCCTAAGCTTTGCCGATGTTTGGCGAAGACTTCAGGCCTTTTGCGCGCATGTTTCTCAAGAGACGTGCAATGTCGTAGTTTTTCCAATGTTTGAAAAAGACTTCAGGACTTGTCCGTAGCTTTGCCAATGTTTGGCAAAGACTTTAGGTCTTGTGTGCTCCTGCGTCTCAGGCAAGGTGTAATGTTGTAGCTTTGTCAATGTTTGGCAAAGAGTTCAGGTCTTATGCGCGCGCCTGTGTCTCAGGCGCCGTGTAATGTCGTAGCTTGGCCAATGTTTGGCAAAGACTTTAGGTCTTGTGCGCTCATGTGTCTCAGGAGAGGTGTAATGTCGTAGCTTTGCAAATGTTGGGCATAGAGTTCAGGTCTGGTGCACGCGCCTTTGTCACGCGGCGTGTAATGCCGTAGCTTTACCAATGTTTGGCAAAGAGTTCAGGTCTTGTGCGCACGCCTGTGTCTCACGCGGCGTGTAATGCCGTAGCTTTGCCAATGATTGGCAAAGAGTTCAGGTCTTGTGTGCACGCCTGTGTCTCAGGCGGTGTGTAATGCCGTAGCTTTGCCAATGTTTGGTAACCACTTCAACACATGTGCGCGCACATGTGTTTCTGGCGGCGTGTATTGCCGTAGCTCTGCCAACTTTAGCAAAGACGTCAGGTCGTGTGCGCGTGCATGTGTCTCAGGCGGCGTGTAATGTCGCAGCTTTGTCAATGATTGGTAAAGACTTCAGGTCTTGTGCGCGCGCATGTGTTTCAATCGGGGTGAAATGTCGTAGCTTTGCCAATGTTTGGCAAAGACTTCAGGTCTTGTGCGCGCGCCTGTGTCTGAGGCGTTGTGTAATGCCGTAACTTTGCCAATGTTTGGCAAGGACTTCAGGTCTTGTGCGCGAGCCTGTGTCTCAGGCGGCGTGTAATGCTGTAGCTTAGCCAACGTTTGGCAAAGAATTCAGGTCTTGTGCGCGCGCCTGTTTCTCAGGCGGCGTATAATGCCGTAGCTTTGCCAAACACAGGTCTTGTGCGCACGCCTGTGTCTTAGGCGGCGTGTAATGCCGAAGCTTTGCCGATGTTTGGCGAAGACTTCAGGCCTTTTGCGCGCATGTTTCTCAGGAGACGTGTAATGTCGTAGCTTTTCCAATGTTTGAAAAAGACTTCAGGTCTTGTCCGTAGCTTTGCCAATGTTTGGCAAAGACTTTAGGTCTTGTGTGCTCCTGCATCTCAGGCGAGGTGTAATGCCGTTGCTTTGCCAATGTTTGGCAAAGAGTTCAGGTCTTTTGCACGCGCATGTGTCTCAGGTGACGTGTATTGCCATAGCTTTGCCAAACACAGGTCTTGTGCGCACGATTGTGTCTCAGGACACGTGTAATGCCTTAGCTTTGCAAATATATGGCATAGAGTTCAGGCCGGGTGCGCGCGCCTGTGTCATGCGGCGTGTAATGCCGTAGCTTTGCCAATGTTTGGCAAAGAGTTCAGGTCTTTTGTGCGCGCATGTGTTTCAGGCGGGGTGTAATGCCGTAGGTTTGCCAACGTTTGGCAAAGACTTCGGGTCTTGGGCGCGCGCCTGTGTCTCAGGTGGTGTATAATGCCGTAGCTTTGCCAATGCTTGCCAAAGACTTCAGGTCTTGTGCGCGCTGTGTCTCAGGCGGCGTGTAATGCCGTAGCTTTGCCAATGTTTGGCAAAGAGTTCAATTCTTGTGCGCGTGCATGTAACCCAGGCGGCGTGTAATGTCGTAGCTTTGCCAATGTTTGGCAAAGACTTCCGGTCTTGTGCTCGCACATGTGTCTCAAGCGACGTGTAATGCTGTAGCTTAGCCAACGTTTGGCAAAGAATTCAGGTCTTGTGCGCGCGCCTGTTTCTCAGGCGGCGTATAATGCCGTAGCTTTGCCAAACACAGGTCTTGTGCGCACGCCTGTGTCTTAGGCGGCGTGTAATGCCGAAGCTTTGCCGATGTTTGGCGAAGACTTCAGGCCTTTTGCGCGCATGTTTCTCAAGAGACGTGCAATGTCGTAGTTTTTCCAATGTTTGAAAAAGACTTCAGGACTTGTCCGTAGCTTTGCCAATGTTTGGCAAAGACTTTAGGTCTTGTGTGCTCCTGCGTCTCAGGCAAGGTGTAATGTTGTAGCTTTGTCAATGTTTGGCAAAGAGTTCAGGTCTTATGCGCGCGCCTGTGTCTCAGGCGCCGTGTAATGTCGTAGCTTGGCCAATGTTTGGCAAAGACTTTAGGTCTTGTGCGCTCATGTGTCTCAGGAGAGGTGTAATGTCGTAGCTTTGCAAATGTTGGGCATAGAGTTCAGGTCTGGTGCACGCGCCTTTGTCACGCGGCGTGTAATGCCGTAGCTTTACCAATGTTTGGCAAAGAGTTCAGGTCTTGTGCGCACGCCTGTGTCTCACGCGGCGTGTAATGCCGTAGCTTTGCCAATGATTGGCAAAGAGTTCAGGTCTTGTGTGCACGCCTGTGTCTCAGGCGGTGTGTAATGCCGTAGCTTTGCCAATGTTTGGTAACCACTTCAACACATGTGCGCGCACATGTGTTTCTGGCGGCGTGTATTGCCGTAGCTCTGCCAACTTTAGCAAAGACGTCAGGTCGTGTGCGCGTGCATGTGTCTCAGGCGGCGTGTAATGTCGCAGCTTTGTCAATGATTGGTAAAGACTTCAGGTCTTGTGCGCGCGCATGTGTTTCAATCGGGGTGAAATGTCGTAGCTTTGCCAATGTTTGGCAAAGACTTCAGGTCTTGTGCGCGCGCCTGTGTCTGAGGCGTTGTGTAATGCCGTAACTTTGCCAATGTTTGGCAAGGACTTCAGGTCTTGTGCGCGAGCCTGTGTCTCAGGCGGCGTGTAATGCTGTAGCTTAGCCAACGTTTGGCAAAGAATTCAGGTCTTGTGCGCGCGCCTGTTTCTCAGGCGGCGTATAATGCCGTAGCTTTGCCAAACACAGGTCTTGTGCGCACGCCTGTGTCTTAGGCGGCGTGTAATGCCGAAGCTTTGCCGATGTTTGGCGAAGACTTCAGGCCTTTTGCGCGCATGTTTCTCAGGAGACGTGTAATGTCGTAGCTTTTCCAATGTTTGAAAAAGACTTCAGGTCTTGTCCGTAGCTTTGCCAATGTTTGGCAAAGACTTTAGGTCTTGTGTGCTCCTGCATCTCAGGCGAGGTGTAATGCCGTTGCTTTGCCAATGTTTGGCAAAGAGTTCAGGTCTTTTGCACGCGCATGTGTCTCAGGTGACGTGTATTGCCATAGCTTTGCCAAACACAGGTCTTGTGCGCACGATTGTGTCTCAGGACACGTGTAATGCCTTAGCTTTGCAAATATATGGCATAGAGTTCAGGCCGGGTGCGCGCGCCTGTGTCATGCGGCGTGTAATGCCGTAGCTTTGCCAATGTTTGGCAAAGAGTTCAGGTCTTTTGTGCGCGCATGTGTTTCAGGCGGGGTGTAATGCCGTAGGTTTGCCAACGTTTGGCAAAGACTTCGGGTCTTGGGCGCGCGCCTGTGTCTCAGGTGGTGTATAATGCCGTAGCTTTGCCAATGCTTGCCAAAGACTTCAGGTCTTGTGCGCGCTGTGTCTCAGGCGGCGTGTAATGCCGTAGCTTTGCCAATGTTTGGCAAAGAGTTCAATTCTTGTGCGCGTGCATGTAACCCAGGCGGCGTGTAATGTCGTAGCTTTGCCAATGTTTGGCAAAGACTTCCGGTCTTGTGCTCGCACATGTGTCTCAAGCGACGTGTAATGCTGTAGCTTAGCCAACGTTTGGCAAAGAATTCAGGTCTTGTGCGCGCGCCTGTTTCTCAGGCGGCGTATAATGCCGTAGCTTTGCCAAACACAGGTCTTGTGCGCACGCCTGTGTCTTAGGCGGCGTGTAATGCCGAAGCTTTGCCGATGTTTGGCGAAGACTTCAGGCCTTTTGCGCGCATGTTTCTCAGGAGACGTGTAATGTCGTAGCTTTTCCAATGTTTGAAAAAGACTTCAGGTCTTGTCCGTAGCTTTGCCAATGTTTGGCAAAGACTTTAGGTCTTGTGTGCTCCTGCATCTCAGGCGAGGTGTAATGCCGTTGCTTTGCCAATGTTTGGCAAAGAGTTCAGGTCTTTTGCGCGCGCATGTGTCTCAGGCGACGTGTATTGCCGTAGCTTTGCCAAACACAGGTCTTGTGCGCACGTTTGTGTCTCATGAGACGTGTTATGCCATAGCTTTGCAAATGTACGGCATAGAGTTCAAGTCGGGGGCGCGCGCCTGTGTCACGCGGCATGTAATGCCGTAGCTTTGCCAATGTTTGGCAAAGACTTCAGGTCTTGTGCTCGCACATGTGTCTCATGCGGCGTGTAATGCCGAAGCTTTGCCGATGTTTGGCGAATACTTCAGGCCTTTTGCGCGCATGTTTCTCAAGAGACGTGCAATGTCGTAGCGTTTCCAACGTTTGAAAAAGACTTCAGGACTTGTCCGTAGCTTTGCAAATGTTTGGCAAAGACTTTAGGTCTTGTGTGCTCCTACGTCTCAGGCAAGGTGTAATGCAGTAGCTTTGTCAATGTTTGGCAAAGACTTCAGGTCTTATGCGCGCGCCTGTGTCTCAGGCGTCGTGTAATGTCGTAGCTTGGCCAATGTTTGGCAAAGACTTTAGGTCTTGTGCGCTCATGTGTCTCAGGAGAGGTGCAATGTCGTAGCTTTGCAAATGTTGGGCATAGAGTTCAGGTCTGGTGCACGCGCCTTTGTCACGCGGCGTGTAATGCCGTAGCTTTACCAATGTTTGGCAAAGAGTTCAGGTCTTGTGCGCACGCCTGTGTCTCACGCGGCGTGTAATGCCGTAGCTTTGCCAATGATTGGCAAAGAGTTCAGGTCTTGTGTGCACGCCTGTGTCTCAGGCGGTGTGTAATGCCGTAGCTTTGCCAATGTTTGGTAACCACTTCAACACATGTGCGCGCACATGTGTTTCTGGCGGCGTGTATTGCCGTAGCTCTGCCAACTTTAGCAAAGACGTCAGGTCGTGTGCGCGTGGATGTGTCTCAGGCGGCGTGTAATGTCGCAGCTTTGTCAATGATTGGTAAAGACTTCAGGTCTTGTGCGCGCGCATGTGTTTCAATCGGGGTGAAATGTCGTAGCTTTGCCAATGTTTGGCAAAGACTTCAGGTCTTGTGCGCGCGCCTGTGTCTGAGGCGTTGTGTAATGCCGTAACTTTGCCAATGTTTGGCAAGGACTTCAGGTCTTGTGCGCGAGCCTATGTCTCAGGCGGCGTGTAATGCTGTAGCTTAACCAACGTTTGGCAAAGAATTCAGGTCTTGTGCGCGCGCCTGTTTCTCAGGCGGCGTATAATGCCGTAGCTTTGCCAAACACAGGTCTTGTGCGCACGCCTGTGTCTTAGGCGGCGTGTAATGCCGAAGCTTTGCCGATGTTTGGCGAAGACTTCAGGCCTTTTGCGCGCATGTTTATCAGGAGACGTGCAATGTCGTAGCTTTTCCAATGTTTGAAAAAGACTTCAGGTCTTGTCCGTAGCTTTGCCAATGTTTGGCAAAGACTTTAGGTCTTGTGTGCTCCGGCATCTCAGGCGAGGTGTAATGCCGTTGCTTTGCCAATGTTTGGCAAAGAGTTCAAGTGTTTTGCGCGCGCATGTGTCTCAGGTGACGTGTATTGCCATAGCTTTGCCAAACACAGGTCTTGTGCGCACGATTGTGTCTCAGGACACGTGTAATGCCTTAGCTTTGCAAATATATGGCATAGAGTTCAGGCCGGGTGCGCGCGCCTGTGTCATGCGGCGTGTAATGCCGTAGCTTTGCCAATGTTTGGCAAAGAGTTCAGGTCTTTTGTGCGCGCATGTGTTTCAGGCGGGGTGTAATGCCGTAGGTTTGCCAACGTTTGGCAAAGACTTCGGGTCTTGGGCGCGCGCCTGTGTCTCAGGTGGTGTATAATGCCGTAGCTTTGCCAATGCTTGCCAAAGACTTCAGGTCTTGTGCGCGCGCCTGTGTCTCAGGCGGCGTGTAATGCCGTAGCTTTGCCAATGTTTGGCAAAGAGTTCAGTTCTTGTGCGCGTGCATGTAACCCAGGCGGCGTGTAATGTCGTAGCTTTGCCAATGTTTGGCAAAGACTTCCGGTCTTGTGCTCGCACATGTGTCTCAAGCGACGTGTAATGCCAAAGCTTTGCCGATGTTTGGCGAAGACTTCAGGCCTTTTGCGCGCATGTTTCTCAGGAGACGTGCAATGTCGTAGCTTTTCCAATGTTTGAAAAAGACTTCAGGTCTTGTCCGTAGCTTTGCCAACGTTTGGCAAAGACTTTAGGTCTTGTGTGCTCCTGCGTCTCAGGCGAGGTGTAATGCAGTAGCTTTGCCAATTTTTGGCAAAGAGTTCAGGTCTTTTGCGCGCGCATGTGTCTCAGGCGACGTGTATTGCCGTAGCTTTGGCAAACACAGGTCTTGTGCGCACGTTTGTGTCTCATGAGACGTGTTATGCCGTAGCTTTGCAAATGTACGGCATAGAGTTCAGGTCGGGTGCGCGCGCCTGTGTCACGCGGCGTGTAATGCCGTAGCTTTGCCAATGTTTGGCAAAGACTTCAGGTCTTGTGCGCGCGACTGTGTCTGAGGCGCCGTGTAAAGCCATAGCTTTGCCAATGTTTGGCAAAGACTTCTGGTCTAGTGCGCGCGCCTGTGTCTCAGGAGGCGTGTAATGCCGTAGCTTTGTCAATGTTTGGCAAAGACTTCAGGTCTTGTGCGCGCGCCTGTGTCTCAGGCGCCATGTAATGTCGTAGCTTGGCCAATGTTTGGCAAAGACTTTAGGTCTTGTGCGCTCAAGTGTCTCAGGAGAGGTGTAATGTCGTAGCTTTACAAATCTTGGGCATAGAGTTCAGGTCTGGTGCGCGCGCCCTTGTCACGCGGCGTGTAATGCCGTAGCTTTACCAATGTTTGGCAAAGAGTTCAGGTCTTGTGCGCACGCCTGTGTCTCACGCGGCGTGTAATGCCGTAGCTTTGCCAATGATTGGCAAAGAGTTCAGGTCTTGTGTGCACGCCTGTTTCTCAGGCGGTGTGTAATGCCGTAGCTTTGCCAATGTTTGGTAACCACTTCAACACATGTACGCGCACATGTGTTTCTGGCGGCGTGTATTGCCGTAGCTTTGCCAACTTTAGCAAAGACGTCAGGTCGTGTGCGCGTGCATGTGTCTCAGGCGGCGTGTAATGTCGCAGCTTTGTCAATGATTGGTAAAGACTTTAGGTCTTGTGCGAGCGCATGTGTTTCAATCGGGGTGAAATGTCGTAGCTTTGCCAATGTTTGGCAAAGACTTCAGGTCTTGTGCGCGCGCCTGTGTCTGAGGCGTTGTGTAATGCCGTAACTTTTCCATTGTTTGGCAAGGACTTCAGGTCTTGTGCGCGAGCCTGTGTCTCAGGCGGCGTGTAATGTTGTAGCTTAGCCAACGTTTAGCAAAGAATTCAGGTCTTGTGCGCGCGCCTGTGACTCAGGCGGCGTATAACGCCGTAGCTTTGCCAAACACAGGTCTTGTGCGCACGCCTGTGTCTTAGGCGGCGTGTAATGCCGTAGCTTTGCCAATGTTGGGCAAAGACTTTAGATCTTGTGCGCATACCTGTGTCTCAGGCGGCGTCTAATGCCGTAGCTTTGCCAATGTTTGGCAAAGACTTCAGGTCTTGCGTGCGCGCCTGTGTCTCAGGCGTCGTGTAATGCCGTAGCTTTGCCAATGTTTGGCAAAGAGTTCAATTCTTGTGTGCGTGCATGTAACCCAGGCGGTGTGTAATGTCGTAGCTTTGCCAATGTTTGGCAAAGACTTCAGGTCTTGTGCTCGCACATGTGTCTCGTGCGGCGTGTAATGCCGAAGCTTTGCCGATGTTTGGCGAAGACTTCAGGCCTTTTGCGCGCATGTTTCTCAAGAGACGTGCAATGTCGTAGTTTTTCCAATGTTTGAAAACGACTTCAGGACTTGTCCGTAGCTTTGCCAATGTTTGGCAAAGACTTTAGGTCTTGTGTGCTCTTGCGTCTCAGGCAACGTGTAATGCAGTAGCTTTGTCAATGTTTGGCAAAGACTTCAGGTCTTATGCACGCGCCTGTGTCTCAGGCGCCGTGTAATGTCGTAGCTTGGCCAATGTTTGGCAAAGACTTTAGGTCTTGTGCGCTCATGTGTCTCTGGAGAGGTGTAATGTCGTAGCTTTGCAAATGTTGGGCATAGAGTTCAGGTCTGGTGCACGCGCCTTTGTCACGCGGCGTGTAATGCCGTAGCTTTACCAATGTTTGGCAAAGAGTTCAGGTCTTGTGCGCACGCCTGTGTCTCACGCGGCGTGTAATACCGTAGCTTTGCCAATGATTGGCAAAGAGTTCAGGTCTTGTGTGCACGCCTGTGTCTCAGGCGGTGTGTAATGCCGTAGCTTTGCCAATGTTTGGTAACCACTTCAACACATGTGCGCGCACATGTGTTTCTGGCGGCGTGTATTGCCGTAGCTCTGCCAACTTTAGCAAAGACGTCAGGTCGTGTGCGCGTGCATGTGTCTCAGGCGGCGTGTAATGTCGCAGCTTTGTCAATGATTGGTAAAGACTTCAGGTCTTGTGCGCGCGCATGTGTTTCAATCGGGGTGAAATGTCGTAGCTTTGCCAATGTTTGGCAAAGACTTCAGGTCTTGTGCGCGCGCCTGTGTCTGAGGCGTTGTGTAATGCCGTAACTTTGCCAATGTTTGGCAAGGACTTCAGGTCTTGTGCGCGAGCCTGTGTCTCAGGCGGCGTGTAATGCTGTAGCTTAGCCAACGTTTGGCAAAGAATTCAGGTCTTGTGCGCGCGCCTGTTTCTCAGGCGACGTATAATGCCGTAGCTTTGCCAAACACAGGTCTTGTGCGCACGCCTGTGTCTTAGGCGGCGTGTAATGCCGAAGCTTTGCCGATGTTTGGCGAAGACTTCAGGCCTTTTGCGCGCATGTTTCTCAGGAGACGTGCAATGTCGTAGCTTTTCCAATGTTTGAAAAAGACTTCAGGTCTTGTCCGTAGCTTTGCCAATGTTTGGCAATGACTTTAGGTCTTGTGTGCTCCTGCATCTCAGGCGAGGTGTAATGCCGTTGCTTTGCCAATGTTTGGCAAAGAGTTCAGGTCTTTTGCGCGCGCATGTGTCTCAGGTGACGTGTATTGGCGTAGCTTTGCCAAACACAGGTCTTGTGCGCACGATTGTGTCTCAGGACACGTGTAATGCCTTAGCTTTGCAAATATATGGCATAGAGTTCAGGCCGGGTGCGCGCGCCTGTGTCATGCGGCGTGTAATGCCGTAGCTTTGCCAATGTTTGGCAAAGAGTTCAGGTCTTTTGTGCGCGCATGTGTTTCAGGCGGGGTGTAATGCCGTAGGTTTGCCAACGTTTGGCAAAGACTTCGGGTCTTGGGCGCGCGCCTGTGTCTCAGGTGGTGTATAATGCCGTAGCTTTGCCAATGCTTGACAAAGACTTCAGGTCTTGTGCGCGCGCCTGTGTCTCAGGCGGCGTGTAATGCCGTAGCTTTGCCAATGTTTGGCAAAGAGTTCAGTTCTTGTGCGCGTGCATGTAACCCAGGCGGCGTGTAATGTCGTAGCTTTGCCAATGTTTGGCAAATACTTCCGGTCTTGTGCTCGCACATGTGTCTCAAGCGACGTGTAATGCCAATGCTTTGCCGATGTTTGGCGAAGACTTCAGGCCTTTTGCGCGCATGTTTCTCAGGAGACGTGCAATGTCGTAGCTTTTCCAATGTTTGAAAAAGACTTCAGGTCTTGTCCGTAGCTTTGCCAATGTTTGGCAAAGACTTTAGGTCTTGTGTGCTCCTGCGTCTCAGGCGAGGTGTAATGCAGTAGCTTTGCCAATTTTTGGCAAAGAGTTCAGGTCTTTTGCGCGCGCATGTGTCTCAGGCGACGTGTATTGCCGTAGCTTTGCCAAACACAGGTCTTGTGCGCACGTTTGTGTCTCATGAGACGTGTTATGCCGTAGCTTTGCAAATGTATGGCATAGAGTTCAGGTCGGGTGCGCGCGCCTGTGTCACGCGGCGTGTAATGCCGTAGCTTTGCCAATGTTTGGCAAAGACTTCAGGTCTTGTGCGCGCGACTGTGTCTGAGGCGCCGTGTAATGCCATAGCTTTGCCAATGTTTGGCAAGGACTTCTGGTCTAGTGCGCGCGCCTGTGTCTCAGGAGGCGTGTAATGCCGTAGCTTTGTCAATGTTTGGCAAAGACTTCAGGTCTTGTGCGCGCGCCTGTGTCTCAGGCGCCGTGTAATGTCGTAGCTTGGCCAATGTTTGGCAAAGACTTTAGGTCTTGTGCACTCAAGTGTCTCAGGACTGGTGCGCGCGCCTTTGTCACGCGGCGTGTAATGCCGTAGCTTTACCAATGTTTGGCAAAGAGTTCAGGTCTTGTGCGCACGCCTGTGTCTCACGCGGCGTGTAATGCCGTAGCTTTGCCAATGATTGGCAAAGAGTTCAGGTCTTGTGTGCACGCCTGTTTCTCAGGCGGTGTGTAATGCCGTAGCTTTGCTAATGTTTGGTAACCACTCAACACATGTACGCGCACATGTGTTTCTGGCGGCGTGTATTGCCGTAGCTTTGCCAACTTTAGCAAAGACGTCAGGTCGTGTGCGCGTGCATGTGTCTCAGGCGGCGTGTAATGTCGCAGCTTTGTCAATGATTGGTAAAGACTTCAGGTCTTGTGCGAGCGCATGTGTTTCAATCGGGGTGAAATGTCGTAGCTTTGCCAATGTTTGGCAAAGACTTCAGGTCTTGTGCGCGCGCCTGTGTCTGAGGCGTTGTGTAATGCCGTAACTTTTCCATTGTTTGGCAAGGACTTCAGGTCTTGTACGCGAGCCTGTGTCTCAGGCGGCGTGTAATGCTGTAGCTTAGCCAACGTTTAGCAAAGAATTCAGGTCTTGTGCGCGCGCCTGTGTCTCAGGCGGCGTATAACGCCATAGCTTTGCCAAACACGGGTCTTGTGCGCACGCCTATGTCTTAGGCGGCGTGTAATGCCGTAGCTTTGCCAATGTTGGGCAAAGACTTTAGATCTTGTGCGCATGCCTGTGTCTCAGGCGGCGTCTAATGCCGTAGCTTTGCCAATGTTTGGCAAAGACTTCAGGTCTTGCGTGCGCGCCTGTGTCTCAGGCGTCGTGTAATGCCGTAACTTTGCCAATGTTTGGCAAAGAGTTCAATTCTTGTGTGCGTGCATGTAACCCAGGCGGCGTGTAATGTCGTAGCTTTGCCAATGTTTGGCAAAGACTTCAGGTCTTGTGCTCGCACATGTGTCTCATGCGGCGTGTAATGCCGAAGATTTGCCGATGTTTGGCGAAGACTTCAGGCCTTTTGCGCGCATGTTTCTCAAGAGACGTGCAATGTCGTAGCTTTACCAATGTTTGAAAAAGACTTCAGGACTTGTCCGTAGCTTTGCCAATGTTTGGCAAAGACTTTAGGTCTTGTGTGCTCCTGCGTCTCAGGCAAGGTGTAATGCAGTAGCTTTGCCAATGTTTGGCAAAGAGTTCAGGTCTTTTGCGCGCGCATGTGTCTCAGGCGACGTGTATTGCCGTAGCTTTGCCAAACACAGGTCTTGTGCGCACGTTTGTGTCTCATGAGACGTGTTATGCCATAGCTTTGCAAATGTACGGCATAGAGTTCAGGTCGGGTGCGCGCGCCTGTGTCACGCGCCATGTAATGCCGTAGCTTTGCCAATGTTTGGCAAAGACTTCAGGTCTTGTGCTCGCACATGTGGCTCATGCGGCGTGTAATGCCGAAGCTTTTCCGATGTTTGGCGAAGACTTCAGGCCTTTTGCGCGCATGTTTCTCAAGAGACGTGCAATGTCGTAGCTTTTCTAATGTTTGACAAAGACTTCAGGACTTGTCCGTAGCTTTGCCAATGTTTGGCAAAGACTTTAGGTCTTGTGTGCTCCTGCGTCTCAGGCAAGGTGTAATGCAGTAGCTTTGTCAATGTTTGGCAAAGACTTCAGGTCTTATGCGCGCGCCTGTGTCTCAGGCTCCGTGTAATGTCGTAGCTTGGCCAATGTTTGGCAAAGACTTTAGGTCTTGTGCGCTCATGTGTCTCAGGAGAGGTGTAATGTCGTAGCTTTGCAAATGTTGGGCATAGAGTTCAGGTCTGGTGCACGCGCCTTTGTCACGCGGCGTGTAATGCCGTAGCTTTACCAATGTTTGGCAAAGAGTTCAGGTCTTGTGCGCACGCCTGTGTCTCACGCGGCGTGTAATGCCGTAGCTTTGCCAATGATTGGCAAAGAGTTCAGGTCTTGTGTGCACGCCTGTGTCTCAGGCGGTGTGTAATGCCGTAGCTTTGCCAATGTTTGGTAACCACTTCAACACATGTGCGCGCACATGTGTTTCTGGCGGCGTGTATTGCCGTAGCTCTGCCAACTTTAGCAAAGACGTCAGGTCGTGTGCGCGTGAATGTGTCTCAGGCGGCGTGTAATGTCGCAGCTTTGTCAATGATTGGTAAAGACTTCAGGTCTTGTGCGCGCGCATGTGTTTCAATCGGGGTGAAATGTCGTAGCTTTGCCAATGTTTGGCAAAGACTTCAGGTCTTGTGCGCGCGCCTGTGTCTGAGGCGTTGTGTAATGCCGTAACTTTGCCAATGTTTGGCAAGGACTTCAGGTCTTGTGCGCGAGCCTGTGTCTCAGGCGGCGTGTAATGTTGTAGCTTAGCCAACGTTTGGCAAAGAATTCAGGTCTTGTGCGCGCGCCTGTTTCTCAGGCGGCGTATAATGCCGTAGCTTTGCCAAACACAGGTCTTGTGCGCACGCCTGTGTCTTAGGCGGCGTGTAATGCCGAAGCTTTGCCGATGTTTGGCGAAGACTTCAGGCCTTTTGCGCGCATGTTTATCAGGAGACGTGCAATGTTTTAGCTTTTCCAATGTTTGAAAAAGACTTCAGGTCTTGTCCGTAGCTTTGCCAATGTTTGGCAAAGACTTTAGGTCTTGTGTGCTCCTGCGTCTCAGGCAAGGTGTAATGCAGTAGCTTTGCCAATGTTTGGCAAAGAGTTCAGGTCTTTTGCGCGCGCATGTGTCTCAGGCGACGTGTATTGCCGTAGCTTTGCCAAACACAGGTCTTGTGCGCACGTTTGTGTCTCATGAGACGTGTTACGCCATAGCTTTGCAAATGTACGGCATAAAGTTCAGGTCGGGTGCGCGCGCCTGTGTCACGCGGCATGTAATGCCGTAGCTTTGCCAATGTTTGGCAAAGACTTCAGGTCTTGTGCTCGCACATGTGGCTCATGCGGCGTGTAATGCCGAAGCTTTGCCGATGTTTGGCGAAGACTTCAGGCCTTTTGCGCGCATGTTTCTCAAGAGACGTGCAATGTCGTAGCTTTTCTAATGTTTGAAAAAGACTTCAGGACTTGTCCGTAGCTTTGCCAATGTTTGGCAAAGACTTTAGGTCTTGTGTGCTCCTGCGTCTCAGGCAAGGTGTAATGCAGTAACTTTGTCAATGTTTGGCAAAGACTTCAGGTCTTATGCGCGCGCCTGTGTCTCAGGCGCCGTGTAATGTCGTAGCTTGGCCAATGTTTGGCAAAGACTTTAGGTCTTGTGCGCTCATGTGTCTCAGGAGAGGTGTAATGTCGTAGCTTTGCAAATGTTGGGCATAGAGTTCAGGTCTGGTGCACGCGCCTTTGTCACGCGGCGTGTAATGCCGTAGCTTTACCAATGTTTGGCAAAGAGTTCAGGTCTTGTGCGCACGCCTGTGTCTCACGCGGCGTGTAATGCCGTAGCTTTGCCAATGATTGGCAAAGAGTTCAGGTCTTGTGTGCACGCCTGTGTCTCAGGCGGTGTGTAATGCCGTAGCTTTGCCAATGTTTGGTAACCACTTCAACACATGTGCGCGCACATGTGTTTCTGGCGGCGTGTATTGCCGTAGCTCTGCCAACTTTAGCAAAGACGTCAGGTCGTGTGCGCGTGCATGTGTCTCAGGCGGCGTGTAATGTCGTAGCTTTGTCAATGATTGGTAAAGACTTCAGGTCTTGTGCGCGCGCATGTGTTTCAATCGGGGTGAAATGTCGTAGCTTTGCCAATGTTTGGCAAAGACTTCAGGTCTTGTGCGCGCGCCTGTGTCTGAGGCGTTGTGTAATGCCGTAACTTTGCCAATGTTTGGCAAGGACTTCAGGTCTTGTGCGCGAGCCTGTGTCTCAGGCGGCGTGTAATGTTGTAGCTTAGCCAACGTTTGGCAAAGAATTCAGGTCTTGTGCGCGCGCCTGTTTCTCAGGCGGCGTATAATGCCGTAGCTTTGCCAAACACAGGTCTTGTGCGCACGCCTGTGTCTTAGGCGGCGTGTAATGCCGAAGCTTTGCCGATGTTTGGCGAAGACTTCAGGCCTTTTGCGCGCATGTTTATCAGGAGACGTGCAATGTCGTAGCTTTTCCAATGTTTGAAAAAGACTTCAGGTCTTGTCCGTAGCTTTGCCAATGTTTGGCAAAGACTTTAGGTCTTGTGTGCTCCTACGTCTCAGGCAAGGTGTAATGCAGTAGCTTTGCCAATGTTTGGCAAAGAGTTCAGGTCTTTTGCGCGCGCATGTGTCTCAGGCGACGTGTATTGCCGTAGCTTTGCCAAACACAGGTCTTGTGCGCACGTTTGTGTCTCATGAGACGTGTTATGCCATAGCTTTGCAAATGTACGGCATAGAGTTCAGGTCGGGTGCGCGCGCCTGTGTCACGCGGCATGTAATGCCGTAGCTTTGCCAATGTTTGGCAAAGACTTCAGGTCTTGTGCTCGCACATGTGTCTCATGCGGCGTGTAATGCTGAAGCTTTGCCGATGTTTGGCGAAGACTTCAGGCCTTTTGCGCGCATGTTTCTCAAGAGACGTGCAAAGTCGTAGCTTTTCTAATGTTTGAAAAAGACTTCAGGACTTGTCCGTAGCTTTGCCAATGTTTGGCAAAGACTTTAGGTCTTGTGTGCTCCTGCGTCTCAGGCAAGGTGTAATGCAGTAGCTTTGTCAATGTTTGGCAAAGACTACAGGACTTATGCGCGCGCCTGTGTCTCAGGCGCCGTGTAATGTCGTAGCTTGGCCAATGTTTGGCAAAGACTTTAGGTCTTGTGCGCTCATGTGTCTCAGGAGAGGTGTAATGTCGTAGCTTTGCAAATGTTGGGCATAGAGTTCAGGTCTGGTGCACGCGCCTTTGTCACGCGGCGTGTAATGCCGTAGCTTTACCAATGTTTGGCAAGGAGTTCAGGTCTTGTGCGCACGCCTGTGTCTCACGCGGCGTGTAATGCCGTAGCTTTGCCAATGATTGGCAAAGAGTTCAGGTCTTGTGTGCACGCCTGTGTCTCAGGCGGTGTGTAATGCCGTAGCTTTGCCAATGTTTGGTAACCACTTCAACACATGTGCGCGCACATGTGTTTCTGGCGGCGTGTATTGCCGTAGCTCTGCCAACTTTAGCAAAGACGTCAGGTCGTGTGCGCGTGCATGTGTCTCAGGCGGCGTGTAATGTCGCAGCTTTGTCAATGATTGGTAAAGACTTCAGGTCTTGTGCGCGCGCATGTGTTTCAATCGGGGTGAAATGTCGTAGCTTTGCCAATGTTTGGCAAAGACTTCAGGTCTTGTGCGCGCGCCTGTGTCTGAGGCGTTGTGTAATGCCGTAACTTTGCCAATGTTTGGCAAGGACTTCAGGTCTTGTGCGCGAGCCTGTGTCTCAGGCGGCGTGTAATGTTTTAGCTTAGCCAACGTTTGGCAAAGAATTCAGGTCTTGTGCGCGCGCCTGTTTCTCAGGCGGCGTATAATGCCGTAGCTTTGCCAAACACAGGTCTTGTGCGCACGCCTGTGTCCTAGGCGGCGTGTAATGCCGAAGCTTTGCCGATGTTTGGCGAAGACTTCAGGCCTTTTGCGCGCATGTTTATCAGGAGACGTGCAATGTCGTAGCTTTTCCAATGTTTGAAAAAGACTTCAGGTCTTGTCCGTAGCTTTGCCAATGTTTGGCAAAGACTTTAGGTCTTGTGTGCTCCTGCGTCTCAGGCGAGGTGTAATGCAGTAGCTTTGCCAATGTTTGGCAAAGAGTTCAGGTCTTTTGCGCGCGCATGTGTCTCAGGCGACGTGTATTGCCGTAGCTTTGCCAAACACAGGTCTTGTGCGCACGTTTGTGTCTCATGAGACGTGTTATGCCATAGCTTTGCAAATGTACGGCATAGAGTTCAGGTCAGGTGCGCGCGCCTGTGTCACGCGGCATGTAATGCCGTAGCTTTGCCAATGTTTGGCAAAGACTTCAGGTCTTGTGCTCGCACATGTGTCTCATGCGGCGTGTAATGCCGAAGCTTTGCCGATGTTTGGCGAAGACTTCAGGCCTTTTGCGCGCATGTTTCTCAAGAGACGTGCAATGTCGTAGCTTTTCTAATGTTTAAAAAAGACTTCAGGACTTGTCCGTAGCTTTGCCAATGTTTGGCAAAGACTTTAGGTCTTGTGTGCTCCTGCGTCTCAGGCAAGGTGTAATGCAGTAGCTTTGTCAATGTTTGGCAAAGACTTCAGGTCTTATGCGCGCGCCTGTGTCTCAGGCGCCGTGTAATGTCGTAGCTTGGCCAATGTTTGGCAAAGACTTTAGGTCTTGTGCGCTCATGTGTCTCAGGAGAGGTGTAATGTCGTAGCTTTGCAAATGTTGGGCATAGAGTTCAGGTCTGGTGCACGCGCCTTTGTCACGCGGCGTGTAATGCCGTAGCTTTACCAATGTTTGGCAAAGAGTTCAGGTCTTGTGCGCACGCCTGTGTCTCACGCGGCGTGTAATGCCGTAGCTTTGCCAATGATTGGCAAAGAGTTCAGGTCTTGTGTGCACGCCTGTGTCTCAGGCGGTGTGTAATGCCGTAGCTTTGCCAATGTTTGGTAACCACTTCAACACATGTGCGCGCACATGTGTTTCTGGCGGCGTGTATTGCCGTAGCTCTGCCAACTTTAGCAAAGACGTCAGGTCGTGTGCGCGTGCATGTGTCTCAGGCGGCGTGTAATGTCGCAGCTTTGTCAATGATTGGTAAAGACTTCAGGTCTTGTGCGCGCGCATGTGTTTCAATCGGGGTGAAATGTCGTAGCTTTGCCAATGTTTGGCAAAGACTTCAGGTCTTGTGCGCGCGCCTGTGTCTGAGGCGTTGTGTAATGCCGTAACTTTGCCAATGTTTGGCAAGGACTTCAGGTCTTGTGCGCGAGCCTGTGTCTCAGGCGGCGTGTAATGTTGTAGCTTAACCAACGTTTGGCAAAGAATTCAGGTCTTGTGCGCGCGCCTGTTTCTCAGGCGGCGTATAATGCCGTAGCTTTGCCAAACACAGGTCTTGTGCGCACGCCTGTGTCTTAGGCGGCGTGTAATGCCGAAGCTTTGCCGATGTTTGGCGAAGACTTCAGGCCTTTTGCGCGCATGTTTATCAGGAGACGTGCAATGTCGTAGCTTTTCCAATGTTTGAAAAAGACTTCAGGTCTTGTCCGTGGCTTTGCCAATGTTTGGCAAAGACTTTAGGTCTTGTGTGCTCCTGCGTCTCAGGCAAGGTGTAATGCAGTAGCTTTGCCAATGTTTGGCAAAGACTTCAGGTCTTGTGCGCGCGCCTGTGTCTGAGGCGTTGTGTAATGCCGTAACTTTGCCAATGTTTGGCAAGGACTTCAGGTCTTGTGCGCGAGCCTGTGTCTCAGGCGGCGTGTAATGTTGTAGCTTAACCAACGTTTGGCAAAGAATTCAGGTCTTGTGCGCGCGCCTGTTTCTCAGGCGGCGTATAATGCCGTAGCTTTGCCAAACACAGGTCTTGTGCGCACGCCTGTGTCTTAGGCGGCGTGTAATGCCGAAGCTTTGCCGATGTTTGGCGAAGACTTCAGGCCTTTTGCGCGCATGTTTATCAGGAGACGTGCAATGTCGTAGCTTTTCCAATGTTTGAAAAAGACTTCAGGTCTTGTCCGTGGCTTTGCCAATGTTTGGCAAAGACTTTAGGTCTTGTGTGCTCCTGCGTCTCAGGCAAGGTGTAATGCAGTAGCTTTGCCAATGTTTGGCAAAGAGTTCAGGTCTTTTGCGCGCGCATGTGTCTCAGGCGACGTGTATTGCCGTAGCTTTGCCAAACACAGGTCTTGTGCGCACGTTTGTGTCTCAGGAGACGTGTTATGCCATAGCTTTGCAAATGTACGGCATAGAGTTCAGGTCGGGTGCGCGCGCCTGTGTCACGCGGCATGTAATGCCGTAGCTTTGCCAATGTTTGGCAAAGACTTCAGGTCTTGTGCTCGCACATGTGTCTCATGCGGTGTGTAATGCCGAAGCTTTGCCGATGTTTGGCGAAGACTTCAGGCCTTTTGCGCGCATGTTTCTCAAGAGACGTGCAATGTCGTAGCTTTTCTAATGTTTGAAAAAGACTTCAGGACTTGTCCGTAGCTTTGCCAATGTTTGGCAAAGACTTTAGGTCTTGTGTGCTCCTGCGTCTCAGGCAAGGTGTAATGCAGTAGCTTTGTCAATGTTTGGCAAAGACTTCAGGTCTTATGCGCGCGCCTGTGTCTCAGGCGCCGTGTAATGTCGTAGCCTGGCCAATGTTTGGTAAAGACTTTAGGTCTTGTGCGCTCATGTGTCTCAGGAGAGGTGTAATGTCGTAGCTTTGCAAATGTTGGGCATAGAGTTCAGGTCTGGTGCACGCGCCTTTGTCACGCGGCGTGTAATGCCGTAGCTTTACCAATGTTTGGCAAAGAGTTCAGGTCTTGTGCGCACACCTGTGTCTCACGCGGCGTGTAATGCCGTAGCTTTGCCAATGATTGGCAAAGAGTTCAGGTCTTGTGTGCACGCCTGTGTCTCAGGCGTGCACACAATGCCGTAGCTTTGCCAATGTTTGGTAACCACTTCAACACATGTGCGCGCACATGTGTTTCTGGCGGCGTGTATTGCCGTAGCTCTGCCAACTTTAGCAAAGACGTCAGGTCGTGTGCGCGTGCATGTGTCTCAGGCGGCGTGTAATGTCGCAGCTTTGTCAATGATTGGTAAAGACTTCAGGTCTTGTGCGCGCGCATGTGTTTCAATCGGGGTGAAATGTCGTAGCTTTGCCAATGTTTGGCAAAGACTTCAGGTCTTGTGCGCGCGCCTGTGTCTGAGGCGTTGTGTAATGCCGTAACTTTGCCAATGTTTGGCAAGGACTTCAGGTCTTGTGCGCGAGCCTGTGTCTCAGGCGGCGTGTAATGCTGTAGCTTAGCCAACGTTTGGCAAAGAATTCAGGTCTTGTGCGCACGCCTGTGTCTTAGGCGGCGTGTAATGCCGAAGCTTTGCCGATGTTTGGCGAAGACTTCAGTCCTTTTGCGCGCATGTTTATCAGGAGACGTGCAATGTCGTAGCTTTTCCAATGTTTGAAAAAGACTTCAGGTCTTGTCCGTAGCTTTGCCAATGTTTGGCAAAGACTTTAGGTCTTGTGTGCTCCTGCGTCTCAGGCGAGGTGTAATGCAGTAGCTTTGCCAATGTTTGGCAAAGAGTTCAGGTCTTTTGCGCGCGCATGTGTCTCAGGCGACGTGTATTGCCGTAGCTTTGCCAAACACAGGTCTTGTGCGCACGTTTGTGTCTCATGAGACGTGTTATGCCATAGCTTTGCAAATGTACGGCATAGAGTTCAGGTCGGGTGCGCGCGCCTGTGTCACGCGGCATGTAATGCCGTAGCTTTGCCAATGTTTGGCAAAGACTTCAGGTCTTGTGCTCGCACATGTGTCTCATGCGGCGTGTAATGCCGAAGCTTTGCCGATGTTTGGCGAAGACTTCAGGCCTTTTGCGCGCATGTTTCTCAAGAGACGTGCAATGTCGTAGCTTTTCTAATGTTTGAAAAAGACTTCAGGACTTGTCCGTAGCTTTGCCAATGTTTGGCAAAGACTTTAGGTCTTGTGTGCTCCTGCGTCTCAGGCAAGGTGTAATGCAGTAGCTTTGTCAATGTTTGGCAAAGACTTCAGGTCTTATGCGCGCGCCTGTGTCTCAGGCGCCGTGTAATGTCGTAGCTTGGCCAATGTTTGGCAAAGACTTTAGGTCTTGTGCGCTCATGTGTCTCAGGAGAGGTGTAATGTCGTAGCTTTGCAAATGTTGGCCATAGAGTTCAGGTCTGGTGCACGCGCCTTTGTCACGCGGCGTGTAATGCCGTAGCTTTACCAATGTTTGGCAAAGAGTTCAGGTCTTGTGCGCACGCCTGTGTCTCACGCGGCGTGTAATGCCGTAGCTTTGCCAATGAGTGGCAAAGAGTTCAGGTCTTGTGTGCACGCCTGTGTCTCAGGCGGTGTGTAATGCCGTAGCTTTGCCAATGTTTGGTAACCACTTCAACACATGTGCGCGCACATGTGTTTCTGGCGGCGTGTATTGCCGTAGCTCTGCCAACTTTAGCAAAGACGTCAGGTCGTGTGCGCGTGCATGTGTCTCATGCGGCGTGTAATGTCGCAGCTTTGTCAATGATTGGTAAAGACTTCAGGTCTTGTGCGCGCGCATGTGTTTCAATCGGGGTGAAATGTCGTAGCTTTGCCAATGTTTGGCAAAGACTTCAGGTCTTGTGCGCGCGCCTGTGTCTGAGGCGTTGTGTAATGCCGTAACTTTGCCAATGTTTGGCAAGGACTTCAGGTCTTGTGCGCGAGCCTGTGTCTCAGGCGGCGTGTAATGCTGTAGCTTAGCCAACGTTTGGCAAAGAATTCAGGTCTTGTGCGCGCGCCTGTTTCTCAGGCGGCGTATAATGCCGTAGCTTTGCCAAACACAGGTCTTGTGCGCACGCCTGTGTCTTAAGCGGCGTGTAATGCCGAAGCTTTGCCGATGTTTGGCGAAGACTTCAGGCCTTTTGCGCGCATGTTTATCAGGAGACGTGCAATGTCGTAGCTTTTCCAATGTTTGAAAAAGACTTCAGGTCTTGTCCGTAGCTTTGCCAATGTTTGGCAAAGACTTTAGGTCTTGTGTGCTCCTGCATCTCAGGCGAGGTGTAATGCCGTTGCTTTGCCAATGTTTGGCAAAGAGTTCAGGTCTTTTGCACGCGCATGTGTCTCAGGTGACGTGTATTGCCATAGCTTTGCCAAACACAGGTCTTGTGCGCACGATTGTGTCTCAGGACACGTGTAATGCCTTAGCTTTGCAAATATATGGCATAGAGTTCAGGCCGGGTGCGCGCGCCTGTGTCATGCGGCGTGTAATGCCGTAGCTTTGCCAATGTTTGGCAAAGAGTTCTGGTCTTTTGTGCGCGCATGTGTTTCAGGCGGGGTGTAATGCCGTAGGTTTGCCAACGTTTGGCAAAGACTTCGGGTCTTGGGCGCGCGCCTGTGTCTCAGGTGGTGTATAATGCCGTAGCTTTGCCAATGCTTGCCAAAGACTTCAGGTCTTGTGCGCGCGCCTGTGTCTCAGGCGGCGTGTAATGCCGTAGCTTTGCCAATGTTTGGCAAAGAGTTCAGTTCTTGTGCGCGTGCATGTAACCCAGGTGGCGTGTAATGTCGTAGCTTTGCCAATGTTTGGCAAAGACTTCCGGTCTTGTGCTCGCACATGTGTCTCAAGCGACGTGTAATGCCAAAGCATTGCCGATGTTTGGCGAAGACTTCAGGCCTTTTGCGCGCATGTTTCTCAGGAGACGTTCAATGTCGTAGCTTTTCCAATGTTTGAAAAAGACTTCAGGTCTTGTCCGTAGCTTTGCCAACGTTTGGCAAAGACTTTAGGTCTTGTGTGCTCCTGCGTCTCAGGCGATGTGTAATGCAGTAGCTTTGCCAATTTTTGGCAAAGAGTTCAGGTCTTTTGCGCGCGCATGTGTCTCAGGCGACGTGTATTGCCGTAGCTTTGCCAAACACAGGTCTTGTGCGCACGTTTGTGTCTCATGAGACGTGTTATGCCGTAGCTTTGCAAATGTACGGCATAGAGTTCAGGTCGGGTGCGCGCGCCTGTGTCACGCGGCGTGTAATGCCGTAGCTTTGCCAATGTTTGGCAAAGACTTCAGGTCTTGTGCGCGCGACTGTGTCTGAGGCGCAGTGTAATGCCATAGCTTTGCCAATGTTTGGCAAGGACTTCTGGTCTAGTGCGCGCGCCTGTGTCTCAGGAGGCGTGTAATGCCGTAGCTTTGTCAATGTTTGGCAAAGACTTCAGGTCTTGTGCGCGCGCCTGTGTCTCAGGCGCCGTGTAATGTCGTAGCTTGGCCAATGTTTGGCAAAGACTTTAGGTCTTGTGCGCTCATGTGTCTCAGGAGAGGTGTAATGTCGTAGCTTTACAAATCTTGGGCATAGAGTTCAGGTCTGGTGCGCGCGCCTTTGTCACGCGGCGTGTAATGCCGTATCTTTACCAATGTTTGGCAAAGAGTTCAGGTCTTGTGCGCACGCCTGTGTCTCACGCGGCGTGTAATGCCGTAGCTTTGCCAATGATTGGCAAAGAGTTCAGGTCTTGTGTGCACGCCTGTTTCTCAGGCGGTGTGTAATGCCTTAGCTTTGCCAATGTTTGGTAACCACTTCAACACATGTACGCGCACATGTGTTTCTGGCGGCGTGTATTGCCGTAGCTTTGCCAACTTTAGCAAAGACGTCAGGTCGTGTGCGCGTGCATGTGTCTCAGGCGGCGTGTAATGTTGCAGCTTTGTCGATGATTGGTAAAGACTTCAGGTCTTGTGCGAGCGCATGTGTTTCAATCGGGGTGAAATGTCATAGCTTTGCCATTGTTTGGCAAGGACTTCAGGTCTTGTGTGCGAGCCTGTGTCTCAGGCGGCGTGTAATGCTGTAGCTTAGCCAACGTTTAGCAAAGAATTCAGGTCTTGTGCGCGCGCCTGTGTCTCAGGCGGCGTATAACGCCGTAGCTTTGCCAAACACAGGTCTTGTGCGCACGCCTGTGTCTTAGGCGGCGTGTAATGCCGTAGCTTTGCCAATGTTGGGCAAAGACTTTAGATCTTGTGCGCATGCCTGTGTCTCAGGCGGCGTCTATTGCCGTAGCTTTGCCAATGTTTGGCAAAGACTTCAGGTCTTGCGTGCGCGCCTGTGTCTCAGGCGTCGTGTAATGCCGTAGCTTTGCCAATGTTTGGCAAAGAGTTCAATTCTTGTGTGCGTGCATGTAACCCAGGCGGCGTGTAATGTCGTAGCTTTGCCAATGTTTGGCAAAGACTTCAGGTCTTGTGCTCGCACATGTGTCTCATGCGGCGTGTAATGCCGAAGCTTTGCCGATGTTTGGCGAAGACTTCAGGCCTTTTGCGTGCATGTTTCTCAAGAGACGTGCAATGTCGTAGCTTTTCCAATGTTTGAAAAAGACTTCAGGACTTGTCCGTAGCTTTGCCAATGTTTGGCAAAGACTTTAGGTCTTGTGTGCTCCTGCGTCTCAGGCAAGGTGTAATGCAGTAGCTTTGCCAACGTTTGGCAAAGAGTTCAGGTCTTTTGCGCGCGCATGTGTCTCAGGCGACGTGTATTGCCGTAGCTTTGCCAAACACAGGTCTTGTGCGCACGTTTGTGTCTCATGAGACGTGTTATGCCATAGCTTTGCAAATGTACGGCATAGAGTTCAGGTCGCGTGCGCGCGCCTGTGTCACGCGGCATGTAATGCCGTAGCTTTGCCAATGTTTGGCAAAGAGTTCAGGACTTGTGTGCGCGCATGTGTTTCAGGCGGGGTGTAATGCCGTAGGTTTGCCAATGTTTGGCAAAGACTTCAGGTCTTGTGCGCGCGACTGTGTCTGAGGCGCCGTGTAATGCCATAGCATTGCCAATGTTTGGCAAGGACTTCTGGTCTAGTGCGCGCGCCTGTGTCTCAGGAGGCGTGTAATGCCGTAGCTTTGTCAATGTTTGGCAAAGACTTCAGGTCTTGTGCGCGCCTGTGTCTCAGGCGCCGTGTAATGTCGTAGCTTGGCCAATGTTTGGCAAAGACTTTAGGTCTTGTGCGCTCATGTGTCTCAGGAGAGGTGTAATGTCGTAGCTTTGCAAATGTTGGGCGTAGAGTTCAGGTCTGGTGCGCGCGCCTTTGTCACGCGGCGTGTAATGCCGTAGCTTTACCAATGTTTGGCAAAGAGTTCAAGTCTTGTGCGCACGCCTGTGTCTCACGCGGCGTGTAATGCCGTAGCTTTGCCAATGATTGGCAAAGAGTTCAAGTCTTGTGTGCACGCCTGTTTCTCAGGCGGTGTGTAATGCCTTAGCTTTGCCAATGTTTGGTAACCACTTCAACACATGTACGCGCACATGTGTTTCTGGCGGCGTGTATTGCCGTAGCTTTGCCAACTTTAGCAAAGACGTCAGGTCGTGTGCGCGTGCATGTGTCTCAGGCGGCGTGTAATGTCGCAGCTTTGTCAATGTTTGGTAAAGACTTCAGGTCTTGTGCGAGCGCATGTGTTTCAATCGGGGTGAAATGTCGTAGCTTTGCCAATGTTTGGCAAAGACTTCAGGTCTTGTGCGCGCGCCTGTGTTTGAGGCGTTGTGTAATGCCTTAACTTTTCCATTGTTTGGCAAGGACTTCAGGTCTTGTGTGCGAGCCTGTGTCTCAGGCGGCGTGTAATGCTGTAGCTTAGCCAACGTTTAGCAAAGAATTCAGGTCTTGTGCGCGCGCCTGTGTCTCAGGCGGCGTATAACGCCGTAGCTTTGCCAAACACAGGTCTTGTGCGCACGCCTGTGTCTTAGCGGCGTGTAATGCCGTAGCTTTGCCAATGTTGGGCAAAGACTTTAGATCTTGTGCGCATGCCTGTGTCTCAGGCGGCGTCTAATGCCGTAGCTTTGCCAATGTTTGGCAAAGACTTCAGGTCTTGCGTGCGCGCCTGTGTCTCAGGCGTCGTGTAATGCTGTAACTTTGCCAATGTTTGGCAAAGAGTTCAATTCTTGTGTGCGTGCATGTAACCCAAGCGGCGTGTAATGTCGTAGCTTTGCCAATGTTTGGCAAAGACTTCAGGTCTTGTGCTCGCACATGTGTCTCATGCGGCGTGTAATGCCGAAGCTTTGCCGATGTTTGGCGAAGACTTCAGGCCTTTTGCGCGCATGTTTCTCAAGAGACGTGCAATGTCGTAGCTTTTCCAATGTTTGAAAAAGACTTCAGGACTTGTCCGTAGCTTTGCCAATGTTTGGCAAAGACTTTAGGTCTTGTGTGCTCCTGCGTCTCAGGCAAGGTGTAATGCAGTAGCTTTGCCAATGTTTGGCAAAGAGTTCAGGTCTTTTGCGCGCGCATGTGTCTCAGGCGACGTGTATTGCCGTAGCTTTGCCAAACACAGGTCTTGTGCGCACGTTTGTGTCTCATGAGACGTGTTATGCCATATCTTTGCAAATGTACGGCATAGAGTTCAGGTCGCGTGCGCGCGCCTGTGTCACGCGGCATGTAATGCCGCAGCTTTGCCAATGTTTGGCAAAGAGTTCAGGACTTGTGTGCGCGCATGTGTTTCAGGCGGGGTGTAATGCCGTAGGTTTGCCAATGTTTGGGAAAGACTTCAGGTCTTGTGCGCGCGACTGTGTCTGAGGCGCCGTGTAATGCCATAGCATTGCCAATGTTTGGCAAGGACTTCTGGTCTAGTGCGCGCGCCTGTGTCTCAGGAGGCGTGTAATGCCGTAGCTTTGTCAATGTTTGGCAAAGACTTCAGGTCTTGTGCGCGCCTGTGTCTCAGGCGCCGTGTAATGTCGTAGCTTGGCCACTGTTTGGCAAAGACTTTAGGTCTTGTGCGCTCATGTGTCTCAGGAGAGGTGTAATGTCGTAGCTTTGCAAATGTTGGGCGTAGTGTTCAGGTCTGGTGCGCGCGCCTTTGTCACGCGGCGTGTAATGCCGTAGCTTTACTAATGTTTGGCAAAGAGTTCAAGTCTTGTGCGCACGCCTGTGTCTCACGCGGCGTGTAATGCCGTAGCTTTGCCAATGATTGGCAAAGAGTTCAAGTCTTGTGTGCACGCCTGTGTCTCAGGCGGTGTGTAATGCCGTAGCTTTGCCAATGTTTGGTAACCACTTCAACACATGTGTGCGCACATGTGTTTCTGGCGGCGTGTATTGCCGTAGCTTTGCCAACTTTAGCAAAGACGTCAAGTCGTGTGCGCGTGCATGTGTCTCAGGCGGCATGTAATGTCGCAGCTTTGTCAATGATTGGTCAAGACTTCAGGTCTTGTGCGCGCGCATGTGTTTCAATCGGGGTGAAATGTCGTAGCTTTGCCAATGTTTGGCTTAGACTTCAGGTCTTGTGCGCGCGCCTGTGTCTGAGGCGTTGTGTAATGCCGTAACTTTGCCAATGTTTGGCAAGGACTTTAGGTCTTGTGCGCGAGCCTGTGTCTCAGGCGGCGTGTAATGCTGTAGCTTAGCCAACGTTTGGCAAAGAATTCAGATCTTGTGCGCGCGCCTGTGTCTCAGGCGGCGTATAACGCCGTACCTTTGCCAAACACAGGTCTTGTGCGCACGCCTGTGTCTTAGGCGGTGTGTAATGCCGTAGCTTTGCCAATGTTGGGCAAAGACTTTAGATCTTGTGCGCATGCCTGTGTCTCAGGCGGCGTCTAATGCCGTAGCTTTGCCAATGTTTGGCAAAGACTTCAGGTCTTGCGTGCGCGCCTGTGTCTCAGGCGTCGTGTAATGCTGTAACTTTGCCAATGTTTGGCAAAGAGTTCAATTCTTGTGTGCGTGCATGTAACCCAGGCGGCATGTAATGTCGTAGCTTTGCCAATGTTTGGCAAATACTTCAGGTCTTGTGCTCGCACATGTGTCTCAAGCGGCGTGTAATGCCGAAGCTTTGCCGATGTTTGGCGAAGACTTCTGGCCTTTTGCGCGCATTTTTCTCAGGAGACGTGCAATGTCGTAGCTTTTCCAATGTTTGAAAAAGACTTCAGGTCTTGTCCGTAGCTTTGCCAATGTTTGGCAAAGACTTTAGGTCTTGTGTGCTCCTGCGTCTCAGGCAATGTGTAATGCAGTAGCTTTGCCAATGTTTGGCAAAGAGTTCAGGTCTTTTGCGCGCGCATGTGTCTCAGGCGACGTGTATTGCCGTAGCTTTGCCAAACACAGGTCTTGTGCACACGTTTGTGTCTCATGAGACGTGTTATGCCGTAGCTTTGCAAATGTACGGCATAGAGTTCAGGTCGGGTGCGTGTGCCTGTGTCACGCGGCGTGTAATGCCGTAGCTTTGCCAATGTTTGGCAAAGAGTTCAGGACTTGTGTGCGCGCATGTGTTTCAGGCGGGGTGTAATGCCGTAGGTTTGCCAATGTTTGGCAAAGACTTCAGGTCTTGTGCGCGCGACTGTGTCTGAGGCGCCGTGTAATGCCATAGCTTTGCCAATGTTTGGCAAGGACTTCTGGTTTAGTGCGCGCGCCTGTGTCTCAGGAGGCGTGTAATGCCGTAGCTTTGTCAATGTTTGGCAAAGACTTCAGGTCTTGTGCGCGCGCCTGTGTCTCAGGCGCCGTGTAATGTCGTAGCTTGGCCAATGTTTGGCAAAGACTTTAGGTCTTGTGCGCTCATGTGTCTCAGGAGAGGTGTAATGTCATAGCTTTGCAAATGTTGGGCATAGAGTTCAGGTCTGGTGCGCGCGCCTTTGTCACGCGACGTGTAATGTCGTAGCTTTACCAATGTTTGGCAAAGAGTTCAGGTCTTGTGCGCACGCCTGTGTCTCACGCGGCGTGTATTGCTGTAGCTTTGCCAATGATTGGCAAAGAGTTCAGGTCTTGTGTGCACGCCTGTGTCTCAGGCGGTGTGTAATGCCGTAGCTTTGCCAATGTTTGGTAACCACTTCAACACATGTGCGCGCACATGTGTTTCTGGCGGCGTGTATTGCCGTAGCTTTGCCAACTTTAGCAAAGACGTCAGGTCGTGTGCGCGTGCATGTGTCTCAGGCGGCGTGTAATGTCGCAGCTTTGTCAATGATTGGTAAAGACTTCAGGTCTTGTGCGCGCGCATGTGTTTCAATCGGGGTGAAATGTCGTAGCTTTGCTAATGTTTGGCTTAGACTTCAGGTCTTGTGCGCGCGCCTGTGTCTGAGGCGTTGTGTAATGCCGTAACTTTGGCAATGTTTGGCAAGGACTTTAGGTCTTGTGCGCGAGCCTGTGTCTCAGGCGGCGTGTAATGCTGTAGCTTAGCCAACGTTTGGCAAAGAATTCAGATCTTGTGCGCGCCCCTGTGTCTCAGGCGGCGTATAACGCCGTAGCTTTGCCAAACACAGGTCTTGTGCGCACGCCTGTGTCTTAGGCGGCGTGTAATGCCGTAGCTTTGCCAATGTTGGGCAAAGACTTTAGATCTTGTGCGCATGCCTGTGTCTCAGGCGGCGTCTAATGCCGTAGCTTTGCCAATGTTTGGCAAAGACTTCAGGTCTTGCGTGCGCGCCTGTGTCTCAGGCGTCGTGTAATGCTGTAGCTTTGCCAATGTTTGGCAAAGAGTTCAATTCTTGTGTGCGTGCATGTAACCCAGGCGGCATGTAATGTCGTAGCTTTGCCAATGTTTGGCAAAGACTTCAGGTCTTGTGCTCGCACATGTGTCTCAAGCGGCGTGTAATGCCGAAGCTTTGCCGATGTTTGGCGAAGACTTCTGGCCTTTTGCGCGCATTTTTCTCAGGAGACGTGCAATGTCGTAGCTTTTCCAATGTTTGAAAAAGACTTCAGGTCTTGTCCGTAGCTTTTCCAATGTTTGGCAAAGACTTTAGGTCTTGTGTGCTCCTGCGTCTCAGGCAATGTGTAATGCAGTAGCTTTGCCAATGTTTGGCAAAGAGTTCAGGTCTTTTGCGCGCGCATGTGTCTCAGGCGACGTGTATTGCCGTTGCTTTGCCAAACACAGGTCTTGTGCGCACGTTTGTGTCTCATGAGACGTGTTATGCCGTAGCTTTGCAAATGTACGGCATAGAGTTCAGGTCGGGTGCGCGTGCCTGTGTCACGCGGCGTGTAATGCCGTAGCTTTGCCAATGTTTGGCAAAGAGTTCAGGACTTGTGTGCGCGCATGTGTTTCAGGCGGGGTGTAATGCCGTAGGTTTGCCAATGTTTGGCAAAGACTTCAGGTCTTGTGCGCGCGACTGTGTCTGAGGCGTTGTGTAATGCCGTAACTTTGCCAATGTTTGGCATGGACTTCAGGTCTTGTGCGCGAGCCTGTGTCTCAGGCGGCGTGTAATGCTGTTGCTTAGCCAACGTTTGGCAAAGAATTCAGGTCTTGTGCGCGCGCCTGTGTCTCATGCGGCGTATAACGCCGTAGCTTTGCCAAACACAGGTCTTGTGTGCACGCCTGTGTCTTAGGCGGCGTGTAATAGCGTAGCTTTGCCAATGTTGGGCAAAGACTTTAGATCTTGTGCGCATGCCTGTGTCTCAGGCGGCGTCTAATGCCGTAGCTTTGCCAATGTTTGGCAAAGACATCAGGTCTTGCGTGCGCGCCTGTGTCTCAGGCGTCGTGTAATGCTGTAGCTTTGCCAATGTTTGGCAAAGAGTTCAATTCTTGTGTGCGTGCATGTAACCCAGGCGGCATGTAATGTCGTAGCTTTGCCAATGTTTGGCAAAAACTTCAGGTCTTGTGCGCGCACATGTGTCTCAAGCGGCGTGTAATGCCGAAGCTTTGCCGATGTTTGGCGAAGACTTCTGGCCTTTTGCGCGCATTTTTCTCTGGAGACGTGCAATGTCGTAGCTTTTCCAATGTTTGAAAAAGACTTCAGGTCTTGTCCGTAGCTTTTCCAATGTTTGGCAAAGACTTTAGGTCTTGTGTGCTCCTGCGTCTCAGGCAATGTGTAATGCAGTAGCTTTGCCAATGTTTGGCAAAGAGTTCAGGTCTTTTGCGCGCGCATGTGTCTCAGGCGACGTGTATTGCCGTTGCTTTGCCAAACACAGGTCTTGTGCGCACGTTTGTGTCTCATGAGACGTGTTATGCCGTAGCTTTGCAAATGTACGGCATAGAGTTCAGGTCGGGTGCGCGTGCCTGTGTCACGCGGCGTGTAATGCCGTAGCTTTGCCAATGTTTGGCAAAGAGTTCAGGACTTGTGTGCGCGCATGTGTTTCAGGCGGGGTGTAATGCCGTAGGTTTGCCAATGTTTGGCAAAGACTTCAGGTCTTGTGCACGCGACTGTGTCTGAGGCGCCGTGTAATGCCATAGCTTTGCCAATGTTTGGCAAGGACTTCTGGTCTAGTGCGCGCGCCTGTGTCTCAGGAGGCGTGTAATGCCGTAGCTTTGTCAATGTTTGGCAAAGACTTCAGGTCTTGTGCGCGCGCCTGTGTCTCAGGCGCCGTGTATTGTCGTAGCTTGGCCAATGTTTGGCAAAGACTTTAGGTCTTGTGCGCTCATGTGTCTCAGGAGAGGTGTAATGTCATAGCTTTGCAAATGTTGGGCATAGAGTTCAGGTCTGGTGCGCGCGCCTTTGTCACGCGGCGTGTAATGCCGTAGCTTTACCAATGTTTGGCAAAGAGTTCAGGTCTTGTGCGCACGCCTGTGTCTCACGCGACGTGTAATGCCGTAGCTTAGCCAATGTTTGGCCAAGAGTTCAGGTCTTGTGTGCACGCCTGTGTCTCAGGCGGTGTGTAATGCCGTAGCTTTGCCAATGTTTGGTAACCACTTCAACACATGTGCGCGCACATGTGTTTCTGGCGGCGTGTATTGCCGTAGCTTTGCCAACTTTAGCAAAGACGTCAGGTCGTGTGCGCGTGCATGTGTCTCAGGCGGCGTGTAATGTCGCAGCTTTGTCAATGATTGGTAAAGACTTCAGGTCTTGTGCGCGCGCATGTGTTTCAATCGGGGTGAAATGTCGTAGCTTTGCCAATTTTTGGCAAAGACTTCAGGTCTTGTGCGTGCGCCTGTGTCTGAGGCGTTGTGTAATGCCGTAACTTTGCCAATGTTTGGCAAGGACTTTAGGTCTTGTGCGCGAGCCTGTGTCTCAGGCGGCGTGTAATGCTGTAGCTTAGCCAACGTTTGGCAAAGAATTCAGATCTTGTGCGCGCCCCTGTGTCTCAGGCGGCGTATAACGCCGTAGCTTTGCCAAACACAGGTCTTGTGCGCACGCCTGTGTCTTAGGCGGCGTGTAATGCCGTAGCTTTGCCAATGTTGGGCAAAGACTTTAGATCTTGTGCGCATGCCTGTGTCTCAGGCGGCGTCTAATGCCGTAGCTTTGCCAATGTTTGGCAAAGACTTCAGGTCTTGCGTGCGCGCCTGTGTCTCAGGCGTCGTGTAATGCTGTAGCTTTGCCAATGTTTGGCAAAGAGTTCAATTCTTGTGTGCGTGCATGTAACCCAGGCGGCATGTAATGTCGTAGCTTTGCCAATGTTTGGCAAAGACTTCAGGTCTTGTGCTCGCACATGTGTCTCAAGCGGCGTGTAATGCCGAAGCTTTGCCGATGTTTGGCGAAGACTTCTGGCCTTTTGCGCGCATTTTTCTCAGGAGACGTGCAATGTCGTAGCTTTTCCAATGTTTGAAAAAGACTTCAGGTCTTGTCCGTAGCTTTTCCAATGTTTGGCAAAGACTTTAGGTCTTGTGTGCTCCTGCGTCTCAGGCAATGTGTAATGCAGTAGCTTTGCCAATGTTTGGCAAAGAGTTCAGGTCTTTTGCGCGCGCATGTGTCTCAGGCGACGTGTATTGCCGTTGCTTTGCCAAACACAGGTCTTGTGCGCACGTTTGTGTCTCATGAGACGTGTTATGCCGTAGCTTTGCAAATGTACGGCATAGAGTTCAGGTCGGGTGCGCGTGCCTGTGTCACGCGGCGTGTAATGCCGTATCTTTGCCAATGTTTGGCAAAGAGTTCAGGACTTGTGTGCGCGCATGTGTTTCAGGCGGGGTGTAATGCCGTAGGTTTGCCAATGTTTGGCAAAGACTTCAGGTCTTGTGCGCGCGACTGTGTCTGAGGCGTTGTGTAATGCCGTAACTTTGCCAATGTTTGGCATGGACTTCAGGTCTTGTGCGCGAGCCTGTGTCTCAGGCGGCGTGTAATGCTGTTGCTTAGCCAACGTTTGGCAAAGAATTCAGGTCTTGTGCGCGCGCCTGTGTCTCATGCGGCGTATAACGCCGTAGCTTTGCCAAACACAGGTCTTGTGTGCACGCCTGTGTCTTAGGCGGCGTGTAATAGCGTAGCTTTGCCAATGTTGGGCAAAGACTTTAGATCTTGTGCGCATGCCTGTGTCTCAGGCGGCGTCTAATGCCGTAGCTTTGCCAATGTTTGGCAAAGACATCAGGTCTTGCGTGCGCGCCTGTGTCTCAGGCTTCGTGTAATGCTGTAGCTTTGCCAATGTTTGGCAAAGAGTTCAATTCTTGTGTGCGTGCATGTAACCCAGGCGGCATGTAATGTCGTAGCTTTGCCAATGTTTGGCAAAGACTTCAGGTCTTGTGCTCGCACATGTGTCTCAAGCGGCGTGTAATGCCGAAGCTTTGCCGATGTTTGGCGAAGACTTCTGGCCTTTTGCGCGCATTTTTCTCTGGAGACGTGCAATGTCGTAGCTTTTCCAATGTTTGAAAAAGACTTCAGGTCTTGTCCGTAGCTTTTCCAATGTTTGGCAAAGACTTTAGGTCTTGTGTGCTCCTGCGTCTCAGGCAATGTGTAATGCAGTAGCTTTGCCAATGTTTGGCAAAGAGTTCAGGTCTTTTGCGCGCGCATGTGTCTCAGGCGACGTGTATTGCCGTTGCTTTGCCAAACACAGGTCTTGTGCGCACGTTTGTGTCTCATGAGACGTGTTATGCCGTAGCTTTGCAAATGTACGGCATAGAGTTCAGGTCGGGTGCGCGTGCCTGTGTCACGCGGCGTGTAATGCCGTAGCTTTGCCAATGTTTGGCAAAGAGTTCAGGACTTGTGTGCGCGCATGTGTTTCAGGCGGGGTGTAATGCCGTAGGTTTGCCAATGTTTGGCAAAGACTTCAGGTCTTGTGCGCGCGACTGTGTCTGAGGCGCCGTGTAATGCCATAGCTTTGCCAATGTTTGGCAAGGACTTCTGGTCTAGTGCGCGCGCCTGTGTCTCAGGCGCCGTGTATTGTCGTAGCTTGGCCAATGTTTGGCAAAGACTTTAGGTCTTGTGCGCTCATGTGTCTCAGGAGAGGTGTAATGTCATAGCTTTGCAAATGTTGGGCATAGAGTTCAGGTCTGGTGCGCGCGCCTTTGTCACGCGGCGTGTAATGCCGTAGCTTTACCAATGTTTGGCAAAGAGTTCAGGTCTTGTGCGCACGCCTGTGTCTCACGCGACGTGTAATGCCGTAGCTTAGCCAATGTTTGGCCAAGAGTTCAGGTCTTGTGTGCACGCCTGTGTCTCAGGCGGTGTGTAATGCCGTAGCTTTGCCAATGTTTGGTAACCACTTCAACACATGTGCGCGCACATGTGTTTCTGGCGGCGTGTATTGCCGTAGCTTTGCCAACTTTAGCAAAGACGTCAGGTCGTGTGCGCGTGCATGTGTCTCAGGCGGCGTGTAATGTCGCAGCTTTGTCAATGATTGGTAAAGACTTCAGGTCTTGTGCGCGCGCATGTGTTTCAATCGGGGTGAAATGTCGTAGCTTTGCCAATTTTTGGCAAAGACTTCAGGTCTTGTGCGCGCGCCTGTGTCTGAGGCGTTGTGTAATGCCGTAACTTTGCCAATGTTTGGCATGGACTTCAGGTCTTGTGCGCGAGCCTGTGTCTCAGGCGGCGTGTAATGCTGTTGCTTAGCCAACGTTTGGCAAAGAATTCAGGTCTTGTGCGCGCGCCTGTGTCTCATGCGGCGTATAACGCCGTAGCTTTGCCAAACACAGGTCTTGTGTGCACGCCTGTGTCTTAGGCGGCGTGTAATAGCGTAGCTTTGCCAATGTTGGGCAAAGACTTTAGATCTTGTGCGCATGCCTGTGTCTCAGGCGGCGTCTAATGCAGTAGCTTTGCCAATGTTTGGCAAAGACATCAGGTCTTGCGTGCGCGCCTGTGTCTCAGGCGTCGTGTAATGCTGTAGCTTTGCCAATGTTTGGCAAAGAGTTCAATTCTTGTGTGCGTGCATGTAACCCAGGCGGCGTGTAATGTCGTAGCTTTGCCATTGTTTGGCAAAGACTTCAGGTCTTGTGCTCGCACATGTGTCTCAAGCGGAGTGTAATGCCGAAGCTTTGCCGATGTTTGGCGAAGACTTCAGGCCTTTTGCGCGCATTTTTCTCAGGAGACGTGCAATGTCATAGCTTTTCCAATGTTTGAAAAAGACTTCAGGTCTTGTCAGTAGCTTTGCCAATGTTTGGCAAAGACTTTAGGTCTTGTGTTCTCCTGCGTCTCAGGCAAGGTGTAATGCTGTAGCTTTGCCAATGTTTGGCAAAGAGTTCAGGTCTTTTGCGGGCGCATGTGTCTCAGGCGACGTGTATTGCCGTAGCTTTGCCAAACATATGTCTTGTGCGCACGTTTGTGTCTCATGAGACGTGTTATGCCGTAGCTTTGCAAATGTACGGCATAGAATTCAGGTCGGATGCGCGCGCCTGTGTCACGCGGCGTGTAATGCCGTAGCTTTGCCAATGTTTGGCAAAGAGTTCAGGACTTGTGTGCGCGCATGTGTTTCAGGCGGGGTGTAATGCCGTAGGTTTGCCAATGTTTGGCAAAGACTTCAGGTCTTGTGCGCGCGTCTGAGGCGCCGTGTAATGCCATAGCTTTGCCAATGTTTGGCAAGGACTTCTGGTCTAATGCGCACGCCTGTTTCTCAGGAGGCGTGTAATGCCGTAGCTTTGTCAATGTTTGGCAAAGACTTCAGGTCTTGTGCGCGCGCCTGTGTCTCAGGCGCCGTGTAATGTCGTAGCTTGGCCAATGTTTGGCAAAGACTTTAGGTCTTGTGCGCTCATGTGTCTCAGGAGAGGTGTAATGTCATAGCTTTGCAAATGTTGGGCATAGAGTTCAGGTCTGGTGCGCGCGCCTTTGTCACGCGGCGTGTAATGCCGTAGCTTTACCAATGTTTGGCAAAGAGTTCAGGTCTTGTGCGCACGCCTGTGTCTCACGCGACGTGTAATGCCGTAGCTTAGCCAATGTTTGGCAAAGAGTTCAGGTCTTGTGTGCACGCCTGTGTCTCAGGCGGTGTGTAATGCCGTAGCTTTGCCAATGTTTGGTAACCACTTCAACACATGTGCGCGCACATGTATTTCTGGCGGCGTGTATTGCCGTAGCTTTGCCAACTTTAGCAAAGACGTCAGGTCGTGTGCGCGTGCATGTGTCTCAGGCGGCGTGTAATGTCGCAGCTTTGTCAATGATTGGTAAAGACTTCTGGTCTTGTGCGCGTGCATGTGTTTCAATCGGGGTGAAATGTCGTAGCTTTGCCAATGTTTGGCAAAGACTTCAGGTCGTGTGCGCGCGCCTGTGTCTGAGGCGTTGTGTAATGCCGTAACTTTGCCAATGTTTGGCATGGACTTCAGGTCTTGTGCGCGAGCCTGTGTCTCAGGCGGCGTGTAATGCTGTTGCTTAGCCAACGTTTGGCAAAGAATTCAGGTCTTGTGCGCGCGCCTGTGTCTCATGCGGCGTATAACGCCGTAGCTTTGCCAAACACAGGTCTTGTGTGCACGCCTGTGTCTTAGGCGGCGTGTAATAGCGTAGCTTTGCCAATGTTGGGCAAAGACTTTAGATCTTGTGCGCATGCCTGTGTCTCAGGCGGCGTCTAATGCCGTAGCTTTGCCAATGTTTGGCAAAGACATCAGGTCTTGCGTGCGCGCCTGTGTCTCAGGCGTCGTGTAATGCTGTAGCTTTGCCAATGTTTGGCAAAGAGTTCAATTCTTGTGTGCGTGCATGTAACCCAGGCGGCGTGTAATGTCGTAGCTTTGCCAATGTTTGGCAAAGACTTCAGGTCTTGTGCTCGCACATGTGTCTCAAGCGGAGTGTAATGCCGAAGCTTTGCCAATGTTTGGCGAAGACTTCAGGCCTTTTGCGCGCATTTTTCTCAGGAGACGTGCAATGTCATAGCTTTTCCAATGTTTGAAAAAGACTTCAGGTCTTGTCAGTAGCTTTGCCAATGTTTGGCAAAGACTTTAGGTCTTGTGTTCTCCTGCGTCTCAGGCAAGGTGTAATGCTGTAGCTTTGCCAATGTTTGGCAAAGAGTTCAGGTCTTTTGCGCGCGCATGTGTCTCAGGCGACGTGTATTGCCGTAGCTTTGCCAAACATATGTCTTGTGCGCACGTTTGTGTCTCATGAGACGTGTTATGCCGTAGCTTTGCAAATGTACGGCATATAATTCAGGTCGGATGCGCGCGCCTGTGTCACGCGGCGTGTAATGCCGTAGCTTTGCCAATGTTTGGCAAAGAGTTCAGGACTTGTGTGCGCGCATGTGTTTCAGGCGGGGTGTAATGCCGTAGGTTTGCCAATGTTTGGCAAAGACTTCAGGTCTTGTGCGCGCGTCTGAGGCGCCGTGTAATGCCATAGCTTTGCCAATGTTTGGCAAGGACTTCTGGTCTAATGCGCACGCCTGTTTCTCAGGAGGCGTGTAATGCCGTAGCTTTGTCAATGTTTGGCAAAGACTTCAGGTCTTGTGCGCGCGCCTGTGTCTCAGGCGCCGTGTAATGTCGTAGCTTGGCCAATGTTTGGCAAAGACTTTAGGTCTTGTGCGCTCATGTGTCTCAGGAGAGGTGTAATGTCATAGCTTTGCAAATGTTGGGCATAGAGTTCAGGTCTGGTGCGCGCGCCTTTGTCACGCGGCGTGTAATGCCGTAGCTTTACCAATGTTTGGCAAAGAGTTCAGGTCTTGTGCGCACGCCTGTGTCTCACGCGACGTGTAATGCCGTAGCTTAGCCAATGTTTGGCAAAGAGTTCAGGTCTTGTGTGCACGCCTGTGTCTCAGGCGGTGTGTAATGCCGTAGCTTTGCCAATGTTTGGTAACCACTTCAACACATGTGCGCGCACATGTGTTTCTGGCGGCGTGTATTGCCGTAGCTTTGCCAACTTTAGCAAAGACGTCAGGTCGTGTGCGCGTGCATGTGTCTCAGGCGGCGTGTAATGTCGCAGCTTTGTCAATGATTGGTAAAGACTTCAGGTCTTGTGCGCGTGCATGTGTTTCAATCGGGGTGAAATGTCGTAGCTTTGCCAATGTTTGGCAAAGACTTCAGGTCGTGTGCGCGCGCCTGTGTCTGAGGCGTTGTGTAATGCCGTAACTTTGCCAATGTTTGGCATGGACTTCAGGTCTTGTGCGCGAGCCTGTGTCTCAGGCGGCGTGTAATGTTGTTGCTTAGCCAACGTTTGGCAAAGAATTCAGGTCTTGTGCGCGCGCCTGTGTCTCATGCGGCGTATAACGCCGTAGCTTTGCCAAACACAGGTCTTGTGTGCACGCCTGTGTCTTAGGCGGCGTGTAATGCCGTAGCTTTGCCAATGTTGGGCAAAGACTTTAGATCTTGTGCGCATGCCTGTGTCTCAGGCGGCGTCTAATGCCGTAGCTTTGCCAATGTTTGGCAAAGACATCAGGTCTTGCGTGCGCGCCTGTGTCTCTGGCGTCGTGTAATGCTGTAGCTTTGCCAATGTTTGGCAAAGAGTTCAATTCTTGTGTGCGTGCATGTAACCCAGGCGGCGTGTAATGTCGTAGCTTTGCCAATGTTTGGCAAAGACTTCAGGTCTTGTGCTCGCACATGTGTCTCAAGCGGAGTGTAATGCCGAAGCTTTGCCGATGTTTGGCGAAGACTTCAGGCCTTTTGCGCGCATTTTTCTCAGGAGACGTGCAATGTCATAGCTTTTCCAATGTTTGAAAAAGACTTCAGGTCTTGTCAGTAGCTTTGCCAATGTTTGGCAAAGACTTTAGGTCTTGTGTTCTCCTGCGTCTCAGGCAAGGTGTAATGCTGTAGCTTTGCCAATGTTTGGCAAAGAGTTCAGGTCTTTTGCGCGCGCATGTGTCTCAGGCGACGTGTATTGCCGTAGCTTTGCCAAACATATGTCTTGTGCGCACGTTTGTGTCTCATGAGACGTGTTATGCCGTAGCTTTGCAAATGTACGGCATATAATTCAGGTCGGATGCGCGCGCCTGTGTCACGCGGCGTGTAATGCCGTAGCTTTGCCAATGTTTGGCAAAGAGTTCAGGACTTGTGTGCGCGCATGTGTTTCAGGCGGGGTGTAATGCCGTAGGTTTGCCAATGTTTGGCAAAGACTTCAGGTCTTGTGCGCGCGTCTGAGGCGCCGTGTAATGCCATAGCTTTGCCAATGTTTGGCAAGGACTTCTGGTCTAATGCGCACGCCTGTTTCTCAGGAGGCGTGTAATGCCGTAGCTTTGTCAATGTTTGGCAAAGACTTCAGGTCTTGTGCGCGCGCCTGTGTCTCAGGCGCCGTGTAATGTCGTAGCTTGGCCAATGTTTGGCAAAGACTTTAGGTCTTGTGCGCTCATGTGTCTCAGGAGAGGTGTAATGTCATAGCTTTGCAAATGTTGGGCATAGAGTTCAGGTCTGGTGCGCGCGCCTTTGTCACGCGGCGTGTAATGCCGTAGCTTTACCAATGTTTGGCAAAGAGTTCAGGTCTTGTGCGCACGCCTGTGTCTCACGCGACGTGTAATGCCGTAGCTTAGCCAATGTTTGGCAAAGAGTTCAGGTCTTGTGTGCACGCCTGTGTCTCAGGCGGTGTGTAATGCCGTAGCTTTGCCAATGTTTGGTAACCACTTCAACACATGTGCGCGCACATGTGTTTCTGGCGGCGTGTATTGCCGTAGCTCTGCCAACTTTAGCAAAGACGTCAGGTCGTGTGCGCGTGCATGTGTCTCAGGCGGCGTGTAATGTCGCAGCTTTGTCAATGATTGGTAAAGACTTCAGGTCTTGTGCGCGCGCATGTGTTTCAATCGGGGTGAAATGTCGTAGCTTTGCCAATGTTTGGCAAAGACTTCAGGTCTTGTGCGCGCGCCTGTGTCTGAGGCGTTGTGTAATGCCGTAACTTTGCCAATGTTTGGCAAGGACTTCAGGTCTTGTGCGCGAGCCTGTGTCTCAGGCGGGGTGTAATGCTATAGCTTAGCCAACATTTGGCAAAGAATTCAGGTCTTGTGCGCGCACCTGTGTCTCAGGCGGCGTATAACGCCGAAGCTTTGCCAAACACAGGTCTTATGCGCACGCATGTGTCTTACGCGGCGTGTAATGCCGTAGCTTTGCCAATGTTGGGCAAAGACTTTAGATCTTGTGTGCATGCCTGTGTCTCAGGCGGCGTCTAATGCCGTAGCTTTGCCAATGTTTGGCAAAGACTTCAGCTCTTGCGTGCGCGACTGTGTCTCAGGCGTCGTGTAATGCCGTAGCTTTGCCAATGTTTGGCAAAGAGTTCAATTCTTGTGTGCGTGCATGAAACCCAGGCGGCGTGTAATGTCGTAGCTTTGCCAATGTTTGGCAAAGACTTCAGGTCTTGTGCTCGCACATTTGACTCAAGCGGCGTGTAATGCCGAAGCTTTGCCGATGTTTGGCGAAGACTTCAGGCCTTTTGCGCGCATTTTTCTCAGGAGACGTGCAATGTCGTAGCTTTTCCAATGTTTGAAAAAGACTTCAGGTCTTGTCCGTAGCTTTGCCAATGTTTGGAAAAGACTTTAGGTCTTGTGTGCTCCTGCGTCTCAGGCAAGGTGTAATGCAGTAGCTTTGCCAATGTTTGGCAAAGAGTTCAGGTCTTTTGCGCGCGCATGTGTCTCAGGCGACGTGTATTGCCGTAGCTTTGCCAAACACAGGTCTTGTGCGCACGTTTGTGTCTAATGAGACGTGTTATGCCGTAGCTTTGCAAATGTACGGCATAGAGTTCAGGTCGGGTGCGCGCACCTGTGTCACGCGGCGTGTAATGCCGTAGCTTTGCCAATGTTTGGGAAAGAGTTCAGGACTTGTGTGCGCGCATGTGTTTCAGGCGGGGTGTAATGTCGCAGGTTTGCTAATGTTTGGCAAAGACTTCAGGTCTTGTGCGCGCGACTGTGTCTGAGGCGCCGTGTAATGCCATAGCTTTGCCAATGTTTGGCAAGGACTTCTGGTCTAGTGCGCGCACCTGTGTCTCAGGAGGCGTGTAATGCCGTAGCTTTTTCAATGTTTGGCAAAGACTTCAGGTCTTGTGCGCGCCTTTGTCTCAGGCGCCGTGTAATGTCGTAGCTTGGCCAATGTTTGGCAAAGACTTTAGGTCTTGTGCGCTCATGTGTCTCAGGAGAGGTGTAATGTCGTAGATTTGCAAATGTTGGGCATAGAGTTCAGGTCTGGTGCGCGTGCCTTTGTCACGCGGCGTGTAATGCCGTAGCTTTACCAATGTTTGGCAAAGAGTTCAGGTCTTGTGCGCACGCCTGTGTCTCAGGCGACGTGTAATACCGTAGCTTTGCCAATGTTTGGCAAAGAGTTCATGTCTTGTGTGCACGCCTGTGTCTCAGGCGGGGTGTAATGCCGTAGCTTTGCCAATGTTTGGTAACCACTTCAACACATGTGCGCGCACATGTGTTTCTGGCGGCGTGTATTGCCGTAGCTTTGCCAACTTTAGCAAAGACGTCAGGTCGTGTGCGCGTGCATGTGTCTCAGGCGGCGTGTAATGTCGCAGCTTTGTCAATGATTGGTATGACTTCAGGTCTTGTGCGCGCGCATGTGTTTCAATTGGGGTGAAATGTCGTAGCTTTGCCAATGTTTGGCAAAGACATCAGGACTTGTGCGCGCGCCTGTGTCTGAGGCGTTGTGTAATGCCGTCACTTTGCCAATGTTTGGCAAGGACTTCAGGTCTTGTGCGCGAGCCTGTGTCTCAAGCGGCGTGTAATGCTGTAGCTTAGCCAACGTTTGGCAAAGAATTCAGGTCTTGTGCGCGCGCCTGTGTCTCAGGCGGCGTATAATGCCGTAGCTTTGCCAAACACTGTGTCTTAGGCGGCGTGTAATGCCGTAGCTTTGCCAATGTTGGGCAAAGACATTAGATCTTGTGCGCATGCCTGTGTTTCAAGCGGCGTCTAATGCCGTAGCTTTGCCAATGTTTGGCAAAGACTTCAGGTCTTGCGTGCGCGCCTGTGTCTCAGGCGTCGTGTAATGCCGTAGCTTTGCCAATGTTTGGCAAAGAGTTCAATTCTTGTGCGTGTGCATGTAACCCAGGCGGCGTGTAATGTCGTAGCTTTGCCAATGTTTGGCAAAGACTTCAGGTCTTGTGCTCGCACATCTGTCTCAAGCGGCGTGTAATGCCGAAGCTTTGCCGATATTTGGCGAAGACTTCAGTCCTTTTGCGCGCATATTTCTCAGGAGACGTGCAATGTAGTAGCTTTTCCAATGTTTGAAAAAGACTTCAGGTCTTGTCCGTAGCTTTGCCAATGTTTGGCAAAGACTTTAGGTCTTGTGTGCTCCTGCGTCTCAGGAGAGGTGTAATGCCGTAGCTTTGCCAATGTTTGGCAAAGAGTTCAGGTCTTTTGCGCGCGCATGTGTCTCAGGCGACGTGTATTGCCATAGCTTTGCCAAACACAGGTCTTGTGCGCATGATTGTGTCTCAGGAGACGTGTAATGCCTTAGCTTTGCAAATATATGGCATGGAGTTCAGGTCGGGTGTGCGCGCCTGTGTCATGCGGCGTGTAATGCCGTAGCTTTGCCAATGTTTGGCAAAGAGTTCAGGTCTTTTGTGCGCGCATGTGTTTCAGGCGTAGTGTAATTTCGTAGGTTTGCCAACGTTTGGCAAAGACTTCGGGTCTTGTCCGTGCGCCTGTGTCTCAGGCAACGTGTAATGCCGTAGCTTTGCCAATGTTTGGCAAAGACTTCAGGTCTTGTGCGCGCGCCTGTGTCTCAGGCGGCGTGTAATGCTGTAGCTTTGCCAATGTTTGGCAAAGAGTTCAGTTCTTGTGCGCGTGCATGTAACCCAAGCGGCGTGTAATGTCGTAGCTTTGCCAATGTTTGGCAAAGACTTCAGGTCTTGTGCTTGCACATGTGTCTCAAGCGGCGTGTAATGCCGAAGCTTTCCCGATGTTTGGCGAAGACTTCAGGCCTTTTGCGCGCATGTTTCTCAGGAGACGCGCAATGTCGTAGCTTTTCCAATGTTTGAAAAAGACTTCAAGTCTTGTCCGTAGCTTTGCCAATGTTTGGCAAAGACTTTAGGTCTTGTGTGCTCCTGCGTCTCAGGCGAGGTGTAATGCCGTAGCTTTGCCAATGTTTGGCAAAGAGTTCAGGTCTTTTGCGCGCGCATGTGTCTCAGGCGACATGTATTGCCATAGCTTTGCCAAACACAGGTCTTGTGCGCATGATTGTGTCTCAGGAGACGTGTAATGCCTTAGCTTTGCAAATATATGGCATGGATATCAGGTCGGGTGCGCGCGCCAGTGTCATGCGGCGTGTAATGCCGTAGCTTTGCCAATGTTTGGCAAAGAGTTCAGGTCTTTTGTGCGCGCATATGTTTCAGGCGGAGTGTAATTCCGTAGGTTTGCCAACGTTTGGAAAAGACTTCGGGTCTTGTTCGTGCGCCTCTGTCTCAGGCGACGTGTAATGCCGTAGCTTTGCCCATGTTTGGCAAAGACTTCAGGTCTTGTGCGCGCGCCTGTGTCTCAGGCGGCGTGTAATGCTGTAGCTTTGCCAATGTTTGGCAAAGAGTTCAGTTCTTGTGCGCGTGCATGTAACCCAGGCGGCGTGTAATGTCGTAGCTTTGCCAATGTTTGGCAAAGACTTCAGGTCTTGTGCTCGCACATGTGTCTCAAGCGGCGTGTAATGCCGAAGCTTTGCCGATGTTTGGCGAAGACTTCAGGCCTTTTGCGCGCATGTTTCTTAGGAGACGTGCAATGTCTTAGCTTTTCCAATGTTTGAAAAAGACTTCAGGTCTTGTTCGTAGCTTTGCCAATGTTTGGTAAAGACTTTAGGTCTTGTGTGCTCCTGCGTCTCAGGCGAGGTGTAATGCCGTAGCTTTGCGAATGTTAGGCAAAGAGTTCTGGTCTTTTGCGTGCGCATGTGTCTCAGGCGACGTGTATTGCCGTAGCTTTGCCAAACACAGGTCCTGTGCGCACGCTTGTGTCTCATGAGACGTGTTATGCCTTAGCTTTGCAAATGTACGTCATAGAGTTCAGGACGGGTGCGCGCGCCTGTGTCTCGTGGCGTGTAATGCCGTAGCTTTGCCATTGTTTGGCAAAGAGTTCAGGATTTGTGTGCGCGCATGTGTTTCAGGCGGGGTGTAATGCCGTAGGTTTGCCAATGTTTGGCAAAGACTTCAGGTCTTGTGCGCGCGACTGTGTCTGAGGCGCCGTGTAATGCCATAGCTTTGCCAATGTTTGGCAAGGACTTCTGGTCTAGTGCGCGCGCCTGTGTCTCAGGAGGCGTGTAATGCCGTAGCTTTGTCAATGTTTTGCAAAGACTTCAGGTCTTGTGCGCGCGCCTGTGTCTCAGGCGCCGTGTAATGTCGTAGCTTGGCCAATGTTTGGCAAAGACTTTAGGTCTTGTCCGCTCATGTGTCTCAGGAGAGGTGTAATGTCGTAGCTTTGCAAATGTTGGGCATAGAGTTCAGGTCTGGTGCGCGCGCCTTTGTCACGCGACGTGTAATGCCGTAGCTTTACCAATGTTTGGCAAAGAGTTTAGGTCTTGTGCGCACGCCTGTGTCTCACGCGGCGTGTAATGCTGTAGCTTTGCCAATGATTGGCAAAGAGTTCAGGTCTTGTGTGCACGCCTGTGTCTCAGGCGGTGTGTAATGCCGTAGCTTTGCCAATGTTTGGTAACCACTTCAACACATGTGCGCGCACATGTGTTTCTGGCGGCGTGTATTGCCGTAGCTTTGCCAACTTTAGCAAAGACGTCAGGTCGTGTGCGCGTGCATGTGTCTCAGGCGGCGTGTAATGTCGCAGCTTTGTCAATGATTGGTAAAGACTTCAGGTCTTGTGCGCGCGCATGTGTTTCAATCGGGGTGACATGTCGTAGCTTTGCCAATGTTTGGCAAAGACTTCAGGTCTTGTGCGCGCGCCTGTGTCTGAGGCGTTGTGTAATGCCGTCACTTTGCCAATGTTTGGCAAGGACATCAGGTCTTGTGCGCGAGCCTGTGTCACAGGCGGCGTGTAATGCTGTAGCTTAGCCAACGTTTGGCAAAGAATTCAGGTCTTGTGCGCGCGCCTGTGTCTCAGGCGGCGTATAATGCCATAGCTTTGCCAAACACAGGTCTTGTGCGCACGACTGTGTCTTAGGCGGCGTGTAATGCCGTAGCTTTGCCAATGTTGGGCAAAGACTTTAGATCTTGTGCGCATGCCTGTGTCTCAGGCGGCGTCTAATGCAGTAGCTTTGCCAATGTTTGGCAAAGACATCAGGTCTTGCGTGCGCGCCTGTGTCTCAGGCGTCGTGTAATGCTGTAGCTTTGCCAATGTTTGGCAAAGAGTTCAATTCTTGTGTGCGTGCATGTAACCCAGGCGGCGTGTAATGTCGTAGCTTTGCCAATGTTTGGCAAAGACTTCAGGTCTTGTGCTCGCACATGTGTCTCAAGCGGAGTGTAATGCCGAAGCTTTGCCGATGTTTGGCGAAGACTTCAGGCCTTTTGCGCGCATTTTTCTCAGGAGACGTGCAATGTCATAGCTTTTCCAATGTTTGAAAAAGACTTCAGGTCTTGTCAGTAGCTTTGCCAATGTTTGGCAAAGACTTTAGGTCTTGTGTTCTCCTGCGTCTCAGGCAAGGTGTAATGCTGTAGCTTTGCCAATGTTTGGCAAAGAGTTCAGGTCTTTTGCGCGCGCATGTGTCTCAGGCGACGTGTATTGCCGTAGCTTTGCCAAACATATGTCTTGTGCGCACGTTTGTGTCTCATGAGACGTGTTATGCCGTAGCTTTGCAAATGTACGGCATAGAATTCAGGTCGGATGCGCGCGCCTGTGTCACGCGGCGTGTAATGCCGTAGCTTTGCCAATGTTTGGCAAAGAGTTCAGGACTTGTGTGCGCGCATGTGTTTCAGGCGGGGTGTAATGCCGTAGGTTTGCCAATGTTTGGCAAAGACTTCAGGTCTTGTGCGCGCGTCTGAGGCGCCGTGTAATGCCATAGCTTTGCCAATGTTTGGCAAGGACTTCTGGTCTAATGCGCACGCCTGTTTCTCAGGAGGCGTGTAATGCCGTAGCTTTGTCAATGTTTGGCAAAGACTTCAGGTCTTGTGCGCGCGCCTGTGTCTCAGGCGCCGTGTAATGTCGTAGCTTGGCCAATGTTTGGCAAAGACTTTAGGTCTTGTGCGCTCATGTGTCTCAGGAGAGGTGTAATGTCATAGCTTTGCAAATGTTGGGCATAGAGTTCAGGTCTGGTGCGCGCGCCTTTGTCACGCGGCGTGTAATGCCGTAGCTTTACCAATGTTTGGCAAAGAGTTCAGGTCTTGTGCGCACGCCTGTGTCTCACGCGACGTGTAATGCCGTAGCTTAGCCAATGTTTGGCAAAGAGTTCAGGTCTTGTGTGCACGCCTGTGTCTCAGGCGGTGTGTAATGCCGTAGCTTTGCCAATGTTTGGTAACCACTTCAACACATGTGCGCGCACATGTATTTCTGGCGGCGTGTATTGCCGTAGCTTTGCCAACTTTAGCAAAGACGTCAGGTCGTGTGCGCGTGCATGTGTCTCAGGCGGCGTGTAATGTCGCAGCTTTGTCAATGATTGGTAAAGACTTCAGGTCTTGTGCGCGTGCATGTGTTTCAATCGGGGTGAAATGTCGTAGCTTTGCCAATGTTTGGCAAAGACTTCAGGTCGTGTGCGCGCGCCTGTGTCTGAGGCGTTGTGTAATGCCGTAACTTTGCCAATGTTTGGCATGGACTTCAGGTCTTGTGCGCGAGCCTGTGTCTCAGGCGGCGTGTAATGCTGTTGCTTAGCCAACGTTTGGCAAAGAATTCAGGTCTTGTGCGCGCGCCTGTGTCTCATGCGGCGTATAACGCCGTAGCTTTGCCAAACACAGGTCTTGTGTGCACGCCTGTGTCTTAGGCGGCGTGTAATAGCGTAGCTTTGCCAATGTTGGGCAAAGACTTTAGATCTTGTGCGCATGCCTGTGTCTCAGGCGGCGTCTAATGCCGTAGCTTTGCCAATGTTTGGCAAAGACATCAGGTCTTGCGTGCGCGCCTGTGTCTCAGGCGTCGTGTAATGCTGTAGCTTTGCCAATGTTTGGCAAAGAGTTCAATTCTTGTGTGCGTGCATGTAACCCAGGCGGCGTGTAATGTCGTAGCTTTGCCAATGTTTGGCAAAGACTTCAGGTCTTGTGCTCGCACATGTGTCTCAAGCGGAGTGTAATGCCGAAGCTTTGCCGATGTTTGGCGAAGACTTCAGGCCTTTTGCGCGCATTTTTCTCAGGAGACGTGCAATGTCATAGCTTTTCCAATGTTTGAAAAAGACTTCAGGTCTTGTCAGTAGCTTTGCCAATGTTTGGCAAAGACTTTAGGTCTTGTGTTCTCCTGCGTCTCAGGCAAGGTGTAATGCTGTAGCTTTGCCAATGTTTGGCAAAGAGTTCAGGTCTTTTGCGCGCGCATGTGTCTCAGGCGACGTGTATTGCCGTAGCTTTGCCAAACATATGTCTTGTGCGCACGTTTGTGTCTCATGAGACGTGTTATGCCGTAGCTTTGCAAATGTACGGCATAGAATTCAGGTCGGATGCGCGCGCCTGTGTCACGCAGCGTGTAATGCCGTAGCTTTGCCAATGTTTGGCAAAGAGTTCAGGACTTGTGTGCGCGCATGTGTTTCAGGCGGGGTGTAATGCCGTAGGTTTGCCAATGTTTGGCAAAGACTTCAGGTCTTGTGCGCGCGTCTGAGGCGCCGTGTAATGCTATAGCTTTGCCAATGTTTGGCAAGGACTTCTGGTCTAATGCGCACGCCTGTTTCTCAGGAGGCGTGTAATGCCGTAGCTTTGTCAATGTTTGGCAAAGACTTCAGGTCTTGTGCGCGCGCCTGTGTCTCAGGCGCCGTGTAATGTCGTAGCTTGGCCAATGTTTGGCAAAGACTTTAGGTCTTGTGCGCTCATGTGTCTCAGGAGAGGTGTAATGTCATAGCTTTGCAAATGTTGGGCATAGAGTTCAGGTCTGGTGCGCGCGCCTTTGTCACGCGGCGTGTAATGCCGTAGCTTTACCAATGTTTGGCAAAGAGTTCAGGTCTTGTGCGCACGCCTGTGTCTCACGCGACGTGTAATGCCGTAGCTTAGCCAATGTTTGGCAAAGAGTTCAGGTCTTGTGTGCACGCCTGTGTCTCAGGTGGTGTGTAATGCCGTAGCTTTGCCAATGTTTGGTAACCACTTCAACACATGTGCGCGCACATGTGTTTCTGGCGGCGTGTATTGCCGTAGCTTTGCCAACTTTAGCAAAGACGTCAGGTCGTGTGCGCGTGCATGTGTCTCAGGCGGCGTGTAATGTCGCAGCTTTGTCAATGATTGGTAAAGACTTCAGGTCTTGTGCGCGCGCATGTGTTTCAATCGGGGTGAAATGTCGTAGCTTTGCCAATGTTTGGCAAAGACTTCAGGTCTTGTGCGCGCGCCTGTGTCTGAGGCGTTGTGTAATGCCGTAACTTTGCCAATGTTTGGCAAGGACTTCAGGTCTTGTGCGCGAGCCTGTGTCTCAGGCGGCGTGTAATGCTATAGCTTAGCCAACGTTTGGCAAAGAATTCAGGTCTTGTGCGCGCACCTGTGTCTCAGGCGGCGTATAACGCCGAAGCTTTGCCAAACACAGGTCTTATGCGCACGCATGTGTCTTACGCGGCGTGTAATGCCGTAGCTTTGCCAATGTTGGGCAAAGACTTTAGATCTTGTGTGCATGCCTGTGTCTCAGGCGGCGTCTAATGCCGTAGCTTTGCCAATGTTTGGCAAAGACTTCAGCTCTTGCGTGCGCGGTTGTGTCTCAGGCGTCGTGTAATGCCGTAGCTTTGCCAATGTTTGGCAAAGAGTTCAATTCTTGTGTGCGTGCATGAAACCCAGGCGGCGTGTAATGTCGTAGCTTTGCCAATGTTTGGCAAAGACTTCAGGTCTTGTGCTCGCACATTTGACTCAAGCGGCGTGTAATGCCGAAGCTTTGCCGATGTTTGGCGAAGACTTCAGGCCTTTTGCGCGCATTTTTCTCAGGAGACGTGCAATGTCGTAGCTTTTCCAATGTTTGAAAAAGACTTCAGGTCTTGTCCGTAGCTTTGCCAATGTTTGGAAAAGACTTTAGGTCTTGTGTGCTCCTGCGTCTCAGGCAAGGTGTAATGCAGTAGCTTTGCCAATGTTTGGCAAAGAGTTCAGGTCTTTTGCGCGCGCATGTGTCTCAGGCGACGTGTATTGCCGTAGCTTTGCCAAACACAGGTCTTGTGCGCACGTTTGTGTCTAATGAGACGTGTTATGCCGTAGCTTTGCAAATGTACGGCATAGAGTTCAGGTCGGGTGCGCGCACCTGTGTCACGCGGCGTGTAATGCCGTAGCTTTGCCAATGTTTGGGAAAGAGTTCAGGACTTGTGTGCGCGCATGTGTTTCAGGCGGGGTGTAATGTCGTAGGTTTGCTAATGTTTGGCAAAGACTTCAGGTCTTGTGCGCGCGACTGTGTCTGAGGCGCCGTGTAATGCCATAGCTTTGCCAATGTTTGGCAAGGACTTCTGGTCTAGTGCGCGCACCTGTGTCTCAGGAGGCGTGTAATGCCGTAGCTTTTTCAATGTTTGGCAAAGACTTCAGGTCTTGTGCGCGCCTTTGTCTCAGGCGCCGTGTAATGTCGTAGCTTGGCCAATGTTTGGCAAAGACTTTAGGTCTTGTGCGCTCATGTGTCTCAGGAGAGGTGTAATGTCGTAGATTTGCAAATGTTGGGCATAGAGTTCAGGTCTGGTGCGCGTGCCTTTGTCACGCGGCGTGTAATGCCGTAGCTTTACCAATGTTTGGCAAAGAGTTCAGGTCTTGTGCGCACGCCTGTGTCTCAGGCGACGTGTAATACCGTAGCTTTGCCAATGTTTGGCAAAGAGTTCAGGTCTTGTGTGCACGCCTGTGTCTCAGGCGGGGTGTAATGCCGTAGCTTTGCCAATGTTTGGTAACCACTTCAACACATGTGCGCGCACATGTGTTTCTGGCGGCGTGTATTGCCGTAGCTTTGCCAACTTTAGCAAAGACGTCAGGTCGTGTGCGCGTGCATGTGTCTCAGGCGGCGTGTAATGTCGCAGCTTTGTCAATGATTGGTATGACTTCAGGTCTTGTGCGCGCGCATGTGTTTCAATTGGGGTGAAATGTCGTAGCTTTGCCAATGTTTGGCAAAGACATCAGGACTTGTGCGCGCGCCTGTGTCTGAGGCGTTGTGTAATGCCGTCACTTTGCCAATGTTTGGCAAGGACTTCAGGTCTTGTGCGCGAGCCTGTGTCTCAAGCGGCGTGTAATGCTGTAGCTTAGCCAACGTTTGGCAAAGAATTCAGGTCTTGTGCGCGCGCCTGTGTCTCAGGCGGCGTATAATGCCGTAGCTTTGCCAAACACTGTGTCTTAGGCGGCGTGTAATGCCGTAGCTTTGCCAATGTTGGGCAAAGACATTAGATCTTGTGCGCATGCCTGTGTTTCAAGCGGCGTCTAATGCCGTAGCTTTGCCAATGTTTGGCAAAGACTTCAGGTCTTGCGTGCGCGCCTGTGTCTCAGGCGTCGTGTAATGCCGTAGCTTTGCCAATGTTTGGCAAAGAGTTCAATTCTTGTGCGTGTGCATGTAACCCAGGCGGCGTGTAATGTCGTAGCTTTGCCAATGTTTGGCAAAGACTTCAGGTCTTGTGCTCGCACATCTGTCTCAAGCGGCGTGTAATGCCGAAGCTTTGCCGATATTTGGCGAAGACTTCAGTCCTTTTGCGCGCATATTTCTCAGGAGACGTGTAATGTAGTAGCTTTTCCAATGTTTGAAAAAGACTTCAGGTCTTGTCCGTAGCTTTGCCAATGTTTGGCAAAGACTTTAGGTCTTGTGTGCTCCTGCGTCTCAGGAGAGGTGTAATGCCGTAGCTTTGCCAATGTTTGGCAAAGAGTTCAGGTCTTTTGCGCGCGCATGTGTCTCAGGCGACGTGTATTGCCATAGCTTTGCCAAACACAGGTCTTGTGCGCATGATTGTGTCTCAGGAGACGTGTAATGCCTTAGCTTTGCAAATATATGGCATGGAGTTCAGGTCGGGTGCGCGCGCCTGTGTCATGCGGCGTGTAATGCCGTAGCTTTGCCAATGTTTGGCAAAGAGTTCAGGTCTTTTGTGCGCGCATGTGTTTCAGGCGTAGTGTAATTTCGTAGGTTTGCCAACGTTTGGCAAAGACTTCGGGTCTTGTCCGTGCGCCTGTGTCTCAGGCAACGTGTAATGCCGTAGCTTTGCCAATGTTTGGCAAAGACTACAGGTCTTGTGCGCGCGCCTGTGTCTCAGGCGGCGTGTAATGCTGTAGCTTTGCCAATGTTTGGCAAAGAGTTCAGTTCTTGTGCGCGTGCATGTAACCCAGGCGGCGTGTAATGTCGTAGCTTTGCCAATGTTTGGCAAAGACTTCAGGTCTTGTGCTTGCACATGTGTCTCAAGCGGCGTGTAATGCCGAAGCTTTCCCGATGTTTGGCGAAGACTTCAGGCCTTTTGCGCGCATGTTTCTCAGGAGACGCGCAATGTCGTAGCTTTTCCAATGTTTGAAAAAGACTTCAAGTCTTGTCCGTAGCTTTGCCAATGTTTGGCAAAGACTTTAGGTCTTGTGTGCTCCTGCGTCTCAGGCGAGGTGTAATGCCGTAGCTTTGCCAATGTTTGGCAAAGAGTTCAGGTCTTTTGCGCGCGCATGTGTCTCAGGCGACATGTATTGCCATAGCTTTGCCAAACACAGGTCTTGTGCGCATGATTGTGTCTCAGGAGACGTGTAATGCCTTAGCTTTGCAAATATATGGCATGGATATCAGGTCGGGTGCGCGCACCAGTGTCATGCGGCGTGTAATGCCGTAGCTTTGCCAATGTTTGGCAAAGAGTTCAGGTCTTTTGTGCGCGCATATGTTTCAGGCGGAGTGTAATTCCGTAGGTTTGCCAACGTTTGGAAAAGACTTCGGGTCTTGTTCGTGCGCCTCTGTCTCAGGCGACGTGTAATGCCGTAGCTTTGCCCATGTTTGGCAAAGACTTCAGGTCTTGTGCGCGCGCCTGTGTCTCAGGCGGCGTGTAATGCTGTAGCTTTGCCAATGTTTGGCAAAGAGTTCAGTTCTTGTGCGCGTGCATGTAACCCAGGCGGCGTGTAATGTCGTAGCTTTGCCAATGTTTGGCAAAGACTTCAGGTCTTGTGCTCGCACATGTGTCTCAAGCGGCGTGTAATGCCGAAGCTTTGCCGATGTTTGGCGAAGACTTCAGGCCTTTTGCGCGCATGTTTCTTAGGAGACGTGCAATGTCTTAGCTTTTCCAATGTTTGAAAAAGACTTCAGGTCTTGTCCGTAGCTTTGCCAATGTTTGGTAAAGACTTTAGGTCTTGTGTGCTCCTGCGTCTCAGGCGAGGTGTAATGCCGTAGCTTTGCGAATGTTAGGCAAAGAGTTCTGGTCTTTTGCGTGCGCATGTGTCTCAGGCGACGTGTATTGCCGTAGCTTTGCCAAACACAGGTCCTGTGCGCACGCTTGTGTCTCATGAGACGTGTTATGCCTTAGCTTTGCAAATGTACGTCATAGAGTTCAGGACGGGTGCGCGCGCCTGTGTCTCGTGGCGTGTAATGCCGTAGCTTTGCCATTGTTTGGCAAAGAGTTCAGGACTTGTGTGCGCGCATGTGTTTCAGGCGGGGTGTAATGCCGTAGGTTTGCCAATGTTTGGCAAAGACTTCAGGTCTTGTGCGCGCGACTGTGTCTGAGGCGCCGTGTAATGCCATAGCTTTGCCAATGTTTGGCAAGGACTTCTGGTCTAGTGCGCGCGCCTGTGTCTCAGGAGGCGTGTAATGCCGTAGCTTTGTCAATGTTTTGCAAAGACTTCAGGTCTTGTGCGCGCGCCTGTGTCTCAGGCGCCGTGTAATGTCGTAGCTTGGCCAATGTTTGGCAAAGACTTTAGGTCTTGTCCGCTCATGTGTCTCAGGAGAGGTGTAATGTCGTAGCTTTGCAAATGTTGGGCATAGAGTTCAGGTCTGGTGCGCGCGCCTTTGTCACGCGACGTGTAATGCCGTAGCTTTACCAATGTTTGGCAAAGAGTTTAGGTCTTGTGCGCACGCCTGTGTCTCACGCGGCGTGTAATGCTGTAGCTTTGCCAATGATTGGCAAAGAGTTCAGGTCTTGTGTGCACGCCTGTGTCTCAGGCGGTGTGTAATGCCGTAGCTTTGCCAATGTTTGGTAACCACTTCAACACATGTGCGCGCACATGTGTTTCTGGAGGCGTGTATTGCCGTAGCTTTGCCAACTTTAGCAAAGACGTCAGGTCGTGTTCGCGTGCATGTGTCTCAGGCGGCGTGTAATGTCGCAGCTTTGTCAATGATTGGTAAAGACTTCAGGTCTTGTGCGCGCGCATGTGTTTCAATCGGGGTGACATGTCGTAGCTTTGCCAATGTTTGGCAAAGACTTCAGGTCTTGTGCGCGCGCCTGTGTCTGAGGCGTTGTGTAATGCCGTCACTTTGCCAATGTTTGGCAAGGACATCAGGTCTTGTGCGCGAGCCTGTGTCACAGGCGGCGTGTAATGCTGTAGCTTAGCCAACGTTTGGCAAAGAATTCAGGTCTTGTGCGCGCGCCTGTGTCTCAGGCGGCGTATAATGCCATAGCTTTGCCAAACACAGGTCTTGTGCGCACGACTGTGTCTTAGGCGGCGTGTAATGCCGTAGCTTTGCCAATGTTGGGCAAAGACTTTAGATCTTGGGCGCATGCCTGTGTCTCAAGCGGCGTCTAATGCCGTAGCTTTGCCAATGTTTGGCAAAGACTTCAGGTCCTGCGTGCGCGCCTGTGTCTCAGGCGTCGTGTAATGCCGAAGCTTTGCCAATGTTTGGCAAAGAGTTCAATTCTTGTGCGTGTGCATGTAACCCAGGCGGCGTGTAATGTCGTAGCTTTGCCAATGTTTGGCAAAGACTTCAGGTCTTGTGCTCGCACATGTGTCTCAAGCGGCGTGTAATGCCGAAGCTTTGCCGATATTTGGCGAAGACTTCAGGCCTTTTGCGCGCATATTTCTCAGGAGACGTGCAATGTAGTAGCTTTTCCAATGTTTGGCAAAGACTTTAGGTCTTGTGTGCTCCTGCGTCTCAGGCGAGGTGTAATGCCGTTGCTTTGCCAATGTTTGGCAAAGAGTTCAGGTCTTTTGCGCGCCCATGTGTCTCAGGCGACATGTATTGCCATAGCTTTGCCAAACACAGGTCTTGTGCGCATGATTGTGTAACAAGAGACGTGTAATGCCTTAGCTTTGCAAATATATGGCATGGAGTTCAGGTCGGGTGCGCGCGCCTGTGTCATGCGGCATGTAATGCCGTAGCTTTGCAAATGTTTGGCAAAGAGTTCAGGTCTTTTGTGCGCGCATGTGTTTCAGGCGGGGTGTAATTTCGTAGGTTTGCCAACGTTTGGCAAAGACTTCGGGTCTTGTGCGTGCGCCTGTGTCTCAGGCGGCGTGTAATGCCGTAGCTTTGCCAATGTTTGGCAAAGACTTCAGGTCTTGTGCGCGCGCCTGTGTCTCAGGCGGCGTGTAATGCTGTAGCTTTGCCAATGTTTGGCAAAGAGTTCAGTTCTTGTGCGCGTGCATGTAACCCAGGTGGCGTGTAATGTCGTAGCTTTGCCAATGTTTGGCAAAGACTTCAGGTCTTGTGCTCGAACATGTGTCTCAAGCGGCGTGTAATGCCGAAGCTTTGCCGATGTTTGGCGAAGACTTCAGGCCTTTTGCGCGCATGTTTCTTAGGATACGTGCAATGTCTTAGCTTTTCCAATGTTTGAAAAAGACTTCAGGTCTTGTCCGTAGCTTTGCCAATGTTTGGCAAAGACTTTAGGTCTTGTGTGCTCCTGCGTCTCAGGCGAGGTGTAATGCCGTAGCTTTGCGAATGTTAGGCAAAGAGTTCAGGTCTTTTGCGTGCGCATGTGTCTCAGGCGACGTGTATTACCGTAGCTTTGCCAAACACAGGTCCTGTGCGCACGCTTGTGTCTCATGAGACGTGTTATGCCGTAGCTTTGCAAATGTTCAGCATAGAGTTCAGGACGGGTGCGCGCGCCTGTGTCTCGCGGCGTGTAATGTCGTAGCTTTGCCATTGTTTGGCAAAGAGTACAGGACTTGTGTGCGCGCATGTGTTTCAGGCGGGGTGTAATGCCGTAGGTTTGCCAATGTTTGGCAAAGACTTCAGGTCTTGTGCGCGCGACTGTGTCTGAGGCGCCGTGTAATGCCATAGCTTTGCCAATGTTTGGCAAGGACTTCTGGTCTAGTGCGCACGCCTGTGTCTCAGGAGGCGTGTAATGCCGTAGCTTTGTCAATGTTTTGCAAAGAATTCAGGTGTTGTGCGCGCGCCTGTGTCTCAGGCGCCGTGTAATGTCGTAGCGTGGCCAACGTTTGGCAAAGACTTTAGGTCTTGTGCGCTCATGTGTCTCAAGAGAGGTGTAATGTCGTTGCTTTGCAAATGTTGGGCATAGAGTTCAGGTCTGGTACGCGCGCCTTGTCACGCGACGTGTAATGCCGTAGCTTTACCAATGTTTGGCAAAGAGTTCAGGTCTTGTGCGCACGCCTGTGTCTCACGCGACGTGTAATGCCGTAGCTTTGCCAATGATTGGCAAAGAGTTCAGGTCTTGTGTGCACGCCTGTGTCTCAGGCGGTGTGTAATGCCGTAGCTTTGCCAATGTTTGGTAACCACTTCAACACATGTGCGCGCACATGTGTTTCTGGCGGCGTGTATTGCCGTAGCTTTGCCAACTTTAGCAAAGACGTCAGGTCGTGTGCGCGTGCATGTGTCTCAGGAGGCGTGTAAAGTCGCAGCTTTGTCAATGATTGGTAAAGACTCCAGGTCTTGTGCGCGCGCATGTGTTTCAATCGGGGTGAAATGTCGTAGCTTTGCCAATGTTTGGCAAAGACTTCAGGTCTTGTGTGCGCGCCTGTGTCTGAGGCGTTGTGTAATTCCGTCACTTTGCCAATGTTTGGCAAGGACTTCAGGTCTTGTGCGCGAGCCTGTGTCTCAGGCGGCGTGTAATGCTGTAGCTTAGCCAACGTTTGGCAAAGAATTCAGGTCTTGTGCGCGCGCGTGTGTCTCAGGCGGCGTATAATGCCGTAGCTTTGCCAAACACAGGTCTCGTGCGCACGACCGTGTCTTAGGCGGCGTGTAATGCCGTAGCTTTGCCAATGTTGGGCAAAGACTTTAGATCTTGGGCGCATGCCTGTGTCTCAAGCGGCGTCTAATGCCGTAGCTTTGCCAATGTTTGGCAAAGACTTCAGGTCTTGCGTGCGCGCCTGTGTTTCAGGCGTCGTGTAATGCCGTAGCTTTGCCAATGTTTTGCAAAGAGTTCAATTCTTGTGCGTGTGCATGTAACCCAGGCGGCGTGTAATGTCGTAGCTTTGCCAATGTTTGGTAAAGACTTCAGGTCTTGTGCTCGCACATGTGTCTCAAGCGGCGTGTAATGCCGAAGCTTTGCCGATATTTGGCGAAGACTTCAGGCCTTTTGCGCGCATATTTCTCAGGAGACGTGCAATGTAGTAGCTTTTCCAATGTTTGGCAAAGACTTTAGGTCTTGTGTGCTCCTGCGTCTCAGGCGAGGTGTAATGCCGTAGTTTTGCCAATGTTTGGCAAAGAGTTCAGGTCTTTTGCGCGCGCATGTGTCTCAGGCGACATGTATTGCCATAGCTTTGCCAAACACAGGTCTTGTGCGCATGATTGGGTAACAAGAGACGTGTAATGCCTTAGCTTTGCAAATATATGGCATGGAGTTCAGGTCGGGTGCGCGCGCCTGTGTCATGCGGCATGTAATGCCGTAGCTTTGCCAATGTTTGGCAAAGAGTTCAGGTCTTTTGTGCGCGCATGTGTTTCAGGCGGGGTGTAATTTCGTAGGTTTGCCAACGTTTGGCAAAGACTTCGGGTCTTGTGCGTGCGCCTGTGTCTCAGGCGGCGTGTAATGCCGTAGCTTTGCCAATGTTTGGCAAAGACTTCAGGTCTTGTGCGCGCGCCTGTGTCTCAGGCGGCGTGTAATGCTGTAGCTTTGCCAATGTTTGGCAAAGAGTTCAGTTCTTGTGCGCGTGCATGTAACCCAGGCAGCGTGTAATGTCGTAGCTTTGCCAATGTTTGGCAAAGACTTCAGGTCTTGTGCTCGCACATGTGTCTCAAGCGGCGTGTAACGCCGAAGCTTTGCCGATGTTTGGCGAAGACTTCAGGCCTTTTGCGCGCATGTTTCTTAGGATACGTGCAATGTCTTAGCTTTTCCAATGTTTGAAAAAGACTTCAGGTCTTGTCCGTAGCTTTGCCAATGTTTGGCAAAGACTTTAGGTCTTGTGTGCTCCTGCGTCTCAGGCGAGGTGTAATGCCGTAGCTTTGCGAATGTTAGGCAAAGAGTTCAGGTCTTTTGCGTGCGCATGTGTCTCAGGCGACGTGTATTGCCGTAGCTTTGCCAAACACAGGTCCTGTGCGCACGCTTGTGTCTCATGAGACGTGTTATGCCGTAGCTTTGCAAATGTTCAGCATAGAGTTCAGGACGGGTGCGCGCGCCTGTGTCTCGCGGCGTGTAATGTCGTAGCTTTGCCATTGTTTGGCAAAGAGTACAGGACTTGTGTGCGCGCATGTGTTTCAGGCGGGGTGTAATGCCGTAGGTTTGCCAATGTTTGGCAAAGACTTCAGGTCTTGTGCGCGCGACTGTGTCTGAGGCGCCGTGTAATGCCATAGCTTTGCCAATGTTTGGCAAGGACTTCTGGTCTAGTGTGCACGCCTGTGTCTCAGGAGGCGTGTAATGCCGTAGCTTTGTCAATGTTTTGCAAAGAATTCAGGTGTTGTGCGCGCGCCTGTGTCTCAGGCGCCGTGTAATGTCGTAGCGTGGCCAACGTTTGGCAAAGACTTTAGGTCTTGTGCGCTCATGTGTCTCAAGAGAGGTGTAATGTCGTAGCTTTGCAAATGTTGGGCATAGAGTTCAGGTCTGGTACGCGCTCCTTGTCACGCGACGTGTAATGCCGTAGCTTTACCAATGTTTGGCAAAGAGTTCAGGTCTTGTGCGCACGCCTGTGTCTCACGCGACGTGTAATGCCGTAGCTTTGCCAATGATTGGCAAAGAGTTCAGGTCTTGTGTGCACGCCTGTGTCTCAGGCGGTGTGTAATGCCGTAGCTTTGCCAATGTTTGGTAACCACTTCAACACATGTGCGCGCACATGTGTTTCTGGCGGCGTGTATTGCCGTAGCTTTGCCAACTTTAGCAAAGACGTCAGGTCGTGTGCGCGTGCATGTGTCTCAGGAGGCGTGTAATGTCGCAGCTTTGTCAATGATTGGTAAAGACTCCAGGTCTTGTGCGCGCGCATGTGTTTCAATCGGGGTGAAATGTCGTAGCTTTGCCAATGTTTGGCAAAGACTTCAGGTCTTGTGTGCGCGCCTGTGTCTGAGGCGTTGTGTAATTCCGTCACTTTGCCAATGTTTGGCAAGGACTTCAGGTCTTGTGCGCGAGCCTGTGTCTCAGGCGGCGTGTAATGCTGTAGCTTAGCCAACGTTTGGCAAAGAATTCAGGTCTTGTGCGCGCGCGTGTGTCTCAGGCGGCGTATAATGCCGTAGCTTTGCCAAACACAGGTCTCGTGCGCACGACCGTGTCTTAGGCGGCGTGTAATGACGTAGCTTTGCCAATGTTGGGCAAAGACTTTAGATCTTGGGCGCATGCCTGTGTCTCAAGCGGCGTCTAATGCCGTAGCTTTGCCAATGTTTGGCAAAGACTTCAGGTCTTGCGTGCGCGCCTGTGTTTCAGGCGTCGTGTAATGCCGTAGCTTTGCCAATGTTTTGCAAAGAGTTCAATTCTTGTGCGTGTGCATGTAACCCAGGCGGCGTGTAATGTCGTAGCTTTGCCAATGTTTGGCAAAGACTTCAGGTCTTGTGCTCGCACATGTGTCTCAAGCGGCGTGTAATGCCGAAGCTTTGTCGATATTTGGCGAAGACTTCAGGCCTTTTGCGCGCATATTTCTCAGGAGACGTGCAATGTAGTAGCTTTTCCAATGTTTGAAAAAGACTTCAGGTCTTGTCCGTAGCTTTGCCAATGTTTGGCAAAGACTTTAGGTCTTGTGTGCTCCTGCGTCTCAGGCGAGGTGTAATGCCGTAGCTTTGCCAATGTTTGGCAAAGAGTTCATGTCTTTTGCGCGCGCATGTGTCTCAGGCGACGTGTATTGCCATAGCTTTGCCAAACACAGGTCTTGTGCGCATGATTGTGTCTCAGGAGACATGTAATGCCTTAGCTTTGCAAATATATGGCATGGAGTTCAGGTCGGGTGCGCGCGCCTGTGTCATGCGGCGTGTAATGCCGTAGCTTTGCCAATGTTTGGCAAAGAGTTCAGGTCTTTTGTGCGCGCATGTGTTTCAGGCGGGGTGTAATTTCGTAGGTTTGCCAACGTTTGGCAAAGACTTCGGGTCTTGTGCGTGCGCCTGTGTCTCAGGCGGCGTGTAATGCCGTAGCTTTGCCAATGTTTGGCAAAGACTTCAGGCCTTGTGCGCGCGCCTGTGTCTCAGGCGGCGTGTAATGCTGTAGCTTTGCCAATGTTTGGCAAAGAGTTCAGTTCTTGTGCGCGTGCATGTAACCCAGGCGGCGTGTAATGTCGTAGCTTTGCCAATGTTTGGCAAAGACTTCAAGTCTTGTGCTCGCACATGTGTCTCAAGCGGCGTGTAATGCCGAAGCTTTGCCGATGTTTGGCGAAGACTTCAGGCCTTTTGCGCGCATGTTTCTTAGGATACGTGCAATGTCTTAGCTTTTCCAATGTTTGAAAAAGACTTCAGGTCTTGTCCGTAGCTTTGCCAATGTTTGGCAAAGACTTTAGGTCTTGTGTGCTCCTGCGTCTCAGGCGAGGTGTAATGCCGTAGCTTTGCGAATGTTAGGCAAAGAGTTCAGGTCTTTTGCGTGCGCATGTGTCTCAGGCGACGTGTATTGCCGTAGCTTTGCCAAACACAGGTCCTGTGCGCACGCTTGTGTCTCATGAGACGTGTTATGCCGTAGCTTTGCAAATGTTCAGCATAGAGTTCAGGACGGGTGCGCGCGCCTGTGTCTCGCGGCGTGTAATGTCGTAGCTTTGCCATTGTTTGGCAAAGAATACAGGACTTGTGTGCGCGCATGTGTTTCAGGCGGGGTGTAATGCCGTAGGTTTGCCAATGTTTGGCAAAGACTTCAGGTCTTGTGCGCGCGACTGTGTCTGAGGCGCCGTGTAATGCCATAGCTTTGCCAATGTTTGGCAAGGACTTCTGGTCTACTGCGCACGCCTGTGTCTCAGGAGGCGTGTAATGCCGTAGCTTTGTCAATGTTTTGCAAAGAATTCAGGTGTTGTGCGCGCGCCTGTGTCTCAGGCGCCGTGTAATGTCGTAGCGTGGCCAACGTTTGGCAAAGACTTTAGGTCTTGTGCGCTCATGTGTCTCAAGAGAGGTGTAATGTCGTAGCTTTGCAAATGTTGGGCATAGAGTTCAGGTCTGGTACGCGCGCCTTGTCACGCGACGTGTAATGCCGTAGCTTTACCAATGTTTGGCAAAGAGTTCAGGTCTTGTGCGCACGCCTGTGTCTCACGCGACGTGTAATGCCGTAGCTTTGCCAATGATTGGCAAAGAGTTCAGGTCTTGTGTGCACGCCTGTGTCTCAGGCGGTGTGTAATGCCGTAGCTTTGCCAATGTTTGGTAACCACTTCAACACATGTGCGCGCACATGTGTTTCTGGCGGCGTGTATTGCCGTAGCTTTGCCAACTTTAGCAAAGACGTCAGGTCGTGTGCGCGTGCATGTGTCTCAGGAGGCGTGTAATGTCGCAGCTTTGTCAATGATTGGTAAAGACTCCAGGTCTTGTGCGCGCGCATGTGTTTCAATCGGGGTGAAATGTCGTAGCTTTGCCAATGTTTGGCAAAGACTTCAGGTCTTGTGTGCGCGCCTGTGTCTGAGGCGTTGTGTTATTCCGTCACTTTGCCAATGTTTGGCAAGGACTTCAGGTCTTGTGCGCGAGCCTGTGTCTCAGGCGGCGTGTAATGCTGTAGCTTAGCCAACGTTTGGCAAAGAATTCAGGTCTTGTGCGCGCGCGTGTGTCTCAGGCGGCGTATAATGCCGTAGCTTTGCCAAACACAGGTCTCGTGCGCACGACCGTGTCTTAGGCGGCGTGTAATGCCGTAGCTTTGCCAATGTTGGGCAAAGACTTTAGATCTTGGGCGCATGCCTGTGTCTCAAGCGGCGTCTAATGCCGTAGCTTTGCCAATGTTTGGCAAAGACTTCTGGTCTTGCGTGCGCGCCTGTGTTTCAGGCGTCGTGTAATGCCGTAGCTTTGCCAATGTTTTGCAAAGAGTTCAATTCTTGTGCGTGTGCATGTAACCCAGGCGGCGTGTAATGTCGTAGCTTTGCCAATGTTTGGCAAAGACTTCAGGTCTTGTGCTCGCACATGTGTCTCAAGCGGCGTGTAATGCCGAAGCTTTGCCGATATTTGGCGAAGACTTCAGGCCTTTTGCGCGCATATTTCTCAGGAGACGTGCAATGTAGTAGCTTTTCCAATGTTTGAAAAAGACTTCAGGTCTTGTCCGTAGCTTTGCCAATGTTTGGCAAAGACTTTAGGTCTTGTGTGCTCCTGCGTCTCAGGCGAGGTGTAATGCCGTAGCTTTGCCAATGTTTGGCAAAGAGTTCATGTCTTTTGCGCGCGCATGTGTCTCAGGCGACGTGTATTGCCATAGCTTTGCCAAACACAGGTCTTGTGCGCATGATTGTGTCTCAGGAGACATGTAATGCCTTAGCTTTGCAAATATATGGCATGGAGTTCAGGTCGGGTGCGCGCGCCTGTGTCATGCGGCGTGTAATGCCGTAGCTTTGCCAATGTTTGGCAAAGAGTTCAGGTCTTTTGTGCGCGCATGTGTTTCAGGCGGGGTGTAATTTCGTAGGTTTGCCAACGTTTGGCAAAGACTTCGGGTCTTGTGCGTGCGCCTGTGTCTCAGGCGGCGTGTAATGCCGTAGCTTTGCCAATGTTTGGCAAAGACTTCAGGCCTTGTGCGCGCGCCTGTGTCTCAGGCGGCGTGTAATGCTGTAGCTTTGCCAATGTTTGGCAAAGAGTTCAGTTCTTGTGCGCGTGCATGTAACCCAGGCGGCGTGTAATGTCGTAGCTTTGCCAATGTTTGGCAAAGACTTCAAGTCTTGTGCTCGCACATGTGTCTCAAGCGGCGTGTAATGCCGAAGCTTTGCCGATGTTTGGCGAAGACTTCAGGCCTTTTGCGTGCATGTTTCTTAGGATACGTGCAATGTCTTAGCTTTTCCAATGTTTGAAAAAGACTTCAGGTCTTGTCCGTAGCTTTGCCAATGTTTGGCAAAGACTTTAGGTCTTGTGTGCTCCTGCGTCTCAGGCGAGGTGTAATGCCGTAGCTTTGCGAATGTTAGGCAAAGAGTTCAGGTCTTTTGCGTGCGCATGTGTCTCAGGCGACGTGTATTGCCGTAGCTTTGCCAAACACAGGTCCTGTGCGCACGCTTGTGTCTCATGAGACGTGTTATGCCGTAGCTTTGCAAATGTTCAGCATAGAGTTCAGGACGGGTGCGTGCGCCTGTGTCTCGCGGCGTGTAATGTCGTAGCTTTGCCATTGTTTGGCAAAGAATACAGGACTTGTGTGCGCGCATGTGTTTCAGGCGGGGTGTAATGCCGTAGGTTTGCCAATGTTTGGCAAAGACTTCAGGTCTTGTGCGCGCGACTGTGTCTGAGGCGCCGTGTAATGCCATAGCTTTGCCAATGTTTGGCAAGGACTTCTGGTCTAGTGCGCACGCCTGTGTCTCAGGAGGCGTGTAATGCCGTAGCTTTGTCAATGTTTTGCAAAGAATTCAGGTGTTGTGCGCGCGCCTGTGTCTCAGGCGCCGTGTAATGTCGTAGCGTGGCCAACGTTTGGCAAAGACTTTAGGTCTTGTGCGCTCATGTGTCTCAAGAGAGGTGTAATGTCGTAGCTTTGCAAATGTTGGGCATAGAGTTCAGGTCTGGTACGCGCGCCTTGTCACGCGACGTGTAATGCCGTAGCTTTACCAATGTTTGGCAAAGAGTTCAGGTCTTGTGCGCACGCCTGTGTCTCACGCGACGTGTAATGCCGTAGCTTTGCCAATGATTGGCAAAGAGTTCAGGTCTTGTGTGCACGCCTGTGTCTCAGGCGGTGTGTAATGCCGTAGCTTTGCCAATGTTTGGTAACCACTTCAACACATGTGCGCGCACATGTGTTTCTGGCGGCGTGTATTGCCGTAGCTTTGCCAACTTTAGCAAAGACGTCAGGTCGTGTGCGCGTGCATGTGTCTCAGGAGGCGTGTAATGTCGCAGCTTTGTCAATGATTGGTAAAGACTCCAGGTCTTGTGCGCGCGCATGTGTTTCAATCGGGGTGAAATGTCGTAGCTTTGCCAATGTTTGGCAAAGACTTCAGGTCTTGTGTGCGCGCCTGTGTCTGAGGCGTTGTGTAATTCCGTCACTTTGCCAATGTTTGGCAAGGACTTCAGGTCTTGTGCGCGAGCCTGTGTCTCAGGCGGCGTGTAATGCTGTAGCTTAGCCAACGTTTGGCAAAGAATTCAGGTCTTGTGCGCGCGCGTGTGTCTCAGGCGGCGTATAATGCCGTAGCTTTGCCAAACACAGGTCTCGTGCGCACGACCGTGTCTTAGGCGGCGTGTAATGCCGTAGCTTTGCCAATGTTGGGCAAAGACTTTAGATCTTGGGCGCATGCCTGTGTCTCAAGCGGCGTCTAATGCCGTAGCTTTGCCAATGTTTGGCAAAGACTTCTGGTCTTGCGTGCGCGCCTGTGTTTCAGGCGTCGTGTAATGCCGTAGCTTTGCCAATGTTTTGCAAAGAGTTCAATTCTTGTGCGTGTGCATGTAACCCAGGCGGCGTGTAATGTCGTAGCTTTGCCAATGTTTGGCAAAGACTTCAGGTCTTGTGCTCGCACATGTGTCTCAAGCGGCGTGTAATGCCGAAGCTTTGCCGATATTTGGCGAAGACTTCAGGCCTTTTGCGCGCATATTTCTCAGGAGACGTGCAATGTAGTAGCTTTTCCAATGTTTGAAAAAGACTTCAGGTCTTGTCCGTAGCTTTGCCAATGTTTGGCAAAGACTTTAGGTCTTGTGTGCTCCTGCGTCTCAGGCGAGGTGTAATGCCGTAGCTTTGCCAATGTTTGGCAAAGAGTTCATGTCTTTTGCGCGCGCATGTGTCTCAGGCGACGTGTATTGCCATAGCTTTGCCAAACACAGGTCTTGTGCGCATGATTGTGTCTCAGGAGACATGTAATGCCTTAGCTTTGCAAATATATGGCATGGAGTTCAGGTCGGGTGCGCGCGCCTGTGTCATGCGGCGTGTAATGCCGTAGCTTTGCCAATGTTTGGCAAAGAGTTCAGGTCTTTTGTGCGCGCATGTGTTTCAGGCGGGGTGTAATTTCGTAGGTTTACCAACGTTTGGCAAAGACTTCGGGTCTTGTGCGTGCGCCTGTGTCTCAGGCGGCGTGTAATGCCGTAGCTTTGCCAATGTTTGGCAAAGACTTCAGGCCTTGTGCGCGCGCCTGTGTCTCAGGCGGCGTGTAATGCTGTAGCTTTGCCAATGTTTGGCAAAGAGTTCAGTTCTTGTGCGCGTGCATGTAACCCAGGCGGCGTGTAATGTCGTAGCTTTGCCAATGTTTGGCAAAGACTTCAAGTCTTGTGCTCGCACATGTGTCTCAAGCGGCGTGTAATGCCGAAGCTTTGCCGATGTTTGGCGAAGACTTCAGGCCTTTTGCGCGCATGTTTCTCAGGAGACGTGCAATGTCGTAGCTTTTCCAATGTTTGAAAAAGACTTCAGGTCTTGTCCGTAGCTTTACCAATGTTTGGCAAAGACTTTAGGTCTTGTGTGCTCCTGCGTCTCAGGCGAGGTGTAATGCCGTAGCTTTGCGAATGTTAGGCAAAGAGTTCAGGTCTTTTGCGTGCGCATATGTCTCAGGCGACGTGTATTGCCGTAGCTTTGCCAAACACAGGTCCTGTGCGCACGCTTCTGTCTCATGAGACGTGTTATGCCGTAGCTTTGCAAATGTACGACATAGAGTTCAGGACGGGTGCGCGCGCCTGTGTCTCGTGGCGTGTAATGCCGTAGCTTTGCCATTGTTTGGCAAAGAGTTCAGGACTTGTGTGCGCGCATGTGTTTCAGGCGGGATGTAATGCCGTAGGTTTGCCAACGTTTGGCAAAGACTTCAGGTCTTGTGCGCGCGACTGTGTCTGAGGCGCCGTGTAATGCCATAGCTTTGCCAATGTTTGGCAAGGACTTCTGGTCTAGTGCGCGCGCCTGTGTCTCAGGAGGCGTGTAATGCCGTAGCTTTGTCAATGTTTTGCAAAGACTTCAGGTCTTGTGCGCGCGCCTGTGTCTCAGGCGCCGTGTAATGTCGTAGCTTGGCCAATGTTTGGCAAAGACTTTAGGTCTTGTGCGCTCATGTGTCTCAGGAGAGGTGTAATGTCGTAGCTTTGCAAATGTTGGGCATAGAGTTCAGGTCTGGTGCGCGCGCCTTTTGTCACGCGACGTGTAATGCCGTAGCTTTACCAATGTTTGGCAAAGAGTTCAGGTCTTGTGCGCACGCCTGTGTCTCACGCGGCGTGTAATGCTGTAGCTTTGCCAATGATTGGCAAAGAGTTCAGGTCTTGTGTGCACGCCTGTGTCTCAGGCGGTGTGTAATGCCGTAGCTTTGCCAATGTTTGGTAACCACTTCAACACATGTGCGCGCACATGTGTTTCTGGCAGCGTGTATTGCCGTAGCTTTGCCAACTTTAGCAAAGACGTCAGGTCGTGTGCGCGTGCATGTGTCTCCGGCGGCGTGTAATGTCGCAGCTTTATCAATGATTGGTAAAGACTTCAGGTCTTGTGCGCGCGCATGTGTTTCAATCGGCGTGTAATGCCGAAGCTTTGCCGATATTTGGCGAAGACTTCAGGCCTTTTGCGCGCATATTTCTCAGGAGACGTGCAATGTAGTAGCTTTTCCAATGTTTGAAGAAGACTTCAGGTCTTGTCCGTAGCTTTGCCAATGTTTGGCAAAGACTTTAGGTCTTGTGTGCTCCTGCGTCTCAGGCGAGGTGTAATGCCGTAGCTTTGCCAATGTTTGGCAAAGAGTTCATGTCTTTTGCGCGCGCATGTGTCTCAGGCGACGTGTATTGCCATAGCTTTGCCAAACAGAGGTCTTGTGCGCATGATTGTGTCTCAGGAGACGTGTAATGCCTTAGCTTTGCAAATATATGGCATGGAGTTCAGGTCGGGTGCGCGCGCCTGTGTCATGCGGCGTGTAATGCCGTAGCTTTGCCAATGTTTGGCAAAGAGTTCAGGTCTTTTGTGCACGCATGTGTTTCAGGCGGGGTGTAATTTCGTAGGTTTGCCAACGTTTGGCAAAGACTTCGGGTCTTGTGCGTGCGCCTGTGTCTCAGGCGGCGTGTAATGCCGTAGCTTTGCCAATGTTTGGCAAAGACTTCAGGTCCTGTGCGCGCGCCTGTGTCTAAGGCGGCGTGTAATGCTGTAGCTTTGCAAATGTTTGGCAAAGAGTTCACTTCTTGTGCGCGTGCATGTAACCCAGGCGGCGTGTAATGTCGTAGCTTTGCCAATGTTTGGCAAAGACTTCAGGTCTTGTGCTCGCACATGTGTCTCAAGCGGCGTGTAATGCCGAAGCTTTGCCGATGTTTGGCGAAGACTTCAGGCCTTTTGCGCGCATGTTTCTCAGGAGACGTGCAATGTCGTAGCTTTTCCAATGTTTGAAAAAGACTTCAGGTCTTGTCCGTAGCTTTGCCAATGTTTGGCAAAGACTTTAGGTCTTGTGTGCTCCTGCGTCTCAGGCGAGGTGTAATGCCGTAGCTTTGCGAATGTTAGGCAAAGAGTTCAGGTCTTTTGCGTGCGCATGTGTCTCAGGCGACGTTTATTGCCGTAGCTTTGCCAAACACAGGTCCTGTGCGCACGCTTGTGTCTCATGAGACGTGTTATGCCGTAGCTTTGCAAATGTTCAGCATAGAGTTCAGGACGGGTGCGCACGCCTATGTCTCGCGGCGTGTAATGTCGTAGCTTTGCCATTGTTTGGCAAAGAGTTCAGGACTTGTGTGCGCGCATGTGTTTCAGGCGGGGTGTAATGCCGTAGGTTTGCCAATGTTTGGCAAAGACTTCAGGTCTTGTGCGCGCGACTGTGTCTGAGGCGCCGTGTAATGCCATAGATTTGCCAATGTTTGGCAAGGACTTCTGGTCTAGTGCGCACGCCTGTGTCTCAGGAGGCGTGTAATGCCGTAGCTTTGTCAATGTTTTGCAAAGACTTCAGGTGTTGTGCGCGCGCCTGTGTCTCAGGCGCCGTGTAATGTCGTAGCGTGGCCAACGTTTGGCTAAGACTTTAGGTCTTGTGCGCTCATGTGTCTCAAGAGAGGTGTAATGTCGTAGCTTTGCAAATGTTGGGCATAGAGTTCAGGTCTGGTACGCGCGCCTTGTCACGCGACGTGTAATGCCGTAGCTTTACCAATGTTTGGCAAAGAGTTCAGGTCTTGTGCGCACGCCTGTGTCTCACGCGACGTGTAATGCCGTAGCTTTGCCAATGATTGGCAAAGAGTTCAGGTCTTGTGTGCACGCCTGTGTCTCAGGCGGTGTGTAATGCCGTAGCTTTGCCAATGTTTGGTAACCACTTCAACACATGTGCGCGCACATGTGTTTCTGGCGCCGTGTATTGCCGTAGCTTTGCAACTTTAGCAAAGACGTCAGGTCGTGTGCGCGTGCATGTGTCTCGGGAGGCGTGTAATATCGCAGCTTTGTCAATGATTGGTAAAGACTCCAGGTCTTGTGCGCGCGCATGTGTTTCAATCGGGGTGAAATGTCGTAGCTTTGCCAATGTTTGGCAAAGACTTCAGGTCTTGTGTGCGCGCCTGTGTCTGAGGCGTTGTGTAATTCCGTCACTTTGCCAATGTTTGGCAAGGACTTCAGGTCTTGTGCGCGAGCCTGTGTCTCAGGCGGCGTGTAATGCTGTAGCTTAGCCAACGTTTGGCAAAGAATTCAGGTCTTGTGCGCGCGCGTGTGTCTCAGGCGGCGTATAATGCCGTAGCTTTGCCAAACACAGGTCTCGTGCGCACGACCGTGTCTTAGGCGGCGTGTAATGCCGTAGCTTTGCCAATGTTGGGCAAAGACTTTAGATCTTGGGCGCATGCCTGTGTCTCAAGCGGCGTCTAATGCCGTAGCTTTGCCAATGTTTGGCAAAGACTTCAGGTCTTGCGTGCGCGCCTGTGTTTCAGGCGTCGTGTAATGCCGTAGCTTTGCCAATGTTTTGCAAAGAGTTCAATTCTTGTGCGTGTGCATGTAACCCAGGCGGCGTGTAATGTCGTAGCTTTGCCAATGTTTGGCAAAGACTTCAGGTCTTGTGCTCGCACATGTGTCTCAAGCGGCGTGTAATGCCGAAGCTTTGCCGATATTTGGCGAAGACTTCAGGCCTTTTGCGCGCATATTTCTCAGGAGACGTGCAATGTAGTAGCTTTTCCAATGTTTGAAAAAGACTTCAGGTCTTGTCCGTAGCTTTGCCAATGTTTGGCAAAGACTTTAGGTCTTGTGTGCTCCTGCGTCTCAGGCGAGGTGTAATGCCGTAGCTTTGCCAATGTTTGGCAAAGAGTTCATGTCTTTTGCGCGCGCATGTGTCTCAGGCGACGTGTATTGCCATAGCTTTGCCAAACACAGGTCTTGTGCGCATGATTGTGTCTCAGGAGACGTGTAATGCCTTAGCTTTGCAAATATATGGCATGGAGTTCAGGTCGGGTGCGCGCGCCTGTGTCATGCGGCGTGTAATGCCGTAGCTTTGCCATTGTTTGGCAAAGAGTTCAGGTCTTTTGTGCGCGCATGTGTTTCAGGCGGGGTGTAATTTCATAGGTTTGCCAACGTTTGGCAAAGACTTCGGGTCTTGTGCGTGCGCCTGTGTCTCAGGCGGCGTGTAATGCTGTAGCTTTGCCAATGTTTGGCAAAGACTTCAGGCCTTGTGCGCGCGCCTGTGTCTCAGGCGGCGTGTAATGCTGTAGCTTTGCCAATGTTTGGCAAAGAGTTCAGTTCTTGTGCGCGTGCATGTAACCCAGGCGGCGTGTAATGTCGTAGCTTTGCCAATGTTTGGCAAAGACTTCAAGTCTTGTGCTCGCACATGTGTCTCAAGCGGCGTGTAATGCCGAAGCTTTGCCGATGTTTGGCGAAGACTTCAGGCCTTTTGCGCGCATGTTTCTCAGGAGACGTGCAATGTCGTAGCTTTTCCAATGTTTGAAAAAGACTTCAGGTCTTGTCCGTAGCTTTGCCAATGTTTGGCAAAGACTTTAGGTCTTGTGTGCTCCTGCGTCTCAGGCGAGGTGTAATGCCGTAGCTTTGCGAATGTTAGGCAAAGAGTTCAGGTCTTTTGCGTGCGCATATGTCTCAGGCGACGTGTATTGCCGTAGCTTTGCCAAACACAGGTCCTGTGCGCACGCTTCTGTCTCATGAGACGTGTTATGCCGTAGCTTTGCAAATGTACGACATAGAGTTCAGGACGGGTGCGCGCGCCTGTGTCTCGTGGCGTGTAATGCCGTAGCTTTGCCATTGTTTGGCAAAGAGTTCAGGACTTGTGTGCGCGCATGTGTTTCAGGCGGGATGTAATGCCGTAGGTTTGCCAACGTTTGGCAAAGACTTCAGGTCTTGTGCGCGCGACTGTGTCTGAGGCGCCGTGTAATGCCATAGCTTTGCCAATGTTTGGCAAGGACTTCTGGTCTAGTGCGCGCGCCTGTGTCTCAGGAGGCGTGTAATGCCGTAGCTTTGTCAATGTTTTGCAAAGACTTCAGGTCTTGTGCGCGCGCCTGTGTCTCAGGCGCCGTGTAATGTCGTAGCTTGGCCAATGTTTGGCAAAGACTTTAGGTCTTGTGCGCTCATGTGTCTCAGGAGAGGTGTAATGTCGTAGCTTTGCAAATGTTGGGCATAGAGTTCAGGTCTGGTGCGCGCGCCTTTGTCACGCGACGTGTAATGCCGTAGCTTTACCAATGTTTGGCAAAGAGTTCAGGTCTTGTGCGCACGCCTGTGTCTCACGCGGCGTGTAATGCTGTAGCTTTGCCAATGATTGGCAAAGAGTTCAGGTCTTGTGTGCACGCCTGTGTCTCAGGCGGTGTGTAATGCCGTAGCTTTGCCAATGTTTGGTAACCACTTCAACACATGTGCGCGCACATGTGTTTCTGGCAGCGTGTATTGCCGTAGCTTTGCCAACTTTAGCAAAGACGTCAGGTCGTGTGCGCGTGCATGTGTCTCCGGCGGCGTGTAATGTCGCAGCTTTATCAATGATTGGTAAAGACTTCAGGTCTTGTGCGCGCGCATGTGTTTCAATCGGCGTGTAATGCCGAAGCTTTGCCGATATTTGGCGAAGACTTCAGGCCTTTTGCGCGCATATTTCTCAGGAGACGTGCAATGTAGTAGCTTTTCCAATGTTTGAAGAAGACTTCAGGTCTTGTCCGTAGCTTTGCCAATGTTTGGCAAAGACTTTAGGTCTTGTGTGCTCCTGCGTCTCAGGCGAGGTGTAATGCCGTAGCTTTGCCAATGTTTGGCAAAGAGTTCATGTCTTTTGCGCGCGCATGTGTCTCAGGCGACGTGTATTGCCATAGCTTTGCCAAACAGAGGTCTTGTGCGCATGATTGTGTCTCAGGAGACGTGTAATGCCTTAGCTTTGCAAATATATGGCATGGAGTTCAGGTCGGGTGCGCGCGCCTGTGTCATGCGGCGTGTAATGCCGTAGCTTTGCCAATGTTTGGCAAAGAGTTCAGGTCTTTTGTGCACGCATGTGTTTCAGGCGGGGTGTAATTTCGTAGGTTTGCCAACGTTTGGCAAAGACTTCGGGTCTTGTGCGTGCGCCTGTGTCTCAGGCGGCGTGTAATGCCGTAGCTTTGCCAATGTTTGGCAAAGACTTCAGGTCTTGTGCGCGCGCCTGTGTCTAAGGCGGCGTGTAATGCTGTAGCTTTGCAAATGTTTGGCAAAGAGTTCACTTCTTGTGCGCGTGCATGTAACCCAGGCGGCGTGTAATGTCGTAGCTTTGCCAATGTTTGGCAAAGACTTCAGGTCTTGTGCTCGCACATGTGTCTCAAGCGGCGTGTAATGCCGAAGCTTTGCCGATGTTTGGCGAAGACTTCAGGCCTTTTGCGCGCATGTTTCTCAGGAGACGTGCAATGTCGTAGCTTTTCCAATGTTTGAAAAAGACTTCAGGTCTTGTCCGTAGCTTTGCCAATGTTTGGCAAAGACTTTAGGTCTTGTGTGCTCCTGCGTCTCAGGCGAGGTGTAATGCCGTAGCTTTGCGAATGTTAGGCAAAGAGTTCAGGTCTTTTGCGTGCGCATGTGTCTCAGGCGACGTTTATTGCCGTAGCTTTGCCAAACACACGTCCTGTGCGCACGCTTGTGTCTCATGAGACGTGTTATGCCGTAGCTTTGCAAATGTTCAGCATAGAGTTCAGGACGGGTGCGCGCGCCTATGTCTCGCGGCGTGTAATGTCGTAGCTTTGCCATTGTTTGGCAAAGAGTTCAGGACTTGTGTGCGCGCATGTGTTTCAGGCGGGGTGTAATGCCGTAGGTTTGCCAATGTTTGGCAAAGACTTCAGGTCTTGTGCGCGCGACTGTGTCTGAGGCGCCGTGTAATGCCATAGATTTGCCAATGTTTGGCAAGGACTTCTGGTCTAGTGCGCACGCCTGTGTCTCAGGAGGCGTGTAATGCCGTAGCTTTGTCAATGTTTTGCAAAGACTTCAGGTGTTGTGCGCGCGCCTGTGTCTCAGGCGCCGTGTAATGTCGTAGCGTGGCCAACGTTTGGCTAAGACTTTAGGTCTTGTGCGCTCATGTGTCTCAAGAGAGGTGTAATGTCGTAGCTTTGCAAATGTTGGGCATAGAGTTCAGGTCTGGTACGCGCGCCTTGTCACGCGACGTGTAATGCCGTAGCTTTACCAATGTTTGGCAAAGAGTTCAGGTCTTGTGCGCACGCCTGTGTCTCACGCGACGTGTAATGCCGTAGCTTTGCCAATGATTGGCAAAGAGTTCAGGTCTTGTGTGCACGCCTGTGTCTCAGGCGGTGTGTAATGCCGTAGCTTTGCCAATGTTTGGTAACCACTTCAACACATGTGCGCGCACATGTGTTTCTGGCGCCGTGTATTGCCGTAGCTTTGCAACTTTAGCAAAGACGTCAGGTCGTGTGCGCGTGCATGTGTCTCGGGAGGCGTGTAATATCGCAGCTTTGTCAATGATTGGTAAAGACTCCAGGTCTTGTGCGCGCGCATGTGTTTCAATCGGGGTGAAATGTCGTAGCTTTGCCAATGTTTGGCAAAGACTTCAGGTCTTGTGTGCGCGCCTGTGTCTGAGGCGTTGTGTAATTCCGTCACTTTGCCAATGTTTGGCAAGGACTTCAGGTCTTGTGCGCGAGCCTGTGTCTCAGGCGGCGTGTAATGCTGTAGCTTAGCCAACGTTTGGCAAAGAATTCAGGTCTTGTGCGCGCGCGTGTGTCTCAGGCGGCGTATAATGCCGTAGCTTTGCCAAACACAGGTCTCGTGCGCACGACCGTGTCTTAGGCGGCGTGTAATGCCGTAGCTTTGCCAATGTTGGGCAAAGACTTTAGATCTTGGGCGCATGCCTGTGTCTCAAGCGGCGTCTAATGCCGTAGCTTTGCCAATGTTTGGCAAAGACTTCAGGTCTTGCGTGCGCGCCTGTGTTTCAGGCGTCGTGTAATGCCGTAGCTTTGCCAATGTTTTGCAAAGAGTTCAATTCTTGTGCGTGTGCATGTAACCCAGGCGGCGTGTAATGTCGTAGCTTTGCCAATGTTTGGCAAAGACTTCAGGTCTTGTGCTCGCACATGTGTCTCAAGCGGCGTGTAATGCCGAAGCTTTGCCGATATTTGGCGAAGACTTCAGGCCTTTTGCGCGCATATTTCTCAGGAGACGTGCAATGTAGTAGCTTTTCCAATGTTTGAAAAAGACTTCAGGTCTTGTCCGTAGCTTTGCCAATGTTTGGCAAAGACTTTAGGTCTTGTGTGCTCCTGCGTCTCAGGCGAGGTGTAATGTCGTAGCTTTGCCAATGTTTGGCAAAGAGTTCATGTCTTTTGCGCGCGCATGTGTCTCAGGCGACGTATATTGCCATAGCTTTGCCAAACACAGGTCTTGTGCGCATGATTGTGTCTCAGGAGACGTGTAATGCCTTAGCTTTGCAAATATATGGCATGGAGTTCAGGTCGGGTGCGCGCGCCTGTGTCATGCGGCGTGTAATGCCGTAGCTTTGCCAATGTTTGGCAAAGAGTTCAGGTCTTTTGTGCGCGCATGTGTTTCAGGCGGGGTGTAATTTCATAGGTTTGCCAACGTTTGGCAAAGACTTCGGGTCTTGTGCGTGCGCCTGTGTCTCAGGCGGCGTGTAATGCTGTAGCTTTGCCAATGTTTGGCAAAGACTTCAGGCCTTGTGCGCGCGCCTGTGTCTCAGGCGGCGTGTAATGCTGTAGCTTTGCCAATGTTTGGCAAAGAGTTCAGTTCTTGTGCGCGTGCATGTAACCCAGGCGGCGTGTAATGTCGTAGCTTTGCCAATGTTTGGCAAAGACTTCAAGTCTTGTGCTCGCACATGTGTCTCAAGCGGCGTGTAATGCCGAAGCTTTGCCGATGTTTGGCGAAGACTTCAGGCCTTTTGCGCGCATGTTTCTCAGGAGACGTGCAATGTCGTAGCTTTTCCACTGTTTGAAAAAGACTTCAGGTCTTGTCCGTAGCTTTGCCAATGTTTGGCAAAGACATTAGGTCTTGTGTGCTCCTGCGTCTCAGGCGAGGTGTAATGCCGTAGCTTTGCGAATGTTAGGCAAAGAGTTCAGGTCTTTTGCGTGCGCATATGTCTCAGGCGACGTGTATTGCCGTAGCTTTGCCAAACACAGGTCCTGTGCGCACGCTTCTGTCTCATGAGACGTGTTATGCCGTAGCTTTGCAAATGTACGGCATAGAGTTCAGGACGGGTGCGCGCGCCTGTGTCTCGTGGCGTGTAATGCCGTAGCTTTGCCATTGTTTGGCAAAGAGTTCAGGACTTGTGTGCGCGCATGTGTTTCAGGCGGGATGTAATGCCGTAGGTTTGCCAACGTTTGGCAAAGACTTCAGGTCTTGTGCGCGCGACTGTGTCTGAGGCGCCGTGTAATGCCATAGCTTTGCCAATGTTTGGCAAGGACTTCTGGTCTAGTGCGCGCGCCTGTGTCTCAGGAGCCGTGTAATGCCGTAGCTTTGTCAATGTTTTGCAAAGACTTCAGGTCTTGTGCGCGCGCCTGTGTTTCAGGCGCCGTGTAATGTCGTAGCTTGGCCAATGTTTGGCAAAGACTTTAGGTCTTGTGCGCTCATGTGTCTCAGGAGAGGTGTAATGTCGTAGCTTTGCAAATGTTGGGCATAGAGTTCAGGTCTGGTGCGCGCGCCTTTGTCACGCGACGTGTAATGCCGTAGCTTTACCAATGTTTGGCAAAGAGTTCAGGTCTTGTGCGCACGCCTGTGTCTCACGCGACGTGTAATGCTGTAGCTTTGCCAATGATTGGCAAAGAGTTCAGGTCTTGTGTGCACGCCTGTGTCTCAGGCGGTGTGTAATGCCGTAGCTTTGCCAATGTTTGGTAACCACTTCAACACATGTGCGCGCACATGTGTTTCTGGCAGCGTGTATTGCCGTAGCTTTGCCAACTTTAGCAAAGACGTCAGGTAGTGTGCGCGTGCATGTGTCTCCGGCGGCGTGTAATGTCGCAGCTTTATCAATGATTGGTAAAGACTTCAGGTCTTGTGCGCGCGCATGTGTTTCAATCGGCGTGTAATGCCGAAGCTTTGCCGATATTTGGCGAAGATTTCAGGCCTTTTGCGCGCATATTTCTCAGGAGACGTGCAATGTAGTAGCTTTTCCAATGTTTGAAAAAGACTTCAGGTCTTGTCCGTAGCTTTGCCAATGTTTGGCAAAGACTTTAGGTCTTGTGTGCTCCTGCGTCTCAGGCGAGGTGTAATGCCGTAGCTTTGCCAATTTTGCGCGCGCATGTGTCTCAGGCGACGTGTATTGCCATAGCTTTGCCAAACACAGGTCTTGTGCGCATGATTGTGTCTCAGGAGACGTGTAATGCCTTAGCTTTGCAAATATATGGCATGGAGTTCAGGTCGGGTGCGCGCGCCTGTGTCATGTGGCGTGTAATGCCGTAGCTTTGCCAATGTTTGGCAAAGAGTTCAGGTCTTTTGTGCGCGCATGTGTTTCAAGAGGGGTGTAATTTCGTAGGTTTGCCAACGTTTGGCAAAGACTTCGGGTCTTGTGCGTGCGCCTGTGTCTCAGGCGGCGTGTAATGCCGTAGCTTTGCCAATGTTTGGCAAAGACTTCAGGTCTTGTGCGCGCGCCTGTGTCTCAGGCGTCGTGTAATGCTGTAGCTTTGCAAATGTTTGGCAAAGAGTTCACTTCTTGTGCGCGTGCATGTAACCCAGGCGGCGTGTAATGTCGTAGCTTTGCCAATGTTTGGCAAAGACTTCAGGTCTTGTGCTCGCACATGTGTCTCAAGCGGCGTGTAATGCCGAAGCTTTGCCGATGTTTGGCGAAGACTTCAGGCCTTTTGCGCGCATGATTCTCAGGAGACGTGCAATGTCGTAGCTTTTCCAATGTTTGAAAAAGACTTCAGGTCTTGTCCGTAGCTTTGCCAATGTTTGGCAAAGACTTTAGGTCTTGTGTGCTCCTGCGTCTCAGGCGAGGTGTAATGCCGTAGCTTTGCGAATGTTAGGCAAAGGGTTCAGGTCTTTTGCGTGCGCATGTGTCTCAGGCGACGTGTATTACCGTAGCTTTGCCAAACACAGGTCCTGTGCGCACGCTTGTGTCTCATGAGACGTGTTATGCCGTAGCTTTGCAAATGTACGGCATAGAGTTCAGGACGGGTGCGCGCGCCTGTGTCTCGTGGCGTGTAATGCCGTAGCTTTGCCATTGTTTGGCAAAGAGTTCAGGACTTGTGTGCGCGCATGTGTTTCAGGCGGGATGTAATGCCGTAGGTTTGCCAACGTTTGGCAAAGACTTCAGGTCTTGTGCGCGCGACTGTGTCTGAGGCGCCGTGTAATGCCATAGCTTTGCCAATGTTTGGCAAGGACTTCTGGTCTAGTGCGCGCGCCTGTGTCTCAGGAGGCGTGTAATGCCGTAGCTTTGTCAATGTTTTGCAAAGACTTCAGGTCTTGTGCGCGCGCCTGTGTCTCAGGCGCCGTGTAATGTCGTAGCTTGGCCAATGTTTGGCAAAGACTTTAGGTCTTGTGCGCTCATGTGTCTCAGGAGAGGTGTAATGTCGTAGCTTTGCAAATGTTGGGCATAGAGTTCAGGTCTGGTGCGCGCGCCTTTGTCACGCGACGTGTAATGTCGTAGCTTTACCAATGTTTGGCAAAGAGTTCAGGTCTTGTGCGCACGCCTGTGTCTCACGCGGCGTGTATTGCTGTAGCTTTGCCAATGATTGGCAAAGAGTTCAGGTCTTGTGTGCACGCCTGTGTCTCAGGCGGTGTGTAATGCCGTAGCTTTGCCAATGTTTGGTAACCACTTCAACACATGTGCGCGCACATGTGTTTCTGGCGGCGTGTATTGCCGTAGCTTTGCCAACTTTAGCAAAGACGTCAGGTCGTGTGCGCGTGCATGTGTCTCAGGCGGCGTGTAATGTCGCAGCTTTGTCAATGATTGGTAAAGACTTCAGGTCTTGTGCGCGCGCATGTGTTTCAATCGGGGTGAAATGTCGTAGCTTTGCCAATGTTTGGCAAAGACTTCAGGTCTTGTGCGCGCGCCTGTGTCTGAGGCGTTGTGTAATGCCGTCACTTTGCCAATGTTTGGCAAGGACTTCAAGTCTTGTGCGTGAGCCTGTGTCTCAGGCGGCGTGTAATGCTGTAGCTTAGCCAACGTTTGGTAAAGAATTCTAGTCTTGTGCGCGCGCGTGTGTCTCAGGCGGCGTATAATGCCGTAGCTTTGCCAAACACAGGTCTCGTGCGCACGACTGTGTCTTAGGCGGCGTGTAATGCCCTAGCTTTGCCAATGTTGGGCAAAGACTTTAGATCTTGGGCGCATGCCTGTGTCTCAAGCGGCGTCTAATGCCGTAGCTTTGCCAATGTTTGGCAAAGACTTCAGGTCTTGCGTGCGCGCCTGTGTCTCAGGCGTCGTGTAATGCCGTAGCTTTGCCAATGTTTTGCAAAGAGTTCAATTCTTGTGCGTGTGCATGTAACCCAGGCGGCGTGTAATGTCGTAGCTTTGCTAATGTTTGGCAAAGACTTCAGGTCTTGTGCTCGCACATGTGTCTCAAGCGACGTGTAATGCCGAAGCTTTGCAGATATTTGGCGAAGACTTCAGGCCTTTTGCGCGCATATTTCTCAGGAGACGTGCAATGTAGTAGCTTTTCCAATGTTTGAAAAAGACTTCAGGTCTTGTCCGTAGCTTTTCCAATGTTTGGCAAAGACTTTAGGTCTTGTGTGCTCCAGCGTCTCAGGCGAGGTGTAATGCCGTAGCTTTGCCAATGTTTGGCAAAGAGTTCATGTCTTTTGCGCGCGCATGTGTCTCAGGCGACGTGTATTGCCATAGCTTTGCCAAACACAGGTCTTGTGCGCATGATTGTGTCTCAGGAGACGTGTAATGCCTTAGTTTTGCAAATATATGGCATGGAGTTCAGGTCGGGTGCGCGCGCCTGTGTCATGCGGCGTGTAATGCCGTAGCTTTGCCAATGTTTGGCAAAGAGTTCAGGTCTTTTGTGCGCGCATGTGTTTCAGGCGGGGTGTAATTTCGTAGGTTTGCCAACGTTTGGCAAAGACTTCGGGTCTTGTGCGTGCGCCTGTGTCTCAGGCGGCGTGTAATGCCGTAGCTTTGCCAATGTTTGGCAAAGACTTCAGGTCTTGTGCGCGCGCCTGTGTCTCAGGCGGCGTGTAATGCTGTAGCTTTGCCAATGTTTGGCAAAGAGTTCAGTTCTTGTGCGCGTGCATGTAACCCAGGCGGCGTGTAATGTCGTAGCTTTGCCAATGTTTGGCAAAGACTTCAGGTCTTGTGCTCGCACATGTGTCTCAAGCGGCGTGTAATGCCGAAGCTTTGCCGATGTTTGGCGAAGACTTCAGGCCTTTTGCGCGCATGTTTCTCAGGAGACGTGCAATGTCGTAGCTTTTCCAATGTTTGAAAAAGACTTCAGGTCTTGTCCGTAGCTTTGCCAATGTTTGGCAAAGACTTTAGGTCTTGTGTGCTCCTGCGTCTCAGGCGAGGTGTAATGCCGTAGCTTTGCGAATGTTAGGCAAAGAGTTCAGGTCTTTTGCGTGCGCATGTGTCTCAGGCGACGTGTATTGCCGTAGCTTTGCCAAACACAGGTCCTGTGCGCACGCTTGTGTCTCATGAGACGTGTTATGCCGTAGCTTTGCAAATGTACGGCATAGAGTTCAGGACGGGTGCGCGCGCCTGTGTCTCGTGGCGTGTAATGCCGTAGCTTTGCCATTGTTTGGCAAAGAGTTCAGGACTTGTGTGCGCGCATGTGTTTCAGGCGGGGTGTAATGCCGTAGGTTTGCCAACGTTTGGCAAAGATTTCAGGTCTTGTGCGCGCGACTGTGTCTGAGGCGCCGTGTAATGCCATAGCTTTGCCAATGTTTGGCAAGGACTTCTGGTCTAGTGCGCGCGCCTGTGTCTCAGGAGGCGTGTAATGCCGTAGCTTTGTCAATGTTTTGCAAAGACTTCAGGTCTTGTGCGCGCGCCTGTGTCTCAGGCGCCGTGTAATGTCGTAGCTTGGCCAATGTTTGGCAAAGACTTTAGGTCTTGTGCGCTCATGTGTCTCAGGAGAGGTGTAATGTCGTAGCTTTGCAAATGTTGGGCATAGAGTTCAGGTCTGGTGCACGCGCCTTTGTCACGCGACGTGTAATGCCGTAGCTTTACCAATGTTTGGCAAAGAGTTCAGGTCTTGTGCGCACGCCTGTGTCTCACGCGGCGTGTAATGCTGTAGCTTTGCCAATGATTGGCAAAGAGTTCAGGTCTTGTGTGCATGCCTGTGTCTCAGGCGGTGTGTAATGCCGTAGCTTTGCCAATGTTTGGTAACCACTTCAACACATGTGCGCGCACATGTGTTTCTGGCGGCGTGTATTGCCGTAGCTTTGCCAACTTTAGCAAAGACGTCAGGTCGTGTGCGCGTGCATGTGTCTCAGGCGGCGTGTAATGTCGCCGCTTTGTCAATGATTGGTAAAGACTTCAGGTCTTGTGCGCGCGCATGTGTTTCAATCAGGGTGAAATGTCGTAGCTTTGCCAATGTTTGGCAAAGACTTCAGGTCTTGTGCGCGCGCCTGTGTCTGAGGCGTTGTGTAATGCCGTCACTTTGCTAATGTTTGGCAAGGACTTCAGGTCTTGTGCGCGAGCCTGTGTCTCAGGCGGCGTGTAATGCTGTAGCTTAGCCAACGTTTGGCAAAGAATTCAGGTCGTGTGCGCGCGCCTGTGTCTCAGGCGGCGTATAATGCCGTAGCTTTGCCAAACACAGGTCATGTGCGCACGACTGTGTCTTAGGCGGCGTGTAATGTCGTAGCTTTGCCAATGTTGGGCAAAGACTTTAGATCTTGGGCGCATGCCTGTGTCTCAAGCGGCGTCTAATGCCGTAGCTTAGCCAATGTTTGGCAAAGACTTCAGGTCTTGCGTGCGCGCCTGTGTCTCAGGCGTCGTGTAATGCCGTAGCTTTGCAAATGTTTGGCAAAGAGTTCAATTCTTGTGCGCGTGCATGTAACCCAGGCGGCGTGTAATGTCGTAGCGTTGTCAATGTTTGGCAAAGACTTCAGGTCTTGTGCTCGCACATGTGTCTCAAGCGGCGTGTAATGCCGAAGCTTTGCCGATATTTGGCGAAGACTTCAGGCCTTTTGCGCGCATATTTCTCAGGAGACGTGCAATGTAGTAGCTTTTCCAATGTTTGAAAAAGACTTCAGGTCTTGTCCGTAGCTTTGCCAATGTTTGGCAAAGACTTTAGGTCTTGTGTGCTCCTGCGTCTCAGGCGAGGTGTAATGCCGTAGCTTTGCCAATGTTTGGCAAAGAGTTCATGTCTTTTGCGCACGCATGTGTCTCAGGCGACGTGTATTGCCATAGCTTTGCCAAACACAGGTCTTGTGCGCAAGATTGTGTCTCAGGAGACGTGTAATGCCTTAGCTTTGCAAATATATGGCATGGAGTTCAGGTCGGGTGCGCGCGCCTGTGTCATGCGGCGTGTAATGCCGTAGCTTTGCCAATGTTTGGCAAAGAGTTCAGGTCTTTTGTGCGCGCATGTGTTTCAGGCGGGGTGTAATTTCATAGGTTTGCCAACGTTTGGCAAAGACTTCGAGTCTTGTGCGTGCGCCTGTGTCTCAGGCGGCGTGTAATGCCGTAGCTTTGCCAATGTTTGGCAAAGACTTCAGGTCTTGTGCGCGCCTGTGTCTCAGGCGGCGTGTAATGCTGTAGCTTTGCCAGTGTTTGGAAAAGAGTTCAGTTCTTGTGCGCGTGCATGTAACCCAGGCGGCGTGTAATGTCGTAGCTTTGCCAATGTTTGGCAAGACTTCAGGTCTTGTGCTCGCACATGTGTCTCAAGCGGCGTGTAATGCCGAAGCTTTGCCGATGTTTGGCGAAGACTTCAGGCCTTTTGCGCGCATGTTTCTCAGGAGACGTGCAATGTCGTAGCTTTTCCAATGTTTGAAAAAGACTTCAGGTCTTGTCCGTAGCTTTGCCAATGTTTGGAAAAGACTTTAGGTCTTGTGTGCTCCTGCGTCTCAGGCGAGGTGTAATGCCGTAGCTTTGCGAATGTTTGGCAAAGAGTTCAGGTCTTTTACGTGCGCATGTGTCTCAGGCGACGTGTATTGCCGTAGCTTTGCCAAACACAGGTCTTGTGCGCATGATTGTGTCTCAGGAGACGTGTAATGCCTTAGCTTTGCAAATATATAGCATGGAGTTCAGGTCGGGTGCGCGCGCCTGTGTCATGCGGCGTGTAATGCCGTAGCTTTGCCAATGTTTGGCAAAGAGTTCAGGTCTTTTGTGCGCGCATGTGTTTCAGGCGGAGTGTAATTCCGTAGGTTTCCAACGTTTGGCAAAGACTTCGGGTCTTGTGCGTGCGCCTCTGTCTCAGGCGGCGTGTAATGCCGTAGCTTGGCCAATGTGTGGTAAAGACTTTAGGTCTTGTGCGCTCATGTGTCTCAGGAGAGGTGTAATGTCGTAGCTTTGCAAATGTTGGGCATAGAGTTCAGGTCTGGTGCGCGCGCCTTTGTCACGCGACGTGTAATGCCGTAGCTTTACCAATGTTTGGCAAAGAGTTCAGGTCTTGTGCGCACGCCTGTGTCTCACGCGGCGTGTAATGCTGTAGCTTTGCCAATGATTGGCAAAGAGTTCAGGTCTTGTGTGCACGCCTGTGTCTCAGGCGGTGTGTAATGCCGTAGCTTTGCCAATGTTTGGTGACCACTTCAACACATGTGCGCGCACATGTGTTTCTGGCGGCGTGTATTGCCGCAGCTTTGCCAACTTTAGCAAAGACGTCAGGTCGTGTGCGCGTGCATGTGTCTCAGGCGGCGTGTAATGTCGCAGCTTTGTCAATGATTGGTAAAGACTTCAGGTCTTGTGCGCGCGCATGTGTTTCAATCGGGGTGAAATGTCGTAGCTTTGCCAATGTTTGGCAAAGACTTCAGGTCTTTTGCGCGCGCCTGTGTCTGAGGCGTTGTGTAATGCCGTCACTTTGCCAATGTTTGCCAAGGACTTCAGGTCTTGTGCGCGAGCCTGTGTCTCAGGCGGCGTGTAATGCTGTAGCTTAGCCAACGTTTGGCAAAGAATTCAGGTCTTGTGCGCGCGCCTGTGTCTCAGGCGGCGTATAATGCCGTAGCTTTGCCAAACACAGGTCTTGTGCGCACGACTGTGTCATAGGCGGCGTGAAATGCCGTAGCTTTGCCAATGTTGGGCAAAGACTTTAGATCTTGGGCGCATGCCTGTGTCTCAAGCGGCGTCTAATGCCGTAGCTTTGCCAATGTTTGGCAAGGACTTCAGGTCTTGCGTGCGCGCCTGTGTATCAGGCGTCGTGTAATGTCGTAGCTTTGCCAATGTTTTGCAAAGAGTTCAACTCTTGTGCGTGTGCATGTAACCCAGGCGGCGTGTAATGTCGTAGCTTTGCCAATGTTTGGCAAAGACTTCAGGTCTTGTGCTCGCACATGTGTCTCAAGCGGCGTGTAATGCCGAAGCTTTGCCGATATTTGGCGAAGACTTCAGGCCTTTTGCGCGCATATTTCTCAGGAGATGTGCAATGTAGTAGCTTTTCCAATGTTTGAAAAAGACTTCAGGTCTTGTCCGTAGCTTTGCCAATGTTTGGCAAAGACTTTAGGTCTTGTGTGCTCCTGCGTCTCAGGCGAGGTGTAATGCCGTAGCTTTGCCAATGTTTGGCAAAGATTTCATGTCTTTTGCGCGCGCATGTGTCTCAGGCGACGTGTATTGCCATAGCTTTGCCAAACACAGGTCTTGTGCGCATGATTGTGTCTCAGGAGACGTGTAATGCCTTAGCTTTGCAAATATATGGCATGGAGTTCAGGTCGGGTGCGCGCGCCTGTGTCATGCGGCGTGTAATGCCGTAGCTTTGCCAATGTTTGGCAAAGAGTTCAGGTCTTTTGTGCGCGCATGTGTTTCAGGCGGGGTGTAATTTCGTAGGTTTGCCAACGTTTGGCAAAGACTTCGGGTCTTGTGCGTGCGCTTGTGTCTCAGGCGGCGTGTAACACCGTAGCTTTGCCAATGTTTGGCAAAGACTTCAGGTCTTGTGCGCGCGCCTGTGTCTCAGGCGGCGTGTAATGCTGTAGCTTTGCCAATGTTTGGCAAAGAGTTCAGTTCTTGTGCGCGTGCATGTAACCCAGGCGGCGTGTAATGTCGTAGCTTTGCCAATGTTTGGCAAAGACTTCAGGTCTTGTGCTCGCACATGTGTCTCAAGCGGCGTGTAATGCCAAAGCTTTGCCGATGTTTGGCGAAGACTTCAGGCCTTTTGCGCGCATGTTTCTCAGGAGACGTGCAATGTCGTAGCTTTTCCAATGTTTGAAAAAGACTTCAGGTCTTGTCCGTAGCTTTGCCAATGTTTGGCAAAGACTTTAGGTCTTGTGTGCTCCTGCGTCTCAGGCGAGGTGTAATGCCGTAGCTTTGCGAATGTTAGGCAAAGAGTTCAGGTCTTTTGCGTGCGCATGTGTCTCAGGCGACGTGTATTGCCGTAGCTTTGCCAAACACAGGTCCTGTGCGCACGCTTGTGTCTCATGAGACGTGTTATGCCGTAGCTTTGCAAATGTACGGCATAGAGTTCAGGACGGGTGCGCGCGCCTGTGTCTCGTGGTGTGTAATGCCGTAGCTTTGCCATTGTTTGGCAAAGAGTTCAGGACTTGTGTGCGCGCATGTGTTTCAGGCGGGGTGTAATGCCGTAGGTTTGCCAACGTTTGGCAAAGACTTCAGGTCTTGTGCGCGCGACTGTGTCTGAGGCGCCGTGTAATGCCTTAGCTTTGCCAATGTTTGGCAAGGACTTCTGGTCTAGTGCGCGCGCCTGTGTCTCAGGAGGCGTGTAATGCCGTAGCTTTGTCAATGTTCTGCAAAGACTTCAGGTCTTGTGCGCGCCCCTGTGTCTCAGGCGCCGTGTAATGTCGTAGCTTGGCCAATGTTTGGCAAAGACTTTAGGTCTTGTGCGCTCATGTGTCTCAGGAGAGGTGTAATGTCGTAGCTTTGCAAATGTTGGGCATAGAGTTCAGGTCTGGTGCGCGCGCCTTTGTCACGCGACGTGTAATGCCGTAGCTTTACCAATGTTTGGCAAAGAGTTCAGGTCTTGTGCGCACGCCTGTGTCTCACGCGGCGTGTAATGCTGTAGCTTTGCCAATGATTGGTAAAGAGTTCAGGTCTTGTGTGCACGCCTGTGTCTCAGGCGGTGTGTAATGCCGTAGCTTTGCCAATGTTTGGTAACCACTTCAACACATGTGCGCGCACATGTGTTTCTGGCAGCGTGTATTGCCGTAGCTTTGCCAACTTTAGCAAAGACGTCAGGTCGTGTGCGCGTGCATGTGTCTCAGGCGGCGTGTAATGTCGCAGCTTTGTCAATGATTGGTAAAGACTTCAGGTCTTGTGCCCGCGCATGTGTTTCAATCGAGGTGAAATGTCGTAGCTTTGCCAATGTTTGGCAAAGACTTCAGGTCTTGTGCGCGCGCCTGTGTCTGAGGCGTTGTGTAATGCCGTCACTTTGCCAATGTTTGGCAAGGACTTCAGGTCTTGTGCGCGAGCCTGTGTCTCAGGCGACGTGTAATGCTGTAGCTTAGCCAACGTTTGGCAAAGAATTCTGGTCTTGTGCGCGCGCCTGTGTCTCAGGCGGCATATAATGCCGTAGCTTTGCCAAACACAGGTCATGTGCGCACGACTGTGTCTTAGGCGGCGTGTAATGTCGTAGCTTTGCCAATGTTGGGCAAAGACTTTAGATCTTGGGCGCATGCCTGTGTCTCAAGCGGCGTCTAATGCCGTAGCTTAGCCAATGTTTGGCAAAGACTTCAGGTCTTGCGTGCGCGCCTGTGTCTCAGGCGTCGTGTAATGTCGTAGCTTTGCCAATGTTTGGCAAAGAGTTCAATTCTTGTGCGCGTGCATGTAACCCAGGCGGCGTGTAATGTCGTAGCGTTGTCAATGTTTGGCAAAGACTTCAGGTCTTGTGCTCGCACATGTGTCTCAAGCGGCGTGTAATGCCGAAGCTTTGCCGATATTTGGCGAAGACTTCAGGCCTTTTGCGCACGCATGTGTCTCAGGCGACGTGTATTGCCATAGCTTTGCCAAACACAGGTCTTGTGCGCAAGATTGTGTCTCAGGAGACGTGTAATGCCTTAGCTTTGCAAATATATGGCATGGAGTTCAGGTCGGGTGCGCGCGCCTGTGTCATGCGGCGTGTAATGCCGTAGCTTTGCCAATGTTTGGCAAAGAGTTCAGGTCTTTTGTGCGCGCATGTGTTTCAGGCGGGGTGTAATTTCGTAGGTTTGCCAACGTTTGGCAAAGACTTCGGGTCTTGTGCGTGCGCCTGTGTCTCAGGCGGCGTGTAATGCCGTAGCTTTGCCAATGTTTGGCAAAGACTTCAGGTCTTGTGCGCGCCTGTGTCTCAGGCGGCGTGTAATGCTGTAGCTTTGCCAGTGTTTGGAAAAGAGTTCAGTTCTTGTGCGCGTGCATGTTACCCAGGCGGCGTGTAATGTCGTAGCTTTGCCAATGTTTGGCAAGACTTCAGGTCTTGTGCTCGCACATGTGTCTCAAGCGGCGTGTAATGCCGAAGCTTTGCCGATGTTTGGCGAAGACTTCAGGCCTTTTGCGCGCATGTTTCTCAGGAGACGTGCAGTGTCGTAGCTTTTCCAATGTTTGAAAAAGACTTCAGGTCTTGTCCGTAGCTTTGCCAATGTTTGGCAAAGACTTTAGGTCTTGTGTGCTCCTGTGTCTCAGGCGAGGTGTAATGCCGTAGCTTTGCGAATGTTTGGCAAAGAGTTCAGGTCTTTTGCGTGCGCATGTGTCTCAGGCGACGTGTATTGCCGTAGCTTTGCCAAACACAGGTCCTGTGCGCACGCTTGTGTATCATGAGACGTGTTATGCCGTAGCTTTGCAAATGTACGGCATAGAGTTCAGGACGGGTGCGCGCGCCTGTGTCTCGTGGCGTGTAATGCCGTAGCTTTGCCATTGTTTGGCAAAGAGTTCAGGACTTGTGTGCGCGCATGTGTTTCAGGCGGGGTGTAATGCCGTAGGTTTGCCAACGTTTGGCAAAGACTTCAGGTCTTGTGCGTGCGCCTGTGTCTGAGGCGTTGTGTAATGCCATCACTTTGCCAATGTTTGGCAAGGACTTCAGGTCTTGTGCGCGAGCCTGTGTCTCAGGCGGCGTGTAATGCTGTAGCTTAGCCAACGTTTGGCAAAGAATTCAGGTCTTCTGCGCGCGCCTGTGTCTCAGGCGGCGTATAATGCCGTAGCTTTGCCAAACACAGGTCATGTGCGCACGACTGTGTCTTAGGCGGCGTGTAATGTCGTAGCTTTGCCAATGTTGGGCAAAGACTTTAGATCTTGGGCGCATGCATGTGTCTCAAGCGGCGTCTAATGCCGTAGCTTAGCCAATGTTTGGCAAAGACTTCAGGTCTTGCGTGCGCGCCTGTGTCTCAAGCGTCGTGTAATGCCGTAGCTTTGCCAATGTTTGGCAAAGAGTTCAATTCTTGTGCGTGTGCATGTAACCCAGGCGGCGTGTAATGTCGTAGCTTTGTCAATGTTTGGCAAAGACTTCAGGTCTTGTGCTCGCACATGTGTCTCAAGCGGCGTGTAATGCCGAAGCTTTGCCGATATTTGGCGAAGACTTCAAGCCTTTTGCGCGCATATTTCTCAGGAGACGTGCAATGTAGTAGCTTTTCCAATGTTTGAAAAAGACTTCAGGTCTTGTCCGTAGCTTTGCCAATGTTTGGCAAAGACCTTAGGTCTTGTGTGCTCCTGCGTCTCAGGCGAGGTGTAATGCCGTAGCTTTGCCAATGTTTGGCAAAGAGTTCATGTCTTTTGCGCACGCATGTGTCTCAGGCGACGTGTATTGCCATAGCTTTGCCAAACACAGGTCTTGTGCGCGCATGTGTTTCAGGCGGGGTGTAATTTCGTAGGTTTGCCAACGTTTGGCAAAGACTTCGGGTCTTGTGCGTGCGCCTGTGTCTCAGGCGGCGTGTAATGCCGTAGCTTTGCCAATGTTTGGCAAAGACTTCAGGTCTTGTGCGCGCCTGTGTCTCAGGCGGCGTGTAATGCTGTAGCTTTGCCAATGTTTGGCAAAGAGTTCAGTTCTTGTGCGCGTGCATGTAACCCAGGCGGCGTGTAATGTCGTAGCTTTGCCAATGTTTGGCAAAGACTTCAGGTCTTGTGCACGCACATGTGTCTCAAGCGGCGTGTAATGCCGAAGCTTTGCCGATGTGTATTGCCATAGCTTTGCCAAACACAGGTCTTGTGCGCATGATTGTGTCTCAGGAGACGTGTAATGCCTTAGCTTTGCAAATATATGGCATGGAGTACAGGTCGGGTGCGCGCGCCTGTGTCATGCGGCGTGCAATGCCGTAGCTTTGCCAATGTTTGGCAAAGAGTTCAGGTCTTTTGTGCGCGCATGTGTTTCAGGCGGAGTGTAATTCCGTAGGTTTCCAACGTTTGGCAAAGACTTCGGGTCTTGTGCGTGCGCCTCTGTCTCAGGCGGCGTATAATGCCGTAGCTTGGCCAATGTGTGGCAAAGACTTTAGGTCTTGTGCGCTCATGTGTCTCAGGAGAGGTGTAATGTCGTAGCTTTGCAAATGTTGGGCATAGAGTTCAGGTCTGGTGCGCGCGCCTTTGTCACGCGACGTGTAATGCCGTAGCTTTACCAATGTTTGGCAAAGAGTTCAGGTCTTGTACGCACGCCTGTGTCTCACGCGGCGTGTAATGCTGTAGCTTTGCCAATGATTGGCAAAGAGTTCAGGTCTTGTGTGCACGCCTGTGTCTCAGGCGGTGTGTAATGCCGTAGCTTTGCCAATGTTTGGTAACCACTTCAACACATGTGCGCGCACATGTGTTTCTGGCAGCGTGTATTGCCGTAGCTTTGCCAACTTTAGCAAAGACGTCAGGTCGTGTGCGCGTGCATGTGTCTCAGGCGGCGTGTAATGTCGCAGCTTTGTCAATGATTGGTAAAGACTTCAGGTCTTGTGCGCGCGCATGTGTTTCAATCGGGGTGAAATGTCGTAGCTTTGCCAATGTTTGGCAAAGACTTCAGGTCTTGTGCGCGCGCCTGTGTCTGAGGCGTTGTGTAATGCCGTCACTTTGCCAATGTTTGGCAAGGACTTCAGGTCTTGTGCGCGAGCCTGTGTCGCAGGCGGCGTGTAATGCTGTAGCTTAGCCAGCGTTTGGCAAAGAATTCAGGTCTTGTGCGCGCGCCTGTGTCTCAGGCGGCGTATAATGCCGTAGCTTTGCCAAACACAGGTCTTGTGCGCACGACTGTGTCTTAGGCGGCGTGTAATGCCGTAGCTTTGCCAATGTTGGGCAAAGACTTTAGATCTTGGGCGCATGCCTGTGTCTCAAGCGGCGTCTAATGCCGTAGCTTTGCCAATGTTTGGCAAAGACTTCAGGTCTTGCGTGCGCGCCTGTGTCTCAGGCGACGTGTATTGCCATAGCTTTGCCAAACACAGGTCTTGTGCGCATGATTGTGTCTCAGGAGACGTGTAATGCCTTAGCTTTGCAAATATATGGCATGGAGTTCAGGTCGGGTGCGCGCGCCTGTGTCATGCGGCGTGTAATGCCGTAGCTTTGCCAATGTTTGGCAAAGAGTTCAGGTCTTTTGTGCGCGCATGTGTTTCAGGCGGGGTGTAATTTCATAGGTTTGCCAACGTTTGGCAAAGACTTCATGTCTTGTGCGTGCGCCTGTGTCTCAGGCGGCGTGTAATGCCGTAGCTTTGCCAATGTTTGGCAAAGACTTCAGGTCTTGTGCGCGCGCATGTGTCTCAGGCGGCGTGTAATGCTGTAGCTTTGCCAATGTTTGGCAAAGAGTTCAGTTCTTGTGCGCGTGCATGTAACCCAGGCGGCGTGTAATGTCGTAGCTTTGCCAATGTTTGGCAAAGACTTCAGGTCTTGAGCTCGCACATGTGTCTCAAGCGGCGTGTAATGCCGAACTTGCCGAACTTGCCGATGTTTGGCGAAGACTTCAGGCCTTTTGCGCGCATGTTTCTCAGGAGACGTGCAATGTCGTAGCTTTTCCAATGTTTGAAAAAGACTTTAGGTCTTGTCCGTAGCTTTGCCAATGTTTGGCAAAGACTTTAGGTCTTGTGTGCTCCTGCGTCTCAGGCGAGGTGTAATGCCGTAGCTTTGCCAATGTTTGGCAAAGAGTTCAGGTCTTTTGTGCGCGCATGTGTTTCAGGCGGAGTGTAATTCCGTAGGTTTGCCAACGTTTGGCAAAGACTTCGGGTCTTGTACGTGCGCCTCTGTCTCAGGCGGCGTGTAATGCCGTAGCTTTGCCCATGTTTGGCAAAGACTTCAGGTCTTGTGCGCGCGCCTGTGTCTCAGGCGGCGTGTAATGCTGTAGCTTTGCCAATGTTTGGCAAAGAGTTCAGTTCTTGTGCGCGTGCATGTAACCCAGGCGGCGTGTAATGTCGTAGCTTTGCCAATGTTTGGCAAAGACTTCAGGTCTTGTGCTCGCACATGTGTCTCAAGCGGCGTGTAATGCCGAAGCTTTGCCGATTTTGGCGAAGACTTTAGGCCTTTTGCGCGCATGTTTCTCAGGAGACGTTCTATGTCTTAGCTTTTCCAATGTTTGAAAAAGACTTCAGGTCTTGTCCGTAGGTTTGCCAATGTTTGGCAAAGACTTCGGTTCTTGTGCGTGCGCCTGTGTCTCAGGCGGCGTGTAATGCCCTAGCTTTGCCAATGTTTGGCAAAGACTTCAGGTCTTTTGCGTGCGCATGTGTCTCAGGCGACGTGTATTGCCGTAGCTTTGCCAAACACAGGTCCTGTGCGCACGCTTGTGTCTCATGAGACGTGTTATGCCGTAGCTTTGCAAATGTACGGCATAGAGTTCAGGACGGGTGCGCGCGCCTGTGTCTCGCGGCGTGTAATGCTGTAGCTTTGCCATTGTTTGGCAAAGAGTTCAGGACTTGTGTGCGCGCATGTGTTTCAGGCGGGGTGTAATGCCGTAGGTTTGCCAATGTTTGGCAAAGACTTCTGGTCTTGTGCGCGCAACTGTGTCTGAGGCGCCGTGTAATGCCATAGCTTTGCCAATGTTTGGCAAGGACTTCTGGTCTAGTGCGCGCGCCTGTGTCTCAGGAGGCGTGTAATGCCGTAGCTTTGTCAATGTTTTGCAAAGACTTCAGGTCTTGTGCGCGCGCCTATGTCTCAGGCGCCGTGTAATTTCGTAGCTTGGCCAATGTTTGGCAAAGACTTTAGGTCTTGTGCGCTCATGTGTCTCAGGAGAGGTGTAATGTCGTAGCTTTGCAAATGTTGGGCATAGAGTTCAGATCTGGTGCGCGCGCCTTTGTCACGCGACGTGTAATGCCGTAGCTTTACCAATGTTTGGTAAAGAGTTCAGGTCTTGTGCGCACGCCTGTGTCTCACGCGGCGTGTAATGCTATAGCTTTGCCAATGATTGGCAAAGAGTTCAGGTCTTGTGTGCACGCCTGTGTCTCAGGCGGTGTGTAATGCCGTAGCTTTGCCATTGTTTGGTAACCACTTCAACACATGTGCGCGCACATGTGTTTCTGGCGGCGTGTATTGCCGTAGCTTTGCCAACTTTAGCAAAGACTTCAGGTCGTGTGCGCGTGCATGTGTCTCAGGCGGCGTGTAATGTCGCATCTTTGCCAATGATTGGTAAAGACTTCAGGTCTTGTGCGCGCGCATGTGTTTCAATCGAGGTGAAATGTCGTAGCTTTGCCAATGTTTGGCAAAGACTTCAGGTCTTGTGCGCGCGCCTGTGTCTGAGGCGTTGTGTAATGCCGTAACTTTGCCAATGTTTGGCAAGGACTTCAGGTCTTGTGCGCGAGCCTGTGTCTCAGGCGGCGTGTAATGCTGTAGCTTAGCCAACGTTTGGCAAAGAATTCAGGTCTTGTGCGAGCGCCTGTGTCTCAGGCGGCGTATAATGCCGTGGCTTTGCCAAACACAGGTCTTGTGCGCACGACTGTGTCTTAGGCGGCGTGTAATGGAGTAGCTTTGCCAATGTTGGGCAAAGATTTTAGATCTTGTGCGCATGCCTGTGTCTCAAGCGGCGTCTAATGCCGTAGCTTTACCAATGTTTGGCAAAGACTTCAGGTCTTGCGCGCGCGCCTGTGTCTCAGGCGGCGTGTAATGCTGTAGCTTTGCCAATGTTTGGCAAAGAGTTAAGTTCTTGTGCGCGTGCATGTAACCCAGGCGGTGTCTAATGTCGTAGCTTTGCCAATGTTTGGCAAAGACTTCAGGTCTTGTGCTCGCACATGTGTCTCAAGCGGCGTGTAATGCCAAAGCTTTGCCGATGTTTGGCGAAGACTTCAGGCCTTTTGCGCGCATGTTTCTCAGGAGACGTGCAATGTCTTAGCTTTTCCAATGTTTGAAAAAGACTTCAGGTCTTGTCCGTAGCTTTGCCAATGTTTGGCAAAGACTTTAGGTCTTGTGTGCTCCTGCGTCTCAGGCGAGGTGTAATGCCGTAGCTTTGCGAATGTTTGGCAAAGAGTTCAGGTCTTTTGCGTGCGCATGTGTCTCAGGCGACGTGTATTGCCGTAGCTTTGCCAAACACAGGTCCTGTGCGCACGCTTGTGTCTTATGAGACGTGTTATGCCGTAGCTTTGCAAATGTACGGCATAGAGTTCAGGTCGGGTGCGCGCGCCTGTGTCTCGCGGCGTGTAATGCCGTAGCTTTGCCATTGTTTGGCAAAGAGTTCAGGACTTGTGTGCGCGCATGTGTTTCAGGCGGGGTGTAATGCCGTAGGTTTGCCAATGTTTGGCAAAGACTTCAGGTCTTGTTCGCGCAACTGTGTCTGAGGTGCCGTGTAATGCCATAGCTTTGCCAATGTTTGGCAAGGACTTCTGGTCTAGTGCGCGCGCCTGTGTCTCAGGAGGCGTGTAATGCCGTAGCTTTGTCAATGTTTTGCAAAGACTTCAGGTCTTGTGCGCGCGCCTGTGTCTCAGGCGCCGTGTAATGTCGTAGCTTGGCCAATGTTTGGCAAAGACTTTAGGTCTTGTGCGCTCATGTGTCTCAGGAGAGGTGTAATGTCGTAGCTTTGCAAATGTTGGGCATAGAGTTCAGGTCTGGTGCGCGCGCCTTTGTCACACGACGTGTAATGCCGTAGCTTTACCAATGTTTGGCAAAGAGTTCAGGTCTTGTACGCACGCCTGTGTCTCACGCGGCGTGTAATGCTGTAGCTTTGCCAATGATTGGCAAAGAGTTCAGGTCTTGTGTGCACGCCTGTGTCTCAGGCGGTGTGTAATGCCGTAGCTTTGCCAATGTTTGGTAACCACTTCAACACATGTGCGCGCACATGTGTTTCTGGCGGCGTGTATTGCCGTAGCTTTGCCAACTTTAGCAAAGACGTCAGGTCGTGTGCGCGTGCATGTGTCTCAGGCGGCGTGTAATGTCGCAGCTTTGTCAATGATTGGTAAAGACTTCAGGTCTTGTACGCGCGCATGTGTTTCAATCGGGGTGAAATGTCGTAGCTTTGCCAATGTTTGGCAAAGACTTCAGGTCTTGTGCGCGCGCCTGTGTCTGAGGCGTTGTGTAATGCCGTCACTTTGCCAATTTTTGGCAAGGACTTCAGGTCTTGTGCGCGAGCCTGTGTCTCAGGCGGCGTGTAATGCTGTAGCTTAGCCAACGTTTGGCAAAGAATTCAGGTCTTGTGCGCGCGCCTGTGTCTCAGGCGGCGTATAATGCCGTAACTTTGCCAAACACAGGTCTTGTGCGCACGACTGTGTCTTAGGCGGCGTGTAATGCCGTAGCTTTGCCAATGTTGGGCAAAGATTTTAGATCTTGGGCGCATGCCTGTGTCTCAAGCGGCGTCTAATGTCGTAGCTTTGCCAATGTTTGGCAAAGACTTCAGGTCTTGTGCGCGCGCCTGTGTCTCAGGCGGCGTGTAATGCTGTAGCTTTGCCAATGTTTGGCAAAGAGTTAAGTTCTTGTGCGCGTGCATGTAACCCAGGCGGCGTCTAATGTCGTAGCTTTGCCAATGTTTGGCAAAGACTTCAGGTCTTGTGCTCGCACATGTGTCTCAAGCGACGTGTAATGCCGAAGCTTTGCCGATGTTTGGCGAAGACTTCAGGCCTTTTGCGCGCATGTTTCTCAGGAGACGTGCAATGTCTTAGCTTTTCCAATGTTTGAAAAAGACTTCAGGTCTTGTCCGTAGCTTTGCCAATGTTTGGCAAAGACTTTAGGTCTTCTGTGCTCCTGCGTCTCAGGCGAGGTGTAATGCCGTAGCATTGCGAATGTTTGGCAAAGAGTTCAGGTCTTTTGCGTGCGCATGTGTCTCAGGCGACGTGTATTGCCGTAGCTTTGCCAAACACAGGTCCTGTGCGCACGCTTGTGTCTCATGAGACTTGTTATGCCGTAGCTTTGCAAATGTACGGCATAGAGTTCAGGTCGGGTGCGCGCGCCTGTGTCTCGCGGCGTCTAATGCCGTAGCTTTGCCATTGTTTGGCAAAGAGTTCAGGACTTGTGTGCGCGCATGTGTTTCAGGCGGGGTGTAATGCCGTAGGTTTGCCAATGTTTGGCAAGGACTTCAGGTCTTGTGCGCGCTACTGTGTCTGAGGCGCCGTGTAATGCCATAGCTTTGCCAATGTTTGGCAAGGACTTCTGGTCTAGTGCGCGCGCCTGTGTCTCAGGAGGCGTGTAATGCCGTAGCTTTGTCAATGTTTTGCAAAGACTTCAGGTCTTGTGCGCGCGCCTGTGTCTCAGGCGCCGTGTAATGTCGTAGCTTGGCCAATGTTTGGCAAAGACTTTAGGTCTTGTGCGCTCATGTGTCTCAGGAGAGGTGTAATATCGTAGCTTTGCAAATGTTGGGCATAGAGTTCAGGTCTGGTGCGCGCGCCTTTGTCACGCGACGTGTAATGCTGTAGCTTTACCAATGTTTGGCAAAGAGTTCAGGTCTTGTGCGCACGCCTGTGTCTCACGCGGCGTGTAATGCTGTAGCTTTGCCAATGATTGGCAAAGAGTTCGGGTCTTGTGTGCACGCCTTTGTCACAGGCGGTGTGTAATGCCGTAGCTTTGCCAATGTTTGGTAACCACTTCAACACATGTGCGCGCACATGTGTTTCTGGCGGCGTGTATTGCCGTATTTTGCCAACTTTAGCAAAGACATCAGGTCGTGTGCGCGTGCATGTGTCTCAGGCGGCGTGTAATGTCGCATCTTTGTCAATGATTGGTAAAGACTTCAGGTCTTGTGCGCGCGCATGTGTTTCAATCGGGGTGAAATGTCGTAGCTTTGCCAATGTTTGGCAAAGACTTCAGGTCTTGTGCGCGCGCCTGTGTCTGAGGCGTTGTGTAATGCCGTATCTTTGCCAATGTTTGGCAAGGACTTCAGGTCTTGTGCGCGAGCCTGTGTCTCAGGCGGCATGTAATGATGTAGCTTAGCCAACGTTTGGCAAAGCATTCAGGTTTTGTGCGCGCGCCTGTGTCTCAGGCGGCGTATAATGCCGTAGCTTTGCCAAACACAGGTCTTGTGCGCACGCCTGTGTCTTAGGCGGCGTGTAATGGAGTAGCTTTGCCAATGTTGGGCAAAGACTTTAGATCTTGTGCGCACGCCTGTGTCTTAGGCGGCGTGTAATGGAGTAGCTTTGCCAATGTTGGGCAAAGACTTTAGATCTTGTGCGCATGCCTGTGTCTCAGGCGGCGTCTAATGCCGTAGCTTTACTAATGTTTGGCAAAGACTTCAGGTCTTGCGTGCGCGCCTGTGTCTCAGGCGTCGTGTAATGTCGTAGCTTTGCCAATGTTTGGCAAAGAGTTCAATTCTTGTGCGCGTGCATGTAACCCAGGCGGCGTGTAATGTCGTAGCTTTGCCAATGTTTGGCAAAGACTTCAGGTCTTGTGCTCGCACTTGTGTCTCAAGCAGCGTGTAATGCCGAAGCTTAGCCGATGTTTGGCAAAGACTTCAGGCCTTTTGCGCGCATGTTTCTCAGGAGACGCGCAATGTCGTAGCTTTTCCAATGTTTGAAAAAGACTTCAGGTCTTGTCCGTAGCTTTGCCAATGTTTGGCAAAGACTTTAGGTGTTGTGTGCTCCTGCCTCTCAGGCGAGGTGTAATGCCTTAGCTTTGCCAATGTTTGGCAAAGATTTAAGGTCTTTTGCGCGCGCATGTGTCTCAGGCGACGTGTATTGCCATAGCTTTGCCAAACACAGGTCTTGTGCGCACGATTGTGTCTCAGGAGACGTGTAATGCCTTAGCTTTGCAAATATATCGCATAGAGTTCAGGTCGGGTGCGCGCGCCTGTGTCATGCGGCGTGTAATGCTGTAGCTTTGCCAATGTTTGGCAAAGAGTTCAGGTCTTTCGTGCGCGCATGTGTTTCAGGCGGGGTGTAATGCCGTAGGTTTGCCAACTTTTGGCAAAGACTTCGGGTCTTGTGCGCGCGCCTGTGTCTCAGGCGGCGTGTAATGCCGTAGCTTTTCCAATGCTTGGCAAAGACTTCAGGTCTTGTGCGCGCGCCTGTGTCTCAGGCGGCGTGTAATGCCGTAGCTTTGCCAATGTTTGGCAAAGAGTTCAGTTCTTGTGCGCGTGCATGTAACCCAGGCGGCGTGTAATGTCGTAGCTTTGCCATTGTTTGGCAAAGACTTCAGGTCTTGTGCTCGCACATGTGTCTCAAGCGGCGTGTAATGCCGAAGCTTTGCCGATGTTTGGCAAAGACTTCAGGCCTTTTGCGCGCATGTTTCTCAGGAGACGTGCAATGTCGTAGCTTTTCCAATGTTTGAAAAAGACTTCAGGTCTTGTCCGTAGCTTTGCCAATGTTTGGCAAAGACTTTAGGTCTTGTGTGCTCCTGCGTCTCAGGCGAGGTTAATGCCGTAGCTTTGCCAATGTTTGGCAAAGAGTTCAGGTCTTTTGCGCGCGCATGTGTCTCAGGCGACGTGTATTGCCGTAGCTTTTCCAAACACAGGTCTTGTGCGCACGCTTGTGTCTCATGAGACGTGTTATGCCGTAGCTTTGCAAATGTACGGCATAGAGTTCAGGTCGGGTGCGCGCGCCTGTGTCACGCGGCGTCTAATGTCGTAGCTTTGCCAATGTTTGGCAAAGAGTTCAGGACTTGTGTGCGCGCATGTGTTTCAGGCGGGGTGTAATGCCGTAGGTTTGCCAATGTTTGGCAAAGACTTCAGGTCTTGTGCGCGCGACTGTGTCTGAGACGCCGTCTAATGCCATAGCTTTGCCAATGTTTGGAAAGGACTTCTGGTCTAGTGCGCGCGCCTGTGTCTCAGGAGGCGTGTAATGCCGTAGCTTTGTCAATGTTTGGCAAAGACTTCAGGTCTTGTGCGCGCGCCTGTGTCTCAGGCGCCGTGTAGTGTCGTAGCTTGGCCAATGTTTGGCAAAGACTTTAGGTCTTGTGCGCTCATGTGTCTAAGGAGAGGTGTAAGGTCGTAGCTTTGCAAATGTTGGGCATAGAGTTCAGGTCTGGTGCGCGCGCCTTTGTCACGTGGCGTGTAATGCCGTAGCTTTACCAATGTTTGGCAAAGAGTTCAGGTCTTGTGCGCACGCCTGTGTCGCACGCGGCGTGTAATGCCGTAGCTTTGCCAATGATTTGCAAAGAGTTCAGGTCTTGTGTGCACGCCTGTGTCTCAGGCGGTGTGTAATGCCGTAGCTTAGCCAATGTTTGGTAACCACTTCAACACATGTGCGCGCACATGTGTTTCTGGCGGCGTGTATTGCCGTAGCTTTGCCAACTTTAGCAAAGACTTCAGGTCGTGTGCGCGTGCATGTGTCTCAGGCGGCGTGTAATGTCGCAGCTTTGTCAATGATTGGTAAAGACTTCAGGTCTTGTGCGCTGTTTCAATCGGGGTGAAATGTCGTAGCTTTGCCAATGTTTAGCAAAGACTTCAGGTCTTGTGCGCGCGCTTGTGTCTGAGGCGTTGTGTAATGCCGTAAATTTGCCAATGTTTGGCAAGGACTTCAGGTCTTGTGCGCGAGCCTGTGTCTTAGGCGGCGTGTAATGCTGTAGCTTAGCCAACGTTTGGCAAAGAATTCAGGTCTTGTGCGCGCGACTGTGTCTCAGGCGGCGTATAATGTCGTAGCTTTGCCAAACACAGGTCTTGTGCACACGCATGTGTCTTAGGCGGCGTGTAATGCCGTAGCTTTGCCAATATTGGGCAAAGACTTTGGATCTTGTGCGCATGCCTGTGTCTCAGGCGGCGTCTAATGTCACACCCCGCCAAGGCGGAAACGCTAGGCGCGACGTTCATGGTTTTCAAAGCATATGATTACGGCAAACACATACATGATAAATGGATAAATAAATAAGTTTAATGTTTTACATTCCAAAATGTAATTGAGTGCCGAAACTTCCTAGTTTCGATTGAGTAGTTAGGTATCGAAACTACCTAGTTTCGATTGAGTAGGACAGTTGTCGAAACTTCCTAGTTTCGATTGTGCAGATTAGATATAGAAACTTCCTAGTTTCGATTTGAGCAATATGTATCGAAACTACCTAGTTTCGATTGGTCAATAGGTATCGAAACTTCCTAGTTTCGATTGAGTAGACAGGTATCGAAACTACCTAGTTTCGATTGAGTGATAAGTATCGAAACTATAGTTTCGATTGAGTTAACTGGTATCGAAACTCCTAGTTTCGAATACTGGACTTCTGTTTGACAGAATCAGTCCTGCATATTTATGTTTTAAATCTTGAATTTGACACACTTTTCTTGTTACCTTACTTGCGATTGAACATTTTGTATGCTTAGATACGGTTTTTAAAGAAAATAAAGTAGATAATTTTGAGTTTTTACCTTAAAACAGTGACGATGATGATGAGAGAAAACAGAGATGATCTTGAATCTCTTGCTAACTTTTCTTTAGAAACACTTGAAATCTTCTTAAAACACCGAATTGTGGTAGGTTTTTCCTTAAAACTTGACTTCAATTTTGAAGAGAAATGGGGAAATTGCCGTAAGAAAATGAGTGATAAAATGGTTTGTGAGAGTTTTGATTGAAAGGGGTATGGGTTATATCTGAATTCTCGTAAGTAGGAGATATGGGTTTTGGAATAAAGAATTTGAATGTGAGGTAAATGGGGACGTGAGAGTGGGGTGGGTTTTCTCTGGCTTCGGCCGAGAAAGTCAAGGGTAAGTGGGTTGGGTTAATTTTTGAGTAATAATTAGATTTAGGTATTAATATCAATTATAGTTTTAAAGGGGTAATTTAATTCGGTTTAAGTTCTCCACGGTATTATAAATTTATTCTTAAAATAAATTATTGTTCCACCTAAAGTTTGTGTAATATATATACCTATATATTTTTCTGGTCATTTGCGATGGGAACTGGTAACTCCTAGAATTACCAAAGTATAAAATGAGACAATGTGCGGTTTTTGTTAGACCTTAATGTCCTTGTTTGTGAAATTATATAAATCACAAAAATAATTATAACGTAAACTTGTTTAATACATGTACGGATATTGACCTGAAATGTCGGGTGTCACATTCTCCCCATGTTAAAAGAATTTTGTCCCGAAATTCAATTCGTGTCTTCTTGAATTGGTGTATCCTTAAACAAGGAGGGGTATTTCGTCTTTATTTGATCTTCTCGTTCCCATGTATACTCAGGACCACGTTTTGAGTTCCAACGTACTTTAACCAGTTTGATTCGACTACGTCTCAGCTTTTGAACTTTCCAATCTGAAATCTCAATCGGTTCCTCGATGAAATGCAACATGTCGTCTATGTGAATCTCATCAGGTGGTATAATTAACGTCTCGTCTGATAAACACTTTTTGAGATTTGATACATTAAACGTATCATGTACGTTGCTTAGTTCTTGTGGGAGTTTGAGCTTGTAAGCTACAGGGCCAACTCTAGCCAGTATTTCAAAAGGTCCAACGTATCTAGGGTTGAGCTTACCACAGTTACCAAACCTTGCAACGCCTTTCCATGGTGAGACTTTTAACATTACTCGGTCACCAACTTGAAATTCTAATGGTTTCCGTCTGTTATCGGCATAGCTCTTCTGTCTGTCTCGGGCCGCTTTCAGACGGTCCTTAATTTTGAAGATCTTATCAGTGGTTTCCTGGACAATCTCAGGGCCTGTCAAATGTTTTTCACTAATTTCCGCCCAACATAACGGTAAGCGGCATTTACGACCATATAAAGCTTCAAACGGAGCTGCCTTAATGCTCGTGTGGTAGCTGTTATTATAGGAAAACTCCGCTAACGATAAATGAGTATCCCAATTTCCTCCGAAATCAATTACACATGCACGGAGCATATCCTCTAAAGTTTGAATAGTCCTCTCGCTTTGACCATCTGTTTGTGGGTGATATGCCGTACTCATGTTAAGACGTGTGCCCATGGCTTCTTGTAATGATTTCCAGATTCTAGACACGAATCTGCTGTCTCTATCAGAGATAATAGAAATTGGCACTCCATGCCTAGCCACAATTTCCTTGATATAAAGCTTTGCAAGTTTCTCGGTTTTATCCGTTTCTTTGATAGGTAGGAAATGAGCTGATTTTGTTAAACGATCGACAATTACCCATATGGTATCATAACCACTGGACGTCTTGGGCAATTTCGTGATAAAATCCATAGAAATTTGTTCCCATTTCCATTGTGGAATTTCAGGTTGTTGTAACAAACCAGACGGTTTCTGATGTTCGGCTTTTACTTTTGAACATGTTAAGTATTTACTGACATATGTGGCAATATCTCCTTTCATATTAGGCCACCAATATAATTCTTTTAGATCCTTATACATCTTATCTGAACCTGAGTGAATGGAGTATCTGGACTTATGGGCTTCGTCCATAACTAATTCCCGTAAATTACCAAAACACGGCACCCAAATTCTATTTGCAAAGTATAAAGTATCATCTGATTTTGGCTCTAATTGTCTGATCATTCCTCGTAAAGCTTCATTCTGAACGTTTTCTTCTCTGATTGCCTCTTGTTGTGCCATCCGGATTTGAGTCGTGAAACTCATATGAATTGTTAATCCTAGGGCACGAACACGAAGAGTTTTAATCCGTTCCTTACGACTCAAGGCATCTGCTACGACGTTCGCTTTACCAGGGTGATACTTGATATCACAGTCGTAATCATTCAGTAGTTCTACCCAACGACGTTATCTCATGTTAAGTTCCTTTTGATCGAAGATATGTTGAAGACTCTTGTGATCAGTAAAGATAGTGCATCTTGTACCGTAAAGATAATGTCTCCAAATCTTGAGTGCAAACACAACTGCACCCAACTCTAAGTCATGGGTCGTATAATTCTTTTCGTGCACTTTTAGTTGTCGTGAGGCATATGCGATGACTTTGTCTCTTTGCATTAACACACAACCAAGTCCTTGGTGTGATGCATCGCAGTATACAACAAAATTGTCGATTCCCTCAGGAAGGGATAAGATTGGTGCACTACACAGCTTCTGCTTTAGTAATTGAAAAGCTGACTCTTGTTTGTCACTCCAATCAAACTTCTTTTCTTTCTGAGTTAGTGTGGTTAAAGGCAGGGCTATTTTTGAAAAATTCTCAATGAATCGCCTGTAATAACCGGCCAAGCCTAAAAATTGACGCACTTCTGTCGGAGTCTTTGGTGCTTCCCAGTTTTTGATCGCTTCAATTTTTGATGCATCAACGTGAATTCTTTCCTTGTTGATGACATGTCCAAGAAAATGCACTTCTCGGATCCAAAACTCACACTTTGAGAATTTAGCATAAAGCTTCTCATTCCTGAGTAGTTCTAAGATTAATTTCAGATGATGTTCATGATCCACCTTGGTTCGTGAATATATTAACATATCGTCGATAAATACTATCACGAATTTATCCAAGTATGGTTTGCACACGCGGTTCATGAGATCCATGAAAACAGCTGGTGCGTTCGTCAAACCAAACGGCATAACTAGAAATTCGTAGTGGCCATAACGAGTCCTAAACGCTGTCTTTGGTACATCTTCTTCTTGGATTCTTAGTTGATGATACCCTGAATGTAAATCGATCTTAGAGTAGAAGCTAGAACCTTGTAGTTGATCAAACAAATCATCTATTCGAGGAAGTGGGTATCGGATTTTGATTGTAAGTTTGTTTAATTCTCGGTAATCTATACACATCCTAAAGGTTCCATCCTTCTTCTTTACGAATAGGACCGGAGCTTCCCAAGGTGCGAAACTCGGTCTTATGAAACCTTTATCAAGCAACTCCTGGAGTTGATTTGATAATTCATGCATTTCAGAAGGTGCTAATCGATACGGCGATCGTGCAACTGGTGCGGCTCCTGGTACTAAGTCGATTCGGAATTCGACTTGCCTCGGTGGCGGCAATCCAGGTAAATCTTCAGGAAAAACTTCAGGATAACCCTTAACGATTGGTATATCCTCAAGTCGATGTTCCTCGGGTTTCTTCTCGACAACGTGAGCCAAGTATACGCAATAGCCTTTACGTAGGTACTTACGAGCTGTCATGCAGTTTATCATCCTCAATGTCACTCCACTCTTCTCACCTTGAACCGAAAGAACTTCTCCGTTCGGGAGAGGAATATGAACAATCTTCTCAAAACAAACAATCTCGGCGTGATTCTTCGACAACCAATCCATACCAATAACAACGTCAAAACTTCCCAAGTCAACAGGTAGTAGGTCTATACTAAATGTGTGGTTCTTAAAACATAAGGTACAACCCTGAATGACTTCCCCAGTTTTAATTAATTTCCCGTTTGCTAATTCAATTGTATAATTTTGGTCTAGTTTGCTGGGCTTAATACCGAGTAAGGACTTAAAGTCATTTGACACAAAACTCATATCAACACCCGTATCGAAAAGTATAGAGGCATAGTGATTATTTATCGGGAACGTACCAGTGACAATGTTCGGATCTTGTCGTGCGTCACCAGCCCCCATCACAAATGCTCTTCCACGGGCCTGATTGTCGTTTCGGTTCTTCAACTTTGGACAGTCTTTTCTGATGTGCTTTGGATCTCCACAATCAAAGCATCCCTGATTTATCCTTCCTGTTCCTGGTTTGACCTTTCGTGCTGCTTGATTAATCTTATTAGGATTTGCATTGCTCCAACAGTTATGGGTCATATGCCCATACTTTTTACATTTTCCACATTGGATACACCTTTCACTGTGATGATATCCACACTTGTCACACTTTGGTCGTGTTCCAAGATATCCACTTTGTCCATCAAGGTTGGCAGCATAGGCCTTCATAGTTTCAGGTCTCTTGTAAGCTGGATTCTTGTTTTGATTACTGGGTTTTCCAAACCATTTCCTCTTTTCCCCAGACCTTCCTTCCTCGGTCTCCTTCTTCTCAAACAAACCATCACGCACAGCATTATCTCTTAGTTTGGAAGCTAGAGTTATAGCGCTCTTGGCATCCATAGGGTTCGATGAAGTTACCAGGCTTCGGATTTGAGGAGCAAGACCCCACAAATATCTTTCAACTTTCTTGTATTCTGGCGTGACCATGTGTGGAAACAAGATTGCTAACTCATTGAATCGGTCAGTGTAACCAGCAACATCATCTCCTGTCATTTGTAAATTCCACATTTCAGATTCGATCTTTTGCAACTCATTTCGAGGACAATATTCCTCAATCATCATGGCCTTTAGGTCTTCCCAGGACAACTCATATGCTGTCTGCCTTCCCAAAGTCTTTACTTGTGAATTCCACCAGGTTAACGCTTTATCAGTGAGTGAGCATGTAGAATACTTCACCATGCAGTCAGCGGTGCATTCATAATTAAAAAGAAACAACATTATATGACAATAATGATAGCACATGACATAAGGATACAACCACATCAAACTTAACCAACCATCATTACAATATAAACCATTACATACATAGTTAAAACATATATAGTACATTGTTCCCAAAAGATAAGGATACAAAAGGGATGGGTTCACATGACCACATCAGTACTAAAGTTTTTAAACTACATAATGTACTACGGGCACAACCCGCCCGTACTAGGTTTAAAAGAAGAAGTGGGAGTACAATCCAATCATCATGGCAAGTCCTGCCATGACAAAGCTAGCTCTCGCCACAAATTCTGCAGCCAAGGTCCTTTCTTTCAGCGCCTCCACCATGTCTCGGACCGTAACAGTGAACTGCCAGTCCATGTCAGCTCTTAACTCTAGATAGTGGGTGGCACCCTGTAAGTCTCGGGTGCGGTTCTCAAGAGTCTGTACTCGAGTTCCGAGCCCTTGACGTAAGCGCGTGGCTGCGTCCCCATGTGCCCGGATGTCATCTAGGAGATCATCAAGACGCTCCTCATGCGTACGAACTCGTGCTACTAATGTAGGCACTGTGAGCTCCATGGCTTCCCTAGTGTGGGGTAGAGGTGTTGGGGAGTTGGAAGACTCTCCGAGCTCAAAGGTAGATGGGATGCTCTCCATCTCCCTCCATCATGCCAAGGTACTGGGCATCCAACGGATAGTTCCCACAGTAGGGTGGTAACAGGGTCGTTTCCTAGATGGTTCCTCATTAGTCTCCAAGTCTTTCGGGTCACGGGCTGCTAGAGTCCTTTTGCGTGGAAGTCGAACCTTCTTTCTAGCGCTTTGCACCTTAACTGGTCCTCCGCTTTTCTTTCGGTAGACGATAGGTGGTTCTCCCAGGGCGACATTAGGTGGTGTGGAGCTACGGGTTTGTACTCGATTTTTGGGACGTGAGGCGGAAAGTTCCTCGTTTGATTCAGTGTCAGAGACGGGATCAGAATGTGAATGTGACGACATGCTTGTGACTACAATATCCATATGACATGTTGATTGGTTATGAAATGCTTATGCAATGAAAACGTTCTAGTGAGTCATTTAGATTATAGACTAGGTTCCAATTTCGATTCCTAGTTCACTATAATCAATAGCTCTGATACCAAGTCTGTCACACCCCGCCAAGGCGGAAACGCGAGGCGCGACGTTCATGGTTTTCAAAGCATATGATTACCGCAAACACATACATGATAAATGGATACATAAATAAGTTTAATGGTTTACATTCCAAAATGTAATCGGAGTTTACAAAAAAAAAATTAAGATTTCACAAATATGACTCAATTTAATGAGTTATACAGGGGAAATCCTCCTTGAGTAGTATCCATCGTGCATGCATGTAATCTACATTGCTAACCTTGAAATCACGTTCAGTTTCCTGAAAAACATACTTAAAATTGTCAACACGAGGTTGGTGAGTTCACAGGTTTAATCAAATAGTTCTTTGTAAACTTCGTTTGTTCATAAATAGATCAGTTGTATGTGATAAACATAATAAGAATTGTTGACCCATTTGTAAACTAGCTAGGAATACAAATAATATGTTCATACATGAGGCGTAACCAAACCATGACAATTGTACATGCCCCTAATTTCGTTATCCGGTTCTATGCGGCCATAAATCCTCCAGATTGTGGTTAGCGCGACTAACCATTACCGGGAGACGTCACTCTCCATAGTACTATTCATAGGACCCTAGTCTACAGTTAATGGTTACTACGTTGTTCCAGGGGACTTTAGCGGCCTCAACTCGTTGTTCTCATGTAAACATAAAAGTCGTGCCTTATTCTCTTGTTATCCCATAAAATAGTTGTAAGTATGTTTTTCCCCCAAATATAGAAAACAGTAAAAAGGGGCCGTGAAACTCACCTTGAGTTTGTGTATACTTGTATGATACGTGTTGTAGTCAACCTTGACTATTCGTACCCTAGATACCAAGGGTAAATTGTGTTAAGACCGAACGTCTTATATTGCAAATTGTTCACCGACTTTGTAAATTTGGTTGCTTTTGTTTAAAATATCCTCTTAGTTGTTCAACACTTGTTTCGTTATAAAACAGATCTGAGTTACTACCCAAAAGGGGACTGACACAGGTATCGAAACTTCATAGTTTCGATTGGGCAATTGAGTGCCGAAACTTCCTAGTTTCGATTGAGTAGTTAGGTATCGAAACTACCTAGTTTCGATTGAGTAGGACAGTTGTCGAAACTTCCTAGTTTCGATTGTGCAGATTAGACATCGAAACTTCCTAGTTTTGATTTGAGCAATATGTATCGAAACTACCTAGTTTCGATTGATCAATAGGTATCGAAACTTCCTAGTTTCGATTGAGTACACAGGTATCGAAACTACCTAGTTTCGATTGAGTGATAAGTATCGAAACTATAGTTTCGATTGAGTTAACTGGTATTGAAACTCCTAGTTTCGATTACTGGACTTCTGTTTGACAGAATCAGTCCTGCATATTTATGTTTTAAATCTTGAATTTGACATACTTTTCTTGTTACCTTACTTGCGATTGAACATTTTGTATGCTTAGATACGGTTTTTAAAGAAAATAAAGTAGATAATTTTGAGTTTTTACCTAAAAACAGTGACGATGATGATGAGAGAAAACAGAGATGATCTTGAATCTCTTGCTAACTTTTCTTTAGAAACACTTGAAATCTTCTTAAAACACCAAATTGTGGTAGGTTTTTCCTTAAAACTTGACTTCGATTGTGAAGACAAATGGGGAAATTGCCGTAAGAAAATGAGTGATAAAATGGTTTGTGAGAGTTTTGATTGAAAGGGGTATGGGTTATATCTGAATTCTCGCAAGTAGGAGATATGGGTTTTGGAATAAAGAATTTGAATGTGAGGTAAATGGGGACGTGAGAGTGGGGTGGGTTTTCTCTGGCTTCGGCCGAGAAAGTCAAGGGTAAGTGGGTTGGGTTAATTTTTGAGTAATAATTAGATTTAGGTATTAATTTCAATTATAGTTTTAAAGGGGTAATTTAATTCGGTTTAGGTTCTCCACGGTATTATAAATTTATTCTAAAAATAAATTATTGTTCCACCTAAAGTTTGTGTAATATATATACCTATATATTTTTCAGGTCATTTGCGATGGGAACTGGTAACTCCTAGAATTACCAAAGTATAAAATGAGACAATGTGTAGTTTTTGTTAGACCTTAATGTCCTTGTTTGTGAAATTATATAAATCACAAAAATAATTATAACGTAAACTTGTTTAATACATGTACGGATATTGACCTGAAATGTCGGGTGTCACATTCTCCCCATGTTAAAAGAATTTCGTCCCGAAATTCAATTCGTGTCGTCTTGTGTGCACGCATGTGTTTCAGGCGGGGTGTAATGCCGTAGGTTTGCCAATGTTAGGCAAAGACTTTAGGTCTTGTGCGTGCGACTGTGTCTGAGGCGGCATGTAATACCGTAGCTTTGCCAATGATTGGCAAAGAGTTCAGGTCTAGTGCGCACGCCTGTGTCTCAGGCGGTGTGTAATGTCGTAGCTTTGCCAATGTTTGGCAAAGACTTCAGGTCTTGTGCGCGCACATATGTCTCAGGCGGCGTGTAATGCCGAAGCTTTGCCAATGTTTGGCAAAGACTTCTGGCCTTTTGCGCACGCATGTTTCTCAGGAGGCGTGCAATGTCGTAGCTTTTCAAATGTTTGGAAAAGACTTCAGGTCTTGTCTGTAGCTTTGCCAATGTTTGGCAAAGACTTTAGGTCTTGTGTGCTCCTGCGTCTTAGGCAAGGTGTAATGCCGTAGCTTTGCCAATGTTTGGCAAAGAGTTCAGGTCTTTTGCGAGCGCATGTATCTCAGGCGACGTGTATTGCCGTAGCTTTGCCAAACACAGGTCTTGTGCGCACGCTTGTGTCTCATGAGACGTGTTATGCCGTAGCTTTGCAAATGTATGGCATAGAGTTCAGGTAGGGTGTGCGCGCCTGTGTCATGCGGCGTGTAATGCCGTAGCTTTGCCAATGTTTGGCAAAGAATTCAGGACTTGTGTGCACGCATGTGTTTCAGGCGGGGTGTAATGCCGTAGGTTTGCCAATGTTTGGCAAAGACTTCAGGTCTTGTGCGCGCGACTGTGTCTGAGGCGACGTGTAATGCCGTAGCTTTACCAATGTTTGGCAAGGACTTCAGGTCTAGTGCGCGCGCCTGTGTCTCAGGAGGCGTGTAATGCCGTAGCTTTATCAATGTTTGGCAAAGACTTCAAGTCTTGTGCGCGCGCCTGTATCTCAGGCTGCGAGTAATGCAGTAGCTTTGCCAATGTTTAACAAAGACTTTAGGTCTTGTGCACGCGACTGTGTCTCAGGCGCCGTGTAATGTCGTAGCTTGGCCAATGTTTGGCAAATACTTTAGGTCTTGTGCGCTCATGTGTCTCAGGAGAGGTGTAATGTCGTAGCTTGGCCAATGTTCGTCATGCTACAAGTGTCCTACAAAAACGAGCACTTACTTGGTGGAATGGGGAGAAAAGGAATAGGGGTGTTGATGTAGCTATGGCCTTACCTTGGGATGAGGTCAAAAGGCTTATGACCGAGGAATTCTGTCCTCTAAATGAAGTGAAGAAGTTAGAGGCCGAATTTTGGGATCTTGCCCAAGATAGTGGGGAAAGCTTAGCATATACAACTCGGTTCCATGAGTTGAGTCTTCTAGTGCCCCACATGGTCACTCCTTTGTCCCGTTGTATTGAGAAATATATTGGTGGGCTACCAAGACAAATCCAAGATACTGTCTTAGGTAGAAATCCTGCTACCTTGGAAGATGCCATCCGCCTGTCTGCTACCCTAACTGATAATCATGTGAAAGCTGGAACTCTTACTAAAAAGGGTTCTAAGAAAACTGCTGAAACCGTAACCCCTCCTACCCACAACAAAGAAACCACAACCAAACCCCCTCGCAATAACAAAAAGAGGAAGGTTAGAAATTTTGCTGTGGTTACTCCTGCTGTTCCCGTCAACCAAGCTGCACCTATGGTTCAAGCACCGGTCAGAAAGCCATATGGTGGAATTTACCCACTTTGTGCCACCTGCAACTACCATCATCCCCAAAACATCCCATGTCGCCTTTGTACTTATTGTGGGAGATATGGTCATACGGTTAATGTTTGTAGGACCAAAGCCCTTACGGGCCAAGTCAACCCTCCAAACCAAACCGTACCTCAAGTGGCTAACCAAGGTGCTCCCGCCATTGCTAATGGGCGTGCTTGTTATGAGTGTGGTGACCCGAACCATTTTCGTAATCTATGTCCAAGACTTGCAAATGCTAGACAAGGTGGAGCTCGTGGGCGTGCGTTCAACATAAACGCCAACGAAGCTCAAGCCAACAACGACGTGGTTAATGGTACGTTCCTTGTTAATAGTCAATATGCCTCCATTTTGTTCGATACCGGTGTCGATAAAAGTTTTGTGTCACTAAATTTTGAGCCTTTACTTGCAAAGACACGATTCCAATTAGAGAAAACCTTCACCGTTGAAATAGCAAATGGTGACTCCCTTACAATTGAGTCTATCATCTATGATTGCTCCTTAGAACTTAATGATCATACATTCCCAATCAATCTTATTCCAATGTCACTAGGAAGCTTTGATATTATCATTGGTATGGATTGGCTATCAAATCATCATGCCGAAGTCATTTGTTTTGAAAAGTGTATTCGAATTCCGCTACCATCGGGAGAAACCTTAAGGGTTTTTGGTGAAAAGCCTTGCAAGGGTCATAAATTGATGTCTTGTACTACCGCTCAAAAGTACTTACGAAAGAAGTACATCGCCTTCCTAGCTCATATTGTTCAAAAGGATGTCAAGGAGAAGAGTATCCAAGACATTCCTATCATTAGGGATTTTCCCGAAGTGTTTCCTAAAGATTTATCCGGTCTTCCTCCTGTTCGTCAAGTAGAGTTCCGTATTGATCTTATGCCCGGAGCTAACCCCGTTGCTAGAGCTCCTTATCGTCTTGCACCTTCAGAAATGCAAGAACTCGCAAGCCAACTTCAAGAGCTCTCCGACAAAGGTTTCATTCGCCCGAGTCATTCACCGTGGGGTGCACCCGTCTTATTTGTGAAAAAGAAGGATGGATCATTCCGTATGTGTATTGACTACCGCGAACTCAACAAGCTTACTATCAAGAACCGTTATCCTTTGCCTAGAATCGATGACCTCTTTGATCAACTTCAAGGTTCTACATGTTTCTCAAAGATTGATCTTCGATCCGGTTATCATCAGCTCCGTGTTCAAGAAGATGACATTCCTAAGACTGCTTTTCGAACAAGGTATGGTCATTACGAGTTCATGGTTATGCCTTTCGGGTTAACCAATGCACCCGCAGTTTTCATGGATCTCATGAACCGTGTGTGCAAACCGTACCTTGATAAACTCGTGATCGTTTTCATTGACGATATCTTAATCTATTCCAAGACTAAAGCCGACCATGAAGAACACCTTAGATTGGTTTTGGACCTTTTAAAGAAAGAACAACTATATGCCAAGTTCTCCAAATGTGAATTTTGGTTAAAAGAAGTTCAATTTCTTGGTCACATCGTCAACGACAAGGGTATTCATGTTGATCATGCTAAGATTGAAACGGTTAAGAATTGGAATGCCCCGAAGACTCCTACCGAAGTTCGTTCATTTCTTGGTCTTGCGGGTTATTATCGTCGTTTCATCTCAAACTTCTTAAAGATTGCGGTCCCTCTTACCGCTTTGACTCATAAGGGTAAAACTTATGAATGGGGACCGAAACAAGAAGAAGCTTTCCAAACTCTTAAGCATAAGTTGTGCAATGCTCCTATATTAACTCTCCCCGATGGAAATGATGATCTAGTTGTCTATTGTGATGCTTCTAACCAAGGTCTTGGTTGTGTCCTCATGCAACGAGGAAAAGTAATCGCTTATGCATCAAGGCAACTCAAAATTCATGAAAAGAATTATACGACGCACGATCTCGAGTTGGGTGCGGTCGTATTCTCGTTAAAGATTTGGAGACATTACCTATATGGCACGAAATGTGTGGTATTCACCGACCACAAAAGTCTTCAACATATCTTCAACCAAAAAGAACTCAATATGAGGCAACGACGTTGGGTCGAACTCCTTAACGACTACGACTGCGAGATTCGTTACCATCCCGGCAAAGCGAATGTTGTAGCCGATGCCTTGAGTCGAAAGGACCATGTTATGCTTCATTGTGCCCGTATTCAATCCGATATTCAAACCCGTATTTTAGAAGCTCAACACGTCTCGGTAACCGAGGGTAACATGTATGAAGAAATGTCGTGTGGTGTTGAACTTCTTCTTGAATCAAAACCCAATGGCTTACTATATTACTTGAACCGTATTTGGATTCCCGATCGCGATGATCTCCGTGCAATTCTCATGAACGAGCCTCATAAGACTCGTTATTCTATTCATCCTGGTGCGGATAAAATGTACCAAGATCTTCGCCAACTTTATTGGTGGCCCGGTATGAAGAAAGACATTGCTCTTTATGTGGCCAAATGCTTAACTTGCTCCAAAGTCAAAGCCGAACACCAACGTCCTTCTGGTTTACTCGAACAACCAGAAATTCCCGTGTGGAAATGGGAGAATTTAGCTATGGATTTCATTACCAAGCTCCCTCGCACCTCGAGTGGTTATGATAGTATTTGGGTGATCATTGATCGACTCACCAAATCTGGCCACTTCTTGCCTATTCGTGAAGACTTCAAAGTGGAGAAATTAGCTCGAATTTACATTGATGAAATTGTGAGCCGTCATGGTGTTCCCTTGAACATAATATCCGATAGAGACGCTCGGTTCACTTCTCGATTTTGGCAATCTCTCCAAAAGGCTCTTGGTACTCGATTGGATTTGAGCACGGCTTACCATCCGTAAACTGATGGTCAAACCGAGCGAACAATCCAAACTCTTGAAGACATGCTTAGAGCTTGTGTAATCAATTTTGGTGGCAATTGGGATTCACACTTATCCCTCATTGAGTTTTCCTACAACAATAGCTACCATACAAGTATCAACATGGCTCCATTCGAAGCTCTCTATGGTCGCAAGTGTCGTTCTCCTATCTGTTGGAGTGAGATTGGTGAAGCACAAATCACTGGTCCTGAGTTAATTCAAGAAACATCCGACAAGATTATTCAAATCCGTGACAATATTCGAGCAGCAAGGAGTCGGCAAAAGAGTTATGCCGACAAGCGTCGAAAACCCTTGGAATTCCAAGTCGGTGATCTTGTTCTTCTTAAGGTGTCTCCTTGGAAGGGTGTGGTCCATTTTGGAAAGAAAGGCAAGTTAGCACCTCGTTATGTTGGTCCATTCAAGATCCTTGAAAGGATTGGGAAAGTGGCTTACAAGCTCGAGTTACCTCCATCTCTTGGCAATGTGCATCCTACATTTCATATATCTAATCTAAAGAAGTGTCTCGCCGATGAAAATCTCCATATACCGCTCGACGACGTGCGCATTGATGAAACGATGCACTTCGTTGAGAAACCGGTAGAAATTATGGATCGTGAAGTCAAGCAGCTCAAGCGAGGTCGCATTCCTATCGTTAAAGTTCGTTGGGAATCTAAGCGTGGTCCTGAGTTCACTTGGGAACGAGAAGACCAAATGAAGCTCAAGTACCCCCATCTTTTTACTAATAATGTTGTTCCCTCTAGCTAAATTTCGGGACGAAATTCTCTCAACATGGGGAGACTGTAATATCTCGGATTCTTAGTATTCCTATTTCAATTCAATATAATGCAATTTCAAGTTCTATACTCGTGCAATGTCTCATTATTTTCTCGCCGTAAATTTAATGCAATGATTCTATACAAATTCACAAGTTTTACTCGATTATTTACATTTAAACGCTATACAAGAAACTATTTTATACAAACTTATCAAATCTGAAAAGTCAAGGACTAAAGTTGAAAAATGTCAAGAAACCCTAATTAGACACGGTCGTGCTTCGTATAAGCACGGTCGCGCCAAGTGCTTTGGCACGGTCGCGCGACCTGCTTTGGAACGATCGCGCCCGGTGCTTAGGGACGGTCGCGCCTATTTTTGGCACGGTCGCGCCTGCGAAACAGCTGAATCGTAACTACAACTTTAATCGCCCGATTGCTCGAATCCGTAACCGAATTACGTTATGCTTTCAAAAATAATACTGCTAATTATTCTCCTTTCATCCAATTAATCAAAATTCGTGAAACTCAAAGAAAATTCTCTCTCAAGCTTTCCAATAAACTAGAATTCGTATTTCAAACCGAATTCTCTCAAATCCAGCAGTAAAGTCTCGATTCTCAGTCATCCCTGAAACTCCTGGACTATCTGCATTGACCGGAGTTGCAGCAAAGATCGCCGGAACCCAAGCCGTCGACGCTGGAGCTTCCTCTTTACCATTCTCTATCGATTCGCTTCTATTCAGGTTAATTGAATCCTCTAATTTATTCATTTCAATATCTGTATCAAAAGCCCTCTGTTAATTGGGGCTTCCATCATAAGAATCGTCCTGAACCAGAATTCTCATATTGATAAAAAGGATTTAATCGATTCCACTCTTAAACACGATTTCCATACAATTAATTTATATTATTAGACTCGTAATAACCCATTAATCAAAAGCCCTATCAATTACATTGTTTAAAATACAAGAATCTGTCAATTCGTGTCTGATTTGGAAAAGACATGGTCGCGCTAATCATCTAGCGCGGCCGTGCCTCATTTAGCGCGGTCGTGCCGATTAGCAGCGCGGTCGTGTCCTCCTGTCCAGACCTTGTCATGCCCTCTGGGCTAGTCCCTGTTGTGTCTAAAGATCATAGACACGACCGTGCCGGGCCAAGGCACGGTCGTGCCTGTCAAACTTGTCTAGATTGTGCTCCTGTTGATCAACCCGGTCGCGCCCCGACTAGCGCGGTCGCGCCCGTGGCTTGAGCACGATCGTGCCCTTACGAGGCACGGTCGTGCTAGACTCAGAAATTTTAACAGAATTTCAATTTTATTTATTTTAATCAGTAAACATTACAGATTTTATAAAAATATGTTTTCTGTATTTAAAAATAGATTAAAAGTTTAATCTTGGCACAAAAATAACTTATTGAAAAGTTTATAAAAAAAAAAAATATTTATTATCTTTACTTAAATGATATTTTAAGTTACAAAATTTATAAATAATGATTAGTTATTTAATTTACATTTTAAATCAAAAATCATATTTATTTATACTTAATTACAATTAATATTTACATTATTTCATAAACTATAGTTATACACTTACTTATTTAATTCAAACCTAATTAAATTGTTTCAAACATATTTTACCTCAAACTTTATACGTCTTTCTTATCCAACACTTTTTAAATACAAACCCATGGTTTTATATACAAATCCAACTTTCATTTTAGACTTAAACTTTATGCATCTATGTGATTCAATACATATTACTCTTTAGGTTAAAGTGTGCATTTCAAGGATCTTAATTGCTATCTATATTCCTTGTTAGCTTCACTTCCATACCAAGTGAGTATTTACGACCCCTTTTTCTCTTTTACACTTTTGGGGTGGAACATGAACTCTATACTCATTACACATTACACATTTACATTTACATAAACAACACAAGTGCAAAAATCCTATATACATACATGTGTGCAAAAATTTGAGCTTTGTGCCCGAGTGCTAGGTGTGTTAACCTTTGTATGCTCTTATGTGCAATCATTAACTATACAAGCCGATGGTTTTCAATGATGAATCTATTGAGTCTGACAAACCCACCCATGGTACGCGGTGATTGAAACCGACAACACATTTGTTTTGCGTGCTAGTTACAAGGTTTGATTGTACATTTGGTTACACAATAGTTGCTCCCCATAAACGCCTTATTTATCATGTCATGTAAAGGATTTGTTTTCATCTATATGCTATCTATATACAACTGTGTTATACTCACCAACTTTTTAGTTGACTTTATTTTATTCATGTTTCAGGCCCCAATATGTGAGATTAATTCAAGACGTGTTCAACATAGGATTTGGACTTAGCAAAATAAATCAAGAATTTTATGAGTTGTTATGTTTCTTGTTTGAATTTGATCTTGTACTTGGATTTCTTGTAATGCAAATTTGACTTTAATATATTTCAATTTAGTCAACCCTGTGCTATGAACAGTCTTACATGTCACGCCCCGATGATTCCGCCATCAGTCGGGGTGTGACATTCATGGTTTCCAAAGCATATGATTACCGCAAACACATACATGATAAATGGATACATAAACAAGTTTAATGTTTTACATTCCAAAATGTAAAATAGAGTTTACAAAAAGTGAAGATTTCGCAAATATGACTCTATTACAATGAGTTATACAAGAGAAATCCCCCAAAATTTGTATCCATCGTGCATGCATGTAATCTACATTGCTAACCTTGCGATCACGTTCAATTTCCTGAAAAACATACTTAAAATTGTCAACACGAGGTTGGTGAGTTCACAGGTTTAATCAAATAGTTCTTTGTAAAATTCAATCGTTCGTAAATAGTTTCAGGTGTATGTGATAAACAGAATAAGAATTGTTGACCCATTTGTAAACTAGCTAGGAATACAAATAATATGTTCGTACATGAGGCGTAACCAAACCTTGACAATTGTACACGCCCCTAATTTCGTTATCCGGTTCTATGCGGCCATAAATCCTCCAGATTGTGGTTAGCGCGACTAACCATGACCGGGAGACGTCACTCTCCATAGTACTATTCATAGGACCCTAGGCTACAGTTAATGGTTACTACGTTGTTCCAGGGGACTTTAGCGGCCTCAACTCGTTGTTCTCATCTCATGTAAACATAAAAGTCGTGCCTTATTCTCTTGTTATCCCATAAAATAGTTGTAAGTATGTTTTTCCCCCAAATATTGAAAACAGTAAAAAGGGGCCGTGAAACTCACCTTGTTTTTGTGTATACTTGTAATGATACTTGTTGTAGTCAAACTTGACTATTCGTACACTAGATACCATAGGGTAAATTGTGTTAAGACCGAACTTCTCATATTGCAAATTGTTCAACTTTGTAAATCTGGTTGTTTTTGTTTAAAATATCCTCTTAGTTGTTCAACACTTGTTTCGTTATAAAACAGATCTTAGTTACTGCCCAAAAGGGGACTGACACAGGTATCGAAACTACCTAGTTTCGATTGGGCAATTGAGTATCGAAACTTCCTAGTTTCGATTGAATAGTTGGGTATCGAAACTACCTAGTTTCGATTGAGTAGGACAGTTGTCGAAACTTCCTAGTTTCGATTTGTGCAAAAACTAGTATCGAAACTACCTAGTTTCGATTAGCAAGAAGGGTATCGAAACTACCTAGTTTCGATTGAATAATATGTATCGAAACTACCTAGTTTCGATTGAACAACTAGTATCGAAACTCCTAGTTTCGATTGAGTAAAAAAGTATCGAAACTCCCAGTTTCGATTGAGTAAACTGGTATCGAAACTATAGTTTCGATTACTGGACTTCTGTTTTGACAGAATCAGTCCTGCATATTTTTATGTTTTGATTTTGACACACTTTTCTTGTTATCTTACTTGCCTTTGAACATTTTGTATGTTTAGCTACGATTTTTAGAGAAAATAATGTAGGTAGTATTGAGTTTTTACCTTAAAACAGAGATGAAGATGATGAGAGAAAACAGAGAATGATCTTGATTCTTCTGTTAAATTTCTTTTAGAAACACTTGAAATTCTTCTTAAAACGTCGAATTATGGTAGGTATTGCCTTGGAGCTTGACTTCGATTTGGAGAGAAATGGGAAAATTGTCGTATGAAAATGAGAGGTAAAAAGGAATTGTGATAAAAATGATTGAGAGGGTTTGGTTTATATTTGAGTTTTCTCAGGTATGGTATGGGACGAGTGAAGGGGGAATGGTCTTCTCTGGCTTCGGCCGAGAAAGTCAAAAGTGGTTTGAGGGTTAATAATTAGTTTTAAGTATTAGTTTATTAATGGTATTAATATCAATTAGAGTTTTAAGGGGTAATTTAATTCGGTTTAGATTCTTCACGGCATTGTAAATTTAGCAAGTTTATGGCTCGTTGATGAAAATTTATTTAAATCTTAGATTGTATAATTCGTTGAGGTGATTATTCGTAGGTATAAATACCTAAAGATGACGATACGTGGTAACGTCTTCGAAAGGGTTCGCTATTTTACTTTTACTTATACCGTATGTTTTAGTCTAAAAATAAATTATCGACCAACGTAAAGTTTATGTAAAATATATGTATATATATTTTTCTGGTTATTTAATTTAACCACTAACGTTCGTATTAGTCAGTTTATACTGGTATGTGAACCGATAACTCCTAGAATTACCAAAACATGAATTGAGACCATGTACGGTCTTTGTTAGACCTTAATGTCCTTGTTTGTGAACTTAAGTAAATCACAAAAATAATTATAATGTAAACTTGTTTAATACATGTACGGATATTGACCTGAAATGTCGGGTGTCACATTCTCCCCATGTTAAAAGAATTTCGTCCCGAAATTCAATTTGCGTCATCTTGAACTGGTGTATCCTTAAACAAGGAGGGGTATTTTGTTTTCATTTGGTCCTCTCGTTCCCATGTATACTCAGGACCACGTTTTGAGTTCCAACGTACTTTAACCAGTTTGATTCTACTACGTCTCAGCCTTTGAACTTTCCAATCTAAAATCTCAATCGGTTCCTCGATGAAATGCAACATGTCGTCTATGTGAATCTTGTCAGGCGGTATAATTAGCGTCTCGTCTGATAAACACTTCTTGAGATTTGATACATGAAACGTATCATGTACATTGCTTAGTTCTTGTGGCAACTTGAGCTTGTAAGCTACAGGGCCAACCCTAGCCAGTATTTCAAAAGGTCCAACGTATCTAGGGTTGAGTTTACCACGGTTACCAAACCTTGAAACGCCTTTCCATGGTGAGACTTTTAACATTACTCGGTCACCAATTTGAAATTCTAACGGTTTCTGTCTGTTATCAGCATAGCTCTTCTGTCTGTCTCGGGCCGCTTTCAGACGGTCCTTAATTTTGAAGATCTTATCAGTGGTTTCCTGGACAATCTCAGGGCCTGTCAAATGTTTTTCACCAACTTCCGCCCAACATAACGGTGAGCGGCATTTACGACCATATAAAGCTTCAAACGGAGTTGCCTTAATGCTCGTGTGGTAGCTGTTATTATAGGAAAACTCTGCCAACGGTAAATGAGTATCCCAATTACCTCCGAAATCAATTACACACGCACGCAGCATATCCTCTAAAGTTTGAATGGTCCTTTCGCTTTGACCATCTGTTTGTGGGTGATATGCCGTGCTCATGTCAAGACGTGTGCCCATGGCTTCTTGTAATGATTTCCAGATTCTAGACACGAATCTGCTGTCTCTATCAGAGATAATAGAAATTGGCACTCCATGCCTAGCCACAATTTCCTTGATATAAAGCTTTGCAAGTTTCTCGGTTTTATTCGTTTCTTTGATAGGTAGGAAATGACCTGATTTTGTTAAACGGTCGACAATTACCCATATTGTATCATAACCACTGGACGTCTTGGGTAATTTCGTGATGAAATCCATGGAAATCTGTTCCCATTTCCATTGGGGAATTTCAGGTTGTTGTAATAAGCCAGACGGTTTCTGATGTTCGGCTTTTACTTTTGAACACGTTAAGCATTTACTGACATATGTGGCAATATCTCCTTTCATATTGGGCCACCAATATAATTCTTTTAGGTCCTTATACATCTTATCTGAACCTGGGTGAATGGAGTATCTGGACTTGTGGGCTTCATCCATAACCAACTCCCGTAAGTTACCAAAACATGGCACCCAAATTCTGTTCATGAAGTATAAAGTGTCATCTGACTTAGTTTCCAATTGTTTGATCATTCCACGTAGTGCTTCATTCTGAATGTTTTCTTCTTTGATTGCCTCTTGTTGTGCCATCCGGATTTGAGTAATAAGACTCGTATGAATTGTCAATTCTAGGGCACGAACACGAAGAGTTTTAACTCGTTCCTTGCGACTTAAGGCGTCTGCTACGACATTGTCTTTCCCGGGATGGTACTTGATATCACAATCATAGTCGTTTAGTAGTTCTACCCAACGACGTTGTCTCATGTTAAGTTCCTTTTGATCGAAGATATGTTGAAGACTCTTGTGATCAGTAAAGATAGTTTATCTTGTGCCGTAAAGATAATGTCTCCAAATCTTGAGTGCAAACACAACTGCACCCAACTCCAAGTCGTGGGTCGTATAATTCTTTTCGTGCACTTTTAGTTGTCGTGAGGCATATGCGACGACTTTGTCTCTTTGCATTAACACACAACCAAGTCCTTGGTGTGATGCATCGCAGTATACGACAAAATTGTCGATTCCCTCAGGAAGGGATAAGATCGGTGCACTACACAGCTTCTGCTTCAGTAATTGGAAAGCTGATTCTTGCTTGTCACTCCAATCATACTTCTTTTCTTTCTGGGTTAATGTGGTTAAAGGCAGGGCTATTTTTGAAAAATTCTCGATGAATCGTCTGTAATAGCCGGCCAAACCCAAAAATTGACGCACTTCGGTCGGAGTCTTTGGTGCTTCCCAGTTTTTTGATCGCTTCTATCTTAGATGGATCAACATGAATGCCTTCCTTGTTGATGACATGTCCAAGAAAATGCACTTCTCGGATCCAAAACTCACACTTAGAGAATTTAGCGTAAAGTTTCTCGTTTCTGAGTAGTTCTAAGATTAATTTTAGATGATGTTCATGATCCTCCTTGGTTCGTGAATATATCAATATGTCATCGATAAACACAATCACGAATTTATCCAAGTATGGCTTGCACACGCGGTTCATGAGATCCATGAAGACATCTGGTGCGTTCGTCAAACCAAACGTCATAACTAGAAACTCGTAATGGCCATAACGAGTCCTAAATGCTGTCTTTGGTACATCTTCTTCTTGGATTCTTAGTTGATGATACCCCGAACGTAGATCGATCTTAGAGTAGAAGCTAGAACCTTGTAGTTGATCAAACAAATCATCTATTCGAGGAAGTGGGTATCGGTTTTTGATTGTAAGCTTGTTTAATTCTCGGTAATCAATACACATCCTAAAGGTTCCATCCTTTTTCTTTACGAATAGAACCGGAGCTCCCTAGGGTGAGAAACTCGGTCTTATGAAACCTTTATCAAGCAACTCTTGGAGTTGATTTGATAATTCCTGCATTTCAGAAGGTGTTAATCGATATGGTGATCGCGCAACCGGGGCGGCTCCTGGTACCAAGTCGATTCGAAATTCGACTTGTCTCGGTGGTGGTAATCCAGGTAAGTCTTCAGGAAAAACTTCAGGATAATCCTTAACGATTGGTATATCCTCAATTCGACGTTCCTCGGGTTTCTTCTCGATGACGTGAGCCAGGAATACGCAATAGCCTTTACGTAGGTACTTACGAGCTTTCATGCAGTTTATCATCCTTAATGTTACTCCACTCTTCTCACCTTGAATCGAAAGAACTTCTCCGTTCGGGAGTGGGATTTGGACAATCTTCTCAAAACAAACAATCTCGGCGTGATTCTTCGACAACCAATCCATACCAATAACAACGTCAAAACTTCCCAAGTCAACAGGTAGTAGGTCTATACTAAATGTGTGGTTCTTAAAACATAAGGTACAATCCTGAATGACTTCTTCGGTTTTAATTAATTTCACGTTTGCTAATTCAATTGTATAATTTTGATCTAGTTTGCTGGGCTTAATACCGAGTAGGGACTTAAAGTCATTTGACACAAAACTCATATCAGCACCCGTATCGAAAAGTATAGAGGCATAGTGATTATTTATCGGGAACGTACCAGTGACAATGTTCGGATCTTGTCGCGCGTCACCAGCCCCCATCACAAATGCTCTTCCACGGGCCTGATTGTCGTTTCGGTTCTTCAACTTTGGACAGTCTTTTCTAAAGTGCTTTGGATCTCCACAATCAAAGCATCCCTGATTCATCCTTCCTGTTCCTGATTTGACCTTTCCGGTTACCTGATTATTCTTATTAGGGTTTGTATTGCTCCAACAGTTATGGGCCATATGTCCATACTTTTTACATTTTCCACATTGGATACACTTTTCACTGTGATGATATCCACACTTGTCACACTTCGGTCGTGTTCCAAGATATCCATTTTGTCCTTCAATGTTGGCAGCATAGGCTTTCATAGTTTCGGGTCTCTTGTAAGCTTGATTCTTGTTATGATTACTGGGTTTTCCAAACCATTTCCTCTTTTCCCCAGACCTTCCTTCCTCGGTCTCCTTCTTCTCAAACAAACCATCACACACAGCATTATCCCTTAGCTTGAATGCTAGAGTTATAGCGCTCTTGGCATCCATGGGGTTCGATGAAGTCACCAGGCTTCGGATTTGAGGTGCGACACCCCACAAATATCTTTCAACTTTCTTGTATTCTGGGGTAACCATGTGTGGAACCAATATTGCTAACTCATTGAATCGGTCAGTGTAGCCAGCAACATCATCTCCTATCATTTGTAAATTCCACATTTCAGATTCGATCTTTTGTAACTCATTTCGAGGACAATACTCCTCGATCATCATGGCCTTCAGGTCTTCCCATGATAACTCATATGATGTCTGCCTTCCCAAAGTCTTTACTTGTGAATTCCACCAGGTTAATGCTTTATCCGTGAGTGAGCATGTAGAATATTTCACCATGCAGTCAGCGGTGCATTCACTAATATCAATCACCGATTCCATCTTTTCTATCCATCTCATTAGCCCAACTGCACCCTCGGTGCCATTGAAGTAACGGGGTTTGCAAGATAGAAAGGCCTTGTAGGTGCACTTCCTATTTGGAGCATCTGTAGAATTACAAGTCATAACGTCATTAATTCGGATCATGACAATGTGCTATGGCTTATTTATTCTATTACCTCCGGAACCTCCGGCTGTACCGCTACCTCCTGCACCTCCTCCGCCGGTACCGCTGCCGTTTCCTCCTCCACTATTTCGGTTTGCCTCATACTGCTCCATGGCAGCAGCTACTCGCTGTGCTATGAGTTGTTCCACGTTTGGGGAAATCGCCTCGTTGTTGTCACCAGTAGTGTTACGGGTTGTCCTACGCTTAGGTGTCATGACGTTCTTTCTAACATATCAATTAAAAAGAAACAACATTATATAAAAATAATGATAGATCATGACATAAGGATACAACAACATCAAACGTAAACAACCATCATTACAACATAAACCTTTTCATACATAGTACATTGTTCCAAAAGACAAGGATACAAAAGGGATGGGTTCACATGACCACATCAGTACCAAAGTTTTAACTACATAATGTACCACGGGCACAACCCGCCCGTACTAGATTTAAAAGAAGAAGTGGGAGTACAATCCAATCATCATGGCAAGTCCTGCCATGACAAAGCTAGCTCTCGCCACAAATTCTGCAGCCAAAGTCCTTTCTTCCAGCGCCTCCACCATGTCTTGGACCGTAACAGTGAACTGCCAGTCCATGTCAGCTCTCAACTCTAAATAGTTTGTGGCACCTTGTATGTCTCGGGTGCTGTCCTCCAGAGTCTGAACTCGAGATCCGAGCCCTTGACTTAAGCGCATGGCTGCATCCCCATGTGCCCGAATATCATCTAGGAGATCATCAAGACGCTCTTCGTGCGTACGAACGCGTGCAATTAATTTAGGCACTGTGATCTCCATGGCTTCCCCAGTGTGGGGTAGAGGTGTTGGGGAGTTGGAAGACTCTTCGAGCTCAAAGGTAGATGGGATGCTCTCCATCTCCCTCCATCGTGCCAGAGTACGAGGCATCTAACGGATAGTTCCCACAGTAGGGTGGTAGCAGGGTCGTTGCTTAGGTGGTTCTTCACCGGTCTCCAAGTCTTTCGGGTCACGGGCTGTTAGAGTCCTTTTGCGTGGAAGTCGAACCTTCTTCCTAGCACTTTGTACCTTAACTGGTCCTCCGCTTTTCTTTCGATAGACGATAGGCGGTTCTCCCAAGGCGACATTAGGTGGTGTGGAGCTGCGAACTTGTATTCGATTTTTGGGACGTGAGGCGGAAAGTTACTCGTTTGATTCAGTGTCAAAGACGGAGTCAGAGTGTGAATGTGACGACATGCTTGTGACTACAATATCCATATGACATGTTGATTGGTTATGCAATGCTTATGCAATGAAAATGTTTTAGTGAGTCATTTAGATTATAGACTAGGTTCCATTGTAGACTCCTAGTTCGCTATAATCAATGGCTCTGATACCAATTCTGTCACACCCCGCCAAGGCGGAAACGCGAGGCGCGACGTTCATGGTTTCCAAAGCATATGATTACCGCAAACACATACATGATAAATGGATACATAAACAAGTTTAATGTTCTACATTCCAAAATGTAAAATAGAGTTTACAAAAAGTGAAGATTTCGCAAATATGACTCTATTACAATGAGTTATACAAGAGAAATCCCCCAAAAGTTGTATCCATCATGCATGCATGTAATCTACATTGCTAACCTTGCGATCACGTTCAATTTCCTGAAAAACATACTTAAAATTGTCAACACGAGGTTGGTGAGTTCACATGTTTAATCAAATAGTTCTATGTAAAATTCAATCATTCGTAAATAGTTTCAGGTGTATGTGATAAACAGAATAAGAATTGTTGACCCATTTGTAAACTAGCTAGGAATACAAATAATATGTTCGTACATGAGGCGTAACCAAACCTTGACAATTATACACGCCCCTAATTTCGTTATCCGGTTCTATGCGGCCATAAATCCTCCAGATTGTGGTTAGCGCGACTAACCATGACCGGGAGACGTCACTCTCTATAGTACTATTCATAGGACCCTAGGCTACAGTTAATGGTTACTACGTTGTTCCAGGGGACTTTAGCGGCCTCAACTCGTTGTTCTCATCTCATGTAAACATAAAAGTCGTGCCTTATTCTCCTGTTATCCCATAAAATAGTTGTAAGTATGTTTTTCCCCCAATTATTGAAAACAGTAAAAGGGGCCGTGAAACTCACCTTGTTTTTGTGTATACTTGTAATGATACTTGTTGTAGTCAAACTTGACTATTCGTACACTAGATACCATAGGGTAAATTGTGTTAAGACCGAACGTCTCATATTGCAAATTGTTCAACTTTGTAAATCTGGTTGTTTTTGTTTAAAATATCCTCTTAGTTGTTCAACACTTGTTTTGTTATAAAACAGATCTTAGTTACTGCCCAAAAGGGGACTGACACAGGTATCGAAACTACCTAGTTTCGATTGGGCAATTGAGTATCGAAACTTCCTAGTTTCGATTGAGTAGTTGGGTATCGAAACTACCTAGTTTCGATTGAGTAGGACAGTTGTCGAAACTTCCTAGTTTCGATTTGTGCAAAAACTGGTATCGAAACTACCTAGTTTCGATTGGCAAGAAGGGTATCGAAACTACCTAGTTTCGATTGAACAATATGTATCGAAACTACCTAGTTTCGATTGAACAACTAGTATCGAAACTCTTAGTTTTGATTGAGTAAACAAGTATCGAAACTCCCAGTTTTGATTGAGTAAACTGGTATCGAAACTATAGTTTCGATTACTGGACTTCTGTTTTGACAGAATCAGTCCTGCATATTTTTATGTTTTGATTTTGACACACTTTTCTTGTTATCTTACTTGCGTTTGAACATTTTGTATGTTTAGCTACGGTTTTTAGAGAAAATAATGTAGGTAGTATTGAGTTTTTACCTTAAAACAGAGATGAAGATGATGAGAGAAAACATAGAATGATCTTGATTCTTCTGTTAAATTTCTTTTAGAAACACTTGAAATTCTTCTTAAAACGCCGAATTATGGTAGGTTTTAACTTAGAGCTTGACTTCGATTTGGAGAGAAATGGGAAAATTGCCGTATGAAAATGAGAGGTAAAAAGGAATTGTGATAAAAATGATTGAGAGGGTATGGTTTATATTTGAGTTTTCTCAGGTATGGTATGGGACGAGTGAAGGGGGAATGGTCTTCTCTGGCTTCGGCCGAGAAAGTCAAAAGTGGTTTGAGGGTTAATAATTAGTTTTAAGTATTAGTTTATTAATGGTATTAATATCAATTAGAGTTTTAAGGGGTAATTTAATTCGGTTTAGATTCTTCACGGCATTGTAAATTTAGCAAGTTTATGGCTCGTTGAAGAAAATTTATTTAAATCTTAGATTGTATAATTCGTTGAGGTGATTATTCGTAGGTATAAATACCTAAAGATGACGATACGTGGTAACGTCTTCGAAAGGGTTCGCTATTTTACTTTTACTTATACCGTATGTTTTAGTCTAAAAATAAATTATCGACCAACGTAAAGTTTATGTAATATATATGTATATATATTTTTCTGGTTATTTAATTTAACCACAAACGTTCGTATTAGTCGGTTTATACTGGTATGTGAACCGGTAACTCCTAGAATTACCAAAACATGAATTGAGACCATGTACGGTCTTTGTTAGACCTTAATGTCCTTGTTTGTGAACTTAAGTAAATCACAAAAATAATTATAATGTAAACTTGTTTAATACATGTACGGATATTGACCTGAAATGTCGGGTGTCACAACGTGTAATGCCGTAGCTTTTCCAATATTTGGCAAAGACTTCAGGTCTGGTGCGCGCCCCTGTGTCTCATACGGCGTGTAATGCCGTAGCTTTTCCAAAGTTTGGCAAAGATTTCAGGTCTTGTGCGCGCCTATGTCTCAGGCAGCGTGTAATGCCGTAGCTTTGCCAATGTTTGGCAAAGAGTTCTAGTCTTGTGCGCGCGCCTGTTTCTCCGGCGGCGTGTAATGCCGTAGGTTTGCAAATATTTGGCAAAGAGTTCAGGTCTTGTGCGCGGGCATGTAACCCAGGCAGCGTGTAATGTCGTAGCTTTGCCAATGTTTCGCACATACTTCAGGCCTTGTGCGCCGCATGTGTCTCAGGCGGCGTGTAATGCTGAAGCTTTGTCGATGTTTGACAAAGATTTCAGGTCTTTTGCGCGCGCATGTTTCTCAGGCGACGTGCAATGTCGTAGCTTTGCCAATGTTTGGCAAAGACGTCAGGCCTTGTGCGCGCGCATGTGTCTCACGCGGCGTGTAATGTCGTAGCTTTGCCAATGATTGGCAAAGACACCAAGTTTTGTGCGCGCGCATGTGTTTCAATCGGGGTATAATGTCGTAGCTTTGCCAATGTTTGGCAAAGACTTCACGTCTTGTGCGCGCGCCTGTGTTTGAGGCGGCGTCTAATGCTGTAGCTTTGCCAATGTTTGGCAAGGACTTCAGGTCTTGTGCGCGCGCTTGTGTCTCAGGCGGCGTGTAATGCTGTAGCTTTGCCAATGTTTGGCAAAGACTACAGGTCTTGTGTGCGCGCCTGTGTCTCAGGCGACGTGTAATGTCGTAGCTTTTCCAATGTTTGGCAAAGACTTCAGGTCTTGTGCGCGCGCCTGTGTCTCAGGCAGCGTGTAATGCCGTAGCTTTGCCAATGTTTGAGGTGGAGATTTCAGGTCTTGTGCGCGCCTATATCTCAGGCAGCGTGTAATGCCGTAGCTTTGCCAATGTTTGGCAAAGAGTTCTAGTCTACTGCGCGCGCCTGTTTCTCCGGTGGCGTGTAATGTCGAAGATTTGCCAATGTTTGACAAAGACTTCAGGTCTTTTGCGCGCGCATGTTTCTCAGGTGACGGGCAATGTCATAGCTTAGCCAATGTATGGCAAAGACGTCAGGCCTTGTGCGCGCGCATGTGTCTCACGCGGCGTGTAATGTCGTAGCTTTGCCAATACTTGGCAAAGACACCAGGTCTTGTGCGTGCGCATGTGTTTCAATCGGGGTGTAATGTCGAAGCTTTGCCAATGTTTGGCAAAGACTTCACGTCTTGTGCGCGCGCTTGTGTTTGAGGCGGCGTGTAATGCCGTAGCTTTGGCAATATTTGGCATAGAGTTCAGGTCTTGTGTGCGGGCATGTAACCCAGGCAGCGTGTAATGTCGTAGCTTTTCCAATGTTTGGCACAGACTTCAGGTCTTGTGCGTGCGCATGTGTCTCAGGCGGCGTGTAATGCCGAAGCTTTGTCGATGATTGACAAAGAGTTCAGGTCTTTTGCGCGCGCATGTTTCTCAGGCGACGTGCAATGTCATAACTTAGCCAATGTCTGGCAAAGACGTCAGGCCTTGTGCGCGCGCATGTGTCTCACGCGGCGTGTAATGTCGTAGCTTTGCCAATGCTTGGCAAAGACACCAGGTCTTGTGCGCGCGCATGTGTTTTAATCGGGGTGTACTGTCGTAGCTTTGCCAATGTTTGGCAAAGACTTCACGTCTTGTGCGCGCGCCTGTGTTTGAGGCGGCGTGTAATGCTGTAGCTTTGCCAATGTGTGGCAAGCACTTCAGGTCTTGTGCGCGCGCTAGTGTCTCAGGCGGCGTGTAATGCTGTAGCTTTGCCAATGTTTGGTAAAGACTTCAGGTTTTGGGTGCGTGCCTGTGTCTCAGGCGACGTGTAATGCCGTAGCTTTTCCAATGTTTGGCAAAGACTTCAGGTCTTGTGCGCGCGCCTGTGTCTCAGGCAGCGTGTAATGCCGTAGCTTTGCCAATGTTTGGCCAAGATTTCAGGACTTGTGCGCGCCTATATCTCAGGCAGCGTGTAATGCCGTAGCTTTGCCAATGTTTGGTAAAGAGTTCTAGTCTTGTGCGCGCGCCTGCTTCTCCGGTGGCGTGTAATGTCGTAGCTTTGCCAATATTTGGCAAAGAGTTCAGGTCTTGTGCGCGGGCATGTAACCCAGGCGACGTGTAATGTCATAGCTTTACCAATTTTTGGCACAGACTTCAAGTCTTGTGCGTGCGCATGTGTCTCAGGCGGCGTGTAATGCCGAAGCTTTGTCGATGTTTGACAAAGACCTCAGGTCTTTTGCGCGCGCATGTTTCTCAGGCGACGGGTAATGTCATAGCTTAGCCAATGTATGGCAAAGACGTCAGGCCTTGTGCGCGCGCATGTGTCTCATGCGGCGTGTAATGTCGTAGCTTTGCCAATGATTGGCAAAGACATCAGGTCTTGTGCGCACGCATGTGTTTCAATCGGGGTGTAATGTCGAAGCTTTGCCAATGTTTGGCAAAGACTTCACGAGTTGTGCGCGCGCTTGTGTTTGAGGCGACGTGTAATGCTGTAGCTTTGCCAATGTTTGGCAAGGACTCCAGGTCTTGTGTGCGCGCCTGGGTCTTAGGCGACGTGTAATGCCGTAGCTTTTCCAATGTTTGGCAAAGATTCAGGTCATTTGCGCGCGCCTGTGTCTTAGGCGGCGTGTAATGCCGTAGCTTTGCCAATGTTTGGAAAATATTTCAGGTCTTGTGCGCGCCTATATCTAAGGCAGCGGGTAATGCCGTAGCTTTGCCAATGTTTGGCAAAGAGTTCTAGTCTTGTGCGCGCGCCTGTTTCTCCGGCGGCGTGTAATGCCGTAGCTTTGGCAATATTTGGCATAGAGTTCAGGTCTTGTGCGCGGGCATGTAACCCAGGCAGCGTGTAATGTCGTAGCTTTTCCAATGTTTGGCACAGACTTCAGGTCTTGTGCGTGCGCATGTGTCTCAGGCGGCGTGTAATGCCGAAGCTTTGTCGATGTTTGACAAAGACTTCAGGTCTTTTGCGCGCGCATGTTTCTCAGGTGACGTGCAATTTCATAACTTAGCCAATGTCTGGCAAAGACGTCAGGCCTTGTGCGCGCGCATGTGTCTCACGCGGCGTGTAATGTCGTAGCTTTGCCAATGCTTGGCAAAGACACCAGGTCTTGTGCGCGCGCATGTGTTTTAATCGGGTTGTAATGTCGTAGCTTTGCCAATGTTTGGCAAAGACTTCACGTCTTGTGCGCACGCCTGTGTTTGAGGCGGCGTGTAATGCTGTAGCTTTGCCAATGTTTGGCAAGCACTTCAGGTCTTGTGCGCGCGCTTGTGTCTCAGGCGGCGTGTAATGCTGTAGCTATGCCAATGTTTGGCAAAGACTTCAGGTTTTGGGTGCGTGCCTGTGTCTCAGGCGACGTGTAATGCCGTAGCTTTTCCAATGTTTGGCAAAGACTTCAGGTCTTGTGCGCGCGCCTGTGTCTCAGGCATCGTGTAATGCCGTAGCTTTGCCAATGTTTGGCCAAGATTTAAGGACTTGTGCGCGCCTATATCTCAGGCAGCGTGTAATGCCGTAGCTTTGCCAATGTTTGGTAAAGAGTTCTAGTCTTGTGCGCGCGCCTTCTTCTCCGGTGGCGTTTAATGTCGTAGCTTTGCCAATATTTGGCAAAGAGTTCAGGTCTTGTGCGCGGGCATGTAACCCAGGCGACGTGTAATGTCATAGCTTTACCGATTTTTGGCACAGACTTCAAGTCTTGTGCGTGCGCATGTGTCTCAGGCGGCGTGTAATGCCGAAGCTTTGTCGATGTTTGACAAAGACTTCAGGTCTTTTACGCGCGCATGTTTCTCAGGCGACGGGCAATGTCATAGCTTAGCCAATGTATGGCAAAGACGTCAGGCCTTGTGCGCGCGCATGTGTCTCACGCGGCGTGTAATGTCGTAGCTTTGCCAATGCTTGGCAAAGACACCAGGTCTTGTGCGCGCGCATGTGTTTTAATCGGGGTGTAATGTCGTAGCTTTGCCAATGTTTGGCAAAGACTTCACGTCTTGTGCGCGCGCCTGTGTTTGAGGCGGCGTGTAATGCTGTAGCTTTGCCAATGTTTGGCAAGCACTTCAGGTCTTGAGCGCGCGCTTGTGTCTCAGGCGGCGTGTAATGCTGTAGCTATGCCAATGTTTGGCAAAGACTTCAGGTTTTGGGTGCGTGCCTGTGTCTCAGGCGACGTGTAATGTCGTAGCTTTTCCAATGTTTGGCAAAGACTTCAGGTCTTGTGCGCGCGCCTGTGTCTCAGGCAGCGTGTAATGCCGTAGCTTTGCCAATGTTTGGCCAAGATTTCAGGACTTGTGCGCGCCTATATCTCAGGCAGCGTGTAATGCCGTAGCTTTGCCAATGTTTGGTAAAGAGTTCTAGTCTTGTGCGCGCGCCTGCTTCTCCGGTGGCGTGTAATGTCGTAGCTTTGCCAATATTTGGCAAAGAGTTCAGGTCTTGTGCGCGGGCATGTAACCAAGGCGACGTGTAAAGTCATAGCTTTACCAATTTTTGGCACAGACTTCAAGTCTTGTGCGTGCGCATGTGTCTCAGGCGGCGTGTAATGCCGAAGCTTTGTCGATGTTTAACAAAGACTTCAGGTCTTTTGCGCGCGCATGTTTCTCAGGCGACGGGCAATGTCATAACTTAGCCAATGTATGGCAAAGACGTCAGGCCTTGTGCGCGCGCATGTGTCTCACGCGGCGTGTAATGTCGTAGCTTTGCCAATGATTGGCAAAGACATCAGGTCTTGTGCGCGCGCATGTGTTTCAATCGGGGTGTAATGTCGAAGCTTTGCCAATGTTTGGCAAAGACTTCACATCTTGTGCGCGCGCTTGTGTTTGAGGCGGCGTGTAATGCTGTAGCTTTGCCAATCTTTGGCAAGGACTCCAGGTCTTGTGTGCGTGCCTGGGTCTCAGGCGACGTGTAATGCCGTAGCTTTTCCAATGTTTGGCAAAGACTTCAGGTCATGTGCGCGCGCCTGTGTCTTAGGCGGCGTGTAATGCCGTAGCTTTGCCAATGTTTGGAAAATATTTCAGGTCTTGTGCGCGCCTATATCTAAGGCAGCGGGTAATTCCGTAGCTTTGCCAATGTTTGGCAAAGAGTTCTAGTCTTGTGCGCGCGCCTGTTTCTCCGGCGGCGTGTAATGCCGTAGCTTTGGCAATATTTGGCATAGAGTTCAGGTCTTGTGCGCGGGCATGTAACCCAGGTAGCGTGTAATGTCGTAGCTTTTCCAATGTTTGGCACAGACTTCAGGTCTTGTGCGTGCGCATGTGTCTCAGGCGGCGTGTAATGCCGAAGCTTTGTCGATGTTTGACAAAGACTTCAGGTCTTTTGCGCGCGCATGTTTCTCAGGTGACGTGCAATGTCATAACTTAGCCAACGTCTGGCAAAGACGTCAGGCCTCGTGCGTGCGCATGTGTCTCACGCGGCGTGTAATGTCGTAGCTTTGCCAATGATTGGCAAAGACATCAGGTCTTGTGCGCGCGCATGTGTTTCAATCGGGGTGTAAGGTCGTAGCTTTGCCAATGTTTGGCAAAGACTTCACGTATTGTGCGCGCGCCTGTGTTTGAGGCAGCGTGTAATGCTGTAGCTTTGCCAATGTTTGGCAAGGACTTCAGGTCTTGTACGCGCGCTTGTGTCTCAGGCGGCGTGTAATGCTGTAGCTTTGCCAATGTTTGGCAAAGACTTCAGGTCTTGTGTGCGCGCCTATATCTCAAGCAGCGTGTAATGCCGTAGCTTTGCCAATGTTTGGTAAAGAGTTCTAGTCTTGTGCGCGCCTATATCTCAGGCAGCGTGTAATGCCGTAGCTTTGCCAATGTTTGGTAAAGAGTTAGAGTCTTGTGCGCGCGCCTGTTTCTCCGGTGGCGTGTAATGTCGTAGCTTTGCCAATGTTTGGTAAAGAGTTCAGGTCTTGTGCGCGCGCCTGTTTCTCTGGTGGCGTGTAATGCCGTAGCTTTGCCAATATTTGGCATAGAGTTCAGGTCTTGTGCGCGGGCATGTAACCCAGGCGGCGTGTAATGTCGTAGCTTTGCCAATGTTTGGCACAGACTTCAGGTCTTGTGCGCGCGCATGTGTCTCAGGCGGCGTGTAATGCCGAAGCTTTGTCGATGTTTGCCAAAGACTTTAGGTCTTTTGCGCGCGCATGTTTCTCAGGCGACGTGCAATGTCGTAGCTTAGCCAATGTTTGGCAAAGACGTCAGGCCTTGTGCGCGCGCATGTGTCTCACGCGGCATGTAATGTCGTAGCTTTGCCAATGCTTGGCAAAGACACCAGGTCTTGTGCGCGCGCATGTGTTTTAATCGGGGTGTAATGTCGTAGCTTTGCCAATGTTTGGCAAAGACTTCACGTCTTGTGCGCGCGCCTGTGTTTGAGGCGGCGTGTAATGCTGTAGCTTTGCCAATGTTTAGCAAGCACTTCAGGTCTTGTGCGCGCGCTTGTGTCTCAGGCGGCGTGTAATGCTGTAGCTTTGCCAATGTTTGGCAAAGACTTCAGGTTTTGGGTACGTGCCTGTGTCTCAGGCGACGTGTAATGCCGTAGCTTTTCCAATGTTTGGCAAAGACTTCAGGTCTTGTGCGCGCGCCTGTGTCTCAGGCAGCGTGTAATGACGTAGCTTTGCCAATGTTTGGCCAAGATTTCAGGACTTGTGCGCGCCTATATCTCAGGCAGCGTGTAATGCCGTAGCTTTGCCAATGTTTGGTAAAGAGTTCTAGTCTTGTGCGCGCGCCTGCTTCTCCGGTGGCGTGTAATGTCGTAGCTTTGCCAATATTTGGCAAAGAGTTCAGGTCTTGTGCGAGGGCATGTAACCCAGGCGACGTGTAATGTCATAGCTTTACCAATTTTTGGCACAGACTTCAAGTCTTGTGCGTGCGCATGTGTCTCAGGCGGCGTGTAATGCCGAAGCTTTGTCGATGTTTGACAAAGACTTCAGGTCTTTTGCGCGCGCATGTTTCTCAGGCGACGGGCAATGTCATAGCTTAGCCAATGTATGGCAAAGACGTCAGGCCTTGTGCGCGCGCATGTGTCTCACGCGGCGTGTAATGTCGTAGCTTTGCCAATGATTGGCAAAGACATCAGGTCTTGTGCGCACGCATGTGTTTCAATCGGGGTGTAATGTCGAAGCTTTGCCAATGTTTGGCAAAGCCTTCACGTCTTGTGCGCGCGCTTGTGTTTGAGGCGACGTGTAATGCTGTAGCTTTGCCAATGTTTGGCAAGGACTCCAGGTCTTGTGTGCGCGCCTGGGTCTCAGGCGACGTGTAATGCCGTAGCTTTTCCAATGTTTGGCAAAGACTTCAGGTCATGTGCGCGCGCCTGTGTCTTAGGCGGCGTGTAATGCCGTAGCTTTGCCAATGTTTGGAAAATATTTCAGGTCTTGTGCGCGCCTATATCTAAGGCAGCGGGTAATGCCGTAGCTTTGCCAATGTTTGGCAAAGAGTTCTAGTCTTGTGCGCGCGCCTGTTTCTCCGGCGGCGTGTAATGCCGTAGCTTTGGCAATATTTGGCATAGAGTTCAGGTCTTGTGCGCGGGCATGTAACCCAAGCAGCGTGTAATGTCGGTGCTTTTCCAATGTTTGGCACAGACTTCAGGTCTTGTGCGTGCGCATGTGTCTCAGGCGGCGTGTAATGCCGAAGCTTTGTCGATGTTTGACAAAGACTTCAGGTCTTTTGCGCGCGCATGTTTCTCAGGCGACGTGCAATGTCATAACTTAGCCAATGTCTGGCAAAGACGTCAGGCCTTGTGCGCGCGCATGTGTCTCACGCGGCGTGTAATGTCGTAGCTTTGCCAATGCTTGGCAAAGACACCAGGTCTTGTGCGCGCTCATGTGTTTTAATCGGGGTGTAATGTCGTAGCTTTGCCATTGTTTGGCAAAGACTTCACGTCTTGTGCGCGCGCCTGTGTTTGAGGCGGCATGTAATGCTGTAGCTTTGCCAATGTTTGGCAAGCACTTCGGGTCTTGTGCGCGCGCTTGTGTCTCAGGCGGCGTGTAATGCTGTAGCTATGCCAATGTTTGGCAAAGACTTCAGGTTTTGGGTGCGTGCCTGTGGCGACGTGTAATGCCGTAGCTTTTCCAATGTTTGGCAAAGACTTCAGGTCTTGTGCGCGCGCCTGTGTCACAGGCAGCGTGTAATGCCGTAGCTTTGCCAATGTTTGGCCAAGATTTCAGGACTTGTGCGCGCCTATATCTCAGGCAGCGTGTAATGCCGTAGCTTTGCCAATGTTTGGTAAAGAGTTCTAGTCTTGTGCGCGCGCCTGCTTCTCCGGTGGCGTGTAATGTCGTAGCTTTGCCAATATTTGGCAAAGAGTTCAGGTCTTGTGCGCGGGCATGTAACCCAGGCGACGTGTAATGTCATAGCTTTACCAATTTTTGGCACAGACTTCAGGTCTTGTGCGTGCGCATGTGTCTCAGGCGGCGTGTAATGCCGAAGCTTTGTCGATGTTTGACAAAGACTTCAGGTCTTTTGCGCGCGCATGTTTCTCAGGCGACGGGCAATGTCATAGCTTAGCCAATGTATGGCAAAGACGTCAGGCCTTGTGCGCGCGCATGTGTCTCACGCGGCGTGTAATGTCGTAGCTTTGCCAATGATTGGCAAAGACATCAGGTCTTGTGCATGCGCATGTGTTTCAATCGGGGTGTAATGTCGAAGCTTTGCCAATGTTTGGCAAAGACTTCACGTCTTGTGCGCGCGCTTGTGTTTGAGGCGGCGTGTAATGCTGTAGCTTTGCCAATGTTTGGCAAGGACTCCAGGTCTTGTGTGCGCGCCTGGGTCTCAGGCGACGTGTAATGCCGTAGCTTTTCCAATGTTTGGCAAAGACTTCAGGTCATGTGCGTGCGCCTGTGTCTTAGGCGGCGTGTAATGCCGTAGCTTTGCCAATGTTTGGAAAATATTTCAGGTCTTGTGCGCGCCTATATCTAAGGCAGCGGGTAATGCCGTAGCTTTGCCAATGTTTGGGAAAGAGTTCTAGTCTTGTGCGCGCGCCTGTTTCTCCGGCGGCGTGTAATGCCGTAGCTTTGGCAATATTTGGCATAGAGTTCTGGTCTTGTGCGCGGGCATGTAACCCAGGCAGCGTGTAATGTCGTAGCTTTTCCAATGTTTGGCACAGACTTCAAGTCTTGTGCGTGCGCATGTGTCTCAGGCGGCGTGTAATGCCGAAGCTTTGTCGATGTTTGACAAAGACTTCAGGTCTTTTGCGCGCGCATGTTTCCCAGGCGACGTGCAATGTCATAACTTAGCCAATGTCTGGCAAAGACGTCAGGCCTTGTGCGCGCGCATGTGTCTCACGCGGCGTGTAATGTCGTAGCTTTGCCAATGATTGGCAAAGACATCAGGTCTTGTGCGCGCGCATGTGTTTTAATCGGGGTGTAAGGTCGTAGCTTTGCCAATGTTTGGCAAAGACTTCACGTCTTGTGCGCGCGCCTGTGTTTGTGGCAGCGTGTAATGCTGTAGCTTTGCCAATGTTTGGCAAGGACTTCAGGTCTTGTGCGCGCGCTTGTGTCTCAGGCGACGTGTAATGCTGTAGCTTTGCCAATGTTTGGCAAAGACTTCAGGTCTTGTGTGCGCGCCTATATCTCAGGCAGCGTGTAATGCCGTAGCTTTGCCAATGTTTGGTAAAGAGTTCTAGTCTTGTGCGCGCCTATATCTCAGGCAGCGTGTAATGCCGTAGCTTTGCCAATGTTTGGTAAAGAGTTAGAGTCTTGTGCGCGCGCCTGTTTCTCCGGTGGCGTGTAATGTCGTAGCTTTGCCAATGTTTGGTAAAGAGTTCAGGTCTTGTGCGCGCGCCTGTTTCTCCGGTGGCGTGTAATGCCTTAGCTTTGCCAATATTTGGCATAGAGTTCAGGTCTTGTGCGCGGGCATGTAACCCAGGCGGCGTGTAATGTCGTAGCTTTGCCAATGTTTGGCACAGACTTCAGGTCTTGTGCGCGCGCATGTGTCTCAGGCGGCGTGTAATGCCGAAGCTTTGTCGATGTTTGCCAAAGACTTTAGGTCTTTTGCGCGCGCATGTTTCTCAGGCGACGTGCAATGTCGTAGCTTAGCCAATGTTTGGCAAAGACGTCAGGCCTTGTGCGCGCGCATGTGTCTCACGCGGCATGTAATGTCGTAGCTTTGCCAATGCTTGGCAAAGACACCAGGTCTTGTGCGCGCGCATGTGTTTCAATCGGGGTGTAATGTCATAGGTTTACCAATGTTTGGCAAAGACTTAACGTCTTGTGTGCTTGCCTGTGTTTGAGGCGGCGTGTAATGCTGTAGCTTTGCCAATGTTTGGCAAGGACTTCAGGTCTTGTGCGCGCGCTTGTGTCTCAGGCGGCGTGTAATGCTGTAGATTTGCCAATGTTTGGCAAAGACTTCAGGTCTTGTGTGCGCGCCTGTGTCTCAGGTGACGTGTAATGCCGTATCTTTTCGAATGTTTGGCAAAGACTTCAGGTTTTGTGCGCGCGCCTGTGTCTCAGGCAGCGTGTAATGCTGTAGCTTTGCCAATGTTTGGCAAAGATTTCAGGTCTTGTGCGCGCCTATATCTCAGGCAACGTGTAATGCCGTAGGTTTACCAATGTTTGGTAAAGAGTTCTAGTCTTGTGCGCGCGCCTGTTTCTTTGGTGGCGTGTAATGCCGTAGCTTTGCCAATGTTTGGCAAAGAGTTCAGGTCTTGTGCGCGGGCATGTAACCCAGGCGACGTGTAATGTCGTAGCTTTGCCAATGTTTGGCACAGACTTCAGGTCTTGTGCGCGCGCATGTGTCTCAGGCGGCGTGTAATGCCGAAACTTTGTCGATGTTTGCAAAGACTTCAGGTCTTTTGCGCGCGCATGTTTCTCAGGCGACGTGCAATGTCGTAGCTTAGCCAATGTTTGGCAAAGACGTCAGGCCTTGTGCGCGCGCATGTGTCTCACGCGACGTGTAATGTCGTAGCTTTGCCAATGATTGGCAAAGACATCAGGTCTTGTGCGCGCGCATGTGTTTCAATCGGGGTGTAATGTCGTAGCTTTGCCAATGTTTGGCAAAGACTTCACGTCTTGTGCGCGCGCCTGTGTTTGAGGCGGCGTGTAATGTTGTAGCTTTGCCAATGTTTGGCAAGGACTCCAGGTCTTGTGTGCACGCCTGTGTCTCAGGCGACGTGTAATGCCGTAGCTTTTCCAATGTTTGGCAAAGACTTCAGGTCATGTACGCGCGCCTGTGTCTTAGGCGGCGTGTATTGCTGTAGCTTTGCCAATGTTTGGAAAATATTTCGGGTCTTGTGCGCGCCTATATCTAAGGCAGCGGGTAATGCCGTAGCTTTGCCAATGTTTGGCAAAGAGTTCTAGTCTTGTGCGCGCGCCTGTTTCTCCGGCGGCGTGTAATGCCGTAGCTTTGCCAATATTTGGCATAGAGTTCAGGTCTTGTGCGCGGGCATGTAACCCAGGCGGCGTGTAATGTCGTAGCTTTTCCAATGTTTGGCACAGACTTCAGGTCTTGCGCGCGCGCATGTGTCTCAGGCGGCGTGTAATGCCGAAGCTTTGTCGATGTTTGACAAAGACTTTAGGTCTTTTGCGCGCGCATATTTCTCAGGCGACGTGCAATGTCGTAACTTAGCCAATGTTTGGCAAAGACGTCAGGCGTTGTGCGCGCGCATGTGTCTCACGCGGCATGTAATGTCGTAGCTTTGCCAATGCTTGGCAAAGACACCAGGTCTTGTGCGCGCGCATGTGTTTTAATCGGGGTGTAATGTCGTAGCTTTGCCAATGTTTGGCAAAGACTTCACGTCTTGTGCGCGCGCCTGTGTTTGAGGCGGCGTGTAATGCTGTAGCTTTGCCAATGTTTGGCAAGCACTTCAGGTCTTGTGCGCGCGCTTGTGTCTCAGGCGACGTGTAATGCTGTAGCTTTGCCAATGTTTGGCAAAGACTTCAGGTCTTGTGTGCGCGCCTATATCTCAGGCAGCGTGTAATGCCGTAGCTTTGCCAATGTTTGGTAAAGAGTTCTAGTCTTGTGCGCGCCTATATCTCAGGCAGCGTGTAATGCCGTAGCTTTGCCAATGTTTGGTAAAGAGTTAGAGTCTTGTGCGCGCGCCTGTTTCTCCGGTGGCGTGTAATGTCGTAGCTTTGCCAATGTTTGGTAAAGAGTTCAGGTCTTGTGCGCGCGCCTGTTTCTCCGGTGGCGTGTAATGCCTTAGCTTTGCCAATATTTGGCATAGAGTTCAGGTCTTGTGCGCGGGCATGTAACCCAGGCGGCGTGTAATGTCGTAGCTTTGCCAATGTTTGGCACAGACTTCAGGTCTTGTGCGCGCGCATGTGTCTCAGGCGGCGTGTAATGCCGAAGCTTTGTCGATGTTTGCCAAAGACTTTAGGTCTTTTGCGCGCGCATGTTTCTCAGGCGACGTGCAATGTCGTAGCTTAGCCAATGTTTGGCAAAGACGTCAGGCCTTGTGCGCGCGCATGTGTCTCACGCGGCATGTAATGTCGTAGCTTTGCCAATGCTTGGCAAAGACACCAGGTCTTGTGCGCGCGCATGTGTTTCAATCGGGGTGTAATGTCATAGGTTTACCAATGTTTGGCAAAGACTTCACGTCTTGTGTGCTTGCCTGTGTTTGAGGCGGCGTGTAATGCTGTAGCTTTGCCAATGTTTGGCAAGGACTTCAGGTCTTGTGCGCGCGCTTGTGTCTCAGGCGGCGTGTAATGCTGTAGATTTGCCAATGTTTGGCAAAGACTTCAGGTCTTGTGTGCGCGCCTGTGTCTCAGGTGACGTGTAATGCCGTATCTTTTCGAATGTTTGGCAAAGACTTCAGGTTTTGTGCGCGCGCCTGTGTCTCAGGCAGCGTGTAATGCCGTAGCTTTGCCAATGTTTGGCAAAGATTTCAGGTCTTGTGCGCGCCTATATCTCAGGCAACGTGTAATGCCGTAGGTTTACCAATGTTTGGTAAAGAGTTCTAGTCTTGTGCGCGCGCCTGTTTCTTTGGTGGCGTGTAATGCCGTAGCTTTGCCAATGTTTGGCAAAGAGTTCAGGTCTTGTGCGCGGGCATGTAACCCAGGCGACGTGTAATGTCGTAGCTTTGCCAATGTTTGGCACAGACTTCAGGTCTTGTGCGCGCGCATGTGTCTCAGGCGGCGTGTAATGCCGAAACTTTGTCGATGTTTGCAAAGACTTCAGGTCTTTTGCGCGCGCATGTTTCTCAGGCGACGTGCAATGTCGTAGCTTAGCCAATGTTTGGCAAAGACGTCAGGCCTTGTGCGCGCGCATGTGTCTCACGCGACGTGTAATGTCGTAGCTTTGCCAATGATTGGCAAAGATATCAGGTCTTGTGCGCGCGCATGTGTTTCAATCGGGGTGTAATGTCGTAGCTTTGCCAATGTTTGGCAAAGACTTCACGTCTTGTGCGCGCGCCTGTGTTTGAGGCGGCGTGTAATGTTGTAGCTTTGCCAATGTTTGGCAAGGACTCCAGGTCTTGTGTGCACGCCTGTGTCTCAGGCGACGTGTAATGCCGTAGCTTTTCCAATGTTTGGCAAAGACTTCAGGTCATGTACGCGCGCCTGTGTCTTAGGCGGCGTGTATTGCTGTAGCTTTGCCAATGTTTGGAAAATATTTCGGGTCTTGTGCGCGCCTATATCTAAGGCAGCGGGTAATGCCGTAGCTTTGCCAATGTTTGGCAAAGAGTTCTAGTCTTGTGCGCGCGCCTGTTTCTCCGGCGGCGTGTAATGCCGTAGCTTTGCCAATATTTGGCATAGAGTTCAGGTCTTGTGCGCGGGCATGTAACCCAGGCGGCGTGTAATGTCGTAGCTTTTCCAATGTTTGGCACAGACTTCAGGTCTTGCGCGCGCGCATGTGTCTCAGGCGGCGTGTAATGCCGAAGCTTTGTCGATGTTTGACAAAGACTTTAGGTCTTTTGCGCGCGCATATTTCTCAGGCGACGTGCAATGTCGTAACTTAGCCAATGTTTGGCAAAGACGTCAGGCGTTGTGCGCGCGCATGTGTCTCACGCGGCATGTAATGTCGTAGCTTTGCCAATGCTTGGCAAAGACACCAGGTCTTGTGCGCGCGCATGTGTTTTAATCGGGGTGTAATGTCGTAGCTTTGCCAATGTTTGGCAAAGACTTCACGTCTTGTGCGCGCGCCTGTGTTTGAGGCGGCGTGTAATGCTGTAGCTTTGCCAATGTTTGGCAAGCACTTTAGGTCTTGTGCGCGCGCTTGTGTCTCAGGCGGCGTGTAATGCTGTAGCTTTGCCAATGTTTGGCAAAGACTTCAGGTCTTGGGTGCGCGCCTGTGTTTCAGGCGACGTGTAATGCCGTAGCTTTTCCAATGTTTGGCAAAGACTTCAGGTCTTGTGCGCGCGCCTGTGTCTCAGGCAGCATGTAATGCCGTAGCTTTGCCAATGTTTCGCAAAGATTTCAGGACTTGTGCGGGCCTATATCTCAGGCAGCGTGTATTGCCGTAGCTTTGCCAATGTTTGGTAAATAGTTCTACTCTTGTGCGCGCGCCTGTTTCTCCGGTGGCGTGTAATGTCGTAGCTTTGCCAATATTTGGCAAAGAGTTTAGGTCTTGTGCGTGGGCATGTAACCCAGGCGACGTGTAATGTCGTAGCTTTGCCAATTTTTGGCACAGACTTCAGGTCTTGTGCGTGCGCATGTGTCTCAGGCGGTGTGTAATGCCGAAGCTTTGTCAATGTTTGACAAAGACTTCAAGTCTTTTGCGCGCGCATGTTTCTCAGGCGACGGGCAATGTCATAGCTTAGCCAATTTATGGCAAAGACGTCAGGCCTTGTGCGCGCGCATGTGTCTCACGCGGCGTGTAATGTCGTAGCTTTGCCAATGATTGGCAAAGACATCAGGTCTTGTGCGCGCGCATGTGTTTCAATCGGGGTGTAATGTCGAAGCTTTGCCAATGTTTGGCAAAGACTTCACGTCTTGTGCGCGCGCTTGTGTTTGAGGCGGCGTGTAATGCTGTAGCTTTGCCAATGTTTGGCAAGGACTTCAGGTCTTGTGTGCGCACCTGGGTCTCAGGCGACGTGTAATGCTGTAGCTTTTCCAATGTTTGGCAAAGACTTCAGGTCATGTGCGCGCGCCTGTGTCTCAGGCGGCGTGTAATGCCGTAGCTTTGCCATTGTTTGGCAAATATTTCAGGTCTTGTGCGCGCCTATATCTAAGGCAGCGTGTAATGCCGTAGCTTTGCCAATGTTTGGCAAAGATTTCTAGTCTTGTGCGCGCGCCAGTTTTTCTGGCGGCGTGTAATGCCGTAGCTTTGCCAATATTTGGCATAGAGTTCAGGTCTTGTGCGCGGGCATGTAACACAGGCGGCGGTAATGTCGTAGCTTTGCCAATGTTTGGCACAGACTTCAGGTCTTGTGCGCGCGCTTGTGTCTCAGGCGTCGTGTAATGCCGAAGCTTTGTCGATGTTTGACAAAGACTTTAGGTCTTTTGCGCGCATGTTTCTCAGGCGACGTGCAATGTCGTAGCTTAGCCAATGTTTGGCAAAGACGTCAGGCCTTGTGCGCGCGCATGTGTCTCACGCGGCATGTAATGTCGTAGCTTTGCCAATGCTCGGCAAAAACAGTAGGTCTTGTGCGCGCGCATGTGTTTCAATCGGGGTGTAATGTCGTAGCTTTGCCAATGTTTGGCAAAGACTTCACGTCTTGTGCGCGCGCCTGTGTTTGAGGCGGCGTGTAATGCTGTAGCTTTGCCAATGTTTGGCAAGGACTTCAGGTCTTGTGCGCGCGCTTGTGTCTCAGGCGGCGTTTAATGCTCTAGCTTTGCCAATGTTTGGCAAAGACTTCAGGTCTTGTATGCGCGCCTGTGTCTCAGGCGACGTGTAATGCCGTAGCTTTTCCAATGTTTGGCAAAGACTTCAGGTCTTGTGCGCGCGCCTGTCTAAGGCAATGTGTAATGCCGTAGCTTTGCCAATGTTTGGCAAAGATTTCAGGTCTTGTGCGTGCCTATATCTCAGGCAGCGTGTAATGCCGTAGCTTTGCCAATGTTTGGTAAAGAGTTCTAGTCTTGTGTGCGCGCCTGTTTCTCCGGTGGCGTGTAATGCCGTAGCTTTGCCAATATTTGGCAAAGAGTTCAGGTCTTGTGCGCGGGCATGTAACCCAGGCGACGTGCATTGTCCTAGCTTAGCCAATGTTTGGCAAAGACGTCAGGCCTTGTGCGCGCGCATGTGTCTCACGCGGCGTGTAATGTCGTAGCTTTGCCAATGATTGGCAAAGACATCAGTTCTTGTGCGCGCGCATGTGTTTCAATCGGGGTGTAATGTCGTACATTTGCCAATGTTTGGCAAGGACTTCAGGTCTTGTGCGCGCGCATGTTTCTCAGGCGATGTGTAATGTCGTAGCTTAGCCAATGTTTGGCAAAGACGTCAGGCCTTGTGCGCGCGCATGTGTCTCACGCGTCGTGTAATGTCGTAGCTTTGCCAATGCTTGGCAAAGACATCAGGTCTTGCGCGCGCGCATGTGTTTCAATCGGGGTGTAATGTCGTAGCTTGGCCAATGTTTGGCAAAGACTTCACGTCTTGTGCGCGCCTGTGTTTGAGGCGGCGTGTAATGCTGTAGCTTTGCCAATGTTTGGCAAGGACTTCAGGCCTTGTGCGCGCGCTTGTGTCTCAGGCGGCATGTAATGCTGTAGCTTTGCCAATGTTTGGCAAAGACTTCAGGTCTTGTGTGCGCGCCTGTGTCTCAGGCGACGTGTAATGCCGTAGCTTTTCCAATGTTTGGCAAAGACTTCAGGTCTTGTGCGCGCGCCTGTGTCTCAGGCAGCGTGTAATGCCGTAGCTTTGCCAATGTTTGGCAAAGATTTCAGGTCTTGTGCGCGCCTATATCTCAGGCAGCGTGTAATGCCGTAGCTTTGCTAATGTTTGGTAAAGAGTTCTAGCCTTGTGCGCGCGCCTGTTTCTCCGGTGGCGTGTAATGCCGTAGCTTTGCCAATATTTGGCAAAGAGTTCAGGTCTTGTGCGCGGGCATGTAACCCAGGCGACGTGTAATGTCGTAGCTTTGCCAATGTGTGGCACAGACTTCATGTCTTGTGCGCGCGCATGTGTCTCAGGCGGCGTGTAATGCCGAAGCTTTGTCGATGTTTGACAAAGACTTCATGTCTTTTGCGCGCTCATGTTTCTCTGGCGACGTGCAATGTCGTAGCTTAGCCAATGTTTGGCAAAGACATCAGGCCTTGTGCGTGCGCATGTGTCACACGCGGCGTGTAATGTCGTAACTTTGCCAATGATTGGCAAAGACATCAGGTCTTGTGCGCGTGCATGTGTTTCAATCGGGGTGTAATGTCGTAGCTTTGCCAATGTTTGGCAAAGACTTCACGTCTTGTGCGCGCGCCTGTGTTTGAGGCAGCGTGTAATGCTGTAGCTTTGCCAATGTTTGGCAAGGACCTCAGGTCTTGTGTGCGCGCCTGTGTCTCAGGCGACATGTAATGCCGTAGCTTTTCCAATGTTTGGCTAAGACTTCAGGTCATCTGCGCGAGCCTGTGTCTTAGGCGGCGTGTAATGCCGTAGCTTTGCCAATGTTTGGAAAATATTTAAGGTCTTGTGCGCGCCTATATCTAAGGCAGCGGGTAATGCCGTAGCTTTGCCAATGTTTGGCAAAGAGTTCTAGTCTTGTGCGCGCGCCTGTTTCTCCGGCGGCGTGTAATGCCGTAGCTTTGGCAATATTTGGCATAGAGTTCAGGTCTTGTGCGCGGGCATGTAACCCAGGCGGCGTGTAATGTCGTAGCTTTTCCAATGTTTGGCACAGACTTCAGGTCTTGTGCGCGCGCATGTGTCTCAGGCGGCGTGTAATGCCGAAGCTTTGTCGATGTTTGACAAAGACTTTAGGTCTTTTGCGCGCACATTTTTCTCAGGCGACGTGCAATGTCGTAGCTTAGCCAATGTTTGGCAAAGACGTCAGGCCTTGTGCGCGCGCATGTGTCTCACGCGGCATGTAATGTCGTAGCTTTGCCAATGCTTGGCAAAGACACCAGGTCTTGTGCGCGCGTATGTGTTTTAATCGGGGTGTAATGTCGTAGCTTTGCCAATGTTTGGCAAAGACTTCACGTCTTATGCGCGCGCTTGTGTTTGAGGCGGCGTGTAATGCTGTAGCTTTGCCAATGTTTGGCAAGGACTTCAGGTCTTGTGTGCGCACCTGGGTCTCAGGCGACGTGTAATGCCGTAGGTTTTCCAATGTTTGGCAAAGACTTCATGTCATGTGCGCGCGCCTGTGTCTCAGGCGGCGTGTAATGCCATAGCTTTGCCAATGTTTGGCAAATATTTCAGGTCTTGTGCGCGCCTATATATAAGGCAGCGTGTAATGCCATAGCTTTGCCAATGTTTGGCAAAGATTTCTAGTCTTGTGCGCGCGCCAGTTTTTCCGGCGGCGTGTAACGCCGTAGCTTTGCCAATATTTGGCATAGAGTTCAGGTCTTGTGCGCGGGCATGTAACACAGGTGTCGTGTAATGTCGTAGCTTTGCCAATGTTTGGCATAGACTTCAGGTCTTGTGCGCGCACTTGTGTCTCAGGCGGCGTGTAATGCCGAAGCTTTGTCGATGTTTGACAAAGACTTTAGGTCTTTTGCGCGCATGTTTCTCAGGCGACGTGCAATGTCGTAGCTTAGCCATTGTTTGGCAAAGACGTCAGGCCTTGTGCGCGCGCATGTGTCTCACGCGGCATGTAGTGTCGTAGCTTTGCCAATGCTCGGCAAAGACACTAGGTCTTGTGCGCGTGCATGTGTTTCAATCGGGGTGTAATGTCGTAGCTTTGCCAATGTTTGGCAAAGACTTCACGTCTTGTGCGCGCGCCTGTGTTTGAGGCGGCGTGTAATGCTGTAGCTTTACCAATGTTTGGCAAGGACTACAGGTCTTGTGCGCGCGCTTGTGTCTCAGGCGGCGTTTAATGCTCTAGCTTTGCCAATGTTTGGCAAAGACTTCAGGTCTTGTATGCGCGCCTGTGTCTCAGGCGACGTGTAATGCCGTAGCTTTTCCAATGTTTGGCAAAGACTTCAGGTCTTGTGCGCGCGCCTGTCTCAAGCAGCGTGTAATGCCGTAGCTTTGCCAATGTTTCGCAAAGATTTCAGGTCTTGTGCGCACCTATATCTCAGGCAGCGTGTAATGCCATAGCTTTGCCAATGTTTGGTAAAGAGTTCTAGTCTTGTGTGCGCGCCTGTTTCTCCGGTGGCGTGTAATGCCGTAGCTTTGCCAATATTTGGCAAAGAGTTCAGGTCTTGTGCGCGGGCATGTAACCCAGGCGACGTGTAATGTCGTAGCTTTGCCAATGTTTGGCACAGACTTCAAGTCTTGTGCGCGCGCATGTGTCTCAGGCGGCGTGTAATGCCGAAGCTTTGTCGATGTTTGACAAAGACTTAAGGTCTTTTGCGCGCGCATGTTTCTCAGGCGACGTGCAATGTCCTAGCTTAGCCAATGTTTGGAAAAGACGTCAGGCCTTGTGCGCGCGCATGTGTCTCACGCGGCGTGTAATGTCGTAGCTTTGCCAATGATTGGCAAAGACATCAGTTCTTGTGCGCGCGCATGTGTTTCAATCGGGGTGTAATGTCGTACATTTGCCAATGTTTGGCAAGGACTTCAGGTCTTGTGCGCGCGCATGTTTCTCAGGCGATGTGTAATGTCGTAGCTTAGCCAATGTTTGGCAAAGACGTCAGGCCTTGTGCGCGCGCATGTGTCTCACGCGTCGTGTAATGTCGTAGCTTTGCCAATGCTTGGCAAAGACACCAGGTCTTGCGCGCGCGCATGTGTTTCAATCGGGGTGTAATGTCGTAGCTTTGCCAATGTTTGGCAAAGACTTCGCGTCTTGTGCGCGCGCCTGTGTTTGAGGCGGCGTGTAATGCTGTAGCTTTGCCAATGTTTGGCAAGGACTTCAGGCCTTGTGCGCGCGCTTGTGTCTCAGGCGGCATGTAATGCTGTAGCTTTGCCAATGTTTGGCAAAGACTTCAGGTCTTGTGTGCGCGCCTGTGTCTCAGGCGACGTGTAATGCCGTAGCTTTTCCAATGTTTGGCAAAGACTTCAGGTCTTGTGCGCGCGCCTGTGTCTCAGGCAGCGTGTAATGCCGTAGCTTTGCCAATGTTTGGCAAAGATTTCAGGTCATGTGCGCGCCTATATCTCAGGCAGCGTGTAATGCCGTAGCTTTGCTAATGTTTGGTAAAGAGTTCTAGCCTTGTGCGCGCGCCTGTTTCTCCGGTGGCGTGTAATGCCGTAGCTTTGCCAATATTTGGCAAAGAGTTCAGGTCTTGTGCGCGGGCATGTAACCCAGGCGACGTGTAATGTCGTAGCTTTGCCAATGTGTGGCACAGACTTCATGTCTTGTGCGCGCGCATGTGTCTCAGGCGGCGTGTAATGCCGAAGCTTGCTAGAGGCGAACTTGATAAGTTCGCCTTTTTTTTTTTTTGTTAAGTTCGCCTAAGCCTAAAGCTTTATTTACATGCTGTGTTTACTTGTCAATTAGTATACATTCGTTAACACGAAGGATTCCGCACTCCGTGTTATCAAGACGTCTTATCACGAGATCGATCTGAGACGTGTAATGAGGACCTACACTACCTGACACGATAGATAGTGGCACACCGTGTAAAGTCACGATTTCGTTAACGTACAATTGTGCCAACTTATCCATACTGAAAGTTTCTTTTATTAGAAGAAAATGAGCAGACTTAGTAAGTCTATCAATGATAACCCAGATTGTATCATTCCCTCAACTCGTTCGGGGAAGTTTTGTGATAAAGTCCACGATTATCATTTCCCATTTCTAGACGGGAATTTCAAGTTGCTGTAATAAACCAGATTGGTTCTGATGTTCAACGTTAACTTGAGAACATGTTAAACATTTTTCAACATAGATAGCGATATGCTTTTTCATTCCTATCCACCATTAATTGGCTTTTAGGTTTTTGTACATCTTATCGCTTCTAGGATGCATCGTGTATTTAGATTTATGGGCTTCCTCCAGAATTTCTTCACGAGTATTCCCATAGACAGGAACCCAGATTCTCTTATTCATTCTAAGAATTTCATCACCTCCTTTGATCAACTGATCAATCATGCCTCCCAATCCTTCTTTCTCAAGGTTGGGTTCTTGCAAGGCAAGTTTATGAGATTCCTTAATATGAGTGATAAGATCGATTTGAATATCGAGTCTTAAAGCACGAACTCGTTTAGGTTTCTCATGTTCTTTTCTGCTCAGAGCATCAGCTACGACATTGGCTTTTCCTTCATGATAACAGATCTCACAATCGGAATCATTTAGGACTTCCATCAAACGTCTTTGCCTCATATTCAGTTCCTTTTGGCTGAATATATATTTTAGACTTTTGTGATAAGTGAATACGGCGAATTTGACTCCGTATAAATAGTTCCTCCATAATTTCAATGCGAAGATTATGGCGCCCAACTCTAAATCATGAGTTATATAATTCTTTTCATGAGTTTTCAATTGACGAGAAGCATAAGCAATGACTTTACTTCCCTACATTAACACACAACCAAAGCCGGTGTGTGAAGCATCACAGTAAACTGAAAAGCCTTCATTTCCATCTTGCAAAGCCAGTATGGGTGCTTGAGTCAATTTCCGTTTCAGAGTTTTGAAAGCTTCTGATTGTTTAGGACCCCATTCATATTTAACTGATTTACGGGTCAGAGAAGTTAATGGTACTGCGTTTCGGGAGAAATTTTGGATAAATCTCTGATAGTAACCAGCTAATCCGAGAAAACTACGGACTTCAGTTGGTGAGTTCAGGATTTCCCATTTAGATATGGCTTCAATTTTGACAGGGTCAACTTGAATACCATTGGCATTGATCACATGCCCAAGGAATTGAACTTCTGACAGCCAGATTTCACATTTTGAGAACTTAGCGTACAACTTCTCTGTTCTCAGGATTTCAAGTATAGTTTTTAAATTATTGGCATGATCTTTCTTACTTTTGGAATAGATGAGGATATCGCCAATAAATACGATAACGAATTTGTCCAAGTAAGGTTTAAAGACTCGATTAATCATATCCATGAATGCTGCTGGTGCATTAGTATGTCCAAACAGCATAACCGCAAACTCATAATGACCATATCGAGTTCTAAAAGCAGTTTTAGGAATGTCTTCTTCCTGGACTTTAAATTGATGATATCCAGATCGAATATCAATTTTGGAGAAATAACGAGCTCCCTGGAGTTGATCAAAAAGGCCATCGATTCGAGGGAGTGGATAACGATTCTTTATCGTAACTTTGTTAAGTTCACGATAATCAATACGCATGCGCATTGATCCATCTTTATTTTTAACAAATAAGACTGGAGCTCCCCAAGGCGATGAGCTTGGTCTTATAAACCATTTCTCCAGTAGTTCGTCTAATTGTTTCTTTAATTATGCCATCTCATTTGGAGCTAATCTATACGGGGATTTAGCAATAGGTTCCGTACCGGGTACAAGATTGATTAAGAATTCCACTTCTCTCTCAGGTGGAATACCAGGCAGTTCATCAGGAAAGAAATCAGGAAATTCAGCCACAACTGGCACATATTCCATCTTTGTTTTGGTGTCGATAGTTATAGAAACAGGGTATGCTAAGCAACCTTTTCTTAAGTACTTCGTTCTCTGTTAATGATCATCTGTAGGAATCGGGGGTACATTAAGAAAACAGACTTCTTCTTTCCTGTCAAATTACTCTTCATTTCTTCAAACACAACACCTGAAAAATTGAAGTTCTCCCCCGTAACAAGAGCATAGACAATTGATGTCATATTGGCACTCAGCTCATCGTATGTAAGATCCCGAAAATAAAACGACTGGTTATATTAACGGGTAAATGCGAGACGAACGAAATAAAAGAACGAGGCATGACGGGCCTGGCCAGAGGGGCCGGCGAACTTGAGGGAAGGAGTCTCCTCCCTTTAAATAGCCAACACCCTCCATAATATCTCATTTGCAAGTTCTACAGAGAGAAACCGTAGAGAGAGAAAGTTGGCGGATCGACCCGAGATTGAAGAAGTGTGTTACTCCATAGCTCGTGAGCAAAACCTTCGAATCAGAAGCTCGATACAGGTAACGATCTGATCTAGATCTGAGTTTTTGTTCGTTTTGGGGTTTTCGGGTTTTGAATAAAAAGATGGTGTTTTTACGGATGAAACTGAAAGAAAAACATAGATTTGAGTTCTTAAACGAAAAGCAAACGTTTTGAATGTAAACAAGTTCGGATCTTGACGAGGTCGGATTTGCATGCAAAGTTTTTTTGCGGGGAAGAAGGTTGCCCGCAAGCAATAAGTACGCAAGAAGCAAAGCATGCGTACTTATCAAGTACGCAAGAAGCAAAGCATGCGTACTTATCAAGTACGCAAGAAGCAAAGTCTATGTACCTATCAAGTACGCAAAAATGAAGTTTGCGTACTTATTATGTACGTAAGAACAAGGCCCCGATGCCCAACGTCATCTCGATGATTAAGGCAACAGATTACTTGAGGTGCGAATGCGAGGCTTATCTGGTGTACGTGACTGACAAGTGTAAGGAACTAAAGGAACTGAAGGAACTAGGCGATGTACCCGTGGTACGCAAGTACTCGGAGGTGTTTCCAGAGGATTTGCCTGGGATACCACTCGACAGAGAGATTGAGTTTCGAATCGACTTAGTACCAGATTCCCAGCCCATGGCTAAAGCTCCATATCGCCTATCACCAGTAGAGATGAAGGAACTAATGACACAACTAGACGAATTACTTGAGAAGGGATTTATCGAACCGAGCATCTCACCTTGGGTGCCCCGGTGTTATTTGTAAAGAAGAAGGATGGTTCGATGAGAATGTGTATTGATTATCGCAGGTTGAACAAACGTACCGTGAAGAACAAGTACCCTCTACCAAAGATCGACGACATGTTCGATCAATAACAGGGCGCAAGTTGGTTCTCAAAAATCGACCTTCGATCCGGGTACCATCAGTTGAAGGTGAGGGAAGAAGACATACCAAAAACCGCATTTCGCATGCGTTATGGACATTTCGAGTTCCGCATAATGTCTTTTGGATTGACGAACGCCCCCGCAGCGTTCATGGATTTGATGAATGAGTTTGTCGACCAATGCTGGATCGATCGGTAATCATGTTCATCGATGATATCCTCATCCACTCCAAGAATGAGGGTGATCATGCATGTCACTTGAAGAAGGTATTGGAAGCTTTGAAGAAGGAAGTGTTGTATGCTAAGTTCTCCAAATGCGCGTTCTGGCTTAGGGAAGTCCAATTCCTAGGTCACGTCATTAACCCGAACGGAATTAGGGTTGACCCAGCAAAGATAACGACGGTAAGGGAATGGAATATTCCTAAGACGCCAACTGAAATCCGCAGTTTCTTGGGATTGACAAGCTACTATCGGAGATTCATCCAGGATTTCTCGAAAATAGCTTCGCCGTTGACAAAGTTGACTCGGAAGGAGGTAAAGTACGAATGGGGATCGACCCAGGATGAGGCGTTTAAGGAATTGAAGGAGAAGCTAACCAAAGCTCCAGTCTTGGTCCTTCCCGAGGGCAATGAAGACTTGGTGGTATACTCCGACGCTTCGGGTCAGGGATTATGGTGCGTGTTGATACAACGCGGGAGAGTGATTGCATATGCATCGCGGCAGTTGAAAGTTCACGAAGTCAACTATCCGACTCATGATTTGGAACTTGCTGCTGTCGTATTTGCATTGAAAATCTAGAGGCACTACCTCTACGGGGTGAAGTTTACTATTTACTCCGACCACAAAAGTTTGAAGTACTTCTTCGAACAAAGAGAGCTTAATCTGAGGCAAAGACGATGGTTGGAACTTCTGAAAGATTATGACTGCGAAATCATATACCATCCTGGAAAGGCAAACGTGGTGGCTGACGCTCTAAGCCAAAAGAATGTGCCTGCTCCTATTAGAGTGAAAGCTTGCCAGTTGGTGGTAACATCAGATGTGATGAGGGAAATTGAAAGAGCTCAAGATGAAGCACTTAAGGAAGAAAACATAAAGAAGGAAAGGATGGTTGGCCAACAGGACAAGTTGGAATATAACACCCTTGGTGTTAGGACACGTTTTGGACGGGTATGGATACCTATGGGTGGCGAGCTTAGAACCAAAATCTTGGATGAGGCTCATAAGTCTCGGTACTCTATCCATCCTGGTACCAATAAAATGTATCAAGATCTGAGGAAGGAATACTGGTGGCCTGGAATGAAACATGAGGTGACAAAGTATGTAAGCTAGTGCTTGACTTGCTCACAAGTAAAGGCCGAACACCAGAAACCGTATGGAAAGATTCAACCACTTGATATACCGGAATTGAAGTGGGAACATATTACCATGCACTTCATAACCAAGCTACCTCGCATAGCTAAAGGTCATTACACCATTTGGGTAATTGTGGACCGTTTAACTAAGAGTGCTCATTTCCTACCAATTCGCGAGACGTTCTCGTCGGAAAGGTTAGTGGAAGTATTTATTAACAAAGTAGTAGCACGGCATGGGATGCCTTTGACGATCATATCTGACCGGGACACATGATTCACATCGAGGTTATGGAAAAGATTTCACGAGGCGATGGGCACGATACTCAATGTTAGCACGGTATACCACCCAAAAACAGATGGTCAGTCTGAAAGGACCATTCAGACATTAGAGGATATGCTTCGTGCTTGTATTATCTATTTTGGCGGCAGTTGGGACGGTCATCTGCCGGTAGCCGAATTCTCCTACAACAACAGTTATCACACGACGATAGGCATGCTGCCTTACGAAATGTTGTATGGGAGGAGATGCAGGACCCCGGTTTGTTGGGGTGAGATTGGACAGAAGGAATTAGGAAGTCTTGAAGTCGTAAGAGAAACGTCGGAAAGGTATGATCAAATCAAAGCAAGGATGAAGGTCGCACAAGATCGTTAGAAATCCTATGCGGATAAACGATGAAGGCCTATTGAGTTTGATATTGGGGACAGAGTAATGTTGAAAGTGTCGCCAAAGAATGGAATCATAGGATTTAGAAAGAGAGGAAAGTTAAGTCCGAGGTTTGTCGGACCATTCAGGATAATGGCACGGGTTGGTGAAGTCGCTTATCGGTTGGAGTTGCTTGATGAGTTAAGTGGGATTCATCCTACCTTCCATGTATCACACTTGCTAAAGTGTTTGGCGGATGAATCGGCTCACGTACCACTTACTGACATCGAGGTCGACAACAACCTTAACTACATCGAAGAACCCGTGGCTATACTAAATCGGGAGGATAAACGTTTACGTAATAAAGTTATCCAACTGGTTAAAGTCCACTGGAAACATCGAAAGGGATCGGAAGCCACTTGGGAAACGGAGACGGATATGAGGGAGTCGTACCCTCAAGTACTTGACTTATGATAGGTTTCGGGGACGAAACCTATTGTAAGGGGGGTAGACTTGTAACATCCCGAAAATAAAATGACGAGTTATAATAACGGGTAAACGCGAGACAGACGGAATAAAAGAACGAGGCGTGACGGGCCAGGCCAGATGGGCCGGCGAACTTGAGGGAAGGAGTCTCCTCCCTTTAAATAGCCAACACACTCCATAATATCTCATTTGCAAGTTCTAGAGAGAGAAACCATAGAAAGAGAAAGTTGGCGGATCAACCCGAGATTGAAGAAATGTGTTGCTCCATAGCTCGTGAGCAAAACCTCAGAATTAGAAGCTCGATACAGGTAACGATCTGATCTATATCTGAGTTTTTGTTCGTTTTGGGGTTTTCGGGTTTTGAATAAAAAGATGGTGTTTTTACGAATGAAACTGAAAGAAAAACATAGATTTGAGTGATTAAACGAAAAGCAAACGTTTTGAATGTAAACAAGTTCGGATCTTGACGAGGTCGGATTTGCATGCAAAGTTTTTTTGCGGGGATGAAGGTTGCCCGCAAGCAGGTCCTGCGTACTTATCAAGTACACAAGAAGCAAATCATGCATACTTATCAAGTACGTAAGAAGCAAAGCATGCGTACTTATCAAGTATGCAAGAAGGAAAGTCTACGTACTTATCAAGTACGCAAGAACGAAGTCTGCGTACTTATTATGTGCGCAAGAACAAGGCCCGGCGCACTTGCTAAGTGCACATGCATCAGATCTATGGGTATATATAGCTGGTTAGTGAAGTCGGTATGTTCGCCTAGTTCAGTATGGATAAACAGTTAGAGTCGGGATTAGGTCTGATGTATATTTAACTACTCAATCCAGATCGTACGTGACGTTGTTGGGCCTTCAATTAGGACAACTGAGACTAGCTTATCAGTTGAGTTCTAGAAGCCCTCTTTTAAATGTTTTAAATAATATTTTTGGGCTGGTGTGCATACGTAACGATGTGAATATTTTATAAAACGATGTTTATGAATGTTGTATGTGATGTTTTATAAAATGATGTTTATGAATGATGTTTTGGAAGGAAGGGTTATGAAAGAAGTGTTTATGAAATATTTTGCCAAAAGAAGTTTATGAAGTGTTTATGAATGAATGAATGATTTTTAATAAAACGTGCGAATGCTTTAACTGAAGTTTTGAAGTAAAAGAAGTGAATGTTTACGAAAGTCACAAACGAACGAATCTGCCATTATTCCTTAGGGAATGAAGGTTATGGGTATGGGATGTATCTTATGGGCCTTTACCTTTTAGGGGCCTTTGTGGCTGGCCAACTGTTGTACAACTGGGGTGATGACGGTCACCAAGGGGATTATCGTGATCCATGAAGTTGGTACGGTTTGCCTTACGAGGTAGTCGTGCTTGAAGTTTGGTACTTGTGCCTTACAGGGTGCAGTGCTTGAAGTTTGGTACGTGTCATCCTTGTGATGCCGTGCTTGAAGTTTGGTGTTGAATAACCTAAGTATCGGGCCCTAGGATTTCTTCACCCGAAGGACAGTTTGGTGTTGATGGGCCTAGTGGTGGTGATCTTTAGGTTAATCCACCGGTATGCGATGTTTGGAATTGACGGTTACGAGAAGGCGCAGATTCGATATGTTCGTTGACTTATGTTTATGATGTTATGTTATGTTATTGCATGTTTTCGTACGCTTTTATTAATGAAGTTAAATGATATGTTTTTGGCAAATATTTGAAGTTAAGGTTTTATGAAAAGCTAGAACTCACTAGCGTAGCTGACTTTTTAGTATGCACATTCAGGTTAAGGCAGGTTATGATGATGGACGGTTATGCTGGGCAGCTTGATGATTTACCCGGATGATATGAAGACTGGCGTCCCGTTATGATTAGTTTATGTTATGTTTAGGTATTAGATTATGTTACGCTTTCGCATGTTGAACAATGTTATGATTATGTTTTAATGAAATTTTCCGCTGCGTTATTTTGATATTCAAGTTTAAGAATTGTTTGTGAATGAGTAAATCCAACAAGGAAGGCCTCCCGGGTTTGGGGCCTCACATCGTATCCTCCTTTTCTTCCAGAGATGCACTGATTCACAACGTGTGCTAAGTATCTCCAGTACGGTGGCAGGTATCTCTTTAACATAGATGGCAATTCACCCTCATAACTCATTCTTTGGAAGGTTTCAGTCATCTGTTCAACAGTATAGCTTGTTGGGTGTTCGGGATTATCACCAAAATTCAAGCAAGTTCTTATCACAGCTTCAGTTATTACAATACGCTTTCCAGTCACTGTACCAGCTATCCCTTCCACATCATTCTCTGTGACAATATCTGTGGTGCTCTAGAAATCTCTGATGAAGTCTTCACATATGTCTGGATGTACCCTAGACGCCCGTAATCCCACAATCATGGATCTGAACACAATGTGATTCTGTGGTGGGTCCCCCAAATAAGCCGATTCATTATGATTCTTTACAAATTTCAAGTTTGCCATTGCCTGCAATCAACAAGTCAAGTTAGATCACGAAAACGAATTAACACATTTGAAGTATGCGGCTAAGTGGTTCAGCCGCAGACTTCAAGAATACTGCAAACTTTTATTGACCCGCAAACTTTGTTTAAAACCGCAAACTTCGTTTCAAACCGCAAACTTTGATTTTACCGTAAACTTCTTTTCAGACTGCAAACGTTGATTTTAACCGCAAACTTCAACAAACCGCGAACTTTGTTTAAACCACAAACTTTAAATTTTAACCAATTTCTTGAATTTTAATAGGTTTTCAGTGTTGAATTTGGGTGTATCAGGATCGCCTGTTCATTTCGACCAAAACGATAGGATCAATTTCAAATTTAAAGTTGATTTTAAGGTTCAATTTGGTCCAAAACTCCAATTCTAGTATCGGTTTCAAACAAGAACATCACACACACTTGATTTGTATGAATCCACGGGTAAAACCCTTACCTTGATTGTCGCCAACACTTCTTGAACACAAATATAGCAAAGAATTCATAAAGGGATCAAGTAAATTGTCGATTTAGAACAAAGTTGGGGTATGCGGCTGAGGGACTTTTGAAGTATGCGGCTGAGGGACTTTTGAAGTATGCGGCCGATGTAAAGCTTTGGCCGCAAACTTCAAGCCCTTTTATAGAAGTCCTTCAAGTATGCGGCTTCGCATAAAGTATGCGGCCGCATACTTCTGTATCATTTTAGGGACTTGTTTTTTTCATTTGAATTGTCGGGTCAAGCAGGTACAGTCATTTTGATATTTATATAACACAAATAAAGAAGAATAAAAATAACTTTAACTAAGCTAAAAACACAAAATATTTTTGTTCTTTTTAAAATAACAGATTGCCTTGAAACAATAATTTTGAGAGAAACTCTTTTATGGGATCATAACATCCTAGGGTAGACTACACTATACTTATCAGCCGCTCATTTTCTTAGATAGGTCTTGGTGATTGCCAATATATTATCCATTTAAACTCAAGCCTTTATACCTTAGTTGACAAGCAGCAGTGAATGAAGTTATCATGTTTTCTGGGTAAAATTTATTCAAGACTTAGTGGGTCCCACACTCATATCTCAGAAACCTGCATTTATTTTAGTGTGAATTAGATGAGTTTTTGATGAACTGAATGGACCCCACAACTTATCGGATAAGCCTTCCCTTCCTCATTATCTTTTGAGCACCTAAGTATAACTAAAGAGCATAACTAGCACGGATCAATGGACTGTTCAGGAAATCTTTGACAACTTTGATTACAAACATAGCACGACGGACTTAAATGTTCATAAACAGTAAATGCTCAGGGTCATTGCACTACGGACTTATATGCCTTGATAAGAGATTCCTTCCCAGACCCATGTTCCCAAATAGAAAAATATTTACAAGTATACTAATATGTACGTCTTTTGACATATCTTTTTGTATTTTCCTATAGCAAGACATTAACATTGCGTGTCTTTTTGCTCAAATTTCTGCTTTGCAGAGTAGCTTTGCACTTTCATTGAGTGTCTTTTCACCTAATGCATGTCATTGCATGTCCTTTATCTATATACATATATATACGGACTTGTATCAAGTCAGCTCGCAACCCCTTTGTGAAGGGTCTCGACTTGTGCAATCCAGAGATAGTATGTTCATCCGTAGTTCATCAATTTTTGTATGTAAGTGTCCAATTATTAACAGGAAATAAATATTCTACCAATCTATGATATGTTCCCCACTAAAGTAATGATCCTTATGTTTAAGTGAAACATTATCATGCTATTTTTTCAGTTTTAGCAGAGCCTATCAACATATCACCTTAAGATCCTGATCTTTTCAACTACAGTCCTTACATAAGATGATCCAACCTCTAGAATGATGTACTATCATTTCCCAATGACAGAGTTCTCAATTTTTTTTATTTTTTATTTTTTAATTTTTTTTTAATTTTTTGTATAAATATGAAACTAAAAACTTAAACCGAAAATAGTTTTGGCGTTTTTAGGAAATTTCTCTCCCTAAACTTTTGCATTTAATAAATAAATCAAAATTTAAACAAGCTAAAAACTAAGAAAAATATTTTTGGTGACCGAACCTGCAACCTTTAATCAAAACAAATCATTTTCAGACATTCAACCAGAAAGTTGAATCTTGCCAAATCAAAAGCCTTTGTAAAAATGTTAGCGACATTCTTATCAGAAGATACCTGCTCCAGATGCATGATTTTTTTTTTCAAAACAGTCACGAATAGGATGCACTCTAATGTCTATGTGCTTAGTTTTAGAGTGTTGGACTGGATTCTTAAAAATTTGCAATGCAACCTCATTATCACAGAAAATAGGAGAGTCATAGAAATTAAAACCGTAATCCAGCAATTGGGGTTGTATCCAAATAACCTGAGAGCAACATGCAGATGTGGCGACATATTCAGCTTCGACAGTAGAAGTCGAAACGGTGGTCTGTTTCTTGCACTGCCATGAGACGAGTCTCTCCCCCTGAAACTGACATCCTCCAGTTGTGGATTTTCTATCCAGATTGCGTCCTCCATATCACTGTCAGTAAAAGCAAACAAGTTAAATTATGAATCTTTTGGATAACAAAGACCTAGTCGAGGCTTGCCCTTCAAGTATTTAAAAATTCTTTTGACAACATTAAGGTGAGAAAGTTTTGGATTAGCCTGATATCGTGCACACTGGCAAACCGCAAACATGATGTCTGGACGGCTAGCTGTCAGGTACATTAACGAGCCAATCATTGACCTGTAGAGATGTTGGTCAATCCCTGGTTCACCTAGATCTGGAGTAAGAACAGGACGTGTTGTCATAGGTGTTGAGGCTGGTTTGGAGTCAGTAAATTGAACTTGAAGAGAATGTCCTTAACATATTTTTCCTGGTACATTAACGAGCCAATCATTGAACTTGGAGTCAGTAAATTAGAAGGCCATCATCACTCTGTCTAACCTACAACCCCAAAAAGAAAGCCATCTCTCCCATTGTAGGATCGGTGAATACAAGATGGTTCTATTCTAGTTGAGATTGGTGAAACAATCACAACTATGCAATGTAAACAAGTAACACAAAGAGTGCTGATAAATGCAAATTGTATTAAGCTTCAATGGTTACAAGATTACAGAGAAAACTCTAAGAAAAGCACACTTGTACAATGAACAGATACAATACTTATATAGTAACTTAGAATCAAGACAGACCCTTGATTCTAAGGATCAGATCAAACACAAGCCGTTGATCTTGTATACTAGAAGCTACACTACAAGTTTAGACTACAAAAGTTAACTTTAATCAAACGTCTTCTAAGGCGTCATTGCTTGGATACTTGGAAGGAGAGCGTTGTTGTCTTTTATTGTCTGTAGCAGTAACATTCTTTCTGCATGTGATGTGTTAGAGTTGCAGCAGAAAGTTGTCTGTAGTAAAGTTGCTTTTGCTTTGCCAATCAGCAGCAACGATTGATCTTCGGCAGATATAGCTATCAGCAGCATAGTTGATGATCCGTAGCAAGACTCAACTATCCAAAGCTGCTGATGATTTTTCTATCAGCAGTATCAAGTGTTTGATGCTGCTGAGAAGCCTATCAGCAGCAACTCTGGTCTTCAAAAGATAAGGTTGTCAGCAGTAGAGTTGTTCATCAGTAGGAGAACAACTATCCGCAGCAAACAAGCTAATCCGCAGCAGCTTGTTCGTCAGAAGCAAAATCGTGGAGTCCGCAACAATTGTACTTAGAGAATTTTTTAGCCATCAGTCTCTATATCTACAAACTCCCCCTAGACTGATGCTACCAAAACTTTCTTACTGCTGTTGTTGCTGAAACTTTTGCATGTTAGCAACTATCCTTGCTACCTCATAGCCTCTAGGGTCCTTGCTGGGATTGTTAAGAGGAAGCTCAGACAGAGACTTGATGTCCTTGCTTGGCATCTTAAAAATGGCATTGCTCAAACATCTCATCTGTTGACCTCTGATAGCTGTTATAGTGAATTCATCCTTCTCAGTATTGTAGGACCTGCTAGTGAATGGAAAGTGGGATTGGAGAGGTTTGGCATCAATGACTACATCTTTGCTAGGGTTGAAGTGATGTTTGATCACTAGCAAAAAATGTCTTCCACTTTTATTCTCAGGCTTATGAGCTTCACCCAGCTCCATCATTCTTCTAAGATCAGAATCTGGGAGCTGCATCACCTCATCAACTGTTTTGTAGATTAATCTTTTCACTTTTGCCCTCCCCCTGAAGAATTCAAACCATTGATCTTGATTATTGTAGAACCAACTAACAATTTCTCTTGAATCTTCTGGTTTGGTAGTAGGTTTGGTTTTCTTCCTGGGGGGCTGTTGATGAGGAGGAGCTGGGTGGGAGGATTTGGATTTTTTTGGGTGGAGAGGAGGGAGGTCTATGAGGGATAGTGGAAGGTTGTTGGAGAGAGGAAGTAGTGGATGAGGGAGTAGGCTTGGGTTTCTTTGGTTTTCTGTCATCAGTTTGAGTAATTACCTTTTTCTTTGAGCCTGTCTTCCCCAATCTTTATTCCTCTTCCTCTTTACTTTGAAATACAAGGCTTGCAGGTTCATAAAGCTTATTATACCTAGCCTTTTTTCACTCTCTCCTCTAGCCTTTAGGAAGTCTATCATGACCTTCCTTTCTTCATGGGTCCTTCTGTTAAATGAAATGGTCTTCTTGGACTTTTGTTTGGCTTTTTCTTCTTCTTCAACTCTTTTCTTGTTTGCCAATTGACCTTGCTGACCCATAAAGCTCAGTAGATTTCTTTATTTGACAATTTCTCAAGGTAGTCTGCATCCTCACCTTGAGAAATTAGAGCTTCTATCCACTCCTCTCTCATTTCTTTGGCTAGCTTAGTGTCAGTTATCCTGAACTTAGCCTCTTCTTTTCTTCTCTTTTCTTTTTCTTCTTCTTCTTCTTCTTCTTCTTCTTTATTAAGTTGTTCCTATAGCTGACGAGCTAGAGCTTCATCTTCTTGTAATTGTGTAGCTGCAGGAACTTGAACTTTCAAAGCATCCAGTTGCCTAGCAAACAACTGGATCTGTTGTTCCCTGAGAAGAATGATAGTTTTTCTTTCTTCAATCTTTCTAATATCAGCCATCTCCTCTTCTTCTCTTTTCTTTTTTTCTTTTTTTCTTTTTTTTTCAATTCTTTCTTCTTCTTCTTCTTCTTCTATCATGATGCCCTTCCCTTTGTCTTTGTTTGATGCCTCTGCTTCAGCTTCATGGATCACAACAGCAAATGTAAGAGTTGTTGTTGGGATCTCAGCTTCATTGGCAAGCTGAGGAATAGACACAGAGGAAGGGACTGCTTCAATCTCTTCCTTTTCCCATTCATTCCCATGTATAGCTTTGAAGGCTTCTTTGACATTCTGAGCAGCCACTTTTCTTGACTCTACTGCTGCACTAAGTATGACAGTTGGTGAGGAGGGAAAGGATAGATCTGAGTCAGAATCATTCATTGCAAGCCATCCCTCCTTTTCAAGAAAAGCTTTGATAATCTTGATCATAGCTTGACTCTCTAAGGAGTGGATAGATGTGTGTCATGAGCTCAAAGACCTTATGTAGGAAATCTGGATTGAGGAGCAGGATCTCTTGAATGTTGTTGATTGAGAAAGATGATCCATCACATAAGAAGAGCTGAAAGCTAGAGGACCCAGTGCTTGACCATCCTTGCACTTCCAGGCCCCTGACCATTTCATTGTAAAAGAATCTTCTCCAACGTAGAGCTTGTTCTTCTGTTAAAGCATTGCTCCTTATCAAGTCAAATCTTGGAGCTAGTCTTTGTTCTGATGTTGTTGAAGACTCTTCAATATGTTTAGGACAGGCCACCCTATTTGCTTGTTCTAGAAACCCTTCAAACCAGGGCAGATTATCCTCCATCAATACATAGCACCTATTGATTGCAAGTTCTGCTGAGAGATGTGGAAGTGTTGATGAAGCTTCATAAGTACAGTTCAAGAACCTGAAGTGGATTTAGTGTATACCAATTTAGCTTTTCTATTCCACCAAATTCCCGTCCAATCCAGAATCTCTCAGATAAACCATCATACCCCCAAGCTAGAATAGAGTCAAACTCTAGCTTATGTGAAGTCAGTGTGAATTGAGGGGCAATGGTCTGTCTTGATATATTTGCAGCAGCTGGAAGTATGCTGAATGATAAAGGTGTGTCTTCATCTTGACTTTCATTCTCCAACACCTCATCAACAGATCTCACAACTAACTTTCAATCCTCAGAGATATCTTCTTCTTCATCTACTGAGTCTGGCAAGTCATGGATTTAAACAAAAGCAGGTTTGAAGAGAGTACTTTGAAAGGCAGCCTGCTCTTGTATCCATTCATCAAGGCTGTCAGCATCATCTTCAGCAGTAATTATCTCCCCCTTTTTGGTTGCATCAGTGCATAGAGTTTCATCTGTTTGAGTGCCCACTGATACAAGGAAAGGAGTAGTCACTGGAGGGCATTGATGGGCTTCATACATAGAGACTTGGTGCTGTAGTTTCGACACTTCAGCCTCTAGTATTGCCACCCTGACCGTCAATTCCATGTTTTTAAGTTTCATTCTGTCCTCATCCACAATTGTGGAATCCTTGGAACTAGATGGGGCATTAGGCTTAGCCTCTACATCCCCATCACCCTCTGGGATTCCTCTCAGTGAAGAGTGTTTCAAAAGAAACATCCTCACTGTGAGTTGCCGTGGTTAGGGACTTAATGATGTTATCACTGTCCTCCTGTTCAATTGATGTACCAGTAGTAGTGATAGCCCTTTCCAGATTCACTCTATCATCACTCCTAGAGTGAACCTTCTTAGGTGATGAACTTGGGCTGGGTACATTAGCTGCCAAGTCAATCAATACCTTCGAGATAGAGGTAGTTGGAGAAGGTATATCATCTTGACTAGATGCCTCTGCACTTAAGTTCAGAGAAGAAAAATATGAAAGGGCTCAGAAGGTTGTTCTATGGATCCAGGATGTGATCCTGATCCTAATAGAGAAACTTCCAAGGAAGTCTATCTAGTCATTTGGCTATCCCTTTTGATATTCTCACCAGAATGTTGGGATTATGAATGAGGGCTTTTAGGTTAGGGTTGGGCCTGTGAGCAAGAATAGAAGGAGTCTTCTTGCCTCTTTTTCTTTTTTTGGTATAGCTTGCCTCAACTGGGGCCCTGTGTTCCAGTTGGGTAATGATAACATCCAAAACTGGTGTAAGTAGTTGTTGTGCCTGTGCATCCTTAATAGGATGCACATGGGTTCGATCACTGGATGTATATTGATGTTCAAGCTTTGAAGTGGAGGGTGTGGGATCAGTATCAGCTGGGATTGCTGAACTGTCACCCTGGGTACTTTGTATGTTCATCATTGTAGATAACAATGGACCATTGACCCCTGAGAACTTTTTGGAAATAGTTCTCATGCTTTGAAAAATATTATTTTTATGTCCCAGCATGAGGTAGATTCTTGCAGGTTTGGAAAGGTTTTTTATCTCATTGTTGAAAACTTCCTGCAAGAACCTTGGGTACATATAGAATGCCTGCTTTGCACCTTCTTGAAAGTTATATCTCAATCCTTCAAAAATGAGATGTGCAAAGTTGAAACCATGGCTAGTGACCATACCGTGAATAGGAGAGGCGAGAGCAGAACTCACTTGATGCCATCCACTTCTCTTCTAGGATATACACTTTAGAAGAGTGTAGCATAGAAACATCCATGGAGAGCCCATCAGTGCCTTTTCAATGGTATATTCGTTCGGATTTCCAGTGTACACTATGGATTCAAAGGTCCTCATATACTCTTCCCTGGTGTATGAAACGGCGACCCCCTCATCGTGAAGCTTGAGGTGTTTTCTGAGAGTAGCTTCAGTGACGATGATGTCTTTGCCGTCTACCGTAGCTTGGATTTGGGGAATCCATTGTTCGGTAGAGTAGACGGCGGTGTTCCGAAAGTCCTCCATATGAGGGATGTATATGTTAGGGTTGACGGTTAGTGCAAAGTATATATTTGATCGACAAGAGAAAATCGATCATATCATTGAACCCTTTGAACTTCTTTCCTTTAACTAGGTATGCGGTGAGATTGTGATAGGGTGAGAACTTGTCACCGGGCTTGTTTATGATGACCTCTGCCATTGTCGTTGGGTTTGGAGGGAAGGAGGAAGTTTTTGAAAGGTGGTTAAGTATGGAAGGCTTTGAATGTTGTTAATGCTTGAGAGAAAATGGTGAGAGTTAGGTTAGAATTGAATGTGAAGAGGTTAAGGAGAAATTTGATTTGTGTTATAACGGCAGAGGAGGGAAAAAGCAAAGTTACTTGTATAGTACAAACCATTCACTTTTCACTGTTACAATTGTAATACACTATAGCAGTCATGGTAAAGGCTGAAAGTACTTTTTACAGTGGGTAAAAGTTAATTTAGACTTATTTTTACCCATGAGCAGCAAACTTGGTTGTTGCGGATGGTTAAGCCTATCCGCTGCAAACTTGGTTGTTGCGGATGGTTAAGTCTGTCAGCAGCAAACTCAATTGCTACTGATGGATGTGATGGTCTGCAGTAAAGATGTTGCTGCTGATTGCCTTAGAGCTATCTGCAGGAAACTTGTTGCTGCTGATAACTTAAAGCAGTCAGTGGCAAATTCTTTTTTGCTAAAGATTAGACCTATCAGCAGCAAAAATGGTTGCTGCTGACTTATAACTTTTATTTATAACAAAACACAAACACATTTATTAATAAAAACTTTAGAGACAGATTTTAGTCAAAGTTTATCATACCAATGGATTCAACTAAGTATCTAAATCTAGCTTCATCAAAAGGTTTTGTAAACAAGTTAGTATATTGCTCATTGGTATGAACTTTAGTTAAAATAATTCTCCTTTTCTCAGCTTGATCTCTTATGAAGTGATACCTGATGTCAATATTGTAGAACCAAAGACTGATTGCTACCAAATTATTCTAAGTACAAATGCTGCTGATAGGCTTATCAGCATCATTCATCACATATGGCTGCTGATAGGCTTATCAGCAGCATTCAGCACATATTACTGCTGATAGGCTTATCAGCAGCATTCAACACTTGTTGCTGCTGATAGGTTTATCAGCAGCGTTCAACACAAGTTGCTGCTGATAGGCTTATCAGCAGCATTATTCTCATCTCTACTGCTGATAGCTTTATTCTCTGAAGACCAAACGTTGCAGCTGACTATCCATGCAAAGCGCCTCTGACACCTTTCTGCAAAAGCAACTGCCACACTCCAAGCAGAAGGAACCTCACTGGTGCAACCAATAAAGGACAATGACGCGCTTCTCCAAGCATGCAAACAATGATGCCTAAGAAGACGTTTTAGTAAAGTTAACTAGATTAGCCTTTGCGTGTAATTTAGAGTAATAAACAAGATCAACGGCTTGTGTTAGATCTGATCCTTAGAATCAAGGGTCTGTCTTGATTCTAAGTTACTATATACATCTTGTAAACACTTCAAACAAAGTGTGCCTTCATAGTGCTTCTTGATAGTGTTTTACTTGTAAACTTGTAATCTCAGAAGTCTAATACAACAGTGCATTTATCAGTATTCTTGTTGTTTACTTGTTTACTTTGTTGGTTGCTATTGTTTTCGCCAATATCAACTAGAATAGAATCACCTTGTAATCTTACAATCCTACAAGTGCTATCAGAGCTTTGGCTCAAGATTAAACAAACTAACATTTGTTTAATCACTTTCTGATTCTATTCAAAACTCTATTCTTGATCAAGTCACATCAAAACAAAAATGGCACAAAGCAACGGGCTTGAAGACATCCTGAAGCAGCAATACAAAAACTTTGTCTGCAATGAAGGTGAGTCACTAACCAGTGTGTATAACAGGTACACTTACTTGGTAGGAGAGCTGCAGTGCTCTAAGGTGAAACTGGAGAATGAAGACATTCTCAAAAGGTTCATCAGATCTCTTCCTAGTTGCTGGACACTTTACACAGTGTCAATAAGAAGAACTGAGAATCTGAAGACTCTGCAGATGACCGAGCTCTTTTGTATGCTAAAAGCCTATGAATTAGAAATAATTCAAGCCAAAGAAAGAAGCTCAAGCCATCAATCAGCCTCTTCCTCCACCTCTTCCGTGCTTCACTCTGACCACTCAGGTCCTAGTTCAAGCGACTACTATCCTACCAGACAAGCACACCAAGCTCAGCCAAGACACCAACAACAGCAACATGTCAATCCTCCAGCACAAACTGCAGCCTGTGCAAATGTTGGAACTACTGATTTTGACTGGAGCTTCCAGCCTGAGGATCTTTCTGCCAACAATCAAGCTCTCATGGCAGACACATTAGAGGTATCCTCTCTAACTTCAGACACATCAGAGGTACCACCAAAGGTATATGAAAATCTATGTACTCAAGAGTGCATTGATAAGGTCCTTGGATATAGGAAACATAACCAGAAGCTCATAGATCAAAATGAAGAATTTCACCAAATGAAATCTGAATTTAAAAAGGTTGAAAATAGTTACAAGGAAAAGAATGATTGTTTAAAGAAAGAAATTTCATCATTAAAACATGAACAAACAAACCTTGAAACTCAAATTGATGATATTTTGGTTAAGTTGAAAGCTGCAAGGGCTGAATTGGCAGACCAAAAGGTCCATGTGGAAAAATATGAATTTGCATCCAAAAAGCTGCAAAGACTTTTGGATGTTCAAATCCATGAAAATGTAAAAACTGGGTTGGGATATCATGCTGACCAGTATAAAACCGTCGCACCTCCTGCTGATTACGTTGCCATCCATGAACCAAGCTTCAATCTAGCAAATCTTGACATGGCCAACCGAAATCTTGACCCTACTGTCAAAGAAACCCCTGTGCAAGAATGCACTACTTCATCAGAGACTGAGTCAACTTGCTCAGACTCCACTGAAACAAGTAATGCCTCATCTCCTCCTGCCCCTCAAGTGATAGTCACTAAAGATGAAGTCCCTATTATCCCTTCAATAACAGTTCCTAAACCCTTCAAACAAATCAGAATTAGCTATCCTCCAAAAGGAAGAAAGCTAACTATTAAGAAGGGACAGTCTTCCACCTCCACCAACTCAAAGCCTCCTTCCAATTCAGTCTATCCAAGGAAGGTGTTTGACACATGTCATGCGCCTGAAGAAAGGGTTCCATATGTTCAAAAAACATTGGAAGAAGCTACTTTTGAGCACAACAAAGCTCACCCTTGGAATTTCAAAGACCATTTCAAAAGAAAGGATTATGTGCATCTTTCAAAGGATAAACTGGCAAAATCATGTTTTGTCTGTGGGAAATATAACCACACTGCCAGCACCTGCTTCTACTACCTACAGCAGCAAAGAAACCTCAAGCAACATGCTTTTGAGAAGACAAAGAAGAACAAATAGGTAAGAAGCTTTGAACCTAAGACAACTCAATTCAGAAAATCTCTTTCTCCACCAAGGGAGCAGTTGTCAAAGCCTCAAAAATCTTGCATCATCTGTGGGGAATCAGACCACTTTGCAGCAAACTGTAAGTTTAACCCTTTCAACCAGATTCTTCATCAAGCCCCTCAAAGACAAAGGGTAAAGAAGGATCAACATACATCGGTTGTTAGTCCAGTTAAGCCCAAGAAATCGAAGCAGAAGCTTTCAGCAGCAACCAAATCTGCTGCTGATAAGCTAACAAAGTCCGCAGCAAAATCTGCTGCTGATAAGGCAAAGCTATCAGCAGCAAAAGGGTCCACTGCTGATAAGGCAAGATCCAAGGCAAAGCCTTCAACAGCAACAAAGTCTGCAGCTGCTCAAGTAAAATCATCACATACAACGTCTGCTGCTGAAAAGACAAAGAAAGCTGGAAAGCCACCAACTCAACAATGGAAGGCAAAGAAACCACCAAGCATCATCATCCGTTCAGTTGAGTGCATCTATCCTTTGATATAAATATGTCTGTCTTATGTTGTAAATAAAAGTTATAAGTCAGCAGCATTTTTGCCTCTCAGCTGCTGACAGGTTTAAAGCTTCAGCAGCAAAGCTTTTGCCACTGATCGCTTTAAGTTATCAGCAGGAACAAGTTTCCTGCGGACAGCTTTAAGGCGGTCAGCAGCAACCTTTTTGCTGCGGAATGAATACAACAGTCAGCAGCACCCAAATCTGCTACTGAAAGACTTCACTATCCGCAGCAACCAAGTTTGCAGCGGATAGCTCACCATCGGCAGCAACCAAGTTTGCTGCTGATGGGTAAAACAAGTCTACATTAACTTTTACCCGAGGTAAAAAAACTACTCTCAGTCTTTACCATGACTGCTCGAGTGCTTTACATCTGTAACAATGAAAAGTGAAACAGGTTGTACTGTACAAGTAAAGTTTCTTTTTCTTCGTCTGCCGTTATATCACAATCTCAAACGTTCCCACAACCTCTTCATATTCAATTTCAATCCTATCTCCTATCACTTTCTCTCCCGTCCCCACAGCATTCAAAGCCCTAAATAATTAACCACCATTCAAACACCCTTCTCTCTTCCCTCCAAATCCATAACAATGGCAGGCGCAGACATAAACAACCCCAACGACAAGTTTTCCCCATATCACAACCTCACTGCATGCCTAATAAAGGGCAAGAAAATCCGAAGGTTTCGATGATATGATCGACTTCCTTTGTCGGTCCAAAATCCACCATGCCCTAACAGTCAACCCAACCATCTATACTTCCCACATGGAAGATTTTTGGAGCTCAGCCGTGTATTCTACTGACCAGGGCACTCCCCAAATCAGAGGCACAGTAGACGGAAAGGAGATGATTATCACTGAAGCAAAGCTCCGCCAACACCTCAAGCTTCAAGATGAAGGGGACGCCATCTCTTACCCAAGAGACGTATACATGAGGACCTTTGTATCCATAGGGTACACTGGGAATCAAACAGAGTATACAATAGAGAAGGCACTCATGGGTCCCAAATGGAAGTATCTCTGCCACACTCTTCTCCAATGCATATCCCAGAAGAGGAGTGGCTGGAACCAACTTAGCTCCGGACTTGCGTCGGCAATTCACGGTATGATAACTGGGGCGGGTTTCAATTTTTCCCACCTCATTCTTGAAGGTTTGAGATACAACCTTCAAGAAGGGGTGAAATCACAGTTCTTTATGTACCCAAGATTCTTGCAGGAAGTGTTCAATATTGAGCACCAAGATCTTTCAAAAACTGCAAGAATCTACATAATGCTGGGATATAAGAACAACATTTTTCAAAGCATGAGAACAGTTTCATCAAAGTTCTCAGGGGCCGATGTTCCATTGTTATCTACAATGTTGAACACACAAAGTGCCCAGGTGACAGTTCAGCAAACCCAGCTGATACTGATCCCACATTCTCCACCTCTCTGCCACAAACTCAAACTGCTGCTTCCCTTGATCGAACCCCTATGCATTCTGCTGAGGATGTACAGGCACATACTTTACTCACCCACAGTTCGATTGCTCAACCGGAACACAGGGCCCCGGTTGCAGTCAAATATACAAGGAAGAGGGGCAAGAGAACTCCTTCTTCTCTTACCCCCAAGGCCCAAACCCAAGCCAACATCCCTCACTCAGAATCACAACATTCTAGTGAGAATATCATAAGGGAAAGCCACACTGTTAGGGAGACTCCTTCAGAAGTCTCTCTATTAGGATTAGGATCACTTCCCGGATCCATAGAACAGCCATTTGAGCCATTCCTATCTTCTTTGGACTTAAGTGTTGAGGAACCTGACCAAAGTGATGTACCTTCTCCAACTACCACTATCAAGGAGGTACTGATTGGTCTTGCTTCTGAAACACCCAACCTAAGTTCTTCACCCTTGAAGGTCCACTCTAGGAGTAATGAAAGAGTGGATGTGGAAGAGGTTGTCACTACTGCTGGTCCATCAAATGACCAGGAGGACAGTGACAACATCTTTAAGACCTCAACCACGGCAACTCATGGTGAGGGTGTTTCCTTGGAAACTCCCCTCACTGAGAGGAATCCCAGGCGCCAAGAAACCACGGGTGATGGGGATGCTGAGGCTCGGCCTACGGCCCCATCTAGGTCCAAGGATTCCACAACTGTGGATGAGGACAGACTGAAACTTCATAACTTGGAATTGACGGCCAGGGTGGCTATGCTAGAGGCTGAAGTGTCCAAACTAAGACACCAAGTCTCTATGAATGAAGCCCATCAATGCCCAACTTTAGCCACTCCCTCTCTTGTATCAGTAGGCACCCAAACTGATGCTTACATGTCTACTGATGCAACCAAAAAGGGGGAGATGGTCTCTATGGAGGAAGACACAGACAGTCTTGACGACTAGATTCAAGAGCAGGTTGAAATTCAAAGCTCACTATTCAAGCCGGCTTTTGTACAAATTCATGACTTGCCAGTCTCAGATAACGAAGCAGAAGAGACATCTGAAGACTGGAAGTTGGTCGTCAGGGCTGTTGATGAAATGCTGAAGACACAGAACAAACAAATACATCATTCAGCATCCTTCCTGAAGCAGCAGCCATCATTGGTCAATCCTCAACCCCCCAACTATTCAGATCATCAAAGAAGCTAGAATTTGACTCCATTCTAGCTTGGGGGTATGATGGATCAGCTGAGAGGTTTTGGATTGGATGGGAGTTCAGCGGAGTAGAAGAATTGAACTGGAACTCTCTCAATGCCCTCCAAGTCCTACAGCTATACTTATCAGACTGCATCAACAACTCAGCAGATCTCTCAGCAGAACTTGCCATTGGCAGGTTCTATGACCTGATGGAGGATAATCTACCGAGGCTCCAAAGACTCCTAAAAGCAGCACATCGGGTAGCTTATCCTGAATCCTCGGCGGCCGTAGAAAGGAGACTGACTCCTAGAAATCTTGAAATAACAAGGAGCAGTCTTCTCACTGAAGAAGAAGTTCTGGGCCTTCGAAGATTCCTGTATGCCTTCCTGGTCAAGGACTTGGACGTGCTAGGTTGGGAGAGCACTAAGTCCCTTGACCACACTCTTCTGCTTAGCAACGGCTCCTCTCTCATCATCAACACCAGGAACATCCTTCAGCTGCCCTCAGACTTCCTATTTAAGATTTTTCAGCTCAGAGCCAACATCTGCAATATTAACTCATTGGAGAACCAGGCAATGATGGTCACCATCAAAGCCCATCTTGAAGAAGAAGGACTGATTCCTCAGGAAGAGTCTGTGTCAACTTCTGATACCAACTCCAACTCAGATACTCCACAAGTTGAAGCCACATCTGTAGCATCTGGCACAACATCTTCACTTAGGGATCAACTGAGGGAAATACAAGGTCCTGAGTATTAACTTGATGAAGACAGTGACCGTCCCTTGTCAATTCCTCAACTTGCCAATGAAGTTGAGGCAGAGATCCCAACAGCACAACAATCAGCTATTGCTGTGATCGGTGAAGCCAGAGCAGAGGCATCCAATGTTAATAAAGGGAAGGGCATTATGACAGAAGAGGATGAAGAGAGGTTGCGAAAAGAAAAGAAAGAGAAAGAAGAAGGAAAAGAGAAGAAGAAGAGATGGCTCATAAACAGAGGCATCAAGAAAGAAAGGCAGCCATACTCCTAAGACAACAGACAATCCAGTTGTATGCTAAACAGCTGGATGAGATGAAAGTTAAAGTCCATGCAGGGTCTCAAGTTGAGGAAGATGAACAACTTGCCAGACAGCTGCAGGAAAAGTTTGCAAAAGAAGAAGAAGAAGAGAATGAAAAGAAGAGGAAGGAAGATGCTAAGTTTAGAATCACTGATTCTAAATTAGCAAAAGAATTAAGGGAGGAGTGGACTGAAGCTCTGATCTCTCAAGGTGAGGATACAGACTACCTTGAGAAACTTTCAAACAAAGAGATTTACAGAGCCTTCATGGGTCAGCAGGGTTAATTGGCTAGCAAGAAAAAGGTTGAAGAAGAAGAAAAAGCCAAGCTACAGTCCAAGAAGACCATTGCACTGAATAAAAGAACCCATGAAGAAAGGAAGGTCATGATTGACTTCCTTAAGGCTAGAGGAGATAGTGGAAAGAGGCTAGGTCCCATGAATTTCATGAACCTGCAAGCCCTCTACTTCAAAGTTAAAAAGGATGAGGAAGAAAGACTAGGGAAGAAGGGCTCCAAGAAAAGGGTACTTATCAAAGAAGAAGAAAAACCAAAGACAAAGAAACCCAAGCCTTCTCCCTCATCTACCTCTTCCTCAGTCCATCATCCTTCCACTCTCCTCCCCAAACCTTCCACTCCTCCACCCAACAAGTCCAAATCATCCCACCCTGCTCCCACTCATCAACAGCCTCCCCTGAAGAAATCCAAATCCTCATCTGAACCTGAAGACTCAAGAGACATAGTTGAATGGGTCTACAATCCACAGGATCAAATATTTGAGATCTTCAGGGGGAGAACTGAAAGAAGAAAATCTACATATAGGTCTGTTGATGAGGTTCTGCAACTACCAGATTCAGACCTAAGAAGAATTTTGGAGCTGGGTTAAGCTCAAGAGCCTGCAAATGAGAGTGGGAAACATCTTATGCTAGCAATCAGACATTACTTCAACCCTAGCAAAGATGTGGTCATGGATATCAAACCACTCAAGTCCCACTCTCCATTTGTATCTTGGTCCTACAATGCTGATTTGGATGAGTTCACTCTGATTGATGTAAAGAAGCAGCAGATGAGATGTTCAAGCAAAGCAATCTACAAAATGCCACACAAAGACATCAAGACTCTGTCTGAACTTCCACTAAACAATCCCAGCAAGGATCCAAGAGGCTATGAGGTTGAAAGGATAGTCAGCCACATGCAAAAGCTTCAGCAGCAAAGTAATTAGAAGAATTTTGGTTGCATCAGTCTAGGGGGAGTTTGTAGAACCAAAGACTGATTGCTACCAAATTATTCTAAGTACAAATGCTGCTGATAGGCTTATCAGCAGCATTCATCACATATGGCTGCTGATAGGCTTATCAGCAACATTCAGCACATATTGCTGCTGATAGGCTTATCAGCAGCATTCAACACTTGTTGCTGCTGATAGGTTTATCAGCAACGTTCAACACAAGTTGCTGCTGATAGGCTTATCAGCAGCATTATTCTCATCTCTGCTGCTGATAGCTTTATTCTCTGAAGACCAAACGTTGCAGCTGACTATCCATGCAAAGCGCCTCTGACACCTTTCTGCAAAAGCAACTGCCACACTCCAAGCAGAAGGAACCTCACTGGTGCAACCAATAAAGGACAATGACGCGCTTCTCCAAGCATGCAAACAATGATGCCTAAGAAGACGTTTCAGTAAAGTTAACTAGATTAGCCTTTGCATGTAATTTAGAGTAATAAACAAGATCAACGGCTTGTGTTAGATCTGATCCTTAGAATCAAGGGTCTATCTTGATTCTAAGTTACTATATATATCATGTAAACACTTCAAACAAAGTGTGCCTTCATAGTGCTTCTTGATAGTGTTTTACTTGTAAACTTGTAATCTCAGAAGTCTAATACAACAGTGAATTTATATGTATTCTTGTTGTTTACTTGTTTACTTTGTTGGTTGCTATTGTTTCCGCCAATATCAACTAGAATAGAATCACCTTGTAATCTTACGATCCTACAAATATGCTTTGTCTTGGAGTGCTGCATCGAATTGTTTGTGATTGATATAGCACTCATGTTGTCAATGTGAAAGGGAGTGGCCATGAAAGGCATCCCATAATCCAGCATTTGGTTTTGTATCCAGATGACTTGTGCATAGCAACTTGAAGCTGCAATGTATTTTGATTCTGCTATAGAAGTTGATACACAGGTTTGCTTTTTGCACTGCCATTAAATCAGTCTTCCTCCCAGAAACTGACATCCCCCTGATGTGGACTTTTTGTCCAAGTTGCGTCGCCCATAGTCACTGTCAGTGTATGCATACAAGTTGAACTTATCATTTTTAGAATACTATGGCCCAAGTCTTGGGGCTCCTCTTAGATATCTAAAAATTCTCTTGACAGCTTGAAGATGTTTATTTTCTTTGGAGCTGCTTGGAATCTTGCACAAAGGCATACTGCAAACATGATATCTGGCCTTGAGGCAGTGAGATACATGAGTGATCCTATCATTGCACGGTATTGAAGTTGATCAGTGTCTTGGCCATCTTTGTCTGGAGTCAGTTGATGGCGCACTTGCATAGGAGTTCTTGCAGCAGATTAGTCAGCCATCTTGAATCTTTCCAAAATGCGCTTAACATATTTGGATTGGCTGATAAAGATTCCATTTGGAACTTGTTTGACTTGAAGACCTAGAAAGAAATTTAGTTCACCCATTGAACTCATTTCAAACTTTGAGTGCATCAGGATCTCAAAGTCTTTACATAACTTCTTCCTTGTTGATCCAAAGATGATGTCATCAACATAGATTTGTACCAGTAGGATTTCTCCCTCTTCATCTTTGATAAACAAGGTCTGGTCAATGAAACCTCTTCTAAAGTTGTTTCTTAGCAGATATCCGGACAGAGTTTCATACCAGGCTCTTGGAGCTTGATGTAAGCCATAGAGAGCTTTATCTAGTTTGAACACTTTGTTAGGATTTGCAGGATCTACAAAGCCTAGAGGTTGTTTGACATATACTTCCTCACCAATCTTCCCATACAGAAAGGCATTCTTGACATCAATTTGATAAACCATGAAATTCTTAGATGCAGCATATGCCAGGAAGATTCTGATGGCCTCCAGCCTGGCAACAGAAGCAAAGACTTCATCATAGTCAATTCCCTCTTCCTGAGTGTAGCCTTGAGCTACAAGTCTGGCTTTGTTCTTGACAACAATGCCTCTCTCATCTTTCTTGTTCCTGAATACCCATCTTGTGCCAATAACAGTTTGACCAGGTGGAAGATCAACAAGTTTCCAGACATCCCGTATCTTGAATTGCAGCAACTCTTCCTGCATTGCCTCAATCCAACTGCTGTGTTTCAGAGCTTCATCTATCTTCTTGGGTTCTACCCGAGACAGAAAACAGGAAAACAAACATATATTGGCCTCATGAGATTTGTTTCTTGTTTTAACTCCTTGGTGAACTTGGCCAATGATATTTTCCAGGGGATGTTCCTTATTGATTCTCTGTGCTGGTACAACATCCAATCGTATCCCTTGCTCAAGATTGCTCTGATTCTGATCAAGAAACTATTCATTCATGATGGAAGAGTCTTTAATATCAAAAGCATCATTAACATTATCAGCAGCAGCGTCAGCAGCATCTACAGAAGATGCCTCTACAACATTACAGATGTGTCTTCATTCGGATTTTCATTCTCAGAGAGGCTGCTGCTGGTGAAATTTGAGAGTCTGGTTCCGGCTTCATTGGCTTCAATAGCTTCCACCACAGATGGAGGATCAATAGATGGCCTTTTCAGTCTAATAGAGGGACTAGTGAACTCCAATCTGTAGTCAGTAGAATATGTGGAAGCTGGTACTTTGGAAGAGGTAGACTCCATATTTGAGAAGATGAGAGGCTCAAATATTTATGTGAAGGAGTCTATATCAAAGAGCCAGTCTAGGCCTTTTCCCTATTCACATGCAATGTGTTCCCTACACTCCACATTGGCTAATTCTTCCACGATTCTAGTTCTTGAATTGAATACTTTGTAGGCCTTGGATTGAGAGGAATAGCCCACAATGTATCCTTCATCATATTTGGCACCAAACTTAGGAAGAACCCCATGTGTGATCAGAATGGTGCATGGACATCCGAAAGGTTTTAGAAATCCAATGTAGGGAACTCTTTTGAACCAGAGTTCATAAGGTATCTTGTTGAGAGGCTTGACAATGAGAACTCTATTATGCACATAGCAAGCAGTACTGACTGCTTCTGCCGAGAATGTGAGAGGCAGTTTTGAATCAGCCAGCATTGATCTTACTAATTCAATTAGAGTTCTATTTATCCTTTCAGCAACCCCATTTTGTTGAGGAGTTCTTGGAGCACTGTATTTTCTTTCTATTCCCTTGCTTTCACAGAAACAGTTCAGAGTGTGGTTCTTGAGTTCTGTACCTTGATCACACCTTATGACTTTCACCTTTTGATTGCTTTGATTCTCAACTCGAAGAATGTAAGATTTAAGAATCTAAGCAGTTTCATCTCTTGTTCTCAAGAAGTATACCCATGAAAATCTGTTATAGTCATCAGTGATCACCAGACAGTATGACTTCTTGGCCATTGACATGACATTTGTATGACCAAAGAGATCCATATGTAGTAGCTGTAATGGATTGTCATTTGGGCTTGTGAGAACTCTTGTGTTGCTTCCCCTTCAAACATGCAATGCAATGATAATCAAGTTGGAATTCTTTATCAGGAAGCCCTTTGACAAGATTTTCCTTCACCAGCTTGTTAATGGTTTTTACATTGACATGGCTTAATCTCCTGTGCCAGAGAGCTGATTCATCAACTGATGTCTTTGACAGAAAACAAGATACACTACCAGATGGAGTGACCTCATTCATGTCAAGCACATATAGGTTATCTTTTCTCTGAGCAATCAATAGGATCTTCTCTGGAGGAGGTTTGTTTAAGCCATGGGATAGTACACAACATTATTTATCTATGAAAAGCATCCAATGCTTTTGATCACAGACCTGGGACACACTCATGAGATTGAAGTCTAATTCTTTGACATAGTTTACTCTTTCAATACACATCCTTTCATTGGACATAGTTCATTGTCCAGTAATTGATCCTCCTTTTGAATCACTCCCAAAGACAACATATCCTCCATTGAAGTGTTTGAAGTTGGAGAGGATGGATCTGTTATCGGTCATGTGCCTGGAACAACCACTGTCTACAACCTAGGTGTTATCTTTGTGACCTGGTTGTCCCTGCACATGAGAGAGATCTATATAGAGGGAGGAAACTTGCAAACTTGGGTAAGTGTGTCATTAGATCAGCAGCATCATGCTTGCATTCAATGGAACCAATGATGATGCTTTGAGGGATAGAGGCTGGGATCTTGGCTTTTCATTACTGAGGAGGTGGTTTTCCATATTTCTTTGCTCTATCAGCAGCTGATGTTGCTTTGGCTGCTGACAGATGTGCTTTATCAGCAGCTGATTTTGCTGCTGAGGACTTTGGCTTATCATCAGCAGATTTTGTTGCTGCTGATGGTTTTACTTGAGCAGCAGATTTTGTTGCTGCTGAAGGCTTGTCCTTTGGTTTCTTGGGCTTCACTTGATCAACAACATTTTTGCTGGCTGTTAATGGTTTAACAATAGATGTATGCTTATCTTTCTTTACCTCAGGCTTTTGTTTAGGAGGGGCTTGATGAAGGATTTGGTTGAAAGGATTAAATTCATAATTTACAGCAAAGTGGTCTGATTCACCACAGATGATGCAATATTGTTGAGGTTTTGGCAGTTGCTTCCTTGGTGGGGAGAGAGAGTTTCTGAAATGAGTTGCTTTGGCTTCAAAGCTTCTTACCTTTTTGTTCTTGTTTGTCTTCTCAAAAGCATGTTGCTTGAGGTTTCTTTGATGCTGAAGGTAGAAGAAGCATGTGCTGGCAGTGTGATTGTATTTGCCACAGACAAAACATGATTTGGCCATTTTGTCCCTTTGGAAGTACACATAATCTTTTCTTTTGAACAAGTATTTGAAATTACAGGGGTGAGATTTGTTGTGCTCAAAGGTGGCTTCCTCCAATGTCTTTTGAACATATGGAGCTCTCTCTCCAGGTGCATGACATATGCCAAACACCTTCCTTGGTTGGGTTGATTTGGGTTGGTGGAGGTTGAAGACTGTCCTTTGTCAACAGTTAGCTTTCTTTCTTCTAGAGGATAGCTTATTTTGATTTGTTTGGTGAGTTGATATACTGGTAGTGTTTTTGAAGGGATAAAGGGGCTTGAACTGTTGTTTTGAATGACTTTACAGGCAGGTGGTGCTGGAGCTTTTTGGTTTCAATGGAGTCTTAGTATGTGGACTCAGACTCAGATGAAGTAGTGTATTCTTGCAAAGAGGTTTCTTGGACAGCAGGATCAAGATTTTGGTTGGCCAGATCAAGATTGGAAAGATTGAAACTTGGTTCATGAATGGCTACAAAGTCAGCCGGTGGAGGAATAGCATTGTAGGGTTTTTCAGCTTGAAACCCAAATCCAGTAGTTACCCTTTCATGAGTTTGAGCATCCAAAAGTCTTTGCAGCTTTTTGGATGCAAACTCATATTTTTCAACATGGACCTTTTGGTCTGCTAATTCAGCCCTTGTAGACTTTAACATAACCAGAAGATCATCAATCTGAGTTTCAAGGTTTGTTTGTTCATGTTTTAATGATGAAATCTCTTTCTTTAAACAGTTAATCTTTTCTTTGTAACTGTCTTCAACCTTTTTAAATTTAGATTTCATTTGGTGAAACTCTTCATTTTGATCTATGAGATTCTGGTTATGTTGTCTATATCCAAGAACCTTATCAATACAAGCCTGAGTACAAATATTTTCATATACCTGAGGTGGTATCTCTGATGGTCTACCATGAGAGCTTGATTATTGGCAGGAAGATCCTCATACTGGAAGCTCCAGTCAAACTCAGCAGTTCCAACAGCTGCACACGCTGCAGTTTGAGTAGGAGGGGTAGCTTGTTGATGTCTTGGCTGAGCTTAGCTTGTTTGACCTTGATGAGCATACCTTGGCTGGGGAGCTACTGGATTTGCCTTTGGTGCCTTGCATTCTCTGGCAAAGTGACCAAGTTGGTTACAGTTGTAACATTTCAGTTTGCTTTTGTCCAAGCCAACTCTTGTGTTGGAGTTGTTGCTTGGAATGGGTCTTCCAGTTCTAGAGTAGAACCTTTTTGCACTTATAGAGAGCATGGCGTAGGAGTGCTGTGTATCCATTTCTTCTAGATCATCTGGATGAAAACATTCCAGATCTTCCTTGATAAAGGACATATTGCTTGAGTTTGCAGAGACAAATGCAGTAGAAGTTGATGTTTGTGGTGGGGCTTCAAGAAGAAATGATGAGTTATTTGATTGTGAGGTTAGAGTCTAGAGTGAGTGACAATGGGAGGGTAGTAGTTGCTTGAACTAGGAACATAGTGGTTAGAGTGAAGTGCAGAGGAAGTGGTGGTGGATGATGAGGTTCTTGAGTAACTTGAGCTTCTTTCTTTGTCTTGAATCATTTCTAATTTATAGGTCTTCAGCATGCCAAATAGCTCAGTCATCTGAAGAGTCTTTAAATTTTCAGTTCTTCTGATTGACACTGTGTCTCCAGCAGCTTGGCAGAGACCTGATGAACTTCTTGAGAATGTCTTCATTCTCCAACTTCACTTTTGAGCATTGTAGCTCTCCCACAAGGTAGGTGTACATGTTGTATAACACAGTAAGAGACTCACCTTCCTTCTAGACAAAGTTCTCATATTGTTGTTTCTGAATGTCTCTTCTATTTTCTTTCATTTCTTCTGACCTAGCAAACATCTTGTCAAGAGCCTCCCATAGCTCCTTGGTAGTCTTGTGTTCTCTGAAGTTGTGAAATACTCCATTTGGCAAGCACATCTGAATGGCTCCCAAGGTTTTGAAGTCTACCTCCATCTTCTTGATGTCTTCATCTAAATACTTTAAGGGTTCTTTAAGGACTGATGGACCTCCGGAATCAACAGAGGCCAGCATGGGTACATATGATCCATCTTTAATGGATCTCCACATCCCATACTCTTGATAGCAGAAGAAACTTTCCATCCTGTTCTTCCACATATCATAGTCTTCTCCAGACACCGGTCTTGGTGGTCTGTTGATTCTTCCAATATCATCAAAACCATTGTTTTGTGCCATTTTTCGATTTGTGATATATGGTGTCTTAGCAAAGAGATAGTAGTGAATAGAACCAGAGAGTGATTAAACAAGTGTGAGTTTGTTTAATCTGAGAGCCAAAACCCTAATACCACTTGTAGGATCGGTGAATACAAGATGGTTCTATTCTAGTTGAGATTGGCGGAAACAATCACAACTATGCAATGTAAACAAGTAACACAAAGAGTACCGATAAATGCAAATTGTATTAAGCTTCAATGGTTACAAGATTACAGAGAAAAATATAAGAAAAGCACACTTGTATAATGAACAAATACAATACTTATATAGCAACTTAGAATCAAGACAGACCCTTGATTATAAGGATCAGATAAAACACAAGCCGTTGATCTTGTATACTAGAAGCTATACTACAAGTTTAGACTATAAATGTTAACTTTAATCAAACGTCTTCTAAGGCATCATTGCTTGGATACTTGGAATGAGAGCGTTGTTGTCTTTTATTGTCTGCACTAGTAACATTCTTTCTGCATGTGATGTGTCAGAGTTGCAGCAGAAAGTTGTCAATAGTAAAGTTGCTTTTGCTTTGCTAATCAACAACAACAATTGATCTTCGGCAGATATGGCTATCAGCAGCATAGTTGATGATCCGTAGCAAGACTCAACAATCCAAAATTGCTGATGATTTGCCTATCAGCAGCATCAAGTGTTTGATGTTGCTGAGAAGCCTATCAGCAGCAACTCTGGTCTTTAGCAGATAAGGTTGTCCACAGCAGAGTTGTTCATCAGCAGGAGAACAACTATCCGGAGTAAAAAAGCTTATCCGCAGCAGCTTGTTGGTCGGCAGCAAAATTGTGGAGTCCGCAGCAGTTTTACTTAGAGAATTTTGTAGCCATCAATCTTTATATCTACACCCATTGAACTCATTTCAAACTTTTTCTTCATAACTTCTTCAAACTCTTTGCACAGTTCAGCATTCGTTGATCCAAAGATGATGTCATCAACGTAGATTTGGACAAGAATAAGATCGTTCCCCAGCTTCTTGATGAACAGTGTTTGATCTATGGCTCCCCGAGTATAACCATTTGCAAGAAGGTGCTCTGTCAGAGTGGCATACCATACACGTGGTGCTTGATGTAAGCTAGACAAATCTTTGTCTAGTTTGTAGACATGATGTGGATGATTTGGGTCTTCAAATCCCGGTGGTTGACACACGTAGATTTCTTCTTGAACCTTTCCGTATAAAAATGTTGTCTTCACATCCATTTGAAATACCTTGAAATTCATATACGAGGCATAGGCCAAAAAGCTTCAGATGGCCTCGAGTCTTGCAACCGGTGCAAACACTTCTTCATAATCTATCCCTTTTTGCTGGTAAAATCCTTGCACAACCAGTCGTGCTTTGTTCCGAATAATGATACCACTGTCATCTTTCTTGTTTTCTGTAAACCCAACGAGTACCGATGGGCAACTTGCTGTGTGGTAGCGGCACAAGTTGCCAGACATTCAATTTTTCAAACTGCATCAGCTCTTCCTGCATAACCTCCACCCAACTTGCCTCACTCAAAGCCATTTTAATGTTCTTTGGCTCAACCTGAGATATAAACGCAGAGTATAGGAAGATATTGATTACTCCGGATTTGCTTCTTATTTTCACCCCGTCAGAGAGAGGACCAATGATGTCCTCTAAAGGATGATCTTTATGAATTCTTGATTGTGGAATTTCTTCTTCCTGTATCATTTCAGGTAAGTTGGTGATATGCTGATCTGCTTCTTCAGTTATGGGAACCGGCTCCTCAATAACATCTGCTTCAGGAACTAAGGCCTGTGATGAATGATCGCTATCGGATGTATCATCTTCCTGTGAAGCAGTGCTGCTGCCAGATGCAACATTTTCTTGAGAGGGTGATTCAGAAGCTTTAGAAAACGAAGGTGATGCATGATCAAGGTTTTCATCTAGTCTGTAATCCTCTATGCTGTATTTGTAGAAGCTATCATCTATCAAGTCATAAGCATCAGACTAAACATTAAACAGCTTAAATACAGAATCATAATCAAATAACCAATTTGGACCAGAATCCGCATCGGTTTGGTTGAGCTCCTGTCAGTCAATGTAGCATGATTCCACAATTTGCTTTGTTCTTTTGTTGTACACTCTGTAGGCTGTCTTGCTAGATGAATATCCAAAGAAATAACATTCATCGGCCTTTGCATCAAACTTGGACCCAACAATATCATTATGCAATAGTGTGCATAGGTATCCAAATGCCCTAAAGTGACCAACTTTCGGGTTTTGTTTAAACATGATCTCATAAGGATTCTTCAATTGATGCTTGTTGAACAGCACCATGTTCTGCACATAACATGCAGTGTTGATTGCTTCAGCCCAAAAGAATACTGGCAATTTGGAGTCGGAAATCATGGTTCTTGCAGCTTCTATGAGGGTACGATTTCTTCGTTCAGCAACTCTATTTTGTTGAGGAGTTCTAGCATCACTGAATTGTCTTGCAATTCCATTTTCAGTACAAAAGCTATCAAGGACTTCGTTACAAAATTATGTCCCGTTATCGCTTATGATAATCTTGATCTTCAAGTTCAGTTGATTTTCAACAAGTATCATGAACTGCTTAAGAATTCTTGCAGTCTCACTTTTCTTACTCAAAAAGAACACCCAAGTAAATCGTGATTAATCATCAGTAACAACAAGACAGTAAGATTTCTTCCCAAGACTCATCACACTTACGGGACCAAACAGATCCATGTGAAGTAACTGTAAAACAGATTCTATTGAATTAAACAGCTTGGGTTTGTGTGGTCCTTTATGCTGTTTGCCTTTAGCACAAGAAATACAATTTTCAACCTCACAAAATTCTTTTAAAGGCAAACCGACCACGTGTGATCCTTTAGCAATTCTATTTAGGTTTTTCAAATTTGTGTGACCTAAACGACGATGCCAGAGCATGGAATCATTTTCAGACGCTTTTGAAAACAAGCAAGTATTTGTTAAAGCTGACTCACTATTCATATACAATAAATATGAGTCCTTACACCTTAGCGTTCTCATTAAAATCCACGCCTCAGGGATGACAAACCCTGGTTTTAAAATCAGACATTCTTTATCAGTAAAATGAGTTGAAAACTTTTTGTCACAAATTTGAGACACATTTAGCAAGCTGTGATTCAATTCAGACACATAATTCACATCTTCAAAACAGAGAGTACCATTAGTAACAGTACCTTTCATGGTAATTTGCCCACCTTTATCTCCTGCAAAGGAAACATACCCTCCATCAAACATTTTAATATCATGAAGCTGCGAGATGTCTCCTGTCTTGTGTCGGGAACAACCAGTATCAACATACCAGAGGTTGTTGACAGGCCTCATAGGTTTTCCCTGCACGGTAGAACACATTAGTTAGTAACTAGAACCCAAGCCATGATTGTCTTGGGTTGCCCTAAATTATCTAGGTATGAAACTTCTTGCAATCTCATATCTCTTTTGTCATTGAACTCAACTGGTGTTGTTTGCACAATAGGTTTTCTTTTCCACACAGCCTTTTGTTTTTCAAAATTTGAGCTTACTGTTGGAGTGACTACCTTTTCTTTATGCTTTTCAGATTTAATGGGTTTCTCAGCTTTCTTTTGTTTATGTTTGAAAGCATTATTTTCTTTAACAGGACGTTGATATTTGTGCACAAAACCAGTTCTTTTATCCGATTGTTTATCATTGGGCCTTTTGTAAGGTTGGGCCATGTGTCCTTTAGACATCTGTGGCCTTTTAAAAGTGTCCATGATTTCCACATACATAACATGTTTACCTTCTCGAATATGGGGCATAGTATCCGGTGTCCCATGATGATGACCATTGAGGAGAACTGGTGAAGTAACCTACAGTTTCACAATTCATAGGAAACCTTCTATTATGCATTTGATCATCATTATAATTTCTATGATTTGACTTGAAATTAATTCTATGAGCATTCCTAACTTTTTGTTCAAAAGCATGATGATTATTATCAAATTTAGCATAAGACTCGCTTTTGGTAAAACGTTGAGGCCTTTTCTTTGAATCACACTGACTTGTGGATGGTTTACTGCTTTCACGATTTGATGAACAATTTTTGTTTTTGATAAATTTTTTATTCTTACCATTCACAAACCGTGTCTTTTCATTTTCTAAAGTCCCACCATTCACAAAGACAGATTTTTTGTTGTTCTTAACAACACAATTTTCAAAACCAACATTCAAACCAGAATTAACAAAAGTGGCAGACTTAGAAAAACCAGAATTAGAAAAACCAGACAAAGTATTTTTGAAAGACAAAGACTTTGAATTAAAAACACGATCCTCCTCCTTATCATCACTCCCACAATCGTCCACTATGCCCTCTACTAATCATGTTGTTGCACAAGACTTAGATGGGTTAGAAACGTTCACATATTGTACTGAAGGACCACTAGTCATGGGAGTGGACTGTGTGGATGAAGAAGACTGAACTGGTTTATGGCCTACACCATACTCCATTTCAACATCTTCATGTTGAACACTTGGCATGGGAGTAAAATTGCCATTGAAAGGATGTTCAACAACATGATAGACTAATCCTGGATTTCCTACTTTCCTGACTTGAGAGTCTATCATGTCATAGACTCAGCTCGAGAGTGGTCAATTTTCTCGATTGTCAACTTAGTGTTTGCCAATTAAGTCACAGCGTCATTCAGGTTTAGACTAAGGTCGTCTATTCGTTTTAGGGCATCACGATAAAGACATTCCTTATTGTTAAAATCCATTTCAAGTTTTGAAAAATCGGTTTTTCCTTCATCAATTTTATCTTTAAACAATTTTTCAGAACGCTTGTACTCGGCATTGGCATACCTAAGTTGATTTATTTCTTTTAAAAGCAATTCATTATCATACTTATATCTGTTTACTTTTTCAACACAGTTATTAGAACAGAAGTCAGTATGTACCTCAGAGTCTTCAATCTTTGCCATGAGAGCATGATTTGACACCTTCATCGACAGCTCATGAATCTGATCTCCCCAATCATATCCTGCGGTCTGCTGACTCACCAATGCTTTGCAATTTCCATCTAGAGCTTTTCCCTTTTCTTTCTCATCAGAACTGCTTTACGAGCTCCCCTTCTCCACTTTATGCTCTAGGCATTCCCTAGCGAAGTGACCAGGTTTGCTGCAATGGAAGCATCTCAGATTGGATTTTTCAAAACCTATCTGTTTTGAACCAGACTCCATTCCTTTGAACGAATTTATGCCAGTTCTCTTGATAAACCTCTTAGCACGATGCACAGCCATTGCCATGTGCCACTTGATATCCATCTCCTGCAAATCATCAGGATGTATCTGATCAGCATCATCTTCAATCAGATTACCAGGAGCAAGTTTTCCAGCTATCAGAAAATTGTAACTGCTCATGAAAACACTGAACAAGGCAACAAGCATTTCAACAATCTTGACATCATTTGAGCTTAGTGATTTACTTTGTTGGACAGATGTAGCAAAAGCTGTCTGATTTGAGACAGTAGACAAGTTTGGTGTGTATGTAGAGGACATACTGGAGAGTAAAGCATTCCCTTGAGACATTAAGTGATCTGTCTCTGATGAAAACATCATCATTATTTGTTGATCGTCCATCTCATATGACCTTAGGATGGACATAAGCTCACTCAGAGGAGTGGTATACATGTCCTTGGTTCTCTTGATAGTAGTGATGTTGAAGCTCCAGTTCAATGGTAACGAGTTAAGCAATTTCTTTTTTATTTCTCCATAGGTCATTTCAATTCCAGCACTGTTCATCTCACTCATTAGATGAGTATACATGTTTATTTGTGCCTCTAGAGTTTCACCTTTCACATACTTGAACATGTTGAATTTTTGTCTCAACATGTCCTTTCGACTCTCTCTCATATCTGCATTTCCCTAAAATATCTCAACTAAGGTATCCCAAAGAGATTTTATAGTTTTGAATTTCTTAAACCCTTGAGCAATTTCAGTAGACAAAGCCATGGTTAATCCAGCATAAGCTTTTTCATCCTTTTCAATTTGAAGAATTTCTTCAGCCACATACAGATCAGGATTCTTAGGAATAAATTCATTCTTCTCATTCCTGACCATAGGAATCTGAAGACCGTTTTCATTAGACTTCCAAATAGACAGATCCTTATACTTGGCGTAGTTCTCAAAACGATACTTCCAGTTATCAAAGTTATTTGCATTTGTTAGACGTGGAGGTCTACTTAAAGTGCTAATCTCATTATCCATTGAGTTAGTATCCGTCATGCCTTAATAACAGTTTAACAGAAAATACCGCAAACTTGGATTCACGGCCGCAAACTTCAACAGTAGCCGCAAACTTGGACTGTAACCGTAAACTTGAATTAGAAACCGCAAACTTGAAGTAACAACCGCAAACTTGGAAACTAACCGCAAACTTGAAGTAAGAACCGCAAACTTGGATTTCAACCGCAAACTTGAAGTCTAACCGCAAAGTTTGATTCAACCGCAAACTTGAAGTCCAACCGCAAAGTTAGTTTCAACCGCAAACTTTATAACCACAAACTTTAGAAATCCGCAATCTTCCAGAACCGCAAACTTGCAGATTTTGAAATTAACAGTAAATTACCTCGATTTTCAGGCCAAGTATCCACTAATTAGGCCGCAAAGTTCAATACTAGTGACGGAAACACAATTCCGAGTCCTGTCACTGCCCAGAAACTCCCCAAAAAACACAAGTCAGTTTAACAAATGCCAAAAACAGTAACTTTGATACCTCATGAGTCAAATAAATCCGTTGTAAGCTTCACAAGTGAGCACTATGGCTCTGATACCAGTTGTAAGGTTCGGATTCTTGAGGAACTTCAATCAACGATTTCATCAGCGTGTTGAACCTGGTGAAAACAGACTCGACACGTGACTTGTAGGTATAATCTAAGAGGATGAGACACAATTCAATAATCAAATGATTCGTATATTTATATGAATACTGAATACACAATACAATCGTTTGACAACTCATTAACCGATTACAATAATCTAAACATCCATTTAAACTAATCGGCGGGGTCTGGGCCACATGCTCCAAGTATGCGGTTGGGGAGCCACATACTTGAAGTATGCGGCTGGGCCTGAAGTATGCGACCGCATACTTCACAAAACTTTTCTTCTGTACATCCCGGTAATCTCTTGATGCATTAGCCTATTAGGTTTGATCCTTACAGGAAAACAAAAGCCTTGTATTTACTTTATAAACATAGGGTTTTTAATACCCTTCTCATTTGATTACAAAACAAGTTTGAAATCAAATACATGATGAGCCACTGGAAATAGTTCCAACACAGGGTTGATCAGTTCCCTGGTCCTATCTCCTTTCTTTTAGGATTTCCCTTTACACGAGGCCTGAGAATCCTACGTGCATTCCATCATCTTTCCTGGGTCAGATCTCACGTCTTCCCGTATACCCTTCTTGTCACACCCCGCCAAGGCGGAAACGCGAGGCGTAACATTCACTGGTTTCCAAAGCATATGATTATCGCAAACACATACATGTAATTGGATACATAATCGAGTTTAAAATATTTACATCACAAAGTATCAAATTGAGTTTACAAAAGTTTAAGATTTCGCAAATATGACTCAAGACCATGAGTTATACAAGAGAAATCCTCCCAAAAGCCGTATCCACGTGCATGCATGTATCCTACATTGCTAACCTGATGACCACGTTCAATTTCCTGAAAACATACTTAAAAACGTCAACACGAGGTTGGTGAGTTCACAAGTTATTATAAAGAGTTATCATAAACCCAATGTTTAAGTTTGATCATTTTCCGATCAAAACTCTTTGTTAAACCTGATCACTTTAACCTGATCAGAACTCTTTTGTTTAAACCTGATCATTTTAGCCTGATCAAAACCCTTTTGTTAAACATGATCACTTTCATCTGATCAGAACTCTTTTGTTTAAAACCTGATCACTTTAATCTGATCAGAACTCTTTTGTTAAACCTGATCACTTTAATCTGATCAGAACTCTTTTCCATATATTATCAATGAATATGAATACTAATCCGATCTATTGACCCCATTTGTAAGCTTGCAAGCAATACAAAATAGTATGTAATGTACGAGACCGTAACCAAACCCCAACATTCTGTGCCTCCCCCCGCCTTTCTGCGAGTAAGACAATATGCGGTCATTCGGCCATTTGTACCCCTGGTTAGCGCGACTAACCATGACCGGAGGCGTCACCCCCAATAGTACTATTCATATAATCCCGGGCTAAGTCCATAGCTAATGGTTACTAATTTATTCAGAGGACTTTAAGCGCTTTACTTTTCCCTCAATACACACATACGGTCAGATCATTAGTTCAATTCATTTACACACAAAAGTCTTTTACAAGTATGTTTCCACCCCGAATCATTTCAAAAACTTTAGAAAAAGGGGAATTAGTGAAACTCACCTCGACAGTATGAATGCTAGCAAATATTTGAATAACAGCAGACTCGCCTATCCGTATCCTAATTACACAAGGATAACATACACGTTAAGACTACCTGTCTTAAACGCAAGCTGTTCACCCGACTTAGCAGATCTGATTGCTTTTGTTTAAATATCTTTTTAGTTTTTCAACACTTGTTTCGTTATAAAATAGTTTTAAGTTACTGCCCCATGGGGCTGATGAACAGGTATCGAAACTTTCTTAGTTTCGATTGAACAGAACAGATGTCGAAACTACTTAGTTTCGATTGAGTAAATTGGGTATCGAAACTACCTAGTTTCGATTGGCAAAAATAGTATCGAAACTACCAAGTTTCGATAGGGCAATAGGTATCGAAACTCCTAGCTTCGATTGAGTAATAGGTATCGAAACTACCTAGTTTTGATTGAACAATAGGTATCAAAACTCCTAGTTTCGATTGAACAACAGGTATCGAAACTCCTAGTTTCGATTGAACAACAGGTATCGAAACTCCTAGTTTCGATTACTGAAATTCTGATTGACAGAATCAGTCCTGTATATTTTTATGTTTTAAATCTTGAATTTGACACACTTTTCTTGTTATCTTACTTGCGTTTGAACGATTTGTATGTTTAGCTACGGTTTTAAAGAAAATAATATGGATGGTATCGAGTTTTTACCTCTGAACAGAGATGAGGATTTTGAGAGAAACAGAGAAGTGGTCTTGAATCTCTTGCTAAACTCTCTTTAGGAACACTTGAAATTCTTCTTAAAACACCGAATTATGGTGGATTTTTCCTTAAAACTTGACTTTGACTTGTAGAGAATTGGGAAGATTGCCGTAAGAAAATGAGAGTGATGAAAGGGGTTCGTGGGAATGGTGACTGAGGTGGTATGGTTTATATCTGAATTCTCACAATTAAGGTATGGTTTCTCTCTGAAACTTGGTTAAGAAAGTCAAGGAGTTGGGGGAAAAGACCCACTTGTCTCGGCCGAATGAGGAATTGGGTTTAGGGTTAATTAAATCAAATAATTTGATTTAAGTGCAACTTAATATTATTTAGAGTTTTTTTAAAAGGTAAATTAATTCAGTTTAGATTTCTCACGGTATTATAATTTTAACCGGTTTATGGCTCGTTGAAAAAAATATTGAAATATTGGTTTGTATAATTCGTTGAGGTGATTATTTGTAGGTATGAGTACCTAAAAGTGGCGTTACATAGTAACGTCTTCGAAAAGTCCATTATTTTACTTTTACGTATATTATATGATTTAGTCTTAGAAATAAATTATAGTTCAACATAAATTTTGTGTAATATATATATATATATATATATATTTTTCTAGTTATTTAATTTAACCATTAACGTTCGTATTTAGTCGGGTTATGCTGCTTACTTTTTCTAGTAATTCTTTAAGATTTACTAGACATGGAATAAACTCCTTTGCTAGACTCCTTGACTTTACTTACTCAAAATAAAATATCAGGAAATAATAAGTATGAACATGCATTTATGTAATATGGATATTGACCTGAAGTGCTGGGTGTCACATTCTCCCCATGTTACAGAGAATTTCGTCCCGAAATTCAGTTCTTGTCATTCTGACTTGGAGTGTCTGTAAACAAGGATGGGTACTTGGATTTCATTTTATCTTCCCGCTCCCACGTATACTCGGGGCCGCGCTTTGAATTCCAACGTACCTTGATCATCTTAACACGGTTGCGCCTTGTTCTCTGAACCTTCCAATCTGTGACTTCAATAGGTTCCTCAATGAAATGCAACTTGTCGTCTATGTGAATCTCATCAGACGGTATAATTAATGTGTCGTCTGATAATCACTTCTTGAGATTTGACACATGAAACGTATCATGTATATTGCTTAGTTCTTGTGGCAACTTGAGCTTGTAAGCTACAGGGCCAAACCTAGCCAAAATTTCAAACGGTCTAACGTACCTAGGGTTAAGCTTGCCACGGTTGCCAAATCTTGCAACTCCTTTCCAAGGTGAGACCTTTAACATGACTTTGTCTCCCACTTGGAATTCTAACGGTCTTCGTCTGTTATCCGCGTAACTCTTTTGTCTGTCACGGGCGGCTTTCAGACGATCCTTGATTTTGAAAATCTTGTCCGTGGTTTCTTGAATAACCTCAGGACCGGTTAAATGCTTGTCACCAACTTCTGCCCAACATAGCGGTGATCGACATTTTCGACCATACAAAGCCTCAAATGGAGCGGCTTTGATGCTGGTGTGGTAACTATTATTGTATGAAAACTCAGCTACCGGCAAATGAGTATCCCAATTTCCACCGAAATCAATTGCATACGCACGTAGCATATCCTCTAAAGTTTGAATGGTCCTTTCACTTTGACCATCTGTTTGTGGGTGATATGCCGTGCTCATGTCAAGACGTGTGCCCATGGCTTCTTGTAATGATTTCCAGATTCTAGACACGAATCTGCTGTCTCTATCAGAGATAATAGAAATTGGCACTCCATGCCTAGCCACAATTTCCTTGATATAAAGCCTTGCAAGTTTCTCGGTTTTATCCGTCTCTTTGATGGGTAGAGAATGAGCTTATTTCGTCAAACGATCGACGATTACCCATATAGTGTCATACCCGCTCGACGTCTTGGGTAACTTTGTGATGAAATCCATTGAAATCTGTTCCCATTTCCATTGAGGTATCTCGAGTTGTTGTAACAATCCCGACGGTTTCTGATGTTCTGCCTTTACCTTTGAACATGTCAGGCATTTACCGACATAAATAGCAATTTCTCCCTTCATGTTCGGCCACCAGTAGAGTTCTTTCAGATCCTTATACATTTTATCCGAACCTGGGTGAATGGAGTACCTGGACTTGTGGGCTTCGTCCATAACCAACTCCCGTATGTTACCAAAACATGGCACCCAAATTCTATTCATGAAGTATAAAGTGTCATCTGACTTTGGTTCCAACTGCTTTATCATTCCTCGTAAAGCTTCATTCTGAATGTTTTCTTCTTTGATTGCCTCTTGTTGTGCCATCCGAATTTGAGTCGTGAGACTCGTATGAATTGTCAATTCTTGAGGACGAACACGGAGTGTTTTAACCCGTTCCTTATGACTCAAGGCATCTGCTACGACGTTTGCCTTACTAGGGTGATACTTGATATCACAGTCGTAATCATTCAGTAGTTCTACCCAACGACGTTGCCTCATGTTGAGTTCTTTCTGATTAAAGATGTGTTGGAGACTCTTGTGGTCTGTAAAGATAGTACATTTTGTACCGTATAAGTAATGTCTCCAAATCTTGAGTGCAAACACGACATCACCCAATTCCAGATCGTGAGTCGTATAATTCTTCTCATGTACTTTTAGCTGTCTGGATGCATACACTATGACTTTTTCTCTCTGCATCAATACACATCCCAGGCCTTGGTGTGATGCGTCGCAGTACACGATGAAATTGTCAGTTCCTTCGGGAAGGGATAGGATTGGTGTACTGCAAAGTTTTTGCTTCAGCAATTGAAAAGCTGATTCTTGTTTATCAGTCCAATTAAACTTTTTGTCCTTCTGAGTTAACGTGGTCAAAGGCAAGGCTATCTTTGAAAAATTCTCGATGAATCGCCTGTAATAGCCTGCCAAACCCAGGAATTGACGCACCTCAGTTGGAGTTCTTGGTGCTTCCCAGTTTTTGATAGCTTCAATCTTGGATGGATCCACATGGATACCATTCTTATTGATGACGTGTCCGAGAAAGTGAACCTCTCGGATCCAAAACTCACACTTAGAGAATTTGGCATAAAGCTTCTCATTCCTGAGTAGTTCCAAGATTAATTTCAAATGATGTTCATGTTCCTCCTTGGTTCGTGAATATATCAATATGTCATCGACAAACACAATCACGAATTTATCCAAGTATGGCTTGTACACGCGGTTCATGAGATCCATGAAAACGGCCGGTACATTAGTCAAGCCAAATGGCATAACTAGGAACTCGTAGTGACCGTAACGAGTCCTAAAAGGCGTTTTTGGTATATCTTGTTCCTGAATTTTCAGTTGATGATACCCTGATCGTAGATCAATTTTAGAATAGAAACTGGAACCTTGAAGTTGATCAAACAAATCGTCTATTCGAGGAAGAGGATACCGGTTTTTGATTGTCAGTTTGTTCAACTCCCGATAATCAATGAACATTCTAAAGGTTCCATCCTTTTTCTTTACAAACAGGACGGGGGCTCCCCATGGTGAGAAACTCGGTCTTATAAAACCTTTGTCAAGTAACTCTTGTAGTTGGCTCATAGTTCCTGCATCTCGGAAGGGGCTAGACGATACGGCGATCGTGCAACTGGTGCGGCTCCTGGTACTAGGTCGATTCGAAACTCGACTTGTCTTGATGGTGGTATTCCTGGTAAGTCCTCAGGAAATATTTTTGAGTAATCTCTGACGATTGGTATGTCCTCAAGTCGACGTTCTTCGGGTTTCTTCTCGACGATGTGAGCCAGGAATGCCCAATAACCCTTGCGTAGATACTTATGAGCTTTCATGCAGTTTATCATCTTCAACATCATTCTACACCTTTCGCCTTGAATTGAAAGAATTTCTCCACTTGGTAGTGCGATATGTACAATCTTCTTGAAGCATACGATTTCGGCACGGTTCTTTGATAACCAATCCATACCAATAACAATATCAAAACTCCCTAGTTCGACGGGTAGAAGGTCTATACTGAATATATGGTTTTCTAAGCATAAAGTACAACCCCTAATGACCTCTCCGGTTTCTATTAATTTCCCATTTGCTAATTCAATTGTATAACTTTGATCTAGTTTGCTGGCCTTAATACCGAGTAAGGATTTAAAATCATTCGACACAAAGCTCATATCCGCACCCGAATCAAAAAGTACAGAGGCATAGTGATTATTTATCGGGAACGTACCAGTGACGATGTTCGGGTCCTGGTGTGCGTCCCTTGCACCCATCACAAATGCACTCCCTGGTGCCTGAGCGTTGTTCTGATTCTTCCTGATGTATTGCAAAATACATCCGTTTTTACTGTCTATTTTATTCCCACTTTGTGTTTGTTTTGCGTCGGTTTTTTTCTATAACTGCTTGTACTTAATATTTCTATATATTTTGGTTGTTAGGTCACAAAGGAAGCGGATATGATTGAAAACGAAGAAGAACGAGTTTCCGGTTCGTGCGAGAGGGCTGTGGATAAAAAAAGAAACTTTCTGGATTTTTACCCCTGTCGCGTAGCGCGACAGATCTTGGAATTTCGTCGCGCTACATGAGGAATGCAAAATGACAGAATTGCCCTTTTAATGATTGGCCGACTATTTTGTCTTTTCTGGGGCCCTAGCGCTACGCGAGGATGAATCAAGATCCCGTCGCGCTACGCGACGGGTTGTTTTTCGCAGAAACCTCTTTTTAAGCCAAAAACTAGAAAACCCTAAGGGGAGAAACGAGCCTGGAGCGGCTGGAGGTGACGAAAAGTGACGGAAAAAGGTGTTTTCAAGAGGAATCAAAGGCTGGGAAGGTATAGGATCGAAGAATCAAAGCATTGGATCAAGGATATCGGGTGTTCAAAGTTCGGTTTACCGTGATTCTTTGTTTCTCTTTGATTTCTTGTTCTTCCTTTGTTATTAACAGATTATGAATTGTATTTATATGATGTTTCTTGGCTAAACTTTTAGAACTACCTAGGTTTAGATGATTGCACATGTTTGACATTGGTTTTTGTTGGTTTTTAGAACTTTTGAATGTGAAGAACTCATGATGTAACAAACTTGGTTTTGATCATTGGATGTGTATGCGTATTTAGTATTATCAATTAAATGATTTTTCAGTCCTCATGTGCTTTGATGAATGTCTTTCATATAATAGGTGCATGCTAGATCAATTGCCGTGTGTTTTTTATTATTGGATGGTTTGCTAGACGTAGTATTCCATAGGAATGAAATTCGTGAATTGGTAATCTAAATATTCAACCAATCTTAATAGCTGTGAGGTGAGAGATTGTCGGTTTATCTCGTGTGTCTGATCGCTAGTTTAGAATCTTTGTGAGAAGGTCTGTCTAGTTCGTCCTTCGCATCTTGTTTACCGAGTCCAATAGGAAATTCTTAGTTATCCCTTGCACTTAGGTGTATTGAGACTTTTGCGCTGTGAGGTAGATTGGCTAGCGGATATATCTTGAGTAGACTGGATAACCTGTGAGGGGAACCCGTCCAGCCGGTGGTTTAACGGCTTTTAGGTCTCTTAGTTGACAATCCTTGAGTAGGGTCGAGGGTGCTCTAGGTTCCCTTTGAGTTTAGTATTTTAAGATCCCGGTATCACATCCGTTCCATTACCGATAGAACCTTCGTCAGACACGTGTAGGATTCGGACCTAGGTAGTGCTTTCACCCTATCTGTTTTCGTTCCGTAGTTATTCTCACGCTAGTTTGTTTGTCCTCGTCTTTTCCTTTATTTTCTATAGTTTATTTCTCTCTTAAATAAAAGAAACCCCCCTTTTTGTAATTAGTTATCCTGCAACTGAGTCAGTATTTCGCTGTACATACAGTGTCCATAGGTTCGATACTCGGTCTTATCTATCTATTCTGCAAACGATCGGTACACTTGCCGTATTGTGCGCGTTAGTTTAGGTTTGTCCGTTTTATTATAAATATTAGAACCTGTAGGTTTTTGCGTATAGTTCGTAGCACACCACTTCCACTTGGGACAATCCCTCTTGAAGTGCTTCAGGTCACCACATATGAAACATCCCGGTTTAATTTTCCCCATTCGGTTGTTCGTTCGACAAGCTTGTGTGGTGTGACCAAACTTTCACATTTTCCACACTTGATGCACACACCGGCATGATGATTTCCACACTTCTTACATCTCGGTAGGCCCCTATCATACTCCTTTCTTTCCACTGTGTTGATTGCAAAAGCCTTCATAGTTCCTTGTTTCTTAAACCCTTGCTTCTCAGACTTGTTACTTGAATTTTCCATCTGTTTCCTTTTCTCCCCAGATCTACCTTCCTCGTTCTCCTTCCTCACAAACAATTCATTACGTACCGCATCATCCCTTAGCTTGAATGCTAAAGTTGTAGCACTCTTGGCATTTACTTGATTAGATGATGTTACCATGCTACGAATTTGAGGCGCAAGGCCCGACAGATACCTCTCAACACGCTTATGTTCTGGTGTGACCATATGCGGTACTAGAATCGTCAATTCATTGAAACGGTCGGTGTATCCCGCCACATCATCTCCTATCATCTGTAGGTTCCACATCTCAGTTTCAATCTTTTGCAATTCGTTTCAAGGACAGTATTCCTCAATCATCATGTTTTTCAAGTCTTCCCAAGACAATTGGTACGCTGTCTCTCTCCCCAAAGTCTTCATTAGAGTATTCCACCAAGTTAAAGCTTTATCAGTGAGCGCACATGTAGAATATTTCACCATGTAGTCAGCGGTGCATTCACTAATATCAATCACCGACTCCATCTTTTCTATCCATCTCATCAGACCTACTGCACCCTCGGTGCCATTGAAGTTACGGGGGTTGCAGGATAGGAAGGCCTTGTAGGTGAACTTCCTATTTGGAGCATCTGTAGTATCACAAGTCATAACGTCATTAATTCGGATCATGACTATGTGTTATGGTTTATTTATTTTTAATACCTCCGGAACCTCCTGCTGTACCGCTACCTCCTGCTGTACCGCTACCTCCTGCACCTCCTCCGCCGGTACCGTTGCCGTTTCCTCCGCCACTATTTCGATTTGCTTCATACTGCTCCATGGCGGCAGCTACTCGCTGTGCTATGAGTTGCTCCACGTTTGGGGAAATCGTTTCGTTGTTGCCACTAGTAGTGTTACGGGGCGTCCTTCGCTCAGGTGCCATGACGTTCTTTCTAACATATCAATTAAAAAGAAACAACATTATATAATAATAATGATAGATCATGACATAAGGATACAACAACATCAAACGTGAACAACCATCATTACAACATAACCCATCACATACATAGTTAAAACATGCACAGTACATTGTTCCAAAAGGCAAGGATACAAAAGGGATGGGTTCACATGACCACATCAGTACCAAAGTTTTAAACTACATAATGTGCTATGGGCACAACCCGCCCATAATAGGTTTAAAAGAAGAAGTGGGAGTACAACCCAATCATCATGGCAAGTCCTGCCATGACAAAGCTAGCCCTAGCCACAAATTCTGCAGCCAAAGTCCTTTCTTCCAGCGCCTCCACCATGTCTCGGACCGTGAGAGTGAACTGTCAGTCCATATCAGCTCTCAACTCGAGGTAGTCAGTGGCACCCTGTATGTCCCGGGTGTTGTCCTCCATAGTCTATACTCGAGATCCGAGCCCTTGATGTAAGCGCGTGGCTACATCCCCATGTGCCCGAATATCATCTAGGAGATCATCAAGACGTTCTTCGTGCGTATGAACGCGTGCTACCAAGGTAGGCACTATGAGCTCCATGGCTTCCCCAGTGTGGGGTAGGGGTGTTGGGGAGTTGGAAGACTCTCCGAGCTCAAAGGTAGAGGGAATGCTCTCCATCTCCCTCCATCGTGCCAGGGTACGGGGCATCCAACGGATAGTCCCCACCGTAGGGTGGTAACAGGGTCGTTGCCTAGGTGGTTCCTCATCAGTCTCCAAGTTTTCCGGGTCACGGGCTGCCAGGGTTCTCTTGCGTGGAAATCAAACTTTCTTCCTAGCACTCTTTACCATAACTGGTCCTCCGCTTTTCTTTCGGTAGACGATAGGCGGTTCTCCCAGGGCAACATTGGGTGGTGTGGAGCTGCGAACTTGTACTCGATTTTTGGGGCGTGTGGCGGAAAGTTCCTCGTTGGATTCAGGGTCAGAGACGGAGTCAGAGTGTGAATGTGACGACATGCTTGTGACTACAATATCCACATGACATGATGACTGGTTATGCAATGCTTGTGCAATGAAAACGTTTTAGTGAGTTATTCAAATTATAGACTAGGTTCCGTTTTAGACACCTAGTTCGCTATAATCAATGGCTCTGATACCAAGTTCTGTCACACCCCGCCAAGGCGGAAACGCGAGGCGTAACATTCACTGGTTTCCAAAGCATATGATTATCGCAAACAAATACATGTAATTGGATACATAATCGAGTTTAAAATATTTACATCACAAAGTATCAAATTGAGTTTACAAAAGTTTAAGATTTCGCAAATATGACTCAAGACCATGAGTTATACAAGAGAAATCCTCCCAAAAGCCGTATCCACGTGCATGCATGTATCCTACATTGCTAACCTGATGACCACGTTCAATTTCCTGAAAACATACTTAAAAACGTCAACACGAGGTTGGTGAGTTTACAAGTTATTATAAAGAGTTATCATAAACCCAATGTTTAAGTTTGATCATTTTCCGATCAAAACTCTTTGTTAAACCTGATCACTTTAACCTGATCAGAACTCTTTTGTTTAAACCTGATCACTTTAACCTGATCAGAACTCTTTTGTTTAAACCTGATCAGAACTCTTTTGTTTAAAACCTGATCATTTTAACCTGATCAGAACTCTTTTAATTAAACCTGATCATTTTAGCCTGATCAAAACCCTTTTGTTAAACCTGATCACTTTAATCTGATCACAACTCTTTTGTTTAAAACCTGATCACTTTAATCTGATCAGAACTCTTTTGTTAAACCTGATCACTTTAATCTGATCAGAACTCTTTTCCATATATTACCAATGAATATGAATACTAATCCGATCTATTGACCACATTTGTAAGCTTGCAAGGAATACAAAATAGTATGTAATGTACGAGACCGTAACCAAACCCCAACATTCTATGCCTCCCCCCCGCCTTTCTGCGAGTAAGACAATATGCGGTCATTCGGCCATTTGGACCCCTGGTTAGCGCGACTAACCATGACCGGAGGCGTCACCCCCAATAGTACTATTCATATAATCCCGGGCTAAGTCCATAGCTAATGGTTACTAATTTATTCAGAGGACTTTAAGCGCTTTACTTTTCCCTCAATACACACATACGGTCAGATCATTAGTTCAATTCATTTACACACAAAAGTCTTTTACAAGTATGTTTCCACCCCGAATCATTTCAAAAACTTTAGAAAAAGGGGAATTAGTGAAACTCACCTCGACAGTATGAATGCTAGCAAATATTTGAATAACAGCAGACTCGCCTATCCGTATCCTAATTACACAAGGATAACATACACGTTAAGACTACCTGTCTTAAACGCAAGCTGTTCACCCGACTTAGCAGATCTGATTGCTTTTGTTTAAATATCTTTTTAGTTTTTCAACACTTGTTTCGTTATAAAATAGTTTTAAGTTACTGCCCCATGGGGCTGATGAACAGGTATCGAAACTTTCTTAGTTTCGATTGAACAGAACAGATGTCGAAACTACTTAGTTTCGATTGAGTAAATTGGGTATCGAAACTACCTAGTTTCGATTGGCAAAAATAGTATCGAAACTACCTAGTTTCGATTGGGTAATAGGTATCGAAACTCCTAGTTTCGATTGAGTAATAGGTATCGAAACTACGTAGTTTCGATTGAACAATAGGTATCGAAACTCCTAGTTTCGATTGAACAACATGTGTCGAAACTCCTAGTTTCGATTGAACAACAGGTATCGAAACTCTTAGTTTCGATTACTGAAATTCTGATTGACAGAATCAGTCATGTATATTTTTATGTTTTAAATCTTGAATTTGACACACTTTTCTTGTTATCTTACTTGCGTTTGAACGATTTGTATGTTTAGCTACGGTTTTAAAGAAAATAATATGGATGGTATCGAGTTTTTACCTCTGAACAGAGATGAGGATTTTGAGAGAAACAGAGAAGTGGTCTTGAATCTCTTGCTAAACTATCTTTAGGAACACTTGAAATTCTTCTTAAAACACCGAATTATGGTGGATTTTTCCTTAAAACTTGACTTCGACTTGTAGAGAATTGGGAAGATTGCCGTAAGAAAATGAGAGTGATGAAAGGGGTTCGTGGGAATGGTGACTGAGGTGGTATGATTTATATCTGAATTCTCACAATTAAGGTATGGTTTCTCTCTGAAACTTGGTTAAGAAAGTCAAGGAGTTGGGGGGAAAAGACCCACTTGTCTCGGCCGAATGAGGAATTGGGTTTAGGGTTAATTAAATCAAATAATTTGATTTAAGTGCAACTTAATATTATTTAGAGTTTTTTTAAAAGGTAAATTAATTCGGTTTAGATTTCTCACGGTATTATAATTTTAACTAGTTTATGGCTCGTTGAAGAAAATATTGAAATATTGGTTTGTATAATTCGTTGAGGTGATTATTTGTAGGTATGAGTACCTAAAGGTGGCGTTACATAGTAACGTCTTCGAAAAGTCCATTATTTTACTTTTACGTATATTATATGATTTAGTCTTAGAAATAAATTATAGTTCAACGTAAATTTTGTGTAATATATATATATTTTTCTGGTTATTTAATTTAACCATTAACGTTCGTATTTAGTCGGGTTATACTGCTTACTTTTTCTAGTAATTCTTTAAGATTTACTAGACATGGAATAAACTCCTTTGCTAGACTCCTTGACTTTACTTAGTCAAAATAAAATATCAGGAAATAATAAGTATGAACGTGCATTTATGTAATATGGATATTGATCTGAAGTGCTGGGTGTCACACTTCTCATCATATTTTAATCATTACCAGGAAAACATTTTGAAAATAAAACGTCAACGCGAACGCTGGTGAATACAATATCTTGACATAAAATCATTTTGGCAAAAACAAGTATAGATTTTAAAATCACATCTTTATGTTCAATCTACACACTCAGCAGGCCCGTCCTGTTCAATCGCACCACAGTATACACTAGTGTCATATTTTATAACAAGGAGAACTCCATGTCCTTCATTTGTTATAAAATAAGCATCAGCCGTAATCCGGGAATTTCACTCGAGACCCGTGTATCCCTTGCAAGTTTTACGTATACCTATGGCCTGAATGCTTATTCGTAGAAGAACGTTGAGCATTACTTCATTAACCTTTATTTGGCCCTTTTCGTAAATAAAATGTTTGGCATGAGTTTTAAAAGCGATAAAGTATTCACCTTGTTTGTAGGAATGAGCCTCTAGAGTCAAAGCTTAATGTCTAGCTTCTTAACTTGATTTCCCTAGCGTACCCGCACTTCTAGGAGCATTTCTTCTTAAACCGAGCACTACGAGGAGCGGGAATCAAACCGAGAACGTCGGGAGTCATCTAAGAGGGCTCTGGAACTGATTTTGAGAGTAAAGGACGAGTTTGGGATGAGAGAAATCGACTAGGATTGATCAGCTATTTATAGGCTGAAATTTGGGTTCATGTCGGACCGACAAGTTTGGGGTGTCTGGGGATGTCGGTCCAACATCCGACTTTAGTCCATGTCAGCCCTAGATGTCGCTGTCTGATTGGACCGAACCTTTTTGGTGGCATGTTGGACCGATATGTGGACCATGTCGGTGCGACATCCAGACCCGTCAGGGCTGAGTCATCGGACACGTGTCAGCACCACAAATTGCGGCTGAGAGGAGGTTGTCGGACCGTTACGGATCGATGTCGGTCCGACATCTGACTTAGAAACTTATGTCGGACCGACATAAATTTTGGATGTCGATTTGTCGGTCCGATATCTAACTAACTTCAGCTTTGGTTCAGTATATGTCGGACCGATATGAAATGGGTGTCGATTTTTTGGTCCGACATTTACTAAATGTCTATATTTCTCCATTTTTAAACCCTAAACTTTGTTGTATTTACACTTATAGTCCCTAGGGTTTACCTTTTGACAAATCTTGGACATTTTCATGGCAGGTGTTACAGATAAGTTGGCCAGAATTTACATCAATGAAATTGTGAGCCACCATTGCATACCAGTGTCTATTATTTTTGATAGAGACAGTCGTTTCACATCTAGTTATGGATGAGTTTTCAAAAAGAGTTGGGAACTCGACTTACCACGAGTATTGCAAATCATCCTTAGACCGACAGACAGAGTGAACCTATAATTCAAACTCTGGAAGATACGCTGAGAGCCTGTATTATAGATTTCGAAGGTAATTTGGATAATCACCTATCATTGATTGAATTCTCCTATATCAATAATTACCATTCAAGTATCAAGGCTGCACCATTTGAAGCAATGTATGGAAGGAAGTGCAAAACTCCTGTCTATTGGGCTGAAATAGGAGAAAGTCAATTATCTGGACCTGAAGTCATACAGGAAACAACATATAAGATAGTCCAGATCAAACAACGACTGAAAGTTGCTCAGGATTGTCAGAAGAGTTATGCTGACAAACGACAACAACCATTAGAGTTCCATGTTGGAAAATATGTAATGCTAAAATTTTCACCTTGGAAAGGTGTGGTAAGGTTCTGAAAAAGAGGAAAGTTAGGACCAAGGTATTTCAGATCTTTCAAGATCATTGAAACAATCAGAGTAGTAGCCTACAAGTTAGATCTACCTGAAAATTTTCAAGGGATTCATAAAACGTTTCACGTATTCTGTTTACACAAATGTTTAGCTGATCCAACTCAGGCTATTACACTAGATGATGTACACATAGACGACCAACTTCACTTTAGTCAACAACCGATCAAGATTCTAGATACTCGGGAATGAAAATTAAGAAAGACAATTATACCAATGGTATTGGTTTAGTGGCAAGGTCGGATCGGAGCTGACAAAACTTAGGAATTAAAGGATCAGATGAGAATCAAATACCCTAATCTATTCACCTCTTAATTTCGAGGATGAAATTTCTTAAAGGATGGCAGATTTGTAACACCTCAAAAATTCCCTAGAAATTAAAGAGTTAAACTTGCCAAATTTCATAATTAAAGGGGTTGAAATGGAAAAAAATAAAGTCCAAGGACTTTAAATGAAATTTCTGAAAAATAAAGGGTTAGCGGATCGCTACCCATGACCTTAGCGGTCCGTTACGTGTTGACTAAGGAAACACTCGGGAGACGACATGTGTCCCATGACTCAACAATTGGAATACGACGCGTGGAATAGGCGGGGGACCGCTAAGCGAGACCATGACGGTTCGCTATGTGTGCGTGAAGCCAAATAGGCCGCCTCAAGGGGTGGCGGACCGCCAACACCAAGCGTATCGGTCCGCTACGAGTGTGACTTTGCCCCTATAAATAGATGGTCAATCTCTGGTGATCCAATCTTGAGTCCCGGTTCGAGTACGAGAGTCCGGTTTCCCTCATTTAGACTCCAAATTGCCGTAGATAGTTGTGAGGTAAGGTTCTGACCTCCCATTTGTTATGCCTCAATTTTTACCCTCTAGTATCTTGGATCCTCAGATAAGTATCGGTATCCCTGATCCTTACTATATTTCAGTATCCTGACTAACTGACCATTGTAATTATTAATGTTACGCGTTTTATTTGACTTAATCATGCAGGTAACGACTATTTTTTATTGCTACTAATTAAGGACGCGGGATGTCATTAATGCAATGGATATATTCATCAAACAAGACTCGTAATGGCTCAATAAAGACAATTCCGGGATATTAGCCTTTCATTTAATGACTTTTGTTGTATATAAAGGGCAGAAAATGATCATTAGGACACAATGTACACACCACACAACCACTACACTCGCACTATTCTTTGTAACACTTAGACACGATCGTTTTTCAGCTCTTTCATTGTATTTTTATCACTTTCATAAGAACAAATGAGGCAGCCCTACTTTAGTCAGCTCCCTAGGTTTTATGCCGGAGATCTTCAATGGATCAAGGGCTTTCCTCGTATATCCTTGTGTCGATATCCTCATTTACATTAATTTTTTTTCCAAAAACACAAGCACTCTACCTCACATACAAAGTTTGGCTACTTAGTTATGTTGTGTAATTTTTAGCCAGAACAGTTTGGCACCCACCGTGGGGCAAGTGGTGCTTTTTTCATAAAAAATCAATCCATTTTTACTTCTCAAAATTCTTTTAAAAAATGCTGTCTCAATCTAAAATTGTTTTCTTCTCCAATTTCATCTTCAAAATTTGAGTTAAAACTTCTCGTTTCACATTCCCTGGTATTCTAGAAGAAAAATGACAACACATTCCCCAGGAATGCATCTGTTGTTCCTAATATCCTGAAACCAAGATCATCTTCCGAAAGAGAGAAGGAATCAAAGAAACATGTGGAAGCAACAACTCTGTTTCAACCAAAGAACCTGAGTAATCCAAGATCTGCAACAAATCGGGACGAATAATCCAATTCAAACTGCTAGAGTTTCATCAACCAGATATCCTTGCGTTCCATGGGATCCTCATCATAAAAATAATGACGACGGTAACATTTACAATAATCATTTTTTTTAACACTAATAGTATTGGACTTATGCAAGATACTGGGATTAGTCCAACAATGATTAAAGAATTAAAGGACATGATCTCGATGTATCTTGTGTGATACAACCAATACCTGAAATATCCTCATCAAGCCACAGGATGTCCAGATCTACTCCACCAATATGCGATGCAAAGATCCCAAAATCTTTTCAGACTCAATCACTTCGGGCTTGAAGGAAACATGTTTATGCAAAGGATAATTCAAAATTATGATGAAAATCTCAGGGATTATGTAAGTAGGTTTGGCAGATAATCCTTGGAGATCCTTAATCTTGATCTTGCTACCGCTGATCAAACCTTCAAAATGGGATAAAAAAGAAAAGACATGACGAATCATCTGAGGATCCCAAGCATTAGCATACTTTGTGGCAGATTTCAGTTATGAAACTCAACAAGAAGCTGATTTAGAAGCCTAACAACTAGAAGGAACAAATGATACATGAATCCTACACAGTAGTGGTGCATCTGACGTAAGGGATACATGATTAGGTATCATACTAAAATCACCACAAAGGGACAAAATACCCCAATTAGCTAATTGTGAATCCCAAGCAACTAGACATGAACCCTAGACATGAAGATCAGGTATCTCTGAGCATATGTTGATTCGCTATTAATTTCTAATCGTTTTAATGACTTTTATGAAGCAGAAGGTGAAAGACTGGTATAATATCTTGAAATAGTAAAAAATTTTACAAAAATGTTTGAGATATGCCAAAATTGAATAGCTCTCTAGGAAAGAAAATGCTGAGGCCGATGCCTTAGCAAATCCGGGATCATCACTCAAAACACCATCGGGCAGCAAAATCCCGATAAAACACCATTAGAAGCGGTAGAATCCCGAAGGACCATAGATTCAGAATCTAGTGAAGGAGCATACTGACTAACAACCATGAAGGGGAAAAATACCGCCAAGATCATAGAATGTTACTTATCTCAAGACCTTTATCATTTAAGATGAGATTCATATCTCAACCAGATCCGGTATGTCTTTAATCATTATTTATTATGATTTATTTATCTTCTTCAATTTTTTATACTGACTTAAGCATTAGAGGGGTGTTAGCCAAACTAACACCTTCACCAAGGTTTGAAGTTTTGCAGATTTTATTCTTGAAGATCATGAACAAAAGACAGAGATTGGCCATCTCTCTAAGCTAAGGGTATTGAAAAATCTCCCTCAACGGTTAAAGGTTTTCACCTTTCTAGAAATTGGGTTTCTGCACCCCACCTGAGCGCACGTTATCCAAATGTAATTCAACATAGTTGGAATCAGTATACGTAACGGTTGCTGGCAATTTCACTATTATTGACTACGTTCAGGATCCTTTCGAATAACATAAACATGTTATACTCCTATAGGGCATAACCCCGACTATTTAACATAAACATGTTAAACTAATGTCTTGGCGTAAATATCTCACATCCGAGGGGTAACCCTAACAAGAATTTATCCAAAAAGTTAGCATTTACATGCTCCTGGGTATATCTCCAAAAGATCTTCAACTTAACAGAAGAAACAATAAAGTTTATTTAGTCATCGAAGAATACATCAGGGACAGAAAAAAAAAGATTATCAAAGAATACACTGGGGACAACTAAGAATACCGATTAACCAAGACTAAATCTCAAGAAACAGCTAAGGATATCAAAAGGTGATGATTACACATTAGTTAAATCAAGATACCGGGTACGGTTCCTTTTTTCTCAAGAATTTACTATTCAAAAGAACTTACAAGGTTGAATAAGTTCCAACATTTGGAGACTTAAAAGTGATGTATTGTTTAATATATCTTTTCAAAGTTATATTTAACAAAGTTTTTTATAAGATCATTTGGTCAAACAAAGCACAAACAACTTGTTATAATTCTTAGGGATCTAGAATCCTGATAAAAACCTATTTAAAAATAATACATCATTGATTGTAGTCAAAATATTGTTTACTAATACTAAGTGCAGGAAAATAAGAGGATGATCCAAGCTTCGTCTTAAACCAAGATACATCCACTTGGACCATCCTTAAGTGTCTACAAAGCATAATTAGAGATTATTCGAGCTTCATCCAAAAACATGGACCCATCCACTCGAACCATCATTATCTATCCAATAAACATCCAGGATCCCCAAAAAATCAATAGAAAAATAAATTGATTTTACAAACCATCCTAGAATTTAAAAACATGGCTTAGGCCTTGGCATCTTTACCTTCATCGCCCTGTGGAACCTCCTTCTCCACACCATCACCAGCCTCCTCTCCAACCTTGCTTGCCTCCGCCTTTTCACCCTTGGACCCGCTGTGATCCTGCGCCATCCCTCGAGATCCCAAGCCTTCACATCAAAACCCTCAGTAGAAGCCTCTTCAGCCATCTTAATCATTGATTAAAGGATGCTTAGAGCAGCAGATTTCTTGGTCTCCTCCATGGTAGCCTCAATCTCTTTCAGCTGCAAAATCTTGGAAGCCTCCAGCTCCTCCTTGAGATTTGAAATCTCTTTATCCTTAAACTGGGACTTGACAGTAGCAATCTTCTACATATCCTCAATCTTCTCTTCAGCTACATCAGCTCTCTTCTCCGCAGCCTCGAGATCAGAACTCAGCTTGTCCAAACCCTACAATATTTGAAAAATATTAAACATAAATTCTAATATTTAGATGCAGGATATTAAATTTTTCTTACCAGGTTCATCAGGGATCACATTTTCTTGGTGGTCTCAGCGGGATCTATACCTTCAAAAACCTCAAGATCCACCTCAGAACTCTTCCGCTTCTTACTACCAGAAATCTTGGATTGAAGATTCGGGATCTTAGGCTTAATGACCACAGGCGCTGGAGTCTCCTGCTTGACAATGGCACTTCCAAAAATAAGGCCACTGACATCATCCAAAGAAAACTGGGAACTGGATCTAGGGATTTTTGCAAAAAAAGGAACAGTTAGAATCATCGACACATCAAAAATGCCAAAAGAAATATTACTTGATGACATAGTAGTTTCAGAACACTCTGTATCAAGACTGGCTTCACCGGTAGTGGATTCAAACTTAAAGGATCTCTCAGGGACAGGTATCTCACTCCTTGCAGGGACAACTCTCCGAATTTCGACGCTACACAGAAAAACATAGAGATCATCAAAACACAGGTTAGATATATATATATATATATATATATATATATATATATATATATATATATAGGGTGAAGTTCATAAGAAAACTAACATTTAGGGAGAGAACTAGAGAACTCCTCTTTAAAGGTAAAAAATAATAATAAAAAATCATAACCCAAAGTATAAATCAAAAACTAAAAAAGAGGTTCGGAGACCTTGTTTCCCACATCGTCCTCGTTAAAAAAAAAACTTAAAAAAATAGTCGGTTTAGCTTTAGGATTTAGTTTAGCTTTAGGTTAGGATTTTGGAAGGGGGAAGGGGTTTATGTTTTTGGGGGTGGGTGGGGTGGGGGTGGGGTGAGAGGTTTAGTTTTTTGGGGTGGGTTAGGTTTTTGGGGTGGTACTACACATATGCAGTATTACGTTTAGGGTTAGGTTTTTGAGGGTAGGGGGTGGGTGCGATGGGTTTAGGTTTTTGGGTGGGGGTGAGTGGGTTTAGGTTTTTGGGTGGGGGTGGTGGGTTTAGGTTTTTGGGTGGGGGTAGGTGGGGGTTTAGGTTTTCGGGTGGGGGTGTGTGGGGGGTTTAGGTTTTTGGTGGTGGGTGTGGTGGGTTTAGGATTTTAGTGGTGGGTGTGGGGGGTTTAGGTTTTTGTGTGGGGTGGGGTGGGGGTTTTGGTTTTTGGGTGGGGGTGGGGTGGGGGTTTAGGTTTTTGGGGTGATACTACACATGCAATATTGAAATTAATAAGAAAAAAAACGACGAGTTAATTCTTATTTTTTATAACGTTATTTATACTCAAATGAAAGATAAATAAATTCTTGATTTAATGGTGCAATTTAAAAAAAATAATAATAATAACGTATGCAAAAGATAGAAATGTTTAAAGATTTATATATTTTAAGTTCCAATTTTACCCTTCCTCTTTAAAATTTCACCCCTTCTTTTCTTAGTGGTTCTCTAGTTTTCTCATTAAAGGGAGTTCTCTCATTAACTCAATCCTATATATATATATATATATATATATGCAAGTATCCTGACTAGTTCCTATCCTTTTGAACCCACTAGAGTGGCAAGAGATCCCCACCAGAAATGGATTCTCTCTACACAAAGAAATACTTTCCCCTCCAATCACCATCATTTTGGGTAGCCTTTTGGACTAAAGGAATCTGACCCTTTTTGAGTGGAAGAATGAAACGAGAATGACCGTGAGTCCTCAAAATGTGCACACTAGCAAGTTCAGGTATGCCAATAGTCAAGGAATGACTACGATTCAACTTGTCTAAAAGGAACAAAATCCTCCAGACCATAGGCATCACTTGAGAGTAAGACAAGCAGGTGACCTCAAAGAAATCATTGATCAAGGAAGGAAAAGGAAAACTAAGACCCAAAGAGAATGGATAGAACCGAAAGCAAACCCAAGTCGAAGATTGGAAGTCAGCCTTAACCCTAGTATCAAAAGCCCTAAACTCGACATTTTTTGGAAAAACATCACCACTTTTTAGAAGATCAATATCATGATCGGTAATGGAACATATCTCTTGTTCAGAGAAATCAAGGATTCCCTGGTAGGAGAAATCCTCGACCGACGCAACAGCATTAGAGGATCAGAGACGAGACATACTGACAGAAAGGATTGTGAAACAAAAAACAGAGAGGGAAAGGATTCTTACCTGCAAGAGAGAAAACCGGAAGCGATGATAGAGACAAAGGAAAAGAAATGATATACTTTAAACAAAAAGAAAAGGAAAACAATTCCACCTAGATTCACGCGCACATCAATCCCATCAGTCAAAGACTTCAAAATTTTGAATTTTAAATTTTTACAGCTGCCGAAATTATAAGCGCCAACTGTCAAAAATTTGGGGACAATTGTTATGCCTCAATTTTTACCCTCTGGTATCTTGGATCCTCAGATAAGTATCGGTATCCCTGATCCTTACTATATTTTAGTATCCCGACTAACTGACCGTTGTAATTATTAATGTTACGCGTTTTCTTTGACTTAATCATGCAGGTAACGACTATTTTTTATTGCTACTAATTAAGGACGCGGGATGGCATTAATGCAACGGATATATTCATCAAACAAGACTCGTAACGGCTCAATAAAGACAATTCTGGGATATTAGCCTTTCATTTAATGACTTGTGTTATATATAAAGGGCAAAAAATGATCATTAGGACACAATGTACACGCCACACAACCACTACATTCGCACTATTCTTTGTAACACTTAGACATGATCGTTTTTCAGCTCTTTCATTGTATTTTTATCACTTTTTATAAGAACAAACGAGGCAGCCCGACTTTAGTCGGCTCCTGAGGTTTTATGTCGGAGATCCTCAATGGATCAAGGGCTTTCCTCGTATATCCCTATTCTATAGAGTTGGCTAATGGAAAGTTAATAGAAGCCGACGAAGTCTTTCGTGAGTGTACTATGCGTTTGGGAGATCGTACGTATAGTATAGACCTTTTACCAGTAGAACTTAAAAGTTTTGATGTCGTTATTAGCATGGATTGGTTATCAAAGAACCATGCAGATATTGTGTGCGATAAAAAGATAGTTTGTCTTCTACCCTCGGTTGGTAAACCGTTGGAAATTCAAGGCGACGAGTGTGCCCCTGAGAATTGTTAATATGATGAAAGCTCAGAAGTAATTACGAAAAGGATACCCAGCATACCTAGCCCATGTGGTTGACACTAGGGTTGAGGAGCATAAGCCTGAAGAGATTCCCATAGTTCGTGATTATCCGGAGGTACTTCTTGAAGAGCTACCTGGATTACCGCCGCAAACGCAAGTCGAGTTCAGGATTGACCTAGTGTCCGGAGCAGCGCCGATAGCTCGATCTCCTTATCATTTAGCACCATCTAAAATGCAAGAGTTATCCAAGCAATTGTAAGAATTGTTGGATAAAAGTTTTATAAGACCGAGTTTCTCGCCCTGGGGAGAGCCGATTTTATTCGTGAAAAAGAAAGATGGTTCTATGAGGATGTGTATCGATTATAGAGAACTGAATAAGCTCACCATCAAGAATTGGTATCCATTACCAAGAATTGATGACTTGTTTGATCAGCTCCAAGGATCAAGTTATTATTCGAAGATCGATTTACGTTCAGGCTACCATCAACTGAGGATCGTGGAAGAAGATATCTCGAAGATTGCATTCCAAACACTCATGCGGTATTCATGGACCTCATGAATAGAGTGTGCAAACCATACTTAGACAAGTTCGTGATAGTGTTTATCGATGATTTACTCATCTATTCACGGACCAAGGAGGAGCACGAGCATCATCTAAAGTTGATTTTGGAGATATTGAGGAATGAAAAGCTATATGCTAAACTTTCCGAATGTGAGTTCTAGATCCGAGAACTTCATTTTCTTGTACACGTTATCAATGAGAAGGGTATACACATGGATCCAGCAAAGATTGAAGCAATTAAGAATTGGGAAGCACGAAAGAGTCCAACCGAGGTACGACAGTTCCTAGGTTTGGTGGGTTATTATTGAAGGTTTATTGAGAATTTCTCCAAGATAGCACAATCCCTAACGCTATTGACCCAGAAAGACAAGGAGTATATCTGGGGAGAAAAGCAAGAGGCAACGTTTCAATTATTGAAAAAGAAGTTGTACAGTGCCCCTATTCTGTCTCTCCCCGAAGGGACTGATGGATTCGTGGTGTACTGTGACGCCTCTCTCCAAGGTCTTGGTTGTGTGCTAATGCAGAATGGAAAGGTCATAGCTTATGCAACTCAAGGTGAATGAAAAGAACTACGCGAAACATGATTTGGAACTGGGTGCGGTGGTTTTTGCACTCAAAATTTGGAGGCACTACCTTTACAGTACTAAGTGCACAATTTTTACAGATCATAAGAGTCTCCAACACATTTTTGACCAGAAGGAGTTGAATATGAGGCAGAGACGTTGGATGGAATTGCTCCACGACTATGATTTTGATATTCGTTATCACCCAACAAGGCTAATGTCGTGGCTGACGCCTTGAGTAGGAAAGAGCGAGTTAAGCCCTTGTGCGTGCGCTAGGATTGACCATTCACACAAACCTCACAGCTCAGATTCGTGGTGCACAACAAGAAGCTCTATAGGAAGAGAAGTTAAAGGATGAGAATCTTTGTGGTATGGTTAGAGAACTAATACCCAAGTCTGATGATACCTTATACTTCATGGATAGAATATGGGTGCCTCTGGAAAGCAATTTACGATAAATGGTTTTGGATGAGGCCCATAAATCAAGATATTCGATTCACCCAGGGTCGACGAAAATGTATAAGGATATCAAGGAGCACTATTGGTGGCCGAATATGAAGGGTGATATTGCTTCATACGTTCGTAAATGTTTGACTTGCGCAAAAGTCAAGACCGAGTGCCAAAAGCCATCTGGACTTCTGCAACAACCGGAGATTCCGCAGTAGAAATGGGATTGTATTGCCATGGATTTCATCACCAAGTTACCCCGAATGTCTAGTGGCTACGATTCCATCTGGGTAATTGTGGATCGTTTGATGAAATCGGCACATTTCCTACCAGTGAAGGAATCTTACTGAATGAAGAAATTGGCCTGCATATATCTCAAGGAAGTAGTGTCCCGGCATGGGGTGCCAACTTCGATTATCTTAGATAGGGATAGTTGTTTCACATCGAAGTTTTGGCGGTCACTGCAAAAAGCCTTGGGTACTCGTTTAGATTTAAGCACGGCGTATCATCCGCATAGTGATGGTCAAAGTAAAAGTACCATCCAGATTTTGGAGGACATGCTCCATGCCTGCGTAATCGACTTTGGTGGAAGTTGGGATACTCACCTGTCATTGGCTGAGTTCTCTTATAATAACAGTTACAAAAGTGGATTGAAGGCCGCTCCGTTTGAAGCCATGTATGGAAGAAAATGTCGTTCACCGCTTTGTTGGGTAGATGTTGGTGACAAGCATTTAACTGGACCAGAGCTTGTCCAGGAAACTACTGATAAGGTTTTCAAGATCCGTGATCGTTTGAAAGTTGCTCAGGATCGTCAAAAGAAATACGCTGATAGAAGAAGGAAACCATTAGCATTCCGACTAGGAGACAGAGTTATGCTGAGAGCCTCTCCTTGGAAGGGGGTAGCTAGGTTTGGCAAGCATGATAAGCTTAGCCCTCACTACATTAGACCTTACAAGATTATTGCTCGTGTAGGGCCAGTTGTTTACCGACTACAGTTACCACGAGAACTGAGTGGATTTCATAACGTATTCCATGTCTCCAATCTGAAAAAAGTGTTTGTCTGATTAGACACCCGTGATACCACCAAGTGAAGTATGTGTTGACGACAAACTTCATTTTCATGAAGAACCCGTGGAAGTTTCAGATTGGAAGATTCACAAGACTAGGCATAGTAATATTAAGTTGGTCAAGTCAAATGGAATTCAAAGCGTCGTCCTGAGCTCACATGGGAACGCGAAGATGAAATGAAACGAAAATACCCTCATTTGTTTAAGTTTGTCCGTAACCAGGCTTCATAGTATAAATTTCTGGACGAAATTTCTTTAAGGAGGGGAGGCTGTGACATCCATCAATTTTTCAGTTTATTTGTCGTATAACCTTGGAACACGTTTATAAGTTAATTAAATGTGTCTTAGACTTAATTTCAGTTAATTAGGTCATTATAAAGTCTAGCAAAGCCTTTGGTATGCATAGGTTTGCATTTCGTGAAATTTCAGAAACTTCAGTACCGCGTATCGGTAAAATGTCCGTATTTAGCGTTGGTGACGACCCGATTAAATTAATAACATCAATTTTGTGAAAATTATATAAACTAGTTTATATTAGTGTATTATATGTGAAAATTATATGCTACTTGTTAATTATCGCTTTCGGTGATTTCCGTGGCGTTTTACCCGGTACAATCGCGTACCGGATGAGTTAAAATGAAATGTTAGAAAAAAAAAATATTTTTACTAATTATGATAGCAAAATAATTAGTGGGTATTTTATATATTTTATTTTGATGATAAACCATGTTTAAAGTGGTAAAATTTTATAAAAGTGTTATAGCTTTTATAAAATGTCACCTACACTTATGTGATGTAGTTTTTATAAAATAAATGAGTTTCTAGAAGAACTCTCTCCCCAAAACTCAGCCATAAAGTGGGTCCCACACCCCACCATCATGAGTGAAACACCATCATTTTAGATACTCACACACTTAACCCAAAACTACACTCCACAAATTTGATCATCACATTGCATGGTTTTTGTGTTGAGGATGTCAAATCCTCTCTCCTCTCGGCCGAAATCCGTCCCCCACCCCCCTATAAATACTCATTCAAACTTCATTTGCAACTCCACACCATCTCTACTACTCTTTCTAAGTGTTCTTGCAAGTATTCTTGAGTTTTTGGTGTTCTTGGAGCATTTTCTTGAAGTTTCAAGTTTGTGGAGCCAAGTACCCAAGAAAACCATCCATCATATTTCATATTCTCTAGTAATTTCCTTTGATTTAGACAAGTGGTATGAATCTCCATCTCTTTCTTATTTTTCTTAAAGAAAGCTTTGATTTTTGCAAGTATTGTTCACCTTTAGTTAAAGGATTTTTATGAACTATTAAAATAAAAAAATAATGAGTCTTTAGTGAAGATTTTCATAGATGTATTTGTATGTATGGATGTTGTATACATGCATGTATGTTTGTATGTTCATATCTTGCAAAATGTTGATGATTAGTGTTAGATCTTTGCATGCAATCAAATGTTTTGTTAGGGATTATTTCAAAACAGCAAATAAATTGTATTTTTATATAAAAACTTGTTGCTTATATATGGATCGTTATTTGGTATGATAGGGTGATTGTTATTAGAAATTGTTGTTCAAAAAGCATGATAAAAGTTAGATTTATGCATGGATTATTTAGATCTGGAAATATGATGTTAAATATGATGTATTATGGTTCTAAAAACCAGGTCTAAAAGTTTTATTTAAGTTGTGATGATTTGCTAAGTGTGTAACATGTTTATATTGCTTAAAAGATGCTAAAAGGGTAGATTTTTGTATGAAAATATATAGATTTTATAAATCTGGAATCATGGCTGTAATATGATGATATTTTATGTTTAAAATATAGATTTTTAGTAAAATATATGATTCTTGGTATTTGGATGCGTTTCGTTAGGTTTTATGCTAAACTAGTCGACTTAAAACGGTAGTTTTCGGCATGAAAATTGTGTATTTGTTAAATCTGATTTTGAGCAGTAAGTTTGGATATATTTTATGGTTAAACTACAGCTCTAAGTTATATAATGAGTTCATGCTATGAAATATGCATTTGCACTTGTCGATTGACGTTTCAGTTGTTACGTATGTGTTAGAAATTGCCATATTTAGGTACCCTATGCCAAGATAATGAAAGATTGTTTTGTTTGATGAAATATATTTTATTAAGTACATTTTGATTATATATGATGTTATATAAACTCATGTGTTGGAAATTTGGAAGTTAGTTCCTTAAAAGTTAATCGTGGTTGCATGAAAAATGCTTATGTGCAATTATTGTGACTTATGTGTTTTCACAAGTGATTTACGACTTATAAGCATGTGTATGAGTATATATAAGTGTTATTAGTCCATATTCACATATTGATTGTTGATAATAAATAACACTTGATGTCTTTGTATGTGTGTATGATCCACCATTTTCCGTTAAAAACATAACCGCATGTCGAAGTCACCAACAGGTCGTTTAAGTAAATATTTTTCCAAAATATTTATAAGTCTAGTAGGTTGGGTGAACAACGTGTCGAAGTCACCAACAGGTTGTTTAAGTAAATATTTTTCTAAAATATTTATAAGTCTAGTAGGTTGGGTGAACAACTTGCGTGTAACACTTGTAGTTCGATTATTAAAGTGGCCTTTGTGTTTAGGGCATCGTTAGCGTTCGTGGGCGTAGTTGCTAGCACTCGTTTTTTCGTCATTAGTTATCAAGGTGAGTTTTTCACGGCCATTTTTTAAACTATTTTGTTGTTTTATAAACTATGGGGGAAGAACATGCTTTCGTTCGTTTATCATGATACTGGACTTGCCTTATGTGTTCATTTGATGGTCTCGAGTAAGGGCATTCGTTATGTATTCATGTATTCATTCATGAATAGCCCCGCCGTTATAATCATTAGCCTCGTGTAGGCCGCAAGGTGTGTTGATAGATCTATCTGGGACTGACTGCCCATTCTCGTGATCAGTAGCGCTGATCGGTCGTTCGTACGAGAGAATATATTTTGAAAGGATTCGTGGGGACATATTGTATTCTTGTCTCGGTTTGATTATAAGATCTAGGCATTGTCATCATGTTGTATTCCTTGCAAGCTTATGACATATCACATGTTTTTCTAAGTTACATAATAGTTCAAAAAAATTCGTTTATGTTTTCGTTAAACCCGTGAAACTCGCTCAACTTTATGTTGATGTTTTAAGCATGTTTTTCAGGTACTTAGACGCTCTCGCACGGTTATGAAAACGGGCTTTTGCGCAAACACTTGCATCGGAATTTCGTTGGGACTTTTAAAGTTATTTTGGATCCTCGTTTGTTGAATCATAAACAATCTTGTTTAGATTTTAATGCCTTACAATTTGGATAATTTGTAGGACATATCTTTATTTTGTTAAACCTTTCTTGTGTTTTAAATAAATGTGTTTGCTTATTATCATTGGGCTCCAACTTATGTGACCACCATGCTTACGTCTCGTTTTCCGCTACAAATCATCGTTTTTGGGGTGTGACAAAAACCCCCCACCCCCAAAATCCTAAATCCTAAAAAAAAACCCTTAAAAGCCAAAAAAATTATCTAAAACACCACCACCACCCCAAAAGCCTAAACCTCCAACCCAACCCCCCCCCCCAAAGCCTAAATACTAAAAGCTAAACCCTAATGCTAAAACCCTAGGGCTAAACCCTAAGACAAAAACTAAACCCTACAATCTAAGATCATAGAGTTCGACGAGACGGTTCTAACGCCACCGAAATGAGCAAAATCGGAGTTCGTATGAGCCGGTTATAAGCGTTTTAAACGACTTTTTACACTTTTTACATTTTTTGACTTTTTAGCGGATCCCTATACTATATATATATATATATATATATATATATATATATAAGGGTGAGTTCACTAGAAAACTCATTTTCATGAGAAAACCAAAAAACTCCTACTCCATATGTTTAGTATACCCAAAAACACAACCCACCCCCAATAACCTAAACCCCCCACCCCACCCCCACCCAAAAACCTAAACCCCCCACCCCACCCCCATCCAAAAACCTAAACCCACCCCTTACCCACCCCCCCAAAAACCTAAATCCCCCACCCCCTCCACAAGAACTTAAACCCCCCACCCCACCTAGAGGTGCTCAAAAGAACTGGATCCGAATCCGATCTGATGGATTATTCAAAACAGGATCCGGCTAGAACCGGTTTTTTGGAACCGGTCCATATTTTTTCAGAACCGGCGGATCCAGAACCAGTTTAGGAGTTTTTGACGGACCGAATAAAAATCGGACAAAAATCGGACATTTTGGAACCGGTTTTTTTGGGACAAAATAGAACCGGTTAGAACTGGTTCTAGCCGTTGGGTTAAAAAAATGGCTATATAGCCGTTAATATGGCCGTTTTTTGTTTTTTTTTAATTTTTGAGGCTTGAAACTTAGTATAAATAGGTATTGGGTGTATGGGTTAGTTCACCACAACATTCTAGCTCTCAAAACTCAAAAACGCTCTCAAAACGCAAAAAACGCTCGCTTTACGCAAAAAAAAAACGTTCTCATGGCTTCCTGTGACACCCGACATTTCAGGTCAATATCCATACCCATTATGAACAAGTTTACATTACAATAAACGAGTTTACGTTATAATTATTTTTGTGATTTATTTAATTTCACAAACAAAGACTTTAGAGTCTAGCAAAGATCGTACACGGTCTCAATTCATACTTGGGTAATTCTAGGAATTACCGGTGCAAGTACCAGTACAAACCGACTAAGACGAACAATAGTGGATAAATTAAATATCCAGGCGTATATATATATTACACAAATTTTAAGTTGGTCAATAAATTATTTTTAGAATAAAACTATAATACCGTGGGGAAAATAAACCGAATTAAACTACCCCTTTAAAACTCTAGTTAATAAACAAATACCCAAAAATCCAATTTGCTTGATTATTTTAACCCAAACCCCCAACCCACTTACCCCTTGACTTCTTGGCCGAAAAAGCCAGAGAAACCCCCCCCCTTCACTCGTCCCATGCCATAACTGAGAAAAACTCAGATAAAACCCATACCACTTTCAATCACTTTCCTCACAATTCTCATTTTTCTCTCATTTTCATACGGAAAACTTCCCATTTATCTTCAAAATCAAAGCCAAGTTTTAAGACAAAAACCATCAGGATTCAGTGTTTTCAACTGAAAAGGGTTTAGCAAAAGATTCAAGATCATCGTTGTTTTCTCTCATCATCATCGCCACTGTTTTAAAGGTAAAAACTCGATATTTTCATATTATTTTCTTAAAAGCCGGAGCCAAACATGCAAAATGTTCAAACGCAAGTAAGATAACAAGAAAAGTGTGTCAAATTCAAGTTTTAAAACAAAATATGCAGGACTGATTCTGTCAAACAGAAGTCCAGTAATCGAAACTAGGAGTTTCGATACCTGTCGCTCAATCCAAACTAGGAGTTTCGATACCTGTTGGTCAATCGAAACTGGGAGTTTCGATACCTTTTACTCAATCGAAACTAGGTTGTTTCGATACCCAGTTTACTCAATCGAAACTAAGAAGTTTCGACACCTGACTACTCCATCGAAACTAAGTAGTTTCGATGCACATTTGTCCAATCGAAACTAAGAAGTTTCGACACCTGTACAACAGTCCCATTTGGGCAGTAACTCAAAACTATTTTATAATAAAACATGTGTTGAACAACTAAGGAGATATTCAAACAAAAACAATCAGATTTACAAAGTCGGTGAACAATTTACAATTAAGACGTTTGGTCTTAACTCAATTTACCCTTGGTATCTAGGGTACGAATAGTCAAGGTTGACTACAACAAGTTTTATTACAAGTATACGCAAACTCAAGGTGAGTTTCACGGCCCCTTTTTACTGTTTTCAATATTTGGGGGAGAAACATACTTACAACTATTTTATGGGATAACAAGAGAATAAGGCACGACTTTTATGTTTACATGAGATGAGAACAACGATTTGAGGCCGCTAAAGTCCCCTGGAACAACGTAGTAACCATTAACTGTAGCCTAGGGTCCTATGAATAGTACTATGGAGAGTGACGTCTCCCGGTCATGGTTAGTCGCGCTAACCACAATCTGGAGGATTTATGGCCGCATAGAACCGGATAACGAAATTAGGGGCGTGTACAATTGTCATGGTTTGGTTACGCCTTATGTATGAACATATTATTTGTATTCCTAGCTAGTTTACAAATGGGTCAACAATTCTTATTCTGTTTATCACATACAACTGAAACGATTTATGAACAACTGAGTTTTACCAAGAACTATTTGATTAAACCTGTGAACTCACCAACCTCGTGTTGACGTTTTCAAGTATGTTTTTCAGGAAATTGAATGATGACTGCAAGGTTAGCAATGTAGATTACATGCATGCACGATGGATACTACTCAAGGAGGATTTCCCTTGTATAACTCATTGAATTGAGTCATATTTGTGAAATCTTAACTTTTTGTAAACTCAGATTATTTTTTTTGTAATGTATAATCTTAATCTTGTTTATGTATCCATTTATCATGTATGTGTTTGCGGTAATCATATGCTTTGGAAACCAGTGAACGTTACGCCTCGCGTTTCCGCCTTGGCGGGGTGTGACAGAAATTGGTATCAGAGCCATTGATTATAGTGAACTAGGAATCTAAATTGGAACCTAGTCTATAATCTAAATGACTCACTAAAACGTTTTCATTGCATAAGCATTGTATAACCGGTTATTTTGTCATATGGGTATTGTAGTCATAAGCATGTCGTCACATTCACATTCTGATCCCGTCTCTGACACTGAATCAAACGAGGAACTTTCCGCCTCACATCCCAAAAATCGAGTACAAACCCGTAGCTCCACACCACCTAATGTCGCCTTGGGAGAATCGCCTATTGTCTACCAAAAGAAAAGCGGAGGACCAGTGAAGGTACAAAGCGCTAGAAAGAAGTTTCGACTTCCGCACAAGAGGACTCTAGCAGCCCGTGACCCGAAGAACTTAGAGACTGATGAGGAGCCATCTAGGAAACGACCCTGTTACCACCCTACCGTGGGAACTATCCGTTGGATGCCTAGTACTTTGGCACGATGGAGGGAGATGGAGAGCATTCCATCTACCTTTGAGCTTGGAGAGTCTTCTAACTCCCCAACACCCCTACCCCACACTGGGGAAGCCATAGAGCTCACTGTGCCTACCTTGGTAGCTCGAGTTCGTACGCACGAAGAGCGTCTTGATGATCTCTTAGATGGCATTCGGGCACAGGGGGATGCAGCCACGCGACTTCGTCAAGGGCTCGGATCTCGAGTTCAGACTCTGGAAGACCACACCCGAGACATACAGGGTGCCACAAACTATCTAGAGTTGAGAGCTGACATGGACTGGCAGTTCACTGTCACGGTCCGAGACATGGTGGAAGCACTGGAGGCAAGGACTTTGGCTGCAGAATTTGTGGCTAGAGCAAGCTTTGTCATGGCAGGACTTGCCATGATGATTGGATTGTACTCTCACTTCTTCTTCTAAACCTATTATGGGCGGGTTGTGCCCATAGTATATTATGTAGTTTAAAACTTTAGTACTGATGAGGTCATGAGAACCCATCTCTTTTGTATCCCTATCTTTTGGAACAATGTACTATGAATGTTTTAACTATGTATATAATGGTTTATGTTTTGATGTTGTCGTATCCTTATGCCATGTGCTATCATTATTGTCATATAATGTTATTTCTTTTTAATTGATGTGTTAGAAAGAACGTCATGGCACCAAAGCGTAGCACACCCCGTAACACTACTGGAGACAACAATGAGACGATTTCTCCAAATGTAGAACAACTCATAGCACAGCGAGTAGCTGCTGCCATGCAACAATATGAGACGAATCGAAATAGTGGAGGAGGAAACGGCAGTGGTACCGGTGCGGGAGGTGCAGGAGGAAGCGGTACAGCTGGAGGTTCCGGAGGTTCCGGAGGTAATAGAATAAATAAGCCGTAACACATGGTCATGATCCGAATTATTGACGTTATGACTTGTAATTCTACAGATGCTCCAAATAGAAAGTGCTCCTACAAGGCCTTTCTATCTTGCAAACCCCGTAACTTTAATGGCACCGAGGGTGCAGTTGGACTAATGAGATGGATAGAAAAGATGGAATCGGTGATTGATATTAGTGAATGCACCGCTGACTGCATGGTGAAGTATTCTACATGCTCACTCACTGATAAAGCTTTAACTTGGTGGAATTCACAAGTAAAGACTTTGGGAAGGCAGACAGCATATGAGTTGTCATGGGAAGACCTAAAAGCCATGATGATCGAGGAGTACTGTCCTCGAAATGAGTTACAAAAGCTCGAATCTGAAATGTGGAATTTGCAAATGATAGGTGATGATGTTACTGGTTACACTGACCGATTCAATGAGTTAGCAATCTTAATTCCGCACATGGTTACCCCAGAATACAAGAAGGTTGAAAGATATTTGTGGGGTCTCGCACCTCAAATCCGAAGTCTGGTGACTTCATCGAATCCTATGGATGCCAAGAGTGCCATAACTCTAGCTTTCAAAATGAGGGATAATGCTGTACGTGATGGTTTGTTTGGAAAGAAGGAGACCGAAGAAGGAAAATCTGAAGAAAAGAGGAAATGGTTTGGAAAACCAAGTAATCAAAACAGGAATCAAAGTTATAAGAGACCTGAAACTATGAAAGCCTTTGTCACCAACACTGTGGAACAAAATGGATACCTTGGAGCACTACCAAGGTGTGACAAGTGTGGATATCATCAAAGTGGAAGGTGTACTCAATGTGGAAAATGTAAAAAGTATGGGCACCTAGCCCATAACTGTTGGAGCAATGCAAACTCTAATAAGACAAATCAAGTAACAGGAAAGGGCAACCCAGGAACAGGGAGGATGAATCAGGGATGCTTTGAGTGTGGAGATCCAAAGCACTTCAGAAAAGACTGTCCAAAGTTGAAGAACCGAAACGACAATCAGGCCCGTGGAAGAGCATTTGTGATGGGAGCTGGTGACGCACGACAAGATCCAAACATTGTCACTGGTACGTTCCCGATAAATAATCACTATGCCTCTATACTTTTCGATACGGGTGCTGATTTGAGTTTTGTGTCAAATGACTTTAAGTCCCTACTCGGTATTAAGCCCAGCAAACTAGATCAAAATTATACAATTGAATTAGCAAACGGGAAATTAATTAAAACCGAAGAAGTCATTCAGGATTGTACCTTATGTTTTAAGAACCACACATTTAGTATAGACCTACTACCTGTTGACTTGGGAAGTTTTGACGTAGTAATTGGTATGGATTGGTTGTCGAAAAATCACGCCGAGATTGTTTGTTTTGAGAAAATTGTCCAAATCCCACTCCTAAATGGAGAAGTTCTTTCGATTCAAGGTGAGAAGAGTGGAGTAACATTAAGGATGATAAACTGCATGAAAACTCGTAAGTATCTACGTAAAGGCTATTACGTATTCCTGGCTCACGTCGTCGAGAAGAAACCCAAGGAACGTCGACTTGAAGATATTCCAATCGTTGGGGATTACCCCGAAGTTTTTCCTGAAGACTTACCTGGTTTACCACCACCGAGGCAAGTCGAATTCCGAATCGATTTGGTACCAGGAGCCGCCCCGGTTGCGCGATCACCATATCGATTAGCACCTTCTGAAATGCAGGAATTATCAAATCAACTCCAGGAGTTGCTTGATAAAGGTTTCATAAGACCGAGTTTCTCACCTTGGGGAGCTCCGGTCTTGTTCGTAAAGAAAAAGGATGGAACCTTTAGGATGTGTATAGATTACCGAGAATTAAACAAGCTTACAATCAAAAACCGATACCCACTTCCTCGAATAGATGATTTGTTCGATCAACTACAAGGTTCTAGCTTCTATTCAAAAATTGATCTACGTTCAGGGTATCATCAACTAAGAATCCAAGAAGAAGATGTACCAAAGACAGCATTTAGGACTCGTTATGGTCACTACGAATTCCTAGTTATGCCGTTTAGTTTGACAAACGCACCAGCTGTCTTCATGGATCTCATGAACCGCGTGTGCAAGCCATACTTGGATAAATTCGTGATTGTATTTATCGATGACATATTAATATATTCACGAACTAAGGAGGATCATGAACATCACCTGAAATTAATCTTAGAACTACTCAGAAACGAGAAACTTTACGCTAAACTCTCTAAGTGTGAGTTTTGGATCCGAGAAGTGCATTTTCTTGGACATGTCATCAACAAGGAAGGAATTCACGTTGATCCATCTAAAATTGAAGCGATCAAAAACTGGGAAGCACCAAGGACTCCGACAGAAGTATGTCAATTTTTAGGTTTGGCCGGTTATTACAGACGATTCATCGAGAATTTTTCAAAAATAGCCCTGCCTTTAACCACATTAACCCAGAAAGAAAAGAAGTATGATTGGAGTGACAAGCAAGAGTCAGCTTTTCAGTTACTGAAGCAGAAGCTGTGTAGTGCACCAATCTTATCCCTTCCTGAGGGAATCGACAACTTTGTTGTATACTGCGATGCATCACACCAAGGACTTGGTTGTGTGTTAATGCAAAGAGACAAAGTCATCGCATATGCCTCACGACAACTAAAAGTGCACGAAAAGAATTATACGACCCACGACTTGGAATTGGGTGCAGTTGTGTTTGCGCTCAAAATTTGGAGACATTACCTTTACGGTACAAGATGTACTATCTTTACTGATCACAAGAGTCTCCAACATATCTTTGATCAAAAGGAACTTAACATGAGACAACGTCGTTGGGTAGAACTACTAAACGATTATGATTGTGATATCAAGTACCATCCCGGGAAAGCCAATGTCGTAGCGGACGCTTTAAGTCGCAAAGAACGAGTTAAAACTCTTCGTGTTCGTGCCTTAGGATTGACAATTCATACGAATCTTATTACTCAAATTCGGATGGCACAACATGAGGCAATCAAAGAAGAAAACATTCAGAATGAAGCTTTACGAGGAATGATAAAGCAATTGGAGCCAAAGTCAGATGACACTTTATACTTCATGAATAGAATTTGGGTGACACGTTTTGGTAACTTACGGGAGTTAGTTATGGACGAAGCCCACAAGTCTAGGTACTCCATTCACCCAGGTTCAGATAAAATGTATAAGGATCTAAAAGAATTATATTGGTGGCCCAATATGAAAGGAGATATTGCCACATATGTCAGTAAGTGCTTAACATGTTCAAAAGTAAAAGCCGAACATCAGAAACCGTCTGGTTTGTTAAAACAATCTGAAATTCCCCAATGGAAATGGGAACAAATTTCTATAGATTTTATCACAAAATTACCCAAGACATCCAGTGGTTATGATACCATATGGGTAATTGTCGACCGATTAACGAAATCTGCTCACTTTCTGCCAATGAAAGAAACTGACAAAACCGAGAAACTTGCAAAGCTTTATATCAAGGAAATTGTGGCTAGGCATGGAGTGCCAATTTCTATTATATCGGATAGAGATAGCAGATTCGTGTCTAGAATCTGGAAATCATTACAAGAAGCCATGGGCACACGTCTTGACATGAGCACGGCATATCACCCACAAACAGATGGTCAAAGCGAAAGGACCATTCAAACATTAGAAGATATGCTCCGTGCATGTGTAATGGATTTCGAAGGAAATTGGGATACTCATTTACCATTAGCTGAGTTTTCCTACAATAACAGCTACCATACGAGCATTAAGGCAGCTCCGTTTGAAGCTTTATATGGTCGTAAATGCCGCTCACCGTTATGTTGGGCGGAAGTTGGTGAAAAACATTTGACAGGCCCTGAGATTGTCCAGGAAACCACTGATAAGATTTTCAAAATTAAGGACCGTTTGAAAGCGGCCGAGATAGACAAAAGAGCTATGCTGACAACAGACGAAAACCATTAGAATTTCAAATTGGTGACCGAGTAATGTTAAAAGTCTCACCATGGAAAGGCGTTGCAAGGTTTGGTAACCGTGGTAAGCTCAACCCTAGATACGTTGGTCCGTTCAAAATACTGGCTAGGGTTGGCCCTGTAGCTTACAAACTCAAGCTACCACAAGAACTAAACAAGGTACATGATACGTTTCATGTATCAAATCTCAAGAAGTGTTTATCAGACGAGACACTAATTATACCACCTGACGAAATTCACATTGATGATAAACTTCACTTCATCGAGGAACCGATTGAGATTTCAGATTGGAAGGTTCAAAAGCTGAGACGTAGTCGAATCAAACTGGTTAAAGTACGTTGGAACTCAAAGCGTGGTCCTGAGTATACATGGGAACGAGAGGACCAAATGAAAACAAGATACCCATCCTTGTTTAAGGATACACCAGTTCAAGATGACACAAATTGAATTTCGGGACGAAATTCTGTTAACATGGGGAGAATGTGACACCCGACATTTCAGGTCAATATCCGTACCCATTATGAACAAGTTTACATTACAATAAACGAGTTTACATTATAATTAATTTTGTGATTTATTTAATTTCACAAACAAAGACTTTAGAGTCTAGTAAAGATCGTACACGGTCTCAATTCATACTTGGGTAATTCTAGGAATTACCGGTGCAAGTACCAGTACAAACCGACTAAGACGAACAATAGTGGATAAATTAAATATCCAGGCGTATATATATATTACACAAATTTTAAGTTGGTCAAAAAATTATTTTTAGAATAAAACTATAATACCGTGGGGAAAATAAACCGAATTAAACTACCCCTTTAAAACTCTAGTTAATAAACAAATACCCAAAAATCCAATTTGCTTGATTATTTTAACCCAAACCCCCAACCCACTTACCCCTTGACTTCTTGGCCGAAAAAGCCAGAGAAACCCCCCCCCCCTTCACTCGTCCCATGCCATAACTGAGAAAAACTCAGATAAAACCCATACCACTTTCAATCACTTTCCTCACAATTCTCATTTTTCTCTCATTTTCATACGGAAAACTTCCCATTTATCTTCAAAATCAAAGCCAAGTTTTAAGACAAAAACCATCAGGATTCAGTGTTTTCAACTGAAAAGGGTTTAGCAAAAGATTCAAGATCATCGCTGTTTTCTCTCATCATCATCGCCACTGTTTTAAAGGTAAAAACTCGATATTTTCATATTATTTTCTTAAAAGCCGGAGCCAAACATGCAAAATGTTCAAACGCAAGTAAGATAACAAGAAAAGTGTGTCAAATTCAAGTTTTAAAACAAAATATGCAGGACTGATTCTGTCAAACAGAAGTCCAGTAATCGAAACTAGGAGTTTCGATACCTGTCGCTCAATCCAAACTAGGAGTTTCGATACCTGTTGGTCAATCGAAACTGGGAGTTTCGATACCTTTAACTCAATCGAAACTAGGTTGTTTCGATACCCAGTTTACTCAATCGAAACTAAGAAGTTTCGACACCTGACTACTCCATCGAAACTAAGTAGTTTCGATGCACATTTGTCCAATCGAAACTAAGAAGTTTCGACACCTGTACAACAGTCCCATTTGGGCAGTAACTCAAAACTATTTTATAACAAAACATGTGTTGAACAACTAAGGAGATATTCAAACAAAAACAATCAGATTTACAAAGTCGGTGAACAATTTACAATTAAGACGTTTGGTCTTAACTCAATTTACCCTTGGTATCTAGGGTACGAATAGTCAAGGTTGACTACAACAAGTTTTATTACAAGTATACGCAAACTCAAGGTGAGTTTCACGGCCCCTTTTTACTGTTTTCAATATTTGGGGGAGAAACATACTTACAACTATTTTATGGGATAACAAGAGAATAAGGCACGACTTTTATGTTTACATGAGATGAGAACAATGATTTGAGGCCGCTAAAGTCCTTTGGAACAACGTAGTAACCATTAACTGTAGCCTAGGGTCCTATGAATAGTACTATGGAGAGTGACGTCTCCCGGTCATGGTTAGTCGCGCTAACCACAATCTGGAGGATTTATGGCCGCATAGAACCGGATAACGAAATTAGGGGCGTGTACAATTGTCATGGTTTGGTTACGCCTCATGTATGAACATATTATTTGTATTCCTAGCTAGTTTACAAATGGGTCAACAATTCTTATTCTGTTTATCACATACAACTGAAACGATTTATGAACAACTGAGTTTTACCAAGAACTATTTGATTAAACCTGTGAACTCACCAACCTCGTGTTGACGTTTTCAAGTATGTTTTTCAGGAAATTGAATGATGACTGCAAGGTTAGCAATGTAGATTACATGCATGCACGATGGATACTACTCAAGGAGGATTTCCCTTGTATAACTCATTGAATTGAGTCATATTTGTGAAATCTTAACTTTTTGTAAACTCAGATTATTTTTTTTGTAATGTATAATCTTAATCTTGTTTATGTATCCATTTATCATGTATGTGTTTGCGGTAATCATATGCTTTGGAAACCAGTGAACGTTACGCCTCGTGTTTCCGCCTTGGCGGGGTGTGACACTTCCGCTTGCGCAAGCACTCAAAATTCGGTTGGTGGTTCTACTAGCGATATCACGGTGGTGACAGTACTTCATTGCTCCCGAAACCAAGAGATATGGGCTTATTCCGATTTATGCGAAACGTCGAACGGTTCGCAAAAGGCTCGTTGCAAATGTTGTGGTAAAATTTTCGGTGCTGCGGGAAATAGCACTTAGAGAAAACATATTGGTAGTCACGCAAAACACACTCAAGGTGAAGATCAAACTCAAATTGGTAGAGATGGAGGAGTTTGGCAATACAATGTCGAGAGGGTTCGTGAGAGAATGGCACATTTCGTCATTCAAGAAGGCTTGCCTTTTGATCATTTTGATAATCCGCGCTTGACGAGGATGATACAAGAGACGCTTCAACCGAGTTACACAAATGTAAGTCGTTCTACTTTGAGAAGAGATTGTTTAAAAATGTGGAAAAGGACTAAAAAAGAATTAATTTTAGGTTTTGAAAATTTAAATACCGGCATTAACTTAACAACGGACGTTTGGTCCGCTCCACATGGTTTACCCTAATCGTACCTTTGCGTTACCGCACATTGGGTTCAACCGGAGTCGTGGCAAATGATGAAGCGTACGATTGCGTTTGATTATTTTGGATATCCACATACTGGTGAAAAATTATTTTATATTTTAAACTCGGTCATTCAAACTTATAAAATTCAACAAAAAATATTTGCAATATCTTTTGATAATGCTTCAAATAACACAAACGCGGTGGAAAAATTAAAAATAAAATATGAACCGCCTTGTAACGGTGTTTTCTTTCATAGTCGATGTGCTGCACACATCATTAACTTGGTTGTGCAAGACGGTCTAAACGTCCAAGAAATAAGAGACGTAAAAGAAAATTTTAAAGTGATGTTACGTGAAGTTTTTAGCACAAGCAAAAAAAGATATATAAACTATAGAAACTTGTGCCAACAAACGGATTCCATCTTTTTAGGTCCGAATTGGGACGTACCTACTAGATGGAACTCGACCTGGAAAATGTTTGAATCGGCCTTAAGGCAAAGAGTTACTTTAAAACATTTCCATGATGAACTTGTACAAAAGAAACGTTGTTCAAAAAAATTTGATAATATAAGTTGGGATATGATCGAGAAACTGACTAATTTGCTTGAGGTTTTTAAAAATGCAACTACATGTTTATCGGGAGTTTATTATCCCACGTCTGCGCTAATACTTCAACAATTATACTTAATATGTAATAAATTAAAAGAGTTTGAATATCACGGCCCTATTTTTGAAAAAATGGTAAAACCTATGAAAGCCAAATTTAAAAAATAATTTTCGGAAATGACGGCCGTTGTTACATGTTCGGCCGCCTTAAACCCAACGATTAATGTAACCGGTGTTGAAACATTAATGGGATCAATATGGGATGATTTAAATATGTTCAAGGAAGACCCAAATTTTGAATCAAATGCAATAAGGGATTTCAATTCGGCTTTTAAAAATATGTTTGATTATTATTTACGCAAATACGGTGGAAGTGGTGATCCATCAAACATACGTGAATCAATGGGTTCGGGTTCAAGTTCTAGTAGTTCAAAGAACCCGATGCTAAATTTATTTAACACTTTAAGAAACAAAACTACTAAACGAGCTCGTGGAAGCACACCAAGTAACGAGCTTGGGAGATATCAAGCAACCGACTTTATTTCAACTCTAAGATCCGAAGAGTTTGAAAACTTTGATATCTTGAGTTGGTGGCAAGGAAGGGAATCCCAATATCCCGTTATAGCCGCAATGGCCCGTGACCTACTAACCGTCCAAGCTTCCACGGTAGCTTCGGAATCTGCTTTTTCTCTTAGTGGCAGGGTTTTATCTATTCGAAGAACAAGGCTTACACCGGAATCTATGGAGATGTGTATTTGCTTGAAGGACCATTTGGATGCCGCCGAACAAGTACAACATGTTGCAAAACTAGAAGGCGAGCTTGACATTCAACAAGAAATACATGAATTCGAAGTAGAACAAGGGGCGGCGAATCCACTTTCTGACAAAGAACAAGCTTATGATGAAGCCCAACGTATCTCAAGCGAAGAAGATTGAAAACCGATGTTACGAAGACTAAGACGAGTAGACGACGAATAACGAGTCATAATAAATAATATATATTTTGTGATTCAATTACGTTTTTTGTAATTTTTTTGTACGAACAATTGTTAAATCACTTAAAAAAAGCTAAAAAATAAATAAAACATGTATTTTATAGTGTATCTTTGTTAATTTTTAAATTTTTTTTTTTAAATCCGGTGGAACCGGTTTTTTTTTGTCCGGTCCGGTTCCATAAATCCGGTCCGGTCCCAATAGGTTCCAAATCTCCAATCCCTTAACCGGATCCGCTCCGGAACCGGTTCCAATGGATCTGACCGTTGACCATCGTTGACCGAACCAATCCGGATCCGGATCCGAAAAAACCGGTTTGTGCACCTCAAACCCCACCCCACTCTTCCAAAAACCTAAACTAAACCCAAAACCCTACCCATCCCCGAAAACCTAAACCCCCCACCTAAAAACCTAACCCCACCCCACCAACCCTTCACCCACCCCCCAAATCCCTAAACCCCCCACCCCACCCCTACAAAAACCTAACCTAAAAGCTAAACTAAACCCAAAAGTTAAACCAACTACTTTTCGAGTGTTTTTTTTTGTACGAGAACGACGTGGGAAACAAGGTCTCCAAAGCAGTTTTTTAATTTTTGATTCATCTTTTGAGTTATGATTTTTTTGTTATTTTTTTTTACCTTAAATAAGTAGTTTTTTAGTTTTCTCATGAACATTGAGTTTTCTTATAATCCTTCCTGATGTAGTTCAAAGCACACATCTTTTATTCATGTGTTTTAGAGTCATTTTACTTAGTTTTGTATTCGTTTTGAGTCATTTTTGTTATGTTTTGAGTCTACGTTATGTTTATAGGTGCTCGCGGTAATAATGAGTGAAAACCCAAAGAAACCGAGCACGAGAATAAAGTCCAAGAAACAAAAGACAAAAATGTGGATATTTATCCTATCGCGGTATGCAAAGACCCGAAGACCATTTCTCGCGACACGCGAGAGAGAAGAAAAATGTGCCCGACTAGTTTGGCCCTCGCGGTACACGAGGGGCTTGACCATATCTCTCGCGGTACGCGAGAGAGGCGTAATCCGTGAAAAAACCTAAAAAGCGAATTTAATAGAATTGTAATCCCATAATCAAGAGAGTTCATATTCCAGCCGTCTTGAAAGAGAAAAGGGGGGATTTTGGGAGCAAGAAGTTGAATTGAAGTGAAAGATCGAAGCTTTTGATTCGGGTTTATGTAGTTTAGCTTATTCGGTTTTAAAGTTCGAATCTTTGTGTTTGTTTTCTGTGTTTGAAACCATGGTGAATGTTAATTACTTCTGTTTTGGTTGTTTAAGCATGATCCTAGGCTAAAACCTTACTACTGCCTAGGTCACATGATGAATATTTGTTAAAGTTATAATTTTTACTGGTTTTGGATTCATGTGATATTCGATGCCACACCAAGGGTTGAAATATTAGAGTCCACACCTGTAGAACCTCCCTTACCTGAACCCTTACCCGTCACAGTTGTACATTATGAGGGGAGAGAGGTTAAGCCAAACCCTAGTTCCAGCCCTCCTAGGTCTAGGCCACCCCGTAAGAGAACCCGTGCTTCAATAGATTCATCTAGGTTGAGGGTAGTGCAAATCCCAAGTGTGGGGACGTCTAGGGGTGACAAATCACTTGGTTATTTGATGCATATTACATTCAGAACGGGTAGGTATAAGTTATGGTGGAAGGACCTGAGTGGTAGCAACAGTTGTTATATGGTGTTGTTGGTTAGGTTATGGTTTGGATCAAGGAGAAGCCGTATCCTTTTCTGTGTTTTTTGATATTGTGTTTTGTGTGTGTCGTGTCTTTCACGGATTCACGCTTGATTTGGCACGGGAAATCATTGGGAACGAAGTTTGAGGTATGTTTTACAGTGGTTTTTATCATCGGAACAAGTTTGGGAAAGTTAAGTATAAAAATAATTTTTTTTATTAACTTTCTGTTAACAATGTCCTCTCGCGGTACGCGAGAAAGATATGGCCATCCCTCGCGGTACGTGTGGGACAGACATTAAAGGCAGGGTATATTTTGACTCCACGTGGTACGCATGGAGTGTCCCATCTTTCTTCGCGGTACGCGAGGTCTCCTGGACCGAGTCTTTTTCCTTTGTTTTCTCATGGTCTCTCACACCATTCACCATCCATCAACTACCATCATTCATCTATAATCCATCATATATCACATCATCTACCATCATCACTCACCCACCATCTACCATCATCTCATACACTCCACCAACCATGGGAAGCTTAGGAACCGTCTCGTAACCGATGATCCATCTTGTCGTGGCATTCATGTCTATGTGTTTGTCACCCATCGGGTACGTGTCCTTGCATTCTATCCAGAGTCAGTTTGAGTCAGTGAGTCTTTTATTTGAGTCAGTTTAATGCTGCGGGTTTGTGTGAGGTTTATTTTGCAGTTATTCTTAGTCATGTCCGTACTCAATCTCCATTCGGGCGGGACGAATGCCTCTATCACTTTGTAAAGGCAACCCAGCAGTGTGTGCAACCGCGACCGAAATGCTATACAGTGCACACGAGGAAGAAAGAAGTTGTATAGCATTTCTTGAGTGTTTATCATATCCAGCTAAGTCGCTTCCTATTTATTTTTGCATTTTTATTTTTAGTGTTTTGTGCTTCACATTGAGGACAATGTGTCTTTTAAGTGTGGGGATGTGAGTGTCTAAGTCTTAGTTGTGTCTTTTATAAAAAATTCAAAAATACAAAAAAATAGAAAAATTTAAAAAATGTTCTTTGAAATCAAAAGTTTTTGCATAATTGTAATATCCAAGATTTTCCGACATATATTTTCCTAAAACCGTTGCCCGTGTTAGTAAATTAAAACTCGGATTCGTATTAAAACTATTTCATTCAAAATGAATTTTAATTTTAAATTATTAGTGAAAGAAAATAAAACAATTAATACTTGAAACATGTATATATATATATATATATATATATGCATATATATATATATATGTGAGAGTTATTTGAAAGTATATATATATATATATATATATATATAAATTCTTAAACTTTATAAGTTGTAATTATATAAATGATAGAAACTCATCTTTTAGACTTATAAATAAATAAATCATATAAATCATTTTTTTATAAATTTATAAAAATGATTGAGAAAACCTATTTAAACATATTAATATTTTATAGAAACCTCAGGGACCAAAACTGTCAAATCCTAAAACTTGTTTTACACTTGAAACTACATTTTAACATGGAATGATAAAGCTTTGGAACTTCAAGGACATGTTCCGTATTAAACCCAAACTTTATTTCCCCAGAACCGGTCATGGGTTCGAAACCCGCAGACCCCGGTTTTTCACCCGATTTAGCCAAAACACGAAATCCCGTCCCAATTCAGTGAACCTCGAACTCGTCTCCCGCGTGCGACCCAACCCCGATGAACTTCAATGCTCGGACACGGCCCGAGACCCGCGCAATTTCGAATTTAAACTCGGCAACTCCACCCGTCGCCTCCCCACCTAATCAAGCGTTTAATGCACGAATTCGCTATAAAAGTCGACCCATACACCTAAACGATATCACACTCCAACTCAGTAAACTCTCAATTTCACCGATTAGAACCGGCACTACCCGAATCCTCCCTCGCGACCGCCGGCGACAAGACCAACCCGTTATCCTTCATTCCGTCATCTTTTCAGGTAATTCGAAGTAGCATTAGTTTTGGTTTCATTCTAGAATCGATTGCCCTTTGTCAATTGCTAAAGACAGAGGGATCTACACGTCGTATTGGACGAGGTTCGTTTCTAGGGTTCATGTCAATTTGGGGGTAATCCGGGATGATATTCATGAAATTGATAATCCGTGTTTTAACTTAACGAGCCCGTAGGCGGGATGGTCAGAGTGTGTGTGTATGCGGGTGAACCGGGCAGGGACCCGAGTTCGAACCCATTAAACCAAATTCCACCTATTTTATTTTTTATAGCCATTTTCAAACAATGTTATACTTCGATAATTTTTTTATAAATTCTGTGACACTTTTGAGAACTTGAATATGAATTTTATGTATATTTTTATATTCCGAAACTATCATTTACTCATTAAACTTAGCCTAAACTCATAATAATTAATTTTCAAAATAGTTGTTATAGTTCACATTATGTATTTAAAACTCAAAATCGCATTTTAACACCTTTACTTAATTACAAGTTAGATTGTAAATACTTAATCCTAAAAAAAACTTAAAGGAATTGTTATTCTTGTGAAAAATTATTTACCCTTAATAATTATGAATTCTTAAAATGGCTACTATAAAGCTTTAATAGTAATTATCCTTTAAATAATTATTTATCCTTAATAATTATTTAATTATTAATCTTTGGTAATTATGTATTCTTTAATAATCATTAATCTTTAATAATTATTTAACCCTTCAATTATCAATTGTTACAACTTTATATTGGGAAAACTATCTTAGATTATTGTAATTAATAAATATAAGGTTTTTCTAAATAATTATTTTAAGTAATAATTATTCTAAACTATTAAACTTGATGTCCAAATATTTACATTACCAATTCAAAACTTTGATTTAAACTTCATAAACACAAAATCATTCACGTCTCCCAATTGGAACCCTAGTTGAATCTTAAAATCCTATAATTTTTTTTTCATATACTTATAAGGTTATACTTGAGATCTTTAGACTTATATTCTTAGGCTCGTTGTGAGGATATTCTCCCTCAAAGTCTTGCTACACTTACTCTTGTCGGATACTCTTCGTCAAAATCCAAGTGAGTATACTTAGCCCCTTTTTCTCTTTCTATACTTTTGGGGTGAAACATGTTCAAAACTTTAAACTTATACAATTCTTGTACAAACTATGACTATGTGCATATTCTTATGTTAAACTTGAGACTTGTATGCTTAGATTAAACTTAAAACTAGCATATTCATTAACTTTGATCAAGCCTATAGTAACAATGATAGATCTATTGTATTTGACCAATCCACCTTGATTGATTGACCCCTTCGGGGGGGAGCCCTTGGTGATTGTTACTGAATTAAACTTTTAAACTTGAGACTTATAAGGGTAACCTGCGGGTTATGCTTAAACTTGGTTGGAGGGTTGAAGTGCACAATGTTTAACATACTTGTTTCTCATACTTACATTATAGAATGCATATATCATAGTGAATTGTAATTCTTTCCAAATACTCGTTAAACTGTGTCAAAACCTATTTTGTAGTTGACAGATTCTTTCACATGTTTCAGGTTCTACATCATGAGACTTGTTTGTGATCACATAGGACGCTTTGGACCTAGACTACTTATTAAATAAATGTTGTATACTTGTTATTTCCTTTGTATTGAACCTTTGAATCTATTTATTAATGAAATATTGAAACTTTAATAGTCAACCTTGTGCTATTGAACAACCGCGTCTGCCCCGACGTATAATCCGCCGTCGGTTGGGGTGTGACAGATTGGTATCAGAGCCTTGGTTATAGGGAATTAGGTTATTAGACACATGACCTAGACTATAACTTAGGAGAACCAAACATGAGTTATCTCATGTCCTTTACTAGGAATTCTCTCCTCATTCTATTCTTAAATCTTATACGTGAACACTTGGAGATTCTACGATTCTACTTACCTACGTACTACAAGAGGCTACTACATCGAGGACACGTTCTTAGGCTTTAAGTCTAAGCCACCACTAAACTCTCGTCAAGAATATTTAAGTTCCAGATAATGTGTGAGAACTTGTGCGGACCGGAAGGGTGGATACCTGTATTCTAGGAAATTCTGTCAAGGAAAGCATTTCGTATAAATCTAAATCAACCGTTGGACCCGTATGCTTTCCTGGGAATTCTTGGGATGAGTATCCACTTATAGGAATGTATGACTTCTATAAACATTAGTGAGCTTAGATCTCTCTTGATATGTCAAAGTACTTACTTAGTGATATGCACTAAATGAGTACCATCTCAAATACTATACACTTCATAAATTCATGATTCAAAAAATTTCTCTGTAACCTTTACTCTATGATTCTTAAGTCCCGTCTTGTCACATGACAGCATGCTTACTCGTCATGACCTAAAGGAGTTACCTTCAAGAAGAAATTATTACGAGACTATACTTAAAGACTATATACGTAAACTTATATTTATGCAGATACTACCCAATAAGCTTCATGATCGTTGTAATACAACCCTTAGAACTATGTATTACCCTACAAATTCTCCTATAAAGCCTCATTATTTTATAAATATGACACCTAAGAGGTAACCCTTGTATTTTTACCTTACCTCCTTAGCACTTAACCAAGTTTCATTTGATAACTAACTCAAAAACTTTTGTTACACTTTTATACATCTCAAAGTTTTCATACATCCTTAAACTTCATGATCCTTGAACTAACAGCCCATTAAATATATGTATTGCCCTACAAGTCCTTTTACAAACTTCATTATTTTATAAACTTGGCACGTAAAGGGAAACCCTTGTGTCTCATTTCATTTTTCTTCACTCAAGCAAACTTCATTTTATGACTAACTCAAAACTTTGTTACACTATTATATATCTCAAAACCCTTCATACGTCCTTAAAACTTACACATCACCGTTTCTTGTAAACAAAACTTAACGTCTTTTAAACCTAAAGTACATTAACAAAGGGATTAGTAACCTAATCGTTTTCCCGCAAGAGAAGAAGCCTACTATAGAATAAACAAGCTCCACGTTTAAGACTCTAAACCCACAATGAACCTCGACATAGTACCATAAACCCAAACACCGGTGACAACAACTGAGACAAGTTGTAGGCACATGAGGAAGTTCTGACTAGGGAAATAGGGTACATAAGTGAGTCCTCGTGACCCACCCCTTCTTCCGGGAATTCTCTTCGTTAGCCCATCAACTTTGTAGAACCAAAGACTGATGGCTTCTAAATTATTCTAAGTACAAATGCTGCTGATAGGCTTATCAGCAGCATTCGACACATGTTGCTGCTGATAGGCTTATAAGCAGTATTCAATACATGTTGCTGCTGATAGGCTTATCAGCAGCATTCAAAACTTGTTGCTACTGATAGGCTTATCAGCAGCATTCAGCACTTGTTGCTACTGATAGGCTTATCAGCAGCATCATTCTCATTCTTGCTGCTGATAGCTGTGTTCCTTGAAGACAAAACGTCACAGCTGACAATCCATGCCAAGCGTCACTGACAACTTTCTGCAAAAGCAACTGACACACTCAAAGCAGAAGGAACCTTAATGGCACAACCAATGAAACTCAGCAATGCTCTTCTCCAGACATGCAAGCAATGATGCATAAAGAAGACGCTTCAATAATGTTAGCTAGTTTAGCTTTAACGTGTATTATTAGCTTTTGTATAAACGATCAACGGTCTGTGTTCGATCTGATCCTCAGAATCAAGGGTCTGTCTTGATTCTAAGTTAGTATAAATACTGTGTAAACACTTCATTGTAAGTGTGCTTTTGAATTATAGTTTTCACTTGTAATCGTTTATTCTCAAAGCTTAATACAACAGTGTTCTTATCAGTATTATTTATGTCTACTCGATTGTAATTGTGTAGTTGTTATTGTTTACACCAATCTCAACTAAGAACAGAACCATCTTGTAATTTCACGATCCTACAAGTGGTATCAGAGCTTTGGCTCAGATTAAACAAACTAACACTTGTTTAATCACTTCTGGTTCTATTCTAAACTCTCTCTCTTTCATCAAGTCACCAAGAACAAAAAATGGCACAAAGCAATGGTTTTGAAGACATCGGCAGCATCAACCGACCACCAATATTGGTGTCTGGTGAAGACTACGACATGTGGAAAAATCGCATGGAAAGTTTTTTATGCTATCAGGAGTACGGAATGTGGAAATCCATCAGGGATAGACCCTACATTCCCATGGTGGCATCTGCTGAATCTGGAGGACCATCAGTTCTAAAGGATCCCTCCAAGTACTCGGATGAAGATATAAAAAAGATGGAGGTGGACTTCAAGGCACTAGGAGCTATCCAAATGTGCCTTCCAAATGAAGTTTTTCATAACTTCAGAAGTCACAAAACCGCCAAAGAGCTCTGGGAGGCTCTTGATAAGATGTTTGCTGGCTCAGAAGAAGTCAAAGAAAACCGAAGGGACATCCTGAAGTAGCAGTATGAAAACTTCGTATGGAAGGAAGGTGAGTCCCTAACTATTTTATATAATAGATTTACTTATCTTGTAGGTGAGCTGCAGTGCTCAAAGGTGAAACTGGAGAATGAGGATATTCTCAAAAAGTTCATCAGGTCTTTACCTAGCTGCTGGACACTCTACACGGTGTCCATTAGAAGAACTGAGAATCTGAAGACTCTCCAAATGACTGAGCTCTTCGGTATGCTGAAGACTTATGAGCTAGAGATGATTCAGGCAAAAGAACGAAGCTCAAGCTACTAAACAGCTTCAACATCCACCACCACCTCTTCTGCTTTTCACTCTGAGTACTCAGGTCCTAGTACTAGCAACTACTATCCTCCCATAGTCACACATCCTCAAACTCCTACCTCTAAAACAAACACATCACCATTTCTTCTTGAAGCTCCTTCTCAATCCTCATCCACTGCTGCTTTTGTTTCTGAAAACTCAAGCAACATGTACTTTATCAAGGAGGATCTTGAGTGCTTCCATCCAGATGATCTAGAAGAAATGGATATACTGCACTCGTATGCCATACTCTCTAAAAGAGCAAAAAGGTTCTACTCTAGAACCGGAAGACCCATTCCAAGCAACAGCTCCAACACCAGAGTTGGCTTGGATAAAAGCAAATTGAAATGTTACAACTGTAACCACCTGGGTCATTTTGCTAGAGAATGCAAGGCACCTAGGGCAAACCCAGCAGCTCACCAAGCCCAACCAAGACATCAACAGCAACAAGCTACTCCTCCAGCTCAAACTGCAGCTTGTGCAGCTGTTGGAACATCTGACTTTGACTGGAGCTTCCAGTATGAAGATCTGCCTACTAACAACCAAGCTCTTATGGCAGACACAACTGAGATACCACCTCAGGTATATGAACATCTATGTTCCCAAGCCTGTATTGATAAGGTTTTAGGCTACAGAAAGCATAATCAAAACCTAATAGATCAAAATGAAGAGTTTCATCAAATGAAATCTGAATTCAAAAAGGTTGAAGACAGTTACAAAGAAAAAATTAACGGTCTAAAGAAAGAGATTTCATCATTAAAACATGAATAAACCAATCTTGAAACTCAGATTGATGATCTTCTTGTCAAATTAAAAGCTACCAGAGCAGAATTAGCAGAGCAGAAAGATCACATTGACAAATATGAATTTGCATCCAAAAAGCTGCAAAGACTTCTGGATGCTCAAATTCATGATAAGGTAAAAACTGGTGTGGGGTATCATGCTGAACAATATCAAGCCGTTGCACCTCCTGCTGACTACGTTGCCATCCATGAACCAAGCTTCAATCTGGCAAATCTTGATATGGCCAACATAAATCTTGATCCTTCTAAGGATGAACCATTGGTACAAGAATGCACTACCTCATCAGAGTCTGATTCAACTTACTCAGACTCCACTAAAATAAGTGAAGCTTCATCTCCTCCTGCCCCTCAAGTCACTCTGACTAAAGATGAAGTCCATTCAGCACAAGTACCAGCCATTTCAGTACTAGTTCCTACACCATTCAAACAAATCAAAATTAGCTATCCTCCAGAAGGTAGGAAGCTAAATACTGAAAAGGGCCAGTCCTCATCTTCAGTCCAGCCAAGGAAGGTGTTTGACATATGTCATGCACCCGGAGAAAGGGTTCCATATGTTCAAAATACATTGGAAGAAGCTACTTTTGAGCACAACAAAGCTCACCCTTGGAATTTCAAAGACCTTTTCAAAAGAAAGGATTACGTGTATCTTTCAAGGGATAAAATGGCAAAATCATGTTTTGTCTGTGGAAAATATAACCACACTGCCAGCACCTGCTTCTACTACATTCAGCAGCAAAGAAACCTCAAGCAACATGCTTTTGAGAAGACAAAGAAGAACAAACAGGTAAGAGATTTTGAAGCTAAGACAACTCAATTCAGAAAATCTGTTTCTCCACTAAGGGAACAGTTGTCAAAACCTCAACAATCTTGCATCATCTGTGGAGAATCAGACCACTTTGCTACAAATTGTAAGTCAAATCCTTTCAATCAGATTCTTCTTCCAACCCCAGTTATACAAAAGCCTATCGGCAAGGTGAAGAAGGATAAGCATACATCTGTTTCTAACCCATCAGCAGCCAAAATAACTGCTGCTGATCGAGTAAAGCCCAAGCAACCAAAAGGAAGGCATTCAGTAGTAACAAGGTCTGCAGCTGCTCAAGTAAAACCATCAGCAGAAACAAAATCTGTTGCTGATAAGCCAAAATCCTCAGATACAACATATGCTGCTGAAAAGACAAAGAAAGCTGGAAAACCACCAACTCAACAATGGAAGGTAAAGAAACCACCAAGCATCATCATCGGTTCAGTTGAGTGCGTCTATCCTTTGGTGTAAATATGTCTGTCTTATGGTGTAAATAAAAGTTATAACTCAGCAGCATCCTTTTGGCTGCTGACATGTCTAATTTTCAACAGCAAAGAATTTGCCCCTGACTGCTTTAACTTATCAAAAGGAACATGTTTCCTGCAGATAGTTTTAAGGATGTCAGCAGTAACATCCTTGCTGCAGATCATTGCATATATCAGCAGCAATTAAGTCTGCTGCTAACAAACTTAACCTTCCGCAGCAACCAAAGTTGCAGTGGACAGGCTTATCCATCCACAGCAACCAAGTTTGCTGCTGATGGGTAAATTTAAGTCCAAATTAACTTTTACCCGCTGTAAAAGAAATCAACGTCAGTCTTTACCATGACTGCCTCGGTGCATTACAGCTGTAACAATAAAAGGTAAATAAGGTTATACGGTACAAGTCATTTTGCTTTTTCTCTCATCTGCCGTTATAAGACCAAATTAAATTTTCTTTACCACCTCTTCACATTCAATTCAACCCTAACCAACTATCACTTTCACCCTAAGTCCCCACCACATTCAAAGCTCTCCATATTCTCTATACTCTCAAGTCTCCACCATACTCAAACCATATTCAAATCATCCCTCCAGAATCAAAAGGCTATGGCAGATATCGACAACCCAGATGACAAGTTTTCCACATACCATAACCTAACAGCATACCTTACAAAAGGAAAGAAATCCGATGGTTTTGACGATATGATCGTTTTCTTATGTCGATCAAAGATCTACTTTGCCCTCACCACCAACCCTACCATATATATCCCTCATATGGAGGATTTCTGGAGGACCGCCGTCTACTCAACCGAACAGGGGATTCCCCAAATCAAAGCCAAAGTAGACGGTAAGAATATCACCATCTCGGAAGCTACACTCAGAAAACATCTTAAGCTTCAAGATGAGGGAGCAGCCATATCACACTCGAAGGACGAATACATGAGGACCTTTGTCTCCATTGGATACACTGGAAATCAAACCGAGTATACGATCGAGAAGGCGCTGATGGGCCCTCCATGGAAGTATCTCTGCCACACTCTTCTCCAATGCATATCTCAGAAGAGGAGTGGATGGCATCAGGTGAGCTCTGCACTGGCCTCCGCCTTCCATGGTATGGTCACTAACCAAGGCTTCAACTTTGCACATCTCATTTTTGAGGGTTTGCGATATAGCCTTCAAGAGGGTGCAAAGCAGCAATTTTTCATGTACCCAAGATTCCTGCAGGAAGTTTTCAATCAAGAACTAAAAGACCTTTCAAAACCTGGAAGAATCTACATCATGTTGGGTCATAAAAATAACATTTTTCAAAGCATGAGGAGTATTTCAAAAAAGTTCTCAGGAGTCAACGTTCCATTGTTATCTACAATGCTGAACGTACAAAGTACCCCGGGTGACAGTTCAGCAATCCCAGCTGATACTGATCCCACACCCTCCACCTCACATCGTGAACAACAGTCTGCATCCACCATTCGAACCCCTGTGCATACTACTGAGGATGTACAGGCACAAAAATTACTTACACCTCTTTTGGATGTTATTGTTCAACCGGAACACAGGGCCCCAGTTGCAACAACATATTCTAGAAAAAGGGGTAAGAGAACTCCTTCTTCTCTTGCCTCCAAGGCCAAAACCCAACCTAACAGCCCTCACTCAGAATCACAACATTCTGGTGAGAATATCATAAGGGAAAGCCACATTATTAGCGAGACTCCTTCGGATGCCTCTCTATTAGGATCAGGATCACTTCCCGGATCCGTAGAACAGCCCCCTGAGCCCTTCCTTTCTCTTCTGAACTTAAGTGTTGAGGAACTTGATCAAGATGATGTACCTTCTCCAACTACCACTATCTCGGAGGTACTGATTGATCTTGTTTCCAACACACCCAACCCAAGTTCATCTACCATGAAGGTCCACTCTAGGAGTTATGAAAGAGTGGATGTGGAAGAGGCTGTCACTACTGCTGGTCCATCAAATGACCAGGAGGACAGTGATAACATTGTTAAGACCTCAACCACGGCAACTATCAGTGAGAATGTTTCCTTGGAAACTCCCTTCACTAAGAGGAATCCCAGGTGCCAAGAAACCATGGGTGATGGGGATGAAGAGTCTAGGCCTAAGGTCCCATCTGGGTCCAAGGATTCCACAACTGTGGATGAGGACAGACTGAAACTTCATAACTTGGAATTGACGGCCAGGGTGGCTATGCTAGAGGCTGAAGTGTCCAAACTAAGACACCAAGTCTCTATGCATGAAGCCCATCAATGCCCAACTTTAACCACTCCCTCTCTTGTATCAGTAGGCACCCAAACTGATGCTAACTTGTCTACTGATGCAACCAAAAAGGGGGAGATGGTCTCAATGGAGGAAGACACAGACAGTCTTGACGACTGGATTCAAGAGCAGGTTGTAATTCAAAACACACTATTCAAGCCGGCTTTTGTACAAGTTCATGACTTGCCAGTCTCAGATAACGAAGAAGTGACATCTGAAGACTAGAAGTTGGTCGTCAGGGCTGTTGATGAAATGCTGAATGATGCTGAAGACACAGAACAAACAAATACATCATTCAACATCCTTCCTGAAGCAGCAGCCATCATAAGTCAATCCATTACCCCCCAACTGTTTCAAACTACACAGAAGCTAGAATTTGACTCCATTCTAGCTTGGGGGTATGATGGATCAGCTGAGAGATTTTGGATTGGATGGGAATTTAGTGGAGTAGAAGAGCTAAACTGTAACTCTCTCAATGCCCTCCAAGTCCTACAACTGTATTTAACTAACTGCATCAACACTTCATCATATCTCTCAGCAGAACTTGCCATTGGCAGGTTCCATGACTTGATGGAGAATAATCTACCCCACTTCGAAAGACTAATACAAACAGCAAAACGGGTAGCTTATCCTGAATCTTCGGCATCAACAGAAAGAAGACTGACTCCTAGAAGACTTGACATTATAAGGAGCACTCTTCTCACTAAAGAAGAAATTTGCTGCGTAAGAAGATTTTTGTACTCCTTCATTGTCAAAGACTTAGATGTGCTGGGATGGACAAACACTATGTCTCTTGACCACACCTTCTTACTAAGCAATGGCTCCTCTCTCACCATTAACACCAGGAACATCTTGTCACTTCCTACAGACTTTCTCGACAAAATCTTTCAACTCAGGGCAAATATCTGCAATGTCAACTCACTTGAAAGCCAGGCAATGATTGCTACTGTCAGAGCCAAACTTGAACACGTAGGAAGAATTACTAAGGAAGTATATGTGTCAAACTCTGACACTGATACTAACTCAGCTTCCCCTTGAGTAGACATCTGTGCTGCAGCATATGAGTCAAGATCAACAATCAAAGAAATGCTGAAAGAAGTAACAGGTCCTGAGTGCAAATAGGATGAAGCCATTGACCTTCCCTTGTTCACCTCTCAATGTGCCAATGAAGCTGAGGCTGAGATCCCAATAGCAGCACCATCATCTGCTGTTGTGTTCAGTGAAGCCGAAGCAGAGGCATCCAATATAAACAAGGAAAAGGGAATTATGACAGATGAAGATGAAGAGAGATTGCTAAAAGAGAAAAGAGAGAGGGAAGATAAGAGAAGAAGAAGAGAAGAAGAGAAGAAGAGGAGATGGCTGACATTAAAAAGGCTCAAGAAAGAAAAACAGCCATTCTCCTCAGAGAACAAACCATCCAGCTGTATGCTAGGCAGCTGGATGAACTGAAAAGAAAGATTCCTACAGTTGACCAGATTGAAGAAGATGCAGCTATTGCTCTTCAACTGCAGGAACAATTTAACAGAGAAGAAGAAGAATTGGAGAAGAAGAAGAAAGAAGAAGCTAAGTTCAAAATAACCGATTCTGAACTAGCCAAAGAAATGAGGGAGGAGTGGGTAAAGGCTCTAGTTTCTCAAGGTGAGGATGCAGACTACCTTAAGAAAATTTGAAATAAAGAAGTCTACAGAGCCTTCATGGGTCAGCAAGGTCAATTGGCAAAGAAGAAACAGGCTGAAGAAGAAGAAAAAGCCAAACAAAAGTCCAAGAAGACCATTGCCTTTAATAAACGGACCCATGAAGAAAGGAAGGTCATGATTGACTTCCTTAAGGCTAGAGGAGAGAGTGGACAGAGGCTAGGTCCCATGAACTTCATGAACCTGCAAGCCCTCTACTTCATAGTCAAGAAAGATGAGGAAGAAAGATTGGGGAAGAAGGGATCCAAGAAAAGGGTACCTATTCAGGAAGAAAAAGAAACAAAAGCAAAGAAACCCAAGCCTTCTCCCTCACCTACCTCTTCCTCAGTCCAACAACCTTCCACTCTCCTCCCCAAACCCTCCACTCCTCCACCCAAAAAGTCCAAACCATCCCACCCAGCTCCCACTCATCAACAGCCTCCCTTAAAGAAATCCAAACCCACACCTAAACCAGAAGACTCAAGAGACATAGTTGACTGGGTCTATAATCCACAGGATCAAAGGTTTGAGATCTTCAGGGGGAGAACTGAAAGAAGAAGATCTATCTACAGATCTGTTGATGAAGTTTTGCAATTGCCAGATTAAGATCTTGATAGAATTTTGGAGCTGGGTGAAGCTCATGAGCCTGCAAATGAGGGTGGGAAACTTCTTGTGCTAGCCATCAAACACTACTTCAACCCTAGAAAAGATGTGATCATTGCCATCAAACCACTCAAGTCCCACTCTCCATTTGTAAGTTGGTCCTATAATGCTGATTTGGATGAGTTCACTTTAACTGATGTAAGGAAGCAGAAGATGATATGTTTAAGCAAAACAATCTACAAAATGCCACATAAAGACATCAAGACTCTATCTGCACTTCCACTGAACAATCCCAGCAAGGATCCAAGAGGCTATGAAGTTGAAAGGATAGTCAGCCACATGCAAAAGCTTCAGCAGCAAAGTGATTAGAAAAATTTTGGTCGCATCAGTCTAGGGAGAGTTTGTAGAACCAAAGACTGATGGCTTCTAAATTATTCTAAGTACAAATGCTGCTGATAGGCTTATCAGCAGCATTCAACACATGTTGCTGCTGATAGGCTTATAAGCAGTATTCAACACATGTTGCTGCTGATAAGCTTATCAGCAGCATTCAACACTTGTTGCTACTGATAGGCTTATCAGCAGCATTCAGCACTTGTTGCTACTGATAGGCTTATCAGCAGCATCATTCTCATTCTTGCTGCTGATAGCTGTGTTCCTTGAAGACAAAACGTCACAGCTGGCAATCCATGCCAAGCGTCACTGACAACTTCCTGCAAAAGCAACTGACACACTCAAAGCAGAAGGAACCTCAATGGCACAACCAATGAAACTCAGCAATGCTCTTCTCCAGACATGCAAGCAATGATGCATAAAGAAGACGCTTCAATAATGTTAGCTAGTTTAGCTTTAACGTGTATTATTAGCTTTTGTATAAACGATCAACGGTCTGTGTTCGATCTGATCCTCAGAATCAAGGGTCTGTCTTGATTCTAAGTTAGTATAAATACTGTGTAAACACTTCATTGTAAGTGTGCTTTTGAATTATAGTTTTCACTTGTAATCGTTTATTCTCAAAGCTTAATACAACAGTGTTCTTATCAGTATTATTTATGTCTACTCGATTGTAATTGTGTAGTTGTTATTGTTTCCGCCAATCTCAACTAAGAACAGAACCATCTTGTAATTTCACGATCCTACAAACTTCAAGCCAAAAACCATTTTAAATAGTACTGTGAAATCTTTTTGAACACATCTAATCAATTTACTTACAAATCTCTTCCTATTCTCTTCTCTTGCTAGGTAATGGACTCACACTCACACTCTTCGCCAGTGTACCGCCCAAGAGGAGAGTCCGACCGCGAAGAGAGTAGCGAGTCGCCGGTGTACCAGCCAAGTCCCTACCCTAATACTAGGGCAAGAGCTGCGCTCAACACCAATTGGACAAGAAACCCTAGGACATCACCACCGAGGAATCCTTACCAAGCACCTCCTCTTCACCACCGGTTCTCATCACCACCAAGGGACCCGTATCTAGCACCTACCCCTACCCTAAGGGCTAGGCATGCGGAGTACCTTCCGTGGCAATGGGAATCCCGGTGCCTAACATTCCTAGGTTTGTGGAAACTGCGGAATTTATGAGGCGGTAGATGGAGCATAGGGCTCGACAAGACCTGTTGAACCAAAGGATCGACGGCCTGGCAAATCAAATCTGGATCCAGGAAGAAAAGATCACTACCTTGGAGGAAGACAGGGAAATCCTCGAGCACCATACCGAGACCACTAGGGCAGAGGCTAGGTTTGCCATCCGGGTAACCCTAGCAGTTCTTGTGGTAGTACTTGTCTGCTTTTTAGTGGAGAGCTACCTAAGGCGTGCATGAAGCCTCTATTATTATTAAATTACAATTTTTGTCTTATGTAAGGGCTAGAAGCCCCAATTTTGAAACGTTTAATGGAAGTTATTTTGGAAATTTCACCTTGTTACCACTTACTAGTTTGACGTTCCTTCATCATTACAAACTTAACACTCCTACCCAAACCCTTTCGTCAAAAGCAGCTCGCGTTAGTATCTGAGATAATTAGCAACGTGACATTAAAACTATAAAAATCATAAGTGACACATATAACTGAAGAATGAAACTTGAACAAACCTTCTAATTCGTAAGCACTCTTTCAAAACAACACGACTTACGAATCATTACCCTAATCAACCATGACCCTTATTTCTTGTATAGACTTAACACTTCTGAACTTGACCAACTTTTCGCTTAACAATCACACCTATCTTTTATAAGTCCTACTTATACTACTTACCATTGTCTAACTCGTCATTTTTGAACATCCTAATTACACTCTATATAAAAGAAAATTATACCTGCTGTTATGAAACAAGATAAATCATTTATAAACACACTATCAGAAACTTTATCAAAACTTTTTCCGTTACCAAATACTAGGAGACTTTCCTCATCCAACTCTTGTCATGTAAAAGATTTGCTGTAAATCACAACGGGAACTAAAGGCTCAAATACACGTTGATAAAACATTAAACTTCGTATACACCACTATAAGGTCGGAGACTTTTGAGTCATGTAAAACTTGTACAAGTACTCAATCCCGTATTCCTGAAACTAAACACCTTCTAAACCACCAAAGGAAGCATGTCCAATAAGGGATCATGTGAAGCTTAATACTGAAACTTGAAACTCAACTGACTTATCCTATTTTCAAACTTATACTTGGATTCTTAGTCTTGAAAACTTTTGTGTGTTCATCTTAACCAAACCCTATAAGACTTGATAAACGTACATTTCAAATACACGAGAAAATATCATTCTTGATACTAGAAACTAAAATGAAGGGAGACGTTGCTCTCTTTAGTAGAATACCTCCCTAGTCTTCTCTTCAAACCCAAAATAATCGGGATCCACCTAAACTTCTGAGCAATTTGAATCTACTGTGAGAGAGCGTATAACGGTTAATCCTGTTTCAAACGCTGTCCCACACCTCTCTTAAATACTAGAGTATTTAGATAACCGCGTTATACTCAAAGCGTAGTAGTACACTTCTACACACTGAAGCTAAACTAAATGACTTTAAACTATTCTGTGTTTGACGTATTCTTGTTCAAACACAATTCTATGTTTGACGTATTCTTGTTCAAACACAATTTAAACTACACTATGTTTGACGTATTCTTGTTCAAACACAATTCTATGTTTGACGTATTCTTGTTCAAACACAACATAAACTATTCTATGTTTGACGTATTCTTGTTCAAACACACTTTAAACTATTCTATGTTTGACGTATTCTTGTTCAAACACAATTTAAACTATTCTATGTTTGACATATTCTTGTTCAAACACAATTTGAGCTATCCCATGTTTGACGTATTCTTGTTCCAACATGATGAACGTATGAGACTTTAAACTACTCCATGTTTGACGTATGCTTGTTCAAACATGATGAACGTATAAGACTTTTAAATTACTCAAGGTTTGACGTATTCTTGATCAAACACGAGGAAAGTGTAAAGAATTTAAACTACTCGATGATTGAGGTATTCCTATTCAATCACGAGGAAACTTTGAAACTCTAAATCTTGTCACATTCTTCTCTCTTTAATCATTGAATGACGTTTCTCTCTACGGGACTCGTTAATCAATAATCACTCTTACGTGGAAACACTAGTCATGAGTTAAACAAATTCTTGTACTCTTTCTTGATCCACACACAAAAGGAAGGATCTATGAGGACTATACGACGATTCAAATGCTTGCGGGTGCACACGTAAGTATGAAAATCAACGTATGGGAAGACATAGTAAACTCTATCATGTGCTATGATCTAAGACTTATAGTAAAAGGGTAGCCACGGAACTTAGGTACCGTAGCAATCCTTAGACGTGTTAGACTACAAACTCAAATCATTACACTATCATCGAATTCATCCTGAGTGATGCATCTCACTTGGAGTTCCGAATGATAATTCAACAGACCTTCTATTAAGTACATTCCTGAAAGGCTAAATCCCCATTCACTACGATGAAATTATATACTTCTTAGAGAAACTTCTGACAATCACGGGTTGTGAAACTTATAAACTTAAGCATTATCTTATTTCTATCATTACATTCCAGTGAGGATTCTAAATGTAACCCAGGGTTACTTGGGAACGTAAATTATCTTTCTCATTATCCTTATGCGTATCATAGACTTAAATCCTGAACTAAACCCTTCTACTTTAATTTCGGGACGAAATTTCCTAAAGTAGGGGAGACTGTAATATCCAAGATTTTCTGACATATCTTTTCCTAAAACCGTTGCCCGTGTTAGTAAATTAAAACTCGGATTCGTATTAAAACTATTTCATTCAAAATGAATTTTAATTTTAAATTATTAGTGAAGGAAAATAAAACAATTTATACTTGAAACATGTATATATATATATATATATGTATATATATATATATGTGAGAGTTATTTGAAAGTATAAATATATATATAAATTCTTAAACTTTATAAGTTGTAATTATATAAATGATAGAAACTCATCTTTTAGACTTATAAATAAATAAATCATTTTTTTATAAATTTATAAAAATGATTGAGAAAACCTATTTAAACATATTAATATTTTATAGAAACCTCGGGGACCAAAACTGTCAAATCCTAAAACTTGTTTTACACTTGAAACTACATTTTAACATGGAATGATAAAGCTTCGGAACTTCAAGGACCTGTTCTGTATTAAACCCAAACTTTCTTTCCCCAGAACCGGTCATGGGTTCGAAACCCGCAGACCCCGGTTTTTCCCCCGATTTAGCCAAAACTCGAAATCCCGTCCCAATTCAGTGAACCTCGAACTCGTCTCCCACGTGCGACCCAACCCCGATGAACTTCAATGCTCGGACACGGCCCGAGACCGGTGCAATTTCGAATTTGAACTCGGCAACTCCACCCGTCGCCTCCCCACCTAATCAAGCGTTTAATGCACGAATTCGCAATAAAAGTCGACCCATACACCTAAACGATATCACACTCCAACTCAGTAAACTCTCAATTTCACCGATTAGAACCGGAACTACCCGAATCCTCCCTCGCGACCGCCGGCGACAAGACCAACCCGTTCTCCTTCATTCTGTCATCTTTTCATGTAATTCGACGTAGCATTAGTTTCGGTTTCATTCTAGAATCGATTGCCCTCTGTCAATTGCTAAAGACAGAGGGATCTACACGTCATATTGGACGAGGTTCGTTTCTAGGGTTCATGTCAATTTGGGGGTAATACGGGATGATATTCATGAAATTGATAATCCGTGTTTTAACTTAACGAGCCCGTAGGCGGGATGGTCAGAGTGTGTGTGTATGCGGGTGAACCGGGCAGGGTGTGACACCCGACATTTCAGGTCAATATCCGTACATGTTATAAACGAGTTTACATTATAATTGTTTTCGAGATTTACTTAATTTCACAATCAAGGACATTAAGGTCTAACAAAAACCATACATTGTCTCATTTCATATTTTAGTTATTCTAAGAGTTACCGATTCATGTACCCGTATAAACCGACTAAATACAAACATTAGTGGTTAAATTAAATAACCAGAAAAATATATATACATATATATTACATAAACTCTACGTTGGACAATAATTTAATTTTTAGACTAAATCATATAATATACGTAAAAGTAAAATATCGAACCCTTTCGAAGACGTTACCATGTAGCGTCACCTTTAGGTACGTATACCTACAAATAATCACCTCAACGAATTATACAATCCAAGATTTCAATATCTTTCGTTAACAAGCCATAAACTTAATAAATTTATAATACCGTGGAGAACCTAAACCAAATTAAATTACCATTTGAAACTCTAATTAATATTAATACACTTAATGGATTAAATAAATTTACACTTAAATCTAATTATTTGATTAATTAACCCCAACCCACCCTTGACTTTCTCGGCCGAAGCCAGAGAAGACCCCCCCCCCATTCACACTACTGTTTTCCTCTCATTCAAATTCTTTATCTTTAAACCCATACCTCATGACTTCAAAACTCAGATATAAACCATACCACCTCAATCACCATTCTCACGAACCCCTTTCATCATTCTCACTTTCTTACGGCAATCTCTCCAATTTTCTTCAAGTCGAAGTCAAGTTTTAAGGCAAAATCCACCATATTTCGGTATTATAAGGAGCTTTCAAGGATTTCTAACCAAGAGAATTCAAGACCATCTTCTCTGTTTCTCTAAAAAATCATCATCTCTGTTTAGAGGTAAAAACTCAATATTATTCATATTATTTTCTTTAAAACCGTAGCTAAACATACAGTTTACTCGAACGTAAGAAAAATAACCAGAAAAGTGTGTCGAATTCAAGATTAAAACATGAATATATGCGTATATGTATGAATAAAGTTTTGAAACTGATTCTGTCAATCAAAATTTCAGTAATCGAAACTATAGTTTCGATACCTGTTTACTCAATCGAAACTAAGTAATTTCGATACCTGTTTACTCAATCGAAACTAAGTAATTTCGATACCTGTTGTTCAATCGAAACTAAGTAGTTTCGATACCTATTACTCAATCGAAACTAGGTAGTTTCGATACCTTTCTTAACCAATAGTTTCGATACCCAGTTTGCTCAATCGAAACTAGGTAGTTTCGACATCTGTTCTGTTCAATCGAAACTAGGTAGTTTCGATACCTATTTCAAGCCCAATAGGCAGTAACTTAGAACTATTTTATAACGAAACAAGTGTTGAAAAAAAACTAAAAAGATATTTAAACAAAAGCAATCAGATTTGCTAAGTCGGTGAACAATTTGCATATGAGACATTCTGTCATAACACGAATTACCCTTTTGTAATTAGGGTACGAATAGTCAAGTTGACTAGAATAATTATCATTGCAAGCATACACAAACTCAAGGTGAATTTCACGACCCCTTTTTACTGTTTTCAATATTTGGGGGAAGAACATACTTACAACTATTTTTATGTGATAACAAGAGAATAAGACTCGACTTTTATGTTTACATGAGTTAAACGATTTTAGGCCGCTAAAGTCCCCTGGAACAATTTAGTAACCATTAACTGTAGCCTAGGGTCCTATGAATAGTACTATGGAGAGTGACGTCTCCCGGTCATGGTTAGTCGCGCTAACCACAATCTGGAGGATTTATGGCCGCATAGAACCGGATAACGAAATTAGGGGCGAAGAACAATTGTCATGGTTTGGTTACGGCTCATGTAGGAACATATTATTTGTATTCCTAGCTAGTTTACAAATGGGTCAAACAATTCTTATTCTGATTATCACATGCACCTGAAACTATTTACGAACAATTGAATTTTACAAAGAACTATTTGATTAAACCTGTGAACTCACCAACCTAGTGTTGACATTTTCAAGTATGTTTTTCAGGAAATTGAACGTGATCGCAAGGTTAGCAATGTAGATTACATGCATGCACGATGGATACAACTTTTGGGGGATTTCTCTTGTATAACTCATTGTAATAGAGTCATATTTGTGAAATCTTCACTTTTTGTAAACTCAATTTACATTTTGTAATGTAAAACTTTAAACTTGTTTATGTATCCATTTATCATGTATGTGTTTGTGGTAATCATATGCTTTGGAAACCATGTAATGTTACGCCTCGCGTTTCCGCCTTGGCGGGGTGTGACAGAAATTGGTATCAGAGCTATTGATTATAGCGAACTAGGAGTCTAAAATGGAACCTAGTCTATAATTTAAATGACTCACTAAAACGTTTTCATTGCATAACCATTCATCTTGTCACATGGATATTTTAGTCACAAGCATGTCGTCACACTCTGACCCCGTCTCTGCCTCTGAATCCAACGAGGAACTTTCCGCCACACGCCCCAAAAATCGAGTACACGTTCGCAGCTCCATACCACCCAATGTCGCCCTGGGAGAACCGCCTATTGTCTACCGAAAGAAAAGCGGAGGACCAATTATGGTAAAAAGTGCTAGGAAAAAGGTTCGATTTCCACGCAAGAGGACCCTGGCAGCCCGTGACCCAGAAAACTTGGAGACTGATGAGGAACCACCTAGGCAACGACCCTGTTACCACCCTACGGTGGGGACTATCCGTTGGATGCGCCGTACCCTGTCACGATGGAGGGAGATGGAGAGCATTCCCTCTACCTTTGAGCTCGGAGAGTCCTCCAACTCCCCAACACCCCTTCCCCACACTGGGGAAGCCATGGAGCTCACAGTGCCTACATTAGTAGCACGTGTTCATACGCACGAAGAGCGTCTTGATGATCTCCTAGATGATATTTAGGCACATGGGGATGCAGCCACGCGACTACGTCAAGGGCTCGGATCTCGAATACGGACAGCACCCGAGACAAACAGGGTGCCACTGACTACCTAGGGTTGAGAGCTGATATGGACTTGCAGTTCACTCTCACGGTCCGAGACATGGTGGAGGCACTGGAAGAAAGGACTTTGGCTGCAGAATTTGTGGATAGGGCTAGCTTTGTCATGGCAGGACTTGCCATGATGATTGGATTGTACTCCCACTTCTTCTTTTAAACCTATTATGGGCGGGTTGTGCCCATAGCACATTATGTAGTTTAAAACTTTGGTACTGATGTGGTCATGTGAATCCATCCCTTTTGTATCCTTGTCTTTTGGAACAATGTACTATGCATGTTTTAACTATGTATGTGATGGTTTATGTTGTAATGATGGTTGTTTACGTTTGATGTTGTTGTATCCTTATGTCATGATCTATCATTATTATGATATAATGTTGTTTCTTTTTAATTGATATGTTAGAAAGAACGTCATGGCACCTAAGCGTACGACACCCCGTGACACTACTGGTGACAACAACGAGACGATTTCCCCAAACGTGGAGTAACTCATAGCACAGCGAGTAGCTGCTGCCATGGAGCAGTATGAGGCAAATCGAAATAATGGAGGAGGAAACAGCAGTGGTACCGGCGGAGGAGGTGCAGGAGGTAGCGGTACAGCCGGAGGTTCCGGAGGTAATAGAATAAATAAGCCGTAACACATAGTCATGATCCGAATTAATGACGTTATGACTTGTAATTCTACAGATGCTCCAAATAGGAAGTGCTCCTACAAGGCCTTTCAATCTTGCAACCCCCGCAACTTCAATGGCACCGAGGGTGCAGTTGGGCTAATGAGATAGATAGAAAAGATGGAGTCGGTGATTGATATTAGTGAATGCACCGCTGACTGCATGGTGAAGTATTCTACATGCACGCTCACTGATAAGGCTTTAACTTGGTGGAATTCACAAGTGAAAACCGTAGGAAGACAGATTGCATACCAACTGACTTGGGAGGAGCTGAAAGCCATGATGACTGAGGAGTACTGTCCTCGAAATGAGTTGCAAAAGATCGAATCTGAAATGTGGAATTTACAAATGATAAGAGATGATGTGGCTGGTTACACTGACCGATTCAATGAGTTAGCAAGTTTGGTTCCACACATGGTTACCCCATAATACAAGAAGGTTGAAAGATATTTGTGGGGTCTTGCACCTCAAATCCGAAGCCTGGTGACTTCATCAAACCCTATGGATGCCAAGAGCGCTATAATTCTAGCTTTCAAGCTAAGAGATAATGCTGTGCGTGATGGTTTGTTTGAGAAGAAGGAGTCCGAGGAAGGAAGGTCTGGGGAAAAGAGGAAATGGTTTGGAAAACCAAGTAATCAAAACAAGAATCAAACTTACAAGAGACCTGGAACTATGAAAGCCTATGCTGTCAACACTATGGAACAAAAAGGATATCTAGGAACACGACCGAGGTGTAACAAATGTGGATATCATCACAGTGGAAGGTGTACCCAATGTGGAAAGTGTAAAAAGTATGGGCATCTAGCCCACAACTGTTGGAACAATGCGAACCCTAATAAGATCAATCAAGTAGCAGGAAAGGTCAACCCATGAGCAGAAAGGATGAATCAGGGATGCTTTGAGTGTGGAGATCCAAAGCACTTTAGAAAAGACTGTCCAAAGTTGAAGAACCGAAACGACAATCAGGCCCGTGGAAGAGCATTTGTGATGGGGGCTGGTGACGCACGACAAGATCCGAACATTGTCACTGGTACGTTCCCGATAAATAATCACTATGCCTCTATACTTTTCGATACGGGTGCTGATATGAGTTTTGTGTAAAATGACTTTAAGTCCCTACTCGGTATTAAGCCCAGCAAACTAGACCAAAATTATACAATTGAATTAGCAAACGGGAAATTAATTAAAACCGAAGAAGTCATTCAGGGTTGTACTCTATGTTTGAAAAACCACACATTTAGTATAGACTTGTTACCCGTTGACCTGGGAAGTTTTGACGTTGTTATTGGTATGGATTGGTTGTCGAAGAATCACGCCGAGATTGTTTGTTTTGAGAAGATTGTTCATATTCCCCTCCCAAACGGAGAAGTTCTTTCGGTTCAAGGTGAGAAAAGTGGAGTGACATTGAGGATGATAAACTGCATGAAAGCTCGTAAGTACCTACGTAAAGGCTATTGCGTGTTCCTGGCTCACGTCGTTGAGAAGAAACCCGAGGAACGTCGACTTGAAGACATACCAATCGTTAAGGATTACCCCGAAGTTTTTCCTGAAGACTTACCTGGATTACCACCACCGAGGCAAGTCGAATTCCGAATCGACTTGGTACCAGGAGCCGCCCCGGTTGCGCGATCGCCGTATCGATTAGCACCTTCTGAAATGCAGGAATTATCAAATCAACTCTAGGAGTTGCTTGATAAAGGTTTCATAAGACCGAGTTTCTCACCTTGGGGAGCTCCGGTCCAATTCGTAAAGAAAAAGGATGGAACCTTTAGGATGTGTATTGATTACCGAGAATTAAACAAGCTTATAATCAAACACCGATATCCACTTCCTCGAATAGACGATTTGTTCGATCAACTACAAGGTTCTAACTTCTACTCTAAGATCGATCTACGTTCGGGGTATCATCAACTAAGAATCCAAGAAGAAGATGTACCAAAGACGGCATTTAGGACTCGTTATGGCCACTACGAATTCCTAGTTATGCCGTTTGGTTTGACGAACGCACCAGCTGTTTTTATGGATCTCATGAACCGAGTGTGCAAGCCATACTTGGATAAATTCGTGATAGTATTTATTGATGATATATTAATATATTCACGAACCAAGGAGGATCATGAACATCATCTGAAATTAATTTTGGAACTACTCAGCAACGAGAATCTTTACGCTAAATTCTCTAAGTGTGAGTTTTGGATTCGAGAAGTGCATTTTCTTGGACATGTCATCAACAAGGAAGGAATTCACGTTGATCCATCTAAAGTAGAAGCGATCAAAAACTGGGAAGCACCAAAGACTCCGACAGAAGTGCATCAATTTTTGGGTTTGGCCGGCTACTACAGAAGATTCATTGAGAATTTTTCAAAAATAGCCCTGCCTTTAACCACATTAACCCAGAAAGAAAAGAAGTTTGATTCGAGTGACAAGCAAGAGTCAGCTTTCCAATTACTGAAGCAGAAGCTGTGTAGTGCACCGATCTTATCCCTTCCTGAGGGAAAACAATTTTGTCGTATACTGCGATGCATCACACCAAGGACTTGGCTGTATGTTAATGCAAAGAGACAAAGTCATCGCATATGCCTCACGACAACTAAAAGTGCACGAAAAGAATTATATGACCCACGACTTGGAGTTAGGCGCAGTTGTGTTTGCGCTCAAGATTTGGAGACATTATCTTTATGGTACGAGATGCACTATTTTTACTGATCACAAGAGTCTCCAACATATCTTTGATCAAAAAGAACTTAACATGAGACAACGTCGTTGGGTAGAATTACTAAACGACTATGATTGTGATATCAAGTACCATCCCGGGAAAGCCAATGTCGTAGCAAACGCCTTAAGCCGCAAGGAACGAGTTAAAACTCTTCGTGTTCGTGCCCTAGGATTAACAATTCACACGAGTCTTACTACTCAAATCCGAATGGCACAACAAGAAGCACTTAAAGAAAAGAACATCCAAAATGAAGCACTACGTGGAATGATCAAACAATTGGAGTCTAAGTCAGATGATACGTTTTACTTCATGGACAGAATTTGGGTGCCGAGTAACGGTAACTTACGTAGGTTGATTATGAATGAAGCCCACAAGTCCAGGTACTCCATTCACCCAGGTTCAGATAAGATGTATAAAGATCTAAAAGAATTATATTGGTGGCCCAATATGAAAGGAGATATTGCCACATATGTCAGTAAATGCTTAACGTGTTCAAAAGTAAAAGCCAAACATCAGAAACCGTCTGGCTTGTTACAACAACCCGAAATTCCCCAATGGAAATGGGAACAGATTTCTATGGATTTCATCATGAAATTACCCAAGACGTCGAGCGGGTATGACACGATATGGGTAATTGTCGATCGTCTGACAAAATCAGCTCATTTTATACCCATCAAAGAGACGGATAAAACCGAGAAACTTGCAAAGCTTTATATCAAGGAAGTTGTGGCTAGGCATGGAGTGCCAATTTCTATTATCTCTGATAGAGACAACAGATTCGTGTCTAGAATCTGGAAATCATTACAAGAAGCCATGGGCACACGTCTTGACATGAGCTCGGCATATCACCCACAAACAGATGGTCAAAGCGAAAGGACCATTCAAACTTTAGAGGATATGCTCCGTGCGTGTGTAATTGATTTCGGAGGAAATTGGGATACTCATTTACCGTTGGCAGAGTTTTCCTATAATAACAGCTACCACACGAGCATTAAGGCAGCTCCGTTTGAAGCTTTATATGGTCGTAAATGCCGCTCACCGCTATGTTGGGCGGAAGTTGGTGAAAAACATTTGACAGGTCCTGAGATTGTCCAGGAAACCACTGATAAGATCTACAAAATTAAGGACCGTTTGAAAGCGGCCCGAGATAGACAAAAGAGCTATGCTGATAACAGACGGAAACCATTAGAATTTCAAATTGGTGACCGAGTAATGTTAAAAGTCTCACCATGGAAAGGCGTTGCGAGGTTTGGTAACCGTGGTAAGCTCAACCCTAGATACGTTGGACCGTTTGAAATACTGGCTAGGGTTGGCCCTGTAGCCTACAAGCTCAAACTACCACAAGAACTAAGCAGCGTACACGATACATTTCATGTGTCGAATCTCAAAAAGTGTTTGTCCGACGAGACTTTGATCATACCACCTAATGAAATTCATATTGATGATAAACTTCATTTCATCGAGGAACCAATTGAGATTACAGATTGGAAAGTTCAAAGGCTGAGACGTAGTCGAATCAAACTGGTTAAAGTACGTTGGAACTCAAAACGTGGTCCTGAGTATACATGGGAACGAGAGGACCAAATGAAAACAAAATACCCCTCCTTGTTTAAGGATGCACCAGTTCAAGATGGCACGAATTGAATTTTGGGACGAAATTCTGTTAACATTGGGAGAATGTGACACCCGACATTTCAGGTCAATATCCGTACATGTTATAAACGAGTTTACATTATAATTGTTTTCGAGATTTACTTAATTTCACAATCAAGGACATTAAGGTCTAACAAAAACCATACATTGTCTCATTTCATATTTTAGTAATTCTAGGAATTACCGATTCATGTACCCGTATAAACCGACTAAATACAAACATTAGTGGTTAAATTAAATAACCAGAAAAATATATATACATATATATTACATAAACTCTACGTTGGACAATAATTTAATTTTTAGACTAAATCATATAATATACGTAAAAGTAAAATATCGAACCCTTTCGAAGATGTTACCATGTAGCGTCACCTTTAGGTACGTATACCTACAAATAATCACCTCAACGAATTATACCATCCAAGATTTCAATATCTTTCGTTAACAAGCCATAAACTTAATAAATTTATAATACCGTGGAGAACCTAAACCAAATTAAATTACCATTTGAAACTCTATTTAATATTAATACACTTAATGGATTAAATAAATTTACACTTAAATCTAATTATTTGATTAATTAACCCCAACCCACCCTTGACTTTCTCGGCCGAAGCCAGAGAAGACCCCCCCCCCCCCATTCACACTACTGTTTTCCTCTCATTCAAACTCTTTATCTTTAAACCCATACCTCATGACTTCAAAACTCAGATATAAACCATACCACCTCAATCACCATTCTCACGAACCCCTTTCATCATTCTCACTTTCTTACGGCAATCTCCCCAATTTTCTTCAAATCGAAGTCAAGTTTTAAGGCAAAATCCACCATATTTCGGTATTATAAGGAGCTTTCAAGGATTTCTAACCAAGAGAATTCAAGACCATCTTCTCTGTTTCTCTCAAAAATCATCATCTCTGTTTAGAGGTAAAAACTCAATATTATTCATATTATTTTCTTTAAAACCGTAGCTAAACATACAGTTTACTCGAACGTAAGAAAAATAACCAGAAAAGTGTGTCGAATTCAAGATTAAAACATGAATATATGCGTATATGTATGAATAAAGTTTTGAAACTGATTCTGTCAATCAAAATTTCAGTAATCGAAACTATAGTTTCGATACCTGTTTACTCAATCGAAACTAAGTAATTTCGATACCTATTTACTCAATCGAAACTAAGTAATTTCGATACCTGTTGTTCAATCGAAACTAAGTAGTTTCGATACCTATTACTCAATCGAAACTAGATAGTTTCGATACCTTTCTTACCCAATCGAAACTAGGTAGTTTCGATACCTAGTTTGCTCAATCGAAACTAGGTAGTTTCGACATCTGTTCTGTTCAATCGAAACTAGGTAGTTTCGAGACCTGTTTCAAGCCCATTGGGCAGTAACTTAGAACTATTTTATAACGAAACAAGTGTTGAAAAAAAACTAAAAAGATATTTAAACAAAATCAATCAGATTTGCTAAGTCGGTGAACAATTTGCATATGAGACATTCGGTCATAACACGAATTACCCTTTTATAATTAGGGTACGAATAGTCAAGTTGACTATAACAATTATCATTGCAAGCATACACAAACTCAAGGTGAGTTTCACGGCCCCTTTTTACTGTTTTCAATATTTGGGGGAAGAACATACTTACAACTATTTTTATGTGCTAACAAGAGAATAAGACTCGACTTTTTTGTTTACATGAGTTAAACGATTTTAGGCCGCTAAAGTCCCCTGGAACAATTTAGTAACCATTAACTGTAGCCTAGGGTCCTATGAATAGTACTATGGAGAGTGACGTCTCCCGGTCATGGTTAGTCGCGCTAACCATGATCTGGAGGATTTATGGCCGCATAGAACCGGATAACGAAATTAGGGGCGAAGAACAATTGTCATGGTTTGGTTACGGCTCATGTAGGAACATATTATTTGTATTCCTAGCTAGTTTACAAATGGGTCAAACAATTCTTATTCTGATTATCACATGCACCTGAAACTATTTACGAACAATTGAATTTTACAAAGAACTATTTGATTAAACCTGTGAACTCACCAACCTAGTGTTGACATTTTCAAGTATGTTTTTCAGGAAATTGAACGTGATCGCAAGGTTAGCAATGTAGATTACATGCATGCACGATGGATACAACTTTTGGGGGATTTCTCTTGTATAACTCAATGTAATAGAGTCATATTTGCGAAATCTTCACTTTTTGTAAACTAAATTTACATTTTGGAATGTAAAACTTTAAACTTGTTTATGTATCCATTTATCATGTATGTGTTTGCGGTAATCATATGCTTTGGAAACCATGTAATGTTACGCCTCGCGCTTCCGCCTTGGCGGGGTGTGACACAGGGACCCGAGTTCGAACCCATTAAACCGAATTCCACCTATTTTATTTTTTATAGCCATTTTCAAACAATGTTATACTTTGATAATTTTTTTATAAATTCTGTGACACTTTTGTGAACTTGAATATGAATTTTATGTATATTTTCATATTCCGGAACTATCATTTACTCATTAAACTTAGCCTAAATTCATAATAATTAATTTTCAAAATAGTTTTTAAATACTTAAAAGCTATAAAAATATCCTTGAAACCTTACAAAACTCATGGTTTCAATAAAAATGATTTTTATTATTTTTCTGAGTTATCTTAAGTTTATTTAATTATTTTCGTAAACTTATAAGTTTTATAAGAACAAAAAAAACATGAGAAATAAAAATACTTTATTTCCTACATACATATGAACTTATAAACTTTAAAGATTTATAATTTAAAGTATAAACTTTATAAAACGTTTCACTTAACATATTTGTTATAGTTCACATTATGTATTTAAAACTCAAAATCGCATTTTAACACCTTTACTTAATTACAAGTTAGATTGTAAATACTTAATGCTAAAAAAAAAACTTAAAGGGATTGTTATTCTTGTGAATAATTATTTACCCTTAATAATTACGAATTCTTAAAATGGCTACTATAAAGCTTTAATAGTAATTATCCTTTAAATAATTATTTATCCTTAGTCATTATTTAATTATTAATCTTTGGTAATTATGTATTCTTTAATAGTCATTAATCTTTAATAATTATTTAACCCTTCAATTATCAATTGTTACAACTTTATATTGGGAAAACTATCTTAGATTATTGTAATTAATAAATATAAGGTTTTTCTAAATAATTAATTTAAGTAATAATTATTCTAAACTATTAAACTTGATGTCCAACTCTTTACATTACCAATTCAAAACCTTATTCAAAACTTTGATTTAAACTTCATAAACACAAAATCATTCACGTCTCCCAATTGGAACCCTAGTTGAATCGTAAAATCCTATATCTTTTTCTTTCATAAACTTATAAGGTTATACTTGAGATCTTTAGACTTGTATTCTTAGGCTCGTTGTGAGGATATTCTCCCTCAAAGTCTTGCTACACTTACTCTTGTCGGATACTCTTCGTCAAAATCCAAGTGAGTATACTTAGCCCCCTTTTCCCTTTCTATACTTTTGGGGTGAAACATGTTCAAAACTTTAAACTTATACAATTCTTATACAAACTATGACTATGTGCTTATTCTTATGTTAAACTTGAGACTTGTATGCTTAGATTAAACTTAAAACTAGCATATTCATTAACTTTGATCAAGCCTATAGTAACAATGATAGATCTATTGTATTTGACCAATCCACCATGATTGATTGACCCCTTCGGGGGGGAGCCCTTGGTGATTGTTACTGAATTAAACTTTTAAACTTGAGACTTATAAGGGTAACCTGCGGGTTATGCCTAAACTTGGTTGGAGGGTTGAAGTGCACAATGTTTAAGATACTTGTTTCTCATACTTACATTATAGAATGCATATATCATAGTGAATTGTAATTCTTGTTCTACATCATGAGACTTGTTTGTGATCACATAGGACGCTTTGGACCTAGACTACTTATTAAATAAATGTTGTATACTTGTTATTTTCTTTGTATTGAACCTTTGAATCTATTTATTAATGAAATATTGAAACTTTAATAGTCAACCTTGTGCTATTGAACAACCGCGTTCGCCCCTACGTATAATCCGCCGTCGGTTGGGGTGTGACAATAATAAATGGAAAATGATAATACAACTGGATCTACTTGTTTGTTTATATAAATAAATAATTGAAAACGCATCTAATTAGTGACGTTTGGTAGACCCAGCCAGCTTGAATAACTTAAATAGCCTGTGAGTGTTACTTAGGAATAATCACGTAATAAATTCATGATATCTTGTGGGTACTCATTTAGGGTAATGGTAATACTGAAACTGTCAACATAGGGTGATAGGTATCACATTAAGTTAATATTTAGAGGTTTTTGAAAACTTTCATGGCACACCACTCTCTTTTTATGAGAATAAATCCGAGTTTCGGTGGCGCCCATTCCATAAATCCATAATTTCCATAACTATGAGCTTAATTAATTTGAAAATTGAGTCTTGCTTATGTGTTTCCCTCTGTTATGGTGACTTAGAGAATACACCCCTAAGTGAGATTTATGTGCTTAAACGTTTAGAATCTTGTCTATGTGTTAGCTTCTAGGATAGTGACTTGGTTGAGACGCCTCTAGACGAAAGTTCTTATGCCTTAATTAACGCTCAGTTCCACCCATTCAATCCATATCCATTGATTTCTAAAAATATGTAAATCTTAGTTTAACGTGGTGGGCAAATCTAAATGGTTTAACCCATGCCTAAACATGACCATGAGATGGGACTAGGTAGAGTTGTAGCTTCTAAGTGTGAGAAACATAGATAGATTGATTATTGTATAAAATGGAATTAGAACACATCACGGGGGCTAGATAGTTGGTGGTTGGGTTTAATCGGACAGAAATACTGATTATTTCTTTTTAACGCGTGAGTATGTTTAACTAATTGGTAATTGATATTTGTAAAGTTAGATCTCAGTTATAATTCCATTGCAGACTTTTTCGAGGACGAAAAAAGGTTAAGTGTGGGGATGTTTGATGTAGTGCAAAGCACACATCTTTATTCCTGTGTTTTAGAGTCGTTTTACTTAGTTTTGTATTCGTTTTGAGTCATTTTTGTTATGTTTTGAGTCTACGTTATGTTTACTGGTGCTCGTAGTAATAATGAGTGAAAACCCGAAGAAACCAAGCACGAGAATAAAGTCCAAGAAAAAAAAGACAAAAATATGGAAATTTATCCTCTCACGGTACGCGAAGACCCGAAGACCATCTCTCGCAACACGCGAGATAGAAGAAAAATGCGCCCGGCTAGTTTGGCCCTCGCGGTACGCGAGGGGCTTGACTATATCTCTCGCGATACGCGAGAGACGCATAATCCGTGAAAAAACCTAAAAAGCAAATTTAATAGAATTGTAATCCCATAATCAAAAGAGTTCGTATTCCAGCCGTCTTGAGAGAGAAAAGGGGCGATATTGGGAGCAAGAAGTTGAATTGAAGTGCAAGATCGAAGCTTTTGATTTTGGGTTTGTGTAGTTTAGCTTATTCGGTTTTAAAGTTCGAATCTTTGTGTTTGTTTTCTTTGTTTGAAACCATGGTGAATGTTAATTACTTCTGTTTTGGTTGTTTAAGCATGATCTTAGGCTAAAACCTTAATGCTGCCTAGGTCACATGATGAATATTTGTTAAAGTTATAATTTTTACTGGTTTTGCATTCATGTGATGGTTTTATGATTTAGTAAAGATTCTAGTTTAATAATTATGATGTATAAGCATGTTTGAATCTGATTGTGTGAATGATTTCAATTTCTTGCGTTGATTGTGGTTGTCTGCCAGTTCGATTAGCGTATCTAGGTCATAGATCTTAGGGTTTGTGCTTTCGGTGGTTTGCTAGATGTAGTGACCATAGGAGTTGTGATAGATTACTGATTAGAGTTAAGTGTGTATCCTAGTTTAATACCCGAGAGGTGAGAAGTAGTCGGTTAGTCTTCGTCATTAGGAATCCGAGTGTGAATTGTCTGAGAGGAAGTTGGTTTAGGTGTCTAGTGATTGTTGCTATTCTGAGTCATAGTTGTTATCTAGGATTACCCCATGCATTCCTTGAATGTATGGTGGATGGTGAGACTGAGAGGTAATCCGTTCATTAGGGTACTTGATCATAGTTGGAAATACCTGAGAAGTGATCCGACAATCTGGTGAGTTTAGTACACTTTAGGTAGCTTAGTTGGTGACACCCTGAGAGTGATTAGGGGTCCACTAGGTTGTCTTTAGTAGTTATCTTTAGAATCCCAGATACATCATAGTTCCAGAACCGGTAGAATTTGTGCTTTACAAGTAGGATTCCGACCTAGGTGGTATTCTTCCCATTCCTGATTTCATTTTAGTTCTTATCTTGATAGTTTGAATCGTCCTTAGTTTATTGAAGTCTTTAGTGATAATCAGTAGTGTAGTAAACCCCCCAACCAATCAATCTTTAGTCTGAGTTAGAGTCTAGTATTAGTATTCAGTGTCTCTAGGGTTCGATAATCCGGTTTACCATTAAGATGTGCTACACTCGATAGGTTCACTTGCCTGTCAGTGCGGTTTAGTTTTGTAGGTCCCTTCGGGCGTTACGGGTCTCTAGACTCGCAGTACGACACGGTGATAACGTGCGGAATCCATGATCAACGTGCTCGTGTAAATCAATCAACAACAACAGTGTAAATAAACGCTTTGTATTTCCACTCACAAACACTGATTACAAGCTCTAACAGATCTGTCTCTAAAATCTCCAAGACTTGTAATCTCTACACTAAGACTTGTAAACACCTATTTATACGAAAACACAAAACCACATAGCACCATAGGCGAACTTAACAAGTTCGCTCCTAAAGGTGATTAGGCGAACTTGTTAAGTTCGCCTCTCTACGAACTTACACATATTTGTTTGCTACAGTTACAAATTCATGCTCTAATAGAGTCCCTCTTAACTGCTGCAAACAATTCTGTCAATTACAAGTCAAAGACTCTAAGACTAAGACATAATATCTTGAAGCTCGTTGTCACCAGAATATGTTCCAACAGACTCCCCCTTGACAATAGCTTCAGAAGATTGTCATCCGTCTTCAAGATCATGAAACAATATGTAGTCTTCGTCTTGTTCATCTGCACACTCTCTCTTTTTTTCTATCTAGAAGAAAACTTGGGAGAACGACCCCTTGTCAACTTCTGTCTGCAACATTCAGATTTTGCAAAGGAGAACAACCAAGACTAACCAACAATTAAAATTTTTATGGAAGCTGGAAAAATAAAATCTTTTTGATTTTTCAAACTTAAGAAACACAAAATCCTTTTGGTTTTTCTTTGTACAAACTTAACTGTATAATACGAAATCACATCTTTTTGGTCAAACATCACGAGTAAGAAGATTATATCAGTATAAACAATGCATCAATCACACATTTTGGATAAACATCCATAAGCATTCTATGGGTATCCCATCCAGATTCATTCTTTCTTTTATTTCTTTTCTTTATACTAGATAGGTTCAAATCTAACTGATTTCTAACTGATTGATTTTGTTTATGTATGGGCAATCAAGGAGGACTATCAACAATACTTGGTACGTGGATATTGGTTGTTCTCGACATATGACAGGAAACATTCGTTTGCTTGAAGATGTTATTAAAATTGATGGCGGTTATGTCACTTTTGCTGGGAATAGAGGCGGGTACATAACAGGTCAAGGTACTTTGAAGAATGACAAGGTTAAATTTGAGAAGGTTAACTATGTTGAGCAACTTGAACACAATCTTCTGAGTGTATCTCAAGTATGTGACAAGAAGTTTTCATTCCATTTCAATGATACTGAATGTTATATCTTGAAGCCGGGATTTGTTTGGACCAATCAGTATTAGGAGCATTGAGGTAAATCTTACTGACTGGTGGTACAGATGATTTCTCTAGATTTTCTTGGGTTAAGTTCCTCGTTTCTAAAGCTGAAACAATAGAGATGGCACAGTTCTTAATCCTGGGTTTAGAGAATTTGTGCAAACAGAAAGTCAGAAGAATTAGGAGTGACAATGGCAGCGAGTTCAAGAATAGCAAGATGGGTTTATTTTGTTTACAAAAGGGAATTCATCATGAATTTAGTGCGCCATATGTACCTCAACAAAACGGAGTTGCTGAACGAAAGAACAGAACTTTATTTGAAACGGCATGTACGATGCTTGCAGATTCTAAGCTCCCTGTTACTTTTTAGGCAGAGGCTGTGAATACTGCTTGTCATGTTTTGAACAGAGTTCTGACCGTGAAGCGACACAATAAGACATGATATGAGTTGCTTAATAATTGGAAGCCTAATTTGGAGTATTTACTACCTTTTGGAAATCCATGTACTATGTTGAAGGTTAGAGATGTTCCAACCAAGTTCAGTGCTAAGGCTATTGAAGGAATATTTCTGGGGTATGTTGCTAATTCTACTACCAAGAGGGTTTATAACAAAGAGACTCTTCAGGTTGAGGAATGGTTTCATATTGATTGTTCAAATTTTTCTTTACCTCAAATGGCGATTGGACCAGACTGGGATTTTGATTATGACAGCTTATTCAAGTCTTTTCATTTACCTTATGATATTTCTCCTGAAGAAGCTGTTGTGTTGTATGAGTCTTGTCAGGATGCACATGATGGAGGTTTTATACCGACTTTGGTTCAAAGTTCATTTGTTCCATCTACTTCTACTCCTTATCCTAATGTTGCTTCTTGCTCGGAACCACAAGATTCTGATAGTGAGGAAGAAGATGTTGTTTTTCAAGATTCTTCTACTGATTCATTATTCGTTGATGAACCTTCTACTTTGACACATGTTCAGGGGGAGATTCCTACGAATCTGGACTTGGATATACCAGTTAATCAGAACGTGTCTTTTCAAACTGAAACGACTCAAGTTGATGTGTTGCCGGTTCCTGAAGTTGCTTCAATTAAAGAACTTAAAGATCATCCGGTGACAAATATAATTGGGAATTTGAGAGATGGAGTGCAGACGCATTCTTTAATCGAGAATACTTGTTTGTATACATCTATTAAGGATACTGGTGTTCTTAATGTTTGCTCACATTCGTGTTTTATTTCTCAGGTCTAACCAAAGAATGTGGTAATGGCTTTGCGCGATAACAATTGGATAGAATCAATGTAGGAAGAGCTTGCTCAATTTGATAAGCTAAAGGTCTGGAATCTTGTAGATCTTCCAAAGGGCGTGTATCCAATTGGCACTAAATGGGTGTTTAAATACAAGAAAGATGATCATGGTGTTGTGGTGAGAAATAAGGCAAGATTATTTGTACAGGGGTTCAATCAACAAGAAGGAATTGATTACACTGAGGTTTATGCACCTGTGGCTAGGCTTGAAGGTATTCATTTGTTTCTTGTTTTTGCATCTTACAAAGGGTTTAAGGTGTTTCAATTAGATGTGTAGAGTGTTTTCTTATATGATATTGTCAAGGAAGAGGTTTATGTGTGTCAGCCGCCGGGGTTTGAAGATCCAGTTCATCCTTCTAGAGTATTCAAGGTTGATAAAGCACTTTATGGCTTACATCAAGCTCCCCGAGCGTGGTACAAAACTTTGTCTAAACATCTCATGGAGGATTTGTGCGTGGCCAAATTGATTCAACCTTATTCATAAAGAAAGCATGGGGAGATTATCTACTGGTTCAGATATATGTAGATGACATTATCTATGGCTCAACAAACGAAGGGCTATGCAAAGAGTTTGAGAGTGTTATGAAATTGAAGTTTGAAATGTCAGCTATGGGAGAGTTATCATTTTTCCTTGGACTTCAAATTAATCAGAAGGAAGATGGTTTCTTTATTCATCAGTCTAAGTATGTCAAAGTCATCTTAAGCCGGTTCAAGATGGAAGACTGTACCCCATACGATACTCCAATTCCGGTGAATCGTAAGTTGAATCCTGACCCGGATGGAAAAGACATTGATTGCCGACTCTACCGGGCAATGATTGGATCTCTCATGTACTTAACCGCTTCAAGGCCAGATATAATGTTTCTTGTGTGTCTCTGTTGTAAATTCCAAGCAAAACGAAATGAGTCTCATTTGATAGCAGTCAAGAGAATCTTTCGTTATCTGAAAGGAAAACAAAGAATGGGATTATGGTTTCCACATGGTTCTAACTTTGAATTCAATACATATACTGATTCTGATTTTGGTGGTTGTTGTTTGGACAGAAAATCTACAACAGGTGGTTGCCAGTTTTTGGATAATCGTCTTGTTTCCTGGCAGTGCAAAAAGCAAACTACGGTCTCCATTTCAACATGTGAAGCAGAATACATTGTTGCTGCAAGTTGTTGTTCCCAAATCTTGTGGATCCAATAGCAATTAAGAGACTATGGTTTGAATTTCACAGGAACCCCCCATGTTTATTGATAATACTGCCACAATTTCCATAACAAATAATCCTGTTAAGCACAGTAAAACAAAGCACATTGAAATTAGATATCATTTTATTCGTGATTTTACAGATAAAAAGTTGATTGAGCTGGTGAAGGTACATACTGATGATAATTTTGCTGATCTCTTTACCAAGGCATTTTATCGTACCAGGTTTGAATTTCTGATCAAAATGATCGGTATGATCAATCCCGAATAAAAGTTTTCAAAAACAATTTTTCAGGGGAAATTTTGTTTTAATTTTCTTTTATTTTGCTTTATTATTTTTCTGCATTTTAAATTTCAGTCAAAAGTTGTTATTTATAAAAATTCAAAACAAAATGAAAAATATAAAATTGACTTCATTTAAAGTTAGAGAAGAAATGATAGTACATCAGTGAATAGTTTATCACACATGACCATAGTAGACCTTTGATATGATAATATGTGTGCGCATAGTGTATGGATTTGATCTAAATTTCAAAGTCTGCATGAACAAGAAATGATTGTGTTGTAGATGCACTACTCCTGATAATCTGTTTTAATTTAAATATGAGTTTGAAACTTGGATTGTCAATAAACTAGAAGCGTTTTTGGACCAATAGTAGTGTGAAAAATAAATAAGATTTTACTACATATGTGATTTGAATCCATTATATGCCTGGGTGTGTGTGTAAAAGATCGTTATCAGATAAAGAATATATGGTTTTAAGAATTTCATGAGACCAATATCGGGATATATCTTTAGCACAAATTCATTCAGTTCACTTCATTACCCATGCCCCCAAAAACATGCAATGTGTTGTTGAACTTAGATATGTTTCTGACAACATCTGTTAGAACATATGATAGCCCTTGGATCATATTGATACATCATCTATATTGATTTCATTGAAATTTATCCAGATAGTAGTTGGATCCCCATACCTGAATCTATTGATTCTCATTCTAAAGCCAATTCATTAGAATCTTTTGATTCTGAATCTTCTTGATTCTTATATCCTTTGGGATATGCTATTCTATTCTTGTGCTAACAGAGATAACTTCATCTTGGTGATTGATCTAATCTTGCAATATATCATATATGTCTTGAAGATAATGCAATTTTAAATTTTGTTGGGCATATGTGTGGGTACACGATGTTTTTCATCTAAATGGTACTAACTCAAATGAATCTGGAAGAAAAATGCTTATAGTTTCAAATCTTATAATATTGACAACTTAAGTGTTCATGCTTTGTATTACAAATTCGGTAAGAATAATTGAGCATTTCATGACCTGATCTTGTTTACTTTGAAATTTATCGCGTATCATTTCAAGTGATGGTTAAATTGATTGAAAAGATTATAAGACTTGGAGATTTTAGAGACATATATGTGAAAGCTTGTAAACAGTGTTTGATAAGGAATTACAAAGATTGCACATAATGAAAAAGGTATGAATTGAATAAGAATGATTTTAGTTGTTTCATATCAAATTTGGAGAAATAAGAAGGTAATCCTGATCATTTGTTTGAAAAGAATTAGTGAATTCATTTCACATGAATATCATAATTCATTTCTTATCATAGGTTACCCATAGTTTATGATAGAATGTGTGATGAATTGCTTAGATACTGATATGATCTTCTCACTCATGATGTTCAAATAAAAATATGTGATTCAATTTGTTTAGATAAAAACCAAAAATATGTGATTTCGTTTGTATAGATAAAATCCAAAAAGATTTTCTTTCCGTCTTCCATGAAAATTCTATCTTTTAATTTTATTAAAATGATTCGGGATTTGATTGGATACATGTTACAGATGGAAGGTCACAAGGTTTTGGAATGTTGATGGTTGAGGTTTTCTTAAGTTGAAATTCCTAAATATTTCAAAGAGTAAAGGTGAAGCGAACATAACAAGTTCGCCTGATACTTGTTAAGAGAACTTACTAAGTTCGCCTGATTAAGCGAACTTAAGTGAGAGTATATATATCATTTCAGACGAACATGCTCAGCACTTTTTGTCTTTTTCTTGAGCGAACATAGTCACAGTTGTGCGAACTTTCCTTATGTAAAAATCTAGTGTGTTGGATCGAAATTTCGAGGTTTAAGTCTTGTTCATTTTTGGGTTGCGATTCTTTTTAAGGTAGATTCACTTAATTTCATCTGTTCAATCGATCGGAAATCGAGTTTTTGACCCTGTTTTCTTTGCCTTTGACTGTTGGTCTAGTTATAGGGTCTAAGAGGGTGTGTTTGTGGATAAAAATCAAAATTGATGCTTAAAATTGCTTAATCGATGTTATACGATGCTTATGGTGTGAGGGATTTGATTTGAAAACATTGAATTGAACAAGTTTGAAATTTGGTTTGAATTTGAATCGACAGGCGAACTTGTTCAGGAGAACTTATTATGTTCGCCTCTTGTAACTCTAAGTGAACTTAGTAAGTTCGCCTAGGTGTTCAGTACTGAGTTGGACTTGTCATTTTTTTTTTTGTGTTGTGTGTGTTTGCAATTTTTTTTGTTTTGTTTTTGTGTTTGTCATATATATGTGTGTTTCTTATATACTGTGTGTAACTATATACTAATGTTGTTTCATATCCATTTCATATACAGATGGATCGCCGTGTTGAGTACAAGCATAATCAGGTTGCTTTGTTAGATCCTGAATTGTCGGAAGTGGTAAACTATCAAGGCATCATTAACTTTCTGAATAGATCCAGGCTGCACGGGGTGTTAGGACATGTTTTGTAACTGTTGATAAAATTCTGTGTAAGTTCTGCTAGAGGCGAACTTAACAAGTTCGCCTAGCCTATCAGAGGCGAACTTATTAAGTTCGCTTAGCTTATTAGAGGCGAACTTAATAAGTTCGCCTAAGCATCTTTGAGGCGAACTTTTTAAGTTCGCCTATAGCAGATCGTTTGTCTATAAATAGGATATTTCAGCAGAAACAGAAAATAGACTAGAGACTGAGAGAAATTCTGTAATATTGTAAACTGATATTGTGGTGGAAATACAAAGCGTTTATTTACACCGTTGTTGTTGATTGAGTTACACGAGCACGTTGATCATGGATTCCGCACGTTATCACCGTGTCGTACCGCGAGTCTAGAGATCCGTCACGCACCGAATTAGGGACCTGCAAGTGGTATTAGAGCTTTTGCTCTCGATTAGCAGAAGATTCGTGGTGTTTTCGTGTCAAATCAACATCAAATTTCAGAGAATTTGAAGATTTTTCATCTTTTTGTGTTCGTGACAAAAATGGATAAATTTTGATAAATTTGGATTGATTTTGGATTCTTTTGATGAAATTGATCCGATAGAAGTGTTTCAAATCAGTTTCTACACATTCCTATAGTTCAACTTCATCAAATTCCATCAATTCAGCAAGATATGATGATTTTCAGAATTTTTGGTTCGTGTTTGGGTTGAACAGCTGAACCAGGCGAACTTAATAAGTTCGCTTCACTCAGTTTAGGCAAACTTAATAAGTTCGCTTGGTGAAGATCAGGCGAACTTAACAAGTTCGCTTGGGGTCAAGTTCGCTCAGTTAGGCGAACTTATTAAGTTCGCTTAGGCAGTATCAGGCGAACTTAGCTACTGTTCTTAAAAAAAGAATTTAAAAAAAATATATTTTGGCGTGAAAATTCTTCTTGTCCAAATTTGTTAGGGAAAGCTTATATGGTCGTTTTGAATCATTTTTGAAATTTTGAATTTTCAAAATTTTTTAAAAAGAGTATTTTGGCGGGAAATTTTTTCCGGATATTTTCGCAAAAATTTCAAAATGTCAATTTCTTATGATGATAATAAGATTAGAACTATGCCACCGAGGCTTTTGTGCATATCAGATTTTCGTAGCTGGAAAGTCCGGTTCGAACAGTTCGTATCAGAAATTGATGAAAACTTTTGGACATCCATATTTGAAGGATATGTGCATCCTACATATGACTATATGGGATATTATGATGTTCCTAAACCTGTGACAACTCTTAGTAAACTAGAAAAGCAGAAGTTTGATCGAGAGATGAAAACGTGTGAAACTTTAACGATGTCTTTACCAAAAGAAATCATTCATAGTCTCGGGAAGTGTCCAACTTCAAGAGAACTATGGGAAGCTTTGAAGAAAAAGGGTGAAGCAACTTCTCAAGCGTTCGTGGTCTTGATCAAAGAAGTATTGGAGAAGCCGAGTTATTCTCAAAGTGATTCTTCTGTAGATTTAACTGATAGTGAGAGTATTCGCTCTAGTGAAAGTACTCAATCTACTGAGACCGATATGATGACTGAAGAAAGCTTTCAGACAGTTGAAGATGATCTGAGTGACTTAGAAACTGATGTAGAGCTTGTCATTTTTGATCAAAATAGTGAAGCTGATGATGACGTTTTCATGGCTCCTGGTGCATCTTATTCAGAAGTAAAACCTGAGGTATTTTCTAACTCTGAAATGTTTTGTTCTAACTGTATTTCAGTGAAGGATAAAATGATGAGGGTTATGGATGACAATGTAAACCTCATTTGTGATATGAAATCGATGCACACGGTAAACCAGAAATTAAAAGATAATGAGAATGTGTGTATTAAAAGGATAGAATAACTGAAGAGGGATATAAGTTCTTTGACTTTGAAGATCAAAGAGCAGGCATATCACCTGGATATGTCCTTTGCAGAAATTGAGAAAAGAAATAATGATCTTGTTGAGAAAGATAAGGAACTAACTGAATCTAAAGCAGAGGTGATCAGATTGCATAGAAAGTTAGAAAGCTTTGGAAATTCATCATTCTTATTAGGATATTATCATGACAATACTGAAAAGGGGAAGGGAACTAGTGGTATTGGCTATGTTCCTCCACAATTCAATGAAAATTATTCTGTTACACCTGTGATTATAAAAGATGAGGATTTAGATCCTAAGACTGTGTTGAAGGTGAATCCAGTCACAGGTGAAGATATGGTGTATTCTGATGAGAGTGATGATGAATATTTTGATGAAGCTAAGGTAGAGGGGATACCGAAAGAGATTAAGAAAGAAGACTCAAAGGTTGATTCTAATTCATCTGGAAATTATACATTTGGAAGTTCTTCAAATTCAAGGAGAGTTCCATATGTGAGAGATTATAAAGACAGGCGTACATGTTTTCATTGTAATGAGATGGGACACATTGTGGTGAACTGTCCTTACAAAAATAAAGGAAATAAGCATGTAGTTCCTGAGAAGATGAAGCCTGAATCAAAACCTGTTGCAAAATCTGGAGTTCCAGAGAAAATAAAGCAAAAAGAAGTTCATGTAGGCGAATCTTCTTCAAGTGCAGCTTATCGTGTGAAGATTCCTTATATGAGAGAATATCGTGAGACGAGATCTTTCTTTTATTGTGGTATTGTGGGTCACCTTAAGAGTGCTTGTCCTCACAACATCAAAGGTAACCGACATGTTACTCCAGAAAAGGTAAGAACTCCTGGTAAGCCTTATGTTAACCCAAATGTGGTTAAACCTCGTGATACACCAAAGGGTAATTCAAAATCTGAGGTTAGGATTTCTAGACCTCAAAGACGGAGGAGAAACAGAAGATTGAGAAAACTTTTAGAACAACAAGAGTTTTCACAATCAAATTAATTTTCTAATGAAAGAAAATGTTCAAACCCTTCACATTTTAAGCAAAAAGAACTTAATGAAAAGAAGTATGTTTGGAAATCTAAAGTTTCTGTTTCTGACTCGTCGGAATAATCTCCGAAAATAGATGAGAGATTCGATTGTGAATGGAGTGAGGTTTATTATTTTGATACAGATGGACGACCCATGACTACCATGGCTTGGGTCCCAATTTCAAATTAATGTTTCTTGTTAGTTGTGCAGGATTTACCAAGAGGGACTATTAATACCATTTTGGTTGTTGATAGTGGTGGTTCTAAGCACATGACAGGGAATGGCATCTGCAAGAGCAACGAGTTGTTGATAACTGAGAATCTATTTGATTCAACGACTTGATGCTCAAGGGGGAGAATATGTCACACACAACATTTTGGAAACAGTTTTACAAAGTCCAAATGATAACCTGAAACTTAGGATGACAATGGTGAGCATAAAGTCGTTGATTACACCATTTGACTAGTTGAGGGGGAGTCTACAGGACAGGGGGAGTACAGATTTGTGTTGGTGACAAAGGCAAAGGCATTCAATTACAGGATTACATCGGTTTGATTTTTTTATTGATTGAATTGCTTAATCCTGAGTAACCAAGTAAAATGTTTTTCTTAAAATGTTTTCATGGAAGATTTTATGTTCTTTTGTTTTACTTTCTTTGAAAAAGATTTTGAAAAAGCCAAACAAATTGAAAAAGATAAAATCGACATTACTTGAAGTTAAAGAAGAGATGATAGTACATCAGTAGATGTTTTTTCACACATGATCTTAGATTGACTGGTTGGCGCTTTATGTTAATATATATGAATTATATGTTTTGATCTAAACTTCAGAGACTGCACAAATAGGAAATGATAGTGTTGTGTATGCATATAATTTGATTTGTCAGTAGACTAAAAGCGTCATTGAACCATTAGTAGTGTGAAAACATAATTGCATATGTTACAACTGTGATTTGAACCCATTTTATGTCTGGGTGTGTGTGTTAAAAGATCACTATCAGATAAAGAATATTAGCTTTTAATAAAGATTTTCCTATGAGATCAGTTTCGGGTTATGTCCTTAGCACTAGTCATTCGATTTGCTTCAGTGCCCATGTCCCGAAAAGCATGCAATTTGAAGTAATATCAAGATATGTACTTGACAACATTTGTCAAACAAATACTAGCCCTTGGATCATATTGATAAATCATCTTTATTGATTCCATTGAATTCATAATCTAGATAACAGTTGGATCCACGTACCTGAATCTTATGATTCCACATATATAAGCCAAAACATTGAATCATTCGATTCTGAATCTCATTGATTCCTATACAATCCAATTTGGATTTTGCTATTCATGTGCTAAGTGATGTCTCCTCATTCTGGAATTTTGGATAATCTTTAGTAAAATATCATATGTCTTGAAGATAGTGCATTTAATTTCTTTTGGCATACTAGTGGGGTACACGTTGTATTTCATACTTAAATGGTACCTTAACTCACAAGAAAGTGGGAATGAGATGCTTTAGTTTCAAATCTTATAATATTGACAATTTGAATTTGTGTGTCATAGCCTGATCCTATTTTCTTTGAATGTTTATCGCGTATCTTAACATGCAATATGAAAGTCTTGAAAAGATAGAGTGTGATAATCTTGAAATATATTGGTTTGATTGGTCAAGACTTGAAAGAATGACATAGGATACCATTTGATATTATATGGATGTTTGATGTGTTAGTATTTACACATCTTTTTGGCACAAAACTTCGCTCATTTAATGATCAATTCTTGGTTATATTCAACGTTTAGACACTTATTTGCTTCATTTCCTGTTTTGTAGGTTTTTGTGAAGCTTGGTGAATAAACAAGAAGATTCCAGAATAAACAAGTGAAGTTTTAGGGTTTCTGTGATGGAGGCACGGTCGTGCCAAGCTCCAAAACCCTAAGCACGGTCGCGCCCACATCTGGCACGAGCGCGCCAAGCCAAATTCCAAGGCACAACCATGCCTTGGCCGCCCACGGTCGCGTGTCATCTCGTAAGTCTGAACAGCCGTACGTCCTCGATCAGTGGTACCCAATGGAAGCTACGGATCGGTCAATCCTCTGTCACACGGTCGTGCCAAGACCTAGACACGACCGCGTCCTTGTACTAGGCACGGTCGTGCCTTCTCTCCTGGCACGGTCGTGCCTCCCCTTTTCTATTTAAACAGAACTTAATTCTCATTCAGACATTCAGCAACCAGGGGAGAAACCTACTGTTCCAGCTCGAGTTCTCTTTATTCCAGCCATATTTCAAGATTCTTGGAGAGGATACAACATCAAGAGGATCATCATACATCAACAACAACATCTAGGCTTGGAGGAGTGGTTTGATTCATGTTTTCATATCATGTTTCCCTCTATTTTTCCCTTCTTATTTGTAATTTTGATGCTCATGATGAGCTAAAACTCATGTTCACTTTGGTTTAGATAAAGTTTAGATATATTTGACAACATTCATGGATTATTGGCAATTATTGTGTTAATGTTATGACAACCGTATGATTATTCTTTGATGAAATTATGTATTCAAGTATTTTGAGTTGTTTACAAGACTTGTATTTGTGTAGGTCATATTATATTGGAAAACTTATGATTTATGCTTATATTCATGGATTGGTGTATGTAATTATACTAGTTTATGGCATTTGAATAGGAATAGTGAGTGAAGTCTTGTTTATGAATCATTATATTTGTATGTGTAACCTTATGCTTATGTTTGGAAAGATAAAGTATTTGTTATGATGTGTCATATTTAGTATTGTGTTTATCTAGGAATTGTTGACACATCCTCCTAATTTATATAATCTTTATATGAACATTGTATGTCGAAGAAATGCATATTGTTGTCTAAATTAATTAACTTGAGGTGGATAGTGTGTTGTTCATATTATCTTTCCAACTAGTTGTTGGATTAGTATACCTTAATCGGAAGCTAGTTCAATCTTTATAAACATTAACATGATTATTAAACACGTGAGCCTCATTGTATGACTTTAGGTGGTTGGTTTGTGTAATTCATGCTAGCTTTCCGAACAGTCATTTGATTAGATATCTTTGGCGAGAATTTAGTCAATTTATGTATCGTGTATTTGCCATGTTTCTATGAATGTATTGAATGTATTCTAAATGGATTCGACACCGAAGTGATATTTTCTCCTTGATTGTTTGATTTGTGACTTTAGTCTAGTTTTATATTCTTACATAATAGTTTAATTAAAAATCAACTTAAACATCTTTTACCCATACTTGATTGAATCTTAGTCCCGGTTTATTATCACATCCCACCGTGTCCACGGATTGATATCCGGTTCTTACCTTTACTATATTGCTATCCGACGGGTACACTGCCCGGTGTGTGTGATTAGTATTTGGTGAAAACCCTTTTTAAAACTAATTGTGTAAAACACTTATAAAAATATATATATAGTTTACACGCATCAATGTTTATCCAAAATGTGTGATTGATGCATTGTTTATACTGATATGATCTTCTTACTCGTGATGTTCGACCAAAAAGATGTGATTTTGTATTTTACATTTCAGTTTGTACAAAAAAAAAACCAAAAAGATTTTGTGTTTCTTATGTTTGAAAAACCAAAAAGATTATATTTTTCCAACTTCTATGGAAATCTTAATTGTTGGTTATTCTTGGTTGTTCTCCTTTGCAAAAACTGAATATTGCAGACAGAAGTTGACAAGGGTCCTTCTCCCAAGTTTTCTTCTAGAAATAAAGAGAGAAAGTACAGATTAACAAGACGAAGACTACAGTGTGTTTGATGATATTTTAAGACTGATGACAATCTTCTGAAGTTGTTGTCAAGGGGGAGTCTGTTGGAGCATATTCTGGTGACAACGAGCTTGAAGATATTATGTCTTAGTCTTAGAGTCTTTGACTTGTATTTGATAGAATTGTTAGCAACAGTTAAAGGGGAGTCTGTTAGGACATGTTTTGTAACTGTTGATAAAATTCTGTGTAAGTTCTGCTAGAGGCGAACTTAACAAGTTCGCCTAGCCTATCAGAGGCGAACTTATTAAGTTTGCCTAGTATATCAGAGGCGAACTTATTAAGTTCGCTTAGCCTATTAGAGGCGAACTTAATAAGTTCGCCTAAGCATCTTTGAGGCGAACTTGTTAAGTTCGCCTATAGCAGATCGTTTGTCTATAAATAGGATATTTCAGCAGAAACAGAAAATAGACTAGAGACTGAGAGAAATTCTGTAATATTGTAAACTGATATTGTGGTGGAAATACAAAGCGTTTATTTACACCGTTGTTGTTAATTGAGTTACACGAGCACGTTGATCATGGATTCCGCACGTTATCACCGTGTCGTACCGCGAGTCTAAAGATCCGTCACTCACCGAATTAGGGACCTACACGTGGCTCTTTCAGGAAATCCATATATTAGCTTGCCGTATATTGAATAGTTCTGGGATACTGTTCATCAAGATATGGATGTGAACCTCATGTTCTAAGAGCTACAATGAACAATACCGAAGTTGCTATTTTTGTGGATACAATTCGTGATGCTCTTGTTTTAGGTGGAGCTAATGATGATCCAATAAGTTTACCTGGAACATTAATTATGGGATGCTTTCAACGGGTGGGTTATAGAGGACGTTAGAATGATACCCAAGCTAGAAAAGGTGGTCTGCTGGGTGAGTGGAGATACTTTATACATGTTATTATCCTATGCTTGTCACCAAGAAAGGTTGGGACTGATGGCTTGAAAAGTTCATTACAAGCTGCAATGGTTGCCTTAACATTGAACAAGCGTTTCAATTTTGCACTATACATCTACAGAGAGCTCGTTATGCAAATTACTCCACCAGAAGGTCAAGGCTTTCTAATGTATCCTCGGTTTATCCAAATGATTCTGAATCATGTGATTCCTAATCTTCCACAACATCCACAACGTCACACATTAACTCCAATGACAAAGAGAATATTTACTGACTGTACAAAGGTGAAACATCAAAATGCAGCATTGATTCATGTTCCTACTCCTCTATTCGATCACATTATCAATCCTGATTATGTTGAGCCACCGAATAACAATTGGTTTCATCCAGAGGAATTGGTACAAGATCCACCACAACAACAACAACAACCTCAGATCCAACATGCACAAGTTCAAGTTCCTATTCAACAAGAACAAGTACAGGTTCCTATTAATGAAGATGTTCCAGTCAATGAACCAGTTAATGTTGATGTTGTTGTTCAAGATCATGTTGCTGACAATGTTGATGTCCTTGACGATCAAGACTTAGGTCTTAATATGGAAGATTTTCAAGATGAAGATGTTGTGAATTCACCCATTCATGAACCTGAAGGGAATGTGGTTGATACTAGTTCCAGTGATACTATTCTTCCTGATTCTGATGCTACTGATTCTGATTCTTCACGAGATTTTAGCTCAGGTCATTATGAACGATTGGCTAATTTGCCTTTGGCAAATGCCGGGAAAAGAGTTAAATCTAAGGCCAGGAAACCAAGACGTAAATCTGTTAGAGATCCTCCTCCTAGTACAGTTCTTGGTAAACGGACATTAATTGATGAATCTTCTAATTCTGACATAAAGTTTACTCCTGTTTCTAAGACACAGAAGCTTATGTCTGCTTCTATTGCTGCTGCTACTTCTTCTCAAGGTGTTGAAGATGCTGCTTTCATTGAATCTTTGATTATTACACCTCCTCAATCTCAACATCATTCTCCAGTGGTTAATCCTGCTCAGAAGGTTCCTGATTCATCTCAAGCTGGTCCTTCTAAGTCTTCTGATTCTTCAAGAATTACTTGTCTTGAATCTCAGGTGATTGCTTTAAAAAGTCAAGTTGATGTTCTTGTGGCTAATGATTCCAAGAGAGAGTTAGTCATTCAAGATCAATATAAGCAACTAGCTGAAATGAAGCTTTTGGTTTCTAAGCTTGTAGAGCGTCTTGATGCTCAGGGGAGTTGAGGTTACCTGATGCATGTCATACTGACTCTATTCAAAGAAAGGAAATATGGAAGGTGATCGTCAATACGCTAACATGAATCCTATATCTAGAGTTTAGGGGGAGTCAACATCAGCTAGTATTGAAGGAAGTAAGAAAGGTAATGAAGTGAATGAAGAAATCTTGTTGTTAGAATTTTTTTCAAAATGATTCTGATGTTGAAGAAGAAGCTGAGAAGATTGAATGCTTAGATGATATTGATGAATTGTTTGAAGATATAGAAGATGATGTCTTAGATACTGAAGTTGAAGAAGGTGAAATTGTTGAAATAGAGATTGAGAAAAGCAATGTAGATGTTACTTATGAAGGTTGTGATCGTCTAAATGTGTCGTATAACTTCATCCAAGATGATGTTATTCAAGAGTTCTCCAATGAAGGAATAACTGATTCTGTAGACTCTGCTGAAGACATATCCAAGCCTGATGATTCTGCTCAATCCAAGATTAATACTGAAACTGAAGCTACTCATTCCATGCCATCCATGTCATCTGAAGAACCGGTGATGTATAGAGATACTGGTATGACAAAGGTGCAGTGGAAAGATGTAGTAAATAGCTGGAAAAAGGACTTACCAAAGTCTCCTTTACAACCTGCTCAGAAAGAAAAGTATGTAAACAAAGAGCAGTGTATTGGAAGAATCATAAGTTGGTTTTATGATGAGGAAGTGAAGCTGTTTGCTTCAAAAAGATCAGATGGTGTTCAGTATTTGAAACCAAGAATCAAGTATTTCAATAACCTACCCAGGTGTGAAATGAATGGTCTGGCTACTAAACCACTGATTAACAGATCAAAGTTTGGATTAGTTGATGTGATCTCAAAACTGATTAGTAAATAAGGAGGATCAGGTGAGTATCAAAAGCTAAAACCTCAAAAAGGAAAAAGAGTGAAGATTGTTGATTCCAGTACCGGTGTGTTAACTTGGAAGTATAAGTTCAAACTAGTGAGAGCTGTTAAAAAAATTCCTTTAAGGAAAATACCACAGGATTTTCTTGGAGACATGAAATGGTGGTATGTAGATGTGAATACTAGGGAAGCAAGGGTTGAAGATAAAGATAATAAGGTCATAGTATGTATTTATGATGCTATGAATCTTATTAATTTTTCAAAGAAATACAAACGAAGTTTAAGAAAGAATGAGATTATGTTCACAAAAGATTGGAGAGAGCAAGGATTACAGTATAAGAGAGTGTTGGAGATTTGTCACAGGTATGGAGTGCATGTAGGCAGCAAGCTACCAGAGAATTGGAAGAGCTCGTCATAAAGACTGAAGACAGAAGCTCAAGCTATTGTCAAGGGGGAGTCTGTTAGGACATAGATGTATGACAAGAGCTTGTAATAGTTTAGATCTGTATGTCTTTATGTTTTGTAAATGTTTGTTTTTGTCTAAGTGTTGTAAGTTATGCTAGAGGCGAACTTAAGCCTGAGTAGAGGCGAACTTACTAAGTTCGCCTATAGCAGAACCAAGTCTATAAATAGAGTTTACATGTTTAGTTTTTATAAGGCTTTTGAATGTTGAAGTTCTAGTTCTGTAAACTCTGTGATTTCATGAAATAGAAGAGAAGTTTATTTACATTGTGATTGTTACTGTTTCTATTGTCATCTTGTGTAGTTGGATTCCGCACTCCGTGTCATTGATACGTCGCGTCTCGAGTATGATCTATAGGATAGTCATGTGGACCTACAAAGTAGTATCAGAGCCTTTGCTCTTGATTAGCAGAAGATTCGTGGTGTTTTTGTGTACAATCAACATAAAAAATCACTGATTTTGAAGAATTTTTCATCTTGTTCATGTTCTTGACAAAAATGGAGAAATTTTGATAAATTTGGAATGATTTTGGTTTGATTTGAAGAAATTGATCCATTAGAAGTGTTTTATATCATATTATACTCAATCCTACGGTTTAATTTCATCAAATTCCATCAATTCAGCAAGTTATGATGATTTTCGGAATTTTTGGTTAGTGTTTTGGTTGAAGAGCTGAACCAGGCGAACTTGATCAATCTGTTAGAGACGAACTGAATCAGGCGAACTTAGTAAGTTCGCTCAGTGAAGTTCAGGCGAACTTATCAAGTTCGCTCAGGCAGTATCAGGCGAACTAGTTTCGGGCGAATTTTTTTTAGAACACTAGCGAACTAGATAAGTTCGCCTGAAACTAGTTCGCCTGATACTGCGTGAGCGAACTTGATAAGTTCACCTGAACTTCACTGAGCGAACTTACTAAGTTCGCCTGATTCAGTTCATCTCTAACAAATTGATCAAGTTCGCCTGGTTCACCTTTTCAACCAAAACACGAACCAAAAATTCTGAAAATCATCATATCTTGCTGAATTGATGGAATTTGATGAAATTAAACCATAGGATTGAGTATAATATGATATACAACACTTTTAATGGATCAATTTCTTCAAATCATTCCAAATTTATCAAAATTTCTCCATTTTTGTCCAGAACACGAATAAGATGAACAATTCTTCAAAATCAGTGATTTTTGATGTTGATTGTACATGAAAACACCACGATTCATCTACTAATCAAGAGCAAAGGCTCTGATACCACTTTATAGGTCCCTTCGGGCGTTACGGATCTCTAGACTCGCAGTACGACACGGTGATAACGTGCGGAATCCATGATTAACGTGTTCGTGTAAATCAATCAACAACAAGAGTGTAAATAAACGATTTGTATTTCCACTCACAAACACTGATTACAAGCTCTGGCAGATCTGTCTTTAAAATCTCCAAGTCTTGTAATCTCTACACTAATACTTGTAAACACCTATTTATAGGAAAACAAAAAACCACACAGCACCAGAGGCGAACTTAACAAGTTCGCTTTAATGGTGATTAGGCGAACTTGTTAAGTTCGCCTCTCTACGAACTTACACATATTTGTTTGCTACAGTTACAAATTCATGCTCTAACAAGTTCATAGGTTTTCCATCTTATTACTTAGAAGTCTAGGTTAGGTTTTGTTACTTTTATATAGAACGTCTAGACGACATCACTTCCCCTATATATATATATATATATATATATAAAGACACACACACACGGGGGAGGGTTCTAGAGAAAACCATATAGTTAGGCGAAAAACCGAGAAAACCACAAAAAAACCAATTTTATCCAATAATATATTAATACTTATTTTTATTTTTTTATAACAGTATCAATGTAATATTACACATTTTTACCAAAAAATCATTTAAATATTGGCTTACGTATACGTAACCCATTGTGTTACGTATACGTAAACATAAACCAAAAAATTACGGTTACGTATACGTAACCCATAGTATTACACATTGTTTTAGTGTTTTTCTCAGTTTTCTCCTAAATATGTGTGGTCAGAATTTGATTTTTTTGTTTACGAGTTAACAATTGATCCTTACCCTATATATATATATATATATATATATATATATATATATATATATATATATATGAAAAGGATTATATGTAAACCTCTTTTTATTGTGTAAACTAAAAAACCAATTTTAGACTATTCATTTAGTTTAATAATATTATATTTAGTGGTTCAAGTTAAATATGATTTTTTTTGGAATAAATGAGTGGCTAAAAAATAGTTGAAGGGTGTAACTGTAATTTGACTTTTTTTTTCTCTATTCACAACCATATATTAAATTATTATTAATATATACAAACTTAATTCATTATTTATTTAAAATTTTATTTATTATAAACTTAAAACTATTTAAAATTTTATTTATTGTATAATATAAAATCATATTTTATTTAAGATATTCAGAATTACTGAATATAATTTAAAATTTCATATACTAAATGTATAAGTAATCGGTAACGATTCCGTGCCGGTAACATAACGAAACGAACCATTAACGGCTTCATTATTATAAGAACCAATAACGGGATTTTTTTCTAGAGATTTAAAACACTTGTCAATATCCATTTGGGCATGTAACTACTTTATTTTTTTTGTTTTGTTTTTCTCTTTAGTTTGTTATGTGAGTGCCGGTTCCGTGTCAGTACCGTAACGAAACGAACCGATACCGACCAAATTCTCGGCTCGTAACAAGGAGGAATACCACTAGCTAATTATTACATTCGTCGCTATATATAAAATTAAATAATTAAATATGTGGCTAAACATAAAATTAAACAATAAGTTTTTAATATCCATCGTTATCAAAAAAAAATTGTTATATTCTTCGGTGGATATTTAACTAAAAAATTTAAAGATAAATTAGTATATATGTCGTTAATTTTAATAATTAAACATATTGCTACTTCATTGACATATTTAAAAATAAAAAAATAGTTATATTTGTCGTTAAATATTAATTTAAAAAAATTCAAAGACAAATTAGTACGTATGTCGCTAATTATTTTAATAAAAACAAATTATTTTTATTTCAAAACCCTAACCTTTTTATGTATAGTTTTTTATATTACTAGTGAAATTGTTGTTTAAAAATAATAAATAAAATGAGTTATTTGTATATGTTGCACATACCAACATTTAAGTATTTATACTTGAGCCAAAAGATTGTTTGTCTTTTAACCCTTAATTCACATGCATTCAAATATTCTAAACATTTATATGCAAAGTTTATATGAATACTTTGATCTTTGATGCATATACGTATGTAAATTGTATTAATTTTATAAAAAATTTTGGTAAAACGTATGATATGAAAAATGTTTACGTATTTTGTAACCTGTTACTAGCTATTACTTATATGTAACAAGATATTACATATATGTTATAAGATATTACCTATTACCTATATGTAATATGATATTACATATATGTAATAACATGATATTACACATATGTAATATGATAATACATGTAATTGTTTATATTTCGATATATGTAATTTTTACATATTAGATAGTATGAACAAAAACAATGTACAAAAAGTTATTAATATTCTAAATTATATGGGGATTATTTTTAAAAAAAATGAAGCATATTTAACAATGAAATTTATGTTTATATTACATATATGTAATTGTTCCTTAAATGTATGTAATAACAAACGTTAAAAAAATTAAAAATTTATACAGAAAGACCATATTCGAATTAAAGATAAAAATACGCTCTATTTAATGGTGTAATTTTTATAAAAAAATAACATTATATAAAAAAGTTATGAATATTCAAAAAAGAATGGAGAAACTTGGTTAGATGGAATCTTTAAATGATAAAAAATGGTGGGAATGTTAAAGTTACCAAAATACTCTTTTAATAAAAGAAAATGATTATTAGGTGTTATTTTCTTATTAGGTTTATTGGTTTACACATGAAAATGTGGTTTACAATTGATCTCTACCATATATATATATATATATATATATATATATATATATATATATATATATATATGCACATAAATATATATATATATATATACATATAAATATAAATATATATATATGGAAGGGTTCAAATACTAACCCACTTTTTATGTGATAATCGTGCTAACCACCATCAAACAATCACATAATTTATAAATTATTTTTTCTTTTAATTCTTAAAATAGTATCTAAGTATCGTGAACATATATCTTGAACATAAATACGAAAATGATGAATCTTACAAATACGTACCAAATAATGCTACATATATGTGTGATGTTTTGTGTTTAAATATATAAAAATATAAATAAATATATTTTTAAGATGATTTATTTCACAAGATCAGGTTTTACATTTATAAATTAAAATGATAATTACGTTTACTTAAAACACACGCAATAGGCAAGTGTACCTATCGTAGCGTAAGATAGTCAGGTAAGAACCAAGTATCGAACCAATGGACACAGTCGAGTTCCAATACTCAACTTTTGTTATCGTTTAGCCGGATTAATTAGTAAATGAATTTTGTGTGCTTGAAGCAAAAAAGTAAATGACGGTAAAGTAAATAACATAAAAGTAAAAATGTGCGTGAAGTGTGTAACAGAAATGTAACTAGCAGAATAATAAATAGTAGAAAAGTAAATAAAGCGAAAATAATTAGATTACGAAATGTATTGCTTCGGGATTCGAATCAGCTTGGTACGTGATAATGTTAAGTTAACTAATTCAGTGGTATGACTACTACAAACTTGTGACCCGGGTCACCGCTAAAGTCTCCTGCTCACGACATTTGATTTGCAAATTATATTATTTAAAAAGTGGTAGTGCCTCTCGTTAGGGACAACATTTACCCTCAACACATCGAATGGTCATCTCCGGGTTGCATAAAGACATCGGACTCAAAATGTTGTATATATTAAGTTAAATAGGTTATTATATTTTGCTCACCGAGATGCGGTGTAACAATGGGACCAAGTATAAAGGCGTACCGTTCCCAACATGAGTTCACCAATTCTTGGTCGCATAATAATCTCGTATAAAGACGTACGATCTTAGAAGTATAGACCAAGCCTTGGCTTATCAATCTCTGCTCGTATAAAGACGTACGAGTTTCAAAGAAAGTTTGATTAAAAAGGGTTTTACGATCTTACTCTTTAAAATCAAGACATTCACAAATATAAAGACGGATTTAGACAATAATAAAATCCCATCAAAAGATGGTTTTTGAGGACGAATTAGTTAAAGACATAAACATACCACTTCATTAATAGGTTAAACATTAACATGCACCAAACATCATCTTCACCCTAGCAATACAAAGAAGTTTTAGCCACGAATGGCCATAACGACGAGTTTCGTAGGCTCCCCTATTACGAAACAAGTAGGAAGAGCCCCTCTACTCTCTACTCTAACTACGAGAATGCTCTCTTCTTGAGTGTAATTTTGCTCTGGATTGGTGTGTGGAATGAAGAACTCAAGCCTCCTATTTATAGGCCTCAAAATGTGCAGTGTACGGCCGTGCAATGGGTTGCATGGTTGTTGATAGCCTGATTTAGTAGTAATAAATATATTCTATTTAGTGCTACACAAAATCAGGTTTTAAATTTATAAAATGATAATTACTTTAACTTAAAACACACACAATAGGCAAGTGTATCTATCGCAGCGTAATATAGTTTAGGTAAGAACCAAGTATCGAACCATGGACTCGGATCCCGTACTCAACCCTCGCTATTGTCTGACTAGAATAATAAGTTGGAAAATGGTTTTTGTTTAAAAGGAAAAATAAAAAGTTAAGAAATGTAATTAGAACTATTATTCTGTTTAAGGTGTTACTCTAGTTGTTATCCCTTGTTAATTAATGATGCATTTAGAGTAAGGTTGGTCATAGTTACTAGTACTAACCCTTTCAATAGGGGAGTTAGTATGCGTAACGGAACAGTGGCGGCCTACTATTACTTAATGAATATAACGGACCCTAAACGGGGTGTCAAGTCCGTCGGTATCATCACAATTCATTATTCGGACTTATTATCCTTGTGACTGACGTACGTCTGGTCCTGTAACTTCTTCCGGTAAGTCGGAATGCACGACTTCCTCCAAAGATATTTTATGAACGCTCGGACCTAACTAATTATGTTCTTAAATAGTTTTCTTTACTTATAATATTATTTCAAATAAATAAGACTTTCTTTCTCAAGACCAAACCCCATGGTTCTCGCTAGAAGTCTTCTGCAAGCCGATACGAGAGAAGTAAAGAAATTACCGACACAAATCGCTCGGTCTGGTTAGGACTCAAACGGGCTGCTGAATACTCGAACCTCCAATCAACCCGAAATATTAAATCTATACTAACCGGCTGGACTAGCACCTAGATTTGTATATAGACAGTACAAATATAGAATAAGCTTTCTAAAAAGAAGTCTTGCTTGAGTAAGTCATAAGATAAAAGATTATTAGATTGATTTAAAGATCACTTATTCTGGTCTTTTTTAGATAACTAATAGTAATGACTTTAAAATCATAACGTATTAAAAATACTTCATTAATTAATTAAAGTTCAACCAACTCGAGCAACACAAGAGGACTAGCCAAGAATGACCGTACAAGTGACTCCACTAACTCTTAGATAATGCGTGGAAGTGTTCCAACACCAAGGGAGAGAGGGTATAGGTTGCCTCTTGTTTCATTAGAACGAGAAGAATAAGTTCATATTACAAGATTTAGAAAAGAAAATAAAAAGAAAAACCTAAATGGACCAAAACCGAGAGAGTTCCGGCTCTTAGCAGAGCACTAAGGCCTTCACACCTCTTGATATTGGACACCTAAAACACTAGAATAAGCTTGCTATTTATAGACTCAGAATTTGGTAATGCACGGCCGTGCATTGGGATGCACGGTCGTGCAAAGCACACAACTTTTGCACCTGAGGGAATCTGGAAGAGCAGGAAAGGACAGGGCACGTGGCATCATTTTCATGGCCGTGCATTGTAATGCACGACCGTGCAAAGTCTATTTTTAACTATTTGCTTTATTTTGACTTCTGGGTTGACCCCATGCATCCGGTTTCGTTCAGTTGGCTCCCGAATGCTGATTTTGCCTTGTTTTTGGGTGTTTTCTTCATGTTTTTGTATGCAAGGGTTAATTATCCTGTTTTAACATAAATAAGTGGATTAAGTATCATATCTTATCATATTTTCTATAATTTGTGCTATTTATGGGGATAATTGTGCATGTAAAACATGTATAATTGATGGCATATCATAACATCCCATACTTAAACTTTTGTTGTGCTCAAGCAAACTTATGCATGATTATACCCATAGAATAAAACATTGATCTAAAGCTTTGTCCCAAATGGTTAAACGCCTCTTTTAATAATAATAACTTGATGTTTGCACCTTTCGAATGTTTTTCCACAATAGGGTAGCAACCAAACTTACTTGATGGAACTATGATTATGCATAAAATTACAGTCTCACAAATGTTCACTCAACAGTCGGGTTTAATATATGGATAATGTATGTCAAGAAAAACATATTTGGGCCTTGATATCCCAGTTGCCCCCTTGGCACTTCCTCGTCCTCAGACTCTTCAACTTCACCTGTCCAAATGTTCCCCCGATGCCCCACTAACCGGTACACCCCATTAAATTTCTTCATCATATGCATGTTGATTATCACCTGGGTGTCTATAGGTTGAATGGGTAGATCCATATCTTGGATTTGTCCAAGATTTATAGGGGACAAAAAAGTATTGAGCCAGATGGGTGATGTATGGTCTTCCAAAGATGTGGCTGCTGGAACTGTAGCATGTGGCTCGGGTAAAGAATTTAGCCAAGTTGTAGGCTAAGTTATAGGGGACTTGATCAATTAGACAATGGAGGTGGAAGAGGTCTCTCACAGTTACCACCCCGGTGCTATCTTTCCTTCGCCCAATAGAAAGGACAATACATGGATGCAGATATCGGTAGAGAGGCTATTTTATCCTGGTGGTTTTCTGGGTATGTGGGTCAAAGGGTCCTGACCCGATTCTGTTCCAAAATGTCGAGGCCTCACCTTCTGCAAACTCTGATTTGCTCTCGGTGAAGATCGGTTATGTCGTCTCCCTATGCCTATACAATCCCATCCTTACCCTAAATTCCGACAAAGTCATCACATACCAACGTTTAGCCATCCTAAACCTCACACAGTCTTGCATTTGCATATTTACCACCGACCTATCGAACTCAAAAGAAGCTAAGAACTCAAGAGTGAGCTCATAGTATGTTGCTTCCCTAATAGCAAAGAACCTCTGCCAAGGTTTCGTGATTAGAGGGACTGCACTATCCAGGAGATTAACATCCTCTAAAGTTGGATAGTATACGGTTTTATGTATCCCAAAGGTTTGTGTTAGTAAGGTGGCTAAGAGCTAGTAAGCATGGATATCGATGGCATCTTCGGGGTCAAAGATAAGCCATGGGTGTAAGTCTTGTGGTAACTCTAGCATAGGCTGCAGATTGAAAGGTGGTGGAGGCGATGGTGGAGTTGGTGGCAAGCCACTCATGGGGGCAGACGTGTTGGATCCCGTTCGGGACCTCGATCAGGTGTTCCTTCTTTTCCGTCCCGCTTGTCTGGATGACTCGGCCATGTCCTATACAACAACAAATTGAGTTAGTATAGGCAAAGTATCATTGCACATAAGGCAATGACTCCAAAAATTTGATATATCATAAAATTTATGCATATATATTTTAGGATCACAAAAAGAAAACCTAAACTCACGCATTGTTGTGGCATGGTAACGTTTTCCGAATCCATAATTGCAATTTATCCAAACAAGACTCAAACTCAAACAATGGGATTTTGACTTTTAAAAGTCAAACTTGTCAAAAATTTTGACCTAGTTCATCAAATTAACAATTTTCTAACAAGCTATACTATCTTTTAAACATATATGTAAAAGATTCATGCTTCAATTCATACATTCAAGTTAAAAAAATTTAAGCAAAAATCAAGAACCCAAATCATACGAGTGGAACAAATCTATCTAAACAAGGTTAAAACAAGTTACATTATGATCTATCATGGTCAAATATGCATTTAGGTTAAGCAATAAGTTCAGATTCAACATATTCATACCAAAATTCAAAATGAAACCCTAGCCCCTATTTGAACAAAATCATCCATAAATAAAGCAAGAATCAACTCAAAAATAATAATGGACAAGTTTACATACCTTGGGAGCGAGATTAGAGTGAAGAAACGAGAGAAATCATGAAAATCGTGGGTTTTGTGGTGTTTTTGGCCAAACCCGAATGAGTTTGGGGGTGAGTTTTTGAGAAAAGTGAAGCTGCTACTGTCTTTAATCACCAGACCCGCGTTTGGCCAATGCACTGTCGTGCATTGGGATGCACGGTCATGCATTCCCTCTGTTTGACCAGGTTTATATATATATATTTCAGCTTAGTGTTTTTAGAAAATAAATTTTATATTTTTAATTAAAAATTAGTTTAATTTTTCCAAAACGTATTACCTGAAAAATATAACCGAGGTCAACGAGGAATGTTACCAACAAAAGTCCCGAACTTATACTTGGAAACCTCATTTCGTGTAATCCAAAATCAGAGTATCGAGCTTGTCATTATCAAAAAAAAATGTTACTATCGTAAAAACCGTCCGAAAGCGTTACGCCTAATTAAGAAAAAAATGTTTTTGCTTTCGAATGGCGGTACTTAGTTTGTTCATTTTTCTTAACAAAAATTTCGCGGTCGTGATCCTTGAATATTCCTGCCAAGATAGATTTAAGTGACACAAATACCATGACTCAAGAAAAAGAAAAATAAAAAAATAGTCAGTCCAACGACTTGGATCTTTCGCAGAATTACCGTGTCCCCGGCAACGGCGCCAAAAACATGATAGCGTGTTTTAGTAGTAATAAATATATTCTATTTAGTGCTACACAAAATAAGGTTTTAAATTTATAAAATGATAATTACTTTAACTTAAAACACACACAATAGTCAAGTGTATCGATCACAGTGTAATATAGGTTAGGTAAGAACCAAGTATCGAACCATGGACTCGGATCCCGTACTCAACCATCGCTATTGTCTGACTAGAATAATAAGTTGGAAAATGGTTTTTGTTTAAAAGGAAAAATAAAAAGTTAAGAAATGTAATTAGAACTATTATTACGTTTAAGGTGTTACTCTAGTTGTTATCTCTTGTTAATTAATGATGCATTTAGAGTAAGGTTGGTCATAGTTACTAGTACTAACCCTTTCGATAGGGGAGTTAGTATGCGTAACGGAACAGTGGCGGCCTACTATTCCTTAATGAATATAACGGACCCTAAACGGGGTGTCAAGTCCGTCGGTATCATCACAATTCATTATTCGGACTTATTATCCTTGTGAATGACGTAGTCTGGTCCTGTAACTTCTTCCGGTAAGTCGGAATGCACGACTTCCTCCAAAGATACTTTATGAACACTCAGACCTAACTAATTATGTTCTTAAATAGTTGTTGTTGGAGCATATTCTGGTGACAACGAGCTTGAAGATATTATGTCTTAGTCTTAGAGTCTTTGACTTGTAATTGATAGAATTGTTAGCAACAGTTAAAGGGGAGTCTGTTAGGACATGTTTTGTAACTGTTGATAAAATTCTGTGTAAGTTCTGCTAGAGGCGAACTTAACAAGTTCGCCTAGCCTATCAGAGGCGAACTTATTAAGTTCGCTTAGGTCTAACTGAGGCAAACTTGTTAAGTTCGCTTAAGCTGTTAGAGGCAAAATTAATAAGTTCGTCTGGTGCAGAACAGTGCTTATATATTGACAGAACAGAGTCTGTTGAGGCGTGAGACAGAATAGACGATATCAGAGTAGACTTGATTAGAGACAGAATCTTGTAACCTGATATTGTGGTGGAAATACAAATTGTTTATTTACACTGTTGTTGATTGAGTTACACGAGCACGTTGATCATGGATTCCGCACGTTATCACCGTGTCGTACCACGAGTCTAGAAATCCATCACGCACCGAATTAGGGACCTACAAGTGGTATCAGAGCTATTGCTCTTGATTAGCAAAAGATTCGTGGTGTTTTCGTGTCCAATCAACATCAAATTCATCATTTTTGAGTTTTTAATTTCAATGGAGTTTGCAAGACTGATTATGATCTGATTTGGTGTTTTTGAAGAGGATTATGATGAAATTGATCTGATAGAAAGCTTCTAATTGATAAATTACACAATCCTACGGTCCAGTTTTGTTTAATTCCTTCAATTCAGTGATTAATGATGATTTTTGAATGTTTTTTGTTCGCGGCTGTGGTCTGAAGAAGTTCTTGATCAAGATTTTGTTACGGCAAGCGAACTTGCTGAATTCTGTGAAGGCGAACTTAGCAGCAGGTGAACTTATCAAGTTCGCTTCTCACAGGATTAGGCGAACTTGATCAGATTTTTGAATTCTGGTTTAAGCGAACTTATTAAGTTCGCTTCTCATTAAGTTCGCTTGGGTGTCTCAGAGGCGAACTTATTAAGTTCGCTTGTACAGTATCAGGCGAACTTAGTGTTCTTAAAAAAATAAAAAAAAAAAGAAGATTCTTCTTGTCCAATTTTTTTAGGGAAAGCTTATATGGTCGTTTTGAATCATTTTTGAAATTTTGAATTTTTGAAATTTTTTAAAAAATAGTATTTTGGCGGGAAATGTTTTCCGGATATTTTCGTAAAAATTTCAAAATGTCAATTTCATGTGATGATAATGAGATTGGAACTGTGTCACTGAGACTCTTGTGCATATCAGATTTTCGTAGCTGGAAAGTCCGGTTCGAACAGTTCGTATCAGAAACTGATGAAAACTTTTGGACATCCTTATTTGAAGGATATGTGCATCCTACTTATGACTATATGGGATATTGTGATGTTCCTAAACCAGTGACAGCTCTTACTAAACTAGAAAAGCAGAAGTTTGATCGAGAGATGAAGACGCGTGAAACTTTAACGTTGTCTTTACCAAAAGAAATCATTCATAATCTTGGGAAGTGTCCAACTTCAAGAGATCTATGGGAAGCATTGAAGAAAAAGGGTGAAGCAACTTCTCAAGCGTTTGTGGTCTTGATCAAAGAAGAAGTAGTAAAGCAGAGTGTTTCTGAAAGTGATTCTTCTGCCGAGTTAAGTGATAGTGAGAGTATTAGATCTGGTGAAAGTACTCAGTCTACCGAGAGTGATGTAGAGACTGAAGTAAGCTTCCAGACAGTTGAAGATGATCTGAGTGTATCAGACACTGATGTTGAGCCTGTCATTGTTGATCAAAAGGGTGAAACTGATGATGACGTTTTCATGGCTCCTGGTGCATCTTCTTCAGAAGTAAAACCTGAGGTATTTTCTAACTCTGAAATGTTTTGTTCTAACTGTATTTCAGTTAAGGATAAAATGATGAGGGTTATGGATGACAATGTAAACCTCATTTGTGATATGAAATCCATGCACACAGTAAACCAGAAATTAAAGGATAATGAGAATGTGTGTATTGAGAGAATAGAATCACTGAAGAGAGATATAAGTTCTCTGACTTTGAAGATCAAAGAGCAGGCATATCACCTGGATATGTCCTTTGCAGAAATTGAGAAAGAAATAATGATCTTGTTGAGAAAGATAAGGAACTAGCTGCATCTAAAGCAGAGGTAATCAGATTGCATAGAAAGCTAGAAAGCTTTGCAAATTCATCATTCTTATTAGGATATTATCATGAAAATACAGAAGAGGGGAAGGGAATTAGTGGTATTGACTATGTTCCTCCACCATTCAACGGAAATTATTCTGTTACACCTGAGATTATAAAAGATGAGGATTTAGATCCTAAGACTGTGTTGAAAGTGAATCCAGTCACAGGTGAAGATATGGTGTATTCTGATGAGAGTGATGATGAATATTTTGATGAAGCTAAGGTAGAGGGGATACCGAAAGCTGTTAAGAAAGAAGATTCAAAGGTTGATTCTAATTCATTTAGAAATTATACATTTGGAAGTTCTTCAAATTCAAGGAGAGTTCCATATGTCAAAGATTATAAAGACAGGCGTACATGTTTTCATTGCAATGAGATAGGACACATTGTGGTGAACTGTCCTTACAAAAATAAAGGAAAGAAGCATGTAGTTCCTGAGAAGATGAAGCCTGAATCAAAACCTGTTGCAAAATCTAGAGTTCCATAGAAAATAAAGCAAAAAGAAGTTCATGTAGGAGAATCTTCTTCAAGTGCAGCTTATCGTGTGAAGATTCCTTATATGAGAGAATACCGTGAGACGAGATCTTGCTTTTCTTGTGGTCTTGTTGGTCACATACGGATTGCTTGTCCACACAAAGCCAAAGTTAACCGACATGTTACTCCAGAAAAGGTAAGAACTCATGGTAAGCCTTATGTTGACCCAAATGTGGTTAAACCTCATGTTACACCAAAGGGTAATTCAAAAACTGAGGTTAGGCTTTCTAGACCTCAAAGACGGAGGAGAAACAGAAGATTGAGAAAACTATTAGAACAACAAGAGTTTTCACAATCTAAACATTTTTTCAAATAAACAAGATTGTTCAAACACTTCACATTTTAAGCAAAAAGAACTTAATGAACAGAAGTATGTTTGGAAATCTAAAGTTTCTGTTTCTGACTCGTCGGAGCAATCACCGAAAATCGATGAAAGATTTGATTGTGAATGGAGTGAGGTTTATTATTTTGATACAGATGGACGACCCATGACTACCATGGCTTGGGTCCCAATTTCAAATTAATGTTTCTTGTTAGTTGTGCAGGATTTACCAAGAGGGACTATTATTACCATTTTGGTTGTTGATAGTGGTGGTTCTAAGCACATGACAGGGAATAGCATCTGCAAGAGTAACGAGTTGTTGATAACTGAGAATATATTTGATTCAACGACTTGATGCTCAAGGGGGAGAATATGTCACACACAATGTTTTGGAAACAGTTTTATAAAGTCCAACGGATAACCTGAAACTTAGGATGACAATGGTGAGCATAAATTCGTTGATGCAACCATTTGACTAGTTGAGGGGAAGACTACAGGACAGGGGGAGTGCAGAACTGTGTTGGTGACAAAGGTAAAGGCATTCAATTACAGGATTACATCTTTTTGAGTTTTTAAACATAAGAAACACAAAATCTTTTTGGTTTTTCTCTATATAAACTGAAATGTATAATACAAAATCACATCTTTTTGGTCGAACATCACGAGTAAGAAGATTATATCAGTATATATGATATATCAATCACACATCTTGGATATAAAATCCATATAATATCAAATGGTATCCTATGTCATTCTTTCAAGCCTTGACCAATCAAACTAATATCTTTTAAGATTATCACACTCTATCTTTTCAAGACTTTCATATTGCATGTTATGATACGCGATAAACATTCAAAGAAAATAGGATCAGGCTATGACACACAAATACAAATTGTCAATATTATAAGATTTGAACTAAAGCAACTCATTCCCACTTTCTTGTGAGCTAAGGTACCATTTAAGTATGAAATACAACGTGTACCCCACTAATATGCCAACAGAAAGTAAATGCACTTTCTTCAAGACATATAAGATTTTACTAAAGATTATCCGAATTTCCAGAATGAGGAAACATCACTTAGCACATGAATAGTAGAATCCAGATTGGATTGTATAGGAATCAATGAGATTCAGAATCGAATGATTCAATGTTTTGGCTTATACATGTGAAATCATAAGATTCAGGTACGTGGATCCAACTGTTATCTGGATTATGAATTCAATGGAATCAATAAAGATGATTTATCAATATGATCCAAGGGCTAATATATGTTTGACAGATGTTGTCAAGTACATATCTTGATTATACTTCAAATTGCATGCTTTTCGGGACATGGGCACTGAAGCAAATCGAATGAATAGTGCTAAGGACATAACCCAAAACTGATCTCATAGGAAAATCTTTATTAAAAGCTAATATTCTTTATCTGATAGTGATCTTTAACACACACACCCAGGCATAAAATGGGTTCAAATCACAGTTGTAACATATGCAATTATGTTTTCACACTACTAATGGTTCAGTGACGCTTTTAGTCTACTGACAATTCAAATTATATGCATACACAACAATATCATTTCCTATTTGTGCAGTCTCTAAAGTTTAGATCAAAACATATAATTCATATATTAACATAAAGCACCAACCAGTCAATCTAAGGTCATGCGTGAAAGAACATCTACTGATGTACTATCATCTCTTCTTTGATTTCAAGTAATGTCGATTTTATCTTTCTCAATTTGTTTGGCTTTTTCAAAATCTTTTTCAAAGGAAATAAAACAAACAAAAATAAACTCTTCCATGAAAACATTTTAAGAAAAACATTTTACTTGGTTACTCAGGATTAAGCAAGTCAATCAATTAAAAACTCAAAAAGATGTAATCCTGTAATTGAATGCCTTTGCCTTTGTCACCAACATAGTTTTTGTTTTGAATGGTGACCTTTCTTTTAAAATAAACACTACTTGGGTGAACTTACACACAAAACAACTAGTGTACTTAATAAGATCAAGACTTAGGATATGAACACTCACTTAAAGCAAGCAAAGAGAAGGATGAAATTGTGTAGGAAGCTTGAACTCTTGAAAACACCCTCGAAACACCTTGAAACTTCAACGATCTAGCTTAACTGAATGAGTGGATTATTCTTGATTTTTGAAAGAGTAAAGTTGTGTGTGCATGTGTATATGTCGTATATATGGAGAAAGAGAGATGGAGTGGAGTGTTGGGCTACACTATCATCATTACATGGTGAGGCTTGAAAGGATGGATTTGATGTTGGCATGATCTATACTCAAGGAAGCGTGGTCTTATTATGACACAAGCATGCAAGTGGTGAGGGGGTGGGACCCCTCTTGGTTTTGGCCGAATGGGTGAGAAGGGTGGGGGGTTGGGTGTTGCATTCAACCAAATCATGGCAAGGGATGGTTGACATGATGGATTGACCTTTGCTTGCACATCTAGTTGATAGGGTATGGGTCTATGACAACAATGATGAAGATAAGTGGGTTAAGTAAGGTGGGTGGGTGACCCCACCATTCTCGGTCGAAGGGTTAAGGGATGGGGGTTGGGTGTTGTCACATCTCATAGTTACAATCCAAGTCCTAGTTAGATTGGTTCTTTGGTGGTGTAAACCTTCTAGGTGATCATGTGGTCTAATACCCGGTGTAGGACTTTTTATGATCAAGTATCCTTATGTATTTTTGTGTATTTTGACTTGTTTATTAGATTACTAGTAAATCCCGACCTAGTCATTACTTTAACTAAATCACACGTGTTTACACATAAAATAACATAGCGACATGTTACAATTATTTATATGTCAACTTTTAAGAGTTTAGTCACCAATATTTGTTTCTTTATATTAAGGTGTGTCTCTAGACTTTACTGGAATAAAATCATTGTTAATCACCAACGAATGTACTGTGCGGGTTATATCTGTTTACTTTTCTAGTAATTCTTAAAATTTACTAGACATGAAATAAACTCCTTTGCTAGACTCCTTGACTTTACTTAGTCAAAATGAACCTTCAGGAAATATATACTATGAACGTGTATTTATGAAATATAGATATTGACCTGAAATGCTGGGTGTCACATTCTCCCCATGTTAAAGAGAATTTCGTCCCGAAATTCAGTTCTTGTCATTCTGACTTGAAGTGTTTGTAAACAAGGACGGGTACTTGGATTTCATTTTATCTTCCCGCTCCCACGTATACTCAGGGCCGCACTTTGAATTTCAACGTACCTTGACCAGCTTAACACGGCTGCGCCTTGTTCTCTGAACCTTCCAATCTGTGACTTAAATCGGTTCCTCAACGAAGTGCAACTTGTCATCTATGTGAATCTCATCAGGTGGTATATTTAATGACTCGTCTGATAAGCACTTCTTGAGACTTGACACATGAAACGTATCATGTACGTTGCTTAGTTCTTGTGGCAACTTGAGCTTGTATGCTACAGGGCTAACCCTAGCCAATATTTCAAATAAAACTACGTACCTAGGGTTAAGCTTGCCACGGTTGCCAAATCTAGCAACTCCTTTCCAAGGTGAGACCTTCAACGTGACGCGGTCTCCAACTTGGAATTCTAATGGTCTTCGTCTGTTATCCGCGTAACTCTTTTATCTGTCACGAGCGACCTTCAGACTATCCTTGATCTTGAAGATCTTGTCAGTAGTCTCCTGAATAACCTCAGGACCGGTTAAATGATTGTTGCCAACTTCCGCCCAACATAGCGGTGAACGACATTTTCGACCGTACAAAGCCTCAAACGGAGCGGCTTTGATGCTGGTGTGGTAACCGTTATTGTATGAAAACTCAGCCAACAGTGGTGAGTATCCCTATTTCCTCTGAAATCGATTACACATGCACGGAGCACATCTTTTAAAGTTTGGATGGTCCTTTTACCTTGACCATTCATCTGGGGATGATAAACAGTGCTCATGTCAAGGCGTGTGCCCAAACAGTGCTCAACTGTCCCTATTAGAGAAAATGGAAACTGGCATACCATGCCTAGCCTCAATTTCCTTAATATTTAGCCTTGCACGCTTCCTACTTTTATTTGTCTCCTTGATTGGTAGGGAGTGAGCGGATTTCGTCAAACGACTGATGATTATCCATATAGTATCATGGTCGCTAGATGTTCTGGGTAGATTTGTAATGAAATCTATGGAATTCTCCTCCCATTTCCATTGAGGAATCTGCGGTTTTTGTGTTCACTCAGGTTATTCCTAACATTCTGCTTTCACTGTCGGGTATCTCCCAACATAGATAGCAGTTTCTCCTTTCATGTTTTGCCACATAATGGAGTTCCTCGGGATCCTTATACGTTTTATAATCTAATTACTAATTAAATAATTTCTATTCCCGTGGACACGTTCGTCTACTCTCGGTTACTAGAGCGTTTCGTTAGGACGCTCCTCATTCCGTGTCATTGTCACAATTCTCATTTTATCCCTAATTTATGTGTTTATAATTTTAGGGCATTCGTAAGTCGTTTGAGACTTACACTCGTGGTTCCAACTTGTCCATTGTGTGATACTACCTACAACGCAACGCAGGTGAGTTTCCACGGCCCCTTTTACTGTTTTAACTTGGGGGAGAAAACATGACTAAATGATTTTTGGATTTTTAATTCGTATGATATCAATGTTAAATGCTAAGCGTAACACGCTATCACAAAAATTCCTCAACTAATATCGGAACGTTAATATGGATCTTAGCGAGGTAATATTTAGTAGTACTACTGGGTTTGACAAATCCCACCCGCGTTAGTCGCGCTAACTCGATTAGATATCGAACGGGTGAAATGTTAGCCTACTCACACCGCCAGTGTTGATAGACCAGGCAGGAGGCAATAAACACACAGTCAGCTTCGGTTGCGAGCGCTTGAGTTGAACATGAACATAGGTTAGCTACCTATAGATACGTACTGAATGAACATAAATCCGGTAAACATTTATTTACTTATATTGAAACCTGTGGACTCACCAACCTCGTGTTGACATATTTTCTTACATGTTTTCTCAAGTCGCTAAGCTAAGACACAGGTGCACGTTAGGGCATGCATGGGATTCAACTGCTTGATTTTGATTTAATTATGTTGCTTGAGTTATGCTATTGTACTTGTTTTGATTGGACATTTGGACTTTTTTTTGGACATTTTGAACTTTGGTTTTGGGCGCGTGTATTTTGCGCATTTACTTTCTTTACGCTTCCGCATTGATACTCTGATTTAAAAGATATTTTCATTTTGAGTCCCATGTAGAGTCGTTCAAAGTAACTAATGTCTGAGATCCTGGTTCGTCACTTCCCAAACGGTAAAACTCCGTTAGATGAAATTGGGGGTGTGACAGATTGGTATCAGAGCCATTGGTTATAGAGAACTAGGATTGCATACTAGACTATAGCCTCACACATTAGTTACATGTCATTTTGATGTTTAGCACTTATATGTATTATTACAAGAACATGTCGTCAACTCCACCTCCATCACCTAAGGCACTAGGACATAAGGCACCTATCCTATCATCCCCGGAGCCCAAAAGGCGACGGACTACTTCTAGTGACCATTCAGTGGACCAAGGTGAACCGAGTAGCGCACGAGCAATGGATTATACTCTCAATTGGAACGTATACCTGCAAATGATCCAAAGGTGGATCGAAATGGGGAATGTTCCATCACCCTACTTTGGTTCTGCATCCTCATCATCACTACTACCTAGCTTGCCATGCACTATGGAACAAGCTTTCGCAGCCTTCGTATCTTATATGTCGAAGGAATTGAGTATTGTGCAAGATGCTACCAAGGAGATACCTAACCTTCTGAAGAATGGACCTCAAATACAGGAGAATAAGGTAGGAATAGAACTCTTGACTATAGAACTAGCTGCAACGAACCATGTCCATAACCTTTTAGTGGATCATGTGGCACATCTGGAGATGAGGGCCGACACTATGGATGATGATATGGAAGGAGTTCTGGAGAGATTGGCTGCTATGGAAGCTCAACTACATGTAGCAAACAACACTGCTGAAGGTCTTCAAGAGAGGGTGACTCACTTGGAAGCCCAACTGCAAGCCGCTTTATTTCCTGAAGAGATTCCACATTCTGATGGCGAGGAGGAACCTTTTGAGGAGGAACCTTTTGAATAAGAGCCTTTCGAGGAGGAGCCCGTGGAAGAGGAACCAGTAGAGATAGACGATGCACAATCGTATGTTTCTTCCGATGACGAAGATGCTTGATGATCTTCCTATTCTATCTTCCTTTTCATGTTTGCTTTTGCTTACGTTATTTCTCCTTTCAAACCTAGATGGGTAAGGTTGTTCCCATCCAATAAAAGCATGAGAAGTTTAATATTTGAGTTATTTATTTTGTAGCCTTACAATTTATTTAATTTTCAAAATATTAGATGTTGTATCTCTTTACTCATACCTGGATGATGTTTAATATGAGATATATTTCTCATTGTTTTTCATTTGTGATTGTGAAGAATCATGTCAGGGAGAGGACGCGGAGACCGTGCCGGTGGTCGTGGTACCATTAACATGACGGCATCAGAGCTAGCGACACTGATAAATGATAGTGTGACAGAGGCTTTGGCAGCACAGAATGCTAATGATTTAGCTATTGACTAATGATGTACATCCATCTCCTAAAAACATCTTCCTAAACTCTATAATTCCAATCCTATTTTTATTTCTAAATCCAGGCCAGCAAAACCAACAACCAGCCTGCACTTTCAAGGCATTCATGGATTGTAAGCCCCACGCCTTTAGTGGAGCTGAAGGAGCTGTTGGACTACTTCGTTGGTTTGAGAAGGTTGAATCGGTGATTTCCATGTGCAACTGCCCCGTGGCTAATCAGGTAAAGTTTGCCGCCGGAACTTTGGAGGGCCCGACACTCACATGGTGGAACACCCAGGTCCAAATGTTGGGTCTGGCCATGGCGAATGGACTCCCGTAGGAGGAATTCAAATCAATGATGAAGGAGGAATATTGTCCTCGCGATGAGATCCAGAAGTTAGAGGGAGAGTTTTGGAACCTAAAGAAGGAGTGTTCTGAGATTGAACTCTACACCACACGTTCCCATGAACTTGCTACTATGTGCCCGCATATGGTAACTCCTGATTACAAGAGAATCGAGCTTTACATTGGAGGTCTAGTGCCTCAAATACAAAGCATGGTTACTTCATCCAATCCTACCACTATTCAACAAACTATCCGACTTGCCCATAAGTTAACCGACCAAGCGGTGACACAAGGGACTCTACCTCCGAGAGGTTCGGTCTCTAAACCCACCGACACTCACAAACGCAAGTTTGATCATCATTCCAATACCCACAACCATTCCAACTCCCACTCCAAAGGACCCCAACCCAACCAACCCCAGTTTAACCAACCGCAACAGCAGCAACAGCGTAGGTTTGAGCCTACTAAGAACTTCAACCAGTCGACCTCTTCAAGTCAAAACCAGGGTGGTTATGAAGGGAAGTCTCCGAAGTGTAATAAGTGTAACTTCCACCACTTTGGGTTTTGCAATCGTTGCCAGAGGTGCGGCAAAATAGGTCATGCTGCTAAGGACTGCAGGGGTGAGTTACAAACTACACAACCTTTTCAACAACCGGGATCCACAAGGGGTTGCTTTGAGTGCGGAAAGGAAGGGCACATTCGGAAGAATTGTCCTCAATTGAAGAAAGGGGGTAATGGAAAACACAACCCTAACCAGAATAACAATGGAAATGGTGGTAACAATGGAAATGGTGGAGGAAATGGTGCGAAGGGACGAGCCTTCGTACTAGGATCTGGAGAAGCCCGTTACGATCATAACGTGGTCACCGGTAAGTTCCTCGTAAATAATTACTTTGCTTCTGTCCTTTTTGACACTGGTGCTGATAGGAGTTTTATATCTAAGAAACTTAGTGATATGATAAAAGGAACCCAAACTCTATAAGAAGCTAAGTATATAATAGAGATAACTGATGGCCAAATGATTGTAGCAACTCACATTCTTAAGGGATGTAAACTTGAGCTAGCTAGACATATATTTGATATCGATCTTATGCCAGTCACACTTGGTAGTTTTGATGTAATTGTCGGCATAGATTGGTTATCTAAAAACCAAGCCGAAATTATCTGTCATGAGAAGATTGTTCGTATTCCTCTCCCGAGTAGAGAAATCCTTTTCGTCCAAGGGGAAAGAATTGGTGCAGTCATGGGCATCATATCTTTTATAAAAGCACAAAAATGCCTTCGAAAGGGGCATATGGCTATTTTGGCTCTCGTTGCTGAGCAGCCATCATAAGAGAAGAAGAGAAGAAGATATTCCCATCGTGCGTGAATTTTTGGAAGTATTTCCCGAGGATCTGCCCAGTCTACCACCGCACCGTCAAGTTGAATTCCAAATTTATCTAGAGCAGCACCGATTGCTCGGGCACCTTACAGACTGGCACCCAGTGAATTACAAGAGTTGTCCACTCAATTGCAGGATTTGTTGGATAAAGGTTTCATCCGACCTAGTTCATCACCGTGGGGAGCTCCAGTACTATTTGTCAAGAAGAAGGACGGAACTTTTCGTATGTGTATTGACTACCGGGAGCTGAGTAAAGTCACAATCAAGAACCGCTACCCTTTACCTCACATATATGACCTCTTTGATCAACTCCAAGGATCAAGTTTCTATTCCAAAATAGATCTTAGGTCCGGCTACCATCAGTTAAGAGTCCGAGAAGAGGATATCTCCAAGACTGCATTCAGAACGAGGTACGGCCATTACGAATTTATGGTCATGCCTTTTGGATTAACCAACGCACCTGCGGTATTCATGGATCTCATGAACCGTGTGTGTAAGCCTTACCTTGACAAGTTCGTTATCGTTTTCATTGACGACATCCTCATTTATTCCAAGAACAAGGAGGAACATCTACGCCTAATTTTGGAATTACTTAAGCGAGATCAACTGTATGCTAAGTTTTCCAAGTGTGAATTTTGGATCCGGGAGTTCAGTTTCTAGGGCATGTGGTTAACGAGAAAGGGATACATGTCGACCCATCCAAAATAGAAGCCATCAAGAATTGGGCAGCACCGACGACTCCGACTGAGGTGCGACAATTTCTGGGATTGGCTGGATATTACCGTCGATTCATCGAAGGATTTTCCAAAATTGCTCAACCCCTCACTGCTTTAACTCAAAAGCGTAAAGCCTATAATTGGGGCGACAACCAAGAGTCAGCATTCCAACACCTCAAACAGAAACTCTGCAGTGCACCTATTCTAGCTCTTTCGGAAGGAACCGATGATTTTGTAGTGTATTGTGATGCATCTATTCAAGGTCTGGGTTGTGTCTTAATGCAACGAGAAAAGGTGATCGCATACGCTTCACGTCAACTAAAGGTCCACGAGAGAAACTACACCACTCATGACTTAGAGTTGGGAGCCGTAGTCTTCGCACTTAACATATGGAGACATTACTTGTACGGTACCAAATGCACCATCTATACCGATCACAAGAGTCTTCAGCACATCTTCGAGCAGAAAAAGTTGAACATGCGACAACGTCATTGGGTCAAACTCTTAAACGATTATGACTGTGCGATCCGATAGCACCCGGGTAAAGCTAATGTTGTAGCTGATGCCCTGAGTCGAAAGGAAACGAAACCCAAACGAGTTCGAGCATTACAGCTTACTATTCACCCCGGATTACCTGACAAAATCCGTAGAGCTCAACTCGAAGCCCTAAAAGAAGAAAATCTACCGCTGGAAAGTACACGCTGTCTGGAAGCACAACTTGAAGTCAAATCTGACGGTATTCGCTACTTTGCCGAGCGAATATGGATCCCAGTATTCGGAAACCTAAGGGAACTAATTATGGATGAGTCTCATAAATCTTGTTACTCTATTCATCCAGGTTCCGACAAAATGTACCATGACCTAAAAGTACTATATTGGTGGCCGAAGATGAAAGCCGATATAGCCACCTATGTTAGTAAGTGTCTGACTTGCGCGAAAGTCAAAGTTGAATATCAAAAGCCATCCGATCTTCTGCAACAACCAAAAATTCCCATGTGGAAATGGGAACAAATATCCATGGACTTCATCACCAAATTACCACAAACTCCTACCGGATGTGACACCATCTGGGTAATTGTTGATCGATTAACAAAGTCCGCCCACTTCTTAGCAATTAAGGAGACCGACAAAATGGATAAGCTTACTCGTACTTACTTGAAAGAAATAGTCTCTCAGCACGGGGTGCCAATCTCTATTCTTTCGGATCATGATGCACGATTCACCTCTCATTTCTGGCAGTCGTTACATAAAGCTTTAGACACGCGTCTAGATATGAGCACAGCATACCATCCTCAAACTGACGGCCAAACAGAACGTACTATTCAAACGCTGGAGGACATACTACGAGCTTGTGTGATTGATTTCGGTAACACTTGGGAGTCTCACCTACCGTTGGTGGAGTTCTCCTACAACAACAATTATCACACTAGCATCAAGGCAGCTCCATTTGAAGCACTTTATGGACGGAAATGCCGTTCTCCTATTTATTTTTTTTTAAACACTGGCTAAGTTCGCCTGATACTGCCTAAGCGAACTTAATAAGTTCGCCTAATTGAGCGAACTTGACCCCAAGCGAACTTAACCCCAAGTGAACTTGACCCGAGCGAACTTGACCCCAGTGAACTTGACCCCAAGCGAACTTGTTAAGTTCGCCTAATCTGCACCAAGCGAACTTATTAAGTTCGCCTTTCTAAGTTCGCCTGCAACAGAATTGCTAAGTTCGCCTGCATCAGCTGTTCAACCAATCACGAACCAAAAATTCCGAAAATTATCATATCTTGTTGAATTGATGGAATTTGATTAAATTGAACCGTAGGAATGTGTAGGAACTGATTAGGAACACTTCTATCGGATCAATTTAGTCAAATGAATCCAAAATCAATCCAAAATGATCAAAAATTCTCCATTTTTATCAAGAACACAAAAAAGATGAAAACTCTTCAAAATCTCTGAAATTTGATGTTGATTGGACACGAAAACACCACGAATCTTCTGCTAATCAAGAGCAAAAGCTCTGATACCACTTGTAGGTCCCTAATTCGGTGTGTGACGGATCTCTAGACTCGCGGTAGGACACGGTGATAACGTACGGAATCCATGATCAACGTGCTCGTGTGACTCAATCAACAACAACAGTGTAAATAAACGCTTTGTATTTCCACCACAATATCAGTTTACAATAATCATGTCTCTAATCAGTTCCTCCTGATATCGTCTCTAAATCTCTTCTCTGATAACAGACTCTGTAACTGTATATATAAGCACCAGTTCTGCAGTAGGCGAACTTAGATGCTTAGGCGAACTTATTAAGTTCGCCTCTAATAGGCTAAGCGAACTTAATAAGTTCGCCTCTGATAAACCAGGCGAACTTATTAAGTTAGCCTCTAATAGGCTAGGCGAACTTATTAAGTTCGCCTCTCTATGAATTTACACAGAATTTTATCAACAGTTACAAAACATGTCCTAACAGACTCCCCTTTAACTATTGCTAACAATTCTATCAATTTCAAGTCAAAGACTCTAAGACTAAAACATAATATCTTCAAGCTCGTTGTCACCAGAATATGCTCCAACAGTATTTGAAACTTCCAAAAAGATTGTTTAAATTAGAAACCGTATGGCGGCAGCTCGTGATCGTTAAAAAAGCTACGCCAATAAGCGTCTTAAACCCTTAGAGTTTCAAATAGGTGACATGGTCTTACTCAAAGTCTCAGCTTGGAAAGGTGTCATTCGTTTCAGGAAACGAGGCAAACTGAATCCTCGTTATGTTGGACCATTCAAGATAATGAAGAGAATCGGACCAGTAGCGTATCAACTGGACCTACCTGAAAGACTTAGTGGTGTGCACAACGTCTTTCACGTCTCAAATTTAAAGAAATACCTAGCAGACGAATCACGCGTAGTTGAGGAACTACACGTTGATGAACAATTACGTTTCATCGAAGAACCTGAGGAAATTATGGATAGGGAAGTTAAAACGTTAAAGCACAGTAAGATCCCTATTGTCAGAGTTCGTTGGAACTCGAAAAGCGGACCGGAATTCACGTGGGAGCGCGAGGATCAGATGATGCGCAAATATCCTAATCTGTTCAAGCACTCAACAACAAATTCTTAAGGTACTATTTAATTTTCGGGACCAAAATTCTTTCAACTAGGGGATGATGTGACAATCCGGACTTTTCAGTTAGTTCCGTTAGTAACTCCGTTAAATATTCAGTAAATTCCTAACCCAGTTAATCCAATATTAAACCCCAGGGATTAATTCTGTCATTTCCTGATCTCAAACTTCAGGGACTAATCCTGCCAAATCCCTAAACCCAATATATTGACTATAAAAGTCAAAATTGATGAAATTTTGTTCTTGTTGACTTTTAAAAGTCAAATCCGTAGCCTTGTTGATCCAAATTCTCGAGCTATAACTGACATTGGTTCAAATCTATAACTGAAATGCACGTTGATGTCATAAACGTTCATAATTGAATCAATTAACATCACCATTACGCGTAATTAATCTCATTATTGGATGTTAAAGCCATAACCGTCGTCCCTATCATCGACCATTATCAAATTTACCCAAATCCTCTATTTTTCGCACAAATTGGATACCTGCACATCTCAATAGAGTCTCAGAGAACCTGTATCACACTTCAATTCAATCGGAAATAACAGTTAGGATTACTAGAGCTAAAACCGTTCACAGTCGGAGTCTGTTTAATCGGACACCATCAAATCGAGCATCGTTCTGGTAATTACGTACCTCTTTAACTTCGTTTCAATTTGTTAATCATTAGCCCTATGCTAATTTGGCTCCATATCATCGAAATTAACAAGAACCCAATTCTAGGATTCATATGAATGATATGTAATCGAACCCCATCAATCCGATAATTAAAACTAAAACTGATCATGCCCACAGACTCGCCTCGACGTCTAGATCAAAAGCCATATTTTATTTGAGGCTTACATGATCGAATTGATCATGATCGAGAATCTAGGGTTCATACGATTCGGGTTTAATCGAACCCTAACCTAAACACAATATTAATCCAATTAATCATTACTATTAGACTCGAAATCCTTCACTCTTTGAAAGCCCTATACCAATTAAATCAAATAACATCGAAATCATTATAAACCGTAAACTAGGGTTCATGCATATTTCTGGTTAATCGAACTCATACCAATACCCATTTTAAATGAAATTAAACTACATAATCAGATTCGAAATGTTGTTTTTGTTAAGAGCCCCATGATTCTAACAACTTTTATTATCAAAATCTCATGAATCGATTTTGTGTTCATAACCTAGGGTTACGACCCGTTTTTTTCCTAAATTCAACGACCTTAGACCGGTTGTTTTTGAAATTAATTACTCACACAAGATCGCAAGCATCTGTTTAACAAAACCTATTTGTTGTTTTGATCGACCATCATCGAAATCGACGGATTTGGGACTGGTTTTGGCTTGGTTACGATGGGGGAGTAGAACACACTGGACTTGTATGTTTTAACCATTCCAATCCGGATATTGTCGCAATGACCCTAGCGGGCGGATTGGTTAAGGCAGTGTGCGTGTGAGGGAGAGACCCGGGTTCGAGTCCGGGCTCCCACATTTCTTTTTAAACATTTTTCTAAACATATTTAATTAATAAAAATCATTCATAATATTATTATATTAATATATAAAAGTGTTTTAGCCCCGGAAAACACTCGAAGGCTCGGGTGAAATTTTATAAATAGCATGTTCATTTATAATATAATATATTTATATCATTTTCAAACCACGACTCTGAATAAAATAATATATTTATATTATTTCCAACCCGTGACCCGTATTAATAAATAATATATATATATATATATATATTATTTCGTATCATTTTGTAACCTCGAATAACACTTGAAACTAAATAATAATAATATAATTAGTTATATTATTTACCCGCATTTATCACATTCATAAAAATAATATACTTATTATTTTGTACCACGAATGAGTAATTAGATTATCCTTTCGAACCTAAAAATAATATATTAAATTATATTATTTTTCTAATTTTCATAAATGACAAAACGCTCGAATAAAATTATTATTATTGTTGTCATTCGTCGCGCAACGTATATATATAATCTAATTACTAATTAAAGAATTCCTATTCCCGTGGACACGTTCGTCTACTCTCGGTTACTAGAGCGTTTCGTTAGGACGCTCCTCATTCCGTGCCATTGTCACAATTCCCATTTTATCCCTAATTTATGTGTTTATAATTTTAGGGCATTCGTAAGTCGTTTGAGACTTACACTCGTGGTTCCAACCTGTCCATTGTGTGATACTACCTACAACGCAACGCAGGTGAGTTTTCACAGCCCCTTTTACTGTTTTAACTTGGGGGAGAAAACATGACTAAATGATTTTTGGATTTTTAATTCGTATGATATCAATGTTAAATGCTAAGCGTAACACGCTATCACAGAAAGTCCTCAACTAATATCGGACCGTTAATATGGATCTTAGCGAGGTAATATTTAGTAGTACTACTGGGTTTGACAAATCCGACCTGCGTTAGTCGCGCTAACTCGATTAGATATCGAACGGGTGAAATGTTAGCCTACTCACACCGCCAGTGTTGATAGACCTGACAAGAGGCAATAAATAAACAGTCAGCTTCGGTTGCGAGCGCTTGAGCTGAACATGAACATAGGTTAGCTACCTATACATACATACTGAATGAACATAAATCCGGTAAACGCTTATTTACTTATATTGAAACCTGTGGACTCACCAACCTCGTGTTGACATATTTTCTTACATGTTTTCTCAGGTCGCTAAGCTAAGACACAGGTGCACGTTAGGGCATGCATGGGATTCAACTGCTTGATTTTGATTTAATTATGTTGCTTGAGTTATGCTATTGTACTTGTTTTGATTGGACGTTTGGACTTTTTTTGGACTTTTTGAACTTTGGTTTTGGGCGCGTGTATTTTGCGCATTTACTTTCTTTACGCTTCCGCATTGATACTCTGATTTAAAAGATATTTTCATTTTGAGTCCCATGTAGAGTCGTTCAAAGTAACTAATGTCTGAGATCCTGGTTCGTCACTTCCCAAACGGTAAAACTCCGTTAGTTGAAATTGGGGGTGTGACAAAGAATAAGTTCATATTACAAGACTAAGAAAAGAAAATAAAAAGAAAAACCTAAGTGGACCAAAACCGAGAGAGTTTCGGCTCTTAGTAGGGCACTAATGCCTTCACACCTCTTGATCTTGGACACATAAAACACAAGAATGAGCTTGCTATTTATAGACTCAGAATTTGGTAACACACGGTCGTGCATTCGGATGCACGGTCGTTCTAAGAACACAACTTTTGCACGTGAGGGAATATGGCAGAGTAGGAAAGGACGGGGCACGTGGCATCATTTGCACGGCGGTGCATTGCAATGCACGACCATGCATAGTTGATTTTTGACTATTTTCTTGATTTTGACTTCTGGGTTGACTCCATGCGTCCGGTTTCGTTCAATTAGCTCCCAAATGCTGATTTTGCTTTGTTTTTTGGGTGTTTTCTTCATGTTTTTGTATGCAAGGGTTAATTATCATGTTGTAACATAAATAAGTGGATTAAGTATCATATCTTATCATATTTTCTATAATTTGTGCTATTTATGGAGATAATTGTGCAAGTAAAACGTGTATAATTGATGACATATCAGTCATGCAAAGGCCCAGGGAATCAAACAGGGCACAGAGGACATGGTACCGGGCCGTGGGGAGCAGAGAAGGGCAATGAATGACGGTGCATTGGGATGCATGGCAGTGCAACCCACATTTTTCTCCCAGCTTTGTCTTGTAGCTTTTTGTTGACTATTGTTGACCAATTTTGACTTCTTGGGAGTCAATGCTCCGGGAATAAACCTTCTAGAAGCTTGATTTGTATTTTTAACACCGAATAACCTGCAATTACAAAATATATGTGTTTTAAGCATAAGTTGCATGGTTATTATTCAATTTAGTACCATAATGTGGGATTATTATGTATGTAAAATATGTATAAATGATGACATATCAACGTGACACATAGTGTTTACATATGTGTAACATTATTTGTTATTTATACGTAACACTATGTTTGAGAGTGGTTATCATGGTTATCACATAAATAATGGTTAACATTTGAACCTCCCCCTATATATATATTAAACAAGCCATTGATCTTGGAGATAAAGGGTTGTAGGTGTGCCACGTCAAATGGTGGAAATAACGGGGAATAAAAGTGTTGGAAGGTTACAGTATTAATTGCGTCAAAAAAGGAAAAAACATGCATATGCAAGTGTAAGACCCCAACCCGGGCATACTATAGTTGGTTCGCATAACAGGTTATTCTCTTAAAAATATATTTATGATCAATTAAATTACAACAGAAGTCTTTCTAAAAACGTTAAGTATTATGTTATCGTACTTACCTCACGAATGTCTGCACACCAATTCAAGTAGTACCTCTCCCAAGCCAAGGTACGTCAACCTCAAAGCTTACCTGCAAAACAATCTAACATACACACAAAGTCAGCTACGCTGAGTGAGTTCTAATAGTTTGATTTAAATAAAGGTCATCTTGTTTTATTTAATATTTATTTCCACTCAAGACTCTTCGGTCAGTAATAAAATAGTTGTATAATTCTATAATCATGTAGATAACCTTCGTTATCTTATGATACCCCAAGAAGTTCACCTCCCAAGAATCATCCCACAATCATAACTCATTGAGTTTCACCGACATAAAATGGACTTACACGTTAATAATTTATAACCTACTACACATATTAACTCAAAATCCAATTACACAGTAATTTCTAGGCCTTTGTCTTCTCAACCTTGACCCAGGCTTACACAAATTAATTGACACAACAAGCACATACACTACATCACAATTCCGACAAAACAGTCCGTCTAACTTTACTCGTCTAATTTACTACCACCTACACATAATAATAATAATAATATCTCATGAACAAATAACACACTTTAACGCTTGCATGCAATTTAACACATATATATAGTTGCATACCATTCATACCTCATCATCGCAGCCTCGTCAGGGCATTAATCACACCCCGAGCTCATCATTAACCTATTAAATAAAGGTCACCGTTGGTGACTTCCCGAAGGACTTCGTCCCTTACAATCACATCTGTTGTGTCATAATGACAACGGTACAAACGTAGTACCCGCCGTGTCACGAGACATCGACACAAAACACATAACACAAATATAAACACATTGTATCAATCAACATTTACATGACTCGCAAACTATACCTGACCCTCACATATAACCTTAGAACAATATATCTCACATGCATTCATAAGCAATTAGCTTAAAACCCGACTTTCCCGACCATCCCTTAACAGATCACACGTTGTTGACTCGTACATATTCATATGGACACACCATTGACCCTACGATTCTATAATAAATATTTTATAGCAAAACCCACCGGGTTATGACCCGAAACCCTTGACATGATTAAATATTCCTATGGACACATCATTCTCTAATCGGTTCCTTCCTCACCATGTAGCGGGCCGCTAGAGAACCTGGTAGCGGTACGCTACCCACCCAACTTTCTTATTTTTTCATTTTCAGTACCTAAACTTTGGTCTATTTGCATTTTAACCCATGTACTTTATATTTTATTGAAAAATTGGGTGTTACAGATCTCTTCTTTGTAGGGCTTTGATTTTGACGATATAGCAGATAACAAAATAACTTATTTTTTGATACTTGTACTATTAATGACGACAACCAAGAGGAATAACCCTTGAAAAAACAGAAATACCCATGTGTTAACGCTTGAATTTAACGAAGTTTAGGGTCTTAAACTAAAAAAAAGACCACATCTGCAAGTTTTAAAGATCGAGATCAAATCCAAGAAAAAAAGGGACCATATTTACAAATATTAAAGATCAAGATCAAATTCAAGATTTTAGTAAAACCACATGGACCAAACGTGAAATTTACTCAAAACGTTGGGTCACATTTCTTTGCTGTATCCGAAAGCAAAAAACAAAATAGAAAGTTTCGTTGAGTAAACCCGTTGTCGCCTTTGCCACCGTCGCCACCATCAAACAATATGGTAGGTTTAAGTTTCTCATGTTCTTTTCTACTTAAGGCGTCAGCTACAACATTAGCTTTGCCTTCAAGATAATAGATTTCGCAGTCGTAATCATTCCGGACTTCCATCCAACGCCTTTGCCTCATATTCAGTTTTTTCTGACTGAATATATACTTCAGGCTTTTGTGGTTAGTGAATATGTTAAATTTGACTCCATAATTCAGGCTTTTGTGGTTAGCGAAGATTATGGCGCCCAATTCAATCTTGAGTCGTATAACTCTTTTCATGAGTTTTCAATTAACGGGAAGCATAAGCAATGACTTTGCTTCCTTGCATTAACACACAATAAAAGCCGGTGTGTGAAGCATCACAGTAAACTGAAAAGCCTTCATTTCCATCTGGCAAAGCAAGTATGCGTGCTTGTGTCATTTTTTTAGAGTTTCGAAAGCTTCAGATTGCTTCGGACCCCATTCATATTTAACTGATTTGTGACAACCGAAAATATCCGGTAATTATCCGTACGTATGTTAAACGTGTTTATGATTCCTAATTTCATATTAGACTTAATTCTCATTAATTAGGTCATTTCATGTCTAGCAAAGCCGTTAGTTCATATATTTTGCATTGGTAGTTTCAAAAACTGTTGGTATGCACGCCCTGGTTAATTCGACGAGCACGAACGCTGGTGATAAATATCTAATAAAAAAACATTCGATTTCATTATTTATTTGTGTAATAATATAGTTATATAAATGAGTATATATTTAGTTAGGGTGAGGATCATTTGTTAACTTATAAACCAAAAAATCAAATTCTGACCACACATTTAATTTCATCTTATTTTAATTAAATCCCCAAAAGTCAAACACCATATTAAATATAATAAATATGTGGTCATGATTTAGTTTTTTGGTTTACACACTTAAAAGTGGTTTACATTTAATCTTTTTCCTAGTTAGTTATTATTTGGTTTTGTTAACGCGTATTTTTTGACCTTAATACGTACGTTACATTTTTAACACATCTAATCTATGAAGATATATATATATATATATATATTTTATATACCCGACATACTTTTTATAATCTGAAGGTCTTAAATTTATTTATTAAAACCAAGTAATTAGCGGGTATTATCTACGGTTATTGTACAGCGGTTGAGCAACTATCAACCACCATCACCCCTTTATCAACACCCCCTTGTCATCACCACCTTACACTACCCCCCTACCCACCTTTTGACGCAACCGTCATTCACCATGCTTCTTGTAAGGTTTTGTGCACCATGCTTCTTTAAAATTAAATAAACCTACCATATTATAGAAGTTTGTTTCCTAAAAAAAATACATACTTATTTATTTTGAGTGTTCAAGAATGCTTATAAAAACTAAAGTTGGTGATTTTGTGTCTTTGTTGTTAAAGATTTCATATTCACTAGTGGGGTCCACGCGCTACGCGGCGGAACTTGGTCGATGTCGGTTCGGTTTGTTATGGTAACCGTAAGCAACCGGCACACGATATAGCAAACGAAAAAGAAAACATAAAAAATAAAGTCATTACATACCCAAAAGGATATAGAAACGTGTTTAAGGTCAATCAGAAAAAAAAAATACCGATATCGGTTCCGATAAAACTGACGTCGGTACCGATGTTGTTTGAACGGTATCAGTTAAGTTTTAAAATTTATAAGGCTCGGTTTTACAACCTATACACTGTTATTTACCACACAAAAAAAACAATGAAACATTGACAAAAATATCTTGTGGAAACCCAAAAACCCTGAGCTTCAATGGCTTGTAAGTTCGTGCTTCAATGATTTCATATTCATAATTTATTATATTAGACATCTAAGGATCTAAGTATTTATATATTTTGTGCTTATAAATATTAATAAGGTCCATTTGTAGTTTATATGGTGATTTGGACTCTTTAGACTTAGCATTTATCATATACAAAAATATAAACTAGTTTATATATTTAATGACATGTTAAAACTTAATACATGTTTTACTAGTGGTATTAGTAAATGGAATTTTCCCATCATATATAAAATACTTTAAAATGTGAATATGATTAAAACTTATGTGGTTAGTGAGCTTTATAGCATTTCAATAACTATTATGGATATTATTTAATTTGGATCAAATGTAAGTGTTTGAACATACATATGTGTTTTACTAAAAGTAGGTCTTGAAAACACTAGATTAAAATATGAGTAAGTTATTTTACAAAGAATATGCATTTATATGAACTTAGACTTATAAAATAAATTACACATTTATACTCATATTCTATAAAATATAAAACTAGAGTCTTGAACTCATAAAAACTATTTGTATAACCTTATACATATATTAGTATACTTGGTATGTTCCTTAGGATGAAAACCGCCATTTTTGTAGGTTTTATATGAGTATTTATACTATATATATATAGAGAGAGGAAGGTTCTAGAAAAAACCACATAGTTAGGGAAAACGAGAAAACCACTAAAACTCAATTTTAATCAATAATATAATAATATTTATTTTTTATTTTATTTTATTTTTATTTTTTATAAGAGTATCAATGTAATATTATACATTTTTATCAAAAAATCATTTAAATAGTGGCTTACGTATACGTAAACATGAAACAAAAAAATTACGGTTACGTATATGTAACTTATAGTATTACACATTGTTTTAGTAGTTTTCTCGGTTTTCGTCTAACTATGTGGTTTTCTCTTGATCCCTCCCCTATATATATATATATATATATAAATATATATATATATATATATATATATATATATATATATATGGTATGGTTATAATGCAAACCCACTTTAGATGAAAAAACCCACTAAACCCTGTTTTACATATGTAAAAAAAAAACTTTTTTTATTTTTGAAATGGATTCTACATTCAATTTAATCTTTTGGTGAAAACAAATAAAAAAGCGCCGAGTGGTTTTTTTAAAATTTGTTTTTTAAATATGACGTTTTTTACATATGTAATTGTTGACGTATTGTAAGGCCCCTATTTCCGGGTAACCTCACTTGTTGGATTTACTCATAAACATAGTCATAAATACTGAGCTTAAATTTAAAACATTCGAATTCAATCATTACATAACGTAACATGACACGACATAGCAGCGGAATTCTTTAAAATTAAGTACATAACATTTGTCTTAACATATATAGAAGTGGGATGTCAGTCTTGTGCCGGGTAACCTTCACGCCTTCGCACGACCCTTCCTTTCTGTACCTGAAATGTATACTAAAAGTCAGCTAACGCTTGTGAGTTCTAGTTTAAAACTATTAAGTATGATCATTCTTTTCTTTATAAGTATACATAATTATATACATGCATTTCTATAAATACGTATTCATATCTTTTACTTTTCTTTCTTCATTCTTATGTGATTACATAGATATGCATTCACCTTTTCTTTCCTTAACATTCGTTGGTCATACACATAAGGGTGATCAACCCGTCTTTTACTGCGTATATCACAAAGAAATACTCCCTTAAGCTACCGTCGTAGCCCTTTTACTCGTCCGGTCCTAGAAACCGTCCGCCTTAACTTTCGTCCGACCAACCTTCGGTCGTCCGTCTTAACCGTCCTACCGTCGTAGTCCGTCATATTCGCCCGTCTGCCCTAAGGCATCCATTTCCCACGCGAACTATTGTTTATGCAACCGTTATACTATTTTAGCATTTACTTCGACCGCCCATTTATGTTTTTTGTACGTCCTAGCTTGCGAAGGAACGTATCTTTCCCGGTTGCAAAATAGTCACGTGGTCGTCCGTCTACAGAAGTAGCCGTTAGCTTCGTTTCCTTCCATAACGTATGCACACATTCATAACATGCAATATAAATAATTATAAAGCAAGATTTCATTTATTTACGTTATGCCATTCTTTCATTCATTCTTTGTAAACATATGTTTTATTCTTTGTTCATAATTCATTCTCATATATATATATATAAATATATATTAGTATATAACATATGATCACATTAGCATTCATATCATTTATTCATTTAGTGTATGCATTTCAGCCCCAAAACATTTAAAATGATTTGCACATAACATAGAAGGGGGCACATAGAACTCAACTGATAAGCTAGTCTTGGTTGTCTTAAATAAAGGCCCAACGACGTCACGTACGATCTGAATTAGGTAGTTTAAATACACATCAGGCCCAACCCCGACTCTAACGGTTTATTCATTCTAAACATACTGATTTTACTTACTGGTCTGCTGCCTGCGCACTTAGTAAGTGCGCAGGACCTTGCTCATGCGTACTTGACAAGTACGTATGATCTTTCTCCTGCGTACTTGGTAAGTACGCATGATCTTTCTCCTGCGTACTTGGTAAGTACGCATGATCTTTCTCCTGCGTACTTGGTAAGTATGCATGATCTTTCTCCTGCGTACTTGGTAAGTACGCAGGACGTCCTTCCTGCATAATTGATAAGTACGCAGCACATGTTTCCTGGACAAGTCCGAAATTCTTTCATGTTAATCCGATCATGCTAATCTTACAACTTTCTTTGATCAAAAGGTGCGGTTTTCACTCTTGATGCTAGTTCTAAGCTCATTTTCAAGTTTCATCCATAAAAACGTCTCCTATTTAGCTAAAACCCGAGAAACCCCAACATGAAGAAAAACTCAGTTTAAGGTCGAATCGTTACCTGGATGGTGATTCAGATTTGGAGGTTTTGCTCACGAGCTCAGTAGTAACGTTCTCCTTCAATTTCGTGTCGATCCGTCCACTTTCTCTCTCTAGACCCGACTCTCCTTTCTCTCTCTAGATTGCATGTGTTGGTGAAAAATAAGAGATTCAAGGTTGTCTTGGCCCTTATATACTTGGGCTTCCCTCGGCCCGTTGGAGCCGAGCCCAAGCCCATCCATTTTTCTTTCATTTCTGACGATTAAATCTCTATCGCGTTATTAATTACTTATTTACTATTTTTGGGATGTTACAAGTCTACCCTCCTTAAAGAGGTTTCGTCCTCGAAACTGCTTATACGTTAAACAATTGAGGGTATAGTCCCCTCATCTCGTCTTCTTTCTCCCACGTTGCTTCTGACCCTTTTCTGTACTTCCATTGTACTTTAACTAGATGAATCGACTTATTGCGTAGTCGTTTCTCCGCTCGGTCAATAATGGCTATTGGTTCCTCCACATAATTTAGACTGTTATCCACTTCGATCTCGTCGTATGGTATGTGAGCTGTGTCGTTAGCTAGGCACTTGCGTAAGTGCGACACGTGGAACGTAAGGTGTATTCCACTAAGCTCAACGGGTAGGTCGAGTCTGTAAGCAACTTGACCCACTCTCGCTAAAATCTTGAAAGGTTCGACAAACCTTGGGCTTAGTTTGCCACGTTTTCTGAATCGAATGATTCCATTCCATGGTGATACCTTTAACAGTACCATGTCCCCCACTTGAAACTCTAAATCCCTTCTTCTCTTATCCGCGTATGATTTCTGTCTGTCTTTTGCAGCTTTCATTCAAGCCTTGATTTGATCAAATTTCTCGGAAGTAGCTTTGACCACTTCGAGACTTGCAAAATCCTTTTGTCCAATTTCCCCCCAACAAACCGGGTCCTACATTTCCTCCCATACAACATTTCAAATGGCGGCATGCCAATAGTCGAGTGATAGCTGTTGTTATATGAAAATTCTGCCAATGGTAGATGGCTGTCCCAGCTCCCACCGAAGTCAATGATACAGGCCCGGAGCATGTCCTCCAAGGTCTGAATGGTCCTTTCCGATTGACCATCGGTTTAGGGGTGGTAAGCGGTGCTGATGTTCAGTCTAGTTCCCATTGCTTCATTGAATTTCTTCCAAAACCTTGACATGAATCTAGTATCCCTTTCGGACACAATCGACAGCGGCATACCATGTCTTCTCACAACTTCCTTGATAAATATTTCTGCTAGTCTTTCTGACGAAGAAGTCTCACGTATTGGCAAGAAGTGAGCACTTTTCGTCAAGCGGTCGACGATTACCCAAATGGTATCATTGCCTTTAGCTGTTAGCGGTAGCTTAGTAATGAAGTCCATCGTGATCTCCTCCCACTTCCATTCCGGTATTGGTAGAGGTTGCATTTTACCGCATGGTTTCTGGTGCTCGGCCTTAACTAGTGAACACGTTAGGCACTTGTTCACGTACTCGGTCACATCATTCTTCATGCCAGGCCACCAGTACTCTTTCTTCAAGTCTTGATACATTTTGTTTGTCCCGGGGTGGATAGAATAGCGAGACTTGTGGGCCTCATTGAGTATTTTGGCTCTAAGTTCGCTAACCTTAGGTATCCACATCCGGACAAACCTAGTTCGTACACCATGTGCATTTGCATCTAAATTCCCTTGTTGTCCTACTATTCTTTCCTGTTTAACATTTCTTTCTAATAGTGCTTCATCTTGTCCCTTTCATATTTCACCCATCAAATCTGGCGTTATAATTAGCTGACACGCTTTGATTCGGATAGGTGTCGATTCTTCCTTTCTACTTAAAGCGTCAGCCACCACGTTTGTCTTGCCTGGATGGTACAATATCTCACAGTCATAGTCTTTCAGTAGCTCTAACCACCTCCTTTGCCTCATGTTTAATTCCTTTTGCCCGAAAAAGTACTCCAGGCTTTTGTGATCTGAGTAGATGGTGCATTTGACTCCATACAGATAGTGCCTCCATATTTTTAACGCGAAAATTACTGCTGCCAACTCTAGATCGTGTGTTGGGTAGTTAACCTCGTGAATCTTTAGCTGTCGTGAGGCGTAAGCAATTACCTTTCCTCGTTGCATAAGTACGCAACCCAAACCCTGACCCGAAGCTTCAGAGTAGACTACTAAGTCTTCATTTCTCTCAGGTAGTGCCAAGACTGGAGCTTCGGTTAATCGTGTCTTAAGTTCCTCAAACGCATTGTTTTGGGTTGGACCCCATTCATATTTCACTTCCTTCTGTGTCAACTTAGTTAGTCGCGAGGCTATTCTTGAAAAATCTTGAATGAACCTTCTATAGTAGCCTGCCAATCCCAGAAAACTTCGTATCTCTGTTGGTGTCTTTGGGACGTTCCATTCCTTTACTGTCTCGATCTTTGCAGGATCCACCATGATTCCGTTTGGGTTTATTACATGACCTAGGAATTGGACTTCCCTAAGCTAGAACGCGCATTTGGAGAATTTTGCGTACAACTTTTCCTGCTTTAGCACCTCCAGAACCTCTTTTAGGTGACAGTGGTGATCACCCTCGCTTTTCGAATATACCAGTATGCCGTCTATAAAAACTATCACCGATCGATCCAACATTGGTTGACATACTCTATTCATCAAGTCCATGAACGCTGCTTGTGCGTTGGTCAATCCGAAGGACATCACGAGAAACTCATAATGTCCATAACGCGTGCGAAACGCGGTCTTTGGTACGTCTTCTTTTCTTACTTTCAACTGATGGTAACCCGACCTAAGATCGATCTTTGTGAACCAACTCGCACCTTGCAGTTGATCAAAAAGGTCGTCTATTCTAGGCAGTGGGTATTTGTTCTTTACTGTCCTCTTGTTCAACTCGCGGTAGTCAATGCACATGCGCATGCTGCCGTCCTTCTTCTTTACAAATAGTACCGGAGCGCCCCACGGTGAAATGCTCGGTCTAATAAATCCTTTTTCTGTTAGTTGCTCTAGTTGAGCCATCAATTCTTTCATTTCTGACGGAGCCAATCGGTAGGGGGTTTGGCAACGGGCTCAGCTCCTGGCAGTAAGTCAATCTGAAATTCTATTTCCCTATCGGGTGGTAACCCAGGTAGATCCTCAGGGAATACTTCCGGAAAGTTGCACACCACGGATACATTCCTTAGTTCATTCATTTTCATTCTATCATCAATAACATATGCCAGATAAGCTTCGCAACCGTGCCTCATGTAACTTTTGGCCTTGGACATCGAGATGACGTTCGGCATCGTGCAATTCCAATCCCCATAAACTGTAATTGGGCTGCCGCTTGGAGCTTTGAGGTGTGTCCTCTTACATTTACATATGATTTGAGCTTCATTGGCAGCTAGCCAATCCATACCCAATACTACATCGAATCCCCCTAAAGTGAGAAGGAATAATCTAGAAAGAAACTTATGACCCTCTATTTCTATGATGCAATCCTCTGTTACTTGAAATACTGTCGAATTTTTACCAACGGCAGTTTGTACGCTAAAGGTCATTACTATGGTGTTGATAGTGCAACCTAGTTTACGACTAAATGCATTGGATATAAAACTTTTACTAGCACCAGAGTCAAATAAAATAGCAGCATGTTCGTTATTAACTAGGAACGTACCTGACACAACATCAGGGTTTCCCCTTACTTCCTCCTCAGTTAGTGCGTAGGCTCGAGTCCTAGCCTGCGGCTGTTCCTTTTCCCTGTCTTTTCCCGAACCAGATTGGCCGGCCTTCCTGCAGTTCTTTGTCAGATGTCCAAACAATACACATACTTGACACCTGATGTTCTTTACGCATTCTCGGGAGAAGTGCCCCGGCTTCCCGCACTTATAGGATGTGGTGGTGCCGATCTGACACTCGCCAAGATGTTGCCTTCCACATTTCTTGCAAGTTTCATATTCATCCAACCTTGGTTTTTTAACTCCAGTTGCTACATTCCCTTTTTCGGTGCCTCTAGACGGGTTCTCCCACTTTCTCTTTTGTGTCTCAGGTGCCGGGTCCTCATTTGCATAATAGTCGTAGACGATTCCGCTGTGATTCACTACCGACTCGAAGGTCGATGGTAGATTAGCTTTTACATGGACACGGACCCTCTGCGGCAGACCCTTGACATAGTATTTGATCAGACGGTCTTTAGTTTCCACCAAGTGTGGTACCGGTTGGGCCAGCTCCTTGAACCTTGAAGTATACTGGCAATGAGTCTTGTTGCCAGCCTTGAAGTTTAGGAACTCGTTCTCCACACGATCAATCTCGTTCTGTGGGCAGAACTTTTGGATTATGAGCTTCTTCAGGTCTTCCCAGGTCATTCTGGCGATAGCGTTTGGCGACTTTGTTCTCTGAATGTTTCTCCACCAACCTAATGCTTCGTTGGTGAGAGAATGAGCAACATATTTAACCGCCTGGTCCGGCCGACACTCGCTGATGTTGATTACAGCGTTCATCCTCTCAATCCATTCGAACGTTGCCACCGAATCCTTGTTACCAACAAACTTGGGTGGGTCTCCGTCCTTGAAACCTTTGTAAGTACACCCACGGTTGCTTGATCCCACCTTCACTTCATCCCCATCACTGTCATACACTTTCTCTTCATGGTCTCCTTCATCCTCCTCTCTACTTTTCTTTAGTGCCTCGGATAGTAGATCAGGCAATACTTTCTTCAGAGTGAGTACGACTTCACGGGCAATAGCATCCCTGACCTCGGGTTCCAACTTTATAGTCCCTTGATTGTGTTCTGCGTGCACACTCTCTTCCTCTTCAAGTCTTCGATTCAACGGAGGTCTACCGACTCGGCCAGTGCGACCGCTTCGGCGTCCTGTTCTTCCTCCACCAGCCATAGTTCCTAGTTTTCTGATAGTTATAAAGGGAATACACCAATGCCATTCCTTCAGATCATAGTTTAGAACAGTACGAGCAAGATAAATTTTTAATTACAGTGACCGGTTTGTGATTACTAATTTACATTGCTTTTCGGGCTCAAAACTCTTCAAATCGGTTGTGACATTGACATCTATTGGTTCTAAGTTAAGGTATCTATTCTTATCCAAGTGTATTAACTTTAGTACTTACTTACCGTGTTGGAGTTGGTTACCCATACTGACATCCGTGCGTTGGTTCCATAATCAGTTTGAGTCCAGACATTTAGGGATGTCTGAATCTCTCAAACTATTGCTCTGATACCAACTTGTAAGGCCCCGATTTTCGGGTAACCTCACTTGTTGGATTTACTCATAAACATAGTCATAAATACTGAGCTTAAGTTTAAAACATTAGAACTCAATCATTACATAACGTAACATGGCATGACATAGCAGCGGAAGTCTTTAAAATTAAGTACATAACATTTGTCTTAACATATATAGAAGTGGGATGTCAGTCTTGTGCCGGGTAACCTTCACGCCTTTTCACGACCCTTCCTTTCTGTACCTGAAATGTATACTAAAAGTCAGCTAACGCTGGTGAGTTCTAGTTTAAAACTATTAAGTATGATCATTCTTTTCTTTATAAGTATACATAATTATATACATGCATTTCTATAAATACGTATTCATAGCTTTTACTTTTCTTTCATCATTCTTATGTGATTACATAGATATGCATTCACCTTTTCTTTCCTTAACATTCATCGGTCATACACATAAGAGTGATCAACCCGTCTTTTACTGCGTATATCACAAAGACATACTCCCTTAAGCTACCGTTGTAGCCCTTTTACTCGTCCGGTCCTAGAAACCGTCCACCTTAACTTTCGTCCGGCCAACCTTCGGCCGTCCGTCTTAACCATCCTATCGTCGTAGTCCGTCATATTCACCCGTCTGCCCTAAGGCATCCGTTTCCCACTCAAACTATTGTTTATGCAACCGTTATACTATTTTAGCATTTACTTCGACCGCCCATTTATGCTTTTTGTACGTCCTAGCTTGCGAAGGAACATATCTTTCCCGGTTGCAAAATAGTCACGTGGTCGTCCGTCTACAGAAGTAGCCGTTAGCTTCGTTTCCGTCCATAACGTATACATATATTCATAACATGCAATATAAATAATTATAAAGCAAGATTTCATTTATTTACGTTATGCCATTCTTTCATTCATTCTTTGTAAACATGCGTTTCATTCTTTGTTCATAATTCATTCTCATATATATATAAAAATATATATTAGTATATCACGTATGATCACATTAGCATTCATATCATTTATTCATTTAGTGTATACATTTCAGCCCCAAAACATTTAAAATGATTTGCACATAACATAGAAGGGGGCACATAGAACTCACCTGATAAGCTAGTCTTGGTTGACTTAAATAAAGGCCCAACGACGTCACGTACGATCTGAATTAGGTAGTTTAAATACACATCAGACCCAACCCCGACTCTAACGGTTTATTCAATCTAAACATACTGACTTTACTTACTGGTCTGCTGTCTGCGCACTTAGTAAGTGCGCATGGCCTTGCTCATGCGTACTTGATAAGTACGCACGATCTTTCTCCTGCGTACTTGGTAAGTACGCATGATCTTTCTCCTGCGTACTTGGTAAGTACGCATGATCTTTCTCCTGCGTACTTGGTAAGTACGCAGGACGTGTGATAAGTACGCAGCACCTGTTTCCTTGACAAGTCCGAAATTCTTGCATGTTAATCCGATCATGCTAATCTTACAACTTTCTTTGAGCAAAAGGTGCAGTTTTCACTCTAGATGCTAGTTCTAAGCTCATTTTCAAGTTTCATCCATAAAAACGTCTCCTATTTAGCTAAAACCCGAGAAACCCCAAAACGAAGAAAAACTCTGTTTAAGGTCGAATCGTTACCTGGATGGTGATTCTGATTAGAAGGTTTTGCTCACGAGCTCAGTAGTAACGTGCTCCTTTAATTTTGTGTCGATCCGTCGACTTTCTCTCTCTAGACCTGACTCTCCTTTCTCTCCCTATATTGCATGTGTTGGTGAAAATTGAGAGATTCAAGGCTGTCTTGGCCCTTATATACTTGGGTTTCCCTCGGCCCGTTGGAGCCGAGCCCAAGCCCATCCATTTTTCTTTCATTTTTGACGATTAAATCTCTATCGCGTTATTAATTACTTATTTACTATTTTTGGATGTTACACATATGCATACTAAGAAAAAAAATGCTTATTTTTTTATTTTTTATTTTTATTCAGCGCTTTTTTTTGCGACCAAGCCTTTTTTTATATAAATAATCAATCCCAATTTTTTTAAAAAAAATTATAATTTTTTCAAAGGGTTTAGTGGGTTTCTTCATATAAAGAAGATTTCTTTTCAACCCTTTCCCTATATATATATATATATATATATATGAAGTATTTTTTCGATAAGAAATTAACAAAACGCTAAAAATGATATCAAACGAAGTCCGATTGAGTTCATTTCAACGACGTTGGAACCGTCTCGTCGAACTCTACATCTTAGCTTTTAGAGTTTAGCTTTTAAGTTTTAGATTTTACGTTTGAATTTTAGGGTTTTAGCCTTATGAACTAGCCTTAGGGTTTAGATTTTATGGTTTAGGTTTTTTTGTGCGGTGGGGATAGGGGGTTTATGTTTTTGGGGGTGGGTGGGGGTGGGTTTAGGTTTTTGGAAGGGTGGGGTGGGAGGTTTAGGTTTTTGGGGGGTGGGGTGGTGGTTTTAGGCTTTCGAGGTGGGTTTGGAGGGGGGGGGTTTAGGTTTTTGGGGGTGTGGGTGGAGGGGGTTTAGGTTTCTAGGTTCAGGATAGGGTTCGATGAGACGGTTCCAACACCGCTGTGATGAGCTTAATCGGAGTTCGTTTGACCCACTTTTTTGTGGAAACTTCCCATATATATATATATATATATATGTATGAGAGGGTTAATCTGGAAACAATATTGAGTTAAAAAAACTATGGAAACTCAATCTCATCCTTTGATGATAGTTGATCAATGGTTATTATTTTTTTTTGTTTCTTTGATTTAAAAAAATGATGTACTTTTTTTATTAAAAAGTACAATAAGGGTAGAATGGGTAGTTGGTTGACGTTGAGTATGTGGTTTAGATTATTTCTTGGAAATATGAAAGAGAAACAAAATAATATTGTACTTTTTCTTGAAAATTGAATTTATCTCTCCATTTTTTTAAATCAAAATCACCATTTTTTGAAAAAAAATGAGATTTATTTTAAACAAAATCACCATTTTCTAAAAAAACAAGATTTAAAAAAATTGAGATTTTTCATAAAAAAAAACGTGAGAATCTTTTTTTTCCTTTTTGCAATTTGTTGAAACAGAAAAGACAATTTGTTACATATGTAACTATGCATGTTACATATGTAAATGTTAATGGTTTTTACATAAAATGATTATTACATATGAAGCTAATCAAATGACTAATGCAGCGATTCATAGCCATTATTGCATATGCTTGATACATGGCGTTATAGTGTTAGGACATAATTGTATGACAAAAGCTTGTAATAGTTTAGATCTTATTGTCTTATGTTTTTGTATTAATGTTTTCTAAGTGTTAGAACAAGTTCTGCTAGAGGCGAACTTGTCTAGTTCGCCTAGTCTCATGTGAGGCGAACTTGTTAAGTTCGCCTAGTCTCTTAGAGGCGAACTTGTTAAGTTCGCTTATTGCAGAGCTTGTATCTATAAATAGAAGTTTACATGTTCATTTTTAGAGAGAGAAAAAGTCTTTACCTACTGTTTTGTAAACTCTATGTGTTGTGGAATACAAAGAGAAGTTTATTTACCTGCTGTTTCTATTGTCAATTCGTATACAAATGTTAACACGGTAGGATTCCGCACTCCGTGTTATCGAGACGTCCTGTCATGAGATCGATCTGTAGATGAGTCATGTGGACCTACAAGTGGTATCAGAGCTTTTGCTCGTGATTTGTGTTTGATTCTTTGTGATTTGTGACGATTTTGTGTACAATTTGACAAGAAATTGACATTTTTTCAAGTTTTTGTATCCATGGGGTTTTCAAGTTCTTGAAGTTGATTTTGCTGCTAAATTCATGGATTTGAAGTGGTTTTTGGTGAAATTAATCCGATAGAAGTGTTCTAATTCATAAAATACCTAATCCTACGGTCCAATTTCTTCAAATTCCTTCTAATATGTGAGAAATGAAGATTTTTGGTACTTGTTGTTCGTGTTTGGGTTGAAGACATTTTCCTGAGTTTGTTACAGCTGAAGCAGGCGAACTTGCTGAGAATCTGTAACAGGCGAACTTATCAAGCTCGCTTTACTCAGTTTAAGCGAACTTATTCAGTAGGTGAACTTACCGGATTTTCTTGGTTAAGCGAACTTATCAACTTCGCTTGATATCAAGTTCGTTTGTTTGGCTTTGAAGCGAACTTATTATCTTCGCCTGAGGGGAGTACTTGTTCAACACTTGGAAATTTTTCTGAAAAAGGCTAATATGGTGCAAGTGTCTAACATATTCAATTACGATAACGAGATTGGTACATCTCAGAAACCACCCAAGTTGTTAAGCCTTGTAGATTATCCTAACTGGAAAGATCGGTTTGATCAGTTCGTGTCCTTTACTGATACAAGTTTATGGATTCCAATCTTGGAAGGTTATACTCATCCGACATACACTTGGATGGGAAAGGATGATGTTCCTAAATCAGTATCTGCGTTAACCACAGAAGAAAATTATTGTTTGATAGGGAAAAGAAGGCTATGGCTAGTATCTCAATGTCTCTTCCTAAAGAAATTTATCATAGCTTTAAACAATTCAAGTCTTCTCAACAATTGTGGGAAGCCTTACAAAAGCGGTGTGAAGGTAGTTAGGATGTTAAGAAAAGCATAAAAGAATTACTGAAGAAGCAGTTCTTAGTATTCAAGCACTTTCAAAATGAATCTTTAGATGATCTTGCAACGAAATTCTATCATCTGCTGAGTGAATTGTCAAGTGCTTCAGTGGTTTATGAGACTGAAGAGATAAATGATAAGTTCTTGGAGGCATTACCATCTAAATTTGATGTGTATTCAGTTTTGAGAAAAGAGAATGTCAAGTATAAAACTATGTCTCTTGAAGAGGTTCTTGGCTAGATTCAATCACATGATTTGAATATGAAGAAGAAGGAAACCAATATGGAGCATATTCAAGATCCTTCAATGTATTTTGCTAAGACTTCTGGCAAAACTGGTGCAGGGGTTGCGTTCTTTTCTGGTGATACTAAAGATGTTTCTAATGAACATTGTTCTGGGGTTCCAAGTCATTCTGGTTTCTCTACAAACACAGCTTCTTCATCATCTGGAACACATAATATGAATCAAAGAGTTGCTGATGATTATTTAGCAATGTTTTCTTCCTTTATGGCTTCTTATGAAAATTTTATTAGAGGAAAGATTCATGATCCAGATGTTATTGAAGAGGATTTCAGACAAATTGATCATGTTGATCTGGAAGAGATGAACATTCAATGGAACATGGCTATGCTAATGCGACAAGCAAAGGATTTTTTGAAGAAGACCGGAAGGAAGTATATTGGTTTTAACAGTCGTTCACGTATGGGATTTGACAAAACCAAAGTTCGTTGCTATAATTGTCAGGAGTATGGTCATTTCGCCAAAGAATGTGTGAAGCCAAAAGTTGAATTTGATTCTCAGAAAAAGCCTAATAACTTTCAGAACAATCGTAATCAGTCACATGGCTCCTCAGGCTCTGGAAATTCTAATCATGCATCTGCATCATATGCTTTGGTTGCTCAGAATGATGAAAATTATGACAGGGGTATTCATCTCGAAGATTTGGTTGGTACTGTAAGTCAAGCTTTTGTAGCTGAGATCCATTCTGAAAAGTCAACTGATGATGATAGTTCAAGTGATGGTGAGAGTTTGTCAAGTGCTTATGAAAAGCATGATCATGTACATAATGTTGAATCTAATATTGCATCTGTTGAATCTGAATCTAATATTGCATCTGGTGAATCTGAAGATGATATAGTATTAACTCAAAATTCTTCTGATGGTGTTGATTCTGAAGATATTCCTATTGCTAAAGTCTTCATGGCAGATATGTCAGATCCTTCAAAGTAAAAGATTTTGTCTGTCACATTTACTGTTCTAATTGCATCTGTGTAAAAGAGAAAATGTAAAAGGTTATGGATGATAACACAAATTTAATTTGTGATATGAAATCGATGCATTCAGTTAATCAAAAATTGAAAGATAATGATAAATTGTGTATAGATAGAATTGAGTCTTTGAAAAGAGATTTGAACTCTTTGGGATTGAAATATAAGGAACAAGCATATCATCTGGATATGGCTTATGCTGAGATTGAAAAGCGAAATGAAATTGTTGCTCAGAAGAACAAAGAGATTTCTCACAAAGAATCTGAAGTGATCAAATTACATAGAAAGCTGGAGAATTTTGAAATATCATTTGTGGTATTGGATTACTTTAATGCTAATGCTGATCCTACAAAGAGGGTTGCTGGAATTGGATTTGTTCCTCCACCATTCAATGCGAATTATGTGGTTGAACCAGAAATTATTCATGAAGAGGAAATTGATCCAAAGACGGTGTTGAAAGTAAATCCAGTAACTGGTGAAGATATGATCTATGATTCTGATTCTGAGGATGAAGTTTTTGATGATAAAAAGGTTGAAGGCATTCTTAAGGAAATGCAACTTGATGAACCAAAAGTGGTGAAAAATGTTACTCGTGATAGATGTATTTTAACAGAACCTGTTGAAGTGAAAGTTGATCAACCTAACCTTTCCAAAATGTTACAATCAAGTGGTTTTGTTGCTGCTGGTCATCAAAAGAAGAATTCATCAAAGGTGATTAAACAAGTTTATGTTCAAAAACAGCCAGTTGACAGTTCAGTAAAATCTTCTGAAGCTTGTTCTTCGGGTAGTTCATCAAATTCAAGAAAAACTCCTTATATTAGAAATCATCAAGATAGAAGAGTTTGCTTTCGCTGTAATGAGGCTGGTCATATTCTGATTCACTGTCCTTATAAGAATCAAGGCAAATTAAAGAGTGTTCCCCCACAACAACGAGTGGTGACGATTTTGAAACGACCAAATGTGGGAAAGCCTACTTCTACTGTTGTAAAGAATGTGCCTTGTCAATCATTTGCTAAATCTTCGGGATTTCAGCAACATAATAAATATATTTCTAAACCAGTTGTTTTTCAAAAGAAGTTTGAGATTTCACATGTTGGAATCCCAAAAGATTCTCAACCTAAGGTCAAACTTTCTAGACCATAACGAAGAAGACATAACAGAAAATTAAAAAAACTTTTGGAAAATTCTGAATCTGATAATCATAAGTATAATAATGTTTTTCCAATTAATCATATTGTGTCTTCATTGTGAAGGTCTAATTGTGAATCTTATGTTCCAAAGGTTGATGTCAATGTTGATTGTGAACTGATTGAAGTTGTTTATTTTGATCCATCTGGACGACCCAAGACCACAATGGCTTGGGTTCCTATTTCTAGCTGATTTTCTTTGTTTATGTAGGGGCAACCAAGGAGGACTATCAACAATACGTGGTATGTGGATAGTGGTTGTTCTCAACATATGAAAGGGAATATTCGTTTGCTAGAAGATGTTATTCATATTGATGGTGGTTATGTCGCTTTTGCTGGAAATAAAGGCGGGTGCATAACTGGTCAGGGTACTTTGAAGAACGATAAAGTCAAATTTGAGAAAGTGAACTATGTGGAGCAACTTGAACAAAATCTTTTAAGTGTATCTCAAGTGTGTGACAAGAAGTTTTCATTTCATTTCAATGATTCTGAGTGTTATATCTTGAAACCGGGCTTTGTTATTCCTGACGAATGGATTCTAATGAAGGCTCCGAGGAGAAATGACACATATGTCCTAGACATGAGTGTTGCTACAACAATAGATTCAATTCCTACATGTTTACTCTCCAAGGCGTTTGAGTCGGATTCTATTTTGTGGCACCGAAAACTTGCTCACATCAATTATCGAAAAATGAATTATCTCGTGAAGAATGATCTGGTTATTGGTGTTTCGAAGATGAAATTCTCTGTTCCTGATGACTGTATTCCTTGCAAGAAGGGGAAACAACACAAGAAGTCCCACAAATCTAAGACAACGAATTCAATTGTGACTCCTTTGGAGATACTACATATGGATTTGTTTGGACCGATTAGTATCAGGAGCATTGGGGGTAAATCTTACTGTCTGGTAGTAAGAGATGATTTCTCTAGATTTTCATGGGTTAAGTTCCTTGCGTCTAAAGCCGAAACCATAAAGTTGGTACAATTCTTAATCTTGGGTTTAGAGAATTTGTGTAAACAGAAGGTCAGAAGAATTAGGAGTGACAATGGCAGCGAGTTTAAAAATAGCAAGATGGGTTTATTTTGTCTTCAAAAGGGAATTCATCATGAATTCAGTGCGCTATATGTACCTCAACAAAATGGAGTTGCTGAGCGAAAGAACAAGACTTTGGTTGAAACGACACGTACGATGCTTGCAGATTCTAAGCTTCTAGTTACTTTTTGGGCTGAGGCTATGAATACTGCGTGTCACGTTTTGAACAGAGTTTTGACCGTTAAGCGAAAAAACAAGGCATGCTATGAGTTGCTTAATAATCGGAAGCCAAATCTGGAATATTTACTACCTTTTGGTAATCCATGCACCCTGTTAAAAGTTAGAGATGTCCCAACCAAGTTCAGTGCTAAGGCTATTGAAGGGATCTTTCTGGGGTATGTTTCAAATTCTACTACCAAGAGGGTTTATAACAAAGAGACTCGTCAGGTTGAGGAATGGTTTCATATTGACTATTCTAATCGGTCTTTACCTCAAATGGTGATTGGACCAGACTGGGATTTTGATTATGACAATTTATTCAAGTCTTTTCAATTACCTTATGATATTTCTCATGAGGAAGCTGTTGTATTATATAATTCATGTCAGGATGCACAGAATAGTGGTATTCTACCAAATGCGGTTCCACATTCATCTGTTCCATCTACATCTGTTCCAGATCCTAATGTTGCTTCTTGTTCGGGACCACAAGTGTCTGATAGTGAGGAAGACAATGTTATTTTCCAAGATTCTTCTGCTGATCCTTTGTTAGTTGATGAACCTTCTACTTCGACACAGGCTCAGGGGGACATTCCTACAAATCTGGATTCGGAAATACCAGTTAATCAGGATATGTCTTATCAATCTGATACGACTCAAGTTGATGTGTTGCCGGTTCCTGAGGTTGCATCAATCAAGGAACTCAAAGCTCATCCGATTACAAATATCATTGGAAATTTGCAAGATGGAGTGCAAACGTGTTCTAATATTGACAACTCTTGCTTGTCTACAGGTATTAAGGATACTGGTGTTGTTGATGTATGCTCACATTCATGTTTTATTTCTCAGTTCGAACCAAAGAATGTCGAAATGGCGTTACGTGATAAAAATTAGATAGAGGCCATGCAGGAAGAACTTGCTCAGTTTGATAAACTCAAAGTTTGGAATCTTGTAGATCTTCCGAAGGGTGTGTATCCAATTGGTACAAAGTGGGTGTTAAAATGCAAGAAAGACGATCGAGGTGTTGTGGTGAGAAATAAGGCAAGATTAGTTGTACAAGGTTTCAATGAACAAGAGGGAATTGATTACACCGAGGTTTATGCTCCTGTTGCTAGGCTTGAAGCTATACAGTTGTTTCTTGCTTTTGCTTCATACAAAGGGTTTAAGATGTTTTAATTAGATGTGAAGAGTGCTTTCTTATATGGTAAGGTCAAGGAGGAGGTTTATGTGTGTCAGCCGCTGGGGTTTGAAGATCCAACTAATCTGTCTAAAGTTTTCAAGCTTGATAAGGCACTCTATGGTCTTCATCAAGCTCCCCGAGCATGGTACGAAACGTTGTCTACACATCTTATGGATAATGATTTTGTACGTGGCCAAATTAACTCGACCTTATTCATTAAGAAAGCAGGGGGAGAATACCTACTGGTGCAGATATATGTAGATGATATTATTTTTGGCTCTACAAATGAAGGGTTGTGCAAAGAGTTTGAGAGTGTTATGAAATCGAAGTTTGAGATGTCAGCTATGCGAGAGTTATCATTTTTCCTAGGTCTTCAAGTTAATCAGAAGGAAGATGGTTTCTTTATTCATCAGTCCAAATATGTAAAAGACATCTTGAGCCAGTTCAAGATGGAGGACTGTACCCCATACGATACTCTGATTCCGGTCAATCATAAATTGAATTCTGACCCAGATGGAAAAGAAGTTGATTGCCGACTCTACCGTGCAATGATTGGATCTCTCATGTACTTAGCCGCTTCAAGGCCAGACATAATGTTCGTTGTGTGTATTTGTTCCATATTCCAAGAAAAACCAAAAGAATCTCATTTGATTGCAGTAAAGAGAATCTTTCGATATCTAAAAGGAAAACAAAGATTGGGACTATGGTTTCCACATGGTTCTAACTTTGAATTCAATGCATATACTGATTCTGATTTTGGTGGTTGTTGTTTAGACAGGAAATCTACTGCAGGTAGTTGCCAGTTCTTGGGTAATCGTCTAGTTTCCTTGCAATGCAAAAAAGCAAACTACGGTCTCCATTTCAACATGTGAAGCAGAATACAATGCTGCTGCAAGTTGTTGTTCACAGATCTTGTGGATCTAACAGCAATTAAGAGACTACGGTTTGAATTTTACAGGAACCCCATGTTTATTGATAATACTGCTACAATGTCTATCACAAATAATCCTGTTAAGCATAGTAAAACAAAGCACATTGAAATTAGATATCATTTTATCCGTGATTGTGCAGATAAAAAGTTGATTGAGCTTGTGAAGGTACATATAGATGATAATTTTGCTGATCTGTTTACCAAGGCATTTGATCGTACCAGGTTTGAGTTTCTGATCAAAATGATCGGTATGATCAATCCTGAATAAAAGTTTTCAAAAACATTTTTCATGGGAGTTTTTTTTTTAAATTTCTTTTATTGCTTTATTACATTTCTGCATTTTAAATTTCAGTCAAAAAATAGTTATTTATAAAAATTCAAAAAATAAAAATAAAAAAATAATATATATATATGTATATAAAATTGACATCATTTGAAGTTAGATAAAAAATGATAGTAAATCAGTGAATAGTTCATTACACATAACCATAGTAGACCTTTGATGTATGATAGTTTAAAGTAAATTGAATTTGATCTAAATTTCAAAGTCAGCATAAATAAGAAATAATAGTGTTATGAATGCTCCAATCTTGGTAATATGTTTTAATTTGAATATGAGTTTGAAACTTGAATTGTTAATAGACTAGAAGCGTTTTTAAACCAATAGTAGTGTGAAAATTAAATATGATATGATTACATCTGTGACTTGAATCCATTATATGCCTGGGTGTGTGTGTAAAAGATCATTATCAGATAAAGAATATATGGTTTTAAGAATTTCATAAGACCAATATCGAATTATGTCTTTAGCATAAACTCTTTCATTTCAGTTCACTGCCCATGCCCCGAAAAACATGCAATGTATTGCTGAACTAAGATATGCTTTCTAACAACATCTGTTGGAACGTATATTCACCCTTAGATCAGTTAGATACATCATCTATTCTGATTTCATTAAAAATTATCTAGATAATAGTTGGATCCTCCTACCTGAATCTATTGATTCTCATTATAAAGTCAATTCATTAGAATCTTTTGATTCTGAATCATCTTGATTCATACATCCTTTGGGATTCTATACTTGTGCTAATAGAGATAATTTCATCTTGGAGATTGATCTAATCTTGTAATAAACTGTGTATGTCTTGAAGATAGTGAAATTTTAAATTTCTATTAGGCATATATGTAGGGTACACGATGTTTTTTATTTAAATGGTACTAACTCACATGAAATTGAAAGAAAAATGCTTGGGGTTTCAAATTGTATAATATTGGCAACTTAAGAATTCATGCTTTGTATTACAAATTCGGTATGAATAATTGAGCATTTATAACCTGACCTTGTTTACTTTGAAATTTATCGCGTATCATTTCAAGTATTGTTCAAATTGATTGAAAAGTTGAAAAGAAAAGTGAATCATTAGAAAAGAAAAGAGACAAATATGTCCAAGACATGAATATGATGGATTTATAAATATTCATTGCAAAAATTACATAAAAATGAAAAAGATACGAGTTGCATAAGAATGAGTTTGATCGTTTCATATCATTTTTTTTGTGCATATCATAGGTTACCCATAGTTGTTGATAGACTGTGTGATGAATTACTCATATACTGATATGATCTTCTTGCTCATGATGATTCAACCAAAAATATGTGTTTTAGTTTGCTCTGATAAAAACAAAAAATATGTGATTTCATTTGTACATATAAAATTCAAAAAGATTTTGTTTCTATCTTCCATGAAAATTCTATCTTTTATTAAGGATTGGATCGGATACATGCTACAGATGGAAGTTCACAAGAAGTGAGGTGTTGAAAGTTGATGAAATAGTTCAAGGCAAAGGTTTGAAGCGAACTTAATTTGTTCGCATGTTCCTGGTTAAGTGAACTTAATATGTTCACCTGGGGCTTGTTAAGCGAACTTAACAAGTTAGCCTAATGAAGCGAATTTAATTGTGTGAATAAAGATCTTGTTCAGGCGAACATATCCTTTTTAACCTTTTCACTGTTTGAGCGAACTTCTTGAGCGAACTTATTGGTTTTAGCGACTTATCAAAAGTTTGAATTCGGGTTGTGGGGTTTAAAATTTTTGTGCTGGTTCTCTGATCGGATTTACATTGCGATTATATCTAAGGTAATTTCATGGATTTTCATCCATTAGTTCGTCGGGAAATCATCGTTTTACTTCGAGTTATACGCATTTTGAATGTCCGATTGATTTTCTGATTAAATCGAGTAAATCTGGGTGTAAATCTTGAATTTGACGCTTAATAGTGGTTGATAACCGATGCTTATTCTGTGTTTGATTTGAAAATATTTGACGATTTGAACATTTTGAGAATTTGATGTTGAATTTGTATCGACAAACTGGTTCAGGCGAACTTGTTTAGGAGAACTTATTATGTTCGCCTCTTGCAACGCTAAGTGAACTTATTAAGTTCGCCTAAGGGCTAATAAGTGTTTGGACTTGTAATATTTTTTTTAATTTTTTTTAGTTTGATTTTTTTCTTTCTTGTTTGTTTCTAGAGTTGTATGTGTATCTCGTGTGTTTATCATATATGCGTGTGTACTATTACTAATGGTTGATACAATGTCCAATATATTTACAGATGGCTCGTCGTGTTGAGTACAAACATAATCAAGTGGCGTTGCTAGATCCTAATATGTCTGAGGCTGTTCATTTCCAAGGAATTATCAATTTTTTGAATCGTTCACGATTACATGTAGCCTTATCTGCAGATCCATACATCGGCTTACCGTATATCCAACAATTTTGGGATACAGTACATCAAGACACAGATGTTGACCCTCACGTACTTCGTGCTACTGTTAATAACACAGTGGTGGCTATTTCAGTGGAGACTATCCGTGCCGCTTTGGCATTGGGAGGTACTAATGTAGATCCTCTTTCTTATCCTGGAACACTAATCATGGGTTATTTTCAGAGGATGGGCTACCGAGACAGACCGAATGATACTCAGGCAAGAAAAGGTGGTTTAGTTGGATAATGGAGGTATTTTATGCACGTCATCATCCAATGTTTATCTCCACGAAAGGCTGACACTGATGGACCGAAGAGTGCGTTACAAGCTGCAATGGTTGCTTTAACCCGGAACAAACGGTTTAACTTTGCTTTGTATATATACCATGAGTTGGTCATGCAAATCAATCCTCCAGAAGGTCAAGGGTTTCTTATGTACCCTAGGTTCTTGCAAATGATTATGAACCATTTAATTCCAGACATACCACAGCATCCAATACGTTTGACTTTAACTCTAATGTCCAAAAGAATCTTTACTGATTGTACCAAGGTTAAACAACAAAATGTTGCTTTGATTCCAGTTCCGACTCCTTTGTTTGGTCACTTAATAAATCCTGATTATGTTGAGCCTCCTAATGATAATTGGTTTCATCCTGGGAGTTAGTTCAGGGACAAGTCCAGAATCAAGAACAACAACCACAACCACAACAAGTTCAAGTACACGCTCAAGACAAGTACAACCAGCACAGGTTGATATTCCTGTTAATGAACCTGTTAATGAACCAGTTCAGGAAAATGTTGTTCAAGAAAATGAACAAGATTTGGGTATGAATATGGAAGATTTTGATGATGAAGTTGTGAACTCACCCATTAATGAAGCTGAAGGGAATGTGGTGGATACGAGTTCCAGTGATACTATTTTACCTGATTCTGAGGCTCCTGACTCTGATTCTTCTAGAGAATTTAGCTTAGGTCATTATGAGAGATTGGCTACTATGCCTTTGGCTAATGTAGGAAAACACATTAATTCTATAGCCAAGAGGCCGAGACGTAAGTCTGTTCGGAATCCTCCTTCCGGATCAGTACCTGGAAAGAGAACATTAATCGATGAGAACTCGGATTCTGATAGTGATGTTAATCTGGTTCCAAAAGTTTAGAAGCTTATGTCTGCTTCTATTGCTGCTGCACATTCATCTCAAGGTGTTGAGGATGCTACTTTTGTTGCATCCTTACTGGTTACACCTCCTTCATCTAAACATCCGTCTCCAGTGATTTCTCCTATTCCTACAGTTCTTAAATCATCTGCTGGTACTTCACAGCCTTCTAATTCTGAAAAGATTGCCTTCCTTGAATCACAGATGCTTGCATTACAGACTCAGGTAGATACTCTTGTGACTACTAATGCTCAGAGACAGTTGGTCCTTCAGGCTCAAGCTACACAGATTGCTGACATGCAGTTATTGGTTTCCAAACTTGTTGAGCGTCTTGACGCTCAGGGGGAGTTAAGGATACATGATACTTGTCATGCTGAGTCAATTCAACGAAAGGATGATGATGATAATGATCCTAGTGGAAATATTGAGGGTGATCGTCAATACGCTGACGTGAATCCAATATCAAGAGTTCAGGGGGGAGTCTACATCAGGTAATATTGAAGGGACCAAGAAGGATTCTGAAGTGAATGACGAGATACTGTTACTTGAATTTTTTCAAACTGATTCTGATGCTGGAGAAGAAGTAGCTGAGAAGTTAGAGTGTCTAGATGATATTGACGAATTGTTTAATGATATTGAAGATGACATGACTGATAATGAAGTTGAAGAAGGAGAGATTGTGGAGATCGAGATAGAAAAGAGTAAAGTTAAAGTTACATATGAAGGCAGTGATGGTCTGAATGTACCGAATAACTTCCTCCAAGATGATGTTATTCCTGAGTTTTCTTACAAAGGAGTAACATATTCTATGAACTATGTTGAAGATTTCACTACGCCTGATGATACTGCTCAATCCAAGATAGATACTGATGCTGATACTACTCATCTTGTTTCTCCTAAGCCGAGTGAAGAACTTGTGATGTATAGAAATACAGGAATGACTAGAGAACAATGGAGAGAAGTATTTAGCAGTTGGATGAAAGTACTACCCAAGTCACCTATACAACCTGCTCAGAAAGAAAGATATGTGAATAAAGAGCGGTGTATTGGAAGAATTATTAGTTGGTTTTATGATGATGACACGAAGTTGTTTGCTCTTAAAAGATCTGATGGTGTTCAATACTTAAAGCCTAGGATCAAGTATTTCAATACCTTGCCAAGGTGTGAAATGAATGGTCTAGCTACGAAACCACTGATTAATAGATCAAAATTTGGATTAGCCGATGTGATTGCCAACTTGATTAAAAGAGAAGGTGGATCAGGGAAGTATGAAAGATTAAAGCCACAGAAAGGAAAAAGAATGAAAAATGTAGATCAAAAGACTGAGATTGTGACCTGGAAGTATAAGTTTAAGCCAGTACGAGCTGTACAGAAGATACCATTGTAGAAAATACCATAAGATTTTCTAGGGAATATGAAATGGTGGTACGTAAATGTGAATACTGGTGAAGCTAGAATTGATGATAAAGATAATAAGGTCATTGTTAGTTTCTATGATGCAATGAATCTTATTAACTTCTCAAAGAAAGATCAGAGGATGTTAAGAAAGAATGAGATTATGTTTACTGATGAATGGAGAGAACAAGGATTGCAGTATAAAAGAGTGTTGGAGATTTGTCACAAATATGGAGTGCACGTAGGAAGCAGATTACCAGATAACTGGAAGAGCTCGTCATAAAGACTGAAGACAAGAGATCAAACTATTGTCAAGGGGGAGTCTGTTAAGACATAATTGTATGACAAAATCTTGTAATAGTTTAGATCTTATTGTCTTTATGTTTTTGTATTAATGTTTTCTAAGTGTTAGAACAAGTTCTGCTAGAGGTGAACTTGTCTAGTTCGCCTAGTCTCATGTGAGGCGAACTTGTTAAGTTCGTTTATTGCCAATGTTTTCAGAACCGGACCGGACGTCGAACCGGTCTCCTTACCGGTCCACTGGTCGGACCGGATTTAAGAACCGGACGACGTCATAAATATTATAAAAATATATCAGTCTAAATAGCTTTTAATCCTTTCGAAAACCACCAACAAGTCAATTCCAATAATTTTAAACTAACAATTACCTACGAAATAAGAAGCCAAGAGACTTAAAAAAGATTAAAAAAAAAATAGTCAAGCGGTTCAACCGGTCCGACCACCCGGTTTCCGGTCCGACCATCGGTTCGCTGCAGAAACGGTTCAACACATGTAACCGGACCGGTCAGACCACTGGTTCCCGGTCCGACCAGCCGGATTGCATATTAGGTCTTGTTGTTCTCATTGTTTAAAGGGACAATGAGTTGGGGCAAACTCTAGAATTCGTTAAAGGTTTGGTTATAGGCTTGTGCATCGCATAATTTGTATGTCCTAGCTAGACTTTGATGAATCAACCGCTAAATTGTTTTGGTTATCGTACGGATTTCCAGTACCGTTAAATGTTTTCTTTTTAGTAAAATAAACATGTGAACTCACCAACGTTATGTTGACATTTTTAAGCATGTTTTTCAAGTAACTTGTCCAAGATTGGTGTCTCACGTTTTGACTTGCATGCGTTTTGAAGTACTGAACTTTTGGAAGATTTCCTTTAATTGCTTATTGATTTAAGCTATTGTTGTAAATCTTTGAAACTTATAAACAAGAAATGTTTTGTACAACTACTTTTAACACTCGTTATTAATGTCATGCAAGTGTTTGCAATAATCATGTGCGATGAAAACCATGAACGTTACATCCCGCGGATTCCGTCTTGGCGGGGTGTGACAAATTGGTATGAAAGCCAATGGTTATAGCGAATTAGGTGTCTTAGCAACCTAGACTATAAATCTAGGAACCCTCATCCAAAAATGTTTTCATTGCATTTGCATTTCTATGACATACAATTCATTTATTATATTATACGGATATTGTTACCACAGCTATGAGTTCTCCAGCACACCTGATTTAAATTGTAGACGGTGACAACGTTCATGAAGTAATCGCTATCCTAGATCCCTAGATTTTCAATGTTTCAGATGATGAGGCTGACGTGGAGCTCGATGTCCTTGAGGCTGGTGACGAGTCCGAGCCGTAGAGTGACTACGAGAAGGATCCTAAAGAGATGACTGATGAGGAGCATGAGACTCAAGAACCTGAGGTGGACCCGGAGGTTGTAGCTGATAAGAGGCCCAAGGCTCCTATGGAGGCTGAGCCGAAGATGGAGGCAAAAGTACTAGTTATGCACCAACCATCATTCCTACCTTACCATCTACGCCCTGGTGGTGCTCTATTCATGTACACTCCTAAGAAGCAAATCCTTCCCCCTCGCAAGAGGAAGTTAGTGTCTGCTTTTGGCGAGGAGGACACTATGCTACCACTACCGCCCAAAAGGGCAAGAGCTGATGGCATTATTGAGGATGATGACACCAGTGATGAAGAACCACCCTCAACCTTCGAGGTGGGTGGGACTTCTTAGTCACCACTACTGACATGGAGCCTGAGGACGTTGATCCTCCTACACTCGAGGCTAGACGTGATGCACATGACCGCCAGCTTTAGGCGTTACGAGGAGACATGTGCGCCATCCAGGAGGCCTATTATCTAGATAATCAGGCGAGTCACCTTTTGCATGGCCGATACGTGAGGCGGAGCGGACTGCTGAGACTGCAGAGCTGAGGAGCATTGCGGCAAGTGAGCGCACAAAGTTACTTGGAGCCATGGTAGTAATTAGCGCTTTCCTTGCTTGTATCACCATGATGGCTAGCATGTACTCACGTTTTATTTAGTAGACCTATCGGGGGCGGGTTGTGCCCGATTAATATTATAATAGGGAAAACTTGTATTGATGAGTCCTTGTACTCTCATCTCTTTTGTATCTTTTGCAAACGATGTATCAAGTTATTCTATTTATGTATTATGTGATGTTGTGGTTGTTTTTTATTATTTATATATTGTCTTATTTCTTTTACATTGTGTAATTAAGGAAACTCATGGAGCCGAAGAAGCGACCCACTAGGAACACCCGAGTGGAGCCACCCGTCATGACTGCGGAGGTCGTGGAAGCATTGGTGGAACAACGAGTCAATGCGGAGATGGCCCAGTATGAAGCAAATCGAAATGTCACAGGAGGCACCAATATTGGTGCCGTAAAAGGCGAAACCAACGGTAATATAAACGGCAGCGGTAATGGGAATGGTACTGACAATAGTAGCGGTGCTAGAAGTAGTGGAAATAGAGATGAAGACACCAACGGTAACTAGATTAACCTTAGCATCATGGCCTTGAAAGGTCGTTGTTTATGATTATTATGTTCTAATTTGATAATATCGTGTATACAACTACCAAGGATGCGCAGAAAGGCTGCAACTACATATCCTTCTTAACCTGCAAACCTAAGAACTTTAATGGGTCGGAAGGAGCTGTCGGAATTGTTAGATGGATTGATAAAATGGAATCCTTCGTGAACATTAGTGACTGTGCAGCCGATTGCAAGGTCAAGTATGCCACCCTTCCATGATGAAGCCTTGACCTGGTGGAACTCGCAAGTTCAAACTCTGGGTATGGAAAACGCTTATGCGTTGACTTGGGAGGAACTAAATATCATGGTGTTGGAAGAGTATTGTCCACACACCGAACTCTAGAAAATCGAGGAAGAATTTTGGAATTTACGAATGGTAGGAGCTGATATAGCTGCTTACACTACTCGTTTTCACGAGCTTTCGCGACTCGTTCCTCACATGATTACACCGGAGTATGTCGGGATTGAGCGATACATTTGGGGTCTGGTTCCCCAAATTTAGGGTCTGGTTCGTGCTGGAACCTTGGTTTAAAAAGAGTGTTGAAAAGAAAGGAAGTGTTAGGGAAAAGAGGAAATGGCCGAGTAAGAACAACAAGTCTGGGTTTAAGAAGCAAGAAACAGTGAAGGTGTATGCTGCTAACACCAATGAACCAAAGAGATATAATGGCCCACATCCCAAATGTAACAAGTGTAATTTTCACCACGTGGGCTCTTGTGATAGCATCTTGTGTGGGAAGTGTAAAAGGATCGGCCATCAAACCCAATCATGTCGTTCTAACCCGATCGGGAAGACCACCATAGCATGTTACAAATGTGGTGTTGCAGACCACTATAGGAAGGAGTGCCCTAAGCTTAAGAACCAGAATGCTAACCAAGCACGGGGCAGAGCTTTTATGATTGGAGCAAGGAATGCCCGCAAGGATCCTTTAGTTGTTACTGGTACGTTCCTTATTAAAAATCACTATGCAACTATACTGTTTGATACGGGTGCCGACTTGAGTTTTGTATCAACCGACTTTAGACCTTCACTAGGTTTAGATTCAAGTAGGTTGAAAAGTAACTACACCATATAATTAGCAAATGGGAAATTATTAGAAGCGGGAGAAGTCATTCGTGGGTGTACTTTGAACTTATAGGGTCATTCATTTGGTATAGACTTACTACCCGTTGAGCTTGGAAGTTTTGATATCGTCATTGGTATGGATTGGTTGTCAAAGAATCGCGTCGATACTGTTTGTGATGATAAAGTTGTTCGTATTCCACTTTCGACTAGAGAAAACCTTATGATCCAAGGAGAAAAGAGTGGAACTACCTTGAAGATTGTTACGTGTATGAAGGCCCGCAAATATTTGAGAAAAGGATACTATGGGATGTTGGTGCATGTAGTTGAAAAGAAGACCGACGAGAGACGGCTTGAGGACATATCAGTCCTTCGTGACTTTCCCGAAGTCTTTCCTGAAGACTTGCCTAGACTTCCACCGCTTCGGTAAGTCGAGTTCCGAATTGATTTGGTACCTGGAGCCGCACCGATCGCACGATCGCCTTATCACTTAGCAGCGTCAGAAATGCAAGAATTGGATACGGGATTCATAAGACCGAGTTTCTCACCTTGGGGAGCTCTGGTGTTGTTTGTGAACAAAAAGGATGGAACCTTTAGGATGTGTCTCGACTACCGGGAGTTGAACAAGGATCAACTGCAAGGTTCTATTTCTATTCAAAGATTGATCTACATTTGGGGTACCATCAGTTGAGGATTCAAGAAGAAGATATTCCAAAAACTGCATTTAGAACTCGTTACGGCCATTATGAGTTTCTAGTCATGCCTTTCAGTTTGACAAATGCACAACAAACCTTATCTAGATAAATTCGTGATTGTGCTTATCGACGACATTTTAATATATTTGCGAAGTAAAGAGGAACATGAACATCACTTGAAGCTAATTTTAGAACTACTCAGAAATGAGAAATTGTAGGCCAAATTCTCTAAGTGTGAATTTTGGATCCGATAGGTGCATTTTCTTGGACACGTCATCAATGAGAAAGGTATTCATGTGGATCCGTCCAAAATTGAAGCAATCAAAAACTGGGAAGCGTCAAAGACTCCGACTGAGGTGCGTCAATTTCTGGGTCTAGCCGGTTATTATCGGTGAGTTATTGAAAATTTTTCAAAAATAGCTGAGCCTTTTACCTCGCTAACCTTGAAAGACAAAAAAATATGATTGGGGTGATAAACAAGAATAAACTTTTCGGTTACTTAAGCAGAAGCTATGCAGTGCACCGATTATATCCCTTCCCAAGGGAATAGACAATTTTGTTGTGTACTGCGACATATCACATCAAGGCCTGGGTTGTGTATTGATGCAGAAAGATAAAGTCATAGCCTATGCGTCTTGACAGTTAAAGGTGCATGAGAAAAACTACACAACTCATTATTGGAATTGGGCACTATTGTATTTGCACAAAAGATTTGGAGGCATTTCTGTTAGGAATCATGGTACCAGTTTTAACTTTTAAAACTACTACTATTTAAACCTTTTAAATAAATAAATCAGATATCTTTAGCGGAAGCGATTTAACAATACCATTAACAGATCAGATTTGGACTCCTTTCAGTGATCCGATTACACATCGTTTAGACAATAATAAATAAATAAATAAACACAACTATACAGTGTTTAGGGTTTTATACCTTTGACGAACCAACCGGATTGAAACACTCGGGTACAAAGAAAGTCACGCTAGATGACAACAACGAGCTCGTCACACGAACACGTCACACAAAAACTTGATCCGGCTAGCGGGTGTAACTCGGTTCGCGGTACTCGGCTCGCGCAAACAAGAAGGGCCTGCCGACTGGGGCTTCGGCGATGGCGGCGGCTGGGCTCGGTGGTCGGTCGGTCGCAAAACGGGGGGAGGGGGATCTCCTCTCTTGCGCAAATATGAAGGTGGCAAAGAATGGGATTAGGGTTTAGACTTAATGATATATTTATAGTAAATCATAATACCATTTAAACACTAAATAATTAACCTTTAATTACCAACTGATTAATGTTTAATCAGTTTAATCTGTCTCAGTCGTTATAGTTTATAATTACACTAATTAATAAACTATCTTGTACTAACCAAACTAGTTATATATTTAACTATCAAATATAAAAACCTGTCAATATATGTATTACACTAATATATATAGATATATATAACACCACATTCCGTCTCTCGTTAGATTTAATTATTCTAAATAATTAAACATGACGTAACGAATAAATATCTCTCTAGATATTTAATCCACCAAATTCTGAATTCTTATTTCGTGTAATAACGTTTAACAATTAAACGATATAATTTGTTCTTTGTCAAAAGTGTAACTATTCGGATCGTACCTCGATAGCAACATTGATATTATCGATGATCAAACATCTAATATCCAACAATTACTTATACGATACAAAGAGTACTATTTTTACGGATCACAAGAGCCTCCAACATATTTTTGATCAAAAAGAGTTGAATATGAGACAAAGCCGTTGGGTGGAATTACTAAACGACAATGATTGCTATATCAAGTATCACCCTGGAAAGGCCAATGTCATAGATGACGCCTTAAGATGTAAGGAGCGGGTTAAAACTCTTCGTGTATGTGCATTAGGATTAACAATTCACATAAGCCTTACTGCTCAAATCCGAATGGCACAACAAGAGGCACTTAAGGTAGTGAACATACAGAATGAGGCTCTATGCGGAATGATTAAAGAATTGGAATCTAAGTCGGATAATACGTTATACTTTATGGATAGAATTTGGGTGCCAAGTACTGGGAACTTGAGGGAATTAGTTCTGGACGAAGCTCATAATTCTAGATACTCGATTCAGCCAAGTGCTGATAAAATGTATAAAAATCTCAAGGAACTATATTGGTGGCCCAACATGAAAGGTTGTATCGCATCTTATGTCAGTCGATGCTTAACTTGTTCTAAAGTTAAAGTGGAATATCAGAAGTCATCAGGGCTTTTGCAACAACTCGAAATACCGCACTGGAAATGGGAACAAATCTCTACGGACTTCATTACAATGCTGCTAAGGACGTCGAGTGGTTTTGACACAACTTGGGTAATTGTCGACCGCTTAACGAAGTCTGCACATTTACTACCAATCAAAGAGACTGATAAGATGGAGAAGCTGACCAGAATCTACCTGAAGGAGGTTGTGGCAAGACATGGTGTGCCACTCTCTATTATCTCCGACAGGGACAGTCGTTTCACTTCAAGATTTTGGCAATCTTTGTAGAAGGCTCTAGGCACGCGCCTAGATATGAGTACGGCATATCACCCCTAGACGGATGGCCAAAGCGAAATTACCATTCAAATCCTTGAAGATATGTTTGGAGCATGTGTGATAGATTTCGGAGGAAATTGGGATACTCATCTACCTTTGGCTGAGTTTTCCTATAATAACAGTTATCACAGCAGTATCAAAGCTGCACCTTTTGAAGCGTTGTATGGGCGTAAGTGTCGGTCACCGCTATGTTGGGCGGAGGTGGGCGATAAACAAGTAACCGGTCCTAAAATTATACAAGAGACTACTGATAAGATCTTCCAGATTAAGGATCGGATCAAGGCAGCAAGGGAAAGACAGAAGAGTTATGTAGATGTCTGACGAAAACCCTTAGAATTTCAAATGGGAGACAATGTTCTTTTGAAAGTCGAACCTTGGAAAGGGGTAATTAGATTTGGTAAGAGATGCAAGCTCAACCCTAGATATATTGGACCGTTTGAAATTCTGGCAAGAGTTGGTCCAGTAGCTTACAAACTCAAGTTACCATATGAACTCAGTAGTGTGTGTCTTTCACGTGTCGAATCTGAAGAAATTCTTATCAGATGAAACACTTAGCATACCACATGAGAAAGTTCACATTGATAACAAGCTTCACTTTATCGAGGAACCTGTAGAAGTCAAAGACCGGAAAGTTCAAAAGCTTAGGCGGCAGTCGCATCAAACTAGTGAAGGTACGTTGGAATTCATAACGCGGTCCTGAATTTACTTGGGAGCGTGAAGATTCGAAGAAGCTCAAGTACCCCTCACTATTCGAGAACAATCCTATTGCTGACGACGACAACAACTGAATTTCGGGACAAAATTCTTCTAACAGAGGGAGAATGTGACAACTGAAAATATCTGGTAATTATCCGTACGTATGTTAAACGTGTTTATGATTCGTAATTTCATATTAGACTTAATTATCATTAATTAGGTCATTCCATATCTAGCAAAGCCGTTAGTTCGTATATTTTGCATTGGTAGTTTCAAAAATTGTCGGTATGCACGCCCGAGTTAATTCGACGAGCACGAACGCTGGTGATAAGTATCTAATAAAAAACATTCGATTTCATTATTTTTTTGTGTAATAATATAATTATATAAATGAGTATATATTTAGTTATTATTTGGTTTCGTTAACGCGTATTTTGGACCTTAATACGTACGTTACACTTTTAACATATCTAATCTATGAAGATATATATACACACACACACACACATATACTATATAATAAATAAAAGTTTTTTAGTGCCACATGTCGCCTCCATATTCATTCTCACCATTTTTATCCGTCTCTCTTTCTTATTTAATGCACTTTTATATTTAAATAATAATATATATTTAAATAAAATATTAATTACACTAATAAAACACATTTATTTTAAATTATTCTTTCTTATAAGAAACTTTAAAATTTAATTATGTAACTTTTATTTCAATCAAATAGTAATTGAAAGTCAAATTACATTAAATAGTAATTAACGTATTTTCGAAACCCAATTATATATTAATTTTTATATATTTTGATTTTGTTTATATCCGTATTATATGTAATATATTTATACATCTGTAAAATATATATATAAAAATTTTAAATATTAATATTTTTTATCCCGTGTGTAAACACGGGATCTAAACTAGTATATATATATCATATACCCGACATACTTTTTATAATTTTACGGTCTTAAATTTATTTATTAAAACCGAGTAATTAGCGGGTATTATATAGCGGTTGAGCAACTACCAACCACCATCACCCCCACATCATCACCACCTTACCCTCCCTCCCCCCCCCCCCCCCCTTTCAAGCAACCGTCATTCACCATGCTTCTTGTATGCTTGTTGACAAAAAAAATTTGGTTTTGTGCACCATGCTTCTTCAAAATTAAATAAACATATGTGTTACTTTGACTTTCATGGTACAAACAACTCATTTGAAAACACACAAACATTCTCCATCCATTCTCTCGGCAGTTTCTTTCCTTTCCTCAAGAACCGAAACAAAAAAAATATGTATATAATAATAACACACACCCCTAATTCTTGCAAAATCAAGTGTGAATTGAGGAATTCAAGTGTGATTTCAAGTATTCAAGGAACATTTGCAAAGATTCAAGCTCAAGGATCTTGTTTTTATTCACTAACCTCCTTTTCCTTGCTTGTTTAAGTGAGCTTCTACTCTCCTAAATATTTTGATTTCAAATATACACGTATGAACAAGTAGATTTAAAAAGAAAATATATACATTCACCCATATCAAGTCTGTCTAAATGTATGTTATTTTTATAAAACCTACCATATTATAGAAGTTTGTGTCCTAAAAAAAAATCCATGCTTATTTATTTTGAGTGTTGAAGAATGCTTATAAAAACTAAAGTTGGTGATTTTGTGTCTTTGTTGTTAAAGATTTCATATTCACTAGTGGGGTCCCCGCGCTATGCGGCGGAACTCGGTTGATGTCAGTTCAGTTTGTTATGGCAACCGTATGCAACCGGCACACGATATAGCAAACGAAAAAAAAACGTAAAAAATAAAGTCATTACATACCCAAAAGGATATAGAAACGTGTTTAACATCAATAAAAAAAAAGAATACCGATATCGATTTTGATAATACTGACGTTGGTACCGATGTTGTTTGATTGATATCAGTTAAGTTTTAAAATTTATAAGGCTCGGTTTTACAACCTATACACTGTTATTTACCACAAAAAAAATAAACATCGAAACATTGATAAAAATATCATGTGGAAACCGGAAAACCCTGAGCTTCAATGGCTTGTAAGTTCGTGCTTCAATCACTTGTACATTATAACCAAAGTTCGGTTTTTAATGAAATTTATGTCGAAACATAGATAAAAATAAGCATGTCACAATGGTATACTCAAAATTTTGTTAAATATTATATTTTAAAAGTTATAAAAAAACACAATTCGTTTCAAAATAAATATACGATTGAAATATCAAACACTACAAATACAAATATAGCAAAAAAAAAGTGTGGTGGCGGTTAAGAGCAAAAGACCAAAAAAAAAATCTTCGTTGTATAGAGTAAATTCTCTCTATTAAGTATTATAACTAAAATATTCCAAGCTAAGGATGAATTGCAAGGGATGAGGCCACCGCCTAAACGGCCAATGACAATTAACCATTGTACATGACTTGTTCAATTGTCTTTAGTTAGTAATGATTTAAATTCATAAATAAAAACCTAGAACAATTATACTCAAAGCATTAAAAATATATAGTTTTGTTTGTCTACGATATGCTAGTTTATTTGTTTCTAGTTAAAAGGTAAATAGTATAAACAAATAAAAGACAATAGTGGGTTGGCCCGCGTAAAGCGACATTTATCACCGAGGCTCTGATTGGGTATAGTGAAACTGATTATGGTTACCGAATTATTCACGAGTCGAATAGTCACTTTACTAGTAGCTTCAACTAAATTGATTCTAATTAACTTAGTACTTATTGGTTATTTCAAAGGTAAAACCTTAAATAACCAGAATTTCCAAACACTAACAACTAATTATCGAATCATCATAACTTCAAACAACATCAAAAAATATCTCCAGTGCCCCGTTTTATTACAATTGACTAAATCTATTTCTTGTACAAAATGCAAGGATACAAAATGCAAGGATCTATTCCTGTTTGAAGCTGAATCAAAATTCGAAAAGAAATAAAACAAATTAATATATATGTATAAAAAAAGATTGAAGAATTTACCCCATTCAAAAGCTCCCTTCCATTTGCAGGCAAAATGTGTACATATTTGGAAGCCATTAAAACTCCCAAAAAGCACATGGTGAAAACTATGGCAATTGGTAAAACCGTAATCTTGATAGAACCCAATAGTGATTCTCTATCCCCTTGGGTGTCCATTAGAACATGTGATAAGAACCTATGCATTTTGACCTGAGTAAAAAAATAAAACCCTGACAATGCAGTCAATTTCCCTCTATCAATTTGAGCAGAAACAGAACAAGATTAACAATTTAATCCAACTTCTAAAGTATCTAATTGCTTGTTGGTAGCCAAACTTTAGAATTCTCCACAAATCTTTGACTCCGCAGTAAAAATTCGGGTGAAAATACAAGTCAAAATCATGAAAAAGGCAAAAATACCCCTTAATTTCGGATTTTGCAACAACACTATACCCATAAAATCTTCAAACATTAAAAAAATAATTATTTTATCAAGCTTATATAAAGAAAAAAATCCTTGAAATTGAATTAACTGATCTTAAATTGCAAAAAAAAAAACAAATCAAGAGAAATTACATAAACCCAGATGCGAATCAATATCATAACACATGAAAAACAGTAAATTGGTTTTACTCACTTACAGAATCATAAAAAAAAATCAATAAATCGAATTTATTAATCTTATATTGCAGATAAAATCAACAAATCAAGAAAAATAGCATAAACCCAGGTGAGAGTCGATGTCATGGAACATAAAAACATTATTATATATTCACTCATGCAAATCAAACTACTCCCACTTGCAAGATTTAGAATGAATTGAATATTTAAAAAAAAATTAATATTACATATAGAAAGTTGAAAACAATAAACAGGGTGGAAATCTTTACCAATAAGCGAGAATTGATGCTTGTTGAAATTATTGATGAATAGATCCCACCAGTTTCGAGAATATAAACCTAATTTTAAAGAGTTGGTTTGAATTTGAGTAGATGTTTATATCAATCTATTGGCTGAATATTTATATATACCTCTAGAAAGTGATCTGCACAAAATGTAGACAAATTACATTAGGACCTTTTTGTTGAACAAAGACACTTAGAGTAAAGTGTAAATTTAACCTGTTTTGACCCATTATCCAACCCACCCTAGCACACGTAATTCGCTACCTACAAATTACATTAGAAAGTAATCTTCACAAAATGTATACAAATTTTAAACCTTTTAAACGCAACCCGTTTAAATCATAATTTCTTTAAAGGACAGTTTATCGGTATACTATTAACTGCCTGTTTAAAGCAACATCACACTTACTTGTTTGCTAGAATGAACTTGAGGTTCTCCACATTCCATAACCTTCTTTTCTAGTAAATCAAAATCAGAATTTTCAGCCTCTAATTAATGCACTAAATGAAAATCAACTTTAAACGGGTTAATTGCCCGTTTAAAGCAACATCACACTTACTTGTTTGCCAGAATGATGTTGAGGTTCTCCCCATTCCATAGCCTTACACCGTAATAAAATTTAACATATTAATGGAGGTGCACATCACATTACATTGTAAGGAAGATAACATATTAGTGGAGGATAGATTGCTCGTTCATATATTGATCTCTGTTGTGCTTTGGGTCCAAAAGCCTTAAAAAAATAATAAGATAATTGTTCACATTAAAAGGGAACAGTTTTAACAACAAAACCAATAAAATCTCCTTCTTTTGAGATCAATCATGATATCAAAACACTAAAATTGCATCATAATTTACAAATATTAGATGAATTCATGTAGAAACGAACATAATGGAACAACTTATCTTCAAGAAAACATACCTTAAATGATACAGGGTCCTCATCTAAACTTGTGAAATCATTAAAAAAAACCAGATCCAGTCATGTGTGTGTCAATTCTCAAGTCTTTGGTTCTTAGTTGAACATGTACCTGCAAAACACCGGTTTGAATACAACCATGTTTGAGTTGAATACTTTGGTTAAAGTAGTGGTTGTAATACCCAAAGGCTAACCAAGAACAAAGGCATCTGAGATACCAAGCAAGCTCACATCCATTGATAAATTGTCACAGATCTTAGCTGCGTAAATGGACACAGGGTAAAAGGCGAAAGTCAAAATAAAAACATTACAATATCAAATCACTTACCTATCATTTCCATAGTAGTAAATCAACGAAAGTGTACCATACTAGTGGAGAAGCAGGCAAATGGAAGCTTTAAGAAAGCAGATTAATGAGAACGGAAATTAACCGCCCTAATTCTAAAAATTTGTTCGACTAATCGGGAAAAAACACAAAGCTTGGTTCTTGCCATCAGAAGCATACATCGATAGATAAGCTTGTTAAGAAACATGTCCAATTAACTGAAAGTATTACATGATCTGTATATTGTGAGATCTCCATCACAGTATCTAAATTCTAGTACAATATCCATAACTGAAAGTTCATATCTCAGTCTTTGTTAATTTTAACAGGTTTCACAAACTCATTTCTACTTTTATATAAATGATAACAAATTTGCTTTCTCAGGTTACAAGCGAATAACAAATATAAAGTTCAGAAAACCTCTTTTTTCGTTTCGCAAATGCAGCAGCTACCTCTGAATCGGCTGGAAGAGGCGATGACAACACATTTGAATCAGAATCATCTTTAGACCTCTCATTTGCTTTCTTACAAGCAACAATCGAAGGCCTCTCAACTACCGAAAACCTACATGTTCAATTCAAGCAAATAAATGATAACCGAAAATCATAAAACTCATAGTTACGCTTCGAAATGGAACAAATCGATAGGGTTAAACGAAGAAATTTGATCTGTTGATATAAATACACATGAAGGACCTAGTAATTTTTTTAAGTGATTAAAATTACCAGAGAAGACGTCGTTGTCTTGATTGTTGAGGATACAAACAGCTCGAATGCTACAACTGCTAGGCATCGCTAAAGAGATCGATTCTGATTTCCATGGCCGAGTTCTGAATTGGGGGGTTGGAAACGGACGGGGCGATTCAGAAGAGCCATTGAAGGAGAAATTGATGAGAGTAATTGTCGTGTAGGTGAATCACGATGGAGGAAAAAAACGGCCTTTCAATAATCGCGTAGAGAAATTGATAAGAGTAAATGCAGTGTGGGCGAATTTAAGACTATTTAGAGTTTTATTGTATTGAAGGGTTAAATGGTAACTCTACACTTTTAATGTATTGGTTATTTGTACCATATGCAAAAAATACAGTATTAGGTGTCTTAAAAAAGAGTAATTTACTATATTGTTCATCAGATCTCTATTATACAGTAGTATAAATATAGATAATTTATTATATTAGACATCTAAGGATCTAAGTATTTATATATTTTGTGCTTATAAATATTAATAAGGTCCATTTGTAGTTTATATGATGATTTGGACTCTTTGGACTTAGCATTTATCATATCTATACTATATAATAAATAAAGGTTTTTACATGACAAGTGTCGCCTCCATATTCATTCTTATCATTTTTTTTCACGTCTCTCTCTTTTATTAAATACACTTTCATCTTTTAATAAAAATATATATTTTTAAAAAGAGTATTAATTATACTAATAAAATATACTTATTTTAAATTATCCATTATTATAAAACAAACTTTGAAATCTAATTATGTAACTTTTATTTTCAATTAAATAGTAATGAAAATTAAATTAGATTAAATAATAATTAACGTATTTTTATGAATATATACATAAATATTTAAGAATTTTATGTATTTATATTTTTCACCCCGTGTGTAGACACGGGTTCTAAGCTAGTACAAAAATATAGACTAGTTTATATATTTAACGACATGTTAAAAGTTGATACATGTTTTACTAGTGTTATTAGTAAAGGGAATTTTCCCATCATATTTAAAAAACTTTAAAACTCTAAAGGTGAATATGATGAAAATTTATGTGGTTAATGAGCTTTATAACATTTCAATAACTATTAGGGATATTATAATTTGGATCAAATGTAAGTGTTTGAACATAAATATATGTTTTACTAAAAATAGGTCTTCAAAACACTAGATTAAAATATGAGTAAGTTATTTTACAAAGAATATGCATTTATATAAACTTAGACTTATAAAATAAATTACACATTTATACTCAAATTCTATAAAATATAAACTAGAGTTTTGAACTCATAAAAACTATTTGTATAACCTTATACATGGAGATTCAAATAAGAATAGCTTTTCACTAAGAAATCTAATAAATGACAAAAACGTTAAGAAACGATATCAAGCGAACTCCGATTTAGCTCATTTCATTGGCTAGAACCGTCTCGTCGAACTCTACCATCTTAGCTTTTAAGGTTTAGCTTTTACGTTTGAATTTTAGGGTTTTAGCCTTATGGTTTAGCCTTAGGGTTTAGTTTTTAGGGTTTAGATTCTATGGTTTAGGTTTTTTTTGCGGGTGGGGGTGGGGGGGTTTAGGATTTTGGGGATGGGGATGGGGATGGGGGTGGTGGTTTTAGGCTTTTAGGGGGTGGGGATGGAGGGTGGTTTAGGTTTTTGGGGGTGCAGGTGGATGCGGGTTTAGGTTTTTGGGTCCGGATTAGGGTTCGATGAGATGGTTACAACGCCGCTGGAATGAGCTCAAACGGATTTTGTTTGACCCACTTCTTAGCGTTTCTTAGCGAAAAACCACTTTTTAGTAGAAACTTTCCCACCTTATACATATATTAGTATACTTGGTATGTTCCTTAGCATGAAAACCGCCAATTTTGTAGGTTTTATATGAGTATTTATACTATATATATGTGTGTGTGTATATATACATATATATAGTCGAGCTGTGTATAAACTTGATCGAGAATTAAAAACCCCTTGTCCGTGAGAATTTCATAAGTATATATGTCATATATGTATATTATATGTGTATATAATTGTGTTCTAGAAATAAGATTTAATATGTTTAACTTATTTGGGATATTATAAATATAATTGTAAAAATATAATAGTTGAAAGACTTATAAATACCGGTAGTATTTTCAATCATGGTCTTTCTTTTAATATATATAGGGGTGAGTTTCACTAGAAAACTCATTTTAATGAGAAAACCAAAAACCAAACTCACCCCCAAAAACCTAAACCCCTCGCCCCACCCCCACCCACACCCAAAACCCTAAACCCACCCCCAAAAACCTAAACCCCCACCCACCCCCCCAAAAACCTGAACCCCCACCCCACCCCACCCTTCCAAAAACATAAACTAAACCCAAAAACTAAACCAAAAAGCCTAACCCACCCCCAATAACCTAAACCCCCCCACCCCGCCTTCCCCCTCACCTACCCCCTAAAAACCTAAACCCCCCACCCACCCTTCAAAAACCTAAACCCACCCCACCCCACCCCACCCACCCTTCAAAAACCTAAACCCACCCTTCAAAAACCTAAACCCACCCCACCCCACCCACCCACCCTTCAAAAACCCTAAACCCCCACCTACCCCCTCACCCACCCCCAAAAGCCTAACCCCCCCCCTTAAAAAAACCTAAACCATAAGGCTAAAACCCTAAAATTCAAACGTAAAATCTAAATCTTTAAAGCTAAACCCTAAAAGCTAAGATGGTAGAGTTCAACGAGACGGTGCCAAAGCCAGTGAAATGAGCTCAATCGGAGTTCGTTTGATATCGTTTTTTAGTGTTTTGGTCATTTCTTAGATTTCTTAGTGAAAACTACTTCTTATTTGAACCTTCCCATATATATATATATATATATATATATTTACTACCGTTTGACTCGAGTCGATATATATCAAATTCGTTTAATTTAACGTATTATTTCTAAACGAGAATCCAATGACGAGTTAGGAGAATTGTATTATTTATATTTATATACTTTATGAATATATATTTTCCTATTATTCCAAGACTTATCACCAACGGATCGTCGAGTCACAAGTTCAAACACAAATGATTTTCCAATCGAGTCTAATTAAGTTGGGTGAATGTCGACTTTGCTAGCTTGTAATACTAGAGGTTAATTCATTAAGACTTATGATGTCCTTATGTATTCTAGGACGCATCTAAGTTAGGTCTATTTCCGTTTTCGGCTTTGTTGCTAGCATCTCTCCTGTGAGTGTTGCGGCCCCTTTTTACTGCTTCCATATTTGGGCGAAAAACATGTTGAATTCAAATTGTATGATAACTAGAAAATGAGAAACAAGCATATGTTTCCTTTATATGCATGAGTTACACCTAAAAGTCCTCTGTATTCCGAACTATAACCATTAGATATGGACTTAGCCGTATATCGTTATGAATATTACTATCTGGGTTGACACCCCCTTTCATGGTTAGTCGCGCTAACCACGACCAACATGGTCAAATGATTGCATATTAGGTCTTGTTGTTCTCATTGTTTAAAGGGACAATGGGCTAGGGCAAATTCTAGAATTCGTTAAAGGTTTGGTTATAGGCTTGTGCATCACATAATTTGTGTGTCCTAGCTAGACTTTAGTTGGTGTCTTCAGGATTTCCCATTTCGATATCGCTTCGATTTTGACGGGAATTGAACTTCTGATAGCCAGAATTCACATTTTGAGAACTTAGCATATAGTTTTTCTGTTCTTAGGAGTTCAAAAAAGGTTATCAAATGATTGGCATGATCATCCTTACTTTTGGAATAAATAAGGATATCGTCAATGAACACGATAACGAAATTATCCAAGTAGGGTTTATAGACTCGATTCATCATATCCATGAAAGCAGTTGGCGCATTAGTAAGTCCAAACGGAATTACTGTGAACTCATAATGACCATATTGAGTTCTGAAAGCTCTTTTAGAAATATCCTCTTCCTAGACTTTCAACAGATGATAGCCAGAACGAAGATCGATTTTTGAAAAGCATCGAGCTCCCAGAACATGATCAAAGAGATCATCAATTCGAGGTAGCGGATAACGGTTCTTTATCGTAACTTTATTCAGTTCACAATAATAAATGCACAAACGCATTGAACGGTCCTTTTTCTTAACAAATAAGTCTGGAGCTCCCCAAGGAGACAAGCTTGGTCTAATGAATCCTTTTTCAAGTAATTCGTCTAAGTGCTTCTTCAATTCTGCGATTTATGTTGCAACTAATCTGTACTGGGATTTAGCAACTGGTACTGTACCAGGTACAAGATTAATTCCGAATTCCACTTCTCTTTCCAAGCAATTCATTAGGGAAAACATCAAGAAATTCAGCCACAACCGGCGCATCTTTAATTTTCTTTTTAGTGTTGGTGGTTACAGATACAAGGTATGCTAAACATCCGTTTCGTAAGTATTTTGTGGCTTTTAACATGTAAATTACTCTAACGGAGGAACTATTCGAGCATACTCAAGGAGCTTGGTCGAATATTCATGATGATTTGTTCCTATAGTTTTTTGACTAACAAACTTTCCTTCAATCTGTTCCCTCTCATTCTAGGGAACATATTTTTTTTATACCTTTGTTTTGAAGGCAATCCAACCCGTACCATATGTTGCATCCATTCCTTTAGCTGCAACAATGTTATTCTACCATTCTAGAGCTTGATCTTTGAATAAGTTGGAAGCATAAAAAACCTTATCTTCCTCAGTACACTTGGTTATGGCAAGTACAGACTCAATCTTCTCAATCAGTGTGGTAATTCCTCCTTCTCTTCCAGAGGAGTTATAGGGTTTACAATCCTGAAACATTTATGTACAACCAACACTCTTCCTTCTTTTCTCTGGGTGACCATAATTATTCCCCATACCTTCATCTTCCTATGAATTATAGTAATACTCTTCTCTTTCAGAGCTTGAATCAACAAAGCATTTCGTGTTTCCACTTCAACGTTTTTCTCTTTCTAGCTCAACTATTCTGTTTAGCAGCATTTGTTCCCTTTCACTTCCCGGTGCGTTCTCATTTCCATGAGTAGCAGGGATGGGAACCGTCTCATAGTAAGGAACGTAAGATATATTGGAATCATCACACTCTTCTTCTTCTTCTTCTTCAGGATCACATTTATTTTCATAAGACATTTCGGTGTATCCCTCATGAATATTTTGTGAATATATTGGAGTAATATTATAGCTTCCATCAGTAGGAGCAGAATGAAAACTTATAGAAGGATTCTAGGGAACACTAGGGTTTCCTATTTCTCTGAGGCTTCTAAAAGTTAAACTTTCAGTTTCCTCATTAATTTCTACAATAGTTTCATTCGTTTTACGTTCAAAATAATTGGTTGGTGCAAACTTTTGAAGAAAGCTAGGACCTTTCCCTTTCCCAACCATTCTGAAAATAAAACAAAACGATTTTTATCACTAGAAATATGTTATAATACAAAACAAAATACAACTATTAAAATTTTAATCCATCATTAGTTCCTTTCCAAGAGTCATCAAGTCTCTTCATATTCATATACTTGTTGCCCATAAAATGTCGTCCTTGCTTTATCCATAAGCTTCTCCCTGGTTACTTCGTCCATTTGGAGCAACGAACGTTCTAAACACTCGATAGAGGAAGAAGGCATACTATGTTCGTAACCATATTTTGGTGGAGGCTCACAGAGTCCCATCATAATATCATTATAAACATTCTGGTATTCCGGAGGAGCTTGAAAATATTCTTTGAAAGGACCATCATAAGGAGGGTTAGGATATATATATATATGAATATATATATATATATATATATATATGCATCATACAAAATTAGGGATTCAGAGTTATAGGATTGATAATCAGAATTTTCTAGAACATGATTGTAGAATGGATAATCTTCAGGATTTTCAGAAGCGGCTATACTAATGAGATTCTTCAGATGGATCCTATTCTGTTGATAAGCCTTGTTGAATTTGGCTTGATTGTGCCTCATTTTCTTGCAGAAGTGGGGCACAAGTATTTCAGTTGCTGAAATTAGATCCAACATCCATCCATTGGTTGGAAGAATCATAAGATTGAGGACGGTACTCGGGAGAGTTGTGATCAGGTAGTATGGCAAATGGATCGTCATTATAGTAGGGTGAAGAAATAGGATTCATTTGAGATCCTAAAGGATGGTATTCCGGGGTTTCTTGTTTAATAGGACGATTGGGATTATAAAAATGGTACATAATTATCTCTAGACATCTACAATCTTAAAATATCAGTACTTACCTTATTTTTTCAGTCAAGACTTAGATACTAAGGCCAGTATCTTTATCTTAGCTAAAGCTTTACAAGGATGGTTATCTTTCTAGAGTAGTACCTCCAACAGATATGTTCACGGGTAAGAGTGACGGGTCTAGGAGAGATTTATACACCACTCTTTCCTTATACAGAACATTCCGTTTATCAGATAACTACATACCGGTCAAAAGGTTACCTTGTTCACTTAACTTAATTTAAAGTAACAATTAAATTAATGGTTAAAGCTTAGGCACTAGATCCAAGTATCTAATTAGCTAAATCCTGTGGCTCTGATACCAACCTATCACACCCCCCTCAGGTACCCCTGGACGTGTGCGAGCTCGATTGGTACCTGCTTTGATTTTAGAGTTTTATAAAATACAGCGGAAGTCTTTTCGTAAGGATTGTTTCAACATTTGTATCAACTCTCGAGGGTTGTATTTGTAAATATCAAAACCCAGTTGGAAAACAAAAGTCTTGTATTTACTTTTATAAACACAAGGATTTAAATACCTTTCTTGATTTGATTACAAAACTGAGTTTGAAACCAAATACATATATAGCCACCGGAAAAAGTACTATACAGGGTTGATCAGTTCCCCTGTCCAATCTCCTTTACATCATTTAGGATTATCAATACACGAGACCTGCAAATCTAACGTGCACAATATCCTTTTCACATATCATTTCATGGGCCAGATCTTATGTCTGCCCTATCCCTTTTTCATCACAACTTTTATTGATTACCTAAAAATATTTTGAAAATGAAACGTCAGCGTGAACGCCGGTGAATACGATTATCTTGACGTAAAAAGCATTTCGACACAAACAAGTATTAATCTGATCATCACAACTTTTATGTTCAATCTACACATTCAGCAGGCCCATGTCCTGACTGTATACACTAGTAGTATGTCTTTATTAACAACGGACATGCCAATGCCTCCACATTTGTTATAAAGGGAAGCCGTAGACAGGGACTTTCACCCGAATCGTGTATCATTTGCAAGTTTTACGTATACTTATGGCCTGAATGCTTACACGTAGAAGAATGTTGAGCATTGTTTCCGTTAACCTTTATTTGGCAATTTTCGTAAATGTAAATGTTTGACACAAGTTTTAAAATAGATAAAGTATTCAACTTGATAATACGAATGAGCCTCTAGGTTGGGTATTTCTAGAATTAACCTCTTAGCTTGGTTTCTCTAGCGTTTCGACCTTTCTACGAGCGTTTCTTTTTTAACCGGGCACTAAAACGAGCGGGAATCGAACCGAAAGCTCCGGGGTCGGGCTAATGGGTCTCTGGAACAAGAAATGGAAGTTGGAAACGTTTGTGTTGTGAGGAAAGTGAATGAACTCGACCATGTATTTATAGGGTCTGGCCAGGGTCTGTGACGGACCGTTACAGGTGGTGACAGACAGTTACAGGTGGTGACAGTTCGTCACCATCTTAGGGTTTCGCGAGTCATTAGACACGTGTCGCCCTCTTGCTAGTTTGCGGCATGACGTACCATTACAGGTCGTGACAGTCCATTACGGATTGATACGTGGTGCACCCTAATAGTTGTGCGGTTGTGACGGACCGTTATCACGTGTGATGGTCCGTTATAGGGTTTCCACGTGTCAGAATTCGCCCATTATTCACTAGACACGCACGTCATCATTGATCGCGTGCTCGGCCCGTAACGGATCGTTACCGTCCATGATGGTCCGTTACCAATGGATTTTCATGTTTTCTACCTTTTTATCCTTGAACTTTGGTATATTTACACTTATAGTCCCTAGGGTTTGTACCTTTATCAAATCTTGGACATTTTTGTGGTAGGTGTTACACTTTATGACCCCAACGCTACTACTACTGCCCTATCCACTCTCTTCCCATCACATTCTCTAAACATTGATAACCATAACACATCCACCCCATCTAATAATTCTCCATCATCTTCTGATCAGCTTGACACTCACTCCACCGCAACTCCATCTAACACTTCCCCATCCCCTACTGTCCAAAATGATACACCACAAAACACCACAACCGTCCCCTCCAACCAAACCACCCTTAACCAATCATCTCCACCTCCTATCACACAACGTACACCTCCCGTCACCAAAACCACATCACCCATCATTCCTGCCCAACCTACATCACCCACAATCTCTACCCGAACTCATAAACCAAATTCCCGACACCACAATGACAAGTTCTAACTATTTACTGCCACAAGTGGCCCAATAAATGAACCATCAACCATTACCCGAGCTTTAAAACATCCTTTGTGGCGTAAGGCCATGAGTCAATAGTTTGAAGCCTTACAACACAACCAAACGTGGAACCTCGTACCTTCCACATCCGCATTAAACCTTGTCAGAAGCAAGTGGGTATTCCGAACCAAATATAATCCTGATGGAACTATTGAACGTCTTAAAGCGAGACTAGTTGCCAAAGGATTTCATCAACTGTCGGGGATCGATTTTGCCGAAACCTTCAGTCCCGTTGTCAAACCGGCCACCCTCCACCTCGTTCTTTCCCTTGTCGTATCACATATTTGGAACCTTCATCAACTTGATATCAACAACGCCTTTCTCCAAGGCTCCCTAACCGAAGACGTATACATGACACAACCTCCCAGTTTTGTAGATCCCTCTTTCCCATTGTATGTTTGTAAGCTCAATAAAGCCATATATGGCCTACGTCAAGCTTCTCACGTGTGGTATGAAGAACGCAAAACCTATCTTCTTTTTGAAAACTTCAAACCCATAGTATCGTACCCCTCATTGTTTATCCAAACTCACCACCAGTTACATTATCTACCTCGGTTCAAACCACATCACATGGAGCTCCAAATGACAAAGCACACTTGCTCGGTCATAAACCGAAGCCGAATTTCGTGCCGTAGCTTCAATTACAACATAATTTATTTGTGGATAAAATCCATACTACAAGAACTTGGCTTCCCCCCAACTCCAACCATATTCTGTGATAACCTAAGTGCAACACAATATTCTTCAAATCCGGTTTTTCACTCTCGCATGAAGCACCTAGCCCTTGACTTCCATTTTGTGAGGGAAAAGGTTCATGACCATTCAATAAAAGTGACACACATTATAGGGGACGATTAACTAGCCGATACACTTACCAAACCTCTATAGAGGACCGGTTTTCATCATCTTATTTCCAATATTGGACACATAACAAGATCATCCATTTTGAGAGAGCATATTAAGGAAATCACGTAAAACATTAAAAATAATTTGAATCGATATTCAAAATATTTTGAATCATCTTTCCCACCAAGACCCATTTATATAATGTATTACGTAGTTATGAGTAATTATTGTAATAATATCTCAATCCCTAGAATCGTGTCAACCTCTGTATAAATGTTTATATTTGATCAATGAGAAAATTGTAGTTTACCAAAATATTATTTTATTCATATTCGTCGTTTTGACCATCTTACTCCTCCTCGTTCTTTATTTCGTCGCCTCAAAAACTCGAAATTGTTATGTCGATTTTCGGGATGGGGTGACATCTTAGTAATCTCCACTCGACAACTAAGTGTGCTTGGGTGGAAGCAATCCCATGATGGGTGACCTTTTAAGAATCTCTACTCGAGCAACCAAAAATAAATTCATGAGCTCATAATAAGTAAGACCAACAATATTGGTTGGTTGGTATTAAAGACAAATATTACACTTTCTTAACTGAGCGTAAGTTTTATAACATAACCACAAAACAAGACATACCTAGCCTATTTCAACCAATTGGATGATCCTAGTTAATGCTACTAATCAAACTTTTACATCTTACTTTCCTTTCCTTTTATGTTAATGACTTAACACCTCATGATATCTTTAGTACATACCTTAAATTGATTTTTTTTTCTTTCATTCTCATCACATATATCTCGACTGTAAAAAGAAAAATAAGCTGAAGTTTAGATCTCATATTCAAGGGGCTTCAATTTAAGGGTTTAATTTTCGTAACATAGAGTGCAAAGAATAAGTAAAACTTGAAAGAGCTCTAAATTTCACCCAAATTCTAATATTTGATTGTTTGCCTTTAATAATTCATATACAAAAAATGTGTCTTCATATTCACGCATTTTAGCATCCTAAGTAAAAAATATATATATTTTTTAATAAAAAGGACAGTGATTTTAGAATCCACTTTAAACGCCTCTAAAATGGGTGTGTGTGCCGTGATTCTATCACAGCCTTGACTAGTTTAATTTGTCTTAAAACCTTCTTTAATTTTGCATACGCAACCAAGCTAACATAAATCGTTTTAGTGAGCCTAATATCTTGTCTAGGTTCATGTGTATTCTTTTTCTTTTTTCATGCTTTGACACCATATACACCATCATGTCACGACCAAATCACTTAAGTTCCACACGTAGACGATATACCCTTTGAGGTGGAGGAGACATCCAAGTCATAAAGCCACATCAAGTCATACACCCATCAATGAGACAGTGACACGTTTATTTGAAGGATGGGTGACTCTATGTTGTAGATTTTTAACCTTGTGTCTAGGGCCTCCAAATTACAACGGCCCCCAAATAATTAAATAAAATATATATAGTTTAATCTAGGTTTTTGTTGAGTCTAAAAATATCCAATCCTACTTTAACAAAAAGATTTTGAGCCCAAATTTTTTTCATATATGCATAGTCCAATTCTATTTACTACTAGAAAACATATATATTTCGTACAAAAGTTTCCGACAAAAAAAATTTCCCAGAAGTTAGCGAAAAATTTCCGATAAAACCAAAACAAAAAAGGAACGATACGATTTCCTACAATTTTCTGACAAGTTTATTAAATAAGTTAACTTATATATTTACTATAATCGTCAGAATATTGTCAGAAATTACCTGTCGGTAATTCTTCGGAAAATGAGTCGGGACTTTGTCGGAAAAAATATTTCCTACGGGGTTTTTTCCAACAAACACTTTTTTTGTCGGAAACTTGTCGCTAACGACCAATTCCGACAAATATCCCACAAAACTGTTATTGCAAATTTTTCATTTTTTTAGTAGTGAGATTTCATGGGAAATTTGTTGGAATTGGTCGTTAGCGACAAGTTTCCGACAAAAAAATGTTTGGTTGAAAAAACCCCGTAGGAAATGTTTTTTCCGACACGACAAAGTCCCGACTAATTTTCCGACGAATTAGAGACAAAAGTCTTTCGTCGGTAATTTCCGACAATATTTCGACGATTATAGTAAATATAAAGTTAACTTATTTAATAAATTTGTCGGAAAATTGTAGGAAATCGTATAGTTACTTTTTTATTTTTGTTTTGTTAGAAATTTGTCGTTAACTTGTGGTAAATTTCTTTTGTTGGTAATTTGTCGGAAACTTTTGTGGAAAATATATATTTTTTCTAGTAGTGTTTTAACGAACCGTTTTTTGCCCCACTACTAAAAAATCTTATATCTGCCACTATCTATAACCATGACAACTGAAAAAAGGCCTCGCAGTTTTACTTCGACTTGGGTCCCTAAAGTGGTTGAGCCAACCCTTGAAGGCACAAGAAGCCTCGGAGGTGGGGGCACCCAAACCATGAACCCACACCAAGCCACACACCCACCAAGGCCTCTAACGGTAAAAAAACGGTTGGATTTTGTTCACCGCACCACGGCGCTAGGAAGCCATAAAATAAAGCCACGCGATGACGTAGTGGCGGTGACGATGTTGCCGTGGGAGCTGCAGGGGCCGCATGGGTTGAATCAACTATGCATTTAGTCATTAAAATCACAAGCATTCTCACGATGTCTAAGCTTGGTTTAGGTATAACAACCAATCAAGTTCATGATTTAGATTTCACACATCCAACACAAGACAAGACATACATTAAAATAATTCTCGTGGCCGTCCAAATCCCTAAAAATCCGATATATAATAATCACAGATTTTCGGCCTCTCTATCTCCACAATTTTTGTCAATTAACCTATCTATCATCTTCATCCAAAAAATTTATTGATCGAATACGTGAACAAGCTAGAATGGAGGAAGAGGAGGAAATCTGCAAAACACCATTGACAAACACAGTTGTAGCTGTTTGTATCATTGCAGGTTCTTCTGGTTTAATGTACGGATATGATACCACGGTTTCTGGTTAGTTTTTTTCTTCATTTCTTATAATAAAATCCGAGAAATCAAAGAACCAGTTTTATATTATCATGTGATTTATATTTAAAGTTTTATGTTGCTTGTAGGAGGGGTAATGATGATGGCGCCATTTTTAGAAAAATTCTTCCCCACCGTTTTAGCAAAGATGAGGGACAAGAAACAAGACCAATACTGCCTGTTTGATAATCATAAATTAGCTGCATTCGTGTCTTCGATGTTTATAGCGGGTTTGGTGTCATCTTTGTTGGCGGGTCGGGTTACAAGTGTGATTGGACGCAGGTTTAGTTTGATCACAAGCGGAATCCTCTTCATAATGGGCAAGGGCTTTGAGGTTTTTGCACAGAATGTTGCCACACTCATTGTGGGCCGCTTGTTCGTAGGCTTTGGCATTGGTTTCGCAAATCAGGTGTGCACTTTTTATGTTCGCGGGTCAAACCTGAACACAACATGAAACACCGTCATGTATATGAACCCGAACATCACACGTATATACGTGGATTGACATGAACACCGCCTGTTTAACCAGGAAAATTTTCATTTAATCTTTAAATTTACATATTATTTTTATTTTTTAAACAGTTATGTTTAAACTATGCCAATTTATTCTTAAATTTTGACATAAAAAATACTCTAATAATTTTAAGCTAGTTATCAAGGAAAAACATTTTATAAAAATAAATAAATGGGTAGACACACGAACTAGGTTGATACAAACACGACCCGTTAAGCTAAAAGTCTTCACGGATTCAACCTGACCCAAACCCGTGAATTTCACGTGAAGTTCGTGTTATGTTAGAAATTCACACCCCTACTTGGCGTACCCCTACGGTTAGAACAACCAAAAGGGTACATTGGGCTAGGGCAAGATAAGTAAAGTGGGAACGGGTCAGTTTTTAGTACAAGCTGAAACGACTGCAAAAAAGTTTTTATCCGTTTCGAAAGTTATAAATATCTTTTGACTCGTTTAAAATAAAATACAAACACGAATCAACAACCCGTTACTTGTATAAGAAATCAAAATAAATACGCATAATTTGTTGCCTATCTCTACAAGGCTGCTCCAGTTTACATAACTGAAATGGCGCCATCAAAATGGCGAGGAGCTCTAAATACAGCTTTTCAGTTCTTCGTATGCTTGGGCGCTGTAATTGCCAGCTTAATCAACTTAGCTGCCAACCACTCAAACAGCAGCCATGGCTGGCGTCTCGCGCTGGGGTGCGCGAGTGTGCCAGCCATGATCCTGACCATCGGGTCTTTATTCATCCCCGACACACCATCCAGCTTGATCCAAAGGGGGATGAACGACGAGGCCCTGGCTGCATTAACCAAGGTCCGGTCTACCAGGGAGGGGGCTGAAGCGGAGCTAAAAGACCTGATTAGCTCCAGGGAGGCTACGAGATCGGGCACTGAGAGCCCATACATGAAACTAACGGAGGCCAGATACAGGCCACAACTAGTGTTGACAGTAGCGATTGCAGGGTTTCAGCAGCTCACAGGGGTGGGTATGGTTGCGTTTTATGCACCTGTGGTGTTGAGGACAATAGGGATAGGGACTGAAGGATCTTTGTGTGCAGCGCTAGCGATTGGAATTGTGAATTTGGCATCTGTACTCATGTCCACTTGCATGGTTGATAATATTGGAAGAAGGTTATTGTTTCTACAAGGTGGTGTGCAAATAATTTTTGCTCATGTATGTATGCCCATCTTCCATTTCTACTTTTTCTTTCTTAGAGGTAGGCAGGCTGGACGGGTTGGGTAACGTGCCAGGTTGTGCCAGGTTTTGGATTACTCACCCTCAAACACATTCTTGTTCATTTTTAAGATTTTTTTTAAATAATTAACGTGATATGGAAACAAATTTATTGCAACAAGAATAGGCTTAGAGAGATTCTCAACCCTTTCGACATGTTCCTTTTTTAGCTAATTTATTTTATCAGACCTAAAACACAACCAAAAATCATTAGGCGGGTTGAAATTGTGTGCATACATATAGACAACACACACAAAAATGGGTGATCGATTCATTACAGAACATTAAATTATTGTGAGAACAAAAAAGAACAAACTTAAATCGTTTAATTTTTTATTGTTGGTTCATATTTTAAAATACAAATTTGTATGCTATGTACATAAAAAACCATTAATCTAAATTTTCATATGTTTATTTTACACACTAATTTATTTTATCAAGACCTAAAACACAACCAAAAATCATTAGGCGGGTTGAATTTGTGTGCATACATATAGACAGACAACACCCAAAAATGGGTGATTGATTCATTACAGAACATTAAATTATTGTGAGAACAAAAAAGAACAAACTTAAATCGTTTAATTTTTTATTGTTGATTCATATTTTAAAATACAAATGTGTATGTTATGTACATAAAAAACCATTATTCTAAATTTTCATATGTTTATTTTATACATGTGTGGCTAATATAACCTGCACATGATTTATATATGCATAAACGAAATTTGTTCATATATTTTTAAAATTTTCAACATTTTCTTATATTTAAAAAGAATTTTAAATTGAAAAAATGAATGTTAAAAGAAATGAAAATGTAGGTGTTCATCGCATGCACAATGGCAATTCAATCACAAGGCCAGTTTGTGGAATTCGATCAGCAAAGCTACTGGGTGGCGGTGATAGTGTTAATGTGTGTAATTTCATCAGCATTTGGATGGTCATGGGGCCCACTTACTTGGCTTGTCCCTAGTGAAATACTACCAATAGAGGTTCGTGCAGCTGGAACAGGCATAAGTGTCTCCACAAACTTCATTATCACTTTTATGCTTGCTCAGTACTCAATGCCAATGCTATGTTATTTGAAGTTTGGTTTGTTCTTATTCTATGGTGCCTTAACCTCCCTCATGACCATATTTATTGGTGTTTTTTTGCCTGAAACCAAAGGAGTGGAACTTGAGTCCATGGACAGTGTTTGGAGTAAACATTGGTATTGGAGGTACGTTGTTCCTGCCTAGGTACATCCACCTTAAAAACCGCCACATCAATCAAAGTATTTTGAGTATTTGTTTCAACCGGTACCACGTCATGAGGAGGTCCTGAAGAAAAGAGATAACAACCCCTGGCTCCTGCATGCATTAAAGATTAAATGCTAATCATTTGAGCTAGCTAGATCAATATGGGGTGGGTGCAACCTTGTATGTTCGATCTTCCGCGCTTAATGGTCTTGGTGTTGTAGTTTTTTCGATCATCGATTCTTTTATAGATATTTGAGGTTATGTTCACATGAAATTTTGTGATAAGTTGATGGATAGCTAGATATGTAGTTATGGTTGTTGATTTACATTCATATATGCTTTTCTATGTCAAAAGTTCATCTAAACTTTGATGATTACACATGATATCATATGTCAACGCTGGCCTTCATTTGGGTTCGAATGTATACTATAAAATAAATAAAGGTTTTTCCATATCATATGTCGTCCCTATATTCATTATTATCATTTTTTCCCGCCTCTCTCTTATATTAAATGCACATCTATTTTTTAATAATAATATATTTATAAAGAAAATCTTAATTATACTAATAAAACACATTTATTTGAAATTATTTCTTATTATAAGAAACTTTGAAATCTAATTATGTAACTTTTATTTACAATCAAATAGTAAATAAAAGTCAAATTATATTAAATATAATAAACGTATTTTTGAAACCCAATTATACATTAATTTTTATATATTTTGAATTTTATTTTTTATTCTTAGTATATGTAATATATTTTTACACTTGTAAAATATATACATAAAAATTTTTAAAAAATTATACTGATATTTTTCACCCGTGTCTAAGCACGGGTTCTAAAATAGTGAAAGAATATATCATAGAATTAGCATTGATAAGTGAATAGAGTTCCAACCCAAAATGTATTTTGAAAACATTAGAAGAAAATTTGTTAGAAAAAGAAAAAGTCAGCGCAATTATGTAGGGAACAATTACATAGCCATTTTCGATAAAGAATCATGTGTTAGAAAGCTAGGAAATAGTTATTATATATATGAAGAGCATTCCATACTTGTGTGCATGAACCTCATGAATTTTGAAGCACATGATGGTGAAGTGATCGACCGTTTATTAGAATAGTACATGTTACTCACACTTGTGAATCATCTATAAAAAGTGTTATTTGACAATTTCTTTGCAAAATATGGTTTAAATATGTCTAGAGTTAAATGTCAAGGTTACGATGTAGGCTTGTAGCTTCCGATATGTGTGGTGAGCTAAATGGATTAAAGCAAAATTATATATATGTTGGCGTATAGATGCTCAATATAAAATGTTTATTTTGATGATGCTAAAAGTCCAAACATACAGGTTAAGTGTTATTATAAGATACCAATATATTTATATAACTATAGATAGGGTGCAAAATCAAAATCTTGTAACCAACAATACCAACTATTCACAGTTCAATTAGCAAGTTAATGTGTTCTTTCGATTCACGTTCAATGTACCAACACATACTTGGTGCGTAGGAAGTTGTTCTTCATGCACATCAACTTTACTTGGAAAAAATCATCTGGTGCCTGGCAAACTTCTTCATGCGTATCAAGAAGTTGTTAGTGCATAGGAACTAATACTTGGAAAGAATTACATCATCCAGACTAAAGTGTTTGTGTGCACTATCAAGTACTTGGTGCGTATGAACCAACACTTAAACAAAGTTCTGTTTGTCCAGGCCGAAAGTATTCATGCACACCTATGAGGTTGTTAGCGCGCATCATCCAACATTTAGGACATTCATTTTTAATATGCATAACCTATTTTAATCCTTACACTTTGTTCTCCAATTCATCATGCATGATCGTTTGACGGTCTCACTGTAGTAACAACCGTGGAGCACATATTGATAACCAAACTTAGTAACCATCAGGGACATATGACACGATGTTGTGGAACAAGAAAGGGTGCCATAAAAGTTCTCGCAACTTTTCATATGACGGTTACAAATTCTAACAAACTAACCCCTAGACTTTACATACACTTAAATACATAGTTTACTTATTAACACTATGACCCCTTGACTTTAACCCACATGGATTAAGGAATTATATATCAATATTCCCCCCTAATTCTTAATCCATGCCTTCAACATCTTTAGGATTTAACGTCTTCATCACGAGCGTGTTGTAGTAGACCCTTATCTTTGAACTTGAACTTGCTTTGTCCTTGCCTTTTGTTTCTTGCTATTTGCTTGTACCATACTTGTTTTTTGTTGTTGCCACATAGGTCTTGGTGACACACAGGTCTTGATGCCACACAGGTCTTGATTGCCACACAGGTTTTGGTCACAGGTCTCGATTGCCACGAAGGTCTTGATTATGTCATCATACTTGTTGTCTTCTTTTCCAGTCATATTTCCTTGCTTTCTTGCTTTCCTCTTGCCTATCTTGAGATTCTTGTTATCCTGCTTGCTCATTTTACTTGCTAACTTGCTTCTGATTGGGTGATCAATTCCTTGCTTGCTTCGACCAAAGTTTGATTTTTCGTGCTAGCTTTTGTCACACGGGACTTTCTTGATTTCTTTTTCCACACGGTACTTTCTTGCTTGCTTTGCTACACGAGACTTTCTTGCTTGCTTTGAAACACTAAGATTTCTCTTACATTGCTATTAGAACCAAAAGGTTCGATCTTGCTCTCTAGTGAACCACTAAGGGTCTGATTTTTCTTGCTCGCTAATGAACCATTAAGGGTTCGAATTTTTCTTGCTCGCTAATGAACCAGTAGGGTTCGGTATTCTTGCTCGCTAATGAACCAGTAGGGTTCGGTATTCTTGCTCGCTAATGAACCACTAAGGGTTCGGGTCTCTTGCTTGCTAATTGCGTGTTTCGTACTTGCACTTTCATTCTTTCTTTTGACCGACAATCCCAACACCTTCTTGATCGATTGCTTTCTGATTCACTCGGATTCTCCTTCCCATACTTCCAACATGTGCTCTGATACCACTGTTGGTAAACTGAACGCAAATCGAAACAACACAATAACTTGATAATTGAATTATAAATGGTTGGTTTTGTTGGTTACAGGAATTTGATTTTGCAACCTATTTATAGTTTTTCCTAGTAGCCGCTATTTGTAACCGCCACATGAAGAATTGCAAGCTCTTATGGCACTCTATCTTGTTTCACAACATCGCAATATGTGTCCCTAATGGTTACCAATTAGTTTCTAACAATCTAACCCCTAGACTTTACATACATGTAAATACATATTTTACATATTAACACTATGACCCCTTGACTTTAACCACATGGATTAAGGAATTATATATTTCAATAGTATGTTGGTACGTCGTATGGATTAGAAGAAATCTTCTAAGTCTTGAATGATACGCACCAGAAGACTTAGATATGTGATGTGCCCATAGTCACATGGTTCGCCAACTTACCCACGATCTACGATCTGAATCGCTCGTACCCAATCGCGGTATGATCAAGATCCAGGTTCGCACCGGTTCGCGATTCCGATGGCAAAACTGACGCAAAAAAAGGTTTTCCATATCTATGGTACCAATTTGATGTCGGATCGCGAATTCAGTATAGCTAGAACACGAACTTCAATTATATGGTACATCGCACCACCGGAATTTACAGAGTCGCATTGAATATGGAACATCACACAAGGTCAGTTCCCTCCATCAGATTACCATATGGAACATCGCACCATATCAGTTCCCTCCAATTTTCTGAACGTCCGTCCTCTATAAGGATTCCCCGAGTTTCTCAATTTCATCCATTTTCAATTATCCCTCCAAATTTCTGAGTCGATCCTAAACAATCATGGTTTTTGGAAAGAAAAGGAGTGTTGCTTATGAGGAAGGTGATGGAGTTGGAGTTAGGCATCAATCATCAAACGAATTTGTTGATCTTGATAATAAGGAAGCTGGGAAGGAGGTGCGGCAATCATTACAAGGTGGGTGTGGGTTTTTATTTTCTGATATAATCTAATCATTTCTGATATTGTTTCCTTTTCCTTTTCTTAATTCTGGCTTTTTCTTATTTTTTTTTTGTTACATTCTAAATTAGGTACACAACAACAACCATATATCGTAGATGGTAAGCCTTTATATGATGAAGTAAATTTGACCAGTGCCGGTAGTAGTAAAAACCAAGGAGATGCGAAAGTGTGTGTTTGTAAACACTGTAACGGAAAGCTTACAAGTACCTACACTAGAATACACACTCATTTTTTTGGAGCTCCATTAGGAAAAAAAGGCTGAAATTAAAAGATGTCTTGCTCTAGTCAAAGACCAAGAGACTTATGAACGATTGCAAAAGAGGGTGATATTGGCCGAGAAACAAGGAGTTTCTAAAGCGTTAAAAAGCTCGGTGATGACAAAAAAACATAATTTAAGCTCTAAGAAACCGATAGAACAATGTTTTTCTATAATGGAAAGGAGCGCGGTTGATTTAAAAATCGTGAGGGCTTTATATGCAAACGGGATTCCGTTTAACGTTTTGCGGAATCCACAACTTCAAGAAATGATAAGTACAATAAGAAAGACACCCGATGGTTACAAAGCGCCATCTAGTGTGAAAGCAAGAACTGCGGCTGTTCATGGCAAGAACATTGATCAACGGTTTATGTCTGATGTTCGCACCTCCTAGTTTTTACTACTACCGGCACAATCAAATTTACTTCATCATATAAAGGCTTATCATCTATGATATATGATTGTCGGTGTCTACTTCATTCAGAATATAACAAAAAACATAAGAAAAAGGCAAAATTGAGAAAAGGAAAAGGAACCGATATCAGAAATGATCAGATTATCAGAAAATAAAAACCCACCCCCACCTTGTGATGATTGTCGCACCTCCTTCCCAGCTTCCTCATTCTCAAGATCAACAAAATCGTCTGATGATTGTTGCTCAACTCCAACTCCAACTCCATCACCTTCCTCATAAGAAACATTCCTTTTCTTTCCAAAAACCATGATTGTTTAGGACCGACTTAGAAATTTGGAGGAATAATTGAGAATTGATGAATTTGATATACTCAAGGAATCCTTATATAGGTGGACGTTTAGAAAATTGGAGGGAATTTGATGGAGGGAACTGACCTGGGTGATGTTCCATATGGGAATTTGATGGAGGGAACTGACCTGGTGCAATGTTCCATATTCAATGCGTCTCTGAAAATTCCAGCGATCCGAATTCCAACGGTTCGATGTACCATATAATTGAGGTTCATGTTACAGCTATACCGAATTCGTGATCCGACATAAAATTGGTACGATAGAATTGGAAATCTGGCGCATCAGTTATGCCATCAGAATCGTGAACCGGTGCGAACCTGGATCGCGATCGTACCGCGCTAGCGATCCGGATCTACTAGCGATCCGGATCTACTAGCGATCCGTATCATAGATCGTGGGCAAGTTGGCGAACCATGTTACTATGGTTTGGTTGGCAAACAGTCACGCCTACCATTCCCTAGTGAGTCAAGCCACCGAGCCTCAAAACCATTGGAGTTGATTTACGCAGATGTGTGTGGACCAATCACGCCTACCACACAAGGAGGAAACATGTATATGTTTCTTATTGTCGACGATTTTAGTCGATACATGTGGGAATATTTAATCAAAACCATGGATGAAGTGCTGAACTGTTTTAAAATTTTTAAAAGCTTTATCGAGATGAATCTAGGTTTGAAGGTGAAGAATTTAATAACGGACAATGGAGGTGAATTCATATCTAGAAATTTTACTATTTTTTTTATGAAGCGGGCATTACACATCAGCTCACTGCTCCTTACACTCCCCAACAAAACGAGGTTGTGGAAAGGAGAAGCTCCAATGTTTACTCAAGGCCAAGGAGGTCCCACAAAATTGTATGGCCTTCGACAAGCTTCAACGGTGTAAACAAGAGCAAGCGGTTTACGAAAGAAGTTCAAGCCATGATCTTCTAATTGTGAGGATGTATGTTGACGATTTAATCATCACATGTAGTAATCAAGAAGGTGTAGCTTAATTCAAGAAACAAATGGAGACGATGTTCGAGATGAGTGACTTGGGTCTCTTGTCATATTTACCTTGGAATTGAGGTAACTCACAAGGAAGATAGAATAGCAGTAAGTCAAATAGCCTATGCAAAATAATACTACAGCAAGCTGGAATGTTTGAGTGCAATTCAACTAAATTTCCCATGGACCTTGGCTTGAAGTTATCGAAGAATGATGCCGGTGAACCGGTAGATGCAACTGAATACAGAAAATACATTGGTTGCCTCCACTACTTAAGCCACACAAGGTCAGATTTCTCTAATTTGGTTGGACACACAAGTCGCTTCATGCAGCCCCAAAAACAGCCCATATGCAAGTGAAAAAGCACATTTTCAGGTATGTGAAAGGTACCACAGACCTGCGAATTAAATACCGATGAAAGGGAAGTAATTCACCGATGGGCTTTAGGTTGATGCGGATGATGGAAGAGGCACAACATGGTTGGTATTCTACTTCAGTGACGGGCCAGTCACATGGAACTCTCAAAAACAGGGAACAGTGGCACTAAGCTCGTGTGATGCTGAATTCATGGCTGCCACTACAACCGCATGTCCAGCCATATGGCTAAGGGGATTGCTAGCTGAAGTAACAGAAAGGAAAGAAGAACAGGTGCTAGTCAAAGTGGACGACAAATCAGCCATGGCACTAATGAATTATCCAGTTTTCCATGGGAGAAGCAAGCATATCAATACACGGTACCACTTTATAAGGGAGTGTATTTAAAGGGAGAAAATTAAAGCTGAATATATTAGCGGGGATCAACAGAAGGCTGATATCCTCACTAAAGCATTGCTAAGAATAAGATTTATTGAGATGAGGTAGATATTGGGAGTAACAGGCATTAAGTGAAAGACCTGACGACGTGAAGACCAGAAGTAATGGGGTGATTATTGGTTAATTCCGGGTGGAATCAATTGAGGTCTGGAAGATATTTTATTTTGGGAAACCCGCGTTTTTTCTAATTATGAAGGAGTGCATTTTGGCATTTCTTACAGGTGTGTTTTCTACAACTGTATTGTTTTGGTCTTTAAGTAGCATTGTTTTTACCATGTTTTATCATTCTAAACTTTTCCTTTTCTTCAAGTAATAATAAAGAAGCGGGCCAACTGATTATTTCTCTGATGTTTTGCTCTCTGATCCTATTGTTTTACTTACATACACGACTATACAACTATGTAGGAAACTCTTATATACACCACTACGTGATCATACTAGTTCAGAACATCAATCCTCTTTTTTGTGTACGATAGCATTGTCAAGTTGGCTTTAACAGCAATGTTGCTTCTAATGCTCTTGTTTGACATTTATGGCATAAATTCATATTCGATCCAAGCTTTGACATTCATATGCTAACAATCGCGCTACACACTCCCTTATGTCTCAAACATACCCAAAAAATCTAATACTCGTTACAAGATTTTATTTCAGTAGGAGTGTTATGTTGGTCTTCTCCTCTTTGAACGATTAAACAAATAATATGATCAAACTAATCTTTTATTGAAATGAACAATCGTTGAAATTTACAGACTCCATTATGTGGGTATTTATAACCCTTTTGTATGAACAGTCGCAACCCTCACTGTTCAACTATCATAACCGACATAACCAACTTATTTGGTTACCAACACTATTCTTGACATACTAGGACCTTAGTCTTTACAAATATTACATAAACATACTAAAAATTTGACCCGACTCACTTTGACTTGACTCACATGGACTAGAAAATTATAACTTTCAATATTCACCCCTTATTAATCCATGCCTTCTGTATCTTTATTTCTTCAAACTCCATCATCTTCATCACTAGCATGTTATAGCAGGTATTGGTCTTTGAACTTTGGCTTCTGATATGTTATCATTTATACATATTTTACATACATAATAATCCCACATTATGGTACTAAATTGAATAATAACGTTGCAATTTATGCTTAAAAACATATATTTTATAATTGCAGTTTATTCGGTGTTGAAAATACAAATCAAGCTAAATTCAATCAAGAACACCAAGAATTCAACCTTCTAGAAGGTTTATTCCAGGAGCATTGACCCCCAAGAAGTCAAAATTGGTCAACAATAGTCAAGAAGAATCTACAAGACAAAGCTAGGGAAAAGTTGAGGGATGCACGGCCGTGAATCCCAATGTTCACATCGTACTATTTGAACTACATTTCTGCTTTCACAAATCAACCCTTTAGTTAATCACACAACTCAACATTAGGTTGATGTATAATTTCAAGAGTGGAATGTAAGAATCACTTACTCAATTCTACGTCCAATCCATACCATTCACACACGTAACTCTTTTTAAGAGCAATATTCAATCCTTTTTATGATTCATTAGTTCTCTTGAATCAGGGCGGAACTATAATCACTTATACAATCGTGTTTAACTTTTCGCGGGACGACATTTACCGACACATCAAGGCTTAGACCTCTAAATTTTACTCATAGCATGGATCCCATTCAATCACATAAACTTAGAATACACATCACCATGTTAATTTCCATATAATATTGGTTCACTCATTATTTAACCACATGCAACCTCTTAACCTTACTACTTTGTTACGCACTTATTTCAATAAGCTTCCCATTTAGCACGTAAAGAACAAGTGAGGCGATATACCAATAATATGTTAAATACTCATTTAGCTACTCATATTCTCATCATAATCCTTCAACTAACAATTTACACACATAAGGTATATATAACACAAGAAAGTTATAATGTTACACATAAATATTTATTTAGTTGCCCACTCATCATTTAATTCACATCTTTAATTTTTTTTTTGAAACAATTGACTTCTCTACTCGATTCAAGTGTTTTCCTGATTTCTTGGCACAATACCATAAGTCCTGTGACCACTCAAAGTCCCATACAGTTCAACAAATACACATAACACATTTTCCTTCACTTGTTAGTCAACACACAACAAAATCTTTATGTGATCATATAACACAACACTAATTCACAATCAATAACTCAATGTAATATATAGTAAGATCAACTTACTTGACTTCATTTTATGTCTGGAGACGACCATCTCTGATATTCAAGGATCGCCACCTTAACATCTCTTGGCACTAGCGTCCGTATAACCTTACAGATCATCGTCTCTATATCAACATTGGTTCACCTCACCACTGCGGGCCTCATAAAGTGTCTCTATCACTAGAGTCACAATGAAGTCTCCATAATTGGGGTCACAATACACCTGTGTGACTCCCCTGAAGTCTACATCATTGGGGTCACAATACATTTGTGTGATTCCCATATGTCATTTCAGAGTCTCATCACATCTCAATGACTCCCAGTAGCCTCCTACGGGTGATCAACCCATAGTATCCACCGCATATGATCAGTCCGCGTAATCCGGATGGTCACCACCGTGACTCTTACAACCAGTCACCCCAAATATCAGCATATCAGCAGCCAAATGTCACACACCAGTGACAATCCCATTTAATGGCCGCTTATCCATATCCTATTGTTTCATCTTTTCCTGTCACAACAAAATTCAACACCATTAGTAGGATATGCCCTCTTACTTTTCAGTACTTTCGACACAATCATGACAATACTAAGAACATTCTAGTTCTATGTGTTGATCAATACACTGGCCAGGCATACAAATGAACACATTATAAATAGGTGTTCTTATTATCACCATAACGTGTCAAAGGCAATGAATTTCAGTTCATATCTGTCAATGTTCATAGCATTAAGCTCCCCCATTAATATATCAACTTCACATGTTAAGGACATTAAAATTCAATTTCATCCCCCCATACACCACCCATTGGTCAAAAGGCTCTAATCACCAGTTGATATATATTAAAATAAATAATCGACAACTACAGAAACTTTACTAACCTCGTGTCTTCGGTTGCATGATCAAGTCTCGGGTCAACGTTTCCCCCCATCAAGAGCATTAAGGTTGAGTTTGAATACCACCATATATTCAAATCCCTCAACCTGACTCTGATAGCAACTTCTAGCACCTGAAGTTCTAAAGTACAATTTATGACACTTTGCGGAATTTAGGCCCATATTTTTTCAAAAATCTTTACACAATAAAATTGTGTTATTTCCAAATACGTTAAACACTCTTCCAACTTAAGATACATTTTGATTTATGCAGATTCTAAAAATTTCGGCATGACTCGTTTGCCTAACGGGAAATCCGTATGAATACATAACCTAATTAACATTCCAAACTTTTGTTTTTAAACAATCACAACCCAATAAGAGTAATTCCTATTATTTATAAAACTTAATATCATAAAATCTTCCACTTGTTGACCCGCTCCCAAGACTTAATCACTTTTTTCCTTTGACCTACATACTTAATCTTTATAACTTGTTTGTAACTTCACTTGTTAGTAATTAAAGAATTTAGAATCATAATTAAATATGACCATAATCAATTTAGCCTCATATTCTCTTCCAAGATTAGATTATGGATCAACATTATAATATAACATTAAATCACAACTTTTTTTACCATACGACTTCATATCTTTGCATTTACAACTAATATAATACAATCTTGAGTATTACTACTAAGTACTATCCTACTCACCAAATAGGTCATACAATTTTCTTTCTTATATAATTGGTGAGTAAGCGTATTTCCGATCTTTTTTCTATTTAAAAATTAACAACACTTTTCACTTTTAAAATAGTCAACATTACCAATGAACCTTAACCTAATACATAAGGAATTCAAAACAATAATCAAATTATTTTATGCCCTATCAAGTTATATATATGGTCTTTCTAATGAGTATATAATTTACTCACCTTCACCCATAGGATATGCTAGATTTTGAATTCATTCGTAGACCCGTTGACTCCCAAGCTTTAGCGTGCCTAGCTTGTTTGCAAGTCAACATACAATCATTAGGCTTCATACCTTATAATCATCTCATCCCAATATCAATATCCCTTTTATGATAAATAAACAAGAACTTTTGTTCATCAATCAATCATCTATGCAATTTACTATTTACTTGTTACTAATTCACCCTTTTGACCCATTAGTACAAATACTTGCATACCTCATTTGCAAGTATTTCAAACCCTTTGAACATACCCTAATAGATGAATGTAACAAGTTAAAATCAGCAATTCATGTTTGGTTCAAGTGTTCTCCATATTTGTATTTAATAACTTTTATAAAACTTTATTTTTTGTGCAGCACTATTCTGCGCTGCTGTGTTTACCGACTGATTTGACTCATAAAACGACCATATTTTTCTTTTTCTAAATTTCTGGAGAAACTAGATTCATCAAGGTTTCCAATCCAAAAAGAATCATCATAATCGGCTTAACGGTTGATTTAATATGATTTTTTAAGAATAGTAAAATTTATGGACAAGAACTGAAAATTCAGCTCAGTTTAACTTCGACCCAAATCTAAATTCCACCCTTTTAATCCAACCTAAAACCTCTTTTAAACATCCAATTATCATGGTTATATATCAAGTTACTACTTCCCATCATTTTAAACACGCTTGGGGCATTTTATTCTACTAATGCATCAACCTTTACAATCAAGTTTCAAACATGGTAATCAATAAATAATATTCACTATTTTTATGGTTGGAGCATTCAGTCAAACAACTTATGTGCATACTTCATTAGTCATATTATCAAGTTCATCTTTGGTTTCAAATCATCCAACCAAGAAGGTACTAATAAGAACTAAGTAATCAATTATAGACCTTACAATTTCACTAGTTTCTTTTAGTTGAGTCATTTTCACAAACACCCTGTATGCATGCATCTTTAATTCTACGATTCATGTTTATAGGTGATTCCTAATTTTCCAACATACAAGCTAATAATAATATTAGCTAATGCATCTATCAAATAACATAGTTTCTCAAGAATAAACAAGACATAGTTAGTCATGCATGTAACATACGACATCCTTTTTTCATTATCTTGATCATTATGTTACTAACCATTACCAAATAGGGTTTTAGAGATTACCTTCACCTTCTTGAACATCTAATCTTGATTAATAATCAACATGAATTTTAAGAACTTCATTGAATCAACCTCAATTTGCCCTAATTTCTTGATTGTAGAAGAATTTTGGGGAAAACCTCCCTCTCCTTTACCTTCGTCGGTCTCAAGACCCACACACTCACTTTTACTTCCAAAAGCATACGTGTTCACATCTGAACTTTTACACCTAATTTAAAGTTTCCAAGTATTGCAATTTGGTCCCTCTATTATCATTTATTTTTATTTTGCAGCAAAGTGAAGGTTGGTCAATTACACTTGTACACACAACTTATATTCCTTACAAATCAACTTTAAAGCTAGTGTTTCAATATTTTAACAACTAGTATAAATACATATATACTTGTATTTATATTACTTCGAATTTTATTTAAATAAAACTTCAAAGAAGCTTTTTATATTTTATTTACTTTTTTTTATATCCCGATACTTATATTCATTATGAAATATGAAAAATCAGGATGTTACAATGGGTTACATCTGGCACCTCGTGCTTGGTATGATACTCTAACTTATCACTTGTTGGCACATGAATACACTCGTGGTGCCATTGATCAGACACTGTTTATTCGAAAGGAGAATGATGATCTAAATCTGGTGCAAATATATGTGGACGATATCATATTCGGGTCCACAAATGAGGAAATATGCATTGAATTCCGAAAGGTTATGGAAAAGAAGTTTGAAATGAGTGCTTTGGGAGAAATGACATTCTTTCTCGGGTTACAGGTTAAACAATCAAGTGATGGCATTCTCATTCATCAAGGCAAATATGTGGATGATATTGTTGCCAAGTTCAAATTCACCGATACTCAAACTGCCTCTACTCCTATGGCTGCTCGGCCAGTTCTGGATGCTGACACAAATGGAGCTGCTGTTGATAAAAAACAATACAGATCTATGATCGGAGCCTTGATGTACTTGACAACCAGTCGTCCAGATATCATGTTTGTTGTGTGTCAGTGTGCTTGTTATCAGGCCAATCCCAAGATGTCACATTTAACTGCTGTTAAACATAACTGTTGGTAATTAAAGGGCAAGCCTCGGCATGGCCTTTGGTATCCCAAAGAGTCTAGTTTGACTTGTATGATTTTTGTGACAGTGATTATGGAGGGTGTCAACTAGACAGAAAATCTATAAGCGGGGGATGCCAATTCTTGGGACAAAGGCTAATTTCTTGGCAATGCAAGAAGCAACACACAGTCTCCACATCTATTTCTAAGGCAGAATATGTTGTTGCATCAGCTTGTTGCTCACAAGTCATCTGGATTCAACATCAATTGCTGGATTACGATTTGACCTTTCTAAATACTCCAATTTTCTATGATAATGAGGCTGATTTGCTAATTGTGAAAAACTCGATTCAACATTCTAAAACCAAGCATATTGATATCTAGGTGCATTTTATCCGAGACTATTTTGAGAGAAATCTCATATGTCTTGAAAAGGGTTGATTATGACAACAATGTTGCAGATATCTTCACGAAAGCATTTGATACATCTCGATTCAATGTGTTGTAGAATCACTGAAACTGATTGGTTTTAAAGATTAAACTTGTCACAAAAAATATTTTTCTCTGTAGTTTAAATTTGTGTATTTTTTTTATTTTTATGCACAAATTTAGGAGGAGAATGAAGAAAAATACAAAAAGAGTCTGCTTTAAATTTCTAGAGTCAAGAAAAATACAAATGGTCTGCCTTAAATTTCTGGAGTTAAGAAAAATACAAAAAGAGTCTTTTTAAATCTCTAGGGTCAAGAAAAATACAAAAAGAGTCTACTTTAAATCTCTAGAGTCAAGAAAAATACAAAAAAGAGTCTGGTTTCAATTTCTAGAGTCAAGAAACATACAAAAAGAGTTTGCTTTTAGTTCATTTAAAAGAAAATACAAAGATATTGTTTATGTTTGAGTCGGAAGTTTTGCAAATCGAATGGGAAGTGATATGAATGTTCGTTCCTTAAGGCTATGATCAACACATGTAAGGCACTAACTTGAAAAGAATAGGATCGGTGTTGGATATGTTGATAGGCTCTGCATGTGATACACTTGAACAAAATAGTGTTATGGCATTAGTAGGGAACATCTCATAGATTAGTGTAAATTTTCTATTCCTGTTAATAATTGAGAACTTAAAAATAAAGGTTGATGAATTGTGTAACCGAGGACTTGGTAAGGTGTAGACCATGGGTTAAAGTACCTTGGTTATACCGTAGAATCCGCTTTAAAGCATTCCAATGTGACGTCTGGGGTGCATGCATGTGCATATAGATTTGTTGAACGGCATAGCTAATATTCGAACGCGTGAAGGTAAGATATTGAAGGGCACCTGCTAACTGACGGAATTGAGTGCCCCGATCTTCTAGGAGAGACCCGAAATTGGTACTAAGTTTGGACATTGTGTCCACCAGGGTGGCTGTGGGTTTACATGATTTCATCCCATCCCGGTCTAAAATTTCATTAGCATATTTCTATTGGGAGAGGAACATGGATCCTTGTTTTCTTGAGACTGAAATGCCAAGGAAATAGCTTAGTGAGCCTAAATCCTTCATTGCGAATTCAGAGGCCAAATGTTTCATGAACTTGTTTCGAAGGGCATCAGACGATATCACAAGGATGATGTCATCGACATATAGCAAAATGTAAGTAGTGTCTTGGCCATGTTTTTAAATGAACAATGAATGGTGACACTTACGGTGATGAAAACCGATTTTGGAGGCGTAATTAGTGAACCGTTGGAACCACACCCGTGGTGCTTGTTTAAACCATATAGCGATTTCTTTAATAAGTAGACGTGGTACGGATAGTTATGATCCTTAAACCCTGACGGTTGATACATATAAACTATTTCGGTGAGGTTCCCGTGTAAGAACGCGTTCTTAACGTCTAACTGGTGAATTGGCCAAGAGTGGGAGATGGCCAGAGAAAGAACCGTTCTTATGGTAGCCGGTTTAACAACCAGACTAAAGGTGTCCCCGTAGTCAATTCTACACGGCTTTTCACCAGAGAAAGACATAGTTCTATGAATATAGTCCGTAGCATGTGGATTTTCAAACATAAAACTAAATCTGACGGTTGTTTAGAACGATACAAAGCTCGTTCTAAACAACTATCAGATTTGGTTTTATGTTTGAAAATCCACATGCTGCAACTATATTCATAGAACATTGTCTCGGGACTAACTCCAACGTGCTAGTGTCAATAAGAGCCTGGAACTCAACGGTCATGGCCCGATTCCAATCTGGGTTACGGAGGGGCCCAGTAGGATTATGTGGGAAAGGTTAAATGGTGGAGGTATTGAAATTGAAGTCTGGTTGGAAAAGTTTGGAGATACCTGACATACTACGAGCATGTATTGTGCATTGGGGCGGTGGTGGGGGAGGGATGGCAGTAGCATGGGTGGGTATAAGTGGTGGATTTGGGTGACAGGTTTGGGTCTTCGAGAATAAGTATGAATGATGGGTGGGGAGTTTGGAAAAGAACCGGGAGGAGAGTTGGGACCGGAAGGGCCAACAGGGGCTAGCCCAGGAGGGGATGTAGGGGTTGTAAGAGCTGCTATAGAGGCTGATGTAGGGGCTATTGTTGGGCCAGGATGGGCTGCTGTGGGAGCCCATAAGAAGTGAATGGTTTGTAGCTGTCGATATTGGTGGGAGTAGAGGTAGCGAAAGGAAAGACTGTTTCATCAAAAATAACATGACAGGAGATAACAACTTGACGGATGTCGAGGTTGAAGCATTTGTAACCCCGATGGTTGGTGGGGTATCCAAGAAAGACACATGGGACAGATCGATTAGCTAGTTTGTGGGTGGTGGTGGAGGGTAACAATGGGTAGCATAAACAACCAAAAGTGTGGAGATGAGGATAACTTCGGGTACGATTATAAAAAAGATGTGTCGGTGTGAGAATGTTTAGTAATTTGCTTGGAAGCATGTTTAGAAGGTAGGTGGCGTGTTGTAGAGCATAGTGCCAAAATGTAGTAGGGACAGAGGAGTGAGCTAAGATTGTGCGAATGACGTTGTTGATAGATCAGATTTTACGTCCCGCCTTGCCATTTTGTGGCTGTTAGGTATCACACGAACACAACGCATGCTAAAATGAATAAACGACACGAGAGATTTATAGTGGTTCGGTCGGTATGACCTATGTCCACTTGCTGCAACTAGGGTGTTTTTATATTTAGGTGCTCAAGAAATTACAAGTACATGACATTATATTTATAGGGACTAATCTACAGTTACACAACTTAATCACCAAGTGAACCCAACTGTGAGCCCCAACCCAACTTGCATAGGAGGCCAACTAGGGTCGGCCGGCATCCTAGCCTCCACACAAACGACAATCTCTCACTTGGAGGCTTTGGTAAACTCCAAACTTTCTCCGTCTTCACATGTCTTCACTTGTACTTCTATAACATATTTCCTTATAGTTGCAGCGGCCTTCTCATCAAGTAACATGCAGGCCAGTTGAAACTATGCATAGCTTCAACTTCTCTAAGGTAACCACCTTAGAAAGCATATCTGCGGGATTCTCTGTTCTTTTGATCTTCTCAAGCTTTAGTGTACCATCACTAATCAAACCCCTGATGAAGTGATATCTAAGATGAATGTTCATCGTTTTCCCATGAAACACAGGATTCTTCCCTAGATGTATTGCACTTTGATCGTCACAAAATAGTGGACTGTTTGGCTATTTCTACCCAAGTGACTTCCTAAAGGACTGTCTGGCTATTTCTACCCAAGTGACTTCCTACCCATGTGATTTCCTAGAGGACTGTCTAGATATTTCAACTTTGATTGTCACAAAACTTTGATTGTCACAAAACAGGCGAATGGTCTTTATAAAGTTTAAAGTGACTTCCTAGAGGAGTGCTTCTGGTCTTGGCATCTTTCCTTTTAAATATCTTTAACACTTTCCCAATATACTTTTCTTGAGAGAGTGTCAGAGACCTGTCTTTGTTCCTAGAAATACTCATCCCGAGTATCTGTTTAGCAGCACCAAGGTATTTCATCTCAGACTCTTCTGACATTTTCTTCTTCAGCTTCTTTATTTCTTTCATATCGGAACCATCAATTAACATATCATCCACATATAGGAGGAGGATGATGTATGACTTATCAAATCTCTTGATATAATAGCAGTGATCCATCTCACATCTCTTGTACCCGGATCTACCCATGAAGTTATCAAACTTCAAATACCACTATCTTGGAGCTTGTTTCAACTCATACAAGCTCTTCTTCAATCTGCAAACCATACTTTCTTTTCCTGTAACCTGATAACCTTTAGGATGTACCATGTATATGTCATCATTCAAATCACTGTGTAGAAAGGCAGTCTTCACATCAAGCTGCTCTAGATGAAGACTCTCAGCAACAACAATACATAAGACCAACCTGATAGTAGTCATCTTCATAACCGGAGAGAAGTTTTTTTGTAACCAACTCACAGTTTCTGTTGAAACCCCTTGACCACTAATCGTGCTTTGTACCATTTGGTACCATCGTGTTCATCTTTGACCCTGTACACCTATTTGTTGTGAAGTGCTTCTTGTCAGGAGGAAGCTTTGTAAGCTCCCACGTTCTGTTCTTTTCTATTGACTTTATCTCATCGTTCATTGCAATCTCCCACTACATTGAATCTTTCAGACTAATAGCTTCTTTGTAGCACTGCGGTTATCCATTCTCTGTTATCAATAGAAAATTAGAATATGGAGAATATTTCTCCAGCGGTGCAGTGAATGTAGTGGATCTCCTGACCCACTGAGTCTCGGGAGCAGGAAGAGTAATTGGTGGATCTTCAGAGCTTTCACTGTTGGTTGAATCTTCTTGAGATTCAAGCTCTGAGCTCCCACTATCGAGAAAGTCTAAAGGAGCTTCACTGTCATCAGTTTTCTTCATCTCAGCATCAATAACAATGTACTCTTTCTGAAAATTAGGACTAGTACCATTTATTCCTTTGTATAATTCGGCGTCGTTGAACGTGACGTCGTTGCTTCTGATAGCTTTTCGGCATTCAAAGTCCCAAAGCCGGTAACTCATCTCATCTATCCCATACCCAATAAAAGTACACTTCTTGGCCTTTGAGTCAAGTTTATCTCTGTCACCATCTTTCAACAAACTGTAAGTAGTTCAAACAAATACTCTCAAGTGCTTGAGACTTACCTCATTTCCTTCCCACTCTTCCTCCGGTATTTTGAAATCCAAAGGAACAAACGGTCCACGGTTGATCAAATAAGTTGCAGTGTTAACTGCATTGGCCCAGAACATCTTTGGGAGCCCTGCGTGTCACACCCCCAAATTCCACTAACGGAGTTTTACCGTTTGGGAGGTGACACACCAGGATCTCAGTCATTAGTTACATCAAACGACACTATATGGGACTTGAAATGTCATAACATAAAAGTTCAGAGTTAATGCGGAAGCATAAACGTTAAAATGAAGTCACAAATAATTACACGCAACGAGCGTCAATTAATGTAATTAAATAAACTGTTTAAAATATTTGAAATGAATGATATGACAGTAGGACTCCATGCATGTCCTAAGTGTGTAACCTGTGCCAAAGCGACCTGAGAAACATGTAAGAAAAAGTGTCAACACGAGGTTGGTGAGTTCATAGGTTTCAAGTTTGCAATAAGAGAGTGTTTGCCAGATTGTGTACATTCAATATGCGTATCTATAGGTAGCTAGCCTATGTTCATGTTTTACTAAAGCGCTCGCAACCGAAGCTGACTGTTTGTGTTTGTATGCCTCCTGCCAGGTCTATCAACTCTGGCAAATGTGAGTAGGCTAACATTTCACCCGTTCGACCTCTAATCGAGTTAGCGCGACTAACGCGGGTGGGGCTTGTCAAACCCAGTAGTACTACTAAACATTACCTCGCTAAGATCCATATTAACGGTTCGATGTATGATGAGGACTTTCTGTGATAGTGTGTCACGCTTAGCCTCAACAGTGCTAACATATGAATTACAATAATCTAAAATAGTTGTGTCATGTTTTCTCCCACAACGGGAAAATATGTAACATAATGTTTGTCTGCGTACCTGTTTCTCCCCCACGGGGAAAACAAGTAAAAGTGTGATAGTTGGTGTTCATGTTTGTCTCTCCTCAATAGGAATACAAGTAAAATATGTTTATGTGTAAGCATGTTTCTCCCCCAATAGTAAAACAAGTAAAAAGGGGCCGTGAAACTCACCTGAGTTTGAGTAGAGCGTAGTAATTAGCACCTCACACGGATACAACTCTAACCACAAATGGATTGCACGCGGACAATCTATGAATGTCCTAGAATAAGATGTGACAGTTAGGAATACATAAGAGCTTGTGGCAACGACACGGAAAGATCGAACGTTCTAAAATATACTTAGGATTAACGGTTAGACGAACTAGTCCATGGGAAGAAGGGTTTCCTAATTTAATAATTAAGATAAAAGTGTTTTCATGCCTGACGTCTCTAATTACGAATAATATTAATTAGTAAATATATTCGTGCGTTCGTGCCGTTTAATAACGGTTTAGGAAAATAACACAAGTTATTATATTATTTTAAACTTAGAGAAATAACACGATAATTAAGTTTTGTGACAAAAATAATAAAACTATTATTTTATTCGGGTGATAATAACGTGGGAAATAATATAAATAAATATATTATTTTATTAGTTGAAACGTTATATTTCGTTGACAGACGTGGTGGAAATAATATATAAATATATTACTTTTAATTGAAGTCACGGTATGAAAATAATTTAAATATATTATTTTATAAATGTGTATTAATAATAACTACGGGTTGTAAACCAAACCCGAGCCAGCGGGTGGTTTTTAGGTTCAAAACATTGTAATATATATATAATAATATAGGGGATCTTTAAAAAAACTGATTTAAAAGTAAAGAGGTGGAGGGACTCGAACTGAGTCTCCTCCCCCAAAGCCAACCGAGTTAACCATCCCACGCGCTAGGGTAATCACAATAGGTAATGATTCGAAATTGTTTTATCAACTGAACACCCTGTGTTCTTTCTCCCTATTGAACCGAATCCAAAATCCTTCAAAAATCCAACGATTTGAACTTCTATTGAATCAGTGGTCATAGGGGTTTCGTTAATCGGGTGTTTGCGAACCTAGGGTGGGTTTTAATTTGAAAAACAACAAGTTTAGGGTTGTTTAGTTCCGGATCCAAATTCCGAAAACCCTAGACATGAACTTGGAATCGGTTTGAACAATTCTGATAATAAAATCTGTTGGAACCATAGGGCTATTAAAGAGTAACTGATTTCGAAGCTAACCATATATTTTGATTAGATTGAGACTGACTTTCGAGTGGGATTCGATTAAATGGTTCATACGAAGAACCCTAGGTATCTGTTCGTCATCGATTTGATATTATAAGTTTGAATTAGCATAGGGATTTTACATATTAGAGTATTACAAATCTTTTGATATAGATTAATTTCATTTAGGTTGAGTCTAGGGTAGCGCTCGATCAAATCGGTTCCGTATGAGCCCTAGAATCAGTACGTGTTAAATTAGATATTGTAAGCCCTGATTATGTTGGGGCTTTCATAGAAGAGATGAAATCGAGTCTAGAGGCGAGTTTAGCTACCTGATTCGATGTCGGATTGATGGAGGTCGGCTAACATGGGCTCCGGCCTGCGTGAGTTTTGTCTCCGGCTACCACGGCTTCACCTTCGATCAAATTAGATGATGAAACAAGTTTAGAGGAATGCTATTTAGACACGCATGTGTTCAATTGAGAGATTAACAACGAATTGGTCAAATTTGAATGATAATAGACAATGGGGTCGACGGTTTTGGTATAACTACCCATAACCGGGTTTAATTCGAATAAATGATGTGGTTTAATGTCCCATGATGGTCGTTTATGGCTTGATTGTTCATATCGGTTACAGATTTCCAACAGAAATCGATTATGGGACTTGAATTGCATTCAAACCATGAGTTTGACTTTCCAAAAGGCAAACAAAATCAAGTAAGAGCTATATACAGGTTTAATCCCTCTGTTTTCATGCATTGAAGTTTGGAACTTGGCAGAAATGGTCCCTAGGGTTTAGCTTTGGTTAACTAGGTCAAGGGTTTGGTTAGTTTGACTAAAAAAGTCAAAGGAAAATAATTATAGGTTAATTACAAGTTCGGTCCCTCAATTTTTGTGCATGTGAGTTTGACAATAGGCAGGCTCAGTCCCTGGAGTTTGAGATTTGTTAAATAAGTTAGGATATTGACAGAATTTGATAACGGAGTTCACCCTAATTAGCCGGATGTCACATCATCCCCTAGTTGAAAGAATTTTCGTCCCGAAAATTAAAAAAAATCTTTCTGGGTGTCACATCATACCCTAGTTGAAAGAATTTTCGTCCCGAAAATTAGAATAGTATCTTAAGTTTTTGACGTAGAGTGCTTGAACAGATTAGGATATTTGCGCATCATCTGATCCTCGCGTTCCCACGTGAATTTCGGTCCGCGTTTCGAGTTCCATCGAACTCTGACAATAGGGATTTTACTGTGCTTTAACGTTTTGGTTTCCCTATCCATAATTTCCACGGGTTCTTGGATGAAACGTAACTGTTCATCGATGTGTAGTTCCTCAAGAGGAACTGCGAGTGATTCGTTTGCTAGACATTTCTTCAAATTTGAGACGTGAAAGACGTTGTGTACACCACTAAGTCCTTCAGGTAAGTCCAGTTGATACGCTACTGGTCCGATTCTCTGTATTATCTTGAATGATCCAACATAACGAGGATTCAGTTTGCTTGGTTTCCCGAAACGAATGACACCTTTCCAATGTGAGACTTTGAGTAAGACCATGTCACCTATTTGAATACGATGCTTGTCGGCATAGCTCTTTTGACGATCACGAGCTGCCGCCATACGGTTTCTAATTTGAACGATCTTTTCGGAAGTTTCAAATACAAGTTCAGGACATGTAAGTTGACTATTTCCAGCTTCGGTCCAACAAATAGGAGAATGACATTTCCGTCCATAAAGTGCTTCAAATGGAGCTTCCTTGATGCTAGTGTGATAACTGTTGTTGTAGGAGAACTCCACCAACGGTAGGTGAGACTCCCAAGTGTTACCGAAATCGATCACACAAGGTCATAGCATGTCCTCCAGAATTTGGATAGTACGTTCTGTTTGGCCATCCGTTTAAGGATGGTATGCTGTGCTCATATCTAGACGCGTGCCTAAAGCTTTATGTAACGACTGCCAGAAACGAGAAGTGAATCGTGCATCACGATCCGAAATAATAGAGATTGGCACCCCGTGCCGAGAGACTATTTCTTTCAAGTAAGTACGAGTAAGCTTATCCATTTTTTCGGTCTCTTTGATTACTAAGAAGTGAGCAGACTTTGTTAATCGATCAACAATTACCCAAATGGTATCACATCCGGTAGAAGTTCTGGGCAATTTGTTGATAAAATCCATAGAGATTTGTTTCCATTTCCACATAGGAATCTCTAGTTGTTGTAGTAAGTCAGGAGGCTTTTGGTATTCTATTTTGACCTTTGCGCAAATCAGGCACTTGCTAACATAGGCGGCTATATCAGCCTTCATCCTTGGCCACCAATATAGTACCTTTAGGGCATGATACATTTGACTGGAACCAGGATGAATAGAATAGCGAGATTTGAGAAATTCGTCCATTTCAAGTTCTCTTAAGTTCCCGTGCTTTGGAACCCATATTCGTTCAGCATAATAGTGAATGCCATCTGCTTTAACCTCAAGTTTTTTTTCCATACCACGCGTGGATTCCAACGGTAGGTTTTCCTCTTTAAGGGCTTTGAGCACTACGGATCTGATAAGGTAGTCCAGGGTGGATAGTGAGCTGTAATGCTCGGAATCGTCTGGGTTTAGTTTCTTTCTGGCTTAGGGCATTGACTATTACGTTAATCTTGCCCGGGTGATACTTGATAGTACAATCATAGTCGTTCAAGAGTTCGATCCAACGACGTTGTCGCTTGATCAAATTTTTATGTTCGAAGATGTGCTGAAGACTCTTGTGAGCGGTGTAAATAGTGCATTTTGTACCGTACAAGTTATGTCTCCAATTCTTTAGTGCAAATACCACGGCTCCCAACCCTAAGTCGTGAGTCGTGTAGTTTCTCCTCGTGGATTTTCAGTTGACGAGAAGCGTATGCGATCACTTTCTCGCGTTGCATTAGTACACAACCAAGACCTTGGATTGATGCATCACAATACACGACAAAATCATATGTTCCCCCCGGAAGGGATAGGATGGGTGCACTGAAGAGTTTATGTTTAAGAAGTTGGAAAGATGACTCCTGGGTATCACCCAGTTATAAGGTTTACTCTTCTGAGTTAAAGCACTGAGGGGTTGTGCAATCTTGGAAAAATCCTTCAATGAAACGATGGTAGTAGCCAGCTAATCCCCAGAAATTGACGCACCTCCATCGGCGTTGTAGGTGCTGCCCAATTCTTGATTGCTTCTACTTTAGATGGATTAACATGTATCCCCATCTTGTTGACTACATGTCTTAAGAATTTCACTTCGCGAATTCAGAATTCACACTTAGAGAATTTAGCATACAATTGTTCTTGCTTTAGCAGTTCCAGAATTAAACGAAAGTGTTTCTCATGTTCATCCCTATCCTTGGAATAGATAAGGATGTCATCAATGAAGGCGGTGATGAAATGGTCAAGGTACGGTTTACACACATGGTTCATTAGATCCATGAACACAGCGGTTGCATTGGTTAATCCGAATGGTATGACCATGAATTCGTAGTGACCATACCTAGTTCTGAAAGTAGGCTTAGAGACGTCTTCGTCTCAGACTCTCAACTGATGATAACCGGATCTAAGATCTATTTTGGAATAGAAACATGATCCTTGGAGTTGATGAAACAGATCATCAATGCGGGGTAGAGGATAACGGTTCTATATAGTTACTTTGTTCAACTTACGTTGATTGATGCACATGCGGAAAGTCCCGTCTTTCTTCTTGACGAACAGGACTAGAGCTCCCCATGGTGATGAGCTCGGTCGAATGAAACCCTTATCTAACAACTCTTGTAGTTGTGTTGATAACTCTTGCAGCTCACTAGGTGCAAGTCTATAAGGTGCCCGAGCGATCGGTGCCGCTCCTGGTGCTAGATCGATTTGGAATTCTATTTGACGGTGAGGTGAAAGACCAGGCAGGTATTCAGGAATTACTTTCGGGAAGTTACAAATGATCGGAATGTCATCAATCTTCTTTTCTTCGGATGGTTGCCCGGTGATAAGAGCCAGAATAGCAATATGCCCTTTACGTAAGCACTTATGTGCTTTCATGAAGGATATGATGCCTACGCCAGCACCAATCCTTTCGCCTTGGACAGAAGGGTTTCTCCACTTGGGAGAGGAATGCGAACGATTTTGTCACGATAAATGATTTCGGCTAGTTCTTAGATAACCAATCCATACCGACAATCATGTCAAAACTGCCAAGTGTGACTGACATGGGGTCAATGTCAAGCTTATGACTAGCTAATCCGAGTTTACATCATATAAGAACGTGATTCACTTCGATTATCTGACCGTCTGCTATCTCTATGGTATAGCTAAATTCTGATAGAGTTGGTGTACGACCGCACCATCATGAAGTTTGTGAAGTCATGCTGATACTTCTAGTGAGACCTGCGCTTATAAGGTAAGCATCGGTCAACGCAAAGGCTAAGAGAAAAGGTTCACATGCAACGAAGAAAATTTCCATGAAGTATAGGTTCTAGTAGTATAAGGGATAGGATATCCGTTTAAGTAATCGCGTTCAACTGATGGTCAGTTAGATTAAATACCCGTTTTCCAATGTCATTGGAATAACTGGATATGCTGGGGTATGAATCAAATTAGACCAAGGATTAGTCACCGGATGAGGTAACAAGGTCAAATGGAATCTATTGTTGGATTGTAAGGAATAACGTGTTAGTTTTGGAAGGACTTCCCAAATTCCGCTTACATAGTTGGAGTCGGTGGATTTACCATGAGGTTCTACTAGAGTTTCAATCGAGATGGTTTCATTGATCAAGTCTGTATGAGAGTCTTAAGTTCACTAAGGCTCTTACATGAGTGAAATCAAATGATGGGCCTATGGATAATAGTTTAGTGTGTTCGTAAATACCTTCAACATGATTGTCGCGTTTATCAACTGTTAAACAGGTTTTAACGATACCAACTAGTCGTTGAGCGGGTCACGAGAATTTCTACTGTCAATGGAAATATAAGTTTGTAGATCATAGAGTATGACCATTTATCCACACACTAGGTTTCACCAGGACTTACATGCACCTCAAATTATTATTACGTGTGCACCCGTAATGATAATTTGCTTTGCATGTTCACCCTAGTTCTCCCATTCCTGTGTCATAATGTCCTTTAGTTTGTATTTCCGAATACAGAGTATTGTTAGAGACGATAAGTTATCGGAAAGCTTAGTCATTAATCATAAGTTGATCAACTAGGACTTATATCAGGATGAGTAGTCAGAAATCGTTTGATCCGAGTATTCACTCGAGTTGAAACACAATACAAGAGTCCAATCCTGCAGAATGTAGATGAGAGCATGAAACAAACATGTACACGAAATGCAACTTCGAGAAATGAAACTAATTCATGAATATAAGTTATAGGAAGCAGTAAAGTAGCCGTCCTATCAACTGAGTCAAGATAGGGTTTGAGTATGCATTGAACAATGCGTTCTCAAATTTATGTTCAATCTATTCTCAACAGAATATCGACCAAAGACGCTAGCCCATGGCTCGGTAAAGTGATGACATCTACGTGTCAATGGATTCTGCAATAATGCGTGCAATGGTCTGCCTTCATTCGGCGTATTGTTATTGGTGGTTACAGTAGGGACTCGCCTCCGACAATCCTAATTCCTAAAGAGATATCCGTTAGTGCTGAGTGTCGTCCATAACATGGACCTGAGAAAACCCACCATACCCAACAGGTGATGGTGATGTAACTGACTCCTCCGAAGGCTCCGTCTCGCTGCCCTCGGACGGGAGTGGATGATGTAATAGGTGATTCCCGAGTGTTGCCACTGGGAATGATGATGCAATGCCAATAATGTGTTCTTCATCAGTAGAGGGCGGTAAGAATGATGTCAACATGACTGCAATACAATGTATGTATGGATACCATGTGTATCATGTATGAGTGTCTGTGTCATGTAACTAATGCATGTGTGCGGTTATAGTCTAGTATGCAATCCTAGTTCTCTATAACCAATGGCTCTGATACCAATCTGTCACACCCCCAAATTCCACTAACGGAGTTTTACCGTTTAGGAGGTGACACACCAGGATCTCAGTCATTAGTTACATCAAACGACACTATATGGGACTTGAAATGCCATAACATAGAAGTTCAGAGTTAATGCGGAAGCGTAAACGTTAAAATGAAGTCACAAATAATTACATGCAACGAGCGTCAATTAATGTAATTAAATAAACTGTTTAAAATATTTGAAATGAATGATATGACAGTAGGACTCCATGCATGTCCTAAGTGCGCAACCTGTGCCAAAGCGACCTGAGAAACATGTAAGAAAAAGTGTCAACACGAGGTTGGTGAGTTCACAGGTTTCAAGTTTGCAATAAGAGAGTGTTTGCCAGATTATGTACATTCAATATGCGTATCTATAGGTAGCTAGCCTATGTTCATGTTTTACTAAAACGCTCACAACCGAAGCTGACTGTTTGTGTTTGTATGCCTCCTGCCAGGTCTATCAACTCTGGCAAATGTGAGTAGGCTAACATTTCACCCGTTCGACCTCCAATCGAGTTAGCGCGACTAACGCGGGTGGGGCTTGTCAAACCCAGTAGTACTACTAAACAATACCTCGCTAAGATCCATATTAACGGTTCTATGTATGATGAGGACTTTCTGTGATAGTGTGTCACGCTTAGCCTCAACAGTGCTAACATATGAATTACAATAATCTAAAATAGTTGTGTCATGTTTTCTCCCACAACGGGAAAATATGTAACATAATGTTTGTCTGCGTACCTGTTTCTCCCCCACGGGGAAAACAAGTAAAAGTGTGATAGTTGGTGTTCATGTTTGTCTCTTCTCAACAGGAATACAAGTAAAATATGTTTATGTGTAAGCATGTTTCTCCCCCCAATAGTAAAACAAGTAAAAAGGGGCCGTGAAACTCACCTGAGTTTGAGTAGAGCGTAGTAATTAGCACCTCACAAGGATACAACTCTAACCACAAATGGATTGCACGCGGACAATCTATGAATGCCCTAGAATAAGATGTGACAGTTAGGAATACATAAGAGTTTGTGGCAACGACACGGAAAGATCGAACGTTCTAAAATATACTTAGGATTAACGGTTAGACGAACTAGTCTATGGGAATAAGGGTTTCCTAATTTAATAATTAAGATAAAAGTGTTTTCATGCCGGACGTCTCTAATTACGAATAATATTAATTAGTAAATATATTCGTGCGTTCGTGCCGTTTAATAACGGTTTAGGAAAATAACACAAGTTATTATATTATTTTAAACTTAGAGAAATAACACGATAATTAAGTTTTTGTGACAAAAATAATAAAACTATTATTTTATTCGGGTGATAATAACGTGGGAAATAATATAAATAAATATATTATTTTATTAGTTGAAACGTTATACTTCGTTGACAGACGTGGTGGAAATAATATATAAATAAAATACTTTTAATTGAAGTCACGGTACGAAAATAATTTAAATATATTATTTTATAAATGTGTATTAATAATAACTACGGGTTGTAAACCAAACCCGAGCCAGCGGGTGGTTTTTAGGTTCAAAACATTGTAATATATATATAATAATATAGGGGATCTTTAAAAAAACTGATTTAAAAGAAAAGGGGTGGAGGGACTCGAACCTGAGTCTCCTCCCCCAAAGCCAACCGAGTTAACCATCCCACCCGCTAGGGTAATCGCAATAGGTAATGATTCGAAATTGTTTTATCAACCGAACACCCTGTGTTCTTTCTCCCTATTGAACCGAATCCAAAATCCTTCAAAAATCCAACGATTTGAACATTGATTGAATCAGTGGTCATAGGGGTTTCGTTAATCGGGTGTTTGTGAACCTAGGGTGGGTTTTAATTTGAAAAACAACAAGTTTAGGGTTGTTTAATTCCGGATCTAAATGCCGAAAACCCTAGACATGAACGTGGAATCGGTTTGAACAATTCTGATAATAAAATCTGTTGGAACCATAGGGCTATTAAAGAGTAACTGATTTCGAAGCTAACCATATATTTTGATTAGATTGAGACTGACTTTCGAGTGGGATTCGATTAAATGGTTCATACGAAGAACCCTAGGTATCTGTTCGTCATCGATTTGATATTATAAGTTTGAATTAGCATAGGGCTTTTACATATTAGAGTATTACAAATCTTTTGATATAGATTAATTTCATTTAGGTTGAGTCTAGGGTAGCGCTCGATCAAATCGGTTCCGTATGAGCCCTAGAATCAGTACGTGTTAAATTAGATATTGTAAGCCCTGATTATGTTGGGGCTTTCATAGAAGAGATGAAATCGAGTCTAGAGGCGAGTTTAGCTACCTGATTCGATGTCGGATTGATGGAGGTCGGCTAACATGGGCTCCGGCCTGCGTGAGTTTTGTCTCCGGCTACCACGGCTTCACCTTCGATCAAATTGGATGTTGAAACAAGTTTAGAGGAATGCTATTTAGACGCGCAGGTGTTCAATTGAGAGATTAACAACGAATTGGTCGAATTTGATTGATAATAGACAATGGGGTCGACGGTTTTGGTATAACTACCCATAATCGGGTTTAATTCGAATAAATGATGTGGTTTAATGTCCCATGATGGTCGTTTATGGCTTGATTATTCATATCGGTTATAGATTTCCAACAAAAATCGATTATGGGACTTGAATTGCATTCAAACTGCGTGTTTGACTTTCCAAAAGTCAAACAAAATCAAGTAAGAGCTATATACAGGTTTAGTGCCTCTCTTTTCATGCATTGAAGTTTGGAACTTGGCAGAAATGGTCCCTAGGGTTTAGCTTTGGTTAACTAGGTCAAGGGTTTGGTTAGTTTGACTAAAAAAGTCAAAGGGAAATAATTATAGGTTAATTACAAGTTCGGTCCCTCAAGTTTTGTGCATGTGAGTTTGAAAATAGGCAGGCTCAGTCTCTGGAGTTTGAGATTTGTTAAATAAGTTAGGATATTGACAAATTTGATAACGGAGTTCACCCTAGTTAGTCGGATGTCACACTGCGTTTAACCTCATGTTCCTCGCCCTTTCATTTAACGTTATTTTCATCCGTTCAGCAACTCTGTTTTGTTGAGGAGTTCCTGGGACTGTCTTGATCATCCTTATTCCTTGTTTTGCACAATAATCAACAAACTCCTTGCTGATGTATTCTCCCCCGTTGTCAGACTTCAGACATTTAACCTTCAAACTAGTTTCATTTTCAACAGCAGCTTTCCATTTCATAAAAGTATTAAAGACTTCAAATTTATGCTTGAGAAAATAAACCCATACCTTTCTAGTAGCATCATCAATGAAGGTCACATAGTAGGATGCATCTCCTACAGATTGAACCGATATAGGTCCATAAACATCTGAGTGAATGAGCTCCAGATTTTGAGCTTTCGGTGTCTGACCAGTCTTCAAGAATGTAACTTTCTTCTGTTCCTGAAAACACAAGATTCGCAAAACCCGGATTCAACTATCTTTAGACCTTGAAACTTTCCTTTAGCAGCCAACATCTTTAATCCCTTGTCACTTATGTGTCCGAGTCGTTGGTGCCTTAGATTGGAAGGACTAGGACCGGGTGTTGTCGCATTGATACCATCAGAAGCGATCTCCACCATGCATAAAGTGCCTCTCTTATTTCCCTTAGCAACCACGAGGTTGCCCTTGATAACTTTCCGTTGACCATCCTTAAAGAGAACAACATCGCCTTGGTCATCCAGACCAACCGAAATTAACTTCCTCCTCAAGTTTGGAATAATCATGACATCTTTCATTGTCCAAGTGGTTCCAAGTGTATTCCTTAGATCCACATCACCTGTCCCTACAATATCAAGTGTTTGATCATCAACTAAGCGAACTTTACCAAACTTACATGTTCGTAAGTTCTTTACTAGCTTCGGGCAAGGGATGGCGTGAAAGGATGCCCCTGAATCCATGATCCAGGACTCTATGGAATTTTCAACACAATAGATGAGGGCGTCAACCGGGTGTTGAGCTGCTACGTTGTTCACTTCTTTATTGACTTTGGCAGCTTGTGGTTTAGGGCACTGGCTTCTAAAGTGACCATTCTCTTTGCAGTTCTAACACTCAATCTATTTTCTGTTTTTGGATTGACCTCTCTTCCTGGACTTTGACCTACCCCTTTATTGCCCGTTTCAGGTCTTCTCCCCCTCCCTTCAGTATGTAGAATAGAACTAGAAGATTCTCCAACATTTTTTCTACGCACGTATTCATTTAGAATTAAATCTCGCATCGCCTTGAATGTGAGTTTGGTAGTTCCAGATGAACTATTGACAGCTATAAAAGTACTTGACCAGCTTTCGGGTACCAAAACCTCAAAGTTAATATCAACAGATTCTAACCGAGTGATAATAGAATTGAAATCATTAATATGGGGAGAAACAGACAAACCTTCTCTCAACTCTTTGTTAACCAATTGACTGATGGGCATACCTTATTGATAGAAATCAGATTTGTCAGCAGCAAAGAAAGGCGATGGACAGCAGTAGTGGCTGAGGTCGCAATTCTGGCGACAAAACACGGCTGAAATATTAAAATTTCGATGATTTAAAGGCTGATTATGGAAATCAGAACTGAAATCGAGCCTAGATCTGTTAAAATCGGCCAAAACAGAGCTGAAAAAACTTGATTCCGGCAGCGCGCGGCGGAACCCTAGCTCCGGCGATGGTGGCGGCGGCGGTAGAATCCTAATCGGACCGGCGCGAGAACTATTAGACAGTCGAAATCCAAACCTGATTCTGACTGCAGCAGCGTCGGAAAAGTATGTTAGGGCAGAAACCCTAATTCCGGCGGCGGTGGACGGTGATGGCGGCGGCGGTAGAAAAAAACCCTAGTTACTCCAGAGGGCGACTGTGAGTATGATAAGATCAAGAGCCAAACACTGATACCAGTTGTTAGGTATCACACGAACACAACACACGTAAACACAGGCTAACACGAATAAACGACACGAGAGATTCATAGTGGTTCGGTCGGTATGACATACGTCCACTTGCTGCAACTAGGGTGTTTTTATATTTAGGTGCTCAAGAAAGTACAAGTACATGACATTATATTTATAGGGACTAATCTAGGGTTACATAACTTAATCACCAAGTTATCTCAATAGTGGGCCCCAACCCAACTTGCGCAGGAGGCCAACTAGGGTCGGCTGGCATCCTAGCCTCGACACACACGACAGTGGCCCATGGAATTAAAGGCCGTTACGATCACAAAAGAAACAAAAGGGGTTGTTGTCATAATCATGGCCATTGTCACATTGAATATATTTAATTTTTGTGTTAAATTGTGTATGGATGGGAGTGAAATTGTTGGAAAACATCAAAAACTTGAGACTTTTTAGCTAGTGGGTAGGTCCGTAAGAAATTTGTTTTGTCATCCAAAAATAATAAGTAATATTGATGACCACTAGATTATAAGACTCGTGATGTCCACAAGTCACTATGTATTATGCAAAAAGGTAAATAAGTAAACGAAGTAGAGTTATAAAAAGGTAATTTGATATGTTTGCCAAACACAAAAGAGGAACAAACATAACTAGAAGTTTTATTACAAGAATCAAAAGAGAATGCATGTTTTAAAGAAAGTAAAGTAGAGGATCCCGGGTGTCGTAGGCGGTGATGCCATAAATCTTTAGTGATAGAGGCGAAGGTCGCTGAAGTGATGAACCGAGATTGTGACTTGATAATGAATGGGTAGAGGTCCCCGATGCTGTTGCATCTAAGGATTGGTATCCGCGCCGGGAAGTCCTTCCCATCAAAACCAAACGGATCAAATTCAATTGAAAGATTATTGTTAGTTGTTAGGTAACATACGGATAAAAGATTTTTAATTATTTGAGGAATGTGAAGGACATTAGAGAGTTTTAATGGCTGAAAGGGGTGGGGTAAGGTTTGGTTTCCCGTACCATGAATTGGAATTTGGGATCCATTACCAACAATGATATTCTGAAAAGGACCCTTATTAACATAGGACGAGAAGTTACCTGAGGAGTGACTCATGTGAGAAGTTGCTCTAGAGTCCGCATACCAGTTGTGGTCAAGTGGATTTAGTGTCATGATGTTGAAGGCTTGGTCAAGAGCAGTTGGAGTGTAACTCATTTCTGAGGCTACATATGCCTGCTGTGGACGAGCACAAAGAAAGCATGTTCATGGAGTTGGGCTGTAACCAGGTGGGTTGGCCCAGATGTATGTGGACCAGACTTCTATGTTGGATATGAACATGGGGGATAGGCCTAGTTTGGGGCTGGTGAGTAGGCCCAAGTAGGTGGGGGAGCCTAAGATTGGGTCTGCCTAGACCTAGATGGTCCCTGATGTTGCTGATGTCCAATATTTTGGTGTTGTTGCTCATAGAAATTTCGTCCCTGCCACCATTAGACCTACCAAGACCGTGTCCATAGTAATTATAAGTCTGGTGGTCAGTCTGTTATAAATAGTAAGCATTGTCAGAATATTTTGGTGGTTGTGTTGTAACGTGCAGTTCTGAACCGACTGGAGTAACAGCCGTGTTGGTAGCATGATGGGACTTCCTTGTTTCTTCCAAGATGAGCTTGGAACGAGCCTCATAAAGTTCTGGTAACGATGTGGTTTGTTGTATCATCATGGCCACACCTTCATAACTATCGTTTAATCCTGCAATCAACTAAAGAACTAACCTCTGGTTGGTGACTGGTGCTCCGACATTTGCAAGTTGATCAGCCAACATCTTCAAGGCTTGGCCAATAGGAGGAAATGTTTGGATGGTTATCAAGTCGGGTGGTGACAAATTTATTTTCAAGGTAGACTGCATATGAGCTTTGGTTGTCCTGAAACATGTTCTCTAAGGCAACCCAGGCCTGAGCAGCAGTGGTGTTGGGTTTAAGGATTGTGTGGAGTAAGTCGTTGGATATGGTGCTATATATCCATTGTAGGACAATAGCATCCAGACAACTCCAAAGTTCAAGAGATGGGCCAGTGGTTGAAGAGGAAGAGGAAACAGTGGAAGGTGCTATGGCCTTAGGATCGATGTGTTTAGTTACCTGGAATGCCCTGCAATGAATACGGAAGAGTTCTTCCCAGGAGTTGTATTGGCCACTCTCCATTTCCAATACAAAAGGGATAAAGTTTCGAATGTTGGTTACAGTGATGGTTGGATGCATTTTGTTGTCCATGAAAACAGTGAAAGAAAAGAAGATGGTGGCTGAACAATGTTTGAAAAAGAAGATGGTGACTGGACAGAAGGAGGACAGAGAACAGAGAAAAAGATGTTGACCGGACAAAAGAATGCAGCTAAGGACAGAGGTGATAGATGATGGCTGGCGGGTAGGGCTAGGGTATTCAGTTTAGGCTCTGATACCATGAAAATTGGTATTCACCGATGCCTCTTTCATTCACAGAAAACATAACTTTATATAAAAGGTTTGACCTAATCTATATTAGGATGGGATTGCTATGATTACTATGATTTACAAATCACTGATTTCTAGCCTATGATATCTAAGTTAATACTAGATCAGGCCCACATTTCCTTTTCTTCTATGTAAAACGGCCCACACCAAATCAGGTCCTTTTTTCGTTTTTTTTTCGGCCCAAAAGTCTAAAGCCCAGCAACTGTTTCTTTCCTTTTTATTTTGTCCGACCTTCAACACGGGCACACCAACCCTTCTCTTCTTCTGGTCTACGAACAACCGCAACAAAGTTAGGTTTTTTTTTGCTTCTGTGGTCCTCGTCAACAACAGCAACGACAGGGGTTTGAGTTTCTCTCAAATCATCCATTTCTTCTCTCAATCGGTCTCTCCGATTTCTCCTCTGGCAAGAACAACGACGACTACTACTACTTCTTTGGTTCACAATCGGCGGCAATAGTTTGTTCCTTCTCTCGCAATCGCAACCGGTATGTTCTCTCTTTCTCTCTCTGGATCGATTCACACCAAATCTATTTTCCTTCTCTGATTCTAACCTTTGGCTCTGATGCCACTGTTGGTCTTCTCCTCTTTGAACGATTAAACAAATAATATGATCAAACTAATCTTTTATTGAAATGAACAATCGTTGAAATTTACAGACTCCATTATGTGGGTATTTATAACCCTTTCCATGAAAGAACGCAACTTTTCTAAACAAACATACATATTCACAATGAACGGGTGTGTTCTCCTATCAAGAGTCGCAACCCTCACTGTTCAACTATCATAACCGACATAACCAACTTATTTGGTTACCAACTTTATTCTTGACATACTAGGACTTTAGACTTTATAAATATTACATAAACGTACTAAAACTTTGACCCAACTCACTTTGACTTGACTCGCATGGATTAGGAAATTATAATTTTCAATAGGTTACAGACTCAATCTTTAAATCTTTATACAGATTATTAGATGTATATCTAACTTATGATCTTGAATTTGGAAGTTGTATTCAGTTAAATTTGGAGAAAATACCTCTATCGTGTCAAGTGTACAATTTATACGGACCACAAGAGTTTGAAGTATTTAACTTGATAAGGAAAATCCCATTACGAGACAAAGGTGACGGTTAGATTTGGTACAACCTTCTAAAGAGGATCGTCCATTCACAAAAGAGGCATTCATCATCTAGAATTTGATCCAGATAAAACCTCTAAATTATACAGTTTGGTAACCCTAAGTAATTTTCTTCATTATTTCCATAAATTTGAATCTCCCCATACATTAAAAAAAACTATCATCGCAGCCATTGCATCACAAGTTCTTTAAAAAATGGCAGAGCATTAATCAACTATACATCTAACCCATATGAATATGATTATAGTTTTTTTTCTGATCTAGTTCTGCTAATGACAGAATATAGAACAATCAAACAACAGAGTTGGATCATAGTGAACGTACCGATTATCAGCCAGGATTGTTAGCACTCTCATAGAAGAGAATGTAGCCATGATCAGTGTTACTTGCATACTCCTGAGCAGAACCAAAGGCGTTCTGAATGGCCGATTCCTCAATCATTTCCACATTCTCATCATCAAAAAATGCCAGTGGTTGTGGCTTTTCACCAGACTAACATAATGGCCATGGTTAGGCCCACTGCCAACATGAACCACCACCGCGAATAAAGAATACTCACAATCGGCATCTTCCATGGTGTTTGTCAGCTTTAGCTCCAGAGGGAACACCACACGATATGATAATTTTTTTACCTACCCAGCTGTTCCATGTACTTAAAACGCTTTAAATGTATAACCAAAATATGTGGCGGTTTTTTTTATCTTCATGCTCTTTTGTGCTTCCTGCAAACTGTTTTGAGGAAAACAATCGGCATGATTTAAGTGAGTAAAAATGAGTAAAAAATTTTACCGGGTCAAAATGAGTAAAAATTTAAACTTTATACATAATTTAAGTGGCAAGTATGATTCCAAAACTCTATTATTACCAAAATAATTTTACTTTTCTAATAAAGTGATTTAGGAGCTTGTTATGAATTTGAATACATATTGTATGACTCTCGAGTGGACCCGTTTCCTTTTTAGTTAAACATAACCCGAATCGACCCATATGGTCATTCATTGGTAAATCCACAAACGGGTCAAAACCACCACCTCTACTTTTGATGAACTTTGATTCTCCACTAAACAACCGGATAACATTCATTGTTGAATAAACTTTGCATGCACAATATAACCCAAAGAAAGTGTTCACATATATCACCACGATGAATATTGTGTGAGACTATAACTTTCCGAATTTCCTACTTGTTACTAACAAGACGTACTTTAAAATGTCTAACTAGATGTGACAATCAAATTTAGATTATGTTTCATCTTCAATAAGTCAAATGAGTAAAATAAAAAAATTTACCTAGATAAATGATGTACTTTTAACGCATTCAACTTCCTAAACGACTTCATTAAAGAAGTTAGATAAATGTTGTAACAATATATTTTTAAGCATATCTGCCACATTGTCAATCAACCCAATCGACTCGCTTAGACCCATACCAAAATTTACCCGCTCTGCCCCTCCCCCCGGCGGGTTAGCCAACAGTCATTAAACTATCTGCCAAGTCAGACATTGATGCTTGTATAGGGTACCAACTTACAACATTTATCACAGAAAAATTTATCCTCAGCATTTAAGGTTTCGGTGGAGCTGAAGTTTTTTAAACAACTTGTAATTGAACTGTTCTGCTCTATATCAAAGCTCAAATCTAAGAAAGCCTTGTCTCATTCGTGAGTATACCGTGCATATTTAAGTTCGGAAAAGAATTGACCACCCGCATATATCATCAAAGTTTGCATTAACGAACATTTTTTATATCACTATCTTTTACTAGGATAATGCAGTTTAAATGAAATCTACCCCGTTCGATATATTCCAAAATTATTTGGGAAAGGCCACCATTTCATACTTTAAATTTTTAATAAAATATTGGGTTTTCACATTATAGGATTAAGTGATTAACTTGATCTCGTAATTTATTTTTTGAAGAATCAGAGTATTTTTAAAATTAGTATCAGCATAAACTTGGCGGGTCCTTACATTTTTGAATCAATGATAATATGACAATTAGTTATTATATAATTGAAATTTGGAAAGGATAAAATAACAATGTACATTTAATAATATCATAGCTAAAATAATTAAAAGTAGGTCAAATGTTATTTATGATGCATAAAACCTCCTAAATCATCATATTAAAAAAAATTAGATCAATACTGAAATAATCTAACTTTTAAAATCATATTTGAAATTGGCGGGTCCACATTTGTGAATCAATGATAATATGACAATTAGTTATTATATAATTGAAATTTTAAAAGGATAAAATAACAATGTACATTAAATTATATCATAGCTAAAATAGTTTTTTTTTAACGTCAATTTGGATCACTGACGGGCCACTGGTCCACCCGATCATCTCCACCCCACAGGAGGAAACACACCATAGGTGAGAAAACCTCCTTGTCCAACTTGGACCCCCTTTAATTTTTGTCACAAGTGAGACTTGAACACAAGACCTCCTCATTTTGATGAAGTTTTGGTATACACCTTTGTCACTAGACTAAGCTAGTGGTTGTAGCTAAAATAGTTAAAAGAGAAACGAGTCAACCAGGTCAAATGTCGCCAAAGGTGTATATTTATGATGCATAAAACCTCCTAAATCATTATATTAAAAAAAATCAGATCAATACTCAAATAATAGAACTTTTAAAATCGTATTTGAAACTGGTTATTTATACAAAAAGCATTAAAAATGTTAATCAGAAAGTGTTTCGAATCAGTTAACTTGACATGCAAAAAAATAATCCTCTTTGACCCTTTACCCAACTTGCCCAACACACCTATCTTGCCACATCTACCATCTCAAGATTCTTGGCATAGGGATATTGATGGTAAAATAATTATTAATCACTAACAGTAATAGCATGTCAAAAATTAATACGATTTAAACTAACTTGAAAGTTTTTGTGAACCCAGGTAACTAGGGACTCTTTCTTTACACCATTGACCTGATCACCATGTAGCCCATTAACAATCTTTTGAGGAGGCGATACACTTTCTGCTGGACCTTTTGCTGCTTCTTTCTCTAGTATGTGATAAAGGCAAGAATAATGAAAACGTAACAGTATGTCAACAAGATCGTTTAACAAGATGTTCAGAAACTCGTGTGCATCCTACAGAACATTTTAAAGAAAATTGATCAGAATTGAAATTAGTAAAATTCAAGAACATGAAGAATGTGGCAGATTAGCATCAGAGTTTACATAGTATTATAACAAAGCCAAAATATTTTTGTATGTGTCCTTCGCCAAATCAAATTATAAAACTAGCCAACATATGTGAATGTACAATCCAAATTGTGCACCATAATAGTTCATGTTAAGAGTATAGGACCTGTATTGTATAAAAATAAGTGTATAAGGACCTGCTATGTATAATGATAAGTGTATAGAGACCTACTCATGTAAATAGTTATTTCATTTTAGTCCCTGTCTCTTCCTATATATAGAGAGGCTTATTTGTATTCTAAATCACTTCAGTTAATATATTACCAGTTTACATGGTATCAGAGCTACTGCTCTAGATCCGATATTCCGTTTCCGTCCAGATCCCGAGTCACAGCATGTCTCGGTCCGGTTCCAGTCACCCCGAACCTGCTCAAATCCGGGAATCATTTTTTGAGACACCTTCTTGTCTCACCGCCACCACCATTGTTCCCAGCAGCCTCCGATTTGTCAACCCTAAAAACCCGACCCCGTAACTCCACCCGACGTGCTGCCACACGCCGTCACTCGCCGCTGCGCACTTGTTAGATCCCAGCCATTTTCCAGCAAGTGAGGTCTCACCTCCTATACCACTGTACTCCCCTGCAAATTCCGAACAAACCCCTGTCATTCCGGCCATCTGCCGCCGCCGGCATCTGACCGGAATATATCCTGTTCTGTTTTCTGTCCCTGGAACATCTGAGGTACTCTTATCTGTCCCTGGAACACCTAAGCCCATTCCATAATCAAATAATTTTGTTAGCCTGATCCGTTTGTAACCCCGTTCTGTTTGGTCTTGTTCCGGTTTGATACTATTATCACGTGAACGTTAACATTCACGTCCTGTTTCTACTTAGCGACATCAGAATTAGTCGCCAGATCTGTTATTCCCCTTGTTAGATTTTCTGTGTATCTTTTGAAAATTTACATTACTGCCTGTTTTCTTGTTTCCGTCAAACACCCGAGACTTGTTTCCGCTGCCGTTACTATCTGTTTAGACCTGTTGCCGCCACGTACCTGTTGTTTGTTTTCTGTCTTGCTCTTGTGACTTTTCTTACAAGAAACCTGTTCCTATTATTCCTGCTCGTCTTTCGATCCATAGTTATACCATAACCACTGTTTTGGTCCTGTTGCGTGTTCCGATCCATAGTTATACCACAGCCTGTTCCTGAACTATCTTTTGTTGGAAATGGGAGAAAGAAATAATGTTGTTCACACCTTTACAGTCACCAAGGAGGAGTACGATTTGCTCCAACGGTTGCTTGCCTCTTTAGCGCCTAGTCCTCAAACCAACTCTGTACACCCAGGTACATTTTATAGACTTGACTCATCGTGGGTGATTGACTCTGGAGCCACCCATCACATGTCTGGGAATCGAGCCATTTTCACTAGCCTACATGATACTTCCACCGACCTGTTCAACTTGCTGATGGTTCATCATGCCCCATTCAAGGCATCGGGTCCATTGGTAACTCAAACACCCTAAACCTGTCTTCTGTCCTATTCGTTCCTAAGTTTCCTACCAGTATGTGCTCCGTTAGTCAAACTACTAAACAAACTAACTCTAAAGTAACGTTTTATCCTACCCATTGTGTGTTTAAGGAACTAGGAACGAAACAGGTGATTGGCACCTGTTTTGAATAAGGAGGTCTCTACCGTATGTCCCCGTTGTCACGCCTTAAAGCAAATATATGTGATTCCAATATCAGGGATGCTCACTGTCGGTTAGGCCATCCCTCTGCAACAGTTCTAAGACAGATGAGACCGGACTTTTCTGTTCCAGATAATATTCATTGTGAGTCGTGTCAGCTTGGTAAACATACCCGACGTCCCTATCCTCCAAAAGTGTCGAGTAAAATCCGTCATTTTTTTGAACTTTTTCATTCTAATGTTTGGGGCCCTTCCCCTGTCAAAACCCATATAGGTTTTGAGTACTTTGTTACTTTCATCGATGATTTTTCTCGTGCTACTTGGGTTTATTTGTTAAAATCTCGTAGTGAAGTCAATTCGATCTTTCGTGGATTCCATTCGTATATCCAAAATCAGTTTAATACATCAATCAAAACTCTCCGTACTGATAATGCAAAAGAATATTTATCCATTGATTTCTCTACATATCTTAAAACCCATGGTATCATTCACGAGACATCATGCGCGTATACATCTCAGCTGAATGGTGTTGCTGAACGTAAGAATCGCCATTTGTTGGATGTTACTCGCACACTCATGATTCATTCTCATGTTCCTCATCGATTTTGGGGTGATGTTGTTCTCACCGCAACCCACCTAATTAATCGCATGCCCTCATTTGTCCTTAATGGTAAAACCCCGTTTTCTGTCCTGTATCCTATAGGAACTCCTTTTCCCCTTGCACCTCGAATTTTTGGGTGTGTGGCATATGTTCATGATAATCATCCAGGGACCACGAAGCTTGACCCGCAGGCAATTCGTTGTGTCTTTCTTGGTTACTCCCATGTCCAGAAGGGGTATCGATGCTACAACCCCTCTCTTCATCGATACTTTACCAGTGCTGATGTAACTTTTCATGAGTCTTGTCCTTATTTTCCTAAGTCTTCTGTCTCATTGCCTAACCTGTTTCATGATCCTGATCCTGTTATACCCGAGTCCATTACTGTTCCTACCATTCCTATATCCCCTGTTCCATTTACACCTGCACCTCCGGTCTCAGTCGTCACCGATCCGATTCCTGCTACATATGACCTACCGACAGAACTCCCGTCATTGCTTTTCACATATGCCCGGAGACATAAGGATAAGTCAACAGAGGCACCTGTTTCACAACTAGACCAACTTGGTACGTCCTCAGTTCCACCACCTGAGCCTGATACACCTGATCCTACTCCTGTTACATCAGACACACCTGTTTATGACCCTTCTGGTGCACCCTTTCCTGATATACCGATTGCCTTGCGCAAAGAACCTCGGCAAGCCACTCGTTATCCTATTCAGGATTATGTTACGTATTCCTACCTCTCACCCGAGTCCCATGCCTATACTACTGCTATTGATTCTTACCCGATTCCCAAGGATGTGATGACAGCTCTTGCTCACCCATATGGAAACAGGCTATGGAAGAGGAGATAGGGGCTCTTTGGGCTAATCATACATGGGATCTTGAGACGCTTCTTACTGGTAAGCGTGTTTTGGGTTGTCGTTGGGTTTTAACGGTTAAACTTAACCTAGATGGCTCCCTACATAGACTGAAAGCCCCTTTGGTTGCTAAAGGTTACTCTCAGGCATTTGGTATCGATTATGAGGAGACATTCTCCCCGGTTGCTAAAATGTCGTATGTACACATCTGTATTTCCCTTGCTGCTATTCACCATTGGCCGCTCCACCAGCTTGATGTCAAGAACGCCTTTCTTAATGGTGTTCTTGAGGAGGAGGTATATATAGAGCAGCCACCTGGATTCATTGTCAAGGAGGAGGCCTTGAAAGTATGTGTAGAACCAAAGACTGATGGCTACAAAATTCTCTAAGTACAAATGCTGCTGATCTCAGAGTTTGCTGCTGACCAACAAACTGTTGCGGATAAGCTTATCTGCTGCAGATACTTGTTCTCCTGCTGAAGAACAAATCTGCTGCGGATAGCCTTATCTGCTGAAGACCAAAGTTGCTGCGGATAGGCTTCTCAACAGCATCAACACTTGACGCTGCTGACAGGTAAATCATCAGCAGCTTTGATGGTTACATCTTGCTGCTGATCAACATATTTATTGCTGACAGCCTTGTGCCTTGAAGACAAATCGTTGCAGCTGACTATCCATACCAAGCGTCACTGACAACTTTCTACAAAAGCAACTGACACACTCAAAGCAGAAGGAACCGCAATGGCACAACCAATGACGGACAACAATGCTCTTCTCCAAGCATGCAAGTAATGATGCATAAAGAAGACGCTTCAATAAAGTTAACTAGTTTTAGACAAAACGTGTAATAGTTAGCTACATACAACAGATTAACGGTCTGTGTTAGATCTGATCCTTAGAATCAAGGGGTTGTCTTGATTCTAAGTGAGTATAAATAATCTGTAAACACTTCATTGTAAGTGTGCGTTTATGTCTTTTGATTGAGTTATTCAATTGTAATCGTTTATCTGCAAAAGCTTAATACAACAGTGTTCTTAAAAGTATTCTTTCTGCTTACTCGATTACACTTGTGTAGTTGTTATTGTTTCCACCAATTTCAACTAAGAACAGAACCATCTTGTAATTTCACGATCCTACATGTGGTATCAGAGCTTTGGCTCAGATTAAACAAACTCACACTTGTTTAATCACTTCTGGTTCTATTCTAAACTCTCTCTCTTTCATCAAGTCACCAAGAACAAAGATGGCACAGAGCAACGGATTTGAAGACATCGGCAGCATCAACCGACCACCAAGATTGGTATCTGTGGAAGACTACGACATGTGGAAAAATCGCAGGGAAAGTTGTTTCTGCTATCAGGAGTACGGAATGTGGAAATCCATCAGGGGATGGACCCTATACTCCCATGGTGGCCTCTGCTGACTCTGGAGGACCACCAGTTCCAAAGGAGCCCTCCAAGTACTCAGAAGAGGACATAAAGAAGATGGAGGTGGACTTCAAGGCACTAGGAGCTATCCAAATGTGCCTTCCAAATGAAGTTTTTCATAACTTCAGAAGTTACAAAACTGCTAAAGAGCTCTGGGAAGCTCTTGAGAAAATGTTTGCTGGCTCTGAGGAAGTCAAAGAGAACAGAAGAGACATCCTGAAGCAGCAGTATGAAAACTTCGTCTGGAAGGAAGGTGAGTCTCTAACTGTTCTATACAACAGATTTACCTATCTTGTAGGAGAGCTGCAGTGCTCAAAGGTGAAGCTAGAGAATGAAGATATCCTCAAGAAGTTCATCAGGTCTCTACCAAGCTGCTGGACACTTTACACAGTGTCAATCAGAAGAACTGAGAATCTGAAGACTCTCCAGATGACTGAGCTCTTTGGAATGCTAAAAACCTATGAGCTAGAGATGATTCAGGCAAAAGAAAGAAGCTCAAGCTACCAAACAGCCTCAACATCCACCACCACCTCCTCTGCCCTCCATTCTGAGCACCCGGGACCTAGTTCAAGTAACTACTATCCTCCCATCATCACTCATCCTCAAACTCCAATCTCTCAAACAAACAGCTCACCATTTCTCCTAGAAGCTCCTCCTCAAACATCAACCTCTGCTGCTTTTGTTTCTGAAAACTCAAGCAACATGTCCTTTATCAAGGAGGATCTGGAATGCTTTCATCCAGATTATTTAGAAGAAATGGACATACATCACTCATATGCCATGCTCTATATAAGAGCAAAAAGGTTCTACTCTAGAACCGAAAGACCCATTCCAAGTAACAACTCCAACACCAGAGTTGGCTTGGATAAAAGCAAACTAAGATGTTACAACTGTAACCTACTAGGTCACTTTGCTACAGAATGCAAGGCACCAAGAGCAAATCCAGCTACTTCTCAGTCAAGACAAGCTCACCAAGCCCAACCCAGACAACAACAACAAGCTACTACTCCAGTTCAAACTGCAGCATGTGCAACTGTTGGAACTTCTGAGTTCGACTGGAGCTTTCAATATGAAGAACTGCCTATAACAATCAAGCTCTGATGGTAGACACTACAGAGATACCACCTCAGGTATTTGAACATCTTTGCTCCCAAGCCTGTATTGATAAAGTTTTGGGCTATAGAAAGCATAACCAAAACCTTATAGATCAAAATGAAGAGTTTCATCAGATGAAATCTGAGTTCAAAAAGGTTGAAAATACTTATAAAGAAAAGATTAACTGCCTTAAGAAAGAGATTTCATCGCTAAAACATGAACAAACTAATCTTGAAACTCAGATTGATGATCTACTGGTCAAACTAAAAGCTACCAGAGCTGAACTGGCAGAACAGAAAGTTCATGTTGAAAAATATGAATTTTCCTCCAAAAAGTTACAAAGACTTTTAGATATTCAAGTCCATGAGAAGGTAAAAAATGGACTTGGGTATAACAATGATCAGTAAAATGTTGTTCCTCCTCCGGCTGACTATATTGCCATATACGAACCAAGCTTCAATGTTGCAAATCTTGACACTACAAACCGAAACCTTGATCCTTCAACGGATGAACCTTTCGTCGAAGACTGCACTACCTCATCGGAATTTGAGTCAACCCACTCAGACCATGATGAAACCAGTACAGTCCCATCTGAAGCTGTTCTGAATAGAGTTACAGTTCCTGCTGTTCTTCCAGCTGTTCCAGGCCCTGTACCATTCAAACAGATCAAGATCAGCTATCCTCCAGATGGAAGAAAGCTAAACATTGAAAAGGGACAGACATCAGGACCCACAAACCCCAAGCCTCAGTCAAAGCCAATCACAAAGAGGAAGGTATTTGATATATGTCGTAAGCCTGAAGAAAAAGTTCCATATGTTCAAAGGACCCTAGAAGAAGCCACTTTTGAACATAACAAAGCTCATTCATGGAACTTCAAGGATCTGTTCCAAAGAAAGGACTATGTCTACCTTTCAAGAGACAAACTGGCAAGATCATGCTTTGTGTGTGGCAGATATAACCACACTACCAGCACCTGCTTTCATTACCTGAAATACCAAAGAAATTCAAAGCAGCATGCCTTTGAAAAGACTAACAAAAATAAGAAGGTAAGAAGCTACGAAGTCAAAGCAACTAAGTTCAGGGAGTCTCTATCTCCCCCAAGAGTGAAGCTTCCTAAATCTCAACAAACTTGCATCATTTGTGATGAATCAGACCACTTTGCTGCAAACTGTAAGTTTAACCCCTTCAACCAGATCCGTCATCAAGCCCCTCAAAGACAAAGGGTAAAGAAGGATCAGCATACATCGGTTGTTAGTCAAGTTAAGCCCAAGAAAACAAAGCAGAAGCTTTCAGCAGCAACCAAGTCTGCTGCTGATAAGCTAAAATCCTCCGCAGCAAAATCTGCTGCTGATAAGGCAAGGCTATCAGCAGCAAGAGTGTCCACTGCTGATAAGGCAAAATCCAAGGCAAAGCCTTCAGCAGCAAAGAATGCTGCCACTTCAACAAAGCCATCAGCAGCAGGATCTACTGTCAACAAGCCAAAAACATCAGTAGCAAAATCTGCTGCTGACAATGTGAGGAAAACTAGAAAATCACCAACAAGGCAATGGAAAGCCAAACCATCTTCAAGCACTGTCATTGGTTCCGTTGACTGCAAACATACTAAAAAGGATAAACTAACAACCATCTTTTTCAAGTCTGCAGTCTCTTGGGTTCCTTCTACTAATTAGAAATATATCATGTGCAGGGACAACCAGGTGACAAGAATAACACCTGGGTGGTAGACAGTGGGTGTTCCAGGCACATGACAGGCAACAGATCCATCCTCTCCAACTTCAGACATTTCAATGGAGGATATGTTTCCTTTAGAAGTGACTCAAAGGGAGGATCATTACTGGACAAGGAACTGTGTCCAACGAAAGAATGAGCATTGATAAGGTCAACTATGTTAAAGAATTGGACTTCAATCTCATGAGTGTTTCCCAGGTCTGTGACCAAAAGCATTGGATGCTCTTCACAGATAAAGAATGTTTTGTACTGACTCCAGGCTCAAAGGGAGGATCCACACCTCCTCCAGAAAGCATTTTATTAACTGCTCAAAGAAAAGAAAATCTCTATGTACTGGACATGAATGAAGTCACTCCATCTGGGAGTGTTTCCTGCTTTTTATCAAAGGCCTCAGTTGATGAATCAACTCTCTGGCATAGGAGATTAAGCCATGTTAATATCAAAACTATCAACAAATTGGTGAAGAATAATCTTATCAGAAGGATTCTTGACAAAGAATTTCAACTGGAAGACCACTCCATTGCATGCTTAAAGGGGAAGCAACACAAAAGCTCTCACAAGCCCAAGACCTTGAATACAAATGACACTCCACTGCAACTGCTGCATATGGATCTCTTTGGTCCAACAAATGTCATGTCAATGGGCAAGAAGTCGTACTGTCTGGTGATAACTGATGACTACACCAGATTCTCATGGGTATACTTCTTGAGAACTAAAGATGAAACTGCTGAAATTCTCAAATCCTACATTCTCAGGGTAGAGAATCAAAGCAATCAAAAGGTGAAGATCATAAGGTGTGATCAAGGCACAGAGTTCAAGAACCACACCTTGAACTGTTTCTGTGAAAGCAAGGGGATAGAAAGACAATACAGTGCTCCAAGAACTCCTCAACAAAATGGAGTTGCTAAAAGAAGAAATAGAAGTCTTATTGAGTCAGCAAGATCTATGTTGTCTGACTCAAAACTGCCACTCACATTCTGGGCAGAAGCAGTTAGCACAGCCTGTTATGTGCAAAACCGAGTTCTAATTGTCAAACCCCTCAACAAAACACCCTATGAACTTTGGTTTCAAAGAATTCCCTATATTGGGTTCCTAAAACCTTTTGGGTGTCCATGCACCATTCTCAACACACATGGGGTTCTTCCTAAGTTTGGTGCCAAATCTGATGAAGGATATTTCGTAGGCTATTCCTCTCAATCAAAGGCCTATCGAGTATTCAATTCAAGAACAAGAATTGTTGAAGAATCAGCAAATGTGGAATGTAGAGAACACATTGTCTGTGACCAGGGAAAAGGATCAAACTGGATCTTTGACATAGACTCCTTCTCCCAAATATTTGAGCCTCTCACCTTCTCAAATATGTAGTCTACGTCTACACAAACACCTGCCTCCACTTCATCCACTGACTACAGACTGAATTTTCCCAAATCTTCTATCAATCTGAGAAGACCATCAATTGATCCTCCATCAGTTGTGGAAGCAATTGAAGCAAGTGAAGCAGGAACAAGTCTGTCTAATATAACCAGCAGCAGCCTGTCTGAAACTAAAAATCTAAATGAACTCTTCGGTAAATGCTGTAGATGCTGTTGATGCTCTTGCTGAAAATATTGATGTGGATAATGCGGTTGGAGACTCTTCCACCATGAATGAAGAGACCCCTGATCAAAATCAAAGCAATATGGAGCAAGGGATACAGCTGGAGGTGGTACCAGCACAGCGGATCCACAAAGAACATCCTCAAGAGAATATTATTGGCCAATACACCAAGGAGTTCTCACAAGAAGCAAATCTCACGAGGCCAATATATGCTTGTTTTCATGTTTCCTATCTCAGGTGGAACCCAAGAAGATAGATGAAGCACTCAAACATAGCAGCTGGATTGAAGCAATGCAGGAAGAATTGCTGCAATTCAAGAGGTAGGATGTCTGGAAACTTGTTGATCTTCCACCAGGTAAATATGCTATTGGCACACAATGGGTTTTCAGGAACAAGCAAGACTAGAGAGGTATAGTAGTCAAGAACAAAGCCAGACTTGTAGCTCAAGGCTACACTCAGGAAGAAGGAATTGACTATGATGAAGTCTTTGCTCCTGTTGCCAGACTGGAGGCCATCAGAATCTTCCTGGCATATGCTGCATCCAAGAATTTCACTGTCTATCAAATGGATGTAAAAAGTGCCTTTCTGTATGGGAAGATTGGTGAGGAAGTATATGTCAAACAGCCTCCAGGCTTTATAGATCCTGCACATCCTACTCAAGTGTTCAAACTAGACAAAGCTCTGTATGGCCTACATCAGGCACCAAGAGCCTGGTATGAAACCTTGTCAGGATATCTACTAAGCAAAAACTTTAGAAGAGGTGCCATAGACCAGACCTTGTTTATCAAAGATGAAGGGGGAGAAATCTTACTAGTTCAAATTTATGTTGATGATATCATCTTTGGATCAACAAGGAAACAGTTGTGCAAAGACTTTGAGACTCTGATGCACTCAAAGTTTGAAATGAGTTCAATGGGTGAACTAAATTTCTTTTTGGGTCTACAAGTCAAACAGGTCCTAAATGGAATCTTCATCAGCCAATCCAAATATGTAAAGAACATTTTGGAAAGATTCAAAATGGCTGACTACTCTGCTGTAAGAACCCCTATGCAAGTGCATCATCAACTGACTCCAGAAAAAGATGGCCAAGACACTGATCAACATTAGTATCGTGCAATGATAGGGTCTCTCATGTATCTCACTGCCTCAAGGCCAGATATCATGTTTGCAGTATGCCTCTGTGCAAGATTTCAAGCAGCTCCAAAAGTTTCACATCTTCAGGCTGTCAACAGAATCTTTAGATACCTAAAGGGTGCCCCAAGACTTGGGCTATGGTACTCTAAAAATGACATGTTTTATCTGTATGCATACACTGCCAGTGAGTATGGGGGATGCAACTTGGACAAAAAGTCCACTTCAGGGGGATGTCAGTTTCTGGGAGGGAGATTGATTTCATGGCAGTGCAAGAAGGAAACATGTGTTTCAACTTCTACAGCTGAAGCAGAATACATTGCAGCTTCAAGTTGCTGTGCACAAGTCATCTGGATACAAAATCAAATGTTGGATTATGGGATGACTTTCATGGCAACCCCAATTCACATTGACAACATGAGTGCTATCTCAATCACAAACAATCCGGTGTAGCACTCAAAGACAAAGCACATTGACATCAGGTATCATTTCATAAGAGATCAAGCTGAGAAAAGGAGGATTATTTTAACCAAAGTTCATACGAATGATCAATATGCTGATTTGTTTACAAAACCTTTTGATGAAGCCAGATTTAAATATTTAGTTGAATCTATTGGCATGATGAACTTTGATTAAAATCTATCTCTAATTTTTTTGTTTTGTGTTTTGTCTTAATGCTGTGAATAAAAGTTATAAGTCAGCAGCATTTTTGGTCCTTCAGCTGCTGACAGGTTTAATCCTCAGCAGCAAAAGATTTGCAGCTGACTGCTTTAAGTTATTAGCAGGAACAAGTTTCCTGCGGATTTTTTTAAGACTGTCAGCAGCAACATCCTTGCTGCGGATTATTAAATCCATCAGCAGCAGATAAGTTTACTGCTGACAGACTTAACCTTCTGCATCCACAACAATCAAGTTTGCTGCTGATTGGTAAATTTAAGTCCAAATTAACTTTTACCCGCTGTTAAAATTCACGCCAGTCTTTACCATGACTACCTCGGTGTATTACAGCTGTAACAATAAAAGGTAAATTGGGTTGTACTGTACAAGTCATTTTGCTTTTTCCCTCTTCTGTCGTTATAAAAACAAATCAAATTTCCTTCCACCTCTTCACCTTCCACTTCTCCCTAAACCAACATCACTTTCTCTCAAGTCCTCATCCACAGTTGGTACTTTCTCTCAAGTCCTCATCACGTTCAAAGCCCTTCATCCCTCACTTTCATACCCAACCAAGTGAAAGATATCCGAAGGATTCAATGATATGATCGACTTCTTATGTCGATCAAAGATCCAATTTTCCCTCACAACCAACCATGCCATACATATCCCTCAAATGGAGGATTTATCGAGTACCGCTGTCTACTCTACCGAACAGGGGATTCCCCAAATCAAAGTCAAGGTAGACGACAAGGATATCACCATCTCGGAAGCCACACTCTTCTCCAATGCATATCTCAGAAAAGAAGCGGATGTCATCAGGTAAGCTCCGCACTTGCCTCCGCCTTCCATGGTCTTATTCTTGCGCTTCTTCCCGCCACCGTGAAGACTAAGGAAGAGGCGAAGATTTGACTCCTTCTGGATGTTGTAATCGGCTAGGGTTCTACCGTCCTCGAGCTGTTTTTCGGCGAAGATTAGACGCTGCTGGTCTGGCGGAATGCCTTCCTTGTCTTGGATCTTTGCCTTCACGTTGTCGATTGTGTCAAAGGATTCGACCTCAAACGTGATCGTCTTACCCGTTAGGGTTTTCACGAAGATCTGCATTTTCGCCGATCTGAAGTGATAACATGAGAACTGTTTCCAAAAAAGTTCTCAGGGGTCAATGTTCCATTGTTATCTACAATTCTGAACATACAGAGTACCCCGGGTGACAACTCAACAATCCCAGCTGATACTGATCCCACACCCTCCACCTCACATCTTAAACAACAGTCTGCTTCTACCATTCGAACCCCTGTGCATACTACTAAGGATGCACAGGCACAAAAATTACTTACACCTGTTTTGGATGTTATCGTTCAACTGGAACACAGGGCCTCGGTTGCAACGACATATACTAGAAAAGAGGGCAAGAGAATTCCTTCTTCTCCTGCCTCCAAGGCCCAAACCCAACCTAACAGCCCTCACTCAGAATCACAACATTCTGGTGAGAATATCATAAGGGAAAACCACATTATTAGGGAGACTCCTTTGGATGTCTCTCTATTAGGATCAGGATCACTTCCCAGATCCATAGAACAGCCCCCTGAGCTTTTCCTTTCTCTTCTGAACTTAAGTTTTAAGGAACCTGATTAAGATGATGTACCTTCTCCAACTACTACTATCTCGAAGGTACTGATTAATCTTACTTCCAACACACCCAACCCAAGTTCTTCTACCCGGAAGGTCCATTCTAGGAGTTATGAAAGAGTGGATGTGGAAGAGGCTGTCACTATTGCTTTGCTGGTCCATCAAATGACCAGGAGGACAGTGACAACATTGCTAAGACCTCAACCACGACAACTCACAGTGAGGATGCTTCCTTGGAATCTCTCCTCACTGAGAGGAATCCCAGGTGCCAAGAAACCATGGGTAATGGGGATGTAGAGGCTAGGCCTAAGGCCCCATCTGGATCCAAGGATTCCATAACTGTGGATGAGGACATACTGCAACTTCATATCATGGAATTGACGGCCAGGGTGAATATGATAGAGGCACATCAATGCCCAACTTTTCTTACTCCCTCCTTTGTATCAGTGGGCACCCAAACTGATGCACATTTGTCCACTGATGCAACCAAAAAGGGGGAGATGGTCCCAATGGAGGAAGACAGACAGTCTTGACGACTGGATTCAATAGCAGGCTGTATTTCAAAGTACAAGATGGCTGCTACTGAAGCATTTTCTTTTGGTTGAAAGGATAGTCAGAAATGTGCAAAAGCTTCAGCAACAAAGGCAGTAAGAGAATTTTGGTAGCATCAGTCTAGGGGGAGTTTGTAGAACCAAAGACTGATGGCTACAAAATTCTCTAAGTACAAATGTTGCTGATCTCAGAGTTTGCTGCTGACCAACAAACTGCTGCGGACAAGCTTATCTGCTGCGGATAGCCTTATCTGCTGAAGACCAAAGTTGATGCGGATAGGCTTCTCAGCAGCATCAACACTTGACGCTGCTGAAAGGAAAATCATCAGCAGCTTTGATGGTTACATCTTGCTGCTGATCAACATCTTTGTTGCTGACAGCCTTGTACGTTGAAGACAAATCGTTGCAGCTGACTATCCATACCAAGCGTCACTGACAACTTTTTGCAAAAGCAACTGACACACTCAAAGCAGAAGGAACCGCAATGGCACAACCAATGACGGACAACAATTATCTTCTCAAGCATGCAAGTAATGATGCATAAAGAAGACGCTTCAATAAAGTTAGCTAGTTTTAGACAAAACGTGTAATAGTTAGCTACATACAAAAAATCAACGGTCTGTGTTAGATCCGATCATTAGAATCAAGGGGCTGTCTTGATTCTAAGTGAGTATAAATAATCTGTAAACACTTCATTGTAAGTGTGCGTTTCATGTCTTTTGATTGAGTTTTTCAATTATAATCGTTTATCTGCAAAAGCTTAATACAACAGTGTTCTTAAAAGTATTCTTTCTGCTTACTCGATTACACTTGTGTAGTTGTTATTGTTTCCGCCAATTTCAACTAACAATAGAACCATCTTGTAATTTCAGGATCCTACAGTATGCAAATTACGTCATTCTTTATATGGCCTTAAACAGTCCCCTTGAGCGTGGTTCGGTCGGTTCTCTAATGTTATGGGAGAATTTGGAATGGTCGTAGTGCATATGATCACTCTGTATTCTTTAGACATCGGTAAGTCCGAAGGATTATTTTAGTGGTTTATGTTGATGACATCATTATTACAGGAGATGATGAGTTCGAGATTACCGAGCTTAAACAGTTTCTTCAGTCTCAGTTTCAGATTAGCGACATAGGTCGACTTCAGTATTTTCTTGGCATAGAGGTATCTCGCTCTCCACCAGGAATACTTCTCTCTCAACGGAAGTATATCCTTGACATGTTGACCGAGTGTGTCTTACTGGGTCCTGTTGATTCTCTTATTCTTCCTACGGGGAAGCTCCTTCCAATGGACGGAAGCCCAATGAAGTATCTTGAACGATATAGACGGTTAGTTGGAAAGCTTAACTATCTAACAGTTCCATATATCTCCTTTGATGTTAGTATTCCGAGTCAGTTCATGGCCACTCCAAACATCGAACACTGGAATGCTGCTCAACGTGTGTTACGGTATCTCAAGACCACATAGGGTCTAGGGATCTTGTATTATGATCAGGGTCATTGTCATGTTGGTGCCTTTACAGAAAAAGGAGACGGGCTCATATTAGGGTTATCAGATGCTAATGGTGATGACTTTTTGGAGCCTCTAGTATGCATACACCTGTAAGTACCTGCACACTAACACAACCAGCGAAAACCCGAAAATAACAAACAAAAAACTACGAAAGTTAACACACGTTGCGCACTACTCCCCGGCAACGGCGCAAAAATTTGACGTGAGGTCGTAGTCTCAATCAAATTTAAACCAATTACAACTAAATAGCTAGCGGTAAGTGGGTATCGAACACGAGGAGTTTGTTGAAAATGTGTTTATTATGTAGCTTTGGATTTAACTAACTTATACTAAATTGCAAGAAATGTAAATTCACGATTTTGATTGTTTGGTTTCAACAACTAAGATTAACTAAATAAATTGCAAATTAAAAATTAGCTTTGTAAACAGTTTAGGAAAAAGCGATCATCGTAGGTTTTCGGTTTCAATTGACATCCGTGTTTAAATCCAACTAGAAAGAATCACATAGACATGATTCATGTGTGACCACTTGTTTGTGATAAAAGGGAACTAAGTACTCGGATTATGAAAATGCGAGGTTGTTACCCGATGACCAATTAACCAATATCCAACCCTAATCCCTCCCGTGATATCTCGATTGTCAACGACACCAAGAACGTATGATTTAGATTATGATCAAAACATCAATCAACAATTTACAAACAAACATTCACACACCATAATAAACAAACAAACATTGCAAGTCTATTATTCTAGAAATACGGATAAAAACACAAATGTCTTAGACAAACCTTCAACCTAGGATGAACACCACAAGTTTAGCTACTCATGCCTTGGTGCATCATCATTACACAAAGATTAATGTTCATATGAATCAAAACACAAAACCCAATTGTTTAGAGATGTTTGGAACCCAAGAACTCTCCAATTTTCGCCCAAAAAACTCTCCAAAACGTCTCCAATCATGAGAATATCAAAAGCCCCTTGGAAAATTGGTTTTTATTGGCAGTTACACTTTCTGCGTCAATGTCTACCGTAAGCTACGGTAGCTACCGTAACTTACGGTAGATATTAAGTTGTTACGCTGTGTTCCTACTGCCTTACGGTGGGGGACAGGTCTTCAGGGGGCTACCGTAGCTTACGGTAGCCACCGTAAGCTACAGTAGAGTCTGGGCAAAACATCCACTCGATTAGCTTCTTCCCAAAGCTGCATTTCCCACTCCTTTTAAGCCCCGAACATACCTGAGACATACGCAACTGTAGTTATCTAATTCAAGATAGTTACATGATCAAATGTGGGATTAAATTATCTTTTAACATACTTAAAGCTTGTCCCGTGGGCCACCCATCACATCCCCACACTTAACCGTTGCTTGCCCCCAAGCAACTCATCGAAAATTATTTCCTAGTTCATAAGCGATCAACATTTAAACCAAACAAATACATACTGTCCTTTTACTAACCTACCATCACACCACATGACACACCCCTCACAATAACTCTCCTCTCGGCGACAAAAAGTACTAGCAAGATTGCGCTAGAACACTCAATGCAAATGTGTGATTGTGCGGCAATAAGCTTGTATAAAAATCAAGTCTCCACCTATAAGATGCCCAATATGCCTAAGAATCAAAGGGCTTTACAGGTTGTAACGAGGCTATGTGTAGGGGTAGGAAATGATGGGATATATATGCAAGTAGCTCATTGATTCGGCCCGGTCTTATTATTACACAAAAACAACTACAAACTATTTACACAACTTCACTTTTTTTTTAACATTCTCCTTCAAATACCATCGCATTTATTTCCTTCTTTTCGCATTTTTCTCAGATTTTGTAATTTTTTTTAACAAAACAAAAACATCAAACACTACGTAATAAAACTACTAAACTACTAAACCGGGTCGTCTCAATAGGTAGGATTTAAGAAGATAGGTACGGGTCACAAATGAACGACAATAGGCTCAAACATGGCTACTAAAGACCAAACCCCCGCCCCTCGCACTACCAAGCTCATATATATATATCGTATGAGGTCCAACCCCCCAATCCCACACTCTCACACATCCAGACGAGGTTACCTAAATGCCCTTATCATTTTCACAAGCATATTAAACCAAAGTCTCGACAAGCATTTTTACACAAGTTCTATTAACACAAATCACACATCGCCACTCGACCAAAGAAATAATTTCTAATAATTGTGTGTGTGTGGCCCAAAAACTCATCATGAGAGGACAAAAAGGGTTGCCGATGTGTCATGCGTATCAATGGAAAGCTTTCAAATTTGAACGATTTGTCGGTTGGTTTAAATTTTTTTTTATTTTTTCAAAAATCATCAAAATGTGGGGAAATTTCCCCCATCCCCACACTTGGGATACATTGACCCCAATGTATGGCGTTGAAGGGAATGATCACTAACAAACAATTCAACATCAATTTCCTCTTATACACTCAAACCCCAAATTTTATTATTATTATTTTTTTTATTTATTTATTTTTTAAACAAACAAACATTGTAACACCACCGAAAATATCACAACCCATAATATCAATATCAAAACACCACCCTTCCACCCAACCATGGACATAAACAAAAATTAATCTACAATAATATACAAAACGGAAAGAGCACCACCTGACTAGTAATACCGCGGCTGAGGAGGCCCGAAGATAGACGTCATCATCTCCGAGAATTCTCCAAATGCAAATGCACCGCTCCCGCTACCGCTGCCACCTTCACTCCCTCCTTGCTGTGTGGCGTTACACTGTTGGCTCTGTCGGGGGTCTACCCACTGTGAGTGATGCAATGGTGGCGTGGGGTATGAAACACTACCGTCATAAGGTGGCAGTGTTGAATAATCCACCAACGGAGGGTCCGCAACAACCGGTCGCCCCGCATGCCAGTCATCATGCATCCGCCAGTTTTAATCATCAAGATATCTGTTATTCACGTCTTGTTGAAAAGCATAGGCATGGGTGCGATTCCATGATTCTTGTCGATCAAAATTATGCTTTAAAGCCCGTTCCATGCTTGCTCCCATATAAGTTTGATGATCGAAAAATGTCCGGTCGGACCCGGGCCAACTGTCGAATGTAGGCGGACGCTGATTTTCAATTACCTCTTGCATTGTTCCTTGATGAGCCAATTCGGCTCATAAGGATGACTCGAATAGTCGAAGAATCCCTCTTCATGCACATGACTCCTACTTGGACCCCCTTGGTCCACATCCATCTCTTCGGCGTTCGGCTCATCGGCATAATCCTCATCCCCACTTTGGGGTTCATCATCAGTCTCGGGCTTATCCTCTTCACCCGGTTGTAACGCCCTTGCATCAACCTTCAATGCTTGCCACCGTTGTCCTTCACAGTTCAACTTGTGGTATCGCTCCGATTTTGTATACGACCACCCCGGACCCATCTTCCGAATATCAAACGGCTTATGTTTTTTCGGAGCTCCTTTATCTTCCAACCCAATAACTCCGTACATCTTGAGCAATGCCGTAATTAATCGGCAATGAGGAATAATACTCCTTCCAACCTTGTTCCGGCATATCCATATGTTATTAAGCACTAAGAACCTGAATGGAAAACGGGTGACCCATGAAGTAGTGAATAAAGAACGGGCACCTCAGGAAATCTTACTTCCACCTTATCCCCCCTCCTCGGAATAACATTACATACACAAATCATGAGCAACAACTTGGCTTCAATCTTTAAAATTTCCCTATAAAGCGTACCATGCCAAGTACTCGGTAGAAACAGAGCCTCCAACATATCATTCCATCGTGGGTGAGCTTCCGGTTTACGAAACAAGTCATCGAGAGTCGGGAACATATAGTCTCTTGCGGGTCGACTGTCAAACCTTGCCACCCTTCTCAAAGTGTCAAAAGACATCTCAACCTCTATACCGTTCACAGTGCCGATTAGTTTCATTTGTTGGGATTTGCTATACGGGGGACATGTGAGAGTGGCCATCCACTCTTGAATTTCTTCTTTAAACAGATTCTTACTATCCCGATCATAACATCTTAGCGCCGCCTCCTAACCCAATGCTCGAAACCGATTAAAAACATTAAAGGGCCCAAACTCATCCTCTTTTACCTCCTTTTCACAAATAAAGGCCGCCGCCCTATCTTTAAGCTTGTTCATACGATCATGGAACAAGATCCATTGCCAATACTCTGGTTGGTCATCCAATGGACCCGCTTCCCACTTTGGCTTAGGCCCCGGGTCTGCTTGTTGCTCTTCTTCCTCATCTTGATCTTGATCCGCGAGGCGAACTAACCTCCGCTTCCGTTGCGGATTCTCATCCGGGTTGCTGGATGATCCAACATGTTCCTTTCCTTTCCGAACCATACTCCTGCAAATCACAACCACAACAAACAAACAATTCCCATTAGTTCACATTCAACCCAAACATCCCCACACTTGCTTGCTACTATGGTTGTAGATGCAAATAACCATAAGGTTTTATTTATTATTACTATTATTTTATTTTATTATATTATTATTATTATTTTTTTAATTTGGGCATGATGTCTCTATATTGTCAAGATTACCAAAAATTCAGAATTTTGAACATCATCCTAGCATCTATAACCATAACAACCTCATATCATCAAGTATGTACAAGCAAGTGTGTGTAAGAACAAGTAAGAACATCAACCTTCAATTCACAATGCACCATCAAAAGAGTTACGAATTACATACCTTTAATTTGTAGATGCAAAGAATACCAAGAACTCTCAAGAAACAAGAAACCCCCAAAAATTCCCAAAATTTTCGGATTGAAAAACCCAAAATCAGCAGAGATAATTTGATTTTCTTCCTAATATGAACTCAAAATTAGATTGCTCGTGAAATTTTAGTCAAAATAGACTCCAAAATCATGAGATTTGGTCAAGATTTGAGAGAGTTATGAAGAATTGAAGATTAGGGTTCTTAGAAATTTTGTGAGTGAAAGAAGGAAAGAAGAAAGTGTTTGTGGTTGGGGATTATGCAGAATTGTGTGTGGCTAGGGTTAAATTCGATTTTATTATTTATTTGTTTATTTTTTTTTATTTAAAACCAGTCACCAACAGCGACTTATTGTCTGCCAGTGGCTACTCTAGCTTACGGTAGCTACCGTAAGTTACGGTAGCTACCGTAAGTTACGGTAGCTTCTGGGAAAGAATTCCACTTTAAGGCAGTAGCTTATGAGCGTAAGATTTTTATTCTCCCAGGTCCACCGTAAGCTACGGTGTCTACCGTAACTTACGGTAGCACCTGGGCTCCTATACTTCGCCAAAAAACAAGTTTTTGTGTTTTTTTTTTATTAAATTTTGTAATTTTTATGGTTTTTATATTTTTTTTGAAAACCATGAAAGAAAATTACTCCCCATGAAAAAACCGTGCTGTCCTCAACACCGTGTTAGAGAAATTCGTAAGAATTTCCCCACACTTGTTTCAAACACAAGTTAAAGCGAGTACGAGTTTTTATTTAAAAACAAACTAAATTACCCTAAACTAACTAAATATTTACACTACCAAACCTGGCCTCTTTATGCTTCTTCCTCATCCAATGGGCGTAGAATGTAGCCCACCTTGTCAAGTTCGAGATTTTTGATGTCGTTCCCTTCCAAGTACGGTTTGAGCCGGTGCCCATTCACTGTTTGCTTCATATTGGTGGAAACATCTTCAATATCTATATCTCCGAACTTACCCACTCTTGTGATCACGTATGGCCCCATCCATTTACTCTTTAATTTTCCCGTGAATAACTTCAATCGTGAATTGTACAACCACACCTTTTGGCCCACTTCAAAGGTTCGTTTCCTTAACTTCGCATCATGAACCTTTTTTAGTTTGTCTTTGTATGCGGATGCACATTCATATGCTTCATCCCGAATCTCTTCAATTTCACTCAATTGAAGCTTCCGAATCTTTCCCGCTTCGTTATAGTCCGCATTAACCGTCTTTATTGCCCAATGTGCTCGATGAGCTAACTCCATTAGTAAATGACATCCTTTTCCATACACTAACCGGTAAGGAGTTGTACCAACGGGAGTTTTATAGGCCGTTCGGTAGGCCCACAACGCATCATCCAACTTACTTGACCAATCTTTTCTATCCATTCGCACCGTTTTCATGAGAATTTCCTTGATTTGACGGTTGGACAATTCAACTTGTCCACTTGTTTACGGGTGATACGGCGTAGCGATTCGGTGGTTCACGTTGTACCGCCTCAACAACTTCCCGAAGTTAAAATTTTTAAAATGTGAACCGCCATCACTAATTATAACTCTTGGAATCCCAAAACGAGCAAAGATGTTGGATTGAATGAATTTACACACAACCGAATGATCGTTGGTTCTTGTAGGAATGGCTTCAATCCATTTCGAGACGTAATCCACCGCCACTAAAATATACAAAAACCCATTCGAACTCGGGAATGGACCCATAAAATCTATGCCCCACACATCAAATATCTCAACCACCAAAATAGGTTGCAAAGGCATCTCATCCCTCTTCGAAATACTTCCCATCTTTTGGCAATTTAGACAATTCCAGGCAAATTCACATGCATCTTTGAAAATTGTAGGCTAATAGAAACCACATGTGAGTACTCGGTAACCCATTTTGTGGCTACTAAAATGACCCCCACAAGCGGATGAATGAGCATGAGTAAAAATTTCTAACACCTCCGTCTCGAGCACGCATCGTAGAAATCACTTGGTCGGGCCCGATTTTAAAAAGGTCCGGTTCATCCCATATGTACTGTTTGACTTGAACCATAAACTGTTGTCTCCTTTTTTTCGTCCAATGACTCGGAATATCACCCGTGGCCAAATAATTCACGTAATGAGCATACCACGGTGCGACAAAAGTAGACACGGCCAACAGTTGTTCATCGGGAAACCGTTCATTAATTTCACTAACATCATCAACCCCTTCCAACGGAATCCGGGATAAGTGATCTGCCACTACGTTTTCACTTCCTTTCTTATCCCGAATTTCTAAGTCGAACTCTTGCAATAAAAGCACCCAACGAATCAAACGAGGCTTTGCATCTTTCTTCTCCATCAAGTAACGAACCGCACTATGGTCCGAATACACAATCACCTTGCTTCCCCATATGTACGACCAAAATTTGTCCAAGGCATACACCACCGCTAACAACTCCTTTTCGGTTGTGGTGTAATTCAATTGCGCCTCGGACAATGTCTTGCTTGCATAGTAAATTGCCACCGGCTTTTTATCAATGCGTTGGCCCAAAACCGCTCCAATTGTTGTGTCACTTGCATCACACATAATCTCGAACGGCTTCGACCAATCCGGCGGTTGCAAAATGGGAGCTTTCACCAACTGTCCCTTCAAGATATTAAAAGCTTGCAAACATTCGTTAGTAAAATCAAAGGGAACATCTTTTAATAAGAAATTACATAAAGGTTTAGTAATCACACTAAAACCTTTAATAAATCGTCGGTAAAATCCCGCATGCTCCAAAAATGATCTTACCCCCTTAACATTCTTTGGTGGAGGCAAAGATGATATTACCCGAATTTTTGCCTTATCCACCTCCATCCCTTTTTCTGAAATAACATGACCCAACACAATACCCTCTTGTACCATGAAATGACTTTTCTCCCAACTTAGCACCAAGTTTTTCTTGACACATCTTTTTTAAACTTTTTCGAACTCGTCGAGACAAGACTCAAAACTTGTGCCAAAAATGGAGAAATCATCCATAAATACCTCAAGTGACTCCCCAACCATGTCCGAGAAAATACTCATCATACATCGTTGGAAAGTCGCCGGGGCATTACACAAGCCGAATGGCATTCACCGAAAAGCAAAAGTGCCATACGGACAAGTGAAAGTGGTCTTGTGTTGGTCATCCGGGTGGATGGCAATTTGGTTATATCCCGAATACCCATCTAAAAAGCAGTAATATTTTTGACCCGATAATTTTTCAGTAATTTGGTCAATGAAAGGTAGCGAAAAATGGTCCTTAGAAGTGGCGGCATTCAATTTTCGATAATCGATACAAACGCGCCACCCGGTGACTGGTCGGGTGGCGATTTGTTCACCATTTTCCTCTCTTATAACTTGAATGTCGGCCTTCTTAGGCACTACTTGGGTAGGACTTACCCAAGCACTATCCGAAATTGGGTAAATAATACCTGCATCTAACCATTTAATTACCTCCTTTTTACCACTTCCCGTAGATTCGGGTTCAATCTCCTTTGGGCCTCTCTGGTTGGTTTCGCATCCTAGGTCGTGATGATTTTGTGCATAACGATTGATGGACTAATTCCTTTCAAGTCGGCAATCGTCCACCCAATAGCTTCTTTATTCGCCTTCAACACCTTCAACAACGCTTGCTCTTGAGCCTTCACCAAATTAGAGGCAATAATGACCGGTAAAGTGTCATTATCCCCTAAAAATGCATACTTCAAATGGCTTGGCAAGTCTTTCAACTCCAATGTCGGTGGCTCCTCCAATGATGGCTTCGTACCCGAATTAATTTCCACCGGTAAACTTTCAATTTGATGGGTCCACGGTGGTCGCCCTTCTCGCACCGCTAAAGACTCTTGCTTTTTCTCTTCCATCCTCAATGCACATACTTGTACATGCTCAGAAAAATCACAAACACAAGCTTCCAAGACATCTTCCTCATACTCGTGCGGGTCACACCTATCAACTAAATCTGCCATAAAACACTCATCACCACCGAAAGAGTTAGAAACGTTAGTAAAAACATTAATCTCATTTTTCTATTTCCAAAGGTCATATCAACTGTACCATATCGACAATCAATAATGGCTTGAGCGGTGTTCAAAAATGGTCGACCCAATATGACATTTTGTTGTTGACTTGAGTCAACCGATGAGTAGTCCAAAACCAAAAAGTCAACAGGATAGTAAAACTCTTCCACTTTTACTATCACATCCCTCACAATCCCTCGGGGAAGCTTATGAGACAAATCCACTAAAACAACCGTTGTCTCGACGCGTTTCAATGGACCAAAATTGTATTGGTCATATAAGCCCCCCGGTAAAATACTTACTCCGGCTCCAAGATCTAATAACGCCCTCGACATTTGAAAATTTCCAACTTGAATATTAATTAATGGCGTTCCCGGATCTTGGAGCTTAGGAGGAAGATCCCCTTTTAAAACCGCACTTACCCACTCAGTCAAATTAACATGTTTAGGCACTTTCTGTTGCCTCTTTTGGGTACACAATTCTTTTAAAAATTTTGCATACGCGGGTACTTGCTTAATTGCCTCAAGTAAAGGAAGATTTACTTTTACTTGTTTGAATACCTCCCACCTCTCCTCTTTTTGAGGACCCCTTGTTGAAATAAAATTTTCTTACCCGGGTCAATTAAAGCTGAAGGAAATGTGACTTGACTCGGTCCCCCTTCCTTGTTTTTATCTTTTAAAATTTCACCTAACCCCGGTTTTTTAATTTCTTTTTCAACAATTGGGTCCTTAGAAACAATTGAGGGTGAGATTTCATCCTCATCACTTTCATTTCCCGTAATGTCCTCAACCACCCCATCAACCAACCCCGGTGACAAATTTTCCTTGAATTCTTTTACACTTCTTAAGACACTAACATGGTTAATAGGAATATTACGCGAAGAACTATGGGAGGGGTTTACCTTAGTGTCGCTTGGAAGTTGACCTTTACCTTTTTTCAACTCCGCCACTTCGGTTGCAAGTTGACCCATTTGAGTGGTCAATGATTGAATGCTCTTGTCACGGACCTCATCCTTTTGCATCCTAACTTCATCAAGTTGATTCCTCCGTTGCATGTCTTGTTGCATCATTCAGAGCATATCCATAACTTCATTCCCACTTGAATTGGATGGTCCCGGTCCCCCAGTTTGTTGTTGGTATTGTCTTTGATAACCTTGATTACCTTGATTTGCATATAGTTGACGCGGAACAAAGTTTGATTGAGGTGCTCCTTGGAAATTTGGGTTGGATTGATTCGCGGGATTGCCATAACGAAAATTCGGGTGATTTTGCAACCCCGGATGATACGTATTTGAATTCATGTTATAATTTCTACCACCCCCACCTTGACCTTGACCTTGAATTGCATTAACTCCTTCATATTGCCTTTCAACAACACCCACCAAACAAACATCCGCCCTATGACCCAATTCATTACAGTTAGTGCAAACATCATAAACTTGATTAGTAGTTTGCACATTACCATCCTCCACCGCATGCGCTTGGGTTCTAGTAATGGCCGGTCTCGCTCTCCTAGATGATTGAGCCTTCCTCTTTGATGTGACTGCCATTTGTTCCAAAAACGCCCAATCGTCTTGCTCGTGATTAGTACCGAATGTACCATTCGTGATAGACATTAAGTCACGAGCATCTTCGGAATTCAACCCTTCATGAAACGCGTTCAACAATTCCCACAATTCGATCCCATGATGAGGGCAATTTTTTATCATCAAATTAAACCGTTCGAAAGCTTTGTGAAACATTTCACCTTGTTGTTGTTGAAAGCTTCTCAAGCTTCTTCTCGCATCGTTGGTCTTTTGGGCCGTGAAAAATTCTTCTAAAAATCTTTGTTGCATCTCCGCCCATGCATAAATCGAAGCTGATGGTAAAGTGTAAAACCATCTCTTCGTTTTATCTTCCAACGAGAATTGAAACAATACCAATTTTACTTCATCCGATGAAAATCCTTGCCCACCAATAGTATTGCATATCGAATCGTATGCCTCCAAATGAAAATAAGGTTCCTCTGTTGCTAATCCCTTATATTTCGGTAAACTTTGGAGGGAATTAGTTCTAACTTCGAATGTCCTCCCTTGATTGTTTTGAGGAATAACTACCGGTGAAGGATTGTTGGTAATAACCGGCCTAAAATGTGCTTCAATACCCCTCACGGCCTCCCGATTATATATTCTTGGCACACCCAATCGAACTCTTGGATGTGGTGGACCCATTGGTCTTTGAACTGGTCTTTGAGGCGCGAATTGTTGAGTTGGTGGTTGAAACATTTGCCCCACTTGTTGTTGTTGTCGCTCATATTGTTGAACTTGTCGAGGTTGACCTTGTGAAGCTTGCGGTATATCTTGCGGTTTTCTCACAAATCCACCCCCTCCTTGAAATCCCGTTTGATTTCCATTACCCCCAAGGGTATATTCACCTTCATCATACCCCTCATATTCATCTGCATAACCGCCATCAAACCCATCATCTTGCACCCTCATAAACGGCATCGCGGGAGATTGTTGATATTGGAACCTCGATGGTGGTTGTTGTTGTTGAACCAGGGTGGTAAAAGTTATAGGTGGGTCTTGTTGAAATGGGGATGGTTGACTCTGTTGGGAAGACGATTGACCTTGAGTCGGGAAGAAATGGCTAAATGGTGGAAAGGTTGATGCAGTTTGGTAGCTCAATGGATTTGGTGGAAGTGTGCTTGTAGGAATAGTGGTATTTGTAGGTTTGCTCTCATTTGTTATAGGACTTGATGGAATAGGAGGTGTGGTGGTTGGTAGTGTTTGACCCGTAGTGAGAATTGGTGGATCCATGATGTTTTTCGGTGTAGTAGGAGACCCAATGACTTTGTTCTCCCTAAGTAAAACTCGGTTCCGAGAAAGTGTCCGTTCAATTTCCGGATCAAATGCTAATGGTGATGACTTTTTGGAGCCTCTAGTATGCATACACCTGTAAGTACCTGCACACTAACACAACCAGCGTAAACCCGAAAATAACAAACAAAAAACAACAAAAGTTAACACACGTTGCGCACTACTCCCCGGCAACGGCGCCAAAATTTGACGTGAGGTCGTAGTCTCAATCAAATTTAAATCAATTACAACTAAATAGCTAGCGGTAAGTTGGTATCGAACACGAGGAGTTTGTGGAAAATGTGTTTATTATGTAGCTTTGGATTTAACTAACTTAAACTAAATTGCAAGAAATGTAAATTCACGATTTTGATTGTTTGGTTTCAACAACTAAGATTAACTAAATAAATTGCAAATTAAAAATTAGCTTTGTAAACAGTTTATGAAAAAGCGATCATCCTAGGTTTCCGGTTTCAATTGACATCCGTGTTTAAATCCAACTAGAAGGAATCACATAGACATGATTCATGTGTGACCACTTGTTTGTGATAAAAGGGAACTAAGTACTCGGATTATGAAAATGCGAGGTTGTTACCCGATGACCAATTAACCAATATCCAACCCTAATCCCTCCCGTGATATCTCGATTGTCAACGACACCAAGAACGTACGATTTAGATTATGATCAAAACATCAATCAACAATTTACAAACAAACATTCACACACCATAATAAACAAACAAACATTGCAAGTCTATTATTCTAGAAATACGGATAAAAACACAAATGTCTTAGACAAACCTTCAACCTAGGATGAACACCACAAGTTTAGCTACTCATGCCTTGGTGCATCATCATTACACAAAGATTAATGTTCATATGAATCAAAACACAAAACCCAATTGTTTAGAGATGTTTGGAACCCAAGAACTCTCCAATTTTCGCCCAAAAAACTCTCCAAAACGTCTCCAATCATGAGAATATCAAAAGCCCCTTGGAAAATTGGTTTTTATTGGCAGTTACACTTTCTGCGTCAATGTCTACCGTAAGCTACGGTAGCTACCATAACTTACGGTAGATATTAAGTTGTTACGCTGAGTTCCTACTGCCTTACGGTGGGGGACAAGTCTTCAGGGGGCTACCGTAGCTTACGGTAGACACCGTAAGCTACGGTAGAGTCTGGGCAAAACATCCACTCGATTAGCTTCTTCCCAAAGCTGCATTTCCCACTCCTTTTAAGCCCCGAACATACCTGAGACATACGCAACTGTAGTTATCTAATTCAAGATAGTTACATGATCAAATGTGGGATTAAATTATCTTTTAACATATACTTAAAGGTTGTCCCGTGGGCCACCCGTCAATACACATAGTCAAGAATCAAGTATTTCATGAGAGGGCGAAACATATAGAAGTCGATTGTCACCTTATCAGGGATCGTGTAATGGGCACTAGCACTGATCCTCCATCCATTCAGCCGGTTCATGTCAAGACAAAGTTTCAACTTGTTGACATCTTCACGAAACCACTTCGAAAGGCACAGATGGATTTTATATGTAGCAAGTTGGGCATGATTAATATCTATGCTCCAACTTGAGGAGGAATGTTAAGAGTATAGGACCTGTATTGTATAATAATGTGTATATGGACCTGTTATGGATAATGATAAGTGTATAGGGACCTTTTGGGTCTATATATGTGAGGCTGGCGCTTATCAAATAAATAGAAGTGTTGGTGTTATTAAATAGAAATGTATTCGGTTTTAGAACCGTGAACCATATGTTCACAAGTTGGGTCTTGGGCCGGTTGTGGGCCGAGAACATGTATTTTGGGCTTAGTGTTATTAAGGTTAGTATAAGTACTTGTTTATGTAACCTAAATTAGGTTGAGCCACCAGAAACCGTTTCTGAAAGAGTTAGACGTGAGAAAAAAACGTGTAGAGGGCTAGCGGTTTTGGTTTTGTTTTCTCTCTGTAATTCTCTCAATCAATATACGAGTATTACAAGTGTCTTGTGTTCTTGAATCACCACAATCACTGGTTTTCGCCTTGTGATTGTGAGAATTGTAGGTCCACATGACTCATCTTAGATCGATCTCGTGACAGGACGTATCGTTAACGCGGAGTGCGGAATCCTACCGTATTAACGCTTTGTATAACAATCGACAATAGAAACATCGGTAAATAAACTTTCTCTTTTATATCACCAAACAGAGTTTACAGAATACTTGATTGTTCAATCTATCACACGCGTACTAAACAGACTCTGTAAACTCTATATTTATAGACACATGTTCTGCAACAGGCGACCTTAACAAGTTCGCTTAAAGATGCTGAGGCGAACTTATAAGTTCGCCTCTAATAGACCAGGCGAACTTATCAAGTTCGCCTCTAGCAGAACTTGTATTTATACTTAGACAAATCTAAACAATTACTTACAAAACATAAAGACAATAAGACCTAAACTATTACAAAGCTTTTGTCAATCAATCTATCTCCTAACAGACTCCCCCTTGACAATAGCTTGATCTTTTGTCTTCAGTCTTTATGATGAACTCTTTCAGTTGTCTGGTAATCTGCTTCCTGCAAGCACTCTATATCTTTGACATATCTCCAACACTCTTTTATACTGCAATCCTTGTTCTCTCCATTCATCAGTGAACATGATCTCATTCTTTCTTAACGTCCTCTGATCTTTCTTTGAGATGTTATTAAGATTCATTGCATCATAGAAACAAACAATGACCTTATTATATTTATCATCAATCCTAGCTTCACCAGTCTTCACATCAACATACCACCATTTCATATTCTCTAGAAAATCTTGTGGAATTTTCTTCAATGGTATCTTCTATACAGCACGTACTAGCTTGAACTTATACTTCCAAGTCACATTCTTAGTCTTTTGATCTATAAGCTTCACTCTTTTTCCCTTCTGTGGTTTTAGCCTTTCATACTTCCGTGATCCACCTTCTCTCTTTATCAAATTGGCAATCACATCGGCTAATCCACACTTAGATCTATTAATCAATGGTTTCGTTGCTAGACCATTCATTTCACACCTTGGCAAGGTATTGAAATACTTGATCCTAGGCTTTAAGTATTGAACACCATCAGATCTTTTAAGAGCAAACAACTTAGTTTCATCATCATAAAACCAACTTATGATCTTACCAATACACCTCTCTTTATTCACATATATTTCTTTCTGAGCAGGTTGTATAGGTGACTTTGGTAGTACTTTCATTCAACTGTTAACAACTTCTCTCCACTGTTCTCTAGTCATACCTATATGTCTATACATCACAGGTTCTTCATTCGGCTTTGGAGACACAACATGATTAGTATCAACATCAGAATCTATCTTGTTGGATTAAGTAGTATCATCAGGTGTAGTGATGTCTTCAACAGAGTCCATAGAATCTGTTACTCCATCATAAGAAAAATCAGGAATAACATCATCTTGGATGAAGTTATACGGGACATTCAGACCATCACTTCCTTCATATGTAACCTTAGAGTTACTCTTTTCTATTTCAATCTCTACAATCTCTCCTTCTTCAACTTCGTTATCCACCACAACTTCTTCATCGTCAACAAATAACTCGTCTATATCATCCAAACACTCTAATTTCTCAGCTTCTTCTTCTTCTTCTTCAGAATCTTGAAAGAATTCCAATAACAATATTTCTTCATTCACTCCAGAATCATGTTTGGTTCCTCAATAGTATGTGATGTCGACTCCCCCTGAGCTCTGGATATTGGATTCACGTCAGCGTATTGACGATCACCCTCAACATTACCACTAGGATCATTGTCATCATTATCTTTTCTTTGAATTGATTCAGCATGACACGTGTCATGTAGCCTTAACTCCGCCTGAGCGTCAAGACGCTCAACAAGTTTAGACACCAATAATTGCATGTCAGGAATCTGTGTAGCTTGAGCTTGAAGAACCAATTGTCTCTGAGAATCAGTAGACACAAGAGTATCTACCTGAGTTTGTAAAGCTAGTACTTATGATTCAAGGAATGTAATTCTTTCATAATCAGATGGCTTTGAAGGACCAGCTTCAGATGTGTGAGGAACATGTGGAGAAGGCACTGGTGTCACACCCCAACCGGCGGCGGAAACGTCGGGGCGTGAAGCGTGCAGACTGTTCATAAGCTCATGGTTGACTAATGTTGTAATATATTAAATAACCAATTCCATTTCATAGTTCAAGTAATCAAGTAGAATGTTTTCAAGAGTCAAAATACAAAATTTCTTTATCAATTTAGATACTAGGTCCAGTTCCTATGTGTAGCATCTTGGATATGAGCTCAAAGCTTAGTACCTGAAACATGTTTAAAACGAGAGTGTCAACTATAAATAGTTGGTGAGCATACATAGGTTTTGACACCACAAGTAAAGTTCAAATGTTTTGTGTACAATTCGTATGATACATGGTTTAAGAAGCATTTATGGAGAATCTAAGTTAAGCTAGTTGCACATATGTAACCTTGTAATTGAATAACATACCAATGTTAACCAAATGAAGGGCACAACATACCAATGTTGGCCCAATGGAGGGCATAACATACCAATGTTAGCCCAATGAAGGGCATAGCAACACATGCTATCCCGTTGTATGTGTAGTATAATTGCACGAGTATGTCGTGTGTATGTATTGTATAATTGCACGAGTATGTCCTGTGTATGTGTTGTATAATTGCACGAGTATGTCATGTGTATGTAGCCTTAACAGTTAGTATTCAGGCACAAAGCATAAATAAACACATATGACCATATGGTAGAATTGTACGCACGTAGTTGTAAATAGCGAGTTGTTGAAGGAACATGTTTCACCCCAAAATATGTGTAAAAAGGAAAAGGGGCTATGTAAAGCTCACTTGTGTTGGGTAGTGTAGTTTGCACAGATCAACAAAAATACCAAGCGTGTTGTAGGTCGCTACGTTTGACCTATTGGATAAATGTATAACGCGTGTCATTGTTTGTGTTATTTTTATGTCGAAAAATGGATTTGTATGTTTAGGGTTTGTTTGAAATAAATAAATAAATAATTTTATTTATCTATTTAGTACATTTTAAATAGTAGTGATATATATATTCTTTAAAATGTAAATTTAAATAACTGATATATATTTATATTTATTTAAATATAAATTTAAATAAATAATATTTGTTTAAGTCAAAATATACATTTGTATAAATGGTTTTATAAAAATGATTATATAAACTCACGATTTCATCGGTTTCGAACTATTGAGAATTAATCGTTTTAAATCTCTAAATCAAGGATTTGGTTTATAAATGATTCCCGGGTCTTGGGATTTTATAAAATAATTTTTATAATTACATTTTGAAATTTTTTAGCTAAACTATGTTAAATAGACTTTAAAACAGAAAAATAATTGATTCAGGTCAAGGAGCACGACCGTGCTCAAGTAGGGCACGACCGCGCTCGTTGCTGGGCGTGACCGTGGTGGTCAGAGCGCGCCCGTGGTCGAGTCAGAAGGCACTACAGATGTTCTGGACTTGGAGCACGACCGTGCTCGTATCTGGCACGACCGCGTCTAGTGTTTGTTTTTGATCAAGACTTGTTTGCTCGGTAAGCACGACCGGGCCACACCTGGGGCACGATTGTGCTTGGTCAGGCACGACCGCGCTCAGTGATGAGCGCGACCGTGTCGGGTCTTCTCCAGACCCAAATCCGTCGATTCTTATATTAAATGCTTCTGTATTCTTAGGGCTTTCACTTAGAGGATGATTGCGAAGCTATCTATGAGTTTTAATTGGATTTATTTCGTGTTTAAAAGGTAGTTCGACTAAAAGTTTAGTTTCGGCTTTTCGTTCAAAAATCGGACAGACTTGAGTGTTTTTACTACGAATTGGCATAGGGCTTTCGTAGTAGAGGATGATACGAAGCTATTGGTGTATTACTTACTTGAGATTATTGGGCAATTGAATGCAGTCGGCTACGGGTCAAAGAGTCGAGCTTCTCGGCGATCGATTGGACTCCAGAGGCTGTTTGAGCGTCGAACGAGAGTTTTTGGAAGTTCGAGTGGGTGCATATGAGGGTGTAGGAAACGTGCGACTGGCTTTATATCGACGAATTTGCGAGTCATGATTGTAGTGGGTATGGGATTAAACAAATCTGTAAATTGGAGTGTAATTGATGCGTGTTTCAGACGGAATTCAGTCGAGTATGGTCTGACGCGCGAAGACCGGCTTTTCTCCATTTTAAATTTCGCGAATTCAGCGGGTATGGTATGATTTGACTTCTGCAGAGTCAAGTGGGTTCATCAGCGCGACCGTGCCTACTTTAGGCGCGACCGTGCTTAGGTCTGCAGGCGCGACCGTGCCTAGTCCTAGGCGCGACCGTGCTTGACTAGTTTTGTAGTTTTTTTGAGTTTTGTCAGTTTTTGGTCCTCGGGGCTTGTGAGATAATGGTGTTTTTGTTTAATTTGTTATTGTAATAGAATAGTTTGTATATGTAACTGCATCGTAGTTTGTTTGTACACGAATCGAAACTGAAATGTGTTTGTTTATTGAAATCAAACGATTACATGATGAAAATCAGAAATGTTACAACTGGAGATGTATGTTAAGAAACAGGAGGTGTAATCAGTAAGGAAGCAACAAAATTTGCGTCCTCTACACCCTGAGAAGAATGAGCAGCAGACATAAGCTTCTGAGCTTTAGGAACTGGAATAGCATCACTATCCGAGTCAGAACTTTCATCTACTAAAGTTCTCTTGCCAAGAACTGATCAGAAGGAGGATTCTGAACAGTCTTACGCCTCGGTTTTCTGGCTTTAGATTTAATACGTTTACATGGATTAGCCAATGGTAACGTAGCCAACCTTGCATAATGATCTGAGCTAAATCTCTAGACGAATCAATATCGGTAGCTTCAGAATCAGGTAAGATAGTGTCATCGGAACTCGTATCTTCAACATTACCTTCAGCTTCATGTATAGGTGAGTTCACATCTTCATGAAAAAAATCACCCGTATTCATACCCAACTCTTGATCATTCTCATTAGCAATCTCTTCTTGAACTGGTTCATTAATAGGAACTTGAACCTGTTCTTGTGGAATAGGAACATGTTGTTGTTGAGGAACTTGTTGTTGTTGAGCTTGAACTTGTTGTATAGGAACTTGAACTGGTTGTGGAATTGGAACTTGATTCTGGACTTGACCTTGTACTAACTACTCAGGATGAAACCAATTATCATTTGGTGGCTCAACATAATCAGGATTGATTATGTGACCAAACAGAGGAGTAGGAACAGGAATACGAGCAACATTTTGTTGTTTCACCTTTGTACAATTAGTAAAGATCCTTTTTGACATAGGAGTCAAAGTCAAACGGATTGGATGTTGAGGTAAATCCGGAATTAAATGATTCAAAATCATCTGCACGAACCTAGGATACATAAGGAATCCTTGACCTTCTAGAGTTTGCATGACCAACTCACGGTAGAAGTATAACGCAAAGTTAAACCGTTTGTTAAGTGTCAAAGCAACCATAGCAGCCTGTAGTTCACTCTTCAATGCATCAGTACCAGCCTTCTGTGGAGATAGACATTGTATGATAATGTGCATAAAATATCTCCATTCGCCAACTAAACCTCCTTTTCTTGCTTGTGTATCATTCGGTCTTCCTCTATAACCCATCCGCTGAAAACACCCCATAATAAGTGTTCCAGGATATGACATAGGATCGTCCACAGCATCTCCTAATCCCAATGCAGTACAAATAGTTTCTTCTGAAATAGCAACCTCAGTATTATTTACCGTAGCACGGAGTACGTGAGGTTCAACATCCGTATCTTGATGGATGGTATCCCAAAATTGTTGAATATAAGGTAAACTTATATACGGATTAGCAGATAAAGCCACTTGCAATCTTGAACGATTTAGAAAGTTGATAATTCCTTGAAAATTAACAGCTTCAGACATATTCGGATCCAATAACGCCACTTGGTTATGTTTGTACTCAACACGACGAGCCATCTGTAAATGTAGAGGACAAAAACACATTAGTAAACAAAACAAATAAAAATTAAAAAAAAAAATTTAACACAAAAAAAAAAATTTCAACAAAAAATCACAAGTCCAAAACACTACTGAGCCCTTAGGCGAACTTACTAAGTTCGCTTAGTGTTGCAAGAGGCGAACATAATAAGTTCGCCTAAACAAGTTCGCTTGAACAAGTTCGCCTTACAAGTTCGCCTGAACAAGTTCGCCTGAACAAGTTCGCCTGAACCTGTCTGTCGATACAAATTCTACATATAATCACAAACTTGTCTAAATCAAGCAAAAAATCTCAATTCAAACTTAACAATAGCATCGATTAAGATTCACGACACATTTTAAATCATCAATTTCAAATGTTAATTCAGAAACCATGTTCAAATCTCAGAAAAACGTGAAACTATTCAAACCGAATGAACACAGATTAAAAATTGCAAAATCTAGAAGAATTACAAGATATAAATCGATGAAATTACTCTAGAATGACTCGCAATTGAAAACCGATTCAGAAAAAATCACACAAAATTCGAACAGAAACCCTAGATCTGAAATTATAAGATTTCTAAAAGATGTCGTAAGTTCGCTCGTATAAGTTCGCTCAAACAATGAAGAGGATAAATGAATAAGTTCGCCTGAACACAATACTAAATCATCATTAAGTTCGCTCCATTAGGCGAACTTGTTAAGTTCGCTTAACAAGTCTCAAGCGAACATATTAAGTTCCCTTACTCAGAACCAGGTGAACATATTAAGTTCGCTCCAAACCCATCCTTTGACCAAAATTCTTCACTTTCAACACGACCTATTCTCGTGAACTTCCATCTGTATCAAGTATCCGATCTAATCCCGAAACATTTTACAATTAAAATTTTCATGGAAGATAGAAACAAAATATTTTTGGATTTTATCTGTACAAACGGAATCACATATTTTTGGTTTTTATCTATACAAACAGAAACACATATTTTTGGTTTTTAAAAGAGCAAACTAAAATGCATATTTTCGGATGAACATCATGAGCAAGAAGATCATATCAATATAGGAGTATATCATCACACAGTTTATTATCAACTATGGGTAACCTAAGATATGAAACAATCAAACTCATACTTATGTAACTCATACTTTTTCAATTTTATGAACTTTTTCAATCAATTTGAATAATACTTGCAATGATACGCGATAAATTTCAAAGTAAACAAGATCAGGTTATGAAATGCTGAATTTTTCATTTCGAATTTGCAATACAAAGCATGAAGTTTTAAATTCTCAATATTATATGATTTGAAACTATAAGCATTTTTCTTCCAAATTCATGTGAGTTAGTACCATTTAGATGAAAAACATCGTGTACCCACATATATGCCAACAGAAATTAAATTTGCATTATCTTCAAGACATACACAGTTTATTGAAAGATTATATCAATCTACAAGATGAAATTATCTCTATTAGCACAAGTATAGAATAGAAGATCTCAAAGGATATAAGAATCAGAATGATTCAGAATCGAAAGATTCTAATGAATTGGCTTTATAATGAGAATCAATAAATTCAGGTAGGAGGATCCAACTATTATCCCGATAAATTTCAATGAAATCAGAATAGATGATGTATCTAACTGATCCAAGGGTGAATATATGTTCTAACAGATGGTGTCAGAAACATATCTTAGTTCAACAACACCTTGCATGTTTTTCGGGGCATGGGCAGTGAAGTGAACTGAAAGAGATTGTGCTAAAGATATAATTCGATATTGGTCTCATGAAATTCTTAAAACCATATATTCTATATCTGATAATGATATTTTACACACACACTCAGGCATATAATGGATTTAAATCACAGATGTAATCATATCATATTTAATTTTCACACTACTATTGGTTCAAAAACGCTTCTAATCTATTGACAATTCAGGTTTCAAACTCATATTCAAATTAAAACATGTTATCAAGATTAGAGCATTCAAAAACACTATCATTTCTCATTTATGCAGACATTGAAATTTAGATCAAATCATATTATTTAAACTTTCATATATCAAAGGTCTACTAAGGTCATGTGTAATGAACTATTTACTGATGTACTATCATTTCTTCTATAACTTCAAATGATGTCAATTTTATATTTTTCATTTTGTTTTGAATTTTTATAAATAACAATTTTTGACTGAAATGTAAAATGCAGAAATGTAATAAAGCAATAAAAGAAATTGAAAACAAAATCTCCCATGAAATTGTTTTGAAAAACTTTTATTCGGGATTGATCATACCAATCATTTTTATCAGAAATTCAAACCTGGTACGATCAAATGCTTTGGTAAAAAGATCAGCAAAATTATCATCGGTATGTACCTTTACCAGCTCAATCAACTTCTTATCTGCACAATCATGTAACATCCCAAAAATAGTAAATAAATAAATAATAACACGATCGAGATTTTTATTGTCAAAGAAACGAAAGAAAATGGATGGGCTTGGGCTCGGCTCCAACGGGCCAAAGGAAGCCCAAGTATATAAGGGCAAGGGCTGCCCAAACTTCTCATTTTTCCACCACTTGCAAGTTCTAGAGAGAGAAAAGGGAGCTCGGGTCTAGAGAGAGAAAGTGACGGATCGACTCGGGAATTCAGGAGAACGTTGCTACCGTGCTCGTGATCATCTTCTTTGAATCATAACTCCAATCCAGGTAAGCGTTCGATCATAATCTGAGTTTTTATGATTATTTTAGGATTTTCGGTTTTAGCTAAATAGGTGAAGTTTTTATGGATGAAACTTGAAAATGAACAAAGATCTAGCATCTAGAATAAAAACCGAACGTTCTGATCAAAGAAAATTTAGATATTGACATGATCAGACCCGCATGCAAAAAGTTAGGGTTCTTGCGCCTGAATCAGATCCTGCGTACTTATCAAGTACGCAGGAAGATGGGTTCTGCGTACTTATCAAGTACGCATGAAGTAAAGTCTGCGTACTTATCAAGTACGCATGAAGTAAAGTCTGCGTACTTATCAAGTACGCATGAAGTAAAGTCTGCGTGGTTACCAAGTGCGCATGAAGTAAAGTCTGCGTACTTGTCAAGTACGCATGACCAAGGCCCTGCGCACTTGCTAAGTGCGCAGGCATCAGAATGGTTAAGTAAAGTCAGTATGTTTAGAATGATTAAACCGTTAGAGTCGAGATTAGGTCTGATGTGTATTTAACTAATCAATTCAGATCAGAAGTGACATTGTTGGACCTTTGTTTAGGACAACCTAGAGAAGCTTATCAGGTGAGTTCTATGTGCCCCTTCTATGTTATGTGTAAATCTTATTAAATGTTTTGGGGCTGAAATGTATACACTAAATGAATAAATGATATGAAATGTCAATGTGATCATACGTATATATATAAATACTTATATATGAAAATGAATTATGAATAAAGAAAGAAGCGTATGATTTTAAAGAATGAATGAAAGAAGGACATAACGTAAAAGAATGAAATCTTGCTTTATATTACATATATATTGCATGTTATGAATGAATGTAAATGTTATAAACCCTTCTATGACAACGGCTACTTCGGTAGACGGACGACCACGTGACTATTTTGCAACCGGGACAAAAACGTTCCTTCGTAAGCTAGGACGTATGAAAAGGTATTAATGGACGGTCGAAGCACATGCCTTAACTAACGTAGAACGGTTGCATACATAATGGTCGCGTGGGAAACGGATGCCCTAGGGCAGACGGACAAAATGACGGACTACGACGGTAGGACGGTAAAGAGCGGACGGACAAAGGTTGCCGGACGGATTAATGAATGACGGACGGTTTTCTAGAGCCGGACGGTAATGAAATGGGCTACAACGGTAGTTCTGACAGCGATGTCTTCGTGACATTCGGGACAAGTATGACGGGTTGATCTCCCTTAAGATTATGGCCAATATGTGTTCTCTCAAAGAAAGTATGTATGTACACATGTATATACCCTCAATGAATGTTATGTGAGAACAATAAAGAATATTTAAAAGTACGAATATATATATATACATTATATTCATGATAAAATAAATATTATGTATGATTGTCTTTAAACTAGAACTCACCAGCGTTAGCTGACTTTTAGTATACATTTCAGGTAAAGGAACAAAGGGTCGTGCGATGGCGTGAAGGTTACCCGACACAAGACTGACATCCCACTTTAATATATGTGTTAAGACTTCCGCTGTCAAGTTATGTTATATTATGTAATTGAATGACGAATGAATTGTAATTGAATGATGAATGTTTTTAATTTAAGTTCAGTATTTATGACTATGTTTATGAGTAAATCCAACGAGTGAGGTAACCCGGGAAAGGGGCCTTACAAGTTGGTATCAGAGCAATAGTTTGAGAGATTCAGATATCCCTAAATGTTTGGACTCAAACTGATTATGGGACCAACGCATGGATGTCAGTCATGGGTAACCAACGCCAACGCCAGCACAGTAAGTAAGTACTAAGGTTAATACACTTGGATAAGAATAGGTACTCAAACCTAGAACCAATATATGTCAATGTCATGACCAATTTGAAGAGTTTGGAACCCGAAAAGCAATGTAAATTTCTAATCATAAACCGGTCACTGTAATTAAAAAATTTACCTTGTTCGTACTGTTTCAAGACTATGATCTGAGAGAATGACATTGATGTATTCCCTTTATGACCATCAGGAAAACTAGGAACTATGGCCGGAGGAGGAAGAACTGGACGCCGAGGCGGTCGCACTGGCCGAGTGGGTAGACCTCCATTGAATCGAAGAAGTGAAGAGGAAGAGAGTGTGCACGCAGAACACACTGAGAGTGTGCACGAAACTAATGTGACCCCAACTGGGGACGGCAATCAAGGGCCTATACAGTTGAAACCCGAGGTTAGGGATGCTATTGCCCGCGAGGTTGTACTTACTCTGAAGAACATATTGCCTGACCTATTATCTGAGGCACTAAAGAAAAGCAAAGAAGAGGATGAAGGGAACAATGAAGAGAAAATTTATGACAGTGACGGGGATGAAGTAAAAGTGGCATCAAGCAATCGTGGGTGTACTTACAAAGGTTTCAAGGACGGAGACCCACCTAAGAGTGATGGAACCAAGGATTCGATGGGTACTTTCGAATGGATTGAGAGGATGAACGCTGTAATCAACATCAGCGAGTGCCGACCGGACCAGGCGGTTAAATATGTTGCTCATTCTTTCACCAATGAAGCACTAGGTTGGTGGAGAAACATTCAAAGAACAAAGTCGCCAAATGCTATTGCCAGAATGACATGGGAAGACCTGAAAAAGCTCATAATCCAGAAGTTCTGCCCACAGAACGAGATTGATCGTGTGGAGAACGAGTTCCTAAACTTCAAGGCTGGCAACAAGACTCATCGCCAGTATACTTCAAGATTCAACGAGTTGGCCCAACTGGTACCACACTTGGTGGAAACTGAAGAACGTATGATCAAATACTATGTCAAGGGTCTGCCGCAAAAGGGTCCGTGTTCATGTAAAAGCTAATCTACCATCGACCTTCGAGTCGGTAGTCAACCTGTCTGGAATCGTCTACGACGATTATGCCAATGAGGACCCGGCACCTGAGACACAAAAGAGAAAGTGGGAGAACCCGTCTAGAGGCACCGGAAAAGGGAAAGAAACAGCTGAAATTAAGAAACCAAGGTTGGACGGATATGAAACATGCAAGAGATGTGGAAAGCAACATCTGGGCGAGTGTCGAATCGGCACCACCGTGTGTTATAAGTGCGGGAGGCCGGGGCACTACTCCCGAGATTGTTTGAAGGATGTCAAACGTCAAGTATGTGGATTGTTTGGACATCTGACAAAGAACTGCAGGAAGGCCGGCCAATCTGGTTCGGGAAAAGGGAAGGAACAAGAACAGCCAAAGGCTAGGACTCGAGCCTACGCCCTGACTGAGGAGGAAGCAAGGGGAAACCCTGATGTTGTGTCAGGTACGTTCCTAGTTAATAACGAACATGTTGCTATTTTATTTGACTCTGGTGCTAGTAAAAGTTTTATATCCAATGCATTTAGTCGTAAACTAGGATGCACTATCAACACCATAGTAAAGGCTTTTAGCGTACAAACTGCCGTGGGTAAAAATTCGGCAGTATTCCAAGTAACAGAGAATTGTATCATAGAAATAGAGGGCCATAAGTTTCCTTCTAGATTATTCCTTCTCACCTTAGGAGGATTCGATATAGTATTGGGTATGGATTGGCTAGCTGCCAACGAAGCTCAAATCATATGTAAACGTAAGAGGATACACCTCAAGGCTCCTAGCGGCAGTCCAATTACGGTTTATGGGGATTGGAATTGCACGATGCCGAACATCATCTCGATGATCAAGGCCGAAAGTTACATGAGGCACGGTTGCGAAGCTTATTTGGCATATGTTATGGATGATAGAATGAAAACGAATGAACTCAAGAATGTACCCGTGGTGTGCAACTTTCCGGAAGTATTTTCTGAGGATCTACCTGGGTTACCACCCGATCGAGAAATAGAATTTCAGATTGAATTATCGCCAGGAGCTGAGCCCGTTGCCATAGCCCCCTACCGATTGGCGCCGTCAGAAATGAAAGAATTAATGTCTCAACTAGAGGAACTAACAGAAAAAGGATTTATTAGGCCGAGCATCTCACCGTGGGGCGCTCCGGTACTATTTGTAAAGAAGAAAGACGGCAGCATGCGCATGTGCATTGACTACCGTGAGTTGAACAAGAGAAAAGTAAAGAACAATGTAACCTTTCTGATTTTCATGTTTTTCCTATGTATTTTATGCCGTGCAATAAAAGATTTCAACCTTACATTTATTGTTCATATACACTTACAAGCATACACGCGTTCATTATAATACAATATTAATGAAAATAATCTTACAAACCTCGAGGACCAAACTTGACCAAAACTCAAAACAACATCAATTCTACCAAACTACAGGGTCCATTCTTGTAAATATCAAAAAGTACACAAGCACGGTCGTGCTTAGTCCTAAGCACGGTCGCGCCTGTGCCATGACCACGGTCGTGCTTATCATTAAGCACGGTCACGCCTGAGATTCAGTTTGACTCCGTAAAAGTCAAACCGACACAAATCTTTTCCAAAAATAGGTTTCAAACGAGTTTAGAAATCGCGGGACTTGTAGAAGAAGCTATTCGACGAATTGAGACTAAAACACGACCAAATACACGTCTGATCGACCGAATCCTCGCGACTTCGACCAAACCTTCCTTTTTAAATCAAATCTCGTAATTAAGACAGGATCAGACGAATCAAACCATTATAATACCTTCGCACGATTTCTATAAACCTATCGCAACCCTAAAATCATCGGAACAACACCTCTAATACTCTGTCGATCAAGAAAAAGCCGCGAGTCTTCCTCGTAGCCGTCTGCAATTGTTGCCCAATCAAACCAAGGTAAGTAATAGTTCAATTGCTTCGTTTCTTCATTCCAAACGAAAGCCCTAAATCAATTCGGTGGAGTAATACACGGTTAAACCAATTGAATCTAAGTTTTTAGTATTAAATGGTTTTAATTGAACTACAAGTTAAACGCATTATAAATCCAATTAAATAATGTGATTGGATTCGCAATCATCTAATTAATGAAAACCCTATGAATTCCGACAAGAATAATACAAGAATCAAGCGAATTGTGTCTGAAAAAGACCAGACACGGTCGCGCTCATCAAAGAGCGCGGTCGTGCCTGAGCAAGCACAGTCGTGCCCGAGAGAGGCCCGGTCGTGTTTACCGACCAAACAAAATCCTGACCTAGACAAACCCTAGACGCGGTCGTGCCGGGTACGAGCACGGTCGTGTCTCACGAACAGACTCTTGTGGTAACTTCTGACCAACCACGGGCGCGCTACCGACCAAGCGCGGTCGCGTACGAGCCAAGCGCGGTCATGCCCAACACGAGCACGGTCGTGTTCCCCTTAACAGAATCTTTATTTTTATTCTTTTAATCTGATAAAATATATTACAGTTTATACAATTATTTTTATAAACTAATTACTGGAATACCTATATTCCTTACACTTGTTTCCAAACCAACATTAATTTATTTAAACTTTTACAAATAAATATATATAATATTCTAAATAAATAAATATTATTTTTAAGACAAACCCTACACGTTTAAGAATGACAACTTCACTTCCGTCATTAAATAACGCAAATCAATAACACATATACATTGTTCATTAGGTCAAACCTAGCAATCTACAACACATCGCTGTTTTCCATTTGCTTGTGCAACCTACACGCTACATAACACGTGAGTTACATAGCCCCTCTTTTACTCTATTTTACAAACGTTTTGGGGTGGAACATGCGTTCTATTTACATGTTTTCAATTATACACATATACAGTTCCATCCTATACAGTTTTGCGCTTTGTGCTTGAGTACATTTTGTAGACCAATTATTATGCTCTTCATGTACAATCATTAACTAACAGCCGACAGTAAACAGTGGTAGATCTATTGAGTCTGACAAACCCACCCAGGTAGGGTGACTGTTACTGACAACACAAATTTTGAGTGCAAGTTACAAAGGTTTGATTGTATAGGTCACACGATGTTTTCCTCTCCATAAATGCCTTAATTGTCATGATTGTATTGAACTGTATGCACACAACACGTATTTTGCTATCACGCGATTAAACCTATGTTTTCTCACCAACTTTCTAGTTGACCCTGTTTTAACCATGTTTCAGGTACTAATGTTTGAAGTGATCAAGATATGCTACACATAGGACTTTGGACCTAGAATTTAATTAAACTAGCTTATTTGATGTAATTTTCATTATTGTTTGGTGGATTGAATCTATGTTTTGTTGAACTTATCTATTTACAATGAAAACAATTAATAATTATTCAAACTTTAGCAAACCATGAGCAATGAACAGTCTGCACGCTTCACGCCCCGACGTTTCCGCCGTCGGTTGGGGTGTGACAGATTGGTATCAGAGCCTTGGTTATAGGGAATTAGGTTATTAGACACCTTTGACCTAGACTATAACTTTAGGATACCCACTTATGCCATGCTTCATGATTTACATGCTATGTGCTACATGCTATATGATATATGCTACATGTTTTATATGTATATATGAATAATAACTTAAATAAACAATATCCCTACCCATATCCTAAACCACATATCCTTCATGCCTGCTTCCATGTCATCATCAACATAACCTGAATCATATTCTTAGACTTGGGTCTATAAAATTTTCTTTTACACCCGTTAAGGTTTTTAGACTTTGTTTAATTGTTAAAGGACACGTGCAATCTGGAAGAGTGACACCTGTATTCTAGGTTTTCTGTCTAGGAAAGCATTTCGTATAAATCCCAACCAACCGAGGGACCCGTATGCTTTCCTGGGAATTCCCGGGATGAGTGTTTACTTATAGGCTAAAGCACGTCTCCTTGATAATTATCTGAGTTTAAATTAACCTTAATATGTCATAGTACTCGAGTGATTATGTCACTATTTGAGTACAATCCAAACTATGAACTACTTGCATCTATTTATTCTTCTATTTAATCCAAGAAAATCTCACAACTCTTATTGTGTCTAAATCTGTAGAATGCCTCCTCGTCGTGTCAACAGCAACAACAGCAATAACACTGACCTGGCTGCTTTACTCACACAGCTGGTGAACCAAATTACCCAAGCCAACAACAACAATAATGGCCATGCCAGTGGAAGTGCTGCTACTGGAGGTGGTGGTGGTGCCAACCCGCCACAATGCACCTTCAAACACTTCAACTCCTGTAATCCCCTCAAATTCTATGGCAGCGAAGGAGCCACGGGACTCCTTCAATGGTTCGAAAGCATTGAGAGCACTTTTCTCAATAGCGATTGTCCCGACAACCTCCGTACTCGTCATGCTACTAGTGTCTTTCAAAAAAGGGCGCTTACTTGGTGGAATGGTGAGAAAAGGACTAGGGGAGTGGATGTAGCAGTGGCACTGCCGTGGGATGAGTTGAAAAGGATCATGACTGAGGAATTCTGTCCTCGAAATGAGATGAAAAAGCTAGAAGCGGAATTTTGGGATCTTGCTCAAGATAGTGGTGAAAGCTTAGCATACACCACCCGTTTTCACGAGCTGAGTCTACTTGTGCCACACATGGTTACACCTCTGTCTAGGTGTATTGAAAAGTACATTGGTGGTCTACCTAGACAAATTCAAGATACTGTGGTAGGAGGAAATCCTGCTACTCTGGAGGATGCTATCCGCTTGTCAGCCACACTTACTGACAACCATGTTAAAGCAGGTAAACTTATAAGAAAGGGTGCCAAGAAAGTTTCTGAAACAACAACACCTTCCGCTCATGTCAAAGAAGTCCAAACTGAACCGTACCGCAACACTAGGAAGAGAAAGGTCAAGAACTGTGCTGTAATCACTCCGGCTGCTCCAGTAAATCAAGTTGCACCCATGGCTCAAAACCCAGCAAAGAAACCCTATGGGGGCAACCACCCACTTTGCAACACCTGCAACTACCATCACCCTCCAAACATACCTTGTCGCCTTTGCAACCACTGCGGGAAACATGGCCACACAGCCAATATTTGTCGAGCCAAGGCACTTGCCAACCAAACCAACCCAGCAAATCAAGCCAATCATCAAGCAAATAACCAAGCCATCCCCGCCATTGCAAATGGATGTGCTTGCTTCGAATGTGGTGACCCGAACCACTTCCGTAACCAGTGCCCAAGACTGATCAATGTTAATCAATGCGGAGCTCGTGGGCGTGCTTTGAACATCAACGCCAATGAGGCTCAGGCCAACATTGATGTGGTTAACGGTACGTTCCTTATGAATAATCATTATGCTTCTATACTATTTGATACTGGAGCCGATAAAAGTTTTGTGTCACTAGACTTCGAACCGTTACTTGCAAAAACCCGGTCTAAACTAGAGAAAACCTTTACCGTTGAGGTAGCCGATGGTAACACCGTTGCAATTGACACCATCATTTATGATTGCTCCCTAGAACTAAATAAACACACCTTTCCAATCAACCTCATACCAATGCCATTAGGAAGTTTTGACGTCATCGTAGGTATGGATTGGTTGTCGAAGCACCACGCCGAAGTCATGTGCTTTGATAAATGCATCCGTATACCACTCCCATCCGGTGAAACGTTGACGGTCTTTGGTGAGAAACCTTGTAAAGGACTCAAACTAATGTCATGCATTACCGTCCAAAAGTATATACGAAAGAAGTGCATGGTTTTCCTAGCCCATGTTATCCAAAAAGAAGACAAAAAGAGGAGTGTACAAGACATCCCATCGTTCGGGATTTTCCTGAAGTTTTTCCTGATGACTTACCAGGTCTTCCACCTGTTCGGAAAGTGGAATTTCGCATCGATCTTGTACCTGGAGCAAACCCGGTGGCTAAAGCTCCATACCGGCTTGCACCTTCCGAGATGCAAGAACTTGCAAGTCAACTTCAAGAACTCGCCGACAAAGGTTTCATACGGCCGAGTCATTCACCGTGGGGTGCACCAGTCTTGTTTGTTAAAAAGAAGGATGGTTCATTTCGCATGTGTATTGACTATCGAGAACTCAACAAGCTTACAATCAAAAACCGCTACCCTTTACCTAGGATTGACGATCTCTTCGATCAACTCCAAGGTTCTATCTACTTCTCGAAGATTGATCTTCGATCTGGTTATCATCAACTCCGTGTGCAAGAGGAGGATATTCCCAAGACTGCCTTCCGAACGAGATATGGTCACTACGAGTTCATGGTTATGCCTTTTGGGCTAACCAATGCACCTGCTGTCTTCATGGACCTCATGAATCGAATGTGCAAACCATACCTTGATAAATTTGTTATCGTGTTCATTGATGACATCTTGATCTATTCAAGAACTAAGGAAGATCATGAACAACACCTTAGGTTGATTTTGGATCTCTTGAAAACCGAACAGCTATACGCCAAGTTCTCCAAATGTGAATTTTGGCTAAAAGAAGTTCAATTTTTGGGTCACGTTGTCAATGAAAAGGGAATTCATGTTGACCCCGCGAAAATTGAAGCTGTTAAGAATTGGAAAGCTCCTAAAACCCCTACCGAAGTTCGTTCGTTTCTTGGCTTAGCAGGTTACTATCGAAGGTTAATCTCTAATTTCTCCAAGATCGCTGTTCCCCTCACTGCCTTAACCCAAAAAGGTAAACCCTATGAGTGGGGACCGAATCAAGAAGAAGCCTTTCAAATTCTCAAGCAAAAGTTGTGCAACGCTCCTATCCTCACCCTCCCTGAAGGTGAAGATGATCTAGTTGTTTACTGTGATGCTTCAAACCAAGGTCTTGGTTGCGTTCTCATGCAACGAGGCAAGGTGATCGCTTATGCATCAAGACAACTCAAAATCCATGAGAAGAATTATACGACGCATGATCTGGAGTTGGGTGCTGTCATATTTGCGTTGAAGATTTGGAGACATTATCTCTATGGCACGAAATGTGTGGTGTTCACCGACCACAAAAGCCTCCAACATATCTTCAACCAAAAGGAACTCAACATGAGACAACGACGTTGGGTTGAACTCCTCAACGATTACGATTGCGAGATTCGTTATCATCCCGGCAAGGCTAATGTTGTAGCCGATGCACTAAGCCGCAAGGAACATGTCATGCTTCAAAGTGTCAGGATCCATTCCGATATTCAAGTTCGTATTCTAGAAGCTCAACATGTCTCGGTTACCGAGGGCAATATGTATGAGGAAATGTCTTGTGGTGCTGAATTCCAATTAGAGACTAAGACCAATGGCTTGCTTTATTTTCTAAATCGTATTTGGGTTCCCGATCGTAATGATCTCCGAGCATTCATCATGACCGAAGCACACAAGTCTCGATATTCTATCCATCCTGGTGCGGATAAAATGTACCAAAATCTTCGTCCACAATATTGGTGGCCTGGTATGAAGAAAGACATTGCTTTGTTTGTAGCAAAATGTCTCACATGTTCTAAAGTCAAAGCTGAGCATCAACGTCCTTCTGGGTTACTTGAACAACCGGAAATCCCCGTGTGGAAATGGGAGAATCTAGCTATGGATTTCATCACTAAACTCCCTCGCACTGCGAGCGGTTATGACAGCATCTGGGTGATCATTGACCGTCTCACTAAGTCCGCACACTTCTTGCCTATCCGTGAAGACTATAAGGTTGAGAAATTGGCCCGAATTTACATTGACGAGATCGTGAGTCGTCACGGTGTTCCTTTGAACATAATCTCCGATAGAGATGCTCGTTTCACTTCTCGGTTTTGGCAATCTCTTCAAAAGGCACTTGGTACACGATTGGATTTGAGCACGGCCTACCATCCCCAAACTGATGGTCAGACCGAGCGAACAATCCAAACCCTGGAAGACATGCTGAGAGCCTGTGTCATCGACTTTGGTGGCAATTGGGATTCACATTTGACACTTATCGAATTTTCCTACAACAATAGTTACCACACCAGCATCGACATGGCTCCGTTTGAAGCTCTCTATGGTCGTAAGTGTCGTTCTCCCATCTGTTGGAACGAGATTGGTGAAGCACAAATCACCGGTCCCGAGTTAATTCAAGAAACCTCCGACAAGATTATCCAAATCCGTGACAACATTCGAGTTGCGAGGAGTCGGCAAAAGAGCTATGCCGACAAACGACGCAAACCCTTGGAATTCCAAGTTGGTGATCTTGTACTTCTAAAGGTGTCTCCTTGGAAGGGGGTGATCCGTTTTGGGAAGAAAGGCAAGCTAGCACCTCGCTATGTGGGACCATTCAAGATCCTTGAAAGGATTGGGAAAGTGGCTTACAAGCTCGAGTTACCTCCATCACTTGGCAGCGTACATCCTACATTTCATGTGTCCAACCTCAAGAAGTGTCTTGCTGATGAAAACCTTTATATACCTCTTGACGATGTGCGCATTGATGAGACGATGCACTTCGTTGAAAAACCAGTCGAGATTATGGATCGCGAGATAAAACAACTCAAGCGCAGCCGTATTCCTATTGTCAAGATTCGTTGGGAATCTAAACGAGGACCCGAGTTTACTTGGGAACGAGAAGACCAAATGAAGCTCAAGTACCCACATCTTTTTGCTGAAGCAGTAGCCTCAACCAGTTGAATTTCGGGACGAAATTCCCTCAACATGGGGATACTGTAACCTTTCTGATTTTCATGTTTTTCCTATGTATTTTATGCCGTGCAATAAAAGATTTCAACCTTACATTTATTGTTCATATACACTTACAAGCATACACGCGTTCATTATAATACAATATTAATGAAAATAATCTTACAAACCTCGAGGACCAAACTTGACCAAAACTCAAAACAACATCAATTCTACCAAACTACAGGGTCCATTCTTGTAAATATCAAAAAGTACACAAGCACGGTCGTGCTTAGTCCTAAGCACGGTCGCGCCTGTGCCATGACCACGGTCGTGCTTATCATTAAGCACGGTCGCGCCTGAGATTCAGTTTGACTCCGTAAAAGTCAAACCGACACAAATCTTTTCCAAAAATAGGTTTCAAACGAGTTTAGAAATCGCGGGACTTGTAGAAGAAGCTATTCGACGAATTGAGACTAAAACACGACCAAATACACGTCTGATCGACCGAATCCTCGCGACTTCGACCAAACCTTCCTTTTTAAATCAAATCTCGTAATTAAGACAGGATCAGACGAATCAAACCATTATAATACCTTCGCACGATTTCTATAAACCTATCGCAACCCTAAAATCATCGGAACAACACCTCTATACTCTGTCGATCAAGAAAAAGCCGCGAGTCTTTCTCGTAGCCGTCTGCAATTGTTGCCTAATCAAACCAAGGTAAGTAATAGTTCAATTGCTTCGTTTCTTCATTCCAAACGAAAGCCCTAAATCAATTCAGTGGAGTAATACACGGTTAAACCATTTGAATCTAAGTTTTTAGTATTAAATGGTTTTAATTGAACTACAAGTTAAACGCATTATAAATCCAATTAAATAATGTGATTGGATTCACAATCATCTAATTAATGAAAACCCTATGAATTCCGACAAGAATAATACAAGAATCAAGCGAATTGTGTCTGAAAAAGACCAGACACGGTCGCGCTCATCAAAGAGCGCGGTCGTGCCTGAGCAAGCACAGTCGTGCCCGAGAGAGGCCCGGTCGTGTTTACCGACCAAACAAAATCCTGACCTAGACAAACCCTAGACGCGGTCGTGCCGGCTACGAGCACGGTCGTGTCTCACGAACAGACTCTTGTGGTAACTTCTGACCAACCACGGGCGCGATACCGACCAAGCGCGGTCGCGTACGAGCCAAGCGCGGTCATGCCCAACACGAGCACGGTCGTGTTCCCCTTAACAGAATCTTTATTTTTATTCTTTTAATCTGATAAAATATATTACAGTTTATACAATTATTTTTATAAACTAATTACTGGAATACCTATATTCCTTACACTTGTTTCCAAACCAACATTAATTTATTTAAACTTTTACAAATAAATATATATAATATTCTAAATAAATAAATATTATTTTTAAGACAAACCCTACACGTTTAAGAATGACAAATTCACTTCCGTCATTAAATAACGCAAATCAATAACACATATACATTGTTCATTAGGTCGAACCTAGCAATCTACAACACATCGCTGTTTTCCATTTGCTTGTGCAACCTACATGCTACATAACACGTGAGTTACATAGCCCCTCTTTTACTCTATTTTACAAACGTTTTGGGGTGGAACATGCGTTCTATTTACATGTTTTCAATTATACACATATACAGTTCCATCCTATACAGTTTTGCGCTTTGTGCTTGAGTACATTTTGTAGACCAATTATTATGCTCTTCATGTACAATCATTAACTAACAGCCGACAGTAAACAGTGGTAGATCTATTGAGTCTGACAAACCCACCCAGGTAGGGTGACTGTTACTGACAACACAATTTTTAGTGCAAGTTACAAAGGTTTGATTGTATAGGTCACACGATGTTTTCCTCTCCATAAATGCCTTAATTGTCATGATTGTATTGAACTGTATGCACACAACACGTATTTTGCTATCACGCGATTAAACCTATGTTTTCTCACCAACTTTCTAGTTGACCCTGTTTTAACCATGTTTCAGGTACTAATGTTTGAAGTGATCAAGATATGCTACACATAGGACTTTGGACCTAGAATTTAATTAAACTAGCTTATTTGATGTAATTTTCATTATTGTTTGGTGGATTGAATCTATGTTTTGTTGAACTTATCTATTTGCAATGAAAACAATTAATAATTATTCAAACTTTAGCAAACCATGAGCAATGAACAGTCTGCACGCTTCACGCCCCGACGTTTCCGCCGTCGGTTGGGGTGTGACAAACAAATACCCACTGCCTAGAATAGACGACCTTTTTGATCAACTGCAAGGTGCGAGTTGGTTCTCAAAGATCGATCTTAGGTCGGGTTACCATCAGTTGAAAGTAAGAGAAGAAGACGTACCAAAGACCGCGTTTCGCACGCGTTATGGGCATTATGAGTTTCTCGTGATGTCTTTCGGATTGACCAACGCACCAGCAGCGTTTATGGATTTGATGAATAGAGTATGTCGACCCATGTTGGATTGATCAGTGACAGTTTTTATAGACGACATACTGGTATATTCGAAAAACGAGGGTGATCACCACTGTCACCTAAGGGAGGTTCTGGAGGTGCTAAAGCGGGAAAAGTTGTACGCAAAATTCTCCAAATGCGCGTTCTGGCTTAGGGAAGTCCAATTCCTAGGTCATGTAATAAACCCAAACGGCATCATGGTGGATCCTGCAAAGATCGAGACAGTAAAGGAATGGAACGTCCCAAAGACACCAACAGAGATACGAAGTTTTCTGGGATTGGCGGGCTACTATCGAAGGTTCATCAAAGATTTTTCAAGAATAGCCTTGCCACTAACTAAGTTGACACGGAAGGAAGTGAAGTATGAATGGGGTCAAACCCAAAACAACGCGTTTGAAGAACTTAAGGCACGATTAACCCAAGCTCCAGTCTTAACTCTACCTGAGGGAAATGAAGACTTGGTAGTCTATTCTGACGCTTCGGGGCAGGGTTTGGGGTGCGTACTTATGCAACGAGGAAAGGTAATTGCTTACGCATCGCGACAACTAAATATTCATGAGGTTAATTACCCAACACACGATTTAGAGTTAGCAGCAGTAGTTTTCGCGTTGAAAATATGGAGGCACTATCTGTATGGAGTCAAATGCACCATTTACTCCGATCACAAAAGCCTGAAGTACTTTTTCGGGCAAAAGGAATTAAACATGAGGCAAAGGAGGTGGTTAGAGCTACTGAAGGACTATGCCTGTGAGATAATGTACCATCCAGGCAAAGCAAACGTGGTGGCTGACGCTTTAAGCAGAAAGGAAGAATCGAAACCTATACAGATCAAAGCGTGTCAGCTGATTATAACACCACATTTGATGAGTGAAATATCAAAGGCATAAGACGAAGCGCTATTAGAAGGAAATATAAGACGGGAAAGAATAGTAGGACAACAAAGGAATTTGGATGCAAATGCATACGGTGTACGAACTAGGTTTGGCCGAATGTGGATACCTAAGATTGGCGAGCTTAGAGCCAAAATACTCGATGAGGCCCATAAGTCTCGCTATTCTATCCACCCCGAGACAAACAAAATGTATCAAGACTTGAAGAAAGAATACTGGTGGCCTGGCATGAAGAATGATGTGACAGAATACGTGAGCAAGTGCCTAACGTGTTCTCTAGTTAAGGCCGAGCACCAGAAACCATGCGGTAAAATGCAACCTCTACCAATACCGGAATGGAAGTGGGAGGAGATCACGATGGACTTCATTACCAAGCTACCGCGAACAGCTAAAGGCAATGATACCATTTGGGTGATCATCGACCGCTTGACGAAAAGTGCTCACTTCTTACCAATACGTGAGACTTCTTCGTCAGAAAGACTAACTGAAATATTTATCAAGGAAATTGTGAGCAGACATGGTATGCCGCTGTCGATTGTGTCCGACAGGGATACTAGATTTACATCAAGGTTTTGGAAGAAATTCAATGAAGCGATGGGCACTAGATTGAACATCAGCACCGCTTACCACCCTCAAACTGATGGTCAATCTGAAAGGACCATTCAGACCTTGGAGGACATGCTCCGGGCCTGTATCATTGACTTCGGTGGGAGCTGGGACAACCATCTACCATTGGCAGAATTTTCATATAACAACAGCTATCACTCGACTATTGGCATTCCGCCATTTGAAATGTTGTATGGGAGGAAATGTAGGACCCCGGTTTGTTGGGGGGAAATTGGACAAAAGGATTTTGCAAGTCTCGAAGTGGTCAAAGCTACTTCCGAGAAATTTGATCAAATCAAAGCTCGAATGAAAGCTGCAAAAGACAGGCATAAATCATACGCGGATAAGAGAAGAAGGGATTTAGAGTTTCGAGTGGGGGACATGGTACTGTTAAAGGTATCGCCATGGAAAGGAATCATTCGATTAAGAAGTCGTGGCAAATTAAGTCCAAGGTTTGTCGGACCTTTCAAGATTTTAGCGAGAGTGGGTCAAGTTGCTTATAGACTCGACCTACCCGTTGAGCTTAGTGGAATACACCCTACGTTCCACGTGTCACACTTATGCAAGTGCCTAGCTGACGACACAGCTCACATACCTGACGACGAGATCAAAGTGGATAACAGTCTAAATTATATAGAGGAACCGATAGCCATTATTGACCGAGCTGAGAAACGACTACGCAATAAGTCGATTCAGTTAGTTAAAGTACAATGGAAGCACAGAAAAAGGTCAGAAGCTACATGGGAAAAAGAAGACGAGATGAGGGAACTATACCCTCAATTGTTTAACGTGTAAGCAGTTTCAAGGACGAAACCTCTTTAAGGAGGGTAGACTTGTAACATCCCAAAAATAGTAAATAAATAAATAATAACACAATCGAGATTTTTATTGTCAAAGAAACGAAAGAAAAATGGATGAGCTTGGGCTCGGCTCCAACGGGCCGAAGGAAGCCCAAGTATATAAGGGCAAGGGCTGCCCAAACTTCTCATTTTTCCACCACTTGCAAGTTCTATAGAGAGAAAAGGGAGCTCGGGTCTAGAGAGAGAAAGTGACGGATCGACTCGGGAATTCAGGAGAACGTTGCTACCGTGCTCGTGATCATCTTCTCTGAATCATAACTCCAATCCAGGTAAGCGTTCGATCATAATCTGAGTTTTTATGATTATTTTAGGATTTTCGGTTTTAGCTAGATAGGTGAAGTTTTTATGGATGAAACTTGAAAATGAACAAAGATCTAGCATCTAGAATAAAAACCGAACGTTCTGATCAAAGAAAATTTAGATATTGACATGATCAGACCCGCATGCAAAAAGTTAGGGTTCTTGCGCCTGAATCAGATCCTGCGTACTTATCAAGTACGCAGGAAGAAGGGTTCTGCGTACTTATCAAGTACGCATGAAGTAAAGTCTGCGTACTTATCAAGTACGCATGAAGTAAAGTCTGCGTACTTATCAAGTACGCATGAAGTAAAGTCTGCGTACTTACCAAGCGCGCATGAAGTAAAGTCTGCGTACTTGTCAAGTACGCATGACCAAGGCCCTGCGCACTTGCTAAGTGCGCATGCATCAGAATGGTTAAGTAAAGTCAGTATGTTTAGAATGATTAAACCGTTAGAGTCGAGATTAGGTCTGATGTGTATTTAACTAATCAATTCAGATCAGAAGTGACATTGTTGGACCTTTGTTTAGGACAACCTAGAGAAGCTTATCAGGTGAGTTCTATGTGCCCCTTCTATGTTATGTGCAAATCTTATTAAATGTTTTGGGGCTGAAATGTATACACTAAATGAATAAATGATATGAAATGTCAATGTGATCATACGTATATATATAAATACTTATATATGAAAATGAATTATGAATAAAGAAAGAAGCGTATGATTTTAAAGAATGAATGAAAGAAGGACATAACGTAAAAGAATGAAATCTTGCTTTATATTACATATATATTGCATGTTATGAATGAATGTAAATGTTATAAACCCTTCTATGACAACGGCTACTTCGGTAGACGGACGACCACGTGACTATTTTGCAACCGGGACAAAAACGTTCCTTCGCAAGCTAGGACGTATGAAAAGGTATTAATGGACGGTCGAAGCACATGCCTTAACTAACGTAGAACGGTTGCATACATAATGGTCGCGTGGGAAACGGATGCCCTAGGGCAGACGGACAAAATGACGGACTACGACGGTAGGACGGTAAAGAGCGGACGGACAAAGGTTGCCGGACGGATTAATGAATGACGGACGGTTTTCTAGAGCCGGACGGTAATGAAATGGGCTACGACGGTAGTTCTGACAGCGATGTCTTCGTGACATTCGGGACAAGTATGACGGGTTGATCTCCCTTAAGATTATGGCCAATATGTGTTCTCTCAAAGAAAGTATGTATGTACACATGTATATACCCTCAATGAATGTTATGTGAGAACAGTAAAGAATATTTAAAAGTACGAATATACATATATACATTATATTCATGATAAAATAAATGTTATGTATGATTGTCTTTAAACTAGAACTCACCAGTGTTAGCTGACTTTTAGTATACATTTCAGGTAAAGGAAGAAAGGGTCGTGCGATGGCGTGAAGGTTACCCGACACAAGACTGACATCCCACTTTAATATATGTGTTAAGACTTCCGCTGTCAAGTTATGTTATATTATGTAATTGAATGACGAATGAATTGTAATTGAATGATGAATGTTTTTAATTTAAGTTCAGTATTTATGACTATGTTTATGAGTAAATCCAACGAGTGAGGTAACCCGGGAAAGGGGCCTTACAAATCACGAATAAAATGATATCTAATTTCAATGTGCTTTGTTTTACTGTGCTTAACAAGATTATTTGTAATAGACATTGTAGCATTATTATCAATAAACATGGGGGTTCCTGTAAAATTCAAACCGTAGTCTCTTAATTGCTGTTGTATCCACAAGATTTATGAACAATAACCTGCAGCAGCAATGTATTCTGCTTCGCATGTGGAAATGGAGACCGTAGTCTGCTTTTTGCATTGCCAGGAAACTAGACGATTACCCAAGAACTGGCAATCACCTGTAGTAGATTTCCTGTCCAAACAACAACCACCAAAATCAGAATCAGTGTAAGCATTGAGTTCAAAGTTAGAACCATGAGGAAACCATAGTCCCAATCTTTGTTTTCCTTTTAGATAACGAAAGATTCTCTTTACTGCAATCAAATGAGATTGTTTTGGTTTCGCTTGGAACCTGGAACAAATACACACAGCGAACATTTTATCTGGCCTTGAAGCGGTTAAGTACATGAGAGATCCAATCATTGCACGGTAGAGTCGGCAATCAACTTCTTTTCCATCCGGGTCAGAATTCAATTTATGGTTGACCGGAATTGGAGTATCATATGGGGTACAGTCCTCCATCTTGAATCGGCTCAAGATGTCCTTTACATACTTGGACTGATGAATAAAGAAACCATCTTCCTTCTGATTAACTTGAAGACCTAGGAAAAATGATAACCCTCCCATAGCTGACATCTCAAACTTTGATTTCATAATACTCTCAAACTCTTTGCATAATTCTTCATTTGTAGAGCCAAAAATAATATCGTCTACATATATCTGTACCAATAGGTATTCTCTCCCTGCTTTCTTAATGAATAAAGTCGAGTCAATATGGCCACGAACAAAATCATTCGCCAGAAGATGTGTAGACAACGTTTCATACCACGCTTGAGGAGCTTGATGAAGACCATAGAGAGCATTATCAAGCTTGAAAACTTTGGACGGATTAATTGGATCTTCAAACCCCGGTGGCTGACACACATGAACTTCCTCCTTGACTTTACCATATAAGAAAGCACTTTTTACATCTAATTGAAACACCTTAAAACCTTTATATGAAGCAAAAGCAAGAAACAACCTTATAACTTCAAGCCTAGCAACAAGCGCATAAACCTCGATGTAATCAATTCCCTCTTGTTGATTGAAACCTTGTACTACTAATCTTGCCTTATTTCTCACCACAACACCTCGATCGTCTTTCTTGCATTTAAACACCCACTTCGTACCAATTGGATACACACCCTTTGGAAGATCTACAAGATTCCAAACTTTAAGTTTGTCAAACTGAGCAAGTTCTTCCTGCATGGCCTCTATCCAATTGTTATCACTCAATGCCATTTTGACATTCTTTGGTTCGACCTGAGAAATAAAATAGGAATGTGAGCATACATCAAAAACACCAGTCTCTTTAAAACATGTATACAAGCAAGTGTTGTCAAGAGTAGAACGCGTTTGCACTCCATCACGCAAATCCCCAATGATATTTGAAATCGGATGAGCTTTGAGTTCCTTGATTGATGCAACCTCAGGAACTGGCAACACATTAACTTGAGTTGTATCAGATTGATAAGACAGGTCTTAATTAACTGGTATCCCTGAGTCCAGATTTGTAGGAATCTCCCCTGATCCTGTGACAAAATAGAAGGTTCATCAACTATCAACGGATCAGCAGAAGAATCTTGGAAAATAACATTTTCATCATCACTATCAGACTCTTGTGTTCCTGAACAAGAAGCAGCATTAGGAGCTGGAGCAGATGTAGAAGGAACAGATGAATGTGGAACCACAGTCGGTAGAAAACCACTATTCTGTGCATCTTGACATGAGTCATATAAAACAGCAGCTTCCACAGGAGAAATATCAGAAGGTAAATGAAAAGACTTGAATAAATTCTGATAATCAAAAGCCCAGTCTGGTCCAATCGCCATTTGAGGTAAAGACCGATTAGAACAGTCAATATGAAACCATTTTTCAACTTGGCGAGTCTCTTTGTTATAAACCCTCTTGGAAGTAGAATTAGCAACATACCCCAGAAATATCCCTTCAATTTCCTTAGCACTGAACTTGGTTGGGACATCACGAACTTTCAAAAGGGTGCATGGATTACCAAAAGGTAGTAAATATTTCAGATTCGGCTTACGATTATTAAGCAACTCATAGCACGTCTTGTTGTGTCGCTTAACGGTCAAGACTCGGTTCAAAACATGACACGCAGTATTTACAACATCAGCCCAAAAAGTAACTGGAAGCTTAGAATCAGCAAGCATCGTACGTGCAGTTTCAACTAAAGTCCTGTTCTTTCGTTCAGCAACACCATTTTGTTGAGGTACATATGGCGCACTAAATTCATGATGAATTCCCTTTTGAAGACAGAATAACCCCATTTTGCTATTCTTAAATTCACTGCCATTGTCACTCCTAATTCTTCTGACTTTCTGTTTGAATAAATTCTCTAAACCCAGAATTAAGAATTGTACCAACTTTGTGGTTTCGGCTTTAGAAGCAAGGAACTTAACCCAAGAAAATCTAGAGTAATCATCCGTTACCACCAGAAAGTAAGATTTACCGCCAATGCTCCTGATACTAATCGGTCCAAACAAATCCATATGCAGTAGCTCCAAAGGAGTTACAATAGAATTATTTGTCTTAGATTTGTGGGACTTCTTGTGTTGTTTCCCCTTCTTGCAAGGAATACAGTCATCAAGAACTGAAAATTTCATTTTTGGAACACCAAAAACCAGATCATTTTTCACAAGATAATTCATTTTCCAATAATTGATATGAGCAAGTTTCCCGTGCCACAAAATAAAATCTGACTCAGACGCCTTGGAGAGTAAATAAGTAAGAATTGAATCCATAGTAGTAGCAACACTCATGTCTAGGACGTATGTGTCATTTCTCCTTAGAGCCTTCATTAGAATCCATTCGTCAAGAATCACAAAGCCCGGTTTCAAGAGATAACACTCAGAATCATTGAAATGAAATAAAAATTTCTTGTCACACACTTGAGATACACTTAAAAGATTATGTTTAAGTTGCTCCACATAGTTCACTTTCCCAAATTTGAATTTTTCATTCTTTAAAGTACCTTGACCAGTTATGTACCCGCCTTTATTTCCAGCAAAAGCGACATAACCACCATCAATATTAATCACATCTTCTAACAAACGAATATTCCCTGTCATATGTCGAGAATAACCACCATCCACATACCACGTATTGTTGATAGTCCTCCTTGGTTGTCCCTACATAAACAAAGAAAATCAGTTAGAAATTGGAACCCAAGCCATTGTGGTCTTGGGTCGTCCAGATGGATCAAAATAAACAACTTCAAGTAACTCACAATCAACATTGTCATTAACCTTTGGAACATAAGATTTATGATTAGACCTTTTCAAAGAAGACAAATTATGATTATTTGAAAAAAACAGTATTAGATTTATGATTAGAACTTTTCCAAGTGTTGACTCAAAACTCCCTTAGGCGAAGATAATAAGTTCGCTTCAGCCAAAACAAGCGAATTTGATATCAAGCAAACTTGACAAGTTCGCTTACCCAAGAAATCTAATAAGTTTGCTTACTGATAAGTTCGCCTACTAAGTTCGCTTAAACTGAGAGAAGCGAACTTAATAAGTTTGCTTACTAAGTTCGCCTGCAACAACTTTCAGCAAGTTCGCCTAAACCAGCTGAAACAAACTCAGCAAGAACTTTAACCCAAACACGAAGAACCAACACCAAAAATAATCATTTCTAACAGATTAGAAGGAATTTGAAGAAATTAAACCGTATGATTTAGTATTTCATGAATTAGAACACTTCTATCGGATCAATTTCACCAAAATCAACCTCAAATTCATGAATTCAGCAGTAAAATCAGTTTCAAGAACTTGTAAACTCCATGGATACAAAAATGCTCAATTTCTTGTCAAATTGTACACAAAAACGCCTCTAATCACCAAGAATCAAACGCAAATCATGAGCAAATGCTCTGATACCACTTGTAGGTCCTGTAGGTCCCTGATTCGGTGCGTGACGGATCTCTAGACTCGCGGTACGACACGGTGATAACGTGCGGAATCCATGATCAACGTGCTCGTGTAACTCAATCAACAACAACGGTGTAAATAAACTCTTTGTATTCCACAAATATCAGGTTACAAGAATTCTCTCTCATCTACTCTGATATCGTCTCACCTCTTTCTGTCTATTCTAACTGACTCTGTTATGTATATACAAGTTCGCTTCACTGTGCTTAGGCGAACTTATTAAGTTCGCCTCTAATAGGCTAAGCGAACTTAATAAGTTCGCCTCTGATAGACCAGGCGAACTTATTAAGTTCGCCTCTGATAGGCTAGGCGAACTTAATAAGTTCGCCTCTAGCAAAACTTACATAGAATTTTATCAACAGTTACAAAACATGTCCTAACAGACTCCCCTTTAACTGTTGCTAACAATTCTATCAATTACAAGTCAAAAACTCTAAGACTAAGACATAATATCTTCAAGCTCGTTGTCACCAGAATATGCTCCAACAGACTCCCCCTTGACAACAGCTTCAGAAGATTGTCATCAGTCTTCATATATCATCAAACATACTGTAGTCTTCGTCTTGTTCATCTGCACACTCTCTCTTATATCTAGAAGAAAACTTGGGAGAAGGACCCCTTGTTAACTTCTGTCTGCAATATTCAGTTTTTGCAAAGGAGAACAACCAACAATTAACATTTCCATGGAAATTGGAAAAATAAAATATTTTTGGTTTTTCAAACATAAGAAAAACAAAACGTTTTTGGTTTTTCTCTATACAAACTGAAATGTAAAATACAAAATCACATATTTTTGTTCGAACATCACGAGTAAGAAGATCATATCAGTATATATGAGATATCAATCACACATCTTGGATATAAAATCCATATAATATCAAAAGGTATCCTATGTCATTCTTTCAAGCCTTGACCAATCAAACCAATATCTTTCAAGATTATCACACTCTATCTTTTCAAGACTTTTATATTGCATGTTATGATACGCGATAAACATTCAAAGAAAATAGAATCAGGCTATGACACAAAAATTCAAATTGTCAATATTATAAGATTTGAAACTAAAGCATCTCATTCCCACTTTCTTTTGAGTTAAGGTACCATTTAAGTATGAAATACAACGTGTACCCCACTAGTATGCCAACAGAAATTAAATGCACCATCTTCAAGACATATGGGATTTTACTAAAGATTTTCCTAATTTCCAGAATGAGGAGACATCACTTAGCACACGAATAGCAGAATCCAAATTGGATTGTATAGGAATCAATGAGATTCAGAATCGAATGATTCAATGTTTTGGCTTATATATGTGGAATCATAAGATTCAGGTACGTGGATCCAACTGTTATCTGGATTATGAATTCAATGGAATCAGTAAAGATGGTTTATCAATATGATCCAAGGGCTAGTATATGTTTGACAGATGTTGTCAAGTACATATCTGGATTATACTTCAAATTGCATGCTTTTAGGGACATGGGCACTGAAGCAAATCGAATGAATAGTGCTAAGGACATAACCCGAAACTGATCTCATAGGAAAATCTTTATTAAAAGCTAATATTCTTTATCTGATAATGATCTTTTAACGCACACACCCAGGCATAAAATGGATTTAAAGCACAGATGTAACATATGAAATTATGTTTTCACACTACTAATGGTTCAGTGACGCTTTTAGTCTACTGACAATTCAAATTATATGCATACACAACACTATCATTTCCTATTTGTGTAGTCTCTGAAGTTTAGATCAAAACATAAAATTCAGATATATTAACATAAAGCACCAACCAGTCAATCTAAGGTCATACGTGAAAGAACATCTACTGATGTACTATCATCTCTTCTTTAACTTCAAGTAATGTCGCTTTTATATTTTTCAATTTATTTGGCTTTTTCAAAATCTTTATGAAAGAAAGTAAAACAAACGAAAATAAAATCTTCCATGAAAACATTTTAAGAAAAACATTTAACTTGGTTACTCATGATTAAGCAAGTCAATCAATTAAAAACTCAAACCGATGTAATGTAATTGAATGTCATTGCCTCTGTCACCAACACAGTTCTGTACTCCCCCTGTCCTGTAGACTCCCCCTCAACTAGTCAAATGGTTGCATCAACGACTTTATGCGCACCATCGTCATCCTAAGTTTCAGGTTATCATTTGGACTTTCCAAAACATTGTGTGTGACATATTCTCCCCCTTGAGCATCAAGTCGTTGAATCAAATAGATTCTCAGTTATCAACAACTCTTTACTCTTGCAGATGTCATTCCCTGTCATGTGCTTAGAACCACCACTATCAACAACCAAAATGGTATTAATAGTCCCTCTTGGTTATTCTGCACATCTAACAAGAAACATTAATTTGAAATTGGGACCCAAGCCATGGTAGTCATGGGTCGCCCATCTGTATCAAAATAATAAACCTCACTCCATTCACAATCAAATCTCTCATCAATTTTTGGAGATTGTTCTGACGAGTCAGAAACAGAAACTTTAGATTTCCAAACATACTTCTTTTCATTAAGTTCTTTTTGCTTAAAATGTGAAGTGTTTGAACATTTTCTTTCATTTGAAAATTGATTTGATTTTGAAAACTCTTGTTGTTCTAAAAGTTTTCTCAATCTTCTGTTTCTCCTCCGTCTTTGAGGTCTAGATAGCCTAACCTCAGATTTTGAATTACCCTTTGGTGTAACATGAGGTTTAACCACATTTGGGTTAACATAAGGCTTACCAGGAGTTCTTACCTTTTCTGGAGTAACATGTCGGTTACCTTTGACGTTGTGAGGACAAGCAATCCTAAGGTGACCAACAAGACCACAGTAAAAGCAAGATCTGTTCTCACGATAATCTCTCATATAAGGAATCTTCACACGATTAGATGCACTTGAAGAAGATTCTCCTACATGAACTTCTTTTTGGTTTATTTGCTCTGGAACGCCAGATTTTGCAACAGGTTTTGATTCAGGCTTCATCTTCTTAGGAAATACATGCTTCTTCCCTTTATTTTTGTAAGGACAGTTCACCACAATGTGTCCTATCTCATTACAATGAAAGCATGTACGCTTATCTTTATAATCTCTGACATATGGAACTCTCCTTGAGTTTGAAGAACTTCCAAATGTATAAATTCTAGATGAATTAGAATCAACCTTCGAGTCTTCTTTCTTAATCTCTTTCGGTATCCCCTCTACCTTAGCTTCATCAAAATATTCATCATCACTCTCATCAGAATACACCATATCTTCACCTGTGACTGGATTCACCTTCAACACAGTCTTAGGATCTAAATCCTCATCGTTTATAATCTCAGGTGTAACATAATAATTTCCGTTGAATGGTGGAGGAACATAGCCAATACCACTAGTTCCCTTCCCCTCTTTAGTATTATTATGATAATGTTCTAATAAGAATGATGAATTTGCAAAGCTTTGTAACTTTCTATGTAATTTGATCACCTCTGCATTAGATTCAGCTAGTTCCTTATCTTTCTCAGCAAGATTATTATTTCTTTTCTCAATTTCTGCAAAGGACATATCCAGGTGATATGCCTGCTCTTTGATCTTCAAAGTCAGAGAAGTTATATCTCTCTTCAGTGATTCTATTCTTTCAATACACACATTCTCATTATCTTTTAATTTCTGATTTACCGTGTGCATCGATTTCATATCACAAATGAGGTTTACATTGTCATCCATAACCCTCATCATTTTATCCTTAACTGAAACACAGTTAGAACAAAACGTTTCAGAGTTAGAAAGTACCTCAGCTTTTTCTTCTGAAGAAGATGCACCAGGAGCCATGAAAACGTCATCATCAGCTTCACTCTTTTGATCAACAATGACAGGCTCTGCATCAGTTTCTAATTCACTCAGATCATCTTCAACTGTCTGAAAACTTTCTTCAGTCATCACATCAGTCTCAGTAGATTGAGTACTTTCACCAGAACGAATACTCTCACTATCAGTTAAATCTGTAGAAGAATCACTTTGAGAATAACTCGGCTTCTCCAATACTTCGTTGATCAAGACTACAAACGCTTGAGAAGTTGCTTCACCCTTTTTCTTTAATGATTCCCATAGATCTCTTCAAGTTGGACACTTCCCGAGACTATGAATGATTTCTTTAGGTAAAGACATCGTTAAAGTTTCATGCGTTTTCATCTCTCGATCAAACTTCTGCTTTTCTATTTTAGTAAGAGCTGTCACTGGTTTAGGAACATCATAATATCCCATATAGTCATAAGTAGGATGCACATATCCTTCAAATATGGATGTCCAAAAGTTTTCATCAGTTTCTGATACGAACTGTTCGAACCGGACTTTCCATCTACGAAAATCTGATATGCACAAAAGTCTCGGTGACATATTTCCAATATCATTATCATCACACGAAATTGACATTTTGAAATTTTGGCAAAAATATTCGGAAAAAAATTTTCCCGCCAAAATACTCTTTTTAAAAAATTTCGAAAATTCAAAATTTCAAAAATGATTCAAAACGAGATGGATTTTCCCGCCAAAATACTAAGTTCGCCTGATACTGTACAAGCGAACTTGACCCGAGCGAACTTGACCCAAGCGAACTTGTTAAGTTCGCCTGACCTTCACCAAGCGAACTTATTAAGTTCGCCTAATACTGAGAGAAGCGAACTTATTAAGTTCGCCTACTAAGTTCGCCTGCAACAGAATTTTAAGTTCGCCTGGTTCAGCTGTTTAACCCAAACACGAACCAAAAATTCCGAAAATCATGATTTCTGATCAAAATGATGGAATTTAGCAATTCTGAACCGTATGATTGTGTAGAAACTGATTAGGAACAATCCTATCGGATCAATTTCTTCAAACCAATCCAAAATCAATCCAAATTGATCAAAAATCTTCCATTTTTATCAAGAACACGAAAAAGATGAAAAATCCTTCAAATTCTCTGAATTTGATGTTGATTGGACACGAAAACACCACGAATCTTTTGCTAATCAAGAGCATAAGCTCTGATACCACTTGTAGGTCCAGGTAACTCAACTACTGATCGAACTCGTGATATGACGTTTCTATAACACGAAGTGCGGAATCCTTCGTATTAACGTTTGTATACTAATTGACAATTCCAACAACACGCATAAATAAACTTCTCGTTATATTCCAAATCACTGTGGTTACAGACTCAATCAGACAAGTTTTTCTCTCCTTGGATCGATCACTTCTAATGACTCTGTAACACCTATATATAGAAACACACCTGCTGTAAGCGAACTTGTTAAGTTCGCCTGAAACAGATTAAGCGAACTTAACAAGTTCGCCTCAGTTATACCTAAGCGAACTTATTAAGTTCGCCTCTGATAGACCAGGCGAACTTAACAAGTTCGCCTCTAGGCTCACTAGTTAAACACTTAGCAACTTTTAAACAATTACATACCAAAAACATAAAGACATAAAATCTAACTATTACAAGCTTTTGTCATTACAAATCTATGTCCTAACAGGTCCACATGACTCATCTTAGATCGATCTCGTGACAGGACATATCGTTAACGCGGAGTGTGGAATCCTACCATATTAACGCTTTGTATAACAATCGACAATATAAACAGCGGTAAATAAACTTTCTCTTTTATATCACCAAACAGAGTTTTACAGAATACTTGATTGTTCAATCTATCACACGCGTAATAAACAGACTCTGTAAACTCTATATTTATAGACACATGTTCTGCAACAGGCGAACTTAACAAGTTCGCTTAAAGATTAGTTCGCCTCTAATAGACCAGGAGAACTTATCAAGTTCGCCTCTAGCAGAACTTGTATTTATACTTAGACAAATCTAAACAATTACTTACAAAACATAAAGACAATAAGACCTAAACTATTACAAATCTTTTGTCATTCAATCTATGTCCTAACAAGAATTGATATCTTGGTTGTGTTTTATTCGAAGATCCATACGATTCAGGACTTACAATTGGTATCAGAGCCATTGAAGTCATTCAAGGCTTGGTTTTAGATATCAAGATTCAAGATTCACTATTTGAGGTATTGTTTTACAGTTTACGGTTGATTTTTGTTACTAATCGGCAGTGATTGTGTTAGTTTTTCATATTTTTCTGCTGAGAATCGAGGAGTTCTTTGATATTTTTCATGGAATCGTTGCTGGTTTGCTTCTGATTTGGAGAATTTTTCTTGTTAAAATCGTAAAAGGGAAAGATTTTGTTCATCGTGTTCTTAGATGGTGATTGAGGTGATTGAATTTCAAAAATTGAAATTTCCTAAAATTTCGGGATTATTTTTGGAATTGAAATCAAGTAAAAAAATCTTGATTCACGGCAAAGCATTCATGGTATTAGTTCTTGGCATAGCTTTACGGTTTCAGGTTTACTGTTAACATCACGGGCTCTAGTTCACGGCTTGATTACATCTCGCGAAGGTTCAGGAGTTCAGGTTCACGGGTTTGTCTTAGGATCAAGCTTTACAGGTGAGCTTCACTGGAAGAGTATTTCACGGGATAAGTCATGGTTTTAGTTCTTTAAGATAGGTTCACGGGAAAGCTTCACGTCTAGAGAATTCACGGGTACGCGTTCACGGGTAATCTACTCGGTTTTCAGGTTCACGGCTAGGCTACTCGGTTTTTAGCTTCACAGCTTCTTGAATTTGATCATTCACGGCTCTGACGAGTTCACGGTTATTGCTCGAGTTCACGGCCAGACCAGAGTACACGACTCATTCACAGTTCACGGGTTATATTAAAAAAAAGAGTTTTTGGCGGGAAAATATTTCGTGGTCAAAATTTTTGAGAGGACGTTTATACCTCTATTTGGAGTTAATTTTAAAAAGTTGACAATTCGGATATTTTTTGTGAAAATTTTGGTGGGAAAAATCCGAAACTTTACTTGGTCAAAATTTTGAGAGGACGGTTATACATCATGACAGATTCAGTTTTGAGGAGTTGACAATATAAGATTTTCAGTGAAATTTTTGGTGGGAAAATACATCTTGTCAAGCCAATTCACAAATATCTGATAAATTGGTTTCTACATTTGGAGCAACAGGAACAAATGCATCATCTTCAGCTTCAATTCCACATGAGGTAACATCTAATCTCTGTTCTCAATTATGTATTGATAAGGTGGGGATGTTCAGAAAAGAAAATGATGATTTGAAGTTTGAAATTGAAAATCTTAAATATCAGAAATCAAAGTTTTCTAAAACTGAGAAAGCATATAAGGAAGTGATAGAAGCAAGTAACAAAGATATTTCACTTCTCAGAGAACAACTAAGTCAAAAATGTTGTGTGTTAACTGATGCTTAAGAAGAGATTAAAAGGTTAACTGTTGAATTAGAACATGCCAAATCAAATTTTGCTGAAGCAAAGTTTAAAGTAGAATTTTTTGATCAATCTAGTAAAGTAGTTGATATGCTGGAAACCCAACTTCATAAACCTGGGAATGGGTCAAAAGGGATTGGGTACAACAATATGCCTCCTTCTTTCAATGGAAATTTCACCATTGTTCCTCCATTTGTTGAGGAACAAGTAGCAGAGTATAAGGTGCTCTCTTCTGGCCTTCAAGCGAACTTGTTAAGTTCGCCTGACCTTCACCAAGCGAACTTATTAAGTTCGCCTAATACTGAGAGAAGCGAACTTATTAAGTTCGCCTACTAAGTTCGCCTGCAACAGAATTTTAAGTTCGCCTGGTTCAGCTGTTTAACCCAAACACGAACCAAAAATTCCGAAAATCATGATTTCTGATCAAAATGATGGAATTTAGCAATTCTGAACCGTATGATTGTGTAGAAACTGATTAGGAACAATCCTATCGGATCAATTTCTTCAAACCAATCCAAAATCAATCCAAATTGATCAAAAAATCATCCATTTTTATCAAGAACACGAAAAAGATGAAAAATCCTTCAAATTCTCTGAATTTGATGTTGATTGGACACGAAAACACCACGAATCTTTTGCTAATCAAGAGCATAAGCTCTGATACCACTTGTAGGTCCAGGTAACTCAACTACTGATCGAACTCGTGATATGACGTTTCTATAACACGAAGTGCGGAATCCTTCGTATTAACGTTTGTATACTAATTGACAATTCCAACAACACGCATAAATAAACTTCTCGTTATATTCCAAATCACTGTGGTTACAGACTCAATCAGACAAGTTTTTCTCTCCTTGGATCGATCACTTCTAATGACTCTGTAACACCTATATATAGAAACACACCTGCTGTAAGCGAACTTGTTAAGTTCGCCTGAAACAGATTAAGCGAACTTAACAAGTTCGCCTCAGTTATACCTAAGCGAACTTATTAAGTTCGCCTCTGATAGACCAGGCGAACTTAACAAGTTCGCCTCTAGGCTCACTAGTTAAACACTTAGCAACTTTTAAACAATTACATACCAAAAACATAAAGACATAAAATCTAACTATTACAAGCTTTTGTCATTACAAATCTATGTCCTAACAGGTCCACATGACTCATCTTAGATCGATCTCGTGACAGGACATATCGTTAACGCGGAGTGTGGAATCCTACCATATTAACGCTTTGTATAACAATCGACAATATAAACAGCGGTAAATAAACTTTCTCTTTTATATCACCAAACAGAGTTTTACAGAATACTTGATTGTTCAATCTATCACACGCGTAATAAACAGACTCTGTAAACTCTATATTTATAGACACATGTTCTGCAACAGGCGAACTTAACAAGTTCGCTTAAAGATTAGTTCGCCTCTAATAGACCAGGAGAACTTATCAAGTTCGCCTCTAGCAGAACTTGTATTTATACTTAGACAAATCTAAACAATTACTTACAAAACATAAAGACAATAAGACCTAAACTATTACAAATCTTTTGTCATTCAATCTATGTCCTAACAAGAATTGATATCTTGGTTGTGTTTTATTCGAAGATCCATACGATTCAGGACTTACAATTGGTATCAGAGCCATTGAAGTCATTCAAGGCTTGGTTTTAGATATCAAGATTCAAGATTCACTATTTGAGGTATTGTTTTACAGTTTACGGTTGATTTTTGTTACTAATCGGCAGTGATTGTGTTAGTTTTTCATATTTTTCTGCTGAGAATCGAGGAGTTCTTTGATATTTTTCATGGAATCGTTGCTGGTTTGCTTCTGATTTGGAGAATTTTTCTTGTTAAAATCGTAAAAGGGAAAGATTTTGTTCATCGTGTTCTTAGATGGTGATTGAGGTGATTGAATTTCAAAAATTGAAATTTCCTAAAATTTCGGGATTATTTTTGGAATTGAAATCAAGTAAAAAAATCTTGATTCACGGCAAAGCATTCATGGTATTAGTTCTTGGCATAGCTTTACGGTTTCAGGTTTACTGTTAACATCACGGGCTCTAGTTCACGGCTTGATTACATCTCGCGAAGGTTCAGGAGTTCAGGTTCACGGGTTTGTCTTAGGATCAAGCTTTACAGGTGAGCTTCACTGGAAGAGTATTTCACGGGATAAGTCATGGTTTTAGTTCTTTAAGATAGGTTCACGGGAAAGCTTCACGTCTAGAGAATTCACGGGTACGCGTTCACGGGTAATCTACTCGGTTTTCAGGTTCACGGCTAGGCTACTCGGTTTTTAGCTTCACAGCTTCTTGAATTTGATCATTCACGGCTCTGACGAGTTCACGGTTATTGCTCGAGTTCACGGCCAGACCAGAGTACACGACTCATTCACAGTTCACGGGTTATATTAAAAAAAAGAGTTTTTGGCGGGAAAATATTTCGTGGTCAAAATTTTTGAGAGGACGTTTATACCTCTATTTGGAGTTAATTTTAAAAAGTTGACAATTCGGATATTTTTTGTGAAAATTTTGGTGGGAAAAATCCGAAACTTTACTTGGTCAAAATTTTGAGAGGACGGTTATACATCATGACAGATTCAGTTTTGAGGAGTTGACAATATAAGATTTTCAGTGAAATTTTTGGTGGGAAAATACATCTTGTCAAGCCAATTCACAAATATCTGATAAATTGGTTTCTACATTTGGAGCAACAGGAACAAATGCATCATCTTCAGCTTAAATTCCACATGAGGTAACATCTAATCTCTGTTCTCAATTATGTATTGATAAGGTGGGGATGTTCAGAAAAGAAAATGATGATTTGAAGTTTGAAATTGAAAATCTTAAATATCAGAAATCAAAGTTTTCTAAAACTGAGAAAGCATATAAGGAAGTGATAGAAGCAAGTAACAAAGATATTTCACTTCTCAGAGAACAACTAAGTCAAAAATGTTGTGTGTTAACTGATGCTTAAGAAGAGATTAAAAGGTTAACTGTTGAATTAGAACATGCCAAATCAAATTTTGCTGAAGCAAAGTTTAAAGTAGAATTTTTTGATCAATCTAGTAAAGTAGTTGATATGCTGGAAACCCAACTTCATAAACCTGGGAATGGGTCAAAAGGGATTGGGTACAACAATATGCCTCCTTCTTTCAATGGAAATTTCACCATTGTTCCTCCATTTGTTGAGGAACAAGTAGCAGAGTATAAGGTGCTCTCTTCTGGCAATTCGTCAGACACTGTTGAATCTACATGTTCATCCTTAGATTCTCAGATTAAATGTGTGAACAATTCTGATGCTTCTACTTCATGTGCAGCAAAAAGTAGAGACTAAGGAATGTGATAGTGAGAATGATGAGTCTAAAGAAATTTGTTTTTGCAGGAATAAAACTAATTCTAATTCTGGTTGCAAAAATAAAACTAATACTTTTAAGGTCAATGCTTCCAAGAGCACTGCTTCTAAGAGCAACAAACCCTATGTGCAGGCTTGGAAAAATGTTACTACAAATTCAAAATTTCCTACATATAGTGATGGAAAAACCAGATTTGTTAAACCTGTCACGAATAGAAATCATGAAAAATATCTTTTTAAGTATTCGAACAGGGACCTGTACAAGCTGAAGGAGAAAAGCAAGCAGGTTGAAAAGCCTAGGGTGAATGTTCAAGCCTCAAGTGCTTCACCTAAGCACTTCACCAAAGCTGAGTTTTATACAAAGTAAGATCATCATTATAAGAGGTTTGAACAAGACCATGCTCAGAAAAACATGAAGTATGCAAGCTGCTTAAAGAGAAGATGTGATCAATCTTATCACTCACAATCATCATCATCTTCATCATCATGGTCAAACAGATCGGGATAGGCTGATTATGCTAGGAAGCAGACATGCTACACATGTGGCAAAGCTGGTCACATTGCAAGACACTGTAGGTCCACAAGGCTCTTTTACGGATCATTCTCGTGACAAGACATATTGTTAACACGGAGTGCGAAATCCAACCGAATCAACAATTGTATACACAAAAGACAATAGAAACAATCACGTAAATAATATTCAAGATTGTATTCCAACAATCATAGAGTTTACAGACTCAATCAGACAATTCGTTCACTTTTGTTCTCCTTTTATGATTCTCCTCAAACTGACTCTGTAACCTCTATATATAGACATCTGATCTGTATTAGGCGAATTTAACAAGTTCGCCTCTAACAGACTAAGCGAACTTAACAAGTTCGCCTCAGATAGACTAAGCGAACTTAACAAGTTCGCCTCTGTTAGACTAGGAACTTGACAAGTTCGCCTCTAGCATAACTTGTATAAAACACTTAGAACATTACATACAAAACACATAAAGACATTAGATCTAAACTATTACAAAGATTTTGTCATTACAAACTATGTCCTAACAGACTCCCCCTTGACAATAGCTTGATCTTCAGTCTTCAGTCTTTATTATGAGCTTTTCCAATTATCCGGTAATCTGCTGCCTGCATGCACTCCATATCTTCTACAAATCTCCAATACTCTCTTGTACTACAATCCTTGTTCTTTCCATTCATCAGTGAACATGATTTCATTCTTTCTCAATGTTCTCTGATCTTTCTTTGAAAAATTGATAAGATTCATTGCATCATAGAAACATACAATGACCTTATTATCTATGTCTTCAATCCTTGCTTCACCAGTATTAACATCAACATACCACCATTTCATATTCCCAAGAAAATCTTAAGGAATCTTCTTCAACGGTATCTTGTGTACAACACGTACCGGTTTGAACTTGTACTTCCAGGTCACTTTCCCAGTCTTTTGATCTATTATCCTCACTCTCTTTCCTTTCTGAGGCTTTAGCCTTTCATACTTTCCCAAACCACCTTCTCTCTTGATCAGATTAGCAATCATATCCGCTAAACCAAACTTGGATCTATTAATAAGTGGTTTTGAAGCTAGACCATTCATTTCACACCTTGGCAAGGTATTGAAATATTTGATCATCGGCTTTAAGTACTGAACACCATCAGATCTTTTAATAGCTAACAATTTTGTGTCATTATCATAAAACCAACTTATGATTCTTCCAACACACCTCTCTTTATTCACATATTTTTCTTTCTAAACAGGTTGTGCTTCAGACTTGGGTGGCACCTTCATCCAACTATTCACAACTTCTCTCCACTGTTCTCTAGTCATCTCTGTATTTCTGTACATCACATGTTCTTCATTCACCTTAAGAGACACAGTGTGAGTAGTATCAGCTTCAGCATCTATATTGGATTGAACATTCTCATCATCAGTATCCATCTTGGATTCAGCAGTATCTTCAGGCACAGTGATATCTTCAATAGAGTCCATAGAATCTGTTACTCCTTCATAAGAAAACTCAGGAATAACATCATCTTGGATGAAGTTATAAGGAACATTAAGACCATCACTGCCTTCATAAGTAACATTATCTTTATTTTTCTCTATCTCTATCTTCACTATCTCTCCTTCTTCCACGTCATTATCAGACACATCATCTTCAATGTCATTGAATAATTCATCAATCTCATCCAGACATTCTATCTTCTCATCTTCTTCCTATTCAGAATCCGCAAAGAATTCCAATAGCAACACTTATTCATTTACTCCAGAAGCATCCTTGTTTCCTTCAATTGTTTGAGATGTCGACTCCCCCTGAACTATAGATATAGGATTAACGTCAGCGTATTGACGATCACCCTCAGTATTTCCAGTAGGATCATTGTCTTCATTATCCTTTCTTTAAATGGACTCAGTGTAACACACATCATGGATCCTTAACTCCCCCTGAGCGTCAAGACGCTCAACAAGTTTGGATACCAATGCTTGCATGTCAGCAATCTGCTTGGCTTGAGTCTGAATCACCAGCTGTCTTTGAGAATCAGTAGATACAAGAGTATTCACCTAAGTTTGTAAAGTAAGCACTTGAGATTCAAGGAAAGTAATCCTCTCAGAATCAGAAGGCTTTGAAGGACCAGCTGAAGATTGAGGAACCGAAGGACTTAGAGTAATCACCGAACAAGAGTTATAACAGGAGGTGAATCTTTAGACCTTGGAGGTGTAACTATTAAGGAAGCAACAAAATTAGCATCCTCTACACCCTGTGAAGAATGAGCAGCAGCAATTGAAGCAGACATAAGCTTCTGAGCTTTAGGATCCGGATTGAAATCACTATCAGTATCAGAACTCTCATCCACCAATGTTCTTTTTCCAAGTACTGATCCGGAAGGAGGATCCCGAACAGACTTCCGTCTTGGTCTTCTGGCTTGAGATTTAATATGTTTGCCAGCATTTGCCAATGGTATATCAGTTAACCTCTCATAATGAACTGAGCAAAAATCTCTAGACGCATCAGAGTCGGTTTCTTCAGACACAGGCAAAATTTTTTCACTTGAGCTGGAACTAGAATCATTCTCTGTCACTACATTCCCTTCAGCTTCATGAATGGGTGAGTTCATAGCATCATCAACAAAATCATCCATATTCATCCCTAGGTCTTGTTCTTGTTCTTGAACGACCTCTTTTTGAACAGGTTCATTAACAGGTATATCAACATGAGCTTGTTGAATAGGAACTTGTTCTGGAATAGGAATTGGTTGTTGTACTGGAACTTGTTGTTGTTGAGGAACTTGTATAGGTTGTTGTTGAGGTTGTTGTGGTTGTTGTACATTCTGACCATGTCCTTGAGCCAACTCTTCAGGATGAAAACAGTTGTCATTTGGCGGTTCAACATAATCAGGATTGATTAAGTGACCAAATAATGGAGTTTGAACAGGAATCAACGCTGCGTTATGTTGTTTTACCTTAGTGCAATATGTAAAAATTCTCTTTGACATCGGAGTCAATGTTAAACGAATAGGATGCTGTGGGAGATCAGGAATAAGATGATTCATAATCATTTGGATGAACCGAGGATACATTAGAAATCCTTAACCTTCTGCAGGAGTTATTTGGATAACCATTTCCCGGTAAATATAAAGAGCAAAATTGAATCGCTTGTTCAATGTCAAAGCCACCATAGCAGCTTGAAGAGCATTTTTTAATCCATCTGTACCAGCTTTACGAGGAGATAAGCATTGGATAATCACATGCATTTCACCAACCAAACCACTCTTACGAGCTTGTGTATCATTAGGTCTTCCATGGTAACCCATCCTCTGAAAACATCCCATAAGCAAAGTTCCAGGATATGACCTAGGATCATCAGCAGCACCACCTAGAGCAAGAGCAGAACGAATAGTCTCTGACGATATTGCAATCTCTGTATTGTTCACAATAGCACGAAGAACATGAGGTTCTACGTCTGTATCTTGATGTACTGTGTCCCAAAATTGTTGAATATACACCAAGCTGATGTATGGATCTACAGATAAGGCTACACGGAAACGTGAACGATTTAAGAACCCAATAATTCCTTGAAAATTAACGGCCTCCGACATGTTAGGATCTAACAGTGCCACCTGGTTATGTTTGAAAATTAACGGCCTCCGACATGTTAGGATCTAACGAGCCATCTGAAAAGTATTTGGACAACAAACACATTAGACAAATAATAAACACACACAACAAGAAGTAAAAAAAATTTTGTATAAAAAAAATTTCAAACACAAAAAAATATTTCAGAAGTCCAAAATCCCTCAGAGCCCCTAGGCGAACTTAGTAAGTTCGCTTAGTGTTATAAGAGGCGAACTTAATAAGTTCGCTTAGACAAGTTCGCTTGAACAAGTTCGTTTGAACAAGTTCGCCTTTGCTTGTCTGCCGTTTCAAATTCTCACACAGAAATCAAAAATCATCAAAATGATGTAGAAACATGATATACCCACTGGAATCACATTGTCAAACAATTACAACATACTATCAAGCTTCAATTTAATGAGATAAGACAGATTTGGCATCAAATTAGGTCAAAAATTCAGATAACAAAAATTCGACGAGTCCGAGATGAAAAAGGTCTAAATTCTCACGATTCAACGGATGAAAAACAATAAAAATACCTTAGGAATGATCGCAATTCAAATCCAAACAAGAAGATACCAGGAAACAATCCAACAACACACTGATTTTGACAAATTTTGAAAATCTCTCAATTACAGACAAGTTCGCTTAAAATGTCTGAGAAGACAAAGTGACTAAGTTCGCCTAGACAAAAATCCTTATACACATTAAGTTCGCTTAATTAGGCGAACTTGTTAAGTTTGCTTAACAAGCCCCAGGCGAACATATTAAGTTCGCTTCACCAACCTCAGACGAACATATTAAGTTCGCTTCACCTCAACCAGGCGAACATAACAAGTTCTCCTCAACCTTTTTCCTTGAACAATTTTCCAACTTTCAACACGTCATTTCTTGAACTTCCGTCAGCAGCATGTATCCGATCCAATCCCAAACATTTTAATAAAAGCTTAGAATTTTTCATGGAAAATAAAAAAAAAATCTTTTTGAATTTTATCTATACAAACGGAATCACATATTTTTGGATTTTTATCTGTACAAACTGAAATCACATATTTTTGAATAAACATCATGAGTAAGAAGATCATATCAGTATCCGAGTAGTTCATCACACAGTTTAGCAATAACCAAGGGTAACCTATGATATGAAACAATCCAACTCATTATTGTGCACTTTGCATCTTTTTCATTTTTACATACTCTTTTCAGTATTTATAAATCCAACATATTTATTTCTTTGACATATTTTTCTCAAAGGTCTCTTGTCTCTTTTCTTTTCTAACAATTTACTTTTCTTTTCAAACATTTCATTCAATTTGAATAATATTTGAAATGATACGCGATAAATTTCAAAGTAATTAAGATCAGGTTATGAAATGCTCAATTATTCATACCGAATTGGTAATATCAAGCATGAATTCTTAAATTTGTCAACATTATATGATTTGAAACTATAAGCGTTTATTCTCAAAATTCATGTGATTTAGTACCATTTAGATGAAAAACATCGTGTACCCCACATATATGCCACACAGAAATATAAATTGCACTATCTTCAAGACATATACAGTTTATTTTAAGATTAGATCAATTTCTAAGATGAAATTATCTCTTTTAGCACAAGTATAGAAAAGCAGATCCCAAAGGATATAAGAATCATGATGATTCAGAATCAGAAGATTCTAATGAATTGGCTGTATAATGAGAATCAACCGATTCAGGTATGAGAATCCAACTATTATCTGGATAAGTTTCAATGGAGTCAGACTAGATGATGCATCTAACTGATCCAAGGGTAAATATATGTTTCAACAGATGTTGTTTGAAAGCATATCTTAGTTCAACAACACATTGCATGTTTTTCGGGCATGGGCAGTGAAGTGAACTGAAATAGATTTGTGCTAAAGATATAATTCAATATTGGTCTCATGAAATTCTTTAAAACCATATATTCTTTATCTGATAATGATCTTTTACACACACACCCAGGCATATAATGGATTCAAATCACAGATGTAATCATATCATATTTAATTTTCACACTACTATTTGTTTCAAAACGCTTCTAGTCTATTGACAATTCAAGTTTCAAAACTCATTCACAAATTTAAAAACAGATTATCAAGATTAGAGCATTCAAAACACTATCATTTCTCCTTTATGCAGACTTTGAAATTTAGATCAAACCAACTCACTTTAAGCAATCATATATCAAAGGTCTACTAAGGACGTGTGAAATGAACTAATCACTGATGCTATATCATTTCTTCTCTAACTTTAAATGATGTCAAATTTTATATTTTTCACTTTGTTTTGACTTTTTATAAATTAAGAAATTTTTGACTGAAAATTTAAAGTGCAGAAATGTAATAAAGCAATAAAAGAAATTAAAAACAAAATTTTCCATGAAAATCTGATTTTGAAAAACTTTTATTCGGGACTGATCATACCTATCATTTTGATTAGAAATTCAAACCTGGTACGATCAAATGCCTTGGTAAACAGATCAGCAAAATTATCATCAGTGTGAATCTTTACAAGCTCAATCAACCTTTTCTCTGCACAATCATGAATAAAATGATATCTAATCTCAATGTGCTTTGTTTTACTGTGTTTAACAGGATTGTTAGTTATAGATATTGTAGCATTATTATCAATAAGCATAGGGATTCCTGTAAAATTCAAACTGTAATCTCTTAATTGCTGTTGTATCCACAAAATTTGTGAACAACAACTTGCAGCATCGATGTATTCTGCTTCACATGTAGAAATGGAGACTGTGGTTTGCTTTTTGCATTGCCTGGAAACAAGTCGATTAGCCAAGAACTGGCAACCACCTATTGCAGATTTCCTGTCTAAACAACAACCACCAAAATCAAAATCAGTATAAGCATTGAAATCAAAGTTAGAACCATGTGGATACCATAGTCCCGGTCTTTGTTTTCCTTTCAAATAACGAAAGATTTTTTTTACAGCTATCAAGTGAGATTCTTTTGGTTTTGCCTGGAATCTGGAACAAATACACACAACGAACATTATATATGGCGTTGAAGCGGTTAAGTACATGAGAGATCCAATCATTGCCCTGTAAAGTCGACAATCAACATCTTTTCCATCCAGGTCAGAATTCAACTTATGATTGACCGGAATCGGAGTATCATATGGGGTACAGTCCTCCATCTTGAACCGGCTCAAGATGTCTTTGACATACTTGGACTGATGAATAAAGAAACCATCTTCCTTTTGATTTACTTGTAAACCTAGGAAAAATGATAACTCTCCCATAGTTGACATTTCAAACTTCGACTTCATAACACTCTCAAAATCTTTGCACAACCCTTCATTCGTAGAGCCAAAAATAATATCGTCCACATATATCTGCACCAGTAGGTAATCTCCCCCTGATTTCTTTATGAATAAGGTCGAGTTAATCTTGCCACGAACAAAATCATTTGCCAAAAGATGTGTGGACAACGTTTCATACCACACACGAGGAGCCTGATGAAGACCATAGAGGGCCTTATCAAGCTTGAAAACCATATTCGGATTAAGTGGATCTTCAAACCCCGGCAGCTGAAAAACATAAACTTCCTCCTTGACCTTTCCATATAAAAAAGCACTTTTCACGTCCAATTGAAACACCTTAAAACCTTTATAAGAAGCAAAAGCCAGAAACAGCCGTATAGCTTCAAGACTCGCAACAGGAGCATAAACTTCGATGTAATCAATTCCCTCTTGTTGATTGAAACCCTAGACAACTAATAATGCCTTATTTCTTACCACGACACCTCGATCGTCTTTCTTACATTTAAACACCCATTTTGTACCAATTGGATACACACCCTTCGGAAGATCTATAAGATTCCAAACCTTGAGTTTGTCAAACTGAGCAAGTTCTTCCTACATGGTCTTTATCCAATTGTTATCATTTAAAGCCATTTCAACATTCTTTGGTTCGACCTGAGAAATAAAACATGAATGTGAGCAATCATCAAGAACACCAGTATCTTTAATACATGTATACAAACAAGTATTGCCAATGCTAGAAAGTGTTTTCACTCCATCACGCAAATTTCCTATTATATTCGTCACCGGATGATCTTTGAGTTCCTTGATTGATGTGACCTTAGGAACCGGCAACACTTCAACTTGAGTTGTATCAGATTGATAATAAAAATCTTGTTTACTTGGAATTTTTTGAGTCTAAATTTGTCGGAATCTCCCCCTGAGCCTGTGTCGAAGGTAATGGATCATCACCAATCAAAGGATCAGCAGAAGAATCTTGAAAAATAGCATTGTCTTCCTCACTCTCAGAATCTTGTGGTCTTGAACAAGAAGCAACATTAGGATCGGGAGCAGAAGTAGATGGAACCGGTGAATTTTGAACTGCATTTGGTAGAAAACCACTATGTTGTACATCCTGACATGAATCATAGAGAACAACAGCTTCTTCAGGAGAAATATCAGAAGGTAAATGAAAAGACTTGAGTAAATTTTCATAATCAAATGCCCAATCTGGTCTAATCGCCATTTGAGGTAAAGACCGATTTGAACAGTCAATATGGAACCATTCATCAACTTGGCGCATCTCTTTGTTATAAACCCTCTGGGTAGTATAATTTGCAACATACCCTAGAAAAATCCCTTCAATAGCCTTAGCACTGAACTTGGTTGGGATATCTCTTACTTTCAATAGGGTGTATGGATTACCAAAAGGTAGTAAATATTCCAGATTCGGCTTTCGATTATTAAGCAACTCGTAGCATGTCTTGTTGTGTCGCTTGACGGTCAAGACCCTGTTCAAAACGTGACACGCAGTATTCACAGCCCCAGCCCAAAAAGTAACTGGAAGCTTAGAATCTGCAAGCATTGTGCGTGCCGTTTCAACCAATGTCCTGTTCTTTTGTTCAGCAACACCGTTTTGTTGAGGAACATATGGCGCACTGAATTCACGATGAATTCCCTTTTGTAGACAGAATAAGCCCATCTTGCTATTCTTAAACTCGCTGCCATTGTCACTCCTAATTCTTTTGACCTTCAGATTGAACAAATTCTCCAAACCCAGGATTAAGTATTGCACTAACTCAGTGGTTTCAGCTTTAGAAGAAAGAAACTTAACCCATGAAAATCTAGAGAAATCATCCGTTACTACCAAACAGTACGATTTTCCACCAATGCTCCTGATACTAATCGGACCGAACAAATCCATATGCAGCAGCTCCAAAGGAGTTACGATAGAATTCTTTGATTTAGATTTGTGTGATTTCTTTCGTTGTTTCCCCTTCTTGCAAGGAATACAATCATCAGGAACAGAGAATTTCATCTTCGGAATACCAAGAACTAGATCATTCTTAACAATATAGTTCATCTTCCTATAGTTGATGTGAACTAGCTTCTTGTGCCATAAAATAAAATCTGATTCCGACGCCTTGGAGAGTAAACAAGTAGGAATTGAATCTGTTGTAGTAGCGACACTCATGTCAAGGACATACGTGTCATTTCTCCTCGGAGCCTTCATGAGAATCCATTCTTCAGGAATAACGAAGCCCAGTTTCAAGATATAACACTCAGCATCATTGAAATGGAACGAAAACTTCTTGTCATAAACTTGTGATACACTCAAAAGATTGTGTTCAAGCTGCTCCACATAATTCACCTTCTCAAATTTGAATTTGTCATTCTTTAAAGTACCTTCACAGTTATGTACCCGCCTTTATTACCCGCAAAAGCGACATAACCTCCATCAATATTTTTGACATCTTCAAGCAACCGAATATTCCCTGTTATATGTCAAGAGCAACCATTATCCACATACCACGTATTGTTGATAGTCCTCCTTGGTTGTCCCTACATAAACAAAGAAAATCAGTTAGAAATTGAAACCCAAGCCATTGTGGTCTTGGGTCGTCCAAATTGATCAAAATAAACAACTTCAAGCAATTCACGATCAATGTTATCATTAACCTTTGGAACAGAAGTTTCACACTTAGACTTTTTCAAAGAAGACACATTATGCTTAATTGGAAAAACATTGTTTTATATATTATTATCAGATTCAGAAGTTTCCAAAAGTTTCTTCAATTTTCTGTTTCGTCTTCTCCTTTGTGGTCTAGACAGTTTAACTTCAGGTGGAGAATCTTTTGAAATTCCAACATGTGGAATCTCAAATTTCTCTTGACAAACAAATGATTTAGAATTCAATTTATCCCGCTGTTTAAATCCAGAAGATTTAACAAAAGATCGACAAGGCATATTTTTCTCCATATTAGAAGTCGACTTTCCCTCATCTATTCTTTTCAGAATTTGTACCACTTTTGATTGTGAAGGAGCAGTCTTCAATTTGCCCTGGTTCTTATAAGGACAATTTATCAGAATATGACCAGCTTCATTGCAGTGAAAACAAACTCTTCTCTCTTGATGATTTCTAAAATAAGGGGTTTTTCTTAAGTTTGAGGAACCATCAGATGAGTAAGCTTCAGAATATTGTACATAACACTTTACTTGCTTCTTTGGAACATAAACCTGTGTAAGTACCTTTGATGAAAGCATCTTTTGATGACCGGAAGCAACAAACCCACTTGACTGTAAAATTAGGGAAAGCTTAGGTGTAATAACATTCACCTCGTCAGGTTCAGTCAGAATACATCTATCACGAGTAACAGTTTTTACAACTGTTGGTTCATCAAGTTTCACCTGTTTTGGAATATCTTCAACCTTCTTCTCATCAAACACCTCATCCTCAGAATCAGACTCATAGATCATCTCCTCCCCAGTCACTGGATTGACTTTCAACACTGTCTTTGGATCTATTTCCTCTTCATGAATAATTTTAGGTTCAACCACATAATTTGCATTAAATGGAGGAGGAACAAATCCAATCCAAAAAACTCTCTTAGTAGGATCAACATTAGCATTAAAATAATCCAATACTATAGAAGAATTTTCAAAATTTCCAGCTTTCGATGAAGTTTGATCACTTCAGATTCTTTGTCAGAAATGTCTTTGTTCTTTTGAGCGACAACTTCATTTCGTTTTTCTATCTCAGCATAAGTCATATCCAGATGACAAGCTTATTCTTTATATTTCAACCCCCAGAGAATTTGAGTCTCTTTTCAAAGACTCAATTCTATCGATGCACAAATTATCATTATCTTTCAGTTTCTGATTAACTGAATGCATCGATTTCATATCACAAATCAAGTTTGTGTTATCACCCATAACCTTTTGCAATTTATCTTTTACAGTAATGCAGTTAGAACAGTAAATATGACAAACAGAGTCTTTTACCTTTGACGGATCAGACATGTCTGCCATGAAAACTTTGGCAATGGGAATACTCTCTGAATCAGCACCATCTAAAGCATTTTGTGTTAGAACAATATCATCTTCAACAACACCTGATGCAATATCATAATCAATATTCTGCACTTGTTCTATCTCTTCATCAACGCTCGGCACACTTTCACCATCACTCGAACTATCATCATCAGTCGACCCTTCGGATTTTTCAGAATGAATCTCTACTATAAATGCTTGACTTACCGTACCCACCAAATCTTCCAGATGAATACCCCAGTCATAATTTTCATCGTTCTGAGCAACCAAAGCCGATGATGTAGATGCATGATTAGAATTACCAGATGAACCATGTGACTGATTATGATTATTCTGAAAATTATTCGGCTTCTTTTGAGAATCAAACTCAACTGGCAACGCACTTTGGTTTTATCAAATCCCATGATTGATCGACTATTAGACACAATATACTTTCTGCGAGTCTTTTCAAGAAATCCTTTGCTTGACGCATCAGCATAGCCATATTCCATTGGATGTTCATTTCTTCCAGATCAACAGGATCAATCTGTCTGAAATATTCTTCAATAACCTCAGGATCATGAATTTTCCCTCCAATAAAATTTTCACACGAAGCCATGAATGAGGAAAACATAGCCAAATAATCATCAGCAACCTTTTGATTCATATTGTGAGTTCCAGACGATGAAGAAGCTGTAGTTGTAGAGAAACCAGAATGACTAGAATGACCAGAATGAAGAGGAACTCCAGAACACTGATCATTAGAAGTATGTTGAGCATCACCAGAAAAAAATGCAACTCCTGTACCAGTTTTACCAGAAGTCTTGGCAAAATACATTGAAGGATCTTGTATATGTTCTATATTAGTCTCCTTCTTCTTCATATTCATATCATGAGATTGAATCTTTCCAAGAACCTCTTCCAGAGACATTGATTTTTACTTGATATTCTCTTTTATTAAAACTGTATACACATCAAACTTAGATGGTAATGCCTCCAAAAACTTATCGTTAATCTCTTCAGTCTCATACACCACAGAAGTGTAGGTCCCTCGGGTGTGGCGGATCGTCACATGCAAGTGGGTCCACTAGTCGGACCGGGTGCGGAATACCCGTGACTAGGTGGAGAGTCTTACGAAACAAAGTAAACCGACAAGAGAATCACTTTAAACGTTCTTTCTATTATAAACACTTGAAGGTTATAGAGAGAAGTACTGAGATTACAATTTACGTATTTGCTACTATGACTGCGTACCTATCTACTGTCAACCATTCCTATTTATACAAGACCTAATGCCTGCGCACTTAGCAAGTGCGCAGGGCAAAATGCTCTTGCGTACTTAACAAGTACGCAAAGGTATTCTTGCGTACTTGCTAAGCACGCAGGAGCTTTCTCCTGCGCACATACAAGTGCGCAAAACACTTAGAGAATTATGCAACATTCAATATATAAAAGTAAATACAACTCGATAAACTAATACATAAAGAATCTTACATACAAAGATAATTACAAACATTAAAGTACAAACTAAGACTCTATCTATCCAGAGTGTTTTTCACAGGAAAGTGCTTCAACAAACTCCCCCTTAACAACAGCTCTAGATAATCTTCAGTCTTCAGTCTTCACATCTTCGGTCTTCACAACACTTGATCTTTAGCTTCCATCTTCTTCTTGTATTCAAGACAGAACTTAATCACCTTGTCATATTTAGAAGCAGGGAGCTTTGTCCATTCATTAGTGTGCACGCAATACCTGTCTGCTAGTGCCTCCAGATCTTTCACAGAGAAGTTAATGAAGCAGACTTCATCAAATACTCTGATTAGTTCCCTCGGCACTAAGCATCCAGTTTCTGACCGTACCTTTCCAATCACCACAGCCTCGCCCGTCTTTGGATCTACGTACTAGTACCACATGTCACCAAGGATATCTGAGATAACTTGCTTAGGGAATCTTGGTTTCACATAGCACTGGCTTGTATACCAATTTCTTTAAGAATTTCTTAGTCACAGGATGTCTTGATGTCTTATCCTTGACTCTCTTGGGCACTTGAGGCTTGAACACTTCGAATTTCCCAGATCTTGCTTCCCGCTGCAGAACCACCCACAAACCCATCACCACTGCATGATTAGAATGACCCAACAGCTCTCGGTTTGCTAGGTTCGCAAGGTCGTATTTGGGTAAGGAGCTGAACGCTTCACTGGTGGGTTTCAAGTATTGAACCCCCTAGATCTTTTGATTGCGAACAGCTGCTTATCCTCCTCGAACCTTACAGCCAAGATCATCCTTGTTGCTCCTTGTTTGTCTATTATAGACGTCTTTTGCCACACAGGAGCTGGACCCTTTGATGAAGTAGAAGGCATATATTTTTCTTTCGGTGCCTCTGGGTCCACAGGTGTAGGGTCAACTGGGGAGGCTTCAGTCGAGGCTTCCACATTACTAGCATGCTCGACTGAACTTGTGTCGAGTTGAGCTTCGAAGGATGGAAATTCAAAGATCTCTCCATCTTCTAACTCGTACTCTCCTTCCTCGTCACCCTTGGGAATTTCAATTACAACATCCTCATCGTCATCATCCCAATTGTCACCAGAGTCGATCTCTCCTTCTTCTAGATTAAAGAGAGCATCGATCTGTACTTCCTTGGAATAGTCAGGCTCTAGGTATAGGATCTCATCATCAGATAAGTCCTTAAGCATGTCAGCCACTGACTTTCCTTTCTCACCACCACCACCAGAGGTATCACCACCCTCTTGATGAGTAGACTCCCCCTGAGCCATTGGAATAGCAGATATGGGCACGATTGCTAAAGCTTGGTGCTCACCTCCACTAGGACCGGCTTCGGGATCCTTGTCTTTGTCGTCATCCTTAGTCAAGTCAACAGGATGACAAGCTTCATCACCAATGGGTGTCTTTTATTTCTCTTTCTCCCCATGAACATCAAGCTTCTTGGTTAGATCAGCAATTAGTTTGACCATCAGCGCATGCTCTTTCTATTGAGTATCAAACCTCAGTTCCAAGGATGACCTGTGACCTAGAATCATTTCATTTTTCTTGATTAGGAGCTCGTTCTGGGTCATGACGTTCTTCAGTCTTTCATCAGTCCCCGTTCTCTAGCTACGTATGATTCTAACTTCGTCTACCAATGAATTAATCTGTGCTTGTTGAGCGTCAGACTCCTCCTTTGATTTCTGAATAGTTTCCAATAATCCAGCAACTTGGGTTTCTAGAACATCTATCCTTGCAGCATTCGGATCAGGATGTCTGGATGATGATGCCTCGGCATTGTGAATAGGGGAGGAGAAGATGGTATCGAAGTCAAACCCTTGTGTGAAATCTCCATAATTGAAGGGTTGACTTAGAGGATCAATGGTGGTTGTTGGGATTGAGGATGTGATGAGGGTTGTAGGAGTTATGGTAGGGGTGATGGTGACTGACTCCGTGAGAATTGGAGTAGTCACCGCCACCTGCGCAGTTGTGATAGGGAGGGTCACTATCACAGGGATCTCCTCTATGATTGAAGTGACGGCCACGTCAAGTTGCACCTGTGGCCTCCTTCTCCTACGGTATAGTTGCTGTGAAGGTGGGGTGGAGGCTGAATCCGGACTAGCAGCTGAAACTTGTACTTGCTGAGACTTCCGTTGTGTAATAGCTATTTTGGAGCTTGGGCTTGTGAGACTTCCATTGTTGTTTGCCTTTTTTACAAGGCATACAGTCATCTACAACGGTAAATCTCAGTTTAGGAACCCCGGTTACCAAACCGTTTTGGACAAGATGATTCATTTTACGATACGAAATATGTCCGAGTTTCCTATGCCACAAGATAGAGTCAAGCTCTGTCGCTTTGGTAAGAAAACAAGTAGCAACTGATGAGGTGGTTGTTGCCACGCTCATATCAATCTGATAGGTGTCGTTTGTCCGTGCTGCTCTCATCAGGATCCAATCTTCAGGAACTTCAAAACCAGGTTTGAGAATCAGGCATTCTGACTTGTCAAACATCATCGAGTACTCCTTGTCACACATTTGGGAGACACTCCACAGGTTATGCTTTAGCTGCTCGCAAAAGTTGACATTGTCAAAGTTGACACAACCGTTCGAAACCACGCCTTGACACGTGATGCTGCCGCCTTTTTCTCTGGCAAAGGCCACATAGCCGCCTCTGAATGGTTTAACATCTTGAAGCAAGGCCATGTTTCCTGTCATGTGCCGGGAGCATCCACTATCTACATACCAGCTGTTAGAGATAGTACCCTTCGGACGTCCCTGCACGAGTCACAAAAGAATTAGTTAGATTTGGAGACCCAAGCCATTGTGGTCTTGGGTCGTCCATCCTTTTCAAAATAAACTACCTCTTTTAACTCACAGTCGTGATGATTGTTCAAAATTGATGAATCTTTAAAAGAATTAGAACTAGGAGATTGAGAATTTTTGGATTTGGCAGTCCAGGATCTCTTCTGTTTCTTAACCGGAACATGAGACTTTGATTCAACTACAGCAGGTGAACTTGTGGAAGCTTCACCTGATTCTGAAGTCAGCTGTTCTAGCTTTCTCAACCTCTTGTTCCTTCTCCTTCTCTGTGGTTTAGAGCGTCTCGCCATAGGTTTCTCACCAGTATGTGTACTACCAGAGGTAGATACACAAGGTACAGCAGGTTGCGTTACCTTTCTTGAAACAGATGGTTTAGCTTCAGATTTGATCTTAGGTTTTACCATCGGTTTGACTGGTGGTTTCCCCACATTTTATTTTAGACATTTGGGAGGTTTCACTGATGGCGACTTAGGGATAACAACTGGTTGTGAAACAACATGCCGTTTCCCTTGGTTCTTTGAAGGACAGTTCACAAAAATGTGACCAACCATGCCACAGTGAAAACAATTCCTCTTGTCTATATAAGTTCTCTTGTAAGGCTCATTAGATCTGGCCTTAGTAACTCAGCATTATGAGCAAGAGGAGTTGGTTTATGAACAGGAGTCTGAACCTTTACAGTTTGGTTTTTGGGAGTATAGTATTTTTGCAAATTTTCTTTGTAACCAAGCCCATAGTGAGCTGAAAAAGCCTCTTTCTTTACTTGGTTAAGATTTTTATAACCCCTATAAAGAATTACCTTTAGTTTATCATTTTTTTCAATGATATCGGGTTCAGTTAAAATGCAATTATCAACATTAGTGATAATGTTTTTCTTTACTTTCTGTTCAGTTAACAACTCCTCAGATACTACTCCTTCAGGGCAAGTGTTAACAGACCCATCATCAGAAGCAGTATAGAACTCCTCACTAGATGTGGAGTTAGCCTTACATGAGGATTCATCCTTTTTAGGGGAATCATCCTTTTCAGAGGACTCATCAAGACAAGTCAGATCAATGTCTACCAACCTGTTGACAAACTTCCCACTAATTGGTGGAGGAATGGCATTAGTACCAAGTCCTATGCCATTCATTTTCCTCACTACAGATTCGTAGTGTTCCACCACAAAACGAAAGTTTTTCAACTTCTCATTAGAACATTTTACTGCAAGATTTCTTTTTGCAGTTTGTTAATTTCATTGTTCCTTTTTTCCAACCCTCTGTATGCAATATCCAAATGAACCTGTTGATCACTTATTTTTAGGGAATATTCCCATTTTTCCTTTTTCAACATTTCAATTGAATCTTTAAAACGTTTTTCATTTTCTTTATAGTTTAGAGTTGTCATACTTAGGGGTTCGATTTTCTCTTGGAGCTTAGAATTTTCAAGTTTTAGCCCTAGACATTTAGAACATGAAATAACAGAAAAAGGATTAGAATCTACCTCAGACGATGAACTTGTTGCTTCTCCAATGGCCATGAGAGCAACAGCAGTAGTAGATTCCTCTTGATCAACTACATAAGCTTCCTTTTCTTCAGCTTCCTTTTCCATAGCTTCCTTTCTCTCAGCTTCCATCAACTCCATGATCTTAGCCATGAGACCAACATGAGTTTGAGAAATGATGGCATCCTCCAGATGAACACCCCAATCAAAGCTTTCGTCCTGTTGAGCTGCCAGTGCATTGGACGAACCACCTTGGCTTTGATTGTGGTAGTTTGGGTTGTTGTGGCCATGGCTGTTTCCTTGGCTAGGTCTAGTAAAACCAGAGGCCAGTGCTATGTCTTTCTGACACTCACGAGCAAAGTATCCATAGTTTAGACACTTATAGCATTTGGCCTTAGATTTGTCAAACCCGACCTTGGCATTAGAATGCCCGCCAATGAACTTTCTTCCTGTTCTGTTCAGGAAACGCTTGGCTCTCCTCAATAGCATGGCCATATTCCATTGAATATCCATGTCCTCCATGTCATCAGGATCCACTTGATTAAAATCTTCTTCAATCGTCTCGGGATCTGTAAGCTTGCCACCTATGAAATTCTCATACGCAAGCATACAAGATGAGAATAGTGCTACATGATCTTCAGCTATTTTGGCTATAGCTGATTGGTTAGCTGAAGACGCAGCAGGAGAATTTGTTGAGGTATGTTGATGATGAGACCCCATCCCTGATCCAGATGCATATCATGCATGAACACCACAACCATTTGAGTGGTCTTCTTCAGTAGAGTTTCCAGTGAAAAGGGCAATTCCAAAGCCCGATGACTTGGATGTAGAAGTCGTCCCATGAGACATAGAAGGGTCTTGTATCTGAGGTCTTCTTGAGCTCTCCTTCTTTCTAAGATTCATGTTATGAGCTTGAATCTTTCGAATTGCCTCCTCCACTGTCAACTCATAGAATTTTGGATTCTCCCTCATCAGGGTTGTGTACATTTCAAATTTGGGTGGCAAAGCATCCAAAAACTTCTCCACCGGCTCTTCATCGGGATACTTGAGTTCCAAAGCCTTCAACTCAGTCTGTAGATGATAGAATCTAGAGATGAGGTCATCTAAAGATTCGTTCTCTAAAAATCTGAAGCATTCATACTGCTTCCAGAGTAGATCCCGCTTACACTTCTTGATATCACTATTTCCTTCGAATCTTTTATGTAAAGCTTTCCAAAGATCCTTAGAATTGTCATAACCTCAAAAATTGTGGAACAACTCCCGAGTTAATGTCATAGTGATTGAACCAAGAGTCTTCTTTTCTCGATCATAAGCTTTCTTTTCTTCATCAGAAAGTTTAGAGATAGGTTTGGGCATGGTTTCATCAAGATAGATGTGTGTGGGATGCTTATATCCCTCAAGGATTGGTATCCATAACGATGAGTCGGTATAAGAAATGTAGTGCTAAAAACGTGCCTTCCAATTAGAATAATTGTTTACGTTCAGCAACTTTGGCGGTTTCTGTGGTGTACCGATCTCATTATCATAGTTTAAAAGGTTTCCAAGATTCTGAAGATTCAACATATTGAACACTTAGTCAAATTTCAAAAAAATCAGACACCGTTGCGCACTTGATATTGGCCTTGCACACTTGAGAAATGGTCTTGCATATTTAAGATTTGCTCTTGCGTACTTGATAAGTACGCAGGAGTAAATGATAAGTACGCAGGATATAACTTAAGTTCGCACAAGATCAGTCTTGCGCACTTGTAAGTACGCAGGCGATTAGTCTTGCGTATTTAGTAAGTACGTAACAAAACTGTACTTTTTGCCAGAAATGGTAAGTACGCACAACACCTTTTCAGCAACTCTCGCCAAACTATTCCAGTCACTGGAAAATCGCCGGAGATAATAAAAATTGGACTGATGAACAATGCAAACGAGCCAAAGGGTCAGAAACTTGTTTCTAACCAACCTTTGATACTCAAATACACAACAAAATTCGGTTTTTGAGTGATTTTTGCTTCTAAAATAGTGCTCAAGAGAACAAAAATACCTCCTTTTGCTTGTAAAATCTCTGTAGAAACTCTCCAAACTCACTCACAACACTCGAAATCAAGAGCAATGCTCTGATACCACTTGTAGGTCCCTCGGGTGTGGCAGATCGTCACATGCAAGTGGGTCTACTAGCCGGACCGGGTGCGGAATACCCGTGACTAGGTGGAGAGTCTTACGAAACAATGTAAACCGACAAGAGAATCACTTTAAACGTTCTTTCTATTATAAACACTTGAAGGTTACAGAGAGAAGTACTGAGATTACAATTTACGTATTTGCTACTATGACTGCATACTTATCTACTGTCAACCATTCCTATTTATACAAGACCTGATGCCAAGTGCGCAGGGCAAAATGCTCTTGTGTACTTAATAAATACGCAAAGGTATTCTTGCGTACTTGCTAAGTACGCAGGAGCTTTCTCCTGCGCACATACAAATGCGCAAAACACTCAGAGAATTACGCAACATTCAATATGTAAAAGTAAATACAACTCGATAAACTAATACATAAAGACTCTTACATACAAAGACAATTACAAACATTAAAGTACAAACCTAGACTCTATCTATCCAGAGTGTTTGTCACAGGAAAGTGCTTCAACAAGAAGCACTCGACAATTCACTTAGCAGATGATAGAATCTTGTAGCGAGATCATCCAAGGATTCATTTTGAATGTGCTTGAAAACCAAGAATTGCTTCTTCGGTAACTCTTTTCTACTCTTCTTTACATCCAAACTACCTTCACATCTTTTCTGTAATGCTTCCCACAGTTGTTGAGTAGACTTGAATTGTTTAAAACTGTGATATATTTCCTTCGGAAGAGACATCGAAATACTCGCCATCGCTTTCTTTTCCCGATCAAACAACAACTTTTCTTCTGTGGTTAACGCAGACACCGGCTTTGGAACATCATCCTTTCCCATCCACGAGTAAGTCGGATGCGTATAACCTTCTAAGATTGGAATCCATAGACTGGTATCGGTAAAGGATACGAACTGATCAAACCGATCTTTCCAATTAGAATAATCAGCAAGATTTAACAACTTCGGCGGTTTCTGAGATGTACCAATCTCATTATCATAATTGAACATATTAGTTACTTGAACCATATTTGCCATTTTCCAAAAAAAAATTTCAAGTGTTGAACACACACTACCCTTAGGCGAAGATAGTAAGTTTGCTACAGATACACCCAAGCGAATTTAATATGAAGCGAACTTAATAAGTTCGCTTAAACCAGAATCAAGAAATCTGATTAAGTTCGCCTAAAAATTAAGTTCGCCTAATTTAAGAGAAGCAAACTTGACAAGTTTGCCTGCTAAGTTCGCCTGCAGACCAATTCAGCAAGTTCGCTTGCTTCAGCGGAATCAAAAATCAAGAACAGCTTCAACCCAAAAACACGAACCCAATTTCACCAAAAATCTTCATAATTCACTGATTTGAAGGAATTAGACCAAATTAAACTGTAGGATTGTGTATTTTCTCAATTAGAACCTTTCTATCGGATCAATTTCTTCAAAATCCACTTCAAAAACACCAAATCAGAAGCAAAATAAGCTTGAAAACTCCATGGAAATGAAAATTTCAAAGATGATGAATTTCTTGTCAATTTGCATACAAAACCGTCTAAAGTCACCAAGAATCACGAGCATAAGCTCTGATACCACTTGTAGGTCCACATGGCTCTTTTACGGATCGTTCTCGTGATAAGACGTATTGTTAACGCGGAGTGCAGAATCCAACCGAATCAACAATTGTATAAACAAAAGACAATAGAAACAATCACGTAAATAATATTCAAGCTTGTATTCCAACAATCATAGAGTTTACAGACTCAATCAGACAATTCGTTCACTTCTGTTCTCTTTTTCTGATTCTCCGCAAACTGACTCTGTAACCTCTATATATAGACATCTGATCTATATTAGGCGAACTTAACAAGTTCACCTCTAACAGACTAAGCGAAGTTAACAAGTTCGCCTCAGATAGACTAAGCGAACTTAACAAGTTCGCCTCTGTTAGACTAGGCGAACTTGACAAGTTCGCCTCTAGCATAACTTGTATAAAACACTTACAACATTACATACAAAAACATAAAGATATTAGATCTAAACTATTACAAAGCTTTTGTCATTACAAACTATGTCCTAACATACACTGCATGCATCGTCCTTATGAGCCCTATTACATGAAAAATCAGAGGACTACACCAAGGGATAGAACTTGCTTTAAGCCAATGAAGGCAAATCAGCCTAAGGCAATGAAGAGTCAGTCTCCCAGAGTTAAGCCCTTTGATGGTGACTGGAATGCTGCAAAGAGAAACAAACAAGCTTATTTTGAAAGACAAAAGGTTAAACAAAATAAACAAACAGTGAAACCTAAAGTCTCAGTTTCAAAAGAGACAAAACTGTCTGTTTAATCAAAGCCTATTGGGAAGGCTAAGGAAAATATTGTGGCAACACTAGTAATTGTTACTAACAATGATATGTGTTTGCAGGAAGTATCTTACATTGATGCTTCAGGAATGCCCAGGTCAACAATAGCTTGGGCACCTATGTCTAACTAATCTTCTCATTCGTGCAGGGACAGCCAAGGAGGACAGTCAATAACCGACCTTGTATGTTGATATGGGTTGCTCCAGGCACATGACGGGTGACATCTCTCTGTTACATAACGTTAATACTTTAACGGGGGATATGTTTCCTTTGTACGAGATAAGGGAGGTAAGATCAGCAATAAAGGTACAATTTACTTTGGTACATTATGCATTGAAAATAATGTGTTTTTGAAATTTGAGAATGGTTACAAAAAGATTTTTCTTTATAGTTTAAATTTGTACATCTTTTTTAATTTTAATGCAAAAATTTAGGGGGAGATATGAGAAAAATACATCAAAAAGAGTGTTTTTAAATTTTATTAGTGTGAAGAAAATACAAAAAGAGTTTTCTTAAATTTCCTAGAGTCAAGAAAAATTCGAAAAGAGTTTGTTTTTGAGGTTATTTAACAGAAAAATACAAAAATATTGTTTATGTCTAAGTCGGAAGTTTGCAATTAAATGGGAAGTGATATGAATGTTCGTTTTTTAAGGCTAGGATCAACACATGTAAGGCACTAAATTGAAAAGACTAGGATTAGTGTTAGATATTTTGATAGGCTCTGCATGTGATACACTTGAACAAAATAGTATTATGGCCTTAGTGGGGAGTGTCTCATAAATCAGTGCAATTTGCTATTCCTGTTAATAATCGAGAACTTAAACATAAAGGTTGATGAACTATGGATAACCCTTGTTCTATTGGGATTGCACTAACCGGGACGCTTCACAGAGGGGTTGCGAGATTGACTTGATACAAGTCTGTAAATATTATATATCTATATAGTAAAAAGACATGCATTGACATGGAATAGATGAAAAAACGCTCAATGATAGTGCAAAGCAGATCTGCAAAGCAGAATCTTGAGCAAAAAGACACGCAACTTTAATGTCGTGCTATAGTAATAAATTCAAAAGATATGCAATGACATACATCAAAATATATGTCTAAAGACATACATATTATTATTGTAAATATTTTTCTTTTGGGAATATGTGATTGGGAATGGATCTCTTGTCAAGGCATGTAAGTTCGTAGTGCTATGACCCTAAGCTTCTGATGATTGTGAACATGTAAGCCCGTAGTGCTATGTTTTTTATCAAATTTTGTCAGAGATTCCCTGAAAAGTTGCATAAACCTGTGCTAGTTAAGCTCATTTAGTTATTATTTAGGTGCTTAAAAGATCATGAGGAAGGGAAGGTTTAACTAATAAGTTGTGGGGTCCATTAAAGTTCATCAAGAATTCACTTAATTCATATTCATTTAAATACATGTTTCTAATATATGAGTGTGGAACCCATTAAGTCATAATTTATTTTACCCAAAACATGATAACAGAAATTACAGTGAAAAACTTCGGTTTGAAGCTAAAGCATGAGTTTAGAAGAATCTAAATATTAGCAATCTACTTGACCTTGTCTGATTAGAAGGTACGTGCTAAAAAATGTTCCTTGGTCTGCCTATAAAACGATTTGATCCCATTGCAAACTTCCTAAAGACTCTTTGTTACAAGTTTGTGTTAATAATTGTTAGTTTAAAATTGTGTTTAGTTTGAGTTGCATTTTGTTAAGAAAATTATAAAAAGATTTTATTTTAAATTTTATCTTTAATTTTACTTCAGTATAGTTTAGTTTCTAGCTCTTCTAATTTATTTTATTTTATTTTTGTTTTATCTTTATTAAAAATTGACCATTCTTGGATTTAAAGACTTATTTTGAAAAGAGTTGAAATTTCAAAGGTTTGATAGTACATGGATGTACCAGGTATTCATGTGAATATTGGATTCTCTGTTGCATATAATTGTCTGCTTACAAAATTTCTGAGAACTTGCAGAGTTTGTTTAAAATTAAGAACCAGGGTTGAAGAAGAATGAAGAAGTGTCAACATCAGACAAGCTTGAATGTACTTGAGTTAGAAGACCTGATGTGTTTTCATCTTCCGATAATGAAAGTATACATGAAGAACTACCTGTGAATCTGCTTGAAAGAGAAAGAATGAAAAAGAAAAGAGCTACTGAGAATCCTCCTCTCACATCCTCTTTTAGAAATATGATCAAGCAAATGTTGATTAGAATCCACATGAGGATCTAACTCCAAGAGAAGAAAGAAATACCCAAGTATGAGAGTTCAGAGATGTTGAATCTTATCAACACCAACATCATCACCCCAACAACAAAAACAGATTTTGAAGAAAATATTATATGTTGGAAGTGGCGATCAAAGTGCTACATTCGAAGTATGAAGATCATTTGATAGCATCAGCCTAGGGGGAGATTGTTGGGTCTATATATGTGAGGCTGACGCTTATCAAATAAATAGAAGTGTTGGTGTTCTTAAATAGAAATGTATTCAGTTTTAGATCCGTGAACCATATGTTACAAGTTGGGTCTTGGGCCGGCTATGGGCCAAGAACATGTATTTTGGGCTTAGTGTTATTAGGGTTAGTATAAATACTTGTTTATGTAACCTAAATGAGGTTGAGCCACCAGAAACCATTTCTGAAAGAGTTAGACATGAGGAAAAACCGTGTAGAGGGCTATCGGTGTTGGTTTTGTTTTCTCTCTGTAATTCTCTCAATCAATATACGTGTATTACAAGTGTCTTGTGTTCTTGAATCACCAAAATCACCAGTTTCCGCCTTGTGATTGTGAAAATTAATATATTGGTTGTGTTTTATTCGAAGATCCATACGACTTGGGACTTACAGGACCTACTCATATAAATAGTTATCTCATTTTAGTCCCTGTCTCTCCCTATATGTAGAGAGACTTATTTGTATTCTAAATTACTTCAGTTAATATATTATCAGTTTACTGTTCACATTATCAAACTCTGAATGTACCTGATGCATGTACCCACGAAAAAGCTCATTTTCTATCTTTACTCTTTGTACAAAGCGCTTTGGAGCAATAACACTTGTTTTCTTCTTTTGTGTGCTAATCTAAACAAGTAGAAGAAAATCAAGTCAGCTAATCTAAACCATTTGTCTCTCTTAATTATTCAAGATATCCACTTCCACATATTTAACTGAAAACATATTACTTTATAAATTCTACCAAAAAAGGTCAAATTTGATGACCCCTTTATTGAATCATTGATTTCTGTGAAACCAGTTGGAAAACAGCTTAAACTAACAGAAGTCTTCTTTACAATAAGCGGTGTCATGATAGACTACTAGAAACTATGGACGTGACAACTTGGTTTTAAAAGGTACAAGGCGCTTTTTAGCACTTAAGAGTCCAAGAAGACTAGGTGCAAGGTGAAGGCGCTAGCCTCACGAACGCAGGGCGCCCGGTATTAATTATTGATAACATTATCTACCTTGTTAATTCTTAAATGCCCAAAAATAAAATAATAGAATAAATACAAAATTAAATAATATATAAAACATGATCTATCATATATGTAGGATTTGTTACCTCTATGTACAACTAAACAAGCTTACCTTAATATTAAAAAAAAACAGAAACTAAAAAGGTTAATTTCCATTTTGTTTTACTGAAAAGCTTACCAAGCAAGCTTACCTTATATACAAAAAAGAAATCATGATATAGAAAGGTGCACCTTCTTTTATTCTTTTCCTCCCATTTCACATCATCCAATGACACACTCCAACCATCTCTGACTCTCCTCTTTTATCTTTCCTATTCCTATTAACAACACCTCCACTGGAACAAAGAGGTTCTTTGAAAGTGACAATATACCCATCTCTCCCTCTCTTTCTTTTCTTTTTTTTTCTTTTCTTAGTTTCTTTCCTAAAAATATTAACAACACCTCCACTTCAAAGGTACTCATGAAAATTGAATCAATCAACAATCTTTTTTAATAATTGCAGACGCCTTTATGCAAGAAGCGCCTAAAGATCGCCTCATTCCACTACAGCATTTTCCAGACAGCTTTCGCCACCTCACGCCTCAGGCGCGCTTTTTTGAACCAAGCATAAAAGAATAGCACGTACAATACGTTTACCGGTTAACAAAAGAAAGAACTAGCATTAAGTAAGTTTATTTCTAACTAAATCTTCTACCTGCATAAACAATTCAGCTAAACATGTAAGGAGATTCTCTTCTACGTCTCCTGGATTTTTAACGTTTCCATAGTAATAAAGCAGCTGTTCACGAAATGGAACACAAAAATAAACAGCCTGAAAAATAAAACCACACCAAAAGAGCATGTTAGTGTGACTAGTAAGGATACATAACTTAAGTGGAAGTACAGCCAGAAACAAGATATACCAAGCACTTTCAATGATACCTCCATGCTTGTGTGTGATAATAAAAAAGGTATGTGTCCAAATCATTAATCTTTGCACCCATGCTTCGATATGCTATAAAAAAAAATTAAGAGACAACATTTTAGAGGAAAACATAATTTAAAAGATACAAAACTATTAAATCATACCGTTGAGGATAAATGACCGTAGTTTCGTCGGTCCAAGATACAAAACTAAGGTTTATGCTAATTAAAGTATTGATGACTCGAGCTTATGATTTTCATAAATTTATCTAAGAGTTTTATAAGTCAAGAGAATACCTAATATTTATCTATTTACACTAGCTTTAGGTGGATGTTATGTAAAATACTCATAAATGTCTTTCTTAACAGCTATGGAATTAGTGACCTTGACAGGTATAACCGGACCAGTTTCAATACAAATACACAAACCCAATGATTGGGTGTCAGTAATGTGGCAGAAGTACAGTGAAACCGATACTGGCATTACCGACTTCAGTACAAGTCACTTAACGTCCGGTAAACAGCACCGTTTGAATGCTCCTTTACCAATACCTGAGGTGCCAGCACCAGTTTCAGTTGCTTTTTTGTAAACCAGATATGTCATTTCATTTTTTAATGCTCCTTTACTGAAACCGAAGGTGTCAGCACCAGTTTCAGATGCTTTTTGGTAAAACTGATATGTCACTTCGTTTTAAAAAAAAGTGTCATTGGAAAAGTAACTGAACCAGAGGGGCCAATACCGATTTCAGTTACTTTTGTATCATTTGTTTTTTACCCCTTTCGAATATATTCAATTACTTTTAGTCAACCCATGTCAAATTTTTTTCAGCATATGATATATAAGCTCTCATTGGTTACGTAGTAAAAAAAACTTACAAATTTTTATATATATTCAGGAAAGTACCATTAAGAATCCATTGTTTGGTTATGAATTGTTTTTTTTTTATTTTATGACCCGATTATGTTATATAATATAAATTTGTGTGTTATGTGGTATTTTTATGTTGATTATCTTTATTTATAAACACAAAGCATTTTAACATAACTCTAATTTTATAAATAAAAATAAATAGTACACTGAGATAAAACAAAAATATTGAAATACAAAATACAAAGTCTAAGCGTTAGGACTAACATATGCTGGACATCGAAAATAATACAATTTCTCATCCATAGAACGTCGATACTTCATAGTTGTCCCTTGAAACTCTATGGGTATATCTAGTTGTTTACCCATAACCATATGTTTAATTACCATACAAGCATGCACTCCAGAATTTTTATGTGGCCAACCATTGTATCACGGCTTATAATCATCGTTATCATAAATGTGGGTTACCTTTCTTTCCCTCTCAGACTTCTTCCAGTACCCAATGTTGACCAACAACGCACCAAAATACACAATAAATTTTGTCAACACTGGACAAACAACCTCTATATATTTTATTCGGCTAAAATCATCACAAATATATTGTCTTAAATCCATACTGTTGACATCAACTACGATAAGTAATCATTCACTTGCATGGATTAAAAGTGGAAGATAAACATAATCAACCTCCAAAAGTGAAGGGAAAAATCTTTTTATACCGGTTGCAATTGGAATTGCATATGTATCTTCCGGCTGTAGTAAAAGGTGATTGTAAAATTGTGGTTTTAATATAGCCCAATGCATATTTAAAGGACTATTTTTTAACTAGTTTGGTTTATCTACAAATCATTAATCTTAGCACCCAAGCTTCGATATGCTATAAAAAAAAATAAGAAACAACATTTTAGAGGAAAACATAATTTAAAAGATACAAAACTATTAAATCTTACCGTTGAGGATAAACGACCGTAGTTTCGTAGGTCCAAGATACAAAACTAAGGTTTATGCTAATTAAAGTATTGATGACTCGAGCTTATGATTTTCATAAATTTATCTAAGAGTTTTATAAGTCAAGAGAATACCTAATATTTATCTATTTACACTAGCTTTAGGTGGATGTTATGTAAAATACTCATCAATGTCTTTCTTAATAGCTATGGAATTAGTGACCTTGACAGGTATAACCGGTACTACCAGTACCGGTTTCAATACAAATACACAAACCCAATGATTAGGTGTCAGTAATGTGGCAGAAGTACAGTGAAACAGATACTGGCATTACCGACTTCAGTACAAGTCACTTAACGTCCGGTAAACAGCACCGTTTGAATGCTCCTTTACCAATACCTCAGGTGCCAGCACCAGTTTCAGTTGCTTTTTGTAAACCTGATATGTCATTTCATTTTTTAATGCTCCTTTTCTGAAACCGAAGGTGTTAGCACCAGTTTCAGATGCTTTTTGGTAAAACTGATATGTCACTTCGTTTTTAAAAATAGTGTCATTGGAAAAGTAACTGAACCAGAGGGGCCAATACCGATTTCAGTTACTTTTGTATAATTTGTTTTTTACCCCCTTCGAATATATTCAATTACTTTTTGTCAACTCATGTCAAATTTTTTTTCAGCATATGATATATAAGCTCTCATCGGTTACGTAGTAAGAAAAAACTTACAATTTTTTATATATATTCAGGAAAGTAGCATTAAGAATCCATTGTTTGGTTATGAATTTTTTTTTATTTTATGGCACGGTTATGTTATATAATATAAATTTATGTGTTATGTGGTATTTTTATGTTGATTATCTTTCTTTATAAACACAAAGCATTTTAACATAACTCTAATTTTATAAATAAAAATAAATAGTACACTGAGATAAAACAAAAATATTGAAATACAAAATACAAAGTCTAAGCGTTAGGACTAACATATGCTGGACATCGAAAATATTCTCATCTATAGAACGTCGATACTTCATAGTTGTCACTTAAAACTCCATCGGTATATCTAGTTGTTTACCCATAACCATATGTTTAATTACCATACAAGCATGCGCTCCAGAATTTTGATGTGGCCAACCATTGTATCGCGGCTTATAATCATCGTTATTATAAATGTGGATTACCTTTCTTTCCCTCTCAGACTTCTTCCAGTTCCCAATGTTGACCAACAACGCACCAAAATACACAATAAATTTTGTCAACACTGGACAAACAACCTCTATATATTTTATGCGGCTAAAATCATCATAATTATACCGTCTTAAATCCATACTGTTGAGATCAACTCCGATAAGTAATCATTCACTTGCACGGATTAAAAGTGGAAGATAAACATAATCAACCTTCCAAAGTGAAGGGAAAAATCTTTTTAAACCGGTTGCAATTGGAATTGCATATGTATCTTCCGGTTGTAGTAAAAGTTGATTGTAAAATTGTGGTTTTAATATAGCCCAATGCATATTTAAAGGACTATTTTTAACTAGTTTGGTTTATCTCCAAATCATTAATCTTTGCACCCAAGCTTCGATATGCTATAAAAAAATTAAGAAACAACATTTTAGAGGAAAACATAATTTAAAAGATACAAAACTATTAAATCTTACCGTTGAGGATAAACGACCGTAGTTTCGTCGGTCCAAGATACAAACTAAGGTTTATGCTAATTAAAGTATTGATGACTTAAGCTTTTGATTTTCGTAAATTTATGTAAGAGTTTTATAAGTCAAGAAAATACCTAATATTTATCTATTTACACTAGCTTTAGGTGGATGTTATGTAAAATACTCATTAATGTCTTTCTTAATAGCTATGGAATTAGTGACCTTGACAGGTATAACCGGTACTACCGGTACCAGTTTCAATACAAATACACAAACCCAATGATTGGGTGTCAGTAATGTGGCAGAAGTACAGTGAAACCGATACTGGCATTACCGACTTCATTACAAATCACTTAACGTCCGGTAAACATTACCGTTTGAATGCTCCTTTATTAATACATGAGGTGCCAGCACCGGTTTCAGTTGCTTTTTGGTAAACCTGATATGTCACTTCATTTTTTTAATGCTCCTTTACTGAAACCGAAGGTGTCAGCACCAGTTTCAGATGCTTTTTGGTAAAACTGATATGTCACTTTGTTTTTAAAAAAAGTGTTAGTGGAAAAGTAACTGAACCGGAGGTGCCAATACCGGTTTAAGTTACCTTTGTATCATTTGTTTTTTACCCCCATCGAATATATTCAATTACTTTTTGTCAACGCATGTCAAATTTTTTTCAGCATACGATATATAAGCTCTCATCGGTTATGTTGTAAAAAAAACTTACAAATTTTTATATATATTCAGGAAAGTAGCATTAAGAATCCATTGTTTGGTTACGAATTTTTTTTATGGCACGGTTATGTTATATAATATAAATTTGTGTGTTTTGTGGTATTTTTATGTTGATTATCTTTATTTATAAACACAAAGCATTTTAACATAACTCTAATTTTATAAATAAAAATAAATAGTACACTAAGATAAAACAAAAATATTGAAATACAAAATACAAAGTCTAAGCGTTAGGACTAACATATGCTGGACATCGAAAATAATACAATTTCTCATCCATAGAACGTCGATACTTCATAGTTGTCCCTTGAAACTCCGTGGGTATATCTAGTTGTTTACCCATAACCATATGTTTAATTACCATGCAAGCATGCACTCCAGAATTTTGATGTGGCCAACCATTGTATCCCGGCTTAGAATCATCGTTATCATAAATGTGGGTTACCTTTCTTTCCCTCTCAGACTTCTTCCAGTATCCAATGTTGACCAACAACGCACCAAAATACACAATAAATTTTGTCAACACTGGACAAACAACCTCTATATATTTTATGCGGCTAAAATCATCATAATTATATTTTCTTAAATCCATACTGTAGACATCAACTATGATAAGTAATCATTCACTTGCATGGATTAAAAGTGGAAGATAAACATAATAAATCTCCCAAAGTGAAGGGAAAAATCTTTTTAAACCGGTTGCAATTGGAATTGCATATGTATCTTCCGGTTGTAGTAAAAGTTGATTGTAAAATTGTGGTTTTAATATAGCCCAATGCATATTTAAAGGACTATTTTTCAACTAGTTTGGTTTATCTCCAAATCATTAATCTTTGCACCCAAGCTTCGATATGCTATAAAAAAAATTAAGAAACAACATTTTAGAGGAAAACATAATTTAAAAGATACAAAACTATTAAATCTTACCGTTGGGGATAAACGACCGTAGTTTCGTCGGTCCAAGATACAAACTAAGGTTTATGCTAATTAAAGTATTGATGACTTGAGCTTATGATTTTCATAAATTTATGTAAGAGTTTTATAAGTCAAGAAAATACCTAATATTTATCTATTTACACTAGCTTTAGGTGGATGTTATGTAAAATACTCATCAGTGTCTTTCTTAATAGCTATGGAATTAGTGACCTTGACAGGTATAACCGGTACTACCGGTACCAGTTTCAATACAAATACACAAACCCAATGATTGGGTGTCAGTAATGTGGCAGAAGTACAGTGAAACCGATACTGGCATTACCGACTTCAGTACAAATCACTACGTCCGGTAAACAGTACCGTTTGAATGCTCCTTTACTAATACATGAGGTGCCAGCACCGGTGTCACACCCCGACCGATGGCGGAATCATCGAGGCGGACAATAGAATGAGTGTTCAAAAGCACATGATAGCTATGAGGTTGCATAATTCATTAATTAAATTTAAAGACAACAAGATCCAAATACGATACATTCCAAATAACCTAGTCTAGTTCAAAACATTGATTTATTTAACTAGGTCTATAGTTCTTAAGTGGAGAAATCTTCGGCAAGTAGTCACATATCCAAACCTGAAACATTATTTAAATCAAGTGTCAACTAAAAAGTTGGTGAGTACATAGGTTTAGTAATTCCGGTAAATAGTAGTTGTAAATCGTTTTGCAACTCATTGTTTATCTTGTTAAACATAGTATATATGATGTATCATTTATTTAATCACAATTCAAACCGAGTTTAACGAGCTTGAACAGAGCACAACAGCTAAGTCTAGTATGTTTGAATATAGTTACCCACTATATCCGATATGTTTGAATATAACACGCGGTTATATCCGAGTATGCAGTAATAAACACCCTAACCGGGTGGGCTGGTTAGGCACAATAGATCTATCAATATTACAGTTGGTTGTCTTGTGTTTAAATGTATGTACATCCAAAGAATAAGCATATAGTCTCATGTATAACACGTATAAACAATGTGAGTAGCATGTATAATGTTTCACCCCAAAACTTATAAAAATGTAAAATAGGGGCTATGTAACTCACCTTGCAAGCAGGTATTTTTCTACGCGTGTAGGTGATAAAGATGTTGAAGTCTAAGCACGTTGAAACCCTATGTAGATAAATGGGTATTATTGTATGTTTACATGTGCGTATTAGTATTTAATTGGGTGTAGGTTTATAATAGCATTTCTCAGTGTTGTTTGCATAGAAGTTGGTCCAGATTTACTTGAAATTACTGATTTGATCGAAACTGTTTTGTAGTTGTGATAGGTATCGAAACTGTGTTCAATCGAAACTACTAGTTTCGATTGACCATTTATAAGTGATACACAGGCTGTCGAAACTACCATCTATCGAAACTACTAGTTTCGATTGATCATTTATAAGTGATACACAGGCTGTCGAAACTACCATTTATCGAAACTACTAGTTTCGATTGATCATTTATAAGTGATACACAGGCTGTCGAAACTACCATTTATCGAAACTACTAGTTTCGATTGATCATTTATAAGTGATACACAGGCTGTCGAAACTACCATTTATCGAAACTACTAGTTTCGATTGATCATTTACTCAATCGAAACTAAGTAGTTTCGATGGCCCAGACTTTAGAAAATAAAACAGTAATTTTTCAGAACAATGGTTTGTCCGGTAATCGATGTTTTGGAGTCGTGACTTCGATTGGTTTAGCTTGCCTTATGACAACAGAAGGTAAAGAAACGAAGTTGAGGATTCTTACGTGGTCGCAAAGGGGACTGGACGGCAGAGTCTTAATTTCCGAGAATGTCCAGAATGAGAATCGAACCTCTGGATGGGATTAGCCTCTACAACCTTGGTCACAGCTTCACACAGAGATGGCGATTGTAATGGTGCCTTCAATTTTGGAGTGAGATTGGGTGGAAGAGGGGTAGCGAGCTCGTGCAGGGCCGACCATGGCTATTTATAGCCGAGCTTGATTTCTGTGTTAAAACGTGCAATTGGGCACGTTCCGACACTAGTCTGGACGAGACGAAACTAACCAGTCATTCAACACGCGTGGAGGTGGTCTGTCGGGCGCGAATTCGAACGTGGGTTTCTCGGCCACCAACAGGATCAGACGATCCTTATGTTGGGGAGATCAATTGGTCGGGGGTCTTGTTCGCGTGGGAGAGACGAAGCCAGAGAAGCCTTTAGCGGCTGTCGAGGTGCAGAGAAACAGCCTTGTCGAGCGTTGCCGGAAAGTTCTTTACCCGCGGGACCATCGGTGGGGGTGACCGGATAAACGAATCGAGAATTGATAGTTTTAGTCCCTGGAGTTTGGTTTGACTCGAATTAGCCCTTAAAATTAATACGGATGGGCCCTTGTAGTTTAAATTGACCAGAAACAGCCCCTTAGTCGATTTCTGTTTTAAATCCTTCTAGTTTGTTTAATTACAATACAATCCCTCAACTTTTATTTAAATAAATTAATTTAATTTCTTTTAAATCAAATTAATTTAAAAATGTTTTTATAAACTTATTTTATTTTTTATTATTATAAATAATTTTTATAAAAGTTATTTATCTTATTTAAATAGGTTATTTTATTAAATATACAACTTTTTAAATTTAGATTTTTATATAAAACTTTATATTAGTTTTAAAATTTATAAAATTCTAATTAGTTTAAATCCGTAAAATAAAATACCTATTTGTATAAAACCAAATAAAACTCTTACACTTTATTAAAATAGAGAATGATTACACGATAATTATAATACAAGTGCGAGAACGAAAAATCCGAAACGTCACAGTCTCCCCATGTTAGAGGAATTTCGTCCCGAAATTCGATTAGCGAAGGTTATGGAAACGGGAAAAGGGATGCCAATAGACTTAGAATAGAATTATTCACCAGAGAAAGACTTAGTGGGAAGTAACGTATGATACGGATGACGTAAATTCGAGTCGAGTCGTCAATTAGTTGATCTAATAGTATAATGAGATTTATGCATACAATTGTTCATACAACGTATGAATGTAAACTACTAGAAACCAGATTTAACAATATTGGTGCCAATCACCTTGTGACATGGCATTTTCCTTTAAAACTCCACCCCATGGGTGTTCATATTTTCAAATTTTGCAAAAACATTTTCTAAACCGGTCCTCCTCCTAGTACTTATGCATGGTTCATACTCGTTATATCAAGTGGGTTTATGTATAGGGTGTACCAGCGGCTAACCCACCACCCTTTTGATATACCGGGGATTCCCCGTGCATAATTACTAGGATTTAGATCATTTTAATTAAATCACCTTTCTCAATTGAAAATTGTACAATGAAATGCATACAATTTGTAAACGTTATCAGGTCTATGAGTGGTTTTATAGCACAAATATGTCTAACAATTCAAGAACCGATCCTCTTCCCAGTACTTATGCATGGTTTATATTCGTTATATCAAGTGGGTTTATGTATAGGGTGTACCAGCGGCTAACCCACCACCCCTTTGATATACCGGGGATTCCCCGTGCATAATTACTAGGATTTAGAACTTCAATAATTTAAGTAAACTTTAACAGAGCTAGCACGTTGTATGACTAGATTTAAACATAATAGGTTTGTTTCACAAAAGTATAGGAATGAGATGAATGGTGATAGCATAGCTGTTATATGAAATCACGGGTTATAGAACTCATAGCAATGGATTTCCCATCCGCTATTTCCATGATATACGAGTTATCAAGATTGGTTGGTTGTTTAGCAAATAGTTGGTTAAAAGCAAGAGACACAATTTTTCTATTGGCATGAATATTAAATAAAACGGATGTATAAAGATAGTGAACAAAGGAACGTACCGTTGACAGTGTCGTCATCGGCCGGAGCCTCTTTAGCATTTATATTAAATGCTCGTCCACGAGGACCACCTTGATTTTGAAGTCTTGGACATTGGTTTCGAAAGTGGTTTGGGTCTCCACATTCGTAACAGGCCCGTCCATAGGTGACAGTGAGAGGCACTGGATGATTGCCTTGAGTAGCTTGATTAACGATAGTGCGAGCACAGCAAGTAGTAACAACGTGTCCATAGCGTCCACATTTTGAGCATAGACGGCATGCATCATGCGGGGCATGGTGATACTTGCAAGTAGGGCATTGGGGAAATGAACCTACATAATTTCTCAGAATTTGACCCGCAGGAGTAACTTGGGTCACAGGTACGGCAGGAATGATGGCCGCAAAGTTTTGGGCCTTACGCTTCCTATCATGATGGGAAGATTTGGGTTCTTCATCTTTGTCGGACACGGAAGTAGCAACTTTGTTGACCACTTTCTTGGTACTTTTCAAAACAAGCACATGATCTACTAAGGTTGCATAATTCATTAATAAGATTTAAATACCAAATATCCAAATACAATTCAAATTACAACACCCTATTCTAGAATATTACACATAATTATTTTACTAGGTCCAAAAGTCTTATGTGTAGCACCTTCAACACATAGTCACACAATCACATATCTTCACCTGAAACGTAATCCAAAACAAGTGTCAACTACGAGAGTTGGTGAGTTTACATATGTTTAAATAAAATAAAAGTTTAGTTAAAAACGTTTATACAATTCATAGTTTGACATGGTATGATATGGCATAATGTGGAGAATTCACTATATGTATACCAATTGTAAGCATGTAATTTTGTATATAAGCATAAAGGTTTAACGTGATAGGCATAGCATACCGCTACCCTAAAAGTGATAGGCATGGAATCAAGACTATGTGGGTTACACATAATTTAAACCATCCTAAAAGTATTCATAGCATAACAAGTGATCAAGCACAAAAGCACAATAATCTACACATGTAAACACAAGTTGAATTGTATGTAAGTAAGCACAGATTACGTTTCACCCCAAAATGTATAAAAATGTAAATAGGGGATATGTAACTCACCTGTGCAAACAAGGTAGTGATGCGGTATGTAGCAAAGTCCAATAGTGTATTCCGACCTACTCGTGTCCTAAATATTTAAGATGCCATAAAGTCTATGTAATGATTCTACCGTGTGTTGATCATGCATTCAATTCACCCAACTAGGCTAGACATGAACCTGTATTAAGTTTCCAAATGTTTTGACACGACAATCGTTGGTAACGGTTTGTGATAACAAAATATATTTATATACACTTATATAATAAGATATGTATTTCATAACATGTCATTACGTTCACATATCATTATTAGGTTTGGGGGTTGAAGTTAAATATATATACTATAAAAATAAGGCTTTTGATATCAAACTAGTCGTTAGAAAAGTACTCGAGTTTTTAAGTCTACTTAAAACATGTTTTTAGTTATCTAAATAAATTCAATAAATTATGGGATATTTACCATGCATAACCACATGTCTTGGATTTATAAAAGTGTATGGATCATAATTTACAAACACTTTTAGGAGTTTAAAGCATAGCACACAACTCAGTTGGGTCAACAGTTTTGATTCTGCTGAATAGATCAAGGGAAAACGGCTGTTTGGGGGTTCAAATGTCAGTTTCAAGACAATAGGCCATATGGGTTTTATAACCAACACAAAATGCTAAATTTAGAAAAAGGAATCAAGTTATTTGGACAATTATTGAACAAGTTATGACCTCAACAAGTTAGCTCTATAAATCTGCCATAAAACTCAGAAGATACACATTTTCTTGTATCACCCTTTTGGGGTATCAAAACTCCTCCAAAAATTGTGAAACCAATTGGGATGGATAGAGGACTCTTTAAACTTAATTTTAGACTCAAGAAACGTTCGATTTGGTTTAGTTTTGACCGGGATATGACCTTCCAAACTGGACACAAAAATCTGCCAGCAACATGTATGATTCAAATGGTATATTTTATTTTGAAATATTGCACTATTTGGGTGAACGTATACATAAAACAACTAATGTACATGTTAATGATCAAGATTAGGACATGAACACTCACTTAAAGCAAGCAAGGAGAAGGGTGAGGGAGTCCGATGGAGGGGGTGTTGATGCTGCTTTCTTGGAGTCGAAAAGGAATCAAGGAATGAAGGTGACGTAGTTGACGTGAGACCCGGTTCCTTCTCGGGACGTCCCGTATGGCTCGGTGAGTTCCCGAAGTGATCTTTAAGCTTCGCGTAAACGTAATACGGTGACCGTAGTTGAGAAATGGTGACCCGAAAGGATCGGTTTTCGTCCCGAAAAGAACCCGTAAAAGGTGGGGAAGCCGTTACGGTTGGAAGCGGTGTACGTTGGTGGTTGCGGGGGTGATGTAAGGTTGCTGTCGGGCCCGGGGTGGGGCTGTGGTGGTGGTTTGGCTTGCGATGGTGTTATGGTTATGGAGGTTGCCGTGAGAATAAGGGAGAGGGGTGGTGTGGCTTTATGTAGGATGGTGGTGATGGGAGTGATGTTGTTGATGTTAGCGAAAACCGAAAGGAGCAAGGGTGATGGAGGGGTTCTCGGGTGAGAGAGAGAGCCGAAGAAGAGGAGGATGAGAAAGTGAGGTTTTATGTTGTGGAGATCTTACCTGTATATACATCTAAAATTGTGTAATACTCAAAGGTTCCTATGTATCAATGGGGACAAGTTTGTTCCTTCATGGGAAACAAGAGACAAGCACTTCTCTCTTTTTAGTTGTGTCGGCCGAGAAAAAAAGCCACGAGGGGTAGGGGTAGGGGGTAGGGTAGGTGTTAGGTGTTACCCGTTAGTACAAGTCCGGTATAATACCCGCTAAGTGTAACCCGGTTATTAATAGTCGTTATACGTCAGTAGGGTACGGGTCGGGTATATATAAAAAAAATATAATTTTAATAGTTTTGACATAATACGAGTATGTGTAAAACACTTAGAGTTAGTTTTTTTTATATAGTTTGGTAAAAAAAATATAAAGAGAATGTTTTCGAGTGGTTTGTTTTATTAAATTTTAAATGTTTTTATAAACTTAATAAATTTTTTTTTTTTATAAATCATCTCATTTTTTTGTCAAATCATTTTATTTGTTTTCAAAGTCATTTATTATTATAAAATTTAAATAAATTTATATAATTCGAATATTTTTATATTTAAATTAAAAATACATAATTTATATATTATTAACACATTAAATTGAACAAATGCACGTGTAATTATTAAATCTAAATTGTTTATAAATACAGGATAAATTTATACCATCATTTTAAATATTTAATTTATTAAAAATAATCGATATACTTTGTCTTATATTTTTAAGACTTTAATTTAAAAACACATAATTTGAAATTTGTAAACACACCCTTTTGTATAAACTTGGTTAAATATACGAGTGCAAAAATGTTGAAATTTTTACGTGTTAATATATTATAGCTGAAATTTCGAAATGTCACAGTCTCCCCATGTTGAAGGAATTTCGTCTAGAAATTCGATTTACGAAGGTTATAGAAGCGGGAAAGAGATGTCAAAAGACTTAGGACGGAATTACTTTACCAGGGGAAGATTCAGCGGGGGAATATCGTATGATAACGGATGACGGCGTTAATTCGATTCGAGTTGTCGATTAGTTGATCTAATAGTATAATGAGATTTATGCATACAATTGTTCATACAACGTATGAATGTAAAATGCTAGAAACCATACTTAACAATATTGGTGCCAATCACCTTATACCATGGCATTTTCCTTTAAAACTCCACCCCACGGGTGTTCATATTTTCAAATTTTGCAAAAACATTTTCAAAAACCGGTCCTCCTCCTGGTACTTATGCATGGTTTATACTCGTTATATCAAGTGGGTTTATGTATAGGGTGTACCAGCGGCTAACCCACCACCCCTTTGATATACTGGGGATTCCCCGTGCATAATTACTAGGATTTAGAACTTCAACAATTCAAGTAAACTTTAACAGAGTTAGCAAGTTGTATGAATAATTTAAACATAATAGATTTGTTTCACAAAAGTATAGGAATGAGATGAATGGTGATAGCATAGATGTTATATGCAATCACGGGTTATAGAACTCATAGCAATGGATTTCCCATCCGCTATTTCCATGATATACGAGTTATCAAGATTGGTTGGTTGTTTAGCAAATAGTTGGTTAAAAGCAAGAGACACAATTTTTTGATTGGCATGAATATTAAATAAAATGGATGTATAAAGATAGTGAACAAAGGAACGTACCGTTGACAGTGTCGTCATTGGCCGGAACCTCGTTAGCATTTATATTAAATGCTCGTCCACGAGGACCACCTTGATTTTGAAGTTTTGGACATTGGTTTCGAAAGTGGTTTGGGTCTCCACATTCGTAACAGGCCCGTCCATAGGTGACAGTGAGAGGCACTGGATGATTGCCTTGAGTAGCTTGATTAATGATAGTGCGAGCACGGCAAGTAGTAACAACGTGTCCATAGCGTCCACATTTTGAGCATAGACGGCATGCAGCATGCGGGGCATGGTGATACTTGCAAGTAGGGCATTGGGGAAATGAACCTACATAATTTCTCAGAATTTGACCCGCAGGAGTAACTTGGGTCACAGGTACGGCAGGAATGACGGCCGTAAAGTTTCGACCCTTTCGTTTCTTGTTGCGGTTAGAAGACTCGGGTTTTACATCTTTGACGGTCGCGAGGGTAGAGACAACCTTCTTGGAACCCTTTCTTGTTAAGGTTCCGGCTTTGACATGGTTGTCGGATAGTGTAGCAGATAGACGGATAGCAGCTTCAAGAGTAGGAGGATTGCTTCCTAACACAGCATCTTGAATTTGCATAGGCAGGCCGCCTATGTACTTTTCAATTCCCCGAGTAAGGGGAGTGATCATGTGAGGCACCAACAGACTTAGTTCTTGGAACCGGGTGGTGTAAGCCAGATTATCCCCGCTGTCTTGGGCAAGATCCCAAAATTCAGCCTCGAGCTTCCTCATTTCATTCCAAGGACAGAATTCATCAGTCATGGCCTTCTTCAGATCATCCCATGATAGGGATGTAGCAACCTCAGCACCACGAGTGCGTTTCTCACCGTTCCACCAGGTTAGGGCTCTCTTTTGGAGTACACTTGTGGCATAAAGAACCCGAAGATTATCGGGACAGTCGCTGTTTAGGAATGTGCTTTCCATGCTTTCAAACCATTGGAGTAGGCCGGTAGCACCTTCAATCCCGACAAAGTACCAAGAAAGTGGTCGACAAAGCTGTTACTTTGTACCATTTGTTTTTTACCCCGTTCGAATATATTCAATTACTTTTTGTCAACTCATGTCAAATTTTTTTCAGCATACGATATATGAGCTCTCATTGGTTACGTAGTAAAAAAAACTTACAAATTTTTATATATATTCCGGAAAGTACCATTAAGAATCCATTGTTTGGTTATGAATTGTTTTTTATTTTATTTTATGACCCGGTTATGTTATATAATATAAATTGTGTGTTATGTGGTATTTTTATGTTGATTATCTTTATTTATAAACACAAAGCATTTTAACATAACTCTAATTTTATAAATAAAAATAAATAGTACACTGAGATAAAACAAAAATATTGAAATACAAAATACAAAGTCTAAGCGTTAGGACTAACATATGCTGGACATCGAAAATAATACAATTTCTCATCCATAGAACGTCGATACGTCATAGTTGTCCCATGACACTCCATGGGTATATCTAGTTGTTTACCCATAACCATATGTTTAATTACCATACAAGCATGCACTCCAGAATTTTGATGTCGCCAACCATTGTATCGCGGCTTATAATCATCGTTATCATAAATGTGGATTACCTTTCTTTCCCTCTCAGACTTCTTCCAGTACTTAATGTTGACCAACAACACACCAAAATACACTATAAATTTTGTCAACACTGGACAAACAACCTCTATATATTTTAATCGGCTAAAATCATCATAATTATACTGTCTTAAATCCATACTGTTGAGATCAACTCCGATAAGTAATCATTCACTTGCACCGATTAAAAGTGGAAGATAAACATAATCAAGCTCCCAAAGTGAAGGGAAAAATCTTTTTAAACCGTTGCAATTGGAATTGCATATGTATCTTCCGGTTTTAGTAAGAGGTGACTGTAAAACCGTGGTTTTAATATAGCCCAATGCATATTTAAAGGACTATTTTTTAACTAGTTTGGTTTGTCTCCAATTCATTAATCTTTGCACCCACGCTTCGATATGATATAATAAAAATTAAGAAACAACATTTTAGAGGAAAACATAATTTAAAATATACAAAACTATTAAATCTTACCGTTGAGGATAAACGACCGTAGTTTCGTCGGTCCAAGATACAAAACTAAGGTTTATGCTAATTAAAGTATTGATGACTCGAGCTTATGATTTTCATAAATTTATCTAAGAGTTTTATAAGTCAGAAGAATACCAAATATTTATCTATTTACACTAGCTTTAGGTGGATATTATGTAAAATACTCATCAATGTCTTTCTTAATAGCTATGGAATTAGTGACCTTGACAGGTATAACCGGTACTATCGGTACCAGTTTCAATACAAATACACAAACCCAATGATTGGGTGTCAGTAATGTGGCAGAAGTACAGTGAAACCGATACTGGCATTACCGACTTCAGTACAAATCACTTAACGTCCGGTTAACAGCATCGTTTGAATGCTCCTTTACTGAAACCTGAGGTGCCAACACCGTTTTCAAGCACCGCTTTCAGTGGCTTTTTGGTAATCCTGATACGTCACTTCATTTTTTAATACTCCTTTACTGAAACAGAAGGTGTCAGCACCAGTTTCAGATGCTTTTTGGTAAAACTGATATGTCACTTCGTTTTTAAAAAAAGTGTCATTGGAAAAGTAACTGAACCGGAGGTGCCAATACCAGTTTCAGTTACTTTTGTATCAATTGTTTTTTACCCACTTCGAATATATTCAATTACTTTTTGTCAACTCATGCAAATTTTTTTCAGCATACGATATATAAGCTCTCATTGGTTACGTAGTAAAAAAAAACTTACAAATTTTTATATATATTCAGGAAAGTACCATTAAGAATCCATTGTTTGGTTATGAATTTTTTATTTTATTTTATGGCACGGTTATGTTATATAATATAAATTTTTGTGTTATGTGGTATTTTTATGTTGATTATCTTTATTTATAAACACAAAGCATTTTCACAAAACTCTAATTTTATAAATAAAAATAAATAGTACCGTGACACAAAAATATTGAAATTCAAAATACAAAGTCTAAGCGTTAGGACTAACATATGCTGGACCTCGAAAATAATACAATTTCTCATCCATAGAACGTCAATACTTCATAGTTGTCCCTTGAAACTCCATGGGTATATCTAGTTGTTTACCCATAACCATATGTTTAATTACCATACAAGCATGCACTCCAGAATTTTGATGTGGCCAACCATTGTATCGCGGCTTATAATCATCGTTATCATAAATGTGGATTACCTTTCTTTCCCTCTCAGACTTCTTTCAGTACCCAATGTTGACCAACAACGCACCAAAATACACAATAAATTTTGTCAACACTTGACAAACAACCTCTATATATTTTTGGCGGCTAAAATCATCATAATTGTATTGTCTTAAATCCATACTGTTCAGATCAAACTCCGATAAGTAATCATTCACTTGCACGGATTAAAAGTGAAAGATAAACATAATCAACCTCCCAAAGTATCTCTAGACTTGCGGTACGACACGGTGATAACGTGCGGAATCCATGATCAACGTGCTCGTGTAACTCAATCAACAACAACGGTGTAAATAAACACTTTGTATTTCCACCACAATATCAGGTTACAATATTCAGTCTCTAATCAGTTCCTCCTGATATCGTCTCTCTCAAGTCTAAAACTAAGTTCTGAATTTATAAACTATCTATTTATAAACACCAGACCTGCTATAGGCGAACTTAAAAATGTTCGCCTCTATAGATGCTTAGGCAAACTTATTAAGTTCGCCTGTAATAGGCTAAGCGAACTTAACAAGTTCGCTCCTAAAGATTCTTAGGCGAACTTGTTAAGTTCGCCTCTCCGTGAACTTATACAGAATTTTATCAACAGTTACAAAACATGTCCTAACAGACTCCCCTTTAACTGTTGCTAACAATTCTATCAATTACAAGTCAAAGACTCTAAGACTATGACATAATATCTTCAAGCTTGATGTCACCAGAATATGCTCCAACAGACTCCCCCTAGACAACAGCTTTAGAAGATTGTCATCCATCTTCAAATATGATCAAACAAGTTGTAGTCTTCGTCTTGTTCACCTGCACACTCTCTCTTTATTTCTAGAAGAAAACTTGGGAGAAGGACCCCCTGTCAACTTCTGGCTGCAATATTCAGTTTTGCAAAGGAGAACAACCAAGAATAACCAACAATTAAGATTTCCATGGAAGCTGGAAAAATAAAATCTTTTTGGTTTTTTAAACATAAGAAACACAAAATCTTTTTGGTTTTTCTTTGTACAAACTAAAATGTAAAATACAAAATCACATCTTTTTGGTCGAATATCATGAGTAAGAAGATCATATCAGTATATATGAGATATCAATCACACATCTTGGATATAAAATCCATATAATATCAAATGGTATCCTATGTCATTCTTTCATGCCTTGACCAATCAAACCAATATCTTTCAAGATTATCACACTCTATCTTTTCAAGACTTTCATATTGCATGTTATGATACTCGATAAACATTCAAAGAAAATAGGATCAGACTATGACACACAAATTCAAATTGTCAATATTATAAGATTTGAAACTAAAGCATCTCATTCCCACTTTCTTGTGAGTTAAGGTACCATTTAAGTATGAAATACAACGTGTACCCCACTAGTATGCCAACAGAAAGTAAATGCACTATCTTCAAGAAATATGAGATTTTACTAAAGATTATCCGAATTTCCAGAATGAGGAGACATCACTTAGCACATGAATAGCAAAATCCAAATTGGATTGTATAGGAATCAATGAGATTCAGAATCGAATGATTCAATGTTTTGGCTTATATATGCAGAATCATAAGATTCAGGTACGTGGATCCAACTGTTATCTGGATTATGAATTCAATGGAATCAGTAAAGATGATTTATCAATATGATTCAAGGGCTAGTATATGTTTGACAGATGTTGTCAAGTACATATTTTGATTATACTTCAAATTGCAGGCTTTTCGGGACATGGGCACCTAAGCAAATCGAATGAATAGTGCTAAGGACATAACCCGAAACTGATCTCATAGGAAAATCTTTATTAAATGCTAATATTCTTTATCTGATAGTGATCTTTTAACGCACACACTCAGGCATAAAATGGGTTCAAATCACAGTTGTAACATATGCAATTATGTTTTTACACTACTAATGGTTCAGTGACGCTTTTAGTCTTCTGACAATTCAAATTATATGCATACACAACACTATCATTTCCTATTTGTGCAGTCTCTGAAGTTTAGATCAAAACATATAATTCATATATATTAACATAAAGCACCAACTAGTCAATCTAAGGTCATGTGTGAAAGAACATCCACTGATGTACTATCATCTCTTCCTTAACTTCAAGTAATGTCGATTTTATCTTTTTCAATTTGTTTGGCTTTTTCAAAATCTTTTTCAAAGAAAGTAAAACAAACGAAAATAAAATTTTCCATGAAAACATTTTAAGAAAAAACATTTTACTTGGTTACTTGGGATTAAGCAAGTCAATCAATTAAAAACTCAAACCAATGTAATCCTATAATTGAATGCCTTTGCCTTTGTCACCAACACAGTTCTGAACTCCCCCTGTCCTGTAGACTTCCCCTTAACTAGTCAAATGGTTGCATCAATAACTTTATGCTCACCATTGTCATCCTAAGTTTTAGGTTATCATTTGGACTTTGTAAAACTCTTTCCAAAACATTGTGTGTGACATATTCTCCCCCTTGAGCATCAAGTCGTTGAAGCAAATAGATTCTCAGTTATCAATAACTCTTTACTCATGCAGATATCATTCCCTGTCATGTGCTTAGAACCACTACTATCAACAACCAAAATGGTATTAATAGTCGCTCTTGGTAAATCCTAACAAGAAACATTAATTTGACATTGGGACCCAAGCCATGGTAGTCATGGTCTTCCATCTATATCAAAATAATAAACCTCACTCCGTTCACAATTAAATCACTCATCAATTTTCGGAGATTGTTCCGACGAGTCAGAAACAGAAACTTTAGATTTCCAAACATACTTCTTTTCATTAAGTTCTTTTTGCTTAAAATTTGAAGTGTTTGAACATTTTATTTCATTTGAAAATTGATTTGATTGTGAAAACTCCTGTTGTTCTAAAAGTTTTCTCAATCTTCTGTTTCTCCTCCGTCTTTGAGGTCTAGAAAGCCTAACCTCAGATTTTGAATTACCCTTTGGTATAGCATGAGGTTTAACCACATTTTGGTTAACATAAGGCTTAACAGGAGTTCTTACCTTTTCTGGAGTAACATGTTGGTTACCTTTGGCTTTGTGAGAACAATCAATCCGTATGTGACCCACAAGACCACAGTAAAAGCAAGATCTCGTCTCACGATAATCTCTCATATAAGGAATCTTCACATGATAAGATGCATTTGAAGAAGATTCTCCTACATGAACTTCTTTTGGCTTTATTTTCTCTGGAACTCCAGATTTTGCAACAGGTTTTGATTCAGGCTTCATCTTCTTGGGAACTACATGCTTCTTTCCTTCATTTTTGTAAGGACAGTTCACCACAATGTGTCTCATCTCATTACAATGAAAACATGTACGCCTGTCTTTATAATCTCTGACATATGAAACTCTCCTTGAGTTTGAATAACCTCCAAATATATTTTTACCAGATGAATTAGAATCAACCTTTGAGTCTTCTTTCTTAACCTCTTTCGGTATCCCCTCTACCTTAGGTTCAACAAAATATTCATCATCACTCTCATCAGAATACACCATATCTTCACCTGTGACCGGATTCACTTTCAACACAGTCTTAGGATCTAAATCCTCATCTTTTATAATCTCAGGTGTAACAGAATAATTTCCATTGAATGGTGGAGGAACATAACTAATACAATTAGTTCCCTTCCACTCTGTAGTATTATCATGATAATGTCCTAATAAGAATGATGAATTTCCAAAGCTTTCTAACTTTCTATGCAATCCGATTACCTGTGCTTTAGATTCAGCTAGTTCCTTATCTTTCTCAGCAAGATCAGTATTTCTTTTCTCAATTTCTGCAAAGGACATATCTAGGTGATATGCCTACTCTTTGATCTTCAAAGTCAAGAAATATATATCCGTCTTCAGTGATTCTATCCTTTCAATACACACATTCCCATTATCCTTTAATTTCTGGTTTACCGTGTGCATCGATTTCATATGGCAAATGAGGTTGACGTTGTCATCCATAACCCTCATCATTTTATCCTTAACTGAAACACAGTTAGAACAAAATGTTTCAGAGTTAGAAAATACCTCAGGTTTTACTTTTGAAGAAGATGCACTAGGAGCCATGAATACATCATCATCATCAGCTTCACTCTTTTGTTCAACAATGACAGGCTCTGCATCAGTTTCTAAGTCACTCAGATCATCTTCAACTGTCTGGAAGCTTACTTCAGTCTCTATATCACTCTCGGTAGACTTAGTACTTTCACCAGATCTAATACTCTCAATATCACTTAACTTGGTAGAAGAATCACTTTCAGAAACACTCTGCTTTACTACTTCTTCTTTGATCAAGACCACAAACGCTTGAGTAGTAGCTTCACCCTTTTTCTTCAAAGCTTCCCATAGTTCTCTTGAAGTTGGACACTTCTCTAGACTATGAATGATTTCTTTTGGTAAAGACAATGTTAAAGTTTCACGCGTGTTCATCTCTCGATCAAACTTCTGCTTTTCTAGTTTACTAAGAGCTGTCACTGGTTTAGGAACATCATAATATCACATATAGTCATAAGTAGGATGCACATATCCTTCAAATATGGATGTCCAAAAGTTTTCATCAGTTTCTGATACGAACTGTTCGAACCGGACTTTCCGGCTATAGTAATCTAATATACACAAAAGTCTCGGTGGCATAGTTCCAATCTCATTATCATCATAAGAAATTGAAATTTTGAAATTTTTGCGAAAATATCCGGAAAAATTTCCCGCCAAAATACTCTTTTTTAAAAATTTCAAAAATTCAAAATTTCAAAAATGATTCAAAACAAGCATGTAAACTTTCCCTAAAAAATTTGGACAAGAAGAATTTTACCGCCAACACTAGCTAAGTTCGCCTGATACTGACTAAGCGAACTTAATAAGTTAGCCTGACTAAGCGAAATTGACCTGAGCGAACTTGACCCCAAACGAACTTGTTAAGTTCAGCTGATTAAGTTCGCCTAATCTGCACCAAGCGAACTTATTAAGTTCGCCTAATCTGCACCAAGCGAACTTATTAAGTTCGGCTCTCTAAGTTCGCCTGCAACAGAATTGCTAAGTTTGCCTGCATCAGCTGTTCAACCAAACACGAACCAAAAATTCTGAAAATCATCATATCTTGCTGAATTGATGGAATTTGATTAAATTGAACTGTAGAAATGTGTAGGAACTGATTAGGAACACTTCTATCGGATCAATTTCATCAAAAGAATCCAAAATGATCAAAAATTCTTCATTCTTATCAAGAACACAAAAATTCTTCAAAATCTCTGAAATTTGATGTTGATTGGACACGAAAACACCACGAATCTTCTGCTAATCAAGAGCATAAGCTCTGATACCACTTGTAGGTCTTCATGGCACTTCTACAGATCGTTCTCGTGATAAGACGTGTCGTTAACTCGAAGTGCGGAATCCATGATCAACGTGCTCGTGTAACTCAATCAACAACAACGGTGTAAATAAACACTCTGTATTTCCACCACAATATCAGGTTACAATATTCAGTCTCTAATCAGTTCCTCCTGATATCATCTCTCTCAAGTCTAAAACTAAGTTCTGAATTTATAAACTGTCTATTTATAAACACCAGACCTGCTATTGGCGAACTTAACAAGTTCGCCTCTATAGATGCTTAGGCGAACTTATTAAGTTCGCCTCTAATAGGCTAAGCGAACTTAACAAGTTCGCTCCTAAAGATCAAGTTCGCCTCTCTGTGAACTTATACAGAATTTTATCAACAGTTACAAAACATGTCCTAACAGACTCCCCTTTAACTGTTGCTAACAATTCTATCAATTACAAGTCAAAGACTCTAAGACTAAGACATAATATCTTCAAGCTTGTTGTCACCAGAATATGCTCCAACAGAAGGGAAAAATCTTTTTAAACCGGTTGCAATTGGAATTGCATATGTATCTTTCGGTTGTAGTAAAAGGTGATTGTAAAACCGTGGTTTTAATATAGCCCAATGCATATTTAAAGGACTATTTTTTAACTAGTTTGGTATGTCTCCAAATCATTAATCTTTACACATACGCTTCGATATGCTATAAAAAAAATTAAGACACAACATTTTAGAGGAAAACATAATTTAAAAGATGCAAAACTATTAAATCTTACCGTTGAGGATAAACGACCGTAGTTTCGTTGGTCCAAGATATAAAACTAAGGTTTATGCTAGTTAAAGTATTGATGACTCGAGCTTATGATTTTCATAAATTTATCTAAGTGTTTTATAAGTCAAGAGAATACCTAATATTTATCTATTTACACTAGCTTTAGGTGGATGTTATGTCAAATACTCATCAATGTCTTTCTTAATAGCTATGGAATTAGTGACCTTGACAGGAATCTAATTCGATCTCTTAAATGAAGATTAATATAATTATAAATTGTCATTCATATGTTTCATCGTAATTAGTAAAGTGGATTCCAAGCTATGATTATAGCCTTCCTTTCTCTTGTTATATACGCATTTTAAGTTACTAAATGTTGTTACTCAAGTTAAACTTTCAAAACAAAAAATATATATATAGTTTAACTTACTCGGCTTAATTAATCACAAAGATCAAGTAGTGAAATCGTGTCCACGGATTGATACTCGGTTCTTCTCAACTCTATATTACCACTCGACAGGTACACTTGCGTTTGTGTGTGTAGTCTAGTTTAGGTGAAAACCATTTTAAAACTCATATTTGTGTGAATATCTCTATTAAAAATATATATAGTTCACGCACATCGAGTTTTTGGCGCCGTTGCCGTGGATACGGTTATTTCAAGAACAATAAAAGTTTTTGATTAAGTCATTTGTTCATATTTGTAAATATTTTTATTTTATTCCTGTCTTTAAAAAAAACTTCTTTTTTTAATTAAAATAAAAAGAAAGTTATAAAAAAAAAACAAAAAACAAAAATGTCCTTATAGGTGATGCCTGTCCACCCCATCTGGTCCTGAGCTTGTTTCACTACTTTCGGAGTCCGAACGACATTTTCTTAATAGATTACGAGAGCAGACATGGACGGTAGCTGAAGCGATCACAGGAGATATTTTGGTGGATACGCACACACGAGGAGAACATGGCAGACCCAGACATGGAGAGGAACATGACGTACGTACACCAAACCGTCACTTGTCGGTTATGAGTCTAGTGTAACCCAACCGACGATTCCAGCCAACATTTTCGAGATAAATCTAGCATCATTCATTTGATCGAAAATTCTGTGCAATTCAACGGTCTACCGAATGAGGATCCCAATGCTCACATCGCGCGTTTCTTACGAATTTGTGCGACTTTTAAGATCCATAATTGTTCAGACGACGCTTTAGACTTAGGCTTTTCACATTTTCACTTCGCGGCCTAGCCATAGACCGGCTAGACGCATTGTCGGCTGGATTCATCACAACATGGGCCGAGATGGCCGAGCAGTTTCTGTTAAAATACTTTCCGCCCGATAAAACTGTCAAATTCAGATCAAGCATTACCGGTTTTCGTCAAGATGATGACGAATCACTGCACGCAGCATGGGAGAGATACAAAGGCCTCCTGAGAAGATGCCCTCATCACGGGCTTGATCTTTGGCGTCAATGCCAAACCTTCTACAATGCTATCTCTGGAGAGCACAAACAAGCCGTCGACCAGTATGTCGCAGGAGATTTCGGGGGAGCCACCCCAACCGAAGCATTCCATGCATTAGAGAAAGCGGCAACAAAGAGCTTTGCTTACAACCCGACGATAACCATGTCGTCTCACAATGGTATTCATCATGTCAATTATGACAACCGAGTTGTAGTACAACTTGAAGCACTTACAAAGAAGTTCGAGCAAATGCATGCCGAGCTGATAAAAGCACAAACTCATTGTGACACATGTGGCGGATCACACATGACGAATAAGTGTCAGCAGACCATGATGGTGGAAGATTTCTATTACATGGGAGTCCAAAAAATGAATATGGAGACAATTACGCCTCAAATTGGAGAAACAACTCAAACTTTGAGGATGTAAATAGAAACCAACAACCCCCTTGGTTCAACGAAAGACCACCGTTTCAGCAACAAGATCAATCTTTCCAACCAGAACCACAATATCAAGGTCCGAGCAACAACAATCAAGCTGGTGAAAAATCCGACATCGAGGAACTGTTGCAGCAACTCATAGCAAGTAAGCAAACTGCAAATAAGTTGGCTGAGCAACAAAATCAATAAACCGATGAATGCTTCCAACAGCATGAGGTGGAGATGAGAAGTCAACTGCTTTCTGAAAGACCACATCGAAGTCTTCCTAGTAATTTTGTGCCTAATCCAATCGCTCATGTGAAAGCCATCACACTATGGAATGGGGAAAAAACTTAGAAAGAATCAACACCTATACCACAACCAATTGTTGAGGAAGGAGAGATTCCTATCGCGGTGTACGAAAAGCGAGTTCCAGCAAATGCAACACGACCCAAAGAACTAACAAGGACATATGTACCACGAATCCCATATCTAGGTCGTCTGAGGATGGATAGGATGGAAACCCAATATGGCAAGTTTTTGGGGCTCTACGAACAACTGCATGTTAATCTACCATTCATCGAAGCTTTTGCTAAAAATGACAAACTCAAGAAAGAAGCGGAAGAAGCCGTGCTTAGAAAGCAGTAAGAAGCAAAACAAAAAGAAGAAGTGAGTTTTGCTCTCTTCGTCAGCAAGCTGCCAATTCAATAGGTAACATGTGAGGAGGAGCCTTCCTACTTCACAAGTGCGGATGAAGTGGAAGTGATTACCAATGATCCAGAGAAGTTGGTTGTTACTATACAACCATTTCTTGATTCTTCTGATAAGGAGCAAATTCCAGAAAACTTAGCATCATGGTTAGAAGAGTCGATGAGTGAAGAACACATGGTTGAAGATGAGTTGGTGGAGGTTCCTAATATGAAGGCACAATAAGAATGGTCTGACCTGACTAGAATTCCTACTACACCAGAAAGTACCGCACAAGTCACACCTCCTGTTCATGTTATTCCTTCTTGGGAGAATGAGTTTGGGGATGAGTTGTTGGGTGTACCATTGGTCGAAGTGAATGGAGAACAGTTTGACCCGGCATTGTTGTTTGAAAAACCAATCATGGTAGTCAAGAAAGAACTGCATCAAGGAAGAGAGTTGCAATTGGATGGATTCACCAACAAACAAATGACTAAGGTGATAGCCGTTCCATGGTACTGCATCATATATAACATGATATCTCCTATTGATAGCCGTTCCATGGTACAAAACATTGGTCACCTCCTTCACTACATGAGCCATATATAAAGCATGAATTCTTAAATTTGTCAATATTATATGATTTGAAACTATAAGCGTTTATTCTCTAAATTCATGTGATTTTGTATTTTACATTTCAGTTCATATAGAGAAAAACCAAAAAGATTTTGTGTTTCTTATGTTTGAAAAACCAAAAAGATTTTATTTTTCCAGCTTCCATGGAAATCTTAATTGTTGGTTATTCTTGGTTGTTCTCCTTTGTAAAAACTGAAAATTACAGACAGAAGTTGACAAGGGGTCCTTCTCCCAAGTTTTCTTCTAGAAATAAAGAGAGAGTGTGCAGATGAACAAGACGAAGACTATAGTGTGTTTGATGATATATGAAGACGGATGACAATCTTCTAAAGCTGTTGTCAAGGGAGAGTCTGTTGGAGCATATTCTAGTGACAATGAGCTTGAAGATATTATGTCTTAGTCTTAGAGTCATTGACTTGTAATTGATAGAATTGTTAGCAACAGTTAAAGGGGAGTCTGTTAGGACATGTTTTGTAACTGTTGATAAAATTCTGTGTAAGTTCATAGAGAGGCGAACTTAACACGTTCGCCTAGCCTATTAGAGGCGAACTTAACAAGTTCGCCTAAGTTCGCCTAGTCTAACAGAGGCGAACTTGTTAAGTTCGCTAAGTCTATCTGGGGCGAACTTGTTAAGTTCGCTTAGCCTATTAGAGGCGAACTTAATAAGTTCGCCTAAGCATCTTTGAGGCGAACTTGTTAAGTTCGCTTATAGCAGGTCTGTGGATATAAATAGGAGATATCAGTAGACATAATTGTAGTAGAATAAAGAGACGATATTAGGAGGAACTGATTAGAGACAGAATTATTGTAACCTGATATAGTGGTGGAAATACGAAGCGTTTATTTACACCGTCGTTGTTGATTGAGTTACACGAGCACGTTGATCATGGATTCCGCACGTTATCACTGTGTCGTACCGCGAGTCTAGAGATCCATCACGCACCGAATTAGGGACCTACACTATGAAAGTTTAAGTGTTGGTGACATGACCCATTGATCGTTTGAGTCTAGCCAAAGACTCGTAAATAAACGTGGCGCTTCCAGAAGGCAACCCGAGGGCTTGTTTAAGTTTTCCTACTATTTTCCTTTTTAGTAGTTTTATGATTTAGTGGCTTATGACAATTTTGATAATCACACTTATAGGAACTAGCTTAGTCCTCATGTAACATCCGTGACTTTTTCATGTAATATTTTATTTCATTTTGTACCTTAATAACATTTATGACCGCCATATTAGTTCAATCTCGTTATCTCGTATGTACGTTTTGTCGTACCAATTATTATTGCAAACGTGTAAACGATCCGTAGTTTCAAAATTTCATTTTTTTTATACATATATATATGTATATATGTGTTTTTATAAATAATAAATTGATAAAAATGAGATTTTATATTAGTATTATTACTTTATTTTTATATATAAAAGTTAATCATAAGAAAATAAATAATGATATATAAGTTTGATAAGTGTTATAAAATAAATTTTATAACTTAATGGAAATAGCCCTTAATTTGAACTCCCTTTATATTTTGAACCCTTAGCCTAACAAAGAACAAATTTGACTTCAAAAAGTCAACCGTGCCCAAATCAACCTCTAAATTTCTTCTATCCGTGTCCAAACCTTCCGTTTTTAAATCCTAAACATTCCTAATCGATTAATGACTCCGTATCACGCATCAATTTGGTGGATTTGAACCGAAATCGAAGGGTTTGAAAACCATTCAAGAGAATCACGTAAATGGGTATGAGATTTGCAAAATCACCTAAATCAAACCCCAATCTCGCGAATCTCGTTAGAAATACCAACTGATAACACGTTCAAATCGCCCTATAAATATCCCTACCATCGTACAAGTCAAAATCACCTCCTAAGCCGTCATATTCTTCCTCTCTGCTCACAATCGACGCAAGGGAAGAGAGCTCTCAACATGCAACGATTTGAGGCCGACTTCAGGTAACCATTACTCGTTAGTTTTCGCACCTCCGGCCTTGATTCTACTGTAATCGATCTGGTTTTGGGGATTAAAGGGGGGGGGGCTGGATTGCGACCTGTGTTTGCAAGGAAGAAGGGAATCATGGTGTTTGGGTTATAAGTTTTGTTTTCTAGGTTATTTAACAACATAGAGGCTGGTCCAGTGGTTTAAACCCATGTTTCACACGTAAAGGTCGTGGGTTCTAACCAAGAAACACCTTTGTTTCCTTTTCTTTTTCCGTTTTGAACTATTACATACATTTTCACATGGTATGATTATTTATGTTTTCTAAATAAATAATTCTAATGAACCATGTTCTTTTCTAGAGTATCTATTTTCAAAACTTCGTGATATGATATTAAAATTGTCAAATTAACTTGATACATATACTCTTTTATATATATATATATATATATATATATATATATATTAGTGTAGTCATTATTCATTTTAAAGCTATTATTTTTCTTTATCGAAAGAGTTATAATTATATTATTAACCTAAACGTTTGAAACAACATGATCCTATTTTTTTGAGTCGGTTATTCTTAATATCTAATCGTAATAAGTATTTTTATTAACTAATTTTAGACACTTTTGACACTGTCATAATAAAATAAATATTACATTAAGATATTTAATATATTAATATATTTACAAATATTGTTTATTATTGTCACTAAATTTTATTTTATAAAGAGAATTTTTAAAACGTCATTTACGTGTAATCCGATTTATAACTTATTTAGTAAAGTTCGCATCTTTCTCGTTTGTTCGTACCGAAATCCTATCTTCCCAAATCGTTCCGTTCCGTCTTTATTTCTTTTAATCGTTCCTATATATTAAATAACATATCATATTTATTTAGAGCATCGTTAAACCGATTCACCCGTCCTCTCGATCTAGTTAAGTTTGAGACTCCATATCAAGGTGAGAACATAGCCCATTTTTCCTTTTAACTTTTGGGGTGAAACATGTATATTTTTATGGCTTGATAACTTAAACCTTTCCAAACAAATTCTCAAACAAGTAATTTCAATTATGTGCTTGATATTTGAACACTATAACATTATTGCGATCATTAACTTGTTTTCAAGCCTAAGGAAGTACTAGTATGATCATATGGGGGAAACCGATATAACAATGGCACAATCTTTGGGATTGTGGATGCATATAACATTTTTACGGCACAATCGTGGATTGTGGATGCTTATAACATATAACATTTAGGGTTGATTGCAAAACGTTTGTGTTAATATGCTTGCACCTTTGTTTAAACTTGGTTTGAATTTGTTTATATCTTTTATGACAATTTATCTTTATAACATTTAAAACCTATGTCTCTCACCAACTTTATGTTGACCCATTTTCTTACATGTTTCAGGAAATAATAACTAAGAGAGAGAGGATCATGTAGTATTGCTTATGGACCTAGTTAAAGAAATAATTACAATGTTTTGTTTGGGATTTTGTTTATTTATTTTAACATGTATTGAACAATCAATTATGAAATTAATAAAATTTTGTGATGCCTTAGTATTTGTCTTTATACCTTGTGCTATGTACTATATGTGTGACACCTCGCGTATTCCGCCTTGGCGGGGTGTGACAGACTGGTATCAGAGCCTTGGTTATAGAGAATTAGGCTTAGAAAGACCTAGACTATAACCTAAGACTCCCTTACACTTTCATAGGAACTATATGTGATTTATGTGCTAACCTTATCTCTTCTTAGCCATGTCATCACACGTATGTCCACTCGGATCTTTCTCTAACCACTTACCACTCAAGAAAAGGAAGCTTGCTCGAGAAGATGGATCTCACTCTTGGGCCTCAAAGCCCAATCCATTATTCTCATCATGACCATGGGTTCAAGTGATAGATGTTAGTAGTATATGATGGCTGGAAGAGTGGGTGTAGGCCCATAAAAGGTTCTGACTAAGGAAAGACTTGGTACTTAAGTGTGTCCCTTGTGACCCACCTCTCTTTCTTAGGAATCCTTTTGGTGGCTGCACTACTTATAGGTCAAGTATACTTCTAACACGCTATTATGAGAACTCGGTGTTATGATTAGTCAAAATTTAAAATTCATTTGTACTTAACACTAAGCATTATATAAGCTAGTGTTTATCTGTTTCAATTCTACCTTTGTATGACATTAATGCAAGTGAATTTCTATTTTATGAATATATCACTTCTATTATTTATATGTCTATCTCTAACTCGATTAATAATCTTGTCTTCGTAGAATGCCTCCCCGACGTGAAACCACTGACGCCACTAATCCTAGAACCAGTGATACCACCTTGACTGCTCCGACTATGGATACCACTGCCATCGCCACACTCTTAACTCAGCAACTTGCTGCTGTGTTACCTGTTACTCGACTCACAAACACTATGAGGGATACCGGAGGAACCACCTGCACATACAAGCACTTCAACTCGTGCAACCCTCTAAAGTACAATGGATCTGAGGGTGCCACTGGCTTACTTCAGTGGTTTGAAAGCATGGAGTCAACCCTGGTAATGAGTGAATGCCCCGATGACCTGAAAGTGAAGTATGCTTCAAGTGCCTTCCAAAAGAGGGCGCTTACTTGGTGGAACGGCGAGAAACGAACTCGGGGATTAAACGCAGCCTTGGCCTTGACATGGGATAAACTTAAGGAACTCATGGTTGAGGAATTCTGCCCAAAGAATGAAATGAAAAAGCTTGAGGTGGAAATGTGGGATCTGGTTCAAGATAGCGGTGAAAATGAAGCATACAACAACCGTTTTCATGAACTGAGCACATTGGTCCCACACATGGTCACCCCGTTGAGTCGCCAAGTTGACCGTTACATTGGCGGCCTACCTCATCAAGTTAGGGGTACCGTCATGGGTATCAACCCTGCTACTCTTGAGGCTGCCATCCGCCTAGCTGCGTCCCTCACGGACGATCTCGTGAAAGAAGGTATTCTGACCCGAAAGGGTGGAAAGAAAGTTCGGGTTGAAGAAACCAAGAAGCCTGAACGCCACTTCAAGAAGCAGAAGGTGGCAAAGAACTTCGCCATGGTAACCCCTGCTGCTCCAATTACCCAAGTGGCACCAACCCAAGCACAAGCTTCCACAAAGAAATCTTATGGCGGGTCTTACCCTTGGTGTACTAAGTGCTAATATCATCATGATGCTACCTACCCTTGCCGCATATGCACTAAGTGTGGTAAAGGAGGTCACTTGGCAGCTACTTGCCGTGTCATTAATGCTACTCCTACTACGGTCCCCGCAATTGCAAATGGTAGAGCTTGCTACCAGTGTGGTGCTACCGACCATCTCAGGAACCGTTGCCCCAAATTGGCTAACACACAAGGGGCACATGGTCGGGCTTTTGTTATTGGTACCACTGAAGCACTTGAGGAACCTGCCGTCGTTACAGGTACTTTTCTTGTCAATAATGTCTATGCATCAATTTTATTTGACACTGGTGCCGACAAGAGTTTTGTTTCCACCAAATTTGAACCTTTGCTTGGTAAATGCTCTAGTGTGCTAGAACCTCCTACACGGTTGAAATAGCCGATGGAAAACTAACCTATGTTCGTACGGTTGTTCGCGGTTGTACCTTGACCCTCAACGATCACTCGTTCATCATCGACCTTATTCCTATGACTCTTGGAAGCTTTGACATAGTTGTAGGTATGGACTGGCTATCTGGCAACCATGCCGAAATTGTATGCTCGGAGAAACTTATCCGTATTCCTCTACCTTCCGGTGAAATCTTGGAAATCCTTGGAAACAAGCCTTGTCATGGCCTAAAGATTATTTCTTGCATGAAGGCTCGTAGCTACTTGAGGAAGCAATGCTATGCTTTCTTGGCTCACATTGTTGAAAAGAAACCCGAGAATAGAACCATTCAAGACATACCCGTTATTCGAGAATTTCCCGAAATTTTCCCTGATGATCTGCCCGGACTCCCACCTGTTCGACAAGTTGAATTCCGTATTGATCTTGTTCCTGGAGCAAACCCTATTGCTAAATCTCCTTACCGTCTAGCAGCATCCGAATTGCAAGAATTGTCTAGTCAATTGCAAGAGCTACTAGACAAAGGTTTCATTAGACCGAGCTTCTCACCTTGGGGAGCCCCGGTCCTTTTTGTCAAGAAGAAAGATGGAACCTTTAGGATGTGCATTGATTATCGTGAGCTCAACAAGCTGACTACCAAGAACCGATATCCTCTTCCAAGAATTGATGACTTATTCGATCAATTGCAAGGAGCAACTTGTTTCTCAAAGATTGATCTTCGATCTGGTTATCACCAATTGCGAGTCCATGACGATGACATCCCAAAGACCGCTTTTAGAACTCGATATGGACACTATGAGTTTGTGGTTATGCCTTTCGGGTTAACCAATGCACCCGCGGTGTTCATGGATCTTATGAACCGGGTTTGTAGACCCTACTTAGATCAATTTTTCATTGTCTTCATTGACGACATATTGATCTACTCTCGAACCGCCAAAGAACATGAGAATCACCTAAGACAAATCTTGGAGCTTTTGAAGAAGGAAAATCTTTATGCGAAATTCTCCAAATGCGAGTTTTGGCTAAAAGAAGTCCATTTCTTGGGTCATGTTATCAACGAGAAAGGTATTCATGTTGACCCATCCAAAATCGAAGCTATCAAGAACTGGAGTACGCCCAAGACTCCCTCAGAAATCCGTTCCTTTCTGGGTTTAGCCGGCTACTATCGAAGGTTCATCTCGAACTTTTCAAAGGTCGCCCTACCACTCATAACTCTAACCCAAAAGGATAAACCGTTCGTTTAGGAGCAGAAACAAGAAGATGCTTTCCAACTCCTTAAGCAGAAATTGTGTGACTCTCCTATCCTAAGTCTTCCAGACGGCAACGATGACTTCGTCGTTTATTGTGACGCCTCAAATCAAGGTCTCGGTTGCGTGTTGATGCAACGCGGCAAAGTCATTGCCTACGCATCAAGACAACTCAAGGTCCATGAAAGAAACTACACTACCCATGACCTCGAGTTAGGTGCAGTGGTCTTTGCTTTGAAAATTTGGAGACACTACCTCTATGGTACAAAATGTGTCATCTTCACTGATCATAAAAGCCTTCAACATATCCTTGATCAAAAGGATCTCAACATGAGGCAACGGCGTTGGGTTGAACTTTTGAGTGATTACGATTGTGAAATTCGCTATCACCCGGGAAAAGCCAATGTGGTTGCTGACACCCTTAGCCGAAAAGATCAGATCAAACCCTCTCGCATTCGGGCCATGGGAATGATCGTCCAAACTAGCCTCAAAGCCATGGTTCTTCAAGCTCAAAAAGAGGTTCTTGCCAAGGGTGAGTTAAAGCAACAGTTAGATTGCGGTGCCGAAAAACATCTAGAGCCCAAGTCCGACGAAATTCTTTATTTCATGGGACGTATGTGGATTCCTGACTCTCACCCCCTCCGCAAGCTTATCCTCGATGAGGTACACAAAACCCGGTATTCTATTCATCCCGGTGCCGATAAAATGTATCACGATCTCAAGGAATTTTATTGGTGGCCCGGAATGAAGAAGGATATAGCTTTATTTGTGAGTAAGTGCCTTACGTGCCTAAAGGTTAAAGCCGAACATCAAAAACCCTCGGGTCTTCTCCAACAACCCGAGATCCCTATTTGGAAATGGGAGCAAATCTCTATGGATTTTATCACCAAACTCCCAAGAACTCCTCGTGGGCACGATTCGATTTGGGTCATAGTTGATCGCTTGACCAAATCCGCTCATTTTATCCCTATTCGTGAAGATTTCAAGATGGAAAAGCTGTCAAATCTCTATATCAGTGAAATCGTGACTCGTCACGGTGTGCCCTTGTCCATTATCTCCGATCGTGATGGCCGTTTTACTTCCAACTTCTGCCGATCCTTACAAAAATCCTTAGGGATTCGTTTAGACCTTAGCACGGCTTATCATCCTCAAACTGATGGCCAAAGCGAAAGGACTATCCAAACCCTGGAGGATATGCTTCGCACTTGTGTGATCGATTTTGGGGGAAGTTGGGATAACCATTTGCCTCTCGTGGAATTCTCTTACAACAACAGCTACCATGCTAGCATTAAATGTGCTCCTTTCGAAGCCTTATATGGTAGAAAATGCCGCTCCCCGGTATGTTGGACCGAGATCGGTGACGCTCAAATAACCGGTCCCGAGCTTATTCAAGAGACTTCCGATAAGATCTTCAAGATTCAAGAAAGACTTAAGGCTACCCGTGCTCGCCAAAAGAGTTATGCTGATAATCGAAGGAAACCCCTCGAATTCCATATCGGGGATAAAGTCTTACTCAAAGTTTCCCCTTGGAAGGGCGTGGTCCGTTTCGGGAAGAAAGGGAAATTGGCACCAAGATATGTGGGTCCTTTTGAAATCTTTGAAAGGATCGGCCCTGTAGCTTACAAGCTCAAGTTGCCGGCCGAACTCAACGGAGTACATGACACTTTTCACGTGTCGAATCTCAAGAAGTGTCTGGCTGACGACACTCTTCATATCCCATTAGATGAAGTCCGTGTTGATGACAAGTTGAACTTCATTGAACAACCCGTTGAGATCATGGACCGTAATGTTAAACAACTCAAGCGTAGCCGTATACCTATCGTGAAAGTCCGTTAGAATTCTAAGCGCGGCCCTGAGTTCACTTGGGAGCGTGAAGACCAAATGAAACTTAAGTACCCTCATCTCTTTTCTAATTCAGTAGCCTCCACAAGTTGAATTTCGAGGACGAAATTCCCTCAACTTGGGGATACTGTAACATCCGTGACTTTTTCATGTAATATTTTATTTCATTTTGTACCTTAATAACATTTATGACCGCCATATTAGTTCCATCTCGTTATCTCGTATGTACGTTTTGTCTTACCAATTATTATTGCAAACGTGTAAACGATCCGTAGTTTCAAAATTTCATTTTTTTATACATATATATATGTATATATGTGTTTTTATAAATAATAAATTGATAAAAATGAGATTTTATATTAGTATTGTTACTTTTTTTTATATATAAAAGTTAATCATAAGAAAATAAATAATGATATATAAGTTTGATAAGTGTTATAAAATAAATTTTATAACTTAATGGAAATAGCCCTTAATTTTTGAACTCCCTTTATATTTTGAACCCTTAGCCTAACCAAGAACAAATTTGACTTCAAAAAGTCAACCGTGCCCAAATCAACCTCTAAATTTCTTCAATCCGTGTCCAAACCTTCCGTTTTTAAATCCTAAACATTCCTAATCGATTAATGACTCCGTATCACGCATCAATTTGGTGGATTTGAACCGAAATCGAAGGGTTTGAAAACCATTCAAGAGAATCACGTAAATGGGTATGAGATTTGCAAAATCACCTAAATCAAACCCCAATCTCGCGAATCTCGTTAGAAATACCAACTGATAACACATTCAAATAGCCCTATAAATATCCCTACCATCGTACAAGTCAAAATCACCTCCTAAGCCGTCATATTCTTCCTCTCTGCTCACAATCGACGCAAGGGAAGAGAGCTCTCAACCTGCAACGATTTGAGGCCGACTTCAGGTAACCATTACTCGTTAGTTTTCGCACCTCCGGCCTTGATTCTACTGTAATCGATCTGGTTTTGGGGATTAAAGGGGGGGGGGGGGCTGGATTGCGACCTGTGTTTGCAAGGAAGAAGGGAATCATGGTGTTTGGGTTATAAGTTTTGTTTTCTAGGTTATTTAACAACATAGAGGCTGGTCCAGTGGTTTAAACCCATGTTTCACACGTAAAGGTCGTGGGTTCTAACCAAGCAGCACCTTTGTTTCCTTTTCTTTTTCCGTTTTGAACTATTACATACATTTTCACATGGTATGATTATTTATGTTTTCTAAATAAATAATTCTAATGAACCATGTTCTTTTCTAGAGTATCTATTTTCAAAACTTCGTGATATGATATTAAAATTGTCAAATTAACTTGATACATATAGTCTTTTATATATATATATATATATATATATATATATTAGTGTAGTCATTATTCATTTTAAAGCTATTATTTTTCTTTATCGAAAGAGTTATAAATATATTATTAACCTAAACGTTTGAAACAACATGATCCTATTTTTTGAGTTGGTTAGTCTTAATATCTAATCGTAATAAGTATTTTTATTAACTAATTTTAGACACTTTTGACACTGTCTTAATAAAATAAATATTACATTAAGATATTTAATATATTAATATATTTACAAATATTGTTTATTATTGTCACTAAATTTTCTTTTATAAAGAGAATTTTTAAAACGTCATTTACGTGTAATCCGATTTATAACTTATTTAGTAAAGTTCGTATCTTTCTCGTTTGTTCGTACCGAAATCCTATCTTCCCAAATCGTTCCGTTCCGTCTTTATTTCTTTTAATCGTTCCTATATATTAAATAACATATCATATTTATTTAGGGCATCGTTAAACCGATTCACCCGTCCTCTCGATCTAGTTAAGTTTGAGACTCCATATCAAGGTGAGAACATAGCCCATTTTTTCCTTTTAACTTTTGGGGTGAAACATGTATATTTTTATGGCTTGATAACTTAAACCTTTCCAAACAAATTCTCAAACAAGTAATTTCAATTATGTGCTTGATATTTGAACACTATAACATTATTGCGATCATTAACTTGTTTTCAAGCGTAAGGAAGTACTAGTATGATCATATGGGGGAAACCGATATAACAACGGCACAATCTTTGGGATTGTGGATGCATATAACATTTTTACGACACAATCGTGGATTGTGGATGCTTATAACATATAACATTTAGGGTTGATTGCAAAACGTTTGTGTTAATATGCTTGCACCTTTGTTTAAACTTGGTTTGAATTTGTTTATATCTTTTATGACAATTTATCTTTATAACATTTAAAACCTATGTCTCTCACCAACTTTATGTTGACCAATTTTCTTACATGTTTCAGGAAATAATAACTAAGAGAGAGAGGATCATGTAGGATTGCTTATGGACCTAGTTAGAGAAATAATTACAATGTTTTGTTTGGGATTTTGTTTATTTATTTTAACATGTATTGAACAATCAATTATGAAATTAATAAAATTTTGTGATGCCTTAGTATTTGTCTTTATACCTTGTGTTATGTACTATATGTGTGACACCTCGCGCATTCCGCCTAGGCGGGGTGTGACACCTCACAATTTCGCTCATCTGCCCAAATCACCTATCGGCTTTATATTTTCTTATTTTGTGGGAGAGTGGTTTGTAGGTCTTGCAATTGCTGACTCTCTTGGGACTATGGCATTTCGATAGGCTACGGGTATTGACTAAAGGCTTTCGCAAGACATTGCAGGGAGTTGTGGGCACCGGTTGTGACAATCCGGACTTTTCAATTAGCTCCGTTAGAAATTCCGTTAAGTTTTCTGTTAAAATCTAACCCAATTAACTCAATATTAAACCACAAGGGTTAAGTCTGTCAATAATTTAATGTAAACTACAAGGACTAGTCATGTAAATATGTAAAACCAAATCCGTTGACTTACAAAGTCAAAATCAAGAACACTTGGCTTCGGTTGACTTTCAAAAAGTCAAAATCGTGACCTATTGATCCAAATCAAACCCGAAACTGAAATGACTACTCGAATTCACGACTAGTAATCATGGTATTGATGATGGAGATCATCAATGAGCCGTTTCTAGGTGTTTTCACTATTCCATAATCACGAATTAACTCTCTAAACCCGTAACCGTCGAACCCGCAACAATGATCATCGAATTCAAGCAAATTCGCTTATTATTCTACAATCGAACCCACTGCACACCTCATTCGCACTCTCCTAAAGCTTTTGCCTACACCAATTACGCCGAAGAAGCAGTCAAGGTCGCCGGAGTCTAACTCGCAGGCCGACGGCACTAGTTCTAGTCGAAAGCTATCAATCCATCAACCATTCTGGTAATTGTTTACAGTCTCAGTTTCGTCTACATTCATAGATCAAAAGTCCTATAATTATCAGGGCTTAAATTATCGAATTCAACGTGAACCAGTTCTAGGGTTCATTTACTTTCGGGTTTAATCGAACCCCATCAATCCGATAATGAAAACTAAAATTGATCATGTCCACAGACTCGCCTCGACGTCTAGATCGAAAGCCCTATACTCTTTGAGGCTTACATGATCGAATTGAATAGGACCCTGATTCTAGGGTTCATGCAAAACAAGTTTAATCGAAACCCAGTCTAGAACCTGTTTAAATCTAATTAAACTATACCACTAGATTCGTAATAACCTGCTTAACATTAGCCCTATGCCAATTTAACATCTTATCATCGAATTGATATCGATCTGGAAATTACGGTTTGTTCTTGATTCAATTTAGGGGATTTGATCTTAAACTCATTTTCAATCTAATTAAACCACGGGGAAAGCTTCACAGTCCTCTGTTGAGTAAAAGCCCCGTGGTGTTAACGAGTTTTATCACAGAATTAAACTAAATCAATTCGAAGTTCCTAATCTAGAGTTTCGGCCTGTAGGTCCTCATGTCGCGTCTACGGATCGATCTCATGATAAGACATGACGTTTACTCGGAGTGCGGAATCCAACGAGTCAACGTTTATACGCATAAAAGACAATTCAAACACACAAGTAAATAACCTTATCAATTCATATTTCAAATCACAATGATGTTTACAGACTCAATCGGACTTCTCTGATCTGATCTCTCTGGTTCGTTATGACTGACTCTGTAAACACACATATATATAACCAACTGACCTGATATAAGCGAACTTATTAAGTTCGCCTCTAACAGCTTAAGCGAACTTAAGAAGTTCGCCTCAGTTAGACCTAAGCGAACTTATTAAGTTCGCCTCTGATAGACCAGGCGAACTTAACAAGTTCGCCTCTAGGCTATACTTGTAAAACACTTAGTGACATTTGACATTTATATAACAAAAACATAAAGACATAAAATCTAACTATTACAAGCTTTTGTCATTACAAACTATGTCCTAACAGACTCCCCCTTGACAATAGCTTGATCTTCAGTCTTCAGTCTTTATCTTGAACTCTTCCAGTTATCCGGTAGTCTGCTACCAGCATGCACTCCATATCTTCTGCATATCTCCAAAACTCTTTTGTACTGTAGACCTTGTTCTCTCCAAACATCAGTGAACATTATTTCATTCTTTCGCAACGTCCTTTGATCTTTCTTTGAGAAATTGATAAGATTCATTGCATCATAGAAACATACAATGACCTTATTGTCTTTATCTTCAATCTTTGCTTCACTAGTATTAACACCAACATACCACCATTTCATATTCCCAAGAAAGTCTTGAGGAATCTTCTTTAACGGTATCTTGTGAATAGCACGCACCGGTTTATACTTGTATCTCCAGGTCACTTTCCCAGTCTTTGGATCTGTGTTCTTCACTCTCTTTCCCTTTTGTGGTTTTAGCCGATCATACTTTCCTGAACTACCTTCTTTCTTGATCAAGTTTGCTATCACATCAGCCAAACCATTCTTCGATCTATTAATGAGTGGCTTTGAAGCTAAACCATTTATTTCACACCTTGGCAAGGTATTGAAATATTTGATCCTCGGCTTTAAGTATTGAACACCATCAGATCGTTTAATTGCAAATAATTTTGATTCATCATCATAGAACCAACTTATGATCCTTCCTACACACTGCTCTTTATTCACATATTTCTCTTTATGAGCAGGTTGTGCTGGAGACTTGGGTAGCACCTTCATCCAACTATTTACAACTTCTCTCCACTGTTCTCTTGTCATCCCTGTATCTCTGTACATCACAGGTTCTTCATTAACCTTCGAAGACTCAGTGTGAGTAGTTTCAGTTTCAGCATCTTTATTGGATTGAATAGTCTCATCATCAGTATCTATCTTTGAATCAACAGTGTCTTCAGGCAGTGTGACGTCTTCAACAGAGTCCATGGAATCTTTCATAAGTGAATTCAGGAATAACATCATCCTGGATGAAGTTATACGGCACTTTAAGACCATCACAGCCTTCATAAGTAACACTATCTTTATCTTTCTCTATCTCAATCTATACTATTTCTCCTTCTTCTATCTCATTATCCGACATATCATCTTCCATGTCATTGAATAAATCATCAATGTCATCAAGACATGCAATCTTTTCAGCTTCCTCTTCTTCTGAATCTTGAAAGAACTCCAATAATAGAATTTCTTCTTCATTAGTACCAGAAGTATCTTTGTCTTTGTTTCCTTCAAGTGATTGTGATGTCGACTCCCCCTGAACCCTAGATATAGGATTAGCGTCAGTGTATTGACAATCACCCTCAATATTTCCAGCAGGATCATTGTCTTTATCATCACGTCTTTGAATAGACTCTGTGTGACATGTATCAGGTATCCTCAACTCCCCCTGAGCATCAAGACGCTGAACGAGTTTGGATACTAATGCTTGCATGTCAGCAATCTGTTGAGCTTGAGTCTGAATCACCAGCTGCCGTTGTGAATCAGTAGACACAAGAGTGTTTACCTGGGTTTGTAGAGAAAGCACTTGATATTCAAGGAAAGTAATCCTTTCAGAATCAGAAGGCTTTGACGGACCAGCCGACGATTGTGGAATAGAAGGACTTGAAGTAGTAGGAATGACTGGAGGAACAGGAGTTCTAACCGGAGATGGATCCTTAGATCTTGGAGGAGTAATTATCAATGAAGCAACAAAATTAGCATCCTCAACTCCCTGTGAAGAATGTGCAGCAGCAATCGAAGCAGACATTAACTTTTGAGCCTTAGGATATGGAATAAAATCACTATCAGACTCAGTACTCTCATCAACCAGAGATCTTAGCAATCGAAGCAGACATTAACTTTTGAGTCTTAGGATCTGGAATAAAATCACTATCAGACTCAGTACTCTCATCAACCAAAGATCTTTTTCCAAGTACTGAACCGGAAGGAGGATCCTAAACAGACTTTCTTCTTAGTCGTCTGGCTTGAGATTTAATGCGTTTTCCAGCATTAGCGAGTGGAATTGTAGCCAACCGTTCATAATGACCTGAGGAAAAATCCCTAGATTCATCAGAATCGGTGCTTTCATTAACATGTAAGATCGTCTCACTTGAGCTGGAACTAGAGTCATCATCCGTCACCACATTCCCTTCAGCTTCTGGAATGGGCGAGTTCACAGCGTCATCAACGAAATCATCCATGTTCATTCTAAAATCATGTTCATGTGCATGAACGACCTCCTCTTGAACAAGTTCATGAATAGGTATTTCAACCTCAGCTTGTGGAATATGAACTTGTTCAGGAATAGGAATTTGTAGTTGTGCGGGAACTTGTACTTGTGGAACCGGTATCTGTTGTTGTGGAACTTGTTGTTGTTGTTGTTGAACATTGAAGCCTTGAGCTTGAGCAATTTCATCAGGATGAAACCAGTTGTCATTAGGTGGTGCAACATAATCAGGATTGATTAAGTGACCAAATAAAGGAGTATTGACTGGAATCAATGCAGCATTCTGCTGTTTCACCTTCGTGCAGTCGGTAAATATACGCTTTGACATTGGAGTCAAAGTTAATCTTATTGGATGTTGTGGAAGATCCGGAATAAGGTGATTCAAAATCATTTGAATAAAGCGAGGATACATAAAGAATCCTTGACCTTCAGCTGGATTAATCTGCATGACCATCTCCCGATAGAAGTAAAGTGGAAAATTGAATCGCTTATTCAATGTTAAAGCCACCATAGATGTTTGAAGAGCCATCTTCAATCCATCGGTACCAGCTTTGCGAGGAGAGATGCATTGAATAATCACATGCATGAAATACCTCCATTCACCAACTAAGCCACCTTTACGTGCTTGGTAATCATTCTGTTTCCCACGATATCCCATTCGTTGAAAACAACCCAGAATAAGAGTGCCTGGATAAGATAATGGATCTTCAGCATTTCCACCCAAATCAAGAGCAGCACGAATCGTCTCTTCAGAAATTGCAATCTCGGTATTAATAACAGTGGCACGAAGAACATGAGGTTCAACGTCCGTATCTTGATGTACTGTGTCCCAAAATTGTTGTATGTACACGAGACTTATGTAAGGATCAGCAGATAAAGCAACATGAAGACGTGATCTGTTCAAAAATCCTATAATGCCTTGAAAATTCACAGCCTTGGACATGTTAGGATCTAACAATGCCACTTGATTATGTTTATATTCGACACGTCGAGCCATCTGAAAAAATTGGACAACAAACATATTAGCAAAAAATAACAAACACGAACAATCAACAAAACAAAACAAAAAAATTTTTAAAAAAAAATTAAAACAAAAAATTTTGAACAAAAAAAATTACAAGTCCAAATCTTTACTGACCCCTAGGCGAACTTAATAAGTTCGCTTAGTAGTGTAAGAGGCGAACTTATTAAGTTCGCCTGACAAGTTCGCTTGGAACAAGTTCGCCTGAAACTTGTGACGCTTCAAATACAGACATTAGAAAATCAATCAATTGAGCAATTCGAGTTAAAATTGTGAAATAAGCATTGTCAAACCATCGAATATACTTAGCAAACACTAATGAATGGTCAATTTGGAATTTCAACACAAAAATTAGGTCAAACTCAGTGTTTTTTTAAATCGCTATAAAACCGAGATACAAATCAACCGAATACACACAATTTAACGGATGAAACTCGATGAAATTACCTTGGTTGAGTTCGCAATTCAATTTGGGATATGATAGAATCAGTAAACAACACCAACAACAACAGATTAAAATTTTGAAAAATTTCAGGTAAGTTCACCTAAGATGAAGAACACGATGAATCTGATAAGTTCGTTTGATCTAGAACCTTAAACCCATTAAGTTCGCTTAATTAGGCGAACTTGTTAAGTTCGCTTAACAAGCCTTCGGCGAACATGATAAGTTCGCTTCATCCCAGATAATCAGATTAAGTTCGCTTCACTGTTTTTAAGCGAACTTATTAAGTTCGCTTCACTGTACACAGGCGAACTTAATAGGTTTTCAAATTTTTTTGCCTATACAAACGGAATCACATATTTTTGGATTTGAACTGTACAAACAAAAACACATATATTTGGATTTTTATCTGAATAAACTGAAATCTCATATTTTTGAATGATCATCATGAGCAAGAAGATCATATCAGTATCTAATTAGTTCATCACACATTTTAGCAATAACAAAGGGTAACCTATAGTATGAAACCATTCAACTCAGTTTTGTGCACTTCGCATCTTTTTCATTTTGAAACTCATTCAATTTGAATAATATTTGAAATGATACGCGATAAATTTCAAAGTAAATAAAATCAGGTTATAAAATGCTCTTTTATTTATACCGTATTTGAAATATAAAGCATGAATTCTTAAATTTGTCAATATTATATGATTTGAAACTATAAGCGTTTATTCTCCAAATTCATGTGATTTAGTACCATTTAAATGAAAAATATCGTGTACCCCACATATATGCCAAACAGAAATATAAATTGCACTATCTTCAAGACATATACAGTTACTGTTAAGTATAGATCAATTTCCAAGATGAAATTATCTCTTTTAGCACCAAAATAGAATTAGATCCCAAAGGATATAAGAATCATGATGATTCATAATCAGAAGATTCTAATGAATAGGCTGAATAGTGAGAATCAACAGATTCAGGTATGAGGATCGAACTATTATCTGGATAAAATTCAATGCAATCAGACTAGATGATGTATCTAACTGATCCAAGGGCGAATATATGTTTCAACAGATTTTGAAAGCATATCTTAGTTCAACAACACCTTGCATGTTTTTCGGGGCATGGGCAGTGAAGTGAACTGAAATAAATTTGTGCTAAAGATATAATTCGATATTGGTCTCATGAAATTCTTTATAACCATATATTATTTATCTGATAATGATCTTTTACACACACACCCAGGCATATAATGGATTTAAATCACAGATGTAATCATATTATATTTAATTTTCACACTACTATTAGATTCAAAACGCTTTTAGCCTATTGAGAATTCAAGTTTCAAATTTTATACACAAATTTTAAAAACAAATTATCAAGAATAGAGCATTCACAACACTATCAATTCTTATTTATGCAGACTTTGAAATTTAGATCAAATCATCTTATTTTAATCAATCATATATCAAGGTCTACTAAGGTCGTGTGAAATGAACTAATCACTGATGTACTATCATTTCTTCTCTAACCTCAAATGATGTCAAATTTTATATTTTTCAATTTGTTTTGATTTTTTATAAATTAAACTTTTTAACTGAAAATGTAAATGCAGAAATGTAATAAAGCAATAAAGAACTTAAAAACAAAATTTTCATGAAATTCTGATTTTGAAAAGCTTTTATTCGGGATTGATCATACCAATCATTTTAGTTAGGAATTCAAACCTGGTATGATCAAATGCATTGGTAAACAAATCAGCAAAATTATCTTCAGTATGTACCTTGACCAGCTCAATTAACCTTTTCTCTACACAATCACGTATAAAATGATATCGAATTTCAATGTGCTTAGTCTTACTATGTTTATCAGGATTATTAGTTATGGACATAGTAGCATTATTATCGATAAGCATGGGGGTTCCTGTGAAATTCAAAGCATAATCTCTCAATTACTGTTGTATCCACAGGATCTGTGAACAACAACTCGCAGCAGCGATATATTCTGCTTCGCATGTAGAAATCGAGACTGTGGTTTGCTTTTTGCATTGCCAGGACACAAGTCGATTACCTAAGAACTGGCAACCACCTGTTGTAGATTTCCTGTCCAAACAACAACCACCAAAATCAGAATCAGTATAAGCATTGAAATCAAAGTTAGAACCATGAGGATACCACAGCCCTAAACGTTGTTTTCCTTTTAAATACCAAAAGATTCTTTTCATAGAGATTAAGTGAGATTCCTTTGGATTTGCCTGAAATCTGGAACAAATGCACACGACGAACATTATATCCGGCCTTGAAGCGGTTAAATACAAGAGGGATCCAATCATAGCTCTGTAGAGTCGACAATCCACATCTTTTCCTTCCGGTTCAGAATTCAACTTATGATTGACCGGAATTGGAGTATCATATGGGGTACAGGCCTCCATCTTGAACCGGCTCAAGATGTCTTTGACATACTTGGACTGATGAATAAAGAAACCATCTTCCTTTTGATTTACTTGTAAACCTAAGAAAAACGATAACTCTCCCATAGCAGACATTTCAAATTTCGACTTCATAACACCCTCAAAGTCTTTGCATAACCCTTCGTTTGTCGAGCCAAAAATAATATCATCCACATAAATCTGCACCAGTAGGTAATCTCCCCCTGATTTCTTTATGAATAAGGTCGAGTCTATCTTTCCACGAACAAAGTCATTTGCCAAAAGATGTGTGGATAATGTTTCATACCACGCACGAGGAGCCTGTTGAAGACCATAGAGGGCCTTATCAAGCTTGAAAACCATATTCGGATTCAGTGGATCTTCAAACCCCGGCGGCTGACAAACATAGACTTCCTCCTTGACCTTTCCATATAAAAATGCATTTTTGACGTCTAATTGAAACACCTTAAAACCTTTAAAAGAAGCAAAACCTAGAAACAGCCTTATAGCTTCGAGCCTCGCATAAACCTCAGCGCATAAACCTCGGTGTAATCAATTCCTTCCTGTTGATTGAAGCCCTAGACAACTAATCTTGCCTTGTTGCGTACCACGACACCTCGATCGTCTTTCTTACATTTAAACACCCATTTTGTTCCTATCGGATACGCACCCTTCGGAAGATCAACAAGATTCCAAACCTTAAGTTTGTCAAATTGAGAAAGTTCTTCCTGCATGGCTTCTATCCAATTGTTGTCATTTAAAGCCATCTCAACATTCTTGGGTTCAACCTGCGAAATAAAGCATGAATGTGAGCAATAATCAAAAACACCAGAATCTTTAATGCAAGTTTACAAACAAGTATTGTCAACAAGAGAACGTGTTTTCACTCCATCCTGTAAATTTCCAATTATATCGTCACCGGATGATCTTTGAGTTCCTTGATGGATGCAACCTCAGGAACCGGCAACACGTCAACTGGAGTAGAGTCAGATTGATAAGAATAATCTTGATTAAGTGGAATTTCTGAGTCTAAATTTGTAGGAATCTCCCCCTGAGCTTGTGTCGAAGGTAATGAATCATCACCCAACAACGGATCAGCAAAAGAATCTTGAAAAATAGCATTATGCTCCTCACTCTCTGAATCTTGTGGACCTGAACAAGAAGCAACATTAGGATCGGGAGCAGAAGTAGATGGAATCGATGAATTTGGAACTGCATTTGGTAGAAATCCATTGTGCTGTGCATCCTGACATGAATCATAAAGAACAGCAGCCTCTTCATCAGAAATATCAGAAGGTAAATGAAAAGACTTGAATAAGTTTTCATAATCAAATGCCCAATCCGGACCAATCGCCATTTGTGGTAAGGACCGATTTGAACAGTCAATATGAAACCATTCTTCAACTTGGCGCGTCTCTTTGTTATAATCCCTCTTGGTTGTTGAATTCGCCACATACCCTAGAAAAATCCCTTCAATAGCCTTTGCACTGAATTTTGTTGGGACATCTCGAACTTTCAGTAGGGTGCAAGGATTACCAAAAGGTAGTAAATAATCCAGATTCGGCTTTCGATTATTCAACAATTCATACAAGTCTTGTTATGTCGCTTGACGGTCAAGACCCTGTTCAAAACGTGACACGCAGTATTCACAGCTTCAGCCCAAAAGGTGACTGGAAGCTTAGAATCTGCAAGCATAGTGCGAGCCGTTTCGACTAAAGTCCTGTTCTTTCGTTCAGCGACACCGTTTTGTTGAGGAACATATGGCGCACTGAATTCATGATGAATTCCTCTTTGTAGACAGAATAAGCCCATTTTGCTATTCTTAAATTCGCTGCCATTGTCACCCTTGATTCTTCTGACTTTCAGATTGAATAAATTCTCCAAACCCAGGATTAAGTATTGCACCAACTCAGTGGTTTCAGCTTTAGAAGAAAGAAACTTAACCCATGAAAATCTAGAGTAATCATCAGTTACGACCAAGCAATACGATTTCCCACCAATGCTCCTGATACTGATAGGACCGAACAAATCCGTATGCAGCAACTCCAAAGGAGTTACGATAGAATTCATCGATTTAGATTTGTGAGATTTCCTTCTTTGCTTCCCTTTCTTGCAAGGAATACAATCATCAGGAACTGAGAATTTCATCTTCGGAATACCAAGAACAAGATCATTCCTAACAATGTAGTTCATCTTCCTAAAGTTAATGTGAGCTAGCTTCCTGTGCCACAATATTGAATCAGATTCCGACGCCTTGGAGAGTAAACAAGTTGGAATTGAATCCATTTTAGTGGCGACACTCATGTCAAGGACATACGTCTCATTTCTCCTCGGAGCCTTCATGAGAATCCATTCATCAGGAATCACGAAGCCCGGTTTCAGAATATAGCATTCAGTATCGTTGAAATGGAATGAAAACTTCTTGTCACAGACTTGTGATACGCTTAAAAGATTGTGTTTCAGCTGCTCAACATAATTAACCTTTCAAATTTGACTTTGTCATTCTTTAACGTTCCCTGTCCAGTTATGTGCCCGCCTTTATTACCCGCAAAAGCGACATAACCACCATCAATTTGTTTGACATCTTCAAGCAGTCTAACATTCCCTGTCATATGTCGAGAGCAACCACTATCCACATACCATGTATTGTTGATAGTCCTCCTTGGTTGTCCCTACATAAACAACGAGAATCAGTTAGAAATAGGAACCCAAGCCATCGTGGTCTTGGGTCGTCCAGATTGATCAAAATAAACAACTTCTTGTAATTTACAATCAATCCTATCATTCACTTCTGGAACAGAAGTTTGACAATCAGAATTTTTCAAAGAAGATCCATTTTTATTATTTTGAAAAACATTATTTGATATATTATTGTCAGATTCAAAAGTTTTCATAATTTTCTTTAATTTTCTGTTTCTTCTTCTCCTTTGAGGTCTAGACAATTTAACCTCCTGTGGAGAATTTTTTGAAATTCCAACATTAGGAATCTCAAGCTTCTCTTTACATATGCAAGATTTAGCATTCAATTTATCCTGTTGTATAAATCCAGAGGATTTAACAAAAGATCGACCAGACATATTTTTCTCCAAATTAGAAGACAACTTTCCCTCATCTTTTCTTTTCAGAATCATCACCATTTTCGGTTGTGAAGGAACAGGCTTCATTTTACCCTGGTTCTTGAAAGGACAATTGATCAAAATGTGACGAGCCTCATTGCAATGAAAACACACTCTTCTTTCTTGATAACTTCTGAAATAAGAGATTTTCTTTGAATTTGAGGATCCATCAGAGGTATATGCTTCAGAGGAATGTCCAGAACAATTTATCGGCTTCTTTTGAACATAAGTATGTGTTGGCAACTTTGAAGAATTCACTTTTTGATAACCAGCCGCAACAAACCCACTTGACTGTAAGATTGGAGAATGTTTAGTTGGAACCACTTTCACCTCTTCAGGTTCAGACTTAATGCATCTATCACGGGTAAAAGTTTTAACAACTGTTGGGACATCAATTTTCACTTCTTTTGGAATGCCCTCGACCTTATTTTCATCGAACATCTCATCTTCAGAATCTGACTCATACACCATATCCTCCCTAGTTACCTGATTCACCTTTAACACAGTTTTTGGATCTATCTCCTCTTCATTTATGATTTCAGGTTCCACAACATAATTTGCATTAAACGGTGGAGGAATAAATCCAATACCAGCAACACGCTTAGTAGGATCAGCATTTGAGTTAAAATAATCCAAAACAACTGAAGAATTTTCAAATTGTTCCAACTTTCGATGAAGTTTGATCACCTCAGACTCTTTGTCAGATATTTCTTTATTCTTTTGGGCAACAATTTCATTACGTTTTTTCTATTTCAGCATAAGCCATATCTAGATGATAACCCTGCTCTTTGTATTTTAGCCCAAGAGAATTTAAGTCTCTTTTCAAAGACTCAATTCTATCAATGCACAGCTTATCATTATCTTTCAGTTTCTGATTAACTGAATGCATTGATTTCATGTCACAAATCAAGTTTGTGTTATCATCCATGACTTTTTGCAGTTTATCTTTAACAGAAATGCAGTTAGAACAGTATATATGACAAACAGAGTCTTTTACCTTAGACGGCTCAGACATGTCTGCCATGAATACTTTGGCAATGGGAATATTCTCTGAATCATCACCAACTGAAGCATTTTCTGTAAGAACAATTTCCTCCTCAGCAACCCCTGATGCAACATTAGAATCAATATTCTGCCCTTGTTCTACCTCATCATCAATGCTTGGAAAACTGTCACCATCACAAGAATCATCACTAGAACTTTCATCATCAGTAGACTCCTCTGGTTTTTCAGAATGAATTTCTGCAATAAAAGCCTGACTCACAGCACCCACCAAGTCTTCCAAATGAATGCCCCAGTCATAGTTTTCGTCGTTTTGAGCAACCAATGCTGATGATGCAGATGCAAGATTTGTATTACCAGAAGAACCATGTGATTGATTCCTATTATGCTGAAAGTTAGGCTGATTGTTTTGAAAATTATTCTGCTTCTTTTGAGAATCAAATTCTACCTTCGGCTTCACACACTCCTTAGCAAAGTGACCATACTCTTGGTAGTTGTAACAACGAACTTTGCTCTTATCAAAACCCATACGAGATCGACTATTTGAACCAATATATTTTCTGCCTGTTTTCTTCAAGAAATCTTTAGCTTGGTGCATCAACATGGCCATATTCCATTGGATATTCATTTCTTCCAGATCAACAGGGTCAATCTGTCTGAAATCTTCTTAGTAAGTACTTAGCCCGCACACCAGTTTGGTCCTGCGTACTTAGTAAGTACGTAAGGCTTTTGCCTTGCGTACTTGTCAAGTACGCAAGACCAAACCATGCGTACTTAGTAAGTACGCAAGGCTTTTGCCTTGCGTACTTATCAAGTACGCAGGAAGTGTTCCTGCCCCTATAAATAGAAGACTTGTCTTCATTTGTAGGTGGAACTCTGGAACAGGTCGAGAGATGTCCGGGTCGGGAAGAGCTCTCCCGACCCCTGGACCGTGAGCTTAGATGAGAGATATGTGTTCCTTCGGTATGTAGTCTGTAATACGGGATGACTTCTCTGTTATGGATTACGTGTCGTTTCATTATCTTTTGTCTATGTTCTTGTTTATCTGCTTCGTTCTCTTAGTTCCCACACAAATCGCAGAACAGGTCCGTGTATTTCCGCTGCGCGACAAGGCTCCCGGGACCTACACAGATGATGTTGAAGCTGTAGTCGCAAAAAATCCAGAATGGCTTGAATGACCAGAATAAATTGGAACTCCAGAACACTGATCATTTGAAGACTCTTGAGCATCAGCAGAAAAGAATGCCACTCCAGTACCAGATTTACCAGTAGATTTGGCAAAATACATTGAGGGATCCTAGATATGTTCCATATTAGTCTATTTCTTCTTCATATTCATGTCATGCGACTGAATCTTCCCTAAAACTTCTTCAAGATACATGGTTTTGTACTTAATATTCTGTTTGATTAAAACCGTATACACATCAAATTTTGATGGTAAAGCCTCTAAGAATTTATCATTGATTTCTTCAGTCTCATACAGTTCACTAAGAAGATGATAGAATATTGTAGCAAGATCATCCAAGGATTCATTTTGAAAATGTTTAAAGACCAGGAACTGCTTCTTTAGTAACTCCTTTCTACTCTTCTTCACATCCAAACTTCCTTCACACCTTTTCTGTAATGCTTCCCACAGTTGTTGAGAAGACTTGAACTGTTTAAAACTATGATATATTTCCTTTGGAAGAGACATCGAAATACTAGCCATCGCTTTCTTTTCTCTATCAAATAACAACTTTTCTTCAGTAGTTAATGCTGACACCGGCTTTGGAACATTGTCCTGTCCCATCCAAGAATAAGTCGGATGCGTATATCCTTCCAAAATCGGAATCCACAAACTAGTATCGGTAAAAGATACAAATTGGTCGAACCGATCTTTCCAATTTGAATAATCAGCTAGATTCAACAATTTCAGAGGTTTTTAAGATGTACCGATCTCATTGTCGTAATTGAACATATTTGTGACTTGAACCATATTTGCCATTTTTTAAAAAAAATTTCTGAAAAATTTCTAAGTGCTGAACAGTCTTTACCCTCAGGCGAAGATAATAAGTTTGCCTATAATACACCCAAGCGAACTTAATGAGAAGCGAACTTAATAAGTTAGCTTAAATCAGAAATCAACAATCTGATTAAGTTCGCCTAAAATAAGTTCGCTTAACCTTGTGAGAAGCTTCGCCTGCTGTTAAGTTCGCCTGCACAGAAATCAGCAAGTTCGCTTGCCGTAACAGAATCAAAATCAAGAACTTCTTCAGACCAACATCGCGAACCAAGAACATCCAAAAATCGTCATTAATCACTGAATTGAAGGAATTAAACAAAATTGGACTGTAGGATTGTGTAATTTGTCAGTTAGAAGCTTTCTATCGGATCAATTTCATCATAATCCTCTTCAAAAACACCAAATCAGATCAAAATCAGTCTTGAAAACTCCATTGAAATGAAAAACTCAAAAATGATGAATTTGATGTCAATTTGCATATAAAATCGTCTAGAATCAACAAGAATCACGAGCAATAGCTCTGATACCACTTGTAGGTCCTCATGGCGCGTATACGGATCGATCTCGTGATAGGACGTGACGTTTACTCGGAGTGCGGAATCCAACGAGTCATCGTTTATACGCATAAAAGACAATTCAAACAAGCAAGTAAATAACCCTCTCAATTCATATTTCAAATCACAATGATGTTTACAGACTCAATCGGACTTCTCTGATCTGATCTCTCTGGTTCGTTATGACTGACTCTATAAACACACATATATATAACCAACTGACCTGATATAAGCGAACTTATTAAGTTCGCCTCTAACAGCTTAAGCGAACTTAACAAGTTCGCCTCAGTTAGAAACTCATTCAATTCATCATCTTTGAATTTTTCATTTGCATGGAGTTTTCAAAATCTTTTTCAAAGAAAGTAAAATAAAACAAACGAAAATAAAATCTTCCATGAAAACATTTTAAGGAAAACATTTTACTTGGTTACTCAGGATTAAGCAAGTCAATCAATTAAAAACTCACACCGATGTAATGTAATTGAATGTCTTTTCCTTTTGTCACCAACACAGTTCTGTACTCCCCCTGTCGTGTAGACTCCCCCTCAACTAGTCAAATGGTTGCATCAATGACTTTATGCTCACCGTCGTCACACTAAGTTTCAGGTTATCATTTGGACTTTGTAAAACTGTTTCCAAAACATTGTGTGTGACATATTCTCCCCATTGAGCATCAAGTCGTTGAATCAAATAGATTTCTCATTTATCAACAACTCGTTACTCTTGCAGATGTCATTCCCTGTCATGTGCTAAGAACCACCACTATCAACAACCATAATGGTATTAATAGTCCCTCTTGGTAAATCCTACACATCTAACAAGAAACATTAATTTGAAATTGGGACCCAAGCCATGGTAGTCATGGGTCGTCCATTTGTATCAAAATAATAAACCTCACTCCATTCACAATTGAATCTCTCATCGATTTTAGGAGATTGTTCCGACGAGTCAGAAACAGAAACTTTATATTTCCAAACATACTTCTGTTCATTAAGTTCCTTTTGCTTAAAATGTGAAGTTTTTGAACATTTTCGTTCATTTGAAAAATGTTTAGATTCATGTGTTGATCAAAATGTGACCAGCCTCATTGCAATGAAAACACACTCTTCTTTCTTGATAACTTCTGAAATAAGAGGTTTTCTTTGAATTTGAGGATCCATCAGAGGTATAAGCTTCAGAGGAATGTCCAGAACAATTTATCGGCTTCTTTTGAACATAAGTCTGTGTTGGCACCTTTGAAGAATTCACTTTTTGATAACCAGCCGCAACAAACCCACTTGACTGTAAGATTGGAGAAAGTTTAGTTGGAACCACTTTCACCTCTTCAGGTTCAGTCATAATGCATCTATCCCAGGTAACAGTTTTAACAACTGTTGGGTCATCAATTTTCACTTCTTTTGGAATGCCCTCGACCATCTTTTCATCGAACATCTAATCTTCAGAATCTGACTCATACACCTTATCCTCCCCAGTTACCGGATTCACCTTTAACACAGTTTTTGGATCTATCTCCTCTTCATTTATGATTTCAGGTTTCACCACATAATTTGCATTAAACGGTGGAGGAATAAATCCAATACCAGCAATACGCTTAGTAGGATCAGCATTTGAGTTAAAATAATTCAAAACAACTGAAGAACTTTCAAATTGTTCCAACTTTCGATGAAGTTTCATCACCTCAGACTCTTTGTCAGATATTTCTTTATTCTTTTTGGCAACAATTTCATTACGTTTTTCTATGTCAGCATAAGCCATATCTAGATGATAACCCTGCTCTTTGTATTTTAGCCCAAGAGAATTTAAGTCTCTTTTCAAAGACAAAATTCTATCAATGCACAGCTTATCATTATCTTTTAGTTTCTGATTAACTGAATGCATTGATTTCATGTCACAAATCAAGTTTGTGTTATCATCCATGACCTTTTGCAGTTTATCTTTAACAGAAATGCAGTTAGAACAGTATATATGACAAACAGAGTCTTTTACCTTAGACGGATCAGAAATGTCTGCCATGAATACTTTGGCAATGGGAATATTCTCAGAATCATCACCAACTGAAGCATTTTCTGTAAGAACAATTTCCTCCTCAGCAACCCCTGATGCAGCATTAGAATCAATATTCTGCCCTTGTTCTACCTCATCATCAACGCTTGGAACACTGTCACCATCACAAGAATCATCACTAGAACTTTCATCTTCAGTAGACTCCTCTGGTTTTTCAGAATGAATTTCTGCAACAAAAGCCTGACTCACAGCACCCACCACGTCTTCCAAATGAATGCCCTAGTCACAGTTTTTGTCATTTTGAGCAACCAATGCTGATGATGCAGATGCAAGATTTGTATTACCAGAAGAACCATGTGATTGATTCCTATTATTCTGAAAGTTAGGCTGATTGTTTTGAAAATTATTCTGCTTCTTTTGAGAATCAAATTCTACCTTCGGCTTCACACACTCCTTAGCAAAGTGACCATACTCTTGGCAGTTGTAACAACGAACTTTTGCTCTTATCAAAACCAATACGAGATCGACTATTTGAACCAATATATTTTCTACCTGTTTTCTTCAAGAAATCTTTAGCTTGGCGCATCAACATGGCCATATTCCATTGGATATTCATTTCTTCCAAATCAACAGGTCAATCTGTCTGAAATCTTCTTCTATAACCTCAGGATCATGTATTTTTCCTCCAATAAAATTCTCATATGATGCCATGAAAGATGAAAACATAGCAAGATAAGCAACTTTCTGATTCAAATGAGATCCAGATTGTAGAAGCATGTTTTGTAACTATAGATTAAATTCTATGTATCGGTGTACGTGTCTAGTACGCAGGAGGGTGTTCCTGAGTACTTAGCCCGCACACCAGTTTGGTCCTGCGTACTTAGTAAGTACGCAAGGCTTTTGCCTTGCGTACTTGCCAAGTACGCAGGAAGTGTTCCTGCCCCAATAAATAGAAGACTTGTCTTCATTTGTAGGTGGAACTCTGGAACAGGTTGAGAGATGTCCGGGTAGGGAAGAGCTCTCCCGGCCCCTGGACCGTGAGCTTATATGAGAGATGTGTGTTCCTTCGGTATGTAGTCTGTAATACGGGATGACTTCTTTGTTATGGATTACGTGTCGTTTCATTATCTTTTGTCTATGTTCTTGTTTATCTGCTTCGTTCTCTTAGTTCCCACACAAATCACAGAACAGGTCCGTGTATTTCCGCTGCGCGACGAGGCTCCCGGGACCTACACAGATGATGTTGAAGCTGTAGTCGCAGAAAATCTAGAATGGCTTGAATGACCAGAATAAATTGGAACTCCAGAACTCTGATCATTTGAAGACTCTTGAGCATCAGCAGAAAAGAATGCCACTCCAGTACCAGATTTACCAGTAGATTTGGCAAAATACATTGAGGGATCCTAGATATGCTTCATATTAGTCTATTTATTCTTCATATTCATGTCATGCGACTGAATCTTCCCTAAAACTTCTTCAAGAGACATGGTTTTGTACTTAATATTCTGTTTGATTAAAACCGTATACACATCAAATTTTGATGGTAAAGCCTCCAAGAATTTATCATTGATTTCTTCAGTCTCATACAGTTCACTAAGAAGATGATAGAATCTTGTAGCAAGATCATCTAAGGATTCATTTTGAAAATGTTTAAAGACCAGGAACTGCTTCTTTAGTAACTCCTTTCTACTCTTCTTCACATCCAAACTTCCTTCACACCTTTTCTGTAATGCTTCCCACAGTTGTTGAGAAGACTTGAACTGTTTAAAACTATGATATATTTCCTTTGGAAGAGACATCGAAATACTAGCCATCGCTTTCTTTTCTCTATCAAATAACAACTTTTCTTCAGTAGTTAATGCTGACACCGGCTTTGGAACATTGTCCTGTCCCATCCAAGAATAAGTCGGATGCGTATATCCTTCCAAAATCGGAATCCACAAACTAGTATCGGTAAAAGATACAAATTGGTCGAACCGATCTTTCCAATTTGAATAATCAGCTAGATTCAACAATTTCGGAGGTTTTTGAGATGTACCGATCTCATTGTCGTAATTGAACATATTTGTGACTTGAACCATATTTGCCATTTCTTAAAAAAATTTCTGAAAAATTTCTAAGTGCTGAACAGTCTTACCCTCATGCGAAGATAATAAGTTCGCCTATAATAAATTTTTGACTTTTGCGGCCATTCAACCCATGATTAAACGATCTTAACCTTGATGTTTTTCAAATTAAACTCGTAAACAGATTGAATCTAGACATATAATCAAAACCCCCAGATTTTTGTAACAAATTATTGTCAAGATCGATGGATTTGGGACCGGATTGGACTCGGTTTCGAAAGGGGAGTAGATCACAGAAACCTTAGATGTTAAAACAAACCGATCCGGGTACTTGTTGCGATGACCCTAGCGGGCGGATTGGTTAAGGCAGTGTGTGTGTGGGAGAGACCCGGTTAAGGCCGGGCTCCCACATCTTTTTTTTTTGAACAGTTTTCTGGTATTATTTTAATATAAAAATCAAACCTTATATAATTATAATATTATACAAATGTGTTTTAGCTCGGGAAACAACCCGTAGGCTCGGGTTTGAATTTATTAACCCACTTTTGTTATTATTTCCCCACTTTTAAAAATAATATATTTACCATGACTTGGTATAAAATAATATGTTTATATTATTTTCAACCCGTGACTCGTATTATTAAATAATATATATATATATTATTTCGTATCGTTTTGTAACCTCGTTTAACATTTGAAACTAAATATTAATATAATTAGTTATATTATTTACTCGCATTTATCACGTTCATAAAAATAATATATTTATTATTTTGTACCACGAATGAGTAATTAGAATATCCTTTCGAACCTAAAAATAATATATTAAATGACAAAACGCTCGAATATATTTATTATTATTGTTGTCATTCGTCGCGTAACGTATATATAATCTAATTACTAATTAAAGAATTCCTATTTCAGTGGACACATTCGTCTACTCTCGGTTACTAGAATGTTTCTTTAGGACGCTTCTCATTCCGTGCGTCGTCACGAAATTTCCATTTTTATCCCTAATTTATGTGTTTATAATTTTAGGGCATTCGTAAGTCGTTTGAGACTTACACTCGTGGTTCCAACTTGTCCTTTGTGTGATACTACCTACAACGCAACGCTTGTGAGTTTTCACGGCCCCTTTTTACTGTTTTAACTTGGGGGAGAAAACATGATTAAACAATGTTGGATTTTGCAATTCGTATGATATCAATGTTAAATGCTAAGTGTAACACGCTATCACAGAAAGTCCTCAACTAATATCGGACCGTTAATATGGATCTTAGCGAGGTAATATTTACTAGTACTACTGGGTTTGACAAATCTCACCCGCGTTAGTCGCGCTAACTCGATTAGATATCGAACGGGTGAAATGTTAGCCTACTCACACCGCCAGTGTTGATAGACCTGATCGGAGGCAATAAACAAACAGTCAGCTTCGGTTGCGAGCGCTTGAGCTGAACATGAACATAGGTTAGCTACCTATAGATAAGTACTGAATGAACATAAATCTGGTAAACGCTTATTTACATATATTGAAACCTGTGAACTCACCAACCTCGTGTTGACATATTTTCTTACATATTTTCTCAGGTCGCTAAGATAAGACACTGGTGCACGTTAAGGCATGCATGGGATTCAACTACTTTGATTATGACTTATTTATGTTTGTTTGAATTATTCTATTGTACTTGTTTTGGTTGGACGTTTTGTACTTTTTGGACTTTGGTTTTGGGCGCGTATATTTTGCGCATTTACTTTTTTTACGATTCCGCATTGATACTCTGATTTAAATAATATTTTCATTTTGAGTCCCATGTAGAGTCGTTCAAAGTAACTAATGTCTGAGATCCTGGTTCGTCACTTCCCAAACGGTAAAACTCCGTTAGTTGAAATTGGGGGTGTCACAGATTGCTATCAGAGCCATTGGTTATAGAGAACTAGGATTGCATACTAGACTATAGCCTCACACATTAGTTACATGTCATTTGGATGTTTGGCACTTATATGTATTGTTACAGGAACATGTCGTCAACCCCACCTTCATCACCTAAGGAACCAAGACATAAGGCACCTATCCTAGCATCCCCGAAGCCCAAAAGGCGTCGGACTACTTCCAGTGACTATTCAGTTGACCAAGGGGAAATGAGCAGCGCGCAAGCAATGAATCCTACTCGAAACTGGAATGCATACCCACAAATGATCCAAAGATGGATCGAAATGGGAAATGTCCCATCACCTTACTTCGGTTCTACTTCCTCATCACCTACCTTGCCTAGCTTGCCATGTACTATGGAACAAGCTTTTGCAGCCTTTGTGTTTTATATGTCTAGAGAGTTAAGCATTGTGAGAGATGCTACCGATGAGATACAGGATATTTTGAAAAGGGAGCCTCAAATAGAGGAGAATAAAGTAGGGATAGAACTTTTGACAGCCGAGCTAGCAGTAACTGACCAGGTCCATAACCTTCTGGTGGATCGTGTGACACACTTGGAGACGAGGGTGGACACCTCGGACAATGAAATGGAAGGAGTTCTGGAGAGGGTGGCTGCTCTGGAAGCTCAGCTACATGTAGCAAACCACACTGCTGAAGGTCTTCAAGAGAGGGTGACTCACTTGGAAGCCCAACTGCATGCCGCTCTATTTCCTGAGGAGATTCCACTTTTTGATGGCGAGGAGGAGCCCTTTGAAAAAGAGCCCTTCGAGGAGGAGCCCCTGGAGGAGGAACCGGTAGAGATAGACGACGCACAATCGTATGTTTCTTCCGATGACGAATATGCTTGATGATCTTCCTATTCTTTCTTCCTTTTCATGCCTATTTTTATTGATGTTATTTCTCTTTTCAAACCTAGATGGGTAAGGTTGTTCCTATCCAATAAAAGCATGAGAAGTTTAATTTTTGAGTTAATTATTTTTTAGCCTTACAATTTATTTAATTTTCAAAATATTAGATGCTGTATCTCCTTACTCATTCCTAAATAATGTTTAATATGCGATATATTTCTCATTGTTTTTCATTTGTGTTTGTGAAGAATCATGTCAGGGAGAGGACGCGGAGGCCGTGCCGGTGGTCGGGGTACCATTAACATGACGACAACAGAGCTAGCGGCACTAATAAACGACAGTGTGGCGGAGGCTCTAGCAGCACAGAATCCTGCAGGTAAATGCTTTAGCTATTGACTAATGATGTCAATCCATCTCTTAAAAAGCGTGCCCTAAACTCTATAATCCAAATCCTATTTTTATTTCTAAATCTAGGCCAGCAAAACCAGCAAAACCAACAACCAACCTGCACTTTCAAGGCATTCATGGATTGCAAGCCCCACGCCTTTAGTGGAGCTGAAGGAGCCGTTGGACTACTTCATTGGTTTGAGAAGGTTGAATAAGTGATTTCCATGTGCAACTGTCCCGTGGCTAATCAGGTGAAGTTTGCCACCGGAACTTTGGAGGGCCCGGCACTCACATGGTGGAACGCCCAGGTCCAAATGTTGGGTCTGGCCATGGCGAATGGACTCCCGTGGGAGGAATTTAAAGCAATGATGAAGGAGGAATACTGTGCTCGCGATGAAATCCAGAAGTTAGAAGGAGAGTTTTGGAACCTAAATAATGGAGGGTTCTGAAATTGAACTCTACACCACACGTTCCCATGAACTTGCTACTATGTGCCCGCATATGGTAACTCCTGATTACAAGAGAATTGAGCTTTACATTGGAGGTGTAGTGCCTCAAATACAAAGCATGGTTACTTCATCCAATCCTACCACTATCTAACAAACTATCCGACTTGCCCATAAGTTAACCGACCAAGCGGTGACACAAGGGACTCTACCTCCGAGAGGTTCGGTTTCTAAACCCACCGACACTCACAAACGTAAGTTTGATCACCAATCCAACACCCACAACCACTCCAACTCTCACTCCAAAGGACCCCAACCCAACCAACCCCAGTTTAATCAACCGCAGCAGCAACAACAGCGTAGTTTTGAGCCTACTAAGAACTTCAACCAGTCGACCTCTTCAGGTCAAAACCAGGGTGGTTACGCGGGGAAGTCTCCGAAGTGTAACAAGTGCAACTTCCACCACTTCGGGTTTTGCAATCGTTGTCAGAGGTGCGGCAAAATAGGTCATGCTTCTAAGGATTGCAGGGGTGAGTTACAAGCTAAACAACCTTTTCAACAACCTGGATCCACAAGGGGTTGCTTTGAGTGCAGAAAGGAAGGGCATATCGGAAGAATTGTCCTCAATTGAAGAAAGGGGGTAATGGAAACCACAACCCTAACCAGAATAACAATGGAAATGGTGGTAACAATGGCAATGGTGGAGGAAATGGTACGAAGGGACGAGCCTTCGTACAAGGATCTGGAGAAGCCCGCTACGATCATAATGTGGTCACCGATAAGTTCCTCGTAAATAATTACTTTGCTTCTGTCCTTTTTGACAGTGGTGCTGATAGAAGTTTTATATTTAAGAAACTTAGTGATATGATAAAAGGAACTTCAACCCTATTAGAAGCTAAGTATACAATAGAGATAGCTGATGGTCAAATAATTGAGGCAACTCACATTCTTAAGGGATGTAAACTTGAGCTAACTAAACATATATTTGATATCGACCTTATGCCGGTCATACTTGGTAGTTTTGATATAATTGTCGGCATGGATTGGCTATCTAAAAACCAAGCCGAAATTATCTGTCATGAGAAGATTGTTCATATTCCTCTCCCGAGTGGAGAAACCCTTTCCGTTCAAGGCGAAAGAGTTGGTGCAGTCATGGGCATCATATCTTTTATGAAAGCTCAAAAATGCCTTCGAAAGGGGCATACGACTATTTTGGCTCTCGTTGCTGAGCAACCATCAGAAGAGAAGAAGATTGAAGATATTCCCATCGTGCGTGAATTTTTTGAAGTGTTTCCCGAGGATCTGCCCGGTCTGCCACCGCACCGTCAAGTTGAATTCCAAATTGATCTAGCACCCAGAGCAGCACTGATTGCTCGGGCACCTTACAAACTGGCACCTAGTGAATTACAAGAGTTGTACACTCAATTGCAATATTTGCTGGATAAAGGCTTCATCCGACCTAGTTCATCGCCGTGGGGAGCTCCGGTACTATATGTCAAAAAGAAGGACGGGACTTTCCGTACGTGTATTGACTTCCGGGAGCTGAATAAAGTCACAATCAAGAACCGCTACCATTTGCCTCGCATAGATGACCTCTTTGATCAACTCCAAGGATCAAGTTTCTATTCCAAAATAGATCTTAGGTCCGGGTACCATCAGTTGAGAGTCTGAGAAGAGGATATCTCTAAGACTGCATTTAGAACAAGGTACGGCCATTACGAGTTTATGGTCATGCCTTTCGGATTAACCAACGCACCTACGGTATTCATGGACCTCATGAACCGTGTGTGTAAGCCTTACCTTGACCAGTTCGTTATCGTTTTCATCGACGACATCCTCATTTATTCCAAGAACAAGGAAGAACATGAGGAACATCTACGCCTAATTTTAGAATTACTTAAGCGAGAGCAACTGTATGCTAAGTTTTCCAAGTGTGAATTCTGGATCCGGGAAGTTCAGTTTCTAGGGCATGTGGTTAACGAGAAAGGAATACATGTCGACCCATCAAAGATAGAAGCCATCAAGAATTGGGCAGCACCGATGACTCCGACTGAGGTGCGACAATGGCTGGATATCACCGTCGATTCATCGAAGGATTTTCAAAAATTGCTCAACCTCTCACTGCTTTAACTCAAAAGGATAAAGCCTATAATTGGGGCGATAACCAAGAGTCAGCATTCCAACATCTTAAACAGAAACTCTGCAGTGCACCTATTCTAGCTCTTCCGGAATGAACCGATGATTTTGTAGTGTATTGTGATGCATCTATTCAGGGTCTGGGTTGTGTCTTAATGCAACGCGAAAAGGTGATCGCATACGCTTCACGTCAACTAAAGATCCACGAGAGAAACTACACCACTCATGACTTAGAGTTGGGAACTGTAGTTTTCGCACTTAAGATATGGAGACATTACTTGTACGGTACCAAATGCACCATCTACACCGATCACAAGAGTCTTCAGCACATCTTCGAGCAGAAAGAGTTAAACATGCGACAACCTCGTTGGGTCAAACTCTCAAAAGATTATGAATGTGCGATCCGATACAATCCCGGGTAAAGCTAATGTTGTAGCTGATGCCTTAAGTCGAAAAGAAATAAAACCCAAACGAGTTCGAGCATTACAACTTACTATTCACCTCGGATTACCTGACAAAATCTGTAGTGCTCAACTCGAAGCCCTAAAAGAAGAAAATCTACCACTGGAAAGTACACGCGGTCTGGAAGCACAACTTGAAGTCAAATCTGACGGTATTCGCTACTTTACCGAGCGAATATGGGTTCCAGTATTCGGAAACCTAAGGGAACTAGTTATGGATGAGTCTCATAAATCTCGTTACTCGATACATCCAGGTTCCGACAAAATGTACCATGACCTAAAGGTGCTATATTGGTGGCCGAAGATGAAGGCCGATATAGCCACCTATGTTAGTAAATGTCTGACTTGCGCGAAGGTCAAAGTTGAATATCAAAAACCATCCGGTCTTCTGCAACAACCAGAAATTCCCATGTGGAAATGTGAACAAATATCCATGGACTTCATCACCAAATTACCACGAACCCCTACCGGATGTGATACCATTTGGGTAATTGTTGATCGATTAACAAAGTCCGCTCACTTCTTAGAAATCAAAGAGACCGACAAAATGGATAAGCTTACTCGTACTTACTTGAAAGAAATAGTCTCTCGGCACGGGGTGCCAATATCTTTTATTTCGGATCGTGATGCATGATTCACTTATCGTTTCTGGAAGTCGTTACATAAAGCCTTAGGCAAGCGTCTAGATATGAGCACAACATACCATCCTCAAACTGATGGCCAAACAGAACGTACTATTCAAACGCTGGAGGACATGTTGCGAGCTTGTGTGATTGATTTCGGTAACACTTGGGAGTCTCACCTACCGTTGGTGGAGTTCTCCTACAACAACAGTTATCACACTAGCATCAAGGCAGCTCCATTTGAAGCACATTATGGACGGAAATGTCGTTGTCCTATTTGTTGGACCGAGGTTGGGGATAGCCAACTCACAGGTCATGAACTTGTATTTGAAACTTCCGAAAAGATCGTTCAAATTAGAAACCGTATGGCGGCAGCTCGGGATCATCAAAAGAGTTATGCCGACAAGCGTCGTAAACCCTTAGAGTTTCAAATAGGTGCATGGTCTTACTCAAAGTCTCACCTTGGAAAGGTGTCATTCGTTTCGAGAAACGAGGCAAACTGAATCCTCGTTATGTCGGACCATTCAAGATAATGAAGAGAATCGGACCAGTAGCGTATCAACTGGACCTACCTGAAGGACTTAGTGGTGTACACAACGTCTTTCACGTCTCAAATTTAAAGAAATGCCTAGCAGACGAATCACTCGCAGTTCCTCTTGAGGAACTACATGTTGATGAACAGTTACGTTTCACCGAAGAACCTGTGGAAATTATGGATAGGGAAGTTAAAACGTTAAAGCACAATAAGATCCCTATTGTCAGAGTTCGTTGGAACTTGAAACGCGGACCGAAATTCACGTGGGAGCGCGAGGATCAGATGATGCGCAAATATCCTAATCTGTTCAAGCACTCCGCGTCAAATTCTTAAGGTACTATTTAATTTTCGGGACGAAAATTCTTTTTACTAGGGGATGATGTCATATCCCGGGAAATTTTTTTTTATATTTAATTTTCGGGACGAAAATTCTTTCAACTAGGGGATGATGTGACAATCCGGACTTTTCAATTAGCTCCGTTAGAAATTACGTTAAGTTTTCTGTTAAAATATAATCCAATTAACTCAATATTAAACCACAAGGGTTACGTCTGTCAATAATTTAATGTAAACTACAGGGACTAGTCATGTAAATATGCAAAACCAAATCCGTTGACTTACAAAGTCAAAATCAAGAACACTTGGCTTCGGTTGACTTTCAAAAAGTCAAAATCGTGACCCATTGATCTAAATCAAACCCGAAACTGAAATGACTACTCGAATTCACGACTAGTAATCATGGTATTGATGATGGAGATCATTAATGAGCCGTTTCTAGGTGTTTTAACTATTCCATAATCACGAATTAACTCTCTAAACCCGTAACCGTCGAACCCGCAACAATGATCATTGAATTCAAGCAAATTCGCTTATTATTATGCAATTGAACCCACTGCACACCTCATTCGCACTCCCCTAAAGCTTTTACCTACACCAATTACGCCGAAGAAGCAGTCAAGGTCGCCGGAATCTAACCTGCAGGCCGACGGCACTCATTCTAGTCGGAAGCTATCAATCCATCAACCATTCTGGTAATTGTTTACAGTCTCAATTTTGTCTCAATTCATAGATCAAAAGCCTTATCATTATCAGGGCTTAAATTATCGAATTCAACGTGAACCAGTTCTAGGGTTCATTTACTTTCGGGTTTAATCGAACCCCATCAATCCGATAATGAAAACTGAAATTGATCATGTCCACAGACTCGCCTCGACGTCTAGATCGAAAGCCCTATACTCTTTGAGGCTTACATGATCGAATTGAATAGGACCCTGATTCTAGGGTTCATGCAAAACTAGTTTAATCGAAACCCAGTCTAGAACCTGTTTAAATCTATATAAACTATACCACTAGATTCGTAATAACCTGCTTAACATTAGCCCTATGCCAATTTAACATCTTATCATCGAATTGATATCGATCTGGAAATTAGGGTTTGTTCTTGATTCAATTTGGGGGATTTGATCTTAAACTCATTTTAAATCTAATTAAACCACAGGGAAAGCTTCGCAGTCCTCTGTTGAGTAAAAGCCCCATGGTGTTAACGACTTTTATCATAGAATTAAACTAAATCGATTCGAAGTTCCTAATCTAGAGTTTCGGCCATTCAACCCACGATTAAACGATCTTAACCTTGATGTTTTTCAAATTAAACTCGTAAACAGATTGAATCTAGACATATAATCAAAACCCCCAGATTTTTGTAACAAATTATTGTCAAGATCGATGGATTTGGGACTGGATTGGACTCGGTTTCAAAAGGGGAGTAGAACACAGAAACCTTAGATGTTATAACAAACCGATCCGGGTACTTGTTGCGATGACCCTAGCGGGCGGATTGGTTAAGGCAGTGTGTGTGTGGCAGACACCCGGGTTCGAGGTCGGGCTCCCATATCTTTTTTTAACAGTTTTCTGGTATTATTTTAATATAAAAATCAAACCTTATATAATTATAATATTATACAAATGTGTTTTAGCTCGGGAAACAACCCGTAGGCTCGGGTTTGAATTTATTAACTCACTTTTGTTATTATTTCCCCACTTTTAAAAATAATATATTTACCATGACTTGGTATAAAATAATATGTTTATATTATTTTCAACCCGTGACTCGTATTATTAAATAATATATATATATATATATATATATATATATATATTATTTTGTATCATTTCGTAACCTCGTATAACATTTGAAACTAAATAATAATATAATTAGTTATATTATTTACTCGTATTTATCACGTTCATAAACATAATATATTTATTATTTTGTACCACGAATGAGTAATTAGAATATCCTTTCGAACCTAAAAATAATATATTAAATGACAAAACGCTCGAATATATTTATTATTATTGTTGTCATTCGTCGCGTAACGTATATATAATCTAATTACTAATTAAGGAATTCCTATTCCTGTGGATATGTTCGTCTACTCTCGGTTACTAGAGCGTTTCTTTAAGACGCTTCTCATTCCGTGTCGTCGTCACGAAATTTTCATTTTTATCCCTAATTTATGTGTTTATAATTTTAGGGCATTCGTAAGTCGTTTGAGACTTACACTCGTGGTTCCAACTTTTCCTTTGTGTGATACTACCTACAATGCAACGCAGGTGAGTTTTCACGGCCCCTTTTTACTGTTTTAACTTGGGGGAGAAAACATGATTAAACAATTTTGGATTTTGTAATTCGTATAATATCAATGTTAAATGCTAAGTGTAACACGCTATCACAGAAAGTCCTCAACAAATATCGGACCGTTAATATGGATCTTAGCGAGGTAATATTTAGTAGTACTACTGGGTTTGACAAATCCCACCCGCATTAGTCACGCTAACTCGATTAGATATCGAACGGGTGAAATGTTAGCCTACTCACACCGCCAGTGTTGATAGACCTGGCAGGAGGCAATAAACAAACAGTCAGCTTCGGTTGCGAACGCTTGAGCTGAACATGAACATAGGTTAGCTACCTATAGATACGTACTGAATGAACACAAATCTGGTAAACGCTTATTTACATATATTGAAACCTGTGAACTCACCAACCTCGTGTTGACATATTTTCTTACATGTTTTCTCAGGTCGCTAAGATAAGACACAGGTGCACGTTAGGGCATGCATGGGATTCAACTAATTTGATTATGACTTATTTATGTTTATTTGAATTATTCTATTGTACTTGTTTTGGTTGGACGTTTTGGACTTTTTGGACTTTGGTTTTGGGCGCGTGTATTTTGCACATTTACTTTCTTTACGCTTTCACATTGATACTCTGATTTAAATGATATTTTCATTTTGAGTCTCATGTAGAGTCGTTTAAAGTAACTAATGTCTAAGATCCTGGTTTGTCACTTCCCAAAAGGTAAAACTACGTTAGTTGAAATAGGGGGTGTGACACCGATCACACATTTTGGACACACCGATGTTCAGGGGAGTTCTTGTTTCCTTTCCTCCATTTACTGTAGGTCCCGATTTGATGCGTGACGGATCTCTAAACTCGCGGTACGACACGGTGATAACATGCGGAATCCATGATCAACGTGCAACGTGTAACTCAATCAACAACACGGTGTAAATAAACGCTTTGTATTACAATAATCCTTGATTACAACAGTTCTCTCCAAAACACACACTTACACCTTTTTCTTCTCTAGTGTTCTATGGAATATGAATGTGTAACTCTTATTTATTGGAACACACAGCACCTTAGGCGAACTTAACAAGTTCGCTCCTAAAGTTGCTTAGGCAAACTTGTTAAGTTCGCCTCTCTATGAACTTGAACAATATTCCTTAGGCGAACTTAACAAGTTCGCTCCTAAAGATAAGTTCGCCTCTCTATGAACTTACTCAGAATTTTATCAACAGTTACAAAACATGTCCTAACAGACTCCCCTTTAACTGTTGCTAACAATTCTATCAATTACAAGTGAAAGACTCTAAGACTCTAAGACTAAGACATAAAATCTTTAAGCTCGTTGTTACCAGAATATGCTTCAACAGACTCCCCCTTGACAATAACTTTAGAAGATTGTCATCCGTCTTCATATATCAACAAACAAATTGTAGTCTTCGTCTTGTTCATCTGCACACTCACTCTTTATTTCTAAAAGAAAACTTGGGAGAAGGACCCCTTGTCAACTTCTGTCTGCAATTTTCAGTTTATGCAAAGGAGAACAACCAAGTATAACCAACAATTAAAATTTCCATAAAAGCTGGAAAAATAAAATCTTTTTGATTTTTCAAACATAAGAAACACAAAATCTTTTTGGTTTTTCTTTGTACAAACTAAAATATAAAATACAAAATCACATCTTTTTGGTAGAACATCACGAGTAAGAAGATCATATCAGTAAAAGCAATGCATCAATCACACATTTTGGATAAACATCCGTAAATATTCTAAGGGTATCCTATCCAGATTCATCATTTCTTTATATCAGGTAAGATCAAATCTTTTAAGCTTCAACCAAAACATGTAATGATACGCGAAGAACTTCAAAGAAGATGAGATCAGATCATAACATGCTTATTTGTAACATCCCAAAAATAAAACGACAGTTATAATAACGAAATAAACGAACGAGGCATGTCGGGTCGGTTCGGATGGGCCGGCGGGCTAGAAGGGGAGCCACCCCTATAAATAGCCAAGGTCACCACCCATTTCTCTCATTTGCACCTTCTAGAGAGAGAAACCGTAGAGAGAGAAAGTTGGCGGATCGACCCGAGATTTGAGGAGTGTGTTACTCCATAACTTGTGAGAAGAACCTCCAGATCAGAAGCTCGATTCAGGTAACGATCCGACCTAAATCTGAGTTTTAGTTCGTTTTTGGGTTTTTTGGGTTTTGGGTGAAAGGCAACGTTTTTACGGATGAAACTGAGAGATAAACATAGATTTGAGTTCCTTAATGGAAAACGAACGTTTTGGATGCAAAAAGGTTTGAGATCTTGACGTGATCAGACCTGAATGCGAAAGTTAGGGTTTTGTGAAGAAACAGATCGTGCGCACTTACCAAGTGCGCACGGAGGTAAGCAGGAAGATGGGCACTGCGTACTTATCAAGTACGCAGGTAGCAGGGTCTGCGCACTTGCTAAGTGCGCAGGCATCAGGCTGGTTAAGTAAAGTTAGTATGTTTAGAAGGGTTAAACCGTTAGAGTCGGTATTGGTCTGATGTGTATTTAACTAATCAATTCAGATCGGAAGTGACGTTGTTGGGCCTTTGTTTAGGACAACCGAGACTAGCTTATAAGGTGAGTTCTAGAAGCCCTCTTTTAAATGTTTTAATAATGTTTTTGGGCTGGTGTGCATACGTGACGATGTGACTATTTTATAAAACGATGCTTATGAATGTTGTATGTGATGTTTTATAAAATAATGTTTATGAACGATGTTTTGGAAGGAAGGGTTATAAAAGAAGTTTTTATGAAATATTTTGCCAAAAGAAGTTTATGAAGTGTTTATGAATGAATGAATGTTTTTAATAAAGCGTACGAATGCTTTAACTGATGTTTTGAAGTAAAAGAAGTGAAGATTTACGAAAGTCACAAACGAACGAATCTGCTAATATTCCTTAGGGAATGAAGGTTAAGGGTATGGGAAGTATGTTATGGGCCTTTACCTTTTAGGGGCCTTTGTGGCTGGCCAACTGTTATACAACTGGGGCGATGACGGTCGCCAAGGGGATTATCGTGATCCTTGAAGTTTGGTACGATTTACCCTACGGGGTAGTCGTGCTTGAAGTTTGGTACGTGTCATCCTTGTGATGCCGTGCTTGAAGTAGTGTTGAATAACCTATGTATCGGGCCCTAGGAGTTCTTCACCCGAAGGACAGTACGGTGATTGATGAGCCTAGTGGTGGTGATCTTTAGGTTATTCAGCCAGTATGTGATGTTTGGATTTGATGGTTACGAGAAGGCGCAGATTCGATATGTTCGTTGACTTATGTTTTTGAAGTGTTATGTTTTGTTATTGCATTATTTTTCGTACGCTTTTTATTAAATGAAGTATGAAGTTATGTTTTTGGCAAATTATTTGAAGTTAAAGTTTTATGTTAAAACTAGAACTCACCAGCGTAGCTGACTTTTTTGTGTGCACATTCTGGTTAAGGCAGGTTATGAGGATGGACGGTGATGCTTGGCTAGCGAGAGGAGTTACCCGACTGACTATGAAGACTGTCATCCCGTTTTGTTTAGTTATGATGTATTTATGTTTTAAACAATGTTTACGCTTCCGCATGTATGAACAATGATGACGTTATGTTTGAATGAAATTTTCCACTGCGTTATTTGGTATTCAAGTTTAAGAACTGTTTGTAAATGAGTAAATCCAACAAGTGAGGCCTCCCGGGTTTGGGGCCTTACAAGTTGGTATCAGAGCAATAGTTTTAGAGATTCGGACACTCCCAGTGTCTGAACTTAAACTGTGAACGGGACCCAAAGCGGATGCCAGTACGAGTAACTCGAGCCACATCATCAGATATGAAGGTAGTATATATTTACGTATATAGTATGCCTTAGAAAGGGTTAGGTAAGGACTTGTGTTCTGATGAAATCACAAAGGTGGTCAAATAGAAATTGAAAGGTAGTGTAATGGTTAATTGCAGATGGCCAGTGTATATTAACAACTTACAGTACTTATTGAATTTTATTTGTTAACTAGCGTGATGACATTGGATTCCTTGTCTTATACAACGAAATGGAAAGGAGAGGAAACGTAAGATGTGGTGGGGGCCGTACCAGCGGTCGAAATGGTGGGCGTGGCAGGACCCCTGCACGCCAAGAGTATAGTGAAGAAGGAAGTGTTCACACTGAACCGGCGGTTAGTGTGCATGGAACTGAGCAGACACTGGTTGAAGAACAACCTTTCACTTTTGAACCAGAAGTGAGAGCAGCTATAGCTCGAGAGTTCATCGAGTTGATGAAGAATTCTCTGCCATGTCTGTTAGCTGAAGCATTGAAGAAGGTTAGTGGGGAAGGTGGGTCTAGCGCGGCAACTGGTGCCCAGAATAACGATAATGACAGCGCGCCGCCTGCTCGCGGATGCGACTATAAGTCATTCAAGGCATGTGACCCGCTGATCCTGACTGGGAAGAAGGACGCGGTGGCTACGTTTGATTGGGTGATCCGTATGGAAGCTGCCATTCGTCTGAGCGAATGTCGAACGGATCAAGTTATAAAATTTGATGCCAACTCCTTGAGAGAGGAAGCATCCCATTGGTGGGAAGGCGTACGTCAAGCAAAAGGGAGTGAGGTTGTGGATGCGATGATGTGGAATGACTTGAAAACCTTGGTGATCAAGAATTTCTGCCCAAGGAACGAGATTGAGAAGGTAGAGAGGGAATTTCTGGGTTTGAAAGCCGGGAGCATGAAGCACCGGTAATACACAACCCGATTCAATGAACTGGCACGTCTGGTACCACATCTTGTCACGACTGAGGAAAGAAAGATCGTATGCTATATACAAGGACTGCCGGACCAGGTTCGCACCTATGTTAAGGCAAACGCCCCTACTACCTATGATTCGGTAGTAGAACTGAGCGGCGTGGTATTTGACGATCTGGCGCTGAATGTCGTTGCATTGAAGAGCCCAAGAAGAAGCTGAGTTTTCTCGTTAAGCGATCGGGTGGGAAGTTATTTGGGGCTCAGGACAAGCAGGCCAGGGTAGGCGAGGTGGCAGTCTGTGGAAGATGTGGGGTAAGACATACAGGTGAATGTCGGTTAGGGTCTAATCTATGCTTTAAATGCGGAAAAACCGGACACTACTCCCGTGAATGCCTGCAAGGCTTCAAATGCTACAATTGTGGGGAGGGTGGACATATGAGCCGGGAATGCACCAAGCCCAGGATGGGTCAAGCCGGGAAAGGGAAAGGCCCAGAGAAGAAAGAAGAGAGACCCCGAGCAAACACTCGCGCATATGCGCTGACGCAGGAACAGGCCAGAGCGGACCCCGACGTGGCGTCAGGTACGTTTGTCCTTGAAAAGACTTTTGTTTCTGTGTTATTTGATTCGGGTGCAAGTAAGAGTTTTATATCTGCGACTTTTTGTAAACGAGTGAAGTACACTGTCAGTAAACTAGAAAGGGCCTTTAGCGTAGAAACCGCTGAGGGTAGAACTGTGAGAGTGACTGATGTAGTTGACAATTCCACGATAAAAATAGAAGGCCATAGATTTCCCGTCAGATTGTTTGTCATGGTTTTGGGTGGGTTCGATGTCGTGTTAGTAATGGATTGGCTAACTGCCAATGAAGCACAAATTATATGTAAACGAAAGATAATCCGACTCAAGGCTCCGGACCGTAGCAAAGTCGAGGTTCTTGGAGATCGTGACGCCCCGATGCCAAACGTCATCTCGATGATTAAGGCAATAGATTACTTGAGGCGCGGATGCGAGGCTTATCTGGTGTATGTAATTGACGAGTGTAAGGAAGTGAAGGAACTAGACGATGTACCCGTGGTACGCGAGTACCCGGAGGTGTTTCCAGAGGATTTGCCTGGGATACCACCCGACAGAGAGATCGAATATCGACTTAGTACCAGATGCCCAGCCCGTGGCTAAGGCTCCATACCGACTAGCACTAGTGGAGATGAAAGAGTTAATGGCACAACTAGACGAGTTACTTGAGAAGGGATTTATCCAACCGAGCATCTCGCCGTGGGGTGCTCCGGTGTTGTTTGTGAAGAAGAAAGACGGTTCGATGAGAATGTGTATTGATTATCGCGAGTTGAACAAACGTACGGTGAAGAACAAGTACCCTTTACCAAGGATCGACGACCTGTTCGATCAATTACAGGGCGCAAGTTGGTTCTCAAAAATCGACCTTCGATCCGGGTACCATCAGTTGAAGGTGAGGGAAGAAGACATACCGAAAATAGCATTTCGCACGCGTTATGGACATTTCAAGTTCCGCGTGATGTCTTTTGGATTAACGAACGCCCCCGCAGCATTCATGGATTTAATGAATAGGGTGTGTCGACCGATGTTGGACCGATCGGTAATCGTGTTCATCGATAATATCCTCATCTACTCCAAGAATGAGGGTGATCATGCGTGTCACTTGAAGGAAGTATTAGAAGCTCTTAAGAAGGAAAAGTTGTATGCTAAGTTCTCCAAATGCGCGTTCTGGCTTAGGGAAGTCCAATTCCTAGGTCACGTCATTAACCCGAACGGCATTATGGTTGACCCAGCAAAGATAATGACGGTAAGGGAATGGAATATTCCTAAGACGCCAACTGAAATCCGCAGTTTCTTAGGGTTGGCAGGCTACTATCGGAGATTCATCCAGGATTTCTCGAAAATAGCTTCGCCGTTGACAAAGTTGACACGGAAAGAGGAAAAGTATGAATGGGGTTCGACCCAAGATGAGGCGTTTAAGGAATTGAAGAAGAGGCTAACCCAAGCTCCAGTCTTGGCCTTCACGAGGGCAATGGAGACTTAGTGGTATACTCTGACGCTTCGGGTCAGGGATTGGGATGCGTGCTGATGCAACGCGGGAGAGTGATCGCGTATGCGTCACGACAGTTGAAGATTCACGAAGCTAATTATCCAACTCACAATTTGGAACTTGCTGCTGTCGTATTCGCATTAAAAATCTGGAGGCACTACCTTTACGGGGTGAAGTTTACTATTTACTCTGACCATAAAAGTTTGAAGTACTTCTTCGAACAAAAGGAGCTTAATATGAGGCAGAGGCGATGATTGGAACTGTTGAAAGACTATGACTGTGAAATAATATACCATCCTGGAAAGGCAAACGTGGTGGCTGACGCTCTAAGCCGAAAGGATGTGCCTACTCCTATTAGAGTGAAAGCTTGCTAGTTGGTGGTAACATCGGATGTGATGAGAGAAATTGAAAAGGCTCAAGATGAGGCACTTAAAGAAGAAAACATAAAGAAGGAAAGGATGGTTGGCCAACAGGACAAGTTAGAATATAACACCCTTGGTGTTAGGACACGTTTTGGACGGGTATGGATACCTATGAGTGGCGAGCTTAGAACCAAAATCTTGGATGAGGCTCATAAGTCTCGGTACTCTATCCATCCTGGTACCAATAAAATGTACCAAGATCTAAGGAAGGAATACTGGTGGCCTGGAATGAAGCATGAAGTGACAAAGTACGTAAGCAAGTGCTTGACTTGCTCGCAAGTAAAGGCCGAACACCAGAAACCGTATGGAAAGATTCGACCACTTGATATACCGGAATGGAAGTGGGAACACATTACCATGGACTTCATAACCAAGCTACCTCGCACAGCTAAAGGTCATGATACCATTTGGGTAATTGTGGACCGTTTAACGAAGAGTGCTCATTTCCTACCTATTCGCGAGACGTTCTCGTCGGAAAGGTTGGTGGAAGTATTTATTAACGAAGTAGTAGCACGGCATGGGACGCCTTTGACGATCGTATCTGACCGGGACACACGATTCACATCGAGGTTTTGGAAAAGATTTCACGAGGCGATGGGCACGAGGCTTAATATTAGCACGGCATACCACCCATAAACGGATGGTCAGTCCGAAAGGACCATTCAGACCTTGGAGGATATGTTTCGCGCTTGTATTATCGATTTTGCGGCAGTTTGGACAGTCATCTGCCGTTGGCCGAATTTTCCTACAACAATAGTCATCACACGACGATAGGCATGCCGCCTTACGAAATGTTATATGGGAGAAGATGTAGGACCCCGGTTTGTTGGGGTGAGATTGGACAGAAGGAATTAGGAAGTCATGAAGTCATAAGAGAAACATCGAAAAGGTTTGATCAAATCAAAGAACGAATGAAGGCCGCACAAGATCGTCAGAAATCCTACGCGGATAAACGACGAAGGCCTATTGAGTTTGATGTTGGGGACAGAGTAATGTTGAAAGTGTCACCCTGGAAGGGGATCATACGATTCAGGAAGAGAGGAAAGTTTAGTCCGAGTTTTGTCGGACCATTCAGGATAATGGCACGGGTTAGTGAAGTCGCTTATCGGTTAAAGTCAGAAAGGAGAAGCATTTGCGTAATAAGATTATTCAATTGGTTAAATTCCAATGGAAGCATCGAAGGGGATCGGATGCCACTTGGGAAACGGAGACGAAAATGAGGGATTCGTACCCTTAACTATTTGACTTATGATAGGTTTCGGGGACGAAACCTATTGTAAGGGGGGTAGACTTGTAACATCCAAAAAATAAAACGACAGTTATAATAACGGAATAAACGAACGAGGCATGTCGGTTCGGGTCGGATGGGCCGGCGGGCTGGAAGGGGAGCCTCCCCTATAAATAGCCGAGGTCACCACCCATTTCTCTCATTTGCACCTTCTAGAGAGAGAAACTGTAGAGAGAGAAAGTTGGCGGATCGACCCGAGATTTGAGAAGTGTGTTACTCCATAACTCATGAGAAGAACCTCCGGATCAGAAGCTCGATTCAGGTAACGATTCGACCTAAATCTGAGTTTTAGTTCGTTTTTGGGTTTTTTGGGTTTTGGGTGAAAAGGCAACGTTTTTACGGATGAAACTGAGAGATAAACATAGATATGAGTTCCTTAATGGAAAACGAACGTTTTGGATGCAAACAGGTTCGAGATCTTGACGTGATCAGACCTGAATGCGAAAGTTAGGGTTTTGCGAAGAAACAGATCGTGCGTACTTACCAAGTGCGCACGGAGCAGGTCCTGCGTACTTATCAAGTACGCAGGAAGATGGGCACTGCGTACTTATCAAGTACGCAGGCAGCAGGGTCTGCGCACTTGCTAAGTACGCAGGAAGCAGGGTCTGCGCACTTGCTAAGTGTGCAGGCATCAGGATGGTTAAGTAAAGTTAGTATGTTTAGAAGGGTTAAACCGTTAGAGTCGGTATTGGTCTGATATGTATTTAACTAATCAATTCAGATCGAAAGTGACGTTGTTGGGCCTTTGTTTAGGACAACCGAGACTAGCTTATAAGGTGAGTTCTAGAAGCCCTCTTTTAAATGTTTTAATAATGTTTTTGGGCTGGTGTGCATACGTAACGATGTGACAATTTTATAAAACGATGTTTATGATTGTTGTATGTGACGTTTTATAAAATGATGTTTATGAACGATGTTTTGGAAGGAAGGATTGTGAAAGAAGTGTTTATGAAATATTTTGCCAAAAGAAGTTTATGAAGTTTGAAGTGTTTATGAATGAATGAATGTTTTTAATAAAACGTACGAATGCTTTAACTGAAGTTTTGAAGTAAAAGAAGTGAAGGTTTACGAAAGTCACAAACGAACGAATCTGCCAATATTCCTTAGGTAATGAAGGTTAAGGGTATGGGAAGTATGTTATGGGCCTTTACCTTTTAGGGGCCTTTGTGGCTGGCCAACTGTTGTACAACTGGGGCGATGACGGTCGCCAAGGGGATTATCGTGATCCTTGAAGTTTGGTACGATTTACCTTACGGGGTAGTCGTGCTTGAAGTTTGGTACTTGCGCCTTACGGGTTGAAGTGCTTTAAGTTTGGTACATGTCATCCTTGTGATGCCGTGCTTGAAGCAGTGTTGAATAACCTAAGTATCGGGCCCTAGGAGTTCTTCACCCGAAGGACATTACGTTGATTGATGGGCCTAGTGGTGGTGATCTTTAGGTTATTCAGCCAGTATGTGACGTTTGGATTTGACGGTTACGAGAAGGCGCAGATTCGATATGCTCGTTGACTTATGTTTTTGAAGTGTTATGTTTTGTTATTGCATTATTTTACGTACGCTTTTTATTAAATGAAGTATGAAGTTATGTTTTTGGAAAATTATTTGAAGTTAAAGTTTTATGTTAAAACTAGAACTCACCAGCGTAACTGACTTTTTAGTGTGCACATTCAGGTTAAGGCAGGTTATGAGGATGGACAGTGATGCTTGGCTAGCGAGAGGAGTTACCCGACTGACTATGAAGACTGGCATCCCGTTTTGTTTAGTTATGATGTATTTATGTTTTAAACAATGTTTACGCTTCCACATGTATGAACAATGATGATGTTATGTTTGAATGAAATTTTCCGCTGCGTTATTTGGTATTCAAGTTTAAGAACTGTTTGTAAATGAGTAAATCCAATAAGTGAGGCCTCCCGGGTTTGGGGCCTTACATTATTACATACAAATTTGCAACACATAACATGTCAAACTAAGTTGTTAATATTATAAGAATTGAAACCATCAGTATCTTTGTCCCATGTTCTTGTGAATTAAGGTACCATTTATTTTGTAATACAACATGTACCCCACAAATATGCCAATAGAAAAATAAATGTGCACTATCTTCAAGACATAAAAGATCATTGCAAGATAATATTCAATCTCCAGGATGAATTATACCGATAAACACAGGAAAATATCAAGTAGAGAATAAGAATGATTCAGAATCGAATGATTCAGAATCGAATGATTCAAATGTCTTGGTTTGGATGAAGTATCATGATTCATATTAACAGAAAGATTGTACCAATAGAATTCTTCAACATAAGATTGATCAAGGAATCGATTGATTCAGTGACATAGGGTAGCGTGATCCAATTGTTATCTGGATATATTCAATGGAATTAGGATAATGATCCAAGGGCTAGTATATGTAACAACATATGTTGTCAGAAACATATCTTAGTCCAACTTTACGTTGCATGTTTTTCGGGGCATGGGCAGTGAAGTGAACTGAAAAATTGTGTTTAACGACATAACCGATACTGGTCTCATGAAGTACTTTAGGTCTTATTTTCTTTATCTGATAATGATCTTTTACACACACACCCGACATACCATGGGTTCAAATCATAGTTGTCACAAAGATCATTATGTTGTAACACTACTAATGGACCAAAGATACTCATAGCCTATTGACAATTCAGACTACATACTAGTATCCGAATTAAAATATAAGCATCAAGCATCAATTTTTGTTAAGCATAAGCAGTTATGAAGCTATCATTTCCCATATTGTGCAGTCTAAGAAGTTCTGATCAAAACATTTATCACGTATATATTTGATAAGCATCATAAAGTCCAACTATAGTCATGTGTGACTGAACATCTACTGATGTACTATCATTTCTCCTTATAACTTCAAGTGATGTCATTTTTAACTTTTTCAATTTGTTTGGCTTTTTCAAAATCTTTTTCAAAGAAAGTAAAACAAACGAAAATAAACCTTCCATGAAAACATTTTATGAAAAACATTTTACTTGGTTACTCAGGATTAAGTAATTCAATCAATAAAAAAACTCAAACCAATGTAATCCTGTAATTGAATGCCTTTGCCTTTGTCACCAACACAAATCTGTACTCCCCCTGTTCTGTAGACTCCCCCTCAACTAGTCAAATGTTTGCATCAACGACTTTATGCTCACCATTGTCATCCTAAGTTTCAGGTTATCATTTGGACTTTGTAAAACTCTTTCCAAAACATTGTGCGTAACATATTCTCCCCCTTGAGCATCAAGTCGTTGAATCAAATAGATTCTCAGTTATCAACAACTCTTTACTCTTGTAGATGTCATTCCCTGTCATGTGCTATGAAGAACCATATCAACAAACCAAATGTTATTAATAGTCCCTCTTGGTTAATCCTGCACATCTAACAAGAAACATTAATTTGAAATTGGACCCAAGCCATGGTAGTCATGGGTCGTCCATCTGTATCAAAATAATAAACTTCACTCCATTCACAATCGAATCTCTCATCGAGTTTCGATGATTGCTCCGACGAGTAAGAAACAAAAACTTTTGATTTCCAAACATACTTCTGGTCATTAAGTTCTTTTTGCTTAAAATGTGAAGTGTTAACGTGCGGATCTCTAGACTCGTGGTACGACACGGTGATAACGTGCGGAATCCATGATCAACGTGCAATGTGTAACTCAATCAACAACATGGTGTAAATAAACGCTTTGTATTACTATAATCCTTGATTACAACAGTTCTCTCCAAAACACACACTTACACCTTTTTCTTCTCTAGTGTTCTATGGAATATGAACTTGTAACTCCTATTTATAGGAACACACAACACCTTAGGCGAACTTAACAAGTTCTCTCCTAAAGATGCTTAGGCGAACTTGTTAAGTTATGAACTTGAACAATATTCCTTAGGCGAACTTAACAAGTTCGCTCCTAAAGATGCTTAGGCAAACTTGTTAAGTTCGCGTCTCTTTGAACTTACACGGAAATTTATCAACAGTTACAAAACATGTACTAACATTTACACTTTATAATTTTTTACTTCTTTGTACATTGAGGACAATGTGAGTTTCAAGCCTAGGGAGGGGAGGTTCAATTACTTGAACTTGGTCTTGTCAAGGAAAATCATTTTAAGTAAAACACTCCATTTTTAAAATTTTTGTGGCATCAACAATCATAATGCTTCACCAATTTTTGATAAAGCCAAAGGAATACGTGTATTTTCAGAAAGCACTTAATTTAAACAAAGTCGTCGAGTAAAATGAAACAAATATATCTGTAACCATGGTTTGTAAAAAGAAATAAAAAAGGCATCCAAAGTTTTTACACTTTTACCCAAATCCATCCGTTTCCCTGAGCATATTTTTGAGCCTTTACAACTTTGCTTTACCGCACTATGCTTTTGTTTTTATATATGTTTTGTATAAATTAGAACTTGTTTTGGGTATACGTTTCAAGACCATGAAATGGAAATGATTGCATAAAAGTGATCTAGGCATTAGGATACCCACTTTGTTAGCCTTTTCTTTTTGTTTTCCTTACCCAAATACAATAACTAGTTAACCCCGTTGAGTATTATCCCATATCGTTCCATTCATAACCTACACTGTCATCATTTTTGTTAAAGACAAGACCTTTAAAAAAAATCTAATTAGTGTTTTACCGATAAGAGAACACATTTTTTTCTTGACAAGCGAGAGAATAAAGAAATGGTGGTAGAAGGAACAAAAACCACCTTTTTGTGGAATATTAAAAAAAAGACTCCGTGAAAAGAAAAAAAAAAGATATGAAAGATGGCCACATTGTGGAAGTTAGTCTCATGAATTAAAATGTAGTAAAAATCCAAACAATCCATAAGGAAAGATATCTATGTGTATTTTAAAGTCAAGAGGAAGCAAGGTTTCTAAAGATGAGATTCGGTCTTGACAATCTAACCATAAACGAGTCCTTGAGTTAGTTATACCCCTTCTAACCTGAGTATTGTAGAGGGATATCCTTTTAGCTTAGCTTTTTTCCTTTTAACTCAATTCAATAAGCCAAGGTCAGTGTCTTTATTATTTATCCTTTTAGTTTCATATTTGGTAATTGAGTGTTCTGTACATACATCATTACACGTATGATTACATATATTTAGCTGAGTGTGTGTGAACATTGTGAGTAGTGTAAACTTTTGCATGTCAAAAATTTCCTAAAATAAACCATTGTTTATTAGGATATCACTTTATAACTCATGCTTGCTCGGTTAGCTTTAATTTGCTTGTATCTTTCTCGGAAATCACACCAATCTTTTGATTTATTTAAACTTTGTTGTTTGTATTGCCATTTGGAGGGTTTTAATCAATTATATTACTTGAGGACAAGCAAAGTTCAAGTGTGGGGAGATTTGATTTGCACTAAATTAGTCATATATTTCACATCAATTGATTTCCGATTTTGGCCATTTTTTATGTAAACTTATATGAATAATAACTTAATTAGTTCATATTTGAATTTGTAGGCCATTAAACCTCTGGAAGAACAAAATGAAGAAAAAGTGAAAGAAATAAACAAAGAATGAAGAGAAACGACCATGCGACTGTCAAAACTTGTTTTTCACTTTCCCGCTTCGTTACAACTCAGACTTGAGCCCCGTTTTCGTTCACGGATCCTATTTTCAGTCCTTTACATGTTGATGGAAACAAGGGTGAAGCACGGGCCGTGATTAACTAGGAACAGGCCATGCTTCCTTCCAAACGTTTAGAAATCAGCTTTTTCGAAGTTAGGGTCGTGTCCAATGAAGCACGGGGCCGTGTCCCATGAAGCACAGGCCGAGCGTCACTAAGCACACCCCTGTGGTCAAACATGAAAATTACAATAGTACCTTTGTCTCCCGACCGGGTTCAACACGGGGCCGTGCCCCACTAAGCACGCTCCCGTGTCGGGTACATGTGAAGTACGATCACGACAAAAACAAAAACGGTTACTATGTGGTCCCAGCACGGGGCCATGCCTCACTAAGCACTGGTCGTGCCTCCTTGCCCGTACTATATAAATAGAATCCTTGGCTCATTTGGAGGAGGAGGCTTGGGGAGGCGGGGGGGTTCTTGGGAGGAAATACCCACTATTTACTCTCGCGAACCAGACTTTGGAAGGCATTTTAAGGTCTTAGAAGGTCCATTCATCACAAAGAAGAAGTTCTTGCACCATTAGATGTTCCTAGCTTGGACTTTTGGTTAGATCTTTCGTTTTTATCATGAGTTCCATGCTATTTTGTTGTAATGAACATGCTCATCATGAGCTAAACATCTTTTATCATCCTAGTTAGTTGAAGCTTTACTACTATATGTTGAAACTATGAATTTGTAAAATATTATATTGATGTTATGATAATATTATGGTTGTCTCTTGATGGATATGCATGCTTTAGTATTGATAGAATGATCAATGTTTTATAAATGTGAAATCATATCAGTTGGAAAACTTATGAGATTAACATTTATTCATGATTTTATAACCTCGTATTTAACGTCATGGCTAAGTATTAGGAATAATATTTGAAAGCATAATTAATGAAATCAACACTTAAGCATGCATCTCGTTGACTCATCTTTGGAAAAACTACGATATCTGTTATAATATTTCTTTGACAAGGTTTATGCTAAGTAAAGTATTGATGACTCGAGCTTATGATTTTCATAAATTTATCTAAGAGTTTTATAAGTCAAGAGAATACCTAATATTTATCTATTTACACTAGCTTTAGGTGGATGTTATGTAAAATACTCATCAATGTTTTTCTTAATAGCTATGGAATTAGTGACCTTGACAGGAATCTTATACGATCTCTTAAACGAACATTAATATAATTATAAATTGTCATTCATATGTTTCATAGTAACTAGTAAAGTGGATTCCAAGCTCGGATGATAGCCTTCCTTTATCTTGTTAGATACGCGTTTTAAGTTACTAAATGTTCTCACTCAAGTTAAACTTTCAAAACAAAATAAATATATATATTTTAACTAACTCGACTTAATTAATCACAAAGATCAAGTAGTGAAATCGTCTCCACGGATTGATACTCGGTTCTTATCAAATTTATATTACCACTCGACAGGTACACTTGCCTTTGTGTGTGTAGTCTAGTTTAGGTTAAAACCATTTGAAAACTCATATTTGTGTTAATATCTCTATTCAAAATATATATAGTTCACGCACATCAATCACTGCATAACATGCTTGAAGGGGAAGCAACACAAAAGTTCTCACAAGCCCAAGACATTGAATTCAAATGACACTCCACTACAGCTGCTGCATATGGATCTTTTTGGTCCTACAAATGTCATGTCAATGGGAAAGAAGTCATGTTGTCTGGTGATAACTAATGACTATACCAGATTCTCATGGGTATACTTCTTGAGAACAAAAGATGAAATTGATGATATTCTTAAATCCTACATTCTTAGGGTTAAGAATTAAACCAACCAGAAAGTCAAAATCACAAGGTGTGATCAAGGTGTAGAATTTAAAAACCAAACCTTGAATTGTTTTTGTGAGATCAAAGACATTGAAAGACAATACAGTGCTCGAAGAACTCCTCAACAAAATGGGGTGGCTGAAAGGAGTAATAGAACTTTCACTGAATTTGACAGATCAATGTTGCCTGACTCAAAGCTGCCTCTCACATTCTGGGTAGAGGCAGTTAGCACAGCTTGCTATGTGAAAAATAGAGTTCTCATTGTCAAGCCTCTCAACAAAACACATTATGAATTGTGCTTCAGCAGAGTTCCCTATATTGGATTCCTGAAACCCTTTGGATGTCCATGTACTATTCTTATCACCAATGGAGTTTTTCCCAAGTTTTGTGCAAAATCAGATAAAGGATACTTTGTGGGTTATTCCTCTCAATCCAAGGCCTACAGAGTATTCAATTCCAGAACAAGAATAGTTGAAGGATCAGCAAATGTGGAATGTAGGGAATACATTCCATGTGAAAAAGGGTAAAGGACCGGACTGGCTCTTTAATATTGACTCCTTCTCCTAAGTATTTGAGCCTCTCATTTTCTCAAATATGAAGTCTACCTCTTGCAAAGAACAAGCTTCTACATCATCTGATGACTACAGATTGGAATTCAATAGTCCCTCTATAAGAATCAAAAGACAATCCATTGATCCTCCATATGCTGTGGAAGCCATTGAAGCTAGAACAAGTCTCTCCAATGTCACCAGCAACAGTCTCTCTGACCATGAAAATCAAAACGAGAATCCTGACAACTCTACAGTTGGTATAGAGGCATCTGCTACTGATGGGGAAACTACAACTGACAACAATGTTGCTTATGTTGAAGACTCCTCTTCATTACATGATGACATCCCTGATCAAAATCAAAGCAATCTCGAGCAAGGAATACAGATGGATGTTATTCCAGCACAAAGGATCAACAAAGAACATCCATCAGAGAATATTATTGGCCAAGTTCAACAAGGAGTTCAAACGAGAAGAAAATCTCATGAGGCCAATATATGTCTGTATTCTTGTTTTCTGTCTCAAGTTGAACCAAAGAAGATAGATGAAGCTTTGCAACACAGCAGTTGGATTGAAGCAATGTAGGAAGAGTTGCTGCAACTCAAGAGACAAGAAGTGTGGACCCTAGTTGATCTTCCACCTGGTTAAACTGCTATTGGCACAAGATGGGTACTCAGGAACAATCAAGATGAGAGGGGGATTTTAGTCAAGGACAAAGCCAGACTTATGGCTCAAGGCTACACTCAGGAAGAGGGAATTGACTATGATGAAGTCTTTGCTCCTGTTGCTCGACTGGAGGCTATCAGAATCTTCTTAGCATATGCTGCATCCAAGAGCTTTACAGTCTATCAAATGGATGTCAAGAGTGCTTTTCTGTATGGGAAGATTGGTGAGGAAGTCTATGTCAGATAGCCCCCAGGCTTTGTAGATCATGCACATCCTGACAAAGTGTTCAAATTAGACAAAGCTCTTTATGGTATACATCAAGCTCCCAGACCCTGGTATGAAACCCTGTTAGGATATCTACTCAACAATAATTTTAGAAGAGGTGCCATTGATCAGACCTTGTTTATCAAAGATGAAGGGGGAGAAATCCTGCTGGTGCAAATCTATGCTGTTGACATCATCTTTGGATCAACAAGGAAGAAGCTATGCAAAGACTTTGAGATCCTAATGCACTCAAACTTTGAAATGAGTTCAATAGGTGAACTAAATTTCTTTTCGGGTCTCCAAGTCAAACAAGTTCCAAATTGAATCTTCATCAGTCAATCCAAATATATTAGAAGCATTTTGGAAAGATTAAAACTAGCTGATTGCTCCGCTGCAAGAAATCATATGCAAGTGCACCATCAACTGACCCCAGACAAAGATGGTCAAGACACTGATCAACATCAGTACAAGGCAATGATATGATCACTCGTGTATTTAACAGTCTCAAGACTAGATATCATGTTTGCAGTATGCCTGTGTGAAAGATTTCAAGGAGCTCCAAAGAATACACGTCTTCATGCTGTGAAGAGAATCTTTAGATACCTAAAGGGAGCCACAGGACTTGGGCTAGGGTACTCTAATAATGATAAATTCAACCTGTATGCATACACTGAGAGTGATTATGGAGGATGCAACTTGGAAAAAAAGTCCACACCAGGAGGATGCCAGTTTCTGGGAAGAAGACTGGTTTCATGGCAATGCAAGAAGCAAACATGGGTATCAACATCTACAGCAGAAGCAGAATAAACTGCAGCTTGAAGTTGATATGCACAAGTCATCGGGATACAGAATCAAATGTTGGATTATGGGGTGACTTTCATGGAAACTCCCATTCACATTGACAACAAGAGTGCCATATCAATTACAAATAATCCTGTGCAACACTCCAAGACAAAGCACATTGACATCAGGTATCATTTTATTAGAGAGCAAGCTAAGAAAAAGAGAATTATTTTAACCAAAGTTCATACCAACGAGCAGTATGCTGATTTATTCACAAAAGCCTTCGATGAAGCTAGATTTAGATATTTAGTTGAATCCATTGGCATGATAAACTTTGATTAAAATCTGTCTCTATAATTTTTAATAAAAAATGTGTTTGTCTTTCTTTTGTTGTAAATAAAGTGTCAATAATCAGCAACAAACATTTTTGCTGCTGACAGGTTTAATAATCAGCAGCAAACATTGTTACTACTGACAGGTTTAGTCATCAGCAGCAAAGAATTTGCTACTGACTGCCTTAAGTTATCAGCAGTAACAAGTTTGCTGTGGATAGGTTTAAGGCAATCAGCAACAACATGTTTGCTATGGACCATTATATCTATCAGCAGCGACCAAGTTTGCTGCTGATAGGCTTATCCATCAATAGCAACCAAGTCTGCTGCTGATAGGCTTAACCATCCGCAACAACCAAGTTTGCTGCGGAAGGGTAAAACTGAGTCCAAATTAACTTTTACCCATTGTAAAAACTACTTTCAGTCTTTACCATGACTACTACAGTGCATTACACCTGTAAAACAGTGAAAAGTAAATGTGTTGTACAGTACAAGCAAGCATTGCCCATCCCCAACTCTTGCCGTTATAACAAAATCGAATTCCCACCTTCACCTCTTCACTTTCAATTCTGACCTAAGTTTCATCTGTTCTCCCTCTCTCCCAATCATTCAAAGCTTTCCCATACTTAACCAACTTTCAAATGCTTCATCCTTCCCTCCAAACCTTACCATAACGGCAAACGTTGACATCAAAAACCCTGATGACAAGTTCTCAACTTACCACAATTTAACGACATATCTTGTCAAGGGTAAGAAATCCGAAGGGTTTGATGATATGATCGACTTTCTGTGACGATAAAAAATATACTTTGCTTTGACTGTCAACCCCACAATCTACATACCCCACATGGAAGATTTCTGGAACACTGTCGTCTTCTCTACCGAATAGGGAACTCCCCAAATCAAGGCCAAGGTAGACGGCAAAGACATCACCATTAAAGAAGCTTCAGGACCAAGAATGAATATATGAGGACCTTTGTATCCATAGGGTACACTGGAAATCAAGAAGACTACACAATTGAGAAGGCACTGATGGGTTCTCCATGGAAGTTTTTGTGCCACACTCTTCTATAATGTACATCTCAGAAGAGGAGTGGATGGAATCAATTAAACTCTGCTCTTTCCTCTGCTATTCATGGTATGATAACTGGGCAGAGGTTAAATTTTTCTCATTTGATTTTTGAAGGTTTAAGATACAACCTTCAGGAAGGAGCAAGACAAACTTTCTATATGTACCCTAGGTTCTTTCAGGAAGTTTTTAACCATGAATTAAAAGATCTTTTAAAAGCTGCAAGAATCTACATGATTGGGGGACATAAAAATAGTATATTTAAAACTATGAGAACTGTTTCAGAAAAGTTCTCAGGGGTCAATGTTCCATTGTTATCTACAATGTTGAACATAGAAAGCACCTAGGGTGACAGTTCAGCAGTCCCGGCTGATACTGATCCCACACCCTTCACTTCACAGCCTGAACATACAAGTGTTATCCTTGACCGAACCCCTGTGCAACCTACTGAGGGTGCACAGGTACAACAAATACTCACCCCTGTTCTTTAAGCCTAACTAGAACACACGACCTTAGTTGAGGCAAGTTATACTGTTGGAGCATATTCTGGTGACAGCGAGCTTGAAGATATCATGTCTTAGTCTTAGAGTCTTTGACTTGTAATTGATAAAATTGTTAGCAACAGTTAAGGGCGAGTCTGTTAGGACATGTTTTGTAACTGCTGATAAAATTTTGTGTAAGTTCTTAAAGTTCGCCTAAGCATCTTTAGAAGCGAACTTGTTAAGTTCGCCTATGGTGCTGTGTGGTTTTGTGTTTTCCTATAAATAGGTGTTGGAACCTAATAGTCCATAGAAATCAATTAGATTAAGTTTTGTATAACTTTAGAGTTTTCGGTGGTGTTTTCGATCGAAAATAGTATAAAAAGTTTTGTCTTTTGTATTTCAAGTAACAATTCTCATTTTGTACTGTTGATTTTCAAATATATCAAAGAGAAGTTTAGTGTGTTTTTGTTGTTAATTCCTGATTACTTTGCTGGATTAGGAAGATAATCATAATGATTGTATGCATCTTGTGTGATTGATTGTATCCTTATTGTTCATCTTTGATTTGATCATTTCGGTGTGACTCGGATTTCTGATTTGATTCCGCCAATTCAGAAAGTAATGGAAGACATTATCCTTGAATATCAGAAGATCAGAGGGAATCAAAAGTGGTATCAGAGTTGTTGGTTAAGAGCTCTTGGTATTCAAGAAAAATTTTAGTCAAAATTGATCGAATTGAAGTAATTTGGGTGCCATTGTTGCTGATTTGAAGCTAATATTGATGGAGATGAAGTTTACATCAAGTTTGGAGACTTGATTTTATACTCGGATCATCACAGAAAGTTTTTGGTCAATTCAAGTGTTCTTCTGTTGAATTGTCCGAAAAGTCTGTTTGAAGAAGCCGAAAAGTCTGATTGAAGAAGCCGAAAAGGATAAATTTCATACTTTTTCGACCGAAAAGTATTGTCCGAAATTTCATCTGTTCGAAATAATCAGACTTCTTGACCAAAAAGTTATTGTCCGAAATTTCATCTGTGTTCGAAATGTTCAGATTTTTCGACCGAAAAGTATTGTTCGAAAAGAATTTTTGACCATTCAAGTTTTCGACCGAAAAGTTCTAAGTTGGAAATTTTTCTGATTTCGACCAAGTTTCAAATTACAAGTACAGAATGGCTGGAAAGGTATACCATACAGAGAGGGTTATTGGGAAAGCACCACCGATGCTGAAATCAATATCAGAATTTTCAAATTGAAAAATGATGATGAAAGCGTATTTCAAGTTTACTGAACACACAGTTTGGGAATCAATTGTCAAGGGTCCTCATATTCCCAAGACTGTAAATGCTGATGGGTTAGTCCCGATTGCTGATCCTGATCTTTATTCAAAGGAAGATAAGAAGTTAATCAAGAGGGATAACAGAGCATTGGGTTCTATTATTCTAGCACTTCCGACTGAGTTGTATTTGAATTTTGAGCAACATGAAACTGCTCAGGGTTTGTGGAACGCTTTATGCTTAAGATTTGAAGGAAATGCAGCTCTTCAGGAAAGTAGAACCGATCTTCTACTGAAGTAATATAACATGTTTAGTTATAAGAAGAATGAGACTCTCAGTGAGCAGGTGACCATGTTTACAACCATGATCAAATTGAGAGTAAAATTTGAAGAGTATGATCTAGGGAAGAAGCTGTTAGACTCATTGCCAGATTGTTGGAGCATACCTTGTATGTGAATCAAGAACACAACTCCAGGTCTGAAGAGTAAAACCCTTGATGATATTATCTGTCTGCTCGAGTCTTATGAATTGGATGCAAAGAAGAGAGAACTGAACAACCAGGATAAACAAAATAACTCGGGTTCAACAAATGCCGCACTATTCTCCGAAAGCAGTGAAGGAAGTAGTGGAACAAAATCTGAGAAAAGCAAAGGTTGTTGTGAACACTCTTCTAGTGAGAAAATGAAGGCATCTGGACAAATCCCTGAAGATTAGATTGCTCTGTTCGAAGCTTTCATGAGCAGCTATGATGCATTGGTGATAGGAAAGTTACAACCTGTCGTGCATGATGTAAAGGATCTTGTTCATATCAATCATGATGACTTGGAATATATGGACATGCAATGGCAGATGGCCATGATAGTTGTAAGGGCTAAAACGTATTTGCAGAAGGTTGGGAAGGACAAGCTTCAGTTTGGGAAAAAGGTTGGTTTTGACAAAGCAAAACTCCGGTCCTACAACTGTCAAAAACATGGTCACTTCGCTCGTGAGCATACCAAGGACAAGAAAAAGAAGGTTAAGGGAAGCGGAGTTAAGCTAGTAGAGATGATTGATGAGACTGATAAATCAAAGAAGGCTCCAACTGCACTCATTTCCAAACAGCTTAGCAATTGTGAATGGGAAGATGAGACCGAGGATGATGAGGATGAACTAGATGAAGCCTGGATTGCTAAAATTGAAGATTCAAAGAAACCAGCTGAAATTGCCGGTGATTGTAAGCTCAAAACAGATTCTAAAGGAAAGGGCAAAGCTGTTGATTTTGATGAAACTTCATCTAAAAGTGAGGTAAATTCTGATAATGAATTTGACATATGTTCCTCATTGTGTGTAGAACGAATGCAAAATTATCATGCAGCAAAAACGTTTCTACTTGCTGAAAATGATAAACTAAAAAGAGTAAACAAATATTTGAAACACAATGAAGTAAATTTTACAAGAAAAATTAAAGCATTATTGAAAGACAATGTAACATTTAAAGAATATTTGGATAAAAAGGACGTTTTAATCAAAGATCTTTCAGAAAAACTTGCCAAATCTGAAACTGAGTTAATAAAAGAAAGGGTAATTGTTGCAAAGTGGAAGATGCAACAAAATTTCTTTGATGAATGTGTGAGTAAACAGAGAACTGTTTACATCAAAGACGGGTTGGGTTACAAGAAAGTTTCACATCCTGCGAACGTTGTACCATTTCTTGAACCGCATGAATCAAATGAGCTGATGAATGCGGGTAACTCTAACTTTCATGATATGTATATTAGTGCAGATATAAACTCAGGGTGTGTGGATGATGATAATGAACTTGATGGAGTGAAAAGCTTTTCAGCTTTCAATAAACAGTGCACTAGGGAGTTTATTAGAGACTACAAAAAGTACCTAGATGTTGACTGTATTCTAGATAAATTTGTTTCAGTTTCTAGTGTTAATGTTGATGTAAACAATGTTCAAGTTTCTGATTCTGATTCTGACGTTTCTTATGTTTCGGCATGTTCTACTAATGGTTGTGATGATTTTGATTGCGTGTCTGAAGTGTCATCAACATCCACTTTCTTTGATAAAGTGGTGCATACAGCTAGAGATTATGTCCCATTACATAAACTCTCAAGTCTAGTTGATGATGTGGTCTTAGATGCATTTGGAAATCCTCTTATTCAAGAGTATGATTTGTCAAGTGAGAGACCAAAGAAAAATGATGTCATAGCACCAGAGGATCATATTCTTACCAGTGAGACAAAGAGAAATAAAGTTGTCAAAGTTAAAGTTAGTGTACCAACAACTGTCCAAAGAAAGTCTTGGTGTGTCAAAGGCAAATCCATTGATGTCAAAGACAAGTTCATTGATGTCAAAGATAAGCCTATTCAAATCAAAGGACAATTAAGAAAGAAAGGTTGTGGCCTAAAGAGTGAATTAGGCGAGTGTTCAAAGTCAAAGTCAAAGTCAAAACGTAAGAGCTACAATTGCTTTGTGTGTGGTCAAGTTGGTCATTTTGTGAGAAATTGCAAACACAACTCTAGTGAGTCAAGGTTCACAAAGAACAAAGAGCAAAGTTACTAATCATTTCAAGAGAGCGTCTGAGAACGACAGTGTGTCAGAGTCCGGAGTGGCACAACGATATAGTCGTGATTACATGCTTTCTAGAAATTGTCATGCTTTATATTCTAATGTTTTTCGTGATTATGTGCTACCAAATTTTGAGGATGCACATGTCCCAAAAGGTTCACAATATGTGAAGAAATTTAACCAACCAATCTATTTTGCTAAAGAAAAAATGACTAAGAAATATGCGAAAAATGTTGGTTATGTTTGGAAAGTTAAAAATGAACAGTCTTCACATATGGTTGGAACAAAGAAGAATATAAAATTGAAAGAACAAGTTGTTGTGACTAAGACTGTAAAAGGTCAAAGTCAGCCCGGGTCAAAGATGATCTGGGTACCTGTTTCTTATTAAATTTGTCTTAAATGTGTAGAGTTTAACCAAGAGGACTATTAATAATGCTTGGCATGTTGATATCGGTTGCTCAAGGCATATGACTGGACAAAGAGAAATTCTGGAAAACTTTCGAGCTTTTGATGGTGGTTTTGTTGTGTTTGCTGGAGATAAAAAGGGAGGAAAAATAACTGGTCAGGGAACAGTGTCGAATGATCTCATAACATTAGAGAAAGTAAATTTTGTATCTCAATTGGAATTCAATTTACTAAGTGTTTCTAAAGTTTGTGATAAAGACATACCAGTCCATTTTACTGCAAAGGAATGTTTGTTCTTAAAGCCTGGACTGGTTATTCCAGAAGAAATGATTCTGATGCGTGCTCCAAGGAAGTTCAACACATATGTGGTTGACATGAATGATCATACTACACCAGTAAATGTCTCATGCTTATTATCAAAAGCGACTGGTTCAGAATCTTAGTTGTGGCATCGAAGAATGTCATGTGAATTTAACGAACATGAATAACTTGGTACATAAAGATTTGGAGCGAGGACTGCAAAGAAAGAGTTCATAATTGAAGAAAATTGCATGTCATGTGCAAAGGGAAAACATCACAAGAAGTTCTATCGAAGAAAAACCATAACAACTTTTACCAGACCTTTATTTCTCATACATATGGATTTGTTTGGTCCAGTTTGAGTTAAAAGCATTGCGAAAAAGTCATATTATCTTGTTATCACAGATGACTTTTCAAGATTTTCATGGGTGTTTTTCCTTGCAACAAAGGATGAAACACCTTAAAAAATTATTGATTTTGTCAAAAGAATAGAAAACATCTGTGATAGCAAAGTTTCAATCATTCGCAGTGACAATGGAACAGAATTTAAAAATAAACTGATAAATTTGTTTTGTGCAGAAAAAGGAATAACACATCAATATAGTGATGCAAGGACACCACAACAAAATGGAGTGGCTGAAAGGAAGAACATAACTTTAATAGAAGCTGCTCTAACTTTAATAAAAGTAAACACGGCATGTTACGTTCTAAACAGAGTTCTTATGGTGAAGCAACTTACAAAGACTTCCTATGAACTATTCTATAAACAAAATCCATACATCAAGTTCTTCAAAGCATTTGGTTGTTCTTGTACACTGTTAAATACACAAGATTCATTACCAAAATTCGCAGCTGTTGGTTATGAATGCTATTTCATGGGTTATTCTTCATATCAAAAAGCTTATAGAGTGTACAACAGAGAACCAAAATTGTTCAAGAATCTTACTATGTGGAGTGGCAAGAACTAAATACTTCTCCAGATCAAAATGGACCAAACTGGTTCTTTGATGCTGAAGTAATCTTCAAGACCTTTGATCAACAACTTCAAATGGATTCTAGTGAAGTAAGTACTTCGGGTACTGTAATTGAGTCTTCCACAAGCAGTGATCTATTTGTTGAAAAGTTTTTGGTTGGACCATAGAATATGATGATTCAAAATGAGATGTCTGATAATGTTACTACATCAACTCAAACACAAGAAGATCTTGTTGACAACTCTGTCACTAATGTTGATTCTGAAGTACAAGAAGTTCCAAGTACTGATGATGAACCGGTAGTTAATGAAGTTCAGTTGGATCCTGTAAATGATCAGACTAAGGATGTAATTCAAACAAGTTCGTCAAGTGCTGAAGATTCAAATGATCAATTACCAGAGTTAAATGATTCAAATATGCCAGAGTCTATGGAAGTTGAACCTATTCCAAATCATCGAATTCATTCTGCTCATCCAGTTGAGAATATTATTGGATCTCTTGAAGATGGAGTTAAGACAAGAAGTCAAACTGGAATTATTAATGTCTGTTTGTACTCCTGCTTCTTATCTCAAGAGGAACCAAAGAATGTTACTGTTGCTTTACAAGATCCAAGTTGGATTGAAGCTATGCAAGAAGAACTGCTTCAGTTTAAGAAGTTAAACGTGTGGCATCTTGTGGACTTACCTGAGGAAAAATATCCAATTGGAATGAAGTGGGTCTTCAGAAACAAAAGGGATGATCGTGGGATTGTAGTTCGGAACAAAGCTCGTATGGTTGTACAAGGTTTTTATCAAGAGGAAGGACTGGATTATGATGATGTCTTTGCTCCTGTTGCATGAATTGAAGCCATACGTATCTTTTTGGCTTATGCATCTTACAAGAAATTTACTGTATATCAAATGGATGTAAAAACAGCTTTTCTGTATGGGGTGGTAAAGGAAGAGGTTTACGTGAATCAACGACCGGGTTTTGAAGATCCAGCTCATCCATTTCAAGTGTATAAGCTTTATAAAGCACTGTACAGGTTACATCAAGCGCCTCATGCGTGGTATGAAACCTTGTTAACACATCTTATATCAAATGACTTCGTTCGTGGAACAATTGACAAGACCATATTCCTGAAGAAATATGATGCTGATCTGTTAATTGTACAAGTTTATGTCAATGATATTATCTATGGGTCAACAAATGAAGCTCTTTACAAAGAATTTGAACATGTTATGAAATTAAAATTCAAAGTGAGCTTGATGGGAAAAATGCAGTTCTTTCTAGGGTTACAAGTTGAACAGTCTGAATCTGGGATTCTTATCCATTAGGCTAAATATGTGAAAGATATTCTCACAAAATTCAAGATGACTGATTGCAAATCAGCTTCAACACCAATTGCTCCTCATGAACCTCTCAATATGGATTTGTCTGTAGTTGAAGTTAATCAAAAGATGTATCGGTCAATGATTGGCTCGTTGATGTATCTGACTCCAAGCCGACCGGATATCATGTTTGTTGTTTGCTCCTGTGCCAGATATCAGGCAGCTCCAAAAGAATCTCATGAATCGGCTGTTAAACGAATATTCTGATATCTTAAGGGTCGAGTAAATTTAGGTTTATTATATCCTTCTGATTCTGAATTTAATTTCTTTGCTTACACTGACAGCAATTATGGAGGTTGTAATTTGGACAGGAAGTCAACTTCAGGTGGATGTCAATTTTTGGGGGAGAGAGTGGTGTCTTGGCAGTGTAAAAAACAAACGAATGTATCCACATCAACTTCTGAAGCTGAGTATACTGCTGCCTCGAGCTGCTGTTCACAGGTTATATGGATTCAACATCAAATGCCAGATTTTGGAGTAAATTTCCTGGAAACTCCAATTTATTGTGACAACGAGGCAGTGCTCAGAATAGTCAAAAATCCTTTTCAGCATTCCAAAACAAAGCATATTGCGATCAGGTTACATTTCATTCGTGACTGTTTGAAAATGGGCTGAGTAAGGTGATCCATGTCGATACCCTAGAGCAAAAAGCCGATATTTTTACAAAAGCTTTTTCAACTGATCGGTTTAACTCTGTGGTTGAGATGTTGGGGATGATTTCGTTTTAAAAAAAACATAAATGAAAATTTTTTCCATTTTTTGAGCTGAAAGACCTCAAAATATGTTCCTCAAAAAGGTTTTCTTTTAAGTGTTAAAATTGTGTTGTGTATGCTTATATGAGTGTTAGTTTACTACGTGTTTGTGTCAGTGTCAAATTTGTTTGTTCTCATAAGTGGTATAATTTGTAAATAAAGTTACATCACAAGTTTAGGGGGAGAATAAAAGAAAAAGAAAAAAAACAAATTGAAACATATGTATTTCACACAAATAAGTGTGTCTGATTGACATATAAATAGAAAATGATAGTATAAGTGTGTGCTGAGCTTATGCATTAATTGGACATGATGGTGACATCGGTTACAATGTTTGATATGCTGGTAGGCTCGACATATGTAAATTAGGCGATATTTGTGTGATTAACTAAATTGCAATCTTAATGTTATCCTCATCGAATATCGGTACTTTCATTCTTCGAATGCTAAATGAATCCATACATACCATGAGACCAGGATCTTGATGGGTTTTTAGCACAATTAATGTACTCTATTGACTTTATTTTAATCCATCTCGATGTTTGGATACACTGTGTTAAAAACGCTACCCTCATGCTAGTGATAGGATTATGTTTTGGTGAAACTTTGTGTTGCGTATTAGTTTAATCCATCTCGATGTTTGGATACACTTTGTATTGATAAATCTTACCCTAAATGTCACACAGTATCAGCTGAAATATGATGTTTGAGTTTAAGCTGAAAAAATATACTAGCAATCACGGTTGAACTGGTTAGATCCTGATTTGATATACAGTGTAGTTAAGACAGTATGCATTTACGATCATATGTCAGTTCAGTTTATCAAAAGAAAAAAAATAAAAAATAATAATAAAAGTTTATGTGTTTGTGTTTTGTTATGTGTTTATCTGTTTTCTGTGTTAAAAAAAAAGAATTAGTTACAAGTGTGCATTCTTATCTGGTTATGATTGAAATTGTGAAAATTATTAAAAAATTGGAACATGTCTTAATGGTGTCAAAATGGACTGAAATAAATAAAAATATAATATATATAACAAAATAAAAAATTAAAAAAATTTCAATGTTGGAAATTTCGATCGAAAAGTTTTAAACGAAGTTTTCGGTCAGTTTTGAAAATCTATATATTCAAATGTTTCGAATGAAAAGTCTTTTTCACCATTTCGTTTCTCTCTCCGACTGCCATTAAAGATTTCTTCGAGTTTTTACAAGTGTTGAGGTTTCGTGCGAAAAAGTGTTCTATTGTGACGTCATCGTGTTCCTTAGTATATTTCGATCATCCAGGTATGTTCTCGTGATTCGTAGAGGTTGATAGGTTAGATCCAAAGCCTTAGTTTACGTTTGAATATATGAATATTTGAATTGCCCAAAATCTTAGTTGAATGGATCGAAAAGTCTCATGAATGGTCGTCTGACTCATCCGAAATAGTTTTCGACCGAAAAGTATTTTCAATCGAAAAGTCCATGTTTGGTTATTGGTAGTATTAATGAAAGTTTTCGATCGAAAAGTTGTAAGGATAAATTTCTAAGTTTTTGATCAAAAAGATGACTAATAGTTTTCGATCGAAAATGTGAAGTACTGATAGAGTTTTCGATCGAAAAGTTCCAAAATTGTGTTAAATTCATATGTAAGAATTTTTTATGGATAGAGTTTTCGATCGAAATATTCAAGGTTGTAATGTTTTCATTTTCTAACAAAAGTGGTTTTGAAGGTTTTCGATCGAAAAAGTTGTACTTAAGGGTTTTTTAGATCGAAATGTCAAAAGTTAAGAATTTTTCAGAAATTTTCTAACTTGTTGTTTTTCTTTACAGATATGAATAGGTTAAAGTTTGAGCCTAAGCACAACATCTGTGCCTGTTTAACTACAAATACAAAGAAGGCACGTGGCTATGAGGAGATTGTGAGGTTCCTAACAAAATCAAGAATTCATACTGCAATTTCTACACAAGTACGTGGGTTTGAAAAACACGTTATGGAATTTTGGGACAATGTGGAATACAAACATGTTAATAAAGAGATCTGGATTGAAAGCACAGTTGGAGGAAACAAGATTAAAGTGAATGAACAAGTGATTAGAGAAGTATTAAACTTTAGAGATGCGGCTGATTTTCCTTACAAGATCAATCATACTGTAGTTTCAGGAATTATAATGAACATGGGATATGAAGGAACATTTTTAAGAAGACAAGTCACTACAACAATGTTTGGGAAACAATGGAGTTACCTTGTCTATGTTCTAATACATTGCATGAGTCCCTGAACGTCTGCTTTCGATCAAATTGGTGAAGTATTCAGTAGGGCGTTGGTTTGTATGGAAACTCAGATAAGATTTAATTTTTCAAGAATGATATTTGAGGCAATGATTAGCAACTTTGTGGGACCAAGGCAGAATTTCAAGTTTCTGATGTATCCAAGATTTGTACAAATGATCATCAGCACACTGCTGCCAAATCTGGAAAATGATGGTGTTGAACTACCTTTAGAGTCAATGCAAGAAGTGATTTTCAGCAGCATGAATAATGTGAGAAAGACAAGCAGATTCAGTGGCACTGTGACACAACCATTTCCTAATATGCTTGAAGAGAATCCTGATCTAGATTTTACCCTTGAAGATGAGATAAATGATTTAGTGGCTGAGGATATAGAAGATGGAGTTAACAGTGACAATGATGAAAATGATCAAGTGAATAATGATGATTAGAGAAATGATGATGATCAAGGTCATGATGGTGGTCAAATGTATGTAATGCTAGAAATTCAACAAGAAGTTCAAGTTCAAGTTGAAGAAGTAAGGGTTGATACACATATGGGTGAATATGAAGCATAGGACTTGATTTTTGAAGAGAACAGAATTCCTGAAGTGAATGAAGAGGTTACAAAGTCGTTATTGAGTCACACAGAAGAGTTTATTGCTGAAACTGAAGATGTGTTAAGTGTGAATACTGAAGTGTTGGAAGTTAATGATGAACAGTTAATAGCAACAACAACAACCCCATCAAAGAAGAGGAAAGAGCCTGAAAAGACAAAGATTATACCTTCTAGACCTCCTCCGTCTAAAGGTATCGTGTTTACTGATCCAGAGTTAAAGAAGAAAAAGAAAACAACAACAATTGGTAAAGGCAAGGGAAAGGCTAAAGAAGTACCAGAAAAGCACAAGTCAATTGAAGACTCAAATCTCAAACTTGCAAAGTAGAGAAACTGCTAATACTAGAGAAATCAGAGATTTGAAAACTGAAAGCAATAAACAGAAGGGTTTAATTACACAGCAACAATAGCAGATTGATCAACTTCAAAAGATGGTACAAGATCTAATAGCTCATATGGGTGCTCCAATTGGTATAAATCAAGATGAAAATGTTGAAGATGTCCAAAGTCCAACAGCTACTAAACCAATTTCTTTTACATGTGAACAAGTTCAAACTCCAATCTATGAAGCAAATATGTATGAAGACAACACTTTGTTCGATGTTGATATGCTTCTAAATGATGAAGGTGAAGGATTGGAAAGAACTGATGAGAACAAAGAAGATACAGAGAAGGAAGAAGAAGATGATGAAAAAGCTATAATCACTAGGGAAAAGAAAGATGATAACCATTCTTCAGATGATGACAATAATAGTGGTGGTGTTGGAGGTGTTGGTGGAAGTGAAAGAACAACTGAAGATGTTGAACAAGATACTCAAACCAACACTGAATACAAAAAGTATGAATACGAACAACAGTAGACGTATGTTGAAGAAGATGGTTCAGTGATCGGTAAAATGGATAAGCTTGTAGATGAAAGAGAACTATTTACTGTCCCTGAAGACATTGAAACACCATCTAAAAAGTTAAAGACTTTAGAGATTGATAAGAGTTCTTGGTGGACAGTTACTAAGAAGCCATCCATTGTTGAAAGGCTTACACAGACGATCAAGAGTCTAGACCAAGCTTTGATTGGAGAAATATTGGCATGGATATATGATGATGAGAAGAAGATGTATGTGGTAAAGAGATGTGATGGGAATATCCAGTATTTTGATAGAAGCTCAAAGTTAAAGACATTGCCATACTGGGATATTAGAGAGCTAAGTAACTTGAAGATGATCAATCCATCGAATAATTCATTTGCTACTAATTTTGATGAGTATTTGAAGAAAGAGTGTGGAAAAAATATGTTCGAAAACTTCAAGCCACAGGTGCCTGAATGCAGAAAGTTGAAAAGAAACGATAAAGATGGCAAGAAAAGGTTTAGATACATTGTGAAGCCAGCTAAGACAGTTTGAACTGTATACATCCCAGCACGTAAAGAGACATTCATCAAAAGCTTCAAGAAGTGGATGTATGACAGCAAAACACATGAAGCTGTGACCATGCAGGATCATACACCAGAAGTCAAAGTTTTTGATCCGGTTGATTTGTTTAGCTTTTCTGATGAAGATCTGAAGATTTTGTACAAGAATCCTATCCTGTGTGATATGAGCACGAAGATTAAAGCTGAGGCAAAGTTTTATATGAGAGTCGTGGCTCGATGTTTGTCAAGACATGAAGCTGAAGTGATCAAGAAGAGACTTGCTGCTTTGGATTCTAAGAAGATAAAAGTTAAAGCCAAAACCAAGCCTGCAAAAGACAACATGTGAAGAATTGATGTTATGTGGACTAGGGGGAGATTGTTGGAACCTAATAGTCTATAGAAATCAATTAGATTTAGTTTTGTATAACTTTAGAGTTTTCGGTCGGAAAGTGTTTTCAGTCGAAAATACTTTTCGACCAGAAGATTTCAATCGAAACTCTTTAGTATAAATAGTTTTGTCCTTTGTATTTCAAGTAACAATTCTCATTTTGTATTTTTAATTTTCAAATATATCAAAGAGAAGTTCAGTGTGTTTTTGTTGTTAATTCCTGATTACTTTGCTGGATTAAGAAGATAATCATAATGATTGTATGCATCTTGTTTGATTGATTGTATCCTTATTGTTCATCTATGATTTGATCATTTTGGTGTGACTTGGATTTCTGAATTGATTCCGCCAATTCTGAAAGTGATTGAAGACATTATCCTTCAATATCAGAAGATCAGAGGGAATCACAATAGGTGTTTATAAGTTTTAGATGATAGATTACAAGACTTGGAGATTTTAGAGACAAAACTGTGAAAGCTTGTAATCAGTGTTTGATAAGGAAATACAAAGAGTTTATTTACATTGTTGTTGATTGATTTAGACGAGCTCGTTGATCATGGATTCTGCACGTTATCACCATGTCGTACCGCGTGTCTAGAGATCTGTAGAAAGACCCGAAGCGGGACCTACATATACCCGCAAAAGAAAGAAGAGCAACAAGACTCCTTATATTCTTGGCTCCGTTAGATCATCCACTTGAGCCCTCACACTTTCTTTCTTCCTTGAACTTAAGTGTAGAGGCACCTAGTTAAGATGATATACCTTCTCCAACTGCCACTATTTCAAAGGTATTGATTGACTTGGATACCAATGTACCCAGCCCAAGTTCATCAACCAAGGAGGTTCACTCTGGGAGTACCGATACAGTGAATGTGGAAGGGACTATCATAACTACTGGTCCCTCAATTGACTAGGAGGACAGTGATAACATCACTAAGTCCCCAACCATGGCAAATCATAGTGAAAATGTTTCTCTTGAAACATTTTTCACTGAGAGGAATCCCAGGTGCCAAGAAAACCAGGGTGATGGGGATGCAGAGGCTAGGCCTAAGGCCCCATCTAGTTCTAAGGATTACACATTTGTGGATTAGGACAGTCTGAAACTTCAAAACATGGAACTGACCGCCAGGGTGGCTATGCTAGAGGCTGAAGTGTCAAAATTAAGACACCAAGTCTCTGTGAACGAAGTCCATCAATGCCCACCAAGTCTCTATGGAAACTCATATAAGATTTAATTTTTCAAGAATGATATTTGAGGCAATGATTAGCAACTTTGTGGGACCAAGGTAGAATTTCAAGTTTCTGATGTATCCAAGATTTGTACAAATGATCATCAGCACACTGCTGCCAAATCTGGAAAATGATGGTGTTGAACTACCTTTAGAGTCAATGCAAGAAGTGATTTTCAGCAGCATGAATAATGTGAGAAAGACAAGCAGATTCAGTGGCACTGTGACACAACCATTTCCTAATATGCTTGAAGAGAATCCTGATCTAGATTTTACCCTTGAAGATGAGATAAATGATTTAGTGGCTGAGGATATAGAAGATGGAGTTGACAGTGACAATGATGAAAATGATCAAGTGAATAATGATGATTAGAGAAATGATGATGATCAAGGTCATGATGGTGGTCAAATGAATGTAATGCTAGAAATTCAACAAGAAGTTCAAGTTCAAGTTAAAGAAGTAAGGGTTGATACACATATGGGTGAATATGAAGCACAGGACTTGATTTTTGAAGAGAACAGAATTCCTGAAGTGAATGAAGAGGTTACAAAGTCTTTATTGAGTCACACAGAAGAGTTTATTGCTGAAACTGAAGATGTGTTAAGTGTGAATACTGAAGTGTTGGAAGTTAATGATGAACAGTTAATAGCAACAACAACAACCCCATCAAAGAAGAGGAAAGAGCCTGAAAGACAAAGACCGTACCTTCTAGACCTCCTCCGTCTAAAGGTATCGTGTTTACTGATCCAGAGTTAAAGAAGAAAAAGAAAACAACAACAATTGGTAAAGGCAAGGGAAAGGCTAAAGAAGTACCAGAAAAGCACTAGTCTAAGAGAGGTTATGATTTGGTTGATGAAGAGTTTCGTAATTATGTAACTAGGGAAACTGCAGACGTTGTAAGTCAATTGAAGACTCAAATCTCAAACTTGCATAGTAGAGAAGCTGCTAATACTAGAGAAATCAGAGATTTGAAAACTGAAAGCAATAAACAGAAGGGTTTAATTGCATAGCAACAACAACAAATTGATCAACTTCAAAAGATGGTACAAGATCTAATAGCTTATATGGGTGCTCCAATTGGTATAAATCAAGATGAAAATGTTGAAGATGTTCAAAGTCCAACAGCAACTAAACCAATTCCTTTTACAAGTGAACAAGTTCAAACTCCAATCTATGAAGCAAATATGTATGAAGACAACACTTTGTTTGATGTTGATATGCTTCTAAATGATGAAGGTGAAGGATTGGAAAGAACTGATGAGAACAAAGAAGATACAGAGAAGGAAGAAGAAGATGATGAAGAAAATATAATCATTGGGGAAAAGAAAGATGATAACCATTCTTCAGATGACGACAATAATAGTGGTGGTGTTGGAGGTGTTGGTGGAAGTGAAAGAACAACTGAAGCTGTTGAACAAGATACTCAAACCAACACTGAATACAAAAAGTATGAATACGAAAAACAGCAGACGTATGTTGAAGAAGATGGTTCGGTGATCGGTAAAATGGATAAGCTTGTAGATGAAAGAGAACTATTTACTGTCCCTGAAGACATTGAAACACCATCTGAAAAGTCAAAGACTTTAGAGTTTGATAAGAGTTCTTGGTGGACAGTTACTAAGAAGCCATCCATTGTTGAAAGGCTTACACAGACGATCAAGAGTCTAGAACAAGCTTTGATTGGAGAAATATTGGCCTGGATGAATGATGATGAGAAGAAGATGTATGTGGTAAAGAGATGTGATGGGAATATCCAGTATTTTGATAGAAGCTCAAAGTTAAAGATATTGCCATACTGGGATATTAGAGAGCTAAGTCACTTGAAGATGATCAATCCATCGAATAATTCATTTGCTGCTAATTTTGATGAGTATTTGAAGAAAGAGTGTGGAAAAAATATGTTCGAAAACTTCAAGCCACAGGTGCCTGAATGCAGAAAGTTGAAAAGAAACGATAAAGATGGCAAGAAAAGGTTTAGATACATTGTGAAGCCGGCTAAGACAGTTTCAACTGTATACATCCCAGCACGTAAAGAGACATTCATCAAAAGCTTCAAGAAGTGGATGTATGACAGCAAAACACATGAAGCTGTGACCATGCAGGATCATTCACCAGAAGTCAAAGTTTTTTATCCGGTTGATTTGTTTAGCTTTTCTGATGAAGATCTGAAGATTTTGTACAAGAATCCTATCCTGTGTGATATGAGCACGAAGATTAAAGCTGAGGCAAAGTTTTATATGAGAGTCGTGGCTCGATGTTTGTCAAGACATGAAGCTGAAGTGATCAAGAAGAGACTTGCTGCTTTGGATGCTAAGAAGATAAATGTTAAAGACATAACCAAGCCTGCAAAAGACAACATGTGAAGAATTGATATTCTGTGGACTAGGGGGAGATTGTTGGAACCTAATAGTCCATAGAAATCAATTAGATTTAGTTTTGTATAACTTTAGAGTTTTCTTTCAGAAAGTGTGTTCGGTCGAAAATACTTTTCGACCAGAAGATTTCGATCGAAACTCTTTAGTATAAATAGTTTTGTCTTTTGTATTTCAAGTAACAATTCTCATTTTGTATTGTTAATTTTCAAATATATCAAAGAGAAGTTCAGTGTGTTTTTGTTGTTAATTCCTGATTACTTTGCTGGATTAAGAAGATAATCATAATGATTGTATGCATCTTGTGTGATTGATTGTATCCTTATTGTTCATCTTTGATTTGATCATTTCGGTGTGACTTGGATTTCTGAATTGATTCCGCCAATTCTGAAAGTGATTGAAGACATTATCCTTGAATATCAGAAGATCAGAGGGAATCACAATAGGTGTTTATAAGTTTTAGATGATAGATTACAAGACCTGGAGATTTTAGAGACAAAACTGTGAAAGCTTGTAATCAGTGTTTGACAAGGAAATACAAAGAGTTTATTTACACTGTTGTTGTTGATTGATTTAGACGAGCTCGTTGATCATGGATTCCGCACGTTATCACCATGTCGTACCGCGAGTCTAGAGATATGTAGAAAGACCCGAAGCGGGACGTACATATACCCGCGAAAGAAAGAAGAGCAACAAGACTCCTTATATTCTTGGCTCCGTTAGATCATCCACTTGAGCCCTCACACTTTCTTTCTTCCTTGAACTTAAGTGCAGAGGCACCTAGTTAAGATGATATACATTCTCCAACTGCCACTATTTCAAAGGTATTGATTGACTTGGCTACCAATGTACCCAGCCCAAGTTCATCAACCAAGGAGGTTCACTCTGGGAGTACCGATACAGTGAATGTTGAAGGGACTATCACTACTACTGGTCCCTCAATTGACCAGGAGGACAGTGATAACATCACTAAGTCCCCAACCATGGCAAATCATAGTGAAAATGTTTCTCTTGAAACATTTTTCACTGAGAGGAATCCTAGGTGCCAAGAAAACCAGGGTGATGGGGAAGCAGAGGCTAGGCCTAAGGCCCCATCTAGTTCTAAGGATTACACATTTGTGGATTAGGACAGTCTGAAACTTCAAAACATGGAACTGACCGCCAGGGTGGCTATGCTAGAGGCTGAAGTGTCAAAATTAAGACACCAAGTCTCTGTGAACGAAGCCCATCAATGCCCATCTGTGACTCCTCCTACCCTTGTATAAGTGGGAACTCAAACAGATCTCTCTTTATGCACTGATGCAACCAAAAATGGGGAGAAAGTTACAACTGAAGATGACACAGATAGTCTGGAGGAATGGATACAATGGCAGACAGCCTTTCAAAGAACAGTCTTCCAGCCTGCTTTTATCCAGATTCATGACTTGCCAGCCTTAGGAGATGAAGAGGAAGAGATCTCTAAGGATTGGAAGCTAGTTGTCAGGGCTGTTGATGAGGTTTTCCTTGAGAAGATGGAGAGTGAAAACAAAGATGAAGAAATGCCTCTCTCAATCAATGTACTTCCAGCTGCTGAAAGCCTATCAAGACAGATCATATCCGCTGATTTCCCACTAACTGTACACAACCTGGAGTTTGACTCCATTCTGTCATGGGGATATGATGGTCTATCTGAGAGATTTTGGATTGGATGGGAATTTGCTCAAGTTGTAGAACTAAACTAGAATAATCTGTGAAACATCCAAGATTTTCAGACCATAACTTTTTCCGTATTAAATTTTAAAACATCCTCGACCTTTCCCGTGTGTGGTTTTGTGCAAATAAACAACAACTCGATTTCGATTTCAAATTCTATACATTGTGAGTCAAGTTCTAGTAATATAAATACAAATTTCATAATTTTTAGATTTCACAAATAAATATTTATGGTTACTAATTTGTGTATAAAAGAGTTATGTTGGAAACCTCATTCCTTTATATACTTATACATATATATCATATCTAATAGATGTATATAAATACAAACTTCCATACAAAAAAATATATATATATATATACTTTTACTCATACAGTATCTTGTTTAAAAATTATAAACTTATATATTAACATAAAATATTACTCTTTTAAGGAAATTATATATATATATATATATAAGTATGTGTGTGTGTGTATATTTATATATAAATACATGGATTTAACATATGGTCTTGAACCCCTTGAACTTTGAACCCCACAATTGGACCCTTTCACCTCGGATTGAACCCCCATTCAAGAGTCTTGAACCCTTAAAACACCCATCTTTGACTTCTGAAAGTCAATAGAGGTGAGCCCTCGCAATTTAACTTTGAAATCAACCAAATCCGAACTCATTTAGACTTGCCGTGTATACTAGAAGGATTATCGACCAGTTTCCAATCCTCGTGACATACCAATTTAACGAATCTCGCGGCTGAATTCAAATTCAAACGCCTTTTACTAACCAGAGTCAACCTAAGCCAAAACCGTTCTCAAATCAAGTAATTAAACGCGTTTTAGGACCCGTAAATCACGCTCAATCATTTACGCACGTATTCAGTCCTAAATCAGGACCCAATTTATTATCTAATATAGAATTAACTAGTGAATGGTGCCAACAGATGTCATCGACAAAGACCGAATCAAATCAAGCAGCTTAGATGAACTTGATCGATTAGAGTTGTTCCCTCACTTTCGCAAACTCTCTTACAAACTCCCTGAACCTTTAATCGCATCCCATATCACATGTGACCCTCGATCAAGTATCAAGAACAACAAGCTTTTTGACTCAACCCTTTGCATCTGATACTACACCAAATCACGTAAGAGTTATGTCTTTAGATTCGTAAATTGATGCATTCCATTAGCCCCATATCAATTCGTGATAACATGTTGTATCAGATTCAATTTCATGTTGAGTTCGTAACCTGTTCATACGGGTTTTGATTTGGGGAACTTGGATCGTTTTATTCAAGGTATTTAGGTTCTTGGGTTTCCTTATTATACCAGTGAACACACCTGGTCCGGCCGGTAAGCCCTGCACCGCCGAACCAGGTGGCGTGGGTTCGAAACCCATAAACCCGAACCTTTTTGTTCAATCTTGATACCAGACCCGACCCCATTTCAGCTTGTGTTAAAACCATTACGAACAGGTCTGATATCAGCATCAATCCTCTAGTCTAGTGGTAATTCGCGTTACACACACATGCATTCTTTTTTTAAAAACAGATATAGCAACAGTATTCATTTTACAAAATTTATTTTATAAAACACATACCATTTGGGACAGATTAGTACCATAATTAACAATTTTAAATGTGAAACAATTAGTTTTATAATTAAAATTAGTTAATATCTTATTTTTTAATAAAAATCGTTAAAAGTTTATTTTAAATTAAATTATTTAATTACAAAACATTCAACTACCCAATATTATAAAAATTGTGACAAGATTTGTATAAAATACGTTACCATTTTAAAGAACTTCATAAAACGTTTTTATTATAAATCATTTTATTGAAGGGTTTAGGAGTTATTTAAAAAAATCTATTTTTATCAAATATATTAATACACATATATTTCCTTGGTTTCTATATAGAACACACGTTATTTTTTATAAATAAATAAAAAGAATTTATTTATCTAAACTAATTATCCTATTACATTAATAACTCATTTAGGGTTTAAATCATTGTTTCCTAAACATATATAAACTAACATATATTTCCATTACACTTTTAAGGTACAATATTATAATAGTAACTAAATAAATAAATAAAAGAATTTATTTATTTAAATTATTTAAAGATAAACCCTAAGACAATTATTATAAGCTTTGAACCTACATTTTTATTCAAAATTAAACATCAATTTATTCATATCCTTATCATGAATTACCACAACTCTTTATACAAATCCCCGCTCACCACTACTCGTTGAACCCTAGACATTGCCTTAGACTTTGTACATATTATTAATTCAAATTCATGTAATTCAACTCTAGGTTGAGCTCTGTGATTTGCAAATCACTTTTACTACTTTTGCTCGTGCTACCTACACCATTACAACATGTGAGTTTTACATAGCCCCTTTTAACACTGTTTTACATTTTGGGGTGAAACATGAACATTACTTACAATGATTTACACAAACTACACATTACAAATCCACTATACAATTTGTGTGCAATTTGAGCTTTATGTTTGAGTACTAGGTGTGTTAACTACTTTGTGTGCAATTACATGTGCAATCATTAACTATTCAAGCCGACAGTTAACAATAATAGATCTATTGAGTCTGACAAACCCACCCAGTTAGGGTGATTGTTACCGACTACACACTTTGTTTTGCATGCTAGTTACAAAGGTTTGATTGTACTACTTGGTTACACAATAGTAACTCTCCATAATTGCCTTATTAATCATGACTTGTATGGATTTGTTTACACACAACACTTTGTTGCTATTTAGAGTCAAAACCTATGTATGCTCACCAACTTTTTAGTTGACCTCGTTTTCATCATGTTTTAGGTATAAAAGTTTGAGTTGATCAAGTTGCTACACTTAGGTTGTGGACCTAGTTAATTGAAAGAAATGAATATGTTATGTATTTCAAGTATTCTTGTATTGTTGTTTTGAATGGAAATGTAATGTTTTAAAATGTTAAATTTTAGTCAACCATGTGCTCATGAACTGTCTACATGTCTCGCCCCGACGTGTCCGCCATCGGTTGAGGTGTGACAGATTGGTATCAGATCCTTGGTTATAGGGAATAAGGTTATTAGACACTTTTGACCTAGACTATAACCTTAGGACACCCATACTATGTCATGCTATTACATGTTACATGATTACTTCTTATGTGAATATTTTACATGTTATACTATGTAATTACACTACATGATACAATACTTAATAGTCTATGTGTCACACTACTTATTAACTTTTGTGCTTGTATTCATTCCTATCTACATGCTACCTATTTGCTATCCTAAGTTTCAACACACACTTATACACATTTAGTTCTTCATGCAACCTAAATCTCACACACATAATGCCACCACCTCTTGTGAACAAAAAAATAAACCATTGGGCCTAATGTCCATCAATAATAAACTAAGAAGCCCATCTATCCTCCAAGAAGAAAAAGCCTACAGAAATGCATAAACCTCACTTTCGGGCCTCAAAGCCCAGTCCACAACAATTCTCATCTGATCATGATCCCAACAATAGTGTTATTAATACATGATGGCTGGAAGAGTGTGTAGGCCCATGAAAGATTCTGGCTAAGGAAAGACAGGGTACTTAAGTGTGTCCTAGTGACCCACCCCTCTTTCCTGGGAATTCTCCTTTGGGATGCATTGCTTCTAGGTCAAGTGTATTTTTAAAATACTATTGTGAAGACTCGGTATTATGACTAGTCAAACTCTAAACCTATGAGAACCCTTATACTTAACACTCAGTATTTTATTATCGCTTACAACCTTTTTATTGATTTTCCGCTAGACATGGACTCCTACTCTCCTTCCTCCCCGGTATACCGTCCCGGAGTGAAATCTGATTGGGAATAAGACACTAGGTCACCCGTGTATCAGTCACCAACACCTGCAGCTACCAGACCAACGTTTGACGTAAGGTCAGATTGGATTAGGAACACTGGCCCGCGACTTCGAACATCTGGATGACCCCCACCCAGAAACCAGTATCAGACAACCCATCTACACACTCAGTTACCATCCTCACTAAGAGCCCCGTATCTGGTACCCGACCCGTATTATTTTAACCCTTGGGTGAGGCGTACCATGGCACCCACTAATGCTATTGGAATTCCAATCGATGATATTCACCAATATGTGAGGACCTCATAGTTTGAGAGGCAAAGGATGGAGCACGAGATAAGGCACGACTTACAAGGATAAAGAATGGATAGCCTAGCAAATCAATTATGGTACCAAAAGGAGTTAATTTCCACACTCGAAAAAGAAATGCTTGAGAATCGCACGGAAGCAACTAGAGCCGAGGCCAGATCGGCTACCCGAGTGACCATATCGGTGCTCGTCTTGGTGATTATCTACATCTTAGTAGAAAGCTACCTAAGACGTTAGCAGAAATTTCCATTTATTGTCTTTAACTTTTTTAAGTTTGAGAACCATTTCTCTATGTTTTGAATAATGTTCAACATTTCAGCATTTAATAATGAGTTTTATATTACAACTCTAATGTTATTAATCATTAATTTGGGCACAGTGAGTTCACATTACACCCGTCTTATTCAAAATTTTCTCAAGTATCATCTTCTTCATTTACTACAATATAGTACACCACCGGCAATCTTCTTCGTAAACAAATCATCCTATTATTCGATTTAAAAAACCTCGTTATTTTGTTCAAACCAAACGTTTATCAATCTTTTAGATAGTATCAGAAATATAAATTTTTTATAAACATTTTCACGTTGTAAGGGAACTTAATTCAACCTGTTTTATAAAAGCATTATTTCAAATTAATAAATAATTATGACTTTTCTCGTTAAAGTAATTATTTCTAAACCTTGGCTAAATTAATATACAACTACTTGTTTAGCCATTAATTTCTCTTAAAAATATTCTCCTTATAATAAGTGAAAAATTTAATAAGAAGGTTTTTCTAGAAATTGGCCATTTATTTAGATTATTCAACTCATTAGTTTCACTACCTTATATATCTACAACCAAGAACAAATTTGTAATACCCTAGATACTTTTGTACCGCTTGACCTCAATATTTGTGGTTTAGATGATCTTTTAGTGCCATAAGAGACCGTTTAATAATAATAATAATAAAATATTATTATTTTTTAAACTTGCTCTGTTTTTAACGAAACTTAGGTCGACTTGTAAAGAAAATAAGCTCGTCCCAATGACATATTTGAAATTTTATAAAATGTTATATTTTATAAGTTATAAAAGAAAAACGAGTTAAGCAGCTGAATTAATTAGAATAATAAAATAATAATAAATAATTTCAATCAAAATATATGTGTGTCGTATGTAATACGTAAGTTTCACGTAGTATTAGATGCCATCCCACATCGACCCAATTAGAAACTTAAGGAGCTTTCGTCGAGTATAAATAGACACCTTCAGCTAGAATATATAAGTTGATTGGGAACGCTCTATTATAAAGAGAATCCCGAGTTTTTAATACCCTTTGGGTGTTGTTAGTAGTTATTTTGGAGCATGAGTAGGGAGACACTACATCAAATTGTCGTAGATAGTTTTCAGGTACATTCTCATTTAAGTTGATTTTTAGTTATTTTTATTATTATTAGGCTTTAGGATTATTATTAGGGTAGATATTGGTAGCCTAGCTTTAGTTAGGCATGGACTGATCATCCATGCTTAACCAAGGCAGCGTTAGCCAATATCAATTAGGATAATAATAGACCTTAGGGTTATTATTAGGGTGAGTATTGGGTAACCTAGCTTTAGCTAGGCATGGACTTAATCATCTATGACTAACCAAGACAGTGTTAGCCAATATCAACCAAAATAATAATTAGTTAAGTGTACCCTAACCTAACATAGGGATACAGTATCAGGACCCAAAAATCTTCTAGATAGGAGACATTAACCATCCCTACGAAGCTCAATGAGACTTAGGAAGCTATAAACTAACTACTCACATTATACATGAACGCCAAACAACACACTTCTCCGCAACACTCGATCACATACAAAACTCGTTAGTATACGCCACACTCGAAATTCAATAACTTACGTATGCACGTTCACAAGATACACAGCAAGATGACATAACACATGAAACTTGTTCATTTGCAATACACACTCTACTGGATTGATTACGTAATATATGAAACTTAGTCGTTTGTAATATACATATACTAAATTGTTTGTTTGGTACATAATACTAGATTGACCACATCGAACATGAGACCTATTTGGTTACAAAATACATGATACTAAGTTGGTAACATCATACATGAACTTCATTTCTTGCAATATACATGTTACTACATTGTTTACAATACCCATGAAAGTTTAGTGATTTACAAAATACATGACGCTAAGTTGTTCACGTTACATATGAAATCTATTTGATTACAAGCTACATGGCACTAGACCATACATGAAACTTGAGTGCTACATTATACATGAAACTAAGTTGCTTACAATTGTTGCAATTGATTGATTACAATATACACGAAGCATGGTCATACATTTTGTTCACCAAACTTGAGAACCATAACACATTGAAGCTACTCGGGGTTTGACGTATTCTTGTTCAAACACGAGGAAGCTGTAGTACTTTAACACAAATCGGTGTTTGACGTATTCTTGTTCAAACACGAGTAAACTATGGGACTTTAGGTGATACTACTTTATTACCCTTTAGTTGCTAACTGACTTGCCTACTTAAAGACATAGTTACTTATTAGCAACTCATATCTGAAAACAATATACATGAACTAAGTGAATTTGTGCCCCCTTATGACCCACACACAACGGAAGGATCTATACCGACCATGCGATGATTCGAGTAATTACGGGTGCACGCGTAATTATGCAAATCAACGCATGGAAAACATAGTGAATTTTGTCGTGTGTTGTGACCTAAAACCTATCATGATATATGAAAACGAAATTAATGTGATATGACAAGGGCATGGTGGATACGCCGATGGCACTTCCTATATATAAGTGCCTTATCATATCTTCAGAAGTAGCGTTGTTCGTGTCACGTGAAGTTTTGACCTAGATCAATGTTTGTGTAAGCTATTGTCCACTAACAATTTTGAGCATAATTGACAACATCTTAAACAAACCCTGATCGTTAAGTTCCCATCAACTCCGTTCCAAGTAACGCATTTCACCTTTAGATCCTTCGACAGATCTCTCCTTAACTCTCTTCAAACTAAATTCCATTGATAACATTCACACTTAACATGAGCTTTAGACCTAAATCCTGTTACCTATCATACCCTTCAAACCGATAATCAAAACTCGTTGAGAACCCAAACCCATAATTCCTGATTCAATAGCCTCTACTAGTGTAATTTCGGGGCGAAATCCCCTTAACATGGGGAGACTGTAACATCCATGATTTTCAGACCATAACTTTTTCCGTATTAAATTTTATAACATCCTCGACCTTTCCCGTGTGTGGTTTTGCGCAAATAAACAACTACTCGATTTCGATTTCTAATTCTATGCATTGTGAGTCAAGTTCTAGTCATATAAATACAAATTTCATAATTTTTAGATTTCACAAATAAATATTTATAGTTACTAATTTGAGTATAAAAGAGAGGTTGGAAACCTCATTCCTTTATATACTTATACATATATATCATATCTAATAGATGTATATAAATACAAACTTTCATACAAAAAAAAGATATATATACTTTTACTCATACATTATCTTGTTTAAAAACTATAAACTTATATATTAACATAAAATATTACACTTTTAAGGAAATTATATATATATATATATATATATATAAGTATGTGTGTGTATATTTATATATAAATACATGGATTTAACATATTGTCTTGAACCCCTTGAACTTTGAACCCCACAATTGGACCCTTTCACCTCCGATTGAACCCCCATTCAAGAGTCTTGAACCCTTAAAACACGCATCTTGACTTCTGAAAGTCAATAGAGGTGAGCCCTTGCAATTTAACCTTGAAATAAACCAAATCTGAACTCATTTAGACTTGCCATGTATACTAGAAGGATTACTGATCAGTTTCCAATCCTTGTGACATACCAATTTAATGAATCTCGTGGCTTAATTAAAATTCAAACGCCTTTGACTAACCAGAGTCAACCCAAGCCAAAACTGTTCTCAAATCAAGTAATTAAACGCGTTTTAGGACCCGTAAATCACGCTCAATCATTTACGCACGTATTCAGTCCTAAATCAGGACCCAATTCATTATCTAATATCGAATTAACGAGTGAATGGTGCCAACAGATGTCATCGACAAAGACCGAATCAAATCAAGCAGCTTAGATGAACTTGATCGATTAGAGTTGTTCCCTCACTTTCGCAAACTCTCTTACAAACTCCCTGAACCCTTAATCGCATCCCATATCACATGTGACCCTCGATCGAGTATCAAGAACAGCAAGCTTTTTGACTCAACCCTTTGCATCTGATACTACACCAAATCACGTAAGAGTTATGTCTTTAGATTCTTAAATTGATTCATTCCATTAGCCCCATATCAATTCATGATAACAGGTTGTATCGGATTCAATTTCATGTTGAGTTCGTAACCTGTTCATACGAGTTTTGATTTGGAGATTCAGGTTCGTTTTATTCAAGGTATTTAGGTTCGCGGGTTTCCTTATTATACCAGCAAACCTAGCTGGTCTGGCCGGTAAGCCCCTGCACCGCCGAACCAGGTGGCGTGGGTTTGAAACCCATAAACCCAAACCTTTTTGTTCATTCTTGATACCAGACCCGGCCCATTTCAGCCCATTTCAGCTTATGTTAAAACCATTACGGACCGGTCTGGTATCAGCATCAATCCTCTAGTCTAGTGGTAATTCACATTACACACACAGAAACCACCCGGGTTCGAACCGAGTGGTCTGCATTCTCTTTTTAAAAACAGATTTAGCAACAGTATTCATTTTACAAAATTTATTTTATAAAACACATACCATTTGGGACGGATTAGTACCATAATTAACAATTTTAAATGTGAAACAATTAGTTTTATAATTAAAATTAGTTAAAATCTCATTTTTTTTAATAAAAATCATTAAAAGTTTATTTTAAATTAAATTATTTAATTACAAAACAAAACATTCAACTACCCAATATTATAAAAATTGTGACAAGATTTGTATAAAATACTTTACCATTTTAAAGAACTTCATAAAACGTTTTTATTATAAATCATTTTATTGAAAGGTTTAGGAGTTATTTAAACAAATCTATTTTTATCAAATATATATTAATACACATATATTTCCTTGGTTTCTTTATAGAACACACATTATTTTTGATAAATAAATAAAAAGAATTTATTTATCTAAATTAATTATCCTATTACATTAATAACTCATTTAGGGTTTAAACAATAGTTTCCTAAACATATATAAACTAACAGATATTTCCACTACACTTTTAAGGTACAACATTATAATAGTAACTAAATAAATAAATAAAAGAATTTATTTATTTAAAGATAAACACTAAGACGATTATTATTATAAACTTTGAACATATATTTTTATTCAATATCAAACATCAATTTATTCATATCCTTATCATGAATTACCACAACTCTTTATACAAATCCCCGCTCCCCACAACTCGTTGAACCCTAGACATTTCCTTAGACTTTGTACATATTATTAATTCAAATTCATATAATTCAACTCTAGGTTGAGCTCTATGATTTGCAAATCACTTTTACTACCTTTTGCTTGTGCTACCTACGCCATTACTACATGTGAGTTTTACATAGCCACTTTTTACACTGTTTACATTTTGGGGTGAAACATGAACATTACTTACAATGATTTACACAAACTACACAATACAAATCCACTTTACAATTTGTGTGCAATTTGAGCTTTATGTTTGACTACTAGGTGTGTTAACTACTTTGTGTGCAATTACATGTGCAATCATTAACTATTCAAGCCGACGCTTAACAATGATAGATCTATTGAGTCTGACAAACCCAACAAGTTAGGGTGATTGTTACCGACAACACACTTTGTTTTGTATGCTAGTTACAAAGGTTTGATTGTACTACTATGTTACACAATAGTAACTCCCCATAATTGCCTTATTAATCATGACTTATATGGATTTGTTTACATAAAACACTTTGATGCTGTTTAGAGTCAAAACCTATGTATGCTCAACAACTTTTTAGTTGACCTCGTTTTCATCATGTTTCAGGTACAAAAGTTTGAGTTGATTAAGTTGCTACACTTAGGTTGTGGACCTAGTTAATTGAAACAAATGAATATGTTATGTATTTCAAATATTCTTGTATTGTTGTTTTGAATGGAAATGTTACGTTTTAAAATATTAAATTTTAGTAAACCATGTGCTCATGAATAGTCTACATGTCCAGCCCCAACGTTTTCGCCGTCGGTTGGGGTGTGACAATCTGAATCCTCTCAACATCTTGGCCATGTGTACAGAAAAATGCATCAATACATCCACAGATCTCCCTACCCAACTTGCAATTCAAAGATTCTATGATCTGATGGAAGACAACATGCCTTGGTTTGAGTGGTTTCTTAAAGAAGCTGAAAGGGTGGCGTATCCAAACCTTGAGGATGAATAAGCCGGGTCCTCAAGAGCAGCAGAAGAAAGACATGAAAGGCAAAGCCAAAGACTGAAGTTGATAAGAAACAGGCCCTAACTGAAGAACAAGTTCTATGTCTGAGAAGATATTTGTACAATGAGGTAGTTAGAGGTTTGGAAGTGCATGGGTGGTCAAACATTTAGCCTTCACGGTTCCAATTCTTTTTGTGTGATGGATCATCTTTTATCATTAAAAACACTCAAGAAATCCTACTCTTCAACCCAGACTTCCTTTACAAGGTGTTTGAACTCAGGTCACACATCTGCAATATCAACTCCTAGAGAAGCCAAGAAATGATCCTAATTGTTAAAACATTTCTTAAGAAAGAGGGATGGATTGTAATGGATGATTCTGACTCAGACCTATCCCTTCCCTCTTCTCCAACTGTCATTCTAAACACAGAAGAAGAATCTATAAGAAGGTTGAAACATAAAGTAATGACTAAATGGAAGTCAGTGACAGGTGAAGAGTGGTTAAAAATGACAGATGAAGATAAAGAAGCTTCCCCTTTATGTCTACTGCTCAAATTGCCAATGAAGCTGAAGCTGAGGTCTCAACAGCAACCCTCACATCTGCCGTTGTGATCTATGAAGCTGAAGCAGAGGCATCCAATAAAAATAAAGGGAAGGGGATCATGATAGAAGAAGAAGAAGAAGAAGAAAAGAAAATAGAAGAAGAAAAGATAGTAATTGAAAGAAAAAGAAGAGAAAGAGAAGAGGAAGAGATGGCTGTTCTAAAGAAAGATCAAGAAAGAAAAGCAGCCATGCTCTATAGAGAACAACAGATCAAGTTGCATGCAAGGCAACTGGATAGAACTAAAGTGTTTGTTCCTGCAGCTTCACAAATAAAAGAAGATGAAGCTTTAGCCCTCCAGCTGCATGAACAACTTAATAAAGAAGATGAAGAGAGGGAGAGAGGCAGAAAGCTGAAGAAGCAAAGTTCAGAATAACTGACTCTGAACTTGTAAAAGTGATACCGGAGGAGTGGGTGGGAGTTCTAATTTCTCAAGGTGAGGATGCAGACTATCTTGAGAAATTATCCAATAAAGAAATTTACAGGGCCTTTATGGGTCAATCTGGAGAACTGGCCAAGAAGAAAATAGCTAAAGAAGAAAATGCCCGAGTGAAATCTAGGAAATCCATTGCCTTTAACATAAGGACACATAAAGAAAAGAAGGTCATGGTGGACTTCCTAAAGGCAAGAGGTGAAAGTGGAAAGAGTTTGGGTCCCTCGAACTTCATGAACCTGCAAGCCCTCTATGTTAAGGTGAAAAAGGAAGAAGAATTGAGGCTGAACAAGATAGACTCTAAAAGAAGGGTAGACATTCACTCAGAAGAAAGAAAACCAAAGAAACCCAAATCTACTCCCTCTTCCTCTCCTCCTTCTGTCCAACAACTTCCCACTCACCCTCCTAGATCTCTCTCCTCCCCACCCAAAGAGTCCAATCCTCTCACTTAGTTCCCTCTCTTCAACAGCCTCTTAAAAAGAAAATCAAACCTTCTACCATATCTGAAGATTCAAGAGAGATTGTAATATGGTTCTACAGTGAATCAGATCAATGGTTTGAAGTATTTAGAGGAAAGACAGAGATGAAAAGATCAGTCTATAAATCTGTTAATGAGGTGAGGCAGCTTCCAGACACTGATCTAAAGAGAATGTTGGAGCTGGGTGAAGCTCATGAGCCTGACAATGAAAGTGGGAGACATCTTCTGCTAGTGATCAAACATCACTTCAATCCTAGCAGAGATGTTGTCATTGATGCCAAACCACTCCAATTCCACTTTCCTCTTGTCAAATGGTCCTACAATTCTAATAAAGATGAATACACACTAATTTATGTCAACGGAAATAAGATGAGATGTTCCAGCAACGCCATCTTTAGCATGCCAAAAATTGACATCAAATCTCTATCTGAACTTCCCTTTGATAATCCCAGCTTTGACTGAAGTTTTGAAGTAAACGAAGTGAATGTTTACAAAAGTCACAAATAAATGAATCTGCCAATATTCCTTAGGGAATGAAGGTTATGGGTATGGGAAGTATGTTATGGGCCTTTACCTTTTAGGGGCCTTTGTGGCTGGCCAACTGTTATACAACTGGGGTGATGGCGGTCACCAAGGGGATTATCGTGATCCTTGAAGTCGGTACGATTTACCTAAAGGGGTAGTCGTGCTTGAAGTTTGGTACTTGTGCTTTACGGGGTGCATTGCTTGAAGTTGTGATGCCGTGCTTGAATTTTGGTGTTGAATAATCTAAGTATCGGGCCCTAGGAGTTCTTCACCCGAAGGATAGTACGGTGTTGATGGGCCTAGTGGTGGTGATCTTTATGTAATAGACTATGTTACGCTTTCGCATGTTGAACAATGTCACGATTATGTTTTAATGAAATTTTCCGCTGCGTTATTTTGATATTCAAGTTTAAGAAATGTTTGTAAATGAGTAAATCTAACAAGTGAGGCCTCCCGGGATTGGGGCCTTACAGATTCTACCTACTGTTTCACCACCATACACACAGTTTCTGCCTGTGTGTGTAATCGATCATCTAAGTGATTTCTGAGAGAAATCAGGACCTACACTAGGAAATAAACGATTATAACCAGCAAGGTATGTTCGTTGGTGATTAACAAGATTTTATTTAAGTAAAGTCTAGAGACACGCTTTAATATAAAAATGTATGTATTGGTGACTAAACTTTTAAAAGTGATATAAAAATGTGTATGACATGGTCATAAGTTATTTTTATGTGTATACATATATATTATAGTTAAAATAATAACTAAGTCGGGTTTAACTAGTAAACTGTTGACACTAGTCAAACAACACAAAAAAAAATATATAAAGTAATTGACCGTAAAAATCATACATCGGGCATTATATCACGGGATCACTTACCGGGTATATACCACCTAAAAACTCCCTAACTGTTACTTAAAGCTTAACTAGTATTTGATACAAGCCCCCCCCCCCTAAACACCCCTCTCGGCCAAACACAAGTGGGGCCACCCACTTGCACAAATCAACCACTTCTTCATGATTCATGCAAGAGCCATGCTCATTCAAGTCTTACACAAGCTAAAATCCAATCAAGCCTCATCTAACATGATTGTAATGATGATGGATAGTCCAACACTCCACTCCAACTCTCTTTTCTCCCTATATATATCGACATACATACACACATAGTCACTTTACATCTTTTACATCCAAGAACCAAATTCTAGAGAGTTTAGCTAGAGGTTTGGAAGTTCAAGGGAGTCTTGAAGGTTTACAGATCGTTTTTGCTACCTAATCAAGCCATTGATACCTTCTAACCGTTGTTCTTCACCTAGCTTTGTCTAGCGGTATGAAACCGACACCACACTTTATTTTCGTCTTTATTTTTAGTTCAAAGGTCGTTGTTCACCATAAAAATAACGGAATTGAAAGGATTAAAGAGTTTTATAAAGATTAACTTTATTAAGTTAAAAACTATAGTTTTGCATAAATATATGTATATGGCCAAAGTTTGTATATTTATACGCATATTTTGTTGTTTTGATTATATGGTGGTAAGTTGTAGTTGTTGAACTAAAAACATGATTTATAATCTAAAAAAGGTGGTTAATACTTGATGAAAAAAAATGAAATGTATACATATATATATATATATATATATATATATAGGGAGGTTCAAATAAGAAGTTCAATGAGGCTAAGAAGCCTAAGAAACAATCTCATTCATTCAATTGGATGATCAAGGGTAGAGATTTAAGTGTAGTAAAAATAAGGGTGGAAGGGTATTTAAGAAATATCTACTTTTGTTGACTTTTTTCAACTCCCCCCACTTTTTTTAAACGTTCATAACTTTTTCATATGACATTATTTTAAAAAAAAATTACACCATAAAATCGAGCGTTTTTTTATCTTTAATTTGAGTGTAGTATTGCTATATTTTTTTATAAAAACAAAATCGATACTTAATGAAATTTTGCTACTTTACTTAAATGTGCTGGTTTCTAGTAAAACAACACAATTTAGCGCATTAAAAATTTGCTGATTTCTGAAAATCAGCACAATTTACGTAATTGTGTTGGTTTATTTAATTTGTGCTACTTTTAGTCAATTATTATATGCCTACTTGTAGGTCCCTAATTCGGTGCGTAACGGATCTCTAGACTCGCGGTACGACACGGTGATAACGTGCGGAATCCATGATCAACGTGCTCGTGTAACTCAATCAACAACAACGGTGTAAATAAACGCTTTGTATTTCCACCACGATATTAGGTTACAAGATTCTGTCTCTAATCAAGTCTACTCTGATATCGTCTCATCTCTCACTACCTCAACAGACTCTGTTCTGTCAATATATAAGCACTGTTCTGCACCAGGCGAACTTATTAAGTTCGCCTCTAACAGACTAAGCGAACTTAATAAGTTCGCCTCTGATAGACTTAAGCGAACTTATTATGTTCGCCTCTGATAGACCAGGCGAACTTATTAAGTTCGCCGCCTCTAGCAGAACTTACACAGAATTTTATCAACAGTTACAAAACATGTCCTAACAGACTCCCCTTTAACTGTTGCTAACAATTCTATCAAATACAAGTCAAAGACTCTAAGACTTAGACATAATATCTTCAAGCTCGTTGTCACCAGAATATGCTCCAACAGACTCCCCCTTGACAACGCTTCAGAAGATTGTCATCAGTCCTCAAATATCATCAAACACACTGTAGTCTTCGTCTTATTCATCTGCACATTCTCTTTCTATCTAGAAGAAAACTCGGGAGAAGGACCCTTTGTCAACTTCTGTCTGCAATATTCAGTTTTTATGCAAAGGAGAACAACCAAGAATAACCAACAATTAAGATTCCCATGGAAGCTGGAAAAATAAAATCTTTTTGGTTTTTCTCTATATAAACTGAAATGTAAAGTACAAAATCACATCTTTTTGGTCGAACATTACGAGTAAGAAGATCATATCAGTATATATGATGAATCAATCACACATCTTGGATATAAAATTCATATAACATCAAATGGTATACTATGTCATTCTTTCAAGCCTTGACCAAGCAAACCAATATCTTTCAAGATTATCACACTCTATCTTTTCAAGACTTTCATATTGAATCTTATGATACGCGATAAACATTCAAAGAAAATAGGATCAGGCTATGATACACAAATTCAAATTGTCAATATTATAAGATTTGAAACTAAAGCATCTCATTCCCACTTTCTTGTGAGTTAAGGTAACATTTAAGTATGAAATACAACGTGTACCCCACTAGTATGCCAACAGAAAGTAAATGCACTATCTTCAAGACATATGAGATTTTACTAACTATTATCCGAATTTACCGAATGAGGAGACATCACTTAGCACATGAATAGCAGAATCCAAATTGGATTGTATAGGAATCAATGAGATTCAGAATCGAGTGATTCAATGTCTTGGCTTATGTATGTGGAATCATAAGATTTAGGTATGTGGATCCAACTGTTATCTGGATTATGAATTCAATGGAATCAGTAAAGATGATTTATCAATATGATCCAAGGGATAGTATATGTTTGACAGAAGTTGTCAAGTACATATCTTGATTATACTTCAAATTGCATGTTTTTCGGGACATGGGCACTGAAGCAAATCGAATGAATAGTGCTAAGGACATAACCCGAAACTGATCTCATAGGAAAATCTTTATTAAAAACTAATATTCTTTATCTGGTAGTGATCTGTTAACGCACACACCCAGGCATAAAATGGGTTCAAATCACAGTTGTAACATATGCAATTATGTTTTCACACTACTAATGGTTCAGTGACGCTTTTAGTCTACTAAAAATTCAAATTTTATGCATACACAACACTATCATTTCCTATTTGTGTAGTCTCTGAAGTTTAGATCAAAACATATAATTCAGATATATTAACATAAAGCACCAACCAGTCAATCTAAGGTCATGTGTGAAAGAACATCTACTGATGTACTATCATCTCTTCTTTAACTTTAAGTAATGTCGATTTTATCTTTTTCAATTTGTTTGGCTTTTTCAAAATCTTTTTCAAAGAAAGTAAAACAAACGAAAATAAAATCTTTCATGAAAACATTTTATGAAAAACATTTTACTTGGTTACTTAGGATTAAGCAATTCAATCAAATTAAAAACTCAAACCGATGTAATGTAATTGAATGTCATTGCCTCTGTCACCAACACAGTTCTGTACTCCCCCTGTCCTGTAGACTTCCCCTCAACTAGTCAAATGGTTGCATCAACGACTTTATGCTCACCATTGTCATCCTAAGTTCCAGGTTATCATTTGGACTTTGTAAAACTCTTTCCAAAACATTGTGTGTGACATATTCTCCCCTTTGAGCAACAAGTCGTTGAATAAAATATATTCGCAGTTATCAACAACTCGTTACTCATGCAGATGTCATTCCCTGTCATGTGCTAAGAACCACCACTATCAACAACCAAAATGGTATTAATAGTCCCTCTTGGTTATCCTGCACAACTAACAAGAAACATTAATTTGAAATTGGGACCCAAGCCATGGTAGTCATGGGTCGTCCATCTGTATCAAAATAATAAACCTCACTCCATTCACAATCGATTCTCTCATCTATTTTCGGAGATTGATCCGACGAGTCAGAAACAGAAACTTTAGATTTCCAAACATACTTCTGTTCATTAATTTCTTTTTACTTAAAATGTGAAGTGTTTGAACAATCATGGTCAGTTGAAAAATGTGTAGATTGTGAAAGCTCATGTTGTAAAAGTTTTCTCAATCTTATGTTTCTCCTCCGTCTTTGAGGTCTAGAAAGTCTAACCTCAGATTTTGAATTATCATTTGGTATATCACGAGGTTTAACCACATTTGGGTTAACATAAGGCTTACCATGAGTTCTTACCTTTCCTTGAGTAACATGTCGGTTACCTTTGTCTTTGTAAGGACAAGCAATCCGAATATGACCAACAAGACCACAAGAAAAGCAAGATCTCGTCTCACGATATTGTCTCATATAAGGAATCTTCACACGATTAGATGCACTTGAAGAAGATTCTCCTACATGAACTTCTTTTTGCTTTATTTTCTCTGGAACTGCAGATTTTGCAACAGGTTTTGATTCAGGCTTCATCTTCTCAGGAACTACATTCTTCTTTCCTTTATTTTTGTAAGGACAGTTCACCACAATGTGTCCTATCTCATTACAATGAAAACATGTATGCCTGTCTTTATAATCTCTGACATATGGAACTCTCCTTGAGTTTGTAGAACTTGCAAATGTATAATTTCCAAATGAATTAGAATCAACCTTTGAGTCTTCTTTCTTAAAAAGCTTTCGGTATCCCCTCTACATTAGCTTCATCAAAATATTCATCATCACTCTCATCAGAATACACCATATCTTCACCTGTGACTGGATTCACCTTCAACACAGTCTTAGGATCTAAATCCTCATCTTTTATAATCTCAGGTGTAACAAAATAATTTCCGTTGAATGGTGGAGGAACATAGCCAATACCACTAGTTCCCTTCCCCTCTTCAGTATTTTCATGATAATATCCTAATAAGAATGATGAATTTCCAAAGCTTTCTAACTTTCTATGCAATCTGATTACCTCTGCTTTAGATTAAGCAAGTTCTTTATCTTTCTCAACAAGATCATTATTTCTTTTCTCAATTTCTGCAAAGGACATATCCAGGTGATATGCCTGCTCTTTGATCTTCAATGTCAGAGAATTTATATCCCTCTTTAGTGATTCTATTCTCTCAATACACACATTCTCATTATCTTTTAATTTCTGATTTACTGTGTGCATGGATTTCATATCACAAATGAGGTTGACGTTGTCATCCATAACCCTCATCATTTTATCCTTAACTGAAACACAGTTAGAACAAAACGTTTCAGAGTTAGAAAATACCTCAGGTTTTACTTCTGAAGAAGATGCACCAGGAGCCATGAAAACGTCATCATCAGCTTCACTATTTTGATCAACAATGATAGGCTCTGCATCAGTTTCTATGTCACTCAGATCATCTTCAACTGTCTGAAAACTTTCTTCACTCATCACATCAGTCTCAGTAGATTAAGTACTTTCACCAGAACGAATACTCTCACTATCAGTTAAATCTGTAGAAGAATCACTTTGAGAATAACTCGGCTTCTCCAATACTTCTTTGATCAAGACCACAAACGCTTGAGAAGTTGCTTCACCCTTTTTCTTCAAAGCTTCCCATAGTTCTCTTGAAGTTGGACACTTCCCGAGACTATGAAAGATTTCTTTTGGTAAAGACATCTTTAACGTTTCACACGTTTTCATCTCTCGATCAAACTTCTGCTTTTCTACTTTAGTAAGAGCTGTCACTGGTTTAGGAACATCATAATATCCCATATAGTCATAAGTAGAATGCACATATCCTTCAAATATGGATGTCCAAAAGTTTTCATCAGTTTCTGATACGAACTGTTCGAAGCGGACTTTCCAGTTACGAAAATCTGATATGCACAAAAGTCTCGGTGGCGTAGTTCCAATCTCATTATCCTCACATGAAATTGACATTTTGAAATTTTTGCGAAAATATCCTGAAAAAATTTCCTGCCAAAATACTATTTTTAAAAAATTTCGAAAATTCAAAATTTCAAAAATGATTCAAAACGACCATATAAGTTTTCCCTAAAAAATTTGAACAAGATGAATTTCAAAAATGATTCAAAATTGACATTTTTTTTTTAGAATCAAGCGAACTTAAGTTGACCCGAGCGAACTTGTTAAGTTCGCCTGATTAAGTTCGCCTACTCTGCACCAAGCGAACTTATTAAGTTCGCCTAATATTCACCAAGCGAACTTATTAAGTTCACCTCCCTACGTTCGCCTGCACAACAAACAACAAGTTCGCTTGCAGTAACAGAATCAAGACAAGAACAGATTCAGACCAAAATCGCGAACACGAACCATACTGAATTCATCATAAATCACTGATTTGAAGGAATTAGACAAAATCAAACCGTAGGATTGTGTATTTTCTCAATTAGAACCTTTCTATCGGATCAATTTCATCAAAACAATCCAAAATCAATCCAAATTTGTCAAAAATTCTCCATTTTTATCAAGAACACAAAAAGATGAAAAAACTTCAAAATCTCAGATTTTTGATGTTGATTGGACATGAAAACACCACGAATCTTTTGCTAATCAAGAGCAATAGCTCTGATACCACTTGTAGGTCCCTAATTCGGTGCGTAACGGATGTCTAGACTCGCGGTACGACACGTTGATAACGTGCGGAATCCATGATCAACGTGCTCGTGTAACTCAATCAACAACAACGGTGTAAATAAACGCTTTGTATTTCCACCACGATATCAGGTTACAAGATTCTGTCTCTAATCAAGTCTACTCTGATATCGTCTCCTCTCTCACTACCTCAACAGACTCTTTTCTGTCAATATATAAGCACTGTTCTTCACCAGGCGAACTTATTAAGTTCGCCTCTAACAGACTAAGCGAACTTAATAAGTTCGCCTCTGATAGACTTAAGCGAACTTATTAAGTTCGCCGCTGATTGACTTAAGCGAACTTATTAAGTTCGCCTCTGATAGACCAGGAGAACTTATTAAGTTCGCCTCTGATAGGCTAGGCGAACTTGTTAAGTTCGCCTCTAGCAGAACTTACACAGAATTTTATCAACAGTTACAAAACATGTCCTAACACTACTTTGTTATCATTCTTTAAAAATACAAATCTAAACCATCCATACACTAACAAAACGGTTCAGTGGTAGGCAAAAAAAAACTTATTCATCAAAATTTTGTTTTATGCCGGTTTGATGTGCTAGTTTTGTTGTGCTGGCTTTGTCTGTGCTTGGTTAGCTAAAAGAGCAAGTTACAAAATTAACCGTGTTGTTTTGTAGTAAAACAACACAATCAATTGTTATGTTTGGTGTTGTTTTATGATAAACCAGCACAATTAATTATGCTGTTTTACAATGCAGCATAGTTATTGTGCTGTTTTACAATAAACCAGCACATTTACGTAAAATACCACAATTTCATTAAGTGTCGATTTTGTTTTTACAAAATAAATATAGCAATACTATACTCGAATTAAAGGTAAAGAAAGGCTCGATTTTATGGTGTAATTAAAAAAAATAAGATCGTACGACAAAGTTATGTACGTTTAAAATAGCGGGGGAAGTTGAAAAAAAGTCAATAATTGTGGGTTATCCAAGAATGCCCCTCCACGCCTTATTTTCCCTACACTTAAATCTCTATAATTAATCATCCAATTGAATGAATGAGATTGCTTCTTAGGTTTATTAGCCAAATTGGACTTCTTAGGGGAACCATCCCCTATATATATATATATATATATATATATATATATATATATATATATATATATATATATATAGAGGGAGAATCAAATAAGAAGTATGTTTTCGCCAAGATATCTAAGAAATGACCAAAACGCTTAGAAACGATATCAAACGAACTCCGATTGAGCTCATTTCAGCGGCGTTGGAACCGTCTCGTCGAACTCTAACATCTTAGCTTTTAGGGTTTAGCTTTTCAGGTTTAGATTTTACCTTTGAATTTTAAGGTTTTAGCCTTACGGTTTAGCCTTAAGGTTTAGGTTTTATGGTTTAGGTTTTTTTGGGGGGTGGGGGTGGGTGTTTAGGATTTTGGGGGTGGGTGGGGGGTTTAGGTTTTCAGGGGTGAGTGGGGGTGGGTTTAGGTTTTTGGGGGTGGGGGTGGTGGTTTTAAGCTTTTGGGTTAGGTTGGAGGGGGGTTTAGGTTTTTGGGGGCGCAGGTGGAAGGGGTTTAATTTTTTGGGTCTGAATTAGAGTTCGATGAGACGGTTCCAATGCCGCTGGAATGAGCTCAATCGGAGTTCGTTTGACCCACTTCTAAGCGTTTCTTAGCAAAAAAACCACTTCTTAGTGGAAGCTTCCCCTATATATATGTGCATGTCTTTTTAGTTATTAACTTGGAAAAGTTGATAAACAAAAGAAGGTGTAAAATAAATACGTATATACATATGGAAATCGAAAATGAATATGTATACATGATTAGAGATGTTAAATTTGAATTAATCAAGCGAGTTATGTAAATGGAAATCGTGATATATGTATGTTCATAAAGTGTTAATTTGAGAATTGTTGAAGTATGTACATACTTGTTAGGAACCGGAATATATGTATAGAAATGTATGCATATAAGGGTAGTTATGAAACTTGAGTAAAATGTTATGTATATATGGAAGTTAAAATATATATATGGAGGCATAATTATAATTGTTATCTTAAAAGTAAACTTATGGATAATGTTATATAGTTATGCGTTGACATGAAACTTGTACCAACAAATGTTTAAAACATTAAATAAATACATAGATTGTATACATGATTGAAACATTTAGACGTGGATAAAAAGTGTTAGTTGTCAATAATAAAAAGGATTAATATATCTATGCATGAAATCTAAGATAACATAAAAAAACATGTTTGAGCATGTGTTAAAATGTGGCTATACCCGTATGCATATACTAGTATAAATAAATGCATGATAACCGTAAACGAATTCATAAATGTCGTTCGGAACATAAGTATTTGCATGTGGACATGTTAACGTGGTTTATACTTACGTAGGGTAATAAACATGCATGAATATACTTGAACGATATTTGAGATTTTATATAATTATTTTAAAAAAATAATTGTATGTTTATATGGGGACTATAATATGAATATTTTATAAGTAGATACAAAAATAGTATTTATTTTTGATACACTCAATATGTCACCAATATAGAAATATAATATTTTCTCGAAAAATATGTAAGCGTCTAGACTGGAATAATAATCACCAATGAGTCGCCATGTGAAAACATTATTTTAATAAACAAATACATACTTAACGGAATTAGTTAAGTCGGGTGAACAACTTGCATTTAAGACGGATAGTCTTCACATATAAAGTATCCTTGTGTAATTAGGATACGGATAGGCGGATCTACTTTTTCAAAGTTTTTGAAATGTTTGGGGGTGGAAACATAATTGTAAAGGTTTTCGTATTTAAATGAATGAACAATGATCAGACCGTATGAATATTTTGAGGGAACAATTTAGAGCCTAAAGTCCCCGGATTTACACTTTTTGTAACCATTAGATCTGGTCTTAGCCTGAGATTCTATGGATAGTACTATTGGGAGTGACGTCCCCGGTCTTGCTTAGTTGCGCTAACTAGGGGTCCACATGGCCAAATGACCGCATGTTGTCTTAGTCTCGTGGTTTAGCGAGGGAGGGGCATTCATTTGTCAGGGTTTGGTTACGGTCTCGTGTATTACATATTATTTGTATTCCTTGCAAGCTTACAAATGGGGTCAATTGGTCAAGGAATGTTCAAATTCATTGGTTATATTTATAAACTGTTTTATCAGAAAGTTATTACATTTGAACGTTTGTGAACGTTGGAACTACAAGAACATTTGATCAATAACTGTGAACTCACCAACCTCGTGTTGACACTTTTTAAGTATGTTTTTCAGGAAATTGAACGTGGTCTTCAGGTTAGCAATGTAGGATTACATGTATGCATGAGCGGATATGGCTTTTTGGGGGATTTCTCTTTTATAACTCATGGTTATGGGTCATATTTGCGAAATCTTAAACTTTTGTAAACTCAAATTGATATTTTGGGATGTAAAAATTTTAACTTGATTATGTATCCAATCATTATGCATGTGTTTGCGGTAATAGTATGCTTTGGAAACCATGAACGTTACGCCTCGTGCTTCCGCCTTGGCGAGGTGTGACAAATGGGTATCAGAGACATTGATTATAGCGAACTAGGAGTCTAAAAGTAAACCTAGTCTATAATTTAAATGACTCACTAAAACATTTTCATTGCATAAACATTGCATAACCATTCATTTTGTTATATGGATATTGTAGTCACACCATGCCACACACTAACCCCATTCCGACATCAGACCACGACACCAGGATGACAAAGCACCATTTAGATTCCATAGTTAGGAAGTGATCCACGAAGATGGCTGAGTCTACAAATGAGCCCATGCCCCGAGGACCTATAGTGAATACATTAGATTGGGATTGGATATATCGAGCAATCCAGATGTGTAGGGTGGAGGTGGACATTCATAGGAGTTGCGACCTCACAAGGTTATCATGCGTATCTCGACCTGTACCGCTTATGGGAGAGTGTGCGGAATGCACCATTCCCATAATAATGTCCCGTAGCAACAAGCAGGAGCGACAAATCCGCTATCTGGAAATTGACGTAGAATCCATCCAGGGGAACTTGTCTACTCTTCCAACCCTAAAGGAGAACGTGTCAGGAATAGTGGAGGATCAAGGGCTGATCGACCAGTCCCTTCAGCATGCAACTAACCGAATGACGGAGTTTGCGGAGAGACTAGCAGAGATGGAGCTGAGGACTGCCGCAGCTGAGCGTAGGGCAAAGGCCGTCAAGCAGCGAGCGATTGAGGCTGAGCTTCGAGCTATCCTAGCTAAGGCACGTGTGGAGGAGATGCTGACTTCAGCGTCCTTTCCACCAGGAACGCTTTCCTATTTCTAGACCTATTACGGGCAGGTTGTGCCCGTAGCACATTATGTAGTTTGAAACTTTGGTACTGATGTGGTCATTTGAACCCATCTATTTTGTATCCTTGTCTTTTGGAACAATGTACTATGTATGTTTTAACTATTTATGTGATGGTTTATGTTGTGATGGTGGTTGTTTACGTTTGATGTTGTTGTATCCTTATGTCATGTTATATCATTATTACTATATAATGTTATTTCTTTTTACATCTTATGTTAGAAAGAATACCATGGCTTAAGCGAAAGACACCACGTGACACCACTAGTGAGAACAACAACAAGACGATTTCCGCAAACGTCGAGGAGGAAACGGCCCTGGAGCAGTATGAAGCCAATCGAAATAACGACAGAGGAAACGGTTGCGATACCGGCGGAGGAGGTGTAGAAGGTAGCGGCACACCCGGAGGTTCTGGAGGTAATAAGACGAGTAATCTCACATGTAACACATAGTCATGAGCTAAATTAATAGCGTTATTAAAATAATGACTTGTGATCCTACAGATGCTTCGAGCAGGAAGTGCATTTATAAGGCCTTCCTATCCTGTAACCCTAGTAACTTCAATGGCACTGAGGGTGCGGTAGGCCTGGTGAGGTGGATAGAAAAGATGGAATCGGTGATTGACATCAGTGATTGCACCCTGATTGCATGGTGAAGTATTCTACGTGCACGCTCACTAATAAAGCTTTAACTTGGTGGAATTCACAAGTAAAGACTTTGGAAAGGCAGGAATCATATCAATTGTCTTGGGAAGATTTGAAAATCATGATGATCGAGGAGTATTGTCCTCGGAACGAGTTGCAAAATATTGAGGCTGAAATGTGGAACCTACAGATGGTCGAAGATGATGTAGCGGGGTACACCGATCGTTTCAAAGAATTGGCAATTCTGGTACCGCACATGGTCACGCCAGAACATAAGCCTGTGGAAAGGTATTTGTGGGGCCTTGCGCCTCAAGTTCGCAGTATGGTAACTTCATCTAATCCAATGGATGCCAAGAGTGCTATAACCTTAGCATTCAAATTAAGAGATGATGATGTGCGTAATGGATTGTGTGGGAAGAAGGAGAATGAGGAAGGTTGTAAGTCCCAGAACGAATGGATCTTCGAATAAACACACATACAATATCAATTCTCACAATCACAAGGCAGAAACTGGTGATTGTGGTGATTCAAGAACATGAAATACTTGAAAACTCGTAAATTGCTTTAGAGAATTACAAAGAAAAACAAACACAACTAAAAACTGCTGACACAATAGACGGCTTTTTCACTCGTCTAACTCTCTCTAGACGGCTATCAATCTGTCTAAGTCACATGTAAGCTATAGCTAGGTCACAAACACATGTATTTATACTAAGCCTAAACAAAGTAAGCCCATAATACATGTTCTCGGCTGTGACGTTTCAAAATTTCAGCTATAATATATTAACACGTAAAAATTTCAACATTTTATTCCAAATATGCACACGTATATTTAACCAAGTTTATACAAAAAGGTTGTGTTTACAAATTTCAACTTATGTGTTTTTAAATTAAAGTCTTAAAAATATAAGACAAAGTATATCGATTATTTTTAATAAATTAAATATTTAAAATGATGGTATAAATTTATCCTGTATTTATAAACAATTTAGATTTAATAATTACACGTGCATTTGTTCAATTTAATGTGTTAATAATATATAAATTATGTATTTTTAATTTAAATATAAAAATATTCGAATTATATAAATTTATTTAAATTTTATAATAATAAATGACTTTGAAAACAAATAAAATGATTTGACAAAAAAAAATGAGTTGATTTATATAAAATAATTTATTAAGTTTATAAAAACATTTAAAATTTAATAAAACAAACCGCTCGAAAACATTCTCTTTATTTTTTTTTGAGAATACCAAACTATATAAAAACTAATTCTAAGTGTTTTACACATACTCGTATTATGTCAAAACTATTAAACTTATATATATATATATATATATTTTTATATATATATATACCTGACCCGTCCTGACATATAACGACTATTAATAACCGGGTTACACATAGCGGGTATTATACCGGACTTGTACTAGCGGGAACACCCAACACCACACTACACCCCTACCCCTACCCTACCACCCTACACCCCTCCCCCTCGTGCTCACCTCTTCTCGGTCGACACCCTATGGAGGGGACACACCCTTCTAAATTGATGTTTCTTCTTAACCCACAAGACCATAATGTCCCTTGAGAACTAGACATGGTTGTCTCCCTTGGAACACAAGATCCATAGGTTAATACACATGGATGAGTGTATAAATAGCATGCATGGGTGCATGCAACCAACACAAACTCAAATCACAAACCACCAACACTCATTTGCTCTCTCCCTCTTCTCTCGGCTATACCACACCCGACACCACCCTTGCTCTTCTTGGCTTCAACAACACAGCAACACCACCTCCCCACCCCTTGCTCCTTCCCTTCAATTCCACGACAACAGCAGCAACCCGACACCTTCACCACCCCTCCCCTTCGGTTCTACGCAACAGCAACACCAACAGCACCCTCCACAGCCCTCGACAGTCCCTCCTCAACCACGTCCCAGTCCCAGACAGCCCCGACAACCACCGCCGTGCACCGTTTTCACCACCGCAGCCCACTGCCACCTTTGTGGGTTCTTTTCAGGACGAAAACCGATCCTTTCGGGTCACCATTTCTCAACTACGGTCACCGTATTACGTTTACGCGAAGCTTAAAGATAATTTCGGGAACTCACCGAGCCATACGGGACGTCCCGAGAAGGAACCGGGTCTCACGTCAACTATGTCACCTTCACTCCTTGATACCTTTTCGACTCCAAGAAAGCAGCAGCAACACCCCCCTCCTTGCTTGCTTTAAGTGAGTGTTCATGTTCTAATCTTGATCATTAACATGTACATTAGTTGTTTTATGTATACGTTCACTCAAATAGTGCATATTTCAAAAGAAAATATACCATTTGAAACAACTATATTGCTGGCAGAATTTTGTTACAAATTAGGAAGGTCATATCTTTGTCAAAACTAAACCAAATTGGACGTTTCTTGAGTCTAAGATTAAGTTTAAAGAGTCATCTTTCCAACCCAATTGGTTTCACGATTTTTGGTGGAGTTTTGATACCCCAAAAGAGTGATAAAAGAAACCGGACCTAATATGAGTTTTATAACAGAATTCTAAGCTTAACTAGATAAGGCCATAACTTGCTCAATAAAGGTCCAAATAACTTGATTTTTCTGTCAAACGTTAGCATTTTGTGTCCTCTTTAAAACCCATATGACTTCTTGTCTTGAAACTAACATTTGGATTCCCAAACAGCCGTATTTCCGAGGCCTATCCAGCAAAACCAAATCTGTTAATATGCTTATGTTATTATGAATATTTGAAACTCTTAAACCCATCCAAATATTGTAAGCCCTACATTTTTATAGACCCATGACATATAGTTATGCACGTCTAGAATCCCGTAATTTATTGAATTTATTTAGAATACAAAAATCATGTCTTAAGTGGACTAAAAAAAACCAAGTATTTTTCTAAATGACTAGTTTGATATCAAAAGCCTTATTTTCTATAGTATTTAATTCCAACCCTCAAACCTAATGATGATACGATAATATAATGACATACATATCTTAACATATAAAAGTATTTTGTGATCACAAACCGTCACCAACGATCGTCGTGTCAAAACACTTGGAAACTTAATAGGGATTCTTGACGAGCCTAGTTGGGTGAATTGAATGCATGATCAACGCACGATAGAATCATTACATAGACTTTATGGTATCTTAAATATTTAGGACTCGAGTACGTCGGATTACACTATTGGACTTTGCTACATACCGCATCACTACCTTGTTTGCTCAAGTGAGTTACATATCCCTTTTCTTTACATTTTTATACATTTTGGGGTGAAACGTAATCTGTGCATACTTACATACAATTCAACTTGTGTTTACATGTGTAGATTATTGTGCTTTTGTGCTTGATCACTTGTTATGCTATGGATACTTTTAGGATGGTTTAAATTATGTGTAACCCACATAGTCTTGATTCCATGCCTATCACTTTTAGGGTAGCGGTATGCTATGCCTATCACGTTAAACCTATATGCTTATATACATAATTACATGCTTACAATTGGTTTACATATAGTGAATTCTCCACATTATGCCATATCATACCATGTCAAACTATGAATTGTATAAACGTTTTTAACTAAACTTTTACTTTATTTAAACGTATGTAAACTCACCAACTCTCGTAGTTGACACTTGTTTTGGATTACGTTTCAGGTGAAGATATGTGATTGTGTGACTATGTGTTGAAGGTGCTACACATAAGGCTTTTGGACCTAGTAAAATAATTATGTGTAATATTCTAGAATAGGGTGTTGTAACTTGAATTGTATTTGGATATTTGGTATTTAAATCTTATTAATGAATTATGCAACCTTAGTAGATCATGTGCTTATGAACAATCATTTCATTGTCCGCCTCGATGATTCCGCCATCGGTCGGGGTGTGACATCGGCCCATGGCCGACCCAAGACCCAACTTGTGAACATATGGTTCACGGTTCTAAAACCGAATACCCATTTATTCGGTAACACCAATAATTATACGTATTTGATAAACGTCAGCCTCACATATATAGACCCAACAATCTCCCCCTAGGCTTCTGCTATCAAATGATCCTCATACTTCGAATGTAGAAATTTGATCACCACTTCCAGCATATAATATTTTCTTCAAAATATGTTGTTGTTGATGTGGTGACGATGTTGGTGTTGATAAGATTCAACATCTCTAAACTCTTAAACTTGGGTCTCTCTTTCTTCTCTTAGAGATAGATCCGTATTTGCATCAGAATCAACATTTTCTTGATCATCTTGCTAAAAGAGGATGTGAGAGAAGTATTCTTAGTAGCTCTTTTCTTTTTCATTCTTTCTCTTTCAAGCAAATTCACAGGTACTTCTTCATGTATACGTTCATTGTCGGAAGATGAAAATACATCTGGTCTTCTGACTCGAGTACATTCTGTTGTTGAGGTACTTCAAGCTTGTCTACAATTGACAACACTTCATTCTTCTTCAACCCCTAGTTCTTGATTTGAAACAAATCCTACAAATTCTCAGAAATTTTGTAAGCAGACATTTGTATGCACCAGGGAATTCAGTATCCACACAAATACTTAGTACATCCACGCACTATCGAACCTTTTGAAATTTCAACTCTTTTGATAACAAGTCTTTAAATTCAAGAATGGTCAATTTTTAATAAAGATAAAACCAAAGTAAAATAAAATAAAATAAAATAAAATATAAAAGCTAAAAACTAAACTATACGGAATTAAAATTAACGATAAAATTTGAAATAAAATCTTTTTGGAATTTTCTTTAACAAATTGCAACACAAATTTAAACTAACAATAATTAACACAGACATGTAACAACGAGCCTTTAGGAAGTTCGCAATGGGATCATATCGTTCTATAGGTGTTAGGACATTTTTTGTAACTGTTGATAACAATATTGTTTAAGTTCATAGAGAGGTGAACTTAACAAGTTCGCCTAAGCGTCTTTAGGAGCGAACTTGTTAAGTTCGCCTAAAGTGTTGTGTGTTCCAATAAATAGGTGTTTACAAGTCTTAGTGTTTAAGAGACTTGAAAAACTTCAGAGAGAGATCAGACCTGGGAATCTGAGAGAGATTGTAATCAATTTCTGATAAGGAAATACAACGAGAATATTATTTACATTGTTATTGTTTCTATCATCTTGTGTATACATACGTTGATACTGTTGGATTCCGCACTCCGTGTCTTCTATACGTCACGTCACGAGATCAATCTATAGAGGAGTCATGTGGACCTACAAGTGGTATCAGAGCTTATGCTCGTGATTTGTGTGTGATTCGTGAGTGATTTGTGACGATTTGTGTACAATTTGACAAGAAATTGATCATTTTTGCAAGTTTTCATTTTCATGGACTTTTCAAGTTCTTGAGGTTGATTTTAAGGCTGAATTTGTGGATTAGAAGGTGTTTTTGGTGAAATTAATCCGATAGAAATGTTCTAAATCATGAAATACTAAATCCTACGGTTCAATTCCTTCAAATTCCATCAAATTCCATCAAATCAGTGAGAAATGATGATTTTTTGAACTGTTGGTTCGTGTTTGGGTTGAAGACTCATCTTCCTGAGTTTGTTACAGCTGAACCAGGCGAACTTAGCTTTGGAATTATGTTGCAGGCGAACTTATTGATTAGGCGAATTTATCAAGTTCGCTTTGGATCTTGTTCACTCAGTGAAGTTCAGGCGAACTTACTAAGTTCGCTCAGGATGTTTCAGGCGAACTTATCTAGTTTGCTAGTGTTCATAAAAAATTTCAAAATGTCAATTTCTTGTGATGATAACGAGATTGGAACTATGCCACCGAGGCAATTCGTATCAGAAACTGATAAAAACTTTTGGACACCCATATTTGAAGGATATGTGCATCCTACTTATGAGTTCTTGGGATATTATAATGTTCCTAAACCAGTGTCAGCTATTACTAAAGTAGAAAAGAAGATGTTTGATTGAGAGATGAAGACGCATGAAACTTTAACGATGTCTTTACCAAAAGAAATCATTCATAGTCTTAGGAAGTGTCCACCTTCAAGAGATCTATGGGAAGCATTGAAGAAAAATGGTGAAGCAACTTCTCAACTATTTGTGGTCTTGATCAAAGAAGTATTGGAGAAGTAGGGTGATTCTCAAAGTGATTCTTCTGCAGATTTAAGTGATAGTGAGAGTATTCGTTCTAGTGAAAGTACTCAGTCTACCGAGAGTGATGTGATGACTGAAGTAAGTTTTCAGAAAGTTGAAGATGATCTGAGTGAATTAGAAACTGATGCAGAGCCTGTCATTGTTGATCAAAAGAATGCAGCTCATGATGTCATATTCATGGCTCATGGTGCATCTTCTTTAGAAGAAAAGGATACGGTAGTTTCTAACTCTGAAAAGTTTTGTTCTAACTGTATTTCAGTGAAGGATAAAATGATGAGGGTTATGGATGACAACGTAAACCTCATTTGTGATATGAAATCGATGCACACGGTAAATCAGAAACTAAAAGACAATGAGAATGTGTGTGTTGAAAGGATAGAATCACTGAAGAGGGATATAAGTTCTCTGACTTTGAAGATCAAAGAGCAGGCATATCACCTGGATATGTCCTTTGCAGAAATTGAGAAAAGAAATAATGATCTTGTTAAGAAAGATAAAGAACTAGCTGAATCTAAAGCAGAGGTAATCAGATTGCATAGAAAGTTAGAAAGCTTTGGAAATTCATCATTCTTATTAGGATATTATAATGATAATACTGAAGAGGGGAAGGGAACTAGCGGTATTGGTTATGTTCCTCCACCATTCAACGAAAATTATTTTGTTACACCTGAGATTATAAATGATGAGGATTTAGATCCTAAGACTGTGTTGAAGGTGAATCCAGTCACAAGTGAAGATATGGTGTATTCTGATGAGAGTGATGATCAATATTTTGATGAAGCTAAGGTAGAAGGGATACTGAAAGATATTAAAGTTGAGGAACCAAAGGTTGATTCTAATTCATCTAGAAATTATACATTTGGAAGTTCTTCAAATTCAAGGAGAGTTCCATATGTCAGAGATTATAAAGACAGGCGTACATGCTTTCATTGTAATGAGATGGGTCACATTGTGGTGAATTATCCTTACAAAAATAAAGGGAAGAAGCATGTAGTTCCTGAGAAGATGAAGCCTGAATCAAAACCTGTATAGAAAAAAGTTTGTTCCGTCTCAAACTCCAAAAGAAGTTCATGTAGGTGAATCTTCTTCTAATGCGTCTTGTCGCATGAAGATTCATTATATGAGAGATTATCGTGAGACGAGATCTTGCTTTTACTGTGGTGTTGTGGGTCACATTCGGATGGATTGTCCTCACAAAGACAAAGGTAACCGACATGTTACTCCAGAAAAGGTAAGAACTCCTGGTAAGCCTTATTCTAACCCAAATGTGGTTAAACCTCCCGATACACCAAAGGGTAATTCAAAATCAGATGTTAGGCTTTCTAGACCTCAAAGACAGAGGAGAAACAGAAGATTGAGAAAACTTTTAGAACAACAAGAGCTTTCACAATCTAAACATTTTTCAAATGAACAAGATTGTTCAAACACTTCATACTTTAAGCAAAAAGACCTTAATGAACAGAAGTATGTTTGGAAATCAAAAGTTTATGTTTGGACTCATCGGAGCAATCACCGAAAATCTATGACAGATTCGATTGTGAATGAAGTGAAATTTATTATTTTGAAACAGATGGGCGACCCATGACTACCATGGCTTGGGTCCCTATCTCAAATTAATGTTTCTTGTTAATTGTGCAGGATTAACCAAGAGGGACTATTAATAATATTTGGTTTGTTGATAGTGGTTGTTCATAGCATATGACAGGGAATGACATCTGCAAGAGCAATGAGTCGTTACAGAAGTTGGTAAATCTATTTGATTCAACGACTTGTTGCTCTGGGGGGAAATATGTCACACAAAATGTTTTGGAAAGAGTTTTACAAAGTCCAAATGATAACCTGAAACTTAGCATGACAATGGTGAGCATAAAGTCGTTGATGCAACCATTTGACTAATTTAGGGGGAGTCTACTGGACAGGGGGAGTACAGAACCGTGTTGGTGACAAAGGCAAAGGCATTCAATTACATTTGATTACATCGGTTTGTGTTTTTAATTGATTGAATTGCTTAATCCCAACTAACCAAGTAAAATGTTTTTCTTAAAATGTTTTCATGGAAGATTTTATTTTCTTTTGTTTTACTTTCTTTGAAAAAGATTTTAAAAAAGCCAAACAAATTGAAAAAGTTAAAATCGACATTACTTGAAGTTAAAGAAGAGATGATAGTACATCAGTAGATGTTCTTTCACACATGACCTTAGACTGACTGGTTGGTGCTTTATGTTAATATATCTGAATTATATGTTTTGATATAAACTTTAGAGACTACACAAATAGAAAATGATAGTGTTGTGTATACATATAATTTGAATTGTCAGTAGACTAAAAGCGTCACTGAACCATTAGTAGTGTGAAAACATAATTGCATATGTTACAAATGTGATTTGAACCCATTTTATGCTTTGGTGTGTGTGTTAAAAGATCACTATCAGATAAAAAATATTAGCTTTTAAAAAATATTGTCCTATGAGATCAGTTTCGGGTTATGTCCTTAGCACTATTCATTCGATTTGCTTCAGTACCCATGTCCCGAAAAGCATGCAATTTGAAGTATAATCAAGATATGTACTTGACAACATCTGTCAAACATATACTAGCCCTTGGATCATATTGATAAATCATCTTTACTGATTCCATTGAATTCATAATCCAGATAACAGTTGGATCCACATACCTAAATCTTATGATTCCACATACATAAGCCAAGACATTGAATCACTCGATTCTGAATCTCATTGATTCCTATACAATCCAATTTGGATTCTGCTATTCATGTGCTAAGTGATGTCTCCTCATTCGGTAAATTCGAATAGTAGTTAGTAAAATCTCATATGTCTTGAAGATAATTCATTTACATTATGTTGGCATACTAGTGGGGTACACGTTGTATTTCATACTTAAACGGTACCTTAACTCACAAGAAAGTGGGAATGAGATGCTTTAGTTTCAAATCTTATAATATTGACAACTTGAATTTGTGTGTCATAGCCTGATCCTATTTTACTTGAATGTTTATCGTGTATCATAACATGCAATATGAAAGTCTTGAAAAAGATAGAGTGTGATAATCTTAAAAGACATTGGTTTGATTGGTCAATACTTGATAGAATGTCATAGGATACCATGTGATATTATACGGATTTTATATCTAAATTGTGTGATTGATGCATTGTTTATACTGATATGATCTTCTTACTCGTGATGTTCGACCAAAAAGAAGTGATTTCGTATTTTTACAATTCAGTTTCTATAGAGAAAACCCAAAAAGATTTTGTGTTTCTTATGTTTGAAAAACCAAAAAGATTTTATTTTTCCAGCTTCCATAAAAATCTTAATTGTTGGTTATTTTTGGTTGTTCTCCTTTGCAAAAAATTGAATAAGAAGTTGACAAGGGGTCCTTCTCCCAAGTTCTCTTCTAGATAGAAAGAGAGAGTGTGCAGAAGAACAAGACAAAGACTACATAGTGTTTGTTGATATTTGAAGATGGATGACAATCTTCTGAAGCTGTTTTCAAGGGGAGTCTGTTGGAGCATATTCTGGTGACAACGAGCTTGAAGATATTATATCTTAGTCTTAGAGTCTTTGACTTGTAATTGATAGAATTGTTAGCAACAGTTAAAGGGGAGTCTGTTAGGACATGTTTTGTAACTGTTGATAACAATATTGTAAACACAAGTCTCTTAAATACTAAGACTTGTAAACACCTATTTATAGGACTTGTAAACACCTATTTATAGGACTTGTAAATACTAAGACTTGTAAACACCTATTTATAGGAACATACAGCACTTTAGGTGAACTTAACAAGTTCGCTCCTAAAGACGCTTCGCCTCTCTGTGAACTTAAACAATATTGTTATCAACAGTTATAAAACATGTACTAACAGACTCCCCTTTAATTGTTGCTAACAATTCTATCAATTACAAGTCATAAACTCTAAGACTAAGATATAATATCTTCAAGCTCGTTGTCACAAGAATATGCTCCAACAATAGGCAGACCAAGGAACATTTTTTAGAATATACTTTTACTCAGGCAGGTCAAGCAGATTGCTAATATTCAGATCCTTCTGAACTCATGCTTTAGTTTCAGACCTAAGTTTTTCACTGTGATTTAAGTTATCATGTTTTGGGTAGAATTGATTATGACCTAATGGGTCCCACACTCATATCTCAAAAACTTATAATTAAATTAATATGAATTAAATGAATTCTTGATGAACTTTGATGGACCCACAGCTTATCAGGTAAACCTTCCTTTCCTCATGATGTTTTGAGCACCTAATTGAGCATAACTACCATGGGTTTACACAACTTTTCAGGGAAACTCTGACAAAATTTGATCAAAAACATAGTACTACGGGCTTACATGTTCAGAATCATCAGAAGCTCGGGGTCATAGCACTACGGACTTACATGCCTTGACAAGATATCCCTTCCCAGTTACATATTCCCAAAAAGAAAAATATTTACAAATATATTTATATGTACGTCTTTAGACATATCTTTTTGTGTTTTTCTTATAGCACGACATTAACATTGCGTGTCTTTTTGCTCAGATTTCTGCTTTGCAGAGTAACTGTGCACTATCATTGAGTGTCTTTTAACCAATTGCATGTCTTTTCACTATATAGATATATAATATTTACATACTTGTATCAAGTCAAGCTCGCAACTCCTTTGAGAAGGGTCCCGGTTAGTGCAATCCCAATAGAACAAGGGTTATCCACAGTTCATCAACCTTTATGTGTAAGTTCTATATTATTAACATGAATAGCAAATTACACTAATCTTTGAGTTGTTCCCCACTAAGGCCATAATACTATTTTGTTCAAGTGTATCACATGCAGAGCCTATCAACATATCCAACATTGATCCTAACCTTTTCAATTTAATGCTTTACATGTGTTGATCCTAGCCTTAAGAACCGAACATTCATATTGTAAGGTCCGGATTCTTGAGGATCTTCAATCAACGATTTCAACAGCGTATTGAACCTGGCGAAAACAGACTCGACACGTGACTTGTAGGTATAATCTAAGAGGACGAGACACAATTCAACAATCAAATGATTCGTATGTTGATATGAATACTGAATACACAATACAATCGTTCAACAACTTGTCTAACCTGTCTCTCTCATTCAACCTGAATACTGTTACAAACACATCTATTTATACTAAAATAGAAAGTATTCGGTGGGCCTGGGCCTGGACCGCATACTTCAAGTATGCTGCCTGACTGCATACTTCAAGTATGCTGCTGACACTGAAGTATGCTGCTAGATGAAGTATGCTGCTGCATAATTTCTTGCTTCTTCCAATCTTCATCTTCTAAACTTCTTAACAACTCGGTGATTCTTTGATTGCGTCAGCCTATTATATTTTTGGTCCTTACAATCTCCCCCTAGGCTGATGCATTCAAAGAAGTCTTCAAATTTTAAAATTGACTGAATGATCACCGCCTCTTGGAATAACTTCTTTCCCATAGCCATTCCCAAAACCTTCACGAATGACTTTGCGGTTGTTGAGGCTGTTGTTTTGTTCACTTGCTTTCGTTCTTTTCTTTGGAGTTTGATCCACCTAGAGATCATTATCAGCATCATTAAAATCATCATTTTTTTTAGAATAGTTGTTAGGAGGAGGATTCCTAATAGCCTATCTCTTTTGCAATCACTTTTATGATGTTTGTTGATCGGTACTTTCTCTCTGTCAGTTTCGGTTTCTAAAGAGTCAACATCTTCTTGTGATTTTCAGCATTGATGACACTTGGTGCAACAGATTGATATGTTCTTCATCATTGTTGGAGCATATTCTGGTGACAACGAGCTTGAAGATATTACGTCTTAGTCTTAGAGTCATTGACTTGTAATTGATAAAATTGTTAGCAACAGTTAAAGGGGAGTCTGTTAGGACATGTTTTGTAACTGTTGATAACAATATCGTTTCTTCATAGATAAGTTCGCCTGAAACTAGTTCGCCTGATACTGCCTGAGCGAACATAGTAAGTTCGCCTGAACTTTACTGAGCGAACAAGATCCAAAGCGAACTTGATAAATTCGGCTAATCAATAAGTTCGCCTGTAACAGATTTTCAGCACTAAGTTCGCCTGCACAGCTGTAAGAACTTAGGAAGATGAGTCTTCAACCCAAACACGAACCAACAGTTTCGAAAATCATCATTTCTCACTGATTTGTTGGAATTTGAAGAAATTGAACCGTAGGATTTAGTATTTCATGATTTAGAACACTTCTATTGGATTAATTTCACCAAAAACACCTTCAAATCCCCAAATTCAGCCTTAAAATCAACCTCAAGAACTTGAAAACTCCATGAAAGTGAAATCTTGCAAAAATGATCAATTTCTTGTTAAATTGTACAAAAATCGTCACTAATCACTCACGAATCACACACAAATCACGAGCATAACCTCTGATACCACCTGTAGGTCCACATGACTCTGTAGGTCCACATGACTCCAGTACGGATCGATCACGTGACATGACATATCAATGACACGGAGTGTGGAATCCAACCGTATCAACGTATGTATACACAAAATGACAATAGAAACGATAACAATCAGCAAGTATATAATCTTCTCGTTGTATTCAATCAATCACAGAGTTTACCGAGTTCAAAGACTTAGTTTTAAAACAGAAACTATAAACATCTATTTATAGACACAATACCTGCTATAGGAGAACTTAATAAGTTCGCCTCTAATGAGACTAGGCGAACTTGATAAGTTCGCCTCTCATGAGACTAGGCGAACTAGTTAAGTTCGCCTCTATCAGAACTTATACAAAGACTTAGACAAACATTAACATAAAACATAAAGACAATAAGATCTAAACTATTACAAGATTTTGTCTTACACATATGTCCTAACAGACTCCTCCTTGACAATAGGTTGATCTTCTGTCCTCAGTCTCTATGATGAGCTCTTCCACTTCTCTGGTAGTCTGCTGCATGCATGCACTCCATATCTATGACAGATCTCCAACACCCGTTTATACTGCAATCATTGTTCTCTCCATTCATCAGTAAACATGCTTTCATTCTTTCTTAGAGTCCTCTGTCTTTCTTAGAGAAATTAATAAGATTCATTGCATCATAGAAACTTACAATGACTTTATTATCTCTATCTTCAACTCTAGCTTCACCGGTATTCACATCAACATACCACCATTTCATATTACGTAGAAAGTCTTGTGGTATCTTCTTCAATGGATTCTTTTGCACAGCTCTTACTCGTTTGAACTTATACTTCCAAGTCACAATACCAGTACTTGAATCAACATTCTTCACTCTCTTTCCCTTCTGTGGTTTTAGCTTTTCATACTTTCCCGATCCACCTTCTCTTCTGATCAAATTTGCAATTACATCAGCTAATCCAAACTTGGATCTATTTATCAGTGGTTTCGTAGCTAGACCATTCATTTCACACCTTGGAAAGGTATTGAAATACTTGATCCTTGGCTTTAAGTACTGAACACCATCAGATCTCTTGAGAGCAAACAATTTACTTTCGTCATCATAGAACCATCTTTCGATTCTTCCAATACAACACTCTTTATTTACATATCTTTCCATTTGAGCTGGTTGTATAGGAGACTTGGGTAACACTTTCTTCAAGCTGTTAACTACTTCTCTCCACTGTTCTCTAGTCATACCTGTATTTCTGTGCATCACAGATTCTTCTATAGTCTTAGGAGATACAGGACGAGTAGTATCAGCATCAGTATCCATCTTGGATTGAGCAGTATCATTAGGCTTAGCAACGTCTTCAACAGAGTCCATAGAATTTGTCACTCCTTCATTTGAGAACTCAGGAATAACATCATCTTGGATGAAGTTATAAGGAACATTCAGACCGTCACATCCTTCATAAGTAACTTCAACTTTACTCTTTTCTATTTCAATCTCCACAATTTCAAGGAACATTCAGACCATCACAGCCTTCATAAGTAACTTCAACTTTACTCTTTTCTATTTCAATCTCCACAATTTCTCCTTCTTCAACCTCATTATCTGTCATAACATCTTCAACATCATTAAATATTTCATCAATATCATCTAAACACTCTAATTTCTCAGCTTCTTCTTTTTCAGCATCAGAATCAGTTTGAAAGAATTCAAGTAACAGAATCTCTTCGTTCACTTCAGAATCCTTCTTGGTTCCTTCAATATTTCATGATGTAGACTCCCCTGAACTCTTGATATTGGATTCACGTCAGCGTATTGACGATCACCCTCAATATTGCCACTAGGATCATTGTCATCACCATCCTTTCTTTGAATAGACACAGTATGACAAGTATCATGGATCCTTAACTCCCCCTGAGCGTCAAGACGCTAAACAAGTTTGGATACCAATAACTTCATGTCATCAATCTGTTTAGCTTGAGCTTGAAGGACCAACTGTCTCTGAGCATCAGTAGTCATAAGAGTATCTACCTGAGTCTGCAAAGCAAGCACTTGTGATTCAAGGTAGGTAATCCTTTCAGAATCAGAAGACTGTGAAATACCAGCAGAAGATGAGGTAGTAGGTTTAGGAACAGGGGTAATCACAAGAGACGGACATTTAGATGACGGAGGTGTAATCAGTAAGGATTCAACAAAAATAGCATCCTCAACACTTGGAGATGAATATGCAGCAGCAATTAAATCATACATAAGCTTCTGAGCTTTTGGAACTGGATTAACTTTTCTCTCAGAGTTAGAACTCTCATCAATTAATGTTCTCTTACCAAGTACTGAACCGGAAGGAGGATCCCGAACAGACTTATGCCTCGGATTTTTGGCTGTAGATTTAATTTGCTTCCCTGCATTTGCCAATGGCAAAGTAGCCAACTTCTCATAGTGATCTGAGCTAAAGTCTCTAGACGAATCAGAGTCAGTAGCTTCAGAATCAGAAAGAATTGTTTCACTTGAACTTGTATCCACCACATTCCCTTCAGCTTCATGAATGGGTGAGTTTATAGCTTCATCAATTAAAATCATCCATACTAAGACCGAAGTCTTGTCATCTTCATGAGAAACATCTTCAACTTGAACTGGTTCATTAACAGGAATATGAACCTATTCTTGTGGAATAGGAACTTGTTCTTGAACGTGTACCAGAGCTTGAGCTTGAACTTGAGCTTGTTGTGGTTGTTGTTGTGGTTGTTGTTGTTGTTTTTGGTGAGCTTGATTATGATCATGTCCCTGAACTAACTCCTCATGATGAAACCAATTATCGTTAAGAGGCTCAACAAAATCTGGATTGATTATGTGACCAAACAGAGGAGTCGGAACTGGAATCAAAGCAATATTTTGTTGTTTAACCTTGGTACAATGAGTAAAGATTCTTTTGGACATAGGAGTCAAGGTCAAACGTATAGGATGTTGTGGTAAATAAGAAACCCTTGACCTTCAGGAGGATTGATTTGCATGACCAACTCACGGTATATATACAAAGCAAAATTAAACCGTTTGTTCAGGGTCAACGCAACCATTGCAGCTTGTAACACACTCTTTAGTCCATCAGTGCCAGCTTTTGTGGATATAAGCACTGGATGATGACGTTCATAAAGTACCTCCATTCACCAAACAGAACACCTTTACTGGCTTGAGTATCATTAGGTTTGCCTCAGTAACCCATCCTCTAAAAAAACCCCATGATCAGTGTTCCAGTATACGAAATAGGGTCATCGTTTGTGCCTCCCAATGCTAACACAGCACAAATAGTATCAACTGATATTGCCACCTCTATATTGTTAACTATAGCGCGAAGCACATGAGGTTCAACATCAGTGTCTTGATGAACTGTATCCCAAAATTGTTGGATATATGGCAAACTTATGTATGGATTTGCTGATAAGGACACATGTAATCGTGAACGATTTAGGAAGTTAATGATTCCTTGAAAATTAGCGGCCTCAGGCATATGTGGATCTAAAACGCCACTTGATTATGTTTGTACTCAACACGGCGACCCATCTGTAAATGTATTGGAAATAGAACAAACATTAGTAATATAACAAACACACATATGATAAACACATGATATACACACACAAATACAGAAACAAAACAACAAAAAACAAACTACATTTTTTCTTACAAGTCCAAACATTACTAAACCTTTAGGTGAACTTAATAAGTTCGCTTAGTGTTGCAAGAGGCGAACATAATAAGTTCGCCTGAACAAGTTCGTTGATACAGATTCATCATCAATTTCCCAAAATGTTCAAATCGTCGAATCTTTGCAAATCAAACAAACCATTATCATTGATTCTCAACAACTAAACACTATTAAGCTTCAATTTCAAGTTTTAATAATTATAAACATCCTATTAGATCAAATCCCAGACCGACAATCAAATACGATGAACACGGGGTCAAAGGAACAAATTCCCATCAATTTATCGGATAAAAATAAATGTATCTACCTTAGATAGAATCGCAATGTAAAATCGAACAAGATGTTACCATGAAAATTTCAAACCAAATAACCCGAATTCAGAATTTTGACAAGTTCGCTAAACATTGAATATGTTCGCTCAGATGAAGTTTGATCAAACAATACAATGGATAAAGAAATATGTTCGCCTGAAAAGATATTTATCCTCACAATTAAGTTCGCTTAGTTAGGCGAACTTGTTAAGTTCACTTCAAACCTTTACTTTGAACAATTTTGTCAACCGTCAACACATCACATTCTTGTGAACATCCATCTGTAGCATGTATCCGATCCAATCTCAAATCATTTTAACCAAAATAAAAGATAGAATTTTCATGGAAGACATAAACAAAATCTTTTGGGATTTTATCTGTACAAACGGAATCACATTATTTTGGTTTTTATCTGAGAAAACTGAAACACATATTTTTGGTTGAATATCATGAGTAAGAAGATCATATCAGTATCTGAGCAATTCATCACACACTCTATCAAAAGCTATGGGTAACCTATGATACTCACTGAAAGATGATATTCATGTGAAATAAATTCACTTATTCCTTTAAAGATGATATGAAACAATCAATCTCATTCTTACGCAACTCATATCTTTTTCATTCTATGCAATTTTTTCAATTATTTTATAAATTCTTTATATTCATGACTTTCACAGATTTGTCTCTATTCTTTTCAAACGATTCACTTTTCTTTTCAACCTTTCAATCAATTTGAACAATATTTGAAATAATACACAATAAATTTCAATGTAAATAAGATCAGGTTATAAAATGCTCAATTGTTCATACCGAATTTGTAATACAAAGCATGAATTCTTAATTTGCCAGATGAAAAACATCGTGTACCCCACATATATGCCCATCAAAATTAAAATTCCACTAACTTCAAGACATATACGGTTTATTGCAAGATTAAATCAGTCTCCAACATGAAATTATCTCTATTAGCACAAGTATAGAATAGCAGATCCCAAAGGATACATGAATCAAGATGATTCAGAATCAAAAGATGCTAATAAATTGGCTTTAGAACGAGAATCAATAGATTCAGGTAGGAGGATCCAACTATTATCTAGATAATCTTAAATGGAATCAGTATAGATTATGTATTTAAATGATCCAAGGGTGAATATAAGTTCCAACAGATGTAGTTAGAAAGCATATCTTACTTCAGCAATACATTACATGTTTTTGGGGGCATGGGCAGTGAAGTGAACTGAAAGGATTTGTGCTAAAGATATAATTCGATATTGGTCTCATGAATTTTTTAAAACCATATATTCTTTATCTGATACTGATCTTTTACACACACACCAAGACATATAATGGATTCAAATCACAGATGTAATCATATCATATTTAATTTTCACACTACTATTGGTTAAAAAACGCTTCTAGTCTATTGACAATTCAAGTTTCAAACTCATATTCAAAGTAAAACAGATTATCAAGAGTAGAGCATTTATAACACTATCATTTCTTATTTATGCAGACTTTGAAATTTAGATCAAATCAATATACTTTAAACTATCATATATCAAACATATCAAAGGTCTCCTATGGTCATGTGTGATGAACTATTCACTGATGTACTATTATTTCTTCTCTAACTTCAAATGATGTCAATTTTATATTTTTCATTTTGTTTTGAATTTTTATAAATAATAATTTTTTACTGAAATTTAAAATGTAGAAATGTAATAAAACAATAAAACAAATTTAAAACAAATCTCCCATGAAAAATTGTTTTTGAAAACTTTTATTCAGGATTATCATACCACTCATTTTGATCAGAAATTCAAACCTGTTACGATCAAATGCCTTGGTAAAAAGATCAGCAAAATTATCATCTGCATGTACCTTCACCAGCTCAATCAACCTTTTATCTGCATAATCACGGATAAAATGATATCTAATTTCAATGTGCTTTGTTTCACTGTGCTTAATAGGATTATTTGTGATAGACATTGTAGCAGTATTATCAATAAACATGGGGATTCCTGTAAAATTCAAAACGTAGTCTCTTAATTGTTGTTGGATCCACAAGATCTGTGAACAACAACTTGCAACAGCAATGTATTCTGCTTCACATGTTGAAATGGTGACCGTAAACGATTACCCAATAACTGGTAACCACATGTTGTAGATTTCTTGTCCAAACAACAACCACCAAAATCAGAATCAGTATATGCATTGATTTCAAAGTTAGAACCATGTGGAAACCATAGTCCCAATTGTTGAAGCACTTTTGTGTGACAGACCCTCTGGATAGTGTCTTAGCTTTAATACTTGTCTTATATGTATTAATCTTTGTATGATAGTTTCTATATGTATTAGTTATCGAGTTGTAATTTCTAATGCATGTTATTGTTGTATAATTTCTCTAAGTGTTTTGCGCACTTAGCATGTGCGCAGGAATTACTTCCTGTGTGCTTATCAAGTACGCAAGAACACTCTATGTACTTGATAAGTACGCATGAACAGTTTGCCCTGCGCACTTGTTAAGTGCGCAGAAATCAGGTCTAGTATAAATAGAATAGGTTGACAAAATTTATGCACGCAAACATTTGCACTCAGTATATTCTCTCTGTAACCTTTCAAGTTTATAATAGACGTAGTTTGAAAGTGATTTCGTTGTCGGTTTACTTTGTGTTGCTTGATTCTCCACCTAGTCACGGGTATTCCGCACCCGGTCCGACTAGTCATACACCCACAAGTAACGATCCGAGACACCCAGGGACCTACAAGTGGTATCAGAGCTTTTCTCTTGATTTCGAGTGTTGGGAGTGTGTTAGGAGCATCTTCTACACATCCTACAGAGATTTTGCAAGCAAAAGTGGGTGCTTTTGTTAATTTTTGTGATAAAATAGGGGTAGCTTTTGAGCACTATTTTAGAAACAAAAATCACTCAAAAACCGACTTTTGTTGTGTATTTGAGTGTTTTGAGCATCAAAGGTTGGTTAGAAATGAATTTCTGACCCTTTGGCTCATTTTGTTTGGTCATATCTTCAATTTAATCTGTCTCCGGTGAGATTCCAGTGACCGGAAAAAGTTGGTGACGGTTGGTGAAAAAGTGACCTGCGTACTTACCATATTTGGCAACAAGTACAGTCTTGCTGCGTACTTACCAAGTACGCAAGACCATATTTGCTGCGTACTTAAGTGATCTCCTGCGTACTTATCATTTTCTCATGCGTACTTGTCAAGTACGCAAGAGCAAATTCTAAATACGCAAGACCAAGATTTTTTAAGTGCGTAAAGCCAGAGTCAAGTGCGCAAGTTGTTTTGACTTTTCTGAAATTTGACTAAGTGTCACACTATGGCAAATCTTCAGAACCTTGGTAACCTGCTTAATTATGACAATGAAATCGGAACCCCGCAAAAACCGCCAAAGCTGCTTAATGTAAATGATTATTCAAATTGGAAAGCACGCTTTGAACATTATATCTCATATACTGATTCCTCTTTGTGGATACCTATACTTGAGGAGTATAATCATCCAACTTATACATATCTTGATAATGTTGTCCCCAAGCCTATTTCTAAGCTAGACGAAGAAGAAAAGAAAGTCTATGATAGAGAAAAGAAAGCACATGGATCTATCACAATGGCCCTAACTAGAGAACTCTTTCACAACTTCAGAGGTTATGATAATTCGAAAGATCTCTGAAAGGCATTGTAGAAAAGATTTGAAGGGAACAGTGACATCAAGAAGAGCAAGAGATATCTTCTGAGAAAGCAGTATGAGTGCTTCAGATATCTAGAGAATGAATCTACTAATGAACTTATATCTAGATTCTATCATCTTCAAACTGAGTTAAAAGCTATCCTGATGAGGAATTAGTTGAAAATTTTCTGGATGCTTTACCACCAAATTTTGAGATGTATACCAGTCTGCTGAGAGAGAACCCAAAGTTCTATGAGACGATGATTGAAGAAGCAATCGGTAAGGTTCAAGCTCATAATATGAACCTGAAAAGAAATGAAAGCTCAGGAAGACCTCAAATCGAAGACCCTTCTATGTATTACGGGACGTCTTCCACAGCTAAATCATCTGGTTCTGGTATAGCCTTATTCTCAGGGAACTCTAATGAAGAAGATAACTTGAATGGTTGTGGTGGTCATGCATGCTTTACAGCATCTGGATCTGGTTCTCACCACCAACATCCCTCAAGGAATCCTCCATCTACATCTTCAGCTAACCAGACTGCTATAGCTAAGATAGCTGAAGATCATGTAGCATTATTTTCATCGTGTATGCTTGCCTTTGAGAAATTCATTGGTGGCAAGCTTACAGATCCTAAGACAATTGAAGAAGATTTTAATCAGGTGGATCCAGATGACATGGAGGACATGGATATTCAGTGGAATATGGCCATGATCTTGAGAAGGGCCAAGCGTTTCTTAAACAGAACTGGCGAAAATTTTATTGGTGGGCATTCAAATGCCAAGATGGGTTTTGACAAATCCAAGGCCAAGTGCTACAAGTATCAGAACTTTGGACACTTTGCTTGTGAATTTCAGAAGGACAAAGCACCTGCCTGAGGATTCACAAGACCAAGCCAGGGAAACAACCAAGGAAACAATCAAGGGTGCAACTCTAACAATCGCAATCAAAGTCAAGGTGGAACGTCCAATGCTTTGGTGGCTCAACAGGACGAAAGCTTTGATTGGTGTGTTCACTTGGAGGATGCCCTTATTGCACAAACACAGGTTGGGCTAATGGCTAAGATGATGGAGATGATGGAAACAGAAGAACGGGAAGCGTCTGTAGCTGACCAAGAGGAGTCTACAACTGCTTTTGCCCTCATGGCCATTGGGGAAGCATCAAGTTCATCAACTGAGGTAGACTCTAATTCTTTTGCTGTTATTTCATGTTCCAAATGTCTTGGCTTGAAAGAAGAAAACTCAAGGCTTCAGGACAAAGTCGAACCCCTTCGTATTGCAGCGTTAAGCTACAAGGAAAATGAAAAACGTTACAAAGATTCAATTTAAACTTTAAAGAAAGAGAAACACGATTTTTCACTTAAAATCAGCGAACAACAGTTTCATTTGGATGTTTCATACAAGGAGTTAGAAAAGAGAAATAATGAAATTACCAAGCTGTAGAATGAGGTCTTACTGTTGAAAGGTAATATTGAGAAGTTGAAAAATTCTCATTTTGTGGTGGAACACTACGAGTCTGTAGTGAGGCAAGTGAATGGCTTAGGTCTGGGTACTAATGCCATTCCTCCACCAGTTAGCGGGAAATTTTTCAACGGATTAATTGACATTGATTTGTCTTGCCTTGATGAGTCCTCAAGTCAGGATGATTCTTCTAACAAGGATGATTCCTCAAGTAAGGCTGACTCTGCATCTAATGAAGAGTTCTTTACTGCTTCTGATGATGGGTCTGAGAACACCCGCCCTGAAGGAGTAGTATCCGAGGAGTTTCTAGGTGAACAAAAAGTTAAGAAAAACATTATCACTGATACTGATAATTGTATTTTGACTGAACCCGATATCATTGAATCAAATGAAAAATTAAAAGTGATGCTTTATGGGGGATATAAAAACATTAATCAAGTTAAGAGAGAAGCTTTTTCAGCTCATTTTAGGCTTGGTTATCAAGAAAATTTGCAAAAAATTTATATTCCCAAAAACCAATCATCATCAGGTCAAACTACTGTTCACCAAGCAACTTCTCCTGCTCATCATGCTGAGTCATCTAATGCCAGATCTAATGAGCCTTATAGGAGGACTTACAAAGAAAAGAGAACTTGCTTTCACTGTGGTATGGTTGGTCACATTCTTGTGAACTTTCCTGCTAAGAACCAAGGGAAACGGCCAATTCTTTCACAACCGGCTTTTATCCCTAAGTCACCACTAGTGAAGCATTCCAAAAGTCCAAAAGCAAATGTGGTGAAACCATAAGTAAAACCTATGATAAAGCCAAAGATCACATCTGACGCTAAACCATCTGTTTCAAAAAGGGGAAAGCTACCTGCTAAACCTAGTGCATCTACCTCTGGTAATGCACCAACTGGTGAGAAACCTGTGGTGAAACTCTCTAAGTCACAGAGGAAAAGAAGGAACAAGAGATTGAGAAAGCTGGAATAGTTGGCTGGAATTCAATCTGGTGAAGCTTCCATTAGTTCACCTGCTGCTGTTGCATCTAAGTCTACTGTTCCAGTTAAGAAAAAGAAGAGGTCCTGGAATAACAAATCCAAAAGTTCTCAATCTCCTGGTCCCAAATTTTCTAAAGATTCATCCATTTTTGACAGTCACGACTGTGAATTAATTGAGGTTGTTTATTTTAAGAAAGACGGACGACCCAAGACCACTATGGCTTAGGTCTCCAAATCTAATTAATTTCTTGTGACTCGTGCAGGGACATCCGAAGGGTACTATCTCTAATCATTGGTATGTAGATAGTGGATGCTCCCGGCACATGACAGGTAACATGGCCCTGCTTCAAGATGTGAAACCATTCAGAGGCGGCTATGTGGCCTTTGCTGGAGAGAAAGGCGGTAGTATCACGTGTCAAGGCATGGTTTCAAATGGTTGTGTCAGCTTCGACAACGTTAACTAATGCGAGCAGCTGAAGCATAACCTGTTGAGTGTCTCCCAAATGTGTGACAAAGAGCACTCGGTTATGTTTGACAAGACTGGATGCATGATTCTCAAACCTGGTTTTGAGGTTCCTGAAGACTGGATTCTGATGCGAGCGCCAAGGAAAAATGATACCTATCAGATCGACATGAGCGTGGCGAAAACCACATCATATGTTGTTACTTGTTTGCTTACCAAAGCGACAGAGCTTGACTCTATCTTGTGGCATAAGAAACTCGGACACATTTCTTATCGAAAAATGAATCATCTTGTTCGAAACGGTTTGGTAACCGGTGTTCCTAAGCTGAGATTCACCATTGCAGATGACTGTATGCCTTGTAAAAATGGCAAACATCAACGGAAATCTCACAAGCCCAAGCTCCAAAACTCCATCGATACCCCTTTCGAGCTATTACATATGGATCTGTTTGGCCCCATAATTATCATGAGTATTGGAGGTAAGTCATATTGTCTGGTTGTAACTGATGATTTCTCACGTTTTTCTTGTGTGCATTTTTTAGGTACAAAGGATGAAACTGCTGACATTCTTCAATACTTGATCCTGAGCTTGGAATCTCTTTGCAAGTTGAAGGTTAGAATAATAAGGAGTGATAACTGAACTAAAGTCAAGAATAATTTGATGGACATTTTCTCTCTCAAGAAGGGGATCTGTCACGAATTTAGTTCCCCGTACACACCTCAGCAGAATGGAGTCGCAGAACGAAAGAACTGAACCTTGATTGAGACTGCAAGGACAATGCTGTCAGATGAAAAGCTTCCTGTCACTTTCTGGGCAGAAGCAGTTAATACAGCTTGTCACGTCTTGAACAGAGTTCTGGTTGGGAAGAGGCACAATAAGACTTGCTATGAGTTGATCAACAATCGACCTCCCAATCTTGACTATCTAGTTCTTTTTGGTAGTCCCTGTTCCTTATTGCTACAATACAAAGACCGCAAGTCTAAGTTTCATGCAAAAGCAGTGGAAGGCATCTTCTTAGGATATGTTACCAACTCGCCTTGCAAGAGAGTGTACACTATAGGAACTCGTACTGTCTAGGAATGGTTTGAAGTGGATTGTGGTAAACACAACATTCCACCAGAACCAACTGGTCCAGCTTGGGGTTTTGATTATGATGCGCTATTCAAATCTTTCAACCATCCTGATTTGTCTGCAAATGATGCCGCAAATGCATATGAATTATTTGGTGGCGGTGATGACTCCAGTTTCTCAACATGTGCTACCGCACCGATTGTAACTCTTGATTCCAATGTTGCATCTGCATCTGGAACTCATGACTATGATAACATTAACGATGTTCATGTTGACGGAAATGACGCTTAAGCTAATCCTAACACTCATGTAGGAAATAAAGCTCCAGCTGATCCATTCAACATTGAATCTTCTTCGTCTGGAACACAGGATATGGGGGAGTTAAGCACGAACCTCGATTCAAAAATTCAGGAACCGAATGTACCAGAGATGAGAGTGCATAAGAATCATCCAATTGACAACATTATTCGTGATCCTCATGCCGGTGTTCAAAATCGTCATAGAACCATTGCTGAGAACACTAGTTTGTACTCTGAGATACTTGACACTGGTGTCATGGAAACATGTTTGCATGCTGCATTCGTGTCCCAGTTAGAGACGAAGAATGTGAAGGAGGCTCTCGCTGACAACTGCTAGATTGAGGCAATGCAAGAAGAACTGTCTCAATTCCAAAAGTTGCATGTGTGGGATTTGGTTGACTTGCCAAGAGGTGTACAACCAATTGGAACCAGATGTGTGTTCAAATGCAAGACGGATGATCATAATGTTGTAGTGAAGAATAAAGCAAGGTTGCTTTTTCAGGGTTTTTATTAACAAGAGGGCTTAGTTTACACAGATGTATATGCCCCAGTTGCTAGACTTGAGGCCATTCGACTGTTTCTGGCTTATGCCTCCTATGTCGGCTTCAAGGTCTATCAACTTGATGTGAAGATTGCTTTCCTATATGGAAAAGTTCATGAAGAGATCTATGTCACTCAACCTCCCGGCTTTGAAGATCCGCATAATATCAATAAAGTGTTTAAGCTAGACAAAGCACTTTATGGTCTTCATCAAGCACCTAAGGCAAGGTATGAGACATTATCAAAACATCTACTATCAAATGGTTTCGATCGTAGACAGATTGACTCGACCCTCTTCATACGGAAAGCAGGAGGTGATATTCTTCTTGTACAAGTGTATGTCGATGACATTATCTTTGGATCTACAAATGAAGAGATGTGTACGAAATTCGAACAGGTGATGAAGTCCAAGTTTGAGATGAGTAACATGGGTGAATTGTCGTTCTTCCTAGGTCTGCAAGTCAGAAGAGAGGATGGCCTTTATCTGCAACAAACCAAGTATGTGCAGGACATCTTGTCAAAATACAAGATGAATGATAGCAGTACTTATGGTACACCTATCACCGTCAATCATGTCTGCATCCAGACAAAGATGGAAAGGATGTGGCTTCAAGGTCTATCAACTTGATGTGAAGAGTGCTTTCCTGTATGGAAAAGTTCATGAAGAGATCTATATCACTCAACCTCCCAGCTTTGAAGATCCGCATAATATCAATAAAGTGTTTAAGCTCGACAAAGCACTTTATGGTCTTCATCAAGCACCTAGGGCATGGTATGAGACATTATCAAAACATCTACTGTCAAATGGTTTCGATCGTGCACAGATTGACTCGACCCTCTTCATACGGAAAGCAGGAGGTGATATTCTTCTTGTACAAGTGTATGTCGACGACATTATCTTTGGATCTACAAATGAAGAGATGTGTACGAAATTCGAACAGGTGATGAAGTCCAAGTTTGAGATGAGTAACATGGGTGAATTGTCGTTCTTCCTGGGTCTGAAAGTCAGTCAAAGAGAGGATGACATTTATCTGCATCAAACCAAGTATATGCAGGACATCTTGTCAAAATACAATATGAATGATAGCAGTATTTATGGTACACCTATCCCCGTCAATCATGTCTGCATCCAAACAAAGATGGAAAGGATGTGGATTGCAAATTATACCATGGGATGATCGGATCTCTTATGTATCTCACAGCTTCAAGGCCCGACATAATGTTTGTTGTATGTTTGTGCTCAAGGTTTCAGTCACAACCGAAGGAGTCACATATGATAGCTGTCAAGAGGATTTTCAGATACTTGAATAGGAAACCCCGATTGGGTCTTTGGTATTCAAAGCAGCAGTCATTTGACTTAAAAGCCTATACTGATTCAGACTATGGCGGTTGTAACCTTGATAGAAAATCAACTTCTAGTGGATTTCAATTCTTGGGAGACAGTTTGGTTTCTTGGCAGTGTAAGAAGCAGTCAACGGTTTCTGTCTCACCATGTGAAGCAGAGTACATTGCTGCAGCTAGCTGCTGTTCTCAGATATTATGGATTCAACATCAATTGAGAGACTATGGCTTAAACTTCACTGGAACTCCACTGTTCATTGACAACAATGCCACCATGTCCATCACAAACAACCCGGTGAAACATTCCAAAACGAAACACATTGAAATTCGCCATCATTTCATCCGTGATTGTGCTGAAAAGCATCTCATTGAACTTGTAAAGGCTCACATGGATGACAACTTGGCTGACCTTTTCACTAAGGCGTTTGATCGATCCCCCTTTGAACATCTTGTCAACTTGATAGGAATGTTCAATCCATAGTGAAAACTTGTTTTTCTTAAATCAATTCAATTCATGAAAGTTAAATTTTATTTTCTTTTAAGTTTTTTTGTATAGTTCTTTTACTTTTCAAATATTTTACAAAAAATCCAAACAAAATAGAAAATGGAGAAAATTTCAAAGTTATCTTGAGAAAAGAGAAAATGATAGTACATCATAAATGATCTAAACGCCATAGACTACATGTATGGGAAATGATTGCGTCATGCTTACTTGATTGTTTAAATTGTTGTGTTTTTAATCTGCTTATTTACAAGTTATTTGAATTGTTAGTAGGCTGTAAGCGTCTTTGAATCACTAGTAGTGTGGAAACTAAATCTAGACTACAACTGTGATTTGAACCCATGTATGCATGTGTGCGTGTGTAAAAGAATACAAAAAGATCATTATCAGATAAATGATGTAAGATTTTAGCAAATATTTTCTTAGGAGACCAGTTTTGGGTTATGTCTTTAGCACAATTACTGCGGTTCATCTCACTGCCCATACTCATAAGTATGCAATGGGAAGTTGGGCCAAGATATGTCTTAACATCAACCGTTAAGCTTATATTCACCCTTGAATCATACATGATTCATTGAAATCAAATCCAGATAAAAGTTGGATCACCTTACCTAAATCCTCAGACTCCATATCTATTAACCTGAATCATCATATGATATTCATAGAAGAAAATCCAATCAAACCAAGACATCTGAATCACTCGATTCTGAATCTTATGATTCTTGATAATCCTTATGGATTCTGCTTCATTTTTTCTGTGCTAAACGATGTAACTTCATTCTGGAGATTTGAAAATCTTTGGGAAAATCTTAGATGCCTTGAGATAGTGCAATTTACATTTTCGTAGCATATCAGTGGGGTACACGTTGTATATCTTAAAATTAATACCTTAACACACAAGAACATGATATAAAGATGCTTATGGTTTCAAATATCATAATATTGTCAACTTGAATTACTTGTTTATGTGCTTATTACGTATGAATAAATAGTAATCCATGACATGATCCCATATTCTTTGACGTTTATCTTGTATCATTTTTGCTATAGTTTAGCCTGATATGATCCTCTGCTCGTGTCTTTGAACAAAAATAGTGTATGTGTATATACTTGTATATTTCTATCTAGAAAAGATCAAAAAGATTCTAAGTTTGTGTACAGTTCAATTTTAATCAGAAAAGCCAAAAATATTTTTGTTTAACCTTCTTGAATTGACTTTGAATCCTCTTGATTGAATGTGTTTATCTTGTTCGTTATTTGACTTGAAATCTTCATAATTTGAGTTGAAAGTTTGAGCACACAAGGGTCTCTGCGTACTTGGTAAGTGCGCATGAGGTAAACCTTGCGTACTTAACAAGTACGCAAGACTTAGGTCATGCGTACTTAGTAAGTACGCAGGAGTTAAGTCCTGCGCACTTAACAAGTACGCACGACCAGTTTGTGTTGGGTATATATACAGCAGTTAGAATTTTTCTTGGGTTTCATCTCATTTCACGACTGTTGAATACCTCCTACTCTTTTTCACTCAAGTTTTTAATGTGTTCCTAATCGATTTTCCATCCCGATCATTGTTTCATCTTCACCTTAATCATCTTTGATGAGAATCTCAGTGCATTTCATCCATAAAATCATCTATTATTAACAGATTCGTTCAAGGGTTTGATAGTGAGGATTTAACCGATTTTGGATGTTCTTAATGAAAATTAAGACCTAAATCTAGTTATAAGTCACTAATCGAAGCTCCTTGACTCCTAAATTGTCTTTTACACGGTTTGATTTTGCTTTTAACCCCTTGTTTGACTGTGTCGGACCAAGGCTAGGTCAAAATTGACGAGTTTAGCAACTCATTGCTGTTGATAGTGGTTCCATAGGTCCTAATCATGTATTTCGACCTTGTGGGACCATAATCCACAACAATGCCTCACATCTGTTGAATTTTGGAATTTGAAATTTGGCTAAGTGAAGGTTCCTGCACATTTAACAAGTACACAAGAAGTAATTCACGCGTACTTGCTAAGTACGCAAGAACTAACCCCTGCGTACTTGCTAAGTATGCAGGAAGGACACTTGTGAAAAATTTCTAAGTCTGAAATTCAGTTTATTGTGTAGTTGCTATATCAAGTCATGATTGATTCATTTCCACTGATGCTTCTTGTTCTTATTGTGTTTATTGTTTGTTTTTGTAGTGATGGCTCATGCATTTACCAGCGAGTTCAATCTACTGGCTCTAACACAGCCCAAGTGGATAGGTGTTGCACTTCAATATAGGGAGATCATCGACTTCCTGAACCGATCGAAGATCAGCTATGCCATCTCTGCTGATCCTATTGTCTCAAGACCGTATCTGGAGCAATTCTGGGAATCTGCTGATCATGACTGTACAGTAACCCCAAACGTCATTAGGGCTACTGTAGCAGGTCATGACATTGCTATTTCTGAAGACACCAGCAAACACGTGCTACAGTTTAGGGACTTATCAACTGATCCGGTGAGTTACCCTGACTACTTCATTGATGGATGCTGGAGACAAAGGATGGGGTATGTCGGTACCATGGGCTGCTCATCATACAAGAAGATGTGGGTACTTGATCAGTGGCGTTACTTCGCTCACGTCACCTGTCTGCTAGAAAGGCTGGAAAGGATGCCATGGTGCATGAGTTGGCGGCTGCAATGGTTGGCCTCTCTCTCAAGAAGGGTTATAACTTTTCAAAATATATCTACAAGTCTATCACCGATCAGATCAATGCTGCTGATAGGTTTAGATTTCTATTATACCCTCGGATCGTGCAGTTGTTGATTAATGATGTTGTACCTAATATATCGGCAATTGGAGAGAGACTTCAAGTCAAACGGGTGGCCAATAGAGCTTTCTCACTGTTCTTAACTCCAGGTAGTGTAGAACCTACCCCTGAGCTTACTCCACTCTTTGGCCACCTGATTAATGAAGCATATGTGGCCCATGCTGACTTAAGATGGTATAGTGCCGAGTCTGAGCCAGAACTTAGTCAGCACAATGATGAACATCAAGAAGAGGAGGAAGTTGGATCTGAAGATGAAATTTTTGAAGAAGAAGGAGATGAAGAACAGGTAGTTGGAGGTGCTGAAGATTCCGACTCTGAATCGACCGAGTCAGATTCCTCTGATTCTGATGATGCACCATCCCAGGCACACCCAAGAAGACTGACGAAGGTGACCTGTAACATCCAGGGTTTTTCCCGATCGATCACTCCCCATTCATATCAATAAAATTTTTTTACGTTTCACAAACGTATATGAAACTTGAACATTTACCCTTATATAAGATTTACTTAAGTTTGAAACAAATGTATTTGGAAATCTATATAAATATATATATATATAAATATATATATATATATATATATATGCATCGATATGAAAATAAATAGAATCCTTAAAACTTTTAATATCCAATTATATAAATAATATAATTACAAAACTTTTGTTCTTTAAATATTTATAAACTTATAAATTAGTTTATAAAAGTATAAGATAATAATGAAGGTATGAAGCTTATAAATACAAAAAGGAGATTTTATAAAAATAAGACATATTTATTGTTATAAAAGACTAGGGACTAGATCTGCTAAGACCTGAAACCTGTTTTAAACTAAATTAGCATTTTAACATAGAATGTTAAACCTTCAAACTCCAGGGACCAGTAGTGTAACTCACCCAAACTCCCAGAAACCAAACAGGTCTCAGGTTCGAGTCCCGCATCACACCGGTTCCCACCCTTTTCACATGAAATCGCGATTTTTGTCCAAATGCACTGAACCTCGAACTCGCCTCCCGCGTGCGACCAAACCCCAACGAAATTCAATGCTCGGACACGGCCCGAGACCCGCGCATTCGTCGAATTTGAACTCGGCCGTTCAACCGTCACCTCCCCAACCGTTCACACATTTAATGCCCAAATTGGCTATAAATACCGGCTCCTACACCTCAACAACATCACTCCAAACCTCTCTCAAGTGCTAATTTCATGAAATCGTACTCACATTTCCCGGTTTGAAATCGCGACCGCCGACGTCAAGACCCATCTCGTTCACCCTCAATTCAACACCATATCAGGTAATTCGAAGGTCCCTTTTCATCGATTTCGTGCTATAAACATTTGCCCTCTGTCAATTTACGATGACAGAGGGATTCCAATTCAAATTTACGGATTCTAGTTTCTAGGGTTCATATGGAATTTGGGAGTGATTTGAGTTGTTGCTTTTAAATTTCTATTTCGGGTATAAACACAAATGAGGCAGTAGCCGGATGGTTTAAGCGCAGGTGTGTGTTTGCGAACCGGGCAACCCGGGTTCGAACCCGGTTAACTCAGTTTTGCTTCCTTTTATTTTTTTTAGCCTTTTTAAAACAGTTTAAATACTTTTAATAATTTTATAAATTATGTTATATACTTATAAACTTGAATCCAATTTTTATATATACTTTTACATTTCCAAGAACATTTTAATTATTTAAACTTGAGTAAAACTTATAAAAAGATTAATTCTTTAAATAGTTTTAAATACTTAAAAACCGTACAAAAAAATATACACTTTTAAACTTTTGTTAAACTTATACGGAAACTATTTATTGTAAATTTATTTTCTGAATTAAAGAAGTTCTCGTAATTTAAACTTACAAACTTTTAAAACTTATATAACTTTTATAAATAACCGAAGACTTATAAACTTCGGTATTTTATAAAATTGTATCCAAGGCCTATTTGTTTATTTAGTGAAAATAAAACAGAAAATGAGTATACAATTATAAAAACAGAAACTTTAATGTATCTAACTTCAAACTTATACATTTTATAGAGCTTACAAATTATATAAACTTATATTTTTATTAGGACGTAAACTTCATGAGAAAATCCTATTTAAACATCTTACACACTTGTGAGTTCTCATTATTTATTTAAACTTATAAACACTTACACTTTAATTGGTAAAGTAAATGTTTAATACGTAAACCCTTTAATAAATCTTAAATGATTTATATCGCTAAGATAAAATAATTTTCTTGCAAATAATTATATACTCTTTAAATGATTATTATTTATCCTTAACAATTATTTACACTTTAAAAAATTCCTATTAATCTTTTATTTATCCTTTAAAGGTTTTTTTTCTTTTTATATAAATCCTCAAGGACTATTTATTTGTCTTTACAATAATTATTAGTAATCTTTAATAATTATCCATGCTTTAAATAATCATTTTAAATCTTTAAATAATTGTTTAGTCTTTCATTTAACAATATGTACAAATACTTAGAAAACTATTATTACCTATTTGTGTGTAATTAATAATTATGAAACTTTTAAATAATTATCTTAATTAATTATTCTAAGCTACAAACTTATTAAATTAATATCCAAGTCTTACGTTTAAAACTTTTATTTTAAACTTAATTTAAATTTTATAAACCCAAATCAATCCCATCCCATATTTGGAACCCTAGTCGAAGCTTGAAATCCTAGATCCTTTGTATTAAACTTCTAGAAATAAACTTGAAACTTTAGACTTATATCCTTAGACTTATTTTGAGGACATTCTCCCTCAAAGCCTTGCTAACATCTACTCTTGTCGGATACTCCTTCACCAATTCCAAGTGAGTATACTTAGCCCCTTTTTCCTTTCTATACTTTTGGGGTGAAACATGTTCAAAAGTTTAAACTTATACAATTCTTGTACAACTACGAGTAGATGCTTATTCTTATGTTAAACTTGAGACTTGTATGCTTAGATTAAACTTAAAACTAGCATATTCATTAACCTTGATCAAGCCTATGGTAACAATGATAGATCTATTGTATTTGACCAATCCACCTTGATTGATTGACCCCTTCGGGGGGGAGCCCTTGGTGAATGTTACTGAATTAAACTTTAAACTTGAGACTTATAAGGGTAACCTGCGGGTTATGCCTAAACTTGGTTGGAGGGTTGAAGTGCACAATGTTTAAGATACTTGTTCTCATACTTACATTATAGAATGCATATATCATAGTGAATTGTAATTCTTTCCAACTACTTGTTAAACTGTGTCAAAACCTTTGTATCTCACCAACTATTTTGTAGTTGACAGATTCTTTCGCATGTTTCAGGTTCTACATCATGAGACTTGTTTGTGATCACATAGGACGCTTTGGACCTAGACTACTTATTAAATAAATGTTGTATACTTGTTATTTCCTTTGTATTGAACCTTTGAATCTATTTATTAATGAAATATTGAAACTTTAATAGTCAACCTTGTGCTATTGAACAACCGTGCCCGCCCCGACGTATAATCCGCCGTCGGTTGGGGTGTGACATGACCCTTCCCGAGTCATCTTCCAAGAGAAAGCGACAAGAGACTAGCAGTGAATACGAGCCCGATTCGGACTCGGACGCTGCTATACAAAGACATAGGAGAAAAAGTATTAATAAGCAACGGGGGGATAGGCCGCAACAAGCTATCCCTTATGAGGTAGAAGTCAGTGCTCAGAGGTAAGCACATGTAACGGCTGTGAGTACTGATTCCACTTCTACCTCACCTTCACAACAACTTTACAGGAGACAGCGGAGGAGGCCACGTGTAACAACTGATGTGGCAATCATTGCTATCACAGCGGAGGTGCCTATGATAGTGTCCCTCCCTGTACCATCTGTCCAAGTGTCGGTGGCAACTCCAATTTTAACCGAGTCTGTCACTATCACTCCTACCACCATTCAAACAACCATAATCCCTACCTCAATCCCCACAACCACTCTTCAACACATCAGTCAACCATTTCATGAGTTCGATTGGGTACATCATCATTAATCAACAGTTGCACGAACCGTGGGTATAATAGAAATCTAAACCTCTCAGCAGCATTGATCTGATCGGTGATAGACTTGTAGATATACTTTGAAAAGTTGTAACCCTTGTTAAGAGAGAGGCCAACCATTACAGCTGCCAAGTCATGCCCCATGGCATCCTTTCCCGCCTTCCTAGCAGACAGGCACATGATCATGATGTGCGTGAAGTAACACCACTGATCAAGTACCTACATCTTCTTATACGAGGAGTAGTCCATGGTACCAACATACCCTATCCTTTGTCTCCAGCATCGATCAACGAAGTAGTCAGGGTAAGTCACCGGATCAGTTAATAAGTCCCTAAACTATAGTACTCGTCTGATGGTGTCTTCAGAAATAGTAATATCATGACCTGCTGCAGTAGCCCTAATGACGTTTGGGGTTACTGTACAGTCGTAATCAGCAGTTTCACAGAATTGCTCTAGATATGGTCTTGAGATAATAGGATCAGCAGAGATGGCATAGTTGATCTTCGAGCGGTTCAGGAAATCGACTATCTCCATGTATTCAAGTGCAGCACCCTTCCACTCGGGTTGTGTTAGAGCCAGCATATTGAATTCGCTGGTAAACGCACGAGCCATCACTGCAAAAATATACAATGAACACAATAAGAACAAGAAGCATCATTGGAAATGAATATACACGACTAAGTATAGTACTTTCACAAAGAACTGAAAATCCAGACTTAGAAAATTTCAGAAATTCCCTTCATGCGTACTTGGTAAGTACGCAGGGTTTATGTCTTGCGTACTTAGCAAGTACGCATGACTTATGTCCTTCGTACTTGTTAAGTACGCACGACTCAACACTTAGGCAGATTTTTTGAAAATCCAAAATCAGAAACTTGTGAAAAAAGATGATGATGTGGGTTCCCGGTGGGTCGAAAATCATGTTTACGAACAATGTAACCCAACCCAACACCAAGGATGCACTATAACTTGGTCATTTTGACCTAAGTGTGGACCCACGTAACCCCACGGTTAAACCAAGGGTCAAAACCTAGATCAAATCAAGTAATGGACAAATTTAGAAAGATAAGGCTTCAAATGATGATATTAAACTTGTTTTAAGGCATAATTTGACTAAAAAATGCCCAAAATCGGTCGAAATTCCATCTTCACCTTCCCAACTCATCAAGCCGAAGCATCGTCTTCAAGGGGACCTAATCCTCATGATACACGGATCACTACCCTAGAAACTCAAGTCGCGAGTCTTCTTGAAACGGTACAGAAATCAAGAGAAGAATCTGACAAGCAATAGGGACAGATAAACTCTTTGATTGATGAAGTAGCCGCTTTGAAGAAACAGCGGGTGGCTGATGACAAGCATCGGTTAGAGCATGACACTATGGTGAAATTGGTCTGTGATATGGCCAAGACGCTTGCTGCTCAGGGGGAGAAATTGAAGGAGCTGTTGGAGAAGCAACCACCTAATCCTAGCAGTGAAAAGGCTTGTCACTTAGTTGATCTGACCGAGCAGTGAAGAGGCTTGTCACTTAGTTGATATGACTAAGGGTGATGATCAGGACAAGGATCCTGAAGTCGGACTGAGCGGAAGTGAGCTGCAATCGTCGGCTTGGGCAATTGTTTCCATTTCTGCCGTGCCAATGGCTAAGGGGGAATCCACTCAGAGTGAAGGTAGAGGTGATGCTTCAGGTGACAATAAAGGAAAGTCGGTGGCTGACGTTCTGAAAGATCTATCTGATGATGTGTTGGATGATGTGATCTTATTCTTAGAGCCAGACTATTCCAAAGAAGCACAGATCGAGGCTCTCTGCAATCTGGAAGAGTGAGAGATCGACTCTGGTGACGACTAGGATGAAGAAGATGATCTTAGCTGTGAAGTTCGACGAGGATAAGAAGTTGTTTGCAATGAAGCGAGCTGGGGGGGTTTCAATACTTGAAACCAACCAGCGAAGCTTTCAACTCCTTGCCAAGATACGACCTCGTGAACCTAGTAAACCGAGAGCTGCTGGGTCACTCAAATAACGCAGTAGCGATGGGTTTGTGGCAGGTTCAACAGCGAGAGGTAAGATCTGGGAAATTCAAAATGTTTAAGCCTCAAGTGCCCAAGCGAGTCAGGGACAAGAACACTAGACATCCTGTGACTAAGAGAAGCTTAAAGAATCTGGTATACAAGCCAGTGCTATGTGAAACCAAGATTCCCCTGAGGAAGTTATCTCAGGATATCCTCGGTAACATATGGTACTGGTACGTAGATCCTAAATTGGGCAAGGCAGTGGTGATTGGAAAGGTGTGGTCTGATAGTGGAAGCTTAGTGCCAAGGAAACTGATCAGAGTGTTTGATGAAGTTTGCTTCATAAACTTCTCTGCGAAAGATCTGGAGGCGCTAGCTGACAAGTACTGCATGTACACGGACGAATGGACAAAGTTCCTTGCTTCTAAATACGACAAGGTGATCAAGTTCTGCCTTGACTACAAGAAGAAGATGGAAGCTAAAGTTGGGGAGCAGTGAAGACCGAAGACAATCCAGAGCTGTTGTCAAGGGGGAGTTTGTTGAAGCACTTTTGTGTGACAGACACTCTGGATAGTGTCTTAGATTTAGTACTTGTCTTGTATGTATTAGTCTTTGTATGATAGTATTTGTATGTATTAGTTATCAAGTTGTAATTTCTAATGCATATTATTGTTGTATAATTTCTCTAAGTGTTTTGCGCTCAATATATTCTCTCTGTAACCTTTCAAGTTTATAATAGACAGAGTTTGAAAGTGATTTCGTTGTCGGTTTACTTTGTGTTGCTTGATTCTCCACCTAGTCACGGGCATTCCGCACCCGGTCCGACTACTCACACACCCACACGTAATGATCCAAGACACCCGGGGACCTACACCAATCTTTGTTCTCCTTTCGGATAACGAAATATTCTCTTTACTGCAATCAAATGAGACTCTTTTGCTTTTGCTTGGAAGAGGTTAAGTACATGAGAGATCCAATCATTGCACGGTAGAGTCGGTAATCAACTTCCTTCCCATCCGGGTCAGAATTCAACTTATGATTGACCGGAATCGGAGTATCGTATGGGGTACTGTCCTCCATCTTGAACCGGCTCAAGATGTCTTTGACATACTTGGACTGATGAATAAAGAAAACATCTTCCTTTTGATTAACTTGAAGTCCTAGGAAAAATGATAACTCTCCCATAGCTGACATTTCAAACTTCGATTTCATAACACTCTCAAACTCTTTGCACAACCCTTCATTTGTAGAGCCAAAAATAATATCATCTACATATATCTGAACCAGTAGGTATTCTCCCCCTACTTTCTTTATGAATAAGGTAGAGTTAATTTGGGCACGTACAAAACCATTGTCCACAAGATGTTTAGACAACGTTTCGTACCACGCTCGGGGAGCTTGATGTAGACCATAGAGAGCCTTATCAAGCTTGAAAACTTTATGGATTAACTGGATCTTCAAACCACGGCGGCTGATACACATAAACCTCTTCCTTGACCTTACCATATAAGAAAGCACTCTTCACATCTAATTGAAACTCCTTAAACCCTTTGTATAAAGCAAAAGCAAGAAACAACCGTATAGCTTCAAGCCTAGCAACAGGAGCATAAACCTTGGTGTAATCAATTCCCTCTTGTTGATTGAGACCTTGTATAACTAATCGTGCCTTATTTCTCACCACAACACCGCGATCACCTTTCTTGCATTTAAACACCCACTTAGTACCAATTGGATACACACCCTTTGGAAGATCTACAAGATTCCAGACTTTGAGTTTATTAAACTGAGCAAGCTCTTCCTGCATTGCTTCTATCCAATTGTTATCATGCAAAGGCATTTCGAAATTCTTCGCCTCAACCTGAGAAATAAAACATGAATGTGAGCATACATCAAGAACACCAGTTTCCTTAATACATGTATACAAGCAAGTGTTTTCAATAATAGAACGTGTTTGCACTCCATCTCTCAAATTCCCAATTATATTCGTCACCGGCTGATCTTTGAGTTCCTTGATTGATGCAACTTCAGGAACCGGCAACACATCAACTTGAGTGGTATCATATTGATAAGACAAATCCTGATTAAATGGTATTTCTGAGTCCAGATTTGTAGGAATCTCCCCCTAAGCATGTGTCGAATTAGAAGGTTCATCAACTAACAAAGGATCAGTAGAAGAATCTTGAAAAATAACATCTTCTTCCTCACTATCAGAATCTTGTGGTCCCGAGCAAGAAGCAACATTAGGATCTGGAGCAGATGTAGATGGAACAGATGAATATGGAACTGCAGTCGATAGAAAACCACCATTATGTGCATCCCGACAAGACTCATATAATATAGCAGCTTCCTCAGGAGAAATATCAGAAGGTATATGAAAAGAGTTGATTAAGCTATCATAATCAAAAGCCCAGTCTGGTCCAATCGTCATTTGAGGTAAATACCGATTTGAACAATCAATATGAAACCATTTCTCAACCTGACGAGTCTCTTTGTAATAAACCCTCTTGGTAGTAGAATTATCAACATACCCCAGAAAGATCCCTTCAATACCCTTAGCACTGAACTTGGTTGGGACAAATCTATGTAGGTCTACATGACTCATCTACAGATAGATCTCGTGACGTGACGTATAGAAGACACGGAGTGCGGAATCCAACCGTATCAACGTATGTTTACACAAATTTACAATAGAAACGATAGCAAAACAGCATGTAAATAATCTTCTCTTTATATTCAATCAATTACAGAGCTACAGAGTTCAAAGACTTCTCTATTTCACGCGCTTAAAACTGAAACTGTAAACATCTATTTATAGATACAAGACCTGCTATAGGTGAACTTAACAAGTTCGCCTATAAGAGACTAGGCGAACTTGATAAGTTCGCCTCTAATGAGAGAAGGCGAACTAGATAAGTTCGCCTCTACCAGAACTTGTATAAACACTTAGAAAACATTAATACAAAACATTAAGACAAAAAGATCTAAACTATTACAAGCTTTTGTCATACATTTATGTCCTAACAGACTCCCCCGTGACAATAGATTGATCTTCTATCTTCAGTCTCTATGACGAGCTCTTCCAATTATCTGGTAATCTGCTGCCTACGTGCACTCCATATCTCTGACAGATCTCTAGCGCTCTTTTATACTGCAATCCTTGTTCTCTCCATTCATCTGTCCTCCTTGGCTGCTCCTGCATGATTCAAACAAGGTAGTTAGACAGAGGTACCCAAGCCATAGTGGTCCTAGGTACGCCCAAAGCATCTATGTAAGATAATTCTTGTAAACACATATCCTTATCATTCTCTAACACTGTGATTCAGCTGCTTTTGATTTAGTTTTCCAAACTGGTGTTGGTTTAACAAACTTTTTCGTTGCTTGAGGAGTACCAACTTTAGGTTTTTCTTCCTCTTTAGGTTTTCTACAATTCTTGTTTTCATAAAAAACATTTTGTTTGTTCTTAGCAGCATTCCAATCACCATCAGAAGATTTAACTTTGGGACGCTTATTCTTCATTGCCTTAAGTTTTTCAACCTTCATTGGCTTAGAATAATGCTTTTCCCTTGGTGTAGCTCTCTTGTTTTGCAAATAATAGGGATCATAAGGACGATGTGTGCAGTTTCTTGCTATGTGACCAGCTTTGCCACATGTGTAGCATGTCCGTTTCCTAGCATGCGGAGCATAGCCTGGTCTGTCGAACCATGATGGTGACTGCTGAGGAGAGCCTGTGAAGTAACCTGCATTTTCACAGTTCCTAGAAAACCTTCTATCAAACACTTGGTCATCATATCTATCACAATTTCTGTGATTCGATCTAAAACAATTCCTATTAGAATTCTTAACATTTTGAATAAAATTCATTTTTGGTAAACCATTGAGGCAATTGTTTAGAACTTGACTGACTTGTATATGGTTTGCTACTTTCTCTATTAAGGGAACGGTTTTTATTTTTGACAAAATGATGATTTTTACCGTTGGCAATTTGTTTTTCTTCCCTTTTTAAAGTACCACTTTTAACAAATGTGGATGTCAAACTCCCTTTCAACTTATCCCTTTTTGAAAAAGTACCATTTTGAAAACAAGACGATTTGGTTTTAAATGACGGAGACTTAGACTAAAAAACGTGACCATCCTCCTCATCATTACTCCCACATTCCTCGCTATGCCCTCTACTAATCCTGTTGCTGCACAAGAATTAGATTGGTTAGTAACGTTCAAATATTCTAATACAGGACTAGCAGTCACAGGCATTGACTGCTTGGATGATGAAGGTTGATTCGGCTTACAACCCACACCATATTCCATTTCAACGTCTTCATGTTGCTCACTGGGCCTTGAGGTAAAGTTTCCATTGAACGGATGTTCAACAGCATGATAACCAATCCCTGTATTCCCTTTCTTTCTGGCTTGGGAATCTATCATGTCATACATCACTGATCGAGAGTGTTCAATTTTATCGATTGTTAGTTTGGTGTTTGCCAGTTGAGTCACAACTTCATTCAAATTTAAGCTAAGGTCGTCTATCCGTTTTAATGCATCACGATAAAGACATTCCTTATTGCTATAATCTATTTCAAGTTTTGAAAAATCATTTTTGCTTGCTTCAATTGTATCTTTGAAAACCTTTTCTAATCGTTTGTGTTCTGAATTGGAATATCTAAGCTTTGATATTTCTTGAATTAATATATCATTATCATGTTTGTAACAATTGACTTTCTCACTACAAATAGAAAAGCAAAGATCTTTGATTACCTCAGTGTCTTGCTGGCTCACAAGTGTCTTTGATTCACATGAAGAAGGTGTACTATCTCCATCAATTTCAGAAATATCTATTGAACTGATATGATTAAGAGGACACTGTTTATCATCCATATCATAAGAGTATAAAATAGAGATCAGCTCACTCAGGGATGTCTGATACATATCCTTGGTTTTCTTGATGGCGATGCAGTTGAAGTTCCAGGTTATTGGTAAAGAGTTGAGCAACCTTTTGTTGATTTCTACCTTTGTCAACTCTATTTCAGCACTCTTCATCTCCGTCATCAAGTGTGTGAATCTGAGCTTCCAAGTTTTCACCTCTAACATGATTGAACATATTAAACTCTTGCTTCAACATCTCCTTTCTAATTTCTCCCATGTCACAAGTTCACGTAACAAAAATTATTCACACCCGATGACGAGTACTTTGAAAAATAGCAAACTTTGAAAAACCGCGAACTTTGAAAACCTTATACTTAAACTACCTCAAACTTTTGAACACCGCAAACTTGAGAATACCGCAAACTTGGGAGCACCGCAAACTTGAGTCACCGCAAACTTTGATGACCGCAAACTTGAGTGACACCGCAAACTTTGGTGACCGCAAACTTTGGTGACCGCAAACCTTGAGTGACCGCAAACTTTGAGTGATCGCAAACTGCAAACTTTGGTGACCGCAAACTTTGTGACCACAAACTTGGTGTGAATCGCAAACTTGAAGTATAACGCAAACTTGAAGTAAGAACCGTAAACTTGGATTCAACCGCAAACTTGAAGTCAGCCGCAAACTTGGAGTATAACCTCATACACATAGATGATGACCGCAAACAATTATCTTTACCGAAAGATATCTTTCGTAGTCTCGGGAAGTGTCCAACTTCAAGAGATTTATGGGAGGCATTGAAGAAAAAGGGTGAAGCAACTTCTCAAGCGTTTGTGGTCTTGATTAAACAAGAATTGGAGAAGCAGAGTGATTCTGAAAGTGTTTCTTCTGCCGATTTAAGCGACGGTGAGAGTATTAGAACTAGTGAAAGCACTCAGTATACCGAGAGTGAGATGATGACTGAATAAAGTTTCCAAACAGTTGAAGATGATCTGAGTGACTAAGAAATTGATGCAGAGCCTGTCATTATTGACCAAAAGGGTGAAGCTAATTCTCCACCTAGTCACGGGTATTCCGCACCCGGTCCGACTAGTCACACACCCACACGTAACGATCCGAGACACCCGGGGACCTACAAGTGGTATAAGAGCTTAGCACTTGATTTCGAGTGTTGTGAGTGTGTTAGGAGCATCTTCTACACAATCTACAGAGATTTTGCAAGCAAAAGTGTGTTTTTGTTGATTTTTGTGATAAAATAGGGGTAGCTCTTGAGCACTATTTTAGAAGCAAAAATCACTCAAAAACCGACCTTTTGTTGTGTATTTGAGCGTTTTGAGCATCAAAGGTTGGTTAGAAATGAATTTCTGACCCTTTGGCTCATTTTGTTTAGTTATATCTTCAACTTTCTGTCTCCGATGAGATTCTAGTGACCGGAAAAGTTGGTGAGGGTTGGTGAAAAAGTGATCTGCATACTTACCATTTTTGGAAACAAGTACAGGATTCTTGCGTACTTACCAAGTACGCAAGACCATTTCTTGTTGAGTACTTAACTCCTTCCTGTTTACTTGTCATTTACTCCTGCGTACTTGTTAAGTAAGCAAGAGCAAATCTTAAGTGCGCAAGACCAAGTTCTTAAGTGCACAAGGCCGGAACTTAAGTGCCCACATTGCTTTGATTTTTCTGAAATTTGACTAAGTGTTTCACCATGGAAAATATTCAGAACCTTGGTAACCTTCTGAATTATGACAACGAGATTGAAACCCCATAGAAACCACCAAAGCTGCTTAACGTAAATGATTACTCAAACTGGAAAGAACGCTTTGAGCATTATATCTCATACACCGATTCTTCAATTTGGATACCCATTCTAGAGGGTTATAAGCATCCCACGTATACATATCTTGATGAGGAAGTTCCCAAGCCTATCTCCAAACTTGATGAAGAAGAAAAGAAACTTTATGACAGAGAGAAGAAGGCACACGGATCTATTACTATGGCCTTGACCAGGTAGTTCTTTCATAGCTTTAGAGGATACGATAACTCCAAGGATCTCTAGATGGCTTTGTAGAAGAGATTCGAGGGAAACAGAGACATCAAGAAGAGTAAGAGGGATCTTCTTAGGAAGTAGTATGAGTGCTTCAGATATCTGGAGAATGAATCCGTAGATGAGCTTATCTCTAGATTCTATCATCTGCAAACTGAGTTGAAAGCTTTTGACCTCATCTATCCGAATGAGGAGTTAGTTGAGAAGTTTCTGGATGCCCTACAACCGAAATTTGAGATGTACACTATCTTGATGATAGAGAACCCAAAATTTTATGAGATGACAATTGATGAAGCAATCGGAAAGGTTCAAGCACATGATATGAACCTAAAAAGAAAGGAGAGCTCAGGGAAACCTCAAATACAAGACCCTTCTATGTATTTTGGGACGTCTTCCACAACCAAGTCATCGGGTTCTGGAATTGCCCTTTTCTCAGAGAACTCTCACGAGGAGGATAATTCAAAAGTTTGTGGTGGTCATGCTTGCTATACAGCATCTGGATCTGGTGCTCATCACAAGAATTCCTCAAGAAATCCTTCTCCCACATCTTCAGCTAACTAATCTGCAATAGCCAAAATAGTTGAAGATCATGTGGCTTTGGTTTCATCCTGTATGCTTGCCTATGAAAACTTCATTGGTGGCAAGCTAATGGATCCTGAAACCATAGAAGAAGACTTTAATCAGGTGGATCCAGATGATATGGAGGACATTGATATTCAGTGGAATATGGCCATGATCTTGAGAAGAGCCAAGCGTTTCCTGAACAGAACAGGAAGAAAGTTCATTGGTGGGCATTCAAATGCCAAGGTTGGTTTTGATAAATCCAAAGCCAAGTGCTATAAGTGTCAGAATTTTGGACACTTTGCTCGTGAATGTCAAAAGGACAAAGCACCGGCCTCGGGTTTCACCAGACCTAGCCAAGGAAATAGTCAAGGGTACAACAACTCCAACAACCGTAATCAAAGTCAAGGTGGTATGTCCAACTCTTTGGTAGCTCAACATAACGATAGCTTTGATTGGGGTGTTCATCTGGAGGATGCCATTATTGCTCAAACACAGGTTGGTCTCATGGGTGAGATTATGGAGATGATGGAAAAAGAGGAACGGGAAGCTTCTGTGGCTGACCAAGAAGAGTTTACAACTGTAGTTGCCCTCATGGCTATTAGAGAGGCATCATGTTCATCAAATGAGGTAGATTCTAACTCTTTTGTTGTCATTTCTTGTTCAAAATGTTTGAGCTTAAAGGATGAAAATTCTAAGCTTCAAGACAAAGTCAAACCCCTTCGTATTGCAGCTTTAAGCTACAAAGAAAATGAAAAACGATACAAAGATTCAATTGAAACTTTGAAGAAAGAAAAATGTGATTATTCACTTAAAATCAGTGATCAACAGTTTCATTTGGATATTGCGTACAAGGGGTTGGAAAAGAGAAACAATGAGATCACCAAGCTGCAAAATGAGATCTTGCAGTTGAAAGGCAATATTAAGAAGTTGAAAAACTCTCATTTTGTGGAAGAACACTACGAGTCTGTACTGAGACAAGTGAATGGCTTAGGGCTGGGTACTAATGCCATTCCTCCACCAGTAAGTGGGATACTTGTCAACGGATTAATTGACATTGATCTGTCTTGCCTTGATGAGTCCTCGAGTAAGGATGATTCCTCAATTAAGGCTAACTCTGCATCTAATGAAGAGTTTTTTACTGCTTCTGATGATGGGTCTGAGAACACCTACCCTGAAGGAGTAGTCTTTGAGGAGTTGCTCGGTGAACAGAAAGTTAAGAAAAACATTGTCACTGATTGTGATAATTGTATTTCGACTGAACCGGATATCGTTGAATCAAATGAAAAATTAAAAGTGATGCTTTATGGGGGATATAAAAACATTAATCAAGTTAAGAAAGAAGCCTTTTCAGCTCATTATGGGCTTGGCTATCAAGAAAATATGCAAAAGTATTATATTCCCAAAAACCAATCACCATCGGGTCAAACTACTGTTCACCAAACAACTTCTCTTTTTCATCATGTTGAGTCATCAAACTTCAATTCAAATGAGTCTTACAGGAGGACTTTCAAAGATAGGAGAACCTGTTTTGACTGTGGTACGATCGGTCACATTATTATGAACTGCCCGAATAAGAACCAAGGGAAACAGCCAGTTATTACACAGCCAGCTGTTGTCCCCAAGTCACCACCAGTGAAACAGACCAAAAGTCTAAAGAAGAATGAGGTGAAACCACAAGTGAAGCCATTGGTGAAGCCAAAGACCACATCTGAGGCTAAACCAACTGTTCCAAAAAGGGAAAAGCTTCCTGCTAAACCTTATGCATCTACCTCTAGTAGTGCACCAACTAGTGAGAAACCTTTGGTAAAACTTTCCAAACCACAGAGGAGAAGAAGGAACAAGAGATTGAGAAAGCTGTAACAACTGGATGGAGTTTAATCGGGTGAAGCTTCCACTAGTTCACCTACTGCCATTAAATGTAAGCCTATTGTTCCAGTTAAGAAAAAGAATAGGTCCTGGAACAAAAATCCAAAAGTTCTCAATCTCCTGATCCCAAGTCTTCAAAAGATTCGTCCATTTTTTACAGTCACGACTGTGAGTTAATAGAGGTTGTTTATTTTGAGAAAGACGGACGACCCAATACCACTATGACTTGGGTCTCCAAATCTAAATGATATGTTTGTGACTTGTTCAGGGACATCCGAAGGGTACTATCTCTAATCGTTGGTATGTAGATAGTGGATGCTCCATGTACATGATAGGTAACATTTCCCTGCTTCAAGATGTCAAACCATTTAGAGGCGGCTATGTGGCCTTTGAAGGAGAGAAAGGCGGTAGTATCACGTGTCAAGGCGTGGTTTCGAATGGATGTGTTAGCTTCGACAACGTCAACTACTGCTAGTAGCTGAAGCATAACCCGTTGAGTGTCTCCCAGATGTGCGACAAGGATTACTCAGTTATGTTTGACAAGACAGAATGCATGATTCTCAAACCTGGTTTTAAAGTTCCTGAAGACTGGATTCTGAAGCAAGCACCAAGGACAAACGACACTTATTAGATCGATATGATCGTGGCAACAACCACCTCATCAGTTGCTACTTGTTTGCTTCCCAAAGCGACAGAGCTTGACTCAATCTTGTGGCATAGGAAGCTTGGACACATTTCTTATCGAAAAATGAATCATCATGTCCGAAACGGTTTGGTAACCGGTGTTCCTAAGCTGAGATTTGCCGTTGCAGATTACTGTATGCCTTGTAAAAAGGGCAAACAGCAACGAAAGTCTCACAAGCCTAAGCTCTAAAACTCCATCGATACCCCTTTGGAGCTATTACATATGGATATGTTTGGCCCCATAAGTATCAGGAGTATTGGAGGTAAGTCAAACTGTCTAGTTGTAACTGGTGACTTCTCACATTTCTCTTGGGTGCATTTTTTAGGTACAAAGAACGAGACTGCTGACATTCTTCAATACCTAATCCTGAGCTTGGAATCTCTTTACATGTTGAAGGTTAGAAGAATAAGGAGTGATAACGGAACTGAATTCCAGAATAATTTGATGGAGCTTTTCTGTCTCAAGAAGGGTATTCATCACGAATTTAGTGCCCCGTACACACCTCAGCAGAACGGAGTTGCAGAACGGAGTTACAGAAAGGAAGAACAGAACCTTGATCGAGACTGCAAGGACAATGCTGTCAGATGCAAAGCTTCCTGTAACTTTCTGGGCAGAAGCAGTAAATACAACTTGTCACGTTTTGAACAGAGTTCTAGCTGTGAAGAGGCACAACAAGACCTGCTATGAGTTGATCAATAATCGATCTCCCAATCTTGACTACCTAGTTCCTTTTGGTAGTCCTTGTTCCTTATTGCTACAGTACAAGGATCGAAAATCTAAATTTCATGCAAAAGCAGTGGAAGGCATTTTCTTAGGATATGTTGCCAATTGACCAAGCAAGAGAGTGTATAATATAGGAACTCGTACTGTCGAGGAATGGTTCGAAGTGGATTGTAGTAAACACAGCATTCCACCAGAACCAACTGGTCCAGCTTGGGGTTTTGATTATGATGCGCTATTCAAGTCTTTCAACCTTCCTGATTTGTCTACCAATGATGTCGCAAATGTGTACGATTTCTTTAATGGCGGTGATGATTCAAATTTCTCCACTCGTGCCATGGTGCCCATTGTAACTCCTGATTCCAATGCTCAATCTGCATCTGGAACTCATGGCAATGATGATGTTGATGTTGTCCATGTTGATGGAGATGATGCTCTAGCTAATCCTAACCCTCGTGTAGGAAATAAAGCTCCAGCTGATCCAATCAACATTGAATCGTCGTCTATCACAGGATATGGGGAAGTTGAGCACGAATCCAGACAAAAATCTCCAGGAACCACTCATACCAGAGACGAGAGTGCATAAGAATCATCCAATTGACAACATTATTGGTGATCCTCATGCCGGTGTTTAGACTCGTCATAGAACAATTGCTGAGAACACTAGTTTGTACGCTGAAATACATGACACTAGTATCATGGAAACATGTTTGCATGCTACATTCGTCTCCCAGTTGGAGCCGAAGAATGTGAAGGAGGCTCTCGCTGACAACTGCTGGATTGAGGCGATGGAAGATGAACTATCCCAATTCCAAAAGTTGCATGTGTGGGATTTAGTTGACTTGCCAAGAGGCGTAAAACCAATTGGAACCAAATGGGCGTTCAAGTGCAAAACGGATGATCGTCATGTCGTAGTGAAGAATAAAGCAAGGTTGGTTGTTCAAGGATTTTATCAATAAGAGGGCTTGGATTACACTGAAGTATATGCCCCAGTTGCTAGACATGAGGCCATTCGACTGTTTCTGGCTTATGCCTCCTATGTCGGCTTCAAGGTCTATCAACTTGATGTGAAGAGTGCTTTTCTATATGGAAAAGTTCATGAAGGGGTCTATGTCACTCAACCTCCCGGCTTTGAAGATCCGCATAATATCAATAAAGTGTATAAGCTCGACAAAGCACTTTATGGTCTTCATCAAGCACCTCGGGCATGGTATGAGATGTTATCAAAACATCTACTATCTAATGGTTTCGATCGTGGACAGATTGACTCGACCCTCTTCATTCGGAAAGCAGGAGGTGATATTCTACTCGTACAAGTGTATGTCGACGACATTATCTTTGGGTCTGCAAATGAAGAGATGTGTAGGGAATTCGAACATGTGATGTAATTCAAGTTTAAGATGAGCAACATGGGTGAATTGTCATTCTTCCTAGGTTTGCAAGTCAGTCAAAGAGAGGATGGCATCTATCTACATCAAACTAAGTATGTGCAAGATATTTTTTCAAAATACAAGATGAATGATAGCAATACTTATGGCATACCTATCCCTGTCAATCACGGTTTGTATCCAGACAAAGATGGATAGGATGTGGATTGTAAATTATACCGTGGGATGATCGGTTCTCTAATGTATCTCACAGCTTCAAGGCCCGACATAATGTTTGTTGTATGTTTGTGCTCAACTTTTCAGTCACAACCAAAGGAGTCTCATATGATAGCTGTCAAGAGAATATTCAGATACTTGAAAGGGAAACCCCGATTGGGTCTTTGGTACTCAAAGCAGCAGTCATTTGACCTCAAAGCCTATACTGATTCTGACTATGGCGGTTGTAACCTTGATAGAAAATCAACTTCAAGTGGATGTCAATTCTTGGGAGACAGACTGGTTTCTGGCAGTGCAAGAAGCAGTCGACGATTTCTGTCTCAACATGTGAAGCAGAGTACATTGCTGCAGCGAGCGGTTGTTCTCAGATATTATGGATTCAGTAGCAATTGAGAGACAACGGCTTAAACATCACTGGAACTCCACTGTTCATTGACAACAATGCCATCATGTCCATCACAAACAACCCAGTGAAACATTCCAAAACTAAACATATTGAAATTCGCCATCATTTCATCCGTGATTGTGCCGAAAAGCATCTCATTGAACTTGTAAAGGTTCACACGGATGACAACTTTGCTGACCTTTTCACTAAGGCGTTTGATCGAACACGTTTTGAACATCTTGTCAACATGATAGGAATGTTCAATCCGGAGTGAAAACTTGTTTTTCTTAAATCAATTCAATTCATGAAAGTTATTTTATTTCTTTTAAATGTTTTTAGTATAGTTCTTTTAATTTTAAAATATTTTACAAAAATCCAAACAAAATAGAAAACCAGAAAATTTCAAAGTTCTCTTGAGAAAAGAGGAAATGATAGTACATCAGAAATGATCTAAACGTCTTAGATTGCACATATGGGAAATGATTGTGTCATGCTTACTTGATTGTTTAAATTGTTGTGTTTTTAATCTGCTTATATACAAGTAATTTGAATTGTCAGTAGGCTGTAAGCGTCTTTGAATCATTAGTAGTGTGGAAAGTAAATCAATAATACAACTGTGATTTGAACCCATGTTTGCTAGTGTGTGTGCGTAAAAGAATGCAAAAGTTCACTATCAGATACAGGATGTTAGATTTTGGCAATTATTTTCATCTGAGACCAGTTTCGGGTTAGGTCGTTAGCACAATTAATGGGGTTCATCTCACTGTCCATACTCACAAGTATGCAATGAGAGATTGAATCAAGATATGTCTTGACCTCAACCGTTGAGCATGTATTCACCCTTGAATCACTCCTGATTCATTGAATTCAAATCCAGATAAAAGTTGGATCCCCTTACCTAAATCTTCAAACACCATATTCATTATCCTGAATCATCATACCGATATTCACTGAAGAAATCACGTGAAACCAAGACAAATGAATCACTCGATTCTGAATCTTATGATTCCTGATAATCCTTATGGATTCTGTTTGATTTTTCATGTGCTAATTGATGTAGCCTAATTCTGGAAATTTAGAAAATCACTGGGAAAATCGTAGATGCCTTGAGATCAGTGCAAAGTAAGTTCATAGCATAATTGTGGGGCACACGTTGTATATTTATAACTATTACCTTAACACACAAGAACATGATACTAAGATGCTTATGGTTTCAAAGCTTATAATATTGCCAACTTGAATTACTTGTTTATGTGCTTATTACGTATGAATAAATAGTAATCCATGACATGATCCCATATTCTTTGATGTTTATCTTGTATCATTATTGCTATAGTTTAGCCTGATATGATCCTCTGCTCGTGTCTTTGAACAAAAATAGTGTGTGTATATACTTGTATATCTCTATTCAGAAAAGATCAAAAAGATTTTATGTTGACGTACAGTTCATTCTAATCTGAAAAAACCAAAAATATTTGTGTTTAACCTTCTTGAATTGACTTTGAATCCTCTTGATTGAATATGCTTATCCTGTTCGTTATTTGACTTTGACTTCTTCATAATTTGAGTTGAAGTTTGTGAAACACAAGGGTTTCTGCGTACTTGACAAGTGCGCAGGAATTAAACTTTGCGTACTTGTAAGTACGCATGACCCAAACGCGCAGGGTATATATACAGTACTTAGGTTTTTTATGAGTTCATCTCATTTTAAACTTTCGACACTGTTAGATACTCCCTGATCATTTTTACTCAATATTTCGTGTATTCCCGAACGGTTTTTCATCCCGATTCTAGTTTCAACATCAACCAACTAACATTTGGTGAGAATCTAGGACCATTTCATCTTTTAAATCTTGAGTTTGGACCAATTTCTTGAACTTTAAAAACTAGGGTTTTGATGATGCAATTTAGATCGATTTTGGGAGTTTTATAGTGAAATCATGCCCTAAAACTAGTTTAATAACTTCAATCGAAGCCTTAGCTTACCAAATTTGCCCATAACACTCGTTGATTTAGATTTTGACCTTATGTTGGACAGTGGGTTCGCGTCTGTCGAAATTTAGGTCAAAGTGACCAGGCAATAGCAAAAATTCGGTGTTGGGTTTGGTTCCTGTGTTCGTAAACACGGTTTTCGACTCAGTGGTCACCAACATTATCATCAATGTTCACAATATCAGATTTTGAATTCTTGAAAAATTGTCTAAGTGTTAAGTCATGCGTATTTAACAAGTACGCAAGACATAAGTAATGCGTACTTGCAAAGTACGCAAGACCTAAACCCTGCATACATAACAAGTACGCAGGAAGGCCAATTCTGAATTTTTTTCTAAGTATGGATGTTCAGTTCATTATGAATGTACTATACTCGGTCATGTGTATTCAATTCTAATGATGCTTCTTGTTCTTTTTGTGTTTACTGTTTGTTTTTGCAGTGATGGCTCGTGCATTTACAAGTGAGTTCAATCTGCTGGCACTTAATGAACCAGAAATTGAAAGAATTGTTATGGCCAAGACGCTTGCTGCTCAGGGGGAGAAATTGAAAGAATTGTTGGAGAAGCAACCACCTAAGCCTAGTAGTGAAGAGGCTTGTCACTTAGTTGATCTAACTAAGGGTGATGATCAGGACAAGGATCCTGAAGCCAGACCGAGTGGAAGTGAGCAATAATCATCGGCTTTGGCGATTGTTCCCATTTCTGTCGTGCCTATGGCTGAGGGGGAGTCTACTCGGAGTAAAGGTGGAGGTGATGCTTCAGGTCGTGATAAAGGAAAGTCTGTGGCTGACGTATTGAAAGATCTATCTGACAACGTGTCGAAAGATGTGATCTTGTTATTAGAGTCAGACTATTCCAAAGAAGCACAGATCGATGCTCTCTGCAATCTGGAAGAGGAAGAGATCGAGTCTGGTGATGACTGGGATGAGGAGGATGAGGATGTTGTGATTGAAGTTCCCAAGGGTGACGGGAAAGGAGAATATGAGTTTGAGATTGGAGAGATTTTTGAAGCTCCATTCTTTGAAACTAATCTTGACACAGGTTCAGTCGAGCATGTAAGTACTGTTGAGGCGTCGACTGAAGCCTCTCTTACCGACCCTACACCTGTGGATCCAGAGGCGCAGAAAAGCAAACATACGCCTGCAAGTTCATCAAAGGATCCGGCTCCTGTCTTGCAGAAGATATCAATCATAGACAAACATGGAGCGACAGGTATGATCTTAGCTGTGAGGTTCATGGATGACAAGAAGTTGTTTGCAATTAAGCGAGCTGGGGGGTTCAATACTTGAAACCAACTAGTGAAGCTTTCAGCTCCTTGCCAAAGTACGACCTTATGAACCTAGCAAACCGAGAGCTGCTGGGTCACTCAAATCACGTAGTAGCGATGGGTTTGTGGCAGGTTCTGCAGCGAGAGGTAAGATCTGGGAAGTTCGAAATTTTTAAGCCTCAAGTGCCCAAGCGAGTCAGGGACAAGAACGTTTGGCATCCCGTGACTAATAAAAGCTTAAAGAAACTGGTATACAAGCCAGTGCTGTTTGAAACCAAGATTCCCCTGAGCAAGTTATCTCAGGATATCCTCGGTAACATATGGTACTGGTATGTATATCCTAAATCGGGCGAGGCAGTGGTGACTGGAAAGGTGTAGAAGGGAACTGATCAGAGTTTTTGATGAAGTCTGCTTCATAAACTTTTCTGTGAAAGATCTGGAGGCGCTAGCTGACAAGTAATGCATGTACAAGGATGAGTGGACAAAGTTCCTTGCTTCTAAATACGACAAGGTGGTCAAGTTCGACCTTGACTACAAGAAGAATATGGAAGCTAAAGCTAGGGAGCAATGAAGACCGAAGACAATCCAGAGCTGTTGCCAAGGGGGAGTTTGTTGAAGCACTTTTGTGTGACAAACACTCTGGATATTGTCTTAGATTTTGTACTTGTCTTGTATGTATTAGTCTTTTTATGTTAGTGTCTGTATGTAGTAGTTATCGAGTTGTAATTACTAATGTATGTACTAGTCGTCTGTTTTCTCTAAGTGTTTTGCGCACTTAGCATGTGCGTAGGAATTACTTCCTGCATACTTAGCAAGTACACAAGAATACTCTGCGTACTTGTTAAGTACGCAGGAATAATTTGCCCTGCGCACTTGTTAAGTGGGCAGAGATCAGGTCTAGTATAAATAGGTTATGGTGACAGAAGTTATGCACGCACTCATTTGTAACATCTCTGTAACCTACAAGTTTTATAATAGACGAAGTTTGAAAGTGTTTTTGCTGTCGGTTTACTTTGTGTTACTTGATTCTCCACCTAGTCACGAGTATTCCGCACCCGGTCCGACTAGTCACACACCCACACGTAACGATCCGAGACACCCGGGGACCTACAAAAAAATAGAGTGTGATAATCTTAAAATATATTGGTTTGATTGGTCAAGGCTTGACAGAATGTCATAGGATACCATTTGAAATTATACGGATTTTATATCCAAGATGTGTGATTGATATATCATATATACTAATATGATCTTCTTACTCGTGATGTTCGGCCAAAAAGATGTGATTTTGTATTTTACATTTTAGTTTGTACAAAGAAAAACCAAAAAGATTTTGTGTTTCTTATGTTTGAAAAACCAAAAAGATTTTATTTTTCCAGCTTCCATGGAAATCTTCATTGTTAGTTATTCTTGGTTGTTCTCCTTTGTAAAAATTGAATAATGAAGACAGAAGTTGACAAGGAGTCCTTTTCCCAAGTTTTCTTCTAGATAGAAAGAGAAAGTGTGCAGATGAACAAGACGAAGACTACAGTGTGTTTGATGATATATGAAGACGGATGACAATCTTCTGAAGCTGTTGTCAAGGGGGAGTCTGTTGGAGCATATTCTGGTGACAACGACCTTGAAGATATTATGTCTTAGTCTTAGAGTCTTTGACTTGTAATTGATAGAATTGTTAGCAACAGTTAAAGGGGAGTCTGTTAGGACATGTTTTGTAACTGTTGATAACAATATTGTTTAAGTTCATAGAGAGGCGAACTCGTCTTTAGGAGCAAACTTATTAAGTTCGCCTAAAGTGCTGTGTGTTCCTATAAATAGTTTGACTGGTTGGTTGGTGCTTAGCACTACGAGAGTGAAAAAGTTAAAATCGACATTACTTGAAGTTAAAGAAGAGATGATAGTACATCAGTATATGTTCTTTCACACATGACCTTAGACTAACTGGTTGGTGCTTTATGTTAATATACCTGAATTATATGTTTTGATCTAAACTTCAGAGACTGCACAAATAGGAAATGATAGTGTTGTGTATACATATAATTTGAATTGTCAGTAGACTAAAAGCGTCACTGAACCATTAGTAGTGTGAAAACATAATTGCATATGTTACAAATGTGATTTGAACCCATTTTATTCCTGGGTGTGTGTGTTAAAAGATCACTATCAGATAAAGAATATTATCTTTTAATAAAGATTGTCCTATGAGATCAGTTTCGGGTTATGTCCTTAGCACTATTCATTCGATTTGCTTCAGTGCCCATGTCCCAAAAAGCATGCAATTTGAAGTATAATCAAGATATGTACTTGACAACATCTGTTAAACATATACTAGCCCTTGGATCATATTGATAAATCATCTTTACTGGTTCCATTGAATCTATAATCCAGATAACAGTTGGATCCACGTACATGAATCTTATGATTCCACATATATAAGCCAAGACATTGAATCATTCGATTCTGAATACCATTGATTCCTATACAATCCAATTTGGATTCTGCTATTCATGTGCTAAGTGATGTCTCCTCATTCGGGAAATTCGGATAATCTTTAGTAAAATCTCATATGTCTTGAAGATGGTGCATTTTACATTATGTTGGGATACTAGTGGGGTACACGTTGTATTTCATACTTAAATGGTATCTTAACTCACAAGAAAGTGGGAATGAGATGCTTTAGTTCAAATCTTATAATATTGACAATTTGAATTTGTGTGTCATAGCCTGATCCTATTTTCTTTGAATGGATATCGCGTATCATAACATGCAATATCAAAGTCTTGAAAAAGATAGAGTGTGATAATTTTAAAAGATATTGGTTTGATTGGTCAAGGCTTGATAGAATGTCATAGGATACCATTTGATATTATACGGATTTTATATCCAAAATGTGTGATTGATGCATTGTTTATACTGATATGATCTTCTTACTCATGATGTTCGACCAAAAATAAGTGATTTCGTATTTTTACAGTTCAGTTTCTATAGAGAAAACCCAAAAAGATTTTGTGTTTTTTTATGTTTGAAAAACCAAAAAGATTTTATTTTTCCAGCTTCTATAAAAATCTTAATTGTTGGTTATTCTTAGTTGTTCTCCTTTACAAAAAATCGAATAATGCAGACAGAAGTTGACAAAGGGTCCTTCTGTCACACCCCGCCGAAGGCGGAAACACGGAAGTGAGACGAGAGCGGTGCATCCAACACTTAGGCGCAAGAGAATGCTAATGGGTACATTGCAAATTTCAAAGAACCACTACATGCTTACTAAAAGAAAAAGTTTACAAACCAAACAACCAAAGTATCATGCAAATTGTCAACAAACATCAACCCAAATACATAATACATAAACAAAAGCCAAGTCATAATCCCTAAAGTAAGTCCCCATAACTAGTCTTTTCTTCAATTATGTTTACCTGAAAAGCATGTTTCGAAAATGGGTCAACTATAAAAATAGTTGGTGAGTACGCAGGGTTGCGACTCGATAAAAAAAAGTAAGGAAGTTTCAAAATGTAATAGTAACCATCCAAAGATGATCAAGTACACGTGTTAAGATTTAATTACCATGAGCCACAATCAAAACCATCAGACTAGTTGTTGCCCCTGTATCCAGGCGTCGAATATGAACACCTACTATGGCTAATTATGCACCCAAATGACCCTACAAGTCTAGTTGGCATGACCAACCCTGGGCGGAGGTGTCAACCCATATAGTACTATACATAATTCCCGTCGGCTATCCAAACTAATTGATTGTGTTAAAGTGGGGACTTAAAACATTCATAAGTAAACCCAGGTAACCCTAATCCCAAGTAACAACGTGTAGTATGAATAAGCTCCCCCCCCCCCCCGTAAAACAATAAATATTGAAAATTGGGGCCGCGAAACTCACGGGAGAGTGAAACGCGTAAAGGTGTGGTAAAATAATGAAACAGCCAACGGTGGTATCCTAACCAAGTCTTACTAAAAGTAGACACGAAAAGTGTTTAGGAAACCTAATATGAGAGGCTAAGTCAACAAGGTAAACCAAAGGTGGCTATGCAATCAAACGCATACCCAAAACCCGCGCATACGCGTACGAACCGTTAAAAATTGTAAAACCGGCTTTTATATAAGTTCGTCTCCTTAAAACTTTAAGTTTTGGATTTTAATAAATAACATCAGTAGTTAAAAAGTAATAGATGGTAAAATCTCAAGTCACGGTTTCGTTTGATCAAGACACGGTTACGCGCGTAAAGTCCGGTTTACGGTTTAAAAATCCGATTCATCCGAAATTAGGGTTTTAGTGTGATATTAGCACCCAATTTAAATGAGCAAATTGAAGTTTTAATAATGCGTATACTTCTGTCCAAAATACCTTAAGACCTTTATAAAAATATTTTTATACAAAAATTTCCAAAATAGTAACTTTTATAAAGTTTTAATGGACCCTAATTATATAATCATACATAGACATAAAATTAATGTTTGAAACTTTTACAAGTTGTTCATATATATAAATAAAAATTTCTCAGCAAGTTTCATAATTTTTCAAAATCCAGTTTATTTATTATGAATATAACATTTTTATATTTTAACAAATTCGGGAAAAATAGTTAAACTTGTCCAAACTTTACGAAATGTTTACCAAGTCAGTTGTAGGTCCATATGAGATTACATTAAAAATTTTAAGTGCAAAGGTTGTCAAGAAGTATATGATCCCAAATTCATTTGCTTAAATTTAAAAATACCAAATAGCTACTTAAACAACTCCAAAATTCATGAAATTTGGACAAGAGTCTTATTTTATCATATACTAACCACTGTCAAAAATTTAAATTTTTATAAAATGCAGAGTTATTTTTTTCCAATTTCCATGAATTAAACTTGTGTGGATTTTAATAAATAATCTATAAAGAGTTTGGTCACAAAAATTTCCAGATCTTACTTTTAAAGCATATACTACTGTTTGAAATAAAATTTGGGTGCTGGATCAACAATTTTTAAAAATCCATCAAGAACATGTTTGTTCTTGAACATACTAGCTAACTACATGTTTTAATCAAGGATTATACCTTCCAAATCAGCTTTGAATGATAGTGATGGATGCTAAATCTCTGTGATTTCTTGATATTTTACCTACAATCACAATGTGCTTCAATCCAAAGACCAAAACTCAAAATCCCATTTTTAAATCAAGATGAACACATGTATGAACACCAAGTGTTCATACACTTTAATCAACAAATTTTTGAAGAATCAAATCCATGCAACTCATGGTGGATGCTCAAAAGTTATTATAATCCACCAACCCTTGTTAAAATCATAAGATTCAAGCTTTAAAACATCAAAACACCAAATCATAAAAATCAAAGTGTGTAGTGGGTGTGTTCTTGGTGTTCTTGAGAACACATACAAGATTAAAGTTTAAAAATGATGTTGTTTTACCTTTCTAATCCCTGGAACAATGCTCAAATCATCAAAGATTCAAGGATCAAAGCTAGATTGGAGTGTTCTTGAGAGGTAATGAAAGAAAAAAAATGCATGTGTGTGTGATGTGTGTGGATGGCAAGAACAAGGGGGGAATGGGAAGGTTTGGGTCTTTAATAGATGGTAAATGCATTCTTTAAAAAAAAACAAAATATATATATATTTTTTTAATAAAACTTACCCATTTTGTTTTATAAAATTTACACTCTTAAAGCACTAAAAAAATAATTTTATTCAAAGAAATAAATCTAGCATCTAAAATAATAAATTTTGACAATTTTTAAAATACAAAAACTCAAAAGTTTTCAAAAAGTTATAACGGGTAAATACTGGGTGAACCATTTGTGATCGTTAGTTTAATCAAGAATCACAAAAGTTAGCACATATAAATATTAAAGAAAAACATATTTCTCAACTAAATTTAATATAAAAACTATTTTCGAGAATTTAAATTTTACCGTTTATTTAACACGTTCGCGCAGTGTATGCACTTAACTGGGTTTTCTAGTTTGGAACTTAGTGTGTGTCTAGGGCAAAGTTCCTAGAATTCCTACAAACACTTAAAATATATATAACCTTAAAAATTAAAAGTATAAACTTATAAAAAGTCGAGAAACGCCTGAAAAGTTGCGGTTGTTACACCTTCTCCCAAGTTCTCTTCTAGATAGAAAGAGAGAGTGTGCAAATGAACAAGACTACATAGTGTTTGTTGATATTTGAAGACGGAAGACAATCTTCTGGAGCTGTTGTCAAGGGGGAGTCTGTTGGAGCATATTCTGGTGACAATGAGCTTGAAGATATTATATCTTAGTCTTAGAGTCTTTGACTTGTAATTGATAGAATTGTTAGCAACAGTTAAAGGGGGTTCTGTTAGGACATGTTTTGTAACTGTTGATAACAGTATTGTTTAAGTTCGCCTATAGTGCTGTGTGGATTTGTGTTTTCCTATAAATAAGTGTTTACATGTCTTAGATGATAGATTAGATCAGAATAGAACACAAAATAGAAAAACTGAGAGAACTTGTAAACTGAGATTTGTGGTGAAAATACAAAGCGTTTATTTACACTGTTGTTTATTGAGTTACAAAAGCACGTTAATCATTGTAACATTCCGGATTTTCCGACACTATTTTAATTTATTTTAATTAATAAAATAACGACGCGACATTAAACCCTACAAGGACTAATTGTGTAGTTAGTCAAAATCTAATTATAATTAACTTTGAAAGTCAAGGAAAAATTGAGGAAATATGCTCCCGTTGACTTTTAATAAATAAATCTAACGAATCCTTAACCAACTTAACTCAACTCAAACCTGAGGGACCAGTTCCGCCAAATTCAGAACTTTTAAACAGGAAACTGCAGGGACCAATCTGTAAATTTCCCATTTTTGATTTAAGTTGACTTCAAAAAGTCAACTGGCCGTTCTAGGCTCGAATCCGAATCCCACTCCCGAAATCCGTTGAAATTCGTAACTGTTATACACGTTAGTGTCATTTTCGATCATTTTAGAATCAATTAACGGCCTCATCAATACACGATTAAATCTCATTATGGCTAATTAACCGGGACCGCTGAACTCAATCATCTTACCCCCCAATTCGCAAATATCGATCATTTACACAGAAACAGATTATCTGCCCATCTCAAACGAATCCCCTTGAACTTGTTACACCATTCAATTGCATCGAAGAAGGACGCAGAGTCGCCGAAAAACCGATCCAGTCACAGTCGGCATTCGTTTAGTCGATCTCAGTCGATTCAGACATCATTCGGGTAATTAAACCTATCTTTAGCTTCGTTTTCATCTTCAGATTAAAAGCCCTATGCTTATTAGGGCTTACGTTACAGAATCAAGCATGATATGATTCTAGGGTTCTTAACATTTCCGGATTTAATCGAACCCTACCCCCGACTCTGATTAAACCAAATTAATTCATACCAGTAGATTCGAAATTCATTTTTAATTGATAACCCTATGCCAATTCAGTCTCATATCATCGAATTAATCAAGACCCCGTAACTAGGGTTCGTTCATAAAACAATTTGGGTGTTTCGACCCTAGACTTAATCATAATCCAATTAAACCATACTGACAGATTCGCAAGACCCAAATTAGTAAAAGCCCCATGTTTATATCGCATTCCACTATCAGAATCATTCAAATCAATTTTTTGTTTAACTTAGGGTTCGGCTTTTGAATCCGAAATTAAACAATCCTAAACCCGTTGTTTTTACAATTAAAACTCACCCCAGACTCGTTTGAGGTTAACAAATAAAACCCCTATAATCTTGCAGTCGGTCACTACCAGATTTGGTGGGATTGGGACTGGGTTCGATCGCCTCGGGTAAAGGGGAAGAACTCACCGGGTTTCCTTGTTAAAACCATTTCGGCCCGGACTTGTGTGCGATACCCTAGCGGGCGGAGATGGTTAAGTGAGTGTGCTGGTGTGGGAGAGACCCGGGTTCGAGTCCCTCCACACACATTTATTTTTAAAACATTTTATTTGTATTATTTTATTATAAAAACAATACCCTATATTATTATATTAATATATTAATGTGCTCTAGCCTCGTAAAACCACTCGTAGGCTCGGGTTTGGTTTATAACCTTTTCTTATTTAAAAATACTAACTTTTATAATAATATAGTTATGTTATTTTCAAACCCCGCCTTGGAATAAATAAAATAATTATATTATTTTCAACCCGTGACTCCAATTAAAAATGACATATATTTAGATATTACCTTCACCTCGTTATTAAACTTCTGGTAACGTTTCAAACTTATAAATAATATAAATACTTATATTAGTTACCCACGTTTATATCCCCGAATAAAAATAGATATATTTATTATTCATATGAATTGTAATTTCAACTCGCTTAGTGTTAGATGGTATGTA